>CM073441.1:23352500-28352500 GCA_037074515.1 Mimosa bimucronata
ATCTAGTCTTTTAATATGTTAATTTTTCTGACTAATAAAACTCTGTTGCGCCTTTTTTTAAAAATTCATAAATAAAATATAGTTTTAATGAGAAGTTTAAGCTGTGTACGCACAGCTTATTTTATAAATATATTCAATTTATAAAGGGACCCAAAAAATTCGTATTTTTTAAAATATGTTACTCGAAATACAGTGGTTCAAAGTTTTAAGAATTTCATATGCTTGTTGGTCGACAATAATTATTTATATAAAATAATATGAGTAGGGCATAATTCTCAATTCTATAAAAGTGTCTATTCCCTGGCTTTAATGTAAGACGAAATTAGCTTATTTAAAAAATATTAAGAAAAAATTAATTTAAATTATTTATATTTATTATTTTTTTAAACATATTTACCTTATAAATGGATGTATAATCTAATGATATGCAACATTTTTATTTGGTTTCTTTAATCTCCCTAAATAATGTTAACTTGATATTAGACTAAAGAGAATATTATATTGGTTATTAGTCCAACATATATAAGGCTTTGACGAGCAACATGTTATAGCTAGAAGGAAAAACACCAGCAGTCTTCTTGATCTGTTATCATAAGAGTTTATCTTATCACAGTAAATTTTAATAGTTATGTTTGTTTCCTTGTGTGATATATTATGGAAAAAATAAATGAAAGTAAGGCTTGGCAATCCAATGATTAATAATTTTAAGATAAATAAATCGTTATATTTCAATTATACTCCATAAGCTATATATCTATAATGAAATGTAAGCTCATAGTTATTATAGAATCTAGTTATCTTTCTAACAACCTGCAGCTCTCGTAGGAGACATCCATGTCAATTGCTCATTTCAAATAATTCATTGTGAAATGATCGTTTAAATGTAATCATAATGATTTCCTGTTCTACTTGTAATCTACAAACTATTTCATGCAATAGTTCTACTAGAGCTATTGATTTATCATTATTCGTCTACTCTATATGGTTTTCTGGATTGACTTTTTAAGGAAGGTTAATTCTTTGCCATTTCTTGTACATGTAAACCCTGTAAATGTTGACAAAAAAAAAAAAAAACCCCTCTAAATGTTTGAAAATAGAAAGAATTCATGTGTTTCCTTTTCAGGTAACGATCATGTTTGTTTTAATATGCAACTCATTTTATTGTTACCCTGATTTTTTTTTGTTACCGACTTATAGTAAGTTATTATGCGATATGATTCTAATAGAAAAGTTTCTCTACTAATTTCAAACTTAAAAAGGAGAGCTAGTCAAATATGAATCTTCGGATTTGATTTGTATGGTTCAGATTTGATTTTATAGAAATTTATATTTTTTGAAAAAGATTATTTTAATGTATATAGAATAAAAAATAATAATAATCGAATAACTATCATTTTTCAAAAACTAATTTTTTACTCAAAAAATATCTTATTAAAAATTATCAAATCTAGACTTTCAGATCTAATTTGGAGGGTGCAGATTTGACTAGCTCTCTCTACTAAGCTTAGGAACACTGGTTTCGATTCGAACACAGTAGTATGGCAAATTATAAATAGTTGTCATATAAAAATCCCACCGTAGCTTGGATAAACTTATGGATTACAAAGATTACAGCTGTGTGTGGTACGATTGGGTTCATTGAGCCACCAGAATATCTCTACAAGTGAAAATAGTTCATGCATTTTTTTTGTAATGGCAGTGGGAGTCGTGGGTGTAAGGTATCTTTTAATAAAATGCCCCCAGTACAAATGGTCTTTGACAAAGATAATATCAAATCTTCATCGATTGTTCCTAATATCACCACTCCAAAACTAAATAAACATCACATTTTTTTAGTCACAACAAAGCTGTATGTAAGCTCTGCAGTGGAACCAAAAAACAAAGAAATTATTCTTTTATCCCAGGGTAAGTAATTGTAAGTATACACCACAAGAGAAGTGGTAAAAAACATGAAAGGCTAACCAGGAGCAACATAACCATATGTACCAACTAAAAAGTTTGATTAGATGTATTTGGATCAATGAGTTTATTTGTGTCAAAATCAGAAGGAGGCTAAAAAGCCTCCATCTTCCAGTTCAACAATGAATTACTCGTTATGTCTCTATTAATAATTGGAGGAGCACATTCATGATGCATGTAGAACAAAGCAATGGCCACTTCTTTGATGGAATTTACTCTCTTAACTCCAATTCAACTCTATAGCCTCGTCATCATTATTCAATACATAAAAGAGGCTTCCCCTCTCCATGTATTCATAGACGAGAAACATGCATTGATTGTACAAACAAAAACCATGAAGCTTTATAATACTGCAGTGTCGAATTTCACTTAACATCTTCACTTCACTGTTAAAGTTTTTTGCCAGAAAAAGATGTGTTTCCGCACTCTTTTGTGAGAATTTGTAGGGAGTATTGCTAACATGTGAGATTATGATAGCCTTAAATATGACATATAACAATAAAATATGCTATCTTTAATCAGAACAAGAAATACAGCGGAAGTCGATATACCTCTTGCCATTGCTATTGTTTGATCAGAGAAGAATCTACTTGTAACTGCAAAACAGAAACTGTCAGAAATAACCCAAAGGCTCTTCTAACTGGAGTCCGGCACAGTGATGGTATCTATTTGTGATAGCCTTAACCAGTTAGGTAACCCGGAATTCAGAGAGAAGAAACGCTCTCTTGTTGTGGTTATCTGCCGTATCAAATATGATACGTGTTGGTGTGTTTTCCCCATCAGAAAACCCCCTTTATATAGATAACCTAGATATGAAACCCTAACCTTGACTATTGGGCCTAATGTTGACTACGGGCCACCTAAAGATATTATTATTATCCTAAATATATCTATTGTGATATTATACTAATATTAATAATATATCTAATATCTAATAATAATCTAACATTCTCCCACTTGGCCCGTACTCTGTATGTCAACTGTTCCCTTTAGTCAAATCAATTAAGGTCATACTGCAAGAATCATGGCGATAAGTCCTTTATCATAAAGTATTATCTTCCATGTATTACCAACAGTATTCCTTACCTAATGGGTATTGCTCCATGAATAAACTTTCAAAACTTATATGTTTATTCGGTTCCAAAATAAAAACTTAAATGTTCATTAATCTCATCATCACCAAAAGTGTACACAACAACCATAGAGATAATAAACAAAATTCCAAAATACTCATTGCACACCTCAATTATCCAAAAGACTTACAATCCCCATATGAGGTACATGTATAGCGAACTCTTTTGGTCTCATCCCTTTAGTCAAAGGATCAGCTAGCATTTCCCTTGTTCCGATGAGATCAACAGTGACCTGACCATCAGCAATTCGCTCTTTCAAGCTAAGGAATTTCAGCTCAATAAACTTTTTGCTTCCACTCCTTTTATTTGCTATGGCCACTGCTGCCTTATTATCGCAATACATCTTGATTGGCCTGGAGATTGATTCTACAATCTTCAGTCCAACAATGAAGTGCCTTATCCAGATAGTCTGTGAACTTGCCTCAAAACACGCGATATACTCAGCATCACAAGTAGAAGGAGCTGTGAGTGTCTGTTTGGCACTCTTCCAAGAAATAGCTCCCTCAGCTAATAGGAAGATGTAACCTGTCGTAGACTTGTTGGTGTCTACACATCCTCCCATATCAGAATCTGAGTAACCCGTCACTTCAAGATTCTCTGTCCTTTTGTAAGTCAACATAAGGTGCTTGGTGCCTTGGAGATACCTAAACACCTTCTTTGCAGCTTCCCAATGCATTTTACCAGGATTGCATTGGTATCTCCCTAGCATGCCCACTGCAAAAGCTATATCAGGTCTTGTGCAGACCTGTGCATACATCAAGCTTCCTACAGCAGAGGCATAGGGAACTTTTTCCATCTCCTTTTTCTTTAATTCTGTGTCAGGACACTGACTTAGACTGAAGAAATTCCCCTTTTCAATGGGAGCAACGTTAGATGAACAGTTTCTCATCTTGAAACGCTCAAGAACTTTGTTGATATAGGTTTCTTGAGAAAGGCCTAAAAGACCCTTTGCTCTATCCCTATGGATCTTAATGCCAATGACATAAGATGCCTCACCCATGTCCTTCATATCAAAGTTCTTAAACAAAAACTGTTTCACCTCACGTAACAGTCCTAAGTCATTGGTTGCAAGCAATATGTCATCGACATACAAAATCAAAAATATGGATTTGCTCCCACTATTCTTATGGTATATACACTGATCCACGATATTCTCAACGAAACCAAATGAAGAGATTACCTCATGGAATCTTAAATACCACTGCCTGGAAGCTTGCTTTAAGCCATATATTGATTTTCCTAATTTGCATACCAAATGTTCCTTATCCTTTGCAACAAAACCCTCAGGCTGCTTCATGTAGACTTCTTCCTCAAGAACACCATTGAGGAAAGCAGTCTTAACATCCATTTGGTGTAACTCCAAGCCAAAATGCGCAACCAATGCCATGATAATACGGAAAGAATCCTTAGTTGAAACAGGAGAAAATGTCTCCTTGTAATCAACTCCTTCCACCTGAGTGAAGCCCTTAGCAACCAACCTTGCCTTGTAGCGCTCGATGTTACCCTGTGAGTCCCTTTTGGTTTTGTAAACCCATTTACAGCCAATGGCCTTAGACCCACTAGGCAACTCTACAAGTTCCCATACATGGTTGTTTGCCATGGAGTTCATTTCTTCATTCATAGCATTATACCACAATTTGGAGTTCTCACTTTTCATAGCCTGAGTAAACGTTAATGGATCATTATCAATGCCAATATCACAGTCATTTTCAGTATTATACACTACGTAGTCATCTGGAATTGCCGGTTTTCTTGCCCTTGTTGATCTCCTTAACTCAACCTCTTGGGCTGGGTCAGGTTGCTCGTGTGGAACATTCTCTGTCACAACTGGTGGTAAGTCTATATTTGTGACAGGTGGACCTTCAGGTATATGTTCCACATGTCTCGCATGATCAACTATAGGTAGTGGGACAGTTTCAATTGGCGTGGCATATCTAGTGGTAGAAATGTCTCCAACAGCTGATGTCCCTTCCTCAATTGTGCTAGGGGATCCCTCTATGTGATCGTCTACAATCTGATCACTCCCACTAATCACATCATTCTCAAGAAACTTGGCATTCCTAGATTCTACAAAACGCACTGAAGGTGGAGGACAATAAAACTTGTAACCCTTAGACCTGTCCGCATAGCCTACAAAGTAAGCTCTAATGGTCTTAGGATCCAATTTCTTCTCTTGTGGGTTATACACTCTTACTTCCGCAGGACAGCCCCACACCTTAAAGTGATTTAAACTGGGTTTCCAACCTTTCCAGATTTCAAAGGGTGTCTTAGACACTGCCTTTGTTGGAACCCTATTCAAAATGTGTACGGCTGTCTTGAGTGCTTCCTTCCACAAGGAAATTGGCAGTTTGGAGCTACTCATCATGCTCCTAACCATGTCAAGTAAGGTCCTATTTCTTCTTTCAGCTACACCGTTCATTTGAGGTGAGCCAGGCATGGTATATTGTGCAACTATACCTTGCTCTCGAAGAAAATCCGCAAAAGGACCTGGCGCTTGTCCTTCACTAGTGTATCTACCGAAATACTCACCACCTCTATCAGATCTCACGATCTTGATTGGTTTCCCAATCTGTTTTTCTACTTCAGCCTTATATACCTTCACTTTTATTATAAAGCAGGTAGATATACGTGTATCGCGAAAAATCATCAATAAAGGTAATAAAGTACTTTTGACCGTGCGCGGTTAGGTCTGGGCAACATATGTCAGTGTGTATAATTTCGAGCAATTCAGAACTTCTTTTAGCTCCCTTATGTGACTTACTGGTCTGCTTTCCCCTTATGCAGTCCACACAGGTACCAAGATCCGAATGGTCTAAAGATGGAAGAATTCCTTCTTTAGTTAACCTCTTGATCCTGTCAGTAGAGATATGTCCTAATCTCTTATGCCACAAGCTAATAGAGTTCTCATTCATCATATTTCTCTTAACACCATGCATAGCAGAAAAAACATTTGAATATCCAGAGACAATTTTAAATAAACCATCAATCATAACAACCTCAGCAATTGGAGTAGAGTTCAAACTTAAATATTTCAAATCCTTTTCTAACAAAATACCATAATTAAATGGAATAAGTTTAGATAATGAAATCAAATTCCTCCTGTAAGAGGGTACATAAAAAGTCTCTGGTAAGTCCAAAACAAAATTATTTGAAAAAACAATTCGAAAAGTTCCAATTGCTTTCACCGAATCTCCTTTCCCACTTCCTGATAAGACTTTAGTCTCATTGGGACGAGGAGGCCTGGTTGTTAGAAAGCCCTGCATGGTAGTAGAAATATGTATTTGAGCACCGGTATCAATCCACCATGTATCCTTTTGGATACTAACATTATGTGCTTCAAAAGTAACAAAGGACATTGGCATACCTTTATGCTCGAACCAAGCCTTTCTTTTATGGCAATCTTTCTTCATATGCCCTTTCTTCTTGCAGAAGAAACACCTGACATCCTTCTTTGTGTCGGCCTTAGCAGGAGGAATCTTATTCTTTTTCCTTTTATCATTCCCCTTTTCCTGCTTCTTGCCGCTACCCTTATTGGAGCTTTCCACCATATGAGCTTCCTTAGGTGCACCCTTTCCCTTTAATAACTGTCTAGTCTCGTCTTGCACACACATGGACATGAGCTCATCAATTGTCCATATATCCTTATGTGTGTTGTAGGAGATTTTGAAAGTTTCATATTGTTTTGGAAGGGATTTCAGAATTAATTGCACCAAGAACTGCTCAGTTGGCTCCATATCGAAGGATTTCAGACGAGAGGATAAATCTCTCATCTTCATGATATGTTCCCGCACCCCGCCAAGACCTTGGAGCTCCATAGAGCACAACTCTAACATGATGGAACCACCCATCTGCTTATCAGTTGGCTTATATTGTTTCTCAATAGCTTCTAAGTATTCCTTGGCGGTCTCGCACTTCGGAATTGCTTCCTGAAGGCATTTTTGGATCCTAGTCCTTATGAGTAGCATAGCACGACGATTAATCTTTTCCCAATAGCTATGATACTCCTTAGTTTCCTCATCTGCTGAATCAGCAGGCATAGGGGGCCTTGGAGTCTCAAGGACAAAGTCCATCTCCATGCACCCCAATTGCAAAAGGACATCATCCTTCCATTCAGAGAAGTTGTTGTTATCCAAAAACACATTCCTACCAGCTTGAGCCAATATGCTAGTGGGTAACTGAGATGGAATATTAGCTGCGTTATTCAGAGAATCAAGAACAGAAATTAGACATATAATTTGAGGCAATCACAATTCACTGTGCCATGCATGCTTTAGAAAACCAATAAAAAGCATACAAATATAAATACGTATCACTAAAATCTACCTGTGGGCAAAGAAATCAGCATAACATGTATTTATCTCAAAATGGTGGAACTAAAACACATTTATATCTCCTAATACCTGTGGGCAACTTAGGAAATAATAAGGTCATTTTATCCCACCCTAATTAAATATACTCTTATAATTATCTACCTGTGGGCAAAGATTAATTATAATTGCATATTTAATTACAATTGATATTTTCTAACCATATGTGATGTATGCAACTTAAGAAAAGGATGCTGTGGCTACTCCTTTAAGGCAAAAGCATATCACAAAATATCATAATGTGCAATCATTAAATTCAATTATATGCACATACTTTATTGGGAATTATTAAATTAATTTGACCTTTATTTAATTTAATAAAACTCCCACTAATTATAGCATCCACAAAAATATTGTTTAATAATTAATCTATAGCATATTTCACTTAATAATTCCAATATGTGAAATAGCCAAGATTAATTTTCCTAAATTTAAACAATTAAAAAATGATGCTAAAACAATTACTCATGCTAAAATATGACTATACAATTAAATCAATTATAAAGGTCAATATATTTAGCCATATATAATTTCTGGAATTTAAAACATAAAAGCTTAATAATTTAAAATATTAGTAAAGCCCAAAATATAATTCCAGAAATAAAAATAGGACCAAAAATGGAATTTTCGCAGCCCAAATGGATCAACCCAACATAAATTAAAAATGGCCGAAAAAATAAAAGAAAAACGGCCCAGAAAACGCAAAGCCCAATGGTCAAATTTGTTTTTTAAAAGACCCAAAATCCAGCCCAATACGCGCGGCCCAGAGAGCTTAAATTTTTTTTTTTAATGAAAGACTTCTGAAAAACGAAATGGGCCAAGATAAATAGGCCCAAAGAACAACACACACAGACCCGGTTTAAAACAACCCTACCCAGCCCAAAGCGTATGACCCGATTCCATCATCTTCTTCCTCAGCCTTCGCCGTCGCTGCTCCAGCCACCATTGCCGGCGACACAGAGCACGTTTCCGGCGCCGTTATGGCCAGGAAAAGGATCGGGTTATACATACAACATAATGGAGATTTTATCTCCTTGAATCCTTTATGATTTTAGTGCTCATAAATTTGAAAAAACCAAACGAAAATTCAAACCAAAATCTGGTTCCTTGATCTTCATGATGTGCAGCAAAAATTGGATCGATTTTACTCAAAAATTTTCAAAGGTTCAAAGAAAATAAAACTTGATTTCAATTCCAACATGTTAGGCCGAATCATTATGCATTCTGCGCAACTGCTTTGTATATATATATTTAATATCAAACAAAATATATATAGAAGCAAGCAACAAGAAGATCCATAAATGAAATTATGGTACTAAAATTAATTTCATATGATCAACAACAAAAAGCAAGGTAGAGAAAATTAATGGCTCTGATGCCACATGTGAGATTATGATAGCCTTAAATATGACATATAACAATCAAATATGCTATCTTTAATCAGAACAAGAAATACAGCGGAAGTCGATATACCTCTTGCCATTGCTATTGTTTGATCAGAGAAGAATCTACTTGTAACTGCAAAACAGAAACTGTCAGAAATAACCCAAAGGCTCTTCTAACTGGAGTCCAGCACAGTGATGGTATCTGTTTGTGATAGCCTTAACCAGTTAGGGAACCCGGAATTCAGAGAGAAGAAACGCTCTCTTGTTGTGGTTATCTGCCGTATCAAATATGATAGGTGTTGGTGTGTTTTCCCCATCAGAAAACCCCCTTTATATAGATAACCTAGATATGAAACCCTAACCTTGATTATTGGGCCTAATGTTGACTACGGGCCACCTAAAGATATTATTATTATCCTAAATATATCTATTGTGATATTATACTAATATTAATAATATTAATAATATATCTAATATCTAATAATAATCTAACAGTATTGCTAAAATTCCACCGTTTGGTCTGAAGCAGAGCACGTTTCTCCTCTACTGTTATATAGTAGCTGCACCATTATTAATAACGAAGCAAGTTACTCCCATTTTTGTTTACACAAAGTAATCACCAAATGAGTTCACAGACACAGACTTTTTTATATAGATCGAGCAAGATTGAATCACCTCAATATCTTTTTATATTTGCATAGGTATTGGTCAATATATTAAAGTCTTCAGTCTTTTAAGTTTTTTGTGTTGAAAATGGACATGAAATTTCCAAATGTGAGATGAATACCACGGCATAGTGTGATCCCATGAAACTCCAAAAAAAAAAAAAACTCGTTACTTTTAATTTCTAGTATTACAATTTTTCCTTAAAGGCATGGCGAATCAAGTTATAAATGGCTCCAATATATATAATGCTAACTTGCCATAGCAGCATCATCGCGTGAAGGTGGGGTCATCCAAATTAAGTGAAAGGTGATGGAGAAAAAGAAGTGAAGAAGTTTCTCAGTCAGACGACGTTGCATGCATTGACTAAATGGCTATGCTATCCATTCCCCACCCCAATTTACAGCT
Organism: Mimosa bimucronata; assembly: GCA_037074515.1. Taxonomy (NCBI): domain Eukaryota; kingdom Viridiplantae; phylum Streptophyta; class Magnoliopsida; order Fabales; family Fabaceae; genus Mimosa; species Mimosa bimucronata. The sequence goes on from CM073441.1 coordinate 23,362,416, forward strand.
CCCGATTCCAGAGTAAAAATCGAGGGAGTAGAAATGTGGAAGCTACCCAAAAGAGAACGAGACATATAGAAACAGAGGTTTTATCTTTCATGGGTGCTTTACTCCTTTGTGCAATCCTAGTGTTTGATTTGGTGCTTAATGTTTCTGGAAATGCCGAAGGTGGGTGGTACCTTTTTTGTCACTGCTCTTTGGTTTCTTTCCTTTTTCGTATTACGGATGTTTTTCATGCATTGATATGGGAAAACTCACTATTTTGCTGTTCTTGTTGCTTTATTAACTATATCACTTCTTGATTGACATGCATAACTAGAGAACTTAATAGGACTTCATGATAGAGCAGATATTTTATTATTATTCTCTTGTCTGTAATCCTTTTACTCTGAGTATGGAGATGATTCAAGGATTTTCATAAATTTCGTCCTTATACTTCATTGAGAATTGACGGGTCTGAGTCATCTGGACATCTTCGAAAGGCTTGTCTAAATGATTTTGATATCTAGAAATAGATCATATTTTTCTTCTTATTAAGATAAATCTGTACTGTTTGGCCGTGTTCTATGACTGTGACTAAGGGTGAACTTAGAAAGTAATCCTTTTCCCTTCTTCTATTTTTCTGTATCTCCCACTTCCCGTTGCAGCATAAACATTGACACCTTGTTTGATTAAATCTCTTTAATTTCTATAATATGATTGGCTTTTCAAATAAAGACATGTTGTCTCTGCTGAGATGTTGCCTTTGATAACACAATATATAATTTAATTTGAAGGATTTCTGCCTCTGAAGATTGCGTTTTTCTAGCACAGGTGATGCCCTGATTGCATTTAAGACCAACGTGGCTGATCCAAACAATGTTCTTCAAAGCCGGGATGCCACACTTGTCAATCCTTGCGCGTGGTATCATGTTACTTGCAATAGTCATAATAGCGTGACCTATGTGTAAGTTATTTCTGGGATTATTACCTATCATTTATGACTCTTCTGCATATGTTACAAACTCTATTTATGTTTGGTCAGTCATCTTGGAAATGCCAACATTGCGGGTCAACTAGTTCCACAGCTTGGTCAACTCCCAAATTTGAAAATACTTCTAAGTTGTGAATCAGATAAGATTTGCATCTTTTTCTGGAATCATATGATTTGACATTATTTCTTGAGTCATTATCTCTTCTGTTCTATGGTGGTTTTTTTTACTTGATAATTTTACCATCAGTACAGTTGCTAGCTTTATAGAGTAGGCTGTCGTATCACTTTTTTCTTAGTATAATCCCTCTAAGCTTCAAACTTGAGTTCAACTCATTGCTCTGTCTTACATTTTCTGACTTTATCTTAAATATTGTCCAGGTTAGACATAACACATAAGATAAATTGAACCTCCCATTTGGCATAGTAGTATCTAGACCTTCCTTGGATTAGTGTCTCCTGGTAATTGGACTCGTAGACACATGGGAAAGGTTAAGTTCTTTTTAGGCTTCTGGCTTTTAGTGATGTTAGACTCAATCCTTTGGACTCTTCTTATGAGGCCCCCAACTTGGACCTATTAGCTTCTTTAACTTTTTGACAAATAAATAAATGGAGTCCAAGTAAGGTTTTTCCACATAATAGCATGCCAAATCTGTGATATTCTACTATATGCAAATCAACCTGGAAATGATGATCGAGTAGAAGGAAAGGACATGACGTCTAAATTGAATATTATTGATCTTAGAGCCTACCTTATGACTGTTGATCTTCATTAGTTCAATTTTAAACCTCATGTCTGAAGATGAAATAGATACAAAAATGGAGGTGATTTCAAACTTTAAGGTCTTGAACCATATAAGATTATATCAACCTTTGAATCCTCCTATGCAAACCTAGAACCAAAAAACCTACTTTAGTTATCATCATGAACTATAATGTATATCATTCCTAAATCTTGTGTTCAATCACTTGTTGTTGCTATAATTGGATCAACTTTATAACTCATGATGTTGGTATTCTAAGGCATCTTGCTCCTCCCCCGGTTAAGAGACTGAATTATCTTGTATAGCAGTTGTGTTTTAACAACTTATGCTTGACATCAACTTGCCTTCATAGATGATTATATAAATTGCTGCAGCAAAGGTTACATATCGTATGTCATACAATATAATTCATCAATGATTTTGTGCGTGTGCGCGTGTGTGTTGTGTGTTTTTTGCTTCAGTTTTTGCCTTATCAACGTAGGATTTCAACTGATCCATGCCAACTTCGGGCTCATGTCTATCATCATCCAACTAGTTGTTAGGAATTTTAATTCCTTCTGCTCAAATCCTAATTTTTGTTCTCTTCTATGCCAGGGAGCTTTCTAGTAATAATATAACTGGAAAAATCCTAGCTGAATTTGGAAATTTGACAAATTTGGTGAGCTTGGATCTGTACTCCAATCGCATATCTGGCAGCATCCCTGAAACACTGGGCAATCTTCAAAAACTACGTTTCCTGTATGACATGCTCTAATTGAACCTACTTCTTTTAATTTTTTTTGACCTATTTCTTGATTAAAATGTCTTGGTTATCTGTTAGGCACTCTTACTGCACTGTTTTGCTTGTTTTTCTTAACATCACACTGATATCAGTCAAATAGTTAAGGCTTTAAGCATGCCAGGTTGAAGGCGAGCAATATGTTACAGTCAAATAACGACCTGTTGTCTTCCGTGTCTTTTTCCATGCAAATTTATTGTTTGGTTGTTTATTGTATTCTCAGGAAAACTCAAACTGAAAGTTTGGAACCAAATGATTAATAATTTCTTATCTGAAATGTGTACTGTATAGTCCATTAATTTAAAGATAAATCATTGCTCTATTCCAAGGTCTATTATTTGTTCCGGAAAAAGAAAGGTATATTATTTGTTATCTGCAATGCCAAACAAGGAGACAATGCTCTGAATACATTGTGTGGATATTGGGAGACTAGTGGAATCTCATTTGTCTTGCTCTCTAGAAATGATGAAGTGGAAACATCCAATGAATGGATTAAATGTCTTCTACCTACTTTTATTCCATCCCTTAATTTTCTGGGTTGCTTTTGTAAATACAAAAAAGACAAGTCAATGTGACATAAAACAACTTTGAGTTAATGTCAAATTTTGTGAGGTAATAACTTCAAATTCAACAGTGGGTTTTTGGTGATAAAAACTATTTTCATGAACAGTTCTTCAGTAATGTAAGGTTATTTTTTCCATTGATTTGAATGTCTATAAACAAGGATTGCCATGTCAATAATAATATTTTTATTGCCTATCGATATCCATTAATCTTCATTGCAAGTAATCTAGTTTCTAAAAATGGGTTGTGATGGCTTGATTTCCATCACATTGGTACTGCCTTTAAGATGAAAAAGTCTATATTAATCTCTGATGGTCTATAGTGCGTTCTTATGTATCATACCATGATCACTAAGTCAAAGGGCATAGAGGAAAGAATTTATTAATCTTATGTTTGAATTTCCAAATGTAATCATTTAATTCTTGTATGTACTTGAAGCTAAAAGTCAATTTATGTATGCATCAGCCAAGGCTACATTTAGACATATTCAATTTCAGCAACTTTGCTTTCCCAAGCTCATGTTTATGCTATTTGCATTGGAGTGACTACACATTCTAATTTTTTATAGAAATATTATTGTTTGCCCATTACTTTCATTTTTCTCTCTGTCTTATCTTACTATTGTTTGTGAAATCCTTCCCTCTATCTGAAACAGGCATCTCTACAATAACAACTTGACTGGAGTCATTCCCATGGCCTTGACTACTGTCTATCACTGCAAGTCCTGTGAGTGTTTCTTCTAAGTTTTAGTGATCTTGTGTAAATGTAGATACTAAGTGTTATATATATATATATTATGCTGGTTTGCGGAGGAAGTGTAAACTAATGATCATTATGGATTCTAGTGATCTTTCAAATAACCAGTTAGAAGGGGACATCCCTGTCAATGGCTCCTTTCAATCGTTTGGTCAACCCAAGTTAGTGCAAGTGGTCTTGTTTATTTCTGGTGATCATTGAGGGAGAACATATCAAAGTTTTTCTAATCACTATGTTCCACTTGACAGTTTCGCAGATAATCCTCGTTTGAGACCAAAAGTCCTTCTACCTGGGCCACTTTTGCCAACACCATCAGGTTTATTGATGTCTATATCGAAAATAATTTAAATTGGTAAAGTAGTGTGCCATGAAGCTTTTGTAAGAGAACAGAGCCTCGGATGTCACGCACAAACCTTTTGAGCTTGAAAAGTAGACAGTACAAGTTTATATTACAAATGCCTTAACTTCCTCTTAATTTTCTTGTTACAAGACTGCTTAACTGGACCTCAATTGTAGCCTAACGATATGTTTACATATTAACAGCATACTTATACTATAGGGGTTGAATAATTGTGGGGTGAAGGTAGTAGTGGCAGAATGAAAGAATATGCTCACCAGTAGTGGACAAATGAAAAGAGTTGACAATTCACATCGCTATTTTAAATTCATTATTCTAATCATAAACAACGCTTGTGTGAATCTATGAATCAAATTTATATTTAACAAAATATTTAATTCATAGAAGAAGATGAGGTATTAATGTATTCATGATTAATTATTTGAATGTAATTATGATTTCCTGTTCTACTTGTAATTTGTAAACTGTTTTAGGCAATAGGGCAACACTACTACAGAAATACCCTATTGCAGCGCAACAATAGCAGCGCTTATAAAATGCAAGTGATGGGATAGGTATAATATAACCTATACCAGCGCTTATAAATAAAAGTGATGGTATAGGTACAAGCATATAGCAGCGCTTAAGCGCTGCTATAGACCCCCTGGGATTTAATTTTATTTTGAAAAATAAGTAAAACAATTTAATAAAATCATTGGAAAATTAAGAAATGGAAAATATATTAAAAAAATACTTATTTAGCCCCCCGGAATTTAAAAATTAGATAAAAACAATTTGATACAATTTTAAAAATTTGAAACAATTAAAAAGAAACAAAAGCATTTAAATTGTTCTTATTAAATTAGGTTACATATAAAAATTAAATCCCAGGGGGCCTATAGCAGCGCTTAAGCGGTGGTATAGACCCCTGGGGTTTAATTTTTATATTAAAAAATATGTAAAACAATTTAAAAAAAATTGGCAAATTGTTTAACATTTTTTTAAATAAAAATTAAATCCCAGGGGCCTATAGCAGCGCTTAAGCGCTAGTATAGGCCCCTGGGGTTTATTTTTTATATTAAAAAATATGTAAAATAATTTAAAAAAAATTGGCAAATTGTTTTACATTTTTTTTAAATAAAAATTAAATCCCAGGGGCCTATAGCAGCGCTTAAGCGCTAGTATAGGCCCCTGGGGTTTATTTTTTATATTAAAAAATATGTAAAACAATTTAAAAAAAATTGACAAATTGTTTTACATTTTTTTTCAAATAAAACTTAAATCCCAGGGGCCTATAGCAGCGCTTAAGAGCTGGTATAGGCCCCTGGGGTTTATTTTTTATATTAAAAAATATGTAAAAAAATTTTAAAAACATTGAAAAATTGTTTAACAATTTTTTTAAATAAAAATTAAATCCCAGGGGCCGATAGCAGCGCTTAAGCGCTGGTATAGACCCCTAGTGTTTATTTTTTATATTAAAAAATATGTAAAACAATTTAAAAAAAATTGGCAAATTGTTTGACATTTTTTTGAATAAAAATTAAATCCTAGGGGCCTATAGCAGCGCTTCACCGCTTAAGCGCTGGTATAGGCCCCTGAGGTTTCTTTTTTAGATTAAAAAAATATGTAAACCAATTTAAAAAAAATTGGCAAATTATTTAACATTTTTTTAAATAAAAATTAAATCCCAGGGGCCTATAGCAGCGCTTAAGCGCTGGTATAGGCCCCTGGGGTTTATTTTTTATATTAAAAAATATGTAAAATAATTTAAAAAAAATTGGCAAATTGTTTTACATTTTTTTTAAATAAAAATTAAATCACAGGGGGCATAGATAGGCCTAAATAGGTATTTTTAAATTATCTTCTCTTTTTTAAAATGAATTAGTATTTTTAAAATTGATTTTAGATATTTTTTAAATAAAAATTAAATCCCGGGGGCCTATAGCAGCGCTTAAGCGTTGGTATAGTCCCCTTGGTTTTATTTTTTACATTAAAAAATATGTAAAACAATTTAAAAAAAATTGGCAAATTGTTTAACATTTTTTTTAAATAAAAATTAAATCCCAGGGGCCTATAGCAGCGCTTAAGCGCTGGTATAGTCCCCTGGGTTTTATTTTTTACATTAAACAATATATAAAACAATTTAAAAAAATTTGGCAAAATGTTTAACATTTTTTTAAATAAAAATTAAATCCCAGGGGTCTATAGCAGCGCTTAAGCGCTGGTATAGGCCCCTGGGGTTTATTTTTTATATGAAAAAATATGTAAAACAATTTAAAAAAAATTGGAAAATTGTTTTACATTTTTTTTAAATAAAAATTAAATCACAGGGGGCATAGATAGGCCTAAATAGGTATTTTTAAATTATCTTCCCTTTTTTAAAATGAATTAGTATTTTTAAAATTGGTTTTAGATATTTTTTAAATAAAAATTAAATCCCGGGGGCCTATAGCAGCGCTTAAGCGCTGGTATAGTCCCCTTGGTTTTATTTTTTACATTAAAAAATATGTAAAACAATTTAAAAAATATTGGCAAATTGTTTAACATTTTTTTAAATAAAAATTAAATCCCAGGGGCCTATAGCAGCGCTTAAGCGCTGGTATAGTCCCTTGGGTTTTATTTTTTACATTAAACAATTTGTAAAACAATTTAAAAAAATTTGGCAAAATGTTTAACATTTTTTTAAATAAAAATTAAATCCCAGGGGTCTATAGCAGCGCTTAAGCGCTGGTATAGGCCCCTGGGGTTTATTTTTTATATGAAAAAATATGTAAAACAATTTAAAAAAAATTGGAAAATTGTTTTACATTTTTTTTAAATAAAAATTAAATCACAGGGGGCATAGATAGGCCTAAATAGGTATTTTTAAATTATCTTCCCTTTTTTAAAATGAATTAGTATTTTTAAAATTGGTTTTAGATATTTTTTAAATAAAAATTAAATCCCGGGGGGCCTATAGTAGCGCTTAAGCGCTGCTATAGGCCTAAATATGTATTTTTAAAAAAAAATTTAGATATTTTTTAAATAAAATTTAAATGACAGGGGGCTTAGATAGGCGTAAATAGTTACTTTTAAATTTTCTTTCCTTTTTTAAAATGAATTAGTATTTTTAAAATTTGTTTTTGATATTATTTAAATAAAATTTAAATCATAAGCGCTGCTATAGGCCCCTGTGATTTAAATTTTATTTAAAAAATATCTAAAACTAAATTTAAAATTTTCAATTTTTTACACCCGCGCCATTTTCCCTTATTTCCCTCCCTAATTTCATCCACCCTCCCTCCTCAATGACACACACACATGAACTCTTCTTTTATTTCCCTTTCTCTATCTCTCAACACACACACACAAACTCCCTCTCTCACCGACGCACACACACTCTCATTCTCTCTCATCTGTTCTTCGTCTTCCAGCGGCGGAATCGGCCCCATCGACGGTGTTTGACGGCGGAAAACGTTCGGAGAAGCTTGAAACAAGTTTAGGTAAGCCTTCTTCTCTTGTTTTTTCTCTTTTCCACCTCGATTTTTGAGTGGAATGGGGGAAATGATTCGAATTTCTGAGATGTTTTTGAAGCTTATGAAATTATAGAAATGGTTCTTGAGGCTTGTTCTTAATGTTTTGGGTGTCGATTTTGGGAAGGGAAGTTGAATAAGACCCATTTTTGCACAAAATTCCTCCTCTGGTACTGTTCATCCGAAGCAAAAATTGAGATTTTCGGATGTTTGTTGTTTTGAAGTTTAATTGCTTGTGATTTCTAGCAATTCTAAGACTATGGAATGGATTGAATGTGTGTTCTTGAGGTTAGGGAATTTTTGGGATTTAATTCTTGTCTCCCATGTTCCTACGAGTTTTCTGGGCCGAGAAGGGGAGAATGTCTGTAATTTCTAAATTGATGCAGCGATAAAAATTATTTTTTTAAAAAAAAAATAATACCTATAGCAGCGCTTATCAAAATAAGCGCTGCTATAGGTATTATTTTTTTAAAAAATAAATTACCTATTGCAGCGCTTAAGCGCTGCTTTAGGTCACCTATTGCAGCGCTTAACAAGCGCTGCGTTAGGCTTAATAGCCTATAGCATCACTGGCTATTGCAGCGCTTATAAGCGCTGCTATAGGGCCAAAATAAGTGCTGCTATAGACATTTTCTGTAGTAGTGCAACTTGAGCTATTGCTGGAGGAGTTGGTGCTGCTGCTCTATCATTTACAGTCTTTGTGATTGCACTTATTTTTTATTACCAAAAAAGGATTCCAATTGCTTACTGCTGGAAAAGAAGACTGCCAGATTATGCCTTTGATGTTTTTGGTTTGTTGAATAATAGATAAGATTATATATATAATGACTAATGCTAAATGTGATAGCCTATATTGATTTATCAACATTTTAACCTTTTACTGGCAGCTACAAAGGACTTTGATGCTCACTTTTGTCAGCTTAAAAAGTTTCCCCTGCAAGAACTTCAAGCTGCAACAGACAACTTTAGTGACCAAAACTTTATGGGTAGAGGTGGGTTTGGTAAGGTTTACAAAGGACTACTGGCTGATGGATCTTTTGTTGCTATGAAAAGACTTCAAGCAGAAGGCACTCAAAGCGGAGAACTGCAATTTCAAACAGAAGTGATAATGCTCAGCTCGGCTGTCCATCGTAATTTGCTCCGGTTGCGTGGTTTTTGCATGACATCAACTGAACGGTTGCTTGTGTATCCTTTCATGGCTAATGGTAGTGTGGCATCATGTTTACAAGGTATCTTTATTCTTCTACCCTGGTTTTTTTATTATCAGCATTGCCTGTACTTGTGCTTGAGCCCTGTAAATGTTTAGCATAAAAGGAATTCCTAAGTTTCCTTTTCAGGTATCATTCATGTTAGTATGATATTGAGGATTCATTTATGTATATAGGAATTTACCTCAGTTTTGTTTTAATGTCATAGACCTCCCTAAATCAAAACCCCCACTTGAATGGCCTATATGAAAGAAAATTGCATTGGGAGCTGCTAAGGGTCTTGCTTATTTGCATGGTGATTGCAATCTAAAGATCATTCACCGTGCTGTTAAAGCTGCAAATATATTGTTGGATGAAGAATATGAAGCAGTTGTTGGAGACTTTGGCTTGGCAAAACTTATGGATTACAAAGATACTCACGTTACCATAGCTGTGTGTTATTGCACCAGAATACCTCTCAACTGGAAGGACTTCAGAGAAGACTGATGTTTTTGGTTATGGTGTCATCCTTCTTGAATTAATAACTGGACAGAGGGCTTTTGATCTTGCACGACGTGCCATTGGTGATAATGTCATGTTACTTGATTGGGTATTTATTCTATTTTCTCACATGTCACAACTAAGAAGCATTTATGCAAGGCAAGTTTATAGTAATCAAACAACTTATGCTAATAGTAGCGTCTTTGTAGTTTCCTTAAAGGGTTCTTTATGACCAAAAAGTTATTCATCAATGAACATAACAATGCCATGCTCGATATTCAATATTTTTTTCAACTGCATTGCCTAAAGTCTATTCTCCTCAACAAAGATTTTCCTAATAAATGAAGAAAGCACTGTTCTTTACAACTATTTGTCTGGTATGACTTACATGTTGGTTGATAGTTTAAAATGTTTATTGGAATGAAAAGCTAGTAAATCATACTTTGTTATTAAGTTAAAACTTCTTTACAAAATTCAATTCCATCATTACTAAATTTTAGTTGATTTTTTTAAGATTTGATAAGTAAAATAAGGTTTAAAGATCATATTTGCCCCGGAAGTATGCACGGTGGATCACATCTGCCCCGGAAGTTTTGTTTTGGTCCAATTTCGCCCCGAAGTGTGCAAAGTGTATCATATTCACCCTTTACAGTTAAAAAACTCATGTTAACTGTTAAATAATTGACGTTGACAGTTAATATTTTAACGGTAAAGGACGAATATGATCCACTTTGCATCTATTAGTGTTCTAAGCTTCTAGTTGTATGAGAATCCTCTCAATTTGAGACATACAACTGATATCTATATAGAATGATTTATTGTCATTGAGTTGATCTAGATGGGTAGAATTTGGTAATATAGATCATTTTCTGCCTTAATTAGTCAAAATCTAGACACATACTTTTCCTCTTTCTATTTGATTTGTGAACCTGACAATGCTTTTAATACAGGTGAAAGAGCTTTGGAAAGACAAGAGAGTGGAAACACTAATAGATGCTGATTTGGGAGGTGAATATAATGAAGAGGAGGTAGAACAAGTAATCCAAGTGGCCTTGCTCTGCACACAAGGCTCGGCTTTGGAGAGACCAAAGATGTCTGAGATGGTGAAGATGCTTGAAGGTGATGGTTTAGCACAAAAATGGGATCAATGGCAGAAAAATGGGATTAACATGCCAAATATTCACACACTTCTCCCTAATGTAAATTGGTCGATCTTGGATTCTGCTTCACATATTCCCCCAGATGAACTATCAGGTCCGAGGTGATCTTCACAACCTCAATTAATACTTCTCGACATCTACATAATCCTTTCATTACTATAGAAGATAGGTTAAACCATTTGAAAGTGATAATATATTCAAAAACGTTAGTGCATATGATTTTCAGTGTAGCTTGTTTTTCTCCATTTTGGATTGTGTTGTTCGTATAAAACCCCAAGGTAACATCTAAAATTTTCTACTATATTATAACATTGTAATTGAATTACAACCACTTTTTAGTGTCATAAGCCCAAAAATAAGAAAAATTTAAAACTTTTTCTTTCTGAATATCCATTCCATTCATTCCTGTTAGAATGGGCTTTTTTGACAAATTGGAATAATTTAAAACTTTTTCTAAAATAGAGTGGTTCATAAAACAATTAAAAGTACAATAATCCTCTTAGGGTATCTATCTCTTAGTTATAGTATTTGGGAAGTTTAAATTCCTTTATATATATCTTATATCATATGTAGACAATACTCCTAAAACATTCAACTACTGTAGCACAACAAACATTCCTGCTTTTCAAATATCATTTTATCTTCTTCCAGCACTCCTGCCTTATCTCAACCATCATACCATCTACCAGCTTCTCTGAAAATAGCAGTTTAACGTAGTTTATGTCATTCACTGTAAATTTCGTGCATGCATTGAGTCATGTATACATTTTATAAACCTGTACAAATAATGATAATTTTCATCCTACTAATCTGTGTACCATAAGCACCTACCAATCACTGATAATAATATATTCGTTAACTAGTGGAGGCTTTACCTGCATGATTTCTCGTTATAATATTTAAAGTCATAATGTAACTGATCTGGCAAAGGGGTAGCGAACCACCTAAGCCCTGGAGTACTCCAACATAAAAGGAATAAAAGACTTACCATTTAAATGCAAAGGGTATTATAAAATTATACATGCAATTGGGTGTTATGAGGTAAACTGCTACCTGACTTTATCCTCACTCATGTACCGGCTCCTTTTCCTTCCCATTGCCTTGAAAAACTAACCCCAAAAATCTTTTCCTATAATTACACATAATATATATAATACATTTTTAGGTATACTTATTTATAATCATTATACGTCTCTCACGTTCCTAATGAACTAACTATTCTTTCTACCCTTCCAATTTCAATATATATTCCAATTATAGTCCTAATTTAATACCAATTATAAAGTCATTCAGTCACCATTACACATATGTACACACGCACACACCAACACATACATATTCATATGTATTCCTATCTTCTAACTCATAAAAAATTCCAAACATCCTTCATTTTCCATAACACCATCATCAATTCTATAAACTTAGTGGAATAAACCTTATTAGTCAACCAAATCTCAAAATGATTATAAGCAATCCTAATCAGACAAAATCAATCTCTTAATTTCTAACATCAAGTTAAACCATAATTGATCATCTTCTCTTTGATTCACTAAATAGGAAATTAATCGAACACTACTACAATTATGAATATCATCAGTTCCACATAATAAACTAACTCAATTTAATTAAATCCCAATCATTTATTTCCCCAAAATTCTTCTACTTTATCCTTGGTATCATTAGAATGACCAAAAAAAAAAAACAACACTCCTATGAATCCAGAATTCCTCTGAAATTATTAAACCCCAACATACAAGTAATGATTCCAATTTAATCCTCACAATATTAAAACCAGTGATAGAGCATGAACTTCCAATCCGTAAACCTCAATTACTTATTATATCTAAATTTCCTAAACTTTTCAAATCAACGACTAATATCCACTCTCAACTATTCAGTTCATTAATAAAGTATCAATTTAATTAATCCTCCATGCATTTCAGCCATTCATCATCATCCTTTTGTATAAACTCTACATTTAATCACCACTTACATTATTCCCTTCATGAATTCAAACCTGAAGTAAACATTCCTCATATCAAATTCATTGAACCATTAACCTTATCTCCACAATCTTTTACCACAATAATTGTAATTTCAATCAAGATTCCCCCACAAATACCTCTAACATAACTTTCTTTTCCATTTCTAGAATTGACTACATTCTAATTTAACCTTAACGAATATATCACCTTACTCATTAATTTAAAACTCTCAATTTCTTAATTAAAGCCTATTTCTTCCATCCCTTTTTTTCTTGTAACCACCAGCTAGAACAAATGAAGAAGAGAAAAATTACAATTTAACACCACAATTTCCCCTTACAAAGCAAAAATCAAACATCACAAATTCATCTCCCCTGCCACTGAAACCGATGGCAAAACAACTAGAGACAAGAAGACAATGAACAATTAACATTCTAATAATATTCAACCATCCAAATCAACATCCATTCCATCTTCTCTTCACCATTATCAGAAGTAAAATCATAGAAAACAAAATCCTCAAGAAACAAGAAAGTCGGCGGAATAGAGGAGAAGAAAAAAAATACTAAAATCCAAGAAATTAAACACTACTACAGCAAAAGCCTATAGTAGCGCTTTTTTTGGCCCTATAGCAGCACCTTTTTTGGCCCATAGCAGCGCTTTTAAGCGCTGGTATAGCCAGTGTTGCAATAGGTCCATGACCTATTGCAACGCTTATTTTGTGTTATAAGCGCTGCTATAGGTAACCTAAAGCGGCGCTTATAATATCAAAAACGCAGCTTAGGTCATACCTATAGGAATTATTTTTAAAAAAAGTAAAAAAATAATATCTATAGCAGCCCTTTCTTTAAAAAAAGCACTGCTATAGAATACCTATACCAGCGCTTATTACATAATAAGCGCTGGTATAGATTTTTTATAATATTCATTTTTTAAATATTCATTTATTTTTAAAAAAATACATATAGCAGCACTTGAGAATATAAAAGCGCAGCTATATAACACCTATACCAGCGCTTATTACATAATAAGCGCTGGTAGAGGTGTTTTTAATATTCATTTATTTTTAAAAAGTAAAAATACATATAGCAGCGCTTGGTTATATAAAAGCGCTGCTATATCTCTATACCAGCACTTATTACGTAATAAGCATTGGTATATGTTTTTTTTTAAAATATTTCATTTATTTTTTGTTTTACATCCTCCTGCATCAGTGCAAAAAACCTGCAACTCTATATACCATTCCAGCCAATCCATATATATACACACTAGAAAGTCATCAAAAGAACAATGTACAATTAAACCAATTACCATCCTAAATTTATGACAAAAGCATGCTAAATGATATGTATCATCCAATTTGGGAGAAAAGAGGATATACATAAGTGCACCACTCTATAATTAGTGCATTTATTTTTTCCCTTGACAGCATGTAGCAATGAGCGTCTTGGTAATACTGCACAAACAGATTTAAATGACAAGTAAATTTACTTGAAGTCTAACAAGTACAAACACAATTAGAGTTGGAAAAATGTAAAACTTACTGTCAGTGGGATGCCGAGTCGATCATGTGTGACGATATCCCGCATGTACTGCATCACATAGTATCCACAGTCGTTGTTATTGGGTTGGTAGGGGCACTGTAACGAAAAACACCAAATATATCATGTGTTAAAGAAACATTTACGTTATGGTTTAACTAGACATATTGTTTTAAAAATTGAATAACTTTATAAAACCTGGACTTGTTGCCACTTATAAGCATCTTTCGGGTCAAGGGCTCTAGAATACTTCAACTTAACGAAGGACCGGAAACTAATCAATCCTCTGAAAAAGAAACAACTTAAATTAATTTTATTAGCCAGTATCATTCATAAAATGACAAATAATACAACGCATTCAAATAATGTGACATTCACTTACTCATTGAAGATACGCATCAAATCTGGGCAATTTTCTGGGAGAGCAAATTCCACTGGATCCAAATAGTAAATTATGGGCTCCTCTTGTGCCATCGGATTGATGACAAGCAAAATCCAATATAGCCTAAAACGTTTTATAACGTTATGTCAGGGATATATATCTCTGATGCTCGGAACTAAAAATACAATGAAAGCTATAATACGTATAGACTTATCCTGTATTAACCGGAGTTAAGAATAAAGTTCTGCCTATTGCCCTTAAAAAGAAACACCTTTGAATCGCTTTGAATTGGTCCTCATGTTTCGAGCCCGCAACTTGTGCTATCGAATAAGGGCTTATGAATTCGAACGAAACGTTCCACCCGTTGATCATGACATGTTCATGCAGATGCCTTCATAGAAACGATACCAACTCCCAATTAGGGTAAAACTTATGACATTGAACGAAACCACAATGAAAACGCATATGTACCTGATCCATATATTGATCAGGTATATATGTGAAGAATGTACAAGTGTGCCAACTCCCTTTCAGCATTCGAAATGTGTAATAACTTGAACCTACTTATTCCTTTCCCCATTAGTCGCCCATCGTGATGAGACTTCGGCAAAGCAACAGGTTCAACATTTGATAAGTAATCGGCACACAAATTACTCGCCTCTTCAACGATGTATCATTCAGCAATACAACCCTCTGGTCGATATCTATTTTTGACATACCCCTTTAAAACTTTCATGAACCACTCACTCGGGTACACCCATCTCAAATAGACTGGGCC
This sequence comes from Mimosa bimucronata, assembly GCA_037074515.1. Lineage (NCBI taxonomy): Eukaryota > Viridiplantae > Streptophyta > Magnoliopsida > Fabales > Fabaceae > Mimosa > Mimosa bimucronata. Next base: position 23,377,622 of record CM073441.1, read on the forward strand.
GCACAGCTGAACCTCTTTGACCAAGTGTATAGTAAGGTGAACCATGATGTCAAAGAATGAAGGGGGAAATACATTTCAAGTTCGCACAGGGTACAAACGATCTGCCTCTGCAAATCCTGTAACTTCATTGTATCAACCACTTTATTACAAATGAGCTTGAAGAACATACAAAGTCTGGTGATCGTGCTCCACAGTTTCTTAGGTAAAATGCTGCGTATGCCAATCGATAAGAAATTTTGCATCAGGACGTGGCAATCATGAGATTTCAGGTTCTTCAACTTCAACTCTTTCACAGATACAAGGTTCTTTACATTTGAGGAGTAGCCCTCTGGAACTTTGATTCCACTCAGAAAATCATAAAATGATCTTTTCTATTTCCTCGAAAGGGTGTAAGCAGCTGGAGGTAAATAAGTGCGATATCCCTTCTCACAGGTGCCAACTCTTGTCTTATTCCCAGCTTGAGCATATCTAACCTTGAATTGACATCATCCTTACTTTTTCCTTGCATATTTAGTAACATGCCAATTAGGTTATCACATATGTTTTTTTCAATATGCATCACATCAAGAAAGTGCCTGACATATAAGGACTTCCAATACGGGAGTTCAAAGAATATGGACCTCTTCTTCCAGCCACTTGTCGATACATTTTTAGCAAAAGGCTTGCCAAAATCATTCTCCACTGCATTCACCTTTTCAAGAATGTCTTCCCCGGTCAATATTCTTGGTGGCCTACCTTCTTCTGAGCTCCCGTTAAATGCCTTCTTCCACCTCCGCCAATGATTCCTTAACGGCAAGAACCTCCGATATCCCATGTAAACATTTTTCCTGCAGTGATCCAGTCACATCAAATAGGTATCATCTTCACATATAGGGCACGCACCATATCCTTTGATGCTGTATCCGGACAAATTACCATACGCTGGGAAGTCATTTATGGTGCCAAACAACATGGCCCTCAATTTGAAACTTTCTTCCTTATAGCCATCAAAAACCATTTCACCCGAATCCCACATATGCTTCAAGTCTTCAATCAAAGGATCCAAGTACACGTCTATATCGTTGCCGGGCTGTGTAGGCCTGGAAATAAGCATGGAAAGCATCATAAACTTGTGTTTCATGATTAAATTTGGGGGGAGGTTATATATCATCAGAATCACTGGCCATGTGCTGTGAGTACTACTCTGAACTCCATGCGGATTGATTCCTTCGGTTGCCAGTGCAAGCCGTAGGTTTCTTGGTTCTTCATTGAACTCAGGGTACTGGTAATCAATTTTTTTCCATTGGGGCGCGTCTGCGGGGTGCCTAAGCTTGATGTCTTGAATCCTCTCATCAGCATGCCATGTCAAAAGTCTTGCAACATCCGCATTACTGTACATGCACTTGAATCTTGGAATGATCGGAAAGTACCACAAGACTTTAGAAGGACTCTTACCTTTCTCTCCATACTGAGATGTGCTACATTTAGGATACTTTTCCAACAACGCATATTGGTTCCGGAATAAAATATAGTGGTTGGGACATGCATGTATTTTCTCATATTTCATACCGGTCGACCAGAGAATTTTCTTTGCCTCATATGTTTTCGAGGGGAGTACATTCCCTTCTAGGAGTATATCTCACAGAGCGGATAGCAGAGCAGTGAAACTTGCATCACTCCAACCGTATCGCACCTTCAGGTTATACAATTTAAGCACCACATGCAATCTGGTGTATTTACTGCATCCCACATACAGAGGCGTCTCTACATCGCTCTTCAGTGTCTCAAATATTTCAGGATCCTCCTCACCCACCTCATTCAACATTTCTTCAAGATCATCGCTCTCATCACACATGTCTGTGTCAACCACATTTGAAGCGCTACTAACATCAGGTACTCGGTCTCCGCCAGAACACTCATACGTCTCACCATGCTTTGTCCAACGTGTATAAGACAGATCGATCCCATGACAGAATAAATGGTCCAACAAGTCAAGAGGATAGAGAAACTTTCCATACAAACACTACATACAGGGGCATACAATTCTGTTAGAATTCTCTGCATGCTCAGCGGCAAATTCAATGAATTCTTTTACTCCATCTATATATTCCTTTGAACGTCGATCACAAGACATCCATTTCTGATCCAACATTATAACCTACTAAAGAAAAGTGGCAGCAAGATCGATGTGCATGACTTACTAATTAGGTAGCCACCTTACGATGTTACCTTATTTTTTTAACAAAAATTCGGCAACATAATGGCTAAAAAATGAACGTTCCTAGGCTCAAGGCCCTCTCTTTTAATATAAAAATGGATAGCCCACCACAACAGAATTCATCACAAAGCATATATTCTAGAAAGAAAAACTCAATTACAGCTCACAGATCCAGTTCCATAAGGCAATCATTTCATAAAAGTACATTAAACGACCACACAGTAGTCTTAGCACCTAACATAACATATAATGCACCTGATTCATTTCTCTAAATTGTCTTTAGGTGGAGGATGAAAATGTGGACCAAGAAAATGCTTGTTCAAATTCCTACAATATATAAATAACATAATTAGATCAACCTTGAATTAATGTGACCTTCCAAACTTAAGGGAAGCATAAGTTCTAGCATCAACCTTGAATTTCTAGCATCTACTTATACATTGTACCTGGGAACAAAAGCTAAATATACATGTAAAAAAATTAGCTTTTTTGGTCCAAAATCAATAAAATTAGTTAAAGTTACAAAATTTCTAGTAAAATATAATTTACTATTATATCTACTTTTATATTTCTCTCATACTATGATTAATAATGACATTTTAAGGGGGAAAAGGGACATTTGATGACTCACAAATTGACTTAAAGTTTTTCAGATATTGATAAACTTGTTGCATGTATTTTCAAACAAAATAATATATTTTTCTGGGGGACATATTTGAAGGTGGCAAAACGCACAAGAGGGGGGTGAATTGTGCTTTTCAGAAATTAAAGCTTTAAATATAACGACAATCCTTTATACTGGTTCGGCCAAACATTGCCTACATCCAGTTCTCCAACTCCTCGTTGGGTTCCACTAAACCACAGGTTTTACAAACCAGGTTCACCTGCCAACTTTTACAAGACAGAGTTTTAGACTTCCTCTAAACACTCCCCCTTACAAGTTGTAAGACTACAACCCTGTTCTAAAGTCCCAGACTTAAGAACAACCTCAAACAGTAGAGGTTTTCAATAAATGAGTTCACTTAATGAACAGATTTTGTTAATCACTGAAGTACAAATAAACTCTCTGTGAATAATAAAAACTTTGAGCTGAAGGTAGGTAAAGATAGTGAATGTTCGACAAATTTTGTTCACACTTCTTCATAAATGCTCAAGTCTTGGTTTTTATATCTCTTTACATATTTGCCTTTCTCTTTCAGCTTCATGAGACCGTTTGAATATGTTCGTTAGAAGCTCCTAGCCGTTGGCATTTAATGCTGATCTTCATCTTAGTCATCTTTCTTCTCTTACTTCATTTAATTCTTGCAGAAGATGAGCTATGAGAGATAGACTGTGATTACCAACTCCCTGCAACATTGTACTTGTGTAGCAGCTTTTCAAGTAGCGCTAGCATCTCATGTTATCGCTGGTGACACAGTGTTAGTCCTGCACTCAGGCTGTTAGCTAAACAAGTATTCAGGTGAAGCACAGTTGGTGTTATCGCTAGTAGGATACATTATCTCAGTGTATACAGATAATATATTAGCTATCAGAATGTTAAGTCATTTCAGCAAGTGATTTCATTATCGATAGCTAAACTTCCTATCGCTAGTGACTATGTTATCGCTAGTTTAATTCATTTACTCAATGTATTTGCTATCTGTAAGTAGTGTCAAGTGTTCTACTATCGATAGCTCATCCTGTTATCGCTAGTTATCTTTACTAGCTGATCTGGCTATCTGTTGTCCAAGTTAATTATGGAGTCTTAGCGATAGAGAAGGCTTTAGCGATAGAGATATTATCTACAGATTATTGCTGAGTTCTCATTGACTAATATTGTTCTTATCTCTTCATTTATTAGTGATAGACTCTTAGCCTAGCGATAGTGTATCTGTTATCTACTTGTTCAACGTTTAGATGACATATACTTTTCCTTAGTCATTTACCCTGATTCTTATCTTGATTCTTTTCTGACTAAGTTATATTCTTATCTGTTCATTTTACTTATGTTATCTATAGGGTCCATTCCTCATCAAAACTTAAGATTTCTAACAATATTGTATCATTTATTATTCATTATATTACTTTGATGTTCATTTATAACCAAGCAGATGCAAATTAAATAAGGAGCTAACATGCAAAATATTTCCAGACATTTGTCGAGCAATTTGGAATTTGATTGGAGGAAATGAAAAGCAATGGATTAAATGTAAAACCAGCTTTTAGAAATTAAAAAATGAAAAAAGAAAAACTGGGTTGAAAATTAATAATTACCTGCGAGAAGAAGCTGAACGATGAAGCAACAATGACGACGGATTTGAGAACGAAGCTAGACGACTTTGACGAAGCAAGAACGCATTTGAGAGGAAAATGGGAGGAATGGGAGTAAAATGGTGGGCTGGGGTTCACAAAGCAAGAAGAAGAAGAACAAGATGGAGGTTGAAGAAGAGGGAGTTCCACCGGCGGTGAGAGGGAGGTTGAAGAAGAGGGAGTTCCACCGACGGTCCACGGCGGCGCTAGCTTCAGAGCTTTGGGTTGAAACAAGAGGGAACAAGACGGAGCTTTGGGTCTCGGGTTTAGTTGGGTTTATGAGCTTTGGGGTTTAATTTTGACAGGGAAAAAGATGAAGGGAAACGAATTTATTTGGCGCAAAAACCTATCCCAGTGCTTTATACATATAAAGCGCAGGGATAGGTCCTAGAAATTAAAAAAAAACTTAAATAAATCAGAAAAAAATTAAAAAAAGAGGGAAAATAAAATAATAACTATAAAAACTATACCTGCACTTTTGACATGAAAAGTTTTGGAATAGGCCCTAAAATGAAAAAAAATTACTAAAATTAATTAAACGAGAATAATTAATAATTGAAAATAAAAAATACTTCTCCAGGGGCCTATCCCAGCGCTTTTTACGTAAAAAGCGCTGGGATAGGCATTACAAATTTAAAAAAAAAAACTGGAGGAATTTAGAAATTATTAAATAAAAGAGATAAGTTTAAATATTCATGGAATAAAATATAAACCATAAATGACCTATCCCATCACTTTTTAAGAATAAAGCGCTGGTATAGTCATTAAAAATTAAAAAAATGGGGGAATTTAGAAATTATTAAATAAAAGAGATAAGTTTAAATATTCATGGAATAAAATATGAACCATAAATGACCTATCACAGCGCTTTTTACGCTTTTTACGTAAAAAGCGTTGGGATAGGGTCATAAAAATTTAAAAAAAAATCTGGGAGGAATTTAGAAATTATAAAAAAAAGATAAGGTTAAATAATAAGGTTCAGAGAATTAAGTTTAAAGGAAATAACCTATATAAAAACAAACCTGGGAGGAATTTATAAAATATTAAATTAAATAAAAAAGATAAGGTTAAATATTCAGGGAATTAATTAAATATAAAGCAAATGACCTATCACATCGCTTTTTACGTAAAAAGCACTGGGATAGGCATTACAAGAAAAAAATTGGGGGAATTTAGAAATTATTAAATAAAAGAGATAAGTTTAAATATTCATGGAATAAAATATGAACCATAAATGATCTATCCCAGAACTTTTTACGTAAAAAGCGTTGGGATAGGGTCATAACAATTTTAAAAAAATCTTGGAGGAATTTAGAAATTATAAAAAAAAGATAAGGTTAAATAATAAGGTTCAGAGAATTAAGTTTAAAGGAAATAACCTATATAAAAACAAACCTGGGAGGAATTTATAAAAAATTAAATTAAATAAAAAAGATAAGGTTAGATATTCAGAGAATTAATTAAATATAAAGCAAATGACCTATCCCAGCACTTTTTACGTAAAAAATGATGGATATGGTCATAAAAATTAAAAAAAAAAGGAGGAATTTAGAAATTATTAAAAAAATATTAGGTTAAATAATTCAAAACTGGATAGAAAGGTTAAAGGAAAAATTAAATTGAGCCCATAATCCTGCCTTCCATAAAAAAATTTAATAAAACAATATTGAGCAGTATGTGAGTGTTGGGTTAGGCTTAAACTATTAAAAAAATATCACATACACTATTCCAGGGCTTTTTATGTTAAAGCGCTGGTATAGGTTCTACCTATACCAACACTTATATTTATGAAGCGTTGGAATAGGTCACCCAAGACCTATCCCAGCACTTGTGTTTTATAAGCGCTGCTATTGTTGCGCTGCAATAGGATATTTTTGTAGTAGTGAAACATACAAGCACAAATATGAAATCCAACCAACTTCTAACATCATTTAAACACCAATTGATTTCATTTTGGGTGAAGAATTGAAGAAGAGCGTCGGTGAACAGTGGCAAATTTGGGGGTTCATAAAACAGCAATCGAACTTGGTTTATTGCTCAAAATCACCCCTAAATCATTGAATTCGAAATCTAAACTTCTTTTTTATGGATTTAGAATTCCCAGAAACCCCCAAAACTCAAATCGACTTCTCTCTAAACTCACTCAAATCGTAAGAACAGAGGGTAGAATGGAGGAGTTGAGGCTCACCTAAGATTGAATCGAGTCCCCCATGCGTTGTTGAAGCTCTCCGACGCTAGTAACCGCCGTCGCCACCGGTGGTGATGGTTGGGAACTCGGAGGAATAGAGAGGGTGAGAGCGCATAGAGAGTTATCGGGGAGGGAGAGAGGGAGTAGTAAGGAATGAAGAAAGGAAAAGAATAAAGAAGGAAGGGAAAGATATTTTTAAATAGTAAGTTACCATTTTGCCATTCTGATTATAACTTAGGATATTTTCAACTAGGGGCAGATATTGTCATTTTTATTTTCTCTTTCCCATTATGCCCTCCTTTGAAAATTTAAATTACTATTTCCATTTCAATTAAATCTGAATTTAGTCCAAAAATAATTTTTCTAGATATACTTTAATTTTCAAATTTATTTATAAGACTTTTTAAATACTAAACAATACCCCCAGGTTATAAATATTCCTTTATTTAAATTCATCTTCTAACTATTTTTTCTCAATTAATAAAGAAAATAAGCCTTAAAAATTATTAAAAATACATATGGCCCATGAATTTATTTATAAGACTTTTTAATGTCTAAATACCACCCAAATATCTTAAATAAATCCTTATTATCTCTTTTTGAAAATTTGGGGTGTTACACCCAAAAAAAAAATATTGATCATATTGTAGTTGTTGCAAGAAATTTATAATCGGAAGTCTAAGCCACCAGCGACCTTCACTTGTGTTTTACGTATGAAAAGTGAAGGTATAGAGAATAGATGAAAGTATGTTTTGCCTTAACCAATTTGCAAACTCGTACGAGGAAAGATGCAGCCGCCATCATCACCTTTCCCCATCAAGACCACGCTCTAAACTCTTGAGACCCAAACCAATAATGTCAACTTCAGTCCCCGTAAGTTCAAAAAGTAGAGAGGAAAATTGAAAAAGGGGGAACAACGATAACACATCCAATCAGCTAACCAAGACATTAACACAAAATTGTAAATAAACAAAAGGACAAAAGAGAGAAAAGAGGACCTCAGAGAAGGAAATTGCATGAAATTGGAGTAACAACGACAAAGAAATCACTGAGGAACATCATAACAAAATTAAAAAATGGAAGAAGAATGAAGAGGGAGGACTAATTAGAGGGAGTGAAGTGAATTGAATGGGAGAGAGAGGAAAGAAAAGATATATATACCGAAAAAATGAAAATCCATAATCGAATAAATGGAAGAAATGAGGACTGATTCGAAGGGGCAGTAAGTGGAGAAGAAGGAAGGTGTGTGAGACTCGAATAAAGAAGGAAGTCTACTCACCATTTGAGACCATCTCAGATGTCGCCTGCTCTCTACCTCGCCTCGCTTTGCTTGATTCGCTGGCGGAAGATGCTGTCATTGTCATTGCTAGGATCTAAGTCTGGAGATTTTTTTTTTTGGAATACAACACTGAAAGTCTGCTAATGAAAAACTACACTAAGTACATCACAAAATAAGGAATTAAAAAACATTAAGTCTGTGCGTTTGTGTGTTTTAAAACCACTGTCCATTCTCTATGAACCTATTTCTGCGCCTCTTCAACCACGTCCTTGAAGGGGGTGGCTTGAACTGCAACCCCTTTGGATGAGGTTGACAGCTTCCACCGAATTTGTCAGTATCAATACTTTCTTCAAATTTTTGGCTTGACAAACATGAAGTCCGCAACACGTTACTTTTAATTCTATAACAAAGCATTTGAGGACAACTTTATGACTACTTTGTTTCAAGTCTACATTTTTCACATCACTTTACCAGCTTTCGAAGATTTTACCTTTCAATATACACATCCAAATTTTTTTCATATTGGACTTGCTTTAAAGCTTGGGAGTTATATCATTCGACTGGAAAGTTTCTTCATCAAATAAAATCATTAGCCCTATTTCACTTCATTCCAGAGACTAGTATTTGTTAATGGGCATATATATCCTTGCACTTTCCACATAACTTGTAATCATTAAGTACTAAGGTATACATTCTTTTTACATATACTAGATCACATTGGTATGATAGGTTATTGATTTACAAAACACTAGCAAGCTAAGTCATAAGTCATTCACACAATCATATAACACAGCTAAAACATATTATATCAAACAAGTGTTCTACAAAATAAAACATATCCTTAAAGCTCTCATTCTTCATCCCTCTACTTCTTTGCCCTTGTTCTTGGATGAACTGGGTCCTATGTTAAGAACATATTAAATAAAGAGTGAGATTCATAAAAATCTCAGTAGCAACATTATCCATTCCAGCATTCAAATCATGTAGGTTCAAACATAATAAGTCACTAATAATGCCATGAAATTCACACTCTACTATCACAATTTAACAAAGATTGCATACATGGCCATGCAACAAATTACTCATCATTTCCAGGGATAGATGCTAATAGATGCAGCAGAAATTCACGGCAATTTAAGGTCATACAACCTTAAAGTATCACAATTCAATAACATGAATCGAAAGAGTTTGCTACCTTGATGTTTCTAAGCTTTACAACTTTCTCTAGTCTCTTGATTCAAGTGGATTCTTGCATATATTGAATCCTAATTCAATATAAACATTCTCTAATCATTAATAAGACCAAATAAAGTCTATAATTCAACTAAACTCCCCCTTTTTAACACCCACGTTGTTCTATTGAATTTCCGATCCCTTGGTCAAATTTTAGATTTTTAATTCTATAGTTTCTGAAATTATTTCCTTATCCTATTTCTTCTTATAAATCTGCCCCATGATCTTTAGAGGTATTAAATCAGTAATTTGGGTAGTTCATTTATTCACTTCTACATCCAGTAAATACTAAAGATTGAGTTTTCTAAAATCAGTACAGTACTTCATTTAGAGTTTAAGCTTCCATAACTCATGATATAAGAGCAACATCATCCAGCATGTTTGGATCCCACGTTGGGAGAGTAGGCCAACGTGGATCCAAGATCCAGAAGTCGTTGTGAAAAAAAAAATTTATGTTTGGTTTGCCTTATTTTCAGAATGACTTTTGGTCCAAAATGACTTCTGCAACGTGAAAAGTCAGAAGCAAAAAAAAGTTACTTTTGGCTTCTGACTTCTGACTTTTGGTGGGTCCCACACCTTCTGTTATGTATTATTTAATAAAGTGAGTGACTGTTAGACCACTAAAATTCTCAAATAAGATAATTTCTTTTAATCTCCAAAAATTTACCATAACAATTTCTAACTACTTTCTCCCACAATATACTCCTTTGAGCGAAAAATATTATTTTTTAAAATTATTTTCCTGAAAATAAGGGAGAAATTAAGCCTTTAATAAGAATATATGCATATTATATATGTATTATTTAATGAAAATAATGCCTTTTTTAGTAATTTTTAATATAAACGTGATTTTCAATATAATCATCCAAGCATATTTCTAAAAGTCAGATTGAAAAAAAGTCACTTCTATTATCACAAATCCAAACATAAATCACTTTACACAAATGACTTTTATCCAAAAGTCACTTCTGAAAAAGTCATTCTGAAAAAAAGTCACTTCTCCAACGACAATCCAAACACACCCATCAATATCAATTCAAGCTTCACACCTATTAGCCTATAGTTTTCCTCAATTTTTTTCTTATTATAACCCTTACTTCATTTGATAATCCTCACACTATTACAGAAATATCCTATAGCAGCACTTTTTTTACCCTAAAAGCGCTGCTATAGCCAGTGCTGCAATGGATCATATGACTTATTGCAGCGCTTATTTTCTGTTATAAGTGCCGCTATAGGTAACCTAAAGCGGTGCTTATAATCTCAAAAGCGCAGCTTTAGGTCATAACTATAGGAATTATTTTTTTAAAAAATAAAAAATAATACCTATAACAGCGCTTATTAATAAAAAAGCGCTGCTATAGATACCTATGGAAATTCTTGAGCGGCCGAATTTGAATGAATGTGATCCCATGAATACCTTAGTGACTTCAAGAGTATTTGAATCTTAATAGATATCCATAAACTGAACCAACTTGGAAGTAAAATGAAAAGAGTTTCCATGTAAACGTTGTTGGTAGTTTGATGTACACAGTGGTGTGTAAAGTATCAGATATTCATTGTGGTAGGACTTTGTAAGTCAGTACTAGTCCAACCGTCGTGAGAGGCATTTGATGCCTCCATAAAAAAATGCTGAAAGATACTTTAAAGGGTACGATAATTATGCGCATTCAAAAGTACTTATGTGGTGGTACATATGGCTATATGGTCAATGATGTCTAGAAGAACATCTTGGATTTGAAATGAGGATTCAAATCTAGTGTTAATGCATTGTGAAAACACTATGACCATTCACTACCACAGAAAACACCTATACCGGCGCTTTTTTGACCCCTATAGCGGCGCTTTTGAAGTGCCGCTATAGCTAGCGCCGCAATAGGTCACGAGACCTATACCGGCGCTTACAAAGCGCCGGTATAGGCCTCTCTATAGTGGCGCTTTATTACCCAAAAGCGCCGGTATAGGTGTCTTTTAATTAGTTTTTTAATGAAACTGAAAAGGCCTATACCGGCGCTTTTTAAAAAAGCGCCGGTATAGGCTGATCTATACCGGCGCTTTCTGTAAAAAGCGCCGGTATAGGTGATACCTATACCGGCGCTTTTTACAAAAAGCGCCGGTATAGGGTATCTATAGCGGCGCTTTTCATAAAAAGCACCGGTATAGGTTATATTTTTTTAAAATATACAATTTGTTTTTTAATTCACACCCACCTGCATCATTGCAAAAATTCCAGCAATTCTATACAATTCCAGGCAGTCCAAATACACCAGTAACTCAAACAGAGAAGAATATGTACAATAAGACCAAAAGTTATATTGTTCAGTTAGGAAAATAAACGTGCATACTACTAGTCAGGCTGTCCAATTTGAGAGAACAGAGGGTGTACATAACTACACCATTCTTCAATTAGCGCTTTCATCTTCTCCCTTGACAACATGAAGCAACGTGTGTCTGGGTAATACTGCGTATAGAAATTTAAATGACAATTAAATTTACTTGAAATCTAACAAGTACAAACACTTAGATTAGGAAAAATATAAAACTTACTGTCAATGGGATGTTATCTCGATCACGTGATACGATATCCCTCATATAATACATGACATAGTATCCACAGTCGTTGTCATTGGGTTGATGTGGGCACTGTAACAAAAAATACAGAATAGCATATACGAGCAGTTACGTTCTGGTTTAAGTAATGTACGATTGTTTGAAAAATTGAATAACTTGTAAAACCTGAACTTTGAGCCACGGATAAGCATCTTTCTGGTCAAGGGCTTTGGAATAATTGTACCCATTAGCTGCCCGATAACTAGTCAATGCTCTGGAAACAAAACATATTAAATTAATTTTAGTAGCTTGGGTCGGTCATATAAAATGACAGATAATACAACACATTCAAATAATGTTGACATTCACTTACCCAATGAAGAGACGCATCAAATCCGGGCGATTATCTGCTTCAGCAGATTCCACAGGATCCAAATAGTAAATAAGTGGATCCGGCTGTACTGTCGGATTGATGACAAGCAAAACCCAATGTAGCCTAAGACGTTTTATAACGTTATGTCAGTATATATATCAATGATGATTGGAGCTAAGAATACGATGAAAGCTATCATGCCTATACACTTACCCTGTATTAATTGGAGCTAAGAATAAAGTTCTGCCTGTTGCCTTTAAAGTGAAACGCCTCTTAATCTCTTTGAACTGATCATCACGTTTCACACCCTCAATTTGCGCTATTAAATAAGGGTTTATGAATTCGAACGAGACGTTGTCCTCGGAGACTATGACTTCTTCATGCAGGTGCCTTCAAAGAAACCATACAAACATCCAATTAGTGTAGAACTTATGACATTGAATGAAACCACAATGGAAGCACATATATACCTTATCCATAAATTGACGACCGTAGCACTAACCCATCTTTCGTCAAGCACCTCCATGACCTGATCCCTAGAAAGAAGCTCATTGAAATTTGACTCGCCAAATATAAGCCTGTTGAATGGGATTGTGACAGTAGCATCGCGAGGTACGGTAGCTGCAAATGCTCGCAATCGAGCACGATTTGGCGTTTCAACACTTATATCTTGGATCACAGGAGCAGGCACTTGAACTTTCTTCTTGCCCTTTGCTTTTGTTGCCTATAAACCATATAAATAGAAAGTTTCAAATATTCTTCCAATAAGAAGAGTGTTAGTTTAAATTAATTAGAAACTAACCACCTGTGACACTGGACCAGCTCGTGAACTCTTTTTCTTCAATTGAGCAGCTGGGCCACCGGTACCTTTTACACTAGCCACTTGTGCTTTCTTTCCCAGAGACTCTGTACCCTGTAAAAACTTATAAATTGTAAAAGAGCGTTATTCCAAAACAAAGAATGCTAGTCTGAACGTTATTAGTAAATACCACCTGTGGTATTGGCTCAATCAAACTGATGGGCCAAGCAACATATGCACCAACTACATCTCCGACCTTAGTCATCGCATCAGGAGTAGGGAATGGTAACGGTGCATCCCCGTTCAGGGAGAATTCAATCATAACCCTCAATGTATTTTCAGGCAACGGAGAATTGTGCAGGATCCTGTTTGAAGTGTTGAAGACCGTACCGATTGCAACTACTTCACTGAAAGATTGATCCTTGTACAGGTTGCACCTTGATTCGCCCTACAAAAGAGTTAACAACGTAAGCTCCCAATCGATAATATAACAGTGTCACTACAAGTTTATAAGTACAAAAGACAAGAATTACCTGAGGAATTTGAGCCCTAGGCATCGTACAGCTATCCCTGATGCTTGGACTCTGACACGAAGGAACGTTACCTTGTTGCATGAAGTTCGACATTTGTGATCCAACATTGTTACGCTGGAAAAATTCGTACATCATATCTTGCCGTCTTTGCATTTCCTCATTCCTTCTTTGCATTTCAAGCACAGTCTCCCTCAGAGTATTGACTTCATCTTTCAACACAGAAACTTCGCTTTGTGTTACCCGCTGTTGGCGGCCAAAGTAAGCTGAAGGCGTGACCCCTATACCAGTGCCCCGAACACGGCCTGAATACTCAGGACGTTCAAGTGCTCTACTGAGGATATCGCCTTGGCCAAATATGTTGACCTCCTCGGGCGATTCTTGTGATAACATTTCCTATAACAAGAAGGAAGGATTATTAGTTATTAAGTTAGTAAATTCACTAATAAAAAAATTACAAAGTCCAAGAGAATGACTTACACAGCGTTCACGGATTCTTCTAACCTCTTCGTGAACGATGGTTCCATCGCTTTTGGAGTGTCCTTTGATCCAGACCCTAAACCGTGGAGGGTGACCTTCTAAGCCCTCTTCCTGAATCTGTCATGGTAAAACAGGTGAACTTATAAATTAATTACATAAACATTAATTCACACTTTTAGAAGCAAAAGGGCTTTGCTAACATACCATCTCGTACTCCAATTCTGGAAATGTTTTCCGGCCGCCTAAATAGGGATACGGACAGCTTTTAGCCTCCTGGCTATTTTTTTCGCTTCTTTCCCGAAACTCCTCTGATAAGCGTGATTGCACAAATTCATCCCAATCTGCTTGGGTTATGACCCCTTCATATGTAGATGGGGGTGTTGGAACTACCTCCCCGTTTTCATCTCTCAGATATAATGTCGACAAATCTGAACGGAAGTTTCTGTGTATTTTTGAAGCTTTCTTCATGACATAGTCCTTGTGAGTCTCATCGATATGAAACACAGTCTGTAGCAATAGAAATCATATTAAATTTGTTAGTTACAATGTTATCTATCATGACGAAATTAAACTTAATTGTAAAAAAAATAACTTACCTGAACCTCTGACCAAATCTCATTACGTATTTTCTTGTTTACTTTTCTCCAATCTGTAATTGTAATAGGAACTTTATTACGAACAGTGCATCCAACGAAACCGGTAAGGGCCTTCGCACTCTTTCCAACTAGTTGGCCATTGTCGTTCCATACAAGGGCTGCCTTTTTTCCCTTAGCTCTAAGTTTGAGGAGATCACGCATAATGGTCTTGCCACGACGAACTTGGTCCTCAACATGTGCTCTACCCTCATCAATAACTTGCTGGGCACTCTGTGGTGCTTCCTCCTCCTCAGGTACGTTTGGATCCATTGTCTTGTAAAATAATTAAACAATATACGATGTTAGTGCATGCATATGCATATAATGAAATAATTCGTAGTAAAAAAAGTAAGAAAATACATACAAACTTAAATCATTATGATGGCATTCGACTCCTTTTTCTCATTGTTATATTATCCAAAATTGTTGGCTTCCTCTTTTTTGTGGGATTTAGGGTTATGTTGACCCAAATGCCTTCTTCATGGTCACCCCTTACATAAACAGGCTCATCTTCGTCATCATATCCGTCTGCATCAAAATCTTCTGCCAGTAATGTATCAAAGGAAGGATCATCTTCAATCATATTCATATCTTCATCATTGCTTCCATCATCAACTTGTTCGGCATAATTTTTGTTCGACTGAATGACAACTGACCAATTCTTCTTAGAAGGATCTGCAATGTAAAAAACTTGTGCCGCTTGAGACGGTAGAATGTAAGGATCATCCTTATATCCAACTTTAGAAAGGTCAACCGATATAAACCCAAATTCATCTAACCGTCGTCCACTATTGTTGTTAACCCACTGACAGCGGAACACAGGAACTCTGAACATGGTGTAATCTAACTCCCAGATGCAATCAATCACACCAAAGTATGACATCTGTGCATAGACGGGATTTGTATCCCTTGCACTGGATATATGCCATGCCTCGGCAACAACTGTGACTCCACTATTCTGCATTGTGCTTTTCTCATCCTGACCTTTTGTATAGAATGTGTAACCATTGATTGCATAGGCAGTGTAAGCAAATGCGTGCAAACCCGGTCCTTTCGACAGCCAGAACAATCTTTCACCAACCGATCCGGCATTAAGGTCATGCTGCTGACAAATACGCGCATTGAACCATCTAATGAAATGTTTGTTGTGCTCCTTCGTAATCAAATTCTCATTTCTATCACCGTGAATTTCCCGAAGAAGTTTTTTGTGTTCTTCAACAAATGGCTCAACCTCAGGAGTATTATGAAGAATATACAAGTGCGCCAGCTCCCTTTCAACATTCGAAATGCGTATTAAGTTGAACCCACTCATTCCTTTCCCCGTTAATCTCCCATCGTGACGAGACTTGGGTAAACCAATAGGTTCAATATTTGATAGATAATCTGCACACAAATCACTCGCTTCTTCAACGATGTATCATTCAGCAATACACCCCTCTGGTCGATATCTATTTTTAACATACCCCTTTAAAACTTTCATGAACCGTTCAATTGGGTACATCCATCTCAAATAGACTGGGCCGCACAGTTGCACCTCTTTGACCAAGTGTACTGTAAGATGAACCATGATGTCAAAGAATGAAGGGGGGAAATACATTTCAAGTTCGCACAGGATACAAACGATCTGTCTCTGCAAATCCTGCAACTTTGTTGTATCAACCACTTTACTACAAATGAGCTTGAAGAACATACAAAGTCTGGTGATCGTGCTACGCAATTTCTTAGGTAAAATGTTGCGTATGCCGACCGGTAAGAAATGTTGCATCAGGACGTGACAGTCATGAGATTTCAGGTTCTTCAATTTCAACTCTTTCATGGACACAAGGTTCTTTACATTTGAGGAGTAGCCTTCTGGAACTTTGATTCCATTCAGAAACTCACAAAATGATCTTTTCTCTTTCTTCGAAAGGGTGTAAGCTGCCGGAGGTAAATAAGTGCGGTATCCTCTCTCGACAGGTGCTAACTCTTGTCTTATTCCCAACTTGACCATATCTAACCTCGAATTGACACCATCCTTACTTTTCCCATGCATATTCAGCAACGTGCCAATTAGGTTATCACAGATGTTTTTTTCAATATGCATCACATCAAGAAAATGCCTAACATATAAGGACTTCCAATACGGGAGTTCAAAGAATATGGATCTCTTCTTCCAACCACTTGTCAACACATTTTTTGCGAAAGGCTTACCAAAATCATTCTCCAACGCCTTCACCTTTTCAAAAACGCTATCCCCACTCAATGTCCTTGGTGGCCTACCTTCTTCTGAGTTCCCGTTAAACGCCTTTTTCCACCTACGCCAACGATGTTTTAACGGCAAGAACCTCCGATGTCCCATGTACACATTTTTCTTACAATGATCCAGTCGCATCGAATGGGTATCATCTTCACATACAGGGCACGCACCATATCCTTTGATGCTATATCCAGACAAATTACCGTATGTTGGGAAATCATTTATCGTGCCAAACAACATGGCTCTCAAATTAAAACTTTCTTCCTTACAGCCATCAAAAACTGTCTCACCCGAATTCCACATATACTTCAGGTCTTCAATCAATGGATCCAAGTAGACGTCTATATCATTGCCGGGTTGTCTAGGCCCAGAAATAAGCATAGAAAGCATCATAAATTTGCGTTTCATGATTAAATTTGGGGGGAGGTTGTATATCATCAAAATCACGGGCCATGTGCTATGAGTACTACTCTGAACTCCATGCGGATTGATTCCATCGGTTGCCAATGCAAGCCGTAGGTTTCTTGGTTCTTCACCGAACTCAGGGTACTCATAATCAATTTTTTTCCATTGGGGGCCATCTGCAGGGTGCCTAAGTTTGGTGTCTTTAATCCTTTCATCGGCATGCCAAGTCAAAAGGTTTGCAACATCCGCATTATTGAACATGCGCCTGAATCTCGGAATGATCGGAAAGTACCACAAGACTTTAGAAGGACTCTTACCTTTCTTTCCATACCGAGATGTGTTGCATTTCGGACACTCCTCCAACAATGCATACTGATTTCGGAATAAAATACAGTCATTGGGACATGCATGTATTTTCTCATATTTCATACCGGTCGAGCGGAGAATTTGCTTTGCCTCGTATGTTTTTGACGGGAGTACATTCCCTTCTGGAAGTATATCTCGCAGAGCGGACAGCAGCGCGGTGAAACTTGCATCACTCCAACCGTATCGTGCCTTCAGGTTATACAATTTAAGCACCGCACTCAATCTTGTGTATTTGCTGCATCCCACATACAAAGGCGTCTCTGCATCGCTCTTCAGTGTCTCAAACATTTCAGGATTCTCCTCACCCACCACATTCAACATTTCTTCAAGGTCATCGCTCTCATCACACATGTCTGTGTCAACTACATTTGAAGCGCTACTAACATCAGGTACCCAGTCTCCGCCAGAATACTCATACGTCTCACCATGCTTAGTCCAACGTGTGTAAGATGGATCGATTCCATGACAAATTAAATGACCCAACAAGTCAAGAGGACGGAGACGCCTTCCATACAAACACGACATACAGGGGCATACAATTCTGTTAGCATTCTCTGCATGCTCAGCAGCAAATTCAATGAACTCTTTTGCTCCATCTATATATTCCCTTGAACGTCGATCACAAGACATCCATTTCCGATCCAACATTATAACCTACTAAAGGAAAACATCGGTAAGATGTATATGACCCCTACTCATTAGGTAGCTACCTTACGATGTTACCTTATTTTCTAAACAAAAAATCGGCAGCATAACAGCTAAAAAATGAACATTCCCAGGCTCAAGGCCCTCTCTTTTTTACATAGAAATGGATTGCCAACTATATAAACAACTCAATATATTTCCACAGCCCACCACAACAGAATTCACAGAGCATTTATATATATAGAGTATTAATAGTTCCACAAAACGAAAATTCCATACGAGTAAAATAAAACACCACACAATAGGATTCATCCGAAAGTACCAAAACTCAATCATTTGATATGTCCCAGCCTGCTAAATTAAAGAAAAAAAAAGATAAGACTTACTTCAAGGTCCTTTAGCTCAAAGTAAGCCCGCTAGCAACAATACGATTCTTCACCTTAAAGTGTCTAGCAATAATCTGTAAATACTATAAGGAAAATCAGAAGGAATAATAATCTTAGAATCAATCATGAAAGAACAAGAAGTTTAAAAAAAGATACATGCATGGAGATATGAACCATCAAGAGCTGAAATTTAATAATTTGAGCAATTCAATAATATTGTCCTTTTCAATTTAATAATCTGATTTTCAATTTAGTCGGAATCAATGAACAACCAAACAGTCTGTTAAACCAAAACTTCAACACTCAAAATTCAATGCTTAACTGTAAATTCAATGATAACCACCTCAGAGCAGAAAATTTGGCAAGGTGACAATGCCTTAATACAAATCAATTATTCAAAGCATGAGTAAATTAAAGAAATGAAACAGTTTGGTGGTGGCCAATTCAAGAACTAGAAAATAGAAGATGACCATTAGCTATGAAGATTCAACCGGAATACATTTTTGAAAACAGAAGATGCAAAGGACCACAAGAGGTTAAAAATCATACTGGCAAGCTCTATATGATAAAATTAACAATAAAATAGATACAAGAACAAAAATATACAGGGATGCAGTATAAAAGTATGTGCGCGTGTCATATTATGCAAATGTATTGTTGCCAAATTTCAAAGAATAGTCCTAGGGAATTAAACCGGACACGTTTTCTTTACTTAACTATTTCCATAACTCTACTTTCATGCTCATGGATAAGAAAAGAATAAAACTGAATAAAACACGCAATGAAGCATTCCAAACCCCAAAAACAAAAAAGTACAGCTTTTACAATGTTTCAATTAAAATCAAGTAGGGTTATTAACATAGGCGGAACTGTTCTATACTGCACTAAGTATACAAGTCCCCAGTAATCAAGATGACGAGGGAAGACGTATAATATCCTATTACACACCATTGAAGCAAAAACTAGTAATCAAAGTTAAAAAAAATAAATCTTTATTCAGAAGCATACACAAGGGGAAAAAGAGTTTGCTGACCGAAATAGAAATACCAACGAACAAGGTCGATGAGAAGAAGAGTGGCGACGGCGGGTCTCACTATTTCCGGCGAGCTCTGCTTTCTTCTCTCTCAAACGATCTCTGAGATCCTCGCTGTCGGTCCAGGAGGGAGAAAAAGAGTGTGGAACCGGACTTGGGAGGAATCACGGACTTGGGAGGAACCGGACTTGGGAGGGTTGCCGTTGGGGGAAAGAGCGGCCGGAGTTGGGAGGAACCGGCGATTTGGGAGGGTGGCCGTTGGGGAGGTCGAGCGGCGTTTGGGAAGAGGGAAGAGACGCGTGGAGAGGGAGTAAGTATGAGGCAAAACAAAAAAAAAAGGAAGGGGGAGTAATTAAGTACGGCGACCGGCTGGGCGAAAAAATGGAGGGAGAAATTCCCTCCATTTATTCGCCTATACCGACGCTTACTATACAAAGCGCCGGTATAGGCCAACCTATACCGGCGCTCCAACCTAAAGCGCCGGTATAGGTGTTCTGAAAATAAAAATAAAAAATTGACTCACGACCCTATACCGGCGCTTTGACAGTAAGCGCCGGTATATGGTATTTAAATAAAATAAAATAAAAAGATAATTGACAGCCTATACCGGCGCTTATACATAAAGCGCCGGTATAGATGTTATGACTCACCACCCTATACCGGCGCTTTGATAGTAAGCGCCGGTATATGGTATTTAAATAAAAAAAAATTAAAAAAAAAAAGATTATTGTAAGCCTGTACCGGCGCTTTTCATAACAAGCGCCGGTATAGGCTTCTCTGTTCCGGCGCTTCTTTTGGAAAGCGCCGGTATAGGGTCCTTGCTTATCAATACCGGCGCTTTTTACTATTAGCGCCGGTATTGTTGCGTCGCGATAGAGTTATTTTGTAGTAGTGATTGCCTAAATAAAAGACCCTAAGTATCATAGCATGAGTAATATACAAAGATATATATGTGAGATATGCTGTAGCACATAAAGTTGTTGCTAAACAACAAGTTCCTATGCAAAGTCCCCTAATTAAGCCTGTGGCCAAGGATATACATGTAAAACATGATAAATCCTTTGGCAAGCATAGGATATGAAGTAATGGATACTTCATTAAGGCTTTACATGGTTGTGTGATAGTATACAATGTCTAGTATGTCGTACAGGTTGATGACGTCGGCTCTTTCACACGAGCGACCGCCTTTGACACTCAAGAGTAGTGTGCAAAGATGAGATAATGTGTTCACCAGCAAAGCAATGAAAATACTGATATGGTAGAGAAGAAACACAAACTATATGTCGCCTCGGCTCAAAAGTGCAGCAAGTCCAGATGAGATCCGTGGTTACACACATATGGATCGAATTATGGATACCCATATCCGTAATGCCTGTAGCCAGACAACAAAATTCTTCAAAATTGATGTCATACAATGAGAGAAGAGTTGAAGAATTTTGGGTTTAGATACTGTGTGTTTCTATACTAAAGTCTATATGGTGTTAATGATACAATCAAATCGACATACGCTCTTATAGAAAAAGAGTAACATCGTAGCATGCGATTCATACTGCATGTGCTAAGATTACCGCAAACTGGAAGCAGTGAATGGATCCCTGTTTCACTGCTGTGTGAGGCCAAGAAAGGTTCCATACTTTCTTGATGTCCTTTGACTTTGACAATATCATAGAAATATGTTTTAGTGTCTACGACCTTAGTGTATATTCCTATGATCATGATAAATGCGATCTAAAGGTGTTACATTAGGAAAGTGATTGATTCATATTGAAGTGATATTTGGGCGAAAGGAAGATTACCTGAAAATACACATACTTATGCTAGTGTCTGAGACTGGTCCATTATGATATTAGAGTGCTAATCTCATAAGTGTGGACAGCGCATATGAGAAAGGCAGTTTGAGCTTTATCTTGGCTCTAAAGGGATTACATTGGCCATGAGAGAAGTGTATTTGTGTAAATCTAGGATATCTGAGGCACTATATTAAAATGATCGAGCTGCACTATAGGGTTGTTTTGTGCTGGTCTTTGTAAAAGAGATTTCTAGTACAAGACACCTAAAAGGAGACGACGTGCTCACGCGGTTACGACAGAGCACTTTGTATGAAAGAAGGAAAGAAGAGAAAGAGACTTGACCCTTAACATCTAACCCACCAAGTGTGAGTGGGAGATGTAGGAATGCACCTAATACACCCTTGGTGGGTTAGGGCCTAAGTCCAAATGAGAATTAGGGCTATTATGTAATACCCAATAAGAATTGGGGCTAATATATAATTATTGAAAGACTTGGGATAAAATGAGTAATTTTCACTTTATAATTTTAAATTGAAAAGATGTGTCTTTTCAAATGTAATATATGGGGGTTAACAGGGTTAACCATGGAACAAAATAAACTCCCGATAAAACCTTTTTGCATCTCTTTTCTTCTCTTCCTCTAATGGTGCATCTGTCCTATAACGTGATCGGAGTACAAGTCCGTGCTCTGATTTCGTGTGGTGCTGAGAGAGCCAACCAGATTCCAGGTACGCCCGAAAACCTACACACAGTTTTGCAGAACCACTATTAAACACATCAGGATTTTCTAGAGAAGAGTGAATAATTCAATCTTAAAAAGCAAGTAACCAAGTCCCAGCTAAAACATAAAACCTATAATTCTTCAAAGTGGAACGGTGCTATGATGTCAATAACACTAATCCACCAAATGAGATAATTTCTAGAAGGGAAAAAAGAGCAGATTTATTATCAGCACATAATGACTCTCAGGTCAACTCAAACGAAGTCAAGGTGAATCCTAATAATATGTGGCTTTTGGGTCGGCTAAAATGAGCAGATATGCCAAGACACAAGAAAGCATGCTTCTCCCTCTAGTTATAAGTATTGCATGATTAAAAGAGTACTTAACCTTGTCCTGACAGGCTTAAAAGTACCCCATTAGGCTCTATTATTGCTTTTAAAAACAACATTAACTGTCTTTCAGTTTGAAGGAAGTTTAAAAGGAAGATGAAAAAAGGAACAAATAATGAAGCAAAGGTAGGAGCATCTATTAAACATTAAAAACTATTCTTCCCGCCTTTTCCTACTCTCTTTTCTCTTCCACTATAAGCACCAGCTCACACACCTAATGGATGGCTCCTCACTCAAATCATTGTTCACAAGATGACATCAGGCTCCGTGTTAGCTTATGACTAAGCACTGGTGAGCCAAGTGAGCCAGCCTTCAGTACAAATTTCAAATTTCAAATTTTGAATCACCTATTTTAAAAAGCCGTGCTTTAGAGGTTATCATATTTGCCTCAACTCAAATCCATTTTCGAAGAGCTTCTCAACGTCGGCCTTTCATCTAAGGTGCATATGGTTACCACTCTTCTTTTCCTTTTCTTCTACATAGTAGATGATTCCATATTCCCGTTTCAGATGCACCTCTGTTTCATAATAAATTATGTCTTTATGGTGGTTATGTTGCATTTATGTATATCCTTTAGTCTATACAGTGCAGATCCACTTGTGAAAGCTTCAGCTCGGGGTTTAGTATTTTGAGGTTTACATAAATCTTTGTTTACCAACAGTGTAATTTGTGTTCTTTTTGCAGAAATGGTGGATGCCATGAAGAATATTGCTAAGCTCAATGATGAATTGACGGTTGAGGAGCGAAGCCTTCTCTCAGTTGTGTATAAGAATGTGGTGGGTGCAGGGAGAGCTTCCTGGAGGATTTTGTCTTCGATTGAGCAGAAAGAGGAAGCAAAGGGGAACGATCTGAACGTGCAATGTATGGAGGAGTATAGATGTAACACCTGGACTTTTACTACTATATTATAGCAATTTAATTGAATTATAACCACTTTTATAAATATTCGAAGCCCAAAAATACGGAAAATTTAAAACTTTTTCTTTTAAAACATTATACCAACCCTCTATTGGTTGGAATGGGCTTTTCAGACGTCTTAGAATTTAAATCTTTTTATAAAACCAAGTGGTGCATAAAACAATCAAACTACCTAGGTTCCCTTATAATTTTCTCCCCTTGATGATAGTGTGTGGGGAGTGAAAACCCATCCATGGGTTCTCTGTATCTATTTATGGGTTTCTACCTTTCCGATATTAAAACGCTGGGGTTACCTCGGTTGATAACCCTTTTATCAGAATACGCAGCGACATTAAGATAATACATACATTTATAGTAATTTTATTTCCTGGGCTCTCTATTAATAATTTAATAATTTTACCTTTACAACATATACAAATAATCTTATTAAAAATATTTACTACCTCTGACTTTTCAATTTCTACTCCTAATTTCTTCGTCTACTCCTCTCCCCCGCTAGCTTCTTTTAACCTGCTAAACTGGAAATGTTTGGGGAAGGGGGTGAGATTGGAAATCCCAATAGCAGTTTCTTTCATTAACATATATTATCATGCTAGCAATTGTCATGTATATATTTCATAAAGCTGTGCAAATGATGATAGCCTTATTCCTATTAATCTGTGTGCTAAAAGCACCTGCCAACCACTAATAACAATATATTCGTTATAGTGGAGGCTTTACCTGCAGGGTTTCTCGTTAAAGCACATAAGGCTAAAACGTAACTAATCTCGCAAAGGTGTAGCTAATCACCTAAGCCTGGAGTACTCCATCTGAGGAATAATAACTTACCAACTAAATGCAACAGTTATTACAAAATAATACATGCAATTTAATGGTTACTGAAATAAACTGCTACCTGGAATCCAAGCTTAATCCTTTACTGTCTCTTTTCCACTGACCTCCTCGACTTATGTCATTATCAAAACCTATTTACATATAAATCATAAATTAATACTTATATTTATATATAATTATTCAGCGCCTCTCACGTTTCTATAAGGTTACCTACATCTCTACCCAACATTTTTAATATATTTCTTAAATCAATATTTCTAACTTTAATCAGCAAATAATACATACACAAGCATAGAAATATTCTAATTACTTTAAATTATATATATATATATAAAATATATAAAGTTACATTTCAAGTTCCTAAAAATTCTTTATTTAGAATTATAATCATTTGATGTACCTTAATAATTTACTTACATTAAATCTTCTTATTCTTAATGTTTGATCAATAATTTCTATAAAAATTATTCTTAAAAAGCCTTAGTCATTCACACAAAGTAGCAAAGAAAATAGCAATTAACTTCTAGAATCCCTTAAAATCCTTTATTAGACCCTAAACACACTTTCTCCATTTATAACACAGCTGCTATAGATTACACTCAAATTCTTATCAACCCAAACAACCATATCCACTTAAATATCTACAAGAACCTAGAATAAGTCCTACTTTTACGGTCTAAAAATTCACATAATAGCATTTAATGATTTGGTCTATCACTTACACATTATTTAGATTATTCAATTACCCATTACTTGATTCATCACAGTTATAACTCCCAATCCTACCTTAAAATTCAACTTCCAACCCCTAGATTCAAATTCCAAAGATTTGAACATCATCCCATCAGTAGCTATTATTCCCCTTTAAACTTTCGTCTAATACTTACACAGGAACTCTAATAAGTTCTTAAACTCGAATTATTTCTTGATTATAATCAAGGAACATTCTTTCAATAATCTTAAACACTAAACTAACTACAATTAAGCCCCAGCAATGATTTCAATCAACTCTCATCGTTTAGCCATCCATCAATATTCCTTCGTAGCTTATAGGAACCTTATAACAGCAACATATTACTAATTCATATTGTAAGAATAATACATTCCCAACCAGACTCATAAGCTCTTTTGCAATTCCCTTAAAGGACTTTTTTAAACACAAATTGGAAATTGAAAAGATTAGTTTTAATTCTCAATGACTTTTCATGTCTTGCTTAACCCAAGTATAAAGACTAACTTCATTCACATCCCTACTATTCTTACTTGCTCTTATGTAAATTTTTAATCCATCCACTAATCAATTTTAGATCCTCTTACTTCCTTAACACCAACACTAAAACAGAATAACTTACTTAGAACTAATTCACCCAAACATCACTCAGAAACCATTAATATTACCACACTATTAACACATATCCGTTTACTTCAAATATTCCTCAAATACTTGCTACTTGTTGAAAAATCCTTTTTACAGCATCTTTTAAACCTTTGAGAGATTTAACACTAAAACCCATTCTCCATTAATGCTAAATTACAATCTAACATTTACAACCAGACTAACAAAAATTAATCATAAAAATTTTCTCTAATCCTTACAGCCAAAACAGAACAGGAAACAGAGGGAGCAAAATTTAACTAAATTAAGCAACAATCAGCTCAGCCTAATAAGCATCAGAAATCAGTGACCAAAAGGGAATAAAACTCAAATGAACATGAAGAAGAACAAGAAATCCGACGCAGAGCAGAGCAGCCACAAAGGAAAGAAGAGAAACTGGACACTTAATCACCTTCATATACAATCATTCATCAGCCACAACTCACAAAATCACACTCTTCAACACACTAAAAATCAGTGGCCCCAGATGAACGAGAATTCAAAGAGACGGGAGAACAAGAATAAGAACTCGGCGGCAGAGAAAATATGAGAGGGAAAAATTGAACAATCATCATGCAGCTATAACGAGTAAATTAAATCCTTCAGTCAGAGCATAAATTCGTCCCCCACACACATCACCACCGGCGACGCTATTCCAGCACAGGGAAGAAGAAAAAGTTCTTCAAAGATTCCCAAAACTCCCAAAAATCACACATCCAAGACACTGAATATGCTTAAAATTACTCCTAAACATGATTAATTAGAACTTCAAGCAACCTACACCCAGAAATCAAAGAAAAGAGCATCGGATGAACAGTATCCGATTTAGGGTTCTTGGAGAAATTCACCCAAACTCAACTCCCACTCGAAATCACAACCAAAATCATCCAAATCGGAGTCTAAGCAATCTTTTTATGAATTTAAAAACCTTAAAACCCCCCAGAGATTCGAATCACTTCCCTCAACTTGCTCGAAATCGAAGCAGAAAAAGAAGAAATCCGAAGGAAATAGGCTTACCCAAAGGTTACCCGAACTCACACGTGCGTCCTCGCCGCTGCTCACCGCCGTTCATGCCGTCGATCGTCATCATCGCCGCTGTTGAAGCTCGAGGAAGCAGAGAGGGGTGAGAGGAACAGAGGGATTTTCGGGAGAGAGGGTGAGGAATGAGGAAGGAACCGGGTGAGGGAGTGTTATATAAAGGTTTAGGGGAAAATTAAAGTTCTGACCCCTAAAACTTTCTTCTTTTCGTTTTAATCCCTAAAACCAACTTTTTATTATTTTCAGTTTAGTCCCTTCCTGAAAATAATTTTCTAAAATAAATTCTTATATCATATTAGAGATTTTTCTTAGTCATAAATTTCTTTAAGCCTTAAAATAAATTCTCCTAAAGTTCTTAGATAAAAATTTATCTTCTAATCATTTTTCCTTAGTTAATAGAGAAATTAAACTTTAAAATTATTAAAATACTTCTGGCCTCATAATTTATTTATAAGGCTGTTTAATTTATTAATGCCGTCCTAAGACTTTAAATAAATCCTTATTGTTTCTTTTCTCCAATTTAAGTTTTATTTCATAATTATTTCTCTTTATTTCTTGAAGAAAATAGGACTTAAAATTATTAAAAATACCTAAATATCATAATTTCATTTTTAATGCTTTTTAATATTTTAATAATATTTCTTAAATCTTAATTAATTCCTTATTTCCTATTTTCTAAAATTTGGGGTGTTACAATTCTCCCTTACTAAAATAATTTCGTCCTCGAAATTAAGAAGAATTTACTTACTATTAAAACTGTTAGTATTATTTTATATCAGTGTCTGAAGGATTTCACTCATAACTTTACCGGGTAACATATTTTCATTTAATCAATTTATTATTAATAAAAATAACCCAATACATTCATATTCCATTTTTTTTTTTTACAAGTTTAGAATACAAAACATATATATTGCAACCACATTCATTGATCACAAAAGTACTTACTTATTAAGTCTTTAGGTTTTTTTTTTTTTCTAACATAGAAATCTGGATAAAGTACAAAGAAATCATATAAAACAAAGAACTAATCGGAACACACACGGAGAGGAAAATACTAGAAATTCCTCATCATCATAGAAACACAAAATCACATAAATACAAGCAGAATTTCGTTCAACAAAGGAAGAAATTGAATCAATACAATATTTATTTGTTATTTCAATGATCTTAACATGATCTTCTCTCAGTACTTATTATGACTTGTGGGTTATGGCCCACACTTTTCTACCTTTTTCATCACCTTCTTTTCCCTACTTCCTGATTTTCATGAATTTCTTCCTATCTAAGTAAATTCTGGCTACTTCCTTAACTGATAAACATTTTTTTTTCCTATGGACTTTTTAGTCCATTTCTGTTAACATTACCATGGACTATATAGGCTTACTAGGAATCAGAGATGAGTGAACTGAATTAAAAAGGAACTTCCTCTTTAACTGTGCTATAAGGTTTTTATATTCTAACTCATCTAGGTCATAGTCTATCTAGAGAATTGCTGTATCTAGGAGATCTATTTGTGATCTCTATACTTTCCTCTAGGATCTAACTGTGATCCCTTGACTGATTGTCACTTTATTGCTCAATCTCGATATTATCCGCTCTAAGTAGGGATGCTCCCATAGCTATGGGCCCCACAGTCACCCTTCACTGTTTTGTTTCTCATGGTAGGGATGATGGCACGCAGCCCCCACACTCACCCATGAAAACACGTCTTTCTCTTGGATCCACTCCGATCCCATCTTCTTTCTTCTCTTAGATACGCTTCTATTACTCTTGGTCAATCTGTCCGCTACATTGATATAAAGTTTCCCCTTTTTCGCCTGGCCAGGGCTTCTTTTTAAATAGAAGGAAAACCGAATATCAATATAGTTAGGGTATTCTTTGACCAATGACCATCATTCTTTTAGGCTTTGCCTAATCTTTGTTCTGTATGCATTCTCTTGCATCACTCCTGATCACTGTAAAGTCATAATACTCTATGATCTTTCGGAAAATTTTTCCATAACTTAAACTCCATACTTCCATAATTCTGAACTTAAAACATATTTCTATCATAATAAATCTCAAATCATTTAAGCTCTAATCTTTAATCTCAACATTAGTACTAAAATCTAACTTAGATCCTTCAATGATTATATAATCCATCAAAAGACCATAGATTTACCCTCAAGAGATTGAATTTAACTTAGATTTCTACGTTTCAAATTCCCAAAATTCATAAATCCTTTCTTAGCTTCACATTTTTCACCTTGGTATCTTCCTTTAAATTATAAATATCTCCCAAAATTTCATAGTCGACTTCCATAAACCGCTTATATCTCCCATTTAAAGAACTTATAAGTACTCTCCAACCTTTCTTTTTGCTCAATAATCTTATAACTTTAAGGTAAACTTTTATTTTCTAAGGTAAAACTCTCTCCAATTGTCAAAATTACTCTAATTATCATTAAAATTCATTGGAAATCTTCTTCCGATCTATATTAATATACTAAATTATCCCTTAATAATGGGTATCATAATTGCCAAATTCAAACTTAGAACTATTAATGTTTAGAATCAGGTCTAAATTTTGATCTAATCCTTAACAATGTCACATAACTCACTTCTAATATCTATATTTCACTTCTTTATCTCTTCAAATGTATAACTAATAACTATTATCCGATCATTTACACCGATCAAATGGGGCTTAGACTTAAACTTGAATCCCTTGAAATCATTTATTTTCACTATCTATTATCCTCTTATCTGTAAGCTGCCTGCCTAATAATCCAATCTGCTGAACCAACTTATCTATGGCAAACTTACTCTGAGTCAGTCAATTCACCAAGACCAGACCTCAAAATAAAATTAATAATTGGCTTCTTTACATCTTGAATATACTTTTCTAAAGATATTCTAATTGTTTATTTTGGGCAACTTCAAGGGGAATTCTAATATCGTCTTCTATGTATCTAATCGACAAGGCTTCTAACTATAGCATTCTAAAGGTGTTCTAATGGTATCCTTAAATAACTAACTAATGAGCAAAGTATTCTAGCTAACCTATGCCAGAACCTCTGCTCTGATACCAAAATGTAACACCTGGACTTTTACTACTATATTATAGCAATTTAATTGAATTATAACCACTTTTATAAATATTCGAAGCCCAAAAATACGGAAAATTTAAAACTTTTTCTTTTAAAACATTATACCAACCCTCTATTGGTTGGAATGGGCTTTTCAGACGTCTTAGAATTTAAATCTTTTTATAAAACCAAGTGGTGCATAAAACAATCAAACTACCTAGGTTCCCTTATAATTTTCTCCCCTTGATGATAGTGTGTGGGGAGTGAAAACCCATCCATGGGTTCTCTGTATCTATTTATGGGTTTCTACCTTTCCGATATTAAAACGCTGGGGTTACCTCGGTTGATAACCCTTTTATCAGAATACGCAGCGACATTAAGATAATACATACATTTATAGTAATTTTATTTCCTGGGCTCTCTATTAATAATTTAATAATTTTACCTTTACAACATATACAAATAATCTTATTAAAAATATTTACTACCTCTGACTTTTCAATTTCTACTCCTAATTTCTTCGTCTACTCCTCTCCCCCGCTAGCTTCTTTTAACCTGCTAAACTGGAAATGTTTGGGGAAGGGGGTGAGATTGGAAATCCCAATAGCAGTTTCTTTCATTAACATATATTATCATGCTAGCAATTGTCATGTATATATTTCATAAAGCTGTGCAAATGATGATAGCCTTATTCCTATTAATCTGTGTGCTAAAAGCACCTGCCAACCACTAATAACAATATATTCGTTATAGTGGAGGCTTTACCTGCAGGGTTTCTCGTTAAAGCACATAAGGCTAAAACGTAACTAATCTCGCAAAGGTGTAGCTAATCACCTAAGCCTGGAGTACTCCATCTGAGGAATAATAACTTACCAACTAAATGCAACAGTTATTACAAAATAATACATGCAATTTAATGGTTACTGAAATAAACTGCTACCTGGAATCCAAGCTTAATCCTTTACTGTCTCTTTTCCACTGACCTCCTCGACTTATGTCATTATCAAAACCTATTTACATATAAATCATAAATTAATACTTATATTTATATATAATTATTCAGCGCCTCTCACGTTTCTATAAGGTTACCTACATCTCTACCCAACATTTTTAATATATTTCTTAAATCAATATTTCTAACTTTAATCAGCAAATAATACATACACAAGCATAGAAATATTCTAATTACTTTAAATTATATATATATATATAAAATATATAAAGTTACATTTCAAGTTCCTAAAAATTCTTTATTTAGAATTATAATCATTTGATGTACCTTAATAATTTACTTACATTAAATCTTCTTATTCTTAATGTTTGATCAATAATTTCTATAAAAATTATTCTTAAAAAGCCTTAGTCATTCACACAAAGTAGCAAAGAAAATAGCAATTAACTTCTAGAATCCCTTAAAATCCTTTATTAGACCCTAAACACACTTTCTCCATTTATAACACAGCTGCTATAGATTACACTCAAATTCTTATCAACCCAAACAACCATATCCACTTAAATATCTACAAGAACCTAGAATAAGTCCTACTTTTACGGTCTAAAAATTCACATAATAGCATTTAATGATTTGGTCTATCACTTACACATTATTTAGATTATTCAATTACCCATTACTTGATTCATCACAGTTATAACTCCCAATCCTACCTTAAAATTCAACTTCCAACCCCTAGATTCAAATTCCAAAGATTTGAACATCATCCCATCAGTAGCTATTATTCCCCTTTAAACTTTCGTCTAATACTTACACAGGAACTCTAATAAGTTCTTAAACTCGAATTATTTCTTGATTATAATCAAGGAACATTCTTTCAATAATCTTAAACACTAAACTAACTACAATTAAGCCCCAGCAATGATTTCAATCAACTCTCATCGTTTAGCCATCCATCAATATTCCTTCGTAGCTTATAGGAACCTTATAACAGCAACATATTACTAATTCATATTGTAAGAATAATACATTCCCAACCAGACTCATAAGCTCTTTTGCAATTCCCTTAAAGGACTTTTTTAAACACAAATTGGAAATTGAAAAGATTAGTTTTAATTCTCAATGACTTTTCATGTCTTGCTTAACCCAAGTATAAAGACTAACTTCATTCACATCCCTACTATTCTTACTTGCTCTTATGTAAATTTTTAATCCATCCACTAATCAATTTTAGATCCTCTTACTTCCTTAACACCAACACTAAAACAGAATAACTTACTTAGAACTAATTCACCCAAACATCACTCAGAAACCATTAATATTACCACACTATTAACACATATCCGTTTACTTCAAATATTCCTCAAATACTTGCTACTTGTTGAAAAATCCTTTTTACAGCATCTTTTAAACCTTTGAGAGATTTAACACTAAAACCCATTCTCCATTAATGCTAAATTACAATCTAACATTTACAACCAGACTAACAAAAATTAATCATAAAAATTTTCTCTAATCCTTACAGCCAAAACAGAACAGGAAACAGAGGGAGCAAAATTTAACTAAATTAAGCAACAATCAGCTCAGCCTAATAAGCATCAGAAATCAGTGACCAAAAGGGAATAAAACTCAAATGAACATGAAGAAGAACAAGAAATCCGACGCAGAGCAGAGCAGCCACAAAGGAAAGAAGAGAAACTGGACACTTAATCACCTTCATATACAATCATTCATCAGCCACAACTCACAAAATCACACTCTTCAACACACTAAAAATCAGTGGCCCCAGATGAACGAGAATTCAAAGAGACGGGAGAACAAGAATAAGAACTCGGCGGCAGAGAAAATATGAGAGGGAAAAATTGAACAATCATCATGCAGCTATAACGAGTAAATTAAATCCTTCAGTCAGAGCATAAATTCGTCCCCCACACACATCACCACCGGCGACGCTATTCCAGCACAGGGAAGAAGAAAAAGTTCTTCAAAGATTCCCAAAACTCCCAAAAATCACACATCCAAGACACTGAATATGCTTAAAATTACTCCTAAACATGATTAATTAGAACTTCAAGCAACCTACACCCAGAAATCAAAGAAAAGAGCATCGGATGAACAGTATCCGATTTAGGGTTCTTGGAGAAATTCACCCAAACTCAACTCCCACTCGAAATCACAACCAAAATCATCCAAATCGGAGTCTAAGCAATCTTTTTATGAATTTAAAAACCTTAAAACCCCCCAGAGATTCGAATCACTTCCCTCAACTTGCTCGAAATCGAAGCAGAAAAAGAAGAAATCCGAAGGAAATAGGCTTACCCAAAGGTTACCCGAACTCACACGTGCGTCCTCGCCGCTGCTCACCGCCGTTCATGCCGTCGATCGTCATCATCGCCGCTGTTGAAGCTCGAGGAAGCAGAGAGGGGTGAGAGGAACAGAGGGATTTTCGGGAGAGAGGGTGAGGAATGAGGAAGGAACCGGGTGAGGGAGTGTTATATAAAGGTTTAGGGGAAAATTAAAGTTCTGACCCCTAAAACTTTCTTCTTTTCGTTTTAATCCCTAAAACCAACTTTTTATTATTTTCAGTTTAGTCCCTTCCTGAAAATAATTTTCTAAAATAAATTCTTATATCATATTAGAGATTTTTCTTAGTCATAAATTTCTTTAAGCCTTAAAATAAATTCTCCTAAAGTTCTTAGATAAAAATTTATCTTCTAATCATTTTTCCTTAGTTAATAGAGAAATTAAACTTTAAAATTATTAAAATACTTCTGGCCTCATAATTTATTTATAAGGCTGTTTAATTTATTAATGCCGTCCTAAGACTTTAAATAAATCCTTATTGTTTCTTTTCTCCAATTTAAGTTTTATTTCATAATTATTTCTCTTTATTTCTTGAAGAAAATAGGACTTAAAATTATTAAAAATACCTAAATATCATAATTTCATTTTTAATGCTTTTTAATATTTTAATAATATTTCTTAAATCTTAATTAATTCCTTATTTCCTATTTTCTAAAATTTGGGGTGTTACAATAGACAGAAGGTGAAATCAGAGTTATCAAACATCTGCAGCGATAGAAAAGAAGGGGCATTTATGTCGCTGGTAGCTTCATTTATATTTCCTATTGCACCTTCTTCTTTACTTCGTTCTATATAAGAAAGCTTTTGACTGTTCTGTTGTTCTAAGTTTGCCTCTGTTCTTTTGTTTTCTTCCAGGCACCCATACTTTCACTTTTACTCCATTTTCCTTCGTTCTATATATTGGGAAATTAAAATAGATTTCTTCAATTTTAAAAACCAGTCAACTTGTATTTGCTAATTCAAATGACAATCTCACTCATTTATGTTTCAGATATTGTTGGAAAAGATCTTCTGTTGTTATTCATTTTTATTTATGATCACTGTGGTTTTAAATATAAGGCCATAATTTTGTTAAGATAGTTGTCAAAGTGATTTGTTCTCTGCCATGAAGAATATTTTGGGAATAAAAGAACTACGAAGATCAAACTGATAAGGTGGAGCCACCGTATGGAACCACATATTCCATTGAAAGAATTACAAGTTTCACAATTCAGGTTTGCCTTTCTGGGCAATTGTGTGAAATTTTTAGAGTAAACTAATTGTGTTTGTTTCTTTAATATTCAAGGGTGTCCGACTGTCTCTTAGGCTTTTGTGTGTATTATTGAGTGAACAATTTGGAGTTGTTAGTCATATATGATTTTTTACTTGTAGGAATGGTTGCTTTCTGCTCCCAAGGAAGATCTGCATCTGCCAGCACCTAACATATTCAATCCTACAGACTTGTCACTTAAGATTGTGCAAGAGAAAGTACAATATGTGTTGGATTTTATGTTACATAAATATGGTTATTGGTGTCTTAATTCTATTGAAAATATTTATCTTTTAAAACAGGTCAAGTATCCAATTGTTGGTCACCATATTCAGCCTTAGGGTACAAACCAGATACAATGTTTTCCACTCCAGAGGCTTATGTAAAGATAGATTTCAATTGTCCGTATGCTGGAAATTCCCTTGAAGCTGAAGTTTTTTGAGTGATATTTTTATAAGATTATTGATGGACTACTTGAATGAATGTGGATGGTTGTTTCTTAATCCCCTGAAGTGCATGGTACTTTCGCTTGAACATATTTCCATTATATTTCTTACTCCCTCCGGTCCTAAATATAAGACCACTTTGACTTTTTTTTGTGGAAGTTAAGGAAACAAATTAGACCACTAAATTATAACATATGTCACATGAAATTAGATTATAGGTTAGTTTATAAGTATAATAAATTAGTTTTGAGAAAAAAAAAGATTTGTTTTTAGACTGAAACCACTTTTTTTTGGACTAGAAGAAAAAGTCAAAAAAGTCAAAGTGGTCTTATAATTAGGACCGGAGGCAGTATTTAAGAAATCATCTGACATTCCTATAATTTAGGCCCAAAGAAGAAGTTAGGTGCATCCTTTGGGGATCATGGTTAGATACTGTTGGGAAGGAGGAGTTGAGGGTGGCAATGAATGATAATGGGCCGGTTTTTGTCCATGTACAGTAATATGAGTTCTTTTAATAATTGTACCTGCAGAAAAGTTGTGAAGGGTCCTTTTAATAATTGTACCTGCAGAAAAAGATGAAGATATATAATCAGAATGATAATACAGGGAAATGCATGAGTGTGTTCAGGAGGGGTTTCCATACCAAGATATGTCTTTATTTTCAACAAATAGAGGCACGTGATAGCAGATTATATGTTAGCTCGGTCGAACTGGGTTTTATCCCTCACATCCAGAATTGTGTATTCTTCAACTGCTATTAATTCTTTAGCTTCATCAGCATTTATATAATTCAGCTTTTTTGTCAAGCTTCTCCTTACAAGAAGTTTCCCTGGCATGGTCCTTGCATTGTGAGATTTTAATACCAACGATGTCCCTAAGTTGCTGAAAACACAACCTTGATCCCTTACCAGTGTTCACAAATACTCAAATACTATTCGACTATTTTCCTTCATTAGTCTCGAGAATAAAATTTACTTTAAAATCTATCTTTCGAGATAAATGCCGAAAATCTGTAGAAACAACCAGATGGAATCGCAAGTATAATGTATTTTATTGTCTTGTCAAGATTTTCCCCCATTTCAGAAAACAAGGGAAGTAATTTAAAGAAGTCAGCAGCTAAATAAGTCTCAACAAACGATAAATCTAGGTAGGAAAAAATGATTATTAATAAATGCTCTAGAGTGTTAATTACATTAAAAATTTAGTTTAAATATTGACATTTTCTTAGAAAAAAAGTATTTCATAGCTAATGCAATTAATAACCAAGCTTTTAGAACAACTCACTTTTGAATTAAATAAAGCACGTTTTTGGGAATTGGTGTTGGATTCTGATGGTGTATCGTGGATTCTAAAACATTGTTTGTCCCATTAGCAAAAGTGCATACACTTCATAATGGCTGTTCCTATTGATTGTCACTCACCGTACCCCAAGTGTTCTAACCCTTCTACGTGTTTAATTTATATTTAAGCATAATACAAAAATCATAAAAAAACTATATTATTCATGAGAAATTATATCCATAACAAATTTGACAAAAGAACTATATTTGTAATGGATGTGCAAAAATGGTCAAATATCTGTTTATTGACATAAATTAAATCATTTATTTATAATTGTATACCAAAAGGTTTTCACAAATGTCTACGACCTTAAATGGTCACATGTCATGAATGTAGCATGCTTTATAACTCTACACATTTGTTGTTATCTATTGGTTGATTGCATATTTTACAATCGAGAACTGATTTTACTTTAATTCATGTACACTTAACAATATTAGCTTAGAGAAATCATGAAATGTTGAACAATGCGAATAAGCTATAACTTCTGACAATTAATTACCCGTGTAACGCACGAGATGTCCAGCTCGTTTAATACAATGGAAAGCATCATTCAAATTAATAAATCAATACATTGCTTCTTATCAATCTTATTCAGTTTAAGGACAAGCAAAACTCATTACACAGATATAAGCAAAATACAGGTAATTTGCATCTCTGAAAAAACAACAGAAAAACCACACAATACCAATAATACTACCACAACAACAGCAAAAAAAAACACATATATGGGACGCGGCTTCTCTCCTCTGTCGCGTCCGTCCGCTGCCCTCCTCTTCCCAATCTGGACCATTGGATCTAATGTTTTATAAAAATAAATATGTTTATAAAAATAATTTTAAATCTCATAAATAAATTTAATCTATCATTATTTGGTCTGAACAGTTCACAACTGTAATAAAAAATGAAAAATGAAAATAAAAATTTATAATAATAGTATACAGTTCATTACTGTTCAGAACAAATTTTGGCAAATTAAATTTATTATGTAATTTTAAATTATTTTTTATAATTAGATTTTGATCCAATGGTCCATATTTAATATTTTATAAAAATAAATATGTTTATAAAAATAATTTTAAATCTCATAAATAAATTTAATCTATCATTATTTGGTCTGAACAGTTCACAACTGTAATAAAAAATGAAAAATAATAATATAAATTTATAATAATAGTCTACAGTTCTTTATTATTCAGAACAAATAATGATAGATTAAATTTATTATGAGATTTAAAATTATTTTTATAATTAGATTATTTTTATAAAATATTAAATCTGGACCATTGGATCAAGATCCAATGGTCCAGATTGGGAAGAGGAGGGCAGAGGAGGGACACAGCAGAGGAGAGAAGCCGTGTCCATATATGCATTAGGCAAATAATTCAAAAGCTAGATTAGTTAGCATGATCAGTATACCAATAAATAATGCCTAAATAATCATCAAGGGAAAATAAATGTTCACAGACTGGACCAATGAGAAATGTGCTATTACAAAATTGATGTTGCATGCAGATACATGATATAAGACATAGAATACCAAAGTTATCAGCCATAGAAACAGATAGTGATGCTTCTTCACCACCGTCAATGCTCACCGTTGCAGAAAGAAGCAGAGCTCAGGTTTGGTTAACACATAATCCTGCCTTGCGATGACCAGTACTATAAATGTAGGAAAGGAAACTTCAACATTTGATTTTGAGAAACAATGAATATTAAAGATCCATGCGATGACTAGTACTGATTGTTTGCCAACAATGTAACAATTTTAAGAGCAATTATCTCTTTGCGAAGCTTCTTAATCATAGCCATGGGCTTCCTCTTCAGCCCTCTCTGAAACCTCTCTGTGAACTCGAGCGGTGAAGAGCTTGACGAGCTCATCAGTGGACATATAGAGAAAAGCATAAAGAACAACGCCACTGAAGCTGAACTTCTTAAACATTCTCTTCTTTGGCTATCCTGAAGCGACATCAGCCTCAACGTTTTCCTGAAAAACGTAGATTCATCACAGATTCAGAACACACATGAATGGAAAACAGAGAAAACTTGAGGAGATCGAACTCACCATGGCTGCGAAACGAGATGTGAGAGAGAGAGTGGCTGAAAATGGAGCAGAGCAGATTAAGGGAAGGAGACGACGGCGGTGTGGGTTCTGGGTGGCGGAGGCTGCAACGGGAAGGAGAGATAAGGCTGGGGGGTTCAAATCGATGGTGATGGGGTTTGTGGCCGAACGGCTTCTATCGAAGAGGAATGCGAGACGGTGACGGCTAGGGTTGGGTGACTGTGAAGGTTAACGAAGATGGTGGCCGAGTCTAACGACGGAGGTGGCGGTGATTTGGGCGATTAGGTTTTAGGGAGAAAGAGACAATAGCTCTCCGCCAATATCCTCATCGATTTACACTCTTCAATTGAGACGTTGTGAGATGTGGAAACACTCTTTCTCTTTCAACGTCTCAATTGAAAGATCTTTTTTTTAAAAAAAAAATGTTATCCTTTCCATGTCTCACAATATTTATGAGACGTGGAAACACTCTTTCAACATCTCACAAATATTGTGAGACGTTGAAAAATTCTTTTTAAATGTTCTACTTTGCACCTCTCAAATATTGTAAGACGTGGATACTACTTTCTGTCTTTTATTTTGCCCATTTTTTGATTTAGCGCCTTTGTTTTCCTAAAATCCACGTCTCAAATAGAAATGAGACGTGGTTTATTTGAAACTTCTCTAAATATTTAAGATTTTGCCACTACACTTTTTTCTAAGTCTAATATTTAAAAAAGAAATGTGAAATGAGGACGTTAATAATGTTTTTTGTAGTAGTGATATGCAAAAATTTGATTCTTCCACAAAATTGTGACATGTAATACCAACACAATTAGCAAATGTTTATATAGGAGACCTCTATTCATGATTTTGAAAATCATTGTGGAATTTAATAACTTGATATACTGGTCAAGTAAAATGCAAATTTGTATATTTTCCAATAAATATTTTATGTTAAATGATTTTCTTATACATGCTTCTAGCATTTAAGATCCTTCAAGGATTTTCATGTAAATTTCACAATATTCAATTATTGATGTATATTTTCTTTTCATATACTCTCAGACTTATAATCATATATTGAAATTATAATCATATTTTCGTTGTGATTTTCCTTTTGTTTTCCTTTTGGACAATCATCTTTATATCAACTTCTTATGACATATCTCCAAATAAGATCCTCATTTAATCACGTGATATCATTTTCAAAATTGTTGTCCACAACTTTATTCCTTTCAATGACGTTGTTTCTCATTGTTACATAACTTATTGAGATCTCTTTATTATTTTTCATGTACCTGAACCTTCTTTGAGGTTTTTTCAATTAGTTATGTCTTAATACTCTTCTAGAGTACCTCCTCAATATGATCATCTTCATTATAAGCTCCTCTTTATTCAAAGTATTTATCTTTTGAGCCGATTGATTTCTCATACTTCAGGCATGTCACATTTGTTAGAACATTTTCAGCTGGAATATGAGATTTGATAATTCTTATCTAGATCAGTAATTATATCTGGCAGGTATTTTGTAATATTTCATGAATGCAAAATCTGATGAACTTCTGATTCATACTACTATATTTGATTATCTACATTTGATAAAAATAGTGCATTGCATAGCTTTTTGTTGAATAATTATGTGGTATAAGTCTCCTAAATCAATTTGATTCATTTAAAAACATCACTTTGTTTCATTCAGAAACAAAACAAAAAGAAGGACAACATTTATCTCAACTTTCTTCAACATTCATCTATGTACATTGTGATGGATTATTAGGTATATCAATGCACATTCAAATATTTTAAGATGGAAAATATCTAGCTCCTAACCAAAAGCTAATTTTACTCGGAGAATCTTGTTGACTTGATATAAATATGTGCTGCAACATGTAATTAATATTAAATATGCCATCATTAAAATAGAAACTTTATTCTCTAGTTATCCATGGAGGCTTTAATAAATGATTTATTGATCATATAATATGGGGCTGCCACATGGCCAGTGACCCCACTACCACATGGCGATCGGGGGCCGCCGGCCGTCGGAGCTCCGACGGTGGTCGGCGGAGGTGGGCCTCACCAGACGGTGGTGGGGGCCCTTTATTTTAAAAAAATATTTGAGCCAAAGGCATTTCAATCTTTTCCATTTAATTTGGGTATAGACAGTTCAGTCTAATGTACTGACCGGTCTTTTTCAAATTTCGCTGTAGCAAAATGTTCTTTTGATAATTCGATAGTCTTTTTCTCAAATTTTCCCAAGAAAAAAAATTGTGTCCGAGCTTTAATTAGACTGCATTTGTAATGTTCAATTGTGCTTAGCTCACAGTTTTTTTGTCCATTGCCGTAATTTGATGCTCTCATAAAGACTTTGACTTTACCGATATATGGAGATTTTCAATTCTTTCCTAATTTCTTGAACAAGAAAATGTATACCTCTATAATGTGACTTGTCACACATGCTTAAAGATAAAAGACTTTTAAGAGTGAAAAACCCCTTACACTATATATATATATATATTCCCAAAACTATGTACTAATCATCTTCCTACACTATATATAATGGAATAGTGGGGTTATCTCACTCCATAAACCCCTTACATGTATATGCCATGGTACTTTTCCTTAGGGATATAT
Organism: Mimosa bimucronata; assembly: GCA_037074515.1. Taxonomy (NCBI): domain Eukaryota; kingdom Viridiplantae; phylum Streptophyta; class Magnoliopsida; order Fabales; family Fabaceae; genus Mimosa; species Mimosa bimucronata. The sequence goes on from CM073441.1 coordinate 23,418,412, forward strand.
AAATACATACACAGTTATATATATGTGCATTAATTACACAAGCTTCCAGTTTACTTACTTAATCTTACATACTATACAGATAAACTATTTTCAAAATAGTTATCTACAGTAATACAAAATATAGCAGGCATTCCTGCTTCTTCATATACTATCTTATCCCAAAAGCTCAACTCCTTTCCAGCTCCTCTAAGAAACAGCAGTTCTAAAGCAGTATATTTCATAAACGTTTATTTTCATGCTTGCATTGTTATATATACGTTTCATAAACTTGTACAAATATTGTAGCCTTTATCCTATTAAACTGTGTGCAATATGCACCTACCAACCATCGATAACTATATTTGTTAATTAGTGGAGGTTTTACCTGCAGGATTTCTCGTTACAATGACTAGGTTATAACAAAATTGATTTAGCAAAAGGGTAGCTAACCACCTAAACCTTGCAGTATTCTAATAACATGAAAGGAATGAAACTTACTATATATCTGCAACAGTTATTACAAAATTATACATGCAAACTTAATGCTATGAAATAAACTGCTACCTATACTCCAACCTCAAACCTGAGCTGATTCCTTTCCCTTTCACTTGCTTTGAAAAACTTGAATAAATATCACAACCTATATACATGTATAGATCTAGGTTAGAATTATAAGCTATAAATTAATATATGCGCCTCTCTCGGATCCTTACTTACTTAATACTACCCAAAACTTGTCCTCTAGGCAAATTATGATTTGCCCACACTCTTTTATAACCTTGACCATCCAAAATCACTTTAATAATTACTCACTTTAAACATTCTTATTCCCAATGTTTGGCTATTAATTTTCTCAAGAACCTATGATTCTCTTTCTCTTCCTTTGGCCCTTAGAAACTTATATTCATATAAAACCTCCATAACAGTCACATTGAGATTTTCTTTAGAAAATAGATTCAGGTCACAGTTTCGGGTTAAGTACATTAAGCAAATATATTCATATCTTTCTCAAATTTTGCTTAAATCACAACTTAGCGCCTAAGGGCAATTAAACTCCAACTCAAGACAGGCTTTAATCTATAATCTCATAAAATTTTCATCACAATGGCTAATCTCAATACATTATGAACACAGACAAGTTCTAAGTCACATTTCGAATAGAAAAAACGAGTTAAAACATAATACCTGACCTTAAATAAGTTCCTAAGCTCCCAAATTTAATTCTTTTAATCCACAACCAATTTCACTAAAATCTTCAACTTCCAGATTCTCCTTATAGCATTACACACACACACACACACATATATATATATCTCCACATATTGGTTCCATTAGAGCAATCACTATAAAATCAATTTTAATTCTTCTAAAACAAATCTTTATACTTTCACACGTAAACCATTAAAAGATTTCAACCTTAGCCATAGTTTATAAACAACCCCATGAATCCAATACTGAATTCTAAATCATCACGCCATCACACCCACGTATATATATATATCTATTACCTTCCAATACTCTCCATTTATTAGTTCTTAAACTTCGAGCTCAGGCTAATTTCCTCCAACCTCTTATGCACAAACACAATCAACAAAACTATAATTTCTGGATTAATGATAACATCCAAACAGACTTCTTTAGGTACCTTTACCAACATCCATACACTCTTTGACCTTTTCTTCCTAAAAGAAAATCTCCCTCAATTATTCACAAAGATTGGGAGTTTTAGCTAAGTAAAATTCTTACGCTATCCTTAAAACTTAATTGCTACTAAACCTTCCTAACCACAAGTGGCAGCAAAAGAACTCTCATAATTCAAGCATTAAAGAGTAGAACAATCAGAACACATATCCACATAGATATCATATTCTCTAACATTTAAATGTTCCTTCAATTTCAGAGAATCAGCAACACTAACCTACACAATCTGATTTATCTCTTGCACCCTATTACTTCATCTGAAGTATTTACTGCAAACTTAAGACTGTTCTTAAATCTTCAATGTAATCTTCCTAAACACGTCCACAAGTTAATCAAATATTGTAGCAACTCAACCCACCTATCCTTCAAATATTACTAAGCAATATCATATAACAAATTCTTATGCTTCAACAATTTGGTCATCCACAAAGAAGAACCCCAAACCCTTGATTTAGTATCTTCACAGAACAGAGCCACAACCTCAAGCATTCTCATCTATGTAAAATTTGTAACATATAACTAAAACACTTAACACCCCCCTTACCACAACCTAAAACAGAATCATCATGCTCATTTTCAGGAGTTCATTTGTTCTGTGAACAACTCAACATCCATCATCATAACAAAATTCTATTTCTATTCCTATGATCTCTCCCTACTGTCTCCACACAAAACCATCAAATATAGAACCGCACATTCACTCCCTGCTCCTCTCTGTAACACCGAAACAACGGAGCCAAGAGGAAAGAAAGATCAACCAAAACAAAAGACAAACTACACAACAAAAACTCAACATGCAAGGTGATTATTCCCATTTAAATTCGAACACCATTAATTTTCCTTCATCACCGATAGGGCCAATACAGGGCAGGAAGGAAGAAATCCAAATTTCACATTTAAAGCATACTTTAAACAAGCAACCACATATATAAGCTCTACTATATCATTTATTTTCCATCACATACCCAGTCAAGGCAGAGAATCGATCCACAAAAGAGGAAGAATCAGAAATCCCAAACATTCTAAACTCATCGAAATTTGACATAAATCACCATATATCACTCTGTTCTTCTTCTAATCATAGTAAATCAAACTTTACCTCAATTTAAACCCAGAAAACCCAAAAATTGCGCAGGAACAGGGACTCGATTTGGGGTATTTGAACAAATTGGCCAAACACCTATTCATTTCTCCTTATCTTTCCCAAAACCTTTCAATCAAAACTTAAACTTCATTCTTACTGATTTAACAATTTTTCCAAACCCCAGAATTCAAATCGATCTCCTCTCTAATCTCACACGAATCAGACGAACAGGGGATAGAATGGAGAAGAGAAGAGTCACCTGAAGTCAAATCGAGCGTTGCATGCATCCTAGGAGCTCCTGGCCACCGGAATTCGTTGCCGTTGCCGTCGACAGCCACTGGAATCGAAGGGAGATAGCGAGAGAGTGAGAGGAGGGAAACGCCGGAAAATCAAAGCTTTCCCGCTGCCGAGCTGAATACCTCCATCACTGCCGCCGCCAAGGGTTCACCTTCGTCGCCGTCGGAGAAAACGCATAGGACAGTGGAAGATCGAGAGGGAGAGAGAGACTAACATTCGAGGGTGATTTCGAAGATAAATGGGATGAGATGAAGGAAGAAGGTTTCTGATATTGCAAAGGGATTAGAAAACAAAATTACGTTTCTGCCCTTTATACGCTTGTTTGTTGAATTTAGTCCTTATTCTTAAGCTTCAAATTAGGGCAAATGAATAAGTTTAAGAACAAAGTTTTTGTTATGAACGTATGACATCATAAAGTATTTTAAGGATCTTATATACACATAAAGCTTAAAAATTGGAGCATTTTCACCACACCCGTTAAGTCCAACTAAGCACCGTTACTTTATTGATATGTGAGACCCACACAACGACACCTGTCATGTGTTATTCTCCACTTTCTTCATTTGACTGTTGCAATTGACACATCATCCTTTTTCCCTCCTCCTTTTCCTCCATTAAAGCCCGACCTAAAGCATCAGAATGGTAGGTAGCACAGAATCAAATCATCCCTTTTCCTCCATTAATATTCGCCAAACCTCATGGATAAAAAATTAACTCAACTCCATGTAAGAATCAGTTCTTTTCTTATTCATCTTCAAGAACCAAGAAACAGAGTGAGGGAGTGAAGAGGAACGTTGGGAAGAAACAGCGACACAGTCGTGACTGAGGGAGTGGTTGATGGCGTCTTCTACTTATCCCCTGCATCACACCCACACACCATTCTCCAAGTAGCGCAGTAGAGGATCTGATACCCCCATTCAAGTGGCAAATTTTCCAAAGTATTTGGCCTTTGGCGGTCAACTTGTTTTGTTCAACCATTCCTACGATATGCTATCCTGTGATGCAGCTACAAATGCGCTCTCCCTCCGTCCCTCACATTTTTCTAGTTTTTTCTTGTTATCATGCGGCATCTAAAGTTCAGTAATTAATTTTGTTAATCAATAACTAGTAATAGTACAATATCCAGACAAAACTCGGTATTTTCTTCTTCTTTTTTTATATTACTTGCCTTATTTATGAGACTTTTTTATTGGATGGATCTAGAATCTATTCATCTATTTTACTGCACATTCCATATAATGCATTATTTTATTAAAAAAATAAATTCGTGACATGATAACAAACTTGATGAATTATGGACGTTTAAAATAAGTGAGATCAAAGGTTGTTTTTTCGGTTTTATTTTAGGCGTGGAAAGAGGTGTTGGAGAGTGGAGGATGAGATTGAGTGTTACAGGGGAATGTGCGGGGTGTGACGCAGAGCCGTGATTTACTTGTTCCTGAAAGTATGGCCACATCAGAATATTTTCACTTGCCACGTCATATTTTTTGTCAAACCATTGTCTCTCTCCAATTGAATTGCAGTCAACGTTAACAAAGTTAACGGTGTGGTGAAAATGCTTCAATTTTTAAACTTCATGTGCATATAAGGTCCTCAAAATACTTTATGGTGCTAAGCGCTCCTGATCAAATACTTCGTTGTTAAATTCACTCCTTTGCCCTTTAAATTATTTTCAGTTTGGTTCCTTTTTCGAAAAATATTTTTCTAAAATTAATTCTTATATCAGATTAGAGATTTTCTTACCTATAAATTTCTTTGAGCCTCAAAATAATTTTTCCTAAAGTTCTCAAATTAAAATTTATCTTATAATTATTTTTCTAAAGAAAATAGGGAAAATTCCAAATAAATACCCTTCGAATATCAAAAGGACAAAAAGGTACCTCCAATATACAAAAGGACATAAAAGGGATCGTTCTCAATTTGGAATAAACAATTTTAAGTTAAAAAGACCAAAATGCCCCTGTCTCCATTAACCACTCAGGTATGGCTATTAACCACTCTCGTATAGCGATTAACCACTCTAGTATAGCCATTAACCACTTCGCTGATTCATTAGTTAGGCTTGTTTTTGGGAAAGTTGTTAACTACTCTAGTATAGCAATTAACCACTTCAGTATAGCGATTAACCACTCCAGTATAGACATTAACTACTTCACTGATCATTAGTTGGGCTCAAATACTCTTATAATTGTGAAAGTCGTTAACCACTCTAGTATAGTAATTAACCACTTCAGTATAGCGATTAAACACTCTAGTATAACCATTAACCACTTCACTTTGAAAGTGAATGGAGACAGGGGCATTTTGGTCTTTTTGCCTTAAAATTGTTTATTCCAAATTAGGAATGATCCCTTTTATGTCCTTTCGTATATTGGAGGTGCCTTTTTGTCCTTTTGATATTCGAGGGGTATTTATTTGGAATTTTCTCAAGAAAATAAGCTTTAAAATTATTAAAAATGTCTAAAACATCATAACTTTATTTATAATGCTTTTCAATATTTTAATAATACTCCAAAACCTTAAATAACTCCTTATATCTATTTTTTTAAATTTTGGGTGGTTACAAATTCTACCTCCCAATACCTTCAACCCAACAGGGCCTGAGTTACTATTCACTCCCTAATCACTCTTTCGGTTCTCTATGCGCTTTTTTGGGCCTTAATAAGCCATAATAAAGCTTCATTTGCTTCCCTTATTTGCATATAAGCATTCCCTTTTTTTTTGATACAATAAGCATTCCCTTTTGGGGTGAATTGAATGTTTACAAAATTTGCTTTACTACACAATAAGATATAATTGAGTAATCTTGATTATAAAACTTATTTTCAAGAAAGATGAATCATATTTCTCAATACTCAAGTTCCAATATTTATAGCAATTTCATTAGAATTTCATTTTGCGTAAACAAATGTTTATATTGCAAAGCTTCTGGGGACAATTTTGAGTAAAATTCCTTTTTTTGTTCTTGCTCTAGGTACTTATTTACAGCAAGCATCTGATATGTGGGCTTTCTGATGAATATACAATAATCAAGGAAAGAACAACGGATTTCCTAGTTGAATTTGCAATGACTTTCCTATTTAGCTATACTTGTAACACTATGAAGATTCTTCTCTCTTGTTGTAATGAATGTCTTACTCTGGTTTCTTCCTTTCCAAGTTTAGGCGTAACACACAAGATCTCATATATTCCATGGATTAGTGTCTCTGGTTTCTATAATGACGTGAAAGCTCATAGGTGAATGACTCACTTCAATTGTTTACTCCACTTAGGGATTTTGTTTATTTCTAGAGATTACTGAGGGGAAATATGTCAAAATTCTGCTAATTACTCTGTTCCACTTAACAGTTTTGGAGATAGTCCTCATTTGAGACCAATAGACCTCAAAGCTTTAGTTAGAGAACAGACTCTCCAATCTCATGTCATTCACAAACCTATTGAGCATGAAAAGTAGACAGTATTGGCTTACTTTACAACTACCTTGATTAAATTGTGGCTAAACATACCTTACAACAAATGGTATATATAATGATTTATTATATATGTGATAGCCGTGATTGATTTACCAACATGTTGCCCTTTACTGATCAGATCTAAGGACCTTGACTCAGCAAAACTTATGGATTACAAAATTACTCACAAATTGTATCACAATGGTGCATAGAAAATAAATGAAAGTCTGTTTTCCCTTTCAAATTCAGGAACACCGACAAATATATAGATTTTGGTGATTTCAAAAGCCAATGCTCTTCAATTTCATTGAATTATGCTTTTGCCAAGATGAAACTAAAGTGGGATTGTCAATTTTGACAGTTACTTCTTATGTTTAGATTCTTTAAAATTCAACTTTGAAAATCTGCTATCAATACGTGACTGATGGGGTGGGGTTATTATGTCCACACCATCACTTCCTTTATTCTCTTTTTGAATAGTTGTTGGGCAAAATGAAAGAACATGCTGACCAGTTCTGGACAGAAGTTAGGGGAAGGAGAAATGGAAGAGTTGGCTATTCAAAGACTATATATCTATTTTAAATTTCTTACTATAATCATAGATTATTCTTGTGAGAGTCAATGACTCAAATTTATCTTTATTAAATCATTAATTCATATATATTTCTATGTATAGATTCCATATAAATCAATTTGAATATCTTGTTATTTTAACAGAATAAGGGTGCACCAAATTTGATTATTCATTATGAACAAACATCATATGCAAGAAATTAAACAAATGCCCAACTTCAACTCTAGACATTACATGAAATCCTTGAAAAGTTTCATCATCTGAGGTACCAAGAAAACATAGAGCAAAATCTCCTAGATTCTTCCTAGAATATTTACATCTCTTGATTCACCAAATGCTGCATCAAGATATTATTGATGAAAGGAATGGTTAGTGACAAGTTGGAGGATAACAACCTTTGAGACACTTGATGCATTGATGGTTGAGTTTTCATAGTATCTCGTGGTCTTTTTGACTTCATAATCATTTTACCATTTACTTTCAATAAATTGATACATATTTCTCTATGGATTTTGGTCATATTAAAATACTTGCTCATAATTTTATATCAAAATGTAATTATTTTAATATTTCCAAAAATTGTTACATCAAATTATCAATTTGGACATTGGTCATATGTGATCTTAGCAAAATATACTAATTAGTCTTCAGGATTATTACATTTGGTGAAGTGATTCTCTATAAGTTACTTATCTCCCAGACAACATATTCTTAAAATATTTTTTAAAGACTATAAAGCTCATATTTTTGCCATTTAATTTAATACATGACAATAAGCTGTTAGGTCTTTAATATTTATAACAATTCAATCATTAGAATATCACAATTTCTTTTTTTGTTTGTACAATTTAGTGGAACTCACAATGTTCTTTCTACAAAAAAATTATTAAAATTATGATGTGACTTCTGGTTATCGAATTACAACTAAAACAAACTATTATATAAAATAATATGGCTTCTAGTCATTTTGTAATATTTTCTTTTTGTCTATATGACTTCTGGTCATATTTAATTTTTATATTCTCTCATAATATTAATAAACTTAGAAATATGAATTCTATGATTATGGTTCAATAGCCAAGACGTGCATATTATTGGCTTTTAACTATCAATGCCTCAATGTAATGTGATAAAATTAAGTATCACTCTTTTTGTTCGTTGCTTTCAATAGCAAATAATCACTTTTCTTAAATATTTGTCTTCGAGACCACAACAAGAATCTATCAAAGTTACAAAGCTATTTTATATCATTTGATGCTTAAGTCAATTGTCATTAGCCTTTAGGGCTTAGCATTTTTAATATTTAGATCATTAAAATGTCACTCCCTTTTTCATGCCATTTTTTAAATCACAAGATGGTCTTATACCAATAATCATTATAAAAAATGATGAGGTTTCAGGCCATCTAGTTAGAATTTTGGGAGTATCATGGCTATTGGCCATTTAATAATATGAAACATAAATAAAATGATATGATAGCAACTTAAAATTAACATGAAATGTAATGATAAAAAGGTAAAATAAATAATATAACAAATGAAAACTAGAATAATATAAATTTCAGTATAACTAACAAAATAAAAGTCATATTATACGATAATAAAATGAAATTAAAATGACAAAATAAAAAGAATCAATAAAAAGAGCGGCTGAAATATATATATATATTATCACTACCACAGAAAACACCTATACCGGCGCTTTTTTGACCCCTATAGCGGCGCTTTTGAAGTGCCGCTATAGCTAGCACCGCAATAGGTCACGAGACCTATACCGACGCTTACAAAGCACCGGTATAGGCCTCTCTATAGCGGCGCTTTATTACTCAAAAGCGCCGGTATAGGTATCTTTTAATTAGTTTTTTACTGAAACTGAAAAGGCCTATACCGGCGCTTTCTGTAAAAAGAGCCGGTATAGGTTATACCTATACCGGCGCTTTTTAGAAAAAGCGCCGGTATAGGGTATCTATAGCGGCGCTTTTCATAAAAAGCGCCGGTATAGGTTATATTTTTTTAAAATATACAATTTGTTTTTTAATTTACACCCACCTGCATCATTGCAAAAATTCCAGCAATTCTATACAATTCCAGGCAGTCTATATACACCAGTAACTCAAACAGAGAAGAATATGTACAATAAGACCAAAAGTTATATTGTTCAGTTAGGAAAATAAACGTGCATACTACTAGTCAGGCTGTCCAATTTGAGAGAACAGAGGGTGTACATAACTACACCATTCTTCAATTAGCGCTTTCATCTTCTCCCTTGACAACATGAAGCAACGTGTGTCTGGGTAATACTGCGTATAGAAATTTAAATGACAATTAAATTTACTTGAAATCTAACAAGTACAAACACTTAGATTAGGAAAAATATAAAACTTACTGTCAATGGGATGTTATCTCGATCACGTGATACGATATCCCTCATATAATACATGACATAGTATCCACAGTCGTTGTCATTGGGTTGATGTGGGCACTGTAACAAAAAATACAGAATAGCATATAAGAGCAGTTACGTTCTGGTTTAAGTAATGTACGATTGTTTGAAAAATTGAATAACTTGTAAAACCTGAACTTTGAGCCACGGATAAGCATCTTTCTGGTCAAGGGCTTTGGAATAATTGTACCCATTAGCTGCCCGATAACTAGTCAATGCTCTGGAAACAAAACATATTAAATTAATTTTAGTAGCTTGGGTCGGTCATATAAAATGACAGATAATACAACACATTCAAATAATGTTGACATTCACTTACCCATTGAAGAGACGCATCAAATCCGGGCGATTATCTGGTTCAGCAGATTCCACAGGATCCAAATAGTAAATAAGTGGATCCGGCTGTACTGTCGGATTGATGACAAGCAAAACCCAATGTAGCCTAAGACGTTTTATAACGTTATGTCAGTATATATATCAATGATGATTGGAGCTAAGAATACGATGAAAGCTATCATGCCTATACACTTACCCTGTATTAATTGGAGCTAAGAATAAAGTTCTGCCTGTTGCCTTTAAAGTGAAACGCCTCTTAATCTCTTTGAACTGATCATCACGTTTCACACCCTCAATTTGCGCTATTAAATAAGGGTTTATGAATTCGAATGAGACGTTGTCCTCGGAGACTATGACTTCTTCATGCAGGTGCCTTCAAAGAAACCATACAAACATCCAATTAGTGTAGAACTTATGACATTGAATGAAACCACAATGGAAGCACATATATACCTTATCCATAAATTGACGACCGTAGCACCGACCCATCTTTCGTCAAGCACCTCCATGACCTGATCCCTAGAAAGAAGCTCATTGAAATTTGACTCGCCAAATATAAGCCTGTTGAATGGGATTGTGACAGTAGCATCGCCAGGTACGGTAGCTGCAAATGCTCGCAATCGAGCACGATTTGGCGTTTCAACACTTATATCTTGGATAATAGGAGCAGGCACTTGAACTTTCTTCTTGCCCTTTGCTTTTGTTGCCTATAAACCATATAAATAGAAAGTTTCAAAAATTCTTCCAATAAGAAGAGTGTTAGTTTAAATTAATTAGAAACTAACCACCTGTGACACTGGACCAGCTCGTGAACTCTTTTTCTTCAATTGAGCAGCTGGGCCACCGGTACCTTTTACACTAGCCACTTGTGCTTTCTTTCCCAGAGACTCTGTACCCTGTAAAAACTTATAAATTGTAAAAGAGCGTTATTCCAAAACAAAGAATGCTAGTCTGAACGTTATTAGTAAATACCACCTGTGGTATTGGCTCAATCAAACTGATGGGCCAAGCAACATATGCACCAACTACATCTCCGACCTTAGTCATCGCATCAGGAGTAGGGAATGGTAACGGTGCATCCCCGTTCAGGGAGAATTCAATCATAACCCTCAATGTATTTTCAGGCAACGGAGAATTGTGCAGGATCCTGTTTGAAGTGTTGAAGACCGTACCGATTGCAACTACTTCACTGAAAGATTGATCCTTGTACAGGTTGCACCTTGATTCGCCCTACAAAAGAGTTAACAACGTAAGCTCCCAATCGATAATATAACAGTGTCACTACAAGTTTATAAGTACAAAAGACAAGAATTACCTGAGGAATTTGAGCCCTAAGCATCGTACAGCTATCCCTGATGCTTGGACTCTGACACGAAGGAACGTTACCTTGTTGCATGAAGTTCGACATTTGTGATCCAACATTGTTACGCTGGAAAAATTCGTACATCATATCTTGCCGTCTTTGCATTTCCTCATTCCTTCTTTGCATTTCAAGCACAGTCTCCCTCAGAGTATTGACTTCATCTTTCAACACAGAAACTTCGCTTTGTGTTACCCGCTGTTGGCTGCCAAAGTAAGCTGAAGGCGTGACCCCTATACCAGTGCCCCGAACACGGCCTGAATACTCAGGACGTTCAAGTGCTCTACTAAGGATATCGCCTTGGCCAAATATGTTGACCTCCTCGGGCGATTCTTGTGATAACATTTCCTATAACAAGAAGGAAGGATTATTAGTTATTAAGTTAGGAAATTCACTAATAAAAAAATTACAAAGTCCAAGAGAATGACTTACACAGCGTTCACGGATTCTTCTAACCTCTTCGTGAACGATGGTTCCATCGCTTTTGGAGTGTCCTTTGATCCAGACCCTAAACAGTGGAGGGTGACCTTCTAAGCCCTCTTCCTGAATCTGTCATGGTAAAACAGGTGAACTTATAAATTAATTACATAAAAATTAATTCACACTTTTAGAAGCAAAAGGGCGTTGCTAACATACCATCTCATACTCCAATTCTGGAAATGTTTTCCGGCCGCCTAAATAGGGATACGGACAGCTTTTAGCCGCCTGGCTATTTTTTTCGCTTCTTTCCCGAAACTCCTCTGATAAGCGTGATTGCACAAATTCATCCCAATCTGCTTGGGTTATGACCCCTTCATATGTAGATGGGGGTGTTGGAACTACCTCCCCGTTTTCATCTCTCAGATATAATGTCGACAAATCTGAACGGAAGTTTCTGTGTATTTTTGAAGCTTTCTTCATGACATAGTCCTTGTGAGTCTCATCGATATGAAACACAGTCTGTAGCAATAGAAATCATATTAAATTTGTTAGTTACAATGTTATCTATCATGACAAAATTAAACTTAATTGTAAAAAAAATTGCTTACCTGAACCTCTGACCAAATCTCATTACGTATTTTCTTGTTTACTTTTCTCCAATCTGTAACTGTAATAGGAACTTTATTACGAACAGTGCATCCAACGAAACCGGTAAGGGCCTTCGCACTCTTTCCAACTAGTTGGCCATTGTCGTTCCATACAAGGGCTGCCTTTTTTCCCTTAGCTCTAAGTTTGAGGAGATCACGCATAATGGTCTTGCCACGACGAACTTGGTCCTCAACATGTGCTCTACCCTCATCAATAACTTGCTGGGCACTCTGTGGTGCTTCCTCCTCCTCAGGTACGTTTGGATCCATTGTCTTGTAAAATAATTAAACAATATACGATTTTAGTGCATGCATATGCATATAATGAAATAATTCGTAGTAAAAAAAAATAAGAAAATACATACAAACTTAAATCATTATGATGGCATTCGACTCCTTTTTCTCATTGTTATATTATCCAAAATTGTTGGCTTCCTCTTTTTTGTGGGATTTAGGGTTGTGTTGACCCAAATGCCTTCTTCATGGTCACCCCTTACATAAACAGGCTCATCTTCGTCATCATATCCGTCTGCATCAAAGTCTTCTGCCAGTAATGTATCAAAGGAAGGATCATCTTCAATCATATTCATATCTTCATCATTGCTTCCATCATCAACTTGTTCGGCATAATTTTTGTTCGACTGAATGACAACTGACCAATTCTTCTTAGAAGGATCTGCAATGTAAAAAACTTGTGCCGCTTGAGACGGTAGAATGTAAGGATCATCCTTATATCCAACTTTAGAAAGGTCAACCGATATAAACCCAAATTCATCTAACAGTCGTCCACTATTATTGTTAACCCACTGACAGCGGAACACAGAACTCTGAACATGGTGTAATCTAACTCCCAGATGCAATCAATCACACCAAAGTATGACATCTGTGCATAGACGGGATTTGTATCCCTTGCACTGGATATATGCCATGCCTCGGCAACAACTGTGACTCCACTATTCTGCATTGTGCTTTTCTCATCTTGACCTTTTGTATAGAATGTGTAACCATTGATTGCATAGGCAGTGTAAGCAAATGCGTGCAAACCCGGTCCTTTCGACAGCCCACCCCAACAGAATTCACAGAGCATTTATATATATAGAGTATTAATAGTTCCACAAAATAAAAATTCCATACGAGTAAAATAAAACACTACACAATAGAATTCATCGGAAAGTATCAAAACTCAATCATTTGATATGTCCCAGCCTGCTAAATTAAAGAAAAAAAAAAGATAAGACTTACTTCAAGGTCCTTTAGCTCAAAGTAAGCCCGCCAGCAACAATACGATTCTTCACCTTAAAGTGTCGAGGAATAATCTGTAAATACTATAAGGAAAACAAAAAGCAAATAGATTTGATTTAACTCAATATTCAAATAAAACAAAAAGCAAGAGAGCAGTCACCTATGCGCACTTAAATAACTCAATTAAATACCTCAAATATATCAAACTATCAAATACAGCAATTATACTCTAAAAAAATGATATTATCTTTTAGAAAAGAAACAAAACAATGAATAAAAATAGACAGCATCTCTAAAGTCCAAAAATCTTGTGCACCAAATACACCATTCTTTAAGTGCGTTCGTTGTTTAACATATTTCCTTGTAAGATTATATGTACACCAAAAGAACAGACCAAGACTCTTGTGCACCAAATATTATCTTTTTATTGATGTTGGGAGCTATTTATTGCTTCTTAAATTAGTTTAAAAACTTGTTTCAAAATATTTTTATAAGTTAAGATGCCACAATTTTCATAGCTTAAGTCATATTTGGTTATCATCACAATCGGATTGGAGTTTCAACATTTCCTATATATTGACTTCCTTCTCTTAACTTATCCTAGCTATAACTCACCACATTACAACTAGGAACCATATTTAAATTAGCAAATAGAACATCAACACTTTAAATTGCAGCTTCACTACAATTTCAGCAATACCACCCAAGGTTTCCATTTTCAACTTATATGCATATCATAATAGATAATCATTGTTTCCATTATTAGCAATCACAATAAAACAATAGACGTAGTTACTTGCAATTTTACATTAATTAAGAGAAATAAATTAAAACTCACATATCTTTCCTTCTTTAATTAAATTTGTGACACAAACTAGGGCAGGAATTCTCAATATCGAAAATCATCTTAAACAACCATAATCTCGTTTTAATTGAGGACTCCATTCAAAAACTACAAAATCTAATCCAGGCCCAATCTCAGAAACGTAAAGCATACTCACACGTAAAATGCCCCAGAAATAACAAAAAAAAACAATAAAAAAAGACAATAAAACAGAGCACTAAAGAGAGAAATGCGAAACATGTCATACAAACAGGTCGAATTGATCAATATCAATAATGGAAAAGAAAAGGACAGATATGAAGCATTCATTACAAACAAACACAAAGGCATGAGAGAGAGAAATGCGAGGACAAGGTGAGGCCGAACTTGAACGCGGCGGCGGTGGGGGAGATTATCCCGTGGCTGAATCGACGGTGTTAGCCGGCGATTTCGCCTGAGAAGGGAAGAGGAGAGAATGAGAAAATGGAGGAGTGAGTGGGGTAGCTCGCGATAGATCGAGTTCGCGGCGTTGGTGGAAGAACGAAGAGGAAGGAACCTGAAGGCGGCGGTGGCGGAGACTATCCGGTGCTGAATCGATAGTGGTAGCCGGAGATTTCGCCGGAGAAGGGAAGAGGAGAGAATGGGAAAATGGGTAAGTTCGCGCGCGGTCTCACGGAGAAGAAGATGATAGAAAATTTAAAGGCCTATACCGGCGCTTTATTAAAAAAGCGCCGGTATAGCCAAGGCCAAAATATTTGGAGGGAAATTTCCCTCCAAATTTCTGGCCTATACTGGCGCTTCTCCGGTAAAGCGCCGGTATAGGTTATACCTATACCGGCGCTTCTCCGGCTAAGCTCCGGTATAGGTATAATAAATTAATTTTTTTCATTTTTTAATTATCTATTATTTATTATTAAATTATTTTTTTAATAATTATTAATATAAATATATACACCATTAAACCTATACCGGCGCTTCTCCGGCTAAGCGCCGGTATAGGTATAATAAATTAATTTTTTTCCATTTTTTAATTATCTATTATTTATTATTAAATTATTCTTTTAATAATTAATAATATAAATATATATACAATTAAACCTATACTGGCGCTTCTCCGGATAAGCGCCGGTATATGTATAATAAATTAATTTTTTTCATTTTTTAATTATGTAATATTTATTATTAATTTATTCTTTTAATAATTATTAAAAAGTGAATCAGAAAGGAGACAAAACCCTATACCGGCGCTTCTTAGAAGAAGCGCCGGTATAGAGCTTTTTGATTAAAAAAAAAATAAATTGTGAATGAAAAACCTTATACCGGCGCTTTTCTTATTAAGCGCCGGTATAGGCCCCATACGTACCAATACCGGCGCTTTTTTCTCTAAGCGCCGCTATTGTTGCGTCGCGATAGCCCACTTTTGTAGTAGTGTATATGCATACGCGGTAAAAAAAAACTAAGCACTATGTAGCATAATATGTTATAAATATAGCACTATATATATATACACAACATGCATGTATATAACTTGCATATGTGTGCGTGTGAATTAGCGCACACAAATGATGTAACAGGAAGCATAGCAATATAAACAATGTTAGAAAAATAAATTGTGTGTGTTGTGTGTGTGCGTATAACACCATATTAATATGCAGGGAGTATATGTGATGTGTGTGTGCGTATAACAACATATTAATATATAGTGAGTATAGTTAAAATTTCACAGCAAATTCATGCTGATTATGTGGTATAAACATAAAGAAAAGAAGAAATATGTAGAGAGAAAGATGGAATAGAAAAACAAGAAATTTGAGAGGAAGCAAGATAGTATTCTCATTGTAATATCCCAAAAATCAAAGAAGCTTTAAAGTAGCTAGCTAATGAATATTAAGGACGATAATTAGAGCCTTATGAAAATAGAGATATTTGAGATTTTAGAAAAAGAATTATTATAATATTAAGGGCCCAAGATAGTTATATAAGTTTGTGAATTAAGTAAATTATATGTTCCAAAAGTTTATATGTAGCAAGTTTCAGTTGGAAGTTTATTATTGGGATCATAAAAGAGCTTAATTTATATGTCTAGGGCATGTCAAAGAATCCCAAAATAATTAGCCATTTTGTTACAAATAAAGGCAATTTTATTTAGCAAGTTTCCAACCAATATTCATTATCAAAGTTATCTTGGACTCATAGCTTATTCTTGCTACAAGAGATAATTTTAGGTTTCAAGAAAAAAGCCATTTTGCTTCCTAGAATACTCTTGTGCGTGGCCTCATGCATGCTCTAAATGCCACACATTATTTTTAGCAAGGACATATGGCATCTTCATGAAAGAAGCTTTGCCTTCAAGTGTCATAAATGTGATCTTTAAATGGGCGTGTATCCGTGGCAATGTTGCTTGGCATAAAATGCCATCCTTCTTCCCTTAATGCCACATGGCATTTCATGCATCTATCCTTGCTCACCAAGATCACACGAGCTTGTCCTTCAAGATTAGTGTGTATGCGTGGCCTTTCATGTGCAGCCCTTCAACTCTTTATGACACATGCCATTGCATGCAAGACCACGTCACTACTACAAAAAGTACTTTTAACGTCACAAATTTTGGGGGTTTCCACGTCACTTTTTCAGGGGACATTGAATCAAGTGACATGGAAAATGGACTTTTAACGTCACATAAAAAAGTGACGTAGAAAGTCAGAGAAACAACGTCACACATAATATTATGTGTGACGTTGTAAGTTTCTCGGAGAAACCAAGTCACACATAATATTTATGTGTGACGTGGTGTTTCCAGGAAACCACGTCACACATAAATATTATGTGTGACGTGGTTTCTCCGAGAAACCACGTCATACATAATATTATGTGTGACATGGTTTCCAGGAAACCATGTCACACATCTTACATTGTGTGACATGGTTTCTTTTTTTTAAAAAAAAAACGTTTTAATTTTTCTATTCCCCGCTGATATAGATACATTGCAAATGTCTAAATGCAAGTCAACAAATAATACAATATACACAAAATTCAAGTTCCAAGCCAAGTAAGAGCAAGAAGAAGAGGAAAACTGGATGGCAAGTCAGCACAAGTTAAAGAGTGAATCTGGACCTAAAATGAGGCGAGAGGAAGAGGAAAGAAGGAAGAGCAATGAGAGATATATAAAGCGAAATTAAACAAGCAACATTAAAGTTAAGATCAACGAACAAACATTAAACAAAGGAGAGAGGATGAAACATTCATATATTTGATTTTGAGGAAGCCTAATCAAACTAAACATTAAAGTATACCCAATCAACATCAAAACTAACCAATGCAAAATGAAAAGAAGCAACATAAAACCGAAATTGAGTAGATGGGAGGGTCTGAATTTTAGATACAGGAAACAAACATAGAAGCAAGAAATGAAAACTACTTTAAACACTGCCATTGGCTATAACTGGTGGCTCTGGCGTGGAGGAGGACGAGTAGGAAGGAGAGTCGGGCGGTGAGGGAGCAGAGGAAGAGTCGGTGGGGGTTGAAGGTGTTGGTGGTGAAGGGGGAGTGGAGGACGCCATGGTTGTCTATAACTGGAGCTAAAAATTATCTCACGGGGTAGGGAAGGTCAATTATAGGGTAGGGTGTGAAAAGAACGTGACTGCTCTCACTCCATTGCTTATTTTGTAGGGTTCGGATTGCCAACGTGTAAAACGTTATTCATTCATATTGTTATATTAATATATTTATAAAGTGGGGGGGGGGGCGGGAAATGAAAAAAAAAATGGGGGGACGTTTTTCACGTCACACCAAAATTTGGTGTGACGTGGAAAACCACTTTCAACGTCACACCAAATTTTGGTGTGACGTTGAAAGTGGTTTTCCACGTCACACCAAATTTTGGTGTGACGTGAAAAACCACTTTCAACGTCACACCAAATTTTGGTGTGACGTTGAAAGGTTGAAACAATTTCCACGTCACACCAAAATTTGGTGTGACGTGGAAAGTTCTTTTCAATGTCACACTTAATTTTAAGTGTGACGTTGAAAAGTTTCAACATCACACTTAATTTTAAGTGTGACATTGTTTCTCTCCTGTATGTTTTCAATGTCACATTTTTAAATAAGTGACGTTAATTGGTGACATAAAAAGGGCTTTTTGTAGTAGTGACCCTTGGCTTCCAAGTTGCCGTGTTGCTTGGTCACCAAGCACACCAAGGGCCTATAAATAGATGGTAGCAGTGAAAGGTGATCAAGGAAGGAAGTGTGAGAGCTCATGTGTGGTCGTGCGCAGAGAGAGGAATAAAGAGAGAGAGAGGAAGAAAAAAAAATAAGAGAAGAAGAGAAAGAAAAGAGGAAGAAAAATAAAGAGACAAGGAGGCCTAGTTAAAGGGAGTGCTTTAGAAAGAGACTCTTCAAGAGGTAGCTTTAATTTGCAATTTTGTATATTTTGTTTTGGTTGCATGTATATTTTGCCATTTATGCTGCAGTTAGGCATGAGAATATGTAATATCCTTACTCAGTTTGTTTTGCCATGATCATGTGTGAAATAGTTACAGTTTATAGTTTACAGTTTTGTAAGGTATTATTCTCATTGGCTTATTTTGCATGCGTAGTTTTTACCTTACATTATATACTAATTGTGATTATTACTACTGAGATTTCCCCAAATCTCACCCCCTCTTTCTATGTCCCCCATAGGACCAAGCTCATCCAAAGGAAAGGAGAAGCAAGTGGAACACTAGCTAAGGTAAGGAGGGCTTGGATATTTTGGAATTTTAGTTAACTATTATATTTTGATCTATATGTATAAACTCCATAAGGAGCCTAATTAGTTTAAAGACCTGAAAAGAAGTCAAGAATATGAACTCTACTTCAAGTAGAAATTTATATCTACACATAGAAAAATTATGAGAGATTGTGATCACGTTTTATTGTAGTTGATATTTCGACAGGTTATAATTCGAGTTAGGCTGTGATATTTCCAGATAGTTAGTACGATCCCAAGCTTTAAATCAAGTACTCATGCATAATTTTTGGACGTGTAGATTAGGAGATATGAATTTTGCAAGTTAGGCATAAAAACAGAAATTCCTGCGAAATTCCAATGTGTCTGGAAAATATAAGAAGGTTTTCAGTGATAATGGGACTAAATTAAGTCAAGATTATTTTATGATTATAAGGAATATTTAAAGAGCTAAAGTTTGAGCTTTGAACCACTATTTTTGGTTTATATGTAATTAATTATGAATTTTCATAGTTAGAAACCCAAGTAAGATATTTGAGAAAAATATTAAGTTTTTGGCATTCTTGGGTTTTTCTAAATAGCTTTAGTGGTTCAAGCTCAATCAAAGGGCTCTAAAGAATGTTCCTAGAGTAAGGTGTTACACTCATTCACTTGTAATTCTTGGTACAAATGCCTTATGCTTGGCCTCTATTTAGTAGCCTCCACACATTATAGTCCATAACTATGGTTACAAAGGAGTAAAGATGGGTATAATGACAATAATCATAAGAAACTCCCACAAATCATTTATTGTGAAGTTATAGGAAAAAGAATATTAAGAGTGTGGAGTTATGTGCATCCACTATCATGTAACAATATTCATAACAAACCTATAGTTTTTACAAATTATTGATTTAATTAATTTTTAGTATATATAATTTAATTATCTATACTTGTAAAAGAAAACGCGTTGGTAGTGTCATGCGAGTCGCCTTAAATGATCATTGTCCATCGTGAAAGACAATCTGAAAATTGAAATCTTCACTCGTACTTCCTTTGTCAAAATAACATTTTTTTAAAAAAAAATACTACATGAAGATAGATCAATGAAAGAAATTAAATAAAAATTAAGAGAAAAAGACAGATAAAAAAATTACCTGGCAGGAGCAGCCATATAAGCATTATTAAGGTGTTATTGATGGTTTTAAACCAAAGTATAACTCAATTATGAGTTGAACTAACAATGATCAATTTTTCAAAAATATGAAAGGACAAGAACTAGATTTTAAATGAGAAAAAAAATTCAAGAACTGAATTATAAACGTGTCAAAAATTAAAGGTCATATTTGAAAGAATGAGTTATAAGTTAGTTTAAAATTCTAGAACGAATATAATAATTTCCACAAATCTATATAATTTGTTTTCACACGGATTTGATCTATGTAAGATATATACTGTTTTTAGTCTTTGTGCGTATTTAATCCGTGGGATAGATAACTGTAATAATTAGTATAGATGATATATTTTGCTTCCTTTTTTTTTCAGATTGAGAAATCAAAGAAAAAAGTTGATTGTTAATGGTCCTCGTCCATCTTAAAGTCTTCAAGCTTCTGAGTTTGTGTGGTGAAAATGGATATGAAATTGCTAAACGTTACGTGAATACCGCAACATAGTGGTCCTATATTGGAGTGTGTGTAGAGAAAGATTAAATTATAGAAAACACCCACGAATTTTGAATCAGTTATATATATAACATTTGAAAGTCTAAATTAAGGACCTCTGATGTTTTATGTTTGGACTCTTAACTTCATACACCAAAATTAAATTTCCGTTAAAGTTGACGGTTTTTATCATATCTAATTTTTTATATTTTGTTTTGTATAAAGTGTCATTGAAAAATAACTCTTTTCATTTTATATAAATAATAGTAAGTATATTATAATATTTTATTTCAAATAATACACAATGAAACTAATAATTTACATGCATTTTAAGTAATTTTTATTTTTTAGACATTATATATATAACATGCACGGTTAAGAAACTATTTTAAATCCTTTTTTAAATATTAAATATTTTTCAAATACTTAAAATCATATGTAAGTTACCAAAGATTAATTTTTTTAGAATGACATGATATGTAATAAAAACCGTTAAAACTATTAATGACAAAAACCATTAACTTTAACAAAAATCTTAATAATAGGAGAGTTAAGAGTTAAAACATGAAATGTTAGGGGATCTTAATTTAAATTTTCAAAGGTCAGTGATGTTATGTATAACTGATCCAAAATTTGAGAGGTTATATGTAATTTAACTATATATATATATATATGTATGTATGAAACTCCAAAATAGAACTCACTAATTAAACACGCGTGAGATGGGGACACATTAGGGTCAAAGTCTTTAGAGAACATCCAAATTAAGGCATTATACATAAACATAACGTGTGAGACAAGCACAATTGAATAAAAAGTAGTATAGTGTATTAATTGGCCCCACACAATTGAAATTGAAATACATGAACATTCAAATATGCATAATGGATTCACATAAAAAGGATAGTGACAATAAGAACATGCCTAATTATTTTTAATTGTTTTTTTTTAAAAAAATCACCACCCTCCATTAACTTCTTCCAAATGCGGGTGTTGAGCTTTGCTCTAGTGACCTGAATGGCTTGGGCAGGACCAGTTTAGTCAGGCCATCATACTGCTTGATCATTTTCAAATATATATTTTTCTTAATGTAAGATTATGGGTTAAAAACATCAAATTTTATAAATGCAAAAAGTTATGATAGCTCCTAATATTTGGGCATTAGTATTATTTAAATTTGTATTAGTGGTTGTGGAGATTGGGATTAGGTGTCCTGTAACGAGTTTTATATGCAGTGCTCAAGTGCCACCAATCAAGGCATAAAGATAAATATTTATATAACTAAAAGAATATGATAATATTATAAATGTGTTGGTATTGTACCTGCACTTAACCACTGAACACAAAACTCGCTAAATTCATCCCAGGGGCTATATTCTAGTATATTTTCGAATTTTCTGAAGCCAAAGTAATTAATAGCAAATCTGAAGCAGTAAACCTGCTCCAGTTGTTGATTATTATTTCTGAATAACTACTTCAATTTCTCAATTTACTATTTTGGTTTTGCTATTAATTACTCCTATTTTAGAAGTTTCAAAAATATAGTGGACATCATTAGTTTCAACTAATCACAAAGTTCCTAATACATTTGTCTTATTTATGAAAAAAAGAAGGGACAATTGCACGTAGGTCTCAAGTAAGAGAATTAATTTCAGAGAGATCCCAATGAGTTGTTAATAACAGCTATTAACAACTGCAATAGCCTTGATTAATAATTGAAGGAGTTGTCAATGGACCTGTCTGAAATTAATTCTCTTGCTTGGGACCTATTTACAATTGTCCCAAAAAAGAATAGTTAATAACTAAGTAAGAGGAGTAGATAGAGAAACCCCAAGTAGTTATCAAAAGATAATCAGTAACAAGGGCATTGTTTATTACTTCAATATAATTGTTTACTTTTTTGGTTTTACTATTAATTACTTTTATTTCCAAAATTTAAAGTGTATTAGGAATATTTTAAGGGCAAACTATAAGCGCAAAGCCCTAATGGCTAGTAGCCAAAAGGGACTCCTAAGCTTTAGTGGTTGGCAGCCAAAAGAGCTTCAACGATTGGCTGACCAAGCTTTGACGATTGGCCGACAAGGGATGGTTTCTCCAAAAGGGAAAAAAAGAGAGAGCACTAATGGTTTTTCACAACCTTTTAAAATTTTAATAGAGTGATTTGGAGTTATTGAACTTCAACACCTTAACATATCATCTTTTTAATAATTCAAGGGTATTTTTCAGTCTTTTTCCCCTATAATGAACTCCACTCCTCTTTGTAAACAAAGCAAAAATTATTAAAATACATTCCCTCCCCTTCCTCTCCAACCAAACAAGACCCCTCTCCTCCCCTAATAGTTATGATAGGTGATACACTTTTATTTTCATCTTTTTGAAAAGTCAAATTAAGAAGAATAGAAACACCATTGTTAATGGTCTTCATCCATACTCTTAAAGTCCTCTATCTTTAAGCATGTATGACAAGTCACATTATAGAGGTATACTTTTTCTTGTTTAAGAAATTAGGAAAAAACTGAAAAACTCCATAAATCATTAGAATCAGTCTTTTTGAGAGCATCGAATTAACGCAATGGACAAAGAAACTTGTGAGATGAGCACATTTGAACATTGCAAATGCACTCTTTTGGCCCCACACAATTGGAACTGGAATACATGAACATGAATTATATCACATATGCATAATGGATTCACAAAAATTGGAATATGACAATTAGCGAACATCAATGTTTTTTATTTACTTTTTTCAAAAAAAAAAGTCACCAACTCTACCTCCCATTGGCTTCAACCCAACAGGGCCTGAGTAACTATTCACTCCCTAATCCCTCCTTCAGTTCTTTATGAGCTTTTTTGGGCCTCAACGAGTCATAATAAGGCTTCATTTGCTTCCCTTATGTGCATATAAGCGTTCCCTTTTGGGGTGAATTGAATGTTTACAAAATTTGCTTTACTTTTTTTAAACTTTCTCAGAAACAAAACACAATAAGATATAATTGAGTAATCTTGATTATAAAACTTATTTTCAAGAAAGATGAATCAAATTCAAATATCGTAGTATTCAAGTTCCAATATTTATAACAATTTCATTAGAATTTCATTTTGAGTAAACAAAATTTATATCGCAAATTTAAAGCTTCTGGGGACAATTTTGAGTAAATTTCCTTTTTTTTTTGTCCTTCCTCTAGGTACTTATTTACATCAAGCATCTAATATGTGGACTTTCTGATGAATATACAATAATCAGTGAAAGAACAATGGATTTCCTAGTTGAATTTTGCCATTTATGTGCAATGACTTTCCTATTTAGCTGTACTTGCAGCACTATGAAGATTCTTCTCTCTTGTTGTAATGAATGTCTTACTCTGGTTTCTTCCTTTCCAAGTTTAGACGTCACACACAAGATATCATACATTCCATGGATTAGTGTCTCTGGTTTCTATAATGATGAGAAAGCTCATAGATTAATGACTCACTTCAATTGTTTGCTCCGCTTAGGGATTTTGATTATTTATAGAGATTACTAAGGGAAACATGTCAAAATTCTACTAATCACTCTATTCCACTTAATAGTTTCGGAGAGAGTTCTCATTTGAGACCAATGGACCTTAAACCTTTAATTAGAGAACAGGCCCTCTAATCTCATGTCATTCACAAACCTATTGAGCATGAAAAGTAGACGGTATTAATGGCTTACATTACAACTACCTTAATTAAGTTGTGGCTAAACATACCTTACAAAAAATGGTATATATAATGGTTCATTATATATGTTGCAACCGTGATTGATTTACCAACATTTTGCCCTTTATTGTTCAGATCTAAGGACCTTGACTCAGCAAAACTTATGGACTACAAAAATACTCACAAATTGTATCACAACGGTGCATAGAAAATATATGAAAGTCTGTTTTCCCTTTCAAAATTCAGGAACCCCGACAAATATGTAGATTTTGGTTATTTCAAAACCAGTGCTCTTCAATTTCATTGAAATATGCTTTTGCTAAGATGAAACTAAAGTGGGATTGTTAATTTTGTTAGTTACTTCTATGTCTAGATTTCTTAATTCAACTTTAAAATTCTACTATCACTACGTGACTGAAGGGGTGGGGTTATTATGCCCACACCGTCACTTCCTTTATTCTCTTTCTGAATAGTTGTTGTGCAAAATGAAAGAACATGCTGACCAGTTTTGGACAGAAGTAAGGGGAAGGAGAAATGGAAGAGTTGGCCATTCAAAGACGAAATACCTATTTTAAATTTCTCACTATAATCATAGATTATTCCTGTGTGGTCAATGACTCAAATTTATCTTTATTAAATCATTAATTGATAGATATTTCTATGTATAGATTCCATATAATTCAATTTCAATATCCTATTATTTTAACAGAATAAGGGTGCACCAAATTTGACTATTTGTTATGAACAAACATCATATGCAAGAAATTAAACAAATGCCCAACTTCAACTCTAGACATTACGAGAAATCCTTGAAAAGTTTCATCATTTGAGGTACCAAGAAAACATAGACCAAAATCTCCTAGATTATTTGCATCTCTTGATTCACCAAATGCTGCATTGAGATATTATTGAAAGGAATGATTAATGACAAGTTGGAGGATAACAACTTTTGAGACACTTGGTGCATTGATGGTCGAGCTTTCGGAGATGGGTTCAAACAAGATAATGCTATTGTTACCAAAAGAGTCACATCTAGTGCATCTTGTCGTGATGGCAGTGGGAGACGTGGATCTAAGACATTTTTTATCAAAATGCTTTCAGTATAATTCTTTGACAAAGACAACATCAAATCTCCAGGATGTCTTCCCATAATAATTTCTAATGTCACGACTCCAAAACTATAAACATCACATTTTTCAGTCACAACTAAGGTGTATGCAAGCTCTGCAATGGACAAAAAATTAAAGAAGTCACGTATTCATCTCAAGGTAAGAAATTGTACAAATATATACAACACAAGAGATCGAACAAAGAGAATCGAAAAACTAACCTGGAGCAACATAACCGTAAGTACCAACTAAAAGCGTTTGATTAGATGTATCTAGATCAATGATTCTAGCTGTGCCAAAATCAGATACAAAAGCCTTCATCTTTGAGTTCAACAATACATTACCACTTGTTATGTCTCTATGGATAATTGGAGGATCACACTCATGATGCATGTAGAACAAAGCATTTGCTATTCCTTTGATGACATCTACTCGCTTACTCCAATCGAATTCTTTAGCTTCGTCATCTTTGTTCAAGACATTAAAAAGGCTTCCGCTTTCCATGTATTCATAAATGAGAAACATGCACTAATGATGCAAACAAAACCCATGAAGCTTTATAATGTTCCGATGTCAAATTTCACTTAACATCTTCACTTCATTGTGAAAACTATTAGCATAATATGTGTTTTCGTATTCCCTTCTATGAAGTTTTTTCAAAGCTACGATTTTACCGCTGGGAAGTTGTGCTCTATAAACACCTCCATAGGCACCGGTTCCAATACAATATTTGATGTCAAAGTTCTCTGTTGCTTCAATGATATCTTTATATGCGATTTTTCCATCATAATTCCATATTGAAAACAAATCCCCATTTTTCATTTCTGTTGTCTCAACTTTGGATATCGTTTTCTTTTTGAAAGATTCAAATAAGATGAAAGCCGCAACAAGTATGATGACAAGGAGAATTGTCAAAGGAATAATGATTCTTGACAAAAACTTTGGATCTTTAGAAGAATCATGAGTCTTTTCTAGACCAAGTAATCCTTTATTACCATAGAAAATGTCATGAGGAAAAGAGCTATAAACTTCACTTGGAATATAGCCACTGAGAGTATTGTATGACAAGTTAAGGTGGAGCAGCCGACCAAATTCTCTAGGTACACTACCTGAGATGTAATTGTAGCTCAAATCAATGCTACACCGTGGTGTTGAGAAAGTGCACATGTCATATGGTAATTCTCCATTGAATTTGTTGTGATTAAAGTCACCATAAAAAGCACGATAATTGATGAAAATGTGGGGCACTTTTCCACGTAGTTTATTCTAGGAGATATTTAGATGAAAACTACTATAACAGGTATCTTTAAACACATATGGCATGCTACCACTTTATTGATTGAAATGAAATGAGGCTACAAGTGAAAGTTAACTAACCAGTAAGGTTGTTATAAGATAAATCCAAAGAAAGGAGATATTGAAGAGCTCCTTAATCGTACTTGTCAATCACACTCCATAAAGATTAGTCTAAAGGTATGTCAATAATATAAGACAATGTTTTTATCACAATTTTCTTATCACAATATTTTCTATAGAATATTCCGTCAAAACTTTGTGTTGATAACTGACTAACTAAATTGTGATGGAATAGAAATTCTATATCAAAATCATAGTCACCAAAAATTGCTGACGGAAGAAAATAAGTTGATAATTCTATTGGTAACCCAATTTCTTCTTTAATCCGACACTAATTCTGTTAGTAAACTAAGATTTTGCTTGTAATATTATGTCTTTGTAGTGATTCAAATATACATGTATTTCTTTGTGAAAGCGTTAAATGATTCTTTTGAAAAAATACAAGTTTTTTATTGCATCATAAATTTCAGTAAAAAAGAAAGATATTTGTCATAATTAAACACAAAGCTCACTAGATTCTTTTTATTCAAATTGAGTTATTCTAAATAAATTAGATTGGTACGTGTGGAATGGAAGTAATAAGATTATTGTAACACACATTTTTACAGGAACACTTAATTAATTGACTGAATGAATGAATGAAGAGCTCCAATTTGAATGAGAGTGGTATTTGTTCTTCCCATTCAAGAAAGAATCAAATATTCTAGATTTTGAAATGCTGTGAGGCTACAAGTGAAAGGTAACTAACCATTAAGGTTGTTATAAGATAAATCCAAAGAAATGAGAGATTGAAGAGCTCCTAATTGAGTTGGAATTGTACCTGTCAATCGCACTCCATAAAGATTAGTCTAAACGAGCGCCAGATGAATTATTAAATTTTTTTTAAAAAATAAATTATAGATGGAATACAATTGGTAAACTCCAATGGAAACTTCTGTCAGAAATACTTCAATAATATAAGACAAAATGTTTTTATCACAATTTTCTTATCACAATATTTTCTACAGAATATTCCGTCGAAACTTTTTGTTAATAACTGGCTAAGTGAATTGTGATGGAATAGAAATTCCATATGAAAGCCATAGTCAGCAAAAATTACTGACATAAGAAAAAGAAGTCGGTACTTCTATTGGTAATCAAATTCCTTCTTTAA
This sequence comes from Mimosa bimucronata, assembly GCA_037074515.1. Classification (NCBI taxonomy): domain Eukaryota; kingdom Viridiplantae; phylum Streptophyta; class Magnoliopsida; order Fabales; family Fabaceae; genus Mimosa; species Mimosa bimucronata. Next base: position 23,446,434 of record CM073441.1, read on the forward strand.
TCCGACACTAATTCTACGTAAACTAGGATTTTGCTTGTAATATTCTGTCTTTGTAGTGATTCAAAAATACATGTATTTTTTGTGAAAGCACTGAATGATTCTTTTGAACAAATGCAAGTGTTTGATATTCGTCACAAATTTCAGTAAAAAAGAAAGATTCATAATTAAACACAAAGCTCAAGGTATGTCTAACTAGATTCTTTTTATTCAAATTGAGTTATTCTAAATAAATTAGATTGGTAAGTGTGGAAGGTAAGTAATAAGATTATTGTAACACACACTTGCACACTTGTACAGGAACACGTAATTAGTTGAATGAATGAATGAAGAGCTCCAATTAGAATGAGAGTAGTAACTGTTATCCCCATTCTAGAAAGATTCAAATATTCTAGATTTTGAAATGCAGTTGTACCACCCCAAATTTTAGAAAATAAGAAATAAGGAAATATTTGGAATCTTGGGGTATTATTTGATATTTAAAAAGTTTTACAAATAAATTTGGAAATTTAACCATATATAGAGAAATTATTTTAGGACAAATTCATGTTTATTTGTAAGTGGGAATGGTAAATAAAATTAGCATTTAAGAGAAAAATAGAAAAAGGGAAATGAAAAAGACAATATCTGCCCCTAGTTGAAAATATCTTCAATTATAAAAGGAAGGGCAAGATAGTAAAATACCCGTTAAAAATATCCCCACTCTCCTTTTAACACATACCCTCAACGTGTTCCTTCTCATTTGTTCTTGTTTCTTCTCTTTTATTCCATTTCCTCTGCTTCTGCCTCACCCGAAACCTCTCTCTCTTACTCTCCTCCCTCTGCTCTTCGAATCGCAGCGGTGGCCACGGCTCTAGCGACGGCAATCAACTGCGAGATGCGGCGGAAGAAGTTTAAGAAGGCTCGGGTAACTTCAGGTAAGCTATTCGTTTTTGTTTCTTCTCTCCTTCGAGCCGATTTTGAACGAAAAGGGGGGGTTCAATTCGAAGTCTTGTGAGGTTTTTGAAGCTTTTGAGCTTAGGGAAACGGTGAACAGACCTTGCTCTCGGTTGATTGAGTGTCAATTTTGGGGAGGGAGGTCGAATAGGTCCGATTTCTTTAAGAAATTCTCCCCTTTCACTGTTCACCCGACGGAAATTTGGGGATTTTTGTGTGTTTCTTGTTTTGAAGCTCAATTACTCGTGATTATAAGTAAGTTTAAGGTTATGAAATGGGTTACATGAGTGATTTTGAGGATTAAGGGATTTTTGAAGCATTTCTCTTCCTCCCCAGTTTCTACGAATCTGTCGGGCCAAGAGGGAAAAAAATTCTTGAACGTGATATATCTGCAACTAGGAGCTACGATAAGCATTTTGGATGTGTGATTTGATGAATTTTTGAATGATTGAATTGTTGTTCTTTCTTTCCTCTGTTTTGGCCGAATTCAAGCTCCCTTGTGGTTGCTTGAATTTTTGTTATTTTCTTGGATGTATTAACATCTTAAACATAAGAAATGGATGATGAAATAGAGATAATTGGATTAATTATAGAATTCTTGTTCTTCCTCTTGTTTCCCTGTTTCCCTCTGTTTAGTCAAGGAGTATAAATCTATATTGACATTTTGTTTTACTCTGAAATATGAATTGAAGTTGTTTGCTGATGAATGATGGATATTTAAATTGTTAAATGTTCAATTCTTTGTCTCCTGGATGCTCTGGCCGATGGGGGGTGTTCAGGGGAAGGGAGATTTTGATATGCTTGATTACCTTTGTTGTTTTGGTTCTAATATAATGTTGAAAATAAGACATGTATTAGTGATTTCTGATCCTGTTGATGTTATTGGCTGCTGGTTTTATTGCCAGGGAAAAAGAGGAACTTATAATGTTAGTTCAATAGGAATTAAGTTTAAGGAATGGGGAAAGTTGAATTGGTTGTTTTGTGATTTTGTTGGATTTTGGGTTCAATATGTAAATTGGAATGAATTCCTGGATTATTGGCTTGGTAGTGGTATTATTGGATTGAATTAATGTTATGGTTAAAGAGGACATAAAGAGGAACTTGATAAATTATATATGTTGCTAAAATTGAGTTTCTTTTGAATCATTGTTCTAAAGATTTTGAATTGAGGTAAGGTTCAATTGGATAGGAGAGATTGATTTGTAATTTGCTGATCGAAGTTCCAAGTCAATATTTCCCCGATGTTTGTGTTGTGTGAATACTAATTAATGCTTGTACAATGTTGATTGATAATGGTATGATTAACCATTTAGCTAGAAATTTAGATTTAATAGTATTAGAAATAGAAAGGGGTAGTACAATAGGACCATGAGAGACATTTAATTATTATGCTTAAGTTAGATATTAACGTATTATTTTATATTATAAATATTTATAGGACAAGATAGTGGGGTTGAATCCCCAGAATACGGTGAAAGGCAGGAGTACAGTGAAGAGTAAGCTCAGGATACAGGTAGCAGTTTATTTCAGTAACAATTAAATTGCATGTATCATTTTATAATATCTGTTGCATTTAGTTGGTAAGTTTTTATTCCTCAGTTGGAGTACTCTATGGTTTAGGGGTTTGGCCACCTCTTTTCCCAATCAGTTAAGTTATAACGAGAAGTCCTGCAGGTAGAACCTCCAATATTTAACGAATATATCGTTATTAGTGGCTCGTAAGTGCAGATCGCATACAGAATAATAGGAATAAGATTATCATTATTTGTGCTGATTTATGAAATGTATACATGTCAATATATATAGAACAAAAGTTAATGAGATAAACTGAGTTAAATTATTGCTTTTCAGAGAAGCTGGCAGGAGTTAAGCTTTTTGGGGAGTAAGGTAGTATAGAAGGAAGTAGGAATGCCTACTTTATAGTGTACTTTGATAGATATTTTGGGTAGAGATTGTATATATTATAAAGTTAGAAAGTAAGCAAGCAGACGTGTACTAAATATATGAATTAATAGGGATATATGAGCATATACATATAGCTGGGAAGCAGCGAGATGGTACGTACAGAAAAGGGAATCTTCGATCAAGATTATCCCTCTATTTTATCGTTAAGTCACATTAGGTAGGAAGATATATATTAGCCGATATTAATATGATTTTAATTATTTTAGTTGCTTTATAACCACTTAAATTATAAATAGATTTAAAGTGTTCCAATTAGCCCGAAAAGCTCATTCCAACTAAAATAGAGTTGCAATAATATTTGCAAAGGAAAAGTTTTAAAATTTTTCATATTTTAGGGCTTTCGGTACTGAAAAATGGTTATAATTCAATTAAAATACTATAATATATTAGTATAAACTAAGGTGTTATAGCAGTGAAACTAAAAGTGAAAGGTAACTAACCAGTAAGATTGTTATAAGATAAATCCAAAGAAGTGAGAGATTGAAGAGCTCCTAATTGAGTTAGAATTGTACCTGTCAATCGCACTCCATAAAGGTTAGTCTAAACGAGCGCCACATGGGATTATTAATTTTTTTTATAAAAAATATAAATTATAAATGGTGTATGATTGGTAAACTCCAATGGAAAATTCTGTCAGAAATACGTCAAAAATATAAGACAAAATGTTTTCATCACAACCTTCTTATCACAATATTTTCGCCAAAATATTCTGTCGAAAATTTCTCTTGATAACTGGATAACTGAATTGTGATGGAATAGACGTTCCATATTAAAACCATAGTCACCAAAAATTACTGAAGGAAGAAAATAAGTTGGTAGTTCTATTGGTAATCCAATTCCTTCTTTAATTTGACACTAATTCTGTTAGTAAACAAAGATTTTTCTTCTAAATTTTGTCCTTGAAGTGATTCAAATATACGTGTACTCTTTTGTGAAAGCATTGAATGATTCTTTTGAACAAATACATGTGTTTCATATTCGTCATAAACTTCCAGTAAAAAAGAAAGATAATTGTCATAATTAAACACAAAGCTTAAGGAAATACTAACTAGATTCTTTTTATTCAAATTGTGTTATTCTAGATAAATAAGATTGGTAAGTGTGGAAGGTAAGTACTAAGATTATTGTAACACACACTTGTACAGGAACGCTTAATTAATTGAATGAATGAATGAAGAGCTCCAATTTGAATGAGTGTAGCACACATTATCCCCATTCAAGAAAGATTCAAATATTAAAGATTTTGAAATGCAATGAGGCTACAAGTGAAAGGTAACTAACCAGTAAGGTTGTTATAAGATAAATCCAAAGAAAAGAGAGTTTGGAGAGCTCCTAATTGAGTTGGAATTGTACCTGTCAATCGCAATCCATAAAGGTTCGTCTAAACGAACGCCACATGGGATTATTAATTTTTTTTAAAAAAATATAAATTATAAGTGGTGTGTGATTGGTAAACTCCAATGGAAAATTCTGTCAAAAATACGTCAAAAATATAAGAAAAAATGTTTTCATCACAATCTTCTTATCACAATATTTTCGCGAGAATATTCTGTAGAAACTTTCTCTTGATAACTAGCTAACTGAATTGTGATGAAATAGAAGTTCCATATGAAAACCATATCACCAAAAATTAGTGACGGAAGAAAATAAGTTGGTAGTTCTATTGGTAATCCAATTCCTTCTTTAATCTAACACTAATTCTATTAGTAAACTAAGATTTTTCTTGTAAATTTTGTCCTTGTAGTGATTCAAATATAAATGTATTCTTTTGTAAAAGCATTGAATGATTATTTTGAAAAAATACAAGTGTTTGATATTCATCATAAACTTCCAGTAAAAAAGAAAGATATTTGTCATAATTAAACACAAAGCTTAAGGAAAGACTAACTAGATTCTTTTTATTCAAATTGTGTTATTCTAGATAAATAAGATTGGTAAGTGTGGAAGGTAAGTAATAAGATTATTATAACACACCATTGTATATGAACGCTTAATTAATTGAATGAATGAATGAAGAGTTCCAATTTGAATGAGAGTAGTACCTGTTATCCCCATTCTAGAAAGATTCAAATATTAAAGATTTTGAATTGCAATGAGGCTACAAGTGAAAGGTAACTAACCAGTAAGGTTGTTATAAGATAAATCCAAAGAAGCGAGAATTTGAAGAGCTTCTAGTTGTGTTGGAATTGTACATATCAATCCCATTTGATTAAGTTGAAATGTTCTAGATTGTGTCCAGGTAAAGAAAACCCTTTTAATTAAGTGAAATTGGCAATAGTGAAAGATAACTTACAAGTAATGTTGTTATTATAACACAAGTTCAAAAGAACCGAGATTTTGAAGATCTCCTAGCTAAGTTGGAATTGTGCCTATCAATCCCATTCTATTAAGTTGCAAACGTTTTATATTGTGTCTTGGTAAAGACGACCTTTTTCATTGAGTGAAATTGATAAGAGTGAAAGGGAACTTATCTGTAAGATTGTTATAAGATAAGTCCAAAGAACAAAGATTTTGAAGAGCTCTAAGTTAAGTTGGAGTACCTATCAATCCCATTCTCTATTAATAAGTTACAAAGATTCTAGGTTGTGTGTAGGTGAAGACAACCTTTTTAATTGAATGAAATTGATAAGAATGAAAGGTAACTTACTAGTAATTATGGTTATAAGACAAGTCCAAAGAACTGATATTTTGAAGTGCTCCAAGTTGAGTTGCAACGGTACTAGGGGTGTTCACATAACGGGACGGAATGGGACGACCCCATCCCGTCTCATCCCAATAAAAGGCCTTAGGGACAGATTTTTTGTCCTGCGTCCTATCAGTCCTATTGTTATCCGTCCCAGTTGGGATGGCATAGGATCGCGAAGGGACAAGAATTTTCCAATTTTTTTTCTACTTTTTTTTTGAAATATTTAGGATCCAAATGCTAAAATGCCCAGTATTACACCAAATTCCAAAAAAAAATCACTAATTAGTTAAAATATAGAGCAAGAAGACCATAACGGCCAATTATTGGTTCAGTGAGCTCTTAAACTTAAATTAACTAGAGCAACTTATGTGTGTATAAATGAAGTTGTCTAAGGGCGATCTGTTGAGTTGTAATATATAATTAACAAGGACTAAACTATTCAAACCGCCAATGTGATCATGCAAGTAGCTTAATTTGGTAGTCTTCTATTCAATGGAACAAAACAACCAAAGAGAAAAAGAAGAAAAAAATATTTCAGCGAGTCTCCACAGTCCACACCAATGTATGAAAAATCGGACCGGACCGGCCGGGTTGGACCGGGAATCGGCCACCCGCCTACATGTCCGATCCGGTTGAGGGAGGAAGGCAGTGTAACTCGAAACTCGGGGAGCCCGGTCAGACCCGGGGCAGCCCGAGATGACTCTGTGCAACCCGGATGGTTTGCGGGTTCCACTGAGTCGCTTTAGAAAATTTAATTTCAAAATCAACCAGATATCAGAAAGGTAGAGGTAGATGGGATAAAAAGCGGTGAGATAGAGGAGGGAGGATAAGGGAAAGACCGACCTGAAGGCCTAGCAAGTGGATCTCAGATTTGAGAAGGTTTTGAGTGGGAGGAAGAAAGAAAGGATGAGCCCCTTGTGATGACGATGAGGTTGCCGAAGGAGGCGTTCATCAGAAAGGGAAGAGAGAAAGACAAACGAAGAAGAGAGAGAATAATGGTTTGGACTTTGAAGTCTTTACAAATGAAGAATTTGGAAGATATCCTTGTGCACATGCTCCTGTAATTCCAGCTAGCTATACTCAACACCCTATATAATAATATAAATATATGTATGATTACGATTTACGAAGCAGATAAGGGAAGAGATCCATTGGGTCATGGCTGGGTCCTTTCAAGTTTTTAACTTAAACTTGGTTCTATTCTATTTGTGTACTTTCTGGTTACTTGACTAATTTTCCATTCATTTTAAAGAGAGGAAAAAGTTCGATTGGCTTCACACATATATTTTCACATTTTTCTTAAAACATAAATAACTTCTGTTGCTTCAAACAATTATTTTGATTATTTACAATTAAATATGAACATATTATACACTTTTAGGTAAATTATATATTTTTTAATTACTACCGGTCTGGACTCGAGTTGACCCACGGTCTGACCCTCTAACCCTTAACCCAGTACTTTTACCGGTTCACTCATCGGTCCGAGTTTTAATACCTTGGTTCACACTACTGCTAAAGTTGTGTGCTAACGTTAATCCATGTGATTTTACTTGCAGATTTGATGGGTGTGGTGACTGAGGTTTGAAGGTGGGCGGCCTCCCCTAGGTGAGACTTGAGAGTTGATGGAGGGAGATGTGAAAGAGGTAGGTGTGTGGGTCAGTGCGTCATTGGGTGCGTTTGCTTTTATTTTTCATGAAATAAAAATTAAAAGAAAAAATCTGGGTGTGGCCATGGGTTCTTGGGTGGGTTACTGAATGTGTACCAAAATTTTATTTTAATGAAATAAAAATTAAAAGAATAAAAAATACTAAAGAGACGGGACAGAAATAGGATGACCCTGTCTCTGTCACGGTTTGTCCCGTCCCAAAATATCCAGGAACAAGACGGATAGATAGGACAGGAAATTTTTAAACACCACTAAATGATACCTACCAAACCCATTCTATTAAGTTACAAAGCTTTGGGATTGTGTCTAAGGACGACAATCTTTTTAATAGGGTGGGATTAATAAGAGTGAGAGGTAACTCACCTGTAAGATTGTTATAAGACAAATCCAAATAGATGAGGTTAAGATGAGATATTATATGATTTGGAACGGTACCTATCAAACCCATTCTCGGGAGTATGAGACGATCAAGATTGGGAAATTCAGTGAAGTTGAGATCTGCTAGCCGAGGGTGCTGTTGAGAGATCCTTGGTTGATTCATACGAACAACGCTTCCATCGTATTTGCAATGTATGCCTTCCCAATCACAAGGATCAGACAAATTGTAGGCAATATTGCTAATATTCCACCATTTACTTTGAAGAAGAGCACGTTTCTGCTCTGCTATCATGGCACCATTAATAATCTCAAAGCAAGTGAGAGCGAACCATAACAAAAATGCCACTCTCACTTCCATCTTTGTTTACACAAAGTACTCACCAAATGAGTTCACCTACGGAGTCTTTATACAGATAAAGTAAGATTGAATGGCTTTGAAAGTATTGTTTACGCGTCAAAGTCGTTAGAGTTTGTACGTCCAATGGCAAATGGACACAATCATATCGTGTGGGATGGGCAAACTTATTATTGGTCTTCCTCGTTATTGTTTTTCAGGCCAAAGGTCTTCTTCAATATTATGGTACCTTGAGTCTTTTGAGCTGTTATGCTGAAAATGGACATGAAATTTCCAAACGTGATACGAATACCAAAGCGAAGTGGTCCCATGAAACTCTCTGAACAAAAGTTGAGTGACTTTGGCGTGAATCAGGAGTTCATGTTTCAAATTAGATGCAGAAAAATTGGCTGACTTACACAACGTGAATCAGGAGTTCATGTTTCAAATTAGATGCAGAAAACTTGGCTGACTTACACAAAGGCACATGAATTCATACTGTTGTTGATAATAATAAGAAGCAATTCTTTCAGCCTCTGTGCTACGACTTGTCTTACACGGAATATCCATATGCAACAGAAAAATTGGTTTTCGTAGTGATCTTGTGTTGTTGTTATGGTGATTCATAAGAGGACAAAAAATTAAATGATTAGATGTGGATTCGTTTTTCTATTTTTTATTTCATCGATAAAAATATTATTTTTTCCAGGCAAAACAAAAAAACTTGATTATCGCGACCCTCTTTCTGAAAATATTTCCTTTCTATAGTTGTTGTGATTCAGACTTAAATATTTGCTTACTTTTGACAATAATTAAACATTGTGATCCGAAAAAATTCCAAAACGATTATTTACTTAAATATCCTAATGAAACAGAAAATATTTTTTTTATAAAAACACTACTCAACTACCCCTTTTCTGTATGTATCTAGATGTGCTTGAAGTCCCCCTAGATGAGAGAGATTCAAAGCTATTCTTGGCCAGCCATTCCGCAATCTTGTTCAACGTTACTAACATCCTTCAAAATTCCTCACCAAGAACGAAGTTGAAATGAAAATGGACACAAATTTGCATTTCATCTTCTAGATTTAGTTTAATCTCTGAACTTTTAAAAAGTTGTTGTATCTTTTAGTTTTTAAACCCTGATATTATTAGTGAGAACTGATGTTTTTTAACAATCACTGTTATTTGGAAAATTCCTCACCAAGAAAGAAGTTGAAATGAAAATGGACACAAATTTGCATTTCATCTTCTAGATTTAGTACTATTTTTTTTTTGTTCAAATGTTCCGTTTTCCTTGCCTCCATTGCCTTTAACCAATTGCGTTTCTTTTGTCAAGGATATAGGACTAAAGATAATTTTCAAAACTAAGGCTAAATTGAAACCTTGTATGAAGTGAAGGACTAATGAGTAATGGTATACTTTAAAATAAAAATTAACTCATTAAATTCATAAGAAAACAATAATACTTTCCAGATTTGAAAAAAAAAAAAACTTTCCAGCATTATCCTTGTTTAATTCAAAAATATTTTTAAATTCAATGTGGTGGATCATTCACACCGCAATTCAATAAAAGTATACTTTAACAATAATATATACTTTCCAGCATAAAAATTAACTCATTAAAATTCATAAGAAAATAATAGTACATTCCAGCATTATCCTTGTTTAATTCAAAAATGCTTTTAAATTCAATGTGGTGGATCATTCCCACGTTACTTGAAATTTTTAATCTAATTTGAACCCTAAAATATCAACTAGCCGATAAAAATATATTTTTAACTTGCAACATAAAAATATTGAAAACATTATATTTAAACTTTTTATGTGTTAGTTAAGTTTTTAGGTATCAAGTCAGATTAAAAATTTCATGCCATACCTTATATATTTACTTGTAATTGGTTAGACTACAAATGATGCGATATACCAAGTTTACCTAAAAATTCTTCAAATTATTATTAGCATTATAGGATGAACCAATTTGGATAAATCATTTCTAAACATTGATCATATCGACCAATATAAAAGGGAAAATGAGCAATTTAGCTAGCAAAATATTACATAAGAAGCGTCGAACACATAAATTTTAAGAATATCTTGATTACTAATAAACTTTTAAAACTGAACAATTTAGCCAACATCATCACCCAACCCTAAATATCTCTCAATGCCAACTGGAATCACCGTGTCTCCACATGTGCAAAAGATGACGGACATTTAGGGCTAGATGACAGTGTTGATTAAATTACTCAGTCTTACAAATTTATTGATAATAAAGATCTTTTTAAAACTTACTTGTGTTACGCTCTTATTTCAATACTTTGTTGGTCAAATTGCATCATTAACATTATTAAAATTCTTTTCCTAATAAATCCTTCGTTTCTCGCGTCACGAACTTAGATATATAAATGATAAACATGTATATACAGCTAAAGTGTCAAACGTGTTACAATTCCTCAATCGTAATGCAAAGCAACCACAACCTACTTACAAGTATGCCTCCCGCTGTAGAAACTAAAACCATCCCTCATCATCAAACTACCAAACTACTCACCAATATGATTTATATCCTCCCACAATAACATGATGCGCTGTGTAGAGGGGGGAAAACAAGAAAGAAAATTTTATTCCTTCTTTTTTATAAATTATTATGCATCTATTTTTCTGTTAACTTGACCTTCATATCACGTGAGAGGATCTCCAAACCTTAATAAAATATACTTCTCTAGAACAGAAAACGAAAGATGTTAAGAGAAAGTCAGGACCATCCCCCTCCCCCCAAAAGTAATACATCTATGCGCGTAGAAGATTAATATCTACTTTCTGCCAGCAGTTCCAAGTCGTGGTTTGCCCTTAACCTCAGCTTCCTGCATTGCACAAAAAGCATATTATATTTGCATGTCGTCAAAAGCTATCAAACAACACTTCTTTTTTAACAACAAATCGAATACATGTGGCAAATGCAGAAAAATTTAAGTCTTTGCTGTCGCAGGATTATGATTTTCAGCCCCTTTACTCGAATCATAGCAGGCCTATAAACAGAATTAAGAATCCATTATTGACAACATTCATTAAGATTTCCAATTACACAAGATGTGTATGCAAGAGCGAAACTTATGAATGAACTACAAAAATAAATAATTTTTCATTCATACCAAAACAGGGATAGAAACACAACATTTACAGCTTCTTATAACACTTATCCAGTTTCTCGAATGAGTATAACATGTCTTTCTTACATGACATCAAAACAAGTTAACTATGAATAGCAAATAAACTAACTCTCCTTTCATGCAAGTTTTTTGCATGCCGATATTTTTTACTGAAAACCCACATGTTTCTACTTTTTCTAGCTTAATTCCAAAATTCCAGACAAATGAAAGGGGACTCTTTCATTTTAGCATCCACTCAAAACTCTATGCAGAGGAGATTTTCAAGGCACCCTCATTACAAATTGAAAGGGGACAAAAAGGTGCGTGATATATAAAAATCAAAGAGCTAGGTTGCCAAAAAAGTATTTCAATAAGCTGCAAACTTGTGCAGAAACAGGATATACCGAGTAAGCAAAGATTGAACCATCATTGTTGAATGTACTGCAAGGAATAGGTTGGCTGCACCTTAACATGGCCCGAAATTAGAAAAGCTTGCATTAAAACTTTAGGAGACCTGATTAAACCAAAAAGATGGCTGCAATTCAGATGGAATTAAAGATTATGCTGAAGACTGAAGGAGATGATGCAAAGATCAACTAGGTTTCCACTATTATATCTATATGCAGAATATGCATTTGATTTTGGAAATAATGTTTGATAATTTTAAAAATAGAAGAAAGCATCAGAAAAACCTCAAGTCTCTGTTTACTATCCTTGTCCCAAAAGTTAAAAGCACCATTGGAATCCGCAGTTGCAAATGTGTGATGTACATGTAACAAATGCAATAACTAACATCTAATAACATATTTGTAATGCTAAAGTTAAGCTGGATAAAATATATTTACGATGTCTAGCCTGTTTGTTACTGATTGAAGTGTTAACCATATATGTAGACAAAAAAAATGAGGGAAGAAATTGGAAAAGCAGAAAAGAATAAATGATTGAGCTCCTTATGAAAAAGATAGGGAAAAAGACAAATAAATACCCTTCAATTTGCAAAATCCCATTAACAACTTCATGATAGGTTGTTGTGTTGTTAATACCTATCATGAAGTTGTTAATGGGATTTTACAAATTGGAGGGTATTTATTTGTCTTTTTCCCAAAAAGATACCATCCTTAAAATTTTGACAGTACCACTGCTCAGATGAAATCTGAGAGATTTTTGTCGAAACAGATAAAACATGGAAGTCTAAGAGAAAATTCCAAAACCATATAATGCTGAAGACGAAGAAACCAAAATCTGAACTTGATGAACTACAAATTCTAAATATAGATCAGTAAGTCATTTGCCATCATTATTTTTATTCTCTATGCTAAAATGCAAATATACCATCTAAATGAATTGGGACTTTGATGGAAGGGGATGAGGTGAGGGAATAAGGTAAGCATCCTTCATTTGAGTAGTAACAGGCTCATGTCGATATTCAACACATCCCTTTGGAGTACATATGGATGTTTCAAACTAAAATCGGAAGAAAACAATGCAATTTCACCATTTAAAGGACTCAAAGGACAATTTAGCACGTATATTGTTTATTGATAATCAACTTGGAAGTAAAACAAAGAAACTGATTGAAAGCAGAATCTTACAGGATGAAAGATTAAAGAATTGAATGAGTATATCTCATTGCCCTCTCTTTGACATTTGAAAGTAAAGTTTTTATTCTGTTGGCTTCCATCCAAATGATGCACCCCAACTCTCCCTTCGATTGGTCCAACCTACAAATTATAATGGCTATACAATCAGATTCAAGTTCAGTCTGAATCAATCAACTCTCACAAGATTATAATTACAGGAAATAGAATCCAGAAAATAAAGATAGATCTTTAGAAATCCCCCTTATATATTGAAGATTATATAATATCTTAATATTAAAGTGGCGCTTCCCAGGATGGACTAAGACACAAGATATAATGAACACTTCACAAATTATGCCCCCTTCCAGTGCAGGAGTAGAAGTATACAGATATTGATAAAAAATAATTTATTCTAGGTTACTATATAGACAAACATTCTGTTTTGGCTTCGCGCAATGACATTTTTTATACTGTTCACTCCTCATTTAGGACACTATAAGGTGGATGAGACCTAAGTTTCAGTAGTTTTCAATTTCCAATACTTACCCATCTATCTAGAAATCATAAAATCCATCTTGGTCAGTATTTGATTAGAAAAGTCATAGGATTTCAACTTTTGCAAATGTATTCCTTGGTTGAAATCCCCACGATTTAACTAAAATACCAAAATGACCATGGTATCTCAAAGTAGGCATGAAACCAGCAAAAAAACTACCCCCACTTTAATGCTGAAAAGAGCAATATACAAATCAGTTTTAGGAATAGTATGACAGTGTGAAAAATGCAATCACAGCGAAAACACTAAAATGAGTAACCTAGCGGTAGGCAAGGAGCCGCTGGTATCCTTCTGAAGAACACTGACTTAAAGATGATGACACAAGGAACACAACAGGGCAACCCATGCTGTGATCACAACCACAATTGATGTTGGGCTGTCAATGGATGGTTGCCTTACTTAGGATACTCAACTCTGATTGATCAACTGCCTTTTTATAGTTTAGGTGTTTAATTTACCTTTTAGGCTTTGTACTCTAGTTCATGGCTACATATTTATTACTAACAGGGTTGCACATTTAACACATCTTTGAATATAACACATAAAACATTTAAGGAACATTGAGTCTTTTAATAGATACTGAATGGGAAAAGGGGGAAAGAGAATTAAAAATAAGTCTTCCAAAATATTGAAAGGAACCGCACAAATGTATGATACTTCCAAAATAAGTCTTACCAAGAAACCTCGTTGATCAGGAAATGCAGCCAGGCACCTCATCCGATACTTCAAGGTTGAAGTAATTCTCTTGAATTCAACCTGTTTCAAATGAACAAATGGTCAATATAAGGGGAATTTACAATAAATGACTTAATGCATTTGAGACCCAGAAAAAAACAATCGGTCACAAAAGTCTTTTTCTAATTTATACTACAGGCACGCTCATGTCCACAATGAAACATCAAATAGAGTACTAAACATCAACAGGATGGGATTTTTGAAGATGTCAAGCTTTGTAAGCTAACAATCTGTTACACTTTCCAGAAAAGAACTATGCTACTAAGGCTTTACTTTAGAGTCCCCATCTCCTTGAAGTGACTGAGTTATCAACAATGGAGGCAAATTGGTCATCTTATTTTGAAACAAACAAAACAAAGGATTAAAGAAGATTTGTTACTTTGTTAATGCAAGTCTTGGAATTAAGAGATACTAATCTCAACTTAGAGCATGAATCAATAAACAACCAAACAATAATACTGACTATGTTTGTTAGGGGATAATACAGCCCAAGTATTCAATATAGACCATTGTTAGGGATATATTCCATCATGCCAGTTCCAAACATCAGGGTTTGTTTGATGACCAGCTCCTTAACAACACAAATGTGAGGAAAACAATTCAACTGAAACATCATTCTCCTTTGTAAATTTAGCAATTGATAAAAGATTTTTCTACATACGAGGAACACACAGTACCTTACCCATAGTAAATGCAGCATCAATTGTCATAAGTTTCACATGAACAACATATGTTACTGGGGATATCTCACCAATGCCAACTTGCACAACACCTGTTCCTGATTGAAGTTAATGCTGCATCAAATTGCTAAAATCATGTGTAATAATAGTTCGGTAGCACCAGAATCTATAAAAGCTATAAAAGCTTTTGCTGTGGGATTAATTGAAACATCACCAGTAGATGGACTGGTGGTATTAACTCCAGAAGTAGTAACAGTATTAGGCACAGATGATGCAGGTATAGTACTCACAAAAGAAGGAGAAGTGTGAGTAGGTATATTAGATCCAAAACCAGACATATGATAGATACCTTGCATAGGATAAGGGCCAGACATACCAGACACAGGTTTTTACCATAGAGTAGTCCATCGGTAAAGGATAATGATAAGCAGATAAATCATAGATCGGATAATGTTCAGATACACCAGTATAATCAACTTGTGCTAAAATCATAGGTCTTGCTGCAAAATTAGAAGGCTTATACTTGTAATAGCATCTATCTGCCAAATGACCAATTCAAAGAAAAAAAGTCTGACATTGCAGCCGATAAGAGTTGAATCGACCACGTCCTTGAGCACCACCAAATCCACCATGAGGAAGATTGGGCCGAAATCCTCTAGTGCCATGACCTGTGGTAGGTCCTTGAGCATAAAAAGCTGAAGCTTATTGATCAATTTCATCAGAATCAGCAAAAATTTGTGTTAAAGCCACATGATTCACTTGACCATTGACACTGTGTTAGAAATGCTTTTTGACATGTTTCTGAATCAAGAAGCATTGTAGTAACAACATCAAGAGAAAAACGTGGATGAGCAGCATTAATGACGGCAATAACAGGTCCATATTCAGCAGAAAGACCATTTAGCACATGAGAAATTTGTACAGACTCATCAACTTTCTCTCCGAGCATGGCCAAATGATCACAAACACTCTTCAGATTTGTCAGATAATCGCGCATAGGTAATTCTCCTTTGCGTTAATTAGACAACTGTGTTCGATACGAGAGAATCTTTGAATCAGATTTACTGAAACACAAACTGATTAGTTTTGTCAAGAGCAGAATCAAATGCTCCGTATTCTTCAAAATCTGGATTAATAATCTGCTGTCCTTTCTCATCAATGATTTTTTTCTTGAGGTTTCGAAGCAGTGCCATCAAGATAACGATGTAATTTATGCTGTTTGATGATGAAATATACTCTCTCCTATCCTAGATGTAGCAAAATGGGTTAGGCTCAGGCCCAGTCCATTCTTGGTGAATTTGACCCAAATAAGTGTTTTAGGGTCTGAATAGAATTATTCAGAAATATTGGGATATTATATGTAATATTCCCATTAAATTTAAATTTATTTAAATTTAAATTTACATGTGAAGAGTTGTGTCTGTTAGTTCTGTATTTTATAAATACAGGAACTTGACAGAAAAGAACAACCGTGAAAAACAAAACCCCCTCTTCTTTTTCTTCTTAAGTGTTTCTGCAGTATACAAAGGTCAAAGTCCATATTGTGATTCTGACTTCGTAAAGGTATAAAGATCAGTGTTCTATAACCGGATATGTTCCTTGAATCCCTACATTGGCATCAGAGCAGTATGATTCTATGGCTGTGTTATTTGTTCTGTGAGTAATTTTTTTTGTTTACATATATGCCTATCTGTTTCCGCTACAATTTTAGATTTAGGAATGATCTGAAATCTAGTTCTGAAATCTGATTTGCTTCTCTGATAAATATTAAGCAAGTCATCATGAATATGTTTTAATTGTAATCTTAGGGTGTTGTGTGTTTTTCAATTTTTTCCTTTCGTTGTTGTGCGTCATGTATATGTATATAGCGTTTTGAGTTTCTTTCTGTTGCTGTTCTTATTTATCCTTGGAATAGCATGAAAAATATATATATAAAAAAGACAAGGATTACAAATAGGAATAGCATTTAGAAACAATGGAAAGCAATGAGAAAAACACATAAAACCTTAAAAAACTTTTTTCTAAATCGGGTCTTTATAAATTGACACTTTTATGGTATAAAAATTATATCATTGTGTAGATCACGAAAAAACGATGAAAATGGACTATTAGAATGCGAAAAACGGACTCCGAATGAGGGAGAAAATTAGGAGAGAATGTTTGGGTTCAATCGGGTCCGCAGACCCGACCCATAACCAGGAGCCGGATCAAGTTGACCCGGCTTGAGGTCAAGGATGACCTCCGTATGACGTCGTTTTGGCGTCTATTAAAAAAAATTGTCTGCTGGGCCACATTTTGTCCGGCCCAACGAGCAAAAAAAAAAAAAGAGGGAGGCAAGGTACTATTAGGCCACAACAGGTTCGGCCCAACATCAACAACAAAAAAAAATGATCAACTGCTGGGCCGCGTGTGGCTAGCCCAGCGTATATAAAAAAAAAAGAAAGAAGGGAAAGCACTGTTGGGCCAAATCTAGTTCGGCCCAACAGCCAACGCAACTAAAAAAAAGAAATTAGAAAAACGAAATGGGCTCAATTGGATGAGCCCAATACGCAAAAAAAAAAATTTGTGGGCCATTCTCTCTGGGCCCAAAGTTTAAAAAAAAGGATATTTTTTTTCTCCTTCTAGGGTTGTCTGAAGGGGCATTTTAGCTCCGATTGAGGTGCGGTTTGTTTCTAAAAATCCCTAAATTCAAGAGCTACATTTAGAAATATTGTTTGTCTATTTTTGAGGCACTTTTTGGATCTGTATAGAGGTTTTTTGGTGCCATTTTTGTGATTTTTATGAATTTAAAAAATCCTAAAATATTTATAATAATTCATAAAAAATTTATTTGAGTCAAATATGAACTTAGAGAGTTCTAAGAGCACCAAACCAAAAGAATTTCACTCTTTTGGATGACATTTAAGAAGAGAAACTTAATTCTAAGTATGATTTACATAGTGGTAAATCAGAAAAGGAATAAGTTATTGGTTATCGCCTCTAAATGTTGATCCAAACCTAAATTACTTGGAGAAATGTGAGTCTCTAAGTGATGTATGAAGTATGGATTTTTGTATTAGAGTATGAGACTCTAAAATAAAACCTCAAAATGGCCTCCGGTTTAGGTGGACAGCCCGGCAAATAGACATCCACAGGAATTAGCTTATCCACGCCACGAACAGTATTATAAGAATCGGTACTGAACATCCCCCCTGTAATTGTACAAGCTCCCATAGCAATAACATATTTTGGTTCAGGTATTTGCTCATATAATCTCACTTAAGAAGGAGCCATCTTCATTGTTACTGTGCCTGTCACTAAGATTTCGAATAGCTGTCCCGAATTCAAGTTGATTATGTTTCGCCTCTTCCTCGGAGTAAGACGATCAAACAATTCCCAATCATGGTCCTTGCAGATCGGATCATCCATATAATATACAAAAAGAAACTCCAGATATTTGATATCTTTCTCTTTGAATGAGATCTCAATTCCAGCGACGGTTTCAATAGATATCTTAAGAGGATCAAGAGAGAGATAATTCAAAGTAAGGTTCATTTGAACTTGAAATGAAACAAGAGGTGTAACATGAAATTTTTTTTTTGCACTAGAGAAAGAACCTGAATAACCAAAATCCTAGAGTTTAGGATTTGGATCTGGATAAACCTCAAGGAGGCTGAAATCAAAGATCAAATACTAAAGAGATAGTATTAGATCAAAATGTGAGAGGAAATTTCAAATGGAGAAATTTCCATATCTTAATTCTGGATCATGGTGAAAGTCAGGAATAAAATACACCCCAAGTGTGATATGAAAAGCCAACTTAGGAGAAAAGAGTATCCTAAACCCAGTCCATCTACCAAAGGTTGAACTATTAAAAGACTTAAGAGCAAAGACTAAATGTTTCTGTGAAGAAACATATATAAATTGCATAAGACATTTGAAATATCTCTTTGAGAAAATAGAGAACCTCTTAGAAATTACCAAAACAACATGGCACAACTTCTATCATGTCACTTAGGAATATGAGATTCATAAAGCCTTGCTGAATAACGGTTATTGAGAGCCTATCAAATTTGGATTTGGGAAGTAAGGAGACTTCACCCTTCCATTTTTTTTGATGCTATATTCGGCTGAAAATTAACTTCACAAAATCATAAGAACATAGTGGAAGTATAGAAATCTTTTAAGCCACTCAACTAAGAAGTTAATAAGACATTATGAAAATAATGTAAAGAGAGACATGAAGAAGTAAATGTCAAATACACTTTGTGAGTGGGAGCAAAATGTCAAATGCTCTGTCTGAGTGGGAGCTCTTAGAAAATGTGTATTCTGAGAGTGTTATATGCTCTATCTAAGTGGGAGCTCTTGGAAAATGTGTATTCTAAGAGTGTTATATGCTCTATCTAAGTGGGAGCTCTTAGAAAATAAGTTTTCTTAGAGTTTCATATGCTTTATCTAAGTGGGAGCCAATGTCATATACTCTATCTTAGTGGGAGCTAATGACATTGCTCTATGTAAGTGGGAGCTTTCAGAAACTAAGTTTTTTGAAAGACGTAATTGAGCATATTGTAGAAGTGCTTGTATAAAATTTTTAATAGATGATAATATTATTACTGGAATCTATGTGATGGGAGGTTTAAACGTATTCTCCTGATCGTAGACCCAATAGTATTATTATTTTTCTAGTCAAGAATAATACAAGTGCATGACATTGTATACTTCCATGTGCTACAAATGAGTTCTTGGATCAAACCAGATTGAGAATAGCCAAGTAAGTGGGATGATTTGAAGTAATTAAGCCAAAAATGGGCTGCCAAGAACAACAACACAATTATAAACTTAATGGGGACAAATGTGATATCTGATATTGAAAGGTCTCATTTGATTAATAAGAAGATGTTGTCATGTCATTGACCAAGAGTCATGATGAAGTTAAAGTTGAGAAATTATCTCGACTAAGCTTATGAGAGGACATGAGACCTGCATGACTCGAAAAGGGAAACAATGTAGCATCAACTACCCTATAGAGTGTCAATATGATAGAAATCCAACAACAAAGAGCCACGTAAATTGTGTAAAAGGAGAATTTAGGCAAAATTTCCATTACACAAGATGAAAAAGGTTGTCAATTAAGTTTGACACATATAACTTAAGGCTTAACGCCTTT
This sequence comes from Mimosa bimucronata, assembly GCA_037074515.1. NCBI lineage: Eukaryota > Viridiplantae > Streptophyta > Magnoliopsida > Fabales > Fabaceae > Mimosa > Mimosa bimucronata. Next base: position 23,466,247 of record CM073441.1, read on the forward strand.
TATGAGACAACATCTACATTAGATAACCAACAAGACAATGAAATTAAAGGAATTTGATTGTATATTTTCGAATGAACAATGAGTGTAAGTTGTTCATAAAGGCGCTCCTTTCTTGTTAGGGGCACATGAAAGTCATGTTAAATCAAAGTGAAAACTTTGTTATTTTTCAATGATGTAGTGAAGTATTTGGAGCTTGAACATGGATGTCAGGAAGTTTTTGCGAACCCTGTGGGCTAGCATACCGTAGAGGTAGCACGTTCTCTACACCCTAAACCCAAATGAGACAAGGGTAAAAGGTTCTACAAAAAGGGAATGTGATGACTACCCTGACATCACAGGAGTAACAAACTCCTTAAGGAGAGGAATGACCTAAGTAAGGTTAAATTCTTTTTCCTACTAAAGAACAAACCAATTTGAGATGGTTTTTTTTTTTTTCTGTTAATAGTGAGCAGGAAAAACTCAAGCTCCATAGACTAAAAGAGTAAGGATCAAAGATCCTTTGTTAAATATCATCAATTATCAAATTCAAGCATAAGGCTTTAAATTGGTAATGACGTGAGGTTTGAGGTGAAAGGCATTAGAGCCTACAAGTTCATGGTTTCATGGGCCAGGCTCATGGGTTTTAAATAAACTATCTTGACTTTCATGACAAAATTAGTTGTTTGTGATACAGTCTTCCTTGACATTTCTTTGTTTTTCCAACATTGTTGGTAATCTTTTGTGTGCGTGACTGCTTTACCACCCTATTCAAGTGTTGACTTGAATACATGTCATGGTGGACTATGCCACATAATTTGAATTGGCATTTTTAAGAATGCTACGTTCATCACCTAATAGGGAAGTGTCTGATCAGAAAAGCAATAAGAAAAGTTTTTCAGTAAGGGAATTGAGATAGAGAAAATATTGCAATTCTTCCATCCTACTATATATGGTTCAATGAATGTGAGGGCATAGCACAGAGCTTAGATTCACTTTGTTGATGATTACTCACGTAATTATAATTACTTTATTTCACACAAGTTCGAAGCTCAAGCACTTTAGACGACAAGTGAATAAAGTTGAAAATAAAGTGCTTAAAGAATTTAAGAATTCTACGCACTAATAGAAGTTGTTTCTAACCAATTTCAGTGAGCTCCGTGAAGAGAAAGGGATGTTTATTAATTATCCCTTACACTCTGTCATTAGATGGAGTTGTTAAGAAGCATAATGTTATGCTACTAAACATGGTTATGTATATAATAGTTGAAGCTAACCCACCAAAAGTGAGTGGGAGAGTGTTACCAAGTCCACCTTTGGTAGATTAGTACACATATTTGATTGAGCAAGTATGTTTTTTTCTCTTTAAGGGAGATACAAACTTTATAATTAACCATGTGCCCTCCTAAGTGGTCTTTTTCAAACCACATGGATTATGGTCAAAAAGCAAATCAAGTTTTTTGAGTTCCCATAGGCCATAAAAGGTCAATTACTCGATCTCATAGTCGTTGTAAGTGGGAGCTTATTATGGTCACATTTTCACATGTGAAAATGTAGATGGGTTTGTGTTTGATAAGAATTGAAAGGAACCATATTTGTTATTGATGAGCTTTTCAAACAATGGTGAAGCTCATCATATAGTATTTCTCTGTATCTCTTTATGAGATGCAATGACAAGGCAATACGGAATAAGTTCTAAAGTCCTCAATTGCCCATGTAAGTGGGAGCTTGTGAAAGGTCTTTAAAGAGACCTAAAAGTGTTCTGTATAAGAGGCCTTACCTGTTTTATAGAAGGAATGGAAGAAAGCAATATCAATGGACGTAGATTCTTTGAGAAAGAATCAAGTCTGAGAGTTGGTTGATCAACCACAAGGACGAGAGATCATTTGTAAACAAATGAATTCTCAAGATTAAGAACAAATTGGTTAGATCAATTAACAACACAAGACTCTTTCGGTTACAGAAGGGTATACATAGGCATACATTGTGAGAATATCTTCTCATATATTATGTGCTTAAAATCATACTCATTTTTGGAAATAGTTAACTGTTTGGTTTTAAGGATTACATCAAGTGGATGTGAAACTTGTATGTTGAGTAGTGATTTGGATGAAGAAATCTATATACTTTGACTATTAGATTTCACTATAATTAATGTTTGAGGTTTACAAAGTGATGACCTCGTATTATATATTTTTGCATAAGTTAATTCATGGACAGAAGCAATCATCCAAACAATGGTATTTAAGGTTCCATATGTGTGGTAACCTAATACATTTTTTTATGGTTGAAGAAGCCATAACTAAGCAGTTTGTGATATTATCCTTTAAGCGGATGATATACTATTGACCAAAATAGTTTGATTTTGATAGTGCCTATTAAGGAAAGGTACTAAGAATATGGGTAAATCGTTGTACATTTTTTGGAGTTGAGATCCAAAGATATAGCTCAAGCAAACTCCATTCTCTGTCACAACAGAGTTATATTATGGAAATTCTTAAGTAGTCCAAGGTCAATGATTGTGATCCCATAGATACCTTAGTGACTTCAAGAGTGAGTTTGAGTCTTGATTATAGATATCCCTAAACTGAATTAACTTAAGAGTAAAATGGAAAAGAGTTTCCTTGTAAACGTTGTTGGTAGTTTAATATACATAGTGGTGTATAAAATATCAGATATTCATTTAAGTGGTAGGACTTGTAAGTCGGTACTAGTCCAACCATTGTGAGAGACACTCAGTGGCTCCATAAAAATGCTGAAAGATACTTGAAGGGCATGATGATTATGCGCATTTAAAAGTACTTACTGTGGTGGTACATATGGCCATATGGTCGAGGGTGTCTAGAGGAACATATTGGATTTGAAATTAGAATTCAAACCCATTGTTAATGCTTTAAGGATACACCACGATCGTTGCCTAAATAAAAGACCCTAAGTATCATAGCATAAGTAAAATACAAAGATAAATATGAGATATGTTGTAGCACATAAGGTTGTTGCTAAACAATAAGTTCCTATGCAAAGTCCCCTAATTGAGCCTGTGGCCAAGGATATACACGAGAGACATGATAAATCCTTTGGCAAGCATAGGATATGAAGTAATGGATACTTCATTAAGGCTTTACATGTGTATGTGATAGTATACAATGTCTAGTATGTCGTACAAGGAGGTTGGCTTTCTCACACGAGCAAACCGCCTTTGACACTTAGGAGGAGTGTGCAAAGATGAGACATTTTTGTTCACCAGCAAAGTAGCAGGAATGCTAATATGGTAGGGAAGTAACACAAAATCATGTCGCCTCGACAAAAGTGTAGCGTGTCGAGATGAGATCTATAAACATAAATTACAAAATATAGATCGTATCATGGATACCCACTTCCATGATGCCTGTTGCCAGACAACAAAATCTTCAACTTTGACGTCATGAGATAAGTAAAGAATGAAGAGTTTGGGTTTAGATGCTAAGAGTATCTGAACTTAAGTCTGTACAGTGTTATTGATAAGAACTCAAAACGACATATGCTCTTATGATATAAGAGTAACACTGTAGCATGTGATTCATACCACATGTGCTAGAAAACCGCAAACAGGAAGCAAATGAATGGATCCCTGCTTCATTGCTGTGTGAGTCCTAAGAAGTTTCTATACTTCTAAGATATCCTTAGACTTTGACATTATCATGGAAATATATTTCAATGACAGCTACCTTAATGCATGTCCTACGGTCATGACTTATGCGATCTAAGGTATTGTGTTAGGAAAGTGATTGATGTATATGGAGATGATAGATGGGTGAAAGGAAGATTACATGGAATGTACACACTTATGCTAGTATTTGAGACATGTCCCTTATGATATTATTTGTGATTTCATAAGTGTGGATACTATGCATATGAGAAAGGCAATCTGAGTTTTTACTATGACTCGAGAGGGATTAGATTTTGCCATGTGAAGTGTATAAATATATTGGTAAACCTAAGATGTCTGAGGCAATAATATAATTCAAGCTACATAAGAATGGTAGTCTTGTGCTGATCCTGTAAAAGGGGTTACTAGTACAGACACCAATGAGACGTCATGCCTATGCGGTTACTGCACAGCACTTAGTATGATCAAAGAAAAAGAAATAAGAGAGGTTGGCGAGAAGTTAAATCCACCAAGTGTGAGTGGGAGATGTAGGAAAATGGGCTAGGCCCAGGCCCAGTCCACCCTTGGTGAATTTGGCCCAAATAAGTGTTTTGGGGTCTGAATAGAATTATTCAAAAATATTGGGATATTATATGTAATATTCCCATTAAATTTAAATTTATTTAAATTTAAATTTACATGTGAAGAGTTGTGTCTGTTAGTTCTGTATTTTATAAATACAGGAACTTGACAGAAAAGAACAACCGTGAAAAACAAAAACTCCCTCTTCTTTTTCTTCTTAAGTGTTTCTGCAGTATACAAAGGTCAAAGTCCATATTGTGATTCTGACTCCGTAAAGGCATAAAGATCAGTGTTCTACAACCGGATATGTTCCCTGAATCCCTACACTAAATATAAGAGTAATTTAACTTTTTTCACTTTTTTTTCCAATAAAAAAAACAAAAGTAGTTTTAATACTAAAAAAAATCTTTTTTTCCTCAAAACTAATTTATTCTATTTATAAACTAACCTATAATCTAATTTCATGTGACATATGTTATAATTTAGATGTCTAATTTGCTTCCTTAACTTCTACAAAAAAGTCAAAGTGGTCTTATATTTAGGACCGGAGGGAGTACTTGTTGTTTCCATAACAAGAAGTTCGAGTCATCCAACTTGATTGTGATCTTCTTATTTGAGAAACTCTGATTATTCATGGGGCTGGGAATTAGAAGACTCTGAATAGATCCAGATGATTGAGCCATTGTTTTTGTGAAGTAATAAATCCAAACGAAGATCACTGCACAATAATGTCCTTAGATAATTCTAGCACTGGCAACTGTGATCAGAGAAGCTCTATCATGCTAAAAACCAGAGTATAAAATGGAGAAAGTAAAATTCTGGGTCTCATTCATATCAGTACAATATATATATAGTCGAGATATGACTGCTTATGTATCACTTGTCTAGCTGTACAACTTTGACTATTTGACCAAGTGACTAAACCATTTGGTAACTTCTCAATTATATTTGACTATTTGACCAAGTGACTAAACCATTTGGTAACTTCTCAATTATATTTTGTTACAGACTCTCTAATAGTTCATGGATGCTGTTGTTGACGATGATGAAGGGCATAATTTTTTTTTTATTGGTCCACACATATTTTTTATTTTCAAAATCAATGAAAGCTCCTTGAAACCCCTGTGAAACTTGGATCCATAAAGGTGGGTTCAAACTTGAGGATATAAGCTTGCTCATTGACGAACATGAGAAAAAGGAGGAATCAAGTCTAGCAGAAGGATGCGTTGGGTTAGGAAGCAGGGGAACGAACAAGATTGAAGCAAGGCTAATCTAATCATAGTGTACGTCCAACAATAATGCAACTCAACTTTAAAAACTCTGGACCATATATATGAGGATTCTACTCTTTGATTTTTGTTGATCTACCCAGTGATTGGATAATCTGCAATTTTTTTTTTTCAGTGCAAGATTGAAATGAAGAGGAGGATGAGGAGAAGAGGAAGAGGAGCTCTTTGGGGCAGAAGAAAGAGAGGAAATTTTTTTGGCTCATGTCAACTTGGCAAAATTGTGGAATAACACATGGCATAATAGGTTATATGTGAGAGCCAAATCAGCCTAATTTGGTCAATAAGGTTAACTGTTAGGTTTTATTAACGGAAGGGTAATATTGCCCCGTTTTTTAAACTTTCAAGATGATATTGCTCCTTTAAAAAATTTCAGACACCCGGTATCTATTGTTTCAAAACTTTTTGGGCATTTTAAACCCTTAATAGTTTAATTATCTGCTTTCAAAAACAAAACTCCATAGAAATTATTATTTATTTGTTTATGCACATTATTGTGAATAGTTAGTCTCGTTGAAAATTATAAAATAATAATCTGCTTGTTGAAATATTCATCAAAAAATTATAATCTTTTTTTCCTTTTTGCTTGTGAGTTTCTTTGCATGGATTCAAAACATGTTAATAGTCATGAACATGGACAATAATCAAGTAGGAGACCATCAAAAGGATGATTTTGTCGTCATTTCGGGACAACAAAATAGGAAGACAGGGGATTTGTAAGAAGGCTTGTTATGAAGATTAAAACAAATAAAAAAGGCAAGTCCTTAGTTTTGAAGATGTACATATATTAATTGGTGCATAATATATTGCATATAGGTTATACCACACCCCAATTTGTGCAGAAAGACTTGATATCTAAATTTACTACTATTTATGTTAGAGCTTGCCATACGACTGTTGTCGATCTTCATTACTTCAATTTTAAACCTCCTAAGTCCTATCTGAAAATGAATATATACAAAAGAAGGAAGCGATTTGAAGGCTTAATTAAGGTTTTGAATCGTTAAATTATAAAATAAAGAAAATATAAAGATTGAGATGAAGAAGGTGAACAAATACAAGAGAGATAATTAGAGAGAAAGAGGGATAAGTTCTTATTCATTTTGGATATCAAATGTGTATACATTGTCCTCTATCTATATGTCCCCAACCTCAACCAAGAGTTATACAAAGTAAATAGCAAATTTAATCATCATTAATGTATAAATTGGAACATTTGATTTATGACAATAACAACTCATACAAATTATTTCATTATATTGAGGTTATGGAATGTAGTAAGGTGAGAAATATCAAGAGTTGAGAGAAGTTATAGACGTTCATATATATAATATTCTTTTTTTGGGACTGAATGCATCTAATATTCATTACATTCCCTTTGATGCACATAAATAAATATTGTACATAATTAAAACTTGATTTGGAAAAACGCAATGAGACATAAATCTAGTAAAAGAAAAAGAATACACAATACAAAAGACATGATCATGCATGATTGGTTAACTTGTTGTAATAGATATAAAGAATTTAGTCTAAGTTTTATCTAGTTATTGAAATATTGTAATATTTTTTTATAATTTTAAAGACTTATATAACAATTAGGAAAGAATTAAAAACTTCATATATCGTTAAAGTCAAATTAAAGTCTTTGGAGAACGTCCAAATTAAAATCAAATGGACTTAAACATAACGTGAGAGATGGGATTAATTGATAAGTATATCATTAGTAATCGTCTTCGTCAACATTAAAGTCATCCGTTTTTTGGTGCTTGTTCAGTGAAAAAGCGCATGAAATTTCCAAACATGACTTGAACACCACAGCATAGCAATCCTGTAAAACTTATTAAAAGAACTCATTAATTTAACTTTTTGGATTATATATTTTAAAGACATGTGTCAAATCAAATTAAAGAAATATACTACCTCCAATTCTTAATATTTGAGTAATTAAGTTGATTAATTTAGGAATATTAAAAAATTTAAAAATTTACTTAATCATAGTACATATTACATGAACTCTATGAAATATTATATGTATCATAAAATTAAATATCAATTTTTAAGTTAGAGAAATGATAAATATAAATATTTTAAATAAATTTATTAACTTCTTATCATTACCAAATTAGTCAACTGACTCTTATAATAAAGATTAAATGTAGTACTTATTTATTATAATTTAAAAAATTAAAAATTTATGAGTACAATTAGAAAATGTCTAAATTATGTTGCCATGGATCCCAAATCCATCTTGTAATTAACCTCTTGATTCATTCTCTTATTACGTGGTCTTTTGATGTTAAATCTTAAGATATTTCTATTTGATATGGCAACAACACCTAAAAAGTGGTGATTGGATGTTGTCAAATTGTGAATGATATATTGTCTTGCACTATATAAACTAGATCTTATATTACAGATGAAAAATAGTTCATCATATTTCAAGAGTTAGCTTTTGATTAAGTGTTATGACATCTTGCCATTCGTGAATTGGACTTCACCATTTGATGAGAGAAACTAAATTTCTTATTCTTGATGTTGCGAATTATATGTCAAAATCCTAAAAATAAATAAATATAAATAAATAAATAAATAAATAAATAAATATACAAAAGAGCTTTTGGATGGACAAATCAACTACAAGAAATTAAACAGTGACAAACTTCAAAATTACAATGGATGAAATGGTAAGGCCTTAAAGGCTTGATCTTGAGGTTTCAATATCCAAATGCCATGACCAATAAAACATAAGGCATTAATTTCTCCAAGCTATATTTTTAACTAGAATATTTACCTATCATGATTCATTAACTGACAGAATGAAAAATTATCTAAATGAATAGGTCAAGTTAGTTTAGATGGTAAAAGCTTTCTTCTTCTTCTTCTTCTTTTTTGGTGAACGGATGGTAAAAGCTTTTGAGTAACTTGCTGCATGGATGGTCGAGATTTTGGTGAAGGATGTAAGAATTCTAATGCTATAGTGACCAAAACAAACATCTTGTGCATCTTTTCGCAATGGAATTAGGAGACGCGGGTCTAAGACATCTTTTAACAAAATATTATCATTATAAACCTTAGACAAAGATAGAATTAGATCTCTAGCTTGTCTTCCCATTATTATTTCCAACACAACCACTCCAAAACTATAAACATCACATTTTTTAGTCACGGCTAAGGTATATGTGTAACACATACTTTTTATATTACTATACTAAGATATCTTAATTGCTTTATAACCACTTTTTCTTTATCAGAGGCCGAAAAATGTGAATAAATTAAAACATTTCTTACAAACACAATTTTTTTTATCCAATGGGCTTTTATGATAAATTGACATAATTCCAACTTTATATAAAATCAAGTGGTTTATAAAACAACTAAATAGCCAGAATCCTCTTAAGGTATCTAATCCTATTTGATAGTGTGTGGAGAGCCAAAACCAGCATTAAATTTCTATTATATACAGCACATGTATCCTCTACTTATCTATACTTCTACTTGTCATAATAACAAAATATTGGGGTTACCGTGAACGATAATCCTTTACCTATATATGCAGTAGTACTTCTCCTAAATGGCATATATATACAAATTATATAACTATGCAAGTTTCAAGCTTGCTTTCCTTATGCTAATATTATAACAGATACTAATATAGACATCACACATCACTGTACAACATAATGCAAGCATCCCTGCCCTTCACCTTACTACCTTACCCAAAAGCAACACCTTCTCTTTGCTCCTTTGTAAAAACATGTATCAAAAAGAGTGAGATTCAAAGAATCTCAGTAGCAATTTATTACAGTCATTATTGTATATAACAAGTAATAAACCTGTGCAAGCATTATAACATTAATAATCTTTGTACAAGTAATGGTAACAATTATCTTTGTATACTGTATGCCCTTGGCACCTTCCAGCCACTAATAGTAGTGGGGTATATCTTCCAGCCACTATTAACAAAATTTTTATTAATAGTAGGGTAACTTCCAGCCACTAATAATAGTGGGATATCTTCCAGCCACTAAAAATAGTGAGGTATATTTTCCAATAGTAGGGTAACTTCTAGCCACTAATAATAGTAGGGTATCTATACCTGTAATAGATATTATGAAATTCATACATGTAATAGTACTCTTTATAGAAATAAACTGCTACCTGGATATCGGAACTTAGCCCTGTAATGGTTCCTTTCCTTCCTACTACCTTGATGGACTTATGCCACTGTCAAAGCCTATTTACACATATGTATAATAAAAGTAAATTAATACCTATACTCTTTGAACTTCACTGTACTACTCTTTGATATGTCAAACAACAAGCTTCAAATGATCCATTGCAATCAGATTTTGTCTACTAATTTGAGAAATCACAAGGTTTCTCAATTCTTCTATCGTTACTTTAAATGCTTTTAGCATAGTTTATTCTCTTTAACAAATGGTACATCTAGATAACAACATACCATAAGCTCCAATCTCAAATAATTCATTCCTAAAGCTATCAACATATCAACCATCCTTGATACACTTCAAACATAATTATTAACCATCTTAAGTTCTAAAAAATGTCTCAATCAACGAAAAACTATAGCTTCTGCTTTATGGTATTATTTGAATAGAAACTTCAAATATGTACCTTTACCCACATCTATTTTTAATAATTTCGTTAACTTTGAGTTGTTATACATCTATTGGCTTTTAATCTTTTGAAAAAAAAAAAAATCCTCACCACAATATCCACAAAACTAGGAGCTTTGATTTGCGTATCAAAGAAGCAGAACCATATCCTCAAAATTCTATTCTTACACAATTAGACATTGAAATCCACAAAGCTTACATCTGTCTTATTCAAATCATGTTACTAACATCAAATCCTTTAATAATTTGATTGTGTTAATAAGTCTAAAACATTGCCTCTCCAATCATACCATAATTATCAAATATAATCATCCATTCTCAACTCCCTTTGATTCAATTGCTCTCAATATAAAGGAACACATCTTTACAGTTCCCATTTTGTCTTCTCAAGCTCTGGTTTTGAGTTACTATAGTTACTAATTCTAGCAAGCCCCATTCATTCCCTTAAACCTTACCAAATACTGCAATATTTTCATAATACCTTTTAATCATAATCCTAAAATCACAAGCTTCATTCCTAATCGTAATTAATCCAAGCACATGAGAGACTTGGCCACTTCATTTACTCTTTAAGTTTCTTCTTCATTCACCACAACATATCAAATCACAAACTTCAACTTACATTGTTGGAAACCCCAAAACAGATCAAAATTCACATGTTTAGAATTTCATATCACAGACCTATTCAACACCCACCCATTAGATTTCATCCACATATGAAAAGCCTCCTGATAGAAACACAAATAATTTATTCCTTGTCTCAGCTAGACTTCAGCAACCAGAGTTACAAGAATTTAAAAAATAAGACTCCAAATCTTTTGATTTTATAGAAAACTGAAGTAACCTACGACTGGAACATAGATTCATCAGGGCAGATCATAACATGGTGATTTTCCATGTTTCTAGAATAATATGAATATGAAACTTAATCATATTGTGGCTCTCAAACCTTCTTAGCTTCAGGTTATACTCTAATGATTTCTTATAAATTTCTAGATGCATGATAATGCTCAACGTCAGGTAAATCAAGAATAAAAAAGAAAACCATTGTACAATAGTTAGTAAAGCAACAAAATGCATCAAAACAACTAATCATAGGATTCATTACAATACTTTAGCTTATTTAAGTCCTTAACTTCAGATAGAAAACACATATACAACACTGAAACTAACATCCAGAAGCAGAGCAGGAAAGATTTCAGTTTGAATTCATCACACACTATTATAATCAATCATGCCATGCTTAACTCCAACTCTAATCCACCCTAAGCATCATTTGAACTCTAATTAGCTTCGATTTGGGTGAAAAATTGAAGGAAAGCGTCGGTGAGCAGTAACTCTGACGGATGAACAGTAGCAAAATGAAACAAATTAGGATTCCAACATCAATCTTTCATGTATGCTCTAATTTCTTCAAGAGAACTCAAAACCTAAGCTATATCTTCCATTTAATCGGATTATACTTTCAAAATACCTCAACCCTAAATCGGATCCTCACTTAAAAACGGCGCTAACCATGAATCCAAGGGTACAAGTAGAGAGAGAAGGCTCACCCTGAGCCAAATCAAGTGTTGCATGCGTCAATAGAGCTCGCCGTCGCCGGAATCGCCTTCACCGTCGCCTGAGGCCACTGACGCCGTGAGGTATCGAGAGCACGAGAGAGAGGGACTGAGGGAGAGTGAGTGAAAGTGAGAGATGAACGAGGGACAGAGAGAGTGACGGGAAAAAGAGGAAGGAGGAAGGGAATTAGAATTATAATTTCTCAAATTACAATTTCACCCCTTTTGTCATACTAAAGGAAATTTCCAATTATGGGCAATTTTGTCCTTTAATTTGCTTCCAACTTCTCTTCTTCCCATAATAACTTTACTCTAAATTTTTAATTACTTTCTAATTGAATTTTGATCTAAAATTAGTCCTTGAAATAAATCGTCGAGATATGTTTAATCCCATAAATTTATTCATAAAACTTTTAAATTTTTAAATAACACACCTTGAGTCTAAATCTTTTCTTTTCATCTCTTTTCCAAATTTTAGGGTGTTACAATATGCAAGTTCTACCATGGAGAAAAAAGTAAAACATAACGTGGGAAATGTGATTTTATTGATAAAACAAAACACAAGAGGAATAATAACACAAAAAACAACAACTACTAACCTGGAGCCACATAACCATAAGTACCAACCAAAAGAGTTTGATTGGATGAACTGGGATCAAGGACTCTAACTGTGCCAAAATTTGATAAGAAAGCATCCATCTTTGAGTTCAACAATACATTACTACTTGTGATGTCTCAATGGATGATTGGAGGATTGCAATGATGATGCATGTAGAATAGAGCATTTGCTATTCCTTTAATGGTATTTACTCTATTGCTCCGATCCAACTCTCTAGCTTCATCATCATTACTCAAGACATACAAAAGGCTTCATTTTTCCATGTATTCATAGATGAGAAATATACATCGATTATGCAAGCAAAAACCATGAAGCTTTACAATATTGTGATGTTGAATTTCAGTTACCATCTCCACTTCATTGTGAAAACTCTTAGCCAAAGTTGAATTTTTATATTATCTTTTGTGTAGTTTTTTCACTGCTACAACTTTGCCGCTAGGGAGTTGTGCTCTATAAACACTTCAATATAAACCAATTCCAATACAATATTTGATGTCAAAGTCATTTGTTGCTTCAATGATATCTTGATATGCAATTTTACCATCAAAACTCCATATGGAAAACAGACCTCATTCTTGATCTCTCTTTTCTCAGTTGTGGATCTCTTGGTCTTTATAATTGACTCAAGCAAGATGAAGAAACTGACAACAAAAGATATGATGGAAAGAAAAATTGTCAAAGGAATAATGATCTTCAACAGACACTTTAGACTTTTTTATTGGACGAATTTGGAATTTTAGGAGAATCATGGATCTCTTCCTCTCTAGGTATCGTTACTTCATTACAAATAAAAATGGAATGTGGAAAAGAGCTATAAACTTTTCTTGGAATATAGCCACTGAGAAAATTGTATAGTAAGTTGATGTATTGCAACTTTCCTAGTTCTCTAGGTATACTTGTAAACACCCAATTTTGTCCGGACCCCACCAAATAAAAAATTAAAAAATATATATAACAATAAAAATAAAAATAGGCACTCTTGATTCTTTCTTGTGAGGCAAGCATGAGTTGTGGAGAGTCAAACATGATGATGGGCCACAAGGGAGGGAATAAATTGGAAATGATTATGGTGATTTAATCTTGGTCATGATGGTGAAATATGGATGGAAATAAATCAAGGAAAAGAAGGGAATGATTCACTACCATGTGAGCAATTAAGGGAAATTTGATTGGGTGTAGATTATTAGGAAAGGTCTGGAGGGAATAAGAGAACTAATAAGGTAACAAATGACATTTTCAAAATGCTGAAGTGTGTACATACATCTATCAGATTATTTTTATTTCACTACTACAAAAAGTATTTTTAACGTCACAAATTTTGGGGGTTTCCACGTCACTTTTTCAGGGGACATTGAAACAAGTGACATGGAAAATGGACTTTTAACGTCACATAAAGAAGTGACGTAGAAAGTCAGAGAAACAACGTCACACATAATATTATGTGTGATGTTGTAAGTTTCTCTGGAAACCACCTCACATAGAATATTCTGTGTGACGTGGTTTCCAGGAAACCACGTCACACACCTTACATTGTGTGACGTTGTTTCTTTTTTTTAAAAAAAAAACATTTTTAATTTTTCTATTCCCCGTTGATATACATACATTGCAAATGTCTAAATGCAGGTCAACAGATAATACAATATACACAAAATTCAAGTTCCAAGCAATGTACAGAGCATAACAGTAAAATGCTATCACTACTATACAATCACCAACATAGGCCAGACCAAAAAAATAAGTCGAATCGAATGAAAGGAAAGATCACCAGCAAATAATTTTGATTCAGATTGTTACATAATCAAAAATAAAAGGAAAAATTGAGCAATACGTTCACGAATCGCATCGATGTCTTCGACTGTAAATTCATCGATTCGGTCATAAAACTGCAACAATAATGGATACTATGATCAATACAAAGTTAGATAAAACATCATATATATGTATTAATTGTATGAATCATATAATAAGCTATAGATAAGAATTTATACCTGTGGGAAGGATCCGCTACGGTCACTCTTAATAATGTCACACATATACTTCATGACATAATACCCACACTCCTTATTCGTCGGTTGCTTGGGGCACTTTATAAATCAAAGGAAATAATATAAATTAATAACAAAGTAAATAATATCTCAATTGACTAACATTGAAGGAATTTAAATCAAAATACTTACTTTAGGTCTTTGCACCATGATGGGATTATTCATTTCATCGGTATCTTCCATAAAATGCCATTGCTGAATGCCCCTGAAATGGAACCAAAATTAGCACATATACATGAAAATAATTTATTTAACCCAAAGTAAAAAGTCATTAAAACTACTTACTTCGATAAAAGAGTTTTATAATAGGAGGCTATATTATGCCTCAAGGAGTCAAACCAAACCAAACGATGTTGTCTGGGGCAAATAACAGCTAATGACCAGTGCTTACTGAAAGACATTAAAAATATTAAGGCCACACGGAAACAAAATATTTGTAAATGTGAAAATGATAAAAATTTGGCAAAAGGTAATAATCACACTTACTCTTGAAGAATAGACGCAAAATAGATAGATCCCCGATTCGCTGACATTTGATGTATGACATAAGCCCGTGTCTCATCCTTATATCTCAGCTGGTCCGCCTTGTTGTTGAAATCATCTCTCCTCGCGAAGGCTAATGGACTAAGGAATCTATATTGTTCTGTGCTTAATTGGATGCATAGCTCGTGGAAGTACCTATCGTAAAATAATTGAAATTATAAAAGGATAGAAGTACAAATATTGCAGAGACATAAATAGTAATAGTAATTTACATAGTCCCTAATTCGAGCCAGGCGAGGTCAATACAGTCCATTGTCAAAAACTCCACGATATCTCTGTCACTATCAATCGCAAATTCATATGTACGATCTGGACTGACTACTCCTGGAGGCATCTTAATGGATGTGGATTGCAAAGTTGGTTGCATCTCCCGCAGGAGTTGGAGAGAAGGATATTTATCTGGAAAGACCTGTAGGTGATGAAAAAATCAGTGTTATATATTATTACATGCTGTAATATATTAAAACAAGCAATCTCAAAAATTAAGTGTACATACCACATCAACCGGCGCCTTTTGTTGAGTCTTGTGTACAAGTCGTCTTGGCTACAAGATGAATGCCCCCAAAGCATCGCCTAGTCTGGTTACTTCGCTATCATGAACAGGTATAGCTGAACCCCTTTCATTCTTTCGAACATTTGTATCAGACACCTTCACTTGGTCCTCCGGAATATGCTTATTATGTATGAAGGAGGCGTTCGGGAACTGGAGAGCTTTTGCGACCGCGCGCAGGCGAGGGACATCGAGATGGAGATAACACTCCTCTCCATCTTCAGGGTCATTGTCTGGTGTGGGATTTGATTGGTCCTCACGAATTGATCCTAACAGCACAGTGTGATTGCAGCTGTCTTTGCCGCTTGGACCTCCGGTAGCAGGGGACTCCTACAGGAGATGATATTATACAGAGTGAGTGTAATTTTCTAATTGACAAACTCGGAATTCGGTAATTAAATTATATAGTAGATGCTCAAACCTGCTGTCTTTGTTGAGAAGAATTTGATGAGATTCCAAGCTGTATAGTAGACGCTCTAACCTGTGCCTCAATCTGCGTACGGATCTGCTCCCCCATATAACCCGAAAGAGCTTCCTGGACCTGTGCCGCCACCTGACTTTCGAATTGTGCTGCCATCTGCTGTTGGGATAAAGCAAACCGCTCCTCCAATTGGGCCTCCATCTCCGCCCGAGCCTTAGCCACAATCTCCTCAGTGGATTCTCTACGGTTGTATTTGGATTTGAGCCAAAATACTTGGCAAACCCTACAGTCCTGGGCTCCCCGAGTACTCGGCCGGGGCGATCGAGCTTCCCAATTGCCGTGGCCAGGATGTCCATCCTCCCAGAAGGTGTGAAGGACCCTTGGGTAGCCAGCTGCTCAAGTTCGACCTACAATGACCGGAAAATCATAAGTGGTAATTTGTTATAAAACCATAAGTTAAATGAATGAACAACCAAGTAAAATACTTACAATCCTATTTGCAACTGCTTCAACCTCCGGATTGATAAATGTTCCTTCTTTATTCTTCCTTCCCTCAGATCATTTCGTATGACGTGAGAAGGACGGCGGAGGCTCTATAACAATGGTAGGATCGGACCGTGCCGCTTCCTCCATTTCTGCAAAATATTTCTCGGTCAACTTTTTCTCGACCCACTTGTAACCCCCAGAGACATTGTGTGCTTGTAGATATTCTTTTCTTGATGCTCCTTTTTTTTGGCTTTTCTCCTGTGAAAACTAAACTAAGTTAGTTAACTAATATAATATGTTAAAATTCATCAGTTTTGAAGCAAAGTAAAAGATCTATACAAACCTGAAACTTTTTATCTAATCGTTTCTTAACAAACGTCTTCCAAGTCTCTGGGTCAAGAGAGGGGTAGGTCTGACAGGGATCTTGATCCATCTTGTTCCCCCAGATGTAATCTTTGGTCAGGGTAGTCTTGAAATTCTTCCACATCTTGCGTGCTTCGTTCAACCAAAAATCCCTGAACTGTTCGGTGTTTGGGACATCAAAATTTTGCTGCAAAGAATAAGAATAAAATACACATCAGTTGAGTAACTAAACAAACAAATACATGCATATTAGGAACAAACAGATAGATAATGATAAAACATACCAAGATATCTGACCAACATTGATCCTTAATGTCTTTTTGGACTTCCCTCCAATCGTCAACCAATATGCTTACTCGATTCCTTGCCACAAAACCGACGTAGCTCACGAAATTCGCGCCAATTTCCCTGATAGGATTCATGTCCTCGTCAAATTCCACATGGATAGGCTGCACATTTGTCCCATGACGGACAACAATGTCATTGAGCTTCGTCGGACCTCTTTTCTTTCTTCGAGGGGGATTGTTTTGTCCCTGATTGTTAGAATCATCCTCCATGATGTACCTGTTAACAAATCAAAGATGTGATGAGTCAGTATAAGGCAACAACTTTCACAAAAACAAAATAAAAACAATAACAGTACTTAATACATGATAATTCAAAAAGGTTCTCACTTTATGTGTTATCCCATATCCCCTCACAATGATCATTTCTAGAGGCAAATTGGTCATCATCAACATCTATCAATTCAAATTCACTTGGTTCACGTGGTCCTGTGCACAAAGGTGGTATCTCATCTAGATCTAAAGTGGGAGCGCGGTCCTTTTGCTTTTTACTTTGCAACACTATGGACAATTGCTTATTTGTGGGATCTGTTACATAGAACACCTGTTTTGCGTGACTTGCTAAAATAAAAGGCTCATCTCTGTACCCAACCTTGTGAATATCAATTGAGATCATACCAGTGTGGGGATCAACTCCAACTGCACTATTGTTAACCCACTTGCATTTAAAGATTAGAATTTTGAGTTGGTGTAACTAACTTCCCAAATTTCTTCAATTACCCCATAATATGCCATGGAAGCCAATCGTGGGTTTTTATCTTTCGAACTGGAGAAGTGCATCGCTTCGGCTACCACCATCACGCCACTGTTTTGCATGGTGCTGTTGTTGTCCTGAGCCTTAGTGTAGAAACAATAGCCATTTATGTCAAAAGAGCCCCAAGTAACAACCTCAAAACGAGGCCCTCCTGCTAACCATCTTATTGTATCCGGCCCACCGGTCTCCTTTTGAACTTTCTCTTTGAACCACCCAATGAATGTCCTGTTATGCTCGCATGTCACTCTTTTTCGGGTTCTTTTCTTTCAGGATCCTCTTATGCTCATCCAAATAAGGCTGCATTTCTTCCATATTATTCAAGATGTATAGGTGTGCTTGTAACACCTCTTCACGGCGCATAGTCTTCACTTTGACGCCACGTACCCCCTTACCGATCCCATCTTCACGTCGTGGGTTTTCCTCAACCCCTTTTAGACACGATTTGCAAAAATCCATTGCCTCCTCAACTGTGTATCTTTCAACAATTGATGCCTCAGGTCGATGTGGGTTCTTAGAATACCCTTTCAAGACTTTCATGAATTACTCGAACGGGTACATCCACCTTAGATAAACAGGGCCACACAGCCTTATCTCCCTTACCAAATGAACAATCAAGTGCACCATAATATTGAAAAATGCTGGAGCAAAGAGTATCTCTAGTTGGCACAATATAACATAACCCTCATTTTCCAACTCGTCGAGCTTTTCAGTGTCGATGACTTTGCTACAGATCGTATTGAAAAACATACACAATCTTGTTATGGTCATCCTGACATCATCTTCCAAAATGCCTCTTATAGCAATTGGTAAGAATTGTTGCATCAATACATGGTAATCATTCGACTTCATTCCCACAAACTTCAAATCATTCATAGACACAAGTCTGCTAACATTGGAGGAATAACCCTGCGAAACCTTGATCCCACTCAAACACTCACATAGACTTTCTTTCTCCTCTTTGGAAAGTGTATGAGCAGCAGGTTCCATATAAGCCCTCTTGCCATTTTCACTGACTACAGGATGCAACCGTGGTCTTATGCCCATTTCAACCAAGGCTAATCGAGCATTGAGTCCGTCCTTTGTCTTCCCCTGTATGTGCAACAGTGTCCCAACAAGACTATCACCAACATTTTTCTCCACATGCATCACATCTATACTGTGCCTCACATCGAGATATCGCCAATAAGGTAGATCAAAGAAGATTGACCTCTTCTTCCAAATAATCTTCTCAGAACCGGTCTTCGTCTTCTGTTTCTTACCGAATACCATATTGACATTCTCAACACGACGGTAAACTTCCTCCCCGGTTAAGGGGGTCGGAGCAGATCGGTACTCAGATGAGCCATTAAAACACTTCTTTAGTCTACGGTAAGGATGGAACCGATCAAGAAACCTCCTGTGACCGAGGTAGATGGTTCTTCTTCCGTGTTTGAGATAGTGGCAGTGTGTGTCAGACTCACATATAGGGCATGTCATAAAACCCTTCACACTGTAACCAGAAAGATTGCATATGCAGGGAAGTCATTTATTGTGGTAAACAACATAGCTCGCAACTTGAATGTCTCCTGCCTGTAAGCATCAAACACATCTACGCCTTCCTCCCACAACATCTTCAAGTCCTCAATCAAAGGTGCCAGGTAGACATCGATATGGTTACCAGGCTGTTTCGGCCCTGAAATCATCATTGACATCATCACATACTTGCGCTTCGTGCACAACCAAGGCGGCAGGTTGTAAATGACCAGCAAAACTGGCCAAGCACTATGTGTGCTACTGAGACTCCCGAAAGGGTTGAAACCATCCGTATACAGTCCGAGACGAAGGTTCCTCGGCTCACCACCAAATTCAGGAAACATGGAATCTATCTTCTTCCATTGAAGAGAATCAGCAGGATGCTGGAGATATATTCCATCGGATATTCTCTCATCACAATGCCATCTCAATTTCTTTGCTTCTGCCTCATTTGCAAACAAGCGTTTAAACCGTGGAACAATTGGAAGGTACCACATTACCTTCAAAGGTACCCCTTTCTTTGATCCATCATCATCACCAACGGCATCCTTCCTCGGTTTGTACCTCGAAGTATGACATTTTGGACACTCTTTTAGGCCCTCATACTCTTTCCTGTATAACACGCAATCATTAGGGCAAGCGTGTATCTTCTTATACTTCATACCCATCTTGCTTAGGACTTTTTTAGCCTCGTACATACGCTTCGGAAGCACATTGCCTGCCGGGAACATATCACTCAAAGCTTCAAGCATCTGTGAGAATCCCGCGTCTGCCCACCCATTTTATGTCTTTATTTTCAACAATTTCAGGACGCCGGTTAACCGAGTATACTTAGTACACCCCGGGAACAACGGTGTCTCTGCATCACTCCTCAACTTGTCGAACTCATGGACCACAGAAAATGACTCCGCCCCAATGTCATTAATCATCTCGTCCATTCCATCATCACAAACATCATCCACCGCTTCTTGTACATTTTTTGATGGGCACGCATGTACGGTACTTCCCAATTCCCCATGCCAAAGCCACTTCTTATAACGGAGATTAATCCCATCACAAAGAAGGTGATCCCTTATATCATCAATGCTCTTACGATAAGCATTTGCACATTTCACACAAGGGCAAAGATACATGCCATTCTTACTGGACACGTTTTTTTTGGCAAATTCAATAAATTCTTCCACACCCATCTGATACTTTTTAGTGGTTCTCAATGCATGCATCCAACTATGATCCATTTTATTAAACCTATACCATCTCCAACAAACTAGTCAAGTTTATCTCACTACATTATTAGGAAGAAATGGGCATGCTATGCATATCTTCACTTCATACAAATTTTTTAAAAAATTTGGCAAAGCCTCCTCTTGTAAATGTGACATCCAAAAATTACATTTACAATCCAATTTCACTCCAGTAATTTGAAGTGATTTATAGAAGCAAAACCAGCATGTAAAATGCAACAAAGAAACAAGCAACAATGCAACGAAATTCACGACGATTTTAGTAGCAACAAGATCAATTAGACAAAATAAATCTTCAGCAATTTGAAAACAAAAACCAATAGCAAACCAATTTACAAGACTTCTAAACCATTTTGGCAAGTATGCAATATTTGCAGCAACTACAACGTAACAGCATTTGCAAACCAATTTACAATTGAACATTAAACATTCTATGGCAGACCAATTTACAAGACTTACAAAACCATTAAATATTCTATGGCATTTTTTTCAATTTACAATTGAGAAAAAAAAGGCAGCAGATTTAATTATCAGGAAAAAAAAGGAAAAGAAGGAACCTCGATGAAGTGAAGCTGTGAACGGAGGCACAATTGAAATTGCTGAACCCGATAGGAGGAAAACAGAGCTGAAAAAAAACTTTGAACAAGTAAAAAAAAGAACCAGATAGATAGAATTGCATATTTAATTACCAACCAGCGAAGTTTTCAACATATATATTGATGAAAATAGCAGCTATTCCAGTACCTGTTAAAATTTGATGAAATACACATAATCAACAATAATTTAACATATATGAGAAAGCTAAGGATATATAAGGTGCATGCATGAAAGGCATAACGTCACTAAGCTTTATGCCTATGTCTCATTTTTTTCCTCCTCCAAAAAACGATTTTTTAGAATTAAAAAAATACCATCAAATCTGCATTAGAATAATAATAATTTATAAAAACAGAACTAATGAAAAATAATCACAGACGCAAGATAATCAAATTAAAAAAAGAAAAGTATTTTTCTAACCACATACCAAACGAACCATTAATAGTTCAACCATGGCAATTCAGAACCAGAGCCTATAAAATTGAAACTACCAGAATATATATACACTTCAAGGTTGAGATAAGAAACTCAAGCAGAAAGAAGAAGAACGTACCAATTCCTATGAGCAAAGCAAAGAACCATTTCACCACCAACAAATAGCCCACATACAGCTTCCCTCTAAGCGCATATCAATATCAAATTACAGAAAAAATAATGATTTGATTCTGAACTATAACAAAAACCGAAATAGCAATAGCAAGAAGAACGTACCAATTCTCAATGACTTCTGTGGGGGGGGTGTGGCCGTGTGGGTGGGGGGGGTGTGGGGGGTGGGGGTGGGGGGTGTGTGTCCGTGTGGGTGGGTGGGGGTAGGGGGTGGCCGTGTGGGGGGGGTGTGGGGGTGGGGGTGGGGGGTATGTGTCCGTGTGGGGGGGTGTGGGGGGGTGGGGGTGGGGGGTGGCCGTGTGGGTGGGGGGTATGTGTCCGTGTGGGGGGGTGGGCGGTCTCGGGTGTGGGGGGGTGAGGGGTGTGCTTTGGGGGGGTGTGGGGTGGGGGAGCTGTGAGGTGTGTGTCCGTGTGGGGGGTGTGCTTTGTGGGGAGTGAGAGTTGAGGGTTTTTTTGGGTGAGAGCTGAGGGTTTTTGTTTTTTTGTTTGGGGGGGGGAGGAAAAATGGATTCCACGTCACACTAAAAGTCTGGTGTGACGGGGAAACCTTGATACAACGTCTGTGGTGTGACGTTGAAAGTACATTGTGGTGTGACGTTGAAACCCAGTTTCCACGTCACACCAAAATGTTGGTGTGACTTGGAAAACCCCCCTGCCTTTTTTTTATTTCCCGCCCCCCATTTTTTCATTTTTTCATTTTTTCATTTTCTGGAAAACACTTTCAACGTCACACCAAAATTTTGTGTGACGTTGAAAGTATTTTTCCACGTCACACTAAAATTTTAGTGTGACGTGGAAAAGTTTCAACATCACACTTAATTTTAAGTGTGACGTTGTTTCTTTTTTGTAGTTACTCCTTGATTTTCAATGTCACATTTTTAAATAAGTGACGTTAATTGGTGACATAAAAAGGGCTTTTTGTAGTAGTGTTTTAACATGATAGTAATTAGGAAATTATGCTTGTGAAATAAACCAAAAAGGGAAAGAAAATTGCATGGTTCGGCTACTGATTGATTTCACAAGAGAAAATGAAGTATTGAATATAAAAGGAAATGATAAAATCAACCAACAGATTTTCAAAGACAACCAATCATAGGCCACCTGATTGCAAAATTGAGACACCATAAGGGAAGCTATTAAAGAGTGATAAAAGGGAACAATTGGATTCTTGAAGCAGCAACATGTTTTCTTGCAAGAGAAGAATAAAATAAAATAAACAACAATAAAAAGGCATTTAAGAGGTAAACCCTAGGGAGGTGGCCTATATAAGTGAGAGTAAGAGAAATCTTAGAGAGAGAGTTTTTTTTGGAGAGGAAAAGAGGCAGTTTTGAGAGAGAAAGAAGGAAAGTTTAGGAGAGAAAAACACAGGTAGAGAGGTTTATCTTTCATACATACTCATCTCATTCTGACATAGGGTGGGTAGTGTAAAGTGAGTCAAGAGTAGTTCTTCGGTGCACCATCATCTAATCTTTGATTGCTCAAGCCAATGAACATCTCCTCGCTAGAGATGGAGGCATTTTTGTGAGCATTAGGCAATTTGCCTAGAATTTCTCTCTCCTTTTCTTTTGTTTGATTACTTTTAGGGCCCGTTTGGTTCAATTACATAGGTATGTTGGGCTGCAATGCAATGTTATGTCATGGATGGTAATGCAATTTCTGTTACCATGGATGTGTTTGGTAAGTTTAAAAAATGATGGGATAGCATTTATTATTTTAAAACATAAAAAATTGTATAATTATTATTTTACCCTTCAGAAAAACCCTCTCCCCTTTTCCTCTGAGAACCCGAGTCAAAACACCCCCCACCCCAACATCCCTCATCTTCATCTCATCGTTACCTTCACGGTTTCACCATGCTTCGACACCAACACCATCCTCCTTCTTCTTCCTTCAGATCCGTCGCGTCTCCCCCATCAAATCTCTAAACCCTCTTCTCCTCCCTCGTCCTCGACCCTTTCGGTATTCATCACCATCTACACGCCTTGTACATCTCCATCGATTGAGGAAGCTGAAGGCAGAAGGTGAAGGGGAAGAAGACGGCGTAGTTCGAAGGTGAAGGCAGTTTCAATTATTTTAGACCCCTTTTCCTCCGTCTCGACCTTATCTCAATCAAACTCTAATTTTTTATAACCTTTCTCTAATTCAATTTCGTTCCAAAATTGGGTCACCACTTATGATGAATCTTTTCTGTTTTTCAGGGCTATTCGTTAGTTGATCAATCATGGACAAGAGCATGTTAGGAGATATGGATAACCTCCCTGAGGAAGATAAGCTCCGAATCCATGATAGGTTCATTCACTTGTACCAATATTTTGTTCTGTTTTTACCTCCTTACAATTTCATGTTTTTTTGAGCTTTGAAGTCCATCATGCTAATCGATTGTGGGGTTTCGATATTCTGCAAAGATTTAGTTTCTGTGCATGTAGAATGACTCTGATTTGAATAATATTCCGATTATGGGGCTTCACAGTAGCATAAGAATTTATGAGTATCTCAAATGTTTTCATTCCTGTGGTTCTCTTCCTATGAATAAAGAGGCCGAAGATGATGCTGTTAAAGAAATGAGTAGAAGGTATTGGAATGCAACGAATAAAGGGTTCACATGGTTGGGTATCTAGCAGTCCTGTTCTCCACCTTGTCTGGATGGAATGCTTGCCTTTTTTCCTTCTTCCAATATCTTTCCAGTGTGGATTATAGAACAAATTGTTTCATTTCTTATCTATTTCATTATTCAATCTAGACCATTGGTTTGTTCAATTCTTTGTCTTTCTCTAACTCTACAGTGGCTTCTCATTCTTTAATTTATATATATGGATTTGATTTTTCCCCCTCTAGATAGCCTTTTTGAAGCACATCTTTTAATATAAAAAATTTGAATGCCTCTGGTGTGCGTGGAAGAGTAGGAACTCTGAATAGACAACCATTGATAATTTGAATGCCAAAAGAAACCTTTTTCGTTGAATATTTCAAGTGTGTGTAGGTTTAGCATCTGTGACTAACCCACATGCTCTATTAATTTGATAGGGTGGTCCAGTAGACTTAATTGTTCTGGTCTCTGCTCTGCCTTTTACTTTTTTATTGGCTCCCTTCAGTGAACTAATTTAAATACATTTCTCTGAAGATTCTATTATTAATTTTTTTTGTTTGGATCAGGGGCACCTAGGAGAACTGTTGTGTAGTGATGGAAAGATTGAACTTACGACAGTGTTTGCAGAACTCCAACATAATGAAAGAGAATGAGAGGCTCTACATGATGGAAGAGAATGTGAGGCTAAGGAAGAAAGCTCGGATTCTTTAAGAGAATCAAGCACTGCTTTCAGAGCTGAAACAGAAGCTCTCAAAAGGGAATTTCCAAGGCAATTCTCCAAACACAGTTCTTGACCTGAATCTTGGATCAAGTTCTCACACGAATCATTCCAGCTCTAGCCACTAGTTTGATTGGAGAGAAAGAAGTAGCATGACCTCTCACTATGTCTCTTGCTGTTTTACTTAATTTGATGTGTATTTCAATTTGTTGTGTTGAATGTGTTATTTACTGCCAAAAATAGGAGATGCTATATCCTTGTTATTTGGATTGTTGGTATTCTTCATTTACAGATGGTGTTGTTCACTTAAATATTTTACAATACATCTTGAAATCAACTGGCTTCACGAGTACTTATATATAGACGTTAAGTCTATGAATTGGATTGTGGGCTTTGATATTTACTTTTATGATTTTGCTTAAAAGATAGAAGATAGAAAAAGAAAACAATACGTGATAACAATGTAAAACTAAAACAGGGCACTTGTAAACCTAATCAAAGAAAACATACATGATCCATGTACATGAGCCAGTTTAATAGAAACAGTGCAACAAATGCAATAACCAAGTTCATACTAATGTAAAATAATCCAAGTGCAACTCCTAATTAAATTTCCTAAGCAAATAGTTATACTAGCTAGTTGATCATACGACGAATCCAGCTAGCCTTGCGGTTCATTTGGAATGAAAGGGAGCCCCATCATTAGGGTTGGAGACGCAGCAATTTTAAGATGAGCCATGTCAATCTCATCATATGTCAACTCTTCAATTTTCAACAGTTCAGCATACAACTCTTGAGCAACTTTAATATGAGAAGATTCTCGACGAGCTTCAATAAACGATTTGCATATATTTTCTGAGACTTGGATCATCATTTTAGAAGATTCCTTCATTGCTTCACACAACATTTCTGCAGCATCACGACTTGTCCTACGTCTCTTTGTAGATGTTTATTGCACTTGACTTTGATCTATCTCAACATTATGATCAACTGCTGGGTCGGCTTGGTAATTTTCAGGTGCCTCTTCATTTTCTCTTGCCTCTTGTTGAGCCTCTTCTTGAGCTTGATCTGGCCTTAAGGCGCTGTTTCCGGTTGCACGATCCTTGCCCCATACAAATGTTAACTTTTCAAAGTGTCGAAACTTCCTATTGCTGTATTTTCCAGCATTAGTGTTCCTCTGAAATATAAAACATGTTATCACCTATAAGCTAGAAATATAGAATCAATTATAATATCAATTAATAATCAAATCCGAAAGCTATAATGCATGTCATACCTTAACATATTCTTCCCACACTGCATCCTCAGCTTCAATGCACTTATTTAAGGGATCCCAGCCAAAACCAGAAGTATTTGGACCATAAATCAAATTGTGAATAGCTTGCCATTGTTTCTTCAATGTCCTCAATCTAGACCATATGTTAGGATGTGCCTTGAGTTGTGTCCCTGGAATCTTTTCTTTCAACATTTCCTCCAGTTTGGTCACATATCCAGCGTTAAATCCTGTGTCAGCAGCAAAAGAGCCTTCCATCTTCATTTCAACCAAACAATCAACAAGCACATCATCCTCAAAATCAGTCCATAAATGCGGTTTCTGTCCCTCTGAAGCATTATCCAGCTCTTAATTGTCCATTCTAAAAGATCATATAAACACATCGAAGCAAAGTATTATGAGAAAAACATAAAATCATATTGGGAATTGACTTTCAAACACAAACTCATTAGGAAACATATTTTATGCACATTTAAAGTAACTTGGACTACTAAAAAGACATAATTCATTAAAAATAATTGCAACATACATAACTAAAGTACACATAAAGTGCAAGTTTTAAATCTAAAGGATAATTAGTAATGAAATGAAAGTCTTGAATATGTAACTAATGTCTTATATATTCCCCCTACGAGCTCTAAATGCAGTGAACATTTCATTTGCCAAATTATCTCGAAATGCACTCCACACATCCGAGGGCTCCATAGTTAGAATAGGATTGAACTCCATAGGTATATTTGGTTCCTCTTGAGCATCATACTCAGCCGCCAATGGATCATCTAAGTTGTCTCGCTGATTGCACCATATTTTTATACACTTTTCATTAATAAAATCATTGGATTGTTGCATGTTCTTGGGGTAATTGCACCTAATTTGGGTAATTTCTGACTTTTACACACTTTATTGGAATTTGTTCTAGTCAAGGGCAATTTGGGCATAATTAGCATGATTTATTGTTTAACCCATTTTCAAGAACATTTTGATGCTACCTTAGGTCCATTTTATTTGTAGATCATGGAAGGAACACACCCAATGGAAGGGCCAAGTTGTAAAAAAAGATTGCTGGACAGAAACAAAAAAAGTGGGCAGAATCAACGTTAGCTCGCCTTGACCTCGCCGCGACCTCGCCTTGACCTCGCCGCGGCCAGGTCACGGCCAGCTCCCAGCAAAACATCCAGAATTGACATGAGCTCGCCGCCAGCTCGCCGTGGCGAGCCCACGGCGAGCGGGACGCATCAGCAACGCGCTGTTACGAATTCTAGGGTTCCTAGGGGGTTATAAATAGTTCCTAACACCCGAAAACCATTGCTCCAAGCCTCCAAACACGAAAATACCTTAGCTCTCCTAGGGTTCCATCATCTATCCTCATTCTCCACTCAAATCCTCTCATCCTCACTCATCTCCACCTCAAATTCCACTGATTTTCTTGTTCTTTCCCTTTTCTTCTTCCATTTCCACCACATCTCTTCTTCATTCTTCCTCACCCATGGAGGCTGCTATGGTGGGTCATTTTGAGCACGAAATTGAAGACATGAGAGGCTAAAATCTTGGTGCTTTGGTGGTGTGAAGGTGGCTCTAGCTTCATGGACCAACATAGGGGAGTTTCTAGTTTACAATTTCTTATTTCCTTTGTATTTGGCTTATACTCTTTTGTATTGGTCTTGTATTTGGATTTAAGACTTGGGATATGTGGTTGCTATCTATGTTTGTGAACTATATTGTGTATGCTTTGAATTAAATGTGATTGAGATACAATTTCCTATCTACTTGTGGTTGTATTCTTGGTTGTAGCCATTTTAGTGGTTGCTAGTGGTTATAATCAATTTCTTCCATGCATGATGATGTGGTTGCACTTCATGAGAGTTAAATTGCATTTGTTTCAAGGCATTTCACAAACCAAGTGGATCTTAACACTAACCCTAAGTAATGGCTAAGAAAGTGGTTGCTAGATTAGTCATTAATTAGGGCTAGTGGACCCCTAGTGGTTGCTTGGGGATCTTTCAATTAGACTTGGTAAATTAAACTCCCACTTATCATTTTGAAAGAAGCATTTGAGTCACCGAAGCACTACCAAAGCCCATTTTATAAAATCACCCCTAATCCAAACTCTTTTCACTTTTCACTTATTAATCTAAAACATCAAAAACAAGTAACTGCTTTTCTTAATAGCTTTAGTAAATGAATCTCCAAACCAAAACCCCATACCTTTTTATTGTTTTAATTGCATTTAGTTAGCTTAGGTTGTTTGGAAGGACTCCTCAAGTGAAACGATCCGGGATTGTGCCACTTTACACAATCCTTGGTAATTATTTTGCATTTAACCCCCAAGGCGATTAGGAAAAGGTTAAATCAATGGCGCCGTTGCCGGGGAGTCATTTTTGACTCCCTAGGTTAGCTATGTGTCAATTGAAACTATTGACTAGGGGTAGGAGTCATTAGGATTAGATTTAGGTCATTTGCATTCTTAAGTTAGTTTACAATTACTTGTTCTGCATTGTATAAAGTCTGACAAGAAAATACCAAAAATATTGCTTGCCCTTTGCTCTTGCTTGAATTGTGATACCTGCTTAGGTGTATTGCTGGACTTTCTTACACCTACTTGTGAATACTTGACTTGCCATACTTCCACACTCATATACCTCTCATACACATTTCATACTCATACTTTTCAACACTTCACACATATCATACACACTTTCACACCATACTCACTTGCATCATCATTCATCCATTTTTCCTTGAATTTGTGCAAGTGCATCTTTGTTGAGCCTTCAGTCTACACTTGTTGTCTGTGCCTTGTGTATGACTCGAGGGAACCCTAGGAACCAAGAACTTTACCTTGAATACCCAGAAATTGAGAGACACCTTACTAGGTTGAGAAAGACAAAGAGAGGGGGAACTTCGGTTACATCCTTGATAGTTGAACACCCACCCTCTTGTGAGCCAAGCATTGAGAGTTCCCCAGAAACTGAGAGTGATACTAGAGACATGGAGGGGGATCACCATATTCCTGAAGTTCAAGTAGAGCCAAATCTAGGTGGTAATGGGGGAGGACAAGTGGTTAATGATGGTGAGCGACCTAGAAGAAGAACCATCAGGGAAGCCACCACAACCAGCCTTAACCACAACCCATTCATGACTGCATTCCCCACTATGAACACTGATTATGAAATTAAAGGCTTATTGATACAATCCTTACCTAAGTTTTATGGTTTGCAGGAAGATGAGCCACATGATCACTTGGATGAGATCTTCATACATTGCAACACCATGAAACCAGTCAGAGCACAAGTGGAGGATGTCATGTGGAGAGTGTTCCACCTTACTCTAGAAGGCAAGGCTAAGCAATGGTACATGAGTTTGCCTACTTTCAATCCAGATGCCCTCGCCTCCTGGGGCAACTTGAAGCAAGCCTTTCTAGAAAAGTTCTACCCAGCCACTAGAACATCTGCAAGAAGGAAAGAGATCAATTCCATCACTCAAGAGCCCGATGAATCTCTTTTTGATTATTGGTCGAGATTCCAGGACCTTTTGAAGAAATGCCCTCATCACCAAATTCCCGATGAACAATTAGCCCATACCTTCTATGATGGGTTGAGGGAAAGAGACCAAGACAAGCTGGATGCAGCCGCTGGAGGCTCATTCATTGACTACACACCTGAAGAGGCATGGCCTCTAGTTCGTAAGCTCGCTTTGGCCAAAGAGAAACATGGCTCCAGAAGATCAACTCGTAGTCTTCAAAGGGTTGATTCTACTTCTCTTCAAATTCCTCAATTGGATAGGTTTGAGGCCGAATTCAAAGCAATCCACTCTAGATTGGACAAAATCTCAGGTCCATCTTCCCCGCCGGGTCCAGTTGGTAATGAGTTGGTGGGTCCGTCTTGTGATTATTGTGCATCACCTATGCATCTCTCAAGCGATTGTCCTTCTAAGCCGGAAGAATGTAATGCAATGTTCCAACCAAGGCAAGGCAACAATCCGAGATGGGACCCCTATTCCAATACATACAATGAAGGGTGGAGACAAAATCCAAAATTTAGTTGGCGCCAAGATGGCAATCCCCCAAGGCAATTCCAAGGGGAGTCCTCCCAAGCACTAACTCCTGTAAGAAAGGACCGACCCACTAATGACTTTGAAGAGTTGAACAAGTCCATTACTATGGGATTCCGCCATGTGGAAGGTCTCATTGACTCTAGGGCGAATGAAACAAAGCAATGTATGGAGTCAAGGTTTGAGAAGGTAGACAACCGTATGAGCCAATGGGAGACCAAGAGTGCTAACTTAGAGGACTATGTCATGAAGCTTTCAAACTCTTTCAATGAGCTTCAAGCCAAGGCAAGTGGTCCAACTCCGTCCAATACGGTCATCAACCCAAAGTCTTTGAATGCTGTTACTTTGAGAAGTGGAAAATCACTAAATCCCATGCCAAACAAGAAGAAGGTTCACTTTTCAAGTAGTGAAGGGGAGGATGATGATGAGCCAGTGGATGAAGAGATTGAAGTGGAAAGCCCTACTTGGAGCCCACCATTGAGCCCAATGAAGTTTGCGCAATCTGAGAGTGCTAAGGAAAAGGAACTTCAAGAAAGAAGGGCATTGACTAGAAAAGAGAAAGTGGTGGAGGATCCTACAGTACAACCTCAAGAGGAGAAGAAGCACGACAAGCAATCGAGTATCAATGAGACAGGAGAGTGTAGCACACAAGATACCTTGGCCAAACCTCCGGCCAAGGAGGTAACTATCTCTCAACTCCCTTTTCCTCAAGCTTATTTTAAAAGCAAAAAGAAACATGATGAGGTTGTTGAAAATGAAATGCTTGAACTTTTTAGCAAATTGCATGTGAATGTGCCTTTCTTTCAACTTGTGAAATCTATGCCTAGTTACTGTAAATTCTTGAAGGAATTGTGCACCAATAAAAGGAAGTTTAGGCCAAATGAAAGAATTCAATTGAATCCTAGTGTGTCGGCTTTGTTCAAGCCTCAGTTGCCGGTCAAGTGCAAAGATCCTGGATCATTCATGATCCCTTGCACCATAGGGAACTTGACGGTGACAAATGCATTGTTGGATTTAGGAGCGGCCATTAACGTGATGCCTAGTGCGATTTTCACTTCTTTAGGCATCACTGGTTTGAAAAAGACAAGTGTCATTTTGCAATTGGCCGATCGCACACTCCGATATCCACAAGGTATTCTTGAGGATATACTTGTTAAGGTTAAAGACTTAGTTTTTCCCGCCGATTTCTATGTCCTTGACACCGCCAGCGAGCCCTGTGAATCGACTATTATTCTTGGTAGGCCCTTCATGCGGACCGCCGGATCGGTAATTGATATGAAAAATGGTTTGATCACAATGGAGGTGGGAGAACATAAGATTAGCTTTAACATGTATGAAGCAATGCGACACCCCCATGAAGACTATTCTCTTCTAGATTTGAATGTCATTGATATTGCTGTGGAAGATGCTATTGAGGAGCATGAATTAAGCTTGCATTCATATGATTACACATCTGATCTTGAAGCTTATGACTCTTATTTTTCTACCCTGCCTTCTGTTCATTCTTTTTCTTCCTTAGGTGATGACGTGTATGACCTTGACTCACATGTAGTTGATTGTCTACTTTCTGTCCCTTTGGATTTTTCTTTGATTGATAATGATACTGCTATTTTGGATATGAGCTCCACTAACCATTCCTTGATGAGTGATGATATTTCTTTGGAAGATGGTAGTTTTCTTAATGTTTCAGGTCATAAGTTGGTTGAAGAATGTGAATTTGAGGTTGGAAGCCAAGAGTTGGCCGATTTGAGCTCAAAGGGTATAGCCCTCACCCCAACAAAAGTTACTTCACACTTGACCTTCTTTGGACCGGATCACCATGTGGTAAAAGGGCCACCTTCTCAACCCTCTTCCATTGATTCTAACTTTAGACCTAGGATTTCTTCCCACACACTTAGGTATTTGAATGATCTTGTTACAAGTTGTGATGTAGGTGTTGTGGATGACATTTCCCCAAGGCAAGTCGCTGCGGTAGAACAACCATGTGTTGATTCGGCTCTTGGGAAGACCAATGAACAAGAGATGAGGTCTTTTGAGCCCATTCCACCTTTTCCAATTGGGTCTACAAAGGGGAGTTCTTCTTACACTTTAACTCTTCCTACTCTTATTCCCTCTGTTTTGGAACCACCCATTTTGGAATTAAAGCCTTTGCCAAGCAATTTAAAATATGCTTTTCTTGCCCCCAATGACAAATTGCCGGTTATTATTTCTAATACCTTGAGTGCAATTGAGGAGGTAAAATTGCTTGATGTTTTGAAAAAGTATAGCAAGGCTTTGGGTTGGACATTGGCTGATATTCCGGGCATGAACCCCGCTATTTGCACCCATCGGCTTTTACTTAAAGAAGATTCTAGGCCTCTTAGGCAACCTCAAAGGCGGCTTAACCCCCTCATTTTGGATGTGGTCAAAAAGGAGGTCACAAAACTTCTAAGTGCCGGCATCATATATCCGATCTCGGATAGTGAGTGGGTTTCCCCGGTCCAAGTGGTGCCTAAGAAGTCCGGAATCACTGTTTTGAAAAATGAAAACAATGAACTTATTCCAACAAGGGTGCAAAATAGTTGGCGTGTGTGTATTGACTATAGGAAGTTGAATGATGCCACCCGAAAGGACCACTTCCCGCTTCCATTTATTGATCAAATGTTAGAAAGGCTTGTGGGAAAAAGCCATTACTGTTTTCTAGATGGTTATTCGGGGTATTTTCAAATTCCTATAGCACCCGAGGACCAGGAAAAGACCACTTTCACTTGCCCATTCGGTACTTTTGCCTACAGGCGCATGCCCTTTGGCTTATGCAATGCGCCGGGAACTTTCCAACGTTGCATGATGAGCATCTTCTCTGATATGCTTGATGATTGCCTGGAAGTTTTCATGGATGACTTTACTGTTTTTGGTGATTCGTTTGATTTTTGCTTGCATAGTTTGGAGCGAGTACTAGCTAGGTGTGTCGAGAAGAATCTGGTACTGAATTATGAAAAATGTCATTTCATGGTCACACATGGCATAGTTCTTGGCCACCTAGTCTCTAGCCGAGGCATTGAGGTTGATAAAGCCAAAACCGAGGTGATTTCGTCCTTGCCTTATCCCACTTGTATCAAAGAGCTCCGCTCTTTCCTGGGACATGTAGGCTTTTACCGGCGTTTCATCAAGGGTTTTTCCCAAATTGCATTGCCTCTTTCTCATTTGCTGCAAAAAGATGTTGAATTTGTTTTTGATGATGAGTGTAAAACGGTTTTTGAAACATTGAAGAAAACTCTTTTGGAGCCTCCTATTCTTCTTGCTCCCGATTGGTCATTGCCCTTTGAATTAGCATGTGATGCTTCCAACTACGCAGTTGGCGCCATGCTAGGTCAAAGGAGCAACAAGGCACCACATGTCATAGCCTATGCATCTAAGACTTTGGACTGTGCTCAAAGGAATTATACCACTACTGAAAAGGAACTCTTTGCCATAGTCTTTGCATTAGACAAATTTAGACAATACTTGCTTCATTCTGTGGTTGTCATTTATACTGACCATGCAGCTATAAAGTTTTTATTCACAAAGCCACACTCAAAGCTGAGACTTCTTCGGTGGACACTCTTGCTACAAGAGTTTAATTTGCAAATCAAGGATCGCGCCGGCAATGCCAATTTGGTAGCCGACCACTTGAGTAGACTCCCAGACAACACCAGGGGAGTCGATCTTTTTGACTTAACTTGTGATAATTTTCCGGATTCCTCTTTGTGTGCAATTGATGTTGAGGTGCCTTGGTATGCTTGTTTAGTCAATTATCTTGTTTGCGCCCTCACCCCGGATGGCATGTCTCCCTTTCAGGTGCAAAAGTTAAAGAGAGAAGCCCAATACTATGTTTGGGATGAACCACACCTATGGAGACTGTGCAATGATCAAGTAATCCGGCGATGCATACCAGAATCCGAGTCCCTAGACATCCTCTCTGCTTGCCACTCGATGGTTTGTGCTGGCCACTATAGCTCTAGGAAAACTGCTAGGAGGGTCTTAGACGCTGGTTTTTATTGGCCTACACTTTTCAAAGATGCCTATGCCTGTTGTAAATCATGTGGTAAGTGCCAAAAATTTGGGGGGAGTGTGACAAAAAGACATGAGATGCCCCAACGGCCCATCTTAGTTTGTGAGATTTTTGATATTTGGGGGATAGACTTTATGGGACCTTTCCCACCTTCTTCTGGTTTCACCTATATCCTACTTGCTGTAGATTATGTCTCTAGGTGGGTAGAGGCTATCCCAACCCGAAAGGATGATGCACCCACGGTCTCCAAGTTTCTCAAGTCTAACATCTTTAGTAGATTTGGAGTACCAAGAGGTCTTATAAGTGATCGAGGAACCCACTTTTGCAACAAGCTTCTTGATAACTTGCTTGCTAAGTATGGGGTGTCCCACAGAGTGTCTAGCCCATACCATCCCCAAACAAATGGCCAAGCAGAGGTGTCTAACAGGGATATAAAGCACATTCTTGAGAAAATTGTTAAGCCATCAAGAAAAGATTGGAGTGATCGACTTGAGGATGCATTGTGGGCATATCGGACCGCATTCAAGACACCCTTAGGCATGTCTCCATACCGGTTAGTTTTTGGTAAAGCTTGTCATTTGCCGGTTGAATTGGAGCACAAGTCCTATTGGGCCGTGAAACTATGCAATATGGAGTTGGATGCCGCCGGGAATGAAAGATGCCTTCAATTGCAAGAGCTTGATGAACTGCGCCTTCAGGCATATGAGAGCTCAAGGCTCTACAAAGAAAGGACCAAGTTGATCCATGATGGCAAGATCTTCAACCGCAGCTTCAAAGTTGGTGACCAAGTCCTTATGTACCAAGCCCGCTTCCGCCATGGTCATGGGAAGCTCACATCCAATTGGTTCGGGCCGTACAAAGTAACGAAGGTCCACAAGTATGGGATGGTGGAGCTCATTGAAGAGGAAACCGGGAAGGAATTCGTTTCGAATGGGCATCTCCTCAAGCTCTACCATGAACCGGTTGCAAAGCCTCCTTGAGGCCAGGTTGCTTCTTCTCCTTATCTTGTTTACTTTCATGCATTCTGGGCTGACTGGTTGATATTTTACTGTCATTGCATTGAACAAGTGTGGGGGAGGGAGCATCCTAGTAGAAAGTAGAAAATTAGGACTTTTTCATTCAATAAAATACCCTATGCCATTGAGGACAATGCCAATTTCAAGTGTGGGGGAGGGGACTAGGTAGTCTTGTTGCTTGATCTATTGGTTTTATCATGTTAATGCCACATTAGAGGTAATTTTTGAAATTCTGTGTCAAATTTTTCAAAATCCAGGTAGATTGTGCTCCTTAGTCTTTTGTTGCAATGGAGGGTCACATTCAGTGCAATGGAGGACCTAATTGCATTTTTCTACCCAATTTTAAAGCTAGTTTGTGAAAACATAGTGTGGCAACAATTTTTGAAAAACCATGGAGCAAGACTGGACCTTACCCTTTGATTAATGAGCTTCATGAGCAATGGGAAGAATTCTAAGAATTATGCATTTTATCCTTTCAATCTTCAAAGAGCTAGTGATGAGTTATTTTCAAGCATATGCATTGTGTTAACTGGCCCTGCAATTGGATTTTAATTGGAAATTGAGGTTAACCTTGTTGTGAGATTCTTGGGCCTATTTTCATTTCAGGAGTGTATACTTACTTGATCATTCAATTTCTAGAACTTGTCTTTACTCTTTGTCAAAGCTATAATTGCATTCATGCTTGAAGATGATTTAGGCATTCATTTCAACACCCCATCTTCCCAAACACAAACCCACAACATTTCACTTTCCATTGTTCACCCATTTTGAGCTATTCCTTGGTTGTAATGCATTAATGTGAATTTTGTGATGAAGCATTGAATCGGAGCCACTTTTGTTTGTTGTTAATGCCATGTATGTGTTGAAAAAAAAAAGAGAATAGAAAAGTGTGCATAAAAAAAAAGAAAAAAAAAGAAGAAGAAAAGAAGGTTTGAAGAATAAGGCATTTCTTGGTGTGGCATCATTATTATTGAAATTATGCTCTCATGTGCTATGTTCTTAAATTGTGACTTTGAATTGCATTGCAACCTTTCCTTTTCCATAACATTCAATCCATCTTGCCTTTTCCATCATTTCAACCATACAAGTCCTTTTGATTCATACGTGATTGTATGCATGTGTGGAGATGTTAGGGTAGTTACAAGCTTATGGCAAATTGTTGTTTGAGCAAGTTAAGTGTGAAAAGATCCCACATGAGGTGAGTAGAGGGAAACACTATTATCTTGAGAGTCCTCTTCACCAGTGCTTTATCCAATTGCTTTGCCAATTCTCCCTTTGCATATCCTTGATTATGATTCATGCTAGCTTGAAATTATTGATTGGTTAAAACCATTCTTCTTTGCATTGTACCCTTTGTCCAGGAGTACAAAGGTCTAAGTGTGGGGGAAATGATTGCACCATATTTTTATACACTTTTCATTAATAAAATCATTGGATTGTTGCATGTTCTTGGGGTAATTGCACCTAATTTGGGTAATTTCTGACTTTTACACACTTTATTGGAATTTGTTCTAGTCAAGGGCAATTTGGGCATAATTAGCATGATTTATTGTTTAACCCATTTTCAAGAACATTTTGATGCTACCTTAGGTCCATTTTATTTGTAGATCATGGAAGGAACACACCCAATGGAAGGGCCAAGTTGTAAAAAAAGATTGCTGGACAGAAACAAAAAAAGTGGGCAGAATCAACGTTAGCTCGCCTTGACCTCGCCGCGACCTCGCCTTGACCTCGCCGCGGCCAGGTCACGGCCAGCTCCCAGCAAAACATCCAGAATTGACATGAGCTCGCCGCCAGCTCGCCGCGGCGAGCCCACGGCGAGCGGGACGCATCAGCAACGCGCTGTTACGAATTCTAGGGTTCCTAGGGGGTTATAAATAGTTCCTAACACTCGAAAACCATTGCTCCAAGCCTCCAAACACGAAAATACCTTAGCTCTCCTAGGGTTCCATCATCTATCCTCATTCTCCACTCAAATCCTCTCATCCTCACTCATCTCCACCTCAAATTCCACTGATTTTCTTGTTCTTTCCCTTTTCTTCTTCCATTTCCACCACATCTCTTCTTCATTCTTCCTCACCCATGGAGGCTGCTATGGTGGGTCATTTTGAGCACGAAATTGAAGACATGAGAGGCTAAAATCTTGGTGCTTTGGTGGTGTGAAGGTGGCTCTAGCTTCATGGACCAACATAGGGGAGTTTCTAGTTTACAATTTCTTATTTCCTTTGTATTTGGCTTATACTCTTTTGTATTGGTCTTGTATTTGGATTTAAGACTTGGGATATGTGGTTGCTATCTATGTTTGTGAACTATATTGTGTATGCTTTGAATTAAATGTGATTGAGATACAATTTCCTATCTACTTGTGGTTGTATTCTTGGTTGTAGCCATTTTAGTGGTTGCTAGTGGTTATAATCAATTTCTTCCATGCATGATGATGTGGTTGCACTTCATGAGAGTTAAATTGCATTTGTTTCAAGGCATTTCACAAACCAAGTGGATCTTAACACTAACCCTAAGTAATGGCTAAGAAAGTGGTTGCTAGATTAGTCATTAATTAGGGCTAGTGGACCCCTAGTGGTTGCTTGGGGATCTTTCAATTAGACTTGGTAAATTAAACTCCCACTTATCATTTTGAAAGAAGCATTTGAGTCACCGAAGCACTACTAAAGCCCATTTTATAAAATCACCCCTAATCCAAACTCTTTTCACTTTTCACTTATTAATCTAAAACATCAAAAACAAGTAACTGCTTTTCTTAATAGCTTTAGTAAATGAATCTCCAAACCAAAACCCCCATACCTTTTTATTGTTTTAATTGCATTTAGTTAGCTTAGGTTGTTTGGAAGGACTCCTCAAGTGAAACGATCCGG
The DNA here is from genome assembly GCA_037074515.1 of Mimosa bimucronata. Taxonomy (NCBI): domain Eukaryota; kingdom Viridiplantae; phylum Streptophyta; class Magnoliopsida; order Fabales; family Fabaceae; genus Mimosa; species Mimosa bimucronata. The sequence continues at coordinate 23,504,549 of CM073441.1, forward strand.
GATTGTGCCACTTTACACAATCCTTGGTAATTATTTTGCATTTAACCCCCAAGGCGATTAGGAAAAGGTTAAATCACTCGCATTATGAGATTGTGAAGCAAACAACAAGCAATTATATATCGGTTTTGAATGCGAATAGGATAAAATGACGGACTCCTTAATATTGCCCATCTCAATTTCAGCATCCCAAAGCACCTCTCAATTATATTTCACGCTGATGAATGTCGCATATTAAAACACTCTTGGGATGTTTGAGGATGTCGACCATTTCTCCACTCACTTAGATGATATCGTTGACCTCTATATGGAGCAAGGAAGCCTTGACAATTCGTATAGCTCGCATCAACCAAGTAAAAATTGCCTACACCAAAGTAACATTTGTCAAAACATGAGGTTTATATCATAATTAAAGCAGTAAAGATATTATTGTTGTATGTGTACCTTGGGGCACCTTGAACCCATTAGGTCTACCAATAGCATCTCGTAACACTCTTTTATCTGCGGCAGAGCCTTCCCAGCCCGGATATACATATATAAATTGACCATCTGGGGAGCAGACACCAAGAACATTAGTGGTTTCTTCTCCTTTTCTGTTCCTGTACCTAGGCTTTATGGAAATTGGCACTTGAACCCTTATGTGTGTGCCATCCAATGCGCCCAAGCAGCCCTACATACAAAGGCATCATAAGTTACCATATATTACCTCTTAAGCCAATATCAAAGCAAGAGAAAAATGGGTACCTTAAACCATTTCCACCTCTCGTCATTTGAATCTTCAGGAATTGGCTCAGGAGTTTTGAAAAGCTCTCGTTGGATGAGCATCATTGCTCTTAGCACTATGGTGAAGTAACAACTAATGGTCTCCCCAGACCTCCCAAACTCAAATTGGATTACCCTATTTTTAATATGATGAGCAAGTATATGCAAGAACATAGCCACTTGTTCATCCACTAACATATGTCTAGTTGGTTTGAGGCCACCTATTGTATCTAGCATGCCACAAAGTTTATCAAATGTACCTCTGTACATCCTAATTTGGTTATAGCAAGTATTGTCACTACCATAGATCAACTCCCTAAGATGCCTTCTCTTAGTATGAAAATCAAGAGCATATGAACGATCACTTAAGATCCTATTGCTTAATATAGTCACAGCACACATTGTATTCATCCATATTATTTGAAAGGCATGGAAAACCATTAACAATCCAAGCATTAGAAGGAGCTCTGCTTCCTCACTATCTTGCTCCATACTTTCTGTTTCTGCTAATTATACATATATGTTTAAATAAGAAATAGAGGCAGCAACCATTCAACACAAAACAATGCTTTAATTTTTCCAATTTTATGTACAAAATTATTTACAAAATATAGTGCATAACCACATAATAAGATTGTCTACCTAGGAGCAAGTAAGCCCCCCAAATTCAAAGCACGAACTACACAGCATGCCATACAAAATGATTGCTTTATAAACCAATCATTTGTATATAAAAATAATAATATGACATCATCTAAAAAAGACAAACTAATTAATGGACTCGGTTGCATTCCACAAATACATATATCATGAATTCAATGAGTGTGAAGGAGTAATTGTCTTATTATAAGCTATGATCGACAATTAAACTTAGCATTGAAAAGAAATAATTTCAATTTTGTTTTACATATCGAATGAAGGGAGGAACTAAAACTGAAGTTTTTACAACTTTGAATATGCATATATCTCATAATTGGTGACATATAAGAGGAATGACGAAATAAAGGAAACTAGTGCTTTATTTCTATTAGCATCATATAGAATCAATTATAATATCAATTATTATAATTTGGTAGAAATTTGGCAGATCACAGATTATATATCCTCAAAGTTAAGCTAAAACCATAATGAGATCTTGCTTCATAAAAAGCAGTTACTGCATCAAAGCTTGGTCAGAACAATTTGTATTCGATTAAACTCTAAGGCCATGAAAAGCACATAGCAGGTAACAGAATTTGAAGTAACTGCTTATTAATGTTGATGCAGTAACTGATTATTATCATCTGAAAGATTCGAAACTTTTATAATCGACAGAAATCTGGCAGTTATCAAGCTTAATCACAGATTATAATATCCTCAAACTTAAGCTAAAAACCGTAACAAGAGATCTTGCTTCATAAAAAACGATTACTGCATTAAAGCTTTGTCAGAACAATTTGTACTCGATTATACTCTAAGACCATGAAAAGCACATAACAGTTAACACAGAATTTGCAAAGTATAATACAGTGGAATGCTTGCTCAAAAACTTCAAAAATTTTGACGATAGCAACGCTAAAATTTTTTAGGGTAAATAAGAACAGGCGATAAAAAGCAAAACAAGAAAGAAAGAATTACCTGTGACGTTGAAGAATTGATCGAAGAGGTGACAATGGGTTGAACAAACTATGAACAGAAAACCGAAGCTCACTGAGAATTTGTAGCACACGATGAACAGAGTGTGGGTAATGCCTTTGACTATGTTTCATTTGATCGGTTTTATAATTTTACGATGTTAATTTTTGGGGGTAAAAAAAGTCTTTTCACATGTGTTATGGGGGACAAAATTGACATTTTATAGTGGGTTGCAGGCCTGCAATGAAGATTCATAGGGGGCCCCCTATGAAAGGAGATTACCATAAAAAATGCAATCAATTTTGCACTTGTAATCTGTATTACCATGTATAAGCCCAACCAAACAGGTATACTATGGTAATGCAATGAGGATTACCATTGCACACCTACAATGGGGTTGAACCAAACAAGCCCTTAATCTTTTGATGAGTAACATGCCTTAAATATATGATGCTTGCATAACATGATGGATATTTCTTGGTATGATTTCTTCACTTTGCTCTTGCTAATATTATTATTGCTTGATTACTCATATGATTAAGGTTTTCTTGTGATTATATTTTCTTATCAAAATTTTAAACCTATAAAAAGAGTTTTCAAACAAAATAAAGAAAACATGATTTCGAAATTGGTTTTATGTCGTGTGAAGTTTTTATAACTTCCCCAGGCATAAAATCGATTATTCTTCCGTGTGATATTATATCCCCAGGAAGTTTAATCTAAAATTATTTCAAAATTTGTTTTCCTAAATATAAATAATACGTTTTTTTTATAAATAAAAAATACAAACCAAACATAAATTGTTTTTGTTCTATTTAAATAAATGTTTTTTTCTAAAAGACACCAACCAAGTGACACGGATTTCTACCTACTCAAACTACGTGGGCTTTGATCCCGTAAGGGAACGTAGGCCCTAGGTTAAATCCTAGGTCAAGTCCAGTAATGTAAATATTATTTTTTTTTCTCTTTATTTTTTATTTATTTTTGTATATATATTAATTTGTTCTTTTGTGATTAAAATAAAATTAGAAAGGCCGTATTTATTTTTAAATAAGTATTTTAGGGTAACCGTTCTTTTGAATGGGTGCCGTGGGGTGCCTAACACTTTCCCCACGCATAATCGACTCCCGAACCTTATTTAATATTTTAAAGGTTTTCCAAAGTTTTCCTTTTTTAAAAATTTTGGTGGCGGCTCCATTTTATTTTTTTTAACCTACTTTTCGGGCGCTACAGTTTGGCGACTCCACTGGGGAAATTAATTTTTTTTTAGAGTCAAACCCATTTAATTTTATTATTTAAGAATAAATATGGCCTTAATTTAATTTTAATTACCTTTTTTTTATTTATTGTTATTGTCAATTATTGCTATTATTATTGTTTTATTAACTGTATATATCTGTTGTGATCTGTTTAGCAGGTGAGGGTTGGGTAGTATCTAGGCCCAGGTTTGTATGCCCTCTTCACACACTGCGCACCTATTACATCACACACATATTGGGCCCTAGACCCAGGTCGAGAGTACCTTAAGTGAGAGGAAGTTTCTAGCGGTTTCCCTGTGGTTTTACAACCCCGAGGTTACCGTGAAGACTTCGTCCTGGTTGTTACCCATGTGACAATGTTAATCTCTGTGGGGTTTTTATAACTCCCCGAAGGTTAATTTTTGTTAGTGGGGTCTTCATCATTATGATGAGGGCAATTAGGAGACCTTGTGAGGATTAGAATAATCCTAAAATCACATTAGAGGAAATTAGTTGCCTACCCAATTAATTAGCACTTCTCCTTATAGGAAGTATAACCTAGCCTAGGATTATTCCTAAAATAGGACACTGGAGGGCATATTCTTTTCCCTAATCATTCTCATTCATTAACATTTATACCATATGAGATTTGTGTATAATAAACATTTTTTTTTAAAAAAAACCATTAATTGTGTATTGCCTTGCATTCTCAATTACTGGATGCTTCATTATCCCTATAGGGTAATAAATCCTTAGAGGAAGTGAAGTTATTTTTTGTAAGAAAAAAAACTACGTTGCATATCCTTCAATCATTCTAAGGATCATTACATTTTGTTTTTACAAAAACCATAGTCGTGTATTGGCTTAAGTCATTCTCAGACTAATGGACGCTTCATCTTCCGTATAGGGTAATAAACCCTTCTAGGGAGTGAAGTCATTTTTTTCATAATCCATGTAGGACTCATGATGCATCATTAATTTAATATGAGCTATAGACGTAATAAACGTTTGTAAAACCCATAGCCTTGTAATGGCCTAAGTCATACACTGGCTAAGGACTACTTCACTGGGTGCACACCTTCAAGGCATCAAGTCTCCTATAAACCTGCTTGAGAACCATAAGCGTCAAGGATTGGGATATGAGCCTACATTGGAAGAGCAAATAAATGAGCAAGCAAGTATAAAGGCTAAAATCAAGGATGGTAGCCTGGAGATTCCCCATATCAAGAAGACATTTCCAATGCCTGCTGAAGTCCTGAACAAACCGACTGTGGCAATGGTTTCTCCATCAACTGAAAAGGCTGGCAAGTGGATCATAGCTGATGATTCTGGAAAAGCACTCGGAAATTGGTAGTTTGAGGACAACTTCGGTTTTATTGCTCTTGTTTAGTTGAAAGTTGTGCTTTCGTGTTTTTAAAATGCCGTTTGGCAAACTCTTATATTATCATGAATAAAGATTGTTATGCGAATAAAGTTCACTCATTTACATCCATTTTATTTCTTCTATTCATTCGTGTTCATTTTTCTTACCCTCCAGGAAATTAATTTCCTCGGAACTCTTGTCCAACGCTGAGATTCTTGAACCTCTAGAAGATGATTTGCCAGTTACCATTGATATGCATGATTACGATTGTGATAACGATGAGATAATCCAGGCGTACTCAAAACACCTTGAATCTAAGGATAATAGAATATGTCCACACGAAGATGTAATTGAAGTAATAAATATGGGCAGTGAAGAAGAAAAGAAAGAATTAAAGATAGTGGATAACCCTGAAAAGAAGCAAATGGTAGAACTCTTTAGGGAGTTCATGGATGTCTTTGCATGGTCTTATAAAGATATGCCGGGCCTTGACCCGAACATTGCCTCTCATAAGATCCCTTTATTCCCAGATATCAAACCTAAAAAGCAAAAATTGAGAAGGCTCACTTCAGATATGTCTCTAGTGGTCAGAGATGAGATTATGAAACAACTGGAAGCAGGCTTTTTAGAGGTAGCCAAATATCCACAATGGATAGCAAACGTGGTGCTGGTCCCGAAGAAGGATGGCAAAATTCGAATGTGCGTTGATTATCGTGACTTGAATAAGGCTAGCCCAAAAGACGATTTCCCGTTGCCTCATATTGATGTCCTAGTTGACAACACTGCCCGTAGTTATAGATACTCTTTCATGGATGGGTATTCGGGGTATAACCAAATCACCATGGATGAAGAAGATAAAGAGAAAACGGCCTTTATCACACAATGGGGGACCTATTACTATCGCGTTATGCCTTTTGGGTTAAAGAATGCTGGGGCAACTTACCAACGCGCTATGGTGGCACTCTTCCATGATATGATGCACAAGGAACTTGAAGTATATGTGGATGACATGGTAGCTAAATCTGCAGAAGGAGAAAGCCACGTTGCAGTATTGAGAAAGCTGTTTGAAAGATTACGTAAGTACAAGTTACGGTTGAATCCTAACAAATGCGTCTTTGGGGCTCTATCTAGAAAATTACTTGGCTTTATCGTAAGTCAAAAGGGGATTACAGTAGATCCTGACAAGGTAAAGGCAATCCGGGAAATGCCTCCTCCTCAAACAGAAAAGGAAGTTCGAAGCTTTTTAGGGCGATTGAATTATATTGCCCGGTTTATTGCCAATTTGACTTCAACATGTGAACCTTTGTTCAAACTTTTGAAGAAAGACTGCACTGAGAGGTGGAATGACAACTATTAGCAGGCATTTGACAGAATCAAGGATTACCTGTTAAACCCCCCAATTCTAATTCCTCCTACACTTGGGCGACCATTGATACTCTACCTGACAATACAAGCCAACTCTATGGGTGCCATGTTGGGACAATGTGATACATCAAAGAAAAAGGAACATGCGATCTATTACCTTAGCAAGAAGTTTAGCGATTGTGAATCACGTTATCATATAATCGAGCGAACATGTTGTGGTCTAGTATGGGCTACAAGAAGGCTGAGGCAATATATGCTCTATTACACTACCTACTTGATCTCAAGAATGGACCCACTTAAGTACATCTTTAAGAGTCCACATGTGGCGGGCAGAGTTTCCAAATGGCAAGTAATATTGTCTGAGTATGACATACAATACGTCACTCGAAAATCAATCAAGGGGAGCACAATCGCCGATCATTTAGTGGACATCCGATTGATGGGTACCAAGCACTTGACTTTCAATTCCCAGACGAAGACATATGTGCTACAGAAGGGAATCAAGATGGATGGGAAATGTATTTTGATGGTGCCGTAAACATGCATGGAAATGGTGTTGGCGCAGTACTCATATCACCAGACGGAAAACAATTCCCAGTTGCTGTGAAGTTAGAATTTGATTGCACTAACAACATGGCAGAATATGAGGCTTGTATTAATGGCCTTCAAGCTACAATTGATCTCGATATAAAGAACCTTGAGGTTTTTGGTGACTCAGCTCTCATAATCCATCAAGTGACTGGATAATGGAGAACTAAAGATCCAAAGTTGATCCCATACCAAGAATTCTTGATAGAATTGGTTAAACAATTTGAAGCAATCAATTTCCATCATATGTCAAGAGACAAAAATCGATTCGCTGATGCTTTAGCTACCTTAGCTGCAATGATTCAGCTAGATTGCAGAGTTCGCGTTCAGCCTATTCAGATAGAAATAAGAAAGGCTCAGGCATTTTGCTTTAGCGTTGATAACGAATCAGATGACCATCCTTGGCACCAAGATATCAAGTTGTATATGAAAAGTGGTACCTATCCACCTAATTCCACAGAAAATGAGAAGAAAACCCTTAGGTGAATGGCGTTAAATTTCTTCATTAGTAATGACATTCTATACAAAAGGAGTTTTGACGGGACTTTATTGCGTTGTCTTGGCGGGAACGAAGCACGAAGGGTTATGACCGAAATCCATGAGGGTATTTGTGGTACACATGCAAATAGTCATACCTTGATTAGACAAATACAAAGATGCGGTTATTATTGGATAACTATGGAGAAAGATTGCATCAACTATGTTAGGAGATGCCATAAATGTCAGATTTACTCAAACAAAACTAATGCTCCCCCAAGTCAGATGCATAGTCTCGTATCACCGTGGCCTTTCTCCATGTGGGGCATTGATGTTATTGGGCCAATCAACCCTAAAGCTTCAAACGGGCATCGATTCATTCTCGTTGCCACTGATTATTTCACTAAATGGGTGGAAGCCAATTCTTTTGCCAGTATAACTCAAAAAGTATTCGTCAAATTCTTGAAGACTAATATCATTTGACGATATGGGTTGCCAGAAAGAATCATCACTGACAATGCGACAAATCTCAATGGGGCAACAATAGCAGGCTTGTGTGATCAGTTTAAGATTAAACATCACAACTCGGCACCATATAGACCACAAATGAATGGTGCAGTGGAAGCCGCCAATAAAAACATCAAGAAGATAATTGGAAAGATGACTGTCACCTACAAAGATTGGCATGAGATGCTTCCATATGCATTACATGGATATCGTACCACTGTACGTACCTCACTTGGGGCAACACCTTATTCTTTAGTCTATGGGATGGAAGCTGTTACTCCAATTGAAGTAGACATTCCATCGTTAAGGATATTGCTGAAGCAGAATTAGATGAAAGCGAATGGATACACTCTCGATTTCAGCAATTAAACATGATTGAAGAAAAGAGACTTACCGCGATGTGCCATGGACAACTATATCAAGCTAGGGAATTTAAAGCAGGAGACCTAGTACTTAAGAAAATCTTTCCAAATTAAGAGGATAACAGAGGCAAGTGGGCTCCAAATTACGAGGGTCCATATATTGTCAAGAATGCTTTCTCTGGTGGAGCATTGATTTTAACAAACCTAGAAGGTCAAGAACTGCCGAGGCCCATCAATGCAGATGCAGTCAAGAAGTACTATGCCTAGAGCGAAGGGGCAACAAAAGGCTCGCTGAGTTAAGAACCCGAAAGGACGGCTTAAGCAAAAGTTAGAGCAAACATAAAAGGCTCGCTGAGTTGAAAACCTGAAAGGGCGGCTCACGCAAAAGTTAGAGCAAAACAAAAAGGGAATTCACTGAATCAAAAACCCAAAAGGGGTGGCCTACAAAGACTATCGTACTGGCAGACCTAGCCCATATTAGACATGTTACTCGGGTTGGCTTCCGTTTCACTTGGTGAAATTGCATATCTTTGGTAACAAAGTAAGACACCCGAAGGGGGTTGTAAGGAATTGAAAGCAGCGGACTTCTCATAAGTCTCTCTTCTCTTGACAGCACACAACCAATTTCATTTAGCTCTTGATCTAAAAGGGTCATTTCTTTCAAATGGCTCCTAATCTTCATTCTTTCTCTTTTTGTTCGCATAATGAACTTATTACATGATTTGTATAAGAGCAAAGTTTTATTATAATACAACTTTCATCTAGACAAAATACTCATGGTAATATACCTTATGCACTCTTCTACTCTTGATTAACTTGTGTGGTTTCAGGATTGTTAATAAGGTCACTATTGGAGCATTCACATAAGACTTGAAAAATCCATGAAAAGTTTGCAAATTGGGGCATGAAATCCTAAAAACATGATGATTCTAGAGATCTTATACTTCATCGCCTGACGTATCACAAGACGGTTGAAGTGAAGGGGGTCTTGGTTAGGCGATTGGGCAAAGAGCACAGCGCTAACACCTATAAGCTTATCATTTATAATCTTGATCAAATTCTTAAGCATCTTATCATTCCAACATTATCTCATCATCCATGATATACTCAAAGTCATTCCCATTATCACATCATCATTATCACCTTCCATCTTAAGTGTCATCACATGCATTGACGTTTTAGCGATCTCATAAGCATCATCGCATGGGGAAAAACAAATTCCATGTTATAAACTCTTTTAAAGCCCTGTAGCGGCAGGCACCCCTTAGAAGCCCTGTAACGGCAGGCATCTTAAAGCCCAGTAACGACTGGCACTCCTTTAAAGCCCTGTAGCGGCAGGCACCAAAGCCCTGTACCGGCAGGCACCCTGAAGCCCAGTAACGGCTGGCACCCTTTAAAGCCCTATAGCGGCAGGCACCCTAAAGCCCAGTAACGGCTGGCTCCCCTTTAAAGCCCTGTAGCGGTAGGCACATCTAAAAGCCCTGTAATTGCAGGCACCCCTTAGAAGCCCTGTAACGGCAGGCATCTTAAAGCCTAGTAACAACTAGCACTCCTTTAGAGCCCTGTAGCTGCAGGCACCAAAGCCCTGTACCGGCAGGCACCCTGAAGCCCAGTAACTGCTGGCACCATTTAAAGCCCTATAGCGGCAGGCACCCTGAAGCCCAGTAACGGCTGGTACCCTTTAAAGCCCTGTAGCGGCAGGCACCCCAAAGCCCAGTAACGGCTGGCATCTCTCAAAGCCCTGTAACGGCAAGCACCTCTTTTTAAAGCCCTGTAGCGGCAGGCACCAAAGCCTTGTAACGGCAGGCACCCCAAAGCCCAGTAACGGCTGGCACTCCTTTAAAGTCCTGTAGTAGCAGGCATCAAAGCCATGTAATGGCAAGCATCAAAGCCCAGTAACGGCTAGCACTCCTTTAAAGCCCTGTACCGGCTAGCACCATTCTTTCAAAGTTAGTTATTGACTAACACCATTCTGTTTGGTTGTGTGTCTCTTTTCGGGCCGAACAAAATAAGTGTTTTTATCTTTACCTGCTTCATAGACGAGAATATCACTCTTCTCATCTACGAACAAGTAAAGAGGGGCAACTGTAAACACCTAATTTTGTCCAGACCCCACCAAATAAAAAATTAAAAAATATATATAACAATAAAAATAAAAATAGGCACTCTTGATTCTTTCTTGTGAGGCAAGCATGAGTTGTGGAGAGTCAAACATGATGATGGGCCACAAGCGAGGGAATAAATTGGAAATGATTATGGTGATTTAATCTTGGTCATGATGGTGAAATATGGATGGAAAAAAATCAAGGAAAAGAAGGGAATGATTCACTACTATGTGAGCAATAAAGGGAAATTTGATTGGGTGTAGATTATTAGGAAAGGTCTAGAGGGAATAAGAAAACTAATAAGGTAACAAATGTCCTTTTCAAAATGCTGAAGTGTGTACATACATCGATCAGATTATTTTTATTTTAACATGATAGTAATTAGGAAATTATGCTTGTGAAATAAGCCAAAAAGGGAAAGAAAATTGCATGGTTCGGCTACTGATTGATTTCACAAGATAAAATGAAGTATTGAATATAAATGGAAATGATAAAATCAACCAATAGATTTTCAAAGACAACCAATCATAGGCCATGTGATTGCAAAATTGAGACACCACAAGGGAAGCTATTAACGAGTAATAAAAGGGAACATTTGGATTCTTGAAGCAGCAACAAGTTTTCTTGCAAGAGAAGAATAAAATAAAATAAACAACAATAAAAAGGAATTTAAGAGGTAAACCCTAGGGAGGTGGCCTATATAAGTGAGAGTAAGAGAAATCTTAGGAGAGTTTTTTTTGGAGAGGAAAAGAGGCAGTTTTGAGAGAGAAAGAAGGAAAGTTTAGGAGAGAAAAACACAGGTAGAGAGGTTTATCTTTCATACATACTCATCTCATTCTGACATAGGGTGGGTAGTGTAAAGTGAGTCAAGAGTAGTTCTTCGGTGCACCATCATCTAATCTTTGATTGCTCAAGCCAATGAACATCTCCTCGCTAGAGATGGAGGCATTTTTGTGAGCATTAGGCAATTTGCCTAGAATTTTTCTCTCCTTTTCTTTTGATTGATTACTTTTAATCTTTTGATGAGTAACATGCCTTAAATATATGATGCTTGCATAACATGATGGATATTTCCTGGTATGATTTCTTCACTTTGCTCTTGCTAATATTATTATTGCTTGATTACTCATATGATTAAGGTTTTCTTGTGATTATATTTTCTTATCAAAATTTTAAACCTATAAAAAGAGTTTTCAAACAAAATAAAGAAAACATGATTTTGAAATTGGTTTTATGTCGTGTGAAGTTTTTATAACTTCCCCAGGCATAAAATCGATTATTCTTCCGTGTAATATTATATCCCCAGGAAGTTTAATCTAAAATTATTTCAAAATTTGTTTTCCTAAATATAAATAATACATTTTTTTATAAATAAAAAATACAAACCAAACATAAATTGTTTTTGTTCTATTTAAATAAATGTTTTTTTCTAAAAGACACCAACCAAGTGACACGGATTTCTACCCACTCGAACTACGTGGGCTTTGATCCCATAAGGGTACGTAGGCCCTAGGTTAAATCCTAGGTCAAGTCCAGTAATGTAAATATTATTTTTTTTCTCTTTATTTTTTATTTATTTTTGTATATATATTAATTTGTTCTTTTGTGATTAAAATAAAATTAAAAAGGCCGTATTTATTTTTAAATAAGTATTTTAGGGTAACCGTTCTTTTGAACGGATGCCGTGGGGTGCCTAACACCTTCCCCACGCATAATCGACCTCCGAACCTTATTTAAAAAGAGGTGCCTGCCGTTACAGGGCTTTGAGAGATGCCAGCCGTTACTGGGCTTTGGGGTGCCTGCCGCTACAGGGCTTTAAAGGGGTGCCAGCCGTTACTGGGCTTTAGGGTGCCTGCCGCTACAGGACTTTAAAGGGTGCCAGCCGTTACTGGGCTTCAGGGTGCCTGCTGCTACAGGGCTTTAAAGGGGTGCCAACCATTACTGGGCTTTGGGGTGCCTGCCACTACAGGGCTTTAAAGGGTGCCAGCTGTTACTGGGCTTCAGGGTGCCTGCCGGTACAGGGCTTTGGTGCCTGCCGCTACAGGGCTTTAAAAGAGTGCCGGTCGTTACTGGGCTTTAAGATGCCTGCCGTTACAGGGCTTCTAAGGGGTGCCTGCCATTACAGGGCTTTTAGATGTGCCTGCCGCTACAGGGCTTTAAAGGAGTGCCAGCCGTTACTGGGCTATGGGGTGCCTGCCGCTACAGGGCTTTAAAAGGGTGCCAGCCGTTACTGGGCTTTAGGGTGCCTGCCGCTACATGGCTTTAAAGGATGCCAGCCGTTACTGAGCTTCAGGGTGCCTGCCGCTACAGGGCTTTAAAGGGGTGCTAGCCGTTACTGGGCTTTAGGGTGTCTGCCGCTACAGGGCTTTAAAGGGTGCCAGCCGTTACTGGGCTTCATTGTGGATATTTGGCTACCTCTAAAAAGCCTGCTTCCAGTTGTTTCATAATCTCATCTCTGACCACTAGAGACATTTCTGAAGTGAGCCTTCTCAATTTTTGCTTTTTAGGTTTGATATCTGGGAATAAAGGGATCTTTTGAGAGGCAATGTTCGGGTCAAGGCCCGGCATATCTTTATAAGACCATGCAAAGACATCCATGAACTCCCCAAAGAGTTCTACCATTTGCTTCTTTCCAGGGTTATCCACTATCTTTAATTCTTTCTTTTCTTCTTCACTGCCCATATTTATTACTTCAATTACATCTTCGTGTGGACATATTCTATTATCCTTAGATTCAAGGTGTTTTGAGTACGCCTGGATTATCTCATCGTTATCACAATCGTAATCATGCATATCAATGGTAACTGGCAAATCATCTTCTAGAGGTTCAAGAATCTCAGCGTTGGACAAGAGTTCCGAGGAAATTGATTTCCTGGAGGGTAAGAAAAATGAACACGAATGAATAGAAGAAATAAAATGGATGTAAATGAGTGAACTTTATTCGCATAACAATGATAATATAAGAGTTTGCCAAACGGCATTTTAAAAACACAAAAGCACAACTTTCAACTAAACAAGTTACTCTAGAGCAATAAAACCGAAGTTGTCCTCAAACTCCCAATTTCCGAGTGCTTTTCCAGAATCATCAGTTATGATCCACTTGCCAGCCTTTTCAGTTGATGGAGAAACCATTGCCACAGTCGGTTTGTTCAGGACTTCAGCAGGCATTGGAAATGTCTTCTTGATATGGGGAATCTCCAGGCTACCATCCTTGATTTTAGCCTTTATACTTGCTTGCTCATTTATTTGCTCTTCCAATGTAGGCTCATATCCCAATCCTTGACGCTTATGGTTCTCAAGCAGGTTTATAGGAGACTTGATGCCTTGAAGGTGTGCACCCAGTGAAGTAGTCCTTAGCCAGTGTATGACTTAGGCCATTACAAGGCTATGGGTTTTACAAACGTTTATTACGTCTATAGCTCATATTAAATTAATGATGCATCATGAGTCCTACATGGATTATGAAAAAAATGACTTCACTCCCTAGAAGGGTTTATTACCCTATACGGAAGATGAAGCGTCCATTAGTCTGAGAGTGACTTAAGCCAATACACGACTATGGTTTTTGTAAAAACAAAATGTAATGATCCTTAGAATGATTGAAGGATATGCAACGTAGTTTTTTTTCTTACAAAAAATAACTTCACTTCCTCTAAGGATTTATTACCCTATAGGGATAATGAAGCATCCAGTAATTGAGAATGCAAGGCAATACACAATTAATGGTTTTTTTTAAAAAAAAATGTTTATTATACACAAATCTCATATGGTATAAATGTTAATGAATGAGAATGATTAGGGAAAAGAATATGCCCTCCAGTGTCCTATTTTAGGAATAATCCTAGGCTAGGTTATACTTCCTATAAGGAGAAGTGCTAATTAATTGGGTAGGCAACTAATTTCCTCTAATGTGATTTTAGGATTATTCTAATCCTCACAAGGTCTCCTAATTGCCCTCATCATAATGATGAAGATCCCACTAACAAAAATTAACCTTCGGGGAGTTATAAAAACCCCACAGAGATTAACATTGTCACATGGGTAACAACCAGGACGAAGTCTTCACGGTAACCTCGGGGTTGTAAAACCACAGGGAAACCACTAGAAACTTCCTCTCACTTAAGGTACTCTCGACCCGGGTCTAGGGCCCAATATGTGTGTGATTTAACCTTTTCCTTACGCCTTGGGGTTAAAATCACAATAATTACCAAGGATTGTGTAAAGTGGCACAATCCCGGATCGTTTCACTTGAGGAGTCCTTCTAAACAACCAAAGCTAACTAAATGCAATTAAAACAATAAAAAGGTATGGGGGTTTTGGTTTGGAGATTCATTTACTAAAGCTATTAACAAAGGCAGTTACTTGTTTTTGGTGTTTTAGATTAATAAGTGAAAAGTGGAAAGAGTTTGGATTAGGGGTGATTTTATAAAATGGGCTTTGGTAGTGTTTCGGTGACTCAAACGCTTCTTTCAAAATGATAAGTGGGAGTTTAATTTACCAAGTCTAATTGAAAAATCCCCAAGCAACCACTAGGGGTCCACTAGCCCTAATTAATGACTAATCTAGCAACCACTTTCATAGCCATTACTTAGGGTTAGTGTTAAGATCCACTTGGTTTGTGAAATGCCTTGAAACAAATGCAATTTAACTCTCATGAAGTGCAACCACATCATCATGCATGGAAGAAATTGACTATAACCACTAGCAACCACTAAAATGGCTACAACCAAGAATACAACCACAAGTAAATAGGAAATTGTATCTCAATCACATTCAATTCAAAGCATACACAATATAGTTCACAAACATGGATAGCAACCACATATCCCAAGTCTTAAATCCAAATACAAGACCAATACAAAAGAGTAGAAGCCAAATACAAAGGAAATAAGAAATTGTAAACTAGAAACTCCCCTATGTTGGTCAATGAAGCTAGAGCCACCTTCACACCACCAAAGCACCAAGAACTTAGCCTCTCATGTCTTCAAACTCGTGCCCAAGAGGACCCATGATGATAGCTTCCATGAATGAAGAAGATAGAAGGAAATGTGGTGTGGAAATGGAAGGTGGAAGGAGAAAGAACAAGAAAATCAGCAACAATGGAGGTGGAAATGAGTGGGGATGATAGGATTTGAGTGAGGAATGAAGAAGAACAAGAGGAACCCTAGGAGAGGGCTGGTTTTCGGACAGAGAGGGCTTAGAGAAAGGATTTTCGGGTGTTAGAAACTATTTATAATCCCTCAGGAACCCTAAAATCGCGTCACATTGCTGCAGAATCTGGGGATTTCGCCGTGGGCTCGCCGCGGCGAGAGCCACGGCGAGCTCATGTTGGCTCTGGACTTCGCCATGAGTTCGCTGCGGCGAAGCCCACGGCGAACTCACACTGGTTCTGCCTTTTCTTGTATTTCTCGCCGTCAGTTCGCCGCGGCGTTAGAGACATTGATTCTGTTTCTCTCTTCGCTTCCTTCTTCTGCTCCGTCCCGAATTCTTCGCTGCAACTTGGCTCCTAAATTTGGGCATGCTTCTTCTATGATCTACAAGTAAAATCAAGCCAGAGGTAGCATCAAATGTTCTTGAAAGTAGGTCAACAATAATTTATGCTAATTATGCCCAAATTGCCCTTGACTAGAATAAATTCCAACAAAGTGTGCAAAAGTTAGAAATTACCCTAATTAGGTGCAATTATCCCAAGAACATGCAATAATCTACTGATTTTATCAATGAAAAGTGTATAAAAATATGGTGCAATCAGTGTGTGATGCAATAGGTGCGCAGTGTGTGAAGACGGCATACAAACCTGGGCCTAGATATTACCCAACCCTCACCTGCTAAACAGATCACAACAGATATATACAGATAATAAAACAATAATAATAGCAAATAATTGACAATAACAATAAAAAAAAGGTAATTAAAATAAAATTAAATTAAGGACATATTTATTCTTAAATAATAAAATTAAATGGGTTTGACTCTAAAAAAAAATTAATTTCCCCAGTGGAGTTGCCAAACTGTAACGCCCGAAAATTAGGTTAAAAAAAAATAAAATGGAGCCACCACCAAAATTTTTAAAAAGGAAAACTTTGGAAAACCTTTAAAATATTAAATAGGGTTCGGGAGTCGATTATGCGTGGGGAAGGTGTTAGGCACCCCACGGCACCCGTTCAAAAGAACGATTACCCTAAAATACTTATTTAAAAATAAATACGGCCTTTTTAATTTTATTTTAATCACAAAAGAACAAATTAATATATATACAAAAATAAATAAAAAAATAATATTTACATTACTGGACTTGACCTAGGATTTAACCTAGGGCCTACGTACCCTTACGGGATCAAAGCCCACGTAGTTCGAGTGGGTAGAAATCCGTGTCACTTGGTTGGTGTCTTTTAGAAAAAAACATTTATTTAAATAGAACAAAAACAATTTATGTTTGGTTTGTATTTTTTATTTATAAAAAAAATGTATTATTTATATTTAGGAAAACAAATTTTGAAATAATTTTAGATTAAACTTCCTGGGGATATAATATCACGCGGAAGAATAATCGATTTTATGCCTGGGGAAGTTATAAAAACTTCACACGACATAAAACCAATTTCAAAATCATGTTTTCTTTATTTTGTTTGAAAACTCTTTTTATAGGTTTAAAATTTTGATAAGAAAATATAATCACAAGAAAACCTTAATCATATGAGTAATCAAGCAATAATAATATTAGCAAGAGCAAAGTGAAGAAATCATACCAGGAAATATCCATCATGTTATGCAAGCATCATATATTTAAGGCATGTTACTCATCAAAAGATTAAAAGTAATCAAACAAAAGAAAAGGAGAGAGAAATTCTAGGCAAATTGCCTAATGCTCACAAAAATGCCTCCATCTCTAGCGAGGAGATGTTCATTGGCTTGAGCAATCAAAGATTAGATGATGGTGCACCGAAGAACTACTCTTGACTCACTTTACACTACCCACCCTATGTCAGAATGAGATGAGTATGTATGAAATATAAACCTCTCTACCTGTGTTTTTCTCTCCTAAACTTTCCTTCTTTCTCTCTCAAATTTGCCTCTTTTCCTCTCCAGAAAAAACTCTCCTAAGATTTCTCTTACTCTCACTTATATAGGCCACCTCCCTAGGGTTTACCTCTTAAATGCCTTTTTATTGTTGTTTATTTTATTTTATTCTTCTCTTGCAAGAAAACATGTTGCTGCTTCAAGAATCCAATTGTTCCCTTTTATCACTCGTTAATAGCTTCCCTTATGGTGTCTCAATTTTGCAATCAAGTGGCCTATGATTGGTTGTCTTTGAAAATCTATTGGTTGATTTTATCATTTCCTTTTATATTCAATACTTCATTTTCTCTTGTGAAATCAATCAGTAGCCCAACATGCACTTTTCTTTCCCTTTTTGGCTTATTTCACTATCATGTTAAAATAAAAATAATCTGATAGATGTATGTACACACTTCAGCATTTTGAAAAGGTCATTTGTTACCTTATTAGTTCTCTTATTCCCTCTAGACCTTTCCTAATAATCTATACCCAATCAAATTTCCCTTCATTGCTCACATGGTAGTGAATCATTCCCTTCTTTTCCTTGATTTATTTCCATCCATATTTCACCATCATGACCAAGATTAAATCACCATAATCATTTCCAATTTATTCCCTCGCTTGTGGCCCATCATCATGTTTGACTCTCCACAACTCATGATTGCCTCACAAGAAAGAATCAAGAGTGCCTATTTTTATTTTTATTGTTATATATATTTTTTAATTTTTTATTTGGTGGGGTCCGGACAAAATTGGGTGTTTACAATACTTCCACAAATATAATTGCTGCTCAAGTTAATGCGGCAATTCGATGGATAAAAGCACAAGCTAGGAGGTAACACCCCACTAATTTCGTTATGATTAAAGTTTCCAGAGAATAGAAACTGGTTCTTAATGTTAGGCACCGTTCCATTTAGCTTATTTAAGGAAACGTCAAGCACTTGTAATTCGGTCAAATTTAAAATTGAAGAAGTAATGGCTACAACTAAGTAGTTTCCACTCAAATTCAAGACTTGTAAATGAGTAAGGTTTGCTAGAGAAGAGGGTAAAGTACCTATCAATCTCATTTCTGAAAGATCCAATTTTCAAGATTGGGAAATGCAGTGAAGTTGAGATCTGTTAGCTGAGGTTGAGTTGAAGTGGATACATAAATTTTTGTTAGCAAAATAATGCTCTAACATCATTGCACTTTATGCCATACCATTTACAAGAGTCATTTGATAGGTCATAGTAATCATTCCACCATTTGGTTTGAAGCAGAGCTCGTTTCTCCTCTTCAATCATGGTGGTGGCAATATTGGTGAAGAAAGTAACAGCAGGGCATAATAGTAATATTACTGTTACTATCACAAACTCCATAATATTGAAAAATGCCATTTGCTTCATGCAAGGTGCTCATTAAATCAGTGCTGAGGCTGGGTTTTTATAGAAATATAAAGTACTTTTTATAACAAAAAAATTACTCCCTCCAAAACTAAATGTAAGAGTTAGGAAAAATACTATTTTCCTAAGCATATATAACATCAATATGTTGTGGGTATTGATAAAAAAAATGTTGTGGGTTTAAAATTTATGATTATTTCTTCTAAAAACTCTATATTGACTCAACATAGTAATAACACAGATAATGTTTAATACAAATGGCTAAAAAGATATTTTAAAAAAAACCAACCTTGTTAAAGAAATAAAGAAAAGAAGAAATATGGAGAGAGGAAGATAGAATAGCAAAACAAGAAATTGGAGAAGAAGTAAGAGAGTATTCTCATTCACTTATAATTCTTAGTACAGGTGCCTTATGTCTGGCCTCTATTTAGGCTTCAACACATTAAAGTCTATGGTTACAAAGGAGCAAAGATGGGCATAATGGCAATAGCCATAAGAAACTCCCACAAGTCATTCATTGGGAGGTTATAGGAAAAAAATCCCATGAGTGAGGAGTTATGGGCATCCACTCTCATGTAACAATATTCATAACACTCCCATTTGGATGTCCATAAACAAATATTGTGTCTCATTAAAACCTTACTAGAAAAAATCCAACAGGACAAAAACTTAGTGCAGAAAAAAGAGTACACAATACTTATTAAAGCTGCCTCGTTAAAAACATTACCAGGAAAACCTAGTGAGACAAAACCTTGGTTAAGGGAGAAAGAGTACATCATGATATTATCTTCCCCCTGAAGATACTTTTTCATATAACTACAAAGTCACTTTTATTCCCCTTGGTGACAACATCACTTTTTTCTTGATTGAATATACAGATTTTTCAAGCATATTTCTTCCAATTCAATTTAAGTGAATCTTCATTTTTGGCCGAATTGCATTATCATCAAATATTTTGCTAAAATGTGTTCTTCTTGCACATCTCCATGGTATATCGCACCTTCACGTAATTACTCAAAATCATTCTCTGCTTGTGTATATGCAAAAACTTGATTTTTTTCACAAAATTGTGACATGTATTACCAACAAAATCAGTAAATGTTTATATGGGAGACCTCTATTCATGATTTTGAAAATCATTATGGAATTTAATAACTTAATATACTGGTCAAGTAAAATGCAAATTTGTATATTTTCCAATAGATATTATATGTTGAATGATTTTCTTATACATGTTTCTGGCATTTAAGATCCTTCAAGGATTTTCATGCAAATATCACAATATTCAATTATTGACGTATATTTTCTTTTCATATACTGTCAGACTTTTAATATATGTAAAATAATTATATCCACCACAAAATAATATGCCTTACCATATGCTTCATTGCCTTTGTGAAAATCTATATTTTACACAAATATTTATATCTCTTAATAATTTTATATTTTAGATATCTGGACTGCAGGTCCATAATTTTCATATATTGAAATTATAATAATATTTTCGTTGTGATTTCCCTTTTGTTTTCCTTTTGGCCAATCATCTTGATGTCAACTTCTCATGACATATCTCCATATAAGATCCTCATTTAATTACGTGATATCAATTTCAAAATTGTTGTCGACAAATTTATTCTTTCAATTCCCTTTTTTTCTCATTGTCAAATAACATATTGAGATCTCTTTATTATTTTTCAGATACCTGAACCTTCTTTGAGGTTTTCAATTAGTTATGTCTTGACACTTTTCTAGAGCACCTCCTCAATGTGATCATCTTCATTATAGGCTCCTATTTATTCAAAGTATTTATCTTTTTAACAGAATTGATTTCTCATACTTCAGGTATTTCGCATTTGTTGGAGCATTTTCAGCTGGAATATGAGATTTGATAATTCTCATCTAGATCAGTAATTATATCTGGTAGATATTTTGTAATATTTCATGAATGCAAAGTTTAATGAACTTATGACTCATATACTATATTTGATGATCTACGTTTGATAAAAATAGTGCATTCAATGTTTTTTTGGGTAAAGGGTCAAAAATGACCGTGTACTTATGTCCAATGTGTTAGTGCTGGCTGACACCCAAGAGGGGGGGGTGAATTGGGTGACAGAATAAAATCTTATATTCCTTTTTAAAAACACAAGTGAAGACGATCTTTAAAATCTCTTCAGGTTTATCACTGTGAATATTTTAAACCATGAAATGTTTTAAGGAGAATACAAGTTAAATATGCTGGAAACTAAGAGAGTTAAGGAAAGAGATAATACACACAGAAAGTTCGGTCAACCCAGACCTACATCCAGTCCTCAGGCTCCACCTGAGATTTCAACTATCCTCTTGTTTAAACCGGGCACAAGAGAAGCCTTTACAACCCACAAGTTTAGCCGGGCATTTGTGAAGCCTTTACCACAGGTTTTACAGCACGGGATCACCAGCCAACCTTAACAGAGGTTCAAATACTCTCTAAACTCTCCCCCTTACAACCTGTAAGGTTAGAACCCTGTTCTTAAAGCACCAAGCTTTAGAACGACCTCAAACAATAGAGGATTTCAAGTAATAGATTCACTCAATGAACGGACTGTGATAATCACTTAAGTACAAAGAAATATATGATGAGATTACAATTCTAAAGCTTAACAGATTGAACAATGAGTGCTCTAGCTCTCTTTTTCTAATTTACTTGACTCATCATTCTTCTCTCATTTCTGGGCTCACTCGGTTTAGCTGTCAATCAGTGTAATCTACAAAATTCTGCATAAGGCCCTGTTTATCATCGTCGTTCATATAGAATCAAGTATTGATCTATTTATATCTTCACAGCTTTCTTTTTCCTTCATCTTCATGTGGCCGTTAGGATATAGATATAGTCGTTGGAAGTCCATTGCCGTTGGCAACTAATTCAAACTTTTGTCCGGGATTCAACTATTCATGCATAGAGTGAGATAGACTGCGCGTTCTGATCATTTTCAACAACTGTACTTTTATGGCAGTTTTTTCAGTAGCGCTAGCATGCTTTGCTATCGCTAACTGCATAG
Source organism: Mimosa bimucronata (assembly GCA_037074515.1). NCBI lineage: Eukaryota > Viridiplantae > Streptophyta > Magnoliopsida > Fabales > Fabaceae > Mimosa > Mimosa bimucronata. The sequence continues at coordinate 23,526,410 of CM073441.1, forward strand.
AGTAGTTCCTGTACTTGAGCTGTTAGCTAGACAAGAAATCATGTACAGCAGATGTTATTACAGGCTTAGTCCATTAGCTCAATGAGATAAAGATAATATATCAACTTAAGGATTTTCAAAACATTCTATATCGATAGACATGAACATAACTGCTAGCATATTCTTCTTAGTTCAATGTTCAGCGTACTAGCTACATCATATCAATAAACATTCTTCTATCGATAGCTAATCCCATTATTGCTAGTTGCTTGATTGCTCATTAGCTTAAGGGTACTAAGTTATATGAATATTCTAATTTCAGGTATCCTGTTATCGATAGATAAGTGTGTTAGCGCTAGTAACTATGTTATTGCTAGTTAACTCATTTGCTCTCTGGCACTAGCTATCTGAAAGTCTATTATCTAAAGTACTCTGTTATCGATAGCTTGTCCTGTTATCGATAGCAACTTATGATATCGCTAGGTGATTCCATTACCTCAAGGACTTAATTTATATTTCTGCTAGTTGTTCTTTCTTTCATTTATCCATGTTCTTAGAGAACTTCTAGCGATAGGTTATTTCATTAGCAATAGTGAAGAACTTAGTGATAGATATTAACTTTGTTATTTTTAAGTCTTTATTTGCTATGGCTCTGTCTATTAGCGATAGAGATATTTCCTTTTGACTTCAGCTAAGCTATTGTTGGGCTTTTCATTAGCGATAGTCCTTAGCTCTAGCGATAGTGATCTGTTACCTATCAGATTTTACTTGTTTAATTTCAAGGGTAACTTATACTTTATTTGCTTATGTTATCTATGGGTCCAGTTCTCATCAAAACTTAAAATTCTAACACAATGTATATCTAGCACCATGTACTTTTTTTGGCTCAAAATTGTCCATCAACTTTCAAATTTGGGTCAATAATGACTTTTCCACCAAACGGTCTAACATACGTTTCAAATTCGGGCCAATAATAGCTCCTTCGTCAAACTGGCCCAATTTCCGTTACTCTTTTATGGGTAGGTCCCACACTGGAATTTCACAGGAATCTAATTTTTGTTGGGCCAATTGACGGAGGAGTCATTATTGACCCGAATTTGAAACATTCGTTGTGTCAGTTTGATAGAGGAGTCATAATCGGCCCAAATTGGAAATGTCTGTTAGGCCAATTTGACAAAAGAGTCATTATTGGCCCGAATTTGAAAGTTGATTGACAATTTTAAGCCAAAAAAATACAAGGTGCCGGATGCACCTTGGACATAAGTACAGGGTCATTTTTTACATGTAATTAATAAATGAGTTCTGGATCATATAATATGTAAATAGTGCTCTCAACATAATTTATTCAAGCAATTATGGAAACTTCAGGTTGTAAACTTATAAAATTAGCACATTTAACCACCTTATAGATGTATCTACCAAATTTATTGAATGCTTATATGGTTTACATGCTATTTGAATGGGCCCATGAGTTTGATGTAAATCCAAAAATATAGTGATTCATTCCAAATCACAACTAGTGCTTTTTTCATTGGAAATTTTATTTGAGATCAAGCAGCACATAATAATTATTGAATATATGTTGGCTATTCAAGAATTTTATGGTTCTTCAATTGATGTCAATAAATAATTTGATGTTTCATATATATGACTTGGATGATCCAACAAGCCATGCCAACAATAGATTTATTTGAATTAGTAAACTTTAGGTTTAATATATCATATATTTCTTTTGCCAACAATAACTTTATTTGGATCAGTAAACTTCTGTTTATTATATCATGTTTCTTAACCAAAAATAAACTTTTCAATTACCTTGACATCCATCTTTGAGAGATGAATTGAGCTTTGTGAGGAATGATATCATTCAGGATTCAACATTAACTTACACTTGAATTACAACAATGTATATTCAACAATCAAACATTAACTCACACTTGAAAAATATGAGTTGAATTTCATTCAACATTCAATATTAAGTCAAACTTGTATTCCAACAATCTCCCCCTCAAATGTGAGTCATACCAATAAATTTTCGCTATCCATGTATTCCAAAAATAGTTATAGTAGGCCAATAACCTACATTTCATTTGAAAGCTCATATACTTCCTTACTCACATATAAATACGGATTTCAATCCAATTGGATTGGATTATCTTTTTCATTCCCTTCAATGAACCAAAGTACTAATATCAATCTACGGGTTCATAGTTTTCATGGTCAATTCCTCTTTTGCCTAAATAATAAAAATGTTTAATAGTTCTTCAGGAACTATATCAATTTTGTTGCATATAAGTTCTTCAAGAACTAACGTATAATATGTATTTCTATATAATTCCATCACTCATTTATCATAACTTGTTTCTTTTGAAATGCTTTCAACATATAAACTATTTGAATATTAAACCAATAAACGTGTTAGAATTATTGTTAAATAAGAAGAAGAGATGAATATAATAAAAGATTATCACGTTTATTTGAAGAAAGAAATTATAGGTACGTTTGCAATGGTTAAATTGGACTTCAATATTAACTACAATATCACGTATTAAATAGTAATGCAATAATCAATGGTTACATAGGAACATTTATTGTGTTTGGAAGAAAAATAATCATTTTAGACGTTTATTGGTATGGTTAAATAATTCATTCTATAAACTATTTGAACAACTTTTAGTTCGATAGTCGACTTGTCATAACTTTATGGCTTGTTCTTTTCATCATCTTCGATCTTCCTCCCCTTTCTTTCTCCCTCAGCCTCCAGCAAGACAGGTGAAAAACAACTCCAGCGACATCTGCAACTTGTTTCTGGCTATCAACCACCGTGGTTACGTTTTCTTGACTGGTGACTCAACCGCTCATGGGTTGCTGTGAGGGGAAAAAGCAACCCGGATGACTCGCCCATATCGATGGGTTGCTCGAATTACAACCGAGTTTGGACGAGTTGGCCGAGTCAGAGCCAAGTCGTCTCCACCCCGGGTCGCAAGCCAACCCGGGCCCGTTCTCCTCCCGGTCTGGTGAGTTCCGGACCGGACCGTCCGATCCGGTCCGGGTTTCATTACCATGGTAATTTGTCTTTCATAATTACTTTTGATACTTTTCATAGTATCTTGTGGTCTTTTTGACTTCATAATCATTTTACCATTTACTTTCAATAAGTTGATACATATTTCTCTATGGCTTCTAGCCATATTAAAATACTTGCTCATAAGTTTATATCAAAATGTAATTATTTTAATATTTCCAAACATTGTTACATCAAATTATCAATTTGGGCATTAGTCATATGTGATCGTAGAAAAATATACTAATTAGTCATCAGGATTATTACATTTGGTGAAGTGATTCTCTATAACTTACTTATCTTTTAGGCAACATATTCTTAAAATATTTTTTAAAGGCTATAAAATTCATATTGTTGCCATTTAATTTAATACATGACAATAAACCGTCAGGCCTTTAATATTTATAACAATTCAATCATTAGAGTACCACAATTTCTTTTTTTGTTTATACAATTTAGTGGAACTCACAATGTTCTTTCTACAAAAGAACTATTAAAAAGGTAATGTGACTTTTGGTTATCGAGTTACAACTGAAAAAGCTATTATATAAAATAATATGACTTCTAGACATTTTGTAATATTTTCTTTTTTTCTATATGACTTCTGGTCATATTTAATTTTCATATTTTCTCATAATATTAATAAACATAGAAATATGAATTCCATGATTATGGTGCAATGCATATTATTGGCTTTTAACTATCAATTCCACTAATGTAATGAGATAAAATTAATTATTATTATAATCTGTTCCTTGCTTTCAATAGCAAATAATCACTTTTCTTAAATATTTGTCTTCAAGACCACATCAAGAGTCTTTCAAAGCTATAAAGCTATTTTAGTCATCTGATGCTTAAGTCATTTGTCATTATATTAGCCTTCAGGGCTTATCATTTTTAATATTTAGATCATCAAAATGTCACTCCCTTTTTCATGCCATTATTTGAATCACAAGATGGTCTTATACCAATAATCATTATCAAAAGTGATGAGGTTTCATGCCATCTAATCAGAAATTTGGGAGTATCATGGCTATTGGCCATTCAATAATATGAAACATAAATAAATTGACATGATAGCAACTTAAAATTAACATGAAATGTAATGATAGAAAGGTAAATGAAATAATATAACAAATAAAAAATTAGAATAATATAAGGCTTTGTTGTTGTTGTATGCCTTTTATTATCTTATGTTATGCCTTAAGATAATAAAAGGCATAAATTATATAAATAAAAGGGATAATATAAGATAATAAAATGAAATTAAAATGAAAAAATAAAAAGGATCAATAAAAGAGTGACTGAAATATATATATATATATATATATATATATATTATAATATGCATATGTGTAAAAAAAAACTAAGCACTATGTAGCATAATATGTTATAAATATAGCACTATATATATATAACATGCATATGTGTGCGTGTTGTAACACCTAAATTTTTACTACTATATTATAGTATTTTCATTGATTTATAACCACTTTTTAATTCCAGAAGCCCAAAAATCCAAAAAAAATTTAAAACTTTTTCTTTCCAAAGTATTACATCAAATTTCCTTTCTTTCAAATGAAATTTTCTGATAAGTTGGATCATCTTTAAACTTTCAATAAAATAAAGTGGTTATTAAAACAATTAAAATAACTCGAATTATAATGCTTGGGGATTCAAATCCCTTACACTATATTTACATATTCTTTAGATTATATTCTATTTATCTATTTACACCTCTCTTACTATACTAATATATTGGCGGGTTATCTCGATTGATAACCCTCTTACATGGGTATGTAATTCTATTATTTATTAAGGGTATATCTACATATGCAAATATATATATATATAGATATATTAATTACTAGACAAGCTTCCAACTTGTCTTAATTATTTAATCATACAACATACACAGGTAAATAGGTTCCTAAAGTAACTACCTACAGGGTACAAGACAAAGCAGGCATTCCTGCCCTTTCACATTACCTTACTTCTTTCCCAGCTAGCTACTCCCATTCTGCTATACTGAAAACGTTTTGAAAAACAGTGAGATTGGAAATCTCAATAGCAGTTTATTTCATATCATGTGTGCACTTATATATATATACATATACATCAATTTCATAAACTTGTGCATATAATGAAAGCATATATTCCTTTTAAACCAATACCTGCAGGATTTTCCAAATATAGCCCTCATGGCTACTCAATAACCCTAACGGTTATAGGAATTTAACTGTAGCCCTCACAGCTACTCATTAACCCTCACGGTTATAGGAATTTAACTGGCAAAGGGGGAGCGACCCACCTAGGCCTTGGAGTACTCCATAAATATCATCAATATCATAACAGGAATAATGCTCATTTATTGCAACAGATTTTACAAAATTATATATATAAAACTTTATATAATGAATTAAACTACTACCTGGATACCAGAGCTATTTCCTGAACCAGATCCTTTACTTTCCACTGTCTTGGTGAACTCATACCAATATCAAAGCCTATCTACACATCATATTATAATAAGAGTAAGTTAATATATGTACTTCTATATTTATACTAAGCGTCTCTCTCGGGTCCTAATATGCTTGTGACTACCCCACTATTTATATATATGAATCATTATTATTTACTATAACTATTTTGACTATTCAAGATTAAAAAGATCACTTTTAATTACTTTACTCCAATTAGTATTTCTTATTCTCAATGTTTGACTAATAATTTCTACAAAAACCCTTCATTTAGTCACTATTAATTAAATCATACAATAATCCAGGTTTACATCTCATAAATCTTTGGAAAACTTTGGGAAATTGTGTGCATATAAAAATCCTTAAATCAGCAACATAAATATCACCAAAGCAACCCAGATTGACTATAGCTCTAATACTTTGACTCGTTCTATCATTTCTAATCTTATTCTAACCATATGCAATAACCACTAATCAATTAGTGGAAATAATCAGTATCTTGGATCAAGTTAAATTCTTAAAATTCAATCATCTAAACATTATCATGCTAACATTAATCCTTAAGCCAGTTTCAAAGTTAATATCCAATTTCAAATCACATTTCAACAATTATGAATTTCCTAGTTGTATTCAAAACAAAACTATCTTATACAATACCTCCAATAAGTTTATACAGCAACTCATTCCTAATTGAATCTGTATCTTATTTAGTTTCCAACCTATACCAACAACAACATTTACTTCTCTTAATAAGATCCAACTTCAACCACTATTTTTCTTTTTATCTGCAACCCAACAAAATTCACATTCTAGAATTTAATTTAACTATTTTTATTGCATTTAAAAATTTAATCCCTAAACTCAAGTTATTACATAGCTAATACGTGAGAACAAAAACAGAGAAGAGGAATTTTGGTTCATGCATACATATATGTGTCTCAAAGGCACTTTCTTAATGATTAAAGAAATCTAGACAGCATCAAACGCCATCCAGAAAATTCAGCAACACAATTTCATTAACACTCCCATTTCCCCAAAGCTGATTCACATTACTCACATAAAACATTCAATTAAAACCAATTATCATTTTATCTTTCTAATAAATCTCGACTCCTATATAACTTCTGATTAGCTCCTTACTAGATCGTTAAAAATAGTCTCCAACATTCAATTAATGCTTAACTCAAAATTCTAGAATCTTTAATCATACCTGAAAATCTTTGTACTCTTGTTCAATAATTTAAAATCCTAAGAAAACAATTTTACAATTGGTTTCTAAGCTTCAACCATTTGCTTCAGCACCAATAATGATCATATTCCTATACCAAGAGAGAGTTACACATTGAAGACCTCAAACAATTACTCCACATCCCTTGACTTGGTTACCATAAAGAAATTTCAGATTCACTTCAATCATTTAACCTTCATTTTATATACCTTTGAAATATCACATGGCAAGTTGTAAAAGAAATCAGTTTCTCAAACCAACTCCATTAGAAATTAAATTGTAATCATAATATGGTTAAGATGTTAACTGCTCATTTATCATTTCTAAAATAAAAACGAGTATATTCCTTTAACTCTTTCCCATAGTGGTTCTTTCAAAGTTTAAAGATTCTCCTTTAATCTCAATGACCTTGACAGCAAGTTCTATCTACTTTGCCTTCCAATTTCAACTCAATAATTCAGAATTATAATTAACTTTCCGAAACAGTGAGCTTAAACTCCTAAAACTTCATTGAACATACTTTAAACACTCAATAAATAAACTTCCTTACACTCAAATTCCTCCAAACGAAAACAACTCCTCAAGGATAACCATCACAGAAAGTAGAGCATACGGATTAACTTCAAAATTCCCTATTAATACCTCAAAACGGACACGCAGCAGCCAAAACTGACTCTAGTATATTCCAAAACATCATCATAGTCCTAAATCATCAATTGCAGCCACCAAGTAGAACAGAAACATAAACAAAGAAATTAGGAACTCGGCCAATAGCTTCATACACACTCAAATTTCTTTAGGGGAAAACAATAACTAAACACTAGCTTTTAAAATCACCAATAACTTCTCTCCCCCATTACCGAACACGGACCAAAATAGGGTAGAGAATCAGAGCAAGCACCAAAATTTCAGGAACTCCTAAACTCAACATGCAACAACAAATATATGCTCTATCATATTTTTACCATAGACCATTTAAGCTCCCTGGCCGAAACAGAAAGAACGGAGGAAACAGAGGAGGAACGAAGAATTTGAACTTTCAATTTCTTCCAAAAATTCAACATGCAATGCAATCTATTAACTCAATATTACTTCTAATCAAGCTTGATTAAATTTTAGTTCAGTTCTCACCCCAAAAATCACCATAAATGGCGACGGATGAATAGTAACAGATTTGGGATTTCCGAAGCAAATCGACCAAATCAAACATCATTCACAAAATCACTTCAGGAAAGCTTAGAATCGAAACTTAAGCTTCATTTTCGCTGGTTTAACACACCCTAAACCCCAAACCCGAGTTGCTCCCTCTCTTAATCTCGCCCTAATCGAAGAAGCAGAGGGTAAGAACAAGAAGTAGAGAGTCACCTGAGGTCGAAATCAGTCTTGCATGTGCCGTTGAAGCCCTTCTCCGCCGGAAAACGCCATCGCCGTCGCCGGAGAACGCAGAGAGAAGGCAGAGGAAATCGGGGAGAGAGAGGGAAGAGGAAGATGGGAAATGAGGGAGGAAGGAAGGGAATTTTTGATTTTATAAGGGTGTTAGGAGAAATTACGTTCGAGCCCTTTTAACTTCTATTCCTTTCAATTTAGTCCCTATCCTTAAGTTTTCCATTATTTTCATTTTGGTCCTTATCTGAAAAATTAATTTCCTAAAATTAATTCTCATATCAGATTAGATATTTTCTTACCCATAAATTTATTTGGGCCTCAAAATAGTTTTTCCTCAAATTTCCAAATTAAAATTTATCATCTAATTATTTTTCCTCAATTAATAAGTAAAATAAATCTTAAAATTATTAGAAATACATCTTTACCTAATAAATTTATATATAAGACTTTTTTTTTAATTTCTAAATGGCACTCCAAAACCTTTAAAAATCCCTATTATCTCTAATCCAAATTTTGGGGTGTTACACGTGTGAATTAGAGTGTGATGTAACATTAAGCATAGCAATTTTAACACCATGTAAATAAAAGGCATAATATAAGATAATAAAATGAAATTAAAATGACCAAATAAAAAGGATCAATAAAAAAGCGACTGAAATATATATATATATTATAATTTGCATATGTGTAAAACAAAACTAAGCATTATGTAGCATAATATGTTATAAATATAGCACTCTATATATATAACATGCATATGTGTGCATGTGAATTAGAGTTTGTGTGCATGCGCACAAATGATGTAACATGAAGGATAGCAAGTTAAACACTATGTAATATAAACAATAAAAATGAAATACTAATAAAGAAATTGAACACGAAAAATGATAGGTAAAGAACTTAGAAAAATAAATTGTATGTGCTGTATGTGTGCGTATGACAACATATTAATATATAGGGAGTATATGTGCTGTGTGTGTATAACAACATATTAATATATAGGGAGTATAGTTAAAATTTTAGAGTGAATGCGCGCTGATAAAGTGGTAAAAAAATAAAGAAAAGAAGAAATATGTAGAGAGGAAGATGGAATAGCAAAACAAGAAATTTGAGAGGAAGCAAGAGAGTATTCTCATTCACTGGTAATTTTTAATACAAATACCTTATGCTTGACTTCTATTTATAAACAGACACATATTAAAGTCCATAACTATGGTTACAAAGGAGTAAAGATGGGTATAATGGCACTAATGGTTTTTCACAACCTTTTAAAATTTTAATAGAGTGATTTGGGGTTATTGAACTTCAACACCTTAACATATCATCTTTTTAATAATTCAAGGGTATTTTTCAGTCTTTTTTTTCCTTATAATGAACTCCACTCCTCTTTGTAAACCAAACAAAAATTATTAAAATGCATTCCCTCCCCTTCCTCTCGAACCAAAAAAGACCTCTCTCCTCCCCTAATAATTATGATAGGTGATACACTTTTATTTTCATCTTTTTGAAAAGTCAAATTAAGAAGAATAGAAACATACATTCATACTCTCAAAGTCCTCTATCTTGAAGCATGTGTGCCAGGTCACATTATAGAGATATGCCTTTTCTTGTTAAAGAAATTAGGAAAGAATTGAAAAACTCCATATATCATTAGAATCAAAGTCTTTTTAAGAGCATCAAATTACAGAAATGGACAAAAAACTTTGTGAGATGAGCACAATTGAACATTGCAAATGCGGTTTATTGGCCCCGCACAATTGGGGAATACATGAACATGAATTATATCAAACGTGCATAATGGATTCATAAAAATTGGACTATGACAATTAGAAAATATCAATGTTTTTTATTAACTTTATTCAAAAAAAAAAAAAAAGAGTCACCAACTCTACCTTCCATTGCCTTCAATCCAATTGGGCCTGAGTAAACTATTCACTCCCTAATCCCTCCTTCGGTTCTTTATGAGCTTTTTTGGGCCTCAATGAGCCATAATAAGGCTTCATTTGCTTCCCTTATGTGCATATAAGCGTTCCCTTTGGAGGTGAATTGAATGTTTACAAAATTTGCTTTACTTATTTTAAACTTTCTCAGAAATAGAACACAATAAGATATGATTGAGTAATCTTTATTATAAAACATATTTTGAAGAAAGATGAATCAAATTCAAATATCTCCATACTCAAATTTCAATATTTATGATAATTTCATTAGAACTTCATTTTGAGTAAACAAATATTTATATTGCTAAAGCTTTTGGGGACAATTTTGAGTAAATTTCCTTTTTTTTGGTTCTTGCTCTAGGTACTTACTTACATGAAGCATCTGATATGTGGACTTTCTGATCAATATACAATAATCAATGAAAGAATAAATGATTTCCTAGTTGAATTTTTCCATTTATGTGCAATGACTTTCCTATTTAGCTGTACTTGTAGCACTATGAAGATTCTTCTCTCTTGTTGTAATGAATGTCTTACTCTGGTTTCTTCCTTTCCAAGTTTAGACGTCACACACAAGATATCATACATTCATTGGATTAGTGTCTGTGGTTTCTATAATGACGAGAAAGCTCATAGATGAATGACTCACTTCAATTGTTTACTCCACTAAGGGATTTTGATTATTTCTAGAGATTACTAAAGAGAAACATGTCAAAATTCTGCTAATCACTCTGTTCCACTTAATATTTTCGGAGATAGTCCTCATTTGAGACCAATAGACCTTAAACCTTAGTTAGAGAACAGGACCTCTAATCTCATGTCATTCACAAACCCATTGAGCATGAAAAGTAGACAGTATTGGCTTACATTACAACTACCTTAACTAAATCGTGGCTAAACAAACCTTACAAAAAATTGTATATATAATGATTCATTATATATGTAACAGCCGTGATTGATTTACCAACATTTTGCCCTTTACTGTTCAGATATAAGGATCTTGGCTTAGTAAAACTTATGGACTACAAAAATACTCACAAATTGTAGAACAACGGTGCATAGAAAATAAATGAAAGTCTGTTTTCCCTTTCAAAATTCAGGAACACCGACAAATATGTAGATTTTGGTGATTTCAAAAGCCAGTGCTCGTCAATCTCATTGGAACATTCTTTTGCCAAGATGAAACTAAAGGGGGATTGTCAATTTTGATGGTTACTTCTATGTCTAGATTCCTTAAAATTCAACTTTCAAATTCTGCAATCATTATGTAATTGAAGGGGTGAGGTTATTATGCCCACACCATCACTTCCTTTATTCTCTTTCTGAATAGTTGTTGGGTAAAATGAAAGAACATGCTGACTAGTTCTAAACAGAAGTGAGGGGATGGAGAAATGGAAGAGTTGGCCATTCAAAGAATGCATACCTATTTTAAATTTCTTACTGTAATCATAGATCATTCTTATCTGAGTCTATGACTCAAATTTATCATTATTAAATCATTAATTCATTGATATTTCTATGTATAGAATCCATATAATTCAATTTCGATACCTTATTATTTTAATCGAATAAGGGTGCACCAAACTTGACAATTTGTTATGAACAAATATCATATGCAAGAAATTAAACAAATGCCCAGCTTCAACTCTAGACATTACGAGAAATCCTTGAAAAGTTTCATCTTCTGAGGTACCATGAAAACATAGAGCAAAATCTCCTTTCTTAGAATATTTGCATCTCTCGATTCACCAAATGCTGGGTTGAGATATTATTGAAAGGAATGGATAAGGACAAGTTGGAGGATAACAACCTTTGAGACACTTGGTGCATTGATGGTCGAGCTTTCGAAGATGGATTCAAACATGATAATGCTATTGTGACCAAAAGAGTCACATCTAGTGCATCTTGTTGTGAAGGTAGTGGGAGACGTGGGTCTAAGACATCTTTTAGCAAAATGCTTTCAGTACAATTCTTTGACAAAGTCAACATCAAATCTCCAGGATGTATTCCCATAATTATTTCTAATGTCACCACTCCAAAACTATAAACATCACATTTTTCAGTCACAACCAAGGTGTATGCAAGCTCTGCAATGGACCAAGAATTAAAGAAGTCATGTATTCATCTCATGGTAAGAAATTGTACAAATATATACAACACAAGAGATCAAACTAAGAGAACCGAAAAACTAACCCGGAGCAACATAACCGTAAGTACCAACTAAAAGAGTTTGATTAGATGTATCTGGATCAATGATTCTAGCTGTGCCAAAATCAGATACAAAAGCCTCCATCTTTGAGTTCAACAATACATTACCACTTGTTATGTCTCTATGGATAATTGGAGGAGCACACTCATGATGCATGTAGAACAAAGCATTTGCTATTCCTTTGATGGCATCTACTCTCTTACTCCAATTGAATTCTTTAGCTTCATCATCTTTGTTCAAGACATAAAAAAGGCTTCCACTTTCCATGTATTCATAAATGAGAAACATGCACTGATGATGCAAACAAAACCCATGAAGCTTTATAATGTTGCGATGTCAAATTTCACTTAACATCTTCACTTCATTGTGAAAACTATTAGCATAAGATGTGTTTTCGTATTCCCTCCTATGAAGTTTTTTCAATGCTACAGTTTTACCACTGGGAAGTAGTGCTCTATAAACACTTCCATAAGCACCGGTTCCAATACAATATTTGATGTCAAAGTTCTCTGTTGCTTCAATGATATCTTCATATGCGATTTTTCCATCATAATTCCATATTGAAAACAAATCCCCATTTTTCATTTCTGTTGTCTCAACTTTGGATATCTTTTTCTTTTTGAAAGTTTCAAATAAGATGGAACGCGCACCCAATATGATGACAAGGAGAATTGTCAAAGGAATAATGATTCTTGACAAAAGCTTTGGACCTTTAGAAGAATCATGAGTCTTCTCTAGACCAAGTAATTCTTTATTACCATAGAAAATGTCATGAGGAAAAGAGCTATAAACTTCACTTGGAATATAGCCACTGAGAATATTGTATGACAAGTTGATGTGGAGCAGCCCACCAAATTCTCTAGGAACACTACCAGATATGTAATTGTAACTCAAATTAATGCTACACCGTGGTGATGAGCACATGTCAGATGGTAATTCTCCATTAAATTTGTTGTGACTAAAGTCACCATAAAAAGTATCATAAATGATGAAAATGTGGGGCACTTTTCCACTCATTTTATTCTGGGAGATATTTAGATGAAAACTATGATAATGGGTAACATTAATCATGTCTGGCATGCTACCACTTAATTGATTGTGAGAAACATCAAAATATTCTAAATATGTCAAACTGAAAATTAAAGGAGATATATGACCTGCATTGAACAAATTTGGGAACAAATATAAGTTCTTGAGATTTTTCATAAAACTCAAAGTTAAAGGAATGACTCCAACTAATTGTTTTTACTCAAATACCACAATTCTAGTTAAGGGTGGGAGCAGTTGAAATGGACACATGTTGTATTAAGCTGCAAAGGTTCTAGGTTGTGCCGTGGTAAAGGCAGCCTTATTAATTGAGTGTAATTGATAACAGTAAAAAGTAACTTACAAGTAAGGTTGTTAAAAGAAAAGTTCAAACATTCAAGACTTTGAAGAGATCCATGTTGAAGTGGAAATGTTCCTATCAAACCCATTCAATAAAGATAAGTCTAAACAAGTGCCACATGGTTTATTAGATTTTTTTAAAAAAAATAATTATAGATGGAATATGATTCGTAAACTCCAATGGAAAATTCTGTAAGAAATACATCAATATATATGACAAAATGTTTTTATCACAATTTTCTTATCACAATATTTTCAACAGAATATTCCGTCGAAACTTTCTGTTGATAACTGGTTAACTGAATTGTGATGTAAGGGAAAATAAGTTGGTAATTCTATTGGTAATCACATTCCATCTTTAATCCCACACAAATTCTATTAGTAACCTAATATTTTGCTTGTAATATTCTGTCTTTGTAGTTATTCAAATACACATGTGTTGCTTATTCTTTTAAACAAATAGAAGTGTTTGATATTCCTCATAAATTTCAGTAAAAAAGAAAGATATTTGTCATACTTAAACACAAAGCAGAAGGAATGACTAACTAGATTCTTTAAATTGAGTTATTCCAAATAAATAAGATTGGTAGGTGTGAGAGGTAAGTAATAAGATTAGTATAAGACACACTTGTACTCGAACGCTTAATTAATTGAATGAATCAATGAAGAGCTCCAATTTGAATAAGAGTAGAACCTGTTATCCCCATTCTAGAAAGATTCAAATATTTAAGATTTTGAAATGCAGTGAGGCTACAAGTGAAAGGTAACTAACCAGTAAGGTTGTTATTAGATAAATCGAAAGAATTGAGAAGTGGAAGAGCTCCTAATTGATTTGGAATTGAACCTGTTAATCACACTCCAAAAAGATTAGTCCAAACGAGCGCCAGATGGATTATTAATATTTCTTAAAAACATAAATTACTGATGGAATATGATAGGTAAGCTCCAAATGAAAATTCTATTAGAAATACGTCAATAATATAAGACAAAATGTTTTTATCACAATTTTCTTATCACAATATTTTTGGTTGAATATTCCGTTGAAACTTTCCATTGATAACTGGCTAACTGAATTATGATGGAATACAAATTCCATATGGAAACCATATTCACCAAAAATTACTGACGGAAGAAAATAAGTTGGTAGTTCTATTGGTAATCCAATTCCTTCTTTAATCCCACACTAATTCTATTAGTAAACTCAGATTTTGCTTGTAAAATGCGGTCTTTGTAGTGATTCAAATATACATGTATTTTTTATTCTTTTAAGCAAATGCACGTGTTTGATACTCCTCATAAATTTATGTAAAAAGGAAAGATATTTGTCATACTTAAACACAGTGCTGAAGGAATGACTAACTAGATTCTTTAAATTGAGTTATTCCAACAAAATAAGATTGGTAGGTGTGGGAGGTAAGTAATAAGATTAGTGTGAGACACACTTGTACTCGAACGCTTAATTAATTGAATGAATGAATGAAGAGCTCCAATTTGAATGGGAGTAGTACGTGTTATCCCCATTCTAGAAAGATTCAAATATTTAAGATTTTGAAATGCAGTGAGACTACAAGTGAAAGGTAACTAACCAGTAAGGTTGTTTTTAGATAAATCCAAAGAATGGAGATATGGAAGAGCTCCTAATTGAGTTGGAATTGTACCTGTCAATCGCACTCCTTAAAGATTAGTCTAAATGAGCGCCACATGGATTATTAAATTTTCATAAAAAAATAAGTTACAGATGCAATATGATTGGTAAGCTCCAACGGAAAATTCTATAAAAAGTACGTCAATAATAAAAGACAAAATATTTTTATCACAATTTCTTATCACAATATACTCTACATAATCTTCTGTCGAAACTTTTTGTTGATAACTGGCTAACTGAATTGTCACGGAATAGAAATTCCATATGAAAACCATAGTCCCCAAAAATTATTAAGGGAAGAAAATAAGTTGGTAGTTCTATTGGTAATCCAATTCCTTCTTTAATCCCACACTAATTCTGTTAATAAACTAAGATTTTGCTTGTAATATCCTGTCTCTGTAGTGATTCAAATGGACATGTATTTCTTATTCTTTTAAACAAATAAAAGTGTTTGATATTCCTCATAAATTTCAGTAAAAAGGAAAGATATTTGTCATACTTAAACACAGAGCTGAAGGAATGACTAACTAGATTCTTTAAATTGAGTTTTTCCATTTAAATAAGAATGGTAGGTGTGGGAGGTAAGTAATAAGTTTAGTGTGAGACACACTTGTACTTGAACACTTAAGTTATTGAATGAATTAATAAAAAGCTCCAATTTGAATGAAAGTAGTACCAGCTATCCCTATTTTAGAAAGGTTAAAATATTTACGATTTTGAAATGCAGTGAGGTTACAAGTTGAAGGTAACTTACCTGTAAGGTTGTTATAAGATAAATCCAAAAAATAGAGATCTGGAAGAGCTCCTAATTGAGTTGGAATTGTACCTGTCAATTGCACTCCATACAGATTAGACTAAACAAGCGCCATATGGATTATTAAATTTTCATAAAAAAATAAATTACAGACAGAATATGATTGGTATGCTCCAACGGAAAATTCTATTAGAAACACACCAATAATATAAAACCAAATGTTTTTATCACAATTTTCTTATCACAATATTCTCTACAGAATCTTCTGTCGAAACTTTTTGTTGATAACTGGCTAACTGAATTGTGATGGAATAGAAATTCCACATGAAAACCATAGTCACCAAAATTGTTGAGGGAAGAAAATAAGTTGGTAGTTCTTTTGGTAATCCAATTCCTTAATCCAACACTAATTCTGTTAGTAAACTAAGATTTTGCTTGTAATATCCTGTCTTTGTCATGATTCCAAAATACATGTATTTTTTATTCTTTTAAACAAATAAAATTGTTTGATATTCCTCAGAAATTTCAGTAAAAAAAAGAAAGATATTTGTCATACTTAAACACAAAGCTGAATGAATGACTAACTAGATTCTTTAAATTGAGTTATTCCAAGTAGATAAGATTGGAAGGTGTGGGAGGTAATTAAGTAATAAGATTAGTGTGAGACACACTTGTCCACTAACGCATAATTAATTGAATGAATGAATGAATGAAGAGCTCCAATTTGAATGAGAGTAGTACCTGTTATCCCCATTCTATAAAGATTCAAATATTGCAGATTTTTAAATGCATTAAAATTGAGATCTTTTAGCTGAGGTTGCTGTGAATGAATTCGTGGTTGGTTAATTGAGATGACGCTAATTCCAATGTAATTGCAAGAAATGCCATGCCAGTCACAATGGTAGTTAGAGTCACTATAGCTTAAGTTCCACCATTTGCTTTCAAGTAGTGCCTCCTTCTCCATTGCTGTCATGGCAGTGTCATTAGCATTGCTGAACAAAATAATGTACTACTAATAATAATATAAAATTAATTGAAGTGTTCACCAAATTTATGCATAGGAAGGTTGTATGTTATATAGTTATAAGTTTAAAAGATAGTAGCTAACCATTACTTTGAAAGTTTCTCCCATCACAACCTGATACATGTTTATGTTTGTTCTCCACTATTGTGGTTAGTTTATAAAATAGGCAATATCAATTTTTTCCAGTTATATTTGAATTCTTCGTATCATAAAGTTAAACATCATAATACGACATTTGTTTGAACTTAAAAATGCATGCCAAGTAGTTTAATCATTTAAAACATGTCTACAATGTCTATTTCCAATTTATAGAATCAGTATAGGTGGAAGATAACTCACTTGTAATTGTAAATTTGTTATGAGATAAGTTCACATTTTCAAGATGCCGAACAGAAGTTGGAATTGAACCTGCCATTACACATTTCTTTTGAATTGCAAATGTTTTCAATAACATATGATCAAATACCAATTGATGAAGCAACAAGTGAAAGGTAACTATAACCAATAAGGTTATTATAAGATAAATGTAAAGAACCGAGATATTGAAGAGCTCCTAATTGAGTTGGAATTGTACCTATCAATCACACTCCATAAATATTATTCTAAACCAGTGCCAGATTGTTAAGTTTTTCTAAAATTAAGTTACAGATGGAATATGATTGGTAAGCTCTAGCAGAAAATTCTATCAGAAATACGTCAATAATATAAGACAAAATGATTTTATCACAATATTTTTGGTTGAATATTCCGTTGAAACTTTCTATTGTTAACTGGCTAACTGAATTGTGATGGAATAGAAATTCCATATGGAAACCGTAGTCACCAAAAATTACTGACGGAAGAAAATAAGTTGGTACGTCTATTGGTATTCCAATTCCTTCTTTAATCCCACACTAATTCTGTTAGTAAACAAAGATTTTGCTTGTAAAATGCGGTCTTTGTAGTGATTAAAATATACGTGTATTTTTTATTCTTTTAAGCAAATGAAAGTGTTTGATATTCCTCATAAATTTCTGTAAAAAGGAAAGATATTTGTCATACTTAAACACAGAGCTGAAGGAATGACTAACTAGATTCTTTAAATTGAGTTATTCCAACAAAATAAGATTGGTAGGTGTGGGAGGTAAGTAATAAGATTAGTGTGAGACACACTTGTACTCGAACGCTTAATTAATTGAATGAATGAATGAAGAGCTCCAATTTGAATGGGAGTAGTACTTGTTATCCCCATTCTAGAAAGATTCAAATATTTAAGATTTTGAAATGCAGTGAGACTACAAGTGAAAGGTAACTAACCAGTAAGGTTGTTATAAGATAAATCCAAAGAATAGAGATGTGGAAGAGCTCCTAAATGGGTTGGAATTGTACCTGTCAATCGCACTCCATAAAGATTAGTCTAAAATGCAACAGATGGATTATTAAATTTTCTTTAAAAAAATGACAGATGGAATATGATTGGTAAACTCCAACAGAAAATTCTATCAGAAATACATCAATAATATAAGACAAAATGTTTTTATCTCAATATTTTCTACAGAAGGTTCCGTCGAAAATTTCTGTTGATAAGTGGCTAACAGAATTGTGATGGAATAGAAATTCCATATGGAAACGATAGTCTGAAAAAATCACTGACGGAAGAATATAAGTTGGTAATTCTATTGGTAATACAATTCCTTATTTAATCCGACACTAATTCTGTTAGTAAACTAAGATTTTGCTTGTAACATGTTGTCTTTGTAGTGATTCAAATATACTTGTATTTTTTATTCTTTTAAACAAATACAAGTGTTTGATATTCATCATAAATTTAGTAAAAGAAAAAAAAGAAAGATATTTGTCATAATTAAACACAAAGCTGAAGGAATGCCTAACTAGATTCTTAAATTGAGTTATTCCATGTAAATAAGATTGGTAGGTGTGGGAGGTAAGTAATAAGATTAGTGTGAGACACACTTGTACACTAACGAATAATTAATTGAATGAATGAATGAATGAATGAAGAGCTCCTATTTGAATGAGAGCAGTACCTGTTATCCCCATTCTAGAAAGATTCAAATATTGCAGATTTCTAAAAGCATTAAAATTGAGATCTTTTAGCTGAGGTTGCTGTGAATGAATTCGTGGTTGGTTAATTGAGATGACGCTAATTCCAATGTAATTGCAAGAAATGCCATGCCAGTCACAATGGTAGTTAGAGTCACTATAGCTTAAGTTCCACCATTTGCTTTCAAGTAGTGCCTCCTTCTCCATTGCTGTCATGGCAGTGTCATTAGCATTGCTGAACAAAATAATGTACTACTAATAATAATATAAAATTAATTGAAGTGTTCACCAAATTTATGCATAGGAAGGTTGTATGTTATATAGTTATAAGTTTAAAAGATAGTAGCTAACCATTACTTTGAAAGTTTCTCCCATCACAACCTGATACATGTTTATGTTTGTTCTCCACTATTGTGGTTAGTTTATAAAATAGGCAATATCAATTTTTTCCAGTTATATTTGAATTCTTCGTATCATAAAGTTAAACATCATAGACATTTGTTTGAACTTAAAAATGCATGCCAAGTATTTTAATCATTTAAAACATGTCTACAATGTCTATTTCCAATTTATAGAATCAGTATAGGTGGAAGATAACTCACTTGTAATTGTAAATTTGTTATGAGATAAGTTCACATTGTTAAGATGCCGAACAGAAGTTGGAATTGAACCTGCCATTACACATTTCTTTTGAATTGCAAATGTTCTCAATAACATATGATCAAATACCAATTGATGAAGCAACAAATGAAAGGTAACTATAACCAATAAGGTTATTATAAGATAAATGTATAGAACAGAGATATTGAAGAGCTCTTAATTGAGTTGGAATTGTACCTATCAATCACACTCCATAAATATTATTCTAAACCAGTGCCAGATTGTTAAGTTTTTCTAAAAATAAGTTACAGATGGAATATGATTGGTAAGCTCTAACGGAAAATTCTATCAGAAATACGTCAATAATATAAGACAAAATGATTTTATCACAATTTTCTTAGCACAATATTTTTGGTTGAATAATCTGTTGAAACTTTCTATTGATAACTGGCTAACTGAATTGTGATGGAATAGAAATTCCATATGGAAACCGTAGTCACCAAAAATTACTGACGGAAGAAAATAAGTTGGTACTTTATTGGTAATCCAATTCCCTCTTTAACCCGACACTAATTCTGTTGGTAAACTAAGATTTTGCTTGTAATATTCTATGTTTGTAGTGATTCAAATATACATGTATTGTTTATTCTTTTAAACAAATAGAAGTGTTTGATATTCCTCATAAATTTCTGTAAAAAGGAAAGATATTTGTCATACTTAAGCACAAAGCTGAAGGAATGACTAACTAAACTCTTTAAATTGAGTTATTCCAAGTAGATAAGATTGGTAGGAGTGGGAGGTAAGTAATAAGATTAGTGTGAGACACACTTGTACACGAACACTTGATTATTTGAATGAATGAATGAAGAGCTCCAATTTGAATGAGAGTAGTACCTGTTATCCCCATTTTAGAAAGATTCAAATATTTAAGATTTTGAAATGCAGTGAGGCTACAAGTGAAAGGTAACTAACCCGTAAGGTTATTATAAGATAAATCCAAAGAATAGAGATGTGGAAGAGCTCCTAAATGGGTTGGAATTGTACCTGTCAATCGCACTCCATAAAGATTAGTCTAAACAAGCGCCACATGGATTATTAAATTTTCTTAAAAAAATAAATTATAGATGGAATATGATTGGAAAGCTCCAATGGAAAATTCTGTCAGAATAATATAGCATAAAATGTTTCTATCACAATTTTCTTATCACAATATTTTCCACAGAATGTTCTATTGAAACTTTTTATTGATAACTGGCTAACAAAATTGTGATGGAATAGAAATTCCATTTGAAAACCATAGTCACCAAAAATTACTGACGGAAGAAAATAAGTTGGTAATTCTATTGGTAATCCAATTTCTTCTTTAATCCGACACTAATTCTATTAGTAAACTAAGATTTTTCTCGTAAGGTTGTTAAAGGAAAAGTCCAAAGAATGAAGACTTTGAAGAGATCCAAGTTGTGTTGGAATTGTTCCTATCAAACCCATTCTATTAAGTTGTAAAGGTTATAGGTTGTGTCTAGGTAAAGATAACCTCTTTAATTGAGTGAAATTGGTAAGAGTGAAAGATAACTTGCCAGTAAGGTTGTTAAAATACTCAAAGTAAGATGGAGAATGGTACATAACTAACCATTTAGATTATTATAAGACAAATCCAAATACACGAGCTTATGAAGAGCTCCTATTTGAAATGGGATGGAACCTGTCAAAACAAAAAAATGAATTGAAAATGTTTTGAATAATAAAGGATCAAATGCAAATTGATAAAGCTCGCAGTGATATTATGTAATTAACCAATAAGGTTGATATAAGATAAGTCCAAAGAAGTGAGAATTTGAAGAGCTTCTACTTGTGTTGGAATTGTACATATCAAACCCATTCGATTAAGTTGAAATGTTCTAGGTTGTGTCTAGGTAAAGACAACCCTTTTAATTAAGTGAAATTGGCAATAGTGAAAGATAACTTACAAGTAATGTTGTTATTACAACACAAGTCCAAAAGAACCGAGATTTTGAAGATCTCCTAGTTGAGTTGGAATTGCACCTATCAATCCCATTCTATTAAGTTGCAAACGTTCTGTATTGTGTCTTGGTAAAGACGACCTTTTTAATTCAGTGAAATTGATAAGAGTGAAAGGGAACTTATCAGTAAGGTTGTTATAATATAAGTCCAAAGAATGAAGATTTTGAAGAGCTCCAAGTTAAGTTGGGGGTTACCTATCAATCCCATTCTCTATTAAGTTACAAAGATTCTAGGTTGTATGTAGGTGAAGACAACCTTTTTAATTGAATGAAATTGATAAGAACAAAAAATAACTTACCAGTAAGGTTATAAGACAAGTCCAAAGAACTGATATTTTAAAGTGCTCCAAGTTGAGTTGCAATGGTATTAGGGGTATTCACGGAACGGGACGATCACATCCCGTCTCGTCTTGACAAAAGGTCTTAGGGACCGATTTTTTTGTCCCGCGTCTTGTCCCATGCCGTTGTTATGCGTCCCCATTGGGATGAGATAGGATCGGGAATGGACAAAAATTTTCCGATTTTTCCTACTTTATTTTTTGAAATATTTAGGACCCAAATGCTAAAATGCCCAGTATTGTACCAAATTCCAAAAAAAAAATCACTAATTAATTAAAACATAGAGCAAGAAGACCATAATGGCCAATTATTGGTTCAGTGGGCTCTTAAACTTAAATTAACTAGAGCAACTTGCGTGTGCATAATGAAGTTGGCTAAGGTCGATCTGTTGAATTGTAACATATAATTAACAAGGACTAAACTATTTAAGCCGCCAAAAAGAAGAAAAAATATTCCAGCGAGTCTCCACAGTCCACACCACTGCTCCGCCAAAAAAGTTGAGTGCTAACGTTAATCCATGTGATTCTACGTGCAGATTTGACGGGTTTGATGGGTGTGGTGACTGAGGTTTGAATGTGAGAGGCCGCCCCTGGGTGAGTTTTGAGAAGTTAAGTGGGGGAGAAGTCAAAGAGGTAGGTGTGTGGGTCAGTGCCTCATTGGGTGCGTTTGCTTTTATTTTTCATGAAGTAAAAGTGAAAAGAGAAAATCTGGGTCTGGCCATGGGTGCTTGCTGCTTGGGTGGGTTACTGAATGTGTACCAAAATTTTATTTTAATGAAATAAAAATTAAAAAATAAAAAATACTAAAGGGATGGGGGACGGGAATGGGATGACCCAGTCCCCGCCACGATTTTGCCCATCCCGTCCCAAAATATCTGAGAACGGGACGGGATAGCCGGAATGGGAATTTTTTGAACACCCCTAAATGGTACCTACCAAACCCATTTTATTAAGCTACAAAGATTCAGGATTGTGTCTACGTAAGGACAACAATCTTTTTAATAGAGTGGAATTAGTAAGAGTGAGAGGTAACTCACCTGTAAGATTGTTATAAGACAAATCGAAGTAGATGAGATACTATCTGAGTTGGAATGGTACCTATCAAACCCATTCTCGAAAGTATGAGACGTTCAAGATCGGGAAATTCAGTGAAGTTGAGATCTGCTAGCTGAGGGTGCTGTTGAGATATCCTTGGTTGATTCATATGAATAAGGCTTCCAATGTAATTGCAATGTATGCCTTCCCATTGACAAGGATCAAATAAGTTGTAGGCAATATTGCTAATGTTCCACCATTTACTTTGAAGAAGAGCACGCTTCTGCTCTGCTATCATGGCACCATTAATAATCCCAAAGCAAGTTATAGCAATAGCAAACCATAATAACAATACCACTCTCACTTCCATCTTTGTTTACACAAAGTAATTACCAAATGAGTTCACTGATTGAGTCTTTATATAGATAGAGTAAGATTGAATGGCTTTGAAGTATTGTTTACGCGTCAAAGTCGTTGGAGTTTGTATGTCCAATGGCAAATGGACATAATCATATCGTGTGAGATGGGAAAATTAAAGCTGTTGTTGGTCTTCCTTGTTATTGCGTTTTAGGCCAAAGGTCTTCGTCAATATTAAAGTACCTTTAGTCTTTTGAGCTGTTATGCTGAAAATCGACATGAAATTTCCAAACGTGATACGAATACCAAAGCGAAGTGGTCCCATGAAACTCTGAACAGAAGTTGAGTGACTTCGGCGTGAATCAGGGGTTCATGTTTCAAATAAGATGCAGAAAAATTGGCTGACGTACACAAAAGACACATGAATTCGTAATTTTGTTGATCATAATAAGAAGCAATTCTTTCAGCCTCTGCTACAGCTTGTCTAACACGGAATATCCATATGCAACAGAAAAATTGGTCATCTTTTTGGTAGTGATATTGTGGTGGTGTTGTCTTTTGAAGTGATTCTTAAGTGGACAAAATTAAATTTAGATGATTAGATGTGGATTCGTTTTTCTATTTTTAATTTAATCAATAAAAATATATTTTTTCCAAGCGAGAAAATTATTCATCGTCACCCTCTTTCTAAAAATATTTTTTCTATAGTTGTTGTGATTAAGACTTAAATATTTGCTTACTTTTGACAATAATTAAACATTGTGATCCGAAAAAATTCCAAAACAACTATTTACTGAAATATCCAAATAAAACAGAAAATTTTTTTTTTATAAAAAACAATTCTCAAGAACCCATTTCCATTTTCTGTCTGTATCTGGATGTGTTTGAAGCCCCCTAGATGAGAGAGATTCAAAGCTCTTCTTGGCCAGCCATTCTCCAGTCTTGCTCAACATTACTAACATCGTTCGAAATTTCTCACCAACGAAGAAGTTGAAATAAAAATGGACACAAATTTGCATTTCATCTTCTAGATTTAGTTTTGTCTCTTAACTTTTAAAAAGTTGTTGTATCTTTTAGTTTTTTAACCCTGATATTATTAGTAAGAACTGATGTTTTTTTAACAATCATTATTATTTTGAAAATTAAAACTTATATGTTGGCATTTCTTATAAACAACTGTCAAGGATATAGGACTAAAGATCATTTTTAAAACTAAGGCTAAATTGAAACCTTGTTTGAAGTGAAGGACTGATGAGTATATACTTTAACGAAAAAAATCAATAATACTTTCCAGATTTGACCCAAAAAAAGGTACTTTCCAGCATTATCCTTGTTTAATTCAAAAATGTGTTTTAATTCAATGTGGTGGATCATTCACACCACGCTTCAATAAAAGTATACTTTAACAATAATGGATACTTTTTTTTTTTTGGCCAACAACAATAATGTATACTTTCCGGCATAAAAATTAACTCATTAAAATTCATTAGAAAACAATAGTACTTTCCTGCATTATATCCTTTTTTAATTCAAAAATGCTTTTAAGGGCATGTTTGGTTTAGCTTTTTAAACCTAGGTTTGGATTCAAAACTTAGGTTTAAAAAAAAGTATGCCAAACACTTAAAAAAAATGTGAAAAGCCCTTTTGATTTGAAAACCTAGATTTTGGCCGCCAAAACCAAAGATTTGAATAAGCTATGATTTTTCACTTTCGCACTATTAGATATAAAAATGCCATCATTGCACATGTTATAATAATCTACTAAAAATACATTTATCCCCTTTCTTTCTCAACACATTAAATTTACGTCCTTTTTAGTAATTTACTTAGAAAAAATCATTCTCATGACAATCAGTCAAACATTCTCATTTTATCAGAAGCCATTTTTTCATCTTTTTCTAGCTTTTTTTTGCTTTTAAAAAGCACTTTTACATCTTTTTTTTCATAAGCTATTCTAAAAAAAACCTAGATCCAAACAGGCTCTGAATTCAATGTGGTGGATCATTCACACTTCACTTCAATAAAGGTATACTGTAACAATGGGGTTAAGGTCCATTTTTACCCTGGAAGTAACTACAAAAGAGCAATGAGTATCCGGAATTAACATGTGTAGCAAAAATGCTCCGGAAGTTTCCAAACCGTAGCAAATTTACTCCCACCGTTTAGAACATTAACTTTGACAGTTAGATCCTATTTTTTGACTCAATGATGCAGACGTGACACTGTCAAAATGTACATGTCATCATTCTAAAGTCCATTTTTGCTCGGAACTAACAATCAAGGACCATTTTTAGCCAAATATTAACAAATTGTTCTAGAACGTCATTTAAAGTTAAGTTTGATTATTAAATGACATGTGGTACTCTATATTACACCAAATAATCCATCTTATCACCACAAGTCGTTTAAATTAAATATAGAAAAATTGAAAGAATAATAAAATAAAAAATAAAAGCATCACCCACCTTGTCCTTCCCTATATAGACTAGCTTTATTATCATCACCTTCCTCTCTCAGTACAAGAAAAAAAAATAGAATTGGACATTAACCATTTATTTCATTTACATTATTTTTTAAACAATACAAATGTCAATTTTGCATAATTCCATAATTTGATTATTTTTAATCACATTTCGTTTTCTAAATAACTTTGTGGTGATGTGATGCATGATAAAATGGACTATTGGGTACAATGTAGAATATCAGTGGCATTAAACAGTCAAACATAATTTTGAATAAAGGCGGCCCATAAAAATTTGCAACTATTTTGCTATTTTCGGGGCAAAAATGAACATTAAAATGATGACATGTATACTGTGACAGTGCCACGTTTGGAAACTTTTAGGGTATTTTTGCTCCACATGTTACTTCCAGATATTCTGTGCTCTTTTGCGGTCACTTTCGGGGTGAAAATAGACCTTAACCCTTTAACACTAATACTTTCCAGCATAAAAGTTAACTTATTAAATTCATAAGAAAACAATAATGCTGAAAGCATTATTCATGTTTAATTAAAAAATGCTTTTTGATCATCCTTCAATATTGTGTGTGTGGAAGTTGAAATCTAATGTGACTGACATGAACCAAAATAGTAACCAGAGATATGTTTATAGCTGGATGATCTGCTGAAAGACTAGTAGACAAATTCTTAGGACCATGTCATTTATAGTATCAACAATCATAACTAAATGCAAAAGGTCTGATGTAAAATTTTTAATCTAACTTAAAACCTAAAAAATCGAATAACTGATAAAAATATATTTTTCAACTTGCAACATAAAAAAAATGGAAAACATAATATTTAAATTTTTTGTGTTAATTATTTTTTTAGATGTCAAGACAGATTTAAACAAACCATTTACAGTTTCTTCTAACACTTATCCAGTTTCTCGAATGAGTATAACGTCTTCTTACATGACATCAAAACGAAACAAGTTCGCTATGAAGAGCCATAAACTAACTCTCCTTTCTTGCAAGTTTTTTGCATGCCAACCTTTTTTACTGAAAACCCACATGTTTCTGCTTTTTCTAGCTTAATCCCAAAATTCCAGACAAATGAAAGGGGACTCTTGCATTTTAGCATCCACTCAAAACTCTATGCGTAGGAGATTTTCAAGGCACCCTCATTGCTAATTGAAAGGGGACAAAAAGATGATATATAAAAATCAAAGAGGATGCCAAAAATTATTTCATGGAGCTGCAAACTTGTGCAGAAACAGGATATACCGAGTAAGCAAAGATTGAACCATCATTGTTGAATTTACTGCAAGGAATAGGTTGGCTGCACCTTAACACAGCCTGAAATTAGAAAAGCTTGCATTAAAACTTTAGGAGAACTGATGAAACCCAAAATATGGCTGCAATACACATGGAATTAAAGATTATGCCGAAGGCAGAAGGAGAGGATGCAAAGACCAAATAGTTTTCCACTACTATATCTATATGTAGAACATGCATTTGATTGTGGAAAAAATGTTTGCTAATTTTAAAAATGGAAAAAAAAGCATCGGAAGAATCTTAAGCCTTCGTTTACTATCCTTGTCCCAAAAGTTAAAAGCACCATACAACAAATGTAATACTCCCTCTGGTACTAATTATAAGATCACTTTAACTTTTTGGAGAAAATTAAGGATGCAAAATTAATCTCTTTAAATTGTCTATCATTATATTTTTTTCCTTAAAACTAATTTATTCTACTTATAAACTAACCTATAATCTAATTATATTTGACATATCTTATAATTTAATGGTTTGATTTCCTTCCTTAAATTATACAAAAAAAAAGTCAAAGTGATATTATATTTAGGACCGGAGGGAGTAACTAACATATAATAAAATGTGCCTTCTGTCATGATTTAATGCATGTCTATTTAATTGAGGGAAGAAGTTGGAAAAGCACAAAAGAATAAATGATTGAGCTCCTTATGAAAAAGATACCATCCTTAAAATTTTGATAGTCGTCCCACTGCTCAGATGAATTCTGGGAGATTTTTGTCGAAACAGATAAAACATGCAAGTCTAAGAGAAAATTCCAAGACCATATATTGCTGAAGATGAAGAAACCAAAATCTGAACTTGACGAATAAAAATTCTAGATATAGATCAGTAAGTCATTTGCCATCATTATTTTTATTTTTAATGCTAACATGCAAATATACCATCTAAATGAATTGGGACTTCGATGGAAGGTGATAAGGTGAGGGAATAAGGTAAGCATCCTTCATTTGAGTAGTAACAGTTTCATGTGGATGTAGCAGACAGACCTTAATCAAGTTTCACTTTTTGGGAGCTGATGCCTCTAAAACAAGCTGCCCATGTGGACTACTTGTGCGGAAGATGGGAGATGAAACCTCCTTTAGTATGTAAATTGTTTGAAGGGCAGGTCAGCTTGGACTGTCAAGAATTTAACAGATTTGAGACAGGGATTTTATTGGAATTTCGGAAAAGCGGAGGGTGATATTACTTGGTTTTGAATTAGGGGACCAAATTGAATCTTTTCTACAACTAAAAGGAGTAAAACTCTATTCAGGCCTCAAAATTATAACTAAAACTAGAGACCCAACCCCACTAAATGGGATGCGAATCCTGCAATACAAGCCTCTCACATCAAAGTCCAAAATTCATTTTAGGAGATATAACATGAAATCATTAGTTGGGTGGTTGGTCAAGTCAATGTTTTGGGAGAATACTTGCACTTGGGTGGGGAATGTTCCTTTTTCCTTGCCTCCATTCCCTTTAATCCCTGTATCACTATCCCACCCAAGGCGGGGGACACAGTTCATTAGTGTTTATTTCAAGGAATTTGCATTTTATTCAATTCAGAGAAAGTCAAGTGTTACGATCCCGTTGATTAACTAGATTCTACACAATTTTTATTCACTGACGACAAAGATATGACGTTATGCAACCTTGGATATTCTTCCAGTGTGCATGCTTAGCAAATCTTATTTTAAGTTCATTACTCATTTCCCTAAAATGAAGGGTTTTTGACACTATAGAACCCATAGGGTTTCACCACAAAAAAAGGGAGAAAACTGATCATCAATTCTAAGATCCCATAACAAAATCATTTATCCAGACAACAGCATTCAATAAAATTAATACTATATCACCTAAAAAAAAATAACACTAAAGAATGATTGCAGAACAAGGAGGCCCAAACACTTTTGTCTCTTATTTCAAAGAGTTACTTCACAGTTAAGCAGCTGATTTTTTTAAGAATAATTTATGAAGTGTGATGTGCGCAACTTAAAGGTAATTCTGGGGAGGGGGACCTCGGCTGCCCCTAATTTTTGGGGCAGCTGTTGTATATATATTTTTTTTAATGATTAAATTCTACACTAAAAGAGTGACATTTTGATATATTATGGGTAAAAAACGGATATGTCTTCAATTTTTTATGATTTTTCAAAGATTAGGTACTTTTAATTAAAAAAAAACAGCCTTATTTTTTAGTACTTAATCTTTGAAAAATCATAAAAAATTAAAGACATATCCGTTTTTTGCCCATAATATATCAAAATATCACTCTTTTAATGTAGAATTTACTCATATAAAAAAACAAAAAAAAAATATATCACAGCTGCCCCAAAAATTAGGGGCAGCGGAGAGCAGCTGAGAGGGGGGCAGCTGAGGCCCCCCATCCATAATTCTGTTGAAAAAGAAATGAACATATTTTAAAAGACCCTTGTCCTTGCACGTATTGAAGCAGAGTTAAGTTCAACACTTCCCTTTGGTGTACAAATGGATGTTTCAAACTAAAATGGGAAGAAGATAATGCAATTTCACCAATTAAAGGACTCAAATGCCAATTTGGCATGTATATTGTTTATTGATAATCAACTTGGAAGTAAAATAAAGAAACTGACGGAAAGGAGAATCTTACAGGATGGAAGTTTAAAGAATTGACTGAGTATATCTCATTGCCCTCTCTGACATTTGAAAGTAAAGCTTTTACTCTGTTGGCTCTCATCCAAATGATGCATCCCAACTCTCCCTTCGATTGATCCAACCTACAAATTATAATGGCCGTATCATCAGATTCAAGTTCACTCTCAATCAATCAACTCTTACAAGATTATAATTACAGAAAATAAAATCCAGAAAATAAAGATAGATATTTAGAAATCCTCCTCATATATTGGAGATTACAGAATATCCAAGTATTAAAGGGGTGCTTCCCAGGATGGCCTAAGACACAAGATATAATGAACACTTCACAAATTATGCCCCCTCCAGTGCAGGAGTAGAAGTACACTGTTCGCAAAAATTTCCACAGCAAGCATACGGGTCAAGTTTAGTAGTATAGTGATAAAAAGTGTCGTTCTGCAGAGGCTATGTAATAAGAAAGTTCATTAAATACATTACAATTTAAATTGGCTTTTGGCAAAAATCAAATGATGGATTCAAATTTAGTTAACAAAAATCGCAATAAAAATAACAAAAGGTACTTATAGATTTTAATTCAAACATTGGGAAAATGCTATGCTTATTTATCCACTTGTATTTCATGATACTCAATTATCACTTCCCAAATGATAATTAATGCTATTATGTTACTGTTTGAAGTCTCTTATATTCAAATAGCTCTCTCAAGCCTATTCAAACCTTAATTGAATTTAGTATGCATAATCTCTTACAACATACTATCATCAATTAGTCTCTTTAAACAAATCACTTCAATTTTACAAAACTTGGTTAGTTAATATCTCTATCTCACTAATACACTTCCAATCCTAAATTAGAGTTGCAAGGCAAGTTTGGATTTAATCTAGTTCTTTACCTAATTAATGCTCTCTCAAGCCACTAATTAAGCAAACAATCTAAATGTTGGCCATCCACTTAGAAAACATTAAGCACAAATTAAACCCATAACATAATAGTAAATAATTAGTAAAAGGAAATAAAGTTTAGGTATCAATCCATACAAGTTTCAAAATAGACCTTGTTAAATTTAGCTACATCTATTGGAAGGAAGTTCAAGATTCAACATCAAATTCATCTCCAAATTCAGAAATTACACAAGAGAAATTAGAAAGAAATGAGAAGAAAGTTGCATTAGCCTCCCTCTGCTCTCACTGAAGAAGATCGATGAAAGAACATTAACAGTAGCAGCTCACCTTGCTGGCCGTGAAGGAGATGTGAGAATGACGAAAAATCAGTGAAGATGCCGCCCACTCCGCTTGCACACCTTGTTCCTCTCGCCGCCGAAGCTTCAAGATGAGGTGAATGTGTTAAATTAGCCCTTTCTTTTTTTCCTCCCAGCTGCTCACTGGTCTTTTCAATTGTGCTCTTAGGTTCTTCTTTTCTTCAAATAACAAAATAAAAGAAAGGAAAAAAACAATTAAAATAAAGCAAACTTCTTTTTCCTGTTTTTTTCAAAGCTGAAATTAATTAATTAGCTACTTTCCTACCTAACTTAAATGTCTCTATTTTAATTCTAAACTAATACTACATTTATGATCAACTCTCCAAGTCCAAACCATGAAAATTAATATTTTGTCAAAATATCAAGCAAATCCTTCCAATTTAGCATCAAAGACTCCCCATATATACATAAAATATATATCAAATCTAATCAATAATGGGGAGTCATCTTACACAAATATGGATAAAAAATAATTTATTCTATATTCCTATTTAGATAACCAGTTTCCTCTAATGGATAAATGAACATCTTGTTTTGGCTTAACGCAATGACATTTTTTCCTACTGTTCACACGTCATTTAGGACACTAAGTTGGATGAGACCTATGTTTCAGTAGTTTAATTTTCAATTTCCAATACTCACTACCAATCTAGAAATCATAAAATTCATCTTGCGTCAGTATTTGAATAGAAAATTCATAGGCTTTTCAGATTTTGTAAAGGCATTCTTTTGTTGAAATCCCCACGATTTAGCTAAAATACCACAATCACCATGGTATCTCAAAGTAGGTAAAAACCCAGCAAAAAACTACCCCGCTTCAACTAGCCTAGGCTAACTCAATGCTGAAAAAAGCAATATACAAATAATTTCTAGGAATAGTATTAAAGCGAAAACCACTTGAAAGAGCAACCTAGCGGTATGCAAGGGGCAACTGGTATATCATTCTTTTTGGAGAACACTAACTTAAAGATGATGACGCAAGGAACACAACCGGGCAACCCATGCTGTGATCACAACCACAATTGGTGTTGGGCTGTCAATGGATGTTTGCCTTACTTAGGATACTCAACTCTGATTATTCAATTGCCTTATTATGCCTTCATTCCCAGTATAGGTGTTTAATTTACCTTTTAGGCTTTGTACTCTATTTCATGGCTACATATTTATTTCTAACAGAGTTGCACATTTAGCACATCTTTGAATATAATGCATAAAACATTTAATAAATAAACATTGGGCATTTTGATAGATACTGAATGGGAAAAAAGGAAAAGAGAATTAAAAATAAGTCTTCCAAAATATTGAAAGGAGCCACACAAATGTTTGAAAGCTTACCAAGAAACCTTGTTGATCAGGAAATGCAGCCAGGCACCTCGTCTGATACTTCAAGGGTGAAGTAATTCTCTTGAATTCAGCCTGTTGCAAATGAAGAAATGGTCAATATAAGGGGCATTTACAATAAATGACTTAATGCATTTGGGACCCAGTAAAAACAATTGGTCACAAAAGTGTGTTTCTGAGTTATACTACAGGCACGCTCATGTCCACAATGAAACATCAAACAGAGTACTAAACATCAACAGAATGGGATTTTGAAGATGTCAAGCTTTGTAAGCTAACAATCTGTTACACTTTCTAGAAAAGAACTATGCTATTAAGGCTTTACTTTCAAGTCCCCATATCCTTCAAGTGACTGAGTTATCAACTATAGAGGCGCATTGGTCATCTTATTTTGAAACAAACATAACAAAAGATTAAAGAAGGTTTGTTATTCTGTAATGCAAGTCTTGGAATTAAGAGATACTAATCTCAACTTAGAGCATGAATCAATAAACAACCAAACAGTAATTCAAGTGATTAGAGCATGAATCAATAAACAACCAAATAGTAATTCAAGTGTTAATTATGGAACAATTTTAGGGATACATTCCATCATGCCAGTTCCAAACATCAGGGGTTGTCTGGTGACCAGATCCTTAACAACACAAATGTGAGGAAAAAAATTCAACTGAAACATCATTCTCTTTGTAAATTTAGCAATTGACAAAAGATCTTTCTACATACGAGGAATACACAGTACTTTACCCATAGTAAATGCAGTATCAAGTGTCATAAGTTTCACTTGACCTACATATTTTACTAGAGATATCTCACCAATGCCAACTTGCACAACACCTGTTCTGATTGAAGTTAATGCTGCATCAAATTGCTAAAATCATGTGTAATAGTTCGGTAGCTTAGCACCAGAATCTGGATACCAAGCACTATCAACAACAGTTGCTGGTGAAGCTATAAAAGCTTTCGCTGTAGGATTAATTGAAACATCACCAGTAGATGGACTGGTGGTGTTAACTCCAGAAGTCGTAACAGTATTAAGCACAGATGATGAAGGTATAGTACTCACAGAAGCAGAAGTATGAGTAGGTATATTGCATCCAAAACCAGACATAAGATAGATACCTTGCATAAGATAAGAGCCAGACATACCAGACACAGATTATACCATAGTATATTGATAAAGGATAATACTCCTCTGGTCCTAAATATAAGACCACTTTGACTTTTTTTTGTGGAAGTTAAGGAAGCAAATTAAACCACTAAATTATAACATATGTCATATGTAATTAGATTATATGTTAGTTTATCAGTAGAATAAAGTAGTTTTGAGGAAAAACAGATAACTATAGACAATTTAAAGTGATTAATTTTATATCATAAATTTTTTTTGAAAAAGTCAAAGTGATCTTATAATTAGGACCGGAGGGAGTAATAAGCAGATGAATTTTAGATCGGATAATGTTCAGATACACCAGTATAATAAACTTGTGCCTCATGGTCTTGCTGAAAAGTTCGAAGGCTTATACTGTAATAGCATCTATCTGCCAAATAACCAACAACAACAACAAAGCCTTATCCCACTAAGTGGGGTCGGCTACATGGATCGCACGACGCCATTGTGCTCTATCGGCTATCTGCCAAATAACCAATTCAAAAAAAAAAATTGACATTGCAACCGAAAAGAGTTGAATCAACCACGTCCTCAAACACCACCAAATCCACCATAAGGAAAATTGGGCCGAAATCCTCTATTGCCATGACCTGACGTAGGTCCTTGAGCACAAAAAGCTGAAGCATATTGATCAATTTCGTCAGAATCAGCAGAAATTTGTGTTGATGCCACATGATTCACTAGACCATTAACACTTTGTGCTAGAAATGCTTTTGGACATGTTTCTTAATCAAGAAGCATTGTAGTAACAGCATCAAGAGGAAAACGCGGATTCATATTCAGCAGAAAGACCATTTAGCACATAACAAATTTGTACAAACTCATCAACTTTCTCTCCGAGCATGGCCAAATGATCTCAAATACTCTTCAGATTTGCCAGATAATCACATGAGAAATAACAGGTTCATATGCCGTTTGATCATGAAATATACCTGTTGTTTCCACAACAAGAAGTTCGAGTCAACCAACTTGATTGTGATCTTCTTATTTGAGAAACTCTGATTGTTCATGGAGCTGGGAATTAGAAGTCTCTGCATAGATCCAGGTGATTGAGCCATTGTTTTTGTGAAGTAATCAATCCAAACGAAGATCACTGCACAATAATGTCCTTAGATTATTCCGGCACCGGCAACGGTGATCAGAGAAGCTCTATCATGCTAAAAACCAGAGTATAAAATGGAGAAAGTGAAATTCTGGGTCTCAGTCATATCTCGACTATATCATGCTAAAAACCAGATATGACTGCTTATGTATCACTTGTTTAGCTGTACAACTTTGACTATTTGACCAAGTGACTAAACTATTTGGTAACATCTCAAATATATTTTATTACAGACTCTAATAGTTCATGGATGCTGTTGTTGATGATGATGAAGGGCTTTTTTATTGGTCCACCCATATTTTTTATTTTCAAAATCAATGGAAGCTCCTTGAAGCCCCTGTGAAACTTGGATCCAATAAAGGGTTCAAGCTTGAGGATATAAGCTAGACGAACATTAGAAACGGAGGAAGCAAATCTCGCAGAAGGATGAATTGGGTTAGGAAGCAGGGAAAAGAACAAAATTGAAGCAAGGCTAATCTAATCATAGTGTACGTCCAACAATAATGCAACTCAATTTTAAAAACTCAGGAGCATAATTCTACTCTTTGATTTTTGTTGATCTGCCCAGTGATCGGATAATCTGCAATTTTTTTTCAGTGCGAGATTGAAATGATGAGGAGGATGAGGAGAAGAGGAAGAGGAGCTCTTTGGGGCGTAGAATGAGAGGAAAATTTTTTGGCTGATGTCAACGTGGCATAATTGTAGATAACACATGGCATAATAGGTTACATGGCAGAGTCAACTCAGCCTAATTTGTCCAACAACATTAACCGTTAGGTTTTATTAACAGAGGGGCAATATTACCCCATTTTTCAAACTTTCAGGGTGATATTATTCCCTTGAAAAATTTCAGACACCTGATGCCCATTGTTGGAAACTTCTTAGGCATGTTAAACCCTTAACAGCTTAATTATCTACTTTCAAAAACAAAACTCTATAGAAATTATTATTTATTTGTTTATGCACATTATTGTGAATAGTCAGTCTCATTGAAAATTATAAAATAATAATCTGCTTGTTAAAATATTCAACAAAAAATCATGATCTATTTTTCCTTTTTCCTTGTGAGTTTCATTGCATGGCTTCAAAACATGTTAATTGTCATGAACATGGACAATCGAGTAGGAGACCATCAAAAGGATGATTTTGTCCTCGCTTCGAGACTAATAGGAAGACAGGGCTTGTTATGAATATTAAAACAAATAAAAAAGGCAAGTCCTTAATTATAAAGATGTACATATATAAATTTAAGACTTAACAATTGGTGCATAATATATTGCATTTAGGTTATACCACACCCCCATTTGATGAGGTCAGCTCTCTCACACGAGCGACTGCCTTTGACACTCAGGAGTAGTATGCAAAGATGAGACAATGTGTTCACTAGTAAAGCAGTGAAAATACTGATATGGTAGAGAAGAAACACAAACTATATGTTGCATCGACTCAAAAGTGCAGCAAGTAGATGAGATCCGTGGTTACATACATATGGATCAAATTATGGATACCCATATCCGTAATACCTGTAGCCAGACAACAAAATTCTTCAAAATTGACATCATACAATGAGAGAAGAGTTGAAGAATTTTGGGTTTAGATACTATGTGTTTCTATACTAAAGTCTGTACGGTGTTAATGATACAATCAAATCGACGTACGCTCTTATAGAAAAAGAGTAACATCGTAGCATGTGATTCATACCGCATGTGCTAAGATTACCGCAAACTGGAAGCAGTGAATGGATCTCTGTGTCAATGCTGTGTGAGTCCAAGAAAGGTTCCATACTTTCTTGATGTCCTTTGACTTTGACAATGTCATAGAAATATGTTTTAGTGTCTACTACCTTAGTGTATATTCCTATGGTCATGATAAATGCTATCTAAGGGTGTTACGTTAGGAAAGTGATTGATTCATATTGAAGTGATATTTGGGCGAAAGGAAGATTACTTGAAATACACATACACTTATGTTAGTGTCTGAGACCGATCCATTATGATATTAGTGTGCTAATTTCATAAGTGTGGACAGTACATATGAGAAAGGCAGTCTGAGCTTTATCTTGGCTCCAAAGGGATTAGATTGGCCATGAGAGAAGTATATGCTGCACTACAGGGTTGTTTTGTGCTAGTCTCTGTAAAAGAGATTTCTAGTACAAGACACCTAAAAGGAGACGTCGTGTTCATGCGGTTACGACAAAGCACTTAGTATGAAAGAAGGAAATGAGAGAAAGAGACTTGACCCTTAACATCTAACCCACCAAGTGTGAGTGGGAGATGTAGGAATGCACCTAATCTACCCTTGATGGGTTAGGGCTTAAGCCCAAATGAGAATTAGGGCTAATATATAATACCCAATAAGAATTGGGGCTAATATATAATTATAGAAAGACTTGGGATAAAATGAGTAATTTTTCCCTTTATAATTTGAAATTGAAAAGATGTGTCTTTTCAAATGTAATATATGGGGGTTAACATTGTTCTAGACTGAAGGGTTAACCATGGAACAAAATAAACTCCCAATAAAATCTTTCTGCATCTCTTTTCTTCTCTTCCTGTAATGGTGCATCTGTCGTATAACGTGATCGGAGTCCAAGTCGGTGCTCCGATTTCGTGTGGTGCCGAGCGAGTCAACCAGATTCTAGGTACGCCCCAAAACCTACACACAGTTTTGCAGAACCACTATTAAACACATCAGCATTTTCTAGAGAATAGTGAATAATTCAATCTTAAAAACCAAGTAACCAAGTCCCAGCTAAAAAATAAAACCTATAATTCTTCAAAGTGGAATGGTTCTATAAAGTTAATAACACCGATCCACCAAATGAGACAATTTCTAGAAGGGAAAAAAGAGCAGATTTATTATCAGTGCATAGTGACTCTCAGGTCAACTCAAACGATGTCAAGGTGAATCCTAATAATATGTGGCTTTTGGGTCAGCTAAAGCGAGCAGATAAGCCAAGACACAAGAAAGCATGCTTCTCCCTCTAGTTATAAGTATGGCATGATTAAAAGAGTACTTAACCTTGTCCTAACAGGCTTAAAAGTACCCCATTAGGCTCTATTGTTGCTTTTAAAAACAACATTAACTGTCTTTCAGTCTGAAGGAAGTTTAAAAGGAAGATGAAAAAAGGAACAAATAATGAAGCAACGATAGGAGCATCTATTAAACATTAAAAACTATTCTTCCCGCCTTTTCCTACTCTCTATTCTCTTCCACTATAAGCACCAGCTCACACACCTAATGGATGGCTCCTCACTCAAATCATTGTTCACAAGATGACATCGGGCTCCATGTTAGCTGATGACTAAGCACTGGTGAGCCAGCCTTCAGTACAAATTTCAAATTTCAAATTTTGAATCACCTACTTTAAAAAGCTTGCTTTAGAGGTTATCATATTTGCCTCAACTCAAATCCATTTTCGAAGAGCTTCTCAACATTGGCCTTTCATATGAGGTGCGTATGGTTACCACTGTTCTTTTCCTTTTCATCTACATAGTAGATGATTCCATATTCCCGTTTCAGATGCACCCCTGTTTCATAATAAATTATGTCTTTATGGTGGTTATGTTGCATTTATGTATATCCTTTAGTCTATACAGTGCAGATCCACTTGTGAAAGCTTCAGCTCGGGGTTTAGTATTTTGAGGTTTACATAAATCTTTGTTTACCAACAGTGTAATTTGTGTTCTTTTTGCAGAAATAGTGGATGCCATGAAGAATATTGCTAAGCTCAATGATGAATTGACGGTTGAGGAGCAAAGCCTTCTCTCAGTTGTGTATAAGAATGTGGTGGGTGCAGGGAGAGCTTCCTGGAGGATTTTGTCTTCGATTGAGCAGAAAGAGGAAGCAAAGGGGAACGATCTGAACGTGCAATGTATGGAGGAGTATAGACAGAAGGTGAAATCAGAGTTATCAAACATCTGCAGCGATAGAAAAGAAGGGGCATTTATGTCGCTGGTAGCTTCATTTATATTTCCTATTGTACCTTCTTCTTTCCTTCGTTCTATATAAGAAAGCTTTTGACTGTTCTGTTGTTCTAAGTTTGCCTCTGTTCTTTTGTTTTCTTCCAGGCACCCATACTTTCACTTTTACTCCATTTTCCTTCGTTCTATATATTGGGAAATTAAAATAGATTTCTTCAATTTTAAAAACCAGTCAACTTGTGTTTTCTAATTCAAATGACAATCTCACTCATTTATGTTTCAGATGTTGTTGGAAAAGATCTTCTGTTGTTATTCATTTTTAGTCATGATCACTGTGGTTTTAAATATAAGGCCATAATTTTGTTAAGATAATTGTCAAACTGATTTGTTCTCTGCCATGAAGAATATTTTGAGAATAAAAAACTACGAAGATCAAACTGATAAGGTGCACGGTATGGAAACACATATTCCATTGAAAGTATTACAAGTTTCACAATTCAGGTTTGTCTTTCTGGGCAATTGTGTGAAATTTTTAGAGTAAACTAATTGTGTTTGTTTCTTTAATATTCAAGGGTGTCCGACTGTCTCTTAGGCTTTTGTGCGTATTATTGAGTGAACAATTTGGAGTTGTTAGTCATATATGATTTTGTACTTGTAGGAATGGCTGCTTTCTGCTCCCAAGGAAGATCTGCATCTGCCAGAACCTAACATATTCAATCCTACAGACTTGTCACTTAAGATTATGCAAGAGAAGGTACAATATGTGTTGGATTTTATGTTACATAAATATGGTTATTGGTGTCTTAATTCTATTGAAAATATTTATCTTTTAAAACAGGTCAAGTTTCCAATTGTTGGTCACCATATTCAGGCTTAGGGTACAAACCAGATACAATGTTTTCCACTCCAGAGGCTTATGTAAAGATAGATTTCAATTGTCCGTATGCTGGAAATTCCCTTGAAGATGAAGTTTTGAGTGATATTTTTATAAGATTATTGATGGACTACTTGAATGAATATGGATGGTTGTTTCTTAATCCCCTGAAGTGCATGGTACTTTCGCTTGAACATATTTCCATTATATTTCTTATTTAAGAAATCATCTGACATTCCTATAATTTAGGCCCAAAGAAGAAGTTACGTGCATCCTTTGGGGATCATGGTTAGATACTGTTGAGAAGGAGGAGTTGCGGGCGGCAATGAATGATAATGGGCCGGTTTTTGTCCATGTACAGTAATGAGTTCTTTTAATAATTGTACCTGCAGAAAAGTTGTGAAGGGTCCTTTTAATAATTGTACGTGCAGAAAAAGATGAAGATATATAATCAGAATGATAATACAGGGAAATGCATGAGTGTGTTCAGGAGGGGTTTCCATACCAAGATCATTGTCTTTATTTTCAACAAATAGAGGCACGTGATAGCAGATTTTATGTCAGCTTGGTCGAACTGGGTTTTATCCCTCACATCCAGAATTGTGTATTCTTCAACTGCTATTAATTCTTTAGCTTCATCAGCATTTATATAATTCAGCTTTTTTGTCAAGCTTCTCCTTACAAGAAGTTTCCCTGGCATGGTCCTTGCATTGTGAGATTTTAATACCAACGATGTCCCTAAGTTGCTGAAAACACAACCTTGATCCCTTACCAGTGTTCAAAAATACTCAAATACTATTCGACTATTTTCCTTCATTAGTCTCGAGAATTAAATTTACTTTAAAATCTATCTTTCAAGATAAATGGCGAAAATCTGTAGAAACAACCAGATGGAATCGCAAGTATAATGTATTTTATTGTCTTGTACTGTCAAGATTTTTCCCCATTTCAGAAAACAAGGGAAGTAATTTAAAGAAGTCAGCAGCTAAATAAGTCTCAACAAACGATAAATCTAGGTAGGAAAAAATGATTATTAATAAATGCTCTAGAGTGTTGATTACATTAAAAATTTAGTTTAAATATTGACATTTTCTTAGAAAAAAGTATTTCATAGCTAATGCAATTAATAATCAAGCTTTTAGAACAACTCACTTTTGAATTAAATAAAGCACGTTTTTGGGAATCGGTGTTGGATTCTGATGGTGTATCGTGGATTATAAAACATTGTTTGTCCCATTAGCAAAAGTGCATACACTTCTTAATGGCTTTTCCTATTAATTGTCACTCACCGTACCCCAAGTGTTCTAACCCTTCTACGTGTTTAATTTATATTTAAGCATAATACAAAAATCATAAAAAAATTATATTATTCATGAGAAATTATATCCATAACATAACAAATTTGACAAAAGAACTATATTTGTAATGGATGTGCAAAAATGGTCAAATATCTGTTTATTGACATAAATTAAATCAGTTATTTATAATTGTATACCAAAAGGTTTTCACAAATGTCTACGACCTTGAATGGTCACATGTCATGAATGTAGCATGCTTTATAACTCTACACTTTTGTTGTTATCTATTGGTTCATTGCATATTTTACAATCGAGAACTGATTTTACTTTAATTCATGTACACTTAACAATATTAGCTTAGAGAAATCATGAAATGTTGAACAATGCGAATAAGCTATAACTTCTGACAATTAATCACCCATGCAACGTACGGGATGTCCAGCTCATTTAATACAATGGAAAGCATCATTCAAATGAATACATCAATACATTGCTTCTTATCAATCTTATTGAGTTTAAGGACAAGCAAAACTCATTAGACAGATATAAGCAAAATACAGGTAATTTGCATCTCTGAAAAAACAACAGAAAAACCACACAATACCAATAATACTACCACAACAACAGCAAAAAAAACACATATATGGGACGCGGCTTCTCTCCTCTTTCGCGTCCGTCTGCTGCCCTCCTCTTCCCAATCTGGACCATTAGATCTAATGTTTTATAAAAATAAATATGTTTATAAAAATAATTTTAAATATCATAAATAAATTTAATCTATCATTATTTGGTCTGAACAGTTCACAACTGTAATAAAAAATGAAAAATAAAAATAAAAATTTATAATAATATTTAGTTCATTACTGTTCAGAACAAATTTTGGCAAATTAAATTTATTATGTGATTTTAAATTATTTTTTATAATTAGATTTTGATCCAATGGTCCATATTTAATATTTTATAAAAATAAATATGTTTATAAAAATAATTTTAAATCTCATAAATAAATTTAATCTATCATTATTTGGTCTGAACAGTTCACAACTGTAATAAAAAATGAAAAATAATAATATAAATTTATAATAATAGTCTACAGTTCTTTATTATTCAGAACAAATAATGATAGATTAAATTTATTATGAGATTTAAAATTATTTTTATAATTAGATTATTTTTATAAAATATTAAATCTGGACCATTGGATCAAGATCCAATGGTCCAGATTGGGAAGAGGAGGGCAGA
The DNA here is from genome assembly GCA_037074515.1 of Mimosa bimucronata. NCBI lineage: Eukaryota > Viridiplantae > Streptophyta > Magnoliopsida > Fabales > Fabaceae > Mimosa > Mimosa bimucronata. The sequence continues at coordinate 23,568,495 of CM073441.1, forward strand.
GGAGGGACACGGCAGAGGAGAGAAGCCGCGTCCATATATGCATTAGGCAAATAATTCAAAAGCTATATTAGTTAGCATGATCAGTATACCAATAAATAATGCCTAAATAATCATCAAGGGAAAACAAATGGTCACAGACTAGACCAAAGAGAAATGTGCTATTGTAAAATCGATGTTGCATGCAGATACATGATATAAGACATAGAATACCAAAGTTATTAGCCATACAAACAGATAGTGGTGCTTCTTCACCGCCGTCAATGCTCACCGTTGCAGAAAGAAGCAGAGCTGAGGTTTGGTTAACACACAATCCTACCTTGCGATGACCAGTACTGATAAATGTAGGAAAGGAAACTTCAACATTTGATTTTGAGAAACAATGAATATTAAAGATCCATGCGATGACAAGTACTGATTGTTTGCCAACAATGTAACAATTTTAAGAGCGATTATCTCTTTGCGAAGCTTCTTGATCATAGCCATGGGCTTCCTCTTCAGCCCTCTCTGAAACCTCTCTGTGAACTCGAGCAGTGAAGAGCTTGACGAGCTCATCAGTAGACATATCGAGAAAAGCATCAAGAACAACGCCACTGAAGCTGAACTTCTTAAACATTCTCTTCTTTGGCTGTCCTGTAGCGACATCAGCCTCAACGTTTGCCTGAAAAATGTAGATTCATCACAAATTCAGAACACACATGAATGGAAAACAGGGAAAACTTGAGGAGATCGAACTCACCATGGCTGCGAAACGAGATGTGTGAGAGAGAGTGGCCGAAAATGGAGTAGAGCAGATTAAGGGAAGGAGAGATAAGGCTGGGGATTCAGTGGTGGCTGGGTTCAAATCGATGGTGATGGGGTTTGTGGCCGAACGGCTTCTATCGAAGAGGAATGCGAGACGGCGACGGCTAGGGTTGGGTGACTGTGAAGGTTAACGAAGATGGTGGCCGAGTCTAACGACGGAGGTGGCGGTGATTTGGGCGATTAGGTTTTAGGGAGAAAGAGGCAATAGATCTCCACCAATATCCTCATCGATTGACACTCTTCACCAAGATTTTTTTAAAAAAAATAAATTTCCCGCTTTGCATTTTGAGATGTGGAAACATTCTTTCTCTTTCAACGTCTCAATTGAAAGATCTTTTTTTTTAAAAAAAATGTTATACTTTCCATGTCTCACAATTTTTATGAGACATGGAAACACTCTTTCAACATCTCACAAATATTGCGAGACGTTGAAAAATTCTTTTTAAATGTTCTACTTTGCACCTCTCAAATATTGTAAAACGTGGATACTACTTTCTGTCTTTTATTTTGCCCATTTTTTGATTTAGCGCCTTTGTTTTCCTAAAATCCACGTCTCAAATAGAAATGAGACGTGGTTTATTTGAAACTTCTCCAAATATTAAAGATTTTGCCACTACACTTTTTTCTAAGTCTAATATTTAAAAAAAAATGTGAAATGAGGACGTTAATAATGTCTTTTGTAGTAGTGATATGCAAAATCTTGATTCTTCCACAAAATTGTGACATGTAATACCAACACAATTAACAAATGTTTATATGGGAGACCTCTATTCATGATTTTTAAAATCATTGTGGAATTTAATAACTTGATATACTGGTCAAGTAAAATGCAAATTTGTATATTTTCTAATAGATATTCTATGTTAAATGATTTTCTTATACATGCTTCTGGCATTTAAGATCCTTCAAGGATTTTCATATAAATTTCACAATATTCATTTATTGATGTATATTTTCTTTTCATATACTGTTAGACTTATAATATAAGCAAAATAATTATATCCATCACAAAAAAATATTCCTTATCATATGCTTCATGTAACAATTACTACCTAATTATACTTTTAAAGATATTTTAAATTACCATCGACCCCAACTAAATCATCTGTTGACTAACTATGTTAGAAAAAGAAGTTTACTCAGACAACACACTAACATAATTAGAAAAAAAATGCTTTTTGTCGTTTCAATAAAATGTCAATTAAATATCCTAATCATGATAGAAAAAGATTTTCTATTACTAAAAGGCTATCATGGTTAGAAAAGAATCCAACATAATATAAATACACTAACCATGATAGAAAAAGGATTTCTATTATTAAAAGGCTATCATGGTTAGAAAAGAATTTATGATAATATAACAAGACATATCCATGTTAGAAAAGAATTTCTCTAATACGACAATGGCTAACATGGATAAATAAAGCCAACCTACCACTTGTTAATCAACCCATTAACAAACACCCAATAACAAATTTGACCATTAAACACTTTTACAAAAAATATCTAAACTCATTATAACCTCAAATCTGTCAGCCATTCAACATCCTCAAAATATACAAAATCCTAATAGTCCATAATAATGCCAAAATAGTCAAAACACCACTAAAATGTAGACCGGTCTCTCAGAAAGGAAATAGCATCAAGTTACCAAAATAAATATTCTAAAACAAATCCTCAATTTGAAAATAAAGAAGCAAAACGTGGAAAAAAGAGCGAAAGCAAAACAAATGATATGAATCCCTATTTGTGGCAATATCATCCGTCAAACCAGTCCAAAACTCACTAGCTTAGTGAGACGGTCCCGGATTCTTCCCTTGGTTTTCTACTGCGTTGCTGGGACCTGTAAAAATAGATAAAATGGGGGTAGACCTAGGTAACCACTAACTACTCACCTACGTGCGGTGTGTGCTAGCAAGGTGTTCAGTGGAGCATTACTAGATATATTTTAAACTGAAATGTATGGCAAGTACCAGATATATGCATAATAATATCCAACATCTCATCCCAAAATTTCATCAATTCAGTATGCAAAGGTTTCTCAAATATCACTCACATAAATAATTTCAAAATCATCAATCACAATCTTTCATACAAACACCGATATCATACGGTCCAGTAGGGACTCACAACCCTCGCCTGAGACCAGGGGCGTTCTCCCCGTTTTCGTCTTTCTATTTTGTTTAGTCCTTGTGGGCCAACAAGGAACCTCATTGCGCAATAGCATTTTATTTAATTAACCGGTATTACATACACAATCACCACAATCAGATCACAACTGTATGCAGCACCAACAAATATAAGGCACAAGGCCCATCCAGTAATTCTTTAAAATCTAATCATGCAATAACCTTTAATGTATAATATCGTTCCAAACATGACAATACATACCTTCATGCTAGTTCAAAATACATACTCCACTAAACAGGTTATATTATAAAATAAGCTTTCAAAATTCATGTTCGTCAAGACTATAGCCAATCACAAAATTACAAGTTTCAAATACTCACTAACCCACACACACACACGCAAACAAGCAGAAGTAGTTACCTGGTAGCTCGCACCGATCTCACAACAGTGCAGCATTCCCCCGTGCCAACTTGGCACAATCAGACTCTACACGCATATTCATATAATACAATCACTATCTAATAAAAGAAATCATAAGCTATATATTAAATTCCTAGTTACTCAACCTTACTTCTATTAATTTCTAATCTCAACCTTTCTTTATTCCACCACAACCATCATTCACCACTAATTCTAATTACCCAATTCAAGTCTAACTATACCTTTCCAATCATTAATCGATCATTAATTAACCTCAAAAATCCCTTCATCATTCAATAGTTAATTCATTAATCTTCCATATGCAAATTATTTCATATTCAAGCCTAAATGATAACCCAATTTTCTCAAATCAATTCATACACCAAACATACCCATTCAATATTTCGAGTAATGTCGTTGAGTCCAAATGATTTCTTAAATTCCATAATTTCACCTCAAATACCCAAATTCATAGATTTCTCCGATTAAAACCAAGCTTAAAGCTACTCAGATCAAGAAAAATCACCCATAAGGATTAACTCTATCACAACTAAACCTTTAAATGTTTTTAATCAATTAAGATAACCCAAACAATAAATTATAATACATTACCCAAGCAGTAATTTTCAAAACCTTTTATGAATTCTAAGTTTTCAAATTAAGAAAATTATTTTAAATTCTCAAATCACCTAGCAGACAAATCTAAACCCATAGAATCAACCTACTAATTTACCTCAACAAATCTATGGTCATTTATTATCAAAGCTCAACTCCTACTTCAAACCTAAATCCCAATTTTTACTCTAATCACCCTAATATTACTGCCATTAGAAAGCTAAAATTATATGTAAAAAACTTTTATGAAGGTAGCTAAATCAGAAGAAGTGATTTTGGTTACCTAAATTACCTGTAAAACTCACCTAAATCAGATCCAATAGCCACGACACTGTGCGAACGAAAAAACCGATGCAATGCTCAGTGCCGCATGTCATAAGTCTAAGGGGATGGGGGTGTACATTATATATATATATATATATCCAACGTGCAGGTCCCGTTAACATTATATTATTTGATTTGTTATTATTACTATTTTCTTTCCAATTTATTATTTACTATTATATAGTATTAACATTAGTTCAGTGACTCTCCTAGAATTTTGATAATTAGCTATGGATACTATCAAAATATATATATATATATATTTATAAAACAAGATATCATTTTTTTCTATTTTTAGATTACCCATTTAAATTATCAACATAACTTTTCGATTATTTTCAACCTAATTATTTTGTGAAATTAATCCTATCAATAAATCTTAACTCACATAGAAATATCTCCTTTCACCACAAATCTCTCCAACTAATCTTCATAAGATCCTCAAATTCAAATTATATCATCAAATTCAAATTAAACTCTCACATTCAAATTAAATCATCAAATCTAAATTAAATCTCAAATCCAATTTAAATCCTCCAATCCGAATTAAATCTCAAATCCAATTTAAATCCTCAAATTCGAATTAAATCTCAAAATCAAATTAAATCTTCCAATTCAAATTAAATAATTAATTATCTTTCTTAAAATAGGAAAATACTAAGCCCCTAGAATCATCAACAATACTCAAATTCCATATCTTAATATAATTTATTTATCAACTCTTATTCATTTATTCTAATCCTCAAATAACACCTCAAGATTCCATTAAATTCGCCAAAATTTCTCAAATGCCCTTGTTAATCTCCTAAATAAAATCACTAAACCTTAATTAATTTATCAGGATGTTACACTTCATCGCCTTTGTGAAAATCTATATTTCACACAAATATTTATATCTCTTAATAAGTTTATATTTTAGATATTTGGACTGCAGGTCCATAATTTTCATATATTGAAATTATAATCATATTTTCGTTGTGATTTTCCTTTTGTTTTCCTTTTGGACAATCATCTTTATATCAACTTCTTATGACATATCTCCATATAAGATCCTCATTTAATCACGTGATATCATTTTCAAAATTGTTGTCCACAACTTTATTCCTTTTGATTCCGTTGTTTCTCATTGTTACATAACTTATTGAGATCTCTTTATTATTTTTCAAGTACCAGAACCTTCTTTGAGGTTTTTCAATTAGTTATGTCTTAATACTCTTCTGGAGTACCTCCTCAATATGATCATCTTCATTATAAGCTCCTATTTATTCAAAGTATTTATCTTTTAAGTCGATTGATTTCTCATACTTCAGGCATGTCGCATTTGTTAGAGCATATTCAGCTAGAATATGAGATTTGATAATTCTCATCTAGATCAGTAATTATATCTGGCAGATATTTTGTAATATTTCATAAATGCAAAGTCTGATGAACTTCTGATTCATACTACTATATTTGAAGATCTACATTTGATAAAAATAGTGCATTCAATGTTTTTCTTTTCCAGCTATTCAATTTCTCCCCCTCATGCTTGCATAACTTTTTGTTGAATAATCATACGGTATAAGTCTCCTAAATCAATTTGTTTTATTTAAAATATCATTTTGTTTCATTCAGAAACAAACAAAACGAATGAGGTCTTTATCCAACATTTATCTCGACTTTCTTCAACATTCATCTATGTACATTGTGATGGATTATTAGGTATATGCAATGCACATTCAAATATTTTAAGATGGAAAATATCTAGCTCTTTACCAAAAGCTAATTTTACTCGGAGAATCTTGTTGGCTTGATATAAATATATGCTGCAACATGTAATTAATATTAAATGTGCCATCATTGAAATAGAAACTTTGTTCTCTAGCTATCCATAGAGGCTTTAATAAATTATTTATGGATCATATAATATGGAAATAATGCTCTCATCATAATTTATTAAAACAAATATGCAAACTTCAGGTTGCAAACTTAAAAAATTAGCACATGTAACCACCTTATAGATGCATCTATCAAATTTATTGAATACTTGTATGGTTTACATGCTATTTCAATGGGCCCATGAGTTTGATATAAATAAAAAAAAACGATCCATTCCAAATCACAACTAGTGCTTTTTTCATTGGAAATTTTATTTGAGATCAAGAAGCACATAATAGTTATTGAATATATGTTGGCTATTCAAGAATCTTATGGTTTTTCAATGGATGTCAATAAATAATTTGATGTTTCATATAAAATGATTTGATGTGTCATATATATGACTTGGATGATCAAACAAGTCATGCCAACAATAGATTTATTTGGATCAGTAAACTTTAGGTTTAATATATCATGTTTCTTATGCAACAATAACTTTATTTGGATCAGTAACCCAGGGATTTACTATATCATGTTTCTTAACCAACAATAAACTTTTCAATTTCAATGTTTAAAATCATACCTTGACACCCATCTTTGAGAGATGAATTGAACTTTGTGAGGAATGATATCATTCAGGATTCAACATTAACTTACTCTTGAATTACAACAATGTATATTCAACATTCAAACATTAACTCACACTTGAAGAATATGAGTTGAATTTCATTCAACATTCAATATTAACTCAAACTTGTATTTTAACAATCTCCCCCTCAAGTATGAGTCATACCAATAAATTTCAACTATTCATGTATTTCAAAAACAGTTATATAAGGCCAATAACCTACATTTCATTTGGAAGCTCATATACTTCCTTACTCACATATAAATATGGATTTCAATCCAATTAGATTGGATTATCTTTTTCATTCCCTTCAATGAACCGAAGTGCTAATATCAATTTACGGGGTCATAGTTTTCATGGTCAATTCCTCTTTCACCCAAATAATAAAAATGTTTAATAGTTCTTCAGGAACTATATCAATTTTGTTGTATCTAAGTTCTTCAAGAACTAACATATATATAATATGTATGTCTATAGAATTCCATTACTCATTTATCATAATTTGTTTCATTTGAAATGCATTCAACATATAAACTATTTGAATATTAAACCAATAAACGTGTCAGAATTATTGTTAAATATAAGAAGAAGAGATGAATATAATAAAAGATTATCACGTTTATTTGAAGAAAGAAACTATAGGTACGTTTTTCAATGGTTAAATTAGACTTCAATATCACGTATTAGTAATGCAATAATCAATGGTTACATAGGAACATGTATTGTGTTAAGAAGAAAAATAATCATTTTATACGTTTATTGGTATGGTTAAATAATTCATTCTATAAACTATTTGAATATTTAAGTATTTGAATATTGAAAAATAATATTCACTGATTAACAATAATTAAATATTAAACCAATAAACGACAAATAATTGATTCCTTAATAAATGACAATTACCATTTATAAGCTATGTTAAGGAAATCTCAAATCAATTATGCTATGTGTACGAAAACTTATAGATAAGGAATGAATATACCTTTCTTAATTTGGTGATAAAATTGCATTCGAAAGACATCAATTTCCTTGGAAGAGTGTTGTGAATGGTAGCAAGTGCAAATTCAAGTTTAAGAAGATTTGGTGAATTATCCTTAAGAACCAGTATGATTCCATCACCACTCAAAAAAATTCTTATACAATATCAAAAAGTTATTGTAATTTGCTCTTTTATAATTTAAACACTAAAAAAAAATCACATATCATGTAGTCTTCTAGGTTTAACGCATCACTTCGCAACTTATGGAATGTCTTAGACATTGTAACACTTGCGACCTAATTATACTTTTTAATGCATTTTAAATTACCATTCATCAATTACAATTATTTATTGACTAACAATGTTAGAAAAAGAATTTATCACAGAAAAATAACTAACAAAGTTAGAAAAAAATTCTCCATCGTTTCAATACCAATTAAATGCTCTAACCATGATAGAAAAAGAATTTCCATTATTAAAACACTATCATTGTTAGAAAAGAATTCGACATAATGCGACAGAAGTTATCCATGTTAGAAAAGAATTCTTCTAAATAAGGCAAAAGGCTAAAGTATGGATAATTAAAGAACAACACATCATCTAACTAAATCAACTCATGAAATTAGAATATCAAAAGCTCTATGATAATAACTAAAATAAACCTCTATGAATATTAATCCATAAAAATCACATTACTCATAAAATGTCCTTATGCAAGACCAGATTCCAATTGATAAAAGATGAACATAAAATGATTAAGTTCATCGGACTAGGACCGGTCCAAAAAGAAAATAACCATCAGTCGAGTAATACGACACATGCAAATTAAAATCCTTAAATCAAAATGAACAACAAAACTTGGAATTTAGCAGAAGCAAAAACAACATATGTAACATCCTAAAAATTAATTAAGGATTTATGAGGGTAAATAGGAATTGATTAATGAGAAATGATGGATTATGAGAATATTTGAAGAATTTTGAGGTGTTTTTAAGGATTTTAAAGGCCTAGTTTTTCTCTTATTTGGAGGATAATAATTTTTGGGGAAATTATTTTTAGGCTCAAAAGAGGTTATTGTAGGAGTAAATAAATAAAAGATATTATAGGAAAAATTTTGAAAGTAAAAGGAAAATTTTTGGTTCAAAAGAAATATCTTATTTGAGGATTTTAGGACCGAGTAGTGCATTATTTCCTAATCTTTTTCCTATTCACTACATTTTTTCCGTAAAACACTCCATGTCTCCCTCCTCAAATTCTGCCTTGTCTCCCTCCAGTCACTATTTACATATATATTATTATATTATTATTATATTATTATTATTACTATTGAGTTACTATTCATTACTATTGAGTTACTGTGCGTCAATTATATAAACACACACGCACACATTCACGCTGATCACTCACTCAGCTCTCTCTCTCTCTCTCTTACTCTTTCTTTCCACTATATATTCCTATCACTAGACTTATTAGAGTCTGTTAGTATAGGAATAGTAAGTTTTTCGGCCAACTAAGCACATTTTTGGAATCCCGTAAGTCTCCTCTACCTTTCTATGTCATTAGTTTTTCAATTTGTTATACTTGAAAAATTAGACCTAGTCTAAATTGATAATTTTTAGGAGTCCTAAAATTAATAAATTGAAGCTTAGACCTCGATTATGAGTTTCTCTAAGTAGATTTTTCATTGTGAGAGGATTTTCTTAATTATTGGGGATTTTTGGATATATTGAAAATAGGGCTTTTGATGATCTGAGGTGTCTATAGTTAATTAATAATTTTTAAATGTTTATTAAGGTTTGGAAAATAAATTGTGGATTAAATAATGGATTTTTGAGGTTGAGAAATAATTTAGGGATGTAAGGTTTAATTTTATTTAGGCTTGAATTTTTATAAATAGTTATTGGAAGGATAAATAATTTTGGATATATGTATAAATGGAGTAGAGATAAATTTTAGAGATAGAAAGGGAGAATAAATGTTAAATTGGAAATTTAAAATAAGTAAGGGCAAAGAAAGGGTAGTAAATAATTTATTTTCCAACATGTGAAATTGTTGGATAAATAATTAATTGTGGTTGTATATATGGTTGTGTAGTGCTTGAATTGCACTAAGTTAGCACGGGGGAGCTGCACTATTGTGAGATTGGTGCCAGCTATCAGGTAACCGCTTTCTGCTTGTTTATGTGTGTGTGTAGTGTTAGTAAGAAATTTGAAATATTATTATTTGAAAATTATGATGTTATATGGAGATGAGATTTTGAATCACAAATTGAGATTTGATTATCAATTGATGATTGATGAGATATGGAAATTAGATCTGGAAATATTAATATTTTTATAATAAATGTCCTGTGGAGTATTATTTTGAAATGGCATAAATTTGTGATGTGAAATATTTGAAACGGAAATATATGTGGTTTTGAAAATTATTTAATATATGTATATCATGAAAATACTGGAAGGCCTGGTGCCTGATTTTGGTGTTGCATATCTATGTGTTGTTTGTGAGAAATTATTTGGGTATGTGACACCGGTGAATTGGAAATTGTGCCATCACGTGATGAGGTACCCTGTTGCGCCACGGGGACTAATTGATATATTATGAGAAATAAAGGAGAGAAAGACGAAAGAGGGGATATCGCCCCTTACGGATTCAGAAAGGACTGTGATCCTTCTAATCCGTGGTACGTTTCAGGGAGGGTAGAAAGTCCCTCGTGAACTGTACCATGGTGATCAGGGGCGGGTGGAAGGTCCCGACTGGTCCCACATGTTTTCCCAACATTTCTAGTAAGATTTGTTTGGGTTGTCTGTAATTATCAATGATATATATACTATTATTGAAGATGAATTGTGATGAATTATTTTATAATTATAAACAATGAGAAAAGATATTTAGGACCAAGATATGCATTATATGTGAATACTTGAGTATGCTGTTTGAAATAATATAATTATATGTATTCCACTGGACATCTTGCTAGCACACACCGCACTTAGATGAGTAGTTAGTGGTTGCGTTTGGGGCTACCCCCATTGATCTCACTTTTGCAGGTCCTAGGAGTGAAGTAGGAGGTCAAGAGAAGGATCCGGGAACTTCTCACTGATATCGTGAGATACTCTGGACTAGAAGGACAGGAGGTATTGCCACATTTAGGATCATATTTTGTATGATGCTTCCGCTGAAAACTTATTATTATTTTGGGAAGAATTATTGTATAATTACCATTATGGTATGGTATTTTAAGGATGATGTGTGGAGATTAATTATGGATAATATAATTCTCTGTTATTGTACTGGGAAGAAAATTTATATTGTGATGACAGAGATTTGGAGTTGAAATTTGAATTATATATAAATATTATGGAAAGCTCTTTTTCTAACTATGTTAGTTATCTTTATTAAGTTAATTCTTTTTCCTAACATAGTTAGTATTTAGTAAATATTACATGAAATATTTTATTATCCATGTTAGACTCTTGGTATTACTGAAATTCCTTTCTAACATGGATTACCTTTTTATATAAGATTAAATCCTTTTTATTATTTTGGAAAGTTCTTTTCTATCGTAGTTAGACGGTAGTAATCATTTTTAATGGAAATCTTTACAGAAATTCTTTTCTAACTATGTTAGCGAATTTTTGTTAATTTAATTCTTTTTCCTAACATAGTTAGTACTATAAACATTTTAATATATTATTGTTAGTGGTTAAATCTGGATTTTTGGAGGTAATGTTACAACATACATCATGTCCCTAAATGTGGCAATAATCTCTATCCCGCTGGTCCAGGGACTCATAAGCTTAGTGAGGTAATTCCGGATCCTTCCCTTGGTTTCCCTTTACTATTACCAGGACCTGTAAAAATAAGATAAAAGAGGGTAGACCCAGGTAACCTCTAACTACTCGCCTACTTGTGGTGTGTGCTAGCAATGTGTTGAATGGAGTATTACTAGGTATAATTGAGATCAAATCACATGACAAGTACCAATTAAATGCACAGTGACGTTAATGACAACAGCTCATACTTTCTAATACATAAGACCAATCTAGAATCAACAGTCATGATATAACATAGTATAACTCTCCACATATTACCATCATCATATAGCAAATTACTCAAATATCATTCATCAATCACATATCTCAACAATGTACGTTACAATCCAATACATAGATAACAAACCAAACAATCAATAACACCGATATCATATGGTTCAGTAGGGACTCACAACCCTCGCCTGAGACCGGGGGCTTTCTCCCCAATTCGTCTTTCCGTTTTATGTTATTTAGTCCTTGTGGGCCAACAAGGAACCTCATCGCGCAATGGCATTTTAGTTAATTATTCGGTGATCATACACAACCACGAACATGATCACAGATATAAGCAACTATCCACAAGCAAAATGCCCATTCCAGAATTCTTAACAATTTATTCATGCAATAGATCTTTCAAAACATAATATCTTTCCAAAATATAACAGCACATGCAATTCATGCTAGTTCAAATTAGATACTCCACCAAACCATTGTATCAGAAAATAAGCTTTAAAAACTAGGATTCACAAATACCATAATACATCTCAAAATCATTAGTTTCAAAGACTTACTAATCCATACACACACTCAAACAGGCAGAAGTAGTTACCTAGTAGCCTGCACCAATATCACAATAGTGCAGCTCCCCCCGTACTGTTTTAGCATGACTCAAACTCAATAGGAAGCAATAAGAAGTCTTAAGACCCTTAAAATCACAAATCGTACCAAATGGTTTTCGGACTTCTCTCTCTCTCTCTCACCATTCTCTCTCTCTCTCTCTCTTGCAAATTCTGACATAACCCCATGGAGAAGAAAAGCCTTCTCCTTTTAAACTGATAAGAGGTGTACCATATGTGTCATATCTTTTTTTTTAACATTATTTTATTTATTTATTTATTTATTATTTATTTTATTTAAGGAAAGAACAGGTGGCATATATATCTATCTTGTTTAGGATCGAACGGTGTTAGTGTGTATGTGTCATTATTATTTATATATATATGTATATATTAATCTACTATTTAATGAAAGTAGGAATCAGGTGGGTATATATAATGCCCTTGAACTCTCCCGTGAGGTTTTTATATGTATATATATATATACACACACAAATATATATATATATATATATATATTTATTTTCTTCATGTGCACCATAAACTATCTTTACCTATATTGCAGGAAGAAAAGATGATACATATATGTTATATATTTATATATATATAATTACTTTACATTATTATTTTTAAAATTTCTTTAATTAGACTTTTGAATCAAATGTCACGGAAGTTTGTTATATATATTCCATTATTATTTCTTTTATTTATATATATATATATAAATATATATCTTTATATATAAAAATTAAAATCTAATTATTTTAAATCTATATTTTGGAATTGAAAAGTATTTAAATCTATTTGACTATTTTATTCAAATTTATTATTATAAAATAATTCTTTCTTGATATTCTCCCCTAAATTGAAAATAGTATGGTCCAATTCTCCCTGTGTTTTTAAGAATTTTGCTCCTAAAATCCTCTTATCTCATATCTAATAATTTATTTCAATATTTATTTATTTATTCTAAACATCAAACAACCTCAAACAATCCTATTATCATCGTAATTGATTAAATCTCATTATTAGAGATCCTAAATTAATTACTAAATCTTAATTAATTTTGTAGGATGTTACAACTCTATCCACCTTTTTAGAAATTGTGCCCCCAAAATTTTACTAAAAAGGGTTAAAACAAGCAATTAATACACAAATAATCAAACAAAACAAAACTTACCCCTAGAAGAGATGGGGATACTTGCTCTTTATATGGTACTTCCTACCAGTAACTTCCTACCAGTACTCTTATTGGTTAAGGGAATCCAAAATCTATTTACAATGACAGCCTAAGGTACCTCATTCCTTGAGCTATTTAAAAAAATTCATAAGCCACCAACAAGCTTTGATAGGCTTTTTCTTGCTAACAAAATGATCCCCATCTATAATTATTTAATCATACTGCCCATGAACTACGAGATAGAATTCCATCATCACTATGAAAAATCACAAAAAGTTATTGAATTATCTCCCCTTTTATTATTATTACCTCCTCTTTAAGCCACTTGGCATCCATACTAACTCAGAAACATCTCACTACTATGAATGATAACCCAAATCTTATCCTTGAAATCCTCAAAATATCACATTTTTGTACATTCTTGATCCCTTATTTCCTTAATTTCAATAGAGAAAAGGCTCACTTTAATCACCTACAACACCGATATCGCCTAAACATATATGTGCGTGTGTGTGTATATATATATATTACTAAACAGTCTCAAAATCCTAAGACTGATTCCCTTATAATAGCACACTTTTGACCTAGAACTCAACCCTTCATCTTCGAAGACCCTAAATCTATAACCTTTGGGCCCCTAATCTATCTAAAACAACATATTCAAGCTTTCAAAATGCAATCCTAGAACCAATAACACCTCAATAATACTTATCACACCTTGTATCTTTGAGTCTGATAATTACAACAAATATTACACATCCATAAAGTATTAGCCAATATTAGGTTTAACCTCTAGTCTCATTTATCCATCAATTCTTTCCCCAATCATAACCTCTTGTTCTAACTCCTTAACTACCATTAAGAATATTATTTTTTCAAATCAATGTTCAAATAATAAAATCAACAGATAAATAAATAGAATAAAGGATCAAGTAACTAATAGAAACAAAAATACTATGAGTGATTATAAAATTGATGGTCAAATGAAAAAGTGATCAATATTGAATAAAAATAAGATAACGTAAATTGAATTCATGAAAATGTTAGTTAGCAATCAAATGATAGATTTTCAAAACAACAAAAATTTAAATTTAAAATAATGAAATAATGAATCTTATAAACCTCGAGAAAGTTTCAAGAATAAATACTAAATCATAAAAGTTTCACTTTCGAATCATATTTTAAAATATATATATATATTTAAAAAAAGTTAAAAAGTGGTAACAAATGAAGGAATGATGGTAAAGTTAGTTTATTTATGAAAAGACACCACATTAAAATGTTTTTTTTCAAAACTTTAGTGACATAAGTTTCCCGATATGTAGAAAAATTCCATATTCAAAACAAGTTTTAAGTAAAGGGATGTTGAAATTTAAAAGGATAGGAAGGACTATTGCAGTTTTTCTTTTAAAAAATAGAATACAATCAAAATATTTTTAAATTTAATGCTGAAAATATTTGTAAAATAAAGAAAAAAATTGTAACTTTAATATCTTCCAAACATATAATAAAAACGCTCAAGAGGGAACTAGTAACTAAAAAAATACTTGGTTTTATAGCTGGATTGTTTTTGACCAAAAAAACTGTATATTTTTAAATAAACTAATAATCATCATCAATCAAATAAAAATTTCCGAAAAATATTTTAAAAACATTTAAGAACTAATCAAACTATTTATTCTCAAATAAAATATAAAAAACTGTGGATCTACCTAGAAAATATTTCAAAAAGAAAAATCTACTATCATTATAAAAGAATTCTATTTTCAAAACTATTTGAGGGTAAAGAGACAATAAATTTAAATACAGTAGGAAGAATGATGGCAGTTTAAATATAACAATAGAATATAATTGCAATTTCAAGCAAAAAGATATTTCAAACTTATAATTCAAAAGTAAAAGACTTAATTTATAAAATATCAAACAATAGAAATAATTGTTTCTATTTTCGAAATAATCCATGAAATGAGAAGATTACTTTCAAATCAAATTTAGAAATAATAAGGTTAAAAAAATGAGGACAATAAAATATCCATTTTTTTAAAAAAAAAGCATTCTATTTTTTTTTTCAGGAACGAAAATTGATTGATTTTTGAAAGTACATTCAACTCTTAAAACATATTCAATCGTGCGAAATTGCTCATAAACATCTGTTGAAACAAAATGACTTATTTAAAATTTTAAAATCTACCACTTGTGTATTAAAAAAAGGGACTTCCATCACTTCCAAAGTTTCATGATGAACACTAAATCTATTTAACTAACTCTTTATAATTATCCAACCTAACCACATTATTCCCTGCTAGCGAGCCTATCAAACCATCCCTGTCCAACAAACATCACCTCATGGTCAACATATGATTTAAAATCACCATATAATATCAACCAATCGCCCTTAATCAAATTTAACCCAAAACACAAGATTCCCTACTTCACACTTGGGTAAGGTTATCAACTTATCAACCATTGCTTCATGACTACTATAATATTTTCAAATCCTTAAAATCACAATCAAATCCCAATTCAATAAAATTTTAGTCAAATTAAATCTAAACGTCATGCCTTAATTTCCTAATTTCTTCCATCTCACTTCCCAACGGTCTTAGCCAATACGATTTTTTTTCATTAGCACCGATATGTCTAAAGAAACCAAGAAGCCTCAAATTCCTTTCAATTCTCTAAATCCATTCCAAATCCTAATATTCACAACTTTGAATCTCTCTAAACTCCCTTCTAAGTCAACCTCAACAAGTCAAACTAAAAAGAACTCATTCTAAGCACCACTGAAACTAATGCAGTTGTCAAATTATTGAAAGTCCTCAAGTAATCAAAACCCCAACAAACTTTAGCTTTAAATATTCAAAACTTAACTAAATCCTCATACCTAGAGGTACAAGCATATTCCAAATAGCCATACTCAAACCATATTACTCCATTCAACTTTCCCATCAAAACTAGTAAGAATTTAACCATCATTATTCCTTATCTTGTTAGGCCAAAGCTAATTAGTTTCTAGAAAATTCTCAATTCTTTTCAATGTACCCACTCTCCTAATCTTGAATAGGCAATCCCGAACATTTATTCACTTAACTTGGACATACTTTCTAATTTTAAACAGAACTCAATTCGCCCAACTTACCTAACTTATATTTCCTATACCATCTGGCATTTATACAAGACAGATAAATTGATCATTTAATTTACCTTTCATATCCTTAAGACATTGGCCCACCAATTCGAATCATTAAATAGAGCAGTTATTGTTCATCTAATCATACTGTTCCATCTTTTAAATGGAACCTGATCGACCTTACTATGCTCCCCACCACAGGACGAAAGATATATCATATGACAATATGGCAATAAATGTATAATCAATCAGACCTAAATAATATAAGGTATACTATCCCACCCACCTACGGATGGAAGTTACACCTATAAGAATTAACAAAAAAAAAGCCTAAATTAGGGAAAGGATCAGGAATGTATTGCCATAATACACTAATGCAAGTGCAATGCATGACCAAAAATATCAAGAAACACGTGTAAAGCACCTCCAGGTTTGAGACCATGAAACTGATACCAACTGTAACACTTACAACTTAATTATACTTTTCAATGCATTTTAAATTACCATTCATCAATTACAAAATTATTTATTGACTAACTATGTCAGAAAAAGAATTTATTACAGAAAAATAACTAACATAGTTAGAAAAAGAATTTCCATCATTTCAATAAAATACCAATTAAATGCCCTAACCATGATAGAAAAAGAATTTCCATTATTAAAAGACTATCAAATCACATGACAAGTACCAATTAAATGCATAGTGACGTTAATGACAACAGCTCATACTTTCTAATACATAAGACCAATCCAGAATCAACAGTCATGATATAACATAATATAACTCTCCACATATTACCATCATCATATAGAAAATTGCTCAAAGATCATTCATCAATCACATATATCAACATTGTACATTACAATCCAATACATAGATAACAAATCAAACAATCAATAACACGGATATCATATGGTCCAGTAGGGACTCACAACTCTCGCTTGAGACCGGGGGCGTTCTCCCTAATTTATCTTTCCGTTTTATGTTATTTAGTCCTTGTGAGCCAACAAGGAACCTCATCGCTCGATGACATTTTAGTTAATTATTCGGTGTTTATACACAACCACGAACATGATCACAGATATAAGCAACTATCCACAAGCAAAATGCCCATTCCAGAATTCTTAACAATTTATTCATGCAATAGATCTTTCAAAACATAATATCTTTCCAAAATATAACAGCACATGCAATTCATGCTAGTTCAAATTAGGCACCCCACCAAACCGTTGTATCAGAAAATAAGCTTTAAAAACTAGGATTCACAAATACCATAATACATCACAAAATCATTAGTTTCAAAGACTTACTAACGCATACACACACTCAAACGGGCAGAAGTAGTTACCTGGTAGCCTGCACCGATCTCACAACAGCGCAGCTCCCCCCATGCTGTTTTAGCACGACTCAAACTCAATAGGAAGCAATAAGAATACCCTCAAAATCACAAATCGTACCAAATGGTTTTCGGACTACTCTCTCTCACCGTTCTCTCTCTCTTACAAATTCTGACGTGACCCTATGGAGAAGAAAAGCCTTCTCCTTTTAAATTGATAAGAGGCGTACCATGTGTGTCATATCTTTTTTTAAACATTATTTTATTTAAGGAAAGAATAGGTGGCATATATATATCTATCTTGTTTAGCATTGAACGGTGTCATCGTGTATGTGTCATTATTATTTATATATATGTGTATATATTAATCTACTATTTAACGAAAGTAGGAATCAGGTGGGTATGATAAACTTGAACTCGCCCATGACGTTTTTATATGTATATATATATACACATACAAATATATAAATATATATTTATTTATTTTCTTGATGTGCAACATAAACTATCTTTACCTATATTGAAGGAAGAAAAGATGACACAGATATGTTATATATATATATAATTTGTTTACATTATTATTTTTTGAAATTTCTTTAATCAGACTTTTGAATCAAATGTCACGGAAGTTTGTTATATATATATATATATATTCCATTATTATTTCTTTTATATATATATATATATATCTTTATATATATAAATTAAAATCTAATTATTTTAAATCTATATTTTGGAATTGAAAAGTATTTAAATCTATTTGAGTATTTTATTCAAATTTATTATTATTATAAAATAATTCTTTCATGATATTCTCCCTTAAATTGAAAATAGGATGGTCCAATTCTCCCTATTTTTTGTAAGAATTTTGCTCCTAAAATCCTCTTATCTCATATCTAGTAATTTATTTCAATACGTATTATTTATTCTAAACATCAAACAACCTCAAACAATCCAATTATCATCGTAATTGATCAAATCTCATTATTAGAGATCCTAAATAAATTATTAAATCTTAATTAATTTTTCAGGATGTTACAAACATCATATTTACTTTTGATACTTTCATAGTATCCTTTTTGACTTCATAATCATTTTACCATTTACTTTCAATAAGTTGATACATATTTCTCTACGAATGGCTTCTGGCCATATTAAAATACTTGCTCATAATTTTATATCAAAATGTAATTATTTTAATATTTCCAAAAATTGTTACATCAAAATTATCAATTTGGGTATTGGTCATATGTGATCGTAGCAAAATATACTAATTAGTCTTCAGGATTATTACATTTGATGAAGTGATTCTCTATAAGTTACTTATCTTCTGGACAACATATTCTTAAAAATATTTTTTAAAGACTATAAAGCTCATATTTTTGTCATTTAATTTAATACATGACGATAAGCAGTCAAGGCTTTAATATTTATAACAATTCAATCATTAGAGCACCACAATTTCTTTTTTTTTTTGTACAATGTAGTGGAACTCACAATGTTCTTTCTACAAAAGAACTATTAAAAGGCGATGTGACTTCTAGTTATCGAGTTACAACTAAAAAAGCTATTAGATAAAATAATATGACTTCTAGTCATTTTGTAATATTTTCTTTTTGTCTATATGACTTCTAGTCATATTTAATTTTCATATTTTCTCATAATATTAATAAACATAGAAATATGAATTCCATGATTATGGTTTAATAGCCAAGACGTGCATATTATTGGCTTTTAACTATCAATGCCACCAATTTAATGTGATAAAATTAATTATCGCTCTTATAATTTGTTCCTTGCTTTCAATAGCAAATAATCACTTTGCTTAAATATTTGTCTTAAAGACCACGTCAAGTATCTTTCAAAGCTATAAAGCTATTTTATGTCATTTGATGCTTAAGCCATTTGTCATTAGCCTTCAGGGCTTGGCATTTTTAATATTTAGATGATCAAAATGTCACTCATTTTTTCATGCCATTTTTTAAATCACAAGATGGTCTCTACCAATAATCATTATCAAAAGTGATGAGGTTTCATGCCATCTAATTAGAAATTTGGGAGTATCATGGCTATTTGCCATTCAATAATATGAAACATAAATAAAATGACATGATAGCAACTTAAAATTAACATGAAATGTAATGATAGAAAGGTAAATGAAATAATATAACAAATAAAAAACAAGAATAATATAAATTGCAATATCAATAACAAAATAAAAGGCATAATATAAGATAATAAAATGAAAGTAAAATGACAAAATAAAAGGCATAATATAAGATAATAAAAGGCATAAATTATATATTAACTTTTGGTCTCTGAACTTTCACTCAATTTTGGTTTTGGTCCTTGAACTTTGAAAGTTTTGGTTTTGGTCCCTGAACTTTCGGTCAATTTTGGTTTTGGTCCCTGAACTTTACAATCGATGGTTTTGGTCCCTGAATTTTCAATCAATTTTAGTCTTGGTCCCTGAACTTTTAGTCAATTTTGGTTTTGGTCTCTGAACTTTCAGTTAATTTTTGTTTTGGTCCCTCAAGCTCAGGGACCAAAACCATCGATTTTAAAGTTTAGGGACTAAAACCAAAACTTTCAAAGTTCAGGGACTAAAACCAAAATTGAGTGAAAGTTTAGGGACCAAAAGTTATATTAACCCCATTATATAAATAAAGGGCATAATATAAGATAATAAAATGAAATTAAAATGACAAAATAAAAAGGATCAATAAAAGAGAGACTGCAATATATATATATATATATATATATATTATAACTGTGTTAAAAAAAAAACTAAGCACTATGTAGCATAATGGCAAAAAAAAAAGCACTATGTAGCATAATATTTTATAAATATAGCACTCTATATATATAACATGCATATGTGTGCGTGTGAATTAGAGTGTGCGCGCGTGCACAAATTATGTAACATGAAAAAATTGAACACGAAAAATGATAGGTAAACAACTTAGAAAAATAAATTGTATGTGCTGTGTGTATAACAACATATTAATATATAGGGAGTATATGTGCTCTGTGTGTGTATAACAACATATTAATATATAGGGAGTATATGTGCTCTGCGCGCGCGCTATAACAATATATTAATATATAGGGAGTATAGTTAAAATTTCACAGCAAATTCGTGTTGATCATGTGGTATAAAAATAAAGAAAAGAAGAAATATGTAGAGAGGAAGATGGAATAGCAAAACAAGAAATTTGAGAGGAAGTAAAAGAGTATTCTCATTCACTTGTAATTCTTAGTACAAATGCTTTATGCTTGGCCTCTATTTATAAGCCTCCATACTTTAAAGTCCATAACTACAGTTACAAAGGAGTAAATATAAGTATAATGGCAATAATCATAAGAAACTTCCACAAGTCATTCATTGGGAGGTTATAGGAAAAAGAATAATAAGAATGTGGAGACCATCCACTATCATATAACAATATTCATAACAAACCTATAGTTTTTACAAATTATTGATTTAATTAATTTTTTAGTGTATATAATTTAATTATCTATACTTGTAAAAGAAAACGCGTTGGTAGTGTCATGCAAGTCGCCTTAAATGATCATTGTCCATCGTGAAAGACAATCTGAAAATTGAAGTCTTCACTCGTACTTCCTTTGTCAATAAACATTTTTTTAAAAAAAAAAATTAATACATGAAGATAGATCAATGAAAGAAATCAAATAAAAATTAAGAGAAAAAGACAGATAAAAAAATTACCTGGAAGGAGCAGCCACATAAGCATTATTAAGGTGTTATTGACGGTTTTTTACCATAGTATAACTCATAGGGGTGTTCACGGGACGGGACGGGACCGGGACGACCCCGTCCCGTCCCGTCCCGTCCCGAAGAAAAGTGTTCGGGACGGGGTTTCCGTCCCGTGTCCCGTCCCGTCCCGAACTTGTCCCGGTCTCGATCGGGACGGGACGGGACCGGGACGGGACGGGCCTTGTCCCGGAACTTTTTCCCAATTAAAAAAATTGACCAAAAAATCTTTTTTTTGCAGAGCAACACATTTGGTGGGTGATTTTATAGCATAATTAAATCTCCTCCAGTGCCATGAGCACTCCATATTAATACATAATAAACCAAAAACATAATAATTAGAGTAAAAAAAAGTAGCAACAACTACACATTTAAATAGAGTTTAAAAAAACTTCAAATGTGATGTGTTACACATAGAGCATAGTGGCAGCGGACAAGAAATTTGAGATCAATGAATGGTTGGAACTTAGTTTAGAAGTTAGAGTTATATATTTTTTTTAAAAAATTCATATATACTCACATATGAGACAGATGACACATGTATTTTTTTTAAAAAATTATGAACATACATATATATATATATATATTCGGGACGGGACGGGATCGGGACGACCCCGTCCCGAGTCCCGTCCCGTCCCGAAGCGGTACTCTGTCCCGTCCCGGTTTGTCCCGTCCCGAAATGGCCGGGACGGGACGGGACGGACCGGGACGGGACAGAGTTGAACAGCCCTAATAACTCAGTTATGAGTTGAACTAATAATGATCAATTTTTCAAAAATATGAAAGGACAAGAACTAGATTTTAAATGAGAAAAAAATCAAGAACTGAATTATAAACGTGTCAAAAGTTAAGAGTCATATGTGAAAGAATGAGTTATAAGTTAGTTTAAAATTCAAGAACGAAAATAATAATTTCCACAAATCTATATAATTTTCTTTTCACACGGATTTGATCTATGTATGATATATACTGTTTTTAGCCTTTGTGAGTGTTTAATCCGTGGGATAGATAACTGTAATAATTAGCATAGATGAAATTGCTAAACGTTGCATGAATACCGCACATATATAGTGGTCATATATTGGAGGGTGTGCGTAGAGAGAGGTTAAATTATAGAAAACTGTAATGTTCTACAAAATTCAACAACAATATTCTGCAACTAGAAGGTCTGAATATTACAATTCCATATTCATAACAACTAAATCAACACTAATGTTTGAGCAATAATGGTTCAGCAATCCAACATAGAAGATCATATCTAAGAATCAAATACACAGATAAGAAAATGAAGAATACAGAGCTGAGAGTAAGAACAGAGAAGGGCCAGAGAAGAGAAGTCCAGAGAGTAGTCAGTTATTCCATAATTTTCATCCTCCCCTCCTCCAATAGAATCTGTCCTTATTATACTGAGGTGTTGCCTCTCAATCGACGTTGCTCCCAAGTCTGTTTCTTAGCTTTGGGCTTCTCCTATGGGCCTTGTCTTGGATCAGCTTCTAGGCCCAAGGTATATGTGTATGTTACATTACTCCCCCCATTGAAAAGGACCTTGTCCTCAAGGTCCAAGCAGGCAAACTTTTAAACAAATGACCGGTTCGATCTTGGTATATCCCACTATAAAAGAAACATAGAATGACATTGCAAAGAACGAAAATATCAACATGTGCATCAGTACCTGCGTAGCAACATGATATGACTTTTGCAACTAAGATTTCGTGAAGCAAAGCCAAGTGTGGTGCCAAATTATCCCTTGTATAAGAAAAATTGGCCTGAAACATGTGGTGCTGCTGTACACCCACCTCACTAATATGTAATTCACCTTGACTTGAAAGGGAAACCCACTTATGCTTAACCATTAGGAATGCTAAGCATAAAAGAGATGTCAAATTCATCCATATGGGATCATAATAAATTGTATTTCCCTTCCAAAAAAATTTTCTGTCCTCACTAAATCCCCTGCCACAACAAGCACGTTCAAAATGTATAGAACTCTTTGTTGAATATATAACCAATAACTCAATCCATGAAACCCATTTCCAAGTAGTGCTAACATTGTAGGCGTGACCGTCATATCCCCAAGACAAATTAGTGCAAGTGCCATCCAAAGTGGACTCAAATCTATTCATGACACATGGTAGGGGTTGTGTCACAAAAACTGAAACGCTCAAGTAAATTGGGAAAACAGCGAAATTGTCACCATATAATAAAATACCCACAAACTGTTTTGTGACAGTGACTACAGCATTGATAATGATTTGGCCTCAACATAATCATCATCCCTAGAATAAGAGCTGGTATGGTGAATCGTGAGTGAAAGGAAACCAGAATAAGCATTGTAAAAGATGTTAACAATGAGCCCCACATTTAATTCTAAATAACCAGTCCAGCAAGTCAAACACCATGGCTGAGCAATATCCCAATTAAAAGCATTACCATACCCACTAATTTTGTCAGATTCTTCAAACAATCCGTGAAATAAGCATGTACGGCACCTCATGAACAGAGCAAGGGAAAGAGAAATACCCGGATCAAATATCATGCTATGAATATTGCTGTGATGTTTTGCCAAATCATGATAACCAACAGGGATGAAAGTAATAGAAGTGAGGCACCGATTATTAGCCAAAACCTCAATTATAAGCCTTTGAACAATTGCAGCCAAATCCCAATTAGCCTTCCAACTATAAGGGAGTATGTCATAACTTCCATGAAAGATGGTTTTATCTAAGTGAACCGTGGAAGAATATAAATCAGTGAGTATATCATGAAAACATGTGAAGTCACATGAGAATGTCCTGCTGTTGTAGTAACCATGTAAATGCCCAATGTGAAACCTGATGTGAATGCAAGTTGGTACATGATATAAGGAGCTAGGATCAAATATATAAAGAAACATATCCAGCGGCTTAAGAAGACCAAACCATAAACCAAGAGTTTCCGGAAACAAGGCAGAAAAGTTATTGGAGCAATTTGTCAAACCCCATGCATGTGTCTCAAGGCAATGTTGGATTAAATGGCAATAGTAATGGAGCACCTCAATTGATTTAAAATGTAAATAGCTACCAGGATCAAAGATCAATCTCATTTGCATTCTATGAATACCCCACACTATATCCCCTATAACATGCAAACAATCGGTGAACAGCGTACCACTGTTAGCATCAAGATGCAGCAAATTTGGAACCTGATATGGAATGCCAATCACACTGAACAGAGGCCCGAAGCTAGTGAGTAATAGGGCATCATTGAATTTATGAACGGAAACTGCGTGAGCCTCAGAAGAAACGATCAATGAACCTTGAAGATGAGCGCCATAAGGAAGAAGAAGTGAGCTATGAGTTTGATGTTCTTCTTCGGTTGACAAAACTAAATCCTCTTGATTTGCTTGGTCGATTTCCTTCTCTGCTGTTGTTGACGGTGAGTGACCGACGGAGGTCATTGGTGTGGGAGATACAAATCTGGCCGATTCAACTGATGTAATGATCTCACAATCATCCGAAAATACTTCCTCATCCACATCGTAAACCGGAGTGGCGGTGATAGTCGTGGAGTCTCTCACATAAGGAAAATCGGAAGAGCCGTCATGGATGCGATCATCGTTATGGTCACTCCGAACAAAAACGGATTCGATGCTCGTTGATAATGGACGTTGCAAAGGCTGAATTTCTGGCTCCGAAAAGGCTTTGTACGATGGACGATCGGCGAAGCTCGGATTCTGAGAAGATTGAAGTTCAAATGGTAATCCACAACGATTTGCAATTTCTGCTAGTGAAGCCTCGATTCGATCAAGTCGATAAGATTCATAGCGATTCTTTGCAGCAAGTAGCGCCTCAAATCGCACAAGCCAAGAAGAATCATCATAGGCGGAAGGACTCAATGGAAGCACCATTTGTAATGTTTTACAAAATTCAACAACAATATTCTGCAACTAGAAGGTCTGAATATTACAATTCCATATTCATAACAACTAAATCAACACTAATGTTTGAGCAATAATGGTTCAGCAATCCAACATAGAAGATCATATCTAAGAATCAAATACACAGATAAGAAAAGGAAGAATACAGAGCTGAGAGTAAGAACAGAGAAGGGCCAGAGAAGAGAAGTCCAGAGAGTAGTCAGTTATTCCATAATTTTCATCCTCCCCTCCTCCAATAGAATCTGTCCTTATTATACTGAGGTGTTGCCTCTCAATCGACGTTGCTCCCAAGTCTGTTTCTTAGCTTTGGGCTTCTCCTATGGGCCTTGTCTTGGATCAGCTTCTAGGCCCAAGGTATATGTGTATGTTACAAAAACACCCCTGAACTTTGACTAAGTTGTATATATAACATTTGAAAGTTTAAATTAAGGACCTCTAAAGTTTCATGTTTAGACTCTCAACTCCCTTATCGTTAAAATTAAATTTCTGTTAAAGTCAATAGTTTTTATCATATCTATTTTTTTTATATTTTGTTTTGTATAAAGTGTCATTGAAAAATAACTCTTTTCATTTTATATAAATAACAGTAAGTATATTATAATATTTTATTTCAAATAATACATGATCAAATAAATATTTTACATGCATTTTAAGTAATTTTTATCTTTTAGACGTTCTATTTATAACATGCACCATCAAGAAAATATTTTAAATCCTTTTTTTAAATATTAAATATTTTTCAAATATTTGAAAATACTTAAAATCATATATAAGTTATCAAGGATTATTTTTTAAATGACATGATCTGTAATAAAAATGGTTTAAACTATTAATGACAAAATCCCTTAGCTTTAACAGAAATCTTAATAGCAGGAGAGTTAAGAGATAAAACATGAAACGTTAGGGGGTCTTAATTTAAAGTTTCAAAAGTTAGGGAGGTTATGTACAACTAATCCAAAATTCAAGGGTTATATGTAATTTAACTATATATATATATATATATATATGAAACTCCAAAATAGAACTCACTAATTAAATACGCTTGAGATGGGGACACATTAGGGTCAAAGTCTTTAGAGAACATCCAAATTAAGGCATTGTACATAAACATAACGTGTGAGACAAGCACAATTGAATAAAAAGTAGTATAGTGTCTTAATTGGCCCCACACAATTGAAATTGAAATACATGAACATTCAAATATGCATAATGGATTCACATAAAATGGATAATGACAATTAGAACATGCCTAATTATTTTTAATTGTTTTTTTTTTAAAAAAAATCACCACCCTCCATTAACTTCTTCCAAATGGGGGTGTTGAGCTTTACTCTAGTGACCTGAATGGCTTGGGCAGGACCAGTTTGGTCAGGCCATCATACTGCTTGAACATTTTCAAATATATATATATATATATATTTTAATGTAATATTATGGGTTAAAAACATGAAATTTTACAAATGCAAAAAGTTATGATAGCTCCTAATATTTGGGTATTAGTATTATTTAAATTTTTATTAGTGGTTGTGTGGAGATTGGGATTAAGTGTCCTGTAAGGAGTTTTGTATGCAGTCCTCAAGTGCCACCAATCAAGGCATAAAGATAAATATTTATATAACGAAAAGAATACGATAATATTATAAATGTGTTGGTATTGTACCTGCACTTAACCACTGAACACAAAACTCGCTAAACTCATCGCAGGGGCTATATTCTGGTATATTTTCGAAGTTTCTGAAGCCAAAGTAATTAATAGCAAATCTGAAGCAGTAAACCTGCACCAGTTGTTGATTATTATTTCTGAATAACTACTTCAATTTCTCAATTTACTATTTTGGTTTTGCTATTAATTACTCCTATTTTAGAAGTTTCAAAAATATAGCGGGCGTCAGTTTCAACTAATCACAAAGTTCCTAATCCATTTGTCTTATTTATGAAAAAAAAGAATAGTTAATAACAAAATAAGAAAGATAAATAGAGAAACCCCAAGTAGTTATTAGATGATAATCAGTAACAAGGGCATTGTTTCTTACTTCAGTATAGTTGTTTACTATTTTGGTTTTAATATTAATTACTTTTATTTCCAAAATTTAAAGTCTATTAGGAATATTTTAAGGGCAAGACTATAAGCGTCAAAGCCCTAATGGCTATCGGCCCAAAGGGACTCCTAAACTTAAGGGCCTGTTTGGATTAGTTTTTTGAGAATAGCTTTTGAGAAAAAAGCTAAAAAAAAAATAACTTTTGGAGAATACCTTTTCTGAAAAAATAGCTTTTGATAAAATAAGAGTATTTGGGTAGGCATTATCAGAATGACTTTTTCACTTGCAAATTACCAAAAAAGACATTAGCTACTGTGGTATTTGCATATAAATGATAAAATTTTGTTTCAAACATTTTGAACATCCAATTTTATAATTATTAATAAATTTTAAATTAGATTTGTAAAAAATTAAAATTATAACACTAATCAATTTTAATATGATAAAAAAGCTCAAAAATATATTAGTTAGCAAGTAATAGAAACCCAAACTTTTCTTAAATGGAAATTATTTTTATAAAATATATTATTATCAACCTGAGTGGCTGTGAGAAATAGGAAACAAGAGATGGGTGATGATGCTTTTGTTAGCTGGCCCTTAGTTCGAGCAGGACAAAAATGACAGTGAAGGAGGAGAAGAGAGTAGAAGAATATAAGGGCAATTTTGGTAAAACATTTAAAATGGGATAGAAAGAGGGAAAAAGCAGCTGGAAAAGGGGAAAAGTAGATTTTTCCAAACTATGGTTTTAAACCTCAAAACCTAGGTTTCAACAAAAAAAGTGCTTTTACAAATTTTGAGAGTGTTTGACATGCTCTTTTTGAAACATAGGTTTGGGTACCAAAAAGTGTTTTTTTATGGGTATCCAAAAAGCACTTAGTGGTTGGCAGCTGAAAGAGCTTAAATGATTGGTTGTCCAAGCTTTGACAATTGGCCGACAAGGGATGGTTTTTCAAAAAGGGAAAACAAGTGAGAGCACTAATGGTTTTTCACAACCTTTTAAAATTTTAATAGAGTGATTTGGGGTTATTGAACTTCAACACCTTAACATATCATCTTTTTAATAATTCAAGGGTATTTTTCAGTCCTTTTTTTTTTTCCCTCTAATGAACTCCACTCCTCTTTGTAAACCAAACAAAAATTATTAAATTACATTCCCTCCCGTTTCTCTCCAACCAAACAAGACCCCTCTCCTCCCCTAATAATTATGATAGGTGATACACTTTTATTTTCATCTTTTTGAAAAGTCAAATTAAGAAATTAGGAAAGAATTAAAAAACTCCATATATCGTTAGAATCAAAGTCTTTTTAAGAGCATCAAATTACGGCAATGGACAAAAAACTTTGTAAGAGGAGCATAATTGAACATTGCAAATGCGGTCTATTGGCCCCGCACAATTCGAATTGGAATACATGAACATGAATTATATAAAATGTGCATAATGGATTCACAAAAATTGGAATGTGACAATTAGAAAATATCAATATTTTTTATTTACTTTTTTCAAAAAAAAAAAAGAAAAGAGTCACCAACTCTACCTCCCATTGCCTTCAATCCAATAGGGCTT
The DNA here is from genome assembly GCA_037074515.1 of Mimosa bimucronata. Taxonomy (NCBI): domain Eukaryota; kingdom Viridiplantae; phylum Streptophyta; class Magnoliopsida; order Fabales; family Fabaceae; genus Mimosa; species Mimosa bimucronata. The sequence continues at coordinate 23,597,842 of CM073441.1, forward strand.
CAGTAACTATTCACTCCCTAATCCCTCTTTCAGTTCTTTATGAGCTTTTTTGGGCCTCAACGAGCCATAATAAGGCTTCATTTGCTTCCCTTATGTGCATATATGCGTTCCCTTTTGGGGTGAATTGAATGTTTACAAAATTTGCTTTACATATTTTAAACTTTCTCAGAAACAGAACACAATAAGATATAATTTAGTAATCTAGATTATAAAACTTATTTTGAAGAAAGATGAATCAAATTCAAATATCTCAATACTCAAGTTCCAATATTTATGACAATTTCATTAGAATTTCATTTTGAGTAAACAAATATTTATATTGCAAAGCTTCTGGGGACAATTTTGAGTAAATTTCCTTTTTTTTTTGTCCTTGCTCTAGGTACTTATTTACATCAAGCATCTGATATGTGGACTTTCTGATGAATATACAATAATCAGTGAAAGAACAACCGATTTCCTAGTTGAATTTTTCCATTTATATGTGCGATGACTTTCCTATTTAGCTATACTCGCAGCACTATGAAGATTCTTCTCTCTTATTGTAATGAATGTCTTACTCTAGTTTCTTCCTTTCCAAGTTTAGACGTCGCACACAAAATATCATACATTCCTTGGATTAGTGTCTCTGGTTTCTATAATGACGAGAAAGCTCATAGATGAATGACTCACTTCAATTGTTTACTCACTACTACAGAAATGGGCTATTGCAGCGCCCCAATAGCGGCGCTTTCAGCGTTGAGCACCGGTATAGGGTGGGGGTGGACCTATAGCGGCGCTTATTGCAATAAGTGCCGCTGTAGGTCTAGCCTATAGCGGCGCTTTCTAGTACAAGCGCCGCTATAGGGTAGTTGTTTTAAATAGAAAATAATAATTAATAATTATGAAACCTATGGCGGCGCTTAGTCTTGAAGCGCCGGTATAGGCTGATATACTAATTAATATTATTTTCTAATAAAAAATTACATTTTTTGAATTTTAAATAGAAAATAATAATTAATAATTTATATAAGAATTTAAGACTAAATATTAAATATTAAAAAGAAAGAAATGAATAAAATATTCGTATTTTTTTTAAATTAAATCATTATAATAATCAAAAAAATAAATTAATATTAAAAAGAAGCAATAATACGTACCTATACCGGCGCTTTTTAAAAAAGCACCGGTATAGGGGGCCAAAAATTGGAGGGAAATTTCCCTCCAAAAATTTGGAACCCCCCTATACCGGCGCTTTTTAAAGAAAGCGCCGGTATAGGGGACCAAAAATTGGAGGGAAATTTCCCTCCAAAAATTTGGAACCACCCTATACCGGCGCTTTTTAAAGAAAGCGCCGGTATAGGCTTTATTTAATTTTAAATATTCTGCTTCGTTTTTTTATAATAATTAAAATAATAATTTAAAATTAAAATGTAAATACTAATAGCTATACCGGTGCTTTTTGAAAAAAGCACCGGTATAGGGGGCCAAAAATTGGAGGGAAATTTCCCTCCAAAAATTTGGAAGGTATAGTCTTTAATATAATCCCCATTCTCCCTCCCGTGTCTGTCTTCTTTTTTGTTCTTTCTCCCTCCTCCTTACTCTTTTGTTCTTTCACGAGTCCGCCGCGCCGTTGCAGCCTCCTCCGCCACCGTCGCTCTTTAAGCAGCCGCCGTTAACTCCCTCCTTGTAACCCCAAGATCCGACACACCGTTCTCCGTCCTCCGCCGACGATGTTGCTCTCTTGTTAGCGACGCTTCGCGCCGTTGCTCAGTCGTCCGCCGCCGTTGCTCTCTCCTCCGCCACGGGTTCTCACTCCTCCGCCGATACATGTGAGTTAATTTCTTCACCTGCTTTGCTACTTTTAATTATTTTCTTCCGAAATTTTTTATTTATCTTAGAATTCGTTGCTTCTTCTCTGCCTCACATAAGTTCAAATTACAATGGAGGCAAGAACAAATTACATTGAGAAGAAAATGACATTGACTTATTGGTACGTGGCAGGGGGAAACTGGTAATATATGTTACTTGTTCATTTACTTGTTGAGATACACTTACTCCTTTACTTGTATAATTGTTGTATTTGATAGTTGGAGTATAATTAGCAAATATTTATGGCCCCTAAAAACAAATTGTATAGAATTACTGGTGCATATAGACTGCCTGAAATTGTATAGAATTGCTGGAATTTTTGCAATGATGCAGGTGGGTGTGAATTAAAATACAAATTGTATATTTTTAAAAAAATATAACCTATAGCAGCGCTTTTTATGAAAAGCGCCGCTATAGAAAGGCCTATACCGGCACTTTATTACCCAAAAGCGCCGCTATAGAGAGGCCTATACCGGCGCTTTTTACAAAAAACGCTGGTATAGGCCTTTTCAGTTTTAATAAAATTTAATTAAAACATGACCTATAGCGGCGCTTTTGGGTAATTAAGTGCCGCTATATGGTCACCTATAGCGGCCCTTTTTAAGCGCCGCTATAGGTCACCTGACCTATTGCGGCACTTCAAAAGCGCCGCTATAGGTGTTTTCTGTGGTAGTGACTCCACTCAGGGATTTTGATTATTTCTAGAGATTACTTAGGGGAAACATGTCAAAATTCTGCTTACTGAGGGGAAACATGTTAAAATTATTAATGACAAAAACCATTAACTTTAACAAAAATCTTAATAATAGGAGAGTAAAGAGCTAAAACAGGAAATGTTAGGGGATGTTAATTTAAATTTTTAAAGGTTCGGGAGGTTATGTATAACTGATCCAAAATTCAAGTGGTTATATGTAATTTTTTTTTACCATCGTCTGGTTATATGTAATTGAAATATATATATATATACACATATATATATATATGAAAATCCAAAATAGAACTCACTGATTAAAGACGCATGAGATGGGGACACATTAGGGTCAAAGTCTTTAGAGAACATCCAAATTAAACATAACGTGTGAGATAAGCACAATTGAATAAAAAGTAGTATAGTGTGTTAATTGGCGCCATACAATTGAAATTGAAATACATGAACATTCAAATATGCATAATAGATTCACATAAAATGGATAATGACAATTAGAAAATGCCTAATTATTTTTAATTGTTTTTTTTTAAAAAAATCACCACCCTCCATTAACTTCTTCCAAATGGGGGTGTTGAGCTTGGCTCTAGTGACCTGAATGGTTGGGCAGGACCAGTTTGGTCAGGCCATCACACTGCTTGAACATTTTCAAATATATATATATTTATTAATGTAAGATTATGGGTTAAAAACATCAAATAATTTTGTAAATGCAAAAAGTTATGATAGCTCCTAATATTTGGGTATTAGTAATATTTAAATTTGTATTAGTGGTTGTGGAGATTGGGATTAGGTGTCCTGTAACGAGTTTTGTATGCAGTGCTCAAGTGCCACCAATCAAGGCATAAAGATAAATATTTATATAACTAAAAGAATATGGTAATATTATAAATGTGTTGGTATTGTACCTGCACTTAACCACTGAACACAAAACTCGCTAAATTCATCCCAGGGGCTATATTCTGGTATATTTTCGAAGTTTCTGAAGCCAAAGTAATTAATAGCAAATTTGAAGCAGTAAACCTGCACCAGTTGTTGATTATTATTTCTGAATAACTACTTCAATTTCTCAATTTACTATTTTGGTTTTGCTATTAATTACTCCTATTTTAGAAGTTTCAAAAATATAGTCGACGTCAATTTCAACTAATCACAAAGTTAATAATACATTTGTCTTATTTATGAAAAAAAGAATAGTTTAAATATAGAAACCCCAAGTAGTTATCAGAAGATAATCAGTAACAAAGGCATTGTTTATTACTTCATTATAGTGGTTTACTTTTTGGTTTTACTATTAATTACTTTTATTTCCAAAATTTAAAGTGTATTAGGAATATTTTAAGGGCAGACTATAAGCGTCAAAGCCGTAATGACTAGCAGCCAAAAGTGACTCCTAAGCTTTAGTGGTTGGCGGCCAAAAGAGCTTCAACGATTTGCTGTCCAAGCTTTGACGATTGGCCGACAAAGGATGGTTTCTCAAAAAGGGAAAAAAAGTGAGAGCACTAATGGTTTTTCACAACCTTTTAAAATTTTAATAGAGTGATTTGGGGTTATTGAACTTCAACACCTTAACATATTATCTTTTTAATAATTCAAGGGTATTTTTCGGTCTTTTTTTTTTCCTATAATGAACTCCACTCCTCTTTGTAAACAAAGCAAAAATTATTAAAATACATTGCCTCCACTTCCTCTCCAACCGAACAAGACCCCTCTCCTCCCCTAATAGTTGTGATAGGTGATACACTTTTATTTTCATCTTTTTGAAAAGTCAAATTAAGAAGAATAGAAACACCACTATTAATGGTCTTCATCCATACTCTTAAAGTCCTCTATCTTTAAGCTGTATGACAAGTCACATTATAGAGGTATACTTTTTCTTGTTTAAGAAATTAGGAAAAAACTGAAAAACTCCATATATCATTAGAATCCGTCTTTTTGAGAGCATCAAATTAAGGCAATGGACAAAAAAACTTGTGAGATGGGCACATTTGAACATTGCAAATGCACTCTATTGGCCCCACACAATTGGAACTGGAATACATGAACATGAATTATATCAAATATGCATAATGGATTCACAAAAAGTGGAATATGACAATTAGAAAATATCAAATTATCAATGTTTTTTATTTACTTTTTTCAAAAAAAAAGGGAAAAAGGCCATTTTTGGCCCGGAAGTTTTCACTTTGGACCAATTTTGGCCTGGAAGTTTTTTTAAGACCTATTTTGACCCAGAAGTTAACAAAACGTAGCAATTTTGACCTGGGCTACATGGACAGTTATGCCACGTGGTAGACGCTGGTTGGTGTATCTGTTAGCCCAGGTCAAAATTGCTACGTTTTGTTAACTTCCGGGTCAAAATAGGTCATAAAAAAACTTCCAGGCCAAAATTGGTCCAAAGTGAAAACTTCCGGGCCAAAAATGGCCTTTTCCCCAAAAAAAAAGTCACCAACTCTAGCTCCCATCGGCTTTAACCCAATAGGGCCTGAGTAACTATTCACTCCCCAATCCCTCCTTCGGTTCTTTATGAGCTTTTTTGGGCCTCAATGAGCCATAATAAGGCTTCATTTGCTTCCCTTATGTGCATATAAGCATTCCCTTTTGGGGTGAATTGAATGTTTACAAAATTTGCTTTATTGTTTTAAACTTTCTCATAAACCGGACAAAATAAGATATAATTGAGTAATCTTGATTATAAAACTTATTTTCAAGAAAGATGAATCAAATTCAAATATCTCAGTTCTCAAGTTCCAATATTTATAACAATTTCATTAGAATTTCATTTTGAGTAAACAAAATCTATATTGCAAAGCTTCTGGGGACAATTTTGAGTAAATTTCCTTTTTTTTGTCCTTGCTCTAGGTACTTATTTACATCAAGCATCTGATATGTGGACTTTATGATGAATATATAATAATCAGTGAAAGAACAACGAATTTCCTAGTTGAATTTTGCCATTTATGTGCGATGACTTTCCTATTTAGCTGTACTTGCAGCACTATGAAGATTCTTCTCTCTTGTTGTAATGAATGTCTTACTCTGGTTTCTTCCTTTCCAAGTTTAGACGACACACACAAGATATCATACATTCCTTTGATTAGTGTCTTTGGGTTCTATAATGACGAGAAAGCTCATAGATGAATGATTCACTTCAATTGTTTACTCCACTCAGGGATTTTGATTATTTCTAGAGATTACTGAGGGGGAACATGTCTAAATTCTGTTAGTCACTCTATTCTACTTAATAGTTTCAGAGATAGTGCTCATTTGAGACCAATGGACCTTAAACCTTTAATTAGAGAACATGCGCTCTAATCTCATGTCATTCACAAACCTATTGAGCATGAAAAGTAGACAGTATTAATGGCTTTACATTACAACTACTTTAATTAAATTGTGGCTAAACATACCTTACAAAAAATGGTATATATAATGATTCATTATATATGTGACAGCCGTGATTGATTTACCAACATTTTGCCCTTTATTGTTCAGATCTAAGGACCTTGGCTCGGCAAAACTTATGGACTACAAAAACACTCACAAATTATATCACAATGGTGCATAGAAAATATATGAAAGTCTGTTTTTGTAACATCCCAAATTTTAGAAAATAGGAAATAAGGATTTATTTAAGGTTTTAAGAAGATTACCATAATATTAAAAAGCATTGAAAATAAATTTATGATATTTTAGGCATTCTTAATAATTTTAAGGTTTATTTTCTTTAAGAAATAAATAGAAATAATTAGGAAATAAAACTTAATTTGGAGAAAAGAAATGATAAGGGGTTATTTGAAGTCTTAGAGTGTTATTTAAAAATAAAAAAAAAAGCCTTATAAATAAATTCTTAAGGTCAAAGGTATTTTTAATAATTTTTAAAGCTTATTTTCTTTATTAGTTAAGGAAAAATAGTTGTGAGATAAATTTAAATAAGGGGGTATTTAGAACCACGTGGTATTATTTGTTAATTAAAAGGTCTTATAAATAAATTTAGAAATTAAAGCATATCTAGAGAAATTATTTTGGGAACATATTTAGGTCTATTTCTAAATGATAATGGTAAATAAAATTATGATTTAAGAGGAAAATAGAAAATAGAAAATGAAAAAGACAATATCTGCCCCTGGTTAAAAATATCTTCAATTGAAAAGAAGGGGCAAGATGGTAAATCTCTCATTCAAAATATCAATCCCTTCTCTTATTAATATGCCTCCACGTGTTCTTGTTTTTTTATATACTCCCTCTCAGCTTCATCACACACAGACACACACGCACATATATGTCCCTCATTCCCGTCTTCACTCTCGCGCTCTCGTCCCTCTGTTCTTCGTCCTTCAAGCCTCGACCGACGGAGAAATCAGCAACGATCGACGACGACGAGAAGCTCTGGGGCACGCCTGAAGCTCGGTTGGCCATGGGTGAGTCTCCTTCCTCAATTTCTTCTCATTCTTCGTCCGATTTGAGCGAGTTTCGTTGAGGCTTGATTCGGAATTTAGGGAGTTTTGGAGTTCCTAAATCCATTAAAATGAAGTTTAGGCTTTGAATTCAATGATTTAGGAAGTGAATTTGAGTAATAAATCAAGTTTAATCGATTTCCTTCAAAAGCCCCAAATTGTTTTTACTGTTCCCCGTCGGATTCTTCAATTTTCTTCCTTGAAGCCGACGATTAATTGGTGTTCAAATGATTTTAGAAGCCAATTGGAATTGATATTGGGAGTTGTATGCTTGATTTCTGGGATTCGCTAAATTTCTATCTATTCCTTTAGTTGGTCCGATTATTTTCCCTGCTTTATCCGAAAATGGTGTTCTTGTTCCTCTGTGCTTTGGTCTTCTGAGTATGAATTAGGGATGATGGAATGGATGCTGATTTAGTAGGACTGATTGTAAATGGGAGGTGAAGTTTTTATTTTTATTTTTACTCCCCTGTTCTGCTCGGCCGAATCTAGTGGGGAGGATTTTGTTTGTCACCATAATGAATCTGTTTTGACTGGACTGCTATGGATAAATAATGGAGCTTACAATTCTTGATGCATGTTGAGTTTTAGAGCTCCTGAAATTCTGGTGCTTGTTTTGTTCTAGGTGAGTTTATGCTCTGTTTTGGGCAATTTAAAAGTGTGCCTATATATTTGATTTTTCTGGTCTGTGTAGTTGTTAAGAAATTATATAACAAGAGTTGAGTTTTATTGATTGGGAAGGGAGAGTAATTATGTTAAGTGATAGTTGAATAATAGGAATTTTCTGTGAAGGAAGTTTAATTGATTTAGGATTGAATTAGAGTTTCATGCTGTGAGATTGAATACCATGATGATGATTGGAAAGTTTCTGAGCCTTTCCTCTGTCTGTGTATTCGGGGTTTTAAGGAAGAAAAGGAAAGGTAGGATTAATATAGTTATATGATGTGCGGAATATAGGGAATGCCTTAGAATAATCCTGGTTATAACTGTTCTGCTTTGTTGGGTGTTATGGAATTGTATAATTCATTAAGGTTTAAAAGGGAGAGAGGAATGTTCCTTTATGCTTGTATGAGATGTGTTTTGATTTGGGACTAGGAAATTATTGAGGGGTTAATTAAGATTTAATGGCATAGAGGAATTGATAGTGAAAGGGAGTTGAGGATAATGAAGAAATGGAGTGATATTTGATGGTGTATGATTAGTGCTTAGTTAAAGGCACTGATTACTTTAAGATTATGAGTTGAAGAACATATGTTTAAAGAAATCAAGTTTCAATATAAGAAATATGATTTACTTGGTGGGATTGTCTATCTTAGTGAAGTTGTAAATCTTTATGGTAGAAATTGTTCAGGTTATGTAAAGGCAGAGAAATAAGCAACAAGGTTATTTGGAATTAAGATTTCACTTTTTAATGGATAATGGCCTTAGGTTTTATTATGAGTTTAAGGTTATATAAAGTTGTAGTGTATGGGTTATGGTTGAAAGAAATTTTAATAGTGAGCTAATTTTTATGGACCTGTTTGATTGTTGTTTGATGGTGAAAAGAGGGTTTATATACTTTAGTTTTCACATGGTTAATTTCAGTTTAGATTCTAATTGAAGTTTAGTATATCTAAAGGATATTATAGTGTGGGTGGAAACTATGAATTTATAAAAGTTTGAATTCATTTATGTGCCTGGTTCTATGTCTGATTGCTTTGTATTTTTAATAATAGGAAGTAAGGATAGAATTAGAAATTAAATTTAATTATGATTGGTACTTGGACTGGATTTAATTAGTTGAAACCTCTGTTCTAATTCTGTTCTTTTAAATAACATTTTCAGTGACAACAGTGAATCAATTGTAAGTCGTGATTTTAATAAGATTAAAGTTATACAGTACAAGAATAAAGAATTAACATATATAGTAGAAGGTGATAATGTTTAATAGGTTAACTATGATTAAGTCATCAGGACTTTTCTTTATATTTAATCCTGGAAAAGATGATAATAAGAATCAAAATTATTAAATAAAATAAATTAATTATAATTGACCTTTTAATTTTAGAAGGGGTAAGACAATTATAGTAAATTGTAATTTTTCACTAAAGCAAAGAAATGGGGTAGTGTTAATTATATTAGGATCGTGAGAGGCGCTGAATAATTATATAGAAGTTTAGGTATTAATTTATCATTTATATCAAATGTCAATAGGTCTTGATAGTAACCTAAATTGAGAAGATCAGTGGAAAGGAAAGGAGCAGATAAGAACTAAGCTTGGAGTTCAGGTAGCAGTTTATTTCATTATCATTAAAAAGAGTTGCATGTATAATTTTGTATATCTGTTGCACATAATTGGTATATTCTTAATCCTCAGTTGGAGTACTCCAGGCTTAGGTGGTTCGCTACCCCTTTGCCAGTTTAGTTATGTTATAACGGGATAGTTATAACGAGAAATCCTGCAGGTAGAGCCTCCACTAGTTAACGAAGATATCGTTATCAGTGGTTGGTAGGTGCAGAGTGCACACAGATTAATAGGATAAAGGTTATCATTGTATGTGCAGATTTATAAAATGTATACATGTTTTTACATGCATGAATACCATAGCTAATGAGATAAACTGCGTTGAATTGCTGTTTCAGAGATGCTGGTTTATGATAAGATGGTTGAGATAAGGCGGGAGTGCTGGAAGAAGATTAGGTGAAAAAATTAAGATTAGATTATTAAAATTAAGTTTATTTGTATATGATGTAAAATTAAATTATTAAGTTAATAGCAGAAAGAATAGAAAATAGAATTCTATAGATTTATTAAGAGATTTAAATTTCCCAAGGTTTATGAAATAAGAATAAACACCCTAAGAGGGTTAGAGTACTTTTAATTGTCTTATTAACCACTTTATTTTATAAAGAGTTTTAAATTATTCAAATTGTCCAAAAAGCCTATTTCAACTGCAATAAAGTTGGAACACTGTTTGATAAGAAAAAGTTTTAAATTTTCCGTATTTTTGGGCTTCTGACGTTAAAAAGTGGTTATAATTCAATTAAAATATTATAATATAGTAATAAAAATCCAGGTGTTACAGTTTTCCCTTTCAAAATTTAGGAACACCGACAAATATGTAGATTTTGGTGATTTCAAAAGCTAGTGCTCTTCAATTTCATTGAAATATGCTTTTGCCAAAATGAAAGTAAAGTGGGATTGTCAATTTTGATAGTTACTTCTATGTCTAGATTTCTTAACTTTAAAATTCTGCTATCACTGCATGACTGAAGGGGTGGGGTTATTATGTCCACACTATCACTTCCTTTATTCTCTTTCTGAATAGTTGTTAGGCAAAATGAAAGAACATGCTAACCAGTTCTGGACAAAAGTGAGGGGAAGGAGAAATGGAAGAGTTGGCCATTCAAAGACTACATACCTATTTTAAATTTCTCACTATAATCATAGATTATTCCTGTGTGAGTCAATGACTCAAATTTATCTCTATTAAATCATTAATTCATAGATATTTCTATGTATAGATTCCATATAATTCAATTACGATAACTTATTATTTTAACAGAATAAGGGTGCACCAAATTTGACTATTTGTTATTAACAAACATCAGATGCAAGAAATTAAACAAATGCCCAACTTCAACTCTAGACATTACGAGAAATCCTTGAAAAGTTTCATCATCTGAGGTACCAAGAAAACATAGAGCGAAATCTCCTAGATTTTTCCTAGAATATCTGCATCTCTCGATTCACCAAATGCTGCATTGAGATATTATTGAAAGGAATGGGTAAGGACAAGTTGGAGGATAACAACCTTTGAGACACTTGGTGCATTGATGGTCGAGCTTTCGGAGATGGATTCAAACATGCTAATGCTATTGTGACCAAAAGAGTCACATCTAGTGCATCTTGTTGTGCAAGCAGTGGGAGACGTGGGTCTAAGACATCTTTTAGCAAAATGCTTTCAGTACAATTCTTTGACAAAGACAACATCAAATCTCCAGGATGTTTTCCCATAATTATTTCTAATGTCACCACTCCAAAACTGTAAACATCACATTTTTCAGTCACAACTAAGGTGTATGCAAGCTCTGCAATGGATCAAAAATTAAAGAAGTCATGTATTCATCTCAAGGTAAGAAATTGTATAAATATATACAACACAAGAGATCGAAGAGAATAAAAAAACTAACCTGGAGCAACATAACCGTAAGTACCAACTAAAAGTGTTTGATTAGATGTATCTGGATCAATGATTCTAGCTGTGCCAAAATCAGATACAAAAGCCTCCATCTTTGAGTTCAACAATACATTACCACTTGTTATGTCTCTATGTATAATTGGAGGAGCACACTCATGATGCATGTAGAACAAAGCATTTGATATTCCTTTGATGGCATCTACTCGCTTACTCCAATCGAATTCTTTAGCTTCGTCATTTTTGTTCAAGACATAAAAAAGGCTTCCGCTTTCCATGTATTCATAAATGAGAAACATGCACTGATGATGCAAACAAAACCCATAAAGCTTTATAATGTTGCGATGTCGAATTTCACTTAACATCTTCACTTCATTGTGAAAACTATTAGTATAAGAAGTGTTTTCGTATTCCCTCCTATGAAGTTTTTTCAATGCTACGGTTTTTCCGCTGGGAAGTTGTGCTCTATAAACGCTTCCATACGCACCGGTTCCAATACAATATTTGATGTCAAAGTTCTCTGTTGCTTCAATGATATCTTCATATGCGATTTTTCCATCATAATTCCATATTGAAAACAAATCCCCATTTTTCATTTTTGTTGTCTCAACTTTGGATATCTTTTTCTTTTTGAAATACTCAAATAAGATGAAAGCCGCAACAAATATTATGACAAGGAGAATTGTCAAAGGAATAATGATTCTTGACAAAAACTTTCGACCTTTAGAAGAATCATGAATCTTCTCTAGACCAAGTAATCCTTTATTATCATAGAAAATGTCATGAGGAAAAGAGCTATAAACTTCACTTGGAATATAGCCACTGAGAGTATTGTATGACAAGTTAAGGTGGACCAGCCAACCAAATTCTCTAGGTACACTACCTGAGATGTAATTGCAGCTCAAATCAATGCTATACCGGGGTGATGAGAAAGTGCACAAGTCATATGGTAATTCTCCATTGAATCTGTTGTGACTAAAGTCACCATAAAAAGTATGATAATTGATGAAAATGTGGGGCACTTTTCCACGCAGTTTATTCTGGGAGATATTTAGGAGAAAACTACTATAATGGGTATCTCTATATACATCTGGAATGCTACCACTTAATTGATTGAAATGAAATGAGGCTACAAGTGAAAGGTAACTAACCAGTAATGTTCTTATAAGATAAATCTAAACAAAGGAGATATTCAAAAGCTCCTAATTGAGTCAGAATCGTACTCGTCAATTGCACCCCATAAAGACTAGTCAATAATATAAGACAAAATGTTTTTATCACAATTTCCTTATCACAATAATTTCTACAGAATATTCCGTCAAAACTTTGTGTTGATAATTGCCTAAATGAATTTGATGGAATAGAAATTCCATATCAAAACCATAGTCATCAAAAATTACTGACATAAGAAAATAAGTTGGTAATTCTATTGGTAATTTAATTCCTTCTTTAATTCAACACTAATTCTGTTAGTAAACTAAGATTTTGCTTCTAATATGTTGTCTTTGTAGTGATTAAAATATACATGTCTTTTTTGTTAAAGCATTGAACAATTCTTTTGAACAAATAAAAGTGTTTGATATTCGTCATAAATTTCAGTAAAAAAGAAAGATTCATAATTAAACACAAAGCTCAAGGAATGACTAACTAGATTCTTTTTATTCAAATTGAGCTATTCTAAATAAATTAGATTGGTAAGTGTGGAAGGTAAGTAATAGGATTATTGTCACACACACTTGTACAGGAACACGTAATTATTTGAATGAATGAATGAAGAGCTCCAATTAGAATGAGAGTAGTACTTGTTACCCCCATTCTAGAAAGATTCAAATATTATAGATTTTCAAATGCAGTGAAGCTAAAAGTGAAAGGTAACTAACCAGTAAGGTTGTTATAAGATAAATCCAACGAATCAAGAGATTGAAGAACTCCTAATTGAGTTGGAATTGTACCTGTCAATCGCACTCCATAAAGATTAGTCTAAACGAGCGCCACATGGGAGTATTAAATGTTTTTAAGAAATATAAATTATAAATGAAATATGATTGGTAAATTCAAATGGAAAATTCTGTCAGAAATACATCAAAAATATAAGACAAAATGTTTTCATCAGAATCTTCTTATCACAATATTTTCGCCAGAATATTCCATAGAAACTTTTTGTAGATAACTGGCTAACTGAAGTGTGATGGAATAGAAATTCCATATGAAAACCATAGTCACCAAAAATCACTGACGGAATAAAATAACTTGGTAGTTTTATTGGTAATCCAATTCCTTCTTTAATCTGACATTAATTATGTTAGTAAACTAAGATTCTTCTTGTAAATTCTGTCCTTGTAGTGATTCAAATATACATGTATTCTTTTGTGGAAGCATTGAATGATTCTTTTGAACAAATCCAAGTGTTTGATATTCCATAAACTTTCAGTAAAAAAGAAAGATATTTGTCATAATTAAGCACAAAGCTTAAAGAAAGACTAACTAGATTCTTTTTATTCAAATTATTTTATTCAAAATAAATAAGATTGGTAACAGTGGAAGGTAAGTAATAAGATTATTGTAACACACACTTGTACAAGAACGCTTAATCAATTGAATAAATGAATGAAGAGCTTCGATTTGAAGGAGTGTAGTCCCTGTTATCTCCATTCAAGAAAGATTCAAAAATTCTAGATTTTGAAATGCAGTGAGGCTACAAGTGAAAGGTAACTAACCAATAAGTTTGTTATATGATAAATCCAAAGAAATGAGATTTTGAAGAGCTCCAAATTGAGTTGGAATCGTACATGTCAATCGCACTCCAAAAAGATTAGTCTAAACGAGTGCTAGATGAATTATTAATTTTTTAAAAAAATAAATTACAGATGCCATATAATTGGTAAACTCCAATGGAAACTTCTGTAAGAAATACGTCAATAATATAAGAAAAAATATTTTTATCACAATTTTCTTATCAAAATATTTTCTACAGAATATTCCGTCGAAAGTTTTTGTTGATAACTGGCTAACTGAATTGTGATGGAATAGAAATTCCATGTGAAAAACCATAGTCACCAAAAAGTACTGACATAAGAAAATAAGTTGGTAATTCTATTGGTAATCCAATTCCTTCTTTAATCTGACACTAATTCTGTTAGTAAACTAAGATTTTGCTTGTGATATGCTGTCGTTGTAGTGATTCAAATATACATGTATTTTTTTTGAAAGCATTGAACGATTCTTTTGAACAAATACAAGTGTTTGATATTCGTCATAAATTTCAGTAAAAATGAAAGATTCATAATTAAACACAAAGCTCATGGAATGACTAACAAGATTCTTTTTATTCAAATTGAGCTATTCTAAATAAATTAGATTGGTAAGTAATAAGATTATTGTAACACACACTTGTAAATCAATTGAATGAATGAATGAAGAGCTCCAATTTGAATGAGATTTGTACCTGTTATACCCATTCTAGAAAGATTCAAATCTTCTAGATTTTGAAATGCAGTGAAATTGAGATCTGTTAGCCGAGGTTGCTGTGAATGAATTCTTGGTTGGTTAATTGAGATGACGCTAGTTCCAATGTTATTGCAAGAAATGCCATGCCAATCACAATGGTAGTTGGAGTCACTATCGCTTAAGTTCCACCATTTGCTTTCAAGTAGTGCCTCCTTCTCCATTGCTGTCATGGCAGTAACATTAGCATTGCTAAACAAAATAATGTACTCCTAATAGTAATATATAATTAATTGAAGTGATCACCAAATTTATGCATAGGAAGGTTGTATGTTATTATAGTTATGAGTTTAACAGAGGACAGCTTACCATTACTTTGGAAGTTTCTCCCACCACAACCCGACACATGTTTATGTTTGTTCTCAACAATTGTGGTTAGTTTATAAAATAGGCAATATCAATTTTTTCTAGTTATAATTGAATTTTTCGTGTCATAGAATTATACATCATAGTACAACATTTGTTTGAACTCAAAAATAAATGCCAAGTATTTTAATCATTTAAAACATGTCTACAATATTGTTTTTTTTTTCAATTTATAGCATCAGTAAGTGTGGAAAATAACTCACTTGTAATTGTGAAGTCGTTATGAGACAAGTACACATTGCCAAGACGTTGAACAAAAGTTGGAGGAATGGAACCTGTCATTACACATTTCTTTTGGATTGCAAATGTTCTCAATAACATATGATCAAATACAAATGGATGAAGCAACAAGTGAAAGGTAACTATAGCCAGTAAGGTTATTATAACATAAATGTAAAGAACCCAGATATTGAAGAGCTCCTAATTGAGTTGGAATTGTACCCTATCAATCGCACACCATAAAGATTAGTCTAAACGAGCTCCACATTGGATTATTAATTTTTTTTTAAAAAAATATAAATTATAAATGGAATATGATTGGAAAACTCCAATGGAAAATTCTGTCAGAAATACGTCAAAAATATAAGACAAAATGTTTTCATCACAATCTTCTTATTACGATATTTTCGCCAAAATTTTCTATCAAAACTTTCTCTTGATAACTGGCTAACTGAATTGTGTTGGGAAAGAAATCCGATATGAAAACCATGGTCACCAAACATTACTTACGGAAGAAAATAACTTGGTAGTTCTATTGGTAATCCAATTCCTTCTTTAATCGGACACTAATTCTGTAAGCAAACTAAGATTTTTCTTGTAAATTTTGTCCTTGTAGTGATTCAAATATACATGTATCTTTTATGAAATCATTGAACGATTCTTTTGAACAAATACAAGTGTTTGATATTCGTCATAAATTTCAGTAAAAAAGAAAGATTCATAATTAAACACAAAGCTCATGGAATGACTAACAAGATTCTTTTTATTCAAATTGAGCTATTCTAAATAAATTAGATTGGTAAGTGTGGAAGGTAAGTAATAAGATTATTGTAACACACACTTGTACAGGAACACGTAATTGAATGAATGAATGAATGAAGAGCTCCAATTAGAATGAGAGTAGTACTTGTTAACCCCATTCTAGAAAGATTCAAATATTATAGATTTTCAAATGCAGTGAAGCTAAAAGTGAAAGGTAACTAACCAGTAAGGTTGTTATAAGATAAATCCAACGAATCAAGAGATTGAAGAGCTCCTAATTGAGTTGGAATTGTACCTATCAATCGCACTCCATAAAGATTAGTCTAAAAGAAGGCCACATGGGATTATTAATTGTTTTTAAAAAATATAAATTATAAATGAAATATGATTGGTAAATTCAAATGGAAAATTCTGTCAGAAATACATAAAAAATATAAGACAAAATGTTTTCATCACAATCTTCTTCTCACAATATTTTCGCCAGAATATTCTGTCGAAACTTTCTCTTGATAACTGGCTAACTAAAGTGTGATGGAATAGAAATTCCATATGAAAACCATAGTCACCAAAAATTACTGACGGAATAAAATAACTTGGTAGTTCTATTGGTGATCCGATTCCTTCTTTAATCTGACACTAATTCTGTTGGTAAACTGAGATTCTTCTTGTAAATTCTGTCCTTGTAGTGATTCAAATATACATGTGTTCTTTTGTGGAAGCATTGAATGATTCTTTTGAACAAATCCAAGTGTTTGATATTCCATAAACTTGCAGTAAAAACGAAAGATATTTGTCATAATTAAGCACAAAGCTTAAAGAAAGACTAACTAGATTCTTTTTATTCGAATTATGTTATTCTAAATAAATAAGATTGGTAAGTGTGGAAGGTAAGTAATAAGATTATTGTAACACACACTTGTACAAGAACGCTTAATCAATTGAATGAATGAATGAAGAGCTCCAATTTGAATGAGATTAGTACCTGTTATCCCCATTCTAGAAAGATTCAAATCTTCTAGATTTTGAAATGCAGTGAAATTGAGATCTGTTAGCCGAGGTTGCTGTGAATGAATTCTTGGTTGGTTAATTGAGATGACGCTAGTTCCAATGTTATTGCAAGAAATGCCATGCCAATCACAATGGTAGTCAAAGTCACTATCGCTTAAGTTCCACCATTTGCTTTCAAGTAGTGCCTCCTTCTCCATTGCTGTCATGGCAGTAACATTAGCATTGCTAAACAAAATAATGTACTGCTAATAGTAATATATAATTAATTGAAGTGATCACCAAATTTATGCATAGGAAGGTTGTATGTTATTATAGTTATGAGTTTAACAGACGACAGCTTACCATTACTTTGGAAGTTTCTCCCACCACAACCCGACACATGTTTATGTTTGTTCTCAACAATTGTGGTTAGTTTATAAAATAGGCAATATCAATTTTTTCTAGTTATATTTGAATTTTTCGTGTCATAGAATTATACATCATAGTTCAACATTTGTTTGAACTCAAAAATAAATGCCAAGTATTTTAATCATTTAAAACATGTCTACAATATTGTTTTTTTTTCAATTTATAGCATCAGTAAGAGTGGAAAATAACTCACTTGTAATTGTGAAGTCATTATGAGACAAGTACACATTGCCAAGACGTTGAACAAAAGTTGGAGGAATGGAACCTGTCATTACACATTTCTTTTGGATTGCAAATGTTCTCAATAACATATGATCAAATACAAATGGATGAAGCAACAAGTGAAAGGTAACTATAGCCAGTAAGGTTATTATAACATAAATGTAAAGAACCCAGATATTGAAGAGCTCCTAATTGAGTTGGAATTGTACCTATCAATCGCACACCATAAAGATTAGTCTAAACGAGCTCCACATTGGATTATTAATTTTTTTTAAAAATATAAATTATAAATGGAATATGATTGGTAAACTCCAATGGAAAATTCTGTCAGAAATACGTCAAAAATATAAGACAAAATGTTTTCATCACAATCTTCTTATTACGATATTTTCGCCAGAATTTTCTATCGAAACTTTCTCTTGATAACTGGCTAACTGAATTGTGTTGGAAAAGAAATCCCATATGAAAACCATGGTCACCAAAAATTACTTACGGAAGAAAATAACTTGGTAGTTGTATTGGCAATCCAATTCCTTCTTTAATTGGACACTAATTCTGTAAGCAAACTCAGATTTTTCTTGTAAATTATGTCCTTGTAGTGATTCAAATATACATGTATTTTTTTAAAAATCATTGAACGATTCTTTTGAACAAATACAAGTGTTTGATATTCGTCATAAATTTCAGTAAAAAAGAAAGATTCATAATTAAACACAAAGCTCATGGAATGACTAACAAGATTCTTTTTATTCAAATTGAGCTATTCTAAATAAATTAGATTGGTAAGTGCGGAAGGTAAGTAATAAGATTATTGTAACACACACTTGTACAGGAACACGTAATTGAATGAATGAATGAATGAAGAGCTCCAATTAGAATGAGAGTAGTACTTGTTACCCCCATTCTAGAAAGATTCAAATATTATAGATTCATAAATGCAGTGAAGCTAAAAGTGAAAGGTAACTAACCAGTAAGGTTGTTAGAAGATAAATCCAACGAATAAAGAGATTGAAGAGCTCCTAATTGAGTTGGAATTGTACCTGTCAATCGCACTCCATAAAGATTAGTCTAAAAGAGCGCCACATGGGATTATTAAATGATTTTACAAAATATAAATTATAAATGAAATATGATTGGTAAATTCAAATGGAAAATTCTGTCAGAAATACATCAAAAATATAAGACAAAATGTTTTCATCATAATATTTTCGCTAGAATATTCTGTCGAAACTTTCTCTTGATAACTGGCTAACTGAAGTGTGATGGAATAGAAATTCCATATAAAAACAATAGTCACCAAAAATTACTGACGGAATAAAATAACTTGGTAGTTCTATTGGTAATCCAATTCCTTCTTTAATCTGACACTAATTCTGTTGGTAAACTAAGATTCTTCTTGTAAATTCTGTCCTTATAGTGATTCAAATATACATGTATTTTTTATGAAATCATTGAACGATTCTTTTGAACAAATACAAGTGTTTGATATTCGTCATAAATTTCAGTAAAAAAGAAAGATTTATAATTAAACACAAAGCTCATGGAATGACTAACAAGATTCTTTTTATTCAAATTGAGCTATTCTAAATAAATTAGATTGGTAAGTGTGGAAGGTAAGTAATAAGATTTTTGTAACACACACTTGTACAGGAACACGTAATTAATTGAATGAAGAGCTCCAATTAGAATGAGAGTAGTACTTTTTACCCCCATTCTAGAAAGATTCAAATATTATAGATTTTCAAATGCAGTGAAGCTAAAAGTTAAATTTAACTAACCAGAAAGGTTGTTATTTGATAAATCCAACGAATCAAGAGATTGAAGAGCTCCTAATTGAGTTGGAATTGTACCTGTCAATCGCACTCCATAAAGATTAGTCTAAAAGATCGCCACATGGGATTATTAAATGATTTTAAAAAATATAAATTATAAATGAAATATGATTGGTAAATTCAAATGGAAAATTCTGTCAGAAATACATAAAAAATATAAGACAAAATGATTTCATCACAATATTTTCGCCAGAATATTCTGTCGAAACTTTCTCTTGATAACTGGCTAACTGAAGTGCGATGGAATAGAAATTCCATATGAAAACCATAGTCACCATAAATTACTGACGGAATAAAATAACTTGGTAGTTCTATTGGTAATCCAATTCCTTCTTTAATCTGACACTAATTCTGTTGGTAAACTAAGATCTTCTTGTAAATTCTGTACTTGTAGTGATTTAAATATACATGTATTCTTTTGTGGAAGCATTGAATGATTCTTTTGAACAAATCCAAGTGTTTGATATTCCATAAACTTTCAGTAAAAAAGAAAGATATTTGTCATAATTAAGCACAAAGCTTAAAGAAAGACTAACTAGATTCTTTTTATTCGAATTATGTTATTCTAAAAAAATAAGATTGGTAAGTGTGGAAGGTAAGTAATAAGATTATTGTAACACACACTTGTACAAGAACGCTTAATCAATTGAATGAATGAATGAAGAGCTCCGATTTGAAGGGATGTAGTACCTGTTATCCCCATTCAAGAAAGATTCAAACATTCTAGATTTTGAAATGCAGTGAGGCTACAAGTGAAAGGTAACTAATCAGTAAGGTTGTTATAAGATAAATTCAAATAAGAGAGATTTTGAAGAGCTCCAAATTGAGTTGGAATCTTTCCTGTCAATCGCACTCCATACAGATTAGTCTAAAAGAGTGCCACATGGGATTATTAAATGTTTTTAAAAAATATAAATTATAAATGAAATATGATTGGTAAATTCAAATGGAAAATTCTGTTTGAAATACATAAAAAATATAAGACAAAATGATTTCATCACAATCTTCTTATCACAATATTTTCGCTAGAATATTCTGTCGAAACTTTCTCTTGATAACTGGCTAACTGAAGTGTGATGGAATAGAAATTCCATATGGAAACCATGGTAACCAAAAATTACTGACGGAATAAAATAACTTGGTAGTTGTATTGGTAATCCAATTCCTTCTTTAATCTGACACTAATTCTGTTGGTAAACTAAGATTCTTCTTATAAATTTTGTCCTTGTAGTGATTCAAATATACATGTTTTCTTTTGTGGAAGCATTGAATGATTCTTTTGAACAAATCCAAGTGTTTGATATTCTATAAACTTCCAGTAAAAAAGAAAGATATATGTCAAAATTAAACACAAAGAATAAAGAAAGACTAACTAGATTCCTTTTATTCAAATAATGTTATTCTAAATAAATAAGATTGGTAAGTGTGGAAGGTAAGTAATAAGATTATTGTAACACACACTTGTACAAAAACGCTTAATCAATTGAAAGAATGAATGAAGAGCTCCGATTTGAAGGAGTGTAGTACCTGTTATCCCCATTCAAGAAAGATTCAAAAATTCTAGATTTTGAAATGCCGTGAGGCTACAAGTGAAAGGTAACTAACCAATAAGTTTGTTATATGATAAATCCAAAGAAATGAGATTTTGAAGAGCTCCAAATTGAGTTTGAATCATACCTGTCAATCGCACTCCATAAAGATTAGTCTAAACGAGTGCTAGATGAATTATTAATTTTTTTAAATAAAATAAATTACCAATGGAATAAAATTGGTAAACTCCAATGGAAACTTTTGTAAGAAATACGTCAATAGTATAACAAAAAATGTTTTTATCGCAATTTTCTTATCACAATATTTTCTACATAACATTCCTTCGAAACCTTTTGTCGATAACTGGCTAACTGAATTGTGATGGAATAGAAATTCCATATGGAAACCATAGTCACCAAAAATTACTGACATAAGAAAATAAGTTGGTCATTCTGTTCATAATCCAATTCCTTCTTTAATCCGACACTAATTCTGTTCGTAAACTAAGATTTTGCTTGTGATATACTGTCTTTGTAGTGATTCAAATATACATGTATTTTTTGTGAAAGCATTGAACGATTCTTTTGAACAAATACAAGTGTTTGATATTCATCATAAATTTCAGTAAAAAAGAAAGATTCATAATTAAACACAAAGCTCATGGAATGACTAACAAGATTCTTTTTATTCAAATTGAGCTACTCTAAATAAATTAGATTGGTAAGTGTGGAAGGTAAATAATAAGTTTATTGTAAATACACTTGTATAGGAACACGTAATTAATTGAATGAATGAATGAATGAAGAGCTCCAATTAGAATGAGAGTAGTACTTGTTACTCCCATTCTAGAAAGATTCAAATATTCTAGATTTTCAAATGCAGTGAAGCTAAAAGTGAAAGGTAACTAACCAGTAAGGTTGTTATAAGATAAATCCAACGAATGAAGAGATTGAAGAGCTCCTAATTGAGTTGGAATTGTACCTGTCAATCGTACTCCATAAAGATTAGTCTAAAAGAGCGCCACATGGGATTATTAAATGATTTTAAAAAATATAAATTATAAATGAAATATGATTGGTAAATTCAAATGGAAAATTCTGTCAGAAATACATCAAAAATATAAGACAAAATGTTTTCATCACAATATTTTCGCCAGAATATTCTGTCGAAACTTTCTCTTGATAACTGGCTAACTGAAGTGTGATGGAATAGAAATTCCATATGAAAACCATAGTCACCAAAAATTACTGACGGAATAAAATAACTTCGTAGTTCTATTGGTAATCTAATTCCTTCTTTAATCTGACACTAATTCTGTTGGTAAACTAAGATTCTTCTTGTAAATTCTGTCCTTGTAGTGATTCAAATATACATGTATTCTTTTGTGGAAGCATTGAATGATTCTTTTGAACAAATCCAAGTGTTTAATATTCCATAAACTTCCACTAAAAAAGAAAGATATTTGTCATAATTAAACACAAAGCTTAAAGAAAGACTAACTAGATTCTTTTTATTCAAATTATGTTATTCTAAATAAATAAGATTGGTAAGTGTGGAAGGTAAGTAATAAGATTATAGTAACACACTTGTTCAAGAACGCTTAATCAATTGAAAGAATGAATGAAGAGCTCCGATTTGAAGGAGTGTAGTACCTGTTATCCCCATTGAAGAAAGATTCAAACATTCTAGATTTTGAAATGCAGTGAGGCTACAAGTGAAAGGTAACTAACCAGTAAGGTTGTTATAAGATAAATACAAATAAGTGAGATTTTGAAGAGCTCCAAATTGAGTTGGAATCGTTCCTGTCAATCGCACTCCATAAAGATTAGTCTAAACGAGTGCCACATGGGATTATTAAATGTTTTTTAAAAATATAAATTATAAATGAAATATGATTGGTATACTCCAATTGAAAATTCTGTCAGAAATACATCAAAAATATAAGACAAAATGTTTTCATCACAATCTTCTTATCACAATATTTTCGCCAGAATATTCCGTCGAAACTTTTTGTTGATAACTCGCTAACTGAATTGTGATGGAATAGAAATTCCATATGGAAACCATAGTCACCAAAAATTACTGACATAAGAGAATAAGTTGGTTATTCTATTGGTAATCCAATTCCTTTTATAATCCGACACTAATTCTGTTAGTAAACTAAGATTTTGCTTGTGATATGCTGTCTTTGTAGGGATTCAAATATACATGTATTTTTGGTGAAAGCATTGAACGATTCTTTTGAACAAATACAAGTGTTGGATATTCGTCATAAATTTCAGTAAAAAAGAAAGATTCATAATTAAACACAAAGCTCATGGAATGACTAACAAGATTCTTTTTATTCAAATTGAGCTATTCTAAATAAATTAGATTGGTAAGTGTGGAAGGTAAGTAATAAGATTATTGTAACACACACTTGTACAGGAACACGTAATTAATTGAATGAATGAATGAAGAGCTCCAATTAGAATGAGAGTAGTACTAGTTAACCCCATTCTAGAAAGATTCAAATATTATAGATTTTCAAATGCAGTGAAGCTAAAAATGAAAGGTAACAAACCAATAAGGTTGTTATAAGATAAATCCAACAAATGAAGAGATTGAAGAGCTCCTAATTGAGTTGGAATTGTACCTGTCAATCGCACTCCATAAAGATTAGTCTAAAAGAGCGCCACATGGGATTATTAAATGATTTTAAAAAATATAAATTATAAATGAAATATGATTGGTAAATTAAAATGGAAAATTCTGTCAGAAATACATCAAAAATAATGATTTCATCACAATCTTCTTATCATAATATTTTCTCTAGAATATTCTGTCGAAACTTTCTCTTGATAACTGGCTAACTGAAGTGTGATGGAATAGAAATTCCATATGAAAACCATAGTCACCAAAAATTACTAACGGATTAAAATAACTTGGTAGTTGTATTGGTAATCCAATTCCTTCTTTAATCTGACACTAATTCTGTTGGTAAACTAAGATTCTTCTTATAAATTCTGTCCTTATAGTGAGTCAAATATACATGTATTCTTTTGTGGAAGCATTAAATGATTCTTTTGAACAAATCCAAGTGTTTGATATTCCATAAACTTCCAGTAAAAAAGAAAGATATTTGTCATAATTAAACACAAAGCTTAAAGAAAGACTAAATAGATTCTTTTTATTCAAATTATGTTATTCTAAATAAATAAGATTGGTAAGTGTGGAAGGTAAGTTATAAGATTATTGTAATACACACTTGTACAAGAACGCTTAATCAATTGAATGAATGAATGAAGAGCTCCGATTTGAAGTAGTGTAGTACCTGTTATCCCCATTCAAGAAAGATTCAAACATTCTAGATTTTGAAATGCAGTGAGGCCACAAGTGAAAGGTAACTAACCAGTAAGGTTGTTATAAGATAAATCCAAATAAGTGAGATTTTGAAGAGCTCCAAATTGATTTGGAATCGTTCCTGTCAATCGCACTCCATAAAGATTAGTCTAAACGAGTGCCACATGGGATTATTAAATGTTTTTTAAAAATATAAATTATAAATGAAATATGATTGGTATACTCCAATTGAAAATTCTGTCAGAAATACATCAAAAATATAAGACAAAATGTTTTCATCACAATCTTCTTATCACAATATTTTCGCCAGAATATTCTGTCAAAACTTTCTCTTGATAACTGGCTAGCTGAATTGTGATGGAATAGAAATTCCATATGAAAATCATAGTCACCAAAAATTTCTGACGGAAGAAAATAACTTGGTAGTTCTATTGGTAATCCAATTCCTTCTTTAATCTGACACTAATTCTGTTAGTAAACTAAGATTCTTCTTGTAAATTCTGTCCTTGGAGTGATTCAAATATACATGTAATGTTTTGTGAGAGCATTGAATGATTCTTTTGAACAAATACAAGTGTTTGATATTCGTCATAAACTTTTAGTAAAAAAGAAATATATTTGTCATAATTAAACACAAAACTTAAAGAATGACTAACTAGATTCTTTTTATTCGAATTGTGTTATTCTAAATAAATAAGATTGGTAAATGTGGAAGGTAAGTAATAAGATTATGGGAAAATTAATTACAAGTTCCTAGTAAGGAACTTAATTATCATGAGATCCCACGAGTTGTTATTATAACACAAGCCCAAAAGAACCGAGATTTTCAAGATCTCCTAGCTGAGTTGGAATTGTGCCTATCAATCCCATTTTATTAAGTTGCAAATGTTTTATATTGTGTCTTGGTAAAGACGACCTTTTTAATTGAGTGAAATTGATAAGAGTGAATGGGAACTTATCTGTAAGATTGTTATAAGATAAGTCCAAAGAACTAAGATTTTGAAGAGCTCCAAGTTACGTTGGAGTACCTATCAATCCCATTCTCTATTAAGTTACAAAGATTCTAGGTTGTGTGTAGGTGAAGACAACCTTTTTAATTGAATGAAATAGATAAGAACGAAAGGTAACTTACTAGTAAGGTTATAAGATAAGTCCAAAGAAATGATATTTTGAAGTGCTCCAAGTTGACTTGCAACGGTTCTAGGGGTGTTTATGCACCAAATTCCCAAAAAAATAAATCACTAATTAATTAAAACTTAGAGCAAAAAGACCATAACGGCCAATTATTGGTTCAGTGGACTCTTAAACTTAAATTAACTAGAGCAACTTATGTGTGTATAATGAAGTTGTCTAAGGTCTATCTGTTGAGTTGTAATATATAATTAACAAGGACTAAACTATTTAAACCGCCAATGTGATCATGCAAGTAGCTTAATTTGGTAGTCTTCTATAATCAATGGAACAAAACAACCAAAAAGAAAAAGAAGAAAAAATATTCCAGCGAGTTTCCATTGTCCACAATACTGCTCCGCACAAAAAGTTGTGTGCTAATAACGTTAATCCATGTGATTGCAGATTTGATGGGTGTGGTGATTGAGGTTTGAAGGTGGGGGGCCGCCCCTGGGTGAGACTTGAGAGTTGAGAGAGGGAGATGTGAAAGAGGTAGGTGTGTGGGTCGTCAGTGCCTCATTGGGTGCGTTTGCTTTTATTTTTCATGAAGTAAAAATTAAAAGAAAAAATCTAGGTGTGGCCATGGGTGCTTGGGTTGGTTACTGAATGTGTACCAAAATTTTATTTTAATGAAATAAAAATTAAGAAAATAAAAAATACTAAAGGGACGGGATGAGAATGGGACGACCCTGTCCCCGTCACAATTTGTCCCGTCCCATCCCAAAATATCCTGAAACGGGACAGGAAATTTTTGAACACCCCTTAAATGATAACTACCAAACCCATTCTATTAACCTACATAGGTTCAGGATTTTGTCTATGTAAGGACGACAATCTTTTTAATAGAGTGGAATTAGTAAGAGTGAGAGGTAACTCACCTGTAAGATTATTATAAGACAAATCCAAATAAATGAGGTTATGATGAGATACTATTTGAGTTGGAATGGTACCTATCAAACCTATTCTGAAAGTATGAGACGTTCAAGATTTGGAAATTCAGTGAGGTTGAGATCTGCTAGCTGAGGGTGCTGTTGAGAGATCCTTGGTTGATTCATTTGAACAAGGCTTCCAATGTAATTGCAATGTATGCCTTCCCAGTGACAAGGATCAGACAAGTTGTAGGCAATATTGCTAATATTCCACCATTTACTTTGAAGAAGGGCACGTTTCTGCTCTGCTATCATGGCACCACTAATAATCCCAAAGCAAGTTAGAGCGAACCATAACAACAATACTACTCTCGCTCCCATCATTGTTTACACAAAGTACTCACCGAATGAGTTCACCTACGGAGTCTTTATACAGATAAAGTAAGATTGAATGGCTTTGAAAGTATTGTTTACGCGTCAAAGTCATTAGAGTTTGTACGTCCAATGGCAAATGGACATAATCATATCGTGTGAAATGGGAAAATTAAAATTGTTATTGGTGTTCCTCGTTTTTTTAGGCCAAAGGCCTTCGTCAATATTAAAGTATCTTTAGTCTTATTGAGCTGTTATGCTGAAAATGGACATGAAATTTCCAAACGTGATAGGAATATCAAAGCAAAGTGGTCCCATGAAACTCTCTGAACAAAACTTGAGTGACTTTGGCGTGAATTAGGAGTTCATGTTTCAACTTAGATGCAGAAAAAGTGGCTGACTTACACAACGTGAATCAGGAGTTCATGTTTCGAATTAGATGCAGAAAAATTGGCTGACTTACACAAAGGCACATGAATTCGTACTGTTGTTGATAATAATAAGAAGCAATTCTTTCAGCCTCTGTGCTACGACTTGTCTTACACGGAATATCCATATATATGCAACAGAAAAATTGGTTTTCGTAGTGATCTTGTGTTGTTGTTATGGTGATTCATAAGTGGACAAAAGATTAAATGATTAGATGTGGATTCGTTTTTCTATTTTTTATTTCATCGATAAAAATATTATTTTTTCGAGGCAAAACAAAAAAACGTGATTCTCATGACCCTCTTTCTGAAAATATTTCTTTTCTATAGTTGTTGTGATTCAGACTTAAATATTTGCTTACTTTTGAAAATAATTAAACATTGAGATCCCAAAAAATTCCAAAATGTTTATTTACTGAAATGTCCAAATGAAGCGGACAATATATATATATATATATATATATATATATATTTATAAAAGCCACTACTCAACAACCCCTTTTCTGTTTGTATGTATCTGGATGTGTTTGAAGCCCCTTTGGATGAGAGAGATTCAAAGCTCTTGGCCAACCATTTCGCAATCTCGTTCAACTTTGCTAACATCCTTCAAAATCCCTCACTAAGAAACAAGTTAAAATAAAAACAGACACAAATTTATATGTCATCTTCTATATTTAGTTTAATCTCTGAACTTTTAAAAAGTTGCTGTATCTTTTAGTTTTTTAACCCTGATATTATTAGTGAGAACTGATGTTTTTTAGCAATCACTGTTATTTGGAAAATTAAAACTTATATGTTGGCATTTCTTATAAACAACTGTCAACGATATAGGACAAAAGATCATTTTTAGAACTAAGGCTAAATTGAAACCTTGTATGAAGTGAAGAACTAATGAGTGAAGTAATACTTTAAAATAAAAATTAACTCATTAAATTCATAAGAAAACAACAATACTTTCCAGATTTGACAACAACAAAAAAAACTTTCCAGCATTATCTTTGTTTAATTCAAAAATGTTTTTAAATTCAATGTGGTGGATCATCCACACCGCAATTCAATAAAAGTATACTTTAACAATAATATATACTTTCCAGCATTAAAATTAACTCATTAAAATTTATAAAAAAATCATAATACTTTCCAGCATTATCCTTTTTTAATTCAAAAATGCTTTTAAATTCAATGTGGTGGATCATTCACACGTTACTTAAGGTTTAACTGAAATTTTTAGTCTAATTTGAACCCCAAAATATCAATTAGCTGATAAAAATATATTTTCAACTTGCAACATAAAAAAATTGAAAACATTATATTTAAATCTTTCATGTTTTAGTTAATTTTTTAGGTATCAAGTTAGATTAAAAATTTCATATCATACCTTATATATTTACTTATAATTGGTTAGACTACAAATGATGTGATGTACCAAGTTCACATAAACATTCCTCAAATTATTATTAGCATTATAGGATGAACAATTTGGATAAATCACTTCTAAACATTGATCATATGGACCATTATAAAAGGGAAAATGAGCAATTTGGCTAGCAAAATATTACATAAGAGCGTCTGATACAAATAAATTTTAAGAGGATCTTGATTACTAATAAACTTTTAAAATTGAACAATTTAACCAACATGATTACCCAACCCTAAACATCTCTCAGTGCCAACTGGAATCACCTTGTCTCCATATATGCAAAAGATGACGGACATTTAGGGCTAGATGACAGTGTTGATTAAAGGGAAAATTTCATTGTAGGACCACTGTAGCAATTTAATGTCAGATGAGAACCAAAAAAATCTGAAATTTCACTGCAGGACCTAGGTCCTTAAATGAAAAAAAATTGTGTGAAAAGACCTAAAAACCCTTGTGAATTAATTTCAGATAAGGACCTGTGCAAAAAGTCTTCTGACACTGACGCTGACACAACGTACTTCCTTGGCTGACAACGTACTTCCTCGTGCATATGGCGATTTCTTTGTGCATATGGCCATTTCCTTGTTCATATGGTCATTTCCTTGTGCATGGCCAATTAATTACTCCTTGTGCATATGGCCATTTCCTTGTGCATATGGGCATTTCCTTGTGCGTGTGGCCTGGACATAGCACGTTATAAGGCCAATTAATTACTCCTTATGCATATGGCCATTTCCTTGTGCATATGGTCATTTCCTTGTGCATATGAGAATTTCCTTGTGCGTGACCTGGACATAGCACGTTATAAGGCCAATTAATTACTCCTTGTGCATATGGCCATTTCCTTGTGCATATTGTAACACCTGGACTTTTACTACTATATTATAGTAATTTAATTGAATTATAACCACTTTTATGAATATTCGAAGCCCAAAAATACGGAAAATTTAAAACTTTTTCTTTTAAAACCTTATACCAACCCTCTGTTGGTTGGAATGGGCTTTTCAGACGACTTAGAATTTAAATCTTTTTATAAAACCAAGTGGTGCATAAAACAATTAAACTACCTAGGTTCCCTTATAATTTTCTCCCCTTGATGATAGTGTGTGGGGAGTGAAAACCCATTCATGGGTTCTCTGTATCTATTTATGGGTTTCTACCTTTCCGATATTAAAACGCTGGGGGTTACCTCGGTTGATAACCCTTCTACCAGAATACGCAGCGTCATTAGGGTAATACATACATTCACATACGGTTAAGTATTAATTCTTTATATTCATTCTCACAGATAATTAAATTCTAAATTAACTAACTAGGGTGGTACATAGCTTAGCAGGCATTCCTACTTCTTCTTATATTATCTTACTTCCTTCCCAGCTAGCTTCTCCCATCCTGCGTACTGAAAATGTTTGGGGAAGGGGGTGAGATTGGAAATCCCAATAGCAGTTTCTTTCATTAACATATATTATCATGCTAGCAATTGTCATGTATATATTTCATAAAGCTGTGCAAATGATGATAGTCTTACTCCTATTAATCTGTGTGCTAAAAGCACCTGCCAACCACTAATAACAATATATTCGTTATAGTGGAGGCTTTACCTGCAGGGTTTCTCGTTAAAGCACATAAGGCTAAAACGTAACTAATCTCGCAAAGGTGTAGCTAATCACCTAAGCCTGGAGTACTCCATCTGAGGAATAACAACTTACCAACTAAATGCAACAGTTATTACAAAATAATACATGCAATTTAATGGTTACTGAAATAAACTGCTACCTGAACCGCAAGCTTCCAACCTTAACTGGTCCTTTTCCATTTCGCTGCCTCATTACGTCTATATCACTATAAGAACCTATACTTACATATAATAAAGAATAAATTAATGTCTATACTTTCATGTAGTTACTAAGCGTCTCTCACGTTCCTATGATATTATATACTTCTACCCTTCCCTTTTTAATATATTTCTTAAATCAATATTTCTAACTTTAATCAGCAAATAATACGTACACAAGCATAAAAATATCCTAATTACTTTAAATTATATATATATATATATAAAAACAACTTACTTTAATTAATTAGATTCAAGGGATTTATAATAAATTTCTAATGATCATATATATTTTTTTTTCCACATTAATAATTATTACCTATAACTTAACTTATATATAATTCTTCTGTTACGAATAAGGAAAACCAAGAATTCAATTGATATAAACACGTACAGGTGTCAAGAATCAATTAACAACAAGTACAAGCATAAGAATGTCTCTACCATTTTAAATTAACCTTACATTGCCTATTGATCATCTTTTAATCCAATTTATTTTCTAAATTTCTTGGTAACCCATACAACTACTTACTTAAAAACTTAGGAATCTAATTCACTATGTAAGTATCCAAAGACAACATTTCAAACAGAACAAAGCACACATTTTATTTTCCAAAATAATATCGTCAACTAATGATTCAATAAATCAATATAAACTTACACTTGTTATTCTTTACAAATCCTTAATTTTAACTCAACAATAATTAACTCTCAATTTACCTACTTAATGCAATGACGCATATTTATAATCCAACTTAGAGCTTTATCTTAATCTTTGAAAATCCTTGAGCGATAGATTAAACTTCTAAATTAAACCTGCAACTCCTTAGCTTGACTGCACTAATTATGAACATCTAAAAATATTAACTTAGAACTTAAACCAATAAATAACTAATCAATTGCCTTCTATCTAATTAATCTTAATTCAATTTCTTGAAACAATATTTTAAAAGAATCCAACTCTTGACCACACAAGTGATTCATCAAATTCCCGTTCATTTCTTCTTCAACTATAACCTTAATCCAACCTAGCAACTAATCATCACCAAGCCAACCATTGAGAAATGCAATTCAAGTTTCATTTTAAATCAAAACCTCATCATGTCTCATCAATCACCGATTATATCTTTTCGCTTAGCTTCTTTAAGCTTTTAACATTAGCTAATCAATTACCAAATTATCAAGTTTAACTAGTTATATTTCCTGACTTTAGACAGCTCCAAAACTAAAGAAAATTAAGTTAAAAGAAATAAGTCACAAAACTTACAATCCATTATCTATATTTAAAGTAAATTCTTGATTTTAACTTCTAAAATCATAAATCATCAATTATCTATAATAATTCTCAAAACTGAAACTAATAACATACGTGTAACACCATTTGCACCATCTTTTACTTATTGCCTTTAAGCCTTCTGACTTTACTGACTATAAACCTAGTTAACTAAATTTCAATTTAGTTCCAATACTATTAACTTTTCCATTTAATCAGTAATTAACTATATCATTACATAAATACTTAATAATACCAACCAAATATCCAAAATCAGAATAGGATATGCCCTTGCAAGCCAAGCTTCACCGAACCTTTTAAAATACCACACATAATCAAAGCTTCCTTTCCCTCTTTAACCAATCAACCATAGGTAATTAGGAACCCTAGTCACTCATCTAAATATTTAGCAACAATTACAAGATTCCAAATTGTCCCTAAATTCTGAAATTATGTTCCTAATAATTCATTAATCTAAACATGATTCTAGCTTCAGATTATCTTATTTCAAATCTTCAATCATTCATTATCAATGGTACCAATTCCATCATACAATATAAATTACCTCAAGCCATGAAATCCGACATACTGGGCATACTTATATCACTAAAATTTCAGATTCCTCATCTATGATCACAGCTTATGCGTCGCACTTAATCAGGAGCAGAGGTACCAAAATTCTCAAGATACTCCTCCTAAACTCCACGGCCAGAACAGAATCAGAGAAGCAAGGGAACACAAAAATCCACACTTAATCAATTTCACCTATTTCATATATTCTACCAGCCTTAACCCTTCACCATTAGCACTAATCTAATCCTTCCTAATCCCAAAATCAGAAACGGAAACCCCAGAGAAATAACACCACATTTTCGGCCAGAAACAAAACAAAGCAAGACAGAGAAGATTAAGAAAATGAAACAACTTTCATTAGGGTCAACGATCACACAAATGCAGCAATTCCAGAGCAAGAAATCAAGAACAGAAAACGAAGAACAAAATCGGCCCAGAACAGTACCAAGAACAGGGGAAGAAGATGATTGTTTCAAAAATTCCCAACTTCCCAAAATCATACCCCCAAGACCTTAAATTTACTCAAAATTACTCCTAAGCACAATTAATTAGAATTTCGATTAACATATACTCAGAAATCAAAGAAAGGGCGCGGGTGAACAGTAACCCGATTTGGGGTTTTTAGAACAAATCAACCAAACTTGATTCCTTCTTCAAGAATCGATCCCAAATCACTAAAATCGAAGCCTAAGCTTCATTTTTGTAAGTTCAGGAGCTTTAAAAATCCCCGAACTCCGAATAAATCCCCTCTCATAATCGCTGAAATCGGACCCAAAGAGGAAGGAAAACGAAGGACAAAAGCTTACCCAAGCTCTATGCGTGTTTTCCGTGCTACTCGCCGTCATTCTCCGCCGTTTACGCCGTCGATGGAGCCGCTGGTGGACGGAGGAACAGAGAACGGGAGAGGAACAGAGGGATTTTCGGGAGAGAGAGATCGAGAGAGTGAGGATAGTGAGGATGAGGGAGTATTATATATAGGTTGAGGGGAAAATCAGAGTTCTGGCCCCTAAATTCTTTCTTCTTTTCGTTTTGATCCCTATAACCAACTTTTTACTATTTTCAGTTTAGTCCCTTTCTGAAAAATAATTTTCTAGAATAAATTCTTATATCATATTAGAGATTTTTCTTAGTCATAATTTCTTTAAGCCTTAAAATAAATTCTCCTAAAGTTCTTAAATAAAAATTTATCTCCTAATTATTTTTTCTTTATTTTCTAAAGAAAATAATCCTTAAAATTATTAAAAATGTCTAAAACATCATAATTTCATTTTTAATGCTTTTTAATATTTTAATAATATTCCTAAATCTTAATTAATTCCTTATTTCCTATTTTCTAAAATTTGGGGTGTTACACATATGGTCATTTCCAGGGCACGCACAAGGAAATGATCATATGCACAAGGATTAATTAATTGGCCTTATAACGTGCTATGTCCAGGCCACGCACAAGGAAATGCCCATATGCACAAGGAAATGACCATATGCACAAAGAGTAATTAATTGGCTACGCACAAGGAAATGGCCATATGCACAAGGAAATCGCCATATGCACGAGGAAATACGTTGTCAGCCAAGGAAGTACGTTGTGTCAGCGTCAGCGTCAGAAGACTTTTTGCACAGGTCCCTATCTGAAATTAATTTACAAGGGCTTTTAGGTCTTTTCACATAAC
Source organism: Mimosa bimucronata (assembly GCA_037074515.1). NCBI lineage: Eukaryota > Viridiplantae > Streptophyta > Magnoliopsida > Fabales > Fabaceae > Mimosa > Mimosa bimucronata. Next base: position 23,631,833 of record CM073441.1, read on the forward strand.
AATTTTTTTTCATTTAAGGACATAGGTCCTGCAGTGAAATTTCAGATTTTTTTTGTCATTATTTTACATTAATTGTCTGCAGTGGTCTTTGACTGAAATTTTCCCTTGATTAAATTGCTCAGTTTTATAAATTTATTGATAATTAAGATCCCTTTAAAATTTATTTGTATTAGACACCCTTATTTCAATACTTTGTTGGTCAAATTGCATCATTATCATTATTAACATTCTTTTCCTAATAAATCCTTCGTATCTCGCATCACGAACTTAGATATATAAATGATAAACATGTATATACAGCTGAAGTGTCAAACCTGTTACAATTCCTTAATCTTAATGCAAAGCAACCACAACCTACTTACAAGTATGCCTCCAGCTATAGAAACTAAAACCATCCCTCATCATCAAACTACCAAACTACTCACCAATATGATTTATATCCTCCCACAATAACATGATGCGCTGTGTAGAGGGGGAAAAACAAGAAAGAAAATTTCATTCCTTATTTTCATAAATTATTATGCAAATATTTTTCTGTTCACTTGACCTTCATATCACGTGAGAGGATCTCCAAACCTTGATAAAATATACTTATCTAGAACAGAAAATGAAAGAAGTTAACAGAAAGTCAGGACCATCCCCCTTCCCCCCAAAAATAATACATCTATGCGCGTAGAAGAGTGATATAAAGGATAATATCTACTTTCTGCCAGCAGTTCCAAGTCCTGGTTTGCCCTTAACGTCAGCTTCCTGCATTGCATTAGAAGCATATTATATTTTCATGTCGCTAAAAGCTATCAAACGACACTTTTTTTTTTTTAACAGCCAAATCGAATACCTGTGGCAAGTGCAGAAAAATGCAAGTCTTTGCTGTCGCAGGATTATGATTTTCAGCCACTTTACTCCAATCATAGCAGACCTATAACCAGAATTATGAATCCATGATTGACAACATTCATTAAGATTTCCAATTACACAAGATGTGTATGCAAGAGCAAAACTTGTGAATGAACTATACAAGTACATAATTTTTCAGTCATACCAAAACAGAGATAGAAACACACCATTTACAGCTTCTTATAACACTTATCCAGTTTCTCGAATGACTATAACATGTCTTTCTTACATGACATCAAAACAAGTGAACTATGAAGAGCCATAAACTAACTCTCCTTTCTAGCAAGTTTTTTGCATGCCAACCTTTTTTACTGAAAACCCACATGTTTCTGCTTTTTCTAGCTTAATTCCAAAATTCCAGACAAATGAAAGGGAACTCTTGTATTTTAGCATCCACGCAAAACTCTATGGGGAGGAGATTTTCAAGGCACCCTCATTACTAATTGAAAGAGGACAAAAAGATTATATATACAAATCGAAGAGGATGCCAATAATTATTTCAATAAGCTGCAAACTTGTGCAGAAACAGGATATACAGAGTAAGCAAAGATTGAACCATCATTGTTGAATGTACTGCAAGAAATAGGTTGGGTGCACCTTAACATGGCCTGAAATTAGAAAAGCTTGCATTAAAACTAAAGGAGACCTGATTAAACCAAAAAGGTCGCTGTAATTCAGATGGAATTAAAGATTATGCTGAAGACTGAAGGAGAGATGCAAAGACCAAATAGGTTTCTGCTATTATATTTATATGCAGGACAAGCATTTGATTATGGAAAAAATGTTTGCCAATTTTAAAAATGCAAGCATTGGAAGAACCTTAAGTCTCTGTTTCCTCTCCTTGTCCCAAAAGTTAAAAGCACCATTGGAACCCGCAGTTGCAAATGTGTGACGTACCTGTCACAAATTCAATAATTAACATATAATAATACATTAGTAATGCTAATGTTTAAGCTGAATAAGCTTTATTGATGACGTCTAGCATGTCTATTACTGATTGAAGTGTTGGCCATGTATGTAGACAAAAATTTGAGGGAAGAAGTTGGAAAAGCACAAAAGAATAAATGATTGAACACCTTATGAAAAAGATACCATCCTTAAGATTTTGATAGTCCCACTGCTCAGATGAATTCTGGTAGATTTTTGTCGGAACAGATAAAACATGCAAGTCTAAGAGAAAATTCCAAAACCATTATATGCTGAATATGAAGAAACCAAATTCTGAACTTGATGAACTACAATTTTTTAATATAGATTTGCCATCATTATTTTTATTTTCTTTGCTAACATGAAAATATACTCCCTCCCGTCCTAAATATAAAATCACTTTGACTTTTTTTGTGGAAGTTAAGGAAGCAAATTAGACCACTAAATTATAACATATGTCACATGAAATTAGATTATATGTTAGTTTACAAGTAGAATAAATTAGTTTTGAGGAAAAAAGATTTTTTTTTTTTACTGAAACTACTTTTTTTTAAACTGGAAAAAAAAGTCAAAAAAGTCAAAGTGGTCTTATAATTAGGACAGGAGGGAGTACCATCTAAATGAATTGCGACTTCGATGGAAGGGGATGAGATTAGGGAATAAGGTAAGCATCCTTCATTTGAGTAGTAACAGGTTCATGTGGATGTGACACATAGACCTTAATCAAGTTCTCTTTTTGGGAGCTGATGACTCTAAAACAAGCTGCCCATGTGGACTACTTGTGTGGAAGATGGGAGATGAGACCTCCTTTAGTATGTAAATTGAAGGGCAGGTCAGCTTGGACTGTCAAAACTTTAACAGATTTGAGACAGGGATTTTATTGGAAATTCGGAAAAGCGGAGGGTGATATTACTTGGTTTTGAATTAGGGGACCAAATTGAAACTTTTCCAAAACTAAAAGGAGAAAAAGTCTATTCAGGCCTCAAAATTATCACTAAAAGTACAGACGCAAGCCCAACAAATGGGATGCCAATCCTGCAATACAAGCCTCTCACATTAAAGTCCAAAAATCATTTTAAGAGATATAACACTACGTCCTTATTAGTTGAATGGTTGGTCAAGCCAAGGGAGAATACTTGGGTAGGGAATACTCCTTTTTCCTTGCGTCCATTGCCTTTAATCCCTGAATCACTATCCCACCCGAGGAAAGAGAGAGGGGGGGTGTAACACCTGGACTTTTACTACTATACTATAGCATTTTAATTGAATTATAACCACTTTTACGAATATCCGAAGCCCAAAAATACGGAAAATTTAAAACTTTTTCTTTTAAAACATTTAACCAACCTTTGATAGTTGGAATGGGCTTTTCGGTCAAATTTGATCAACTTAAAATTCTTTATGAAATAAAGTGGTTAATAAAACAATTAAAAATACGTTAACCTTCTTAGGGTAACTATTCTTGGTTCATAATACTTAGGAAATTTAAATCCCTTAATAGATTTATGCAATTATATTTTCTATGCTTTCTACTCATAATTTAATAATTTAATTTTACATCATATACAAATAATCTTACTTTTCAAATTATAAAGCCTAATTTCTTCATCTACTCTTCTTCTAGTACTCCTGCCTCATCTTAATCATCTCACTATCGCCCAGCTAGATTCTTCCAACCTGCGTTACTGAAAATGTTTGGGGATGGGGGTGAGATTGGTAATCCCAATAGCAGTTTCTTTCATATTAATTCATGCATAATAAATCATAAACCTCAACAATTTGATAATATTTATCCTTAAACCTCTACCAACCACTATTAACGATATATTCATTAAATAGTGGAGGTACCTCTACCTGTAACAGGATTTCAAAACCTCTGGCAAAGGGGGAGCGACCCACCTAAGCCTTGGAGTACTCCCCTCATAACCTCTAAGGAATAAAATTACCATTGCTACAGATATTATGAAATTTATGCATGCAATGCGCTGTAATTAAATATTATATGAAATAAACTGCTACCTGGCTTCTGAGTTTACTTGTCACTGAATTCCTTTTCTTCAATATACTCTGAAGTTTCCACTCCACTACCTCGTCCTATGAATATTTATAATATATAAACACTACATCAATATCTAAACTTATTCATAATAAGTAAGCGTCTCTCACATTCCTATAATATTATTTATTTCTACCCTTTCTTTTTCTGATACTATTAAATCTAAATTTCGTGTTAAATGATTAATCATATCATTACCAATCAACATTGCACAAACATAGATTAATATATACACAAATACAATTAATATACACACAAACATGAGCACAAAAGTGTCTTAACCATTCTAAATTAGCTAACCTTTCTTGTCACTCAATTAATAATTCAAGGAACTTACATCCATTATAAGCTTTAAATCTTTAAATTCACTTAGCACTAATTAACTCCCAAATTACCTACTAAATGCAATAGTACCTATTTATAATTCCACTTAAAACTTTGTCCTAATCCTTAAAAATCCTTAAGCGATAGATTCAACTTCCAAACAATAAATCATTAATCAATTTCCTTTCATCTACTTAATCACATCTTAATTCCCAAGTCTAACCAATCAAAGATTAGAATTTCAACACCTTAATCCGCAATCAAACTTCAATAACCACTTCTTACACATTTTTAATTAGTCAATCATAAAGCTATCCTTCTTCCCTACTAATAAACCAACAAAATCAAAGAATACTTAAATTCAATTTCACATTCTATTAAAATTCCTTCCTATCAAACCAACATTATCATTTCCTCTTTTCCTATCTCTAAAACTAGTAACCAGTGACATTAACCATCCCACTTATATCTCCCACTATTAATTCAGTTTCACCACCAATCTTAGACCAGAACACAGCCACATGAGGCACAGAAAAATTGAACACAAAACCATTAACTTTGATTATCAAGAGTACCGATTTCAATTACTCAAACTAGGGAAATCAACATATAAAGAACACCTAAATTATTCCAACACAATCAGCTATTTAATTCAATCTCAGTAGTCAGAATTCTATAACCTAAAACCATAACATTCATCCACAATTATTTCCTATTCCTTGTTCAATTAATTACCAAAACATTCTTCCTTCTTTCCCTACATAAAGCACACGGCCAGAATAGCAAGGAAACAAGAATTGCACATTTAATAATTTCATCTCAATCAGCCCTAAGCAAATAACCTCATTTCATCTTCCAAGGTAAAACAAACATCAATGGTCTTCTTCTTTACTTTCTTGGCCGAACAGAACAGAGGCAAGAAAACAAGAATTCTATAATTAATCCAGTCACCTCTTTTCCATCATCTATTCCTCCTTTTCAAATTGTTAAAACATCCAAAGAAATAACAAAAGAATCATCCAATTCCAAAGGAGCTGGAACTCGGCCAGACAGGGCAAGAGCAGAGAAACAAGAACAATCAACCATTCAAATTCATCAAACCACACATATAAAAATGCTTATCAGAGCTTCCTAATTACAAGTGTAATACGTTCAAGAATTTTCCCCTTCTTGGTCCAGAAATCACGCAGAAACAGGGGAGAATAACAAATCAAAATCCTCAAATTCCTTCCACCAACCAAACACCCTATTCCATAATCTTAGAATCACTAGAAATCACAAGCAATTGAGCTTCAAAGCAACAAATAATCAGAAGCCCCAATTTGGCCGTCGCATGAACAGTAGCAGAGGAAAGAAGAAATCTGAAAATCTTGAACCTACTTAGCTTTAATCCCAAAATCAACACCCAAAACATCAAGAACAAGCTTCAAGCTTCATTTTTATAATTTCAGAAGCTCCAAAAACGTTCCAAAAATATGAATCACCCTTCCTATTTTCGCTCAAATCGCGGCAGAAAAGAGAGGAAACAAGAAGGAGAGACTCACCTAAACTTGCTCTAAGCCTATTGAGTGTCTTCCGCTGTGCTCCGTCGCCGATCGCCGCCGTTCGCCGCTGATGCCGTCGCTGGAAGAGGAAGAAATGAAGGAACGAAGGAGAGGTGAGAATGAGAGAGTTTCGGGAATGGAGGGAGTATATATTTTTTTTTTTTAATGTATATGTGTGTGTGTGTTAGGCAGAGGGAGTGTATAATAATAATAATATTTTTTTTTTCTTTTTAAATATATGTGTGTGTATACGTGTTGGCTGCAGAGGGAGTAAAATAATTAAATGAATAAGGCATTGAAGACACGTGTATGGTCTATAATTAAGAAGGTACAGATATTTTCTTTTTATAGGTATTTTACTATCTTGCCCCTCCCTTTTTAACTGAAGATATTTTCAACTAGGGGCAGATATTGTCTCTTTTTCTTTTTTTTTTTTTTTCCATTTCCCAATTTATATTTTCTCTTAATTGGTAATTTTATTTACCATTCCTCTTTTTAGTTTGATCTGGATTTAGTCCCAGAATAATTTTTCTAGATATATTTTAATTCCCAAATTTATTTATAAGACTTTTTAAATATCAAATAATATCCCTAGATTCTAGATATTCCCTTATTTAAATCCATTTTGAAACTTAAATTTTATCTTACTAATTATTTTTCTTTATTTTCTAATAAAAATAACCCTTAAAATTTATTAAAAATACCTAAATCATCATAAATTTATTTTTAATGTTTTTTTTTAATATTTAATAACATTTCCTAAATTTTAAATAATTCCTTATTTTCTCTTTTCTAAAATTTGGGGTGTTACAATTCCCTCCCCCTAAAAATAATTTCGTCCTCGAAATTAAGAGGGATTACCTCGCATCATGTACTTTGGAAATTTCTTTTTCCCAAATAGTACCAATGCCCCTTAAAGGAAAACACTAGGGCGTATAAAACCTTTCTCCAGCAACTCCTCTATTTACTTCTTTAACTTTGTCATTTCATTTGAAGCCATACGATAAGGCTCTCTAGAAATTGCTCCGCTTGCCTTACATCGACTTTTCCTGTGAAAGCTGGAGGATGGTGTTTACAGAAGCGAGCTATAGCCTGCGGTAGAGCATCTCTAGGAAGCTCAGGCGGTATTAGGGGATTTTCTAATGGTACTTCCTGTTGCCTATTAGTTTGAAGGTCTGCTAGTTGTTTTGTTTGCTGTTCCTGAGTCTCTCTTATCAGGTTCATAGTGATTTGATGCTCATTCAAACGTTCCAGAATAGTTTGGAGAGGATCGACTGGGGGCCGGTTATCTGGAGGATTATTCCCAGATCGTCCGCCTCGTATGTTTACCATGATTATCTTTTTCCTAACATTAACACTAATTGAAATAAGCGGATTTATTTCACAATTCACTTATTCGTAATTAACTTCATACAGATAAATTTAAAATACACAAGTTCGTATATCAATGTAGCATACATTGTTCATATAAATACATGCATATTTTATAAAAGTCAGTTTTTAACTAAACAAATTTTACAATCCATACTACCACAGTATTTACAACATTTTTGTTCATTCAACAATTATACACATATTAAATTTATTGAGTCACAATTGTAAATTACAACTTCATTCAATTTTGTTGTTTTCACCAATTTAAGAGCCAAATAGAATTCCCATTGGAACCAAAACAAGGAAGAAGAATCAAATTTCACATTCCAATCATAACTTAAATAAACAAACAACATTCGATTGCAACTCTGACCATCTTAACACAATTTTCCACTTAATAATTCTCATGACCTATGGGTTATGGGCCCACATCTTTCTACCTATTCATTACTTTCTTGTGACTTGGTAACCTCTCACAAGGTTTTTCCATAACTCAAAATTCACACTTCCACACTTCCAAATATTCACAACTTTACGAAAATATGTATATATAACTCTGAAATCTTTAAATTTCAAATACATTTCTATTACAATAGATCTCAAATTATTTAATCACTAATCTTTAATCTCAATAGTAGTACTAAGAACTTCAACTCAGTTCTTTAATGATCATATAATCCCTCAAAGGACCATAGTCCTACTATACTTTTGCTACTATTCAAATATATTCCTAGGAACATTTAAGCATCCATTTCATCCTCAATTTATTGAACTTTACCAAACTTCTAAAATATTTCTTATCAATCATAAGTTTCTCATGTGTTTATTCTGGAAACCTCATTCGTAGGCTATTGATATTATCGTTTTTACCATCAAGTAATTGAGTTTAACTTAAATTTCTACATATAAGAGTCCTTAAATAGGCTTTGAGTCATTGACTTGTCTATCTTTTCTATTAATTTATTGTCATCATCATAGGAATTTCCTGTAATACTCTCGAAATATTCTAGATTTCCATATTATTCTTTCATAATTCACCCATCAAACTTCTTATAATTCCCCATAAAGAACCTATAAGCATCCTTCAACCTTTTCTTTTGCTAAATATTCTTCTAACTTTAAGGTAAACCTTTATTTTCTAGGGTAAAACTTTTCCCAATAGTCAAAATCACTCTAATTATCGTTAATATTCAATGAAAATCTTCCTCCGATCTGGCTTCTTATACTAAAACATTCCTTAGAAATGAGTATCACAATTGCCAAATTTAAGTCTAAAATGACTAACATCTAGAATCAAGTCAAAATTTTGATCCACCGTCACTAAAATGTCAACATAATTCACTTCTAATATCTATATCTCACTTCTTATATTCCTTCAAATGTATAAATAATAACTACTATCAGATCATTTATTCCGATCAAATGAGCTTAAACTTAAACTTGAATCCTTCAAATTCATTTATCTTCACCATCTATTATCCTCATATCTGTAAGCTGCCTGCCTAAGAATCCAATCTGCTGGAACAGCTTATCAATGGCAGACTTACTCTGAATCAGTCAATTCACCAAGACCAGACTTCAAAAGTAAATTGATAATTGGTTTCTTTACATCTTGAATATACCTTTCCAAAAATATTCTAATTGTTTCTTTTGGGCAACTTCAAGGGGAATTCCTACTTCCTCTTCTATGTTTCTAATCTGGATAGCCTAAAACCATAATATTTTGAAGGTGTTCTAATTGTCTCTTTAAATGACCAATTAATGAGCAAAGTATTCTAGCTAACCTATGCCAGAACCTTTGCTCTGATACCAAATTGTAACACCTGGACTTTTACTACTATACTATAGCATTTTAATTGAATTATAACCACTTTTACGAATATCCGAAGCCCAAAAATACGGAAAATTTAAAACTTTTTCTTTTAAAACATTTAACCAACCTTTGATAGTTGGAATGGGCTTTTCGGTCAAATTTGATCAACTTAAAATTCTTTATGAAATAAAGTGGTTAATAAAACAATTAAAAATACGTTAACCTTCTTAGGGTAACTATTCTTGGTTCATAATACTTAGGAAATTTAAATCCCTTAATAGATTTATGCAATTATATTTTCTATGCTTTCTACTCATAATTTAATAATTTAATTTTACATCATATACAAATAATCTTACTTTTCAAATTATAAAGCCTAATTTCTTCATCTACTCTTCTTCTAGTACTCCTGCCTCATCTTAATCATCTCACTATCGCCCAGCTAGATTCTTCCAACCTGCGTTACTGAAAATGTTTGGGGATGGGGGTGAGATTGGTAATCCCAATAGCAGTTTCTTTCATATTAATTCATGCATAATAAATCATAAACCTCAACAATTTGATAATATTTATCCTTAAACCTCTACCAACCACTATTAACGATATATTCATTAAATAGTGGAGGTACCTCTACCTGTAACAGGATTTCAAAACCTCTGGCAAAGGGGGAGCGACCCACCTAAGCCTTGGAGTACTCCCCTCATAACCTCTAAGGAATAAAATTACCATTGCTACAGATATTATGAAATTTATGCATGCAATGCGCTGTAATTAAATATTATATGAAATAAACTGCTACCTGGCTTCTGAGTTTACTTGTCACTGAATTCCTTTTCTTCAATATACTCTGAAGTTTCCACTCCACTACCTCGTCCTATGAATATTTATAATATATAAACACTACATCAATATCTAAACTTATTCATAATAAGTAAGCGTCTCTCACATTCCTATAATATTATTTATTTCTACCCTTTCTTTTTCTGATACTATTAAATCTAAATTTCGTGTTAAATGATTAATCATATCATTACCAATCAACATTGCACAAACATAGATTAATATATACACAAATACAATTAATATACACACAAACATGAGCACAAAAGTGTCTTAACCATTCTAAATTAGCTAACCTTTCTTGTCACTCAATTAATAATTCAAGGAACTTACATCCATTATAAGCTTTAAATCTTTAAATTCACTTAGCACTAATTAACTCCCAAATTACCTACTAAATGCAATAGTACCTATTTATAATTCCACTTAAAACTTTGTCCTAATCCTTAAAAATCCTTAAGCGATAGATTCAACTTCCAAACAATAAATCATTAATCAATTTCCTTTCATCTACTTAATCACATCTTAATTCCCAAGTCTAACCAATCAAAGATTAGAATTTCAACACCTTAATCCGCAATCAAACTTCAATAACCACTTCTTACACATTTTTAATTAGTCAATCATAAAGCTATCCTTCTTCCCTACTAATAAACCAACAAAATCAAAGAATACTTAAATTCAATTTCACATTCTATTAAAATTCCTTCCTATCAAACCAACATTATCATTTCCTCTTTTCCTATCTCTAAAACTAGTAACCAGTGACATTAACCATCCCACTTATATCTCCCACTATTAATTCAGTTTCACCACCAATCTTAGACCAGAACACAGCCACATGAGGCACAGAAAAATTGAACACAAAACCATTAACTTTGATTATCAAGAGTACCGATTTCAATTACTCAAACTAGGGAAATCAACATATAAAGAACACCTAAATTATTCCAACACAATCAGCTATTTAATTCAATCTCAGTAGTCAGAATTCTATAACCTAAAACCATAACATTCATCCACAATTATTTCCTATTCCTTGTTCAATTAATTACCAAAACATTCTTCCTTCTTTCCCTACATAAAGCACACGGCCAGAATAGCAAGGAAACAAGAATTGCACATTTAATAATTTCATCTCAATCAGCCCTAAGCAAATAACCTCATTTCATCTTCCAAGGTAAAACAAACATCAATGGTCTTCTTCTTTACTTTCTTGGCCGAACAGAACAGAGGCAAGAAAACAAGAATTCTATAATTAATCCAGTCACCTCTTTTCCATCATCTATTCCTCCTTTTCAAATTGTTAAAACATCCAAAGAAATAACAAAAGAATCATCCAATTCCAAAGGAGCTGGAACTCGGCCAGACAGGGCAAGAGCAGAGAAACAAGAACAATCAACCATTCAAATTCATCAAACCACACATATAAAAATGCTTATCAGAGCTTCCTAATTACAAGTGTAATACGTTCAAGAATTTTCCCCTTCTTGGTCCAGAAATCACGCAGAAACAGGGGAGAATAACAAATCAAAATCCTCAAATTCCTTCCACCAACCAAACACCCTATTCCATAATCTTAGAATCACTAGAAATCACAAGCAATTGAGCTTCAAAGCAACAAATAATCAGAAGCCCCAATTTGGCCGTCGCATGAACAGTAGCAGAGGAAAGAAGAAATCTGAAAATCTTGAACCTACTTAGCTTTAATCCCAAAATCAACACCCAAAACATCAAGAACAAGCTTCAAGCTTCATTTTTATAATTTCAGAAGCTCCAAAAACGTTCCAAAAATATGAATCACCCTTCCTATTTTCGCTCAAATCGCGGCAGAAAAGAGAGGAAACAAGAAGGAGAGACTCACCTAAACTTGCTCTAAGCCTATTGAGTGTCTTCCGCTGTGCTCCGTCGCCGATCGCCGCCGTTCGCCGCTGATGCCGTCGCTGGAAGAGGAAGAAATGAAGGAACGAAGGAGAGGTGAGAATGAGAGAGTTTCGGGAATGGAGGGAGTATATATTTTTTTTTTTTAATGTATATGTGTGTGTGTGTTAGGCAGAGGGAGTGTATAATAATAATAATATTTTTTTTTTCTTTTTAAATATATGTGTGTGTATACGTGTTGGCTGCAGAGGGAGTAAAATAATTAAATGAATAAGGCATTGAAGACACGTGTATGGTCTATAATTAAGAAGGTACAGATATTTTCTTTTTATAGGTATTTTACTATCTTGCCCCTCCCTTTTTAACTGAAGATATTTTCAACTAGGGGCAGATATTGTCTCTTTTTCTTTTTTTTTTTTTTTCCATTTCCCAATTTATATTTTCTCTTAATTGGTAATTTTATTTACCATTCCTCTTTTTAGTTTGATCTGGATTTAGTCCCAGAATAATTTTTCTAGATATATTTTAATTCCCAAATTTATTTATAAGACTTTTTAAATATCAAATAATATCCCTAGATTCTAGATATTCCCTTATTTAAATCCATTTTGAAACTTAAATTTTATCTTACTAATTATTTTTCTTTATTTTCTAATAAAAATAACCCTTAAAATTTATTAAAAATACCTAAATCATCATAAATTTATTTTTAATGTTTTTTTTAATATTTAATAACATTTCCTAAATTTTAAATAATTCCTTATTTTCTCTTTTCTAAAATTTAGTACTCTAGTTCATGGCTACACATTTATTACTAACTGAGTTGCACATTTTAACACATCTTTGAATATAACACATAAAACATTTAAGAAACATTGAGTCTTTTAATAGATACTGAATGGGAAAAGGGGAAAAGAGAATTAAAAATAAGTCTTCCAAAATATTGAAAGGAAAAGCACAAATGTGTGAAGGCTTACCAAGAAACCTTGTTGATCAGGAAATGCAGCCAGGTACCTCGTCTAATACTCTTCAAGGGTGAAGTATGATAAGTACCGAATGATTTTAAGTAAATGTAGTCTCACCTAATTTATTTTACTAGTAAGTATCTCACTAGAAAATAAACAAGAAGCCAAGTCAAAGGAGAATCTCCAATTAACAAAATAATAAGTTTATTGACTGGATGAATGAATAATATGCTAGCTGAAAGGACTAGAATTAAATAGAGAAATTACAATAGATAGAGTCCTAAAGAGAATAGGAAAATATTGGAAGATAGGAACATACCATAGCGTATCTCCTAAAGATAGGAATATATCTCTATCTGAATATTCAAATTCAAATAAGAATATATCCCTAACAAACTAATCTAGATATTATCCTATTTCAATATTCAAATTCAAATGAGAAAATATCCTAACTAACTATCTTAAATTAAATATCCTAAAATATCTTATTTTGACTAAGTCAAATAATTTGAATAAATCAAATAATCTGAAAAAGTCAAATAAGGAAAATAAACTAAATTAAACTACATAAAATAAACTAATTAATTCATCTTGCGCCTCTTGTATGTGCGGAATGTATCATTACTCCCCCCATCCAAAGTCGACTTATTCTCAAGGCAAAAATCAGGATATTGCTAATGTAGCAGATCATAATCTTCCCAACTCACATCTTCCACAGTTCGTGACTTCCACTCAATGAGCATCTCTAAGCGAGGGCCACGCCAATGATGACCTAGCACCTTCCCAGGCTCTAAAAGTAACTCAAGGTTGGACAAAATCGGTAACTCCTTAGGTGGATCAGAAACAGTGAATCCATATGCAGGACCAAGTAGAGAAACATGGAACACCGGATGAATTTTAGCCGAAGAAGGTAACTCCAATTCATATGCAACAATACCCACCTTTCTAAGAACCCTATTTGGACCAAAGAAACGAGGAGATAATTTGGTATATTTGTTGCGAGCCAGAGAACGTTGACTAAAAGGTTAGATGTGTAAGAACACCGAATCCCTGATGTTAAAGGAGAGTTCTCACCTATGGGGATCATCATAAGCCTTCGTTCTATCTTGTGCTTTCTTTAAATTGGCCTGTAATAAGCGTAACATGTCATCTTGAGTCTCTAATTAGTCGGCAAGCTCAACAATATGAGTCTCTCCTCGAATGAAAGGGTGGAGAGCCAGATGATCCCTTCTATAAACAAGTTTAAAAGGGGTTAAATTAGCTGAAGAATGGAATCCCGTGTTGAACGAATATTCTGCCCAACATAGCACCTTAAATACACTTCTAAGGATCGATTAAACACCTTTGTCTGATCGTCTGTTTAAGGATGATAAGTAGTGCTCATTTTAAGACGCATCTGACTCAATTTGAATAACTCCTGCCAGAAAGAACTGAGAAAGATGGGATCTCGATCAGAGATGATAGATCTAGCCATCCCATGTAAGCGAACAATCTCCTCACAAAATTGTGCAGCAATGATCTTAGCAGTATAGGGTTGAGCCAAAGGAATGAAGTGACAATACTTGCTCAAACGGTTAACCACTACCAGGATAATATCAAAAGAAACTGACTTTGGCAACCCCACAATGAAATCAATAGAAATATCCTCCCGTATCTGTTCAGGGACAGGAATAGTGTGCAACAGTCCAGCAGGTGATAACGTCTTATATTTGTTCTTCTGACAAGTAAAGCATTGTTGTACTAATGCTCTTACATCTGCCTTCATTTGAGGCCAATAAACAGAACTGAACAGCCTCGTATATGTTTTCAGGAACCCACCATGACCTCCTAATGTGGTCACATATGCCTCATCTAGTAACTTGGCATGAAGAGAAGAACTGCGGGGTATAACCAGCCGCCCCTGATAATACAACTTCTATGCCACCCATGTATACCCAGGTTTTGAATTAGGGTCATCCTTCAAATCCTTAATGATAGAGGAAGTAAACTTATCCTCCTATAAAGCTTCCTCAAATTGAAGGAAATCGATGGGAACATGTATGACCATCTGAAGAATTCAGTATACTGGGGTCTTCGAGATAACGCATCAGCACCTACATTTTCTCTGCCCAGTTTGTATTCAATAATGAATTCAAATGGGAATAGCTTGATAATAAGCCGATGTTGATTATTGGTGGTAACTCATTGCTCCAACAGACATTTAAGAATATGATGATCAATCTTAACCATGAAATGGTGGCCAAGCAGATAATGGTGCCATTTTTGTAAGGCAAGGACTAAGGCCAATAACTCCTAATCATATGCAGATTTGTAGTAATTAGAGAATGAGAAACCCTTACTATAATAAGCAACGAGATGCCCTTCTTGTAAAAAGAATAGCACCAATTGTTAACCTCTTGAAATTCAGGCAATTTTAGCACATTTTCCTACAGTTCTTACACTTTTTTGGTGGATTTATACATATTTTGATGTACACATGATAGGAAAATGTGCCAAGTTGATATTTGGGTTAAAGTCATTGAATTCTTGATTTAAATGTGAATATTTTATCCTTATTTTATCAACTTTGGTTTTTGTTTGAAGATTTAAGGAGCAAGAAAGTTATTGGCCACAGCCAAAAGCACAGTCAAAAGAGAAGTGGAAAAGAAGATTTAAAGCAACCAAGAAAGCTGAAAAGAGAAGTTGCAGAAAGTTATTGGCCACAGCCAAAAGCACAGTCAAAATTCCTGGCCACAGCCAAATCCTAAAAAATTCCAGGTAGAGAGTTATTGGCCACACCCAACCAGTACAGGCAAAAATCTTGGCCGCGGCCAAAACTGCTGACAGACTGCACAGTGAAAAATTCTGCTCGAAAATTAGGTTTAAAAACACTCCCAACTCACACTAAAACACGTTCTTTTGACTTGGGCTCTCTTTAGGGGCTACTTGGGAGCATTTCTAAGCTAGGGCTTGAGGATTTTCAAAGAGATTCAAGTGGAGATTGAAGATTTGAAGAGACTCAACCTCATTTCCCTTGGTTTTTCTTATTCTTCTCTCTTTCTTCTCTGAAATTTCTCCATATCTGTCCTTACTTTCCATATTTGTGTTTTTCACACCATAAGTGGATAAACTTCCATTCTAGGATTATTTTGAACCTTTGTATGGATTAAGACTTGATTCTTCCTCTCTTTTGGTAGTAAATGATATATATGTCTTGATTTTATCCTTCTCTTCATGCTTCTAAGTGTTTGGCCACCATTTAGTTTGATTTGTTCATGTGGGTATGACTTGAGAGAGCTAATCCATATGTAGAACTTGGTTAAAATCACGCTTGACTTGAAATTTACATGATAAATAGAAATTTTGTTGATAAAATGGAGATATCTTTGCTAACCTTGCATTGTCACATTAGGGTCTTGTTTTCAAAGGGGATTTTCATGATTTGTAGCAAGAGATTGTGCATTTTAATGAAAAGATAAACTTGATTTTGACTTGAGAGAACTTAGTCAAGTGCATATGAACCCTAGACAAACACATATATTCATGGAAAATACCATTTGAGAGGGAGTTCTTCATGCCTTATAAAATGCAAAAGGGATAAATAATTCTAGACCCCATTTAATCCTTAAAGTCAAAGAATCCATTGTTTTTATCACTTTCTAGCTTTTAGAAATAGATTTTCAATATTTCTTTACACAACCAAAAATATTTTCTTAGTTCAACTTGATTGAAATCACTTAGTCTTTTGTTTGGTCAAGATTTTAGTCCAAATCTCCGTGGTAACGATATTTTATACTATTTACCATCCGTCGCTTGCAGTTAATGCTTGATGGCGAACAAGTTCCTGGCGCCGTTACCGAGGATTTGCAAAAATCCCTTGGCCAACCCTGGGCTAGTGATATTAGATTTCGCTTGAACTTGTATAAATTGTTTATAATTGCACTTTCTAGTTTGTTTTCTTATTTCTTTTGTTTTAGTTTGATTAGAAAAGTCATAGGCTTTTCTGCCTAATGGCTTCCCTTACCCTGAGATACCTATGCAACATCATCCTTATGAAATAAGAGCTTGGAAGTCTCGTCCATGATGCCTCGAAAGTTCTCATGGGATGAAGATCCTTGAGGGAATCTCAGAATCAAATCCTCTAGACTTTCTTTCCAGTCATTCTCATTCACCTTACGCTTCATATTCATTTCGGCTATTATCATGTCTACGTTAGGAGCTTCCATAGGTTCATCTTGGGAAATGGAATTGACACCGAGAGGTTCTGAGCCATGAGATGCCGCAGGAGTTAACAGTGGAACAAGACTGGAGGATGCAGGTTTAACGGAATCACCAGGGGCCTTCAAGATGGTCTTCTTGGAAGAAACTTCAGTAGCAACCTTCTTAGAAGCGATCTCAGTGGAAACCTTCTCGGAAGGAACTTCAGTGGCAGTTTTCTTGGAATCTACTTCCTCAACCACAGGAGGAAGAGTAGCCTTCTCAGAGGAGGAAAGGGTACGAGATCTTTTTCCTCTGCGAGTCCTAACGCCACAGAGGAACCACCCATGTCTGAACTACTACTCTTTGGGCGTAATTTCCTTTTTCCGAAGTTTGACGGATGATAAATAGGGCGAGTAGGAATTTTGCTCTTGCTTTCTTTTTCCAACTCTGCAACGATATTTATCATGAGAAAGCAAGACCCATATATATTAAAAAAACTTAAACTTATGAGATTTGAAGATTTCAATGTAGGCCCTCTATTCCTCATCTAAAGAACTAATCAAAGCCACACGGGTCTCAGAATCAGGATTTGGCTTCGGAGCCTTCACAGCTTCGATATGGTGTGCATCCATGAGGATGAAATTAAAAGAACATGACAATAGAACAACAAAAAAATTACAAGATTAAAAACTCACCATGATTGTTCCACAATGTGCGCACAGTCTTTCCTGGAGTTACCAATGCAGATTTGTGGATAAAAACAAACCTCTTCTTCCACCCCCTCTCAGAATCTTTGGGTATAATGATGAGTGGATAATCAGTAATCACGGGAGTCAACGTAAAAAACCTGGAGCTTTCCTGCCGAGACTATAACACTTCAGTAGTTCCGACAGAGAAAAGTAAGTCCCCAGTTCCTTAGACAAGTATCCGGACAAAGGCAGATACACCACAGTGCAGGCATGAGTTGCGAAGGGGCCAAATCGAAGTGTTGTCAAATCTCTAGTATGAGGGGAGGTAGAGGAAGACTTGGGGTGAGTTTGAAATAATCTAAACAGAAAGCAGTCCAGTTTTCACTACCCCAGTCCATACGTTCTTCAGGATTTGGAGCCCTGATTGGTAGATTTTCGGTCAATCCATACTTGCTAGGGAAAAGTGCCAAGACTTTCTCAGAAATAATTGGGGGTTCATCATGCTTCTTCAGATCCATAATGCCGGTGCTCTTCGTCGATTCCAACATCTCAGGAGGAATAAGAGTAAAACCTTTTGCAGGATGGTTCGACTTATCCATAGGCGATGGGGTAACTTGAGAATGAGACGATGAAGAAGTGGCCATGTTGTTTTAGAAACCCTAAACCCAGCAAAAATTTCAAAATACAGGAACCTAGGAAAAACAAAAATCATTTCTCAGGAAAATAATTTCTAATCTCTCAGAATTTCTATTGTGAAACTAAAATACAGGATTTAAAGACAACAGAAAATTACCGGAAAATGGCTGACGAACGGAGTATCAAACGCATGGAGAATATAAAGCGATTAGGATTCAGAAAATGCAGATACAGTAGAAGTTCAAATGAAGAAAGCGTTGGAAATCAATCAAAGGAGGGAAATTTAAAGATGACACAGACAGCAGACGTGATTCGTGACAGAAGACGCGAGATCAATGGCTACAACGACTCGCATCGACAGTTGGGACAAGACAAACCTCCCCATGCCAGCCTTTGCCTGCCACGTGAAGCTAGGGGAGTAAATGTAAGGCCCAAATTTTCTTCCTTCATTTCTGAGACAGATACAGAACCTCTAGGGCCGAAGAGGCGAGTCCATAGAAAGGTCCACGAAGCCACAAGACGCACCTGTCTTGAGCCCAGCCGAGAAAGTACCATCTTGAATAACTAGATGAGCCATTACAAGAAGACTTGCATCATCAACAAATATTTTCGAGACAAGAGCAATAGACTCAACGGATATAATTCAATTAAAGACCACCCAGCTACTGGAAAAAGGCGTAATGGCTAGACAATCACCCTTATAATCTGCCCATTAATTACCCATTCAATATAGGACGAGAGACAAGGAATAAACGGATGGAGAGAATCCTGGAGCCGTTACCTCCTATTCAACAACGACATCAAGAAGGAAAGAGAATAAAAGAAGAGAAAGGAGGAGGGATTGAGGGGACAAAAATACGGACAATCTGAGAAAAGAGGAGCTGAAGCAAATTCCATTTTCTAAGACTTTTATTTGTTCTAAGTTGGCAAATCTGCGAATGGTCTTCGCCAATATTAAAGTCTCCATTCCAAGGAGGTTTTAATAAACTGAAATTGCTAAAAGTGAGATGAACTCCACAGCATAGTGTTTTCATCTTGAAACTCCATAAAAAAGAAAATAAATCCAACAATTTTTATGTTTTAGGAATGTTATACATTTTTCAAGATGTATAACAGATTAAATAATAGAAATACACTTTTTATTGCTGTCAGTTTTTCTACCGATATAATGGCGGTGACAATTTTGGGGAAGAAAGTAATGGCATGGAATGCATAATGATGGAGACTGCAATTGGTCATGCAAAGTCATCACCAAAGTGAAGAGGCTTAGTCTTTATAGGAACATAATTTTTTAAAAAAAATTAGATAAGTGTGATCTTTTTTTTAATAAAAGGATCAATAATATAAAACGAGGAAAAAAAACAGTAAATTGGGTAAAAAAAAAACAGAATGAAAATATCATTTTATATACTTGGTTTCCTTTTCATTCTTTATCTTCTTTTTTTATAATTATACTTTAAGTTTACGATGGAGATCAAAGACCTTGAGAAATTGTTGTGAGGAGATCCAGACATGTATCATGTAAAATATTATCATTCTGTTTGGATGGGAAAAAAAATTAGTGGTGGAAGAAAATAGAGGGTGATCGAGAAATTGGAGGGGAAGAAAAGTGAGGAAATAATATTACCTCTACTTGTGTTTGGATAGAGGGAAGAGAAGAGAGAAAACCTAAGACATTTACAATGATGAAAATGTCATTGTTAATTTTAACCAATTTTTAATTTAACAAAGTAACACATCAAATTAAATATAAAATTCAAATTAAAATGAATTTTTGTAAATTTTATTTTAATATCAAAATTTATTGTCTCACAATTAAAATGATAAAAAATTTAAATTGAAAATAAGCATGTAACAAAGTTAATAACATCCTCATAGACTAAAAATCAAAATATAAAATATAAGGTAGAGCAAGGATGCGTCCTGAACCAACAACAAAGAGGAGGAATTTATACCGTATCAATTTTTATAAAAGTTTCATCTTATAATTCCTAACAAATATAACACCACAAAAGTAAACAAAAAAAAAAGGTCCACTGTGAAAATTACATTCTGGACAGTTTTCAGAAATAATTTTCATTATATTGCTCTAAAATTCATTTACTATTATTTACTATAATCATAGACGATACTTTTTGTTGTTGGTATTATTATTGATTTGATCCTCATCCACGCCATATTTTTTTATTAATGAATAAAGAGCATCTATATTTTGTAATAAAAGTCGTTTAAGGTCAAAACAAATGGTTCTTGTCTAGCAAGGGAGTGATTCTAATTGGGAATTCCTTCATGACCAACTAATAAAACAGAGGGCTCTTGATCTCAAATCCCACCTCTTAAATTGTGATATTTTGTGCTTTTTTTTAAAAAAAAAAAACAAAGAAAAAGATAAGCTGAGTTGGTCCTCTGTAAAAATCAGGGTAGTTAACATGGTCTGATGTTGTTTTATATAAAATAATAATAATAATAATAATAATAATAATAATAATAATAATAATAATAATTCTATTGATTTTTAATAATCAATATTTTAAATTCTGAAATCTGAATTATGAATAACGTGAAAGATGGTGTTAGCAATTTCTTTGCAAGTCAAGGTCATCACATACTAATTAACGGCCAATAATTCATTTGTTATTTGCCTCTTACATAATCCTAGCAAAGATTCAAAATTCTCTACTACTACTACAAGTATTAGGTGGTCTCTGTCTTACTAGAAGACTTTTAATTTCCGGTAGTCTCTGTCTTACTCGAAGACTTTTAATCGTTTTTTCAAATGGGAGAGTTTGAAAACAAATGTTAAAATTAATATGATTTTCTTTTTTCCTTATTGCTATGAAAGATCTGAGGAGGAAAATATCAGTTAATGGTCTTCATCAATATTAACAATGAATATAAAATACCCTTTACAATAATGCTTTGAATCCAGGGGACCATCACTTGAGTTTGTATATTTATATATGTATTAAAATTCAAAATTGTATATTAGTGAAAAGTCTTTCAGAATTCAGGTACACACATATAAAGATTTCATTGCATGTCTAATCCATTGGTACTTAATATCCCTCAAATATCTATGGTTGTCAATTAATGTATTTTTGGTGAAAAATTTATTGATAATAAAAGCTACTCTTTTAATATGTTAATTTTTCTGACTAATAAAACTCTGTTGCCTTTTTTAAAAAATTCATAAATAAAATATAGTTTTAATGAGAAGTTTAAGCTGTGTACGCGCAGCTTATTTTAGAAATATATATAATTTATAAAGGGGCCCAAACAATTCGTATATTTAAAAAACTGTTACTCGAAATACAGTGGTCCAAAGTTTTAAGATTTTCATATGCTTGTTTGTCGACAATAATTATTTATATAAAATAATATGAGTAGGGCATAATTCTCAATTCTATAAAATTGTCTATTCCCTGGCTTTAATATAAGATGAAATTAGCTTATTTAAAAAATATTAAGAAAAAAATTACTTTAAATTATTTATATTTATTATTTTTTTAAAACATATTTACCTTATAAATGGATTTATAATCTAATTATATGCAACATTTTTATTTGGTTTCTTTAATCTCTCTAAATAATGTTTACTTGATATTAGATTAAAGAGAATATTATATTGGTTATTACTCCGACATATGTAATATAAGGCTTTGATGAGAAACATGTTATAGCTAGAAGAAAAAACACCAGCATTGATATTACGGATTTGGTAGAATATTATATTGGTTATTAGTCCAACATATGTAATATGAATATTCAGTCAAAAAATGTCTTATTAAAAATAATCAAATCTAGGCTTCCAGAACTAATTTGGAGTGTGCAGATTTAACTAGCTCTCTCTACTAAGCTTTATGCTTAGTAGGAATACTGGCTTCGATTCGAATTAAGTAGTATGGCAAATTATAAATAGTTGTCACGTAAAAATCCCCCCGTAGCTTGGCTAAACTTATGGATTACAAAGATTACAGCTGTGTGTGGTACGATTGGTTCATTGCACCACCAGAATATCTCTAAAAGGAAAGTCTTAGCAGAAAATTCAAAAAAAAGGTCCAGTTAAGGTACCAAGCAAACATAAAGCAAAATATCCGGGTTCAAAAAAAGGAATGGCTAATAAAATGTTGAAGATAAAAGCCTTTGAGACACTTGTTGCATTGACGGCCGAGATTTGGGAGATGGATTCAAACATGCATGCTAATTCTACTGTGCCCACAGGAGTCAAATCTCATGCATTTTTTTGTAATGGTAGTGGGAGTCTTGGGTCTAAGGTATCTTTTAATAAAATGCCTCCAGTACAAATAGTTTTTGACAAAGATAATATCAAATCTTCATCGATTGTTCCTAATATCACCAATCCAAAACTATATAAACATCACATTTTTTTAGTCACAACAAAGCTGTATGTAAGCTCTGCAGTGGAACCAAAAAACAAAGAAATTATTCTTTTATGCCAGGGTAAGTAATTGTATTTAGATCAATGAGTTTATTTATGCCAAAATTAGATATAAAAAGCCTCCATCTTCAGGTTCAACAATAAATTACTCGTTATGTCTCTATTAATAATTGGAGGAGCACACTCATGATGCGTGTAGAACATAGCAATGGCCACTTCTTTGATGGAATTTACTCTCTTAACTCCAATTCAACTCTATAGCCTCGTCATCATTATTCAATATATAGAAAAGACTTCCCCTTTCCATGTATTTATAGATGAGAAACATGCATTGATTGTACAAACGAAAACCATGAAGCTTTATAATAGTGCAGTGTCGAATTTCACTTAACATCTTCAATTCACTGTTAAAGTTTTTGGCTTCAAAAAGATGTGTTTCCGCACTCTTTTGTGAGAAGTTGTAGGGAGTATTGCTAAAATTCCACCGTTTGGTCTGAAGCAGAGCACGTTTCTCCTCTACTGTTATATAGTAGCTGCACCATTATTAATAACGAAGCAAGTTACTCCCATTTTTGTTTACACAAATCACCAAATGAGTTCACCGACAGAGACTTTATTATATAGATCGAGCAAGATTGAATCACCTCAATATCTTTTTATATTTGCATAGGTATTGGTCAATATTAAAGTCTTCAGTCTTTTGAGTTTTTTGTGTTGAAAATGGACACGAAATTTCCAAATTTGAGATGAATACCACGGCATAGTGATCCCATGAAACTCCAAAAAAAAAAAAAAAAAAAAAAAAAAAAAAACTCGTTACCTTTAACTTCCTAGTATTACAATTTTTCATTAAAGGCATGGCGAATCAAGTTATAAATGGCTCCAATATATATAATGCTAACTTGCCATAGCAGCATCATCGCGTGAAGGTGGGGTCATCCAAATTAAGTGAAAGGTGATGTAGAAAAAGAAGTGAAGAAGTTTCTCAGTCAGACGACGTTGCATGCATTGACTAAATGGCTATGCTACCCACAAGAGAACGAGACATATAGAAACAGAGGTTTTATCTTTCATGGGTGCTTTACTCCTTTGTGCAATCCTAGTGTTTGATTTGGTGCTTAATGTTTCTGGAAATGCCGAAGGTGGGTGGTACCCTTTCCGTCACTGCTCTTTGGTTTCTTTCATTTTTCATATTACGGATGTTTTTCATGCATTGATATGGGAAAACTCACTATTTTGCTGTTCTTGTTGCTTTGTTAACTATATCACTTCTTGATTGACATGCATAACTAGAGAACTTAATAGGACTTCATGATAGAGCTGATATTTTATTATTATTCTCTTGTCTGTAATGCTTTTACTCTGAGTATGGAGATGATTTAAAGATTTTCATAAATTTCGTCCTTATACTTCATTGAGAATTGACGGGTCTGAGTCATCTGGACATCTTCGAAAGGCTTGTCTAAATGATTTTGATATCTAGAAATAGATCATATTTTTCTTCTTATTAAGATAAATCTGTACTGTTTGGCCGTGTTCTATGACTGTGACTATGGGTGAACGTAGAAAGCAATCCTTTTCCCTTCTTTTTTTTTTCTGTATTTCTCACTTCTCGTTGCAGCATAAACATTGACACCTTGTTTGATTAAATCTCTTTAATTACTATAATATGATTGGCTTTTCAAATAAAGACCTATTGTCTGCTGAGATGTTGCCTTGATAGCACAATATATGATTTAATTTGAAGGATTTCTGCCTCTGAAGATTGCTTTTTTCTAGCACAGGTGATGCCCTGAATGCATTTAAGACCATCGTGGCTGATCCAAACAATGTTCTTCAAAGCTGGGATGCCACACTTTTCAATCCTTGCACGTGGTATCATGTTACTTGCAACAGTCATAATAGCGTGATCTATGTGTAAGTTATTTCTGGGATTATTACCCATCATTTATGACTCTTCTGCATATGTTACAAACTCTAATTACGTTTGGTCAGTCATCTTGGAAATGCCAACATTGCGGGTCAACTAGTTCCACAGTTTGGTCATCTCCCAAATTTGCAATACCTGTAAGTTGTGAATCAGATAAGATTTGCATCTTTTTCTGGAATCATATGATTTGACATTATTTCTTGAGTCAGTATCTCTTCTGTTCTATGGTGGTTTTTTTACTTGATAATTTTACCATCAGTACAGTGGCTAGCTTTATAGAGTAGGCTGCCATATCACTTGTTTCGTACTACAATTCCTGCAAGTTTCAAACTTGAGTTCAACTCATTGCTCTGTCTTACATTTTCTGACTTTATCTTAAACATTGTCCAAGTTAGACATAACACACAAGATAAATTGAACCTCCAATTTGGCATAGTAGTATCTAGACCTTCCTTGGATTAGTGTCTCCTGGTAATTGGACTAGTAGACACATGGGAAAGGTTAAGTTCTTTTTAGGCTTCTGGCTTTGAGTATGATGTTAGACTCAATCCTTTGGACTCTTCTTATGAGGCCCCCAACTTGGACCTATTAGCTTCTTTAACTTTTTGACAAATAAATAAATCGAGTCCAAGTAAGGTTTTTCCATATAATAGCACGCCAAATCTATGATATTCTACTATATGCAAATCAACCTGGAAATGATGATCGAGTAGAAGGAAAGGACATGACGTCTAAATTGAATATTATTGATCTTAGAGCCTACCTTATGATTGTTGATCTTCATTAGTTCAATTTTAAACCTCATGTCTGAAGATGAAATAGATACAAAAATGGAAGTGATTTCAAACTTTAAGGTCTTGAACCATATAAGATTATATCAACCTTTGAATCCTCCTATGAAAGCCCGGAACCAAAAAACCTACTTTAGTTATCATCATGAACTATGATGTATATCATTCCTAAATCTTGTGTTCAATCACTTGTTGTTGCTATAATTGGATCAACTTTATAACTCATGATGTTGGTATTCTAAGGCATCTTGCTCCTCCCCCGGTTAAGAGACTGAATTATCTTGTATAGCAGTTGTGTTTTAACAACTTATGCTTGACATCAACTTGCCTTTATAGATGATTATATAAATTGCTGCAGCAAAAGTTACATATCGTATGTCATACAATATAATTCATCAATGATTTTGTGCATGTGCGGGTGTGTGTTGTGTGTTTTTTGCTTCAGTTTTTGCCTTATCAACGTAGGATTTCAACTGATCCATACCAACTTCGGGCTCATGTCTATCATCATCCAACTGGTTGTTAGGAATTTTAATTCCTTCTGCTCAAATCCTAATTTTTGTTCTCTTCTATGCCAGGGAGCTTTCTAGTAATAATATAACTGGAAAAATCCCAGCTGAATTTGGAAATTTGACAAATTTGGTGAGCTTGGATCTGTACTCCAATCGCATATCTGGCAGCATCCCTGAAACACTGGGCAAGCTTCAAAAACTACGTTTCCTGTATGACATGCTCTAATTGAACTTACTTCTTTGAATCTTTATTTACCTATTTCTTGATTAAAATGTCTTGGTTATCTGTTAGGCACTCTTACTGCACTGTTTTGCTTGTTTTTCTTAACATCACACTGATATCAGTCAAATAGTTAAGGCTTTAAGCATGCCAGATTGAAGGCGAGCAATATGTTACAGTCAAATAACGACCTGTTGTCTTCCGTGTCTTTTTCCATGCAAATTTATTGTTTGGTTGTTTATTGTATTCTCAGGAAAACTCAAACTGAAAGTTTGGAATCAAATGATTAATAATTTCTTATCTGAAATGTGTACTGTATAGTCCATTAATTTAAAGATAAATCATTGCTCTATTCCAAGGTCTATTATTTGTTCCGGAAAAAGAAAGGTATATTATTTGTTATCTGCAATGCCAAACAAGGAGACAATGCTCTGAATACATTGTGTGGATATTGGGAGACTAGTGGAATCTCATTTGTCTTGCTCTCTAGAAATGATGAAGTGGAAACATCCAATGAATGGATTAAATGTCTTCTACCTACTTTTATTCCATCCCTTAATTTTCTGAGTTGCTTTTGTAAATACAAAAAAGACAAGTCAATGTGACATAAAACAACTTTGAGTTAATGTCAAATTTTGTGAGGTAATAACTTCAAATTCAACAGTGGGTTTTTGGTGATAAAAACTATTTTAATGAACAGTTCTTCAGTAATGTAAGGTTATTTTTTCCATTGATTTGAATGTCTATAAACAAGGATTGCCATGTCAATAATAATATTTTTATTGCCTATCGATATCCATTAATCTTCATTGCAAGTAATCTAGTTTCTAAAAATGGGTTGTGATGGCTTGAGTTCCATCACATTGGTACTGCCTTTAAGATGAAAAAGTCTATATTAATCTCTGATGATCTATAGTGCGTTCTTATGTATCATACCATGATCATTAAGTCAAAGGGCATAGAGGAAAGAATTTATTAATCTTATGTTTGAATTTCCAAATGTAATCATTTAATTCTTGTATGTACTTGAAACTAAAAGTCAATTTATGTATGCATCAGCCAAGGCTACATTTAGACATATTCAATTTCAGCAACTTTGCTTTCCCAAGCTCATATTTATGCTATTTGCATTGGAGTGACTACACATTCTAATTTTTTATAGAAATATTATTGTTTGCCCATTACTTTCATTTTTCTCTCTGTCTTATCTTACTATTGTTTGTGAAATCCTTCCCTCTATCTGAAACAGGCGCCTCTACAATAACAACTTGACTGGAGTCATTCCCATGGCCTTGACTACTGTCTATTCACTGCAAGTCCTGTGAGTGTTTCTTCTAAGTTTTAGTGATCTTGTGTAAATGTAGATACTAAGTGTTATATATATCTATATATATCTATATATATATATATTATGCTGGTTTGTGGAAGAAGTGTAAACTAATGATCATTATGGAATCTAGTGATCTTTCAAATAACCAGTTAGAAGGGGACATCCCTGTCAATGGCTCCTTTCAATCGTTTGGTCAACCCAAGTTAGTGCAAGTGGTCTTGTTTATTTCTGGTGATCATTGAGGGAGAACATATCAAAGTTTTTCTAATCACTCTGTTCCACTTAACAGTTTCGCAGATAATCCTCGTTTGAGACCAAAAGTCCTTCTACCTGGGCCACTTTTGCCAACACCATCAGGTTTATTGATGTCTATATCGAAAATAATTTAAATTGGTAAAGTAGTGTGCCATGAAGCTTTTGTAAGAGAACAGAGCCTCTAATGTCACGCACAAACCTTTTGAGCTTGAAAAGTAGACAGTACAAGTTTATATTACAAATGCCTTAACTTCCTCTTAATTTTCTTGTTACAAGACTGCTTAACTGGACCTCAATTGTAACCTAACGATATGTTTACATATTAACAGCATACTTATACTATAGGAATGATGAAAGAGGGGTCGGGGATATACGAGAAGTGTGTAGGGGTTGAATAATTGTGGGGTGAAGGTGGTAGTGGCAGAATGAAAGAATATGCTCACCAGTAGTGGACAAATGAAAAGAGTTGACAATTCACATCGCTATTTTAAATTCATTATTCTAATCATAAACAACGCTTGTGTGAATCTATGAATCAAATTTATATTTATCAAAATATTTAATTCATAGAAGAAGATGAGGTTATAATGTATTCATGATTAATTATTTTAATGTAATTATTATTTCCTGTTCTACTTGTAATTTGTATACTGTTTTAGGCAATAGGGCAACTGGAGCCATTGCTGGAGGAGTTGGTGCTGCTGCTCTATCATTTACAGTCTTTGTGATTGCACTTATTTTTTATTACCGAAAAAGGATTCCAATTGCTTACTGCTGGGAAAGAAGACTGCCAGATTATGCCTTTGTTGTTTCTGGTTTGTTGAATAATAGATAAGATTATATATATAATGACTGATGCTAAATGTGATAGCCTATATTGATTTATCAACATTTTAACCTTTTATTGGCAGCTGCAAAGGACTTTGATGCTCACTTTTGTCAGCTTAAAAAGTTTCCCCTGCATGAACTTCAAGCTGCAACAGACAACTTTAGTGACAAAAACTTTCTGGGTAGAGGTGGGTTTGGTAAGGTTTACAAAGGACTGCTGGCTGATGGATCTTTTGTTGCTGTGAAAAGACTTCAAGCGGAAGGCACTCAAAGCGAAGAACTGCAATTTCAAACAGAAGTGATAATGCTCAGCTCGGCTGTCCATCGTAATTTGCTCCGGTTGCGTGGTTTTTGCATGACATCAACTGAACGGTTGCTTGTGTATCCTTTAATGGCTAATGGTAGTGTGGCATCATGTTTACAAGGTATCTTTATTCTTCTACCCTGGTTTTTTTATTATCAGCATTGCCTGTACTTGTGCTTGAGCCCTGTAAATGTTTGGCATAAAAGGAATTCCTAAGTTTCCTTTTCAGGTATCATTCATGTTAGTATAATATTGAAGATTCATTTATGTATATAGGAATTTACCTCAATTTTGTTTTAATGTCATAGACCGCCCTAAATCAAAACCCCCACTTGAATGGCCTATACGAAAGAAAATTGCATTGGGAGCTGCTAAGGGTCTTGCTTATTTGCATGGTGATTGTAATCCAAAGATCATTCACCTTGCTGTGAAAGCTGCAAATATATTGTTGGATGAAGAATATGAAGCAGTTGTTGGCGACTTTGGATTGGCGAAACTTATGGATTACAAAGATACTCACGTTACCATAACTGTGCGTGGAACAATTGGGTATATTGCACCAGAATACCTCTCAACTGGAAGGACTTCAGAGAAGACTGATGTTTTTGGTTATGGTGTCATCCTTCTTGAATTAATAACTGGACAGAGGGCTTTTGATCTTGCACGACGTGCCATTGGCGATAATGTCATGTTACTTGATTGGGTATTTATTCTATTTTCTCACATGTCACAACTAAGAAGCATTTATGCAAGGCAATTTTATAGTAATCAAACAACTTATGCTAATAGTAGCGTCTTTGTAGTTTCCTTAAAGGGTTCTTTATGACCAAAAAGTTATTCATCAATGAACATAACAATGCCATGCTCGATATTCAAATTTTTTTTTTAACTGCATTGCCTAAAGTCTATTCTCCTCAACAAAGATTTTCCTAATAAATGAAGAAAGCACTGTTCTTTACAACATTTGTCTGGGATGACTTACATGTTGGTTGATAGTTTAAAATGTTTATTGGAATGAAAAACTAGTAAATCATACTTTGTTATCAAGTTAAAACTTCTTTACAAAATTCAATTCCATCATTACTAAATTTTAGTTGATTTCTTTTAAGGTTTGATCAGTAAAATAAGGGTTAAAGATCATATTTACCCCGAAAGTATGCACGGTGGATCACATCTACCCCGGAAGTTTTTTTTTGGGTCCAATTTTGTCCCGGAAGTGTGCAAAGTGTATCATATTCGCCCTTCACCATTAAAAAACTCATGTTGACCGTTAAATAGTTGACGTTGACAGTTAATATTTTAACGGTAAAGGACGAATATGATCCACTTTGCATCTATTAGTGTTCTAGGCTTCTTGTTGTATGAGAATCCTCTTAATTTGATACATACAACTGATATCTATATAGAATGATTTATTGTCATTGAGTTTATCTAGATGGATAGAATTTGGTAATATAGATCATTTTCTGCCTTAATTAGTCAGAATCTAGACACATACTTTTCCTCTTTCTATTTGATTTGTGAACCTGACAATGCTTTGAATACATGTGAAAGAGCTTTGGAAAGACAAGAGAGTGGAAACACTAATAGATGCTGATTTGGGAGGTGAATATAATGAAGAGGAGGTAGAACAAGTAATCCAAGTGGCCTTGCTCTGCACACAAGGCTCGGCTTCGGAGAGACCAAAGATGTCTGAGGTGGTGAAGATGCTTGAAGGTGAAGGTTTAGCACAAAAATGGGATCAATGGCAGAAAAATGGGATTAACATGCCAAATAATCACACACTTCTCCCTAATGTAAATTGGTCGATCGTGGATTCTGCTTCACATATTCCCCCAGATGTACTATCAGGTCCAAGGTGATCTTCACAACCTCAATTAATACTTCTCAGCATCTACATAATCCTTTCATTACTATAGAAGATAGGTTAAACCATTTGAAAGTGATAATATATTCAAAAACGTCAGTGCATATGATTTTCAGTGTAGCTTGTTTTTCTCCATTTTGGATTGTGTTGTTCGTATAAAACCTCCGGGGTAACATCTAAAATTTTCCACTATATTATAACATTTTAATTGAATTACAACCACTTTTTAATGTCATAAGCCCAAAAATACAAAAAATTTAAAACTTTTTCTTTCTGAATATCCGTTCCCTTCATTCCTGTTAGAATGGTTTTTTTTGACAAATTGGAATAATTTAAAACTTTTTCCAAAACAGAGTGGTTCATAAAACAATTAAAAGTATAATAATCCTTTTAGGGTATCTATCTCTTAGTTATAGTATTTGGGAAGTTCTAATTCCTTTATACATATATCTTATATCATATGTAGACAATACTACTAAAACATTCAACTACTATAGCACAACAAACATTTATGTTTTTCAAAATATCATTTTATCTTCTTCGTCTCATCTTCTTCCAACACTCCTGTCTTATCTCAACCATCATACATACTATTTACCAGCTTCTCTGAAAACAGCAGTTCAACGTAGTTTATGTCATTCACTGTAAATTTCATGTATGCATTGTCATGTATACATTTTATAAACCAGTACAAATAATGATAATTTTCATCCTACTAATCTGTGTGCCATAAGCACCTACCAACCACTGATAACAATATATTCGTTAACTAGTGGAGGCTTTACCTGCATGATTTCTCGTTATAATATTTAAAGTCATAATGTAACTGATCTGGCAAAGGGGTAGCGAACCACCTAAGCCCTGGAGTACTCCAACATAATAGGAATAAAAGACTTACCATTTAAATGCAACAGGTATTACAAAATTATACATGCAATTGGGTGTAATGAGGTAAACTGGTAGCTGACTTTATCCTTACTCCTGTACCGGCTCCTTTTCCTTCCCATTGCCTTGAAGAACCAACCCCAAAAATCTTTTCCTATAATTACACATAATATATATAATACATTTTTAGGTATACTTATTTATAATCATTATATGTCTCTCACGTTCCTAATGAACTAACTATTCTTTCTACCCTTCCAATTTCAATATATATTCCAATTATAGTCCTAATTTAATACCAATTATAAAGTCATTCAATCACCATTACACATATGTACACACGCACACACCAACACATACATATTCATATGTATTCCTATCTTCTAACTCATAAAAAATTCCTAACATCTTTCATTTTCCACAACACCATCATTAATTCTATAAACTTAGTGGAATAAACCTTATTAGTCAACCAAATCTCAAAATGATTATAAGCAATCCTAATCAGACAAAATCAATCTCTTAATTTCTAACATCAAGTTAAACCATAATTGATCATCTTCTCTTTATTCACTAAATAGGAAATTAATCGAACACTACTACAATTATGAATATCATGAGTTCCACATAATAAACTAACTCAATTTAATTAAATCTCAATCATTTATTTCCCCAAAATTCTTCTACTTTATCCTTGGTATCATCAGAATAACAAAAAAAAAAAAAAACCAACACTCCTATGAATCCAGAATTCCTCTGAAATTATAAAACCCCAACATACAAGTTATAATTCCAGTTTAATCCTCACAATATTAAAACCAATGATAGAGCATGAACTTCTAATCCGTAAACCTCAATTACTTATTATATCCAAATTTCCTAAACTTTTCAAATCAACGACTAATATCCACTCTCAACTATTCAGTTTATTAAAGTATCAATTTAATTAATCCTCCACGCATTTCAGCCATTCATCATCATCCTTTTGTAGAAGCTCTACATTTAATCACCACTTACATTATTCCCTTCATGAATTCAAACCTGAAGTGAACATTCCTCATATCAAATTCATTGAACAATTAACCTTATCTCCTCAATCTTTTACCACAATAATTATAATTTCAATCAAGATTCCCCCACAACTACCTCTAACCTAACTTTCTTTTCCATTTCTAGAATTGACTACATTCTAATTTAACCTTAATGAATATATCACCTTAGTCATTAATTTAAAACTCTCAATTTCTTAATTAAAGCCTATTTCTTCCATCCCTTTTTTTCTTGTAACCACCGGCTAGAACAAATGAAGAAGAGAAAAATTACAATTTAACACCACAATTTCCCCTTACAAAGCAAAAATCAAACATCACAAATTCATCTCCCCAGCCACTGAAACCCACGGCAAAACAACTAGAGACAAGAAGACAATGAACAATTAACATAATATTCAACCATCCAAATCAACATCCATTCCATCTTCTCTTCACCAGTATCAGAAGCAAAATCATAGAAAACAAAATCCTCAAGATGCAAGAAAGTCAGCGGAATAGAGGAGAAGAAACAAAATACTAAAATCCTAGAAATTAAACACACAAGCCCAAATATGAAATCCAATCGACTTCTAACATCATTTAAACACCAATTGATTTCATTTTGGGTGAATAATTGAAGAACAGCGTCGTCGGTGAACAGGGCAAATTTGGGGGTTCATAAAACAACAATCAAACTTGGTTTATTGCTAAAAATCACCCCTAAATCATTGAATTCGAAACCTAAACTTCATTTTTATGGATTTAGAATTCCCAAAAACCCCAGAACTCAAATCGACTTCTCTCTAAATTACTCACTCAAATCATAAGAACAGAGGGTAGAACGGAGGAGTCGAGGCTCACCTAAGATCGAATTGAGTCCCCCATGTGTCGTTGAAGCTCTCCAACGCTAGTAACCACCGTCGCCACCGGTGGTGATGGTTGGGAACTCGGAGGAATAGAGAGGGTGAGAGTGCAGAGAGAGTTATCGGGGAGGGAGAGAGGGAATAGTGAGGAATGAAGAAAGGAAAAGAATAAAGAAGAAAGGGAAAGATATTTTTAAATGGTAAGTTACCATTTTGCCATTATAATTATAACTTAGGATATTTTCAACTAGGGGCATATATTGTCATTTTTATTTTCTCTTTCCCATTATGCCCTCCTTTGAAAATTTTAATTACTATTTCCATTTCAATTAAATCTGAATTTATTCCAAAAATAATTTTTCTAGATATACTTTAATTTTCAAATTTATTTATAAGACTTTTTAAATACTAAACAATACCCCCAGGTTCTAAATATTCCTTTATTTAAATTCATCTTCTAACTATTTTTTTCTCAATTAATAAAGAAAATAAGCCTTAAAAATTATTAAAAATACATCTGGCCTCATGAATTTATTTATAAGACTTTTTAATTTCTAAATGACACCCCAATATCTTAAATAAATCCTTATTATCTCTTTTTGAAAATTGATCATATTGTAGTTGTTGCAAGAAATTTATAATTGGAAGTCTAAGCCACCAGCGACCTTCACTTGTGTTTTACGTATGATAAGTGAAGGTATAGAGAATGGATGAAAGTATGTTTTGCCTTAACCAATTTGCAAACTCGTACGAGGAAAGATGCAGCCCCCATCATCACCTTTTTCCATCAAGACCACGCTCTAAACTCTTGATACCCAAACCAATAATGTCAACTTCAGTCCCCGTAAGTTCAAAAAGTGGAGAGGAAAATTGAAAAAGGGGGAACAACGATAACACATCCAATCAGCTAACCAAGACATTAACACAAAATTGTAAATAAACAAAAGGACAAAAGAGAGAAAAGAGCACCTCAGAGAAGGAAATTGCATGAAATTGGAGTAACAACGACCAAGAAATCACTGAGGAACATCATAACAAAATTAAAAAATGGAAGAAGAACGAAGCGGGAGGACTAATTAGAGGAAGTGAAGTGAATGAATTGAATGGGAGAGAGAGGAAAGAAAATATACATATACCGAAACAATGAAAACCTATAATCAAATAAATGGAAGAAAGGGAAATAGAAAGAGGAATTGAATGCGTGAATCAATTGCGGGCATTAGAGATAAAAATTGAATTGCTTTGCTAAGAAGGCATCTCACGGAGAGGAGGCGGGAGAGGGTGTTTTTTGTTGTTGTTGATGGGGACTGATTCGAAGGTGCGGTAAGTGGAGAAGGAAGGAAGGATTGTGAGACTCGAATAAAGAAGGAAGTCTACTCACCATTTGAGACCATCTCAGATGTCGCCTGCTCTCTACCTCGCCTCACTTTGCTTGATTCGCTGGCGGAAGATGCGGTCATTGTCATTGCTAGGATCTAAGTCTGGAGATGTATGGAGGAAGGGTGAAGGTCACGAAAGAGAACTATGGGCAAGGGCAGTACGAGATTCTTTTTTTTTTTTAATACAACACTGAAAGTCTGCTAATGAAAAACTACACTAAGTACACAGCAAAATAAAGAATTACTCCCTCCGGTCCTAATTATAAGAGCCAGTTGACTTTTTTAGAAAAATTAAGGATGCAAAATACACCACTTTAAATTGTTTATACTTGTTTTTGTTCCTCAAAACTAAGTTATTTTACTTATAAACTATCATATAATCTAATTACATGTCATATATATTAAGATTTAGGAGTCTAATTTGCTTCCTTAATCTCCCCAAAAAAAGTCAACTGACTCTTATAATTAGGACCGGAGGTAGTAAAAAACATTAAGTCTGTTCGTTTGTGTGTTTTAAAACCACTGTCCATTCTCGATGAACCCACTTCTGCGCCTCTTCAACCACGTCCTTGAAGGGGTGGCTTGGACTGCAACCCCTTTGGATGAGGTTGACAGCTTCCACCGAATTTGTCAGTATCAATACTTTCTTCGCATTTTTGGCTTGACAAACATGAAGTCTGAAACACCTTACTTTTTAATTCTATAACAAAGCATTTGAGGGCAACTTTATGACTACTTTGTTTCAAGTCTACAATTTTCACATCACTTTACCAGCTTTCGAAGATTTTACCATTCAATATACACATCCAAATTTTTTTCATATTGGACTTGCTTTAAAGCTTGGGAGTTATATCATCGGACTGGAAAGTTTCTTCATCAAATAAAATCATTAGCCCTATTTCACTTCATTCAGAGACTAGTAGTATTTGTTAATGGGCATATCCTTGCACTTTCCACATAACTTGTAACCATTAACTACTAAGGTATACATTCTTTTTACATATACTAGATCATATTGGTATGATAGGTTATTGATTTACAAAACACTAGCAAGTCAATAGTCATTCACACACTCATATAACACACCCAAAACATATTATATCAAACAAGTGTTCTTCAAAATAAAACATATCCTTAAACCTCTCATTCTTCATCCCTCTACTTCTTTGCCCTTGTTCTTGGATGAACTGGGTCCTATGTTAAGAACATATTAAATAAAGAGTGAGATTCATAAAAATCTCAGTAGCAACATTATCCATTCCAGCATTCAAATCATGTAGGTTCAAACATAATAAGTCACTAATAATGCCATGAAATTCACACTCTACTATCACAATTTAACAAAGATTGCATACATGGCCATGCAACAAATTACTCATCATTTCCAGGGATAGATGCTAATAGGTGCAGCAGAAATTCACGGCAATTTAAGGTCATACAACCTTAAAGTATCACAATTCAATAACATGAATCGAAAGAGTTTGCTGCCTTGATGTTTCTAAGCTTTACAACTTTCTCTAGTCTCTTGATTCAAGTAGATTCTTGTAATGTAACACCTTACTCTGGGGACATTCTTTAGAGCCCTTTGATAAGTTTGAACCACTAAAGCTATTTAGAAAACCCAAGAATGACAGAAACTAAACTTTTCTCAAATCTCTTACTTGGGCTTCTAACTATGAAAATTCATATTTATTTACTTCTAAACTCAAAAATAGTGGTTCAAAGCTCAAACTTTAACTCTTAAAATATTCTTTATAACCATGATAAAACCTTGGCTCAATTTGGTCCCATTAACTCTGAAAAAACCTTCTTATTTTTTCCAGACATATTGGAATTTCACAGGAATTCCTGTTTTTATACTTAACTTGCAAAATTCATATCTCCTAATCTATACGTCCGAAAATTATGCATGAGTACTTGATTTAAAGATTAGGACGTGTACTATATATCTCGAAAATATCTTGGGCTAATTCAAGTTATAACCTGACGAAATCTCTACCACAAATAAGCATGTTCACATGCACTCATAATTATCTAAGTGTAGATATAGCTTTCTACTTGAAGTAGAGTTGAGGTTCTTGGTTTCTTTGCAGGTCTTTAAGCTACTTAAGCTCCTTATGGAGTCTACATATACATAACTATGATAACTAACACTACTACAGAAATACCTTATTGCAGCGCAACAATAGCAGCGCTTATAAAATGTAAGTGATGGGATAGGTATAATATGACCTATACCGGCGCTTATAAATAAAAGTGTTGGTATAGGTATAAGCATATAGCAGCACTTAAGTGCTGGTATAGACCCCTGTGGTTTATTTCTTATATTAAAGAATATGTAAAATAATTTAAAAAAAATTGGCAAATTGTTTTACATATTTGTTTCAACATAAAATAAACCCCAGGGGTCTATACCATATTTAAAACAATTTAAAAAAAATTGGCAAATTGTTTTATATATTTTTTTAAATAAAAAATAAACCACAGTGGCCTATATCAACGCTTAAGTGCTGGTATAGACCCATAGGGTTTAGTTTTTATATTAAATAATATTTAAAAAAATTTAAAAAAATTGACAAATTGTTTTACATATTTGTTTCAACATAAAATAAACCCCAGGGGCCTATACCATATTTAAAACAATTTAAAAAAAATTGGCAAATTGTTTTATATATTTTTTTAAATAAAAAATAAACCTGGTATAGGCCCCTAGGGTTTATTTTTTATATTAAATAATATTTAAAATAATTTAAATAAATTAAAAAATTGTTTTACATATTTTTTCAACAAAAAATAAACCCCAGGGGCCTATACCATATTTAAAACAATTTAAAAAAATTGGCAAATTGTTTTATATACCCCTGGGGTTTATTTTTTATATTAAAAAAATATTTAAAACAATTTAAAAAAAATTAGCTAATTGTTTTAAATATTTTTTATATTAAAAAATATTTAAATCAATGTAAAAAAAATTGGCTAATTGTTTTAACTATTTTTTTAAATAAAAAATAAACCCCAGGGGCCTATACTAGCGCTTAAGCAGGTATAGGTGGGTGCAAGGGGAGCTTCCTGGAGGATTTTGTCTTCGATTGAGCAGAAAGAGGAAGCAAAGGGGAACGATCTGAATGTGCAGTGTATGGAGGAGTATAGACAGAAGGTGAAATCAGAGTTATCAAACATCTGCAGCGATAGAAAAGCAGCAGCAATAGAAAAGAAGGGGCATTTATGTCGCTGGTAGCTTCATTTATATTTCCTATTGTACCTTCTTCTTTACTTCGTTCTACATAAGAAAGCTTTTGACTGTTTTGTTGTTCTAAGTTTGCCTCTGTTCTTTTTTTTTCTTCCAGGCACCCATACTTTCACTTTTATTCCATTTTCCTTCATTCTATATATTGGGAAATTAAAATAGATTTCTTCAATTTTAAAAACCAGTCAACTTGTGTTTGCTAATTCAAATGACAATCTCACTCATTTATGTTTCAGATGTTGTTGGAAAAGATCTTCTGTTGTTATTCATTTTTAGTCATGATCACTGTGGTTTTAAATATAAGGCCATAATTTTGTTAAGATAATTGTCAAACTGATTTGTTCACTGCCATGAAGAATATTTTGGGAATAAAAAACCTACGAAGATCAAACTGATAAGGTGCACGGTATGGAACCACATATTCCATTGAAAGTATTACAAGTTTCACAATTCAGGTTTGTCTTTCTGGGCAATTGTGTGAAATTTTTAGAGTAAACTAATTGTGTTTGTTTCATTAATATTCAAGGGTGTCCGACTGTCTCTTAGGCTTTTTTGTGTATTATTGAGTGAACAATTTGGAGTTGTTAGTCATATATGATTTTGTACTTGTAGGAATGGGTGCTTTCTGCTCCCAAGGAAGATCTGCATCTGCCAGCACCTAACATATTCAATCCTACAGATTTGTCACTTAAGATTATGCAAGAGAAGGTATAATATGTGTTGGATTTTATGTTACATAAATATGGTTATTGGTGTCTTAATTCTATTGAAAATATTTATCTTTTAAAACAGGTCAAGTTTCCAATTGTTGGTCACCATATTCAGCCTTAGGGTACAAACCAGATACAATGTTTTCCACTCCAGAGGCTTATGTAAAGATAGATTTCAATTGTCCGTATGCTGGAAATTCCCTTGAAGCTGAAGTTTTGAGTGATATTTTTATAAGATTACTGATGGACTAATTGAATGAATATGGATGGTTGTTTCTTATTCCCATGAAGTGCATGGTACTTTCGCTTGAACATATTTCCATTATATTTCTTATTTAAGAAATCATCTGACATTCCTATCATTTAGGCCCAAAGAAGAAGTTAGGTGCATCCTTTGGGGATCATGGTTAGATACTGTTGGGAAGGAGGAGTTGCGGGCGGCAATGAATGATAATGGGCCGGTTTTTGTCCATGTACAGTAATATGAGTTCTTTTAATAATTTTACCTGAAGAAAAGTTGTGAAGGGTCCTTTTAATAATTGTACGTGCAGAAAAAGATGAAGATATATAACCAGAATGATAATACAGGGAAATGCATGAGTGTGTTCAGGAGGGGTTTCCATACCAAGATCATTGTCTTTATTTTCAACAAATAGAGGCACGTGATAGCAGATTTTATGTCAGCTAGGTCGAACTGGGTTTTAGCCCTCACATCCAGAATTGTGTATTCTTCAACTGCTATTAATTCTTTAGCTTCATCAGCATTTATATAATTCAGCTTTTTTGTCAAGCTTCTCCTTACAAGAAGTTTCCCTGGCATGGTCCTTGCATTGTGAGATTTTAATACCAACGATGTCCCTAAGTTACTGAAAACACAACCTTGATCCCTTACCAGTGTTCACAAATACTCAAATACTATTCGACTATTTTCCTTCATTAGTCTCGAGAATAAAATTTACTTTAAAATCTATCTTTCGAGATAAATTGCGAAAATCTGTAGAAACAACCAGATGGAATCGCAAGTTTAATGTATTTTATTGTCTTGTCAAGATTTTTCCCCATTTCAGAAAACAAGGGAAGTAATTTAAAGAAGTCAGCAGCTAAATAAGTCTCAACAAACGATAAATCTAGGTAGGAAAAAATGATTATTAATAAATGCTCTAGAGTGTTAATTACATTAAAAATTTAGTTTAAATATTGACATTTTCTTAGAAAAAAGTATTTCATATCTAATGCAATTAATAATCAAGCTTTTAGAACAACTCACTTTTGAATTAAATAAAGCACGTTTTTGGGAATTGGTGTTGGATTCTGATGGTGTATCGTGGATTCTAAAACATTGTCCCATTAGCAAAAGTGCATACACTTCTTAATGGCTGTTCCTATTAATTGTCACTCACCGTACCCCAAGTGTTCTAACCCTTCTACGTGTTTAATTTATATTTAAGCATAATACAAAAATCATAAAAAAACTATATTATTCATGAGAAATTATATCCATAACAAATTTGACAAAAGAACTATATTTGTAATGGATGTGCAAAAATGGTCAAATATCTGTTTATTGACATAAATTAAATCAGTTATTTATAATTGTATACCAAAAGGTTTTCACAAATGTCTACGACCTTAAATGGTCGCATGTCATGAATGTAGCATGCTTTATAACTCTACACTTTTGTTGTTATCTATTGGTTCATTGCATATTTTACAATCGAGAACTGATTGTACTTTAATTCATGTACACTTAACAATATTAGCTTAGAGAAATCATGAAATGTTGAACAATGCGAATAAGCTATAACTTCTGACAATTAATCACCCGTGCAATGTACGGGATGTCCAGCTCGTTTAATAGAATGGAAAGCATCATTCAAATTAATAAATCAATACATTGCTTCTTATCAATCTTATTCAGTTTAAGGACAAGCAAAACTCATCAGACAAATATAAGCAAAATACAGGTAATTTGCATCTCTGAAAAAACAACGGAAAAACCACACAACACCAATAATACTACCACAACAACAGCAAAAAAAAAAAAAACACATATATGGGACGCGGCTTCTCTCCTCTGTCGCGTCCGTCCTCTGTCCTCCTCTTCCCAATCTAGACCATTAGATCTAATGTTTTATAAAAATAAATATGTTTATAAAAATAATTTTAAATCTCATAAATAAATTTAATCTATCATTATTTGGTCTGAACAGTTCACAACTATAATAAAAAATGAAAAATAAAAATATAAATTTATAATAATAGTATATAGTTTATTACTGTTCAGAACAAATTTTGGCAAATTAAATTTATTATGTGATTTTAAATTATTTTTTATAATTAGATTTTGATCTAATGGTCCATATTTAATATTTTATAAAAATAAATATGTTTATAAAAATAATTTTAAATCTCATAAATAAATTTAATCTATCATTATTTGGTCTGAACAGTTCACAACTGTAATAAAAAATGAAAAATAATAATATAAATTTATAATAATAGTCTACAATTCTTTATTATTCAGAACAAATAATGATAGATTAAATTTATTATGAGATTTAAAATTATTTTTATAATTAGATTATTTTTATAAAATATTAAATCTGGACCCTTGGATCAAGATCCAATGGTCCAGATTGGGAAGAGGAGGGCAGAGGAGAGAAGCCGCGTCCATATATGCATTAGGCAAATAATTCAAAAGCTAGATTAGTTAGCATGATCAGTATACCAATAAATAATGCCTAAACAATCATCAAGGGAAAATAAATGGTCACAGACCAATGAAAATTGATGTTGCATGCAGAATTGCAGATACATGATAAAGACATAGAATACCAAAGTTATCAGCCATACAAACAGATAGTGATGCTTCTTCACCGCCGTCAATGCTCACCGTTGCACAAAGAAGCAGAGCTGAGGTTTGGTTAACACACAATCCTGCCTTTGCGATGACCAGTACTGATAAATGTAGGAAAGGAAACTTCAACATTTGATTTTGAGAAACAATGAATATTAAAGATCCATGCGATGACAAGTACTGATTGTTTGCCAACAATGCAACAATTTTAAGAGCAATTATCTCTTTGCAAAGCTTCTTGATCATAGCCATGGGCTTCCTCTTCAGCCCTCTCTGAAACCTCTCTGTGAACTCGAGCAGTGAAGAGCTTGACGAGCTCATCAGTGGACATATCGAGAAAAGCATCAAGAACAACGCCATTGAAGCTGAACTTCTTAAACATTCTCTTCTTTGGCTGTCCTGTAGCGACATCAGCCTCAACGTTTGCCTGAAAAACGAAGATTCATCACAAATTCAGAAGACACATGAATGGAAAACAGAGAAAACTTGAGGAGATCAAACTCACCATGGCTGCGAAACGAGATGTGTGAGAGAGAGTGGCCGAAAATGGAGCAGAGCAGATTAAGGGAAGGAGAGATAAGGCTGGGGATACAATGGTGGCTGGGTTCACCACGATTTTTTTTAAAAAATAAATTTCCCACTTTGCATTGTGAGATGTGGAAACACTCTTTCTCTTTCAACGTCTCAATTGAAAGATCTTTTTTTTTAAAAAAAATGTTATACTTTCCATGTCTCACAGTTTTTATGAGACGTGGAAACACTCTTTCAACATCTCACAAATATTGTGAGACGTTGAAAAATTCTTTTTAAATGTTCTACTTTGCACCTCTCAAATATTGTAATACGTGGATACTACTTTCTGTCTTTTATTTTGCCCATTTTTTGATTTAGCGCCTTTGTTTTCCTAAAATCCACGTCTCAAATAGAAATGAGACGTGGTTTATTTGAAACTTCTCCAAATATTTAAGATTTTGCCACTACACTTTTTTCTAAGTCTAATATTTAAAAAAGAAATGTGAAATGAGGACGTTAATAATGTTTTTTGTAGTAGTGATAGGCAAAAACTTGATTCTTCCACAAAATTGTGACATGTAATACCAACACAATTAACAAATGTTTATGTGGGAGACCTCTATTTATGATTTTGAAAATCATTGTGGAATTTAATAACTTGATATACTGGTCAAGTAAAATGCAAATTTGTATATTTTCTAATAGATATTCTATGTTAAATGATTTTCTTATACATGCTTCTGGCATTTAAGATCCTTCAAGGATTTTCATATAAATTTCACAATATTCAATTATTGATGTATATTTTCTTTTCATACATTGTCAGACTTATAATATAAGCAAAATAATTATATCCACCACAAAAAAAATATTCCTTATCATATGCTTCATGTAACAATTACTACCTAATTATACTTTTAAAGATATTTTAAATTACCATCGACCCCAACTAAATCATCTGTTGACTAACTATGTTAGAAAAAGAAGTTTACTCAGACAACACACTAACATAGTTAGAAAAAAATGCTTTTTGTCATTTCAGTAAAATGTCAATTAAATATCCTAACCAAGATAGAAAAAGATTTTCTATTACTAAAAGGCTATCATGGTTAGAAAAGAATCCAACATAATATAAATACACTAACCATGATAGAAAAAGGATTTCTATTATTAAAAGGCTATCATGGTTAGAAAAGTATTTATGATAATATAACAAGACATATCCATGTTAGAAAAGAATTTCTCTAATATGACAATGGCTAACATGGATAAATAAAACCAACCTACCACTTGTTAATCAACCCATTAACAAACACCCAATAACAAATTTGACCATTAAACACTTTTACGAAAAAATATCTAAACTCATTATAACCTCAAATCTGTCAGCCATTCAACGTCCTCAAATATACAAAATCCTAATAGTCCATAATAATGCCAAAATAGTCAAAACACCACTAAAATGTAGACCGGTCTCTCAGAAAGGAAATAGCATCAAGTTACCAAAATAAATATTCTAAAACAAATCCTCAATTTGAAAATAAAGAAGCAAAACATGGAAAAAAGAGCGGAAGCAAAACAAATGA
Source organism: Mimosa bimucronata (assembly GCA_037074515.1). Taxonomy (NCBI): domain Eukaryota; kingdom Viridiplantae; phylum Streptophyta; class Magnoliopsida; order Fabales; family Fabaceae; genus Mimosa; species Mimosa bimucronata. The sequence goes on from CM073441.1 coordinate 23,675,465, forward strand.
TATGAATCCTTATTTGTGGCAATATCATCCGTCAAACCAGTCCAAAACTCACTAGCTTAGTGAGACGGTCCCTGATCCTTCCCTTGGTTTTCTACTACTCACATAAATAATTTCAAAATCATCAATCACAATCTTTCACACAAACACTGATATTATACGGTCCAGTAGGGACTCACAACCCTTGCCTGAGACCGGGGGCGTTCTCCCCATTTTTGTCTTTCTATTTTGTTTAGTCCTTGTGGGCCAACAAGGAACCTCATCGCCCGATGGCATTTTATTTAATTAACCGGTATTACATACACAATCACCACAATTAGATCACAACTGTATGCAGCACCAATAAATATAAGGCACAAGGCCCATCCAGTAATTCTTTAAAATATAATCATGCAATAACCTTTAATGTACAATATCGTTCCAAACATGACAATACACACCTTCATGCTAGTTCAAAATACATACTCCACTAAACAGGTTATATTATAAAATAAGCTTTCAAAATTCATGTTCGTCGAGACTATAGCCAATCACAAAATTACAAGTTTCAAATACTCACTAACCCACACACACACGCAAACAAGCAGAAGTAGTTACCGGTAGCTCGCACCGATCTCACAACAGTGTAGCATTCCCCCGTGCCAACTTGGCACAATCAGACTCTACACGCATATTCATATAACACAATCACTATCTAATAAAAGCAATCATAAGCTATATATTAAATTCCTAGTTACTCAACCTTACTTCTATTAATTTCTAATCTCAACCTTTCTTTATTCCACCACAACCATCATTCACCTCTAATTCTAATTACCCAATTCAAGCATAACTATACCTTTCCAATCATTAATCGATCATTAATTAACCTCAAAAATCCCTTCAACATTCAATAGTTAATTCATTAATCTTCCATATGCAAATTCTTTCATATTCAAGCCTAAATGATAACCCAATTTTCTCAAATCAATTCATACACCAAACCTACCCATTCAATATTTCCAGTAATGTCGTTGAGTCCAAATGATTTCCTAAATTCCATAATTTCACCTCAAATACCCAAATTCATAGATTTCTCCGATTAAAACCAAGCTTAAAGCTATTCAGATCAAGAAAAATCACCCATAAGGATCAACTCTATCACAACTAAACCTTTAAATGTTTTTAATCAATTTAGATAACCCAAACGATAAATTATAATACATTACCCAAGCAGTAATTTTCAAAACCTTTTATGAATTCTAAGTTTTCAAATTAAGAAAATTATTTTAAATTCTCAAATCACCTAACAGACAAATCTAAACCCATAGAATCAACCTACTAATTTATCTCAACAAATCTATGGTCAGTTATTATCAAAGCTCTACTCCTACTTCAAACCTAAGTCTCAATTTTTGCTCTAATCACCCTAATATTACTGCCATTGGAAAGCTAAAATTATATGTAAAAAACTTTTATGAAGGTAGCTAAGTCAGAAGAAGTGATTTTGCTCACCTAAATTACTAGTAAAACTCACCTAAATCAACCAGTAAAACTCACCTAAATCAGATCCAATAGCCACGACACTGTGCGAACAAAAAAAACGAAGCAATGCTCAGCACCGCATGCCATAAGTCTAAGGAGATGGGGGTGTACATTATATATATATATCCAACGTGCGGGTCCCGTTAATATTATATTATTTGATTTGTTATTATTACTATTTTCTTATCTATTTATTATTTACTATTATATAGTATTAACATTAATTCAGTGACTCTCCTAGAATTTTGATAATTAACTATGGATACTATCCAAATATATATATATATATTTATAAAACAAGATATCATTTTTTTCTATTTTTAGATTAGCCATTTAAATTATCAACATAATTTTTTGATTATTTTCAACCTAATTATTTTGTGAAATTAATCCTATCAATAAATCTTAACTCACATAGAAATATCTCCTTTCACCACAAATCTCTTCAACTAATCTCCGTAAGATCCTCAAATTCAAATTATATCATCAAATTCAAATTAAACTCTCACATTCAAATTAAATCTCAAATCCAATTTAAATCCTCCAATCTGAATTAAATCTCAAATCCAATTTAAATCCTCAAATTCGAATTAAATCTCAAAATCAAATTAAATCTTCCAATTCAAATTCAATAACTAATTATCTTTCTTAAAATAGGGAAATACTAAGCCCCCTAGAATCATCAACAATACTCAAATTCCATATCTTAATATAATTTATTTATCAACTCTTATTCATTTATTCTAATCCTCAAATAACACCTCAAGATTCCATTAAATTCGCCAAAATTTCTCAAATTCCCTTATTAATCTCCTAAATAAAATCACTAAACCTTAATTAATTTATCAGGATGTTACACTTCATCGCCTTTGTGAAAATCTATATTTCACACAAATATTTATATCTCTTAATAAGTTTATATTTTAGATATTTGGACTACAGGTCCATAATTTTCATATATTTAAATTATAATAATATTTTCGTTGTGATTTTCCTTTTGTTTTCCTTTTGGCCAATCATCTTTATATCAACTTCTTATGACATATCTCCATATAAGATCCTCATTTAATCACGTGATATCATTTTCAAAATTGTTGTCCACAACTTTATTCCTTTTGATTCCGTTGTTTCTTATTGTTACATAACTTATTGAGATCTCTTTATTATTTTTCAGGTACTAGAACCTTCTTTGAGGTTTTTCAATTAGTTATGTCTTAATACTCTTCTGGAGTACCTCCTCAATATGATCATCTTCATTATAAGCTCCTATTTATTCAAAGTATTTATCTTTTAAGTCGATTGATTTCTCATACTTTAGTCATGTCGCATTTGTTAGAGCATATTCAGCTGGAATATGAGATTTGATAATTCTCATCTAGATCAGTAATTATATCTGGCAGATATTTTGTAATATTTCATAAATGCAAAGTCTGATGAACTTCTTATTCATACTACTATATTTGAAGATCTACATTTGATAAAAATAGTGCATTCAATGTTTTTCTTTTCCAGCTATTCAATTTCTCCCCATCATGCTTGCATAACTTTTTGTTGAATAATCATACGGTATAAGTCTCCTAAATCAATTTGTTTCATTTAAAATATCATTTTGTTTCATTCAGAAACAAACAAAAAGAAGGAGGTCATTATCCAACATTTATCTCGACTTTCTTCAACATTCATCTATGTACATTGTGATGGATTATTAGGTATATGCAATGCACATTCAAATATTTTAAGATGGCAAATATCTAGCTCGTGACCAAAAGCTAATTTTACTCGGAGAATCTTGTTGGCTTGATATAAATATGTGCTGTAACATGTAATTAATATTAAATATGCTATCATTGAAATAGAAACTTTGTTCTCTAGCTATCCATGGAGGCTCTAATAAATGATTTATGGATCATATAATATGGAAATAATGCTCTTAGCATAATTTATTCAAACAAATATGCAAACTTCAGGTTGCAAACTTAAAAAATTAGCACATGTAACCACCTTATAGATGCATCTATCAAATTTATTGGATACTTGTATGGTTTACATGCTATTTCAATGGGCCCATGAGTTTGATATAAATCCAAAAATATAGCGATCCATTCCAAATCACAACTAGTGCTTTTTTCATTGGAAATTTTATTTGAGATTAAGAAGCACATTATAGTTATTGAATATATGTTGGCTATTCAAGAATCTTATGGTTCTTCAATGGATGTCAATAAATAATTTGATGTGTCATATATATGACTTGGATGATCAAACAAGTCATGCCAACAATGGATTTATTTGGATCAGTAAACTTCATGTTTAATATATCATGTTTCTTATGCAACAATAACTTTATTTGGATCAGTAAACCAGGGATTTACTATATCATGTTTCTTAACCAACAATAAACTTTTCAATTTCAATGTTTAAAATCATACCTTGACACCCATCTTTGAGAGATGAATTGAACTTTGTGAGGAATGATATCATTCAGGATTCAACATTAACTTACTCTTGAATTACAACAATGTATATTCAACATTCAAACATTAACTCACACTTGAAGAATATGAGTTGAATTTCATTCAACATTCAATATTAACTCAAACTTGTATTTTAACAATCTCCCCCTCAAGTATGAGTCATACCAATAAATTTCCACTATTCATGTATTTCAAAAACAGTTATAGTAGGCCAATAACCTACATTTCATTTGAAAGCTCATATACTTCCTTACTCATATATAAATATAGATTTCAATCCAATTAGATTGGATTATCTTTTTCATTCCCTTCAATGAACCGAAGTGCTAATATCAATTTACAGGGTCATAGTTTTCATGGTCAATTCCTCTTTCACCCAAATAATAAAAATGTTTAATAGTTCTTCAGGAACTATATCAATTTTGTTGTATCTAAGTTCTTCAAGAACTAACATATAATATGTATTTCTACAGAATTCCATTACTCATTTTATCATAATTTGTTTCATTTGAAATGCATTCAACATATAAACTATTTGAATATTGAACCAATAAACGTGTCAGAATTATTGTTAAATATAAGAAGAAGAGATGAATATAATAAGAGATTATCACGTTTATTTGAAGAAATAAATTATAGGTACGTTTTTCAATGGTTAAATTAGACTTCAATATCACGTATTAGTAATGCAATAATCAATGGTTACATAGGAACATGTATTGTGTTAAGAAGAAAAATAATCATTTTATATGTTTATTGGTATGGTTAAATAATTCATTCTATAAACTATTTGAATATTTAAGTATTTGAATATTGAAAAATAATATTCACTGATTAACAATAATTAAATATTAAACTAATAAACGAAAAATCATTGATTCCTTAATAAATGACAATTACCATTTATAAGCTATGCTAAAGAAATCTCAAATCAATTATGCTATGTGTACGAAAACTGATAGATAAGGAATGAATATACCTTTCTTAATTTGGTGATAAAATTGCATTCGAAAGACATCAATTTCCTTGGAAGAGTGTTGTGAATGGTAGCAAGTGCAAACTCAAGTTTAAGAAGATTTGGTGAATTATCCTTAAGAACCAGTATGATTCCATCACCACTCAAAAAAATTCTTATACAATATCAAAAAGTTATTGTAATTTGCTCTTTTATAATTTAAACGCTAAAAAAAACTCACATATCATGTAGTCTTCTAGGTTTAACGCATCACTTCGCAACTTATGGAATGTCTTAGACATTGTAACACTTACGACCTAATTATACTTTTTAATGCATTTTAAATTACCATTCATCAATTACAAAATTATTTATTGACTAACAATGTTAGAAAAAGAATTTATCACACAAAACTAACTAACAAAGTTAGAAAAAAAATTTCCATCGTTTCAATAAAATACCAATTAAATGCTCTAACCATGATAGAAAAAGAATTTCCATTATTAAAACACTATCATTGTTAGAAAAGAATTCGACATAATGTGACAAAAGTTATCCATGTTAGAAAAGAATTCTTCTAAATAAGGCAAAAGGCTAACGTATGGATAATTAAAGAACAACACATCATCTAACTAAATCAACTCATGAAATTAGAATATCAAAAGCTCTATGATAATAACTAAAATAAGCCTCCATGAATATTAATCCATAAAAATCACATTACTCATAAAATGTCCTTATGCAAGACCAGATTCCAATTGAGAAAAGATGAACATATGATAAAACGATTAAGTTCACCGGACTATGACCGGTCCAAAAAGAAAATAACCATCAGTCGAGTAATACGACACATGCAAATTAAAATCCTTAAATCAAAATGAACAACAAAACTTGGAATTTAGCGGAAGCAAAAACAACATACATCATATCTCTGAATGTGGCAATAATCTCTATCCCGCTGGTCCAGAGACTCATAAGCTTAGTGAGGTAATTTCAGATCCTTCCCTTGGTTTCCCTTTACCGTTACCAGGACCTGTAAAAATAAGATAAAAGAGGGTAGACCTAGGTAACCACTAACTACTCGCCTACGTGTGGTGTGTGCTAGCAAGGTGTTCAATAGAGTATTACTAGGTATAATTGAGATCAAATCACATGACAAGTACCAATTAAATGCATAGTGACGTTAATGACAACAGCTCATACTTTCTAATACATAAGACCAATCCAGAATCAACAGTCATGATATAACATAATATAACTCTCCACATATTACCATCATCATATAGCAAATTACTCAAAGATCATTCATCAATCACATATCTCAACAATGTACGTTACAATCCAATACATAGATAACAAACCAAACAATCAATAACACCGATATCATATGGTCCAGTAGGGACTCACAACCCTCGCCTGAGACCGGGGCTTTCTCCCCAATTCGTCTTTCCGTTTTATGTTATTTAGTCCTTGTGGGCCAACAAGGAATCTCATCGCGCAATGGCATTTTAGTTAATTATTCGGTGATCATACACAACCACGAACATGATCACAGATATAAGCAACTATCCACAAGCACAATGCCTATTCCAGAATTCTTAACAATTTATTCATGCAATAGATCTTTCAAATCATAATATATTTCCAAAATATAACAGCACAAGCAATTCATGCTAGTTCAAATTAGATACTCCACCAAACCATTGTATCAAAAAATAAGCTTTAAAAACTAGGATTCACAAATACCATAATACATCTCAAAATCATTAGTTTCAAAGACTTACTAACCCATACACACACGCAAACGGGTAGAAGTAGTTACCTAGTAGCCTGCACCAATCTCAAACCAGTGCAGCTCCCCTCGTACTGTTTTAGCACGACTCAAACTCAATAGGAAGCAATAAGAAGTCTTAAGACCCTTAAAATCACAAACCATACCAAATGGTTTTCGGACTTCTCTCTCTCTCACCATTCTCTCTCTTTATCTCTCTCTCTTGCAAATTCTGACATGACCCCATGGAGAAGAAAAGCCTTCTCCTTTTAAATTGAAAAAAGGCGTACCATATGTGTCATATCTTTTTTTTAACATTATTTTATTTATTTATTTATTTATTATTTTATTTAAGGAAAGAATAGGTGGCATATATATCTATCTTGTTTAGGATCGAACGGTGTTAGTGTGTATGTGTCATTATTATTTATATATATGTATATATTAATCTACTATTTAATGAAAGTAGGAATCAGGTGGGTATATATAATGCCCTTGAACTCACCCATGAGGTTTTTATATATATATATATACACACAAATATATATATATATATATATATATATTTTCTTCATGTGCACCATAAACTATCTTTACCTATATTGCAGGAAGAAAAGATGATACATATATGTTATATTTATATATATATATAATTACTTTACATTATTATTTTTAAAATTTCTTTAATTAGACTTTTGAATCAAATGTCACGGAAGTTTGTTATATATATTCCATTATTATTGCTTTTATTTATATATATATAAATATATATCTTTATATATAAAAATTAAAATCTAATTATTTTAAATCTATATTTTGGAATTGAAAAGTATTTAAATCTATTTGACTATTTTATTCAAATTTATTATTATAAAATAATTCTTTCTTGATATTCTCCCCTAAATTGAAAATAGGATGGTCCAATTCTCCCTATGTTTTTAAGAATTTTGCTCCTAAAATCCTCTTATCTCATATCTAATAATTTATTTCAATATTTATTTATTTATTCTAAACATCAAACAACCTCAAACAATCCAATTATCATCGTAATTGATTAAATCTCATTATTAGAGATCCTAAATTAATTACTAAATATTATTTAATTTTTTAGGATGTTACAACTCTATCCACCTTTTTAGAAATTGTGCCCCCAAAATTTACTAAAAAGGGTTAAAACAAGCAATTAATACACAAATAATCAAACAAAACAAAACTTTCCCCTAGAAGAGATGGGTATACTTGCTCTTTATATGGTACTTCCTACCAGTAACTTCCTACCAGTACTCTTATTAGTTAAGGGAATCCAAAATCTATTTACAATGACAGCCTAAGGTACCTCATTCCTTGAGCTATTTTAAAAAATTCATAAGCCACCAACAAGCTTTGATAGGCTTTTTCTTGCTAACAAAATGATACCCGTCTATAATTATTTAATCATACTGCCCATAAACTACGAGATAGAATTCCATCATCACTAAGAAAAATCACAAAAAGTTATTGAATTATCTCCCCTTTTATTATTATTACCTCCTCTTTAAGCCACTTGACATCCATACTAACTCAGAAACATCTCACTACTATGAATGATAACCCAAATCTCTTATCCTTGAAATCCTCAAAATATCACATTTTTGTACATTCTTGATCCCTTATTTCCTTAATTTCAATAGAGAAAAGCCTCACTTTAATCACCTACAACATCAATATCGCCTAAACATATATGTGCGTGTGTGTATATATATATATTACTAAACAATATCAAAATCCTAAGACTGATTCCCTTATAATAGCACACTTTTGACCTGGAACTCAACCCTTCATCTTCGAAGACCCTAAATCTATAACCTTTGGGCCCCTAATCTATCTAAAACAACATATTCAAGCTTTCAAAATGCAATCCTTGAACCAATAACACCTCAATAATCCTTATCACACCTTGTATCTTTGAGTATGATAATTACAACAAATATTACACATCCATAAAGTATTAGCCAATATCAGGTTTAACCTCTAGTCTCATTTATCCATCAACTCTTTCCCCAATCATAACATCTTGTTCTAACTCCTTAACTACCATTAAGAATATTATTTTTTCAAATCAATGTTCAAATAATAAAATCAACAGATAAAAAAATAAAATAAAGGATCAAGTAAATAATAGAAACAAAAATACTATGAGTGATTATAAAATTGATGGTCAAATGAAAAAGTGATCAATATTGAATAAAAATAAGATAACGTAAATTGAATTTATGAAAATGTTAGTTAGCAATCAAATGATAGATTTTCAAAACAACAAAAATTGAAATTTAAAATAATGAAATAATGAATCTTATAAACCTCGAGAAAGTTTCAAGAATAAATAGTAAATCATAAAAGTTTCACTTTCGAATCACATTTTAAAATATATATATTTAAAAAAAGTTAAAAAGTGGTAACAAATGAAGGAATGATGGTAAAGTTAATTTATTTATGAAAAGACACCACATGAAAATGTTTTTTTCAAAACTTTAGTGACATAAGTTTCCCGATATGTAGAAAAATTCCATATTCAAAACAAGTTTTAAGTAAAGGGATGTTGAAATTTAAAAGGATTAGAAGGACTATTCCAGTTTTTCTTTTAAAAAATAGAATACAATCAAAATATTTTTAAATTTAATGCTGAAAATATTTGTAAAATAAAGAAAAAAAATTGTAACTTTAATATCTTCCAAACATATAATAAAAACGCTCAAGAGGGAACTAGTAACTAAAAAAATACTTGGTTTTATAGCTGGATTATTTTTGACCAAAAAAACTGTATATTTTTAAATAAACTAATAATCATCATCAATCAAATAAAAATTTCTGAAAAATATTTTAAAAACATTTAAGAACTAATCAAACTATTTATTCTCAAATAAAATATAAAAAACTGTGGATCTACCTAGAAAATATTTCAAAAAGAAAAATCTACTTTCATTATAAAAGAATTCTATTTTCAAAACTATTTGAGGGTAAAGAGACAATAAATTTAAATACAGTAGGAAGAATGATGGCAGTTTAAATATAACAATAGAATATAATTGCAATTTCAAGCAAAAGATATTTCAAACTTATAATTCAAAAGTAAAAGACTTAATTTATAAAATATCAAACAATAGAAATAATTGTTTATATTTTCGAAATAATCCATGAAATGAGAAGATTACTTTCAAATCAAATTTAAAAATAATAAGGTTAAAAAAATGAGGACAATAAAATATCCATTTTTTTTAAAAAAAAAGCATTCTATTTTTTTTTCAGGAGCGAAAATTGATTGATTTTTGAAAGTACATTTAACTCTTAAAACATATTCAATCGTGCGAAATGGCTCATAAACATCTCTTGAAACAAAATGACTTATTTAAAATTTTAAAATCTACCACTTGTGTATTAAAAAAGGGACTTCCATCACTTCCAAAGTTTCATGATGAACACTAAATCCATTTAACTAACTCTTTATAATTATCTAGCCTAACCACATTATTCCCTGCTAGTGAGCCTATCAAACCATCCATGTCCAACAAACATCACCTCATGGTCAACATATGATTTTAAATCACCATATAATATCAACCAATCGCCCTTAATCAAATTTAACCCAAAACACAAGATTCCCTACTTCACACTTGGGTAAGGTTATCAACTTATCAACCATTGCTTCATGACTACTATAATATTTTCAAATCCTTAAAATCACAATCAAATCCCAATTCAATAAAATTTTAGTCAAATTAAATCTAAACGTCATGCCTTAATTTCCTAATTTCTTCCTTCTCACTTCCCAACGGTCTTAGCCAATATGATTTTTTTTCATTAGCACTGATATGTCTAAAGAAACCAAGAAGCCTCAAATTCCTTTCAATTCTCTAAATCCATTCCAAATCCTAATATTCACAACTTTGAATCTCTCTAAACTCCCTTCTAAGTCAAGCTCAACAAGTCAAACTAAAAAGAACTCATTCTAAGCACCACTGAAACTAATGCAGTTGTCAAATTATTGAAAGTCTTCAAGTAATCAAAACCCCAACAAACTTTAGCTTTAAATATTCAAAACTTAACCAAATCCTCATACCTAGAGGTACAAGCATATTCCAAATAGCCATACTCAAACCATATTACTCCATTCAACTTTCCCATCAAAACTAGTAAGAATTTAACCATCATTATTCCTTATCTTGTTAGGCCAAAGCTAATTAGTTTCTAGAAAATTCTCAATTCTTTTCAATGTACCCACTCTCCTAATCTTGAATAGGCAATCCCGAACATTTATTCACTTAACTTGGACATACTTTCTAATTTTTAACAGAACTCAATTCGCCCAACTTACCTAACTTTTATTTCCTATACCATCTGGCATTTATACAAGACAGATAAATTGATCATTTAATTTACCTTTCATATCCTTAAGACATTGGCCTACCAATTCGAATCATTAAATAGAGCAGTTATTGTTCATCAAATCATACTGTTCCATCTTTTAAATGGAACCTGATCGACCTTACTATCTTCCCCACCACAGGACGCAAGATATATCATATGACAATATAGCAATAAATATATAATCAATAAGACCTAAATAATATAAGGTATACTCTCCCACCCACCTACGGATGGAAGTTACACCTATAAGAATTAACAAAAAAAAAAGCCTAAATTAGGGAAAGGATCAGGAATGTATTGCCATAATACACTAATGCAAGTGCAATGCATGATCAAAAATATCAAGAAACACGTGTAAAGCACCTCTAGGTCTGAGACCATGAAACTGATACCAACTGTAACACTTACAACTTAATTATACTTTTCAATGCATTTTAAATTACCATTCATCAATTACAAAATTATTTATTGACTAACTATGTTAGAAAAAGAATTTATTACAGAAAAATAACTAACATAGTTAGAAAATGAATTTCCATCATTTCAATAAAATACCAATTAAATGTCCTAACCATGATAGAAAAAGAATTTCCATTATTAAAAGACTATCAAATCACATGACAAGTACCAATTAAATGCATAGTGATGTTAATGACAACAACTCATTCTAATACATAAGACCAATCCAAAATCAACAGTCATGATATAACATAATATAACTCTCCACATATTACCATCATCATATAGCAAATTTCTCAAAGATCATTCATCAATCACAGATCTCAACATTGTACATTACAATCCAATACATAGACAACAAACCAAACAATCAATAACACCGATATCATATGGTCCAGTAGGGACTCACAACTCTCGCCTGAGACCGGGGGCGTTCTCCCTAATTCATCTTTCCGTTTTATGTTATTTAGTCCTTGTGAGCCAACAAGGAACCTCATCGCGCGATGACATTTTAGTTAATTATTCGGTGTTTATACACAACACGAACATGATCACAGATATAAACAACTATCCACAAGCAAAATGCCCCATTCCAGAATTCTTAACAATTTATTCATGCAATAGATCTTTCAAAACATAATATCTTTCCAAAATATAACAGCACATGCAATTCATGCTAGTTCAAATTAGGCACCCCACCAAACCGTTGTATCAGAAAATAAGCTTTAAAAACTAGGATTCACAAATACCATAATACATCACAAAATCATTAGTTTCAAAGACTTACTAACCAGGCCATACACACACTCAAACGGGCAGAAGTAGTTACCTGGTAGCCTGCACCGATCTCACAACAGCGCAGCTCCCCCCATGTTGTTTTAGCACGACTCAAACTCAATAGGAAGAAATAAGAATACCCTCAAAATCACAAATCGTACCAAATGGTTTTCGGACTACTCTCTCTCACCGTTCTCTCTCTCTTACAAATTCTAACGTGACCCTATGGAGAAGAAAAGCCTCCTCCTTTTAAATTGATAAGAGGCGTACCATGTGTGTCATATCTTTTTTTAAACATTATTTTATTTAAGGAAAGAATAGGTGGCATATATATATATATATATCTATCTTGTTTAGGATTGAACGGTGTCATCGTGTATGTGTCATTATTATTTATATATATGTGTATATATTAATCTACTATTTAACGAAAGTAGGAATCAGGTGGGTATAATACACTTGAACTCACCCATGACGTTTTTATATGTATACACACACACGCAAATATATATATATATATATATATATTTTCTTGATGTGCACCATAAACTATCTTTTCCTATATTCAAGGAAGAAAAGATGACACAAATATGTTATATATATATATAATTTGTTTACATTATTATTTTTTTAAATTTCTTTAATCAGACTTTTGAATCAAATGTCACGGAAGTTTGTTATATATATATATTCCATTATTATTTCTTATATAGATATAAATATATATATATATATATATCTTTATATATAAAAATTAAAATCTAATTATTTTAAATCTACATTTTGGAATTGAAAAGTATTTAAATCTATTTGAGTATTTTATTCAATTTTATTATTATTATAAAATAATTATTTCATGATATTCTCCCTTAAATTGAAAATAGGATGGTCCAATGCTCCCTATTTTTTTTTAAGAATTTTGCTCCTAAAATCCTCTTATCTCATATCTAGTAATTTATTTCAATACGTATTATTTATTCTAAACATCAAACAACCTCAAACAATCCAATTATCATTGTAATTGATCAAATCTCATTATTAGAGATCCTAAATAAATTATTAAATCTTAATTAATTTTTCAAGATGTTACAAACATCATATTTACTTTTGATACTTTTCATAGTATCCTTTTTCACTTCATAATCATTTTACCATTTACTTTCAATAAGTTGATACATATTTCTCTATGAATGGCTTCTGGCCACATTAAAATACTTGCTCATAATTTTATATCAAAATGTAATTATTTTAATATTTCCAAAAATTGTTACATCAAAATTATCAATTTGGGTATTGGTCATATGTGATCGTAGCAAAATATACTAATTAGTCTTCAGGATTATTACATTTGATGAAGTGATTCTCTATAAGTTACTTATCTTCTGGACAACATATTCTTAAAAATATTTTTTAAAGACTATAAAGCTCATATTTTTGTCATTTAATTTAATACATGACAATAAGCAGTCAAGGCTTTAATATTTATAGCAATTCAATCATTAGAGTACCACAATTTTTTTTTTGTACAATGTAGTGGAACTCACAATGTTCTTTCTACAAAAGAACTATTAAAAGGCGATGTGACTTCTAGTTATCGAGTTACAACTAAAAAAGCTATTAGATAAAATAATATGACTTCTAGTCATTTTGTAATATTTTCTTTTTGTCTATATGACTTCTAGTCATATTTAATTTTCATATTTTCTCATAATATTAATAAACATAGAAATATGAATTCCATGATTATGGTTCAATAGCCAAGACGTGCATATTATTGGCTTTTAACTATCAATGCCACCAATTTAATGTGATAAAATTAATTATCGCTCTTATAATTTGTTCCTTGGTTTCAATAGCAAATAATCACTTTGCTTAAATATTTGTCTTAAAGACCACATCAAGTATCTTTCAAAGCTATAAAGCTATTTTATGTCATTTGATGCTTAAGCCATTTGTCATTAGCCTTCAGGGCTTGGCATTTTTAATATTTAGATGATCAAAATGTCACTCATTTTTTCATGCCATTTTTTAAATCACAAGATGGTCTCTACCAATAATCATTATCAAAAGTGATGAGGTTTCAGGCCATCTAATTAGAAATTTGGGAGTATCATGGCTATTTGCCATTCAATAATATGAAACATAAATAAAATGACATGATAGCAACTTAAAATTAACATGAAATGTAATGATATAAAGGTAAATGAAATAATATAACAAATAAAAAACAAGAATAATATAAATTGCATCCAATATCAATAACAAAATAAAAAGGCATAATATAAGATAATAAAAGTAAAGTAAAATGACAAAATAAAAGGCATAAATTATATATTAACTTTTGGTCCCTGAACTTTCACTCAATTTTGGTTTTGGTCCCTGAATTTTGAAAGTTTTGGTTTTGGTCCCTGAACTTTCGGTCAATTTTGGTTTTGGTCCCTGAACTTTACAATCGATGGTTTTGGTCCCTGAATTTTCAATCAATTTTACTCTTGGTCCCTGAATTTTAGTCAATTTTGGTTTTGGTCCCTGAACTTTCAGTTAATTTTTGTTTTGGTCCCTCAAGCTCAGGGACCAAAACCATCGATTTTAAAGTTTATGGACTAAAACCAAAACTTTCAAAGTTCAGGGACTAAAACCAAAATTGAATGAAAGTTCAGGGACCAAAAGTTATATTAACCCCGTTATATAAATAAAGGGCATAATATAAGATAATAAAATGAAATGAAAATGACAAAATAAAAAGGATCAATAAAAGAGAGACTGAAATATATATATATATATATATATTATAATATGCATCTGTGTAAAAAAAAAAACTAAGCACTATGTAGCATAATGGCAAAAAAAAAAAAAGCACTATGTAGCATAATATTTTATAAATATAGCACTCTATATATATAACATGCATATGTGTGCGTGTGAATTAGAGTGCGCGCGCGTGCACAAATGATGTAACATGAAAAAATTGAACACGAAAAATGATAGGTAAAGAACTTAGGAAAATAAATTGTATGTGCTGTGTGTATAACAACATATTAATATATAGGGAGTATATGTGCTCTGTGCGCGCGCTATAACAATATATTAATATATAGGGAGTATAGTTAAAATTTCACAGCAAATTCGTGTTGATCATGTGGTATAAAAATAAAGAAAAGAAGAAATATGTAGAGAGGAAGATGGAATAGCAAAACAAGAAATTTGAGAGGAAGCAAAAGAGTATTCTCATTCATTTGTAATTCTTAGTACAAATGCCTTATGCTTGGCCTCTATTTATAAGCCTCCATACATTAAAGTCCATAACTACAGTTACAAAGGAGTAAATATAAGTATAATGACAATAATCATAAGAAACTTCTACGAGCCATTCATTGGGAGGTTATAGGAAAAAGAATCATAAAAATGTGGAGACCATCCACTATCATATAACAATATTCATAACAAACCTATAGTTTTTACAAATTATTGATTTAATTAATTTTTTAGTGTATATAATTTAATTATCTATACTTGTAAAAGAAAACGCGTTGGTAGTGTCATGCGAGTCGCCTTAAATGATCATTGTCCATCGTGAAAGACAATCTGAAAATTGAAGTCTTCGCTCGTACTTCCTTTGTCAATAAACATTTTTTTAAAAAAAAATTAATACATGAAGATAGATCAATGAAAGAAATCAAATAAAAATTAAGAGAAAAAGACAGATAAAAAAATTACCTGGAAGGAGCAGCCACATAAGCATTATTAAGGTGTTATTGACGGTTTTTTACCATAGTATAACTCAGTTATGAGTTGAACTAATAATGATCAAGTTTTCAAAAATATGAAAGGACAAGAACTAGATTTTAAATGAGAAAAAAAAATCAAGAACTGAATTATAAACGTGTCAAAAGTTAAGAGTCATATGTGAAAGAATGAGTTATAAGTTAGTTTAAAATTCAAGAACGAAAATAATAATTTCCACAAATCTATATAATTTTCTTTTCACACGGATTTGATCTATGTATGATATATACTGTTTTTAGCCTTTATGCGTGTTTAATCCGTGGGGTAGATAACTGTAATAATTAGCATAGATGAAATTGCTAAACGTTGCATGAATACCGCACATATATAGTGGTCATATATTGGAGGGTGTGTGTAACACCCCAAATTTTAGAAAAGAGAAAATAAGGAATTATTTAAAATTTAGGAAATGTTATCAAAATATTAAAAAACATTAAAAATAAATTTATGAGGATTTAGGTATCTTTAATAATTTTAAGGCTTATTTTCTTTAAGAAACAAAGAGAAATAATTAGGAAATAAAACTTAATTTGGAGAAAAGAGATAATAATGGTTTATTTAAAGTTTTAGGATGACAAGTATAAATTAAACAGCCTTATAAATAAATTTATGAGGCCAAGTATATTTTTAATAATTTTTAAAACTTATTTAATTTATTAAGTGAGGAAAAACAGTTAGAAAACTAATTTAGATAAGGGAATATTTAGAACCTTGAGGTATTGTTTATTAATTAAAAAGTCTTATAAATAAATTTAGAAATTAAAGTATATCTAGAAAAATTATTTTGGGGACAGATTTAAGTCTATTTCTGAATGATAATGATAAATAAAATTATGATTTAAGAGGAAAATAGAAAATGGGAAATGAAAAAGACAATATCTGCCCCTAGTTGAAAATATCATCAATTAAATAAGGAAGGGCAGGATAGTAAAATACCTGTTAAAAATAAATATCACACCCTCTTTTATTCTGAACCACACACGTGTCTCCTTAATTATTCTACACACTTCTCATTTACTCTAAAACACTCCCTCTCTCCACGTATATACACACATATTTGAAGAAAAGAAAAAAAAATATATACTCCCTCTCACCCGAAAAACACACACACACACTCAGTTCATCACACACTCTCACTCTCTTCTCTCTGGTTCTGCGAGGCGGCGGCGGCGAACGGCCCGGACCAGTGACGGTGACCGGCGACGAGGCAAGGAAAATACTCACGAAGCTTGGAACAATCTTTGGTGAGTTATTCCTCTCTATTTCCTCTCTTCTTGGGCGAGATTTTGAGTGAAATGGGGAAGAAGGGGCTCGAATTTCTTTAACGTTTCTGAAGCTTTTGGATTCATAAAGATGATTCTTAAAGCTTGTTCTTGGTTGATTAAGTGTCGATTTTGGAAAGGAAGTTAGTTTTGGTCCGATTTCTTCGATGAATTGCCCTCTGCTACTGTTCATGCGTCGACCAAAAATTGGGATTTCGGGTGTTCTCTTGTTTAAGGCTTGATCTCTTGCAATTGATAGTCATTCTAAGGTTATGGAATAGGGTATTGGGATTGATTGAAGGAATTTTGGAATTTGATTGTTGTTGTTCTTCCCTGTTCTCTGCGCAGTCGGCGGGTTCATGAGGGAAAAATTCTTGAGCGTGAAGTACTTGTAATTGGGTAGTTCTGATAAGCATTTTATAGGGGTGATTTGATTAAGTTGAGATTTTGTTCAATTTTCCTTGTTTTCCTCTGCCTGACCGAGAAGGAAAAAAAATAAAAATGGGATTCTAAGGTTACAATTCTTGAGGTTTCATATCTATGAAGTTTAATTGATTAAGTAGGAATTCTGTACTCCTTATGGTTTCCTGGTTCTGTCGGCCAAGGGGGTAAAAATTATTGTGGATGGTTTGTTTGGTTTAGGGAAGAAAAAGTAATGTTGTGATGTTTAAATAAAATAGGAAATGATTATTGATGATGGTTGTGGTTTAGGTTCTAGAATTCTGATTGTTGCTAAGGCTGAACCAAATGACTGATTGTATTGGGAGTTTTTATTCCCTGTTGATTCAAATTCTGTTCCTTTGCATTGTTAAATTCTGGTTTATTTAGAAGAAGTATTTGGTGTTGATTTTTCTCTGTTAAATGCATGTGGCTGATGTGAAGTGAAGTTGTTTAATTCTGGTCCTCCTGGTTGCTTATGTAGATTGTGGTGATTAATTGGACAAGAAAATAGGAAGTTGTTAGTGCTAGTTGATTAGAGGTTCTAAGCACTGAAATTCTGATCCTTGATTGCTCTGACTGCTGGTTTAGGGATAGGAAAAGAATAAACAGTGATATTAGTTCAATAGGAATGAGGTATAAGGAAATGTGAAGGAGATTAGTTATTCTTGGATTTATTGGGCTTTGGTTTGAAATATATTTTGAATTGAAATGCTGAAATTGTTAGTTTGGAAGGGTATTGATTAGATTAAATTGGTGTTATGATTAAAGAGTATATGAAAAGGAATGTGAGTTAAGGTTGGATTTGGAATTAAGATAAGATTAATTAGATAGAAGGAAATTGATTAGTGATTATTACTTGAAGTGCCAAGTCAATATTGTTAAGTGTTTATGGTTCGTGAAATTAAGTTAAAAATCTCTAAGTTTAGTTGGAAGGTAATTCATTGCTTAAGGATTTTCAAGGATTAAGACAAAGCTTTGAGTGGAATTATAAATAGATATTATTGCATTTAATAGGTAACTTGGGATTTAATCAGTGCTAAGTGAATTTAAAGCTTTAAAACTTATAATGAATATAAGTTCATTAAAGAATTAATTGATTGATAAGAAAGGTTAGTTAATTTAAAGTAGTTAAGACACTTTTGTGTTTATGTGTATATTAATTTTATTTGTGTATATATTAATGTATGTTTGTGCAATGTTGATTGGCAATGATATGATTAATCATTTAACTAGAAATTTAGATTTAATAGTATTAGAAATAGAAAGAGGGTAGTATGATAGGAATGTGAGAGACGTTTAATTATTATATTCAAGATTAGATATTAATGTATTATTTTATATCATAAATATTTATAGGACAAGATAGTGGGATTGAATCCCCAGAGTACGAAGAGATAAAGGAATTTAGTGAAGGATTAGCTCAAGAATCAGGTAGCAGTTTATTTCATATAATATTTAATTATTTTTTATTGCATGCATAAATTTCATAATATCTGTAGCAATGGTAATTTTATTCCTTAGAGGTTATGAGGGGAGTACTCCAAGGCTTAGGTGGGTCGCTCCCCCTTTGCCAGAAGTTATGAAATCCTGTTACAGGTAGAGGTACCACCACTATTTAATGAATATATCGTTAATAGTGGTTGGTAGAGGTTATAAGGATAAAAATTATTCATATTGTGAAGATTTATGATTTATTATGCATGAACTCATATGAAAGAAACTGCTATTGGGATTACCAATCTCACCCCCATCCCCAAACATTTTCAGTAATGCAGGTTAAAAGAAATAAGCTGGAAGATAGTGTGATGACTGAGATAAGGCAAGAGTACTGAAGAAAATTAGACAAAGATTTTGAGATTATGTTTTGAAAAGGGAGGTTATTTGTATTAGTTGTAAATTAAGTTATTAAATTAATAATAGAAAGTATAGACACTAAAATTGTATAAATTTTATTAAGGAAATTAAATTACCTCATTATTATGAATTAGGAATAACCCTAAGAGGGTTAGTGTATTTTTAATTGTTTTATTAACCACTTTATTTCATAAGAGTTTTAAGATATTTCAATTTGTTCGAAAAGCTCATTCCAACCAACAGAAGGTTGGGTAAATGTTTTAAAAGAAAAAGTTTTAAATTTTCCGTATTTTTGGGCTTCGAATATTCGTAAAAGTGGTTATAATTCAATTAAATTGCTATAATATAGTAGTAAAAGTCCAGGTGTTACAGTGTGCGTAGGGAGAGGTTAAATTATATAAAACACCCCTGAACTTTGAGTTAGTTGTATATATAACATTTGAAAGTTTAAATTAAGGACCCCTGAAGTTTCATGTTTGGACTCTCAACTCCCTTACCGTTAAAATTAAATTTCCGTTAAAGTCAATAGTTTTTATCATATCTAATTTTTTTATATTTTGTTTTGTATAAAGTGTCATTGAAAAATAACTCTTTTCATTTTATATAAATAACAGTAAGTATATTATAATATTTTATTTCAAATAATACATGATCAAATAAATATTTTACATGCATTTTAAGTAATTTTTATCTTTTAGACTTTCTATTTATAACATGCACCATCAAGAAAATATTTTAAATCCTTTTTTTAAATATTAAATATTTTTCAAATATTTGAAAATACTTAAAATCATATATAAGTTATCAAGGATTAATTTTTAGAATGACATGATATGTAATAAAAGAGGCTTAAACTATTAATGACAAAAACCCTTAACTTTAACAGAAATCTTAATAGCAGGAGAGTTAAGAGTTAAAACATGAAATGTTAGGGGGTCTTAATTTAAAGATTCAAAAGTTAGGGAGGTTATGTACAACTGATCCAAAATTCAAGGGTTATATGTAATTTAACTATATATATATATATATGAAACTCCAAAATAGAACTCACTAATTAAATACGCGTGAGATGGGGACACATTATGTAACACCCCAAATTTCAGAAAATAGGAAAAAGGAAATTTCTAGGATTTTAGAAATTTGACTAAATATTAAAAAGCATTGAAAATAAATTTATGATATTTTAGGCATTTTTAATAATTTTAAGGTTTATTTTCTATAAGGAATAAAGAGAAATAATTAGGAGATAAAACTTAATTTGGAAAAAAGGAATAATAATGATTTAGTTGAGGTCTGAAAAAGGCATTTAGAAATTAAAAAGCCTTATAAATAAATTTATGAGGCCATGTGTATTTTTAATAATTTTTAAAGTTTATTTTCTTTATAAGCCCAGGGAAAATAGTTAGAAGATAAATTTAAATAAGGGAATATTTAGAATCTTGGGATATTGGTTATTAATTAAAAAGTCTTATAAATAAATTTAGGAATTAAAGCATATCTAGAGAAATTATTTTGGGAACAGATTTAGGTCTATTTCTAAATGATAATGATAAATAAAATTATGATTTAATAGAAAAATAGAAAATAGAAAATGAAAAAGACAATATCTACCCCTAGTTGAAAATATCTTCAATTATAAAGGGGAGGGCAAGATAGTAAAATACCCATAAAAACAAAATATCACATTCCTCTTTAAATACTAGCCACACACGTGTCTATTTCTTATCTCTCTCTTTGTATACGTGTTCCCTCTCTTTGAATATACTCCCTCTCATCTGCGCAACACACACACATGTCTCCATCTGTCACCGAGTTCCTCTCTCTATTCCTCTCCCTTCCGCCCTCTCTTCCTTCGTGCTTCAGCGGTGGCTGACGACGGTTGCCGGCGAGAACGGCGGAAAATTCCCGGGAAACTTGGGATTCTCTTGGGTAAGCTCATCTCCTCCGTCTTCTTCTTCTTCTTGGTTCAATTTGAGCGATTTTGAGCTGGTTCGATTTGAGCGATTTTGAGCGAGTTCGAATGGGGGCTATGATTCAAGTTCTGGGGTTTAGAGTTTATAATCTCATGAAAGATGAATATTAGACTTCGATTTTCACTGTTTGGTGAGTGATTTTGAGAGATGATTTGGGTTTAGCTGAGTTTCTTCAAAAGTCCCAAATCTGTTTTCTGTTCATCGCCGTCGGTTTGGGCAAGATTTCAATTGAAGACTGAATTGAACCTTTAATTAAATGCGATTAGGAATAATTTTAAGAATGCTTAGTATTTTGGATGTTTGATTTTGGCGAGTAGTGTGAAATTAACTTGTTCCTTTCTTGTTTTGGGTTGCTTTCTGTTCTGATTCGGTCATATGTTAATTGCTCTATTTGGTTGGGAATGCTGTGAAGGCAAAAAATAGTTTTAGATTCTACTAAATTAAGTTAGTTTTACAATTTGAAAATAGCGATACGAATAACGGTTTAGTATGGGATTACTTCCTCAATTTAATTTGATTTTAAAGAGGAAGGGGGCTTTGAACATGATTGGAGGAGGTTTGGTTCACTTATTTTAAATTAAAGGAAGGTCAAGTTCATTACCTAAAATTCCTATATGTTTTATTTAGTAATATCCAAACTTAAAGACAAGTAAATTTGGGTTAATTATTATAATGGATTCCACCTGAAGTATGGAGATTAATTTAATGGTTAGAGGTGAATTAATTGGTATAGTTAGCTTGAGGATTAGAACTTATGAAGCCTTGATTTTAGAATCAAAGAAAAGTAAGTGACTTATAAAGTTATGATTTAATTAATGATGATTATTAAGGACTTTCAAGGGGTAGGTTAAGATGATTGTGGATTACTCAACTCAATACTGGAAATTTAAAGATTTACTTCATGGTGGCTATTTTAAGGACTTTTGGGTGGTGTTAATAGTTAATAGTTGATATGGAATTCTTTATGGAAACCGAATTAAGAAATTAGAAGTAATGATTAAAATATAAAAATTTATGGTGATTGATTTGTATTGTGATTTTGAATTACAAATATGTTGTTAAGAAGTGTATTTGAATTCTGGATGTAAGACAACTAGGAAAGGATATGATTTGTGAGTATTTCAGTATAAGGAAGTAGTGTGAATAATAATTAGTAATGTTAATTGATAAATTGCATTGCTTGGACCTTATTTTCATTATTAATTGATTTATTCGTGAAATGTTGTAATACATAGAAGATAAGTGTACAAATAGATGTGGTAATAACTAGCGTTTTTACAGAAAAAGTTTTATATAAACTATTGGTCAAACATTGATAATAAGAAAATCTAATATAGATAAATTATCAAAATGATCTTGGTTTCTTGGATACTCAAGGTCCTAATTCAGTAGAGATAAATTGTAAATTTCTTAAATAAGAAAACTTGGGGTAGTATTAATTAAGTTAGGATTTGAGAGAGAGACGCTGAATAATTATATAGAAGTTTAGGTATTAATTTACTATTTATATTAAATGTTAATAGGTCTTGATAGTATCGTGAGTTGAGAAAGTCTATGGAAAGGAAAGGAGCAGATAAGGACTAAGCTTGGAATTCAGGTAGCAGTTTATTTCATTATCATTAAAAAGAATTGCATGTATAATTTTGTATATCTGTTGCACATAATTGGTATATTCTTAATCCTCAGTTGGAGTACTCCAGGCTTAGGTGGTTCGCTACCCCTTTGCCATTTTATTTATGTTATAACGGGATAGTTATAACGAGAAATCCTGCAGGTAGAGCCTCCACTAGTTAACGAAGATATCGTAATCAGTGGTTGGTAGGTGCAGAGTGCACACAGATTAATAGGATAAAGGTTATCATTATATGTGCAGATTTATAAAATGTATACATGTTTTTACATGCATGAATACCATAGCTAATGAGATAAACTGCGTTGAATTGCTGTTTCAGAGATGCTGGTTTATGATAAGATGGTTGAGATAAGGCAGGAGTGCTGGAAGAAGATTAGGTGAAGAAATTAAGATTAGATTATTAAAAGTAAGTTTATTTGTATATGATGTAAAATTAAATTATTAAATTAATAGCAGAAAGAATAGAAAATAGAATTCTATAGATTTATTAAGAGATTTAAATTTCCCATGTTTTATGAATTAAGAATAAACACCCTAAGAGAGTTATAGTATTTTTAATTGTTTTATTAACCACTTTATTTTATAAAGAGTCTTTAAGTTATTCAATTTGTCCGAAAAGCCCATTCCAACTGACAGAAGGTTGGTTGAAGGTTTTAAAAGAAAAAGTTTTAAATTTTCCGTATTTTTGGGCTTCTGACACTAAAAAGTGGTTGTAATTAAATTAAAAATGCTATAATATAGTAGTAAAAATCCAGGCGTTACACATTAGGGTCAAAGTCTTTAGAGAACATCCAAATTAAGGCATTGTACATAAACATAATGTGTGAGACAAGCACAATTGAATAAAAAGTAGTATAGTGTCTTAATTGGCCCCACACAATTGAAATTGAAATACATGAACATTCAAATATGCATAATGGATTCACATAAAATGGATAATGACAATTAGAACATGCCTAATTATTTTTAATTGTTTTTTTTTTAAAAATCACCACCCTCCATTAACTTCTTCCAAATGGGGGTGTTGAGCTTTGCTCTAGTGACCTGAATGGCTTGGGCAGGACCAGTTTGGTCAGGCCATCATACTGCTTGAACATTTTCAAATATATATATATATATATTAATGTAAGATTATGGGTTAAAAACATCAAATTTTATAAATGCAAAAAGTTATGATAGCTCCTAATATTTGGGCATTAGTATTATTTAAACTTTTATTAGTGGTTGTGTGGAGATTGGGATTAGGTGTCCTGTAACGAGTTTTATATGCAGTGCTCAAGTGCCACCAATCAAGGCATAAAGATAAATATTTATATAACGAAAAGAATATGATAATATTATAAATGTGTTGGTATTGTACCTGCACTTAACCACTGAACACAAAACTCGCTAAACTCATCGCAGGGGCTATATTCTGGTATATTTTCGAAGTTTCTGAAGCCAAAGTAATTAATAGCAAATCTGAAGCAGTAAACTTGCTCCTGTTGTTGATTATTATTTCTGAATAACTACTTCAATTTCTCAATTTACTATTTTGGTTTTGCTATTAATTACTCCTATTTTAGAAGTTTCAAAAATATAGTGGGCGTCAGTTTCAACTAATCACAAAGTTCCTAATCCATTTGTCTTATTTATGAAAAAAAGAATAGTTAATAACAAAATAAGAAAGATAAATAGAGAAACCCCAACTAGTTATTAGATGATAATCATTAACAAGGGCATTGTTTCTTACTTCAGTATAGTTGTTTACTATTTTGGTTTTAATATTAATTACTTTTATTTCCAAAATTTAAAGTGTATTAGGAATATTTTAAGGGCAAGACTATAAGCGTCAAAGCCCTAATGGCTATCGGCCCAAAGGGACTCCTAAATTTAATGGCTTGTTTGGATTAGTTTTTTGAGAATAGCTTTTGAGAAAAAAGCTAAAAAAAAATAACTTTTGGAGAATAGCTTTTCTGAAAAACTAGCTTTTGATAAAATGAGAGCGTTTGGGTAGGAATTATCAGAATGACTTTTTCACTTGCAAATTACCAAAAAAGACATTAGCTAAAGTGGTATTTGCATATAAATGATAAAATTTTGTTTCAAACATTTTGAACATCCAATTTTATAATTAGTAATAAATTTTAAATTAGATTTGTAAAAAATTAAAATTATAACACTAATCAATTTTAATATGATAAAAAAGCTCAAAAAAATATTAGTTAGCAAGTAATAGAAACCCAAACTTTTCTTAAATGGAAATTATTTTTTTTATAAAATATATTATTATCAACCTGAGTGGCTGTGAGAAATAGGAAACAAGAGATGGGTGATGATGCTTTTGTCAGCTGGCCCTTAGTTCGAGCAGGACAAAAAGGACAGTGAAGGAGGAGAAGAGAGTAGAAGAATATAAGGGCAATTTTGGTAAAACATTTATAATGGGATAGAAAGAGGGAAAAAGCAGCTGGAAAAGGGGAAAAGTAGATTTTTCCAAACTATGGTTTTAAACCTCAAAACCTAGGTTTCAACAAAAAAAGTGTTTTTACAAATTTTGAGAGTGTTTGATATGCTCTTTTTAAAACTTAGATTTGGGTACCAAAAAGTGTCTTTTTATGGGTATCCAAAAAGCACTTAGTGGTTGGCAGCTGAAAGGACTTAAATGATTGGTTGTCCAAGCTTTGACAATTGGCCGACAAGGATGGTTTTTCAAAAAGGGAAAAAAATTGAGGGCACTAATAGCTTTTCACAACCTTTTAAAATTTTAATAGAGTGATTTGGGGTTATTGAACTTCAACACCTTAACATATCATCTTTTTAATAATTCAAGGGTATTTTTCAGTCCTTTTTTTCCCTATAATGAACTCCACTCCTCTTTGTAAACCAAACAAAAATTATTAAATTACATTCCCTCCCCTTCCTCTCCAACCAAACAAGACCCCTCTCCTCCCCTAATAATTATGATAGGTGATACACTTTTATTTTCATCTTTTTGAAAAGTCAAATTAAGAAATTAGGAAAGAATTAAAAAAAAACTCCATATATCGTTAGAATCAAAGTCTTTTTAAGAGCATCAAATTACGGCAATGGACAAAAAACTTTGTAAGAGGAGCATAATTGAACATTGCAGATGCGGTCTATTGGCCCCGCACAATTCGAACTGGAATACATGAACATGAATTATATAAAATGTGCATAATGGATTCACAAAAATTGGAATGTGACAATTAGAAAATATCAATGTTTTTTATTTACTTTTTTCAGAAAAAAGAAAAGAGTCACCAATTCTACCTCCCATTGCCTTCAATCCAATAGGGCCTGAGTAACTATTCACTCCCTAATCCCTCTTTAAGTTCTTTATGAGCTTTTTTGGGCCTCAACGTGCCATAATAAGGCTTCATTTGCTTCCCTTATGTGCATATACGCGTTCCTTTTTGGGGTGAATTGAATGTTTACAAAATTTGCTTTACATATTTTAAACTTTCTCAGAAACAGAACAAATAATATATAATTGAGTAAGCTTGATTATAAAACTTATTTCGAAGAAAGATGAATCAAATTCAAATATCTCAATACTCAAGTTCCAATATTTATGACAATTTCATTAGAATTTCATTTTGATTAAACAAATATTTATATTGCAAAGCTTCTGGGGACAATTTTGAGTAAATTTCCTTCTTCTTTTTTGTCCTTTCTCTAGGTACTTATTTACATCAAGCATCTGATATGTGGACTTTCTGATGAATATACAATAATCAGTGAAAGAACAACCGATTTCCTAGTTGAATTTTTCCATTTATGTGCGATGACTTTCCTATTTAGCTGTACTTGTAGCACTATGAAGATTCTTCTCTCTTATTGTAATGAATGTCTTACTCTAGTTTCTTCCTTTCCAAGTTTAGACGTCACACACAAAATATCATACATTCCTTGGATTAGTGTCTCTGGTTTCTATAATGACGAGAAAGCTCATAGATGAATGACTCACTTCAATTGTTTACTCCACTCAGGGATTTTGATTATTTCTAGAGATTACTTAGGGAAAACATGTCAAAATATTGCTTACTGAGGGGGAACATGTTAAAATTATTAATGACAAAAACCATTAACTTTAACAAAAATCTTAATAACAGGAGAGTAAAGAGCTAAAACATGAAATGTTAGGGGATGTTAATTTAAATTTTTAAAAGTTAGGGAGGTTATGTATAACTGATCCAAAATTCAAGTGGTTATATGTAATTGAAATATATATATATATATATATATATATGAAAATCCAAAATAGAACTCACTAATTAAAGACACGTGAGATGGGGACACATTAGGGTCAAAGTCTTTAGAGAACATCCAAATTAAACATAACGTGTGAGACAAGCACAATTGAATAAAAAGTAGTATAGTGTGTTAATTGGCGCCATACAATTGAAATTGAAATACATGAACATTCAAATATGCATAATAGATTCACATAAAATGGATAACGACAATTAGAAAATGCCAAATTAATTTTAATTGTTTTTTTTAGAAAAATTACCACCCTCCATTAACTTCTTCCAAATGGGGGTGTTGAGCTTGGCTCTAGTGACCTGAATGGTTGGGCTGGACCAGTTTGGTCAGGCCATCACACTGATTGAACATTTTCAAATATATATATATTTTTTAATGTAAGATTATGGGTTAAAAACATCAAATAATTTTGTAAATGCAAAAAGTTATGATAGCTTCTAATATTTGGGTATTAGTAATATTTAAATTTGTATTAGTGGTTGTGGAGATTGGGATTAGGTGTCCTGTAACGAGTTTTGTATGCAGTGCTCAAGTTCCACCAATCAAGGCATAAAGATAAATATTTATATAACTAAAAGAATATGATAATATTATAAATGTGTTGGTATTGTACTTGCACTTAACCACTGAACACAAAACTCGCTAAATTCATCCCAGGGGCTATATTCTGGTATATTTTCGAAGTTTCTGAAGCCAAAGTAATTAATAGCAAATCTGAAGCAGTAAACCTGCACCAGTTGTTGATTATTATTTCTGAATAACTACTTCAATTTCTCAATTTACTATTTTGGTTTTGCTATTAATTACTCCTATTTTAGAAGTTTCAAAAATATAGTCGACGTCAATTTCAATTAATCACAAAGTTCCTAATACATTTGTCTTATTTATGAAAAAAAGAATAGTTTAAAAATAGAAACCCCAAGTAGTTATCAGAAGATAATCAATAACAAAGGCATTGTTTATTACTTCATTATAGTGGTTTACTTTTTTGGTTTTACTATTAATTACTTTTATTTCCAAAATTTAAAGTGTATTAGGAATATTTTAAGGGCAGACTATAAGCGTCAAAGCCCTAATGACTAGTAGCCAAAAGTGACTCCTAAGCTTTAGTGGTTGGCGGCCAAAAGAAGTCACCAACTCTACCTCCCATCGGCTTCAACCCAATAGGGCCTGAGTAACTATTCACTCTCCAATCCCTCCTTCGGTTCTTTATGAGCTTTTTTGGGCCTCAACGAGCCATAATAAGGCTTCATTTGCTTCCCTTATATGCATATAAGCGTTCCCTTTTGGAGTGAATTGAATGTTTACAAAATTTGCTTTATTTTTTTAAACTTTCTCATAAACAGGACACAATAAGATATAATTGAGTAATCTTGATTATAAAACTTATTTTCAAGAAAGATGAATCAAATTCAAATATCTCAATTCTCAAGTTCCAATATTTATGACAATTTCATTAGAATTTCATTTTGAGTAAACAAAATCTATATTGCAAAGCTTCTGGGGACAATTTTGAGTAAATTTCCTTTTTTTTTTGTCCTTGCTCTAGGTACTTATTTACATCAAGCATCTGATATGTGGACTTTCTAATGAATATACAATAATCAGTGAAAGAACAACGGATTTCCTAGTTGAATTTTGCCATTTATGTGCGATGACTTTCTTATTTAGCTGTACTTGCAGCACTATAAAGATTCTTCTCTCTTGTTGTAATGAATGTCTTACTCTGGTTTCTTCCTTTCCAAGTTTAGACGACACACACAAGATATCATACATTCCTTTGATTAGTGTCTCTGGGTTCTATAATGACGAGAAAGCTCATAGATGAATGATTCACTTCACTTGTTTACTCCACTCAGGGATTTTGATTATTTCTAGAGATTACTGAGGGGGAACATGTCAAAATTCTGTTAGTCACTCTATTCTACTTAATAGTTTCGGAGATATTCCACATTTGAGACCAGTGGACCTTAAACCTTTAATTAGAGAACATGCCCTCTAATCTCATGTCATTCACAAACCTATTGAGCATGAAAAGTAGACAGTATCAATGGCTTTACATTACAACTACCTTAATTAAATTGTGGCTAAACATACCTTACAAAAAATGGTATATATAATGATTCATTATATATGTGACAGCCGTGATTGATTTACCAACATTTTGCCCTTTATTGTTCAGATCTAAGGACCTTGGCTCGGCAAAACTTATGGACTACAAAAATACTCACAAATTGTATCTCAATGGTGCATTGAAAATATATGAAAGTCTGTTTTCCCTTTCAAAATTTAGGAACACCGACAAATATGTAGATTTTGGTGATTTCAAAAGCTAGTGTTCTTCAATTTCATTGAAATATGCTTTTGCCAAAATGAAAGTAAAGTGGGATTGTCAATTTTGATAGTTACTTCTATGTCTATATTTCTTAACTTTAAAATTATGCTATCACTGCGTGACTGAAGGGGTGGGGTTATTATGTCCACACTATCACTTCCTTTATTCTCTTTCTGAATAGTTGTTGGGCAAAATGAAAGAACATGCTAACCAGTTCTGGACAGAAGTGAGGGGAAGGAGAAATGGAAGAGTTGGCCATTCAAAGACTGCATACCTATTTTAAATTTCAAACTATAATCATAGATTATTCCTGTGTGAGTCAATGACTCAAATTTATCTTTATTAAATCATTAATTCATAGATATTTCTATGTATAGATTCCATATAATTCACTTACGATATCTTATTATTTTAACAGAATAAGGGTGCACCAAATTTGACTATTTATTATTAACAAACATCAGATGCAAGAAATTAAACAAATGCCCAACTTCAACTCTAGACATTACGAGAAATCCTTGAAAAGTTTCATCATCTGAGGTACCAAGAAAACATAGAGCAAAATCTCCTAGATTTTTCCTAGAATATCTGCATCTCTCGATTCACCAAATGCTGCATTGAAATATTATTGAAAGAAATGGGTAAGGACAAGTTGGAGGATAACAACTGTAACACCCCAAATTTTAGAAAAAGATAAAATAAGGAATTATTCAAGATTTAGCAAATATTATTAGAATATTAAAAAGAATTAAAAATAAATTTATGATGTTTTAGGTATTTTTAATAATTTTAAGGCTTATTTTATTTAAAAGAAACAAAGAAGAATTAATTAGAAGATAAAATGTAATTTGGAGAAAAAGGGATAACAAAGATATAGTTGAGGTTTTAGAAATGTATTCAGAAATTAAAAAGCCTTATAAATAAATTTATGAGGCCAGATATATTTTTAATAATTTTTAAAGTTTATTTTCTTTAGTAGCTCAGGGAAAATAGTTAGAGAATAAATTCAAATAAAAGAATATTTAGAATATTGGGGTATTGGTTATTAATTAAAAAGTCTTATAAATAAATTTAGAAGTTAAAGTATATCTAGAAAAATTATTTTGGGGACAGATTTAGGTCTATTTCTAAATGATAATGATAAATAAAATCATGATTTAAGAGAAAATATAAATTGGGAAATTAAAAAGACAATATCTGCCCCTAGTTGAAAATATCCTCAATTAAACAGGGAAGGGCAGGATAATAAAATACTTGTTAAAAATAAATATCAGATCCCTTTAAACATGCACCATACATGTGTCATGTTTTCATTCCTTTTTATTCCTTTCATTTCTCTCTCTGCCCGTCAGATACACACACCACACACTTCTTCACTTTCTCATTCTTCTTCCTCCGTTCCTTCGAGCCTCAACAGCGGGCTCAGTGTTCAGCGGCGGCGACCGGCGACGGAGCGTGGCGGAAGACGGTCAAGGAAGCTTGGGTATATCTCAGGTGGGTTCTTTCTTCTTATTTCCTTCTCTTTCTGCGCGAAATCGAGCAAGATGGGGGGAAGGGATCCGAATTCATTAGACATTTTTGAAGCTTCTAGATTTATAGAAATGAAGCTTAGAACTTGAATAAGGGTAATCTTTAAATGGATTGGAGGTAGGAAGCTTGGTTTGCTCGATTTTCAATTGTTCCTCTTCGGGTTACTGTTCATCCGAAGAAGAAAAATTTGGGATTTTCGGGTGTTGTTGTTTTGAAGCTCAATTAACCGTGTGTATGAGTGATTTTAAGTATGGTTAGCTCCTTGTATGTCGATCATTGAAGGTTAATGAATTTTTGAAACAATTATTCGTCTTCCCTGTTCTTGTGAGGCCGACGGGTTCAAGTGGGGAATTTCTAAATTATTGTATGTACGAATTGGGAGTTAGAATAAGAGTTTTGGATGTGTGATTTTATGAAATTTTGAATGGATGAATTCTTGCTCTTCTTGTTGCTTTGTTCTGTTCTGGCCGACGGTTCTTGTTCTTATTTTTCCCCTGTTCTTGTTCTATTTTTGTTTCCTTGTGATGCTGACTTTTGGGTGCATTAAAGAGGTATGTTTTTGGTGATTAGTTGTTGATTGAGTTTTGTTCCCTCTGTTCCTGTTCTGTTCTTGTTGGCCGTGGAGATTGAGGGGCATTTTGTGATGTTGAGTCAAATGAAATTATGGGAAGCTAATTGAAGTCAAGGAATTAACTTATTGGGCTATTAATAATAGGTAAAGAGACACTATAAGCATCTGGATTGAGAGTAGATTAGTTTACTGTATAAGGGGGGGGTTACCTTGTTGTGTTAGTTTAATGTCTCATGATGTGTTTAGTGGAATTAGAATTAATTTCAAAGCTGAAAATGTGTTATAGTCTAGGAAAGAAATTACTAAGTGCTCGGGTTATTATTGACATTAATGGTAAGTTGTGAACCTGGAGCAAGGAAGTAAATTGGTAGGTTTAAGTGTTTAAATGTTGAATTTTGTGTCTTGTTTTGGGTAGTGTTTTGCTGAAAAGGAGGATTTGAGTAAAGTTTGAAGAATAAATATAATGTGTTGTTTGGAGTGTGTACAAATCTGATTTTTATGGGAGTTGAAGCAATTAAAATATGTCTTTATTTATAAGATGTAGTAACATTCCTAGGAACTAAAATGGGATGTTATGCTTTGTTTTAGGAGTGGGACATTATTGTGTTGTCTGACTGATATTTACTGCTGAGGAAGAGATAATGGTGTTAGAATGGGATGAAAAATATCATTTCCTATGTTAAAGTTTTAAAATATTGTCTGTTAGTGAATTAGTCTTTTGTTTGGAATTAATTGATGCTTCCTTGTAGGAAAAAGAAATTTAGGATATTTGTTACTTATAATCAATTTTGGAACCTCTTCTTGTTCTTGTTTGCCTTGATTATTTCATGCTTTTAATGTTCCTTGTGTAGAGTAATTACTTTAGTTAAGTAAGTTAGTGATGTTGAAATCCTAAAGGTTTAGGAAGTTTAATGATTCTTAAAGTTAGAAAGTTAAATTCATGAAAAATGAGAAATAATTGTTAAGATTTCTAATTTTATGGTTGACCAAAAGTAAAGGATAGTAATATGATGAAGTAGACTTGGTGTTTGATGTTTAAAGTTCTAATTTGGAATTTCATTCCTATTTATTTGAGACATGATGGTAATGGTATGAGGTATTAAGATGAAATGGTAAATTTGATTCAAGTAATTAGAGATACATTGATGTTTATGCTTGAATATGCTTGTATTGTTTGATGCTTAAGTATGTTCTGAATTGTTTTAGCTTCTATGCGTATGCTAGTAGTTAATTGATTCTTGACATCTGTATGTGTTTGTATCAATTGAATACATGATTTTCTTCATTAGTAATAAGAGAATTATATATAAGGGAAAGTCATTATAAATGCTGGTGTTAAAGTATATGATTATTTAGGAAAGGAAGTAGTTAATACTTAAGTTAACAAGGGAAAGGTAGTAATTTAGGGTCGTGAGAGACGTTTAATTATTATACCTAAAGTTTAGATATTAATATATTATTTTATATTATAAATATTTATAGGACAAGTTAGTGGGGTTGAATCTCCAGAATACGAGAAAAATCAGGAGTACAGTAAAGAGGGAGCTCGGAATACAGGTAGCAGTTTCATTCAATTTCATCTATCATGTATTAATAATTGCATAGCATGTTTTATAAATTTATAGTAGCTTTAACCTTGTCAGAATTATTCATGGGATCCGAGTACTCGATGACTAGAGGGCTAGCTACCCCTAGTACAGATAAGATATGACCGAAAGGTTATATTCAGGAGGTTAAACCTCGCAGTAGTGCCTTAAGTGCACTAGCAACAAGGTTAATGTTTACTTGTATGGGATGAGTGCGGGGGCCCGCAGAGGGGCAGCATCCCCACCCATAAAGTCACGTTTTTCAGTTATACACATTTACTAATTATTATGCATGGTAATGAATGAAATGAACTGCGTTAAATTGCTGTTTCAGAGAAGCTGGTAGATGATAAGGTGATTGAGATAAGGCAGGAGAGCTGGAGGAAGATAAGATGAGGATTTTAAGATTATGTTCTAAAAAGTAGGGTTAATTGTATATGATGTAATCTTAAATTTTTAAATTAATAATAGAAGCATAGAAAATAGAATTGTATAAATTTATAAAGGAATTTAAATTTCCTAAGTATTATGAACTTAAATTAGATACCCTAAGAGGGTTAATTACTTTTAATTGTTTTAATAACCACTTTATTTTTTAAAGAGTTTTTTTATTCAATTGTCTGAAAAGCCCATTCCAACTACATTAGAGTTGGAACATTGCTTGGAAAGGAAAAGTTTTAAATTTATTCGTATTTTCGGGCTTTCAGAACTGAAAAAGTGGTTATAATTCAATTAAAATGTTATAGTATAGTAGGAAAATTCCAAGTGTTACAACAACCTTTGAGACACTTGGTGCATTGATGGTCGAGCTTTCGAAGATGGATTCAAACATGCTAATGCTATTGTGACCAAAAGAGTCACATCTAGTGCATCTTGTTGTGCAAGCAGTGGGAGACGTGGGTCTAAGACATCTTTTAGCAAAATGCTTTCAGTACAATTCTTTGACAAAGACAACATCAAATCTCCAGGATGTTTTCCCATGATTATTTCTAATGTCACCACTCCAAAACTATAAACATCACATTTTTCAGTCACAACTAAGGTGTATGCAAGCTCTGCAATGGATCAAAAATTAAAGAAGTCATGTATTCATCTCAAGGTAAGAAATTGTACAAATATATACAACACAAGAGATCGAAGAGAATCAAAAAACTAACCTGGAGCAACATAACCGTAAGTACCAACTAAAAGTGTTTGATTAGATGTATCTGGATCAATGATTCTAGCTGTGCCAAAATCAGATACAAAAGCCTCCATCTTTGAGTTCAACAATACATTACCACTTGTTATGTCTCTATGGATAATTGGAGGAGCACACTCATGATGCATGTAGAACAAAGCATTTGCTATTCCTTTGATGGCATCTACTCGCTTACTCCAATCGAATTCTTTAGCTTCGTTATCTTTGTTCAAGACATAAAAAAGGCTTCCGCTTTCCATGTATTCATAAATGAGAAACATGCATTGATGATGCAAACAAAACCCATGAAGCTTTATAATGTTGCGATGTCAAATTTCACTTAACATCTTCACTTCATTGTGAAAACTATTAGCATAAGATGTGTTTTCGTATTCCCTCCTATGAAGTTTTTTCAATGCTACGGTTTTACCGCTGGGAAGTTGTGCTCTATAAACGCTTCCATACGCACCGGTTCCAATACAATATTTGATGTCAAAGTTCTCTGTTGCTTCAATGATATCTTCATATGCGATTTTTCCATCATAATTCCATATTGAAAACAAATCCCCATTTTTCATTTTTGTTGTCTCAACTTTGGATATCTTTTTCTTTTTGAAATACTCAAATAAGATGAAAGCTGCAACAAATATTATGACAAGGAGAATTGTCAAAGGAATAATGATTCTTGACAAAAACTTTGGACCTTTAGAAGAATCATGAGTCTTCTCTAGACCAAGTAATCCTTTATTACCATAGAAAATGTCATGAGGAAAAGATCTATAAACTTCACTTGGAATATAGCCACTGAGAGTATTGTATGACAAGTAAAGGTGGACCAGCCGACCAAATTCTCTAGGTACACTACCTGAGATGTAATTGCAGCTCAAATCAATGCTATACCGAGGTGATGAGAAAGTGCACAAGTCATATGGTAATTCTCCATTGAATCTGTTGTGACTAAAGTCACCATAAAAAGTATGATAATTGATGAAAATGTGGGGCACTTTTCCACGCAGTTTATTCTGGGAGATATTTAGGAGAAAACTACTATAATGGGTATCTCTATATACATCTGGCATGCTACCACTTAATTGATTGAAATGAAATGAGGCTACAAGTGAAAGGTAACTAACCAGTAAGGTTCTTATAAGATAAATCTAAACAAAGGAGATATTCAAAAGCTCCTAATTGAGTCGGAATCATACTCGTCAATTGCACTCCATAAAGACTAGTCAATAATATAAGACAAAATGTTTTTATCACAATTTCATTATCACAATAATTTCTACAGAATATTCCGTCAAAACTTTGTGTTGATAATTGCCTAAATGAATTTGATGGAATAGAAATTCCATATGAAAACCATAGTCAACAAAAATTACTGACATAAGAAAATAAGTTGGTAATTCTATTGGTAATTTAATTCGTTATTTAATTCGACACTAATTCTATTAGTAAACTAAGATTTTGCTTCTAATATGTTGTCTTTGTAGTGAAAAAAACATACATGTCTTTTTTGTTAAAGCATTATACAATTATTTTGAACAAATACAAGTGTTTAATATTCGTCATAAATTTCAGTAAAAAAGAAAGATTCATAATTAAACACAAAGCTCAAGGAATGACTAACTAGATTCTTTTTATTCAAATTGAGCTATTCTAAATAAATTAGATTGGTAAGTGTGGAAGGTAAGTAATAGGATTATTGTAACACACACTTGTACAGGAACACGTAATTAATTGAATGAATGAATGAAGAGCTCCAATTAGAATGAGAGTAGTACTTGTTACCCCCATTCTAGAAAGATTCAAATATTCTAGATTTTCAAATGCAGTGAAGCTAAAAGTGAAAGGTAACTAACCAGTAAGAATGTTATAAGATAAATCCAACGAATCAAGAGATTGAAGAGCTCGTAATTGAGTTGGAATTGTACCTATCAATCGCACTCCATAAAGATTAGTCTAAACGAGCGCCACATGGGAGTATTAAATGTTTTTAAAAAATATAAATTATAAATGAAATATGATTGGTAAATTCAAATGGAAAATTCTGTTAGAAATACATCAAAAATATAAGACAAAATGTTTTCATCACAATCTTCTTATCACAATATTTTCGCCAGAATATTCCATCGAAACTTTTTGTAGATAACTAGCTAACTGAAGTGTGATGGAATAGAAATTCCATATGAAAACCATAGTCACCAAAAATTACTCACGGAGTAAAAAAACTTGGTAGTTCTGTTGGTAATCCAATTCCTTGTTTAATCTGACACTAATTCTGTTGGTAAACTAAGATTCTTCTTCTAAATTTTGTCCTTGTAGTGATTCAAATATACATGTATTCTTTTGTGGAAGCATTGAATGATTCTTTTGAACAAATCCAAGTGTTTGATATTTCATAAAATTTCAGTAAAAAAGAAAGATATTTGTCATAATTAAGCACAAAGCTTAAAGAAAGACTAACTAGATTCTTTTTATTCGAATTATGTTATTCTAAATAAAAAGATTGGTAAGTGTGGAAGGTAAGTAATAAGATTAGTGTAAGACACACTTGTACAAGAACGCTTAATCAATTGAATGAATGAATGAAGAGCTCCAATTTGAATGAGATTAGTACCTGTTATCCCCATTTTAGAAAGATTCAAATCTTCTAGATTTTGAAATGCAGTGAAATTGAGAT
This sequence comes from Mimosa bimucronata, assembly GCA_037074515.1. Taxonomy (NCBI): domain Eukaryota; kingdom Viridiplantae; phylum Streptophyta; class Magnoliopsida; order Fabales; family Fabaceae; genus Mimosa; species Mimosa bimucronata. The sequence goes on from CM073441.1 coordinate 23,712,926, forward strand.
CTGTTAGCCGAGGTTGCTGTGAATGAATTCTTGGTTGGTTAATTGAGATGACGCTAATTCCAATCTTTTTGCAAGAAATGCCATGCCAGTCACAATGGTAGTTGGAGTTACTATCGCTTAAGTTCCACCATTTGCTTTCAAGTAGTGCCTCCTTCTCCATTGCTGTCATGGCAGTAGCATTAGCATTGCTAAACAAAATAATGTACTACTAATAGTAATATAATTAATTAAAGTGATCACCAAATTTATGCATAGGAAGGTTGTATGTTATTATAGTTATGAGTTTAACAGACTACAGCTTACCATTACTTTGGAAGTTTCTCCCACCATAACCCGACACATGTTTATGTTTGTTCTCAACAATTGTGGTTAGTTTATAAAATAGGCAATATCAATTTTTTCTAGTTATATTTGAATTTTTCGTGTCATAGAATTATACATCATAGTACAACATTTGTTTGAACTCAAAAATAAATGCCAAGTATTTTAATCATTTAAAACATGTCTACAATATTGTTTTTTTTTTCAATTTATAGCATCAGTAAGTGTGGAAAATAACTCACTTGTAATTGTGAAGTCGTTATGAGACAAGTACACATTGCCAAGACGTTGACCAAAAGTTGGAGGAATAGAACCTGTCATTATACATTTCTTTTGGATTGCAAATGTTCTCAATAACATATGATCAAATACAAATGGATGAAGGAACAAGTGAAAGGTAACTATAGCCAGTAAGGTTATTAAAACATAAATGTAAAGAACCTAGATATTGAAGAGCTCCTAATTGAGTTGGAATTGTACTCATCAATCGCACTCCATAAAGATTAGTCTAAACGAGCTCCATATGGCATTATTAATTTTTTAAAAAAAAATATAAATTATAAATGGAATATGATTGGTAAACTCCAATGGAAAATTCTGTCAGAAATACATCAAAAATATAAGACAAAATGTTTTCATCACAATCTTCTTATCACAATATTTTCACCAGAATTTTCTATCGAAACATTCTCTTGATAACTGGCTAACTGAATTGTGATGGAAACGAAATCCCATATGAAAACCATGGTTACCAAAAATTACTTACGGAAGAAAATAACTTGATATTTCTATTGGTAATCCAATTCCTTCTTTAATCGGACACTAATTTTGTAAGCAAACTAAGATTTTTCTTGTAAATTATGTCCTTGTAGTGATTCAAATATACATGTATTCTTTTGTGAAAGCATTGAATAATTCTTTTAAACAAATCCAAGTGTTTGATATTCGTCATAAACTTCCAGTAAAAAAGAAAGATATTTGTCATAATTAAACACAAAGTTCACTAAATTCTTTTTATTCAAATTGAGTTATTCTAAATAAATAAGATTGGTAAGTGTGGAAAGTAAGTAATAAGATTATTGTAACACACACTTGTACAGGAACGCGTAATTAATTGAATGAATGAATGAATGAAGAGCTCCAATTTGAATGATAGAAGTACCTATTATCCCCATTCATGAAAGATTCAAATATTCTACATTTTGAAATGCAGTGAGGCTACAAGTGAAAGGTAACTAACCAGTAAGGTTGTTATAGGATAAATCCAAAGAAGTGGAATATGGAAGATCTCCTAATTGAGATGGAATTGTACCTGTCAATTGTACTCCATAAAGATTAGTCAAAATAAGTGCCAGATGAATTATTTTTTTTAAAAAAAGATAGAACATAATTGGTAAACTCCAATGGAAACTTCTGTAAGAAATACATCAATAATATAAGAAAAAAGGGATAAGGGTCAATTTAACCCCAGAAGTTTTTCCTTAGGATCACTCTGGACCCGGAAGTTTTTTTTGGATCAATTTAACCCCAGAGGTACCGTCAAGGAGGGGCCACATTGGTACCTTTTTCATACTTCTGGGGTTAAATTTATCCAAAAAAAACTTTCGGGTTCAGAGTGATCCTAAGGCAAAACTTCCGAGGTCAAATTGACCCTTACACCTAAGAAAAAATGTTTTTATCACAATTTTCTTATCACAATATTTTCTACAGAATATTCCGTCAAAACTTTTTGCCGATAACTGGCTAACTGAATTGTGATGGAATAGAAATTCCATATGGAAACCAAAGTCACCAAAAATTACTGACATAAGAAAATAAGTTGGTAATTCTATTGGTAATCCAATTCCTTCTTTAATCCGACACAAATTCTATTAGTAAACGAAGATTTTGCTTGTGATATGTTGTCTTTGTAGTGATTCAAATATACATGTATTTTTTGTGAAAGCATTGAACGATTCTTTTGAGCAAATACAAGTGTTTGATATTCGTCATAAATTTCAGTAAAAAAGAAAGATTCATAATTAAACACAAAGCTCATGGAATGACTACCAAGATTCTTTTTATTCAAATTGAGCTATTCTAAATAAATTAGATTGGTAAGTGTGGAAGGTAAGTAATAAGATTATTGTAACACACACTTGTACAGGAACACGTAATTAATTGAATGAATGAATGAAGAGCTCCAATTAGAATGAGAGTAGTACTTGTTAACCCCATTCTAGAAAGATTCAAATATTCTAGATTTTCAAATGCAGTGAAGCTAAAAGTGAAAGGTAACTAACCAGTAAGGTTGTTATAAGATAAATCCAACGAATCAAGAGATTGAAGAGCTCCTAATTGAGTTGGAATTGTACCTGTCAATCGCACTCCATAAAGATTAGTCTAAAAGAGCGCCACATGGGATTATTAAATGATTTTAAAAAATATAAATTATAAATGAAATATGATTGGTAAATTCAAAGGGAAAATTCTATCAGAAATACATCAAAAATATAAGACAAAATGTTTTCATCACAATATTTTCGCCAGAATATTCTGTCGAAACTTTCTCTTGATAAATGGCTAACTGAAGTGTGATGGAAAAGAAATTCCATATGAAAACCATAGTCACCAAAAAATACTGACATAAGAAAATAAGTTGGTAATCCAATTCCTTCTTTAATCCGACACTAATTCAAATGGAAAATTCTGTCTGAAATACATCAAACATATAAGACAAAATGTTTTCATCACAATCTTCTTATCACAATATTTTCGCCAGAATATTCTGTCGAAACTTTCTCTTGATAACTGGCTAACTGAAGTGTGATGGAATAGAAATTCCATATGAAAACAATAGTCACCAAAAATTACTGACGGAATAAAATAACTTGGTAGTTGTATTGGTAATCCAATTCCTTCTTTAATCTGACACTAATTCTGTTGGTAAACTAAGATTCTTCTTATAAATTCGGTCCCTGTAGTGATTCAAATATTCATGCATTCTTTTGTGGAAGCATTGAATGATTCTTTTGAACAAATCCAAGTGTTTGATATTCCATAAACTTCCAGTAAAAAAGAAAGATATTTGTCAAAATTAAACACAAAGCTTAAAGAAAGACTAACTAGATTCTTTTTATTCAAATAATGCTATTCTAAATAAATAAGATTGGTAAGTGTGGAAGGTAAGTAATAAGATTATTGTAACACACACTTGTACAATAACGCTTAATCAATTGAACGAATGAATGAAGAGCTCCGATTTGAAGGAGTGTAGTACCTGTTATCCCCATTCAAGAAAGATTCAAAAATTCTAGATTTTGAAATGCAGTGAGGCTTGAAGTGAAAGGTAACTAACCAATAAGTTTGTATTTTATGATAAATTCAAAGAAATGAGATTTTGAAGAGCTCCAAATTGACTTGGAATCGTACTTGTCAATCGCACTCCATAAAGATTAGTGTAAACGAGTGCCAGATGAATTATTAATTTTTTTAAAAAAAATAAATTACAGATAGAATATAATTGATAAACTCCAATGGAAACTTCTGAAAGAAATACGTCAATAATATAAGAAAAAATGTTTTTATCAAAATTTTCTTCTCACAATATTTTCTACAGAATATTCCTTAGAAACTTTTTGTTGATAACTAGCTAACTGAATTGTGATGAAATAGAAATTCCATATGGAAACCATAGTGACCAAAAATTACTGACATAAGAGAATAAGTTGGTTATTCTATTGGTAATCCAATTCCTTCTATAATTCGACACTAATTCTGTTAGTAAACTAAGATTTTGCTTGTGATATGCTGTCTTTGTAGGGATATATATACTTGTATTTTTGGTGAAAGCATTGAACGATTCTTTTGAACAAATACAAGTGTTTGATATTCGTCATAAATTTCAATAAAAGGGAAAGATTCATAATTAAACACAAAGCTCATGGAATGACTAACAAGATTCTTTTTATTCAAATTGAGCTATTCTAAATAAATTAGATTGGTAAGTGTGGAAGGTAGGTAATAAGATTATTGTAACACACACTTGTACAGGAACACGTAATTAATTGAATGAATGAATGAAGAGCTCCAATTAGAATGAGAGTAGTACTTGTTAATCCCATTCTAGAAAGATTCAAATATTCTAGATTTTCAAATGCAGTGAAGCTAAAAGTGAAAGGTAACTAAGTAAGGTTGTTATGAGATAAATCCAAGGAATCAAGAGATTGAAGAGCTCCTATTTGAGTTGGAATTGTACCTATCAATCGCACTCCATAAAGATTAGTCTAAAAGAGCGCCACATGGGATTATTAAATGATTTTAAAAAATATAAATTATAAATGAAATATGATTGGTAAATTCAAAGGGAAAATTCTATCAGAAATACATCAAAAATATAAGACAAAATGTTTTCATCACAATATTTTCGCCAGAATATTCTGTCGAAACTTTCTCTTGATAACTGGCTAACTGAAGTGTGATGGAATAGAAATTCCATATGAAAACCATAGTCACCAAAAATTACTGACGGAGTAAAATAACTTGGTAGTTCTATTGGTAATCCTATTCCTTCTTTAATGTGACACTAATTCTATTGGTAAACTAAGATTCTTCTTGTAAATTCTGTCCTTGTAGTGATTCAAATATTCATGTATTCTTATGTGGAAGAATTGAATGATTCTTTTGAACAAATCCAAGTGTTTGATATTCCATACACTTTCAGTAAAAAAGAAAGATATTTGTCTTAATTAAGCACAAAGCTTAAAGAAAGACTAACTATATTCTTTTTATTGGAATTATGTTATTCTAAATAAATAAGATTGGTAAGTGTGGAAGGTAAGTAATAAGATTATTGTAACACACACTTGTACAAGAACGCTTAATCAATTGAATGAATGAATGAAGAGCTCCGATTTTAAGGAGTGTAGTACCTGTTATCCCCATTCAAGAAAGATTCAAACATTCTACATTTTGAAATGCAGTGAGGCTAGAAGTGAAAGGTAACTAACCAATAAGTTTGTTATCTGATAAATCCAAAGAAATGAGATTTTGAAGAGCTCCAAATTGAGTTGGAATCGTTCCTGTCAATCGCACGCCATAAATATTAGTCTAAAAGAGCGCCACATGGGATTATTAAATGATTTTAAAAAATGTAAATTATAAATGAAATATGATTGGTAAATTCAAATGGAAAATTCTGTCTGAAATACATAAAAAATATAAGACAAAATGATTTCATCACAATCTTCTTATCACAATATTTTCGCCAGAATATTCTGTCGAAACTTTCTCTTGATAACTGGCTAACTGAAGTGTGATGGAATAGAAATTCCATATAGAAACCATAGTAACCAAAAATTACTGACGGAATAAAATAACTTGGTAGTTGTATTGGTAATCCAATTCCTTCTTTAATCTGACACTAATTATGTTGGTAAACTAAGATTCTTCTTGTAAATTCTGTCCTTGTAGTGATTCAAATATTCATGCATTCTTTTGTCGAAGCATTGAATGATTCTTTTGAACAAATCCAAGTTTTTGATATTCCATAAACTTCCAATATAAAAGAAATATATTTGTCATAATTAAACACAAAGCTTAAAGAAAGACTAACTAGATTCTTTTTATTGGAATTATGTTATTCTAAATAAATAAGATTGGTAAGTGTGGAAGGTAAGTAATAATATTATTGTAACACACTTGTACAAGAACGCTTAATCAATTGAATGAATGAATGAAGAGCTCCGATTTGAAGGAGTGTAGTACCTGTTATCCCCATTCAAGGAAGATTCAAACATTCTAGATTTTGAAATGCAGTGAGGCTAGAAGTGAAAGGTAACTAACCAATAAGGTTGTTATAAGATAAAGACAAATAAGTAAGATTTTGAATAGCTCCAAATTGAGTTGGAATCGTTCCTGTCAATCGCACTCCATAAAGATTAGTCTAAACGAGTGCCAGTTGAATTATTAATTTTTTTAAGAAAATAAATTCTAGATATAATATAATTGGTAAACTCCAATGGATACTTCTGAAAGAAATACATCAATAATATAAGAAAAAATGTTTTTATCACAATTTTCTTATCACAATATTTTCTACATAATATTCCGTCAAAACTTTTTGTTGATATCTGGCTAACTGAATTGTGATGGAATAGAAATTCCTTATGGAAACCACAATCACCAAAAAATACTGACATAAGAAAATAAGTTGGTAATTCTATTGGTAATCCAATTCCTTCTTTAATCCAACACTAATTCTGTTAGTAAACTAAGATTTTGCTTGTGATATGCTGTCTTTGTAGTGATTCAAATATACATGTATTTTTTCTGAAAGCATTGAATGATTCTTTTGAACAAATACAAATGTTTGATATTCGTCATAAATTTCAGTAAAAAAAGAAAGATTCATAATTAAACATAAATCTCATGGAATGACTAACAAAATTATTTTTATTCAAATTGAGCTATTCTAAATAAATTAGATTGTTAAGTGTGGAAGGTAAGTAATATGATTATTGTAACACACACTTGTACAGGAACACGTAATTAATTGAATGAATGAATGAAGAACTCCAATTAGAATGAGAGTAGTACTTGTTACCCCCATTCTAGAAAGATTCAAATATTCTAGATTTTCAAATAAAGTGATGCTAAAAGTGAAAGGTAACTAACCAGTAAAATTGTTATAAGATAAATCTAAAGAAAAGAGAGATTGAATAGCTCCTAATTGAGTTGGAATTGTACCTGTCAATCGCGCTCCATAAAGATTAGTCTAAAAGAGTGCCACATGGGATTATTAAATGTTTTTAAAAAATATAAATTATAAATGAAATATGATTGGTAAATTCAAATGGAAAATTCTGTCAGAAATACATAAAAAATATAAGACAAAATGTTTTCATCACAATCTTCTTATCACAATATTTTTGCGAGAATATTCTATCGAAACTTTCTCTTGATAACTTGCTAACTAAAGTGTGATGGAATAGAAATTCCATATTGAAACCATAGTCACCAAAAATTTCTTACATAAGAAAATAAGTTGGTAATCCAATTCCTTCTTTAATCCGACGCTAATTCTGCTAGTAAACTAAGGTTTTGCTTGTGATATGCTGTCGTTGTAGTGAAAGTGGTCTTTTCCTGGTCCTCGGGTGCTATAGGAATTTGAAAATACCCCGAATAGCCATCTAGAAAACAGTAATGGCTTTTTCCCGCAAGCCTTTCTAACATTTGATCAATAAATGGAAGCGGGAAAAGTGGTCCTTTCGGGTGGCATCATTCAACTTCCTATAGTCAATACACACACGCCAACTATTTTGCACCCTTGTTGGAATAAGTTCATTGTTTTCATTTTTCAAAACAGTGATTCCGGACTTCTTAGGCACTACTTGGACCGGGGAAACCCACTCACTATCCGAGATCGGATATATGATGCCGGCACTTAGGAGTTTTGTAACCTCCTTTTTGACCACATCCAAAATGAGGGGGTTAAGCCGCCTTTGAGGTTGCCTAAGAGGCCTAGAATCCTCTTTAAGTAAAAGCCGATGGGTGCAAATAGCGGGGTTCATGCCCGGAATATCAGCCAATGTCCAACCTAAAGCCTTGCTATACTTTTTTCAAAACATCAAGCAATTTTACCTCCTCAATTGCACTCAAGGTATTAGAAATAATAACCGGCAATTTGTCATTGGGGGCAAGAAAAGCATATTTTAAATTGCTTGGCAAAGGCTTTAGTTCCAAAATGGGTGGTTCCAAAACAGAGGGAACAAGAGTAGGAAGAGTTAAAGTGTAAGAAGAACTCCCCTTTGTAGACCCAATTGGAAAAGGTGGAATGGGCTCAAAAGACCTCATCTCTTGTTCATTGGTCCTCCCAAGAGCCGAATCAACACTTGGTTGATCTACCGCAGCGACTTGCCTTGGGGAAATGTCATCCACAACACCTACATCACAACTTGTAACAAGATCATTCAAATATCTAAGCGTGTGGGAAGAAATCCTAGGTCTATAGTTAGAATCAATGGAAGAGGGTTTAGAAGGTGGCCCTTTTACCACATGGTGATCCGGTCCAAAGAAGGTCAAGTGTGAAGTAGCTTTTGTTGGGGTGAGGGCTGTACCCTTTGAGCTCAAATCGGCCAACTCTTGGCTTCCAACCTCAAATTCACATTCTTCAACCAACTTATGACCTGAAACATTAAGAAAACTACCATCTTCCAAAGAAATATCATCACTCATCAAGGAAAGGTTAGTGGAGCTCATATCCAAAATAGCAGTATCATTATCAATCACAGAAAAATCCAAAGGGACAGAAAGCAGACAATCAACTACATGTGAGTCAAGGTCATACACGTCATCACCTAAGGAAGAAAAAGAATGAACAGAAGGCAGGGTAGAAAAGTAAGAGTCATAAGCTTCAAGATCAGATGTGTAATCATATGAATGCAAGCTTAATTCATGCTCCTCAATGGCATCTTCCACAGCAATATCAATGACATTCAAATCTAGAAGAGAATAGTCCTCATGGGGGTGTCGCATTGCTTCATACATGTTAAAGCTAATCTTATGTTCTCCCACTTCCATTGTGATCAAACCATTTTTCATATCAATTACCGATCCGGCGGTCCGCATGAAAGGCCTACCAAGAATGATAGTCGATTCACATGGCTCGCTAGCGGTGTCAAGAACATAGAAATCGGCGGGAAAAACTAAGTCTTTAACCTTAACAAGTATATCCTCAAGAATACCTTGTGGATATCGGAGTGTGCGATCGGCCAACTGCAAAATGACACTTGTCTTTTTCAAACCAGTGATGCCTAAAGAAGTGAAAACCGCACTAGGCATCACGTTAATGGCCGCTCCTAAATCCAACAATGCATTTGTCACCGTCAAGTTCCCTATGGTGCAAGGGATCATGAATGATCCAGGGTCTTTGCACTTGACCGGCAACTGAGGCTTGAACAAAGCTGACACACTAGGATTCAATTGAATTCTTTCATTTAGCCTAAACTTCCTTTTATTGGTGCACAATTCCTTCAAGAATTTACAGTAACTAGGCATAGATTTCACAAGTTGAAAGAAAGGCACATTCACATGCAATTTGCTAAAAAGTTCAAGCATTTCATTTTCAACAACCTCATCATGTTTCTTTTTGCTTTTAAAATAAGCTTGAGGAAAAGGGAGTTGAGAGATAGTTACCTCCTTGGCCGGAGGTTTGGCCAAGGTATCTTGTGTGCTACACTCTCCTGTCTCATTGATACTCGATTGCTTGTCGTGCTTCTTCTCCTCTTGAGGTTGTACTGTAGGATCCTCCACCACTTTCTCTTTTCTAGTCAATGCCCTTCTTTCTTGAAGTTCCTTTTCCTTAGCACTCTCGGATTGCGCAAACTTCATTGGGCTCAATGGTGGGCTCCAAGTAGGGCTTTCCACTTCAATCTCTTCATCCACTGTCTCATCATCATCCTCCCCTTCACTACTTGAAAAGTGAACCTTCTTCTTGGTTGGCATGGGATTTAGTGATTTTCCACTTCTCAAAGTAACAGCATTCAAAGACTTTGGGTTGATGACCGTATTGGACGGAGTTGGACCACTTGCCTTGGCTTGAAGCTCATTGAAAGAGTTTGAAAGCTTCATGACATAGTCCTCTAAGTTAGCACTCTTGGTCTCCCATTGGCTCATACGGTTGTCTACCTTCTCAAACCTTGACTCCATACATTGCTTTGTTTCATTCGCCCTAGAGTCAATGAGACCTTCCACATGGCGGAATCCCATAGTAATGGACTTGTTCAACTCTTCAAAGTCATTAGTGGGTCGGTCCTTTCTCACAGGAGTTAGTGCTTGTGAGGACTCCCCTTGGAATTGCCTTGGGGGATTGCCATCTTGGCGCCAACTAAATTTTGGATTTTGTCTCCACCCTTCATTGTATGTATTGGAATAGGGGTCCCATCTCGGATTGTTGCCTTGCCTTGGTTGGAACATTGCATTACATTCTTCCGGCTTAGAAGGGCAATCGCTTGAGAGATGCATAGGTGATGCACAATAATCACAAGACGGACCCACCAACTCATTACCAACTGGACCCGGTGGGGAAGATGGACCTGAGATCTTGTCCAATCTAGAGTGGATTGCTTTGAATTCGGCCTCAAACCTATCCAATTGAGGAATGTGAAGAGAAGTGGAATCAACCCTTTGAACACTACGAGTTGATCTTCTGGAACCATGTTTCTCTTTGGCCAAAGCGAGCTTACGAACTAGAGGCCATGCCTCTTCAGGTGTATAATCAATGAATGAGCCCCCAGCGGCTGCATCCAGCTTGTCTTGGTCTCTTTCCCTCAACCCATCATAGAAGGTATGGGCTAATTGTTCATCGGGAATTTGGTGATGAGGGCATTTCTTTAAAAGGTCCTGGAATCTCGACCAATAATCAAAAAGAGATTCATCGGGCTCTTAAGTGATGGAATTTATCTCTTTCCTTCTTGCAGATGTTCTAGTGGCTGGGTAGAACTTTTCTAGAAAGGCTTGCTTCAAGTTGCCCCAGGAGGCGAGGGCATCTGGATTGAAAGTAGGTAGACTCATGTACCATTGCTTAGCCTTGCCTTCTAGAGTGAGGTGGAACACTCTCCACATGACATCCTCCACTTGTGCTCTGACTGGTTTCATGGTGTTGCAATGTATGAAGATCTCATCCAAGTGATCATGTGGCTCATCTTCCTGCAAACCATAAAACTTAGGTAAGGATTGTATCAATAAGCCTTTAATTTCATAATCAGTGTTCATAGTGGGGAATGCAGTCATGAATGGGTTGTGGTTAAGGCTGGTTGTGGTGGCTTCCCTGATGGTTCTTCTTCTAGGTCGCTCACCATCATTAACCACTTGTCCTCCCCCATTACCACCTAGATTTGGTTCTACTTGAACTTCAGGAATATGGTGATCCCCCTCCATGTCTCTAGTATCACTCTCAGTTTCTGGGGAACTCTCAATGCTTGGCTCACACGAGGGTGGGTGTTCAACTATCAAGGATGTAACCGAAGTTCCCCCTCTCTTTGTCTTTCTCAACCTAGTAAGGTGTCTCTCAATTTCTGGGTATTCAAGGTAAAATTCTTGGTTTCTAGGGTTCCCTCGAGTCATACACAAGGCACAGACAACAAGTGTAGACTGAAGGCTCAACCAAGATGCACTTGCACAGATTCAAGGAAAAATGGATGAATGATGATGCAAGTGAGTATGGTGTGAAAGTGTGTATGATATGTGTGAAGAGTGTTGAAAAGTATGAGTATGAGATGTGTATGAGAGGTATATGAGTGTGGAAGTATGGCAAGTCAGGTATTCACAAGTAGGTGCAAGAAAATCCAGCAATACACCTAAACAGGTATCACAATTCAAGCAAGAGCAAAGGGCAAGCAATATTTTTGGTATTTTCTTGTCAGACTTTATACAATGCAAAACAAGTAATTGCAAACTAACCTAAGAATGCAAATGACCTAAATCTAATCCTAATGACTCCTACCCCTAGTCAATAGTTTCAATTGACACTTAGCTAACCTAGGGAGTCAAAAATGACTCCCCGGCAACGGCGCCATTGATTTAACCTTTGCCTAATGCGCCTTGGGGTTAAAATCACAATAATTACCAAGGATTGTGTAAAGTGGTACAATCCCGGATCGTTTCACTTGAGGAGTCCTTCTAAACAACCTAAGCTAACTAAATGCAATTAAAACGATAAAAAGGGTATGGGGGTTTTGGTTTGAGGATTCATTTACTAAAGCTATTAACAAAAGCAGTTACTTGTTTTTGGTGTTTTAGATTGATAAGTGAAAGGTGAAAAGAGTTTGGATTAGGGGTGATTTGATAAAACGGGCTTTGGTAGTGCTTCGGTGACTCAAATGCTTCTTTCAAAATGATTAGAGGGAGTTTAATTTACCAAGTCTAATTGAAAAATCCCCAAGCAACCACTAGGGGTCCACTAGCCCTAATTAATGACTAATCTAGCAACCACTTTCATAGCCATTACTTAGGGTTAGTGTTAAGATCCACTTGGTTTGTGAAATGCCTTGAACCAAATACAATTTAACTCTCATGAAGTGCAACCACAACATTCATGCATGGGAGAAATTGACTATAACCACTAGCAACCACTAAAATGGCTACAACCAAGAATACAACCACAAGTAGATAGGAAATTATATCTCAATCACAGTAAATTCAAAGCATACACAATATAGTTCACAAACATGGATAGCAATCACATATCCCAAGTCTTAATCCATATACAAGACCAATACAAAAGAGTAGAAGCCAAATACAAAGGAAATAAGAAATTGTAGACTAGAGACTCCCCTATGTTGGTCCATGAAGCTAGAGCCACCTTCACACCACCAAAGCACCAAGAACTTAGCCTCTCATGTCTTCAAATTCGTGCCCTAGATGACCCATGATGATAGCCTCCATGAATGAAGAAGATGGAAGGGAATATGGAGTGGAAATGGAAGGTGGAAGGAGAAAGAACAAGAAAATCAACAAGAATGGAGATGAATTTGAGTGGGTGGATGAAGATTTGGATGAAGAATGAAGATGAAGGGCAAACCCTAGCAGAGAGGGTGATTTTCGGACCTGAGGGAGCTTGAACCCTGAAGATAGGTCTGAAATTTATCTTATATACTCCCCCAAATATTTCTGAAACGCACAGCAGAACATCAGATTTCGGGGCCTCGCCGTGGGCCTCTCACGGCGAGGGGCAGAGAGTGTGCAAGAGAAGTGGCCTCGCCGTGGGCCTCGCCATGGAAGGTCCACGGCGAGGGGCAGAAAAGGGCTCAGGAGAAGGGGTCTCGCCGTGGGCCTCGCCGTGGAAGGTCCACGGCGAGGGACAGAAACCATGTCATTTTGGGGTGACCTCGCCGTGGGCCTCGCCGTGGGAGAGCCACGGCGAGGGACAGAAATTTGGAACCCCTTCTTATGTTTCCTTGCGCTCCGTCGGCATTCTTGTCCGCAACTTGGCTCCTCCATTGGGCATGCTTCTTCTATGATCTACAAGTAAAATCAAGCCAGAGGTACCATCAAATGTTCTTGAAAATAGGTTAACAATAATTTATGCTAGTTATGCCCAAATTGCCCTTGACTAGAATAAATTCCAACAAAGTGTGTAAAAGCCAGAAATTACACTAATTAGGTGCAATTACCCCAAGAACATGCAATAATCTACTAATTTTATCAATGAAAAGTGTATAAAAGTATGGTGCAATCAGCGCCACATGGGATTATTAAATGTTTTTTAAAAATATAAATTATAAATGAAATATGATTGGTAAATTTAAATGGAAAATTCTGTCAAAAATACATAAAAAATATAAGACAAAATGTTTTCATCACAATCTTCTTATCACAATATTTTTGCGAGAATATTTTGTCAAAACTTTCTCTTGATAACTGGCTAACTGAAGTGTGATGGAATAGAAATTCCATTTGAAAACCATAGTCACCAAAAATTTCTGACATAAGAAAATAAGTTGGTAATCCAATTCCTTCTTTAATCCGACACTAATTCTGCTAGTAAACTAAGGTTTTGCTTGTGATATGCTGTCGTTGTAGTGATTGAAATACACATGTATTTTTTGTGAAAGCATTGAACGATTCTTTTGAACAAATACAAGTGTTTGATATTCGTCATAAATTTCAGTAAAAAAGAAAGATTCATAATTAAACACAAAGCTCATGGAATGACTAACAAGATTCTTTTTATTCTAATTGAGCTATTCTAAATAAATTAGATTGGTAAGTGTGGAACGTAAGTAATAAGATTATTGTAACACACACTTGTACAGGAACACGTAATTAATTGAATGAATAAATGAAGAGCTCCAATTAGAATGAGAGTAGTACTTGTTACCCCCATTCTAGAAAGATTCAAATATTCTAGATTTTCAAATGCAGTGAAGCTAAAAGTGAAAGGTAACTAACCAGTAAGAATGTTATAAGATAAATCCAACGAATCAAGAGATTGAAGAGCTCCTAATTGAGTTGGAATTGTACCTGTCAATCGCACTCCATAAAGATTAGTCTAAAAGAGCGCCACATGGGATTATTAAATGTTTTTAAAAAATATAAATTATAAATGAAATATGATTGGTAAATTCAAATGGAAAATTCTATCTGAAATACATAAAAAATATAAGACAAAGTGATTTCATCACAATCTTCTTATCACAATATTTTCGCCAGAATATTCTGTCGAAACTTTCTCTTGATAACTGGCTAACTGAAGTGTGATGGAATAGAAATTCCATATGAAAACCATAGTCACCAAAAATTACTGACGGAATAAAATAACTTGGTAGTTGTATTGGTAATCCAATTCCTTGTTTAATCTACCACTAATTCTGTTGGTAAACTAAGATTCTTCTTCTAAATTCTGTCCTTGTAGTGATTCAAATATACATGTATTCTTTTGTGAAAGCATTGAATGATTCTTTTGAACAAAACCAAGTGTTTGATATTCCATAAACTTTCAGTAAAAAAGAAAGATATTTGTCATAATTAAGCACAAAGCTTAAAGAAAGACTAACTAGATTCTTTTTATTCGAATTATGTTATTCTAAATAAATAAGATTGGTAAGTGTGGAAGGTAAGTAATAGGATTATTGTAACACACACTTGTACAGGAACACGTAATTAATTGAATGAATGAATGAAGAGCTCCAATTAGAATGAGAGTAGTACTTGTTACCCCCATTATAGAAAGATTCAAATATTCTAGATTTTCAAATGCAGTGAAGCTAAAAGTGAAAGGTAACTAACCAGTAAGAATGTTATAAGATAAATCCAACGAATCAAGAGATTGAAGAGCTCCTAATTGAGTTGGAATTGTACCTGTCAATCGCACTCCATAAAGATTAGTCTAAAAGAGCGCCACATGGGATTATTAAATGTTTTTAAAAAATATAAATTATAAATGAAATATGATTGGTAAATTCAAATGGAAAATTCTATCTGAAATACATAAAAAATATAAGACAAAGTGATTTCGTCACAATCTTCTTATCACAATATTTTCGCCAGAATATTCTGTCGAAACTTTCTCTTGATAACTGGCTAACTGAAGTGTGATGGAATAGAAATTCCATATGAAAACCATAGTCACCAAAAATTACTGACGGAATAAAATAACTTGGTAGTTGTATTGGTAATCCAATTCCTTGTTTAATCTGACACTAATTCTGTTGGTAAACTAAGATTCTTCTTCTAAATTCTGTCCTTGTAGTGATTCAAATATACATGTATTCTTTTGTGAAAGCATTGAATGATTCTTTTGAACAAAACCAAGTGTTTGATATTCCATAAACTTTCAGTAAAAAAGAAAGATATTTGTCATAATTAAGCACAAAGCTTAAAGAAAGACTAACTAGATTCTTTTTATTCGAATTATGTTATTCTAAATAAATAAGATTGGTAAGTGTGGAAGGTAAGTAATAGGATTATTGTAACACACACTTGTACAGGAACACGTAATTAATTGAATGAATGAATGAAGAGCTCCAATTAGAATGAGAGTAGTACTTGTTACCCCCATTCTAGAAAGATTCAAATATTCTAGATTTTCAAATGCAGTGAAGCTAAAAGTGAAAGGTAACTAACCAGTAAGAATGTTATAAGATAAATCCAACGAATCAAGAGATTGAAGAGCTCCTAATTGAGTTGGAATTGTACCTGTCAATCGCACTCCATAAAGATTAGTCTAAAAGAGCGCCACATGGGATTATTAAATGTTTTTAAAAAATATAAATTATAAATGAAATATGATTGGTAAATTCAAATGGAAAATTCTATCTGAAATACATAAAAAATATAAGACAAAGTGATTTCATCACAATCTTCTTATCACAATATTTTCGCCAGAATATTCTGTCGAAACTTTCTCTTGATAACTGGCTAACTGAAGTGTGATGGAATAGAAATTCCATATGAAAACCATAGTCACCAAAAATTACTGACGGAATAAAATAACTTGGTAGTTGTATTGGTAATCCAATTCCTTGTTTAATCTGACACTAATTCTGTTGGTAAACTAAGATTCTTCTTGTAAATTCTGTCCTTGTAGTGATTCAAATATACATATGTATTCTTTTGTCAAAGCATTGAATGATTCTTTTGAACAAAACCAAGTGTTTGATATTCCATAAACTTTCAGTAAAAAAGAAAGATATTTGTCATAATTAAGCACAAAGCTTAAAGAAAGACTAACTAGATTCTTTTTATTCGAATTATGTTATTCTAAATAAATAAGATTGGTAAGTGTGGAAGGTAATTAATAAGATTATTGTAACACACACTTGTACAAGAACGCTTAATCAATTGAATGAATTAATGAAGATCTCCGATTTGAAGGAGTGTAGTACCTCTTATCCCCATTCTGGAAAGATTCAAACATTCTAGATTTTGAAATGCAGTTAGGCTACAAGTGAAAGGTAACTAACCAGTAAGTTTGTTATCATATAAATACAAATAAGTGAGATTTTGAAGAGCTCCAAATTGAGTTGGAATCGTTCCTGTCAATCGCACGCCAAAAATATTAGTCTAAAAGAGCGCCACATGGGATTATTAAATGTTTTTAAAAAATAAATAAGATTGGTAAGTGTGGAAGGTAAGTAATAGGATTATTGTAACACACACTTATACAAGAACGCTTAATCAATTGAATGAATGAATGAAGAGCTCCGATTTTAAGGAGTGTAGTACCTGTTATTCCCATTCAAGAAAGATTCAAACATTCTAGATTTTGAAATGCAGTGTGGCTACAAGTGAAAGGTAACTAACCAGTAAGTTTGTTATAAGATAAAGACAAATAAGTGAGATTTTGAAGAGCTCCAAATTGAGTTGGAATCATTCCTGTCAATCGCACGCCATAAATATTAGTCTAAAAGAGCGCCACATGGGATTATTAAATGTTTTTAAAAAATATAAATTGTAAATGAAATATGATTGGTAAATTCAAATGGAAAGTTCTGTCTGAAATACATAAAAAATATAAGACAAAATGATTTCATCACAATCTTCTTATCACAATATTTTTGCCAGAATATTCTGTCAAAACTTTCTCTTGATAACTGGCTAACTGAAGTGTGATGGAATAGAAATTCCATATGAAAACCATAGTCACCAAAAATTACTGACGGAATAAAATAACTTGGTAGTTGTATTGGTAATCCAATTCCTTCTTTAATCTGACACTAATTCTGTTGGTAAACTAAGATTCTTCTTATAAATTCTGTCCCTGTAGTGATTCAAATATTCATGCATTCTTTTGTGGAAGCATTGAATGATTCTTTTGAACAAATCCAAATGTTTGATATTCCATAAACTTCCAGTAAAAAAGAAAGATATTTGTCATAATTAAACACAAAGCTTAAAGAAAGACTAACTATATTCTTTTTATTCCAATACTGTTATTCTAAATAAATAAGATTGGTAAGTGTGGAAGGTAAGTAATAGGATTATTGTAACACACTTGTACAAGAACGCTTAATCAATTGAATGAATGAATGAAGAGCTCCGATTTGAAGGAGTGTAGTACCTGTTATCCCCATTCAAGAAAGATTCAAACATTCTAGATTTTGAAATGCAGTGAGGCTAGAAGTGAAAGGTAACTAACCAATAAGTTTGTTTTCTGATAAATCCAAAGAAATGAGATTTGGAAGAGCTGCAAATTGAGTTGGAATCATTCCTGTCAATCGCACGCCATAAATATTTGTCTAAAAGAGCGCCACATGGGATTATTAAATGATTTTAAAAAATATAAATTATAAATGAAATATGATTGGTAAATTCAAATGGAAAATTATGTCTGAAATACATCAAAAATATAAGACAAAATGATTTCATCACAACCTTCTTATCACAATATTTTCACCAGAATACTCTGTCGAAACTTTCTCTTGATAACTGGCTAACTGAAGTGTGATGGAATAGAAATTCCATATGAAAACGATAGTCTCCAAAAATTACTGACGTAATAAAATAACTTGGTAGTTGTATTGATAATCCAATTCCTTCTTTAATCTGACACTAATTCTGTTGGTAAACTAAGATTCTTCTTATAAATTCTGTCCCTGTAGTGATTCAAATATTCATGCATTCTTTTGTGGAAGCATTGAATGATTCTTTTGAACAAATCCAAATGTTTGATATTCCATAAACTTCCAGTAAAAAAGAAAGATATTTGTCATAATTAAACACAAAGCTTAAAGAAAGACTAACTAGATTATTTTTATTCCAATACTGTTATTCTAAATAAATAAGATTGGTAAGTGTGGAAGGTAAGTAATAAGATTATTGTAACACACTTGTACAAGAACGCTTAATCAATTGAATGAATGAATGAAGTGCTCTGATTTGAAGGAGTGTAGTACCTGTTATCCCCATTCAAGAAAGATTCAAACATTCTAGATTTTGAAATGCAGTGAGGCTACAAGTGAAAGGTAACTAACCAGTAAGGTTGTTATCAGATAAATCCAAATAAGTGAGATTTTGAAGAGCTCCAAATTGAGTTGGAATCGTCCCTGTAAATCGCACTCCATAAAGATTAGTCTAAACAAGTGCCAGATGTATTATTAATTTTTTTTAAAAAAATAAATTACAGATGGAATATAATTGGTAAACTCTAATGGAAACTTCAGTAAGAAATACGTCAATAATATAGGAAAAAATGTTTTTATCACAATTTTCTTATCACAATATTTTCTACACAATATTCCGTCAAAACTTTTTGTTGATATCTGGCTAACTGAATTGTGATGGAATAGAAATTCCATATGGAAACCATAGTCACCAAAAATTACTGACATAAGAGAATAAGTTGGTTATTCTATTCGTAATCCAATTCCTTCTATAATCCGACACTAATTCTGTTATTACACTAAGATTTTGCTTGTGATATGCTGTCTTTGTAGGGATTCAAATATACATGTATTTTTGGTGAAAGCATTAAAAGATTCTTTTGAACAAATACAAGTGTTTGATATTCGTCATAAATTTCAGTAAAAAAGAAAGATTTATAATTAAACACAAAGCTCATGGAATGAATAAAAAGATTCTTTTTATTCAAATTGAGCTACTCTAAATAAATTAGATTGGTAACTGTGGAAGGTAAGTAATAAGATTATTGTAACACACACTTGTACAGGAACACGTAATTAATTGAATGAATGAATGAAGAGCTCCGATTAGAATGAGAGTAGTACTTGTTAACACCATTCTAGAAAGATTCAAATATTCTAGATTTTTAAATGCAGTGTAGCTAAAAGTGAAAGGTAACTAACCAGTAAGGTTGTTATAAGATAAAGCCAACGAATCAAGAGATTGAAGAGCTCCTAATTGAGTTGGAATTGTACCTGTCAATCGCACTCCATAAAGATTAGTCTAAAAGAGCGCCAAATGGGATTATTAAAAGTTTTTAAAAAATATATATTATAAATGAAATATGATTGGTAAATTCAAATGGAAAATTCTGTGAGAAATACATCAAAAATATAAGGCAAAATGTTTTCATCACAATCTTCTTATCACAATATTTTCGCGAGAATATTCTAACGAAACTTTCTCTTGATAACTGGCTAACTGAAGTGTGATGGAATAGAAATTCCATATGAAAACCATAGTCACCAAAAATTCTGACGGAATAAAATAACTTGGTAGTTGTATTGGTAATCCAATTCCTTCTTTAATCTGACACGAATTCTGTTGGTAAACTAAGATTCTTCTTGTAAATTCTGTCCTTGTAGTGATTCAAATATACATGTATTCTTTTGTGGAAGCATTGATTGATTCTTTTGAACAAATCCAAGTGTTTGATATTCCATAAACTTTCTGTAAAAAAGAAAGATATTTGTCATAATTAAGCACAAAGCTTAAAGAAAGACTAACTAGATTCTTTTTATTCGAATTATGTTATTCTAAATAAATAAGATTGGTAAGTGTGGAAGGTAATTAATAAGATTATTGTAACACACACTTGTACAAGAAAGCTTAATCAATTGAATGAATTAATGAAGAGCTCCGATTTGAAGGAGTGTAGTACCTGTTATTCCCATTCAAGAAAGATTCAAACATTCTAGATTTTGAAATGCAGTGTGGCTACAAGTGAAAGGTAACTAACCAGTAAGTTTGTTATAAGATAAAGACAAATAAGTGAGATTTTGAAGAGCTCCAAATTGAGTTGGAATCATTCCTGTCAATCGCACGCCATAAATATTAGTCTAAAAGAGCGCCACATGGGATTATTAAATGTTTTTAAAAAATATAAATTGTAAATGAAATATGATTGGTAAATTCAAATGGAAAGTTCTGTCTGAAATACATAAAAAATATAAGACAAAATGATTTCATCACAATCTTCTTATCACAATATTTTTGCCAGAATATTCTGTCAAAACTTTCTCTTGATAACTGGCTAACTGAAGTGTGATGGAATAGAAATTCCATATGAAAACCATAGTCACCAAAAATTACTGACGGAATAAAATAACTTGGTAGTTGTATTGGTAATCCAATTCCTTCTTTAATCTGACACTAATTCTGTTGGTAAACTAAGATTCTTCTTATAAATTCTGTCCCTGTAGTGATTCAAATATTCATGCATTCTTTTGTGGAAGCATTGAATGATTCTTTTGAACAAATCCAAATGTTTGATATTCCATAAACTTCCAGTAAAAAAGAAAGATATTTGTCATAATTAAACACAAAGCTTAAAGAAAGACTAACTAGATTATTTTTATTCCAATACTGTTATTCTAAATAAATAAGATTGGTAAGTGTGGAAGGTAAGTAATAAGATTATTGTAACACACTTGTACAAGAACGCTTAATCAATTGAATGAATGAATGAAGTGCTCTGATTTGAAGGAGTGTAGTACCTGTTATCCCCATTCAAGAAAGATTCAAACATTCTAGATTTTGAAATGCAGTGAGGCTACAAGTGAAAGGTAACTAACCAGTAAGGTTGTTATCAGATAAATCCAAATAAGTGAGATTTTGAAGAGCTCCAAATTGAGTTGGAATCGTCCCTGTAAATCGCACTCCATAAAGATTAGTCTAAACAAGTGCCAGATGTATTATTAATTTTTTTTAAAAAAATAAATTACAGATGGAATATAATTGGTAAACTCTAATGGAAACTTCAGTAAGAAATACGTCAATAATATAGGAAAAAATGTTTTTATCACAATTTTCTTATCACAATATTTTCTACACAATATTCCGTCAAAACTTTTTGTTGATATCTGGCTAACTGAATTGTGATGGAATAGAAATTCCATATGGAAACCATAGTCACCAAAAATTACTGACATAAGAGAATAAGTTGGTTATTCTATTCGTAATCCAATTCCTTCTATAATCCGACACTAATTCTGTTATTACACTAAGATTTTGCTTGTGATATGCTGTCTTTGTAGGGATTCAAATATACATGTATTTTTGGTGAAAGCATTAAAAGATTCTTTTGAACAAATACAAGTGTTTGATATTCGTCATAAATTTCAGTAAAAAAGAAAGATTTATAATTAAACACAAAGCTCATGGAATGAATAAAAAGATTCTTTTTATTCAAATTGAGCTACTCTAAATAAATTAGATTGGTAACTGTGGAAGGTAAGTAATAAGATTATTGTAACACACACTTGTACAGGAACACGTAATTAATTGAATGAATGAATGAAGAGCTCCGATTAGAATGAGAGTAGTACTTGTTAACACCATTCTAGAAAGATTCAAATATTCTAGATTTTTAAATGCAGTGTAGCTAAAAGTGAAAGGTAACTAACCAGTAAGGTTGTTATAAGATAAAGCCAACGAATCAAGAGATTGAAGAGCTCCTAATTGAGTTGGAATTGTACCTGTCAATCGCACTCCATAAAGATTAGTCTAAAAGAGCGCCAAATGGGATTATTAAAAGTTTTTAAAAAATATATATTATAAATGAAATATGATTGGTAAATTCAAATGGAAAATTCTGTGAGAAATACATCAAAAATATAAGGCAAAATGTTTTCATCACAATCTTCTTATCACAATATTTTCGCGAGAATATTCTAACGAAACTTTCTCTTGATAACTGGCTAACTGAAGTGTGATGGAATAGAAATTCCATATGAAAACCATAGTCACCAAAAATTCTGACGGAATAAAATAACTTGGTAGTTGTATTGGTAATCCAATTCCTTCTTTAATCTGACACGAATTCTGTTGGTAAACTAAGATTCTTCTTGTAAATTCTGTCCTTGTAGTGATTCAAATATACATGTATTCTTTTGTGGAAGCATTGATTGATTCTTTTGAACAAATCCAAGTGTTTGATATTCCATAAACTTTCTGTAAAAAAGAAAGATATTTGTCATAATTAAGCACAAAGCTTAAAGAAAGACTAACTAGATTCTTTTTATTCGAATTATGTTATTCTAAATAAATAAGATTGGTAAGTGTGGAAGGTAATTAATAAGATTATTGTAACACACACTTGTACAAGAAAGCTTAATCAATTGAATGAATTAATGAAGAGCTCCGATTTGAAGGAGTGTAGTACCTGTTATTCCCATTCAAGAAAGATTCAAACATTCTAGATTTTGAAATGCAGTGTGGCTACAAGTGAAAGGTAACTAACCAGTAAGTTTGTTATAAGATAAAGACAAATAAGTGAGATTTTGAAGAGCTCCAAATTGAGTTGGAATCATTCCTGTCAATCGCACGCCATAAATATTAGTCTAAAAGAGCGCCACATGGGATTATTAAATGTTTTTAAAAAATATAAATTGTAAATGAAATATGATTGGTAAATTCAAATGGAAAGTTCTGTCTGAAATACATAAAAAATATAAGACAAAATGATTTCATCACAATCTTCTTATCACAATATTTTTGCTAGAATATTCTGTCAAAACTTTCTCTTGATAACTGGCTAACTGAAGTGTGATGGAATAGAAATTCCATATGAAAACCATAGTCACCAAAAATTACTGACGGAATAAAATAACTTGGTAGTTGTATTGGTAATCCAATTCCTTCTTTAATCTGACACTAATTCTGTTGGTAAACTAAGATTCTTCTTATAAATTCTGTCCCTGTAGTGATTCAAATATTCATGCATTCTTTTGTGGAAGCATTGAATGATTCTTTTGAACAAATCCAAATGTTTGATATTCCATAAACTTCCAGTAAAAAAGAAAGATATTTGTCATAATTAAACACAAAGCTTAAAGAAAGACTAACTAGATTATTTTTATTCCAATACTGTTATTCTAAATAAATAAGATTGGTAAGTGTGGAAGGTAAGTAATAAGATTATTGTAACACACTTGTACAAGAACGCTTAATCAATTGAATGAATGAATGAAGTGCTCTGATTTGAAGGAGTGTAGTACCTGTTATCCCCATTCAAGAAAGATTCAAACATTCTAGATTTTGAAATGCAGTGAGGCTACAAGTGAAAGGTAACTAACCAGTAAGGTTGTTATCAGATAAATCCAAATAAGTGAGATTTTGAAGAGCTCCAAATTGAGTTGGAATCGTCCCTGTAAATCGCACTCCATAAAGATTAGTCTAAACAAGTGCCAGATGTATTATTAATTTTTTTTAAAAAAATAAATTACAGATGGAATATAATTGGTAAACTCTAATGGAAACTTCAGTAAGAAATACGTCAATAATATAGGAAAAAATGTTTTTATCACAATTTTCTTATCACAATATTTTCTACACAATATTCCGTCAAAACTTTTTGTTGATATCTGGCTAACTGAATTGTGATGGAATAGAAATTCCATATGGAAACCATAGTCACCAAAAATTACTGACATAAGAGAATAAGTTGGTTATTCTATTCGTAATCCAATTCCTTCTATAATCCGACACTAATTCTGTTATTACACTAAGATTTTGCTTGTGATATGCTGTCTTTGTAGGGATTCAAATATACATGTATTTTTGGTGAAAGCATTAAAAGATTCTTTTGAACAAATACAAGTGTTTGATATTCGTCATAAATTTCAGTAAAAAAGAAAGATTTATAATTAAACACAAAGCTCATGGAATGAATAAAAAGATTCTTTTTATTCAAATTGAGCTACTCTAAATAAATTAGATTGGTAACTGTGGAAGGTAAGTAATAAGATTATTGTAACACACACTTGTACAGGAACACGTAATTAATTGAATGAATGAATGAAGAGCTCCGATTAGAATGAGAGTAGTACTTGTTAACACCATTCTAGAAAGATTCAAATATTCTAGATTTTTAAATGCAGTGTAGCTAAAAGTGAAAGGTAACTAACCAGTAAGGTTGTTATAAGATAAAGCCAACGAATCAAGAGATTGAAGAGCTCCTAATTGAGTTGGAATTGTACCTGTCAATCGCACTCCATAAAGATTAGTCTAAAAGAGCGCCAAATGGGATTATTAAAAGTTTTTAAAAAATATATATTATAAATGAAATATGATTGGTAAATTCAAATGGAAAATTCTGTGAGAAATACATCAAAAATATAAGGCAAAATGTTTTCATCACAATCTTCTTATCACAATATTTTCGCGAGAATATTCTAACGAAACTTTCTCTTGATAACTGGCTAACTGAAGTGTGATGGAATAGAAATTCCATATGAAAACCATAGTCACCAAAAATTCTGACGGAATAAAATAACTTGGTAGTTGTATTGGTAATCCAATTCCTTCTTTAATCTGACACGAATTCTGTTGGTAAACTAAGATTCTTCTTGTAAATTCTGTCCTTGTAGTGATTCAAATATACATGTATTCTTTTGTGGAAGCATTGATTGATTCTTTTGAACAAATCCAAGTGTTTGATATTCCATAAACTTTCTGTAAAAAAGAAAGATATTTGTCATAATTAAGCACAAAGCTTAAAGAAAGACTAACTAGATTCTTTTTATTCGAATTATGTTATTCTAAATAAATAAGATTGGTAAGTGTGGAAGGTAATTAATAAGATTATTGTAACACACACTTGTACAAGAAAGCTTAATCAATTGAATGAATTAATGAAGAGCTCCGATTTGAAGGAGTGTAGTACCTGTTATTCCCATTCAAGAAAGATTCAAACATTCTAGATTTTGAAATGCAGTGTGGCTACAAGTGAAAGGTAACTAACCAGTAAGTTTGTTATAAGATAAAGACAAATAAGTGAGATTTTGAAGAGCTCCAAATTGAGTTGGAATCATTCCTGTCAATCGCACGCCATAAATATTAGTCTAAAAGAGCGCCACATGGGATTATTAAATGTTTTTAAAAAATATAAATTGTAAATGAAATATGATTGGTAAATTCAAATGGAAAGTTCTGTCTGAAATACATAAAAAATATAAGACAAAATGATTTCATCACAATCTTCTTATCACAATATTTTTGCCAGAATATTCTGTCAAAACTTTCTCTTGATAACTGGCTAACTGAAGTGTGATGGAATAGAAATTCCATATGAAAACCATAGTCACCAAAAATTACTGACGGAATAAAATAACTTGGTAGTTGTATTGGTAATCCAATTCCTTCTTTAATCTGACACTAATTCTGTTGGTAAACTAAGATTCTTCTTATAAATTCTGTCCCTGTAGTGATTCAAATATTCATGCATTCTTTTGTGGAAGCATTGAATGATTCTTTTGAACAAATCCAAATGTTTGATATTCCATAAACTTCCAGTAAAAAAGAAAGATATTTGTCATAATTAAACACAAAGCTTAAAGAAAGACTAACTAGATTATTTTTATTCCAATACTGTTATTCTAAATAAATAAGATTGGTAAGTGTGGAAGGTAAGTAATAAGATTATTGTAACACACTTGTACAAGAACGCTTAATCAATTGAATGAATGAATGAAGTGCTCTGATTTGAAGGAGTGTAGTACCTGTTATCCCCATTCAAGAAAGATTCAAACATTCTAGATTTTGAAATGCAGTGAGGCTACAAGTGAAAGGTAACTAACCAGTAAGGTTGTTATCAGATAAATCCAAATAAGTGAGATTTTGAAGAGCTCCAAATTGAGTTGGAATCGTCCCTGTAAATCGCACTCCATAAAGATTAGTCTAAACAAGTGCCAGATGTATTATTAATTTTTTTTAAAAAAATAAATTACAGATGGAATATAATTGGTAAACTCTAATGGAAACTTCAGTAAGAAATACGTCAATAATATAGGAAAAAATGTTTTTATCACAATTTTCTTATCACAATATTTTCTACACAATATTCCGTCAAAACTTTTTGTTGATATCTGGCTAACTGAATTGTGATGGAATAGAAATTCCATATGGAAACCATAGTCACCAAAAATTACTGACATAAGAGAATAAGTTGGTTATTCTATTCGTAATCCAATTCCTTCTATAATCCGACACTAATTCTGTTATTACACTAAGATTTTGCTTGTGATATGCTGTCTTTGTAGGGATTCAAATATACATGTATTTTTGGTGAAAGCATTAAAAGATTCTTTTGAACAAATACAAGTGTTTGATATTCGTCATAAATTTCAGTAAAAAAGAAAGATTTATAATTAAACACAAAGCTCATGGAATGAATAAAAAGATTCTTTTTATTCAAATTGAGCTACTCTAAATAAATTAGATTGGTAACTGTGGAAGGTAAGTAATAAGATTATTGTAACACACACTTGTACAGGAACACGTAATTAATTGAATGAATGAATGAAGAGCTCCGATTAGAATGAGAGTAGTACTTGTTAACACCATTCTAGAAAGATTCAAATATTCTAGATTTTTAAATGCAGTGTAGCTAAAAGTGAAAGGTAACTAACCAGTAAGGTTGTTATAAGATAAAGCCAACGAATCAAGAGATTGAAGAGCTCCTAATTGAGTTGGAATTGTACCTGTCAATCGCACTCCATAAAGATTAGTCTAAAAGAGCGCCAAATGGGATTATTAAAAGTTTTTAAAAAATATATATTATAAATGAAATATGATTGGTAAATTCAAATGGAAAATTCTGTGAGAAATACATCAAAAATATAAGGCAAAATGTTTTCATCACAATCTTCTTATCACAATATTTTCGCGAGAATATTCTAACGAAACTTTCTCTTGATAACTGGCTAACTGAAGTGTGATGGAATAGAAATTCCATATGAAAACCATAGTCACCAAAAATTCTGACGGAATAAAATAACTTGGTAGTTGTATTGGTAATCCAATTCCTTCTTTAATCTGACACGAATTCTGTTGGTAAACTAAGATTCTTCTTGTAAATTCTGTCCTTGTAGTGATTCAAATATACATGTATTCTTTTGTGGAAGCATTGATTGATTCTTTTGAACAAATCCAAGTGTTTGATATTCCATAAACTTTCTGTAAAAAAGAAAGATATTTGTCATAATTAAGCACAAAGCTTAAAGAAAGACTAACTAGATTCTTTTTATTCGAATTATGTTATTCTAAATAAATAAGATTGGTAAGTGTGGAAGGTAATTAATAAGATTATTGTAACACACACTTGTACAAGAAAGCTTAATCAATTGAATGAATTAATGAAGAGCTCCGATTTGAAGGAGTGTAGTACCTGTTATTCCCATTCAAGAAAGATTTAAACATTCTAGATTTTGAAATGCAGTGTGGCTACAAGTGAAAGGTAACTAACCAGTAAGTTTGTTATAAGATAAAGACAAATAAGTGAGATTTTGAAGAGCTCCAAATTGAGTTGGAATCATTCCTGTCAATCGCACGCCATAAATATTAGTCTAAAAGAGCGCCACATGGGATTATTAAATGTTTTTAAAAAATATAAATTGTAAATGAAATATGATTGGTAAATTCAAATGGAAAGTTCTGTCTGAAATACATAAAAAATATAAGACAAAATGATTTCATCACAATCTTCTTATCACAATATTTTTGCCAGAATATTCTGTCAAAACTTTCTCTTGATAACTGGCTAACTGAAGTGTGATGGAATAGAAATTCCATATGAAAACCATAGTCACCAAAAATTGCTGACGGAATAAAATAACTTGGTAGTTGTATTGGTAATCCAATTCCTTCTTTAATCTGACACTAATTCTGTTGGTAAACTAAGATTCTTCTTGTAAATTCTGTCCTTGTAGTGATTCAAATATACATGTATTCTTTTGTGGAAGCATTGAATGATTCTTTTGAACAAATCCAAATGTTTGATATTCCATAAACTTCCAGTAAAAAAGAAAGATATTTGTCATAATTAAACACAAAGCTTATAGAATGACTAACTAGATTCTTTTTATTCAAATAATGTTATTCTAAATAAATAAGATTGGTTAGTGTGGAAGGTAAGTAATAAGATTATTGTAACACACTTGTACAAGGACACTTAATCAATTGAATGAATGAATGAAGAGCTCCGATTTGAAGGAGTGTAGTACCTGTTATCCCCATTCAAGAAAGATTCAAACATTCTAGATTTTGAATTGCAGTGAGGCTAGAAGTGAAAGGTAACTAACCAGTAAGGTTGTTATAAGATAAAGACAAATAAGTGAGATTTTGAAGAGCTCCAAGTTGAGTTGGAATCGTTCCTGTCAATCGCACTCCATAAAGATTAGTCTAAACGAGTGCCAGTTGAACTATTAATTTTTTTTAAAAAAATAAATTCCAGATATAATATAATTGGTTAACTCCAATGGAAACTTCTAAAAGAAATACGTCAATAATATAAGAAAAAAATGTTTTATCACAATTTTCTTATCACAATATTTTCTACACAATATTCCGTCAAAACTTTTTGTTGATATCTGGCTAACTGAATTGTGATGGAATAGAAATTCCATATGGAAACCATAGTCACCAAAAATTACTGACATAAGAGAATAAGTTGGTTATTCTATTCGTAATCCAATTCCTTCTATAATCCGACATTAATTCTGTTATTAAACAAAGATTTTGCTTGTGATATGCTGTCTTTGTAGGGATTCAAATATACATGTATTTTTGGTGAAAGCATTTAAAAAATTCTTTTGAACAAATACAAGTGTTTGATATTCGTCATAAATTTCAGTAAGAAAGAAAGATTCATAATTGAACACAAAGCTCATGGAATGACTAACAAGATTCTTTTTATTCAAATTGAGCTATTCTAAATAAATTAGATTGGTAAGTGTGGAAGTTAAGTAATAAGATTATTGTAACACACACTTGTACAGGAACACGTAATAAGTTGAATGAATGAATGAAGAGCTCCAATTAGAATGAGAGTAGTACTTGTTAACCCCATTCTAGAAAGATTCAAATATTCTAGATTTTCAAATGCAGTGAAGCTAAAAGTGAAAGGTAACTAAGTAAGGTTGTTATGAGATAAATCCAAGGAATCAAGAGATTGAAGAGCTCCTATTTGAGTTAGAATTGTACCTATCAATCGCACTCCATATAGATTAGTTTAAAAGAGCGCCACATGGGACTATTAAATGTTTTTAAAAAATATAAATTAGAAATGAAATATGATTGGTAAATTCAAATGGGAAATTCTGTCTGAAATACATAAAAAATATAAGCCAAAATGATTTCATCACAATCTTCTTATCACAATATTTTCGCTAGAATATTCTGTCGAAACTTTCTCTTGATAACTGGCTAAGTGAAGTGTGTTGGAATAGAAATTCCATATGAAAACCATAGTCACCAAAAATTACTGACAGAGTATAATAACTTGGTAGTTGTTTTGGTGATCCAATTCCTTCTTTAATCTGACACTAATTCTGTTGGTAAACTAAGATTCTTCTTCTAAATTCTGTCCTTGTAGTGATTCAAATATACATGTATTCTTTTGTGGAAGCATTGAATGATTCTTTTGAACAAATCCAAGTGTTTGATATTCCATAAACTTCCAGTATAAAAGAAATATATTTGTCATAATCAAACACAAAGCTTAAAGAAAGACTAACTAGATTCTTTTTATTCGAATTATGTTATTCTAAATAAATAAGATTGGTAAGTGTGGAAGGTAAGTAGTAAGATTATTGTAACACACACTTGTACAAGAACGCTTAATCAATTGAATGAATGAATGAAGAGCTCCTATTTGAAGGAGTGTAGTACCTGTTATCCCCATTCAAGAAAGATTCAAACATTCTAGATTTTGAAATGCAGTGAGGCTACAAGTGAAAGGTAACTAACCAGTAAGGTTGTTATAAGATAAATCCAAATAAGTGAGATTTTGAAGAGCTCCAAATTGAGTTGGAATCGTTCCTGTCAATCGAACTCCATATAGATTAGTCTAAACAAGAGCCAGATGAATTATTAATTTTTTTAAAAAAATAAATTACAGATGGAATATAATTGGTAAACTCCAATGGAAACTTCTGTAAGAAATACGTCAATAATATAAGAAAAAATGTTTTTATCACAATTTTCTTATCACAATATTTTCTACAGAATATTCCGTCGAAACTTTTTGTTGATAACTAGCTAACTAAATTGTGATGGAATAGAAATTCCTTATGGAAACCATAGTCACCAAAAATTACTGACATAAGAAAATAAGATGGTAATTCTATTGGTAATCCAATTCCTTCTTTAATACGACATTAATTCTGTTATTAAACTAAGATTTTGCTTGTATTAAGCTGTCTCTGTAGTGATTCAAATATATATGTATTTTTTGTGAAATCATTGAACGATTCTTTTGAACAAATAAAGTGTTTGATATTCGTCATAAATTTCAGTAAAAAAGAAATATTCATATTTAAACACAAAGCTCATTGAATGACTAACAAGATTCTTTTTATTGAAATTGAGCTATTCTAAATAAATTAGATTGGTAAGTGTGGAAGGTAAGTAATAAGATTATTGTAACACACACTTGTACAAGAACACGTAATTAATTGAATGAATGAATGAAGAGCTCCAATTAGAATGAGAGTAGTACTTGTTACCCCCATTCTAGAAAGATTCAAATATTCTAGATTTTCAAATGTAGTGAAGCTAAAAGTGACAGTTAACTAGCCAGTAAGGTTGTTATAAGATAAATCCAAAGAAAGGAGAGATTGAAGAGCTCCTAATTGAGTTGGAATTGTACCTTTCAATCGCACTCCATAACGATTAGTCTAAAAGAGAGCCACATGGGATTATTAAATGTTTTTTAAAAATATAAATTATAAATGAAATATGATTGGTATACTCCAATTGAAAATTCAGTTGAAACTTTCTCTTGATAACTGGCTAGCTAAATTGTGGTGGAATAGAAATTCCATATGAAAATCATAGTCACCAAAAATTTCTGACGGAAGAAAATAACTTGGTAGTTCTATTGGTAATCCAATTCCTTCTTTAATCTGACACTAATTCTGTTGGTAAACTAAGATTCTTCTTGTAAATTCTGTCCTTGGAGTGATTCAAATATACATGTAATGTTTTGTGAGAGCATTGATTGATTCTTTTGAACAAATACAAGTGTTTAATAATCGTCATAAACTTTTAGTAAAAAAGAAAGATATTTGTCATAATTAAACACAAAACTTAAAGAAAGACTAACTAGATTCTTTTTATTCGAATTGTGTTATTCTAAATAAATAAGATTGGGAAATGTGGAAGGTAAGTAATAAGATTATGGGAAAATTAATTACAAGTCCCTCATAAGGAACTTAATTATCATGAAATCCCACGAGTTGTTATTATAACACAAGTCCAAAAGTAACCGAGATTTTCAAGATCTCCTAGCTGAGTTGGAATTGTGCCTATCAATCCCATTTTATTAAGTTGCAAACGTTTTATATTGTGTCTTGGTAAAGATGACCTTTTTAATTGAGTGAAATTGATAAGAGTGAATGGGAACTTATCTGTAAGATTGTTATAAGATAAGTCCAAAGAACTAAGATTTTGAAGAGCTCCAAGTTAAGTTGGAGTACCTATCAATCCCATTCTCTATTAAGTTACAAAGATTCTAGGTTGTGTGTAGGTGAAGACAACCTTTTTAATTGAATGAAATTGATAAGAACGAAAGGTAACTTACTAGTAAGGTTAAAAGATAAGTCCAAAGAAATGATATTTTGAAGTGCTCCAAGTTGACTTGCAACGGTTCTAGGGGTGTTTACGTAACGGGATGGAATGAGAAGACCCCATCCCGTCTCATCCTGACAAAAGGCCATAGGGACAGAATTCTTGTCTTGCGTCTTGTTCCGTCCCGTTGTTATCCTTCCCAATTTGGACGGGATAGGATCGGGAAGGGACAAGAATTTTCCAATTTTCTTCTTTTTTTTGGAAATATTTAGGACCCAAATGCTAAAATGCCCAGTATTGCACCAAATTCCCAAAAAAATAAATCACTAATTAATTAAAACTTGGAGCAAAAAGACCATAACGGCCAATTATTGGTTCAGTGGACTCTTAAACTTAAATTAACTAGAGCAACTTATGTGTGTATAATGAAGTTGTCTAAGGTTTATCTGTTGAGTTGTAATATATAATTAACAAGGACTAAGCTATTTAAACCGCCAATGTGATCATGCAAGTAGCTTAATTTGGTAGTCTTCTATAATCAATGGAACAAAACAACCAAAAAGAAAAAGAAGAAAAAATATTCCAGCGAGTCTCCATAGTCCACAATACTGCTCCGCACAAAAAGTTGTGTGCTAATAACGTTAATCCATGTGATTGCAGATTTGATGGGTGTGGTGATTGAGGTTTGAAGGTGGGGGGCCGCCCCTGGGTGAGACTTGAGAGTTGAGAGAGGGAGATGTGAAAGAGGTAGGTGTGTGGGTCGTCAGTGCCTCATTGGGTGCGTTTGCTTTTATTTTTCATGAAGTAAAAATTAAAAGAAAAAATCTAGGTGTGGCCATGGGTGCTTGGGTTGGTTACTGAATGTGTACCAAAATTTTATTTTAATGAAATAAAAATTAAGAAAATAAAAAATACTAAATGGATGGGATGAGAATGGGACGACCCTGTCCCCGTCACAATTTGTCCCGTCCCATCCCAAAATATCCTGAAACGGAACAGGAAATTATTGAACACCCCTTAAATGGTAACTACAAAACCCATTCTATTAACCTACATAGGTTCAGGATTTTGTCTATGTAAGGACGACAATCTTTTTAATAGAGTGGAATTAGTAAGAGTGAGAGGTAACTCACCTGTAAGATTGTTATAAGACAAATCCAAATAAATGAGGTTATGATGAGATATTATGTGAGTTGGAATGGTACCTATCAAACCTATTCCTGAAAGTATGAGACGTTCAAGATTTGGAAATTCAGTGAGGTTGAGATCTGCTAGCTGAGGGTGCTGTTGAGAGATCCTTGGTTGATTCATTTGAACAAGGCTTCCAATGTAATTGCAATGTATGCCTTCCCAGTGATAAGGATCAGACAAATTGTAGGCAATATTGCTAATATTCCACCATTTACTTTGAAGAAGAGCACGTTTCTGCTCTGCTATCATGGCACCATTAATAATCCCAAAGCAAGTTAGAGCGAACCATAACAACAATACCACTCTCACTCCCATCTTTGTTTACACAAAGTACTCACCGAATGAGTTCACCTACTGAGTCTTTATATAGATAAAGTAAGATTGAATGGCTTTGAAAGTATTGTTTACGCGTCAAAGTCGTTAGAGTTTGTACGTCCAATGGCAAATGGACACAATCATATCGTGTGAGATGGGCAAACTTGTTATTGGTCTTCCTCCTTTTTTTAGGCCAAAGGCCTTCGTCAATATTAAAGTACCTTTAGTCTTATTGAGCTGTTATGCTGAAAATGGACATGAAATTTCCAAACGTTATACGAATACCAAAGCGAAGTGGTCCCATGAAACTCTCTGAACAAAAGTTGAGTGACTTTGGCGTGAATCAGGAGTTCATGTTTCAAATTAGATGCAGAAAAATTGGCTGACTTACACAAAGGCACATGAATTCATACTGTTGTTGATAATAATAAGAAGCAATTCTTTCAGCCTCTGTGCTACGACTTGTCTTACACGGAATATCCATATATATGCAACAGAAAAATTGGTTTTCGTAGTGATCTTGTGTTGTTGTTATGGTGATTCATAAGTGGACAAAAAATTAAATGATTAGATGTGGATTCGTTTTTCTATTTTTTATTTCATCGATAAAAATATTATTTTTTCCAGGAAAAACAAAAAAAAAACTTGATTCTCGTGACCCTCTTTCTGAAAATATTTATTTTCTATAGTTGTTGTGATTCAGACTTAAATATTTGCTTACTTTTGAAAATAATTAAACATTGTGCTCCGAAAAAAATTCCAAAATGTTTATTTACTGAAATATCCAAATGAAGCAGAAAATACTTTTTTTTATAAAAACCACTACTCAACTACCCCTTTTCTGTCTGTATCTGGATGTGTTTGAAGCACTACTACAGAAATACCCTATTGCAGCGCAACAATAACAGCACTTATAAATTGCAAGTGATGGGATAGGTATAATATGACCTATACCAGCGCTTATAAATAAAAGTGATGGTATAGGTACAAGCATATAGCAGCGCTTAAGCGTTGCTATAGACCCCCTGAGATTTAAAAAATATGTAAAACAATTTAAAAAAAATTGGCAAATTGTTTTACATTTTTTTTAAATATAAATTAAACCCCAGGGGCCTATACCAACGCTTTGGCAAATTGTTTTACATTTTTTTGTAAATAAAAATTAAATCCCAGGGGCCTATACCAGCGCTTAAGCGCTGGTATAGGCCCTTGGGGTTTATTTTTTATTTAAAAAATATGTAAAACAATTTAAAAAAAAATTGGCAAATTGTTTTACATTTTTTTAAATAAAAATTAAATCCCAGGGGCCTATACCAGCGCTTGCTATAGGCCCCCTGGGATTTAATTTTATTTTGAAAAATAAGGAAAACAATTTAATAAAATCATTGGAAAATTAAGAAATGGAAAATATATTAAAAAAATACTTATTTAGCCCCCTGGAATTTAGAAATTAGATAAAAACAATTTGATACAATTTTAAATATCTGAAACAATTAAAAAAAAGCATTTAAATTGTTTTTGTATAAAAAATAAATCCCAGGGGGCCTATAGCAGCGCTTAAGCGCTGCAATAGGCCTCTTTTTTTTAATATTTGGCGCGTTATCCTCCCCAAATTTCCCCAGACATTTAATTTTCCCTCTTCTTCCCAAAGCTCAGACGAAGAGAAAGTTGAAGTTGAAGTTGAAGTCTCCAAATCCCCAAATTTAATCTCCCCAAATTTGCCACTCAGCGCTTAAGCCCTAACTCGAAGTTGAAGTCTCCAAATCCCTAAATTTCGTCAGCTTCCTCTCTGGCCGTCACTGGTTGTGTCGCCGTTCAACCTCACCGGCAGTCATCTCTCAATCTCAGGCTCGACGCTCACCGCTCTTCCACTTTTGTGGTTAGCCAAATCAGGTAACAAATTAACACTGCATTTTGGGTTTATTTGTTGAGTTGATTGCCATTGTGTGTGAGGAAAGACAACAGTGCCGTGAATGGGAGGCGCGGGAACGATCAGTGCCATCCTTGTTTTCCACTCTCAGTCTTCCCTTCCTATATTTATATTCATTCTTATTCGCTCCTTCCTTTCCTGGTTGAAGACCCATTCACAATTTTATTTTTTCCTTTTGGAATATCATTACCTTTCTCTCTTCCTTGGGCACGATTCATTTTCTGCGAACTTACGCTACCCATATTCACGTTTCTTTGCTTCCCTCACTCTGCAAATTCAACGTCGGTGCTTTTTTTATCTGCCTTTTGAGCTTCTGGTGGGTAACATTTCACAGTCTTTTCGTGTTCCTTTGTTCGATTCCCTGTTTGTGGATATATATTAAATGTGCCCATTGGCTGTGGCTGGGAATAATAATAAAAAAAAACACAATCGTGAGTGCCTTTCTCTTCTTTATCTACCTGTAACCCTCCTTTATCTCCCTCCTTCATTAGCATACCTTCAAATATACTTCCTTACCTGACTGAAATCCTCCGGAAAATCCAAGAGCATAGGTAAGTTTAGCTTCATTGTTATTTGCTCTGAATTAGTCAAATAGTGCAGTAAGCCACTTGAGAGTTGAGATCAGTTTTGTACATTTCCTATCTTTTTTTTGCCACATTGTACATTTCCTATCTGAATCTGGGAAAGTTCACATTTTCTAGAAGTAAATTAGCTTATATTATCTCGACAATTATGTATGCTGATCTGGATTTTGTGCACACATCTGAGTGCACTTATAGGTTGTATTTGATATGCCGAATCAGGTTACATCCAATTAGAATTTTGAGTTAATTTGTTATGTTTGTAATTGAAATTGTTTGTTGTTGTATCTGGTTTTATCTTGTTGATTTGTTATGGATAATTTAGATTGATTTGTATAAATTTGGCCTATTTATTAAGTTTTT
Organism: Mimosa bimucronata; assembly: GCA_037074515.1. Taxonomy (NCBI): domain Eukaryota; kingdom Viridiplantae; phylum Streptophyta; class Magnoliopsida; order Fabales; family Fabaceae; genus Mimosa; species Mimosa bimucronata. Next base: position 23,749,574 of record CM073441.1, read on the forward strand.
ATAGGAGCCTACAGTTGCCTCATAGTTTGTTGACAAAAAGGGGGACTAAAAGTGAGATACTTTTGAACAGTTTGAGAGCTTATATTAATCAACTTTGCCACATATAAGGTATGTTATTAATTTTCCTTTCTCCATTGAATTATGAGTAATGTAATTGTGGTTTCATTGGAGTCTCATGTCTAATTTTGATGTGGTAGTAATTGTGTATTTGTGCCCATTAATGCTATATATGTATATATGCTCTGTGAGATCTGTTGTTAAAGACTGGAAAATTATTGAGTTGATGATTGGTATTTTGTGGGCTATCCATTTCTATGTTAAAAATAGGGGCCTTGAGCCTGGGAATGTTCATTTTGTAGCTGTTATGCTGCCGATTTTTTGTTAAGAAAATAAGGTAACATCATAAGGTGGCTACCTAATGAGTAAGTCATATAGATCGATCTTACCGCCACTTTCCTTTAGTAGGTTACCATGTTGGATCGGAAATGGATGTCTTGTGATCGGCATTGAAGGAAATCTATAGATGGAGCAAAAGAGTTCATTGAATTTGCTGTAGAGAATGCTAACAGAATTGTATGCTCGTGTTTGTCGTGTTTGTATGGGAAGCGTCTTCGTCCTCTTGACTTGTTAAGTCATTTAATTTGTCATGGAATCGATCAGTCTTATACACGATGGACAAAGCACGGTGAGACCTATGAAGATGAATGCGGAGACCGGGTACCTGATCTTAGTAGCGCTTCGAATGTGCTTGATAGAGACATGTGTGATGAGAGCGATGATCTTGAAGAAATGTTGAACGTGGTGGGTGAGGAGAATCCTGAAATGTTTGAGACACTGAAGAGCGATGCAGAGACGCCTTTGTATGTGGGATGCAGCGAATACACAAGATTGAGTGCGGTGCTTAAATTGTATAACAGAACAAAGAATCGAACAAACAGAGGATTATTTCAGGAATTCTATAAAAATTCTATACTCGATAAAAGTTAAACATGCAAAATCATAGATTATTTTTATCCTAATCTCATCCTTGTTCTTTTACCAATTTAAAAACCGAATAGGATTCCCATTGGAACCAAAACAAGACAAGAAAGAGAAATCAAATTTCACAATTAAATCACACAATATTCGATTGTCACTTTCACAATCCTAACACAGTCTTTTCCTTAATAGTTCTCATGACCTGTGGGTTATGGGCCCACATCTTTCTGCCTTGCTATTAAAATTCTACTTAACCTCATATTATAAACTCAGTCTCAATCTCTTAAAGGACCATACCTTTACTTACTTATTAACCTCTTCTCATAACTTTATAATTTTTTCAGGAATTTTCCTCTTTGACTGCTAAATAAATCTTTATGAACGTCCTAGCCCATACTGACTAGCATCTCTATAGAACATATAGGTCTACTGGAAATATGAAATAAATAACCTGAAATAAACCCGAGCTTTTTTTTTTCCTTATTATACTTGACTACTCTTTCCTGCTACATTGATATAAAGTTTTTCCCTTCTTGCCTTGCCTCGACTGCTTTTTCTATCTTAGGGAAACCAACTACTAATACAGTTAGGGATATTCTTTAACTAAAATTTATTCATTCTAAACTTTGCTTGGTAACTCTTCTGTATACATTCTTTGGCATTATATCTGATAATTGCCTGCTCTAGGTAGGGATGCTCCCATAGCTATGGGCCCCACACTCACCCTTCATAGTTTTGTTTATCATGGTAGGGATGATGGCACGCAGCCCCCACACTCACCCATGTAAATATCTCTTTCTCTTGGATCTACTGCGATCCCCTTTTTCTTTCTTTTCTTAGATCTATTTCTGTTGTTCTTGGCCAATATGTCCCGCTACATTGATATAAAGTTTCCTCTTTTTGCCTGGCCAGGGCTTCTTTTTCAATAGAAGGAAAACCAAATACCAATATAGTTAGGGATATTCTTTGGCCAAATTCCCTTTCTGATTTAGGCTTTGCCTAATAACTGTTCAATCACTAATTCTAACTTGAATAATAGTACTAAAATTTAACTCAGATCCCTCAATGATTATATAATCCATCAAAGGACCATAACTTTATCCTTACGAAACTGAATTTAACTTAAATTTTTACATTACAAATCCTCGAAATTCGTAAATCCGTCCTTAATTTCACATTCTCATCTTGCTAAAGGGAGAAATTGTTGTTTCAGTCTGTTTCAAATAAAAAATATCTTTCAAAGTTTTGTAATAGACTCCAATAAAACCGCTGATATCTCCCATTTAAAGGACTTATAAGTACTCTTCAACCTTTCTTTTTGCTCAACAATCTTCTAACTTTAGGATAAACCTTTATTTGCTAGGGTAAAACTATTCCCAATATTCAAAACTATCCTAATTATCGTTAAAATTCAATGAAAATCTTTTTCCGATCTGGCTTCTTATACTAAAGCATCCCTTAGAAATAGGTATCACAGTTGCCAATTTCAAGTCTAAGGCTATCAACATCTAGAAGAAGGTCAAAATTTTGATCCATCTCCAATAAAATGTCAACACAATTCACTTCTATTATCTATATTTCACTTCTTTATCTCTTCAAATGTAACTAATAACTATTATCCGATCAAATGGGGCTTAGACTTAAACTTGAATCCCTTGAAATCATTTATTTTCACTATCTATTATCCTCTTATCTGTAAGCTGCTTGCCTAATAATCCAATCTGCTGAACCAACTTATCTATGGCAAATTTACTCTGAGTCAGTCAATTCACCAAGACCAAACCTCAAAAGAAAATTAATAATTGGCTTCTTTACATCTTGAATATACTTTTCTAAAGATATTCTAGTTATTTCTTTTGGGCAACTTCAAGGGAAATTCCTACTTCCTCTTCTATGTTTCTAATTTAGATAGCCTAAAACCATAATATTTTGAAGGTGTTCTAATGGTCTCTTTAAATGACCAACTAATGAGCAAAGTATTCTAGCTAACCTATGCCATTCTATTTTCTATATCCCGTTATGAAATTTAAATCCCGTTATGAAATTTATACAATTCTATTTTCTATACTTTCTATTATTAATTTAAAAATTTAAGATTACATCTTATACAATTAACCTTACTTTTTATAACATAATCTTAAATTCTTCATCTAATCTTCCTCCAGCATTCCTGCCTTATCTCAATCATCTTATCATCTACCAGCTAATCTGAAACAGCAATTCAACGCAGTTCATTTCATTCATTACCATGCATAATAATTAACAAATATATATAACTAAAAACATGTTTGTATGGGTAGGGATGTTGCCCCTCTGTGGGCCCCCGCACTCATCCCATATAAGTAATCCTTAACCTTGTTGCTAGTGCACTTAAGGCACTACTGTGAGGTTTAACCTCCTGAATATAACGTTTCGGTTATAACTGAACTGTACTAGGGGTAGCTAGCCCTCTAGTCATCGAGTACTCGGATCCCATGAATAATTCTGACAAGGTTAAAGCTACTATAAATTTATACAACATGCTATGCAATTATCATACATGATAAATGATATTGAATGAAACTGCTACCTGAATTCCAAGCTTAGACCTTATCTGCTCATTTCCTTTCTACTGATCTTCTCAATTTGGGTTACTATCAAGACCTATTGACATTTAATACAGATAATAAATTAATACCTAAATTTCTATATAATTATTCAGCGTCTCTCCCGATCCTAATGTAATTAACACTACCCCATTTCTTTGCTTTAGTGAAAAATTACAATTTACTATAATTATCTTACCCCTTCTAAAATTAAAAGGTCAATTATCATTAATTTATTTCAATTAATAATTCTGATTCTTATTATCATTTTTTTTCCAGAATTAAATATAAAGAAAAGTTATAATGACTTAATCATAGTTAACCTATTAAACATTATCACCTTCTACTATATATGTTAATTCTTTATTCTTGTACCGTATAACTTTAATCTTATTTAAATCACGGCTTACAATTGGTTCACTATTGTCACTAAAAATGTTATCTAAGAGAACAAAAATAGAACAGAAGTTTCAACTAATTAAATCCAGTTCAACCACCAAACCATAATTAAATTTAATTTCAAATTCTATCCTTACTTCCTACTATAAAAAAAATACAAAGCAATCAGACATAGAACTAGGCACAGAAATGAATTCAAACTTTTATAAATTTATAGTTTCCACCTACACTATAATATCCTTTAGATATACTAAACTTCAATTAGAAGCTAAACTGAAATTAACCATGTGAAAATTAAAGAATATATACCCTCTTTTCACCATTAAACAACAATCAAACAAATCCATAAAAATTAGCTCACTTTTAAAATTTCTACAATAAATATTTACAACTTCACTAAGATAAACAATCCCACCAATAAATCATATTTCTTATATTGCAACTTGATTTCTTTAAACATATGTCCTTCAACTCATAATCTTAAAGTAATCAGTGCCTTTAAATAAGCAACTATATCTCATCCACAATGCAACCTCGTTTGGAATTTCATAGAAAGAAATACCCTTCATTGCTTAAATCTTAATCATCCTAACCTTAAAATCAAATTTAATACTTCATTATATGGTTCCTCAAAACAGTGCTTTGATCCCTATAAATTTCCTTACAACATTAATCCTACTAAACCACCCATTCGCTCTTGCTTCCTTATCCTCAATTTCTCTTTTTCCTTCTTTCCAAAATTAACAGAAGTATTACCCTCACATACACTATACATTCACTTCTTTATAACACTTACTAGCAATTAGAAACTTCAAACACTAACAGCTTACAGTTCAATTACATACCTATTAACACATTAATCATTCCATATATCTCCCAATCAAGAAATCAACCTTGTATACTTGTTAGATATCCGGATACATCTAAATAAAATAATCCTTAAATCCCACTTTAATTTAGCAACATTCATTTAAACCATTAGTCAAATATCAAACTAAAGCCTACCAGTTTACTTCATATTAAGACTCCATCACCTAACAAAACATAGTCCCTTAATTTTAGCTTCATTAATCTAAAGCTTATAAAGCCTTTTAACTAGACAAAGCAAGAAAGAATCAACCCAAAATTTCAGGTTCAAAACATAAATTGATCAAACAAAACCATACATTAGTTTTATCCTATCCCCAATCATTTAATTATAAACCCAGAACAAACAGATCAGAAAATTGACCCAACAAACATCATATACTTAATTAACATTTACACAATCTGTCCTAAAGTAAAAATCCCACAAACTCAACTTAAGGGTCAACAACTCCTTCTCCAATCATACCATTATTATTTAGCACATTTATTTGATAAGTTGAGACATAAACAAATTTTAAATCAGTTCCTAAACATCAATTTTCTCTAAAATTCCCTCCCAAACTTCATGTCCTTAGTTTACCATGTTTGTCCATGCTTATACAACCTAAATCACAGAAATTGGAACCCAAATTCCTTATCAGAGCAATCCGAAACAGAGGAGAAAAACTTCAAATCATCTTAGAACTTCAATTATATTGTATAATTCCAATCCACTTCCCGTATTGTAAATTCCTCTTTCTTTTTCCTGCAACTCGAGAACACAACCCAGAGAAGAAATGGAAATCTTCTAACCCTCAACATAGTACTAAATTACACATATTAAATCTCTAATTTAGACTTACTATCAGTCAAACCTTCTCCTCCTTTTCCCCCTGAATCCGCCGGCCAGAAAGCAAGAAAATAATAGAAAAATTCCCCAAATTCATATGTTCCACCGAACCTTAATCCTTCACCATTAATATTAAGTTTATCTTTCCTAATCCCAAAATCAGAAACAGAAACCACAGAGAAGAAGAACAAATCTCGACGGAACAGAGGCAGAACAGAGCAGACAAAAATCATATTTGGAGTCACAACAAATAGTAAGAAATCGAACATGCAACCCTGAAACTCTACTCTATTTGATTCTTATCAGTATTTAATCAATAACTAGCTTTCGTTTGGGTTGAAGATTGAAGAATTTCGGAGTGAACAGTAACCCGATTTGGGGTTTTTGAACAAATCAACCAAACTAAATTCCTTATTCAAGAATTGTTTCCAAATCATTAAAATTGAAGCCTAGGATTCAATTTTTGTAAGTTTAGGAGCTTTAAAAATCCCCCAAACTCCGAATAATCCCCCCTCAAAATCGCTGAAATCAGATGAACAAAGGGTAGGAAAGAGGAGAGAAAAGTCACCTAAGGTTACTGTAACACCTTATCTTTTATTACTATATTACTGAATTTTAATTGAATTATAACCACTTCTTAATACCGAAAGCCCTAAAATATGAAAAATTTTAAACCTTTTTCTTCGGAAAAATGTTCCAACCTTATTATAGTTGGAATGGGCTTTTCGGACTAATTTAAAATACTTAAATCTTTTTACAAGGTCCAGTGGTTATAAGACAATTAAAATATTAATTAGATTTGTCCTAATATCGATCTAAGACTTAGTAACGATTAGCGTGGCTTAAAAATAAACTAGAGGAACAATCTCGATCGACGATCCTCTTTAACTGTATCTATCAGCTTACTGCTCATCAGTTATGTACTTATGCTTGTCTTTTTGCTTATCTTTCATATTTACAATATATACAACTAGGCCCAAAATGGTTACCATAATACACTAACCAACAGGCATTCCTGCTTTCTTCTACTTTACCTTACTCCCCAAAAAGTCTATCTCCTGCTAGCTTATCTGAAAAGCAATGGTTCAACGCAGTTTATCTCATTAACCTTTATTCTCTTGAATATATATTCTGACATGTATGCATTTTATAAATCAGTGCAAATAATGAAAGCTTATTCCTATTAATCTGTGTGCGATCCGCACCTACCAACCACTAGTAACGGTATATCCGTTCAAGAGTGGAGGCTATACCTGCAGGATTTCTCGTTATAGCATTTAAAACTGTAACTAACTGGTTGGGGAAAGAGGTGGCCAAACCCCTAAACCCTGGAGTACTCCAACTGAGGAATAATAACTTATCAACTAAATGCAACAGATAATACAAAATGATACATGTATTTTAATTTGTTACTGAAATAAACTGCTACCTGATTCTTGATTTACTCTTCGCTGTACTCTTTCTCTGCTTCGTACTCTGGAATCTCTATTCCACTATCTTGTCCTATAAATATTTATAATATAAAATATTACATTAATATCTAACTTAGGGATAATAATTAAACGGCTCTCTCAGTCCTATTGTACTACCCCTTTCTATTTCTAATTCTATTAATTCTTAATTTCTAAATAAATGGTTAATCGCCCCATTATTAACACATATTGCACAAACACCTAATAATATACACACAATAAAATTAGCATACACAATACAAAACATAAGTATAATCTTAAGCACAAGAATTCCTTTATTATCTTAAATTAATTAATCCTTCCTTATTGATCAATTAACAATTCAATAATAAATTTCCTTCTACCTCATTAATCTTATCCTGATTGCAAATAAAATCTTAATTCACAACCTTTAAAATGATAATCCAAAAGAATTCAACTCACATTACACTTTAAACCAAGTCTAATAAATCCAAGAACAACCAATCAAGTTCCCAATTTCTCTTAAATCAATTCCCATTAACTAACACCATTATTTCCCTTCCTTTGCCCATAAGTCAGCAACCAAGACAATTAAATATCACAACTCTAGTGCCTAAAACTTCAATCAACATTAGCATTAATTGTCTATTTCCTCTTCATCTACCTAATCCCATCTTAGTTTAAGATTCAATCTTAACACTAATTTAACCCAATAAATCCAATCAATATCATTCCTAAAGAACCACTTGAAAACCATAGATCAATCCCTTATAAGTAAACAAATTTCAATTCATTTTCCAATAACAAAACACATCAATGGTCATATTTCTTTTTCTTCTCTTTTCTTTTCTCCTAACTGCACAGAACTAAAGCAAGAACAACAAGAATTCTATAGTCAATGCAATCACCTCTATTCCATCTATTCCTCTTATTTGCATTGTGATTGTATCCAAAAGAATAGATAATAAAACAAGCAACTCCAAGGGAATTGAAGTTAGGCCTGACAGAAACAACCAAAATTTCTAAATTTCATCATCTCAAATATCAAACCATCCATTTCAGATTTCAAATTCCTACATGCTATATTTCAGAAATTTTCCCCTTTATCCTTCTCGGCCAGAACAGAACAAAACCAAGAAATTGAGCAACAAATCAACAAATCAAAAATTCATCAATCCACACACCTAAAGCCTCAATTTCTGATTCCATTTCATACATATATGTACTTCAAATATTTTCTTCTTCTTGGCCGAACTGAACGCGGAACAGGGGAAGCAACAAAGCAAACAAATCAAGGATTTTTCCATTAACATACTTAAACATCCATTCTAGCTTTCAATTAATGTATATATCAGTCCATAAATTTTTCTTCCTTCCTGGCCGAACAGAGAAACAGAACAAGGGAAGAAAAACTTCAAAAATTTTCTAGGCTTCAATAATCCACATTCAAGGCATAAACATGCCTAAAATAACTCATGCATCAGACTAATCGAGCTTTAAAACAACAAATACCCAAAATCCCCAAGTTCTTGCCGTCGGTGAACAGTAGCAGGGGAGGAGGAAATTCGAAAATCTTGATTCCAATACACTTCCTTTCCAAAATCAACAACCCAAACAACAATAACAAGCTTCAAGCTTCACTTCTATAATTTCAGAAATCCCAAAAACCATTCAAAAGTTCTGATCCATTCCCCCATATATGCTCAGTCTCGCGCCCGGAAAGAGAAGAAAACAAGAAATCAAAGCTTACCTCAAGTTGCTTAAACCTTCTTGGACGTTTCCCGCCGTTGCCCGCCGCCGATTTGGCCGTCCGCCGCTGCTGGAGTAGAAGAACAGAGGGAGGAAGATGAGAATGGTGAGAGAGAGAGAGTGTGTGATTTTTGAGTGTGTGTGCTTGTGTTTTCGGGCAGAGAGGGAGTATATAATGTTATTATTATTATTTTTATATATATATATGGGTATAATTCTGACGGAGAGAGAGTATATAATTAATATTATATATTTTTTTTATATATATTCATGTATACACGTGGTGAGAGAGGGAGTATTTGAGAAGAAATGAGAAGAAATGAGAAGAAAGTAGAACCAATTGGGTGGACACGTGTATGGTTGAAATTCAAAGGAATATGATATTTATTTTTATCAGGTATTTTACTATCCTGCCCTTCCCTTTTAGTTGAGGATATTTTCCAACTAGGGGCAGATATTGTCTTTTTAATTTCCCAATTTATATTTTCTCTTAAATGGTAATTTCATTTACCATTTTCATTTACAAATAAATCTGAAATTTGTCCCAAAATAATTTCTCTAGGTATACTTTTAATTTCCAGATTTATTTATAAGACTATTTAAATATCAAGTAATACCCCAAGATTCCAAATATTTCCTTATTTCTTATTTTTCTAAAATTGGGGGTGTTACAGTTACACCCGAGCTCCCATGCGTTGTTGAAGCTCCTCGTCGCCGAAGATGGCCTCCCCTGTCGCCGGAGGTGACCGGCCGAAGAAGGGAAAGCGAAGGAACCAAGGGAAAACGAAAGAACCAGAGGGAGAGCGTGAGAGAGAGTGAGGACCGGAAATGAGAGAGGAATGAGGAAGGAAACAAAACGTGGGAGTATATATTTAGAGATAAGGATGAAGAGAAGATATTTTAATAGGTAGTTTACCATTTTGTCCTTCAGATTTTAACTGAAGATATTTTTAACTAAGGGCAGATATTGTCATTTTTATTTTTCTCTTTCTCATTTCCTCTTAAATGATAATTTTATGTATCATTATCATCTAGACATAATCCTGAATTTGTCCTAAAATAATTTCTCTAGCTATACTTTAATTTCCAAATTTATTTATAAGACTTTTTAAATACTAAACAATACTTCAGGGTTCTAAATACTCCCTTATTTAAATTCATCTTTCAACTATTTTTCCTCAACTAATAAATAAAATAAATCTTAAAATTTATTAAAATTACCCCTGGCCTTATAAATTTATTTATAAGGCTTTTTAATTTCTAAATACCATCCCGAGACCTTAAATAAGCCCTTATTATCTCTTTTTCTCCAAATTAAGTTTTATCTACTAATTATTTCTCCTTATTTCTTAAATAAATAAGCCTTAAAATTTATTAAAATGCCTAAAATATCATAAATTCATTTTCAATGCTTCTTCATATTTTAGCTATATTTCTAAAATATGAAATAATTCCCTATTTTCTATTTTCTAAAATTTGGGGTGTTACATCATGCAGTCGAACAAAAATTATGCCGAACAAGTTGATGATGAAAGTAGTGATGATGATATGAATATGATAGAAGATGATCCTTCATTTGATACGTTACTGGCAGAAGAGATTGATGCAGACGGATATGACGATGAAGATGAGCCTGTTTATGTAAGGAGTGAAATGAAGAAGGCATTTGGCTCAACACAACCCTAAATCCAACAAAAAAGAGGAAGCAAACAATTTTAGATAATATAACACAGAGGAAAAAGAGACGAAAGCCCTCATATTGATTTAAGTTTGTATGTATTTCTGTTTTACATTGTGAACTACTTCATTTAATTATTCTGCACTAAAATCATGTCTTGTTTCATTATTTTAATTTGCAGGAAAATTGATCCCCCCCTGAGCGACGAGGAAGAAGAACAACCGATTGTGGAGCCAGATATCGATGCAGGTAGAGCGGCTGTCGAAGCGGATGCTACCCGTGGCATCACCCTTATGCGTAAACTACTCAAGCGCAGATCTCTGGGAAAAAAGACCAGACTTAACTGGAACGAAAATAACCAACCAATCGGGGAGACTGCGAAAGACCTCTCTGGTTTTATTGGGTGCACGGTTCGGCAGAAAGTGCCTATTACTATCACAGATTGGAGAACCGCGGGGAGCTGCAAGAACGAGGTTTGGTCAGAGATTCAGGTTAGGTGCCTTTTTACAATTTAGTTTTATTATGACAACATTGTAACTAGCAAATGTAATATGATTTCTATTGTTACAGACCATGTTTCATATTGATGATTCTCATAGGGAGTATGTCATGATGAAAGCTTCCAGAATGCATCGCGGTTTCCGCACAAATTTGACCAAGTACTTCCTGAGAGATGCAGACGGGGAGATCGTTCCAACACCCCCAGAGGCATTCGCAGGGTCAATTACCCAGGAACATTGGAATGAATTTGTGCAATCACGGTTGACACCGGAGTTTGAGGAAGTAAGTCAAAGAAATAGACAGGCAGCTAAAAGCTGCGAATATCTGTATATGGGCGGACGAAAGAGCTTTCCTGAATTGGAGCAAGATATGGTATGTTAGTAACGCTTTTAAATACAAAATTATGAATAAATGTTTACGTGATTATTTATGTGTTCACCTGGCTTGCTTGACAGATTAAGGAACAGGGCCTAGAAGGGAAGCCACCACGGCATGGCCTCTGGTTTCGGGGACACTCTCAAAAGGACGGTACCATCATTCACGACGAGGTCAGAAGAGTTCGTGAACGATGTGTAAGTCATTCCTTGGACTTTGTAATATATTTTTAACTTGTGACTTTGCTAAGTTAATATCTAACAACCATTTCTTCTTGTTATAGGATATGTTGTCACAAGAATACCCTGACGAGGTCAACAAATTTGGCCCCGATGATTTCCTGAGCAGAGCGCTCGATTGCCCTGAGTATTCGGGCCGTGTTCGGGGCACAGGTCCAGGGGTCACTGTTGAGTCCAGCATTGGCAGCTACTGAACCCACCATGTTGGGCACCCCCAGGGCCCCTCTCGAGGTCACCCAGGTATTGGCAAGCCCAACTCAGGTATTGTAGCCCAGTTGGGGGTAGCTCTCGCATACCCGACCCAATACTGCAGCATTTGTGGGAGGAGGCCGTGTCATTGGCGCACCCACGGGTTCGATCTCCCAATCAGGCACTTTATAGGCATTCTAGATGCCTCGCTTATCACCACTTGGGCTACAATACCTGAGTTGGGCTTGCCAATACCTGGGTGACCTCGAGAGGGGCCCTGGGGGTGCCCAACATGGTGGGTTCAGTAGCTGCCAATGCTGGACTCAACAAAAAAGGCGCTTTTTGAGGAGAGCACATCAGTATACTATACTCCCCAAATGGGCCCCCGCTGCCACGGTACTGGGCCCCAACTTACACGAGGTCCAATGCGCTCTCGCGCTTCATCCCCAGGCTGCAGCCCTAGTGGGATTCGAAGTCGAGACCTCGTGCTATCACCCCCCTAAGGGGATGGCCTTTACCACTTGAGCTTAAACTTGCAATGACTTTGGAGTACAAGCATTTGACATCATGCACCACTTGTATTCCCACACCAATTTTTGTAGCAACCATCCAATACCTTATACCAATGATTCATCAGTTATCTCAAAATTGGGTAGTTCATGGTTTTTCAAGTTGCTAAGGTTAAGGTCTATTGTGGGTGCCAAAAAGAAAATTCATATGGTTTTTCATTATAAGGCTCAAAGAGGGTGCAAATGGAATTATGTCAAGGGTTGGCTTGAAAGGCTCAAACGCATTAAAAAGAATGCCCATCTCATTTTCCAAACTCATGTAAAAATCATTACAAAGCCTCAAGAGATTCCAAGACAGGTTCTAGAGTCTATCAGTTGAGAAAGAAAATACATGCCAAAATGCCACAAAATCTCCAAACAAAGGCTTTCAAATCATTTCTGACTCGAGTGTACCAAAAATGCTATTTTATTTTATTTTTCAAAATGGTTAGAAAGCCAGTCTTAATAATGCAAATCCAGCATCCAAACATATTAACCACAACTTCCTCTTAAACATATAATCTAAGCAACCATTCTATCATTGGATCCCACACTTTAGTTCAGTGGATACTAAATCAATCTAAATCATGCTTATTGTAAAATGACAAGTAATCGTCCAAATTTCCAAAATTGAAATTCATGTCAATGTAACCAGCGGTTTATCATCAATTCAGTCCGTCACAAGCAAATTGGAAATGCAAGAAACTTCCCTGTAAATGCTCTTTGTGCTCCAATCTTGCTTTCCTTTGCCTCATGTTAAATTTGATGACAAACCTTGAAAATGCTCAAAAGAGGTCACACCTACTAAAGAAAACAACAATAAAAACTATTAAATTTTTAAAACTTGGGTTGCCTCCCAAGAAGCGCTAAGTTTATAGTCTTCAGCCAGACTTTCCAACTACTAATCATACGTATCAAAAACAAAAATCACCTTGTCTTCATTTCTCTTTGAAAGACAAGGTTTCAAAATTATTGGGGATTCATTCATATAAGCAATACATGTTCCTTTAATCAAAAGTGACTGCAAGAAATATGATTCAATGTTGTACATGGGTGGCTCCAATTTAATAGTTTCAAAATTATCCCCATTAGCCCCCAAATACTTTGAAAACCCAATGAAATCTACTTGACTCCCATCAGTAGGAGTCAAGCTTTCAGTACGAGGATTTTGAACATAAACTGCAGGGAACTTAATGTTTCTCTCTCCCTCTACCATTTCTAGCTCACAATCACCCACAAAAGTATTACAAGACATTAACAGCACATTATCACTTCCCACAGACAATTGCTCATTTGAATTGGCTTCTTCCATATCATAGTCATTTGAAATATCAATGAAAACACCATTTTGCTTTAAAGACTCAATGGTCGACGCCAGTTCATTTGCCCTAGATGCTAAACTTTCAAGAGCTAATTCATGTTCATTCAATTTCTCTTTTGTCCAAGCTCTTATTTCATTTTGATTATCCAAAATACGTTGAAGCATCTCCTCTACAGTGGGCTTTTTCTCATGAATGGGAGTGATTTCATCTAAATGATTGGGTGAGGATTGATAACATGATGCATGTGAAGGAAAAGAAACATTTGGATCCCAAGGCAATTCATGTTCATGATTCCAACTAGGGTTAAAAGAATTATAATGCCAATCAGTTTGTACCCTAGCAAAATCATCCTCTACATGATCCAAGGTTGAGACATGGGGGCATTGATCAATATAATGATTATCTCCACAAAAATTGCAACAAATGTACTCATATTGAGTTTCAAAAGCATTAGGATCATAGCAAGAAGGTAGATAATCATTATCCTGTTCAAATTCATCACTTGCCCCAGTAGTCCACCAAGGATAATCCATAACAAAAATTTAAAAGAAAATAAATAACAAACTAAAAAGAAAAACAAAGAAAACAAATATACACATGTGAACACAAGAAACTAAACTACAATAGAAAAACAAACACACAAACAAATATATACAAACTCAAGCTTAAGCTACTAGTACTCTAATCAAGGTTGACCAAGGACGGTTTTGGGAAACAAATCCCCGGCAACGGCGCCAAAAACTTGTTCGCCACGCGCCGCAAGTGCACGGGTCGCGCCAAGTAATAAAATAGTGAGTAGAGTATCGTTCCCACGAGGATTTGTCCAAAACCCGGTCAAGCAATGATTGTCACACTCTCGCCTAATTTGAGTGACACAAATGTTGAGATTGAAATGAAATAAGAAAATAAAAGAAAGTAAAATTATAAACAGGTGATTCTCCAACCTCAAGGCTAAAATGGGTCCTAAGATTATCTCTCCCCCTTTGTACTTCTCAAAACTCAATTAACCTCCCCTCAAAGAAGCTCTCAACGAAATCACGTGCTAATCTAGGGTTCAAAGAGTACTTGTAATGCTCTCTCGAGTCAAGAACAAGTGTTTAGTCCTATTCTTTGCACAATCTCTTGCCACAATTTGATAGAACCCAATTATCACACTCCAACCCTAATGTGACTATGCAAGGCTAGCAAGTATATCTCTATCTTACCAACAAAACCATCCGTTCGTCATGTAAACTTCCGGTTCTTGCACTACTTTACCTAAATTCTACACTCAACCTAGCTCTCTCGAGTCATAAATCAAGTGAACCCAACAATCTAAATGGTGATTAAGCACTTAGAAGCATTAGGAACGGGGTAAAATAAGCACATAGATATCATTAATCACAAATTAAGAGGAGGAATCAAGAATCAATACATACAAGGGTTCAAAATAATCCTAGAATACAAGTATTTAGCTACTCATGTTCTACAACTCCTTAGGAGCATACATATATACATTCAGAAACAAAGAACAAGAGAAGAGAATGAAGATGGAAGAGATAAACCGAAGGAGGAAGCCCAAATCTCTCTGAAGCTCCAAGCCCTAGCCAAATCCCACCAATCTCCAAGCCCTAGCAGAGCTAAACACGCCCAAAATATGCCCAGAAGTCGAAGAATGAGGGCTCAACCCGAAGCCCTAGCTTTTATATCAGTTTAAAACGCGCCTGTTCTGTTCCAAAAAAACGCAGATCACGCAGTTCGCCGTGGGTCTCGCCGCGGCGAAGTCCCAAAAAACACAGAAACAATTGTCGCTCGCCGTGGCTTTCGCCGCGGCGAGCTGACGGCGAGCTCTCTCAAAAATGGGCAGAAGCTTATTCAGTTCGCCGTGACTTTCGCCGCGGCGAAAGCCACGGCGAAGTCCCTGCTTCTCTGGTCTTTTACTCTGCACTCTTTATTCCTTGGGCTTCTCTAGCTTCTTCTTATTTTTGTTCAATTGGGAGCTTAGTGGAGGGCTAAAATCTCTTGTTTATTGCTTCAAATTATTCCTACAAAAATTATATACAACAACATAAGAAATCAACTACAAAAATAATCAAAATCTATATAAATATACAATAATATGCAACCGAAAATAAAATGAGCATTTTTCCCTCTTGAGTATCCAAAATGTATAAATAATAGACAAAAACTCAAGACAAATATACTTAAATAACATGAATTTCTAGGAGTTATCAGTCACGCCCTCTTCTTACTTTGGCCGCCAACATAGGGCATCAAAAGGCGAAGTAAGAGCATTACAAGAAGAAGTTCAAACTCTGAGGGAGGAGATGCAACGACGGGACAAGGAGATGCAACGACAGAACGAGGAACTGCATCGGAAGTACGAGCAGATGTTCGAATTTTACCAGCGATATAATGTTGCATCACAAACGTCAAACTTCGTGCAACAAGCAAACGTTCCTCCCGTCGACAGTCCAAGCATAAGGGAGAGTAGCTGTACGATGCCGCGGGCCCAAATTCCTCAGGTAGTTCATACATTCTCTGCTTACAAACTTGCAGCGACATTGTTATATTATGCGTTGTGAGCTAATGTTGTCAACTCTTTCGTAGGGCGAGTCAGACTGCAGGCTGTATATCGATTACTCTTTCAGTGAAGTAGTTGCCATAGGGAAGGTCTACAACACTTCCAACACGACCCTGCACAACTCACCGTTGCCTAAAAATGCACTGAGAGTAATGATTGAATCCTCCTACAACAACGCGGCACCAATACCGTTCCCTACTGATGAGATGACTACGGTCCAAGATGCTATCGGTGCTTTCATTGCTTGGCCCGTTGGTTTGATTGAGCCAACAACACAGGTTGTTATTTACTAATAGCATTTACACTAGCATTCATTGTGTTGGAAGAATGCTCTTTTATTTACATGTTTTTTCAGGGTACACGTTCTAACGGAAAGAAAGCACAAAGGCCTAATGTCCAAGGTACCGGTGGTCAAGTGATGAAGAAAAAGAGTTCACATACTGATCCATCGTCACAGGTGATTATTTACTAATCAATTAAACTAGCATTCTTTTTTATTGGAATAAAATTTCAGACTTTCTATTTACATGGTTTGTAGGCAACAAAAGCCAAAGGCAAGAAGAAAGTACAAGCACCTCCTGTTATTGAACGTACAAGCGCCGAGACGCCAAATCGTGCTCGATTGCGAGCACTTGCAGCCACCCTATCTCCCGACTTTATTGTCGAGATTCCATTCAATAGCCATGTATTTGGTGTGTCAAATATGAGTGAGCATATTTCAAGGGATCAGCTCATGGAGGTGCTTGATGAAGGATGGCTCAGTGCTACGGTTATTACTTTATGGATCAGGTATATTTGCGTTTCCATTGGGGTTTCATTTAATGTCATAAGTTTTACACTAATTAGGAGTTTGTATGGTTTCTTTGAAGGCACCTGCACGAACATGTCATGATTGCCGGGGATTATGTCTCGTTCGAATTCATAAGCCCCTATGAGATAGCACATATTACGGGCGTGAGCTATGACGAGCATTCCGCGAAGCTTAAAAAGCGCTTTTCTTTAAAGGCAACAGGCATGACTTTATTCTTAGCTCCAATTAATACAGGGTAAGTCGATATGCATTATAGGTTTCGTCGTATTCTTAGCTTCAAGCATCATTTATATATACTGACATAACGTTCTACAAAATTTTAGGCAGCACTGGCTTTTGCTTGTCATCTATCCGCAAGCACAAGGGAATCCCATGATTTACTATTTGGATCCTGTGTATGGTGCTGAACCAGAAAGTCACCCATCTTTAATGCGCCTCGTCAATAGGTATGTGAATGTCAGCATTCTTTGAATCTGTTGCATCATTTGTCATTTTATGACCCTAGCTACTAAAATTAATTACTTTGTTTCGTTTCCAGCGCATTGACCAGTTTTCGGTCCTCCGTTAACTTGAGTTATTCCAAAGCCCTTGACCAGAAAGATGCTTATAAGTGGCTCACAGTCCAGGTTCTACAAGTTATTCAATTTTTTAAACAATCTACTCAAACATAAAGTAAATGTTTCTCATATGATATCTGGTATTTTTTGTTACAGTGCCCCTTCCAACCCAATAACAACGACTTGGATACTATGTGATGCAATTTATGAGGGATGTCGTTACACATGATCGATGTAGCATTCCATTGACAGTAAGTTTTATATTTTGCCAACTCTAATTGTATTTGAACTTGTTATTAGATTTCAAGTAGATTTGATTGCCATTCAAATTTATCTCTCTGTGTAGTATTACCCAGACGCATGTTGCCCCTCATTATCGAGGGAAAAAATGAATGCGCTAACTGAGGAATGGTGCACTTATGTTCTACCTCTTTTTCAATAAGTACAAATGTTGATATATAATAGTATAGCTAGTAGCGTGCTGTTTCCCAATTAGAATGGTTGGTTCATTTGTACATTGCTCTCTGGATAAGTTATTGGTGTATTTTCGTTGCCTGGAACTGTATAGAATTGCTGGTATTTTAGCACTGATGCAGGTGGGGTATATAAAATAAAATGAAAAATTTTAAAAAAAAATTCAATACCAGCGCTTACTTCATTAAGCGCTGCTATAGGTAAATTTTAGGTGATCTATAGCAACGCTTAAGCGCTGCAATAGGTAAATTTTATGTCCCTATAGTAGCGCTTAAGCGCTGCTATAGACCTAATAGCCTATAGCATCACTGGCTATTGCAGCGCTTATAAGCGCTGCTATAGAGCCAAAATAAGTGATGCTATAGGCATTTTCTGTAGTAGTGAAGCCCCTTTGGATGAGAGAGATTCAAAGCTCTTCTTGGCCAGCCATTCCGCGATCTCGTTCAACATTGCTAACATCCTTCAAAATCCCTCACTAAGAAACAAGTTAAAATAAAAACAGACACAAATTTACATGTCATCTTCTAGATTTAGTTTAATCTCTGAACTTTTAAAAAGTTGTTGTATCTTTTAGTTTTTTAACCTTGATATTATTAGTGAGAACTGATGTTTTTTAGCAATAACTGTTATTTGGAAAATTAAAACTTATATGTTGGCATTTCTTATAAACAACTGTCAACGATATAGGACTAAAGATCATTTTTAAAACTAAGGCTAAATTGAAACCTTGTATGAAGTGAAGGACTAATGAGTGAAGGTATACTTTAAAATAAAAATTAACTCATAAAAATCATAAGAAAACAATAATACTTTCCAGATTTGACAAAAAAAAAACTTTCCGGCATTATCCTTGTTTAATTCAAAATTGTTTTTAAATTCACTGTGGTGGATCATTCACGCCGCAATTCAATAAAAGTATACTTTAACAATAATATATACTTTCCAGCATAAAAATTAACTCATTAAAATTCATAAGAAAATAATAGTACTTTTCAGCATTATCCTTGTTTAATTCAAAAATGCTTTTAAATTCAATGTGGTGGATCATTAACACGTTACTTAAGGTTTGACGTGAAACTTTTAATCTAATTTGAACCCTAAAATATCAATTAGCTAATAAAAATATATTTTCAACTTGCAACATAAAAAAATTGAAAATTAACATCCTAAATTTTAGAAAATAAGAAATAAGGAATTATTTAAGGTTTTGGAATATTACTAAAACATGAAAAAGCATTGAAAATAAATTTATGATGTTTAGGCATTTTTAATAAATTTAAGGCTTATTTTCTTTAAGAAACAAAGAGAAATAATTAGAAGATGAAACTTAATATGGAGAAAAGAGATAACAAGAATTTATTTGAGGAAAAATAGTTAGAAGATGGATTTAAATAAGGGAATATTTAGAACCTTGGGGTATTGGTTGATATTTAAAAAGTCTTATAAATAAATTCGGAGATTAAAGCATATCTAGAGAAAATGTTTTTAGAATAAATTCAGATCAATTTGTAAAGTAAATGGTAATTAAAATTTTAAAAAAGGGCATAAAGGGAAAGAGGAAAAATAAAATAAAAGAAAAATGACAATATTGTAACACCCCAAATTTTAGAAAATAGGAAATAAGGATTTATTTAAGGTATTAGGAAGTCGTTTAGGAATTAAAAAGCCTTATAAATACATTTATGAGGTCATATGTATTTTTAATAATTTCTAAGACTTAATTTCTTTATTTATTGAGGAAAAATAGTTAGAAGATTAATTTAAATAAGGGAATATTTAGAACCTTGAGGTATTGATTGTTATTTAAAAAGTCTTACAAATGAATTTGGAAATTAAAGCATATCTAGAGGGATTATTTTTGGACTTAATTCAAATTAAATTGGAAAGGAAATAGTAATTAAACTTTGCAAAGAAGGGCATAATGAAAAAGAGAAAATGAAAATAACCATATCTGTCCCTGGTTGGAAAATATCTTAAGTAATAGATTGAAGGATAAAATGGTAAAATAGCCAATTAAAATTAATATATACTCCCCTCAACCTCTTCCTTCGCAGAACCATTCTCTCCTCTCTCTCTTTATTCCACTTCCGTCTTTCCTCCCTCTCTCTCTCTCTCTCTCTCCATTTCTCATTTTCTCCCTCCGTTCTCTGCAAATTCCTCAGCGAGCTCAGTGGCAACGGCGATGATCTTTGACGGTGGTGAGCTCTAATCGGCCATGCAATCATGGATTTCGAATCTTGTGAGCCTCCTCTTCCTACCCCTACCCTTTGTTTCTTCGTTTGTTGCCGTTTGGAGAGTGGATTCGAATTGGGTTTGGGAGATTTTTGGGGTTTTTTAGTGATTAATTTAAAGCTAGTGTTTAGTTATTCTTTTCCCCTAAAGAAATTTGAGCTTGTATGATGTTCTTGGTTGAATTGGAATTCTTATGCTCGGTTGTTACTGTTCACCGAAGCCATTTCTATTGATTTAGGGGTGTTCATTGCTTTAGGGTTTAATTAATCATGATTATTAGTAAGTATAAGTTTATGAAAAGTATTTCCTGTTGATTTTCTGAAGTTTGGGGAATTTTTGGGATTTTTGTTCTTCTTCCCCTGTTTTTGTCGAATCTGGCGGGTCTAAGGACTAAAATTTATGAAGTGATGAATTTAAGAGAAGGAAGCAATAATGGGTGTCTTGCATGTTGAAATTTCGAGATTGGGAAGGTTTTAGAAAATTGTTTTTGTTGCTCGCTCTGTCTGCTCTGCTCCGTTTGATTTCCTATCTAGGGTGTTTTGGTCAATGTCTGAAGGTTGATAGGAGTAGTACTTAATTAATACATGGTTTTGTATGTTGTATTTTCATTGGGTTTCTGGAATATTGAGGGAATGAGTGATATGCTATGCTTTGGGTGATGCTTCGGTGATGAGGATTTCCAAACTGAGATTGTCAACTCTGATTAGGATTTTGAATTTTTTTAAATTAATTATTCATATGTGAAGCTGTTTAAACTTCAGTATATCAGTTACAGAACAATTATAATGATGTTTTAGAAAATTCTAGAGGCAATTAGAGTGGCTGTACAAATTTGATTGATATTGTGTTAAGAAGTTTAATGTGATTGTTGTTGCTTCGCTGTAGGAATTTTAATCTCCTGTTTTAATATATATGTGCTGCTTTGGAAAAGGGAAGAAAAAGAATCTGGTATTGTTAATTCTATTCATATGTATGGTAAAAGCTTTGATTTTCTTGTTAAAGTTTCAATCAAGTATAGATGAGCATAGATTGAAGTTTAAATAAATAATATCATGTTATATGAATGTAAATGCCATTGCCTGTGAAAATTTGATGTTGTCCTTTAGTTGTTAAAACAAGAGTAAGATTAAGCTAATATATGATTTTGCATGTTCAACTAAAGCTTTGAATAAGATGTTTGATTTTCTTTTCTTCTTGCCCTGTTTGGTCAGCGTTTCAGTGATGAGGAAGAGTTATGGTATTAAGAATTTAATTGGATCATCACCTTGCATGTGGATTTCAGTGATTTTCGGAAATTCTGGATTTACTGATGTGCTTAGTTCTAGTTTCGATTGCTCTGATTAAGATGATTTGTTTTGATTGATTAATTCTATCTTCCTCTGTGATAATGTTGATATTATTAGTTTAGTTTTAGTATATGGCTGTGCATGTCGGGTTTCATTGAGTTTAGAAATTTCAGGAAGTTCAAATCTTGTGTTCTGTTTTGAGTACATGTTTGATTCTTTTGGATTATGATATTCTTAGATTTTCAGAAGTCCTTGCTCTGTTTTCTGTCCATACATTTAGTATGTTTGGAGTTTTATTAGTTGAGATTGGAAGCTTTGAATGTATTGAAAGAGTACTATAATAGTATATTAGACTATAGAATTTGAAATTTAGTGAAGTTATGTCATGGACGGTTTGTCTTTGGTTCCTTCATCGATTATGTAGCTATTGACAATCAGAGTTTCATTTTTTTTATCGATGATTAATTGTGTTCTGAAAGTTTGTGCTTTTCAATAATGAGTAATGAAGATAGATAATTAAATTTTGTCAAAAAGCATTTAAGGAAAGTTAAGTAATGATATAAAGAGCTGAAATTCAATAAAATACCCACTGTTTCACACCTAAAATGTTAGAGGAATGTTTAAATTATTATATTGTCTTTGAGATTCCAAAATTGTGCGTGTATTAGAGAATTATTGAAAATAAGTTATCAAATCTGCAATATTTTACAAGTCTAGAAATCTGTATTTAGTTGAATTGATGACTATTTTGAGGACACATATTGATTCAATTAAGAGAAGGGTAATGTTCAATGGCTTGGAGAGTTTTGCTTAAATATGGATTAAATGTCATCTTTAGAGCAAGGTAATCTGAACAAGAAAATGTTAGAGATATGTTGAATTTAAGATTTTGGCTATAAGTTTGAAACACTGCTTTATTGCTGTACTTTTGGTTGTTGTGCTTGAATTGAGATATTGGTACCGTTAGAACATTCTTTTATCAATGGGATTGTTTATGGATGGTTAAAACAAGTGATCTTTTAATCTTAAATAATCAAGATAGTTATAGTAATAAATTATAATGATTCATAGATATAAATAGTGGGGTAGTCACAAGCATATTAGGACTCGAGAGAGAGACGCTTAGTATAAATATAGAATTACATATATTAACTTACTCTTATTTTAATATGATATGTAGATAGGCTTTGATATTGGTATGAGTTCACCAAGACAGTGGGAAGTAAAGGCTCTGGTTCAGAAAATAGCTCTGGTGTCCAGGTAGTAGTTTAATTCATAATATAAATTTATATATATAATTTTGTAATATCTGTGGCATTTAAATGAGCATTATTCCTGTTATGATATTGATGATATTTATGGAGTACTTCAAGGCCTAGGTGGGTCGCTCCCCCTTTGCCAGTTAAATTCCTATAACCGTGAGGGTTATTGAGTAGCTGTGAGGGCTACAGTTAAATTCCTATAACCGTGAGGGTTATTGAGTAGCTGTGAGGGCTACAGTTAAAATTCCTATAACCGTGAGGGTTATTGAGTAGCTGTGAGGACTACAATTAAATTCCTATAACCGTGAGGGTTATTGAGTAGCCGTGAAGGCTATAATTGGAAAATCCTGTAGGTATTGGTTAAAAAGGGATATATATATGCTTTCATTATATGCACAGTTTTATAAAATTGATGTATATGTATATGTATAAGTGCACATGTGATATGGAATAAACTGCTATTGAGATTTCCAATCTCACTATTTTTCAAAACGTTTTCAGTATAGCAGAAGAGGGGTAGCTAGCTGGGAAAGAAGTAAGGTAATATGAAGGGACATGAATGCTTGCTTGTCTTGTACCCTGTAGGTAATTACTTTAGGAACCTACTTACCTGTGTATGTTGTATGTTTAAATAATTAAGACAGGTTGAAAGCTTGTCTAGTAGTTAATGTATATTTGTATATGTATATATACCCTTAATGAATAATAGAACTACATACACATGTAAGAGGGTTATCAATCGAGATAACCCGCCAATATATTATTATATTAAGAGAGGTGTAAATAGATAAATAGAACATAATCTAAAGAATATGTAAATATAGTGTAAGCGGTTTGACTCCCCAAACATTATCACTCGAGTCATTTTAATTGTTTTAATAACCACTCTATTTTATTGAAAGTTTAAAGATATTTCAATTTGTCAGAAAATCTCATTTGAAAGAAAGGAAATTTGATTTAATACTTTGGAAAGAAAAAGTTTTAAATTTTTCGTATTTTCGGGCCTCTAGAATTAAAAAGTGGTTATAAATCAATTAAAATGCTATAATATAGTAGTAAAAATTTAGGTGTTACAAATATCTGCCCTTAGTTCAAAATATCTACAGTTGAAAAAGGAAGGGCAAGATGGTAAAATACCCATTAAAAATATCAACTCATTTCCTTCAATAAATATACACCCACGTGTCCTCATTCCTTATTTTCTCTCCCTCTCACCCGATACCCTCTCTTCATCGTCTCTCTCTCTATTCTCTTCGATTTCTCCTTCGTTCTGGTGGTGAATCCGACAAAATCAATGGCAATCATCAGCGAGAAGTAGGGAAAGCGAATGGGGAGCTTGGGTTAACCTAGGGTAAGTGCTTTTTCTTCGTTTTCCTCTCCTTCCCGTCTGATGATGATGAAGGGCATATTTTTTTTTATTGGTCCACCCATATTTTTTCTTTTGAAAATCAATGAAAGCTCCTTGAAATCCCTGTGAAACTTGGATCCAATAAAGGTGGGTTCAAGCTTGAGGATATAAGCTTGCTCATTGACGAACATGAGAAAACGGAGGAAGCAAGTCTAGCAGAAGGATGCGTTGGGTTAGGAAGCAGGGGAACGAACAAGATTGAAGCAAGGCTAATCTAATCATAGTGTACGTCCAACAATAATGCAACTCAACTTTAAAAACTCTGGACCATATATATGAGGATTCTACTCTTTGATTTTTGTTGATCTACCCAGTGATCGGATAATATGCAATTTTTTTTTCAGTGCAAGATTGAAATGAAGAGGAGGATGAGGAGAAGATGAAGAGGAGCTCTTTGGGGCAGAAGAAAGAGAGGAAAATTTTTTGGCTCATGTCAACTTGGAAAAATTGTGGAATAACACATGGCAATGGCATAATAGGTTATATGTGTGAGCCAACTCCCTAATTTGGTCAATAAGATTAACCGTTAGGTTTTATCAACGGAGGGGTAATATTACCCCATTTTTTAAACTTTCAGGGTGATATTGCTCATTTAAAAATTTTCGGACACCCGGTATCCATTGTTTGGAACCTTCTTGGGTACTTTAAACCCTTAATAGTTTAATTATCTACTTTCAAAAAAAAACTCCATAGAAATTATTATTTATGTAATAAAATAAAGGCAAAGGAGAAAGATGGAGAGATAGAAAAGAGAATAACAAGACAATAAAATATGAGAAGAAGACAAGAGAATATGGGAAGATGGAGAGAAAGAAGATATCACTATCACTTATGATTTAATGGTACAAATGCCTTGTACATGACCTCTATTTATAGGCCTAAGTCATTAAAGACTATGCATGATGTTACAAGAGAATAATGGTGAAGTTTATGGCATTTACAAACCATTCATTGAGAGGTTACAAAGTTAAAGACATTTAGGGAGAAAACAATCATATAAGGAATTCTAAGAGGAATGGGTCAAAGAAATTCACTAACATATAATTTCATAACACTCTCCCTTGAATGTCCATATTATTTAGCCTCATTAAAACCTTATTAGGAAAAACCCATTGGGACAAAAACCTAGTGGAGGAAAAAGGGTACATAATATTTATTGAAGCTACCTCATTAAAAACCTTACCAAGAAAACTCAGTGGGACAAAACCTAGGTTAAGGAAAAAAGAGTGCAGCATGACAATATCTCCCCCTGATGACAACATCACTTTATCTCTTTGAGTCCGCGCATTCCAATACTATACACTAATTTCTCAAATGTTCTTGTTGGAAGTGTCTTGGTAAACATATATGCAAGATTGTCACATGAGCGAATTTGTTGAACATCTATATCACCACTCTTTACAAGATCATGAGTGAAAAAGAATTTTGGAGAAATATGTTTTGTTATGTCTCCTTTGATATATCCTCCTTTCAGTTGAGCTATGCATGCTGTGTTATCTTCATATAATATTGTCAGAACCTTTTGTGCAATAATCATACCACATATTGATTCAACAAGACGCAACTCCCCGTGCATTGCACGGACTGTATTGTTTATTATAGGTTTTTCTATTTCATTGCATAGCTAGTGTTAATCATTCTAAATTTTGCTTCTTTTTTTGTTATTTTTTTATTTTAAGAAATTCAACAATTACTTGTATTCTTGATAATAAAACAATTACTTGTATGTAAACAAATGAAAATAATTAAATCATACAAAATATTTTTAAAATTTAAATGTATTGTAATTATGTTTGTTATGAAGTTGCATATAAAATGAACACTCGTTAAATCTTTTTTTTTTATTTTTTTACCTCAAGACAATAGCACACATGATTTCCGTTGCTTTTTATAAATATATGATGACAGAATATACATATTTACCCAAAGAAAAATATTTTATTACATATATAGGATCATAGATGAAAAGTGTGTAGATTTTTTATCAAAAGATGGAGGGAAGATGGATGTCGTTGTTGAGTCTTATTTTTCTTCAAGTACATTTATTCCAACATTGTGTGGATTCCATGACGTTTGAGGTTTCTTTTGAGTAGTGTTATTCCTTTGTCTGCATAGTTGAAATGAATCGTTGTGTGGTCCTCATAATTTGTGAAATAAGTGTACCCTGTATTTTATACATCGTTAGAACTTTGATAGAAGTAAATGAACTCTATTAAAGCAAAACTAACATTAGGTAGTTGTGAACATACTAATTATTGTGTCATTTTAATCCCTTGTAACACAAGGATACAATTGTTCTTGTCTTCAAGTTCTGCATATTTTGAATGGGCACAGTATGCTGATGAACCATTTAGTATGATAGGAAAAAAGGTATCCCTATTGTAAGCAATATAGTGAGAATGTTTAGTTTTTTGTGTTTTTTTTGTATTTTTTGTTTGTGGTTGAAGATAATTCATACCTGTCATCTGCTATGTGAAATTTGAATTGCCTCACTTTCTAAGCACAATGGTAACAATCACTCACTTATCTTTGTCATCATTAACATCCCCAGTCATATAATCACGAGTATTAGACATTTTGGCTTCAAATCAAGAATGGAGATTCAGAATAGAAATCAGAAATTAGCAAGGAAGAAACCAAGAGAAGGGAATTGGATAGCTTTTGCGTGCACAAATATTTATAACCTACACCATGAAAGAAAAAGCCAATGGAAGGGGAATGGATTCCACCATTGGGAAGGGAAAGCATTTACCTGCAAGAAGAATTAGAAAGGGATGGCTGGAATATTTAGAAGGGAAAAGGGAAACGGCCTGAGGAATTAGAAAAGGTTCAAACATAATTATTATGGCTGGCTTGATTGTATACCCTAATTATCAATTTTAATTCTTCATCAAAAATTCACATTAGCAATTGGCATTAGCAATCTCACGTGAATGTTAGCTGACTCACCATAAACTAATAAAACAAAAGGCAATAAAGAGAATTAAGACCATTATTGTAATTATTACTATAATGCTCAAAACGCATAGGGAAATCAATTTGCAATCAATATATTCAACTCAATGCAATCAATATATGCAATTCAATATATATCTATAACATCACTGAATAATACTCCAGCGAATCATATCTCACGTGAATGAAACGCATAAGGAAATCAATCTGCAATACAGCACCGAATGACTCCACCAAATCATATCTGACGTGAATGCTATTTAACTAACCATAAACTAATAAAAGAAAAGGCATTAAGGCAATTAAATCTTTTCCTATTCTATACTGAATCATTTCCTATTCCACATACATAAGCCTATTTAAAATATATTATTTTATATTATATTAATTGACATTTTACACTAAATTACAAAAGTTGATTGAATCAAAAATTAGTTTTGCCAATGTCTATTTTACACCTTTTATATGCATCCCTGCCAGAGTTTCTTTTACATATTTAAATTAATGATATTTACTATTATGAACATAAAAGTTATAGGACAAATTTGTAAGAGCTATACTACTAATTTTTAAGTTAGTTATCTCATATAGAAAATGCTAATTTTGTAAGGGTAAATGTGTAATTTCGACAATGAAGTTTCCTGATAAGAGCATATGGCACCATTAAATCTGTAAAGGTGCAAAAATAGCAATAAATTTGATAAAATTGGACAATTTCAACAATGCCGTTAAATTTGTCTAAACGTCCGTTACTCTGTAAACTATTAGACCCTAAATACCTCAAATAAGATATTTCTTTTAAACTAAAAAATTTCTTTTCACTTTCAAAAATTCACTTATAATAATCTCTAATTATTTTTCCCACAATAACCACTCTTGAGCCTAAAAGTAATTTTATTAATTTCACTTCTTCATAAAAAATTCACATTAGCAATTAGCATTAGCAATCTCAAGTGAATGTTAGCTGACTCACCATAACTAATAAAACAAAAGGCAATAAAGAGAATTAAGACCATTATTGTAATTATTGTAATGTTAAAAACGCATAAGTCTGCAATCAATATATTCAATTCAATGCAATCAATATATTCCTATCCGACGTGAATTCTATTTAACTCACCATAAACTAATAAAACAAAAGGCAATAAGGCAATTAAATCATTTCCTATTCTATTGAGTACTGAATCATTTCCTATTCCACAGACATTAACTTTTTTTCATTCTTTATTTTGACGGTAACGGTGTTAGCTAAGGTAGGGCTGGGACTCTTTTCATTCTCTATAACTTAACAGAATCAGGGAGAGATCACACCATTACTACGAGATTTAGAAGATATATTGATATGTTGAGTCATTGACCTTAACTACACACACTCTCGATTGCCTCGTGAACTGCAATTATTTCTGCATGATTTGATGATGTAGCTGACAAAGTTTGTTTCGTTGAACGCCATGAAACAGCGGTACCTCCACAAGAAAACAAATATCCTGTTTGTGATCTACCATTGTGTGGATCTGATAAAAATCCTGCATCTAAATAACCAACCAATTGTGATCCAGATTCATTAGAATAAAATAATCCCATATGACTTGTCCCTTGAAGATATCGAAATATATGTTTGATTCCATTCCAATGCCTTCTTGTTGGACAAGAACTAAATCTTGCCAATAAATTGACAGCAAATGCAATATCAGGACGTGTTGAATTAGCAAGATACATTAGTGCACCTATAGCACTAAGATATGGTACTTCTGGACTAAGAAGATTTTCCTTTTCCCCTTGAGGACGAAAATGAACTTTTTTCTTATCAAGTAATCTTACGACCATTGGAGTAGTCAATGGATGAGTTTTATCCATATAAAACCGCTTTAATATTTTCTCAATATAAGTTGATTGATGAAAAAGGATACCATTTGTGAGATGCTCAATTTGTAATCCAAGACAAAATTTTGTTCTCCTAAGATCCTTCATTTCAAATTCTCCTTTTAAACAATCAACTGCTTTTAGAAGCTCTTTAGAAGTTCCAATTATATTTAAATCATCCACATATACAACAATTATGAAAAACTATGATCCATTCCTTTTTATAAAAACACATGAGGAAATTGGATCATTTTTATAACCTTCTTTCAACAAATATTCGCTAAAACAGTTATACCACATTCTTGTCTTCTTCTCATATTTTATTGTCTTGTTATTCTATTTTCTATCTCTCCATCTTTCTCCTTTGCCTTTATTTTATTACACGTTATCAGCACAAGTTTGCTCTGAAAAGTTTTAAGTATACCCCCTAAAACTTTAGTAGTATTTTCATGTGCAATTCTTTTATTAGTATTTTTTTTATTGTTTATAATGCATGGTGTGTATCTTTCAATATACACACAGATGCAAACATGCGTCTATATATATTATCACTGATTTAACCTTTGCCTAATGCGCCTTGGGGTTAAAATCACAATAATTACCAAGGATTGTGTAAAGTGGCACAATCCCGGATCATTTCACTTGAGGAGTCCTTCTAAACTACCTAAGCTAACTAAATGCAATTAAAACAATAAAAAGTATGGGGGTTTGATTTTGAAAATTCATTTAATGAAACTATTGACAAAAGCAGTTACTTGTTTTTGATGTTTTAGATTAATAAGTGAAAAGTGAAAGGAGTTTGGATTAGGGGTGCTTTTATAAAATGGGCTTTGGTAGTGTTTCGGTGACTCAAACGCTTCTTTCAAAATGATAAGTGGGAGTTTAATTTACCAAGTCTAATTGAAAAATCCCCAAGCAACCACTAGGGGTCCACTAGCCCTAATTAATGACTAATCTAGTAATCACTTTCATAGCCATTACTTAGGGTTAGTGTGAAGATCCAATTGGTTTGTGAAATGCCTTGAAACAAATGCAATTTAACTCTCATGAAATGCAACCACATCATCATGCATGGAAGAAATTGACTATAACCACTAGCAACCACTAAAATGGCTACGACCAAGAATACAACCACAAGTAGATAGGAAATTGTATCTCAATCACATTCAATTCAAAGCATACACAATATAGTTCACAAACATAGATAGCAACCACATATCCCAAGTCTTAAATCCAAATACAAGACCAATACAAAAGAGTAGAAGCCAAATACAAAGGAAATAAGAAATTGTAAACTAGAAATTCCCCTATGTTGGTCCATGAAGCTAGAGCCACCTTCACACTACCAAAGCACCAAGAACTTAGCCTCTCATGTCTTCAAATTCGTGCCCAAGAGGACCCATGATGATAGCCTCCATGAATGAAGAAGATAGAAGGAAATGTGGAGTGGAAATGGAAGGTAGAAGAAGGAAGAACAAGAAAATCAGCAGGAGAGGGAGTGAGAATGAGTGGAGATGTGAGGAATTGGATGAGGAAATGAAGAAAAACAAGAGGAACCCTAGGAGAGGGCTGATTTTCGGGCAGAGAAGGCTTAGATACTGAAGGTGGGGGTGTTTGGATCTATTTATACTGCTCAAAAACCCTAACAAATCGCGTCAGAATTTTGCTGATATCGGGGGCTCGCCGTGGCCTCGCCGCGGCGAGCAACAGAGCTTTCTGGAACTTTGCCTCTGAGCTCGCCGTCAGCTCGCCGCGGCGAGGGACAGAGCTTTCGGCTTGGATTTAGGCCGCGGCGAAGTACGAATGATTCTGCCTCTTCCTTAATTCTCTTCTTCTGCTCCGTCCAGAATTCTTCGCTGCAACTTGGCTCCTTAATTTGGGTATTTTCTTCTATGACCTGCATATAAAATAGACCTAAGGTAGCATCAGAATGTTCTTGAAAATGGGTTAAACAATAAATCATACTAATTATGCCCAAATTGCCCTTGACTAGAACAAACTCCAACAACGTGTGCAAAAGTCAGAAATGAACCTAATTAAGTGCAATTACCCCAAGAACATGCAATAATCTAATGATTTTATCAATGAAAAGTGTATAAAAATATGGTGCAATCAATCATTATTACTTATGATTCAATGGTACAAATGCCTTGTACATGATCTCTATTTATAGGCCCTAAGTCATTGAAGACTATGCATGATGTTACAAGAGAATAATGGTGAAGTTTATAGCATTTACAAACCATTCATTGAGAGGTTACAAAGTTAAGGACATTTACGGAGAAAACAATCATATGAGGAATTCTAAGAGGAATGGGTCATAGACATTCACTAACATATAATTTCATAACACTCCCCCTTGAATGTCCATATTATTTAGCCTCGTTAAAACCTTACGAGGAAAAACCCATTGGGACAAAAACCTAGTGGAGGAAAAAGAGTACACAATATTTATTGAAGCTGCCTCATGAAAAACCTTACCAGAAAAACTCAGTGGGACAAAACCTAGGTTAAGAAAAAAAGAGTGCAGCATGACAATATCTCCCCCTGATGACAACATCACTTTATCTCTTTGAGTCTGCGCATTCCAATACTATACACTAATTTCTCAAATGTTCTTGTTGGAAGTGTCTTGGTAAACATATCTGCAAGATTGTCACATGAGCGAATTTGTTGAACATCTATATCACCACTCTTTACAAGATCATGAGTGAAAAAGAATTTTGGAGAAATATGTTTTGTTCTGTCTCCTTTGATATATCATCCTTTTAGTTTAGCTATGCATGCTGTGTTATCTTCATATACTACTGTCGGATCCTTTTGTGCAATAATCATACCACATATTGATTCAATATGTTGAGTCATTGACCTTAACCACACACACGCTTGACTTGCTTCGTGAACTGCAATTATTTCTGCATGATTTGATGATGTAGTTGAAAAAGTTTGCTTCGTTGAAGCCATGAAACAGCGGTACCTCCAAAAGAAAACAAATATCTTGTTTGTGATCTACCATTGTGTGGATCTGATAAAAATCCTGCATCTACATAACTAACCAATTGTGATCCAGATTCATTAGAATAAAATAATCCCATATCACTTGTCCCTTGAAGATATCAAAATATATGTTTGATTCCATTCCAATGTGTAACACCCCAAATTTTAGAAAATAGGAAATAAGGAATTAATTAAGATTTAAGGAATATTATTAAAATATTAAAAAGCATTAAAAATGAAATTATGATGTTTTAGATATTTTTAATAATTTTAAGGATTATTTTCTTTAGAAAATAAAGAAAAAATAATTAGAAGATAAATTTTGATTTGGAACTTTAGGAGAATTTATTTTAAGGCTTAAAGAAATTTATGACTAAGAAAAATATCTAATATGATATAAGAATTTAATTCTAGAAATTATTTTTCAGAGAAGGGACTAAACTGAAAGCATTAAAAGTTGATTCTAGGGATCAAAACGGAAAGAAGAAAGTTTTAGGGGTCAGAACTTTAATTTTCCCCTAATCCTTTTTATAATACTCCCTCATCCTCTCCGTCTCTCACTCTCGATCTCTCTCCCCTCCGTCTCTCTCGTTCTCTGCTCTGTTCCTTCTGGCTTGATCGAACCCAAGGGACGAATCCGGCGAAATCAGTGGCAATCGACGGCGGAAAGCGGAGGGATAAGCTCCAGAAGCTGAGGTACATCTCTGGTGAGCTTCTTCCTCTTGTTTTCCTCTCCTTTTCAGTCCGATTCGAGTGAGTTTTGGGAGAGGTCCGATTTAGGGTTCGAGTTTCTGGGGTTTATTTAAGCTTCTAAATCCATAAATTCGAAGCTTAGGGTTCGATTAACAAACCCCAAGAACGAATTTGAGCAATAGAGTCGGATTAATCAAGATTTCCCAAATTTCTTCCTCCTTGCACTGTTCATCCGACGCAAACTTGGGGATTTTCGGTTGTTTCTTGTTTTGGGACTTAATTACTCATGATTGTTAGTGATTCTGAGGTTATAGCATGGATTAAAAGTGTGATTATGAAGCTAAGGGATTTTTGAAGTATTTTTCCTCTTCTCTGTTTCTGCAAATCCGACGGGTTAAAGGGGGAAAATTCTTGAATGTGATACACTTGTAATTGAGAAGTTCTAATAAGCAATTTGTATGTATGATTTGATGGATTTCTGATTGGTTTGAATTATTGTTCAAATTCCCCTGTCTCCATTTTGTTCTGGGCCGATTCTTGTTCCCTCTGTTCCACCGAGTTTTGTTCCTCTTTGTTGTTGATTTCTGGTGCTTAATGAGCTAAGTTGATTGTTGTTTAAATTAGTTGAATTTGTCTTCCCTTGTTCTTGTTCTGCGGGTTCTCTATAGTGTGTGTTTGTCTCTGCTTCATTTGATTTCTTGTCTTGGGTGCTTCTGGATGATGATAATTTTTGAATCAGGGGTTTAATAGGTGCAATTGAGTACCCTGATGAGGATTTGAAATTCTGGTTTTATGCGGGGTTGAGGAAGTCTTGGGAATTATTTAGTTGTAATTGTGTACCGTCTTCTTTTCTCTGGTGATTCTGCTGTAGGGTTCTAAGGTTAGAGGATGATTAATTTAATGGAATTGATATGTAAATGGAATAGGAAGTTGTTGTAAAATTTTCTTCCTTTGGTTGCTTAAGTGTGGTTGTTAGTAAGGGAAAAGAAGAAGGAAATTAGTTAGCATTGAGCTTGGAACTTTGTTCTATGTGATGTTAAGTTGGAATTGGAATTATTCTAAGGTAAGGAAAGGTTTGATTCTTTATGAAAGTAATGATTTGAAAGGAAAGGTAATCTTGGGGTGTATGAAAATTAAGTTGAGAAACCGTTGAGGTGTTTGGGAATGTCTTAAATTGATTTTGTTATAGATGTTGCATTGATGGTGGAATTAGATAGGTAGGTGCTGACAACTAAAGATGGATTTGGGTTCTTTGTTCCAAATTAGTGATGTTCAGTACCATATAAAGGACAAAGTGGAAAAGTTTGAGAGGATTTAATGATTGATGCTTTATTAAATTAAATAAGTTCATGATTAGTTTTGTTTGATTAGGATGAACATCATTGTTGGAATCATAATGACCTGGTGATGGTAGGTGATCTTAAAGCTTAGTTATTTAGTGGTTAAATTTGAAGTGGGGAAGATATTAATGATCAAGTGTGAATTGATTTATATGGAAGGTGGTTTTAGGGGTTAAGGATGGAATGTTCTTTATGCTTGTATGAGTTGTATTTGTTGATCTTGGTAAAGATGTTGAAGATTTTGTTAGTGTTAGTTAAAGTTGAGATAAAGAAGAAATTGAATAATGGATGTTAAGAGATTTTAAGTGGATTATACTAGAATTATGAGATTATGGAGGGGTAGTGTTTAAAGGATATTGGAATTTGAAAGCAAGTAAGCTATGGTTTTAGGAAATTGGGTCGTAGTTATTACTTAAACATTTAGAAAAAAAAAATATATAAGGTTATGATCAAAATAGGGTAGTTGAATCTAAAAGATGGGTTAGTTATTGTTACCTGATAATGGATTACTCAAATGATTAAGGAAGCAATTTATTTTGTTGGTATTTAAGGATTGGACGATCAAAGAGTCTCAAGGGAGCAAGGATTTAAGTCTCAATTTCTTTAATTTGTAAATGGAACAAATAAGGATGTCCAAGGATTAGTTGGTACGGATAACGTATGTTAATAAATATGTGAGAAATAAGAAATAGAAGAATTGTTCAATCTTCTCTTGTAATTGATTTCTTTATTGTTGTTTCAAATTGAGTTATGGTTGAGAGTTTATAGAGACCAAATAAGGATTCACTAGCTTGTTACAAGGATCCCACTCAGTAGTCTGTTATTGCTGGAATTTGTTTCCATGATATGAGGGATTTTATTTCCTTAAATGTATTCCAGTTCTGTAAATAGGCTGGCCAGTAAAGAAGATATAGAGCTGGCACATAAAAGAATTTCTTTGACCTATTGAGAGATTTTCCTTTTGATGATTATTGAGGTAAATAGCTGAAGTCATGGTTAAAGGTAGAAAAATGAATTGATTGGTGATATTGTTCGTAGACCTTGGATGTAGTATGATTATATTCATAGGGACTAAGCACTGCATAGATGTTTCAATTACAAGATTCGAGGAATGCTTGGAGTGAAAATTTATGATTATCATAGTATGTAAGGTAAGGATTTATGAGTCGGAAAAGTTGTCATGGTTCAATTGAAACTATGATGTTGTTGGAATAACTAAATGGCAAGTTAATAGCTTAAGGATTAGAGTACGCATAAGAATATTTATTAGCAATGATATGAAAGAAGATGTCTAAGGTCATAGGCTTGAATTTATATGTTTGAAGGAGGGATTGGTGTGAATTATTACATTAAGTATGAAGTCCTAATGAGTTTGATTAAAATATATAAAGTATTGATTCTAAATTCAAGGAAAGGAGTTGATTCTGGAGATTTGATTTAATTTAAGATAATTATTTTAAGAACTTCTGATAGAAGGGATGCTATACTATTTGTAAGGATTAATTGTTCATGTTTGATTAGGCAAAATAAAGAGGGAAAGAGGATTTATGTATTTTGGCTTTTCATTCGATTAATTTTAGTTTAGATTCTAATTAGGGTTAGTATAACTAAAGGATGTTATAGTTTGGGTGAAAACCTTTGTTCTATTTCCATTCCCTTAAACAACATTTTCAGTGACAACAGTGAATTAATAGTAATCTATGATTTTGATGATATTAAAGTTATATTGTATAAAAATAAGGAATTAATATATGATAAAAGATGATAATGGTTAAAATTAATTATGGTTAAGTCATTGTGATTTTATATTTAATTTTGGACAAAATAATAAAGAGAATTAGAATAGGTAATTAAAATAAATTGTATTAAGTGGCCTTTTAATTTAAAAAAAAAAAAGGGTCAAAATATTTAAAGTAAAACCCATTTATATGAGATATAAAGAAAGGGGGGTAGTATTAAGTATATTAGGACCCCGAGAGAGACGCTGAATAATTATATAAAAGTTTAGGTACTAATTTACTATTTATATTAAATGTTAATAGGTCTGGATAGAGACATAAGTGAAAAGGTCAGTAGAAAGAAAAAGGAGCTGGTACAGGACTAAAGTTTAAAGAAGCCAGGTAGCAGTTTATTTCATTACAGTAAAATAATTGCATGTATTATTTTGTAATATCTGTTTCAAATTTACATTATGCATGAAGGTGATAAGCCTTGTTAATTCCTGCATAGTTATTTATGGAGTACTCCAGGCTTAGGTGGGTCGCACCCCCTTTGCCAGTTCAGTTATGTTATAACGGGATAGTTATAACGAGAAATCCTGCAGGTGAGGCCTCCACTAGTTAACGAATATATTGTTAATAGTGGTTGGTAGAGCATTGAGCGCAGGAAGTATGTATAATTGTTTTATTTGTTCAGGTTTATGAAATTAATACATGTCAATGCTAGCATGATAATATAAGTTAATGAAAGAAACTGCTATTGGGATTACCAATCTCACCCCCATCCCCAAACATTTTTCAGTAACGCAGGGTTGAAAGAATCTAGCTGGGAGATAGTGAGATGATTAAGATGAGGCAGGAATGCTAGAAGAAGACTAGATGAAGAAATTAAGTTTTATAATTTGAAAAGTAAGATTATTGTATATGATGTAAAATTAAATTATCAGTAGAAAGTATAAACATTA
This sequence comes from Mimosa bimucronata, assembly GCA_037074515.1. NCBI lineage: Eukaryota > Viridiplantae > Streptophyta > Magnoliopsida > Fabales > Fabaceae > Mimosa > Mimosa bimucronata. The sequence goes on from CM073441.1 coordinate 23,786,390, forward strand.
GAATTGTATAAATTTATTAAGAGATTTAAATTTTCTTAAGTATTATGCTTTAAGAATAGTTACCCCGAGAGGGTTAGCGTACTTTTAATTGTTTTAGTAACCACTTTATTTTATAAAGAGTTTTAAGTTGTTTCAATTTGTCTGAAAAGCCCATTCCAACCAACAGAGGGTTGGTCTAATGTTTTAAAAGAAAAGTTTAAATTTTTACGTATTTTTGGGCTTCTGACATTAGAAAGTGGTTATAATTCAATTAAAAGGCTATAATATAATAGTAAAAGTCCAGGTGTTACAATTTGGTATCAGAGCAAAGGTTCTGGCATAGGTTAGCTAGAATACTTTGCTCATTAGTTGGTCATTTAAAGAGACCATTAGAACACCTTCACAATACTATGGTTTTAGACTACCCAGATTAGAGACCTAGAGGAGGAAGTAGAAATTTTCCCTTGAAGTGCTCAAAAGAAAACCCTTAGAATATCTTTAGAAAAAGTATATTCAAGATGTAAAGAAGCCAATTATTAATTTTATTTTGAAGTCTGGTCTTGGTGAATTGACCGACTCAGAGTAAGTTTGCCATAGATAAGTTAGTTCAGCAGATTGGATTCTTAGGCAGGCAACTTACAGATAAGAGGATAATAGATGGTGAAAATAAACGATTTTGAAGGATTCAAGCTAAGTTAAACCCATTTGATCGAAATAAATGATCGAATGATAGTCATTATTTATACATTTGAGGACACATAGGTAGTAAGGTATAGATATTAGAAGTGAGTTATGTGACATTGTTAAGGATTGGGTCAAAATTCTAACTGGATTTTTAAACCCTGATAGCTTTAGATTTGAATTCAACAATGGTTGTACCAACATCCAAGGGATAATTTAGTATATTAAGCTAGATCGGAAGAAGATCTCCAATAAATTTTAATGATAATTAGAGTGATTTTGACTATTGGAGAGAGTTTTACCCTAGAAAATAAAAATTTACCTTAAAGTTACAAGATTAGTGAACAAAAAGAAAGGTTGGAGAGTAGTTATAAGTTCTTAAAATGGGAGATATAAGCGGTTTATGGAAGTCAATTACGAAATTTTGGAAGATATTTATAATTTAAAGGAAGATACCAAGATGAAAAATGTGAAGCTAAGAAAGGATTTAAGAATTTTGAGAATTTGAAATGTAGAAATCTAAGTTAAATTCATTCTCTTGAGGGTGAATTTATGGTCTTTTGATGGAGTATATAATCATTGAAGGATTTAAGTTAGATTTTAGTATTATTGTTGAGGTTAAATATTAGAGTTTAAATAATTTGAGAATTATTATGATAGAAATATGTTTTAAGTTCAGAATTATGGAAGTATGGAGCTTAAGTTATGGAAAAATTTTCCGAAAGATCATAGAGTATTATGACTTTACAATGATCAGGAGTGATGCAAGAGAATGCACACAGAACAGAGATTAGGCAAAGCCTAAAAGAATGATGGTCATTGGTCAAAGAATACCCTAACTACACTGATATTCGGTTTTCCTTCTATTTAAAAAGAAGCCCTGGCCAGGCGAAAAAGGGGAAACTCTATATCAATGTAGCGGGACAGATTGACCAAGAGTAATAGAAGCGGAAATAAGAAAAGAAAGAAAATGGGATTAGAATGGATCCAAGAGAAAGACGTGTTTTCATGGGTGAGTGTGGGGGCTGCGTGCCATCATCCCTACCATGAGAAACAAAACAGTGAAGGGTGACTGTGGGGCCCATAGCTATGGGAACATCCCTACCTAGAGTGGACAAATTTTAAAGGTGAGCAATAAAGAGACAAACAGACAAGGGATCACAGTTAGATCCTAGAGGAAAGTATAAAGATCGCAGTTAGATCTCATAGATACAGCAATTTTCTAGATAGATTATGACCTAGATGAGTTAGAACATAAAAACCTTATAGTTCAGTTAAAGAGGAAGTTCATTTTTAATCTAGTTCACTCATCTCTGATTCCCAGTAAGCCTATATAGCCTATGGTAATGTTAGCAAGAATGGATTAGAAAGTCTATAGAAGTTTGTGTATCAGTTGAGGAATTACCAGAATTTGTTTAGATAGGAAAAAAAAAAAAAAAAAAAAGAGGTGATAAATAAGTGGAAAAGGGTGGGTTTATAACCCACAAGTCATAAGAAATACTAAGGAAAGATTGTGTTAGGATTGTTAAAATGACAATCAAATACTGTGTGTTATACAGATTTTCAAGCTAGACGAAGTTTTAAATGAGAGAAATTAATGTCATAAAGCTTAAAATTTGTTTGACTCTATGATTTTATATGTGGAATTTTTGTATTGACTATAAGCTATACTGGATGTGTTATGTGTAATTTAAATTTCATATATTTATTTTTCGATAAGAAAACTCTTCTTAATTTCGAGGACGAAATTATTTTAGTGGGGGAGAATTGTAACACCCCAAATTTTAGAAAATAGGAAATAAGGAATTAATTAAGATTTAAGGAATATTATTAAAATATTAAAAAGCATTAAAAATGAAATTATGATGTTTTAGATATTTTTAATAATTTTAAGGATTATTTTCTTTAGAAAATAAAGAAAAAATAATTAGAAGATAAATTTTGATTTGGAACTTTAGGAGAATTTATTTTAAGGCTTAAAGAAATTTATGACTAAGAAAAATATCTAATATGATATAAGAATTTAATTCTAGAAATTATTTTTCAGAGAAGGGACTAAACTGAAAGCATTAAAAGTTGATTCTAGGGATCAAAACGGAAAGAAGAAAGTTTTAGGGGTCAGAACTTTAATTTTCCCCTAATCCTTTTTATAATACTCCCTCATCCTCTCCGTCTCTCACTCTCGATCTCTCTCCCCTCCGTCTCTCTCGTTCTCTGCTCTGTTCCTTCTGGCTTGATCGAACCCAAGGGACGAATCCGGCGAAATCAGTGGCAATCGACGGCGGAAAGCGGAGGGATAAGCTCCAGAAGCTGAGGTACATCTCTGGTGAGCTTCTTCCTCTTGTTTTCCTCTCCTTTTCAGTCCGATTCGAGTGAGTTTTGGGAGAGGTCCGATTTAGGGTTCGAGTTTCTGGGGTTTATTTAAGCTTCTAAATCCATAAATTCGAAGCTTAGGGTTCGATTAACAAACCCCAAGAACGAATTTGAGCAATAGAGTCGGATTAATCAAGATTTCCCAAATTTCTTCCTCCTTGCACTGTTCATCCGACGCAAACTTGGGGATTTTCGGTTGTTTCTTGTTTTGGGACTTAATTACTCATGATTTTTAGTGATTCTGAGGTTATAGCATGGATTAAAAGTGTGATTATGAAGCTAAGGGATTTTTGAAGTATTTTTCCTCTTCTCTGTTTCTGCAAATCCGACGGGTTAAAGGGGGAAAATTCTTGAATGTGATACACTTGTAATTGAGAAGTTCTAATAAGCAATTTGTATGTATGATTTGATGGATTTCTGATTGGTTTGAATTATTGTTCAAATTCCCCTGTCTCCATTTTGTTCTGGGCCGATTCTTGTTCCCTCTGTTCCACCGAGTTTTGTTCCTCTTTGTTGTTGATTTCTGGTGCTTAATGAGCTAAGTTGATTGTTGTTTAAATTAGTTGAATTTGTCTTCCCTTGTTCTTGTTCTGCGGGTTCTCTATAGTGTGTGTTTGTCTCTGCTTCATTTGATTTCTTGTCTTGGGTGCTTCTGGATGATGATAATTTTTGAATCAGGGGTTTAATAGGTGCAATTGAGTACCCTGATGAGGATTTGAAATTCTGGTTTTATGCGGGGTTGAGGAAGTCTTGGGAATTATTTAGTTGTAATTGTGTACCGTCTTCTTTTCTCTGGTGATTCTGCTGTAGGGTTCTAAGGTTAGAGGATGATTAATTTAATGGAATTGATATGTAAATGGAATAGGAAGTTGTTGTAAAATTTTCTTCCTTTGGTTGCTTAAGTGTGGTTGTTAGTAAGGGAAAAGAAGAAGGAAATTAGTTAGCATTGAGCTTGGAACTTTGTTCTATGTGATGTTAAGTTGGAATTGGAATTATTCTAAGGTAAGGAAAGGTTTGATTCTTTATGAAAGTAATGATTTGAAAGGAAAGGTAATCTTGGGGTGTATGAAAATTAAGTTGAGAAACCGTTGAGGTGTTTGGGAATGTCTTAAATTGATTTTGTTATAGATGTTGCATTGATGGTGGAATTAGATAGGTAGGTGCTGACAACTAAAGATGGATTTGGGTTCTTTGTTCCAAATTAGTGATGTTCAGTACCATATAAAGGACAAAGTGGAAAAGTTTGAGAGGATTTAATGATTGATGCTTTATTAAATTAAATAAGTTCATGATTAGTTTTGTTTGATTAGGATGAACATCATTGTTGGAATCATAATGACCTGGTGATGGTAGGTGATCTTAAAGCTTAGTTATTTAGTGGTTAAATTTGAAGTGGGGAAGATATTAATGATCAAGTGTGAATTGATTTATATGGAAGGTGGTTTTAGGGGTTAAGGATGGAATGTTCTTTATGCTTGTATGAGTTGTATTTGTTGATCTTGGTAAAGATGTTGAAGATTTTGTTAGTGTTAGTTAAAGTTGAGATAAAGAAGAAATTGAATAATGGATGTTAAGAGATTTTAAGTGGATTATACTAGAATTATGAGATTATGGAGGGGTAGTGTTTAAAGGATATTGGAATTTGAAAGCAAGTAAGCTATGGTTTTAGGAAATTGGGTCGTAGTTATTACTTAAACATTTAGAAAAAAAAAATATATAAGGTTATGATCAAAATAGGGTAGTTGAATCTAAAAGATGGGTTAGTTATTGTTACCTGATAATGGATTACTCAAATGATTAAGGAAGCAATTTATTTTGTTGGTATTTAAGGATTGGACGATCAAAGAGTCTCAAGGGAGCAAGGATTTAAGTCTCAATTTCTTTAATTTGTAAATGGAACAAATAAGGATGTCCAAGGATTAGTTGGTACGGATAACGTATGTTAATAAATATGTGAGAAATAAGAAATAGAAGAATTGTTCAATCTTCTCTTGTAATTGATTTCTTTATTGTTGTTTCAAATTGAGTTATGGTTGAGAGTTTATAGAGACCAAATAAGGATTCACTAGCTTGTTACAAGGATCCCACTCAGTAGTCTGTTATTGCTGGAATTTGTTTCCATGATATGAGGGATTTTATTTCCTTAAATGTATTCCAGTTCTGTAAATAGGCTGGCCAGTAAAGAAGATATAGAGCTGGCACATAAAAGAATTTCTTTGACCTATTGAGAGATTTTCCTTTTGATGATTATTGAGGTAAATAGCTGAAGTCATGGTTAAAGGTAGAAAAATGAATTGATTGGTGATATTGTTCGTAGACCTTGGATGTAGTATGATTATATTCATAGGGACTAAGCACTGCATAGATGTTTCAATTACAAGATTCGAGGAATGCTTGGAGTGAAAATTTATGATTATCATAGTATGTAAGGTAAGGATTTATGAGTCGGAAAAGTTGTCATGGTTCAATTGAAACTATGATGTTGTTGGAATAACTAAATGGCAAGTTAATAGCTTAAGGATTAGAGTACGCATAAGAATATTTATTAGCAATGATATGAAAGAAGATGTCTAAGGTCATAGGCTTGAATTTATATGTTTGAAGGAGGGATTGGTGTGAATTATTACATTAAGTATGAAGTCCTAATGAGTTTGATTAAAATATATAAAGTATTGATTCTAAATTCAAGGAAAGGAGTTGATTCTGGAGATTTGATTTAATTTAAGATAATTATTTTAAGAACTTCTGATAGAAGGGATGCTATACTATTTGTAAGGATTAATTGTTCATGTTTGATTAGGCAAAATAAAGAGGGAAAGAGGATTTATGTATTTTGGCTTTTCATTCGATTAATTTTAGTTTAGATTCTAATTAGGGTTAGTATAACTAAAGGATGTTATAGTTTGGGTGAAAACCTTTGTTCTATTTCCATTCCCTTAAACAACATTTTCAGTGACAACAGTGAATTAATAGTAATCTATGATTTTGATGATATTAAAGTTATATTGTATAAAAATAAGGAATTAATATATGATAAAAGATGATAATGGTTAAAATTAATTATGGTTAAGTCATTGTGATTTTATATTTAATTTTGGACAAAATAATAAAGAGAATTAGAATAGGTAATTAAAATAAATTGTATTAAGTGGCCTTTTAATTTAAAAAAAAAAAAGGGTCAAAATATTTAAAGTAAAACCCATTTATATGAGATATAAAGAAAGGGGGGTAGTATTAAGTATATTAGGACCCCGAGAGAGACGCTGAATAATTATATAAAAGTTTAGGTACTAATTTACTATTTATATTAAATGTTAATAGGTCTGGATAGAGACATAAGTGAAAAGGTCAGTAGAAAGAAAAAGGAGCTGGTACAGGACTAAAGTTTAAAGAAGCCAGGTAGCAGTTTATTTCATTACAGTAAAATAATTGCATGTATTATTTTGTAATATCTGTTTCAAATTTACATTATGCATGAAGGTGATAAGCCTTGTTAATTCCTGCATAGTTATTTATGGAGTACTCCAGGCTTAGGTGGGTCGCACCCCCTTTGCCAGTTCAGTTATGTTATAACGGGATAGTTATAACGAGAAATCCTGCAGGTGAGGCCTCCACTAGTTAACGAATATATTGTTAATAGTGGTTGGTAGAGCATTGAGCGCAGGAAGTATGTATAATTGTTTTATTTGTTCAGGTTTATGAAATTAATACATGTCAATGCTAGCATGATAATATAAGTTAATGAAAGAAACTGCTATTGGGATTACCAATCTCACCCCCATCCCCAAACATTTTTCAGTAACGCAGGGTTGAAAGAATCTAGCTGGGAGATAGTGAGATGATTAAGATGAGGCAGGAATGCTAGAAGAAGACTAGATGAAGAAATTAAGTTTTATAATTTGAAAAGTAAGATTATTGTATATGATGTAAAATTAAATTATCAGTAGAAAGTATAAACATTAGAATTGTATAAATTTATTAAGAGATTTAAATTTTCTTAAGTATTATGCTTTAAGAATAGTTACCCCGAGAGGGTTAGCGTACTTTTAATTGTTTTAGTAACCACTTTATTTTATAAAGAGTTTTAAGTTGTTTCAATTTGTCTGAAAAGCCCATTCCAACCAACAGAGGGTTGGTCTAATGTTTTAAAAGAAAAGTTTAAATTTTTACGTATTTTTGGGCTTCTGACATTAGAAAGTGGTTATAATTCAATTAAAAGGCTATAATATAATAGTAAAAGTCCAGGTGTTACACAATGCCTTCTTGTTAGACAGGAACTAAACCTTGCCAATAAATTTACAACAAATGCAATATCAGGACGTGTTGAATTAGCAAGATACATTAGTGCACCTATAGCACTAAGATATGGTACTTCTGGATCAAGAAGATTTTCCTTTTCCCCTTGAGGACGAAAATGAAATTTTTTCTTATCAAGTGATCTTACGACCATTGGAGTAGTCAATGGATGAGCTTTATCCATATGAATCGCTTTAATATTTTTTCAATATAAGTTGATTGATGAAAAAGGATTCCATTTGTGATATGCTCAATTTGTAATCCAAGACAAAACTTTGTTCTCCTAAAATCCTTCATTTCAAATTCTCCTTTTAAACAATCAACTGCTTTTAGAAGCTCTTCAGAAGTTCCAATTATATTTAAATCATCCACATATACAGTAATTATGACAAACTCTGATCCATTCATTTTTTATAAAAACACATAAGGAAATTGGATCATTTTTATAACCTTCTTTCAACAAATATTCGCTAAGACAATTATACCACATTCTTGTCTTCTTCTCATTTATTGTCTTGTTATTCTCTTTTCTATCTCTCCATCTTTCTCCTTTGCCTTTATTTTATTACACGTTATCAGCACGAGTTTGCTCTGAAAAGTTTTAGGTGTACCCCCTAAAACTTTAGTAGTATTTTTATGTGCAATTCTTTTATTAGTATTTTTTTTTATTGTTTATAATGCATGGTGTGTATCTTTCAATATACACACAGATGCAAATATGCGTCTATATATATTATCACTATTACTTATGATTCAATGGTACAAATGCCTTGTACATGACCTCTATTTATAGCCCTAAGTCATTGAAAACTATGCATGATGTTACAAGAAGAATTGGTGAAGTTTATGGCATTTGCAAGCTATTCATTGAAAGGTTACAAAGTTAAGGACGTTTAAGGAGAAAAGAATCTTATGAGGAATTCTAAGAGAAATGGGTTATGGACATTCACTAACATATAATTTCATAACAATTTATTTGTTTATGCACATTATTGTGAATAGTTAGTCTCATTGAAAATTATAAAATAATAATCTGCTTGTTGAAAGATTCATAAAAAAATTATTATCTTTTTTCCTTTTTGCTTATGAGTTTCTTTGCATGGCTTCAAAACATGTTAATAGTCATGAACATGGACAATAATCGAGTAGGAGACCATCAAAAGGATGATTTTGTCGTCGTTTCGGGACAACAAAATAGGAAGACAGGGGATTTGTAAGAAGGCTTGTTATGAAGATTAAAACAAATAAAAAAGGCAAGTCCTTAGTTATGAAGATGTACATATATTAATTGGTGCATAATATATTGCATATAGGTTATACCACACCCCAATTTGTGTAGAAAGACTTGATATCTAAATTTACACTATTTATTTTAGAGCCTGCCATACGACTGTCGATCTTCATTACTTCAATTTTAAACCTCCTAAGTCCTATCTGAAAATGAATATATACAAAAGAAGGAAGTGATTTCAAGGCTTAATTAAGGTTTTGAATCGTTAAATTATAAAATAAAGAAAATATAAAGATTGAGATGAAGAAGGTGAACAAATACAAGAGAGATAATTAGAGAGAAAGAGGGAGAAGTTCTTATTCATTTGGATATCAAATGTGTATACATTGTCCTCTATCTATATGTCCCCAACCTCAACCAAAAGTTATACAAAGTAAATAGTAAATTTAATAATCATGAATGTATAAATTGGAACATTTGATTCATGAAAATAACAACTCATAAAAACTATTTCATTATATTGAGGTTATGGAGTGTAGTAAGGTGAGAAATATCAAGAGTTGAGAGAAGTTATAGACATTCATATATATATAATATTCTTCTTTTGGGACTGAATGTATCTAATATTCATTACATTCCCTTTGATGCACATAAATAAATATTGTACATCATTAAAACCTAATTAGGAAAAACGCAATGAGACATAAATCTAGTAAGAGAAAAAAGAATACACAATACAAAAGACATGATCATGCATGATTGGTTAACTTGTTGTGATAGATATAAAGAATTTAGTCTAAGTTTTATCCTTTATTTTACCCAAAATATGCCAAACAATTTTTCTAGTTATTGAAATATTATAATATTTTTTATAATTTTAAAGACTTATATAACAATTAAGAAAGAATTAAAAACTTCATATATCGTTAAAGTCAAATTAAAGTCTTTGGAGAACGTCCAAATTAAAATCAAATGGACTTAAACATAACGGGGGAGATGGGCTTAATTGATAAGCATTTCATTATTAATCGTCTTCGTCAACATTGAAGTCATCTGTTTTTTGGAGCTTGTACAGTGAAAAAGGGCATGAAATTTCTAAACATGACTTGAACACCACAGCATAGCAATCCTGTAAAACTTATTAAAAGAACTCATTAATTTAACTTTTTGGATTATATATTTTAAAGACATGTGTCAAATCAAATTAAAGAAATATACTACCTCCAATTCTTAATATTTGAGTAATTAAGTTGATTAATTTAGGAATATTAAAAAATTTAAAAATTTACTTAATCATAATACATATTACACGAACTCTATGAAATATTATATGTATCATAAAATTAAATATCGATTTTTAAGTTAGAGAAATGATAAATATAAATATTAAATAAGTTTATTAACTTCTTATCATTACCAAATTAGTCAACTAACTCTTATATAATAAGGATTAAATGTAGTACTTGTTTATTATAATTTAAAAAATTAAAAATTTATGAGTACAATTAGAAAATGCCTAAATTATGTTGACATGGGCCCCAAATACATATTGTAATTAACCTCTTGATTCATTCTCTTATTACGTGGTCTTTCGAAGTTAAATCTTCAGATATTTCTATTGGATATGGCAACAACACCTAAAAAGTGGTGATTGGATATTGTCAAATTGTGAATGATATATTGTCTTGCACTATATAAACTAGATCTTATATTACAGATGAGAAATACTACATCATATTTCAAGAGTTAGCTTTTGATAAAGTGTTATGACATCTTGCCATTCGTGAATTGGACTTCATCATTTGATGAGAGACTAAATTTCTTATTCTTGATGTTGCGTATTATATGTCAAAATCCTAAAATAAATAAATAAATAACTATACAAAAGAGCTTTTGGATGGACAAATCAACTACAAGAAATTAAACAGTGACAAACTTCAAAATTACAATGGATGAAATGGTAAGGCCTTAAAGGCTTGATCTTGAGGTTTCAATATCCAAATGCCGGTACCAATAAAACATAAGGCATTAATTGCTCCAAGCTATATTTTTAACTAGAATATTTACCTATCATGATTCATTAACTGACAGAATGAAAAATTATCTAAATGAATAAGTAATGTTAGTTTAGATGGTAAAAGCTTTCTTCTTCTACTTTTTCTTTTCTTTTCTTTTCTTTTTTTTTTTTTTTTTGGGTGAACGGATGGTAAAAGCTTTTGAGTAACTTGCTGCATGGATGGAGATTTTGGTGAAGTATGTAAGAATTCTAATGCTATAGTGACCAAAACAATCACATCTTATGCATCTTTTCGCAATGGAATTGGGAGACGCGGGTCTAAGACATCTTTTAACAAAATATTATCATTATAAACCTTTGACAAAGATAGAACTAGATCTCCAGCATGTCTTCCCATTATTATTTCCAACACAACCACTCCAAAACCATAAATATCACATTTTTTAGTCACGGCTAAGGTATATGTGTAACACTTACTTTTTATATTACTATACAAAGACATTTTAATTGTTTTATAATCACTTTTTCTTTATCAGAGGCCGAAAAATGTGAATAAATTAAAACTTTTCTTACAGACACCAAATTAATTTTTTTTTTACCTAATGGGCTTTTATGATAAATTGACATAATTCCAACTTTATATAAAATCAAGTGGTTTATAAAACAACTAAATAGCCAGAATCCTCTTAAGGTATCTAATCCTATTTGATAGTGTGTAGAGAGCCAAAACCAGCATTATATTTCTATGATATACAGCACCTGTATCCTCTACTTATCTATACTTCTACTTGTTATAATAACAAAATATTGGGGTTACCTTGAACGATAATCCTTTACCTATATATGCAGTAGTACTTCTCCTAAATGGCATATATATACAAATTATATAACTATGCAAGCTTCAAGCTTGCTTTCCTTATCCTAATATTATAACAGATACTGATATAGACATCACACATCACTATACAACATAACGCAGGCATCCCTACCCTTCACCTTACTACCTTACCCAAAAGCAACACTTTCTCTTTGCTCCTTTGTAAAAACATGCATAAAAAAGAGTGAAATTCAAAGAATCTCAATAGCAATTTATTACAGTCATTATTGTATATAACAATTAATAAACCTGTGCAAACATTATAACATTAATAATCTTTGTACAAGTAATGGTAACAATTATCTATGTACACTGTATGCCCTTGGCACCTTCCAGCCACTAATAGTAGTGGAGTATATCTTCCAACCACTATTAACAATATGTTTATTAATAGGAGGGTAACTTCCAGCCACTAATAATAGTGGGGTATCTTCCAGCCACTAAAAATAGTGAGGTATATCTTCCAACCACTATTAACAATATGTTTGTTAATAGTAGGGTAACTTCCAGCCACTAATAATAGTGGGGTATCCATACCTGTAACAGATATTATGAAATTCATACATGTAATAGTACTCTTTATAGATATAAACTGCTACCTGGATATCGGAACTTAGCCTTGTAATGGCTCCATTCCTTCCTACTACCTTGATGGACTTATGCCACTGTCAAAAGCCTATTTACACATATGTATAATAAAAGTAAATTAATACTTATACTCTTTGAAGTTCACTGTACTACTCTTTGATATGTCAAACAACAAGCTCTAAATGATCCATTGTAATCAGATTGTGTCTACTAATTTGAGAAATCACAAGGTTTCTCAATTCTTCTATCGTTACTTTAAATGCTTTTAGCATAGTTTATTCTCTTTAACAATTGGTACATCTAGATAACAACATACCCATAAGCTCCAATCTCAAATAATTCATTCCTAAAGCTATCAACACATCAACCATCCTTGATACACTTCGAACATAATTATTAACCATCTTAAGTTCTAAAAAATGTCTCAATCAAGTACAAACTATAGCTTCTGCTTTATGGTATTATCTGAATAGAAACTTCAAATACATACCTTTACCCACATCTATTTTTAATAATTCCGTTACCTTTGAGTAGTTATACATCTATTGGCTTTTAATCTTTTGAAAAAAAAATAAAGTCCTCACCACAATATCCACAAAACTAGGAGCTTTGATTTGCGTATCAAAGAAGCAGAACCATATCCTCAAAATTCTATTCTTACACAAATAGACATTGAAATCCACAAAGCTTACATCTGTCTTATTCAAATCATGTTACTAACATCAAATCCTTTAATAATTTGATTGTGTTAATAAGTCTAAAACACTGCCTCTCCAATCATACCATAATTATCAAATATAATCATCCATTCTCAACTCCCTTTGATTCAATTGCTCTCAATATAAAGGAAACTTCAAAGAACAAAATGAACACATCTTTACAGTTCCCATTTTGTCTTCTCAAGCTCTGGTTTTGAGTTACTAATTCTAGCAAGCCTCATTCATTCCCTTAAACCTTACCAAATACTGCAATATTTTCATATTACCTTTTAATCATAATCCTAAAATCACAAGCTTCATTCCTAATCGTACTTAATCCAAGCACATGAGGGACTTGGCCTCTTTATTTACTCTTTAAGTTTCTTCTTCATTCACCACAACATATCAAATCACAAACTTCAACTTACATTGTTGGAAACCCCAAAACAGATCAAAATTCACATGTTTAGAATTTCATATCACAGACCTATTCAACACCCACCCATTAGATTTCATCCACATATGAAAAGCCTCCTGATAGAAACACAAATAATTTATTCCTTGTCTCAGCTAGACTTCAGCAACCAAAATAATTTCTCAAATTAGTTTGTCATACTAAAGGAAATTTCCAATTATGGGCAATTTTGTCCTTTAATTTGCTTCCAACTTCTCTTCTTCCCATAATACCCTTACTCTAAATTTTTAATTACTTTCTAATTGAATTTTGATCTAAAATTAGTCCCTAAAATAAATCGTCGAGATATGTTTAATCCCATAAATTTATTCATAAGACTTTTAAATTTTTGAATAACACCCCTTGAGTCTAAATCTTTCCTTTTCATCTCTTTTCCGAATTTTAGGGTGTTACAATATGCAAGTTCTGCCATAGAAAAAAAAAAGTAAAACATAAAGTGGGAAATGTAATTTTATTGATAAAACAAAACACAAGAGGAATAATAAAACAAAAAACAACTACTACTAACCTCGAGCCACATAACCATAAGTACCAACCAAGAGAGTTTGATTGGATGAACTAGGATCAAGGACTCTAACTGTGCCAAAATCTGACAAGAAAGCATCCATCTTTGAGTTCAACAATACATTACTACTTGTGATGTCTCAATGGATGATTGGAGGATTGCAATGATGATGCATGTATAATAGAGCATTTGCTATTCCTTTAATGGTATTTACTCTATTGCTCCAATCCAACTCTCTAGCTTCGTCATCATTACTCAAGACATACAAAAGGCTTCCTTTTATGAATCTATAGTTTCCAGAAAATAGAAACTGGTTCTTAATGTAAGGCATGGTTCCATTTACCTTATTTAAGGAAACGTCAAGCACTAGTAATTTGGTCAAAGTTAAATTGAAGGAATGGCTCCTACTAAGTAGTTTCCACTCAAATTCAAGACTTGTAAATGAGTAAGGTTTGCTAGAGAAGAGGGTAAGGTGCCTATCTATCTCCTTTCTGAAAGATCCAATTTTCAAGACTGGGAAATGCAGTGAAGTTGAGATCTGTTAGCTGCGGTTGAGTTGAAGTGGATACATAAATTTTTGTTTTATCGAAATAACGCTTCCAAACATCATTGCACTTTATGCCATACCTTTTACAAGAATCATTTGATAGGTCATAGTAATCATTCCACCATTCGGTCTGAAGCAGAGCACGTTTCTCCTCTTCAATCATTGCGGTGGCAATATTGGTGAAGAAAGTAATGGCAGGGTATAATAGTAATATTACTGTTACTATTACAGACTCCATAATATTGAATAGTGCCATTTCTTCATGCAAGGTGCTCATTAAATCAGTGCTGAGGCTAGGTTTTTATAGGAATATAAAGTACTTTTTATAACAAAAAAATTACTCCCTCCAAAACTAAATGTATGACTTAGGAAAAATATTATTTTCCTAAGCATATATAACATCAATATGTTGTGGGAATAAAATGTATGATTACTTCTTCTAAAAACTCTATATTGACTCAATATAGTGATAACACAAATAATGTTACAAATGGCTAAAAAGATATTTTTTTAAAAAAAATCCGACCTTGTTAAAAAAAATAAAGAAAAGAAGAAATATGGAGAGAGGAAGATAGAATAGCAAAATAAGAAATTGGAGAGGAAGCAAGAGAGTATTCTCATTTACTTATAATTCTTGGTGCAAATGCTTTATGTTTGGCATTAAAGTTTATAGCTATGGTTACAAAGGAGCAAAGATGGGCATAATGGCAATAACCATAAGAAACTCCCCCAAGTCATTCATTGGAAGGTTATAGGAAAAAAAATCCCAAGATTGTGGAGTTATGAGCATCCACTCTCAAATAGAAATGAGACGTGGTTTATTTGAAACTTCTCCATATCTTTTAGATTTTGCCACTACACTTTTTTCTAAGTCTAATATTTAAAAAATAAATGTGAAATGAGGACGTTAATAATGTTTTTTGTAATAGTGATATGCAAAAACTTGATTCTTCCATAAAATTGTGACATGTAATACCAACACAAGTAACAAATGTTTATATGGGAGACCTATATTCATGATTTTGAAAATCATTATGGAATTTAATAACTTGATATATTGGTCAAGTAAAATGCAAATTTGTATATTTTCTAATAGATATTCTATGTTAAATGATTTTCTTATACATGCTTCTGGTATTTAAGATGCTTCAAGGATTTTCATATAAATTTCACAATATTCAATTATTGATGTATATTTTCTTTTCATATACTCTCAGACTTATAATATAAGCAAAATAATTATATCCACCACAAAAAATATATTCCTTATCATATGCTTCACCGCCTTTGTGAAAATCTATATTTCACACAAATATTTATATCTCTTAATAAGTTTATATTTTAGAATTTGGACTGCAGGTCCATAATTTTCATATATAGAAATTATAATCATATTTTCGTTGTGGTTTTCCTTTTATTTTCCTTTTGGCCAATCATCTTTATATCAACTTCTTATGACATATCTCCATATAAGATCCTCATTTAATCACGTGATATCATTTTCAAAATTGTTGTCCACAACTTTATCCCTTTTGATTCCGTTGTTTCTCATTGTTACATAACTTATTGAGATCTCTTTATTATTTTTCAGATATCACAACCTTCTTTGAGGTTTTTCAATTAGTTATGTCTTAATACTCTTCTGGAGTACCTCCTCAATATGATTATCTTCATTATAAGCTCCTATTTATTCAAACTATTTATCTTTTAAGCCGATTGATTTCTCATACTTCAGGCATGTCGCATTTGTTAGAGCATTTTTAGCTGGAATATGAAATTTGATAATTCTCATCTAGATCAGTAATTATATCTAGCAGATATTTTGTAATATTTCATAAATGCAAAGTCTGATGAACTTCTGATTATATTTGAAGATCTACATTTGATAAAAATAGTGCATTCAATGTTTTTCTTTTCCAGCTATTCAATTTCTCCCCATCATGCTTGCATAACTTTTTGTTGAATAATCATACGGTATAAGTCTCCTAAATCAATTTGTTTCATTTAGAATATCATTTTGTTTCATTCAGAAACAAACAAAAAGAAGGAGGTCATTATCCAACATTTATCTCGACTTTCTTCAACATTCATCTATGTACATTGTGATGGATTATTAGGTATATGCAATGCACATTCAAATATTTTAAGATGGCAAATATCTAGCTCGTGACCAAAAGCTAATTTTACTCGGAGAATCTTGTTGGCTTGATATAAATATGTGCTGTAACATGTAATTAATATTAAATATGCTATCATTGAAATAGAAACTTTGTTCTCTAGCTATCCATGGAGGCTCTAATAAATGATTTATGGATCATATAATATGGAAATAATGCTCTTAGCATAATTTATTCAAACAAATATGCAAACTTCAGGTTGCAAACTTAAAAAATTAGCACATGTAACCACCTTATAGATGCATCTATCAAATTTATTGGATACTTGTATGGTTTACATGCTATTTCAATGGGCCCATGAGTTTGATATAAATCCAAAAATATAGCGATCCATTCCAAATCACAACTAGTGCTTTTTTCATTGGAAATTTTATTTGAGATTAAGAAGCACATTATAGTTATTGAATATATGTTGGCTATTCAAGAATCTTATGGTTCTTCAATGGATGTCAATAAATAATTTGATGTGTCATATATATGACTTGGATGATCAAACAAGTCATGCCAACAATAGATTTATTTGGATCAGTAAACTTCATGTTTAATATATCATGTTTCTTATGCAACAATAACTTTATTTGGATCAGTAAACCAGGGATTTACTATATCATGTTTCTTAACCAACAATAAACTTTTCAATTTCAATGTTTAAAATCATACCTTGACACCCATCTTTGAGAGATGAATTGAACTTTGTGAGGAATGATATCATTCAGGATTCAACATTAACTTACTCTTGAATTACAACAATGTATATTCAACATTCAAACATTAACTCACACTTGAAGAATATGAGTTGAATTTCATTCAACATTCAATATTAACTCAAACTTGTATTTTAACAATCTCCCCCTCAAGTATGAGTCATACCAATAAATTTCCACTATTCATGTATTTCAAAAACAGTTATAGTAGGCCAATAACCTACATTTCATTTGAAAGCTCATATACTTCCTTACTCATATATAAATATAGATTTCAATCCAATTAGATTGGATTATCTTTTTCATTCCCTTCAATGAACCGAAGTGCTAATATCAATTTACAGGGTCATAGTTTTCATGGTCAATTCCTCTTTCACCCAAATAATAAAAATGTTTAATAGTTCTTCAGGAACTATATCAATTTTGTTGTATCTAAGTTCTTCAAGAACTAACATATAATATGTATTTCTACAGAATTCCATTACTCATTTTATCATAATTTGTTTCATTTGAAATGCATTCAACATATAAACTATTTGAATATTGAACCAATAAACGTGTCAGAATTATTGTTAAATATAAGAAGAAGAGATGAATATAATAAGAGATTATCACGTTTATTTGAAGAAATAAATTATAGGTACGTTTTTCAATGGTTAAATTAGACTTCAATATCACGTATTAGTAATGCAATAATCAATGGTTACATAGGAACATGTATTGTGTTAAGAAGAAAAATAATCATTTTATACGTTTATTGGTATGGTTAAATAATTCATTCTATAAACTATTTGAATATTTAAGTATTTGAATATTGAAAAATAATATTCACTGATTAACAATAATTAAATATTAAACCAATAAAGGACAAATCATTGATTCCTTATAAATGACAATTACCATTTATAAGCTATGCTAAAGAAATCTCAAATCAATTATGCTATATGTACGAAAACTTATAGATAAGGAATGAATATACCTTTCTTAATTTGGTGATAAAATTGCATTCGAAAGACATCAATTTCCTTGGAAGAGTGTTGTGAATGGTAGCAAGTGCAAACACAAGTTTAAGAAGATTTGGTGAATTATCCTTAAGAACCAGTATGATTCCATCACCACTCAAAAAAATTCTTATACAATATCAAAGAGTTATTGTAATTTGCTCTTTTATAATTTAAACACTAAAAAAACTCACATATCATGTAGTCTTCTAGGTTTAACGCATCACTTCGCAACTTATGGAATGTCTTAGACATTGTAACACTTACGACCTAATTATACTTTTTAATGCATTTTAAATTACCATTCATCGATTACAAAATTATTTATTGACTAACAATGTTAGAAAAAGAATTTATCACAGAAAAATAACTAACATAGTTAGAAAATAAATTTCATCGTTTCAATAAAATACCAATTAAATGCCCTAACCATGATGGAAAAAGAATTTCCATTATTAAAACACTATCATGGTTAGAAAAATGCGACAGAAGTTATCCATGTTAGAAAAGAATTCTTCTAAATAAGGAAAAAGGCTAACGCATGGATAATTAAAGAACAACCCATAATCTAACTAAATCAACTCATGAAATTAGAATATCAAAAGCTCTATGA
Source organism: Mimosa bimucronata (assembly GCA_037074515.1). Lineage (NCBI taxonomy): Eukaryota > Viridiplantae > Streptophyta > Magnoliopsida > Fabales > Fabaceae > Mimosa > Mimosa bimucronata. Next base: position 23,805,152 of record CM073441.1, read on the forward strand.
TAATAACTAAAATAAATCTCCATGAATATTAATCCATAAAAATCACATTACTCATAAAATGTCCTTATGCAAGTCCAGATTCCAATTGATAAAAGATGAACATATGATAAAACGATTAAGTTCACCGGACTAGGAACGGTCCAAAAAGAAAATAACCATCAATTGAGTAGCCCGACACATGCAAATTAAAATCCTTAAATCAAAATGAACAACAAAACTTGGAATTTAGCGGAAGCAAAAATAACATACCTCATGTCCCTGAATGTGGCAATAATCTCTACCCCGCTGGTCCAGAGACTCACAAGCTTAGTGAGGTAATTCTGGACCCTTCCCTTGGTTTCCCTTTACGTTACCAGGACCTGTAAAAATAAGATAAAAGAGGGTAGACCCAGGTAACCACTAACTACCCTACGTGTGGTGTGTGCTAGCAAGGTGTTCAATGGAGTATTACTAGGTATAATTGAGATCAAATCATATGACAAGTACCAATTAAATGCATAGTGACGTTAATGACAACAGCTCATACTTTCTAATATATAAGACCAATCCAGAATCAACAGTCATGATATAACATAATATAAATCTCCACAAATTACCATCATCATATAGCAAATTACTCAAAGATCATTCATCAATCACATATCTCAACAATGTACGTTATAATCCAATACACAAATAACAAACCAAACAATCAATAACACCGATATCATATGGTCCAGTAGGGACTCACAACCCTCGCCTGAGACCGGGGGTGTTCTCCCCAATTCGTCTTTCCGTTTTATGTTATTTAGTCTTTGTAGGCCAACAAGGAATCTCATCGTGTAATGGCATTTTAGTTAGTTATTCGGTGATCATACACAACCACGAGCATGATCACAGATATAAGCAACTATCCACAAGCACAATGTCCATTCCATAATTCTTAACAATTTATTCATGCAATAGATCTTTCAAAACATAATATCTTTCCAAAATATAACAGCACATGCAATTCATGCTGGTTCAAATTAGATACTCCACCAAACCGTTGTATCAGAAAATAAGCTTTAAAAAATAGGATTCACAAATACCATAATATATATCAAAATCATTAGTTTCAAAGACTTACTAACCCATACACACATGCAAACGGGAAGAAGTAGTTACCTGATAGCCTACACCAATCTCACAACAGTACAGCCCCCCCCCCCCCGGTGCTATTTTAGCACGACTCAAACTCAATAGGAAGCAATAAGAAGTCTTAAGACCCTTAAAATCACAAACCGTACCAAATGGTTTTTGGACTTCTCTCTCTCTCACCATTCTCTCTCTTTATCTCTCTCTCTCTCTCAAAACCGGACATGACCCCATGGAGAAGAAAAGCCTTCTCCTTTTAAATTGATAAGAGGCGTACCATGTGCGTCATATCTTTTTTTTTTCTAACATTATTTTATTTATTTATTTATTAATTAATTATTTTATTTAAGGAAAGAATAGGTGGCATATATATCTATCTTGTTTAGTATCGAACGGTGTTAGTGTGTATGTGTCATTATTATATATATGTATATATTAATCTACTATTTAATGAAAGTAGGAATCAGCTGGTTATAATGCCCTTGAACTCGCCCATGAGGTTTTTATATGAAGATATATACACACAAATATATATATATATATATATATATATATTTTCTTCATGTGCACCATAAACTATCTTTACCTATATTGCAGGAAGAAAAGATGATACATATATGTTATATATATATATATATATAATTTCTTTACATTATTATTTTTTAAACTTCTTTAATCAGTCTTTTGAATCAAATGTCACGGAAGTTTGTTATATATATATTCCATTATTATTTCTTTTATTTATATATAAATATATATCTTTCTATATAAAAATTAAAATCTAATTATTTTAAATCTATATTTTGGAATTGAAAAGTATTTAAATCTATTTGACTATTTTATTCAAATTTATTATTATAAAATAATTCTTTCATGATATTCTCCCCTAAATTGAAAATAGGATGGTCCAATTCTCCCTATGTTTTTAAGAATTTTGCTCCTAAAATCCTCTTATCTCATATCTAATAATTTATTTCAATACTTATTTATTTATTCTAAACATCAAACAACCTCAAACAATCCAATTATCATTGTAATTAATCAAATCTCATTATTAGAGATCCTAAATTAATTACTAAATCTTAATTATTTTTTAGGATGTTACCACTCTATCCACCTTTTTAGAAATTTTGCCCCCAAAATTTTACTAAAAAGGGTTGAAAACAAGAAATTAATACACAAATAATCAAACAAAACAAAACTTACTCCTGAAGAGATGGGTATACTCGCTCTTTATATGGTACTTCCTACCAGTACTCTTATTGGTTAAGGGAATCCAAAATCTATTTACAATGACAGCCTAAGGTACCTCATTACTTGAGCTATTTTTAAAAAAATTCTTAAGCCACCAACAAGCTTTGATAGGCTTTTTCTTGCTAACAAAATGATCCCCATCTATAATTATTTAATCATACTGCCCATAAACTACGAGATAGAATTCCAACATCACTATGAAAAATCACAAAAAGTTATTGAATTATCTCCCCTTTTATTATTATTACCTCCTCTTGAAGCCACTTGGCATCCATACTAACTTAGAAACATCTCACTACTATGAATGATAACCCAAATCTTATCCTTGAAATCCTCAAAATATCACATTTTGTACATTCTTGATGCCTTATTTCCTTAATTTCAATAGAGAAAAGCCTCACTTTAATCACCTACAACACCGGATATCGCCTAAACATATATGTGCATGTGGGTATATATATATATATTACTAAACAGTCTCAAAATCCTAGGACTGATTCCCTTATAATTGCACACTTTTGACCTAGAACTCAACCCTTCATCTTCGAAGACCCCAAATCTATAACCTTTGGGCCCATAATCTATCTAAAACAACATATTCAAGCTGTCAAAATGCAATCCTAGAACCAATAACACCTCAATAATCCTTATCATACCTTGTATCTTTGAGTCTGATAATTACAACAAATAGTACACATCCATAAAGTATTAGCCGATATCAGGTTTAACCTCTAGTCTCATTTATGTATCAATTCTCTCCCCAATCATAACCTCTTATTCTAACTCCTTAACTACCATTAAGAATATTATTTTTTCAAATCAATGTTCAAATAATAAAACCAACAGATAAAAAAATAGAATAAAGGATCAAGTAACTAATAGAAACAAAAATACTACGAGTGATTATAAAATTGATGGTCAAATGAAAAAGTGATCAATGTTGAATAAAAATAAGATAACGTAAATTGAATTCATCAAAATGTTAGTTAGCAATCAAATGATAGATTTTCAAAAGAACAAAAATTTAAATTTAAAATAATGAAATAATGAATCTTATAAACCTCGGGAAAGTTTCAAGAATAAATACTAAATCATAAAAGTTTTACTTTTGAATTACATTTTAAAAAATATATTTTTTAAAAAAAAAGTTAAAAAGTGGTAACAAATGAAGGAATGATGGTAAACTTAATTTATTTATGAAAAGACACCACATTAAATTATTTTTTTCAAAACTTTAGTGACATAAGTTGTGAATGCAGGCTGTCACCCAAGAAGGGGGTGAATTGGGTGACAGTAATTTTTAAAATCTTTTTCTGATTATCACTGATAATATTTCACAATGTGGAATGCACTAAAGAATATATAAATTAAGTATGCTAGAAGTTAAGAGAAATAAAGAGGAGATAATGCACACATAGTTTATCCTGGTTCGGTCAATCCAGACCTACATCCAGTCCTCAGGCTCCACCTGAGATTTCCACTACCCTCTCGTTTAAATCAGGGACAAGAGAAGCCTTTACAACCCACAAGTTTAACCGGGCACTTGAGAAGCCTTTACCATAGGTTTTACAACACGGGATCACCTGCCAACCTTCTCACAAAGCTTTAGAATTCTCTCTAAACACTCCCCCTTACTACCTGTAAGGCAATATCCCTGTTTTAAAGCACCAAGCTTTCAGAACAACCTCAAACAGTAGAGGATTTCAATAATGAAGTTCACTTAATGAACAAATTGTGATAATCAGTTAAGTACAGAGAAATATGTGATGAGATTACAATTCTAGAGCTTTACTGATTCAACAATGAATGCTCTAGTTCTCTTTTTCTAATCTTGACTCAATATTCTTTTTCTCATTTCTGGGCTCACTTGGATTCAACTCTCAGTCAGTGTAAACTAAAACATTTTGCATAAGGCCCTGTTCATCATCATCGTTCTCTTCTTTTTGAAGGCAAGTCTAGATCAATTTATATCTTTGCAGCTCGCCCTTTCTTTTAGTTTAATGTGACCGTTAGAATATAGACATTGTGAGCTCTTAGCCGTTGGCAATCAATTCAAATTTATGTCCTAGATTCACTGTTCATGCATAGAGTGCGTTCTGAACGTTAGCAACAACTGTACTTTTGTGGCAGCTTTTTCAGTAGCGCTAGCATGCTTTGCTATCGCTAACTGCATAGCATAATTCCTACACTTGAGCTGTTAGCTAAACAAATAATCATATATTGCATAGCAGATGCTATCGCAAGCTTAATCCATTAGCTCAAAGAAGATAATACATTAGCTAAGGAGTTTTCAAATCATTCTCTATCGATAGATATAGATATTATCGCTAGCATATTCTCTTTAGTTCAACGTTCAGCGTACTAGCCATATAATAATCATTCTTCTATCGATAGCTAAACATAGTAGCACAAGCAACTATGTTATCACTAAACTCATTTGTTCTTAGGTACAAGCTATTATCTGGAGTAGTCTGTTATCGATAGCTTAACCTATTATCGCTAGCTGATTCTATTAGTTCAAGGACTTGGTTTATCATTCAGCTAGTTGTTCTTCCTTTCTTTTATCCATGATATCATTGAGCTTCCAGCGATAGAATATTTCTTAGCGATAGTGAATGACTTAGTGATAGATATTAACTTTGTTATTCCTAAGTCTTCATTTGCTATGACTCTTTGTGTGCTAGCGATAGGCTCTAGCTCTAGCGATAGTGATCTGTTACCTGTCATATTTTACTTAAGTTCAAAGGTAACTTACACTTATTTAATTATGTTACTTATGGGGTCAGTCTTCATCAAAACTTAAGATTCTAACATAAGTTTCCCGATATGTAGAAAAATTCCATATTCAAAACAAGTTTAAAGTAAAGGGATGTTGAAATTTAAAAGGATAGGAAGGACTATTGCAGTTTTTCTTTTAAAAAATAGAATACAATCAAAATATTTTTAAATTTAATGCTGAAAATATTTGTAAAATAAAGAAAAAAATTGTAACTTTAATATCTTCCAAACATATAATAAAAACGCTCAAGAGGGAACTAGTAACTAAAAAAATACTTGGTTTTATAGCTGGATTGTTTTTGGACCAAAAAAACTGTATATTTTTTAAAAAAACTAATAATAATCATCAATCAAATAAAAATTTCTGAAAAAAATATTTTAAAAACATTTAAGAACTAATCAAACTATTTATTCTCAAATAAAATATAAAAAACTGTGGATCTACCTAGAAAATATTTTAAAAAGAAAAATCTACTTTCGTTATAAAAGAATTCTATTTTCAAAACAATTTGAGGGTAAAGAGACAATAAATTTAAATACAGTAGGAAGAATGATGGTAGTTTAAATATAACAATAGAATATAATTGCAATTTCAAGCAAAAGATATTTCAAACTTATAATTCAAAAGTAAAAGACTTAATTTATAAACTATATCGAACAATAGAAATAATTGTTTCTATTTTCGTAATAATCCATGAAATGAGAAGATTGCTTTCAAATCAAATTTAAAAATAATAAGGTTAAAAAAAATGAGGACAATAAAATATCCATTTTTTTAAAAAAAAGCATTCTATTTTTTTCAGGAGCGAAAATTGATTGATTTTTGAAAGTACATCCAACTCTTAAAACATATTCAATCATGCGAAATGGCTCATAAACATCTGTTGAAACAAAATGACTTATTTAAAATTTTAAAATCTACCACTTGTGTATTAAAAAAGGGACTTCCATCACTTCCAAAGTTTCATGATGAACACTAAATCCATTTAACTAACTCTTTATCATTATCCAACCTAACCACATTTTTCCCTACTAGCGAGCCTATCAAACCATCCATGTCCAACAAACATCACCTCATGGTCAACATATGGTTTAAAATCACCATATAATATCAACCAATCACCCTTAATCAAATTTAACCCAAAACACAAGATTCCCTACTTCACACTTGGGTAAGGTTATCAACTTATCAACCATTGCTTCATGACTACTATAATATTTTCAAATCCTTAAAATCACAATCAAATCCCAATTCAATAAAATTTTAGTCAAATTAAATCTAAACTTCATGCCTTAATTCCCTAATTTCTTCTATCTCACTTCCCAACAGTCTTAGCCAATACGATTTTTTTTCATTAGCACCGATATGTCTAAAGAAACCAAGAAGCCTCAAATTCCTTTCAATTCTCTAAATCCATTCCAAATCCTAATATTCACAACTTTGAATATCTCTAAACTCCCTTCTAGGTCAACCTCAACAAGTCAATCTAAAAAGAACTCATTCTAAGCACCACTGAAACTAATGTAGTTGTCAAATTATTGAAAGTCCTCAATTAATCAAAACCCCAACAAACTTTAGCTTTAAATATTCAAAACTTAACCAAATCCTCATACCTAGAGTTACAAGCATATTCCAAATAGCCATACTCAAACCATATTACTCCATTCAACTTTCCCATCAAAACTAGTAAGAATTTAACCATCATTATTCCTTATCTTGTTAGGCCAAAGCTAATTAGTTTCTAGAAAATCCTCAATTCTTTACAATGTACCCACTCTCCTAATCTTGAATAGGCAATCCCGAACATTTATTCACTTAACTTGGACATACTTTCTAATTTTAAACAAAACTCAATTCGCCCAACTTACCTAACTTTTATTTCCTATAGCATCTGGCATTTATACAAGAAAGATAAATTGATCATTTAATTTACCTTTCATATATCCTGAAGACATTGGCCCACCAATTCGAATCATTAAATAGAGCAGTTATTGTTCATCAAATCATACTGTTCCATCTTTTAAATAAAACCTACTATCCTCCTCACCACAGGACGAAAGATATATCATATAACAATATGGCAATAAATATATAATCAATAAGACCTAAATAGTACAAGGTATACTCTCCCACCCACCTACGGATGGAAGTTACACCTATAAGAATTAACAAAAAAAAGCCTAAATTAGGGAAAAGATCAGGAATGTATTGCCACAATACACTAATGCAAGTGCAATGTATGACCAAAAATATCAAGAAACACGCGTGTAAAGCACCTCCAGGTCTGAGACCATGAAACTGATACCAACTGTAACACTTACGACTTAATTATACTTTTCAATGCATTTTAAATTACCATTCATTAATTACAAAATTATTTATTGATTTCATCAATTACAAAATTATTTATTGACTAACTATGTTAGAAAAAGAATTTCGATCATTTCAATAAAATACCAATTAAATGCCCTAACCATGATAGAAAAAGAATTTCCATTATTAAAAGACTATCAAATCACATGACAAGTACCAATTAAATGCATAGTGACGTTAATGACAACAACTCATACTTTCTAATACATAAGACCAATCCAGAATCAACATTCATGATATAACATAATATAACTCTCCACAGGTTACCATCATCATATAGCAAATTGCTCAAAGATCATTCATCAATCACATATCTCAATATTGTACGTTACAATCCAATACATAGATAACAAACCAAACAATCAATAACACCATATCATATGGTCCTGTAGGGACTCACAACTCTCGCCTGAGACCGAGGGCGTTCTCCCTAATTCATCTTTCTGTTTTATGTTATTTAGTCCTTGTGAGCCAACAAGGAACCTCATCGCGCGATGTCATTTTAGTTAATTATTCGGTGTTTATACACAACCACCAACATGATCACAAATATAAGCAACTATCAACAAGCAAAATGCCCATTCCAGAACTCTTAACAATTTATTCATGCAATAAATCTTTCAAAATATAATATCTTTCCAAAATATAACAGCAGACTCAATTCATGCTAGTTCAAATTAGATACTCCACCAAACCGTTGTATCAGAAAATAAGCTTTAAAAACTAGGATTCACAAATACCATAATACATCCCAAAATCATTAGTTTCAAAGACTTACTAACCCATACACACTCAAACGGGCATAAGTAGTTACCTGATAGCCTGCACCGATTTCACGACAGCGCAGCTCCCCTGTGCTGTTTTAGCACGACTCAAATTCAATAAAAGCAATAAGAAGACCCTCAAAATCACAAATTGTACCAAATGGTTTTCGGACTACTCTCTCTCTCTCTCTTACAAATTATGACGTGATCCCATGGATAAGAAAAGCCTTCTCCTTTTAAATTGATAAGAGGCATACCATGTGTGTCATATCTTTTTTTAACATTATTTTATTTAGTTATTTATTATTTTATTTAAGGAAAGAATAGGTGGCATATATATATATCTTGTTTAGGATCGAACGGTGTCATCATGTATGTGTCATTATTATTTATATATATGTGTATATATTAATCTACTATTTAACGAAAGTAGGAATCAGGTGGGTATAATACACTTGAACTCGCCCATGACGTTTTTATATGTATATATACACACACACAAATATATATATATATATATATATATATATATATTTTCTTGATGTGCACCATAAACTATCTTTACCTATATTGAAGGAAGAAAAGATGACACAAATATGTTATATATATATATATATAATTTGTTTACATTATTATTTTTTTAAATTTCTTTAATCAGACTTTTGAATCAAATGTAACCGAAGTTTGTTATATATATTCCATTATTATTTCTTTTATTTATATATATATATAAATATATATATCTTTATATATATATATAAATTCAAAATCTAATTATTTTAAATCTGTATTTTGGAATTAAAAAGTATTTAAATCTATTTGAGTATTTTATTCAAATTTATTATTATTATAAAATAATTCTTTCATAATATTCTCCCTTAAATTGAAAATAGGATGGTCTAATTCTCCCTATTTTTTGTTAAGAATTTTGCTCCTAAAATCCTCCTATCTCATATCTAGTAATTTATTTCAATAAGTATTATTTATTCTAAACATCAAACAACCTCAAACAATCAAATTATCATCGTAATTGATCAAATCTCATTATTAGAGATCCTAAATAAATTATTAAATCTTAATTCATTTTTCAGGATGTTACAGACATCATATTTACTTTTAATACTTTTCATAGTATATTGTGCTCTTTTTGACTTCATAATCATTTTGCTATTTACTTTCAATAAGTTGATACATATTTCCCTACGAATGGCTTCTGGCCATATTAAAATACTTGCTCATAATTTTATATCAAAATGTAATTATATTAATATTTCCAAAAATTGTTACATCAAAATTATCAATTTCGGTATTGGTTATATGTGATCGTAGCAAAATATATTAATTAGTCTTCAGGATTATTACATTTGATGAAGTGATTCTCTATAAGTTACTTATCTTCTGGACAACATATTCTTAAAAATATTTTTTAAAGACTATAAAGCTCATATTTTTTTCCATTTAATTTAATACATGACAATAAGCCATCAAGGCTTTAATATTTATGACAATTCAATCATTAGAGTACCACAATTTCTTTTTTTGTTTGCACAATGTAGTGGAACTCATAATATTCTTTCTACAAAAGAACTATTAAAAGGCGATGTGACTTCTAGTTATCGAGTTACAACTAAAAAAGCTATTAGATAAAATAATATGACTTCTAGTCATTTTGTAATATTTTCTTTTTGTCTATATGACTTCTAGTCATATTTAATTTTCATATTTTCTCATAATATTAATAAACATAGAAATATGAATTCCATGATTATGGTTCAATAGCCAAGACATGCATATTATTGGCTTTTAACTATCAATGCCACCGATTTAATGTGATAAAATTAATTATCACTCTTATAATTTGTTCCTTGCTTTCAATAGCCAATAATCACTTTTCTTAAATATTTGTCTTAAAGACCACGTTAAGTATCTTTCAAAGCTATAAAGCTATTTTATGTCATTTGATGCTTAAGCCATTTGTCATTAGCCTTCAGGGCTTGGCATTTTTAATATTTAGATGATCAAAATGTCACTCATTTTTTCATGCCATTTTTTAAATCACAAGATGGTGTCTACCAATAATCATTATCAAAAGTGATGAGGTTTCAGGCCATCTAATCAGAAATTTGGGAGTATCATGGCTATTTGCCATCCAATAATATGAAACATAAATAAAATGACATGATAGCAACTTAAAATTAACATGAAATGTAATGATAGAAAGGTAAATGAAATAATATAGCAAATAAAAAACAAGAATAATATAAATTGCAATATCAATAACAAAATAAAGGCATAATATAAGAAAATAAAATGAAATTAAAATGACAAAATAAAAGGCATAATATAAGATAATAAAGGGCATAAATTATATAAGGGTTAATATAACTTTTGGTGCCTGAACTTTCACTCAATTTTGGTCTTGGTCCCTGAACTTTGAAAGTTTTGATTTTGGTCCCTGAACTTTCGGTCAATTTTGGTTTTGGTCCCTGAACTTTACAATCGATGGTTGTGGTCCCTGAACTTTCAATCAATTTTAGTCTTGGTCCCTGAACTTTTAGTCTATTTGGGTTTTGGTCCCTGAACTTTCAGTTTATTTTGGTTTTGGTCTCTGAGCTTGAGGGACCAAAACCAAAATTAACTGAAAGTTCAGGGACCAAAACCAAAACTTTCAAAGTTCAGGGACCAACACCAAAATTGAGTGAAAGTTCAGGGACCAAAAGTTATAATAACCCCATTATATAAATAAAGGGCATAATATAAGATAATAAAATGAAAAAAAAAAAAGGATCAATAAAAGAGAGACTGAAATATATATATATATATATATTATAATATGCATTTGTGTAAAAAAAAAAAAACTAAGCACTATGTAGCATAATATTTTATAAATATAGCACTCTATGTATATAACATGCATATGTGTGCGTGTGAATTAGAGTGTGCGCGCGTGCACAAATGATGTAACATGAAAAAATTGAACACGAAAAATGATAGGTAAAGAACTTAGAAAAATAAATTGTATGTGCTGTGTGTGTATAACAACATATTAATATATAGGGAGTATATGTGCTCTGTGTGCGCACGCTATAACAATATATTAATTAATATAGGGTGAAGGGTCAAAATTGACCCTGTACTTATGTCCAAGGTGCATCTAGCACCTTGTACTTTTTTTTTTTGGCTCAAAATTGTCCATCAACTTCAAATTCGGGCCAATAATGACTCTTCTTTCAAACTGGCCCAACGGACATTTCAAATTTGGGCCAATAATGACTCATCCGTCAAACTGCCCCAACGGATGTTTCAAATTCAAGTCAATAATGACTCATTTGACAAACTGGCCAAAAAAAAAAAATAGATTCCTGTAAAATTCTAGTGTGGGACTTACCCATAAAAAAATAACGAAAATTGGGCCAGTTTGAAAGAGGTGCCATTATTTACCCGAATTTAAAATGTTTGTTGGGCTAGTTTGATGGAGGAGTCATTATTGGTTCAAATTTGAAACGTCCGTTGGACTAGTTTGGTGGAAAAGTCATTATTGACCCAAATTTGAAAGTTTTGGACACTTTTGAGCCAAAAAAAGTACAAGGTGCCTGATGCACCTTCGACATTAGTACATGGTCATTTTTGATCCTTTACCCATTAATATATAGGGAGTATAGTTAAAATTTCACAGCAAATTCGTGCTGATCATGTGGTATAAAAATGAAGAAAAGAAGAAATATGTAGAGAGGAAGATGGAATAGCAAAACAAGAAATTTGAGAGGAAGTAAAAGAGATTCTCATTCACTTGTAAGTCTTAGTACAAATGCTTTATACTTGGCCTCTATTTATAAGCTTCCATACATTAAAGTCCATAACTACAGTTACAAAAGAGTAAATATGAGTATAATGGCAATAATCATAAGAAACTTCCACAAACCATTCATTAGGAGGTTATAGGAGAAAGAATTGTAAGAGTGAGGAGACCATCCACTATCATATAACAATATTCATAACAAACCTATAGTTTTTACAAATTATTGATTTGATTAATTTTTTAGTGTATATAATTTAATTATCTATACTTGTAAAAGAAAACGCGTTGGTAGTGTCATGCGAGTCGCCTTAAATGATCATTGTCCATCGTGAAAGACGATCTGAAAATTGAAGTCACTCGTACTTCCTTCGTCAATAAACATTTTTTAAAAAAAAAATTAATACGTGAAGATAGATCAATGAAAGAAATCAAATAAATATTAAGAGAAAAAGACAGACAAAAAATTACCTGGCAGGAGCAGCCACATAAGCATTATTAAGGTGTTATTGACGTTTTTTACCCATAGTATAACTCAGTTATGAGTTGAACTAATAATGATCAATTTTTCAAAAATATGAAAGGACAAGAACTAGATTTTAAATGAGAAAAAAAATCAAGAACTGAATTATAAACGTGTCAAAAGTTAAGAGTCATATGTGAAAGAATGAGTTATAAGTTAGTTTCAAATTCAAGAACGAAAATAATAATTTCCACAAATCTATATAATTTTCTTTTCACACGGATTTGATCTATGTATGATATATACTGTTTTTAGCCTTTGTGCGTGTTTAATCCGTGGGATAGATAACTGTAATAATTAGCATAGATGATATATTTTGGTTCCTTTTTTTTTCAGATTGAGAAATCAAAGAAAAAAGTTGATTGTTAATGGTCCTCATCCATCTTAAAGTCTTCAAGCTTCTGAGTTTGTGTGGTGAAAATGGATATGAAATTGCTAAACGTTGCATGAATACCCACTACTACAGAAATACCCTATTGCAGCGCAACAATAGCAGCGCTTATAAAATGCAAGTGATGGGATAGGTATAATATGACCTATACCAGCGCTTATAAATAAAAGTGATGGTATAGGTACAAGCATATAGCAGCGCTTAAGCGATACTATAGACCCCATGGGATTTAATTTTAATTTGAAAAATAAGTAAAACAATTTAATAAAATCATTGGAAAATTAAGAAATGGAAAATATATTAAAAAAAATACTTATTTAGCCCCCGGGAATTTAAAAATTAGATAAAAACAATTTGATACAATTTTAAAAATCTGAAACAATTAAAAAGAAACAAAAGCATTTAAATTGTTTTTATTAAATTAGGTTACATATAAAAATTAAATCCCAGGGGTTCTATAGCAGCGCTTAAGCGCTGCTATAGGACCCCTGGGATTTAATTTTTATATTAAAAAATATGTAAAACAAATTAAAAAAAATTTGGCAAATTGTTTTACATTTTTTTAAATAAAAATTAAATCCCAGGGGCCTATAGCAGCGCTTAAGCGCTGGTATAGGCCCCTAGGGTTTATTTTTTATATTAAAAAATATGTGAAACAATTTAAAAAAATTAACAAATTATTTTACATATTTTTTAATATAAAAAATAAACCCCAGGGGCCTATACTAAGCGCTGGTATAAGCCCCTGGGGTTTATTTTTTATATTAAAAAATATGTAAAATAATTTTAAAAAATTGGAAAATTTTTTTACATTTTTTTTAAATAGAAATTAAAGCCCAGGGGCCTATAGCAGCGCTTAAGCGCTGGTATAGGCCTCTGGGGTTTATATTTTATATTAAAAAATATGTAAAACAATTTTAAAAAAAATTAACAAATTGTTTTACATTATTTTTTAAATAAAAATTAAATACCAGGGGCCTATACCAGCACTTAAGCGCTGGTATAGGCCCCTGAGGTTTATTTTTTATATTAAAAAATATGTAAAACAATTTAAAAAAAATTGGCAAATTGTTTTACATTTTTTTAAATAAAAATTAAATCTCAGGGGCCTATACCAGCGCTTAAGCGCTGGTATAGGCCCTTGAGGTTTATTTTTTATATTAAAAAATATATAAAAAAAATTTAAAAATAGTGACAAATTATTTAACATTGTTTTTAAATAAAAATTAAATCACATGGGGCCTAGATAGGCCTAAATAAGTATTTTTAAATTTTCTTTCCTTTTTTAAAATGAATTAGTATTTTTAAAATTGGTTTTAGATATTTTTTAAATAAAATTTAAATGACAGGGGGCCTATAGCAGCGCTTAAGCACTGCTATAGGCCCCTGGGGTTTATTTTTTATATTAAAAAATATGTAAAACAATTTAAAAAAAATTAACAAATTGTTTTACATTATTTTTTAAATAAAAATTATAAACCAGGGGCCTATAGCAGCGCTTAAGCGCTGGTATAGGCCCCTGGGGTTTATTTTTTATATTAAAAAATATGTAAAATAATTTTAAAAAAATTAACAAATTGTTTTACATTATTTTTTAAATAAAAATTAAATACCAGGGGCCTATAGCAGCGCTTAAGCGCTGGTATAGGCCCCTGGGGTTTATTTTTTATATTAAAAAATATGTAAAACAATTTAAAAAAAATTGGCAAATTGTTTTACATTATTTTTTAAATAAAAATTAAATACTAGGGGCCTATAGCAGCGCTTAAACGCTGGTATAGGCCCCTGAGGTTTATTTTTTATATTAAAAAATATGTAAAACAATTTTAAAAAAATTGACAAAATGTTTAACATTGTTTTTAAATAAAAATTAAATCACATGGGGCCTAGATAGGCCTAAATAGGTATTTTTAAATTTTTTTTCCTTTTTTAAAATGAATTAGTATTTTTAAAATTGGTTTTAGATATTTTTTAAATAAAATTTAAATGACAGGGGGCCTATAGCAGCGTTTAAGCGTTGCTATAGTCCCTTTAGACTTAATTTTTATATTTCCCTCCCTCTCTAATTTCACTCCCGCCGCCCTAAGTTCGTTCTCTCTCTTTTTCTCTCTTCTCTTGCTCTCCCTTCCTCTCTTCCCTATCATCATCGAGCATCACCGTCTTCATCTCCACCTCTGCATTTGTTCTGCGGTGCCAAAAATTATGGGAGGGGGGTCTCGGGCTCTCGGCTGCCCCCCTCAGCTGCTCCCTCGGCTGCCCCAATGATTTGGGGCAGTTTTCTTATATATTTTTTTTATTTTTTTATACCATTAAACTCTACATTAAAAGAGTGACATTTTGATATATTATGGGCAAAAAACGAATATGTTTTCAATTTGTTATGATTTTTCAAAAATTAGGTACCAAAAAATAAGGCTGTATTTTTTCATTGAAAGTACCTAATCTTTGAAAAATTATAACAAATTGAAAACATATCCGTTTTTTGCCCATAATATATCAAAATGTCACTCTTTTAATGTAGAATTTAATGGTATAAAAAATAAAAAAAATATATAATAAAACTGCCCCAAATCATTGGGGCAGCCGAGGGGCAGCTGAGAGGGGGGCAGCCGAGACCCCCCTCTCAAAAATTATACCTTCCGATTTGCGCCAAAAACCACCTGAAGTTGAAAGTTCCAATTTTTCATCCCTACAAATCCGAGGGAATCGTAAGTTTTGGCTTTTCGTTTCTGGGTTTTCTTTCTTTCTGCTCAACTTGTTCGGTGATGGGCGAATGCAATATGGAGGACCTTCCTTTGCCGGCTCTCTTTGAGCAAGCTCGGAAGATCCACATGACTGTGACGGAATCTGGGGCGGACCAGGTATGTCCTTGCGCTTGTTTGATTTTTTTGCCCATTTGCTTAATTGAGCTTGCGCTTGATTTTCTCTGGAGGTGTTAATTTTTTTATGGGTTTTGTTCAGGAGCTCGTGAAGAAGGGATGTGAGGCGCTGGAGAAGTGTGAGGATATGATAAATAAGCTGGGTTTATTCTCAGCAAATGAGACTAAGGATGATATCAGTACAACGAATCTCAAGTATTCTCTGGTAATTGTTGGTCTTCAATTATTATTTCCAATGCGACTGATTAATGGTGATTTAATTAAATCATCCAAACAACTGTTTCCTGAGTTTTATTTTTCATCTAAATGACTGGTCAAAATGGTTGCTTTACTTTTCTAGTGTGTGTTTCCTCTCTTGCAATTGATCCTCATGCTTTGTGAATCTTTCTTCTCTTCATGTTATTTGGAATATATGTCAACTTTGGGCTTGCACGTCGGGAACATGAAATAGAGCTAGGAAGAACCAAACGACTTAGGGATATTTACCCTTCTTAACTATTTAGATCTGTATAGTTGCAAACTTATAAAAGGCAAACCCCCTGATCAACAAAGGAAACATTGTCCTTCTCTTTTCCAGAAGAGAAATTGTATTTTACGCAATCTTCCTCACATTATTTTCCCCTTCCTTTTATCATTGGCTCAATGCAAAATAACAAAAAACTAACTGTTTGTAATTAATATTGCATGTTAAAGGTGTGAAATTGACGTGCATTTTTTATAACACCATTAGAAATTAGGATGACATATACA
Source organism: Mimosa bimucronata (assembly GCA_037074515.1). Classification (NCBI taxonomy): domain Eukaryota; kingdom Viridiplantae; phylum Streptophyta; class Magnoliopsida; order Fabales; family Fabaceae; genus Mimosa; species Mimosa bimucronata. The sequence goes on from CM073441.1 coordinate 23,821,777, forward strand.
GGAATCTATTATCTAGTAATAAATAAAAACTGAAACAAAAGACAAGGAGAATGGACAATGTTCAACGTGGTGATATTGAAAGAAACCAAAGGCAACATTTTTACTGAGAATTTGTTCTTTCTAAAGCCTAGTTGAAGGATCATATTCCTGTAACTGAGGATGGTTCAGATTTTAGGGAGCTCCATACGGCTTTAACCATCTAGTTCGCGAATGAGAGGTAAAGGTGATTGAACCTTGCAAACCGAACTTTATGTTTAAGTGCTATCCATATTTCTTGGCAGAAGGAAGGTCATGCAGATTCTTTTCTTACTATATATTACCCGATGGACAATGAAGGCCTTCTCATTTGAAGTAAAATTACACTGAAAATAGTTAATAGTATGTTATGAATTAGATTAAGTTTATTTGGTGTGTGCTATTCTCGTAGAATAAATTTCACAGTGTAAATGATAATTAAGTTTATATAATGACCTGATTAGTATTACGAAAGAGAAAGTAAGAGAGGGAGTGAATCCGCCGAGACTTTCTGTGAGGGCCTCTCAATCTCATAAGTCCAATGAAATTGGTTTGGGATCAAATCGGGTAGGGTTTAGTAGCTGTTTCATTCCTCTCCTTTATCCTTCATCTCCAACCACCAATTTTTTATCCTTCGTCTCCAGCGAACTTCGAACTCGGATCAGACCTTGCCTTCTCCTCGTCATGGTATTATCTTTCTTTTTTTCCCTTGATTTAGCGATTCTTTAGATTGTACATTCTGCTTCTCATAATGATAGTTTTTGTTGGGGATTTGCTTGAATCGTCTTTCTTTCTTTTGAATCTGGGTTGAATTTGTGATCGCTAAATTTATTTACTTAGAATTTGTTCTCTCTCTCTCTCTCTCTCTCTCTCTCTTTTTCTTGTTTTTGGACTTCTTGTAGAATGAATAGAAAGGCAGGGAAGAGTTTATTTGTAGAAAATTTGTGTACTATATCTTTTTGGTTGCTGGTAAATGGCATGTGTTTAGTTGGTCTATGATGAACTATAAAAACTGTGCGTTACTTTCATTTTCTGAGGTCTTTCCTGAATTCTTTGGTGTGGGTTATGTTGCCTAGATTTATGAATTGAATTAAGTTAGATAGAAGTTTGTTGTTTAATCAACCTATGCTAATAGTTATGTTTTCTTGAACTTGTTGGGCATCTTCTTAGTTACTTGTTGAGGTCTTTGTTTTGGATTTTGTATTTTCAGCTGTAGGAATTGAATTAAGAAGTAACCAGTTGCTCCTTGTGGCAGCCGAAAGATCTTCATGATTAGACACTCAGATAATTAGTTTAGGTCCTTTTGTTTATGTCAATGTTGGCACTCAAAAGTGCACTGCAATTTTCAATTTGTTGATCAATGATTTTAGAATATCTGGACTTGGCAATAAATGCGTTTTGTTGGAAAATTATAATAGGATGGTTTAACATGATTAATGGTTTTGTTAATGACTTAAAGAAAAAGATGTGTTCGAGTGCAATGCTTGCGTGATATGTGTTACAAATTCAGATGGTTCTCAGCATATTATCATTTTTCTTAGATGAACAAATTAAACTTTATAAATTCTTAGCTTATTAATATTTTTTTGGATAAACAAATAAAACTGTTGTGCTTTATATACAGCCTAAGCAAATCCATGATTTTTGCTGTCTAGACTAAATTTATATCATCGAGCATCACCGTCTTCATCTCCACCTCTGCATTCGTTCTGATCTGCATCTGCATTTTTACTGTCCAGACTTTCTGTGCTATACTACTGTCATTTTTCAGTATGTTTGCTGCAGAATTTTTGTGCTGTTCAATCTGGTTTTAAGTGGCTGCAAGTTTATTCTTACCATTTTGCTGGTTGATTCATGCACCTAAATTTGATTCTGCTCTTGTGATTTTGCTGAGGATCACATATATTGCTAAAAATCTGATTCATCCTTGCATTTCTTGCTTTGTTGCTGCAGACTTTTGTGCTATTTTGCACATTGTGACATGAAATTTTTGAAAGTTGCTGCTATATCTAAAATTAAATATCTTGAATTGTGAACTGGTTATGTCCATTTTGCTGTCTGCTTTGCAGCTGCTTTGTTGTCTGATTTGTGCAATTCTATTCCTCTTGTAATTCTCTTGAATGCTGCCCTTTCCTGCGATATACCTCTCCTGTTTTCAGATTTGATATACTTATTGCTCTGATTGGTTTGACTGATGCAAGTGGAGTATATACGAAATAAAATTAAATATTTTTTTTTAAAAAAAATCAATAGCAGCGCTTATTTTGTTAAGCGCTGCTATAGGTATGACTTATAGCAGCACTTAAGCGCTGCAATAGGTAAATTTTAGGTGCCCTATAGCAGCGCTTAAGCGCTGCTATAGGTCACCTATTGCAGCGCTTAACAAGCACTGCTTTAGGCCTAATAGCCTATAGCATCACCGGCTATTGCAGCGCTTATAAGCGCTGCTATAGGGCCAAAATAAGCGCTGCTATAGACATTTTCTGTAGTAGTGACCGCAACATATATAGTGGTCATATATTGGAGTGTGTGTGTAGAGAGAGGTTAAATTATAGAAAACACCTATGAACTTTGAGTCAGTTGTATATATAACTTTTGAAAATTTAAATTAAGAAACCCTAACGTTTCATATTTGGACTCTCAACTCCCTTATCGTTAAAATTAAATTTCCGTTAAAGTCAATAGTTTTTATCATATCTAATTTTTTTTATATTTTGTTTTGTAAAGTGTCATTGAAAAATAACTCTTTTCATTATAAAAAAATAACAGTAACTATATTATAATATTTTATTTCAAATAATACATGATCAAATAAATATTTTACATGCATTTTAAGTAATTTTTATCTTTTAGATGTTCTATTTATAACATGCACTGTCAAGAAAATATTTTAAATCCTTTTTTTAAATATTAAATATTTTTCAAATATTTGAAAATACTTAAAATCATATATCAGTTATCAAGGATTATTTTTTAGAATGACATGATATGTAATAAAAAAGGTTTAAACTATTAATGACAAAAACCCTTAACTTTAACAGAAATCTTAATGGCAAGAGAGTTAAGAGTTAAAACATGAAACGTTAGGGCGTCTTAATTTAAAGTTTCAAAAGTTAGGGAGGTTATGTACAACTGATCCAATTCAAGGGTTATATGTAATTTAACTATATATATATATATATGAAACTCCAAAATAGAACTCACTAATTAAATACGCGTGAGATGGGGACACATTAGGGTCAAAGTCTTTAGAGATCATCCCAATTAAGGCATTGTACATAAACATAACGTGTGAGACAAGCAAAATTGAATAAAAAGTAGTATAGTGTCTTAATTGTCCCCACACAATTGAAATTGAAATACATGAACATTCAAATATGCATAATGGATTCACATAAAATGGATAATGACAATTAGAACATGCCTAATTATTTTTAATTGTTTTTTTTTAAATCACCACCCTCCATTAACTTCTTCCAAACGGGGGTGTTGAGCTTTGCTCCAGTGACCTGAATGGCTTGGGCAGGACCAGTTTGGTCAGGCCATCATACTGCTTGAACATTTTCATATATATATATATATATATATATTTTAATGTACGATTATGGATTAAAAACATCAAATTTTATAAATGAAAAAGTTATGATAGTTCCTAATATTTGGGCATTAGTATTATTTAAATTTGTATTAGTGGTTGTGGAGATTGGGATTAGGTGTCCTGTAACGAGTTTTATATGCAGTACTCAAGTGCCACCAATCAAGGCATAAGATAAATATTTATATAACGAAAAGAACATGATAATATTATAAATGTGTTGGTATTGTACCTGCACTTAACCACTGAACACAAAACTCACTAAACTCATCGCAGGGGCTATATTCTGGTATATTTTCGAAGTTTCTGAAGCCAAAGTAACTAATAGCAAATCTGAAGCAGTAAACTTGTTCCTGTTGTTGATTATTATTTCTCAATAACTACTTCAATTTCTCAATTTACTATTTTGGTTTTGATATTAATTACTCCTATTTTAGAAGTTTCAAAAAGATAGCGGGCATCAGTTTCAACTAATCACAAAGTTCCTAATCCATTTGTTTTAGTTATGAAAAAAAGAATAGTTAATAACAAAATAAGAAAGGTAAATAGAGAAACCCCAAGTAGTTTTTAGATGATAATCAGTAACAAGGGCATTGTTTCTTACTTCAGTATAGTTTTTATTATTTTGGTTTTACTAGTAATTACTTTTATTTCCAAAATTTAATGTGTATTAGGAATATTTTACAGGCAAGGCTATAAGCGTCAAAGCCCTAATGGCTATCGGCCCAAAAAGACTCATAAACTTTAGGGTCTGTTTGGATTAGTTTTTCGAGAATAGCTTTTGAGAAAAAAGCTAAAAAAAGCTTTTGGAGAATAGCTTTTCTGAAAAAAAAATAGCTTTTGATAAGATGTGAGTGTTTGGATAGGCATTATCAAAATGACTTTTTCACTTGCAAATTACAAAAAAAGACATTAGCTAATGTGGTATTTGCATATAAATGATAAAATTTTGTTTCAAACATTTTGAACATCGAATTTTATATTTAGTAACAAATTTTAAATTAGATTTGTAAAAAATTAAAATTATAACACTAATCAATTTTAATATGATAAAAAAGCTCAAAAATATATTAGTTAGCAAGTAATAGAAACCCAAACTTTTCTTAAATGGAAATTATTTTTATAAAATATACATTATCATATTATACAATATGCTCTAAAAGTTTTTTATAAAATATATTATTATCAACCTGAGTGGCTGTGGGAAATAGGAACAAGAGATGGGTGATGATGCTTTTGTCAGCTGGCCCTTAGTTCGAGCAGGACAAAAAGGACAGTGAAGGAGGAGAAGAGAGTAGAAGAATATAAGAATAATTTTGGTAAAGTATTTATAATGGGATATAAAGAGGGAAAAAGCAGCTGGAAAAGGGGAAAAGTAGATTTTTCCCAACTATGGTTTTAAACTTCAAAACCTAGGTTTCAACAAAAAAAAGTGCTTTTACAAATTTTGAGAGTGTCTGACATGCTCTTTTTGAAACCTAGGTTTGGGTACCCAAAAATGCTTTTTTATGGGTATCCAAAAAGCACTTAGTGGTTGGCAGCTGAAAGAGCTTAAATGATTGGTTGTCCAAGCTTTGACAATTGGCCGACAAGGGATGATTTTTCAAAAAGGGAAAAAAAGTGAGGGCACTAATGGTTTTTCACAACCTTTTAAAATTTTAATAGTGATTTGGGGTTATTGAACTTCGACACCTTAACATATCATCTTTTTAATAATTCAAGGGTATTTTTCAGTCCCTTTTTTTCCCCTATAATGAACTCCACTCCTCTTTGTAAACCAAACAAAAATTATTAAAATACATTCCCTCCCCTTCCTCTCCGACCAAACAAGACCCCTCTCCTCCCCTAATAATTATGATAGGTGATACACTTTTATTTTCATCTTTTTGAAAAGTTAAATTAAGAAATTAGGAAATAATTAAAAAACTCCATATATCGTTAGAATCAAAGTCTTTTTAAGAGCATCAAATTACGGCAATGGAAAAAAAACTTTGTAAGAGGAGCATAATTGAACATTGCAAATGCGGTCTATTGGCCCCGCACAATTGGAACTGGAATACATGAACATGAATTATATAAAATGTGCATAATGGATTCACAAAAATTGGAATCTGACAATTAGAAAATATCAATGTTTTTTATTTACTTTTTTCAAAAAAAAGAGTCACCAAATCTACCTCCCATTGCCTTCAATCCAACAGGGCTTGAGTAATTATTCACTCCCTAATCCTTCCTTCGGTTCTTTATGAGTTTTTTTGGGCCTCAACGAGCCATAATAAGGCTTTATTTGCTTCCCTTATGTGCATATATACGCATTCCCTTTTGGGGTGAATTGAATGTTTACAAAATTTGCTTTACTTTTTTAAAAATTTCTCAGAAACAGACCACAATAAGATATAATTGAGTAATCTTGATTATAAAACTTATTTTGAAGAAAGATGAATCAAATTCAAATATCTCAATACTCAAGTTCCAATATTTATGACAATTTCATTAGAATTTCATTTTGAGTAAACAAGTATTTATATTGCAAAGCTTCTGGGGACAATTTTGAGTAAATTTCCTTTTTTTTTGTCCTTACTCTAGGTACTTATTTACATCAAGCATCTGATATGTGGACTTTCTGATGAATATACAATAGTCAGTGAAAGAACAACCGATTTCCTAGTTGAATTTTTCCATTTATGTGTGATGACTTTCCTATTTAGCTGTACTTGCAGCACTATGAAGATTCTTCTCTCTTATTGTAATGAATGTCTTACTCTAGTTTCTTCCTTTCCAAGTTTAGACGTCACACACAAAATTTCATACATTCGTTGGATCAGTGTCTCTGGTTTCTATAATGATGAGAAAGCTCATAGATGAATGACTCACTTCAATTGTTTACTCCACTCAGGGATTTTGATTATTTCTAGAGATTACTGATATATCCCTATTTTATCATGGTATTTTATATTTTATTTAGGGGGTTTATCATTAATATTGAGTTAAAATGAATTTATTATGATTTAATTGAATTAAAGAGGATGTTAGAATCTTAAGTTTTGATGAAGACTGACCTCATAGATAACATAAGTAAATAAGCGTAAGTTACATTTGAATTAAACAAGTAAAAATCTGATAGGTAACAGATCACTATCGCTAGAGCTAGAGTCTATCGCTAATAAAAGGTTAATCTATAGCAAATGGAAACTTAGCTGAATACTAAGATAAATATGTCTATCACTAAAGTTTTTCATATCGCTAACAGAAAGGAAGGGATAGTAAGTGAAGACTTAGAAACAACAAAGTTAATATCTATCCCTAAGGCATTCACTATCGCTAAAGGATACACTATCTCTAGAAGTTCACTGAGAACATGGATAAATAAAAAGAACATCTAGCAGAAAGAGACCAAGTCTTTTAGCTAATGGTATCAGCTAGCAATAACAGGACAAGCTATCGATAACAAAGTGCTTCAGATAATAAACATTCAGATAGCCAGTACCTGAGAACAACTGAGTTAACTAGCGATAACATGGTTGCTAGCGCTAACACGTTTAGCTATCAATAGTAGGATACCTTGAAATACCTTTGAATATTCATATAACTGTATCTTTTAAGCTAATGAGAAATCAACTAGCGATAATGGAATTAGCTATCGATTGAGAATGCCTTGAAAATACCTTAGTTGATATATTGTCTTTATCTCTTTGAGCTAATGAAATGTTCTATCGATAACATCCACTGCATGAGTATTTGTTTCAGCTAATAGCTTAAGTGCAGGACTCACACTATCAAGATAGCGATAGCCAAAGGAGCTAGCGCTAATGAAAAAGCTGACATGCAAGTACAGTAGCAGGTAGCAGCAGGATAACGTTACTCACAATCTCTGTCTCACTTATCATATCCTCTGCAAAAACAGTTGAAGCATGAAAAGTAAGAAAAGATGCTAACGGCTAGTTCTCCAAGTCTCCAACGGATAGAAAAGAATATCAACATATATAAAGACTTGAAAACATCATAATCAAGAGGAGGACACACACACGACGCATTCTCATGACAAGACTATACGAGATGAAAAACAAGAGGCTATGCACAGAGTACTAGATATAAATCAGTGAGCCCAGAAATGATGAATTGAGTGAATTAGAAAAGTAAAGCTAGAGCTCACATTGTCAGATTGATAAGCTCTAGAATTATAGTTTCATAATATATTTCTTTGTACTTAAGTGATTATCACAATCCGTTCATTGAGTGAACTTATTATTTGAAATCCTCTACTATTTGAGGTTGTTCTGAAAGCTTGGAGCTTTAGAATAAGGATATTACCTTACAGGTAGTAAGGGGGAGTGTTTAGAGAGATTCTAAAACTCTGTAAAGGTTGACAGGTGAACCTGTGTTTGTAAAATCTGTGGTTAGTGGAACCCAACAAGGTGTTGGAGAACTGGATGTAGGCAGTGATTGGTCAAACCAGTATAAATATTGTGTGTTGCTTTGATTAGAGTTTAATTTTTAAATAGCACAATTCACCCCCCCTCTTGTGCGATTGCCACTTTCAAAGGATTGTGTGCAAAAAGAGCTAAATAAGGGAATAATTGTCACATTTGATTGATTATTTTGAGTGATTAATTTTTGGAATGCAAGGTATTACATTATAGTTAATTTTTCCTTGTAGAAAATGAAGAAAAGGGGCTGATATTGTTGTTTTTGATAAGCAAAAATAGAATCCTGAAAAGATGCAGAACAGTTAGGAGAAAATTACAGAAATGGGCCCAAGACTTCCAGACATTTCAAAAATGGCCCAAAGTTTGAAAATCAGCGTCTTAGGTCATTGAGAATCAGATTTTTCGGGTTGGAACAGAGGAACCAGCGCTGCACAGCAACTCCAACCCTCCCACATCACCACTTTTCATCAATAATCACCTTTTCTCATCTTCCACCACCAATCTTCACCACTTTTCTACCATTATCTATTATCTTCTTCCTCATTTTATATTGTTTCTTCATCCTACTTTCCACAAGCAACCTTCCAACCACCCATCCATGGCTTCTTGGTGTAGCAAACAACTTGTAGCAGTGATTTACATCATGAGTGGCTAATCTTTTTGTGCTTCTTGAAGATGATGATCTAACTTGAGCTATGGAGCTTCTTATAGGGGAGTTATTTATTTTTCATCTACTTGCCTTATTATATTTCAATTTCCTATGTTAGGTTTTGTTATATGATTGTGGAACTGAGATTTGTCGTTCAATTTCTCTGTGTGGATTGATTTAACTTTGTAGTAGTGATTGGGATTTGTAACTTGTTGCTTGGATTTCTATTTCCTATTTTTAAGTTCATTGGAATTATATTATCTGTCATCGTTTGATTGATTGTATGATTTAATTGAACTTAGCATTTCTCTCTGTGAGCAATTGCATTTAAAGGACCAAGTTGCTTTGAACAATTTCGATTACACACTAAGTGATTATAAAAAATGGTTTAATTGGTAATTATAGCCTAGCATTTAGGAATAATTGTTGATTAAATACATTTGACCCAAACTGTGTTTGGGGTTTGCAATTTGACTTAGTGATAATTTACTCCCATACATTTTCTCAAGCAAGGATAGCTAGTATTCCATCTCCAAGGAGTATATCTTTATTAATTTTTCCCAAATCCAATTTCATCAAGTCATTCTCCATTTATTGAAAAGACCAAAAAAAATAGTAGCTTAGGATTTATTTTAATTGCATTCACAAGTAGTTTCATAGATATAATTAATCTCAAAACCCATTTTTATGATGCTTTTAATACTTAGTTTAGCCTAGGATTTCAAATAAAGAGGCTCCGTGAGATAATCGACCCGTGTTGTGCTATATTGCATAATTTGGAATTTTTGAATTTAACCCAATGTGACTAAAAGTGTTAAATCAATTACTTATGGGAAACATGTCAAAATTCTGCTTACTAAGGGGAAACATGTTAAAATTATCAATGACGAAAACCATTAACTTTAACAAAAATCTTAATAATGGGAGAGTAAAGAATTAAAACATGAAATGTTAGGGGATGTTAATTTAAATTTTTAAAGGTTAGGGAGGTTATGTATAACTGATCCAAAAATCAGGTGGTTATATGTAATTGATATATATACATATATATATATATATATATGAAAATCCAAAATAGAACTCACTAATTAAAGACACGTGAGATGGGGACACATTAGGGTCAAAGTCTTTAGAGAACATCCAAATTAAACTTAACGTGTGAGACAAGCACAATTGAATAAAAAGTAGTATAGTGTGTTAATTGGCCCCATACAATTAAAATTGAAATACATGAACATTCAAATATGCATAATAGATTCACATAAAATGGATAATGACAATTAGAAAATGCCTAATTATGTTCAATTGTTTATTTTTAAATCACCACTGATTGCACCATATTTTTATACACTTTTCATTGATAAAATCTTTAGATTATTGCATGTTCTTGGGGTAATTGCACTTAATTAGGTTCATTTCTGACTTTTGCACACTTTGTTGAAATTTGATCTAGTCGAGGGCAATTTGGGCATAATTAACATGATTTATTTTTCAACCCATTTTCAAGAACATTTTGATGCTACCTTAGGTCCATTTTATATGCAGGCCATAGAAGAAGCATACCCAAACTAAGAAGCCAAGTTGCAGTGAAAAATTCTGGATGGAGCAGAAGAAGAAAGTGAAGAGAGAAACAGAAGCCGCGTCGAACTGACAGTGAGAAAGACCAGTGAGGCAGAAGCAACATGAGCTCGCCGTGGGTTTCGCCGTGGCGAACTCACGGTGAACTCCCCAACAAGTTCCAGAATGAGTGGTAGCTCGTCGCGGCGAGCCCACGGCGAAGTGCCCAGTATCTACAAAAATCTGACGCGTTTTTAGGGTTTCTGAGGGAGTATAAATAGATCCAAACACCCCCACCTTCAGAATCTAAGCCTCCCAAGCACGAAATTGAAGAGCTCTCCTAGGGTTTCACTCATTCCCTTCATTCCTCACTCAAATCTTCATCTCCCCACTCAATCTCACCTCCATTCTCACTGATTTTCTTGTTCTTTCCCTTTCTAACTTCCATTTCCACTCCAATTTTCCTTCCATCTTCCTCACTCATGGAGGCTGTCATCATGGGTCCTCTTGGGCTCGAGTTTGAAGACATGAGAGGCTAGAATCTTGGTGCTTTGGTGGTGTGAAGGTGGCTTGAGCTTCAATGGGCGAAATAGGGGAGTTATTTGTTTCCTCATGCTCTTTTCCTTATGTATTGAGTTTTGTGGTTGCATTTCTCTTGTATATTTGGATTGGAGACATGTTTTTCCTCTTTCATTGTCTTTAAATTGGAATATTTGTGTTGGATATTGAGTTATGTTAATTGAATGATGTCTATGTTTGAATTTCCTATTGGGTTTGTGATGCTATATGATTTTTAGTGGTTGCTAGATTGTGTAGCTTAATTTATCCAATTGAATGTTGTGGTTGCACATTCTTGAGAGGAATCAGTTTTCAAAACTCATGTTCCAATACACACCAAGTGGAGCTTAACACTAACCCTAAGTAATGGCTAAAAAAGTGGTCGCTTGATTAGTCATTAATTAGGGCTAGTGGACACCTAGTGGTTGCTTGGGGATTTTTCAATTATACTTGGTGCATCTTTTAACTCCCAATATCAATTTTAATGAAGCGTGAGAGCCACCGAAACACTACCAAAGCCCATTATATAAATTCCCTTAATCCAAACCCTTTTCTCCCTTTTAATCAAAAGGAAATTACAAAAACAAGTAATAGCAATTGTCAATAGTTTTATTTAATGAATTTTCAAAATCAAACCCCCATACCTTTTATTGTTTCAATTACATTTAGTTAGCTCAGGTAGATTAGAAGGACTCCTCAAGTGAAACGATCCGGGATTGTGCCACTTTACACAATCCTTGGTAATTATTGTGATTTTAACCCCAAGGCGTAAGGAAAAGGTTAAATCAACCACCCTCCATTAACTTCTTCCAAATGGGGGTGTTGAGCTTGGCTCTAGTGACCTGAATGGTTGGGCATAACCAGTTTGGTCAGGCCATCACACTGCTTGAACATTTTCAAATATTTTTTTTAATGTAAAATTATGGGTTAAAAACATCAAATAATTTTGTAAATGCAAAAAGTTATGATAGCTCCTAATATTTGGGTATTAGTAATATTTAAATTTGTATTAGTTGTTATGGAGATTGGGATTAGGTGTCCTGTAACGAGTTTTGTATGCAGTGCTCAAGTGCCACCAATCAAGGCATAAAGATAAATATTTATATAACTAAAAGAATATGATAATATTATAAATGTGTTGGTATTACCTGCACTTAACCACTGAACACAAAACTCACTAAATTCATCTCAGGGGCTATATTCTGGTATATTTTTGAAGTTTCTGAAGCCAAAGTAATTAATAGGAAATCTGAAGTAGTAAACCTGCTCCAGTTGTTGATTATTATTTCTGAATAACTACTTCAATTTCTCAATTTACTATTTTGGTTTTGCTATTAATTACTCCTATTTTAGAAGTTTCAAAAATATAGTGGATGTCAGTTTCAACTAATCACAAAGTTCCTAATACATTTGTCTTATTTATGAAAAAAAGAATAGTTTAAATATAGCAACCCCAAGTAGTTATCAGAAGATAATCAGTAACAAGGGCATTGTTTATTACTTCATTATAGTGGTTTACTTTTTTTGCTTTACTATTAATTACTTTTATTTCCAAAATTTAAAGTGTATTAGGAATATTTTAAGGGCAGACTATAAGCGTCAAAGCCCTAATGGATAGCGGCCAAAAGTGACTCCGATCCTAAGCTTTAGTGGTTGGCAGCCAAAAGAGCTTCAAAGATTGGCTGTCCAAGCTTTGACGATTGGCTGACAAGGGATGGTTTCTCAAAAAGGGAAAAAAAGTGAGAGCACTAATAGTTTTTCACAACCTTTTAAAATTTTAATAGAGTGATTTGGGGTTATTGAACTACAACACCTTAACATATCATCTTTTTAATAATTCAAGGGTATTTTTTAGTCTTTTTTTTTCCTATAATGAACTCCACTCCTCTTTGTAAACAAAGCAAAAATTATTAAAATACATTCCCTCCCCTTCCTCTCCAACCAAACAAGACCCCACTCCTCCCCTAATAGTTATGATAGGTCATACACTTTTATTTTCATCTTTTTGAAAAGTCAAATTAAGAAGAATAGAAACACCATTGTTAATGGTCTTCATCCATACTCTTAAAGTCCTCTATCTTTAAGCATGTATGACAAGTCACATTATAGAGGTATACTTTTTCTTGTTTAAGAAATTAGGAAAAAACTGAAAAACTCCATACATCATTAGAATCAGTCTTTTTGTGAGCATCAAATTAAGGCAATGGACAAAAAAAACTTGTGAGATGGGCACATTTGAACATTGCAAATGCACTCTATTGGCCCCACACAAATGGAACTGGAATACATGAACATGAATTATATCAAATATGCATAATGGATTAACAAAAATTGGAATATGACAATTAGAAAATATCAATGTTTCTTATTTACTTTTTTCAAAAAAAAAAAGTCACCAACTCTACCTCCCACCGGCTTCAACCCAATAGAGTAACTATTCACTCCCCAATCCCTCCTTCGGTTCTTTATGACCTTTTTTGGGCCTCAACGAGCCATAATAAGGCTTCATTTGCTTCCCTTATGTGCATATAAGCGTTCCCTTTTGGGGTGAATTGAATGTTTACAAAATTTGCTTTACTTGTTTTAAACTTTCTCAGAAACAGGACACAATAAGATATAATTGAGTAATCTTGATTATAAAACTTATTTTCAAGAAAGATGAATCAAATTCAAATATCTCAGTTCTCAAGTTCCAATATTTATAACAATTTCATTAGAATTTCATTTTGAGTAAACAAAACTTATATTGCAAAGCTTCTGGGGACAATTTTGAGTAAATTTCCTTTTTTTTTGTCCTTGCTCTAGGTACTTATTTACATCAAGCATATGATATGTGGACTTTCTAATGAATATACAATAATCAGTGAAAGAACAACGGATTTCCTAGTTGAATTTTGCCATTTATGTGCGATGACTTTCCTATTTAGCTGTACTTGCAGCACTATGAAGATTCTTCTCTCTTGTTGTAATGAATGTCTTACTCTAGTTTCTTCCTTTCCAAGTTTAGACGACACACACAATATATCATACATTCCTTTGATTAGTGTCTCTGGGTTCTATAATGACGAGAAAGCTCATAGATGAATGATTCACTTCAATTGTTTACTCCACTCAGGGATTTTGATTATTTCTAGAGATTACTGAGGACGAACATGTCAAAATTCTGTTAGTCACTCTATTCTACTTAATAGTTTCGGGGATAGTCCTCATTTGAGACCAATGGACCTTAAACCTTTAATTAGAGAACAGGCCCTCTAATCTCATGTCATTCACAAACCTATTTAGCATGAAAAGTAGACAGTATTAATGGCTTTACATTACAACTACCTTAATTAAATTGTGGCTAAACATACCTTACAAAAAATGGTATATATAATGATTCATTATATATGTGATAGCCGTGATTGATTTACCAATATTTTGCCTTTTATTATTCAGATCTAAGGACCTTGGCTAGGCAAAACTTATGGACTACAAAAATACTCACAAATTGTATCACAACGATGCATAGAAAATATATGAAAGTCTCTTTTCCCTTTCAAAATATAGGAACACTGACAAATATGTAGATTTTGGTGATTTCAAAAGCCAGTGCTCTTCAATTTCGTTGAAATATACTTTTGCCAAAATGAAAGTAAAGTGGGATTGTCAATTTTGATAGTTACTTCTATGTATAGATTTCTTAACTTAAAAATTCTGCGATCACTATGTGATTGAAGGGGTGTGGTTATTATGTCCACACTATCACTTCCTTTATTCTCTTTCTTAATAGTTGTTGGGCAAAATGAAAGAACATGCTGACCAATTCTGGACAGAAGTGAGGGGAAGGAGAAATGGAAGAGTTGGCCATTCAAAGACTCCATACCTATTTTAAATTTCTTACTATAATCATAGATTATTCCTATGTGAGTCAATGACTCAAATTTATCTTTATTAAATCATTAATTCATAGATATTTCTATGTATAGATTCCATATAATTCAATTACGATATCTTATTATTTTAACAGAATAAGGGTGCACCAAATTTGACTATTTGTTATTAACAAATATCAGATGCAAGAAATTAAACAAATGCCCAAATTCAACTTTAGACATTACGAGAAATCCTTGAAAAGTTTCATCATCTGAGGTACCAAGAAAACATAGAGCAAAATCTCCTAGATGTTTCCTAGACTATCTGCATCTCTCGATTCACCAAATGCTGCATTGAGATATTATTGAAAGGAATGGGGAAGGACAAGTTAGAGGATAACAACCTTTGAGACACTTGGTGCATTGATGGTCGAGCTTTCGGAGATGGATTCAAACATGCTAATGCTATTGTGACCAAAAGAGTCACAGCTAGTGCTTCTTGTTGTGCAGGCAGTGGGAGATGTGGGTCTAAGACATCTTTTAGCAAAATGCTTTCAATACAATTCTTTGACAAAGACAACATCAAATCTCCAGGATGTTTTCCCATAATTATTTCTAATGTCACCACTCCAAAACTATAAACATCACATTTTTCAGTCACAACTAAGGTGTATGCAAGCTCTGCAATGGATCAAAAATTAAAGAAGTCATGTATTCATCTCAAGGTAAGAAATTGTACAAATATATACAACACAAGAGATCAAAGAGAATAAAAAAACTAACCTGGAGCAACATAACCGTAAGTACCAACTAAAAGCGTTTGATTAGATGTATCTGGATCAATGATTCTAGCTGTGCCAAAATCAGATACAAAAGCCTCCATCTTTGAGTTCAACAAGACATTACCACTTGTTATGTCTCTATGGATAATTGGAGGAGCACACTCATGATGCATGTAGAACAAAGCATTTGCTATTCCTTTGATGGCATCTACTCGCTTACTCCAATCGAATTCTTTAGCTTCATCATCTTTATTCAAGACATAAGAAAGGCTTCCGCTTTCCATGTATTCATAAATGAGAAACATGCACTGATGATGCAAACAAAACCCATGAAGCTTTATAATGTTGCGATGTCGAATTTCACTTAACATCTTCACTTCATTGTGAAAACTATTAGCATAAGATGTGTTTTCGTATTCCCTCCTATGAAGTTTTTTCAATGCTACAGTTTTACCACTAGGAAGTTGTGCTCTATAAACGCTTCCATACGCACCGGTTCCAATACAATATTTGATGTCAAAGTTCTCTGTTGCTTCAATGATATCTTCATATGCGATTTTTCCATCATAATTCCATATTGAAAACAAATCCCCATTTCTCATTTCTGTTGTTTCAACTTTGGATATCTTTTTCTTTTTGAAATATTCAAATAAGATGAAAGCCGCAACAAATATTATGACAAGGAGAATTATCAAAGGAATAATGATTCTTGACAAAAAATTTGGACCTTTAGAAGAATCATGAGTCATCTCTAGACCAAGTAATCCTTTATTACCATAGAAAATGTCATGAGGAAAAGAGCTATAAACTTCACTTGGAATATAGCCACTAAGAGTATTGTATGACAAGTTGAGGTGGACCAGCAAACCAAATTCTCTAGGTACACTACCTGAGATGTAATTGCAACTCAAATCAATGCTACATCGGGGTGATGAGAAAGTGCATAAGTCATATGGTAATTCTCCATTGAATTTGTTGTGACTAAAGTCACCATAAAAAGTACGATAATTGATGAAAATGTGGGGCACTTTTCCACGCAGTTTATTCTGGGAGATATTTAGAAGAAAACTACTATAATGGGTATCGTTAAACACATCTGGAAGGTAAGTAATAAGATTATTGTAACACACACTTGTACAGGAACAAGTAATTAGTTGAATGAATGAATGAAGAGCTCCAATTAGAATGAGAGTAGTACCTGTTCTAGAAAGATTCAAATATTCTAGATTTTCAAATGCAATGAAGCTAAAAGTGAAAGGTAACTAACCAGTAAGGTTCTTATAAGATAAATCTAAAGAAAGGAGATATTCAAAAGCTACTAATTGAGTTGGAATCGTACTCGTCTATTGCACTCCATAAATATTAGTCTAAAGATTAGTCAATAATATAAGACACAATGTTTTTATCACAATTTCCTTATCACAATAATTTCCACATAATATTATGTTGAAACTTTGTGTTGATAATTGGCTAACTGAATTTGATGGAATAGAAATTCCATATGAAAACCATAGTCATAAAAAATTACTGACATAAGAAAATAAGTTGGTAATTTTATTGGTAATTTAATTCCTTCTTTAATGCGACACTAATTCTGTTAGTAAAATAAGATTTTGCATGTAATATGTTGTCTTTGTAGGGATTCAAATATACATGTCTTTTTTTAAAGCATTGAACAATTCTTTTGAAAAAATTCAAGTGTTTGATATTCGTCATAAATTTCAGTAAAAAAGAAAGATTCATAATTAAAAACAAAGCTCAAGGAAGGACTAACTAGATTCTTTTTATTCAAATTAAGTTATTCTAAATAAATTAGATTGGTAAGTGTGGAAGGTAAGTAATAAGATTATTGTAACACACACTTGTACAAGAACATGTAATTAGTTGAATGAATGAATGAAGAGCTCCAATTAGAATGAGAGTAGTACATGTTACCCCCATTCAAGAAAGATTCAAATATTCTAGATTTTCAAATGCAATGAAGCTAAAAGTGAAAGGTAACTAACCAGTAAGGTTGTTATAAGATAAATCCAAAGAAAGGAGAAAATGAAGAGCTCCTAATTGAGTTGGAATTGTACCTGTCAATCGCACTCCATAAAGATTAGTCTAAACGAGCACCACATGGGATTATTAAATGTTTTTAAAAAATATAAATTATAAATGAAATATGATTGGTAAACTCCAATGGAAAATTCTGTCAGAAACACATAAAAAATATAAGACAAAATGTTTTCATCACAATCTTCTTATCATAATAATTTCGCCAGCATATTCTGTCGAAACTTTCTCTTGATACTTGGCTAACTGAAGTGTGATGGAATAGAAATTCCATATGAAAACCATAGTCACCAAAATTAATGAAGCAAGAAAATAACTTGGTAGTTCTATTGGTAATCCAATTCCTTCTTTAATCTAACACTAATTCTGTTAGCAAACTAAGGTTCTTCTTGTAAATTCTATCCTTGTAGTGATTCAAATATACATGTATTCTTTTGAACAAGCATTGAATGATTCTTTTGAACAAATCCTAGTGTTTGATATTCCATAAACTTCCAATAAAAAAGGAAGATATTTGTCATAATTAAACACAAAGCTTAAAGAAAGACTAACTAGATTCTTTTTATTCAAATTATGTTATTCTAAATAAATAAGATTGGTAAGTGTGAAAGGTAAGTAATAAGGTTATTGTAACACAAACTTGTATAAGAACGATTAATCAATTGAATGAATGAATGAAGAGCTTCGATTTGAAGGAGTGTAGTACATGTTATCCCCATTCAAGAAAGATTCAAATATTCTAGATTTTGAAATGCAATGAGGCTACAAGTGAAAGGTAACTAACCAGTAAGGTTGTTATAGGATAAATCCAAAGAAGTGAGATTTTGAAGAGCTCCAAATTGAGTTGGAATCGTACCTGTCAATCACACTCCATAAAGATTAGTCTTAACGAGTGCCAGATGAATTATTAATTTTTTGTAAAAAATAAATTACAGATGGAACATAATTGGTAAACTCCAACATAAACTTCTGTAAGAAATAATAATATAAGAAAAAATGTTTTTATCACAATTTTCTTATCACAATATTTTCTACAGAATAATCCGTTGAAACTTTTTGTTGATAACTGGCTAACTAAATTGTAATGGAATAGAAATTCCATCTGGAAACCATAGTCACCAAAAATACTGACATAAGAAGATAAGTTGGTAATTCTATTGGTAATCCAATTCCTTCTTTAATCCAACACTAATTCTTTTAGTAAACTAAGATTTTGCTTGTAATATGCTGTCTTTGTAGTGATTCAAATATACATGTATTTTTTGTGAAAGCATTGAATGATTCATTTGACCAAATACCAGTGTTTGATATTCGTCATAAATTTCAGAAACGAAAGATTCATAATTAAAGACAAAGCTCATGGAATGACTAACAAGATTTTTTTATTCAAATTGAGCTATCCTAAATAAATTAGATTGGTAAGTGTGAAAGGTAAGTAATAAGATAATTGTAGCACACACTTGTACAGGAACATGTAATTAATTGAATGAATGAATGAAGAGCTTCAATTAGAATGAGAGTAGTACCTGTTACCCCCATTCAAGAAAGATTCAAATATTCTAGATTTTCAAATGCACTGAAGCTAAAAGTGAAAGGTAACTAACCAGTAAGGTTGTTATAAGATAAATCCAACGAATCAAGAGATTGAAGAGCTCCTAATTGAGTTGGAATTGTACCTATCAATCGCACTCCATAAAGATTAGTCTAAAAGAGCCCCACATGGGATTAATAAATGTTTTTAAAAAATATAAATTATAAATTAAATATGATTGGAAAACTCACATGGAAAATTCTGTCACAAATTCATCAAAAATGTAAGACAAAATGTTTTCATCACAATCTTCTTATCACAATATTTTTACCAGAATATTCTATCTAAACTTTCTCTTGATTGTTGGCTAACTGAGTTGTGATGGAATAGAAATTCCATGTGAAAATCATAGTCACCAAAAATTACTGACGGAAGAAAATAACTTGGTAGTTCTATAGGTAATCCAATTCCTTCTTTAATCTCACACTAATTCTGTTAGCAAACTATGATTTTTCTTGTAAATTCTGTCCTTGTAGTGATTCAAACATACATGTATTCTCTTGTGGAAGCATTGAATGATTCTTTTGAACAAATCCAAGTGTTTGATATTCCATAAACTTGCAGTAAAAAAGAAAGATATTTGTCATAATTAAACACAAAGCTTAAAGAAAGACTAACTAGATTCCTTTTATTCAAATTATGTTATTCTAAATTAATAAGATTGGTAAGTGTGGAAGGTATGTAATAAGATTATTGTAACACACACTTGTACAAGAACGATTAATCAATTGAATGAATGAATGAAGAGCTCCGATTTGGAGGAGTGTAATACCTGTTATCCCCATTCAAGATAGATTCAAATATTCTAGATTTTGAAATTCAATGAGGCTACAAGTGAAAGGTAACTAACCAGTAAGGTTGTTATAGGATAAATCCAAAGAAGTGAGATTTTGAAGAGCTCCAAATTGAGTTGGAATCGTACCTGTCAATTACACTCCATAAAGATTAGTCTTAACGAGTGCCAGATGAATTATTAATTTTTTTTTAAAAAAAAATTACAGATGGAATATTATTGGTAAAGTCCGATGGAAACTTCTGTAATAAATACGTCAATAATATAATATAGGAAAAATGTTTTTATCACAATTTTCTCATCACAATATTTTCTACAGATTATTCCATTGAAACTTTTTGTTGATAACTGGCTGACTGAATTGTGATGGAATAGAAATTCCATATGGAAACCATAGTCACCAAAAATTACTGACATAAGAACATAACTTGGTAATTCTATTGGAAATCCAATTCCATCTTTAATTCGACACTAATTCAGTTAGTAAACTAAGATTTTGCTTGTAATATGCTGTCTTTTTAGTGATTCAAATATACATGTATTTTTTGTGAAAGCATTGAACGATTCTTTTGAACAAATACAAGTGTTTGATATTCGTCATAAATTTCAGTAAAAAAGAAAGATTCATAATTAAACACAAAGCTCATGTAATGACTAACAAGATTCTTTTTATTCAAATTAAGCTATTCTAAAAAAATTAGTTTGGTAAGTGTGGAAGGTACATAATAAGATTATTGTAACACACACTTGTACTTGAACACGTAATTAATTGAAGGAATGAATGAAGATTTCCAATTAGAATGAGAGTAGCACTTGTTACCTCCCATTCAAGAAAGATTCAAATATTCTAGATTTTCAAATGCAGTGAAGCTAAAAGTGAAAGTTAACTAACCAGTAAGGTTGTTATAAGATAAATCCAAAGAAAGGAGAGATTGAAGAGCTCCTAATTGAGTTGGAATTGTACCAATAAATCATACTCCATAAAGATTAGTCAAAATAAGTGCTAGATGAATTGTTAATCTTTTTTGAAAAAAATAAATTATAGATGGAATATAATTGGTAAACTCCAATGGAAACATCTATAAGAAATACGTCAATAATATAAGTAAAAAGGTTTTTATCACAATTTTCTTATCACAATATTTTCTACAGAATATACCGTCAAAACCTTTTGTTGATAACTGGCTAACTGAATTGTGATGGAATAGAAATTCCATATGGAAACCATAGTCATCAAAAATTACTGACATGAGAAAATAAGTTGGTAAATCTATTGGTAATCCAATTCCTTCTTTAAACCGATACTAATTCTTTTATGAAACTAAGATTTTTCTAGTAATATGCCTTCTTTGCAGTGATTCAAATAAACATGTATTTTTTGTGAAAGCACTAAAAGATTCTTTTGAACAAATACAAGTGTTTGATATTCGTCATAAATTTCAGTAAAAAAGAAAGATTCATAATTAAACACAAAGCGCATGGAATGACTAACAAGATTCTTTTTATTCAAATTGAGCTATTCTAAATAAATTAGATAGGTAAGTGTGGAAGGTAAGTAATAAGATTATTGTAACACACACTTGTACAGGAACACGTAATTAATTGAATGAATGAATGAAGAGCTCCAATTAGAATGAGAGTAGTACTTGTTACCCCCAATCTAGAAAGATTCAAATATTCAAGATTTTCAAATGCAGAGAAGCTAAAATTGAAAGGTAACTGACCAGTAAGGTTGTTATAAGACAAATCCAAATAAATGAGAAATTGAAGAGCTCCTAATTGAGTTGGAATTGTACCTGTCAATCGCACTCCATAAAGATTAGTCTAAAAGAGTGCCACATGGGATTAATAAATGTTTTTAAGAAATATAAATTAGAAATGAAATATGATTGGTAAACACCAATGGAAAATTCTGTCAGAAATACATGAAAAATATAAGACAAAATGTCTTCATCACAATCTTCGTATCACAATATTTTCGCCAGAATATTCTGCCTAAACTTTCTCTTGATAGCAGGCTAACTGAATTGTGATGGAATAGAAATTCCATATGAAAATCATAGTCATAAAATATCACTGACGAAAGAAAATAACTTGGTAATTCTATTGGTAGTCGAATTCCTTCTTTAATCTAACACTAATTCTGTTAGCAAACTATGATTCTTCTTGTAAATTCTGTCCTTGTAGTGATTCAAATATACATGTATTCTCTTGTGGAAGCATTGAATGATTCTTTTGAACAAATCCAAGTGTTTGATATTCCATAAACTTGCAGTAAAAAAGAAAGATATTTGTCATAATTAAACACAAAGCTTAAAGAAAGACTAACTAGATTCTTTTTATTCAAATTATGTTATTCTAAATAAATAAGATTGGTAAGTGTGGAAGGTAAGTAATAAGGTTATTGTAACACACACTTGTACAAGAACGATTAGTCAATTGAATGAATGAAGAGCTCCGATTTGAAGGAGTGTAGTACCTGTTATCCCCATTCTAGAAAGATTCAAATAATCTAGATTTTGGAATGCAGTGAGGCTACAAGTGAAAGGTAACTAACCAATAAGGTTGTTATAGGATAAATCCAAAGAAGTGAGATTTTGAAGAGCTTCAAATTGAGTTCGAATCATACTTGTCAATTGCACTCCATAAAGATTAGTCTAAACGAGTTCCAGATGAATTATTACTTTTTTTTAAAAAAAAGTTACAGATGGAATATTATTGGTAAAGTCCGATGGAAACTTCTGTAATAAATACGTCAATAATATAAGAAAAATGTTTTTAACACAATTTTCTTATCACCATATTTGCTACAGAATATTTCGTCGAAACTTTTTGTTGATACTAACTAACTCAATTGTGATGGAATAGAAATTCCATCTGGAAACCATAGTCACCAAAAATACTGACATAAGAAGATAAGTTGGTAATTCTATTGGTAATCCAATTCCTTCTTTAATCCAACACTAATTCTGTTAGTAAACTAAGATTTTGCTTGTAATATGCTGTCTTTGTAGTGATTCAAATATACATGTATTTTTTGTGAAAGCATTGAATGATTCATTTGAACAAATACCAGTGTTTGATATTCGTCATAAATTTCAGAAACGAAAGATTCATAATTAAAGACAAAGCTCATGGAATGACTAACAAGATTTTTTTATTCAAATTGAGCTATTCTAAATAAATTAGATTGGTAAGTGTGGAAGGTGAGTAATAAGATTATTGTAACACACATTTGTACAGGAACATGTAATTAATTGAATGAATGAATGAAGAGCTCCAATTAGAATGAGAGTAGTACGTGTTTCCTCTATTCTAGAAAGATTCAAATATTCTAGATTTTCAAATACAGCGAAGCTAAAAGTTAAAGGTAACAAACCAGTAAGTTCGTTATAAGATAAATCCAAAGAAAAGAGAGATTGAAGAGCTCCTAATTAAGTTGGAATTGTATATGTCAATCGCACTACATAAAGATTAGTCTAAAAGAGAGCCAATTGGGATTATTAATTTTTTTAAAAAAAAATATAAATTATAAATGAAATATGATTGGTAAACTCCAATGGAAAATTCTGTCAGAAATACATGAAAAATATAAGACAAAATGCTTTCATCACAATCTTCTTATCACAATATTTTTACCAGAATATTCTATCTAAACTTTCTCTTGATTGTTGGCTAACTGAGTTGTGATGGAATAGAAATTCCATGTGAAAATCATAGTCACCAAAAATTACTGACGGAAGAAAATTACTTGGTAGTTCTATAGGTAATGCAATTCTTTCTTTAATCTGACACTAATTCTGTTAGCAAACTATGATTCTTCTTGTAAATTCTGTCCTTGTAGTGATTCAAATATACATGTATTCTTTTGTGGAACAATTGAATGATTCTTTTGAACAAATCCAAGTGTTTGATATTCCATAAACTTGCAGTAAAAAAGAAAGATATTTGTCATAATTAAACACAAAGCTTAAAGAAAGACTAACTAGATTTTTTTATTCAAATTATGTTATTCTAAATAAATAAGATTGGTAAGTGTGGAAGGTATGTAATAAGATTATTGTAACACACACTTGTACAAGAACGCTTAATCAATTGGATGAATGAATGAAGAGCTCCAATTTGAATGAGATTAGTACCTGTTATCCCCATTCAAGAAAGATTCAAATATTCTAGATTTTAAATGCAGTGAGGCTATAAGTGAAAGGTAACTAACCAATAAGGTTGTTACAGGATAAATCCAAAGAAATGAGATTTTGAAGAGCTCCAAATTGAGTTGGAATCGTTCCTGTCAATCGCACACCATAAAGATTAGTCTAAACGAGCGCCAGATGAATTATTAATTTTTTTTAAAAAAATAAATTACAGATGGAATATAATTGGTAAACTCCAATGGAAGCTTCTATAAGAAATACGTCAATTATATAAGAAAATATGTTTTTATCACAATATTTGCTACAGAATATTCCCTCCAAACTTTTCGTTGATAACTGGATAACTCAATTGTGATGGAATAGAAATTCCATATGGGAACCATAGTCACCAAAAATTACTGACATAAGAAAATAAGTTGGTAATTCTATTAGTAATCCAATTCCTTCTTTAGTCCAACACTAATTCTGTTAGGAAACTAAGATTTTGCTTGTAATATGCTGTGTTTGTAGTGATTCAAATATACATGTCTTTTTTGTGAAAGCATTGAACGATTCATTTGAAAAAATACAAGTGTTTGATATTCGTCATAAATTTTAGTAAAAAAGAAAGATTCACAATTAGACACATAGCCCATGGAATGACTAACAAGATTCTTTTTATTCAAATTGAGCTATTCTAAATAAACAAGATTGGTCAGTGTGGAACGTAAGTAATAAGATTATTGTAACACACACTTGTACTTGAACACGTAATTAATTGAATGAATGAATGAAGAGCTCCAATTAGAATGAGAGTAGTACTTGTTACCCCGATTCAAGAAAGATTCAAATATTCTAGATTTTCATATGCAGTGAAGCTAAAAGTGAAAGGTAACTAACCAGTAAGGATGTTATAAGATAAATCCAAAGAAAGGAGAGATTGAAGAGCTCCTAATTGAGTTGGAATTGTACCTGTCAATCGTACTCCATAAAGACTAGTCTAAAAGAGAGCCTCATGGGATTATTAAATGTTTTTAAGAAATATAAATTATAAATCAAATATGATTGGTAAACTCCAATGGAAAATTCTGTCAGAGATACATCAGAAATATGAGACAAAATGTCTTCATCACAATCTTCATATCACAATATTTTCGCCAGAATATTCTGTCGAAGCTTTCTCTTGATAGCAGGCTAACTGAATTGTGATGTAATAGAAATTCCATATGAAAATCATAATCACCAAAAATTACTGACAGAAGAAAATAACTTGGTAGTTCTTTTGGTAATCCATTTCCTTCTTTAATCTGACACTAATTCTTTTAGCAAACTAAGATTCTTCTTGTAAATTCTGTCCTTGTAGTGATTCAAATATAGATGTATTCTATTATGGAAGCATTGAATGATTCATTTGAACAAATCCAAGTGTTTGATATTCCATAAAATTTCACTAAAAAAGAAAGATATTTGTCATAATTAAACACAAAGCTTAATGAAAGACTAACTAGATTCTTTTTATTCAAATTATGTTATTCGAAATAAATAAGATTGGTAAGTGTGGAAGGTAAGTAATAAGATTATTATAACACACACTTGTACAAGAACGCTTAATCAATTGAATGAATGAATGAAAAACTCTGATTTGAAGGAGTGTAGTACCTGTTATCCCCATTCAAGAAAGATTCAAATATTCTAGATTTTGAAATTCAATGAGGCTACAAGTGAAAGGTAACTAACCAGTAAGGTTGTTATAGGATAAATCCAAAGAAGTGAGATTTTGAAGAGCTCCAAATTGAGTTGGAATCGTACCTGTCAATTACACTCCATAAAGATTAGTCTTAACGAGTGCCAGATGAATTATTAATTCTTTTTAAAATAAATTACAGATGGAATATAATTGGTAAACTCCAATGGAACTTCTGTAAGAAATATGTAAATAATATAAGAAAAATATGTTTTTATCACAATTTTCTTATCACAATATTTTCTACAGAATATTCTGTCGAAACCTTTTATTGATAACTGGCTAACTGAAGTATGATGGAATAGAAATTCCATATGGAAACCATAGTCAGCAAAAATTACTGACATAAGAAAATAAATCGGTAATTCTATTGGTATTCGAATTCCTTCTTTAATCCGACACAAATTCTTTTAGTAAACTAAGATTTTTCTTGTAATATGATGTGTTTGTAGTGATTCAAATATACATGTCCTTTTTGTGAAACCATTGAACGATTCTTTTGAACAAACACAAGTGTTTCATATTCGTCATAAATTTCAGTAAAAAAGAAAGATTCATTATTAAACACAAAGCCCATGGAATGACTAACAAGATTCTTTTTATTCAAATTGAGCTATTCTAAATAAATTAGATTGGTAAGTGTGGAAGGTATGTAATAAGATTATTTTAACACACACTTGTATAGGAACACGTAATTACTTGAATGAATGAATGAAGAGCTCCAATTAGAATGAGAGTAGTACTTGTTACCCCTATTCTAGAAAGATTCAAATATTCTAGATTTTCAAATGCACTGAAGCTATAAGTGACAGGTAAATAGCTAGTAAGGTTGTTATAAGATAAATCCACAAAAAGGAGAGATTGAAGAGCTCCTAATTGAGTTGGAATTGTACCTGTCAATCGCACTCTATAATGATAAGTCTAAAAGATAGCCACATGGGATTATTAAATGTTTTTAAAAAATATAAATTATAAATGAAATATGATTGGTAAACTCCAATGGAAAATTATGTCAGAAATACATCAAAAATATAGGATAAAATGTTTTCATCACAATTTTCTTTTCACAATATTTTCGCCAGAATATTCTGTCAAAACTTTCTCTTGATAACTGGGTAACTGAATTGTGATGGAATAGAAATTTCATATGAAAATCATAGTCACCATAAATTCCTGACGGAAGAAATAACTTGGTAGTTCTATTGGTAATCCAATTCCTTCTTTAATCTGACACTAATTATGTTAGCAAACTAAGATTCTTCTTGTAAATTTTGTCCTTGTAGTGATTCAAATATACATGTATTCTTTTGTGGAAGCTTTGAATGATTCTTTTGAACAAATTCAAGTGTTTGATATTCCATAAACTTCAACTAAAAAAGAAAGATATTTGTCATAATTAAACACAAAGCTTAAAGAATGACTAACTTGATTCTTTTTATTGGAACTGTGTTATTCTAAATAAATAAGATTGATAAGTGTGGAAGGTAAGTAATAAGATTATTGTAACACACACTTGTACAAGAATGCATAATCAATTCAATGAATGAATGAAGAGCTCCAATTTAAATGAGATTAGTACCTGTTATCCCCATTCTAGAAAGATTCAAATCTTCTAGATTTTGAAATGCAGTGAAATTGAGATCTGTTAGCCGAGGTTGCTGTGAATGAATTCTTGGTTGGTTAATTGAGCTGACGCTAATTCCAATGTTATTGCAAGAAATGCCATGCCAGTCACAATGGCAGTTGGAGTCACTATCGCTTAAGTTCCACCATTTGCTTTCAAGTAGTGCCTCCTTCTCCATTGCTGTCGTGGCAGTAGCATTAGCATTGCTAAACAAAATAATGTACTACTAATAGTAATATATAATTAATTGAAGTGATCACCAAATTTATGCATAGGAAGGTTGTATGTTATTATAGTTATGAGTTTAACAGACAACAGCTTACCATTACTTTGGAAGTTTCTCCCACGACAACCCGACACATGTTTATGCTTGTTCTCAACAAGTGTGGTTAGTTTATTAAATAGGCAATATCAATTTTTTCTAGTTATATTTGAATTTTTCGTGTCATAAAATTATACATCATAGTACAACATTTGTTTGAACTCAAAAATAAATGCCAAGTATTTTAATCATTAAAAACATGTATACAATATTGTTTTTTTTTCAATTTATAGCAACAGTAAGTGTGGAAAATAACTCACTTGTAATTGTGAAGTCGTTATGGGACAAGTACACATTGGCAACACGTTGAAAAAAAGTTGGAGGAATGGAACCTGTCATTACACATTTCTTTTGGATTGCTAATGTTCTCAATAACATAAGATCAATTACAAATGGATGAAGCAACAAGTGAAAGGTAACTATAGCCAGTAAGGTTATTATAACATAAATGTAAAGAACCCAGATATTAAAGAGCTCCTAATTGAGTTTGAATTGTACACATCAATCGCACTCCATAAAGATTAGTCTAAACGAGCTCCAAATGGGATTATTAATTTTTTAAAAAAATTTAAATTATAAATGGAATATGATTGGTAAACTCCAATGAAAAATTCTATCAGAAATACGTCAAAAATATAAGACAAAATGTTTTCATCACAATCTTCTTATCACAATATTTTCGCCAGAGATTTCTATCGAAACTTTCTCTTGATAACTGGCTAACTAAATTGTGATGGAATAGAAATCCCATATAAACACCATGGTCACCAAAAATTACTTACGGAAGAAAATAACTTGGTAGTTCCATTGGTTATCCAATTCCTTCTTTAATCAGACAACAATTCTGTTAGCAAACTAAGATTTTTCTTGTAAATTCTGTCCTTGTAGTGATTCAAATATACATGTATTCTTTTGTAAAAGCATTGAATGATTCTTTTGACAAATCCAAGTGCTTGATATTCGTCATAAACTTCCAGTAAAAAAGAAAGATATTTGTAATAATTAAACACAAAGTTCACTAAATTCTTTTTATTCAAATTGAGTTATTCTAAATAAATAAGATTGGTAAGTGTGGAAAGTAAGTATTAAGATTATAGCAACACGCACTTGTATAGGAACACTTAAATAATTGAATGAATGAATGAAGAGCTCCAATTTGAATGAGAGAAGTACTTATTATCCCTATTCATGAAAGATTCAAATATTCTAAATTTTGAAAAGCAGTGAGGGTACAAGTGAAAGGTAACTAACTATTAAGGTTGTTATATGATAAATCCAAAGAAGTGAAATATGGAAGATCTCCTAATTGAGTTGGAATTGTACCTGTCAATCGTGCTCCATAAAGATTAGTCAAAATAAGTGCCAGATGAATTATTAATTTTTTTAAAAAAAATGAATTACACATGGAATATAATTGGTAAACTCCATGGAAACTTCTGTAAGAAATACGTCAATAATATAAGAAAAAATGTTTTTATAATAATTTTCTTATCACAATATTTCCTACAGAATATTACGTCGAAACTTTTTTGTTGATAACTGGCTAACTGAATTGTGATGGAATAGAAATTCCATTTGGAAACCATAGTCACCAAAAATTACTGACATAAGAAAAAAAGTTGGTAATTCTATTGGTAATCCAATTCCATCCTTAAGCTGACACTAATTCTGTCAGTAAACTAAGATTTTGCTTGTAATATGCTATCTTTGTAGAGATTCAAATATACATGTATTTTTTGTGAAAGCATTGAATGATTCTTTGGAAGAAATACAAGTGTTTGATATTGTCATAAATTTCAGTAAAAAAAAATATTTATAATTAAACACAAAGCTCATGGAATGACAAACAAGATTCTTTTTATTCAAATTGAGCTATTCTAAATAAATTAGATTGGTAAGTGTGGAAGGTCAGTAATAAGATTATTGTAACACACATTTTTACAGGAACACGTAATTAATTGAATGAATGAATGAAGAGCTCCAATTAGAATGAGAGTAGTACTTGTGACCTCTATTCTAGAAAGATTCAAATATTCTAGATTTTCAAATGCAGCGAAGCTAAAAGTTAAAGGTAACTAACCAGTAAGTTTGTTATAAGATAAATCCAAAGAAAAGAGAGATTGAAGAGCTCCTAATTGAGTTGGAATTTTACCTGTCAATCGCACTCCATAAAGATTAGTCTAAAAGAGAGCCACATGGGATTATTAAATGTTTTTAAAAAACATAAATTATAAATGAAATATGATTGGTAAACTCCAATGGAAAATTCTGTCAGAAATACATCAAAAATATAAGACAAAATGTTTTCATCACAATCTTCTTATCACAATATTTTCGCCAGAATATTCTGTCGATACTTTCTCTTCATAACTGGCTAACTGAATTGTGATGGAATAAAAATGCCATATGAAAATCATAGTCACAAAAAATTACTGACATAAGAAAATAAGTTGGTAATTCTATTGGTAATAGAATTCCTTCTTTAATCCGACACTAATTCTTTTAGTAAACTAATATTTTTCTTGTAATATGCTGTCTTTGTAGTGATTCAAATATACATGTCTTTTTTGAGAAAGCATGGAATGATTCTTTTGAACAAATACAAGTGTTTCATATTCGTCATAAATTTGAGTAAAAAAGAAACATTCATAATTAAACACAAAGCTCATGGAATGACTAACAAGATTCTTTTTATTCAAATTGAGCTATTCTAAATAAATTAGATTGGTAAGTGTGGAAGATGAGTAATAAGATTATTGTAACACACACTTGTACAGGAACACGTAATTATTTGAATGAATGAATGAAGAGCTCCAATTAGAATGAGAGTAGTACTTGTTACCCCCATTCTAGAAAGATTCAAATATTCTAGATTTTCAAATGCAGTGAAGCAAAAAGTGACAGGTAACTAGCCAGTAAGGTTGTTATAAGATAAATCCAAAGAAAGGAGAGATTGAAGAGCTCCTAATTGAGTTGGAATTGTACCTGTCAATCGCACTCCATATAGATTAGTCTAAAAGAGAGCCACATGGGATTATTAAATGTTTTTAAAAAATATAAATTATAAATGAAATATGATTGGTATACTCCAATTGAAAATTCTGTCAGAAATACATCAAAAATATAAGACAAAATGTTTTCATCACAATCTTCTTATCACAATATTTTCGCCAGAATATTCTGTCAAAACTTTCTCTTGATAACCGGCTAGCTGAATTGTGATGGAATAGAAATTCCATATGAAAATCATAGTCACCAAAAATTTCTGACGGAAGAAAATAACTTGGTAGTTCTATTGGTAATCCAATTCCTTCTTTAATCTGACACTAATTATGTTAGCAAACTAAGATTCTTCTTGTAAATTGTGTCCTTGTAGTGATTCAAATATACATGTATTCTTTTGTGGAAGCTTTGAATAATTCTTTTGAACAAATCCAAGTGTTTGATATTCCATAAACTTCAACTAAAAAAGAAAGATATTTGTCATAATTAAACACAAAGCTTAAAGAATGACTAACTTGATTCTTTTTATTGGAACTGTGTTATTCTAAATAAATAAGATTGATAAGTGTGGAAGGTAAGTAATAAGATTATTGTAACACACACTTGTACAAGAACGCATAATCAATTCAATGAATGAATGAAGAGCTCCAATTTAAATGAGATTAGTACCTGTTATCCCCATTCTAGAAAGATTCAAATCTTCTAGATTTTGAAATGCAGTGAAATTGAGATCTGTTAGCCGAGGTTGCTGTGAATGAATTCTTGGTTGGTTAATTGAGCTGACGCTAATTCCAATTTTATTGCAAGAAATGCCATGCCAGTCACAATGGTAGTTGGAGTCACTATCACTTAAGTTCCACCATTTGCTTTCAAGTAGTGCCTCCTTCTCCATTGCTGTCGTGGCAGTAGCATTAGCATTGCTAAACAAAATAATGTACTACTAATAGTAATATATAATTAATTGAAGTGATCACCAAATTTATGCATAGGATGATTGTATGTTATTATAGTTATGAGTTTAACAGACGACGGCTTACCAGTACTTTGGAAGTTTCTCCCACCATAACCCGACACATGTTTATGTTTGTTCTCAACAATTCTTGTTAGTTTATAAAATAGGCAATATCAATTTTTTCTAGTTATATTTGAATTTTTCGTGTCCAAAAATTTTACATCATACTACAACATTTGTTTGAACTCAAAAATAAATGCCAAGTATTTTAATCATTTAAAATATGTCTACAATAATTTTGTTTTTTTGTGTGCAATTTATAGCATTAGTAAGTGTGGAAAATAACTCACTTGTAATTGTGAAGTCGTTATGAGACAAGTACACATTGGCAACACGTTGAACAAAAGTTGGAGGAATGGAACCTGTCATTACACATTTCTTTTGGATTGTTAATGTTCTCAATAACATATGATCAAATACAAATGGATGAAGCAACAAGTGAAAGGTAACTATAGCCAGTAAGGTTATTATAACATAAATGTAAAGAACCCAGATATTGAAGAGCTCCTAATTGAGTTGGAATTGTACCTATCAATCGCACTCCATAAAAATTAGTCTTAACGAGCTCCACATGGGATTATTAATTTTTTAAAAAAATTTAAATTATAAATGGAATTTTGGTAAACTCCAATGGAAATTTTGTCAGAAATACGTCAAAAATATAAGACAAAATGTTTTCATCAAAATATTCTTATCACAATATTTTCGCCAGAGATTTCTATCGAAACTTTCTCTTGATAACTGGCTAACTAAATTGTGATGGAATAGAAATCCAATATGAAAATCATGGTCACCAAAAATTACTTACGGAAGAAAATAACTTGATAGTTCTATTGGTTATCCAATTCCTTCTTTAATCTGACACTAATTCTGTTAGCAAACTAAGATTCTTCTTGTAAATTCTGTCCTTGTAGTGATTCAAATATACATGTATTCTTTTGTGAAAGCATTGAATGATTCTTTTCAGCAAATCCAAGTGTTTGATATTCGTCATAAACTTCCAGTGAAAAAAGAAAGATATTTGTCATAATTAAACACAAAGTTCACTAAATTCTTTTTATTCAAATTGAGTTATTCTAAGTAAATAAGATTGGTAAGTGTGGAAAGTAAGTATTAAGATTATTGTAACACACACTTGTACATGAACGCTTAATTAATTGAATGAATGAATTAATGAAGAGCTCCAATTTGAATGAGAGAAGTACCTGTTATCCCCATTCATGAAAGAATCAAATATTCTAAATTTTGAAATGCAGTGAGGCTACAAGTGAAAGGTAACTAACTCGTAAGGTTGTTATAGGATAAATCCAAAGAAGTGAAATATGGAAGATCTCCTAATTGAGTTGGAATTGTACCTATCAATCACACTCTATAAAGATTAGTCTAAACAAGAGCCACATGAATTATTAATTTTTTTTAAAAAATAAAGTACAGATGGAATATAATTGGTAAACTCCAATGGAAACTTCTGTAAGAAATACGTCAATAATATAAGAAAAAATGTTTTTATCACAATTTTCTTATCACAATATTTTCTACAGAATATTCCGTCAAAACTTTTTGTTGATAACTGGCTAACTGAATTATGATGGAATAGAAATTCTATATGGAAACCATAGTCACCAAAAATTACTGACATAAGAAAATAAGTTGGTAATTCTATTGGTAATCCAATTCGTTCTTTAATCCGGCACTAATTCTGTTAGGAAACTAAGATTTTGCTTTTAATATTTTGTCTTTATAGGGATTCAAATATAAATGTATTTTTTGTTAAAGAGTTGAACAATTCTTTTCAACAAATACAAGTGTTTCATATTCGTCATGAATTTCAGTAAAAAAAAAAGATTCATAATTAAACACAAAGCTCAAGGAATGACTAACTGGATTCTTTTTATTCAAATTGAGTTATAAATTAGATTGGTAAGTGTGGCAGGTAAGTAATAAGATTATTGTAACATACACTTGTACAGGAACACGTAATTAGTTGAATGAATGAATGAAAAACTCCAATTAGAATGAGAGTAGTACTTGTTACCCCCATTCTAGAAAGATTCAAATATTCTAGATTTTCAAATGCAATGAAGCTAAAAGTAAAAGGTAACTAACCAGTAAGGTTGTTATAAGATAAATCCAAAGAAAGGAGAAAATGAAGAGCTCCTAATTGTGTTGGAATTGTACCTGTCAATCACACTCCATAAAGATTAGTCTAAATGAGAGCCACATGGGATTATTAAATTTTTTTAAAAATATAAATTTTAAATGGAATATGATTGGTAAACTCCAATGGAAAATTCTCTCAGAGATACATCAAAAATATAAGACAAAACGTTTTCATCACAATCTTCTTATCACAATATTTTCGCCAGAATATTCTATCGAAACTTTCTCTTGATAACTGGCTAACTGAATTGTGATGGAATAGAAATTCCATATGAAAACCATAGTCACCAAAAATTACTGATGGAAGAAAATAAGTGGGTAGTTCTATTAGTAGTCCAATTCCTTCTTTAATCTGACACTAATTCTGTTAGTAAACTAAGATTTTTCTTCTAAATTCTGTCCTTGGAGTGATTCAAATATACATGTAATCTTTTGTGAGAGAATTGAATGATTCTTTTGAACAAATACAAGTGTTTGATATTCGTCATGAACTTTTAGTAAAAAAGAAAGATATTTGTCATAATTAAACACAAAACTTAAAGGAAGACTAACTAGATTCTTTTTATTCGAATTGTGTTATTCTAAATAAATAAGAATGGTAAATGTGGAAGGTAAGTAATAACATTATGGGAAAATCAATTACAAGTCCCTTGTAAGGAACTTAATTATCATGAGATCCCACGAGTTGTTATTACAACACAAGTACAAAAGAACCGAGATTTTCAAGATCTCTTAGTTGGGTTGGAATTGTGCCTATCAATCCGATTTTATTAAGCTGCAAACGTTTTATATTGTGTCTTGGTAAAGACGACCTTTTTAATTCAGTGAAATTGATAAGAGTGAAAGGGAACTTATCTGTAAGATTGTTATAAGATAAGTCCAAAGAACTAAGATTTTGAAGAGCTCCAAGTTAAGTTGGAGTACCTATAAATCCCATTCTCTATTAAGTTACAAAGATTCTAGGTTGTGTGTAGGTGAAGACAACCTTTTTAATTGAATGAAATTGATAAGTACAAAAGGTAACTTACTAGTAAGGTTATAAGATAAGTCCAAAGAACTGATATTTTGAAGTGCTCCAAGTTGAGTTGCAACGGTTCTAGGGGTGTTTAGTAACGGGATGGAATGTGACGACCCCATCCCGTCTCATCCCTACAAAATGCCATAGGGACAGAATTCTTGTCTTGCATCCTGTTCCGTCCCGTTGTTATCCTTCCCAATTGGGACGAGATAGGATCGGGAAGGGACAAGAATTTTCCAATTTTTTCCTTTTTTTTTTGAAATATTTAGGACCCAAATGCTAAAATGCCCAGTATTGCACCAAATTCCCAAAAAAATCACTAATTAATTAAAACTTAGAGCATGAAGACTGTCACGCCCCAAAATTTTAAGGCGCAACTGGCACGAAGTAAAGAGTGGGTTCACTTTGTAAGCCTTTTTCTACTAACTATTTTTTTTGTTGCTTATTTTCAACAAATGCTATTTCAAAAAATATCATATTAAATAGATTTACATTATTCATCCATGAATATTTTATCTCGCATATTAAGCATAAATTTCTTAAACTGTATAACCTTCCAAACATGCAACTTCAATCATTTTCGTTTAACTACTTTTAAACATTTTTCTCTTAAAGCACGTAAAAATAAATATAACAGAGATGTGCACATCAATGGAACAATTTTTATTTACAAGATCAGAGTAAATCAAATTTTAAAGTTGCGCGGAATAAGAATTCGATAAAAGATTTTTCTGACTCAAACAAAAATTTAAAAACTCGTTTCATCAAAGGAATTAATACAAAACAATTTACAAGCGTAGTGATAGCCACGATTTCTTTACCAAGCGCAAAACAAAGGCCACGAACAAGCGTAGCTCAACGCTACGAATAACAAGCGCAACCCGAAGGTTACGAATAACAATCGTAGCTGAAAACTACGAATACTAAGCATAGTCCAAAGGCTACAAGAACCAAGCGTAACCCCAAGTCTACGTATAATCCGCACTTTGTTTCTGTCCGATCCCTTTGCAATTTAAGTCTAAAATCGTTTCTTTAAAGTGAAGTATCGTATACAAACCTATTTTTCACATCAACTAATACTCTCCTATAGCATCGACATAGATAAAAATTGTATTTTTGACATTACCTAATCATAAACATAATTGATACCGTTAAAGATCATTAGGTAGATAAAAATCAAGCACATACTAATCAATTTATATAATAAGACCGATTTAAACATTGAATCTTCTCTACCCTATTTTTATAGGACCTTAACAAAACGAGTAACAAGCGTGGATACAAAGTCCACGAGAGTAAACTAACCAAGCACAGCTCGAAGCCATGAAGACAAGCGCAGCACGAGACCACAAAACAAGCGCAGGTATAAAACCCATGAATAACAAGCGTGAGAATGAATCCCACGATTATCAAGTATGAGTATTGTGCCCACGAGTGTCAAGCGAGCTCGATGTTAACTATGGTGCACCAAGGACTAACAGTATTACTATTAGTAACCAGCGTTCTGTATTTAGCCCTCTCGAAAACATTTTCAAGCATGCTCGGGGTCAAGTTATCATATAATATGTAAAACGATTTTTCCTATACTTAGATTACATAACAAATGTTTCATAGCGAAGGACCCCAGCATGTAGTTCAAAAGAATCATTACAAACAAATATTTAATGTTTTTGCGTATGAATATTGCTATTGAATGAAATAATATAAATAACAATTAACTAGATTTCTATAACAAAACCATTATCTCATCTAATTATCCAAGTCCAGATATAAACGAATAATGGCATAATTCCAATGAATGTCTTCAGGAAATAAATCTAAATATTTGATACTTCAATAAAATAGAAAAAAAATAAATAAATATAACATGTAATAAAATATTAATGGGACGCTATTCACGCACAACAACAATAACAATAATAGCCCAACGCCAATTAAACACAAACAATAGCAATTCTCCCAATTTTAAGCTTTAATCTACACATACCTAAGTCCACCTCACCACATTGTTAACTTTTCCCTTGATTATACCAAGTTTCAGTTGTTCCATGCTATCAAACAGCCCCAAATAATGGCATTGGAAGAGAAGGATGAGAAGGGAGTCATAACACTCACAATAAATTTGAATTAACTAATTTCTTGTATACTGTTCAATCATAATTCAACAACGTTAAAGTGTACTTTGCCACATGCGTATCATTTGACAATATCAAAGTATCAACAAATAGATAACACATAATTTTCATTACTCAATATTCATTGTATAGAATTGGAAATAACCAAACAGTAAGTATAGAGATAACTTCCAACTCCAAACATTCAACTCAAACAATATATACAAAATCATATAAGAAGATAATTATTATGTCTATAACCTTTCAGAATAACCTTTTCTACAATGAATGATTAGATCAACTTTTGCTACAAAACTAGCTTTAACGCATTTCACCACAGTTGCACGAAAAAAAAAACTTAAATTAAAAACCACCACACCCACTCATATTTAGCAACACCAAAATAATGTCTACAATAAATACAATTGCATGCACAAACAGTCAACACATAAGGCACAGAACATTTACTTATCATTTCGGCAATCATCCATAAAGGAATCCCGAATACACAAAGAGATATAATTAGATTTACTTGGCTTGAATATGTTATAATCAATTGACATATACTTAACCTTTCATTTAAAATTTATCGAATCCCATTTCCATCTATTGAATGTCACCAATATCAGAAAACTTCTCTATTTAAATAATTTAATAACAAATATCAACATCCCAAATTTTATTCTAAACAAGAACTAGATCAAATCAATTTCAATGTCTAAACATCCGTAAAAATCACCTCAAATGAAACTTTGAGCAATCCCACATATTTCCTTTTTAACCATTTACCTGTACAACTTCCGGACTTCTTGACAGCCATAAGAAATAAATCATTATTATTTTAACTTTACAACTCATCACTAATTTCTTATTAAACAAATCTGAATGTGAATCCCTTTAAACTATCACATAACAAGCCTTAAAAGAAATCTGTTTCTGAACCCAATTCCATTTAATAACCAAATAATATTCATCAATCATTGTAATCAAATTCCTGCATTCCATAATCAATTAACATATATTTAATCATTATAATCATTCAATTCACTTCATATCTTCCATTAAGCTTACAAGAAGTGCCAGAAACCAAAGAAATCACAAGATAACACAGATTTCCAACAAATCAACAAAAGCCCCAAAATATCTCATTGAAACTTCAAGAACAAATAAGTGAATCAAGAGCTTTCTTTCCATGCCTTCCTGACCTCCTAGCTCGCTGGAAAAACACCCAACAACAGCCCCAAAGTCCAACCAAAAAAAAATAAAAAATAAAAAATCCCCTCCAATCTCCATCTCTCTCTCGCATCGCAAGCGCACATATAAAAAAAAAAAAAAACGCGAGGAACAACGGCGGCGAGCTACTCCACCGCCCCCACCGGTCTCTCTCTCATTCCCACTCTGGCCGGCCGTAACTCAAAGAAGAAGAAGGAGTGGTGATGGTGGAGTTAATGTCGGGTGCGAGGGGAAAGGAAAAAGGAAAAGAGGAAGGGACGACAGCCATCGACCCTTCTCGCCAGCACCATCATCAACGATTGCATCTTCCCCCTCCTCCCAAATCTCGCTCTTGCCCTCCCCCTCCCCAGAAGAGAAGAATGGTGGTGATGATGATTCTAGATGAATGCAGGTGAGGAATAAGGAAATTGCAAAGGAATAGGGAGTATTTTTATAATAAAAAGAAAAGAAAAAGAAATAGGTAATAAGGGAAAAGATTAATAGCTCCTTAAAGCCTCATAATAAGATAGATTTTATTAATATAAATTCCCCTTTTTATTTTCTAAGAATTTTCACTATATCAAGATAATATTTTTCTCCTACTATAATCTCTTATGAGCCTTAAAAATAATTTTTTCTAACTTCAAGTTTCCCAAATTAAGGGAGAAACTAGACTTTTGAAAATTTCTAAAATACTACCATTTTTCTTAACTTTATCAATAATACTTTCTAACTCCTAATTTAATCCCAGAATTAGCTGTTAAATTGTCATTATTAATAAGTTATTTGGGATGTTACAAAGACCATAAAGGCCAATTATTGGTTCAGTGGACTCTTAAACTTAAATTAACTAGAGCAACTTATGTGTGTATAATGAAGTTGTCCAAGGTTGATCTGTTGAGTTGTAATATATAATTAACGAGGACTAAACTATTTAAACCGCCAATGTGATCATGCAAGTAGCTTAATTTGGGAGTCTTCTATAATCAATGGACCAAAACAACCAAAAAGAAAAAGAAGAAAAAAATATTCCAGCGAGTCTCCACAATCCACACTACTGCTCCGCACAAAAAGTTGTGTGCTAACGTTCATCCATGTGATTCTACTTGCAGATTTGATGGGTGTGGTGACTGAGGTTTGAAGGTGAGTGGCCGCCCCTGGGTGAGACTTGAGAGTTAATAGGGGGGAGATGTGAAAGTGGTAGGTGTGTGGGTCAGTGCCTTATTGGGTGCGTTTGCTTTTATTTTTCATGAAGTAAAAATTAAAAGAAAAAATCTGGGTGTGACCATGGGTGCTCGGGTGGGTTACTGAATGTGCACCAAAATTTTATTTTAATGAAATAATAATTAAAAAAATAAAAAAATACTAAAGGGATGGGACAGAAATAGGATGACCCTATCCCTGTCACAGTTTGTCCCGTCTCGTCCCAAAATATCCGGGAACGGGACGGATAGCTGGTACAGGAAATTTTTAAACACCACTAAATGGTACCTACCAAATCCATTCTATTAAGCTACAAAGCTTAGGGATTGTGTCTATGTAAGGACGACAATCTTTTAAATAAAGTAGGATTAATAAGAGTAAGAGGTAACTCACCTGTAAGATTGTTATAAGACAAATCCAAGTAGATGAGGTTATAATGAGGTATTATTTGATTCGGAATGGTCCCTATCAAACCCATTCTCAGAAGTATGAGACGTTCAAGATTGGGAAACTCAGTGAAGTTGAGATCTGCTAGCCGAGGGTGCTGTTGAGAGATCCTTGGTTGATTCATACGAACAACGCTTCCATAGTAATTGCATTGTATGCCTTCCCAATCACAAGGATCAGACAAATTGTAGGCAATATTGCTAATATTCCACCATTTACTTTGAAGAAGAGCACGTTTTTGCTCTGCTATCATGGCACCATTAATAATCTCAAAGCAAGTGAGAGCAAACCATAACGAAAATACCACTCTCACTCCCATCTTTGTTTACACAAAGTACTCACCAAATGAGTTCACCTACGGAGTCTTTATACAGATAAAGTAAGATTTTTTTTTTTTTTATTTGGACAGAAAAGATAAAGATTGAATGGCTTTGAAAGTATTGTTTACGCGTCAAAGTCGTTCGAGTTTGTACGTCCAATGGCAAATGGACACAATCATATCGTGTGAAATGGGCAAACTTGTTATTGGTCTTAATAGTTTTTCAGGCCGAAGGTCTTCGTCAATACTCCCTCCGATCTTAAATATTAGATCA
The DNA here is from genome assembly GCA_037074515.1 of Mimosa bimucronata. Classification (NCBI taxonomy): domain Eukaryota; kingdom Viridiplantae; phylum Streptophyta; class Magnoliopsida; order Fabales; family Fabaceae; genus Mimosa; species Mimosa bimucronata. The sequence continues at coordinate 23,862,241 of CM073441.1, forward strand.
CTTTACCCTTTTTTAGTGAAAGTTAAGAAAGTAAATTAACATATGTCATATGATATTAGATTATAAGTTAGTTTATAAGTAGAATAAATTAGTTTTGAGGAAAAAATATTTTTTTGAGACTAAAACTACTTTTTTTCTGGACTGAAAAAAAAAAGTCAAAAAAATTAAAGTGATCTTATAATTAGGACAGGAGGGAGTATTATGTTACCTTGAGTCTTTTGAGCTGTTATGTAAGAAATGGACATGAAATTTCCAAACGTGATACGAATACCAAAGCTAAGTGGTCCCATGAAACTCTCTGAACAAAAGTTGAGTGACTTTGGCGTGAATTAGGAGTTCATGTTTCAAATTAGATGCAGAAAAATTGGCTGACTTACACAACGTGAATCAGGAGTCTTTTTTTTTTTTTTTGTGATAAAAAAGACAATACTCCCTCCGTTCTTAAATATAGGAGTTAGTTGACTTTTTTGGAGAATCCTAAGAAAGCTTAATAAGTTACTTATAAATTGATTTTTCTAAATTTTTTCACTGAACTAGTTTATTTGACTTATAAGCTAACATATGATATAATAAAACACAAAATACATTATGATTAAGTGACTCATTTAGTTTCCTTAACTTCTCCAAAAAAAGTCAATTGGGTCTTATATTTAGGAACGGAGGAAGTATTATTTTATTAGATATAAACTAACAGACATATATCAGTACGCATGATAAAGCCCAAATACAAGTACACTATACAAGCAAGCCACAAGACTCATTTGGGCTTGTCATGTGGGCCTTCTTGCCAAAGACAAACATAAACTAAATAACCCATAAACTTCATCCTCATGTCTGAAAGGAAGACATAGCAGAGAGATAGCCCAAAGGAAATATCCACCTTCTGCAACTGTGAAAGGTGAACCCGCCGTCTCCATGAAATGCTGGAATGAAGGATAGATAAAAGTACGCCGTAAGGGAACTTCAACCAAGGTTGAATCCTGATGACATCTACACCATTGGTGTTAGAAAGAGTTGATAATTTCTTCCATTGATATGTTGCTAAGGCCAGAGAAAACCAAAAGGAGAAGATGCCCACATGACCTGCAAGGAAACTAAAAAAGACAAACTGAACAAGTAACATATATGATAAGGGAATTGGTAACTAAAAAATCATCATAGCATTCCCCCAACTATGATGATTAAAACGTAGCTGATTCATGTGGTATCCAGGCGAGCTCGTACAGCAGGTGGCTCGCCGATGCAGAGTGATAAGTCAGTGGATACATGATCTCCAGCAAACTGAGCACTGACATGGCCATTTCCTTCAAATTCTGCTCTGGAACGCCGTCGATTAGCACAAACAGATTCCTCCATGATACGGTGAACAGGGTCCTCATCATTATCATAGAGGCGAATAATCCTCATATAAGATAAGGTATTGCGATTATGTATGAGAAGGGATGGCCGACGGACAGTGGGATATGAGACTTGCAAACCAGAGAAGGATGCCACGAGATGAGCACGAAATGAAGAAATTGGCAGGACAATCTCATAACCAGATCGTTGAAGAGCTTCCCACCGTGATTCATATAGCCCATGAAGCCTACAGATAGCATATATGTAGCGAAACCATATGTATTGAGGCTCGAACTACCGGGAACAAGGGAGTCTAAAAGTTGCATGCTCTAATGCTAGTGGAAAAGTGGTATGAGTTCGAAAGTTATATTCCATAATAAAAGAGATATCCCCAGCGACTATCCCGAGGAATCTTTTAACTTCAGAATACCATCGATGCAGCTGCCGATAAAAGCCACCTCATAGAATCCAGAAAAGGCCTGGGTTCCCTCCATACGTGTAAAACAGAGCCTGGATATTTGATTAAGTGCAGGAGGAAAAGGGTGTGTAAACCTTGAGAGAACAGGAGTGTGATTTATAGAGCAAATAGCATGCTGGGAAAAACCATATTCTTAACATACGTACACATTAGCATGCGCACGTGTCCTCTTAGGCTGAGGCAGAGAGCTTCGAATAAAACAGAGAATGCCTTAAAAATGTGACACCTATGATTTATCTCCTGAAATCCAGAATTATTAGGAAAAGACTGACAAGATTTCAGAGTAATCTCTGCAAATGATCCTTGTTGAGTTATTGCACAGTGAGAGCTTCGAAGATACTTCGACGTGTCAGAGGCAAAGCTTGACAGGGAACACAGCTTTAACTTTTTTGATTTGTACGATAAATATTGATTATCGCCAGCTAAGCTTCGCTTTCTAGAAACCTTGATATGATTAGCTGGAAAACCAAAAGGCTTCCAGGATTCATGATCAACTTGAAACAATTGAAAATAGACAACAGAACTCGATTCAAGTCGCTGTCTTTTAGGCCCAGTTGATGATTTAATCCAATCCCTGTTTCTCTTCACACCAGTACGAATGATCTCCGAGTTATGGACCTTATGAGAATGAGCATCAGCCCAAATAGTCACACCCGATCTTGACCTGAGATGGTATTGATGACCACGATAATTAATGTGAGAAGAAGAAGGGCCAATAGGATCAATGACCACATTTGACACGTGAGAATAACAAGTGCACAGTGATCTGAAGTATGGAGCAAGGAACCACAGTGTCGGCACAAAACTCGAACTTGCTCCAGGAAAAAAACCAGATTCACATGTTGTCCCGAAGATAAGATAGCTTCCTGAGGAACATACAGATTCGGATGATATAGAGACATGCAAACCTGAATACGAAAACCAGAATAATTTTTCTTGCTGGAAGAATTCATAGAGACATAGCTGCCAAACCAATTACCAATAATTCTTCCAACTTGAGCAGTATAATATTCAACTGGAAGCCCATAAATAGATATCCACATATACGCTAAATCAAGATGTAAATTTTGTCGTGAAACTTCAGGAAACCATTGACAAAATATGCATAAAAAATTATGAATTCTCCGTGTCCCTTGATACAAGATATAGTCCCTATCTCTTTATCTTGAAAAATATAAGAAAGTGATCACTAGAAGTTTGAGAGATAAGAGATTCGGCCTCGCAAATACCAGTGAACACGAAGAAGAGATTGAAGCTTGGATACATGAACCATATTTCTAGAAATAACTCTCAAGAACAAATAGTGGTTCTTATAATATAAGTGCTTCATATCTGACTGATATTTAACGATAAACATGATGAGAGAAATTAAAAGAGCACCAAAAACTAAACTAAATAAGACTAAGAACCAGACTGGAACATCGAGAGGATGATACGTAGAAATTAATTGAGAAGGAAGAAGCATAGAAGAGCAATCGCTGAGACTGCAGAGCTAGAGAAAAATCTCCCTCTTCGGCAGAGCATGCAAGTCTCCTCCTATAATGGAAACTGATTCTAGTTGAAGATAAGTCGCACCTGACCCACGTGAATCAGGAGTTCATGTTTCAAATTAGATGTAGAAAAATTGGCTGACTTACACAAAAGCACATGAATTCATAATGTTGTTGATAATAATAAGAAGCAATTCTTTCAGCCTCTGTGCTACGACTTGTCTTACACGGAATATCCATATAAATGCAACAGAAAAATTGGTTTTCGTAGTGATCTTGTGTTGTTGTTATGGTGATTCATAATTGGACAAAAAATTAAATGATTAGATGTGGATTCGTTTTACTATTTTTTATTTCATCGATAAAAATATTATTTTTTCCAGGCAAAACAAAAAAACTTGATTCTCGTGACCCTCTTTCTGAAAATATATCTTTTCTATAGTTGTTGTGATTCAGAGTTAAATATTTGCTTACTTTTGAAAATAATTAAACATTGCGATCCAAAAAAAATTCCAAAATGTTTATTTACTGAAATATCCAAATGAAGCGGACAATATTTTTTTTTATAAAAACCACTACTCAACAACCCCTTCTCTAGAGCCATGGAGTTGAGTTGCAGAATGGGGGTGGGTTTGACTGGTGATCTTGGTAAATACCTGGGCATACCCTTGTTAAACAACAAGGCAACATACATCCACTTTGCCCCCCTCATGGATAAGGCAAGAAGGAAATTATCTGGCTAGAAAAGACAGTTATTGAATCTAGCGGGGCGTACTACTCTCATAAGGTCAGTCATGTCAGCACTCCCATCCTATCACATGCAAACCATGCTCCTTCCTAAGAGACTCATTAAGGAGTTAGAGCAAACCTGTAGAGGATTCCTTTGGGGTGAGTCCGAGTCCCAAAAGAAACTCCACTTAATCTCTTGGGACCAAGTAGTACGAGAGAAAAAGAATGGAGGATTGGGAATCCAAAACCTGAGACTCCAAAACGAGGCCTATATGATGAAACTTTGCTGGAAGCTGATTGATGACAATAAATCCCTTTGGGTTAAGATCTTGAAGTATAAGTATGGGATTAAGGATGGTTTTCCTGAGGCTTTGAAAAAGAAAGACTGCTCTTCTTTGACTTGGAGAAGTATGTGTTCAGTGTGGAAAAAGTTCAAACTGGGGGTGAGAAGAAAAGTCGGGGATGGAGAGTCAACGTCTTTTTGGTTCGATAACTGATCAGAAGTTGGTACCCCCTTCATCAACCTGATTCCTGGGTATGAAGGGTTTATTGACAGAAAAGAGCGAGTCAAGGACTATGTAGACCCAAGGGGCGAGTGGGATATTGGCAGGCTTCTAGGATGGTTCCCTCCACACGTGGTTGATCGCATTACTAGGCAATTCCCTCCAAGAGTAGAAAGAGGAGAGGATAAATACTTCTGGTACCCATCCTTTGATGGGTGTTTTACAATTAACTTTGCTTATCGTTTCTTACTTGCAGGTACATCAGAACAGGTTGACACGGTGTGGCAGAAAATTTGGAAGTGGAAAGTTCCTGAGAAAGTGAAGACGCTGATTTGGCTATTCACTCACGAGAGGATACATACAGCTCACTTGCCGTGGCGGAGAGGAATCTCCAACACAGCGGATTGCCCCTTTGGTTGCCTTCAGATGGACGGTGATATGCACCTGTTCAGAGACTGCCCGAATGCCATGGATAGATGGAGATCAGTGGTGTCATCATCACATTGGGATTCCTTCTTAGCCGTACATGGGGCCGAATGGATCAAATGGAATCTCCCCGGGGAAAACTTTCACCAAAAAGATCCCCTGGTCTCAATTGTTTGGGTACATATGCTGGGATATATGGACTGACAGATGTCGCAGGTTGTTTAGTGATACCAATAATGTCACTAAGCCCAATGCGCATAATAGCCTATTCAGAGCATGCTCGCACTACTGCAGAAAAGGGTTTTAACATCCGTTATTAAAGGGTTTTAACATCCGTTCCGTAAGGGATGTCTATCTAAGTGATGTTGAAAAGTCGACCTTTTAACATCACCTTAAATAACGGATGTTAAATGTCAGACTTTCAACATCTCATATTATACCAATAAGGGATGTCAATAATCCCAGAAAAAGCCGTTTTAAGATATTGTTAGGGACTAACGACATCACACGCTAAGAAAATAAGGGATGTTGTTTCTGCCGTCAGAGAAACAACATCGCTTATTATATAATAGGTGATGTTGTTTCTGTTTATCGACATCACTTGTTAACATAACAAGCGATGTTGTTTCTGCCGTCTGAGAAACAACATCACCTATTATATAATAGGTGATGTTGTTTCTGTTTATCGACATCACTTGTTAACATAACTAGCGATGTTGTTTCTGCCGTCTGAGAAACAACATCACCTATTATATAATAAGTGATGTTGTTTCTGGTTATCGACATCACTTGTTAACATAACAAGCGATGTTGTTTCTGCCATCTGAGAAACAACATCACCTATTATATAATAGGTGATGTTGTTTCTGTTTATCGACATCACTTGTTAACATAACAAGTGATGTTGTTTCTTCTTTTTGACATCTCTTTTTTCCTTAATGAGAGATGTCGAAAGTTTTCTCTTTTTTTTTCAGTTTTATTTATTTGTTCTGATGTCCATCTGCATTTTACAGATCACAATTACATATATACTCATATAGAGACAGATACCTAGATCAAAAGATTCAGCACAAGTTTAATACATATCAACCTAACTAACTAACTAATCAAATTAATTAACATGTACATATATATGTGGACAAAAAAAAGATGAAACATGGACAAAAGTACTAAGACAGAGATATCATTATTAATGGAGAGTATATACATGGTGGAGAGCTAGATAGATCAAACTACACATGTGTGGTTACTTTTTACCCCAAATTTGTAAGGAAAAACTCTGCCACAGTATCACGAATCTGATCAAGGTCTTGTACTTGGTCAAATGATTTGGTTGAACCATAAAACTGCAACAATATAAATTGTGATGAAAAGAAATTGGATGAACAATGTATTAGTTATATCAATCATATAAAATGTTATATAGATAAAAATTTTATACCTGTGAGAAGTTTCCGGTACGATCACTCATAATAATGTCAGACATATACTTCATAACATAATAACCACACTCCTTATTCGTCGGTTGCTGAGGACACTTTATAAATCACAAGAAACGTTATAAATTAATAACAAAGTAATTAATATCACAATTGACTAAAATTCGAAGAATTTAAATGAAAAGTACTTACTTTAGGTATTTGTGTCATGACATTTTCAAAAGCTTGATTAGTTTTTTCCATTAGATGCCACTGCTGAATGCCCCTGAAATTAAACCAATATTAGCACATATACATAAAAATTAATCTAATTAGGCATAAAATAAATAAAGACTTTATTATTAACACTTACATCGAGAAGAGCGTTTTATGATCAGAGGTTATATTACGCTTCAGTGAGTCAAACCAAAATATACGATGATCCCGAGGGCAAATGACAGCTAATGCCCAGTGACGACTGAAAGACATTAAAAATAGTATGTCCACAAAAAACATAACTTTGAAAATGTGCATAATGATGAAAAGTTGGCAAAATGAAATAATTCAAACTTACTCTTCAAGAATAGGCCCCAAATAACAAGCTCCCCGATTCACTGACATTTGATGGTTAACATATGCTTGCATGCTGTCAACATAGTTCTGCTTCGCTGCCGGGGTCTTGAAATTATCTCGCCTCACCAAGGCCATTGGACTAAAGAATCTGTACGCCCCCCTCCCTAAATCGTTACACAACTTGTGAAAGTACCTACCATAGAATAATTGAAATTAGAAAATGACTGAAGTACAAATATTGCAAAAACATGTAACTATCATTTACATAATCGCTAATTCGAGCCAGCCGAGGTCAATTTCTTGCATCTTCAAAAACTCAACGATATCTCTTTGACCATCAAGCCCAAATTTGTATGTACGATCGGGACTAACTATTCCTGCCGGCATATTAAAAGATACATAGTCCAAATTTGGTTGCATTTCCCGCAGGATTTGGAGAGAATAATATTTATCTGCAAAGGCCTGCGGGTGATGAAAAAGGGTAATGTTATATTATAACAAACTACGATATATGAAAGAAACAATATCAAACACAAGTAGTAGTGGAGTCTTATACCAAATCAAGGGGCGCCTTTTGCACCTTTTGTGGAGTCTTGTGTACGAGTTGTCTAGGCCATAAGATGAATGAACCGATTGCATTACCTAGTTCGGTGATTTCCTCAGTGGGAAATGGTACAGCTGTTCTCTCCTCATTGTTCTGGACAACTATAACCGACACCTTCACTTGGTCCTCATGAATAGCCATGTTATGTAAGATAGAGGCCTTTGGGAACTGGCGACCTTTAGCGACCATGCGTAAGCTCGGGACATCCAAATGGAGATAACACTCCTCTCCATCGTGACCGTTTTCTGGTGTGGGACTTGAGTTGTCCTCACGTATTGATCTTAACTGCATAGGCTGATTGCAACTGTCTTTGCCGCTTGTACCAATGGTACCAGTGGACTCCTGCATAGAGATGACAATATATAGAGTAAACCTAATTGATGAACCCGGAATTTGGTAATTAACATAAATAGTAGATGCTCAAACCTGGAGTCCTTGTTTAGCAGAATTTGATGTTATTTCGAGCTGTAAGGTTGATGCTCGAACCTGTGCCTCAACTTGCACCCGAATCTGCTCCGCCATAGAACTCGTAAAAGTTTCCTGGAGCTTCGCCGCCACCTGCTGTTGGACCTGTGCCGCCACTTGCTCCTGGATCTGGGCCTCCATCTCCGCACGAACTCTAGCCACAATCTCCTCAGTGGATTCTCTACTGGAGAATGATCGGGATTTGCGACCGAAATACTTGGTCAGGCCAATACTCCTGGGCTCCCCGATAACTCGGCCGGGGTGGTCGGGCTTTCCTATTGCCGTGGCCAGGATGTCCATCCTCCCAGAAGGTGTGAAGGACCCTTGGGTGGACTGTTGCTCCAGTTCGTCCTATAATTATGGAAAAAATCATAAGTTGCAATGTACTAGAAAGCCATAAGTTAAATGAATAAACAACCAAGTGAAATACTTACAATCCTCTTAGCAACTGACTCAACCTCTGGATTGATGAAATCTCCTCCTTTATGCTTCCTTCCCTCCGCCCATTTCGTATGACGTGGGAAATGTGGCGGCGGCTCTACAATAATGGTAGGATCGGATCGCGCCGCTTCCTCCAATTCTGCAATATGTTTCTCAGTCAACTTTTTCTCAAGCCACCTGTAACCCCCCCGAGACATTGTGTGCCTATAGACATTCTTTGCTTGACGCTCCTGCTATTTTTGGCTTTCCTCCTGTGAAAATAAAACAAGGTTAACTAATGTGTTAATACAAATTTAAACCAAAATTAAAGAGCTATTGATGAAATGCACACACCTGGAATTTTTGATCTAGCCGTGATGCAACAAATTTCTTCCAAGTCTCTGGGTCAAGAAAGGAATAGGTCTCACAGGGATCTTGACCTTGCTTCTTTCCCCGGATGTAATGTTTTCCTAACTTTGCCTTGAAATTCCTCCACTTATTGCGCACTTCTCCCAACCAAGTATCCCTGAACTCTTTGGTGTTAGGGACATCAAAGTTTTGCTACAAAATAAAAATAAACAAACACATCAGATAACTAACAAAACAAGGACATGCATATTAAGAACAAACAGAAACATAATAATAAAACATACCAAGATATCTTACCAACACTGATCCTTAATGTCTTGATGGACTTCCCTCCAATCATGTTCCAAGATGCTTATCCTGTTTCTCGCCACAAAACCAACGTAACTGACGAATCTTGCGCCTATTTCACCAATAGGATTCATGTCATCATCAAATTCCACATGAATAGGCTCCACATTTGTCCCTTGACGGACAACAATGTCAGCGAGCTTCGTCGCACCTCTGCCCTTTTTACGAGGTGGATCGTTCTGTTGCTGCTGATCGTTAGAATCGTCCATCATGTACCTGTTAACAAATCAAATATGAGATGAGATGAGTCAATACAGTGCCATAATTTTCTCAAAAGCAAAACAAAAACAACAATAAGAATGAATACATGATGATTTAAAAGGTTCTCACTTTAGGTGTTGTCCCATATCCCCTCACCATGATCATTCCTAGAAGCAAATTGGTCGTCATCATCTATCAATTCTAATTCGTTTGGTGTAGGTAGATTTGCGCACAAGGGTGGTATCTCATCTAGATCTAAAGTAGGAGCACGGTCTTTTTGTTTTTTACTTTGCAGGACTATTGACAATTGCTTATTTGCAGGATCCGTTACATAGAACACTTGTTTCGCATGACTTGCTAAAATAAAGGGCTCATCTCTGTAACCAACCCTGTGAAAATCAACTGAGATCATACCAGTGTGAGGATCAATCCCAACTGCGCTATTGTTAATCCACTTACATTTGAAGATTGGAACTTTGAACTTGGTGTAACTAACTTCCCAAATTTCTTCAATTACCCCATAATATGTCATAGAAGCTAATCTTGGGTTTTTATCCTTCGAACTAGAAAAGTGCATTGCTTCGGCTACCACCATCACACCACTATTTTGCATGGTGCTGTTGTTGTCTTGGGCCTTAGTGTAGAAAGAAAACCCATTTATATCATAAGTACCCCAAGTCACAACCTCAAAGCGAGGACCTCCGGCTAACCATCTTATTGTATCAGGAACACCAGTCTCATTTGCAACTTGCTCCTTGAACCACTCAATGAATGTCTTGTTATGCTCATTAGATATCTGCATGTCACTTTTTCTAGGGTTTTTCTCCTTCAAGATCCTCTTATGCTCATCCAAATAAGGTTGCACTTCTTCCATATTATTCAAGATATATAAGTGTGCTTGTAACACCTCTTCACGGCTCATACTCTTCACTTTGACACCTCGTATCCCCTTACCGATCCTATCTTCATGTCGGGCGTTTTCCTCAACCCCTTTTAGGTACGATTTGCAAAAGTCCATTGCTTCTTCAACTAAGTATCTTTCAACAATGGATGCCTCAGGTCGATATGGGTTCTTAGAATACCCTTTTAATACTTTCATGAATTGTTCGAAAGGATACATCCACCTTAGATAAACTGGGCCACAGAGCCTTATCTCCCTTACCAAATGAACAATCAAGTGCACCATAATATCGAAAAAGGCTGGAGCAAAGTGCATCTCTAGTTGGCACAATATAATGTAACCCTCATTTTCCAACTCGTCAAGCTTCTCAGTGTCGATGACTTTACTACATATAGCATTGAAAAACATGCACAGTCTTGTTATAGTCATCCTCACATCATCTTGCATAATGCCTCTAATAGCCACAGGTAAGAGTTGTTGCATCAATACATGGTAATCATGCGATTTCATTCCCACCAACTTCAAATCATCCATAGACACAAGTCTGCTAACATTAGAAGAATAACCCTGCGGCACCTTCATCCCACGCAAACACTCACAAAGACTTTTTTTCTCCTGTTTGGAGAGTGTATGAGCAGCAGGTTCCATATAAGCCCTCTTACCATTTTCACTGACTATAGGATGCAACCGCTGTCTTATACCCATTTCAACCAAATCTAATCGTGCATTGAGTCCGTCTTTAGTCTTTCCTTGTATGTGCAGCAGCGTTCCGATAAGACTATCACCGACGTTTTTCTCCACATGCATCATATCTATACTATGTCTCACATCGAGAAAACGCCAATAAGGTAGATCAAAAAAGATTGACCTCTTCTTCCATATGATCTTCTCAGAACCACTCTTTATCTTTTGTTTCTTACCAAATACCACATTGACATTTTGAACACGGTGATAAACTTCCTCCCCGGTTAAGGGGGTTGGAGCAGATCTATACTCAGATGAGCCATTAAAACACTTCTTTAGTCTGCGGTAAGGATGGAACCGATCAAGAAACCTCCTATGACCGAGGTAGACAATCTTTCTTCCGTGTTTAAGTTGGTGGCACTGTGTTTCAGACTCACATATAGGACATGCCATATATCCCTTCACACTGTAACCAGAAAGATTGCCATATGCAGGGAAGTCATTTATTGTGGTAAACAGCATAGCTCGCAACTTGAATGTCTCCTGCCGGTACGCATCAAACACAGCAACGCCTTCCTCCCACAACATCTTCAAGTCCTCAATCAAAGGTGCCAAGTAGACATCGATATCGTTTCCAGGCTGTTTCGGCCCCGAAATCATCATTGACATCATCATATACTTCCGTTTCGTGCACAACCAAGGAGGCAAGTTATAAATGACCAGCAATACTGGCCAAGCACTATGTGTACTACTGAGACTTCCGAAAGGGTTGAATCCATCCGTACACAGTCCAAGACGAAGGTTCCTCGGCTCACCACTAAATTCAGGAAACATGGAATCTATCTTCCTCCATTGAGGAGAATCAGCAGGGTGTCGGAGATATCTTCCATCAGAGATTTTCTCATCACAATGCCATCTCAGATTTTTTGCTTCCGTAGCATTTGTAAACAAGCGTTTAAACCGTGGTACAATTGGAAGGTACCACATTACCTTCAAAGGTGTCCCTTTCTTCGATCCATCATCATCACCACCGGCATCCTTTCTCGGCTTATACCTCGGGCTTTTACATTTTGGACATTCTTTTAGGCCTTCATACTCATTCCTGTACAATACACAATCATTGGGGCAAGCGTGTATCTTCTTATACTCCATGCCCATCTTGCTTAGCACTTTTTTAGCCTCGTACATACGCTTCGGAAGCACATTGCCATCCGGGAACATATCACTCAAAGCTTCAAGCATCTTTGAGAAACCCACGTCCGCCCACCCATTTTCTGTTTTTATTTTCAACAATTTCAGGACGCCTGTTAACCGACTATACTTAGTACACCCCGAGTACAACGGAGTCTCTGCATCACTCCGCAAGTTGTCAAACTCATTTGCCATAGAAAATGACTCCGCCCCAATGTCATTGATCATGTCATCCATTCCATCATCACAAACATCATCTACCGCCGCTTCTAGATTTTGTGACGTGCACGCATGTGCAGTACTTCCCAATTCCCCATGCCAAAGCCACTTCTTATAACGGAGATTGATCCCATCACAAAGAAGGTGATCCTTTATATCATTAACGCTTTTTCGTTCAGCATTTGCACACTTCACACAGGGGCAAAGATACATGTCATTCTTACTAGGCACATTTCTTTTGGCAAACTCAATGAATTCTTCTACCCCTATCTGATACTCTTTACTGGTTCTTAATGCATGCATCCAACTACGATCCATTCTAGCAAGCCTATGCCATTTCCAACAAATTAGTCAAGTTTATATCACTGATTTGAGAAGAAATGGACATGCTATATACTTAACTTCACTTCGTGCAAATTTTTTAAAAAATTTGGGTAGAATTTCCTATTATAAACCAACAATCAGATGTAAACCAACAAGTCATGCAAATTACATGTGGATTGCAACCACATCCAAGAACACTAATTAAATCAAACAAACCAGCATTACGAACTCATCGAGATCCAGCAAAAAAATGCATCAAAATAACACAAAAAGAACAAGACAAAGGCAATTAAAACAAAGATAAAGCAGGAATCGAATTACAGTTTCAGATCGCTTGAAAAGTGGCCCCTGAAGCAAAGTCCTGCCAGAACCAGAAGCTAGTTTCCTTTTGATCTTGCTCAAGCTCTTTTCTATATATGCGGCTACAATAAAATTAAAACTACAATTTAAATGTAAGGGGAAAATGATAATAAAAAAATGAAACTTACTTTTATAGACACACATATATGAATTGAATTGAACACCAAAGCAAAAAGAAAAGAAGAGAAATGGTTCGGTGGGTATGAGAGCATTACATATATATATTTTAAATTTTCAAATTTAGCCCAAGAACTTATCATCACATGCATTTGCAAATATACATACAATTCTAAATGAAATCATTTGTTCATGACAACAAGTTGAGCATGAAACATACATTAAGCAGGTAAAACAAAGGGTTGTCAATAAAGCAAACGTGGGTTAAGCAAGGATCCACTACTTGAGAAAATTGTGCGAGGGACACATTTATATTTGTAAACTTTTTTTGCATTTATAATTGCAGGGGCGGAGGTACAAATATAACACCACAAGTTTGGTTTCTTTATTTAAAAGTAGGCTTATGTAAATATAACACCACAACACATAAGTATGTTCACAGGAGCACAGCTCAATAATCAACTTCACCAAAGATAAATACTTGCAAAATTAGGCACGGTGTAACATCTTAACCATGCTTTACATAAATCAAGATTTCTACCGTTGTTATTCACAGAAAGAACAAAAGCATGTATTGAACTAAATAGCTGCAACTTCAAATAACCTTGGCTAATCAAAATGATTTCCCCCACTATGGACCCAAATGTTGTTTCTGTAATGGAAGGAGACCAGAGGAGTTGTATAACTCAGCACGCTCTAACTGTTGTACTTGTATCACTAAAGTAAGCAGTAGCTACTTTCAGTTTACCATTCAAAAACACTTTCTTCACCTGAGATCATCAAAGCAAATAAGAATTAATTCATCAATTAAATACATAATATGTTAAACAATAATGGCACACAAATATAATAGTTAACCTTGAACCTTAAAAATAAAGATCTGTAAAAAAAACAAAAAAATAAAGCAAGATGGCATTTAACAATAGAGAAGGGATAAATTAAAGCAAAACATGACGAGAATAAAGAAAAAAGGATCAATTAACTGCACATATCCTTCTGCTAATACTTATAGTCTCAAAGCAGGCACAAAATCACATCTTAAATTGCCCTTAATATAACATCATAATCATAGTCAAGATGTGGGAGTTGCCACAACCACAAAAATAAAAATGTTGAATAATCAAAAGCTGTATTAGGAAAGCTTCTTCAGTGAGCAAAACATACTTCATAAAAAAAACAAAGAGGGAAAACTCAAATCAATCTTGAGCAAAATGAACTTAGACAAATAAAACTACAACATGTAATATCTCTCAACCCTCTCCAACTACTATGCTATAATCATCTTGAACTAAATATTAAGCAGACCGTAAACTTCAAAAATGCAGATTGTCAACTTTAAAATGCCTCAATAGGCTAAAAATTAAAAAACAACCAAAAATATGAAACTCAGATCAAAGAGCAGACTAAACAAAAGAAGGAAGAGCACATTTGTCTAAGTTAAAGACTAAGAGAGCAAGCAATAGATATAAGTAGTAAATCAAACATTAAAAAATGCAGAGACGAGATCAAATACTTAGAAAATTGCTTTTGACTTAGATAGTACACTTGATAGAAAAACTGAAGATATACATAGAAACCTTTTAAAAAAACAAAACAGAAATTAGTCAAGGTTCTATATAAACCAGTGGCTAACTCTAATAACTTTTAGTATGTAAAGGTTTCTAAGTTATAAAAAAATGCACTACAATAAAACTGAAGTAAACAACAAGATGAACAGTATCAATACCTCATTCAACCAAAAATGTTCATTAGTCTTGTTAGTGATCAAATTCCCTGTCCAACTATGAGCAAGCTCATGAGCCACCACATGTGCTCCACTACCATCACCTCTAACACAAGTTGGTGTCAAGAACACCATCCTTGGATTCTCCATACCACCATATGGAAAACTAGGTGGCAAAACCAACAAATCAAACCTCTCCCACTCATACTCTCCAAACAACCTCTCCCCTTGTATTAGATAGTACACTTGATAGAAAGTTGCTTTGTAAAAGACAAGTTGCAGTGCATCCAATAAAGTGTACATGAAGATGTACAAATACTTAGACGAGATCAAGTGTTTAGCTGGTAAACTTGCCCTGGCAGGGAATCATATATCCTTATCAAATTTAATTATGATCCCTTTAAATACCCTTGATTTAGTTTATGAGAGTAGGCCTATTATCCATTTTTTATTTGACCCATTGTAGCCTTCAATTCCTCATTTCCCCACAAAGTAATTCCCAACCAGAGAGGATATTCAATCACTTATAAGAGCACATTTGCCTCCACTGTAGTCAACCGTATAAAAGTTTCTTCCTTTATAATATTAGCATACCTTGATAATCCCATACCTTAAATTTATCCTTGAGAAATTTCACTGTCAAAAATTTTTATCCCACCATCCACTATTATATCATGCCAAACCTTAATGAGATCTAGAAAAATGCGATACATCAATCACAAACTCGAAAATGCAGAGACGAAAATGCCAAACCTTAATCAGTTACCAGATGCAATCTCATTAAAAATGCAGAGACGAAAATGCAGAGTAGAGAAAAAAAATGGGAAAAAGACTCACCACAAACACGAAATCAGCGGCCCAAGCATCAGTTACCTCCGGCGTTCTCTCTCTCCCTCGCTCGCTCGAACAAGAAATATGCAAGAAGAAGGAAATGTGCAACTCTCCTTCGAGCTTCAGACGACCCTAAGACGAAAGAACCCTTCCGTCATTACACTTCTCTCAATCGGAGGTGGGCTTGCCGATTACTCTGTGTTTATCGTCAATGGTAAGCAAAGCTTCTTCGAGGAAAATCGCTAGTTCCTATTGCTCGGTTTCTGCTAACACTAGCTCTGATATGAACTATTTGGGGCTCAAAATTAGGGCTTTGAAATTGAAGCTGAAGAAGATTGGGAAATTTGTCTCAAAAAGAGAGGGGGAAGTGGGGAAAAGGGGGCGGGAATCGAAAGGAGGGAATACACTGGCCAGACAAACAACATCACTCATTTTTAATGAGTGATGTCGTTTCCAGAAACGACATCACTCATTACAAATGAGTGATGTCGTTTTCCAGAAACAACAGGTATAAATTTTTCCTTTTAAATTCCATCACGGTGCAAAGACCTAAAGTAAGTATTTTGATTTAAATTCCTTCAATGTTAGTCAATTGAGATATTATTGAGATATTATTTACTTTGTTATTAATTTATATTATTTCCTTTGATTTATAAAGTGCCCCAAGCAACCGACGAATAAGGAGTGTGGGTATTATGTCATGAAGTATATGTGTGACATTATTGAGAGTGACCGTAGCGGATCCTTCCCACAGGTATAAATTCTTATCTATAGCTTATTATATGATTCACACAATTTTATCTAACTTTGTATTGATCATAGTATCCATTATTGTTGCAGTTTTATGACCGAATCGATGAATTTACAGTCGAAGACATCGATGCGATTCGTGAACGTATTGCTCAATTTTTCCTTTTATTTTTGATTATGTAACAATCTGAATCAAAATTATTTGCTGGTGATCTTTCCTTTCATTCGATTCGACTTATTTTCTTTGGTCTGGCCTATGTTGGTGATTGTATAGTAGTGATAGCATTTTATTGTTATGCTCTGTACATTGCTTGGAACTTGAATTTTGTGTATGTATTATCTGACCTGCATTTAGACATTTGCAATGTATATCAACGGGGAATAGAAAAATTAAAAATGTTTTTTTTTTTAAAAAAAAGAAACAACGTCACACAGAATATTTGTGTGACGTGGTTTCCTGGAAACCACGTCACAAAAATAATCTGTGTGACGTGGTTTCCTCCGAGAAACTTACAACATCACACCTAATATTATGTGTGACGTGGTTTCTCTGACTTTCTACGTCACATAAATATGTGACGTTAAAAGTCCATTTTCCATGTCACTTGTTTCAATGTCCCCTGAAAAAGTGACGTGGAAACCCCCAAAATTTGTGACGTTAAAAATACTTTTTGTAGTAGTGAAAGTTGCTATTTCTGATTGTCTGGTAGCTATTGATGTAATCTTGAGGGGTGTGGATAAGAACCACCCCTTCAAAGAAATCGTAGATGATATTAGACTTCTGTTGCATAGGGATTGGAAGGTGACTCTCGTTCACTCATGTAGAGAGAACCTCACAACGGCGGACCAATTAGCTAAACTATCGCATAGCTTAGACGCCAACTGGTCATTTTTTGAGCTACAACCATCTTTTGACCAAGAGATGGGGGTTGATGGTGGAGCTACCTAGTACCTTGTAAGCTGTAATACTTGATTTATTAATGTTATCCAGGTTTATATAAAAAAAAAACAACCCCTTTTCTGTCTGTATCTGGATGTGTTTGAAGCCCTTTTGGATGAGAGAGATTCAAAGCTCTTCTTGGCCAGCCATTCCGCAATCTCGTTCAACATTGCTAACATCCTTCAAAATCCCTCACTAAGAAACAAGTTAAAATAAAAACAGACACAAATTTACATGTCATCTTCTAGATTTAGTTTAATCTCTGAACTTTTAAAAAGTTGCTGTATCCTTTAGTTTTTTAACCATGATATTATTAGTGAGAACTGATGTTTTTTAACAATCACTGTTATTTGGAAAATTAAAACTTATATGTTGGCATTTCTTATAAACAACTGTCAAGGATATAGGACTAAAGATCATTTTTAAAACTAAGGCTAAATTGAAACCTTGTATGAAGTGAAGGATTAATGAGTGAAGTAATACATTAAAATAAAAATTAACTCATTAAATTCATAAGAAAACAATAATACTTTCCAGATTTGACCAAAAAAAAAAAACTTTCCAGCATTATCCTTGTTTAATTCAAAAATGTTTTTAAATTCAATGTGGTGGATCATTCACACCGCAATTCAATAAAAGTATACTTTAACAATAATATATACTTTCCAGCATTAAAATTAACTCACTAAAATTTATAAGAAAATAATAGTACTTTCCAGCATTATCCTTGTTTAATTCAAAAATGCTTTTAAATTCAATGTGGTGGATCATTCACACGTTATTTAAGGATTCACACGTTATTTAAGGTTTAATTTGAACCCCACAATATTAATTAGGTGATAAAAATATATTTTCAACTTGCACCATAAAAAAGGGGAAAATTCCAAATAAATACCTCTCGAATATCAAAATGACAAAATGGTATCTCCAATATACAAAAGGACATAAAAGGGGTCGTTCCCAATTTGGGATTAACAATTTTAAGGCAAAAAGACCAAAATGCCCCTGTCTCTTTTCACTTTCAAATTGAAGTGGTTAATAGCTATACTAAAGTGGTTAATCGCTATATTGAAGTAGTTAATTGCTATACTAGAATGGTTAACGATTTTCACAAATATAAGAGTATTTGAGCCTAACTAATGAATTGGTGAAGTAGTTAATGGCTATACCGAAGTGGTTAATCGCTATACTGAAGTGGTTAATTGCTATACTAGAGTAGTTAACAACTTTCACAAAAACTACCACAGAAATAGCCTATAGTGGCGCTTTTTTATACTACTACAGAATTATCCTATCGCGACGCAACAATAGCGGCGCTTAGAGTAAAAAAGCGTCGCTATTGATCAGCAAGGAGCCTATACCGGCGCTTACCAAGAAAAGCGACGGAATAGAGTTAAGCCTATACCGGCGCTTGGTACTAAAAGCGCTGGTATAGGTTTTCAGTTCATCATTTATTTTATTTTTTTAATAAAAAAACCCTATACCGGCACTTTTTATAGAAGCGCCGGTATAGGCTTGTGAGTCATTTATATTTTTTTATTTTTAAAATACCTATACCATCGCTTTATGTATAAGCACCAATATAGGCCAGTGAGTAATTCATTTTTTTTTTAATTTTAAAACCCTATACCGGCGCTTTTTGTAAGAGCGCTGGTATAGGCTGTAATAAATAATGTATATTCCGTTTCGTTTTTTAATAATAATTAAAATAAGAATTTAATAATAAATATTAAATGATTAATTATTTATTTTATCAAACCTATACCGGCGCTTTGTTTAAAAAGCGTCGGTATAGGCCAAAAATTGGAGGGAATTTTTCCCTCCAATATTTTGGCAACCCCCTATACCGGCTCTTTTCAAAGAAAGTGCTGGTATAGCCTCTTCTGCAAAACTCAAAACCCGTGACTTTCCCTCCTCTCTTCTAATCTCATCTGCACCCCCAAGCTCCACGCCGCCATTGCTCCCTCCTCCTTCTCCACCGTTGCTGACTCTTTCTCCGCCGTTGCACCCCAAGCCTGCAATCTTTAACTCTACGCATTGCATCCCTCGTTTTCATAAGCATCAACCTTCTGATTCGGAGAAAATCCAGTCGCAGGAATTATCAACGTGGCAAGAAATTATGGTGGCTTCGAAATAAGAACCTGGAGGGTTGTTAGTGACTTCGACGATGTCACCAACAGAGAAATAGTTAGTTATGTTGGAAGGCATCAATGGATAAGAAGAAGGAGAAAGGTAAGTGATTTTCATTGATGCGAATTGGAAATAGGATATATAGTAATTTGAGTTTTTAGATGGGATTGGGAGGAAGATTATTATGTATTAATTGTGTATAATTTTGGGTATTAATATGATGCCTAAACTGAATGGAACGAGGCCAATTTCTATGGAGAAATGCATCAAGATTAATTAGATGGTTTGATATATTTGAGGTATTGAATTGAGTTGTTTAAATGGGCATAGGTGACTGCTCTCTTGCTTTTTGTTTTCTTTGAACATTGACTTAAATCAAATCTATTTGCTTTTTGTTTTCCTTATAATATTTACAGATTATTGCTCGACACTTGAAGGTGAAGAATCCTATTGTTGCTAGCGGGCTTACTTTGAGCTAAATGACCTTGAAGTAAGTCTTATCCTTCTTTTCTTTAATTCAGCAGGCTGGGACATATCAGATGATTGAATTTTGGTACTTTCCGATGAATCCTATTGTGTGGTGTTTTATTTTACTCGTATGAAATTTTTGCTTTGTGGAACTATTAATGCTCTATATATATAAATGCTCTGTGAATTTTGTGGTGGTGGGCAGTGGAAATATATTGAGTTGATGTTGTTTATATAGTTGGCAATCCATTTCTATGTAAAAAGGAGAAGGCCTTGAGCCTGGGACGTTCATTTTTTAGCTGTTATGCTACCGATTTTTTGTTAAGAAAATAAGGTAACATCGTAAGGTGGCTACCTAATGAGTAAGTCATATACATCTTACCAACGTTTTCCTTTAGTAGGTTATAATGTTGGATCAGAAATGGATGTCTTGTGATCGACGTTCAAGGGAATATATAGATGGAGCAAAAGAGTTCATTGAATTTGCTGCTGAGCATGCAGAGAATGCTAAAACAATTATGTGCCCTTGTATGTCTTGTTTATATGCAAAGCGTCTTCGCCCTCTTAACTTGTAGGGTCATTTAATTTGTCATGGAATCGATCCGTCTTATACACGTTGTGTTAAAATCTTAATTTTTGATGAGGATTGGACCCATAGAGAACATAAGTAAAATGAACAGATAGCATATAACTTAGCCTGGAATTTGTGGAGATAAGAATCATGATAAATGACTAAGAGTGTAGGTTATCTTAACATTGAACAAGTATAATCCTATAGATAACAGATACACTATCGCTAAGGCCCCATAAATTGATTAACAAAAGAATTCATAGGCTATTCAAATAGGAGTAAAGCATATAGAGTTTATAACAAAAGAATTCAAACTGTTGAAGAATCAGTGCATCTAGTATTTGATGAAATTCCTCATGAAAAGCAACATTCTGTTGAGGAGAATGAAGATTTTTCAAAATTCTTAAAACCTACACTATCGATAGCACCAAGGCCATCGATAGTGAATACTGAGGAAAATGCCAAAAATGATCAGGATGAAAATCTTTCAAAATCTTTAAGGCCTCACCTATCGATAACACCTTAGCCATCGATAGTGAATGCTGAGGAAAATGCTGAAGATGATCAAGATGAAGCTAATGAGCCTCAATCTTCCATTAGACATCTTAAGCATCATCCTTCTGATCAAATAATTGGAGAAATTTCAAAAGGTGTTAGAACCAGAAGGCAACTACAAAATGAAATGGAATTTTCTGCCTTTATTTGTGAAGTTAAACCAACTTGTGTTGATGAAGCTCTTGGTGACTGCGACTGGATAGTTGCAATGCAGGAAGAACTTAATCAATTTAAAAGAAATCAAGTTTGGGATTTACTGCGACTGGGTTATTTTTGATTCCAATGAATGTCTTATTATTGATAAAAAGGATTTAGATATAAATAAGACTAATCTTAGGTGTAAACTAAAAGCAAATAGAAATGGTAACCTATACACCTTAGATCTATGCCAACAACTTGAAGAAAAATGTTTTATTTCAAACGATGAAACTTGTTGGCTATGGCATAAGAGACTAGCTCATGTAAACTTTACTCAACTTGATAAGCTAGTTAAAAAGGAGCTAGTCATAGGTATTCCTAGTTTTAGGACTAAGCATGATTTAATTTGTGAATCTTGTCAAAGGGGTAAACAAACAAAGTCTTCATGTAAAACCAAGAAGACAGTTTCCACAAGTAGACCATTGGAACTAATCCACATGGATTTAGTTGGGCCTGCAAGAGTGAAAAGTCTAGGTGGAAGTCTATACATTCTTATAGTTGTGGATGACTATTCAAGGTTTACCTGGACTATGTTTCTTTCCTCAAAACATGAAACTTTTGATGCTTTTTGTGTGCTTGCTAAGAAATTGCAGAATGAGAAAGGCACCAAGATTGTAGCAATCAAGACTGACCATGGAGGAGAGTTTGAGAACAAGGAATTCATGGAGCTGTGTGATGAAAATGGTATTGATCACAACTTCTCTGCCCCTCGTACTCCTCAACAAAATGGTGTTGTTGAGAGGAAGAATAGAGTGCTCACAGAAATGGCAAGGAGCATGCTGAATGAGAAGCAAGTGCCTCAAATGTTTTGGGCAGATGTAATGAGCACAGCATGCTACATATCAAATAGAGCATATATCAGAAAGGGGATGGAGAAGACGCTATATGAGCTCTACAAGGGAAGAAAGCCCAACATCAGTCATCTGAGGATCTTTGGTTCAAAGTGCTACATTCACAACAATTGGAAGGTAAATTTAGGTAAATTCGACCCTAAATCTGACATTGGCATATTCATAGGCTATTCAAATAGGAGTGAAGCATATAGAGTTTATAACAAAAGAATTGAAACTGTTGAAGAATCAGTGCATGTAGTATTTGATGAAATTCCTCATGAAAAGCAACATTCTGTTGAGGAGAATGAAGATTTTTCAAAATTCTTAAAACCTGCGCTATCGATAGCACCAAGGCCATCGATAGTGAATACTGAGGAAAATGCCAAAAATGATCAGGATGAAAATCTTTCAAAATCTTTAAGGCCTCACCTATCGATAACACCTTAGCCATCGATAGTGAATGCTGAGGAAGGTTTTCAAAAACAAACTTGATGAAGCTGGTCAAATGGTCAAAAATAAAGCCAGATTAGTTGAAAAAGGATATAACCAAGAAGAAGGCATTGATTATGAAGAAACTTATGCTCCAGTTGCAAGACTCGAAGCAATAATGATTCTTCTAGCTTTTGCATCCATAAAAAATATTAAACTCTATCAAATGGATGTTAAGAGTGCCTTTCTTAATGTCTATATCAAATAAGAGGTATATGTAGAACAACCTCCTGGTTTTGAAGAAAACTCTAAGCCTGACCATATTTACAAACTTAAAAAGGCTCTTTATGGTCTCAAACAAGCACCTAGAGCTTGGTATGAAAGGCTTAGCACATTTATACTCGAAAAAGGTTTTTCAAGAGGAAAATTAGATACTACGCTATTCATCATGCATAAAGATAAACAAATGCTCATTGTTCAAGTTTATGTTGATGATATTATTTTTAGTGCAACTAATGAAAAGCTCTGTGAAGAATTTGCTAAGATGATGCAGGGTGAATTTGAAATGTCTATGATGGGAGAATTAACATTCTTCCTAGGCCTGCAGGTAAAGCAAAAGAAAGATGGCATATTCATCTCCCAAACCAAGCATTGTAAGGAGATTCTCAATAAGTTTGGGATGGAGCAATCTAAGGGCAAAGTAGTTAGTCAATCTCATTATAGAGGGATTATAGGTTCTTTACTTTATCTAACTGCTAGTAGGCCTGACATTCAATTAAGTGTAGGAATGTGTGCTAGATATCAGGAAAATCCTAAAGAATCCCACTTAACTAATGTAAAAAGAATTTTACGCTATTTACAAGGGACTCATGAGCTTGGGCTGTGGTATCCCAAGGGAACTCAAGAGTACCTTCTTGCTTATTCTGACTCTGACCATGCAGGCTATAAGACAGATAGAAAGAGCACAAGTGGTCAATGTCAATTCCTTGGTGGCTGTTTGGTCTCTTGGGCCAGCAAGAAGCAAAATTGTGTCTCCCTTTCATCCATAGAGGCTGAATATATTGCAGCAGCAAGTTGTTGTACTCAAGTCTTATGGCTTAAGCATTAACTGAGAGATCTGAGTTTGGAATTCCCAGAAGTGCCTATTCTCTGTGATAACACCAGCACAATAAGTTTGGCCAAAAATCCAGTTCATCATTCCAGAACCAAGCATATTGATGTGAGACATCACTTCCTGAGAGATCATGTTGAGAAGAAGGATGTCAAGGTGGAATTCATCTCAACAGATCTGCAACTTGCTGATATATTTACCAAACCTCTTGAGACAGATCAATTTAACTTCATTAGAAGAGAATTAGGAATGGTAAATCCAAATGAATTATAAACTATTTCTGATTTAATTTCTTGATTTGATTTCAGTTTATCAATCACTAACTTAGGCATCAGAGTGCCAAATCTTAAGTTTTGCAGGACTGACCAATCGATAGTGAGCTTCACTATCACTAGTATATGCAGGACAAAGCTAAGTTTGAGCTAACATTGCCATCGTTAGCCAAAAGCATTATCGATAGCAAAGTCAGCTATCGATAGCTGGAAGGAGTGAGTGATGAACCTAAGTCACTTACTCAGTGTGGGATCATGGCTGCTAGCGATAGCAGCTCTTACTAGCGATAGCTAGTCACTTAAACAAATCAGAATGCGAAGCGTCAGCGAGTGTTCTTCATTGTGGTAAACCCTAAATCTATAAAGATAGGTCATCTGCATGTGCATTCATTCACAAACACTCACAAATTTCTCTTCTACTCCATAAACTCTCTAAGCACTCACTCATAAACATTCTCCAATCTCTTTACCCTAAACCCTAAAATGGCCAGAACCAAAGTTCCCATGATCCCAGCAACCTCTAGTGCTAATCCTTCCTCCAAATCCGCTAGCAAAAGGTCGCGAGCTCAGAAATCTGTGTCATTTTCCAAAGATGTAGCAGAGAATGACCCCAAAAGGTAAAAACAAACCTCCACTGATATACCCTACTTGGAAGCCCCCTTGAAGCTCCTCGCAAATTCTTCTCAAAAAAGGGAACCATAGATCGGGCTGTAGTCTTGGTGGATCTAGAGTACTTCAAGCAGCAGGGTTTTGATTTGGATGCCTGGCTACTTCCTTACAAGAACTGGTTGAGTGTGAAGAATGACTACAATGAAGAAGTACTGAGGTCATTCTACTCCAGTCTGAAGCCTCTTCTAGAGTATAAGAAAGGGAAACTTGTAAAGATCTCCTTTGAAGCCGTTGTAAGAGGAAGAGCCATCACTTTTGGTTGGTTGGCTATTAACAAAATTTTGGGGATCTTTGGGGAAGAATACAACAAATGGTATATGCCTGAGAAATACCCTGAAGAAGAGCTTGCAGAGATATATGAGACCCACACCAACAAGCCAGCAGATATGCCTGTGGTCAACAGAATCCTTCATTATGTCTACACCAGGATTATGACTCATAAGTCAGGGAACTTCAGCAGCTTTTCCAAGATTGACAATCCTTAGTTGCCCAACCTGATTCAGAAGGTTCCTCTCAATCCAGGCTAGATGGTGTGCATGGAAATTCATAGATTTCTGTCAGACAAGTCTCCCAAGGCTCCTCTGCCCTATCCTCAGCTTGTATCTCATCTCCTAGAATTCTCAAAAATCAAATCCTTAGGGGATGGAGAGAACAAGAAGTGTAAGTATCTCACTACCAGCACCCTCAAGAAAATGGGCATCCCAGTGGGCGCCAGCAGGGGTGTTTCTGCCTCTCAATCCTCTCATGCTCCTTCTTCCTTAACTCAGCATAACTCTATTGAAGAAGAAGCTCAATCAAAAAGGGCTCGTCTTACTCCTCCTCCTGCTGCATCAAAGTCGTCTGTTCTCACAAGACTCTCAGCTGAATTCAACTTTGCCTTGGAAGCTCAGAAAGCAGAGTTGATGAAACCTATCCAAGAGCTTCAGGCACAAGTTAGGAATTTGGAAGACAGTCTCTGCCTTGTCCCAGAAAATATTAAGCAAAGGGCAGCTCCTCCTCAATCACCAGGTACATCATCACCAAACCTCTCCCCTTCTCACCACTCTCACTCCCCTCTTACCCATTCTCCATCACCTCATCACTCCCAAAACCACTCTTATACTCAATCTCAAAATAGCCAACCCCCTTCTCTTACACAAACTCACCACTCTCCAACTCCACAAACCACCCAAGTCCAAACAACTCAGGAAATCCCTATCGCTAGCCCCTCTCCTAGCAATAGCCACCACTCCCATATCCCAACACCTCTAGAAACCCCTACAACTAACCCCTCCCCTAGCGCAAGCCACCACACCCAAGTCCAAACACCTCCAGAAACCACTATCACTAATCCCTCCATTAGCGATAGCACTCCTATAACCCATATCCCTACCACCACCACTAGCGCTACTAACCCTATTCTCTCTTCTCCACACCTTGGCCACACCCCTATCCTTGGCAATGATGATGAAAAAAAGGGGGAGAAAGATATTGATGCTTCCATGGATGCTGAAGAGGTTGAGGAAGTTTTCAGAGGGATAGGTCGCAGCTACATGGAGTCTGAGGAACATAGGACTCCTCCTCCTCAAGAGCCTTCTACTCAAGCTACTGATGCTCCAAAAGAGGACAGTCTTGCCGAGGCAGCTAAGATTGTAGAGAAGCATGGCATTCCCTCAAGTATCAATCCCACAGAGCCAGTTCCAGTCTCTGTCATTCCTCCAGAAGCTGATGGTGAAATAATAATTGGAGACAAGCCTAGCACTGGAGATAAGTTTAAAGATGAGATTCAGAAGATGCTAGTGCTTGAGGTTGAGAAAAACAAGAAGTAAGTTTCAGCTGAAGGGTTTAAAAGGGAAAGGTCCAAGAGGAAAGCCAGAGAAGAGATTTCTTTCTCAGTCACTCCTATGGCTTCTCCTGAGGCTTCCAAGGAAATAGCTCAAAGGATCAAGATGGTGGCCCATAAGAAGCCTAGAGGTAAAGCATCTGAACAGCCAGCTCCTCCCAAGTTGTCAAAAGAAGAAAAGAAGGCTCTTGCTGAAGCCTTGAGAAAAAAGAAGGAGGATTTTGCTAAGGCTATAAAGGATGCAGAGGAGGCAAAGAAAAAGGCAGAAAAAGAGGCTGCTGCTAATGCCAAGAAAGATGCTGCAGAGGCAAGGAAAAATCACAGAAAGAGGCTGTAGAAAGAAGAAAGGCAATTGTTCAAGGGAAGAAAGCATGGTTATACAAGAGGAGATTTCACAAGAAAAAGGCTGCAAAGAAAAAGGCTGCTTCCAAAGATATCTCTATCTCTGAACCCATTCAGAAGGCTGAACAAGACAAAACTGAGAAGGACAAAATTTAAGAAGCCATTGAACAAGACAGATTCTTCTACTCAGATTCCTTTATTTCTGACTATCCTGATGAAGAATACATGACCACCCCCTCTGGTGCGAAGTTTAACAAGGAAAAAGCCCTAGCCTTTAGGAATCATTCTGCATATGCATCATACATGGCTAAATCTAATGTGATTCCTTTTACAAAGCTAATATAATATACGTGTTTGCCTTAATTTATGCTCTATACATACTTTATCTTATACCTGCTTTTACTTATGTTTTGTCATCATCAAAAAGGGGGAGAATGTTAGAATCTTAAGTTTTGATGAGGACTGAACCCACAGAGAACATAAGTAAAATGAACAGATAGCGTATAACTTAGCCTGGAATTTGTGGAGATAAGAATTATGATAAATGACTAGGAGTGTAGGTTATCTTAACATTGAACAAGTAGAATCCTATAGATAACAGATACACTATCGCTAAGGCTTTCTCTATCGCTAAGATATGTCTCTATTGCTTAGGCCCCATAAATGACATGGATATCACAAGGGAAAATGTTAGAATAGCTAGCAGAGTTAACTAGCGATAACATGATCAGCTATCGATAACAGACATTCAGATAGCTAATGCCCTTGAACAAATGAGCTAATAAGTTGACTAGCGATAACATAGTCACTAGCGATAATATGGTTAGCTATTGATAGAGAAACACTTGTTGAAATAACAGATAGCTAATACAGTGTCTGAGCTAATGAGAAAATAAGTTACTAGCGATAGCATGATTAGCTATCGATAGGAATATACTTGAAATAGCTACTACATTATCTTTAAATGTTGAGCTAATGAAACTCACTAGCGATAACACCTATTGTGCTTCACTTTAATACTTGTTTAGATAAGTGCAGGACTCACACTATGAAGGTAGCGATAGCCAAGGATGCTAGCGCTACTGATAAAGCTACTATGCAAGTACAATGTTACAGGTGAACGTTACTCACAGTCTCTGTATCTCTTAGCTCATCCTCAGCAATATTAATTGAAGCAAGAGAAGAAAGTTGACGAAGAAGAAGACCAGCATTAACTGCCAACGGCTAAGAGCTTCCAATGACCATATTCAAACGAATTCATGAAGCTGAAAGAAAAGGCAAGCTGTGAAGAGATATAAATACCAAGACTTGAGCATTTATGAAGTAGAGAACAAACTGAAGAACTAATATTCATTATTCTTATCTACTCTCTGCTCAAAGCTTTTATTACTCTTAGTGAGATTTTCTTGTACTTAAGTGTTTATCAAAATCTGTTCATTAAGTGAACTCATTTATTGAAATCCTCTACTGTTTGAGGTTGTTCTAAAGTTTGGGACTTTAGAACAGGTTTGTGTTCTTACAACTTGTAAGGGGGAGCGTTTAGAGGGAGTCTAAAGCTCTGCTTTGTAAAGGTTGGCAGGTGAACCTATGTTGTAAAACCTGTGGTATGGTGGAACCCAACGAGGAGTTGGAGAACTGGACGTAGGCAGTGTTTGGCCAAACCAGTATAAAGGATTGTCTTTGTGTTTATAGCTTTATTTAGAAAGCACAATTCACCCCCCTCTTGTGCGTTTTTGCCATTCACACGTTGGACTAAGCATGGTAAGACATATGAGTATTCTGGCAGAGACCGTGTACCTGATGTTAGTGGCGCTTCAAATGTAGTTGGCACAGACATGTGTGATGAGAGCGATGACCTTGAAGAAATGTTGAATGTGGTGGGTGAGGAGGATCCTAAAATATGTCAGACTCTGAAGAGTGATGCAGAGACGCCGTTATGTGTGGGATGCAGCAAATACACAAGATTGAGTGTCGTGCTTAAATTGTATAACCTAAAAGCGTAATACGGTTGGAGTGATGCAAGTTTCACCGCCCTGCTTTCCGTTCTGTGAGATATACTTCCAGAAGCGAATGTACTCCATTTGAAAACATACGAGGCAAAGCAAATTCTCTGCTCGACTGGTATGAAATATAAGAAAATACATGCATGTCCCAACGATTGCATTTTATTCCGAAATTAGTATGCATTGTTGGAGGAGTGTCCGAAATGCAACACGTTTCGGCATGGAAAGAAAGATAAGGGTCCTTATAAAGTCTTGTGGTACTTTCCGATCATTCCAAGATTCAAGTGCATGTTCAATAATGTGGATGTTGAAAAGCTTTTGACTTGGCATGCCGATGAAAGGATTAAAAACACCAAGCTTAGGCACCCCGCAGATGCCCCCTAATGGAAAAAAATTGATTATGAGTACCTTGAGTTCGGTGAAGAACCAAGAAACCTACGGCTTGCATTGGCAACTGATGGAATTAATCCGCATGGAGTTCAAAGTAGTACTCATAGCACATGGCCGGTGATTTTGATGATATACAACCTCCCCCCAAATTTAATCATGAAACGCAAATTTATGATGCTTTCCATGCTTATTTCCGGGCCTAGACAACCCGGCAACGATATAGACGTCTACTTGGATCTATTGATTGAAGACCTAAAGCATATGTGGAATTTGGGTCAGACAGTTTTTGATGGCTATATGGAAGAAAGTTTTAAATTGAGAGCCATGTTGTTTGGCATGATAAATGATTTCCCAGCATACGGTAATTTGTCCGGATACAGCATCAAAGGATATGGTGCGTGCCCTGTATGTGAAGATGATACCTATTCGATGCGACTGGGTCATTGTAGGAAAAATGTTTACATGGGACATCGGAGGTTCTTGTCATTAAAACATCGATGGCGTAGGTGGAAAAAGGCGTTTAACGGGAGCTCAGAAGAAGGTAGGCCACCGAGGACATTGAGAGGAGATAGCGTTTTTGAAAAGGTGAAGACGTTGGAGAACGATTTTGGCAAGCCTTTCGCTAAAAATGTGTTGACAAGTGGTTGGAAGAAGAGGTCCATATTCTTCGAACTCCCGTATTGGAAGTCTTTATATGTTAGACATTTTCTTGATGTGATGCATATCGAAAAAAATATCTGTGATAACCTAATTGGCACGTTGTTGAATATGCAAGGGAAAAGTAAAGACGGTGTCAATTAAAGGTTAGATATGATCAAGTTAGGAATAAGACAAGAGTTAGCACCTGTCGAGAGAGGATACCGCACTTATTTACCTCCGGCAGCTTACACCCTTTCGAAGAAAGAGAAAAGATCATTTTGTGAGTTTCTGAATGAAATCAAAGTTCTAGAAGGCTACTCCTCTAATGTAATAACCTTGTGTCCATGAAAGAGTTGAAGTTGAAGAACATGAAATCTTATGACTGTCACGTCCTGATGCAACATTTCATACCGGTTGGTATACGCAACATTTTACCCAAGAAACTGCGGAGCACGATCACCAGACTTTGTATGTTCTTCAAGCTCATTTGTAGTAAAGTGGTTGATACAACAAAGTTGCAGGATTTGCAGAGACAGATCGTTTGTATCCTGTGCGAACTTGAAATGTATTTCCCCCCTTCATTCTTTGACATCATGGTTCATCTTATAGTACACTTGGTCAAAGAGGTTCAACTGTGCGCCCTAGTCTTTTTGAGATGGATGTACCCGATTGAGCGGTTCATGAAAGTTTTAAAGGGGTATGTTAAAATAGATATCGACCAGAGGGGTGTATTGCTGAACGATACATCGTTGAAGAAGCAAGTGATTTGTGTGTAGATTACCTATCAAATATTGAACCTGTTGGTTTACCAAAGTCGCGTCACGATGGGCGATTAACGAGAATGGAATTAGTGGATTCAAGTTAATGCGCATTTCGAATGTTGAAAAAGAGCTAGCTCACTTGTATATTCTTCACAACACTCCTGAGGTTAAACCATTTGTTGAAGAACACAAAAAACTGCTTCGGGAAATACACGGTGATAGAAATGAGAATTTGATTACAAAGGAGCACAACAAACATTTCATTAGATGGTTCAATTCGCGTATTTGTCAGCAGGTTGAGCTTAATGCTGGATCAGTTTGTGAAAGATTGTTCTGGCTGTCAAAAGGACTGGGTTTGCACGCATTTTCTTACACTGCCTATGCAATCAATGGTTACACATTCTATACAAAAGATCAAGATGGGAAAATCACAATGCAGAATAGTGGAGTTACAGTTGTTGCTGAGGCATGGTATATATCCAGTGCAAGAGATACAAATCTCGTTTATGCACAGATTACACCATGTTCAGAGTTCTTGTGTTCCGATGTCAGTGGGTTAACAACAATAGTGGATGACAGTCAGATGAATTTGGGTTTATATCGGTTGACCTTTCTAAAGTTGGATATAAGGATGATCCTTACATTCTACCGTCTCAAGCTACACAAGTGTTTTATATTGCAGATCCTTCTAAGAAGAATTGGTCAGTTGTCATGCAGTCGAACAAAAATTATGCCGAATAAGTTGATGATGGAATTAGTGATGAAGATATGTATATGATAGAAGATGATCCTTCCTTTGAGACATTACTGTCAAAAGATTTTGATGCAGACA
Source organism: Mimosa bimucronata (assembly GCA_037074515.1). Lineage (NCBI taxonomy): Eukaryota > Viridiplantae > Streptophyta > Magnoliopsida > Fabales > Fabaceae > Mimosa > Mimosa bimucronata. The sequence goes on from CM073441.1 coordinate 23,893,668, forward strand.
GGTATGATGACGAAGATGAGCATGTTTATGTAAGGCGTGATCATGAAGAAGGTATTTGGGTCAACACAACCCTAAATCCAACAAAAAAGAGGAAGCAAACAATTTTGGATAATATAACAATGAGGAAAAAGAGTCGAATGCCATCATAGTGATTTAAGTTTGTATGTATTTTTTTATTTTTTTAGCATGAATTATTTCATTATATGTGTATGCATGCACTAAAATCATATATTGTTTAATTATTTTACAGGATAATGGATCCCAACCACATGAGGAGGAAGAACCATAACCGAGGGCCCAACCAGTTATTGATGAAGGTAGAGCAGAATATGAGGACCAAGTTCGTCGTGGCAAGACCATTATGTGTGATCTCCTCAAACGTACAACTAAGGGACAAAAGACAGCCCTTGTATGGAACGACAATGGCCAACTAGTTGGAACGAGTGCGAAGGCCCTTACCGGTTTCGTTGGATGCATTGTTCGTAATAACGTTCCTATTACAGTTACAAATTGGAGAAAAGTAAAAAGGGACAAACGTGATGAGATTTGGTCAGAGGTTCAGGTAAACTACTTTTTTACAATTAAGTTTAATTTCATCATGATGACATTGTAACTAACAAATTTAATATGATTTCTATTGTTACAGACTGTGTTTCATATCGATGAGACTCACAGGAATTATGTCATGATGAAAGCTTCAAAAATACACAGAAACTTCCGTTCAGCTTTGTCCACATTATATATGAGAGATGAAAACGGGGAGGTCGTTCCAACACCCCCATCTACATATGAAGATATCATAACTCAAGAACAATGGGATGAATTTGTGCAATCACGTTTATCAGAGGAGTTTTAGGAAAGGAGCGAAAAAAATAGCCAGGCAGCTAAGAGCTGTGAGTATCCCTATTTAGGTGGGTGAAAATCATTTCCAGAATTGGAGTACAAAATGGTATGTTAGTAACGCACTTTTGCTTACAAAATTGTGAATAAATGTTTATGTAATTAATTTAAAAGTTCACCTGTTTTACCTTGACAGATTCAGGAACAGGGTTTAGAAGGTAGACCTCCACAGTATGAGGTCTGGATCAAAGGACACTCCAAAAACGACGGTACCATCGTTCACGATGAGGTTAGAAGAGTCCGTGAACGATGTGTAAGTCATTCTCTTGGACTTTGTAATTTTTTTATTAGTGACTTTGCCAACTTAATAACTAATAATCCTTCTTATTATAGGATATGTTAGCACAACAATCGCCTGATAAGGTCAACATATTTGGCCATGGCAATATCCTCAGCAGAGCACTTGATCGTCTTGAGTATTCAGGCCGTGTTCAGGGCACGGGTGTAGGGGTCACGCCTTCAGCTTATTTTGGCCACCAAAAGCGGGTAACACAAAGCAAAGTTTCTGTGTTGAAAGATGATGTCAACACTCTGAGGGAGACTGTGCAAGAAATGCAAAGAAGGAATGAGGAAATGCAAAGACGGTAAGATCTGATATACGAATTTTTCCAGCGTAGCAATGTTGGATCACAAATGTTGAACTTCATGCAACATGGTAACGTTCCTTCCTGTAAGAGTCCAAGCATCAGGAATAGTTGTACGATGCCTAAGGCTCAAATTCCTCAGGTAATTCTTGTCTTTTGTACTTATAAACTTGTGGTGATACTGTTATATTATCGATTGTGAGCTAACGTTGTCAACTCTTTTGTAGGGCAAATCAAAGTGCAACCTATATAAGGATCAATCTTTCAGTAAAGTAGTTGCTCTCGGTACGGCCTACAACACTTCAAACAGGATCCTGCATAATTTGTCGTTGCCTGAAAATACATTGAGGGTAATGATTGAAGTCTCTCGCAACAGGGATGCACCTTTACCGTTCCCTACTCCTGATGAGATGACTAAGGTCGGAGATGTTGTTGGTGCATATGTTGCTTGGCCCATCAATTTGATTGAGCCAATACCACAGGTGGTTATTTACTAATAACGTTTAGACTAGCATTCTTTGTTTTGGAATAACGCTCTATTACTATTTATAAGTTTTTACAGGGTACACAATCTCTAGGAAAGAAAGCACAAGTGGCAAATGTGAAAGGTACCGGTGGCTCAGCTGCTCAATTGAAGAAAAAGAGTTCACGAGCTGATCCAGTGCACAGGTGGTTATTTGCTAATTAATTTAAACTAACACTCTTCTTATTGGAAGAATTTTTGAAACTTTCTATTTATATGGTTTATAGGCAACAAAAGCAAAGGGTAAAAAGAAAGTATAAGTACTTGCTCCTGTTATCCAAGATACAAGTGCTGAAACGCCAAATCGTGCTCGATTGCGAGCATTTGTAGCTATCGTATCTCGCGATGCTATTGTTAAAATCCCATTCAACAGGCTGATTGCACCATATTTTTATACACTTTTCATTGATAGAATCATTGGATTATTGCATGTTCTAGGAGTAATTGTGCCTAATTAGGATAAATTCTGACTTTCATACACTTTGTTGGAGTTTATACTAATCAAGGGCAATTTGGTCATAATTAGCATAATTTATTGATTTACATATTCCCAAGAACATTTTGATGCTACCTTGAGTGTAATTTTAGTGCAAGTCCTAAAAGAAGTAGGCTGCACGGAAGAGCAAGTTACGAAGAAGAAAGCTGGCCAAAGCAAGAAATTGATCATAGCCTTTTCGAGCATCTGGCTGCAGCCAGGAAGTTTGCTGGCTGCAGCCAGGAGGACAGAAGCTTGGGCTAACTTTCTGTCAAGCTCGCTGCAGCGAACTCTTCATGACAGCAATTTGCTATCACGATTTTTAGGGTTCCAGGCGGGTTTTTAAGGGTACCCATGCCCGAAAAACATAAGCTAAGCCTCCCCCAAGCTCGAAAACACATTCCTCTGCTAGGGTTTCCATCATTCTCTTCCATCCTCACTCAAATCTCCACATTCCCACTCACTTCCACCTCAAATCTTGATCTTTTTCTTGTTCTTCATCCTTCCACCTTCCATTTCCACCTCACTTCTTCTCCATTCTTCCCCATTCATGGAGGTTGTGGCTGTGGGCTTTCTTTTGCACGAAATTGAAGACATGAGAGGCTAGAACTTGGGCTCTTTGGTGGTGTGAAGGTGGCTTGAGCTTCAATGGGCGAAATAGGGGAGTTATTTGTTTCCTCATGCTCTTTTCCTTATGTATTGAGTTTTGTGGTTGCATTTCTCTTGTATATTTGGATTGGAGACATGTTTTTCCTCTTTCATTGTCTTTAAATTGGAATATTTGTGTTGGATAATGAGTTATGTTAATTGAATGATGTCTATGTTTGAATTTCCTGTTGGGTTTGTGATGCTATATGATTTTTACTGGTTGCTAGATTGTGTAGCTTAATTTATCCAATTGAATGTTGTGGTTGCACATTCTTGAGAGGAATCGGTTTTCAAAACTCATGTTCCAACACACACCAAGTGGAGCTTAACACTAACCCTAAGTAATGGCTAAGAAAGTGGTTGCCTGATTAGTCATTAATTAGGGCTAGTGGACCCCTAGTGGTTGCTTGGGGATTTTTCAATTATACTTGGTGCATCTTTTAACTCCCAATATCAATTTAATGAAGCATGAGAGCCACGGTAGCACTGCCAAAGCCCATTTTATAAATTCCTTTAATCCAAACCCTTTTCTCCCTTTTAATCAAAAGAAAATTACAAAAACAAGTAATAGCAATTGTCAATAGTTTTATTAAATGAATTTTCAAAATCAAACCCCCATACATTTTATTGTTTCAATTACATTTAGTTAGCTCAGGTAGTTTAGAAGGACTCCTTAAGTGAAACGATCTGGGATTGTGCCACTTTACACAATCCTTGGTAATTATTGTGATTTTAACCCCAAGGCGTAAGGAAAAGGTTAAATCACGGGCTTATATTTGGCGAGTCAAATTTCAATGAGCTTCTTTCTAGGGATCAGGTCATGGAGGTGCTTGATGAAAGATGGGTTGGTGCTATGGTTATCAACTTATGGATTAGGTATATATGTGTTTCCATTGTGGTTTCATTCAATGTCATAAGTTATACACTAATTGGAAGTTTGTATGGTTTCTTTGAAGGCACTTGCATGAAGAAGTCATCATCTTTGAGGACAATGTCTTGTTCAAGTTCATAAACCCTTATTCAATAGCATAAATTGAGGGTGAGAGACATGATTATCAGTTCAAAGCGATTAAGAGGCGTTTCACTTTAAAGGCAACAGGCAGAACTTTATTCTTAGCTCCAGTTAATACAGGGTACGTGTATGAGCATCATAGCTTTCATCGTATTCTTAGCTCCAGTCATCATAGATATATATGCTGACATAATGTTATAAAACGTCTTAGGTTACATTGGGTTTTTTTGTCATCAATCCGACAGTACAGCCAGATCCACGTATTTGCTATTTGGATCCTATGGAATTTGTTGAACCAGATAATCGCCCAGATTTGATGCGTCTCTTCAATGTGTAAGTGAATGTTTACACTTATTGAATGCGTTGTATTATTTGTCATTTTATATGACCGACCCAAGCTACTAAAATTAATTAAATATGTTTTGTTTTCAGAGCATTGACTAGTTATCGGGCTACCAATGGGTACAATTATTCCAAAGCCCATGACTAGAAAGATGTTTATCCGTGGCTCAAAGTCCAGGTTTTACAAGTTATTCAATTTTTAAAACAATAGTTAGTTAAACCATAACGTAATTGTTTCCTATATGATATTCTGTATTTTTTGTTACAGTGCCCACATCAACCAAATGACAACGACTGTGGATACTATGTCATGCATTATATGAGGGATATCGTATCACATGATCGAGATAACATCCCATTGATAGTAAGTTTTATATTTTTCCAAATCTAAGTGTTTGCACTTGTTAGATTTCAAGTAAATTTAATTGTCATTTAAATTTCTTTGTGCAGTATTACCCAGACACACGTTGCTTCATGTTGTCAAGGGATAAAATGAATGCGCTAATTGAAGAATGGTGTAGTTATGTACACCCTCTTTTCTCTCAAATTTGAGAGTCTAGTAGTATGTATGCTTTTATTTCTTAATTGAAGAATTTTTGGTTTAATTGTACATATTGTTCTCTGTTTGAGTCACTAGTGTATATGGATTACCTGGAATTGTATAGAATTGCTGGAATTTTCGCAATGATGCAGCTGGGTGTGAATTAAAAATTAAATTATTTATTTAAAAAAAATTGTAACCTATAGTGGCGCTTTTATTAGAAGCACCGCTATAAGTTGCCTATAGGTTATACCTATAGCGGCGCTTTTCACAGTAAGCGCCGCTATAGGTCTTCTAAATTATTTATTTAAAAAAATTATAATATCCTATAGCGGCGCTTTATTTGGAAAGTGCCGCTATAGGTTACACCTATAGCGGCGCTTATTTTGAAAAGCACCGCTATAGCTCTTTTAAATTTTACAACTTTATTAAAATGAAAACCTAAAGCGGCGCTTATTTATTGGAAAGTGCCGCTATATATACCCTATAGTGGCGCTTTTAAAGTGCCGGGATAGGTCATCTGACCTATTGCGGCTCTGGCTATAGCAGTAGTTCATAAATGCCGCTATAGGTGTTTTCTGTAGTAGTGTTAGGTCCTATAGCGACGCTTATGAAGTGCCGCTATAGCCAGCGCCGCGATAGGTCAAATGGCATATCCCAGCGCTTTAAAAGCGCCTCTATAGGTATAGCGGCACTTTTTAATAAATAAGCGCCATAATAGGAGACCTATAGCGGCGCTTATTTACTAAGAAGTGCTGCTTTAGGCCTTCAATTTATTTATTTATTTTCAATTTAGAGGGCCTATAGCGGCGCTTTTTTTAAAAAGAGCCGCTATAGGTTTTATTTTTTTAAAAAAACAAATCTATATTTTTTTCACACCCACCTATACATCAGTGCGAAAATTTTAGCACTGGAACTCAGCAAAAAGCAAAATACTCCTAATTCAGAATGGTTTTTCATGTGCTCAATGTTTTAACTTAATACAACGAGTGGAGACAAGAAATCCAAATTATTTTTCCCTTTTTCCATTTCATGTGCTTAATATTGTAACTTAATGAGTAGAAACAAGAAATCGATATTATTTTTCCCTTTTCCCATTTCTATACAATGAGTAGAAACAAAAAAAAACCCAGGTACCGAAGAAAAAAGAAAAAAATAAGCTTATGTTATTTGAGATTCATGAAATCACTTGTAAACTTGGAAATCCAGAATCTGCATTTGTAAGTGATTTCTTCGGAAAGGCGGCGAGAGTGCGATATGCCAAGAAAAGAGAGGTAAACGGTGAGAAGCTAAGAGAGAAGAGAGAATATTTGAGGAATGAAAGATAGACTTACAAGCTGTTGATCAAATCCCTTGGGAAGAAGAAGATAGAGTGGGACGAGAAGAGAAAGAAAGAAGAGAGAAGAAAAAATGGGAGTGGGGCGTGTTAAGAGAGAAGAAATAAAAAGGAGTCACGTGCAGAAAACATTTTGGCCGCTATAGGTTAAAAACTAAAAATACACGAAAAAATGGAGGGAAACTTTCCCTCCATTTTTTTCGCCTATAGCTGGCGCTTTTTTTTAAAAAAGCACTACTATAGGCTAAAAAAATTAAAAATACACGAAAAAATGGAGGGAAAGTTTTCCTCCATTTTTTGGTCTATAGCGGCACTTTTTAAAAAAGCGCCGGTATAGGTAACCAAATTAAAAAAATTAAAATACAAATTAATATTTACTTATTAATTAATTATTTAATATTTAATATTAAATTCTTATATTAATTATTATTTTCTTTTTTAAAATTCAAAAAATATAAATTTTTATTAAAAATGAATATTAATATTTTATTTAATATTTAAATAATTATAAAATTCTAAAATAATTATCTTTTTCACCTATACCGGCGCTTTTGTTCAAAAGCGCCGGTATAGGTAGCCAAATTAAAAACATTAAAAATGCACGAATAAAAATTAATGTTTAATATTTAATTAATTATTTAATATTAAATATTAAATTCTTATATTAATAACATATCCCGGCGCTTACAGATAGAAGCACCGGGATAGGTTTTGGATGTCCAAAAAAAATCAAAAAATTCAAAATGTAAACTGTATAGCGGCGCTTAGTTTTATAAGTGCCGGGATAGTGCAGACCTATAGCGGCTCTTATTTAAATAAGCGCCAGTATAGGTTTTTTTTTGCACTATATTGCTGCGCCGCAATAGTCCTATTTTGTAGTAGTGTAACAAGCCTAACTAATGAATCAGCGAAGTTGTTAATTGCTATACTAGTGTAGTTAATCGCTATACTGGAGTGGTTAATGGCCATACCTGAGTGATAATAGAGATAGGGGCATTTTGGTCTTTTTGCTTTAAAATTATTTATCCCAAATTGGGAACGATCCCTTTTATGTCATTTTATATATTGAAGGTACATTTTTGTCCTTTTGATATTCGAGGAGTATTTATTTGGAATTTTCCCATAAAAAAATTGAAAACATTATATTTAAATTTTTTATGTGTTAGTTAATTTTTTAGATGTCAAGTCAGATTAAAAATTTCATGACATACCTCATATATTTACTTATAATTGGTTAGACTACAAATGACGTGGTGTACCAAGTTCACCTAAAAATTCCTCAAATTATTATTTGCAAGGTTATTAAACTTGGACCGGACCGGCCGAGTTGGCTCGTAACCCGCTGAGCCAGTCACCTGCTGGTCTGGTCCAGTCCTTAACTTGGGGTTCCCTAACTCAGCCCCAACCCGGATGACTCGAGAGTGACCCGTACTAACTCGGCTGACTCGCCAAGTGTGGCGAGTTAACCGAGCTAAGTTTTTTCCTTACAGATCCAGATCAACAAAATGAAGAACAGACGGAGGAGAGATGGAGAAGATATGAAGCAGAGATGAACAAAACAGAAGGAGAGAGGAGAAACAAAATATTGATGCTGAAACACAAATCGCTCAGTTCTAGATCTGAGTTACCTTTTCTAGAACATGGACATTGTTACTTGCTTATCATCCTCATCACTGGTCGTCGGAGAAGCCATGGATATTGGATCTGAGTTTCGGTTGAACTATAGCAGAAGAAGGAAGAAAGTAGAAGCCCTTGAACTGATGTGTTCTTTTTTCCTCTGATGGCGTAATGTTAGAGAAGTAGAGACTAGAGAGAGTAAAAAGTAATGATGATGGGCTTGCCTTGTTCCTTCTTGATGCGTGTGTGCAGGCTATGACATAAGTAAATTCACGTGACTTGTGAAGGAAAAAAGGGAACGGAAAAAATATGATATAAAATAAATTTAGGAGAAATATAAAAATAGAGAGAAAAGAAAATAAATGAAAAATTATAAAACATGGGTAGGTATTAAAAATATTTTTTTTATAATTTAAATACTTCCTCAGTTCCTAAATATTGGATCTAATTGACTCTTTTGGAATATTATAAGAAAACTAAATAAATTAGTTGTAAATTGATCTGGATTTTTCTCCAAACTAATTTATTTGACTAATAAGTTAACATATAAACTAAGAATATATAAAATCATTATGATTAAGTAGCTCTTTCAACTTACTTAATATGTTCAAAAAAAAGTCAACTAAGTTTCATATTTAGGAATGGAGGAGTATAACTTTTTTAATCCATTTTTAAATAAATTATGTTATTTTAATTATCACCGGGTCAGACTTCGAGTTGACAATGGTCTGATCCACTAACCCTTGACCCACTAACTCAATCAGTCCAGTAACCGGTCCGGGTTTAATTACCTTGATTATCAGCATTATATAATGAACCAATTTGGATAAATCACTTCTAAACATTGATCATATCGACCATTATAAAAGGGAAAATGAGCGCTAGCAAAATATTACATAAGAAGTGTCTGACACAAATAAATTTTAAGAGTATCTTGATTACTAATAAACTTTTAAAACTGAACAATTTAGCCAACATTATTACCCAACCCTAAACATCTCTCAGTGCCAACTGGAATCACCGTGTCTCCACATGTGCAAAAGATGACGGACATTTAGGGCCAGATGACAGTGTTGATTAAATTGCTCAGTTTTACAAATTTATTGATAATTAAGATCAATTTAAAATTTATTTGTATTAGACGCTCTTACTTCAATACTTTGTTGGTCAAATTGCATCATTACCATTATTAAAATTCCTTTCCTAATAAATCCTTCGTATCTCGCATCACGAACTTAGATATATAAATGATAAACATGTATATACAGCAAAAGTGTCAAACGTGTTACAATCCCTCAATCTTAATGCAAAGCAACCACAACCTACTTACAAGTATGCCTCTCGCTGTAGAAACTAAAACCATCCCCCATCATCAAGCTACCAAACTACTCACCAATATGATTTATATCCTCCCACAATAACATGATGCGCTGTGTAGAGGGGGAAAACAAGAAAGAAAATTTCATTCCTTCTTTTTTATAAATTATTATGCATCTATTTTTCTGTTCACTTGACCTTTATATCACGTGAGAGGATCTCCAAGCCTTGATAAAATATACTTCTCCCCCTCCCCCAAAAAATAATACATCTATGCGCGTTCATTATTGACAACATTCATTAAGATTTTCAATTACACAAGATGTGTATGCAAAAGCAAAACTTGTGAATGAACTACATAAATACATAATTTTTCATTCATACCAAAACAGGGATAGAAACACACCATTTACAGTTTCTTATAACACTTGTCCAGTTTCTCGAATGAGTATAACATGTCTTTCTTACATGACATCAAAACAAGTTTTTTGCATGCCAACCTTTTTTACCGAAAATCTACATGCCTCTGCTTTTTCTAGCTTAATTCCAAAATTCCAGACAAATGAAAGGGGACTCTTGCATTTTAGCATCCACTCAAAACTCTATGCGGAGGAGATTTTCAAGGCACCCTCATTACTAATGGAAAGGGGACAAAAAGGTGATATATACAAATCGAAGGGGATGCCAAAAATTATTTTAATAAGCTGCAAACTTGTGCAGAAACAGGATATACAGAGTAAGCAAAAATCTAACAATCATTGTTGAATGTACTGCAAGAAATAGGTTGGGTGCACCTTAACATGGCCTGAAATTAGAAAAGCTTGCATTAAAACTATAGGAGACCTGATTAAACCAAAAAGGTGGCTGTAATTCAGATGGAATTCAAGATTATGCTGAAGATTGAAGGAGAGATGCAAAGACCAAATAGGTTTCTGCTATTATATTTATATGCAGGACAAGCATTTGATTATGGAAAAAATGTTTGCCAATTTTAAAAATGCAAGCATTGGAAGAACCTTAAGTCTCTGTTTCCTCTCCTTGTCCCAAAAGTTAAAAGCACCATCGAAACCCGCAGTTGCAAATGTGTGACGTACCTGTCACAAATTCAACAATTAACATATAATAATACATTAGTAATGCTAATGTTTAAGCTGAATAAGCTTTATTGATGACGTCTAGCATGTCTATTACTGATTGAAGTTTTGGCGATGTATGTAGACAAAAATTTGAGGGAAGAAGTTGGAAAAGCACAAAAGAATAAATGATTGAACACCTTATGAAAAATATACCATCCTTAAAATTTTGATAGTCCCATTGCTCAGATGAATTCTGGTAGATTTTTGTCGAAACAGATAAAACATGCAAGTCGAAGAGAAAATTCCAAAACCATTATATGCTGAATATAAAGAAACCAAATTCTGAATTTGATGAACTACAATTTTTTAATATAGATTTGCCATCATTATTTTTATTTTCTTTGCTAAGAGAAAATTCCAAAACCATTATATGTGGAAGTTAAGGAAACAAATTAGACCACTAAATTATAACATATGTCGCATGAAATTAGATTATAGGTTAGTTTACAAGTAGAATAAATTAGTTTTGAGGAAAAAAGATTTTTTTTGGACTGAAACTACTTTTTTTTATACTGGAAAAAAAAGTTAAAAAAGTCAAAGTGGTCTTATAATTTGGACCGGAGGGAGTAAATCTAAATGAATTGCGACTTCGATGGAAGGGGATGAGATTAGGTAATAAGGTAAGCATCCTTCATTTGAGTAGTAACAGGTTCATGTGGATGTGACACACAGACCTTAATCAAGTTCTCTTTTTGGGAGCTGATGACTCTAAAACAAGCTGCCCATGTGGACTACTTGTGTGGAAGATGGGAGATGAGACCTCCTTTAGTATGTAAATTGAAGGGTAGGTCAGCTTGGACTGTCAAAACTTTAACGGATTTGAGACAGGGATTTTATTGGAATTTCGGAAAAGCAGAGGGTGATATTACTTGGTTTTGAATTAGGGGACCAAATTGAAACTTTTCCAAAACTAAAAGGAGAAAAAGTCTATTCAGGCCTCAAAATTATCACTAAAAGTACATACGCAAGCCCAACAAATGGGATGCCAATCCTGCAATACAAGCCTCTCACATTAAAGTCCAAAAATCATTTTAAGAGATATAACACTACATCCTTAGTTGAACGGTTGGTCAAGCCAAGGGAGAATACTTGGGTAGGGAATACTCCTTTTTCCTTGCGTCCATTGCTTTTAATCCTTGAATCACTATCCCACCTGAAGAAAGAGAGGGGGGCAGTTCATTAGTGTTTATTTCAAGGAATTTCCATTTCATTCAACTATCTGTTACAACCCTTGGGTTTACTAGATTCTACACAATTTTTTTATCACTAACCATGATATGACGTTATGCAACCTCTGATCACTACTACAAAATAAGCATTTAACGTCACCAATTCACGTCTTTTATATAGAAAACTGACATTAAAAAAAGCGCAGTGGCAATTTTGTAAATAATCTCAAAACAGAAAAGAAACAACATCCTTTATTTCAAATAAGTGACTTTGTTTATGAGAAACAACGTCTCTTATTTGAAATAACTGACGTTAAAAAAATTCAGTGGCAATTTTGTAAATAAACTCAAAGCAAAAAAGAAAAAACGTCCCTTATTTTGAAACAAGTGACGTTGTTTCTAGAAACAACATCTCTCCTTACAAAACATGTAATGTTGTTTCTATTTGTTTTTTAATATTTCTCATATTTTTTCGTTTTTCCTTGTGCCAGACTCTGTGTTCCTTTCTCTGCCTTTGATCCCTTCGACCCAAACCCAAACCCTAGTGAGCTTCTCCTTCCTCCACTCCCTACAACCCGACCCTCCATTCCTAACCCTATCACCATCGCATCCTTCTGCTTCTTGATGAATAGGCGAGAGCGAGAGAGAAGGGGGGTAGATCTCCGGCGTGAGGGTGCCAGCGTTGTCGCCGGGGAAGAGACCCATCCCAACCACCATCGTGTATTCTTCTTCTTTTCGAGAGCAAGCGCGCGAGAGGGAGAGGCCATCAAAGAATCGCGCGCCTCCGTTCGTCTGCCACCACCCCTTGGAACAACAAGCTCTGATTTGAGCTCCCTTCTAGTTCGAACATCACTTGCTCCTTAGTTTTTTGCAACAAGGAAGAGAGAGTTCCAGAACGACTGAGGCTTTTCTTGTATGTAAATCTCGAATCTGCATTTGATTTTTTCATGATAGTTTGGTTTTTTTTCTAGCGATTTAGATTGTTTCTCTCTCTGAAATTTGATTCATGTCTTGCAATTGTTCCTCTTTTTTGAATCAGAAGCCATGGAATTGGAAGTTTTCCTTGGAGTTGTTTGAACTTTGAATGAAATTAAATGTTTAGATTTACACTAGAAAAGGTATGTATATGTTTGTGTGAGATTTATTTCAGCCCAAACTCGATATTGATTGTTTGTTTGAGACTAAAGATAAGGAGATTGATTTGCAGGTATTAATTAGGGTTTGCTCCCTCACACCATCTCAGATTTCTCCTCAGTCTTTCTTGTATGACCCACCATTACTCTATTTCTTTCACTCTGTTCATCTCTATTAGCATCTCTTTTTCATCCATTATTGCTTTAAGTCTACTATGATTGTGATTTTTAAGACTGTATTCTTATGGGAATGTTTTGAGAGTTCTGGAATATGTTATTGTTTCATCAAATGTGGGTTCTTGTCTTGTTTTTCTTCCTTCATTTCTCTTGTCTTTCTCGTGAGGCTTGGTCTGTGCTTTTTCCATATGCATGATCTGTTATATATTTTTGTTTAACTTAGTGTCTTGATACGAAGAGAAGTCAAGCTTAGGATTTGAAGCTTGGGCATTGCAATATTGTTTCTCTTGTCTTTCTGCATTGATGGTTCTCTACTGCCTCTTAAACTTTGGTCCAATAGAAGGAAAGAAATTATTCTTTACAAACATTAGATGCATAGAAATAAGCCACGACTCTTTTAAGTGAGTAGAGAACTATAAATAAAGTGATATCTGACTCTTTTAAGTGGTATTGCAGGGCATTTTTATTTTAACTGTCCTTATAAATAGAGGAGGGGTAAGAATAACATCAGTAGCAAAGAGATGAGAGTGGGTGTGGTGAGTGAATGCGTGTGGGTCATTTAATTTCTTTTCTGTTTGGAAGCTGAGAAAGTGTAGAGTACTTATGTTTTGTTGAAGAGATTTGGTTCTGTTTTTTTTTAAGTAGTTTTGAATAAATTGGGATTGTATACTCTACTGTGAATCTTGTTCATTAATTGCCTTCCATTGCTGTCATTCTTGGAAGTAATCTTGTTTTTCTGTCACTGATGTGAATTGCTGTGAGACATGGAAATGCTGATTTCATTCTTCTAACTTTTATTTCTTTTGAGGTTGTGCTTGAGTTGAAGAATTTTGTGAATTGTTGAATTATTTATTTTTCTTTTCATAACCATATACCTAAAGTGCCTACTTTCGTTAATATATCAGGATTATGTTGTACTCATTTTCATCTATGTGATTGTGTTGTACTCTTTTCGCTGGTAATTTATTGTTTCTTTTGAGGTGGTGCTATGGTTCTTTAACTCATTTCTAGTCCAGTCTCACTTGTACCTTGGTTGGAGGTGCTTTACTCACTGGCTCTTTGTTTTTGGCTTAACTATAACTTGCTATAAGTTGCTTTTCTTTGAGACATAATTGCTATCAGGTGCAGTCTACATTGTTAGAATCTTAAGTTTTGATGAAGACTGACCCATGAAAAAATATTGCTAATAAGAAATGATAACTTAGCAGATCAAAAAGAATGAAAATCTCTATCGCTAAGTGAATCTAAATAGCTAATTGATAGAAAGGAATAGCAAGTAAAGACTTAGAAATAACCAAGTCAATATCTATCGCTAAGTCAGTCACTATCGCTAAAGAAAGAATTCATCGCTAGAAGTTCTTTGATAACTCAGCTAGCAGAAAGATAAACCAAGTCCTTGAACTAATGAAATCAGCTAGCGATAACAGGTTAAGCTATCGATAACCATAAGTGCTTCAGATAATGATCTTTCAGATAGCTAGTGCCTGAAAGCTAATGAGTCAAATAGAGCTAACATGGTTGCTAGCGCTATCAATTCTATCCAACGATAGTAGGATGTCTGGAGTGTCTTTGAATATCCATATCAGTGTCATCTAGTGATAATGGAATTAGTCATCGATAGAGAATGCCTTGAAAATATTCTAGCAGATATACTGTCTCTATCTCCTTGAGCTAATGAAGTATCCTATCGATAATATTTGCTGCATGAGTATTTGTTTCAGCTAACAGCCTAAGTGCAGGATTTACTCTGACAAGTTAGCGATAGCAAAGCATGCTAGCGCTACTGAAAAGCTGCTATGAAAGTACAGGTGTTCAGATCACACAGGCTAACCTACTCTACGCATGAACAGTCAAAGACTAGATCAAAAGCTGAATGTCCAACGGCTAAAAGTTCCCAACGTCTATTTTCTAACGGCCATATGAAGACTATTAAAAAGGCAATCTATGGAGATATAAATACAACAAGATTTGCTTCCAGAAAAGAACGATCGATCAACGAACGAAAACAAGAGATGAACAGAGCCTTATACAGAATCGCAAATTCCTTAGATTGAGAATGTTTTGAAAAGAAGAGCTAGGAAAATACATTGTTCAGATCCTTAAGCTCTGGTTGTATTTCTTCTTACACCTCATTGTACTTAAGTGTTTATCACAATCTGTTCATTAAGTGAACCCTATTATTAAAATCCTCTTCTGTTTGAGGTAGTTCCCTAGCTTGGTGCTTTGTGAACTGGGTGGTAACCTTACAGGTAGTAAGGGGGAGTGTTTAGAGAGATTCTAAAACTCTGTAAAGGTTGGCAGGTGAACCTGTGTTTGTAAAACCTGTGGTAGGCTTCTCTTGTGCCAGGATTAAACAAGAGGGTAGTGGAAATCTCAGGTGGAGCCTGAGGACTGGATGTAGGTCTGGGTTGACCGAACCAGGATAAATATTGTGTGCTTTATCTCTTCCCTTAACTCCTACAGTCTTTCATCATATCTACATAATATATATCTCTTCGTGCATTTACCAAGTTTTGAATTACTCTGTAATAATCTGAGAAAGGTTTTGAAAAGATTTCCTTCTCAGTGTTTAAAGAAAAGGAAAGAATTCAAAAAGGTTTAAATTTTATCCCATCACCCAATTCACCCCCCTCTTGGGTGACAGCCAGTACTCTCAATTGGTATCAGAGCAGGTCACTTGTTTAAAGGATCCAACGATCTCAAGTGAAAAGATCATGGCTGATTTTGGGTATAATTCTTTTACCAAAGGTTTTGATCATACCATTCCACGTCTGCTTGAAAATATTGATTTTTCATTTTGGAAAGCTAGGATGAAGAGTTTTATAAAATCATTCGATTATCACATGTGGAATGTTTTTACAAATGATTTTGATTTTAAACCTAGGAAGGATTGGACTGAAAAAGACAAGAAGATGTTTTCCTTAAACATTAGAGCTATGAAAATTCTGCATAAAGGCTTAATTAAAGAAGATTTTCAGAAAATCAGATTTTGCTCTAATGCTAAAGATATCTGGGATACACTTGAATCTATGTATACAACTAATCATTTTGTTGAAACTGAAAGTGTTGACAGTTCATCTGAATTTCAAAGTTGCATATCTGTGGATGATGAACATCTGGAAGCTGAAATTGAAGAAGGAGAAATCATAGAACCCTTCCAAGATTCAGTCAACACGGAAGGTCAAGAGAAAGCTGACTGCCAAGAGCTCTATCTGAATGAGTCTGATCAATCATCCTCTGGAGCACAAGATGAAGCTATGGTATACAGTTTCAATTCCTAGATTTTTGAGAAAAACAATTTTGATTTGCATAAAGCTGATTTACTGCCTATCACTGATCATATTTCAAAAAGTAAAAATGCTTTAAAATATGCTGGAAAATATTTTAGGAAGAAGGAACATGCAAATTCGTTTTTGTGCTCATCTGGCCATCACAATAATTGCATAAAATCTCATGTTGCACATCATTCTATTATTTGCTATTATTGTGGTAAATCTGGTCATGTTTCTCACACCTGTATTATTAGAAGAAATTCAAATGTGAGAAATAAATTTTGTTGGGTACCAAAAGGACATATAAAGTCCAAGACTAACAATGAAGGACCTAAGTATAAATGGGTACCAAAATGTCCATCTAGTACTTCATATGTGCAGACTAATTCTAGAAGGAATGGGCATTATGGTGGAGAAGTTACAAAGAAGAATCCAAGAGTTTCTCATGCTTCAAGAGAAGGATGCATAGAATCTAATTATAGTAAGAGAACTCATGGAAAAGTTGCTGCTGCAACATCTGGTTCAAATCATAAAAGGCAGCAGATAGCAACAACAAGAGCAAGTTCTACCTCAAAGACAAGCTATCACAAAGTATCATTCAATTATCTTGAGGAGAACCAGAGAAGTAGAATCCCTCATACTTCAAAAAGAAGATCTTTGCAACCAAATGCTAAGTATATCAGAACTGTTTGGGTTAGCAGAAGCAACTCTCCAAGTACCTAAGGTAGAGGTATATCAAGGGTAAAATCTCCTACACTATTATTAGTAACATTTATTGAGATTTTTCACTCTGAAACCTTAGGAATGAATATTGAATTGTATGTTGAAAGAAAATTGCTAAACACTTACAATGTTCGTAAGATAGACTTATATACATGCATACTGATTTGGAAAAGAATATATTTATATATATATCTTTGTACATGAAGTCATGATTAATTCACTATGCTCAACTATCCTGAATTGATTACATCTTTTGAAGCATGTGAATTATGCTGTTAATACCTACGAACTAACCATGAGCAGATCCATATGAATTTGGATACTGAAGAAAAGAAAAGAATTATAGTTCTGTAGGTTACAAGGAAAGAAAAGCTTCAAGACTACGATCTACATGGAAATTTACTCAAGTCTTGATGAGCTGAACTTCGTGCTTGGATTTTGATGCTAAATCTGCAAAAGAGAATTGACATTATTCTGCCAGAATCATGCTACTACCTGACAAATGGAATTATGGTGATATCATTCTTATTCTACCCTATACTTAAAATGTATGAATTATCAAATGACAAATATTGTCAAATTGTGCTTATCAGAATCACATATCTATGCAATCAAGTGGATTTATCCTATATGTGCGTACTCTGTCAAAATCTCTCATTTATGCAAGACTGACCAATCGATAGTAAGAAGCACTATCGATAGTTAAATGGAAGATGAAACTGGCTCTCCAAGTTTCCTCTGAAGAAAAGTCCTTTCAAAGAGCAATTCTATCTCTATTCTTTAATATTAATTAATATTATCCTGGATAGATTCTCTATCAGATCTTGATTGGATTAAATAGCATAATATTGAGGTCATCACTTTGAATGATTGACATTTATTTTGTTCTATAAAATCTGCTCTAAATGTTAAATCTTAAGTTTTGCAAAACTAACCCATCGATAGTGAGTTTCACTATCGCTAGTTGTATGCAGGAGTGGAAGGAGTAAGTGACAAATCTTAGTCACTTGCTCAGCGTGGGATCATGCCTGCTAGCGATAGCTATTCTTCCTAGCGATAGCAAGTCACTTAAGAGGGCCCAGAATGCGAAACGTTAGTGGATGTACTTCACATGGTAAAACCCTAAACCCTAAAACTTATAAAAGAGAATCATTTTGCATCAGCATTCATTTTACATTCATTCTCTTCTACTCCCAATGCTCTGAACACACATTCTGCATTTTCATCTATCTCAAAACCCTAAAATCCTAAACCCAGAAATGGCCAGAACCAAAATTCCAAGTGTGAGTGATGTCGATGCTACCTCTAACGCTAAACCCTATTCTCAATCCGCTAGCAAGAGGTCCAAATCCCAGAAAGAAGTAGTTGAATCAGGCTCTAAACGTCAAAAGCGAACCACTTCCAATTTGCCCTACTCAGAAGAACCCCTCGAAACCCCTAGCGCTGTATTCGCAAATCGAAAAACCCTAGATAGAACAGCGATCTGGGTAGATTTGGAATATTTTAAGCAAAATGGCTTCAACTTGGATGCCTTGCTTTTTCCATACAAGAACTGGCTCAGTATTCAGAATGTCTACAATGAGGATGTTCTGAGGTCATTTTATTCGAGCATGGTAGCCAAGCCAGAGTATAAGAAAAAGGAGCTGGTCAATATTGTGTTCGAGGCGACAGTGAGAGGAAGGGGGATTTCTTTTAACTGGTTAGCCATTAACAAGATTTTAGGGATATTTGAAGCAGAGCCACGGCGAGCTACCACTCATTCTGGAATTCTGGGACTTCGCCGTGAGTTCGCCGCGGCGAAACCCATGGCGAGCTCATGTTGCTTCTGCCTCCCAGGTCTTTCTCGCCGTCAGTTGCCACAGCGAAGAGACATTGATTCTGTTTCTCTCTTCACTTTCTTCTTTTGCTCCGTCCAGAATTTTTCACTGCAACTTGGCTTCTTAGTTCGGGCATGCTTCTTCTATGACCTGCATATAAAATTGACCTAAGGTAGCATCAAAATGTTCTTGAAAATGGGTTAAACAATAATTCATACTAATCATTCCCAAATTGCCCTTGTCTAGAACAAATTCCAACAAAGTGTGCACAAGTTAAAAATTACCCTAATTAGGCACAATTACCCCAAGAACATGCAATAATCTACTGATTTTATCAATGAAAAGTGTATAAAAATATGGTGCAATCAATTGCTCTCTCACTCTTGTAGTTGACATATATTTTTTATGTTGTAGTTTCATAGTTGTGACTAGTTAATATCCTATTTTACTTCAAATGTTCATATAGGAGCATTTTTTTTGGATTGTGGGTGATTCCAATCTAAAATTGCATGTATTTTATAATTCAAATGTTCATGTAGGGTGCATTTTTTGGATTGTGAGTGATTCCAATAAAAAAAATGCCCCTATTTTTTTTTAAAAAAAATTGGAGTTTTCATGTCCCTTATTAGGGTAATAAGTGACGTGAAAAGTCCAGGCCAAACTTTTCAAGTCACTTATTAGCCTAATAAGTGACTTGGAAAGTCTAGCCCTATTTTTTTTAAAAAAATTGGACTTTCCACGTCCCTTATTAGGCTAATAAGTGACGTGAAAAGTTTGGGCCAGACTTTTCACGTCACTTATTAGGCTAATAAGTGACGTGAAAAGTCCGGCCTGGATTTTTCATGTCCCTTATTAGATAAGAAATTACGTGGAAAGTCCAGGCAGGAGATTTTGACATAGAGCCTTTGTGGGACTATTGATGTCCCTTTTTTTCATAATTTGTAACATGGAAACTATAACTTTCCACGTCTGTTATGTTTAGTGACGTAAAAAGTCTATTTTTCCTAAGTCACTTGTTTTAACGTCACATAAAAAAGTGACATCAAAACCCCAATATAACGGACTTAGAAACCCCTTTTTGCAATAGTGGCTTCTAGTGTGAATGCATAGCAAATCTCATTTTCAGTTCATAACTCATTCCCTAAAACGAATAGTTTTCGACACCATAAAGTCCCATAGGGTTTCACCACACAGAGGGAGAAAACTGATCATGAATTCTAAGATCCTTTAACAAAATCATTTATCCAGGGACAACATTCAATAAAATTAATACTATATCACCCAAAAACATTGATACTAAAGAATGATTGCAGAATGAGGAGGCCCAAATATTTTTGTCTCTTATTTCAGAGAGTTACTTCACAGTTAAGTAGCTGATTTTTTTTCTATTTAAGAATAATTTGTGAAGTGTGATGTGTGCAACTTGATGGTCATTTGGTTGAAAAGGAAATGCATATATTTTAAAAGACACAACCTTGTCCTTGCATGTGTTGAAGCATAGAGTAATCTTCAACACATCCCTTTGGAGTACAAGTGGAGGTTTCAAACTAAAATGGGAAGAAAATAATGCAATTTCACCATTTAGAGGACTCAAATGACAATTTGGCATGTATATTGTTTATTAATAATCAACTTGGAAGTAAAATAAAGAAACTGACAGAAAGCAGAATCTTACAGGATGGAAGTTTAAAGAATTGACTCACTATATCTCATTGCCCTCTCTGTGACATTTGTGTTACAATAATAAGTTTTGATGATAACTAAACATAACTTAGGCATATGGAAGGGCTATGATAAGATCAGAAATATCTTAGGAATAATCTGATAGAAAATCCTAAGTCTTGCCCAATCGATCAGGGATAGATTACAAGTCAAAGAACTTAAGCTTAATCGATTAGAGATGAATCAAGTTCTCAGATAGCACCCAATCGATTAGATAATCGATTGGAGTCGTCTAATCGATTAAGATATCTTAGCCTAATCGATCAGAGTCCAGTAACCGATTAAGAGAAAATTGCCCAATCGATTAGAGAGAGCATTAATCGATTATAGGAAATTTAGTAATCGATTAGAGAAATCATGTAATCTGAATGTAATATGTTTGTAATCGATTAAACCTGCCTAATCGATTAGGCTTCCCTGTAATCGATTAGGCACATGAATTTCTAATCTATTACTCAGTGATGCAGGACATAATCTATGCTTAATCGATACGTAATCGATCAGTCACCAAGTCCTGTGATCGATTAAAGGCTGTAATCTGAGTGGCGATGAGAAATATTCAAAATCAATGACAAGCCTATTTTTAGCTTTCCAAGTACAGAGTTGTTCAGACCTACTTAAGGAAGTTTACGTTAGGACACAATCTGATCGAAAGAGCCGTTGGAGCTCACCTACCCCTTCAACGATAGATGAAGAGAGATGAGCTAAAGCAAAATCAAGTACAATGGAGTAAATGCATAGCATAATACATCTCCAATACTCCACCAGATCACTCAACTCTCTTGACGTGTTCAACGGCCATATTGTCAACAGATATATTTCTAGAAGAAACTATAAATGCATTTGGGTAGAAGTTAGTTGTAAGAATTGATTGCCACATTGATTATCTGTATCTACTGCATTCAATACTCTCAACACTTACTGTTCTCATATTCTTAAGTGTGTAACAAAATCTGTTCAATTGAGTGAACAATTACTCTGTATTCATTATCAAAGTGAGAATTACTCTTAAGATAGTGGGATCTTAAGAGTAGGGTGTAAACTTACAAAGTGTAAGGGGGGAGTGACCAGTAAAGAGGGGAGTTCTTGCTGTCACTTGTAAAGGCTATCAAGTGCCTGATTTAATCTTGAGGAATTAGTGGAACCCAACTGCAGGTTGGAGAACTGGATGTAAGCCAAGCTTGGGCTGAACCAGTATAAACTGTGTTGTTTCTGAGAGATAGATTTTAAAAGCACAATTCATCCCCCCTCTTGTGCATTCCTGCCTGTTACATTTGGTATCAGAGCCTGGTCTTCTCAGATTCCACTGATCCCACGATCAGGAGAAGAAAAGATCTATCATGGCAGGATATGATAACGTGCTCCCAGAAGGCAGCTCAATCAACAAACCCCCTGGATTCAATTGTGAACATTATACTTTTTGGAAGATGAAGATGAAGGTGTTTATCAAATCATCTGGGTATGATCTCTGGAGGATAGTTGAAGAAGGAAATCTTGTTCCCATGAAAACAGAAAATGGAGTTCAAGTGCCAAAGCTCCCTCAAGAGTTAACAGATGATGACAAAGGAGACCTGGAACTCAATAGTAGAGCAGTCTTGATTCTTCAGAATGCCCTAAGTCAAAAGGAATACTTTAGAGTATGTCATCTGGAGACTGCAAAAGAGATGTGGGATGCCCTAGCAGTTGCTCATGAGGGGACCAGTGGTGTAAAGACTAGAAGAGTTGAGCAACTTATTACTGACTTTCATTTATTCAAGATGGAAGAAGGAGAACCCATTAGGGAGCTGGAAATCAGATTCACTCACTTGATCAACAATCTTACAGCTCTAGGAATAAGGATCTCAGAAGCAGAACAAGTCTCCAAAATCTTAAAGATTCTGACTCCTGAATGGCAGATGAAAGCTACTGCAATCCAAGAAATGAGAGGAGAATCCATGAGCTCCATCACTTCATTATTTGGAAGCCTGGCTGAGTATGAAACGACCATTAAAGTGCAAAGAGAACTCTATGGAGATAAAAAGAAAAAGAATCTTGCACTAACAGCTTCCACAAAAGATGATGACGATGAGGAAAATGAGGAGGAACTAGATGATGATGAGATGGACTTTATGGTCAAAAAATTTAGAAAGTTTTTCAAAAATAGAGGGAGATACCAGAGAGGTGGCCCAAGTAACATCAGAAAGGACTCCCAGAAAAATGCTCCTGTGTGCTATGAATGCAAGAAGCCTGGACACTTCAAAGCAGAATGTCCAAGTCTTCAAAGATTTAAGGAGAAAGAGAAAAAGAAGGAGAAATTTCCATTGTAATTAAACCCGGCCCGGCCCGGCCAACCCAGACCGGAACCCGCCCACCCGGGTTTCATCTATATGGGGAGACAGTTCGGATGAGGAGACTAGTGATGCCGAGGAAGCAGCCAACCTCTATCTGGTGGCTCAAGAAGAATCATCCGACAATGAGGTATACTCTACTAACCCATCTTTTCAAGAGCTTCAAGATGCCTATAATGATATACATGTTGAATTTGAGAAGCTAGCAAAAGAAGTATATGTCTTGAGAAAGAAAACCAAAGAACTTGAAAAGAAAGATGAAAAACCTGATTGTGAAAAATGTAAACAGATCTCAGAAAGGGTTCTTCAAGAAAATTCTGATTGTAAAATTTGCGAAACTCTTCAGAAAGAAAATAAGAAAATTTCTGAGATTTTAAAGAAGTTCACTAAGAGCACATAAATACTTGATATTATGCTAATGAATCAAAAGGCATATAGAGATAAAAATGGGATAGGGTATGATTCAACTCCCAAAAATTTGAAAGGAAATAAATCTGTGCCAAAGGAGAAATCATACTGGAAGTTTTTCAGAAAAGCTTCAGATTATTCATCACCTTTCTCTTTCTGCAATTACAACAATAGAAAAGGCCATTCTGAATCAACATGTTATCCTAAGAAACATGGATTATCAAAATCATACAAGTGGGTCCCTAAAGGAACACATGAGCCTAAGATCCACTTGGATTAAAGGCAGCAAACTAATCCCAAAGGACCCAAGAAAATCTGGGTACCTAAATCTGTTTAGTCTGTGCAAGTATGTCTCACAGCATCCAACAATGCTAAATGGTATATAGACAGTGGATGCTCAAGACACATGACAGGAGATAAAGAAAACTGGACAACCTTATTTTAAAGGATGGTGCCAAAGTTAGCTTTGGAGGAAATCAGTATGGCAAAATTGCTGGGAAAGGAGACATTGGTCCGGTCAAAGATATCTATCTTGTGGAAGGTCTCTGCCACAACTTGCTAAGTGTCAGTCAAAGTACTGACAGAGGTAACTGGGTAATTTTTGACTCAAATGAATGCCTCATAGTAGATAAGAAAGAACTAGCTATAGACAAATCGAATATGAAATATAGATTGAAAGCTAACAGGAATGGAAATCTGTATGTAGTAGATTTAAATCAGCAACTTTCTGAAAAATGCCTTATAAGCAAATCTGATAACTGTTGGCTATGGCATAAAAGATTAGCTCATGTTAATATGTCTCAACTAGAAAAGCTAATCAAAAGGGATTTAGTTATTGGGATACCAAATAGGGTTAAGGTGCATTTTGGCCAATAATTTATTACAGGAAGTGTGCCTGGCACAATTATTTATTTAAGGTACCAAATAAGCCAACTATCTTTTAAAACGGTGCAAGTTGGCCAACACCGTCAGGATAAAGATGACGGCCTCCATTAGGCATGATGTGGAGGTACAACGTGGATAATTTTGCACACGTGGCCGCTAGCATATGGGATGACGTGGAAATGTGGAGTTTTTAAAATGATGACTGGGCAGATCATTTAGTGGGTATTTTAAATTGTTTTTAAAATGGAGTCACAATATGTGATAAATAAAAATGGAGTAACAATAAATAAAGAAATCTTTTAACCAAAACCTTACCCCCAAATCGTCGAACACACGCAGAAGAAGACAGCAAGAAGGTCAAAGGAACCCTAGTTGATCAAATGGCTTCTTCTTCATCGTCTACAACGAGTAGACGAAGAAGAAGGGTTGTGGTGATTCGACATCCCAGTCGCGAGGATGAATACGAAGAGCCAACGAGATTTTGCCACCATGGATTGCCGACTCTACGATGGACGTCATGGAGCAATGCCAACCCAGGAAGGAGGTTCTACGGTTGCCGATACTACAAAAAGGTGAGAAATTTTACCATAGATTCGATATTCCTCTGCTTTAGATTCTGAAATTTTTATGTTGTTTATATTCCTTTGCTTTGGATTCTGGAATTTTCAGTTACATCAAATGTTGAAGGATGTTTTGATCGACTCTGTTTATTTATCTATAAGTGCAGGGGTCAGTGAAGAACTCCCTTTTGTCCCCACTCTGTTTTTTTTCTAAGTTAATTGTGATGATGAGTGCTTTGAAAATTATTCAATGGATGTTTAGTCCTCTAAGAACTGAGTTCCTTAGATGTGTGTTGGTGATGTCTTTCTTGTCCTTCTTTTTGTTGATTGGATTTTCTTCCTCTTTGTGTTGAGGAAGTTGATTTGTTGAGATTGGTTTGGAAGACTTTGTTGTAATGTGATTCTGTTAGCTTCATCTGGTCCGAAGGGACAGACATTTACCTGGCAGAGAAAGCTTGTATAGGAGGAAATTTATGTTGCTATTGTCATTTACTTAGTTTGCTTTCTTTACTTTATTTATATATACACAAGTCTCTATCTGCTCTTCTATGACAATAAATAAAATTGACCAATGATTCCTTTCTTTATTTCTTTATCTGCTTTTCACCAACACTGAAAGTAATTTCTTTGTGTAATGCTTACTGGTAGCTTATGGTTGTTTTGACACAGAGTGATGCTTGTCATTATTTTTCTTGGCATGATGAGGAGTTTGGTGAACGACCAAATACAGTGATAAAGGACCTCTTAGACGACATTGACAAACTATATGATGAGAATTGCAATTTTCGTAAAGCAGAGAATGTGGAGAAGACGAAAGAACTATTGGATGATATAGGAGTTGAAATGAAGAAGATGCAGCGAAAGATTGACACTTATGTTGGACAAGAGAAGAATAGTGAAGTGATGTTTAGAGTAGTTTTGTGTCTCCTAGTTGTAACATGTATTTGGTTAGTATTCATGTATATGTAGGGTTGTATCCTATGTAATTTGTGCTTTTTTGAACTGATGAACTGCATTGTGAACACAGAACCTGGGTTGTAACATGTGTTTGGTTCAGAACAGATCATGTATAATTATATCCTTTAATGATCAGTAGATCATTGTTCTGTCTGCCATTTGGTGTCACAGGAACTGAACAGATGACAGCACAAAGAGCACCATGTGCTGTAACTGCTTCTTGACGCACAACATATTTATTAAGACAATAAAATGAAGCTCTTAGCCCAGGACAAAAGCGGCTTTATTTGCTTCTATTATTAATAGTAATTCAAAATAAAATCCTTGCTAACTGACTGATAACGTAATATGCAAAGAGGCAAAATAAATGTTTACTAAAATGGTATGTTTAATTAGCAAAAAAGAGCACCATATGCCCTCATGCCTCTAACACCATTTCTACATAAATAAGCTTCCAGAGCTTACACACGAACATAATTAGTTAATTAACAACAAAATATAAGCACCAATGGCTGTGTTCCATAAACCCCAATAGTTTCAGACAAGGGAGTAACAAAATAAGACACTCTGATGCTATTTACCAAATACAAATCACATGAGCATACACAAAAAACAAAATGCACTTGCAGCCTAAACTTCTACAATGAAGGTTTGTTTGCTTTGGCCTTTGCCCTATTCTTTGTAATGATCTGATCCCTCTGATGCTGGAAATGTGAACTGGAAACACTTGGCTGCCCCTGCCACATCAATCCCGGTGGCCTAATTGCGAGCTGCTGGGGTTGTGAAGCACTTGTGAACTGAATTCTTCTAGAACCCTCGGGAGCAGTGCATATTAATGTGCTACTAAGTCTTGCATCCATCTCATTTGGGATTGGAAACTTGGTTTGACGGTCAGCATATTTGTGCATGTATGCTTCAGCCGATCCATCATTAAGAATGATATCAGAGTCTTGTCCAAGCTAACATAAAGAGCAGGTGTCAATAATTCATTAAGAGGTAAATTACAACATAAAAGCAAGATGTGAACAAATTACAGAATACTCACATCGTAAAACACGGTTCTCCCAGTGTTCTCATCAACCAAAATACCATAACCAGCTTTAAATTTACGTTTTCCTCTCTTGTTTGAAGGAGTGACAGAGAGTTGAGGAGATTTTCCTCTCTCGGTTAGTTGTGTCTGGGTTGGAGGATTAGATGAGGCTTTAGTTGGTGTTGGTTGTGTTTGGGTTGGAGGAGTGGAAGAGGGTTCAGTGGGTGTTGGTGCTGCACTGGTTGGAGGAGTGGGAAAGGGTTCAGTGGGTGTTGGTGCTGCACGGATTGGAGGAGTGGGAGAGGGTTCAGTGGGTGTTGGTGCAGCACAGATTGAAGGAGTGGGAGAGGGTTCAGTGGTTGTTTTCTTTTTCCTTCCAGGTCGGGGATTGGTGGATGGAGGTGCCTACAAATAATAACACCATTAGTAACAAGTAGAATAATAATAATACAAATAGAGTTTACTAGTTATTATATCTTCATATACTCTTGGTTAACTATTTTGTTTACTAGTTTCCTAGTTATTTTAACAGTAAGCTTGTAAAATTTTTTTCCTTATCCCCGAACTTCCTCTCAATAATTGATTCAGTTTCTAATTGAGAAAAAAGTTCAACAATCATTTCTTTATGTTCTCCTCACAGATGTGAACAACTAACGCAATTAAATATTTGATATATATGAAGCAGTGAACCACAAAACACAAAGCACACCCGCAATCAAATATTTGAAAAAAAATGCATAATCAAAAGGGACTTTACTAGTGGTACCTCTTTGCAAATGCTCCTATTATGACCCTCATTTTTGCAAAATGTACACCGCTTAGTTGATCCTCTTCTGCTTAATTTTTCTTTGTGCATTGCTTATGCAAGTAGTTCAGCCGTGGAAGCTTCTTCTTCTGGTCTATTAGTGGCTGGTTGAGATCCATTGGTAGGATTGGGAGAACATGTTTTCATTCTTCTTTGAGGTTCTTCAGTCCTAACCCTTTTAGTTGGTGGCCTTCCTGTTAGAGTACAAACGGGATGGGGGAGCACTGGGAGAAACTTGTCTGTGTCCCAAAACTGTTTGCCTCTTACCGGTTCAAACTTTCTCCTATAGCTTGCAAGGTATGTGTTCTTATGGTAATACATGGAAATTTGAGTTAATGGATCAATCTTAGCAGTGTACATGGCACAAATAGCATGCTGGCATGGGATCCCAGTTAAATCCCATGCCCTGCAAGTACACTTCTTCCTATGAAGCATGACCGAGTGCCTATTAACTCCCTCATTCACCTCAAACCCATCATCACCATTGAAGGCAACACCAAGTTTGTTGGCCAACTTTCTGTTTGCCTCAAATAATTTAAGGCATTTTGGGCTAAAATCCCCCTTCCAACACCTTAAATTTTCCTCACTCTTAGCCCATTTTTCCATCATCTTAAGCCTTATTCCATCGATCATTCTTATGATAGGCAAACGTCTACAGTCATCGATCCAAGCATTAAAACTCTCACTTGCATTGTTATCAACGGCCCAACATAAACTGTGACAACTGAAAAAGGCTCTTATCCAAGCCCTGTGAGGGTAGCTCAGAACTGTGTGGGCAGCCTTTTGATTAGCATATTCGAGTTGTCTGAGATTGTCATTAAACTGTTCTACGTAACTGCTCCAAGCACAATAAAAAAAACCTCTTTTTTAATAGATTCTTCCTCAAAGCCTTGCTCCAATTAGCATAAATGTGCCTTGCACATAGCCTATGTTCGGCCTCTGGCAAGACATTTAAAACGGCATTTGTCAAACCCTACACTAATACAATATCATTAGTCATGCAAGAAGCATAGAAACATTTAACAAATCCATCTCTAACAAATATGTACCTTCTGCATATCAGACATCACCTTTACTTTACTTCCATCCCCAAGGTCAAGTGATTTGTTAAGCTACTCTAAAAACCATGTCCAATTGACAGTTGTCTCTTTGTCAGTTACACCAAAAGCAATCGAGTATAGTGAGTCATTTGCATCTAAGCCCACTGCAGTTAATAATATCCCCTTGCTATTCCCTTTTAAAAATGTCCCATCAAGGCCAATGAATGGTCGACATCCACATTTCCACCCAACCTAATAAAATAACACGTAACAATAAGGCAACACCCAATATGTAACGATAATAAAAAATTACAACATGTATAAAGCCAAAAAATGCAGTGTTCATGCATATATTAAAGACCATACCTTAGGTACATTCATACACATATACATTCTTCGAAATACTATTCTCCCTTGATCCAAAGCCTCGTTACTAACCTCCACACTAACATCAGAACCTGGGTTTGACACTTTGAGCTCATTGCAATATGCCTCGAGCTTAGAAAATTCATCTTTGAAGCTCTCTTCCAGTTCATGCATAATTATTCTCCTTGCCCTCTTGCACTTGTGGGTACTTACATGCAATTGCAGCTCCTTCTGAAGAACCTTCTTCATCTCATTAATTCTGTATCGAGGATTTTCTTGTATTTTCTCTTTGAAGTGGGAAGCTATCCACATCGCACTTGCTCTTCTATTCTTATAAACCCTAGCACACATATGCTCATCAAGTAATGACTTCACCTTGTAACCAACATCTGAACTATCCCTTGATGCATATAACCTAAATGGGCAGCCATCTTCACAAATTGCCAAGACACATCTCCTCTCACTGTACTCTATTCTTACATTAACGCCCTTGACAATGGCATATCTATCGATTGCCCTCCTAAGCTCAGCACTATCCAAGAATGTCATCCCCAATGAGAAAAAGGGATTATCTCCTATCCAGTCAAACTCTTTCAGTCCAGTGCCCTCTTCCCCATCAGCGTCCTAATCTCAAAATCGTCCACCACACTCTCTTCAGGGTCATAATTTTTAGACTCTTCCACATAACTTTCATCCTCACCATCACTTTCTTCATCATCCTCACTGTCAGAACATTCAATATTCTCTACGTCAGAAGCTTCATCAACAACATTGTTTGCAACCTCTAGGTTCTCAAACCCATTCGAATCCTTTAACCCACTGACACTTGCTATGTTAATCTGAGCACGACCCTCCCTTATACTCTCAGCAACACTAGCGTCATCTACTAACAACTATTTATTTCTTAACACACTTTTTTTTGCAGCTTCAAAATCACCAAGTACCTTTTTCAATAGCCTCGCGTGCCACTCTTCCAGTGTAGTCTCCTTGTGGTCCTTTTTGCTCTCAGCATGGGGGACCACATTTGTCTCCTTGTCTCCGCTATTAGTGGCTTTCCCTTTCCCTTTTGTTGTCATTTCATCTGCATGAGGTAAAACTACAAATTAATGGAGGGCTTCCAAGGAAATGCATTAGTCAAACTAAAAAACAAACATTTTCCAATTAATCAAACCATACCGAAAGAGAATCTCGATGCAACCCTCGAAACCCTAAAAACAAACATTATCTTCGTCACTGTCGATGCAAGTTCTCCTAGGACCCACCCAACACACTTACTCTTCCGCGTTCAAGCCCTACAAACCCTACATAGCATCGATTTTCCTCAATCTCTCAAGCTCTCAACATATCGGTTGCTGATCTCTAACTCGCGTTCTTGCTTTCTCAGGTCTCGAGTTATTAATGAAACAAGTGTGCTGTGTGCGTGTTTTGTTCCAATTCATTGTTGATTTAATGAATTTTTCTTTGGCTAAAAGATTTGTTTATTTATTGTGACTCCATTTTAAAAACAATTTAAAATACCCACTAAATGATCTGCCCAGTCATCATTTTAAAAATTCCACATTTCCACGTCATCCCATATGCTAGCGGCCACTTGTGCAAAATTATCCACGCTGTACCTCAGTAACGTCCCGATTTTTAATAGTCCGGAAATTACATTCTATAGGCATTAGTTTAAAGCATGAGGGAGTTAAGTATTTTTCCCTAAGAATTCTCATAAAACGTTAAGAGAGAATTTATAATAATTAAGTAGAATTTTTGCATGATAATATGGTATTATATGCTTAGAAACCCATCTAGTTTAGGGTTGGGCTTAGAAAATGGACTAGAGAAAGACCTTAGCCCATGAGAAATAGTAATTTCCCCTTGTGGAGCCTAGGTTGGCACCACATGTCATGAAGAAGGAAGGAATTATGTTGCAAATAATAAATAAAAAAGGAATTGTAATATGTGTAAGCATAAAATTATATTAGAAATAAATAAGAAAATAATAAGTGGAAATTCTTGTGAGTGATGTCATCATGACTCATGCATGATAAGAGAAAGAAGTCTCTCTTCCTTTCCCAATTAGCCACAAGTGGAGCATTAGGTAAAGAAAAGAAAGCATGAGTGGAGAATCAGGTAAAGGAAAGAAAAGCAAGAAAAGAAAAGAAAGCATGAGTGGAGTGTTAGGTAGGATAAAGTCTCAATTATATTGGGTAATGTGTGAAGTGGCTTGGGGTGATCTTTGCCCTCATTTCCCCTATAAATAGGACCTCTTCCATCCCATTCTTCACACCAAAAATTCGTAGCCCCAAAGAGAGTGAGAGAAAAAGGAGTGCTCTTGAGTGTTCTTGAGTGTTTTTGAGTGTTCTTGAGTGTTCTTGAGGAGCCTTGAAGGTTGGGACTCCAAGAGAAGTTGAAAAGCTTTAAGGTAGTACTTACTCTCTTACATTTCCAGCATTGTTTCAATATTGTGATGTGGTATTTGGCTGCCTTGATGAATCATGTTTGAAGTGATTATGTGTTTCTTGTAATGCTATGGCCATATGTTATTATTTAAGAACATAAATGCTCACATGTATAAGTTATTGGTATTGCCATATCTTGTCCAATGTTAAACTTGCATGGTTGTTTGTTGAGTATTGTGCTGCTGAGATTTTCCCCAAAATCTCACCCCCCCAAATCTAAACCATTTTAGGAGCAAGTTCATCAAAGGAGAAAGAGAAGAAGCTAGCTTAGTCAAGATGAAGAATTCAATGTTCTTGTTTTTGTTATGCATCTTTGAACTCATGATAAATCTGTAATATTGTTGGGATGCTTTTGATTATGCTGTTATTATGTTATCCTTTTGGATTTATGTATGTATATGGTCATTCTTGGCCATTAAGAACAAGTTTTAATTCATGCAAATGAAATGCTGTTTTCTGGGTTCCATTCTATGCAATGTCTATTGTTGATATTATTCGAGATAGAAGATGAATTCCTTTAGCTTTGGAATTTTTATGTAAATTAATAGACATGTAGGGCTTTTTGGAAACCCAAAAACTAAGTAAATTGGAGTTATGTAGCTTAATCCAAAAATCACGCAAGAAGGCCAATATTTCTGGGCGTGAAAACGAAGGCAGGTTGGGAAAATCAAATATCTGTATCACCTAGGTTGATGCATATTATGTTTGATATTTTTCCCAGAAAGACGACTCTTCAAGCTTTAATTTGAGACTTGAACCAAGTCAAAACCATTTTTCTACAATTAGTTATGATGTTTTCAAAGTTGCTGGAAAAGTTCCGCATTTTCAGCATTTTTCCAGAAATAAAGAAAAGTTTTAAAAGTTGTGGTTTTGATGTTCTAAGTCCCATATGAGCTTGAATATGATTCCCAAAGATTATTAGGCTTGGGAATGAGTCCTAGAAGTAGGTGTTACACTTTTTGGTATCAGAGCAAAGGTTCTGGCAAAGATAGTTAGACCTTTAATTTAGAATGAGATGTAGAAAGTTTTACTTTCTACATAATTCACAAACTTTGGTTTGGTCATGGTGACTAAGCTTTAATAATTAGGTAAAGTATTTGTGATGATATCACATTCTTACTGCCTCTAGATGATAATTTTTATTATCAATTTTAAGAGTCCAATCCAAAAGTATAGTTGAAAGAGAATCCCATAGTTAGCTATTGTAAAAATTTAGAGACAATGGAACATAGATTGGGATTTGATTAAGAATCTTGGATGGACTATAGAAAAGACGTGATGAGGAGTTAGTGATAAGGAATTATGATGGTGATATATAGAGAATTTCCCAATAGCTCATGCCTATATTAAAGATGTCCCTTTACATGTAGAATGGTAGAAAGAGTGAGAGTTAGAAACTCTTACCGAATTCCTTGGGGAGGAAATTATAGACAAGTAGACGAAGGTATGTGTTAAAGTTGATTGTTATGGAACATTTTTCCTATGATACTCAGTAAACATCGGGGCTAGAAAATGTACCTATGATATCGATAGAGTTAGAGTACTCAGGCCAATAATGAATCAAAAATGGTAAGCAAGTGAAAAGAGTTATGATAAGTAGTAAGATGAAAAGAGTTATGATATGTAGTATGAGTTTAAGTACTAGACTTATTATGAGCAAGGTTTTGGCCAGGGAGTGTTTCCCATGATAGTAACGATATGTTCTCTGAGAGAAAGAGATAAGGCAAGACAAGGCAAATGGAGTTACCTTATTGATAGTAAAGAATGGTCAAAAAGTCTAGGATGCTAAATGAATGTTTCAAAAGGCCAAGCTGCTACCAAAGAAAGTAGATAAATGTAATTGCCCTATATGTTAAATAAGTGCCACAATTAGATGAGTTAAGTGGAGAGACAAAAGGAATGATAGGTAGGCACCACCTTAAAGCTAAAGAGACTTCCCTATAAAATAGCTAAAGTTAAGTAAGCAAGGGTATGAAATTGTGCTTTGTCACAACGATAGTGTGGTGACCTAAGCCTTTATAGAGTTAAGATGGCGTTAAGAGAGGATAGGCAAAGATTTTAAGTTCTCTCCCTAAACCATCTAAAGTTAGTGAAAGTGGTCAAATTTGTAAGAATTAAGATAGGGTAAGTATGGCATAGATATGAAGCTAAGCCTTGTAGCCACAAACATGAAGAAGTGGCATACATAATTAGAAGGCCACAGAAAGAATAGATGAGAGGGCTTGAGGAAATACAAAAGCTAAGATAAATGTGTAAGGAATAGATTCCAAAGTCACCAAAGAAATATATGATACCTTTAGAAGGGCAATATTGACATTTATGACTAGTCTTGGAAAATGAGTAGTAAGGTTTCCAATTGAGAAGAGGTGAGTTACCCTTTAACTTAGTTCTATGTCTCCTAAAAATCCTAATTTGGCTTGGAGAGATCATAGAAGATATTAAAATCATAGTAGACATGAAAGATAGATTTTTAAGGGAGATCACAGTATACCTCATAGTCATAGTTGACCTAGCAAAGTAAAGTGATTAAACCATAAGAATAAGAGTATGATAACTCTTTTGGTAAGACTTTGACAAAGGACGAGTTTAAACTTATCTAAGTTGACTAATTAGTATAGAAAGAGTACCCAATGACTTTTCTTTAGATAGTCTAGTTGACAATGAGGTTGAACTTTGGTGAACAAAAGAAAGTAAATGGAGCTACAAAACCATTTAGGTATGCTATGTACAAGGATGCTAGAGAAAGAAAGGTACCCCATATGTATCATACATATACTGAGTATAAAGAGATAGATCCCCAAGGTAGAGTTAAAAGTAACAGTTAAGGTGAAGGAAAATTCTAGAAATGAAGAGTAAAGGCAGACTTGAAATTTCAAGTTAAGGCTAAGGTGGAGGGTTTATGTCCCTCTAAGGTCAGACTATTGTGTAAAGGCTTGTTAAAAGTCAAGAAAGGTAGAAGGAAATAAGACCTTAAGAAAAGATTTCAAGGTGGTAAACTTTATTAAAGATGAAGTGAGTATCACCTAGCTATGACCTAATAGATGTTTAAGGCAAAAGCTAAGATTCTATAAAAAGGAGAAATTAAGTAAGTAAAGAGTAAATGTTAGAAGGAATAAATCTATAGGTCTTAGATTAAATTAGTTTACGCAAGCCTAGTTCAAGCAAAGGTTTTATCAAGACATAGGAAGTGAAACTTTTGCTTATAAGCTTAAAATATGTGACTTAGTCACATTGTTCCCTAGAATAGACGATGGTAAGCTTAGGGTAATGCTTTATCAAGATACCATTTGAATATGATAATGGTAAAACCCATAGCTATGGCCATGAGTCAAATAAAGACTCCATAGAATGAAGTAGCTACCTAGGGTAATTTTAGCAAATTGTAAAGATGGTAAAAGAGTATTTACGCATAAGTCATGATCGGATGGAGATAGAAGTCAGAACCAGTCTAAAGTAATGTAAGGGACAACTGGTTGGATAGTTGAGGAAGGGTCTGGCAGTAACCTTAACTCGACATCATTAAACCTTAACTAAGACCGTAAGACTACCATGAAGGCAGTGCTCGAGTTCTTCAATTCCTTTAGAGGTTGTGCAAGAAGAAAAGAGGAGTCACCCCTAGGAGTTTCTTCAAGAGAAACAAATATAAAGCAATGATGAGGAAATTGGCATGAGATGATTAGAAGGTAAATGGGCATACGTGCAGTCTTTGGTTGTGCAAGGACGTATGATTTCTAAATCAACCAAAGATGTCATGATAAGGGTAGGAGGTTATGGGCATTGGCTTGACCCATTAAGTGGAGTTTTAGGCTCTCAAAGAGTAAAAGGCTCAAGCCCATAGTTAGAAGATGAATATCCCATATCAATGACTAATGTTTGAAGTAAGGAAGCGCTCTCAACAACCGAGGAATTGACATTGATAAAGCTATGACTCAGTACATGCTTTTGACTGAAGATCTATAAGAAAGGAAGCTAGGAGGGGATTGACTTCAGTCATGAGAGGAAGAATAGCCCCTATACGAACCTTTAAATAAGATAGTTGAGGTTTGTAGTATTACTGAGTATAGCTTGAATCATCGAGGAGCAAGTCAGGAGCACTCGAAGATGGGCAAGCAAGCTGAGGAGGGAACTTCCAATTGGAAGAAAGGAAAGAATCCTTGGAGTAAGAAGTTTAAGAAGTCAGATCGTCAAGGAGGAACTAATGGACACAAGGGTCCAATAGTTTCGGGATGCAGTCAGTGTGGTAAGAACCATGGTGACAGACCATGTTTAGCTGGGAAGAATGTTTGCTACAAGTGTGGTAAGCCTGGACATTATGCAAGGGAGTACAATCAGGAGGAAGGCAGCTCTAGACCTCAAGTTCAAGGAAGGGTTTATGTATTAACCCAGAATGAATCTCTCCAGTCGCCAGAGATGATACAAGGTATGATCAAAATCAATCAACTCCTTGTAAATGCGTTGTTTGATTCGGGTGCTAGTCATTCGTTCATACCATATGATTGTGTTGGGAGATTAGGTCTAAGAGTTAGTAGGTTGCCTTACAACTTAAATGTTACCACGCCAGCAGAGGCGAAGGTGAGGACCTCCTTTGTTTGCCTAGGTTGCATTGTCCAGTAAGAACATTGTAGTAGCACACTTGACTTAATATGCATGCCATTCCCTGACATAGAAGTAGTCATTGGATTAAAATTAGATGGCTGCCAATACAATACTCCCTGATTGTAAGAATTAGACAATCATCTTTCCCCTCATAAGATAGCGAATCCTAGCGAGATTAAGTTAAATTTTATAACTACCTCAAGGATAGAGGAATGTTTAGAGACAGGATGCTAAGGATTCATAGTATTTTTCTTAGTACAAGTAGATGAAGAAGAGAGGATGGAAGATATCCCTGTAATTGGGGAATTTCCTGACATTTTCCCTAAAGAGATAAGCGGAATGCCGCCTCAACGTGAATTAGAGTTCACAATTGATATCGTGCCAGGAGCAGGGCCAATATCAAAGGCACCTTAACGGATGGCTCCAAGCGAGATGGCTGAGCTGAAAGCGCAAATCGAAGAGCTGCTGGACAGAGGTCAGATTCTTAGGACATGTGATCTCTTAGGATGGGGTCACAGTAAATCCTATTAAAGTAGAAGTAGTCCTAGAAGAATAGAGACCTAAGACATTTACAGAAATAAAAAGTTTTCTTGGTTTAGAGGGTTACTATAGAAGGTTTACCAAAGACTTTTTGCCTTACCGCTGATGAAACTTACAAGGAAGAACAACAGTTCGTGTGGGATAAGAAGTGTGAGCAAAGTTTCCAAGAGCTAAAGAGAAGGCTAACCTCAACACCAGTATTCACTATCCCATGTCCATCTCAAGCCTTTGTGGACTCTAGTAATGTTAGCAAGCATAAATTGGGTTGTGTATTGATGAAGCAAGAAAGAGTTGTAGGATAAGCCTCTAGACAGCTAAAGACTCACAAAGAGAATTCCCTCACGCATGACTTGGAGTTAGCAGCGGTAGTGTGCGCTCTCAAAATATTGAGGCACTATCCATATGGAGTTGAATATGAGACAAAGAAAAAGGATGGAGCTTCTCAAAGACTAAGAGTATATGTTGAAGTAATCTATCTAGGAAAGGAAAACATTATAGCTAACGCCCTAAGTAGAAAGGTTATCCAAGTTGCTGGCCTAATGATCGAAGAATAAGAAATAAAGGTTAGAAATCTAAACCTAGCTTGTAGCATGCAAATTGGAAGCATAATTTTTGCAAAATGGGCATAAGATGAGAATTATGAGATAAGAGGAGCATGTAAAAGGTTATTATGCAAAAGGCAATAGCATGAAGCTAAGGTTTAGCAAAGCATATCATTCATAAATGGATGGTAAGATGAAGGGATATATGCTATAAGCTTACATGTTAGAGATGAAGGAAAGTTGGATACACACTTACCATTGATAGAGTTTGTCTATAATAGTAGTTATAATGTGAGCATTCTAATCAGTCCATATTAGGCTCTCTATGGTAGAAAGTGCAGGTATCCACTATATTGGACAAAATTTGAAAGAAAGAGGTAAATTAGGTCCAAATTAAAGCTTCTCAAAATTTTGCAATGATCAAGTAGAAGCTTGAAACAGCTCATGAAGATAGAAGAATTATGTAGAAAAGAGAAGAAGGCCATTAGAATTTGAAGTCGGGGATTATGTTTTCCTAAGAATATCTCCTATGACTAGAATAGGAAGGGCTCTTAAGTAAGGGAAGCTGAGCCCTAAGTTTATAGGACCGTTCCAAATTCTTTCAAAAGTTAATCCAATATTTTATAAAATAGCCTTACCTCCTAATTTAAGCAAGATTTATGATATCTTTCATGTTTCCCAAATAAAGAAGTATCAGCCGGATCCAGCTCATGTCATAGAATATGAGGACATAGCTCGGTGAGACAAGTTGTCTTTCGAAGTAAGACCAGAGGGAATCATAGATTCCAAGGTCAAGCAACTGCGGAGTAAGAGTATTCCGCTAATCAAGGTTGTCTGAAAAGGGTCATCCACTGAAGAAGCTACATGGGAAATGGAAGATGCTATATCCCGAGATATCAAGTTAAGTTATATGTTAAATTTCGAGGACGAAATTTTTTTTAGGAGGGTAGAAATGT
Source organism: Mimosa bimucronata (assembly GCA_037074515.1). NCBI lineage: Eukaryota > Viridiplantae > Streptophyta > Magnoliopsida > Fabales > Fabaceae > Mimosa > Mimosa bimucronata. Next base: position 23,931,571 of record CM073441.1, read on the forward strand.
AACGTCCCGATTTTTAATAGTCCGGAAATTACATTCTATAGGCATTAGTTTAAAGCATGAGGGAGTTAAGTATTTTTCCCTAAGAATTCTCATAAAACATTAAGAGAGAATTTATAATAATTAAGTAGAATTTTTGCATGATAATATGGTATTATATGCTTAGAAACCCATCTAGTTTAGGGTTGGGCTTAGAAAATGGACTAGAGAAAGACCTTAGCCCATGAGAAATAGTAATTTCCCCTTGTGGAGCCTAGGTTGGCACCACATGTCATGAAGAAGGAAGGAATTATGTTGCAAATAATAAATAAAAAAGGAATTGTAATATGTGTAAGCATAAAATTATATTAGAAATAAATAAGAAAATAATAAGTGGAAATTCTTGTGAGTGATGTCATCATGACTCATGCATGATAAGAGAAAGAAGTCTCTCTTCCTTTCCCAATTAGCCACAAGTGGAGCATTAGGTAAAGAAAAGAAAGCATGAGTGGAGAATTAGGTAAAGGAAAGAAAAGCAAGAAAAGAAAAGAAAGCATGAGTGGAGAATCAGGTAAAGGAAAGAAAAGCAAGAAAAGAAAAGAAAGCATGAGTGGAGTGTTAGAGAAAAAGGAGTGCTCTTGAGTGTTCTTGAGTGTTTTTGAGTGTTCTTGAGGAGCCTTGAAGGTTGGGACTCCAAGAGAAGTTGAAAAGCTTTAAGGTAGTACTTACTCTCTTACATTTCCAGCATTGTTTCAATATTGTGATGTGGTATTTGGCTGCCTTGATGAATCATGTTTGAAGTGATTATGTGTTTCTTATGATGCTATGGCCATATGTTATTATTTAAGAACATAAATGCTCACATGTAAAAGTTATTGGTATTGCCATATCTTGTCCAATGTTAAACTTGCATGGTTGTTTGTTGAGTATTGTGCTGCTGATATTTTCCCCAAAATCTCACCCCCCCAAATCTAAACCATTTTAGGAGCAAGTTCATCAAAGGAGAAAGAGAAGAAGCTAGCTTAGTCAAGATGAAGAATTCAATGTTCTTGTTTTTGTTATGCATCTTTGAACTCATGATAAATCTGTAATATTGTTGGGATGCTTTTGATTATGCTGTTATTATGTTATCCTTTTGGATTTATGTATGTATATGGTCATTCTTGGCCATTAAGAACAAGTTTTAATTCATGCAAATGAAATGCTGTTTTCTGGGTTCCATTCTGTGCAATGTCTATTGTTGATATTATTCGAGATAGAAGATGAATTCCTTTAGCTTTGGAATTTTTATGTAAATTAATAGACATGTAGGGCTTTTTGGAAACCCAAAAACTAAGTAAATTGGAGTTATGTAGCTTAATCCAAAAATCACGCAAGAAGGCCAATATTTCTGGGCGTGAAAACGAAGGCAGGTTGGGAAAATCAAATATCTATATCACCTAGGTTGATGCATATTATGTTTGATATTTTCCCCAGAAAGACGACTCTTCAAGCTTTAATTTGAGACTTGAACCAAGTCAAAACCATTTTTCTACAATTAGTTATGATGTTTTCAAAGTTGCTGGAAAAGTTCCGCATTTTCAGCATTTTTCCAGAAATAAAGAAAAGTTTTAAAAGTTGTGGTTTTGATGTTCTAAGTCCCATATGAGCTTGAATATGATTCCCAAAGATTATTAGGCTTGGGAATGAGTCCTAGAAGTAGGTGTTACAACCTCCACATCATGCCTAACGGAGGCCGTCATCTTTATCCTGACGGTGTTGGCTTACTTGCATTGTTTTAAAAGATAGTTGGCTTATTTGGTACCTTAAATAAATAATTGTGCCAGGCACTCTTCCTGTAATAAATTATTGGCCAAAATGCACCTTAACCCTACCAAATATGAAAGTTAAATCTGATTTGGTGTGTGAAGCATGTCAAAAGGGGAAACAAACAAAGTCCTCTTTTAAACCTAAGAAGGAAGTTACCACAACTAGACCCCTGGAACTAGTTCATATGGATTTGGTTGGACCAGCAAGAGTGAAGAGTCTAGGAGGAAGTCTGTACACTCTTGTGATTGTGGATGACTATTCTAGGTTTACCTGGATTATGTTTCTTTCCTCCAAGGATGAAACCTTTGATGCCTTTTATCTGTTTGCTAAGAAAGTGCAGAATGAGAAAGACAAGAAAATCACCTCAATCAAGACAGATCATGGAGGAGAATTTGAGAACCAAGACTTTCTAGTGCTGTGCAAAGAAAATGGCATCAATCATAATTTCTCAGCTCCTAGAACTCCTCAACAGAATGGAGTAGTTGAAAGGAAGAATAGAGTACTCACTAAGATGGCCAGAACGATGCTAAATGGAAAAGAAGTATCTCAAGTGTTCTGGGCAGATGCAATGAATACTGCATGTTACATTTCAAACAGAGCCTACATTCGAAAAGGAATGGACAAGACTCCTTATGAGCTCTATAAAGGAAGAAAGCCAAATGTAAGCCATCTTAAGGCTTTTGGTTCCAAATGCTTCATCCACAACAATGGGAAGGTAAACCTAGGTAAATTATCCTAAATCTGATTCTGGAATTTTCATTGGGTATTCCAGTAGAAGTAAGGCTTATAGAGTTTTCAATAAAAGAACCTCTACTGTTGAAGAGTCAATTCATGTAGTCTTTGATGAAACTGACTCTGAACAAAATATCTCAGCAGAAGATGAATCTATTTTTCAAAAGAGGCCTAAAAACTCTACACATTCATTACCTCCACCAAATGAATCCCATGAGGAGGGACAAGAGGATGATCTTCATGATGCACCAGCTGGACCCTCAGCGTGGAAACATCACAAGGATCATCCACCTGAGCAAATCATTGGTGGTGTTAATGAAGGTGTTAAAACCAGAAATCAAGTTCAAAATAAAATGCACTTCTCTGCCTTTATTTCTGAAATTGAACCTACTTGCATTGAAGAAGCTCTAAAGGACTGTGATTGGATAGTTGCAATGCAAGAAGAGCTCAATCAGTTTGAAAGAAGTCAAGTTTGGGATTTAGTTCCTAGGCCTTCAAATTATCCTATTATTGGAACTAAATGGGTTTTCAAAAACAAACTTGATGAATATTGATCTGTGATAAAAAATAAGGCAAGACTTGTGGCTAAAGGATATAACCAAGAAGAAGGTATCGATTATGAGGAGACTTTTGCCCCAGTTGCAAGATTAGAAGCAATAAGACTTTTATTGGCCTTTGCATCCCTCAAAAATTTTAAACTTTATCAAATGGATGTAAAGAGTGCCTTTCTTAATGGTTATATCATGGAGGAGGTATATGTTGAACAACCTCCTGGTTTTGAAATTTCTACCAAACCAGATCATGTCGTTAAGCTCAAAAAGGCCTTATATGGACTCAAACAAGCACCAAGAGCCTGGTATGAAAAATTAAGTAATTTTCTATTAGAAAAAGGTTTTTCCAAGAGGAAAAGTAGACACCGCTCTATTTATTTTACATAAAAAGAAAAGCATGCTTGTTGTACAGATTTATGTAGATGATATTATTTTTGGTGCTACTGATGAATCTCTATGTGAGGAACTTTCTAAGACTATGCAGGGAGAATTTGAGATGTCCATTATGGGGGAACTCAACTTCTTTCTAGGTCTTCAGATTAAACAAAGAAAGGATGGGATCTTCATTTCCTAATCCAAATATGTGAAGGAGATTTTGAAGAAATTTGGAATGGATCTGTCCAAGAAAGAAGATACCCCGATGAGCTCTACAGTAGTAATGGATGCTGATCTTGAGGGAAAGGACTTCAATAAATCAACATATAGAGGTCTAATTGGTTCTCTCCTATATCTAACTGCCAGCAGACTAGATATTCAATTTAGTGTGGGAGTATGTGCCAGATATCAAGCTAATCCAAAGGAAACACATCACATATGTGTTAAGAGAATCTTAAGATATCTGGTAGGAACTCAGGAGCTGGGGTTGTGGTATACAAAGGGAACTCAGGAGTATCTCATTGCTTACTCAAACACAGACCATGCTGGGTACAAAACTGATAGAAAGAGTACCAGTGGTCAATGTGCATATCTTGGAGGATCCTTAGTCTCCTAGGCAAGCAAGAAACAAACATGTGTTTCCCTATCTTCAACTGAAGCTGAATATATAGCTGTTGTGCTCAAGTTCTATGGCTCAAGCATCAATTAAGGGATTTGGGGATGGAGTTTCCAGAAGTTCCAATCCTCTGTGATAGCACAAGCACGATCAGCTTGGCCAAAAATCCTGTGCATCACACAAGAACAAAGCACATTGATGTAAGGCATCATTTCATCAGAGACCATGTGCGAAAGAAGGATGTCAGAGTGGAATTTATTTCGACACACTTGCAACTAGCTGATATTTTCACTAAACCCTTAGCAACTGAACAATTCATGTTCATCATAAGAGAATTGGGAATGGTAAATCCCAATAAGTTGTAAGTCTGTATAAAATTCTTTAATTCTCTAAAATTTATCTGAATTATTCCATGTTTTGATGATCTAGTACTAACTTAGGCATCGGAGTACCAAATTAAAATTTTGCAGGTTCTGCGTCCAATCGATCAGGCAACCTTAATCGATTACAGAGCATGCCCTGTAATCGATTAGGCATCGATTAGAGAAGAACGAAAGATCAATTAGGGAAAAGGTATAATCGATCAAAACTATCTGATCGATCACAAGGAAGGAGTAATCGATTGGGCATCGATTATTCAGCGTGGACCTATCAATCACAGCAATCCCTAATCGATCAGACACATCCCATCGATCAAAGACTACTCCCTGTAATCGATTACTCAGCACACGTAATCGATTAGGCGTCAACGGTAACATTTGTAACGTACACTTTCTCTGACAGTTGCATGCTTTTCTGTGATTTCTCTCTCATATATACTTGACATATGTAACTGAAGCATCATTTTGCACCATATTGCATTCACTCTAAGCCTCTTCTCTTCATCTATTCGCAAACCCTAACGCTCAAATCATCAAACCCTTTCGTAACCATCATAACTATAGTCATTACTTGAATCATCATCAGACATAACTCCTCCAAACCAGTTACAACCTTTTGAATCACCAGCCATATCCTTAAATCCTCTATATAAACCCTCTCCATGGCACCCAAAATGCACATCCCAAAGAATTACAGAGCTCAAATCATACCCGATACAGTTCCATTACCTCAAGGAGACCCAGCTTTAACCTACAGACATCCTTCTCTTCCTTCAAACCCTATACCCTCAACCTCTCAACCATCACCACAAATGGCCAAAACCCGTGGTTCTGCATCCAAATCACAAGCCAAGATTCCTTCTACAGTCAGAGTCAGAGAACTCATTTCAGGGGATCGAGAAGTTCCCATTGATTCATCATTTGCTCAGGGTCCTATTGAGGATGCCTCAGAAGATATTCGGAAGAGATTTCTGCAACCAAGGTGTGGGTTTGTAGATATAGCCTATCTGGAGAAAAATGGCTATCCTGTGTCTGAATGGTTGGAGCCCTATAAGCATTGGATAGGAGTCAAGAATCACTACAATGAAAAGGTTATCAAGGCTTTCTATTCTAATATGAAGACTCAGGTCACTAAGTCCGAAGGGAAAGTCACAGGGATTACCATATCTTCCAAGGTCAGAGGCAAGATTTTGTCCTTTGATTGGAAACTTTTAAACCAATGGCTTCATATGGATGGACCAGGGATGTAGGAATACAATACCTGGCAAGAAAAAGAAAAATTCTCTGATGATGCACTCAGAAATATCTATAATCCAGATAGTCCAATCAAAGGAAATCTCAAGCCTGCTCAACTGCCCCCTGTCTACAGAGTCCTTCATTATGCCTACTCCAGATGTATGGTAAATAAAGCAGGAAATTTCTCTCTCATCCTTGATATTGACAACCCCCTTCTGCCCATGCTGATCAGCAAAATGCCTATCAACCCTGGACAAGTTATTTGTGAGGAATTTCTGAGGTTTCACAAGACCAAGACAGTAAAGACCACTCTCTCTTTTGCTCAACTTATTTCTTTCATTCTCTGCAACAACCAAATTTTCTGGCTTGAAGAAGAACAGAATAGGGAACCACCTAAGTGTGATCTGACCACCCTGAAAAAGATGGGCCTGACCCCTTTTGGACAAGTTCCCTCCATGACCACTGAACCTCCCCTTCACTTTAGAGATGATCCATCTCAAGAAGGACTTGAACCAAGAGACATACCTAACCAAGGCCATGTCCAAGACCCTATGGATCAGGAAGAAACAGCACCTGCTTCACCAGCCCCTAAACCAGTAGCCCCTGCACCCCAGATACCTCCTCAACCTGCAGCCCCTGTGCCAGAACAGGGTACCGCTCTTCTTACCAATCTGTTTAATCAACTGGTAGAGCAAGTATCTGCCAGAGTTGTGGAAGAAATGGCTCTAGAACACCAAGCCATGGAGGATCGATTGCTGAAAAGATTAGTGCCTGCTCTGAATGATTCTGTGGTCAAGTCTGTCAAGGAAAGCACCATGACCATTTTCAATGGGTATGATGTAGTAGTCAACATGCACAAGTTCCTACAGAACAGACTTACTGGGCTGGAGGACATACTGAGGCAATCTCATCAGGTCAATCTCCCAGGTTCTCCTCTATCACCATTTGCTGGGCATGAGGCTCATCAGGTATCCCCCATCCATTATTCACCCTCTCACTCTCATCCCTCTTCTCCAATTCCCCAAACACAAAACTCTCCCAAAAACATTCCTCCACCATCCAAACCTTCCTCTCCCTCCAAGAAAACTTCTTCCAGTTCCTCAGACAACCCGGACCCTCCACCCTCTCCTATCCACATCCTTACACCTGCCTCTCATCTTGCACCTCCACAACAATCTACTCCACCACCACCTTTTCCTCAGCCTACCTCTCCATCCCTACCTTCCCCTAAACCTGAAATTGCCAAAACCTATATCAGAATAAGGAAAACTGTCCTAGTTGCCTCCCCTCCTCCTTTTGATGATGTCAAAAAGGGGGAGAAGATATTCAGTGTACCAACCCCTGGAGAAAGTAGCCAGGTTCAAGAAAAGGCTGTGGAAGCTGCCACCATCCTCTCAACCATTGCCTCTGAAACCCCTCAGAAGCACCAAATTCCTGAGGAAGCCACCATGAGTCAGACACTTGAGGAAATTCATGAGCTTGCAGAAGCCATCAAGCTAAGCATGGCTGAAGAAGAAGTTGTGATAGAAGAAGCCTCAGATTCTGAAGTTGAGGCCACCACCAATGTTCCCCCAGAAAATGCTGAAAATGTTCTGGAGGAAGACTCAGAGATGGCTATGGTTCTGTATGAAGGGGAGCCCAAACCTGTTGCTATTGACTTGTTGCCTCACTATCTTCATCAAGCAGAAGTGCTGCATCAGTAAGTGGAAGAATTAGGCCAGACCTTGGCTCAGAATCAAAAAGAAAAAGAGGACAGAGATGCAGTAAAGGCTGAATTGGCAGAATTAGAGCAGAAAGAACAAGTTCCTCAGTCTGTAATTCCCAGTTGGGGTGTCTAGAGGCAAGTAAAGTTTAAGAAGTCTGATCAGAAGAAAGTTATTGGCCACAACCAAAAGCACAGTCAAAATTCCTGGCCACAGCCAAAAGCACAGTCAAAATTCCTGGCCACAGCCAAATCCTAAAAAATTCCAGGCAGAGAGTTATTGGCCACGGCCAACCAGTGCAGGCAAAAATCTTGGCCGCGGCCAAAACTGCTGACAGACTGCACAGTGAAAAATTCTGCTCGAAAATTAGGTTTAAAACCACTCCCAACTCACACTAAAACACGTTCTTTTGACTTGGGCTCTCTTTGGGGGCTACTTGGGAGCATTTCTAAGCTAGGGCTTGAGGATTTTCAAAGAGATTCAAGTGGAGATTGAAGATTTGAAGAGACTCAACCTCATTTTCCCTTGGTTTTTCTTGTTCTTCTCTCTTTCTTCTCTGAAATTTCTCCATAGCTGTCCTTACTTTCCATATTTGTGTTTTTCACTCCATGATTGGATAAACTTCCATTTTAGGATTATTTTGAACCTTTGTATGGATTAAGACTTGATTCTTCCTCTCTTTTGGTAGTAAATGATATATATGTCTTGATTTTATCCTTCTCTTCATGCTTCTAAGTGTTTGGCCACCATTTAGTTTGATTTGTTCATGTGGGTATGACTTGAGAGAGCTAATCCATGTGTAGAACTTGGTTAAAATCACGCTTGACTTGAAATTTACATGATAAATGGAAAGTTTGTTGGTAAAATAGAGATATCTTTGCTAACCTTGCATTGTCACATTAGGGTCTTGTTTTCAAAGGGGATTTTCATGATTTGTAGCAAGAGATTGTGCATTTTAATGAAAAGATAAACTTGATTTTGACTTGAGAGAACTTAGCCAAGTGCATATGAACCCTAGACAAACACATATATTCATGGAAAATACCATTTGAGAGGGAGTTCTTCATGCCTTATAAAATGCAAAAGGGATAAATAATCCTAGACCCCATTTAATCCTTAAAGTCAAAGAATCCATTGTTTTTATCACTTTCTAGCTTTTAGAAATAGATTTTCAATATTTCTTTACACAACCAAAAATATTTTCTTAGTTCAACTTGATTGAAATCACTTAGTCTTTTGTTTGGTCAAGATTTTAGTCCAAATCTCCATGGTAACGATATTTTATACTATTTACCATCCGTCGCTTGCAGTTAATGCTTGACGGCGAACAAGTTCCTGGTGCCATTACCGAGGATTTGCAAAAATCCCTTGGCCAACCCTGGGCTAGTGATATTAGATTTCGCTTGAACTTGTATAAATTGTTTATAATTGCACTTTCTAGTTTGTTTTCTTATTTCTTTTGTTTTAGTTTGATACTTGCTTTGAGTTATTTTTCTCCTAGGTACCTTCTTGGTCTATGTAAAGATTGGATCCTGACTTATTGGAGGTAGTTCTTGAAATAGCCAACCTCTTTGAAGAAAGTGAAACTGAATCAAAAACCATGGCAGTGGATGAATATGATAGAGCTACCGCGAATGACTTTGCTAGCATAAACATGAGGGGTACTCAATCTTATATCCGGATGCCTGAAATGCAAGCTCACACTTTTGAGATCAAGCCGGTGATGATACAATGGTTCAATTGCATGGGATGTTCTATAGGCTTTACAACGAAGATTCCAACAAGCACTTGATGTACTTCTTGGAAGTATGTGGTTCCTTGAAGCAAAATGGAGTTCCTGATGATGTTCTCATACTTTGGTTGTTCCTTTTTTCTCTACAAGGCAAGGCTATGGAATGGTTCAACAATCTACCAGAGGGGCCTATATATTTGTGGAATGATCTTGAAAGCAAATTTAGAGCTTGCTTTTTTTCTGATGACAAGTCTGTGGAAGCAAGAGATGAATTTCTAAGCTTTAGGCAACATCCTGATGAGTATCTCTATGCGGCATGGGAGCGGTATAAAAAGTTGATGAAGCAATGCCCTAATCATGGGTTAGACAAATGGGTGATAGTCCAAATTTTCTGCAATCGCCTTAATCCTCAATCTAAGGCAATTGTTGACTCTATGAAAAATGGAGGGTATAGAAATGTCCCAGTTAATGAAGTGTTTCGACTACTAGATCAACTATCTGTTAACAATTCTCAAGGCACTCATAGGAGGACTTCACAACCATTGACAACTCCCAAGTAGATGCTCCTTCCTCTTCACAAATTGCAACTATTATCTCCGCATTGAATAAGCCGTTTGATGTGTTGGAGTCTCAAATGCATAAGAGTCATTCTCAAAGTGTGCACTCCATTCATACTACTCCAGTTGTTTGTGAGCAATGCTATGATGTTCATCTTCCGGATCATTGTCCTCTTTATATGGCCTCCGAATCTGTCAACTACATGAGAAAGTTTCAAAACCCTCAAAACAACCCATATTCTCAAACATACAGTCCGGGGTAGAGAAACCATTCTAATTTCTCTTAGAATCAAGGCCAATCTTTAAATCAACCTTCTTCTTCCAGTGTTAAGCCTACTCATCCACTGGGCTTTCATGTTCAACAAAGGCAAATGCCCATTAAGGAAGAAGAGTCAAAAACAGAAAAGATGCTTGCTCAAATCTTGGCTAATCAAGAAGCTACACGAGTTGAGACTAAATCCACTCTTTCTCTCCACGATACGGCAATCAAGAATCTTGAATTGCAAATGGGGCATTGGCCTCTCAAATGAATGCTACATCGAGAGGAAATTTCCTTGTGATACAATTCCCAATCCAAAGAGGGATGGTAAAGAGGAATGCAAGGCAATTACTCTAAGGAGTGGTAAGAAATTGCCTAATGTGCCTAATCCTGGTGGACTGAGCAAAGAAGTCCAAGATTATGTTGTTCTTGATGCAAGAGAAGGAGATGAAGAGCCTCTAGTTGATGATGAGGGTAAGCAAAAGAAGAAAGCTGAGAAGGCTAATGATGATGTGGTTAAAGAAAGAGTGTAAGAGACAAAGCCAAAGACAAATGGACCACCGGCTTATATGCCTCCACTTCCATTTCCACAAAGATTCAAAAAGAAAGAAGAAGATGGGCAATTCAAGAAATTTCTAAAGATGTTCAAACAATTGCATATTAATATCTCTTTTTGTGAAGGAACTTGAGAAAATGCCTAAATATGCAAAGTTCTTGAAAGATGTGTTGTCCAAAAAGAGGAGATTCAATGAATTTGAAACCGTGGCTTTGACTGAAGATTGTAGTGCTATCCTACAAAGAAAACTTTTACCGAAGTTGAAAGATCCGGGGAGTTTCTACATTCCATGTAATATTAGCAAGAACTTTCAAGGGAAAGCCCTTTGTGATTTGGGGGCAAGTGTGAATTTGATGCCCTCAACTGTTTTTAATCAACTAGGCTTGGGAGATGCAATGCCTACTACGGTAACATTGCTCCTTGCTGACAGGAGTGTTTCTTGTCCTAGAGGGGTCATTGAAGATGTCTTGGTAAAGGTGGACAAGTTCATTTTTCCAGCTAACTTTATTGTTCTTGATTGTGAGGTTGATTGGAACATTCTGATCATACTTGGAAGACCATTTCTTGCTACAACTAGAACCCTTATTGATGTGAAAAATGGTGAAATCACTTTGCGAGTAAATGATGAACAAGTGAGTTTCAACATGAACAAGGCCTTGAAGTTCTTAGATGACTCTCTTCAATGTTCTTTTGTGGATGCACTTGACTCTGTTTATCAAGAAGAATTTTATGCTTCATTGATTAAAGATCCTTTGGAAGCTTTGCTAGTGGGAGAGAAATATGTTGAAGATGTTCTGATGAAGAGCTAATGGAAGTGTGCGCTATGGAGAATTATGACCATGCTAGATTCAAATCTTTTGAGCCATTAGATGTGTCTAATGCATTGAGCTCTCCTTTGAAGTCATCAATTGAAGAACCTCCAATTTTGGAATTGAAACTATCACCTCCTAATCTCAAGTATGCTTATCTTGGGAATTCTACTACCTTGCCAGTTATAATCTCTTCTCATTTATCCCAAATACAAGAGGAGAAGCTACTTAGAGTTTTGAGAGAACACAAGAAAGCTATTGGATGGTCTATAGCTAACATAAAGGGAATAAGGCCTTCTATTTGTATGCACAAGATTTTCTTGGAGGATAATCACAAAACCTCTATCGAGCATCAAAAAAGGTTGAATCCAATTATGAAAGATGTGGTGAAGAAAGAATTCTTGAAATGGCTCTCTACAGGCATTGTGTAGCCTATATCTGACAGTTCTTGGGTGAGCCCAGTCCAATGCGTCCCCAAAAAAGGCGGTATGACTGTAGTGGCTAACACACACAATAAATTGATTCAGACTCGTACTGTGATGGGATGGAGAGTATGCATGGACCATCGTAAGCTGAATGCATCTACTTGAAAAGATCATTTTCCATTGCCATTCATTGATCAGATGCTCAACAAGTTGGCCGGGTAAGAGTTCTTTTGCTTTCTTGATGGTTACTCAGGTTATAATCAGATTGCAATTACTCCAGAAGATCAAGAGAAGACAACATTTACTTATCCCTATGGCACCTTTGCATTCAAGAGGATACCATTTGGTTTATACAATGCTCTTGCAACATTTCAAAGGTGCAAGATGTCCATTTTCTCATATATGATTGAGAAGACTATTGAGGTGTTCATGGATGATTTCTCGGTTTTTGGCCATTCATGTGATGGTTGCTTGAATAATCTTGTTGTGGTTTTGCAAAGATGTGAGGAAACTAATCTAATCCTCAATTGGGAGAAGTATCACTTCATGGTGCAAGAAGGTATTGTCTTAGGCCATTGTGTTTCAAAGCAAGGGCTAGAAGTAGATAAAGCAAAGATCTCCATTATTGAGCAGTTGTCTCCACCGACAAATGTTAAAGGCATTAGAAGTTTCATGGGTCATGCAGGGTTCTACTGCCGGTTTATCAAAGACTTCTCTAAAATTGCTAAGCCTTTATGCAACTTGCTGAGAGAGATGTGGAATTTAAGTTTGATGAGGATTGCCTGAAAGCCTTTGAAGAATTGAAGAAGATGCTTGTTTCAGCACCTATCCTAGTAGCACCGAATTGGAGTTTGCCATTCATCATTATGGCAGATGCTAGTGATTATGCTATGGGTGCTGCTCTTGGTCAGAAAATGGCCAAACTTTTCCATCCCATCTATTATGCTAGTAAAACACTTGATGATGCCCAACTCAACTACACCACAACTGAGAAAGAGTTGCTAGCAGTGGTTTTTGCTTGTGAGAAGTTCTAGGCATATATTGTGGGTACTAAAGTGACCATTCACACAGATCATTCTGCGCTCAAGTATCGCTTCAACAAGAAAGACTCTAAAGCCCGCTTAATTCGTTGGGTACTTCTACTACAATAATTTCACTTGGAGATTGTTGATAGAAAAGGGATCGAGAATCAAGTAGTTGATCACTTGTCAAGGTTGAGTGCTGAAGCTCAACAAAGTTCTATTCAAGAAATCAACACATCATTTCTAGATAAGCAACTTTTCTCCATTGATGTGTCCATCACCCCGGGATATGCAGATTTTGTAAACTACTTGGTTTGTGGTGTAATGCCACCGGACTTGAAATACCACCAACAGAGGAAATTTTTACATGACGTCAAGTTTTACTTGTGGGAAGAATCTTATTTATTTTATAGATGTGTTGATCAAATGATTCGGAGGTGTGTCCCCGATAATGAGCAACAAGAAATTCTGAGGTGTTGCCATTCATCTGACTGTGGTGGTCATTTTGGTGGTGAGAACACTGCTGCAAAAGTCCTCCAAAGTGGTTTCTATTGGCCAACTTTGTTCAAGGATGATTATGCCTTTGTGCTTCAATGCAACCGGTGCCAAAGAGTTGGAAACATATCAAGAAGAAATCAAATGCCTTTGACAAACATGTTAGAGGTTGAACTCTTTGATGTTTGGGGGATTGACTTCATGGGACCATTTCCTAAGTCCTTCAATAATGAGTATATCTTGGTAGCAGTGGATTATGTGTCTAAATGGGTTGAAGCCATTGCTTGTGCAAATAGCGATGCAAAGACGATGCTCAAGTTCTTGAAGAAGCACATTTTCACTCGTTTTCCAAGGGCAATTATTAGTGATGGTAGATCTCACTTTTGCAACCATCAATTCCAAGCCTTGATGAAGAAATATGGAGTGAAGCATAAAGTAGCCTTGACCTACCACTCACAATCTAATGGGCAAGCTGAAATTTCCAATCAGAAAATCAAGAATATCCTTGAGAAGGTAGTTGGTGCAACAAGGAAGGATTGGTCTACAAAGCTTGATGATGCACTATGGGCCTATAGGACAGCCTACAAAACTCCTATTGGAATGTCTCCATATCGAATTGTTTATAGGAAGGCGTGTCATTTGCCATTGGAGCTTGAAATGGAGCCTATTGGGCTATTAAAAAGCTCAATTTTGATTTTGAGGCTGTTAGTGCAAAGAGACTCCTTCAAATCAATGAATTGGACAAATTTCGTCTTAGTGCCTATGAGAATGCAAGTAACACATGGAAAAAAATTTTGTCCTACCTAGTTCTATATCTCTTTAGTACAAGCATTCAGCCAAACATCAGCTAAAATTCAAAGATTCTTGCGAGCTTCTTGGAGGAAAGATGGGAGTTTAGGAAGGCATGGTAGAAATTGATAGTGTAAGTAATGCCGGCACTACAAAAAATAGGACCTTTGGTCGTGACAAAAAATGTCACTGCTGAAACCACCACTTTTAGCGGCGATATTTTGGGTCGCCATTGAAAGTTTGACTTTTGGCGGTGACAAAAAGTGTCGCGGCTAAAACCACCACTTTCAGTGGTGACATTTTGGGTCGTCGCTGAAGGTGTATGTAGTGGCGGCGACTTCAGAAGTCGCCATCTATGATATTATAGGTGGCGACTTATTGTTGCCACGGAAATTCCTTGCAAAAAAATAAAACCGTCCTAAGAAGAATCAAACTTGGGTGTTTTACCCAAGTTGCCCCCTTTTTAACCAACTGAACCAAAAAGCTAGTGTTGTTAAAGTTTTCTTAAATGTTTATATGTTACATCCCTCAAGGAGATAAAGACTTCCAAATTTTCCCTCTTTCTCCCGCATAGGTCATCCTAAAATTTCCCCAAATTTTTAAACCGGTCTGTGAACCATAATGGCCAAACCCAGAATTTTCATCACCCTCTCCCCTATGTCATTCGACCATCATTTGCTTCCTTCTCTTCTCAGTGTCGCCGAGAGTGAAGTTTTGGGTGTCGGAGAGTTGCCGTCCTTCGTTTGCGCTGTTGTGGGTGTTGAAGTTTGAACCTTTTTTTTTGTTTCTGTGGGCATTGCACTTTCCCTCACCTTGGCCTTTTGGCCGATTTCACTCAATTCTCCCAGGCATCTATCGGTTATTGTCTCAATTTAAGAGGTACAGATCTGCATTTTTTCTTTTACGTGTGGTGAAATCTCTCTTCCCATTGTTAACTTAACTGGATTTAGCCTAATATTTCCCTCGCCTTAGCTTATTGTGAGAACATGTGGTATTTCGATGTTTTTATTCTTTACCTTCTATAATGGAACCCTAGCATTGTTGTCTCAATGATTGTTTATCTGGTTAACTATTTTGGCATATATTTGGGCATTTTTTTAGTTAGCCTTCATGCTGGATTGGTCTTGTATATTTCTAAAACTTGCCCAGACATTAGAAGAGTATTTAAGTTATCCTTATTTTTGTAATAATTTAGAAAATTAGGCTTATTTTTAAGACCATATGGGTAGCTTGAAAAGGCGAATCTGGATGCTTGGGATGCCTATGTGAATTATAGTTACATTGCTTTTTTTTCTCTGTCAGCAACTATAGGTTTTGTGATGATTGCCCAGTGTGTTATCAAATAATCTAGATGCTTGGGATATTTGATGGCTGATCTTCTAAGGTTAACCTTATTTCTTGTCGTTAGTAGTTGCTAATAATTATGGATTACATTAAGAATTTGGCAGAAGATGACTTTAGTGGACAGAACATTAGAAATGAATGTTGATTGTTATTCTATTCGAAATTCTAATCCATAGCAATAAAAGTTTATAGCTTTATACGTCATTATACCTTATACTTTGACTTTATGGTAGGTTACCCTTTATTTTCTTTATTTATTTATCTGTTAGGCGCTGGCATTTAGGAGAATGTAACTTCTGTGGCATGGTAATGAAGAAGACAAGCCTGATGATTTGAATCTTACTCTTTCCATTCACTGAAAACTTCCTTGACAAAAGTGGTTTATTGTCATTGTGGAGAATGTTCAGCTCTCTGCAATTTCATCAAGTGCTTAGTGAGATTCCAAAGGAGTTGTAGTTGGTTAGTTGTCATTGGCTTGTCCCAAAATGTTCTACTGTGATCATTTTTATTACGACAATTAGTTAAAAGGATGCAAAATAATAAAATTCTTGAACAATAAATTCAATATTGCCGCCCTTAATTTAGTGCTGTCCATTTCACATATAGTCAAATATATTAAAATATTGGATATTGCGTCATATTGATGACTTTGTTCTATTATAATAATCAAGTAATAAGCCACAAGAATTATTGAATCCACTAATGAAGTCTCTACTATTTTTTTAAGCCTTGTAATCATTTAGCTCTAACTCATAAATACTTGTGCTTGGCTTTTAATGCTATGCGTTCCCTTTCCGTCTCACTTTTCTCCCTCAGCCCCAAGGTGCAAGCCTTGCATGAATCACAAAGACACCAAAGGTGTCACTATATCACCTGGCTAAAGGCTAACTGACTTTCATAGTGCAAGATAGTTGAGCTGAGCACCTTTGACAGGACCAATTCATTTTTCTATTATACATGTGCTTTATTCATGCAACACCTCCACTGTATTTAACTTCAACTGATCTTCCTACAGCGGTTAATTTCTTCAATCCTTTTTATGACTTATATGTTGCACACAATATATTGTTATGCTTTTTGACTGTTTTTTCATGTAAACTTCTGTTCCATTTGCTTGGTTACAATTTGTTTGAATGTTGTTGCAGCATGTGTTGGAGAGAGGAAAGCCTCAGGAAATGAGTCAAATTATAAGCAAGCTGTCAAGACATATTGTGCAGTTGAGCCAACATAAGTTTGCATCCAGTTGAAAATCTAGCTAATACTTCTACAGTCATTTAAGGTATTTAATTGTTTTATGATCCTTGAAGAGAATTGCATTGAGCACTAATAATTCAATAAGCTTGAGGTCTGTAATAATGGTCATTTTAGCTGATGCAACCAGCCACCATTTCATAGTTGTATTAACTGATTAAGTGCTGTTGAAGTTGGGCCCAGGAACTATTTGCTTTATGGAAAATGATGGTTGGAGTTTGCAAATTGAAATATAAGAACTGAGGAGCGAGAAAATTCAAGAGAAGCGAGAAAAGTATGAGGCAAACCTTGCTGTAGCAAAGATAGAAGCAGAGTGAGCAAAGCTAGAAAAAAGAGTGAACGCAATGGGAACAAAGAATGGAGCAAAAAATGCAAGCTCAATTCCCTATTTTGATGAAAAACATGCAAGCAAATCCCGATATTTCTGCTCCTATTTTTTAGTGTCCCTTAGTCTTTTCATCCGACTTGGTATCCATATATGTTGATCTCCACTTTGAATATTATGTATAAGATTGTTTTTTGGAGTGCAATATAATTGATTTTATTAGTATAATTTATTGTTCTTGCCAATATTTATTTTTTAAGTGGTTTATTTATTTATTTATAGGATATACATTTAATGAGAAACGAATATGAGTAACTTTTTTTTAAAAAATAAGTGTTTCAGTGGCGACAAAAGTCGCCTCTAATTCCTTAGCTTTGGTGGCGACAAAAGTCGCCGCTAACTCCTTAGCTTTGGTGGCGACAAAAGTTGCCACTGAAGGTCATATTGTCGCTGCCAAAGCTATACCCTTCAGCAGCGGCTATTCACTTTTAGCGATGGTTAGGCTTTTGGTGCTGACTTTTGTCGCCGCTGAAAGTCAAATTTTTTGTAGTGCGGCGATGAAGTGGGTTTTGTTCTTGCGTTAGAGGACAACGGTGAGCATTGGATTGCTGTTGTTCCCGTGATGGGTAATGGCGGAAGAGTGGGACCCAGGGGAGGAGTTCATTGGAGAAGAGTAGTGATAGTTCATTAATTCAACTAATTTAAGTGCACATTTTTTAAGCTAAAACTAGTATATTAAATGGTAAAATTGCATTATAGTATAATTAATTTGAATGTGCACTTAATTTAGGGAAATTTGGGATTAATTTGAATGTACTTTCAATTGTTTGTTTCTTTCCTTGCAGGCACTTGTTAAAAATGGAATCAAAGGGTCCCAGTCTCTCCCGTTCATCGTGGATCCCTTGCCAATAGACCTAGAACCACCTCCAAGAACAAATTATAGCTACAATCGCTGTATGCTGAAAATTTTCAATTTCTCATTCGGGATGAGAATTTTTGCTTCAAGAGCATCAAGAGATTTCGTTTACAAGATTGTCTCTTTCCTCTCCTTACTTCCTTAAATTTCTTATGAGATCATGCATTGAATTGATTGTTTTAAATAAGTGTGGGGAAGGGACAAATTCAGTAGTAAAAGTAGTTCATGATTGGCCGCATACCTTGTTGAACACACATGCTAGCTGGCTAGACATTTCACATACACTTTGAGCACTTAGAAACTTTCTACACTTGCTGCTTGACATGTATTTTTTCCCTTTATGCATGCTAATTCTTAGTTGCATTAAGGTCAATGCATTGTTCAAGTATGGAGAAGGTTTTATGGTGCATTTCTTGCTTTGTTCTACTGAGATTTTGGTGTTGTGAGCTGTGATTCCGTTTGATCTATAACTGTTTTGTTGTGGATTAATGTCATATAGCTCTGACTTGCTGTAATCTGATTTTTTCTAGAAAAATATTCTGCTTCCTTGCTGTAATTTGGTCTGGATTGTGGGATTAGTTGCTGGAATTTGTTAAGTATTGACGAAAACTGAGCATTGAACTTAATGGTTAATAAATTTGCATGATTCTCAAATTACCTTGGTCTTACTTATGCATAACTACTGATCTGTTATTAGAGTGACAATTTCAGAATTGAATTTGATTAGGCAGGATTGAATCAAGGCCTTATTTAGAGTTGATGCTGCTAGGTGATCTTATATTTGGAAAATTAGTGTCACATATAGAATTATCTCTTGCATTGATATGATCATGTACCTTGCTTGGCTTAGGAGAGTTAGCTAGAAAGCACAAAGCCCTCTCGTGAGAATTTGAGCTTCAACCTCATTCAAATTGATGTAAGCATTCTCCACTATCATTCATTTCCCTTTAGAACTTGTCTTGCTACTTGGTTGAGGCCACATAATTACATGAGGAATGGT
This sequence comes from Mimosa bimucronata, assembly GCA_037074515.1. NCBI lineage: Eukaryota > Viridiplantae > Streptophyta > Magnoliopsida > Fabales > Fabaceae > Mimosa > Mimosa bimucronata. The sequence goes on from CM073441.1 coordinate 23,950,429, forward strand.
TGAAATGATAGAGGCATTCTATTTCTAAACCCGTTTATCCTATACACAAGTCACTCAAATAATCCTTTGCTAAGTCCTTTGAACCCATCATTTTCGTTTTTCTTGGCATAAGCACATAGTCTAGACTTATGTACAAGAATTTATTGTAGAAAATTGCAAAGCATGGCTGGTTTTATGTGAATATATCTGTCCATTTCAGTTAATTCAAGGAAATCCAGATGCAATGTAATGGATGTTTAATTATATACCAATGAGTGAAGAGCATGTGTGCAGAAATTGTAAGATCTGTTTGTATGTGGGAGATATTGGACAGTTGAAAAAAATGTGAAGAGCCAAATGATGAAAAAGAAAACAAAAGGAATAAAATAAAAAGAAGAAAAAAAGATGAAAAAGAAAGAAAGAAAGAAAGAAAGAAGAAAATATCTGTCCAGTATATCTCTTGTTTGAATTGAGGAATTCATTCTTGTTTTGTTTGTCAAACAACCCAAAGGAAGCCATGGCCATTGACTTGATAAAGGACAATCTCTAATTGCATATAGTGAGTTTGGTTTATGTGCTACACATTCCTTCCATTATCATCTAGACCTCTCTAACATTACAATCCAAAATAAAGTCTTCTTGATTCGCTAATCCCATGTATTAAAAGTGGAGGAGATTCTAGTAGCACTACAAGCCTATGGTAGGGATTGGACTAGTGGAGAGGAGTAAAAGAACCCTAAAGAGTGAAGGGAAGGAGAGTGTAACAGTTTCCTAGTTTTTTTCTATGCATTACTCAACTTTGCTAAGCTTGGTACATTGGTTATTGATTTGCAATAGTGCATTGTGACATTTGTTGAAGGATTGAAAATCACTAAGCTTGCACACTTTGAGTCAAGAACTTGCATCATACTTACTTTCTCTATTTGATTAGCATTGGAACTCTATAATGGATACTTTACCCAGGAGTGCAAAGAGTAAATGTGGGGGAATTTGATAGTTCATTATTTCAACTAAATTAAGTGCGCATTTTTTGAGCTAAAACTAGTAGATTAAATGGTATAATTGCATTATAGTATAATTAATTTGAATGTGCACTTAATTAGGGAAATTTGGGATTGATTGTGATTTTTACTGTTAAAATCCAGATCTACCCACTTTTCATTTGTGGCTTTTATCTTTTTATTCAAGGGCATAATTGGAATAAGATGAAAGGAGAAGTATGCACTCTGAACCAACAAAGTTCCTTCGACACTTAGGGCTGAAGAAGTTTTTGGCTGTAAGAACATGAGAGAGGAATGGGAGATGGAGGAAATGGGTTTGAATTCTATTACAATTTTGTTGGCTAGCACGTGAATTCTTGGAAGGAATAAGAGGGAGATGAAGCTTAACAAAGGGAACTGAGTTGCAGTGACAGCGTGGCCACAGGAAAGTGAAGTATATCGCTAGAATTAGAAGAGAATCGGATGGAGCATTCTTGCTTAACCAGAGGGGAATTTTCTTGTGCCAGCTGGCTGGAATCATGCGGCTGAGGTGGGAGAAATGGTTGCCGAAAGAAACAAACTGAAGGATAGGATACGGAGAAGAGAGGGAAGCAAGTGAGTATGGTGGCTGAGGTTTATATTCAGTCCAAATTCATTTGAGAAGATTATTCCTTCATTTCATTTACCATTCCATTTCCTTTTCTCTCATTCTTCCTTCACCGTTCCATCATCTTCACCTTCCTTCTCCATTCCTTCATCACCATTTCCGAATCTGAATCAATTTGAATCAGCCATGGACATGAGCAAAACCGAAGCTATCTTGGTTGATTTACAAGCAATGAGAGGCTAAAGATTCTTTGATTTCTCTTGAGATGAAGCCTACTCCAGAGCCTAATTTCCTTCGATATTAGGGAGTCTCTACATCCTTTTACTCTGTTCTTAAGAGATTCATGATCTAGTTGCATCTTGAATTGTATATGTAGTATAGGATGCTTGTGCATTTAACTTGTTCTTCAACCAAGCTATTTCTGAACTTGATTCTTTGTAATTCAGTTTATGATATTCATCAAGTTGATTGGATTTCATTGATTGAATGAATGAAATTGGAGCATTTCTAGTTCAAATGTTACTCATTTGGATTGTTGAATTACAATTCTATGCACATGTATCTTTGGTATTCATAATTTTCTAGGTTAATTGTATGCCTTAGTTAGGAATGAAATTAGAATAGAGATTGTGATTTGTATCAAAGAGAGTCTCTAATTTTCCATTGGCAAGGAAGGATTAAGTTGAAACTCAAGAGGAATCTCTCACCATTGACATATCTTTCTTCTACATTTTCACATTCCATTTTCTGTCTTAAGCATTTCTTTCAATAGAAAATCACAAAAAGAATTAGTTAGTGTTAGATAGCTTAGAATATGAAATTTGGTTTAATTTGTAAGTACTTTGCAACTTAATCACATGTTTTGCCAAGATAACGAGGAATTGACCTAGGTTGGCTCCACTGCAATATAGGAGTTATTCTAATTTCTTTGAGGCCTATACGACTAGATTTAATCAAATAGGCATGAAAGAGACGATGGAAGGTGTGATCCATGGCGGTGGAGATGAAGATGGAGGGGGGAGGGAGATACTCCCTCCTGTCCTAATTATAAGATCAGTTTGATTTTTTTGAAAATAATTAAGGATACAAAATTAATCACTTTAAATTGTCCATAGTTATCTTTTTTCCTCAAAACTACTCTATTCTACGTATAAACTAACCTATAATCTAATTACATGCGACATATGTCATAATTTAGTGGTTTAATTTTCTTCCTTAACTTCCACAAAAAAAGGTCAAAATGATCTTATATTTAGGATCGGAAGGAGTACATGGGAAGGAAGATGAAGAGTGAGAGAGGGGTTGAGAGGAAATGGTAGGGAAGGGTGGGTAAATTGGTAATTTGAATTTCAAACCCAATCATGTTCAATTCCCAAGAGACCTCACTTTAATTACTACATTTTATGGACTTAACCTTAATTATATCCATTCTGACTTCTAATTAATTTTCCCGATATGAAAATATTATAAAAGAGTCGGTATTGTAAGTTGTAACTGCACTTAGCCACTGCATACAAAACTCACCAAACACATCGCAAGGGCTGTGTTCTGGATAATATATTTTTGAGTTCATGAAGCAAATGAAATTAATAGCAAATCTAAAGCAGTAATTATTATTTATGAATAACTACTTCAATTTCCCAATTCACTATTTTGGTTTTGCTATTAACTACTCCTATTTAAGAAATATCAAAAATATATTGGACGTCAGAGCTCTAGTGTTCAATTGATGACAAAATTCCTAATACATTTTTCTTATTTATGAAAAAAAGAATAGTTAATAACGAAATAAGAAGAGTAAATAGGAAAACCCCAAGTAGTTATTAGAAAATAATCAGCAACAAGGTCATGTGTATAACTTCAATATAGATATTTACTACTATGGTTTTACTATTAATTACTTTTATTTCCGAATTTAAAGTGTACTATGAACATTGTAAGTGTCTACTAACAACGTCAAAGCTCTAATGGCTAGCTCCTAGCAGGAACTCCTAAACCTTAGTGGTCAGCGGCCAAAGAGCTTCAACGACCGAGCTTTAACTATTGGCTAATAAGTGAGGGTAGTAATGTCTTTTCACAATCTTTTAAAATTTTAATAGAGTGATTTGGGAATTATCATCTTTTTAGTAATTCAAGAGTATTTTTCAGTCTTTTCTTTTTCCTATAATGAACTCCACTCCTCTTGTAAAACCAAAGTCCTTAAAACACATTCCCTCCCCTTCATCTCCAACCAAACAAGACCCCTCTCCTCCCCTAATAATTATGATAGGTGATACACCTTTATTTTCATCTCTGTGAAAAGTCAAATTAAAAATAATAGAAACACATTAACGGTCTTCATCCATGCATTGCGAATGAAGTCTCTCTCATGTGTGACAAGTCACATTATAGAGGTATATTTTTCCTCTATCTTTAAGCATGTGTGACAACTCACATTACAGAGGTATACTTTTTTCTTGATTAAAAAATTAGGAAAGAATTGAAATATTCCATATATCGTTAACATCAAATTAAGGCAGTGGACAAAAAAAAAAAAACAACTTGTCAGATGGACACAATTGAACATTGCGAATGCAGTGTATTGGCCCCACACAATTGTAATTGGAATAAATGACCATGAATCATATCAAATATGCTAAATGGATCCACACAAAATGGAATATGACAATCAGAAAATATCAATGTTTTCTTTACATTTTTCAAAAAAAATAAATAAATAAATAACCAACTCCACCTCCCATTACCTTCAACCAAACAGAGCCTGCGTTATTATTCACTCCCTAATCCCTCCTTCGGCTCTTTAGGCGCTTATTTGGGCCTTGTTGAGCAATAATAAGGCTTCATTTGCTTCCCTTACGTGAATATAAGTGTTCCCTTAGGGGGTGATGAATTGAATGTGTAGAAAATTTTCGTTACTTCTTTATTGAAAATTTCTCAAAAACAGAACACAAGATATAATCATACAATTGAGTAATCTTGATTCTAAAACTTATTTTAAAGAAAGATAAATCAAGTTCAAATATTTCACTACTCAAATTCCAACATTTATAACAATTTCATTAAAATTTCATTTTGGGTAAATAAATATTTATATTGCAATTTGCAGAGCTGCTGGGGACAATTTTGAGTAAATTTCCCTTTTTGCCCTTGCTCTAGATACTGTGTTGTTTACATCAAGCATCTGATATGTGGACTTTCTGATGAATATACAATAATCAATGAAAGAACAACAAATATCCTAGTTGAACTTTTCCATTTATGTGTAATGACTTTCCAATTTAGCTATACTTGCAGCACTATGAAGATTCTTTTCTCTTATAGTGAATGTCTTACTCTTGTTTCTTCCCTTTCTAATTTTAGGCGTCACACACAAGATATCATACAATCATTGGGTTAGTGTCTCTAGTTTGAGAAAGCTCATATATCAATGACTCATTTCAATTGTTCCACTTAGGGATTTTGTTTATTTATGGAAATTACAGAGCAGGAACATGTCAAAATTCTGCTAATCACTCTGTTCCACTTAACAATTTTCGGATATAATCGTGAGACCAATAGTCCTTAAAGCTTTATTTAGAGAATAGACCCTTTCATCTCATGTCATGCACAAACCTATTGAGCGTGAAAAGTAGACAGTATACGTTTTCAACTACATTCAAAGAGTGGGGAGAGAAATTCGAGAGATTTGGATCAAGTAAGATGTATAAAGGATGAAGAAGGTAAAGTTTTGATTACTGACGAAGATATTAAGAATAGATGGGAGGTCTACTTTTCTAAGTTATTCAATGATGGAAGTGAAGGTCTATCTTGCGAGTTGGGGGATTTGACAATTAGTGAAGATGGACTTAATAGGTCATTTTATCGTAGAATTAGAGTTTGGGAGGTTAGAGAAGCTCTTAAGAAAATGGAAAATGGTAAAGCGGTTAGACCTGATGGTATACCGATTGAAGTTTGGAAATGTTTAGGGGAAGAGGGTGTGTTATGGTTATCTGAATTGTTTAACGAGATTTTACGGTCCAAGAAGATGCCTGATGATTGGAGAAAAAGTACTTTAGTTCCGATTTATAAAAACAAAGGCGATATACAAAATTGTGCAAATGATAGAGGAATTAAGCTTATGAGTCATACAATGAAACTATGGGAAAAGGTGATTGAGCATAGGTTAAGATTAGAAACTAGTATTTCTGAGAGACAGTTTGGGTTCATGCCAGGGAGATCCACAACAGAGGCGATATATCTACTAAGAGGGATAATGGAAAAGTATCAAAGTAGAAAAAGAGACTTACACATGGTTTTTATTGACTTAGAAAAGGCGTATGATCGCGTGCCGAGAGATTTACTTTGGAAAGCCTTGGAAAAGAAAGGAGTATGTGTTGCTTATATTAAAGTTATACAGGATATGTATGATGGGGTGTTGACTAAGGTTAGAATTCCGGGAGGTGAGACAAAAGACTTCCCTATAAGAATTGGCCTACATCAGGGATCAGCTTTGAGCCCATATTTGTTTAACTTAGTAGTAGATGCTCTAACTGAGCCTATAGAAGAAGAGGTCCCTAAGTGCATGCTTTTTACTGATGATATAGTCCTTTTAGCCGAATCAAGAGAGGAGATTAATGATAAATTAGAGATATGGAGAAACACGCTGGAGTCTAAGTGTTTCCGTTTAAGTAGAGTAAGACAGAATATATGCATTGCAATTTTGCAAATAGACAACTTAGAGGTGATTTGGAGGTTAAACTGGGAGAGCAAACAATCCCTCAAGTGACGAAGTTTAGGTATTTGGGATCAATTATAAGACAAGATGGTGAGATTGATGATGATGTTAATCATAGAATTCAAGCTGGGTGGTGTAAGTGGAGGAAAGCTACTGGAGTTCTCTGCGATAGAAAAGTATCCCATAAGGTAAAAGGGAAGTTTTATCGCACTGCTATAAGACCAGCAGTATTATATGGTAGTGAATGTTGGGCTTTGAAGGGTCAACATGAACATAAAATGGGGGTAGCTGAAATGAGGATGTTGAGATGGATGTGTGGTCACACAAGAAAGGATAAGATTCGGAATGATCATATACGCGAACGAGTTGGAGTGGCACCTATCAGTGAGAAAATGGTAGAAAATCGTTTGAGGTGGTTTGGATATGTACAAAGGAGGCCATTAGATGCGCCAGTGAGGAGGGTAGATCAAACAGTCTAGAGTCCGATTAAGAGAGGAAGAGGGAGACCGAGGCTTACACTCAATGAAGTTGTAGAGCGAGATCTTTTAATAAATAATATATCTAAAGATTTGGTTACCGATAGAGCACAATGGCATCGTGCGATCCATGTAGCCGACCCCACTTAGTGGGATAAGGCTTTGTTGTTGTTGTTGTTGTAATTAAATTGTGGCTAAACATAACTTGCAAAAAATGGTGTATATATATAATGATTCATTATATATGTGACATAAGTAATTGATTTATCAATATTTTTCCCTTTACTGATCAAATCTAAGGACCTTAGCTCGGCAAAACTTATGGATTACAAAGAAACTCACAATTTGTGTCACAACTGTGCACAAAAAATAAATGTAAGTTTATTTTCCCTTTTACAATTCAGGAACGTAACACCGACAAATATGTAGATTTTGGTGATTTCAAAAGCCAGTGCTCTTTTATTTCATTGAAATATGCTTTTGCCAAGATGAAACTGAAGTGGGATTGTCAATTTTGATAGTGGGCTGGGGTTATTATGTCCACACCATCACTTCCTTTATTCTCTTTCTGAATAGTTGTTGGGAAAAATGAAGAACATGCTGACCATTTTTAGATAGAAGTGAGGGGAAAGAGAAGTGGAAGAGTTGGCCATTCAAAGACTGCATACCTATTTTAAATTTCTTACTATAATCATAGATTATACTTTTGTGAGTCTATGACTCAAATTTATCTTTATTAAATCATTAATTCATAGATATTTCTATGTATAGATTCCATATAATTTAATTTTGATATATTATTATTTTAATAAAATAAGGGTGCACCAAACTTGACAATTTGTTATGAACAAATGTCCGATGCAAGAAATTAAACAAATGCATGCCCAACTTCAACTCTAGGTATTACGAGAAATAATCCGTGAAAAATTTCATCATATGAGGTATCAAGCAAATATAAAGCAAAATCTCCTAGATATTTGCCAAATTATTTGCATCTCTAGATCCACCAAATACTGCGTTGAGATGTCATTGAAAGGAATGGTTAATGACTAGTTGGAGGATAACAACCTTTGAGACACTTGGTCTATTGACGGTCGAACTTTCGAAGATGGATTCAAACATGCTAATGCTATTGTGATTCTTGTCGTGATGGCAGTGGGAGACGTGGGTCTAAGACATCTTTTAGCATAATGCTTTCAGTACAATTCTTTGACAAAGACAACATCAAATCTCCAGGATGTCTTCCCATAATTATTTCTAATGTCACCACTCCAAAACTATAAACATCACATTTTTCAGTCACAACTAAGGTGTATGCAAGCTCTGCAATTCACCAAAAATTAAAGAAGTCATACATTCATCTCAAGGTATGAAATTGTACAAATATATACAACACAAGAGATCGAATTAAGAGAATAGAAAAACCAACCTGGAACAACATAACCGTAAGTACCAACTAAAAGCGTTTGATTAGATGTATTTGGATAAATGATTCTAGCTATGCCAAAATCATATACAAAAGCCTCCATCTTTGATTTCAACAATACATTACCACTTTTTATGTCTCTATGGATAATTGGAGATGCACACTCATGATGCATGTAGAATAAAGCATTTGCTATTGCTTTAATGGCATCTACTCTCTTACTCCAATCTAATTCTTTAGCTTCATCATCTTTATTCAAGACATAAAAAAGGCTTCCGCTTTCCATGTATTCATAAATGAGAAACATGCACTGATGCTGAAAACAAAACCCATGAAGTTTTATAATATTGCGATGTCGAATTTCACTTAACATCTTCACTTCATTGTGAAAACTATTAGCATAAGATGTTTTTTCGTATTCCCTTCTATGAAGTTTTTTCAACGCTACGGTTTTGCCATTGGAAAGTTGTGCTCTATAAACGCTTCCATAGGCACCGGTTCCAATACAATATTTGATGTCAAAGTTCTCTGTTGCTTCAATGATATCTTCATATGCGATTCTTCCTTCATAATTCCATATTGAAAACAAATCCCCATTTTTCATTTCTATTGTCTCAACTTTGGATACCTTTTCCTTTTTGAAAGATTCAAACAAGATGAAACCCATAACATATATGATGACTACAAGGAGAATTGTCAAAGGAATAATGATTTTCGACAAAAACTTTGTACCTTTAGAAGAATCATGAGTCTTCTCCGGACCATGTAATTCTTTATTACCATAGAAAATGTCATGAGGAAGAGAGCTATAAACTTCACTTGGAATATATATAGCCACTGAGAATATTGTATGACAAGTTGATGTGGTGCAGTCTACCAAGTTCTCTAGGTACACTACCAGAGATATAATTGTAGCTCAAATCAATGCTACACCATTAAGAGACAGTGCACATGTCAGATGGGTATTTCACCATTGAATTTGTTGTGGCTAAAGTCACCATAAAAACTATAATCGTTGAAAACAAAGGGAATGTTTCCACTCATTTTATTCTGGGAGATATTTAGATGAAAACTAGGATAGAAATCTTTAAGCAGGTCTGGCATGCTACCACAGACTTAATTGATTTTGAGAAACATCAAAGTATTCTAAATATGTCAAACTTAAAATTGAAGGAAGGATATGACCTGCATTGAACAAATTTGGGTTCAAATATAAGTTCTTGAGATTTTTTATAAAACCAAAGTTAAAGAGGTGACTCCAACTAATTGTTTTCACTTAAATCCCACAATTCTAAATAAGGTTGGGAGGGGTGAAATTGGACACACCTGTAATATTGTTGGAAGACAGGTCCAAATGAATGAGATTTTTAAGAGTTCCAATCTGATCGAGTTGAAATGGTACCTGTAAACCCCGTTCCATGTAGGTTCAAACTAGATTCAAATAATTATGCAGGTTGTTTGATATAATTATACTCAAAGCTCAAGGAATGGCACCAACTAGATTCTTTTCAATTTAAATTGAGCTTTTCTAAATAAACAAGGTTGGTAAGGGTGGAAGTTAAGTAAGATTATTGTAAGATACACTTGTAAATATTGGATGAATGAATGAAGAGCTCCAATTTGAAGGAGAGTGGTACCTGTTATCCCCATTCTAGAAAGATTCAAATATTTAAGTTTTGGAAATGCAGTGAAGTTGTGTTCTGATAGCCGAGATTGCTGTGAATGGATTTTTGGTTGGTTAAGTGAGATGACACTTCCAATTTTATCGCAAGATATTCCATGCCACTCACAATGATAGTTAGAGCCATTATCGTTGATGCAATGATGTTCCACCATTTGCTCTCAAGTAATGCATTTGTATCCTTTGCTATCATGACAGTAGCAGCGTAAGCGTTGGGGAACAAAATAATCACTATTGCAACTGATCATCAAATTTATACATAACCTAAACCTTAAAATTTATATTACTTCTTGATAATGTATATATCTTGTTCTCTTTACTCAAAACATGCTAACGTATTGTAATCACGTAAAACGCGATAGCAATTTATTTCTTAAATTTTATAGATTTGATAAGGATAATGAAAGGTAATTCACTTGTAACATAGTTGTTCACAAAAATTGTCACCACAAGCGTACGGGTCAAGTTTAATAGTTTAGTCATAAAAAGTGTCGTTCCACAAAGACTATGTGATAAGCAAGTTCATTAAAAACATTACAATCTAAATTAGCTTTGGGAAAAACTCAAGTGATGGATTAGATTTGGCTAACAAAAATCACAATAAAAATAACAAAAGGTACTTTTGAAATTTAATTCAAACAATAGGAAAAACCTAAGCCTATTTATCCACTTGTATTTTATGATACCCAATAATTCCTTCCCTAATGATAATTAATACCTATTATGTTGTTGTTTGAAGTCTCTTATATTTAAATAGCAATCTCAAGCCTATCCAAACCTTAATTGAATTTAGTATACATAATCTCTTACTACACACTATATATTATCAATTAGTCTTTTTAATCAAACCACATCAATTGTACAAAACTTGGTTAATGAATTCTCTATCTCACTAATACACTTCCAATCCTAAATTAGAATTGTAAGACAAGCTTAGATTTAATATAGTTCTTTCCTAATTAATGCTCTCTCAAGCCGCTAATCAAGCAAACAATCTGAATGTTGGCCATTCACTTAGAAACCATTAAGCACAAATTAAATTCACAACATAACAGTTATTAATTAGCAAAAAGAAACAGAGTTTAGGTATCAATCCATACAAGTTTCAAAATAGACCTAGAAGATAAATTTAACTACACATATTAGAAAGAAATTTAAGATTCAACATCAACCACATGTTCAATTTCAGAAATTATACAAGTGAAATTAAAGAGAAATAAAAAGGATTGAGGAAAACCACCAAATCTTGAAATCTTACTCTTGCTCTCTCATTCCCTCTCGGCCTTTCTCTCTCTTTCACCCTCTTGATCTCGCCCAAGAACGACGAAGATGGGGCTGACTGTGAACACTGATGTGCCGCTTGGTCCCTCTCTCCTTTCACTGAAGATGGATGAAGATGAATATGAGTGTGTTGTGCTGCTGCCTTCCTCTCTTTGCGCCTTCTTCTTTTCTCCAGATTTATGTGTGTGTACTGTGCAGCCCGTCCTCCCCTCTCGCTCACGGGTTTTCAATTGTGGTCCCTTACAACACGTTTGATTCGGCGGAACTGGCGAGGGTGGAAGTGGAACCGAGGGTGGAAGTCGTTTTTCATGCGTTTGGTGTGCTTGAACCGAGTTCCACTTCCAGCCTCAGTTCCACCAAATAATGGTGAAGCACAGTGGCGTGAGGACGACGTTGAGGACGACGGCCGACACCGACCAAGGACGAGATCTGCGCCAGCACTGTAGATCTGAGAGGAACGGCCGATGGTGAAGCATTGAAGAAACTGAGTTTCATAGATCTGCGACGGCGGCGGGGTGAACCATGTCTCTTCAAACTTGTTAAACAAGACCTCGGCACTGTAGATCTGAGAGGAACGGCCGGCCATTATCGCTCGTCTTTGAGGACGAAGGCGGAGGACGGCGGCGGGGAAGACCTTCATCCATCTTCTTACGGGCCTTAACTCCTTGATTCAGACTCATGACCATGAAGCCATGAGGGAGAGATCGCGAACTGTAGCTCGTCTTGTAGATTTCTTTTTTTGATTTTTGTTTGTGTTGTTGATTCTTGATGGCCGATGTTTGTGAAAAATAGATGACTGTGGCCATTTCTGGTGGTGACCAAAAGGTTGCTATGGTGATTGTTGGCATTTGATTGAAGATGGATCCTTGGCATTCGATGGCGATGGCACCTTTGCTGGGGAGGGGGAGTTTTTTTTTTTTTAGCACATAGGGGCAGTTTGGTATTTTTATGTTGTCAATACATATTTTAATTAAAAATTATGTCTCAATTCCATCATGTTACCAAACATATTTTAAAACCCACTTCCACCTCTACTTCCACTTCCAATTCTACTTTTACTTCCACTTCCACTTCCCTAAAAAACTCTTCCATCGTACCAAACGATACATTAGGTTAAATGAATTCAATCCCAAAAAATAACACGTGGCATTTTCTTCTAACATGATACTCATTGGGTTCTCACGTGATACTCCATTGGCATGTGAATCCCAATGCCCACAAAACTCCACCGTTTCCACTGGAAGAAGGAAAAATAAATAAATAATAATAATAATAATAATAATAATAATAATAATAATAATAACTATCATACCAAGTGGCCAGGTAGGAACTTTCATTTTTTTTTCTTTTATAAAAGTTTGATTCTTATAATTTATTTATTCTCTTACCTAATATCTAGCTAATTACCATGAGACACCCTAAATAATGTACCAATTTATATCCTATCAAAATCTTGAACAAATCTCTTTAATTTTGTAGCAATGACTCCCCAAATATATCAAATATATATATATATATCAAATCTAAATAAAAATAGGGAGTCATCAGTAGTTATGAGCCCAATTTAGATAGCGAAGATCTTGGAGAGCTAATATTTGAGTTGGAATAGAACCTGCAAGAAAAAATCTTTTGAATTGAAATTTTCTAGATAACATAAGATCTCTATACAAATTGATAAAGTTGGTACCGGTGAAAGGTAACTAACCAATAAAGTTGTTATAAGACACATCAATAAAACTGAGATTCAGAAGAGCTCCTAGTTGAGTTGGAATTGTACCTATTAATCCCATTATTTTAATTGGCAAAGATTATAAGTTGTGTCTAGGTAATTAAAGACAACTTTTTTAATTGAGTGAAATTGGTAAGAGTAAAATGTAACTTACTAGTAAGATTGTTATGAGACAAATCCAAATAGTTGAGGTCTTGAAGAGATCTTATCTGAGGTGGAATGGCACCTCTCAAACCTATTCCTGAAAGTATGAGACGTTGTAGAATGGGAAATGCAGTGAAGTTGATATCTACTAGCTGAGGATGCTTTTGGGTGATCATTGGTTGACTAATCTCAATAACTCTTCCAAACTCGTTGCAATATATGCCTTTACATTGACAAGGTTCCGACAAATTAGAGGCAATATTGATGAAATTCCACCAGTTGCTCTGAAGCAAAGCGCGTTTCTCCTTTGCTATCATTGGAGTAGCTGCGCCATTAATATCTAAGCAAGTTAAAAATAAGCCATGTTTAATTAATTTTCTTAAAGAAATAGTTATCTGAATAAGTACGCCTGAGTCTTTAAATAGAGGATTATTCAAGTGGCAAAATCATATGATCACTTTGGATGTATTTACTTGCTCTTATAGTCTTAAGTAATCACTGTTGTTACTAACTGATATTTCATTTCGCGGTCATCATCATCATCACCATATCATATTTGCATTGCAATAGTACTTGTCAGTAATGGAAATAAATACGGATCTCTAAATTGAGTGAATATGCATGGTAATGATGGAAGTAGAAAGTACACAACTCACGTGATATTGTTACCAGATATGTTTACATGGATGAGATCATCAAGAGCTCCTATCTGATTTGGAATGGTAGCTGTCAAGTCCCTGCCCTTGAGTGTCTAACATTCAAGATCAACATTGCAAATGTACAGAACGAATGATAACTTACCAGTAAATGAGTGAGCTTGGTGAGAGCAAATCGGAACTTACCAATAAAGTTGTTTTGAGACAAATCAAGATAGGTGAGATTTTGAAGGGATCCTATATGAGTTGGAATGGTACCTGTCAAACCTAATCTTTTAAATTGGAGAGATGCTAAGTTGTGCCTAGGTAAATACAACCTTTTAAATTAAAACAGTTCGATTAAAGTAAAGCTAAGATATATTTACCGGTAAGGTTGTTACAAGACAAGTCCAAATAAGTGAGGTTTTGAAGACCTCCTATCTGAGTTGGCATAATCCCTGTCAAATCCATCAATTTAAGTTTCAAATGTTTCAGGTTGTTTCAAATCATTAGTATGTTGGTTTGTTAATACAACATCTAGTTTGCATGTAAATTGAATTACAAACAAGATTTTATATTAAGAACATGATTTTGTACAAATAAGGGGGCTAGTTAGGAGTGGAAGGTACATAACTTACCTGTAAGATTATTATAAGACAAGTCTAGCTTATATAGATTACAAAGACCTCCTATTTGATATGGAATTCCACCTATCAAACCCATTCTACTAAGTGACAAAACTTCTAGGTTGGGAAACGCATTGAGGTTGAGATCTGCTAATCGAGGGCATTGTGAAGTGATCCTTGGTTGATGCATCTGATCAATACTTCCAAAGTCGTTGCAATATATGCCATCCCACTCACAAGGGTCTGAGAAGTTGAAGGCAGTATTGCTAAAATTCCACCATTTAGTCTGAAGCAGAGCAAGTTTCTCCTCAGCCGAGGTAATCTCGTTGCCTTCTTCACTGCTCTCGTCAACATCTGAAGGAGTAAATTGGGTACGAAACTCTTCTTTCCATTTCTTTAAGTCCCAGGTTCCATGCTTTCCCTCTTGAAATTGTTTGGCCATATCAATTTTAGACTAAAGTGCAAACCTGTTGGCCGTATTCTCTTCCCGAGCTTGTAAGGCATCCCAAATGTTCTTCAGGTTGAACACATCACTTTCCAGAGAAAGTTTCTCGGATTCCAGGACCCCCTTCTCGAATTTCAAGTGAGCGACTTCTCCCTCTCTAAGCTTCAACTCTTCCTCCAAGTCCATAATTTTTTCTTTGTAATTGTTTTCCTTGATGATAGCATTTTTCATTAGGTTATTATAGTGTTCACCAAGAGTCTTAGCTTCTTGAGCTTGTTTCTTCATTTCTTGCATGATAACATGTTGGTCCTCAGAAATCTTCATTAAGCTTTGAATTTCCCTGTTCCTCTCTTCCAACTGGAACCTCATCTTTCCGCAATCATTGCTTCGTTTCTCAATTTCCTTCTCGAGAAAGACACTCAGTTGGTACAGCTAAAAAGAAAATAAAACGTTAGGAGAACATAACTTGCAATGTTAAGGTTTAATCTAATCAAAATAAGAAAATATATACATGAAAAGATTTCTGCCTAATGGCTTCCCTTACCCTGAGATACCTATGCAACATCATCCTTATGAAATAAGAGCTTGGAAGTCTCGTCCATGATGCCTCGAAAGTTCTCATGGGATGAAGATCCTTGAGGGAATCTCATAATCAAATCCTCTAGACTTTCTTTCCAGTCATTCTCATTCACCTTACGCTTCACATTCATTTCGGCTATTATCATGTCCACGTTAAGAGCTTCCACAGGTTCATCTTAGGAAATGGAATTGACACCGAGAGGTTCTGAGCAATGAGATGCCGCAGGAGTTGACAGTGGAACAAGACTGGAGGATGCAGGTTTAACGGAATCACCAGGGGCCTTCAAGATGGTCTTCTTGGAAGAAACTTCAGTAGCAACCTTCTTAGAAGCGATCTCGATGGAAACCTTCTCGGAAGGAACTTCAGTGGCAATTTTCTCATAACTACTTCCTCAACCACAGGAGGAAGAGTAGCCTTCTCAGAGGAGGAAAGGGTACGAGATCTTTTTCCTCCGCGAGTCCTAACGCCACAGAGGAACCACCCATGTCTGAACTACTACTCTTTGGGCGTAATTTCCTTTCTCCAGAGTCTGACGGATGATAAATAGGGCAAGTAGGAATTTCGCTCTTGCTTTCTTTTTCCAACTCTGCAACGATATTTATCATGAGAAAGCAAGACCCATATATATTAAAAAAACTTAAACTTACGAGATTTTAAGATTTCAATGTAGGCCCTCTATTCCTCATCTAAAGAACTAATCAAAGCCACACGGGTCTCAGAATCAGGATTTGGCTTCGGAGCCTTCACAGCTTCAATATGGTCTGCATCCATGAAGATGAAATTAAAAGAACATGACAATAGAACAACAAAAAAATTACAAGCTTAAAAACTCACCACGATTGTTCCTCAATGTGCGCATAGTCTTTCCTGGAATCACCAATGCAGATTTGGCTTTCCTGCCGAGACTATAACACTTCAGTAGTTCTGACAGAGAAAAGCAAGTCCCCAGTTCCTTAGACAAAGTATCCGGACAAAGGCAGATACACCACAGTGCAAGCATGAGTTACGAAGGGGCCAAATGAAGTGTTGGCAAATCTCTAGTATGAGGGGGGGCAGAGGAAGAATTGGGGTGAGTTTGAAATAATCTAAACAGAAAGCAGTCCAGTTTTCACTACCCCAGTCCATACGTTCTTCAGGATTTGGAGCCCTGATTGGTAGATTTTCGTTCAATCCATACTTGCTAGGGAAAAGTGCCAAGACTTTCTCAGAAATAATTGGGGGTTCATCATGCTTCTTCAGATCCATAATGCCAGTGCTCTTCGTCGATTCCAACATCTCAGGAGGAACAGGAGTAAAACCTTTGGCAGGATGGTTCGACTTATCCATAGGCGATGGGGTAACTTGAGAAGAAGATGATGAAGAAGTGGCCATGTTGTTTTAGAAACCCTAAACCCATCAAAAATTTCAAAATAAAGGAACCTAGGAAAAACAAAAATGATTTCTGAGGAAAATAATTTCTAATCTCTCAGAATTTCTATTGTGAAACTAAAATACAGGATTTAAAGACAACAGAAAATTACCGGAAAACGGCTGACGAATGGAGTATCAAACGCTTGGAGAATCTAAAGCGATTAGGATTCAGAAAATGCAAATACAGTGGAAGTTCAAATGATGAAAGCGTTGGAAATCAATCAAAGGAGGGAAATTTAAAGATGACACAGACAGCAGATGTGATTCATAACAGAAGACGCAAGATCAATGGCTACAACGACTGGCATCAACAGTTGGGACAAGACATACCTCCCCATGCCAGCCTTTGCCTGCCACGTGAAGCTAGGGGAGTAAATGTAAGGCCCAAATTTTCTTCATTTCCGAGACAGATACAGAACCTCTAGGGCCGAAAAGGCGAGTCCACAGAAAGGTCCACGAAGCCACAAGACGCACCTGTCTTGAGCCCAGCCTAGAAAGTACCATCTTGAATAACTAGATGAGCCACTACAAGAAGACTTGCATCATCAACAAATATTTTTGAGACGAGAGCAATAGACTCAACGGATATAATTCAATTAAAGACCACCCAGCTACTGGAAAAAGGCGTAATGGCTAGACAATCACCCTTATAATCTGCCCATTAATTACCCATTCAATATAGGACGAGAGACAAGGAAGAAACGGATGGAGAGAATCCTAGAGCCGTTACCTCCTGTTCAACAACGACATCAAGAAGGAAATAGAATAAAAGAAGAGAAAGGAGGAGGGATTGAGGGGAGAAAAATACGGACAATCTGAGAAAAGAGGAGCTGAAGCGAATTCCATTTTCTAAGACTTTTATTTGTTCTAAGTTGAAGTTATTTAATTGTCGTATCTTATTTTTTATAGAAAATCTAAGTTCATGTTTTGTACTGGTTCATTGTGCCTTTGCGAAATTCTTAAAAAGGATTGCTAGTGACTCAAATTTCATTCTTGTTTCAGTTAATTTCATGATCTGGTAGTGTGAAAAATCCAATTGTATTGTTTACCAGTTTTTGATCACTACAATATGATGCCTTTGAAAGTATTGCTTCCGCGTCAATGTCATGTGAGATTGGCAAATCTGCGAATGGTCTTCGCCAATATTAAAGTCTCTAGAGCTGGGAAAACGGGCCAGCCCGCGGGTTGCGGGCTGGCCCGTCACGGGTTGCGGGTTATATGGTTCGGGCCTGTGCGGCCCTTTCCTTAATGGGTTGCAAAAACCCCAACCCTAACCCAACCCAGCTGGGTGGCGGGTTGGCCCGCCAACCCGTCACTTTTTTTTTTATTTTAAAAATAACAAAAGAGACTAAATAAAGTTCTTAATCTACAAAAAAAAAATCAACATTGCATCAACTAAAGTAGAATACCCCAAATACCGTAAAAGTACTAATTCCAAAATTACATATTTTTTTTATTGATATCTTACTACTTTTATTTTACCAACAATATTATCAACAAAGTTTAGATTCTATCATACAAACATCACAATTGGTTGTATCAACCACAATTTATATATATGAAATATCTAAAAAATAACATAATAAATTAAAATGGGATTTTTCTTTTTTTTTTAATAAAAAAATATATATGGCGGGCTAGCCCGTCAACCCGCGGGCTGCATGGGTTGGGCCTGTGCAGCCCGCCATTAAATGGGTTGAAATTTTCCCAACCCTAACCTGCTTTAACCCGCGGGCTGGTGGGTTGAGCCCGCGGGTTGAACCCATTTTCCCGGCTCTAAAAGTCTCCATTCCACGGAGCATTTAATAAACTGAAATTGCTAAAAGTGAGATGAAGTCCACAGCATAGTGTTTTCATCTTGAAATTCCATAAAAAAGAAAACAAATCCAACAATTTTATGTTTTAGGAATGTTATACATTTTTGAAGATGTATAAAAGATTAAATAATAGAAATACACTTTTTATTGCCGTCAGTTTTTCTACCGATATAATGGCGGTGACAATTTTGGGGAAGAAAGTAATGGCATGGAATGCATAATGATGGAGACTGCAATTGGTCATGCAAAGTCATCACCAAAGTGAAGAGGCTTAGTCTTTATAGGAACATAATTTTTTTAAAAAGAATTAGATAAGTGAGATCTTTTTTTTTAATTAAAGGATCAATTATATAAAATGAGAAAAAAAACAGTAAATTGGGTAAAAAAAAACAGAATGAAAATATCATTTTATATACTTGGTTTCCTTTTCATTCTTTATCTTCTTTTTTTATAATTATACTTTAAGTTTACGATGGAGATCAAAGACCTTGAGAAATTGTTGTGAGGAGATCCAGACATGTATCATGTAAAATATTATCATTCTGTTTGGATGGGAAAAAAAATTAGTGGGGGAAGAAAAGTGAGGAAATAATATTACCTCTACTTGTGTTTGGATAGAGGGAAGAGAAGAGAGAAAACCTAAGACATTTACAATGATGAAAATGTCATTGTTAATTTTAACCAATTTTTAATTTAAAAAAAGTAACACATCAAATTAAATATAAAATTCAAATTAAAATGAATTTTTGTAAATTTTATTTTAATATCAAAATTTATTATCTCACAATTAAAATGATAAAAAATTTAAATTGAAAATAAGCATGTAACAGAGTTAATAACATCCTCATATACTAAAAATCAAAATATAAAATATAAAGTAGAGCAAGGATGCGTCCTGAACCAACAACAAAGAGGAGGAATTTATACCGTATCAATTTTTATAAAAGTTTCATTTTATAATTCCTAACAAATATAACACCACAAAAGTTAAAAAAAAAAAAAAAAAAAAAAAAAAAAAAAAAGTCCACTGTGAAAATTACATTCTGGACAGTTTTCAGAAATAATTTTCATTATATTACTCTAAAATTCATTTACTATTATTTACTATAATCATAGACGATACTTTTTGTTGTTGGTTTTATTATTGATTTGATCCTCATCCACGCCATATTTTTTTATTAATGAATAAAGAGCATCTATATTTTGTAATAAAAGTCGTTTAAGGTCAAAACAAATCTTGTCTAGCAAGGGAGTGATTCTAATTGGGGATTCCTTCATGACCAACTAATAAAAGAGAGGGCTCTTGATCTCAAATCCCACCTCTTAAATTGTGATATTTTGTGCTTTTTAAAAAAAAAAAACAAAGAAAAAGATAAGCTGAGTTGGTCCTCTGTAAAAATCAGGGTAGTTAACATGGTCTGATGTTGTTTTATATAAAATAATAATAATAATAATAATAATAATAATAATAATAATAATAATAATTCTATTGATTTTTAATAATCAATATTTTAAATTCTAAATCTGAATTATGAATAACGTGAAAGATGGTGTTAGCAATTTCTTTGCAAGTCAAGGTCATCACATACTAATTAACGGCCAATAATTCATTTGTTATTTGCCTCTTACATAATCCTAGCAAAGATTCAAAATTCTCTACTACTACTACAAGTATTAGGTGGTCTCTGTCTTACTAGAAGACTTTTAATTTCCGGTAGTCTCTGTCTTACTCGAAGACTTTTAATTTCCAAACGCGTTTTTCAAATGGGAGAGTTTGAAAACAAATGTTAGAATTAATATGATTTTCTTTTTTCCTTATTGCTATGAAAGATCTGAGGAGGAAAATATCAGTTAATGGTCTTCATCAATATTAACAATGAATATAAATACCCTTTACAATAATGCTTTGAATCCAGGGGACCATCACTTGAGTTTGTATATTTATGTATGTATTAAAATTCAAAATTGGATATTAGTGAAAAGTCTTTCAGAATTCAGGTACACACATAGAAAGATTTCATTTCATGTCTAATCCATTGTTACTTAATATCCCTCAAATATCTATGGTTGTCAATTAATGTATTTTTGGTGAAAAATTTATTGATAATAAAAGCTAGTCTTTTAATATGTTAATTTTTCTGACTAATAAAACTCTGTTTCCTTTTTTAAAAAATTCATAAATAAAATATAGTTTTAATGAGAAGTTTAAGCTGCGTACGCGCAGCTTATTTTAGAAATATATATAATTTATAAAGGGGCCCAAACAATTCGTATTTTTAAAAAACTGTTACTCGAAATACAGTGGTCCAAAGTTTTAAGATTTTCATATGCTTGTTTGTCGACAATAATTATTTATATAAATCCCTGGCTTTAATATAAGATGAAATTAGCTTATTTAAAAAATATTAAGATAAAAATTAATTTAAATTATTTATATTTATTATTTTTTTAAAACATATTTACCTTATAAATGGATTTATAATCTAATTATATGCAACATTTTTATTTGGTTTCTTTAATCTCCTAAAATAATGTTTACTTGATATTAGATTAAAGAGAATATTATATTGGTTATTAGTCCGACATATGTAATATAAGGCTTTGATGAGAAACATGTTATAGCTAGAAGAAAAAACACCAGCAGTCTTCTTGATCTGTTATCATAAGAGTTTATCTTATCACAGTAAATTTTAATAGTTATGTTTGTTTCCTTGTCTAATATATTATGGGAAATATAAACGAAAGTAAGGCTTGGCAATCCAATGATTAATAATTTTAAGATAAATTAATGAGATGTAAGCTCATAGTTGTTATAGAATCTAGTTATCTTTCTAACAACCTGCAGCTCTCGTAGGAGACATCCATGTCAATTGCTCATTTCAAATAATTCATTGTGAAATGATCTTTTAGAAGTAATCATAATGATTTCCTGTTCTACTTGTAATCTACAAACTATTTTTTTTATACAAAAATTTTAGGAAATGGGTTTGGCTCATCGACGATTCAAGGGCAGGGCCCCTAACTCATGATCCACTGGGGCCTGTCCTTATGGGCTCCTGGTTGGCAAGCCGCCCAATCCACACAGGTAGGTTACGCCCAGCTTAACTAAGCTGTGGAGATGCTTCCCCAAGCGCCGCGACTGGAGCCACAACAAAGTGGCATTTCCCAGGGATCGAACCCTCGCCAAGATGGTCGAAGTCCAACCCCCTTCGCCAGCTGAACCAACCCCCTTCGTCTACTATATATGGGTTTCTGGATTGACATTTTAAGGAAGGTTAATTCTTTACCATTTCTTGTTCATGTAAACCCTGTAAATGTTGACAAAAAAAAAACCCCCTCTAAATGTTTAAAAATAGAAAGAATTCATGTGTCCTGTTTAACGATCATGTTAGTTTCACTATACAACTCATTTTATTGTTACCCTGATTTTTTTGTTACCGACCTATAGTAAGTTATTATGCGATATAATTCCAACGGAACCGGTTTTTCTACTAATTTCAAACTTAGTAAGAAGAGCCAGTCGAATATGAATCTTCAAATTTGATTTGTATGGTACAAATTTGATTTTATAGAAATTTATATTTTTTAAAAAAGATTATTTCAATGTATATAAAATATACAATAAAGATAATCTAATAACTATCATTTTTCAAAAACTAATTTTTACTCAAAAAATATCTTATTAAAAATAATCAAATCTAGACTTCTAAAACTAATTTGGAGTGTGCAGATTTAACTAGCTCTCCCTACTAAACTTTATGTTTAGTAGGAATACTGGCTTCGATTCGAATACAGTAGTATGGCAAATTATAAATAGTTGTCACGTAAAAATCCCACCGTAGCTTGGCTAAACTTATGGATTACAAAGATTACAGCTGTGTGTGGTATGATTGGGTTCATTGCACCACCAGAATATCTCTAAAAGGAAAGTCTTAGCAGAAAATTCAAAAAAGGGTCCAGTTAAGGTACCAAGCAAACATAAAGCAAAATATCTGGGTTCAAAACAAGGAATGGCTAATAAAATGTTGAAGATAAAAAGCCTTTGAGACACTTGTTGCATTGACGGTCGAGATTTGGGAGATGGATTCAAACATGCATAATAATTCTACTGTGCCCACAGGAGTCAAATCTCATGCATTTTTTTGTAATGGTAGTGGGAGTCTTGGGTCTAAGGTATCTTTTAATAAAATGCCTCCAGTACAAATAGTTTTTGACAAAGATAATATCAAATCTTCATCGATTGTTCCTAATATCACCAATCCAAAACTACATAAACATCACATTTTTTTAGTCACAACAAAGCTGTATGTAAGCTCTGCAGTGGAACCAAAAAACAAAGAAATTATTCTTTTATCCCAGGGTAAGTAATTGTATTTAGATCAATGAGTTTATTTATGCCAAAATTAGATATAAAAAGCCTCCATCTTCAGGTTCAGCAATAAATTACTCGTTATGTCTCTATTAATAATTGGAGGAGCACACTCATGATGCGTGTAGAACATAGCAATGGCCACTTCTTTGATGGAATTTACTCTCTTAACTCCAATTCAACTCTATAGCCTCGTCATCATTATTCAATATATAAAAAAGACTTCCCCTTTCCATGTATTTATAGATGAGAAACATGCATTGATTGTACAAACGAAAACCATGAAGCTTTACAATACTGCAGTGTCCAATTTCACTTAACATCTTCAATTCATTGTTAAAGTGAGTTCACCGACAGAGACTTTATTATATAGATCGAGCAAGATTGAATCACCTCAATATCTTTTTATATTTGCATAGGTATTGGTCAATATTAAAGTCTTCAGTCTTTTGAGGTTTTTTTGTTGAAAATGGACACGAAATTTCCAAATTTGAGATGAATACCACGGCGTAGTGATCCCATGAAACTCCAAAAAAAAAAAAAAAACAAAAAAAAAAAAAAAACTCGTTACTTTTAACTTCCTAGTATTACAATTTTTCATTAAAGGCATGGCGAATCAAGTTATAAATGGCTCCAATATATATAATGCTAACTTGCCATAGCAGCATCATCGCGTGAAGGTGGGGTCATCCAAATTAAGTGAAAGGTGATGTAGAAAAAGAAGTGAAGAAGTTTCTCAGTCAGACGACGTTGCATGCATTGACTAAATGGCTATGCTAACCATTCCCCACCCCAATTTACAGCTCCCGATTCCAGAGTAAAAATCGAGGGAGTAGAAATGTGGAAGCTACCCAAAAGAGAACGAGACATATAGAAACAGAGGTTTTATCTTTCATGGGTGCTTTACTCCTTTGTGCAATCCTAGTGTTTGATTTGGTGCTTAATGTTTCTGGAAATGCCGAAGGTGGGTGGTACCCTTTTTGTCACTGCTCTTTGGTTTCTTTCATTTTTCATATTACGGATGATTTTCATGCATTGATATGGGAAAACTCACTATTTTGCTGTTCTTGTTGCTTTGTTAACTATATCACTTCTTGATTGACATGCATAACTAGAGAACTTAATAGGACTTCATGATAGAGCTGATATTTTATTATTATTCTCTTGTCTGTAATGCTTTTACTCTGAGTATGGAGATGATTTAAAGATTTTCATAAATTTCGTCCTTATACTTCATTGAGAATTGACGTGTCTGAGTCATCTGGACATCTTCGAAAGGCTTGTCTAAATGATTTTGATATCTAGAAATAGATCATATTTTTCTTCTTATTAAGATATATCTGTACTGTTTGGCCGTGTTCTATGACTGTGACTATGGGTGAACTTAGAAAGCAATCCTTTTCCCTTCTTTTTTTCTGTATTTCCCACTTCTCGTTGCAGCATAAACATTGACACCTTGTTTGATTAAATCTCTTTAATTACTATAATATGATTGGCTTTTCAAATAAAGACCTATTGTCTGCTGAGATGTTGCCTTGATAGCACAATATATGATTTAATTTGAAGGATTTCTGCCTCTGAAGATTGCTTTTTTCTAGCACAGGTGATGCCCTGAATGCATTTAAGACCATCGTGGCTGATCCAAACAATGTTCTTCAAAGCTGGGATGCCACACTTGTCAATCCTTGCACGTGGTACCATGTTACTTGCAATAGTCATAATAGCGTGACCTATGTGTAAGTTATTTCTGGGATTATTACCCATCATTTATGACTCTTCTGCATATGTTACAAACTCTAATTATGTTTGGTCAGTCATCTTGGAAATGCCAACATTGCGGGTCAACTAGTTCCACAGTTTGGTCATCTCCCAAATTTGCAATACTTGTAAGTTGTGAATCAGATAAGATTTGCATCTTTTTCTGGAATCATATGATTTGACATTATTTCTTGAGTCAGTATCTCTTCTGTTCTATGGTGGTTTTTTTACTTGATAATTTTACCATCAGTACAGTGGCTAGCTTTATAGAGTAGGCTGCCATATCACTTGTTTCGTACTACAATTCCTGCAAGTTTCAAACTTGAGTTCAACTCATTGCTCTGTCTTACATTTTCTGACTTTATCTTAAACATTGTCCAAGTTAGACATAACACACAAGATAAATTGAACCTCCAATTTGGCATAGTAGTATCTAGACCTTCCTTGGATTAGTGTCTCCTGGTAATTGGACTAGTAGACACATGGGAAAGGTTAAGTTCTTTTTAGGCTTCTGGCTTTGAGTGATGTTAGACTCAATGCTTTGGACTCTTCTTATGAGGCCCCCAACTTGGACCTATTAGCTTCTTTAACGTTTTGACAAATAAATAAATGGAGTCCAAGTAAGGTTTTTCCATATAATAGCACGCCAAATCTATGATATTCTACTATATGCAAATCAACCTAGAAATGATGATCGAGTAGAAGGAAAGGACATGACGTCTAAATTGAATATTATTGATCTTAGAGCCTACCTTATGACTGTTGATCTTCACTAGTTCAATTTTAAACCTCATGTCTGAAGATGAAATAGATACAAAAATGGAAGTGATTTCAAACTTTAAGGTCTTGAACCATATAAGATTATATCAACCTTTGAATCCTCCTATGAAAGCCTAGAACCAAAAAACCTACTTTAGTTATCATCATGAACTATGATGTATATCATTCCTAAATCTTGTGTTCAATCACTTGTTGTTGCTATAATTGGATCAACTTTATAACTCATGATGTTGGTATTCTAAGGCATCTTGCTCCTCCCCCGGTTAAGAGACTGAATTATCTTGTATAACAGTTGTGTTTTAACAACTTATGCTTGACATCAACTTGCCTTTATAGATGATTATATAAATTGCTGCAGCAAAAGTTACATATCGTATGTCATACAATATAATTCATCAATGATTTTGTGCATGTGAACGTGTGTGTTGTGTGTTTTTTGCTTCAGTTTTTGCCTTATCAACGTAGGATTTTAACTGATCCATACCAACTTCGGGCTCATGTCTATCATCATCCAACTAGTTGTTAGGAATTTTAATTCCTTTTGCTCAAATCCGAATTTTTGTTCTCTTCTATGCCAGGGAGCTTTATAGTAATAATATAACTGGAAAAATCCCAGCTGAATTTGGAAATTTGACAAATTTGGTGAGCTTGGATCTGTACTCCAATCGCATATCTGGCAGCATCCCTGAAACACTGGGCAAGCTTCAAAAACTACGTTTCCTGTATGACATGCTCTAATTGAACCTACTTCTTTTAATCTTTTTTTACCTATTTCTTGATTAAAATGTCTTGGTTATCTGTTAGGCACTCTTACTGCACTGTTTTGCTTGTTTTACTTAACATCACACTGATATCAGTCAAATAGTTAAGGCTTTAAGCATGCCAGGTTGAAGGCGAGCAATATGTTACAGTCAAATAACGACCTGTTGTCTTCCGTGTCTTTTTCCATGCAAATTTATTGTTTGGTTGTTTATTGTATTCTCAGGAAAACTCAAACTGAAAGTTTGGAATCAAATTATTAATAATTTCTTATCTGAAATGTGTACTGTCTAGTCCATTAATTTAAAGATAAATCATTGCTCTATTCCAAGGTCTATCATTTGTTCCGGAAAAAGAAAGGTATATTATTTGTTATCTGCAATGCCAAACAAGGAGACAATGCTCTGAATACATTGTGTGGATATTGGGAGACTAGTGGAATCTCATTTGTCTTGCTCTCTAGAAATGATGAAATGGAAACATCCAATGATTGGATTAAATGTCTTCTACCTACTTTTATTCCATCCCTTAATTTTCTGGGTTGCTTTTGTAAATACAAAAAAGACAAGTCAATGTGACATAAAACAACTTTGAGTTAATGTCAAATTTTGTGAGGTAATAACTTCAAATTCAACAGTGGGTTTTTGGCGATAAAAACTATTTTCATGAACAGTTCTTCAGTAATGTAAGGTTATTTTTTCCATTGATTTGAATGTCTATAAACAAGGATTGCCATGTCAATAATAATATATTTATTGCCTATAGATATCCATTGATCTTCATTGCAAGTAATCTAGTTTCTAAAAATGGGTTGTGATGGCTTGAGTTCCATCACATTGGTACTGCCTTTAAGATGAAAAAGTCTATATTAATCTCTGATGGTCTATAGTGCGTTCTTATGTATCATACCATGATCATTAAGTCAAAGGGCATAGAGGAAAGAATTTATTAATCTTATGTTTGAATTTCCAAATGTAATCATTTAATTCTTGTATGTACTTGAAGCTAAAAGTCAATTTATGTATGCATCAGCCAAGGCTACATTTAGACATATTCAATTTCAGCAACTTTGCTTTCCCAAGCTCATGTTTATGCTATTTGCATTGGAGTGACTACACATTCTAATTTTTTATAGAAATATTATTGTTTGCCCATTACTTTCATTTTTCTCTCTGTCTTATCTTACTATTGCTTGTGAAATCCTTCCCTTTGTCTGAAACAGGTGTCTCTACAATAACAACTTGACTGGAGTCATTCCCATGGCCTTGACTACTGTCTATTCACTGCAAGTCCTGTGAGTGTTTCTTCTAAGTTTTAGTGATCTTGTGTAAATGTAGATACTAAGTGTTATATATATATATATCTATATATATATATATTATGCTGGTTTGTGGAGGAAGTGTAAACTAATGATCATTATGGAATCTAGTGATCTTTCAAATAACCAGTTAGAAGGGGACATCCCTGTCAATGGCTCCTTTCAATTGTTTGGTCAACCCAAGTTAGTGCAAGTGGTCTTGTTTATTTCTGGTGATCATTGAGGGATAACATATCAAAGTTTTTCTAATCACTCTGTTCCACTTAACAGTTTTGCAGATAATCCTTGTTTGAGACCAAAAGTCCTTCTACCTGGGCCACTTTTGCCAACACCATCAGGTTTATTGATGTCTATATCGAAAATAATTTAAATTGGTAAAGTAGTGTGCCATGAAGCTTTTGTAAGCGAACAGAGCCTCTAATGTCACGCACAAACCTTTTGAGCTTGAAAAGTAGACAGTACAAGTTTATATTACAAATGCCTTAACTTCCTCTTAATTTTCTTGTTACAAGACTGCTTAACTGGACCTCAATTGTAACATAACGATATGTTTACATATTAACAGCATACTTATACTATAGGAATGATGAAAGAGGGGTCGGGGATATACGAGAAGTGTGTAGGGGTTAAATAATTGTGGGGTGAAGGTGGTAGTGGCAGAATGAAAGAATATGCTCACCAGCAGTGGACAAATGAAAAGAGTTGACAATTCACATCTCTATTTTTAATTCATTATTCTAATCATAAACAACGCTTGTGTGAATCTATGAATCAAATTTATATTTATCAAAATATTTAATTCATAGAAGAAGATGAGGTTATAATGTATTCATGATTCATTATTTGAATGTAATTATGATTTCCTGTTCTACTTGTAATTTGTAAACTGTTTTAGGCAATAGGGCAACTGGAGCCATTGCTGGAGGAGTTGGTGCTGCTGCTCTATCATTTACAGTTTTTGTGATTGCACTTATTTTTTATTACCGAAAAAGGATTCCAATTGCTTACTGCTGGAAAAGAAGACTGCTAGATTATGCCTTTGATGTTTCTGGTTTGTTGAATAATAGATAAGATTATATATATAATGACTGATGCTAAATGTGATAGCCTATATTGATTTATCAACATTTTAACCTTTTACTGGCAGCTGCAAAGGACTTTGATGCTCACTTTTGTCAGCTTAAAAAGTTTCCC
Organism: Mimosa bimucronata; assembly: GCA_037074515.1. NCBI lineage: Eukaryota > Viridiplantae > Streptophyta > Magnoliopsida > Fabales > Fabaceae > Mimosa > Mimosa bimucronata. Next base: position 23,979,137 of record CM073441.1, read on the forward strand.
CTGCATGAACTTCAAGCTGCAACAGAAAACTTTAGTGACCAAAACTTTCTGGGTAGAGGTGGGTTTGGTAAGGTTTACAAAGGACTGCTGGCTGATGGATCTTTTGTTGCTGTGAAAAGACTTCAAGCGGAAGGCACTCAAGGCGGAGAACTGCAATTTCAAACAGAAGTGATAATGCTCAGCTCGGCTGTCCATCGTAATTTGCTCCGGTTGTGTGGTTTTTGCATGACATCAACTGAACGGTTGCTTGTGTATCCTTTCATGGCTAATGGTAGTATGGCATCATGTTTACAAGGTATCTTTATTCTTCTACCCTAGTTTTTTTATTATCAGCATTGCCTGTACTTGTGCTTGAGCCCTGTAAATGTTTGGCATAAAAGGAATTCCTAAGTTTCCTTTTCAGGTATCATTCATGTTAGTATGATATTGGGGATTCATTTATGTATATAGGAATTTACCTCAATTTTGTTTTAATGTCATATACCGCCCTAAATCAAAACCCCCACTTGAATGGCCTATACGAAAGAAAATTGCATTGGGAGCTGCTAAGGGTCTTGCTTATTTGCATGGTGATTGCAATCCAAAGATCATTCACCGTGCTGTTAAAGCTGCAAATATATTGTTGGATGAAGAATATGAAGCAGTTGTTGGCGACTTTGGCTTGGCGAAACTTATGGATTACAAAGATACTCACGTTACCATAGCTGTGCGTGGAACAATTGGGTATATTGCACCAGATACCTCTCAACTGGAAGGACTTCAGAGAAGACTGATGTTTTTGGTTATGGTGTCATCCTTCTTGAATTAATAACTGGACAGAGGGCTTTTGATCTTGCACGACGTGCCATTGGCGATACTGTCATGTTACTTGATTGGGTATTTATTCTATTTTCTCACATGTCACAACTAAGAAGCATTTATGCAAGGCACATACTTTTCCTCTTTCTATTTGATTTGTGAACCTGACAATGCTTTGAATACAGGTGAAAGAGCTTTGGAAAGACAAGAGAGTGGAAACACTAATAGATGCTGATTTGGGAGGTGAATATAATGAAGAGGAGGTAGAACAAGTAATCCAAGTGGCCTTGCTCTGCACACAAGGCTCGGCTTCGGAGAGACCAAAGATGTCTGAGGTGGTGAAGATGCTTGAAGGTGAAGGTTTAGCACAAAAATGGGATCAATGGCAGAAAAATGGGATTAACATGCCAAATAATCACACACTTCTCCCTAATGTAAATTGGTCTATCGTGGATTCTGCTTCACATATTCCCCCAGATGTACTATCAGGTCCAAGGTGATCTTCACAACCTCAGTTAATACTTCTCAGCATCTACATAATCCTTTCATTACTATAGAAGATAGGTTAAACCATTTGAAAGTGATAATATATTCAAAAACGTTAGTGCATATGATTTTCAGTGTAGCTTGTTTTTCTCCATTTTGGATTGTGTTGTTCGTATAAAACCTCCGGGGTAACATCTAAAATTTTCCACTATATTATAACATTTTAATTGAATTACAACCACTTTTTAATGTCATAAGCTCAAAAATACAAAAAATTTAAAACTTTTTCTTTCTGAATATCCGTTCCCTTCATTCCTGTTAGAATGGTTTTTTTTGACAAATTGGAATAATTTAAAACTTTTTCTAAAACAGAGTGGTTCATAAAACAATTAAAAGTACAATAATCCTTTTAGGGTATCTATCTCTTAGTTATAGTATTTGGGAAGTTCTAATTCCTTTATACATATATCTTATATCATATGTAGACAATACTACTAAAACATTCAACTACTATAGCACAACAAACATTTATGTTTTTCAAAATATCATTTTATCTTCTTCGTCTCATCTTCTTCCAACACTCCTGTCTTATCTCAACCATCATACATACTATTTACCAGCTTCTCTGAAAACAGCAGTTCAACGTAGTTTATGTCATTCACTGTAAATTTCATGCATGCATTGTCATGTATACATTTTATAAACCAGTACAAATAATGATAATTTTCATCCTACTAATCTGTGTGCCATAAGCACCTACCAACCACTGATAACAATATATTCGTTAACTAGTGGAGGCTTTACCTGCATGATTTCTCGTTATAATATTTAAAGTCATAATGTAACTGATCTGGCAAAGGGGTAGCGAACCACCTAAGCCCTGGAGTACTCCAACATAATAGGAATAAAAGACTTACCATTTAAATGCAACAGGTATTACAAAATTATACATGCAATTGGGTGTAATGAGGTAAACTGGTAGCTGACTTTATCCTTACTCCTGTACCGGCTCCTTTTCCTTCCCATTGCCTTGAAGAACCAACCCCAAAAATCTTTTCCTATAATTACACATAATATATATAATACATTTTTAGGTATACTTATTTATAATCATTATATGTCTCTCACGTTCCTAATGAACTAACTATTCTTTCTACCCTTCCAATTTCAATATATATTCCAATTATAGTCCTAATTTAATACCAATTATAAAGTCATTCAATCACCATTACACATATGTACACACGCACACACCAACACATACATATTCATATGTATTCCTATCTTCTAACTCATAAAAAATTCCTAACATCTTTCATTTTCCACAACACCATCATTAATTCTATAAACTTAGTGGAATAAACCTTATTAGTCAACCAAATCTCAAAATGATTATAAGCAATCCTAATCAGACAAAATCAATCTCTTAATTTCTAACATCAAGTTAAACCATAATTGATCATCTTCTCTTTATTCACTAAATAGAAAATTAATCGAACACTACTACAATTATGAATATCATGAGTTCCACATAATAAACTAACTCAATTTAATTAAATCTCAATCATTTATTTCCCCAAAATTCTTCTACTTTATCCTTGGTATCATCAGAATAACAAAAAAAAAAAAAACCAACACTCCTATGAATCCAGAATTCCTCTGAAATTATAAAACCCCAACATACAAGTTATAATTCCAGTTTAATCCTCACAATATTAAAACCAATGATAGAGCATGAACTTCTAATCCGTAAACCTCAATTACTTATTATATCCAAATTTCCTAAACTTTTCAAATCAACGACTAATATCCACTCTCAACTATTCAGTTTATTAAAGTATCAATTTAATTAATCCTCCACGCATTTCAGCCATTCATCATCATCCTTTTGTAGAAGCTCTACATTTAATCACCACTTACATTATTCCCTTCATGAATTCAAACCTGAAGTGAACATTCCTCATATCAAATTCATTGAACAATTAACCTTATCTCCTCAATCTTTTACCACAATAATTATAATTTCAATCAAGATTCCCCCACAACTACCTCTAACCTAACTTTCTTTTCCATTTCTAGAATTGACTACATTCTAATTTAACCTTAATGAATATATCACCTTAGTCATTAATTTAAAACTCTCAATTTCTTAATTAAAGCCTATTTCTTCCATCCCTTTTTTTCTTGTAACCACCGGCTAGAACAAATGAAGAAGAGAAAAATTACAATTTAACACCACAATTTCCCCTTACAAAGCAAAAATCAAACATCACAAATTCATCTCCCCAGCCACTGAAACCCACGGCAAAACAACTAGAGACAAGAAGACAATGAACAATTAACATAATATTCAACCATCCAAATCAACATCCATTCCATCTTCTCTTCACCAGTATCAGAAGCAAAATCATAGAAAACAAAATCCTCAAGATGCAAGAAAGTCAGCGGAATAGAGGAGAAGAAACAAAATACTAAAATCCTAGAAATTAAACACACAAGCCCAAATATGAAATCCAATCGACTTCTAACATCATTTAAACACCAATTGATTTCATTTTGGGTGAATAATTGAAGAACAGCGTCGTCGGTGAACAGGGCAAATTTGGGGGTTCATAAAACAACAATCAAACTTGGTTTATTGCTAAAAATCACCCCTAAATCATTGAATTCGAAACCTAAACTTCATTTTTATGGATTTAGAATTCCCAAAAACCCCAGAACTCAAATCGACTTCTCTCTAAATTACTCACTCAAATCATAAGAACAGAGGGTAGAACGGAGGAGTCGAGGCTCACCTAAGATCGAATTGAGTCCCCCATGTGTCGTTGAAGCTCTCCAACGCTAGTAACCACCGTCGCCACCGGTGGTGATGGTTGGGAACTCGGAGGAATAGAGAGGGTGAGAGCGCAGAGAGAGTTATCGGGGAGGGAGAGAGGGAATAGTGAGGAATGAAGAAAGGAAAAGAATAAAGAAGAAAGGGAAAGATATTTTTAAATGGTAAGTTAACATTTTGCCATTATAATTATAACTTAGGATATTTTCAACTAGGGGCATATATTGTCATTTTTATTTTCTCTTTCCCATTATGCCCTCCTTTGAAAATTTTAATTACTATTTCCATTTCAATTAAATCTGAATTTATTCCAAAAATAATTTTTCTAGATATACTTTAATTTTCAAATTTATTTATAAGACTTTTTAAATACTAAACAATACCCCCAGGTTCTAAATATTCCTTTATTTAAATTCATCTTCTAACTATTTTTTTCTCAATTAATAAAGAAAATAAGCCTTAAAAATTATTAAAAATACATCTGGCCTCATGAATTTATTTATAAGACTTTTTAATTTCTAAATGACACCCCAATATCTTAAATAAATCCTTATTATCTCTTTTTGAAAATTGATCATATTGTAGTTGTTGCAAGAAATTTATAATTGGAAGTCTAAGCCACCAGCGACCTTCACTTGTGTTTTACGTATGATAAGTGAAGGTATAGAGAATGGATGAAAGTATGTTTTGCCTTAACCAATTTGCAAACTCGTACGAGGAAAGATGCAGCCCCCATCATCACCTTTTTCCATCAAGACCACGCTCTAAACTCTTGATACCCAAACCAATAATGTCAACTTCAGTCCCCGTAAGTTCAAAAAGTGGAGAGGAAAATTGAAAAAGGGGGAACAACGATAACACATCCAATCAGCTAACCAAGACATTAACACAAAATTGTAAATAAACAAAAGGACAAAAGAGAGAAAAGAGCACCTCAGAGAAGGAAATTGCATGAAATTGGAGTAACAACGACCAAGAAATCACTGAGGAACATCATAACAAAATTAAAAAATGGAAGAAGAACGAAGCGGGAGGACTAATTAGAGGAAGTGAAGTGAATGAATTGAATGGGAGAGAGAGGAAAGAAAATATACATATACCGAAACAATGAAAACCTATAATCAAATAAATGGAAGAAAGGGAAATAGAAAGAGGAATTGAATGCGTGAATCAATTGCGGGCATTAGAGATAAAAATTGAATTGCTTTGCTAAGAAGGCATCTCACGGAGAGGAGGCGGGAGAGGGTGTTTTTTGTTGTTGTTGATGGGGACTGATTCGAAGGTGCGGTAAGTGGAGAAGGAAGGAAGGATTGTGAGACTCGAATAAAGAAGGAAGTCTACTCACCATTTGAGACCATCTCAGATGTCGCCTGCTCTCTACCTCGCCTCACTTTGCTTGATTCGCTGGCGGAAGATGCGGTCATTGTCATTGCTAGGATCTAAGTCTGGAGATGTATGGAGGAAGGGTGAAGGTCACGAAAGAGAACTATGGGCAAGGGCAGTACGAGATTCTTTTTTTTTTTTAATACAACACTGAAAGTCTGCTAATGAAAAACTACACTAAGTACACAGCAAAATAAAGAATTACTCCCTCCGGTCCTAATTATAAGAGCCAGTTGACTTTTTTAGAAAAATTAAGGATGCAAAATACACCACTTTAAATTGTTTATACTTGTTTTTGTTCCTCAAAACTAAGTTATTTTACTTATAAACTATCATATAATCTAATTACATGTCATATATATTAAGATTTAGGAGTCTAATTTGCTTCCTTAATCTCCCCAAAAAAAGTCAACTGACTCTTATAATTAGGACCGGAGGTAGTAAAAAACATTAAGTCTGTTCGTTTGTGTGTTTTAAAACCACTGTCCATTCTCGATGAACCCACTTCTGCGCCTCTTCAACCACGTCCTTGAAGGGGTGGCTTGGACTGCAACCCCTTTGGATGAGGTTGACAGCTTCCACCGAATTTGTCAGTATCAATACTTTCTTCGCATTTTTGGCTTGACAAACATGAAGTCTGAAACACCTTACTTTTTAATTCTATAACAAAGCATTTGAGGGCAACTTTATGACTACTTTGTTTCAAGTCTACAATTTTCACATCACTTTACCAGCTTTCGAAGATTTTACCATTCAATATACACATCCAAATTTTTTTCATATTGGACTTGCTTTAAAGCTTGGGAGTTATATCATCGGACTGGAAAGTTTCTTCATCAAATAAAATCATTAGCCCTATTTCACTTCATTCAGAGACTAGTAGTATTTGTTAATGGGCATATCCTTGCACTTTCCACATAACTTGTAACCATTAACTACTAAGGTATACATTCTTTTTACATATACTAGATCATATTGGTATGATAGGTTATTGATTTACAAAACACTAGCAAGTCAATAGTCATTCACACACTCATATAACACACCCAAAACATATTATATCAAACAAGTGTTCTTCAAAATAAAACATATCCTTAAACCTCTCATTCTTCATCCCTCTACTTCTTTGCCCTTGTTCTTGGATGAACTGGGTCCTATGTTAAGAACATATTAAATAAAGAGTGAGATTCATAAAAATCTCAGTAGCAACATTATCCATTCCAGCATTCAAATCATGTAGGTTCAAACATAATAAGTCACTAATAATGCCATGAAATTCACACTCTACTATCACAATTTAACAAAGATTGCATACATGGCCATGCAACAAATTACTCATCATTTCCAGGGATAGATGCTAATAGGTGCAGCAGAAATTCACGGCAATTTAAGGTCATACAACCTTAAAGTATCACAATTCAATAACATGAATCGAAAGAGTTTGCTGCCTTGATGTTTCTAAGCTTTACAACTTTCTCTAGTCTTTTGATTCAAGTAGATTCTTGTAATGTAACACCTTACTCTGGGGACATTCTTTAGAGCCCTTTGATAAGTTTGAACCACTAAAGCTATTTAGAAAACCCAAGAATGACAGAAACTAAACTTTTCTCAAATCTCTTACTTGGGCTTCTAACTATGAAAATTCATATTTATTTACTTCTAAACTCAAAAATAGTGGTTCAAAGCTCAAACTTTAACTCTTAAAATATTCTTTATAACCATGATAAAACCTTGGCTCAATTTGGTCCCATTAACTCTGAAAAAACCTTCTTATTTTTTCCAGACATATTGGAATTTCACAGGAATTCCTGTTTTTATACTTAACTTGCAAAATTCATATCTCCTAATCTATACGTCCGAAAATTATGCATGAGTACTTGATTTAAAGATTAGGACGTGTACTATATATCTCGAAAATATCTTGGGCTAATTCAAGTTATAACCTGACGAAATCTCTACCACAAATAACCATGTTCACATGCACTCATAATTATCTAAGTGAAGATATAGCTTTCTACTTGAAGTAGAGTTGAGGTTCTTGGTTTCTTTGCAGGTCTTTAAGCTACTTAAGCTCCTTATGGAGTCTACATATACATAACTATGATAACTAACACTACTACAGAAATACCTTATTGCAGCGCAACAATAGCAGCGCTTATAAAATGTAAGTGATGGGATAGGTATAATATGACCTATACCAGCGCTTATAAATAAAAGTGTTGGTATAGGTATAAGCATATAGCAGCGTTTAAGTGCTGGTATAGACCCCTGTGGTTTATTTCTTATATTAAAGAATATGTAAAACAATTTAAAAAAATTGGCAAATTGTTTTACATATTTGTTTCAACATAAAATAAACCCCGGGGGTCTATACCATATTTAAAACAATTTAAAAAAAATTGGCAAATTGTTTTATATATTTTTTTAAATAAAAAATAAACCACAGTGGCCTATATCAGCGCTTAAGTGCTGGTATAGACCCATGGGGTTTATTTCTTATATTAAATAATATTTAAAAAATTTAAAAAAATTGACAAATTGTTTTACATATTTGTTTCAACATAAAATAAACCCCAGGGGCCTATACCATATTTAAAACAATTTAAAAAAAATTGGCAAATTGTTTTATATATTTTTTTAAATAAAAAATAAACCTGGTATAGGCCCCTGGGGTTTATTTTTTATATTAAATAATATTTAAAATAATTTAAATAAATTGACAAATTGTTTTACATATTTTTTCAACAAAAAATAAACCCCAGGGGCCTATACCATATTTAAAACAATTTAAAAAAATTGGCAAATTGTTTTATATACCCCTGGGGTTTATTTTTTATTTTAAAAAAATATTTAAAACAATTTAAAAAAAATTGGCCAATTATTTTAAATATTTTTTAAAATAAAAAATAAACCCCAGGGGCCTATACCAGCGCTTAAGCGATGGTATAGGCCCCTGGGGTTTATTTTTTATATTAAAAAATATTTAAAACAATTTTAAAAAAATTGGCTAATTGTTTTAAATATTTTTTTAAATAAAAAATAAACCCCAGGGGCCTATACCAGCGCTTAAGCGCTGGTATATGCCCCTGGGGTTTATTTTTTATATTAAAAAATATTTAAATCAATTTAAAAAAAAATTGGCTAATTGTTTTAACTATTTTTTTAAATAAAAAATAAACCCCAGGGGACTATACCAGCGCTTAAGCGCTGGTATAGGCCCCTGGGTTTATTTTTTATATTAAATAATATTTAAAACAATTTAAAAACAATTGGCAAATTATTTTACATATTTGTTTCAACATAAAATAAACCCCAGGGGCCTATAACATATTTAAAACAATTTAAAAAAAATTGGCAAATTGTTTTATATATTTTTTTAAATAAAAAATAAACCCCAGGGGCCTGAACCAGCGCTTAAGCGCTGGTATAGGCCCCTGGGGTTTATTTTTTATATTAAATAATATTTAAAACAATTTAAATAAATTGGCAAATTGTTTTACATATTTGTTCAACAAAAAATAAACCCCAGGGGCCTATACCATATTTAAAACAATTTAAAAAAAATTGGCAAATTTTTTTATATACCCCTAGGGTTTAATTTTTATATTAAAAAATATTTAAAACAATTTAAAAAAAATTGGCTAATTGTTTTAAATATTTTTTAAAATAAAAAATAAACCCCAGGGGCCTATACCAGCGCTTAAGTGATGGTATAGGCCCCTGGGGTTTATTTTTTATATTAAAAAATATTTAAAACAATTTAAAAAAAATTGGTTAATTGTTTTAAATATTTTTTTAAATAAAAAATAAACCCCAGGGGCCTATACCAGCGTTTAAGCGCTGGTATAGGCCCATGGGGTTTATTTTTTATATTAAATAATATTTAAATAATATTTAAATAAACCCCGGGGGGCCTATAATATCGCTTAAGCACTGCTATAGGGCTCTATATTTTTATTTTCAAGCCATAGCTGATGATCTCTCTTGGCGTCACATTTCCCAAAATTCCCCAAATATTATTTGTTTTTCCCTCCTTATTCCCTCAAAACTGAGAAGCCAAATATTTATTCCCATTGCTCAGAACCCAAAGCTGAAGTTTGAGCTTCTTGTTCTTCGCGTCTGCTTTATTTCTTTTCGCCCAGAGCTGAAGCCAAAGCAGTTGGATTCGAGTTGCATCTTCAATCTCGCTCAAGATTCCTGAGCTTTCTTGGAGAAATCCCCAGGTGGGTTTGGGTTCTCGTTCGATTCTTTTATGGCTCTCGTCTTCGCTTTTTGATTTTTGATTTTCGACGTTGTTGCTTTTGATTTCTGGCACCTTGTACAACAATGGTGGCGATCTCAGTCCACCAATTCGCTCCCTGTATCACTTGCCATTCTTAGAGTCCTAACAAATCTAGTAATTCATCAATCCCATCATCTTTTTGCTTTTGATTTCCCTGTTTGACTGCTGAGAAAATGTGCCTGTTGGGCTGTTCTGTGATTACGATTTCAAGCTGTGGAATTGCATTTAGTTGTTTTGATGGTTTTGGGAAAGTTGCTTTGGGTTAATAGATGTGGTTTTTTCAGTGGGAGGTTTTGCACCCAAGTTTTTCTTCTTTGATCTGTTAAATTCAAGTTCAAGTCAAAATTGTAATTTTTCTTCAATTATGTGTGCAGTTTTTGGATTTGATATTCCTTGAATGTAGAAATAACTTGCGAGGTACTTTACAATGCGTTGTTTTAGCTGAAAATGGAAGATGTAGTGTTTGGGTTAAACATTGTTAACATTATTATTTCTCTTGCAATCTTTTGATCAATTTGATTAGGCGGCTAATTGGTCCTCTGGTGGCTATTCCAATTTGTTAGTGGGTCTTATTTGAACATTTTACACAGCGATGCTGATTTATGCAGAAATTTGACTAGCTAAAAGCTTCTAGATGTAGAATATTTCATGCTGTGTCTATATTGTCTATATTGTCCAGATAACTGACTCGTTACAGGCTATCGTACCTCTCTTCGACATCGGTGAAGGAGAAAGGGAAGTCGTGCAAGGCCGGATTCGAATTGGGTAAGCCTCTTCAGAAATTATTTTGATTTTCCAGTTTAAATCAAAGCCTAAATTCATGATGCCTAACTTCTATTCAGTTTGATGCCTAACTTCTCTTCTAAATCCAGCAAGGGTATGCCCCATCGACTGAAAGGTGTTGTCCCTTGGAAAGGATTTTGTTGTTTTCATTTTCGATTCTCTAAAGGAACACTCTTTATTTTATTAATCGAGATATGCTGTGATATTTTGTCGATCTAGTTTTTTGTTTGGGGTTGTTCTGTTTGTGCATTTGGTAAGCGTAAAGTGGGAAGATGATTTACATGAAAACAAATAAATGCTTTCTCTTACCAAGCGCTTTGGAGCTTAAATTGGTTCATAAAGATGAAACTTTTTTCTTTTTAGGATAATGAGTAGGAATTGGGGCAAAAATGGATTTGAAAGGAAGAATCAAGAATTTAAACTCTCCTGTATTGAGTGGAAGAAAATGTATAAAATCAATGAACAACAGAATAGATTGATGTCCATTGCTTTCTCTGTTTTTCTTGGTTGGTTCTTAAATCCTACTGTTTTTGGATTTTCTGAGATTTTTCTGTTTTTTGTTCTTTTGCTAAATTTCATTTTGGATATGAGGCTCTCTTTTCATTGATGTTGTAGCTTGGTTTTGTCTGAGGTGGTGATTTGATGGCACAGTGGAAAGTTCCGTGGAAATTTTTTGTTTACTGTACTTGGCGTGGAAGTTCTGTTACGAACCTAGAATTTTTGTTGAAAATGTCTTTTGTTAGCACCTATTATTTACTTTGTTGTCGAAAAATTACATTGTTAAACTTACCTTGCTATGGCTTGTGTAGTTGTGTACTTATTCTTGTTCTTGTTCTTCCTAGAGCTGAAGCATCGGCCGGCGACGGAGGAGAGCTCTGATTGTCCATGCAAGACCGGATTCTAGTTTAGGTGAGTCTCCTATCTCTATTTCTATTCTCAGTTTCTTCGATTAATGTCATTTCCTCAAAGAAGTTAGGGGATTAATTACTTGGTTTTTTTATAGGAGCCTACAGTTGCCTCATAGTTTAAGAGCTTATATTAATCAACTTTGCCACATATAAGGTATGTTCTTAATTTTCCTTTCTCCATTGAATTATGAGTAATCTAATTGTGGTTTCATTAGAGTCTCATGTCTAATTTTGATGTGGTAGTAATTGTATATTTGTGCCCATTAATGCTATATATGTATATAAGCTCTGTGAGATCTGTTGTTAAAGACTGGAAAATTATTGAGTTGATGATTGGTATTTTGTGGGCTATCCATTTCTATGTTAAAAATAGAGGGCCTTGAGCATGGGAATGTTCATTTTGTAGCTGTTATGCTGCCGATTTTTTGTTAAGAAAATAAGTTAACATCTTGGGGTGGCTACCTAATGTGTAATTCATTATGTACATCTTACCGCCACTTTCCTTTAGTAGGTTACCATGTTGGATCAGAAATTGATGTCTTGTGATCGGCGTTCAAGGAAATATATAGATGGAGCAAAAGAGTTCATTGAATTTGCTGCAGAGCATGCAGAGAACGCTAACAGAATTGTATGCCCCTGTTTGTCGTGTTTGTATGGGAAGCGTGTTCGTCCTCTTGACTTGTTAAGTCATTTAATTTATCATGGAATCAATCAGTCTTATACACGATGGACAAAGCACAGTGAGACCTATGAAGATGAATGCGGAGATCGGGTACCTGATCTTAGTAGCGCTTCGAATGTGCTTGATAGAGACATGTGTGATGAGAGCGATGATCTTGAAGAAATGTTGAACGTGGTGGGTGAGGAGAATCCTGAAATGTTTGAGACACTGAAGAGCGATGCAGAGACGCCTTTGTATGTGGGATGCAGCAAATACACAAGATTGAGTGCGGGCTTAAATTGTATAACCTGAAGGCACGATACGGTTGGAGTGATGCAAGTTTCACCGCGCTGCTGTCCGCTCTGCGAGATATACTCCCAGAAGCAAATGTACTCCCCTCGAAAACATACGAGGTGAAGCAAATTCTCCGGTCGACCGGTATGAAATATGAGAAAATACATCCATGCCCCAACGACTGTATTTTATTCCGAAACCAGTATTCGCCGTTGGAGAAGTGTCCTAAATGCAGCACGTCTCGGTATGGAAAGAAAGGTAAGAGTCCTTCTAAAGTGTTGTGGTACTTTCCGATCATTCCAAGATTTAGGTGCATGTACAGTAATGCGGATGTTGCAAGACTTTTGACATAGCACGCTGATGAGAGGATTAAAGACATCAAGCTTAGGCACCCCGCAGATGCCCCCCAATGGAAAAAAATTGATTACGAGTACCCTGATTTCAGTGAAGAACCGAGAAACCTACGGCTTGCATTGGCAACCGATGGAATCAATCCGCATGGAGTTCAGAGTAGTACTCACAGTACATGGCCGGTGATTCTGATGATATACAACCTCCCCCCAAATTTGATCATGAAACGCAAGTTTATGATGCTTTCCATGCTTATTTCCGGGCCTAGACAGCCCGGCAACGATATAGACGTGTACTTGGATCCTTTGATTGAAGACCTGAAGCATATGTGGGATTCGGGTGAGACGGTTTTTTGTGGATGTAAGGAAGAAAGTTTCAAATTGAGGGCCATGTTGTTTGGCACGATAAATGATTTCCCAGCGTATGGTAATTTGTCCGGATACAGCATCAAAGGATATGGTCCGTGCCCTATATGTGAAGATGATACCCATTCGATGTGGCTGGAGCATTGTAGGAAAAATGTTTACATGGGACATCGAAGGTTCTTGCCGTTAAAACATCATTGGCGGAGGTGGAAGAAGGCATTAAACGGGAGCTTAGAAGAAGGTAGGCCACCAAGGATATTGACCGGGGATGACGTTTTTGAAAAGGTGAACGCGTTGGAGAATGATTTTGGCAAGCCTTTTGCTAAAAATGTGTTGACAAGTGGCTGGAAGAAGAGGTCCATATTCTTCGAACTCCCGTATTGGAAGTCCTTATACGTTAGGCACTTTCTGGATGTGATGCACATTGAAAAGAACATCTGTGATAACCTAATTGGCACGTTGCTAAATATGCATGGAAAAACTAAGGATGGTGTCAATTCAAGGTTAGATCTGCTCAAGTTGGGAATAAGACAAGAGTTGGCACCTGTCGAGAGAGGATACCGCACTTATTTACCTCCAGCAGCATACACCCTTTCAAAGAAAGAGAAAAGATCATTCTGTGAGTTCCTGAATGGGATCAAAGTTCCAGAAGGCTACTCCTCAAATGTAAAGAACCTTGTATCCGTGAAAGAGTTGAAGTTGAAGAACCTGAAATCTCATGATTGTCACGTCCTGATGCATAATTTCTTACCGGTCGGCATACGCAACATTTTACCCAAGAAACTGCGTAGGACGATTACTAGACTGTGTATTTTCTTCAGGCTCATTTGTAGTAAAGTGGTTGATATAGGACGGTTGCAGGATTTACAGAGGTAGATCATTCGTATCCTGTGTGAACTTGAAATGTATTTCCCCCAATCCTTCTTTGACATCATGGTTCACCTTACTGTACACTTGGTCAAAGAGGTTCAACTGTGCGGTCCAGTCTATTTGAGATGGATGTACCCGATTGAGCGATTCATGAAAGTTTTAAAGGGGTATGTCAAAAACAGATATCGACCAGAGGGGTGTATTGCTGAACGATACATCGTTGAAGAAGCGAGTGATTTGTGTGCCGATTACTTATCAAGTGTCGCACATGTTGGTTTGCCGAAGTCTCGTCACGATGGGCGATTATTGGGGAAAGGAATAAGTGGGTTCAACTTAATACGCATTTCGAATGCTGAAAAGGAGCTTGCTCACTTGTATATTCTTCACAACACTCCTGAGGTTGAACCATTTGTTGAAGAACACAAAAAACTCCTGCGGGAAATACACGGTGATAGAAATGAGAGTTTGATTACAAGGGAGCACAACAAAACATTCATTAGATGGTTCAATGCTCGCATTTGTCAGCAGTTTGATCTTAATGCTGGATCAGTTTTTGAAAGATTGTTTTGGCTGTCGAAAGGACCGGGTTTGCACTCATTTTCCTACACCGCCTATGCAATCAACGGTTACACATTCTATACAAAAGACCAGGATGAAAAAAGCACAATGCAGAATAGTGGAGTCACACTTGTTGCCGAGGCATTACATATATCCAGTGCGAGAGATACAAATCCTATATATGCGAAGATGGTATACTTTGGTGTGATTGATTGCATTTGGGAGTTAGATTACACCATGTTCAGGGTTCCTGTGTTCCGATGTCAGTGGGTTAACAACCATAGTGGACTGCGGTTAGATGAATTTGGGTTTACATCGGTCGACCTTTCTAAAGTTGCATATAAGGATGATCCTTACATTCTACCGTCCCAAGCATCACAAGTGTTTTACATTGCCGATCCTTCTAAGAAGAATTGGTCAGTTGTCATGCAGTCGAACAAAAATTATGCCGAACAAGTTGATGATGAAAGTAGTGATGATGATATGAATATGATAGAAGAGGATCCTTCATTTGATACGTTACTGGCAGAAGAGATTGATGCAGACGGATATGATGATGAAGATGAGCATGTTTATGTAAGGAGTGATCATGAAGAAGGCATTTGGCTCAACACAACCCTAAATCCAACAAAAAAGAGGAAGCAAACAATTTTAGATAATATAACACAGAGGAAAAAGAGACGAAAGCCCTCATATTGATTTAAGTTTGTATGTATTTCTGTTTTACATTGTGAACTACTTCATTTAATTATTCTGCACTAAAATCATGTCTTGTTTCATTATTTTAATTTGCAGGAAAATGGATCCCCCCTGAGCGACGAGGAAGAAGAACAACCGATTGTGGAGCCAGATATCGATGCGGGTAGACAGGCTGTCGAGGCGGATGCTACCCGTGGCATCACCCTTATGCGTAAACTACTCAAGCGCAGATCTCTGGGAAAAAAGACCAGACTTAAATGGAACGAAAATAACCAACCAATCGGGGAGACTGCGAAAGACCTCTCTGGTTTTATTGGGTGCACTGTTCGGCAGAAAGTGCCTATTACTATCACAGATTGGAGAACCGCGGGGAGCTGCAAGAACGCGGTTTGGTCAGAGATTCAGGTTAGGTGCCTTTTTACAATTTAGTTTTATTATGACAACATTGTAACTAACAAATCTAATGTGATTTCTATTGTTACAGACCATGTTTCATATTGATGATTCTCATAGGGAGTATGTCATGATGAAAGCTTCCAGAATGCATCGCGGTTTCCGCACAAATTTGACCAAGTACTTCCTGAGAGATGCAGACGGGGAGATCGTTCCAACACCCCCAGAGGCATTCGCAGGGTCAATTACCCAGGAACATTGGAATGAATTTGTGCAATCACGGTTGACACCGGAGTTTGAGGAAGTAAGTCAAAGAAATAGACAGGCGGTTAAAAGCTGCGAATATCCGTATATAGGCGGACGAAAGACCTTTCCTGAATTGGAGCAAGATATGGTATGTTAGTAACGCTTCTAAATACAAAATTATAAATAAATGTTTACGTGATTAATTATGTGTTCACCTAGCTTGCTTGACAGATTAAGGAACAGGGCCTAGAAGGGAAGCCACCACTGCATGGCCTCTGGTTTCAGGGACACTCTCAAAAGGACGGTACCATCATTCACGACGAGGTCAAAAGAGTCCGTGAACGATGTGTAAGTCATTCTCTTGGAGTTTGTAATATCTTTTTAACTGGTGACTTTGCTAAGTTAATATCTAACAACCATTTCTTCTTATTATAGGATATGTTGTCACAAGAATACCCTGACGAGGTCAACAAATTTGGCCCCGATGATTTCCTGAGCAGAGCACTCGATCGCCCTGAGTATTCGAGCCGTGTTCGGGGCACAGGTCTAGGGGTCACGCCCTCTTCTTACTTTGGCCGCCAACATAGGGCATCAAAAGGCGAAGTAAGAGCGTTACAAGAAGAAGTTCAATCTCTGAGGGAGGAGATGCAACGACGGGACGAGGAGATGCAACGACAGAACGAGGAACTGCATCGGAAGTATGAGCATATGTTCGAATTTTACCAGCGATATAATGTTGCATCACAAACGTCAAACTTCGTACAACAAGGTAACGTTCCTCCCGTCGATAGTCCAAGCATAAGGGAGAGTTGTACGATGCCGCGGGCCCAAATTCCTCAGGTAGTTCATACATTCTTTGCTTACAAACTTGCAGCGACATTGTTATATTATGCGTTGTGAGCTAATGTTGTCAACTCTTTCGTAGGGCGAGTCAAACTGCAGGCTGTATATCGATTACTCTTTCAGTGAAGTAGTTGCCAAAGGGAAGGTCTACAACACTTCCAACACGACCCTGCACAACTCGCCGTTGCCTAAAAATGCACTGAGAGTAATGATTGAATCCTCCTACAACAACGCGGCACCAATACTGTTCCCTACTGATGAGATAACTAGCGTCCAAGATGCTATCGGTGCTTTCGTTGCTTGGCCCGTTGGTTTGATTGAGCCAACACCACAGGTGGTTATTTACTAATAGCATTTACACTAGCATTCATTGTGTTTGAAGAATGCTCTTTTATTTACATGTTTTTTCAGGGTACACGCTCTACCGGAAAGAAAGCACAAAGGCCTAATGTCCAAGGTACCGGTGTCAAGTGATGAAGAAAAAGAGTTCACATATTGATCCATCGTCACAGGTGATTATTTACTAATCAATTAAACTAGCATTCTTTTTTATTGGAATAAAATTTCAGACTTTCTATTTACATGGTTTGTAGGCAACAAAAGCCAAGGGCAAGAAGAAAGTACAAGCGCCTCCTGTTATTGAACGTACAAGCACCGAGACGCCAAATCGTGCTCGATTGCAAGCATTTGCAGCCACCCTATCTCCCGAATTTACTGCCAATATTCCATTCGACAAGCGTATATTTGGGGTGTCAAATATGGTTGAGCATGTTTTTAAGGAGCAGATCATGGACGTGCTTGATCAAGGATGGCTCGGTGGTACCGCTATCAATTTATGGATCAGGTATAAATGTGTTTCCATTGGGGTTTCGTTTAATGTCATTAGTTTTACACTAATTGGGAGTTTGTATGGTTTCTTTGAAGGCACCTGCATGAACATGTCATGATTGCCGGGGATTATGTCTCGTTCGAATTCATAAGCCCCTATGACATATCACATATTGCGGGCGTGAGCTATGACGAGCAGTCCGCGAAGCTTAAAAGGCGTTTTTCTTTAAAGGCAACAGGCATGACTTTATTCTTAGCTCCAATTAATACAGGGTAAGTCGATATGCATTATAGGTTTCATCGTATTCTTAGCTCCAAGCATCATTTATATATACTGACATAACGTTCTAAAAAATTTTAGGCAGCACTGGCTTTTGCTTGTCATCTATCCGCAAGCACAAGCGAATCCCATTATTTACTATTTGGATCCTGTGTATGGTGCTGAACTAGAAAGTCGCACAGCTTTGATGCGCCTCATCAATAGGTACGTGAATGTCAGCATTCTTTGAATCCGTTGCATCATTTGTCATTTTATGACCCTAGCTAATAAAATTAATTTACTTTGTTTTGTTTCCAGCGCATTGACCAGTTTTCGGTCCTCCGTTAACTTGAGTTATTCCAAAGCCCTTGACCAGAAAGATGCTTATAAGTGGCTCACAGTCCAGGTTCTATAAGTTATTCAATTTTTTAAACAATCTACTCAAACATAAAGTAAATGTTTCTCATATGATATCTGGTATTTTTTGTTACAGTGCCCCTTCCAACCCAATAACAACGACTGTGGATACTATGTGATGCAATTTATGAGGGATGTAGTTACACATGATCGATGTAGCATTCCATTGACAGTAAGTTTTTTATTTTGCCAACTCTAATTGTATTTGAACTTGTTATTAGATTTCAAGTAGATTTGATTGCCATTCAAATTTATCTCTCTGTGCAGTATTACCCAGACGCACGTTGCCCCTCATTGTCGAGGGAAAAAATGAATGCGCTAATTGAGGAATGGTGCACTTATGTTCTACCTCTTTTACACCAAGTACAAATGTAGATATATAATAGTATAGCTAGTAGCGTGCTGTTTCCCAATTAGAATGGTTGGTTCATTTGTACATTGCTCTCTGGATGAGTTATTGGTGTATTTTCGTTGCCTAGAACTGTATAGAATTGCTGGTATTTTAGCACTGATGTAGGTGGGTTATATAAACTAAAATGAAATATTTAAAAAAAAAATCAATACCAGCGCTTACTTCATTAAGCGCTGCTATAGGTAAATTTTAGGTATACCTATTGCAGCGCTTAAGCGATGCAATAGGTATACCTTTAGCAGCGCTTAAGCGCTGCAACAGGTCACTATTGCATCGCTTAAGCGCTGCTTTAGGCCCCCTATTGCAGCGCTTAACAAGCGCTGCTATAGGCCTAATAGCCTATAGCATCACTGGCTATTGTAGCGCTTATAAGCGCTGCTATAGGGCCAAAATAAGTGATGCTATAGGCATTTTCTGTAGTAGTGTAAATCATAAATTCCAAAGTACTCCTTTATCTCCTTGCCTTAACTAATGATCCACCGGCTTCTCCTTTCCTCTAGAAGTGCTCTATCCTATGGGTGGGACAGGGAAAGAGGGGGTGAGATTTGGGGAAATCTCAGTAACAATAATCACAATTAGTATATAATGCATGGTAAAAACTGTGCATGTAAAAACAAGCCAATGAGAATAATACCTTACAAGCTGATTAACTGTAAACTGTGAACTGTAAACTATAACTAATTTCACACATGATCATGGCAAAATAAACAGTAAGGATGTTACATATTCTCATGCCTAACTGCAGCATAAATGGAAAATATATACATGCAACCAAAACAAAACATACAAAATTGAAAATTAAAGCTACCTCTAATTGGGCTCTTTCTACAGCACTTCTGCTCTGATTTCCTTCTGGTAAAACTGAAGGTGGATCAATTCCTAACCTTAATAAATATAAACAATGAGATTACTTTTGGTGTATGTGATAAACTTTTTCAGCCATTTCTTCTTGAAATTTTCGGCCAAACTCCATAAGATTCCTTTTCTACATTTTCTACTACAAATCAAAACTTTTTCTATTTATTATATGCTATAACTTGAGGCCTTTATTCTTAGTAAGCATATGAACACTTTCTTCTCCCATTTAGAATTACTTCTATAAAATTCAACTCTTAATCCAACTATAGAATTGTATAAACTTGAAAGTAGGGAGATAAGAATATACTTACCAAGAACTTAAAGAAAACTTCCTACGTACTATAATTCCTTCTAACTAGGCCTCATTCTTTCTCTATTTTTCTTTCTCTTTTTCTTTCTCTTTCTCTTTTTATTTTTCTCTTCCTTTCTTCCTTTCCTCTTTGCCTCACCGTCCTCTCACTTCCCTTCCTTATTTCTTTGCTTTCAACTCTTTATATAGGCATATTAATACTTGGTGGGCAAGCCTTACGCAAGCTTGGAGAGGAAGGGTTTAATTCTTGCAAGACAAGTGTCTTACATGAAGAATATGTGGCTATCTTAAACTTGGAAGACAAGGCCACGTTTTTGTGGTTGAATGAGAGGGGAAGAGCTTCCTCAATAAGCCAACAAAACTTCTCAAAGAAGAATTATGCCATGACTTGGTGAGCAAGTAGGTAATAGGCTTCTAGAGTAAGCTTTGGCTTCTTCCTTGACATGTGTAAAAGAGGAAGGATGGTTGGCTACTTTTCTTGGGAGAGAAGGCCACGTTGTGGCTGCATACAAGGGGAGGAAGCAAACATTAAGCCAATCATATATCAACTTGGAAGAGAAGCCACTTGAACTTGGAGAGCAATCTTCATGAAATACCATGTGTCCTTACTAAAAAAAAATTGTCTTTATTTGTAACAAGATGGCTAATTATTTCGGGATTATTTAACATGCCCTAGACATGTAAATTAAGCTCCTCTATGATCCCAATAATAAACTTCCACATGAACCTTGCTACATATAAACTTTTGGAACATATAATTTACTTAATTCACAAGCTTATATAATTATTTTGGGCCCTTAATCTTATAATAATTCCGATCCCCTTCTAAAATCTTAAATAACTCTATTTTCTTAAGCCCAAAATTAACTTCTATTAACTTCCTTAATGATATACTCAAATAGCTACTTTGGAGCTATTGAGATTTTTGGGATGTTACACATATATTGAATCCTAATTCAATATAAACATTCTCTAATCATTAATAAGACCAAATAAAGTCTATAATTCAACTAAACTCCCCCTTTTTAACACCCACGTTGTTCTATTGAATTTCCCTTGGTCAAATTTTAGATTTTTAATTCTATAGTTTCTGAAATTATTTCCTTATCCTATTTCTTCTTATAAATCTGCCCCATGATCTTTAGAGGTATTAAATCAATAATTTGGTTAGTTCATTTATTCACTTCTACATCCAGTAAATACTAAAGATTGAGTTTTCTAAAATCATTACAGTACTTCATTTAGAGTTTAAGCTTCTATAACTCATGATATAAGAGCAACATCATCAATATCAATTCAAGCTTCACACCTATTAGCCTATAGTTTTCCTCAATTTTTTTCTTATTATAACCCTTATTTCATTTGAATATCCTCACATTATTACAGAAATATCCTATAGCAGCGCTTTTTTTGACCCTAAAAGCGCTGCTATAGCCAGTGCTGCAATGGGTCATATGACCTATTGCAGCACTTATTTTGTGTTATAAGTGCCTCTATAGGTAACCTAAAGCGGCGCTTATAATCTCAAAAGCGCAGCTTTTGGTCATACCTATAGGAATTATTTTTTTAAAAAAATAAAAAATAATACCTATAGCAGCGCTTATTAATAAAAAAGCGCTGCTATAGATACCTATGGAAATTCTTGAGCGGCCGAATTTGAATGAATGTGATCCCATGAATACCTTAGTGACTTCAAGAGTGTTTGAATCTTAATAGATATCCCTAAACTGAACCAACTTGGAAGTAAAATGAAAAGAGTTTCCATCTAAACGTTGTTGGTAGTTTGATGTACACAGTGGTGTGTAAAGTATCATATATTCATTGTGGTAGGACTTTGTAAGTCAATACTAGTCCAACTGTCGTGAGAGGCATTTGATGCCTCCATAAAAAATGCTGAAAGATACTTTAAAGGGTACGATAATTATGCGCATTCAAAAGTACTTATGTGGTGGTACATATGGCTATATGGTCAATGATGTCTAGAAGAACATCTTGGATTTGAAATGAGGATTCAAACCTAGTGTTAATGCATTGTGAAATCACTATAACCATTGCCTAAATAAAAGACCCTAAGTATCATAGCATGAGTAAAATACAAAGATATATATGTGAGATATGCTGTAGCATATAAAGTTGTTGCTAAACAACAAGTTTCTATGCAAAGTCCCCTAATTAAGCCTGTGGCCAAGGATATACATGTAAAACATGATAAGTCCTTTGGCAAGCATAGGATATGAAGTAATGGATACTTCATTAAGGCTTTACATGGTTGTGTGATAGTATACAATGTCTAGTATGTCGTACAGGTTGATGAGGTCGGCTCTTGCACACGAGCGACCGCCTTTGACACTCAAGAGTAGTGTGCAAAGATGAGACAATGTGTTCACCAGCAAAGCATTGAAAATACTGATATGGTAGAGAAGAAACACAAACTATATGTTGCCTCGGCTCAAAAGTGCAGCAAGTCGAGATGAGATCCGTTGTTACACACATATGGATCGAATTATGGATACCCATATCCGTAATACCTATAGCCAGACAACAAAATTTTTCAAAATTGACGTCATACAATGAGAGAAGAGTTGAAGAATTTTGAGTTTAGATACTGTGTGTTTCTATACTAAAGTCTATATGGTGTTAATGATACAATCAAATCGACGTACTCTCTTATAGAAAAAGAGTAACATCGTAGCATGCGATTCATACTGCATGTGTTAAGATTACCGCAAACTGAAAGCAGTGAATGGATCCCTGTTTCACTGCTGTGTGAGTCTAAGAAAGGTTCCATACTTTCTTGATGTCCTTTGACTTTGACAATGTCATAGAAATATGTTTTAGTGTCTACTACCTTAGCGTATATTCGTATGGTCATGATAAATGCGATCTAAAGGTGTTACGTTAGGAAAGTGATTGATTCATATTGAAGTGATATTTGGGCGAAAGGAAGATTACCTGAAATACACATACTTATGCTAGTGTCTGAGACCGGTCCATTATGATATTAGTGTGCTAATTTCATAAGTGTGGACAGTGCATATGAGAAAGGTAGTTTGAGCTTTATCTTGGCTCTAAAGGGATTAGATTGGGCATGAGAGAAGTGTATTTGTGTAAATCTAGGATATCTGAGGCACTATATTAAAATGATTGAGCTGCACTACAGGGTTGTTTTGTGCTGGTCTCTGTAAAAGAGATTTCTAGTATAAGACACCTAAAAGGAGACGTCGTGCTCACGCGGTTACGACAGAGCACTTAGTATGAAAGAAGAAAAGAAGAGAAAGAGACTTGACCCTTAACATCTAACCCATCAAGTGTGAGTGGGAGATGTAGGAATGCACCTAATCCACCCTTGGTGGGTTAGGGCCTAAGTCCAAATGAGAATTAGGGCTATTATATAATACCCAATAAGAATTGGGGCTAATATATAATTATAGAAAGACTTGGGATAAAATGAGTAATTTTTCACTTTATAATTTGAAATTGAAAAGATGTGTCTTTTCAAACGTAATATATGGGGGTTAACATTGTTATGGACTGAAGGGTTAACCATGGAACAAAATAAACTCCCGATAAAATCTTTCTGCATCTCTTTTCTTCTCTTCCTCTAATGGTGCATCTATCCTATAACGTGATCAGAGTCCAAGTCCGTGCTCCGATTTCGTGTGGTGCCGAGCGAGTCAACCAGATTCCAGGTACTCCCGAAAACCTACACACGGTTTTGCAGAACCACTATCAAACACATCAGGATTTTCTATAGAAGAGTGAATAATTCAATCTTAAAAAGCAAGTAACCAAGTCCCAGCTAAAACATAAAACCTATAATTCTTCAAAATGGAACGGTGCTATAAAGTCAATAACACTGATCCACCGAATTAGAAAATTTCTAGAAGGGAAAAAAGAGCAGATTTATTATCAACACATAGTGACTCTCAGGTCAACTCAAACGAAGTCAAGGTGAATCCTAATAATATGTGGGTTTTGGGTCAGCTAAAGCAAGCAGATAAGCCAAGACACAAGAAAGCATGCTTCTCCCTCTAGTTATAAGTATTGCATGATTAAAAGAGTACTTGACCTTGTCCTAACAGGCTTAAAAGTACCCCATTAGGCTCTATTATTGCTTTTAAAAACAACATTAACTGTCTTTCAGTCTGAAGGAAGTTTAAAAGGAAGATGAAAAAAGGAACAAATAATGAAGCAAAGGTAGGAGCATCTATTAAACATTAAAAACTATTCTTCCCGCCTTTTCCTACTCTCTATTCTCTTCCACTATAAGCACCAGCTCACACACCCAATGGATGGCTCCTCACTCAAATCATTGTTCACAAGATGACATTAGGCTCCGTGTTAGCTTATGACTAGGCACTGGTGAGCCAGCCTTCAGTACAAATTTCAAATTTCAAATTTTGAAACACCTATTTTAAAAAAGCCGTGCTTTAGAGGTTATCCTATTTGCCTCAACTCAAATCCATTTTCGAAGAGCTTCTCAACGTCGGCCTTTCATCTGAGGTGCGTATGGTTACCACTCTTCTTTTCCTTTTCATCTACATAGTAGATGATTCCATATTCCCGTTTTGGATGCACCTCTGTTTCATAATAAATTATGTCTTTATGGTGGTTATGTTGCATTTATGTATATCCTTTAGTCTATACAGTGCAGATCCACTTGTGAAAGCTTCAGCTCGGGGTTTAGTATTTTGAGGTTTACATAAATCTTTGTTTACCAACAGTGTACTTTGTGTTCTTTTTGCAGAAATGGTGGATGCCATGAAGAATATTGCTAAGCTCAATGATGAATCGACGGTTGAGGAGCGAAGCCTTCTCTCAGTTATAAGAATGGGTGGGTGGGTGCAAGGGGAGCTTCCTGGAGGATTTTGTCTTCGATTGAGCAGAAAGAGGAAGCAAAGGGGAACGATCTGAATGTGCAGTGTATGGAGGAGTATAGACAGAAGGTGAAATCAGAGTTATCAAACATCTGCAGCGATAGAAAAGCAGCAGCGATAGAAAAGCAGCAGCAATAGAAAAGAAGGGGCATTTATGTCGCTGGTAGCTTCATTTATATTTCCTATTGTACCTTCTTCTTTACTTCGTTCTACATAAGAAAGCTTTTGACTGTTTTGTTGTTCTAAGTTTGCCTCTGTTCTTTTTTTTTCTTCCAGGCACCCATACTTTCACTTTTATTCCATTTTCCTTCATTCTATATATTGGGAAATTAAAATAGATTTCTTCAATTTTAAAAACCAGTCAACTTGTGTTTGCTAATTCAAATGACAATCTCACTCATTTATGTTTCAGATGTTGTTGGAAAAGATCTTCTGTTGTTATTCATTTTTAGTCATGATCACTGTGGTTTTAAATATAAGGCCATAATTTTGTTAAGATAATTGTCAAACTGATTTGTTCACTGCCATGAAGAATATTTTGGGAATAAAAAACCTACGAAGATCAAACTGATAAGGTGCACGGTATGGAACCACATATTCCATTGAAAGTATTACAAGTTTCACAATTCAGGTTTGTCTTTCTGGGCAATTGTGTGAAATTTTTAGAGTAAACTAATTGTGTTTGTTTCATTAATATTCAAGGGTGTCCGACTGTCTCTTAGGCTTTTTTGTGTATTATTGAGTGAACAATTTGGAGTTGTTAGTCATATATGATTTTGTACTTGTAGGAATGGGTGCTTTCTGCTCCCAAGGAAGATCTGCATCTGCCAGCACCTAACATATTCAATCCTACAGATTTGTCACTTAAGATTATGCAAGAGAAGGTATAATATGTGTTGGATTTTATGTTACATAAATATGGTTATTGGTGTCTTAATTCTATTGAAAATATTTATCTTTTAAAACAGGTCAAGTTTCCAATTGTTGGTCACCATATTCAGCCTTAGGGTACAAACCAGATACAATGTTTTCCACTCCAGAGGCTTATGTAAAGATAGATTTCAATTGTCCGTATGCTGGAAATTCCCTTGAAGCTGAAGTTTTGAGTGATATTTTTATAAGATTACTGATGGACTATTTGAATGAATATGGATGGTTGTTTCTTATTCCCATGAAGTGCATGGTACTTTCGCTTGAATATATTTCCATTATATTTCTTATTTAAGAAATCATCTGACATTCCTATAATTTAGGCCCAAAGAAGAAGTTAGGTGCATCCTTTGGGGATCATGGTTAGATACTGTTGGGAAGGAGGAGTTGCGGGCGGCAATGAATGATAATGGGCCGGTTTTTGTCCATGTACAGTAATATGATTCTTTTAATAATTTTACCTGAAGAAAAGTTGTGAAGGGTCCTTTTAATAATTGTACGTGCAGAAAAAGATGAAGATATATAACCAGAATGATAATACAGGGAAATGCATGAGTGTGTTCAGGAGGGGTTTCCATACCAAGATCATTGTCTTTATTTTCA
Source organism: Mimosa bimucronata (assembly GCA_037074515.1). Taxonomy (NCBI): domain Eukaryota; kingdom Viridiplantae; phylum Streptophyta; class Magnoliopsida; order Fabales; family Fabaceae; genus Mimosa; species Mimosa bimucronata. Next base: position 24,005,384 of record CM073441.1, read on the forward strand.
ACAAATAGAGGCACGTGATAGCAGATTTTATGTCAGCTAGGTCGAACTGGGTTTTAGCCCTCACATCCAGAATTGTGTATTCTTCAACTGCTATTAATTCTTTAGCTTCATCAGCATTTATATAATTCAGCTTTTTTGTCAAGCTTCTCCTTACAAGAAGTTTCCCTGGCATGGTCCTTGCATTGTGAGATTTTAATACCAACGATGTCCCTAAGTTGCTGAAAACAGAACCTTGATCCCTTACCAGTGTTCACAAATACTCAAATACTATTCGACTATTTTCCTTCATTAGTCTCGAGAATAAAATTTACTTTAAAATCTATCTTTCGAGATAAATGCCGAAAATCTGTAGAAACAACCAGATGGAATCGCCAGTATAATGTATTTTATTGTCTTGTCAAGATTTTCCCCCATTTCAGAAAACAAGGGAAGTAATTTAAAGAAGTCAGCAGCTAAATAAGTCTCAACAAACGATAAATCTAGGTAGGAAAAAATTATTATTAATAAATGCTCTAGAGTGTTAATTACATTAAAAATTTAGTTTAAATATTGACATTTTCTTAGAAAAAAAGTATTTCATAGCTAATGCAATTAATAATCAAGCTTTTAGAACAACTCACTTTTGAATTAAATAAAGCACGTTTTTGGGAATTGGTGTTGGATTCTGATGGTGTATCGTGGATTCTAAAACATTGTTTGTCCCATTAGCAAAAGTGCATACACTTCATAATGGCTGTTCCTATTAATTGTCACTCACCGTACCCCAAGTGTTCTAACCCTTCTACGTGTTTAATTTATATTTAAGCATAATACAAAAATCATAAAAAAACTATATTATTCATGAGAAATTATATCCATAACAAATTTGACAAAAGAACTATATTTGTAATGGATGTGCAAAAATGGTCAAATATCTGTTTATTGACATAAATTAAATCATTTATTTATAATTGTATACCAAAAGGTTTTCACAAATGTCTACGACCTTAAATGGTCACATGTCATGAATGTAGCATGCTTTATAACTCTACACATTTGTTGTTATCTATTGGTTCATTGCATATTTTACAATCGAGAACTGATTTTACTTTAATTCATGTACACTTAACAATATTAGCTTAGAGAAATCATGAAATGTTGAACAATGTGAATAAGCTATAACTTCTGACAATTAATTACCCGTGCAACCCACGGGATGTCCAGCTCGTTTAATACAATGGAAAGCATCATTCAAATTAATAAATCAATACATTGCTTCTTATCAATCTTATTCAGTTTAAGGACAAGCAAAACTCATTACACAGATATAAGCAAAATACAGGTAATTTGCATCTCTGAAAAAACAACAGAAAAACCACACAATACCAATAATACTACCACAACAACAGCAAAAAAAAACACATATATGGGACGCGGCTTCTCTCCTCTGTCGCGTCCGTCGGCTGCCCTCCTCTTCCCAATCTGGACCATTGGATCTAATGTTTTATAAAAATAAATATGTTTATAAAACTAATTTTAAATCTCATAAATAAATTTAATCTATCATTATTTGGTCTGAACAGTTCACAACTGTAATAAAAAATGAAAAATAAAATAAAAAATTTATAATAATAGTATACAGTTCATTACTGTTCAGAACAAATTTTGGCAAATTAAATTTATTATGTAATTTTAAATTATTTTTTATAATTAGATTTTGATCCAATGGTCCATATTTAATATTTTATAAAAATAAATATGTTTATAAAAATAATTTTAAATCTCATAAATAAATTTAATCTATCATTATTTGGTCTGAACAGTTCACAACTGTAATAAAAAATGAAAAATAATAATATAAATTTATAATAATAGTCTACAGTTCTTTATTATTCAGAACAAATAATGATAGATTAAATTTATTATGAGATTTAAAATTATTTTTATAATTAGATTATTTTTATAAAATATTAAATCTGGACCATTAGATCAAGATCCAATGGTCCAGATTGGGAAGAGGAGGGCAGAGGAGGGACACGGCAGAGGAGAGAAGCCGCGTCCATATATGCATTAGGCAAATAATTCAAAAGCTAGATTAGTTAGCATGATCAGTATACCAATAAATAATGCCTAAATAATCATCAAGGGAAAATAAATGGTCACAGACTGGACCAATGAGAAATGTGCTATTACAAAATTGATGTTGCATGCAGATACATGATATAAGACATAGAATACCAAAGTTATCAGCCATAGAAACAGATAGTGATGCTTCTTTACCGCCGTCAATGCTCACCGTTGCAGAAAGAAGCAGAGCTCAGGTTTGGTTAACACATAATCCTGCCTTGCGATGACCAGTACTGATAAATGTAGGAAAGGAAACTTCAACATTTGATTTTGAGAAACAATGAATATTAAAGATCCATGTGATGACAAGTACTGATTGTTTGCCAACAATGTAACAATTTTAAGAGCAATTATCTCTTTGCGAAGCTTCTTAATCATAGCCATGGGCTTCCTCTTCAGCCCTCTCTGAAACCTCTCTGTGAACTCGAGCGGTGAAGAGCTTGACGAGCTCATCAGTGGACATATAGAGAAAAGCATCAAGAACAACGCCACTGAAGCTGAACTTCTTAAACATTCTCTTCTTTGGCTGTCCTGTAGCGACATCAGCCTCAACGTTTTCCTGAAAAACGTAGATTCATCACAGATTCAGAACACACATGAATGGAAAACAGAGAAAACTTGAGGAGATCGAACTCACCATGGCTGCGAAACGAGATGTGAGAGAGAGAGAGTGGCTGAAAATGGAGCAGAGCAGATTAAGGGAAGGAGACGACGGCAGTGTGGGTTCTGGGTGGCGGAGGCTGCGACGGGAAGGAGAGATAAGGCTGGGGGGTTCAAATCGATGGTGATGGGGTTTGTGGCCGAATGGCTTCTATCGAAGAGGAATGCGAGACGGTGACGGCTAGGGTTGGGTGACTGTGAAGGTTAACGAAGATGGTGGCCGAGTCTAACGACGGAGGTGGCGGTGATTTGGGCGATTAGGTTTTAGGGAGAAAGAGACAATAACTCTCCGCCAATATCCTCATCGATTGACACTCTTCAATTGAGACGTTGTGAGATATGGAAACACTCTTTCTCTTTCAACGTCTCAATTGAAAGATCTTTTTTTTTAAAAAAAAATGTTATACTTTCCATGTCTCACAATATTTATGAGACGTGGAAACACTCTTTCAACATCTCACAAATATTGTGAGACGTTGAAAAATTCTTTTTAAATGTTCTACTTTGCACCTCTCAAATATTGTAAGACGTGGATACTACTTTCTGTCTTTTTTTTTGCCCATTTTTTGATTTAGCGCCTTTGTTTTCCTAAAATCCACGTCTCAAATAGAAATGAAACGTGGTTTATTTGAAACTTCTCCAAATATTTAAGATTTTGCCACTACAATTTTTTCTAAGTCTAATATTTAAAAAAGAAATGTGAAATGAGGACGTTAATAATGTTTTTTGTAGTAGTGATATGCAAAAATTTGATTCTTCCACAAAATTGTGACATGTAATACCAACACAATTAGCAAATGTTTATATAGGAGACCTCTATTCATGATTTTGAAAATCATTGTGGAATTTAATAACTTGATATACTGGTCAAGTAAAATGCAAATTTGTATATTTTCCAATAAATATTTTATGTTAAATGATTTTCTTATACATGCTTCTGGCATTTAAGATCCTTCAAGGATTTTCATGTAAATTTCACAATATTCAATTATTGATGTATATTTTCTTTTCATATACTCTCAGACTTATAATCATATATTGAAATTATAATCATATTTTCGTTGTGATTTTCCTTTTGTTTTCCTTTTGGACAATCATCTTTATATCAACTTCTTATGACATATCTCCAAATAAGATAATCATTTAATCACGTGATATCATTTTCAAAATCGTTGTCCACAACTTTATTCCTTTCAATGACGTTGTTTCTCATTGTTACATAACTTATTGAGATCTCTTTATTATTTTTCATGTACCTGAACCTTCTTTGAGGTTTTTTCAATTAGTTATGTCTTAATACTCTTCTAGAGTACCTCCTCAATATGATCATCTTCATTATAAGCTCCTCTTTATTCAAAGTATTTATCTTTTGAGCCGATTGATTTCTCATACTTCAGGCATGTCACATTTGTTAGAGCATTTTCAGCTGGAATATGAGATTTGATAATTCTTATCTAGATCAGTAATTATATCTGGCAGGTATTTTGTAATATTTCATGAATGCAAAATCTGATGAACTTCTGATTCATACTACTATATTTGATGATCTACATTTAATAAAAATAGTGCATTGCATAACTTTTTGTTTAATAATTATGTGGTATAAGTCTCCTAAATCAATTTGTTTCATTTAAAAACATCATTTTGTTTCATTCAGAAACAAACAAAAAGAAGGACAACATTTATCTCAACTTTCTTCAACATTCATCTATGTACATTGTGATGGATTATTAGGTATATCAATGCACATTCAAATATTTTAAGATGGAAAATATCTAGCTCCTAACCAAAAGCTAATTTTACTCGGAGAATCTTGTTGACTTAATATAAATATGTGCTGCAACATGTAATTAATAGTAAATATGCCATCATTGAAATAGAAACTTTATTCTCTAACTATCCATGGAGGCTTTAATAAATAATTTATTGATCATATAATATGGGGCTGCCACATGGCCAGTGGCCCCACTACCACATGGCAATCAGGGGCCGCCGGCCGTCAGAGCTCCGACGGTGGTCGACGGAGGTGGGCCTCACCAGACGGTGGTGGGGGCCCTTTATTTAAAAAAAATATTTGAACCAAAAGCATTTCAATATTTTCCATTTAATTTGGGTATAGACAGTTCAGTCTAATGTACTGACCGGTCTTTTTCAAATTTCGCTGTAGCAAAATGTTCTTTTGATAATTCGATAGTCTTTTTCTCAAATTTTCCCAAGAAAAAAAATTGTGTCCGAGCTTTAATTAGACTACATTTGTAATGTTCAATTGTGCTTAGCTCACAATTTTTTTGTCCATTGCTGTAATTTGATGCTCTCATAAAGACTGACTTTACCGATATATGGAGATTTTCAATTCTTTCCTAATTTCTTGAACAAGAAAATGTATACCTCTATAATGTGACTTGTCACACATGCTTAAAGATAAAAGACTTTTAAGAGTGAAAAACCCCTTACACTATATATATATATATATATATTCCCTAAACTATGTACTAATCATCTTCCTACACTATATATAATGGAATAGTGGGGTTATCTCACTCCATAAACCCCTTACATGTATATGCCATGGTACTTTTCCTTAGGGATATATAAAACATACACAGTTATATATATGTGCATTAACTACACAAGCTTCCAGTTTACTTACTTAATCTTACATACTATACAGATAAACTATTTTCAAAATAGTTATCTACAGTAATACAAAATATAGCAGGCATTCCTGCTTTTTCATATACTATCTAATCCCAAAAGCTCAACTCCTTTCCAACTCCTCTAAGAAACAGCAATTCTAAAGCAGTATATTTCATAAACGTTTATTTTCATGCTTGCATTGTTATATATACGTTTCATAAACTTGTACAAATATTGTAGCCTTTATCCTATTAAACTGTGTGCAATATGCACCTACCAACCATCGATAACTATATTTGTTAATTAGTGGAGGTTTTACCTGCAGGATTTCTCGTTACAATGACTAGGTTATAACAAAATTGATTTAGCAAAAGGGTAGCTAACCACCTAAACCTTGCAGTATTCTAATAACATGAAAGGAATGAAACTTACTATATACATGCAACAGTTATTACAAAATTATACATGCAAACTTAATGCTATGAAATAAACTGCTACCTATACTCCAACCTCAAACCTGAGCTGATTCCTTTTCCTTTCACTTGCTTTGATGAACTCAAATAAATATCACAACCTATATACATGTATAGATCTAGGTTAGAATTATAAGCTATAAATTAATATATGCGCCTCTCTCGGATCCTAACTTACTTAATACTACCCAAAACTTGTCCTCTAGGCAAATTATGATTTGCCCACACTCTTTTATAACCTTGACCATCCAAGATCACTTTAATAATTACTCACTTTAAACATTCTTATTCCCAATATTTGGCTATTAATTTTCTCAAGAACCTATGATTCTCTTTCTCTTCCTTTGGCCCTTAGAAACTTATATTCATATAAAACCTCCATAACAGTCACATTGAGATTTTCTTTAGAAAATAGATTCAGGTCACAGTTTCGGGTTACGTACATTAAGCAAATATATTCATATCTTTCTCAAATTTTGCTTAAATCACAACTTAGCGCCTAAGGGCAATTAAACTCCAACTCAACACAGGCTTTAATCTATAATCTCATAAAATTTTCATCACAATAGCTAATCTCAATACATTATGAACACAGACAAGTTCTAAGTCACATTTCGAATAGAAAAAACGAGTTAAAACATAATACCTGACCTTAAATAAGTTCCTAAGCTCCCAAATTTAATTCTTTTAATCCACAACCAATTTCACTAAAATCTTCAACTTCCAGATTCTCCTTATAGCATTACACACACACAGATATATATATATATATATCTCCACATATTGGTTCCATTAGAGCAATCACTATAAAATCAATTTTAATTCTTCTAAAACAAATCTTTATACTTTCACACGTAAACCATTAAAAGATTTCAACCTTAGCCATAGTTTATAAACAACCCCATGAATCCAATACTGAATTCTAAATCATCACGCCATCACACCCACGTATATATATATATATATCTATTACCTTCCAATACTCTCCATTTATTAGTTCTTAAACTTCGAGCTTAGGCTAATTTCCTCCAACCTCTTATGCACAAACACAATCAACAAAACTATAATTTCTGGATTAATGATAACATCCAAACAGACTTCTTTAGGTACCTTTACCAACATCCATACACTCTTTGACCTTTTCTTCCTAAAAGAAAATCTCCCTCAATTATTCACAAAGATTGGGAGTTTTAGCTAAGTCAAATTCTTACGCTATCCTTAAAACTTAATTGCTACTAAACCTTCCTAACCACAAGTGGCAGCAAAAGAACTCTCATAATTCAAGCATTAAAGAGTAGAACAATCAGAACACATATCCACATAGATATCATATTCTCTAACATTTAAATGTTCCTTCAATTTCAGAGAATCAGCAACACTATCCTACACAATCTGATTTATCTCTTGCACCCTATTACTTCATCTGAAGTATTTACTGCAAACTTAAGACTGTTCTTAAATCTTCAATGTAATCTTCCTAAACACGTCCACAAGTTAATCAAATATTGTAGCAACTCAACCCACCTATCCTTCAAATATTACTAAGCAATATCATATAACAAATTCTTATGCTTCAACAATTTGGTCATCCACAAAGAAGAACCCCAAACCCTTGATTTAGTATCTTCACAGAACAGAGCCACAACCTCAAGCATTCTCATCTATGTAAAATTTGTAACATATAACTAAAACACTTAACACCCCCCTTACCACAACCTAAAACAGAATCATCATGCTCATTTTCAGGAGTTCATTTGTTCTGTGAACAACTCAACATCCATCATCATAACAAAATTCTATTTCTATTCCTATGATCTCTCCCTACTGTCTCCACACAAAACCATCAAATATAGAACCGCACATTCACTCCCTGCTCCTCTCTGTAACACCGAAACAACGGAGCCAAGAGGAAAGAAAGATCAACCAAAACAAAAGACAAACTACACAACAAAAACTCAACATGCAAGGTGATTATTCCCATTTAAATTCGAACACCATTAATTTTCCTTCATCACCGATAGGGCCAATACAGGGCAGGAAGGAAGAAATCCAAGTTTCACATTTAAAGCATACTTTAAACAAGCAACCACATATATAAGCTCTACTATATCATTTATTTTCCATCACATACCCAGTCAAGGCAGAGAATCGACCCACAAAAGAGGAAGAATCAGAAATCCCAAACATTCTAAACTCATCGAAATTTGACATAAATCACCATATATCACTCTGTTCTTCTTCTAATCATAGTAAATCAAACTTTACCTCAATTTAAACCCAGAAAACCCAAAAATTGCGCAGGAACAGGGACTCGATTTGGGGTATTTGAACAAATTGGCCAAACACCTATTCATTTCTCCTTATCTTTCCCAAAACCTTTCAATCAAAACTTAAACTTCATTCTTACTGATTTAACAATTTTTCCAAACCCCAGAATTCAAATCGATCTCCTCTCTAATCTCACACGAATCAGACGAACAGGGGATAGAATGGAGAAGAGAAGAGTCACCTGAAGTCAAATCGAGCGTTGCATGCATCCTAGGAGCTCCTGGCCACCGGAATTCGTTGCCGTTGCCGTCGACAGCCACTGGAATCGAAGGGAGATAGCGAGAGAGTGAGAGGAGGGAAACGCCGGAAAATCAAAGCTTTCCCGCTGCCGAGCTGAATACCTTCATCACTGCCGCCGCCAAGGGTTTACCTTCGTCGCCGTCGGAGAAAACGCATAGGACAGTGGAAGATCGAGAGGGAGAGAGAGACTAACATTCGAGGGTGATTTCGAAGATAAATGGGATGAGATGAAGGAAGAAGGTTTCTGATATTGCAAAGGGATTAGAAAACAAAATTACGTTTCTGCCCTTTATACGCTTGTTTTTTGAATTTAGTCCTTATTCTTAAGCTTCAAATTAGGGCAAATGAATAAGCTTAAGAACAAAGTTTTTGTTATGAACGTATGACATCATAAAGTATTTTAAGGATCTTATATACACATAAAGCTTAAAAATTGGAGCATTTTCACCACACCCGTTAAGTCCAACTAAGCACCGTTACTTTATTGATATGTGAGACTCACACAACGACACCTGTCATGTGTTATTCTCCACTTTCTTCATTTGACTGTTGCAATTGACACATCATCCTTTCTCCCTCCTCCTTTTTCTCCATTAAAGCCCGACCTAAAGCATCAGAATGGTAGGTAGCACAGAATCAAATCATCCCTTTTCCTCCATTAATATTCGCCAAACCTCATGGATAAAAAATTAACTCAACTCCATGTAAGAATCAGTCCTTTTCTTATTCATCTTCAAGAACCAAGAAACAAAGTGAGGGAGTGAAGAGGAACGTTGGGAAGAAACAGCGACACAGTCGTGATTGAGGGAGTGGTTGATGGCGTCTTCTACTTATCCCCTGCATCACACCCACGCACCATTCTCCAAGTAGCACAGTAGAGGATCTGATACCCCCATTCAAGTGGCAAATTTTCCAAAGTATTTGTCCTTTGGCGGTCAACTTGTTTTGTTCAACCATTCCTACGATATGCTATCCTGTGATGCAGCTACAAATGCGCTCTCCCTCCCTCCCTCACATTTTTCTAGTTTTTTCTTGTTATCATGCGGCATCTAAAGTTCAGTAATTAATTTTGTTAATCAATAACTAGTAATAGTACAATATCCAGACAAAACTCGGTATTTTCTTCTTCTTTTTTTATATTACTTGCCTTATTTATGAGACTTTTTTATTGGATGGATCTAGAATCTATTCATCTATTTTACTGCACATTCCATATAATGCATTATTTTATTAAAAAAATAAATTCCTGACATGATAACAAACTTGATGAATTATGGACGTTTAAAATAAGTGAGATCAAAGGTTGTTTTTTCAGTTTTATTTTAGGCGTGGAAAGAGGTGTTGGAGAGTGGAGGATGAGATTGAGTGTTACAGGGGAATGTGCGGGGTGTGACGCAGAGCCGTGATTTACTTGTTCATGAAAGTATGGCCACATCAGAATATTTTCACTTGCCACGTCATATTTTTTGTCAAACCATTGTCTCTCTCCAATTGAATTGCAGTCAACGTTAACAGAGTTAACGATGTGGTGAAAATGCTTCAATTTTTAAACTTTATGTGCATATAAGGTCCTCAAAATACTTTATGGTGCTAAGCGCTCCTGATCAAACACTTCGTTGTTAAATTCGCTCCTTTGCCCTTTAAATTATTTTCAGTTTGGTTCCTTTTTCGAAAAATATTTTTCTAAAATTAATTCTTATATCAGATTAGAGATTTTCTTACCTATAAATTTCTTTGAGCCTCAAAATAATTTTTCCTAAAGTTCTCAAAGTAAAATTTATCTTATAATTATTTTTCTAAAGAAAATAGGGAAAATTCCAAATAAATACCCCTCGAATATCAAAAGGACAAAAGGTACCTCCAATATATAAAAGGACATAAAAGGGATCGTTCCCAATTTGGAATAAACAATTTTAAGGTAAAAAGACCAAAATGCCCCTGTCTCCATTAACCACTCAGATATGGCTATTAACCACTTCCGTATAGCGATTAACCACTCTAGTATAGCCATTAACCACTTCGCTGATTCATTAGTTAGGCTTGTTTTTGGGAAAGTTGTTAACTACTCTAGTATAGCAATTAACCACTTCAGTATAGCGATTAACCACTCCAGTATAGACATTAACTACTTCACTGATCATTAGTTGGGCTCAAATACTCTTATAATTGTGAAAGTCGTTAACCACTCTAGTATAGTAATTAACCACTTCAGTATAGCGATTAAACACTCTAGTATAACCATTAACCACTTCACTTTGAAAGTGAATGGAGACAGGGGCATTTTGGTCTTTTTGCCTTAAAATTGTTTATTCCAAATTGGGAACGATCCCTTTTATGTCCTTTCGTATATTGGAGGTACCTTTTTGTCCTTTTGATATTCGAGGGGTATTTATTTGGAATTTTCTCAAGAAAATAAGCTTTAAAATTATTTAAAATATCTAAAACATCATAACTTTGTTTATAATGCTTTTCAATATTTTAATAATACTCCAAAACCTTAAATAACTCCTTATATCTATTTTTTTAAATTTTGGGTGGTTACAAATTCTACCTCCCAATACCTTCAACCCAACAGGGCCTGAGTTACTATTCACTCCCTAATCACTCTTTCGGTTCTCTATGCGCTTTTTTGGGCCTTAATAAGCCATAATAAAGCTTCATTTGCTTCCCTTATTTGCATATAAGCATTCCCTTTTTTTTTTATACAATAAGCATTCCCTTTTGGGGTGAATTGAATGTTTACAAAATTTGCTTTACTACACAATAAGATATAATTGAGTAATCTTGATTATAAAACTTATTTTCAAGAAAGATGAATCATATTTCTCAATACTCAAGTTCCAATATTTATAGCAATTTCATTAGAATTTCATTTTGCGTAAACAAATGTTTATATTGCAAAGCTTCTGGGGACAATTTTGAGTAAAATTCCTTTTTTTGTTCTTGCTCTAGGTACTTATTTACAGCAAGCATCTGATATGTGGGCTTTCTGATGAATATACAATAATCAAGGAAAGAACAACGGATTTCCTAGTTGAATTTGCACTGACTTTCCTATTTAGCTGTACTTGTAGCACTATGAAGATTCTTCTCTCTTGTTGTAATGAATGTCTTACTCTGGTTTCTTCCTTTCCAAGTTTAGGTGTAACACACAAGATCTCATATATTCCATGGATTAGTGTCTCTGGTTTCTATAATGACGTGAAAGCTCATAGATGAATGACTCACTTCAATTGTTTACTCCACTTAGGGATTTTGTTTATTTCTAGAGATTACTGAGGGGAAATATGTCAAAATTCTGCTAATTACTCTGTTCCACTTAACAGTTTTGGAGATAGTCCTCATTTGAGACCAATAGACCTCAAAGCTTTAGTTAGAGAACAGACTCTCCAATCTCATGTCATTCACAAACCTATTGAGCATGAAAAGTAGACAGTATTGGCTTACTTTACAACTACCTTGATTAAATTGTGGCTAAACATACCTTACAACAAATAGTATATATAATGATTTATTATATATGTGATAGCCGTGATTGATTTACCAACATGTTGCCCTTTACTGATCAGATCTAAGGACCTTGACTCAGCAAAACTTATGGATTACAAAATTACTCACAAATTGTATCACAATGGTGCATAGAAAATAAATGAAAGTCTGTTTTCCCTTTCAAATTCAGGAACACCAAAAAATATATAGATTTTGGTGATTTCAAAAGCCAATGCTCTTCAATTTCATTGAATTATGCTTTTGCCAAGATGAAACTAAAGTGGGATTGTCAATTTTGACAGTTACTTCTTATGTCTAGATTCTTTAAAATTCAACTTTAAAAATCTGCTATCACTACGTGACTGATGGGGTGGGGTTATTATGTCCACACCATCACTTCCTTTATTCTCTTTTTGAATAGTTGTTGGGCAAAATGAAAGAACATGCTGACCAGTTCTGGACAGAAGTTAAGGGAAGGAGAAATGGAAGAGTTGGCTATTCAAAGACTATATATCTATTTTAAATTTCTTACTATAATCATAGATTATTCTTGTGAGAGTCAATGACTCAAATTTATCTTTATTAAATCATTAATTCATATATATTTCTATGTATAGATTCCATATAAATCAATTTGAATATCTTGTTATTTTAACAGAATAAGGGTGCACCAAATTTGATTATTCATTATGAACAAACATCATATGCAAGAAATTAAACAAATGCCCAACTTCAACTCTAGACATTACATGAAATCCTTGAAAAGTTTCATCATCTGAGGTACCAAGAAAACATAGAGCAAAATCTCCTAGATTCTTCCTAGAATATTTACATCTCTTGATTCACCAAATGCTGCATCAAGATATTATTGATGAAAGGAATGGTTAATGACAAGTTGGAGGATAACAACCTTTGAGACACTTGATGCATTGATGGTTGAGTTTTCATAGTATCTCGTGGTCTTTTTGACTTCATAATCATTTTACCATTTACTTTCAATAAATTGATACATATTTCTCTATGGATTTTGGTCATATTAAAATACTTGCTCATAATTTTATATCAAAATGTAATTATTTTAATATTTTTAAAAATTGTTACATCAAATTATCAATTTGGACATTGGTCATATGTGATCTTAGCAAAATATACTAATTAGTCTTCAAGATTATTACATTTGGTGAAGTGATTCTCTATAAGTTACTTATCTCCCAGACAACATATTCTTAAAATATTTTTTAAAGACTATAAAGCTCATATTTTTGCCATTTAATTTAATACATGACAATAAGCTGTTAGGTCTTTAATATTTATAACAATTCAATCATTAGAGTATCACAATTTCTTTTTTTGTTTGTACAATTTAGTGGAACTCACAATGTTCTTTCTACAAAAAAATTATTAAAATTATGATGTGACTTCTGGTTATCGAATTACAACTAAAACAAACTACTATATAAAATAATATGGCTTCTAGTCATTTTGTAATATTTTCTTTTTGTCTATATGACTTCTGGTCATATTTAGTTTTTATATTCTCTCATAATATTAATAAACTTAGAAATATGAATTCTATGATTATGGTTCAATAGCCAAGACGTGCATATTATTGGCTTTTAACTATCAATGCCTCAATGTAATGTGATAAAATTAAGTATCACTCTTTTTGTTCGTTGCTTTCAATAGCAAATAATCACTTTTCTTAAATATTTGTCTTCGAGACCACAACAAGAATCTTTCAAAGTTACAAAGCTATTTTATATCATTTGATGCTTAAGTCAATTGTCATTAGCCTTTAGGGCTTAGCATTTTTAATATTTAGATCATTAAAATGTCACTCCCTTTTTCATGCCATTTTTTAAATCACAAGATGGTCTTATACCAATAATCATTATAAAAAATGATGAGGTTTCAGGCCATCTAATTAGAATTTTGGGAGTATCATGGCTATTGGCCATTTAATAATATGAAACATAAATAAAATGATCTGATAGCAACTTAAAATTAACATGAAATGTAATGATAAAAAGGTAAAATAAATAATATAACAAATGAAAACTAGAATAATATAAATTGCAGTATAACTAACAAAATAAAAGTCATATTATAAGATAATAAAATGAAATTAAAATGACAAAATAAAAAGAATCAATAAAAAGAGCGGCTGAAATATATATATATATATTATATGCATACGCGGTAAAAAAAAACTAAGCACTATGTAGCATAATATGTTATAAATATAGCACTATATATATATATATATATACAACATGCATGTATATAACTTGCATATGTGTGCGTGTGAATTAGCGCACACAAATGATGTAACAGGAAGCATAGCAATATAAACAATGTTAGAAAAATAAATTGTGTGTGTTGTGTGTGTGCGTATAACACCATATTAATATGCAGGGAGTATATGTGATGTGTGTGCGCATATAACAACATATTAATATATAGTGAGTATAGTTAAAATTTCACAGCAAATTCATGCTGATTATGTGGTATAAACATAAAGAAAAGAAGAAATATGTAGAGAGAAAGATGGAATAGAAAAACAAGAAATTTGAGAGGAAGCAAGATAGTATTCTCATTGTAATATCCCAAAAATCCAAGAAGCTTTAAAGTAGCTAGCTAATGAATATTAAGGACGATAATTAGGGCCTTATGAAAATAGAGATATTTGAGATTTTAGAAAAAGAATTATTATAATATTAAGGGCCCAAGATAGTTATATAAGTTTGTGAATTAAGTAAATTATATGTTCCAAAAGTTTATATGTAGCAAGTTTTAGTTGGAAGTTTATTATTGGGATCATAAAAGAGCTTAATTTATATGTCTAGGACATGTCAAATAATCCCAAAATAATTAGCCATTTTGTTACAAATAAAGGCAATTTTATTTAGCAAGTTTCCAACCAATATTCATTATCAAAGTTATCTTGGACTCATAGCTTATTCTTGCTACAAGAGATAATTTTAGGTTTCAAGAAAAAGCCATTTTGCTTCCTAGAATACTCTTGTGCGTGGCCTCATGCATGCTCTAAATGCCACACATTATTTTTAGCAAGGACATATGGCATCTTCATGAAAGAAGCTTTGCCTTCAAGTGTCATAAATGTGATCTTTAAATGGGCGTGTATCCGTGGCAATGTTGCTTGGCATAAAATGCCATCCTTCTTCCCTTAATGCCACATGGCATTTCATGCATCTATCCTTGCTCACCATGATCACACGAGCTTGGCCTTCAAGATTAGTGTGTATGCGTGGTCTTTCATGTGCAGCCCTTCAACTCTTTATGACACATGCCATTGCATGCAAGACCACCCTTGGCTTCCAAGTTGCCGTGTTGCTTGGTCATCAAGCACACCAAGGGCCTATAAATAGATGGTAGCAATGAAAGGTGATCAAGGAAGGAAGTGTGAGAGCTCATGTGTGGTCGTGCGCAGAGAGAGGAATAAAGAGAGAGAGAGGAAGAAAAAAAAATAAGAGAAGAAGAGAAAGAAAAGAGGAAGAAACATAAAGAGACAAGGAGGCCTAGCTAGAGGGAGTGCTTTAGAAAGAGACTCTTCAAGAGGTAGCTTTAATTTGCAATTTTGTATATTTTGTTTTGATTGCATGTATATTTTGCCATTTATGCTGCAGTTAGGCATGAGAATATGTAATATCCTTACTCAGTTTGTTTTGCCATGATCATGTGTGAAATAGTTACAGTTTACAGTTTACAGTTTACAGTTTTGTAAGGTATTATTCTCATTGGCTTATTTTGCATGCTTAGTTTTTACCTTACATTATATACTAATTGTGATTATTACTACTGAGATTTCCCCAAATCTCACCCCCTCTTTCTATGTCCCCCATAGGACCAAGCTCATCCAAAGGAAAGGAGAAGCAAGTGGAACACTAGCTAAGGCAAGGAGGGCTTGGATATTTTGGAATTTTAGTTAACTATTATATTTTGATCTGTATGTATAAACTCCATAAGGAGCCTAATTAGTTTAAAGACCTTAAAAGAAGTCAAGAATATGAACTCTACTTCAAGTAGAAAGTTATATCTACACATAGAAAAATTATGAGAGATTGTGATCACGTTTTATTGTAGTTGATATTTCGACAGGTTATAGTTCTAGTTAGGCTGTGATATTTCCAGATAGTTAGTACACATCCCAAGCTTTAAATCAAGTACTCATGCATAATTTTTGGACGTGTAAATTAGGAGATATGAATTTTGCAAGTTAGGCATAAAAACAGAAATTCATGCGAAATTCCAATGTGTCTGGAAAATATAAGAAGGTTTTCAATGATAATGAGACTAAATTAAGTCAAGATTATTTTATGATTATAAGGAATATTTAAAGAGCTAAAGTTTGAGCTTTGAACCACTATTTTTGGTTTATATGTAATTAATTATGAATTTTTAAAGTTAGAAACCCAAGTAAGATATTTGAGAAAAATATTAAGTTTTTGGCATTCTTAGGTTTTTCTAAATAGCTTTAGTGGTTCAAACTCAATCAAAGGGTTCTAAAGAATGTTCCTAGAGTAAGGTGTTACACTCATTCAATTCACTTGTAATTTTTGGTACAAATGCCTTATGCTTGGCCTCTATTTATTAGCCTCCACACATTATAGTCCATAACTATGGTTACAAAGGAGTAAAGATGGGTATAATGACAATAATCATAAGAAACTCCCACAAATCATTTATTGGGAACACTACTACAGAAATACCCTATTGCAGCGCAACAATAGCAGCGCTTATAAAATGTAAGTGATGGGATATGTATAATATGACATATACCAGCGCTTATAAATAAAAGTGCTGGTATAGGTATAAGCATATAGCAGCGCTTAAGCGCTGCTATAAACTCCCTGGAATTTAAAAAATATGTAAAACAATTTAAAAAAAATTGGCAAATTATTTTACAATTTTTTTAAATCAAAATTAAAACCCAGGGGCCTATACCAGCACTTAAGCGTTGGTATAGGCCCCTGGGGTTTATTTTTTATATTAAAAAATATTTAAAGCAATTTAAAAGATATTGGAAAATTTTTTTACATATTTTTTTCAACAAAAAATAAACCCCGGGGGCCTATACCAGCGCTTAAGCGATGGTATAGGCCCTTGGGATTTATTTTTTATATTAAAAAATATTTAAAACAATTTAAAAATAATTGAAAAATTGTTATACAATTTTTTTAAATAAAAATTAAATCCCAGGGGCCTATACCAGCACTTAAGCGCTGGTATAGGCCCCTGAGATTTAATTTTTGTATTGAAAAATATTTAAAACAATTTAAAAAAAATTGACAAATTATTTTACATATTTTTTTCAACAAAAAATCAACCCCAGGGGCCTATACCAGCGCTTAAGCGCTGGTATAAGCCCCTGGGATTTATTTTTTCTATTAAAAAATATTTAAAACAATTTAAAAATAATTGAAAAATTTTTTTACAATTTTTTTAAATAAAAATTAAATCTCAGGGGCCTATACCAGCGCTTAAGCGCTGCTATAGGCCTAAATATGTATTTTTAAATTTTGTTTTTTTTTTAAAATTAATTATTATTTTAAAAATTAGTTTTAGATATTTTTTAAATAAAATTTAAATTACAGAGGCCTATATAGGCCTATTAAGTATTTTTAAATTTTCTTTATTTTTTTAAAATGAATTAGTATTTTTAAAATTGGTTTTTGATATTATTTAAATAAAATTTAAATCAGAGGGGCCTATAGCAGCGCTTAGTCGCTAAGCGCTGCTATAGGCCCCTGTGATTTAAAAAAAATTACAAATTATTTTACATATTTTTTTCAACAAAAAATCAACCCCAGGGGCCTATACCAGCGCTTAAGCGCTGCTATAGGCCCCTGGGGTTTATTTTTTATATTAAAAAATATTTAAAACAATTTAAAAATAATTGGAAAATTTTTTTATAATTTTTTTTAAATAAAAATTAAATCCCAGGGGCCTATACCAGCGCTTAAACGCTGCTATAGGCCTAAATATGTATTTTTAAATTTTGTTTTCTTTTTTAAAATTAATTATTATTTTAAAAATTAGTTTTAGATATTTTTTAAATAAAATTTAAATGACAGGGGCCTATATAGGCTTATTAAGTATTTTTAAATTTTCTTTATTTTTTTAAAATGAATTAGTATTTTTAAAATTGGTTTTTGATATTATTTAAATAAAATTTAAATCACAGGGGCCTATAGCAGTGCTTAGTCGCTAAGCGCTGCTATAGGCCCCTGTGATTTAAAAAAAATTGACAAATTATTTTACATATTTTTTTCAACAAAAAATCAACCCCAAGGGCCTATACCAGCGCTTAAGCTTGGGTATAGTTCCCTGGGCTTTATTTTTTCTATTAAAAAATATTTAAAACAATTTAAAAAAATTGGAAAACTGTTTTACATATTTTTTTATATTAAAAAATATTTAAAACAATTTAAAAATAATTGGAAAATATTTTTATAATTTTTTTTAAATAAAAATTAAATCCCAGGGGCCTATACCAGCGCTTAAGCGCTGTTATAGGCCTAAATATGCATTTTTAAATTTTGTTTTCTTTTCTAAAATTAATTATTATTTTAAAAATTAGTTTTAGATATTTTTTAAATAAAATTTAAATGACAGGGGCCTATATAGGCCTATTAGGTATTTTTAAATTTTCTTTATTTTTTTAAAATGAATTAGTATTTTTAAAATTGGTTTTTGATATTGTTTAAATAAAATTTAAATCACAGGGGCCTATAGTAGCGCTTAGTCTCTAAGCGCTGCTATAGGCCCCTATGATTTAATTTTTTTTTAAAAAAATTATTTAAAACAAATTTTAAATAAAATTTAAATCACATGGGCCTATAGCAGCGCTTAAGCGCTGCTATAGGCCCCTGTGATTTAAATTTATTTAAAAAATATCTAAAACCAAATTTAAAAATACCAATTTTTAAACACAAGCTCAATTTTCCCCTATTTCCCTCCCTAATTTCATCCACCCTCCCTCCTCAATGACACATACACAAAAACTCTTCTTTTATTTCCCTTTCTCTATCTCTCAACACACACACACACAAGCTCCCTCTCTCACCAACGCACACACACTCTCATTCTCTCTTCTCTGTTCTTTGTCTTCCAGCGGCGGAATCAGCCCCATCGACGGCGTTTGACGGTGGAAAACGTTCGCAGAAGCTTGAAACAAGTTTAGGTAAGCCTTCTTCTCTTGTTTCTTCTCTTTTCCGCCGCGATTTTTGAGTGGATGGGGAGAAATGATTCGAATTTCTGAGATGTTTTTGAAGTTTATGAAATTATAGAAATGGTGCTTGAGGCTTGTTCTTGATGTTTTGGGTGTCGATTTTGGGAAAGGAAGTTGAATAGGACCAATTTTTGCACAAAATTCCTCCTCTGGCACTGTTCATCCGAAGCAAAAATTGGGATTTTCGGATGTTTGTTGTTTTGAAGTTTAATTGCTTGTGATTTCTAGAAATTCTAAGATTATGGAATGGATTGAATGTGTGTTCTTGAGGTTAGGGAATTTTTGGGATTTAATTCTTGTCTCCCCTGTTCCTGCGCGTTTTCTGGGCTGAGAAGGGGAAAATGTCTGTAGTTTCTAAATTGATGCAGGGATAAAAATTAATTTTTTTTTAAAAAAAATAATACCTATAGCAGCGCTTATTCAGATAAGCGCTGCTATAGGTATTATTTTTTTAAAAAATAAATTACCTATAGCAGCGCTTAAGCGCTGCTTTAGGTCACCTATCGCAGCGCTTAACAAACGCTGCGTTAGGCTTAATAGCCTATAGCATCATTGGCTATTGCAGCGCTTATAAGCGCTGCTATAGGGCCAAAATAAGTGCTGCTATAGGCATTTTCTGTAGTAGTGGAAGTTATAGGAAAAAGAATATTAAGAGTGTGGAGTTATGTGCATCCACTATCATGTAACAATATTCATAACAAACCTATAGTTTTTACAAATTATTGATTTAATTAATTTTTAGTATATATAATTTAATTATCTATACTTGTAAAAGAAAACGCGTTGGTAGTGTCATGCGAGTCGCCTTAAATGATCATTGTCCATCGTGAAAGACAATGAAAATTGAAATCTTCACTCGTACTTCCTTTGTCAAAAAAACATTTTTTTTTAAAAAAATACTACATGAAGATAGATCAATGAAAGAAATTAAATAAAAATTAAGAGAAAAAGACAGATAAAAAAATTACCTGGCAGGAGCAGCCATATAAGCATTATTAAGGTGTTATTGACGGTTTTTTACCCAAAGTATAACTCAATTATGAGTTGAACTAACAATGATCAATTTTTCAAAAATATGAAAGGACAAGAACTAGATTTTAAATGAGAAAAAAATTCAAGAACTGAATTATAAACGTGTCAAAAATTAAGAGTCATATTTGAAAGAATGAGTTATAAGTTAGTTCAAAATTCTAGAACGAATATAATAATTTCCACAAATCTATATAATTTGTTTTCACACGGATTTGATCTATGTAAGATATATACTGTTTTTAGTCTTTGTGCGTATTTAATCCGTGGGATAGATAACTGTAATAATTAGTATAGATGATATATTTTGCTTCCTTTTTTTTTCAGATTGAGAAATCAAAGAAAAAAGTTGATTGTTAATGGTCCTCGTCCATCTTAAAGTCTTCAAGCTTCTGAGTTTGTGTGGTGAAAATGGATATGAAATTGCTAAACGTTACGTGAATACCGCAACATAGTGGTCCTATATTGGAGTGTGTGTAGAGAAAGATTAAATTATAGAAAACACCCATGAACTTTGAATCAGTTATATATATAACATTTGAAAGTCTAAATTAAGGATCTCTGATGTTTCATGTTTGGACTCTTAGCTTAACTTCATACACCAAAATTAAATTTCCATTAAAGTTAACGATTTTTATCATATCTAATTTTTTATATTTTGTTTTGTATAAAGTGTCATTGAAAAATAACTCTTTTCATTTTATATAAATAATAGTAAGTATATTATAATATTTTATTTCAAATAATACACAATGAAACTAATAATTTACATGCATTTTAAGTAATTTTTATTTTTTAGACATTATATATATAACATGCACGGTTAAGAAACTATTTTAAATCCTTTTTTAAATATTAAATATTTTTCAAATACTTAAAATCATATGTAAGTTACCAAGGATTATTTTTTTTAGAATGACATAATATGTAATAAAAACCGTTAAAACTATTAATGACAAAAACCATTAACTTTAACAAAAATCTTAATAATAGGAGAGTTAAGAGTTAAAACATGAAATGTTAGGGGATCTTAATTTAAATTTTCAAAGGTCAGTGATGTTATGTATAACTGATCCAAAATTTGAGAGGTTATATGTAATTTAACTATATATATATATGTGTGTGTATGAAACTCCAAAATAGAACTCACTAATTAAACACGCGTGAGATGGGGACACATTAGGGTCAAAGTCTTTAGAGAACATCCAAATTAAACACTTGTACATAAACATAACGTGTGAGACAAGCACAATTGAATAAAAAGTAGTATAGTGTATTAATTGGCCCCACACAATTGAAATTGAAATACATGAACATTCAAATATGCATAATGGATTCACATAAAAAGGATAGTGACAATAAGAACATGCCTAATTATTTTTAATTGTTTTTTTTAAAAAAAATCACCACCCTCCATTAACTTCTTCCAAATGGGGGTGTTGAGCTTTGCTCTAGTGACCTGAATGGCTTGGGCAGGACCAGTTTAGTCAGGCCATCATACTGCTTGATCATTTTCAAATATATATTTTTCTTAATTTAATTAAGATTATGGGTTAAAAACATCAAATTTTATAAATGCAAAGAGTTATGATAGCTCCTAATATTTGGGCATTAGTATTATTTAAATTTGTATTAGTGGTTGTGGAGATTGGGATTAGGTGTCCTGTAACGAGTTTTATATGCAGTGCTCAAGTGCCACCAATCAAGGCATAAAGATAAATATTTATATAACTAAAAGAATATGATAATATTATAAATGTGTTGGTATTGTACCTGCACTTAACCACTGAACACAAAACTCGCTAAATTCATCCCAGGGGCTATATTCTAGTATATTTTCGAATTTTCTGAAGCCAAAGTAATTAATAGCAAATCTGAAGCAGTAAACCTGCTCCAGTTGTTGATTATTATTTCTGAATAACTACTTCAATTTCTCAATTTACTATTTTGGTTTTGCTATTAATTACTCCTATTTTAGAAGTTTCAAAAATATAGTGGACGTCATCAGTTTCAACTAATCACAAAGTTCCTAATACATTTGTCTTATTTATGAAAAAAAGAAGGGACAATTGCACATAGTTCCCAAGTAAGAGAATTAATTTCAGAGAGATCCCAATGAGTTGTTAATAACAGCTATTAACAACTGCAATAGCCTTGATTAATAATTGAAGGAGTTGTCAATGGACCTGTCTGAAATTAATTCTCTTGCTTGGGACCTATTTGCAATTGTCCCAAAAAAGAATAGTTAATAACTAAGTAAGAGGAGTAGATAGAGAAACCCTAAGTAGTTATCAAAAGATAATCAGTAACAAGGGCATTGTTTATTACTTCAATATAATTGTTTACTTTTTTGGTTTTACTATTAATTACTTTTATTTCCAAAATTTAAAGTGTATTAGGAATATTTTAAGGGCAAACTATAAGCGCAAAGCCCTAATGGCTAGTAGCCAAAAGGGACTCCTAAGCTTTAGTGGTTGGCAGCCAAAAGAGCTTCAACGATTGGCTGACCAAGCTTGGATGATTGGCCGACAAGGGATGGTTTCTCCAAAAGGGAAAAAAAGAGAGAGCACTAATGATTTTTCACAACCTTTTAAAATTTTAATAGAGTGATTTGGGGTTATTGAACTTCAACACCTTAACATATCATCTTTTTAATAATTCAAGGGTATTTTTTAGTCTTTTTCCCCTATAATGAACTCCACTCCTCTTTGTAAACAAAGCAAAAATTATTAAAATACATTCCCTCCCCTTCCTCTCCAACCAAACAAGACCCCTCTCCTCCCCTAATAGTTATGATAGGTGATACACTTTTATTTTCATCTTTTTGAAAAGTCAAATTAAGAAGAATAGAAACACCATTGTTAATGGTCTTCATCCATACTCTTAAAGTCCTCTATCTTTAAGCATGTATGACAAGTCACATTATAGAGGTATACTTTTTCTTGTTTAAGAAATTAGGAAAAAACTGAAAAACTCCATCTATCATTAGAATCAGTCTTTTTGAGAGCATCGAATTAACGCAATGGACAAAGAAACTTGTGAGATGAGCACATTTGAACATTGCAAATGCACTCTATTGGGCCCACACAATTGGAACTGGAATACATGAACATGAATTATATCACATATGCATAATGGATTCACAAAAATTGGAATATGACAATTAGCGAACATCAATGTTTTTTATTTACTTTTTTCAAAAAAAAAAGTCACCAACTCTACCTCCCATTGGCTTCAACCCAACAGGGCCTGAGTAACTATTCACTCCCTAATCCCTCCTTCAGTTCTTTATGAGCTTTTTTGGGCCTCAACGAGTCATAATAAGGCTTCATTTGCTTCCCTTATGTGCATATAAGCGTTCCCTTTTGGGGTGAATTGAATGTTTACAAAATTTGCTTTACTTTTTTTAAACTTTCTCAGAAACAAAACACAATAAGATATAATTGAGTAATCTTGATTATAAAACTTATTTTCAAGAAAGATGAATCAAATTCAAATATCGTAGTATTCAAGTTCCAATATTTATAACAATTTCATTAGAATTTCATTTTGAGTAAACAAAATTTATATCGCAAATTTAAAGCTTCTGGGGACAATTTTGAGTAAATTTCCTTTTTTTTGTCCTTCCTCTAGGTACTTATTTACATCAAGCATCTAATATGTGGACTTTCTGATGAATATACAATAATCAGTGAAAGAACAATGGATTTCCTAGTTGAATTTTGCCATTTATGTGCAATGACATTCCTATTTAGCTGTACTTGCAGCACTATGAAGATTCTTCTCTCTTGTTGTAATGAATGTCTTACTCTGGTTTCTTCCTTTCCAAGTTTAGACGTCACACACAAGATATCATACATTCCATGGATTAGTGTCTCTGGTTTCTATAATGATGAGAAAGCTCATAGATTAATGACTCACTTCAATTGTTTGCTCCGCTTAGGGATTTTGATTATTATAGAGATTACTGAGGGGAACATGTCAAAATTCTGCTAATCACTCTATTCCACTTAATAGTTTCGGAGAGAGTCCTCATTTGAGACCAATGGACCTTAAACCTTTAATTAGAGAACAGGCCCTCTAATCTCATGTCATTCACAAACCTATTGAGCATGAAAAGTAGACGGTATTAATGGCTTACATTACAACTACCTTAATTAAATTGTGGCTAAACATACCTTACAAAAAATGGTATATATAATGGTTCATTATATATGTGACAACCGTGATTGATTTACCAACATTTTGCCCTTTATTGTTCAGATCTAAGGACCTTGACTCAGCAAAACTTATGGACTACAAAAATACTCACAAATTGTATCACAACGGTGCATAGAAAATATATGAAAGTCTGTTTTCCCTTTCAAAATTCAGGAACACCGACAAATATGTAGATTTTGGTTATTTCAAAACCAGTGCTCTTCAATTTCATTGAAATATGCTTTTGCCAAGATGAAACTAAAGTGGGATTGTTAATTTTGTTAGTTACTTCTATGTCTAGATTTCTTAATTCAACTTTAAAATTCTACTATACCTACGTGACTGAAGGGGTGGGGTTATTATGCCCACACCATCACTTCCTTTATTCTCTTTCTGAATAGTTGTTGTGCAAAATGAAAGAACATGCTGACCAGTTCTGGACAGAAGTAAGGGGAAGGAGAAATGGAAGAGTTGGCCATTCAAAGACAAAATACCTATTTTAAATTTCTCACTATAATCATAGATTATTCCTGTGTGGTCAATGACTCCAATTTATCTTTATTAAATCATTAATTGATAGATATTTCTATGTATAGATTCCATATAATTCAATTTCAATATCTTATTATTTTAACAGAATAAGGGTGCACCAAATTTGACTATTTGTTATGAACAAACATCATATGCAAGAAATTAAACAAATGCCCAACTTCAACTCTAGACATTACGAGAAATCCTTGAAAAGTTTCATCATTTGAGGTACCAAGAAAACATAGACCAAAATCTCCTAGATTATTTGCATCTTGTAACACCCCAAATTTTAGAAAAGAGAAAATAAGGAATTAACTAAGATTTAAGAAATATTATTACAATATTAAAAAGCATTAAAAATGAAATTATGATGTTCTAGACATTTTTAATAAATTTTAAGGATTATTTTCTTAAGAAAATAAAGAAAAATAAATTTATGATATTTAGGTATTTTTAATAATTTTAAGTCCAATTTTCTTCAAGAAATAAAGAGAAATAATTAGGAAATAAAACTTAAATTGGAGAAAAGAAACAATAAGGATTTGTTTAAAGCCTTAGGACGGCACTTATAAATTAAACAGTCTTATAAATAAATTTATGAGGCCAGAAGTATTTTTAGTAATTTTTAAAGTTTAATTTCTCTATTAATTAAGGAAAATAATTAGAAGATAAATTTTGATTTGGGAACTTTGGGAGAATTTATTTTAAGACTAAAAAGGATTTATGATTAAGAGAATCTATAATATGATATAAGAATCTATTTTAGAAAATTATTTTTCAGAGTAGGGACTAAACTGAAAACATTAAAAGTTGATTCTAGGGACCTAAACGAAAAGAAGAAAGTTTTAGGGGTCAGAAATTGAATATTTCCCCCCAACCCTTATATATTAAAAATCCTCCTTATTCCTCCCTTATTCCGTCTTCTCTCTTTTCTCTCTCCCCGACATCTCTCTGCCTCCTCTGTTCCTTTGAAGCTCAACGACGGCCACGGCTTCATCGGCGGTGAACGGTGGCGTCAAGGGGAGGAAATCGTTCAGGAAGCTTATGGGAACCTTGGGTAAGCTTCTTTCCCCGTTTTCCTTCCTCTTTCTGGTTTGATTTTGAGAGGATTTGGAGATAGGTCCGATTTAGGGTTCGAGTTTTTGGGGGTTTTTTGGGGTTCTTGAATCCATTAAAAGGAAGCCTAGGGTCCGATTAGTAAACCCCAAGAACGAATTTGAGCATTAGAATAACATTAATCAAGTTTCCCCAATTTTTCCAAATTGGGTCACTGTTCACCCGAGCTTGTTCTTCCTAATTTCTGGGCAAAAAACCAATTGGAAGCTTAATTAAACTTGTCTAGGAGTAAGATTGAGTTCAGAGTTGAGTTTTATGTTGAATTTCGGAGTATTATTTGGCTTGTTCGATTTTTGCTCTTCCCTGTTCTTCGCTGCCCCTGTTCCTTCGAATTTCTTGTTCTTTCTCTTCTGTTCTTCACTGATGCTGTGCTCTGATTAGTCTAAATTGGAGTAAATGTATTTATTATTGATTGTTTTGAATGATTCGTATTCTTGTTCAGTTCTGGCCGAATTGTGCCCTCTGTCCAGCTGATTCTTGTTCTTTCTTTGCTCTTTGCTAGTGCTTTGTTTTCATTAATTTGAAATGGGATTAATTTGATTAATTGTTGTGTTGATTGGAATTTATTCTCTGTTCCTGTTCTGCGTTGGCCGTGGGGTTTGGGGACCAATTTTCTGGTACCTCTGTTCTTGAATACTGTGTACATATGAGCTAAGATATTATGATAATGAATAAGAAAATTTATTGAAGGGAGTATGTCCTGAATGTCTGATTTTCTAATTTAGGATGCTTGAAATTAAAAAGGGAATTTCTTGTAAGAGTGATATGTGTGTGATGTTATTGTTACTGATCATGGGCTGGTGGAGTTTGTTATTTGCTGCTCTGTTGTTTTGCTGGCTTATGTGATTGTATGTGCTTTGGTTGCTCTGCTTTGTGATAACCAAAGGATTAAGAATATGGAATTATGAATTTTGTATATGAGTAAATGGTTGAGTTAATCTTGGTAATTTAAAGAGGTATGATTTGGATACAAATTTAATAAGAAATATATGTTTTGATTGAGGTGTCGGTGATGATAGGAAGAATTGGAAGAAATAGAAATGAAATTTGTTTATGGTTTCATATGCTAAATTTCTCATAAAAGTATGTGAAATTCTGAAATTTATGTCTGATTGATTGTATTTGGAATTTATTCAGACTTTCTTCCTTTTCATGGGATGTTCTGCCATGCGGTTTCATTGATAGGGGAGGAGGGAAATTGTTGATATTATATGCTTAATTGAAGCTTTAATATTTGTAAGAATATATATATATGGATATGAGAATCTTAGGACCTGAGAATAAGGAACAAGAATGATAGTATGTTCTATTTTAGGAATTAGGAATTGTTGTTTAGGATTAAAATCTTCTACTTTGTTGATGTACCTTAACAGATGATATCTAAATTGTGAATGTAGTGAAACTGAAACTTCAATGTATTAGAATTCTGTGAATTATGGCTAGACGAGGTTAATATGGTCGATTGGGCTGTGTTTGATAGTGAATAAGACTCTATGATGATGAAATTCATATTTGATTAGGTTAGTCTATTAATTGTGAATTGAAAAGGGAAGTTGTTCTTTACAAACTTAAATGTTATATACATAAGTCCTTTTGCTAATTAAATGGTAGATGATTTGAAATTAAAAGAAAAGTTTTATAAAATTATTAGACAAACATTGAGAATAAGAAAGATTAATTGAAATAAAATAATTAAAAGACTTCTTGATTTTAAAATGATCGAGTTAATTATAAAAGATTAAGTTGTAGAAAATAATTAGTAATGTGGAAGAAAAATATAATTAATAGAAATTTATTTTAAACCTATTGAATTTAATTAAGTAAAGTAAGTTGTTATGTATGTTAATATATGATATAAAGTTGATATCAAATCATTAGGATGTTTTTATGAATGTGTTTGTAAATATGTGTATTGATTAATCATTGAAAAATGCCTATGAATGGTTGTGTGATTAATAATTAAATCAGAGATTAAGATTTAAACATATATTAGAAAGGGAAAGGGTAGAATTATAGGTAAAAATATATGATCGTGAGAGGCGTCAAATTATTAGAAATAAGAACAGATATTAATATATGATATATGTTATACCTAATTATAGGAAAAGATAATGGAGGTGGATCCTCGGTGAAAGGAAAGAGTCAGCTAAGGTTTGGAGTTGGATTCCAGGTAGCAGTTTATTTCAGTAACCATTAAATTGCATGTATTATTTTGTAATAACTGTTGCATTTAGTTGGTAAGTTATTATTCCTCAGATGGAGTACTCCAGGCTTAGGTGATTAGCTACACCTTTGCGAGATTAGTTACGTTTTAGCCTTATGTGCTTTAACGAGAAACCCTGCAGGTAAAGCCTCCACTATAACGAATATATTGTTATTAGTGGTTGGCAGGTGCTTTTAGCACACAGATTAATAGGAATAAAACTATCATTATTTGTACAGCTTTATGAAATATATACATGACAATTGCTAGCATGATAATATATGTTAATGAAAGAAATTGCTATTGGGATTTCCAATCTCACCCCCTTCCCCAAACATTTTCAGTACGCAGGATGGGAGAAGCTAGCTGGGAAGGAAGTAAGATAATATAAGAAGAAGTAGGAATGCCTGCTAAGCTATGTACCACCTTAGTTAGTTAATTTAGAATTTAATTATCTGTGAGAATAAATATAAAGAATTAATACTTAACCGTATGTGAATGTATGTATTACCCTAATGACGCTGCGTATTCTGGAAGAAGGGTTATCAACTAAGGTAACCCCAGCGTTTTAATATCGGAAAGGTAGAAACCCATAAATAGATACAGAGAACCCATGAATGGGTTTTCACTCCCCACACACTATCATCAAGGGGAGGAAAATATAAGGAAACCTAGGTAGTTTAATTGTTTTATGCACCACTTGGTCTTATAAAAGTTTTAAATTCTGATTTGTTCGAAAAGCCCATTCCAACTGACAGAAGGTTGGATAAATATTTTAAAAAGAAAAAGTTTTAAATTTTCCGTATTTTTGGGCTTCGAATATTCATAAAAGTGGTTATAATTCAATTAAATTACTATAATATAGTAGTAAAAGTCCAGGTGTTACATTTTGGTATTAGAGCAGAGATTCTGGCATAGGTTAGCTAGAATGCTTTGCTCATTAGTTAGTTATTTAAGGGTACCATTGGAACACCTTCACATTACTAGGGTTTTAGGCTACCCAGAATAGAAACATCGAAAAGGAAGTAGAAATTTCCCTTGAAGTTGCCCAAAATAAACAATTAGAATACTTTTAGAAAAAGTATATTCAAGATGTAAAGAAGCCAATTATTAATTTTACTTTGAAGTCTGGTCTTGGTGAATTGACTGACTTAGAGTAAGTCTGCCATAGATAAGTTGGTTCAGCAGATTGGATTCTTAGGCAGGCTACTTACAGATAAGAGGATAATAGATGGTGAAAATAAATGATTTTGAGGGACTCAAGTTTAAGTTAAACCCATTTGATCGAAATAAATGATCGAATGATAGCTATTATTTATATATTTGAGGACATACAAGTAGTAAGATATAGATATTAGAAGTGAGTTATGTGACATTGTTAAGGATTGGGTCAAAATTCTAACTGGATTTTTAAACCCTGATAGCTTTAGATTTGAATTCAACAATGGTTGTACCAATTTCTAAGGGATGATTCAGTATAAGAAGTCAGATTGGAAGAGGATTTTCAGTGAATTCTAGCGACAATTAGAGTGATTTTGACTATTGGAGAGAGTTTTACCTTAGAAAATAAAAATTTACCTTAAAGTTACAAGATTGGTGAACAAAAAGAAAAGTTGGAGAGTAGTTATAAGTTCCTTAAATGGGAGATATAAGCGGTTTATGGAAGTCGATTATGAAATTTTGAGAGATATTTATAATTTAAAGGAAGATACCAAGGTGAAAAATGTGAAGCTAAGAAAGGATTTATGAATTTTGAGAATTTGAAACGTAGGAATTTAAGTTAAATTCAGTCTCTTGAGGGTGAATTTATGGTCTTTTGATAGATTATATAATTATTGAAGGATTTAAGTTAGATTTTAGTACTAATGTTGAGGTTACAGATTAGAATTTAAATGATTTGAGCTTTATTATAATAGAAATATGTTTTAAGTTCAGAATTATGGAAGTATGGAGTTTAAGTTATGGAAAAATTTTCCGAAAGATCATAGAGTATTATGACTTTACAGTGATCTGGAGTGATGCAAGAGAATGCACACAGAACAGAGATTAGGCAAAGCCTAAAAGAATGATGGTCATTGGTCAAAGAATACCCTAACTACACTGATATTCAGTTTTCCTTCTATTTAAAAAGAAGCCCTGGCCAGGCGAAAAAGGGGAAACTTTATATCAATATAGCGGGACAAATTGACCAAGAGCAGTAGAAGCGGATGTAAGAAAAGAAAGAAAATGGGATCAGAGTGGATCCAAGAGAAAGACGTGTTTTCATGGGTGAGTGTGGGGGCTGCGTGCTATCATCCCTACCATGAGAAACAAAACAGTGAAGGGTGACTGTGGGGCCCATAACTATGGGAGCATCCCTACCTAGAGTGGACAAGGTTGAAAGTGAGCAATAAAGAGATAAACAGGCAAGGGGTCACAGTTAGATCCTAGAGGAAAGTATAGAGATCACAAATAGATCTCATAGATATAGCAATTCTCTAGATAGATTATGACCTAGATGAGTTAGAATATAAAAACCTTATAGCTCAGTTAAAGAGGAAGTTAACTTTTAATCTAGTTCACTTATCTTCGATTCCCAGTAAGCCCATATAGTCTATGGTAATGTTAGCAAGAATGGACTTTTCAAGTCCATAGGAATGTATTGATTAGTTGAAGAAGTAGTCAGAATTTGTTTAGATAGGAAAAGATTCCTAAAAAAAAAAAAAAAAAAAAAAAAAAAAAAAAAAAAAAAAAAAAAAAAAAAAAAAAAAAAAAAAAAACGGGTAATGAAAAAGGTAGAAAAGGGTGGGCCATAACCCACAAGTCATAAGAAATACTAAGGAAAGATTGTATTAGGATTATTAAGATGACAATTGAATATTGTGTGTTATACAAATTTTCAAGCTAGACGAAGTTTTAAATGAGAGAAATTAATGTCATCAAGCTTAAAATTTGTTTGATTCTATGATTTTATATGTGGAATTTTTGTATTAATTATAAGCTATACTGGATGTGTTTTGTGTAATTTAAATTTCATATATTTATTTTTCAATAAGGAGGCTGATTTATAAATGATTGTATAAAAACCTTTTGCTTTGTTATGTCTTTAAACAGAGAGTATGTAATATGTGATTTTGTTTTGGTTTGACTTTTATTTAATTATTACTCTATGCTGGTAAATGTTATTTTGTCCGATTGATAACATGTGTATGTTTTGTTTGTATCGCCCTCTCTGGTGTGGTTAATCCTAGGTGATTAAGAGTGAAGAGTAATGTATGTGATTGATGGTTGTTTCACTTAAGACGAACGAAGGATTGTCATGCTTGCTAGGTACTTAATCAATTGGATTGAACTTTGTTTGTTCGATATCCTTAAGTAGTTAATATGTATACCAATTACTTGAAGAACAAATCTAATCGAAAATGTATTGTTAAAAATTCTTAAAAGATAAATAAGTATATACCTTCATAATTAATGAATGTTATTGCAATATGTATTTTTGCATTTTAAACTTGTAATGTAAAAACTAATTATAAATGTGTTAGCTTATCTTAGTTAATGATAAATTGATTTGATGAAAATATGTTACCTAGTAAAGTTATGAGTGAAACCCTTCAGAACAGTGATATAAAATAATACTAAGAGTTTTAATAGTAAGAAAACTTTTCTTAATTTCGAGGACGAAATTATTTTAGTGGGGGAGAATTGTAACACCCCAAATTTTAGAAAAGAGAAAATAAGGAATTAACTAAGATTTAAGAAATATTATTACAATATTAAAAAGCATTAAAAATGAAATTATGATGTTCTAGACATTTTTAATAAATTTTAAGGATTATTTTCTTAAGAAAATAAAGAAAAATAAATTTATGATATTTAGGTATTTTTAATAATTTTAAGTCCAATTTTCTTCAAGAAATAAAGAGAAATAATTAGGAAATAAAACTTAAATTGGAGAAAAGAAACAATAAGGATTTGTTTAAAGCCTTAGGACGGCACTTATAAATTAAACAGTCTTATAAATAAATTTATGAGGCCAGAAGTATTTTTAGTAATTTTTAAAGTTTAATTTCTCTATTAATTAAGGAAAATAATTAGAAGATAAATTTTGATTTGGGAACTTTGGGAGAATTTATTTTAAGACTAAAAAGGATTTATGATTAAGAGAATCTATAATATGATATAAGAATCTATTTTAGAAAATTATTTTTCAGAGTAGGGACTAAACTGAAAACATTAAAAGTTGATTCTAGGGACCTAAACGAAAAGAAGAAAGTTTTAGGGGTCAGAAATTGAATATTTCCCCCCAACCCTTATATATTAAAAATCCTCCTTATTCCTCCCTTATTCCGTCTTCTCTCTTTTCTCTCTCCCCGACATCTCTCTGCCTCCTCTGTTCCTTTGAAGCTCAACGACGGCCACGGCTTCATCGGCGGTGAACGGTGGCGTCAAGGGGAGGAAATCGTTCAGGAAGCTTATGGGAACCTTGGGTAAGCTTCTTTCCCCGTTTTCCTTCCTCTTTCTGGTTTGATTTTGAGAGGATTTGGAGATAGGTCCGATTTAGGGTTCGAGTTTTTGGGGGTTTTTTGGGGTTCTTGAATCCATTAAAAGGAAGCCTAGGGTCCGATTAGTAAACCCCAAGAACGAATTTGAGCATTAGAATAACATTAATCAAGTTTCCCCAATTTTTCCAAATTGGGTCACTGTTCACCCGAGCTTGTTCTTCCTAATTTCTGGGCAAAAAACCAATTGGAAGCTTAATTAAACTTGTCTAGGAGTAAGATTGAGTTCAGAGTTGAGTTTTATGTTGAATTTCGGAGTATTATTTGGCTTGTTCGATTTTTGCTCTTCCCTGTTCTTCGCTGCCCCTGTTCCTTCGAATTTCTTGTTCTTTCTCTTCTGTTCTTCACTGATGCTGTGCTCTGATTAGTCTAAATTGGAGTAAATGTATTTATTATTGATTGTTTTGAATGATTCGTATTCTTGTTCAGTTCTGGCCGAATTGTGCCCTCTGTCCAGCTGATTCTTGTTCTTTCTTTGCTCTTTGCTAGTGCTTTGTTTTCATTAATTTGAAATGGGATTAATTTGATTAATTGTTGTGTTGATTGGAATTTATTCTCTGTTCCTGTTCTGCGTTGGCCGTGGGGTTTGGGGACCAATTTTCTGGTACCTCTGTTCTTGAATACTGTGTACATATGAGCTAAGATATTATGATAATGAATAAGAAAATTTATTGAAGGGAGTATGTCCTGAATGTCTGATTTTCTAATTTAGGATGCTTGAAATTAAAAAGGGAATTTCTTGTAAGAGTGATATGTGTGTGATGTTATTGTTACTGATCATGGGCTGGTGGAGTTTGTTATTTGCTGCTCTGTTGTTTTGCTGGCTTATGTGATTGTATGTGCTTTGGTTGCTCTGCTTTGTGATAACCAAAGGATTAAGAATATGGAATTATGAATTTTGTATATGAGTAAATGGTTGAGTTAATCTTGGTAATTTAAAGAGGTATGATTTGGATACAAATTTAATAAGAAATATATGTTTTGATTGAGGTGTCGGTGATGATAGGAAGAATTGGAAGAAATAGAAATGAAATTTGTTTATGGTTTCATATGCTAAATTTCTCATAAAAGTATGTGAAATTCTGAAATTTATGTCTGATTGATTGTATTTGGAATTTATTCAGACTTTCTTCTTTTTCATGGGATGTTCTGCCATGCGGTTTCATTGATAGGGGAGGAGGGAAATTGTTGATATTATATGCTTAATTGAAGCTTTAATATTTGTAAGAATATATATATATGGATATGAGAATCTTAGGACCTGAGAATAAGGAACAAGAATGATAGTATGTTCTATTTTAGGAATTAGGAATTGTTGTTTAGGATTAAAATCTTCTACTTTGTTGATGTACCTTAACAGATGATATCTAAATTGTGAATGTAGTGAAACTGAAACTTCAATGTATTAGAATTCTGTGAATTATGGCTAGACGAGGTTAATATGGTCGATTGGGCTGTGTTTGATAGTGAATAAGACTCTATGATGATGAAATTCATATTTGATTAGGTTAGTCTATTAATTGTGAATTGAAAAGGGAAGTTGTTCTTTACAAACTTAAATGTTATATACATAAGTCCTTTTGC
Source organism: Mimosa bimucronata (assembly GCA_037074515.1). Taxonomy (NCBI): domain Eukaryota; kingdom Viridiplantae; phylum Streptophyta; class Magnoliopsida; order Fabales; family Fabaceae; genus Mimosa; species Mimosa bimucronata. Next base: position 24,039,773 of record CM073441.1, read on the forward strand.
TAATTAAATGGTAGATGATTTGAAATTAAAAGAAAAGTTTTATAAAATTATTAGACAAACATTGAGAATAAGAAAGATTAATTGAAATAAAATAATTAAAAGACTTCTTGATTTTAAAATGATCGAGTTAATTATAAAAGATTAAGTTGTAGAAAATAATTAGTAATGTGGAAGAAAAATATAATTAATAGAAATTTATTTTAAACCTATTGAATTTAATTAAGTAAAGTAAGTTGTTATGTATGTTAATATATGATATAAAGTTGATATCAAATCATTAGGATGTTTTTATGAATGTGTTTGTAAATATGTGTATTGATTAATCATTGAAAAATGCCTATGAATGGTTGTGTGATTAATAATTAAATCAGAGATTAAGATTTAAACATATATTAGAAAGGGAAAGGGTAGAATTATAGGTAAAAATATATGATCGTGAGAGGCGTCAAATTATTAGAAATAAGAACAGATATTAATATATGATATATGTTATACCTAATTATAGGAAAAGATAATGGAGGTGGATCCTCGGTGAAAGGAAAGAGTCAGCTAAGGTTTGGAGTTGGATTCCAGGTAGCAGTTTATTTCAGTAACCATTAAATTGCATGTATTATTTTGTAATAACTGTTGCATTTAGTTGGTAAGTTATTATTCCTCAGATGGAGTACTCCAGGCTTAGGTGATTAGCTACACCTTTGCGAGATTAGTTACGTTTTAGCCTTATGTGCTTTAACGAGAAACCCTGCAGGTAAAGCCTCCACTATAACGAATATATTGTTATTAGTGGTTGGCAGGTGCTTTTAGCACACAGATTAATAGGAATAAAACTATCATTATTTGTACAGCTTTATGAAATATATACATGACAATTGCTAGCATGATAATATATGTTAATGAAAGAAATTGCTATTGGGATTTCCAATCTCACCCCCTTCCCCAAACATTTTCAGTACGCAGGATGGGAGAAGCTAGCTGGGAAGGAAGTAAGATAATATAAGAAGAAGTAGGAATGCCTGCTAAGCTATGTACCACCCTAGTTAGTTAATTTAGAATTTAATTATCTGTGAGAATAAATATAAAGAATTAATACTTAACCGTATGTGAATGTATGTATTACCCTAATGACGCTGCGTATTCTGGTAGAAGGGTTATCAACTGAGGTAACCCCAGCGTTTTAATATCGGAAAGGTAGAAACCCATAAATAGATACAGAGAACCCATGAATGGGTTTTCACTCCCCACACACTATCATCAAGGGGAGGAAAATATAAGGAAACCTAGGTAGTTTAATTGTTTTATGCACCACTTGGTCTTATAAAAGTTTTAAATTCTGATTTGTTCGAAAAGCCCATTCCAACTGACAGAAGGTTGGATAAATATTTTAAAAAGAAAAAGTTTTAAATTTTCCGTATTTTTGGGCTTCGAATATTCATAAAAGTGGTTATAATTCAATTAAATTACTATAATATAGTAGTAAAAGTCCAGGTGTTACACATCTCTTGACTCACCAAATGCTGCATTGAGATATTATTGAAAGGAATGATTAATGACAAGTTGGAGGATAACAACTTTTGAGACACTTGGTGCATTGATGGTCGAGCTTTCAGAGATGGGTTCAAACAAGATAATGCTATTGTGACCAAAAGAGTCACATCTAGTGCATCTTGTCGTGATGGCAGTGGGAGACGTGGATCTAAGACATTTTTTATCAAAATGCTTTCAGTATAATTCTTTGACAAAGACAACATCAAATCTCCAGGATGTCTTCCCATAATTATTTCTAATGTCACGACTCCAAAACTATAAACATCACATTTTTCAGTCACAACTAAGGTGTATGCAAGCTCTGCAATGGACAAAAAATTAAAGAAGTCACGTATTCATCTCAAGGTAAGAAATTGTACAAATATATACAACACAAGAGATCGAACAAAGAGAATCGAAAAACTAACCTGGAGCAACATAACCGTAAGTACCAACTAAAAGCGTTTGATTAGATGTATCTAGATCAATGATTCTAGCTGTGCCAAAATCAGATACAAAAGCCTCCATCTTTGAGTTCAACAATACATTACCACTTGTTATGTCTCTATGGATAATTGGAGGAGCACACTCATGATGCATGTAGAACAAAGCATTTGCTATTCCTTTGATGGCATCTACTCGCTTACTCCAATCGAATTCTTTAGCTTCGTCATCTTTGTTCAAGACATAAAAAAGGCTTCCGCATTCCATGTATTCATAAATGAGAAACATGCACTGATGATGCAAACAAAACCCATGAAGCTTTATAATGTTGCGATGTCGAATTTCACTTAACATCTTCACTTCATTGTGAAAACTATTAGCATAATATGTGTTTTCGTATTTCCTTCTATGAAGTTTTTTCAAAGCTACGATTTTACCGCTGGGAAGTTGTGCTCTATAAACACCTCCATAGGCACCGGTTCCAATACAATATTTGATGTCAAAGTTCTCTGTTGCTTCAATGATATCTTTATATGCGATTTTTCCATCATAATTCCATATTGAAAACAAATCCCCATTTTTCATTTCTGTTGTCTCAACTTTGGATATCGTTTTCTTTTTGAAAGATTCAAATAAGATGAAAGCCGCAACAAGTATGATGACAAGGAGAATTGTCAAAGGAATAATGATTCTTGACAAAAACTTTGGATCTTTAGAAGAATCATGAGTCTTTTCTAGACCAAGTAATCCTTTATTACCATAGAAAATGTCATGAGGAAAAGAGCTATAAACTTCACTTGGAATATAGCCACTGAGAGTATTGTATGACAAGTTAAGGTGGAGCAGCCGACCAAATTCTCTAGGTACACTACCTGAGATGTAATTGTAGCTCAAATCAATGCTACACCGTGGTGTTGAGAAAGTGCACATGTCATATGGTAATTCTCCATTGAATTTGTTGTGATTAAAGTCACCATAAAAAGCACGATAATTGATGAAAATGTGGGGCACTTTTCCACGTAGTTTATTCTAGGAGATATTTAGATGAAAACTACTATAACAGGTATCTTTAAACACCTATGGCATGCTACCACTTTATTGATTGAAATGAAATGAGGCTACAAGTGAAAGTTAACTAACCAGTAAGGTTGTTATAAGATAAATCCAAAGAAAGGAGATATTGAAGAGCTCCTTAATCGTACTTGTCAATCACACTCCATAAAGATTAGTCTAAAGGTTTGTCAATAATATAAGACAATGTTTTTATCACAATTTTCTTATCACAATATTTTCTATAGAATATTCCGTCAAAACTTTGTGTTGATAACTGGCTAACTAAATTGTGATGGAATAGAAATTCCATATCAAAATCATAGTCACCAAAAATTGCTGACGGAAGAAAATAAGTTGATAATTCTATTGGTAACCCAATTTCTTCTTTAATCCGACACTAATTCTGTTAGTAAACTAAGATTTTGCTTGTAATATTATGTCTTTGTAGTGATTCAAATATACATGTATTTCTTTGTAAAGGCGTTAAATGATTCTTTTGAAAAAATACAAGTTTTTGATTGCATCATAAATTTCAGTAAAAAAGAAAGATATTTGTCATAATTAAACACAAAGCTCACTAGATTCTTTTTATTCAAATTGAGTTATTCTAAATAAATTATATTGGTACGTGTGGAATGGAAGTAATAAGATTATTGTAACACACATTTTTACAGGAACACTTAATTAATTGAATGAATGAATGAATGAAGAGCTCCAATTTGAATGAGAGTGGTATTTGTTATTCCCATTCAAGAAAGAATCAAATATTCTAGATTTTGAAATGCTGTGAGGCTACAAGTGAAAGGTAACTAACCAGTAAGGTTGTTATAAGATAAATCCAAAGAAATGAGAGATTGAAGAGCTCCTAATTGAGTTGGAATTGTACCTGTCAATCGCACTCCATAAAGATTAGTCTAAACGAGCGCTAGATGAATTATTAAATTTTTTTAAAAAAATAAATTATAGATGGAATACAATTGGTAAACTCCAATGGAAACTTCTGTCAGAAATACTTCAATAATATAAGACAAAATGTTTTTATCACAATTTTCTTATCACAATATTTTCTACAGAATATTCCGTCGAAACTTTTTGTTAATAACTGGCTAAGTGAATTGTGATGGAATAGAAATTCCATATGAAAGCCATAGTCAGCAAAAATTACTGACATAAGAAAATAAGTCGGTACTTCTATTGGTGATCAAATTCCTTCTTTAATCCGACACTAATTCTGTTCGTAAACTAGGATTTTGCTTGTAATATTCTGTCTTTGTAGTGATTCAAAAATACATGTATTTTTTGTGAAAGCACTAAATGATTCTTTTGAACAAATGCAAGTGTTTGATATTCGTCACAAATTTCAGTAAAAAAGAAAGATTCATAATTAAACACAAAGCTCAAGGTATGTCTAACTAGATTCTTTTTATTCAAATTGAGTTATTCTAAATAAATTAGATTGGTAAGTGTGGAAGGTAAGTAATAAGATTATTGTAACACACACTTGCACACTTGTACAGGAACACGTAATTAGTTGAATGAATGAATGAAGAGCTCCAATTAGAATGAGAGTAGTAACTGTTATCCCCATTCTAGAAAGATTCAAATATTCTAGATTTTGACATGCAGTTGTACCACCCAAATTTTAGAAAATAAGAAATAAGGAAATATTTGGAATCTTGGGGTATTATTTGATATTTAAAAAGTCTTACAAATAAATTTGGAAATTTAAGCATATATAGAGAAATTATTTTAGGACAAATTCATGTTTATTTGTAAGTGGGAATGGTAAATAAAATTACCATTTAAGAGAAAAATAGAAAAAGGGAAATGAAAAAGACAATATCTGCCCCTAGTTGAAAATATCTTCAATTATAAAAGGAAGGGCAAGATAGTAAAATACCCGTTAAAAATATCCCCACTCTCCTTTTAACACATACCCTCAACGTGTTCCTTCTCATTTGTTCTTGTTTCTTCTCTTTCATTCCATTTCCTCTGCTTCTGCCTCACCCGAAACCTCTCTCTCTCACTCTCCTCCCTCTGCTCTTCAAATCGCAGCGGTGGCCACGGCTCTAGCGACGGCAATCAATGGCGAGACGCAGCAGAAGACGTTTAAGAAGGCTCGGGTAACTTCAGGTAAGCTATTCGTTTTTGTTTCTTCTCTCCTTCGAGCCGATTTTGAACGAAATGGGGGGGATCAATTCGAAGTCTTGTGAGGTTTTGGAAGCTTTTGAGCTTAGGGAAACGGTGAACAGACCTTGCTCTTGGTTGATTGAGTGTCAATTTTGGAGAGGGAGGTCGAATAGGTCCGATTTCTTTAAGAAATTCTCCCCTTTCACTGTTCACCCGACGGAAATTTGGGGATTTTTGTGTGTTTCTTGTTTTGAAGCTCAATTACTCGTGATTATACGTAAGTTTAAGGTTATGAAATGGGTTACATGAGTGATTTTAAGGATTAAGGGATTTTTGAAGCATTTCTCTTCCTCCCCAGTTTCTACGAATCTGTCGGGCCAAGAGGGAAAAAATTCTTGAACGTGATATATCTGCAACTAGGAGCTACGATAAGCATTTTGGATGTGTGATTTGATGAATTTTTGAATGATTGAATTGTTGTTCTTTCTTTCCTCTGTTTTGGCCGAATTCAAGCTCCCTTATGGTTGCTTGAATTTTTGTTATTTTCTTGGATGTATTAACATCTTAAACATAAGAAATGGATGATGAAATAGAGATAATTGGATTAATTATAGAATTCTTGTTCTTCCTCTTGTTTCCCTGTTTCCCTCTGTTTAGTCAAGGAGTATAAATCTATATTGACATTTTGTTTTACTCTGAAATATGAATTGAAGTTGTTTGCTGATGAATGATGGATATTAAATTGTTAAATGTTCAATTCTTTGTCTCTTGGATGCTCTGGCCGATGGGGGGTGTTCAGGGGAAGGGAGATTTTGATATGCTTGATTACCTTTGTTGTTTTGGTTCTAATATAATGTTGAAAATAAGACATGTATTAGTGATTTCTGATCCTGTTGATGTTATTGGCTGCTGGTTTTATTGCCAGGGAAAAAGAGGAACTTGTAATGTTAGTTCAATAGGAATTAAGTTTAAGGAATGGGGAAAGTTGAATTGGTTGTTTTGTGATTTTGTTGGATTTTGGGTTCAATATGTAAATTGGACTGAATTCCTGGATTATTGGCTTGGTAGTGGTATTATTGGATTGAATTAATGTTATGGTTAAAGAGGACATAAAGAGGAACTTGATGAATTATATATGTTGCTAAAATTGAGTTTCTTTTGAATCATTGTTCTAAAGATTTTGAATTGAGGTAAGGTTCAATTGGATAGGAGAGATTGATTTGTAATTTGCTTATCGAAGTTCCAAGTCAATATTTCCCCGATGTTTGTGTTGTGTGAATACTAATTAATGCTTGTACAATGTTGATTGATAATGGTATGATTAACCATTTAGCTAGAAATTTAGATTTAATAGTATTAGAAATAGAAAGGGGTAGTACAATAGGACCATGAGAGACATTTAATTATTATGCCTAAGTTAGATATTAACGTATTATTTTATATTATAAATATTTATAGGACAAGATAGTGGGGTTGAATCCCCAAAATACGGTGAAAGGCAGGAGTACAGTGAAGAGTAAGCTCAGGATACAGGTAGCAGTTTATTTCAGTAACAATTAAATTGCATGTATCATTTTATAATATCTGTTGCATTTAGTTGGTAAGTTTTTATTCCTCAGTTGGAGTACTCTATGGTTTAGGGGTTTGGCCGCCTCTTTTCCCAATCAGTTAAGTTATAACGAGAAGTCCTGCAGGTAGAACCTCCAATATTTAATGAATATATCGTTATTAGTGGCTCGTAAGTGCAGATCGCACACAGAATAATAGGAATAAGATTATCATTATTTGTGCTGATTTATGAAATGTATACATGTCAATATATATATTCATGAGAACAAAAGTTAATGAGATAAACTGAGTTAAATTATTGCTTTTCAGAGAAGCTGGCAGGAGTTAAGCTTTTTGGAGAGTAAGGTAGTATAGAAGGAAGTAGGAATGCCTACTTTATAGTGTAATTTGATAGATATTTTGGGTAGAGATTGTATATATTATAAAGTTAGAAAGTAAGCAAGCAGACGTGTACTAAATATATGAATTAATAGGGATATATGAGCATATACATATAGCTGGGAAGCAGCGAGATGGTATGTACAGAAAAGGGAATCTTCAATCAAGATTATCCCTCTATTTTATCGTTAAGTCACATTAGGTAGGAAGATATATATTAGCCGATATTAATATGATTTTAATTATTTTAGTTGATTTATAACCACTTAAATTATAAATAGATTTAAAGTGTTCCAATTAGCCCGAAAAGCTCATTCCAACTAAAATAGAGTTGCAATAATATTTGCAAAGGAAAAGTTTTAAAATTTTTCATATTTTAGGGCTTTCGGTACTGAAAAATGGTTATAATTCAATTAAAATACTATAATATATTAGTATAAACTAAGGTGTTATAGCAGTGAAACTAAAAGTGAAAGGTAACTAACCAGTAAGATTGTTATAAGATAAATCCAAAGAAGCAAGAGATTGAAGAGCTCCTAATTGAGTTAGAATTGTACCTGTCAATCGCACTCCATAAAGGTTAGTCTAAACGAGCGCCACATGGGATTATTAATTTTTTTTATAAAAAATATAAATTATAAATGGTGTATGATTGGTAAACTCCAATGGAAAATTTTGTCAGAAATACGTCAAAAATATAAGACAAAATGTTTTCATCACAACCTTCTTATCACAATATTTTCGCCAAAATATTCTGTCGAAACTTTCTCTTGATAACTGGATAACTGAATTGTGATGGAATAGACATTCCATATTAAAACCATAGTCACCAAAAATTACTGAAGGAAGAAAATAAGTTGGTAGTTCTATTGGTAATCCAATTCCTTCTTTAATTTGACACTAATTCTGTTAGTAAACAAAGATTTTTCTTCTAAATTTTGTCCTTGAAGTGATTCAAATATACGTGTACTCTTTTGTGAAAGCATTGAATGATTCTTTTGAACAAATACATGTGTTTCATATTCGTCATAAACTTCCAGTAAAAAAGAAAGATAATTGTCATAATTAAACACAAAGCTTAAGGAAATACTAACTAGATTCTTTTTATTCAAATTGTGTTATTCTAGATAAATAAGGTTGGTAAGTGTGGAAGGTAAGTAATAAGATTATTGGAACACACACTTGTACAAGAACGCTTAATTAATTGAATGAATGAATGAAGAGCTCCAATTTGAATGAGTGTAGCACACATTATCCCTATTCAAGAAAGATTCAAATATTAAAGATTTTGAAATGCAATGAGGCTACAAGTGAAAGGTAACTAACCAGTAAGGTTGTTATAAGATAAATCCAAAGAAAAGAGAGATTGGAGAGCTCCTAATTGAGTTGGAATTGTACCTGTCAATCGCAATCCATAAAGGTTAGTCTAAACGAACACCACATGGGATTATTAATTTTTTTAAAAAAATATAAATTATAAGTGGTGTGTGATTGGTAAACTCCAATGGAAAATTCTGTCAAAAATACGTCAAAAATATAAGAAAAAATGTTTTCATCACAACCTTCTTATCACAATATTTTCGCGAGAATATTCTGTAGAAACTTTCTCTTGATAACTAGCTAACTGAATTGTGATGAAATAGAAGTTCCATATGAAAACCATATCACCAAAAATTAGTGACGGAAGAAAATAAGTTGGTAGTTCTATTGGTAATCCAATTCCTTCTTTAATCTAACACTAATTCTATTAGTACACTAAGATTTTTCTTGTAAATTTTGTCCTTGTAGTGATTCAAATATAAATGTATTCTTTTGTGAAAGCATTGAATGATTATTTTGAAAAAATACAAGTGTTTGATATTCATCATAAACTTCCAGTAAAAAAGAAAGATATTTGTCATAATTAAACACAAAGCTTAAGGAAAGACTAACTAGATTCTTTTTATTCAAATTGTGTTATTCTAGATAAATAAGATTGGTAAGTGTGGAAGGTAAGTAATAAGATTATTATAACACACCATTGTATATGAACGCTTAATTAATTGAATGAATGAATAAAGAGTTCCAATTTGAATGAGAGTAGTACCTGTTATCCCCATTCTAGAAAGATTCAAATATTAAAGATTTTGAATTGCAATGAGGCTACAAGTGAAAGGTAACTAACCAGTAAGGTTGTTATAAGATAAATCCAAAGAAGCGAGAATTTGAAGAGCTTCTAGTTGTGTTGGAATTGTACATATCAATCCCATTTGATTAAGTTGAAATGTTCTAGATTGTGTCCAGGTAAAGAAAACCCTTTTAATTAAGTGAAATTGGCAATAGTGAAAGATAACTTACAAGTAATGTTGTTATTATAACACAAGTTCAAAAGAACCGAGATTTTGAAGATCTCCTAGCTAAGTTGGAATTGTGCCTATCAATCCCATTCTATTAAGTTGCAAACGTTTTATATTGTGTCTTGGTAAAGACGACCTTTTTCATTGAGTGAAATTGATAAGAGTGAAAGGGAACTTATCTATAAGATTGTTATAAGATAAGTCCAAAGAACAAAGATTTTGAAGAGCTCTAAGTTAAGTTGGAGTACCTATCAATCCCATTCTCTATTAATAAGTTACAAAGATTCTAGGTTGTGTAGGTGAAGACAACCTTTTTAATTGAATGAAATTGATAAGAATGAAAGGTAACTTACTAGTAATTATGGTTATAAGACAAGTCCAAAGAACTGATATTTTGAAGTGCTCCAAGTTGAGTTGCAACGATACTAGGGGTGTTCACATAACGGGACGGAATGGGACGACCCCATCCCGTCTCATCCCAATAAAAGGCCTTAGGGACAGATTTTTTGTCCTGCGTCCTGTCCGTCCTATTGTTATCCGTCCCAGTTGGGATGGCATAGGATCGCGAAGGGACAAGAATTTTCCAATTTTTTTTCTACTTTTTTTTGAAATATTTAGGATCCAAATGCTAAAATGCCCAGTATTACACCAAATTCCAAAAAAAAATCACTAATTAGTTAAAATATAGAGCAAGAAGACCATAACGGCCAATTATTGGTTCAGTGAGCTCTTAAACTTAAATTAACTAGAGCAACTTATGTGTGTATAAATGAAGTTGTCTAAGGGCGATCTGTTGAGTTGTAATATATAATTAACAAGGACTAAACTATTCAAACCGCCAATGTGATCATGCAAGTAGCTTAATTTGGTAGTCTTCTATTCAATGGAACAAAACAACCAAAAAGAAAAAGAAGAAAAAAATATTTCAGCGAGTCTCCACAGTCCACACCAATGTATGAAAAATCGGACCGGACCGGCCGGGTTGGACCGGGAATCGGCCACCCGCCTACATGTCCGATCCGGTTGAGGGAGGAAGGCAGTGTAACTCATAACTCGGGGAGCCCGGTCAGACCCGGGGCAGCCCGGGATGACTCGGTGCAACCCGGATGGTTTGCGGGTTCCACTGAGTCGCTTTAGAAAATTTAATTTCAAAATCAACCAGATATCAGAAAGGTAGAGGTAGATGGGATAAAAAGCGGTGAGATAGAGGAGGGAGGATAAGGGAAAGACCGACCTAAAGGCCTAGCAAGTGGATCTCAGATTTGAGAAGGTTTTGAGTGGGAGGAAGAAAGAAAGGATGAGCCCCTTGTGATGACGATGAGGTTGCCGAAGGAGGCGTTCATCAGAAAGGGAAGAGAGAAAGACAAACGAAGAAGAGAGAGAATAATGGTTTGGACTTTGAAGTCTTTACAAATGAAGAATCTGGAAGATATCCTTGTGCACATGCTCCCGTAATTCCAGCTAGCTGTACTCAACAGCCTATATAATAATATAAATATATGTATGATTACGATTTACGAAGCAGATGAGGGAAGAGATCCATTGGGTCATAGCTGGGTCCTTTCAAGTTTTTAACTTAAACTTGGTTCTATTCTATTTGTGTACTTTCTGGTTACTTGACTAATTTTCCATTCATTTTAAAGAGAGGAAAAAGTTCGATTGGCTTCACACATATATTTTCACATTTTTCTTAAAACATAAATAACTTCTGTTGCTTCAAACAATTATTTTGATTATTTACAATTAAATATGAACATATTATACACTTTTAGGTAAATTATATATTTTTTAATTACTACCGGTCTGGACTCGAGTTGACCCACGGTCTGACCCTCTAACCCTTAACCCAGTACTTTTACCGGTTCACTCATCGGTCCGAGTTTTAATACCTTGGTTCACACTACTGCTAAAGTTGTGTGCTAACGTTAATCCATGTGATTTTACTTGCAGATTTGATGGGTGTGGTGACTGAGGTTTGAAGGTGGGCGGCCTCCCCTAGGTGAGACTTGAGAGTTGATGGAGGGAGATGTGAAAGAGGTAGGTGTGTGGGTCAGTGCGTCATTGGGTGTGTTTGCTTTTATTTTTCATGAAATAAAAATTAAAAGAAAAAATCTGGGTGTGGCCATGGGTTCTTGGGTGGGTTACTGAATGTGTACCAAAATTTTATTTTAATGAAATAAAAATTAAAAGAATAAAAAATACTAAAGAGACGGGACAGAAATAGGATGACCCTGTCTCTGTCACGGTTTGTCCCGTCCCAAAATATCCAGGAACGAGACGGATAGATAGGACAGGAAATTTTTAAACACCACTAAATGATACCTACCAAACCCATTCTATTAAGTTACAAAGCTTTGGGATTGTGTCTAAGGACGACAATCTTTTTAATAGGGTGGGATTAATAAGAGTGAGAGGTAACTCACCTGTAAGATTGTTATAAGACAAATCCAAATAGATGAGGTTAAGATGAGATATTATATGATTTGGAACGGTACCTATCAAACCCATTCTCGGAAGTATGAGACGATCAAGATTGGGAAATTCAGTGAAGTTGAGATCTGCTAGCCGAGGGTGCTGTTGAGAGATCCTTGGTTGATTCATACGAACAACGCTTCCATCGTATTTGCATTGTATGCCTTCCCAATCACAAGGATCAGACAAATTGTAGGCAATATTGCTAATATTCCACCATTTACTTTGAAGAAGAGCACGTTTCTGCTCTGCTATCATGGCACCATTAATAATCTCAAAGCAAGTGAGAGAGAACCATAACAAAAATGCCACTCTCACTTCCATCTTTGTTTACACAAAGTACTCACCAAATGAGTTCACCTACGGAGTCTTTATACAGATAAAGTAAGATTGAATGGCTTTGAAAGTATTGTTTACGCGTCAAAGTCGTTAGAGTTTGTACGTCCAATGGCAAATGGACACAATCATATCGTGTGGGATGGGCAAACTTATTATTGGTCTTCCTCGTTATTGTTTTTCAGGCCAAAGGTCTTCTTCAATATTATGGTACCTTGAGTCTTTTGAGCTGTTATGCTGAAAATGGACATGAAATTTCCAAACGTGATACGAATACCAAAGCGAAGTGGTCCCATGAAACTCTCTGAACAAAAGTTGAGTGACTTTGGCGTGAATCAGGAGTTCATGTTTCAAATTAGATGCAGAAAAATTGGCTGACTTACACAACGTGAATCAGGAGTTCATGTTTCAAATTAGATGCAGAAAACTTGGCTGACTTACACAAAGGCACATGAATTCATACTGTTGTTGATAATAATAAGAAGCAATTCTTTCAGCCTCTGTGCTACGACTTGTCTTACACTGAATATCCATATGCAACAGAAAAATTGGTTTTCGTAGTGATCTTGTGTTGTTGTTATGGTGATTCTTAAGAGGACAAAAAATTAAATGATTAGATGTGGATTCGTTTTTCTATTTTTTATTTCATCGATAAAAATATTATTTTTTCCAGGCAAAACAAAAAAACTTGATTATCGCGACCCTCTTTCTGAAAATATTTCCTTTCTATAGTTGTTGTGATTCAGACTTAAATATTTGCTTACTTTTGACAATAATTAAACATTGTGATCCGAAAAAATTCCAAAACGATTATTTACTTAAATATCCTAATGAAACAGAAAATATTTTTTTTATAAAAACACTACTCAACTACCCCTTTTCTGTATGTATCTAGATGTGCTTGAAGCCCCCCTAGATGAGAGAGATTCAAAGCTCTTCTTGGCCAGCCATTCCGCAATCTTGTTCAACGTTACTAACATCCTTCAAAATTCCTCACCAAGAACGAAGTTGAAATGAAAATGGACACAAATTTGCATTTCATCTTCTAGATTTAGTTTAATCTCTGAACTTTTAAAAAGTTGTTGTATCTTTTAGTTTTTAAACCCTGATATTATTAGTGAGAACTGATGTTTTTTTAACAATCACTGTTATTTGGAAAATTCCTCACCAAGAAAGAAGTTGAAATGAAAATGGACACAAATTTGCATTTCATCTTCTAGATTTAGTACTATTTTTTTTTTTGTTCAAATGTTCCGTTTTCCTTGCCTCCATTGCCTTTAACCAATTGCGTTTCTTTTGTCAAGGATATAGGACTAAAGATAATTTTCAAAACTAAGGCTAAATTGAAACCTTGTATGAAGTGAAGGACTAATGAGTGATGGTATACTTTAAAATAAAAATTAACTCATTAAATTCATAAGAAAACAATAATACTTTCCAGATTTGAAAAAAAAAAAAAACTTTCCAGCATTATCCTTGTTTAATTCAAAAATATTTTTAAATTCAATGTGGTGGATCATTCACACCGCAATTCAATAAAAGTATACTTTAACAATAATATATACTTTCCAGCATAAAAATTAACTCATTAAAATTCAGAAGAAAATAATAGTACTTTCCAGCATTATCCTTGTTTAATTCAAAAATGCTTTTAAATTCAATGTGGTGGATCATTCCCACGTTACTTGAAATTTTTAATCTAATTTGAACCCTAAAATATCAACTAGCCGATAAAAATATATTTTTAACTTGCAACATAAAAATATTGAAAACATTATATTTAAACTTTTTATGTGTTAGTTAAGTTTTTAGGTATCAAGTCAGATTAAAAATTTCATGTCATACCTTATATATTTACTTGTAATTGGTTAGACTACAAATGATGCGATGTACCAAGTTTACCTAAAAATTCTTCAAATTATTATAGCATTATAGGATGAACCAATTTGGATAAATCATTTCTAAACATTGATCATATCGACCATTATAAAAGGGAAAATGAGCAATTTAGCTAGCAAAATATCACATAAGAAGCGTCGAAAACATAAATTTTAAGAATATCTTGATTACTAATAAACTTTTAAAACTGAACAATTTAGCCAACATCATCACCCAACCCTAAATATCTCTCAATGCCAACTGGAATCACCGTGTCTCCACATGTGCAAAAGATGACAAACATTTAGGGCTAGATGACAGTGTTGATTAAATTACTCAGTCTTACAAATTTATTGATAATAAAGATCTTTTTAAAACTTACTTGTGTTACGCTCTTATTTCAATACTTTGTTGGTCAAATTGCATCGTTAACTTTATTAAAATTCTTTTCCTAATAAATCCTTCGTTTCTCGCGTCACGAACTTAGATATATAAATGATAAACATGTATATACAGCTAAAGTGTCAAACGTGTTACAATTCCTCAATCTTAATGCAAAGCAACCACAACCTACTTACAAGTATGCCTCCTGCTGTAGAAACTAAAACCATCCCTCGTCATCAAACTACCAAACTACTCACCAATATGATTTATATCCTCCCACAATAACATGATGCGCTGTGTAGAGGGGGAAAAACAAGAAAGAAATTAAAATTTTATTCCTTCTTTTTTATAAATTATTATGCATCTATTTTTCTGTTAACTTGACCTTCATATCACGTGAGAGGATCTCCAAACCTTAATAAAATATACTTCTCTAGAACAGAAAACGAAAGATGTTAAGAGAAAGTCAGGACCATCCCCCTCCCCCCAAAAGTAATACATCTATGCGCGTAGAAGATTGATATAAAGGATAATATCTACTTTCTGCCAGCAGTTCCAAGTCGTGGTTTGCCCTTAACCTCAGCTTCCTGCATTGCACAAAAAACATATTATATTTGCATGTCGTCAAAAGCTATCAAACAACACTTCTTTTTTAACAACAAATCGAATACATGTGGCAAATGCAGAAAAATTTAAGTCTTTGCTGTCGCAGGATTAAGATTTTCAGCCCCTTTACTCGAATCATAGCAGACCTATAAACAGAATTAAGAATCCATTATTGACAACATTCATTAAGATTTCCAATTACACAAGATGTGTATGCAAGAGCGAAACTTATGAATGAACTACACAAATAAATAATTTTTCATTCATACAAAACAGGGATAGAAACACAACATCTACAGCTTCTTATAACACTTATCCAGTTTCTCGAATGAGTATAACATGTCTTTCTTACATGACATCAAAACAAGTTAACTATGAATAGCAAATAAACTAACTCTCCTTTCATGCAAGTTTTTTGCATGCCGATATTTTTTACTGAAAACCCACATGTTTCTACTTTTTCTAGCTTAATTCCAAAATTCCAGACAAATGAAAGGGGACTCTTTCATTTTAGCATCCACTCAAAACTCTATGCAGAGGAGATTTTCAAGGCACCCTCATTACAAATTGAAAGGGGACAAAAAGGTGCGTGATATATAAAAATCAAAGAGCTAGGTTGCCAAAAAATTATTTCAATAAGCTGCAATCTTGTGCAGAAACAGGATAACCGAGTAAGCAAAGATTGAACCATCATTGTTGAATGTACTGCAAGGAATAGGTTGGCTGCACCTCAACATGGCCCGAAATTAGAAAAGCTTGCATTAAAACATTAGGAGACCTGATTAAACCAAAAAGATGGCTGCAATTTAGATGGAATTAAAGATTATGCTGAAGACTAAAGGAGATGATGCAAAGATCAACTAGGTTTCCACTATTATATCTATATGCAGAACATGCATTTGATTTTGGAAATAATGTTTGATAATTTTAAAAATAGAAGAAAGCATCAGAAAAACCTCAAGTCTCTGTTTACTATCCTTGTCCCAAAAGTTAAAAGCACCATTGGAACCCGCAGTTGCAAATGTGTGATGTACATGTAACAAATGCAATAACTAACATCTAATAACATATTTGTAATGCTAACGTTAAGCTGGATAAAATATAGATGTCTAGCCTGTTTGTTACTGATTGAAGTGTTAACCATTTATGTAGACAAAAAAAATGAGGGAAGAGTTGGAAAAGCAGAAAAGAATAAATGATTGAGTTCCTTATGAAAAAGATACCATCCTTAAAATTTTGATAGTCCCACTGCTCAGATGAAATCTGAGAGATTTTTGTCGAAACAGATAAAACATGGAAGTCTAAGAGAAAATTCCAAAACCATATAATGCTGAAGACGAAGAAACCAAAATCTGAACTTGATGAACTACAAATTCTAAATATAGATCAGTAAGTCATTTGCCATCATTATTTTTATTCTCTATGCTAAAATGCAAATATACCATCTAAATGAATTGGGACTTTGATGGAAGGGGATGAGGTGAGGGAATAAGGTAAGCATCTTTCATTTGAGTAGTAACAGGCTCATGTCGATATTCAACACATCCCTTTGGAGTACATATGGATGTTTCAAACTAAAATCGGAAGAAAATAATGCAATTTCACCATTTAAAGGACTCAAATGACAATTTAGCACGTATATTGTTTATTGATAATCAACTTGGAAGTAAAATAAAGAAACTGATTGAAAGCAGAATCTTACAGGATGGAAGATTAAAGAATTGCATGAGTATATCTCATTGCCCTCTCTATGACATTTGAAAGTA
Source organism: Mimosa bimucronata (assembly GCA_037074515.1). Lineage (NCBI taxonomy): Eukaryota > Viridiplantae > Streptophyta > Magnoliopsida > Fabales > Fabaceae > Mimosa > Mimosa bimucronata. Next base: position 24,056,649 of record CM073441.1, read on the forward strand.
AAGTTTTTACTCTGTTGGCTTCCATCCAAATGATGCACCCCAACTCTCCCTTCGATTGGTCCAACCTACAAATTATAATGGCTATACAATTAGATTCAAGTTCAGTCTCAATCAATCAACTCTCACAAGATTATAATTACAGGAAATAGAATCCAGAAAATAAAGATAGATCTTTAGAAATCCCCCTTATATATTGAAGATTATATAATATCTTAATATTAAAGTGGCGCTTCCCAGGATGGACTAAGACACAAGATATAATGAACACTTCACAAATTATGCCCCCTTCCAGTGCAGGAGTAGAAGTATACAGATATTGATAAAAAATAATTTATTCTAGGTTACTATATAGATAAACATTCTGTTTTGGCTTCGCGCAATGACATTTTTTATACTGTTCACTCCTCATTTAGGACACTATAAGGTGGATGAGACCTAAGTTTCAGTAGTTTTCAATTTCCAATACTTACCCATCTATCTAGAAATCATAAAATCCATCTTGGTCAGTATTTGATTAGAAAAGTCATAGGCTTTCAACTTTTGTAAATGTATTCCTTGGTTGAAATCCCCACGATTTAACTAAAATACCACAATGACCATGGTATCTCAAAGTAGGCATGAAACCAGCAAAAAAACTACCCCCACTTTAATGCTGAAAAGAGCAATATACAAATCAGTTTTAGGAACAGTATGACAGTGTGAAAAATGCAATCACAGCGAAAACCACTCAAAAGAGTAACCTAGCGGTAGGCAAGGGGCAGCTGGTATCCTTCTGAAGAACACTGACTTAAAGATGATGACACAAGGAACACAACAGGGCAACCCATGCTGTGATCACAACCACAATTGATGTTGGGCTGTCAATGGATGGTTGCCTTACTTAGGATACTCAACTCTGATTGATCAACTGCCTTTTTATAGTTTAGGTGTTTAATTTACCTTTTAGGCTTTGTACTCTAGTTCATGGCTACATATTTATTACTAACAGGGTTGCACATTTAACACATCTTTGAATATAACACATAAAACATTTAAGGAACATTGAGTCTTTTAATAGATACTGAATGGGAAAAGGGGGAAAGAGAATTAAAAATAAGTCTTCCAAAATATTGAAAGGAACCGCACAAATGTATGATACTTCCAAAATAAGTCTTACCAAGAAACCTCGTTGATCAGGAAATGCAGCCAGGCACCTCATCCGATACTTCAAGGTTGAAGTAACTCTCTTGAATTCAACCTGTTTCAAATGAACAAATGGTCAATATAAGGGGAATTTACAATAAATGACTTAATGCATTTGAGACCCAGAAAAAAACAATCGGTCACAAAAGTCTTTTTCTAATTTATACTACAGGCACGCTCATGTCCACAATGAAACATCAAATAGAGTACTAAACATCAACAGGATGGGATTTTTGAAGAAGTCAAGCTTTGTAAGCTAACAATCTGTTACACTTTCCAGAAAAGAACTATGCTACTAAGGCTTTACTTTAGAGTCCCCATCTCCTTAAAGTGACTGAGTTATCAACAATGGAGGCAAATTGGTCATCTTATTTTGAAACAAACAAAACAAAGGATTAAAGAAGATTTGTTACTTTGTTAATGCAAGTCTTGGAATTAAGAGATACTAATCTCAACTTAGAGCATGAATCAATAAACAACCAAACAATAATACTGACTATGTTTGTTAGGGGATAATACAGCCCAAGTATTCAATATAGACCATTGTTAGGGATATATTCCATCATGCCAGTTCCAAACATCAGTGTTTGTTTGATGACCAGCTCCTTAACAACACAAATGTGAGGAAAACAATTCAACTGAAACATCATTCTCCTTTGTAAATTTAGCAATTGATAAAAGATTTTTCTACATACGAGGAACACACAGTACCTTAACCATAGTAAATGCAGCATCAATTGTCATAAGTTTCACATGAACAACATATGTTACTGGGGATATCTCACCAATGCCAACTTGCACAACACCTGTTCCTGATTGAAGTTAATGCTGCATCAAATTGCTAAAATCATGTGTAATAATAGTTCGGTAGCACCAGAATCTATAAAAGCTATAAAAGCTTTTGCTGTGGGATTAATTGAAACATCACCAGTAGATGGACTGGTGGTATTAACTCCAGAAGTAGTAACAGTATTAGGCACAGATGATGCAGGTATAGTACTCACAAAAGAAGGAGAAGTGCGAGTAGGTATATTAGATCCAAAACCAGACATATGATAGATACCTTGCATAGGATAAGAGCCAGACATACCAGACACAGGTTTTTACCATAGAGTAGTCCATCGGTAAAGGATAATGATAAGCAGATAAATCATAGATCGGATAATGTTCAGATACACCAGTATAATCAACTTGTGCTAAAATCATAGGTCTTGCTGCAAAATTAGAAGGCTTATACTTGTAATAGCATCTATCTGCCAAATGACCAATTCAAAGAAAAAAAGTCTGACATTGCAGCCGATAAGTGTTGAATCGACCACTTCCTTGAGCACCACCAAACCCACCATGAGGAAGATTGGGCCGAAATCCTCTAGTGCCATGACCTGTCGTAGGTCCTTGAGCATAAAAAGCTGAAGCATATTGATCAATTTCGTCAGAATCAGCAGAAATTTGTATTGATGCCACATGTTTCACTTGAACATTAACACTTTGTGCTAGAAATGCTTTTTGACATGTTTCTGAATCAAGAAGCATTGTAGTAACAGCATCAAGAGAAAAACGCGGACAAGCAGCATTAATGACAGCAATAACAGGTTCATATTCAGCAGAAAGACCATTTAGCACATGACAAATTTGTACTAACTCATCAAGTTTCTCTTCGAGCATGGCCAAATGATCACAAATACTCTTCAGATTTGCCAGATAATCACATGAGAAATAACAGGTTCATATGCCGTTTGATCATGAAATATACCTGTTGTTTCCATAACAAGAAGTTCGAGTCATCCAACTTGATTGTGATCTTCTTCTTATTTGAGAAACTCTGATTGTTCATGGAGCTGGGAATTAGAAGTCTCTGCATAGATCCAGGTGATTGAGCCATTGTTTTTGTGAAGTAATCAATCCAAACGAAGATCACTGCACAATAATGTCCTTAGATTATTCCGGCACCGGCAACGGTGATCAGAGAAGCTCTATCATGCTAAAAACCAGAGTATAAAATGGAGAAAGTGAAATTCTGGGTCTCAGTCATATCTCGACTATATCATGCTAAAAACCAGATATGACTGCTTATGTATCACTTGTTTAGCTGTACAACTTTGACTATTTGACCAAGTGACTAAACTATTTGGTAACATCTCAAATATATTTTATTACAGACTCTAATAGTTCATGGATGCTGTTGTTGATGATGATGAAGGGCTTTTTTATTGGTCCACCCATATTTTTTATTTTCAAAATCAATGGAAGCTCCTTGAAGCCCCTGTGAAACTTGGATCCAATAAAGGGTTCAAGCTTGAGGATATAAGCTAGACGAACATTAGAAAACGGAGGAAGCAAATCTCGCAGAAGGATGCATTGGGTTAGGAAGCAGGGAAAAGAACAAAATTGAAGCAAGGCTAATCTAATCATAGTGTACGTCCAACAATAATGCAACTCAATTTTAAAAACTCAGGAGCATAATTCTACTCTTTGATTTTTGTTGATCTGCCCAGTGATCGGATAATCTGCAATTTTCTTTCAGTGCGAGATTGAAATGATGAGGAGGATGAGGAGAAGAGGAAGAGGAGCTCTTTGGGGCGAAGAATGAGAGGAAAATTTTTTGGCTGATGTCAACGTGGCATAATTGTAGACAACACATGGCATAATAGGTTACATGGAGTCAACTCAGCCTAATTTGTCCAACAACATTAACAGTTAGGTTTTATTAACAGAGGGGCAATATTACTCCATTTTTCAAACTTTCAGGGTGATATTATTCCCTTGAAAAATTTCAGACACCTGGTGCCCATTGTTGGAAACTTCTTAGGCATTTTAAACCCTTAACAGCTTAATTATCTACTTTCAAAAACAAAACTCCATAGAAATTATTATTTATTTTATTATGCACATTATTGTGAGTAGTCAGTCTCATTGAAAATTATAAAATAATAATCTGCTTGTTAAAATATTCAACAAAAAATCATGATCTATTTTTCCTTTTTCCTTGTGAGTTTCATTGCATGGCTTCAAAACATGTTAATTGTCATGAACATGGACAATTGAGTAGGAGACCATCAAAAGGATGATTTTGTCCTCGCTTCGAGACGAATAGGAAGACAGGGCTTGTTATGAAGATTAAAACAAATAAAAAAGGCAAGTCCTTAATTATAAAGATGTACATATATAAATTTAAGACTTAACAATTGGTGCATAATATATTGCATTTAGGTTATACCACACCTCCATTTGATGAGGTCGGCTCTCTCACACGAGTGACCGCCTTTGACACTCAGGAGTAGTGTGCAAAGATGAGACAATGTGTTCACCAGCAAAGCAGTGAAAATACTGATATAGTAGAGAAGAAACACAAACTATATGTCACATCGACTCAAAAGTGCAGCAAGTCGAAATGAGATCCGTGGTTACACACATATGGATCAAATTATGGATACTCATATCCGTAATACCTGTAGCCAAACAACAAAATTCTTTAAAATTGACATCATACAATGAGAGAAGAGTTGAAGAATTTTGGGTTTACATACTATGTGTTTCTATACTAAAGTCTGTACGGTGTTAATGATACAATCAAATCGACGTACGCTCTTATAAAAAAAAGAGTAACATCGTAGCATGCGATTTATACCGCATGTGCTAAGATTACCGTAAAATGGAAGCAGTGAATGGATCCCTGTGTCAATGCTGTGTGAGTCCAAAAAAGGTTCCATACTTTCTTGATGTCCTTTGACTTTGACAATGTCATAGAAATATGTTTTAGTGTCTACTACCTTAGCGTATATTCCTATGGTCATGATAAATGCGATCTAAAGGTGTTACGTTATGAAAGTGATTGATTCATATTGAAGTGATATTTGGGCGAAAGGAAGATTACTTGAAATACACACACTTATGCTTGTGTCTGAGACCAATCCATTATGATATTAGTGTGCTAATTTCATAAGTGTGGACAGTGCATATGAGAAAGGCAGTCTGAGCTTTATCTTGGCTCTAAAGGGATTAGATTGGCCATGAAAGAAGTGTATGCTGCACAACAGGGTTGTTTTGTGCTAGTCTCTGTAAAAGAGATTTCTAATACAAGACACCTAAAAGGAGACGTCATGCTCATGCGATTACGACAGAGCACTTAGTATGAAAGAAGGAAAGGAGAGAAAGAGACTTGACCCTTAACATCTAACCCACCAAGTGTGAGTGGAAGATGTAGGAATGCACCTAATCCACCCTTGATGGGTTAGGGCCTAAGCCCAAATGAGAATTAGGGCTAATATGTAATATCCAATAAGAATTTGGGCTAATATATAATTATAAAAAGACTTGGGATAAAATGAGTAATTTTTCCCTTTATAATTTGAAATTTAAAATATGCGTCTTTTCAAACTTAATATATGTGGGTTAACATTGTTCTGGACTGAAGGGTTAACCATGGAACAAAATAAACTCCCGATAAAATCTTTCTGCATCTCTTCTCTTCTCTTCCTGTAATGGTGTATCTGTCATATAACGTGATCGGAGTCCAAGTCGGTGCTCCGATTTCGTGTGGGTGCCGAGCGAGTCAACCAGATTCCAGGTACGCCCGAAAACCTACACAGTTTTGCAGAACCACTATTAAACACATCAACATTTTCTAGAGAAGAGTGAATAATTCAATCTTAAAAAGCAAGTAACCAAGTCCCAGCTAAAACATAAAACCTATAATTCTTCAAAGTGGAATGGTTCTATAAAGTTAATAACACCGATCCACCAAATGAGACAATTTCTAGAAGGGAAAAAGAGCAGATTTATTATCAGTGCATAGTGACTCTCAGGTCAACTCAAACGATGTCAAGGTGAATCCTAATAATATGTGGCTTTTGGGTCAGCTAAAGCGAGCAGATAAGCCAAGACACAAGAAAGCATGCTTCTCCCTCTAGTTATAAGTATTGCATGATTAAAAGAGTACTTAACCTTGTCCTAACACGCTTAAAAGTACCCCATTAGGCTCTATTATTGCTTTTAAAAACAACATTAACTGTCTTTCAGTCTGAAGGAAGTTTAAAAGGAAGATGAAAAAAGGAACAAATAATGAAGCAAAGGTAGGAGTATCTATTAAAAATTAAAAACTATTTTTCCCGCCTTTTCCTACTCTCTATTCTCTTCCACTATAAGCACCAGCTCACACACCTAATGGATGGCTCCTCACTCAAATCATTGTTCACAAGATGACATCGGGCTCCGTGTTAGCTGATGACTAAGCACCGGTGAGCCAGCCTTCAGTACAAATTTCAAATTTCAAATTTTGAATCACCTATTTTAAAAAGCCTTGCTTTAGAGGTTATCATATTTACCTCAACTCAAATCCATTTTCGAAGAGCTTCTCAACATTGGCCTTTCATCTGAGGTGCGTATGGTTACCACTCTTCTTTTCCTTTTCATCTACATAGTAGATGATTCCATATTCCCGTTTCAGATGCACCTCTGTCTCATAATAAATTATGTCTTTATGGTGGTTATGTTGCATTTATGTATATCCTTTAGTCTATACAGTGCAGATCCACTTGTGAAAGCTTCAGCTCGTGGTTTAGTATTTTGAGGTTTACATAAATCTTTGTTTACCAACAGTGTAATTTGTGTTCTTTTTGCAGAAATGGTGGATGCCATGAAGAATATTGCTAAGCTCAATGATGAATTGACGGTTGAGGAGCGAAGCCTTCTCTCAGTTGTGTATAAGAATGTGGTGGGTGCAGGGAGAGCTTCCTGGAGGATTTTGTCTTCGATTGAGCAGAAAGAGGAAGCAAAGGGGAACGATCTGAACGTGCAATGTATGGAGGAGTATAGACAGAAGGTGAAATTAGAGTTATCAAACATCTGCAGCGATAGAAAAGAAGGGGCATTTATGTCGCTGGTAGCTTCATTTATATTTCCTATTGTACCTTCTTCTTTCCTTCGTTCTATATAAGAAAGCTTTTGACTGTTCTGTTGTTCTAAGTTTGCCTCTGTTCTTTTGTTTTCTTCCAAGCACCCATACTTTCACTTTTACTCCATTTTCCTTCGTTCTATATATTGGGAAATTAAAATAGATTTCTTCAATTTTAAAAACCAGTCAACTTGTGTTTGCTAATTCAAATGACAATCTCACTCATTTATGTTTCAGATATTGTTGGAAAAGATCTTCTGTTGTTATTCATTTTTAGTTATGATCACTGTGGTTTTAAATATAAGGCCATAATTTTGTTAAGATAGTTGTCAAAGTGATTTGTTCTCTGCCATGAAGAATATTTTGGGAATAAAAGAACTACGAAGATCAAACTAATAAGGTGGAGCCACCGTATGGAACCACATATTCCATTGAAAGAATTACAAGTTTCACAATTCAGGTTTGCCTTTCTGGGCAATTGTGTGAAATTTTTAGAGTAAACTAATTGTGTTTGTTTCTTTAATATTCAAGGGTGTCCGACTGTCTCTTAGGCTTTTGTGTGTATTATTGAGTGAACAATTTGGAGTTGTTAGTCATATATGATTTTTTACTTGTAGGAATGGTTGCTTTCTGCTCCCAAGGAAGATCTGCATCTGCCAGCACCTAACATATTCAATCCTACAGACTTGTCACTTAAGATTGTGCAAGAGAAAGTACAATATGTGTTGGATTTTATGTTACATAAATATGGTTATTGGTGTCTTAATTCTATTGAAAATATTTATCTTTTAAAACAGGTCAAGTATCCAATTGTTGGTCACCATATTCAGCCTTAGGGTACAAACCAGATACAATGTTTTCCACTCCAGAGGCTTATGTAAAGATAGATTTCAATTGTCTGTATGCTGGAAATTCCCTTGAAGCTGAAGTTTTTTGAGTGATATTTTTATAAGATTATTAATGGACTACTTGAATGAATGTGGATGGTTGTTTCTTAATCCCCTGAAGTGCATGGTACTTTCGCTTGAACATATTTCCATTATATTTCTTATTAAGAAATCATCTGACATTCCTATAATTTAGGCCCAAAGAAGAAGTTAGGTGCATCCTTTGGGGATCATGGTTAGATACTGTTGGGAAGGAGGAGTTGAGGGTGGCAATGAATGATAATGGGCCGGTTTTTGTCCATGTACAGTAATATGAGTTCTTTTAATAATTGTACCTGCAGAAAAGTTGTGAAGGGTCCTTTTAATAATTGTACCTGCAGAAAAAGATGAAGATATATAATCAGAATGATAATACAGGGAAATGCATGAGTGTGTTCAGGAGGGGTTTCCATACCAAGATATGTCTTTATTTTCAACAAATAGAGGCACGTGATAGCAGATTTTATGTTAGCTCGGTCGAACTGGGTTTTATCCCTTACATCCAGAATTGTGTATTCTTCAACTGCTATTAATTCTTTAGCTTCATCAGCATTTATATAATTCAGCTTTTTTGTCAAGCTTCTCCTTACAAGAAGTTTCCCTGGCATGGTCCTTGCATTGTGAGATTTTAATACCAACGATGTCCCTAAGTTGCTGAAAACACAACCTTGATCCCTTGCCAGTGTTCACAAATATTCAAATACTACCAACAAGCACTGGGTGAAGCTTTCTCTCCTTGTTGTAACACCCCAAATTTTAGAAAATAGGAAATAAGGAATTATTTAAGATTTTGGAATATTACTAAAATATTAAAAAAATCATTGAAAATGAATTTACGAAGTTTTAGGCATTTTTAACAAACTTAAGTCCTATTTTCTTCAAGAAATAAAGAGAAATAATTAGGAAATAAAACTTAAATTGGAGAAAAGAAATGATGGGAATTTAATTAAGGTTTTAGAAAGGCATTTAGATATTAAAAAGCCTTATAAATAAATTTATGAGGCCAGGTGTATTTTCAACAATTTTTAAAGTTTATTTTCTTTATTAGATAAGGAAAAATAGTTGAAAGATGAATTTAAATAAGGGAGTATTTAGAACCCTGAGGTAATGTTTAGTATTTAAAAAGTCTTATAAATAAATTTAGATACAAAAAATATATCCGGATAATTTATTTATGGACTAAATTTGGACTAATATTTTTAGGAATGGTAATTAAATTTTAATTGGAAGGGTAGGAAGGGGAAGAGATGAGTGGCAGAGGGTAATTTGGGGATCAATCAGGGGTAAAATGGTAAAATTCCTCTCATCCTTATCCCCCCAATTGGCACATGTGATGAAATGAAAATAATAAAATATATACTCCCTCTTCATTCATCACTCACCGTCTCTCTCTCTCTCTCTGTTTATACTCCCTCACGCTCTCTCTCACTCTCTCGTCCCTGTCTCTCTCGCTCTCCGGCAATGGACGGCGTTTCCGGCCAGATCAGCTGCAACTGGCGGCGCACGGAGGAGCAACACATGCCAGACACCAAGGCTAACCTTGGGTAAGCCTTATTTCTTTCATTCCTCCACTTTCTCGTCTGATTTTGAGCTCGAATGGGAGGAAGAGAGATTCGAGTTTTGGGAGATTTACAAGCTTCTAATCCCATGGAACTGAAGCTTAGGACTTGGGTAAGAGTATTCCTAAAGTGATTTTGTAAGGGGATGAAGTTGGGTGGTTGATTTCCGTCGATTTGGGGCTCGGGTACTGTTCATCCGACCCTATTTCCTTTGATTTTCAAATATTCCTTGTTCTAAAGTTTAATTAAGCATGATTTAGAGTAAGTTCGAGCTCTATAGAGTGTCTTGCATGTTGATTTCTGAAGGCTGATTTCTTGTTCTTCCCTTGTCTCATCGGATTCTTGTTCTTTCTCCTCTGTTCCGTCGATTCTTGTTCTTGGTGGATTCTTGTTTTCCTGTGATGATATTCTACTTATGATAAAGGAGGAAGTGAATTGAAGTTTGTATGAATTAGAATTTTTGTTTAAGTTTGGGCATTTTTGGAACTCCCGGTGGATGCTCTGTTTGGTTTGGGTTGATTCCTTTCTCTGCCGTTCCGTGAACTGGCTGATACAATGGGTAATGAATCAGCATATGATTGTGTCTGATGTACTTTGTGTAGTGTTGAGAATTTCTGAGGCTTTGGATTTATTCCCCTGTTCGGTTTGTTTTTTTTATTCCATTTCTAATTTGTGGATGGTGGTTGATAATTGAATGAATGATATTAGGATTAGAATGGAACTAATATATGGTTTTAAGGTTGAATTTGGCTGGGCATTTGGAAATTTGAGGAAGAGTAATATGTTATGTGAGCTTGAGAATCTTGGAAATTCCACTCTGTTTAGTTTGATGATGTTGTGTGCTGCTCTTTAATGATAATATGATAAAAGTAGTACAGGGTTATGCATGGGGATGGTTCGATGATATGTGAAATTGAAGGTTTAAATTGAAGAAAGGAAGTTGTTAGAAATAGTAACAATTGGTACAGGGAGGATGTTTAGTGTTTTAATTAGTTATATTATAAATTTTTAATAAGAGAAGACATTAGAATTAATAGGAATAGAGAATGGAGAGCTTGAGTTTGTGCCTCTGTTCCGTGAGGATTGACTAAATTGCTGAAGCATAAGAATTTGTTTTATTATACAGATTAAGGGGCAAGAGATAACACAGATTATGTAGGATAGTACTGATGATTCTCTAAGATGGAAGTGGATAATGATTGAAGCATAGGGGTTAAGTTTTAAGGTGATGTCTATTGAATTTGTAGGAATTAGTGGATATTTAATTGTAAGGTATGAATGGAGTCAAGGACAACAGAAAGTGTTAGAGGATTTAATGATTGATGTTTTATTAAATTAAAGGAGTTCGTGCTTTAAGATTAGTGTTGTTTGATTAGGATAAACATCATTGCTGGAATCATGATGACTTCGAAGTAGTTTAATATGTGTGTTTGAAGTTCCCAAATATGAGATGAGATATAGTTTCAAGGACTTTTCCTTTTTACTGTTAGGTTACAGGAAATAAATCACCACACTAGTGATTGCTAGTTAAGATGCGATATAGGTGATTACTTTATTAAAGATTTGATGTGGAAAAATGAAACTAGTTCTATTAAGGTTAACATATTTAATTTATGATAAAGCTGAAATTGGGTTGTTGTTCGTTTTATTAGAGATTTGCTTTAACATAAATGTTTTAGAACATTTGGGTGATTAGTGATTGTAAGGTTATTTAATAAATTGAGTTGGAATGTTTAAAGTGGGGATTTAGGAAAAATAATTATTGGTGTAAATAATATTAAGGTAAATAAGGATTTAGAAGAGAAAGAAATATGATTTGGGTTTTGGTTGTGATTGGTGATTGATTCATAGTACTCTTTAATAAATTGAATTACTAAGATTTGATTTACATTATTGATTTAGTTGTTCTTGAAGATTGTATAATAAATAGGAAATAAATAAATATATATATATATATATATATATCTATAGGTGTGTGCTTGTGTGTGTAAATAACTAAGGCTTTTTAAGAATAATTTTTATAGAAATTATTGATCAAACATTAAGAATAAGAAGATTTAATGTAAGTAAATTATTAAGGTACCTCAAATGATTATAATTCTAAATAAAGAATTTTTAGGAACTTGAAATGTAACTTTATATATTTTATATATATAATTTAAAGTAATTAGAATATTTCTATGCTTATGTATGTATTATTTGCTGATTAAAGTTAGAAATATTGATTTAAGAAATATATTAAAAAGGTTGGGTAGAGATGTAGGTAACCTTATAGAAACGTGAGAGGCGCTGAATAATTATATATAAATATAAGTATTAATTTATGATTTATATGTAAATAGGTTTTGATAATGACATAAATTGAGGTGATCAGTGGAAGAGAAAGGAGCGAGCTTAGGATTAAGCTTGGATTCCAGGTAGCAGTTTATTTCAGTAACAATTAAAATTGCATGTATTATTTTGTAATAACTGTTGCATTTAGTTGGTAAGTTATTATTCCTCAGATGGAGTACTCCAGGCTTAGGTGATTAGCTACACCTTTGCGAGATTAGTTACGTTTTAGCCTTATGTGCTTTAACGAGAAACCCTGCAGGTAAAGCCTCCACTATAACGAATATATTGTTATTAGTGGTTGGCAGGTGCTTTTAGCACACAGATTAATAGGAATAAAACTATCATCATTTGTACAGCTTTATGAAATATATACATGACAATTGCTAGCATGATAATATATGTTAATGAAAGAAACTGCTATTGGGATTTCCAATCTCACCCCCTTCCCCAAACATTTCCAGTTTAGCACGTTAAAAGAAGCTAGCGGGGGAGAGGAGTAGACGAAGAAATTAGGAGTAGAAATTGAAAAGTCAGAGGTAGTAAATATTTTTAATAAGATTATTTGTATATGTTGTAAAAGTAAAATTATTAAATTATTAACAGAGAGCCCAGGAAATAAAATTACTATAAATGTATTAAGGGAATTAAATTTCCTAAGAATTTCTAATTATGAATAGATAATTTAAAAGGGAAATGTATGTATTATCTTAATGTCGCTGCGTATTCTGGTAGAAGGGTTATCAACCGAGGTAACCCCAGCGTTTTAATATCGGAAAGGTAGAAACCCATAAATAGATACAGAGAACCCATGAATGGGTTTTCACTCCCCACACACTATCATCAAGGGGAGGAAAATATAAGGAAACCTAGGTAGTTTAATTGTTTTATGCACCACTTGGTTTTATAAAAAGTTTTAAATTCTGAGTTGTTCGAAAAGCCCATTCCAACTGACAGAAGGTTGAATAAATATTTTAAAAAGAAAAAGTTTTAAATTTTCCGTATTTTTGGGCTTCGAATATTAATAAAGGTGGTTATAATTCAATTAAATTACTATAATATAGTAGTAAAAGTCCAGGTGTTACACTTGTTACCTACAGAACTATAATTCTTTTGTTTTCTTCAGTATCCAAATTCATATGAATCTGCTCATGATTAGTTCGTAGGTATTAATCAACATAATTCATATGCTTCAAAAGGATGTAATCAATTTAAGATATTTGAGCATAATGAATTAATCATGACTACATGCACAAGGATATATATATATATATAAATATATTCTTTTTCAAATCAATATGCATGTGTATAAGAGTTAGATTATGAGCATTGTAAATATTTTGCAATTTTCTTCAATACAGAATTCAATGCCCATTCCTAGGATTGCAAGGTGTAAAATCTCAATAGATATTACTGATGATAGAATAGAAGATTTTACCATTTCATACTTCTACCTTAGACATTTGGTGAAATGCTCTTGCTTACCCAAGTGGTTCTGGCATGCTTAGCTCTGGGTTGCAGAGATCTCTCATCAGAAATAGAATTCAAAAATCTTCTTCTTGATATATGAGGAATTATATTTCTCTTGTTCTCCTCAAGATAATTGAATGGTATTTTGTGGTAGCTCATTTTTGAGGTAGGGCATGCTCTTCTTGCTACAGTGGCTTTTCCTAGAGTTCTCCTTCTATATGTGGATTCTGTGGATCCCTTTATTGATGCATGAGAGATTCTTGGATTCTTCTCTATTGTCTTTGTACCATGATATCCATTTCTTCTAGAATTAATCTACACACATCAAGCACTAGATGGACATTTTGGTACCCATTTATATTTGGGTCCTTCATTGTTAGCTTTGGACCTTACATGTCCTTTTGTAACCCAAACAAATTTATTTCTCACATTTGAATTTCTTCTAATACTATAGGTGTGAGAAATATGTCCAGATTTTCCACAATAATGGCAAATAATAGAATGATGCACATTATGAGATTCTATGCCACTATAGTGGTGGTTAGGAGAGTACAAACTCTGGTTATTCCTTTTCAAAAAATCTTTCTTCCCAAAACATTTTTCAGCATGTTTTAAATCACTTTTATTCTTTGAAATATGATCAGTGATAGGCAGTAAATCAGTTTTGTGCAATTTAAAATTGTTTTTCTTAAAAACACAGGACTTGGAATTGTATACCATGGCTGCATCTTGAGCTCCAGCGGATGATTGATCAGACTCGTTCAGGTAGAGCTCTTGGCAGTCATCTTTCTCTTGTCCTTCGGTGTTGACTGAATCTGGGAAGGGTTCTATGATCTCTCCTTCTTCAATTTCAACTTCCAATTGTTCATTAACCATAGATATGTAATTTTGAAATTCAGATGAGCTGTCAACACTTTCAAACCTAACAAAATGATTAGTGGCATATAAGGACTCAAGAGTGTCCCAAATAGCTTTAGCACTAGAGCAAAGTTTGATTTTCTGAAAATCATTTTCAGTTAAGCCTTTATGCAAAATTTGCATTGCTCTAATGTTCAAGGAAAACATCTTCTTGTCTTTTTCAGTCCAGTCCTTTCTCGGTTTGAAATCAAAATCATTCATGAAAACATTCCACATATAATAGTCAAATGATTTTATAAAATTCTTCATCATCGCTTTCCAAAACGAAAAATCAACATTTTCAAGAAAAGGTGGAATGGTATGATCAAAACCTTTAGAAAACATATTACACCCAAAATCAGCCATGATCTTTTCACTTGAGATCGTTGGATCCTTTAAACAAGTGACCTGCTCTGATACCAATTATTAGTGCTGGCTATCACCCAAGAGGGGGTGAATTGGGTGATAGAATAAAAACCTTTGATTCTTTAATCAAAACACAAGTGATGTCAATCTTGGAAATCTTTTTAAGTTTATCACTGTGAATATTTCAAACCATGAAGTGCATTAAAGAAAACTTAAGTAAAAAATGCTGGAAGCTAGGAAAGTTAAGGGAAGAGATAATACACACAGAGTTTATCCTGGTTCGGTCAATCCAGACCTACATCCAGTCCTCAGGCTCCACTTGAGATTTCCACTACCCTCTTGTTTAAACCAGGAACAAGGGAAGCCTGCCACAGGTTTTACTAACACAGGTTCGCCTGCCAACCTTTACAGAGTTTTAGAATCCCTCTAAACACTCCCCCTTACTACCTGTAAGGTTATCACCCTGTTCTTAACACACAAGCTTTAGAACAACTTCAAACAGTAGAGGATTTCAATAATAAGGTTCACTTAATGAACAGATTATGATAATCACTGAGGTACAGAGTAATGTAGGATGAAATACAAATTTGAGCGTAATAATCTGAAAAATGAATGTGCTCTAATTCTTCTTTTCTAATGTGCTCGACTCATCATTTATGGGCTCACTTGTATACGACTGATTCTCTGTGCAGAGCCTCTGATTCTCATTTCATATCATCTTGCGTCGTGTGTTTGCTCACTCCTTGATTCTGATATCTTCAAGTCTTTATATATGGTGGTATACTTTTCTATCCGTTGGAGACTTGAAGAACTAGCCGTTAGTACCTTTTCTTTCTTTTCATGCTTCAACTGATTTTGCAGAGGATAAGATAAGAGAGACAGAGACTGTGAGTAACGTTATCCCGCTGCTACCTGCCACTGTACTTGCATGTCAGCTTTTTCATTAGCACTAGCTCCCTTGGCTATCGCTATCTTGACAGTGTGAGTCCTGCACTTAAGCTGTTAGCTGAAACAAATACTCATGCAGTGGATGTTATCGATAGGGTATTTCATTAGCTCAACAAGATAGAGACAATATATTAGCTAAGGTATTTTCAAAACATTCTCTATCGATAGCTAATTCCATTATAGCTAGTTGATTGCTCATTAGCTTAAGGATACAGTTATATGAATATTCAAAGGTATTCAAAGGTATCCTACTATCGATAGATAAACATGTTAGCGCTAGCAACTATGTTATCACTAGATAACTCTTTTGCTCTCAGGCACTCGCTATCTGAATGTATATTATCTGAAGCACTTTGTTATCGATAGCTTAATCTGTTATCGCTAGCTGATTTCATTATCTCAAGGACTTGGTTTCTCTTTCTGCTAGATGTTCTTCCTTTTATTTATCCATGTTCTCAATGAACTTCTAGCGATAGGATATTTCTTTAGCGATAGTGAATGACTTAGCGATAGATATTAACTTTGTTATTACTAAGTCTTCATTTGCTATGGCTCTTTATCTATTATCGATAGGTTCTAGCTCTAGCGATAGTGATTTGTTACCTATCAGATTTTACTTGTTTAATTCGAAGGTAACTTTCACTTATTTACTTATGTTATTTATGGGTCAGTCTTCATCAAAACTTAAGATTCTAACATTTCCATTATTAAAACACTATCATGGTTAGAAAAGAATTCGACATAATGCGACAGAAGTTATCCATGTTAGAAAAGAATTCTTCTAAATAAGGTAAAAGGCTAACGCATGGATAATTAAAGAACAACCCATCATCTAACTAAATCAACTCATGAAATTAGAATATTAAAAGCTCTATGATAATAACTAAAATAAATCTCCATGAATATTAATTCATAAAAATCACATTACTCATAAAATGTCCTTATGCAAGTCCAGATTCCAATTGATAAAAGATGAACATAAAACGATTAAGTTCACCAGACTAGGACTGGTCCAAAAGAAAATAACCATCAGTCGAGTAACAAGACACATGCAAATTAAAATCCTTAAATCAAAATGAACAACAAAACTTGGAATTTAGCGGAAGCAAAAACAACATACATCATGTCCCTGAATGTGGCAATAATCTCTATCCCGCTGGTCCAGAGACTCAGAAGCTTAGTGAGGTAATTCCGGACCCTTCCCTTGGTTTCCCTTTACATTACTAGGACCTGTAAAAATAAGATAAAAGAGGGTAGACCCAGGTAACCACTAACTACCCTACGTGTGGTATGTGCTAGTAAGGTGTTCAATGGAGTATTACTAGGTATAATTGAGATCAAATCACATGACAAGTACCAATTAAAAGAGGTAGACATTGTAACACTTACAACTTAATTATACTTTTCAATGCATTTTAAATTACCATTCATCAATTACAAAATTATTTATTGACTAACTATGTTAGAAAAAGAATTTCCATCATTTCAATAAAATACCAATTAAATGCCCTAACCATGATAGAAAAAGAAGTTCCATTATTAAAAGACTATCAAATCACATGACAAGTACCAATTAAATGCATAGTGACGTTAATGACAACAGCTCATACTTTCTAATACATAAGACCAATCCAAAATCAACAGTCATGATATAACATAATATAACTCTCCACATATTACCATCATCATATAGCAAATTGCTCAAAGATCATTCATCAATCACATATCTCAACATTGTACGTTACAATCCAATACATAGATAACAAACCAAACAATCAATAACACCGATATCATATGGTCCAGTAGGGACTCACAACTTTCGCCTGAGACTGGGGGCGTTCTCCCTAATTCATCTTTCCGTTTTATGTTATTTAGTCCTTGTGGGCCAACAAGGAACCTCATCGCGCAATGGTATTTTAGTTAATTATTCGGTGATCATACACAACCACGAATATGATCACATATATAAGCAACTATCCCCAAGCACAATGCCCCTTCCAGAATTCTTAACAATTTATTCATGCAATAGATCTTTCAAAACATAATATCTTTCCAAAATATAACAGCACACGCAATTCATGCTAGTTCAAATTAGATACTCCACCAAACCGTTGTATCAGAAAATAAGCTTTAAAAAATAGGATTCACAAATACCATAATACATATCAAAATCATCAGTTTCAAAGACTTACTAACCCATACACACACGCAAACGGGCAGAAGTAATTACCTGGTAGCCTGCACCAATCTCACAACAGTACAGTTCCCCTCGTGCTGTTTTAGCACAACTCAAACTCAATAGGAGGCAATAAGAAGTCTTAAGACCCTTAAAATCACAAACCGTACCAAATGGTTTTCGGACTTCTCTCTCTCTCTTGTAAATTCTGACATGACCCCATGGAGAAGAAAAGCCTTCTCCTTTTAAATTGATAAGAGGCGTACCATGTGTGTCATATCTTTTTTTTATAACATTATTTTATTTATTTATCTATTAATTAATTATTTTATTTAAGGAAAGAATAGGTGGCATATATATCCATCTTGTTTAGGATCGAACGGTGTTAGTGTGTATGTGTCATTATTATATATATATATATATATGTATATATTAATCTACTATTTAATGAAAGTAGGAATCAGGTGGGTATAATGCCCTTGAACTCGCCCATGAGGTTTTTATATGTATATATATATACACACAAATATTGTATATATATATTTATTTTCTTCATGTGCACCATAAACTATCTTTACCTATATTGCAGGAAGAAAAGATGATACATATATGTTATATATATATCATTTCTTTACATTATTATTTTTTAAATTTCTTTAATCAGACTTTTGAATCAAATGTCATGGAAGTTTGTTATATTTATTCCATTATTATTTCTTTTATTTATATATAAATATATATTTTATATATAACAATTAAAATCTAATTATTTTAAATCTATATTTTGGAATTGAAAAGTATTTAAATCTATTTGACTATTTTATTCAAATTTATTATTATAAAATAATTCTTTCATGATATTCTCCCCTAAATTAAAAATAGGATGGTCCAATTCTCCCTATGTTTTTAAGAAATTTGCTCCTAAAATCCTCTTATCTCATATCTAATAATTTATTTAAATGCTTATTTATTTATTCTAAACATCAAACAACCTCAAACAATCCAATTATCATTGTAATTGATCAAATCTCATTATTAGAGATCCTAAATTAATTACTAAATCTTAATTAATTTTTTAGGATGTTACAACTCTATCCACCTTTTTAGAAATTGTGCCCCCAAAATTTTACTAAAAAGGGTTGAAAACAAGCAATTAATACACAAATAATCAAACAAAACAAAACTTACCCCTAGAAGAGATGGGTATACTCGCTCTTTATATGGTACTTCCTACCAGTACTCTTGTTGGTTAAGGGAATCCAAAATCTATTTACAATGACAACCTAAGGTACCTCATTCCTTGAGCTATTTTAAAAAAAAATTCTTAAGCCACCAACAAGCTTTGATAGGCTTTTTCTTGCTAACAAAATGATCCCCATCTATAATTATTTAATCATACTGCCCATAAACTATGAGATAGAATTCCATCATCACTATGAAAAATCACAAAAAGTTATTGAATTATCTCCCCTTTTATTATTATTACCTCCTCTTTAAGTCACTTGGCATCCATACTAACTTAGAAACATCTCACTACTATGAATGATAACCCAAATCTTATCCTTGAAATCATCAAAATATCACATTTTTGTACATTCTTGATGCCTTATTTCCTTAATTTCAATAGAGAAAAGCCTCACTTTAATCACCTACAACACCGGATATCGCCTAAACATATATGTGCGTGTGTATATATATTTATATATATATATATTACTAAACAGTCTCAAAATCCTAGGACTGATTCCCTTATAATAGCACACTTTTGACCTAGAACTCAACCCTTCATATTCGAAGACCCCAAATCTATAACCTTTGGGCCCCTAATCTATCTAAAACAAAAGATTCAAGTTGTCAAAATGCAATCCTAGAATCAATAACACCTCAATAATCCTTATCACACCATGTATCTTTGAGTCTAATAATTACAACAAATATTATACATCCATAAAGTATTAGCCAATATCAGGTTTAACCTCTAGTCTCATTTATGTATCAATTCTCTGCCCAATCATAACCTCTTATTCTAACTCCTTAACTACCATTAAGAATATTATTTTTTCAAATCAATGTTCAAATAATAAAATCAACATAAAAAAATAGAATAAAGGATCAAGTAACTAATAGAAATAAAAATACTACGAGTGATTATAAAATTGATGGTCAAATGAAAAAGTGTCAATATTGAATAAAAATAAGATAACGTAAATTGAATTCATCAAAATGTTAGTTAGCAATCAAATGATAGATTTTCAAAACAACAAAAATTTAAATTTAAAATAATGAAATAATGAATCTTATAAACCTCGAGAAAGTTTTAAGAATAAATATTAAATCATAAAAGTTTTACTTTCGAATCACATGTTAAAAAATATATATATTTTTAAAAAAGTTAAAAAGTGGTAACAAATGAAGGAATGATGGTAAAGTTAATTTATTTATGAAAAGACACCACATTAAAAAAAATTTCAAAACTTTAGTGACATAAGTTTCCCGATATGTAGAAAAATTCCATATTCAAAACAAGTTTAAAGTAAAGGGATGTTGAAATTCAAAAGGATAGGAAGGACTATTGCAGTTTTTCTTTTAAAAAATAGAATACAATCAAAATATTTTTAAATTTAATGCTGAAAATATTTGTAAAATAAAGAAAAAAATTGTAACTTTAATATCTTCTAAACATATAATAAAAACGCTAAAGAGGGAACAAGTAACTAAAAAAACACTTGGTTTTATAGCTGGATTGTTTTTGGACCAAAAAAACTGTATATTTTCAAGAAAACTAATAATCATCATCAATCAAATAAAAATTTCTGAAAAATATTTTAAAAACATTTAAGAACTAATCAAACTATTTATTCTCAAATAAAATATAAAAAACTATGGATCTACCTGGAAAATATTTCAAAAAGAAAAATCTACTTTCATTATAAAAGAATTCTATTTTCAAAACAATTTGAGGGTAAAGAGACAATAAATTTAAATACAGTAGGAAGAATGATGGCAGTTTAAATATAACAATAGAATATAATTGCAATTTCAAGCAAAAGATATTTCAAACTTATAATTCAAAAGTAAAAGACTTAATTTATAAAATATCAAACAATAGAAATAATTGTTTCTATTTTCGTAATAATCCATGAAATGAGAAGATTACTTTCAAATCAAATTTAAAAATAACAAGGTTAACAAAATGAAGACAATAAAATATCCATTTTTTTTAAAAAAAAAAAGCATTCTATTTTTTTTTCAGGAGCGAAAATTGATTGATTTTTGAAAGTACATCCAACTCTTAGAACATATTCAATCGTGCGAAATGGCTCATAAACATCTGTTGAAATAAAATGACTTATTTAAAATTTTAAAATCTACCACTTGTGTATTAACAAAGGGACTTCCATCACTTCCAAAGTTTCATGATGAACACTAAATCCATTTAACTAACTCTTTATCATTATCCAACCTAACCACATTTTTCCCTGCTAGTGAGCCTATCAAACCATCCATGTCCAACAAACATCACCTCATGGTCAACATATGATTTAAAATCACCATATAATATCAACCAATCGCCCTTAATCAAATTTAACCCAAAACACAATATTCCCTACTTCACACTTGGGTAAGGTTATCAACTTATCAACCATTGATTCATGACTACTATAATATTTTCAAATCCTTAAAATCACAATCAAATCCCAATTCAATAAAATTTTAGTCAAATTAAATCTAAACGTGATGCCTTAATTCCCTAATTTCTTCCATCTCACTTCCCAACGGTCTTAACCAATACGATTTTTTTTTTCATTAGCACCGATATGTCTAAAGAAACCAAGAAGCCTCAAATTCCTTTCAATTCTCTAAATCCATTCCAAATCCTAATATTCACAACTTTGAATCTCTCTAAACTCCCTTCTAGGTCAACCTCAACAAGTCAAACTAAAAAGAACTCATTCTAAGCACCACTGAAACTAATGCAGTTGTCAAATTATTGAAAGTCCTCAAGTAATCAAAACCCCAACAAACTTTAGCTTTAAATATTCAAAACTTAACCAAATCCGCATACCTAGAGTTACAATCATATTCCAAATAGCCATACTCAAACCATATTACTCCATTCAACTTTCCCATCAAAACTAGTAAGAATTTAACCATCATTATTCCTTATCTTGTTAGGCCAAAGCTAATTAGTTTCTAGAAAATTCTCAATTCTTTTCAATGTACCCACTCTCCTAATCTTGAATAGGCAATCCCGAACATTTATTCACTTAACTTGGACATACTTTCTAATTTTAAACAGAACTCAATTCACCCAACTTACCTAACTTTTATTTCCTATAGCATCTGGCATTTATACAAGATAGATAAATTGATCATTTAATTTACCTTTCATATCCTTAAGACATTGGCCCACCAATTTGAATCATTAAATAGAGCAGTTATTGTTCATCAAATCATACTGTTCCATCTTTTAAATAGAACCTGATCAACCTTACTATCCTCCCCACCACAGGACGAAAGATATATCATATGACAATATGGCAATAAATATATAATCAATAAGACCTAAATAGTACAAGGTATACTCTCCCACCCACCTACGGATGGAAGTTACACCTATAAGAATTAACAAAAAAAAAGCCTAAATTAGGGAAAGGATTAGGAATGTATTGCCACAATACACTAATGCAAGTGCAATGCATGACCAAAAATATCAAGAAACACGTGTAAAGCACCTCTAGGTCTGAGACCATAAAACTGATACCAACTGTAACACTTACGACTTAATTATACTTTTCAATGCATTTTAAATTACCATTCAACAATTACAAAATTATTTATTGACTAACTATGTTAGAAAAATAATTTAACATAGAAAAAGAATTTCCATCATTTCAATAAAATACCAATTAAATGCCCTAACCATGATAGAAAAAGAATTTCCATTATTAAAAGACTATCAAATCACATGACAAGTACCAATTAAATGCATAGTGACGTTAATGACAACAGCTCAAATTGCTCAAAGATCATTCATCAATCACATATCTGAACATTGTACGTTACAATCCAATACATAGATAACAAACCAAACAATCAATAACACCGATATCATATGGTCCAGTAGGGACTCACAACTCTCGCCTGACACCGGGGACGTTCTCCCTAATTCATCTTTCCGTTTTATGTTATTTAGTCCTTGTGAGCCAACAAGGAACCTCATGGCGCGATGGCATTTTAGTTAATTATTTGGTGTTGATACACAACCATGAACATGATCACAGATATAAGCAACTATCCACAAGCAAAATGCCCGTTCCAGAATTCTTAACAATTTATTCATGCAATAGATCTTTCAAAATATAATATCTTTCCAAAATATAACAGCATACGCAATTCATGCTAGTTCAAATTAGATACTCCACTAAAGCTTTAAAAACTAGGATTCACAAATACCATAATACATCACAAAATCATTAGTTTCAAAGACTTACTAACCCATACACACACTCAAACGGGCATAAGTAGTTACCTGGTAGCCTACACCGATCTCACAACAGCGCAGCTCCCCCGTGCTGTTTTAGCACGACTCAAATTCAATAAGAAGCAATAAGAAGACCCTCAAAATCACAAATTGTACCAAATAGTTTTCGGACTACTCTCTCTTACCCTCTCTCTCTCTCTCTCTATCTCTTACAAATTCTGACGTGATCCCATGGAGAAGAAAAGTCTTCTCCTTTTAAATTGATAAGAGGCGTACCATGTGTGTCATATCTTTTTTTTAACATTATTTTATTTATTATTTTAGTTAAGGAAAGAATAGGTGGCATGTATATATCTATCTTGTTTATGATCGAACGGTGTCATCGTGTATGTGTCATTATTATTTATATATATGTGTATATATTAATCTACTATTTAACGAAAGTAGGGATCAAGTGGGTATAATACACGTGAACTCGCCCATGACGTTTTTATATGTATATATTACACACACACAAATATATATATATATATATTTTCTTGATGTGCACCATAAACTATCTTTACCTATATGGAAGGAAGAAAAGATGACACATATATGTTATATATATAATTTGTTTACATTATTATTTTTCTAAATTTCTTTAATCAGACTTTTGAATCCAATGTCATGGAAGTTTGTTATATATATATATATATATTTATTCCATTATTATTTATTTTATTTATATATATATATATCTTTATATATATAAATTAAAATCTAATTATTTTAAATCTATATTTTGGAATTGAAAAGTATTTAAATCTATTTGAGTATTTTATTCAAATTTATTATTATTATAAAATAATTCTTTCATGATATTCTCCCTTAAATTGAAAATAGGATGGTCCAATTCTCCCTATTTTTTTAAAGAATTTTGCTCATAAAATCCTCTTATCTCATATCTAGTAATTTATTTCAATACGTATTATTTATTCTAAACATCAAACAACCTCAAACAATCCAATTATCATCGTAATTAATCAAATCTCATTATTAGAGATCCTAAATAAATTATTAAATCTTAATTAATTTTTCAGGATGTTACAGACATCATATTTACTTTTGATACTTTTCATAGTATCTTGTGCTCTTTTTGACTTCATAATCATTTTACTATTTACTTTCAATAAGTTGATACATATTTCTCTACGAATGGCTTCTAGCCATATTAAAATACTTGCTCATAATTTTATATCAAAATGTAATTATTTTAATATTTCCAAAAATTGTTACATCAAAATTATCAATTTGGGTATTCGTCATATGTGATCGTAGCAAAATATACTAATTAGTCTTCAGGATTATTACATTTGATGAAGTGATTCTCTATAAGTTACTTATCTTCTGGACAATATATTCTTAAAAATATTTTTTAAAGACTATAAAGCTCATATTTTTGACATTTAATTTAATACATGACAATAAGCCGTCAAGGCTTTAATATTTATAACAATTCAATCATTAGAGTACCACAATTTCTTTTTTTGCTTGTACAATGTAGTGGAACTCACAATGTTCTTTCTACAAAAGAACTATTAAAAGGCGATGTGACTTCTAGTTATCGAGTTACAACTAAAAAAGCTATTAGATAAAATAATATGACTTCTAGTCATTTTGTAATATTTTCTTTTTGTCTATATGACTTCTAGTTATATTTAATTTTCATATTTTCTCGTAATATTAATAAACATAGAAATATGAATTCCATGATTATGGTTCAATAGCCAAGACGTGCATATTATTGGCTTTTAACTATCAATGCCACCAATTTAATGTGATAAAATTAATTATCGCTCTTATAATTTGTTCCTTGCTTTCAATAGCAAATAATCACTTTTCTTAAATATTTGTCTTAAAGACCACGTCAAGTATCTTTCAAAGCTATAAAGCTATTTTATGTCATTTGATGCTTAAGCCATTTGTCATTAGCCTTCAGGGCTTGGCATTTTTAATATTTAGATGATCAAAATGTCACTCATTTTTTCATGCCATTTTTTAAATCACAAGATGGTCTCTACCAATAATCATTATCAAAAGTGATGAGGTTTCAGGCCATCTAATCAGAAATTTGGGAGTATCATGGCTATTTGCCATTCAATAATATGAAACATAAATAAAATGACATGATAGCAACTTAAAATTAACATGAAATGTAATGATAGAAAGGTAAATGAAATAATATAACAAATAAAAAACAAGAATAATATAAATTGCAATATCAATAACAAAATAAAAGGCATAATATAAGAAAATAAAGTGAAATTAAAATGACAAAATAAAAGGCATAATATAAGATAATAAAAGGCATAAATTATATAAGGGTTAATATAACTTTTGGTCCCTAAACTTTCACTCAATTTTGGTTTTGGTCCTGAACTTTGAAAGTTTTGGTT
Organism: Mimosa bimucronata; assembly: GCA_037074515.1. NCBI lineage: Eukaryota > Viridiplantae > Streptophyta > Magnoliopsida > Fabales > Fabaceae > Mimosa > Mimosa bimucronata. The sequence continues at coordinate 24,082,320 of CM073441.1, forward strand.
TTGGTCCCTGAACTTTCGGTCAATTTTGGTTTTGGTCCCAGAACTTTCAATCAATTTTAGTCTTGGTCCCTGAACTTTTAGTCAATTTTGGTTTTGGTCCCTGAACTTTCAGTTAATTTTGGTTTTGGTCCCTCAAGCTCAAGGACCAAAACCATCGATTTTAAAGTTCAGGGACCAAAACCAAAACTTTCAAAGTTTAGGGACCAAAACCAAAATTGAGTGAAAGTTCATGGACCAAAAGTTATATTAACCCCATTATATAAATAAAGGGCATAATATAAGATAATAAAATGAAATTAAAATGAAAAAATAAAAAGGATCAATAAAAGAGAGACTGAAATATATATATATATATTATAATATGCATATGTGTAAAAAAAAACTAAGCACTATGTAGCATAATATTCTACAAATATAGCACTCTATATATATAACATGCATATGTGTGCGTGTGAATTAGAGTGTGCGCGCGTGCACAAATGATGTAACATGAAAAAATTGAACACGAAAAATGATAGGTAAAGAACTTAGAAAAATAAATTGTATGTGCTGTGTGTGTATAACAACATATTAATATATAGGGAGTATAAGTGCTATGTGTGTGCGCGCTATAACAATATATTAATATAGGGTGAAGGGTCAAAAATGACCCTGTACTTATGTCTAAGGTGCATCTAGCACTTTGTACTTTTTTTTGGCTCAAAATTGTCCATCAACTTCAAATTCGGGCCAATAAAGTCTCTTCTTTCAAACTGGCCCAACGGACATTTCAAATTTGGGCCAATAATGACTCATCTGTCAAACTGGCCCAACGGATGTTTCAAATTCGGGTTAATAATGACTCCTCTGACAAACTGGCCCAAAAAAATTAGGTTCCTGTGAAATTCTAGTGTGGGACTTACCCATAAAAAAGTAACGGAAATTGGGCCAATTTGACAGAGGAGCCATTATTTACCCGAATTTAAAATCTTTGTTGGGCTAGTTTGACGGAGGAGTCATTATGGTTCAAATTTGAAGTGTCCGTTGGACTAGTTTGGTGGAAAAGTCATTATTGACCCGAATTTGAAAGTTGATGGACAATTTTGAGCCAAAAAAAAGTACAAGGTGTCTGATGCACTTTGGACATTAGTACATGGTCATTTTTTACCCTTTACCCATTAATATATAGGGAGTACGTATAGTTAAAATTTCACAGCAAAAATTCGTGCTGATCATGTGGTATAAAAATAAAGAAAAGAAGAAATATGTAGAGAGGAAGATGGAATAGCAAAACAAGAAATTTGAGAGGAAGTAAAAGAGTATTCTCATTCACTTGTAATTCTTAGTATAAATGCATTATACTTGACCTCTATTTATAAGCCTCCATACATTAAAGTCCATAACTACAGTTACAAAGGAGTAAATATGAGTGTAATGGCAATAATCATAAGAAACTTCCACAAGCCATTCATTAGGAGGTTATAGGAAAAGAATCGTAAGAGTGTGGAGACCATCCACTATCATATAACAATATTCATAACAAACCTATAGTTTTTACAAATTATTGATTTAATTAATTTTTTAGTATATATAATTTAATTATCTATACTTGTAAAAGAAAACGCGTTGGTAGTGTCATGTGAGTCGCCTTAAATGATCATTGTCCATCGTGAAAGACAATCTGAAAATTGAAGTCTTCACTCGTACTTCCTTTGTCAATAAACATTTTTTTTAAAAAAAAAATTAATACATGAAGATAGATCAATGAAAGAAATCAAATAAAAATAAAGAGAAAAAGACAGATAAAAAAATTACCTGGCAGGAGCAGCCACATAAGCATTATTAAGGTGTTATTGACGGTTTTTTACCCATAGTATAACTCAGTTATGAGTTGAACTAATAATGATCAATTTTTCAAAAATATGAAAGGATAAGCTAGATTTTAAATGAGAAAAAAAAAGCAAGAACTGAATTATAAACGTGTCAAAAGTTAAGAGTCATATGTGAAAGAATGAGTTATAAGTTAGTTTCAAATTCAAGAACCAAAAAAATAATTTCCACAAATCTATATAATTTTCTTTTCACACGGATTTGATCTATGTATGATATATACTGTTTTTAGCCTTTGTGCGTGTTTAATCCGTGGGATAGATAACTGTAATAATTAGCATTGATGATATATTTTGCTTCCTTTTTTTTCAGATTGAGAAATCAAAGAAAAAAGTTGATTGTTAAGGGTCCTCGTCCATCTTAAAGTCTTCAAGCTTCTGAGTTTGTGTGGTGAAAATGGATATGAAATTGCTAAACGTTGCATGAATACCGCAACAGAGGTTAAATTATAGAAAACACCCATGAACTTTGAGTCAGTTGTATATATAACATTTGAAAGTTTAAATTAAGGACCCCTGACGTTTCATGTTGGACTCTCAACTCCCTTATCGTTAAAATTAAATTTCCGTTAAAGTCAATAGTTTTTATCATATCTAATTTTTTTTTATATTTTGTTTTGTATAAAGTGTCATTGAAAAATAACTCTTTTCATTTTATATAAATAACAGTAAGTATATTATAATATTTTATTTCAAATAATACATGATCAAATAAATATTTTACATGCATTTTAAGTAATTTTTATCTTTTAGACGTTCTATTTATAACATGCACCATCAAGAAAATATTTTAAATCCTTTTTTTAAATATTAAATATTTTTCAAATATTTGAAAATACTTAAAATCATATCAGTTATCAAGGATTATTTTTTAGAATGACATGATATGTAAAAAAAAAGGTTTAAACTATTAATCACAAAAACCCTTAACTTTAACAGAAATCTTAATAGCAGGAGAGTTAAGAGTTAAAACATGAAACATTAGGGGCTCTTAATTTAAAGTTTCAAAAGTTAGGGAGGTTATGTACAGCTGATCCAAAATTCAAGGGTTATATGTAATTTAACTATATATATATATATATATATGAAACTCCAAAATAGAACTCACTAATTAAATACGTGTGAGATGGGGACACATTAGGGTCAAAGTCTTTAGAGAACATCCAAATTAAGGCATTGTACATAAACATAACGTGTGAGACAAGCACAATTGAATAAAAAGTAGTATAGTGTCTTAATTGGCCCCACACAATTGAAACTGAAATACATGAACATTCAAATATGCATAATGGATTCACATAAAATAGATAATGACAATTAGAACATGCCTAATTATTTTTAATTGTTTTTTTTTAAATCACCACCCTCCAATTACGTCTTCCAAATGGGGGTGTTGAGCTTTGCTCTAGTGACCTGAATGGCTTGGGCAGGACCAGTTTGGTTAGGCCATCATACTGCTTGAACATTTTCAAATATATATATATATATATTTTAATGTAAGATTATGGGTTAAAAACATCAAATTTTATAAATGAAAAAGGTTATGATAACTCCTAATATTTAGGCATTAGTATTATTTAAATTTGTATTAGTGGTTGTGGAGATTGGGATTAGGTGTCCTGTAATGAGTTTTATATATGCAGTGCTCAAGTGCCACCAATCAAGGCATAAAGATAAATATTTATATAACGAAAAGAACATGATAATATTATAAATGTGTTGGTATTGTACCTGCACTTAACCACTGAACACAAAACTCGCTAAACTCATCGCAGGGGCTATATTCTAGTATATTTTCGAAGATTCTGAAGCCAAAGTAATTAATAGCAAATCTGAAGCAGTAAACTTGTTCCTGTTGTTGATTATTATTTCTGAATAACTACTTCAATTTCTCAATTTACTATTTTGGTTTTGCTATTAATTACTCCTATTTTAGAAGTTTCAAAAATATAGCGGGCGTCAGTTTCAACTAATCACAAAGTTCCTAATCCATTTGTCTTATTTATGAAAAAAAGAATAGTTAATAACAAAATAAGAAAGGTAAATAGAGAAACCCCAAGTAGTTATTAGATGATAATCAGTAACAAGGGCATTGTTTCTTACTTCAATATAGTTGTTTACTATTTTGGTTTTACTATTAATTAGTTTTATTTTCAAAATTTAAAGTGTATTAGGAATATTTTACGGGCATGACTATAAGCGTCAAAGTCCTAATGGCTATCGGCCCAAAGGGACTCCTAAACTTTAGGGCCTGTTTGGATTAGTTTTTCGAGAATAACTTTTGAGAAAAAAGCTAAAATAAAAAAGCTTTTGGAGAATAGCTTTTCTGAAGAAAAAAATAGCTTTTGATAAGATGAGAGTATTTAGATAGGCATTATCAGTGACTTTTTCACTTGCAAATTACCAAAAAAAAACATTAGCTAATGTGGTATTTGCATATAAATGATAAAATTTTGTTTCAAATATTTTGAACATCCAATTTTATAATTAGTAACAAATTTTAAATTAGATTTGTAAAAAATTAAAATTATAACACTAATCAATTTTAATATGATAAAAAAGCTCAAAAATATATTAGTTAGCAAGTAATAGAAACCCAAACTTTTCTTAAATGGAAATTATTTTTATAAAATATACATTATCATATTATACAATATGCTCTAGTTTTTTTTTATAAAATATATTATTATCAACGTGAGTGGCTGTGAGAAATAGGAAACAAGAGATGGGTGATGATGCTTTTGTCAGCTGGCCCTTAGTTCAAGTAGGACAAAAAGGACAGTGAAGGAGGAGAAGAGAGTAGAAGAATATAAGGGTAATTTTGGTAAAACATTTATAATGGGATAGAAAGAGGGAAAAAGCAGCTGGAAAAGGGGGAAAAGTAGATTTTTCCAAACTATGGTTTTAAACTTCAAAACCTAATATGATAAAAAAGCTCAAAAATATATTAGTTAGCAAGTAATAGAAACCCAAACTTTTCTTAAATGGAAATTATTTTTATAAAATATACATTATCATATTATACAATATGCTCTAGTTTTTTTTTATAAAATATATTATTATCAACGTGAGTGGCTGTGAGAAATAGGAAACAAGAGATGGGTGATGATGCTTTTGTCAGCTGGCCCTTAATTCAAGCAGGACAAAAAGGACAGTGAAGGAGGAGAAGAGAGTAGAAGAATATAAGGGTAATTTTGGTAAAACATTTATAATGGGATAGAAAGAGGGAAAAAGCAGCTGGAAAAGGGGGAAAGGTAGATTTTTCCAAACTATGGTTTTAAACTTCAAAACCTAGGTTTCAACAAAAAGTGCTTTTACAAATTTTGAGAGTGTTTGACATGCTCTTTTTGAAACCTAGGTTTTGGTACCAAAAAATGCTTTTTTATGGGTATCCAAAAAGCACTTAGTGGTTGGCAGCTGAAAGAGCTTAAATGATTGGTTGTCCAAGCTTTCACAATTGGCCGACAAGGGATGATTTTTTCAAAAAGGGAAAAAAGTGAGGGCATTAATGGTTTTTCACAACCTTTTAAAATTTTAATAGAGTGATTTGGGGTTATTGAACTTCAACACCTTAACATATCATCTTTTTAATAGTTCAAGGGTATTTTTCAGTCCCTTTTTTCCCTATAATGAACCCCACTCCTCTTTGTAAACCAAACAAAAATTATTAAAATACATTCCCTCCCCTTCCTCTCCAACCAAACAAGACCCCTCTCCTCCCCTAATAATTATGATAGGTGATATACTTTTATTTTCATCTTTTTGAAAATTCAAATTAAGAAATTAGGAAATAATTAAAAAAACTCCATATATCGTTAGAATCAAAGTCTTTTTAAGAGCATCAAATATCAAATTACGGCAATGGACAAAAAAAACTTGTGAGATGGGCACATTTGAACATTGCAAATGCACTCTATTGGTCCCACACAAATGAAACTGGAATACATGAATATGAATTATATCAAATATGCATAATGGATTCACAAAAATTGGAATATGACAATTAGAAAATATCAATGTTTCTTATTTACTTTTTTCAAAACAAAAAAACAAAAAAAGTCACTGACTCTACCTCCCATCGGCTTCAACCTAATAGGGCCTGAGTAACTATTCACTCCCCAATCCCTCCTTCGGTTCTTTATGAGCTTTTTTGGGCCTCAATGAGCCATAATAAGGCTTCATTTGCTTCCCTTATGTGCATATAAGCGTTCCCTTTTGGGGTGAATTGTATGTTTACAAAATTTGGTTTACTTTTTTTTAAACCTTCTCAGAAATAGGACACAATAAGATATAATTGAGTAATCTTGATTATAAAACTTATTTTCAAGAAAGATGAATCAAATTCAAATATCTCAGTTCTCAAGTTCCAATATTTATAACAATTTCATTAGAATTTCATTTTGAGTAAACAAAATTTATATTGCAAAGCTTCTGGGGACAATTTTGAGTAAATTTCCTTTTTTTTTTGTCCTTGCTCTAGGTACTTATTTACATCAAGCATCTGATATGTGGACTTTCTAATGAATATACAATAATCAGTGAAAGAACAACGGTTTCCTAGTTGAATTTTGCCATTTATGTGCGATGACTTTCCTATTTAGCTGTACTTGCCGCACTATGAAGATTCTTCTCTCTTGTTGTAATGAATGTCTTACTCTGGTTTCTTCCTTTCCAAGTTTAGACGTCACACACAAGATATCATACATTCCTTTGATTAGTGTCTCTGGGTTCTATAATGACAAGAAAGCTCATAGATGAATGAGTCACTTCAATTGTTTACTCCACTGAGGGATTTTGATTATTTCTAGAGATTGCTGAGGGGGAACATGTCAAAATTCTGCTAGTTACTCTATTCCACTTAATAGTTTCGGAGATAGTCCTCATTTGAGACCAATGGACCTTAAACCTTTAATTAGAGAACAGGCTCTCTAATCTCATGTCATTCACAAACCTATTGAGCATGAAAAGTAGACAATATTAATGGCTTTACATTACAACTACCTTAATTAAATTGTGGCTAAAAATACCTTACAAAGCTTCTGGGGACAATTTTGAGTAAATTTCCTTTTTCTTTTGTCCTTGATCTAGGTACTTATTTACATTAAGCATCTGATATGTGGACTTTCTGATGAATATACAATAATCAGTGAAAGAATAACCGATTTCCTAGTTGAATTTTTTCATTTATGTGCAATATATGACTTTCCTATTTAGCTGTACTTGCAGCACTATGAAGATTCTTCATCTCTCTTATTGTAATGAATGTCTTACTCTGGTTTCTTCCTTTCCAAGTTTAGACGTCACACACAAAATATCATACATTCCTTGGATAAGTGTCTCTGGTTTCTATAATGATGAGAAAGCTCATAGATGAATGACTCACTTCAATTGTTTACTCCACTCAGGGATTTTGATTATTTCTAGAGATTATTGATATATCCCTATTTTATCATGGTATTTTATATTTTATTTAGGGAGTTTATCATTAATATTGAGTTAAAATACATTTATTATGATTTAATTGAATTAAAGAGGATTGTGTGCAAAAAGAGCTAAATAAGGGAATAATTGTCACATTTGATTGATTATTTTGAGTGATTAATTTTTGGAATGCAGGGTATTACATTATGGTTAATTTTTCCTTGTAGAAAATGAAGAAAAGGGGTTGAAATTGCTGTTTCTGATATTTAGCAAAAATTACAGAAAACGACCCAGAATCCTGAAAAGCTGCAAAACAGTTAGGAGAAAATTATAGAAACGGGCGCTAGACTTCCAGACATTTCAAAAATGGCCCAAAGTTTGAAAATCAGCGTCTTAGGTCATTGAGAATCAGATTTTTCGGGTTCGAACAGAGGAACCAGCGCCACACAGCAACTCCAACCCTCCCATATTATCACTTTTCATCAATAATCGCATTTTCTCATCCTCCACCACCAATCTTCACCAATTTCACCACTTTTCTACCATTATCTATTATCTTCTTCCTCATTTTACATTGTTTCTTTATTCTACCTTCCACAAGCAACCTTCCAACCACCCATCCATGGCTTCTTGGTGTAGCAAACAACTTGTAGCAGTGATTTATATTATGAGTGGCTAATCCTTTTATGCTTCTTGGAGAGGATGATCTAGCTTGAGCTATGGAGCTTCTTATAGGGGAGTTATTTATTTTTCATCTACTTGCCTAATTATATTTCAATTTCCTATGTTAGGTTTTGTTATATGATTGTGGAACTGAGATTTGTCGTTCAATTTCTCTGTGTGGATTGATTTAACTTTGTAGTAGTAGTGATTGGGATTTGTAACTCATCATATATTTCTACTTTTGAGAATTTATTTTTTTTTAATTTTGAAAGTTATTTAAAATTGGGCAAAGCAATGATTAAATACATAAATGTATATAAGTTATTTAATATTGAAAAATGATTAAATATATATATACACACACACTCTCTCTTTTAAGAAGGTATTCTATATTAATTCTCTTTTTTATTACGTACATACCTTTTAGTGTAATATTGTTTATAGAAAAATCAATCTAAATGAATTTGTTTTTAATCTGCAATATTTGACTTTTCAGATATACAAACTAATTTTTGTCTTCAAACAAACTACTATTTTAAGCAACAATTATAACATATATATAAATATGATTTACAATCAACACTATTAATTTTGCTTCTGAAATTTACAAAATAATTATTGTATTTAAATAAGTTAGTAAATTAGACAACATGATATTAATTATTTTTCTATTTGAAAAGTTTTTCTTTTGAATTTTCATTTTCATTGTCAAAAATAAATTGGTTGCTAAAAAGATGCACTGATGAAAATCAATTCACATGTACATATATATCTATATATATATATATTAATTTACTATTGTTTTAAATCACTTTCAAATGTCTTCAAATACTTATATGAAATCAACTTTTCTTGTCTTCAAATATTTGATGAACATATAAATATGTATTTTGATAACTCACATTTTTGCAATAAGCCTTTTAAAAATAATTCATATTTTCTCATTTATCAAAAAAATTGCAATAAATGATTTAGTTTATTTATATCCATATATAATCAATTTATGTTGTTTTCAAGTAACATTTTTAATCATAAAATAGTTACCCAAAAAAATTATATTATTTAGTTTATTTCATTTTTACTTCTAACTTTCGTGCATCGCACTGCACGAGGGAGAAAAATCTAGTTAATGGCGAAAACCATTAACTTTAACAAAAATCTTAATAATAGGAGAGTAAAGAGTTAAAACATGAAATGTTAGGGGATGTTAATTTAAATTTTTAAAGGTTACGGAGGTTATGTATAACTGATCCAAAATTCAAGTGGTTATATGTAATTGAAATATATATATATATATATATATATATATATATGTATATGAAAATCCAAAATAGAACTCACTAATTAAAGACACGTGAGATGGGGGTCAAAGTCTTTAGAGAACATCCAAATTAAACATAATGTGTGAGACAAGCACAATTGAATAAAAGTAGTATAGTGTGTTAATTGGCCCCATACAATTGAAATTGAAATACATGAACATTCAAATATGCATAATAGATTCACATAAAATGGATAATGACAATTAGAAAATGCCTAATTATTTTTAATTGTTTTTTTTTAAATCACCACCCTCCATTAACTTCTTCCAAATGGGGGTGTTGAGCTTGGCTCTAGTGACCTAAATGGTTGGGTAGGCTTGAACATTTTCAAATATTTTTTAATGTAAGATTATGGGTTAAAAACATCAAATAACTTTGTATATGCAAAAAGTTATGATAGCTCCTAATATTTGGGTATTAGTAATATTTAAATTTGTATTAGTGGTTGTGGAGATTGGGATTAGGTGTCCTGTAACGAGTTTTGTATGCAGTGCTCAAGTGCCACCAATCAAGGCATAAAGATAAATATTTATATAACTAAAAGAATATGATAATATTATAAACTAGTTTTTTTTCCCGTGCGATGCACAGAAGTTAAAAATAAAAATGAAATAAACTAAAGAAATTTTTTTTGAGTAATTATTTCATAATTAAATACTTGAAAACAATAAAATAAAGTTGAATACATATGGATATAAATAAACTAAATAATTGATTGCAATTATTTTTATAAAAGGGAAAATATGAATTATTTTTAAAAGGCTTATTGCAAAATATGAGTTATCAAAATACATATTTATATGTTCATTAGATATTCGAAGACAACAAAAGTTGATTTCAATGATCTAAATCATTGATTGCGCTCATTTGAATCAAACATAAAATATAAATTAATTTTATGTGGCTTGATTGCAAAACTGTGTGAGTTATAACAATATAGATTTAGATGTTAATTTAATTTTAATTATATATAAATAAGATGGGCAACTGTTTGAGCAAGTTTAACTATTGAAATTAAACCAATAATATTCAAAATGCAATAATGATTTAAATCAGAAATAAATATGATTCAACAACTGATTGAGTATGGTTTAAATTGTAATAGGAAAAAAGTGATTTTTTTCCTTGAATGGGTGCAATTTATTTGGAATTTTCAATATGATATACTTTCCCATAAATTGGATTCTTTGCTTAGGTAATATACATATTGTAAATCAAATACATATTTATTGATTGTTGCCTAAAATATAGAGATATATTTGAACAAAATAATTAATTCCTATACTTCAAAACCCGAATATTAGAGATTAAAAAAAATATATATGATTTGAATTTTTTATAAACAATAATAAATTGATAAGTATGTACGTAATCAAATATTCAAATAAGTACATTTTTTAGAGTTATGGCATATTATAAATGAAATATATATATATATAAATATATTTGGATTGTTGCCTAAACTAATGATATATTTGAACACAGTTATCAATTTGTAAACTTCAAAAGCAAAATATTGTAGATTAAAAAACAAAATTTATGTGGTTTTTTTTAAAACAATAGTAGTAAATTAAGGTAAATGTACATGAGGATTGATTTTCATCGGTGTACCTTGTTGTCTAATTTACTATCTTATTTAAACACATTAATTATTTTATAAATTTCAGAAGCAAAATTAATAGTGTTGATTGTAAATCTTTCTCTCTCTCTCTCTCACACACACACACACATATGTTTTAATTGTTGCCTAAAATAGTGACTTATTTGAAGACAATAATTAATTTGTGCATTTGAAAAGTTAAATATTGCAGATTAAAAACAAATACATATGGATTGATTTTTCTATAAACAACATTACACTAAAAGGTATGTACATGATAGAAAATAGAATTAATATAGAATACCTTCTTAAAAGTAGATATATATGTTTAAAAGTAGATATATATGTTTTTAATCATTGTTCAATATTAATTAACTTTCATACATTTATGTATTTAATCATTACATTTCTCAATTTTAAATAGCTTCCAAAATTCAAAAAAATACCTTCCCAAAAGTAGAAATATATGATGAGAAATGATTAATTATTGGCAATGAAATTTGAAATTAAGAATAAAATTTTCTATTATGACTTTGATTATGTCAACATGTGGACCAATAATTGAGTTAAATGAAGATGATGTCATTTGACATGTGGACCAATAGGATTGTTGCTAGGAGCTTTCAAGAAATATAAATATATAGATAGATGTGTTGGTATTGTACCTGCACTTAACCACTAAACACAAAACTCGCTAAATTCATCTCAGGGGCTATATTCTGGTATATTTTCGAAGTTTCTGAAGCCAAAATAATTAATAGCAAATCTGAAGCAGTAAACCTGCTCCAGTTGTTGATTATTATTTCTGAATAACTACTTCAATTTCTCAATTTACTATTTTAGTTTTGCTATTAATTACTCCTATTTTAGAAGTCTCAAAAATATAGTGGATGTCAGTTTCAACTAATCACAAAGTTCCTAATACATTTGTCTTATTTATGAAAAAAAGAATAGTTTAAATATAGAAACCCCAAGTAGTTATCAGAAGATAATCAGTAACAAGGGCATTGTTTATTACTTCATTATAATGGTTTACTTTTTTGGTTTTACTATTAATTACTTCTATTTCCAAAATTTAAAGTGTATTAGGAATATTTTAAGGGCAGACTATAAGCGTCAAAGCCCTAATGGATAGCGGCCAAAAGTGACTCCGATCCTAAGCTTTAGTGGTTGGCAGCCAAAAGAGCTTCAACGATTGGCTGTCCAAGCTTTGACGATTGGCCGACAAGGGATGGTTTCTCAAAAAGGGAAAAAAGTGAGAGCACTAATGGTTTTTCACAACCTTTTAAAATTTTAATAGAGTGATTTGGGGTTATTGAACTTCAACACCTTAACATATCATCTTTTTAATGATTCAAGGGTATTTTTCGGTCTTTTTTTTTCCTATAATGAACTCCACCCCTCTTTGTAAACAAAGCAAAAATTATTAAAATACATTCCCTCCCCTTCCTCTCCAACCAAACAAGACCCCCCCTCCTCCCCTAATAGTTATGATAGGTGATACACTTTTATTTTCTTCTTTTTGAAAAGTCAAATTAAGAAGAATAGAAACACCATTGTTAATGGTCTTCATCCATACTCTTAAAGTCCTCTATCTTTAAGCATGTATGACAAGTCACATTATAGAGGTATACTTTTTCTTGTTTAAGAAATTAGGAAAAAACTGAAAAACTCCATACATCATTAGAATCAGTCTTTTGAGAGCATTAAATTAAGGCAATGGACAAAAAAAACTTGTGAGATGGGCACATTTGAACATTGCAAATGCACTCTATTGGCCCCACACAAATGGAACTGGAATACATGAACATGAATTATATCAAATATGCATAATGGATTCACAAAAATTGGAATATGACAATTAGAAAATATCAATGTTTCTTATTTACTTTTTTCAAAAAAAAAACAAAGTCACCGACTCTACCTCCCATCAGCTTCAACCCAATAGGGCCTGAGTAACTATTCACTCCCCAATCCCTCCTTCGGTTCTTTATGAGGTTTTTTAGGCCTCAATGAGCCATAATAAGGCTTCATTTGCTTCCCTTATGTGCATATAAGCGTTCCCTTTTGGGGTGAATTGAATGTTTACAAAATTTGGTTTACTTTTTTTTAAACCTTCTCAGAAATAGGACACAATAAGATATAATTGAGTAATCTTGATTATAAAACTTATTTTCAAGAAAGATGAATCAAATTCAAATATCTCAGTTCTCAAGTTCCAATATTTATAACAATTTCATTAGAATTTCATTTTGAGTAAACAAAATTTATATTGCAAAGCTTCTGGGGACAATTTTGAGTAAATTTCCTTTTTTTTTTGTCCTTGCTCTAGGTACTTATTTACATCAAGCATCTGATATGTGGACTTTCTAATGAATATACAATAATCAGTGAAAGAACAACGGTTTCCTAGTTGAATTTTGCCATTTATGTGCGATGACTTTCCTATTTAGCTGTACTTGCCGCACTATGAAGATTCTTCTCTCTTGTTGTAATGAATGTCTTACTCTGGTTTCTTCCTTTCCAAGTTTAGACGTCACACACAAGATATCATACATTCCTTTGATTAGTGTCTCTGGGTTCTATAATGACAAGAAAGCTCATAGATGAATGAGTCACTTCAATTGTTTACTCCACTGAGGGATTTTGATTATTTCTAGAGATTGCTGAGGGGGAACATGTCAAAATTCTGCTAGTCACTCTATTCCACTTAATAGTTTCGGAGATAGTCCTCATTTGAGACCAATGGACCTTAAACCTTTAATTAGAGAACAGGCTCTCTAATCTCATGTCATTCACAAACCTATTGAGCATGAAAAGTAGACAATATTAATGGCTTTACATTACAACTACCTTAATTAAATTGTGGCTAAAAATACCTTACAAAAAATGGTATATATAATGATTCATTATATATGTGACAGCCGTGATTGATTTACCAACATTTTGCCCTTTATTATTCAGATCTAAGGACCTTGGCTCGGCAAAACTTATGGACTACAAAAATACTCACAAATTGAATCACAACGGTGCATATAAAAATATGAAAGTCTGTTTTCCCTTTCAAAATTTAGGAACACCGACAAATATGTATATTTTGGTGATTTCAAAATCCAGTGCTCTTCAATTTCGTTGAAATATGCTTTTGCCAAAATGAAAGTAAAGTGGGATTGTCAATTTTGATAGTTACTTCTATGTCTAGATTTCTTAACTTTAAAATTATGCTATCACTGCGTGACTGAAGGGGTGGGGTTATTATGCCCACACTATCACTTCCTTTATTCTCTTTCTGAATAGTTGTTAGGCAAAATGAAAGGACATGATGACCAGTTCTGGACAGAAGTGAGGGGAAGGAGAAATGGAAGAGTTGGCCATTCAAAGACTACATACCTATTTTAAATTTCTCACTATAATCATAGATTATTCCTGTGTGAGTCAATGACTATTTGTTATTAACAAACATCAGATGCAAGAAATTAAACAAATGCCCAACTTCAACTCTAGACATTACGAGAAATCCTTGAAAAGTTTCATCATCTGAGGTACCAAGAAAACATAGAGCAAAATCTCCTAGATTTTTCCTAGAATATCTGCATCTCTCGATTCACCAAATGCTGCATTGAGATATTATTGAAAGGAATGGGTAAGGACAAGTTGGAGGATAACAACCTTTGAGACACTTGGTGCATTGATGGTCGAGCTTTCGGAGATGGATTCAAACATGCTAATGCTATTGTGACCAAAAGAGTCACATCTAGTGCATCTTGTTGTGCAGGCAGTGGGAGACGTAGGTCTAAGACATCTTTTAGCAAAATGCTTTCAGTACAATTCTTTGACAAAGACAACATCAAATCTCCAGGATGTTTTCCCATAATTATTTCTAATGCAACCACTCCAAAACTATAAACATCACATTTTTCGGTCACAACTAAGGTGTATGCAAGCTCTGCAATGGATCAAAAATTAAAGAAGTCATGTATTCATCTCAAGGTAAGAAATTGTACAAATATATACAACACAAGAGATCGAAGAGAATCAAAAAACTAACCTGGAGCAACATAACCGTAAGTACCAACTAAAAGTGTTTGATTAGATGTATCTAGATCAATGATTCTAGCTGTGCCAAAATCAGATACAAAAGCCTCCATCTTTGAGTTCAACAATACATTACCACTTGTTATGTCTCTGTGGATAATTGGAGGAGCACACTCATGATGCATGTAGAACAAAGCATTTGCTATTCCTTTGATGGCATCTACTCGCTTACTCCAATCGAATTCTTTAGCTTCGTCATCTTTATTCAAGACATAAAAAAGGCTTCCACTTTCCATGTATTCATAAATGAGAAACATGCACTGATGATGCAAACAAAACCCATGAAGCTTTATAATGTTGCGATGTCGAATTTCACTTAACATCTTCACTTCATTGTGAAAACTATTAGCATAAGATGTGTTTTCGTATTCCCTCCTATGAAGTTTTTTCAGTGCTACGGTTTTACCACTGGGAAGTTGTGCTCTATAAACGCTTCCATACGCACCGGTTCCAATACAATATTTGATGTCAAAGTTCTCTGTTGCTTCAATGATATCTTCATATGCGATTTTTCCATCATAATTCCATATTGAAAACAAATCCCCATTTTTCATTTCTGTTGTCTCAACTTTGGATATCTTTTTCTTTTTGAAATATTCAAATAAGATGAAAGCCGCAACAAATATTATGATAAGGAGAATTGTCAAAGGAATAATGATTCTTGACAAAAACTTTGGACCTTTAGAAGAATCATGAGTCTTCTCTAGACCAAGTAATCCTTTATTACCATAGAAAATGTCATGAGGAAAAGAGCTATAAACTTCACTTGGAATATAACCACTGAGAGTATTGTATGACAAGTTGAGGTGGACCAGCCGACTAAATTCTCTAGGTACACTACCTGAGATGTAATTGCAGCTCAAATCAATGCTACACCAGGGTGATGAGAAAGTGCACAAGTCATATGGTAATTCTCCATTGAATTTGTTGTGACTAAAGTCACCATAAAAAGTATGATAATTGATGAAAATGTGGGGCACTTTTCCACGCAGTTTATTTTGGGAGATATTTAGAAGAAAACTACTATAATGGGAATCTTTAAACACATCTGGAAGGTAAGTAATAAGATTATTGTAACACACACTTGTACAGGAACATGTAATTAGTTGAATGAATGAATGAAGAGCTCCAATTAGAATAAGAGTAGTACCTGTTACCCCCATTCTAAAAAGATTCAAATATTCTAGATTTTCAAATGCAATGAAGCTAAAAGTGAAAGGTAACTAACCAGTAAGGTTCTTATAAGATAAATCTAAAGAAAGGAGATAATCAAAAGCTCCTAATTGAGTTGGAATCATACTCGTCAATTGCACTCCATAAAGATTAGTCTAAAGATTAGTCAATAATATAAGACAAAATGTTTTTATCACAATTTCCGTATCACAATAATTTCCACAGAATATTCCGTCGAAACTTTGTGTTGATAATTGGCTAACTGAATTTGATGGAATAGAAATTCCATATGAAAACCATAGTGATAAAAAATTACTGACATAAGAAAATAAGTTGGTAATTCTATTGGTAATTTAATTCCTCCTTTAATTCGACACTAATTCTGTTAGTAAAATAAGATTTTGCTTGTAATATGTTGTCTTTGTAGTGATTCAAATATACATGTATGTTTTGTTAAAGCATTGAACAATTCTTTTGAACAAATACAAGTGTTTGATATTCGTCATAAATTTCAGTAAAAAAGAAAGATTCATAATTAAACACAAAGCTCAAGGAATGACTAACTAGATTCTTTATATTCAAATTAAGTTATTCTAAATAAATTAGATTGGTAAGTGTGGAAGGTAAGTAATAAGATTATTGTAACACACACTTGTACAGGAACATGTAATTAGTTGAATGAATGAATGAAGAGCTCCAATTAGAATGAGAGTAGTACATGTTACCCCCATTCTAAAAAGATTCAAATATTCTAGATTTTCAAATGCAATGAAGCTAAAAGTGAAAGGTAACTAACCAGTAAGGTTGTTATAAGATAAATCCAATGAATCAAGAGATTGAAGAGCTCCTAATTGAGTTGGAATTGTACCTGTCAATCGCACTCCATAAAAATTAGTCTAAACAAGTGCCACATGAGATTATTAAATGTTTTTAAAAAATATAAATTATAAATGAAATATGATTGGTAAAGTCCAATGGAAAATTCTGTCAGAAATACATCAAAAATATAAGACAAAATGTTTTCATCACAATCTTCTTATCACAATATTTTCGCCAGCATATTCTGTCGAAACTTTCTCTTGATACTTGGTTAAATGAAGTGTGATGGAATAGAAATTCCATATGAAAACCATAGTCATCAAAAATTACTGAAGTAAGAAAATAACTTGGTAGTTCTATTGGTAATCCAATTCCTTGTGTAATCTGACACTAATTCTGTTAGCAAACTAAGATTCTTCTTGTAAATTCTGTCCTTGTAGTGATTCAAATATACATGTATTCTTTTGTGGAAGCATTGAATGATTCTTTTGAACAAATCCAAGTGTTTGATATTCGATAAACTTCCAGTAAAAAAGAAAGATTTTTTTCATAACTAAACACAAAGCTTAAAGAAAGACTAACTATATTCTTTTTACTCAAATTATGTTATTCTAAATAAATAAGATTGGTAAGTGTGGAAGGTAAGTAATAAGATTATTGTAACACACACTTGTACAAGAATGAAGAGCTCCGATTTGAAGGAGTGTAGTACCTATTATCCCCATTCAAGAAAGATTCAAATATTCTAGATTTTGAAATGCAGTGAGGCTAATAGTGAAAGGTAACTAACCAGTAAGGTTGTTATAGGATAAATCCAAAGAAGTGAGATTTTGAAGAGCTCCAAATTGAGTTGGAATCATACCTGTCAATCACACTCCATAAAGATTAGTCTAAACGAGTACCAGATAAATTATTAATTTTTCTTAAAAAAATAAATTACAGATAGAATATAATTGGTAAACTCCAAAGGAAACTTCTGTAAGAAATACGTCAATAATATAAGAAAAAATGTTTTTATCACAATTTTCTTATCACAATATTTTCTCCAGAATATTCCGTCAAAACTTTTTGTTGATAACTGGCTAACGGAATTGTGATGGAATAGAAATTCCTTATGGAAACCATAGTCACCAAAAATTACTGACATAAGAAAATAAGTTGGTAATTCTATTGGTAATAATCCAATTCCTTATTTAATCCGACACTAATTCAGTTAGTAAACTAAGATTTTGCTTGTAATATGCTATCTTTGTAGTGATTCAAATATACATGTATTTTCGTGAAAGCATTGAACGATTCTTTTGAACAAATACAAGTGTTTGATATTCATCATAAATTTCAGTAAAAAAGAAAGATTCTTAATTAAACACAAAGCTCATGGAATGACTAACAAGATTCTTTTTATTCAAATTGAGCTATTCTAAATAAATTAGATTGGTAAGTGTGGAAGGTAAGTAATAAGATTATTGTAACACACACTTGTACAGGAACACGTAATTACTTGAATGAATGAATGAAGAGCTCCAATTAGAATGAGAGTAGTACTTGTTACCCCCATTCTAGAAAGATTCAAATATTCTAGATTTTCAAATGCAGTGAAGCTAAAAGTGAAAGGTAACTAACCAATAAGGTTGTTATAAGATAAATCCAACGAATCAAGAGATTGAAGAGCTCCTAATTGAGTTGGAATTGTACCTGTCAATCGCACTCCAAAAAGATTAGTCTAAAAGAGCGCCACATGGGATTAATAAATGTTTTTAAAAAATATAAATTATAAATGAAATATGATTGGTAAATTCCAAAGGAAAATTCTTTCATAAATACGTCAAAAATATAAGAGAAAATGTTTTCATCACAATCTTCTTATCACAATATTTTCGTCAGAATATTCTGTCGAAACTTTCTCTTGATAGCTGGCTAACTGAATTGTGACGGAATAGAAATTCCATATGAAAATCATAGTCACCAAAAATCACTGAAGGAAGAAAACAACTTGGTAGTTCTATTGATAATCCAATTTCTTCTTTAATCTGACACTAATTATGTTAGCAAACTCATATTCTTCTTGTAAATTCTTTCCTTGTAGTGATTCAAATATACATGTATTCTTTTGTGGAAGCATTGAATGATTCTTTTGAACAAATCCAAGTGTTTGATATTCCATAAATTTCCAATCAAAAAGAAAGATATTTGTCATAATTAAACACAAAGCTTAAAGAAAGACTAACTAGATTCTTTTTATTCAAATTATGTTATTAAAATAAATAAGATTGGTAAGTGTGGAAGGTAAGTAATAAGATTCTTGTAACACACACTTGTACAAGAACGCATAATCAATTGAATGAATGAATGAAGAACTCCGATTTGAAGGAGTGTAGTACCTGTTATCCCCATTCAAGAAAGATTCAAATATTCTAGATTTTGAAATGCAGTGAGGCTACAAGTGAAAGGTAACTAACCAGTAAGGTTGTTATAAGATAAATCCAAAGAAGTGAGATTTTGAAGAGCTCCAAATTGAGTTGGAATCGTACCTGCAATCGCACTCCATAAAGATTAGTCTAAACGAGTGCCAGATGAATTATTAATTTTTTTAAATAAATAAATTACAGATGGAATATAATTGGTAAACTCCAATGGAAACTTCTGTATGAAATACGTCAATAATATAAGAAAAAATGTTTTTATCACAATTTTCTTATCACAATATTTTCTACAGAATATTCCATTGAAACTTTTTGTTGATAACTGGCTAAATGAATTGTGATGGAATAGAAATTCCGTATGGAAACCATAGTCACCAAAAATTACTGACATAAGAAAATAAGGTTGTAATTCTATTGGTAATCTAATTCCTTCATTAATCCGACACTAATTCTTTTAGTAAACTAAGATTTTGCTTGTAATATGCTTCTTTGTAGTGATTCAAATATACATGTATTTTTTGTGAAAGCATTGAACGATTCTTTTGAACAAATACAAGTGTTTGATATTCGTCATAAATTTCAGTAAAAAAGAAAGATTCATAATTAAACACAAAGCTCATGGAATGACTAACAAGATTCTTTTTATTCAAATTGAGCTATTCTAAATAAATTAGATTGGTAAGTGTGGAAGGTAAGTAATAAGATTATTGTAACACACACTTGTACTTGAACACGTAATTAATTGAATGAATGAATGAAGAGCTCCAATTAGAATGAGAGTAGTACTTGTTACCCCCATTCTAGAAAGATTCAAATATTCTAGATATTCAAATGCAGTGAAGCTAAAAGTGAAAGGTAACTAACCAGTAAGGTTGTTATAAGATAAAACCAAATAAAGGAGAGATTGAAGAGCTCCTAAATGAGTTGGAATTGTACCTGTCAATCGCAGAACGTAAAGATTAGTCTAAAAGAGAGCCACATGGGATTATTAAATGTTTTTTTAAAAAATAAATTATAAATGACATATGATTGGTAAACCCCAATGGAAAATTATGTCAAAAATACATGAAAAATATAAGACAAAATGTTTTCATCACAATGTTCTTATCACTATTTTTGCCCGAATATTATGTCGAAACTTTCTCTTGATAGCTGGCTAATTGAATTGTGATGGAATAGAAATTCCATATGAAAATCATAGTCACCAAAAATTAGTGACGGAAGAAAATAACTTGGTAGTTCTATTGGTAATCCAATTCCTTCTTTAATCTGACACTAATTCTGTTAGCAAAGTGAGATTCTTCTGGTAAATTCTGTCCTTGTATTGATTCAAATAAGCATGTATTCTTTTGTGGAAGCATTGAATGATTCTTTTGAACAAATCCAAGTGTTTGATATTCCATAAATTTCCAGTCAAAAAGAAAGATATTTGTCATAATTAAACACAAAGCTTAAAGAAAGACTAACTAGATTCTTTTTATTCGAACTAAGTTATTCTAATTAAATAAGATTGGTAAGTGTGGAAGGTAAGTAATAAGATTGTTGTAACACACACTTGTACAAGAATGCTTAATCAATTGAATGAATGAATGAAGAGCTCCAATTTGAATGAGATTAGTACCTGTCATCCCCATTCTATAAAGATTCAAATCTTCTAGATTTTGAAATTCAGTGAAATTGAGATCTGTTAGCCGAGGTTGCTGTGAATAAATGATTGGTTGGTTAATTGAGATGACGCTAATTCCAATGTTATTGCAAGAAATGCCCTGCCAGTCACAATGGTAGTTGGAGTCACTATCGCTTAAGTTCCACCATTTGCTTTCAAGTAGTGCCTCCTTCTCTATTGCTGTCATGGCAGTAGCATTAGCATTGTTAAACAAAATAATGTACTACTAATAGTAATATATAATTAATTGAAGTGATCACCAAATTTATCCATAAGAAGGTTGTATGTTATTATAGTTATGAGTTTAACAGACGACAGCTTACCATTACTTTGGAAGTTTCTCCCACCACAACCCGACACATGTTCATGTTTGTTCTCAACAATTGTGGTTAGTTTATAAAATAGGCAATATCAATTTTTTCTAGTTATATTTGAATTTTTCGTGTCATAAAATTATACATCATACTACAACATTTGTTTGAACTCAAAAATAAATGCCAAGTATTTTAATCATTTAAAACATGTCTACAATATTGTTTTTTTTTTCAATTTATAGCATCAGTAAGTGTGGAAAATAACTCACTTGTAATTGTGAAGTTGTTATGAGACAAGTACACATTGCCAATACGTTGAACAAAATTTGGAGGAATGGAACCTGTCATTACACATTTTTTTGGATTGCAAATGTTCTCAATAACATAAGATCAAATACAAATGGATGAAGCAACAAGTGAAAGGTAACTATAGCCAATAAGGTTATTAAAACATAAACGTAAAGAACCCAGATATTGAAGAGCTCCTAATTGAGTTGGAATTGTACCTATCAATCGCACTCCATAAAGATTAGTCTAAATGAGCTCCACAAGGGATTATTAATTTTTTTTAAAAAATATAAATTATAAATGGAATAAGATTGGTAAACTCCAATGGGAAATTCTGTCCAAAATACGTCAAAAATATAAGACAAAATGTTTTCATCACAATCTTCTTATCACAATATTTTTACCAGAATTTTCTATCGAAACTTTCTCTTGATAACTGTCTAATTGAATTGTGATGGAATAGAAATCCAATATGAAAACCATGGTCACCAAAAATTACTTACAGAAGAAAATAACTTGGTAGTTCTATTGGTAATCCAATTCCTTCTTTAATCTGACACTAATTCTGTTAGCAAACTAAGATTTTTCTTGTAAATTCTGTCCTTGTAGTGATTCAAATATACATGTATTCTTTTGTGGAAGCATTGAATGATTCTTTTGAACAAATCCAAGTGTTTGATATTCCACAAACGTCCAGTAAAAAAGAAATATATTTGTCATAATTAAACACAAAGCTTAAAGAAAGACTAACTAGATTCTTTTTATTCAAATTATGTTATTCTAAATAAATAAGATTGGTAAGTATGGAAGGTAAGTAATAAGATTATTGTAACACACACTTGTACAAGAACGCATAATCAATTGAATGAATGAATGAAGAGCTCCGATTTGAAGGAGTGTAGTACCTATTATCCCCATTCAAGAAAGATTCAAATGTTATAGATTTTGAAATGCAGTAAGACTACAAGTGAAAGGTAACTAACCAGTAAGGTTGTTATAGGATAAATCCAAAGAAGTGACATACGGAAGATCTCCTAATTGAGTTGGAATTGTACCTATCAATCGTACTCCATAAAGATTAGTCAAAATAAGTGCCAGATGAATTATTAATTTTTTTAAAAAAAATTAAATTACAGATGGAATATAATTGGTAAACTCCAATGGAAACTTCTGTAATAAATACGTCAATAATATAAGAAAAATGTTTTTATCACAATATTTTCTGCAGAATATTCCCTCGAAACTTTTTGTTGATAACTGGCTAACTGAATTGTGATGGAATAGAAATTCCACATGGAAACCATAGTCACCAAAAATTACTGGCATAAGAAAATAAGTTGGTAATTCTATTGGTAATCCAATTCCTTCTTTAATCCGACACTAATTCTTTTAGTAAACTAAGATTTTTCTTGTAATATGCTGTCTTTGTAGTGATTAAAATATACATGTCCTTTTTGTGATAGCATTGAACGATTCTTTTGAACAAATACAAGTGTTTGATATTCGTCATAAATTTCAGTAAAAAAGAAAGATTCGTAATTAAACACAAAGCTCATGGAATGACTAACAAGATTCTTTTTATTCAAATTGAGCTATTCTAAATAAATTAGATTGGTAAGTGTAGAAGGTAAGTAATAAGATTATTGTAACACACACTTGTACAGGAACATGTAATTAGTTGAATGAATGAATGAAGAGCTCCAATTAGAATGAGAGTAGTACTTGTTGCCCCCATTCTAGAAAGATTCAAATATTCTAGATTTTCAAATGCAGTCAAGCTAAAAGTGAAAGGTAACTAGCCAGTGTGGTTGTTATAACATAAATCCAAAGAAAGGAGAGATTGAAGAGCTCCTAATTGAGTTGGAATTGTACCTGTCAATCGCACTCCATAATGATTATTCTAAAAGAGAGCCACATGGGATTATTAAATGGTTTTAAAAAATATAAATTATAAATGAAATATGATTGGTAAACTCCAATGGAAAATTCTATGAGAAATACATCAAAAATATAAGACAAAATGTTTTCATCACAATCTTCTTATCACAATATTTTCGCCAGAATATTCTGTCGAAACTTTCTCTTGATAGCTAGCTAACTGAATTGTGATGGAATAGAAATTCCATATGAAAATCATAGTCACCAAAAATTACTGACGAAAGAAAATAACTTAATAGTTCTATTGGTAATCCAATTCCTTCTTTAATCTGACACTAATTCTGTTAGCAAACTAAGATTCTTCTTGTAAATTTTGTCCTTGTAGTGATTCAAATATACATGTATTCTTTTGTGGAAGCTTTGAATGATTCTTTGAACAAATCCAAGTGTTTGATATTCCATAAACTTCCAGTGAAAAAGAAAGATATTTGTCATAATTAAACACAAAGCTTAAAGAAAGACTAACTTGATTCTTTTTACTTGAAATGTGTTATTCTAAATAAATAAGATTGGTAAGTGTGGAAGGTAAGTAATAAGATTATTGTAACACACACTTGTACAAGAACGCTTAATCAATTCAATGAATGAATGAAGAGCTCCAATTTGAATGAGATTAGTACCTGTTATCCCCATTCTTGAAAGATTCAAATCTTCTAGATTTTGAAATGCAGAGAAATTGAGATCTGTTAGCCGAGGTTGCTGTGAATGAATTCTTGGTTGGTTAATTGAGATGACGCTAATTCCAATGTTATTGCAAGAAATGCCATGCCAGTCACAATGGTAGTTGGAGTCACTATCGCTTAAGTTCCACCATTTGCTTTCAAGTAGTGCCTCCTTCTCTATTGCTGTCATGGCAGTAGCATTAGCATTGCTAAACAAAATAATGTACTACTAATAGTAATATATAATTAATTGAAGTGATCACCAAATTTATCCATAGGAAGGTTGTATGTTATTATAGTTATGAGTTTAACAGACGACAGCTTACCATTACTTTGGAAGTTTCTCCCACCACAACCCGACACATGTTCATGTTTGTTCTCAACAATTGTGGTTAGTTTATAAAATAGGCAATATCAATTTTTTCTAGTTATATTTGAATTTTTCGTGTCATAAAATTATACATCATACTACAACATTTGTTTGAACTCAAAAATAAATGCCAAGTATTTTAATCATTTAAAACATGTCTACAATATTGTTTTTTTTTCAATTTATAGCATCAGTAAGTGTGGAAAATAACTCACTTGTAATTGTGAAGTCGTTATGAGACAAGTACACATTGCCTTGACGTTGAACAAAAGTTGGAGGAATGGAACCTGTCATTACACATTTTTCTTTTGGATTGCAAATGTTCTCAATAACATAAGATCAAATACAAATGGATGAAGCAACAAGTGAAAGGTAACTATAGCCAATAAGGTTATTATAACATAAATGTAAAGAACCCAGATATTGAAGAGCTCCTAATTGAGTTGGAATTGTACTTATCAATCGCACTCCATAAAGATTAGTCTAAACGAGCTCCACATGGGATTATTAATTTTTTAAAAAAAATTTAAATTATAAATGGAAAAAGATTGGTAAACTCCAATGGTAAATTCTGTCAGAAATATGTCAAAAATATAAGACAAAATGTTTTCATCACAATCTTCTTATCACAATATTTTCACCAGAATTTTCTATCGAAACTTTCTCTTGATAACTGGCTAACTGAATTGTGATGGAATAGAAATCCAATATGAAAACCATGGTCACCAAAAATTACTTACGGAAGAAAATAACTTGGTAGTTCTATTGGTAATCCAATTCCTTCTTTAATCTGACACTAATTCTGTTAGCAAACTAAGATTTTTCTTGTAAATTCTGTCCTTGTAGTGATTCAAATATACATGTATTCCTTTGTGAAAGCATTGAATGATTCTTTTGAACAATTCCAAGTGTTTGATATTCGTCATAAACTTCCAGTAAGTATTAAGATTTTTGTAACACACACTTGTAAAGGAACACTTAATTAATTGAATGAATGAAGAGCTCCAATTTGAATGAGAGAAGTACATGTTATCCCCATTCATGAAAGATTCAAATATTCTAAATTTTGAAATGCAGTGAGGCTACAAGTGAAAGGTAACTAACCAGTAAGGTTGTTATAGGATAAATCCAAAGAAGTGAAATATGGAAGATCTCCTAATTGAGTTGGAATTGTACCTGTCAATCCCACTCCAAAAAGATTATTTTAAACGAGAGCCACATGAATTATTAATTTTTCTTAAAAAAATAAATTACAGATGGAATATATAATTGGTAAACTCCAATGGAAACTTCTGTAAGAAATACATCAATAATATAAGAAAAAATGCTTTTATCACAATATTTTCTACAGAATATTCCGTCGAAACTTCTTGTTGATAACTGGCTAACTGAATTATGATAAAATAGAAATTCCATATGGAAACCATAATCACCAAAAATTAGTGACATAAGAAAATAAGTTGGTAATTCTATTGGTAATTCAATTCCTTCTTTCATCTGACACTAATTCTGTTAGTAAACTAAGATTTTGCTTGTAATATGCTGTCTTTGTAGTGATTCAAATATACATGTCTTTTTTGTGAAAGCATTGAACGATTCTTTTGAACAAATACAAGTGTTTGATATTCGCCATAAATTTCAGTAAAAAAGAAAGATTCATAATTAAACACAAAGCTCAAGGAATGACTAACTAGATTCTTTTTATTCAAATTGAGTCATTCTAAATAAATTAGATTGGTAAGTGTGGAAGGTAAGTAATAAGATTATTGTAACACACACTTGTACAAGAACACATAATTAGTTGAATGAATGAATGAAGAGCTCCAATTAGAATGAGAGTAGTACTTGTTACCCCCATTCTAGAAAGATTCAAATATTCTAGATTTTCAAATGAAATGAAGCTAAACGTGAAAGGTAACTAACCAGTAAGGTTGTTATAAGATAAATCCAAATTAAAGAAAGGAGAAAATGAAGAGCTCCTAATTGAGTTGGAATTGTACCTGTCAATCACACTCCATAAAAATTAGTCTAACCGAGAGCCACATGGGATTATTAAATTTTTTAAAAAAAATATAAATTTTAAATGGAATATGATTGGTAAACTCCAATGGAAAATTCTCTTAGAGATACATCAAAAATATAAGACAAAATGTTTTCATCACAATCTTCTTATCATAATATTTTCGCTAGAATATTTTGTTGAAACTGTCTCTTGATAACTGGCTAACTGAATTGTGATGGAATAGATATGCCATATGAAAACCATAGTCACCAAAAATTACTGACGGAAGAAAATAAGTGGGTAGTTCTATTAGTAATCCAATTTCTTCTTTAATCTGACACTAATTTTGTTAGTAAACTAAGAGTTTTCTTCTAAATTCTGTCTTTGGAGTGATTCAAATATACATATAATCTTTTGTGAGAGCATTGAATGATTCTTTTGAACAAATACAAGTGTTTGATATTAGTCATCAACTTTTAGTAAAAAAGAAAGATATTTGTCATAATTAAACACAAAACTTAAAGAAAGACTAACTTGATTCTTTTTATTCGAATTGTGCTATTCTAAATAAATAAGAATTGATAAATGTGGAAGGTAAGTAATAAGATTATGGGAAAATTAATTACAAGTCCCTTGTAAGGAACTTAATTATCATGAGATCCCACGTGTTGTTATTATAACACAAGTCCAAAAGAATCGAGATTTTCAAGATCTCCTAGCTGAGTTGGAATTGTGCCTATCAATCCCATTTTATTAAGTTGCAAACGTTTTATATTGTGTCTTGGTAAAGACGACCTTTTTAATTGAGTGAAATTGATAAGAGTGAAAGGGAACTTATCTGTAAGATTGTTATAAGATAAGTCCAAAGAACTAAGATTTTGAAGAGCTCCAAGTTAAGTTGGAGTACCTATCAATCCCATTCTCTATTAAGTTACAAAGATTCTAGGTTGTGTGTAGGTGAAGACAGCCTTTTTAATTGAATGAAATTGATAAGAACAAAAGGTAACTTACTAGTAAGGTTATAAGATAAGTCCAAAGAACTGATATTTTGAAGTGCTCCAAGTTGAGTTGCAACGGTTCTAGGGGTGTTTACGTAACGGGATGGAATGGAATGACCCCATCCCATCTCATCCCTACAAAAGGCCATAGGGACAAAATTCTTGTCTTGCGTCCTGTTCCATCCCGTTGTTATCCTTCCCAATTGGGACAGGATAGGATCGGGAAGGGACAAGAATTTTCCAATTTTTTTCTTTTTTTTTTTTTGAAATATTTAGGACCCAAATGCTAAAATGCCCAGTATTGCACCAAATTCCCAAAAAAAATCACTAATTAATTAAAACTTAGAGCATGAAGACCACAAAGGCCAATTATTGGTTCAGTGGACTCTTAAACTTAAATTAACTAGAGCAACTTATGTGTGTATAATGAAGTTGTCTAAGGTCAATCTGTTGAGTTGTAATATATAATTAACAAGGACTAAACTATTTAAACCGCCAATGTGATCATGCAAGTAGCTTAATTTGGGAGTCTTCTATAATCAATGGACCAAAACAACCAAAAAGAAAAAGAAGAAAAAAATATTCCAACGAGTCTCCACAATCCACACTACTGCTCCGCACAAAAAGTTGTGTGTTCATCCATGTGATTCTACTTGCAGATTTGATGGGTGTGGTGACTGAGGTTTGAAGGTGAGAGGCCGCCCCTGGGTGAGACTTGAGACTTAACAGGGGGAGATGTGAAAGTGGTAGGTGTGTGGGTCAGTGCCTCATTGGGTGCGTTTGCTTTTATTTTTCATGAAGTAAAAATTAAAAGAAAAAATCTGGGTGTGACCATGGGTGCTTGGGTGGGTTAGTGAATGTGCACCAAAATTTTATTTTAATGAAATAAAAATTAAAAAAAATACTAAAGGGATGGGACAGAAATAGGATGATCCCGTCCCTGTCACAATTTGTCCCATCCCGTCCTAAAATATCCGAGAACGAGACGGATAGCTGGTACGGGAAATTTTTAAACACCACTAAATGATACCTACCAAATCCATTCTATTAAGCTACAAAGCTTAGGGATTGTGTCTATGTAAGGACGACAATCTTTTTAATAAAGTGGGATTAATAAGAGCGAGAGGTAACTCACCTGTAAGATTGTTATAAGACAAATCCAAGTAGATGAGGTTATGATGAGATATTATTTGATTTGGAATGGTACCTATCAAACCCATTCTCAGAAGTATGAGACGTTCAAGATTGGGAAATTCAGTGAAGTTGAGATCTGCTAGCCGAGGGTGCTGTTGAGAGATCCTTGGTTGATTCATACGAACAACGCTTCCATAGTAATTGCATTGTATGCCTTCCCAATCACAAGGATCAGACAAATTGTAGGCAATACTGCTAATATTCCACCATTTACTTTGAAGAAGAGCACGTTTCTGCTCTGCTATCATGGCACCATTAATAATCTCAAAGCAAGTGAGAGAGAACCATAACGAAAATACCACTCTCACTCCCATCTTTGTTTACACAAAGTACTCACCAAATGAGTTCACCTACGGAGTCTTTATACAGATAAAGTAAGATTGAATGGCTTTGAAAGTATTGTTTACGCGTCAAAGTCGTTAGAGTTTGTACGTCCAATGGCAAATGTACACAATCATATCGTGTGAGATGGGCAAACTTGTTATTGGTCTTCCTCGTTATTGTTTTTCAGGCCAAAGGTCTTCGTCAATATTATGGTACCTTGAGTCTTTTGAGCTGTTATGCTGAAAATGGACATGAAATTTCCAAACGTGATACGAATACCAAAGCGAAGTGGTCCCATGAAACTCTCTGAACAAAAGTTGAGTGACTTTGGCGTGAATTAGGAGTTCATTTTTCAAATTAGATGCAGAAAAATTGTCTGACTTACACAAAGGCACATGAATTCATAATGTTGTTGATAATAATAAGAAGCAATTCTTTCAGCCTCTGTGCTACGACTTGTCTTACACGGAATATCCATATGCAACAGAAAAATTGGTTTTCGTAGTGATCTTGTGTTGTTGTTATGGTGATTCATAAGTGGACAAAAAATTAAATGATTAGATGTGGATTCGTTTTTCTAGTTTTTATTTTATCGATAAAAATATTATTTTTTCCAGGCAAAACAAAAAAACTTGATTATCATGACCCTCTTTCTGAAAATAATTCTTTTCTATAGTTGTTGTGATTCAGACTTAAATATTTGCTTACTTTTGACAATAATTAAACATTGTGATCCGAAAAAATTCCAAAACGATTATTTACTGAAATATCCAAATGAAACAGAAAATAGTTTTTTTTTTATAAAAACACTACTCAACTACCCATTTTCTGTCTTTATCTGGATGTGCATGAAGCACTACAAAAAAATCACAGTTTTCCGACGGAAATTTCTGTCGGAAATCCTTATTTCCGACGGAATTTTTATTGGAATTCCGTCGGAAATTAATTTCCGACGGAAAACGTTCCGTCGGAAAAATGGCCGTTGGAAATCCATTTACCGACGGAATGTTGTTCCGTCGGTAATCAACGACGGAATAATCCGTTGGTGATTTCAACAGATCACCGACGGAATATTCCGTCGTTGATTACCGACGGAATATTCCGTTGGTAATTATATTTTTGGGTTTTTTTTTAATTTTGTTACCTACGTTTTTTTTTCTTTGCTTTTTTTTAATTTTTTTTAAAAGCACACCATGGTGACCTGAACATAAGTATAATAGACACGTGACTATTTACAATATTGCTACCTAATTATAAATAAAAGTACAAAGTAATAGTACCAAATCCATACATAGATTGATAGATGTGTCATAAAAAGAAGTTCAAAACTTGTAATGTCATACAAGCAAAAGTCCTATAATAAACAGAAACCAGCACCACAAATTATTTCAACTTTGACTGCCTGCATTTGGATTAGCTGGATTTGGTAATTGAATCCCTAGTCCGTGCAATGCAGTCACAATCATGCTATAGTTTTGTTGCATCATGTTATAGTTTTGTTTCAGGCTGTCATTCTCTTGTTGAAGGTGCTGGGTTGTTTGTTCGAAACTTTCTTTCAGCTTCTCATTCTCCTGGGAAAGCTCTGAGATCTTGTTACGCAATTCTTCTTCAATCCTATCATTGATGATTGTTGTATTGTTGATGGAAGGAGGTGAATTATCAACAATATTTTCATTTTCAGAGCCAAACCCATATATGCGTCCCTTCTTGTTTCTTCCTCCTGTAACCTCCAACCATAAGTTTAATTCATCCTCATTAGATTGCACACTCGGAGAAGCACCCTCAGCAGTTAAAGCCTCTTTCCGCCTCATGTAATCCTCCTGTAAACATAACAAATACATAAAAGAATTGAAAATTCAACACACGACTAATTCACTTTAATTTTGACCAAAATACACTTTGACTTCAACAAATTGAGAATTTCCAAAAGCAAAAAGATAATGACATATAAAAATGAATGAGGAAGCATCCAACAACATTTTAATATCAACCAAAAAGCAAATTGATGACAGCAAATTATTCAAGAGCCCAATCAAGATTTTTAATGTGTTAACCTTGTTTCCTATCAGTCGTGAAATTCAACTTAGATTGTAAGCAACACAACACTGCACATTTCTCCCAAGAAATTTAATTTCCAATGCAAATATGAAGAGTCCAAGAAAAATTCTAGCAAGGCAGTACTAGGAAATTCAAATTCTAACAAAAAAGACAAGTAGAAACTTAAATCAGATTCCTATTGCACCATATTCATAACAAACTCAACTAGTGAAACAAAAACGTAGCAGAACAAGAACTAATGAATTAAACAGTACAATTTGCAGCAACAAACTGGACAAGAAAATCAGTCAGAGATCAGCTTTGAAACACAGTTAGGCAAATTTGCAAATGTTTGGGCAAATTTGTGACAGAACACAGTTAGGCAAGGGACAAGAAAATTAGTCAGAAATCAGCTTTGAAACAGCAAAAGAGACCGCAATTTCAAGTCTCAAAAGCAGAACAATATGGATCAGCAGGAACATATACTTACATAGACTGATTGGGCACGATGGTCCACAAATTCTCCAGTTGTCTCATTGTAATGTGTCTTCTTGAACACTTCAAATGGAGTAGGCTCCCTTCCAATCATCCGAGCCTACAATTATTTAATAAGATATGTCATAGCAAAACATCGCATCAAATAAATGATTGAATTCAATAGAATAATTCTTACCAGCCTCCTCTTATGCTCAGTAACAGGAATACTACCCCCCTTATGTAGAGTTCCTCCTGTCTCAGATGCTCGATTAGCTTGAGCAATCTCACTTTTTTGTTGGTAATTCGGGGTCGTCCATATTGTCACCAACTCATCCATCACAAGATCTGGAATCCATGCAGGTCGTTTTCCATTTTTGAAGAAAGCCTTCCTGACTTCATGCATTTGATCTCTTAAAATGGATTGACACTTGTGTTTCCAGTTTTCCCTGATTGCACTATCATGTTGTGGTAACCACTTATATCGTTTCTACATAAATAAAAAGGCGTTAAATATGCAAAATAAAAACTCCATATAATAGAATCCGAATATGATAACTTATGATAATAAAAAGGATACGATATACCGCCCAGTCTTCAAATCACTTGATCTTATATGGTTTCGGCGTCATTTTTCAACACGAACATGGATGGTCAAATTTGGCACGAATTATTTCACGAATACGCCGAACAGTTGGTATGGGAGGATCAAACCTAATAAGAATGAAAACATAATCACAACTATTATAAATAATTGAAAGTGTCAACTAAAAAAATACAATAATGACAAGTTTTGATGATGACTTACGATTGTTTCTCAGGACGTATCCACATTCGACCATCTAAAGGATCAATGCCAGAATCTTGAGCACTATATTGAGGACCTTGCGGAGTAGGGGGTTGCGAGTTATCACTTCCGGGGGATGGGATATAAGATGGTGTGTCAAAGGATGGAGTATGGCACTGTGTATCAATGGGGTCATGCATTCGTGAAGATGATCCACTTGATATCAAGTGTCTATTTGCTCTAGGAATTGATATTGGTCTCGTGTGTTGTTGTTCCAAGGTTGGAGCTGATGTGATTGGCACATGAGTAGTTGAAACTTGTCCTACTTGCACGGACAACTGTGGAAAATTAGGAGCACTTTTTGTAGCTTTATCATGCTTTTGCTTGCGAATAAACATCTGCAAATTCAAATGTGAACAACCCATTAGTCATAAATATTAAATAAGTATTTACAAAATTGAATAGGTTTAATTAAAGTAGAAGTAAATGCAAAACATGATCAATATAATAATTTTAAGCAAGACCATCATCATCAAGTGTCGCAAGCATCATCATCATCATCATCATCATCTTCTTCTTCTTCTTCTTGTTCTTCATCATCATCGTTATCATCTTCTTCTTCTTCTTCTTCTTCTTCTTCATCATCATCATCATCATCTTCTTCTTGTTCATCTTCATCGTCATTTTCTTCTTCGTTGTCTCCTTCATCTTCCTCTTCATCCTCCTCCTCCTCCTCCTCTTGATGATTATAAGTCATGTTATCAAGTGGCATATCCACATCTTCATAACGAATTTCTGTGTCTCCTTGATCTCTTAATTCATCATCATGAGCAATTATTGGTAATACAACTTCTAGTCCATCTATTTGAAATGGCCCTACGTTTATTTCAGATGCTGAGGTTTCAATTATACTACGAGCCTTGATCTTAATAACAGCCAGCCAATTAGCCTTTTGACGACAACAATGATAAGGGGTGAAGTAGACCTGCATTGCTTGAGTAGCAAAAATGAATGGATCATACTTGTTGTACCTGCGTAATACATTGACTTCAACAGTCCCATAATGTTTGTAAACCCTGGTACCACGATTTGGTGTTGCATCAAACCACTCACATTTAAACAACACCAATTTCTTCACCGGCATACCCATATACTCAATCTCGATAATTTCTTGTAGAATGCCATAAAAGTCATGTTCTGATTGTGTGTAGTCAGTTCCCTTGATGCATACACCACTATTTGTAGTTGCTTTTCGAATAGCCCATGAAGCTGTATGAAACTTGTAGCCATTGACAAAGTACATAGGCCATGTTCTTAATTTTCTATTGGGGCCCCAAGCAAGGTCATGCAAAAATGAATCCGCAATGCTGTTTGAAGGGTCTTCAACCTTAATGAGATCAATAACAAAAATAAGGTTTGTTGGTTTTACAAAATATAATGTAATTAGTTCCACTTACATGATCTTTGAACCATGATGCAAAGCTTTCATTGATTTGAGATTCTATTTGAGAATCCGTTATTCGAGGATCCATTTCCTTCAAAATTTGAACAAAAAGACTGCATAAAAAATATAGGTGTTAACCATAAATGTAATTGACACATGGTTTAAATTACCACACTTAAATATCACTTACTTCATATAAGGTTGAACCTCATCACAATTCATAAGAACACATCTTATGGCAGCTTCTACTTCCTCATCTGCCAAGAATCGGGATTTACATTGTCCGTATGGCCTTCCTCGATGGTTGAATATAGATATTGATGAAAACTCTGATTCTCCACCATCATCATTTCTTACAGGCCTTGTTATTCTTGGTGAGACACCTAGCTCAAAGTAGTGCGAGCAAAACATTGTGGTCTCTTCAATTATATATGCTTCACAGATAGATGCCTCAACCCGAGCTTTGTTCCTTACCTTCTGCTTCAACGTATGCAGGAACCTGCACAATTGCATGATTGCCACATAAAATGCATGGTCCTTATCATATTTCTATTCACACCTCAGTTAAAATAACATGTCATAGTTACCTTTCAAATGGATACATCCATCGATATTGAACGGGCCCTCCAACTTTAGCTTCATATGGAAGGTGAATGGGAAAATGCTCCATAGAGTCAAAGAACCCGAGAGGAAAGACCTTTTCCAACTTACACAATGTAACAACAATATTCTGCTCTAACAACTCCAGTTTGTCTACGAAGAGGGTAGATGAACATAGTTGTGTAAAGAAATTACTAAACTCCGCAATAGCACTAAAGATACCTTCAGGCAAACAAGCAAAGGCTATAGGAATGAAACGTTCCATGAACACATGACAATCATGACTCTTCATTCCATACAACTTTGCTTCTTTTATGTCCACACAACGGCCTAGATTAGATGCATATCCATCAGGGAGGTTCAAGTTCTTGACCCATTCACAAATTTGTCGTTTTTGTTCTAAATTCAACGTGTACTTTGCAACCGGTTTAACCAATTTCCCATTTCTTTCAACAAGTTCATACTCCTTCCGTCGACAATATTCTGCCAAATCCAGTCATGCAGGTACATTATCTTTAGTTTTCCCCTTTGTGTCCATGACAGTGTGAAACAAGTTGTCAAAACAATTTTTCTCAATGTGCATGACATCAAGATTATGACGAATCAAGTTACTTTTCCAATATGGCAATTCCCAAAATATGCTTTGTTTTGTCCAATGATGAGTGCAATTATACCCTTCAATCGTTACAAGTTCTCCATAGTCAGTGACCTTTGGAAGATTTTGTACTCTGAGCCAAATTTCATCTCCACTTAATCGGGGTGGAGGCATTGATTGATCAACTCTATTCTTAT
This sequence comes from Mimosa bimucronata, assembly GCA_037074515.1. Taxonomy (NCBI): domain Eukaryota; kingdom Viridiplantae; phylum Streptophyta; class Magnoliopsida; order Fabales; family Fabaceae; genus Mimosa; species Mimosa bimucronata. Next base: position 24,117,594 of record CM073441.1, read on the forward strand.
AAAATGAGGTTTTATTTCTCCTGAACGGATGATCATTTGGGAGGAATTGACGATGGCAGTCAAAGAAAGATGTTTTACGTCCATGCTTTAATTGGAATGCTTTCGAGTTCTCCATACATATTGGACATGATAGTCTTCCCATTGTCATCCACCCAGACAACATACCATAAGCAGGAAAGTCGTTGATTGTCCATAACAATGCAGCACGCATATTAAAGTTTTGTGCCAGTGAGGCATCATATGTACACACCCCTTCACTCCACAATGACTTTAATTCATCTACTAATGGTTGCAAGTACACATCTATTTTTCCTTTAGGATTATTAGGACCAGGGATAATCAATGTCAAGAACATGTACTCTCGGGTCATGCAAACCTCGGGTGGTAGATTATATGGAGTAAGAATCACAGGCCAACAAGAATAACACTTCCCAGATTGCCCAAATGGCGTAAATCCATCAGCACACAATCCAAGTCTCACATTTCTTGGATCATACGCAAAGTCTGGATATGTCCTATCCAAAACTTTCCATGCTTCACCATCAAAAGGGTGAGAGAGGACATTGGAACCACGGCGGTTTTCATAGTGCCATCTCATTTCCTTTACGGTTCTCTTAGAAGCGAATAATCTTTGTAATCTTGGAATGAGTGGTAAGTACCACAGTTGCTTCCTTGAAACTTTTTTTCTCCTTCCATGACACCTTTTGGAGGAATATCTTTCTTCACAACAAAACTTACATCGAGTTGCACTTTCATTAATTTTGTAATACAACATACACCCATTCACACAACAATCGATCTTCTTATAATCAAGACCTAGCTTCGCCACCAACTTTTTCGCTTGATACAAGTCTATAGGCATAAGAGTGTCTTTAGGTTGTGTCCTCTGCATGAGTTGTGAAACTAAATTGTAGGATTTTTGAGACATGTTTGTTGCAGCCTTAAGGCTTAATAACTGCAAAGTAGCAGAAAGCAGAGATTCTTCACAACCTTCCCACAATGGTTGTTGTGCAGCAAGTAACATGTCATAAAATTCTTTTGCAGAAGGATTTGGCTCCTCTTCAATCCTTTCATTATAATTACCCCAAAAACTTGGCCCAGCTGCATCAATCACCATTGTTTCATATTGACTTCGTTGATTACCAAGCACCTCAGGTGAGGCATGTAGGGCAACTGGTATCTCAGACACAAGTGAGTTATCCTCTATCATGTTTTCCCCATGACTAGTCCATATATAATAGTCCTCCATGAATCCCCAACTATAAAGGTGTATCTTCACCTTATCAAATTCTAGATATGGTTGACATTTACATTTCACACATGGACACCTAAGTTTTTCCATTCTTTGAGAGTGAATGGATCTACGTGCATGAGCAAAAAATTCTTCAACACCCCTTTGAAACTCTAATGTAGCCCATTTGGTCCTCGGATTGATTCTATTATTATACATCCATCTTCGATTTTTCGGTATTTCCATTCTAAGTAAGAGATAATGCGTATTTTGATTGATATGCATCAAATAGAAAGCCAAATTAGACATTATATTAATCATCAATCATTTTGGCTCTTAGAGAATGTAAGCAAAGAATAGGTGAGTTAAGCTAGCAGCAGGAAAGGTAGATCTTTCAGCAAATACACCCAATTACATAGTAGAAGCAGACCGAACAACTTAAAACAACAATTCAAGGAATAGCATTTTTAAAAGAACAATTCAACAAAAGCATAACATAATTCGAGGAATAAAAATGCACACCAAACAACTTAAAACAGCAATTCAATAAAAGAATAAAAAAAATATAAGCCCTACTGAGCCTAATTACCTTATAAGATTGCCCTAACTGCACCACCAATCAAGCTACTTCCAATCTTATAAATCCTCCTGAAACAAAGAAGAAAATACAAAATTGAGAACCCCAAATAACAAGAAAATAGAAGAAATGAATATAGTTGAATGAGATCCACCAATCAAGCTACTTCTAGTCTTATAAATCTCCAATATAAGCAAACACATGTGATGTTTGATTTGAATGCATAATTCCTTTGCTTCCTAAACTGGTAAACTGTCTCAAAAACCATATGAGCATACTATTTATCTTTAAATCTTGGAACACTATATTTTCAACAGGTAAATTGACATAGCAACATGAATGACAATGTTTGCACACCAAACAACATACTATGCTATCAAATGACTCTTCAAGTATCAAAGTTAATTCACAGATGATATACATGCCAGAGCACTTAAACTGAAAATCTTATATCAATGAACAGCCTTATGTTCAAATGATGTACATTACAGGGATGACATGAGTTGGAATGGTTTTCAAAATCAGTGTCAAAAGAATCAAGTGTTTAGAAGACAAGGACATTAATTACCTGCAGTAGTCAAAGTCTAAAAAAATTGAGTAGATGCTATTGAAGTATGTAACACCCCAAATTTTTAAAATAGATATAAGTAATTATTTAGTTTTTTTTGGGAATGTTAGTAAAATATTAAAAAGCATTGAAAAATAAATATATGATGTTTTAGGTAATTTTAGTAATTTATAAGGATTATTTTTATTAGATAATAAAGAAAAATAATTAGAAGATAAATTTTAATTTGAGAACTTTAGAAAATTTATTTTGAGGTTCAAAGAAATATATGAGTAAGAAAATCTTTAATATGATATAAGAATTAATTTTAGAAAATTATTTTCTGAAAAAGGGACTAAACTGAAAATAATAAAAAGTTTATTTCAGGGATTAAATTGAAAAGAAGAAAGTATTAGGGGTCAGAAGTTGAAATTTCCCCTCAACCCTTATATATTACTCACTCTCTCATTCTCTCATTCCCGTCTCCCTCTGGTTCCTTCGTTTCCTCACGCCACTCTCGGGCTTCCTCTGGTTCCAGTGATCATCGGCGGCGAGGACGGCGGTTCACGGCGGCGGACGTTCAAGGAAAGCTCGGCATAGCTTTGAGTGAGTTCCTTCCCTTCGTTTTCCCTCTTCTCTGGTCCTATTCGAGCGAGATTTTGGGGGGGATTGATTCGGATTTTAGGGGTTTTTGGAGTTCTTGAATCCATTAAAATGAAGCCTAGGGTCCGATTAGCAAACCCCAAGAACGAATTTGGGAAGGGAAGAGTGTTTGGTCAGATTAATCAAAAAACCCCAATCTTGGCACTGTTCATCCGTCGCCCTCCTTGGTGATTTCTGGGTGTTTAATGATCGAACACTTAATTGACCGTGATTAGGAGTGATTTTAAGGTCATATAATGCTTTGTGTGTTGAAATTTCTGGTTCATCGTTTCTGTTTCCCTTTCCTCTGTTCCTTCGAATTTCTTGTTCTTTCTCTTCTGTTCTTCACTGATGCTGTGCTCTGATTAGTCTAAATTGGAGTAAATGTATTTATTATTGATTGTTTTGAATGATTCGTATTCTTGTTCAGTTCTGGCCGAACTGTGCCCTCTGTCCAGCTGATTCTTGTTCTTTCTTTGCTCTTTGCTAGTGCTTTGTTTTCATTAATTTGAAATGGGATTAATTTGATTAATTGTTGTGTTGATTGGAATTTATTCTCTGTTCCTGTTCTGCGTTGGCCGTGGGGTTTGAGGACCAATTTTCTGGTACCTCTGTTCTTGAATACTGTGTACATATGAGCTAAGATATTGTGATAATGAATAAGAAAATTTATTGAAGGGAGTATGTCCTGAATGTCTGATTTTCTAATTTAGGATGCTTGAAATTAAAAAGGGAATTTCTTGTAAGAGTGATATGTGTGTGATGTTATTGTTACTGATCATGGGCTGGTGGAGTTTGTTATTTGTTGCTCTGTTGTTTTGCTGGCTTATGTGATTGTATGTGCTTTGGTTGCTCTGCTTTGTGATAACCAAAGGATTAAGAATACGGAATTATGAATTTTGTATATGAGTAAATGGTTGAGTTAATCTTGGTAATTTAAAGAGGTATGATTTGGATACAAATTTAATAAGAAATATATGTTTTGGTTGAGGTGTCGGTGATGATAGGAAGAAATGGAAGAAATAGAAATGAAATTTGTTTATGGTTTCATATGCTAAATTTCTCATAAAAGTATGTGAAATTCTGAAATTTATGTCTGATTGATTGTATTTGGAATTTATTCAGACTTTCTTCCTTTTCATGGGATGTTCTGCCATGCGGTTTCATTGATAGGGGAGGAGGGAAATTGTTGATATTATATGCTTAATTGAAGCTTTAATATTGGTAAGAATATATATATGGATATGAGAATCTTAGGGCCTGAGAATAAGGAACAAGAATGATAGTATGTTCTATTTTAGGAATTAGGAATTGTTGTTTAGGATTAAAATCTTCTACTTTGTTGATGTACCTTAACAGATGATATCTAATTTGTGAATGTAGTGAAACTGAAACTTCAATGTATTAGAATTCTGTGAATTATGGCTAGACGAGGTTAATATGGTCGATTGGGCTGTGTTTGATAGTGAATAAGACTCTATTATGATGAAATTCATATTTGATTAGGTTAGTCTATTAATTGTGAATTGAAAAGGGAAGTTGTTCTTTACGAACTTAAATGTTATATACATAAGTCCTTTTGCTAATTAAATGGTAGAAGATTTGAAATTAAAAGAAAAGCTTAAGAATTTATTATATAGAGATAAATATGGGAACTTTAGAAATTCAATAAGAATAATGATTTAAATAGTTTTGTTAATCAGTTGGTTTGGGGCGTGATTGAAGTTGCTTGATTGATTTTATTCTTCTGATTTGAATATTGGATAATATGGTAGTATGTATTGTTTGATGAGTTATGGATGATAACAAAATTTAAAATTAATTGTTTTCATGGTAAAAGTAAATGGGCTTGATTTATATTGTTGATTGATGATTTGATTTGTAGTATTCTTTAATAAATGAAGTAAATGGGCTTGGTTTACACTATTGATTGATTTATTATTTTTGAAACTTTGTAATAAATAGGAAATGAATATATAAATATTTAGGTGTGTACTTGTGTGCGTGAATGACTATAATCTTTAAAGAAAAGTTTTATAAAATTATTAGTCAAACATTGAGAATAAGAAAGATTAATTGAAATAAAATAATTAAAAGACTTCTTGATTTTAAAATGATCGAGTTAATTATAACAGATTGAGTTGTAGAAAATAATTAGTAATGTGGAAGAAAAATATAATTAATAGAAATTTATTTTAAACCTATTGAATTTAATTAGGTAAAGTAAGTTGTTATGTATGTTAATATATGATATAAAGTTGATATCAAATCATTAGGATGTTTTTATGAATGTGTTTGTAAATATGTGTATTGATTAATCATTGAAAAATGCCTATGAATGGTTGTGTGATTAATAATTAAATCAGAGATTAAGATTTAAACATATATTAGAAAGGGAAAGGGTAGAATTATAAGTAGAAATATATGATCGTGAGAGGCGTCAAATTATTAGAAATAAGAACAGATATTAATATATGATATATGTTATACCTAATTATAGGAAAAGATAATGGAGGTGGATCCTCGGTGAAAGGAAAGAGTCAGCTAAGGATTAAGTGCTGGTATCCAGGTAGCAGTTTATTTCATTACAGAAAAGAAATTGCATGTATTATTTTGTAATATCTGTTTCAAGTTTACATTATGCATGAAGGTGATAAGCCTTGTTAATTCCTGCATAGAGTTTATGGAGTACTCCAGGCTTAGGTGGGTCGCTCCCCCTTTGCCAGATCAGTTAGATATAACTTTAAATGTTATAACGAGAAATCCTGCAGGTGAGGCCTCCACTAGTTAACGAATATATTGTTAATAGTGGCTGGTAGAGATTGAGCGCAGGAAGTATGTATAATTGTTTTATTTGTTCAGGTTTATGAAATGTATACATGTCAATGCTAGCATGATAATATAAGTTAATGAAAGAAACTGCTATTGGGATTTCCAATCTCACCCCCTTCCCCAAACATTTTTCAGTTTAGCAGGTTGAAAGAAGCTAGCTGGGGAAGAAGAGTAGACGGAGAAATTAGGATTTTAATTTGGAAAGCAAGAGGCAGTAAATATTTTAATAAGGTTATTTGCATATATTGTAAAATTAAATTATTAAATTAATAGCAGAAAGTATAGAAAATAGAATTGTATAAATTTATTAAGAGATTTAAATTTCATAAGTATTATGAATTATGAATAGACTCCTTTAAGAGGGTTAGTGTATTTTTAATTGTTTTATTAACCACTTTATGTTATAAAGAGTTTTAAATTATTTCAATTTGTCTGAAAAGCCCATTCCAACCAACAGAAGGTTGGTCTAATGTTTTAAAAGAAAAGTTTTAAATTTTTCTGTATTTTTGGGCTTCTGACATTGAAAAGTGGTTATAATTCAATTAAAAATTGTTATAATATAGTAGAAAATTCAAGGCGTTACAAAGTACAATCTAACTTGAACTACAGCTTTCTTAGGCCAGTCAAAGCTATTAACTGTATCTTTTAAGTCTTGTTATTTCTAATAATATCTCATGTTTTGTCCCTTTGCATCATGTACCCGCCTGTAAAGCCATTTAGGTGATCTAACAAGTATTTATAAAGTGAAAAGTGGACCACATAATGGTTTTGAATATAAATTTCAAAATAATCTAGTGTTTAGAAGACAGAGAACATTCAATACCTACAGTTGTTGAAGTCCAAAACTACAATCAAAAGGAAACTAATGACATCTGTTAACATTTGATAAGATTGTGTTTAATACACCAGTGATATTATAACAGTATGAAGTCCATGCTATTGGAGTACAATTTGACTTGAAGTACATTTTTCATAAGTCATTAAAAGCTATAAACCTTAATTCCTTCGTGTTTCTCTATTTCTAACCGTATCTCATGTTTTCTACTTTGCATCATGTATTGCCTGTTCAGCCATTTATGAGTACAAGCTAATATTTTATTTATAAACGGAGAACACAAATCATTTCAAGTGCGAAATGCAATCTAATGTCACTTCTGCCAAAGTTAAAGTAGAGTAAGGGGAAAAAAATGGTCTTCCATATCCCCCAATCGAACCTCAAAGGCTTATCTTTTAACATTTTAGTAATAATCAGGAAAGAATACCATCAATCAAATCTCAGTAACACCATGCCAATGACATACAGCAAATATAACTATCTCCAGATAATTTAGTCAGACCCCATAAATTATAATTCTTTACATATGTCTTTCTATAGCTTGGTTAGTCAGTTTATAATATAACAAATTGACAACCACATCACCAGTAAGTAATAACAAACAAGTTCCCAACAAATTAAGCTTATCTTATCTACTACCTCTTCGAGATACTAGTAAACAATCAAATGTAGATAAAATCGAAAAATCGCCGCCAAAACAAACCAAAAACTAGCTTCAACCCACAACAACAAAGTAAGAAAACAGATCAACAAAAACGATAATCAAACTACAAACATAGCATTACACAAAGCAAACAGACCTAGAAGATTAAAAAAAACAAACAAACAAACTTGAGATGAAAGAAGCAGAAAGAGAGAAAGCTTGAAAATCAGCGAACAACAATGGAAGAAGATGACTCTAAAATTTCCCGTATGTTTTTTTTTTCAAATAAAAATATAAGGCCCTGTTACCACAGTTGCACTCTCAATCGTAGAATTCTTTGAGCTCAAACAATCAAAATAGAAACTAAATCACGAATGTAACACCTTACTCTAGGGACAATCTTTAGAGCCATTTTATTAAGTTTGAACCACCAGAACTATTTAGAAGACCCAAGAATACCAAAATCTTAAAACTTTTCTTAAATATCTTACTTGGGCTTCTAACTTTGAAAATTCATAATTAATTGCATACGAATTCAAAAATTGTGGTTCAAAGCTCAAACTTTATCTCTTTAAACATTCTTTATAATCATAATATAATCATGACTCAATTTGGTTCCATTATCACAGAAAAACCTTCTTATATTTTCCAGACATATTGGAATTTCGCAGGAATTTCTGTTTTTAGGCCTAACTTGTAAAATTCATATCTCCTAATCTACACGTCCAAAAATTATGCATGAGTACTTGATTTAAAGCTTAGGATATGTACTTTCTATCTGGAAAGTTTCACGTCCTGAATCAGAGTATAACTTGACGAAATATCCACCATAACAAAGCATATTCACATGCACTCATATTATTCTAAGTGTAGATATTAATTTCTACTTGAAGTAGAATTCATGTTCTTGGTTTTATTGCAGGTCTTTAGGCTAATTAGGCTCCTTATGGAGTTTATACATACAGACCAAAATATGATAATTAACTATAAACTCCATAATACTCTAGGCCCTCCTTGCCTTAGCTAGAGATCTGCTTGCTTTTCCCTTCCTCTAGAAGTGCTTGGTCCTATGGGTGGGACATAGAGAGAGGGGGTGAGATTTGGGGAAATCTCAGTAGCAATAATCACAATTAGTATATAATGCATGGTAAAAACTGTATGTGCATGTAAAATAAGCCAATGAGAATAATACCTTACCAAACTGTAACTGTAAACTGTAACTGAAACTATTTCACACATGATCATGGCAAAACGAACTGAGTAAGGATATTAAATATTCTCATGCCTAACTACAGCATAAATGGCAAAAGCATACATGCAACCAAAACAAAATATACAAAATTGCAAATTAAAGCCACATCTTGTAGAGTCTCGTTCTATAGCACTTCCTCTCTGATTTCCTTTTGGTAAAACCGATTGCAGATCAATCCCTAATATTAATAGGTACAACAAGAGGTTAATTTTGGTGCATGGGATAAACCTTTTACTACTCTTCCTCTTGAATTTTCGTTTATACCCCAAATATTCCATTTCTAAATTTTCAATCAAAACTTCTTCTATTTATTTCATGCTATAACTTGATGCCTTTATTTTTAGTAAGCATATGAACACTTTCTTCTCCCATTTAGAATTACTTCTATACAATTCAACTCTTAATCCAACTATAGAATTGTATAAACTTAAAATAGGGAGATAAAAATATACTTACCAAGAGCTTAAAATAACTTCCTTCTAGAACTCCTTCTAATTAGGCCTCCCTTGTCTCTCTATTTTTCTTCCTCTTTTTCTCTTTATTTTTCTCTTCCTTTCTTTCTTTCTTCTCTTTCTCACGCCACACACTCAGCCTTCTAACACTCCATTTCATTGCAACCAAGCCTATTAATAGACCAAAAGTGCTTGGTGACTAAGCATAAATCAACTTGGAGAGGAAATGTTTTTATAAAAGCCATTTGTCCTTGCTTAAAATTGTGTCATTGGTGGCTACTTTTCTTTTTCCTTCTTATTCACTAGAAGGCCACGTTGTGGCTGCTTGCAATGGAAAATAACATAACATAATTATTGGATAGGACATGTGTCATTAAGGAAAGAAAGATGGCATCATAAGCCATGCAAAATTTCCACGGACACACACCAAATTTGAAGACTTTATGACACTTCAAGACAAAGCTCTCTTATTTGATATATGTCTAATGGGGATTAGGTGGCTGATTTCTTTTTCATTCCTAGGCCACTTTTTGGCTGTATGAGAGGGAAGATTTCAATGATATTGCATAATGCATTTAGTAGGCCATGCATGTCCAACTTGAAGACAATAATGCTTTCTTTCATCTTGACTTCCATGGCAACTTGAAGACAAAGCCTTCTTGCATTCATTTTCCATGTGTAGCATTAAATAATATGCATAAATCATGAGAGGCCACGTATTTAGCATCTTGAATCATGCATCAACTTAAAGACACAACTTAGTGGACAATATATAATATGCATAAACCATGTATAAGGCCACGCATGCATCAACTTTAAGGCCAAGACTTCCTTGCATTCAAGTGCCAAGTGTCGATACTAGCTAATGTATGGCATCCTAAATCATGCTAGAAGCCATGTCCAATGAAGGCTTAGATGATCAAATGGCTTCTTCTTGAAGCTCAATATTATCTCTTGTAGCAAGAAAAAGCCATGTATCTAAAATACCCTTATAAATGAAAATTAGTTGGACATTTGCTAAATAAAATTGTCTTTATTTAAGACAAGATGACTAATTATTTTGGGATTATTTGACATGTCCTAGACATGTAAATTAAGCTCTTTTATGATCCCAAAATAAACTTCCAACTGAAACTTGCTACATATAAACTTTTGGAACATATAATTTACTTAATTTATTAGCTACTTTAAAGCTACTTGGATTTTTGGGATGTTACAACGAACTCACAACACATATTATTAATTAATTAAAACGCATAAACTACATAAACCATTATCATTTCCAGATTTCATCAAAGAGGACAAAGAAAGGCAACAACTCTAACTATAAATATCTGACATACTAATAAAATTAAGTAAGTAAACCAGGAATTGTGAAAATATCTCAGCTTTCTCAGCATTTCACATGACAATAGCACAATCAGATGGCAATGAACACTGAACTTTATTTAGGCATGAAATGGAGGCTTACAAAAGAGAAATAAAATAAGGAAGAACGATGCGGATGGACCAAGCTCACTTCCTCGGCCCAGATTCACCAAGACTCAAAACTGGAACTCTTCCCTTCCAAGACTAAAAGAAATCGGCCTTTCCCCATGTCAGAGTCACTCAAAGAGAAAGAAAATAGAGAAGAAATCAACTATTTGCATATTAGTTACCAGATTCGAAGCTTGCACGAGGTCGCCGCTGCTTCAATCTTGAACGGGGCCGTCGCTCGTCGCTGGGTGAGTAGCTAACAAGGCGTCTGTAACACCTGGACTTTTACTACTATATTATAGTAATTTAATTGAATTATAACCACTTTTCAATGTCAGAAGCCCAAAAATACAGAAAAATTTAACACTTTTCTTTTAAAACATTAGACCAACCTTCTGTTGGTTGGAATGGGCTTTTCAGACAAATTGAAATAATTTAAAACTCTTTATAAAATATAGTGGTTAATAAAACAATTAAAAGAACATTAACTCTCTTAAGGAAGTCTATTCATAATTCATAATACTTAGGAAATTTAAATCTCTTAATAAATTTATACAATTCTATTTTCTATACTTTCTACTGTTAATTTAATAATTTTAATTTTACAACATATACAAATAACCTTATTAAAAGATTTGCTGCCTCTTGCTTCCCAAATTATAATCCTAATTTCTTCATCTACTCTTCTTCCCCAGCTAGCTTCTTTCAACCTGCTAAACTGAAAAATGTTTGGGGAAGGGGGTGAGATTGGAAATCCCAATAGCAGTTTCTTTCATTAACTTATATTATCATGCTAGCATTGACATGTATTAATTTCATAAACCTGAACAAATAAAACAATTATACATACTTCCTGCGCTCAATCTCTACCAGCCACTATTAACAATATATTCGTTAATTAGTGGAGGCCTCACCTGCAGGATTTCTCGTTATAACATTTAAAGTTATAACTAACTGATCTGGCAAAGGGGGAGCGACCCACCTAAGCCTGGAGTACTCCATAAACTGTGAAGTAAAACTTCTATGCAGGAATTAACAAGGCTTATCACCTTCATGCATAATGTAAACTTGAAACAGATATTACAAAATAATACATGCAATTATTTTAATGTAATGAAATAAACTGCTACCTGTCTCCTGAGCTTACTCTTCACTTTACTTCTTCTCTTCTACGTACTTTGGGAATTCGATCCCACTATTCTGTCCTATAATTATTTATAGTATAAAAAAAATAATATATTAATATCTAATCTTAGGCATAATAATTAAACGTCTCTCTCCCTTCTATTGTACTACCTCTTTCTATTTCTAATACATGATTAAATCATAGTCTCTGTCTTAATTGTTAATAGTACAATCATTAGCAATTATTATTTCACTATTACGAAATGAATAATTAATTCTTACTTCACATTCAATTAAACTTCATTCCTACTAAATTAATACCATTATTTATCCAACTTGCAGGAAAACATTATTATAACATAGAATTCATTTCTTAAATATCATAATCGATTAACAATTCAATCAAGTAATTATAAACTTGCCACCACATAAAGCAAAATAACACAACTTTAATTCAATTAAAAACTTTAAACACTCAATTGAACTTTCTCCTATCCTATACAAATTTGAAACACTTAACGGTTAAACACTTTAATTTCTAATTAACTTTTCCTTTGAGTTCTCAACTCCAATCTTTTAATCTCATTATCACTAATTCCCACCAAGCAATATCATCTTCAATTAACAACTATACCTCCAATATTTTTAATCATTCCAACAATAACAACTAATTCCTTACTCCCTTCATCGGCATCCGCCTAGCAGAACAAGAAGAGATAAATAAAATCACCATTTCTCCTTTCCTTATCAATAAACCAGTAGCCAAAACAACCCATAACTATAATTTTTGCACCTAGAACCTTCAACCGAACAACAATAACAACTTCCTATTTTCTTATCCAATTTAATCATCACAACCTCCCATTTGCTCTGCACACAAAACCAATGGAACATATAATTACTACACTTGCTGCCAACATCCCCATTCAACAACTAGTTCATCAACAAGAGTTGGAACTTTCAACCAACATTAATGTACAGCCCATAACAAAATTCCAGTCTCCAGTTTAATAACAATCAAATTCCTTCTTCCTCTATTGTCACACCCACAACCAGAGCATCCAAACATTGAATTAAACCAAGACAAGGCATTTCATAAAATTTATACTCCTTATCTCCTTATTCAATTAATTATCACAACACTTTTATTACTTTGAACCTTCTACAAGTCTAGATCATTTTCAAGAAGCTTAATTACAGATTTCATCCTCACATAATCATAGCATATATACACAGGAATTAAGCAAGAGTAGAGTGCCACAATTATCAAGATTCCACTCTCAATTCCCACGGCCAAACAAGCACAGGGGAGCAAAGAAAGCAATACTCAACAAACAACAATCAATCACAACAACCAGTATCCCTTTATCATTAGTCAGACCAAAGAATTAAACCATTATCAACACATCACCAGAATGCACCAAGATCAGCGGCTTAGCAAAGAAAATTCGAAGAAACAGGGGAAATAAGAACAAGGACCCGATGGCACAGAGCATAAACAAGGAGGAAAATTAAATCACCACAATTACACCTTCAATTAACATCAACCATAAATCATCAAGTATCATAAATCATCCAAAAATCCTGTCCCTTGAGCCTGCCGAATTCGAGTGAAACAGGGAAGGAAGAAGAAATTTCAAGAGAATCCTAAACTTCACTAATCCACAGGTAAGGCACCAAGCATACTTAAAATCACTCCTACACCAGATTAATCGAGCTTTTATTCATCAACATCCAAGAAAACCCAAAATTTCTCGTCGGATGAACAGTAGCAGAGGGCCAATCCATCGAAGAAATCGGACCAAAACTAACTTCCTTTCCAAAATCGACACTTAATCAACCAAGACCAAGGTCCAAGAAGCATCTCTATAATTTCAGAAACCTCAAAAACCATCTAAAAATTCTGATCAATCCCCCCCCATATTCGCTCGAATCGCCCAGAATGGAGAGGAAAACGAGAGATCAAAGCTTACCTAAGGATGCCTGAGCTTGCTTGAGCGTTTCCCGCTGCGTGGCCCGCCGTTCGCCGCCGCTCGCCGCCGATGCCGTCGCTGCCAGACGAAGGGACGGAGGAGAGAATGAGAGAGTGTGATGAAATGTATATGTGTGTGTTCTTCGGGAGAGAGAGAGGCAGAGAAAGAGGAAGTATATAATGTTAATCTTTTTTTTATTTATTTATTTATTGTATGTGTGTACACATGGCGGAAGAGGAAGTGCAAAATGGAAGAAGAAAGTCAAATTAAATAGGACATGTGTGTGGTTGAGATTTAAAGAGGAAGTGATATTTTAATTTTACTGGTATTTTATCATCCTGCCCTTCCCTGATTAATTGAAGATATTTTCAATTAGGGGCAGATATTGCCTTTTTCATTTTCTATTTTATATTTTCCTCTTAAATCATAATTTTATTTATCATTATTATTTAGAAATAGACCTAAATCTGTCCTTAAAATAATTTCTCTAGATATACTTTAATTCCTAGATTTATTTATAAGACTTTTTAATTAATAATCAATTCCCCAAGATTCTAAATATTCCCTTATTTAAATTTATCTCCTAACTATTGTTCTTAACTAATAAAGAAAAATAAATCTTAAAAATTATGAAAAATATTATGGGCCTCATAAATTTATTTATAAGGCTTTTTAATTCCTAAATACATTTCTAAGACCTCAACTACATTCTTATTATCTCTTTTTCTCAAATTAGGTTTTATCTTCTAATTAATTCTTCTTTGTTTCCTAAATAAAATAAACCTTAAAATTATTAAAAATGCCTAATATCATAAATTTATTTATTTTTAATACTTTTTAATATTTTGAATAATATCCCTAAAACATAAATAATTCCTTATGTCTATTTTGTAAATTTTGGGATGTTACAATTCTCCCCCCCTAAAATAATTTCGTCCTCGAAATTAAGAAGAATTGCCTTATTATGATCGTCATTTGTCATTCTAACCACTAATATAATACTCAACTGGTGTATGTATTTATCTTGGGTTCAAAATCTTTGCACCTAATTAAGAGAATAAAAGAATGACTAGCTCCCGCGCTAACGTTGCATTGGTAAAGATCGTACCTCTACCTACTTCCGGAGGTTTCTGCGCTTCTTCATGAGTCATAACGAATAATTTGCCAGGTTGAGTAGGCTTAGACAACTTGTTTTTCTTCCAACATTCGTTTGCGTAATGCCCTGGTTTCTGGCAGAAATAACAGATATTTTGTCCTGCCAAACATGGGCTTGCACCATGATTTCTTCCACAGTTGGAGCAATTATCTTGATTAAGGGTCGGTGAAGTTTCTAATTGTTGGTGATTTTGTGGTTGAGGTTGCTGCTGCTGCTGCTGTTTCATTGAAGAACTCCCTTGTTGTACGGGAAAATGATTCTTCCTTTTCTTTGATATTCCTTCCGAAAAATACGGAACATTCTCAGTCCTTTCGTGCTTAAGTGCTTGAACTGGTTTTTCTCTACAGCTTTCCGTTAGTCGACAAACTTCAATAACCTTGCCAAAGTCTTCAATCTGCATAGGAGTTACTTGCTCTTTCATATAAGGAATTAACCCTCTCACTAATCGGTTAGTCAGCCAACGATTATCAGTCTTGTCATTAAGATGTGTGTAATAACGAGACAACTGGTTAAATCGGAATAAATAATCCTCAAAGGGCTCATCGGCTCCCTGACTGATAGTTAGAAATTCAGCCTCCTTATCATCTCTGATGGAGCGAGGAAAATACTTTTCGTTAAATCTGGCTTTAAATACTTCCCACGTGATCGGAATATTTTGAGCTTGCAATATAATTTCAGTATTCAGCCACCAACTACTAGCGTCATCTTCCAATTTATAAATCGCCATCTGAGCTTTGGCCTCCGAGGAGCATGCCATGACTCTAAAAATCTTCTCCAAAGCTGCTATCCAATGCTCGGCTTGCCTCACGTCAAGTCTTCCAGCAAATGCGGGAGGATGATGCTTATTAAAACGAGCTATGACTTGTGGTAAGTCATCGGGAGTAGGTTCAGATTGTCTTGGAGGTTCTTCTAATGGCACTTCAGGTTGCCTATCAGTTTGCAGATCTGCTAGTTGTTTTGCTTGTTGTTCCTGTGTCACCCGTATCTGGTTCATCGTAGTTTGTTGTTCATTTAAGCGATCCAGTAGAGTTTGGAGAGGATCAACTGAGGGTCTATTATTCCCAGTTTGTCCGTCTCTTAAGTTTGCCATGATTAATTATTCTCCTATTATTCACATTACATAGAATAAGCCAATATGTTCGTAATGGACTTCACCCAGCTCAAGTCAAAAATACAAACACATATATCACAATGGCATTCAATAATCATAAAAGTACATACTTATTGTGCAAGGATATGATTTGGCTAAAAGTAATCTCAATCAACATTATTATATATAATAACTAGCTTGTATGACAATATCCTTAAAAGGTTCTATTTACTCAAACAAGGTAAATCTATATCTATGCTTATCAGCATTACTATAGACCCTATAAGTCCAGTGGGAAGCTAAGGAAAATAAACTGAAATAGAGATAAATTTGAATCCCTTTTCTGATATAACTTGCTAACTAAAGGGTCTCATATCTTAATTTACTTTAGATTATGGTCTGCTCTAGGTAGGGATGCTCCCATGGCTATGGGCCCCACACTCACCCTTCACTGTTCTGTTTCTCATGGTAGGGATGATAGCACTCAGGCCCCCACACTCACCCATGATACACATCTTTCTCTAGGATCTACCGCGATCCCCTTTTCTTTCTTTTTATTAGATTTACTTCTGTTGCTCTTGACCACTCTATCCCTCTGCCTTGGTATAAGGTTTTCCTCTTTTTGCCTGGCCAGGGCTTCTTTTCAATAATAGGAAAATCAAATACCAATGCAGTTAAGGATATTCTTTGGCCATAACTCATTTCTGGCTTAGGCTTTGCCTAATAACTGTTTTGTAAATAATCTTTGGCATTATACCTGATAAATGCTAAATCATGTAACTTGGCAACCTCTGACACGGTTTTTCCACAACTCGAAATTCACAACTCTGAAAATATATATACTTCTGAAATCTTTAAGTCTCAAATACATTTCTATTGCAATAAATCTCAAATCATTTAATTACTAATCTTTAACCTCAATAGTAGTACTAAAAACTTCAACTCAATTCTTTAATGATCATATAATCCCTCAAAGGATCATAGTCCTACTATACTTTTGCTGCTATTCAAATATGTTCCTGGGAACATTTAAACATTTATGGTCCTAATCAAGGTAACCATCCTCAATATCCTATGAGGACTTACAATATTAATATAATTCTTCAAACACTCATAACAAGCTGAGCTCACTCGAAATTCTAACCTCTAATCTTCATTGATCATCAAGCAATAACAATCTCTTAATAATTCTTACCTTGAAGTTTAACTTCAACGTATGTTCAATTCTTAACAACCTCAAAGACTTGTTGTTCATTAAAATGTCTTCCTTAGACATTCAACATTAATATTTCTCGTATAAATACTACATATAAGGATTCTTTAATAGGCTTCAAGTCACTGACTTGTCGATCTTTTCTATTAACTCACTATCTTATAGGAATTCTGGTAATAATCTCAAAATTTTCTAAATTTCCATAATATCCTTTCATAATTCATCCATAAAACTTCCGATATTTCCCCATAAAGAACCTATAAGTATCCTTTAACTTTTCCTCTTGCTAAATAATTATTTTCAGATTCAAAATCATTCTAATTATCGTTAAAATTCAATGAGAATCTGCTTCCGATCTACTTCCAATACCTTAATATTATACTTTTCTCAAAGTTCATAACTAATACTCAACTTCTTATATCTCCCAAAGGTGTAAACAGTAACTTTTATTCAATCATTTGCCCCCTTAGAGTTATCTTTCAAAGAATAGTTTGTCAAACTATCTCCTGAAATGTTATCTTTTGGGTAACTTTAAGGGAAATTTCTACTTTCTTTTCTATGTATCTGGTCTGTATAGCCTAAAACCATAATTTTCCGAAGGTGTTCTAATGGTTTCTTTAAATGATCAATTTATGAGCAAAGTATTCTAGCTAACCTATGCCAGAACCTTTGCTCTGATACCAAATTGTAACACCTGGACTTTTACTACTATATTATAGTAATTTAATTGAATTATAACCACTTTTCAATGTCAGAAGCCCAAAAATACAGAAAAATTTAACACTTTTCTTTTAAAACATTAGACCAACCTTCTGTTGGTTGGAATGGGCTTTTCAGACAAATTGAAATAATTTAAAACTCTTTATAAAATATAGTGGTTAATAAAACAATTAAAAGAACATTAGGGCGTTGTTCCGGGGGGGTTTTAATTGGCCATTTCCGACGGAATTTCCGTCGGAAATTCCGTCGGTGAATATATATTCCACCACATTTTCCGATGGAATCGATTCCGTCGGAAATCTGTCGCTAATATTAGCGACGGATTTTTCGTAGATAATCCGTCGGAAATTTCCGACGGAATCAATTCCGTCGGAAAAATCCGTCACAAATCTCGTGTTTTTTTGTAGTGAAGCCCCCCTAGATGAGAGAGATTCAAAGCTTTTCTTGGCCAGCCATTCCGCAATCTTGTTCAACGTTACTAACATCCTTCAAAATTCCTCACCAAGAAAGAAGTTGAAATAAAAATGGACACAAATTTGCATTTCATCTTCTAGATTTAGTTTAATCTCTTAACTTTTAAAAAGTTATTGTATCTTTAGTTTTTAACCCTGATAATATTAGTAAGAACTGATGTTTTTTAACAATCACTATTATTTTGAAAATTAAAACCTATATGTTGGCATTTCTTATAAGCAACTGTCAAGGATATAGGACTAAAGATCGTTTTCAAAACTAAGGCTAAATTGAAACCTTGTATGAAGTGAATAACATAAAAATTAACTCATTAAATTCATAAGAAAGCAATAATACTTTCCAGATTTGACCCCAAAAAAATTATTTCCAGCATTATCCTTGTTTAATTTAAAAATGTTTTAAAATTAAATGTGGTAGATCATTCCGCACTTCAATAAAAGTATACTTCAACATAATATATACTTTCCAGCATAAAAATTAACTCATTAAAATTCATAAGGAAACATAACTACTTTCCAGCATTATCCTTGTTTAATTCAAAAATGGTTTTAAATTAAGCACTAATTCATAAGTATCATGTCATTTATAGTATGACCAATTATAAGTAGACACAAAAGGTATGACGTAAAATTTTTAATCTAACTTGAACCCTAAAACATCAACTAGCTGGTAAAAATATATTTTCAACTTGTAACATAAAAAAGCATTGAAAACATTATATTTAAATTTTTTATTTGTTAGTTAATTTTTTAGGTGTCATGTCAGATTAAAAATTTCACGGCATACCTTATATGTTTACTTGTAATTGATTAGACCACAAATAACGTGATGGGCCAAGTTCACCTAAAAATTCCTCGGATTATTATTAGCATTATAGGATGAACCATTTTGGATAAATCACTTCTAAATATTAATGACCATATCCATCATTATAAAAGGGAAAATGTGCAATTTGGCCAATAAAATACTCCCTCATGTCCTAAATGTAAGATCATTTTGATTTTTTTTAAATATTAAGGAAGTTAAATAGAAGACTTAATTTTCACGAATCTTACATGTAATTGTACTATACAATAGTTTATAAGTAAGGTAAATTAAAAAAGATAACTATAGACATTTTAAAATAATTAATTTTGCATCCTTAATTGCTCCAAAAGTCAAAGTCATCTTATAATTAGGACCGGATGAAGTATTATATAAGGAGCATCTTATACAAATAAGTTTTAAGAGAATCTTGATTACTAATAAACTTTTAAAACTGAACAATTTAACCAACATCGTTATCCAATCCTAAATAGCTCTCAATGCTAGCTGGAATCCCCGTGTCTCCACATGTGCTAAAGGTGACGGACATTTAGCGCTAGTTAAAGCATTGTTTAAATTTGGTCTGGAACCCCGCATTTTTTTATGGTGCTTTTCTCCTGCTTTTCTTTAATCTTAGTCATCCATCAAATATAATGGTTGAAAAATATATAAAGAAAAAAATAGATAAAAATATAAAAATAGTGTAAGCTAGAAAATAGGGATGAGAGAGATATTAGGAGAGATTTGTGGACCAATATTTTATAATTTTTTCAGCCATCAGATTTGATTGATGGTTAGGATTAGGGAAAAGCAGGAGAAAAGTACCATAAAAAAATGCAGGGGTTCCGGACCGGTTTAAATTGCCCCTTCAAAGTATTAGATGCTTTTATTTCAATATTTTATTGGTCAAATTGCACTATTACCGTTATTATAATTCTTCTCCTATTAAATCCTTCGTATCTCGCATCAGGAACTTAGATATATAAATGAAAAACATGTATATACAGCTAAAGTGGCAAACGTGCTACAATTCCGCAATCTTAATGCAAAGCAACCACAACCTACTTACAATTAAGCCTCCCGCTGTAGAAACTTAAACCATCCCTCATCATCAAACTATCAAACTACTCACCAATATGATTTATATCCTCCCACAATAACATGATGCGCTGTGTAGAGGGGAAAACAAGAAAGAAAATTTCATTCCTTCCCTTTTCATAAATTACTATGCATCTATTTTTCTGTTCACTTGACCTTCATATCACGTGAGAGGATCTCCAAACCTTAATAAAATATACATATCTAGAACAGGAAACGAAAGAAGTTAGCAGAAAGTCAGGACCATCCCCCTCCCCCCAAAAATAGTACATCTATGTGCGCAGAAGAGTGATATAAAAAGGATAATATCTACTTTCTGCCAGTAGTTACAAGTCGTGGTTTGCCCTTAACCTCAGCTTCCTGCATTGCACAAGAAGCATATTATATTTGCATGTCGCTAAAAGCTATCAAACGACACTTATTTTTTTAACAACCAAATCGAATACCTGTGGCAAGTACAGAAAAATGTAAGTCTTTGCTGTCGTAGGATTATGATTTTCAGCCCCTTTACTCCAATCATAGCAGACCTATACACAGAATTATGAATCCATTATTGATAACATTCGTTGAGATTTCCAATTACACAAGATGTGTATGCAAGAGCAAAACTTGTGAATGAACTACACAAATAAATAATTTTTCATTCATACCAAAATAGGGATAGAAACACTACATTTACAACTTCTTATCACACTTATCCAGTTTCTCGAATGTGTATAACATGTCTTTCTTACATGACATCAAAACAAGTTAACTATGAATAGCCATAAACTAACTCTCCTTTCATGCAAGTTTTTTGCATGCCGACATTTTTTACTGAAAACCGACGTGTTTCTACTTTTTCTAGCTTAATTCCAAAATTCCAGACAAATGAAAGGGGACTCTTGCATTTTAGCATCCACTCAAAACTCAATGCAGAGGAGATTTTCAAGGCACCATCATTACAAATTGAAAGGGGACAAAAAGATGATATATAAAAATCAAAGAGGTTGCCAAACATTATTTCCTAGAGCTGCAAACTTGTGCAGAAACAGGATGTACCTAGTAAGCAAAGATTGAACCATCATTATTGAATGTACTGCAAGGAATAGGTTGGCTGCACCTTAACATGGCCTGAAATTAGAAAAGCTTGCATTAAATCTTTAGGAGACCTTATTGAAAGCAAAAAGATGGCTGCAATACAGATGGAATTAAAAATTATGCTGAAGACTGAAGGAGAGGGTGCAAAGACCAAACAGGTTTCTGCTATTATATCTATATACAGGACATGCATTTAATTATGGAAAAAAATGTTTGCCAATTTTAAAAAAATGCAAGAAAGCATTGGAAGAACTATATTTATGATGTCTAGCATGTGTATTACAATCCTTGTCCCAAAAGTTAAAAGCACCATCGGAACCCGCAATTGCAAATGTGTGATGTACCTGTAACAAATGCAATAATTAACATATAATAACACATTTGTAATGCTAAAGTTAAGGTGGATAAACTATATTTATGATGTCTAGCATGTGTATTCCTGATTGAAGTGTTAACCATGTATGTAGACAAAAAACTGAGGGAAGAAGTTGGAAAAGCACAAAAGAGTAAATGATTGAGCTCCTTATGAAAAAGATACCATCCTTAAAATTTTGATAGTCCCACTGCTCAGATGAAATCTTGGAGATTTTTGTCGAAACATATAAAACATGCAAGTCTAAGAGAAAATTCCAAAACCATATAATGCTGAAGATGAAGAAACCAAAATCTGAACTTGATGAACAAAAATTCTAAATATAGATCAGTAAGTCATTTGCCATCATCATTTTTATTTTCTATGCTAACATGCAAATATACCATCTAAATGAATTGGGACTTCATGTGGATGTGGCACACAGGCCTTAAAACGAGCTGCCCATGCGGACTACTCGTGTGGAAGATGGGAGATTAAACCTCCTTTAGTATGTAAATGGAAGGGCAGATCATCTTGGACCGTCAAGAATTTAGCAGATTTGAGACAGGGATTTTATTGGAATTTAGGAATAGCGGAGGGTGATATTACTTGGTTTTGAATTAGGGGACCAAATCGAAACTTTTCTAAAACTAAAAGGAGCAAAAGTCTATTCAGGCCTCAAAATTACCATTAAAATTACAGACCCAAGCCCAATAAATGGGATGCCAATCCTGCAATACAAGCCTCTCACATTAAAGTCCAAAATTCATTTTTAGGAGATATAAAATGAAATCATTAGTTGAGTGGTTGGTCAAGTCATGTCTGGGGAGAATACTTGGTTGGGGATTATTCCTTTTTCCTTGCCTCCATCGCCTTTAATCCCTGAATCACTATCCCACCAAAAAGAGGGAGAAAACCGATCGTGAATTCTAAGATCCCTTAGCAAAATCATTTATCCAGACAACAGAATTCAATAAAATTAATACTACATCACCCAAAAAAATTAATACTAAAGAATGATTGCAGAACGAGGAGGCCCAAACACTTTTGTCTCTTATTCCAGAGAGTTACCTCACAGTTAAGCAGCTGATTTCTTTTAAGAATAATTTATGAAGTGTGATGTGTGCAACTTAAAGGTAATTCTGTTGAAAAAGAAATGCACATATTTTAAAAGACACAACCTTGTCCTTGCATGTATTGAAGCATAGAGTGATGTTCAGCACTTCCCTTAGGAGTACAAATGGATGTTTCAAACTAGAATGGGAAGAAAATAATGCAATTTCACCATTTAAAGGACTCAAATGCCAATTTGGTGTGTATATTGTTTGTTGATAATCAACTTGGAAGTAAAATAAAGAAACTGACAAAAAGCATAATCTTACAGGATGGAAGTTTAAAGAATTGACTGAGTATATCTCATTGCCCTCTCTATGACATTTGAAAGTAAAGTTTTTACTCTGTTGGCTCTCATCCAAATGATGCAACCCAACTCTCCCTTCGATTGATTCAAGCTACAAATTATAATGGCCGTATCATCAGATTCAAGTTCAGTCTTAATCAATCAACTCTTACAAGATTATAATTATAGAAAATAAAATCCATAAAATAAAGATAGATATTTAGAAATCCCCCTCATAGATTGGAGATTACAGAATATCTTAGTGTTAAAAGGGTGCTTCCCAGGATGGACTAAGACAAAAGATATAATGAACACTTCATAAATTATGCCCCCTTCCACTGCAGGAGTGGAAGTACACAAATATGTAGAAAAAATAATTTATTCTATATTCCTATTTAGATAACCAGTTTCCTCTAATGGGTAAATGAACATCTTGTTTTGGCTTAACGCAATGACATTTTTTTTCTATTGTTCACACCTCATTTAGGACACTAATGTGGATGAGACCTATGTTTCGGTAGTTTTCAATTTCCAATATAATACTCACCGCCTCTCTAGAAATCATAAAATTCATCTTGCATCATTATTTGAATAGAAAATTCATAGGCTTTTCAGCTTTTGTAAAGGTATTCCTTAGTCGAAATCCCCACGATTAAGCTAAAATACCACAATCACCATGGTATCTCAAAGTAGGCAAAAACCCAGCAAAAAACTACCCCACT
Organism: Mimosa bimucronata; assembly: GCA_037074515.1. Taxonomy (NCBI): domain Eukaryota; kingdom Viridiplantae; phylum Streptophyta; class Magnoliopsida; order Fabales; family Fabaceae; genus Mimosa; species Mimosa bimucronata. The sequence continues at coordinate 24,141,287 of CM073441.1, forward strand.
TCAACTAGCCTAGGCTAACTCAATGCTGAAAAGATCAATATACAAATCACTTCTAGGAATAGTATTACAGCGAGAACCACTCAAAAGAGCAACCTAGCGGTGGGCAAGGGGCAACTGGTATACCATTCCTTCTGAAGAACACTAACTTAGAGATGATGACACAAGAAACACAACCGGGCAACCCATGCAGTGATCACAACCACAATTGGTGTTGGACTGTCAATGGATGGTTGCCTTACTTAGGATACTCAGCTCTGATTATTTAATCTACCTTTTAGGCTTTGTACTCTATTTCATGGCTACATATTTATTTCTAATAGAGTTGCACATTCAACACAACTTTGAATATAATGCATAAAACGTTTAATAAACATTGAGTATTTTAATAGATACCGAATGGGAAAAAAGGAAAAGAGAATTAAAAATAAGTCTTCCAAAATATTGAAAGGAACCACACAATTGTATGAAAGCCTACCAAGAAACCTTGTTGATCAGGAAATGCAGCCAGGCACCCCGTCTGATACTTCAAGGGTGATGTAATTCTCTTGAGTTCAACCTGTTGCAAATGAACAAATGGTCAGTATAAGGGGCATTTACAATAAATGACTTAATGCATTTGGAACCCAGAAAAAACAATCGGTCACAAAAGTGTGTTTCTGGGTTATACTACAGGCACGCTCAAGTCCACAATTAAACATCAAACAGAGTACTAAACATCAACAGAATGGGAATTTTGAAGACGTCAAGCTATGTAAGCTAACAATCTGTTACACTTTCTAGAAAAGAACTATGCTACGAAAGTACCCATCTCCTTGAAGTGATTGAGTTATCAACTATAGAGGCAAATTGGTCATCTTATTTTGAAACAAACAAAACAAAAGATTAAAGAAGATTTCTTATTCTGTTAATGCAAGTCTTGGAATTAAGAGATACCAATCTCAACTTAGAGCATGAATCAATAAACAACCAAACAATAATAATGCCTATGTTTGTTAGGGGATAATACAGCTCAAGTATTAATTCTAGACCACAGTTAGGGATACATTCCATCATGCCAGTTCCAAACATTAGGGATTGTCTGGTGACCAGATCCTTAACAACACAAATGTGAGGAAAAAAATTGAACTGAAACATCATTCTCCTCTGTAAATTTAGCAATTGATAAAAGATTTTTCTACATAAGAGGAACACACAGTACTTTACCCATAGTAAATGCAGTATCAAGTGTCATAAGTTTCACTTGACCTACATATGTTACTGGAGATAACTCATCAATGCCAACTTGCACAACACCAGTTCCTGATTGAAGTTAATGCTGCATCAAATTGCTAAAATCATGTGTAATAGTTCGGTAGCACCAGAATCGTGATACCAAGCACTATCAACAACAGTTGATGTTGAACTATAAAAGCTTTTTCTGTAGGATTAATTGAAACATCACCAGTAGATGGACTGGTGGTATTAACTACAGAAATAGTAACAGTATTAGGCACAGACGATGCAGGTACAGTACTCACAGAAGCAGGAGAACTGTGAGCAGGTATATCGGATAAAAAACCAGACATAGGATAGTTAACTTGCATAGGATAAGAGCCCAACATACCAGACACTGGTTGTACCATAGAGTAATCCATCAGTAAAGGATAACGATAAGCAGATAAATAATGGATTGGATAATGTTTAGATACACCAGTATAATGGTAATAGCATTTATCTGCCAAATGACCAAGTCGAAAACATATCTGATATTGCAGCCGAGAAGAGTTGAATTGACCACGTCCTCGAGCACCACCAAATCCACCACTAGGGAAATTGGTCCGAAATCCTCTATTGCCATTGGCCTGTCGTAGGTCCTTGAGCATAAAAAAGCTGAAGCATATTGATCAATTGCGTCAGAATCAGCAGAAATTTGTGTTGATGCCACATGATTCACTTGAACATTAACATTTTGTGCTAGAAATGTTTGTTGACATGTTTCTTAATCAAGAAGCATTGTAGTAACAGCATCAAGAGAAAAATGCGGACGAGCAGCATTAATGACAGCAATAACAGTTCATATTCAGCACAAAGACCATTTATTTAGCACATGAGAAATTTGTACAGACTCATCAACTTTCTCTCCAAGCATGGCCAAATGATCACAAATACTCTTCAGATTTGCCAGATAATTGCGCATAGGTAATTCTCCTTTGCGTTGACTAGACAACTGTGTTCGATACGAGAGAATCTTTGAATCAGATTTACTGCAATACAAACTAATTATTTGTTCATTTATTGCTGTTCTTTCTCATAAATGATTTTTTCTTGAGGTTTCGAAGCAGTGCCATCAAGATAATGATGTAACTTATGCTGTTTGATCATGAAATATACTTGTTGTTTACATAACAAGAAGTTCAAGTCATCCAACTTGATTGTGATCTTCTTATTTGAGAAACTCTGATTGTTCATGGAGCTGGGAATTAGAAGTCTCTGCATAGATCCAGGTGATTGAGCCATTGTTTTTGTGAAGTAATAAATCCAAACGAAGATCACTGCACAATAATGTCCTTAGATAATTCTAGCACCGGCAACGGTGATCAGAGAAGCTCTTTCATGCTAAAAACCAGAGTATAAAATGGAGAAAGTAAAATTCTGGGTCTCATTCATATCAGTACAATATATATAGTCGAGATATGACTGCTTATGTATCAGTTGTCTAGCTGTACAACTTTGACTATTTGACCAAGTGACTAAACTATTTGGTCACTTCTCAACTATATTTTGTTACAGACTCTCTAATAGTTCATGGATGCTGTTGTTGATGATGATGAAGGGCATAATTTTTATTTTTTTTATTGGTCCACCCATATTTTTTATTTTGAAAATCAATGAAAGCTCCTTGAAATCCCTGTGAAACTTGGATCCAATAAAGGTGGGTTCAAGCTTGAGGATATAAGCTTGCTCATTGACGAACATGAGAAAACGGAGGAAGCAAGTCTAGCAGAAGGATGCGTTGGGTTAGGAAGCAGAGGAACGAACAAGATTGAAGCAAGGCTAATCTAATCATAGTGTACGTCCAACAATAATGCAACTCAACTTTAAAAACTCTGGACCATATATATGAGGATTCTACTCTTTGATTTTTGTTGATCTACCCAGTCATCGGATAATCTGCAATTTTTTTTTTCAGAGTGCAAGATTGAAATGAAGAGGAGGATGAGGAGAAGAGGAAGAGGAGCTCTTTGGGGCAGAAGAAAGAGAGGAAAAATTTTTGGCTCATGTCAACTTGGCAAAATTGTGGAATAACACATGGCAATGGCATAATAGGTTATATGTGAGAGCCAACTCCCTAATTTGGTCAATAAGGTTAACAGTTAGGTTTGATTAACGGAGGGATAATATTGCCCCATTTTTTAAACTTTCAGGGTGATATTGCTCCTTTAAAAAATTTCAGACACCTGGTATCCATTGTTTGGAACCTTCTTGGGTATTTTAAACCCTTAATAGTTTAATTATCTACTTTCAAAAACAAAACTCCATAGAAATTATTATTTATGTAATCAAATAAAAGCAAAGGAGAAAGATGGAGAGATAGAAAAGAGAATAACAAGACAATAAAATATGAGAAGAAGACAAGAGAATATGGGAAGATGGAGAGAAAGAAGATATCACTATCACTTATGATTCAATGGTACAAATACCTTGTACATGACCTCTATTTATAGGCCCTACATTGAAGACTATGCATGATGTTACAAGAGAATAACAGTGAAGTTTATAGCATTTACAAACCATTCATTGAGAGGTTAAAGTTAAGGACATTTAGGGAGAAAACAATCATATGAGGAATTATAAGAGAAATTGGTCATAGACATTCACTAACATATAATTTCATGACACTCCCCCTTGAATGTCCATATTATTTAGCCTCATTAAAACATTACTAGGAAAAACCCATTAGGACAAAAGCCTAGTGGAGGAAAAAGAGTACATAACATTTATTGAAGCTGCCTCATTAAAAACCTTACCAGGAAAACTCAATGGGACAAAACTTAGGTTAAGGAAAAAAGAGTGCAGCATGACAATATCTCCCCCTGATGAGAACATCACTTTATCTCTTTGAGTCTGCGCATTCCAATACTATATACTAATTTCTCAAATCTTCTTGTTGGAAGTGTATTGGTAAACATATCTATAAGATTGTCACATGAGCGAATTTGTTGGACATCTATATCACCACTCTTTACAAGATCATGTGTGAAAAAGAATTTTGGAGAAATATGTTTTGTTCTGTCTCCTTTGATATATCCTCCTTTCAGTTGAGCTATGCATGTTGTGTTATCTTCATATAATACTGTCGGAACCTTTTGTGCAATAATCATACCACATATTGATTCAATATGTTGAGTCATTGACCTTAACCACACACACTCTCGACTTACCTCGTAAACTGCAATTATTTCTGCATGATTTGATGATGTAGCTGACAAAGTTTGCTTCGTTGAACGCCATGAAACAGCGGTACCTCCACAAGAAAACAAATATCCTGTTTGTGATCTACCATTGTGTGGATCTGATAAAAACCTGCATCTACATAACCAACCAATTGTGATCCAGATTCATTAGAATAAAATAATCCCATATCACTTGTCCCTTGAAGATATCGAAATATATGTTTGATTCCATTCCAATGCCTTCTTGTTGGACAAGAACTAAATCGTGCCAATAAATTTACAGCAAATGCAATATCAGGACGTGTTGAATTAGCAAGATACATTAGTGCACCTATAGCACTAAAATATGGTACTTCTGGACCAAGAAGATTTTCCTTTTTCCCTTGAGGTTCAAAATGAACTTTTTTCTTATTAAGTGATCTTACGACCATTGAAGTAGTCAATGGATGAGCTTTATCCATATAAAATCGCTTTAATATTTTCTCAATATAAGTTGATTGATGAAAAAGGATTCCATTTGTGAGATGCTCAATTTATAATCCAAGACAAAACTTTGTTCTCCTAAGATCCTTTATTTCAAATTCTCCTTTTAAACAATCAACTGTTTTTAGAAGCTCTTCAGAAGTTCCAATTATATTTAAATCATCCATATATGCAGCAATTGTGAAAAACTCTTATTCATTCCTTTTTATAAAAACAAATGAGGAAATTGGATCATTTTTATAACATTCTTTCAACAAATATTCACTAAGACAGTTCACTACTACAGAATAGGGCTATTGCGGCGCAGCAATACCGGCGCTTACTTAAATAAGCGCCGCTATAGGGTTTAAAAGACCTATACCGGTGCTTACTTAAATAAGCGCCGCTATAGGTCTACCCTATCCCGGCGCTTATAAAACTAAGCGCCGCTACAGACTTTACATATTTATTTTTTTTTATTTTTTTTACTAGAAAACCTATCCCGGCGCTTGTGTTTGTAAGCGCCGGGATAGGTTATTAACATAAAAAATTAATATTAAATATTAATATAATTATTTAAATAATAAATAAAATATTCCTATTCATTTTTAATAAAAATTATTTTTTTAGAATTAAAAAAAATAATAATGAATATAAAAATTTAATATTAAATATTAAATAATTAATTAACAATTAAATATCAATTTATATTTTATAAAAATATTACGTGCACCTATAGCGGCGCTTTTTAAAGAAAGCGCCGCTATAGGCAAAAGAAAATGGAGGGAAAGTTTCCCTCCATTTTTTTTATTTTGAATTTATAACCTATAGCGGCGTTTTCTTTAAAAAGCGCCGCTATAGGTGCACGTAATATGTTTAAAAAATACAAATTGATATTTAATTGTTAATTAATTATTTAATATTTAATATTAAATTTTTATATTCTTTATTATTTTTTTAAATTCTAAAAAAATAATTTTTATTAAAAATGAATAGGAATATTTTATTTAAATATTAAATAATTAATTAAAAATTAAATATCAATTTATATTTTTTAAAAATATTACCTGCACCTATAGCGGCGCTTTTTAAAGAAAGCGCCGCTATAGGCATCAAAAAGTGGAGGGAAAGTTTCCCTCCATTTTTTTATTTTGAATTTATAACCTATAGCGGCGCTTTCTTTAAAAAGCGCCGCTATAGGTGCACGTAATATGTTTAAAAAATACAAATTGATATTTAATTGTTAATTAATTATTTAATATTAAATTTTTATATTCTTTATTATTTTTTTAAATTCTAAAAAAATAATTTTTATTAAAAATGAATAGGAATATTTTATTTAAATATTAAATAATTAATTAAAAATTAAATATCAATTTATATTTTTTAAAAATATTACGTACATCTATAGCGGCGCTTTTTAAAGAAAGCGCCGCTATAGGCATCAAAAAATGGAGGGAAAGTTTCCCTCAATTTTTTTATTTTGAATTTATAACATATAGCGGCGCTTTCTTTAAAAAGGGCCGCTATAGGTGCACGTAATATTTTTAAAAAATACAAATTGATATTTAATTGTTAATTAATTATTTAATATTTAATATTAAATTTTTATATTCTTTATTTTTTTTTAAATTCTAAAAAAATAATTTTTATTAAAAATGAATAGGAATATTTTATTTAAATATTAAATAATTAATTAACAATTAAATATCAATTTATATTTTTTAAAAATATTACGTGCACCTATAGCGGCGCTTTTTAAAGAAAGTGCCGCTATAGGCATCAAAAAATGGAGGGAAAGTTTCTCTTCTATTTTTTATTTTGAATTTATAACCTATAGCGGCGCTTTTTTATGCCTCCAGTTTTTATTTTTTTTTATTTTGAAAAAAATGGAGGGAAACTTTCCCTCCAGTTTTTTATGCCTATAGCGGCGCTTTCTTTAAAAAGCGCCGCTATAGGTGCACGTAACTTTTTCTTATTTATTCTCTCTTAACACATTTCACTCCCATTTTTTTCTTCTCGCTTCTTTCTTGCTCTTCCCGTCCCACTCTCTCTTCTCTCTTCACAAGGGATTTGATCAACAACTTGTAAGTTTCTCCTCCTTTCCTCAAATATTCTCTCTTCTCTCTTAGCTTCTCACCATTTACCTCTCTTTTTTTTTGGTATATCGCACTCTCTTTCTCTCACTGCCATTTCTGGAGAAATCATTTACAGTTGCAGATTATGGAGCTCCAAGTTTCCAGGTGATTTCACGAATCTCAAATGGTAGAAACTTTTTTTTTCTTCGGTACCTAGATTTTTTTGTTTCTACTCATTGTATAGGAATGGAAAAAGGGAAAAATAATTTCGATTTCTTGTTTCTACTTATTGTATTAAGTTACAACACTAAGCACATAAAATGGAAAAAGGGGAAAATAATTTTGATTTCTTGTTTATACTCGTTGTATTAAGTTACAACAATAAGCACATGAAAAACCATTCTGAATTAAGAGTATTTTGCTTTTTGTTGAGTTCCAGTGCTGAAATTTTCGCACTGATGTAGGTGCATGTGAAAAAACAATATTGATTTATTTTTTAAAAAAAATAAAACCTATAGCGGCGCTTTTTAAGAAAAGCGCCGCTATAGAGAGGCCTATACCGGCGCTTTAAGACATAAAAACGCCGGTATAGATGGTCCTATACCGGCGCTTTTTGTAAAAAGCGCCGGTATAGGCCTTTTCAGTTTCAATAAAAAATTAATTAAAACATACCTATAGCGGCGCTTTTGGGTAATAAAGCGCCGCTATATGGTCACCTATAGCGGCGCTTTGTAAGCGCCGCTATAGGTCACCTGACCTATTGCGGCGTTAGCTATAGCGGCACTTCAAAAGCGCCGCTATAGGGGTCAAAAAAGCGCCGTTATAAGTGTATTCTGTGGTAGTGGTTATACCACATTATTGTCTTCTTCTCATATTTTATTGTCTTGTTATTCTCTTTTCTATCTCTCCATCTTTCTCCTTTGCCTTTATTTTATTACACATTATCAGCACAAGTTTGCTATGAAAAGTTTTAGGTATACCCCCTAAAACTTTAGTAGTATTTTCATGTGCAATTCTTTTATTAGTATTTTTTTATTGTTTATAATGCATGGTGTGTATCTTTCAATATACACAGAGATGCAAACATGCGTCTATATATATTATCACTATTACTTATGATTCAATGGTACAAATGCCTTGTACATGACCTCTATTTATAGGCTCTAAGGCATTGAAAACTATGCATGATGTTACAAGAGAATAATGGTGAAGTTTATGGCATTTACAAGCCATTCATTGAAAGGTTACAAAATTAAGGACATTTATGGAGAAAAGAATCCTATGAGGAATTCTAAGAGAAATGGGTTATGGATATTCACTAACATATAATTTCATAACAACTTATTTGTTTATGCACATTATTGTGAATAGTTAGTCTCATTGAAAATTATAAAATAATAATCTGCTTGTTGAAAGATTCATAAAAAAATTATTATCTTTTTTTCCTTTTTGCTTATGAGTTTCTTTGCATGGCTTCAAAACATGTTAATAGTCATGAACATGGACAATAATCGAGTAGGAGACCATCAAAAGGATGATTTTGTCGTCGTTTGGGGACAACAAAATAGGAAGACAGGGGATTTGTAAGAAGGCTTGTTATGAAGATTAAAACAAATAAAAAAGGCAAGTCCTTAGTTATGAAGATGTACATATATTAGTTGGTGCATAATATATTGCATATAGGTTATACCACACCCCAATTTGTGCAGAAAGATTTGATATCTAAATTTACTACTATTTATGTTAGAGCCTGCCATACGACTGTCGATCTTCATTACTTCAATTTTAAACCTCCTAAGTCCTATCTGAAAATGAATATATACAAAAGAAGGAAGCGATTTCAAGGCTTAATTAAGGTTTTGAATCGTTAAATTATAAAATAAAGAAAATATAAAGATTGAGATGAAGAAGGTGAACAAATACAAGATAGATAATTACATAGAAAGAGGGAGAAGTTCTTATTCATTTGGATATCAAATGTGTATACATTGTCCTCTATCTATATGTCCCCAACCTCAACCAAGAGTTATACAAAGTAAATAGCAAATTTAATCATCATGAATATATAAATTGGAACATTTGATTTATGACAATAACAACTCATAAAAACTATTTCATTATATTGAGGTTATGGAGTGTAGTAAGGTGAGAAATATCAAGAGTTGAGAGAAGTTATAGACATTCATATATATAATATTCTTTTTTTGGGACTGAATGTATCTAATATTCATTACATTCCCTTTGATGAACATAAATAAATATTGTACATCATTAAAACTTAATTAGGAAAAACGCAATGAGACATAAATCTAGTAAGAGAAAAAAGAATACACAATACACAAGACATGATCATGCAACTTGTTGTGATAGATATAAAGAATTTAGTCTAAGTTTTATCCTTTATTTTACCCAAAATATGCCAAACAATTTTTCTAGTTATTGAAATATTATAATATTTTTTTATAATTTTAAAGACTTATATAACAATTAAGAAAGAATTAAAAACTTCATATATCGTTAAAGTCAAATTAAAGTCTTTGGAGAACGTCCAAATTAAAATCAAATGGACTTAAACATAACGTGGGAGATGGGCTTAATTGATAAGTATATCATTATTAATTATTAATCGTCTTCGTCAACATTAAAGTCATCCGTTTTTTGGAGCTTGTACAATGAAAAAGGGCATGAAGTTTCTAAACATGACTTGAACACCACAGCATAGCAATCCTGTAAAACTTATTAAAAGAACTCATTAATTTAACTTTTTGGATTATACTCCCTCCGTCTCATAATATAAGGTCTTTTTAACCGAATTGTGGGTTCCTAAAAAGTAAGTTAAAGTTAGTTAAAAACAATAAATGTATAGAAAACATACCATTTTTTTCAAAAGTGCCCTTATTTATGAATGATTAAAAGAGATGGTAATAATGAAAAGAAGATGAAAGAGAATGGGTGGGAGAAATTATTACATAGGTAAAATGGGAAAAACCGCATTTATTACTCAAAAAAAGTCAAAGAGGACCTTATATTATGGGACAAAGTCATTAAAAAAAAAGACCTTATATTATAGGACAGAGGGAGTATATTTTAATGACATGTGTCAAATCAAATTAAAGAAATATACTACCTCCAATTCTTAATATTTGAGTAATTAAGTTGATTAATTTAGGAATATTAAAAATTTACTTAATCATAATACATATTACACGAACTCTATGAAATATTATATGCATCATAAAATTAAATATCAATTTTTAAGTTAGAGAAATGATAAATATAAATATTTTAAATAAGTTTATTAACTTCTTATCATTACCAAATTAGTCAACTAACTCTTATAATAAGGATCAAATATAGTACTTGTTTATTATAATTTAAAAAATTAAAAATTTATGAGTACAATTAGAAAATGCCTAAATTATGTTGACATGGGCCCCAAATACATCTTGTAATTAACCTCTTGATTCATTCTCTTATTACGTGGTCTTTCGAAGCTAAATCTTCAGATATTTCTATTTGATATGGCAACAACACCTAAAAAGTGGTGATTGGATCTTGTCAAATTGTGAATGATATATTGTCTTGCATTATATAAACTAGATCTTATGTTACAGATGAGAAATAGTACATCATATTTCAAGAGTTAGCTTTTGATAAAGTGTTATGACATCTTGCCATTCGCGAATTTGGACTTCACCATTTGATGAGAGAAACTAAATTTCATATTCTTGATGTTGCGTATTATATGTCAAAATCCTAAAATAAATAAATAAATAAATAACTATACAAAAGAGCTTTAGGATGGACAAATCAACTACAAGAAATTAAACAGTGACAAACTTCAAAATTACAATGGAGGAAATGGTAAGGCCTTAAAGGCTTGATCTTGAGGTTTCAATATCCAAATGGCGGTACAAATAAAACATAAGCCATTAATTTCTCCAAGCTATATTTTTAACTAGAATATTTACCTATCATGATTCATTAACTGACAGAATGAAAAATTATCTAAATGAATAGGTAATGTTAGTTTAGATGGTAAAAGCTTTCTTCTTCTTCTTCTTCTTTTTTGGTGAACGGATGGTAAAAGCTTCTGAGCAACTTGCTGCATGGATGGTTGAGATTTTGGTGTAGTATATAAGAATTCTAATGCTATAGTGACCAAAACAATCACATCTTGTGCATTTTTTTGCAATGGAATTGGGAGAAGCGGGTCTTAAGACATCTTTTAACAAAATATTATCATTATAAACCTTTGACAAAGATAGAACCAGATCTCCGGCATGTCTTCCCATTATTATTTCCAACACAACCACTCCAAAACCATAAACATCAAATTTTTTAGTCATGGCTAAGGTATATGTGTAACACCTACTTTTTATATTACTATATTAAAACATTTTAATTGTTTTATAACCATTTTTTCTTTATCAGAGGCCCAAAAATGTGAATAAATTAAAACTTTTCTTACAAACACCAAATTAATTTTTTTTTTACCCAATGGGCTTTTATGATAAATTGACATAATTCCAACTTTATATCAAATCAAGTGGTTTATAAAACAACTAAATAGCCAGAATCCTCTTAAGGTATCTAATCCTATTTGATAGTGTGTAGAGAGCCAAAACCAGCATTATATTTCTATTATATACAGCACCTATATCCTCTACTTATCTATACTTCTACTTGTCATAATAACAAAATATTGGGGTTACCTTGAACGATAATCCTTTACCTATATATGCAGTAGTACTTCTCCTAAATGGCATATATATACAAATTATATAACTATGCAAGGTTCAAGCTTGCTTTCCTTATCCTAATATTATAACAGATGCTGATATAGACATCACACATCACTGTACAACATAGCGCAGGCATCCCTACCCTTCACCTTACTACCTTACCCAAAAGCAACACTTTCTCTTTGCTCCTTTGTAAAAACATGCATAAAAAAGAGTGAGATTCAAAGAATCTCAGTAGCAATTTGTTACAGTCATTATTGTATATAACAATTAATAAACCTGTGCAAACATTATAACATTAATAATCTTTGTACAAGTAATGGTAACAATTATCTTTGTACACTGTATGCCCTTGGCACCTTCTAGCCACTAATAGTAGTGGAGTATATCTTCCAGTCACTATTAACAATATGTTTATTAATAATAGGGTAACTTCCAGCCACTAATAATAGTGGGGTATCTTCCAGCCACTAAAAATAGTGAGGTATATCTTCCAACCACTATTAACAACTTCCAGCCACTAATAATAGTGGGGTATCTGTACCTGTAACAGATATTATGAAATTCATGCATGTAATAGTAATCTTTATAGAAATAAACTGCTACCTGGATATCGGAACTTAGCCTTGTAATGGCTCCTTTCCTTCTTACTATGTTGATGGACTTATGCCACTGTCAAAGCCTATTTACACATATGTATGATAAAAGTAAATTAATACTTATACTCTTTGAACTTCACTGTACTACTCTTTGATATGTCAAACAACAAGCTCTAAATGATCCATTGTAATCAGATTTTATGTCTACTAATTTGAGAAATCACAAGGTTTCTCAATTCTTCTATCGTTACCTTAAAAGCTTTTAGCATAGTTTATTCTCTTTAACAATTGGTACATCTAGATAACAACATACCATAAGCTCCAATCTCAAATAATTCATTCCTAAAGCTATCAACATATCAACCATCCTTGATACACTTCGAACATAACTATTAACCATCTTAAGTTCTAAAAAATGTCTCAATCAACGACAAACTATAGCTTCTGCTTTATAGTATTATCTGAACAGAAACTTCAAATATGTACCTTTACCCACATCTATCTATTTTTAATAATTTCGTTACCTTTGAGTAGTTATACATCTATTGGCTTTTAATCTTTTGGGGAAAAAAAAAAAGTCCTCACCACAATATCCACAAAACTAGGAGCTTTGATTTGCGTATCAAAGAAGCAGAACCATATCCTCAAAATTCTATTCTTACACAATTAGACATTGAAATCCACAAAGCTTCCATCTGTCTTATTCAAATCATGTTACTAACATCAAATCCTTTAATAATTTGATTGTGTTAATAAGTCTAAAACACTGCCTCTCCAATCATACCATAATTATCAAATATAATCATCCATTCTCAACTCCCTTTGATTCAATTGCTCTCAATATAAAGGAAACTTCAAAGTACAAAATGAACACATCTTTACAGTTCCCATTTTGTCTTCTCAAGCTCTGGTTTTGAGTTACTAATTCTAGCAAGCCTCATTCATTCCCTTAAACCTTACCAAATACTGCAATATTTTCATATTACCTCTTAATCATAATCCTAAAACCACAAGCTTCATTCCTAATCGTACTTAATCCAAGCACACGAGGGACTTGGCCTCTTTATTTACTCTTTAAGTTTCTTCTTCATTCACCACAACATATCAAATCACAAACTTCAACTTACATTGTTGGAAACCCCAAAACAGATCAAAATTCACATGTTTAGAATTTCATATCACAGACCTATTCAACACCCACCCATTAGATTTCATCCACATATGAAAAGCCTCCTGATAGAAACACAAATAATTTATTCCTTGTCTCAGCTAGACTTCAGCAACCAGAGTTACAAGAATTTGAAAAATAAGACTCCAAATCTTTTGATTTCATAGAAAACTGAAGTAACCTACGCCTAGAACACAGATTCATCAGGGCAGATCATAACATGGTGATTTTCCATTTTTCTAGAATAATATGAATATGAAACTTAATCATATTGTGGCTCTCAAACCTTCTTAGCTTCAGGTCATACTCTGATGATTTCTTATAAATTTCTAGATGCATGATAATGCTCAACGTCGGGTAAATCAAGAATAAAAAAGAAAACCATTGTACAATTGTTAGTTAAGCAACAAAATGCATCAAAACAACTAATCATAGGATTCATTACATATTTAAGTCCTTAACTTCAGATAGATAACACATATACAAGACTGAAACTAACATCCAGAAGTAGAGCACGAAAGATTTCAGTTTGAATTCATCACACACTATTATAATCAAACATGCCATGCTAAACTCCAACTCTAATCCACCCTAAGCATCATTTGAACTCTAATTAGCTTCGATTTGGGTGAAAAATTGAAGGAAAGCGTCGGTGAGCAGCAACTATGACGGATGAACAGTAGCAAAATGAAACAAATTAGGATTCCAGCATCAATCTTTCGTGTATGCTCTAGCTTCTTCAAGAGAACTCAAAATCTAAGCCCTATCTTCCATTTAATCGGATTATACTTTCAAAATACCTCAACCCTAAATCGGATCCTCACTTAAAAACGGCGCTAACCATGAATCCAAGGGTAGAAGTAGAGAGAGAAGGCTCACCCTAAGCCAAATCAAGAGTTGCATGCGTCAATAGAGCTCGCCGTCGCCGGAATCGCCTTCACCGTCGCCTGAGGCCACTGACGCAGTGAGGAATCGAGAGCACGAGAGAGAGGGACTGAGGGAGAGTGAGTGAAAGTGAGAGATGAACGAGGGACACACAGAGTGACGGGAAAAAGAGGAAGGAGGAAGGAGGAAGGAGGAAGGGAATTAGAATTATAATTTCTCAAATTACAATTTCACCCGTTTTGTCATATTAAAGGAAATTTCCAATTACGGGCAATTTTGTCCTTTAATTTGCTTCCAACTTCTCTTCTTCCCATAATACCCTTACTCTAAATTTTTAATTACTTTCTAATTGAAGTTTGATCTAAAATTAGTCCCTGAAATAAATCGTCGAGATATGTTTAATCCCATAAATTTATTTATAAGACTTTTAAATTTTTAAATAACACCCCTCGAGTCTAAATCTTTCCTTTTCATCTCTTTTCCGATTTTTAGGGTGTTACAATATGCAAGTTCTGCCATGGAGAAAAAAAGTAAAACATAAAGTGGGAAATGTAATTTTATTGATAAAACAAAACACAAGAGGAATAATAAAACAAAAAACAACAACTACTAACCTGGAGCCACATAACCATAAGTACTAACCAAGAGAGCTTGATTGGATGAACTGGGATCAAGGACTCTATTGCTCCAATCCAACTCTCTAGCTTCATCATCATTACTCAAGACATACAAAAGGCTTCCTTTTTCCATGTATTCATAGATGAGAAACATGCATCGATTATGCAAGCAAAAACCACGAAACTTTACAATATTGTGATGTCAAATTTCGGTTAGCATCTCCACTTCATTGTGAAAACCCTTAGCCAAAGTTGAATTTTGAGATTCTCTTTTGTGTAGTTTTTTCACTGCTAAAACTCTGCCGCTAGGAAGTTGTGCTCCATAAACACTTCAATATACACCAATTCCAATACAATATTTGATGTCAAAGTCATTTGTTGCTTCAATGATATCTTGATATGCAATTTTACCATCAAAACTCCATATGGAAAACAGACTCCATTCTTGATCTCTCTTTTCTTAGCTGTGGATCTCTTGTTCTTTATAATTGTCTCAAGCAAGATGAAGAAACTGACAACAAAAGATATGATGGAAAGAAAAATTGTCAAAGGAATAATGATCTTCAACAGAGAGTTTAGACTTTTTTATTGGACGACTTTGGAATTTTAGGAGAATCATGGATCTCTTCGTCTCCAGGTATTGTTACTTCATTACAAATAAAAATGGAATGTGGAAAAGAGCTATAAACTTTTCTTAGAATATAGCCACTGAGAAAATTGTTTTGTAAGTTGATGTATTGCAACTTTCCTAGTTCTCTAGGTATGCTTCCACAAATATAATTGTGGCTCAAGTTAATGCGACAATTCGATGGAGAAACGCACAAGCTAGGAGGTAACACCCCACTAATTTCGCTATGATTAAAGTTTCCAGAAAATAGAAAATGGTTCTTAATGTAAGGCACGATTCCATTTACCTTATTTAAGGAAACGTCAAGCACTAGTAATTTGGTCAAAGTTAAAATTGAAGAAGGAATGGCTCCTACTAAGTAGTTTCCACTCAAATTCAAGACTTGTAAATGAGTAAGGTTTGCTAGAGAAGAGGGTAAGGTACCTATCTATCACATTTATGAAAGATCCAATTTTCAAGATTGGGAAATGCAGAGAAGTTGAGATCTGTTAGCTGAGGTTGATTTGAAGTGGATACATAAATTTTTGTTATCGAAATAACACTTCCAACATCATTGCACTTCATGCCATACCTTTTGCGAGAATCATTTGATAGGTCATAGGAATCATTCCACCATTTGGTCTGAGGCATAGCACGTTTCTCCTCTTTAATCATGGCGGTGGCAATATTGGTGAAGAAAGTAATGGCAGGGCATGATAGTAATATTACTGTTACTATCACAGACTCCATAATATTGAATAATGCCATTTATTCATGCAAGGTGTTCATTAAATCAGTGCTGGCTGGGTTTTTATAGGAATATAAAGTACTTTTTATAACAAAAACATTACTCCCTCCAAAACTAAATGTATGAGTTAGGAAAAATATTATTTTCCTAAGCATATATAACATCAATATGTTGTGGGACTAAAATGTATGATTATTTCTTCTAAAAACTCTATATTGACTCAATATAGTAATAACACAAATAATGTTTAATACAAATGGCTAAAAATATTTTTTTTTTTAAAAATCCAACATTGTTAAAAAAAATAAAGAAAAGAAGAAATATGGAGAGGGGAAGATAGAATAGCAAAACAAGAAATTGGAGAGGAAGCAAGAGAGTATTCTCATTTACTTATGATTCTTGGTACAAATGCCTTATGTTTGGCCTCTATTTATAAGCCTCAACACATTAAAGTCTATATCTATTGTTACAAAAGAGTAAAGATCGGTATAATGGCAAAAACCATAAGAAACTCCCCTAAATCATTCATTAAAAGGTTAAAGGAAAAAAATCCCAAGAGTGTGGAGTTTTGAGCATCCATTCTTATGTAACAATATTCATAACACTCCCCTTTGGATGTCTATAAACAAATATTGTTTCTCATTAAAACCTTACTAAGAAAATCCCAACGGGACAAAATCCCAATGAAGGAAAAAGAGTACACAATACTTATCAAAACTGCCTTGTTAAAAACCTTACTAAGAAAACCTAGCAGGACAAAATCTTGGCTATGGGAGAAAGAGTACAGCATGATATTATCTTCCCCTGAAGATACTTTTTCACATAACTACAAAGTCACTTTTACTCCCCCTGGTGACAACATCACTTTTGTCTTGATTGAGTATACTAATTTTTCCAGCATATTTCTTCCAATGCAATTTAAGCGAATCTTCATTTTTGGCTGAATTGCATTATCATCAAATACTTTGCTAAAATGTATTCCTCTAGCACATCTCCATCGTATATCGCGCCTCCACGTAATTACTCAAATTCATTATCTGCTTTTGTATACACTACTATAGAAAACACTTTTTACGTCTCATTTTTTGGACTTTTCACGTCTCTTTTTGATGGGACGTGAGTAGAGAAAACATAGAAATTCCTCACTTTCCACATCTCTTATTCAAATAAGAGACGTGGAAAGTCTTTTTTTTTTACAAAAAAAGATATTTTTAATTAGGATGATTAACCTCAATAAAAAAATCTCAATATTTTATCAGAATAATAGATATACAACACTTAAAATGAAAAAATGAACTAATTTTATTATCCAAAATAATATTACAAAAATGTTAGAATACAACTTTGATCCTAAAATATGGGATGGTTAGCAAAACAAAAAATAAATAAAATTGACCATAACAATTATAAATCTTAACAGAAAATATTCCCATACTCCCTAACAATTAAGCCATAAACTGACTCAATAAAATCTACAACAATAGTGTGGGAAAACATACTACAGGTGTAACACCCCAAATTTTAGAAAATAGGAAATAAGGAATTAATTAAGATTTAAGAAATATTATTAAAATATTAAAAAGCATTAAAAATGAAATTATGATGTTTTAGATATTTTTAATAAATTTTAAGGATTATTTTCTTTAGAAAATAAAGGAAAATAAATTTATGATATTTAGGTATTTTTAATAATTTTAAGTCCTATTTTCTTCAAGAAATAAAGAGAAATAATTATGAAATAAAACTTAAATTGGAGAAAAGAAACAATAAGGATTTATTTAAAGTCTTAGGACGGCATTAATAAATTAAACAGCCTTATAAATAAATTATGAGGCCAGAAGTATTTTAATAATTTTAAAGTTTAATTTCTCTATTAACTAAGGAAAAATGATTAGAAGATAAATTTTTATCTAAGAACTTTAGGAGAATTTATTTTAAGGCTTAAAGAAATTTATGACTAAGAAAAATCTCTAATATGATATAAGAATTTATTTTAGAAAATTATTTTCAGGAAGGGACTAAACTGAAAATAATAAAAAGTTGGTTTTAGGGATTAAAACGAAAAGAAGAAAGTTTTAGGGGTCAGAACTTTAATTTTCCCCTAAACCTTTATATAACACTCCCTCACCCGGTTCCTTCCTTATTCCTCACCCTCTCTCCCGAAAATCCCTCTGTTCCTCTCACCCCTCTCTGCTTCCTCGAGCTTCAACAGCGGCGATGATGACGATCGACGGCATGAACGGCGGTGAGCAGCGGCGAGGACGCACGTGTGAGTTCGGGTAACCTTTGGGTAAGCCTATTTCCTTCGGATTTCTTCTTTTTCTGCTTCGATTTCGAGCAAGTTGAGGGAAGTGATTCGAATCTCTGGGGGGTTTTAAGGTTTTTAAATTCATAAAAAGATTGCTTAGACTCCGATTTGGATGATTTTGGTTGTGATTTCGAGTGGGAGTTGAGTTTGGGTGAATTTCTCCAAGAACCCTAAATCGGATACTGTTCATCCGATGCTCTTTTCTTTGATTTCTGGGTGTAGGTTGCTTGAAGTTCTAATTAATCATGTTTAGGAGTAATTTTAAGCATATTCAGTGTCTTGGATGTGTGATTTTTGGGAGTTTTGGGAATCTTTGAAGAACTTTTTCTTCTTCCCTGTGCTGGAATAGCGTCGCCGGTGGTGATGTGTGTGGGGGACGAATTTATGCTCTGACTGAAGGATTTAATTAACTCGTTATAGCTGCATGATGATTGTTCAATTTTTCCCTCTCATATTTTCTCTGCCGCCGAGTTCTTATTCTTGTTCTCCCGTCTCTTTGAATTCTCGTTCATCTGGGGCCACTGATTTTTAGTGTGTTGAAGAGTGTGATTTTGTGAGTTGTGGCTGATGAATGATTGTATATGAAGGTGATTAAGTGTCCAGTTTCTCTTCTTTCCTTTGTGGCTGCTCTGCTCTGCGTCGGATTTCTTGTTCTTCTTCATGTTCATTTGAGTTTTATTCCCTTTTGGTCACTGATTTCTGATGCTTATTAGGCTGAGCTGATTGTTGCTTAATTTAGTTAAATTTTGCTCCCTCTGTTTCCTGTTCTGTTTTGGCTGTAAGGATTAGAGAAAATTTTTATGATTAATTTTTGTTAGTCTGGTTGTAAATGTTAGATTGTAATTTAGCATTAATGGAGAATGGGTTTTAGTGTTAAATCTCTCAAAGGTTTAAAAGATGCTGTAAAAAGGATTTTTCAACAAGTAGCAAGTATTTGAGGAATATTTGAAGTAAACGGATATGTGTTAATAGTGTGGTAATATTAATGGTTTCTGAGTGATGTTTGGGTGAATTAGTTCTAAGTAAGTTATTCTGTTTTAGTGTTGGTGTTAAGGAAGTAAGAGGATCTAAAATTGATTAGTGGATGGATTAAAAATTTACATAAGAGCAAGTAAGAATAGTAGGGATGTGAATGAAGTTAGTCTTTATACTTGGGTTAAGCAAGACATGAAAAGTCATTGAGAATTAAAACTAATCTTTTCAATTTCCAATTTGTGTTTAAAAAAGTCCTTTAAGGGAATTGCAAAAGAGCTTATGAGTCTGGTTGGGAATGTATTATTCTTACAATATGAATTAGTAATATGTTGCTGTTATAAGGTTCCTATAAGCTACGAAGGAATATTGATGGATGGCTAAACGATGAGAGTTGATTGAAATCATTGCTGGGGCTTAATTGTAGTTAGTTTAGTGTTTAAGATTATTGAAAGAATGTTCCTTGATTATAATCAAGAAATAATTCGAGTTTAAGAACTTATTAGAGTTCCTGTGTAAGTATTAGACGAAAGTTTAAAGGGGAATAATAGCTACTGATGGGATGATGTTCAAATCTTTGGAATTTGAATCTAGGGGTTGGAAGTTGAATTTTAAGGTAGGATTGGGAGTTATAACTGTGATGAATCAAGTAATGGGTAATTGAATAATCTAAATAATGTGTAAGTGATAGACCAAATCATTAAATGCTATTATGTGAATTTTTAGACCGTAAAAGTAGGACTTATTCTAGGTTCTTGTAGATATTTAAGTGGATATGGTTGTTTGGGTTGATAAGAATTTGAGTGTAATCTATAGCAGCTGTGTTATAAATGGAGAAAGTGTGTTTAGGGTCTAATAAAGGATTTTAAGGGATTCTAGAAGTTAATTGCTATTTTCTTTGCTACTTTGTGTGAATGACTAAGGCTTTTTAAGAATAATTTTTATAGAAATTATTGATCAAACATTAAGAATAAGAAGATTTAATGTAAGTAAATTATTAAGGTACATCAAATGATTATAATTCTAAATAAAGAATTTTTAGGAACTTGAAATGTAACTTTATATATTTTATATATATATATAATTTAAAGTAATTAGAATATTTCTATGCTTGTGTATGTATTATTTGCTGATTAAAGTTAGAAATATTGATTTAAGAAATATATTAAAAATGTTGGGTAGAGATGTAGGTAACCTTATAGAAACGTGAGAGGCGCTGAATAATTATATATAAATATAAGTATTAATTTATGATTTATATGTAAATAGGTTTTGATAATGACATAAGTCGAGGAGGTCAGTGGAAAAGAGACAGTAAAGGATTAAGCTTGGATTCCAGGTAGCAGTTTATTTCAGTAACCATTAAATTGCATGTATTATTTTGTAATAACTGTTGCATTTAGTTGGTAAGTTATTATTCCTCAGATGGAGTACTCCAGGCTTAGGTGATTAGCTACACCTTTGCGAGATTAGTTACGTTTTAGCCTTATGTGCTTTAACGAGAAACCCTGCAGGTAAAGCCTCCACTATAACGAATATATTGTTATTAGTGGTTGGCAGGTGCTTTTAGCACACAGATTAATAGGAATAAGGCTATCATCATTTGCACAGCTTTATGAAATATATACATGACAATTGCTAGCATGATAATATATGTTAATGAAAGAAACTGCTATTGGGATTTCCAATCTCACCCCCTTCCCCAAACATTTCCAGTTTAGCAGGTTAAAAGAAGCTAGCGGGGGAGAGGAGTAGACGAAGAAATTAGGAGTAGAAATTGAAAAGTCAGAGGTAGTAAATATTTTTAATAAGATTATTTGTATATGTTGTAAAGGTAAAATTATTAAATTATTAATAGAGAGCCCAGGAAATAAAATTACTATAAATGTATGTATTATCTTAATGTCGCTGCGTATTCTGATAAAAGGGTTATCAACCGAGGTAACCCCAGCGTTTTAATATCGGAAAGGTAGAAACCCATAAATAGATACAGAGAACCCATGGATGGGTTTTCACTCCCCACACACTATCATCAAGGGGAGAAAATTATAAGGGAACCTAGGTAGTTTGATTGTTTTATGCACCACTTGGTTTTATAAAAAGATTTAAATTCTAAGACGTCTGAAAAGCCCATTCCAACCAATAGAGGGTTGGTATAATGTTTTAAAAGAAAAAGTTTTAAATTTTCCGTATTTTTGGGCTTCGAATATTTATAAAAGTGGTTATAATTCAATTAAATTGCTATAATATAGTAGTAAAAGTCCAGGTGTTACAACAGGTGGCCTTTTTTAAATACTAGTGACCCTTAACCTTATAATCTACAACAAACCTTATCATCTGCAACAACATTGAGAATGGCCGAGCTGTTAAGGAATTCATCAAGACCCTCAAAAAATGAATTCCCTTCCATATTCTCCTCAGCATTCCCAGCCACATTACCATCCCTTTCAGGCTTTAACGTTTTATTAGGATTTGGACTCGGATTTATGACCCTAGAAGCAAACAATCAACTTCCACAGGTCCTAAGATTCTGAAACAACACAGGCAAGTAGTAATTTTCACATCAAGTGATTTATTATTTTCTACTAAGTTCTCCTTTTAATCAAATAAAGAAAATACACTGCACATAAGCACAAATCTCTAACCAAAATGTTGACAGAGGAAATCAAATTTTCATGCGATGAACACACACACAATGCTTTCTCAAGTCATGGAGTTTCTTCTCTTTATAAATCTTACTTGGATCTGATAACACTTCAGAATACATGCACAAATGCACAATTTTGTAGAACTACTATTAAACACATCAGCATTTTCTAGAGAAGAGTGAATAATTCAATCTTAAAAAGCAAGTAACCAAATCCCAGCTAAAACATAAAACCTATAATTCTTCAAAGTGGAATGGTGCTAAAAAGTCAATAACACTGATCCACCAAATGTGTAACACCTACTTCTAGGACTCATTCCCAAGCCTAATAATCTTTGGGAATCATATTCAAGCTCATATGGGACTTAGAACATCAAAACCACAACTTTTAAAACTTTTCTTTATTTCTGGAAAAATGCTGAAAATGCGGAACTTTTCCAGCAACTTTGAAAAATTATAACTAATTGTAGAAACATGGTTTTTACTTAGTTCAAGTCTCAAATTAAAGCTTGAAGAGTCCTCTTTCTGGGAAAAATATCAAACATAATATGCATCAACCCAGGTGATACAGATATTTGATTTTCCCAACCTGCCTTCGTTTTCACGCCCAGAAATATTGGCCTTCTTGCGTGAATTTTAGCTTAAGCTACATAACTCCGATTTACTTCGTTTTTGGGTTTCCAGAAATCCCTATATGTCTAGTATTTTACATAAAAATTACAAATCTAAAGGCAATCGTTTTCTATCTCGAATAATATCATCAATAAACATTGCACAGAATGGAACCCAGAAAATAGCATTTCATTTGCATGAATTGAAACTTGTTCTTAATGGCCAAGAATGACCATATACATACATAAATTCAAAAGATGAACACAATAGCAACATAATCTAGGGCATCCCAACAATATTACATATTTATCATGAGTTCAAGGATGCACAACAAAAACAAAGATCATAATCTTCATCTTGACTAAGCTATCTTCTTCTCTTTCTCCATGGATGAACTTGCTCCTAAAATGGTTTAGATTTGGGGGTGAGATTTTGGGGAAAATCTCAGCAGCACAATACTCAACAAGCAACCAAGCAAGTTTAACATTGGACAAGATATGGCAATACCAATAACTTATACATGTGAGCATTTATGTTCTTAAATAATAACATATAAACATAGCATTATAAGAAATACATAATCACTTCAAACATGATTCATCAAGGCAGCCAAATACCACATCACAATATTGAAACAATGCTGGAAATGTAAGAGAGTAAGTACTACCTTATAGCTTTACAACTTCTCTTGGAGTCACAACCTTCAAGGCTCCTCAAGAACACTCAAGAACACTCAAAAATACTCAAGAACACTCCTTTTTCTCTCACTCTCTTTGGGGCTACGAATTTTGGTGTGTAGAATGGGATGGAAGAGGTCCTATTTATAGGGGAAATGAGGGCAAAGATCACCCCAAGCCACTTCACACATTACCCAATAGAATTGAGACTTCTCTTGCACTTTATCCTACCTAATGCTCCACTCATGCTTTATTTTCTTTTCTTGCTTTTCTTTCCTTTACCTAATGCTCCACTCATGCTTTCTTTTCTTTTTCTTTTTCTTTTCTTTCTTTTCTTTACCTAATGCTCCACTCATGCTTTTTTTTCTTTTCTTGCTTTTCTTTCCTTTACCTAATGCTCCACTCATGCTTTCTTTTCTTTCTTTTCTTTACCTAATGCTCCACTCATGCTTTCTTTTCTTTTCTTGCTTTTCTTTCCCTTACCTAATGCTCCACTCATGTTTTCTTTTCTTTAATATAATTTTATGCTTACAATTCCTTATTTATTTATTATTTGCAACATAATTCCTTCCTTCTTCATGACATGTGGTGCCAACCTAGGCTCCACAAGGAGAAATTACTATTTCTCATGGGCTTAGGTCTTAGTCCATTTTCTAAGCCCAATCTCAAACTAGATGGGTTTCTTAGCAAATAATACCATGCAAAATTATACTTAATTATTATAAATTCTTCTTAATGTTTTATGAGAATTCTTAGGGAAGATTATCAACAAATACTTAAACTTCCTCATGCTTTAAATTAATGCCTATAAAATGTAATTTCCAAGCTAATAAAAATTGGGACGTTACAAAATGAGACAATTTCTGGAAGGGAAAAAAGAGTAGATTTATTATCAGCACATAGTGACTCTCAGGTCAACTCAAACGAAGTCAAGGTAAATCCTAATAATACGTGGCTTTTAGGTCAGCTAAAGCGAGCAGATAAGCCAAGACACAAGAAAGCATGCTTATCCCTCTAGTTATAAGTATTGCATGATTAAAAGAGTACTTAACCTTGTCCTAACAGGCTTAAAAGTACCCCATTAGACTCTATTGTTGCTTTTAAAAACAGCATTAACTGTCTTTCAGTCTGAAAGAAGTTTAAAAGGATGATGAAAAAAGGAACAGATAATGAAGCAAAGGTAGGAGCATTTGATACAATGGAAAGCATCATTCAAAGTAATAGATCAATACATTGCTTCTTATCAATCTTATTCAGTTTAAGGACAAGCAAAACTCATTAGACAGATATAAGCAAAATACAGGTCATTTGCATCTCTGAAAAAACAACAGAAAAACCACACAATACCAATAATACTACCACAACAACAGCCAAAAAAACACATAGAAAAGAAAACACATATATGCGTTAGGCAAATAATTCAAAAGCTAGATTAGTTAGCATGATCAGTATACCAATAAATAACGCCTAAATAATCATTAAGGGAAAATAAATGGTCACAGACTGGACCAAAGAGAAATGTGCTATTACAAAATTGATGTTGCATGTAGATACATGATATAAGACATAGAATACCAAAGTTATCAGCCATACAAACAGATAGTGATGCTTCTTCACCGCCGTCAATGCTCACCATTGCAGAAAGAAGCAGAGCTCAGGTTTGGTTAACACACAATCCTGCCTTGCGATGACCAGTAATGATAAATGTAGGAAAGGAAACTTCAACATTTGATTTTGGGAAACAATGAATATTAAAGATCCATGCGATGACAAGTACTGATTGTTTGCCAACAATGTAACAATTTTAAGAGCAATTATCTCTTTGCGAAGCTTCTTGATCAGTGGTGGCTGGGTTCAAAATGATGGTGATAGGTTTTGTGGCCGAACGGCGGCGATCGAAGAGGAATGCAAGACGGCGACGGCTAGGATTGGGTGACTGTAAAGGTTAACAATGATGATGGCGAAGTCTAACGATGAAAGATTTTTTTTTCTTTTTTTTTAATGTCATGCTTTCCATGTCTCACAATTCTTGTGAGAAGTGGAAACACTCTTTCAACATCTCATAGATATTGTGAGATGTTGAAAGAATGTTTTTAAATGTCCTACTTTACACCTCTCAAATATTGTGAGACGTAGATATCACTTTCTGTCTTTTATTTTGCCCATTTTTTTGATTTAACGCTTTTGTTTTCCTAAAATCCACGTCTCATTATTAAAAATGAGACGTGGTTTATTTGAAACTTCTCCAAATATTTAAGATTTTGCCACCACATTTTTTTCTAAGTCTAATATTAAAAAAGAGATATAAAGGGGACGTAAATAATGTTTTTTGTAGTAGTAATATGTAAAAACTTGATTCTTCCACAAAATTGTGACATATAATACCAACACAATTAGCAAATATTTATATGGAACACCTTTATTCATGATTTTGAAAATCATTGTGGAATTTAATAACTTGATATATTGGTCAAGTAAAATGCAAATTTGTATATTTTCCAATAGATATTCTATGTTAAATGATTTTCTTATACATGCTTCTGGGATTTAAGATCCTTCAAGTATTTTCATGTAAATTTCACAATATTCAATTATTGATGTATATTTTCTTTTCATATACTGTCAGAGTTATAGTATAAGCAAAATAATTATATCCACACAAAAAATATGCCTTATCATATGCTTCATCGCCTTTGTGAAAATCTATATTTCACACAAATATTTATATCCCTTAATAAGTTTATATTTTAGATATTTGGACTGCAGGTCCATAATTTTCATATATTGAAATTATAATCATATTTTTGTTGTGATTTTCCTTTTGTTTTCCTTTTGGTCAATCATCTTTATATCAACTTCTTATAACATATCTCCATATAAGATCCTCAATTAATCACATGATATCATTTTCAAAATTGTTGTCAACAACTTTATTCCTTTTGATTCCGTTGTTTCTTATTGCTACATACTTATTGAGATTTCTTTATTATTTTTCAAGTATCAGAACCTTCTTTGAGGTTTTTCAATTAGTTATATCTTAATACTCTTCTGGAGTACCTCCTCAATATGATTATCTTCATTATAATCTCCTATTTATTCAAAGTATTTATCTTTTGAGCTAATTGATTTCTCATACTTCAGGCATGTTGCATTTGTTGGAGCATTTTCAGCTGGAATATGAGATTTAATAATTCTCATCTAGATATTTTGTACCTAGCAGATATTTTGTAATATTTCATGAATGCAAAGTTTGATGAACTTCTGATTCATACTACTATATTTGATTATCTATATTTGATAAAAATAGTGCATTCAATGTTTTTCTTTTCCAACTATTCATTTTCTCCCCCTCATGCTTGCACAACTTTTTGTTGAATAATCATGCAGTATAAAGTCTCCTAAATCAATTTGTTTCATTTAAAAATATCGTTTTGTTTCATTCAGAAACAAACAAAAAGAAGGAGGTCTTTATCCAACATTTATCTCGACTTTTTTCAACATTCATCTATGTACATTGTGATGGATTATTAGGTATATGCAATGCACATTCAAATATTTTAAGATGGAAAATATCTAACTCCTGACCAAAAGCTAATTTTACTCTGAGAATCTTGTTGGCTTGATATAAATATGTGCTACAACATGTAAATAATATTAAATATATCATCATTGAAATAGAAACTTTGTTCTCTAGCTATCCATGGAGGCTTTAATAAATGATTTATGGATCATATAATATGGAAATAATGCTCTCAGCATAATTTATTCAAACAAATATGCAAACTTCAGGTTGCAAACTTAAAAAATTAGCACATGTAACCACCTTATAGATGTATCTATCAAATTTATTGAATACTTGCATGGTTTACATGCTATTTCAATGGGCTCATGAGATTGATAAAATCTAAAAATATAGTGATCCATTCTAAATCACAACTAGTGCTTTTTTCATTGGAAATTTTATTTGAGATCAAGAAGCACATAATAGTTATTGAATATATGTTGGCTATTCAAGAATCTTATGGTTCTTCAATGGATGTCAATAAATAATTTGATGTTTAACATAAAATAATTTGATGTATCATGTATATGACTTGGATGATCAAACAAGTCATGCCAACAATAGATTTATTTAGATTAGTAAACTTTAGGTTTAATATATCAAGTTTCTTATGCCAAGAAAAACTTTATTTGGATCAGTAAACCAGGGATTTACTATATCATGTTTCTTAACCAACAATAAACTATTCAATTTCAATGTTTAAAATCATACCTTGACACCCATCTTTGAGAGATGAATTGAACTTTGTGAGGAATGATATCATTTAAGATTCAACATTAACTTACACTTGAATTACAACAATGTATATTCAACATTCAAACATTAACTCACACTTGAAGAATATGAGTTGAATTTAATTGAACATTCAATATTAACTCAAACTTGTATTTTAACAATCTCCCC
This sequence comes from Mimosa bimucronata, assembly GCA_037074515.1. Classification (NCBI taxonomy): domain Eukaryota; kingdom Viridiplantae; phylum Streptophyta; class Magnoliopsida; order Fabales; family Fabaceae; genus Mimosa; species Mimosa bimucronata. The sequence goes on from CM073441.1 coordinate 24,169,310, forward strand.
CTCAAGTGTGAGTCATACCAATAAATTTCTGCTATTCATGTATTTCAAAAACAATTATAGTAGGCCAATAACCTACATTGCATTTGGAAGCTCATATACTTCCTTACTCACATATAAATATGGATTCAATCCAATTAGATTGGATTATCTTTTCCATTCCCTTCAATGAACCGAAGTGTTAATATCAATTTAAGGGGTCATAGTTTTCATGGTCAATTCCTCTTTCACCCAAATAATAAAAATGTTTAATAGTTCTTCAGAAACTATATCAATTTTGTTGTACATTAGTTCTTCAAGAACTAACATATAATATGTATTTCTATAGAATTTGATTACTCGTTTATCATAATTTGTTTCTTTTGAAATGCATTCAACATATAAACTATTTGAATGTTAAACCAATAAACGTGTCAGAATTATTGTTAAATATAAGAAGAAGAGATTAATATAATAAAAGATTATCACGTTTATTTGAAGAAAGAAATTATAGGTACGTTTTCAATGGTTAAATTAGACTTCAATATCACGTATTAGTAATGCAATAATCAATGGTTACATAGGAACATGTATTGTATTAAGAAGAAAAATAATCATTTTATACGTTTATTGGTATGGTTAAATAATTCATTCTATAAACTATTTGAATATTTAAGTATTTGAATATTGAAAAATAATATTCACTGATTAACAATAATTAAGTATTAAACCAATAAACGACAAATCATTGATTCCTTAATAAATGACAATTACCATTTATAAGCTATGCAAAAGAAATCTCAAATCAATTATGCTATGTGTACGAAAACTTATAGATAAGGAATGAATATACATTTCTTAATTTGGTGATAAAATTGTATTCGAAAGTCATCAATTTCCTTGGAAGAGTGTTGTGAAGGGTAGCAAGTGCAAACTCAAGTTTAAGAAGATTTGGTGTATTATCCTTAAGAACCAGTATGATTCCATCACCACTCAAAAAAAAAATTCTTATACAATATTAAAGAGTTATTATAATTTGCTCTTTTATAATTTAAACACTAAAAAAAACTTACATATCATGTAGTCTTCTAAGTTTAACGCATCACTTCGCAACTTATGGAATGTCTTAGACATTGTAACACTTACAACCTAATTATACTTTTTAATGCATTTTAAATTACCATTCATCAATTACAAAATTATTTATTGATTAACTATGTAAGAAAAAGAATTTATCACAAAAAATTACTAACATAGTTAGAAAAAGAATTTCCATCGTTTCAATAAAATACCAATTAAATGCCCTAACCATGATAGAAAAAGAATTTCCATTACTAAAGCACTATCACGGTTAGAAAAGAATTCGACATAATGCGAGAGAAGTTATCTATGTTAGAAAAGAATTCTTTTAAATAAGGCAAAAGGCTAACGCATGGATAATTAAAGAACAAACCATCATCTAACTAAATCAACTAATGAAATTAGAATATCAAAAGCTCTATGATAATAACTAAAATAAACCTTCATGGATATTAATCCATAAAAATCACATTACTCAAAAAATGTCCTTATTCAAGTTTAGATTCCAATTGATAAAAGATGAACATAAAATGATTAAGTTCACCGGACTAGGATCGGCCTAAAAAGAAAATAACCATCAGTCGACTAACACAACACATGCAAATTAAAATCCTTAAATCAAAGTGAACAACAAAACTTGGAATTTAGCAGAAGCAAAAACAACATACATCATGTCCCTAAATGTGGCAATAATCTCTATCCCGCTGGTCCAGAGACTCACAAGCTTAGTAAGGTAATTCCAGATCCTTCCCTTGGTTTCCCTTTATGTTACCAGGACCTGTAAAAATAAGATAAAAGCGGGTAGACCTAGGTAACCACTAACTACTCGCCTACGTGTGGTGTGTGCTAGCAATGTGTTCAATAGAGTATTACTAGGTATAATTGAGATCAAATCACATGACAAGTACCAATTAAATGCATAGTGATGTTAATGACAATAGCTTATACTTTCTAATACATAAGACCAATCCAGAATCAACAGTCATGATATAACATAATATAACTCTCCACATATTACCATCATCATATAGCAAATTGCGCAAATATAATTCATCAATCACATATCTCAACATTGTACGTTACAAACCAATACATAGATAACAAACCAAATAATCAATAACACTGATATCATACAGTCCAGTAGGGACTCACAACCCTCGCTTAAGACCAGGGGCGTTCCCCCCAATTCGTTTTTCCATTTTATGTTACTTAGTCCTTGTGGGTCAACAAGGAACTTCATAGCTCGATGGCATTTTAGTTAATTATTCGGTGTTCATAAACAACAACCGAACATGATCATAGATAAGCAACTATCCACAAGCACAATGCCCATTCCAGAATTTTTAACAATTTATTCATGCAATAGATATATATATATATATGAAGCTCCAAAATAGAACTCACTAATTAAAAAGGCGATGTGACTTCTAGTTATCGAGGTACAACTAAAAAAGCTATTAAATAAAATAATATGACTTCTAGTCATTTTGTAATATTTTCTTTTTGTCTATATGACTTCTAGTCATATTTAATTTTCATATTTTCTCATAATATTAATAAACATAGAAATATGAATTCCATGATTATAGTTCAATAGCCAAGACGTGCATATTATTGGCTTTTAACTATCAATGCCACCAATTTAATGTGATAAAATTAATTATCGCTCTTATAATTTGTTCCTTGCTTTCAATAGCAAATAATTACTTTTCTTAAATAGTGGTCTTAAAGACCACGTCAAGTATCTTTCAAAGCTATAAAGCTATTTTATGTCATTTGATGCTTAAGCCATTTGTCATTAGCCTTCAGGGCTTGGCATTTTTAATATTTAGATGATCAAAATGTCACTCATTTTTTCATGCCTTTTTTTAAATCACAAGATGGTCTCTACCAATAATCAGTATCAAAAGTGATGAGGTTTCAGGCCATCTAATCAGAAATTTGGGAGTATCATGGCTATTGGCCATTCAATAATATGAAACATAAATAAAATGACATGATAGCAACTTAAAATTAACATAAAATGTAATGATAGAAAGGTAAATGAAATAATATAACAAATAAAAAACAAGAATAATATAAATTGCAATATCAATAACAAAATAAAAGGCATAATATAAGATAATAAAATGAAATTAAAATGACAAAATAAAAGGCATAAATTATATAAGGGTTTGGTCCCTAAACTTTGAAAGTTTTGGTTTTGGTCCCTGAACTTTACAATCAATGATAGAAAGGTAAATGAAATAATATAACAAATAAAAAACAAGAATAATATAAATTGCAATATCAATAACAAAATAAAAGGCATAATATAAGATAATAAAATGAAATTAAAATGACAAAATAAAAGGCATAAATTATATAAGGGTTTGGTCCCTAAACTTTGAAAGTTTTGGTTTTGGTCCCTGAACTTTACAATCAATGGTTTTGGTCCCTGAACTTTCAGTCAATTTTGGTATTGGTCCTTGTACTTTTAGTCAATTTTGGTTTTGGTCCCTAAACTTTCAGTTAATTTTAGTTTTGGTCCCTCAAGCTCATGGACTAAAGCCATCGATTTTAAAGTTCGAGGACCAAAACCAAAACTTTCAAAGTTCAGGGACCAAAACTAAAATTGAGTGAAAGTTCACGGACCAAAAGTTATATTAACCCCATTATATAAATAAAAGGCATAATATAAAATAATAAAATGAAATTAAAATGACAAAATAAAAAGGATCAATAAAAGAGAGACTGATATATATATATTTATATTATAATATGCATATGTGTAAAAAAAAACTAAGCACTATGTAGCATAATATTTTATAAATATAGCACTCTATATATATATATATATATATAACATGCATATGTGTGCGTGTGAATTAGAGTGTGCGTGTGTGCACAAATGATGTAACATGAAAAAATTGAACACGAAAAATGATAGGTAAAGAACTTAGAAAAATAAATTGTATGTGCTATGTGTGTGTATAACAACATATTAATATATAGGGAGTATATGTGCTCTGTGTGTATTGTGCGCACGCGTGTATAACATTATATTAATATATAGGGAGTATAGTTAAAATTTCATAGCAAATTCGTGCTGATCATGTGATATAAAAATAAAGAAAAGAAGAAATATGTAAAGAGGAAGATGGAATAGCAAAACAAGATATTTGAGAGGAAGTAAAAGAGTATTTTCATTCACTTGTAATTCTTAGTACAAATGCCTTATACTTGGCCTCTATTTATAAGCCTCCATACATTAAAGTCCATAATTACAGTTACAAAGGAGTAAATATGAGTATAATGACAATAATAATAAGAAACTCCCACAAATCATTCATTGGGAGGTTATAGGAAAAAAGAATCGTAAAAATGTGGAGACCAACCACTATCATGTATCAATATTTATAACAAACCTATAGTTTATACAAATTATTGATTTAATTAATTTTTTGGTGTCTATAATTTAATTATCTATACTTGAAAAAGAAAACGCGTTGGTAGCGTCATGCGAGTTGCCTTAAATGATCATTGTCCATCGTGAAAGACAATCTGAAAATTGAAGTCTTCACTCGTACTTCCTTTGTCAAAAAACAATTTTTTTTAAAAAAAATACTACATGAAGATAGATCAGCGAAAGAAATTAAATAAAAATTAAGAGAAACACACAGATAAAAAATTACCTGGTAGGAGCAGCCACATAAGCATTATTAAGGCGTTATTGACGGTTTTTTACCCATAGTATAACTCAGTTATGAGTTAAACTAACAATGATCAATTTTTCAAAAATATGAAAGGACAAGAACTAGATTTTAAATGAGAAAAAAAATTCAAGAACTGAATTATAAACGTGTCAAAAATAAGAGTCATATTTGAAAGAATGAGTTATAAGTTAGTTTAAAATTCAAGAACAAATATAATAATTTCCACAAATCTATATAATTTTCTTTTCACACGGATTTGATCTATGTATGATATATATTGTTTTTAGCCTTTGTGCGTATTTAATCCGTGGGATAGATAACTGTAATAATTAGCATAGATGATATATTTTGCTTTCTTTTTTTTTCAGATTGAGAAATCAAAGAAAAAAGTTGATTGTTAATGGTCCTCATCCATCTTAAAGTCTTCAAGCTTCTGAGTTTGTGTGGTGAAAATGGATATGAAATGGCTAAACATTACCTGAATACCGCAACATACTGGTCATATATTGGAGTGTGTGCATAGAGAGACGTTAAATTATAGAAAACACCCTGAATTTTGAGTCAGTTGTATATATAATATATATTTGAAAGTTTAAATTAAGGACCACCGACGTTTTATGTTTGGACTCTCAACTCCCTTACTGTTAAAATTAAGTTTTCGTTAAAGTCAATGGTTTTTATCATATCTAATTTTTTTATATTTTGTTTTGTATAAAGTGTCATTGAAAAATAACTCTTTTCATTTTATATAAATAATAGTAAGTATATTATAATATTTTATTTCAAATAATACATGATCAAATAAATATTTTACATGCATTTTAAGTAATTTTTATTTTTTAGACGTTCTATTTATAATATGCACCATCAAGAAAATATTTTAAATCCTTTTTTAAATATTAAATATTTTTCAAATATTTAAAAATACTTAAAATCATATATCAATTATCAAGGATTATTTTTTAGAATGACATGATATGTAATAAAAAAGGTTAAAACTATTAATGACAAAAACCCTTAACTTTAACAGAAATCTTAATAGCAGGAGAGTTAAGAGTTAAAACATGAAACATTAGGGGGTCTTAATTTAAAGTTTCAAAAGTTAGAGAGGTTATGTACAACTGATTCAAACGGTTATATGTAATTTAACTATATATATATATATATGAAGCTCCAAAATAGAACTCACTAATTAAAGACGTGTGAGATGGGGACACATTAGGGTCAAAGTCTTTAGAGAACATCCAAATTAAGGCATTGTACATAAACATAACGTCTGAGACAAGCACAATTGAATAAAAAGTAGTATAGCGTATTAATTGGCCCCACACAATTGAAATTGAAATACATGAACATTCAAATATGCATAATGGATTCACATAAAATGGATAATGACAATTAGAACATGCCTAATTATTTTTAATTGTTTTTTTTTAAAATAAGATCACCACCCTCCATTAACTTCTTCCAAATGGGGGTGTTGAGCTTTGCTCTAGTGACCTGAATGGCTTAGGCAGGACCAGTTTGGTCAGGCCATCATACTGCTTGAACATTTTCAAATATATATATTTTTTTAATGTATAAGATTATGGGTTAAAAACATCAAATTTTATAAATGCAAAAAGTTATGATAGCTCCTAATATTTGGGCATTAGTGTTATTTAAATTTGTATTAGTGGTTGTGGAGATTGGGATTAGGTGTCCTGTAACAAGTTTTCTATGCAGTGCTCAAGTGCCACCAATCAAGACATAAAGATAAATATTTATATAACGAAAAGAATATGATAATATTATAAATGTGTTGGTATTGTACCTGCACTTAACCACTGAACACAAAACTCGCTAAACTCATCGCAGGGGCTATATTATGTTATATTTTCGAAGTTTCTGAAGCCAAAGTAATTAATAGCAAATCTGAAGCAGTAAACTTGCTCCTGTTGTTGATTATTATTTCTGAATAACTACTTCAATTTCTCAATTTACTATTTTGGTTTTGCTATTAATTACTCCTATTTTAGAAGTTTCAAAAATATAGTGGGCGTCAGTTTCAACTAATCACAAAGTTCATAATCCATTTGTCTTATTTATCAAAAAAAGAATAGTTAATAACGAAATAAGAAAGGTAAATAGAGAAACCCCAAGTAGTTAATTATGAGAAGATAACCAGTAACAAGGGCATTGTTTCTTACTTCAGTATAGTTGTTTACTATTTTGGTTTTACTATTAATTACTTTTATTTCCAAAATTTAAAGTGTATTAGGAATATTTTAAGGGCAAGACTATAAGTGTCAAAGACCTAATGGCTATCGGCCCAAAGGGATATTCCTAAACTTTAGGGCCGGTTTGGATTAGTTTTTTGAGAATAGCTTTTGAGAAAAAAGCTAAAAAAAATAGCTTTTGGAGAATAGCTTTTCTTAAAAATTAGCTTTTGATAAAATGAGAGTGTTTGGATAAGCATTATCAGAATGACTTTTTCACTTGCAAATTACCAAAAAAGACATTAGCTAATGTGGTATTTGCATATAAATGATATTTTTCAAACATTTTGAACATCCAATTTTATAATCAGTAACAAATTTTAAATTAGATTTGTAAAAAATTAAAATTATAATACTAATCAATTTTAATATGGTAAAAAAACTCAAAAATATATTAGTTAGCAAGTAATAGAAACCCAAACTTTTCTTAAATGGAAATTATTTTTATAAAATATACATTATCATATTATACAATATGCTCTAGTTTTTTTTTATAAAATATATTATTATCAACTTGAGTGGCTGTGAGAAATAGGAAATAAGAGATGGGTGATGATGCTTTTGCCAGCTGGCCCTTAGTTCAAGCAGGACAAAAGGGACAGTGAAGGAGGAGAAGAGAGTAGAAGAATATAAGGGTAATTTTGGTAAAACATTTATAATGGGATAGAAAGAGGGAAAAGGCACCTGGAAAAAGGGCGAAAAGTAACTTTTTTTATCAAACTATGGTTTTAAACCTCAAAACCTAGGTTTCAAGAAAAAAAAGTGCTTTTACATACAAATTTTGAGAGTGTTTGACATGCTCTTTTTGAAACCTAGGTTTGGATACCCGAAAATGCTTTTTTATGGGTACCCAAAAAGCACTTAGTTAGTGGTTGGTAGCCAAAAGAGCTTAAATGATTGGTTGTCCAAGCTTTGGCAATTGGGCGACAAGGGATGGTTTCTCAAAAAGGGAAAAAAAGTGAGGGCACTAATGGTTTTTCACAACCTTTTAAAATTTTAATAGAGTGATTTGGGGTTATTGAACTTCAACACCTTAACATATCATCTTTTTAATAATTCAAGGGTATTTTTCAGTCTTTTTTTCCCCCTATAATGAACTCCACTCCTCTTTATAAACCAAACAAAAATTATTAAAATACATTCCCTCCCCTTCCTCTCCAACCAAACAAGACCCCTCTCCTCCTCTAATAATTATGATAGGTGATACACTTTTATTTTCATCTTTTTGAAAAGTCAAATTAAGAAATTAGGAAATAATTGAAAAACTCCATATATCGTTAGAATCAAAGTCTTTTTAAGACAATCAAATTACGGCAATGGACAAAAAACTTTGTAAGAGGAGCATAATTGAACATTGCAAATGCAGTCTATTGGCCCCACACAATTGGAACTGGAATACATGAACATGAATTGCGGTCTATTGGCCCCACACAATTGGAACTGGAATACATGAACATGAATTATATCAAATGTGCATAATGGATTCACAAAAATTGGAATGTGACAGTTAGAAAATATCAATGTTTTTTATTTACTTTTTTTTTTAAAAAAGAGTCACCAACTCTACCTCCCATTGCCTTCAACGAGCCATAACAAGGCTTCATTTGCTTCCCTTAATTATGTGCATATACGCGTTCCCTTTTGGGGTGAATTGAATATTTACAAAATTTGCTTTACTTTTTTTAAACTTTCTCAGAAACATAACACAATAAGATATAATTGAGTAATCTTGATTATAAAACTTATTTTGAAGAAAGATGAATTGTAACACCTTACTCTAGGGACAATCTTTAGAGCCCTTTTATTAAGTTTGAACCACCAGAACTATTTAGAAGACCCAAGAATACCAAAAACTTAAAACTTTTCTTAAATATCTTACTTGGGCTTCTAACTTTGAAAATTCCTAATTAATTGCATACGAACTCAAAAATTGTGGTTCAAAGCTCAAACTTTATCTCTTTAAACATTCTTTATAATCATAACATAATCTTGGCTCAATTTGGTCCCATTATCACAGAAAAACCTTCTTATATTTTCCCAGACATATTAGAATTTCGCAGGAATTTCTGTTTTTAGGTCTAACTTGTAAAATTCATATCTCCTAATATACACGTCCAAAAATTATGCATGAGTACTTGATTTAAAGCTTAGGATATGTACTTTCTATCTGGAAAGTTTCACGTCCTTAATCAGAGTATAACTTGACGAAATATCCACCATAACAAAGCATATTCACATGCACTCATATTATTCTAAGTGTAGATATTAATTTCTACTTGAAGTAGAATTCATGTTCTTGGTTTTATTGCAGGTCTTTAGGCTAATTAGGCTCCTTATGGAGTTTATACATACAGACCAAAATATGATAATTAACTATAAACTCCATAACACTCTAGGCCCTCCTTGCCTTAGCTAGAGATCTGCTTGCTTTTCCTTTCCTCTAGAAGTGCTTGGTCCTATGGGTGGGACATAGAGAGGGGGGGTGAGATTTGGGGAAATCTCAGTAGCAATAATCACAATTAGTATATAATGCATGGTAAAAACTGTGCATATAAAAACTAGCCAATGAGAATAATACCTTACAAAACTTGTTATCTGTAAACTGTAATCTGTAACTATTTCACACATGATCATGGCAAAATAACTGAGTAAGGATATTAAATATTCTTATGCCTAACTACGGAATAAATGGCAAAAACATACATGCAACGAAAACAAAATATACAAAATTGCAAATTAAAGCCACCTCTTGTAGATTCTCTTTCTATAGCACTTCCTCTCTGATTTCCTTCTGGTAAAACCGATTGCAGATCAATCCCTAATATTAATAGGTACAACAAGAGATTAATATTTTGGTGCATGGGATAAACCTTTTACTACTCTTCCTCTTGAATTTTCGTTTATACCCCAAAATATTCCATTTCTAAATTTTCAATCACAAATCAAAACTTCTTCTATTTATTTCATGCTATAACTTGAGGCCTTTATTTTTGGTAAGCATATGAACACTTTCTTCTCCCATTTAGAATTACTTCTATACAATTCAATTCTTAATCCAACTATAGAATTGTATAAACTTGGAATTAGGGAGATAAAAATGTACTTACCAAGAGCTTAAAATAACTTCCTTCTAGAACTCCTTCTAGTTAGGCCTCCTTGTCTCTCTATTTTTCTTCCTCTTTTTCTCTTGATTTTTCTCTTCCTTTCTTTCTTTCTTCTCTTTCTTGTAACACCCCAAATTTTAGAAAATAGAAAATAAGAAATTATTTAAGGTTTTGGAATATTATTAAAAATATTAAAAAGCATTAAAAATGAAATTATGATGTTTTAGACATTATTAATAAATTTTAAGAATTATTTTCTTTAGAAAATAAAGAAAAATAAATTTATGATATTTAGGTATTTTTAATAATTTTAAGGTTTATTTTCTTTAAGAAATAAAGAGAAATAATTTGGAGATAGAATTTAATTTAGAAAAAAGAAAATAATAAAGGTTTATTTAAAATCTCGGAATGTCATATAGAAATTAAATAATCTTATAAATAAATTTATGAGGTCAGGTATATTTTTGATAATTTTTTAAAGTTTAATTTCTTTATTAGATAAGGAAGAATAGTTGAAAGATGAATTTAAATAAGGGAGTATTTAGAACCCTGAGGTAATGTTTAGTATTTAAAAAGTCTTATTTATAAATTTGGATACCAGAATATATCTGGATAATTTATTTATGGACTAAATATGGACTGATATTTTTTAGAATTGTAATTAAATTATGAAAGGAAGGGTAAAATAGGGAAGAGGTAAATGGCAATTTGTAATTCTATGATGGTGTAAGGGCAAAAGGGTCAAAATCCCTTAAAATATCCCCTAATCCTTATCCCAAAAATTAACCCACATGCTCAAATAAAAATATATCTCCCTCTCATCTGCGCAACACACACAGACACACCCACATATATGTCCCTCATTCCTGTCTTCACTCTCTCTCGCTCTCTCGTCCCTGTCACTCTCGCTCTCCGGCAACGAACGACGTTTTCCGACCAGATCAGCGGCAACCGGCGGCGCACGGAGGAGCAAAACGTGCCATACACTAAGGCTAACCTTGGGTAAGCCCTATTCCTTTCATTCCTCCACTTTCTCGTCTGATTTTGAGCTCGAATGGGAGGAAGAGAGATTCGAGTTTTGGGAGATTTACAAGCTTCTAATCCCATGGAACTGAAGCTTAGAACCTGGGTAAGAGTATTCCTAAAGTGATTTTGTAAGGGGATGAAGTTTGGGGGTTGATTTCCGTTGATTAAGGCTTCGGGTACTGTTCACCTCGATGCCATTTTCTGATTTCAGAGCTTCCTTGCTTTGAATCCTAGTTAATCTTGTTTAGGAGTAGGATTAATGCTCTAATTTCGCCTTGTATGCTGATTATTAAAGCTAGTGATTTTTGTTGAGATTTTTCCTTCTTCCCCTGTTCTCCGTTCTGTCGCCGGCGATAATGGCTAGTGGTGAAGAAAATTTTAGCATGATTAAAGGTTTAATCTCCTTGTTTAAGTTGCTTGATTTTGTTAGGAAATGATTGTTAAAATTTCCTTCCTTCTTGTTGAATGTTCGGCCTGATTTATTGTTCTTTATCTTTGGGTAATGTTGAACATGTTTTAAATGGAACTGGTATATATGATACTCTGAAAATGTTGGTGGTAGTAAGTTTAATCCTATTAGTAATTGTGTTGGTTGAATTTTTGATCTCTGCTTCCTGTTTTGTTTTGGCCGAGTGGTGTAACACCCCAAATTTTATAAAAGAGATAAAAAGGAATTATTTAATGTTTTGGGAATATTATTAAAATATTAAAAAGCATTGAAAAATAAATTTATGATGTTTTAAGCATTTTAATAATTTTAAGGATTATTTTTATTAGAAAACAAAGAGAAATAATTAGAAGATAAAAACGTAATTTGGGGAAAAGGGAAAATAAGGATTTAGTTGAGGACTTAGAAAGGTATTTGGAAATTAAAAAGCCTTATAAACAAATTTATGATACTGGATGTATTTTTAATAATTTCTAAGACTTATTGTATTTATTAATTGAGGAAAAATAGTTAGAAGATTAATTTTAATAAGGGGATATTTAGAATCTGTAAGTATGGCTTGTTATTTAAAAAGTCTTATAAATAAATTTGGACACTAGAATGTATCTGGATAATTTATTTATGGGCTAAACTTAGACTGATATTTTGATGAATTATAATTAAATTTTAAATGAAGGGGTAAAATGGGAAACATGTAAATGTCAACTTGTAATACTGATGTGAATTAGGGGCAAAATAGTAAAAAGTCCCATAAAAATCCTATCATCCTTATCCTATCAAATATGCCATGTGTTCAAATAATATACTCCCTCATCCCTTTCATTCATCTTCACCGTCACTTCCTCACTCTCTCTCTCTCTCTCTCGCGTTCTCACTCTGCTCCCTCTCGTGCTCCCTCCGTCTTCGATTTCCAGCAGCGTCTCCGGCCTCCAGCAGCGGCGATCGACGGTTATTCACGGCGGAAGACGATCAGGAGGGTTTGGGGGTCATCTCAGGTGAGTTCTTCCTTCTTGATTCCCTCTCTTCTGGCCGATTCTGAGCGAAGCGTGGGGGGGATGATTCGAAGTTTTGTGATGTTTTCAAGTTTCTGAAATCATCAAAATGAAGTTTAAGACTCGATTAAGAGTATTCTTGAAATGATTTTGCAAAAGGAAGTCGATCGGGTGCTTGATTTCTCATGATTTGGGCTCGGTTACTGTTCACCGACGCCATTGTTCTTGATTTCTGGAGTTTTGTTACTTTAAAAGCTTGATTAAACATTAATAGGAGTAATTTTAAGTCTATAAGTGTGTCTTGCATGTTGAATTTGGGGTTGCTTCTCTGGCTTGCTCGATTTTCTTCTTCCTTGTTCAATTTCTTGGTTCTTGAAATTCTGTCCCTCTGCGATTTTGTTTCTGCGTAAGATGAAGGGAAAATGGAATTGATGTTGACTGTTATTTGAATGTTAAGTTGTTCATTTCTTTTCTTCTTTTGCTTGTTCAGCCGAGTTTTTGTCCCTCTTCTCCCTGTTCCGTTGAATTCTTGCTCTTCCTCTGTTTCTTCGAATTTTGTTCCTCTTTAGGTCACTAATTTCTAGTACAAGATTATGAGGTTGATTGTATCTGGTTTATGAATTTGAAATTGTTCAATTCTTCCTTTCTCTGCTCTGTTCAGGTTGGGCCGAATTCTTGTTCTTGCTCTTTGAATTTGTTTTTCTGTGATTGTGGCTCTGCTCATGATAAAGAGAATGAAATTTATGACGATTACTATGGCCGAATGTTATTAACATAATAATTGTCCATTTATTCTCTTTTCTTGTTGGTTTGGCCGGTGAGTGATAGTGAAGGAAGGGGAAGAGGTTGTCGGTTTTGTGGATGTGAATCAGACTAAGGGATTTCTTGAATTTACTTGGTATTAACCATTTGATCTGGCTGATGTTTAATTATGTAAGAATGATTTCAATTAAAGGTGCAGTAGGGTATTTTTCTCTTCTCTGCTTGTTTCTGTGCTGTCCAGCAGCTTAGTGGCAGGAATAAGGGGAAATTTGAGATATTTAATCTAGTGGGATTGATGTTGGATTGTAGGATAAAAATGAGAACAAAGGTTGTAATTGAAGAAGGAAATAGGTTAAGTTGGAAGTTGGAAATCAATTCTAATTCTCCCTATTACTGCATGACAGTTGAGTTTCAGGTATTTTGATTTCTCTGGCTTTGGGTGTTAAAATAAATGTTAAAATTTTAGAAGGGGAGTATTGGAGCATAAGCCAAAGCTAATAGGAGTTGAGAACCATAGTAGAATTAAGTTTCAGATTTTCCTTATTATTGCTCTGTTTTTGGGAATTTAAGATGTTCATAGGATAAAGAGAACATGAATGATTTATGGTGAGTAGAATCTAAGTTAGTTTTGCTATTTTGAGGTTAAACCTGATTTGGATCACTATTTAAGGATCCCTAAGGGCTAAATCAATATTTTAAGGTGAATAGAGATTTTGGATGTTGGTTTGGGTTGCTTTAACTATGAAAAGAGGGCTATTATAAGAGTATGAAATGTTTCAGGTTTGAAAGGTGTTGATTGTAGGGGATAAAGATTTAAGTTGGAGTTTGACATAGAGAAGATTTAGATTTTGAGTGTGGAGGATGAGTGATTTCGGGGATGTTAGTGCTTGAAGCTCTATCAATAGGAGTTAGCTTATGATTTGGCAATAGGGATATTGTCTGGTTTTGAAAACAAGGATTGATCTTTTATTTCTAGTTGAAGTTCATAAGTGTTAAACAAATATCCCAAATGTGTTAAGATATGGTTTTAAGGAATTTAATTAAGTTATGATTTCATTGAGTCAAGTGAGAATGTTTGGTTCTGTTTTGGTAAAGTATAAATGTAAAGTTAAAATAAGAATTGGTAAATTAGTGTTTCCAGTTATTGAATGAAGAATAGAAACTTTAAAGAATTATAGTTCACTGTTTTGAAAAGTCACATAATGAAGTGTTAAGATTAGTTAAAATAGTCGATGATTTTCTTTAGATATAAATTTTATAATTGGGTGTAATAGTGTGAAAATGTTATGATTCTAGGCAATTCATTAATCAAACATTGAGAATAAGAAAGATTAATTGGAATAGATTAATTAAAAATGTCCTTTAGATCTTAAATGATCGGGTTAATTATAATAAGTTAAGTTGTAGGTAATTACTATTAATGTGGAAGAAAAATATGTGAAATTTAATTTGGTAAAGTAAATGGTTATATACGTTATATGAGGTAAGTTGATTTAAAGTAATTAGGATATTTCTATGATTGTGTATGTATTGTTTGCTGATTAAAGTTAGAAATATTGATTTAAGAAATATATTAAAAAGGGAAGGGTAGAAGTATATAATATCATAGGAACGTGAGAGACGCTTAGTAACTACATGAAAGCATAGATATTAATTTATTCTTTATTATATGTAAGTATAGGTCCTGATAGTGATATAGACGTAATAATGCAGCGAAATGGAAAAGGACCAGTTAAGGTTGGAAGTTGCGGTACAGGTAGCAGTTTCATTCAATATCATTTATCATGTATGATAATTGCATAGCATGTTTTATAAATTTTTAGTAGCTTTAACCTTGTCAGATATATTCATGGGATCCGAGTACTCGATGACTAGAGGGCTAGCTACCCCTAGTACAGTTCAGTTATGACCGAAAGGTTATATTCAGGAGGTTGAACCTCACAGTAGTGCCTTAAGTGCACTAGCAACAAGGTTAATGTTTACTTATATGGGATGAGTGCGGGGGCCCATAGAGGGGCAACATCCCTACCCATACAGACATGTTTTTAGTTATATATATATTTTTATTAATTATTATGCATGGTAATGAATGAAATGAACTGCGTTAAATTGCTGTTTCAGATAAGCTGGTAGATGGTAAGATGATTGAGATAAGGCAGGAGTGCTGAAGGAAGATTAATTGAAGAATTTAAGATTATGTTATAAAAAGTAAGGTTAATTGTACATCATGTAATCTTAAATTCTCAAATTAATAATAGAGAGCATAGAAAATATAATTGTATAAATTTATTAAGAAATTTAAATTTTACGAATTATGAATAGACCCTTAGGAGGGTTAATGTACTTTTAATTGTTTTATGAACCACTTTGCTTTAGTTACAAATTTTAAATTATTCAATTTGTCCGAAAAGCCCATTCCAACTGTCAGAAGGTTGGTATAATGTTTTAAAGAAAAAGTTTTAAATTTTCCGTATTTTTGGGCTTCCGACATTAAAAAGTGGTTGTAATTCAATTAAAATGTTATAGTATAGTATAAAAATTCCAGACGTTACATTTTGGTATCAGAGCAAAGGTTCTGGCATAGGTTAGCTAGAATACTTTGCTCATTAGTTGATAATTTAAAGAGACCATTAGAACACCTTCAGAATATTATGGTTTGAGGCTATCCAGATTAGAAACATAGAAGAGGGAGTAGGAATTCCCCTTGAAGTTACTCAAAAGGAACCATTAGAATACTTTTAGAAAAGTATATTCAAGATGTAAAGAGACCAATTATTCATTTTCTATTGAAGTCTAGTCTTGTTGAATTGACTGACTCAGAGTAAGTCTGCTATTTATAAGCTGGTTCAGCAGATTGGATTCTTAGGCATACAATTTACAGATAAGAGGATAATAGATAGTGAAAATAAACGATTTTGAGGGATTCAAGTTTAAGTTAAGCCCCAGTTGATCGAAGTAAATGATCAGATAATAGTTATGTTTTATACATTTGAGGAGATAACAAGTGAAATGTAGATAATAGAAGTGAATTGTGTTGACATTTTATTGGAGATGGATCCAAATTTTGACCTTCTTCTAGACGTTGATAGCCTTAGACTTGAATTTGGCAACTGTGATACCTATTTCTAAGGGATGCTTTAGTATAAGGAGACAGATTGGAAGAATATTTTCAGTGAATTCTAACGATAATTAGAGTGATTTTGAATCTAGAAGTAGGTTCACATTAAGTGTATACCTTAAAGTTGAAGGAATATTGAGCAAAAACAAAGAATAAAGGATACTTATAGTTTCTCTAATGGGGTATAAGAGGTTTTATGGAGGTCTATCGTGAAATTTTGACAGATATTTTTAATTTGAAGGAAGATGGAAGTAACAATTTCTACTCCTAGCAAGGTGAGAAATGTGAAGACAAGAAAGGATTTGTGAATTTTGAGGATTTGTAATGTAGAAATTTAAGTTAAATTCAGTTTATTGATGGTAAAAACAATAATATTAATAGCTTTTGAACAAGATTTTCTAGAACGGACAAATTAGAAACCTTTAATTATTATTAAATGGTTTAGAAGTTTAATAGGTTTGACGAATTGAGGATGGAATATATAGTCATTACAGGAATTAAGTTGAAATTTTTAGTATTATTACTCGAGTTAAGATTAATGATTGAACAATTTGAGCTTTATTATAATAGAAATATGTTTTAAGTTCAGAATTATGGAAGTATGGAGTTTAAGTTATGGAAAAATTTTCCGAAAGATCATAGAGTATTATGACTTTACAGTGATCAGGAGTGATGCAAGAGAATGCTCACAGAACAGTTATTAGGCAAAGCCTAAACCAAAGGTAGAATTTGGTCAAAGAATACCCTGACTATATTGGTATTTGGTTTTCCTTCTCTTGAAAAAAAAAGCCCTGGCCAGGCAAAAAGAGGGAAACTTTATATCAATGTAGTGGGACAGATTGGCCAAAAGCGATAGAAATAGATTTAAGAAAAGAAAGAAAAGGGGATCATAGTAGATCCAAGAGAGAGACGTGCTTTTCATGGGTGAATGTGGGGGGCTGCGTGTCATCATCCCTACCATGAGACACAAAACCGTGATAGGGTGAGTGTAGGGCCCATAGCTATGGGAGCATCCCTACCTAGAGCGGTTAATATCGAAGGAGAGTAAATAGAAGTTGGGATTTTAAATCATAGAAAAACCTTGCGAAGAGTTACCAAGTCACCTGAGTTGGCAATTATCAGATATAATGCCAAAGAATATAGAAGAGTTACTAGATAAAGCCTAGAATGAATATAGTTCAGTTAAAGAAGATCTCTAATTGTATTAGTTGTTGGTTTCCCTGAGATAGAAAAGGCAGCCGAGGCAAGGCAAGAGGGGTAAAACTAATGCTAATGCAGTAAGAAAGATTGACCAAAAGTAAAGTTTAGGGGATATTTAATTTAGATTTTCAGTAGACCAATGTGGTCTATAGTGATATTATAGTGATATTAGTAAGTATGGACTTGAAAATTCACAAATAATTTCGTAATAATAGAAGAAGAAAATTCCTGAAGGATCATGAGGTTATAAGAAAGAGTGATAAATAGGTAGGAAGTGTGGGCCCATAACCCACAGGTCATAAGAACTACTAAAGGAAGACCATGTTAGGATCATTAAAATGATAGTTAAATATCGTGTGCTTGTTTAAATTTATGGATTTAATGTGAAATTTGATTTTCTTGTCCTACTTGGTGCGATTTTTCTCTGTTTTGCACAACTTCTCTGTGTGCTATACAAATTTTCATCCTAGACGAAGTTTTAAATGAGATAAATTAATGAAATGAAGCCTAAGATTTGTTTGATACTATGGTTTGGTATGTGGATTTTTGTATTGATTGTAAACTACGATGGATGTGTTTTTGCGTAATTTAAATTTCATATTCTTATTTTCCAATAAGAAAATTTATTTTATAAATGATTGTACAAAATCTTTTGCTTTGTTATGTCTTTGATCAGAGAATGTGTAATGTGATTTTTGTTTGGCTTGACTTTTATTTAATTGCTACTCTATGCTGGTAAATATTCTTTTGTTTAATTAATAACATGTGTATGTTCTATTTGTCTTGCCCTCTCTGGTGTGATTGATGTTAAGTGATTAGGAAGGGAGAGTAATGTATGTGATTGATGTTTATTACACTTAAGATAATTGTTCATGTTTGTTGGGTACTTGAGCATTTGGATCAAACTTTGGTTGTTTGATACCTTTAAGTAGTTAATATGCATACTAATTATTTAAAGAACAAATCTAATTGAAAATGTATTGATTAAAGATCCGTAAAGGATAAATAAGAATACACCTTCATGATTAATGAATGTTGTGGCAAAATGTATTCTTGTATTTTAAACTTGTAATGTAAAAACCAATTATAAATATGTTAGCTTATTTTTGTTAATGATAAATTGATTATATGAAAAGATGTTATTTTGTATGTTATGGGTGAGTCCCTTCAGAACAGTGATATAAAATAATATTAAGAGTCTTAATAGTAAGAAAACTCTTCTTAATTTCGAGGACGAAATTATTTTAGTGGGGGAGAATTGTAACACCCCAAATTTTATAAAAGAGATAAAAAGGAATTATTTAATGTTTTGGGAATATTATTAAAATATTAAAAAGCATTGAAAAATAAATTTATGATGTTTTAAGCATTTTAATAATTTTAAGGATTATTTTTATTAGAAAACAAAGAGAAATAATTAGAAGATAAAAACGTAATTTGGGGAAAAGGGAAAATAAGGATTTAGTTGAGGACTTAGAAAGGTATTTGGAAATTAAAAAGCCTTATAAACAAATTTATGATACTGGATGTATTTTTAATAATTTCTAAGACTTATTGTATTTATTAATTGAGGAAAAATAGTTAGAAGATTAATTTTAATAAGGGGATATTTAGAATCTGTAAGTATGGCTTGTTATTTAAAAAGTCTTATAAATAAATTTGGACACTAGAATGTATCTGGATAATTTATTTATGGGCTAAACTTAGACTGATATTTTGATGAATTATAATTAAATTTTAAATGAAGGGGTAAAATGGGAAACATGTAAATGTCAACTTGTAATACTGATGTGAATTAGGGGCAAAATAGTAAAAAGTCCCATAAAAATCCTATCATCCTTATCCTATCAAATATGCCATGTGTTCAAATAATATACTCCCTCATCCCTTTCATTCATCTTCACCGTCACTTCCTCACTCTCTCTCTCTCTCTCTCGCGTTCTCACTCTGCTCCCTCTCGTGCTCCCTCCGTCTTCGATTTCCAGCAGCGTCTCCGGCCTCCAGCAGCGGCGATCGACGGTTATTCACGGCGGAAGACGATCAGGAGGGTTTGGGGGTCATCTCAGGTGAGTTCTTCCTTCTTGATTCCCTCTCTTCTGGCCGATTCTGAGCGAAGCGTGGGGGGGATGATTCGAAGTTTTGTGATGTTTTCAAGTTTCTGAAATCATCAAAATGAAGTTTAAGACTCGATTAAGAGTATTCTTGAAATGATTTTGCAAAAGGAAGTCGATCGGGTGCTTGATTTCTCATGATTTGGGCTCGGTTACTGTTCACCGACGCCATTGTTCTTGATTTCTGGAGTTTTGTTACTTTAAAAGCTTGATTAAACATTAATAGGAGTAATTTTAAGTCTATAAGTGTGTCTTGCATGTTGAATTTGGGGTTGCTTCTCTGGCTTGCTCGATTTTCTTCTTCCTTGTTCAATTTCTTGGTTCTTGAAATTCTGTCCCTCTGCGATTTTGTTTCTGCGTAAGATGAAGGGAAAATGGAATTGATGTTGACTGTTATTTGAATGTTAAGTTGTTCATTTCTTTTCTTCTTTTGCTTGTTCAGCCGAGTTTTTGTCCCTCTTCTCCCTGTTCCGTTGAATTCTTGCTCTTCCTCTGTTTCTTCGAATTTTGTTCCTCTTTAGGTCACTAATTTCTAGTACAAGATTATGAGGTTGATTGTATCTGGTTTATGAATTTGAAATTGTTCAATTCTTCCTTTCTCTGCTCTGTTCAGGTTGGGCCGAATTCTTGTTCTTGCTCTTTGAATTTGTTTTTCTGTGATTGTGGCTCTGCTCATGATAAAGAGAATGAAATTTATGACGATTACTATGGCCGAATGTTATTAACATAATAATTGTCCATTTATTCTCTTTTCTTGTTGGTTTGGCCGGTGAGTGATAGTGAAGGAAGGGGAAGAGGTTGTCGGTTTTGTGGATGTGAATCAGACTAAGGGATTTCTTGAATTTACTTGGTATTAACCATTTGATCTGGCTGATGTTTAATTATGTAAGAATGATTTCAATTAAAGGTGCAGTAGGGTATTTTTCTCTTCTCTGCTTGTTTCTGTGCTGTCCAGCAGCTTAGTGGCAGGAATAAGGGGAAATTTGAGATATTTAATCTAGTGGGATTGATGTTGGATTGTAGGATAAAAATGAGAACAAAGGTTGTAATTGAAGAAGGAAATAGGTTAAGTTGGAAGTTGGAAATCAATTCTAATTCTCCCTATTACTGCATGACAGTTGAGTTTCAGGTATTTTGATTTCTCTGGCTTTGGGTGTTAAAATAAATGTTAAAATTTTAGAAGGGGAGTATTGGAGCATAAGCCAAAGCTAATAGGAGTTGAGAACCATAGTAGAATTAAGTTTCAGATTTTCCTTATTATTGCTCTGTTTTTGGGAATTTAAGATGTTCATAGGATAAAGAGAACATGAATGATTTATGGTGAGTAGAATCTAAGTTAGTTTTGCTATTTTGAGGTTAAACCTGATTTGGATCACTATTTAAGGATCCCTAAGGGCTAAATCAATATTTTAAGGTGAATAGAGATTTTGGATGTTGGTTTGGGTTGCTTTAACTATGAAAAGAGGGCTATTATAAGAGTATGAAATGTTTCAGGTTTGAAAGGTGTTGATTGTAGGGGATAAAGATTTAAGTTGGAGTTTGACATAGAGATGATTTAGATTTTGAGTGTGGAGGATGAGTGATTTCGGGGATGTTAGTGCTTGAAGCTCTATCAATAGGAGTTAGCTTATGATTTGGCAATAGGGATATTGTCTGGTTTTGAAAACAAGGATTGATCTTTTATTTCTAGTTGAAGTTCATAAGTGTTAAACAAATATCCCAAATGTGTTAAGATATGGTTTTAAGGAATTTAATTAAGTTATGATTTCATTGAGTCAAGTGAGAATGTTTGGTTCTGTTTTGGTAAAGTATAAATGTAAAGTTAAAATAAGAATTGGTAAATTAGTGTTTCCAGTTATTGAATGAAGAATAGAAACTTTAAAGAATTATAGTTCACTGTTTTGAAAAGTCACATAATGAAGTGTTAAGATTAGTTAAAATAGTCGATGATTTTCTTTAGATATAAATTTTATAATTGGGTGTAATAGTGTGAAAATGTTATGATTCTAGGCAATTCATTAATCAAACATTGAGAATAAGAAAGATTAATTGGAATAGATTAATTAAAAATGTCCTTTAGATCTTAAATGATCGGGTTAATTATAATAAGTTAAGTTGTAGGTAATTACTATTAATGTGGAAGAAAAATATGTGAAATTTAATTTGGTAAAGTAAATGGTTATATACGTTATATGAGGTAAGTTGATTTAAAGTAATTAGGATATTTCTATGATTGTGTATGTATTGTTTGCTGATTAAAGTTAGAAATATTGATTTAAGAAATATATTAAAAAGGGAAGGGTAGAAGTATATAATATCATAGGAACGTGAGAGACGCTTAGTAACTACATGAAAGCATAGATATTAATTTATTCTTTATTATATGTAAGTATAGGTCCTGATAGTGATATAGACGTAATAATGCAGCGAAATGGAAAAGGACCAGTTAAGGTTGGAAGTTGCGGTACAGGTAGCAGTTTCATTCAATATCATTTATCATGTATGATAATTGCATAGCATGTTTTATAAATTTTTAGTAGCTTTAACCTTGTCAGATATATTCATGGGATCCGAGTACTCGATGACTAGAGGGCTAGCTACCCCTAGTACAGTTCAGTTATGACCGAAAGGTTATATTCAGGAGGTTGAACCTCACAGTAGTGCCTTAAGTGCACTAGCAACAAGGTTAATGTTTACTTATATGGGATGAGTGCGGGGGCCCATAGAGGGGCAACATCCCTACCCATACAGACATGTTTTTAGTTATATATATATTTTTATTAATTATTATGCATGGTAATGAATGAAATGAACTGCGTTAAATTGCTGTTTCAGATAAGCTGGTAGATGGTAAGATGATTGAGATAAGGCAGGAGTGCTGAAGGAAGATTAATTGAAGAATTTAAGATTATGTTATAAAAAGTAAGGTTAATTGTACATCATGTAATCTTAAATTCTCAAATTAATAATAGAGAGCATAGAAAATATAATTGTATAAATTTATTAAGAAATTTAAATTTTACGAATTATGAATAGACCCTTAGGAGGGTTAATGTACTTTTAATTGTTTTATGAACCACTTTGCTTTAGTTACAAATTTTAAATTATTCAATTTGTCCGAAAAGCCCATTCCAACTGTCAGAAGGTTGGTATAATGTTTTAAAGAAAAAGTTTTAAATTTTCCGTATTTTTGGGCTTCCGACATTAAAAAGTGGTTGTAATTCAATTAAAATGTTATAGTATAGTATAAAAATTCCAGACGTTACAAGTGGCAAGAGGAGAAATTTAGAGGAAATTGGTCTTTATATCTCTAATCAATTGATGCCCATAAGCTGAGATGTTATAATGTTGAAGTTGGAATTTAATTAATGATGGTATGTTATGTATGTTTGATTTTCTAGTTGATGATAATTGAAATTGAAAAGGGAATTCCTTTATAAGAATGCTATGTGTGTGATGTTATTGTGATTAAGGATTAGCTATAGTTAAACAAATGCCTTTGAGCCTTAAAATAAAGATAAAGTTTGTTCAATAGATAAGAATTGTTTAATCGAGGGTTAAGTTTGAAGTTGGAACTGATTTTGTGCCTTATCGGTTTAGGTTTTAAAGATTGGAAGCGTTGATGATTTAAGTATGCTGTTTTAATGTCTCTAAAATAAAGGTTTGAACATGGTTTTATAGTTGGAAGATTTAGGTAGGAAGTTACCCTTTAAGTAGGCTAAATGTTGTTGTTGGGAATTTATTAGGATCAATTGAAATTATAGTTTTAGGGAGAAGTTAATTAAGTTGAGTAAGTTATTATGTGTATTAGAAGTGTTTTTGTGATATTTGGTTAGTATTTAGTATTTTCTAAACTAATGCAAGTATGGTTGGTGTTAAGTGTATATAGAGACAAAGGTTATTGGTTGTTTTGGAATCTTACTAATAAATAGCAAAACAACTAGAATTTATTGTTTAATGCGGATGGTAATAAGATATTAATGAATTATAAAAGTTAAAGTTCTGTGTTGAGAAGAATATGAATTGATTAGCATGTTAAATGAATGAGGAATTAATGATTCTTGGACTGATTTTAATTAAGCAAGGAAAAAGGTGACTTATACAGTAGACAATGGAATAGTAGAGGATTATTTATAATTGATGAATGCTTGAAAGTACATACTTGTTAAGATATATAGTAAAAAGGGGCTAATTGTAGTAATTAGGTTAGTAAGACAAGTGTATTGGATAAAATCTGAATTTATTTTAGTTATGCATAAAGCTCCCAAGTGTATTGGAGGATTATGTGTGTGTTATTGTTTAATTGAGTTGTTATATAATATTTAAAGCTTGACTAGGTATCATTAAATAAGTTAGTAATAAAGCAAGATAATTTTGAAATGCAAAGGAGACATTTAGGCATTCTCTGTAATTGGCTTTGGTGTGAATGCTTGAATTTTAGTTTCTATTAGAACGAGAGTGTTACCTGATGATGATTTAAGTAGTAAAAGAAATAGAATCATTAATTTTCTTTATTAATAATAAGAGATTTAAATATAAATTTATTTAAACGAAAGTTATTAGATATAAGTTTAATTTAAAGTAATTAGGATATTTTTACGATTGTGTTTGGAAATGTGTGTGTAGTGATTGATGATTTGGTTTATGATATTCTTTAGTAAATTAAATTAATTGGACTTGATTTACACTATTGATGGATTTATTATTAAAATTCTATAATAAATAGGAAATATATATATATATATATATATTGGTGTGTGTGCTAGTGTGTGTGAATGACTAAGGCTTTTTAAGAATAATTTTTATAGAAATTATTGATCAAACATTGAGAATAAGAAAATTTAACATAGTTAAATTATCAAGATAATCTTGGTTAGTCAAGATCCTAATTAAGTTTGAATAAATTATAATTTGATTAAACTAAAAGACTTGGGTAGTATTAAATTAGGATTCGTGAGAGACGTCGGTTAATTATCCAAGAATATAGATATTAATTTATTATTTGTATATTATATGTAAATAGGTTTTGATAATGACATAAATTAAGGCGATCAGTGGAAGAGAATGGAGCGAGCTTAGGATTAAGCTTGGATTCCAGGTAGCAGTTTATTTCAGTAACCATTAAATTGCATGTATTATTTTGTAATAACTGTTGCATTTAGTTGGTAAGTTATTATTCCTCAGATGGAGTACTCCAGGCTTAGGTGATTAGCTACACCTTTGCGAGATTAGTTACGTTTTAGCCTTATGTGCTTTAACGAGAAACCCTGCAGGTAAAGCCTCCACTATAACGAATATATTGTTATTAGTGGTTGGCAGGTGCTTTTAGCACACAGATTAATAGGAGTAAGACTATCATCATTTGCACAGCTTTATGAAATATATACATGACAATTGCTAGCATGATAATATATGTTAATGAAAGAAACTGCTATTGGGATTTCCAATCTCACCCCCTTCCCCAAACATTTCCAGTTTAGCAGGTTAAAAGAAGCTAGCGGGGGAGAGGAGTAGACGAAGAAATTAGGAGTAGAAATTGAAAAGTCAGAGGTAGTAAATATTTTTAATAAGATTATTTGTATATGTTGTAAAAGTAAAATTATTAAATTATTAATAGAGAGCCCAGGAAATAAAATTACTATAAATGTATTAAGGGAATTAAATTTCCTAAGAATTTCTAACTATGAATAGATAATTTAAAAGGGAAATGTATGTATTATCTTAATGTCTCTGCGTATTCTGGTGAAGGGTTATCAACCGAGGTAACCCCAGCGTTTTAATATCGGAAAGATAGAAACCCATAAATAGATACAGAGGACCCATGAATGGGTTTTCACTCCCCACACACTATCATCAAGGGGAGGAAAATATAAGGAAACCTAGGTGGTTTAATTGTTTTATGCACCACTTGGTCTTATAAAAGTTTTAAATTCTGAGTTGTTCGAAAAGCCCATTCCAACTGACAGAAGGTTGGATAAATATTTTAAAAAGAAAAAGTTTTAAATTTTCCGTATTTTTGGGCTTCGAATATTTATAAAAGTGGTTATAATTCAATTAAATTACTATAATATAGTAGTAAAAGTCCAGGTGTTACATTTCTCACGCCACACACTCAGCCTTCTAACACTCCATTTCATTGCAACCAAGCCTATTTAATGACTATAAGTGCTTAGTGACTACGCATACATCAACTTAGAGAGGAAACTTTTACTTCTTGCTTGACATGTGTCTTACATGATAAGTATGTGGTTGTCTTATTCTTGGATGAGAAGGCCACGTTTTGTGGCTGCATGAGAGGGGAACAACTTTGTTAATAAGTCAACAAAGAAGGATTAGGACATAACTTGGTGGGATAGTAGGTAATAAACTTACATAAGTCATGTAGTAGGCCACACACCAAGACTTTATGACACTTCAAGACAAAGCTCTCTTATTTGATATATGTTTTATGTGGATTAGGTGGCTGATTCCTTTTTCATTCCTAGGCCACGTTGTGGCTTTGTGAGAGGGAAGATTTCAATGATATTGCATAATGCATTTAGTAGGCCATGCATGTCCAATTTGAAGACAATAATGCTTTCTTTCATCTTGACTTCCATCGCAACTTGAAGACAAAGCCTTCTTGCATTTATTTTCCATGTGTAGCATTAAATAATATGCATAAATCATGAGAGGCCACGTATTTAGCATCTTGAATCATGCATCAACTTAAAGACACAACTTGGTGGACAATATATAATATGCATAAACCATGTATAAGGCCACGCATGCATTAATTTTAAGGCCAAGACTTCCTTGCATTCAAGTGCCAAGTGTCCATACTAGCTAATGTATGGCATTCTAAAATCATGCTAGAAGCCATGTCCAATGAAGGCTTAGATGATCAAATGGCTTCTTCTTGAAGCTCAATATTATCTCTTGTAGCAAGAAAAAGCCATGTATCTAAATACCATTATAAATAAAAATTAGTTAGACACTTGCTAAATAAAATTGTCTTTATTTAAAACAAGATGGCTAATTATTTTGGGATTATTATTTGACATGTCCTAGACATGTAAATTAAGCTCTTTTATGATCCCAATAATAAACTTCCAACTGAAACTTGCTATATATAAACTTTTGGAACATATCATTTTCTTAATCCACAAGCTTATATAACTACTTTGGGCCCTTAATCTTATAATAATAATTCCCTTTCTAAAATATTTCTATTTTCTTGAGGCCCTAATTATCTTTCTTATAATTCATTAGCTACTTTAAAACTTCTTGGATTTTTGGGATGTTA
The DNA here is from genome assembly GCA_037074515.1 of Mimosa bimucronata. Lineage (NCBI taxonomy): Eukaryota > Viridiplantae > Streptophyta > Magnoliopsida > Fabales > Fabaceae > Mimosa > Mimosa bimucronata. The sequence continues at coordinate 24,196,365 of CM073441.1, forward strand.
CATGAATCAAATTCAATTATCTCAATACTCAAGTTCCAATATTTATGACAATTTCATTAGAATTTCATTTTGAGTAAACAAATATTTATATTACAAAGCTTCTGGGGACAATTTTGAGTAAATTTCCTTTTTCTTTTGTCCTTGATCTAGGTACTTATTTACATTAAGCATCTGATATGTGGACTTTCTGATGAATATACAATAATCAGTGAAAGAATAACCGATTTCCTAGTTGAATTTTTTCATTTATGTGCAATATATGACTTTCCTATTTAGCTGTACTTGCAGCACTATGAAGATTCTTCATCTCTCTTATTGTAATGAATGTCTTACTCTTGTTTCTTCCTTTCCAAGTTTAGACGTCACACACAAAATATCATACATTCCTTGGATTAGTGTCTCTGGTTTCTATAATGACGAGAAAGCTCATAGATGAATGACTCACTTCAATTGTTTACTCCACTCAGGAATTTTGATTATTTCAAGAGATTACTGAGGGGAAGCATGTCAAAATTCTGCTTATTGAGGGGGAACATGTTAAAATTATTAATGACAAAAACCATTAACTTTAACAAAAATTTTAATAATATGATAGTTAAGAGTTAAAACATGAAATCTTAGGGGATGTTAATTTAAATTTTTAAAGGTTAAGGAGGCTATGTATAATTGATCCAAAATTCAGGTGGTTATATGTAATTGAACTATATATATATATGAAAATCCAAAATAGAACTCACTAATTAAAGACGCGTGAGATGGGGACACATTAGGGTCAAAGTCTTTAGAGAACATCCAAATTAAACATAACGTGTGAGACGAGCACAATTGAATAAAAAGTAGTATAGTGTGTTAATTGGCCCCATACAATTGAAATTGAAATACATGAACATTCAAATATGCATAATAGATTCACATAAAATGGATAATGACAATTAGAAAATGCCTAATTATTTTTAATTGTTTTTTCTTTTTAAAATCACCACCCTCCATTAACTTCTTCCAAATGGGGGTGTTGAGCTTGGCTCTAGTGACCTGAATTGTTGGGCAGGACCAGTTTGGTCGGGCCATCACACTGTTTGAACATTTTCAAATATTTTTTTTAATGTGAGATTATGGGTTAAAAACATCAAATAATTTTGTAAATGCAAAAAGTTATGATAGCTCCTAATATTTGGGTATTAGTAATATTTAAATTTGTATTAGTGGTTGTGGTTATTGGGATTAGGTGTCCTGTAACGAGTTTTGTATGCAGTGCTCAAGTGCCACCAATCAAGGCATAAATATAAATATTTATATAACTAAAAGAATATGATAATATTATAAATGTGTTGGTATTGTACCTGCACTTAACCACTGAACACAAAATTCGCTAAATTCATCCCAGGGGCTATATTCTGGTATATTTTCGAAGTTTCTGAAGCAAAAGTAATTAATAGCAAATCTGAAGCAGTAAACCTGCTCCAGTTGTTGATTATTATTTCTGAATAACTACTTCAATTTCTCAATTTACTATTTTGGTTTTGCTATTAATTACTCCTGTTTTAGAAGTTTCAAAAAATATAGTGGACGTCAGTTTCAACTAATCACAAAGTTCCTAATATATTTGTCTTATTTATGAAAAAAAGAATAGTTAATAACTATGTAAGAAGAGTAAATATAGAAAACCCAAGTAGTTATCAGAAGATAATCAGTAGCAAGGGCATTGTTTATTACTTCATTATTGTTGTTTACTTTTTTGTTTTACTATTAATTACTTTTATTTCTAAAATTTAAAGTGTATTAGGAATATTTTAAGGGCAAACTATAAGCGTCAAAGCCCTAATGGCTAGCGGCCAAAAGTGACTCCTAAGTTTTAGTGGTTGGCAGCTAAAAGAGCTTCAACGATTCGTTATCCAAGCTTTGACGATTGGCCAACAAGGGATGGTTTCTCAAAAAGGACAAAAAAGTGAGAGCACTAATGGTTTTTCACAGCCTTTTAAAATTTTAATAGAGTGATTTGGGGTTATTGAACTTCAACACCTTAACATATCATCTTTTTAATAATTCAAGGGTATTTTTCGGTCTTTTTTTTTCCCCCTATAATGAACTCCACTCCTCTTTGTAAACAAAGCAAAAATTATTAAAATGCATTCCCTCCCCTTCCTCTCCAACCAAACAAGACCCCTCTCCTCCCCCAATAGTTATGATAGGTGATACACTTTTATTTTCATCTTTTCGAAAAGTCAAATTAAGAAGAATAGAAACACCATTGTTAATGGTCTTCATCCATACTCTTAAAGTCCTCAATCTTTAAGCATGTATGACAAGTCACATTATAGAGGTATACTTTTTCTTGTTTAAGAAATTAGGAAAAAACTGAAAAACTCTGTATATCATTAGAATCAGTTTTTTTGAGAGCATAAAGTTAAGGCAATGGACAAAAAACCTTGTGAGATGGGCACATTTGAACATTGCAAATGCACTCTATTGGCCCCACACAATTGGAACTGAAATACATGAACATGAATTCTATCAAATATGCATAATGGATTCACAAAAATTGGAATATGACAATTAGAAAATATCAATGTTTTTTATTTACTTTATTAAAAAAAAAAGTCACCAACTCTACCTCCCATTGGCTTCAACCCAACAGGGCCTGAGTAACTATTCACTCCCTAATCCCTCCTTTGGTTCTTTATGGGCTTTTTTGGGCCTCAACGAGCCATAATAAGGCTTCATTTGCTTCCCTTATGCGCATATAAGCGTTCCTTTTTGAGGTGAATTGAATGTTTACAAAATTTGTTTTACTTTTTTAACACTTTCTCAGAAACAGATCACAATAAGATATAATTGAATAATCTTGATCATAAAACTATTTTGAAGAAAGATGAATCAAATTCAAATATCTCAGTTCTCAAGTTCCAATATTTATAAAAATTTCATTAGAATTTCATTTTGAGTAAACAAATATTTATATTGCAAAGCTTCGGGGGACAATTTTGAGTAAATTTCCTTTTTTTGTCCTTGGTCTAGGTACTTATTTACATCAAGCATCTGATATGTGGACTTTCTAATGAATATACAATAATCAGTGAAAGAACAACGGATTTCCTAGTTGAATTTTGCCATTTATGTGCGATGACTTTCCTATTTAGCTGTACTTGCAGCAGATGAGGATTCTTCTCTCATGTTGTAATGAATGTCTTACTTTGGTTCCAAGTTTAGACGTTGCACACAAGATATCATACATTCCTTGGATTAGTGTCTCTGGTTTCTATAATGATGAGAAAGCTCATAGATTAATGATTCACTTCAATTGTTTACTCCACTCAGGGATTTTGATTATTTCTAGAGATTACTGAGGGGAACATGTCAAAATTCTGTTAGTCACCCTATTCCACTTATTAGTTTCGGAGATAGTCCTCATTTGTGACCAATGGACCTTAAACCTTTAATTAGAGAACATGCCCTCTAATCTCATGTCATTCACAAACCTATTGAGCATGAAAAGTAGATAGTATTAATGGCTTACATTACAACTAACTTAATTAAATTGTGGCTAAACATGCCTTACAAAAAATGGTATCTATTATGATTCATTATATATGTGACAGCTGTGATTGATTCACCAACATTTTGCCCTTTATTGTTCAGATCTAAGGACCATGGCTCGGCGAAACTTATGGACTACAAAAATACTCACAAATTGTATCACAACGGTGCATAGAAAATATATGGAAGTCTGTTTTCCCTTTCAAAATTCAAGAACACCGAAAAATATGTAGATTTTGGTGATTTCAAAAGCCAGTGCTCTTCAATTTCATTGAAATATGCTTTTCCCAAAATGAAAGTAAAGTGGGATTGTCAATTTTGATAGTTACTTCTATGTCTAGATTTCTTAACTTTAAAATTCTGCTATCACTTCGTGACTGAAGGGGTGGGGTTATTATGTCCACACTATCACTTCCTTTATTCTCTTTCTGAAAAGTTGTTGAGCAAAATGAAAGAACATGCTGACCAGTTCTGGACAGAAGTAAGGGGAAGGAGAAATAGAAGAGTTGGCCATTCAAAGACTACATACCTATTTTAAATTTCTCACTATAATCACAGATTATTCCTGTGTGAGTCAATGACTCAAATTTATCTTTATTAAATCATTAATTCAATTCATAGATATTTCTATGTATAGATTCCATATAATTCAATTACGATATCTTATTATTTTAACAGAATAAGGGTGCACCAAATTTGACTATTTGTTATGAACAAACATCAGATGCAAGAAATTAAACAAATGCCCAACTTCAACTCTAGACATTACGAGAAATCCTTGAAAAGTTTCATCATCTGAGGTACCAAGAAAACATAGAGAAAAATCTCCTAGATTTTTCCTAGAATATTTGCATCTCTTGATTCACCAAATGCTGCATTGAGATATTATTGAAAGGAATGGGTAAGCACAAGTTGGAGGATAACAACCTTTGAGACACTTGGTGCATTGATGGTCGAGCTTTTGGAGATGGATTCAAACATGCTAATGCTATTGTGACCAAAAGAGTCACATCTAGTGCATCTTGTTGTGAAGGCAGTGGGAGACGTGGGTCTAAGACATCTTTTAGCAAAATGCTTTCAATACAATTCTTTGACAAAGACAACATCAAATCTCCAGGATGTATTCCCATAATTATTTCTAATGTCACCACTCCAAAACTATAAACATCACATTTTTCAGTCACAACTAAGGTGTATGCAAGCTCTGCAATGGATCAAAAATTAAAGAAGTCATGTATTCATCTCAAGGTAAGAAATTGTTCAAATATATACAACACAAGAGATCGAAGAGAATAAAAAAACTGACCTGGAGCAACATAACCGTAAGTACCAACTAAAAGTGTTTGATTAGATGTGTCTGGATCAATGATTCTAGCTGTGCCAAAATCAGATACAAAAGCCTCCATCTTTGAGTTCAACAATACATTACCACTTGTTATGTCTCTATGGATAATTGGAGGAGTACACTCATGATGCATGTAGAACAAAGCATTTGCTATTCCTTTGAAGGCATCTACTCGCTTACTCCAATCGAATTCTTTAGCTTCGTCATCTTTGTTCAAGACATAAAAAAGGCTTCCGCTTTCCATGTATTCATAAATGAGAAACATGCACTGATGATGCAAACAAAACCCATGAAGCTTTATAATGTTGCGATGTCGAATTTCACTTAACATCTTCACTTCATTGTGAAAACTATTAGCATAAGATGTGTTTTCGTATTCCCTCCTATGAAGTTTTTTCAATGCTATGGTTTTACCGCTGGGAAGTTGTGCTCTATAAACGCTTCCGTACGCACCGGTTCCAATACAATATTTGATGTCAAAGTTCTCTGTTGCTTCAATGATATCTTCATATGCGATTTTTCCATCATAATTCCATATTGAAAACAAATCCCCATTTTTCATTTCTGTTGTCTCAACTTTGGATATCTTTTTCTTTCTGAAAGATTCAAATAAGATGAAAGCCGCAACAAATATGATGACAAGGAAAATTGTCAAAGGAATAATGATTTTTGACAAAAACTTTGGACCTTTAGAAGAATCATGAGTCTTCTCTAGACCAAGTAATCCTTTATTTCCATAGAAAATGTCATGAGGGAAAGAGCTATAAACTTCACTTGGAATATAGCCACTGAGAGTATTGTATGACAAGTTGAGTTGGACCAGCCGACCAAATTCTCTTGGTACATTACCTGAGATGTAATTGTAGCTCAAATCAATGCTACACCGTGGTGATGAGAAAGTGCACATGTCATAGGGTAATTCTCCATTGAATTTGTTGTGACTAAAGTCACCATAAAAAGTATGATAATTGATGAAAATGTGGGGCAGTTTTCCACGCAGTTTATTCTGGGAGATATTTAGAAGAAAACTACTATAATGGGTATCTTTAAACACATCTGGCATGCTACCACTTAATTGATTGAAATGAAATGAGGCTACAAGTTAAAGATAACTAACTCGTAAGGTTCTTATAAGATAGATCTAAATAAAGGAGATATTGAAAAGCTCCTAATTGAGTTGGAATCGTACTCGTCAATTGCACTCTATAAAGATTAGTCAATAATACAAGACAAAATGTTTTTATCACAATTTCCTTATCACAATAATTTCTACAGAATATTCCATCGAAACTTTGTGTTGATAACTGACTAAATGAATTGTGATGGAATAGAAATTCAATATGAAAACCATAGTCACCAAAAATTTCTGACATAAGAAAATAAGCTGGCAATTCTATTGGTAATCCAATTCCTTCTTTAATCTGACACTAATTCTGCTAGTAAACTAAGATTTTGCTTGTAAATTCTGTCCTTGTAGTGATTCAAATATACATGTATTCTTTTGTGAAAGCATTGAATGATTCTTTTGAACAAATACAAGTGTTTGATATTCGTCATAAATTTCAGTAAAAAAGAAAAATTCATAATTAAACACAAAGCTCAAGGAATGGCTAACTAGATTCTTTTTATTCAAATTGAGTTATTCTAAATAAATTAGATTGGTAAGTGTGGAAGGTAAGTAATAAGATTATTGTAACACACACTTGTATAGGAACGTTTATTAGTTGAATGAATGAATGAAGAGCTCCAATTAGAATGAGATTAGTACATGTTACCCCCATTCTAGAAAGATTCAAACATTCTAGATTTTCAAATTCAGTGAAGCTAAAAGTGAAGGGTAACTAACCAGTAAGGTTGTTATAAGATAAATCCAAAGAAACGAGAGAATGAAGAGCTCCTAATTGAGTTGGAATTGTACCTGTCAATCGCACATCATAAAGATTAGTCTAAACGAGCGCCACATGGGATTATTAAATTTTTAAAAAATATATAAATTATAAATGTAATATGATTGGTAAACCCCAATGGAAAATTCTGTCAGATATACATAAAAAATATAAGACAAAATGTTTTCATCACAATCTTCTTATCACAGTATTTTCGCCAGAATATTCTGTCGAAACTTTCTCTTGATACCTGACTAATTGAATTGTGATAAAATAGAAATTCCATATGGAAACCATAGTCACAAAAAATCATGCACTAATGGCGGAAATTAACATGGTAGTTCTATTGGTAATCCAATTCCTTCTTTAATCTGACACTAATTCTGTAGTAAACTAAGATTTTTCTTGTAAATTATGTCCTTGTAGTGATTCAAATATACATGTATTCTTTTGTGAGAGCATTGAATGATTCTTTTGAACTAACACTAGTGTTTGATATTCGTCATAAACTTTCAAGAAAAAAGAATGATATTTGTCATAATTAAACACAAAGCTTAAAGAAAGACTAACTAGATTCTTTTTATTCTAATTGTGTTATCCTAAATAAATAAGTTTGGTAAGTGTGGAAGGTAAGTAATACGATTATGGGAAAATTAATTACAAGTCCTTTGTAAGGAACTTAATTATCATGAGATCCCACGAAATCCTCTAATTAATCTCAAGTCCCACATGAAATTGCATAATTAATCTCAGGTCCCACAAAGTTGTTACGGCCTCCTCATTCAGTTGTTAACGGTAGCTCAAAAGTTGTTATTGAACAATTGTTATTACACATGCTCATTTAGTTGTTATGGTTTGCCACAAGTTGTTATACATGCTCATTAAGTTATTATTATAGGCCAAAAAGTTGTTATCGCCTACTCATTCAGTTGTTAGTGACTGAGAATTTAGTAACAACTTTTGACCAGACAATAAGAACTATTTGGCCTACGATAACAACTTAATGAGCATGTGAAAACAACTTCAGGTCAGGGACCTGAAATTGATTACGTGATTTCGTGGGACCTCATATTAATTAAGTTACTTACATGAGACCTGATATTAATTACCCCTAAGATTATTGTAACACACATTTGTACAGGAATGCTTAATTAATTGAATGAATGAATGAGGAGCTCCAATTTGATTGAGAGTAGTACCTGTTATCCCCATTCAAGAAAGATTCAAATATTCTAGATTTTCAAATGTAGTAAAGCTAAAAGTGAAAGGTAACTAACCAATAAGGTTGTTATAAGATAAATCCAAATAAACGAGGGATTGAAGAGCTCCTAATTTAGTCCATAAAGATTAGTCTAAACGAGAGCCACATGGGATTATTAAATTTTTTTAAAATATAAGTTATTTGTAAACTCCAATGAAAAATTCTATCAGAAATACGTCAAAAATATAAGACAAAACGTTTTCATCACAATCTTCTTATCACAATATTTTCTAGAGAATATTCCATCAAAACGTTTTGTTGATAACTGGCTACCCGAATTGTGATGGAATATAAATTCCATATGGAAACCATGGTCACCAAAAAATAATGACATAAGAAAATAAGTTGGCAATTCTTTTGGTAATCCAATTCCTTCTTTAATCCGACACTAATTCTCTTAGTAAACTATGATTTTGCTTGTAATAGGCTGTCTTTGTAGTGATTTAAATATACATGTCTTTTTTGTGAAAGCTTTGAACGATTCTTTTGAACAAATACAAGTGTTTGATATTCGTCATAAATTTCAGTAAAAAAGAAAGATTCATAATTAAACACAAAGCTCAAGGAATGGCTAACTAGATTCTTTTTATTCGAATTGTGTTATTCTAAATAAATAAGATTGTTAATTGTGGAAAGTAAGTAATAAGATTATGGGAAAATTAATTACAAGTCCCTTGTAAGGAACTTAATTATCATGAGATCCCACGAAATCCTCTAATTAATCTCAAGTCCCACGTGAAATTGTATAATTAATCTCAGGTCCCACAAAGTTTTTATGGCTTGCTCATTCAGTTGTTAACGGTAGATCAAAAGTTGTTATTGAACAAGAGTTATTACACATGCTCATTTAGTTGTTATGGTTTGCCACAAGTTGTTATATGTAACATTCTGATTTTTAAATTACCAATAAATGTGTATAATTCCAAAATTTAGGAAAAGGCAATAAGGAGTCATTTAAAGTTCTCAGGTATCTATAGAAAAATACATTAACTTTATAAACAAATTCACAAGTTTAAAGTATTTTTGGAGGATTTTAAAACTGATTTCCAATATAAATTAAGAAGGAATGATTGGGTATTTATTTCTAATTTACAAAATTAGGGAAATTATTTTTAAAGCTTGAAGGAACTTTAGGGGAGGTAAAATTTCCCAATCTAACATAAGGGTGAATTTTAGGAAAATAATAGAATCTTTAGGGCCTTAATTGTAAACTATTTCAAATGAGAGGGTAGTTTAGTAATTTCTCCCACCTAGCAACCCTAATTTTCCCTTTCTTTATATATATACCTATTCTTCCTTCTTCCTCATGCACACCGCGCATACACACACTGTACCTATTCCTTTTTCTTCCTTGCACAACACACACACACACACACACACACACACACTCACTTTTCTTCTTCAAGGTCCGCCGCCTCTCTCCCATCATATCCCTAAACCTTCTTCTTCTACCTCGCCCCCAACCCATTCAGTATTCATCACCATCTTCATTGCCTGTCTCTGTCGATCGAAGAAGCTGGAGGCAGAGGGATGGTCGGCCAGAGTTCCACGGCATCGTCGGCGCTGTGGGGGCTTCTCTTCCTCACCGATTCATCATCTTCACATCCATTCTTCTTCCTCTGTATATCTGGCCGAGAGAGAGAGAAAGAGAGGGACTAGCGCTGCCAAAGCGAGCACCCACCATCGTACGCCGCCGCTCGTTGCCGCCATTTGCCGAGTTCGCTGCCTCCTCTCCTAGGAGTAGCAGCTCCAGTTTGTGATTCTTCATGCTCTATAAGGCAGTACTTGAAGGTCCCAAATTTTCCATATGCTTCAGTTCTCTTGATCTTTTCGGGTAAAGGATTTATGTACCTATTGTTCAATTAGTTCAAGCTCTACTTTTGATTAGATTAGAGGGTGACATGTGGTGTTATGGAAATTTTGTGTGGTTGCATGCATTGAATATATACCGAGTATGTTTGCTATGATTAAGGATTGTTTAAGCTAATAATTGTTCTCAGGGTATTAAAGAGTTTTAATCAAATGAAGTTAGATGGAAATACTAAAAGAGTGATGAGATACATCTGCAAGTGGATTAGAGAGAGAGATTATCTTTTGGTTTAATATGAAGAATTTGCAATGGATGGTGATTTTGAAATTTATAATTATACTAGTTAAGCTTTGGGATTTGAGAAAAGAATTTCATGTAGTGATTGGTTATCTTGGAAAAAAAATACTAGTGAGGTTAATTGGGTTAGATAGGGTGTAGGCCCTGATTTAGGAAATGGGATATTTTTAGGCTTGAATTTAACTTGTTAAGCTATTAAGGTTTGGAAAATAAATTGTAGATTAAGGAATTGATTTTTGAAATTGAGAAATAATTGGAGGATGTTTGGAAAATTTTATTTAGGCTTGAAATTGTATCAGTTGGATTAAAGATGAATTTTAGATATAAGGAGGAGGATTAAGAGGTAAGAGTATGATTTAAATTAAGTGAGGGCAAGAAATGGGTAGTTAATAATTTAATTCCAATGTATGAACTTGTTTTGGTAGGCGATTAATGATAATTATATGTATATTTTGTGTAGTGATTGAATTGTCTTGAGTTAGCATGGGGGAGCTGCACTATTGTGAGATTGGTGCCAGCTACCAGGTAACTACTCCTGTTTGTTTGCGTGTGTGTGTGGGTTAGTGAGTATTTGAAACTTATAATTTTGTGATTAGCTCTAGTTTGATGAACATGAATTTTGAAAGCTTATTTTATAATATAACCTGTTTAGTGGAGTGTGTATTTTTAAATGGCATGAAGGTGTGAATTTAGAAATTTATAGTATTTTTTATAGATATCTGCGTGATTGAATCTGAGGATTTCTGGACTGGACTTTGTGCCATATGTTGAATCTGTACATTTATGATGTGTTGTACTGAATTGTGTGAACACCGGATAAATAAATAAATAAAAATGCCATGCACGATGAGGTTCCTTGTAGGCCCACAAGGACTAATTAACATAAAATGGAAAGACGAATTGGGGAGAACGCCCCAGGTCTCAGGCAAGGGTTGTGAGTCCTTACTGGACCGTATAATAACGGTGTTATTGATTATTGGATTTTATTTATCTGTATATTGGATTGCAATATATGAATGTGAATATGTGATTTTATGTGTGATTTATATGAATGTGAATATGTGATTTTATGTGTGATTTTGAGGAACTGTCACGTGACGATAATTTATGTGGAAATACATATTATGATATTGTGTTGCATTTAAATGGTGACTGTCTCATGTATTCAATTAAGTTATACGTAGTAATACTCCACTGAACACCTTGCTAGCACACACTGCACGTAGGCGAGTAGTTAGTGGTTACCTGGGTCTACCCCCATTTTATCTATTTTTACAAGTCCTAGCAACGCAGTAGGAAACCAAGGGAAGGATCCGGGACCGTCTCACTAAGCTAGTGAGTTCTGGACTGGTTTGACGGATAATATTGCCACAAATAGGGATTCATATCACTTGTTTTGCTTCCGCTTATATTTCCACATTGTGCTTCTTTATTTTCAAATTGAGGATTTCTGTTAGAATAATTATTTTGGTAACTTGTTATTTTGTTTCTGAAGGACCGGTCTAAACTTTATTGGTGTTTCGACTATGTTGGTATTATTGTGGACCATTGGGATTTTGCATGTTTTTGGATGGTTGAGAGATTTGAATTTATAATGGTTTTAGTTATTTTTTTCGTGAAAGTGTTTAATGGTCAAATATATTATTGGGTGTTTGTGAATGGGTTGATTAGTCAAGTAGTAGGTTGGCTTTATTTATCCATGTTAGCCATTGTTGTATTAGAGAAATTCTTTTCTAATAGACAAAATGTTTTGATCACAATCTTCTTATCACAATATTTTCGCCAGAATTTTCTGGCGAAACTTTCTCTGGATAACTTGCTAACCGAATTGTGATGGAATAGAAATGCCATATAAAAACCATAGTGACAAAAAATTACTGACGGAAGAAAATAAGTGGGTAGTTCTATTGGTAATCCAATTCCTTCTTTAATCTGACACTAATTCTGTTAGCAAACTAAGATTTTTCTTGTAAATTCTATCCTTGTAGTGATTCAAATATACATCGATTCTTTTGTGAGAGCATTGAATGATTCTTTTGAACAAACACTAGTGTTTGATATTCATCATAAACTTACAGAAAAAAAAGAATGATATTTGTCATAATTAAACACAAAGCTTAAAGAAAGACTATCTAGATTCTTTTTATTCGAATTGTGTTATCCTAAATAAATAAGAATGGTAAGTGTGGAAGGTAAGTAATAAGATTATGGGAAAATTAATTACAAGTCCTTTGAAAGGAATTTAATTATCATGAGATCCCACGAAATCCCCCAATTAATCTCAAGTCCCACGTGAAATTGTATAATTAATCTCAGGTCCCACAAAGTTGTTATGGCCTCCTCATTCAGTTGTTAACGGTAGCTCAAAAGTTGTTATTGAACAAGTGTTATTACACATGCTCATTTAATTGTTATGGGTAACCACAAGTTGTTATACCTGCTCATTAAGTTATTATCGTAGGCCAAAAAGTTGTTATCGCCTACTCATTCAGTTGTAAGTGACTGAGAATTTAGTAACATCTTTTGACCAAATGATAAGAATTATTTGGCCCACGATAACAACTTAATGAGCATGTGAAAACAACTTCAGGTCAGGGACCTGAAATTGATTACGTGATTTCGTGGGACCTCATATTAATTAAGTTCCTTACATGGGACCTGATATTAATTACCCCTAAGATTATTGTAACACACATTTGTACAGGAACGCTTAATTAATTGAATGAATGAATGAGGAGCTCCAATTTGATTGAGAGTAGTACCTGTTATCCCCATTCAAGAAAGATTCAAATATTCTAGATTTTGAAATGCAGTGAGGCTACTAGTGAAAGGTAACTAACCAGTAAGGTTGTTATGAGATAAATCCAAATAAGTGAGATATTGAAGAGCTCCAAATTGAGTTGGAATCGCACCTGTCAATCGCACTCAATAAAGATTAGTCTAAAAGAGTGTCAGATGAATTATTAAATTTTTAAAAAAAATAAATTGCAGATGGAATATGATTGCTGAACTCCAATGGAAACTTCTGTCAGAAATACGTCAATCATATAAGACAAAATGTTTTTATCACAATATTTTCTAGAGAATATCCCGTCAAAACTTTTTGTTGATAATTGGCTAACTGAATTGTGATGGAATATAAATTCCATATGGAAACCGTGGTCACCCAAAAAAATAATGACATAAGAAAATAAGTTGGCAATTCTATTGGTAATCCAATTCCTTCTTTAATCCGACACTAATTCTCTTAGTAAACTAAGATTTTGCTTGTAATATGCTGTCTTTGTAGTGATTCAAATATACATGTCTTTTTTGTGAAAGCTTTGAACGATTCTTTTGAAGAAATACAAGTGTTTGATATTCGTCATAAATTTCAGTAAAAAAATAAAGATTCATAATTAAACACAAAGCTCAAGGAATGGCTAACTAGATTCTTTTTATTCAAATTGAGTTATTCTAAATAAATTAGATTGGTAAGTGTGGAAGGTAAGTAATAAGATTATTGTAACACACACTTGTACAGGAATAGGTAATTAGTTGAAAGATGAATGAAGAGCTCCAAATAGAATGAGAGTAGTACCTGTTACCCCCATTCTAGAAAGATTCAAATATTTTAGATTTTCAAATGCAGTGAAGCTAAAAGTGAAAGGTAACTAACCAACAAGATTATTATAAGATAAATACAACCGATCGAGAGATTGAAGAGCTCCTAATTGAGTTGGAATTGTACATGTCAATCGCACTCCGTAAAGATTAGTCTAAACGAGACCCACATGGGATTATTAAACTTTTTTAAAAATATAAATTTTAAATGGAATATGATTGGTAAACTCCAATGGAAAATTCTGACAGAAATACGTCAAAAATATAAGACAAAATGCTTTCATCACAATCTTCTTATCACAACATTTTCGCCAGAATTTTCTGCAAAACTTTCTCTGGATAACTTGCTAACTGAATTGTGATGGAATAGAAATGCCATATGAAAACCATAGTGACCAAACATTACTGACGGAAGAAAATAAGTGGGTAGTTCTATTGGTAAACCAATTGCTTCTTTAATTTGACACTAATTCTGTTAGTAAACTAAGATTTTTCTTGTAAATTCTGTCCTTGAAGTGATTCAAGTATACATGTATTCTTTTGTGAGAGCATTGAATGATTCGTTTGAACAAACACTAGTGTTTGATATTCGTCATAAACTTACGGAAAAAATAATGATATTTGTCATAATTAAACACAAAGCTTAAAGAAAGACTAACGAGATTCTTTTTATTCGAATTGTGTTATCCCAAATAAATAAGAATGTTAAGTGTGGAAGGTAAGTAATAAGATTATGGGAAAATTAATTACAAGTCCTTTGTAAGGAACTTAATTATCATGAGATCCCACGAAATCCTCTAATTAATCGCAAGTCCCATGTGAATTTGTATAATTAATCTCAGGTCCCACAAAGTTGTTATGTCCTGTTCATTCAGTTGTTAACGGTAGCTCAAAAGTTGTTATTGAACAAGAGTTATTACACATGCTCATTTAGTTGTTATGGTTAGCCACAAGTTGTTATACATACTCATTAAGTTATTATCGTAGGACAAAAAGTTGTTATCGCTTGCTCATTCAGTTGTTAGTGACTGAGAATTTAGTAACAACTTTTGACCAGACGATAAGAACTATTTGGCCGACGATAACAACTTATAAGCATGTGATAACAACTTCAGGTCAGGGACCTGAAATTGATTACGTGATTTCGTGGGACCTCATATTAATTAAGTTCCTTACATGGGAGCTGTAATTAATTACTCCTAATATTATTGTAACACACTTGTACAGGAACGCTTAATTAATTGAATGAATGAATGAGGAGATCCAATTTGATTGAGAGTAGTACCTGTTATCCCCATTCAAGAAAGATTCAAATATTCTAGATTTTCAAATGCATTAAAGAAAAAAGTGAAAGGTAACTAACCAATAAGGTTGTTATAAGATAAATCCAAAGAAACGAGGGATTGAAGAGCTCCTAATTGAGTTGGAATTGTACCTATCAATCGCACTCCATAAAGATTAGCCTAAACGAGAGCCACATGGGATTACTAAATTTTTTAATAAAATATAAATTTTAAATGGAATATGATTGGTAAACTCCAATGGAAAATTCTGACAGAAATACGTCAAAAATATAAGACAAAATGCTTTCATCATCACAATCTTCTTATCACAACATTTTCGCCAGAATTTTCTGCAAAACTTTCTCTGGATAACTTGCTAACTGAATTGTGATGGAATGGAAATGCCATATGAAAACCATAGTGACAAAAAATTACTGACGGAAGAAAATAAGTGGGTAGTTCCATTGGTAATCCAATTCCTTCTTTAATCTGACACTAATTCTGTTAGCAAACTAAGATTTTTCTTGTAAATTCTATCCTTGTAGTGATTCAAATATACATCGATTCTTTTGTGGGAGCATTGAATGATTCTTTTGAACAAACACTAGTGTTTGATATTTGTCATAAACTTACAGAAAAAAGAATGATATTTGTCATAATTAAACACAAAGCTTAAAGAAAGACTAACTAGATTCTTTTTATTCGAATTGTGTTATCCCAAATAAATAAGAATGGTAAGTGTGGAAGGTAAGTGATAAGATTATGGGAAAATTAATTACAAGTCCTTTGTAAGGAACTTAATTACCATGAGATCCCACGAAATCCTCTAATTAATCTCAAGTCGCAAGTGAATTTGTATAATTAATCTCAGGTCCCACAAAGTTGTTATGTCCTGCTCATTCAGTTGTTAACGGTAGCTCAAAAGTTGTTATTGAACAAGTGTGATTACACATGCTCATTTAGTTGTTATGGTTAGCCACAAGTTGTTATACATGCTCATTAAGTTATTATCGTAGGCCAAAAAGTTGTTATCGCCTACTCATTCAGTTGTTAGTGACTGAGAATTTAGTAACAACTTTTGACCAGACGATAAGAACTATTTGGCCTACGATAACAACTTAATGAGAATGTGAAAACAACTTCAGGTCAGGGACCTGAAATTGATTACGTGATTTCGTGGGACCTCATATTAATTAAGTTCCTTACATGGGACCTGATATTAATTACCCCTAAGATTATTGTAACACATAATTGTACAGGAAAGCTTAATTAATTGAATGAATGAATGAGGAGCTCCAATTTGATTGAGAGTAGTACCTGTTATCCCCATTCAAGAAAGATTCAAATATTCTAGATTTTGAAATGCAGTGAGGCTACTAGTGAAAGGATACTAACCAGTAAGGTTGTTATGAGATAAATCCAAATAAATGAGATTTTGAAGAGCTCCAAATTGAGTTGGAATCGTACCTGTCAATCGCACCCAATAAAGATTAGTCTAAACGAGCGCCAGATGAATTATTAAATTTTTTAAAAAAATAAATTGCAGATGGAATATGATTGCTGAACTCCAATAGAAACTTCTGTCAGAAATACGTCAATCATATAAGACAAAATGTTTTTATCACAATATTTTCTAGAGAATATCCCGTCAAAACTTTTTGTTGATAATTGGCTAACTGAATTGTGATGGAATATAAATTCCATATGGAAACCGTGGTCACCAAAAAATAATGACATAAGAAAATAAGTTGGCAATTCTATTGGTAATCCAATTCCTTCTTTAATCCGACACTAATTCTCTTAGTAAACTAAGATTTTGCTTGTAATATGCTGTCTTTGTAGTGATTCCAATATACATGTCTTTTTTGTGAAAGCTTTGAACGATTCTTTTGAAGAAATACAAGTGTTTGATATTCGTCATAAATTTCAGTAAAAAATAAAGATTCATAATTAAACACAAAGCTCAAGGAATGACTAACAAGATTCTTTTTATTCAAATTGAGTTATTCTAAATAAATTGGATTGTTAAGTGTGGAAGGTAAGTAATAAGATTATTGTAACACACACTTGTACAGGAATAGGTAATTAGTTGAAAGATGAATGAAGAGCTCCAAATAGAATGAGAGTAGTACCTGTTACCCCCATTCTAGAAAGATGCAAATATTCTAGATTTTCAAATGCAGTGAAGCTAAAAGTGAAAGGTCACTAACCAACAAGATTGTTATAAGATAAATACAACCGATCGAGAGATTGAAGAGCTCCTAATTGAGTTGGAATTGTACCTGTCAATCGCACTCCGTAAAGATTAGTCTAAACGAGACCCACATGGGATTATTAAATTTTTTTAAAAATATAAATTTTAAATGGAATATGATTGGTAAACTCCAATGGAAAATTCTGACAGAAATACGTCAAAAATATAAGACAAAATGCTTTCATCCAATCTTCTTATCACAACATTTTTGCCAGAATTTTCTGCAAAACTTTCTCTGGATAACTTGCTAACCGAATTGTGATGGAATAGAAATGCCATATGAAAACCATAGTGACAAAAAATTACTGACGGAAGAAAATAAGTGGGTAGTTCTATTGGTAATCCAATTCCTTCTTTAATCTGACACTAATTCTGTTAGCAAACTAAGATTTTTCTTGTAAATTCTATCCTTGTAGTGATTCAAATATACATCGATTCTTTTGTGAGAGCATTGAATGATTCTTTTGAACAAACACTAGTGTTTGATATTCGTCATAAACTAACGGAAAAAAAAGAATGATATTTGTCACAATTAAACACAAAGCTTAATGAAAAACTAACTAGATTCTTTTCATTCGAATTGTGTTATCCCAAATAAATAAGAATGGTAAGTGTGGAAGGTAAGTAATAAGATTATGGGAAAATTAATTACAAGTCCTTTGTAAGGAACTTAATTATCATGAGATCCCACGAAATCCTCTAATTAATCTCAAGTCCCACGTGAAATTGTCTAATTAATCTCAGGTCCAACAAAGTTGTTATGGCCTCCTCATTCAGTTGTTAACGGTAACTCAAAAGTTGTTATTGAACAAGTGTGATTACACATGCTCATTTAGTTGTTATGGTTAGCCACAAGTTGTTATACATGCTCATTAAGTTATTATCATAGGCCAAAAAGTTGTTATCGCCTACTCATTCAGTTGTAAGTGACAGAGAATTTAGTAACAACTTTTGACCAGACGATAAGAACTATTTGGCCTACGATAACAACTTAATGAGAATGTGAAAACAACTTCAGGTCAGGGACCTGAAATTGATTACGTGATTTCGTGGGACCTCATATTAATTAAGTTCCTTACATGGGACCTGATATTAATTACCCCTAAGATTATTGTAACACATAATTGTACAGGAAAGCTTAATTAATTGAATGAATGAATGAGGAGCTCCAATTTGATTGAGAGTAGTACCTGTTATCCCCATTCAAGAAAGATTCAAATATTCTAGATTTTGAAATGCAGTGAGGCTACTAGTGAAAGGTAACTAACCAACAAGATTGTTATAAGATAAATACAACCGATCGAGAGATTGAAGAGCTCCTAATTGAGTTGGAATTGTACCTGTCAATCGCACTCCGTAAAGATTAGTCTAAACGAGACCCACATGGGATTATTAAATTTTTTTTAAAAATATAAATTTTAAATGGAATATGATTTGTAAACTCCAATGGAAAATTCTGACAGAAATACGTCAAAAATATAAGACAAAATGCTTTCATCACAATCTTCTTATCACAACATTTTCGCCAGAATTTTCTGCAAAACTTTCTCTGGATAACTTGCTAACCGAATTGTGATGGAATAGAAATGCCATATGAAAACCATAGTGACAAAAAATTACTGACGGAAGAAAATAAGTGGGTAGTTCTATTGGTAATCCAATTCCTTCTTTAATCTGACACTAATTCTGTTAGCAAACTAAGATTTTTCTTGTAAATTCTATCCTTGTAGTGATTCAAATATACATCGATTCTTTTGTGAGAGCATTGAATGATTCTTTTGAACAAACACTAGTGTTTGATATTCGTCATAAACTTACGGAAAAAATAATGATATTTGTCATAATTAAACACAAAGCTTAAAGAAAGACTAACTAGATTCTTTTTATTCGAATTGTGTTATCCCAAATAAATAAGAATGGTAAGTGTGGAAGGTAAGTAATAAGATTATGGGGAAATTAATTACAAGTCCTTTGTAAGGAACTTAATTATCATGAGATCCCACGAAATCCTCTAATTAATCTCAAGTCCCACGTGAAATTGTATAATTAATCTCAGGTCCAACAAAGTTGTTATGGCCTCCTCATTCAGTTGTTAACGGTAGCTCAAAAGTTGTTATTGAACAAGTGTGATTACACATGCTCATTTAGTTGTTATGGTTAGCCACAAGTTGTTATACATGCTCATTAAGTTATTATCGTAGGCCAAAAAGTTGTTATCGCCTACTCATTCAGTTGTTAGTGACTGAGAATTTAGTAACAACTTTTGACCAGACGATAAGAACTATTTGGCCTACGATAACAACTTAATGAGAATGTGAAAACAACTTCAGGTCAGGGACCTGAAATTGATTACGTGATTTCGTGGGACCTCATATTAATTAAGTTCCTTACATGGGACCTGATATTAATTACCCCTAAGATTATTGTAACACATAATTGTACAGGAAAGCTTAATTAATTGAATGAATGAATGAGGAGCTCCAATTTGATTGAGAGTAGTACCTGTTATCCCCATTCAAGAAAGATTCAAATATTCTAGATTTTGAAATGCAGTGAGGGTACTAGTGAAAGGATACTAACCAGTAAGGTTGTTATGAGATAAATCCAAATAAATGAGATTTTGAAGAGCTCCAAATTGAGTTGGAATCGTACCTGTCAATCGCACCCAATAAAGATTAGTCTAAACGAGCGCCAGATGAATTATTAAATTTTTTAAAAAAATAAATTGCAGATGGAATATGATTGCTGAACTCCAATAGAAACTTCTGTCAGAAATACGTCAATCATATAAGACAAAATGTTTTTATCACAATATTTTCTAGAGAATATTCCGTCAAAACTTTTTGTTAATAATTGGCTAACTGAATTGTGATGGAATATAAATTCCATATGGAAACCGTGGTCACCAAAAAATAATGACATAAGAAAATAAGTTGGCAATTCTATTGGTAATCCAATTCCTTCTTTAATCCGACACTAATTCTCTTAGTAAACTAAGATTTTGCTTGTAATATGCTGTCTTTGTAGTGATTCAAATATACATGTCTTTTTTGTGAAAGCTTTGAACGATTCTTTTGAAGAAATACAAATGTTTGATATTCGTCATAAATTTCAGTAAAAAATAAAGATTCATAATTAAACACAAAGCTCAAGGAATGACTAACTAGATTCTTTTTATTCAAATTGAGTTATTCTAAATAAATTGGATTGTTAAGTGTGGAAGGTAAGTAATAAGATTATTGTAACACACACTTGTACAGGAATAGGTAATTAGTTGAAAGATGAATGAAGAGCTCCAAATAGAATGAGAGTAGTACCTGTTACCCCCATTCTAGAAAGATGCAAATATTCTAGATTTTCAAATGCAGTGAAGCTAAAAGTGAAAGGTAACTAACCAACAAGATTGTTATAAGATAAATACAACCGATCGAGAGATTGAAGAGCTCCTAATTGAGTTGGAATTGTACCTATCTATCGCACTCCGTAAAGATTAGTGTAAACGAGACCCACATGGGATTATTAAATTTTTTTAAAAATATAAATTTTAAATGGAATATGATTGGTAAACTCCCATGGAAAATTCTGACAGAAATACGTCAAAAATATAAGACAAAATGCTTTCATCACAATTTTCTTATCACAACATTTTCGCCAGAATTTTCTGCAAAACTTTCTCTGGATAACTAGCTAACTGAATTGTGATGGAATAGAATGCCATATGAAAACCATAGTGACCAAACATTACTGACGGAAGAAAATAAGTGGGTAGTTCTATTGGTAATCCAATTGCTTCTTTAATTTGAAACTAATTCTGTTAGTAAACGAAGATTTTTCTTGTAAATTATGTCCTTGTAGTGATTCAAGTATACATGTATTCTTTTGTGAGAGCATTGAATGATTCTTTTGAGCAAACACTAGTGTTTGATATTCGTCATAAATTTCCAGTAAAAAAGAATGATATTTGTCACAATTAAACACAAAGCTTAATGAAAAACTAACTAGATTCTTTTCATTCGAATTGTGTTATTCTAAATAAATAAGATTGGTATGTGTGGAAGCTAAGTAATAAGATAATGGGAAAATTAATTACAAGTCCCTTGTAAGGAACTTAATTATCATGAGATCCCACGAAATCCTCAAATTAATCGCAAGTCCCACGTGAAATTGTATAATTAATCTCAGGTCCCACAAAGTTTTTATGGCCTGCTCATTCAATTGTCAACGGTAGATCAAAAGTTGTTATTGAACAAGAGTTATTACACATGCTCATTTAGTTGTTATGGTTAGCCACAAGTTGTTATACATACTCATTAAGTTATTATCGTAGGACAAAAAGTTGTTATCGCTTGCTCATTCAGTTGTTAGTGACTGAGAATTTAGTAACAAATTTTGACCAGACGATAAGAACTATTTGGCCTACTATAAAAACTTATAAGCATGTGATAACAACTTCAGGTCAGGGACCTGAAATTGATTACGTGATTTCGTGGGATCTCATATTAATTAAGTTCCTTACATGGGAGCTGTAATTAATTACTCCTAAGATTATTGTAACACACTTGTACAGGAACGCTTAATTAATTGAATGAATGAATGAGGAGCTCCAATTTGATTGAGAGTAGTACCTGTTATCCCCATTCAAGAAAGATTCAAATATTCTAGATTTTCAAATGCATTAAAGCTAAAAGTGAAAGGTAACTAACCAATAAGGTTGTTATAAGATAAATCCAAAGAAACGAGGGATTGAAGAGCTCCTAATTGAGTTGGAATTGTACCTATCAATCGCACTCCATAAAGATTAGTCTAAACGAGAGCCACATGGGATTACTAAATTTTTTTTAAAAAATATAAATTTTAAATGGAATATGATTTGTAAACTCCAATGAAAAATTCTATCAGAAATACGTCAAAAATATAAGACAAAATGTTTTGATCACAATCTTCTTATCACAATATTTTCGCCAGAATATTCTGGCGAAACTTTCTCTGGATAACTTGCTAACCGAATTGTGATGGAATAGAAATGCCATATGAAAACCATAGTGACAAAAAATTACTGACGGAAGAAAATAAGTGGGTAGTTATATTGGTAATCCAATTCCTTCTTTAATCTGACACTAATTCTGTTAGCAAACTAAGATTTTTCTTGTAAATTCTATCCTTGTAGTGATTCAAATATACATCGATTCTTTTGTGAGAGCATTGAATAATTCTTTTGAACAAACACTAGTGTTTGATATTCGTCATAAACTTACAGAAAAAAGAATGATATTTGTCATAATTAAACACAAAGCTTAAAGAAAGACTAACTAGATTCTTTTTATTCGAATTGTGTTATCCCAAATAAATAAGATTGGTAAGTGTGGAAGGTAAGTAATAAGATTATGGGAAAATTAATTACAAGTCCCTTGTTAGGAACTTAATTATCATGAGATCCCACGAAATCCTCTAATTAATCTCAAGTCCCACGTGAAATTGTATAATTAATCTCAGGTTCCACAAAGTTGTTATGGCCTCCTCATTCAGTTGTTAACGGTAGCTCAAAAGTTGTTATTGAACAAGAGTTATTACACATGCTCATTTAGTTGTTATGGTTAGCCACAAGTTGTTATACATGCTCATTAAGTTATTATCGTAGGCGAAAAAGTTGTTATTGCTTGCTCATTCAGTTGTTAGTGATTGAGAATTTAGTAACAACTTTTGACCAGACGATAAGAACTATTTGGCCTACGATAACAACTTATAAGCATGTGATAACAACTTCAGGTCAGGGACCTGAAATTGATTACGTGATTTCGTGGGACCTTATATTAATTAAGTTCCTTACATTGGAGCTGTAATTAATTACCCCTATGATTATTGTAACACACACTTGTACAGGAACGCTTAATTAATTGAATGAATGAATGAGGAGCTCCAATTTGATTGAGAGTAGTACCTGTTATCCCCATTCAAGAAAGATTCAAATATTCTAGATTTTCAAATGCATTAAAGCTAAAAGTGAAAGGTAACTAACCAATAAGGTTGTTATAAGATAAATCCAAAGAAACGAGGGATTGAAGAGCTCCTAATTGAGTTGGAATTGTACCTGTCAATCGCACTCCGTAAAGATTAGTCTAAACGAGAGCCACATGGGATTATTAAATTTTTTTTAAAAAATATAAATTTTAAATGGAATATGATTTGTAAACTCCAATGAAAAATTCTTTCAGAAATACGTCAAAAATATAAGACAAAATGTTTTCATCACAATGTTCTTATCACAATATATTCGCCAGAATATTCTGGCGAAAAACTTTCTCTGGATAACTAGCTAACTGAATTATGATGGAATAGAAATGCCATATGAAAACCATAGTGACCAAAAAGTACTGACGGAAGAAAATAACTGGGTAGTTCTATTGGTAATCCAATTGCTTCTTTAATCTGATATTAATTCTGTTAGCAAACTAAGATTTTTCTTGTAAATTCTATCCTTGTAGTGATTCAAATATACATCGATTCTTTTGTGAGAGCATTGAATGATTCTTTTGAACAAACACTAGTGTTTGATATTCGTCATAAACTTACAGAAAAAAAGAATGATATTTGTCATAATTAAACACAAAGCTTAATGAAAGACTAACTTGATTCTTTTTATTCGAATTGTGTTATCCTAAATAAATAAGAATCGTAAGTGTGGAAGGTAAGTAATAAGATTATGGGAAAATTAATTATAAGTTCTTTGTAAGGAACTTAATTATCATGAGATCCCACGAGTTGTTATTATAGCACAAGTCCAAAAGAACTGAGATTTTGAAGATCTCCTAGTTGAGTTTGAATTGTGCCTATCAATCCCATTTTATTATGTTGCAAATGTTTTATATTGTCTCTTGGTAAAAACGACCTTTTTAATTGAGTGAAATTGATAAGAGTGAAAGGGAACTTATCTGTAAGATTGTTATAAGATAAGTCCAAAGAACTAAGATTTTGAAGAGCTCCAAGTTAAGTTGGAGTACCTATCAATCCCATTCTATCTTAAGTTACAAAGATTCTAGGTTGTGTATAGGTGAAGACAACCTTTTTAATTGAATGAAATTTATAAGAACAAAAGGTAACTTACTAGTAAGGTTATAAGATAAGTCCAAATAACTGATATTTTGAAGTGCTCCAAGTTGAGTTGCAACGGTTCTAGGGGTGTTTACGTAACGGGATGGAATGGGACGACCCCATCCCGTCTCATCCAACAAAAGGCCATAGGGACATAATTCTTGTCTTGCGTCCTGTTCTGTCCTGTTGTTATCCGTCTCAATTGGGACGGGATAGGAATGGTAAGGACAAGAATTTTCCAATTTTTTTCTACTTTTTTTAAAAATATTTAGTACCCAAATGCTAAAATGCCCAGTATTGCACCAAATTCCCAAAAAAATTACTAATTAATTAAAACATAGAGCAAGAAGACCAGAACGGCCAATTATTGGTTCAGTGGACTCTTAAACTTAAATTAACTAGAGCAACCTATGTGTGTATAATAAAGCTGTCTAAGGTCGATCCGTTGAATATATAATTAACAAGGACCAAACTATTTAAACCGCCAATGTGATCATGCAAGTAGCTTAATTTGGGAGTCTTCTATAATCAATGGACCATAACAACCAAAAAGAAAATGAAGAAAAAAAATATTCCAGCGAATCTCCACAGTCCACACTACTGCTCCGCACAAAAAGTTGTGTGCTAACGTTAATCCATGTGATTCTACTTGCAGATTTGATGGGTGTGGTGACTGAGGTTTGAGGGTGGACGGTCGCCCCTGGGTGGGACTTGAGAGTTGACAGGGGGAGATGTGATAGAAGTAGGTGTGTGGGTCAGTGCCTTATTGGGTGCGTTTGCTTTTATTTTTCATGAAGTAAAAATGAAAAGAAAAAATCTGGGTGTGACCATGGGTGCTTGGGTGGAACACTGATTGTGCACCAAATTAAAATTTTATTTTAATGAAATAAAAATTAAAAAAATAAAAAAAATACTAAAGGGATGGGACAGAAATAGGATGACCATGTCCTTGTCACAGTTTGTCCCGTCTCAAAATATCCAGGAATGGGACGGATAGCTGGTACCTACCAAACCCATTCTATTAAGCTACAAAGCTTGGGGATTGTGTCTATTTAAGGACGACAATCTTTTTAATAGAGTGGAATTAATAAGAGTGAGAGGTGACTGACTAGTAAGATTGTTATAAAACATCCAAGTAGATGAGGTTATAATGAGATATTATTTGATTTGGAATGGTACCTATCAAACTCATAAGTATGAGACGTTCAAGGTTGGGAAATTCAGTGAAGTTGAGATCTGCTAGCCGAGGGTGCTGTTGAGAGATCCTTGGTTGATTCATACCAACAACGCTTCCATGGTAATTGCATTGTATGCCTTCCCAATCACAAGGATCGGACAAATTGTAGGCAATATTGCTAATATTCCACCATTTACTTTGAAGAAGAGCACGTTTCTGCTCTGCTATCATGGCACCATTAATAATCTCAAAGCAAGTGAGAGCGAACCATAACAAAAATACCACTCTCACTCCCATCTTTGTTTACACAAAGTATTCACCAAATGAGTTCACCTACGGAGTCTTTATACAGATAAAGTAAGATTGAATGGCTTTGAAAGTATTGTTTACGCGTCAAAGTCCTTAGAGTTTGTACGTCCAATGGCAAATGGACACAATCATATCGTGTGAGATGGGCAAACTTGTTATTGGTCTTCCTCGTTATTGTTTTTCAGGCGAAAGGTCTTCGTCAATATTATGGTACCTTGAGTCTTTTGAGCTGTTATGCAGAAAATGGACATGAAATTTCCAAACGTGATACGAATACCAAAGCGAAGTGGTCCCATGAAACTCTCTGAACAAAAGTTGAGTGACTTTGGCGTGAATTAGGAGTTCATGTTTCAAACTGGATGCAGAAAAATTGGCTGACTTACACAACGTGAATCAGGAGTTCTTTTTTTTTTTTTTTTTTTTGATAAAAAGACAATATTATATTAATAGATATAAACTTACAGACATATATCAGTACGCATGATAAAGCCCAAATACAAGCACACTATACAAGCAAGCCACAAGACTCGTTTGGGCTTAACATGTGGGCCTTCTTGCCAAAGACAAACATAAATTAAATAACCCATAAACTTCATCCTCATGTCTGAAAGGAAGACATAGCAGAGAGATAGCCCAAAGGAAATCTCCACCTTCTGCAACTGTGAAAGGTGAACCCGCCGTCTCCATGAAATGCTGGAATGAAGGATAGATAAAAGTACGCCGTAAGGGAACTTCAACCAAGGTTGAATCCTGATGACATCTACACCATTGGTGTTAGAAAGAGTTGATAATTTCTTCCATTGATATGTTGCTAAGGCCAGAGAAAACCAAAAGGAGAAGATGCCCACATGACCTGAAAGGAAACTAAAAAAGACAAACTGAACAAGTAACATATATGATAAGGGAATTGGTAACTAAAAATCATCATAGCATTCCCTCAACTATGATGATTAAAACGTAGCTGATTCATGTGGTATCCAGACGAGCTCGTACAGCAGGTGGCTCGCCGATGCAGAGTGATAAGTCAGTGGATACATGATCTCCAGCAAACTGAGCACTGACATGGCCATTTCCTTTAAATTCTGCTCTGGAACGCCGTCGATTAGCACAAACCAGAGAAGGATGCCACGAGATGAGCACGAAATGAAGAAATTGGCAGGACAATCTCATAACCAGATCGTTGAAGAGCTTCCCACCGTGATTCATATAGCCCATGAAGCCTACATATAGCATATATGTAGCGAAACCATATGTATTGAGGCTAGAACTACCGGGAACAAGGGAGTCTAAAAGTTGCATGCTCTAATGATAGTGGAAAAGTGGTATGAGTTCGAAAGTTATATTCCATAATAAAAGAGATATCTCCAGTGACTATCCCGAGGAATCTTTTACCTTCAGAATACCATCGATGCAGCTGCCGATAAAAGCCACCTCATAGAATCCAGAAAAGGCCCGGGTTCCCTCCATACGTGTAAAACAGAGCCTGGATATTTGATTAAGTGCAGGAGGAAAAGGGTGTGTAAACCTTGAGAGAACACGAGTGTGATTTATAGAGCAAATAGCATGCTGGGAAAAACCATATTCTTAACATACGTACACATTAGCATGCGCACGTGTCCTCTTAGGCTGAGGCAGAGAGCTTCGAATAAAACAGAGAATACCTTAAAAATGTGACACCTATGATTTATCTACTGAAATCCAGAATAATTAGGAAAAGACTGACAAGATTTCTGAGTAATCTCTGCAAATGATCCTTGTTGAGTTATTGCACAGTGAGAGCTTCGAAGATACTTCGACGTGTCAGTGGCAAAGCTTGACAGGGAACACAGCTTTAACTTTTTTGATTTGTACGATAAATATTGATTATCGCCAGCTAACCTTCGCTTTCTAGAAACCTTGATATGATTAGCTGGAAAACCAAAAGGCTTCCAGGATTCATGATCAACTTGAAACAATTGAAAATAGACAACAGAACTCGATTCAAGTCGCTGTCTTTTCGGCCCAGTTGATGATTTAATCCAATCCCTGTTTCTCTTCACACCAGTACGAATGATCTCCGAGTTATGGACCTTATGAGAATGAGCATCAGCCCAAATAGTCACACCCGATCTTGACCTGAGAGATGGTATTGATGACCACGATAATTAATGTGAGAAGAAGGGCCAATAGGATCAATGACCACATTTGACACGTGAGAATAACAAGTAAGTGCACAGTGATCTGAAGTATGGAGCAAGGAACCACAGTGTCGGCACAAAACTCGAACTTGCTCCAGGAAAAAAAACCAGATTCACATGTTGTCCCGAAGATAAGATAGCTTACTGAGGAACATACAGATTCGGATGATATAGAGACATGCAAACCTGATTACGAAAACCAGAATAATTTTTCTTGCTGGAAGAATCCATAGAGACATAGCTGCCAAACCAATTACCAATAATTCTTCCAACTTGAGCAGTATAATATTCAACTGGAAGCCCATGAATAGATATCCACATATACGCTAAATCAAGATGTAAATTTTGTATTGAAACTTCAGGAAACCCTTGACAAAATATGCATAAAAAATTATGAATTCTCCGTGTCCCTTGATACAAGATATAGTCCCTATCTCTTTTATCTTGAAAAAAATGTAAGAAAGTGATTACTAGAAGCTTGAGAGATAGAGATTCGGCCTCGCAAATACCAGCGAACACGAAGAAGAGATTGAAGCTTGGATACATGAACCATATTTCTAGAAATAACTCTCAAGAACAAATAGTGCAGGTTCTTATAATATAAATGCTTCATATCAGCTGACTGATATTTAACGATAAACATGATGAGAGAAATTAAAAGAGCACCAAAAACTAAACTAAATAAGACTAAGAACCAGACTGGAACATCGAGAGGATGATACGTAGAAATTAATTGAGAAGGAAGAAGCATAGAAGAGCAATCGCTGAGACTGCAGAGCTAGAGAAAAATCTCCCTCTTCGGCAGACCATGCAAGTCTCCTCCTATAATGGAAACTGATTCTAGTTGAATATAGGTCGCACCTGACCCACGTGAATCAGGAGTTCATGTTTCAAATTAGATGTAGAAAAATTGGCTGACTTACACAAAAGCACATGAATTCATAATGTTGTTGATAATAATAAGAAGCAATTCTTTCAGCCACTGTGCTACGACTTGTCTTACACGGAATATCCATATAAATGCAACAGAAAAATTGGTTTTCGTAGTGATCTTGTGTTGTTGTTATGGTGATTCATAAGTGGACAAAAAATTAAATGATTAGATGTGGATTCGTTTTTCTATTTTTTATTTCATCGATAAAAATATTATTTTTTTCCAGGCAAAACAAAAAAACTTGATTCTCGTGACCCTCTTTCTGAAAATATTTCTTTTCTATAGTTGTTGTGATTCAGAGTTAAATATTTGCTTACTTTTGAAAATAATTAAACATTGCGATCCGAAAAAATTCCAAAATGTTTATTTATTGAAATATCCAAATGAAGCGGACAATATATTTATTTTTTTTTTATAAAAACCACTACTCAACAACCCATTTTCTGTCTGTATCTGGATGTGTTTGAAGCCCCTTTGGATGACAGAGATTCAAAGCTCTTCTTGGCCAGCCATTCCGCAATCTCGTTCAACATTGATAACATCCTTCAAAATCCCTCACTAAGAAACAAGTTAAAATAAAAACAGACACAAATTTACATGTCATCTTCAAGATTTAGTTTAATATCTGAACTTTTAAAAAGTTGCTGTATCCTTTAGTTTTTTAACCCTGATATTATTAGTGAGAAACTGATGTTTTTTAACAATCACTGTTATTTGGAAAATTAAAACTTATATGTTGGCATTTCTTATAAACAACTGTCAAGGATATAGGACTAAAGATCATTTTTAAAACTAGGGGTGTCTAAAACCGGGACCGGGACCGGGAACACCTATTCCCGGTTCCCGTTCCCGGAATGGGACCGGGATTGGATTTCAATCCCGGTCCCGGTCCCGGTCCCGGCGGGACCGGGAACAAGACCGGGAATTCCCGGTCCATTTTTTTAAAAAAAGAGAAAAAAATGTGCTTTAATTTTGGTTTTTAGGATCTCCTCAATTTCTTAAGTGGTTTCCATCTTTGTAATATTTTCAAACTATGAAAGAAAACAAGTCACAAATTAATTATTATGAAGTTATAAACAAATGCACAAGGAAAAAGAATGAACAAAAATGATATCACTAGTTTAGTCACTTAATTTATGCCACATTTAAGAAAAAAAACAAAACAAAACAAGGATTAAACTTTCTCAAAATTCTGAACGCTTTTTTCTATAATAATGCCATGACATGAAGCAAATAAATCTCATTAAATATAAGAGATAATAATGCCATGACATAAATGATAAATCAGTAAAAATGACAAGTTTAATATAACAAAAGCAAGAGATAAAATAGGGGCAAAATGCTAAAAACACCATGGTTTTTATATAGGAATTTACTTTATATGTAATTGCAATAGAATTAATCCAATAGAATTATCTCTCTAAAGTGTGGGCCTAATTTTTTTTTATAAATAAATGGGGGCCGGGGCCTGGATCCCGGGGCCGTGCCCGGATCCCGGTCTCGGTCCCGGCCATTTCCCGGTCCCGATTTGCCGGGACCGGGACGGGTTGGACACCCCTATTTAAAACTAAGGCTAAATTGAAACCTTGTATGAAGTGAATGACTAATGAGTGAAGTAATACATTAAAATAAAAATTAACTCATTAAATTCATAAGAAAACAATAATACTTTACAGATTTGACCCAAAAAAAAATACTTTCCAGCATTATCCTTGTTTAATTCAAAAATGTTTTTAAATTCAACGTGGTGGATCATTCACACCGCAATTCAATAAAAGTATACTTTAACAATAATATATACTTTCCAGCATTAAAATTAACTCACTAAAATTTATAAGAAAATAATAGTACTTTCCAGCATTATCCTTGTTTAATTCAAAAATGCTTTTAAATTCAATGTGGTGGATCATTCACACGTTATTTAAGGTTAAACGTGAACCCCACAATATCAATTAGGTGATAAAAATATATTTTCAAATTGCAACATAAAAAAGGGAAAATTCCAAATAAATACCCCTCGAATATCAAAATGACAAAATGGTATCTCCAATATACAAAAGGACATAAAAGGGATCGTTCCCAATTTGGGATAAACAATTGTAAGGCAAAAAGACCAAAATACCCCTGTCTCTATTCACTTTCAAATTGAAGTGGTTAATAGCTATACTAAAGTGATTAATTGTTATATTGAAGTAGTTAATTGTTATACTAGAATGGTTAACAATTTTCACAAATATAAGAGTATTTGAGCCTAACTAATGAATCAGAGAAGTAATTAATGGCTATACTGAAGTGATTAATCGCTATACTGAAGTGGTTAATTGCTATGTTAGAGTAGTTAACAACTTTCACAAAAACTACCATAGAAATAGCCTATAGCGGCGCTTTTTTACACTACTACAGAATTATCCTATCGCGACGCA
This sequence comes from Mimosa bimucronata, assembly GCA_037074515.1. NCBI lineage: Eukaryota > Viridiplantae > Streptophyta > Magnoliopsida > Fabales > Fabaceae > Mimosa > Mimosa bimucronata. The sequence continues at coordinate 24,227,747 of CM073441.1, forward strand.
ACAATAGCGGTGCTTAGAGTAAAAAGCGTTGCTATTGATTAGCAAGGAGCCTATACCGGCGCTTACCAAGAAAAGCTCCGGAATAGAGTTAAGCCTATACTGGCGCTTGGTGCTAAAAGCGCTGGTATAGGTTTTCAGTTCAGCATTTATTTTATTTTTTTAATCAAAAAACCCTAAACGGGCACTTTTTATAGAAGGGCCGGTATAGGCTTGTGAGTCATTTATATTTTTTTATTTTTAAAATACCTATACAGGCGCTTTTTGTAAGAGTGGCAGTATAGGCCAGTGAGTAATTTATTTTTTTTTAATTTTAAAAACCCTATACCGGCGCTTTTTGTAAGAGTGGCAGTATAGGCTGTAATAAATAATGTATAATCCGTTTTGTTTTTTAATAATAATTAAAATAAGAATTTAATAATAAATATTAAATGATTAATTATTTATTTTATTAAACCTATACCGGCGCTTTGTTTAAAAGGCGCCGGTATAGGCCAAAAATTGGAGGGAATTTTCCCCCCCAATATTTTGGCAACCCCCTATACCGGCGCTTTTCAAAGCAAGCACTGGTATAGCCTCTTCTGTAAAACTCAAAACCCCGTGACTTTTCTCCTCTGCAAAACCCGTGACTTTCCCTCCTCTCTTCTAATCTCATCTGCACCCCCAAGCTCCACTCCGCCATTGCTCCGTCCTCCTCCACCGTTGCTCACTCTTCCTCCGCCGTTGCTCCCCAAGCCTGTAGCGTTAACTCCATGCACTGCATCCCTCATTTTCATAAGCATCAACCTTCTGATTCGGAGAAAATCCAGTCGCAGGAATTATCAATGAGGCAAGAAATTATGGTGTCTTCGAAATAAGAACTTGGAGGGTTGTTAATGACTTCGATGATGTCACCAACAGAGAAATAGTTGGTTATGCTGGAAGGCATCGATGGATAAGAAGAAGGAGAAAGGTAAGTGATTTTCATTGATGCGAATGGGAAGTAGGATATATAGTAATTTGAGTTTTCAGATGGGATTGGGAGGAAGATTATTATGTATTAATTGTGTATAATTTTGGGTATTACTATGATGCCTAAACTGAATGGAACGAGGCCAATTTCTATCGAGAAATGCATCAAGATTAATTAGATGGTTTGATATATTTGAGGTATTGAATTGAGTTGTTTAAGTGGGCATAGGTGACCGCTCTCTTGCTTTTTGTTTTCTTTGAACATTGACTTAAATCAAATCTATTTGCTTTTTTGTTTTCCTTATAATATTTACATATTATTGTTAGACACTTGAAGGTGAAGAATCCTACTGTTGCTAGCAGGTTAGTTTGAGCTAAATGATCTTGAAGTAAGTCTTATCTTTCTTTTCTTTAATTCAACAGGCTGGGACATATCAGATGATTGAGTTTTGGTACTTTCTGATGAATCCTATTGTGTGGTGTTTTATTTTACTCGTATGAAACTTTTGCTTTGTGGAACTATTAATGCTCTATATATATAAATGCTCTGTGAATTCTATTGTGGTGGGCTGTGAAAATATATTAAGTTGATGTTGTTTATATAGTTGGCAATCCACTTCTATGTAAAAAGGAGAGGGCCTTGAGCCTGGGAACGTTCATTTTTTAGCTGTTATGCTGCCGATGTTTTGTTAAGAAAATAAGGTAACATCGTAAGGTGGCTACCTAATGAGTAAGTCATATACATCTTACCGACGTTTTCCTTTAATAGGTTATAATGTTGGTTCGGAAATGGATGTCTTGTGATCGACGTTCAAGGGAATATATAGATGGAGCAAAAGAGTTCATTGAATTTGCTGTTGAGCATGCAGAGAATGCTAACAGAATTATGTGCCCTTGTATGTCTTGTTTATATGCAAAGCGTCTTCGCCCTCTTGACTTGTTGGGTCATTTAATTTGTCATGGAATCGATCCGTCTTATACACGTTGTGTTAGAATCTTAAGTTTTGATGAGAACTGGACCCATAGAGAACATAAGTAAAATGAACAGATAGCGTATAACTTAGCCTAGAATTTGTGGAGATAAGAATCATGATAAATGACTAAGAGTGTAGGTTATCTAAACATTGAACAAGTAGAATCTTATAGATAACAGATACACTATCGCTAAGGCTTTCTCTATCGATAAGATATGTCTCTATCGCTAAGGCCCCATAAATGACATGGATATCACAAGGGAAAATGTTAGAATAGCTAACAGAGTTAACTAACGATAATAGGATCAGCTATCGATAACAGAATACTTCAGATAACATACATTCAGATAGCTAATGCCCTTTAACAAATAAGCTAATAAGTTGATAACATATTCACTAGCAATAATATGGTTAGCTATCGATAGAGAAACACTTGTTGAAATAATAGATAGCTAATACAGTGTCTGAGATAATGAGCAAATAAGTTACTAGCGATAGCATGATTAGCTATCGATAGGAATATACTTGAAATAGCTGACACATTGTCTTTAAATGTTGAGCTAATGAAACTTACTAGCGATAACACCTACTGTGCTTCACTTGAATACTTGTTTAGCTAAGTGCAGGACTCGCACTATGAAGCTAGCGATAGCCAAGGATGCTAGCGCTACTGATAAAGCTGCTATGCAAGTACAATGTGCCAGGTGAACGTTACTCACCGTCTCTGTCTCTCTTAGCTCATCCTCTGCAATATTAATTGAAGCAAGAGAAGAAAGTTGACGCAGAAGAAGACCAGCATTAATTGCCAACGGCTAAGAGCTTCCAATGACCATATTCAAACGGATTCATAAAGCTAAAAGAAAAAGCAAGCTGTGAAGAGATATAAATACCAAGACTTGAGAATTTATGAATTAGAGAACAAACTGACGAACTAATATTCATTAATCTTATCTACTCTCTGCTCAAAGCTTTTATTACTCTTAGTGAGATTTTCTTATACTTAAGTGTTTATCAAAATCTGTTCATTAATTGAACTCATTTATTGAAATCCTCTACTATTTGAGGTTGTTCTAAAGTTTGGGACTTTAGAACAGGTTTGTGTTCTTACAACTTGTAAGGGGGAGCGTTTAGAGAGAGCCTAAAGCTCTATTTTGTAAAGGTTAGCAAGTGAACCCATGTTGTAAAACCTGTGTTATAGTGGAACCCAACGAGGAGTTGGAGAACTAGACGTAGGCAGTGTTTGGCCGAACCATTATAAAGGATTGTCTGTGTTTATAGCTTTATTTGGAAAGCACAATTCACCCTCCTCTTGTGCGTTTTTGTCATTCACATTTGGTATCTGAGCAGGTCTTCTCCTTTTTTGATTCCAACGAGTCTGAGAAGAAAAGATCCAGATGGCATCATACGAGAATATCCTACCTAAAGGAAGCTCCATTAGCAAACCCCCTGGCTTTGATGGAAAGCACTATACTTTCTGGAAACTTAAAATGAAGATCTACATCAAAGCCAATGGGTCTAGATTGTGGAAAATCATAGAAGAAGGGGATATTGTGCCTACAAATATTCTAGGCAATCCAATAAGTGAAAGCGAATTTACTCATGAGGACATTGCTGATCTCGAGTTAAACAGTAAAGCAATTCTGATGATTCAAAGTGCTCTGAGTCAGACAGAGTTTTTCAGAGTTAGCCACTTGAATACTGCTAAGGAAATGTGGGAAGCTCTACAGATTGCTCATGAAGGTACCTCCGGAGTGAAGGACAGAAGAGTGGAAATGCTTGTTGAGGAGTTCCACAAATTTGAAATAATAGAAGGTGAGAAGTTAAGAGACTTGGAGATCAGATTCACTCATCAACAATCTTGCTACTCTGGGAAGAAAAATTTCAGAGAAAGAGCAAGTCAGCGAGATCCTAAAAGTATTAAAGGGTGATTGGCTCATGAAAGTCACCGCTATTCAAGAGATGCAAGGAGAATCAACCAAGTCTATCACGGCCTTGTTTGGTAGTCTTGCTGAGTATGAGCTAAATTTGATAGCTCAAAGGGAAGCTTATGGAAATAAATGAAGTTGATGATGATGATGAAGATGAAGAGCTAGATGATGAAGATATGGCTCTCATGGTTAGAAGGTTTCAGAAATTCTTCAGGAAAAGAGGAAGGGTTCAGAATGGTGGTCCTAGCTTTAGAAATGATTCTCAGAAGGATAAAGCTCCTGTTGTTTTGAATGTAGGAAGCCTGGTCATTTCAAAGCGGAGTGCCTAAGTCTTTACAGACTTAAGGAAAAAGAGAAAAAGAAGGATAAGTCCTTTGGAAAGAAGGGAGCCTATATATCATCCATATGGTGTGATATCTCAGATGAGGAAGCTAGCGATAATGAAGAGACTGCAAACCTCTGCCTAGTTGCTTAAGAGGAGCAAAGTGATTCTGAGGTATATGATTCTGAACCTACCTATTCTGAACTTCAAAGCATGTATGATTAAATGCATATTGAATTAACTAAGCTTGCTAAATAAGTTGTAGGTTTAAGAAAAGAAAACAAGGAACTTAAGAAAAACATTTCTTCTTCATCCAAAGTTCCTTCTATATTATCGATAGAAGAGCAGCTATCGCAAACTCCCAGAGTTGCACTATCGATAGCCACTCCTCCATCGATAGCTAATCCTCCTACAACAAATTCTGACAGTTGCACTAACTGTGAAAAATTGTTGAAGGAGAAAGAAAAGCTTTCAACTGCTTTAGAAAAGTTTACAAAAGGCTCAGAGATGCTAAATATAATTTTAAAGAACCAAAAAGCCTTTAGAAACAAAACTGGCATTGGTTATGAGCCAAAGCAGAAAGCTTCAAGAAAATGGGTAGAACTCAAGGTGAAACCTTACTTAAAATATTTTAGAAAATCTTCTGAATATTCTTCACCATATAGTTTTTGTAATTACTGTAACAAAAAGGGCCATACCCAATCTACATACAATCCAAGAAAATATGGAATTGGTGGTTCTTATAAGTGGGTTCCTAAAGGAACTCATGTAGCTAAGGTTTTTACAAAACCAGATCTAAAGTCTAATCCTTAAGGACCCAAGAAAGTTTGGGTACCTAAATCTGTCTAGTTTGTGCATGTGTGTCTTAAAGCATCCAACAAAAGAAAGTGATATATTGATAGTGGATGCTCAAGACATATGACTGGTGACAAGGGCAAGTTCAACAATCTAGTGACAAAAGATGGAGCCAAAGTTAGTTTTGGTGGAAATCAAAGTGGAAAGATCACTGGAGTTGGTGAAGTTGGTCCTATCAAAGATGTATACCTAATGGATGGTCTCTGCCATAACTTGCTAAGTGTCAGCCAAAGCACTGACCATGGCAACTGGGTTATTTTTTATTCCAATGAATGTCTTATTGTTGATACAAAGGATTTAGATATAAATAAGACTAATCTTAAGTGTAAACTAAAAGCAAATAGAAATGGTAACCTATACACCTTAGATCTATGCCAACAACTTGAAGAAAAATGTTTTATTTCAAACGATGAAACTTGTTCGCTATGGCATAAGAGATTAGCTCATGTAAACTTTACTCAACTTGATAAGCTATTTAAAAAGGAGCTAGTCATAGGTATTCCTAGTTTTAGGACTAAGCATGATTTAATTTTTGAATCTTGTCAAAAGGGTAAAAAAACGAAGTCTTCGTTTAAAACCAAGAAGACAGTTTCCACAAGTAGACCATTGGAACTAATCCACATGGATTTAGTTTGGCCTGCAAGAGTGAAAAGTCTAGGTGGAAGTCTATATACTCATGTAGTTGTGGATGACTATTCAAGGTTTACCTGGACTATGTTTCTTTCCTCAAAACATGAAACTTTTGATGCCCTTTTTGTGCTTGCTAAGAAATTTTAGAATGAGAAAGGCACCAAGATTGTAGCAATCAAGATTGACCATAGAGGAGAGTTTGAGAACAAGGAATTCATGGAAGCTGTGTGATGAAAATGGTATTGATCACAACTTCTCTGCCCCTCGTACTCCTCAGCAAAATGGTGTTGTTGAGAGGAAGAATAGAGTGCTCACAAAAATGGCAAGGAGAATGCTGACTGAGAAGCAAGTGCCTCAAATGTTTTGGGCAGATGCAATGAGCGCAGCATGCTACATATCAAATAGAGCATATATCAGAAAGGGGATAGAGAAGATTCCATATGAGCTCTACAAGGGAAGAAAGCCCAACATCAGTCATCTGAGGATCTTTGGTTTAAAGTGCCACATTCACAACAATGGGAAGGTAAATTTAGGTAAATTTGACCCTAAATCTAACATTGGCATATTCATAGGCTATTCAAATAGGAGTAAAGCATATAGAGTTTATAACAAAAGAATTCAAACTGTTGAAGAACCAGTGCATGTAGTATTTGATGAAATTCCTCATGAAAAGCAACATTATGTTGAGGAGAATGAAGATTTTTCAAAATTCTTAAAACTTGCGCTATCGATAGCACCAAGGCCATCGATAGTGAATACTGAGGAAAATGCTAAAAATGATCAAGATGAAAATCTTTCAAAATCTTGAAGGCCTCACCTGTCGATAGCACCTCAGCCATCGATAGTGATTTCTGAGGAAAATACTGAAGATGATCAAGATGAAGCTAATGAGCCTCAATCTTATATTAGACATCTTAAGCATCATCCTTCTGATCAAATAATTGGAGAAATTTCAAAAGGTGTTAGAACCAGAAGGCAACTACAAAATGAAATGGAATTTTCTGCCTTTATTTCTGAAGTTGAACCAACTTGTGTTGATGAAGCTCTTGCTGACTGCGACTGGATAGTTGCAATGCAGGAAGAACTTAATCAATTTAAAAGAAATCAAGTTTGGGATTTAGTATCTAGACCAAGAAATCACCCTATTATTGGTACTAAATAGGTTTTCAAAAACAAACTTGATGAAGCTGGTCAAATTGTCAAAAGTAAAGCCAGATTAGTTGCCAAAGGATATAACCAAGAAGAAGGCATTGATTATGAAGAAACTTATGCTCTAGTTGCAAGACTCAAAGCAATAAGGATTCTTCTAGCTTTTGCATCCATCAAAAATATTAAACTCTATAAAATGAATGTTAAGAGTGCATTTCTTAATGGCTATATCAAAGAAAAGGTATATGTAGAACAACCTCCTGGTTTTGAAGAAAAGCTTGACCATCTTTACAAACTTATAAAGGCTCTTTATGGTCTCAAACAAGCACCTGGAGCTTGGTATGAAAGGCTTGGCACATTTCTACTTGAAAAAGGTTTTTCAAGAGGAAAATTAGATACTACGCTATTCATCATGCATAAAGATAAACAAATGCTCATTGTTCAAGTTTATGTTGATGATATTATTTTTGGTGCAACTAATGAAAAGCTCTGTGAAGAATTTGCTAAGATGATGCAGGGTGAATTTGAAATGTCTATGATGGGAGAATTAACATTCTTCCTAGGCCTGCAAGTAAAGCAAAAGAAAGATGGCATCTTCATCTCCTAAACCAAGTATTGTAAGGAGATTCTCAATAAGTTTGGGATGGAGCAATCTAAAGATGAGGACACTCCCATGAGTACCTTTGCCAGCTTAGATGCAGATGCTAAGGGCAAAGTAGTTAGTCAATCTCATTATAGAGGGATTATAGGTTCTTTACTTTATCAAATTGCTAGTAGGCCTGACATTCAATTTAGTGTAGGAATGTGTGCTAGATATCAGGCAAATCCTAAAGAATCCCACTTAACTAATGTAAAAAGAATTTTGCGCTATTTATAAGGGACTCAAGAGCTTGGGCTGTGGTATCCCAAGGGAACTCAAGAGTACCTTCTTGCTTATTCTGACTCTGACCATGCAGGCTATAAGACAGATAGAAAGAGCACAAGTGGTCAATGTCAATTCCTTGGTGGCTGTTTGGTTTCTTGGGCCAGTAAGAAGCAAAATTGTGTCTCCCTTTCATCCAGAGGCTGAATATATTGCAGCAGCAAGTTGTTATACTCAAGTCTTATAGTTTAAGCATCAACTGAGAGATCTGGGTTTGGAATACCTAGAAGTGCCTATTCTCTGTGACAACACCAGCATAATAAGCTTGGCCAAAAATCCAGTTCATCATTCCAGAACCAAGCATATTGATGTGAGACATCACTTTCTAAGAAATCATGTTCAAAAGAAGGATGTCAAGGTGGAATTCATATCAACAGATCTGTAACTTGCTGATATATTTACCAAACCTCTTGGGACAGATTAATTTAACTTCATTAGAAGAGAATTAGGAATGGTAAATCCAAATGAATTATAAACTATTTTTGATTTAATTTCTTGATTTGATTTTAGTTTATCAATAACTAACTTAGGCATTAGAGTGCCAAATCTTAAGTTTTGTAGGACTAACCAATCGATAGTGAGCTTCACTAACACTAGTATATGTAGGACAAAGCTAAGTTTGAGCTAATATTGCCATAGCTAGCTAAAAGCATTATCGATAGCAAAGTCAGCTATCGATAGCTGGAAGGAGTGAGTGATGAACCTAAGTCACTTACTCAGTGTGGGATCATATCTGCTAGCGATAGCAGCTCTTACTAACGATAGCTAGTCACTTAAACAAATCAGAATGCGAAGCGTCAGCGAGTGTTCTTCATTATGGTAAACCATAATCTATAAAGATAGGTCATCTGCATTTGCATTCATTCACGAATACTCACAAATTTCTCTTATACTCCATGAACTATTTGAGCACTCACTCATTAACATTCTCCAATCTCTTTACCTTAAACCCTAAAATGGCCAGAACCAAAGTTCCCATGGTCCCAGCAACCTCTAGCGCTAATCCTTCCTCCAAATCACCTAGAAAAAGGTTGCGAGCTCAGAAATCTGTGTCATTTTCCAAAGATGTAGCAGAGAATGACCCTAAAAGGCAAAAACAAACCTACACTGATATACCCTACTTGGAAGCCCCCTTGAAGCTCCTCACAAATTCTTCACAGAAAAGGGAACCCTAGATCGAGCTGCAGTCTGGGTGGATTTAGAGTACTTCAAGTAGCAGGGTTTTGATTTGGATGCCTGGCTGCTTCCTTACAAGAACTAGCTGAGTGTGAAGAATGACTACAATGAAGAAGTGCTGAGGTCATTCTACTCCAGTCTAAAGCCTCTTCAAGAATACAACAAATGGTATATTCCTGAGAAATACCCTGAAGAAGAGCTTGCAGAGATATATAAGACCCACACCAATAAGCCAGCAGATATGGCTGTGGTTAACAGATCCTTCATTATATCTACACCAGGATTATGACTCACAAGTCAGGGAACTTCAGCAACTTTCCCAAGATTGACAATCATTGGCTGCCTAACCTTATTCAAAAGGTTCATCTCAATCCAGGCCAAATGGTGTTCATGAAAATTCATAGATTTCTGTCAAGACAAGTCTCCCAAGGCTCCTCTACCCTATCCTCAGCTTGTATGTCATCTCCTGGAATTCTCAAAGATAAAATCTTTAGGGGATGGAGAAAACAAGAAGTGTAAGCAGCTCACTACCAGCACCCTCAAGAAAATTGGCATCCCAGTGGGCGCCAGTAGGGTGTTTCTGCCTCTCAATCCTCTCATGCTCCTTCTTCCTCAGCTCAGCATGACTCTGTTGAAGAAGAAGCTCAATCAAAAAGGGCTCCTCTTACTCCTTCTCCTGCTGCATCAAAGTCTTCTGTCCTCACAAGAGAAGCAGTTGAGGAGAACATATTCAGACTCTCAGTTGAATTCAACTTTGCCTTGGAAGCTCAGAAAGCAGAGTTGATGAAACCTATCCAAGAGCTTCAGGCACAAGTTAGGAATTTGGAAGACAGTCTCTGCCTTATCCCAGAAAATATTAAGTAAAAAGCAGCTCCTCCTCACTCACAAGGTACATCATCACCAAACCTCTCCCATTCTCACCACCCTCACTCCCCTCTTACCCATTCTCCATCACCTCATCACTCCCAAAACCACTCTTCTACTCTATCTCAAAACAGCCAACCCCCTTCTCCTACCCAAACTCACTACTCTCCAACTCCACAAACCACCCAAGTCCAAACAACCCAGGAAATCTCTATTGCTAGCCCCTCTCCTAGCGATAGCTACCACTCCCATATCCCAACACCTCCAGAAACCCCTACAGTTAACCCCTCCCCTAGCGCAAGCCACCACACCCAAGTCCAAACACCTCCAGAAACCACTATCGCTAATCCCTCCATTAGTGATAGCACTCCTATAACCCCTATCCCTACCGCTACCACTAGCGCTACTAACCTTATTCTCTCTTCTCCACACCTTGGCCACACCCCTATCCCTGGCAATGATGATGACAAAAAGGGGAAGAAAGATATTGATGCTTCCATGGATGTTGAAGAGGTTGAGGAAGTTGTCAGAGGGATAACTCGCAGCTACATGGAGTTTGAGGAACATAGGACTCCTCCTCCTCAAGAGCCTTCTACTCAAGCTACTGATGATCCAAAAGAGGACAGTCTTACCGAGGCAACTAAGATTGCAGAGAATCATGGCATTCCTTCAAGTATCAATCCCACAGAGCCAGTTCCAGTCTCTATCATTCCTCCAGAAGTTGATGGTGAAATAATAATTGGAGACAAGCCTAGCACTGGAGATAAGTTTAAAGATGAGATTCAAAAGATGCTAGTGCTTGAGGTTGAGAAAAACAAGAAGAAAGTGTCAGCTGAAGGGTTTAAAAGGGAAAGGTCCAAGAGGAAAGCCAGAGAAGAGATCTCTTTCTCAGTCACTCCTATGGCTTCTCCTGAGGCTCCCAAGGAAAGGGCTCAAAGGATCAAGATGGTGACCCATAAGAAGCCTAGAGGTAAAGCATCTGAATAGCCAGCTCCTCCCAAGTTGTCAAAAGAAGAAAAGAAGGCTCTTGCTGAAGCCTTGAGAAAAAAGGAGGATTTTGCTAAGGCTATGAAGGATGCAGAGGAGGCAAAGAAAAATGCAAAAAAAAAGGCTGCTGCTAAGGCAAAGAAAGATGCTGCAGAGGCAAGGAAAAATGCACAGAAAGAAGCTGCAGAAAGAAGAAAGGCAATTGTTCAAGGGAAGAAAGCATGGGTATACAAGAGGAGATTTCACAAGAAAAAGGCTGCTTCCAAAGATATCTCTATCTTTGAACCCATTCAGAAGGCTAAACAAGACAAAACTGAGAAGGACAAAATTTAAGAAGCCATTAAACAAGACAGATTCTTCTACTCAGATTCTTCTATTTCTGACTATCCTGATGAAGAATACATGACCAACCCCTCTGGTGCAAAGTCAATAAGGAAAAAGCCCTAGCCTTTAGGAATCATTCTGCATATGCATCATACATGGCTAAATCTGATGTGATTCCTTTTGCAAAGCTAATATAATATACGTGTTTGCCTTAATTTATGCTCTATACATACTTTATCTTATACCTGCCATCATCAAAAAGGGGGAGAATGTTAGAATCTTAAGTTTTGATGAGGACTGGACCCATAGAGAACATAAGTAAAATGAACAGATGGCGTATAGCTTAGCCTGGAATTTGTGGAGATAAGAATCATGATAAATACTAAGAGTGTAGATTATCTTAACATTGAACAAGTAGAATCCTATAGATAATAGATACACTATCGCTAAGGCTTTCTCTATCTCTAAGATATGTCTCTATCACTAAGGACCCATAAATGACATGGACATCACAAGGGAAAATGTTAGAACAGCTAGCAGAGTTAACTAGCGATAACAGGATCAGCTATCGATAACAGAATACTTCAGATAACAGACATTCAGATAGCTAATGCCCTTGAACAAATGAGCTAATAAGTTGACTAACAATAACATAGTCACTAGCGATAATATGGTTAGCTATCGATAGATAAACACTTGTTGAAATAACAATAGCTAATACAGTGTCTGAGCTAATGAGCAAATAAGTTACTAGCGATAGCATGATTAGCTATCGATAGGAATATACTTGAAATAGCTGATACATTGTCTTTAAATGTAGAGCTAATGAAACTTGTTTAGCTAAGTATAGGACTCATACTATGAAGCTAGCGATAGCCAAGGATGCTAGCGCTACTGATAAAGCTGTTATGCAAGTACAATGTTCCAGGTGAACGTTACTCACAGTCTGTGTCTCTCTTAGCTCATCCTCTCCAACATTGATTGAAGCAAGAGAAGAAAGTTGACAAAGAAGAAGACTAGCATTAATTTCCAAAGGCTAAGAGCTTCCAATGACCATATTCAAACGGATTCATGAAGCTGAAAGAATAGGCAAGCTGTGAAGAGATATAAATACCAAGACTTGAGCATTTATGAAGTAGAGAACAAACTGACAAACTAATATTCATTATTCTTATCTACTCTCTGCTCAAAGCTTTTATTACTCTTAGTGAGATTTTCTTGTACTTAAGTGTTTATCAAAATTTGTTCATTAAGTGAACTCATTTATTGAAATCCTCTACTGTTTGAGGTTGTTCTAAAGTTTTTGACTTTAAAACAGGTTTGTGTTCTTACAACTTGTAAGGGGGAGCGTTTAGAGGGAGTCTAAAGCTCTGTTTTGTAAAGGTTGGCAGGTGAACCCGTGTTGTAAAACCTGTGGTATAATGGAACCCAACAAGGAGTTGGAGAACTGGACATAGGCAGTGTTTGGCCGAACCAGTATAAAGGATTGTCTTTGTGTTTATAGCTTTATTTGGAAAGCACAATTCACCCCCCTCTTGTGCATTTTTGCCCTTCACACGTTGGACTAAGCATGGTGAGACGTATGAGTATTCTGGCAGAGACCGGGTACCTGATGTTAGTAGCGCTTCAAATGTAGTTGACACAGACATGTGTGATAAGAGCGATGACCTTGAAGAAATGTTGAATATGGTGGGTGAGGAGGATCCTGAAATATTTCAGAGTTTGAAGAGTAATGCAGAAAAGCCGTTATATGTGGGATGCAACAAATATACAAGATTGAGTGTGGTGCTTAAATTGTATAACCTGAAAGCGTGATACGGTTGGAGTGATGCAAGTTTCATCGTACTACTTTTTGTTCTGCAAGATATACTTCCAGAAGCGAATGTACTCCCTTTGAAAACATACAAGGCAAAGCAAATTCCCCGCTCGACTGGTATGAAATATGAGAAAATACATGCATGTCCCAACAACTGTATTTTATTCCAAAATCAGTATGCATTGTTGGAGGAGTGTCCGAAATGCAACACGTCTCGGTATGGAAAGAAAGGTAAGAGTCCTTCTAAAGTCTTGTGGTACTTTTTAATCATTCCAAGATTCAAGTGCATGTTCAATAATGCGGATGTTGCAAAGCTTTTGACTTGGCATGCCAATAAAAGGATTAAAGACACCAAGCTTAGGCACCCCGCAGATGCCCCCCAATGGAAAAATATTGATTATGAGTACCTTGAGTTTGGTGAAGAACCAAGAAACCTACGGTTTGCATTGGCAACCGATGGAATCAATCCGCATGGAGTTCAAAGTAGTACTCATAGCACATGGTCGGTGATTCTGATGATATACAACCTCCCCCAAATTTAATCATGAAACGCAAATTTATGATGCTTTCCATGCTTATTTCCGGGCTTAGATAACTCGGCAACGATATAGACGTCTACTTGGATCCATTGATTGAAGACCTAAAGTATATGTGGAATTCGGGGTGAGACAGTTTTTGAGGGCTGTAAGGAAGAAAGTTTTAAATTGAGAGCCATGTTGTTTGGCACAATAAATGATTTCCCAGCATACAGTAATTTGTCCGGATGCAACATCAAAGGATATGGTGTGTGCCCTGTATGTGAAGATGATACCTATTCGATGCGACTGGGTCATTGTAGGAAGAATGTTTACATGGGACATCGGAGGTTCTTGCCGTTAAAACATCGTTGGCGTAGGTGGAAAAAGGCGTTTAACAGGAGCTCAGAAGAAGGTAGGCCACCGAGGACATTGAGCGGAGATAGCGTTTTTGAAAAGGTGAAGACGTTGGAGAACGATTTTGGCAAGCCTTTCACTAAAATTGTGTTGACAAGTGGTTGGAAGAAGAGGTCCATAATCTTCGAACTCCTGTATTGGAAGTCTTTATATGTTAGACATTTTCTTGATGTGATGCATATCAAAAAAAATATCTGTGATAACCTAATTGGCACGTTGCTGAATATGCAAGGGAAAAGTAAGGATGGTGTCAATTAAAGGTTAAATATGATCAAGTTGCGAATAAGACAAGAGTTAGCACCTGTCGAGAGAGGATACCGCACTTATTTACCTCCAGCAGCTTACACACTTTCAAAGAAAGAGAAAAGATCATTCTGTGAGTTTCTGAATAGAATCAAAGTTCCAGAAGGCTACTCCTCTAATGTAAAGAACCTTGTGTCCATGAAAGAGTTGAAGTTGAAGAACATGAAATCTCATGACTGTCACGTCCTGATGCAACATTTCTTACCAGTTGGTATACGCAGCATTTTACCCAAGAAACTGCGGAGCATGATCACCAGACTTTGTATGTTCTTCAAGCTCATTTGTAGTAAAGTGGTTTATACAACAAAGTTGTAAGATTTGCAGAGACAGATTGTTTGTATCCTGTGTGAACTTGAAATGTATTTCCCTCCTTCATTCTTTGACATCATGGTTCATCTTATAGTACACTTGGTCAAAGAGGTTTAACTGTGCGACCCAGTCTATTTGAGATGGATGTACCCGATTGAGCGGTTCATGAAAGCTTTAAAGGGGTACGTTAAAAATAGATATCAACTAGAGGGTGTATTGCTGAATGATACATCGTTGAAGAAGCGAGTGATTTGTGTGCATATTACCTATCAAATATTGAACCTGTTGGTTTACCAAAGTCGCGTCACAACAGGTGATTAACGGGGAAAGGAATTAGTGGGTTCAAGTTAATGCGCATTTTGAATGTTAAAAAAGAGCTAACTCACTTGTATATTCTTCACAACACTCTTGAGGTTGAACCATTCGTTGAAGAACACAAAAAACTACTTCGGGAAATACACGGTGATAGAAATGAGAATTTGATTACAAAAGAGCACAACAAACATTTCATTAGATGGTTCAATTCGCGTATTTGTCAGCAGGTTGAGCTTAATGCTAGATCAGTTTGTGAAAGATTGTTCTGGCTGTCGAAAGGACTGGGTTTGCACGTATTTTCTTACATCGCCTATGCAATCAACGGTTACACTTTCTATACAAAAGATCAAGATGAGAAAAACACAATGCAGAATAATTGAGTTACAGTTGTTGCTGAGGTATGGCATATATCCAGTGCAAGGGATACAAATCTTGTTTATGCACAGATGTCATACTTTGGTGTGATTGATTGCATTTGGGAGTTAGATTACACCATGTTCAGAGTTCCTGTGTTCCGATGTCAGTGGGTTAACAACAATAGTAGACAACGGTTAGATGAATTTGGGTTTATATTGGTTGACCTTTCTAAAGTTGGATATAAGGATGACCTTACATTCTATCGTCTCAAGCTACACAAGTGTTTTATATTGTAGATCCTTCTAAGAAGAATTGGTCAGTTGTCATGCAGTCGAACAAAAATTATGCTGAACAAGTTGATAAGGGAAGTAGTGATGAAGATACTGTTAGAATCTTAAGTTTTGATGAAGACTATCCCTGAGAAAACATAAGTGAAAGTTACCTCTGAATTAATCTTATAAAATCTGCCAGGTAACAGATCACCATTGCGAGAATAAAGATTTATCTCTAATGAATAATGACAACTTAGCAGACCAATAATGAATGAGTATCTCTATCGCTAAGTGAATCTAGATAGCTAATAGACAAGAGCCATAGTAAGTGAAGACTTAGAAATAACAAGGTTAATATCTATCGCTGAGTAATTCTCTATCGCTAAAGAAAGATCAATCGCTAAAAGCTCATTAAATAACCCAGCTGGCAGAAAAGTAAACCAAGTTCTTGAGATAATAGAATCAGCTATCGATAACTAAAGTGCCTCAGATAATAAACATTCAGGTAGCTAGTGCCTGGGAGCAAGAGTCAAATGAGCTAACAAAGTTGCTAGCGATAATGTATTAAGTTGTCGATAATAGGATACTCTGAAATTCTATTGAACAATCATCCCAGTATCTCTAAAAGCTAATGAGCGAGCAAATGTCTAGCGATAATGGAAAAGGTATCGATAGAGGAAGAATATTTAATAACATAGCTAGTATGATGAACGTTAAATTAAACTTATATGCTTGCGATAATATTTATGTCTATCGATAGAGAGTGCTCAATAAAATTCCTTAACTGATACATATATTATCTATCTCATTGAGCTAATGGACCATGCTTGCGATAACAACTGCTGTGCATTTATATGACTACTTGTTAACTAACAGCTTAAGTGCAGAACACACTCTATGAGATTAGCGATAACAGATCAAACTAGCGCTAACAAAAAGCTGTCAGAAAGTACTTTTGTACGGGTACTCAGAGCGCTGAGTCTATCTCTCTCTTAGCTCATCCTATGCAAGAAGTAGTTGAATCTAGAGCAGAGAGTTAAGCCCGATAAAGAAGCTGCATTAATTGCCAACGGCTATGAGCTCCCAACGACTAAATTCAAACGGCTTCTTGAAGATTGAATTTTAGGGCAAAATCTGGAGAAGAAGATATAAATACAGAACTCAAGCATTTATTGAAAAGAAGTCGAAAAACGAGAACATTCACAAGCTCATTCATTACTCTGTATTTATTGTCTTAAAGATTTTATCTCTACTTAAGTGTTTATCAAAATCAGTTCATTTAGTGAACGTATTTATTGAAATCCTCTTCTGTTTTGAGGTTGTTCTGAAAGCTTGGTGCTTTAGAACAGGGATATTGCCTTACAGGTAGTAAGGGAGAGTGTTTAGAGATTCTAAAACTCTGTAAAGGTTGACAGGTGAACCTGTGATTGTAAAACCTGTGGTTAGTGGAACCTAACAGAGTGTTGGAGAACTGGACGTAGGCAGTGTTAGCCGAACCAGTATAAATTTTGTGTTGAGTTAATTTCTCCTAGATTTTTAAATAGCACAATTCACCCCCCCTCTTGTGTGATTGCCACTTTCACTTGGTATCAGAGCAGGTCTTCTCTGTTATTAAGATTCCAACGAATCTGAGAAGCAAAGATCTAAATGGCATCGCTTGAAAACATCCTCCCTGAAGGAAGCTCCATTAATAAGCCTCCTGGCTTTGATGGGAAACATTACACGTTCTGGAAGTTAAAGATGAAAATCTATATCAAAGCCAACGGATACAAGCTCTGGATAATCATTGAAGAGGGAGACATTGTTCCCAAAGATCCCATGGGCATTCCAAAGACTGAGGATGAATACACAGAAGAGGACATTGCCAATCTGGAATTAAATAGCAAGGCAGTTCTCATGATTCAGAGTGCTCTTAGTCAAACAGAGTTCTTTAGAGTGAGTCACCTTGACTCTGCTAAAGAAATGTGGGAAGCTCTGCAAATTGCCCATGAAGGGACATCCGGAGTAAAGGATAGGCGAGTAGAAATGCTAGTGGAAGAGTTCCACAAATTTGAAATGATTGAGGATGAAAAGATAAGGGATCTGGAGATTAGATTTACTCACCTTATCAATAATCTTGCTGCTCTAGGGAGAAAGATTACAGAGAAAGAGCAGGTCAACAAAATTCTGAAAGTCCTAAAGGGAGATTGGCTTATGAAAGTCACAGCCATCCAAGAAATGCAAGGAGAGTCAACAAAATCCATCACTGCCCTGTTTGGGAGTCTTGCTGAGTATGAGCCTACCCTGATAGCTCAAAGAGAATCACAAGGAACCTCCAAGAAAAAGTCACTTGCTCTTGTTGCTTCAGAAAGAAATGAAATCAATGATGAAAAGGAAGATCTTGATGAGGAGGAAATTGCTCTTATGGCCAGAAAATTTAAAAAGTTCTTCAGAAGAAGAGAAAGATTTCAGAGGAGTGGATCTAATTTCAAAGACTCCCAGAAAGACAAATCTCCTGTATGTTTTGAATGCAAGAAGCCTGGTCACTTCAGAGCTGAGTGTCCCAGTCTTCAAAGATTAAAAGAGAAAGAGAAAAAGAAGACTTATGGGAAGAAAAAGGCTTACGTGTCATCTATCTGGGGTGATAGCTCTGATGAGGAAGCTAGCGATAGCGAGGAATGTGCCAACCTCTGCCTAGTTGCTCGAGAAGAGCAAAGCAACTCTGAGTATGTGTAGGTGTGCCTGAAAGCATCCAGCAAAGAAAAATGGTATATTGACAGTGGATGCTCAAGACATATGACTAGAGACAAAGACAAAATCAGCAACCTAGTGATAAGAGATGGAGCCAAAGTTAGCTTTGGAGGAAAACAAAGTGGAAAAATCACTGGAGTAGGTGAGATAGGTCCAGTCAAGGATGTCTATCTAGTCGATGGACTCTGCCACAATCTTCTGAGTGTTAGCCAAAGTGCAGACAATGGTAACTGGGTAATTTTTGATTCAAATGAATGTCTTATTGTTGATAAAAATGATTTAGATATAAATAAATCCAATCTGAAATGCAAGATAAAAGGAAATAGAAATGGGAATTTATATACTCTAGATTTATGCCAACAGCTTGAAGAAAAATGCCTTATCTCGAATGATGAAAATTGTTGGTTATGGCATAAAAGGTTAGCTCATGTGAATTTTTCTCATCTGGATAAATTGATTAAAAAGGAGCTAGTCATAGGAATTCCCAGTTTTAAGCCAAAGCATGATTTAATTTGCGAATCTTGTCAAAGAGGTAAACAAACAAGGTCCTCTTTTAAAATCAAGAACACAGTCTCCACCAGTATGCCATTGGAACTAATTCATATGGATCTAGTTGGGCCAGCAAGAGTGAAAAATCTAGGAGGAAGCCTATACACTCTAGTAATTGTGGATGACTACTCAAGATTTACTTGGACTATGTTTCTTTCCTCTAAGCATGAAACTTTTGATGCTTTTTGTATGCTTGCTAAGAAATTGCAGAATGAGAAAAACACAAAGATTATAGCCATCAGGACTGATCATGGAGGAGAATTTGAAAATAAAGAGTTCACAGAGCTATGTGAGGAAAATGGAATTGACCACAACTTTTCTGCCCCTCGAACCCCTCAACAAAATGGTGTTGTAGAAAGGAAGAACAGAGTGCTCACAGAAATGGCCAGAAGCATGCTAAACGAAAAACAAGTGCCTCAAATATTTTGGGCAGATGCTATGAGTACAGCTTGCTACGTTTCTAACAGAGCCTACATCAGAAAGGGGATGGAAAAGACTCCATATGAGCTCTACAAGGGAAGGAAGCCTAATATCAGTCACCTGAGGATTTTTGGATCAAAATGCTACATCCACAACAATGGAAAGGTAAATTTAGGTAAATTCGATCCTAAATCTGATATTGGCATTTTCATTGGGTATTCAAATAGAAGTAGAGCATATAGAGTTTATAATAAAAGGACTCAAACTGTTGAAGAATCTGTTCATGTAGTATTTGATGAAACCCCTCAAGAAAAACAACAATCTGTTGATGAGGATGAAGATTTTTCAAAGTTTTTAAAACAGACTCTATCGACAGCACCCCAGCCATCGATAGCAAATCCTGAAAACAATATTGAAAATAATCAGGATAAAACTGAAGATGATCTAGAGGGATCTGTTGAGCCTCAATCATCCATTAGACATCTTAAAAATCATCCTCCTGAACAGATTATTGGAGAAATCTCAAAAGGAGTTAAAACAAGAAGGCAACTGCAAAATGAAGTAGAATTTTTATGCTTTCTTTCTCAAATTGAACCTACTCACATTGATAAAGCTCTTGCTGAATATGACTGGATAATAGCTATGCAGGAAGAACTTAATCAATTCAAAAGAAATCAAGTTTGGGAATTAGTACCAAGGCCCAGGAATCATCCTGTTATCGGTACTAAATGGGTTTTCAAAAACAAACTTGATGAAGCTGGTCAAATTGTGAAAAATAAAGCCAGATTAGTTGCAAAGGGATATAACCAAGAAGAAGGCATTGATTATGAGGAAACTTTTGCTCCAGTTGCAAGACTCGAAGCAATAAGGATACTTCTAGCTTTTGCATCCATGAAAAATTTTAAACTTTATCAAATGGATGTTAACAGTGCTTTTCTTAATGGCTATATTAAAGAAGAGGTGTATGTAGAGCAACCTTCTGGTTTTGAAGAAAAGACTAAGCCTAACCATGTTTACAAACTCAAAAAGGCTCTTGATGGTCTCAAACAAGCACCTAGAGCTTGGTATGAGAGACTTAGTACTTTTCTGCTTGAAAAAGGATTTTCTAGAGGAAAATCAGATACTACATTGTTCATTATGCACAAAAATAATCATATGCTTATAGTTCAAATTTATGTTGATGACATTATTTTTGGTGCAACTAATGAAACTCTATGCGAGGATTTTGCTAAGACAATGCAGGGAGAATTTGAAATGTCCATGATGAGAGAGTTAACATTCTTTCTGGGACTTCAAATAAAGCAAAAGAAGGATGGTATCTTCATATCCCAAACCAAATATTGTAAAGAAATTCTCAACAAATTTGGGATGGATCTATCTAGAGAAGGGGACACTCCAATGAGTACTGCTGCCAAATTAGATGCAGATGTTTCCGGAAAAGAAGTAAATCAATCACATTATAGAGGAATCATTGGTTCTTTACTTTATTTAACTGCTAGTAGACCTGACATTCAATTTAGTGTAGGTGTTTGTGCTAGATATCAGGCAAACCCCAAAGAATCTCATTTATCAAATGTTAAGAGGATTTTGCGTTATTTACAAGGGACCCAAGAGCTTGGGCTGTGGTATCCCAAGGGAACTCAAGAGTACCTTCTTGCCTATTCTGACTCTGACCATGCAGGCTATAAATTTGATAGAAAAAGCACAAGTGGTCAATGCCAATTTCTCGGTAACTGTCTAATCACTTGGGCAAGCAAGAAGCAAACTTGTGTTTCTCTTTCATCCACAGAGGCAGAATACATTGCAGCAGGAAGTTGCTGTACTCAAGTCTTATGGCTTAGGCAGCATCTAAGGGATCTGGGGTTGAACTTCTCAGAAGTACCTATTCTCTGTGACAACACCAGCACAATAAGCTTGGCTAAGAATCCTGTTCAACATTCCAGAACCAAGCATATTGATGTGAGACATCACTTCCTGAGAGATCACATTCAGAAGAAAGATGTTAAGATAGAATTTATCTCAACCCATCTACAACTTGCTGATATATTTACGAAGCCTCTTGAGACTGATCAATTTCTCTATATTAGAAGAGAACTAGGAATGGTAAATCCAAATGAATTGTAAATATTATTATTCTTAATTTGTTTTATTGATTAGTCATCTGAATTATTGCTGACTTAGGCATCAAAGTGCCAAATCTTAAGTTTTTGCAGGACTGACCTATCGATAGTAAGTCATACTATCGCTATCATATGCAGAACAAAGCTAAGTTTGAGCTAAGAATGATTTCGCTAGCTTAAGAAATTATCGATAGCAAAGACAGCTATCGATAGATAAACTTTAGAAGGAGTAAGTGAAGCTCAAAAGTCACTTGCTCAGCGTGGGATCATGCCTGCTAGCGATAGTTGCTCATTTTAGCGATAGCGCATCATTAAGGAGTCTCAGAATACGAAACGACAGCGAATATTATATTATTTCTGGTAATTTCTGAACTCTATAAAAACAGGACATGTGTATTGTGCATTCATTATTCACCCGAAGAGTCTCTTTATTACCCTAGATCTCTCTGAAATCTTGAGGATCCTTTCTCTCAAAACCCTAATCCCAGAAATGGGTAGAGTCTCGAATCCAAAAATAGGTGATGATAAAGAAACCTCTAGCGCTAAACTCTCTTCTCAATCCGTTAGCAAGTGTCTCAAAGCCCAGAAAGATGTGTCATTCTCCAAAGAAATCATTAAATCTGGTATTTAGTGTCAAAACCTAGTATCCTCTGGTTTAATCCTTTCAGAAAAATCCTTCAAAGTTAAAATCGCCCTTTTCTCTAATAGAAAAACCCTATCAAGGGCTAAAGCCTTGGTAGACTTGTTCTTCTACAGAGAACCTGAGGAGACTAAACAACTTGAGGAAGACGAGGCAGCTCCTGTCCAAAATCAGGGGTTCTATTCATCCAGGGTTCTCTAGTAGGATGTGATGATAGATTACATCATTTTCTCTCCAACAAATGATGACAAAAAGGGGGAGAAATGGTACAAGCAAAGTCTATTAAGAGGGAGACCAGGAAGATCGCAAGATCAAGTATCGAGTGTCGAGTCAAAAGCCAAATTCCAAATTCCTGAAACCTCAGTTGCATTCTGCATTCATAGATAGTTTATGTTTTTAGAGTTTCATTCTGCAAAAATGTACTATGATCTGATATGTTCTGAATATAACTGATCTGATCTGTACAAGCTTTATTGTTATCCAAGTTCTGATATATGCTTATGCTGATATAAATGATTATGGTCTGAACTTGCTCTTGTATTTTTCCTTATGTTTTGTCATCATCAAAAAGGGGGAGAATGTTAGAATCTTAAGTTTTGATGAAGACTGTCCCTGAGAAAACATAAGTGAAAGTTACCTCTGAATTAATCTTATAAAATCTGCCAGGTAACAGATCATCATTGCGAGAATAAAGATTTATCTCTAATGAATAATGACAACTTAGCAGACCAATAATGAATGAGTATCTCTATCGCTAAGTGAATCTAGATAGCTAATAGACAAGATCCATAGTGAGTGAAGACTTAGAAATAACAAGGTTAATATCTATCGCTGAGTAATTCTCTATCGCTAAAGAAAGATCAATCGCTAAAAGCTCATTAAATAACCCAGCTGGCAGAAAAGTAAACCAAGTTCTTGAGATAATAGAATCAGCTATCGATAACTAAAGTGCCTCAGATAATAAACATTCAGGTAGCTAGTGCCTGGGAGCAAGAGTCAAATGAGCTAACAAAGTTGCTAGCGATAATGTATTAAGTTGTCGATAATAGGATACTCTGAAATTCTATTGAATAATCATCCTAGTATCTCTAAAAGCTAATGAGCGAGCAAATGTCTAGCGATAATGGAAAAGGTATCGATAGAGGAAGAATATTTAATAACATAGCTAGTATGCTGAACGTTAAATTAAACTAATATGCTTGCGATAATATTTATGTCTATCGATAGAGAGTGCTCAATAAAATTCCTTAACTGATACATATATTATCTATCTCATTGAGCTAATGGACCATGCTTGCGATAACAACTGCTGTGCATTTATATGACTACTTGTTAACTAACAGCTTAAGTGCAGAACACACTCTATGAGATTAGCGATAACAGATCAAACTAGCGCTAACAAAAAGCTGTCAGAAAGTACTTTTGTACGGGTACTCAGAGCGCTGAGTCTATCTCTCTCTTAGCTCATCCTATGCAAGAAGTAGTTGAATCTAGAGCAGAGAGTTAAGCCCGATAAAGAAGCTGCATTAATTGCCAACGGCTATGAGCTCCCAACGACTAAATTCAAACGGCTTCTTGAAGATTGAATTTTAGGGCAAAATCTGGAGAAGAAGATATAAATACAGAACTCAAGCATTTATTGAAAAGAAGTCGAAAAACGAGAACATTCACAAGCTCATTCATTACTCTGTATTTATTGTCTTAAAGATTTTATCTCTACTTAAGTGTTTATCAAAATCAGTTCATTTAGTGAACGTATTTATTGAAATCCTCTTCTGTTTTGAGGTTGTTCTGAAAGCTTGGTGCTTTAGAACAGGGATATTGCCTTACAGGTAGTAAGGGGGAGTGTTTAGAGATTTTAAAACTCTGTAAAGGTTGACAGGTGAACCTGTGATTGTAAAACCTGTGGTTAGTGGAACCCAACAGAGTGTTGGAGAACTGGACGTAGGCAGTGTTGGCCGAACCAGTATAAATTTTGTGTTGAGTTAATTTCTCCTAGATTTTTAAATAGCACAATTCACCCCCCTCTTGTGCGATTGCCACTTTCAGATACAAATATGATAGAAGATGATCCTTCCTTTGAGACATTACTGTCAGAAGATTTTGATGTAGACGAGTATGATGACAAAGATGAGCCTGTTTATGTAAGGCGTGATCATGAAAAAGGCATTTGGGTCAACACAACCTTAAATCCAACAAAAAAGAGGAAGTAAACAATTTTGGATAATTAACAATGAGGAAAAAGAGTCGAATGCCATCATAGTGATTTAAGTTTGTATGTATTTTCTTATTTTTTTTAGCACAAATTATTTCATTATATGCGTATGCATGCACTAAAATCATATATTGTTTAATTATTTTACAGGATAATGGATCCCAACCTACATGAGGAGGAAGAAGCACAACCGAGTGCCCAACCAGTTATTGATGAAGGTATAGCAGAATATGAGGACCAAGTTCGCCATGGCAAGACCATTATGCGTGATCTCCTCAAATGTAGAGGTAAGGGACAAAAGACGGCCCTTGTATGGAATAGCAATGGCCAACTAGTTGGAACAAGTGCAAAGGCCCTTATCGGTTTTGTTAGATGCACTGTTCGTAATAAAGTTCATATTACAGTTACAGATTGGAGAAAAGTAAAAAGGGACAAACGTGACGAGATTTTGTTAGAAGTTCAGGTAAGCTACTTTTTTACAATTAAGTTTAATTTCATCATGATGACATTGTAACTAACAAATTTAATATGATTTCTGTTGTTACAGATTGTGTTTCATTTCGATGAGACTCACAGGAAGTATGTCATGATGAAAGCTTCAAAAATACATAGAAACTTCCATTCATCTTTGTCCACATTATATATGAGAGATGAAAACGGGGAGGTCGTTCCAACACCCCCATCTACATATGAAGATATCATAACTCAAGAACAATGGGATGAATTTGTGCAATCACGTTTATCAGAGGAGTTTCAGGAAAGGAGCAAAAAAATAGCCAGGTGGCTAAGAGCTGTGAGTATCCCTATTTAGGTGGGCAAAAAACATTTCCAGAATTGGAGTACAAAATGGTATTTTAATAACGCACTTTTGCTTCCAAAATTGTGAATAAATGTTTATGTAATTAATTAAAAAGTTCACCTGTTTTACCTTGACAAATTCAGGAAGAAGGTTTAGAAGGTAGACCTCCACGGTATGAGGTCTGGATCAAAGGACACTCCAAAAATGACGGTACCATCGTTCACGATGAGGTTAGAAGAGTCTGTGAACGATGTGTAAGTCATTCTCTTGTACTTTGTAATTTTTTTTATTAGTGAATTTGCCAACTTAATAACTAATAATCCTTCTTATTTAGGATATGTTAGCACAACAATCACCTGATAAGGTCAACATATTTGGCCATGGCGATATCCTCAGCAGAGCACTTGATCGTCCTGAGTATTCGGGCCTTGTTCGGGGCACGGGTGTAGGGGTCACGCCTTCAGCTTACTTTGGCCACCAAAAGCGGGTAACACAAAGCGAAGTTTCTATGTTGAAAGATGAAATCGATACTTTGAGGGAGACTATGCAAGAAATGCAAAGAAGGAATGAGGAAATGCAAAGACGGCAAGATCTGATGTACGAATTTTTCCAGCGTAGCAATGTTGGATCACAAATGTTGAACTTCATGCAACAGGTAACGTTCCTTCCTATGAGAGTCCAAGTATCAAGGATAGCTGTACGATGCCTAGGGCTCAAATTCCTCAGGTAATTCTTGTCTTTTGTATTTATAAACTTGTAGTGATACTGTTATATTATCGATTATGAGCTAACATTATCAACTCTTTTGTAGGGTGAATCAAAGTGCAACCTGTATAAGGATCAATCTTTCAGTGAAGTAGTTACTCTCGGTACGGCCTACAACACTTCAAACAGGACCCTGCACAATTCGTCGTTGCTTGAAAATACATTGAGGGTAATGATTGAAGTCTCCCGCAATAGGGATGCACCTTTACCGTTCCCTACTCCTAATGAGATGACTAGGGTCGGAGATGTTGTTGGTGCATATGTTGTTTGGCCCATCAGTTTGATTGAGCCAATACCACAAGTGGTTATTTACTAATAACGTTTAGACTAGCATTCTTTGTTTTAGAATAAAGCTCTTTTACTATTTATAAGTTTTTATAGGGTACACAGTCTTTGGAAAGAAAGCACAAGTGGCAAATATGAAAGGTATCGGTGGCTCAGCTGCTCAATTGAAGAAAAAGAGTACATGAGCTGATCTAGTGTCACAGGTGGTTTTTTGCTAATTAATTTAAACTAACACTCTTCTTATTGGAAGAATTTTTGAAACTTTCTATTTATATGGTTTATAGGCAACAAAAGCAAAGGGCAAAAAGAAAGTACAAGTACCTGATCCTGTTATCCAAGATACAAGTGCTGAAATGCCAAATCGTGCTCGATTACGAGCATTTGCAGCTACCATATCTCGCGATGCTATTGTCAAAATCCCATTCAACAGGCTTATATTTGGCGAGTCAAATTTCAATGAGCTTCTTTCTAGGGATCAGGTCATGGAGGTGCTTGACGAAAGATGGGTTGGTGCTATGGTTATCAACTTATGGATTAGGTATATATGTGTTTCCATTGTGGTTTCATTCAATGCATAAGTTCTACACTAATTGGGAGTTTGTATGGTTTGTTTGAAGGCACCTGCATGAAGAAGTCATCATCTTTGAGGACAATGTCTCGTTCGAGTTCATAAACCCTTATTCAATAGCATAAATTGAGGATGAGAGACATGATGATCAATTCAAAGCAATTAAGAGACGTTTCAATTTAAAGGCAACAGGAAGAACTTTATTCTTAGCTCCAGTTAATACAGGGTACATGTGTGAGCATCATAGCTTTCATCGTATTCTTAGCTCCAGTCATCATAGATATATATATGCTGACATAATGTTATAAAACGTCTTAGGTTACATTGGGTTTTGTTTGTCATCAATCTAACAGTACAGCAGAATCCACTTATTTGCTATTTGGATTATATGGAATTTGCTAAACCAGATAATCTCCCGGATTTGATGTGTCTCTTCAATGTGTAAGTGAATGTTTACACTTATTGAATGCGTTGTATTATTTGTCATTTTATATGACCGACCTAAGCTACTAAAATTAATTAAATATGTTTTGTTTTTAGAGCATTGACTAGTTATCGGGCTGCCAATGGGTACAATTATTCCAAAGCCCATGACCAGAAAGATGCTTATCCGTGGCTCAAAGTCCAGGTTTTACAATTTATTCAATTTTTAAAAAAATAGTTAGTTAAACCAGAACGTAATTGTTTCCTATATGATATTCTGTATTTTTTGTTACAGTGCCCACATCAACCAAATGACAACGACTGTGGATACTATGTCATGCATTATATGAAGGATATCTGTTCACCCTGTACCGTAAGTGCACGGGTCGCGCTAAATAATAAAGTGATAAGTAAAGCATTGTTCCCACGAGGATTTGGTCCAAAACCCGGTCAAACAATGATTGTCACACTTTCGCCCAATTTGAGTGACACAAATGTTGAGATTGAAAATCAACTAAGAAAATAAACATATACTAAATGAAAATCAAATTATACACAAGTGATTCTCCAACTTCAAGGATAAAATGGGTCCTAAGATTATGTATGCCCCTTGTACTTCTTAAAACTCAATTAACCTCCCCTCAAAGAAGCTCTCAATGACACCACGTGCTAATCTAGGGTTCATAGAGTACTTGTAAACGCTCTCTCAAGTCAAGAACAAGTGTTTAGTCTTATTAATTGCACAATCTCTTGCTACAAGTTAATAAAACCCAATAATCAAGCTCCAAACGTAATGTGACTATGCAAGGCTAACAAGTATATCTCTATCTTACCAACAAAACCATCCATCCATGCAAACTTCAGGTTCTTGCACTATTTTACCCAAGTTCTACACTCAATCTAGCCCTCTCAAGCATCAATCAAGTGAACCCAACATCTAAATGGTGATCAAGCACTTAGAAGCATTAGGAGAAGAGTAAAACAAGCACATAGATATCATTAATCACAACATAAGAGGAAGAATCAAGAATCAATACATACAAGGGTTCAAAATAATCCTAGAATCAAAGTATTTAGCTACTCATGTTCTACAACTCCATGGGAGCATATATATATACAACATTACAAAACAGAACAAAATAAGAGAATGAAGATGGAAGAGATAAACCAAGAGAGGAAGCCCAAATCTCTTCGAAGCTCCAAGCCCAAGCTAAATCCCCACCAAGCTCCAAGCCCTAGCAGAGAAAAACACTCCCAAAATGCCCAAAAAGTCGAAGAATGCTGAATGAGCTAAAAAACCTAGCTTTTATTTCAGTTCAATTCACTAAAAACGTGCAGTATCAGCGTCCGCTCGCCGACACCTTGCTGCTGCGAGCTACCAAAAATTCCGGAACTTATTCTTGCTCATCGCGGCTTTGCCGCAGCGATCTCACGTTGAGGCCACCAAAATAAGGACAGAGATGAATGGTTCTTGCCGTGACTTCGCCGTAGCGAAGTCCCTGTTGTTCTGGTCCTTTGCTCTGTTTTCCTCTTATTTTTGTTCACTTGGGAGCTTGGTGAAGGGCTATAATCTCTTGTTTATTGCATCAAAATATTCCTACAGGAATTACATAAATCAACATAAGAAACTAACTATAAAAATAATCAAAATCTACATAAATAAACAATGATGTGCAACCAAAAATCAAATGAACATTTTCCTATCTTGAGTATCCAAAATTTATCATTGATTGAATAAAACTCAAGGAAAATGTGCTAACATTACATGAATTCCCAGAGGTTATCACATCCCTAAACTTAGACTTTTACTCGTCCTCGAGTAAAACAAAATATGAGATTGTTAGATTGATAAATTATCCACTTACTCTGCATGCATGGAGTTTTTCCTCATTAGTTTCTCAAGCAGATATATTCAATAGGAAATCAATGGAATATGGAAGAATGAAAAACTCACACATTAAGAAAAAACTTCCCAACAATTATTAAGTGTGTGTGTGCAAAGCCAGAGAACAATTCTTAAGCAAATGTCAATAAGAAAATTGCAACATTTCAATATATATTGAGCCCTCTCAACATTCAAAACTTCATATGCCTAGTCTCTTCCTCTCTCTCCACCAAAAGAATTTTTCTTACATAAATTCAAAATCAATGGGACTTGATAGGCTTGTAATGTGGCCAATGGTTAAGCTCATAGAAAGAAAGGTATAAAGAGAATTCAAATATCTTGAGATAAATGTCAATATGTAGCTCATCTTTCTTTTTTATACAAAATTCCCTTCCAAAATTCAAACCACTCCCCCAAACTTATCTCAAAATGATGTATGTGCACTTCAAGTCTTATTGAAACCAAACTATTTTCTTCTTTTTTTTCTTTTTTTCTCTTTTTTTATATATAAACTTGAAATGATTTGGAGTACAGACTATTGAACATCATGCACCACTTATATTCCCCACACCAATTTTTGTACCATCTTGCATATTTAGCAACCATCCAATATCTTCTACCAATGATTCATCAATTATCTCAAGATTTGGGTAGTTCATGGTTTTTTCAAGTTGCTAAGGTTAAGGTCTATTGTGAGTTCCAAAAAGAAAATTCATATGGTTTTTCATTATACGGCTCAAAGAGGGTGCAAAAGGGAGTATATCATGGGTTGGCTTGAAAGGCTCAAACTCATTGAAAAGAATGCACATATCATTTTCCAAACTTATGTAAAATCATTACAAAGCCTCAAGAGATTCCAAAACAGGTTCTAGAGTCTATTAGTTGAGAAAGAAAATACATGCTAAAATGCCACAAAATCTCCAAACAAAGGCTTTCAAATCACCTGTAAACTTGGAAATCCAGAATCTGCATTTGAAAGTAATTTCTCCGGAAAGGCAGCGAGAGAAAGATAGTGCGATATGCCAAAAAAAGAGAGGTAAAGGGTGAGAAGCTAAGAGAGAAGAGAGAATATTTGAGAAATGAAAGAGAGACTTACAAGCTGTTGATCAAATCCCTTGGGAAGAGAGAGGATAGAGTGGGACGAGAAGAGAAAGAAAGAAGAGAGAAGAAAAAATGGGAGTGGGGCGTGTTAAGAGAGAAGAAATAAAAGGGAGTCACGTGCAGAAAAAATTTTGGCCTATACTGGCGCTTTTTGTAAAAAGAGCCACTATAGGTTAAAAAATAAAAATACAAAAAAACATTTCCCTCCATTTTTTTGCCTATAGCGGCGCTTTTTTTAAAAAACACCGCTATAAAGTTAAAAACTAAAAATACACGAAAAAATGGAGGGAAGTTTCCCTCCATTTTTTTTCCTATAGCGGTACTTTTTAAAAAAACGTCGGTATAGGCAATAAAATTAAAAAAATAAAAATAAAAATTAATATTTAATTATTAATTTTACTCTATACCGGCGCTTTTTGTAAAAAGCGCCGCTATAGGGTAACAAATACACGAAAAAATGGAGGGAACCAAATTAAAAAAATTAAAATACAAATTAATATTTAATTATTTAATATTTAATATTAAATTCTTCTATTAATTATTATTTTCTTTTTAAAATTCAAAAAATATAAATTTTTATTAAAAATGAATATTAATATTTTATTTAATATTTAAATAATTATAAAATTTTAAAATAATTATTTTTTTCACCTATACCGGAACTTTTGTTCAAAAGTGCCGGTATAGGTAGCCAAATTAAAAACATTAAAAATGCACGAATAAAAATTAATGTTTAATATTTAATTGATTATTTAATATTTAATATTAAATTCTCATATTAATAACCTATCCCGACGCTTACAGATACAAGCGCTGGGATAGGTTTTGGATGTCCAAAAAAATAAAAAAATTTAAAATGTAAATTTTATAGTGGCGCTTAGTTTTATAAGCGCCGGGTATAGGTTTTTTTTGCACTATAGCGGCGCTTATATGTATAAGCGCCACTATTGGTGCGCCGCAATAGTCCCATTTTGTAGTAGTGAAACAAGCCTAACTAATGAATCAACGAAGTTGTTAATAGCTATACTAGTGTAGTTAATCGCTATACTGGAGTGGTTAATGGCCATACCTGAGTGGTTAATAGAGACAGGGACATTTTGGTCTTTGTGCTTTAAAATTGTTTATCCCAAATTGGGAACGATCCCTTTTGTGTCCTTTTATATATTGGAGGTACATTTTTGTCCTTTTGATATTCGAGGGGTATTTATTTGGAATTTTCCCATATAAAAATTGAAAACATTATATTTAAATTTTTTATGTGTTAGTTAATTTTTTAGATGTCAAGTTAGATTAAAAATTTCATGTCATACCTTATATATTTACTTATAATTGGTTAGACTACAAATGACGTGGTGTACCAAGTTCATCTAAAAATTCCTCAAATTATTATTTGCAAGGTTATTAAACTCGGACCGGACCAGCCGAGTTGGCTTGTAATCTGCTGAGCCGGTCACCTGGCTGGTCCGGTCCAGTCCTTAACTTGGGGTTCCCTAACTCAACCTCAACTTGGATGACTCGGGGGTGACCCGGACTAACTTTGGTAACTCGCTGTTAGTGCTGGCTTTCACCCACAAAGGGGGTGAATTGGGTGATATGATAAAAACTTAAACTCTTTCCAAATCTTCTCTTCTCTAAAAACTACAATGAAGTCAATCTTCACAATCTTTTTCAGTTTATCATTGAGAGTATTTCAAAACTGTTAAATACACTAAGAGATATATAATGTAGATATGCTGGAAACTAAGAGAGTTAAGGGAAGAGATAATGCAAACAGTATTTATCCTGGTTCGGTCTACCATGACCTACATCCAGTCCTCAGGCTCCACCTGAGATTTCCACTACCCTCTTGTTTAAACCGGGCACAAGAGAAGCCTTTACAACCCACAAGTTTAGCCGGGCACATGTGAAGCCTACCACAAGTTTTACGAACACAGGTTCACCTGCCAACCTTTTCACAGAGTTTTAGAATTCTCTCTAAACACTCCCCCTTACTACTTGTAAGGTTACTACCCTGTTCTTAAAGAACCAAGCTTTAGAACAACCTTAAACAATAGAGGATTTTAGATATTAGATTCACTTAATAAACAGATTGTGATAATCACTTAAGTACAAAGGAATATATGATGAAATTACAATTCTAGAGCTTAACATATTGAACAATGAGTGCTCTAGCTCTCTTTTTCTAATTTACTTGACTCAACATTCTTTCCTCATTTCTGGGCTCACTAGGTTTTGCTCTCAATCAGTGTAATCAACAATTCTGCATAAAGCCCTGTTCCATCGTTCTTTTCATAGAAGCAAGTCTTGATCTATTTATATCTTCACAGCTTGCCTTTTCTTTCAGCTTCATGTGGCCGTTTGAATATAGTCGTTGGAGGTTCATAACCATTGGCAATAAATGCTATTCTTCATCTAATTCAAATTTCTATTCTAGATTCAACTGTTCATGCATAGAGTGAGCTAGGAGAGAGATAGACTGCGCGTTCTGAATGTCTTCAACAACTGCACTTGCATAGCAGCTTTTTCAGTAGCGCTAGCATGCTTTGCTATCTCTAACTGCATAGTATAATTCCTGCACTTGAGCTGTTAGCTAAACAAGTATTCATGTAATGCACAGCAGATGTTATCGCAAGCTTAGTTCATTAGCTCAATATATCAGCTTATCAGTTTGTCTAAGTTATCACAATGAGCATTCCCTATCTATAGCTAGATGCATTATCGCTAGTGACCTTTGTTATTGCAAATTTGTTTAGCTATCTGAGTATTTAAGATAGTATACAGATATCGATAGCTAGACTTGTTATCGATATCATCATTTATCGCTAGCTGATTCCATTGGTTCAGAGACTTAGTTCATTTTTCTGCTAGTTGTTCTTCCTTTTTTTTATCCATGTTCTTAAATGAACTTCTAGCGATAGAATATTTCTTAGCGATAGATAAAGACTTTAGCGATAGATATTAACTTCTCATTTCTAAGTCTTCATTTGCTATTTCTTTCTATCTATTAGCGATAAGGATACACTTAGCGATAAAGATATTTATTTTAGTGTTCTGCTAAGTTTCCATCTGCTATAGTTGAGCCTTTCATTAGCGATATATTCTTACTCTAATAATAGTAAAAGACATTAGCGTTAGATATTGACTTTGTTATTTCTAAATCTTCATTTGCTATTGCTTTTTATCTATTTGCGATAGGCACTAGCTCTAGCGATAGTAATTTGTTACCTATCAGATTTTACTTGTTTAATTCAAAGGTAACTTACACTCTATTTACTGATGTTATCTATGGAGCTAGTCCTCATCAAAACTTAAGATTCTAACATTCTCCCCTTTTTGATGATGAAATTATAGAGTTGATAGAGATAAGTCAGTGTGCGTGTATATTGAAATTATAGTTTATGTATTGCAGAAAGAAATACTAAACATAAACTATAAAGCTGGTAAACGTGCAGTTTATGTATGATGCATATGAGAATGGCTTCAGGGAATGATTCAGGCTCTTTAATTCAGCAGACTCAGTATCATCCTTCCAATTTGATGTGTCTAACTCATAATCTCCAGACTCACTGCTTATTCTCCCAGAATTAGTTGAAGGCTCTTCCAAGAGTTCAGGGTCATTCTCATCCTCATCCTCAGTCTTTTTCTTCTTCTTAGCAGTAGCTTTCTTCTTCTTTAGAAGAGAGTGAGGCTTAAGCTTCTCCAATATCTTATCAAGATATGTCCGCTATTTCTGTTTCTTCTTAGAAAGAGGCTTAGCTGATTTTCCTTTCCCCTCTGACACTGCTTTCCTCTTTGTTGACTTAGGGGCTGACTTGGATTCTTCAATCACAATCCCTTTGGTTACCCTGATTTTCTTTTCTGGGGGTTTAGGAGTAGTTGTCTTGATCCTTGTTCCCTTAGGTGCAGACTGGACCTCTGATGCTTTTTCTTTTCCACTAGATTCCAGGTTCTGGGAGGTAGTCTGAATAGGATCCACTTCTTTCTCTCTTTCATTTTCTGCCCTTGCTACATCTCTGTTGTCTCTTTCCTTTTGAGACTGAGCAGATCTTTCTAAAAATTCTTCAACTTGCTCATGTAGCTCTTGTGCTCGTTGAATATAGTGAGGCATCAGATTTACAAAGACTGGTTGATACTCCCCCTCATATAGAACCATGGCCATACTCATGTCTTCCTTTTGTACTTCATTATCATCAGGAGGAATGTTTGTGGCGTTGTCTTCCTTATCAGATGCATCCTCCACTAAACCTTCTTCTGCCATGCTTAGATTGATTGCTTCAGCGCTTATGGAAGTCTCTACATTTTTCTCCCTTTGTTTCTCCCCCTTTTTGTCATCATCATTGGCAGGGGTAGATGAAGAGGGTTGGTCAAGAGTTTGGGAGGAGATGGGAGGAGAAGGAGGGCTTATGGTGGTAGTAGCGATAGAGGTTGGCTGTATTGGTGGTGAAGTGTGGGTGCTATTACTAGGAAAGGGGCTAGCGATAGGGGTTGCCTGTGGTGTTGGGACTTTGGTTTGTGGTGAAGGTAGAGGTATAGGTGTTTTGGTGTGGGAATGGTGGCTATCGCTAGGAGAAGGGCTAGGATGTTTGAAGGTGGGAGGAGATGGATAATAAGAGAGATGAAGAGAAGGACTAGTAGGTGTTGAAGGTGAGTGTTGGGGAGAGGAATGAGAGGGTGATTGAAAACAGATAGGGGAATGATGATGTGATGAAGTACCTTCAGAGGGAGGAGCTGTTTCCCTTTGTTGGACATATTCAGGGATGAGGCAGAGATTATCTTCCAAATTCTTCACCTGATTCTGTAGCTCCAGAATAGGCTTCATCAACTCTGCTTTCTGAGCTTCTAAGGCAAGATTGAATTCAGCAGAGACCCTGAAGATAATTTCTTCAATTTCATCCTTTGAAGGAATGAAAGTCTTGACAACAGAAGGAGTAGAAAGAGGAGTAATTTGAGATTGAGTTTCTTCTTCAATAGGCTGAGACTGAGCTGATGAAGAAGGAGCATGAGAAGCTTCATAAACAGAACCAGCACCATTTGCTTTAACAGGAATTCCCATTTTTCTGAGTGTGGTGATGGTAAGCTGTTTGCATTTTTTGTTGTTTCTTTCCCTTATAGATTTGATCTTTGTGAACTCCAGGATGTAAGACATGAGCTAAGGATAGGGAAGAGGACCCTTGGTTGACTTATCAGATAGAAATCTATGGAGCTCCATAGACACCAGTTGGCCAGGATTAAGTGGGATCCTTGAGATCAAATTAGGCAGCCAGGGATTGTCTATCTTGGGAAAGCTGCTGAAATTCCCTGCCTTATGAGTCATTATTCTGGTATAAACATAGTGTAGGATTCTGTTGACCACAGGCATGTTAGCTAGCTTATTGGAGTTGGTCTCATAGATCTCCTCAAGTTCCTCTTTGGAGTAGGGTTCAGGGGTATACCACTTGTTGTATTCTGCTTCAAATATCCCCAGAATTTTGTTGATAGCTAACCAGTTAAAGGAGATGCCCCTTCCTCTTACAGAAGCCTCAAACTCTATATTGACCAGCTTTGATTTCTTATATTCTGGCTTGGCTTTCATGCTCGAGTAAAATGACCTCAGCACTTCCTCATTTTAGTCATTCTGAATACTGAGCCATCTCTTGTAGGGTAAAAGCCAGGCATCCAAGTCGAAACCATTCTGCTTGAAATATTCCAAATCCACCCAGACTGTAGCCCTATCTAGGGTTTTTTGTTTTGCAAAGAGGGCGCTTGGAGCTTCGAGGGGTTCTTCTGAGTAGGGCAAATAAGTGGTAGTTCGTTTTTGTAGATTGGAACCTGATTCAACCACTTCTTTGGAGAATGACACAGCTTTCTGGGTTCTAGACCTCTTGCTAGTGGATTGAGACAAGGGTTTAGTGCTAGAGGTTGCCTCAACATCACTCACATTTGGAACTTTTGTTTTGGCCATTTTTAGGGTTTAGGTTTTGAGAGAGAGAGAAGGCTTGAATGCTTAGAGAGGTTTGGAGTATAAAAGAAAATGCAGATGAATAATGAATGTTGAATGCAAAAGATATACTTTTATAAGTTCAGAGTTTACCATCAATGAAGAATACTCACTAAACGTTTCGCATTCTGACGATAAAGTAACTTGCTATCGCTAGTATGAGCTGCTATCGCTAGCGGGCATGATCCCACGCTAAGCATGTGACTTAGACTTCAGTTCACTTGCTCCTTCCATCTATCGATAGCTGACTTTACTATCGATAATGCTTTTGGCTAGCGATGGCTATCTTTGCTCAAACAGCTTTTATCCTGCATACAGCTAGCGATAGTGAAACTCACTATCAATGGGTCAGTTCTGCAAAACTTAAGATTTGAAATTCTGAACATATTCTATTGAGCAAGTTTGATATTAATCATGCAAAGTGATGACAACAATATATTTAGACACCAATATCTATTCAGCAGGAAATCAAAATTTTGATGCATATGAGATCAGTTCATAGATTCTGAAGGCAAGTCAATTCTAAAGAACAGATTATGTGACACAGAGTAGCACAGAATTCACAAGTGTCATAAGTTCTTTTACGCTCAAATGAAATTATCCAGTATAATTGTTGAGCAAAGTTATTACTTGTACTATTAATGATCAAGATGGGAGTTTTGTAAGCATCAGATTCAGGTGTCTTATAATGAAGCATAATTTGATGGCTTTACAAGATCAATGACATTTTAGGAGAAAACAAACTCATTTAAAAAGATGTCATTGATATGAATCTTATGTAAGTAAATCCAATCAAGATCAAGTAGAGAATATATCCAGAATGATGTTCATCAGTAATAAAGGGTGAGGGGTTGAAATGCTCATTCAAGATTGGCGAGGAGTTTTCTTCAGTGGTTACTTGAAGTAGCCAGTTTCATCTTCAGCTAAAGCTTCTCCTCGGTATAATGAGTCATGGCCTTGGCATTCATTCTTTCACGTGTATCTTGAAGTGACTTAACTGTGTAGCTTATCTTGATCACTTCAAGTTCCTTCAAGTGGCCATCTCTTATTTTCTCAGACAATGATAGCTTTCAAGTTTTCTCCTAATCTGTGAAATCATACTTATAACAGAAGCTTGTTTTGAAATCATTAGTATGATTCATTTTCAGTAAAAAACATAGAATCTTTAAACAAAGATTGAAGCATATTTCTTATGCTTTTAAGTTTGAATTCAAACAAAAATATATTTCACAAAGCATAAGGAATATTTGATAAATAGGCTTGTTAGCGTAAACTTAAGATATCATGCAGCATACATGAGATGTAGATTTAAAAACTTTAAAATCATGTTTCAAATGATTTGACAATCAATGCTCATGATAAAAATGATGGAAATCAATAATAAGGGAAATATGTCAGAATGCTGCAATTTTAAAGATCAGATGAGATATCCAAAGTCATACGAATAGCAGCATGAGAGTGAATGCTTTGTGCTTCAGATATTGACTCTACTATAGCATAGCAATTTTCTTGACTTTTAAGAGTTGTGTTCAAAATGATAAGAAGATTCAGGATCAGAATATAAACACAAGACTCTAGTAACTCTAACATAGAAATGATAGTGACCGTTAAAGTATTTGAGTAACAGAATGAGAGCAAGAATTTTTTAATAATAAGACTCATACTCATTAGTTCAAATTACTAGTCAATTTGTTGTCAGAGAGACTTGCTATCGCTAATGACAATGACTATCGCTAGCAGGCAAGATTCCACCTGAGTCAGTTGCTCAGGCTCCACTTACTCCTTCTAGCTATCGATAGTGCCATTTGCTATCGATAATGCTTTAGGCCATCGATGGAAATCCTTGCTCAAACACGACTCTGTTCAGCATAAGCTAGCGATAGTGAATCTCACTATCGATTGGTTAGTTCTGTATAATTTTGAGATTTGGCTCAGCGAAACCAGACAGAACAGATCCAATTGATTGCATAGATATGTGATACTGATAAGCACAATTTGACAAGTTCTGACATTTGATAACTCATGCATTTTGAAAAACATCTTATGAGGATGAATTGAAGCATTTTTAACTTTATCTTCCAGTTTTCAAAAACCATTTAAATGCAACTGGAGTGAACATATTTTTCAAAATATATGAATGCAATTTTATAAACATGCTGAGTTGAAATCTAAACAAATTTGAATTGTGCATTTCATAATTTCCACAAAAGATAAACTATGTACAATCCAACTTTTCAATCATATAGCAATCTGACAGATATTTCATGACAGTAAAAGATTGATTGCTAATGAAAAGGAACAATCATTCATTATCCAAACAGAATTATATTCATTCAAGTATAAGATAGGATAAGAATGATATCACCATAACTGCATTTGTCCAGGAAGTAGCTTGATTTTGGCAGAATAATGTCAATTCTCTTTTGCAGATTTAGCACCAAAATCCAAGCACGAAGTTCAGCTCATCAAGACTTGAGTAAATTTTCATGTAGATCATAGTCTTGAAGCTTTATGTCCTTGTTATCTACAGAACTGTAATTCTTTTCTTTTCTTCAGTATCCAAATTCATATGGATCTGCTCATGGTTAGTTCATAGGTATTAACAACATAATTCACATGCTTCAAAAGATGTAACCAATTTGAGATAGCTGAGCATAGTGAACTTGTAACGCCTTGAATTTTCTACTATATTATAACAATTTTTAATTGAATTATAACCACTTTTCAATGTCAGAAGCCCAAAAATACGGAAAAATTTAAATCTTCTCTTTTAAAACATTAGACCAACCCTCTGTTGGTTGGAATGGGCTTTTCAGACAAATTGAAATAACTTAAAACTCTTTATAACATAAAGTGGTTAATAAAACAATTAAAAATACACTGACCCTCTTAAGGGAGTCTATTCATATTCATAATACTTAAGAAATTTAAATCTCTTAATAAATTTATACAATTCTATTTTCTATACTTTCTACTATTAATTTAATAATTTAATTTACAACATATACAAATAATCTTATTAAAAGATTTACTGCCTCTTGCTTCCCAACTTATAATCCTAATTTCTTCGTCTACTCTTCTTCCCCAACTAGCTTCTTTCAACCTGCTAAACTGAAAAATGTTTGGGGAAGGGGGTGAGATTGGAAATCCCAATAGCAGTTTCTTTCATTAACTTATATTATCATGCTAGCATTGACATGTATATATTTCATAAATCTGAACAAATAAAACAATTACACATACTTCCTGCGCTCAATCTCTACCAGCCACTATTAACAATATTTTCGTCAACTAGTGGAGGCCTCACCTGCAGGATTTCTCGTTATAACATTTAAAGTTATAACTAACTGATCTGGCAAAGGGGGAGCGACCCACCTAAGCCTGGAGTACTCCATAAATAACTATGCAGGAATTAACAAGGCTTATCACCTTCATGCATAATGTAAATTTGAAACAGATATTACAAAATAATACATGCAATTATTTTACTGTAATGAAATAAACTGCTACCTGTCTCCTGAGCTTACTCTTCACTTTACTTCTTCTCTTCTACGTACTTTGGGAATTCGATCCCACTATTCTGTCCTATAATTATTTATAGTATAAAAAAATAATATATTAATATCCAATCTTAGGCATAATAATTAAACGTCTCTCTCCCTTCTATTGTACTACCCCTTTCTATTTCTAATACATGATTAAATCCTAGTCTCTGTCTTAATTGTTAATAGTACAATCATTAGCAATTATTATTTCACTATTACGCAATGAATAATTAATTCTTACTTCACATTCAATTAAACTTCATTCCTACTAAATTAATACCATTATTTATCCAACTTGCAGGAAAACATTATTATAACATAGAATTCATTTCTTAAATATCAAAATCGATTAACAATTCAATCAAGTAATTATAAACTTGCCACCACATAAAGCAAAATAACACAACTTTAATTCAATTAAAAGCTTTAAACACTCAATTGAACTTTCTCCTATCCTATACAAATTTGAAACACTTAACGGTTAAACACTTTAATTTCTAATTAACTTTTCCTTTGAGTTCTAAACTCCAATCTTTTAATCTCATTATCACTAATTCCCACCAAGCAATATCATCTTCAATTAACAACTATACCTCCAATATTTTTAATCATTCCAACAATAACAACTAATTCCTTACTCCCTTCATCGGCATCCGCCTAGCAGAACAAGAAGAGATAAATAAAATCACCATTTCTCCTTTCCTTATCAATAAACCAGTAGCCAAAACAACCCATAACTATAATTTTTGCACCTAGAACCTTCAACCGAACAACAATAACAACTTCCTATTTTCTTATCCAATTTAATCATCACAACCTCCCATTTGCTCTGCACACAAAACCAATGGAACATATAATTACTACACTTGCTGCCAACATCCCCATTCAACAACTAGTTCATCAACAAGAGTTGGAACTTTCAACCAACATTAATGTACAGCCCATAACAAAATTCCAGTCTCCAGTTTAATAACAATCAAATTCCTTCTTCCTCTATTGTAACACCCACAACCAGAGCATCCAAACATTGAATTAAACCAAGACAAGGCATTTCATAAAATTTATACTCCTTATCTCCTTATTCAATTAATTATCACAACACTTTTATTACTTTGAACCTTCTACAAGTCTAGATCATTTTCAAGAAGCTTAATTACAGATTTCATCCTCACATAATCATAGCATATATACACAGGAATTAAGCAAGAGTAGAGTGCCACAATTATCAAAATTCCACTCTCAATTCCCACG
Organism: Mimosa bimucronata; assembly: GCA_037074515.1. NCBI lineage: Eukaryota > Viridiplantae > Streptophyta > Magnoliopsida > Fabales > Fabaceae > Mimosa > Mimosa bimucronata. Next base: position 24,268,403 of record CM073441.1, read on the forward strand.
GCCAAACAAGCACAGGGGAGCAAAGAAAGCAATACTCAACAAACAACAATCAATCACAACAACCAGTATCCCTTTATCATTAGTCAGACCAAAGAATTAAACCATCATCAACACATCACCAGAATGCACCAAGATCAGCGGCTTAGCAAAGAAAATTCGAAGAAACAGGGGAAATAAGAACAAGGACCCGATGGCACAGAGCATAAACAAGGAGGAAAATTAAATCACCACAATTATACCTTCAATTAGCATCAACCATAAATCATCAAGTATCATAAATCATCCAAAAATCCTGTCCCTTGAGCCTGCCGAATTCGAATGAAACAGGGAAGGAAGAAGAAATTTCAAGAGAATCCTAAACTTCACTAATCCACATGTAAGGCACCAAGCATACTTAAAATCACTCCTACACCAGATTAATCGAGCTTTTATTCATCAACATCCAAGAAAACCCAAAATTTCTCGTCGGATGAACAGTGATCCGAAGAGGGGATATTGAAAATCGGACAAACTAAGCTTCCCCACTCCGATCCCCTTCAAGATTACCCTTATTCAAGTCCTAGGCTTCAATTTCATGTGTTTTGAAGCTCCAAAAACCTCAACACTTTCGAATCACTTCCCCCCCCATTCGCACGATTTCGACTCAGAGAGATGAGGAAACAAGGAGACGGAGCTTACCTGAGGTTGCTAGAGTCTTCTTGAACGTTTCCCCTGCTGCGAATCGCCGTCGGTCGCCGTCGTCCGCCGCTGGTGCCGTCGCTGGACTCAAAGAAATGAAGAGAAGAGAGGAAGAAGGTGAAAGTCGGGTTTGAGGGAGCAGAGGGAGTATATGTGTCGTGTGTGTATCGGTTTGGGAGAGGAAGGAAGTAAATAAATTAAACCTACACGTGTGTGGTCCATGTTAAAAGTTAAAAGGGAGACTGATATTTTTCTTTTATAAGCATTTTACTATCTTGCCCTTTCCTTTTTAATTGGGGATATTTTCAACTAGGGGCAGATATTGTCTTTTCCATTTTTTATTTTCTATTTTTTTTTCTTAAATCAAAATTTTATTTATCCTTATCATTTAAAATTAGACCTAAATCTGTCCCTAAAATAATTTCTCTAGATATACTTTAATTCCTAAATTTATTTATAAGACTTTTTAATTAATAATCAATACCCCAAGATTCTAAATATTCCCTTCTTTAAATTTATCTCCAAACTATTTTCTCTGAACTAATAAAGAAAATAAACTTTAAAAATTATTAAAAATATGCTTGGCCTCATAAATTTATTTATAAGGCTTTTTAATTTCTAAACACATTTCTAAAACTCCAACCATATCCTTGTTATTCATTTTTCTTCAAATTACATTTTATCTTCTAATTAATTCTTCTTTACTTCTTAAATAAAATAAGCAGTAAAATTATTAAAAATACCTAATATCATAAATTTATTTATTTTAATTCTTTTTAGTATTTTAATAATATCCCTAAAACAGAATTAATTCCTTATATCCATTTTGTAAATTTTGGGATGTTACAGAACTAATCATGACTACATGCACAAGGATATATATAAATATATTCTTTTTCAAATCAATATGCATGTGTATAAGAGCTAGATTATGAACATTGTAAATATTTTGCAATTGTCTTCAATACATAATTCAATGCTCATTCCTAGGATTGCAAAGTGTAAAATCTCAATAGATATTACTAATGATAGAGTAGGAGATTTTACCATTGTATACCTCTACCTTAGGTACATGGAGGATTTCTTTGGCTCACCCAAAAGGTTCTGATAAGCTTATGCTTGGGTAGCCAAGTTCTCTTATGAGAAACAGAATTCAAGAATCTTCTTCTTGATGTCTGAGGAATTCTATTTCTCTTGTTCTCCTTACGGTAATTGAATGGTACTTCGTGGTAGCTCATTCATGAGGTAGAGCTTGCTCTTCTTGTTACAGTCCACTGCTTTTTATGATCTAACCAAGAGGTTGCAGTAGTGGCTTTTCCTAGAGTTCTCCTTCTATATGTAGGTTCTATGAATCTTTTTCTTGAAGCATGAGAAGCTCTTGGATTCTTCTTTCTAGCTTCTGCACCATAATGTCCATTTCTCCTTGAATCAGCAGTCTGCACAAATAAAGCACTAGATGGACATTTTGGTACCCATTTGTGTTAGAATCTTAAGTTTTGATGAAAACTAACCTCATAAATAACATAAGTAAATAAGTGTAAGTTACCTTTGAACTTGAACAAGCAAAATCTGATAAGTAACATATCACTATCGCTAGAGCTAAAGACTATCACTAATGAAAGAATCAACTATAGCAGATCGAAGCTTAGCAGAGCACTAAGATAAACATATCTATCACTAAGTGTATCCCTATCGCAAATAGAGAAAAATGGCAAATGAAGACTTGTAAATAAAAGTTAAATATCTATCGCTAAGTCATTCACTAACGCTGAGAAATATCCTATCGCTAGAAGTTCATGAATAATATGGATAAATGAAAGGAAGAATAACTAGCAGAAAAATAGACAAAGTCCTTAAGCTAATGGAATTAGCTAGCGATAATAGGTTAAGCTATCGATAACAGAATTCTTCAGATAATATATATTCAGATAGCTAGTGCCTGAGATTAAATGAGTCAACTTGCGATAAAATGGTTGCTAGTGCTAACTCGGTTAGCTATCGAAAGTAGGATACTTGAAATACATTAGAATATTCATATAACTCTATCCTTGAGCTAACAAGCAATCAATCAACTAGCGAAAACGCTCTTAGCTATCGATAGTAAATTGCTCTGCTAACTTGACAAACTTAGCTGATACTTTGAGCTATTAAATTAAGCTTGCGATAACATCTGTTATGCATTACATGATTACTTGTTTAGCTAATAGCTCAAGTGCAGGATTTACTCTAAGCAGTTAGCGATAGCAAAGCACGCTAGCACTACTGAAAAAGCTGCTATGCAAGTACAGATCGTACAGATGCTCAGAACGCTCTGTCTACGTCTCTCCTAGCTCACTCTACGTTAAAGTAGTTGAAGCTAGAGGAGAAACTTAAATGCGATGAAGAAACTGCATTAAATGCCAATGGCTATGAGCTCTCAAGTCTCAACAACTAATTTCAAACGGCTTCTTGAAGATGAACGTTAGGGCAAATCTGAGAATGGATATAAATACAGAAACTAAGCATTTATGAAGACACGATGAAAATATAGAATATTCACAAACTCATTCATTGCTCTCTGTTTTCTGTATTTATTGTTTTAGAGATTTTATCTGTACTTAAGTGTTTATCACAATCAGTTCATTAAGTGAACATATTTATTGAAATCCTCTACTGTTTGAGGTTGTTCTGAAAGCTTGGTGCTTTAGAACAGGGATATTGCCTTACAAGTAGTAAGGGGGAGTGTTTAGAGATATTATAAAACTTTGTAAAGGTTGACAGGTGAACCTGTGGTTAGTAGAACCCAACAAGGTGTTGGAGAACTGGCCGTAGGCAGTGTTGGCCGAACCATTATAAAGATTGTGTTGTTTTAATTAATTCTAAATTTTTAGAAAGCACAATTCACCCCCTCTTGTGCGATTGCCTCTTTCATTTGGTATCAGAGCAAGGTCTCCTCTGTTTTTGATTTCAACGAATCTGAGAAGCAAAGATCAAAATGGCATTGCTTGACAATATTCTCCCTGAAGGAAGCTCCATTAATAAACCTTCGGGTTTTGATGGGAAGCATTATAATTTCTGGAAACTAAAAATGAAGATCTACATCAAAGCCAACGGATACAAGCTCTGGAAGATCATTGAAGAAGGAGACATTTTGCCTAAAGATCCCTTGGGCATTCCAAAGGCTGAGGATGAATTCACTGAAGAGGATATTGCTAATCTGGAGTTGAATAGCAAAGTAGTCCTCATGATCCAAAGTGCTCTCAGTAAAACTGAGTTTTTCAGAGTGAGCCACCTTGATACTGCTAAAGAAATGTGGGAAGCTCTAGAGATTGCTCACGAGGGAACTTCTGGAGTAAAAGATAGACATGTTGAAATGCTAGTGGAAGAATTCCACAAGTTTGAAATGGCTGAGGGAGAAAAGATAAGAGATCTGAAGATCAGATTCACTCATCTCATCAATAATCTTGCTGCTCTGGGGAGAAAAATTATTGAGAAAGAGCAAGTCAACAAAATTCTGAAAGTTCTGAAAGGAGAGTGGCTCATGAAGGTCACGGCCATACAAGAAATGCAAGGAGAATCAATTAAGTCTATCACAGCCCTGTTTGGCAGCCTTGCAAAATATGAGTCAACCTTAATAGCCCAAAGGGAAAATCAGGGAAACTCCAAACAGAAGTCTCTAGCTCTTGCTGTATCTGAGAGAGACGAAGTTGATGATGATGATGAGGACATAGCTCTCATGGCCAGAAAATTTAAAAAGTTCTTCAGAAGAAGAGAAAGATTCCAGAGAGGTGGTCCTAGTCTCAAAGACTCTTAGAAGGACAAAACTCCTGTATGTTTTGAATGCAAGAAGCCTGGTCACTTCAGAGCTGAGTGTCCAAGCCTTCAAAGATTAAAGGAGAAGGAGAAAAAGAAGACTTATGGAAAGAAGAAAGCTTATGTGTCATCCATATGGGGTGATAGCTCTGATGAAGAAGGTAGCGATAGCGAAGAATGTGCCAACCTCTGTCTAGTTGCTCGAGAAGAACAAAGCGACAGTGAGGTATCTGATTCTGAACCTTCTTATTCTAAACTCCAAAGTTTGTATGATGAAATGCACATTGAATTCATTAAACTTGCTAAAGAAGTTGTCAGGTTGAGAAAAGAAAACAAGGAGCTTCAAATAAATACTTTACAAAAAGCCTCTTCTTCACTATCGATAGAAGATGAGCTATCGCAGCTCCTAGTAATGAGCCATCGATAGCTGAGCCTCTAGCGATAGCAACTCCTTCAGATTTTGAAAATTGCTCAAACTGTGAAAAATTATTGAAGGAAAAAGGAAAGCTTTCACATGTTTTAGAAACATTTACAAAAGGCTCTGAAACTTTAAATGTGATTTTAACTAACCAAAAAGTTTTTAGAGACAGAACTGGTATTGGTTATGAGCCTAAGCAAAAGTTTTCAAAGAAATGGGTTGAACCCAAGGTGAAGTCTTATATGAAATATTTTAGAAAATCCTCTGAAAATTCTTCACCATATAGTTTTTGCAATTACTGTAACAAGAAATTAAAGGCCATACACAGTCTACTTGTAATCACAGAAAGCATGGTGTTAGTAGCTCTTATAAGTGGGTTCCTAAAGGAACTCATGTGTCTAAGGTTTCTACAAACCTAAAGCACAAGTATGACCTTAAAGAACCCTAGAAAGTTTGGGTACCTAAATCTTTATAGTTTGTGCAGGTGTGCCTTAAAGCATCAAGCAAAGGAACATGGTATATTGATAGTGGATGCTCTAGCCATATAACTGGAGATAGAGACAAAATCAACAATCTGGTGATAAAGGATGGAGCCAATGTTAGTTTTGGTGGAAACCAAAGTGGAAAAATCACTGGAGTTAGTGAAGTTGGTCCGGTCAAGGATGTTTACCTAGTAGATGGTCTCTGCCACAATTTGCTGACTGTTAGCCAAAGCGCAGATCATGGTAACTGGGTAATTTTTGATTCAAATGAATGCCTTATTGTTGATAAAAATGATTTAGATATAAATAAATCTAGTCTGAAATGTAAGATAAAGGCAAACAGAAGTGGAAATTTATACACCTTGGATTTATGCCAGCAGCTTAAAGAAAAATGTTTTATTTCTAATGATGAAACTTGTTGGTTATGGCATAAGAGATTAGCACATGTGAACTTTACACAACTAGATAAGCCAGTTAAGAAGGAATTAGTCATAGGAATCCCTAGTTTTAAAACAAAACATGATTTGATTTGTGAATCCTGTCAAAGAGGTAAACAAACAAAGTCCTCTTTTAAAATCAAGAAGGTAGTCTCCACAAGTAGGCCATTGGAACTAATTCATATGGATTTAGTTGGGCCAGCAAGAGTGAAAAGTCTAGGTGGAAGTCTATACACTCTTGTAGTCATGGATGACTATTCAAGATTTACTTGGACTATGTTTCTTTCCTCAAAACATGAAACTTTTGATGCCTTTTGTGTGCTTACTAAGAAATTGTAGAATGAAAAAGGCACAAAGATTATAGCAATCAGGACTGATCATGGAGGAGAGTTTGAGAACAAAGAATTCATGGAGCTGTGTGATGAAAATCGAATTGAACATAACTTCTCTGCCCCTCGTACTCCTCAACAAAATGATGTTATAGAGAGAAAGAACAGAGTGCTCATAGAAATGGCAAGAAGCATGCTGAACGAGAAACAAGTGCCTCAAATATTTTGGGCAGATGCTATGAGCACAGTTTGCTACATCTCAAACAGAGCCTACATCAGAAAGGGGATGGAGAAGACTCCATATGAACTCTATAAGGGAAGGAAGCCTTATCTCAGTCACCTGAGAATTTTCGGATCAAAATGCTACATTCACAACATTGGAAAGGTAAATCTAGGTAAATTCGATCCTAAATCTGATATTGGCATATTCATAGGCTACTCAAATAGAAGTAAAGCATATAGAGTTTATAATAAAAGAACTCAAACTGTTGAAGAATATGTGCATGTAGTATTTGATGAAATACCTCAAGAAAGACAATAATCTGTTGATGAGGATGAAGATTTTTCAAAATTTTTAAAACAGTCTCTATCGATAGCACCTCAGCCATCGATAGCAAATCCTGAAAACAATGCTGAAAATATTCAGGATGAAACTAAAGATGACCTAGATGAAGCCAACGAGCCTCAATCTTCCATTAGATATCTTAAAAATCATCCTCCTGAACAGATTATTGGAGAAATTTCAAAAGGAGTTAAAACCAGAAGGCAACTACAGAATGAAATGGAATTTTCTTACTTTCTTTCTCAAATTGAACCAACTTGCGTTGATGAAGCTTTTGCTGAATATGACTGGATAGTTACAATGCAGGAAGAACTTAATCAATTCAAAAGAAATCAAGTTTGGGATTTAGTACATAGGCCTAGAAATCATCCTATTATCGGTACTAAATGGGTTTTCAAAAACAAACTTGATGAGGTCTGACAAATTGTCAAAAACAAAGCCAGACTAGTTGCCAAAGGATATAACCAAGAAAAAGGCATTGATTATGAAGAAACTTTTGCTCCAGTTGCAAGACTTGAAGCAATAAGAATTCTTCTAGCTTTTGCATCCATAAAAAATTTTAAACTTTATCAAATGGATGTTAACAGTGCTTTTCTTAATGGCTATATTAAAGAAGAGGTATATGTAGAGCAACCTCCTGGTTTTGAAGAAAAGTCTAAGCCTGATCATGTTTTCAAACTTAAAAAGGCTCTTTATGGTCTCAAACAAGCACCTAGAGCTTGGTATGAGAGACTTAGTACTTTTCTACTTAATAAAGGATTCTCCAGAGGAAAATCAGATACTACATTGTTTAGCATGCATAAAGATAATCACATGCTCATAGTCCAAATTTATGTTGATGACATTATTTTTGGTGCAACTAATGAAAAACTCTGTGAAGATTTTGCTAAGACAATGCAGGGAGAGTTTGAAATGTCTATGATGGGAGAATTAACATTCTTCCTAAGACTACAGATAAAGCAAAAGAAGGATGGGATCTTCATGTCTCAAGCCAAATATTATAAAGAAATTCTCAACAAATTTGGGATGGATCTATCCAAAGAAAAGGACACTCCCATGAGTGCCTCTGCCAAGTTAGATGCAGATGCTCCAGGAAAAGTAGTAAATCAATCAAACTATAGAGGAATTATTGGTTATTTACTTTATTTAACTGCTAGTAGGCCTGACATCTAATTTAGTGTAGGCTTGTGTGCTAGATATCAAGCAAATCCTAAAGAATATCATTTATCAAATGTAAAAAGGATTTTGCGTTATTTACAAGGGACTCAAGAGCTTGGGCTGTGGTATCCCAAGGGAACTCAAGAGTACCTTCTTGCTTATACTGACTCTGACCATGCAGGTTATAAAGTGTAGGCTTGTGCGCTAGATATCAAGCAAATCCTAAAGAATATCATTTATCAAATGTAAAAAGGATTTTGAGTTATTTACAAGGGACTCAAGAGCTTGGGCTGTGGTATCCCAAGGGAACTCAAGAGTACCTTCTTGCTTATACTGACTCTGACCATGCAGGTTATAAGATAGACAGAAAAAGTACAAGTGGTCAATGTCAATTTCTTGGTGGCTGTTTAGTCACTTGGGCAAGTAAGAAGCAAAATTGTGTCTCTCTTTCATCCACAGAGGCCGAATACATCGCAGCAGCAAGTTGTTGTACTCAGGTCTTATGACTTAAGCATCAACTAAGAGATCTGGGGTTAGAATTCCCAGAGGTGCCCATTCTCTATGACAACACCAGCACAATAAGCTTGGCCAAAAAGCCAGTTCAACATTCTAGAACCAAGCATATTGATATGAGACATCATTTCTTGAGAGATCATATTCAGAAGAAGGATGTCAGGGTGGAGTTTATATCAACTCATCTACAACTTGCTGATATATTCACCAAACCTCTTGAGCTGGATCAATTAATGGTAAATCCAAATGAATTGTAAACATGTTGTCGTTAATTCTTGATTTCGTTTCATGATTATTCATATAAACTATCGCTAACTTAGGCATCAGAGTGCCCAATCTTAAGTTCTTACAGGACTGACCCATCGATAGTGAGTTCCACTATCACTAGCTTATGTAGAACAGAGCTAAGTTTGAGCTAAGATTGCCTTTGCCAGCCTACCGCATTATCGATAGCAAGGTCAGCCATCGATAACAGGAAGGAGTGTGTGATAAGTACAAGTCACATACTCAGCGTGGGATCATGCCTTCTAGCGATAGCAGCTCTTACTAGCGATAGCAAGTTACTTAAAAGGTCAGAATACGAACCGTTAGCTGACGTCCTTCATTAATGGTAAAAACCCTAAATTTTAAAATCTATAAAGCTGGATCTTCTGCATTCATTATTCATCTACATTTTCTCTTCTACTCTAAACCTCTCTAAGCTCTTTTTTTCCCTCGCTCAAAACCCTAAAAATGGCCAAAGTTCCAAATGAGAGTGATGTTGAGGAAACCTCTAGCGCTAAACCCTCATCTCAATCCGCTAGCAAGAGGACCAAAACCTGGAAAGCTGTGACATTCTCCAAAGAAATAGTTGACTCAGGTTCCAAGCATCAAAAGAGATCTTCCTCTAAATTGCTTTTCTTAGAAGAATTTCTCCGAGCTCAAAGCGCCCTCTTTGCAAATCGAAAAACCCTATATTTTGGTGCCGATTAAGGGGTACTATTTGTTCTTCTACAGAGAGCCTGAGGAGACTAAAAAACTTGAGGAAGTCGAGGCTACTCCTGTCCAAGATTATGCTACTGCTAATTTTGGTGCCGATTAAGGGGTACTATTTGTCCAGGGCTCCAGTAGGATGTGATGGTGGATTTGTTCCTTCTCCATCTCTGTCAATAATGATGACAAAAAGGGGGAGAAAACAAGAAAAAAAATTAGGGTAGAAATTGTCTTGTTCAGTGTCTTGTTCAGACTCATACATAACTACACGTTTATCAGTTTTTAATTTATGCTTAGTACTTCTGCAATACAGAATAAAAGTGTACAATTTTCAATTCTTGCTCTGAACATGCATTCTTTTATATGCTTATGCTGATAGATATTTATGCTCTGAACATGCTTCAATGTACATGATTTACTTATGTTTTGTCATCATCAAAAAGGGGAGAATGTTAGAATCTTAAGTTTTGATGAAGACTGACATCATAAATAACATAAGTAAATAAGTGTAAGTTACCTTTGAACTTGAACAAGCAAAATCTGATAGGTAACAGATCACTATCGCTAGAGCTAAAGACAATCACTAATGAAAGAATCAACTATAGCATATGGAAGCTTAGTAGAGCACTAAGATAAACATATCTATCACTAAGTGTATCCCTATCGCAAATAGAGAAAAATGGCAAATGAAGACTTGTTAATAAAAGTTAAATATCTATCGCTAAGTCATTCACTCTCGCTGAGAAATATCCGATCGCTAGAAGTTCATGAATAATATGGATAGATGAAAGGAAGAATAACTAGCAGAAAAATAGACAAAGTCCTTAAGCTAATGGAATTAGCTAGCGATAATAAGTTAAGCTATTGATAACAGAATTCTTCAGATAGTATATATTCAGAGAGCTAGTGCCTGAGATTAAATGAGTCAACTTGCGATAAAATGGTTGCTAGTGCTAACTCGGTTAGCTATCGAAAGTAGGATACTTGAAATACATTAGAATATTATATAACTCTATCCTTGAGCTAACAAGCAATCAATCAACTAGCGAAAACGCTCTTAGCTATCGATAGTAAATTGCTCTGCTAACTTGACAAACTTAGCTGATACTTTGAGCTATTAAATTAAGCTTGTGATAACATCTGTTGTGCATTACATGATTACTTGTTTAGCTAACAGCTCAAGTGCAGGATTTACTCTAAGCAGTTAGCGATAGCAAAGCACGCTAGCGCTACTGAAAAAGCTGCTATGTAAGTACAATTCGTACAGATTCTCAGAACGCTCTGTCTACGTCTCTCCTAGCTCACTCTACGTTAAAGTAGTTGAAGCTAGAGGAGAAACTTAAATGCGATGAAGAAACTGCATTAAATGCCAATGGCTATGAGCTCTCAACGACTAATTTCAAACGGCTTCTTGAAGATGAACGCTAGGGCAAATCTGAGAATGGATATAAATACAGAAACTAAGCATTTATGAAGACACGAAGAAAATCGAGAATATTCACAAACTCATTCATTGCTCTCTATTTTCTGTATTTATTGTTTTAGAGATTTTATCTGTATTTAAGTGTTTATCACAATCAATTCATTAAGTGAACTTATTTATTAAAATCCTCTACTGTTTGAGGTTGTTCTGAAAGCTTGGTGCTTTAGAACAGGGATATTGCCTTACAAGTAGTAAGGGGGAGTGTTTAGAGAGATTATAAAACTCTGTAAAGGTTGACAGGTGAACCTGTGTGTAAAACCTGTGGTTAGTGGAACCCAATAAGGTGTTGGAGAACTAGACCTAGGCAGTGTTGGCCGAACCAGTATAAAGATTGTGTTGTTTTAATTAATTCTAAATTTTTTAGAAAGCATAATTCGCCCCCTTGTGCGATTGCCTCTTTCAATTTGTACTTGGGTCCTTAATTGTTAGCCTTGGACCTTACATGTCTTTTTGAAATTCAAGCGAATTTATTTCTCACAGTTGAATTTCTTCTAATACTGCATGTGTGAGAAATATGACTAGATTTTCCACAATAATGGCAAATAATAGAATAATGTACATCATGAGATTTTATGCCACTATAGTGGTGGTTAGGGGAGTACAAACTCTGGTTGTTTCTTTTCGAAAAATCTTTCTTCCCAAAACATTTTCCAGCACTACTACAAAAAGTATTTTTAACGTCACAAATTTTGGGGGTTTCCACGTCACTTTTTCAGGGGACATTGAAACAAGTGACATGGAAAATGGACTTTTAACGTCACATATTTATGTGACGTAGAAAGTCAGAGAAACCACATCACACATAATATTAGGTGTGATGTTGTAAGTTTCTCGGAGGAAACCACGTCACACAGAATATTTGTGTGACGTGGTTTCCTGGAAACCACGTCACACAGATTATTTTTGTGACGTGGTTTCCTGGAAACCACGTCACAAATATAATCTATGTGACGTGGTTTCCTGGAAACCACGTCACAAATAATATTCTGTGTGATGTTGTTTCTTTTTTTTTAAAAAAAAAACATTTTTAATTTTTCTATTCCCCGTTGATATACATTGCAAATGTCTAAATGCAGGTCAGATAATACATACACAAAATTCAAGTTCCAAGCAATGTACAGAGCATAACAATAAAATGCTATCACTACTATACAATCACCAACATAGGCCAGACCAAAGAAAATAAGTCGAATCGAATGAAAGGAAAGATCACCAGCAAATAATTTTGATTCAGATTGTTACATAATCAAAAATAAAAGGAAAAATTGAGCAATACGTTCACGAATCGCATCGATGTCTTCGACTGTAAATTCATCGATTCGGTCATAAAACTGCAACAATAATGGATACTATGATCAATACAAAGTTAGATAAAATTGTATGAATCATATAATAAGCTATAGATAAGAATTTATACCTGTGGGAAGGATCCGCTACGGTCACTCTCAATAATGTCACACATATACTTCATGACATAATACCCACACTCCTTATTCGTCGGTTGCTTGGGGCACTTTATAAATCAAAGGAAATAATATAAATTAATAACAAAGTAAATAATATCTCAATAATATCTCAATTGACTAACATTGAAGGAATTTAAATCAAAATACTTACTTTAGGTCTTTGCACCGTGATGGGATTATTCATTTCATCGGTATCTTCCATAAAATGCCATTGCTGAATGCCCCTGAAATGGAACCAAAATTAGCACATATACATGAAAATAATTTATTTAACCCAAAGTAAAAAGTCATTAAAACTACTTACTTCGATAAAAGAGTTTTATAATAGGAGGTTATATTATGCCTCAAGGAGTCAAACCAAACCAAACGATGTTGTCTGGGGCAAATGACAGCTAATGACCAGTGCTTACTGAAAGACATTAAAGCTATTAAGGCCACACGGAAACAACAAAACATTTGTAAATGTGCAAATGATAAAAATTTGGCAAAAAGTAATAATCACACTTACTCTTGAAGAATAGGCGCAAAATAGACAGATCCCCGATTCGCTGACATTTGATGTATGACATAAGCTCGCATCTCATCCTCATATCTCAGCTGGTCCGCCTTGTTGTTGAAATCATCTCTCCTCGCCAAGGCCAATGGACTAAGGAATCTGTATTGTTCTGTGCTTAATTGGATGCATAGGTCGTGGAAGTACCTATCGTAAAATAATTGAAATTATAAAAGGATAGAAGTACAAATATTGCAGAGACATAAATAGTAATAGTAATTTACATAGTTGCTAATTCGAGCCAGGCGAGGTCAATACAGTCCATTGTCAAAAACTCCACGATATCTCTGTCACCATCAATCGCAAATTCATATGTACGATCTGGACTGACTACTCCTGGAGGCATCTTAATGGATGTGGATTGCAAATTTGGTTGCATCTCCCGCAGGAGTTGGAGAGAAGGATATTGATCTGGAAAGACCTGTAGGTGATGAAAAAACCAGTGTTATATATTCTTACATGCTGTAATATATTAAAACAAGCAATCTCAAAAATTAAGTGTACATACCACATCAACCGGCGCCTTTTGTTGAGTCTTGTGTACAAGTCGTCTTGGCCACAAGATGAATGCCCCCATAGCATCGCCTAGTCTGGTTACTTCGCTATCATGAACAGGTATAGCTGAACCCCTCTCATTCTTTCTAACATTTGTAACAGACACCTTCACTTGGTCCTCCGGAATACGCTGATTATGTATGAAGGAGGCTTTCGGGAACTGGAGAGCTTTTGCGACCGCGCGCAGGCGAGGGGCATCGAGATGGAGATAACACTCCTCTCTAACTTCAGGGTCATTGTCTGGTGTGGGATTTGATTGGTCCTCACGAATTGATCCTAACAGCACAGTGTGATTGCAGCTATCTTTGCCGCTTGGACCTCCGGTAGCGGGGGACTCCTACAGATGATATTATACAGAGTGAGTGTAATTTTCTAATTGACAAACTCGGAAGTCGGTAATTAAAATATATAAAAGATGCTCAAACCTGCTGTCTTTGTTGAGAAGAATTTGATGAGATTCCAAGCTGTATAGTAGACGCTCTAACCTGTGCCTCAATCTGCGCACGGATCTGCTCCCCCATATAACCCGAAAGAGCTTCCTAGACCTGCGCAGCCACCTGACTTTCGAATTGTGCTGCCATCTGCCGTTGGGATAAAGCAAACCGCTCCTCCAATTGGGCCTCCATCTCCGCCCGAGCCTTAGCCACAATCTCCTCAGTGGATTCTCTACGGTTGTAGTTGGATCTGCGGCCAAAATACTTGGCAAACCCTACAGTCCTGGGCTCCCCGAGTACTCGGCCGGGGCGATCGGGCTTCCCAATTGCCGTGGCCAGGATGTCCATCCTCCCAGAAGGTGTGAAGGACCCTTGGGTAGCCAGCTGCTCAAGTTCGACCTACAATGACCGAAAAATCGTAAGTGGTAATTTGTTATAAAACCACAAGTTAAATGAATGAACAACCAAGTAAAATACTTACAATCCTATTTGCAACTGCTTCAGCCTCCGGATTGATAAATGTTCCTTCTTTATTCTTCCTTCCCTCAGACCATTTCGTATGACGTGAGAAGGACGGCGGAGGCTCTATAATAATGGTAGGATCGGACCGTGCCGCTTCCTCCATTTCCGCAAAATATTTCTCGGTCAACTTTTTCTCGACCCACTTGTAACCCCCCCGAGACATTGTGTGCTTGTAGATATTCTTTTCTTGATGCTCCTTTTGTTTTTGGCTTTTCTCCTGTGAAAACTAAACTAAGTTAGTTAACTAATATAATATGTTAAAATTCATCAGTTTTGAAGCAAAGTAAAAGATCTATACAAACCTGAAACTTTTTATCTAATCGTTTCTTAACAAACGTCTTCCAAGTCTCTGGGTCAAGAGAGGGGTAGGTCTGACAGGGATCTTGATCCATCTTGTTCCCCCGGATGTAATCTTTGGTCAGGGTAGTCTTGAAATTCTTCCACATCTTGCGCGCTTCGTTCAACCAAAAATCCTTGAACTGTTCGGTGTTTGGGACAGCAAACTTTTGCTGCAAAGAATAAGAATAAAATACACATCAGTTGAGTAACTAAACAAACAAATACATGCATATTAGGAACAAACAGATAGATAATGATAAAACATACCAAGATATCTGACCAACATTGATCCTTAATGTCTTTTTCGACTTCCCTCCAATCGTCAACCAATATGCTTACTCGATTCCTTGCCACAAAACCGACGTAGCTCACGAAATTCGCGCCAATTTCCCCGATAGGATTCATGTCCTCGTCAAATTCCACATGGATAGGCTGCACATTTGTCCCATGACGGACAACAATGTCAGTGAGCTTCGTCGGACCTCTTTTCTTTCTTCGAGAGGGATTGTTTTGTCCCTGATTGTTAGAATCATCCACCATGATGTACCTGTTAACAAATCAATGATGTGAAGAGTCAATAAAAGGCAACAACTTTCACAAAAACAAAATAAAAACAATAACAGTACTTAATACATGATAATTCAAAAAGGTTCTCACTTTATGTGTTATCCCATATCCCCTCACAATGATCATTTCTAGAGGCAAATTGGTCATCATCAACATCTATCAATTCAAATTCACTTGGTTCACGTGGTCCTGTGCACAAAGGTGGTATCTCATCTAGATCTAAAGTGGGAGCGCGGTCCTTTTGCTTTTTACTTTGCAACACTATGGACAATTGCTTATTTGTGGGATCTGTTACATAGAACACCTGTTTTGCGTGACTTGCTAAAATAAAAGGCTCATCTCTGTATCCAACCTTGTGAATATCAATTGAGATCATACCAGTGTGGGGATCAACTCCAACTGCACTATCGTGCACAACCAAGGCGGCAGGTTGTAAATGACCAACAAAACTGGCCAAGCACTATGTGTGCTACTGAGACTCCCGAAAGGGTTGAAACCATCCGTACACAGTCCGAGACGAAGGTTCCTCGGCTCACCACCAAATTCAGGAAACATGGAATCTATCTTCTTCCATTGAGGAGAATCAGCAAGATGCCGGAGATATCTTCCATCGGATATTCTCTCATCACAATGCCATCTCAATTTCTTTGCTTCTGCCTCATTTGCAAACAAGCGTTTAAACCGTGGAACAATTGGAAGGTACCACATTACCTTCAAAGGTATCCCTTTCTTTGATCCATCATCATCACCAACGGCATCCTTCCTCGGTTTGTACCTCGAAGTATGACATTTTGGACACTCTTTTAGGCCCTCATACTCTTTCCTGTATAACACGCAATCATTAGGGCAAGCGTGTATCTTCTTATACTCCATGCCCATCTTGCTTAGAACTTTTTTAGCCTCGTACATGCGCTTCGGAAGCACATTGCCTGCCGGGAACATATCACTCAAAGCTTCAAGCATCTGTGAGAATCCCGCGTCTGCCCACCCATTTTCTGTCTTTATTTTCAACAATTTCAGGACGCCGGTTAACCGAGTATACTTAGTACACCCCGGGAACAACGGTGTCTCTGCATCACTCCTCAACTTGTCGAACTCATGGACCACAGAAAATGACTCCGCCCCAATGTCATTAATCATCTCGTCCATTCCATCATCACAAACACCATCCACCGCTTCTTGTACATTTTGTGACGGGAACGCATGTACGGTACTTCCCAATTCCCCATGCCAAAGCCACTTCTTATAACGGAGATTAATCCCATCACAAAGAAGGTGATCCCTTATATTATCAATGCTCTTACGATAAGCATTTGCACACTTCACACAAGGGCAAAGATACATGCCATTCTTACTGGACACGTTTTTTTTGGCAAATTCAATAAATTCTTCCACACCCATCTGATACTTTTTAGTGGTTCTCAATGCATTCATCCAACTACGATCCATTCTGTTAATCCTATACCGTCTCCAACAAACTAGTCAAGTTTATCTCACTACATTATTAGGAAGAAATGGGCATGCTATGCATATCTTCACTTCATGCAAATTTTTTAAAAAAATTGGCAAAGCCTCCTCTTGTAAATGTGACATCCAAAAATTACATTTACAATCCAATTTCACTCCAATTATTTGAAGTGATTTATAGAAGCAAAACCAGCATGTAAAATGCAACAAAGGAACAAGCAACAATGCAACGAAATTCACGACGATTTTAGTAGCAACAAGATCAATTAGACAAATAAATCTTCAGCAATTTGAGAACAAAAACCAATAGCAAACCAATTTACAAGACTTATAAAACATTTTGGCAAGTATGCAATATTTGCAGTGACTACAACGTAACAGCATTTGCAAACCAATTTACAATTGAACATTAAACATTCTATGGGAGACCAATTTATAAGACTTACAAAACCATTAAATAAGCTATGGCATTTTTTGCAATTTACAATTGAAAAAAAAAGGCAGCAGATTTAATTATCAGGAAAAAATAAGGAAAAGAAGGAACCTTGATGAAGTGAAGCTGTGAACGGAGGCGCAATTGAAATTGCTGAACCCGATAGGAGGAAATCAGAGCTGAAAAAAACTTTGAACAAGTAAAAAAAAAAGAACCAGATAGATAGAATTGCATATTTAATTACCAACCAGCGAAGTTTTCAACAGATATATTGATGAAAACAGCAGCTATTCCAGTACCTGTTAAAATTTGATGAAATACACATAATCAACAATAATTTAACATATATGAGAAAGCTAAGGATATATAAGGTGCATGCATGAAAGGCATAACGTCACTAAGCTTTATGCCTATGTCTCATTTTTTTTCCTCCTCCAAAAAACGATTTTTTAGAATTAAAAAAATACCATCAAATCTGCATTAGAATAATAATAATTTATAAAAACAGAACTAATGAAAAATAATCACAGCAGACGCAAGATAATCAAATTAAAAAAAGAAAAGGATTTTTCTAACCACATACCAAATGAACCATTAATAGTTCAATCATGGCAATTCAGAACTAGAGCTTATAAAATTGAAACTACCAGAATATATATACACTTCAAGGTTAAGATAAGAAACTCAAGGCAGAAAGAAGAAGAACGTACCAATTCCTATGAGCAAAGCAAAGAACCATTTCACCACCAACAAATA
This sequence comes from Mimosa bimucronata, assembly GCA_037074515.1. NCBI lineage: Eukaryota > Viridiplantae > Streptophyta > Magnoliopsida > Fabales > Fabaceae > Mimosa > Mimosa bimucronata. The sequence goes on from CM073441.1 coordinate 24,286,319, forward strand.
GCCCACATTACAGCTTCCCTCTAAGCTCCTATCAATATCAAATTACAGAAAAAATAAAGATTTGATTCTGAACTATAACAGAAACCGAAATAGCAATAGCAAGAAGAACGTACCAATTCTCAATGACTTCATAGTGTTGGGGGGGGGTGTGGCCGTGTGTGTGGGGGTGTGGGTGTGTGGCCGTGTGGGGGTGGGGGGTGGGGGGTGGGGTCTGTGTGTGTGTGTGTGGGGTCCTCAGGGTAGGGGTGGGGGTGTGTCCGTGTGTGTGTGTGTGTGTGTGGGGTGGGGGGGTGGGGGCCGGGGTTTGGGGGTGTAGTGGGGGGGTCTCGGGGTGGGGGTGGGGTGTGTGTCCGTGTCTGTGTGTGTGTGGGGGGGGTGGGTGGGGCCGTGTGGGGTGGGGGGTGTGGCCGTGGGTTTTTGGGGGGGGTGGGGGTGGGGGCCGGGTGGTGAGCTTGTTTGGGGGGGTTTGGCCGTGTGTGGTGGGGGGTGGTGGGGGTGTGTGTCTGTGTGTGGGGGGTGGGGTTTGGCCGTGTGTGGGGGAGGGTGGGGGTGGGGGGTGGTGGGGGTGTGTGTCTGTGTGTGGGGGGGTGGTGAAGCCGTGTGTGTGTGTGGGGGGGGTGGGGGGTGGTGGGGGTGTGTGTGTGTGTGGGGGGGTGGTGAAGCCGTGTGTGTGTGTGGGGGGGGTGGGGGGTGGTGGGGGTGTGTGTTTGTGTGTGGGCCCCCTCACCAGCTTGTGGGGGGGAGGGGGGGCGGGAAACCTGGTTTCCACGTCACACCACATTGTGGTGTGACGTTGAAACCTGGTTTCCACGTCACACCACTAAGTGGTGTGACGTGGAAAACCCCCCCTCTTCTTTTTTTTTTTCATTTTCCCTCCAACCATTTTTTCATTTTTTTCATTTTCTGAAAAACACTTTTAACGTCACACTAAAATTTTAGTGTGACGTGGAAAAGTTTCAACATCACACTTAATTTTAAGTGTGATGTTGTTTATTTTTTGTTGATTTTCAATGTCACATTTTTAAATAAGTGACGTTAATTGATGACATAAAATGGGATTTTTGTAGTAGTGCAGCATGTTTTAAAGCATTTTTACTCTTTGAAATATGATCAGTGATAGGCAGTAAATAAGCTTTATGCAAATCAAAATTGTTTTTCTCAAAAACACAGGAATTAGAACTGTATATACCATAACTGCATCTTGAGCTCCAGAGAATGATTGATCAGACTCGTTCAGGTAGAGCTCTTGATAGTCATCTTTCTCTTGTCCTTCTGTATTGACTGAATCTTGGAAGGGTTCTATGATCTCTCCTTCTTCAATTTCAGCTTCCAATTGCTCATCAACCATAGATATGCAACTTTGAAATTCAGATGAGCTGTCAATACTTTCAGTTTCAACAAGATGATTAGTGATATACATAGATTCAAGTATATCCCAAATATCTTTAGCACTAGAGCAAAATCTGATTTTTTGAAAATCATTTTCAGTTAAGCCACTATAAAGAATTTTCATTGCTCTAATATTCAAAGAAAACATTTTCTTTTCTTTCTCAGTCCAATCCTTTCTTGGTTTAAAATCAAAATCATTTATAAGAACATTCCACATATGATAATCAAATGATTTTATAAAGTATTTCATTCTTGCCTTCCAAAACGAAAAGTCTATGTTTTCTAGAATGGGTGGAATAGTATGATCAAAACCTTCAGAAAACATGTTACACCCAAAATTAGCCATGATCTTTTCACTTGAGATCGTTGGATCCTTTAAACAAGTGACCTTGCTCTGATACCAAATGTTAGTGCTGGCTTTCACCCAAGAGGGGGGTGAATTGGGTGATAGGATAAAAACTTAAACTCTTTCCAAATCTTCTCTTTTCTAAAAAATACAATGAAGGCAATCTTCACAATCTTTTTCAGTTTATCACTGAGAGTATTTCAAAACTATTAAATGCACTAAGAGATATATAATATAGATATGCTGGAAACTAAGAGAGTTAAGGGAAGAGATAATGCAAACAATATTTATCCTGGTTCGGTCTACCCTGAGCTACATCCAGTCCTCAGGCTCCACCTGAGATTTCCACTACCCTCTTGTTTAAACCGGGCACAAGAGAAGCCTTTACAACCCACAAGTTTAGCCGGGACTTGTGAAGCCTACCACAGGTTTTACGAACACAGGTTCACCTGCCAACCTTTTCACAGAGTTTTAGAATTCTCTCTAAACACTCCCCCTTCCTACTTGTAAGGTTACTACCCTGTTCTCAAAGCACCAAGCTTTAGAACAACCTCAAACAATAGAGGATTTCAGATATTAGATTCACTTAATGAACTGATTGTGATAATCACTTAAGTACAAAGGAATATATGATGAAATTACAATTCTATAGCTTAACATATTGAACAATGAGTGCTCTAGCTCTCTTTTTCTAATTTACTTGACTCAACATTCTTTCCTCATTTCTAGGCTCACTAGGTTTTGCTCTCAATCAATGTAATCAACAATTCTGCATAAAGCCCTGTTCCATCGTTCTTTTCATAGAAGCAAGTCTTGATCTATTTATATCTTCACAGCTTGCCTTTTCTTTCAGCTTCATGTGGCCGTTTGAATATAGTCGTTGGCAATAAATGCTATTCTTTATTTAATTCAAATTTCTGTTCTAGATTCAACTGTTCATGCATAGAGTGAGCTAGGAGAGAGATAGACTGCACGTTTTGAACGTCTTCAACAACTGCACTTGCATAGCAGCTTTTTCAGTAGTGCTAGCATGCTTTGCTATCGCTAACTGCATAGTATAATTCCTGCACTTGAGCTGTTAGCTAAACAAGTATTCATGTAATGCACAGCAGATGTTATCGCAAGCTTAGTTCATTAGCTTAATGTATCAGCTTATCAGTTTGTCTGAGTTATCACAATGAGCATTCCCTATCTATAGCTAGATGCATTATCGCTAGTGACCTTTGTTATCGCAAGTTTGTTTAGCTATCTGAGTATTTAAGATAGTATACAGATATCGATAGCTAGCTAGACTTGTTATCGATAGCATCATTTATCGCTAGCTGATTCCATTGGTTCAGAGACTTAGTTCATTTTTCTGCTAGATGTTCTTTCTTTCTTTTTTCCATGTTCTTAAATGAACTTCTAGCGATAGAATATTTCTTAGCGATAGATAAAGACTTTAGCGATAGATATTAACTTCTCATTTCTAAGTCTTCATTTGCTATTCCTTTTTATCTATTAGCGATAGGGATACACTTAGCGATAGAGATATTTATTTTAGTGTTATGCTAAGTTTCCATCTGCTATAGTTGAGTCTTTCATTAGCGATATATTCTTACTCTAGCAATAGTAAACGACTTTAGCGATAGATATTGACTTTGTTATTTCTAAATCTTCATTTTCTATTGCTTTTTATCTATTTGTGATAGGCTCTAGCTCTAGCGATAGTAATCTGTTACCTATCAGATTTTACTTGTTAAATTCAAAGGTAACTTACACTCTATTTACTGATGTTATCTATGGAGCCAGTCCTCATCAAAACTTAAGATTCTAACACTCGCCAAGTGTGGCGAGTTAACCGAGGTAAGTTTTTTCCTTACAGATCCAGATCAACAAAATGAAGAACAGATGGAGGAGAGATGGAGAAGGTAAGAAGCAGAGATGAACAAAAGAGAGGAGCAACAAAATATTGATGATGAAACACAAATCGCTCAGATCTGGATCTGAGTTACTTTTTCTGGAACATGGACATTGTTACTTGCTTCTCGTCCTCATCACTGGTCGTCGGAGAAGCCATGGATATTGGATCTAAGTTTCGGTTGAACTATAGCAGAAGAAGGAAGAAAGTAAAAGCCCTTGAACTGATGTTTCCCTTCGTAATGCGTGTGTGCAGGCTATGACATAAGTAAATTCACGTGACTTGTGGAGGAAAAAAGTGAACGGAAAAAATAAGAAATAAAATAAATTTAGGAGAAATACAAAAATAGAGAGAAAAGAAAATAAAAGAAAAATTATAGAACATGGGTAGATATTAAAAATATGTTTTCTAATTTAAATACTTCCTCAATTCCTAAATATTGGATCTAGTTGACTATTTTGGAATATTATAAAAAACTAAATAAATTAGTTGTAAATTGATCTGGATTTTTCTCCAAATTAATTTATTTGACTAATAAGTTAACATATAAACTAAGAATATATAAATCATTATGATTAAGTACCTCTTTCATCTTACTTAATATGTTCAAAAAAAAGTCAACTAAGTTTCATATTTAGGAATGGAGGAGTATAACTTTTTTAATCCATTTTTACATAAATTATGTTATTTTAATTATCACCGGGTCAGACTTCGAGTTGACAATGATCTGACCCACTAACCCTTGACCCACTAACTCGATCAGTCCAGTAACCGGTCCGGGTTTAATTACCTTGATTATTAGCATTATAGAATGAACCAATTTGGATAAAATCACTTCTAAACATTGATCATATCGACCATTATAAAAGGGAAAATGAGCGCTAGCAAAATATTACATAAGAAGCGTCTGACACAAATAAATTTTAAGAGTATCTTGATTACTAATAAACTTTTAAAACTGAACAATTTAGCCAACATCATTACCCAACCCTAAACATCTCTCAGTGCCAACTGGAATCATCGTGTCTCCACATGTGCAAAAGATGACGGACATTTAGGGCCAGATGACAGTGTTGATTAAATTGCTCAGTTTTACAAATTTATTGATAATTAAGATCAATTTACAATTTATTTGTATTAGACGCTCTTACTTCAATACTTTGTTGGTCAAATTGCATCATTACCATTATTAAAATTCCTTTCCTAATAAATCCTTCGTATCTCGCATCACGAACTTAGATATATAAATGATAATAAACATGTATATACAGCTAAAGTGTCAAACGTGTTACAATCCCTCAATCTTAATGCAAAGCAACCACAACCTACTTACAAGTATGCCTCCCGCTGTAGAAACTAAAACCATCCCCCATCATCAAGCTACCAAACTACTCACTAATATGATTTATATCCTCCGACAACAACATGATGCGCTGTGTAGAGGGGGAAAAACGAGAAAGAAAATTTCATTCCTTCTTTTTGATAAATTATTATGCATCTATTTTTACTGTTCGCTTGACCTTCATATCACGTGAGAGGATCTCCAAACCTTAATAAATATACTTCTCTAGAACAGAAAACGAAAGAAGTTAACAGATAGTTAGGACCATCCCCCTCCCCCAAAAAATAATACATCTATGCGCGTAGAAGAGTGATATAAAGGATAATATCTACTTTCTGCCAGTAGTTCCAAGTCGTAGTTTGCCCTTAACCTCAGCTTCCTGCATTGCACAAAAAGCATATTATATTTGCATGTCGTCAAAAGCTATCAAACAACACTTCTTTTTTAACAACAAATCGAATACATGTGGCAAATGCAGAAAAATGTAAGTCTTTGCTGTTGCAGGATTATGATTTTCAGCCCCTTTACTCCAATCATAGCAGACCTATAAACAGAATTAAGAATCCATTATTGATAACATTCATTAAGATTTCCAATTACACAAGATATGTATGCAAGAGAGAAACTTGTGAATGAACTACACAAATAAATAATTTTTCATTCATACCAAAACAGGAATAGAACCACAACATTTACAGCTTCTTATAACACTTATCCAGTTTCTCGAATGAGTATAACATGTCTTTCTTACATGACATCAAAACAATTTAACTATGAATAGCAAATAAACTAACTCTCCTTTCATGCAAGTTTTTTGCATGCCATTATTTTTTACTGAAAACCCACATGTTTCTACTTTTTCTAGCTTAATTCCAAAATTCCAGACAAATGAAAGGGGACTCTTTCAGTTTCCTCATTACAAATTGAAAGGGGACAAAAAGGTGCGTGATATATAAAAATCAAAGAGCTAGGTTGCCAAAAAAATATTTCAATAAGCTGCAAATTTGTGCAGAAACAGGATATACCGAGTAAGCAAGGATTGAACCATCATTGTTGAATGTACTGCAAGGAATAGGTTGGCTGCACCTTAACATGGCCCGAAATTAGAAAAGCTTGCATTAAAACTTTAGGAGACCTGATTAAACCAAAAAGATGGCTGCAATTCAGATGGAATTAAAGATTATGCTGAAGACTGAAGGAGATGATGCAAAGATCAAATAGCTTTCCACTATTATATCTATATGCAGAACATGCATTTGATTTTGGAAATAATGTTTGATAATTTTAAAAATAGAAGAAAGCATCAGAAAAACCTCAAGTCTCTGTTTACTATCCTTGTCCCAAAAGTTAAAGGCACCATTGGAACCCGCAGTTGCAAATGTGTGATGTACATGTAACAAATGCAATAACTAACATCTAATAACATATTTGTAATGCTAAAGTTAAGCTGGATAAAATATATTTATGATGTCTAGCCTGTTTGTTACTGATTGAAGTGTTAACCATATATGTAGATTAAATAAATGAAGGAAGAAGTTGGAAAAGCAGAAAAGAAATGATTGAGCTCCTTATGAAAAAGATACCATCCTTAAAATTTTGAATATCCCACTGCTCAGATGAAATCTGAGAGATTTTTGTCGAAACAGATAAAACATGGAAGTCTAAGAGAAAATTCCAAAACCATATAATGCCAAAGACGAAGAAACCAAAATCTGAACTTGATGAACTACAAATTCTAAATATAGATCAGTAAGTCATTTGACATCATTATTTTTATTCTCTATGCTAAAATGCAAATACACCATCTAAATGAATTGGGACTTTGATGAAAGGGGATGAGGTGAGGGAATAAGGTAAGCATCCTTCATTTTAGTAACAGGCTCATGTCGATATTCAACACATCCCTTTGGAGTACATATGGATGTTTCAAACTAAAATCGGAAGAAAATAATGCAATTTCACCATTTAAAGGACTCAAATGACAATTTAGCACGTATATTGTTTATTGATAATCAACTTGGAAGTAAAATAAAGAAACTGATTGAAAGCATAATCTTACAGGATGGAAGATTAAAGAATTGAATGAGTACATCTCATTGCCCTCTCTTTGACATTTGGAAGTAAAGTTTTTATTCTGTTGGCTTCCATCCAAATGATGCACCCCAACTCTCCCTTCGATTGGTCCAACCTACAAATTATAATGGCTATACAATCAGATTCAAGTTCAATCTCAATCAATCAACTCTCAAAAAATTATAATTACAGGAAATAGAATCCAGAAAATAAAGATAGATCTTTAGAAATCCCCCTTACATATTGAAGATTATATAATATCTTAATATTAAAGTGGCGCTTCCCAGGATGGACTAAGACACAAGATATAATGAACACTTCACAAATTATGCCCCCTTCCAGTGCAGGAGTAGAAGTATACAGATATTGATAAAAAATAATTTATTCTAGGTTACTATATAGATAAACATTCTGTTTTGGCTTCGCGCAATGGCATTTTTTATACTGTTCACTCCTCATTTAGGACACTATAAGGTGGATGAGACCTAAGTTTCAGTAGTTTTTCAATTTCCAATACTTACCCATCTATCTAGAAATCATAAAATCCATCTTGGTCAGTATTTGATTAGAAAAGTCATAGGCTTTCAACTTTTGCAAATGTATTCCTTGGTTGAAATCCCCACGATTTAACTAAAATACCACAATGACCATGGTATCTCATAGTAGGCATGAAACCAACAAAAAAACTACCCCCACTTTAATGCTGAAAAGAGTAATATACAAATCAGCTTTAGGAATAGTATGACAGTGTGAAAAATGCAATCACAGCGAAAACCACTCAAAAGAGTAACCTAGCGGTAGGCAAGGGGCAGCTGGTATCCTTCTGAAGAACACTGACTTAAAGATGATGACACAAGGAACACAACAGGGCAACCCATGCTGTGATCACAACCACAATGGATGTTGGGTTGTCAATGGATGGTTGCCTTACTTAGGATACTCAACTCTGATTGATCAACTGCCTTTTTAAAGTTTAGGTGTTTAATTTACCTTTTAGGCTTTGTACTCTAGTTCATGGCTACATATTTATTACTAACAGAGTTGCACATTTAACACATCTTTGAATATAACACATAAAACATTTAAGTAACATTGAGTCTTTTAATAAACTCTGCCTATGCTTATAGCCGGTCCCAAGCCCGGGTAAAGGAGGAGGGTTGTGTTAGGCCCCGACAGCCAGCGTAAAAACCCCGTCGAATCTCATGAACATGGATCAACGAAGAAATTGTGTAAATGTTAGGTCGTTGCCCGTAAGCAACGCGCTGTATGGCTCGAGTACAGTGAGAAGAGAGCGAGAGCCGCTGCATCCTAGCTTGAATGCAGTGTTAAGAGAGCAAGGGCTAAAGGATAGGTCGTTGCCTGGTTGTAACGCGCTGTATGGCTCGAGTACAGTGATAAGAGAGCAAGAGCCGCTGCATCCTCCCCCGAATGCAGTGTTAAATGAGCAAGGGCTACCGCACTCTAATGGACGGAGGCGGCTAAAGAAGCTAGTTCATGAGAGTAAGATCAGATTTGGTTCTTGGAATATTGGGACGCTGAATGGGAAGCTTTTTGAGGTTGCACAAGTTATGAAGGATCGTAAGATTAATATATTATGCTTACAAGAAACCAGATGGGCTGGAGAGAGATCTAAAGAAATCGGAGTTAATGATTCTAAACTCTGGTACACAGGAAAGGTAAATGGGAGGAATGGTGTTGGTATTATTGCAGATAAAGAGTGGCGGAAGAATGTAGTGGAAGTTAAGTGGATTGAGGACCGAATCATATCTGTGAGAGTAATTGTGGGAAATGATACAATAAATGTTATTAGTGCATATGCACTCCAAGTAGGCGCAGAAGCACATCTTAAGGAGAAGTTTTGGGCAGATATTGAAGGGTTGATTCAAGGTATACTGGCAACCGAGAAAATTTTTATTGGAGGAGATCTTAATGGACATGTTGGGAAAGAGGCGGGATCATATGCAAGGGCGCATGGTGGTTTTGGTTATGGGGAGTTGAATAATGAAGGACAAACAATTATCGATTTTTCCTTAGCATACAATCTTAAGATTGTTAATACATGCTTTAAGAAGCGGGAAGAACATTTAATTACATATAAAAGTGGAACTCACAAGTCACAAATTGATTTCTTTTTGGTAAGAAACCCTGATAGAAGGTTATGTACTAATTGCAAAGTGATTCCTGGGCATGGGGAGACCGCTCAACATAGACTTCTAGTTCTTGATGTGAGAATTAAATGTATAAGACAAAGGCGCCGGGCAGTTTTGAACCGAAAGATCAAGTGGTGGCAGTTAAAGGGGGAGAAGCGAGAGATTTTTAAGAGAACCCTATTGGATGAAGGGGTATGGGAGCCACAAGGAAATGCTAACAGCATGTGGAAGAATATGGCTATGAAGATTGATATGGTTGCTAAAGCTACTTTAGGAGAATCAAAAGGTTTTGGACCACGAAATAAGGAGACTTAGTGGTGGGACAAGGATGTCCAAGAAAAGGTGCGGAATAAAAAGAATTGTTTTAAGGCTATCCACTTGTGTAATAATACTGAAAATTGGGAAAAGTATCGCTTAGCTAAAAAGGAGACTAAGAAGGCAGTGAGTGAAGCTCGTGCTAAAGCATACGAGGGGTTTTATAAGGAGTTAGGGACAAAGGCTGGGGAACAAAAGATTTACAAGATCGCAAAGAGTAGGGAGAGGAATTCAAGAGATTTGGATCAAGTAAGGTGTATAAAGGATGAAGAAGGTAAAGTTTTGATTACTGATGAAGATATTAAGAATAGATGGGAGGCCTACTTTTCTAAGTTATTCAATGATGGAGGTGAAGGTCTATCTTGTGAGTTGGGGGATTTGACAATTAGTGAAGATGGACTTAATAGGTCATTTTATCGTAGAATTAGAGTGTGGGAGGTTAGAGAAGCTCTTAAGAAAATGGAAAATGGTAAAGCAGTTGGACCTGATGGTATACCGATTGAAGTTTGGAAATGTTTAGGGGAAGAGGGTGTGTTATGGTTATCTGAATTGTTTAACGAGATTTTACGGTCTAAGAAGATGCCTGATGATTGGAGAAAAAGTACTTTAGTTCCGATTTATAAAAACAAAGGCGATATACAAAATTGTGCAAATTATAGGGGAATTAAACTTATGAGTCATACAATGAAACTATGGGAAAAGGTGATTGAGCATAGGTTAAGACTAGAAACTAGTATTTCTGAGAGACAGTTTGGGTTCATGCCAAGGAGATCCACAACGGAGGCGATATATCTATTAAGAGGGATAATGGAAAAGTATCGAAGTAGAAAAAGAGACTTACATATGGTTTTTATTGACTTAGAAAAGGCGTATGATCGTGTGCCGAGAGATTTACTTTGGAAAGCCTTGGAAAAGAAAGGAGTATGTGTTGCTTATATTAAAGTTATACAGGATATGTATGATGGGGTGTTGACTAAGGTTAGAACGCCGAGAGGTGAGACAAAAGACTTCCCTATAAGAATTGGCCTACATCAGAGATCAGCTTTGAGCCCATATTTGTTTAATTTAGTAGTAGATGCTCTAACTGAGCCTATAGAAGAAACGGTCCCTAAGTGCATGCTTTTTGCTGATGATATAGTCCTTCTGGCCGAATCAAGAGAGGAGATTAATGATAAATTAGAAATATGGAGAAACACGCTGGAGTCGAAGGGTTTCCGTTTAAGTAGGAGTAAGACAGAATATATGCATTGCAATTTTGCAAATAGACAACTTAGAGGTGATTTGGAGGTTAAACTAGGAGAGCAAACAATCCCTCAAGTAACGAAGTTTAGGTATTTGGGATCAATTATAAGACAAGATGGTGAGATTGATGACGATGTCAATCATAGAATTCAAGCTGGGTGGTGTAAATGGAGGAAAGCTACTGGAGTTCTCTGCGATAGAAAAGTACCCCATAACGTAAAAGGGAAGTTTTATCGCACTGCTATAAGACCAGCAGTATTATATGGTAGTGAATGTTGGGCTTTGAAGGGTCAACATGAACATAAGATGAGGGTAGCTGAAATGAGGATGTTGAGATGGATGTGTGGTCACACAAGAAAGGATAAGATTCGGAATGATCATATACGCGAACGAGTTGGAGTGGCACCTATCAGTGAGAAAATGGTAGAAAATTGTTTGAGGTGGTTTGGACATGTACAAAGGAGGCCATTAGATGCGCCAGTGAGGAGGGTAGATCAAATAGTCTGGAGTCCGATTAAGAGAGGAAGAGGGAGACCGAGGCTTACACTTAATGAAGTTGTAGAGCGCGATCTTTTAATTAATAATATATCTAAAGATTTGGTTAACGATAGAGTACAATGGCGTCGTGCGATCCATGTAGCCGACCCCACTTAGTGGGATAAGGCTTTGTTGTTGTTGTTGTTGAGTCTTTTAATAGATACTGAATGGGAAAAGGGGCAAAGAGAATTAAAAATAAGTCTTCCAAAATATTGAAAGGAACCGCACAAATGTATGATACTTCCAAAATAAGTCTTACCAAGAAACCTCGTTGATCAGGACATGCAACCAGGCACCTCGTCCGATAGTTCAAGGGTGAAGAAATTCTCTTGAATTCAACCTATTTCAAATGAACAAATGGTCAATATAAGGGGCATTTACAATAAATGACTTAATGCATTTGAGACCCAGAAAAAAACAATCGGTCACAAAGGTCTTTTTCTAATTTATACTACAGGCACGCTCATGTCCACAATGAAACATCAAATAGAGTACTAAACATCAACAGAATGGGATTTTTGAAGATGTCAAGCTTTGTAAGCTAACAATCTGTTACACTTTCCAGAAAAGAACTATGCTACTAAGGCTTTACTTTAGAGTCCCCATCTCCTTGAAGTGATTGAGTTATCAACAATGGAGGCAAATTGGTCATCTTATTTTGAAACAAACAAAACAAAGGATTAAAGAAGATTTGTTACTTTGTTAATGCAAGTCTTGGAATTAAGAGATACTAATCTCAACTTAGAGCATGAATCAATAAACAACCAAACAGTAATACTGACTATGTTTGTTAGGGGATAATACAACCCAAGTATTCAATATAGACCATTGTTAGGGATATATTCCATCATGCCAGTTCCAAACATCAGGGGTTGTTTGATGACTAGCTCCTTAACAACACAAATGTGAGTAAAACAATTCAACTGAAACATCATTCTCCTTTGTAAATTTAGCAATTGATAAAAGATTTTTCTACATACGAGGAACACACAGTACCTTACCCATAGTAAATGCAACATTAATTGTCATTAATTTCACTTGAACAACATATGTTACTGGGGATATCTCACCAATGCCAACTTGCACAACACCTGTTCCTGATTGAAGTTAATGCTGCATCAAATTGCAAAAATCATGTGTAATAATAGTTCGGTAGCACCAGAATCTATAAGAGCTATAAAAGCTTTTGCTGTGGGATTAATTGAAACATCACCAGTAGATGGACTGGTGGTATTAACTCCAGAAGTAGTAACAGTATTAGGCACAGATGATGCAGGTATAGTACTCACAAAAGAAGGAGAAGTGTGAGTAGGTATATTAGATCCAAAACCAGACATATGATAGATACCTTGCATAGGATAAGAGCCAGACATACCAGACACAGGTTTTACCATAGAGTAGTCCATCGGTAAAGGATAATGATAAGCAGATAAATCATAGATCGGATAATGTTCAGATACACCAGTATAATCAACTTTTGCTAAAATCATAGGTCTGGCTGCAAAATTAGAAGGCTTATACTTGTAAAAGCATCAGCATCTATCTGCCAAATGACCAATTCAAAGAAAAAAAGTCTGACATTGCAGCCGATAAGTGTTGAATCGACCACGTCCTTGAGCACCACCAAACCCACCATGAGGAAGATTGGGCCGAAATCCTCTAGTGCCATGACCTGTCGTAGGTCCTTGAGCATAAAAAGCTGAAGCATATTGATCAATTTCGTCAGAATCAGCAGAAATTTGTGTTGATGCCACATGTTTCACTTGAACATTAACACTTTGTGCTAGAAATGACTTTTGTCATGTTTCTGAATCAAGAAGCATTGTAGTAACATAATCAAGAGAAAAACGCGGACAAGCAGCATTAATGACAGCAATAACAGGTTCATATTCAGCAGAAAGACCATTTAGCACATGACAAATTTGGACAGACTCATCAACTTTCTCTCCAAGCATGGCCAAATGATCACAAATACTCTTCAGATCTGCCAGATAATCACGTGAGAAATAACAGGTTCATATGCCGTTTGATCATGAAATATACCTGTTGTTTCCATAACAAGAAGTTCGAGTCATCCAACTTGATTGTGATCTTCTTATTTGAGAAACTCTGATTGTTCATGGAGCTGGGAATTAGAAGCCTCTGCATAAATCCAGGTGATTGAGCCATTATTTTTGTGAAGTAATCAATCCAAACGAAGATCACTGCACAATAATGTCCTTAGATTATTCCGGCACCGGCAACGGTGATCAGAGAAGCTCTATCATGCTAAAACCAGAGTATAAAATGGAGAAAGTAAAATTCTGGATCTTAATCATTTCAGTCATTTTAGTTCAATATATATAGTCGAGATATGAGAGGGCTCAAGTGTCACTTGTCTAGCTGTACAACTTTGACTATTTGACCAAGTCACTAAACTATTTTGTAACTTCTCCAATATATTTTGTTACAGACTTTCTAAATAGTTCATGGATGCTGTTGTTGATGATGATGAAGGGCATAATGTTTTTTTTTTTTTTTTACTGGTCCACCCATATTTTTTATTTTCAAAATCAATGGAAGCTCCTTGAAGCCCCTGTGAAACTTGGATCCAATAAAGGGTTCAAGCTTGAGGATATAAGCTAGACGAACATTAGAAAACGGAGGAAGCAAATCTCGCTGAAGGATGCATTGGGTTAGGAAGCAGGGAAAAGAACAAAATTGAAGCAAGGCTAATCTAATCATAGTGTACGTCCAACAATAATGCAACTCAATTTTAAAACCTCTGGAGCATAATTCTAGTCTTTGATTTTTGTTGATCTGCCCAGTGATCGGATAATCTGCAATTTTTTTTCAGTGCGAGATTGAAATGATGAGGAGGATGAGAAGAAGAGGAAGAGGAGCTCTTTGGGGCGGAAGAATGAGAGGAAAATTTTTTGGCTGATATGAACGTGGCATAATTGTGAATAACACATGGCATAATAGGTTACATGGCAGAGCCAACTCAGCCTAATTTGTTCAACAACATTAACCGCCAGGTTTTATTAATAAAGGGGCAATATTACCCCATTTTTTAAACTTTCAGTGTGATACTATTCCCATGAAAAATTTCAGACGCCCAGTGTCCATATTTAGAAACTTCTTAGGCATTTTAAACCCTTAACAGTTTAATTATCTACTTTCAAAAACAAAACTCCATAGAAATTATTATTTATTTGTTTATGCACGTAATTGTGAATAGTCAGTCTCATTGAAAATTGTAAAATAATAATCTGCTTGTTAAAATATTCAACAAAAAATCATTATCTATTTTTCCTTTTCACTTGTGAGTTTCATTGCATGGCTTCAAAACATGTTAATTGTCATAAACATGGACAATCGAGTAGGAGACCATCAAAAGGATGATTTTGTTGTCACTTCGAGACTACGAAATAGGAAGACCGGGCTTGTTATGAAGATTAAAACAAATAAAAAAGGCAAGTCCTTAATTATAAAGATATACATATATAAATTTAAGACTTAACAATTGGTGCATAATATATTGCATATAGGTTATACCACACCCCAATTTGTGCAGAAAAGACTTGATATCTAAATTTACTATTATTTATGCTAGAGCCTGTCATAAGAATGTCGATCTTCATTACTTCAAGTTTAAACCTCCTATCTGAAAAGGAACATATACAAAAGAAGGAAGCGATTTCAAGGCCTAATTAAGGTTTTGAATCATTAAATTATAAAATAAGGAAAATATAAAAGATTGAGATGAAGAAGGTAAATGAAGACAAGAGAGATAATTGGAAAGAAAGGGGAAGAAGTTCTTATTCATTTGGATACCAAATATCTATACATTGTCCTCTATCTATATGTCCCCAACCTCAACCAAGAGTTATACAAAGTAAATAGCAAATTTAACTCTCATGAATGTATAAATTGTAACATTTAATTTAGGACAATATCAACTCATAAAAACTATTTCATTATAGAGGTTATGGAATGTAGGATAAGAAATATCAAGAGTTGAGAGATGTAACATCTTAGATTTTTAATCTAAGGATTAGTAAGAGATTTATGATAATTTCTTGAGGATATGGACTGATGATTATTTATAATAGTAGATTGATGAGATCATAGTTATGAAAATGATGGAAAATATTAGTAAGAAGAGTTAGGAAATAAATGAATGGGTTATATATGATTTAGGTGGGGGAAATTGATTGGATATAATTATAGTGATAAGTAGGTGTTGGATATTCACCCATGTTGGTTGATTTATTAAAATGAGGAATAAAGGAAACATTATCTGTATGAAATGGCTGGAGGTTATGCTTTGACATTTTTTAGAGAAGTGTTGAGAAAATAAAGTGTTTTGGGGTAATAAATGATATTATTTTTAAATGAGTATTTTTGCATTAGAAAGCTAATATCCTAAGCTCTTCAAAAAGTCTTAGTTTATGAATTTTGGAGACTTGTGGAGTGAGTTACGTGATTTTGAAGTTGAACCCTTCCTTTCAAACCTGAGTTTTGGACAATCTTAGGGTTTTTTCATTTTGAAGGGTCAAATGATATAATTTTTGAGTCATTCCATTTTTATTTTAGAGTAGTCATCCTAAGTTTTACATAGAATCCTAGATTACGATTTTTGGAGATCTATAGCATTAGTTATGAATCTTTGAAGTTTGTCCAGGTTGCTGAGAGAGGCACCTCACCGTGAGCTCGCCTTGGCCCCTACAATTTTTGGATTCTGGATCTCACCATGGGCTAGCCACGACGATGTCCACAATTAAGGCGTGAATTCTGTACTTATAAATAGCATTTTAAATATAAAATTTAGGGTTTATAAGTTGGAGTTCGGCTATAGACATGAGATGGGCGAATTTCATCTACTAGGTTAAGCTAGGAGGGTGGTTCTAAGGCTTCTTATTACTTCCAATTGGTAAGAGACTCTCTCTAAGCTCTCTTCCTTCCATCTATCCTTGGTTTCCTCTTGTTATTTTCATTGGGTAGCTTTGGGTCCGAATTTACCCTTGATGTTTATGATATTTGGGTGATTTCTAACATGATTGAGACTTTGGTATATCCATTGGATTGGAAGCTTGAATAATGATTAGATCATGTTGTGGTGGTGTTTTAGGCTTAAAATTGTGGTGATTAGCTTGGAGCCCGAATTTGAATGATTGGGTCCTTAATTTTTGTTTACTGTTTGGGTTATCTAAGTCGTTTAAAGATGTTAAAATAATAAGATGAGATAAATTTGATCATTATGGGTGACTTCTCTTATTCAAAGCGAGTTTAAACTTGATTTTAATTTGGGAATTTCTTGATTTTGAGCAATTCAGATAGATTTATGGAATTTAAAGGCTTGTTTAGGTTAAACATAATTACCAATGGTGTTGATTTAGTTAGATTTGATGTAGGCCTCGATTTGGGAAACTTGGTATTATCGTATAGGCTTAAAATTGGTTAAATCAATCTGTGAAGGCTTGAGGTATGAATTTGAGAATGATTATTGACTGAGCAAGATTGGGAATGAACGGTTGACCTTAGAAAAATTGTGGTTAGGCTTAAATGGTAATAGCAATTAATGGTGAATCATGGTGGGTGAAGGAAAGGTTGAAGTTAGAAGATGAATTAATGAGAGCGAGAATGGGTAGTTAGGAATTTAATCGTGACTTGTGTTTTATTTTGGTAGATAGTAATTGCATGTGTTTGATTTGTACAATTTGAGTCATGCTAAGGTAGCACAAGGGGAGAGTTGTGCTGTTGTGAGATTGGTGCAGGCTACCAGGTAACTACTTCTGCTCATTTGTGTGTGTGTGTGGGTTAGTAAGTATTTGGAACTTGAAATTTTGTGATTGCCTATAGTTTGGACGGATATGAATTTGAAAGTTTATTTTATAATATAACTATATTATTGGAGTATGTATTTTGAACTAGTATGAAGATATGTATTTTATGTTTGGAAAATTATGGTACATTAGAGGTTATTGCATGATTAAATTTTGAGGATTTCTGGAATGGGCCTTGTGCCACATATTTGATGATTGTTGCATATTTGTGATCTTATTGTGCTGATTGTGTGTGAACACCGAATAAGTAAATAAAATGCCATCGCGCGATGAGGTTCCTTGTTGGCCCACAATGATTAATTGATAAAAAAGACGAAAATGGGTAGAACGCCCCCGGTGTCAAGCGAGGGTTATGAGTCCCTACTAGACTATATGATAACGGTGTTGGTGTGTGATATTGTGACTGTTGAATCTGGATTGGTTGTGTATTAGAAAGTATGAAATGTTATTTATTGATATCACTATGTATTTATTTGATACTTGTCATATGGTCTAATTAATGTATACTTCATAATGCTCCACTGAGCACCTTGCTAGCACACATCGTACGTAAGTGAGTAGTTAGTGGTTACGTGGGTCTACCCCCTGTTTATCTCACTTTTTGTAGGTCCTAACGAGTTAGGGAACCAAGGGTAGGATCTGGAGACTTTTCACTAAGCTAGTGAGTTGTGGGCCAGTTAGACGAAAGATATTGCCACAATTAGGAATATATGCATTTTTATGTTCTTCCGCTTTGTTTCAAGTTTTGTCTTTCATTTTAAACTATGTATTTGTTTTAGCATTGTGGTTTATTAATTAAATATTTAATCCTTTGGGACCGGTGCTAGTCCGGTGGACTATTGTCGCTGTACTGTTTATCATAAGATGTTGGACTATCAGTATTGATAAGGACGTTATATGGGATTGAGACTTAAAACATTAATACTTATGAATATTTTCTTTAACAGCTAGTATTAAGTATTTTGATGTTGAACACTTATGAATGAATGATTCAAAGATTTGTTTGTGTGGTTATTTCTGAAGCTAGTCTATAAGGTATATGTGGGCTCTTTAATTACCATGATATGGTTGTTCCTTTCTATCATGGCATAGGTGAATCTTATGGATGGAGTTATTATCATACTGTAAGTAAAATTTTAATTATCCATGTTAGCCAAAAGCTTGTGTTAGGGTAAATTCTTTTTCTAACATGGATATCTCTTTAAATCATGTTGATTCTTTTCTAAAATGATAGGTTACTTTAGTAGTTGAAATATTTTTTTTATCATAGTTAAGCTATCAATTTATATTTTATTAAAATTATGAAAAATCATTTTCTAACTATATTAGTGGTTTTGTTAAGTTAAATTCTTTTCCTAATATAGTTAGAAGGTAAATAGTTTTGTGGTTGGTCAAAGGTAATTTAAAATATATTCAAAAGTATAATTAGGGAGTACATGTTACAAAAGAAGTTATGGACATTCATATATATAATATTATTTTTTTTGGACTGAACGTATCTAATATTCATCACTCCCCTTTGATGTACATAAACAAATATTATATACATCATTAGAACCTGATTATGAAGAACCCAATAGGACAAAAACCTAGTAAAAGAAAAAGAATACAAAATACCAAAGACATGGATCATGTATGATTGGTTAACTTGTTGTGACTTTTTTTTTTTTCAACTGGAATTAACTTGTTGTGATAGATGTAAAGAATTTAATCTAAGTTTTATCCTTTATTTTACCCAAAATACGCCAAACAAATTTTCTAGTTATTGAAATATTATAATATTTTTTTATAATTGTTAAAGACCTTATATAACAATCGATAAAGAATTAAAAAACTTCATATGTCGTTAAAGTCAGTGAAGTCTTTGGAGAAAGTCCAAATTAAAATACAATGGACTTAAACATAACGTGGAAGAGGGGCTTAATTGATAAGTATATCATTATTAATGGCTTTCGTCAATATTAAAGTCATCCGTTTTGTGGAGCTTGGATAGTGAAAAAGGGTATGAAATTTCTAAACATGACTTGAACACCACATCATAACAATCCTGTAAAACTTATTAAAAGAACTCATTAATTTAACTTTTAGGATTATATATTTTAAAGACATGTGACAAATCAAATTAAAGAAATATACTACCTCCAATTCTTAATATTTGAGTAATTAAGTTAATTAATTTAGGAATATTAAAAATTTAAAAATTTACTTAATTATAGTACAGATTACACAAACTCTCTAAAATATTATATGTACCATAAAAATAAATATCAATTTATAAGTTAGAAAAATGAAAAATATAAATATTTTAAATAATAAGTTTATTAACTTCTTAATATTACCAAATTAGTCAACTGACTCTTATAATAAGGATTAAATGTAGTACTTTTTTATTATGATTTAAAAAAAATGTATGAGTAAATGCCTAAATTATGTTGCCATGGGCCCCAAATACATGTTGTAATTAACCTCTTGATTCATTCTCTTATTACTTGATCTTTTGATGTTAAATCTTGAGATATTTCTATTTGATATGGCAACAACACCTAAAAGTGCTGAATTGAATGTTGTCAAATTGTGAATGATATATTGTCTTGCACTATATATAAGCTAGATCTTATATTACAGATGAGAAATAGTTCATTATATTTCAAGAGTTAGCTTTTGATAAAGTGTTATGACATCTTGCCATTCATGAATTGGACTTCATCACCATTTGATGAGAGAAACTAAATTTCTTATTCTTGATGTTGCGTATTATATGTCAAAATCCTAAAAACTGTACAAAAGAGCTTTTGGATGGACAAATCAACTACAAGAAATTAAACAGTGACAAACTTCAAAATTACAATGGATGAAATGGTAATAAGGCCTTAAAGGCTTAATCTTGAGGTTTCAATATCCAAAAGCCAGTACCAATAAAACATAAGGCATTAATTCCTCCTAGCTATATTTTTAACTAGAATATTTACCTATCATCATTCATTAACTGACAGAATGAAAAATTATCTAAATGAATAGGTAATGTTAGTTTAGATGGTAAAAGCTTTTCTTTTTTTCGGTAAACAGATGGTAAAAGCTTTTGAGTAACTTGCTGCATGGATGGTCGAGATTTTGGTGAAGGATGTAAGAATTCTAATGCTACAGTGACCAAAACAATCACATCTTGTGCATCTTCTCACAATGGAATTGGGAGAGGCGGGTCTAAGACATCTTTTAACAAAATACTGTCATTATATACCTTTGACAAAGATAGTATTAGATCTCCAGGATGTCTTCCCATTATCATTTCCAACACAATCACTCCAAAACTATAAACATCACATTTTTTTTTAGTCACGGCTAAGGTATATGCAAGTTTTGCCATGGAGAAAAAAAGTAAAACATAATGTGGTAAATGTAATTTTGTTGATAAAACAAAACACAAGAAGAATAATAAAACAAAAAACAAAAACTACTAACCTAGAGCCACATAACCATAAATACGAACCAAATGAGTTTGATTGGATGAATCGGGATCAAGGACTCTAACTGTGCCAAAATCTGATAAGAAAGCATCTATCTTTGAGTTCAACAATACATTACTACTTGTGATGTCTCGAAAGATGATTGGAGGATTGCAATGATGATGCATGTAGAATCGAGCATTTGCTATTCCTTTAATGGTATTTACTCTATTGCTCCAATCCAACTCTCTAGCTTCATCATCATTACTCAAGACATGGAAAAGGCTTCCTTTTTCCATGTATTCATAGATGAGAAACATGCATCGACTATGCAAGCAAAAACCATGAAGCTTTACAATATTGCGATGTCGAATTTCGGTTAGCATCTCCACGTCACTGTGAAAAAACTTAGCCAAAGTTGAATTTTCAAATTCTCTTTTGTGTAGTTTTTTTATTGCTAGAACTTTGCCGCTATGGAGTTGTGCTCTATAAACACTTCCATATGCACCAGTTTATTTGATGTCAAAGTCATTTGTTGCTTCAATGATATCTTGATATGCAATTTTACCAGCAAAACTCCATATGGAAAACAGATCCCCATTCTTGATCTCTCTTTCCTCAGTTTGTGGATATCTTGTTCTTTATAATTGACTCAAGCAAGATGAAGAAACCTACAACAAAAGATATAATGGAACACTACTACAGAAATACCCTATTGCGACGCAATAATAGCGGCGCTTAGAGTAAAAAGCGCTGCTATTGATATGGATGGGGCTTATACGGGCGCTTTATAATTAAAGCGCCGGAATAGAGTGGTACCTATACCGGTGCTTTCTACAAAAAGCGCCGGTATAGGGTTTTGGTTCACCATTTTTTTTTAATTTTTTAATCAAAAATACCTATACCGGCGCTTCTACAAAAAGCGCCGGTATTTCTTGTCAATCATATTTGTTTTTTTTTTATTTTTTAAATACCTATACCGGCGCTTATTGTATAAGCGCCGGTATAGGATGTCATAATTAAATTATATTCCGTTTCAATTTTTAATAATAATTAAAATAATAATTTAATAATAAATAATACATAATAAAATAAATAAAAAATATTTATTTAGTATACATATACCAGGGCTTTATAGGGAAAGCGCCGGTATAGGCGAAAATTTTGGAGGGAAATTTCCCTCCAAAAATTTTTATCCTACCTATACTGGCGCTTTTCGAAGAAAGCGCCGGTATAGCCCTCGTCCTCACTTAAATAATTTTTCAGCTTCTTGTTATTCGTCTTCACCATCCTCGGCCGTCCTAACTCCCTCCTTCTCCCCTCCGGCCAACCATCGGCGCGCGCCCCCTCCAGAAGCTTGCGTCACCACCCTCCTCCGTCAACCTCCGGAAGCTCGCGTCGCCGCCGCCGTCTCCGTTCAACCATCCTTTGCTTCCTTCTCTTCTTCGTGTCGTCAAGAGTTAAGTTTTGGGTGTCAGAGAGTTGCCGTCCTTCATCTCTTCTTCGCTGTTTTGGGTGTCGTCTCCGTTTGACCCCCGCGGGCGTTGCGCTTTCCGTCTCATTTTGGCCGATTTCACTCAATTCTCCCTGGCATCTATCGGCTATTGTCTCAATTTAAGAGGTACAGATCTGCATTTTTTCTTTAATTGGATTTAGCCTAATATTTCCCTCGCCTGGTTAACAATTTTGGCATATATTTGGGCATTTTTTTAGTCAGCCTTCATGCTATATTGGTCTTGTATATTTCTGAAACTTGCCCAAACATTAGAAGAGTATTTAAGTTATCCTTACATTTGTAATAATTTAGACAATTAGGCTTATTTTTAAGACCATATGGGTAGCTTGAAAAGGCGAATCTGGATGATTGGGATGCCTATGTGAATTATAATTACATTGCTTTTTTTTTTCTTTGACAGCAACTATAGGTTTTGTGATGATTGCCCAGTGTGTTATCAAATAATCTAGATGCTTGGGATATTTGAAGGCCGATCTTCTTAGGTTAACATTGTTTCTTGTCATTAGTAGTTGCTAATAATTATGGTCTGATTTGTTTTATAGGATGTGGATCCGTGCTTTTTTTAACGGTATAGTTGTTTCAATTTTCCAAACCTATGCTTAATTCAGTGATATTTGGTATCAGCTTTTGTTATTTTGTTTATGTGAAACTCGTTGTCGACAAATTTGCCATAATTCATGTTTCATTTATAGGCTTGGTGTGATGGTTTTTGAAATTGGTAATTTATCTAGGCTTGCTGTCATGAGGATTAATTATGGTTAAGCTTCAGCTTTGATTAATTATGTATTAATTGTGTATAATTTTGGGTATTACTATGATGCCTAAACTGAATGGAACGAGGCCAATTTGTATTGAGAAATGTATCAAGATTAATTAGATGGTTTGATATATTTGAGGTATTGAATTGAGTTGTTTAAGTGGGCATAGGTGACTGCTCTCTTGCTTTTTGTTTTCTTTGAACATTGAGTTAAATCAAATCTATTTGCTTTTTGTTTTCCTTATAGTATTTACAGATTATTGCTCGACACTTGAAGGTGAAGAATCCTATTGTTGCTAGCGGGCTTACTTTGAGCTAATGGATCTTGAAGTAAGTCTTATCTTTTTTTTTTCTTTAATTTAGCAGGCTGGGACATATCAGATGATTGAGTTTTGGTACTTTCCAATGAATTCTATTGTGTGGTGTTTTATTTTACTCGTATGAAATTTTTGTTTTGTGGAACTATTAATGCTCAATATATATAAATGCTCTGTGAATTCTGTTGTGGTGGGCTGTTGAGATATATTGAGTTGATGTTGTTTATATAGTTGGCAATCCATTTCTATGTAAAAAAGAGAGGGCCTTGAGCCTAGGAATGTTCATTTTTTAGCCGTTATGCTGCCGATTTTTTGTTAAGAAAGTAAGGTAACATCGTAAGGTGGCTACCTAATGAGTAGGTCATATACATCTTACCGACGTTTTCCTTTAGTAGGTTATAATGTTGGATCGGAAATGGATGTCTTGTGATCGACGTTCAAGGGAATATATAGATGGAGCAAAAGAGTTCATTGAATTTGCTGCTGAGCATGCAGAGAATGCTAACAGAATTGTATGCCCCTGTATGTCGTGTTTATATGGAAGGCGTCTCCGTCCTCTTGACTTGTTGGGTCATTTAATTTGTCATGGAATCGATCCATCTTATACACGTTGGACTAAGCATGGTGAGACGTATGAGTATTCTAGCGGAGACTGGGTACCTGATGTTAGTAGCGCTTCAAATGTAGTTGACACAGACATGTGTGATGAGAGCGATGACCTTGAAGAAATGTTGAATGTGGTGGGTGAGGTGGATCCTGAAATATTTCAGACTCTGAAGAGTGATGCAGAGACGCTATTATATGTGGGATGCAGTAAATACACAAGATTGAGTGTGGTACTTAAATTGTATAACTTGAAAGCGCGATACGGTTCGAGTGATGCAAGTTTCACCGCACTGCTTTCCATTCTGCGAGATATACTTCCAGAAGTGAATGTACTCCCTTCGAAAACATACGAGGCAAAGCAAATTCTCCGCTCGACCGGTATGAAATATGAGAAAATACATGCATGTCCCAACGACTGTATTTTATTCCGAAAACAGTATGCATTGTTGGAGGAGTGTCCGAAATGCAACACGTCTCGGTATGGAAAGAAAGGTAAGAGTCCTTCTAAAGTCTTGTGGTACTTTCCGATCATTCCGAGATTCAGGTGCATGTTTAATAATGCGGATGTTGCAAAGCTTTTAACTTGGCATGCCGATGAAAGGATTAAAGACACCAAGCTTAGGCACCCCGCAGATGGCCCCCAATGGAAAAAATTGATTATGAGTACCCTGAGTTCGGTGAAGAACCAAGAAACCTACGGCTTGC
The DNA here is from genome assembly GCA_037074515.1 of Mimosa bimucronata. Lineage (NCBI taxonomy): Eukaryota > Viridiplantae > Streptophyta > Magnoliopsida > Fabales > Fabaceae > Mimosa > Mimosa bimucronata. Next base: position 24,310,785 of record CM073441.1, read on the forward strand.
ATTGGCAACCGATGGAATCAATCCGCATGGAGTTCAGAGTAGTACTCATAGCACATGGCCGGTGATTTTGATGATATACAACCTCCCCCCAAATTTAATCATGAAACGCAAATTTATGATGCTTTCTATGCTTATTTCTGGGCTTAGACAACCCGGCAACGATATAGACGTCTACTTGGATCCATTGATTGAAGACCTGAAGTATATGTGGAATTCGGGTGAGACAGTTTTTGATGGCTGTAAGGAAGAAAGTTTTAATTTGAGAGCCATGTTGTTTGGCACGATAAATGATTTCCCAGCATACGGTAATTTGTCCGGATACAGCATCAAAAGGATATGGTACGTGCCCTATATGTGAAGATGATACCCATTCGATGCGACTGGATCATTGTAAGAAAAATGTGTACATGGGACATTGGAGGTTCTTGCCGTTAAAACATCGTTGGCGTATGTGGAAAAAGGCGTTTAACGGGAACTCAGAAGAAGGTAGGCCACCAAGGACATTGAGCGGGGATAGCGTTTTTGAAAAGGTGAAGGCATTGGAGAATGATTTTGGTAAGCCTTTTGCAAAAAATGTGTTGACAAGTGGTTGGAAGAAGAGATCCATATTCTTCGAACTCCCGTATTGGAAGTCCTTATATGTTAGGCATTTTCTTGATGTGATGCATATTGAAAAAAACATCTTTGATAACCTAATTGGCACATTGCTGAATATGCATGGGAAAAGTAAGGATGGTGTCAATTCGAGGTTAGATATGGTCAAGTTGGGAATAAGACAAGAGTTAGCACCTGTCGAGAAAGGATACCGCACTTATTTACCTCCGGCAGCTTACACCCTTTCGAAGAAAGAGAAAAGATCATTTTGTGAGTTTCTGAATGGAATCAAAGTTCCAGAAGGCTACTCCTCAAATGTAAAGAACCTTGTGTCCATGAAAGAGTTGAAATTGAAGAACCTGAAATCTCATGACTGTCACGTCCTGATGCAACATTTCTTACCGGTCGGCATACGCAACATTTTACCTAAGAAATTGCGTAGCACGATCACCAGACTTTGTATGTTCTTCAAGCTCATTTGTAGTAAAGTAGTTGATACAACAAAGTTGCAGGATTGGCAGAGACAGATCATTTATATCCTGTGCGAACTTGAAATGTATTTCCCCCCTTCATTCTTTGACATCATGGTTCATCTTACAGTACACTTGGTCAAAGAGGTTCAACTGTGCGGCCCAGTCTATTTGAGATGGATGTACCCAATTGAACGGTTCATGAAAGTTTTAAAGGGGTATGTTAAAAATAGATATCGACTAGAGAGGTATATTGCTGAACGATACATCGTTGAAGAAGCGAGTGATTTGTGTGCAGATTACCTATCAAATATTGAACCTATTGGTTTACCCAAGTCTCATCACGACGGGAGATTAACGAGGAAAGGAATGAGTGGGTTCAACTTAATACGCATTTCGAATGTTGAAAGGGAGCTGGCGCACTTGTATATTCTTCACAATACTCTTGAGGTTGAACCATTTGTTGAAGAACACAAAAAGCTTCTTCGGGAAATTCACGGTGATAGAAATGAGAATTTGATTACAAAGGAGCACAACAAACATTTCATTAGATGGTTCAATGTGCGTATTTATCAGCAGCATGAGCTTAACGCTGGATCAGTTTGTGAAAGATTGTTCTGGCTGTCGAAAGGACTGGGTTTGCACGCATTTGCTTACACTGCATATGCAATCAATGGTTACACATTCTATACAAAAGGTCAGGATGAGAAAAGCACAATGTAGAATAGTGGAGTCACAGTTGTTGCCGAGGCATGGCATATATCCAGTGCAAGGGATACAAATCCCGTCTATGCACAGATGTCATACTTTGGTGTGATTGATTGCATCTGGGAGTTAGATTACACCATGTTCAGAGTTCCTGTGTTCCGCTGTCAGTGGGTTAACAATAATAGTGGACGACGGTTAGATGAATTTGGGTTTATATCGGTTGACCTTTCTAAAGTTGGATATAAGGATGATCCTTACATTCTACCGTCTCAAGCGGCACAAGTTTTTTACATTGCAGATCCTTCTAAGAAGAATTGGCCAGTTGTCATTCAGTTGAACAAAAATTATGCCGAACAAGTTGATGATGGAAGTAATGATGAAGATATGAATATGATTGAAGATGATCCTTCCTTTGATACATTACTGGCAGAAGACTTTGATGCAGACGGATATGATGAAGAAGATGAGCCTGTTTATATAAGGGGTGACCATGAAGAAGGCATTTGGGTCAACACAACCCTAAATCCCACAAAAAAGAGGAAGCCAACAATTTTGGATAATATAACAATGAGAAAAAGGAGTCGAATGCCATCATAATGATTTAAGTTTGTATGTATTTTCTTATTTTTTTACTACGAATTATTTCATTATATGCATATGCATGCACTAAAATCATATATTGTTTAATTATTTTACAGGACAATGGATCCAAACGTACCTGAGGAGGAGGAAGCACCACAGAGTGTCCAGCAAGTTATTGATGAGGGTAGAGCACATGTTGAGGACCAAGTTCATCGTGGCAAGACCATTATGCGTGATCTCCTCAAACGTAGAGCTAAGGGAAAAAAGACAGCCCTTGTATGGAACGACAATGGCCAACTAGTTGGAAAGAGTGTGAAGGCCCTTACCGGTTTCGTTGGATGCACTGTTCGTAATAAAGTTCCTATTACAGTTACAGATTGGAGAAAAGTAAACAGGAAAACACGTGACGAGATTTGGTCAGAGGTTCAGGTAAGCTATTTTTTTACAATTAAGTTTAATTTCGTCATGATAGATAACATTGTAACTAACAAATTTAATATGATTTCTATTGCTACAGACTGTGTTTCATATCGATGAGACTCACAGGGACTATGTCATGAAGAAAGCTTCAAAAATACACAAAAACTTCCGTTCAGATTTGTCGACATTATATGTGAGAGATGAAAACGGGGAGGTCGTTCCAACACCCCCATCTAAATATGAAGGGGTCATAACTCAAGCACAGTGGGATGAATTTGTGCAATCACGCTTATCAGAGGAGTTTCGGGAAAGAAGCGAAAAAAATAGCAAGGCGGCTAAAAGCTGTGCGTATCCCTATTTAGGCGGCCGGAAAACATTTCCTGAATTGGAGTACGAGATGGTATGTTAGTAACACCCTTTTGCTTCTAAAATTGTGAATTAATGTTTATGTAATTAATTTATAAGTTCACCTGTTTTACCTTGACAGATTCAGGAAGAGGGTTTAGAAGGTCACCCTCCACGGTTTAGGGTCTGGATCAAAGGACACTCCAAAAGCGACGGAACCATAGTTCACGAAGAGGTTAGAAGAGTCTGTGAACGATGTGTAAGTCATTCTCTTGGACTTTGTAATTTTTTTATTAGTGAATTTCCTAACTTAATAACTAATAATCCTTCTTGTTATAGGAAATGTTAACACAAGAATCGCCCGAGGAGGTCAACATATTTGACCAAGGCGATATCCTCAGCAGAGCACTTGACCGTCCTGAGTATTCAGGCCGTGTGCGGGGCACTAGTATAGGGGTCACGCCTTCAGCTTACTTTGGCCGCCAAAAGCAGGTAACACAAAGTGAAGTTTCTGTGTTGAAAGATGAAGTCAATACTCTAAGGGAGACTGTGCTTGAAATGCAAAGAAGGAATGATGAAATGCAAAGACGACAAGATCTGATGTACGAATTTTTCCAGCGTAACAATGTTGGATCACAAATGTCGAACTTCATGCAACAAGGTAACATTCCTTCCTGTGAGAGTCCAAGCATCAGGGAGAGCTGTAGATGCCTAGGGCTCAAATTCCTCAGGTAATTCTTGTCTTTTGTACTTATAAACTTGTAGTGATACTGTTATATTATCGATTGGGAGCTAACATTGTCAACTCTTTTGTAAGGCGAATCAAGGTGCAACCTGTATAAGGATCAATCTTTCAGTGAAGTAGTTGCGATCGGTACGGTCTTCAACACTTCAAATAGGATCCTGCACAATTCTCCGTTGCCTGAAAATACATTGAGGGTTATGATTGAATTCTCCCTGAACGGGGATGCACCGTTACCATTTCCTACTCCTGATGCGATGACTAAGGTCACAGATGTTGTTGGTGCATATGTTGATTGGCCCATCAGTTTGATTGAGCCAATACCATAGGTGGTTATTTACTAATAACATTTACACTAGCATTCTTTGTTTTGGAATAACGCTCTTTTACTATTTATAAGTTTTTATAGGGTACAAAGGCTCTAGGAAAGAAAGCACAAGTGGCTAGTGTAAAAGGTACCGGTGGCCCAGCTGCTCAATTGAAGAAAAAGAGTTCATGAGCTGGTCCAGTGTCACAGGTGGTTATTTGCTAATTAATTTAAACTAACACTCTTCTTATTGGAAGAATTTTTGAAAGTTTCTATTTATATGGTTTATAGGCAACAAAAGCAAAGGGCAAGAAGAAAGTTCAAGTGCCTGCTCTTGTTATCCAAGATACAAGTGCTGAAACGCCAAATCGTGCTCGATTACGATCAACAGGCTTATATTTGGCAAGTCAAATTTCAATGAGCTTTTTTCTAGGGATCAGGTCATGGAGGTGCTTGACGAAAGATGGGTCGGTGCTACGGTCATCAATTTATGGATTAGGTATATATGTGTTTCCATTGTGGTTTCATTCAATGTCATAAGTTCTACACTAATTGGGTGTTTGTATGGTTTCTTTGAAGGCACCTGCATGAAGAAGTCATAGCCTCCGAAGACAATGTCTCGTTCGAATTCATAAACCCTTATTCAATAGCGCAATTTGAGGGTGCGAAATGTCATGATCAGTTCAAAGCGATTAAGAAGTAACATTGTAAAACGTCTTAGGGTACATTAGGTTTTGCTTGTCATCAATCCGACAGTACAGCCGGATCCACTTATTTACTATTTGGATCCTGTGGAATCTGCTGAACCAGATAATCGCCCGGATTTGATGCGTTTCTTCAATGGGTAAGTGAATGTCAACATTATTTGAATGTGTTGTATTATCTGTCATTTTATATGACCGACCCAAGCTACTAAAATTAATTTAATATGTTTTGTTTCCAGAGCATTGACTAGTTATCGGGCAGCTAATGGATACAATTATTCCAAAGCCCATGACCAGAAAGATGCTTATCCGTGGCTCAAAGTTCAGGTTTTACAAGTTATTCAATTTTTCAAACAATCGTTACTTAAACCATAACGTAACTGCTCTTATATGATATTATGTATTTTTTGTTACAGTGCCCACATCAACCCAATGACAACGACTGTGGATACTATGTCATGTATTATATGAGGGATATCGTATCACGTGATCGAGATAACATCCCATTGACAGTAAGTTTTATATTTTTCCTAATCTAAGTGTTTGTACTTGTTAGATTTCAAGTAAATTTAATTGTCATTTAAATTTCTATACGCAGTATTACCCAGACACACGTTACTTCATGTTGTCAAGGGAGAAGATGAAAGCGCTAATTGAAGAATGGTGTAGTTATGTACACTCTCTATTCTCTCAAATTGGACAGCCTGACTAGTAGTATGCATGGTTATTTTCCTAACTGAACAATATAACGTTTGGTCTTATTGTACATATTCTTCTCTGTTTGAGTTACTAGTGTATATGGACTACCTGGAATTGTATAGAATTGCTGGAATTTTTGCAATGATGCATGTGGGTGTGAATTAAAAAACAAATTGTATATTTTAAAAAAATATAACCTATAGCGGCGCTTTTTACGAAAAGCGCCGCTATAGAGATGCCGATACTGGCACTTTAAGACATTAAAACGCCGGTATAGATGGGCCTATACCGGCGCTTTTTACAAAAAGCGCCGGTATAGGCCTTTTCAGTTTCAATAAAAAATTAATTAAAACATACATATACCGGCGCTTTTTGGTAATAAAGCGCCGCTATAGAGAGGCCTATACCGGCGCTTTGTAAGCGCCGGTATAGGTCACGTGACCTATTGCGGCGCTAGCTATAGCGGCACTTCAAAAGCGCCGCTATAGGGGTCAAAAAAGCGCCGGTATAGGTGTTTTCTGTGGTAGTGGAAAGAAAAAGGGTAAAGGTGCAATTTTGCCAAAAAAGTTTCTGCAGATGAGCGTCTAACACAAAAATGTATTGGATAGTGCTTAAATACACATTATCTTTCAGAAATGGTGTGAATCTAACAATGCCATTAATTGTCCTCCAAACGCCGTTAATTATCTATATAGAAGTTTCTGACGGCATTTGCAGGATAATTAACGGTATTGTTGTATTTGTACCATTTTTAAAAGATAATATGTATTTAATCACCATCTAATACATTTTTGTGTTAGGCGCTCATCTGCAGAGACTTCTTTGGCAAAATTGCACCTTTACCCAGAGAAAAATTGTCAGAGGAACAATGATCTTCAATAGAGAGTTTAGACTTTTTTATTGGAAGACTTTGGAATTTTAGGAGAATCATGGATCTCTTCCTCTCCAAGTATATCGTTACTTCATTACAAATAAAAGTGGAATGTGGAAAAGATCTATAAACTTTTCTTGGAATATAGCCACTGAGAAAATTGTATTGTAAGTTGATGTATTGCAACTTTCCTAGTTCCTCTAGGTATACTTCCACAAATATAATTGCGGCTTAAGTCAATGCGACAATTCGATGGAGAAAAGCAGAAGCTAGGAGGTAACACCCCTCTAATTTTGTTATGGTTAAAGTTTCCAGAAAATAGAAACTGGTTCTTAATGTAAGGCACGGTTCCATTTAGCTTATTTAAGGAAACGTCAAGCACTAGTAATTTGGTCAAATTAAAAATTGAAGAACGAATGGCTCCTACTAAGTACTTTCCACTCAAATTCAAGACTTGTAAATGAGTAAGGTTTGCTAGAGAAGAGGGTAAAGTACCTATCTATCTCATTTATGAAAGATCAAATTTTTAAGATTGGGAAATGCAGTGAAGTTGAGATCTGTTAGCTGAGGTTGAGTTGGATACCTAAATTTTTGTTACCGAAATAACGCTTCCAACATCATTGCACTTTACGCCATACCATTTACAAGAATCATTTGATAGGTCATAGTAATCATTCCACCATTTGGTTTGAAGCAGAGCACGTTTCTCCTCTTCAATCATGGCGGTGGCAATATTGGTGAAGAAAGTAATGGCAGGGGATAATAGTAATATTACTGTTACTATCACTGACTCCATAATATTGAATAATGCCATTTGCTTCACGCAAGGTGCTCATTAAATCAGTGCTGAGGCTGGGTTTTTATAGGAATATAAAGTACTTTTTATAACAAAAAAATTAATCCCTCCAAAATTAAATGTAAGAGTTAGGAAAAATATTATTTTCCTAAGCATATATAACATCAATATGTTGTGAGACTAAAATGTATGATTATTTCTTCTAAAAACTCTATATTGACTCAATATAGTAATAACACAAATAATGTTTAATACAGATGGCTAAAAAGATATTTTTTTAAAACAATCCAACCTTGTTAAAAAAAATAAAGAAGAAATATGGAGAGAGGAAGATAGAATAGTAAAACAAGAAATTGGAGAGAAAGCAAGAGAGTATTCTCATTTACTTATAATTCTTGGTTCAAATGCCTTATGTTTGGCCTCTATTTATAAGTCACAACACATTAAAGTCTATAGCTATGGTTACAAAGAAGTAAAGATAGGCATAATAACAATAGTCATAAAAAACTCCCCCAAATCATTCATTAGGAGGTTATAGGAAAAAGAATCCCAAAAGTGTGGAGTTATGGGCATCCACTCTCATGTAACAATATTCATAATACTCCCCTTTGGATATCTATAAACAAATATTGTTTCTCATTAAAACCTTACTAAGAAAATCCCAATAAGAGAAAAACCCAGTGAAAGAAAAAGAGTACACAATACTTATCAAAGCTGCTTCGTTAAAAACCTTATTAGGAAAACCTAGTAGAACAAAACCTTGGTTATGGGAGAAAAAGTAAAGCATGATATAAGGGCTGTTTAATTCTGATTTTGCTTTTTTGTTTTCAAAAACAGTTTTATAAAACAGTTTTTAAAAACTAGTTTTAAAAACATAACAACAAAAAACGTTTGACTAGTTATTTTTTAAAACAAATTTTTAAAACAGAAAAACAAAAAACATGTTTGGTTAGTTGTTTTTCAAAACAAGTTTAAAAAAGATAAAAAAAAAATGTTTAGCTAGGTTTTTTTTTAATTTTCTTTATAAATCAATTCTAACATATTTTCAATTTTACTTGCATTGATATTATTTTTAATTTCATAGTTAATTAATGTATCAAATTCAACAATTCTCTAACTTTACCCATATTTACATTACTTTTGCATAAAAATAAAGTCTTAAAAATAATATCTTAACATCAATTAACATGTAACTAGTACAATTCTGATTATACAACCACCTACTAAAAGAAATTTGATCATGACTTTCCAAAAGGAAAAACAAAACAAACATTAGAGAAAATGTTTGTAGCATTGTTTCTCCATAACAAAGAACAAAACCAGTCACCACCACCAATATAGGCGCATTAATTTATCAGGTTCTCTAGCAAGAAACCATCTTCATGTTTCACCCTCAGCTTCATTATTATCACTTTCTTTTTCTGCAAAACTCAGAGCCCCTTAAGCAGCAGATCCAACAACAACCCCTACTTCTCCTTCTTTTTTCCCCCCATTAGCATCCTCATTATATGGGCAAAAATAAGATTTCTTCTTCCCCTTCAATTCAGCCACTCTTTTTGCAGGGCCTGACCCTCTGGGACTCTCATTAACAATAACATTTGAACTCCCTCTACAAATTATACAGCAGCAAAAGATGCTCAGAAAGTTCAAAGTACTACTGGATGCCATCATAAAAATGCCCAAGTTTTGACAGTTCAGAGTACAAATTTTTCACATAAAGACACAAAGGTCAACGCAAGGATAAGCAAAGAAAAGGTATCTGATTAATGAACAGATACCTCTAGTCAATAATCAATAATTTCATAAAAGCCAAATATAAGTAAACAAAAACATCATATCGGATCAAGGATGAAAGTAGAAAACACCAGCTAGTTCAAAAAAGGCCCACATATTTTTGGGTAAATTAAAACAAGATACATGAAACCACTGCAATGAGAATGCAAAACTGCAAAAGGAATCAAAGTATGCTTCATAGACACATGAGAAACAGTTACGACACAAAAATTGGACAGCCCAACAATGAAAACTAGATAAGTGACTGTCCTTATTTCCTTACTCACCAAAGCAACAAATTGAAATAAATGAACTTAACTCTCACTTCATTTGCTTTATTATTACTAATTATCCTCACAACTCCCTCTTGACTTTCCCCCTTAAAAAAGAAGATATGAAAAAAGATAAAACTATTTCTAATTAAAAAAAAAAAAACTTATTTTTTATAGTATACAACAGAACCAAGAATTGTATCAACTGAAATCTTAGTCAAGGAATCGACTAATTTTTCAAAACCCAAAAGAGATTATTAGTACCATAAGTAGCTGTAAAAATCAGAGGTTGGAGAATTCTTCTCAATCAGTCACACCTAAACACCCAATCAAACATAAGAGGAATACAAGAAACAAAGAGGGAAAGAAACCAACCCCTACGCCTGCCCAATAGCACAAAGATTTAGGATTACTAGAATGAGAAAAAGGAAAGCCACTTTATCATGGGAAAGACTTCGAAGCAAGAATGATAAAAGGATCCGAGTTTCTTTCACCACAGTTTCATCAATTTCTGAAATCGGGTTTTCCCTTGTTTAGCTTACTGCATGGCAGATGAATTTCTAGCTAAAGCACACATTTCCTCATTCCAACAATGATCTACAAGATGATTTCCTTCCACAGCCCTCATTAAGCAGAATTTCTAGTCATTAACTCAAGCACAATGATTCAACATATTACTTAATCAAGCTCTCAGCTTCATAATCACACAAATCAAAGAGAGACATCGCCTTTATGCTTCCACACCTGACCCTCTCAAGCTCTCAGCTCCTAATTTCGCTAACTTTAAATTCTATTCCGCGCTCTTTCTAGAAAACCAAACCAATATGGATCTGCGAATCAGTAAATGAGAAAAAGGCAATCGATTGTTTCTCTTCTATACTTTTGTCTCAGATAGAATGAGAAATAAACTTGAAGAAATAGTTCACTATCTAGCTGCTTCAACACCTAAAATTCTTCACACAAACCACACAGAAACTTACCAATTTCAAGAACATAATAGGTTAAAGGAAGAACCACAAAAGCTCGCGCAAAATATCGAACAGAGAAGACAGATAAACGGAACAACCAAAACATAGAGCTATAAGAAAGACGTTCAGAAAAACAGGGATCCTAAAAAATTCATACTCATCCGGAAAAACATTGATGAAACCAAGAGAGTAGAAATCAAACCTGATGCTACTTCTATAGCATCCTTGAGTTCCTAAACTCTCTTATCTTTACCTTCCTCTCTAGCTAAAGTATCTCAGACGACCTCACCTTCCTGAGATTCCGTTCAAAAAGCATAAAGAATCAGAGAAGGAGGAGTAGGAGGAAGAAGAAGAAGCAAGTTTTACCTGATTTGATTTCTGTTTTTTAAAAACAAGTTTCTGGTTTTTTGTTTTCAAAAACAATTTTGCAGAAACATATTAACAAACAAGGTTTTTTGGTTAGGCCCATCATCTTCCCCTTGATATACTTTTTCACACTTTTACTCCCCTCGTGACAACATCATTTTTGTCTCGATAGAGTATATTAATTTTTTAAACATATTTCTTCCAATGCAATTTAAGCGAATCTTCATGTTTAGTCGAATTGCATTATCATCAAATACTTTACTAAAATGTATTTCTCTAATACATCTCCATTATATATCTCACCTCCACGTAATTACTCAAATTCATTATACACTACTACAGAAAACACTTTTTACGTCTCATTTTTTGAACTTTTCACCTCTCTTTTTGGTAGAACGCGAATAGAGGAGACATAGAAAGTCTACACTTTCCATCCACGTCTCTTAATCAAATAAGAGACGTGGAAAGTCTTTTTTTTTTTTAAAAAAAAGATATTTTTAATTAGGATGATTAACCTCAATAAAAAAAAATCCCAATATTTTATCAGAATAATAGATACATAACACTTAAAATGAAAAAAATGAACTAATTTTATTATCCAAACTAATATTACAAAAATGTTAGAATACAACTTTGATCCTAAAATATGGATGGTTAACAAAACAAAAAAAAATTGATCATAACAATTGTAAATCTTAATAGAAAATATTCACATACTTCTTAACAATTAAGCCACAAATTGACTGAATAAAATCTACAACAGTGGGAAAACATACTACAAGCGACATTTTTAAACACTAGTGACCCTTAACCTTATCATCTGCAACAAGAATAGGCAAGCTATTAAGGAATTCATCAAGACCCTCAAAACATACATTCCCTTCTATATTCTCCTCAGCATTCCCAGCCACATAACCATCCTTTTCAGGCTTTCACGTTCTATTAGGATTTGGACTCGAATTTATGACCCTAGAAGCAATAAATTGATAGAAGCAAACAATCAACTTCCACAGGAATTGAGACTCTGAAACAACACAAGGAAGCAGTAATTTTCACATCAAGTGATTTATTATTTTCTGCTAAGTTCTCCTTTTAATCAAATACAGAAAACACACTGCACACAAGCACAAATCTCCAACCAAAATGTTGACAGAGGAAATCAAATTTTCATGCGATGAACACACACACAATGCTTTCTCAAGTCATGGAGTTTCTTCTCTTTATAAATCTTGGATCTGATAACACTTCAGAACTCACTACATGGTCAAATGCATAGTTTTGCAGAACCACTATTAAACACATCAGCATTTTTCTAGAGAAGAGTGAATAATTCAATCTTAAAAAGCAAGTAACCAAGTCCCAGTTAAAACATAAAACCTATAATTCTTCAAAGTGGAATGGTGCTATAAAGTCAATAATACTAATCCACAAAATGAGACAATTTCTGCAAGGGAAAAAAGAGAAGATTTATTATCAGCACGTAGTGACTCTCAGGTCAACTCAAACGAAGTCAAGGTGAATCCTAATAATATGTGGCTTTTGGTTCAGCTAAAGGGAGCAGATAAGCCAAGACACAAGAAAGCATGCTTCTCCCTCTAGTTACAAGTATTGCATGATTAAAAGAGTACTTAACCTTGTCCTAACAGGCTTAAAAGTACCCCATTAGACTCTATTGTTGCTTTTAAAAACAACATTAACTGTCTTTCAGTCTGAAGGAAGTTTAAAAGGATGATGAAAAAAGGAACAGATAATGAAGCAAAGGTAGGACCATTTGATACAATGGAAAGCATCGTTCAAAGTAATAGATCAATACATTGCTTCTTATCAATCTTATTCAATTTAAGGACAAGCGAAACTGATTAGACAGATATAAGCAAAATACAGGTCATTTGCATCTCTGAAAAAACAACAGAAAAACCACACAATACCAATAATACTACCACAACAACAGCAAAAAAAAACACATAGAAAAGAAAACACATATATGCATTAGGCAAATAATTCAAAAGCTCGATTAGTCGGCATGATCAGTATACCAATAAATAATGCCTAAATAATCGTCAAGGGGAAATAAATGGTCACAGACTGGACCAAAGAGAAATGTGCTATTATAAAATCGATGTTGCATGCTGATACATGATATAAGACATAGAATACCAAAGTTCTCAGCCATAGAAACACATAGTGATGCTTCTTCACCGCCGTCAATGCTCACCGTTGCAGAAAGAAGAAGAGCTCAGGTTTGGTTAACACACAATCCTGCCTTGTGATGACCAGTACTAATAAATGTAGGAAAGGAAACTTCCAACATTTAATTTTGAGAAACAATGAATATTAAAGATCCATGCGATGACAAGTACTGATTGTTTGCCAACAATGTAACAATTTTAAGAGCAATTATCTCTTTGCGAAGCTTCTTGATCATAGCCATGGGCTTCCTCTTTAGCCCTCTCTGAAACCTCTCTGTGAACTCGAGCGGTGAAGAGCTTGACGAGCTCATCAGTGGACATATCGAGAAAAGCATCAAGAACAACGCCACTGAAGCTGAACTTCTTAAACATTCTCTTCTTTGGCTGTTCTGTGGCGACATCAGCCTCAACGTTTGCCTGAAAAACTTAGATTCATCACAAATTTAGAACACACATGAATGGAAAACAGGGAAAACTTGAGGAGATAGAACTCACCATGGCTGCAAAACGAGATGTGTGAGAGAGAGTGGCCGAAAATGGAGTAGAGCAGATTAAGGGAAGGAGAGATAAGGCTGGGGATTCAGTGGTGGCTGGGTTCAAATCGATGGTGATGGGGTTTGTGGCCGAACGGCTTCTAACGAAGAGGAATGCGAGACGGCGACAGCTAGGGTTGGGTGACTATGAAGGTTAGCGAAGATGGTGGCCGAGTCTAACGACGGAGGTGGCGGTGATTTGGGCGATTTAGGTTTTAGGGAGAAAGAGACAATATCTCTCCACCAATATCCTCATCGATTGACACTCTTCACCACGATTTTTTTAAAAAAATAAATTTCCCGCTTTGCATTGTGAGATGTGGAAACACTCTTTCTCTTTCAACGTCTCAATTGAAAGATATTTTAAAAAAAAAATAAATGTTATACTTTCCATGTCTCACAATTTTTATGAGACGTGGAAACACTCTTTCAACATCTCACAAATATTGTGAGACGTTGAAAAATTCTTCTTAAATGTTCTACTTTGCATCTCTCAAATATTGTAAGACGTGGATACTACTTGCTGTCTTTTATTTTGCCCATTTTTTGATTTAGCACCTTTGTTATCCTAAAATCATGTCTCAAACAGAAATGAGACGTGGTTTATTTGAAACTTCTCCAAATATTTAAGATTTTGCCACTGTACTTTTTTCTAAGTCTAATATTTAAGAAAATGTGAAATGAGGACGTTAATAATGTTTTTTGTAGTAGTGATATGCAAAAACTTGATTCTTCCACAAAATTGTGACATGTAATACCAACACAATTAACAAATGTTTATATGGGAGACCTCTATTCATGATTTTGAAAATCATTGTGGAATTTCATAACTTGATATATATAACATCCCAAAAATCTCAATAGCTCCAAAGTAGCTATTTGAGTATATCACTAAGGAAGTTAGTAGAATTTAATTTTGGGCTTAAGAAAATAGAGTTATCAAAGGGGAATTATTATAATATTAAGGGCCCAAAATAGTTATGAGCCTTTGGATTAAGTGAATTATATGATCCAAAAGTTTATATGTAGCAAGATTCATGTGGAAGTTTATTATTGGGATCATAGAAGAGCTTAATTTACATGTCTAAGACATGTTAAATAATCCCAAAATAATTAGTCATCTTTTTACAAATAAAGATAATTTTATTTAGTAAGTTTCCAAATAATTTTATCTTATAAAGGTACCTTAGACATATGATTTATTTTGCTACAAGAGATAATTTTAGGCTTCAAGAAGAAGCCATTTTGCTTCATAAGAGCACTCTTGGGCGTGGCTTCTCATGATTCAAGATGCCCCACATTAGCTAGTGTGAACACTTGACTTTTGCATGCAAGAAAGCCTTGATTTTCAAGTTGATGTTCACACATATTCTTGACTCATGGTTTGAAAAATACTCCCTCCCCAAGTTGTGCTTGCCGTCAAGAAGCCATGTGGTTGGCCTCTAGATGATTCATGACACATGGCACTTCATGCATCTAGCTTGCCCACCAAGTTCACATGAGAGGCTTCTAGTTTAAGTTGCCACATGCTTGTCTTCCAAGAGCTTATAGGCGTGATCTCCAAGCCCAAGAGTCTATAAATAAGACTTGTTGGCAAGGAAAGGAGCAAGGGGAGGTGAGAGGACGGTGAGCAAGAAATAAAGGAAGAAAGGAAGAGAAAAATAAAGAGAAAAAGAGAAAGAAAAAGAGGAAGAAAAATAGAGAGAAAATGAGGCCTAGTTAAAAGAAGTTATAGTAGAAAGTTTTCTTAAAGTTCTTGATAAGTATATTTTTATCTCCCTATTTTCAAGTTTATACAATTCTATAGTTAGATAAAGAGTTGAATTGTATAGAAGTAATTTTAAATGGGAGAAGAAAGTGTTCATATGCTTACTAAGAATAAGGGCCTCAAGTTATATCATGTAATAAATAGAAGAAGTTTTGATTTATGGTTAAAAGTTAGAGAAGGAATTCTTATGGAGTTTGGCCGAAATTTTAAGAGAGAAATAATAGTAAAAGGTTTATCTCATGCACCAAAAGTAATCTCCTTGCTTATATTTATTAAGGTTAGGAATTGATCTGCCTTCAGTTTTACCAGAAGAAAATCAGAGTAGCGCAGCGGAAGTGCTGTAGAAAGAGCCAGTTAGAGGTAGCTTTAATTTGAAATTTTGTATATGTGTTTTGGTTGCATGTATAGTTTTGCCATTTATGCTACAGTTAGGCTTGAGAATATGTAATATCCTTACTCAGTTATTTTGCCATGATCATGTGTGAAATTAGTTACAGTTTACTGTTCACAGTTTATAGTTATCAGCTTGTAAGGTATTATTTTCATTGGCCAGTTTTTACATGCACAGTTTTTACCATGCATTATGTACTAATTGTGATTATTGCTACTGAGATTTCCCCAAATCTCACCCCTTCTTTCCCTGTCCCACCCATAGGACAGAGCACTTCCAAAGGAAAGAAGAAGCTGGCAGATCATTAGCTAAGGCAAAGGAGATGAAAAGAGTACTTTTGGAATTTATGGGTTAGTTATCATATTTTGGTCTGTATGTATAGACTCCATAAGGAGCTTAAGTAGCTTAAAGACCAGCAAATTAAAGAAACCAAGAACCTGAACTCTACTTCAAGTAGAGAGTTATATCTACACATAGAAAAGTTATGAAAGCATGTGAACAAATTTTATTGTGTAGATATTTCGTCCAGTTATTATGTGAGTTTGACCTTGATATTTTCTAGATATATAGTACATGGCCTAAGCTTTAAATCAAGTACTCATGCGTAATGTTTGGACGTGTAGATTAAGAGATATGAATTTTACAAATTAGACGTAAAAACAGGAATTTCCTACGAAATTCTAATATGTCTGGAAAATATAAGAAGGTTTTTCAGTAATAATGGGACCAGATTGAGCCAAGGTTTTCTTATGATTATAAAGAATGTTTTAAAAGCTAAAGTTTGAGCTTCGAACCACTATTCTTGAGTTTCAAAGCAATTATGAGTTTTCAAAGTTAGAAGCCCAAGTAAAATAGTTAAGAAAAGTTTATTGATATCCTTGGGTCTTCTAAGAAGCTTTAGTGGTTCAAACTCAGTTAAAGGGCTCTAAAGAATGTCCCTAGAGTAAGGTGTTACAATATACTGGTCAAGTAAAATGCAAATTTGTATATTTTCTAATAGATATTCTATGTTAAATGATTTTCTTATACATGCTTTTGGCATTTAAGATCCTTCAAGGATTTTCATATAAATTTCACAATATTCAATTATTGATGTATATTTTCTTTTCATATATTGTCAGACTTATAATATAAGCAAAATAATTATATCCACCACAAAAAAATATTCCTTATCATATGCTTCATCGCCTTTGTGAAAATCTATATTTCACACAAATATTTATATCTCTTAATAAGTTTATATTTTAGATATTTGGACTGCAGGTCCATAATTTTCATATATTGAAATTATAATCATATTTTCGTTGTGATTTTCCTTTTGTTTTCCTTTTGGACAATCATCTTTATATCAACTTCTTATGACATATTTCCATAGAAGATCCTCATTTAATCACGTGATATCATTTTCAAAATTGTTGTCCACGACTTTATTCCTTTTGATTCCGTTGTTTCTCATTGTTACATAACTTATTGAGATCTCTTTATTATTTTTCAGGTACCAGAACCTTCTTTAAGGTTTTTCAATTAGTTATGTCTTAATACTCTTCTGGAGTACCTCCTCAATATGATCATATTCATTATAAGCTCCTATTTATTCAAAGTATTTATCTTTTAAGCCGATTAATTTCTCATACTTCAGGCATGTCGCATTTGTTAGAGCATTTTCAGCTGGAATATAAGATTTGATAATTCTCATCTAGATCAGTAATTATATCTGGCAAATATTTTGTAATATTTCATAAATACAAAGTCTGATGAACTTCTGATTCATACTACTATATTTGAAGATCTACATTTGATAAAAATAGTGCATTCAATGTTTTTCTTTTCCAGCTATTCAATTTCTCCCCCTCATGCTTGCATAACTTTTTGTTGAATAATCATACGGTATAAGTCTCCTAAATCAATTTGTTTCATTAAAATATCATTTTGTTTCATTAAGAAACAAACAAAAAGAATGAGGTCTTTATTCAACATTAAAAACAACTTTCTTCAACATTCATCTATGTACATTGTGATGGATTATTAGGCATATGCAATGCACATTCAAATATTTTAAGATGGAAAATATCTAGCTCCTTACCAAAAGCTAGTTTTACTCGGAGAATCTTATTGGCTTGATATAAATATATGCTGCAACATGTAATTAATATTAAATGTGCCACCATTGAAATAGAAACTTTGTTCTCTAGCTATCCATGGAGGCTTTAATAAATTATTTATGGATCATATAATATGGAAATAACGGTCTCATTGTTATAAAAAAATTAAGGGAAAAAGAAAGATGAAAGATGGAGAGATGAAGATAGGAAATTAGATAGAAAGAGGGAGAAACTCTTATTTACTTGGATTTTTTACTTCAGGTCCATGATTTTCACATATTTTGAACCATAATCATACTTTCATTTCCTTTATTTTCTTTTCTTTTGGCCAATCATCTGTTTGTCATTCTTCATGACATATCTTTGTGTAAGATCCTCATTTAATCACGTGATATCATTTTCAAAATTGTTGTCGATAACTTTATTCTTTCCGATTCCATTTTTATTGTTGTGACATAACTTATTGAGATCTCTTTATTAATTTTCAAGTACCTGCACCTCCTTTGAGGTTTATCAATTAGTTATGTCTTGGCACTCTTCTGGAGTACCTGCCTCCTCAATATGATCATCTAAATTATAAGCTCTTATTTATCTGAAGTATTTACATTTGGAATCGATTGATTTCTCATGCTTCAGGGATGTTGCATTTGTTGGAGCACTTTCAGCTGGAACATGAGATTTGATAATTCTCATCTAGATCAGTAATTATATCTAGCAGATATTTTGTAATATTTCATGAATGCAAAGTATGATGAACTTCTGGTTCATACTATATTTGAGGATCTACATTTGATAATTATAATGCATTCAATACATTTTTCCAGCTACTTGATTTCTCCCCCTCATATTTGGATAACTCTATTGAATGACTATTAAATAATCATGCGGTATAAGTCTCGTAAATCCATTTGTTTCCTTTGAAACATCATTTTGTTTCAGTGAGACACAAGAAGAAGGAGTTCCTTACCCAACATTTATCTCAATTTTGTTTAAATATCCATCTATACACGTTGTGGTGAATTGATAGGCATATGCATTGCACATTCAGAAAAAATTGAGATGGAAATTATTTGACTCCTAACCAAAAGCCAATTTTATTGGGAGAGAATATTGTTGGCTTGATGTAAAATGCTGTAATATGTGATATTAAATATATCAACATTGAAAAAGAAACTTTGTTCTCATAAATATTTCATGGAGGCTTTAATGAATAATTTATGGATCATATAATCTGGAAATTGTGCACTCAACAGAATGATTTATTCAAACAATCTTGCAAACTCTAGGTTGCAAGCTAAATAATCGCACATGTAACCATTTTATAGATGCATCTATCAAATTTATTGAATACTTATGGTTTACATGCTATTTGATTGGGCCCATGACTATGATATATTTCTAGAAATATAGATACATTCCAAATCATATTTAGTGATCTTCTTATTAAAAATTTTCTTTGAGAACAAACAACACAACATGATGCTAACTATTCGAGAAGAAACTTCTGGTTTTTTTAATGGATGTCAATAAATAATTTGATAATTCATATATATGACTTGGATGATCAAACAAGTCATGCCAACAATAAATTTACTTAGATCAGTAAACTTCTGGTTTACTGTATCATCTTTCTTATCTAACATTCAATTTCCATATTTAAAATCATTATATGACATCCATTTTGGGAAGATCTCAAAAGATTTTGTGAAGGAAGAATATGAGTATAATTTCATTTAACATTCAACATTGGTCCACACTTGTATTCCAACAATCTCCCCCTCAAGTATGAGTTACCGATAAACTTCCCCAATTCATGTATTTCAAAGACAGTTATAATTGGATAATAACATACCTACATTTCATTTGGAAGCTCAAAATACTTAATTATTCATATAAAAATATGGATTTCAATCCAATTGGATTATCTTTTCATTCATTTCAATGAACAGAAATTCTAATATCATTCTATGAAGCATGATTTTCATCATCAATTATTCTTCCACAAAAAAAAAATGTATTGGCTCTTCAGGAACTATATCTATTTTGTAACATATAAGTTCTTCAAGAACTAACATACAACATTATATTTCAGTAGTAATATACTTCAATTTTTTTTCTTAGAAATGTATATATATTATCATAATTTTATTGGATAAATAATACATCACAGTAAGTAAAATTCATCTCACATCCCAACAATGAAAATGACTCTAACAGAAATTAATTAACAATCATTTATCAAATCAATCAAGTTCTCATCAAAATTCGTGTCAATCTCACTTGTAAAATAAAACTAATAATCATATTTTCTTACATATGTGTGACAATTAAATTAGAATTTCACATGATAATGCTTCATTTCAATGTAGTTGTCATTAAGTTCATGAATATATCAAATTTCTCCCACAAAATGAGATAAAATGTACCATTAATATATAAAATGTATCATTACCCTTCTCAAATAATCACATGGCTTAACTAATTCTTATCAACCCATGGTTCTTATTTCTTCTTCTTCTTCTTTAAATACTATTTTTCACAAAATTAATTTCATGGCAAAATATTTAGTATTTACAACAAATTATATAGATTTAGCCACAAGCCAAATTATAAATGACAAAGGCATATTGTTCCATATTAAACAAATAATGGAAACAATTAAATAATAATTAATTGTTTTTACCAATACAATTTTTACAAAGTTATCATCATAAATCTCATTGTAAAATAATGAAGATGTCAACTCAAAGAGCAATTGAGATATCATAACAAAAGTATGCATCAACAACAATAATTCAAATCATATTCTATGCGGAAGAACATATGGTAAGTTCATGAGTAATAGCCTCTTATTTTCAATAAAAATAATAATTTATAATAAAAAGATAAATGACACATAATATTTTGCAACATTTTAGCCTATTTCAAAATAATTTTCAACATATACTTGTAAACAAGGATAAATATTGTATTCAATTTTGATAAACCATACAACTCATATTGAATTAACACAATACTCTTATTTGTTATATCTTATATATGCTATATCTTAATTATAGCCCAACAAGATTCTTATGTTTTTTAAACATAAAATTCATTTTTCATGAGATAAACATAAGACTACATTTTAAAAGAAAAAAAATTCATACAATAACAGTAAATAAATTCATTTAACTATATATGCTAGAACACACCACAATATCTATGATAATAATATTTCTAAATATCTTATCATTCATACATTTGAGCAATCTTATAGAAGTAAAAATAGTGGCGTACCTGCTTATTATCAACATCTGATCATAGTAAGTCCAATGGCAGAAAATTGAGCCCTTCTTAATATGATTTAAATCCTTATAATTATTTTTCCCACACAGTTCAATCATAATAAACTTAAACAATAATAAAAATAAACATAAGGTAGCCTTCTGGGCTTATGATAATAAATTTGACAATTTTCTTTATAACTCATTGCCATTTTTTTAATATTTGTCATCTCATAGCTTTTTCAATGTGACAATTATTTTGACAATTCACGGGATAGTTATGTATTTCTTTATGGCTTCTGGCCATATTAACATACTTGCTCATAATTTATATTAAAATATAATTATTTTCATATTTCCAAACATTGTTGCCTCAATTATCAATTTGGGCGAAACTATAATATAAGAATATTATAGTAAGGGATGTTACTATAAGAACTTTTATATAATATCTTCTGGCCATCCTATAAAAGCAAAAAAAGAAAAAAAAATGTAATGGCATCTGGCCATTTAATCACAATATATAAAGTATAATAGCTTTTGGCCATTCTATAAAATTAAAAGAATACTATATTAAAATAAATTACGTAAATTAAAATTCATAATCAAATATAAAGAATTAGATGAGTCCATAATCATATAGATAACATTATAAATAAATTGGAAATAATACAATCAATTCCACCAATACAATGTGACCATGTTCATCATCACTTCTCATAGCAATATTCCTTCTTTCAATAGCACACCATCAATATTCCTTTTTTTTTCTCTCAAATATTAGTCTTCAGGACCATAGTAAAAATCTTTTAAATCTATAAAATTCTTTTGTCATTGCATGTCTAAATCATTAGCCTTTGGGGCTTGAATGTGTGGATCATTAGCCTTCAGGGCTTTGACATTTATTATCACTAAATCATCAAATTATATATAATATGTATTATTTCATATGCATCAAATTAAATATGTAGAGGGAGTGTTCCGTAAGAACTAAAGGGCGTATGAACTAAAGGCGGTAGAACTTGCCAACTAGTTCATTGTGACAGCCTCTCTAATTCTCCAGAAGAGGTAAGAATATGATGCAATATTATATATATACATATATATATTTAATATATTATGTGTGTGCGTGTGGTGTGTGTATATATATTATATGTATGTGTATGTATAATATATATAATATATTATGTGTGTGCGCCTTGTGTATGTATGTGTATGTATAATATATATAATATATTATGTGTGTGAACCTTGTGCAGTGTACATAATAACCAAAGTGGGTGATAAAAAAAATTTCATGAAAGTAAAATAATACAATGTATATAACAATAACAATAAAGAAAGAAAACAAATACCCAGATCTTCAGAGCAAATTCGTGCTGATAACGTGTTATAAAAAAATTAAGGGAAAAAGAAAGATGAAAGATGGAGAGATGAAGATAGGAAATTGGAGAGAAAGAGCAACATTTATGAGAAATATACTTTTTCAGAAAGGCAATGAAGATTGTGATAATGCAAACTATTTTGAGGTGGAAACAAGTATTCTACAAATATTAGTAGTCTGGCAGTGTATGAAAAGAAAATATGCGTTAATAATTATATATATCCCACTTGATGATGAAATTACCAGAGAATCATTGAATGATTGAAAATTTCATAAGCATATATAAGAATTATCTTACAAAATATATTGTTACTTAGAAAATGTATAAGTTTGTACATTACTTGACCAGTAGATCAAGTTATTAAATTCCACATTGATTTTCAAAATCATGAATAGAGGTCTTCCATATAAATATTTACTAATTTTGTTGGTATTACATGTCACAATTTTGTAGAAGAATTAAGCTTTTGCAGGTGCACAATGGATAATGTATTTGAATAAATACGTAGATGCGAGATATATCATGGAGATGAGTTAGAGGAATGCATTTTAGAATAACATGTGATGATAATTCAATTTAACCAAATGGAGATATGCTCAAAAAGCTTTGAATGAAATATGCTTTAAAAATTAGTATATTCAATCGAGACAAAAGGACAAAAGTGATGTAGACACCAGGGGGAGTAAAATGATTATGTTCAGGGGGAGAAAATATCATGATGTACTCTTTTTCCCTTAACCAAGGTTTTGTCCCACTGGGTTTTCCTGGTAAAGTTTTTAATGAGGCAGCTTCGATAAGTATTGTGTACTCTTTTTCCTTCATTGGGTTTTTCCTAGTAAGGTTTTAATGAGGCACAATATTTGTTTATGGACATCCAAGGGGAGTATTATAAATATTAAATATATGGATGTTCATAACCTCTCCCAACTCTTGACCTTTCTCATCCTACACTCCATAACCTCTCTAATGAATTAGGGGTTGTTATTGCCATAACTCAAAGGTTACAACTTGTACACTTATGAGGATTAAACTTGCTATTTACTTTATGTAACTCTTGGTTGAAGTTGGGTGCCTATAAATAGAGGACAATGTACTACAATTTGGTATCCAAGTGAATAAGAGTTTCTCCCGCTTTCTCTCCAATTTCCTATCTTCATCTCTCCATCTTTCATCTTTCTTTTTCCCTTAATTTTTTTATAACACTCATCATAATTTATTCAAACAAATATGCAAACTTCAGGTTGCAAAACTTAAAAAATTAGCACATGTAACCACCTTATAGATGCATTTATCAAATTTATTGAATACTTGTATGGTTTACATGCTATTTCAACGGGCCCATGAGTTTGATATAAATCCAAAAATATAGCGATCCATTCCAAATCACAACTAGTGCTTTTTTCATTGGAAATTTTATTTGAGATCAAGAAGCACATAATAGTTATTGAATATATGTTGGCTATTCAAGAATCTTATGGTTTTTCAATGGATGTCAATAAATAATTTGATGTTTCATATAAAATGATTTGATGTGTCATATATATGATTTGGATGATCAAACAAGTCATGCCAACAATAGATTTATTTGGATCAGTAAACTTCAGGTTTAATATATCATGTTTCTTATGCAACAATAACCTTATTTGGATCAGTAAACCAAGGATTTACTATATCATGTTTCTTAACCAACAATAAACTTTTCAATTTCAATGTTTAAAATCATACCTTGACACCCATCTTTGAAAGATGAATTAAACTTTGTGAGGAATGATATCATTCAGGATTCAACATTAACTTACTCTTGAATTACAACAATGTATATTCAACATTCAAACATTAACTCACACTTGAAGAATATGAGTTGAATTTCATTCAACATTCAATATTAACTCAAACTTGTATTTTAACAATCTCCCCCTCAAGTATGAGTCATACCAATAAATTTCAACTATTCATGTATTTCAAAAACAGTTATAGTAGGCCAATAACCTACATTTCATTTGGAAGCTCATATACTTCCTTACTCACATATAAATATGGATTTCAATCCAATTAGATTGGATTATCTTTTTCATTTCCTTCAATGAACCGAAGTGCTAATATCAATTTACGGGGTCATAGTTTTCATGGTCAATTCCTCTTTCACCCAAATAATAAAAATGTTTAATAGTTCTTTAGGAACTATATCAATTTTGTTGTATCTAAGTTCTTCAAGAACTAACATATATATAATATGTATGTCTATAGAATTCCATTACTCATTTATCATAATTTGTTTCATTTGAAATGCATTCAACATATAAACTATTTGAATATTAAACCAATAAACGTGTCAGAATTATTGTTAAATATAAGAAGAAGAGATGAATATAATAAAAGATTATCACGTTTATTTGAAGAAAGAAACTATAGGTACATTTTTCAATGGTTAAATTAGACTTCAATATCACGTATTAGTAATGCAATAATCAATGGTTACATAGGAACATGTATTGTGTTAAGAAGCAAAATAATCATTTTATACGTTTATTGGTATGGTTAAATAATTCATTCTATAAACTATTTGAATATTTAAGTATTTGAATATTGAAAAATAATATTCACTGATTAACAATAATTAAATATTAAACCAATAAACGACAAATCATTGATTCCTTAATAAATGACAATTATTATTTATAAGCTATGCTAAAGAAATCTCAAATCAATTATGCTATGTGTACAAAAACTTATAGATAAGGAATGATTATACCTTTCTTAATTTGGTGATAAAATTGCATTCGAAAGACATCAATTTCCTTGGAAGAGTATTGTGAATGGTAGCAAGTGCAAATTCAAGTTTAAGAAGATTTGGTGAATTATCCTTAAGAACCAGTATGATTCCATCACCCCCCAAAAAAATTCTTATACAATATCAAAAAGTTATTTTAATTTGCTCTTTTATAATTTAAACACTAAAAAAAACTCACATATCATGTAGTCTTCTAGGTTTAACGCATCACTTCGCAACTTATGGAATGTCTTAGACATTGTAACACTTACGACCTAATTATACTTTTTAATGCATTTTAAATTACCATTCATCAATTACAAAATTATTTATTGACTAACAATGTTAGAAAAAGAATTTATCACAGAAAAATAACTAACAAAGTTAGAAAAAAAATTTCCATCGTTTCAATAAAATACCAATTAAATGCCCTAACCATGATAGAAAAAGAATTTTCATTATTAAAACACTATCATTGTTAGAAAAGAATTCGACATAATGCGACAGAAGTTATCCATGTTAGAAAAGAATTCTTCTAAATAAGGCAAAAGGCTAACGTATGGATAATTAAAGAACAACACATCATCTAACTAAATCAACTCATGAAATTAGAATATCAAAAGCTCTATGATAATAACTAAAATAAATCTTCATGAATATTAATCCATAAAAATAACATTACTCATAAAATGTCTTTATGCAAGTCTAGATTCCAATTGATAAAAGATGAACATAAAACGATTAAGTTCACCGGACTAGGACCGGTCCAAAAAGAAAATAACCATCAGTCGAGTAATACGACACATGCAAATTAAAATCCTTAAATCAAAATGAACAACAAAACTTGGAATTTAGCAGAAGCAAAAACAACATACATCATGCCCCTGAATGTGGCAATAATATCTATCCCGCTGGTCCAGAGACTAATAAGCTTAGTGAGGTAATTCCGGATCCTTCCCTTGGTTTCCCTTTACCGTTACCAGGACCTGTAAAAATAATATAAAAAAGGGTAGACCCAGGTAACCACTAACTACTCACCTACGTGTGGTATGTGCTAGCAAGGTGTTCAATGGAGTATTACTACGTATAATTGAGATCAAATCACATGACAAGTACCAATTAAATGCATAGTGACGTTAATGACAATAGCTCATACTTTCTAATACATAAGGCCAATCCAGAATCAACAGTCATGATATAACATAATATAACTCTCCATATATTACCATCATCATATAGCAAATTACTCAAAGATCATTCATCAATCACATATCTCAACAATGTACGTTACAATCCAATACATAGATAACAAACCAAACAATCAATAACGCCGATATCATATGGTCCAGTAGGGACTCACAACCCTCGCCTGAGACCGGGGGCTTTCTCCCCAATTCGTCTTTCCGTTTTATGTTATTTAGTCCTTGTAGGCCAACAAGGAACCTCATCGCGCAATGGCATTTTAGTTAATTATTCGGTGATCATACACAACCACGAACATGATCATAGATATAAGCAACTATCCACAAGCACAATTCCTATTCCAGAATTCTTAACAATTTATTCATGCAATAGATCTTTCAAAACATAATATCTTTCCAAAATATAACAGCACACACAATTCATGCTAGTTCAAATTACATACTCCACCAAACCGTTGTATCAGAAAATAAGCTTTAAAAATTAGGATTCACAAATACCATATATAATACATCTCAAAATCATTAGTTTCAAAGACTTACTAACCCATACACACACGCAAACGGGCAGAAGTAGTTACCTGGTAGCCTGCACCAATCTCACAACAGTGCAGCTCCCCCCGTGCTGTTTTAGCACGACTCAAACTCAATAGGAAGCAATAAGAAGTCTTAAGACCCTTAAAATCACAAACCGTACCAAATGGCTTTCGGACTTCTCTCTCTCTCTCTCACCATTCTCTCTCTTTATCTCTCTCTCTTGCAAATTCTGACATGACCCCATGAAGAAGAAAAGCCTTCTCCTTTTAAATTGATAAGAGGCGTACCATATGTGTCATATCTTTTTTTTAACATTATTTTATTTATTTATTTATTTATTATTTTATTTAAGGAAAGAATAGGTGGCATATATATCTATCTTGTTTAGGATCGAACGGTGTTAGTGTGTATGTGTCATTATTATTTATATATATGTATATATTAATCTACTATTTAATGAAAGTAGGAATCAGGTAGGTATATATAATGCCCTTGAACTCGCCCATGAGGTTTTTATGTGTATATATACACACACACACACAAATATATATATATATATATACAAATATATATATATATATATAGATATATATTTATTTTCTTCATGTGCACCATAAACTATCTTTACCTATATTGCAGGAAGAAAAGATGATACATATATGTTATATATATAATTACTTTACATTATTATTTTTAAAATTTCTTTAATAAGACTTTTGAATCAAATGTCACAGAAGTTTGTTATATATATTCCATTATTATTTCTTTTATTTTTATATATATAAAAATTAAAATCTAATTATTTTAAATCTATATTTTGGAATTGAAAAGTATTTAAATCTATTTGACTATTTTATTCAAATTTATTATTATAAAATAATTCTTTCTTGATATTCTCCTCTAAATTGAAAATAGGATGGTCCAATTCTCCCTATGTTTTTAAGAATTTTGCTTCTAAAATCCTCTTATCTCATGTCTAATAATTTATTTCAATATTTATTTATTTATTTATTTATTCTAAACATCAAACAACCTCAAACAATCCAATTATCATCGTAATTGATCAAATCTCATTACTAGAGATCCTAAATTAATTACTAAATCTTAATTAATTTTTTAGGATGTTACAACTCTATCCACCTTTTTAGAAATTGTGCCCCCAAAATTTTACTAAAAAGGGTTAAAACAAACAATTAATACACAAATAATCAAACAAAACAAAACTTACCCCTAGAAGAGATGGGTATACTCGCTCTTTATATGGTACTTCCTACCAGTACTCTTATTGGTTAAGGGAATCCAAAATCTATTTACAATGACAGCCTAAGGTACCTCATTCCTTGAGCTATTTTAAAAAATTCATAAGCCACCAACAAGCATTGATAGGCTTTTTCTTGCTAACAAAATGATCCCCATCTATAATTATTTAATCATACTGCCCATAAACTACGAGATAGAATTCCATCATCACTATGAAAAATCACAAAAAGTTATTGAATCATCTCCCCTTTTATTATTATTACCTCCTCTTTAAGCCACTTGGCATCCATACTAACTCAGAAACATCTCACTACTATGAATGATAACCCAAATCTTATCCTTGAAATCCTCAAAATATCACATTTTTGTGCATTCTTGATCCCTTATTTCATTAATTTCAATAGAGAAAAGCCTCACTTTAATCACCTACAACACCAATATCGCCTAAACATATATGTGCGTGTGTGTGTATATATATATATATTACTAAACAGTCTCAAAATCCTAAGACTGATTCCCTTATAATAGCACACTTTTGACCTAGAACTCAACCCTTCATCTTCGAAGACCCTAAATCTACAACCTTTGGGCCCCTAATCTATCTAAAACAACATATTCGAGCTTTCAAAATGCAATCCTAGAACCAATAACACCTCAATAATCCTTATCACACCTTGTATCTTTGAGTCTGATAATTACAACAAATATTACACATCCATAAAGTATTAGCCAATATTAGGTTTAACCTCTAGTCTCATTTATCCATCAATTCTTTCCCCAATCATAACCTCTTGTTCTAACTCCTTAACTACCATTAAGAATATGATTTTTTCAAATCAATGTTCAAATAATAAAATCAATAGATAAAAAAATAGAATAAAGGATCAAGTAACTAATAGAAACAAAAATACTATGAGTGATTATAAAATTGATGGTCAAATGAAAAAGTGATCAATATTGAATAAAAATAAGATGACGTAAATTGAATTCATGAAAATGTTAGTTAGCAATCAAATGATAGATTTTCAAAACAACAAAAATTTAAATTTAAAATAATGAAATAATGAATCTTATAAACCTCAAGAAAGTTTCAAGAATAAATACTAAATCATAAAAGTTTCACTTTCGAATCACATTTTAATATATATATATATATATTTAAAAAAAGTTAAAAAGTGGTAACAAATGAAGGAATGATGGTAAAGTTAATTTATTTATGAAAAGACACCGCATTAAAATGATTTTTTTCAAAACTTTAGTGACATAAGTTTCCCGATGTAGAAAAATTCCATATTCAAAACAAGTTTTAAGTAAAGTGATGTTGAAATTTAAAAGGATAGGAAGGACTATTGCAGTTTTTCTTTTAAAAAATAGAATACAATCAAACTATTTTTAAATTTAATGCTGAAAATATTTGTAAAATAAAGAAAAAAAATTGTAACTTTAATATCTTCCAAACATATAATAAAAAGGCTCAAGAGGGAACTAGTAACTAAAAAAATACTTGGTTTTTTAGCTGGATTGTTTTTGACCAAAAAAACTGTATATTTTTAAATAAACTAATAATCATCACCAATCAAATAAAAATTTCCGAAAAATATTTTAAAAACATTTAAAAACTAATCAAACTATTTATTCTCAAATAAATATAAAAAAATGTGGATCTACCTAGAAAATATTTCAAAAAGAAAAATCTACTTTCATTATAAAAGAATTCTATTTTCAAAACTATTTGAGGGTAAAGAGACAATAAATTTAAATACAATAGGAAGAATGATGGCAGTTAAATATAACAATAGAATATAATTGCAATTTCAAGCAAAAGATATTTCAAACTTATAATTCAAAAGTAAAAGACATAATTTATAAAATATCAAACAATAGAAATAATTGTTTCTATTTTCGAAATAATCCATGAAATGAGAAGATTACTTTCAAATCAAATTTAAAAATAATAAGGTTAAAAAAATGAGGACAATAAAATATCCATTTTTTTTTAAAAAAAAAAGCATTCTATTTTTTTTTAGGAGAGAAAATTGATTGATTTTTGAAAGTACATCCAACTGTTAAAACATATTCAATCGTGCGAAATGGCTCATAAACATCTGTTGAAACAAAATGACTTATTTAAAATTTTAAAATCTACCACTTGTGTATTTAAAAAGGGACTTCCATCGCTTCCAAAATTTCATGATGAACACTAAATCCATTTAACTAACTCTTTATAATTATCCAACCTAACCACATTATTCCTTGCTAGCGAGCCTATCAAACCATCCATGTCCAACAAACTCTTTATAATGAACACTAAATCCATTTAACTAACTCTTTATAATTATCCAACCTAACCACATTATTCCTTGCTAGCGAGCCTATCAAACCATCCATGTCCAACAAACTCTTTATAATGAACACTAAATCCATTTAACTAACTCTTTATAATTATCCAACCTAACCACATTATTCCTTGCTAGCGAGCCTATCAAACCATTTAACTAACTCCATTTAGTGTTCATTTAGTTAAATGAACACTAAATCCATTTAACTAACTCTTTATAATTATCCAACCTAACCACATTATTCCTTGCTAGCGAGCCTATCAAACCGTCCATGTCCAACAAACATCACCTCATGGTCAACATATGATTTAAAATCACCATATAATATCAACCAATCGCCCTTAATCAAATTTAACCCAAAACACAAGATTCCCTACTTCACACTTGGGTAAGGTTATCAACTTATCACCCATTGCTTCATGACTACTATAATATTTTCAAATCCTTAAAATCACAATCAAATCCCAATTCAATAAAATTTTAGTCAAATTAAATCTAAACGTCATGCCTTAATTCCCTAATTTCTTCCATCTCACTTCCCAACGGTCTTAGCCAATACGATTTTTTTATTAGCACCGATATGTCTAAAGAAACCAAGAAGCCTCAAATTCCTTTCAATTCTCTAAATCCATTCCATATCCTAATATTCACAACTTTGAATCTCTCTAAACTCCCTTCTAAGTCAACCTCAACAAGTCAAACTAAAAAGAACTCATTCTAAGCACCACTGAAACTAACGCAGTTGTCAAATTATTGAAAGTCCTCAAGTAATCAAAACCCCAACAAACTTTAGCTTTAAATATTCAAAACTTAACCAAATCCTCATACCTAGAGGTACAAGCATATTCCAAATAGCCATACTCAAACCATATTACTCCATTCAACTTTCCCATCAAAACTAGTAAGAATTTAACCATCATTATTCCTTATCTTGTTAGGCCAAAGCTAATTAGTTTCTAGAAAATTCTCAATTCTTTTCAATGTACCCACTCTTCTAATCTTGAATAGGCAATCCCGAACATTTATTCACTTAACTTGGACATACTTTCTAATTTTAAACAGAACTCAATTCGCCCAACTTACCTAACTTTTATTTCCTATATCATCTGGCATTTATACAAGACAGATAAATTGATCATTTAATTTACCTTTCATATCCTTAAGACATTGGCCCACCAATTCGGATCATTAAATAGAGCAGTTATTGTTCATCAAATCATACTGTTCCATCTTTTAAATGGAACCTGATCGACCTTACTATCCTCCCCATCACAGGACGAAAGATATATCATATGACAATATGGCAATAAATATATAATCAATAAGACCTAAATAATACAAGGTATACTCTCCCACCCACCTACGGATGGAAGTTACACCTATAAGAATTAACAAAAAAAGCCTAAATTAAGTAAAGTATCAGGAATGTATTGCCATAATACACTAATGCAAGTGCAACACATGACCAAAAATATCAAGAAACACGTGTAAAGCACCTCCAGGTCTGAGACCATGAAACTGATACCAACTGTAACACATACAACTTAATTATACTTTTCGATGCATTTTAAATTACCATTCATCAATTACAAAATTATTTATTGACTAACTATGTTAAAAAAAGAATTTATTACAAAAAAATAACTAACATAGTTAGAAAAAGAATTTCCATCATTTCAATAAAATACCAATTAAATGCCCTAACCATGATAGAAAAAGAATTTCCATTATTAAAAGACTATCAAATCACATGACAAGTACCAATTAAATGCATAATGACGTTAATGACGACAGCTCATACTTTCTAATACATAAGACCAATCCAGAATCAACAGTCATGATATAATATAATATAACTCTCCACATATTACCATCATCATATAGCAAATTGCGCAAAGATCATTCATCAATCACATATCTCAACATTGTACATTACAATCCAATACATAGATAACAAACCAAACAATCAATAACACCGATATCATATGGTCCAGTAGGGACTCACAACCCTCGCCTGAGACCGGGGGCGTTCTCCCTAATTCATCTTTCCGTTTTATGTTATTTAGTCCTTGTGAGCCAACAAGGAACCTCATCGTGTGATGACATTTTAGTTAATTATTCGGTGTTTATACACAACCACAAACATGATCACAGATATAAGCAACTATCCACAAGCAAAATGCCCATTCCAGAATTCTTAACAATTTATTCATGCAATAGATCTTTCAAAACATAATATCTTTCCAAAATATAACAGCACATACAATTCATGCTAGTTCAAATTAGGTACCCCACCAAACCGTTGTATCAGAAAATAAGCTTTAAAAACTAGGATTAACAAATACCATAATACATTACAAAATCATTAGTTTCAAAGACTTACTAACCCATACCACTACTATAGAAAAATCCTTTAGCAGCGCTTTTTTTGACCCTATAGCAGCGCTTTTAAGCGCTACTATAGCCAGTGATGCAATAGGTCATATGACCTATTGCAGCGCTTATTTTGTGTTATGACCTATAGTGGCGCTCATAATCTCAAAAGCGCAGCTTTAGGTCATACCTATATGAATTTTGTTTCAAAAAATAAAATATAATACCTATACCAGCGCTCTTTAAGTAATAAGCACTGGTATAGGTAACCTATAGCAGCGCTTATTACATAATGAGCGCTGGTATAGGTCACTTATTTTTGTTTCACACCCTCCTGCATCAGTGCAAAAAACCAGCAACACTGTCCATTCCAGCCAAACCATATATACATACGAACCAAAAAAGTCATACTAATGTACAATAAAACCAACCATTGTAAGTTGAAAACAAAAGCATACTAATTAATAAATGGATCATCTAATGTTGGAGAAAAGAGGGTATACATAAGTGCACCATTCTTCAATTAGTGCATCCATTTTTTCCCTTAACAACATGAAGCAACGAGCATCTGGGTAATACTGCACGAACACATTTAAATGAGAAGTAAATTTACTTGAAGTCTAACAAGTACAAACAAATTAGTGTTGGAAAAATATAAAACTTACTGTCAGTGGGATGTCGAGTCGATCATGTGTGATGATATCTCGCATGTATTGCATCACATAGTAACCACAATCATTGTTATTGGGTTGGTAGGGGCACTGTAACAAGAAACACCAAATATATCATATAAGAAACATTTACGTTATATTTTAACTATAGATATATTGTTTGAATAACTTTATAAAACCTGGACTTGTTGCCACTTATAAGCATCTTTTGGGTCAGGGGCTCTGGAATACTTTAACTGAACATCGGCCCGAAAACTAGTCAATACTCTGAAAAAGAAACATATTAAATTAATTTTATTAGCTAGGATCGAGCATAAAGTGACAAATAATACAACACATTCAAATAATGTTGACATTCACTTACCCATTGAAGAGACCCATCAAATCTGGGCGATTATCTAGGAGAGCAGATTCTACAGGATCCAAATAGTAAATTATGGGTTCCTCTTGTGCCATCGGATTGATGACAAGCAAAATCCAATGTTGCCTAAAATGTTTTATAACGTTATGTCCGTATATATATCTATGATGCTCGGAACTAAAAATACAATGAAAGCTATAATACATATAGACTTACCCTGTATTAATTGGAGCTAAGAATAAAGTTCTGACTGTTGCCTTTAAAGAGAAACGCCTTTGAATCTCTTTGAACTGGTCCTCACGTTTCGAGCCCGTAACTTGTGCTATCGAATAAGGGCTTATGAATTCGAACGAAACGTTGTGCATGACATGTTCATGCACTGGATATATGCCACCCCTCGGCAACAAGCGCGACTCCACTATTTTGCATGGTGCTTTTTTCATCCTGGCCTTTTGTATAGAATGTGTAACTGTTGATCGCATAGCCGGTATAAGAAAATGCGTGCAAACCTGGTCCTTTCGACAGCCAGAACAATCTTTCACCAATCGATTCGGCATTAAGCTCAACCTGCTGACAAATGCGTGCATTGAACCATGTGATGAAATGTTTGTTGTGCTCCTTTGTGATCAAACTCTCATTCCTATCACCGTGTATTTCACGAAGGAGCTTTTTGTGTTCTTCAACGAATGGTTCAACCTTAGGAGTATTGTGAAGAATGTGCAAGTATGCCAACTCCCTTTCAGCATTGGAAATGCGTAATAGCTTGAACCTACTTATTCCTTTCCCCGTTAATCATCCATCATGATGAGACTTCGCCAAGCCAACAGGTTCAACATTTGATAAGTAATCGGCACACAAATTACTCGCTTCTTCAACGATGTATCGTTCAGCAATACAATCCTCTGGTCATATCTGTTTTTGACATACCCCTTTAAAACTTTCATGAACCGCCCAATCAGGTACATCCATCTCAAATATACTAGGCTGTACAGTTGAACCTCTTTGACCAAGTGTACAGTAAGGTGAACCATGATGTCAAAGAATGAAGGGGGAAATACATTTCAAGTTCACACAGGGTACAAACGATCTGCCTCTGCAAATCCTACAACTTTGTTGTATCAACCACTTTACTACAAATGAGCTTGAAGAACATACAAAGTCTGGTGATCGTGCTCCGCAGTTTCTTGGGTAAAATGCTGCGTATGCCAACCGGTAAGAAATTTTGCATCAGGACGTGGCAATCATGAGATTTCAGGTTCTTCAACTTCAACTTTTTCACGGATACAAGGTTCTTTACATTTGAGGAGTAGCCTTCTAGAACTTTGATTCCACTCAGAAACTCATAGAATGATCTTTTCTCTTTCCTCGAAAGGGTGTAAGCAGCTGGAGGTAAATAAGTGTGGTATGCCTTCTCGACAGGTGCCAACTCTTGTCTTATTCCCAGCTTGAGCATATCTAACTTTGAATTGACACCATCCTTACTTTTTCCTTGCATATTTAGTAACGTGCCAATTAGGTTATCACATATGTTTTTTTCAATATGCATCACATCAAGAAAGTGCCTGACATATAAGGACTTCTAATACGGGAGTTTGAAGAATATGGACCTCTTCTTCCAGCCACTTGTCAATACATTTTTAGCAAAAGGCTTGCCAAAATCATTCTCCACCGCATTTACCTTTTCAAGAACGTTTTCCCCGGTCAATATTCTCGGTGGCCTACCTTCTTCTGAGCTCCCGTTAAATGCCTTCTTCCACCTCTGCCAACGATGTCTTAATGACAAGAACCTCTGATGTCCCATGTAAACATTTTTCCTGCAGTGATCTAGTCACATCGAATGAGTATCATCTTCACATATAGGGCACGCACCATATCCTTTGATGCTGTATCCAGACAAATTACCATATTATGGGAAATCATTTATCATGCCAAACAACATGGCCCTTAATTTGAAACTTTCTTCCTTATAGCCATCAAAAACCGTCTCAACCGAATCCCACATATGCTTCAAGTCTTCAATCAAATGATCTAAGTACACGTCTATATTGTTGCCGGGCTGTCTAGGCCCAGAAATAAGCATGGAAAGCATCATAAACTTACATTTCATGATTAAATTTGGGGGGAGGTTATATATCATCAGAATCACCGGCCATGTACTGTGAGTACTACTCTGAACTCCATGCGGATTGATTCCATCGGTTACCAATGCAAGCCGTAGGTTTCTTGGTTCTTCACCAAACTCAGGGTACTCGTAATCAATTTTTTTCCATTGGGGGGCATCTGGGGGGTGCCTAAGCTTGATGTCTTAAATCCTCTCATCAGCGTGCCGTGTCAAAAGTCTTGCAACATCCGCATTACTGTACATGCTCTTGAATCTTGGAATGATCGAAAAGTACCACAAGACTTTAGAAGGACTCTTACCTTTCTTTCCATACCGAGATGTGCTGCATTTAGGACATTTCTCCAACGACGCATACTGGTTCCGGAATAAAATACAGTCGTTGGGATATGCATGTATTTTCTCATATTTCATAACAGTCGACCGGAGAATTGGCTTTTCCTCGTATGTTTTCAAGGGGAGTACGTTCCTTTCTGGGAGTATATCTCGTAGAATAGATAGCAGAGCGGTGAAACTTGCATCACTCCAATCGTATCGGGCCTTCAGGTTATACAATTTAAGCATCGCATGCAATCTGGTGTATTTGCTGTATCCCATATACAAAGGCATCTCTGCATCGCTCTTTAGTGTCTCAAACATTTCAGGATCCTCCTCACCCACTACATTCAACATTTCTTCAAGATCATCGCTCTCATCACACATGTCTGTGTCAAGCACATTTGAAACGCTACTAACATCAGGTACCCGGTCTCCGCCAGAACACTCATACGTCTCACCATGCTTTGTCCAACATGTATAAGACAGATCGATCCCATGACAGAATAAATGGCCCAACAAGTCAAGAGGACGAAGAAGCTTTCCATACAAACACGACATATAGAGGCATACAATTCTGTTAGAATTCTCTGCATGCTCAACAGCAAATTCAATGAATTTTTTTGCTCCATCTATATATTCCTTTGAATGTCGATCACAAGACATCCATTTTCGATCCAACATTATAACCTACTAAAGGAAAGTGGCAGTAAGATCGATGTGCATGACTTACTAGTTAGGTAGCCACCTCACGATGTTACCTTATTATTTTTTAACAAAAATTCGGCAGCATAACTGCTAAAAAATGAATGTTCCCAGGCTCAAGGCCCTCTCTTTTTATCATAGAAATGTATAGGTGACTATATAAACAGCATCACCTCAATATATTTCCACAGTCTACCACAACAAAATTCACAGAGAATATATAAAGTATTAATAGTTCCATAAAACCAAATTTTCATACAAGTAAAATAAAATAGCATATAGTTTTGTCTCATAACCCAACATAAAATGTTTGTACTTGAACGACTTCTTTTACTTTGTCTTTTGATGAAGAATGTGGACCAAACAGATACTTCTTGAGATCCCTACAACATAAATAAAAAACTCATCAATTGAATAGATGAACCACTTATATACAAATTAAACCCTCATGCTTCTTAGCCTAAAGGAAGGAAGAAGACCCACAACTCTAATTCACAAGTTTCTATGTTCATTTGGTTATTGAATATCTAATGCTCACAGTTCACAAAATAAGAAAAAGATGTTGTAAAATTCTAACCCAAAAATCTAAAAGCAATGCTCCAACTTCGAACTACACTTCAAATCATCATCATCACTAATGTCATTAAAGTAACTCATACTAACTCTAATTCTATTTTGCCACAAAACTCCAATAAAGTCTCACTCTTTTACAACTAAATACCATTAGCATAATCAATCTTTTTCTTCCCAAATACTTCTTTAGCATTTGAGAACCTTAAAGTTGTCTAAAAAAATTAATATTTAATACTTCAAATTATCCAAACAATAGCACATAATGATCTAAAAATATTTCTTGTTTCCAAAAAAAAACCATAGACACAAATCTCACAAATTCTCTTCCATTAACAAATATATTTCTTTACAATCAACCCAGCTATACATTATTCCCAATATTAAACCTTTTAACCATGATTTCATAAAACAATTAATAATAATAAAAAAAAGAACTGCCCACGAGAATCTTCCGCAAAATTAGCAAGAAAATGAAAAGATAACCAGTTTCCATATTCCAATATCAGATCAACAATTTTTCAAAGGAAGGAAAAAAAGTGCATACCCAAAATTGATGAGACGAAGCAGAAGCAGCCTGAGAAGAAAGACGAAGAGCTAAAGCTTGGGAGTGGAAATGGGAAGAGAGAGAGCACGGGTTGGGAGGGTGAACAGCGGCGGCGAGATCTGAGAGACAAGATATGGGAACAATGAGATGCATGCAAATACCAAGAACAACGGCAGCGACAATGATGCTTACGGATTCTGACGACAGTGAGCGAGAAAGTGAGGGTATATGATGAGACTGAGATATGAGAGTGAGAGAGAAGCACGAAATGAGTATAGGGAGGAAAGTGAGGGAGCACGGGTTGCCAGAGACACTCCAAAGTGAAAATTAGTAAAGTGAAATTTTTGGTGGAGGGAAACTTGAAAGTATTTGGCGCAAAATGAAAAAGATGAAGAGGCTATCCCGGCACTTTCCAAAAATAAAGCACCGGGATAGGTAAGAATAAATACATAAAATTAGAAAAAATAAAATTAAAAAAGAGGAAATATAAAAAATAAAATTAAAACCCTAGCTCGACGCTTTTTGTATAATAAGCGCCGGGATAGGCCCATAAAATTAAAAAAAAATAGGAAAGAAATTTTAAAAGAATAAAATTAATAAAAATGAGGAAATATTAAAAGCTAAAATAAACAAAATGTTTTCTGGGGCCTATCCAGCGCTTTATATATAATAAGCACCGGGATAGGCCCCATAAAAATTAAAAAAAAAATGGAAAGCAATTTTATGGGGCCTGGGAGGTAATTAAATATAAATCAGATAAGGTTTATAGAATTAAATTGAAACCAAATAACCCATATAAAGACAAACCTGGGAGGTAATTTAGAAATTATTAAATAATAAGGACAAGTTTAAATATTTAGGAAATTAAATATACATCAGGAATGACCTATCCCAGCGTTTTATACGTAAAAAGCGCTGGGATAGGCTATTAAATTTTTTTAAAAAACTGGGGGTACCTAGAAATTATTAAATAATAAGGACAAGGTTAAAAATATTCAGGGAATTAAATATACATCAGGAACTATCCCAGCGCTCTATACGTAAAAAGCGCTAGGATAGGCTATTAAAAATTAAAAATATGGGGGAACCTAGAAATTATTAAATAATAAGGACAAGGTTAAAAATATTCACGGAATTAAATATACATCAGGAATGACCTATCCCAGCGCTTTATAGGTAAAAAGCACTGGGATAGGCTTTTAAAAATTTAAAAAAAAACTGGGGGGTACCTAGAAATTATTAAATAATAAGGACAAGGTTAAAAATATTTAGGAAATTGAATATAC
Organism: Mimosa bimucronata; assembly: GCA_037074515.1. NCBI lineage: Eukaryota > Viridiplantae > Streptophyta > Magnoliopsida > Fabales > Fabaceae > Mimosa > Mimosa bimucronata. Next base: position 24,350,088 of record CM073441.1, read on the forward strand.
ATCAGGAATGACCTATCCCAGTGCTTTATACATAAAAAGCGCTGGGATAGGCTATTAAAAATTAAAAAAAAAATTGGGGGGAACCATAAATTATTAAATAATAAGGACAATGTTAAAAATATTCACGGAATTAAATATACATCAGGAATGACCTATCCCAGTGCTTTATACGTAAAAAGCGCTGGGATAGGCTATTAAAAATTAAAAAAAAATTGGGGGAAACCATAAATTATTAAATAATAAGGACAAGATTAAAAATATTCAGGGTATTAAATATAGATCAGAAATGACCTATCCCAGCGCTTTATACGTAAAAAGCGTTGGGATAGGCTATTAAAAATTAAAAAAAAAATTGGGGGGATCCATAAATTATTAAATAATAAAGACAAGGTTAAAAATATTCAGGGAATTAAATATACATCAAGAATGGCCTATCCCAGCGCTTTATACATAAAAAGCGCTGGGATAGGCTAGTAAAAATTAAAAAAAAACTGGGGGGAGCCTAGAAATTATTAAATAATAAGGACAAGGTTAAAAATATTTAGGGAATTAAATATACATCAGATAAGGTTCATAAAATTAAGTTCAAACCAAATAACCCATATAAAGACAAACTTGGGAGGTAATTTAAAAATTATTAAATAAAAGTGATAAGTTTAATTTGGAAGCCTATACCAACGCTTTATAATATCCAGTTTTATAAAGCGCTGGGATAGGCCTCCTAAAACCTATCCCAGCGCTTGTAGTTGTTGAGCACTGCTATTGTTGTACTGTATTAGGCCATTTCTGTAGTAGTGTACACACACTCAAACAAGTATAAGTAGTTACCTGGTAGCCTGCACCGATCTCACAATAGCGCAGCTCCCCCCATGCTGTTTTAGCACGACTCAAACTCAATAGGAAGCAATAAGAATACCCTCAAAATCACAAATCGTACCAAATGGTTTTCGGACTACTCTCTCTCACCGTTCTCTCTCTCTTACAAATTCTGATGTGACCCCATGGAGAAGAAAATCCTTCTCCTTTTAAATTGATAAGAGGCGTACCATGTGTGTCATATCTTTTTTTAAACATTATTTTATTTAAGGAAAGAATAGGTGGCATATATATATATATATATATATCTATCTTGTTTAGGATAGAACGGTGTCATCGTGTATGTGTCATTATTATTTATATATATATGTGTATATATTAATCTACTGTTTAACGAAAGTAGGAATCAGGTGGGTATAATACACTTGAACTCGCCCATGACGTTTTTATATGTATATATATACACACACAAATATATATATGTATATTTTCTTGATGTGCACCATAAACTATCTTTACCTATACTGAAAGAAAAGATGACACAGATATGTTATATATATATATAATTTGTTTACATTATTATTTTTTTAAATTTCTTTAATCAGACTTTTGAATCAAATGTCACGGAAGTTTGTTATATATATATATTCCATTATTATTTCTTATATATATATATCTTTATATATTTAAATTAAAATCTAATTATTTTAAATCTATATTTTGTAATTGAAAAGTATTTAAATCTATTTGAGTATTTTATTCAAATTTATTATTATTATAAAATAATTCTTTCATGATATTCTCCCTTAAATTGAAAATAGGATGGTCCAATTCTCCCTATTTTTTTTAAGAATTTTGCTCCTAAAATCCTCTTATCTCATATCTAGTAATTTATTTCAATACGTATTATTTATTCTAAACATCAAACAACCACAAACAATCCAATTATCATCGTAATTGATCAAATCTCATTATTAGAGATCCGAAATAAATTATTAAATCTTAATTAATTTTTCAGGATGTTACAAACATCATATTTACTTTTGATACTTTTCATAGTATCCTTTTTGACTTCATAATCATTTTACCATTTACTTTCAATAAGTTGATACATATTTCTCTACGAATGGCTTCTGGCCATATTAAAATACTTGATCATAATTTTATATCAAAATGTAATTATTTTAATATTTCCAAAAATTGTTACACCAAAATTATCAATTTGGGTATTGGTCATATGTGATCGTAGTGAAATATACTCATTAGTCTTCAGGATTATTACATTTGATGAAGTGATTCTCTATAAGTTACTTATCTTCTGGACAACATATTCTTAAAAATATTTTTTAAAGACTATAAAGCTCATATTTTTACCATTTAATTTAATACATGACAATAAGCAGTCAAGGCTTTAATATTTATAACAATTCAATCATTAGAGTACCACAATTTCTTTTTTTGTTTTGTTTGTACAATGTAGTGGAACTCACAATGTTCTTTCTACAAAAGAACTATTAAAAGGCGATGTGACTTCTAGTTATTGAGTTACAACAAAAAAAGCTATTAGATAAAATAATATGGCTTCTAGTCATTTTGTAATATTTTCTTTTTGTCTATATGACTTCTAGTCATATTTAATTTTCATATTTTCACATAATATTAATAAACATAGAAATATGAATTCCATGATTATGGTTCAGTAGCCAAGACGTGCATATTATTGGCTTTTAACTATCAATGCCACCAATTTAATGTGATAAAATTAATTATCGCTCTTATAATTTGTTCCTTGCTTTCAATAGCAAATAATCACTTTGCTTAAATATTTGTCTTAAAGACCATGTCAAGTATCTTTCAAAGCTATAAAGCTATTTTATGTCATTTGATGCTTAAGCCATTTGTCATTAGCCTTATGGGCTTGGCATTTTTAATATTTAGATGATCAAAATGTCACTCATTTTTTCATGCCATTTTTTAAATCACAAGATGGTCTCTACCAATAATCATTATCAAAAGCAATGAGGTTTCAGGTCATCTAATGAGAAATTTGGGAGTATCATGGCTATTTGCCATTCAATAATATGAAACATAAATAAAATGACATGATAGCAACTTAAAATTAACATGAAATGTAATGATAGAAAGGTAAATGAAATAATATAACAAATAAAAAACAAGAATAATATAAGTTGCAATATCAATAACAAAATAAAAAGGCATAATATAAGATAATAAAATGAAAGTAAAATGACAAAATAAAAGCCATAATATAAGATAATAAAAGGCATAAATTATATATTAACTTTTCGTCCCTGAACTTTCACTCAATTTTGGTTTTGGTCCCTGAACTTTGAAAGTTTTAGTTTTGGTCCCTGAACTTTCGGTCAATTTTGGTTTTGGTCCCTGAACTTTACAATCGATGGTTTTGGTCCCTGAATTTTCAATCAATTTTAGTCTTGGTCCCTGAACTTTTAGTCAATTTTGGTTTTGGTCCCTGAACTTTCAGTTAATTTTGGTTTTGGTCCCTCAAGCTCAGGGACTAAAACTATCGATTTTAAAGTTCAGGGACTAAAACCAAAACATTCAAAGTTCAAGGACTAAAACCAAAAATTGAGTGAAAGTTCAGGGACCAAAAGTTATATTAAGCCCATTATATAAATAAAGGGCATAATATAAGATAATAAAATGAAATTAAAATGACAAAATAAAAAGGATCAATAAAAGAGAGACTGATATATATATATATATATATATATTATAATATGCATATGTGTAAAAAAAAACTAAGCACTATGTAGCATAATGGCAAAAAAAAAAGCACTATGTAGCATAATATTTTATAAATATAGCACTCTATATATATAACATGCATATGTGTGCGTGTAAATTAGAGTGTGCGCGCCTGCACAAATGATGTAACATGAAAAAATTGAACACAAAAAATGATAAGTAAAGAACTTAGAAAAATAAATTGTATGTGCTGTGTGTATAACAACATATTAATATATAGGGAGTATATGTGCTTTGTGTGTGTATAACAACATATTAATATATAGGGAGTATATGTGCTCTGTGCGCGCGCTATAACAATATATTAATATATAGGAAGTATAGTTAAAATTTCACAGCAAATTCGTGTTGATCATGTGGTATAAAAATAAAGAAAAGAAGAAACATGTAGAGAGGAAGATGGAATAGCAAAACAAGAAATTTGAGAGGAGGTAAAAGAGTATTCTCATTCACTTGTAATTCTTAGTATAAATACCTTATGCTTTACCTCTATTTATAAGCCTCCATACATTAAAGTCCATAACTACAGTTACAAAGGAGTAAATATAAGTATAATGGCAATAATCATAAGAAACTTCCACAAGCCATTCATTGGGAAGTTATACGAAAAAGAATTGTAAGAATGTGGAGACCATCCACTATCATATAACAATATTCATAACAAACCTATAGTTTTTACAAATTATTGATTTAATTAATTTTTTAGTGTATATAATTTAATTATCTATACTTGTAAAAGAAAACGCGTTGGTAGTGTCATGCGAGTCGCCTTAAATGATCATTGTCCATCGTGAAAGACAATCTGAAAATTGAAGTCTTCACTCGTACTTCCTTTGTCAATAAACATTTTTTTTTTAAAAAAATTAATACATGAAGATAGATCAATGAAAGAAATCAAATAAAAATAAAGAGAAAAAGACAGATAAAAAAATTACCTGGAAGGAGCAGCCACATAAGCATTATTAAGGTGTTATTGACGGTTTTTTACCATAGTATAACTCAGTTATGACTTGAACTAATAATGATCAATTTTTCAAAAATATGAAAGGACAAGAACTAGATTTTAAATGAGGAAAAAAATCAAGAACTGAATTATAAACGTGTCAAAAGTTAAGAGTCATATGTGAAAGAATGAGTTATAAGTTAGTTTAAAATTCAAGAACGAAAATAATAATTTCCACAAATCTATATAATTTTCTTTTCACACGGATTTGATCTATGTATGATATATACTGTTTTGAGTCTTTGTGCGTGTTTAATCCGTGGGATAGATATCTGTAATAATTAGCATAGATGAAATTGTTAAACGTTGCATGAATACCGCACATATATAGTGGTCATATATTGGAGGGTGTGCGTAGAGAGATGTTAAATTATAGAAAAGTCCCCTGAACTTTGAGTCAGTTGTATATATAACATTTGAAAGTTTAAATTAAAGACCCATAAAGTTTCATGTTTGGACTCTCAACTCCTTTACAGTTGAAATTAAATTTCCGTTAAAGTCAATAGTTTTTATCATATCTAATTTTTTTATATTTTGTTTTGTATAAAGTGTCATTGAAAAATAACTCTTTTCATTTTATATAAATAATAGTAAGTATATTATAATATTTTATTTCAAATAATACATGATCAAATAAATATTTTACATGCATTTTAAGTAATTTTTATCTTTTAGACGTTCTATTTATAACATGCACCATCAAGAAAATATTTTAAATCCTTTTTTTAAATATTAAATATTTTTCAAATATTTGAAAATACTTAAAATCATATATCAGTTATCAAGGATTATTTTTTAGAATGACATGATATGTAATAAAAAAGGTTTAAACTATTAATGACAAAAACCCTTAACTTTAACAGAAATCTTAATAGCAGGAGAGTTAAGAGTTAAAAAATGAAACGTTAGGGAGTCTTAATTTAAAGTTTCAAAAGTTAGGGAGGTTATGTACAACTGATCCAAAATTCAAGGGTTATATGTAATTTAACTATATATATATATATAAATATATGAAACTCCAAAATAGAACTCACTAATTAAATACGCGTGAGATGGGGACACATTAGGGTCAAAATCTTTAGAGAACATCCAAATTAAGGCATTGTACATAAACATAACGTGTGAGACAAGCACAATTGAATAAAAAGTAGTATAGTGTCTTAATTGGCCCCACACAATTGAAATTGAAATACATGAACATTCAAATATGCATAATGGATTCACATAAAATGGATAATGACAATTAGAACATGCCTAATTATTTTTAATTGTTTTTTTTAAATCACCACCCTCTGTAACATCCCAAATTTTAGAAAAAAAAATAATAATAAAATAAATAAATAAATAATTATATAAGGGTTTCTGAATATTACTAAAATCTGAAAAGCATTGGAAAATAAATTTATAATATTTCAGGCATTCTTAATATATTTTAAGGCTTATTCTCTCTAAGAAATAAAGAGAAATAATTAGAAGATAAAAACTTAAATTAGAGAAAAGAGATAATAAGGGCTTATTTAAAGTCTTGTCATGACATATAACAATTAAAAAGCCTTATAAATAAATTTATGAGGCACAGTATATTTTTAATAATTTTTTAAAGTTTATTTTCTTTATTAGTTAAGGAAAAATAGCTGGGAGATAAATTTAAATAAGGAAGTATTTAGAATCTTGAGGTAATGTTTGTTATTTAAAAAGTCTTATAAATGAATTTAGAAATTAGAACATATCTATAGAAATTATTTTGGGACAGACTTAAGTATATTTTCAAATGATAATGGTAAATGAAATTACCATTTAAGAGAAAACATAAATTGGGAAAATTAAAAAGACAATATCTGCCCCTAGTTGAAAAATATCTTCAGCAAAAAGAAGGGGCAAAATGGTAAAACACCTATATAAAAATATCACCCCCTCATCTTTAAATACATTTCTCACACGTGTTCTATCTCATTTCCTTCTCCCTCACCGACTTCACTCTGCCTTCCCTCTTCTCTCTTACTCTCACGTTCTCTCCTCTGTTCCCTCTGGTTCCACGAGCGACGGACGATGGTTCCAGCGGCGGCTGGCGGCGAGAACGGCGGCGAGAGATGGCTGAGATTCATGTGGAGCTTAGGTAAACCTTCGTCCTTCATTTTCCTCTCCTCTCTGGTCTGATTTGAGTGGATTTGAGAGGAATCGATTTCGGGTTTTGGGCGAATTTGAGAATTTTAAACCAGTGAAATTGAAGCTTAGATTTCGATTAATAACATTTGTGAAGGATTTTAAGCAATGGAGGGGTATTAGTGAGGTTTTCCCCCAAATTTCATCCTCCGATCACTGTTCATCCATCGCCATTTCCGCTAAATTTCTGGGCAACAATGACTCGAATGTTTAATTGGTCTTGCTTAGGGGTAAGATTGATACTATAAATGTGTTTTGTATGGGGGATTATGAAGTTTGGATTTCGGTTCAATTTTTCTTCCTCTCCTGTCTCCATTCGAATCTGACGGGATTAAGGGGACAAAATTTTTACAGTAATGTAATCAAGATTAAGAAGATATGATAAGTATCTTGTATATTTAATTTTGTAGTTTTGGAATCTTTGATTTTATTCTTCTTCTCTGTCCGATTTCTTTGGTTTGTTGGATTTCTGTTCTTTCGTGATTTCATTTCTGATTGCCATAGAGGGAGAATGAATTGTCGTTTAATTGTGTAAGGTTGAGATTTTAGATGGTGAATGGTTTTGAAGACCTCCGTTCTTTCACTTCTGCCTCTGTTTCCTCTGTCTTGTTCGGTCCCTGTTCTTGGTGGTCCGAAAATTTGGATGCCTTTCCCCTGTGATTTTTGCTCCTGGATATGATTAAGGAAAGGTGAAAATGATGTTGATTGTTAGGAGGATGATTGGAAAAATTTCTGGTCTTTCATTGTGTAGGTGTCCTGGTTGGGCAAGAAGAAAAAAAAAATATAGGAATGTGAGCTTTGATTTTTCTTTTCTGTCTGTTGATTTTAGTGCTATAAAGAGAACAAGAATTGGAATATTTTGAGATTAAGAGTTGGAACCGATATGGCCTAGTACTTTTGGATATCTTTTGTGATGATTTGAAATAGATAATAGCAAAGAATTTACTGTTATTCTTAGGGAATGTATGGTTAGAATTGGACTATCAATAATTAGTTGGAGATATTGCTTAAGCTGATTCATAGTTGCTGTTTAGAGATTTTCAAAGGTAATGTGGGAATATTGAAGTGATAAGTTAAATATTTAGGACTCTCAAATCTTAAGACTATTTTTGTAAGATGAATTTCATAGGGGGTACCGATTTGGATTATTATTGTATAAAGATTTGTGAAGGTTTTATGGTTGGCAAAATATACACTGGTGTTATTAGGTTGAGTTTCAAGTATTGAACGCAATCTTGAACTGAATTAGTGTGAAGGTCATGTATGAGTTATGTGTGACGTTGAATTGTATTGTATTGGAAGCTGTGGGAGATATATGAAATGACTAAACTTGGGTTAGCATAGGTGCGGTAGTGAATTAGGAATTGAATTTGGTTACGCTGGATCTTAAATCTAAAGAATTAGTTAAAACTTGATGGTGGAAGTTGGTTAATGAGGATTTTGATTTAGACTAAAGTTAGAATCTAAATTCATAATGATTTGAATTTTATTGATTGATGGTAAGGAATTCTTAAGACTACCAGAATTAGGCCTAGAGGTTTGATAAGCCCTGGATATGATTTTCTGTTAGATCTTGAACCTTGAATTATTGTCTTAAAGGTTTTCTTTAGGGGAAATCGGGTGACTATGGTAAGAGTTGGAAAAATCACAAACTTATGGAAGAATCATTGAAAGGTTTAATAGTTAGATTTGTTGGAAGTAATGAGTTGAGTTCTGTAAGTCTTGATCTATTGATAAATGAAGGGTTTAGGTACTAGTTGGAATAAAATCTCAAGACTGAAATCTATATGAAAGTTAAATATGATTAAGTGTGATATTGGGTGGCATTATATGAAAATCATTAGGGATTATCGAAGGTTGGGGTGTGAGATTTGGTTGAAGTAAAGATGGATGGGATTACTTCCTCTGTTTAATTTGATTTTAAGAATGAAGGGGCTTTGAAAATAATGAAAGAAGAATGTTGATAACTAATCTATTATGTTAGAAATTTGAAGTGGGAGACTCAATAGTTTATTAGTGCTGTATGAGATTTAATTTAGGGCAATTATTTTAAAAGACTTCTGGAAGAATTGATTCTGTAGTATTTGTAGGGACTAACTGTTCATATTTGAGTAGGAAAAGTAAAGGAGGAAAGAGGATTTATGTACTTTAGCTTTTCATATAATTAATTCCAGTTTAGTTTCTAACTGGGGTTATTATATCTAAAGGATATTATAATTTGGGTGAAAAATATAGATTTCAAAAAGTTTGAATTTATTTCTGTGCCTGGTTCCATGTCTGATTGTTCTGTATTCTAATAATAGGAAGTAGCGATAAAAATAGAAATTGAATCTAGCTACAGTCTGTATGTTGGACTAAATATTATAAGTTGAAATCTTTGTTATAGTTCTGTTCTCTTAAACAGCATTTTCAGTGACAACAGCGAATCAGTTGTAAGCTATGATTCTTATAAGATTAGAATTATACTATACAAGAATAAGGAAGTAATATGGTAGAAGATGGTAAAGTTCAATAGATTAGTTATAATTAAGTTATGGTGATTTTTTTTATATTTAATTTTTGGAAAAGATGATAATGAGAATTAGAATGGTTAATTGAAAAGAATTATCTTAAGTGGCCTTTTAATTTTAAAAAGGGTCAAAATATTTAAAGTAAAACCTATTTATATAAGATGTAAAGAAATGGGTAGTATTAAGTATATTAGGACCCCGAGAGAGACGCTGAATAATTATATAGAAATTTAGATATTAATTTATTGTTTATACTAAATGTCAATAGGTCTTGATAGTAAAATAATTTGAGAAGATCAGTGGAAAAGAAAGGAGCAAGCTTATGGTTAAAGTTCTGGTATTCCAGGTAGCAGTTTATCTCATTATTTTTTTTAAAAAGAATTGCATGTATTATTTTGTAATAACTGTTGCATTTAGTTGGTAAGTTATTCCTCAGTTGGAGTACTCCAGGCTTGTTCGCTACCCCTTTGCCAAACCAGTTTAGTTATAACGGGATTGTTATAACGAGAAGTCCTGCAGGTAGAGCCTTCACTAGTTAACGAAAGTATCGTTATCAGTGTTGGTAGGTGCGGATCGCACACAGATTAATAGGAGTAAAACTATCATCATTTGGGCAGTTTTATAAAATATATACATGGCAATACATGCATGAGTTTACAGTTAATGACATAAACTGCGTTAAACTGCTGTTTCAGAGAAGCTGGATGATAGTGGGCTAGTTGAGATAAGGCAGGAGTGCTGGAAGAAGATTAGGAGAAGAAATTAAGATTAGATTATTAAAAGTAAGTTTATTTGTATATGATGTAAAATTAAATTATTAAATTAATAGCAGAAAGCATAGAAAATAGAATTATATAGCTTTATTAAGGAATTTAAATTTCCCAAGTTTTATGAATTAAGAATAAACACCATAAGAGGGTTAGAGTATTTTTAATTGTTTTATTAACCACTTTATTTTATAAAGAGTTTTTAAATTATTCAATTTGTCCGGAAAGTCCATTCCAACTGTAATAAAGTTGGAACACTGTTGATAAGAAAAAGTTTTAAATTTTTCGTATTTTTGGGCTTCCGACATTAAAAAGTGGTTGTAATTCAATTAAAATTGTTATAATATATTAGAAAATTTAAGGTGTTACACCCTCCATTAACTTCTTCCAAATGGGGGTGTTGAGCTTTGCTCTAGTGACCTGAATGGCTTGGGCAGGACCAGTTTGGTCAGGCCATCATACTGCTTGAACATTTTCAAATATATATATATATATATATATGTTTTTTAATGTAAGATTATGGGTTAAAAACGTCAAATTTTATAAATACAAAAAGTTATGATAGCTCCTAATATTTGGGCATTAGTATTATTTAAATTTTTATTAGTGGTTGTGAAGATTGGGATTAGGTGTCCTGTAACGAGTTTTATATGCAGTGCTCAAGTGCCACCAATCAAGGCATAAAGATAAATATTTATATAACGAAAAGAACATGATAATCTTATAAATGTGTTGGTATTGTACCTGCACTTAACCCCGCACTGAACACAAAACTCGCTAAACTCATAGCAGGGGCTATATTCTGGTATATTTTCGAAGTTTCTGAAGCCAAAGTAATTAATAGCAAATCTGAAGCAGTAAACTTGTTCCTGTTGTTGATTATTATTTCTGAATAACTACTTCAATTTCTCAATTTACTATTTTGGTTTTGCTATTAATTACTCCTATTTCAGAAGTTTCAAAAATATAGCGAGCGTCAGTTTCAACTAATCACAAAGTTCCTAATCCATTTGTCTTATTTATGAAAAAAAGATTAGTTAATAACAAAATAAGAAAGATAAATAGAGAAACCCCAAGTAGTTATTAGATGATAATCAGTAACAAGGGCATTGTTTCTTACTTCAGTATAGTTGTTTACAATTTTGGTTTTAATATTAATTACTTTTGTTTCCAAAATTTAAAGTGTATTAGGAATATTTTAAGGGCAAGACTATAAGCGTCAAAGCCCTAATGGCTATCGGCCCAAAGGGACTCCTAAACTTAAGGGCCTGTTTGAATTAGTTTTTTGAGAATAACTTTTGAGAAAAAAGCTAAAAAAAAAACATAACTTTTGGAGAATAGCTTTTCTGAAAAAATAGCTTTTGATAAAATGAGAGTGTTTGGGTAGGCATTATCAGAATGACTTTTTCACTTGCAAATTACAAAAAAAGACATTAGCTAATGTGGTATTTGCATATAAATGATAAAATTTTGTTTCAAACATTTTGAACATCCAATTTTATAATTAGTAATAAATTTTAAATTAGACTTGTAAAAAATTAAAATTATAACACTAATCAATTTTAATATGATAAAAAAGCTCAAAAATATATTAGTTAGCAAGTAATAGAAACCCAAACTTTTCTTAAATGGAAATTATTTTTTTTATAAAATATATTATTATCAACCTGAGTGGCTGTGAGAAATAGGAAACAAGAGATGGGTGACGATGCTTTTGTTAGCTGGCCCTTAGTTCGAGCAGGACAAAAAGGACAGTGAAGGAGGAGAAGAGAGTAGAAGAATATATGGCAATTTTGGTAAAACATTTATAATGGGATAGAAAGAGGGAAAAAGCAGTTGGAAAAGGGGAAAAGTAGATTTTTCCAAACTATGGTTTTAAACCTCAAAACCTAGGTTTCAACAAAAAAAGTGCTTTTACAAATTTGGAGAGTGTTTGACATGCTCTTTTTGAAACCTAGGTTTGGGTACCAAAAAAATGTTTTTTTTATGGGTATCCAAAAAGCACTTAGTGATTGGCAGCTGAAAGAGCTTAAATGATTGGTTGTCCAAGCTTTGACAATTGGCCGACAAGGGATGGTTTTTCAAAAAGGGAAAAGAAGTGAGGGCACTAATGGTTTTTCACAACCTTTTAAAATTTTAATAGAGTGATTTGGGGTTATTGAACTTCAACACCTTAACATATCATCTTTTTAAAATAATTCAAGGGTATTTTTCAGTCCTTTTTTTTCCTTATAATGAACTCCACTCCTCTTTGTAAACCAAACAAAAATTATTAAATTACATTCCCTCCCCTTCCTCTCTAACCAAACAAGACCCCTCTCCTCCCCTAATAATTATGATAGGTGATACACTTTTATTTTCATCTTTTTGAAAAGTCAAATTAAGAAATTAGGAAAGAATTAAAAAACTCCATATATCGTTAGAATCAAAGTCTTTTTAAGAGCATCAAATTACGGCAATGGACAAAAAACTTTGTAAGAGGAGCATAATTGAACATTGCAAATGCGGTCTATTGGCCCCGCACAATTCGAACTGGAATACATGAACATGAATTATATAAAATGTGCATAATGGATTCACAAAAATTGGAATGTGACAATTAGAAAATATCAATGTTTTTTATTCACTTTTTTTTAAAAAAAGAAAAGAGTCACCAACTCTACCTCCCATTGCCTTCAATCCAACAGGGCCTGAGTAACTATTCACTCCATAATCCCTCTTTCAGTTCTTTATGAGCTTTTTTGGGCCTCAACGAGCCATAATAAGGCTTTATTTGCTTCCCTTATGTGCATATATGCGTTCCCTTTTAGGGAGAATTGAATGTTTACAAAATTTGCTTTACATTTTTTAATGATGAGCTCTGCTCAAGAAAAGTACAGACAGTAATGGAAAAAACAAGAAGAAAGAACAGGAACAGAACAAGAGAGAAGAGAAGAAACAGAACGAGAAGAGAAAAGAGAGAATGAGAGAGATATGGTAGAGGGAAACAAATTCTACTTCAATCATAATCCTGTAAATCATACAATACTCCCTCATATAGCACTTCATGTGCCCCACAACCGAATTAGAAAGCAGCAACAACAATTCAATAACAGAAATGCCACATAAGCAATGTAATCAATAACAGAAATGCCACATAAGCAGTGTAAAATGACGTATATAACCTTGACCACAGTTAATATCCTAACATATGCCCATCCTTAAAAACATCCTTATCCTCAAGGATGAAGAGAAGATGCAAACTGAGGAAACCGAATAGAAAAATCGGCCCATACATACTTCCCACGTGGCCTCTTCAGGCAAGCCATCCGCCCAATGAACTAACACTTGAGTCTCAGCCTTGTTATGTTTGGGGACCACCCTCCTGTCCAAAATAGCAAACGGCATCTGCGGTCCACTCAGAGCAGAGCCATCATCAGGAAGGGAAACCACAGGAATATTCGAATCTGGACAAGGCTTAAGCAAAGAAACATGAAAGGTGAGATGCACCTTTGATTCTGTCGGTAAATCCAAGGTGTAAGCCACATCATTTACTTTAGCTACAACCCGAAATCACCCATAAAAATGAGGAGCGAGTTTGGCTGAGGGTCTTAAACTCACAGTCATCTGTCGGTATTGCTGAAGCTTCAGAAAAACCCAATCACCAACCTGGAAATGGCACTCTGAACGATGCTTATCAGCAAACTGCTTCATCCGATTGATAGCAGTAGCCAAATTCTGTTTGAGCTTGAACAATAATGCTTCACGAGCACTAAACGACCTATCGATCATGTCCAACTGGTATTCCTGAGGCAAATAAGGCGACGACAGGGGTGGTGGCTGACCGTACCTGATCTCGAAAGGAGTGGTCTTGGCCGAAGTATGGTATGAAGTGTTGTACCACCACTCTGCCATTGGCAACCACTTAGCCCAGTCCCTCGGATTCTGCCACGAAAAACATCTAAGGTACTGTTCAAGGCACCTGTTAAGAACCTCAGTTTGACCATCGCTTTGAGGGTGAAACGCGGTAGACAAGCATTGCTCAACCCCCAAACGCAAAAGGAACTCCCTCTAAAAACAACTAGTAAATACTGGATCTCTATCACTCACAATATTTGCCGGTGCCCCATGTAGCCTATAAATGTTGTCAATAAAGACTTGTGCTAATTCAACAGCAGTGAAAGGGTGGGCCAAAGGAATGAAGTGAGCATATTTGCTCAACCGATCAATAATGACCCAAATCGTATCCTTGCCCGTGGACTTAGGTAATTTCTCAATGAAGTCCATAGAAATGCTCTGCCATACACCTTTAGGAATGGGAAGTAGATGGAGAAGACCTGGATAAGCACTAGTGTCCGATTTGCACCTCAGACACCTTTCACATAAAAGTTTTTATATCCTTCAACATACCCTTCCAGTAGAAGAGTGCCTTAATTCGATGATACGTTGCTCTCACCCCCGAATGTCCTCCTTGTGCCCCCGAGTGCAACCACTGCATTATGGTTTGCTTAAGTTGTTGCTGAGATAGCCCAATCACTAAACGATGCTTCCTAAGTAACATATCAGATTCCCACTGATATTTAGGATGAGCACCTGGGTCTGTTGCAGCTCCAAAATCAATCGCTGAAGGTCACTGTCATGTTTCCAATTGTGTTGAATCTGTGTCCACAATTCAGTCAAAACAGTAGAACAGAAATAGTTAACAAATTTCCATGAGTGGCACGCGACAAAGCATCGGCCGCACCATTATCAGTCCCCTTCCTGTATTTAATTTCATATTGTAGTCCCATTAACTTAGTAATCCAAGTATATTGGGAAGGAGTAGAGAGCCTCTGCTCAAGCAAAAATTTGAGACTACGCTGATCTGTAAGTATAGTAAAAGGGCGAATACTCAAGTACTGCTGCCATCTCGACACAACATTAACAATGGCCAACAGTTCCTTGTCATATACCGATAGCAACTGGTTCTGAGGAGATAAAACCTTACTAACATATGCAATTGGATGCCCTGCTTGAGTCAAAACTACCCCAATCCCAACCTTGGACGCATCAGTTTCTAGAACAAATGGCAGTGCTAAGTTCGGTAAGGACAGAACAGGAGCATTAATTAATGCTTCCTTTAATGTATTGAAAGCTTGCTCTGCCTCTCTATCCCAATGAAAATTATCTTTCTTCAACAAATTGGTCAAAGGGTATGCTATGATTCCATATGACTTAATGAAACGTCTATAATACCCTGGTAGACCAAGAAATCCACGTAACTATTTCAATGTTGTCGGAATAGGCCACTCCTTGACAGCTTCAAGTTTGGACGAGTCTGCTGCCACTTTTCCTTCAGCGATCACACGGCCTAAATATTCAATACTCTGAGTTGCAAAAGCACACTTAGACCTCTTGACAAAAAAGTTATTCATTTGCAATATATCAAAGACAGAACGAAGGTGTTCTTCATGCTCTTCCATGGAAGCACTATACACCAATATATCATCAAAAAATACCAGGACATACTTGCGCGACTGTTAAGCTCCTAAAATTTCACATATTTCATCACAATTTTTTCTCATTTGTATATATTTTTGAAAGTGATGTTATGAAATAGACATAAAAATTCAAAGAAAATATTTAATGAAGAAGAAAGTGTTTGTGCATGAAAATTTGAGCTTAATGATTCTTTGCTTAGAAATTTGTGTGTGAATGTTACTAAATGTTAAAAGCTCATCAACCCTGTTTTAAACTTGTATAGGAAGAGGTGATAAAGAGAAAAAGCCAAAGAGATGCAAGGAGAGCTGGAATGAAGAATGAGAGATGACAAAAAGGCAAGGAGCCAGAAGTGAAGTGACTTCGCCGTGGGTTTCGCCGCGGCGAACCCACGGCGAGTGTATTCATCCTCTGGAGGCAAAAACTCATTCGTTCGCCGTGACTTCGCCGCGGCGAAGCCACGGCAAAAACACCTAAAACTGCACGTTTTGATTAATTAAAGTTGTCTGAACGCAATAAAGTGTATTGAATGCGATCTGAAAAAGAGACAGAGCATTTGGGGCACGTTTTGGAGCATTTGGGAGCTTAAGGAAAGAGTGGGGAAGAGCTAGGAAGCTTGGAGATTCTTGGAGAGATTCAAGTTGTAATCTTGGTTTCTTTTCTTCTTCCCTTTTCTCTAATTTCTGCTATGTCTCTGCGTTTTATTTCTTGTTTCCTTTCTTATTCACTCATGTGTAACTAAACCCCTATTCTAGGGTTACTTTGAACCATTTAATGGATTGACTCTTGTATTTCCTTCCTTTGATGTATTTAATGAATTTTTATGTATGGATTTTCATCTTGCTTTAAATGATACAAGTGCTTGATCAGCACTTGAAGTGTTAAATGAAGTATGACTTGAGAGAGTATATTTTGTTTTAGAACTTGGAGGAAATCATGTTAGACTTGAAATTTATGATTTTAAATGGATGGTTTGTTGATAATATAGAGATATAATTATTGACCTAACATTGTTCATATAAGGTTGGTGGAACATTTATGGCTAGCTTTAATTGTTGCAAGAGATTGTGCAATTAATGCTAGTAAAAATTTGATTTTGACTTGAGAGAGCTTTTTCAAATGAAATTGAACCTTGAACTCATGCATGAATTTCATTAGGTAAGAAAAAGGGAAGGAATTTATTGGGTCTTGAAGTTAAATGGGGAAAGGTAACCCTAGGTTTTCTCATCCAATTTGTCAAGTATTTCTCACATCATTGTTCTTGTTCAAAACTCTTAGACTAAAAATCTCAAAAAGAAGTAACCTTTTAGGACTTTAATTTTATATGCTAACTCTTCAAAGCAAAATCTTGTTTAGCTCAACTCAATCTAATACACTAAGCCTTCTGTTTGATCGCATTTGTAACCAAATCTCTGAGGGAACGATACTTTTCTTATTACTCTATTACTTGATGCGACCCGTGCACTTGCGGACCGAACAAGTTTTTGGCGCCGTTGCCGGGGATTTGGCAACAAATCCTTTGGTCAACCTTAGGCTTGGTTATTGATTTCGCTTGAGCTTGTAATTATTTACTTTTCTTTTAATTTCTTTTCTTAATTATAGTTAATTTTGTTTAGTGTGATACTCGCTTGGTTGTGCTTCTTATAGGTACCATTTCGGTTTATGCAAAGCTTGGAATTTGGTAGCTTGGAAGTGGTACTTGAAGGAGCCCATCTCTCTAACGAGGAAGAAGAAACTGAATCTGAAAGCATGGCTAACGATGAATATGACCGGGCTACGGTCAATGACTTTGCTAGTCGGAATATGCGAGGTGCTCAATCTTGCATTCAGATGCCAGAGATGCAAGCACATACCTTTGAGATTAAACCGGTGATGATTACCATGCTGCAGTTGAATGGGCTATTTCATGGGCTGTACAATGAAGATGCCAACAAACATTTGATATACTTTCTGGAAGTATGTGGGTCTTTCAAGTAGAATGGAGTTCCCGAAGATGTTCTCAGACTTAGATTGTTCCCTTTTTCGTTGCAAGACAAAGCAAGGGAATGGTTTGATAATCTACCGGAGGGATCGATTACTTCTTGGGCCGACCTTGAGGCCAAATTCAGAGCCCGATTTTTCTCTGATGACAAGTCTGTTGAATCTAGAGAAGCATTTCTGAGCTTTAAGCAACACCCGGATGAGCACCTCTATGCTGCGTGGGAGAGGTACAAGATGTTGATGAGGCAATGCCCTAATCATGGGGTAGATAAACGGGTGATACTTCAAATCTTTTGTACTCGTCTGAATGCTCAGTCTAAGACGATGGTTGATTCCATGACCAATGGAGGGTACAAAAATATTCCTGTTAATGAAGTTTTTCGACTCTTAGACAATTATCTGCCAATAACTCTCAAGGGATTGATAGAAAGACTTTGCAATTAATGGCAGCACCTAAAGAAGATGCTCCCTCGTCCGCACAACTTGCAACCCTTATTTCTGCAATCAATAAACGTTTTGATGTGATAGAAACTCAGATGCAGAGGGGTAAATCTCACAGGGTACATTCTGTACAATCCACCCCAATTGTGTGTGATCAGTGTAATGATGTACATTTTCCAGATCAGTGTCCACTTTATATGGCTTCTGAGTCAGTCAACTACATGGGCAGATTTCAAAATCCACAGAACAATCCATACTCACAGACCTACAATCCTGGGTGGAGAAACCATCCCAACTTCTCATGGAATCAAGGGCAAAATGTTAATCAACCGTCATCTTCGGGTGTCAAACCTTCTCACCCTCCAGGTTTTCAATAACAACCTAGGCAAGCCCCTGTCAAGGAGGAGGAATCTAAAATGGAAAAGATGATGGCTCAGATTTTAGCTGGACAAGAGGCTCAGAGGGTTGAGACCAGAACAGCTCTTTCCCTTCATGACACGGCCATTAAAAATCTTGAGGTGCAAATGGGGCAACTGGCCTCACAAATGAATGCTATGTCAAGAGGTAATCTCCCGAGTGATACCATTCCTAATCCTCTAAGGATGGTAAGGAGGAGTGCAAAGCTATCACATTGAGAAGTGGGAAGCAGGTAGCTAACATGCCTCTCCTCATTCAAAGAGTGATGAAGTTGTTCAAGAGGTTGTTCCGGATGAGGATGACAAAGTTGATGAGGAGATCTTAGTTGAAGAGAATGATGGCATCAAGAAAAATGTTGTTGAGCAGAACGATGAAGCTAAAGGCAAAAAGGAGGGTGATGACAAGAAGAAGCTACAAGAGGCAAAGCCAAAATATGTGCCTCTACCTCCATTTCCTCAGAGGCTTAAGAAGCAACAAGAATATGGTCAATTCAAGAAATTTCTGGATATGTTCAAGCAATTGCAGATCAACATTCCATTTGCTGAAGCTTTGGAGCAAATGCCAAAATATGCCAAGTTCATGAAAGATGTGCTCTCAAAGAAGAGAAGATTCAACGAATTTGAAACAGTAGCGGTGACCAAGAGTTTTACTGATGTTATCAAGCAATTCCCCCCAAAGATGAAAGATCCAGGGAGTTTCTCTATTCCATGCCACATTGGAGACAAATTCTTAGGCAAAGCTTTATGTGATCTTGGGGCAAGTGTAAACTTAATGCCTCTTTCTGTTTTTAACAAGTTAGAGTTGGGTGAAGCGAGACCAACCACTGTCATTTTACAGCTTGCAGACAGAAGCCTGTCTTATCCACGGGGTATTATTGAAGATGTATTGGTGAAGGTGGATAAATTCATTTTTCCTGCAGATTTCATTGTACTCGATTTTGATGCAGACAGAGAAATGCCCATTTTATTAGGAAGACCATTCTTAGCAATGGCTAGAACTCTGATTGATGTAGAAAAAGGTGAGCTCACCTTAAGAGTTGCAGATGAGCAAGTCACCTTCAATATGCATAAGTTGATGAAGTCTCCTAATCAGTCAGACCAGTGCTTCTTTGTGGATGTTCTGGAGCAAGTGGTGCAGGAAGGATTTAATGAGTCTAGATGTCATGATCCTGTTGAAGCAGCTTTACTTGGGCTAGAAAATGAGGGTGTGGACATGCAGGAGTGTTTAGCTATTATGGATGCATCAAACCCCTATCCTCGGAGTCGGGTGCACTTTGAATCTCTAGACTTGACTTCCCTTGATAGACCAACCCTAAAATCATCTCTGGAAGAACCACCCTCTCTTGAGTTAAAACCTTTACCCTCCCACCTGAAGTATGTCTATTTGGGGGCTAACAACACTTTTCCAGTGATCAATGCTTCAGACTTATCAATGCAACAAGAGGAACAACTAGTTGAAGTTTTGAAAGCTCATAAGAAAGCCATTGGATGGACTATTGCCGATATCAAGGGTATTAGCCCTTCAACCTGTATGCACAAGATTTTTCTGGAGGAGAACCATAAATCTTCCATTGAGCATCAAAGAAGATTGAATCCAATCATGAAGGAAGTAGTGAAGAAAGAAATATTGAAATGGCTTGATGCGGGCATTGTGTATCCTATCTCTGACAGCTTTTGGGTGAGCCCAGTCCAATGCGTCCCCAAAAAGGGCGGCATGACTGTAGTGGCTAACACTCACAACGAGTTGATTCCCACTCGCACTATCACAGGCTGGAGAGTTTGTATGGATTATCACAAGTTGAATGCCGCCACCCGGAAGGATCATTTTCCTCTTTCCTTTATCGATCAAATGCTTGATAAACTGGCTGGGAAGGAATTCTTTTGCTTTTTAGATGGATACTCTGGATACAATCAAATTGCTATAGCGCCTGAAGATTAGGAGAAGACCACTTTTACATGTCCATATGAGACTTTTGCATTCAAGCACATGCCGTTTGGCCTATGCAATGCACCGGCAACTTTTCAGAGATGCATGATGGCTATCTTCTCGGATATGATCGAGCATTCTATGGAAGTCTTTATGGATGACTTCACAGTTTTTGGGGATTCCTATGATGAGTGCTTGAACAACTTGGCTAATGTGTTGAAAAGATGTGAAGAGACTAACTTGGTATTGAATTGGGAGAAGTGTTACTTCATGGTAAAAGAAGGCATAGTTCTTGGCCATCGAGTATCCAAAAATGGCTTAGAAGTGGATAAAGCAAAAATTTCTGTGATTGAGCAACTTCTCCCACCCATTAATGTCAAGGCGGTGAGGAGTTTTCTTGGCCACGCCGGCTTTTATCGCCGCTTCATCAAGGACTTTTCAAAGATAGCTAAACCATTATGTGCATTGCTTGAGAAAGATGTTGAATTCAAGTTTGATGATGTATGTATGAAAGCATTTGAAGAATTAAAGAGAAAGCTTGTCTCTGCACCAATTGTGATGGCCCCTGACTGGTCTTTGCCCTTCATTGTTATGTGTGACGCTAGCGATTATGCTGTGGGTGCTGTTCTCGGGCAAGAGAAAGATAAATTGTTCCACCCAATATATTATGCTAGTAGAACACTTGATGATGCACAAGAAAATTACACAACTACTGAGAAGGAGTTGCTTGCAGTAGTGTATGCCTTTGGAAAATTTCGGGCATATCTCGTGGGAGCTAAAGTTACAGTGTATACTGATCATTTTGCCTTGAAATATCTCTTTAGCAAGAAGGATTCAAAAGCACGGTTGATTAGATGGGTGCTTTTATTGCAAGAGTTTGACTTGGAGATTATGGATAGAAAAGGCACTGAGAATCAAGTAGCTGACCATTTATCTAGATTGAGTACTGATGCTCAATTAGAGAGTGACAAAGATATTGATGAGACATTTCCTGATGAACAACTCTTTAGTGTCATTCTTACCATGACTCCTTGGTATGCTGATATTGTCAACTTTCTTGTTTGTGGAATCATACCTCATGATTTGAAACCTCACCAACGCAGAAAGTTTTTACATGATGTTAAGTTCTATCAGTGGGAGGAGCATTTCTTGTTCTATCAATGTGCCGATCAAATGTTTAGACGCTGTATACCAGAATTTGAGCAACAAGATATTCTAAGCTGTTGTCACTCTTCCGAATATGGAGGACACTTTGGAGGCAACAAAACTGCTGCTAAGGTTCTACAATGTAATTTTTATTGGCCCACCTTGTTCAAAGACTCTTATGATTTCGCGGTGAATTGTGATCGATGTCAAAGATTGGGAAACATCTCTAGAAGAAATGAAATGCCTTTGAACAACATGTTGGAAGTGGAATTATTTGATGTGTGGGGCATCGACTTTATGGGACCTTTTCCCAAGTCTTTCAATAATCAATACATCTTGGTTGCCGTTGATTATGTCTCGAAATGGGTTAAAGCAATTGCTTTACCCACTAATGATGCAAAGGTGGTGGTGAAGTTCTTGAAGAAACGTATTTTTACCCGTTTTGGAGCCCCTAGGGCCATTGTGAGTGATGGAGGTACTCATTTTTGCAACAATAAATTTCAAGCTCTTTTGAAGAAATATGTGTAAGACACAAGGTTGTTTTGCCATACCATCCTCAGACTAATGGCCAAGCTGAAATCTCCAACAGGGAGATTAAGAAAATCCTTGAGAAAATCGTGAGCACCATTAGAAAGGATTGGTCAATTAAACTTGATGATGCATTGTGGGCCTATCGAACGGCATACAAGACTCCCATTGGTATGTCTCCTTATCGGCTAGTGTTTGGGAAGGCATGCCATCTACCGGTGGAATTGGAACATAATGCTTATTGGGCTATCAAAAAGCTCAACTTTGATGCAAAGGCTGTGGGTGAAAAGAGACTCCTTCAAGTTAATGAACTTGAAGAATTTCAGTTCAATGCTTATGAGAGTTCAAGGTTGTACAAGGAGAAGACAAAGAGGTGGCATGACAAGAAGATCATCTCCAAGACTTTTGTGCTAGGACAACGAGTGCTCTTGTTTAATTCTAAGCTGAAACTATTTCTGGGAAAACTCAAATCCCGATGGTCAGGACCGTTCACTGTGGTCCAAGCACTTGATCGTGGTGTGGTTGAGCTTGAAAGCAATGATGGACAGAAATTTAAAGCCAACGGTCAAAGACTGAAGCACTACTGGAATGGTGAAGTGGATCGTGCATCGATCAAATTACCTCTTTCTGATCTTTCTTGAAGCAGAAAGAAAGTCTGGCTGAAGACTTTAAACCAAGCGCTTCTTGGGAGGCAACCCAAGTTCTAAACTTTTTTCTCTTTACTTTAGTTTTCAAGTAATTTCTTATTAGGTTAGTAGATTTATCCTTGGTCTTCCTTGTTGTAGGAGGAAAGGTGGTTCTTACAAAGTAGGGATGAAGAAAGAGGTGGAAGGGAATAGCAAGATGAACATTTGAAGCAAGAAGTGAACTACAAAGGGAAGTACTCTCACAACACCATTATGCATTAGTTTATCCGATAAATTTCATTGAATATCCACTTGATGAATTTTTGATGTGTGAGGTGAAAAATTATGTTTCCTGGATGATTGATTTGACAATATTGAATTGCATTGGTGTGTACTGCTACTATGGAATGGATTGTGTTGTCAAAAGTGTGAATTGAACTGTTAGAAAGTTTGGGGTAGCGAATTTAACTTTTGGAATAGAGTGAAGAGCTGAATATGAAGTGATTATGGATCTGTAATTTTGGTGAATTTGGTGAATTCTGTGATTTGAATGAATTGGGTATTAATTTGCAAATTCTGGGAAGTTGGAGCACGAAAATTGGATGTTGGCAGAGAAGAATCGAGCTCGCCGTGGACTTCGCCGAGGCGAAAGTCACGGCAAGCTACTCATGCCTCTGACCTTTTAAAATTTTTCGCCGTGGGTTCGCCGCGGCGAAACCCATGGCGAACTCCCTCATCCTCTGTATTGTTTACCAATTCTCGCCGTGCACTTCGCCGCGGCGAAGTCACAGCGAGAATTGGTAAACAATACAGAGGATGAGGGAGTTCGCGCCACAGCGAAGTCACGGCGAGCTCATCCATTCTCTGTATTTCAATGCAGAAGAGTCATACTCTTTCAGTTTTCATTTAACCCCTTTTGAATCTGTCCCACGTTTAAGTCCAAATGCATTACACCTTTTCACATTTCCCTCTTGTCTTTTCATTGTATTTTTAACCGTTCCCAAATCTATCAAACCCTATTCCTCTTTCATTTTTCTCACTTTCGCTCTCGTCTCGCCGTCTCTTTCGCTCTCCTCATTGTTCTTCGTCTTCCCCAATTTTCCTCGCCACTCCACGATACCCATTCCAACCACCATCATTATTTCACCTTCCTCTGTTCTTGTATTTCGTTCTCCAGCCTCCCCAACGCTTTCAAGGCCCAAGTGCAGATTTTCGGCCCTATCTCCCCTTCTCCACGTTTGAGTTCGAACTTGTCTTCCCATCTCCTATTTTTGGTATAATTTCTCACTTCTTTTGCTATTTCTTTGAGTAGAATCATGTATATATTATGTGTCTTATGGGAGTAGGGAGTTATTGATTTTAATAGGGCTGAACAGGGGAGTTTAAGGTTTTGCATGTAAATTTGAGGGGGTTAAATAGTTTTCTCATTCTAATCTGATGTTTAATGTGGTGGGGTTGTGCAAATTGAATATGCTATTTTTAGGCTTGAAAAGTGGGGCACCCGAGGTTTAGTTTAAATTGTGGGGACACTCTGAACTTAGTCTGGTGTTATGGGGCCTGCAAGAATTTCGTCTGAAAATCTAGGCCCATGTGTAGTCAATTTACACTGGCCACATGTACAGGAACCATTTTGGGTCTCACGTGGAAACTTTGTTGTCAATAAAGTACATTCTGTGGTCCCCTCATACCCCAGTGTTAGTGTTGCACAGGGCTTTGTTTTTGGAGTTATTGGGCTTTTATGGGCCATTTGATAAGGCAGTGAGGCTTAGGATTAGGCTTGGAATTTTTGGCTGACGTGTTAAAGGATTACATTCGTTGAAGTTTAGGGGTCAGGCTCTTTTGTTGGACTTAGTTTAATAGCCTTTTTGTTGTGATTCAGACTTTGTTAGGGTAGTGATTGTGTCTCAATTTTTATGCTCATTCAATCTGTTTGGTCTGCTTTTGGCTTGTTGATTTGCTCCCCTAGACCATGCCTCGCCGCAAGATGTTAGCTGGAACGGGTAAACGGTCTCAAGAAACATTCTCCGGCCAACCACAAGATTCTCGCCCTCCATCCAAGAAAAAGAGCAAAGCCCCGATGGATAAAAAGAAGATCAGGCCACTCCTTCAAGAGCGCTATTTCCCTGAAACGGATCTAGTGCCGTTTTACAACCAGGCAAAGGAGCACTATAAGTTTGCCAAGCTTTTGGGCCCACGACAGCGGGGCAATGAGACATTGGTTCGGCACTATTATAACCAAGCTGAAACGGGATTGATTGAGAACATACTGGATCCAAGTTCTCGTCAGGTGCTCTCTCGCTTTATAACTCCCTCTGTCATTAAGGACTTTTACAGCCTCCCCACTCTCCCTTACTGTCATTACAAGCGTATCAAGGAGGAAACAGGGAAATACCCCTTTAATGACATGGCTAATACACTAGTCATTCCGGGAGAGCCAGGATGGTTCCAAAGGACAGGGAACCAGATGTACTTGAACAAAAAATTCTTAACTCCAGATGCTAAAGCATGGCTCCATTTTATTTGCTTCAACGTGATTCCTACCGCGCATTTGAGTGATCTGACCAAAGAATTAGCCCTGCTCGTCTATTGCTTTATAAAGGGGTTACCTGTTCAGATCGAGGTCGTCATATATAACAGCATTCTTCACAGTGCCATCACCCCCAGAGAGGGAGCAGTCCTAGTATTCCTGCACTTTATTTCTGATCTGTTTGCTGCTCGGGATGTAGATGACCGTGATGATGATCTCTACTTTTATCTGGTACCTCTTTTTGACTATGAGGCAATTAAAGGGGTTGAGGTACCTGCTGTTCTACCCCCAGACCAAGATGTACCAATACCAGATGCAGATTCTGACAGCGCCCCAGCCACACGTGGTGAGATGAGGAGGATGATTGACCAATGGGGTAATCAGATGATGCGTGAATGAAAGCACCAGCGGGCTGAGAATCGCCTCTTGCGCAAAATGGTTAAAAAGATGTCTCTCAAGCTGGAAATCGAGCCATCTGAAGATGAGGAACTGGAAAATCGCTGGAAGGGGTCGGAAGAAGTCAGAGAGAGAAGCGAGCGCAGTAAAGCACCAGTAGTTGCAGATACAGATGTCGCGGAGGACTCTGACAGGGATGAGGATGGTTCAGAGGAGAGCTGGCAGGAGGGCGATTCTTGGGATGAGGCTGATGATTGACTGCTGTGTTCCAGTTGTTTTTATGTTGTTTATGTCTTTGTTTTGAGAATTTGATTTTCAAGTTTGATTGTAGTCATTTAATGCTTTTGATTGTGAATTGTTGCCAAACTCTATCTTTTGATTACCTGTTGTTTGAACCAGTACAGACTGTGGTAGTGGATTTAATGATTGATAATGTTTTTATTGCACATTTAGGCAAAGTGTGAACTGTTATTCTAGTTAGCTCTTTTTGCACATGATTAAGCTAACTTTCACTTTGTTGCTTTTGATTCCACTTGGTACATATTACACTGCATACAGGTATTTTTGACCCTTTCGTGCACCATTTGCATGAAAGAATACCCTTATTTTTCCCTGTTGACAAGTGAGGACATTATCAATTTTAAGTTTGGGGTTGAGGGTATATTATTTTGAAATCATTTTGAAAAATTTTGGCTGTAAATAATAGGGATACATAGTGATGGAAGTAGGTGAATGCATTGCCAAACTAAAGTTATTGCAATTTTGTTTGATTTGTGACTATAAGCCTGCTTGAAAATGGTGTGAAAGTTCAATGATTGAAATAAGTTACTTGACTGGATGGTAGGTAGAAAATTGGATATGTATGCATTGTATGATATGAGTTGTGATATTAGAGCAGGCATTTCCTTAAATTCCTTTGAGTAAAACTAAGCACGAATGGAGTGAAAGTCAATCTGATGGGTTGTAGGAAGGAAGGTTGTGGTAAACTGGTTTATGTGTTGAATCTCATTTGATAATTTTAAAAATCCTCTTTGGAAGACCTTAACATGCATAGCAAACTTCATGTGATTTGTGACAAATGATAGAGGCAATTCTTAAATGCGATTGGGCCTTTCAAGCTGACCTGGATGATATCAATATCATTTGATCCCAATTTTTGAGCCTAAAAGAAAAACAAAGATTGTCTTTTGTAAACCCAAAAAAAAAAGCTTGGTAAGGACCAACAAAATTGCTCAATTGAATAGAGAAAGAATGGGTATCTGAAAAGCACATCAAATCCATTATCTCAAGGTTTTTGTATATACTCTTATTCCCTTTTGCTTTAAATACCCTATACCCTGGCCAAGTTACAAGCTGAAAAGTCCTTTTGATTCAAAAATCATATGAGGTAAGTTGTGAGAGAAAGGGAGAAAGAAAAGGGTGGATAAAATTCGAAAAATGAGAGATTATACATAAGTTAGGGTGTTGCAACTGACTTGAATAAAACTCGGAAACTTTTCTTTCAACTCCAACACACACACACAAACTCAAGGAATTTTTAGGAAGCTTATCTTTAGTATTATGAAGCATTCATCTTGGCATGCACACTATACTTCTATCAATCGAAAAGAAAATAGTAACATATGAGAACAAGCATTTCAGCCAAAGTAGGGTGAGCTCATAAACAAGGGACATAGATTTTCAAAAATTGCTTGAGGACAAGCAAGAACTCAAGTTTGGGGGAGTGTTAAGCTCCTAAAATTTCACATATTTCATCATAATTTTTCCTCATTTGTATATATTTTTGAAAGTGATGTTATGAAATAGACATAAAAATTCAAAGAAAATATTTAATGAAGAAGAAAGTGTTTGTGCATGAAAATTTGAGCTTAATGAGTCTTTGCTTAGAAATTTGTGTGTGAATGTTACTAAATGTTAAAAGCTCATCAACCCTCTTTCAAACTTGTATAGGAAGAAGTGATAAAGAGAAAAAGCCAAAGAGATGCAAGGAGAGCTGGAATGAAGAATGAGAGATGACAAAAAGCCAAGGAGCCAGAAGTGAAGTGACTTCGCCGTGGGTTTCGCCGCGGCGAACCCACGGCGAGTGTATTCATCCTCTGGAGGCAAAAACTCATTCGTTCGTCGTGACTTCACCGCGGTGAAAACACCTGAAAATGCGCGTTTTGATTAATTAAAGCTGTCTGAACGCAATAAAGGGTATTGAATGCGATCTGAAAAAGAGACAGAGCATTTGGGGCACGTTTTGGAGCATTTGGGAGCTTAAGGAAAGAGTGGGGAAGAGCTATGAAGCTTGGAGATTCTTGGAGAGATTCAAGTTGTAATCTTGGTTTCTTTTCTTCTTCCCTTTTCTCTAATTTCTGCTATGTCTCTGCGTTTTATTTCTTGTTTCCTTTCTTATTCACTCATGTGTAACTAAACCCCTATTCTAGGGTTACTTTGAACCATTTGATGGATTGACTCTTGTATTTCCTTCCTTTGATGTATTTAATGAATTTTTATGTATGGATTTTCATCTTGCTTTAAATGATACAAGTGCTTGATCAGCACTTGAAGTGTTAAATGAAGTATGACTTGAGAGAGTATATTTTGTTTTAGAACTTGGAGGAAATCATGTTAGAATTGAAATTTATGATTTTAAATGGATGGTTTGTTGATAATATAGAGATATAATTATTGACCTAACATTGTTCATATAAGGTTGGTGGAACATTTATGGCTAGCTTTAATTGTTGCAAGAGATTGTGCAATTAATGCTAGTAAATATTTGATTTTGACTTGAGAGAGCTTTTTTAAATGAAATTGAACCTTGAACTCATGCATGAATTTCATTAGGTAAGAAAAAGGGAAGGAATTTATTGGGTCTTGAAGTTAAATGGGGAAAGGTAACCCTAGGTTTTCTCATCCAATTTGTCAAGTATTTCTCACATCATTGTTCTTGTTCAAAACTCTTAGACTAAAAATCTCAAAAGGAAGTAACCTTTTAAGACTTTAATTTTATATGCTAACTCTTCAAAGCAAAATCTTGTTTAGCTCAACTCAATCTAATACACTAAGCCTTCTGTTTGATCGCATTTGTAACCAAATCTCTGAGGGAACGATACTTTTCTTATTACTCTATTACTTGATGCGACCCATGCACTTGTGGACCAAACATCAACATATCAGCGAATATCCTATTCATTATAGCCTGAAAAGTAGAAGGGGCATTGGTAAGCCTAAAAGGCATCACCAAATACTCATAGTGACCGGCATGTGTCTGGAAGGCTATCTTTTGGACATCTTCATTCTTCATTCTGATCTGGTGGTAACCAGAATGAAGGTCCAACTTAGTAAACACCCTTGCTGCCACCAATTCATCTAACAAATCTTCGATCAATGGAATAGGAAAGCTGTCTCTAATTGTAGCCTTATTCAAGGCTCGATAATCCACATACATTCGCCAACTTCCATCCTTCTTCTTGACCAATACAATAAGAGATGCAAAAAGAGAAGTGCTGTGTTGAATTATACCCTAAGATAGCATGTCCTTGATCATAACCTCGATAACATCCTTCTGAGCTACTGACACACGATATGGCCAAATTTTAATGGGATTAGTTCCTTCTTTAAGAAGGATCCCATGATCATGCTCTCCTCGAGATGGTGGTAATTCAGTTGGCTCTCCAAATAGAGACCCATAAACCTACAACAGATTTTGAACTCCACCTGGAAGTTGCTCATTATCCTCAACCTTGAGTGCTGCACATTCCACACCCTCAAAACAAGGAATAATCTGGTAACCAAATATTCCTGGTAGTGAATGCATCAATTTCATCATTTTTATTTCAGGAATTAGACGATTCTTCCCAGCTTGTGCAGCAGTAAGCTTAACCCTGGATCCCTTCCAATCAAACTCCATTACCAGGTTCTTATAATCAATCTGAATTATTCCTAATTCCCTTAGCCACTGCATCCCCAAAACCATGTCATAACTAGCCAAAGGGAGCACTAACACATCAGAATTAAAGACAGTTTCATGTGTTCTCCATTCTAAATTGTCATAGTGTTCCTTAACCCACAGATTCCCACCTCCCGCTACAGTAATTTTCAAAGGACTCACGCTGGTTGTCTTCACATCAAGATCCCTCATGATGTTAGCATTAAGGAAATTATGTGTACTTCCAGTGTCAATTAAGATATGAACTATCTGTTTACCAATCTTACCACGGATTCGCATAGTCTTATAGCTAGTTGTACCAGTCATAGCATTCAAAGAAATAACGGGCTGCTCCTCACCATTATCCTCGTCTACAAATTCCCCTTCACAGAGGTTTATCTCAGCACCATCACCTCCACTGTCTATTACTTCCATTAAGAATATCTGCATCTTCTTTTTATTAGCACATTCATGATTGGAAGAATACTTTTCCCGATAGTAATAGCATAAATTTTTATTTCTACATTCTTCTAACTCCTCAGGAATCAATTTCTGCTTGAATGTGAAATTAGGTTTTCCTAATAGTCCTTTCGAGTTGGAAGGAGCTATCAAATTACCATTCAGCTTCTGGAAAACAGATACATTCGATTTAGCCTTGAATGAATAAGGAGAATTTCTAGAAGAGTTGTGCAACAATCCCTTAAAAAAAGATGAAGAATATTTACCAGTATGACCACTCATTGTAAGTCGTTGCAAAGAGTCCAAATTAGATTCCTGCAATCGAGCTAATTTCATAGCTTCTAGTAAGGTCTGTGGTCGAAGCAATTTCACTCCTGTAGCTAATTCAGGCTTCCATCCTCCAAGGAAACAACTCAAACGTTTCGTCTCAGGTAGATCTAATTTACACATTAGATTATCAAATTCCTTCTGAAATTCTGCCAACATTCCTGTCTGATTTAACCTCATAAGATCCTCCATCGGATCATCATTCAAAGGTCCAAAATTTATTCAGCATCAACAAACACAGGCCATGGAATTATACCTCGATGATAACGCTCAAAATTCTGGAACCATTTGTACGCATCACAGTCCAACGCGATACTTGTAAGTAGCGTTTTCCGAGCTTCAAGAGTGGCATCTAAGGTGAAATAGCGTTCACACTTAGCAATCCAAGCGTCAACATCCGACGATGGAAAATTAGGGAAATCTAGCTTGGTGTATCAATTAGGAATGTGATATTCATCATCCCTAGCATCGTACCTTTGTCCTCCCTGTACTTGCATATCAGCAATCTGTAATGACAATCATCTCATGATTTCTTGCATTTCATCCATCTGTAACCTTACTTCATTTACTCCTTCAAGATGATTTTCTATTCGACCAAATCTTTGGTCAAACTCTGCTCTGACTCGTTCTTCAATTTCTCGTAGGTTCGTTTGCGAACGTGTGCTATCCGCCATCCAGAAACACAACTTGCTCTGATACCAATGATGAGCTCTGCTCAAGAAAAGTACAGACAGTAATGGAAAAAACAAGAAGAAAGAACAGGAACAGAACAAGAGAGAAGAGAAGAAACAGAACGAAGAGAAAAGAGAGAATGAGAGAGATATGGTAGAAGGAAACAAGTTCTACTTCAAAAATAATCCTGTAAATCATACAATACTCCCTCATATAGCACTTCACGTGCCCCACAATCGAATCAGAAAGCAGCAACAGAAATGCCACATAAGCAATGTAATCAATAACAGAAATGACACATAAGCAGTATAAAATGACGTATCTAACCCTAACCACAGTTAATATCCTAACATTTAAACTTTCTCAGAAATAGAACACAATAAGATATAATTGAGTAATCTTGATTATAAAACTTATTTTTAAGAAAGATGAATCAAATTCAAATATCTCAATACTCAAGTTCCAATATTTATGACAATTTCATTAAAATTTCATTTTGAGTAAACAAATATTTATATTGCAAAGCTTCTGGGGACAATTTTGAGTAAATTTCCTTTTTTTGGTCCTTGCTCTAGGTACTTATTTACATCAAGCATCTGATATGTGGACTTTCTGATGAATATACAATAATCAGTGAAAGAAAAACTGATTTCCTAGTTGAATTTTGCCATTTATGTGCGATGACTTTCCTATTTAGTTGTACTTGCAGCACTATGAAGATTCTTCTCTCTTGTTGTAATGATTGTCTTACTCTGGTTGCTTCCTTTCCAAGTTTAGACGACACACACAATATATCATACATTCCTTTGATTAGTGTCTATGGGTTCTATAATGACGAGAAAGCTCATAGATGAATGATACACTTCAATTGTTTACTCCACTCGATCAGGGATTTTGATTATTTCTAGAGATTACTTAGGGGAAACATGTCAAAATTCTGCTTACTGAGGGGAAACATGTTAAAATTATTAATGACAAAAACCATTAACTTTAACAAGAATCTTAATAATAGGAGAGTAAAGAGTTAAAACATGAAATGTTAGAGGATGTTAATTTAAATTTTTAAAGTTTAGGGAGGTTATGTATAACTGATCCAAAATTCAAGTGGTTATATGTAATTGAAATATATATATATATATATATGAAAATCCAAAATAGAACTCACTAATTAAAGACGCGTGAGATGGGGACACATTAGGGTCAAAGTCTTTAGAGAACATCAAAATTAAACATAACGTGTGAGATAAGCACAATTGAATAAAAAGTAGTATAGTGTGTTAATTGGCGCCATACAAGTGAAATTGAAATACATGAACATTCAAATATGCATAATAGATTCACATAAAATGGATAATGACAATTAGAAAATGCCTAATTATTTTTAATTGTTTTTTTAAAAAAAATCACCACCCTCCATTAACTTCTTCCAAATGGGGGTGTTGAGCTTGGCTCTAGTGACCTGAATGGTTGGGCAGGACCAGTTTGGTCAGGCCATCAAACTGCTTGAACATTTTCAAATATTTTTTTTAATGTAAGATTATGGGTTAAAAACATCAAATAATTTTGTAAATGCAAAAAGTTATGATAGCTCCTAATATTTGGGTATTAGTAATATTTAAATTTGTATTAGTGGTTGTGGAGATTGGGATTAGGTGTCCTGTAACGAGTTTTGTATGCAGTGCTCAAGTGCCACCAATCAAGGCATAAAGATAAATATTTATATAACTAAAAGAATATGATAATATTATAAATGTGTTGGTATTGTACCTGCACTTAACCACTGAACACAAAACTCACTAAATTCATCTCAGGGGGCTATATTCTGGTATATTGTCGAAGTTTCTGAAGCCAAAGTAATTAATAGCAAATCTGAAGCAGTAAACCTGCACCAGTTGTTGATTATTATTTCTGAATAACTACTTCAATTTCTCAATTTACTATTTTCGTTTTGCTATTAATTACTCCTATTTTAGAAGTTTCAAAATATAGTCGACGTCAATTTCAACTAATCACAAAGTTCCTAATACATTTGTCTTATTCAAAAAAGAATAGTTTAAATATAGAAACCCCAAGTAGTTATCAGAAGATAATCAATAACAAAGGCATTGTTTATTACTTCATTATAGTGGTTTACTTTTTTGGTTTTACTATTAATTACTTTTATTTCCAAAATTTAAAGTGTATTAGGAATATTTTATGGGCAGACTATAAGCGTCAAAGCCCTAATGGGTAGCAGCCAAAAGTGACTCCTAAGCTTTAGTGGTTGGCGGCCAAAAGAGCTTCAACGATTGGCTGTCCAAGCTTTGACGATTGGCCGACAAAGGATGGTTTCTCAAAAAGGAAAAAAAAAGTGAGAGAACTAATGGTTTTTCACAACCTTTTAAAATTTTAATAGAGACATTTGGGGTTATTGAACTTCAACACCTTAACATATTATCTTTTTAATAATTCAAGGGTATTTTTCGGTCTTGTTTTTTCGTATAATGAAGTCCACTCCTCTTTGTAAACAAAGCAAAAATTATTAAAATACATTCCCTCCACTTCTTCTCCAACCAAACAAGACCCCTCTCCTCCCCTAATAGTTATGATAGGTGATACACTTTTATTTTCATCTTTTTGAAAAGTCAAATTAAGAAGAATAGAAACACCACTGTTAATGGTCTTCATCCATACTCTTGAAGTCCTCTATCTTTAAGCATGTATGACAAGTCACATTATAGAGGAATACTTTTTCTTGTTTAAGAAATTAGGAAAAAACTGAAAATCTCCATATATCATTAGAATCAGTCTTTTTGAGAGCTTCACATTAAGGCAATGGACAAAAAAACTTGACAGATGGGCACATTTGAACATTGCAAATGCACTCTATTGGCCCCACACAATCGGAACTGGAATACATGAACATGAATTATATTATATCAAATATGCATAATGGATTCACAAAAAGTGGAATATGACAATTAGAAAATATCAAATTATCAATGTTTTTTATTTACTTTTTTCAAAAAAAAAAAGTCACCAACTCTACCTCCCATCAGCTTCAACCCAATAGGGCCTGAGTAACTATTCACTCCCCAATCCCTCCTTCGGTTCTTTATGAGCTTTTTTGGGCCTCAACGAGCCATAATAAGGCTTCGTTTGCTTCCCTTGTGTGCATATAAGCGTTCCCTTTTGGGGTGAATTGAATGTTTACAAAATTTGCTTTATTTTTTTAAACTTTCTCATAAACAGGACAAAATAAGATATAATTGAGTAAGTTTGATTATAAAACTTATTTTCAAGAAAGATGAATCAAATTCAAATATCTCAGTTCTCAAGTTCCAATATTTATAACAATTTCATTAGAATTTCATTTTGAGTAAACAAAATCTATATTGCAAAGCATTTGGGGATAATTTTGAGTAAATTTCCTTTTTTTTTGTCCTTGCTCTAGGCACTTATTTACGTCAAGCATCTGATATGTGGACTTTCTAATGAATATAAAATAATCAGTGAAAGAACAATGGATTTCCTAGTTGAATTTTGCCATTTATGTGCGATGACTTTCCTATTTAGTTGTACTTGCAGCACTATGAAGATTCTTCTCTCTTGTTGTAATGAATGTCTTACTCTGGTTGCTTCCTTTCCAAATTTAGACGACACACACAAGATATCATACATTCCTTTTATTAGTGTCTCTGGGTTCTATAATGACGAGAAAGCTCATAGATGAATGATTCACTTCAATTGTTTACTTCACTCAAGGATTTTGATTATTTCTAGAGATTACTGAGGGGGAACATGTCAAAATTCTGTTGGTTACTCTATTCTACTTAATAGTTTCGGAGATAGTCCTCATTTGAGACCAATGGACCTTAAACCTTTAATTAGAGAACAGGACCTCTAATCTCATGTCATTCACAAACATATTGAGCATGAAAAGTAGACAGTATTAATGGCTTTACATTACAACTACCTTAATTAAATTGTGGCTAAACATACCTTACAAAAAATGGTATATATAATGATTCATTATATATGTGACAGCCGTGATTGATTTACCAACATTTTGCCCTTTATTGTTCAAATCTAAGGACCTTGGCTCGGCAAAACTTATGGACTACAAAAATACTCACAAATTGTATCACAATGGTGCATAGAAAATATATGAAATTCTGTTTTCCCTTTCAAAATTTAGGAACGCCGACAAATATGTAGATTTTGGTGATTTCAAAAGCTAGTGCTCTTCAATTTCATTGTAATATGCTTTTGCCAAAATGAAAGTAAAGTGGGATTGTCAATTTTGATAGTTACTTCTATGTCTAGATTTCTTAACTTTAAAATTCTGCTATCACTGCGTGACTAAAGGGGTGGGGTTATTATGTCCACACTATCACTTCCTTTATTCTCTTTCTGAATAGTTGTTGGGAAAAATGAAAGAACATGCTGACCAGTTCTGGACAGAAGTGAGGGAAAGGAGAAATGGAAGAGTTGGCCATTCAAAGACTACATACCTATTTTAAATTTCTCACTATAATCATAGATTATTCCTGTGTGAGTCAATGACTCAAATTTATCTTTATTAAATCATTAATTCATAGATATTTCTATGTATAGATTCCATATAATTCAATTACGATATCTTATTATTTTAACAGAATAAGGGTACACCAAATTTGACTATTTGTTATTAACAAACATCATATGCAAGAAATTAAACAAATGCCCAACTTCAACTCTAGACATTACGAGAAATCCTTGAAAAGTTTCATCATCTGAGGTACCAAGAAAACATAGAGCAAAATCTCCTAGATTTTTCCTAGAATATCTGCATCTCTCGATTCACCAAATGCTGCATTGAGATATTATTGAAAGGAATAGGTAAGGACAAGTTGGAGGATAACAACCTTTGAGACACTTGGTGCATTGATGGTCGAGCTTTCGGAGATGGATTCAAACATGCTAATGCTATTGTGACCAAAAGAGTCACATCTAGTGCATCTTGTTGTGCAAGCAGTGGGAGACGTGTGTCTAAGACATCTTTTAGCAAAATGCTTTCAGTACAATTCTTTGACAAAGACAACATCAAATCTCCAGGATGTTTTCCCATTATTATTTCTAATGTCACCACTCCAAAACTATAAACATCACATTTTTCAGTCACAACTAAGGTGTATGCAAGCTCTGCAATGGATCAAAAATTAAAGAAGTCATGTATTCATCTCAAGGTAAGAAATTGTACAAATATACACAACACAAGAGATCGAAGAGAATCAAAAATCTAACCTGGAGCAACGTAACCGTAAGTACCAACTAAAAGCGTTTGATTAGATGTATCTGGATCAATGATTCTAGCTGTGCCAAAATCAGATACAAAAGCCTCCATCTTTGAGTTCAACAATACATTACCACTTGCTATGTCTCTATGGATAATTGGAGGAGCACACTCATGATGCATGTAGAACAAAGCATTTGCTATTCCTTTGATGGCATCTACTCGCTTACTCCAATCGAATTCTTTAGCTTCATCATCTTTGTTCAAGATATAAAAAAGGCTTCCACTTTCCATGTATTCATAAATGAGAAACATGCACTGATGATGCAAACAAAACCCATGAAGCTTTATAATGTTGCGATGTCGAATTTCACTTAACATCTTCACTTCATTGTGAAAACTATTAGCATAAGATGTGTTTTCATATTCCCTCCTATGAAGTTTTTTTAATGCTACGGTTTTACCGCTGGGAAGTTGTGCTCTATAAACGCTTCCATACGCACCGGTTCCAATACAATATTTGATGTCAAAGTTCTCTGTTGCTTCAATGATATCTTCATATGCGATTTTTCCATCATAATTCCATATTGAAAACAAATCCCCATTTTTCATTTCTGTTGTTTCAACTTTGGATATCTTTTTCTTTTTGAAATACTCAAATAAGATGAAAGCCGCAACAAATATTATGACAACGAGAATTGTCAAAGGAATAATGATTCTTGACAAAAACTTTGGACCTTTAGAAGAATCATGAGTCTTCTCTAGACCAAGTAATCCTTTATTACCATAGAAAATGTCATGAGGAAAAGAGCTATAAACTTCACTTGGAATATAGCCACTGAGAGTATTGTATGACAAGTTGAGGTGGACCAGCTGACCAAATTCTCTAGGTACACTACCTGAGATGTAATTGCAGCTCAAATCAATGCTATACCGGGGTGATGAGAAAGTGCACAAGTCATATGATAATTCTCAATTGAATCTGTTGTGACTAAAGTCACCATAAAAAGTATGATAATTGATGAAAATGTGGGGCATTTTTCCACGCAATTTATTCTAGGAGATATTTAGGAGAAAACTACTATAATAGGTATCTCTATATACATCTGGCATGCTACCACTTAATTGATTGAAATGAAATGAGGCTACAAGTGAAAGGTAACTAACTAGTAAGGTTCTTATAAGATAAATCTAAACAAAGGAGATATTCAAAAGCTCCTAATTGAGTCGGAATCGTACTCGTCAATTGCACTCCATAAAGACTAGTCAATAATATAAGACAAAATGTTTTTATCACAATTTCCTTATCACAATAATTTCTACAGAATATTCCATCAAAACTTTGTGTTGATCATGGCCTAAATGAATTTGATGGAATAGAAATTCCATATGAAAACCATAGTCATCAAAAATTACTTACATAAGAAAATAAGTTGGTAATTCTATTGGTAATTTAATTCCTTCTTTAATTCGACACTAATTCTGTTAGTAAACTAAGATTTTGCTACTAATATGTTGTCTTTGTATTGATTAAAATATACATGTCTTTTTTGTTAAAGCATTGAACAATTCTTTTGAACAAATACAAGTGTTTGATATTCGTCATAAATTTCAATAAAAAAGAAAGATTCATAATTAAACACAAAGCTCAAGGAATGACTACCTAGATTCTTTTTATTCAAATTGAGCTATTCTAAATAAATTAGATCGGTAAGTTTGGAAGGTAAGTAATAAGATTATTGTAACACACACTTGTACAGGAACATGTAATTAATTGAATGATTGAATGAAGAGCTCCGATTAGAATGAGAGTAGTACTTGTTAACCCCATTCTAGAAAGACTCAAATATTATAGATTTTCAAATGCAGTGAAGCTAAAAGTGAAAGGTAACTAACCAGTAAGGTTGTTATAAGATAAATCCAACGAATCAAGAGATTGAAGGGCTCCTAATTGAGTTGGAATTGTACCTATCAATCGCACTCCATAAAGATTAGTCTAAACGAGCGCCACATGGGAGTATTAAATGTTTTTAAAAAAATATAAATTATAAATGAAATATGATTGGTAAATTCAAATGGAAAATTCTATATGAAATACATAAAAAATATAAGACAATGATTTCATCACAATCTTCTTATTACAATATTTTCTACAGGATATTCCATCGAAACTTTTTGTTGATAACTGGCTAACTGGATTGTGATGGAATAGAAATTCCATGTGGAAACCATAGTCACCGAAAATAATTGACATAAGAAAATAATTTGGTAATTCTATTGGTAATCCAATTCCTTCTTAAATCCGACACTAATTCTGTTAGTAAACTAAGATTTTGCTTGTGATATGCTGTTGTTGTAGTGATTCAAATATACATGTATTTTTTGTGAAAGCATTGAACGATTCATTTGAACAAATAAAGTGTTTGATATTTGTCATAAACTTCAATAAAAAAGAAATATTCATAATTAAACACAAAGCTCATGGAATGACTAACAAGATTCTTTTTATTCAAATTAAGCTATTCTAAATAAATTAGATTGGTAAGTGTGGAAGGTAAGTAATAAGATTATTGTAACACACACTTGTACATGAACACGTAATTAATTGAATGAATGAATGAAGAGCTCCAATTAGAATGAGGGTAGTACTTGTTACCCTATTCTAGAAAGATTCAAATATTATAGATTTTCAAATGTAGTGAAGTTAAAAGTTAATGGTAACTAACCAGTAAGGTTGTTATAAGATAAATCCAACGAATGAAGAGATTGAAGAGATCCTAATTGAGTTGGAATTGTACCTGTTAATCGCACTCCATAAAGATTAATCTAAGAAAGCACCACATGGGATTATTAAATGTTTTTAAAAATATAAATTATAAATGAAATATGATTGATAAATTCAAATGGAAAATTTTGTCTAAAATACATTAAAAATATAAGGCAAAATGTTTTCGTCACAATCTTCTTATCACAATATTTACGCCAGAATATTCTGTCGAAACTTTCTCTTGATAATTGACTAACTGAAGTGTGATGGAATAGAAATTCCACATGAAAACCATAGTCACCAAAAATTACTGACGGAATAAAATAACTTGATAGTTCTATTGGTAATCCAATTCCTTCTTTAATCTGACACTAATTTTGTTAGTAAACTAAGATTCTTCTTGTAAATTATGTCCTTGTAGTGATTCAAATATACATGTATTCTTTGGTGAAAGCATTGAATAATTCTTTTCAACAAATCCAAGCGATTGATATTCGTAATAAACTTCCAGTAAAAAAGAAAGATATTTGTCATAATTAAACACAAAGTTCACTAAATTCTTTTTATTCAAATTGAGTTATTCTAAATAAATAAGATTGGTAAGTGTGGAAAGTAAGTAATAAGATTATTGTAACACACACTTGTACAGGAACACTTAATTAATTGAATGAATGAAGAGCTCCAATTTGAATGAGAGAAGTACCTGTTATCCCCATTCATGAAAGATTCAAATATTCTACATTTTGAAATGCAGTGAGGCTACAAGTGAAAGGTAACTAACCAGTAAGGTTGTTATAGGATAAATCCAAAGAAGTGAAATATGGAAGATCTCCGAATTGAGTTGGAATTGTACCTGTCAATTGTATTCCACAAAGATTAGTCAAAATAAGTGCCAGATGAATTATTAATTTTTTTTAAAAATATGGAATATAATTGGTAAACTCCAATGGAAACTTCTGTAAGAAATACATCAATAATATAAGAAAAAAGGGATAAGGGTCAATTTAACCCCGGAAGTTTTGCCTTAGGATCACTCTGGACCCGGAAGTTTTTTTTGAATCAATTTAACCCCGGAAGTATGAAAAAGGTATCAATTTAACCCAGTTTTGCCTTAGGATCACTCTGGACCCGGAAGTTTTTTTTGAATCAATTTAACCCCGGAAGTTTGAAAAATGTATCAATTTAACCCCGGGGGTACAGTCAAGGAGGGGCCACTTTGATACCTTTTTCATACTTCCGAGGTTAAATTGATCCAAAAAAAACGTCCGGGTTCAGAGTGATCCTAAAGCAAAACTTCCGGGATCAAATTGACCCTTATCCCTAAGAAAAAATGTTTTATTACAATTTTCTTATCACAATATTTTCTACAGAATATTCCGTCGAAACTTTTTGTCGATAACTGGCTAATTGAATTGTGATGGAATAGAAATTTCATATGGAAACCATAATCACCAAAAATTACTGACATAAGAAAATAAGTTGGTAATTCTATTGGTAATCCAA
Source organism: Mimosa bimucronata (assembly GCA_037074515.1). Classification (NCBI taxonomy): domain Eukaryota; kingdom Viridiplantae; phylum Streptophyta; class Magnoliopsida; order Fabales; family Fabaceae; genus Mimosa; species Mimosa bimucronata. The sequence continues at coordinate 24,390,479 of CM073441.1, forward strand.
TTCCTTCTTTAATCCGACACTAATTCTGTTAGTAAACTAAGATTTTGCTTGTGATATGCTTTCGTTGTAGTGATTCAAATATACATGTATTTTTTGTGAAAGCATTGAACGATTCTTTTGAACAAATACAAGTGTTTGATATTCGTCATAAATTTCAGTAAAAAAGAAAGATTCATAATTAAACACAAAGCTCAAGGAATGACTAACAAGATTCTTTTTATTCAAATTGAGCTATTCTAAATAAATTAGATTGGTAAGTTTGGAAGGTAAGTAATAAGATTATTGTAACACACACTTGTACAGGAACACGTAATTAATTGAATGAATGAATGAAGAGCTCCGATTAGAATGAGAGTAGTACTTGTTAACCCCATTCTAGAAAGATTCATATATTCTAGATTTTCAAATGTAGTGAAGCTAAAAGTGAAAGGTAACTAACCAGTAAGGTTGTTATAAGATAAATCCAACGAACCCAGAGATTGAAGAGCTCCTAATTGAGTTGGAATTGTACCTGTCAATCGTACTCCATAAAGATTAGTCTAAAAGAGCGCCACATGGGATTATTAAATGTTTTTAAAAAATATAAATTATCAATGAAATATGATTGGTAAATTCAAATGGAAAATTTTGTCTCAAATACATAAAAAATATAAGACAAAATGATTTCATCACAATCTTCTTATCACAATATTTTCGCCAGAATATTCTGTCGAAACTTTCTCTTGATAACTGGTTAACTGAAGTGTGATGGAATAGAAATTCCATATGAAAACCATAGTCACCAAAAATTACTGACGGAATAAAATAACTTGGTAGTTCTATTGGTAATCCAATTCCTTCTTTAATCTGACACTAATTATGTTGGTAAATTAAGATTCTTCTTGTAAATTATGTCCTTGTAGTGATTCAAATATACATGTATTCTTTTGTGGAAGCATTGAATGATTCTTTTGAACAAATCCAAGTGTTTGATATTCCATAAACTTCCAGTAAAAAAGAAAGATATTTGTCATAATTAAACACAAAGCTTAAATGAAGACTAACTAGATTCTTTTTATTCAAATTATGTTATTCTAAATAAATAAGATTGGTAAGTGTGGAAGGTCAGAAATAAAATTATTGTAACACACACTTGTACAAGAACGCTTAATCAATTGGATGAATGAATGAAGAGCTCCAATTTGAATGAGATTAGTACCTGTTATCCCCATTCTAGAAACATTCAAATCTTCTAGATTTTGAAGTGCAGTGAAATTGAGATCTGTTAGCCGAGGTTGCTGTGAATGAATTCTTGGTTGGTTAATTGAGATGACGCTAATTCCAATGTTATTGCAAGAAATTCCATGCCAGTCACAATGGTAGTTGGAGTTACTATCGCTTAAGTTCCACCATTTGCTTTCAAGTAGTGCCTCCTTCTCCATTGCTGTCATGGAAGTAGCATTAGCATTGCTAAACAAAATAATGTACTACTAATAGTAATATATAAGTAATTGAAGTGATCACCAAATTTATGCATAGGAAGGTTGTATGTTATTATAGTTATGAGTTTAACAGACGACAGCTTACCATTACCTTGGAAGTTCCTCCCACCACAGCCCGACACATGTTTATGTTTGTTCTCAACAATTGTGGTTATTTTATAAAATAGGAAATATCAATTTTTTCTAGTTATATTTGAATTTTGCTGGTCATAAATTTATACATCATAGTACAACATTTGTTTGAACTGAAAAGTAAATGCTAAGTATTTTAATCATTTAAAACATGTCTACAATATTGTTTTTTTTTTTCAATTTATAGCATCAGTAAGTGTGGAAAATAACTCACTTATAATTGTGAAGTTGTTATGAGACAAGTACACATTGCCAAGACGAACAAAAGTTGGAGGAATAGAACCTGTCATTACACATTTCTTTTGGATTGCAAATGTTCTCAATAACATATGATCAAATACAAATGGATGAAGGAACAAGTGAAAGGTAACTATAGCTAGTAAGGTTATTAAAACATAAATGTAAAGAACCCAGATATTGAAGAGCTCCTAATTGAGTTGGAATTGTACCTATCAATCGCACTCCACAAAGATTAGTCTAAACGAGCTCTAGATGGCATTATTAATTTTTTTTAAAAAAAATATAAATTATAAATGGAATATGATTTGTAAACTCCAATGGAAAATTCTATCAGACATACGTCAAAAATATAAGACAAAATGTTTTCATCACAATCTTCTTATCACAATATTTTCGCCAGAATTTTCTATCGAAACTTTCTCTTAATAACTGGCTAACTAAATTGTGATGGAAACGAAATCCCATATGAAAACCATGATTACCAAAAATTACTTACGGAAGAAAATAACTTGGTAGTTCTATTGGTAATCCAATTCCTTCTTTAAACGGACAATAATTTTGTAAGCAAACTAAGATTTTTCTTGTAAATTCTGTCCTTGTAGTGATTCAAATATACATGTATTCTTTTGTGCAAGTATTGAATAATTCTTTTCAACAAATCCAAGTGTTTGATATTCATCATAAACTTCCAATGAAAAAGAAAGATATTTGTCATAATTAAACACAAAGTTCACTAAATTCTTTTTCTCCAAATTGAGTTATTCTAAATAACTAAGATTGGTAAGTGTGGAAAGTAAGTAATAAGATTATTGTAACACACACTTGTACAGGAACACTTAATTAATTGAATGAATAAAGAGCTCCAATTTGAATGAGAGAAGTACCTGTTATCCCTATTCATGAAAGATTCAAATATTCTACATTTTGAAATGCAGTGAGGCTACAAGTGAAAGGTAACTAACCAGTAAGGTTGTTATAGGATAAATCCACAGAAGTGAAATATGGAAGATCTCCTAATTGAGTTGGAATTGTACCTGTCAATTGTACTCCACAAAGATTAGTCAAAATAAGTGCCAGATGAATTATTAATTTTTTTAAAAAGATGGAATATAATTGGTAAACTCCAATGGAAACTTCTGTAAGAAATACATCAATAATATAAGAAAAAAGGGATAATTGACCCTGGAAGTTTTGCCTTATGATCACTCTAGACCCGGAAGTTTTTTTTGAATCAATTTAACCCCTGAAGTATGAAAAATGTATCAATTTAACCCCGGGGGTACCGTCAAGGAGGGGCCACATTGATAACTTTTTCATACTTCAGAGGTTAAATTGATCCAAAAAAACATCCTGGTTCAGAGTGATCCTAAGGCAAAACTTCCGGGATCAAATTGACCCTTATCCCTAAGAAAAAATGTTTTATTACAATTTTCTTATCACAATATTTTCTACAGAATATTCCGTTGAAACTTTTTGTCGATAACTGGCTAATTGAATTGTGATGGAATAGAAATTTCATATGGAAACCATAATCACCAAAAATTACTGACATAAGAAAATAAGTTGGTAATTCTATTGGTAATCCAATTCCTTCTTTAATCCGACACTAATTCTGTTAGTAAACTAAGATTTTGCTTGTGATATGCTTTCGTTGTAGTGATTCAAATATACATGTATTTTTTGTGAAAGCATTGAACGATTCTTTTGAACAAATACAAGTGTTTGATATTCGTCATAAATTTCAGTAAAAAAGAAAGATTCGTAATTAAACACAAAGCTCATGGAATGACTAACAAGATTCTTTTTATTCAAATTGAGCTATTCTAAATAAATTAGATTGGTAAGTATGGAAGGTAAGTAATAAGATTATTGTAACACACAATTGTAGAGGAACACGTAATTAACTGAATGAATGAATGAAGTGCTCCAATTAGAATGAGAGTAGTACGTGTTAACCCGATTCTAGAAAGATTCAAATATTCTAGATTTTCAAATGCAGTGAAGCTAAACGTGAAAGGTAACTAACCAGTAAGGTTGTTATAAGATAAATCCAACGAACCCAGAATTTGAAGAGCTCCTAATTGAGTTGGAATTGTACCTGTCAATCGCACTCCATAAAGATTAGATTAAAAGAGCGCCACATGGGATTATTAAATGTTTTTTAAAAATATAGATTATCAATGAAATAAGATTGGTAAATTAAAATCGAAAACTTTGTCTGAAATATGTAACATCCCAAAAATCCAAGAAGCTTTAAAGTAGCTAATGAATTATAAGAAAGATAATTAGGGCCTCAAGAAAATAGAAATATTTTAGAAAGGGAATTATTATTATAAGATTAAGGGCCCAAAGTAGTTATATAAGCTTGTGGATTAAGTAAATGATATGTTCCAAAAGTTTATATATAGCAAGTTTCAGTTGGAAGTTTATTATTGGGATCATAAAAGAGCTTAATTTACATGTCTAGGACATGTCAAATAATAATCCCAAAATAATTAGCCATCTTGTTTTAAATAAAGACAATTTTATTTAGCAAGTGTCTAACTAATTTTTATTTATAATGGTATTTAGATACATGGCTTTTTCTTGCTACAAGAGATAATATTGAGCTTCAAGAAGAAGCCATTTGATCATCTAAGCCTTCATTGGACATGGCTTCTAGCATGATTTTAGAATGCCATACATTAGATAGTATGGACACTTGGCACTTGAATGCAAGGAAGTCTTGGTCTTAAAATTGATGCATGCGTGGCCTTATACATGGTTTATGCATATTATATATTGTCCACCAAGTTGTGTCTTTAAGTTGATGCATGATTCAAGATGCTAAATACGTGGCCTCTCATGATTTATGCATATTATTTAATGCTACACATGGAAAATAATGCAAGAAGGCTTTGTCTTCAAGTTGCCATGGAAGTCAAGATGAAAGAAAGCATTATTGTCTTCAAGTTGGACATGCATGGCCTACTAAATGCATTATGCAATATCATTGAAATCTTCCCTCTCACAAAGCCACAACGTGGCCTAGGAATGAAAAAGGAATCAGCCACCTAATCCACATAAAACATATATCAAATAAGAGAGCTTTGTCTTGAAGTGTCATAAAGTCTTCAATTTGGTGTGTATCCGTGGAAATTTTGCATGGCTTGTGATGCCATATTTCTTTCCTTAATGACACATGTCCTATTCAATAATTATGTTATATTATTTTCCATTGCAAGCAGCCACAACATGGCCTTCTCGTGAATAAAAAGGAAAAAGAAAAGTAGCCACCAATGACACAATTTCAAGCAAGGACAAATGGCTTTTATAAAAACATTTCCTCTCCAAGTTGATTTATGTGTAGTCACCAAGCACTTTTGGTCTATTAATAGGCTTGGTTGCAATGAAATGGAGTGTTAGAAGGCTGAGTGTGTGGCGTGAGAAAGAGAAGAAAGAAAGAAAGGAAGAGAAAAATAAAGAGAAAAAGAGGAAGAAAAATAGAGAGACAAGGAGGCCTAATTAGAAGGAGTTCTAGAAGGAAGTTATTTTAAGCTCTTGGTAAGTACATTTTTATCTCCCTATTTTCAAGTTTATACAATTCTACAGTTGGATTAAGAATTGAATTGTATAGAAGTAATTCTAAATGGGAGAAGAAAGTGTTCATATGCTTACCAAAAATAAAGGCCTCAAGTTATAGCATGAAATAAATAGAAGAAGTTTTGATTGAAAATTTAGAAATGGAATATTTGGGGTATAAACGAAATTTCAAGAGGAAGTGTAGTAAAAGGTTTATCCCATGCACCAAAATTAATCTCTTGTTGTACCTATTAATATTAGGGATTGATCTGCAATCGGTTTTACCAGAAGGAAATCAGAGAGGAAGTGCTATAGAAAGAGACTCTACAAGAGGTGGCTTTAATTTGCAATTTTGTATATTTTGTTTTGGTTGCATGTATGCTTTTGCCATTTATGCTGTAGTTAGGCATGAGAATATTTAATATCCTTACTCAGTTCGTTTTGCCATGATCATGTGTAAAATAGCTTCAGTTACAGTTTACAGTTACAGTTTTGTAAGGTATTATTCTCATTGGCTTATTTTACATGCACAGTTTTTACCATGCATTATATACTAATTGTGATTATTGCTACTGAGATTTCCCCAAATCTCACCCCCTCTCTCTATGTCCCACCCATAGGACCAAGCACTTCTAGAGGAAAGGAAAAGCAAGCAGATCTCTAGCTAAGGCAAGGAGGGCCTAGAATATTGTGGAGTTTATAGTTAATTATCATATTTTGGTCTGTATGTATAAACTCTATAAGGAGCCTAATTAGCCTAAAGACCTGCAATAAAACCAAGAACATGAATTCTACTTAAAGTAGAAATTAATATCTACACTTAGAATAATATGAGTGCATGTGAATATGCTTTGTTATGGTGGATATTTCATCAAGTTATACTCTGATTAAGGACGTGAAACTTTCCAGATAGAAAGTACATATCCTAAGCTTTAAATCAAGTACTCATACATAATTTTTGGACGTGTAGATTAGGAGATATGAACTTTACAAGTTAGTCCTAAAAACAGAAATTCCTGCGAAATTCTAATATATTTGGGAAAATATAAGAAGGTTTTTCTGTGATAATGGGACCAAATTGAGCCAAGATTATGTTATGATTATAAAGAATGTTTAAAGAGATAAAGTTTGAGCTTTGAACCACAATTTTTGAGTTCGTATGCAATTAATTAGGAATTTTCAAAGTTAGAAGCCCAAGTAAGATATTTAAGAAAAGTTTTAAGTTTTTGGTATTCTTGGGTCTTCTAAATAAATCTGGTGGTTCAAACTTAATAAAAGGGCTCTAAAGATTGTCCCTAGAGTAAGGTGTTACAAAATACATAAAAAATATAAGACAAAATGATTTCATCACAATCTTCTTATCACAATATTTTCGCCAGAATATTCTGTCGAAACTTTCTCTTGATAACTGGCTACCTGAATTGTGATGGAATAGAAATTCCATATGAAAATCATAGTTACCGAAAATTTCTGACGGAAGAAAATAACTTGGTAGTTCTATTGGTAGTCCAATTGCTTCTTTAATCTGACACTAATTTTGTTAGTAAACTAAGATTTTTCTTGTAAATTTTGTCCTTTGAGTGATTCAAATATACATGAAATGTTTTGTGAGAGCATTGAATGATTCTTTTGAACAAATACAAGTGTTTGATATTCGTCATAAACTTTTAGTAAAAAAGAAAGATACTTGTCATAATTAAACACAAAACTTAAATGAAGACTAACTAGATTCTTTTTATTCGAATTATGTTATTCTAAATAAATAAGATTGGTAAGTGTGGAAGGTAAGCAATATGATTATTGTAACACACACTTGTACAAGAACGCTTAATCAATTGGATGAATGAATGAAGAGCTCCAATTTGAATGAGATTAGTACCTTTTATCCCCATTCAAGAAAGATTGAAATCTTCTAGATTTTGCAATGCAGTGAGGTTACAAAAGAAAGTTAACTAACCAGTAAGGTTGTTATAAGATAAATCCAAAGAAGTGAGATTTTGAAGAGCTCCAAATTGAGTTGGAATTGTTCCAGTCAATCGCACTCCATAAAGATTAGTCTAAACGAGTTCTAGATGAATTATTAATTTTTTTAAAAAAATTACAGATGAAATATAATTGGTAAACTCCAATGGAAACTTCTGTAAGAAATACGTCAATAATATAAGAAAAAATGTTTTATCACAGTATTTTGTACAGAATATTCTGTCAAAATTTTTTTTGATAACAGGCTAACTGAATTGTGATGGAATAGAAATTCCATATGGAAACCATAGTCACCAAAAATTACTGACATAAGAAAAAAAGTTGGTAATTCTACAGGTAATCGAATACCTTCTTTAATAAGACATTAATTCTGTTATTAAACTAAGATTTTGCTTGTAATAAGCTGTCTCTGTAGTGATTCAAATATACATATATTTTTTGTGAAAGCATTGAACGATTCTTTTGAACAAACACAAGTGTTTGATATTCGTCATAAATTTCTGTAAAAAAGAAAGATTCATAATTAAACACAAAGCTAATGGAATGACTAACAAGATTCTTTCTATTCAAATTGAGCTATTCTAAATAAATTAGATTGGTAAGTGTGGAAGGTAAGTAATAAGATTATTGTAACGCACACTTGTACAGGAACACGTAATTAATTGAATGAATGAATGAAGAGCTCCAATTAGAATGAGAGTAGTACTTGTTACCCCCATTCTGGAAAGATTCAAATATTCTAGATTTTCAAATGCAATGAAGTTAAAAGTGAAAGGTAACTAACCAGTAAGGTAGTTATTAGATAAATCCAAGGAATCAAGAGATTGAAGAGCTCCTAATTGAGTTGGAATTCTACCTGTCAATCGCACCCCATAAAGATTAGTCTAAAAGAAATCCACATGGGATTATTAAATGTGTTTTAAAAATATAAATTAGAAATGAAATATGATTGGTAAACTCCAATTGAAAATTCTGTCAGAAATACATCAAAAATATAAGACAAAATGTTTTCATCAATATATTTACGCCAGAATATTCTGTCGAAACTTTCTCTTGATAACTGGTTAACTGAAGTGTGATGGAATAGAAATTCTATATGAAAACCATGGTCACCAAAAATTACTGACGGAATAAAATAACTTGGTAGTTCTATTGGTAATCCAATTCCTTCTTTAATCTGACACTAATTCTGTTAGTAAACTAAGATTCTTCTTGTAAATTCTGTCCTTGCAGCGATTCAAATATACATGTATTGTTTTGTGGAAGCATTGAATGATTCTTTTGAACAAATCCAAATGTTTCATATTCCATAAACTTTCAGTAAAAAAGAAAGATATTTGTCATAATTAAGCCCAAAGCTTAAAGGAAGACTAACTAGATTCTTTTTATTCGAATTATGTTATTCTAAATAAATAAGATTGGTCAGTGTGGAAGGTAAATAATAAGATTATTGTAACACACACTTGTACAAGATCGCTTAATGAATTAAAAGAATGAATGAAGAGCTCCTATTTGAAGGAGTGTAGTACATGTTTTCTGCATTCAAGAAAGATTCAAAAATTTTAGATTTTGAAATGCAGTGAGGCTACAAGTGAAAGGTAACTAACCAATAAGTTTGTTATAAGATAAATCCAAATAAATGAGATTTGGAAGAGCTCCAAATTGAGTTGGAATCGTTCCTGTCAATCGCACTTCATAAAGATTAGTCTAAAAGAGCACCACATGGGATTATTAAATGTTTTGAAAAAATATAAATTATCAATGAAATATGATTGGTAAATTCAAATGGAAAATTTTGTCTGAAATACATAAAAATATAAGGCAAAATGATTTCATCAAAATCTTCTTATCACAATATTTTCGCCAGAATATTCTGTCGAAATTTTCTCCTAATAACCGGCTAACTGAAGTGTGATGGAATAGAAATTCCATATGACAACCATAGTCACCAAAAATTACTGACGGAATAAAATAACTTGGTAGTTCTATTGGTAATCCAATTCCTTCTTTAATCTGACACTAATTATGTTGGTAAACTAAGATTCTTCTTGTAAATTATGTCCTTGCAGCGATTCAACTTTACATATATTCTTTTGTCGAAGCATTGAATTTTTCTTTCGAACAAATCCAAGTGTTTGATATTCCATAAACTTCCAGTAAAAAAGAAAGATATTTGTCATAATTAAACACAAAGTTTAAAGAAAGACTAACTACATTCTTTTTATTCGAATTATGTTATTCTAAATAAATAAGATTGGTAAGTGTGGAAGGTGAGCAATAAGATTATTATAACACACACTTGTACAAGAACGCTTAATCAATTGGATGAATGAATGAAGAGCTCCAATTTGAATGAGATTAGTACCTGTTATCCCCATTCTAGAAAGATTCAAATCCTCTAGATTTTAAAATGCAGTGAGGTTACAAGTGAAAGGTAACTTACCAGTAAGGTTGTTATAAGATAAATCCAAAGAAGTGAGATTTTGAAGAGCTCCAAATTGAGTTGGAATTTTTCCTGTCAATCGCACTCCATAAAGATTAGTCTAAACGAGTTCTAGATGAATTATTAATTTTTCTAAGAAAAATTACAGATGGAATAGAATTGGTAAACTCCAATGGAAACTTCTGTAAGAAATACGTCATTAATATAAGAAAAAATGTTTTATCACAATTTTCTTATCACAATATTTTGTACAGAATATTCTGTCAAAACTTTTTGTTGATAACAGGCTAACTGAATTGTGATGGAATAGAAATTCCATATGGAAACCATAGTCACCAACAATTACTGACATAAGAAAATAAGTTGGTAATTCTATTGGTAATCCAATTCCTTCTTTAATAAGACATTAATTCTGTTATTAAACTAAGATTTTACTTGTAATAAGCTGTCTCTGTAGTGATTCAAATATACATATATTTTTTGTGAAAGCATTGAACGATTCTTTTGAACAAATAAAGTGTTTGATATTCGTCATAAATTTCTGTAAAAAAGAAAGATTCATAATTAAACACAAAGCTAATGGAATGACTAACAAGATTCTTTCTATTCAAATTGAGCTATTCTAAATAAATTAGATTGGTAAGTGTGGAAGGTAAGTAATACGATTATTGTAACGCACACTTGTACACGAACTCGTAATTAATTGAATGAATGAATGAAGAGCTCCAATTAGAATGAGAGTAGTACTTGTTACCCCGATTCTAGAAAGATTCAAATATTCTAGATTTTCAAATGCAATGAAGCTAAAAGTGAAAGGTAACTAACCAATAAGGTAGTTATTAGATAAATCCAAGGAATTAAGAGATTGAAGAGCTCCTAATTGAGTTGGAATTGTACCTGTCAATCGCACCCCATAAAGATTAATCTAAGGGAGCGCCACAAAAGATTATTAAATGATTTTGAAAAATTTGAATTATAAATGAAATATGATTGGTAAATTCAAATGGAAAATTCTGTCAGAAATATATCAAAAATATAAGACAAAATGTTTTCATCAATATATTTACGCCAGAATATTCTGTCGAAACTTTCTCTTGATAACTGGCTAACTGAAGTGTGATGGAATAGAAATTCCATATGACAACCATAGTCACCAAAAATTACTGACGGAATAAAATAACTTGGTAGTTCTATTGGTAATCCAATTCCTTCTTTAATCTGACACTAATTATGTTGGTAAACTAAGATTCTTCTTGTAAATTATGTCCTTGCAGCGATTCAACTTTACATATATTCTTTTGTCGAAGCATTGAATTTTTCTTTCGAACAAATCCAAGTGTTTGATATTCCATAAACTTCCAGTAAAAAAGAAAGATATTTGTCATAATTAAACACAAAGTTTAAAGAAAGACTAACTACATTCTTTTTATTCGAATTATGTTATTCTAAATAAATAAGATTGGTAAGTGTGGAAGGTGAGCAATAAGATTATTATAACACACACTTGTACAAGAACGCTTAATCAATTGGATGAATGAATGAAGAGCTCCAATTTGAATGAGATTAGTACCTGTTATCCCCATTCTAGAAAGATTCAAATCCTCTAGATTTTAAAATGCAGTGAGGTTACAAGTGAAAGGTAACTTACCAGTAAGGTTGTTATAAGATAAATCCAAAGAAGTGAGATTTTGAAGAGCTCCAAATTGAGTTGGAATTTTTCCTGACAATCGCACTCCATAAAGATTAGTCTAAACGAGTTCTAGATGAATTATTAATTTTTCTAAGAAAAATTACAGATGGAATAGAATTGGTAAACTCCAATGGAAACTTCTGTAAGAAATACGTCATTAATATAAGAAAAAATGTTTTATCACAATTTTCTTATCACAATATTTTGTACAGAATATTCTGTCAAAACTTTTTGTTGATAACAGGCTAACTGAATTGTGATGGAATAGAAATTCCATATGGAAACCATAGTCACCAACAATTACTGACATAAGAAAATAAGTTGGTAATTCTAGAGGTAATCCAATTCCTTCTTTAATAAGACATTAATTCTGTTATTAAACTAAGATTTTCCTTGTAATAAGCTGTCTCTGTAGTGATTCAAATATACATATATTTTTTGTGAAAGCATTGAACGATTCTTTTGAACAAATAAAGTTTTTGATATTCGTCATAAATTTCTGTAAAAAAGAAAGATTCATAATTAAACACAAAGCTAATGGAATGACTAACAAGATTCTTTCTATTCAAATTGAGCTATTCTAAATAAATTAGATTGGTAAGTGTGGAAGGTAAGTAATACGATTATTGTAACGAACACTTGTACAGGAACTCGTAATTAATTGAATGAATGAATGAAGAGCTCCAATTAGAATGAGAGTAGTACTTGTTACCCCGATTCTAGAAAGATTCAAATATTCTAGATTTTCAAATGCAATGAAGCTAAAAGTGAAAGGTAACTAACCAGTAAGGTAGTTATTAGATAAATCCAAGGAATCAAGAGATTGAAGAGCTCCTAATTGAGTTGGAATTGTACCTGTCAATCGCACCCCATAAAGATTAATCTAAGGGAGCGCCACAAAAGATTATTAAATGATTTTGAAAAATTTGAATTATAAATGAAATATGATTGGTAAATTCAAATGGAAAATTCTGTCAGAAATATATTAAAAATATAAGACAAAATGTTTTCATCAATATATTTACGCCAGAATATTCTGTCAAAACTTTCTCTTGATAACTGGCTAACTGAAGTGTGATGGAATAGAAATTCCATATGACAACCATAGTCACCAAAAATTACTGACGGAATAAAATAACTTGGTAGTTCTATTGGTAATCCAATTCCTTCTTTAATCTGACACTAATTCTATTCGTAAACTAAGATTCTTCTTGTAAATCATGTCCTTACAATGATTCAAATATACATGTATTCTTTTGTGGAAGCATTGAATGGTTCTTTTGAACAAATCCAAGTGTTTGATATTCCATAAACTTTCAGTAAAAAAGAAAGATATTTGTCATAACTAAGCCCAAAGCTTAAAGGAAGACTAACTAGATTCTTTTTATTCGAATTATGTTATTCTAAAAAAACAAGATTGGTCAGTGTGGAAGGTAAATAATAAGATTATTGTAACACACACTTGTACAAAAACGCTTAATCAATTGAAAGAATGAATGAAGAGCTCTATTTGAAGGAGTGTAGTACATGTTATCCCCATTCAAGAAAGATTCAAAAATTCTAGATTTTGAAATGCAGTGAAGCTACAAGTGAAAAGTAACTAACTAGTAAGGTAGTTATTAGATAAATCCAAGGAATCAAGAGATTGAAGCGCTCCTAATTGACTTGGAATTGTACCTGTCAATCGCACCCCATAAAGATTAGTCTAAAAGAAAGCCACATGGGATTATTAAATGTTTTTTTAAAATATAAATTAGAAATGAAATATGATTGGTAAACTCCAATTGAAAATTCTATCAGAAATACATCAAAAATATAAGACAAAATGTTTTCATCACAATCATCTTATCACAATATTTTCGCCAGAATATTCTGTCGAAACTTTCTCTTGATAACCGGCTACCTGAATTGTGATGGAATAGAAATTCCATATGAAAATCATAGTTACCGAAAATTTCTGACGGAAGAAAATAACTTGGTAGTTCTATTGGTAGTCCAATTGCTTCTTTAATCTGACATTAATTTTGTTAGTAAACTAAGATTTTTCGTGTAAATTTTGTCCTTTGAGTGATTCAAATATACATGAAATGTTTTGTGAGAGCATTGAATGATTCTTTTGAACAAATACAAGTGTTTGATATTCGCCATAAACTTTAAGTAAAAAAGAAAGATACTTGTCATAATTAAACACAAAACTTAAATGAAGACTAACTAGATTCTTTTTATTCGAATTATGTTATTCTAAATAAATAAGATTGGTAAGTGTGGAAGGTAAGCAATATGATTATTGTAACACACACTTGTACAAGAACGCTTAATCAATTGGATGAATGAATGAAGAGCTCCAATTTGAATGAGATTAGTACCTTTTATCCCCATTCAAGAAAGATTGAAATCTTCTAGATTTTGCAATGCAGTGAGGTTACAAAAGAAAGTTAACTAACCAGTAAGGTTGTTATAAGATAAATCCAAAGAAGTGAGATTTTGAAGAGCTCCAAATTGAGTTGGAATTGTTCCTGTCAATCGCACTCCATAAAGATTAGTCTAAACGAGTTCTAGATTAATTATTAATTTTTTTAAAAAAAAATTACAGATGAAATATAATTGGTAAACTCCAATGGAAACTTCTGTAAGAAATACGTCAATAATATAAGAAAAAATGTTTTATCACAGTATTTTGTACAGAATATTCCGTCAAAATTTTTTTTGATAACAGGCTAACTGAATTGTGATGGAATAGAAATTCCATATGGAAACCATAGTCACCAAAAATTACTGACATAAGAAAAAAAGTTGGTAATTCTACAGGTAATCGAATACCTTCTTTAATAAGACATTAATTCTGTTATTAAACTAAGATTTTGCTTGTAATAAGCTGTCTCTGTAGTGATTCAAATATACATATATTTTTTGTGAAAGCATTGAACGATTCTTTTGAACAAACACAAGTGTTTGATATTCGTCATAAATTTCTGTAAAAAAGAAAGATTCATAATTAAACACAAAGCTAATGGAATGACTAACAAGATTCTTTCTATTCAAATTGAGCTATTCTAAATAAATTAGATTGGTAAGTGTGGAAGGTAAGTAATAAGATTATTGTAACGCACACTTGTACAGGAACACGTAATTAATTGAATGAATGAATGAAGAGCTCCAATTAGAATGAGAGTAGTACTTGTTACCCCCATTCTGGAAAGATTCAAAAATTCTAGATTTTCAAATGCAATGAAGCTAAAAGTGAAAGGTAACTAACCAGTAAGGTAGTTATTAGATAAATCCAAGGAATCAAGAGATTGAAGAGCTCCTAATTGAGTTGGAATTCTACCTGTCAATCGCACTCCATAAAGATTAGTCTCAAAGAGTGCCACATAGGATTATTAAATGATTATGAAAAATATAAATTATAAATGAAATATGATTGGTAAATTCAAATGGAAAATTCTGTCAGAAATACATCAAAAATATAAGACAAAATGTTTTCATCAATATATTTACACCAAAATATTCTATCGAACTTTCTCTTAATAACTGGCAAACTGAAGTGTGATGGAATAGAAATTCCATACGAAAACCATAGTCTCCAAAAATTACTGACCGAATAAAATAACTTGGTAGTTCTATTGGTAATACAATTCCATCTTTAATCTCACACTAATTCTGTTGGTAAACTAAGATTCTTCTTGTAAATTCTGTCCTTGCAGCGATTTAAATATACATGTATTGTTTTGTGGAAGCATTGAATGATTCTTTTGAACAAATCCAAGTGTTTGATATTCCATAAACTTCCAGTAAAAAAGAAAGATATTTGTCATAATTAAACACAAAGCTTAAAGAAAGACTAACTAGATTCTTTTTATTCGAATTATGTTATTCTAAATAAATAAGAATGGTAAGTGTGAAAGATAAGTAATAAGATTATTGTAACGCACAATTGTACAGGAACACGTAATTAATTGAATGAATGAATGAAGAGCTCCAATTAGAATGAGAGTAGTACTTGTTACCCCCATTCTCGAAAGATTCAAATATTCTAGATTTTCAAATGCAGTGAAGCTAAAAGTGAAAGGTAACTAACCAGTAAGGTAGTTATTAGATAAATCCAATGAGTCAAGAGATTGAAGAGCTCCTAATTGAGTTGGAATTCTACCTGTCAATCGCACTCCATAAAGATTAGTCTAAAAGAGTGCCACATAGGATTATTAAATGATTTTGAAAAATATAAATTATAAATGAAATATGATTGGTAAATTCAAATGGAAAATTCTGTCAGAAATACATCAAAAATATAAGACAAAATGTTTTCATCAATATATTATGCCAGAATATTCTGTCGAAACTTTCTCTTAATAACTGGCTAACTGAAGTGTGATGGAATAGAAATTCCATACGAAAACCATAGTCTCCAAAAATTACTGACCGAATAAAATAACTAGGTAGTTCTATTGGTAATACAATTCCATCTTTAATCTGACACTAATTCTATTGGTAAACGAAGATTCTTCTTGTAAATTATGTCCTTGCAGCAATTTAAATATACATGTATTGTTTTGTGGAAGCATTGAATGATTCTTTTGAACAAATCCAAGTGTTTGATATTCCATAAACTTCCAGTAAAAAAGAAAGATATTTGTCATAATTAAACACAAAGCTTAAAGAAAGACTAACTAGATTCTTTTTATTCGAATTATGTTATTCTAAATAAATAAGATTGGTAAGTGTGAAAGATAAGTAATAAGATTATTGTAACGCACAATTGTACAGGAACACGTAATTAATTGAATGAATGAATGAAGAGCTCCAATTAGAATGAGAGTAGTACTTGTTACCCCCATTCTAGAAAGATTCAAATATTCCAGATTTTCAAATGTAGTGAAGCTAAAAGTGAAAGGTAACTAACCAGTAAGGTAGTTATTAGATAAATCCAACGAATCAAGGGATTGAAGAGCTACTAATTGAGTTGGAATTCTACCTGTCAATCGCACTCCATAAAGATTAGTCTAAAAGAGTGCAACATAGGATTATTAAATGATTATGAAAAATATAAATTATAAATGAAATATGATTGGTAAATTCAAATGGAAAATTCTGTCAGAAATACATCAAAAATATAAGACAAAATGTTTTCATCAATATATTATGCCAGAATATTCTGTCGAAACTTTCTCTTAATAACTGGCTAACTGAAGTGTGATGGAATAGAAATTCCATACGAAAACCATAGTCTCCAAAAATTACTGACCGAATAAAATAACTAGGTAGTTCTATTGGTAATACAATTCCATCTTTAATCTGACACTAATTCTATTGGTAAACGAAGATTCTTCTTGTAAATTATGTCCTTGCAGCAATTTAAATATACATGTATTGTTTTGTGGAAGCATTGAATGATTCTTTTGAACAAATCCAAGTGTTTGATATTCCATAAACTTCCAGTAAAAAAGAAAGATATTTGTCATAATTAAACACAAAGCTTAAAGAAAGACTAACTAGATTCTTTTTATTCGAATTATGTTATTCTAAATAAGTAAGATTGGTAAGTGTGAAAGATAAGTAATAAGATTATTGTAACGCACAATTGTACAGGAACACGTAATTAATTGAATGAATGAATGAAGAGCTCCAATTAGAATGAGAGTAGTACTTGTTACCCCCATTCTAGAAAGATTCAAATATTCCAGATTTTCAAATGTAGTGAAGCTAAAAGTGAAAGGTAACTAACCAGTAAGGTAGTTATTAGATAAATCCAACGAATCAAGGGATTGAAGAGCTACTAATTGAGTTGGAATTCTACCTGTCAATCGCACTCCATAAAGATTAGTCTAAAAGAGTGCAACATAGGATTATTAAATGATTATGAAAAATATAAATTATAAATGAAATATGATTGGTAAATTCAAATGGAAAATTCTGTCAGAAATACATCAAAAATATAAGACAAAATGTTTTCATCAATATATTTACGCCAGAATATTCTGTCGAAACTTTCTCTTAATAACTGGCTAACTGAAGTGTGATGGAATAGAAATTCCATACGAAAACCATAGTCTCCAAAAATTACTGACTGAATAAAATAACTTGGTAGTTCTATTGGTAATACAATTCCATCTTTAATCTGACACTAATTCTGTTGGTAAACTAAGATTCTTCTTGTAAATTCTGTCCTTGCAGCAATTTATATATACATGTATTGTTTTGTGGAAGCATTGAATGATTCTTTTGAACAAATCCAAGTGTTTGATATTCCATAAACTTCCAGTAAAAAAGAAAGATATTTGTCATAATTAAACACAAAGCTTAAAGAAAGACTAACTAGATTCTTTTTATTCAAATTATGTTATTCTAAATAAATAAGATTGGTAAGTGTGAAAGATAAGTAATAAGATTATTGTAACGCACAATTGTACATGAACACGTAATTAATTGAATGAATGAATGAAGAGCTCCAATTAGAATGAGAGTAGTACTTGTTACCCCCATTCTAGAAAGATTCAAATATTCTAGATTTTCAAATGTAGTGAAGCTAAAAGTGAAAGGTAACTAACCAGTAAGGTAGTTATTAGATAAATCCAACGAATCAAGGGATTGAAGAGCTCCTAATTGAGTTGGAATTCTACCTGTCAATCGAACTCCATAAAGATTAGTCTAAAAGAGTGCAACATAGGATTATTAAATGATTATGAAAAATATAAATTATAAATGAAATATGATTGGTAAATTCAAATGGAAAATTCTGTCAGAAATACATCAAAAATATAAGACAAAATGTTTTCATCAATATATTTACGCCAGAATATTCTGTCGAAACTTTCTCTTAATAACTGGCTAACTGAAGTGTGATGGAATAGAAATTCCATACGAAAACCATAGTCTCCAAAAATTACTGACTGAATAAAATAACTTGGTAGTTCTATTGGTAATACAATTCCATCTTTAATCTGACACTAATTCTGTTGGTAAACTAAGATTCTTCTTGTAAATTCTGTCCTTGCAGCAATTTATATATACATGTATTGTTTTGTGGAAGCATTGAATGATTCTTTTGAACAAATCCAAGTGTTTGATATTCCATAAACTTCCAGTAAAAAAGAAAGATATTTGTCATAATTAAACACAAAGCTTAAAGAAAGACTAACTAGATTCTTTTTATTCAAATTATGTTATTCTAAATAAATAAGATTGGTAAGTGTGAAAGATAAGTAATAAGATTATTGTAACGCACAATTGTACATGAACACGTAATTAATTGAATGAATGAATGAAGAGCTCCAATTAGAATGAGAGTAGTACTTGTTACCCCCATTCTAGAAAGATTCAAATATTCTAGATTTTCAAATGTAGTGAAGCTAAAAGTGAAAGGTAACTAACCAGTAAGGTAGTTATTAGATAAATCCAACGAATCAAGGGATTGAAGAGCTCCTAATTGAGTTGGAATTCTACCTGTCAATCGAACTCCATAAAGATTAGTCTAAAAGAGTGCCACATACGATTATTAAATGATTTTGAAAAATATAAATTATAAATGAAAATTGATTGGTAAATTCAAATGGAAAATTCTGTCAGAAATACATCAAAAATATAAGACAAAATGTTTTCATCAATATATTTACACCAGAATATTCTGTCGAAACTTTATCTTGATAACTGGCTAACTGAAGTGTGATGGAATATAAATTCCATACGAAAACCATAGTCACCAAAAATTACTGACGGAATAAAATAACTTGGTAGTTGTATTGGTAATCCAATTCCTTCTTTAATCTGACACTAATTCTGTTGGTAAACTATCATTCTTCTTGTAAATTCTGTCCTTGTAAGGATTCAAATATACATGTATTCTTTTGTGGAAGCATTGAATGATTCTTTTGAACAAAACCAAGTGTTTGTTATTCCATAAAATTTCAGTAAAAAAGAAAGATATTTGTCATAATTAAGCACAAAGCTTAAATGAAGACTAACTAGATTCTTTTTATTCGAATTATGTTATTCTAAATAAATAAGATTGGTAATTGTGGAAGGTAAATAATAAGATTATTGTAACACACACTTGTACAAGGACGCTTAATCAATTGAATGAATGAATGAAGAGCTCCTATTTGAAGGAGTGTAGTACCTGTTATCCCCATTCCAGAAAGATTCAAACATTCTAGATTTTGAAATGCGGAGAGGCTACAAGTGAAAGGTAACTAACCAGTAAGGTTGTGATAAGATAAATCCATATAAGTGAGATTTTGAGGAGCTCCAAATTGAGTTGAAATTGTTCCTGTCAATCGCACTCCATAAAGATTAGTCTAAACGAGTTCAAGATGAATTATTAATTTTTTAAAAAAAATTACAGATGGAATATAATTCATAAACTCCAATGGAAACTTCTGTAAGAAATACGTCAATAATATAAGAAAAAATGTTTTATCACAATTTTCTTATCACAATATTTTCTACAGAATATTATGTCGAAACTTTTTGTTGATGACAGGCTAACTGAATTGTGATGGAATAGAAATTCCATATGGAAACCATTGTCACCAAAAATTATACTGACATAAGAAAATAAGTTGGTAATTCTATTGGTAATCCAATTCCTTCTTTAATAAGACATTAATTCTGTTATTAAACTAAGATTTTGCTTGTAATAAGCTGTCTCTGTAGTGATTCAATTATGCATGTATTTTTTATGAAAGTATTGAACGATTCTTTTGAACAAATAAAGTGTTTTATATTCGTCATAAATTTCAGTAAAAAAGAAATATTCATAATTAAACACAAAGCTCATGGAATGACTAACAAGATTCTTTTTATTCAAATTGAGCTATTCTAAATAAATTAGATTAGTAAGTGTGGAAGGTAAGTAATAAGATTATTGTAACACACACTTGTACAGGAACACGTAATTAATTGAATGAATGAATGAAGAGCTCCAATTAGAATGAGAGAAGTACTTGTTACCCCCATTCTAGAAAGATTCAAATATTCTAAATTTTCAAATGCAGTAAAGCTAAAAGTGACAGGTAACTAGCCAATAAGGTTGTTATAAGATAACTCCAAAGAAAGAAGAGATTGAAGAGCTCCTAGTTGAGTTGGAATTGTACCTGTCAATCGCACTCCATAAAGATTAGTCTAAAAGAAAGCCACATGGGATTATTAAATTTTCTTAAAAAATATAAATTAGAAATGAAATATGATTGGTAAACTCCAATTGAAAATTCTATCAGAAATACATCAAAAATATAAGACAAAATGTTTTCATCACAATCTTCTTATCACAATATTTTTGCCAAAATATTCTGTCGAAACTTTCTCTTGATAACTAGCTACCTGAATTGTGATGGAATAGAAATTCCATATGAAAATCATAGTCACCGAAAATTTCTGACGGAAGAAAATAACTTGGTAGTTCTATTGGTGATCCAATTCCTTCTTTAATCTGACACTAATTTTGTTAGTAAACTAAGATTTTTCTTGTAAATTCTGTCCTTGGAGTGATTCAAATATACATGTAATGTTTTGTGAGAGCATTGAATGGTTCTTTTGAACAAATACAAGTGTTTGATATTCGTCATAAACTTTTAATAAAAAAGGAAGATATTTGTCATAATTAAACAAAAAACTTAAAGGAAGACTAACTAGATTCTTTTTATTTGAATTGTGTTATTCTAAATAAATAAGATTGGTAAATGTGGAAGGTAAGTAATAAGATTATGGGAAAATTAATTACAAGTCCCTCGTAAGGAACTTAATTATCATGAGATCCCACGAGTTGTTATTATAACACAAGTCCAAAAGAACCGTGATTTTCAAGATCTCCTAGTTGAGTTGGAATTGTGCCTATCAATCCCATTTTATTAAGTTGCAAACGTTTTATATTGTGTCTTGGTAAAGATGACCTTTTTAATTGAGTGAAATTGATAAGAGTGAATGGGAACTTATCTGTAAGATTGTTATAAGATAAGTCCAAAGAACTAAGATTTTGAAGAGCTCCAAGTTAAGTTGGAGTACCTATCAATCCCATTCTCTATTAGGTTACAAAGATTCTAGGTTGTGTGTAGGTGAAGACAACCTTTTTAATTGAATGAAATTGATAAGAACGAAAGGTAACTTACTAGTAAGGTTATAAGATAAGTCCAAAGAAATGATATTTTGAAGTACTCCAAGTTGACTTGCAACGGTTCTAGGGGTATTTACGTAACGGGATGGAATGACACGACCACATCCCAACAAAAGGCCATAGGGACATAATTCTTGTCTAGCGTCCTGTTCCGTCCCGTTGTTATCCTTCCCAATTGGGACGGGATAGGATCGGGAAGGGACAAGAATTTTCCAATTTACTTCTTCTTCTTCTTCTTTTTTTTTTTTTTTTTTTTTTGAAATATTTAGGACCCAAATGCTAAAATGCCCAGTATTGCACCAAATTCCCAAAAAAATAAATCACTAATTAATTAAAACTTAGAGCAAAAAGACCATAACGGCCAATTAATGGTTCAGTGGACTCTTAAACTTAAATTAACTAGAGCAACTTATGTGTGTAAAATGAAGTTGTCTAAGGTCTATCTGTTGAGTCGTAACATATAATTAACAAGGACTAAACTATTTAAACCGCCAATGTGATCATGCAAGTAGCTTAATTTGGTAGTCTTCTATAATCAATGGAACAAAACAATCAAAAAGAAAAAGAAGAAAAAATATTCCAGCGAGTCTCCATAGTCCACAATACTGCTCCGCACAAAAAGTTGTGTGCTAATAACGTTAATCCATGTGATTGCAGATTTGATGGGTGTGGTGATTGAGGTTTGAAGGTGGGGGGCCGCCCCTGGGTGAGACTTGAGAGTTGAGAGAGGGAGATGTGAAAGAGGTAGGTGTGTGGGTCGTCAGTGCCTCATTGGGTGAGTTTGCTTTTATTTTTCATGAAGTAAAAATTAAAAGAAAAAATCTAGGTGTGGCCATGGGTGCTTGGGTTGGTTACTGAATGTGTACCAAAATTTTATTTTAATGAAATAAAAATTAAGAAAATAAAAAATACTAAAGGGACGGGATGAGAATGGGACGACCCCGTCCCCGTCACAATTTGTCCTGTCCCATCCCAAAATATTCTAAAACGGGACAGAAAATTTTTGAACACCCCCTAAATGGTAACTACCAAACCCATTTAATTAACCTACATAGGTTCAAGATTTTGTCTATGTAAGGACGATAATCTTTTTTAATAGAGTGGAATTAGTAAGAGTGAGAGGTAACTCACCTGTAAGATTGTTATAAGACAAGTCCAAATAAATGAGGTTATGATGAGACACTATTTGAGTTGGAATAGTAACTATCAAACCTATTATCGAAAGTATGAGACGTTCAAGATTTGGAAATTCAGTGAGGTTGAGATCTGCTAGCTGAGGGTGCTGTTGAGAGATCCTTGGTTGATTCATTTGAACAAGGCTTCCATTGTAATTGCAATGTATGCCTTTCCAGTGACAAGGATCAGACAAATTGTAGGCAATATTGCTAATATTCCACCATTTACTTTGAAGAAGAGCACGTTTCTGCTCTGCTATCATGGCACCATTAATAATCCCAAAGCAAGTTAGAGCGAACCATAACAACAATACCACTCTCACTCCCATCTCTGTTTACACAAATTACTCACCGAATGAGTTCACCTATGGAGTCTTTATACAGATAAAGTAAGATTGAATGGCTTTGAAAGTATTGTTTATGCATCAAAGTCATTGGAGTTTGTATGTCCAATGGCAAATGGACATAATCATATCGTGTGAGATGGGAAAATCAAAGTTGTTATTGGTCTTCCTCCTTTTTTAGGCCAAAGGTCTTCGTCAATATTAAAGTACCTTTAGTCTTATTGAGCTGTTATGCTGAAAATGGACATGAAATTTCCAAACGTGATACGAATACCAAAGCGAAGTGGTCCCATGAAACTCTCTGAACAAAAGTTGAGTGACTTTGGCGTGAATCAGGAGTTCATATTTCAAATTAAATGCAGAAAGAGTGGCTGACTTACACAACGTGAATCAGGAGTTCATGTTTCAAATTATATGCAGAAAAATTGGCTGACTTGCACAAAGGCACGTGAATTCATAATGTTGTTGATAATAATAAGAAGCAATTCTTTCAGCCTCTGTGCTACGACTTTGTCTTACACGGAATATCCATATATATGCAACAGAAAAATTGGTTTTCGTAGTGATCTTGTGTTGTTGTTATGGTGATTCATAAGTGGACAAAAAAACTTGATTCTCGTGACCCTCTTTCTGAAAATATTTATTTTCTATAGTTGTTGTGATTCAGACTTAAATATTTGCTTACTTTTGAAAAATAATTAAACATTGTGATCCGAAAAAATTCCAAAATGTTTATTTACTGAAATATCCAAATGAAGCAGAAAATATTTTTTTTTATAAAAACCACTACTCAACTACCCCTTTTCTGTCTGTATCTGGATATGTTTGAAGCCCCTTTGGAAGAGAGAGATTCAAAGCTCTTTTTGGTCAGTCATTTCGCAATCTCGTTCAACATTGCTAACATCCTTCAAAATCCCTCACTAAGAAACAAGTTAAAATAAAAACAGACACAAATTTACATGTCATCTTCTAGATTTAGTTTAATCTCTGAACTTCTAAAAAGTTGTTGTATCTTTTAGTTTTTTAACCCTGATATTATTAGTGAGAACTGATGTTTTTTAACAATCACTGTTATTTGGAAAATTAAAACTTATATGTTGGCATTTCTTATAAACAACTGTCAAGGATATAGGACTAAAGATCATTTTAAAAACTAAGGCTAAATTGAAACCTTGTATGAAGTGAAGGACTAATGAGTGAAGGTATACTTTAAAATAAAAATTAACTCATTAAATTCACAAGAAAACAATAATACTTTCCAGATTTGACACACACAAAAATTCCAACATTATCCTTTTTTAATTCAAAAATGTTTATAAATTCATTGTGGTGGATCATTCACGCCTCAATTCAATAAAAGTATACTTTAACAATAATATATACTTTCCGGCATAAAAATTAACTCATTAAAATTCATAAGAAAATAATAGTACTTTCCAGCATTATCCTTGTTTAATTCAAAAAGGCTTTTAAATTAAATTTTGGTGGATCATTAACACGTTACTTAAGGTTTGACGTGAAACTTTTAATCTAATTTGAACCCTAAAATATCAATTAGCTGATAAAAATATTTTTTCAACTTGCAACATAAAAAATTGGAAACATTATATTTAAATTTTTTATGTGTTAGTTAATTTTTTAGGTGCCAAGTCAGACTAAAAATTTCATGTCATACCTTATATATTTACTTGTAATTGGTTAGACTACAAATGACCTGATGTACCAAGTTCACCTAAAAATTCCTCAAATTATTAATAGCATTATAGGATGAACCAATTTGGATAAATCACTTCTAAAGATGGATCATATTGACCATTATAAAAGGGAAAATGAGCAATTTGGCTAGCAAAATATTACATAAGAAGTGTCTGATACAAATAAATTTTAAGAGTATCTTGATTACTAATACACTTTTAAAATTGAACAATTTAGCCAACATCATCACCCAACCCTAAACATCTCTCAGTGCCAACTGGAATCACAGTGTCTCCACATGTGCAAAAGATGACGGACATTTAGGGCTAGATGACAGTGTTGATTATTAAATTGCTCAGTTTTACAAATTTATTGATAATTAAGATCCCTTTAAAACTTATTTGTGTTAGACTCTCTTATTTCAATACTGTGTTGGTCAAATTGCATCATTACCATTATTAAAATTATTTTCCTAATAAATCCTTTGTATCTCGCATCACGAACTTGGATATATAAATGATAAACATGTATATACAGCTAAAGTGTCAAACGTGTTACAATTCCACAATCTTTATGCAAAGCAACCACAACCTACTTACAAGTATGCCTCCCGCTGTAGAAACTAAAACCATCCCTCATCATCAAACTACCAAACTACTCACCAATATGATTTATATCCTCCCACAATAACATGATGCGCTGTGTAGAGGGGGAAAAACAAGAAAGAAAATTCCATTCCTTCTTTTTTATAAATTATTATGCATCTATTTTTCTGTTCACTTGACCTTTATATCACGTGAGAGGATCTCCAAGCCTTAATAAAATATACTTCTCTTGAACAGAAAACGAAAGAAGTTAACAGAAAGTCAGGACCATCCCCCTCCCCCCAAAAATAATACATCTATGCGCGTAGAAGAGTGATATAAAAGATAATATCTACTTTCTGCCAGCAGTTCTAAGTCGTGGTCTGCCCTTAACCTCAGCTTCCTGCATTGCACAAGAAGCATATTATATTTGCATGTCGCCAAAAGCCATCAAATGACACTTCCTTTTTTTAACAACCAAATCGAATAACTGTGGAAGTGCAGAAAAATGTAACTCTTTGCTGTCGCAGGATTATGATTTTCAGCCCCTTTACTCCAATCATAGCAGACCTATAAACAGAATTATGAATCCATTATTGACAACATTCATTAAAATTTCCAATTACACAACATGTGTATGCAATAGCAAAACTTGTGAATGAACTACATAAATACATAATTTTTCATTCGTACCAAAACAGGGATAGAAACACACCATTTACAGTTTCTTATAACACTTATCCAGTTTCTCAAATGACTATAACATGTCTTTCTTACATGACATTAAAACAAGTTAACTATGAAGAGCCATAAACTAACTCTCCTTTCTTGCAAGTTTTTGAATGACAACATTTTTTTTTTTACTGAAATACCCACATATTTCTACCTTTTCCAGCTTGATTCCAAAATTCCAGACAAATGAAAGGGGACTCTTGCATTTTAGCATCCACTCAAAACTCTATGCGGAGGAGATTTTAAAGGCACCGAAAGGGGACAAAAAGGTGATATATACAAATCAAAGAGGATGCAAAAAATTATTTCATAGAGCTGCAAACTTGTGCAGAAACAGGATATACCGAGTAAGCAAAGATTGAACCATCATTGTTGAATGTACTGCAAGGAATAGGTTGGCTGCACCTTAACATGGCCTGAAATTAGAAAAGCTTGAATTAAAACGTTTGGAGACCTGAAATCAAAAAGATGGCTGCAATATAGATGGAATTAAAGATTATGCTGAAGACTGAAGGAGACGGTGCAAAATAGGTTTCTGCTATTATATTTATATGCAGGGCATGCATTTGATTATAGAAAAAATGTTTGCCAATTTTAAAAGTGCAAAAACGCATCGGAAGAACGTTAAGTCTCTGTTTACCATCCTTGTCCCAAAACTTAGTTGCAAATGTGTGATGTAGCTCTGACAAATTCAATAATTAGCATATAATAACACATTTGTAATGCTAAAGTTTAAGCTGGATAAGCTTTATTAATAATGTCTAGCATGTCTATTACTGATTGAAGTGTTGGCCATATATGCAGACGAAAATTTGAGGGAAGAAGTTGGCAAAGCACAAAAGGATAAATGATTGAGCTCCTTATGAAAAAGATCCCATCCTTAAAATTTTGATAGTCCCACTGCTCAGATGAAATCTGGGAGAATTTTGTCGAAACAGATAGAACATGCAAGTCTAAGAGAAAATTCCAAAACTATATAATGCTGAAGATGAAGAAACCAAAATCTGAACTTGATGAACTACAAATTGTAAATATAGATAATCAGTAGGTCATTTGCCATCATTATTTTCATTTTCTATGCTAACATGCAAATATACCGTCTAAATGAATTGGGACTTTGATGGAAGGGGATGAGGTGAGGGAATAAGGTAAGCATCCTTCATTTGAGTAGTAACAGGTTCATGTGGATTTGGTACACAGACCTTAATCAAGTTCTCTTTTTGGGAGCTGATGACTCTAAAACAAGTTACCCATGTGGTCTGCTTATGTGGAATATGGGAGATGAAACCTCCTTTAGTATGTGAATTAATGGGCAGGTCAGCTTGGATTGTCAAGTATTTAACAGATTTGAGACAGGGATTTTATTGGAACTTTGGAAAATCGGAGGGTAATATTACTTGGTTTTAAATTAGGGGACCAAATTGAAACTTTTCTAAAACTAGAGGGAGAAAAGTCTATTCAGGCCTTAAAATTATCACTAAAAGTACATACCCAAGCCCAATAAATGGGATACCGATCCTGCAATACAAGTCTCTCACATTAAAGTCCAAAATTCATTTTAGGAGATATAACATGAAATCATTAATTGGGTGGTTGGTCACGTTTGGGGAGAATACTTGGGGTGCGGAACACTCCTTTTTCCTTGCCTCCGTTGCCTTTAATCCGTTACGACCCTTGGGTTTACTAGATTCTACACAATTTTTTATCACCGACCAAGATATGATGACGTTATCCACCTTTGATTCTTCTAGTGCGCATGCTTAGCAAATCTTATTTTGGACACTGTAAATTTTATGATTGAAAAAAGTTATGGTAGCTCCTAATATTTGGGTATAGTAATATTTAAATTTGTATCAGCAGTTGGAGATTAGGGATTAGGATGTCCTGTAGTGAGTTTTGTGTGCAGTGCTCAAGTTCCCCTAATCAAGGAAAAAAGATAAATATTTATGTAACTAAAAGAATATGAAAATATTATAAAAGAGTTGGTTATTGTAACTGCACTTAGCAACTGCATACAAAACTCAGAAAACTCGTCGCAGCGTGGCTATATTCTGTATAATATATTTTTGAAATTTCCTAAGCAAAAGTAATTAATAGAAAATCTAAAGTAGTAACAGCGCCAAAGCTCTGATGGCTAGCGGCCAGCAAGGGCTCTTGAGCTTTAGTGGTCAATAGCCAGAGAGCTTAGTCGATTTGCTTCCCAAGCTTTGACGCTATAGGCCGACAATGGGTGGTTTATCTTAAAAAGAAAAAAAGCGAGGGCAGACATGACTTTTCACAACCTTCTAAAACATTAATAGAGTAATTTGGGTTTTTTGAAATTCAACACTTTAATATATAATCTTTTTAATAATTTAAAGGTATTTTTCTGTCTTTTAATTTATTTCCTATATATGAACTCCCCTCCTCTTTTGAACCAAACAAAAATTATCAAAATACATTCCATCCCCACCCTCTATAGTCAAACAAGGCCCCTCTCCTCCCCCAAAAAATGTTGATAGGTGATACATTTTTATTTTCATCTTTTTAAAAGTCCAAATTAAGAAGAATAGAGACATCATCGTTAATGGTCTTCATCAATACTCTTAAAGTCTTCCATCTTTGAGTAAGTTTGAAAAGTCAAATTATAGAAGTATACTTTTTCTTGCTTATACAATTAGGAAATAATTGAGAAACTCAATATATTGATAGAAGCAAAGTCTTTTAAGAAGATCAAATTAAGGCAATGGACAAAAAAAAAAAAAAACTTGTGAGATGGGCACAATTGAATATTGCCAATGCAGTCAATTGGCCCCACACAATTGGAACTGGAATACATGAATATTATGAACCATATCAGATACGCATGATGGATTCACACAAAATGGAATATGACAATTAGAAAAATATCAATGTTTTTTTTTTTTTTACTTTTTTTTCAAAAACAAAATCACCAACTCTACCTCCTGTTACCTTCAACCAAACAGGGCCTGAGTTACTATTCACTCCCTAATCCCTCCTTCGGCTCTTTATGCATATATTTGGGCCTCAATGAGCAATAATGAGGCTTCATTTTCTTCCCTTATGTGCGTATATGCGTTCCCATTTGGGTGAATTGAATGTTTACAAAATTTGCATTACTTTTTTTTGAAACTTTCTAAAAAACAGAACACAGTAAGATATAATTTTTTTTTTTGAACTGATAACACATTAAGATATAATTGAGTAATCTTGATTATAAAACTTGTTTCCAAAAAAGATGAATCAAGTTCAAGTGTCTCACTACTCAAATTCTGCTAATCACTCTGTTCCACTTGACAGTTTCGGAGATAATCCTCATTTGAGACCAATAGACCTTAAAGTTTTGGTTACAGAACAGACCCTCTCATCTCATGTCATTCACAAACCTATTGAGCATGAAAAGTAGACAGTATTGGTTTGCATTACAACTACCTTAATTAAATTGTGGCTAAACATAGCTTGCAAAAAATGGTATATAAAATGATCCATTATATATGTGACGTTTTAATTGATTCATCAACATTTTTCCCTTTACTGATCAGAGCTAGGGACCTTGGCTCGGCAAAACTCGTGGATTACAACTGTGCATAGAAAATAAATGAAACTCTGTTTTCCCTTTCAAAATTCAGGAACACCTACAGTGCTCTTCAATTTCATTGAAATATGCTTTTTTTCAAGATGAAACTGAAGTGGGATTGTCAATTTTGATAGTTACTTATATGTATAAATTCATTAAAATTGAAGCTCAAAATTCTGCTATCACTCTAAGACTGAGGGGATGGGCTTTATTAATTATTATGTTCACACCATCACCTCCTTTTTTCCCTTTCTAAATAGTTGTTGGGCAAAATGAAAGAATAAGCTGGCCAGTTCTGGACAGAAGTGAGGAGAAGGAGAAATGGAAGAGCTGTCAATTCAAAGACTGCATGGCTATTTTAAATTTCTTCCTCTAATCATAGAAAATTCTTGTGTAAGTCTATGATTTAAATTAATCATTATTGAATCATTAATTCATAGATATCTCTATGTATAGATTCCATAAAATTCAAATTTGATATCTTATTACTTTAACAGAATAAGGTTGCACCAAACTTGACATTTTGTTATGAACAAATATCAGATGCAAGAAATTAAACATGCCCAACTTCAAATCTAGATTTTGTGAGAAATCCTTAAAATGTTTCATCATCTAAGGTACCAAGAAAACATAGAGCAAAATCTCCTACATTTTTCCTAGATTATTTGCTTCTCTTGATTGACCAAATGCTGCATTGAGATATTATTGAAAGGAACAGTTAATGACAAGTTCGAGGATAACAACCTTTGAGATACTTGGTGCATTGATGGTCGAGCTTTTGGAGATGGATTCAAACATGTTAATGCTATTGTGACCAAAAGAGTCACATCTTGTACATCTTGTCGTGATGGCAGTGGGAGACGTGGGTCTAAAACATCTTTCAGCCAAATGCTTTCAGTACAATTCTTTAACAAAGACAACATCAAATCTCCAGGATGTTTTCCCATAATTATTTCTAATGTCACCACTCCAAAACTATAAACATCACATTTTTCAGTCACAACTAAGGTGTATGCAAGCTCTGCAATGGACCAAAAATTGAAGAAGTCATGTATTAATCTCAAGGTAAGAAATTGTACAAATATATACAACACAAGAGATCGGACTAAGAGAAACGAAAAACTAACCTGGAGCAACATAACCGTAAGTACCAACTAAAAGCGTTTGATTAGATGTATCTGGATCAATGATTCTAGATGTGCCAAAATCAGATACAAAAGCCTCCATCTTTGAGTTCAACAATACATTACCACTTGTTATGTCTCTATGGATAATTGGAGGAGCACACTCATGATGCATGTAGAACAAAGCATTTGCTATTCCTTTGATGACATCTACTCTCTTACTCCAATCGAATTCTTTGGCTTCGCCATCTTTGTTCAAGACATAAAAGACTTCCGCTTTCCATGTATTCATAAATGAGAAACATGCATTGGTTATGCAAACAAAACCCATGAAGCTTTATAATGTTGCGATGTCGAATTTCACTTAACATCTTCACTTCATTGTGAAAACTATTAGCATAAGATGTGTTTTCGTATTCCCTTCTATGAAGTTTTTTCAATGCTACGGTTTTACCGCTAGGAAGTTGTGCTCTATAAACGCTTCCATAGGCACCGGTTCCAATACAATACTTGATGTCAAAGTTCTCTGTTGCTTCAATGATATCTTCATATGCGATTTTTCCATCATAATTCCATATTGAAAACAAATCCCCATTTTTCATTTCCGTTGTGTCAACTTTGGATATCTTTTTCTTTTTGAAAGATTCAAATAAGATGAAACCCGCAACAAATATGATGACAAGGAGAATTGTCAAAGGAACAATGATTATTGACAAAAACTTTGGACCTTTAGAAGAATCATGAGTCTTCTCCAGACCAAGTAATTTTTTATTACCATAGAAAATGTCATGAGGAAAAGAGCTATAAACTTCACTTGGAATATAGCCACTGAGAATATTGTATGACAAGTTGATGTGGAGCAGCCTACCGAATTCTCTAGGTACACTACCAGAGATGTAATTGTAGCTCAAATCAATGCTACACCGTGGTGATGAGAAAGTGCACATGTCAGATGGTAATTCTCCGTTGAATTTGTTGTGACTAAAGTCACCATAGAAAGTATAATAATTGATGAAAATGTGGGGTACTTTTCCACTCAGTTTATTCTGGGAGATATTTAGATGAAAACTACTATAATGGGTATTTTTAAACACGTCAGGCATGCTACCACTTAATTGATTGTGAGAAACATCAAAATAATGTAAATATGTCAAACTGAAAATGGAAGGAAATATATGACCTGCATTGAAAAAATTTGGGAAACAATATAAGTTCTTCAGATTTTTCATAAATCTCAAAGTTAAAGGAATGACTCCAACTAATTGTTTTTATTCAAATCCCACAATTCTAAATAAGGTTAGGAGCGGTTGAAGTAGACACACATTGTATTAAGCTACAAAGTTTCTAGGTGGTGCCTTGGTAAAGACAGCCTTATTAATTGAGTGTAATGATAAGAGTGAAAAGTAACTTACCAGTAAGGTTATTAAAAGAAAAGTCCAAAGAATGAAGACTTTGAAGAGATCCAAGTTGAGTTGGAATTGTTCCTATCAATCCCATTCAATAAAGATTAGTCTAAATGAGTGCCACATGGTTTATGAGACTTTTTTTTAGAAAAAAAAATCAATTACAGATGAAATATGATTGCTAAACTCCAATGGAAAATTCTGTTAAAAATACGTCAATAACATATGACAAAATGTTTTTATCACAATATTTTCGATAGAATATTCCGTCAAAACTTTTTGTTCATAACAGGCCAACTCAATTGTGATGGAATAGAAATTCCATGTGAAAGCCATAGTCACCAAAAATTAGTGACAGAAGAAAATCCATTGGTAATCCATTTCTTTCTTTAATCTAACACCAATTCCGTTAGTAAACTAAAATTTTGCTTCTAATATTATGTCTTTGTAGTGATTCAAATATACATGTATTCTTTTGTGAAAGCAGTAAATGATTTTTCTGAACAAATTTGAGTGTTTGATATTCGTCATAAATTTCAGTAAGAAAAAGATATTTGTCATAATTAAACTCAAAGCTGAAGGAATGAGTAATAGATTCTTTTTATTCAAATAGAGAATTTTAAATAAATAAGATTGGTAAGTGTGGAAGGTAAGTAATAAAATTATTGTAAGAGACATTTGTACAAGAACACTTAATTATTGAATGAATGAATGAAGAGCTCCAATTTGAATGAGAGTAGTACCAGTTATCCCCATTCTTGAAAGATTCAAATATTATAGATTTTGAAATGCAGTGAAGCTACAAGTGAAAGGTAACTAACCAGTAAGGTTATTATAAGATGAATCCAAAGAACGGAGATTTTGAAGAGCTCCCAATTGAGTTGGAATTGTACCTACAAATCGCATTCCACAAAGGCTAGTCTAAACGAGCGCCACATAAATTATAAAAAATTTTTAAGAAAAATAAATTACAAAAGGAATATGATTGGTAAACTCCAATGGAAAATTCTATCAAAAATACGTCAATTATATAAGACAAAATTTTTTTATCACAATTTTCTTATCATAATATTTTGACTGAATATTCCGTTGAAACTTTCTGTTGATAACTGGCTAACTATATTGTGATCGAATAGAAATTCCATATGAAAACCATAGTCACCAAAAATTACTGATGGAAGGATATAAGCTGGTCATTCCACTGGTAATCCAATTCCGTCTTTAATCAGACACTAATTCTGTTAGTAAACTAAAATTTTGTTTGTAATATTCTTTCTTTGTAGCGATTCAAATATACATGTATTTTTTTTTTGTGAAAGCAATGAATGATTTTTTTGAACAAATACAAGTGTTTGATGGTCATCATAAATTTTAGTAAAAAAAAGAAGATATTCGTCATATTTAAACTCAAAGCTGAAGGAATGAGTAGTAGATTCTTTTTATTCAAATTGAGTTATTCGAGAAAAATAAGATTGGTAAGTGTGGAAGGTAGGTAATAAGATTATTGTAAGAGACACTTGTACAAGAACGCTTAATTGAATGAATGAATGAATGAAGAGCTCCAATTTGAATGAGAGTAGTACCTGTTATCCCCATTCTAGAAAGATTCAAATATTCTAGATTTTGAAATGCAGTGAAATTGAGATCTGTTAGCCGAGGATGCTGTGAATGAATTCTTGGTTGGTTAATTGAGATGACTCTTATTCCAATGTCATTGCAAGAAATGCCGTGCCAGTCACAATGGTAGTTGGAGTCACTATCACTTAAGTTCCACCATTTGCTTTCAAGTAGTGCCTCCTTCTCCATTGCTGTCTTGGCAGTAGAATTAGCATTGCTGAACAAAATAATGTACTACTACTAATAATAATATATAATCAATTGAAGTGATCACCAAATTTATGCATAGGAAGGTCGTATGTTATTATAGTTATGAGTTTAAAAGACAGCGCCTTACCATTACTTGGGAACTTTCTCCCATCACAACCTGACACATGTTTATGTTTGTTCTCTACTATTGTGGTTAGTTTATAAATAGGCAATATCAATTTTTTCTAGTTATATTTGAATTCTTCGTATCATAAAGTTAAACATCATAATACAAACATTTGTTTGAACTCCAAAATGCCTGCCAAGTATTTTAATCATTTACAACATGTCTAGAATATTTTTTTTTTTCAATTTATAGCATCGGTAAGGGTGGAAGATAACTCACTTGTAATTGTAAAGTTGTTATGAGTCAAGTTTAGATTTAGATAGTAATCTTGTAGAAAAGTTGGAATGGAACCTGTCAATACACATTTGTTTTGAATTGCAAATGTTCTAGATTATATATGATTAAATACAAATTGATTAACTACAAGTGAAAGGTAACTAACCAGTAAGGTCATTATAAGATAAATCCAAAGAACTGAGATATTGAAGAGCTCCTAATTTAGTTGGAATTGTACCTATCAATTGCATTTCATAAAGATTAGTATAAACGAGCGCCACATGGAATATTAATTTTTTTTAAAATAAAAATAAATTACAGATGGAATATAATTGGTAAACCCCAATGGAAAATTCTGTCAAAAATACATCAATAATATAAGTGTTAACCTCTTGGAATTGATGTCTTTTGGCATATTTTTCCATTGGATTTTATACATTTTTAGAGCTTTTGTACATCTTTTGGATACTCAAAGATAGAAAAATGTGCATGATGTTTTTGGTTGCAATTTGTGCTCAATTGTCCATATTTTGGGATTTCCTCTTGGTTTAATATGAGCTGATTAAATTTATTATTGTGCAAGGTGTGTTTTGGAAAGAGAATTAGAGTCAAGGCATTTGGGAAATCAAAGATGATGAAAATGATAGCAAAGCATGGATAGAACACTTCATTTCAAGAGAAGAAATCAAATTTTTTAGAAGCAAATTGAGCCGCAACTCAAAATATGGGCCGCAGCTCAAATCTGTATAGAACAAAACTAGGCCACAGCTTATTTCTACACAGAAGAAAAGTGAGCCGCGGCTCAAATTTCTGAGCCACGGCTCAATCGCATCAGCAAAACGCACAGCTTAAATTGCTCGCGAAAATCAGTGTTTAAAAGGGGAAAACGATAGGAGGCTGCCATATTCGACTTTCTTGGCTTCTTGGAGCAACTTTGGGTGCTAGGGCTTAGGTTTTGAAGAGTTGGAAGCAAGGATTGAGCTTTGGAAGAGATTTGGAGCTCTATTTCTTTGGTTTTTCTTTTTCATCTTCCTTTCCTCTCATGTTTTATGTTATGGCTGCATATTCTCTTTGGATTTGTATCTTTTCACTGATTATGAGTAGCTAAACTTGTTATTTAGGATTATTTTGAACCCTTGCATGGATTAACTCTTTAATACTCCTCTCCTTTTGTGATTAATGTTATATATGTGTTTATTTTACTCTTTGCTTAATGCTTCTAAATGCTTGATCACCATTTAGATGTTTTGTTCATTTGATTGAAGCTTGAGAGAGTTAGGTTAAATGTAGACCTTGGGTGAAATTGTACAAGAACTTGAAATTTACTTGATGAATGGATGGTTTTGTTGGTAAGATAGAGATATACTTATTAACCTTGCATAGCCACATTAGGGTTGGAGTTTGGAAATTGGGTTTTATTAATTGTAACAAGAGATTGATCAATTGATGAAATGAGACACTTGTTCTTGACTTGAGAAAAATTTTACAAGTATATTTTGAACCTTAGGCTAATACATATATATTTATTGAAAGCACTTGTGAGAGAAGGTTGTTTAGAGGTTATGAAATACAAAGGGGATAAATAATCCTAGGCTCCATTTTATCCTTAAAGTCAAAGAATTAATTGTGGTTATCAACTTCTACTTTTAAAGGCATTATTCTATTAGTTAATTCTCCAATCAAAATTTGCTCTAGCTCAACTTAATTGAACTCACTAAGCCTTCTGTTTGATCACATTTGTAACCAAATCCTCGAGGGAATGATACTTTCTTATCACTTTATTACTTTGCACGACCCGTGCACTTGCTGTACGAAAAATAAAACAATGTTTTTATCACAATATTTTCGACACAATTTTCCGTTGAAACTTTCTGTTGAAAACTGGCTAACTGAATTGTGATGGAATAGAAATTCCATATGAAAACCATAGTCACCAAAAATTGCTGACGGAAGAAAATAAGTTGGTAATTCCATTGGTAATCCATTTCCGTTTTAAATCCGGCATTAATTCTATTAGTAAACTAAAATTTTGCTTGTAATATGATGTCTTTGTAGTGATTCAAATATATATGTATACTTTTCTAAAAACAGTGAATGATTTTTTTGAACAATTTTGATTGTTTGATATTCGTCATAAATTTCAGTAAGAAAAAGATATTTGTCATAATTAAACTCAAAGCTGAAGGAATGAGTAATAGATTATTTTTTATTCAAATTGAGAATTCTAAATATATAAGACTGGTAAGTGTGGAAGGTAGGTAATAAGATTATTGTAAGAGACATTTGTACAAGAACGCTTAATTAATTGAATGAATGAATGAATGAAGAGCTCCAATTTGAATGAGAGTAGTACCTGTTATCCCCCTTCTAGAAATATTCAAACATTCTAGATTTTGAAATGCATGAAAGCTACAAGTGAAAGGTAACTAACCAGTAAGCTTATTATAAGATAAATCCAAAGAACCGAGATTTTGAAGAGCTCCCAATTGAGTTGGAATTGTACCTATCAATCGCATTGTATAAAGATTAGTTTAAACGAGCGCCACATAGATTATCAAGTTTTTTTAAGAAAAATAAATTACAGATGGAATATGATTGGTAAACTCCAATGGAAAATTCTATCAACAATACGTCAATAATATAAGAAAAATTGTTTTCATCACAATTTTCTTATCACAATATTTTTGACAGAATATTCCTTCAAAACTTTCTGTTGATAACTGGTTAACTGAATTGTGATGGAATAGAAATTCCATCTAAAAGCCATAGTCACCAAAAATTGCTGACGGAAGAAAATAAGTTGGTAATTACATTGGTAATCCATTTCCGTCTTTAATCCAACACTAATCCTTTTAGTAAACAAAAATTTTGTATGTAATATGATGTCTTTGTAGTGATTCAAATATACAGGTATTCTTTTCTGAAAGCAGTGAATGATTTTTTTGGAGAAATTTGAGTGTTTGATATTCGTCATAAATTTCAGTAAGAAAAAGATATTTGTCATAATTAAACTCAAAGCTGAAGGAATGAGTAATAGATTCTTTTTATCCAAATTGAGAATTCTAAATAAATAAGATTGGTAGGTGTGGAAGGTAAGTAATACGATTATTGTAAGAGACATTTGTACAAGAACGCTTAATTATTGAATGAATGAATGAAGAGCTCCAATTTGAATGAGAGTAGTACATGTTATCCCCATTCTAGAAAGATTCAAATATTCTAGATTTTGAAATGCAATGAAGCTACAAGTGAAAGGTAACTAACCAGTAAGGTTATTATAAGATAAATCCAAAGACCTGAGATTTTGAAGAGCTCCCAATTGAGTTGGAATTGTACCTATTAATCGCATTACATAAAGATTAGTCTAAACGAGCGCCACATAGATTATCAAATTTTTTTAAGAAAAATAAATTACAGAAGGAATATGATTGGTAAACTCCAATGGAAAATTCTATCAAAAATACATCAATAATATAAGACAAAATGTTTTTATCACAATTTTCTTATCACAATATTTTTGATAGAATATTCCTGCGAAACTTTCTGTTGATAACTGGCTAACTGAATTGTGATGGAATAGAAATACCATATGAAAATCATAGTGACCAAAAATTACTGACTGAAGAATATAAGTTGGTAATTCCACTGGTAATCAGATTCTGCCTTTAATCAGACACTAATTCTATTAGTAAACTAAAATTTTTCTTGTAATATTCTTTCTTTGTAGCGATTCAAATATACTTGTATTTTCTTGTGAAAGCAATAAATGATTTTTTTTTAACAAATACAAGTGTTTGGTCTTCGTCATAAATTTCAATAAAAGAAAAAGACATTTGTCATAATTAAACTCAAAGCTGAAGGAATGAGTAATAGATTCTTTTTAGTCAAATTGAGTTATTCTAAATATATAAGATTGGTATGTGTGGAAGGTGAGTAATAAGATTATTGAAAGGGATACTTGTACAAGAACGCTTAATTAATTGAATCAATGAATTAAAAGCTCCATTTTGAATGAGTAGTACATGTTATCCCCAAAGATTCAAATATTCTAGATTTTGAAATGCAGTGAAGCTACAAGTGAAAGGTAACTAACCAGTAAGGTTATTATAAGATAAATCCAAAGAATCGAGATTT
The DNA here is from genome assembly GCA_037074515.1 of Mimosa bimucronata. Classification (NCBI taxonomy): domain Eukaryota; kingdom Viridiplantae; phylum Streptophyta; class Magnoliopsida; order Fabales; family Fabaceae; genus Mimosa; species Mimosa bimucronata. The sequence continues at coordinate 24,429,091 of CM073441.1, forward strand.
TGAAGAGCTCCCAATTGAGTTGGAATTGTACCTATCAATCGTATTGCATAAAGATTAGTTTAAACGAGCGCCACATAGATTATCAAATTTTTTTAAGAAAAGTAAATTACAGATGGAATATGATTGGTAAACTCCAATGGAAAATTCTATCAACAATACGTCAATAATATAAGATAAATTGTTTTCATCACAATTTTCTTATCACAATATTTTTGACAGAATATTCCTTCGAAACTTTCTGTTGATAACTGGTTAACTGAATTGTGATGGAATAGAAATTCCATATGAAAGCCATAGTCACCAAAAATTGCTCATGAAAGAAAATAAGTTGGTAATTCCACTGGTCATCAGATTCTGCCTTTAATCAGACACTAATTCTATTAGTAAACTAAAATTTTTCTTGTAATATTCTTTCTTTATAGCGATTCAAATATACTTGTATTTTTTTTTGTGAAAGAAGTGAATGATTTTTTTGAACAACTACAAGTGTTTGATGTTCGTCTTGATGTTCGTCATAAATTTCAGTAAAAAAAAGATATTTGTCATAATTAAACTCAAAGCTGAAGGAATATACATGTTTTTTTTTTGTTAAAGAATTGAATGATTTTTTTGAACAAATACAAGTGTTTGATGTTCGTTATAAATTTCTGTAAAAAAAAAAGATATTTGTCATAATTAAACTCAAAGCTGAACGAATGAGTAATAGATTCTTTTTATTCAAATTGAGTTATTCTAGATAAATAAGATTGGTAAGTGTGGAAGGTAGGTAATAAGATTATTGTAAGAGACACTTGTACAAGAACGCTTAATTGAATGAATGAATGAATGAAGAGCTCCAATTTGAATGAGAGTAGCACCTGTTATCCCCATTCTAGAAAGATTCAAATATTCTAGATTTTGAAATGCAGTGAAATTGAGATCTGTTAGCCGAGGATGCTGTGAATGAATTCTTGGTTGGTTAATTGAGATGACTCTAATTCCAATGTCATTGCAAGAAATGCCGTGCCAGTCACAATGGTAGTTGGAGTCACTATCACTTAAGTTCCACCATTTGCTTTCAAGTAGTGCCTCCTTCTCCATTGCTGTCTTGGCAGTAGAATTAGCATTGCTGAACAAAATAATGTACTACTACTAATAATAATATATAATCAATTGAAGTGATCACCAAATTTATGCATAGGAAGGTCGTATGTTATTATAGTTATGAGTTTAAAAGACAACGCCTTACCATTACTTGGGAACTTTCTCCCATCACAACCTGACACATGTTTATGTTTGTTCTCTACTATTGTGGTTAGTTTATAAATAGGCAATATCAATTTTTTCTAGTTATATTTGAATTCTTCGTATCATAAAGTTAAACATCATAATACAAACATTTGTTTGAACTCCAAAATGCCTGCCAAGTATTTTAATCATTTACAACATGTCTAGAATATTTTTTTTTTCAATTTATAGCATCGGTAAGGGTGGAAGATAACTCACTTGTAATTGTAAAGTTGTTATGAGTCAAGTTTAGATTTAGATAGTAATCTTGTAGAAAAGTTGGAATGGAACCTGTCAATACACATTTGTTTTGAATTGCAAATGTTCTAGATTATATATGATTAAATACAAATTGATTAACTACAAGTGAAAGGTAACTAACCAGTAAGATTGTTATAAGACAAGTCCAAGGAATCAAGATTTGGAAGAGCTCCGAATTGATTTGGAATTGTACCTATCAATCCCATTCTATTAAGCTGTAAAGTTTCTAGGTTGTGCCTTAGTAAAGACAGCCTTATTAATAGAGTGTAATTGATAAGAGTGAAAAGTAACTTACCAGTAAGGTTGTTAAAAGAAAAGTCCAAAGAATGAAGACTTTGAAGAGATCCAAGTTGAGTTGGAATTGTTCCTATCAAACCCATTCTATTAAGTTGTAAAGGATCTAGGTTGTGTCTAGGTAAAGACAACCATTTTAATTGAGTGAAAGATAACTTACCAGTAAGGTTGTTAACAGACTCAAAGTAAGATGGAGAATGGTACATAACTCACCATTAAGATTATTATAAGACAAATCCAAATACATGAGCTGATAAAGAGCTCCTAATTGAAATGGAATGGAACCTGTCAAAACAAAAAAAAAAGAATTGAAAATGTTTTAGATAATAAAGGATCAAATGTAAATTGATGAAGCTCGTAGTGATAATAAGTAACTAACCAATAAGGTTGTTATAAGATAAGTCGAAAGAAGCGAGATTTTGAAGTGCTTCTAGTTGTGTTGGAATTGTACATATCAATCCCATTCGATTAAGTTGAAATGTTATAGGTTGTGTCTAGGTAAAGACAGCCCTATTAATTAAGTGAAATTGACAATAATGAAAGATAACTTACCAGTAATGTTGTTCTAACACAAGTCTAAAAGAGCTGAAATTTTGAAGAGCTCCTAGCTGAGTTGGAACTTTACCTATCAATCCCATTCTATTAATTTGCAAACGTTCTATATGGTGTCTTGGTAAAAACAACTTTTTTAATTGCGTGAAATTATAAGAGTGAAAGGGAACTTATTGGTAAGATTGTTATAAGATAAGTCCAAAGAACCAAGATTTTGAAGAGCTCCAATTTAAGTTGGAGTTCACCTATCAATCCCATTCCCTATTGAGTTACAAAGATTCTAGGTTGTGTGTAGATGAAGACAACCTTTTTAATTGAATGAAATTGATAAGAATGAAAGGTAACTTACTAGTACGGTTGTTATAAGACAAGTCCAAAGAACTGAGATTTTGAAGTGCTCCAAGTTGAGTTGCAATGGTACTCGAGATGTTCACAGGACGGGATGAGAATGGGACGACCCCATCCCGTCTCGTCAGGACAAAAGGCCCTAGGGACAGATTTTTTGTCCCGCATCCCGTCCTGTCCCATTGTTCACCGTCTTAATTGGGATAAGATAGGATCGGGACGGGACAAGAATTTCACACTTTTTTTCTACTTTTTTTTTTAAAAATATTTAGGACCCAAGTGCTAAAATGCCCAGTATTTGCATTTGCACCAAATTCCAAAAAAAAACATCACTAATTAATTAAAACATAGAGCAATAACGGCCAATTATTGGTTCAGTAGGCTCTTAAACTTAAATTAACTAGAGCAACTTGTGTGTGTATAATGAACTTGTCTAAGGTCTGTTGAGTTGTAATATAATTAACAAAGACTAAACTATTTAAGCCGCCAATGTGATCATGCAAGTAGCTTAATTTGGGAGTCTTCTATAATCAATGGACCAAAACAACCAAAAAGAAAAAGAAGAGAAAATATTCCACCGAGTCTCCACTATCCACACTACTGCTCCGCACAAAAAGTTATGTGCTAACGTTAATCCATGTGATTCTACTCGCAGATTTGATGGGTGTGGTGACTGAGGTTTGAAGGTGAGAGGCCGCCCCTGGGTGAGACTTGAGGAGTTGAGAGGGGGAGATGTGAAAGAGGTAGGTGTGTGGGTCAGTGCCTCATTGGGTGCGTTTGCTTTTAATTTTCATGAAGTAAAAATCAAAAGATTAAAATCTGTGTGTTGCCATGGGTGCCTAGGTTGGTTACTGAATATGTACCAAAATCTTGTTTTAATGAAATAAAAATTTAAAATAATAAAAAATACTGAAGGATGGAACAAGAATGGGACGACCTGTTCCCATCCCTGTTTGTCTTGTCCCATCCCAAAATATTCGGGAACATGATGGGATAGCCAGGATGAGAAATTTTTGAACATCCCTAAATGGTAACTACCAATTACCCATTCTATTAACCTACAAAGGTTCGGAATTGTATATATGTAAGGACGATAATCTTTTTAATAGAGTGGAATTAGTAAGAGTGAGAGGTAACTCACCTGTAAGATTGTTATAAGACAAATCCAAATAGATGAGGTTATGATGAGATACTATCTGAGTTGGAATGGTACCCATCAAACCCATTCTTGAAAGTACGAGACGTTCAAGATTTGGAAATTCAGTGAGGTTGAGATCTGCTAGCTGAGGGTGCTGTTGAGAGATCCTTGGTTGATTCATTTGAACAAGGCTTCCAATGTAATTGCAATGTATGCCTTTCCAGTGACAAGGATCAGACAAGTTGTAGGCAATATTGCTAATATTCCACCATTTACTTTGAAGAAGAGCACGTTTCTGCTCTGCTATCATGGCACCATTAATAATCTCAAAGCAAGTTGGAGCCAACCATAACAACAATACCACGCTCACTCCCATCTTTGTTTACACAAAGTACTCACCAAATGAGTTCACCTACGGAGTCTTTATACAGATAAAGTAAGATTGAATGGCTTTGAAAGTATTGTTTAGGCGTCAAAGTCGTTAGAGTTTGTACGTCCAATGGCAAATCGACACAATCATATCGTGTGAGATGGGCAAACTTGTTATTGGTCTTCCTTGTTATTGTTTTTCAGGCCAAAGGTCTTCGTCAATATTATGGTACCTTGAATCGTTTGAACTGTTATGCTGAAAATGGACATGAAATTAATACCAAAGCAAAGTGGTCCCATGAAACTCTCTGAACAAAAGTTGAGTGACTTTGGCGTGAATTAGGAGTTAATGTTTCAAATTAGATGCAGAAAAATTGGCTGACTTACACAACGTGAATCAGGAGTTCATGTTTCAAATTAGATGCAGAAAAATTGGCTGACTTATACAAAGGCACATGAATTCATAATGTTGTTGATAATAATAAGAAGCAATTCTTTCAGCCTGAGTACTACGACTTGTCTTACACGGAATATCCATATGCAACAGAAAAATTGGTTTTCGTAGTGATCTTGTGTTGTTGTTATGGTGATTCATAAGTGGACAAAAAATTAAATGATTAGATGTGGATTCGTTTTTCTAGTTTTTATTTCATCGATAAAAATATTATTTTTTCCAGGCAAAAGAAAAAAACTTGATTATCGTGACCCTCTTTCTGAAAATATTTCTTTTCTATAGTTGTTGTGATTCAGACTTAAATATTTGGTTACTTTTGACAATAATTAAACATTGTGATCCGAAAAAATTCCAAAACGATTATTTACTGAAATATCCAAATGAAACAGAAGACGTTTTTTTTATAAAAACACTACTCAACTACCCCTTTTCTGTCTGAATCTGGATGTACTTGAAGCCCCCCTAGATGAGAGAGATTCGAAGCTCTTCTTGGCCAGCCATTCCCCAATCTAGTTTAACGTTACTAACATCCTTCAAAATTCCTCAGCAAGAAAGAAGTTGAAATAAAAATGGACACAAATTTGCATTTCATCTTCTAGATTTAGTTTAATCTCTTAACTTTTAAAAAGTTGTTGTATCTTTAGTTTTTAACCCTGATAATGTTAGTAAGAACTGATGTTTTTTAACAATCACTATTATTTTGAAAATTAGAACTTATATGTTGGCATTTCTTATAAACAACTGTCAAGGATATAGGACTAAAGATCATTTTCAAAACTAAGGCTAAATTGACATCTTGTATGAAGTGAATAACATAAAAATTAACTCATTAAATTAATAAGAAAGCAATAATACTTTCCAGATTTGACCCCAAAAAAATACTTTCCAGCATTATCCTTGTTTTATTCAAAAATGTTTTTAAATTCAATGTGGTGGATCATTCCGCACTTCAATAAAAGTATACTTCAACATATTATATACTTTCCAGCATAAAAATTAACTCATTAAAATTCATTAGGAAACATTACTGCTTTCCAACATTATCCTTGTTTAATTCAAAAATGCTTTTAAATTAAACACTAATTCATAAGGATAATGTCATTTATAGTATGATCAATTATAAGTAGATACAAAGGGTCTGACGTGAAATTTTTAATCTAACTTGAACCCTAAAACATCAACTAGCTGGTAAACATATATTTTCAACTTGTAACATAAAAAAGCATTGAAAACATTATATTTAAATTTTTTATTTGTTAGTTAATTTTTTAGGTGTCATGTCAGATTAAACATTTCACAACATACCTTATATGTTTACTTGAAATTGGTTAGACCACAAATCTCGTGATGTGCCAAGTTCACCTAAAAATTCCTCAAATTATTATTAGCATTATAGGATGAACCATTTTGGATAAATATTAATGATCATATCCATCATTATAAAAGGGAAAATGTGCAATTTGACCAACAAAATACTCATTCCGTCCTAAATGTAAGATCACTTTGACTTTTTTTTGTAGAGATTAAGAAAACTAAATTAGACCACTTAATTTTTACGAATCTTACATGTAATTGTACTATACAATGGTTTATAAGTAAAGTAAATTACTTTTGAGGAAAAAAGATAACTATACATATTGTAAAATGATTAATGGTGCATCCTTAATTTCTCCAAAAAGTTAAAATGATCTTATAATTATGACCGGATGGAGTATTAGATAAAGAGCGTCTGACACAAATAAGTTTTAAGAGAATCTTGATTACTAATAAACTTTTAAAACTGAACAATTTAACCAACATCGTTACCCAAACACTCAACCCTAAACGTCTCTCAATGCCTATGGTAATCCCCGTGTCTCCACATGCAAAAGATGACGGACAATTAGGGCTAGTTAAAACGTTGTTTAAATTGCCCCTTCAAAACTTATTTGTATTAGACGCTCTTGTTTTAATATTTTATTAGTCAAATTGCACCATTACCGCTATTAAAATTCTTTTCCTAATAAATCCTTCGTATCCCGCATCACGAACTTAGATATATAAATGAAAAACATGTATATACAGCTAAAGTGTCAAACGTGTTACAATTCCGCATATACAGCTAAAGTGTCAAACGTGTTACAATTCCGCAATCTTAATGCAAAGCAACCACAACCTACTTACAAGTAAGCCACCCGCTGTAGAAACTAAAACCATCCCTCATCATCAAACTACCAAGCTACTCACCAATATGATTTATATCCTCCCACAATAACATGATGCGCTGTGTAGAGGGGGGAAAACAAGAAAGAAAATTTTATTCCTTCCCTTTTCATAAATTATTATGCATCTTATTTTCTGTTCACTTGACCTTCATATCACGTGAGAGGATCTCCAAACCTTAATAAAATATACATATATAGAACAGTAAACGAAAGAAGTTAGCAGAAAGTCAGGACCATCCCCTCCCCCCAAAGATAGTACATCTATGTGCGCAGAAGAGTAATATAAAGGATAATATCTACTTTCTGCCAGCAGTTCCAAGTCGTGGTTTGCCCTTAACCTCAGCTTCCTGCATTGCACAAGAGGCATATTATATTTGCATGTCGCCAAACGACACTTCTTTTTCTAACAACCAAATCGAATACCTGTGGCAAGTGCAGAAAAATGTAAGTCTTTGCTGTCGCAGGATTATGATTTTCAGCCCCTTTACTCCAATCATAGCAGACCTATAAAGAGAATTATGAATCCATTATTGATAACATTCGTTAAGATTTCCAATCACACAAGATGTGTACGCAAGAGCAAAACTTGTGAATGAACTACATAAATACATAATTTTTCATTCTTACCAAAACAGGGATAGAAACACACCATTTACAGTTTCTTATAACACTTATCCAGTTTCTCGAATGAGTATAACAAGTCTTTCTTACACGACATCAAAACAAGTTAACTATGAAGAGCCATAAACTAACTCTCCTTTCTTGCAAGCTTTTTGCTTGCTGTCATTTCTTTACTGAAAACCCACATGTTTCTGCTTTTTCTAGCTTAATTCCGAAATTCCAGACAAATGAAAGGGAACTCTTGCATTTTAGCATCCACTCAAAACTCTAGGTGGAGGAGATTTTCAAGGCAACCTCATTACTAATTGAAAGGGGACAAAAAGGTGATATATACAAATCAAAGAGGATGCCTAAAATTATTTCATAGAGCTGCAAACTTGTGCAGAAACAGGATATACCGAGTAACCAAAGATTGAACCATCGTTGTTGAATGTACTGCAAGGAATAGGTTGGCTGCACCTTAACATAGCCTGAAATTAGAAAAGCTTGCATTAAAACTTTAGGAGACCTGATTAAACCAAAAAGATGGCTCCAATAAAGATGGAATTAAAATTTATGCCGAAGACTGAAGGAGAGGATCCATAGACCAAATAGGTTTCTGCTATTATATCTATATGCAGGACACGCATTTGTTATGTAAAAAATGTTTGCCAATTTTAAAAATGCAAGAAAGCATCAGAAGAACCTTAAGTCTCTGTTTGCTATCCTTGTCCCAAAAGTTAAAAGCACCGTCGGAACCCGCAGTTGCAAATGTGTGATGTATCTGTAACAAATGCAATAATTAGCATATAATAACACATTTGCAATGCTAAAGTTTAAGCTTTATGAGCTTTATTAATGATGTCTAGCATGTCTATTACTGATTGAAGTGTTGGCCATGTATAAAGCACAAACGGATAAATGATTGAGCTCCTTATGAAAAAGATCCCATCCTTAAAATTTTGATACTCTCACAACTCAGATGAAATCTGGGAGATTTTTGTCGAAACAGATAAAATATGCAATTCTAAGAGAAAATTCCGAAACCATATAATGTTGAAGATGATAAAACAAAAATCTCAATTAACGAACAAAAATTCTAAATATAGATCAGTAAGTCATGTGCCATCATTATTTCTATTTTCTATGCTAACACGCATATATACCATTTAAATCAATTGGGACTTTGATGGAAGGTGATGAGGTGAGGGAACAAGGTAAGCATCCTTCATTGGAGTAGTACCAGGTTCATGTGGTACACAGACCTCAATCAGGTTCTCTCTTTGGGAGCTGATGGCTTTAAAACAAGCTGTCCATGTGGACAGCTTGTGTGGAATGTCAAGTATTTAACGGATGCAAGACATGGATTTTATTGGAATTTTGGGTATTTGGAGGATAATATTTGTTGGTTTTGAATTAGGGGACCTTCTTTTTTTTTTTTTTTTTTGGGGGGGGGGGGGGGGGGGGGGGCACAGTTGATTAAGTGTTTACTTCAAGGAATTTCCATTTTATTCAACTATCTGAATTCAAGATAAAGTCGAGTGCTACAATCCCTCACGTTTACTAGATCCTACACAACCTTTTATCAGACCAAGATATGATGTTATGTAACCTTTGATTCTTTAGTGTGCATGCTTAGCAAATCTTATTTTCAATTCATAACTCATTTCCCAAAAATGGAGTTTTCTACACTAAAAACCCCACAAGGTTTCACCATAAAATGAGGTAGAAAACTAATCATGAATTCTAAGATCCGTTAACAAAATCATTTATCCAGACAACAGCATTCGATAAACTTAATACTATATCACCCGGAAAAAATTAATACTAAAGACAGATTGCAGAATGAGGAGACCTAAACAATTTTGTCCCTTATTTCAGAGAATTACTTCACAGTTAAGCAGCTGATTGTTTTAAGAACAATCTGTGAAACGTGATGTGTGCAACTTAAAGGTAGTTCGGTTGGAAAAGAAATGCACATTGTTTAAAAGACACAACCTTGTGTCCTTGCATGGACTGAAGCATAGAGTGATTTTCAACACTTCCTTTAGAGTACAAATGGATGTTTCAAACTAAAATGGGAAGATACTAATGCAATTTCACCATTTAAAGGACTCAAATGGTATTTTGGCATGCATATTGTTTATTGATAATCAACTAGGAAGCAAAATAAAGAAACTCACAGAAAGTGGAATCTTACAGGATGGAAATTTAAAGAATTGACCGAGTATATCTCATTGCCCTCTCTATGACATTTGAAAGTAAAGTTTTTACTCTGCTGGCTCTCATCCAAATGATGCACACCGACTCTCCCTTCGATTGATCCAACCTACAAATTACAATGGCCATATCATCAGATTCAAGTTCAGTCTCAATCAATCAACTCTTACAAGATTATAATTACAGGAATAAAAAATAAAGATAGATCTTTAGAAATGCCCCTCAAATATTGGAGATTACAGAATATCTTAATATTAAGGGGGTGCTTTCCCCTGATGGACTACGACACAAGATATTATGAAGGCTTCACAAATTATGCCCCCTTCCAGTGCAGGAGTGGAAGCATACAAATATAGATAAAAAACAATTTATTCTGGATTATCATTTAGATAACCAGTTTCCTCTAATAGGTAAATAAACATTTTTTTTGCATTAACGCTATGACATTTTTTCATCCTGTTCACACCTCATTTAGGACACAATAAGGTCCGGTTGTGAGATCTAGGAATATGGCCATCAACTCCACACAATCGGTGAGCTTTTAGAGTAATTACTTAGCCCTAGACCTGGGAATGAGGGCCGGCTTGAAAAGCCTGGGAAGTGCAAATATCCCTTTTTTTAAAGCCTGGCCCTCGAATGGTTGGACTCAAGACTAGCCCGGCCCGATTAGCATTTATACACTATTTTTTAATCTTTTTTCACAGAAAAAAATTAAAGCAATAAAATCCTTATTATCAACACAAATATCAATTTTAAGTGACAATGCAAGCACCAACAAGCAAAAAAACACTAAGAAATTACCAAGCAATGATAAATATTGTCCATATTTTTAAATAAGTCACACAAAATATATATTGACCTTTAATTAATTGTATTAATAAACATTGTTCATATTTTTAAATAAGTCATTCATTAGGAAATTATCAAGCAATTATAAATATAAAGAATTAGGTAATTATGGTTTTTTTTACCTTTAATTAATTGCATTATTTTGTAGTTATTTTGTTTTAAAGAAAATATATGTAACAGGTTAAAAGGTCCTTTGAAGCCCTCGGCCCTGCAGGGCCGGCCTGTTAATCCCGATTCCCTTCTGAAGCCTCCAAAATCAAAGCCCGGCTTGGCCTAAATTACCAGCTTACTTAGCCCATGGGTTCAATCGGCGGAAATAATGAAGGAATAAGGGAGATCAATTTTTGGGAGGTTATGAGTACTATGAATATGATTAAGATTATAAAATATGATTTTGCTTTTCTTAAATTCCATGATTGTGAATCAGCTTATCTATTATTTGCTTTGGTGTAATTATTTTAATACGTATATTTTGAAAATGTCCCACATGACACCTCACGCACATGTGCTAGTGTGTACAGTAAGTAGGACAACTTATTCCTGAGATAGTGGTCCCACCTCATTACTTTACCATTTTTTTTAGGTGGAAGATATAGAGAAGGGAGGTCGGGGAAAGCTATGGAGGATTGAGATTACGCCAACTAGACATGGTGCTTTTTGTTGTTTTCTGCATATTGCTACAGGATCTTACATACATTTATTATTTATGAATCAATAAAGAGACGTTATTTATTAAATTATCATTCTATTTATGATATTTATTTGTTTTTAAATTATCATGGTTGCTTTTTAAAAAAGGAATTTCTTGAAAAAAGTTTCAAAATTATTAAGTTATAAGTAATTTTGGAACAGACATTACACATGCTATAATCACAACCACAATTAGTGTTGGGTTGTCAATGGATAGTTGCCTTACTTAGGATACTCAACTCTGATTGTTCAATTGCATTTTTATGTATTCATTCCCAGTATATGTGTTTAATTTACCTTGTAGGCTTGTGTTTAATTTACCTTGTAGGCTTTATACTCTAGTTCATGGCTACATATTTATTTCTAACTAACAGAGTTGCACATTTAACACATATTTGAATATAATACATAAAGCATTTTAGAAATGTTGAGGTTTTCAATAGATACTGAATTGGAGAAAAGGAAAAGAGAACTAAATATAAGTCTTCCATACATCTTTTAGGCTTTGTACTCTAGTTCATGGCTACATATTTATTTCTAACTAATAGAGTTGCACATTTAACACATCTTTAAATATAATACATAAAACATTTTTGAAATGTTGAGTTTTTCAATAGATACTGAATTGGAGAAAGGAAAAGAGAATTAAAAATAAGTCTTCCAAGATATTGAAAGGAGCCACACAACTGTATAAAAGCTTACCAAGAAACCTTGTTGATCAGGAAATGCAGCCAGGCACCTTGTCTGATACTTCAAGGGTGAAGTAATTCTCTTGAATTCAACCTGTTGCAAATGAACAAATGGTCACTATAAGGGGCATTTACCATAAATGACTTGATGTGTTTGGGACCCAAAAAAACAAACAATCGGTCACAAAAGTGTTTTTGAGTTATACTACATGGCATGCTCATGTCACCCATGAAACATCAAACAAAGTACTAAACATCAACAGAATGGGATTTTTGAAGATGTCAAGCTTTGTAAGCTGACAATCTGTTAAACTTTCCAGAAAAGTACCATGTTACTAAGGCTTTACTTTCAAGTCCCCATCTCCTTGAAGTGACTGAGTTATAAACTATAGAGGCAATTTGGTCATCTTATTATGGAACAAACAAAACAAAAGATAAATGAAGATTTGTTATTCTGTTAATGCAAGTCTTGGAATGAAGAGATACCGATCTCAACTTAAAGCATGAATCAATAAACAACCAAACAATTGTACTGGCTATGTTTGTCAGGTGATCATAAAGCCTAAGTATTAATTATAGACCATAGTGACATCAGATATTTGCAGGTCCTCCAGCCTTGTGACAACCAACTCATTGGTTTAGCAAACCAAGGATGTAAGCCTTACTTCACAAACTAGCAAAATACAAGTTTGTTCGTGCATGAGTTTTAGGCAGTTTATTTATGGGCTTTTTGAGAAAGAAAACAATTCGTTAAGATGTACTCCCTCCAATCCTTTTTATAAGAGATCGATAACCAAATTATGCAGTTTAAGAAATCGGTTACAATTAGTTATAAGTAATAAATATGAAAGAAATAAACTTGTTTTTTCATGCATGCCCTTATTTATAAAGGGGCATGTAAGAAAGAGAAATAACATATTAAGAGAGAAAGCACGAAAAAGAATGCAGTATGGGAAAAAGATGAGGGAAGAGGGTAGAGATTAATTAGGGGCAAAATGGTAAAAAAACCATTAAATGCTCGACAACTCCAAGCAAGCTCTTATAAAAGGTATAAAGACAATTCAAATTTCAAACTCCTATCTAAAGGATGGGAGGGAGTATCTCTTTTTCTAAGTTGATGCATCCAGACTGAAAGGAATGGTTACACAGTCAAATATAAGTCTGCAGGACAGATGTGAATAATTTGTGTGGCCTCATGGCCTATTTAAATGGTACTCATTAGAGGTGTTCATGGGTCGGAACGGGACGGGACGGGCTTGTTCCGTGTCCCGTCCCATAGAAAGTCTCGGAACAGCAAAGTTGTCCAGTGTCCCGTCCCATTACCAATTTTGTCCCGTCCAATCGGGACCGGAACGGGGTCGGGACGGAATCGGGACGTCCCGCTGATTTTTTTTAAAAAAAAATTTTACTTGTTTAATGGGTTATTTAGATATTTATTTTATATTTAAGATATAATATCTTTTCATATAAATTATATCTATATTAAACTACATTAGTTGTATCTTTAATGAAAAAAGTTAGATATTTTGATAAAGTTTTGTTAAGATATATGAGATATTCTAGGGTCTTAAATATTTCTATTATTTTTATTAAAGATAAAATTATATTTAATATGGGAATATTTTATTATACAAATAATTATAATTTTCTCCCTATGTGCAATGCAGTGATGCATAAGAAATATATTAATATTCTAATTAATAACAGTTTATAATGATTAATTGTATTTTGAAAATTTGAAATATTGTTTGTTGACCTATTAATACTCGAGCTAATAATACCTCATAATAAAAAATTACACTAAAATAAGATGATAAAAACATAATAGTTCAAATATGGATTTAAATAAGATTATGTTTCAAATACGAACATTGAATAATTATTGTTTTTTAAATGTATTATAAATTTTATGCATCTTAACTATTTGACCTGCTTTATTGGTTAAATATTAAATTACACATGAGTTTGAATTTATTAAATAAATGCTAATTAGAAAATAATTATTTTTTATCGATGGTAGGTGGGAGGAATCTATACAACAACAACAACAAAGCCTTATCCCACTAAGTGGGGTCGGCTACATGGATCGCACGACGCCATTGTGCTCTATCGGAATCTATACATAAAATATAATAATTATATCTTTAAAAAATAAATATTCGTGACGGGACAAAAAGACGGTACGGAATAGTGCTCGTCCCGCGTCCCGTCCCGTTAATAATTTTGTCCCGTCCCATATATTTTCGGTACGGGAAAATCCCGTCCCAAAATGATCGGGATCGGAACGGTACGGTCGGAACGGGACGAAGTGAACACCCCTAGTACTCATTACTGATGTTGAGAGATCAGAGATCTTTTGTCCTATAGGTTTTTGTCTTAATTTAATGTTTATTATTTTCTTCTCTTCCCATTCTTTCAAGTTATTTCTCATGCTCACATTTCCTGTCACTTCTCAATAAATTTGAGAACCAACACCTTATTTAGAATAAATTAGATAGTCTCATCATCAGGGACAAAGCATTCAAGAGAAGTAGAAAATACCTGAGGATTTTGCAAGTTGTAAACAATTAGATTTCTATCAGCAGTGCCAACAACCATCAGGGGATGTCTCACAGTCATTGCATAACATCGTTCTGGGAGTTGTTGTGTGTGCACTGGATTTGGCTGCCTAGTATCCCAGTACCTGGTAAAAGCCAAGAAAATTTCTGCTGTTGAAATCAAAGATGCACAGGATCATGCATAACGACAAAGAGCTAGAAGTCAAACAATCATTATGGACAAGACCAAACATGAAATAGATATGATTAATAAATATTTCACCTAATGATACATAAACAAAACAGTTGTGAAACATTCAATGACTGTAATAACTGTCATGTTGACAATCATCACGTCTGACTTTGATGACATCATTACCATGCAGATGATAAAATAAAAGTACGATTAGCAAAGGGATTTAAATGTTCAAAATGCTGCTCAATCTGTAGTCCACAGTGGTAAAGACAGCTATAAGAGGAAGACTAGGGAATGTCAAACTACTATCTGGTAAACAAAAGGAAACACAAAACACACACACACACACACAAGGGAGTAGAAAATGATAAAGCCCTACTTTATAGTCTTGTCCCAGCTTCCAGTTACTAATAGGCTCATCTCAGGAATCCAAGCTACTTCTTTGATTGGTGCATCATGCATAGCAACAGTCATTGCTTGGCCTCCAGACAACAGAGGCCACATCTTCACTTGCTTATCACAACCACCAGAAAAGACAGTTGTACCATCATCCTTCCAGGCCGAACATAAAACCTATGCATGCATGAAGATAAATGCCTTGACCCTTATGGACTACAATGATAATACTAGTATAATAGCATAATGTTTAAGGAGAAGAAAAATAAGAAAGATCATAAGAAAGAAGAATGAAGACTTGAACATCTAAAGTGAGGCTCAACACCAAACTAGACACCCTGACATCTGTACAGATGCCTTTACCTGTACATAGTAGTCTTCCCTAACTCAAGGTAAGGTGCAATGTGCTTATTGATTGTGCAGACTGAAGAACCAATTGCTTTTTCTTTTTTTAAAACAAAAAATACATTTTGATAATCTACAGAATCATTCATTATAAACACCCCCACAAAAATTGCACATGAAAGGCCTAACTAACTACCGAATTTAAGCACGTGAGAGCCATTTGGATCTTAGCCATTAACCCATAACAGTGTTCTAAACAATGTTATTTAGCCAGACACCTTAAACGGAAGTAATAACTGAAATTAAACAACATAAACATACACACCATACGGTGCTTATAATCGAAGTAAAACTAGATTTTACCGGCTGATCATGTGATATAGATGCCTTGGGCATACTGGCAACATTTGCCCCATTCCGCGCTATTTCCCAACATCGGACCTGCGAGGAAGTTAAAGAATGAATTTGTTACGTCTTAATACAATAGAAAAAGAAATTTTCTATCATCATTACATAACCAAATAACATCTCCCCAGACTCTCAAAGCAAAATCTTCCAAAAATGCATTGAATGCAAGTCAATTAAAGCTCAGGACAATAACAAGTAACTAATCAAGCCAAGAGACTGGGAGGGAACCTGATTATCCCACGAAGTAGCTACGAGAAGGTTGGCTTTAGGACTAAAGCTAAGACTCGAAACAGAATCACTAGGAGGTTGAGCCACCTGGAAAATTCACAAATCAAGAAAAAAACACTTGCATTACATAACATTACACAAGACTCGAAGATTAATCAGCTACAGCGGTCAAGCAGGGAAAAAGACCAAGCGTTGAGAGAAGCAGCAACAAAAAAGAGAACCATGAAAAAGCGTGAATTTGGAATACCTCAAAGGATTTGTTGGGGTTTGGAATTGAAGTGGAGGCAAAGAAATTCGACATTGAGCATCCGATTCAGATAGACACACTCTAACTCCGACAAAATCTTGATCAGCAAAGAGAAATCGCTATTTGTGGCTTTGTACCGTTGTTTATGTGTCTGTATATATATATAGGCCAGTTCAGCCTATAGCGTTTGTGAGACGCTTTTTGTTGGCAAAAAAAAAAAAAAACAATCTGAGACGCTTTCATTTTTTCTGGACCAATGTGTGCGAAAAACGCTTGTATTTTGGGCCTTTTTGTTTTTATTGAAAAATAGGTAGACTTTCTAGGTTTTTTTCTTGCCAACGCGTTGAAAAGGCGCATGTATTTGGGCTTTTATTTATTATTATGAATACATAGACGGTCTTTTAGTTTTAATCCGACCCCATTGGAAAGATGCTTATATTTGGATTTTTTTAATTTTTACAAGGAGTGTTCACTTCTATGTATCACTTTCCATACTAATCCCAATCCCCTTGTTCTATCTCAAAAAAATTTTGGGATTAGAGAAAATTATTATTAGATCGGGCACGGGACACGGGATGAGATTTATTTCATTCTAACTTTTTGTACAGCCTTAACTTTAAAAATTGTGTGTCTAATCCTTTAAAATTAACATTATTAACTCGTCTGAGAGAAAATGTTGGGTTAATTTAAATGACAAGGTAAAATTCAAATGTTGACTTATTATTATTTAATTGAAAATAGTATAATTAAGAAAATAAATAAAACCCTGATAAATCATGAAGATCCCATCAATATTAAAATATCCTTACCTTTGAATTGTTATCCACACACTGTTTAACAGCATCTTCGACAAATACGATTTTGGCAACCCTTCATTGCAAACAAAAACCTGGTACGTGATATTGGCTATATATTTAATATTAAATATTTATAAATATATATAAGTCTAATATATCCCATATATATTATTTTTATTTTTTATAAGAGTAGGGTGGGTAAAAGAAAGAAATCTTATTAAGTAAATCTATGTCCTTTAAAGAAAAATAAACTGGACCTCCTGTTAATGAACTTTTCTTATCCCAATTCCAAGACAAAATCAAGAGCGGATAGGATATGGGATAAAGGTGTAATTCTAACAATAAAGTTTTCTGTGAAAAGTATCTGGAATCATTAAGTTTGTAAATGTGTAAAAATAGCAATAAATTTGATAAAACGGGGTAATTTAAACAATGACATTAATTTTGGTTGAACGTCCGTTAATTTGAAAATAATTAGGCCCTAAATTCCTCAAATAAGATATATCTTTTCGGTTAAAAATTTTCTTTTCACTTTAAAAAATTTACCTATAAAGTTCTCTAATTATTTTTTCCCATAATAACCTCTTTTGTGCCTAAAAGTAATTTTCCCCCAAATCATTGTCCTTAAAATAAGGGAAAAACTAAACAATTAAAGTCCTCAAAATATACCCCCAAAATAAGGGAGAATATTATAGGTAAATTTTTAAAATGAAAAGAAAATTTTTAACCAAAAGAAATATCTTATGTGAGGAATTTAGAGCTTAATAGTTTTCAAATTAACAGATGTTCAACCAAAATTAATGTCAATTGTTGAAATTGTCCCGTTTTACCAAATTTATTTTTATTTTTTCATCTTTACAAACTTAATAATGCCATCTGTTCTTCACAGAAAATTTTATTATTAGAATTGCACAAGGTAAAGGATTACCTAAAGATATGAGACAACTCTGATGTTCCAAAACCTTTCGCAGGACACGCTACACAAGTTTGTCTGTCAAACACCCAATGATACCCTTAGGTTTCATTATAAAAGATAAACTGGCTTAAATTTTCATTTTTACCAAGGCGTTGGAAAGACTTTTGTATTAGTGCTGAATTTTTCATTTAAAATTTTAATTATATATTTTTTTGTCACATTAGACGTCAATTTTAATATTAAAATTTAAATTACTATGCATGTCATAATTGTCCTCTCTCTTTTTTTCCATTTAGGGCTTCAAATTCGCAGCCTGTTCTATTTTCCCCTCACAAATGCATTTATTCATCTGTTATGCATCTTATTTGCACTTTTTGTGTGCTACATCCGCGTTTACATGATTGTAAATATAAATAATAAAACAACAACTATCTACCTTACAGGCTTGCAAATATTTAAGTAAAATCACAGTTACATAAAGCTTTATTTTGTTCAAATCATTCTAGTAATATACTTCATCTGATCTTAAATTTGTAGAAAAATATTGACCCTACGACTTTTGAAATTAATGGTCAAGTTAAAGTGCTGTCTAAAGATTAAAAGGATACGACCAACTTATTACAATTAAGAAAGGGCAGCAATTCCATGTTATGCTATGCAGTCAACTTGGCTTCCTAAAGCTACCTGTGATAAGATAGATAAAAAATGCAGGGGATTTATTTGGGGGAAATGTGGATCAGCAACGGAAACCATACTTAGTTTGCTTGGGATGATGTGTGTACTCCTAAACATTCAGGAGGTTTGGGTTTGCGTCACGCGCGAATACAGAATGAATTTTTCATGATGAAGTTGGGGTGGGGTTGAGTTAAGAGGAGGGATGCCTTGTGGGTTCAACTTATGAGAGAAAAATATAAGTGTGGAGATGATATTATGCCTAACATGAGAAAGAAAGAGAATGTATCTCAAGTATGGAAAGGAATTATAAATGTTTGGAAGAAAACAAAAGAAGGTATGGGATGGAAGATACGGAATGGAGAGAAAGCGCGTTTCTGGGAAGATTAATGGGTGCCCCACTTTGGTGCTTTGAAGAATTATGTAGGCGATGAGGTTCCAGCTTTTATGCGGGATGATAAAGTATGTGATTATTGTACTGTATCTAGAGGATGGGATTGGTCAAAGTTCGAACATTATCTACCTTCTGTTGTTTTAGATGCCATCAATAACATAGCTGTTTAGCTGGGAGGTGAATGTGAAGATATAACTATATGGTGGCCCTCTGTTACTAGAGCTTTTACTGTCAAGACGGCTTATGATTTAGTTACCCAGCCTAGTGGTACATCTAATGGGGGTTTGTGGAAGAAAATATGGAAGATTAAGACTCCTCAGAGGTGTAAGACTTTTTTATGGTTGGCGGCTCGAGAAAGGTTAATGACAAGCTCTCTTTGTTTTGTTCGTGGTTCTCAAAATTCACCGAGTTGCTTCAAATGTGAAGAGATAGAAGAAAGCACCCTTTATGTCCTTAGAGACTGTCGATTTTGCTGAGCTATTTTGATGGGGTTGAGGTTGGCATGGGATTTAAGAAAAGAAAGAGATTGTATTGTCTTTGGGATTGAACATTCCCATATATGTGTGGAATGAGCAAACACACCTCCTCCCTGGTATTACAATTTTAATGCTGGGATTGGAATTTTTTAGGACAAAAATATCATTGGTTATAATAAGTTCAGACAACATTATCCCTATTAATTTTGACCTAATTAGGTTAAGATAATCTTCTCATTACCTCTCATCTCTCTTGTTCACCTTTCCCATCATAAGTTGCTGAAAATGTGGTTCTTCTCCACTGGTAAACTATTCCTCACTCATGTGTCGCCTCTCACTGTTGCTTTGTTTTGTTCTTTGCAATGATTTGATTTTGCCTTTTCTTTTCCGAATGAAAGAATTGTATTAAATAAAAACTTTGTATGTACATTGAGCTATTCTAAATACTAGGTTCTGTACAGTGTAATCTAAAGGCAGAAGAAAGACAAAAATTCTCTTTACCCTATGCTTTACATGTTTCTGAGAAAATTTCCTCTATATTTGGTTTCTTTGTTATTGGACTATTATTATAGTTTGTCTAGAAAAACTTTATATATTTTAACTTTATATAAATAATATTTTTGATATAGAACAAAACAATGACGAGGTGACATTTTTAATTCCATTGGGTATTTTTTTAAGAGGGGTATTAGAGTATTTTTAGGATTTGTAAATGGTTATAAAATAAATTTGATGCACTTATTTCCTCCTAATATTGTCATGTACCAAACGTAATTTTAAAGCCTCTTTACCAATCCTACTCCCACTCCTATTCCCTCAAATCCATTGCTCCGTACCAAACATGGCCTAAGATCCCTAGAAATCTTGTAATTATTATCATGTTTCAAGGGACTTAGGAGCAATAAAATCCATTTGTCTAAAGACTATTATACCCCTAATTAAAACACACATGGTGGGTCCCACCATTATATTATTTTATTCAGAACTATTCCCTCTCCTTCCTCACAGCTCCCCCTCCTCATTCTCTCTCTTGCTCCTCTCTTCCCTGCCTGCACCTCCCTTCACCAGGCCACCATCACTACTCTCCCCTCTTTATCATTTTCATTATTTCACCTCATAATATTAATTAAACCTTGTTTTTGCCTCAAATTTTTCAAATGTGCGCCGTCGAACTCCACCACACCAGCTAGGCAGCTTCGTCCAATTCACCATGACTCATGACTTATGGTTACAAGTTACAGTCATCAGGAGAAGAGGAAGAGAGAGAATCAGGAGGGGGACGTGGGGAAGGAGATGGAATAGTTTTGAATTAAATAATTTAACGGTGGGACCCGCCATGTGTGTTTTAATTAGGGGTATAAGAGTCTTTAGACACATGGATTTTATTTCTCCTAAGTCCCTTGGGACATGATGATAGTTACAAGATTTCTAGGGACCCTAGGGTGGTAAAGTCCCTTCCTTGGTACTACAGTGCAATTTTCTCAAAAAAAGTAGAAAAATTTGGTGCTTTACTTGCTAGTATCATGTTCTTGATGAAAAATTCCAAACCCAACCTGACATTGATTCCTTTTGGAAATTCTTATGGTCAATCTTTTTTCATAAAAAACAGCTTCTTTTTATATGGAAACTACTCCTCAAAGCCATCCCATCAATTGATGTCTTGCAGTCTCATTACCTATCAGTGAATGGTTCATGCCATTTTGGTTGTTCCATAGAAGAATCAATTCATCACACCTTCTTCACATGTGATCTACTTAAAGCCACTTGGTTTGGAGGCTTCTCAGTGCCACTACCATGCTATTTTTCTACAAATGCTATGCTCAACTGGCTCAAACATTTCCTTCTCATGAACAAAGGAAATGAGTCTTTAGTCAAAGGAATAATTGCTTTCCTAAATGATATTTTGATGAAACACAATATGGCCGCTCACAATGGTAAAATTCCTGAACCTCAGGACATCATCAGAGATTATCAATCCCTTGTTATCTTTTCATCAATGGCTTCTTTGTCTATCACAAAGCTGCAACAAGCAGTTTGTCATACAAAGATTTCTTCTCTGAGGCGTTTGTACCAATTGGATCTTGATCAAGAAATGGAAACTCAATCGCTCAATTTTTTGCCGTGTTCTAATATACTTTGATGGTGATCTACTGCAGACTTTCACTTGACAACGTTCTTCTATTCAGGGCCTTCTTTTCACCCTTGCTTGTTTTAGATTAGCTTTGAGCTAGATTCACCATTCAGGATTCCCAATTGCGTGTCTCATAATTTGGAATGTGGGCAAACGAATGATTGATTTCTCGGGATGGGCTCCGTTGGTACAGCATATCATTGCCAATAACATTGCCTTACTCCTAAAGTCTTTTACTTTAATTACCATAAGGCAGTTACCAACTGATCATTATACTGCTTTTAATTTTCCTTTTTTGTCAGACTGTTGTAATTTCTTAATATTATCTTGTCTTTTTATAAAAAAAATAGGTTCTTGATGTCCACTCCAATCTAGACACTTCTCTTGTTCTTTCTAGAGTCTAAAATTATAACCTATTCCAGAGACCTTCTTCGTTTAAAATATAGTTGACATTGGTTTTTATTCTAAATATAGGATACTCCCTTGGTTCTATTTATAAGGCATTTCCATCATATTTTACATAAACCAAGGAAAATCTTAAATCTCATTAATTTTACCTCAAAATTTGACAACTTCCAACTTTATACTCTTATTTAATATCAACTTCACTACATGAGAACAAAGTCCAATACATAATAAATGGAGGGTAAAGTTAAGCATTCACACACAAAATTAAATGATATGCTCTGTAAATATGACCAAATAAAACATTCTCTCTCTCTCCTATAAATAGGACCAGAGGAGTATCTTTTCATTTTATCTCTTATATTTATCATTTTTTCTCCAAATTAATCTCATTTAATTATAAACGGTATATAATCTAAAATTATACATAGGTATTTTAGATACATATAACATGTATATGTCATAGTTAAATAGTTTATCTAATTATTTTAATTCCCCTAAATAAGTCAATTAAGTATTATCTCAAGGGATGGATGTGGTAACCAACAAGTAGTTGGTCGAACTAATAAGTGGACCCACCCTCGTAAAGATAAAAACGTGTGTTCGGATCCCAGAAAGCGTCCAAATTACTGGGCAATAATGTTTAGAAAAAAGGAATTGATGTGGTATTTTTTCGACAATAGAAAATGGGGTCACCCTATGTGTTCTATTGAGGATAATAAGTCCTTTTTTTTTACGTAAGGACAATCTATATTTCGCAATAAGTAATTTACAAACTTATAATAACAAGTAAGAGAAAGCCCATATAGCATACAAATATTACAAATCAGAAGTAGAACAGGAATGGGCTTAGCCTGTGGGCTTTCAACACAAACTATAAGAGATAAACTTTAGCAATTGGCTCATGAAAGGACAACAACTGAATGACAGCGCATACGTCATCACCATCTTCATGCCAGGTGAAGAAGGAAGTCGTTGTATCATGAGAGCTCCATGCTGAAGACGTACGTCGCAAGAAAACTCCGAATAATTTCGAAGCCTGGTGACGTTTACACCGATGGTGTTTGAAAAGTGAAGAATTCCCCTTCCTTGATATAATGAGAAGATCAAAGGGAACCAAAATGAATGAAAGCCCAGAGTACCTCCAAAATACATATAAAAAACACTATGAAGTAGTAATAATATATATACTAAGGGAATTTCAGGGCAAAAAGTCATTGCAGCATTCCCTTGACTGCGATGACAGATAGCATCATGCTTCATGCATGGGTTCAGAAGGCGAGCTCGATTAGCTAGCACCTCGCCAACACCAAGAGTAAACTCAGTAGAAACATGCCCATTGCTACCATAACCACTGTTGCCATGATCAGTGTTAAAACCTTCAAATTCTTCTCGAGAACGGCTATGGCAAACCTGACCATTCTGATGTGCTTCACCCATTATACGATGAACAGGGTCCTCATCATCACCATACAGTCTCATAGCACGAGAATCCTCAGCAGTGAGAGCTATGATCCTCATGTAAGACAGAGTACTACAGTTATGAATCAACAGAGAGGGTCGACAAAGAGTAGGATATGAAACTCGAAGCCCAGAAAAACACTGCACCAGTTGCGAACGAATAACTGATAGTGGAATGACCGTATCATAACCAGCTTGATTTAGAGCTTCCCATCAAGTTTCAAAGAGACCATGCATTCTACATATAGCATAAATATAGCGAAACCACAGGTATTCAGGTTGAAACCAACGCATGCATGGAGGAGGGAATGTTAAGTGTTCCAGTGCGACTGGATAGGTTGCATGAGTTTGTAAATTGTACTCCAGTGAGCTTGATGTGTAGAGGATGGAAGAGGATGAGAAAACGTGTGGTAGATATCATAGTCATTTATAGCTTTGATTTCATGCGTGAAAGAAAACATAGCAACCGCTTGCATCCAAAATAAAAATGAGACGTGGCGAGTCAATTGCAAGTGAAGGTCTACAAACAGGGAGGAGTAAACAATGAAAATATGACACCTCATAATCACCTCCAAATCTTCTGTAATTCCAAAAGGCTAATCAGATCTCTGAATGAAATTAATATACGAGCCTTGCTGTAATATAGAAAATTCAGAAGTTCTAGCACTGGTTGACGTGTTAATCATCGGACTGGACAGAGGATTAAACTTAAACTTTTTTGTCTGATGCAGGAAAATAAAACCAGTGGCAGCTAAAAAGGCCTTTTTCTAGAAGAGTTGTTACGTGCTACTGCAAACTTAAAAGGCTGCCAAGTGTCCTCATCTTCAAAGAGATCAAAGTAACGAACAGAACTGGAAGCTAGTCGGCGAGTTTTGGTCCTGTTGGATTCAAAATACCAATCCCGGGAGCGTTTTAAACCAATAAGTGAGGTATCTGAATTACACACTGATTAGAAGTCCAGCTAGGCCCAGATAGAAAGGCCTGTCATTTCCCTGATAATGTACCTTTTGTGGCAAAAACTAATGTGAGTAGATGAAGGACCGACAAAAGCAGTCATCACATTTGTCTCATAGGAAAAACTCGCATGTGAACAATGATTTGAATTGTGGAACAAGGAACCACATATGAGCTTCCTTGATATGTAAATCTTGAACAGAAGTGTTAGGAGACCAGGGAGAAAATATACATAAAAAATTTTGTAATCTCCAAGAACCTTGATTCAATATATATTCTCTGTCTATTGGGTGCTGAAAGAAGACTATAAAATGATTACCAAAGGCCTGAGAGATAGATAGAGACTTTTCCACGCAGATGCCAATGAATATGAAACAGAGACTGAAGCTTTGATACATGAACCAAGTGTTTGGATATAACCCTCAAGGAAAGAAAATGGTTCTGGAAGTAACCATTCCTCATGTTGTCCGTAAACAAAAATTTCATAAAAAACAGAGCACAACCACACAGGAAAATACTGATAACCACACCAATAAGATAAAAGACAACAAACCGAAGGGCTAGAGCTTGATTGAAATACAAAAGTTGATAAGGAACTGCAACAGTAGAGATGAAATTCTCTCCCTCTGAGATATCAGATCAAGCAAGCCTCCCGAATAATAAGTCTTTTGTCATAGCAAATTATGCTAATTAATTCAATTCAAATTAGATATATATATATATATACTATATATTATGAAGTTCATAGTAACACTATTCATAAATCAATGTTTGCAACTTTGCATGGTTCATTTATCATATTTCATACATCGATGTGAAAGAAAATTGCAGCAATAATTTGCCTCAGATATTTCATAGCCCTTTTTCCATCTTTTGTAGTGTCAATATTATCGACATTTAAATAATTGTCATTATCTCACGCTATAAATGAGGATGGCTCTGCCAACATGATTATCTGATATTTCCAATCTATAAGCTTCATATGCAAAATCTTATTATATTGAGTTATTTCTACCTAACCACAACGATTTTCATGACCCTATTTTATATAGTCATCTAACAAGGCCATATTCAAACATTATAGGCCCGACTAAAAATAACCCTCTTAAAAAGTATTTTCTACATTCACATAGGCTCAAAACTTGAGACTTTTTAAACAATCAGAGCCCCTTTCACTAGGACCAACATCTATTAAATAACCTCAATTAATGATACAAAAGGAGATTTCTTCTTCTTGGCTAAAACTAATTATGACATGTCAATACCTTAGATCCGTCCCAGAAGAATCCAAGTTTCTCTCCAATATAAACCTCACCCACCTGAATAATGTTGTAGCTATCTATAGCCTTGCATCTCCATATCTTCTTTTCCAAATCTTCTTACATGCAATCTACATATAGCCCAAAATTCAGCAGAGTTTCTTGAATCTTGATCAAATTTAAGGACACTATAGGAAGGAAGCAGGTGATGCATTAAATTTTAGTGCGGTACTTCAACTGATATGCTGGATTTCTAGGTCACTTCGAAAAGTTTCTGCACCAACTTGCAACAAGGGGCTGATCCATTGCTTTTGTGGTCCTCATTCACTGAATACTACTCCTTCCAGTACACAATATAAATCTTTTTAACTAATTCATGTGTATCAAGATCCGATAGTTAACTTACTACACCTATCTTAGATCAACACTTCTTTCCAACATTACCCATATTAAATAAAGTTTTGAAGAAGAGGGGAAGATACAAAGAGGCACATTTAAGCATCTACTATATAGGGAAAATTGAAAACTAAGCATTAATTACCCTCTAATTGACTTATATTATGGACCAAAGAATTCTTTTAGAAGTACTTCATATTGTGGAGCAGATGAAGTATCTATGTGTGTGGAGACTATCTGTATTTGATTGAAGGATAAGGTCAACCCTAAAGGTTTTATAGTGGTCCTAAGATTTTTAACATCTTTTCAAAAAGCAGCATGGTGCAGAGGAAGGAGTTAAGAGAGACTGAAACCCCCCATTAATAACTTCACATGGTGTTCCTCTGTAAAAGTAGCTATGCACTATTAGTGCTCCTACTCCTCATACTTATTAATGCTCCCACTGTTCATAGCCCTCATCATTGTATAAAGTTTTGATGCTTCTAAGAAGCACCAAATCATTGATCTAGATAATTAAATGTATTATGCTCTATAAATTTATGATTATTGTGTACCTTGTGCATTTCAAAATCTACTACTTACTCCGGTCTTAAATATAGGGCCTATTTGAGAAGATGAGTTTTGTCCTATATATAAGACATCTTTTTAATTGTTCCCAATTTTTTCTCAAATTATCCCTATTAGTACTAATCAATAATAAACAAACAATAGAAGGAAGGTGGGGATAAATGTAGATGGTTAGGGTATATTAGTAATATTACGTAATTTTAACTAACTTAACTAACATCCTTGATTTAATCAAATTAAATAAGTAGATCTTATATTTAGAACCGGAGGAAGTAATAGTTTCCCGTTGATACGTCAAATGGTTAGCATTACTGCATAATCATAGTTTAGAAATGAATATCATATGGGATTGTTCTTGGTTGTTCATTAATAAATTACTTCAATCAGAAAAATACAAAATTGATAGAAAAAATTAGGCATCTTTCTGGGCTAGAGCTACCCCTTTATAGCAACTGGCACAATACTTCCCAGGAAATTATAATTAAGGACCTAAATGCTAAAAGGTTTAGATTAAAGAATTTGAATTTTATATTTAAGTTAACTTTTAAGTTGAGCTATTATCAAGTTTAATATCAGGTTTTAAGAAGTTTCAATTAAATTTAATGAAATCGGCACTATGTTAAGTCTTATACTCTTTGGAAATTTGGCAGTCACTCTTTTAGAACTTATAGTAAAACATTGTTGAATTAGGAAATAGTTTTTGTTTTTGAAATAACTATAAATTTCTAGTTTTGCTATAAAATTTTAAGACTTAACATACGATTTTTCCATTTTTTTCCAGTTGAGAGTCAATTTGCCCTTCATTTTGTGAAGACTTTTGTTCCCCCAATTGAAAGCATTGCAGATCATATTTTTGCAGCATTCAAATGTTTATTGGATCCTTCAATAAGAGTTACACTCAAATTTTCAGGGATTTACATCTTACTCGAACCACTATATTTATGTATGTTTCAATTTGACTTGCAAAAGTTTAAAATGTACACTACTATTTCAGTTTGCTTTCTGAAATGTTGCCGTTTTTGAAGTATTGACTTTTTTCACTTCTTGACAAGAATATTGCTTCTGGGAGATAAATTTTAAAGATGTAAGTAAGGGTAATTAATACTTTCAAAATCAAAATAAGACATGATGCTACTTGGCCATGGCTTTACCTCTGTCATGCCATTGCTCCTAGTCCGCTCTGTTTCTGTTTCACCACCTTCCACCATACATAAAAACAGAGAAATTGATCATATTGAAGAAAAATAAACACAATGTATCATTTTTATTGAAGTAAATCATACAAATTCAAATAAAAATCATCACTGAAATGGATCCCATATATTTTGTTTATTTGTTTCAAAAATTGGCACTATTATTTCAATGAGAAACTAGAAATATCTAAACTCAAATACATACTAATATGTTTGGTTTTTCATATAAAATCATGATCACCTAAAGCGAGTTTTCAGATATAGTATTGAAAAGAGAAGGAGTGAAATCCCCTTGTTTGGAACCCATCAGAATAAAAGTTTTATCTCTATCTTTCTCTCTCCTAATTTTACTGTGGTGAACTTCATGTCATCTTCACACGTAATACTGTGTGACAAGGATTTAACTTTTCAATCAAGAGATTTTGGGTTAACAAGAAAGAGTCTTCTTTTCAGAACTTAGTATCTTATTGGCTAATAAGCCAGAATACAATTAATGCTCTCTCAGAATTAATAAAACTTGATGTGTTTTAAAAAGGCAATCACTCTCCTTTCTTCTAAATAAAGACAGGTAAATTTGAAAATCTTGACACTGTAGGCTATGTAATAAAACGATAATATATTTTCAACCTTTTTACTCCTTAGGCCAAGTGAAACTGAAGAGTTTGATGTTGGCATTTCAAGCTCTGTGTTATGACAGACTCAACATTTGTAAACTCAGGCTTTATTGTTCACATCCCTTTCTGCACCTAAACCCCTTTTTGAGTTTTGACCATGCAATGTATTTGTTCAAACTACTCCTTAAGTATTTCACTATGTGGTCAACTTTTCAGAGAAAACAATAGAAAATGACCATACCTACAAATATAGTTACAGAGGTTAAACCAGTGTGTTCATTCCTGTCTCCTCTTGTTATTATTTTCACCCCCGGTGAAACAACCCTTTTTATATTTGTAAAATATATCCTAATTGTTCATGGAAAAGAGGTTCGTTGCCAATTCTGCAGCATTAACAGCTGAAAAAGACAGAATGTTGGACCCCATTTCACATCATAGGCATATGCAGAATACATGTAATGACAAAAATATTCCACACTGCCAGTGAACCCATTGTTAGCTATGTCATAATGACAGCATGTCTCTCCTATTCTCTTGTCATTTTCTCCCACTCTTTATCACTTAAGTAAAGAAAACATCATGTTTTCATTAGACTAAATAACAATACACCCACTTTTGTATCCTTGAAAGGTAAGGAAAAAACTTGTCATAAACTTATATCTCTTGCTCACCATTTAGCTTGGTCATCACCTCCTTTTGCAAGACCTGTCCATCTGTATCTCTCTCTGGTACTCTAAGATGAGCCTGAAGAGCACTAATAACAAAAAAATGAGGAGGGGTTTTATGTGTCACTCTCAGGCATCAACCGCCGTGTGCATGAGCACCGGCGACCCCCGGTCGGTGGTGGTGCCTAGAAGGCCAGACAGAACCATTTTTCTTGATGATACCAGACTCATCAACTATGCCAAATACTCCAAACTTGTTGAGCCACGCAGGTTTGAGCCTGCTGATAAGAAAGCATTGATGTCTGTTTCTGTACCAAAGCTCAAGCAGAAGAGGGAGAAAGTTCAAAATCAAGAAAAGGAGCTAAAGGCAATTCATCAAACACTTAGTGAACATCAAGTCTTTCAGGTCAGATAAGTTCTTACATTTGCATGTAGTTTCTGTTACTTTCTGACTTTCTCAGTATTGGATCAAGTTTTCAATTCAAGTTCTATTTAAGCAATACCCACATAGCTGTAACAAAACTGGATCTTTCTTAGATAATTCTTAAGATATCAATCAAAGCTTTGATCCCAAATTAAATATCAAGACAAACAAGATCAAATGGACTAATCAAAGTAAGAGAATAATAATCCCCTCTTCGATCTCCCTCGTCAATGCCTCATATTATTATGGTTAGATCAAAAGGATCAGGACTATACCAGAATGGTCACACTCACAGGTGGAGAAGATAGGGAAGAAAACAAGGATTGTTTGTCCAGAATTTGTCTGTCTCGCGCAGATTTTGTAAAATTCCAAGATCTTTCACGTGCCTTTGCCTCTGACCTCTTCCCATGCATATTCCTCACAGAGAACACAAATTGATTGCGTGTCTGTTTCTGTGTGAAACTATTATTTTATTCATGTACCTTATTATTTTTTCTCTCTTTCTCTCACTTATTTGGCAAAGAAAACAGCGGGTCATAATAATGTTTGATTGGGGGATGAATTGAAATTCATGAAGAGGATGAAGAAGGATTTGATTAATTGAAAAAAATTTAAAGGAGATTTTTACATTTATAGTTTAGTTATGTTGGTTTCAGTGAGGGTGAGGGATTTAATGATTGGGTCTTTGGCAGGTGGTGGTGATGAAGGTGGCTCTTCATTGTCAAGGTTGTGCTGGCAAAGTTAAAAAGCATCTATCTAAAATGGAAGGTACAACTTTCATCTTGCATTTACTTAATTAATTGATTCATTAATTATTAATTAACAATACCAATATAATATTAAATGTATGGACATATTTACATCAAAATCTTTATATATATTACAACAAGTTCTCCAATTACACTTAGATTGTATGTCTTAACTATTTCATGTCGACTTAAAATTAAATGACAATATTGTAATAATAAGACACATGATCACATATGATTGAATTACTTTTTAAAATATAGGATATAGGAGACTCAATCACAATTATTTAAGTATTTTCTTAACCTTATCACACCCATGAATTTTACTTTTTATATCATTTTAATATCATACATATATATATAAGTATTACATTATTATATGAATTTTTTATATTAAAAATATATGCATTCTACCACCGCCTGCCACCTGGTTAAACTCCCCTCCATGGACTCTAATGGATTGTAAAAAAAAACAAAAAAAAATTAATTTCTTAAAAGAGTTTAATAAAAATATAACAGTGATGGATTGATATAGTATTATTTTAACACAATTTTGTAAGGACTATGTTTATGAGGTTATTTTTCTCATACCATTTTCCCTAAACCAGTTTCGATCAAACATGAAAATTGTCTCACTTTGTTCAAATTTGTATATACTACATAGTCATGTGAGTCCAAATTTTATGTAACTTTTGTTGAGATTTGTTAAGACAAAGATGTTAGTCATGATCAATTCTCTCTTCCTATATATATATACTCCTCCGATAACATATTTGAGAATATGTATTTGGTCCTAAATATAAGATTTCTTTTTAATTTTTCTTAACTTTTGTTCAAACTATCCCTATTCGTGCTTATCAATAATAATCAATCAAGAAATGGAGGGTAGGAATAAAGGTAGATAATTATGGTGCTTTGGTAATATTATGTGATTTTAATAAACTTAACCAACATCCTTAATCTAATTAATTAGATAAATATGTCTTATATTTAGGATTGGAATGAATATATATATATATATATATATATATATATTAAAATACTCTCTTCAAACCTAAATATGTAAAGTAATTTCTTTTATTCTTTTTGAAAAATATGTATACATATGAATACACGTATTGGTTGACTGAGAACTAGTTTCGTTAAAAGAAATACTTAAAATTAAAACATATATGAGACAAACGTGGCTAGCTTACATGAAAAAAAATAAAAATAAACTACTGCCTCCTATCTGGCTAATAATGTTGACTTTCAATCTAAAATATAATGTATTTTTTATTTTATCTCATATAATTATTATTTTTCTCCAAATTATCTTGATTAATTTATAAACTGTTATACTCCCTCCGGTCCTAATTATAAGACCACTTTGACTTTTTTGACTTTTATTAGTAAAAAAAAAAGTAGTTTCAGTCCTAAAAAAAATCTTTTTTCCTCAAAACTAATTTATTCTACTTATAAAATAAACTATAATCTAATTTCATATAACATATGTTATAATTTAGTGGTTTAATTTGCTTCCTTAACTTCCACAAAAAAAAGTCAAAGTGATCTTATATTTAGAATCGGAGAGAATATAATATAAGGATACACATAATATTTCATAAATACCATATAACATATCCTAAAATTAAGTAACTTTTTAGCGAATTAAATTTCGTTAAATTAATTAATTAGGATTTATAGTAACGATTGAAATGTGAGCATGTGTAGGGGTGACGTCGTTCAGCATAGACTTGGAGACAAAGAGGGTGACAGTAATGGGGCACATATCTCCTGTGGGAGTACTTGAGAGCATCTCCAAGGTCAAAAGGGCAGAGTTCTGGCCTTGCTAATTCAATTCATCCTCTTAGCTTTCCCCTTCTTATATATATGCAGAGTTTGAGACTAAGATTTATATAAGTTATTCTCTTCATATTTTACCCAACCTTGTTATTTTAGTTAGTTTTTAAATTAATATATATATACACTATGAAACCTAATCATCAATATTTCTCTCTTTTCAACTTCTCGTTGCCTAACATTTTTTCTTATACTTGGTTTAGTAGTATTGAATTGGGTTTTGAGAAGTGGAAGTGAAATTGAAAAAATAGACTATTATGTACATTGCATCGTCTCACTCTCATACTCAAGGAACTCACTACTTCCATGAAAAATAACTTATATGACTTGTTTACCGATCACCTTCTATGCTTATCTCCTCCACCAATTAGCTCATCACCTCCTTTAATTTGTTGTCACCGGTGCCGGCTCCAACCATTGTAGTTGTCTTTACCATCCCAAAGTTTCTTTGATCTCATCCTCTCTTCCCCATTTTAGTTCTTTGTTTTCTGCGGTCACTACAAAAAAAAAAAAAAAATGCGAATCAGTAATGGAACCGTCTTGGAAAAAACAAAATTCTGTCTCTAAATTATGAATTATGTTGCTAACTATTTAACTACAAGCTAATTTATGACGAATTCCGTTGCTGATTCTATTGCTAATCCACTATTTTTTCTGTAGTGATTACCATACTTCATTATTTATTGATGAGCAAATGTTTAAGTATGAATCATTAATTTGGGATTTTCAAATTTTAAAGGTGTTCAATTGAAATTTTCTCTTAATTCTTTGTAAAAATATTTTATGAAGGGAAAATTATAACATGATGGTTGTATATATCTCTAGGCTGATAAAAATTGTACACCTGCAATCCTTAACTATGAGAGCCACATTTCAGAGGGATGAGGTCCTCAATTATAAGACCCTTTACAAAGTTTTATAGGAATAATTAATAGATAAATATTTTCACATATGCCCCTAATGAATAATTAAACTCTCATTGTCTACCTTTTTAAAAGTATAATTTACTTTTTGGTCTCTTAAGTTTTCCTTCATTTTGATTTTGGTCTCTCAATTTCTAAATCACATATTTTGGTCCATCAATCTTCATTCCTTTTTTTTTGGCAATAAATAGAAACACTCCGTTTAAAATATTGGTCCCTATAATCTAATATTAATATGAACCATTTTCTTCCTTGAGAGACCAAACTGATGGTTTGAATTTATTTGGGGACTAAAGAAAATGACATTAAGAAAGCGAAAGACAAAGAAATAACAAATTCTTTTTTCGGAAGAGGGACAAGAGATATTTTAAGTGATCCAAGATATTTCCATCCCCTGAAAAGCATCAAACTTTCAATGGTGGTGATTAAAGAAGAGGATGGACCAAAAAAAAACATAACAGAGGTTAACATGCCTTAATTACTAAGTCCACATTAACCAACACAAGGGATAAAAACAGAAATATATTTCTTAATACTACAAAATGTCTTGCATTTTGGACTAATAATGCTGGTAATAACTAGTTAAAATTAGAGGACGTAATGGTGTATATATACTCTATAAAAATAAAATATCGAATTATTAAATAACATAAAAATGGACTTAATGAATAGTCTATTTTCCTAGTGAGGTGGTAAGCTCACATAATAATAACAAACTTCAGGACATCGAAAGTAAATTCCAACGTAACTCATATAATGAGGATATTTTTGGAGGACAAAATTGAGTTCAGTTCTTAGAAACCATTAGATTTTTCATTCAACTCTGATCTGATTTCCAACCAAACACTTGTTCAAAGAAGTCCGACAAGAAAAATTATTCTGCGTGTATACCAATCTAAAATCAAATATGAACTTTTGCTTTAAACCATAGGTTAAAGTCCAATTTTGTTCTGAAATTTTTTTTGGGATTTTTCTATCAAGTATCTAACGCTATTAGCAACTGACTTATCCGATTCGCAGGAATGTACAACCTCATTATTTTCAAATAATTATCAAGGTTACATACCCAGAGTTCAAACTCAAAACTACTGATTAAATTAGAACAATCCACATCCAATTTATCTAAGTATTTGGTGGTAGTTATTTAAGTTATGTTAAGTTTTAGTGTAGTATCTTAAGTTTTTTCCAATGTGAAATGAGGCCAAACTGATATTATGAGGATAAGAACCAACCACCTCCCTGTACTAGGGGATTATTATGTTACTAGAACAATGCATCATGTCTCCCTTAAATAAATTTATAAAGTATACTTTTAGTAATATAATTTTAATATTGATAACTCTCTTTAACAGGAAATGTTAACTAATTGAATTTGGTTAATGCTAACTCAACAATTAAGTAATGACAAACCATATTTCAATATTTGTTATTTATTACAATTATTTTAATATTTTTAAATTTATTTAAAGACGCTATGATCCCCTCCACAATGACGTCTCCTAAAATCTTATGAATACTTCTACGCATCAAAATGTCTCTTGAACAAAATTAAAAAATGTGACAATCCATAGTTAAATATAGAACCTAAATACATCGTCGTCTGCTTGATTGCTTCTGCTTCTTCATCAAAATAAAAAATTACTTTTGCTCAGTTAAATTTTATTGAAGTCATTTTTCCCATTTCAAAACATATATCATTATTAAAGTCATATATTTTCTTCCTCATATATATTTCTAAGATTTGAGAAGGAGACTGATTTTGACTCAGCAATTAAACGGCACCTATCTTTTCCCCATCTTTGAAAAGGATTTGCTTAAAAAATTAATTTTTTATATTACTGGCTTTTTATTGTTCCGTGAAGTCACTCGAATATATATATATATATATATATATATATATAATGCCCTAGTTATATTCAAATTTAAAATCATGAAAGATTGAAAGACATTAAGGAGAAAGATGAAAGCTTCTCAAACATTCACGACATAGGAAGGTAAGATTCCAATATGTCTCCATTTTTCCTCAATTTATTTCTTAAAATTTCAAGCACTTCTCGATCTTTTCTTTTATTGTTATGATCTTGGAATATATAAAGCAACAAAAGCATGTTTTTGTTTCCCTTATTATAAGAGAATAAACATTGGGTGATTCTTTTTTCTTTTTTTTTATGAAGAGGGTGATTCTTTTTTTCCAATAATAAATATTGGGTGATTTACTAATTATGTTGGGGGCTGAAACTTGTAAATTAACTCCTTTTTTTTTATACATAGCTTATAAATTAACTTCATACAAACCATAGGAGTATATATCATTTGTAAGATTTCTTCAATTTGAGGTCTTTTTAACGATTGCTGGTTTTTGTTATTCTTTGAGATAAACGTTCCTTCCTTTGCATTAAAATTAATTTATTATTATTAGTTTCTGATCTGCTGTTTTCCAATCTTTGTGATGGGACGAGTTAAATTTTTTCTTTTAAATATAATAAAAGGTCAGTGTAAACTAATTAAGGTGGGATACTGGGATGGTTTTTCCTACCAGGAAATTACATATACTTTGTTAATTTTTTTTTTTTTTTTTTGAAATCACATACACATATAAACATATATTCCAATTTCTTTTTCTTTTTTTTTTTTTTGCCGTCCCAATTTCAAAACATATACAGTTTTTCAAATTAAAAATTATTATATTTTTTGGATTAAAGTAGGAATTTAAACTAATGAAAATATCAAAATTTTAAATATATTTATTTTTAATAAATAAATTTTGAAAATGAAAATATTTTATTATCTCATTAAAATTTATAAAATTATATATAGTTTTCATATCTCATAAGTCAATTTCTCTTTAGTTTAGATGCTAGCTAGTAGTGGAGTTGTTGAGACTTGAGAATTAAGATCATTTCGACAAATGGAGAAGAATTAATTAAACCAACACCACACGATAGCTATATGGATATCTAGATTCCATATATTAATAAAATTTTCATTTTACGTTTTCATCAAATAAATAAAGTTTCTTCCCACGGAAAGAATAAATCCTGCGAGCCTGGTAAACTGTCAATAGGATGAATTACTTTCCCACTTCAAATATAATAACAAGATAAATGATCTGGAGATTTTTAGAAAATTAGTTACATTATTTATTTATAAAAATGTGTTAATTTATCTAAAATAATATTTTTAATTATTTTCATTAGAAGTATCATTTCATAAAAACTCCATTAATAAGAGCAATCAATAAGGATAATTTAATCATAAAAAATGAAAATAATTTGAAAAAAAAATATAAATTTTAAATGATAAAGTTAAATAATGGTATTATATTTAGAATCAAAATAAATTTCACTATGACAAAAAAAAAATATAAAGACAAAAAAAATATAAATTTCACTAGAAAGATTTTTATGGAATTCCAGATTTAGTTCAATAATTACAATATATGATATTTTAAAATTACCAGGAAGATAAATTTATTTTTCAAAACAAATAGACTAGTTTTCTTTTTCCTTTTTTTTTTATCAAAAAACAAAAGACTATTTTTCAAAGCCTTGTTTATAAATCTAGTAAGTTTAATCATTAAATATGTTTTTAAAAGGGGATAAATACCAATTTGATACCAGAAGTTTTTCCGATACACGTGTCATCTTAGAAGTATGAAAAGTGTAACAATATTGCCATAAATTCACAAAAGCATTAATGGACGTTATTCAACGCCATGTCAGTCACGTCAAAATATAGATGACCAATTTTTACCTAAAATTTTTCCTCAATGAGCAATTTTACCATTGAGGGTTTCAACTTTCAGATCGATATTACACCCCAAAAAACTTTCAGAGCAAAATCACTCCATGGAAAAGACTTTTAGAACAAAAATGATTTATCTATAATATGATGTAAACCAGTTGAATATTACGTGTCCAACGTCTCTTGACATCTCTATGAGTTCAAGGTGATATTGATACACTTTTCATACTGCTAAGATAATATTGGTCCAAAAAACTTTCAAGATAAAATCGCAAGTTAACAAATATTTCTGGAGTGAAATTGGTATGTATTCCTTTTAAAAGTTAATATAACACTCTTGAAAGAACAAACGTCCTAAGGTTTTTCTTAGGAAGTTTCCCCTTTTGAGTTCCAAATTGGATTTCTTTTTCTTTTTTTTTTCTTTTTTTTTTGATAAAAGGATTCAGTTTTTTTAATCAGTGACATTTTTTTGGAACCAAACAGAAGTATCATATGTTTTTTTAATAACTCTACTTCCCCTCAGCAACCATAGCTAGCCATGCATAATATAAATTAATCTAATATAAAACATAATAACTCTAATAAGTTATCATATTTATCAGTTTGAAATAATGTAAATTATGTTTTAAATGTTGTGCTGTGGTTGATCTTAATCTAATTTCTTATTAGAAAATATAAAAATAGGGACAATTGCATATAAATCCCAAACAAGAGAATTAATTTCAGACAGGTCCATTGACAACTTCTTCGATCACTTGTTAATTAAGGCCATTACAATTGTTAATAGTTGTCATTAACAACTCCTTGGGACCTCTCTGAAATTAATTCTCTTACTTGAGACCTATATGCAATTGTCCCATAAAAATATTATCATGAATATATAATATAAAACTTAAACAAATTATTTAATTTATAAGTGATAAATAATACAGTATGATTAATAATTTAAATAATCAAATTTAATGTAAAGTAGACATAATTTGGGTTTTATATTATTAATGATCGATGATTAATATTGTTTGGTTGATTAATTTAGAATATTCCACATACACTTAAACACTTTGGACGGTATTGCTACTTCTCTTTCTTTTCCATCAATGTCAAAAGCTAACACTTAAAATATATCCATTTCCTCCTCATCTATCCAAACAACTATGGATGGTAACTATGGACTTAAAATGTCAAAAGTCTTCATAGTTCTAAATTTTCCAATGCAAAAGACCCTCTTTTCCCCTACCCTTCCAACTTAGCAATGAATCAGTACAAGTTTATAGGCTCCATTATTTCCTTCAAAAAAAAAATCTCAAATTAAAAAAAATCAAGGATGGTTATTATAACATTTATAGAAAGCATTATTTCTTTCTCGAGAATAAATTACATATGATATGTGTTTGTGCATATATATTATTTTTGATATCGCTTATTGTCTTTTGCTACTATTAGGCTATTAGCATATTTTATTCTTCTTTTATCATTCCACTTTCTTTAATGTTTGTCCTGCATCCTTCTCTGTACTCTAAACTGTGTAATTTTTTACAATATCATTTTATTTACAATTAAAAATTTATATTAATTATTTCGATGTGTATATGCTAATATGATTTTAGACTTTGTAATAGATTTAGTCTCACATACCATTTTGTAGTATAAATATATATATATATATATATATGAATGTATATATATATATAGAATGAATGCATGAGAGTAGAAATTTATTAACCTCCTATTATCATGCTATGCCGACCATAGTTATTATTTACCAATAATAAAATAATACATTAAATAACATTTTCAATCAATATAGCGATATTCGATATGGGAAAAATTACGAGTCATCCAACACTACAAGCTAAGAATCTCATTAAAAAGCTGGTAAACAATTAAGGCCCAATTTAAAATTACAAAAACTCATTAAAAATCGATTGAAACTATAAGTAAATAATAAAAAAATTAACACAGCCTTAATTAGAAAGTAGTGAAGCTACATGTACTTGCATATTAATTTTTCCTTTAATATATAAATATACATATATTGTATAATCTATAAAATGTTTTATTGTTCAGCAGTCTAGAACATTAAATTTAGTTTAGTAAATGCATAGATCCACGTCAAATTTAACATGGAAAAGAATATAAAAGCTTTTAGATTAGGGATTGAATTTGATAATTATATCACTTTCTAATTAATTAATCACTTATATATCCCAACAAACTATCAAAATGTTGGTTAAGATAATAAACGAATAAGAAAATAAAAATTCAAAACTTAGGAAGTATACTTATTAGGATAGGCAAAAACCCTTTGCCATCTAAGATTCAAAAGAAATTAGTTTCAAGTTCAAAGTGAATTGAAGATACCCTAATTCTAAAATCACAAGTATACAACTATGCGCCAAGAAAAGTTGGTCTCGTGAATGAAAATGTAACTCATAATTATACTATGCGAATGCGCAAGTTTGACTAATGTTGATTTGTTGTAGTTGTAAGAATTTCGTTGGTGGCTATCAATAACTCTAAAAGCACTTCTTGATAAGATCCTGGAGCCAAATAAACCCAACACTTGTTCAAATTTATGAAAAGAAAAATGCATTTCTTCTCCCTTCCTTGCCTTTGTTGGTTGTTAGATTACAAATCAGGTAACGACATTCATTGAACCAGGCATTTTGTGAACCTAGACTCAATTATGGCCACCTTCATACCGAACCCCCCCCCCCCCCCAAAAAAAAATCTACTAATTTAGGCAGAATCATTTGAACCACTAAAGATATGTGTTTCTCATTCATTATTATTCCCTCCAGTTTCTAATATAAAACTAATCTATAATTGATCATCTTGATCTTAAATGTACGATCTGCTTATAATTTTATCATTTTTTTTCTAAATTTCCCTATTAACACTCTCTCAATAATAATCGAATAAGAGAGAAGAAATGAATTAAGAAAGATGGTTGGGGTGTTTTTTTAAAAAATATCATGTTCACTAACATACTTAATCCAATCAAATTAGATGAATAAGTCTTATATTTAGGATCAAATAGAATGTAATCAAAATTCTTTTCCACCTAGGCAAGGCCAAACTCAAATTCTTCTTCTCTTCTTTTGGTTTTCCATCCATCTATATCATGTTTCATTGTTTGGACTCTTATCTTCCTAGTTTAAATTGCAATTTCAAACCCTAATCAATTACATATACAAGTTCTGTTTGTTCCTAAAACCATTAGTCTCTGGATCTTGTTTCTTTCACAAGGTCAAATTTTGTCTTACAATGTGCGGGTGCCACACCTGTAAGTGCTCCGTTCTGTCAATTTTATAAGAAGTCGTCTAGAATGTATTTTGACTCTTTTTATAAGATGTTTTATTTATTTTGATGAACATTAAATATAATTTTATGTATATGCCGATATTTAATAAGGATAGTGGGATAGGGTCTAGATTATTATTCTCCTAATCCCTATATAAGGTGTTTCTAACCAAATTGTGTTATTAACAAAAATAGTTAAAATTAATTAAAAGTAATAAATGTGTAGGAAATATACCTTTTTTTTTTTCAAAATGTGTCATTATTTATGAGTTAGTAAAAGTAGAGAAATAATTAATAAAATAATAAAAAAGAATGTATGAGAGAAGTTAATGGATGGATAAAATAGGTGTTAGTGTACTTATTCTTATACAAACTCAAATGGACCTTTTAAAAAGAGAGAAAGCTATTTAAAAATATGGGACTAAACCAGGGGCATGTGGTGGAGCGGTATGGGGCTCCTCTTCCCTTAACCAGGTCGAGGGTTCGATCCTCGTTGGGTATGGAAAAATGTTAAATCCCCTGGCCAGCCATCCCACCCTTTGAGGTGCCTGCAATTTGGCGATTCGGATCAGTCTGGGGCCGTTGATGTGCCTGAAAGATGGCCTGCCCTGGGATCACCGAAGGAGAAATCCAAAAAAAAAAAAATATGGGACTATAAATAGGTGGTTAATAAAGGTAATAGTGAAAATTACTTAAATGTTATGACAAATTTCATGTCTTTAACTGATTTTATTGTCACATTTCAATTAGTTGCAAACCTCAAAATATAAAAATAGACCCACCTGTTAGAGTACTTGATGTTGCCAGCTATGAGATTGCTATATAAGCACTAGCACTCTCCCATGAGATTGCAATTCGTTGGTTTTCTATTCTCTGCTTCTCAATCTTTCGGTATCACACTGTTTCTTCTCATTCATATCGTTTTCTTATCCATTACCTCCATGAAAATGACAACACATAATTCCTTAATCATAAAAACTTACAGATCATATCTAAGCTTATTCTTTTATCTTCTATCTTCATCTATATTCATGTTTGTTTAGCGTTTGTTTAAAGGAATATTCTTGAAATCACCGACTTACACTTAACAAAAATGTAATGGAGGACTCTATAGCTTCTAAAGAAGTTGACTGAGTAACAGAGAACTCTACTAACATCATTCACTTATCTGCATTATATATGTTTGATTGTCATCTCAGGGATTCTTCATGAGTTTTCGTGTTAGTGACGAGTTCTCGAAAGTGAAGACAATGGAGGGAATAGGAAGTAATAATGCTTCAAGTCACGTGCATGGTGGAGATCATCATAGTTTGTATATTCACAAGGTGGGAGCTCCTCCAAAGAAAAATCTTGTGAAGGAGATTAAAGATGCTGTGAGGGAAACTTTCTTCTCAGACCATCCTTTTCGCCATTTTAAAGACCAGCCGGGATCAAGGAAGATTTTTCTTGGACTTCAAACAGTTTTTCCAATCCTTGAATGGGGAAGAGAATACAGCTTTCATAAATTTAAAGGTGATCTTGTCTCCGGAATTACCATTGCTTCCCTCTGTATTCCTCAGGTAAGGAGATTCCATTAAGAATGGAGTTATTTCATATCAGTATATCACTTTCAACATTGGTTTCTGGTTTTGGACTTAATTATCATTTGCTTCTTCACAGGATATTGCTTATGCAAAGCTTGCACATTTGGATCCTCAATATGCATTATGTGAGTTTGTTTTCCTTTACAAACCACAAAAAATACACCTAAACAAAGAGTAACTAAAGCTGGGTGCAATAATGAATTGTGCATGAGTATGTTTTGAAGAGTCAGTGTCGCTGTACTGAGTAGAGGAATTTTTATGGTGTTTCATCTTTTTTCAGTAAACTTAATAGTGAATAGTAATAAAATCATCTGTAAGTTCCTTTTTTTTTTTAATCTTTTATAGTGTCATTGGTCAATCTTCATGTACTTTTCCGTGTACTATGTTTCCTAAGCCTTCTAAGAAACTTGGTATTTTTTTCCATCAACTTGTGCAGACTCAAGCTTTGTGGCTCCTTTGGTGTATACTTTCATGGGAAGCTCAAGAGATATTGCTGTAGGACCAGTTGCTGTGGTTTCCCTCTTGCTTGGAAGCATCCTCACTGATGAGATTAGTGACTATAAGAATCATGATTATGTCCGTCTCGCTTTCACAGCCACCTTCTTCGCAGGAATCACTCAAATGGCCCTTGGGATTTTCAGGTATGTTACTGCATAATTTGGCCATCAATCCAAGTGCCTAAAAGTATGTGATCAAATCTCATGACTTTTGATTCTCTTAAAGTCTTGACCACTTTTTCATGCACGAATTTGAACTAAAAGAGCAGCCTAGGGCAGGAGGCTTTCCCACTTCGTAGGATAGGGAAATGCTACCCAAAATGCTAGAAGTGGGAGAACCAACCCACTTAAGTATTCCACTAAGCTTCTTATTCTACTTAGTGTACTGTATGACTTG
This sequence comes from Mimosa bimucronata, assembly GCA_037074515.1. Taxonomy (NCBI): domain Eukaryota; kingdom Viridiplantae; phylum Streptophyta; class Magnoliopsida; order Fabales; family Fabaceae; genus Mimosa; species Mimosa bimucronata. The sequence continues at coordinate 24,471,741 of CM073441.1, forward strand.
ATATCCCATACTACCAAGCCTCCATTGCCTTGCTAGAGAAATTTGATGTTCTCTTACACACCTCTTCACTTGAAATTCATGTTCTGCCTGAAATCTTGTTTGTATTTTTACAGATTAGGTTTCTTGGTTGATTTCCTATCTCATGCTGCCATAGTGGGATTCATGGCTGGAGCTTCCATTACTATTAGCCTGCAACAACTCAAAGGGCTACTTGGCATAGTCGATTTCACCAAGAAGACTGATATTGTTTCTGTCCTGCGCTCAGTTTTTAGTACAGCACGCCATGGGGTAATTGCTACCATCATTTGTAGACAGGCACAAAATTTTGGACCAAAAAAAAAAAAAAGAAAGAAAGAACCAAACGCTCACTGAACAAGTTTTTTGTGTAACATTGTCTGGTTTTTACAGTGGAACTGGCAGACTATGGTCATAGGAGTATCATTCTTAACCTTTCTTCTAGCAAGCAGGCACATGGTAATAATTAACTCCATTCATGGATCTTTCTAATGCTAATTTTTTATACAAAATCAAAAGACATTAAAATAAGAAAACTGATACATCAGTTATAAGGATAGAAAAATAGAAAAGTAATGACAAGAAACATAAGTAATACAAGAATGTAATGACAATAGAGAACTTATGTCTTCCATTAAAAGTATCTCAAGTTTTCTTATGTCATGGACAGGCTAAAAAGAACAAGAAATTTTTCTGGCTGTCTGCAACTGCTCCCTTGATCTCTGTAGTACTGTCCACCTTTTTTGTCTACATTACTCACGCTGATAAAAAGGGAGTCTCGATTGTAAGTATTAACTCCATATTTGGCCATGAAATTGAATCTAAATAATCTTCAAATCATAATGAAACTATTGTATTACAGGTGAAGCATATTAAAAAAGGTGTAAACCCAATATCAGTTAATGAAATCTTCTTCAGTGGAAAGTATCTTGGACCTGGCATTCGGATCGGTGTGGTGTCCGGAGTAATAGCACTAACGGTAAGAAGATTCTATTCTACTTCATGAACTACAAAATCGTTTTGCTTTTACAACACTAGCAAGATATTCAATTCAAAGCCAAGTTTTCTTCTAAGTGTAGGAAGCTATAGCAATTGGGAGAACTTTTGCTGCCATGAAAGACTATTCACTTGATGGAAACAAAGAAATGGTGGCTTTAGGAACAATCAATGTGATTGGATCACTCACTTCTTGTTATGTAGCTACAGGTATGAAAGACCTCAACAATATATGATGATACACTATCATGTTATAAGTTTTATATTAATAACTATCTAAATGAGTCAGATTCAAGTATTCTCTAGCCCAACTAAGAGTAGCTCTCCCAAAAATGTTTTGTGCATGCACACAAATTCAAACTCGAGACATTATGTTTTAGAGGCCAAAGCCCTTCCACTATGACCAACACTTGTTGGTGTCATGTTAGGAATTGTCTTTACATGCATTTTTGGTGTTTGATGCAGGATCCTTTTCTCGCTCGGCGGTGAACTTCATGGCTGGTTGTAATACTGCTGTGTCAAACTTAGTTATGTCCATGGTTGTATTGCTTGCTCTGTTACTCATTACACCATTGTTCAAGTACACCCCAATTGCTGTTCTGTCTTCCATTATCATTGCTGCTGTAGCTGGCCTTGTGGACATTGAAGCTGCTGTTTTGCTTTGGAAGATCGACAAATTCGACTTTATAGCTTGCATGGGAGCCTTCCTTGGTGTCATTTTCAAGAATGTTGAGATTGGCCTCCTTATTGCAGTAAGCATGTTTTGCGACCTTTTTAGTGGGATACAATTTCGAAATGCTTAGGCTATGTTTGGATAACAGTTTGGAGGTTCAAACCCAATTTTTATAGAATGCTTGTTTGGTTGCCTTTGCGAAACTAGGTTTTGTTCTTCGAACCAGTATCTTTCAGCACAAGTAAAAAGTTGGTTTTGCGAAATTGGACTTTCTAAACTGTGTTTCCCAATGTTAAATGTTAAATTCAATGAAAAGTTTTTATTTGAAAATTTTATTGGTTAGAACAACCTTAAATCTAGTATTGATGCTTTCTATGTATGAAAACATATCAACTCCTGATTAATATATGAAAACGTTTCAACTCCTTCTGACCAATAAAATTACAGAATAGGGACTTTTCACCAACTTTTCCATGCTAGATATGCATGTTTATTATCGGCTTATTATATACGTATGCTTGTTATGGGTTGAGTTGGCTTAAGAATTTTGTGTTTTAATTTGAAATAATGTACTTAAACAGTATTTTCTTAACCGTTTTTCATGGTAGGTGGTTATATCTTTTGCAAAGATTCTGTTACAAGTAACAAGGCCAAGAACATCGGTACTTGGGAGGGTTCCAGAAACTTCAGTTTATAGGAACATTCAACAATACCCAGAAGCAACACAGATTCCTGGCATGCTAATAATCAGAGTTGATTCTGCAATCTACTTCTCAAACTCCAACCACATAAAGGAGAGGTGATTAATAATCTTGACTTTTTCTTAATTCCAATCAGTAATATAAAGACAGTATTAATTAGAGGGCTCATGAATGGTTGAATCAACAATTTGTAGAATTCTGAGATGGCTGACTAATGAAGATGCAAAGAAGAAAGAAAACAAACTGCCCAGAACAGAATATCTTATTGTTGAGATGTCCCGTAAGGCTTTCATTTGAATTCAATTAATTAATCAATTAGTTAACTCAGTTTGGTATTGTTTAAGTAATTAATTAATTAAGAAAATCACAACATTGTTGCAGCTGTGACTGACATTGACACTAGTGGCATCCGTGCCTTTGAAGAGTTGTACAAGAGCCTTCAGAAAAGAGACGTCCAGGTAAATCCTTCTTCTTATATCTGCTATAAGTAATATTTTCTAAATTGTTATGCAATTGCATCACTCATTCTCTACAAAAACAAAAACATATACTTGAACCTATCTAGTACAAAATGATAAAAAAATCGTTTAAAATAGTTTGGTGATGCGCAAAGAAATCCATTGGAGACGCCACTAAAGAAAGGTGAACTGCTAGTATTTAAGCCTATGAAGAGTGGTAAAGGGAGACTAGAAGAATGCTCAAGGAAGTCATTAACCGAGAATTCCTCATTTAATGGCTTATTGAAAGAGTTTGTTTTTCTAACATAGCGAAATTCACGTAGTTGACTCCGTTTAATAAGATAAGACTTTTGTTGTTGTTCTTCTAATATATTTGGAAAATGTTATTACCAATTAGACTTAATTGGCCAATTTAACCAAAAATAGACAATTAAGTTGTACCAGATTGGGTTAGGAACAATATGAAACTGACATTTTGTTTTAAGTTGCTAGCATAGTTTCTATGTCTTCATAATGCTTATTGACTATGTTTCTGTGTGGACTTTTTTCATAGCTTTTGTTGGCAAACCCTGGGACGGTAGTAATGGAGAAGCTTCATGCATCAAAATTCACAGACTTAATCGGAGAAGATAATATTTTTCTCACAGTGGCTCATGCTGTTGCTACCTTTGGTTCAAACATAGAATTTCCCTGATTCTTAGCTCAAGCTACCTTCAGTCTGCGGATCATCTTCAATTATTGAAACTAAAGGGGGAAAATGTTTCACTTGTAGCAATGAAGATATACATAAGGCAGTAGTAAAAGAATCTACAATGTACAATGATGATCACTTTGATCTACTATCCCTGTTTTCTTTATCCTTTAGAAGTTGCCCTTTATCTTTTTTAAAATCTGATTCTCAGTGATATTATCCTTTTGATTTGATCCCTTAAGAGAATCTCAACTATCCATATACATAACAATCAACATTAATATTTCTCAAGTCCTTATTATTATAAGGCACCTTCTAGAAAAGATATATAGTCCCTATAATAAGTCACTTGGTAAGATAAGGCATCTTCTAAAAAAGATAGATAGTCCCTATAGTAAGTCACTTGTTAAGATATTAATTAAGTTTTCTCAATATCCCCCAGAAAATGTAATACAAGAAATTGGAAAATTTTCAAACAAGGATTTATTTAATTTTCAGATAAAATCAATGCTTGACCACATCCCTTATTTCAAATAAAGTATCACTCTATTTCTTATTTTAAGTCTACCCTAACTACTTCTCACATATTAAGGAGTAAAAGTTATAACATTAAATATATCATATTTTTCTAACTTTACCCTTATTTAAGAATATGTGTTAAAATAATATTTGGGAAAAAGACATATAAATCCCCTCCAATATACTAAAGGACAAATCAGTCCCCAAAGAAATGAAAATCCCATGTCAGTCCCTAGGGAGCAATTTGGGATTTCCATATGTTAGTCAAAGACAAATATGCCCCTCTTTAATGAAAATTAGAAAACCCACAATGTACTGAAAATTGAAGACACAATACACCTTCACATAACCAGTCTCCCTCTCCTGCACGAAGCAACACTGATGGGCGATGATGAGGGGCTGACGGAGATGACGTCACAGTCAACGGCAAGCAGAGGTGAGGGCAAAACGGAGTAAATCATATGGGTTTATCATTCTTGTAGAGATTTAGTAAATAAAAGCCTTTTTTTTGGAAAAAAATCGTATGGAAAAATTCAGCAAGATGGGGTGATAATCGTTGAAATTTCATGGTGGAAGTGCTTCTCTGATTGTTGCACAGTATGTGAAGGAGGAAAATATTCCAAATTTGGGAGTTAAAATGAAGCACCTTTAATGCCCTCACATGTTGTTGCTACACGTGCAGTGAAAGAGGAAAAGATTCCTTTATTGGGTATTGGCTACTTTTTGTTCTGCACATGCATTAAAAGGTAGCATAGGCCCCTCACAATTTTGGGAGTTAGAAACAAGGAACAAACCACCATTAATGCTTTCTTGTTTTTTTTTCTTTTTGCCAACCATGAATGCTTGTTGTGGATTATTAGTTGTAGGATGAAAAAACTTTTAAATGATTCCTTAAGCATGTTAATGTTGATATAGTTGTAGCCCACATTTAGAAAGAAAAAAAAAACCTTTTGTGCTATGTTCCCTCCACATATATAACATGAACATGATATATTGCATAAGAAAAGCAATTACCTAGTCACTTGAACTATTTTGATTCACATAAAGTTATATATCTATACGATTTTAACACTGTTTTTCTGAAATTAGCTGCACATTTTACATATCTTGATTTGCTCACACACAAACAAAAATAAACCCATATGAGGGCTGAACAAATCATAGTTTCCATAGTCATCATCATTATTTTTCTATCTTTCGTTTGGGTAAAGTATTTTTCTTGAATTCAGTCCTATCAACTATGATGGATTGTGTTGTTAATATCTATGATATAAATGTTAAGAGCTACTATGTAGTTGTTAATAGAGGGTTTAGCAATTGTTTTTCACAAAATATGTAATGACATTGAACATGGACTGGAAAGTGATATAATAAAAAATAATTGTCTTTTGCAGGGAGGAATGAAAAAATGGCAATTTATAGTGGCTCAAGAGAACTAAAAGTATTATGTTGTTATTTTCATGTTGGAGGCAACTTTGTATGTAATTATGAAGGTAAAACTAAATATAATGGAGGTGGTGTGAAGATGAAAACCATAAAAGAGGGGATAACATTTGAAGATTTAAGATTGATGATATCATCATGGCTTGGGATGGATTCTAATATGTGTGATATAAAATATAATGTGAGCTTTGATGAGAAAATGTTGATGGATCTAAATGATGATGGTGAGGTTAGGAACTTGTTTGATTATAATGATAAGGTTGGGCATATCTATGTAGCATCAAAAGGGAATGATAATTCATCAGACATAATGGATGATGTGGACATGTAAGTAAGAATTTATTTTGTATGTTAATTGTTATTTGTTATACTATTTTTGTTAATTTGGTAATTAAAATTGTTAATGTGGTAACTGAAGTTGTTAATATATCGTTGACAGATGTTTGGGACTCTCACAATCAAGGTCAAATTTGGTTCAAAGGGTTCTGGAAGGTGAGTATGAAGAAAATTTGGATTCAAGGGTTATGGAAAGTAATTATCAACATGTGTCAATTGAAGATGCTAGAGAAGGTGTGGCGGTTGAAGTTAGTGGCAGCCTTAATAGCTTGATATGTGGAGTTGACATAGTACCAACACCGAATCCAGAGCTAAACTCAATGAAATGGAGGGAGTTATTTTCAGGTTCATCACAGATGTTTCCACATGCAGATGCTTTCAAAACTGCATTGTACAAGTATAGAGATGATAAAATTAAACAGAGGTAAGCGATGCAGTCAAGCGATGAAGGAAGATGTGCTAACGTTGCTAGACAACATTGCATATGCAAGGGTTAAAATTGGTTTTGAAAGGGCAATGGAACACATGCAAAGTTCCTTTCCAGAGATGTATGAGTGGTTGATCAATCATGGGGAGGTTGAAAAGTGGGCCACAAGCAAGTTTCCATACCAACGTTGGGACAACATAACCACAAACATTGCGGAATCCTTTAATGCTTGGATGGTGAAGGAGAGAAGGCATAATGTTTGTCAGCTTATCCATGAGCATCGTGAGAAGGTTACGAAGAAGATGTATGCTGCAAGTTTAGCAATGACCAAATGGAAAAATGGGGTCGGTCCAAAAATAGAAGCAAAGGTGAAGGAACATGTTAGGAAAACTGAAAATATGAGGGCTGAACCACATGGAGGTGACAGGTTCGGCATCCATACAGTGAATGGTTCTTTAATGGTGGATGTACGGTCACATCAATGTACTTGTGCAGTTTGGCAAATGTCGGGGATTCCTTGTCCACACGCTTGTACTGCAATCAAGTTTTTGCATGCAAATGTAAATGATTTTGTTCATGAATGCTACAAAATAACATCCCAACAAAAGATCTATAGCCGTTGCATGATTCCAGTTGTCACTATAGATAAGCCAGACGTGAACAACTACATGTTGCCTAACATATTGTCACAAATCTTGCTGGACTCACCTATGACTAGCCGACCAGCTGGGAGGCCGAAAAGTAAAAGGCGAGAGTCACAATTTCAAGATAAGAAGACCTATCATTGTACAAGATGTCATTAAGCAGGTCACACAAGAAGGACCCGTAAAAATCCCAACCCAAGCTAAAGTCTGTGATGAAGTAGCGAAGTATTTTGTTTTTGAAGAACCGACTCATATTTTTGGGAGTTCGGTTTGGCACTGTGGTGGTCATTTTGTGAATACCATGGCCGCAAATTGTAAATGATGTTTTAAATGATGTTTTTTGGTTTAGTGACAAGGAAACATTAAGTGGCATGATGATCTTAATGTTAACTTGTCATTGAATATGTAAAAAAACTCTATGTCAATGAAGAATGTGGTTTCATGTAGCTACTTTACTGTATTATCAACAAAGAAGTTTAGTTTCACTTGGACAGGGGCAACTGCAAACATGACAGTTGCTGTCAGCATTACAGATTGTTAATATGTATGACACTGTTGTTAATGCTTACGAAAACGCTGTTAATTCCTACGCTGAAGTTGTTAACGCTGACAGCAACTGTCATGTTTTAAATGATGTTTTTTGGTTTAGTGACAAGGAAACATTAAGTGGCATGATGATCTTAATGTTAACTTGTCATTGAATATGTAAAAAAACTCTATGTCAATAAAGAATGTGGTTTCATGTAGCTACTTTACTGTATTATCAACAAAGAAGTTTAGCTTGACTTGGACATGGGCAAGTTGTTAATAGCTATTCCAGTGTTGTTAATTCCTACGATGTAGTTATTAATTACGAAGATGAAATTGTTAATATTGAAGATAAAGTTGTTAACGGATGAGGCAAAAAATGCTCACATTGCATGAAGGGTCTAAGTTGTTAATCGCTATTCCAATGTTGTTAATTCCTACGATGGAGTTGTTAATTACGAAGATGAAGTTGTTAATACTGGAAATGAAGTTGTTAACGGCTGAGGCAAAAAATGCTCACATTGCACGAAGGGTCCTTGTTAATTGCTATTCCAGTGTTGTTGATTCCTACGATGGAATTGTTAATTACGAAGATGAAGTTGTTAACGGATGAGGCAAAAAATGCTCACATTGCACGATGGGTCTAAGTTGTTAATCGCTATTCCAGTGTTGTTAATTCCTACGATGGAGTTGTTAATACTGAAGATCAAGTTGTTAATGGCTGACCAGAGAAATGGTTAAACTTGTTTCTTTTGTAATAAATATGTGCAAATAGACCTGTGAATATGCCACCAAGAAACATAGAGAAAAGGGAACTTTGTCCCATATTACATGAAACATATATATTCAATTTTCCATACAACATACCAAAGGCAAACTTTGTCTAAGACTACATCAAACATACATATTCAACAAATGCAACTTGTTAATTTCCCTGTTCACTTTACATTAACACAAGTTATATAGCAACTTGTTAATTTCCCTGTCCTCTAGATCGCTTTGAATTGGTTGGCTGTTGAAGAAGAGCCAATACTTTATCCTTTACTTGATTCCGATGATGAGTAACCAGCCACCACATGACATCTCGCCTAAAATTTGCTACATCATCCTAAATACATGACAAACCCAAGTTAATGTAATACCCAACTTATTTAAACAAAAACATAACTTCAAGAAATCACTCAAAAAACCAATAAAGTCAACTATGTTCTTGGATTGCACACAGCATAATTATGGTGCAAAAAATCAGCGCAGGTCAAACTTAAAGTTGATGAAGCTGAAAAGTTTTGTATTTATTTCTTTGGCAATCTCCTATGGAGAATGCTCAAACCTTGAAATTGAAATTTTTAAGCTGGTCAAGTCTTTCAGAGAGAATGTGAACATGTCAAACACACAAGTCCTCCTACAATGATAAAATAATGAGACCAACTTTCTTTCCCTCAGCCTATGGTGCACACATATTTTGACAATTACATAAATATTGTAGGTAAAAGGTACATATCACCCAGGGGACCACAATAACAGAGAGCAAGATGATAAAATAATTCACAGAAACTTTAAGTGTTCTTGTTGTCGAGAGCAAGATGAAAACCCTTAACTGAGTCATGTGCATATTCTAATTACAGCAGCATGCTCCAAGGCTGCAATTGTAATGATTGAAATGGTCTCTACCCCAAAGAAAAGCATCAGTAAAAAATAAAATCAAACAAATAGCTTAAGATATAAGCAAAAGCACACTTTGAAACTATGACAACAATTTGATGAGACTAACCTATAAAAGCAAGAACAATCACTACCTCCAAATATCTTCCTCATCTTTTATTTCAGTTAGGCAATTTATCTATATCTCATTTGATTATGAAATGAATTATTCAGTTTGTATCTTCTTATCTCATTAGAATTGCAGATCCTGGATTCTAGATTCTCCTATTCTTCCCTTTTTCCTTCTTCTTCCCTTAATCTCCTTCTATTTTCTACTGTTATCTATCTCCAAAACCTATATGCAATAATAAGTGAGTCTTGCATGACTCTCATGGGTTGTTTAAATCTCTGAAATTCAATCAAAGTTCAAGAAATATGTGTGACATACAACAACATTATTGTCTGCATGAAAATTCAATCAAAAGCCAACCAATTCCAAGTGCAACTTTTAAGCCATTAAAAAAGCAACATTGCTTAATTAAGTTCACAAACAAAGAAGGGCTAAATTTTACTTGATGGCGATCTGTATAGATGCTAAGATTTCAAGAGAAATCAGTAAAGATAGCAGGAATGAGGAAAACATAGGAAGCCCCCACCACCACTGGAAGCCAAGTTCCAAACCAAATATGCAACAATGTGTTTATACCCAAAATGAAAAGCAGCGTATGTATCATTTCAGTCTTCTCCACCTACGATTTCAACTTTGGTTATTAGAAGCCAGAGACTGAGAAATAATAAAGCAGCAAAATTTTAAGAACTCTGATGTTATTTTTTTACATTGCTTCCACCCATCAGAGGAACAAGTATGAATGAAATAAGAAAGGTTGTTTCAAGCATCACCAGGTAGTGCTGTAAAAAAATCAGCACCAAAAGCATGTAATAAGAAATCTCAATTGAAAATCACAACAAACCCAGAAACCCAACAACAAATTAAAAATTAAACACAAAAATTCATCCCTAGAACATGAAAATTGGCATTTATCAAAGTAGGGAAAGAAGGAAAAAGGGAAAACAAGAAAGGTGCAGTAAATTTTAATGGGAACTTACGCCAAGAGAGAGAACTTCTGATTTGAGTTTAGATTCGGATTTCTATTTTTCCAGCGATGGGGCAACGATCACTGAGCTCTCTCCCCCTCTCTGCTTCGAAGAACACGATGAAACAAGGAAGAACAAAAACAGAGGTGTTGATGATGAATGTTGACCGGCCTGGCCCTGCTCTCCGAAGCTGATGATGAGGATTCGCTTGTGAGATGAAGCACGACGAGAGAGCCTTCCATTGAAACAACATGCCCTAGCATTTTTCCTTACCAGCAAATAAGGGGCAAATCTGTCTTTTGCTAACAAATGGAAATCCCAAATTGATCCCTAGGGCCTGATATGGGATTTTGATATGTTTGGGGACTGATTTGTCCTTTACAATATTCAGAGGGATTTTACTGTCTTTTTCCCATAATATTTTATACATTATAACTCTTCTCTCTTATCTTCCCTATTTCCAACACAGGGGGTACTTTAGTCACAATAGCATTTATTGATCCCAAATTAGACTTATATTTAAGAACAAAAAATTTGTGGTAGTTGGACTTATAATAAAGAACGGAGTGGTAGTTAGAAGCAGAGAGAGTATCAAGTTTAAGCATTTAAACAAAATGTTAATATTCATGTATGTAACATATAAATCATAATTACAAATAATCATGAAGCTAAAATTAATTTTATCTGCAGAAAACAATCAATTGCGATGTCTCATTCTCTGAGTTCTCATGGAACTTCTGCTAGACCTTCTCTTCTGATCCTCACACCCACTCTTTCTCAACCTTATCTCATCATCACCGATACCAACACCGGCGGCCGCCACGGTGGCCGGAGCCGCCGTCCTCAGCCGCCTGAGTCCAAGAACATTGTAGTCATACTCTTGACGAAGCAGGGGATTGGACAGAGTCTCATAAGCAGCATTAAGCTGCACAAACATCCTCGTCCACTCCTCCTTCGCCACGTCATCTCGGCACACGTCAGGATGATACCGTAGCGCCATTGACCTGTAAGCCTGCTTGATTTCAGTCTTGGTTGCAGCCTCTGAGCTTAAAGAAAGAAGCTTGTAGAAGTTGCAGCTCTTATTGTTATTATTATTCATGGTGGTGGTTGAAGTAGAAGAACATGAAATCACAGAAATCCTCCTAGGCCTTAATGATGATGATGATTTGTTTGACCGTGGAAGAACTGATGATGATGCTGGTAATGAAAGATTCATGGTTGGATTTTTGTTGAAGTTAAAGTCTTTTTGTTTTTTCGTGGGAACTGGAAATTGAAACTAAATAATGAAGCTTTCACTCAAAAAATTAAGCTTTGATGAAAGCTGAAGATCATGGTGGGAGTGGGTGTGTATATATATTTGTAAGAGGAGAGAATAGTCAACTAGTTATATTATTGATACATTGAATGTGTGCTTGTGTTTTGAAGTTTGAACACGCTTTTTGGTGGGCACTATTATATTATTATTTTTGTATTTAGATTAGTTTTCCTTAATTTATCTGAGGGAGGGAGGCAACTTCTCAGAAAATCAAACGCATGTTCACTACGTGTTGAATTGCTCCATAGACATGGGTTTAAATTTATTCAGTAAATCGGGTAGGTCTTGTGTTAGTTACATTGCTTTAACCTTTCTCATAAATCTAACTTGCATATTTTTGTCTAATATTAGTGCATATTTCTTAATTTTATATTATGCATCAATATTATTAATTTTTTGTATGTTTATGTTTTTTTAAAGTATGATGAGAAAAAATTGTTATAAAAAAATTTGACAAAAAAATACTATGGTTACACGATGATAAGATTCTCTTCTAGTGTCATTTATAAATTAGTTCTTGCATGATTAACACATATGAGAAAACCGTCAAACATCATTAACTTTGTTATGAAATTTAATAACTTTATCCATATTTAATATATGATATACCAAATGAATAATGATAAATGAATAGGAAAATTCTGTATTTATATAAATTATTTAATTATGTGACTTGTAAATAGACTGGTTCTAGTTCTCATTGTAGTGATAAGCACCAATCGTTATAATGTTTCAAATAGGCCAAAACATCTCTATTTTAGATTTCATATATATTATTTTTTAAAAAGAAAGAAAAAGTAAGAACAAATAACCTGAATCATTCAAATTATATTTTAACGGTTTACAATGAGGGTAATTATAAGCAACTTTTGATGCTCTCCATAACAATAAGTTCTCAAACTGGTTCTCTTATAAATAAGAGTAAAATATATATTCTTTCTAATAAAATAGGACCATATAAATAAACATACAACTAAAGAGTTTCACATAAATTTTAGCTTCCCCATGTATCTCTCTCTTGCTGCACCATGCTACGCTACTACTAGCTGCAATAAAAATGTGATTTACATGCATCTCATTTATTCATGTATATATATCCCTTCTTGCAATATGATACCTCTATACTGGAGAATCAAGTCTTGTGATAAACTTTCATCTTTTGTTATGCTACTTAACATATGATAATTTATTGTGTATCTCTAATTGCATGGAATCGGTTGTCCTACTTATCAAAATGAATAGGGTGAGCTAAACACATCTTAAACTACTTGATATATATCATCCAGATGAGGGTTTAATTTTTTAAAAATAATATGAAAATATTAATTGATACAGAAACTAAAATCAAATATATATCGTCCTAATGAAATATTGGTGGTGTCGGAATGATTAACTCTTCCAACTCATCAAAGAATCAGGTTCTCTAAATTATACTCCCTCAATCCCTATATATAAGAGCTAAAATTTTGAATTTTTTTTCTCCCTTTTTATAAGAACCTGATTAAATTTGTCAAAGCATTTAATGAGTTTTTTCTCACTTTACCCATCATTATTTTCTCTATTCACATTCTCTTTCATTCTCATTTATAACACTATTATCACATTTCTCTCTCTTATATACTCAACATAAATAAGGGTAAACTTAAGAAACAAAATTATTTCAGACATATTTATCTCTCTCAACCACTTCTTTAATCTGTATGATTTTACCTCTTTAATTCTTATAATTAGGGACAGACGGAGTAGTGTTCAACATGGTAACAAGCTTTTACACTTTAAATTTGCCACCAGCCCACCATCTATTAAGTAATGACGGGGTTTTGCCGATGAAAGTTAATTTCCAACTGCCATCAATATTCATTACTCATTAGACAAGTGTTTTGACAAATCAAGTAATCACACCACCTACCACTTTCTTTTTTATTTATTTATTTATTTTTATTTTTATTTTTTTTGGCCAAAAATCACACACCACCTTAAAAGGTAATGGTGCACCTACTTTGACTGATACTTTCCAATTTGACGTTTTACTTTGCATGCATTTATTTAGTTTCATATAATATTTACTCCCTCCGTTCCTATATAAGCTAAAAATTTAAATGATTTTGTTCATTTTTATAAGAGCCTATCACAAATTGTCAAAACATTTAATGAACTTTTTCCCATTTTACCCATCATTATTCTCTCTATTCACATTCTCTTTCATACTCATTTATAACACTATTATCACATTTCTCTCTCTTACATAAATAAGGGCAAACTTGAGAAAACAAAATTATTTTAGACATATTTATCTCTCTCAACTACTTTCTTAATCTGTGTGATTTTACCTATTTGGCTTTAATAATAAGGGACGGAGGGAGTATTAAAGTGTCAAATTTTTTTTATTTTGGTGAACTATTAAAGTGTCAAATTAAATTTTTAAATATATAGGCTTAATTATATTTTAAGGTTTAAATTTTACCCCCTTGATTTTTATTATTTCATGATAAACACCTTGCCATCAACTTAAGGTTAACTTTTTTTTACGGAAATCGCCACATCATAGGGTGCGTTTGGATCCTAGAAACACATCCCCAACGACAAAAGTCATTTTGAAAAAAAATAAATATGTTTGGTGTTACTTATTTTCTGAATTACTTTTGGTTCAAAATGACTTCTGTAACGGCAAAAGTCAGAAGTAAAAAAAGTGGCTTTTGGCTTTTGACTTCTGGCTTCTGGTGGGTCCCACGCCTTTTGTTAGATATTATTTAATAAAGTGAGTAGGAAAATTAAACTGTTAAACCCCTAAAATTCTCAAATAAGATAATTTCTTTTAATCTAAAATTTTCTTTTTATCTCCAAAAATTTACCATAATAATTTCTAACTACTTTTTCCCACAATATACTTCTTTGAGCTAAAAATATTATTTTTTTTAAAATTAGTTTCTTGAAAATAAGGGAGAAACTAAGCCTTTAATAAGAATATATGCATATTATATATGTATTATTTAATGACAATAATGCTCTTTTTAGTAATTTTTCATCTAATAGTGCTTTTCAATATAATCATCCAAACATATTTCTAAAAGTCAGATTGAAAAAAAGTCACTTCTATCATCACAAATCCAAACATAAATCACTTCACACAATCTGACTTTTATCCAAAAATCACTTTTAAAAAAGTCATTCTGAAAAAAAATCACTTCTCCAACAGCAATACAAACACACCCATATTAGTTAGAAGAAACATTGCATCCCACATGGCAACATATGAAATTGAAATTTATAATAATCATGACATTTTTATACAAAGGTTTAAAACAATAAAATGTAATTTTAACCATTTCCTCGTTTTGGACTAGGGTACCATCCTGAGGTCAAAGAATGAGGTGTCTCTCAAAAACTCCCACGCCGTTACTGATACCGCCGCCGCCACTAGTTGCTTCGTTGTGCCAGTGATAGATTTCCAAGGTTATGAAGAAAGCTCTTGCCGGACGTGACTAATCAACCAAGTTCGTATATGTGAAGCATAAAAAATGTGGGGCTTCTTCCAAGTGGTGGATCATGGAATCCCAGTCTCTCTCATGGACAAGTTGCTCCAAGTGATAAGGGAATTTCACGAACTAGAAAGGAAGGTGAAGAAACAGCGGTATAACCATGATAACAAGTCCCAGTGAGGTATTTCTGCAATGGAAGAATGGAAGCTTTTCTTCTTCACTTTGAATTTGATAATATGCGCCGCAAGCGCGTTTGTTAGCCTTGCCCTTGACCACAATACACTGTGAATGAGGGTTTTATGGTTAAAATTACATTTAAGCCCTTCGTGTAGAAATTTTATAATTACTATAACCGTACAAAGAAGGGATAAAGCTCTAAAATGGCCGGAAGTATAGTATAGGGCACCTAATGTCTGGAAGTTTTTTTATGAGTAAATATGCCTTGAAAGTCAATAAAAAAGGGCAATTACGTCAAATCCAGGCAAAAATTCATATATCCTGAAAGTTTTTTAAGGGATAAATATGCCTTAGAAGTTATGTAATTGCCCTCTTTTTTTAACTTTCAAAACATATTTAGCCCTAAAAAAACTTTCCGACATCAGATGCCCCTTAGTGGATACTTTAGAGACATTTTAAACCCTTATCCCTACATAAAATATAAAATGTTATGCCAGATGCAATGTGTTTTCTAACTAGTCTTAGTTGTTTCCGTATAAAAATATATATATATTTCAGGGATCAATCAAACAAGCACACATATATATTTGTGCGCACAAACACACTCATATGCACAACACAGGTTGAACCTGTGACCTCTCTCCCCCCAGATGGAGAGGTAGGATACCATGTGACCTAAGGGTCACTATTTTATATCCGTGCAAATTAAGGCGGTGGAGGCAGGTAAAGAGGCGATGGAGGGTGGGCCCCACATTGGAGCATGAAACAACGCCATCACCTACCCCACATCAATATAACTACGGGTGGGAACAGGCCAGGCCAGGCCTGTATTGTGAAAAGAAGGCCTGAGCCTGGCCTGTGGCCTATCACAGGCCATTTTTCAAGCCTGAGTCTGGCTTGTTTACAGGCCTGGCCTGTTAAGAGGCCTATTAAGAGGTCTGTTAAGAGTTAGTAATAGCATTATCAACTTGCTCACTTGTAGTTGTCCCCTCCTTATACATGTCAACATAGTAATCATACATCTTGTATAAAGCTTAATAGGCCTAAAAAATATATATATTAAAAATATAATATTGGACAATAAAATATAATATTAACCAAATATTATATACAATAAAAATAAATGTTATAATATAAAAGTAAATAAAATAAAAATATATATTGCTTAACAGGCCAGCCTGTCAGGCCTAACAGGCTTATTTTTCAGCCTAGGCCTGGCCTCTTAAGCTTAACAGGCCTAAAAAAAAGCCTGAGCCTGAGGCTGGCCTGATAATAAACAGGCCAGCCCAGGCCTTAGCAGCCCAGGCCGTAGGCCCCTGACAGGCCGGCTGGGCTATTCCCACCCCTAAATATAACGAAGCAATAAATGATCAAGGGTGTAAAATTTCAACTTTAAAACGTTAGAGAGGATATTTGTAATTGGGTTTGTTTGGATGGACTTCTGGAAAAGTTATTTATATATAAGTCAAACTGAAAATAAGTTAGATTGTGTAATGAGATTTATATTTGGATGGGCTGTTAAAAATATGACTTATAAGTAGAGCTGGTAATTCGGGTTAAGCCCATCGGGCCAAGGGCCGGGCTTTGATTTTGGAGGCTTCAAAAAGGAATCGGGCTTCACGGGCTGGCCCTGTAGGGCCGAGGGCTTCAAAGGGCCGGGCCTTTAAGCCTGTCATATATATATATATATGTATATTAAAGAAATTAACAACTACAAAATAAAACAATTAATTGAAGGTAAAAAAAACCATAATACCTAATTCCCAATATTTATCATTGTTCGATAATTTCTTAGTGAGTGACTTATTTATAAATATGGACAATATTTATTAAAATAATTAATTAAAAATAAACATATATTTTGTGACTTATATAAAAATATGGACAATATTTATCATTGCTTGATAATTTCTTAGTGTTTGTTACTTATTGGTGTTTGTATTGTAAATTAAAATTGATATTTATGTTGACGATAAGGATTTTTTTGCTTTAATTTTTTCTATAGAAAAAGATTAAAAAATAGTATATAAGCGTTAATCGGGCCGGCCCTGAGCCTTGCCATTCAAGGGCCGGGCTTTGAAAAATAGGGGTATTTGCACTACCCGGGCTTTTCGGGCCGGCCCTTTTAAGGCCCTGGCCCTTGAAGGGCCAGCCCTGATGCACAGCTCTACTTATAAGTGACTTATAAGTCATAAGTCATATTGTGTAATGAGATGTATGTTTGGATGGACTTTTGGAAAAGTGATTTATGTTTGGGTTAGTTGTGATTGGATGTGTAAAATAAATCAGAATTGTGAGGTCCACCTCCGTAAGTGACTTATAAGTCATAAGTCATAAGTTGAAAAAAAGAACTTATACTTATTTTGACTTATAAGTTATAAGTTACTTATTTTTATAAGTCCAGACAAATATACTCAAAACAACTTTTCTAAAAATAAGTCCTTATTTATGAAAATAAAGACTTATTTAGCTGGAATAAGTCCAGCCAAACAAGCCCATTGTCTCAGAGCAAGGGTTTTTACATTTTAACCAAAAATATATAAGTATATTTAATACATTTATATATTAAACATATAAACATATTGCGGGCCCAACCTTGAGTAAGAAAATTAATCTTTTTGGAAGGAGGCTTCAATTAGGCCTTAGGCCTAAGCTCTTTGCTAAACAGATCAGATTTTACTAAGAAATTTTTAGAGGGGAGGATAAATTTTTAGAGGGTAAGACCATAAGCCCAATGGGTCTAGCCCACGTCCATCTTTAGAGGGGAGGATAAATTTTTATAAATTGAATTTAAGAAAAATAGGAAGAGGTATAGTTAAAAAATTTTACTTAATTTTTCATACTCTTTTATCTTACATATTTTTATTAAAATTTTATAACCTTATTTCTTCTATTCTTTTTTTTACTTTCCCTCCCAGGACCAAAAAAGTCATATCTCAATCAATAATATCTGAAATAACTAATAAATAACTACTAATAAAGTGTTTCGATTGATTGATTAATCATAGTATTAGGAGATAAAAATTAAAAAAATAAAGAAATTAATATCATAAAATAATCATCTATAGTGTGGGAGGATAATTCCACTATTTCTAACTTAAATCAATATTCATGATTAGCATAACATGTTATTAAAAACTTTAGGAAATAAAGAAAATTTAAAAAAATAATCAAATTATTTTTAAATATAATTACGTAAGTAACATTCTTATTGATAAAATGATACATACTTTTGACTATCAAAATTGTGTAATTTCTTTGACTTTTCATTATTGAAGTGGTAATAAAGAAGAGTTGAATGGTACCGTCAATTTTCATGCTTTTGTTTAGTATGGCAGCAAGTTGAGCTTCATCATAGTCAATAACTAAATAAGAAAAGACCTAATGAACTCTAACAGTCATTAAGTGAAAATAATCTTCAGTCCAAAAAAAAAATTAAGTGAAAATAATCTCTCCTAATTATGTAGTCCTGTTTCTTAATCGTGCTATGCAGATGGTTTAGATCAATATTATTATTCTTACTATCTTGGCAAGATAGGATCATGGAACTAAGAACCTAAACTTAATTAACATGGAACTAAGAACCTAAACTTAATTAACATAAGCACCCCCCATTCCAACCACATAAGTTTCCTTAAACTGCCTCATTAGTATTATTTTGATATGATTGATGAGTCTCTCTTGACTCACTTTTTTGACTTAAGCTATTTTGTTGGCTTGAATTCTTATTCGTGGAAAAAAAAGACAAAGGCAAAGAACAAGAAATTCCTTGTTTTCATGGATGTCTGCATAACTCAGCCTCCTTATGTAAGGATGGCTTTTGAGGTACCCTATTTGTTTAATTATTTTTTAATTATTACAAGGATCATACATTAATGAAGCTTTTGTTTTCTCAATTTTGCAAATTTGAATGTGAGAGTAGAAATGCAACCTTATGAATTCTTTCATGCTCCCACATTTTCCATGACATTGCCCCCTTCGCCACTGAAACTTTTTAAGCGTTCTGTACAGGTAACAATATCATTTTGTTAATATTCCTCTAGTAGCACTCGTTGGAAGTGCTAATTTATTTTTATTTTATGGTTTATTATTTGGCCTCCCCATTTCGCATATTATTTTCTCATTGTTTTGGAGAAAAGGGATTAAGCCCAAAATTTGAAAAGCTTCTGTGGTACAAAGATCGTTCCATCCGTATTAAGAAAAGTATTTCATATGTGAAGGTATGTACTGATATAGTTTAAAGCCCATATTTACTAATTTGTCCATCTTATTATACTTAATAGAATTTTTAATTTCCAAAACCATTTTCTTTGCAATGTGGCATGAAGACTATATATATTGATAGCAACTTTCCCTTTTTGCAGGGAGGAGTATTTTGCTGCTTAACTGGTATGTTTTCTGTTGATACATTGACCTTAGGATGACACACTTCTCTACTTCCTGAAGCTATAGATACGATACATTCAATTTCTATGGATGCAATTATTATTTTTATACCAATTATCACTATTTACTAATTAAATGAAAGTAGATTCATTATTTTTTGTCCTTTGTATTGTCTGGCTTCAAATCATTTGGGTCACTAAACATTAGGATGATGTAACAACCACAAGTCCTTGATAGAAGCATTGCCCAAAAGCTAATAACTTCCTCCGCCGCATAATATAAGGTCCATTTTTTTAAATGATTTTGTCCCAAAATATAAGGTCCTATTTGAATTTGTTTTAGTAATAAATACGTTTTTCTCCATTTTACCCATTCATTAATTTCTCCCACACATTCTCTTTCATCTTCTTTTCATAATTACACTCTCTCTCACTTATTCATAAATAAAAGCACTTTTGGAAAAATTGGTATATTTCCTACACATTTAATGTATTTAACTAACTTTAACTAATTTTTTAAGAAACCGCAATTCGGTTAAAAAGACCTTATATATTGGGACGGAGGGAGTATTAGAATTGTGGAACCCAAGGTTTTAGAAGGCACCCAAGAATTAAGACAGCAATTGAGGATTTTAATTAAAACATTTTTCATCAATTACAAATGTTGTTGTCAAATGGTCAACTTGGATTAGTTTTTGGAGAATATTTTCTGAGAAAAAAGTTAAAAAAGTGCTTTTGTAGAATAGATTCTAGGGGATAACTTCTGAAATTGTAGAAAAAAATAGCTTGTGACAAATCATAGGTTCTCTGCCCCAAACCTAGGTTTTCAGACTAAAAAGTTATTTTGAAAAAGTTGCGAGTGTTTGCATGGCTTGACTGAAATCTAGATTTTAATAGTTAAAAGCTATTTGGATTAAGTTGAGGGTGTTTGTATGCTCCGATTTTGAAACTTAGGTTTAGATTTAAACCTAAGTTTCAAAAGTTGTAGCCAAACAGGCATTAAGATATCTTTAAAATGAGTGGTTAAATAGTGTCTATTTGGAAATCTCGACACTCATATCTTGTCTATAATATAAGTGTCATTTGATTTAATTGGGGTGATTGAGAAAACTAAATAAGTTACTAAATAATATATAAATACTAATTATTTTGTATTATACAAAAGTTTATAAGTCAGATAAAACAGTTTTTAAAAAAAAATTATTTTAAAGTGATTAATTTAGCCTCTTCAATCTTCCCAAATGAAGACAATTGGCTCTTATATTAAGGATATGTTGTATTTATATATATATATATATATATAAATTCTTTATTGAACGAGCCTCTTAACTCTGTGTAACATTGATTAAGTACTATGAGGTTGCTCATAATTATAATGGAATTTGCAATTATAAGTATTACTATCTGGTTTGATACCCAATTTGCTCTAATATTCCAAACTTACTTATCATTTCTTCTCCTTCCTATATGTAATGTCTACACTTGCACGGTTGCACCTCTTCACGACTTCACCTCATTTTTAATCTTTTTTTTTTTTCAGGGGAAGGTGGAGAAGGCCTATTAGGTTCACAATTTCCAGGTGAGAATGCCAAATCCTAGGCCCATTAGTACTTTTTTATAGTTCTCAAAATATTATTTGTCTATTTTTGATGAACAGAGTTTGCGTATTGTTGTGATTTATTCCCGAGGAGTCAAACTATAAGCATGATGGAGAAGGGCTTTTGTCCATGCCCCGAGGAGATGATTCTCATTTCCTGATTACACTAGAAACTCATCAAAGCCTTGACAGGTTAATTTATATGGTTAATTCTAGTTTTTCTGTTTTCCCCCTTCTTATGACCAGTTGGTGTCCGAATTGCTTATGCAAATATTTATAATATACCACTCTTATCAAAAGGTTCGTTTTAAATAATTCTCACATATCAATGAAAGCTTTAAGCTCATTAAAAATACCATAAATTAATACTTTCTTTAAGTTTACCCTTAATTATAAATAAGTATTTAAAAAAATATTTTAAACTTGTTTCATCTCTTTCTTCTCTCTCTACACTTATTACAACAATAGCAACAAAGCCTTATCCTACTAGACGGGGTCGGATACATAAATCGTAGTACGCCATTGTACTCTATCGGTAACCAAATCTTTATATATATTATTAATTAAAAGATATCGCTTTACAACTTCACTTAGTATTCGTCTCGTCTCCCTCTTCCTCTTTTAAAAGGCTACAATTTCACTTATTAATAGAGGCAAAATTGTGACGCTGTTATTAATAATCTTTGGATGTACTTTTAGTATGTGATTTTCACCAAAATAATTTTTTCCCAAAAAAAAAAAAATCAATATGCACAAGTCGTACATAATATCCTTATCTCTTTTTTAAAAAATATGTATGGCTACCTAGTAGATCATATTTTAGTATCATTGAGTAGTATTTCTGGAATCAATATATGGTCTTTAAAAGTTTAAATAGTCAAAGTTCATTTGACTATGATTAATAGTGGTACATACACGGTGCTTTTGCATCTAGAAATATATATGTGTGTTTGTGTGTGTGAATGGGTCTTTGTATGAAACAATCCACCAGTTTTAATTTCAGTTATAAGATATGAGGAATGGGACACGATGTTGTCGTGCAACCTTCATGATGTATGTTTCTTACTTGGTCGAAATATTTATTTTATTTGTAATTTTGTACTAACAACCAATTTATTTCAAAAAAAAAAAGGGAAGAAAAGAAAAACTATGAACAATAATTCCACATCTCCATAATGTATCCGAAGAAATCATTAAAAAAATAAAGAAATAAATAGCGAAGCCAATTGATCTTTAATCATTCTAATTTTCATGGATTTAATCAGCATTTATAAAATGAAGTTTATATATTAATGAAATTAGTTTGCTGATCTGTAGTCCTTTTAAAATAGATAGAGTCCTTATTTTGTTTGAAAATATATATTTCATAATCAAAAAAGGGAAGAAAAGAAAAACTATGAACGATAATTCCACATCTACATCATATATCCGGAAGAATCATTAAAAAAAATAAAGAAATAAATAGAGAAGCCAATTGATCTTTAATCATTCTAATTTTCATGGATTTAGTCAGCATTTATAAAATAAAGTTTATATAGTATTAATGAAATTAGTTCGCTGATCTGTAGTCCTTTTAAAATAGATAGAGTCCTTATTTTGTTTGAAAATATATATTTCATAATCATAAATTAAAAAAGTTAGAGTTACAATTTAATCATTAATGTGTTGAGGATGGATTACCCAAAAAAATAAGTATTTAGGCAAGAGCATGTGGCATAAATAAGTTTTGAAAGATTTTGATTACCAATAGACGTTTAAAACTGAGTAATTTAGTCAATATTATTACCCAATTCTAAGTGTCTGTTGGTACCAACTTAAATTAGTATGTCTCTACATGTTTAAAATAATAAAATATGACAAACATTTAGGACTAGGTAACTGCATTAGCTAAATTGCTTGGTTTCAAGAGTTTATTAGTAATCAAAGTCCTTTTAAAAACTTATTTGTGTCACATCACTACTGCAATACTTTCTTGATGAAAAATAGCATAGGAGACTAACTCTGCGAAAAATCAATCATTAATGGAGAGCGCGGAGGAGTAGAGTGCTGGAGAGAAAAGGAAGAAGAAAGTGAGGAGGGATAATCTTGATAACGAGGAGAACGACAGAGGTGGTTGTGGTGGGGGGGTCCTACAAAGACTCTCTTCTGAAGGCACAGCTAAAGCCTGTTCCGACATATACAAAAGGTAGAGGAGTGTTTGAGGAGGCATGGAAGGAACATATTAATGGTCTCAAGGAATTTTTCACATGAGGAGGAGGAAGTAAGAATGATGGAGTAGCAAAAAAGGAGAATAAAACTAAAGATGAGAATCTTATTCCAACCCTTCAAGTGTCAACAGAACAATATGAGAGATGGTGTGCTCCATGGAAACGTTCCTTAATTGTAAGGGCATTAGGAAAAAAACCTGTCAATTTGGTTCTTATAGACTAAACTCCAGTGTTTATGGAAGACAAAAGAGAAGTTTAACCTATGCGATATTGGGAATGGTTATTTCGTAGTTTCTTTTGAATGTGACCAAGACCTAAACTTTGTCTATTTTGAGGGTCATTGGATGGTTGTTGATCACTACCTAATTGTCCAAAGGTGGAGACCAAATTTTGACCATTGGAATGCAAACCAGAACATGAAAGTAGCAGCTTGGGTGAGAATTCCATTCCTTCCCTCATAATTTTTTAATGCGGAGAGTCTCAACATGATCGATAATTTAATAGGGAAGACTCTCAAATGGATTCCATCACTTATTTTACAGAATGAGGTTTCTTTGTTCGCATTTGTGTAGAGTTGGATTTGTTAAAGAGGCTTGTTCCGGCTATTCGTATTTTTGGGAAGGAAAGACATGTAGAGTATGGGGGTCTACATCTCATATGTTTCCACTATGGGAAGTATGGGGATTGTAAAGAAGTTTTCCAAGAGGTTTTAAAGGGGAAGGGTAAGCCTGATAAATTTTTTTCACAATCTCAAGATGGTTTGAGTAAGGGGACGGGAGGGTCTCAAAAGTCTACTCAAAAGGTGTCTCAGGTTAATGAGTTTACTGAGACAATAGGAAAGAGGAGTAGAAAAGATAACAAAGAGGTAGATGATGTCTTGCCGCCGCCGCCGCCGTCTGAAACTATGGGAGTATGGAACATAGTAAAGTACCCGAAAAGGAAAGGAATATTTCCTGTGAAAACTTCGGATCAAGGAATGATATTGCTGACAAGAGTAGTAATAGGAATCAACGTTATTTGAGTACAAATGCTACTCGGCCAATATTTAATGTGACCCTTAATGGGTGGATTCGAAGGCGAAACTAACGCTTTTTTCAACAGGAGATAATCGAAATTTATTGAATGAGTTGACTAACTCGAAGAAGTGGGTCCTTATGACTACTGACTGGGTCAAAGTAAATGCAAAGATAACAAGGGGTAAAGAAAATACGCTCAAGTTGTCCTCTTCTTCTTCTTTTTTTTGATCAAAAAGCAAATTGTATTACTAATAAATAGTATAGAGTAGCCTTTACAACCTGAAACAATACTTGACAACATAAAACCATACATAATAGGTAACAGCTAAAACACGACAGAGACTATAGGAGGCATTAGGCCACTCCCATCGAAAGGTCATCAGGATCAGCCATAGATGAAGACGCTTCAGTACTCAGAGCATCCAAAGTCAGAACAGATTGAAAGGAAGTGATGTTTGATGAACCCACCCTAAAGGGCACACATCCTTATGAGCCTCTGCTGCAAGTTGATGAGTTGTAGCATTCTGTAGTCTAGGAACGAAAGAGATAGAGAACCCAACTTTTGATTCTAGAGAATCGATGATATCTTGAATAATAATTCTGCATTTCCATTCAATAAGAGTAGGATTTTGAGCTTTAACACAAGTGACAAGGTTCAGAGAATCAGTTTCAAACATGACCATATCATGACATAGGTCAGTAGCAAGCATAAGAGCCCTCTTGAATGCAAGAGCCTCCATCATAAATGCCGAGATTGATTATACCTTATCAACAAAGCCCCATTTGAAATCACTGTTTTCATTACGGCATAAAATACCTATTGCACTTTGATTGGAAGAAGGACAAAAAGCTCTATCTAAATTGATTTTAAGATATCCTTGAATTGGAGGAACCCATCTCTTCTGAACACTCAAATTGCAGACATGACTCATTGGGGAAGGATCATAGGAGGCCAAGAAATAATTATTAAACCTTGCAGCCAGTTCAATTACCTTAGTAGGATTTGGGTTATTATCATTGAACACTTTGTCATTCCTATTCTTCCATATCAGCCAGAGGATGTAACAAACATGGGAGATTGCATGACTGTGAAGCTGATGAAAATTAGCAGTAATTTCCAGCCACCAATGGTTGAAACTTGTGACTAAAACATCTCCCATTTTACCACCAAGAGTACTTCCAAACCAGATGCAATGAGTCCAAGGACAATGGAAGAATAAATGCTCAATAGTTTCTATCTCAACTTCACAAATGGGACAGAATGGAGATGAGGATCTTTTCCTTTTAAAAAGATTTTCTCTTGTTGCCACTGCCCTATTTAAAATACGTCACATGAATTGCCAAATACGAGGAATAACTTTGAGCTTCCAAATAAAGTTCCAATCATGATTCACTAGAGCACAAGAAGAGGAAGCTACAGAAGTAGTATTAGTATTGCCTCGCTTTGCTATATGGTAACCCATATTAACAATATATTAACCATTTGCTACACCTGACCAAATTAGATTATCCTGTAGACCGTCAGAAGGAATTGGAATTTGTAAAATGGCTGAAACAGTTTCAATGGAAATCAAATGTCTAATTGGCGACAAGTTCCAAGCTCCATCTAAAATAAGGTCACTAACTCAACCATGTGTGACAATAGGATCATCTTTATGCTCACTTAGTATAGTTATTTTAATACCTGGAATCCAATTATCCCCCCAAATTCTGACTGAAGAACCAATACCAATATCCCAAAAGAAATCTTTTTGCAAAAGAGCCAGTGCATCAACTATAATAGACCAGCACCATGAGGCTTTGTAGCCTTTCTTGGCATTTAGAAGATCCGTCTGTGGGTAATAGATGCTTTTGAGGACCCTCGCCCAAAGTGCATCAGATGTTTAAGAAGCTGCCATGCAGTTTTGGCTAGCAAGGCATCGTTCATCACTACAAAGTCTCGAAATCCTATTCCACCAGATTTTGATTGAGTAAGAAAGTCCCATGCTTTCCAGTGAGTAGTGCCACCAATTCCCTTGCCATCCCACCAAAAATTGGAGATGACACTATTTAATTTTTTACATGTTTTGACCGGGAATTTAAAGCAATTCATGGGATAAATAAGGATTGCATTTATGACAGACTTAATCATCACTTCTCGGCCTGCATAAGAAAGTGTAGCTTTACTCCACCCTTGAATCCTATAGTGAACACGTTCTGTGATATAAGAGAGAGCCTGATTCTTAGTATTTCCCCAAATGCTTGGTATACCCAAATATGTCCCAGGATCAATAGTATCTTTAATACCAAGAATATGACCAATTCTAGTCCTGACATCAGCTGGTGTATTTGAATAAAAGAAGACACTTGATTTCTCACAATTTGCTACCTGAATCGAAGCCATACAATAAGAGTTCATAATAGAAGCTAATTTGATACAATTGTGTTCACTTGCATTCATAAAAAACAAGGCATCATCTACAAAGAAGACATGGGATAATTCTGGACAAGTATGACTGAGTTTAATACCCTTTAGCTCCTTTACCTGTAGTGTAACATCCCAAAATTTACAAAATGGATATAAGGAATTAATTATGTTTTAGGGATATTCTTAAAATACTAAAAAGAATTAAAATAAATAAATTTATGACATTAGGTATTTTTAATAATTTTACTGCTTATTTTATTTAAGAAGTAAAGAAGAATTAATTAGAAGCTAAAACGTAATTTTGAGGAAAAATGGATAACAAGGATATAGTTGAGATTTTAGAAATGTATTTAGAAATTAAAAAGCCTTATAAATAAATTTATGAGGCCAGGCATATTTTCAATATTTTTTTTAAAAGTTTATTTTCTTTATTAGCTCAAAGAAAATAATTAGAAGATAAATTTAAATAAGAGAATATTTGGAATCTTGGGGTATTATTTGATTTTTAAAAAAAAATCTTATAAATAAATCTGGAAATTAAAATATACTTAGAGAAATTATTTTGGGACAAATTTCATATTTATTTGTAATAGAGAATGGTAAATGAAATTACCATTTAAGAGAAAATATAAATTGGGAAATTAAAAAGACAATATCTGCCCCTAGTTGAAAATATCCTCAATTAAAAAGGGAAGAGCAAGATAGTAAAATACCTGCAAAACAAAAATATCAGTATTCTCTTTTGTCATATGAGTTACACGTGGTCTTCTCAATTCTTCCACCTCCTCCTTATTTCAATTTATTTAAAATACTCACTCTTCCTCTCACCCGAAACACACACACACATTCACTTCAACACACTCTCTCATCTTCTCTTCTCTCTGGTTCTGCGAGGCAGCGGCGGCTTCAGCCAGATCGGCGACGGAGCGACGGAGGAGACGCGCGAGAATTGGGCCACTCTTAGGTGAGCATTTCTTCTCTTTCCTTCTCTTTTCTGGCGCGATTCGAGCGAAATGGGGGGGATAATCCGAGTTCTTGTGAGATTTTTGAAGCTTCTAAGCTTATAGGAAAAAACCTTGGACCTTGTTCTTGGTTGATCGGGTGTTAATTTTGGAAGAAAAGAGGAAATAAGCTCGGATTGCCCCAAGAAATCCCGTCGGTTACTGTTCACCGAAGTAAAAATTTGGGATTTCTGGGAATTTGTTGTTTTGAAGACTAATTACTCATGATTTCTTGCAATTCTAAGGCTATAGAAAAGATTGGGTGAGTGACTCTGAATTTAGGGAATTTTTGGGGAAATAATTCTTCTCCTCTGTTCGGTGATTCTGGCGGGTAAGAGGGGAGGAATTTTGGGAAACAATACATGGCTCATTCGGAAGATGTAGTGAAGGTCTTTGGTTGTATGATTTGGTTAAGCCTAGAATTTCTGATTTCTTGGTGATTCTTTGTTTCCCTGTTTCTGCTAATTCGCTGGGCTAAGAAGGGAAAATTATTGAAATACTGCAGGTAGGAATTGGAACTGGGAATAGATATTTTAGGTGTATTGTTTGATGAAGCTTAGAATGTTGTTTCATTTTCCCTGTTTTCCCTCTGTTCTGGCCGAGCTTGATTATTGTGTTTTCTCTGGATGTTTTAACAATCTAAACATGAGGAATAGATGATGAGTAGGTGAAATTGGTGAAGTATATAATTCTTGTTTTCTTTTCTTGCCTCTTGTTCTGTCGGCTAAAAGGGAAAATATGGCCATTGATATTTAATTTTTGTTTGGGAGAATGGATTAAAATTGTCTGCTTATGGTGATTAATATAGGATTGTCAAGCATGCAATTTCTAGATTTCTGGATTGCTGATTGTGATAATTGGTTGAACAAGAAATAGGAATGCTGTGAATGATTATGGTGGTTTTAGGTTTTATAATTTGGATTGTTGTTGGGACTGAATTTCTGGAGCTGCTGGTTGTGGTGGTTGATTGGATGAGGAAATAAGAAATTGTTGTTGGTTGTTGGTTATTGTAGGGAAGAAGGATATTTTTATGATTGATGTTAAATAGGAAATGGTTGTTAGTAGGATTTTTATTTCCTCCATTCCCTGATCTGGTTTGGTTGAATAGTTGGGGAAAAAGTTGTTACCGGCATTTTGTTGTGCTTAGATAGATAGATTGAAGTTGTTCACTTGTAGTGATTAATGTTGGATTATTAGCCGTGTAATTCTTGTTTTCTTGAAGCTATGGTTGACTGATTCATTCAGAGAAAGAGGAAGGAATGTTATAATATTTGTTAAACAAGAAATAGGAAATGGTTAATAATGTTGACAAGAAAGGGTGTAGCAATGGTTTCCTGCTCTTATTGATGATAAATAATGTTGAAAGGGGTCAAGAGACTTTTGGAATTAAGTATTGTCCTTATATGTGTCATTTCTTCTTTTTATATGTAGTAAATCCAAGTGCTTTGCCTAGAATACCTACGTTGAAGAAAATTCTAAATAGCTAAACTAATGAGTTAAAGTTAATGAATTGTTGATGTATGTTGATTGACAAATGTTGTCTTGGATCTTAATTCTTGATTGTTAGGAGCTTTATTCTAATCACTGCTTTGAGTTTTAATTGATAAATCAACTAACTGAAGAAATGTTGTTTAGAACTGATGCAAGAGGTTAGAATTTATAGTGATGTGTGTATGAAAGTATAATACAAGTTCGTTGCAATGATTAAATGATATCAAAGTAATTAGGATACCTAAAGGATAAACCAGAAGTCCAAGGTGATGAGAAGTTTTAAGTGTTGAATTAGATGTTTAAAAGCTTACCAAAATGAAACTTACGGTTTATGTATGTTCACTGCTTTGCTTATGCTGGTTGTTGCAAGAATTATTTAAAGCTCAAGCTGATTGAAATTTGTTCATAAGATGGACTAAAAATATATTATTCAAAGTTAAAGATTCCAATCTTAGGTGTGAGAAAGTAAGAACAAAGACAGGTTGTGAGTGTTCAAGTATATGGTACATATTATAAATAGTGCCCTGTAAGGTCCTTTAATAAATTGAATTGCTTAAGCCTGAACTTGATTTATATTATTGATTACCCCATTCTCGGTATTTCGCAATAAATAGGAAAGAAAGACATATGTATATGTATGGGTGTATGTTTGGTGTGTAAATGATTATGTGATCAGCAATTAAGTTACAAACTAAGATTCTATCATGTCAAAAAGGGAAGGGGTAGAGTTTTAAGTAGTACAATAGGAACGTGAGAGCCGCAGAATTATTATAAGTTAGTATATATATTAATTAGATTTATTATCTAAATGCAATTATAGGAGAAATAGTGAGACTGGATCCTTGAGACACAGAGAAGGAAAGAAGCCAGTGCAGGAGTAAGGATTAAGCCAGGTAGCAGTTTATTTCATTACATTAAAAGAATTGCATGTATTATTTTGTAATATCTGTTTCAAGTTTACATTATGCATGAAGGTGATAAGCCTTGTTAATTCCTGCATAGATATTTATGGAATATTCCAGGCTTAGGTGGTTCGCTACCCCTTTGCCAGATCAGTTAGTTATAACTTTAAATGTTATAACGAGAAATCCTGCAGGTGAGGCCTCCACTAGTTAACGAATATATTGTTAATAGTGGCTGGTAGAGCATTGAGCGCAGGAAGTATGTGTAATTGTTTTATTTGTTCAGGTTTATGAAATTAATACATGTCAATGCTAGCATGATAATATAAGTTAATGAAAGAAACTGCTATTGGGATTTCCAATCTCACCCCCTTCCCCAAACATTTTTCAGTAACGCAGGTTTGGAAGAATCTAGCTGGGAGATAGTGAGGTGATTAAGATGAGACAGAAGTGCTAGAAGAAGTTTAGATGAAGAAATTAAACTTTATAATTTGAAAAGTAAGATTATTTGTATATGATGTAAAATTAAATTATTAAATTATCAGTAGGAAGTATAGAAATTAGAATTGTATAAGTTTATCAAGGGATTTAAATTTTCTCAAGTATTATGCATTAAGAATAGTTACCCCGAGAGGGTTAGCGTACTTTTAATTGTTTTATTAACCACTTTATTCTATAAAGAGTTTTAAGTTATTTCAATTTGTCTGAAAAGCCCATTCCAACCAACAGAGGGTTGGTCTAATGTTTTAAAAGAAAAGTTTAAATTTTTACGTATTTTTGGGCTTCTGACATTGAAAAGTGGTTATAATTCAATTAAAATGTTATAGAATAGTAGTAAAATTCCAGACGTTACATGTAGACTTTTGGTGATCATGTTACTCAAAACTTCAGCCACTATTATGAATAGATAGGGGGAAAGAGGATCCCCTTGACGAAGACCTCTACCAGGGGCAAAAGAACCAATTCGCTCTTCCGAAACACATATATTAAGATGAGTGGAATTAACACATTTCATAACCAATTTGACCCAGTCTTCACAAAACCCAAATTTGAATAATACCAATTCTAAGAAGTCCCATTCAACTCTGTCATATGCCTTACTCATGTCAATCTTTAAAGCAAATTCGTACTTGTTACCAGACTTCTTCCTCCTAAGGTAGTGATACACCTCATGGGCAATAACAATATTATCATGAATAATCCAATTTGGTACAAAGGCACTTTGATTTTGAGAGATACACACATCCAGGAAAGGTCTCAACCTATTAGCTAGTATCTTGGCAATGATCTTATATGCAAAGTTGCAGAGACCAATTGGACGAAAATGTGAGACTTGTTGTTGTTTTAAAATCTTGGGAATCAAGACAATGTTGGTAGCATTCAAATCATGTAAAAGACATTTGCCAGAGAAAAGGTCCATGACCATAGAACATACATCATTAGTAATTTCAGACCAAGTCATATGATAGAATGTACCTGAAAAACCATCAAGCCCAAGAGCTTTTGTACTCCCTAAACTGAAAGCAGCAAATCTAATTTCTTCCTTTGTAAGTGGCAGCATCAACTGGTAACTCATATCTGAAGTGATTTTGGCATCAACATAACCCAAAACATGACATATTCCTCTATCCAGAAGATAGAAAAAGATTTTAAAAATACTGAGCAATACTCCTGGCAATATCATCCTTGTCAATACACCAAACGCCATTCTCATCTCGCAATTTCAGAATACAATTATTCTGTATACGCTTAATAGTAGAGAGATGGAAGAATCTAGTATTCTTATCTCCAGACTTTAACCATTCAATCCGAGATTGCTACGCCAATATTCCTCTTCCCTGTTATAAACAATCTCAATCTCATATTTAATTTCTGCAATCTTGCCCGCTATCTCATGTGTAATATCTGATTGGGAATATTGAATCAATTGGGATTTGAGGTAAGAAAGTGATTTCCTATTATTGGGAAATTCTTTCTTGCTCCATTCAACAAGAGATAGACGACATTGCCAAAGTATATGTAAGAAGAACTATAAAGGAGAGTTCACATCATTAGATTTATAGAGCCATCCTCGTTGAACTATACTCAGATAGTTTTTATGTGTCATCCAAACAGGTTCAAACTTGAAAGATCTTTGATGGTTTGGATTACGAAAACAACAATTCACCAAAATGAAATGATGATCAGAGCCCATTGGGTCGATGTGAAATACCTGTAGTTGAGGGAATGCTTCCCTTAAATGCACATTACCAAGAGCAAGATCCAGCCGTTAACGAATTGTAGCTTCTCCCTCCCTGTTATTGCACCATGTATATCTATATCCATGGAAACCCAAATCCAAAAGTTCACAATCAGCTACAAAACATTGGAAATTCAAGATTTTACGAAGAGATCGCAGGCTTCCACCACTTTTTTCCTCCTGTGATAAGATGTCATTATAGTCCCCTACACAAAGCCACGGGCTTGAGATTCCTCTGGCAATTCTCCTAATTTCATTCCAGCACAAGTTTCGCTCATGTTCTTAAAGTGGCCATAGATAAATGTTATATAAGAGGGGGAATCAATTGATGTACTCGATACACTGGTATGCACTTTATTAACAAATGAGAAGAGAATATTCACAGTAATATCTTCATACCACCACAAAGCTAATCCCCCACTTAATCCTACTGGGTCAACAATCCATTCTTCATTAAATCCACACTTCCTCCTAGCTTTCCTCACTATTTTTCTTTTTTGTTTAGTCTCCATAATAAACACAATATGGGGTTTATTCCGATGGCATTATTCCTTCAAGTTTCGAACTATTAAGGCTACCCCAATGCCTTACAGTTCCAAGATAAAATATTCATGGTGAACCAGTGGTTGGTTCCATCCAACCACCGGCGTTTTGAGGAAGAGGTGAGGAAACACTAGAAAGATTATTACCATCAGAAGCATACCCGATAACTGGAAAATTATGTGCTAATTGAACCAAAGGAGGTACAACAATTGTGTTTCGATGACAAGTGGTGGAGCGACAGCGAAGCAATTTCTTCAAAGAACGAATATTTTTCCTATCACTTTGGCGACTATCTTCTTGTAAGGAACCAGCATCAGCTTCAATGGAATGAATCTTAGGGAAGAGTCTTCATTTAATGTTACGATAAATCGGCTCAGAGTGATCCTCTAATGGTCGCTTCAGATCAATCCCACGAAGACCAAGTGTAACTGAAGAAACAGGGGAAAGGGCAGGAACAGGAACAATGGTCTGAATATTCTCGGGCTCTTCATATGAAAATTCAACCTTATACTACTAAACATGTTGATGGAATTCTGCTTGGTCTTCAGGGGATTCGGACCTATTAATTTGTGGGCAATGGTTATATTGGGTCTTGTTTTGCTTCTTTCATAAACCCACTAACGTCCCCGTGAGAAGCACATGTGCTGGTAACTTTAGTGGTAGTTACCTTTAATGCTGAGTCATCAACATGCACCGAAGAATCAGCCATAATCGC
The DNA here is from genome assembly GCA_037074515.1 of Mimosa bimucronata. Classification (NCBI taxonomy): domain Eukaryota; kingdom Viridiplantae; phylum Streptophyta; class Magnoliopsida; order Fabales; family Fabaceae; genus Mimosa; species Mimosa bimucronata. The sequence continues at coordinate 24,505,382 of CM073441.1, forward strand.
TTCCTTATCCTCAGTTGCAGAACCACCGGTTTAAGGGTTATTTGACGGAGCACCAGTCACCGGCATCCCTTTCCCCCACCATTTTGATTCTATCCAATCATTCTTACATACATATAAAGCATCAATCAATGTCTTCACACTTTGGGTACCCACTTCAGGACCGTATTTAGAACGCACATCCAATGAAGAAACAGAGTCTTTGTTATACTTGCATCCTCTAACTTCATGCCCCAAACGTCCACATCCATAGCAAAAGATTTGCATCCTTTCATATCTAACAAAAACCCAGACAGGATCTTTTTCTTCATGTGGAACCCAGAAACCCGCTGTGAGAGGCTCAATAAGATTGATAAGGTATCTTACCCAAATGAAACTTCAAGTAAATGAACCATCAATTTCCTAGGATTCAACTAACAGAGATTCTCCTACTGCATTTCCAAGAGTGATAGCATTATCCATAACAAAGGCTTCTAATGGAAGCCCATGAAATTGTACCCAAAAATGAGACTTGGAGAAATCTACTTCATTCAACACCATATAGTCTTCCCATACTTGGATATTGAAGAGATGCTCCTGAATAGACCATGGCCTACCCTTCAGTATTCTTGCATAATCTTCTTCCTTTGAAAATCGAAACAAAAAGATGATTTTTGTCCGATCCATATCATGGATGTCGACATCTTCATCACCAACCTGCCATCCCTTCTTAATCATCTGAAGTACGATGGGTTTATTGAGGATCTTGTATGTCATTAATTTCCCAACAATTGAACCATACTTCTTCTTGATGGGTTGACTGTACAAGTTCAGTTTAACTTCTTTTGATTTCCCCATAGAATCACCCGAATTAACTTCCATACCAACTGACATCAGAAATTTCAATTGCACACAACAGTATCGAACAAAAGGCGCAAATACACTAAACTGGGAAAATAAGACAAACACAATCTTTCTTTCGCGATAGGTCCAGGAATAAATTAACAAAAAAATCAAAAAGATCAAGGATGAAATAACAGGGAACCACATCGTTCAAACAACATGGGAAATCAACACCAAGAGGCATAAACAAACTCTCATAAGGGAGAGGAAAGGAACTCTCACGGAAAGGAGAGAAAATTGTAAGTTATCCTCTTCTACACTAAGCGATTTGGACCGAGCCTTCTCGGATTGATTAAAAACAAACATAACTTAAATTTAGAACCCAAAAAAACAGAACATAAATTACATATAATAATAGACAATTTAAGATATTAAATGAATTTCTTTTGCCCTAAAATATTTATGTAAAATAATTGATCTAGAGGGATTTTTAGAAACCTAAAAACAAAATGAATCGGGGTTGTATACCTCCAATTAAAAATCATGCAATCAAACAGGTAATTCTAGATGTGTTAGCGAAGGTAGATTTGGAAAATCAATAAACTCTACTATATGGGTTGGTACATGTTCTATTTGATACTTTTCCCAGAAAGAGGACTCTTCAAGCTTTAACTTTGGGACCGAACCTTGTCAAAATAAGTTTTGTACAATTAGTTATGAATTTTCGTAATTATTGGAAAAGTTTTCCGCATTTTAGAACTTTCCATAAATAAAGAAAAAATTGAAAAACTTGTGGTTTTGATGTTTTAAATCCCATACAAGTTTGAATAAGTTTTTCTTTGCTAATCTAGTTTGAAAAAGTGTCCTAAAAGTACGGTATTACAAATCACATGTATATTTTTGAACCTATTTAATTTGGAAGCTCATGATCACTTTAAAAAAAACACATAATGTTAAATGAACTTTTGACAAAAACACGTATATTTTTCTCCCTTAATCCTAGATATTAAATTTACAAGAAGCTGCTAGTAAGACCGTATGGTAACCTACACAAACAAACAAACTAAGGTAGGTTGCAATTAGAGATTAAGGGCCTGTTTGGGTATTCAACAAAACCTAGGTTTTGTTACCAAACCTAGGTTTTAAAACCTAGGTTTGAAATGGTAGCCAAACACTTTTTTCTGATAAACCTAGGTTTGGACTCAAAACCTAGGTTTTAAAAAAGGTAAGCCAAACACTTGAAAAAATGTGAAAAGCTATTTTGGATTGGAAACCTAGGTTTTGAATAAGCTACAATTTTCTCCTTCTGCACAAAGTACGAGGTAAAAAAAAAGCCATCATTACACATGTCATATTGAAATACCTAAAATGCCCTTATTCTCTCTCTTTCCCAACACATTAAACTTATGTCCTTTTTAGTAATTTACACAGAAAAAGCTATTCTCACAACAACCATCCAAACACTCTCATTTTTACAAAAGCTACTTTTTCTAAACATCAGCTTTTTTTCCCAGAAGCTATTCTCTAAAAGCTAATCCAAACAGGCAACTACTTTTTTCAGCTTTTACGCGAATTACGAAACAGAAAACACAATCATTACATATGTCATATTGAAATACCTAAAATGCCCTTATTCTCTCTCTTTCCCAACACATTAAACTTATATCCTTTTTAGTAATTTACACATAAAAAAAGCTATTCTCACAACAACCATCCAAACACTCTCATTCATCAAAAGCTATTTTTTCAGCTTTTTTTCAGCTTTTTCAAAATCAGCTTTTTTTTCAGAAGCTATTCTCCAGAACCTAGGTTTTGGTTATCCAAACAGGCCCTAAATATGTTGCCAACTATGAAAGCAACATTTTGTATGGGACAAGTTGTCAATATATGAACACCCATGTCCCTGTTATAATAAGAAGTTGTTTAGAAGATATTTTTGGATATTTTCGTATGACCTTTTGGATTAATTTCAATGAGCATTAAAATTTCCTCATATAAGTTTATATCTAATAAGATTAATAGGAGAAAGTAAACATTAATGATTTCAAAATTTGGTGTGGTTATATTAATAAGGATTATATTTCAAAAAAAACACTTAAATTAAGACATATTTAATAGGGGAAATGACAGAAAAATACATTTTGAATTTTAAAATCTCCAAAAGGTGATTTTTAGTTGTTCATATGTAAATTCAACTACTTAATACCGTTACCTAACAAGTTAAAATCTCTTATATAGGATTTTGAAATTCAGAAGATATTTTTCTGTCATTTTCCTTATTTAATACTACTTTTATTAGTTTTATCAAGGGTTTATGGTCAAAAATACACATGTGATTTTGTCAAAAGTTCATCAAGCACCAAATGTTTTTTTTTTTTACTAGAAATATATATAAAATTTCAAATTGGATCAAAAGTCACATTTACAGTTATATTCCAAAAGGAAGCAGTTGGTGCTGGATAAACCTTTTTTTTATAAAATTACATATGTATTTTTTACTTTAATTTAATTATAAATGTGTATTTTTGATCCAATTTAAAAGCTCATATATATTTTTTGTTAAAAAAATGTTTGATACTGAATAAATTTTAAAAGCTCACATATGTATTTTAATCAATAAATGCTAGCCACTTAGAAAACGGACTACTAAGATATTTTACATATTGAATGATCTGACCATACAGCAATGAACCAATTTTGAAAGTCAGAGCTAGTATCACTGACATCCAACCCTGTCCAATAAACTGCAGACGCTGCAGATTGTCCTTTTGAATTCCACGACCTACATAAAAGTATAGCAGCATTTGAAAAAGGAAGGATAAAAAATAGGGAGAATTGTAACATGGTTTAAAGATATTTAATATTAAACAAGTTCATTAACAACTTTTTTACTTGTTAATCAAAGCTATCGCAGTTGTCAATACTTGTTATTAACAACTCCTTGAGACCTCTCTGAAATTAATTCTCTTACTTGGGACCTATATACAATTGTCCCTAAAAAATATAGCAGTACATCTTAACTTTTCTCATCACAGTAGATCTTAATTTTTAGTTTAGTTTTGAAAAAGTGTTGCAGTTTTTTATGTATTAATTACAAATAACCACTTTATTTATTTTTTGTATTCCACAAATTACCTAATATAACCTTACATTTAGGATGGAATGTACTCCTCTGTTTCTTAACATAATACCCATTGAAATTTGAGTAGATTAAATATCTTAGTTAATTTAGTTAGTATAGTGTTATTGGTGTGTTTTTTCTAAAATACTCTAACCATCTTCCCGTATTTTACCCATCTTTTTGTTACTTGATTATTGTTATAGGACATTAATAGGGATAACTTAGAAAGATATTGAAAAATTAGAAATAGAAATGGGTCCTATATTTAGACAAAAATCAATTCCCTACATAAATCATATATTTTTTATAGAAGGAAGTAAACATCTAATCTAATATTGGGTATTATTGGTCAAAATTTAAATATCATCAAACTCAAGATACATATATAAATATATATATATAATTCTATATAATAAAAAATCATTATTATATATTCTTCCGTCTCAATCACTAAATAAATTAGGGATCCTATATCTTAATCAATTTCATTAAAAGGATATTATTAATCAACTTTTTTTGTTTCTTTCAAAAATATTACTTGCAATTTTCAAGAACGTTCTTTCTTCTTTTTTATCTGAAAAGAACGTTCTTTCTTTTAGAATCATACTTTAAAACAAGAATCTAAAAAGTTATTTTATTTTAAGATCATTTTAATAATTTAACTACCATCCATGATTCCTATAAGACATTGAAAAGGGTTAATATAACTTTTAATACCTTAAGTTTAGGGAAAATCACAATAAAGCCCCTTATAAAGGATTTAATCACAACCAGATATTAAACAATCATTAAATTACATTGAAGTATCAAGGGACCTGGGTGATATTAAATGATTTGTCAATGACAACTCAGTAGTTGTCAATACTAGCTCCTTGAGGTGTCAAAGAAATAGTTACATTGACAACTCAAGAAGCTACTATTGACAACTATTAAGTTGTACATTGACAACTCAAGCAGCTAGTATTGACAATTATTGGCAAGCCATTTAATATCACCCAGGTCCCTTGGAACTTTAATGTAATTTAATGATAGTTTGGGACCTGGTTGTGATTAAATCCCTTATGAGGGATCTGATTTTGATTTTCCCTTAAATTTATCCTTATTTTATCTATGATCCTTCAAGCTTTAAACAAAAAGTTTTGGACCTGCTTATAAGGGTTAATGGTCCTTGTTTTTACTATATTATAGGGCTAATATTTGGGATAAAAGATGGCAAAAAAAAAAGAAACTTTGCAGAGTAAAACATTTGATTTTAAACTTGAGGGCTCTGCACATTGCCCCTTTGGTTGTAGTCAAGCGGAGGACTCGATGTGTTTGCTTAGGGACAATGCAAATGCTGGAGAAAGGTGTATCTCGATCATGTCAATGTCGGTGTGGGAGAGGTTCGTTTCAGTGGAAGGAGCAGAAGAGGTCCATTGGAATCTAACACATGATGCAGGGAAAAGGTTTACGAAGAAGATTCATTAGTCGATCCTCTTTGGATATATATTTTGGGATATTTGGCCAACTAGGTGCAAGAAGCTATGTGTTAAGGAGATTGACATCAGTTACAGTCGTGTTGTAGTCGGTTATTTAAGAGATACCTAGGACCAAGACTTGTCCTATTGTAGATTTTACACAGCTCGTGAAGATTAAATGGACGCTCCTACTACTCGATCGGTTTTAAGGTCAGAGAATAATGGTTGTGGAGTAGTCATTCATGATGCTTCTGGTGGATGGATTGGAGGCTATGCATATAAACTAACAAACATTCCACTAACCATTGCAAAAACATTCCACCAACCATTGCAGAATTTATTGATGTGATTTAAGGTTTCCACTTATGCTGGCATATGAATTATAGGAAAGTTGAGATTATTAAAGATTCAATCGAAGTGGTGGAGTTGCTTATGAGAGGATCCACTATTAATCACCCATTATGTGAAATTTGTAGAAGATGCAAGATTACTGTTTACAAAGGACTAGCATTAGCATATTGAAGTAAGGCACATTCCCAAATAAAGAAACTCCCAAGCTAACCAAATGGGCAAATGGCAAAGATGGCTAATGAACTTGTACAAAACTTTTACTTTATTTTATCATCCTCTCCCCTCTAGAAGGGAAAACTTTAGTAGATGTTATGTAGGTTTTCATTATGTTTTGTTAGTTGTAGACTCATGTAAGTAATGTATTCCAGTTTTTATTAAAAAAAAGGGGGGGGGAGAATTACGCTAGAGGACCTGTAAGAAAAAATATTTAGTAAGAATGACCTTAAAAACTATATTTATTTGAAATGACCAAATGTTAAAATATTAATGTTGAAAAGACTATATTATACATAATTACCTCTCCTATATTCCCTCCATCAAATATCTAATAGTTAGCAGGATTAGAAACAAGTAGGACAGGAAACAAGTCAAGCAGCTTAACAAGAGCCTCAGGTTTAACCTTTTTTGGGGCTACTTAGACCAAGCTTAACAGGCCACAAGCTTTTTTCAAAGCCTTTTTTATGAAATAGGTCAAGCACAGGCCTCATAAAAAGTCTATTAAGCCTAATAAGGCAGCCTAGGCCTGTTATGTATTAAAAATAATAATATTTCAATAACATTACATATGTGCCATCAACTTAATGTAAAAGTACACATGTATTCGGTTTTTTCCGCTCCTTAATTCTCATCTCAGTGTCGTGCTTTATCTTTTAGACTCTTGTTGTTTTGTATCCAATTTATGTTCTTGCATTGTTGCTGTGAATCAGACTATTGTCAAGTAAAAAATGTACTTTTAGACTTTTTTGAGTTATAGGCATGTTTTACTCTTGCTTATGTGTGGGTTGTTGTTTGACCTGTTAAGCGGCCTTAGCCTGTTTGTAGGTTGGCCTATTAATCATAACAAGCCTTTTAACAAACCTCAATCAGGCCTATCCTGTGAACAAACCAAGCTCAGGCTTAAAAGAATGCCCATTATAAGTTACAGATCAGGTTCAGGCCAATCTGCTACATAACAGGTCAGGCTTTTTTATGACTATGATTGGCCTATTTCCATCATAGAAACAAGAAAGGATAGAAGAGAGCCAAGGATAATTTTGTATTTTAAAATTTTGTCCTTCCAGATTAATATAAAGGTCTTTATTAAATATTTTCTCCTACAGCTCTTCAGAATTCTCCCTAAAAAAACAAAAAACTTGAAGGCTCAAATGCAAAATAAAGATTGAATAAACCCCATTTAAAAATATTTTTTAGAAATACACTCTAGAATGATAAAAACATTCTTTGAACACTGAAGCATATCATAATTCTCATAACCCCAAAATCTAAATCTTTCCTCGTAAAAAAATTTGTAAAACAAGCATTTAAAAACCAAGAAAAAACAAATTAAGACACTTAATTCCCATCAAGTGCAAACTTTGTTGACATTTAAAAAAAATGGGTTAATATAACTTTTAATCCCTGAACTTTTACTCAGTTTTGGTTTTGGTCGTAAAACAAGCATTTAAAAACCAAGAAAAAACAAATTAAGACACTTAATTCCCATCAAGTGCAAACTTTGTTGACATTTAAAAAAAATGGGTTAATATAACTTTTAGTCCCTGAACTTTCACTCAGTTTTGGTTTTGGTCCCTTTACTCTACAATCGATGGTTTTGGTTTGATCCCTGAACTTTCAGTCATTTTTTGTCCTAATCTCTGAACTTTCTGTCAATTTTGGTGTTTATCCCTCAACTTTCACTCAATTTTGATTTTGGTCCCTCAAACTCAGGAACCAATACCAAAATTGACTGAAAATTCAGGGACCAAAACCATCAATTTTAAAGTTCAGGAACCAAAACCAAAACTTTCTAAAAGTTCAAGGACCAAAAGTTATTATATATTAACCGAAAAAAAAAACTTTGTTGGCTGCTAACGTTCTTTTAAGCAGTGTTGTAAGAACCGGACCGGACCGGGCGGTCCGACCGGTTGGACCGTCGACCGCTCCATAGGTCGGTTCGGATTTTATGGTCTGACCGTTTATTGTGTTAAGCCGGATCGGGCCGTTTCCAGCCGGACATTGGACCGGGAACCGGAGCGGTTTTATAAAAACCGGACGGTCCAATCTGAAACAAAAAAAAGATGAAAAAAAATAAAATCAAGCCCAAAAAAAACCCAAGTTCTTAAAAAAGAAACCCAAATTCATTAGCTTCATATCTTTCTCCCAAATTAAAAACCCCAACAACCATTTGAAAATCTTAGGGCTGTAAAATTTGATCTCCAAAACTCCAACCAATTGGTGAACATCATCTCTCTCATCACCATTCCTCTATTGTTGATGTTTAACGTCTCTTCCAAGCTTTTATTCTATATTTAGCACTTGTTGTCTTTCTACATTTTACATTTCTTTTAAAATTTTTATCAGTTGCATATTCTATTTCTTACCTTTTGCATAACAGAAATTGCTTGTGTTCTTAACTTCCTAGTTCTTCTATCTAGACAAAAATTTCTGCAACTATGATCCTCAAATGGTCCTATATGCCTTCTTTGTTTTGCTTACCTAAAGACAAGAATGATTGTTTTCTAAGTCTGTAATGGCTATTTATTTCTTGGTCAATGGTCTTTCATTAAAAATTAAGAGGTGAAGGAACCATAATTTGCTTATATTTAATTTACATTTAAAAATCATATATTTTTCTTTAATTATTACGTCATCGGTCCGACCTTCGGTCCGACCGATCCGACCGTGCGAACCGTGACCCGATGCCCTCTCCGGCTCACCTTCCGGTCCGGTTTTTACAACATTGCTTTTAAGTATATATCCCCATCTATCTCCTTCACTCTATAATAAAGCTAGAGTTGGGTCCCAACCTAGGGACAACACTCCAGAAAACTGAAACTTGTCCTCGTTACTTCACATGTAAGCAAATACCTTGGCTTTAATGGCAAACACATGTTCTTATCCTCTCCCCACAAATCATATCCATATCATTCACAAACACATAACATGTATCTCCATAAATTCATAATTCATCCAATCACTCACATATATAAATATATATATATATAGACACATATAACATAAAGAAGTACATGCTCCAAAAGTCTAAGTCACTACACAATGAACAATATTATTTTACTGGTAAAGTCTCATACACACGTAATGAGCAAAAGGATAAGTAGGTAAGCTAATAAACTCAGATCAGAAAACATCAAATATAGTCCATCAGCCTCAGTATAAATGTCATATGTTCTCTAGTAGTGTAGTGGCAAAATGGGACCAGGGGCTTGGTTCTCTCAAAAGATTGAGAACAATGCTGCAAGTATGCAGACAAGCAATGATCCTGCTGAAAATGGAACCATGGATGATGGTGCAGAGCTTCCGGGAGATGGAACCGGTGCTGTTGCTGACCCTTTCGGAGATAGCTCGCCTGTGGTCCCTGGCGCTTCGGCAGATGATGGTGACATACCTCCAGAATAAGAAATGAAGGAAGAATCAGTAATCACGCACATTAGATAAAACCATGCACCAACAATGTCAGATGATAAACTCAAGTTTTTCTTTTTCAGGTGGTAATTGTGTGATTCTACAATGAACTCGGCCTCTATCAAGAAGTTAAAAACTTTCTCACTTTTTAATTCATCTTGAAATTCTAACTGACTAATTAACCTACAACAAGAATATTGATTAGCATGCAAAATTTTACATTATTGCAACTAAGGAACATCAATCAAATTCAATCTTCAATTTTTGATCATATCTGCATTTCAATAGCACTCTTAAGAACAAAAGTCATGTTATCTACTATAGTTTACCATACAATACAGAACAATGGAAAATCGATTGCTTTATCATAAATCAAAAGAGCAAAAGTTAAATCCCAAGGGATGGATAAATGTGAAGTGAAGAAGATATCAAAGATAATACAGTTCAGACTGGCCCAATGCCCATCATTGATTAGATTGTACTGTCAATTTTTTGTAAAAACAAAAATAATTGGCCTTATATATCATCACTTGCTATAGGTAGGCCCAATTAAATCAAGCAGATGAAGACAAGAAAGAAAACTGTAAAGCAGAAGGACAAGTATGCATATGATACCCAATTCTTCTTTAGCTAAGTAATTCATTCTCTCTGTGAAAGTAATATCAACAAGTGAGTGAAAGAAAGTTAACCCTACAAATCACATGAGGTCCTTTATATTCTGAAGCCATCCCAATTTAGCATATGACTTCAATTTAATGTTAGTACTAAACCAAAAGTGTATAAACTGTTTGAAAATAATTTAATTCAAGACTGGAAGAACATACCAGGAGCAGCAGCAGGACTTACAGACACTGCAAAACAACAAAACCACAGTTAGTTAATATCTGAGTAGCATCTGGAATTTAGAGATGGATAAACATCAAAGCAGACCCACAAAATATTAGTTATTGCACAAATGTGTATACTTTTTGAAATACATGTTTCCATTGAATAATTGATCCGTAGATTTTAGACAAGAAAGGGGAAAAAGTTTTCACCACCAGTTTGTCCAAAGATTCCATGGATAATCTCAAAATTCACCGTAAATTATCGTTATTATGACTATACACTCAAAAAAAAAAAAAAACAACCACCCTGTGAAAATTTTGAGATCAGTTCTTCATACCCATGCATAAATGAAAGGTTTCCCCAAAAAAAAAAAAAAGACTGATAAAAATGGGTACGTGTTAGGTAGAAATCTAGATTGATGTATTAATACAAGAAGGGGATGGCAGAAATGAAGATTAATAACGCATTCAGTGCTCAAAAACCCAAAAGGGTACAGAGAGACTACGGGTTTCAACGATATGAATAAAAATTAAACCTTTAAGCAACAGAACAGTACAGAACACCAAACATTCTGAGAAATGGTAGCACAGAGACCTACCACCCCAAAACAAGAACCTTCACACAAAAAAACAGAAATCAGAGAAAACCCACATGAAAAAAAAAAAAAAAAACAAGAATAGAGAACACCAAACATTCTGAGAAAATGGTAGCACAGAGACCTACCACCTCAAAAAACAAGAATCTTCACACAAAAGAGAGAGAGAGAGAGAGAGAGAGAGAGAGAGAGAGATCAGAGAGAACCCACATGAAAAAAAAAAAAAGCATGAACAAGAAGAAGGAAAAAGAACTCACATCCACAATTAGAAAAGGAAGGGGCAGAGACTTTGCAAGCAGCAGGTAAAGTCATGGCCTTTGTGAGATTCAAAGAGACACCAAGCTGAGAACTGCTCTTAAAGGCTTGACAGATACAATCAGGGCTGGTTTTAAGCACAGTCTTGAAGCCAGAGCAGCATTTACCCTGTGGTTTCATGGTGGTGCTTCCGTTAGTGACGAAAGGCAAGCAATCTGCCATGTTCAGTATCAGGCTAGAACAGTCCGGTGAAGGCGACGGCGCGTGGCTCACAGGAGGCGACGCGCCGTTAGCCAAAGCAACGGCCCAGATGGCCAAAAGGCAGAGAATGTGAAAGGTCTTCGCTGCCATTGAAAGAGAGAAGAGAGTATGTGTGGGAAATGGGATTGTGGGGTTTGGAAAGTGGAGGAGTTAAATAAGGTAAGTGGGAGAGAGAGAGAGAGATTGAGAGGAGTAATGGGGTTGAAGGCGAATAATTGGAATTTGGAAAAAGATTGAATTTTTATGAGAGAGAGAGAGAGAGAGGAAACGGCAGAGAAATTGGGGTTAGGCGTTGGTTTGCCATGCGGGTACAGTAGAGCCGGTGAGATGAGATGCGTTTGTCTACGTGTCACACAATATCGCTCTCCCTAAAAGAGAAATTATTTCAAAAAAAAGAAAAAAATATATTATCATGTGTTCTTTTCTAATTTTTTATAAAAATAAGTTTTGCTTAATTGGATTATTCCGTTAGGCCAAATCATAATTCAAAATTTAAATCATGAATTCAATTTTTTTTTGTTGGACAGATAAATCATGAATTCAATTGTTGTTACGAAAAAATTGTGAGTGAGAGATTGTATGTTCAATCTTTTTGGAGAGAATTATAATAGGGTTCCAAGGGAGAGAAATAAATCAAATAACCACTTAAAAGTCCCATAACACTTTCAAATATCTATTAAGTCCCAAGAATCTGAGTGTAAGAGATTCTATAAATAAAATTACCAAGTTGTCCTTGATTTAAAAAAATGAAAAGTGAAGAGTGGCTTCCTCCTTCCTCACCATATTATTCCCGACACCATTAGGCTCGTTTGGTACAGTGGAATTGATTTTGATGGAAATGGAAATGGATATGGATATGAAAATGAGGATAGATATGGAATTGAAAAGTGTGTTTGGTATGCTGATGGAATTTAACATAATTTTTAATGGAAAGTACAAAAATACCCTTCTAAAATTAAAAAAAAACAAAAATCCAAATCATCATCTTCTTCCCACTTTTCCCATAGACCATCGAATTTCTCATCTCAGTTGCAGAATTTTGTATGCACAAGAACCATGTTCTTTGGCTTCACCGACCACCACCAAAGCGTCGCCGTTAGCGTCGATGACCAGCGTCTCCTCCAACAATGGTCGAACACGACCACGGCATCGGCATCGGCATCGGCACCTTTACAAAACTGAAAACTAAAAAATTTCCCATGGTCGACCACCACCACGGCATCGGCATCGACATCGATGATTTGTTGGTGGTGACTGTGGAGGTCGTCGGTGCCGAGAAGAAGGCTATTGAGAAAGAGATTGGACATTCTCGTCGCCGATTTTGCAATACTTGCGATGCTAAAGGCCAAGCGTAAGTTGTCTGGCGGTGACTCCGGAGATTTGGGGTTCTTCTTTGGTGGTAATGGTGGCAATTTTCCTTTTGGTGGCGGCGGAGGCAGCCATTAGTCACAGGAGGATGAAGGATGTCGATGGTAGAGGCATGTCCCTGATGGAAGTTTTGGGGTAGTGGGGTTGAAGGAGAAGAAAGAAGTGTAAAATGAGAATTCCATGAAATTTTCTTGATTTCCATGGATAATGTGATGGAGGCCAATTGATGGAATTGGGTTAAACATGGAATCCATATCCATGCCTATTTCTTTGTACCAAACAAACTTGAAGATAGAAATGAATTCCATTTCCATATCCATCTCCCCCAATTCCATCATACCAAACAGTCCCATTGTTTTTCTGCAACCAAGAGCGACCTTTTCCCCCTTTATTTATTCTTCTTCTCAATTTCTTTCAAATTCCCACCAAACTACATAATCTTTCCAACTGTTATCAAGCATTCTTCTTTGTGGTTGAAAACATCAATTGCTACAGTGATCCTTGTCTCCTGCTCACTCAGTCACTGCTCATGAATCGGAAAGATGGATCCAGATTTGTTTTTATGTTCTTCATTTGATCGAAATGGAAAATTAGAAGAAAATGAATCACTTCAAGAAAAGAAAAATAATCGATCTGGATTAGTTTTTGATTTGCCACCACTGTTCTCCATTGACCGTGTAAGCTTTCTTGAGTCTTGACCGTGGTGGTAGCTATGTTTCTTTTCAATTTTTATAGCAGCTAGGTAAGATCAAATGAGGGGGAGAGATCTCGCTGTTTGTTTTTTTAGCCAAGGACAACTTGGTAATTTTTTCATAGAATCTCTTAGACTAAGGACTTTTCAGTGGCTATTTCTCTTGCTTGGGACTATTGTAATTCTCCCATCTTTTAATAATCTCATATTTTGATATCTGTTTCTCTAATTTTAAAATTGGATAAAAACGTAGATTTGATAATAAACTATTGTGTCAGGTGCATCGGACAAAAATTTTTTTTGCAAATTGGGTAATAATAGATTAAAAAAAATTGCAAATTTGATATTGCCCTTAACTTATTCCTAAATATTTAACAAAGTTTAGGCTGAGTTAATGACATTATCAAATTCGCAACTTTTTCTCATTAATTATTACCGCATTTGCACTTCACGAAAGCTTTTTCTGTTTGGTGTACCTACCGCAATAGTTCGTTATCAAATCTGTACATTTACCGTTTTAAAAATAAATATGTGTACAAAAGTATTTGCATTTCACTCACCAACAAAAACTCCACTTTTTTTTATTTTAGTGTTAGATGTGAGATTTAAAATGACAACCTATTAGATTATATATAGAATCTTACAATTATATATGTAAATCAAATAAATAGGACTGCTTTTTAATTTTATATATGTATATAGATAATTATTATAAAATTCCTAATACCATGACATTTTTCAAGTATACATCTTATATTCATATTAAATCAAGAAATCTAAATTCTTTTACAGAACAAAAGAAATCAAACTAAAATTGGATTAGCCAAATAAGACAAAAAGAAGTGAACGAATATATTTTCAGATGTATTAAAAAGAAGTTAAAGAAGAAAGTGCATAAAAAAAGATATTTTCTTGACAAAATACTCGCATAGCTCTTTTTTAAAGACATAAAAATGTTTGCAACATTTCTTTTTATGCAATAGATTTAACATTGTTTTTCAAGATTGAAATTGAATAAATTTAATTTTTTTTTTTACATGGAAGGCTTTCCCCATTTGGTTATGCATTTATTTACTATATCCACCAGCGTAAGGGGAGGGCTAGATATTTGACCAAAAAAAGTTGGGTCTAGACAGGGGTTCCGTTTTTCTCAAAAACATTTCTCTTATTAATATGTTTCAAAAGTATCCATATTAAAAAAAAAAAAGACATTTCACATCACTTTAAAAAAATACATATTCATCTACTAAAAAAAAATACATAATGGTTGGGGGTCCGGTCCCCAGTTCTTGTGAATGGAGCAAACTCCTTGGCCAGTCCTTTGCCGCTTCGTGCGCCGACCCGAGACGAATGATTAGTCTCATAGCGTCCGGCTATGGGAATACCTTGATTCATATCAAAAGAAAAAAATACATATTCATGGGAAATATTGAGAAGATCTATTTTCATAAAATGTAAAAAAAATTTTTTATTGCAATCAATTATCCAGATTTGCTTCTGAGAAATAATGAGGGAAAATGATACTGAGGAGATTCGTTTCCTAAGTAAGATAAACACGGTTTGAATTTACTTTAACCTTTATGAGTTTAAGGTTTCTATATTCTTATTAAAAGTCATTTCTAAATAATTTAGACATACTGTGTGTAACACCCCGAATTTTAGAAAATAAGAAATAAGGAAATATTTGGAATCTTGGGGTATTATTTGATTTTTAAAGAGTCTTATAAATAAATCTGTAAATTAAAGTATACCTAGAGAAATTATTTTGGGACAAATTTCAGATTTATTTGTAAATGAGAATGGTAAATAAAATTACCATTTAAGAGAAAATATAAATTGGGAAATGGAAAAGACAATATCTGCCCCTAGTTGAAAATATCTTCAATTATAAAGGGAAGGGCAAGATAGTACAATACCCAATAGAAAAAAATATCACACATCTCTCTCAATATCTGTGCGCCACGTGTTTCTTCTCAACTCTTCTATATCCTTATTTATTTTCTTTCATTTCATTTTTCCCTTCTCCCTCAAAACCGACATATACACACACCACATTACACTCTCCCTCTCTCACCCGACTCTCACTCTCTCACTCTCTTTTCTCTGGTTCTTCGAGGCGCAGCGGCGACTCCGGCCTCCAGCAGCGGCGACGGCCGATGACAAGGCAAGGAAGAAGACGCACAAAGCTTGGCTTACTTCGGGTAAGCTATCCCCTTTTATTTCCTTCTTTTTCTGCGCCATTTCTGAGCGAAAAAGGGGGAGTGATTCGAATTCTTTGGACGTTTTTGAGACTTCTAAAATTATAGAAATGTTCCTTGGACCTTGTTCTTGGTGGTTTGAGTGTTGATTTTGGGAAGGAAGTTGAAATAAGCTTGGATTTGCCCAAATTGCTCTGTCGGTCACTGTTCATGCGACGGGAATATTGGGGATTTTTGGGAGTTCATTGTTTTGAAGCTTAATTTCTACTGATTTCTAGTAAGATTAAGGTTATAGATTGCCTCGAATGCGGATTATTGAAGCTTAAGGAATTTTTGAATGCTTTGTTCTTCTTCCCTGTTCTTGCGGATCTGTTGGGTTCAAGAGGAAAGGAAATTCTTGGACCTGATATGCCTGAAATTAGAAGCTTTGATAAGCATTTTGGGGGTGTAAATTAATGAAATTTGGAATGGATGAATTTTGTTCTATTTCCCTTGTTCTGTTCTGCTCTGACCGAATCCCCATTCCTTTGGGATGCTTGATTTTTTTGTTCTTCCCTTTGGTATATGAATGTCTTAAGCATATGGGAAAAGATGATAGAATAGGTAATTGGATTAATTGTAGAATTCTTGTTCTTCTTGCTTTCTGTCTCTGTTCGGCCAGGGAAGGAAAAATGGCTATTAATGTTTGGTTATGTTCTGAGAGATGAATTGAACTTGTTTAAGCGTGGTTGACTTATGTGGTTAAGGTTATTG
Organism: Mimosa bimucronata; assembly: GCA_037074515.1. NCBI lineage: Eukaryota > Viridiplantae > Streptophyta > Magnoliopsida > Fabales > Fabaceae > Mimosa > Mimosa bimucronata. Next base: position 24,521,700 of record CM073441.1, read on the forward strand.
ATGAAAGTTTGCTTCTCAGCCCTCTATCCTATTTTGGTCGAAGGGTAGAAGGAGGTTTTGGGAATTTGGTCTTCGTCTCTGACTAATTAATGTGCCTTAGCTATGTTGTTGAAGTGATGAATCTAGAATTTAATCAATAATAGTTAGCTATGTACGTTTGAGTTTCTAGTTTGGGGAATTGAAATTGTGTGGTGAAAATTATGCTATTGATGATAAGGGATTAGTGATTTTCTGCTGGCTGATGATATTAATGTTGTTGGTTGCTGAGTTAGAGATAAAGAAAGAAGAAATTGTGTTATTGGTTCCATGGGAGGTGTTATAGGTGGTTGTTATAAGCTTAGATTTTAGAATTTTGATTATTGTTGGGATTGAATTTCTGGAACTGTTCGTTGTGATGGTATTTCTAACTATTGATTGGGAATTAATTCAAGAAAAGTGGTCATTGATGTTTGATTGTAAGATTAAGGTGCTGAAATTCTAATCCTGATTAGTGGCTAATCATAGACTTCAATGATGGTAATAGTGTAGTAATGATTTTCTGTTTATTTAATTATTGGCGGCTGGCATGAGGGGCACTACAAGAGAAGTGATGATATTAATTCAATAGAAATGAAATATAAGGAACTGTGGAGTGAATTGGTTATTCTTGGGTCTATTGGACTTTGGTTTGAATGGTATTTTGAGGTGAAATGCTCAAATTGTGGCTTAAAATGATATTTATTGGACTAAAGTACTGTTAAAGTTGGATTAGGAATTTAGGTAGGATTAATTGGGTAGAAGTAAGATGATTGGTAATTTGTTGATTGAAGCTCCAAGTTAACATTTTTTTTAAGTGTTTATGGTTGGTGAAGTTTCAAGTTAAGGATTTGCAAGTTTAGTTGGAAATTAATTTATTGCTTAGGGATTTTCAAGGAGTAGTACAAAGTTTAAAGTGTTGGAATTCTAATCTTTGATTGGTAAGTTTATTGGATTATTAATTGATTGATAGTAAAGGTTAGTTAATTTAAAATAGTAAAGACACTTTTGTGTTTATGTTTGTATTGTGTATACTAATTGTATTTGTGTGTATATTAATCTGTGTTTGTGCAATGTGTATTGATGATGGTATAAACAATTATCAAGTTAGGAATTTGAATATAATAGTAATAGGACTAAGATGGGGGTAGTATAATAGGTCTGTGAGAGACGTTTAATTATTATACTTAAGTTTAGATATTAATGTAATATTTTATATTACCAATATTTATAGGACAAGATAGTGGGACTGAATTCCCAGAGTACAAAGAAGAGGAGGAATATATCGAAGAGTAAATCAAGAATCAGGTAGCAGTTTATTTCAGTAACAATTAAAGTACATGTATCATTTGTATTATCTGTTGCATTTAGTTGATAAGTTATTATTCTTCAGTTGGAGTACTCCAGGGTTTAGGGGTTTGGCCATCTCTTTTCCTATAGTTTTAAATGCTATAACGAGAAATCCTGCAGGTAGAACCTCCACTCTTTAACGAATATATCTTTACTAGTGGTTGGTAGGTGCGGATCACACACAGATTAATAGGAATAAACTGTCATTATTTGCACTGATTTATGAAATGCATACATGTCAGTATACATATTCAAGAGAATAAAGGTTAATGAGATAAACTGCGTTGAACCATTGCTTTTCAGATAAGCTGGCAGGAGTTAGACTTTTTGGGGAGTAAGGTAAAGTAGAAGAAAGCAGGAATGCCTGCTTTATAGTGTATTCTGATAGTTATTTTGGGCCTAGTTTGTATATATTGTAAAGCTAAAAGATAAGCAAAAAGACAAGTATAAGTATATAACTGAGAAGCAGTAAGCTGATAGGTAAAGTTAAAGAGGATCGTCGATCGAGATTGTTCCTCTAATTTATTTTTAAGCCACGCCAGGCAATATTATAAACTAGATCGATATTAGGATGATTTTAATTATTTTAATTGTGTTATAACCACCTAACTTTACAAATAGATTTTTAGTATTCTAAGTTAGTCCGAAAAGCCCATTCCAACTATAATAAGGTTGGAGCACTGTTTCAAAATGAAAATTTTTAAAATTTTCCATATTTTAGGGCTCTCGGTACTAAAAAGTGGTTGTAATTAAATTAAAATACAGTAATATAGTAGTAAAAGATAAGGTGTTACACTGTGAAAATAGTTAAAATTATTAGATTTGACAAAAATCTTATTAATACCATTTAGTATAAAAGGAATATTGTTCTTCATCAGGATCATATTGATCATCTATCAAAAGCCATTAAAGAAATTGAAGGGAATATTTCTTTTATGATGCTTCACTCCAATAATCCAGTAAAGGCAAATGTCAAAACCTTGGAACTATTAATGGGCATCAATGAATTTTATTCTTAAAACTTGAAAATCATTATGCACAAAACAAGAGATCAAAGGAAATTCAGAGGTTGTTACATGCAAATACGTTTGGAAGGTTCAATTCTTCATCAATTTATCTGAAGGAAACATCATTCAGATATTTATAGTTCTACTACAAGTGTCTTCGAATTTCAGCTTTACAGATCACAAAACACAGAACGTAGCTTCACATGGATAATGGAAAACTCAATATTTGGTTTTGAGAGAATCATTCATCTTCACATCAATAATTCAATCAGACAACATTAATGGGTGCTCTAGGATATTCAATCTTTACTTCAGGAATTTATTACTTTTAATGTAGTTGTTGTATCCTCAGTCTACCTAAATATGTTTGATTTATTACATTTTAATTCACTTTCTTTTTAATTGTTGTAAAACTTTTTATAGTTAATAATACCATTTTGTATTTTATAAAAAAATTATATTTGTCAAAAAATTTAATGATTTTTTTATCATCTTTATTAGCTAAATAAAACTCTAGTATCATATTAGTCTTCAAGGTTAACTCTAGCATCATATTAGTCTTCAAGGTTAAGGTATAATTGACATCTCAAAATATTTTTCTCGATATTTTAGGGTGCAATTAACATATTGAACTATATTTTATTGCGCCTGAAAATATTTTGGGTACAATGAGAATGAGTATCCCAAACTATTTTTTAAATTGCAATTAGCAATCAAAAATATTTTGGGAAAATGACAAAAAAATCCCTTTCAATTTGTAAAATTCCAATAACAACTGCACTATAGGTATTAACAACTTCACTATGAGGTATTAACAACTAGTAACAACTCAAAATTCCTTACTTGGGATTTTACAAATTGGAAGGGATTTTTTTGTCATTTTTCCAAATATTTTCTAGTACAATCAATTCTTCAAATTTGTTAGTTTCCTCACGCTTATTAAAAAGAAAAAGTTGACAAATGCAAAAAAGGATGACACCCGATATTTATTTGATTCTGCTGGTGTGTGGTGAAATTGCCCCCTTTTTAATATTTTAAGGCGTTGATTACCCCCCTGTCCAAAAAAAAAAAGAAAGATTACTCCCAAAAATGCTTCAGGATTCTGATTACAATTATAAAAAAATTCAGGGTGTTAGTTGAAATCTAAAATACTTTAGAGTGCTTATTACACCCCAAAAAATGGTTTAGAGTGGTGATTGCAACTTAATCCTAGTTTCTACTCTCTCATTGCACTTATATAATATCGGGATATATGAAAAATTGTCAAAATCATTTTATACATGTGATTTTAACTAACTTAATTAACATCATCAATCTAATCAAATTAGGTAAATATGTCTTATATTTAGGGATGGGGAAGTACTCCCTTTTTACAATAGATGTCATTTTTAAAAAGTATTTTTGTCTAACGATAGAAAGATGTCTTATATTTAAGAACATGCTCCCCTCCTCAAATAGATCATATAATTAGGAGCAGAGCGAGTATATATTATTATCATAGGGTTGTCTCTAGTGGAGTCAGGTCTTGAACCGTCCGTCAAGGAATGAAGTAATAATTATCTCTATTTAAAGAATCAACCACTCGAACATTAAAACTTGCACCCTCCTTTCTGAGAAAAATTGTTTTAGTGAATCAAATTCGTCAAGTTATTTGTGATCTAATCACAAAGAAATATCTTTGGTCTGATGTGGAGGCTACAATCTAATCATGCAGCTTAAAAATAATAGGTAGTGTATTAAAAAGTTGTAAACTCTTGTTGTTTTCTGTGTTTTTTATTTTACAACTTAAAAGAAAAATATCTTCTGCTTAACTTTTTAGGGTATCCGATCAGATTATAACCTTCATGTCAATCCCAACATGTTTATGATTGGTTAATCCACAAATGTCGTCGTAAACCGGGTTCACTTAAAAATTTTTCTCCTATAAGATCGTTAAATAAAAGTGCATGAGAGTGATACGCGTGTCCAGTTAAGGGCATCCATGAGCTGCTCATTTAGTTGGATGAATTAATGGAGAATGCCAAAAACACAGTAAATGAGTCGTTGTGTGGTCCAAAGTCCAATCTATCACAGGAATGCCATGCAAAGGAATAAGACTGTTATTACCTGAAACTTGTTTCTTATAAAAAGCGCTCAGTCTAGTGAAAAAAAGAGTTAATTGGGATTGATTTCTAGTCCTAAATATAGGACATTTTTTATCTCTTATATTTTTTACTCCTAACTAATTCAACTGACTATAAATTAATATATTGTCTAACGATATATATGAGTTTTTTTTGAAATATCATGTAATATATGTTAAAATTAAATAGTTCATTTAACTCTTTAAATCTTCCCAGAGTGGTTGTCAGGTTTTATATTCTGGATTAAAGGTAGTATGTGACTAAGAAATTATATAATGAAATTTACATTTTATTTAGACAAAAAAAAAAAAAAATAAACGAGTAATAACAGATCTGCCCTTACGAAGACAAAAGAATTGTAGGCATAAATATCACTATGTTGATATTCATGAGGGGCCCACATTTGATTATATAGTAATATGCTAAATTACTAATGTGTTGCAATTAGAGATACATAACATTACTTTATTATGTGAATTAAACACCACAAAATCACCAAACTACATAAGATAAGATTATAGGTAATTCTAATGCATAAAATTAAATCAAATCTGTCATGAATGGAGAGAAAATGAAGAAAAGGAGAGGAATAGATATTAAATAGTGGAAAAATAAAGCTTTTTTTCCCTGTGGTTGGGGTAGATTGTGTGTGTATATATATATATATATTAAAACATTAGTTTAGAATAATTGTGAACATAGGCAAAAATATTTTAAGGGCCTAGATAGGAGGAAAATTAGGCGGAGGAAAAAAAATTTTGACTTGAATATTAAAGAAGTTTAGTTAAAACTTTTTAACTAATATTTCGTACTTTTTAATCTTACGTCTTATATTTCTTAAAATATCATAACTCTACTTTTTCAATTTTTAAAATCTTAACTCATAAAAACTTTCCCATTCCTCCAATGTTGCTACCAAAAACATACTGCTAATGTGGTGATGACGCGTCAATACTATGGCATAAACATTCGGTAAGGAGGGCTTTTGATCAAAATTGACCAGAACTCCATGAACTGATTCTTTAAATTTATTAAAAAAAAAAAACCTGCTGTGACAATAACCCGAGTTCACCTACTTTTGATCAAAACCTATGTTTTTCCTTAAATGTGTTTTTAGATAAATACGAGAAGACTTGGCAAAAAAGATATGACAAATAAAATATAAAAACCTGGTTTTACTAGCTCACTTTTCCCCTGAATTCTGGTTTATGTTTCGTGTTAAGGTTAGACCGAAAGACATTCCTAATTGAACCGCCCAATCTGATATAATTTTGACAATTACAGCATTAAGGGAAGTTTCAGCGTTCATCCATTTGAAGGGTACCAAGAGCTCATCGCTACAGTAAGATTCCCACAATTCAAATAAAATTTTAATGGTGTATATTTAACATTTTTATACTAATTTTTTTTATTGAAAAAATTGAAAGTGAAAGTATTTTTTATTTTGCGCTAGTTAAATTAATTAAGAAAAAGTAAAAAAAAAAAAATTGTATCTAAACCATCAATTTAGATATGAACGGTGTGTAATGGTAACAAGGAAGAAATATATGTTATATAAATAGTGAATTTTAAATTTATAATTTGCAGTTTAATTGTGTTAAGAAAAAGACTATCATGCCATGTTATCTTGTGGACTATGTACAATATTAAAACAATAATGTGACATATTAACAAACAACTAGTTAAAGTTAATGACATTACTTTTCTTTTTCTTTTTGACAAAAATGATGATGTGAACTCACAGAACATGTTAAATCCAAACAAGTAAACGGACTAATCAAAGAACAACCAATTGAGGTAGTTGTATATATTATGTATGATTATATCAAGAATTACATTAATACATTATGATGATCCGTTTCACATGGGGAGGAAATAATTATCAAGGTTCAAAAAACCGGACCGGACATCGAACCGGGCGAGACACTGGTTCAAGGGTAATTGGTCTGACCGGGGTCGGACCGGTTATATTAAAATAATAAAATTTTATTGATATTAATATTAATAATAACTAATATATCAAAATGTAAATAAGTATGCATGATTCATCAAACATGAATATTTAATGTTTTTATAGAGGGAAAAATAGAAAATATTAGTTGATTACACGTGAAAATAAATATTATTTTACAATCCACAGACTAAAATACAATTATTAAGAGCAATAACAGTTAAATATTAAAAATATACAAATGTAAATTATATATGGTGGTGCTAGGCAAAGACAATTGTGGGTGATGAATTCATTACGTTCAGTCGTTCACAGAGAAGATGGGTGATGTAAGGCCACGAAGAAAAGAGAAGGGGAATGAGAAGCAGAAAGGAAGGATGATAACTATTCCTTCCGGTCCTTAAGATCTAATTGGTATTTTTTAAAAATTTTAAGAAAATTAAATAAGTCACTTATAATTTAAGTTGCATGAATTTTTTTTAATTAGTTTATTTAATTTATAAACTAATATATGATCTAATAAGATAACACATATGTTATGATTAACTAAGTTATTTGTTTTCTTAATTTTTTTTTAAAAATCAACTAGGTCTTATATTAATAAATTGAAAGGAATACGTAATTATTTAAAGTCTTAAAATAATGAAATAAAGATAAAATATAAATATACTCAAATATCCTGGAAATTATATAATTAAACCGGAATTATTCATTATCCCATATATTCTACCGATGGGTAAAGATTGGAACAAAGACAATGGTGGTGATGAGGCGAGTATCATGTATGAGTCACTGCTCAACACTAAAGACACGTCTTCTAAGGGTGATTCGGACATTGATTCTCAATGTTGTGAGTGATTTAACCCTACCGTGAGATCCAATTCTTTATTAGTTTTTAGCAAAGTACTACCTCCGGTCCTAATTATAAGAGCCAGTTGACTTTTTTTGGGGAGATTAAGGAAACAAATTAGACCCTTAAATCTTAATTTATAGGAAATATAATTAGATTATATGATAGTTTATAAGTAAAATAATTTAATTTTGAGGAAAAAAGACAAATATAAACAATTCATAGTGGTGTCTTTTGCATCCTTAATTTTTTCAAAAAAGTCAACTGGCTCTTATAATTAGGATCGGAGGGAGTAATTCTAATCATCAATATGAACCTACAATGGAGATTGACTACTAACTACTAAGACAGCGTTGGTATAATAAATAAGGATTAAGGACAACAGCTACCTTCAATCTAATAAATTTGACCAGTTGTTTCAGGAACTCGAGGACTTTGTTTAATCTGCTGTTTAGTATAGGTTTTTAATGAACAGTTGCTACCCGTGTTTACTTCTTACTTAATTTTCTTTTGAGCTGAGCTCTATCATTGAAAAAATAAACTAAAATATATGTTTTACGCAGTGAATATTTTTTTTTTACTTATAAAATGTGTTTTGAGTTTTTCAATATGAATTAGTTTTTTCTAATAAAAAATGCTGAATGTTCAAACTTAAGTAATGATTATATAAATAAAGGCTAACAAAATATATTTGAATTTTAACTTTTTGTATGGTTCAAAAATCCGGTTTGGCCTGGCCGGTCGGACCAAAACCCTATGACTCAGGCACTTGAGAGGGCCAATTTGCGCACCACCCGGGGAAGGAATCAACTCGGGAATATTTCAGGTTGACCATCAGAAACCCAGCCAACCCAGCGGTTGGACCGGGTTAAAAATATTTTTTTAAAAAAATCTTCAGTTAGAATTAGTTCAATCTAGAAGTTTCAGATGTAGATCGCATTCATCCACTCTAGTGCCACGTCACCTTCTTTTATTGCTTTTTATCTATCAGTTTTAAGAGTAAATCCATGTGGAACAATTAAGATATATATTTGCTAAATCTCTCTTCGAAATCTTACACAGTTAAAATGCTTTTCAATTAACAGTTGACACACACACGCATAGCGGAATTATTTTAACAAATTAGGGGTTTTCGTTTGATTAAAGAAACTAATAATGGGTCAGTCTTTCGAAGTGGTTTGGATAGTGATTTGAAAATTTCAAAGTCTGTTGTTCTATTGATTTAATTTTTCCTTGGAAGCTCATGTGAAATTGGATCCTACTTAGGTTACTGAAAGAGTTTCTACTTAGTTTTTGAATAATCTTGATAGTATTGATTGAAGGATTGCAAGCAATCAGTGATGGACATTCTTAATGTTAATGTATTGTGTTTTTAAAACAATTAAATATTGTATTTTCTTATATTTTGACATTAATGTTGGTATTTTATGTTATTAATTATTAAATTATATTATTTTAATGTGGTTTGTTTGACCCTGAGTCGACTCTCAGTTAAACTCCTGACTCTTGACCCAGTACATTGGTCGAGTCGATCCCCGATCGGGGTTTTTGAACCTTATTTTTAATATAATATTTAATATGTTAAATCGTGTTAATAAAGATGAAAACAACTCTACTTTTACTTTTGCGGATGCTTTGCCAGCATTTAATTCGCACAATCACCACTTATATTGATGAGTCGAGTTAGATTCTACAAATTTAAGATTGAATGACAAAATAAAAGGTCAAAAAAAGGACAAAATACATTTTATCAATTTAATAAAATGAAATAAAATTTAGCACAAGCATGAATAGTTAAACATAGAATTAAAAAAATGCCATTGGGATGTATTTTTTTTTTTTTTTTGGCCAGCCATTGGGATGTATTAAGCTTAAACCTTTCCTACATTGTCAGTCTAATTTACCCTAAAGTTTGGTGAACCTTTGTCAGCTGACACGATAATACCTTCTTAACTAATCGTTTTACTACATTTCAACCATAGTTACCCCAATTCAATTTTTTTTTTAAATTGCCCCAATTCAATTTCAATCATTTTAAAATTTAGCACATGCTCATGCAAATTTCAATTTTTTTCTTGGGCGCAACTAATTTTTAAATAAAACTTACAATTTTATTTTTGTGACCCTTGTAAAATGATTTTATTTTAATATAAAACATAAAAAATGGATTATTAGCAAAGAATAAAATTTTAAAAAAATTATAATAGATATTGAATATAAGAAAATTATAATATTTTCTATTTATAAAAGTACACTAAATGTTTATTTTTTCTATTAATTAACTAAAATAAAAATATGATTCACCCTTGATGTGGTGTATTATAGTGGGTCCTTGATACATTCTTGAATAAATAGTGGGTATTACGGGACAAAAGGTGAAAACAACATGAGCAGTGGTGTGAGGACCACTTTCGGTAAGAGTACTATTTTTTTCAAAAAACCACTATCTACAACAAGTTCATAATATTCAATTAACATTTTTTTTGGGGGAAATGAAAGAAAAATGCTTTTTGAATTTCAAAATTTTATATAGTAGATTTTAACTAATTGACTAACAGTATTCACTAATTGAATAATGTTATAAATAAATGCAAGTCACTTATCTATAATTTTGAAATTTTTAAGATATTTTTCTGTAATTTCCTCCATTTTCTATCTTTAAAAAAGAAACAAAAGGAGATATTTTGTCATATTTAAATTTTACATGATTCGAACTTGAAATGTTTTTTTAATTTAATACCTTTTTTAAAATATTTAAGCTGAATTCTTTCGATCTTATTAGGTTTGAATATTATTCTTGGTTTTTCCATTAAATGAATCAAAATTTAGAACTATAAGCTAATCCAAATTTACATTAAGCTGGACTCCCATTTCAATTTTCAAAAAAACTTTATCGTAATAACAAGAAGGTGAAATCAGAAGAGAAAATGAGAGAAAAATAATTTATTGTATTTATCATGTAGAAAAATGATTTTTTTTTGGTTTAGATATCAACAGAAGAAAAGATTGAAACTGGAAAAGACTTACCCACTTACCCAGATGCTTTCTCTTCAAATATTCTTTTAATCAAAAGTGGAAGGGTATTTTTTTTTAAAAAAAAAACTGCTTTTCAAAAATTTTATTAAAAAAGGGGGAAAAGTATGAGGCTCACATCTTTTTCATGTGGGTATAATATTTTGCTCCAATTAAAATTCATGTCGTCCTACTATAAGAAGTTATGTAATCATATTTTACGAATGTGGTTGGCTCACATCTTCTTCAAATATGAACATTTCTATTACTGAGAATTCAAATTCAGTTTTGTTGTGTAATCCTACACTAATCCGTTTCCCTAAATCAAACATACATTGATTACAAAACTAATACTTTTTCTCTATAATTTGTTCATGATGATCCAAACGCCATGGTTTTTCACTTCTATTTTTTCTTCTTCCCCAATGTTTTTTAATTTGTTTATTATCATCCAAACATATCACTAACCTTAAAAGGCCGTCCACCAAAACATGATTCATAATGAATGGATCAATAAATAGTAACATAAAGAAATGGCCTTTTAATGCAGATCGTATGATGCATAATCTGACGGCTGAAATAAGAAGAGAAGGAAAACGTTCTAGAAAATACTACCAAATGAATCAACCTTGGGACAGTTTCTCTGAATTTTTCCTGACATTTGGCAAGTACAATAATGGTAGTAATAGTGAGTTGGAAAAAAGCAAAAAAAGGTATCATCATCTTTTTTTTGCCAACATAAAACGTCTACCTTTTTTATAAAAAAATACACGGGCCCAAGAAAATAGGCCTTCCTTTGTGGAGGGAGTAGAATCTGATTCTTGGGAAAGGCATTAATTTTCTTTGCCACTTTAGTGAGATTTTTTTTAATTCACTTAAATTCCACAAGAATCCTCTCATGTTAAATTTTAAAGGCATTGATAAAAAGAGAAAATTGCTGAAAAATTACCATCACAAAATTTCTTATCCAAACATACCTGAAATATGTTTAATGGACCTATCTTTATTGCTGAATCAACGAAAACCCATTTGTTAGTACCTATATTTTTATTCAATTTTGATTTTAGTACTTGCAGTTTTTAATCTCCTAATTAAATCATTAATTTTGCCCAATTACTACTATTAGCTCATCTTTTTTGTCATATTAACATGGCTAGCATTTGTGTAAAAGCCAATAGTATTTAAAAATTAAAGCATCTAATTATAATAAAAATACATATAAGTACCAAAATCAAAACTAAATAAAATTATAGGTACTAACAAATGTATTTTCCCTTCAATAAATATTCTTCTTCTTGAATTTTGTGTAAATTATATTTCATTATGTGCAAAATAGAAAATATTTACATATAATTGAAGAAATATTGTACATATCTAAAGATAAGTTACCCTTACTGAAAAATGAGTTTTTAAGTACTTTTGAACAATAAATTTGGAATGAAAATTCTAACACCAATTTTTCCTACTAAAAACACTCAAGATAAACAAATGGGTAGAGCAAATGTAAAATCGACATATATATATATATAAATATATATTTATAAAAGAATTCAACATAAAAATATAAAAAGCATTTACAGTTTTAAGAATGTAAACATATTGATAAAAACAACATGAATATATAAAACAAGCTTAACTATTTCAGCAATAATCAGATTTGAGTCGACTTAATGTTTATTTAGTAAGGCCTCAAATTAGAATAATGGGAAGAAAATAAAGTCGAAAAACAAAGTTAAATTAATTAGTCGTATGTTATATTGAAGAGATGTGGTCCCCTGTTAAGCAAGAGCTGCAAGACTCAGCATGTAGGCTTTGTCTTATGAAGAGCCCATGCTTATCATAGAAGAGGACAAAGGGTTCATCCACTTCCTCCAGTTTTGATTTTGGTTCTCCTAAACTTTCAACAAGACGTTTTGTTTTTTTTAAGGATAAAGTAGTCTATATCTTTAAAAAAGAAAAATACTCAGGCAAAGTTCCTAAAATAAATTTGGTCCAATTCTTCAACCACTATGTTTATTATTTTTGAAATATTGTAATTTAACTATAAATTCAAATGAAATAAATAAGATACATGCTTTGAATTTGCGTAATTAGAGAACTTGATGTAATGGATATAAAAAACTTGATGTAAGTATACTTTTTTATTAAATTATGGAGACTAATGTTTTAAATGGAATAAGGAACATGGATAAAAAAAATAGGGACAAACTTAAGGAATCAAATATTGTATTAACACTTTTTAAAAAATACAGACAAGGTCCTGTGTTAGCAAGTTAATCACTAGGGAAAATGAATATGAAGGGTATTATAATTCCACTAAGTGTCGAATCATTTACTCTTTTTCAGGTCCCTTAACTTAACATATCCGTTTATCCCAGTGTTAAAAAAATGATTAACTGTTATTAAATATTGCCGCTAAAAAACATTGTGAGCTAAGCTATTTCTGAAAAACTTTCTCTACTTTTCCCTTCGATCATAAATATAAGACTCATTTATATAACTTGATTAGATTAAAGATGTTATTGCCTGTTTGGGTGGGAAACAAAACCTAAGTTTTGAGTCCAAACCTAGGTTTTAAACCCTAGGTTTGGAATGGTAGCCAAACACTTTTTTTTTAATAAACCTAGGTTTGGACTCAAAACCTAGGTTTAAAAAAAGGTAATCCAAACACTTGAAAAAATGTGGAAAACCATATAATATTACTAAAACATCCTTATCATCTACTTTTATTTCCACAATTCCTCTCTTACTTGTTTATTATTTAAGAGCATCAATGGGGATAATTTGGCGAAAAATTGAGAACAATTAGAAAAATGTATTATATTTAGAACTAATCTTAATCCAAAAATAGCTGTAATATTTAGGACCAGGGAGAGTATGTCCTTTCATTATAACCCACCATTCTCATTCCCACTATGAAGGAAGTTTCAATAATCTAGACACGACTCTATTAAAATCTTCAAACCAATGTGATTGAAAATAGGTGTGAGCAAATTAGAACCGAAACTAAAACAAAAAACTGAATCAAACTCAATTTGACTTTTTTGGTTCGGTTAATTCGGTTCAATTAAGTTTTTAGAATTTTGGTTTTCGGTTTCGGTTCCGTTATTGACAAATTAATTCGGTTAAAACTGAAAAACTGAATTTTATATAATATATTTATATTTAATTTTTGACTTTTTGGATATTATGATATATATTACATTATTATATAATTTTTAAGATTAATATATACTTTAATATGTTTTATAGCTAATATTAAACTCGAAATGCACTTAGTATTTTACACATAATACAATATTTATTTTTGGTAACTAATATTAAAATCGAAATTTGGTTATTAACTGAACCAAACCGAACTGAAATATTTTGGTTAATTTTGTTTCGGTTATTCGATAAATCGGTCTTGGCTTGGTGTTTAAAATTATTACTATTTGGTTTTCAGTTATTTTTGTTTTTATCGAAACCAAACCAAATAACCGAATACTCACCTCTAATTGAAAACGTGAATCTAAACCAAACAGATAAACACCCCCCAACTGAGCTCTTCACAAGAGATAACTCCTGCAACTTATCTTGAGAGATCAATTTGTAATTGACATTATTGAGTTAAACTGCATATTTGTTTCATAGGTAACCAATTAAGAAGATTTGGATATTGAAAGTTTTTGCTACAACACCATGACAGTTGAAAAATTAAGGCCGAGTATTGGGAAATTGATGTAGACTATTAACATTTTTAGTGAGAAGGGACAAAATTATTACATTGTAGTTATTTTGAGGCCAAACGAGTGCCTAAAAAACTTGTAGATGTACATCACTCCTCATGAGTGATTACTTTCGGGGTAAAATTCACCTTAACCCTTATATTATTAATAGAAAAATCCTAGTCTCTCATGTGTAAATATTTGACTTCCAAATGCTATAGCTTTGTGTTTTCCTCCCCGTTATAGGAATCTCCATTGTTCCCTCGTCCCTATTAATTAGTTGGCTTCTTTCATATGAGTCAAGGTTGAGCCATTTACAGGTGAGGGAGAATGGTGCAGAAGGAGAAGATGATCAGAAATGAAGGAATGATATAGAAAGAGAAAATATTTCAGAGATGGTTTTTCTCAGAGCCTCAGAGTGCATTTTAACATGGGAGAATTGCTCTATGGTCCCAAGTAAGAGATTTAATATCAGACAGGTTCATTAACAATTTCTTCACTTATTAACCAAGGCTATTGCAGTTGTCAATACTTGTCATTAATAACTCCTTGAAACATCTCTTTAATTAATTCTCTTTCTTGGGATCTATGTGCAATTGTCCCTTTTAACAACAGTGGAAAGTTAAATGACCTACTACAAAGTGTTAAAAAAAAAGCAAAAAAAAAAAAGAGAGCTTAGAACCTGATTTTAAACGGAGTAAATCTGTAAGAACCTCCGTATTTATTCACACTTTATTATTAATATATCTAAAAAACCTAGGTGTGATTTGTGTAACATGAGAAAGGATTCTCTTACTCCTACTTAAGTGCAGCACTTGGCACTGAAAATTTTAGAGCTGCAATGTGTCTCGCTCAAAAGGAGCTTTTGCTGATCGTCCTTTTTTTTTTTCTTTCTTTGTAAAATTGATGCTGCATTATGTTGTTCAAGATTTCAAGTTGTCTCTGCATTTCTTTCACTCTTGAACCACATCATTGCTGCAACGCATAAGAAGAATTTGTAATGGGATATTCGTCCATTTTAACTTTAGTGAGACCCTGAAAAATGATATAAATTTGATGATTTAATCCTTTTTCAATTATTCTATTAGTTTTCCATTCTTTGGAACCCCCCCCCCCAAAAAAATAAAAAATAAATAAAATAAAATACCAAGTTTAGTTGTATAATCTTGACGGATTTAGGTTTAAGTCCACTTTGGATAGGTCCGACTATTTAATTAAGAAATAAGAAAACTTCTTAATTGAAACAGATAAAGTATCAATTGCTGAAAAGAATTGAGGAATAAGTAACCTCATATTCACAAATTAATAATCTACAGTTTTCAGATTATTACTTATAAAGCAAGTAATGAGGGATCACATCTTCCTAATTTAGTAGATGTCGTGACCCTAGAAATTGGAGGTGTCTCATTTACTTGCAATTTACCCAACCATCAAATTTTTATGGCCCCCTCTTCATTTCTTCCATATTTATTTTGTGTGGTGATATATTGTATTGCTCAAGTTTCTAAACCGTGCTAACCATCAGTTGTAGTTATGGAGCCTCCCCACTATGTGATTCTATCCTCCCTCCTAATTTCCCTTCAAAATTTATTCATTGTATAGAAATGATCAGTTTTTTTTTTTTAAAATAACATTGATTGATATTTCTATATTTTGATTCTTCTTATTTACGTTAAAAAAACCTAAATCATAACAATCCTCCCAAGAAATTTGAATCTTGAAAATAAATCCTCAAATTATATTCTGAACATTTACTCAAAGTAATATCTATGAAAGTGAGAATCATTACCACTTCCCCCAAATTAGAGCCCGGTCACCAAGGAAACTCTTCAGTTAGCTACATATTTTCACAGTTTTAAAAACAACAGGATTCATAAGAGAAGTCCCCCCCCCCCCCCCCCCCCAAAAAAAAAAAATCATAAGACCCCAAAAATTCATGAGAGGGGTGAACATCGCATTCTAGCTGCCTGTTTCAGTGTAGTTTATGAAGGGCAAATGAGTCTTTTCTCCTGTGTACAAATACACTCAGCGTTCAATGAAATTTTATGCAGGGTGTTTTCGTAATTTAACCTAAAGTTTTTAAAAAAAGCATGGGAATATGGGATAGATAATAATTTAGTAGATATTTTTTGACCGCAGGATAATAAAAAGTGTTCTAACAATGAACAACTAATACTATAAAAGCCGGACAACCAAATCATATTTTTTAAGGTTAAAGATGAATTTTATCAATAGACTGTTGTCTAAGTTACAGATGACACAATTGATAATTGAAAGGGTCGGAAATACTAATTAACCTTTTAATCGGGGTAGATTGGCCAAAGGTGTTATAGAGCAATTTTTTGTAGGGTTAAAGAGCAATTTTACCAACATACTATTATCCAGGTTGCAGATGGCATAATTAATAATAAAAAGGGTCGGTATCACCAATGGACCTTTTAACCAGGGGCGGATAGGCCAATACTGTTTTATTTATGCAACCCGTCATTAGTTGTAGGACAACCGGCATAATGATGTCCACTTAGTAGTTTGGTGAATTCTACATTACAGACTTGATTTCACCTCACACACTCTCACCCTCACCCTCACCTGCCCTCACATACCTTCACCATCGACGACAGAGCCTTTCGGCGGACACCCTCATCCTCACTCACCTTTCCACAGTCTAAAATGTGCCACATGGCAACTTGTCATAGTGGGAGGGATTTTTTAATTACTTGGGGTATTTTGGTACTTTCCTATTATTAATCCATGTCACAATCTAAAATGTTACACATGGCAACTTGTTGTCTGTCGCCTCCAAATTAAAATTAACAGTCAACATCCATAAGTAAAACTGTATTAGCCAATCCGCCCTTGATTAAAAGGTCCGTTGATGATAACGACCATTTTTATTGTCCATTGTGCCATCTGCAACCTGGATAATAATCTATTGGTAAAATTGCTCTTTAACCCCATAAAAAGTTGTGGGCCACAATTTTTTTATATTAAACGTAAAGGCCGTTTGGTATTTTTAACGGTGTTAGCCAATATGCCCCAAGTTAAAATGACCATTGGTATTTCCGACCCTTTCAATTGTCAATTGTGACATCTGCAACTTGGACAACATTCTGTTGGTGAAATTGCTCTTTAACCCTATTATTTAAGAAAACTATTAAAAGTAGTTAAAAATTATAAATATATCCAAAATAATAATTGTTTTTTAATATTACCTTTATTTATGATGGGACTATTAAGAGAAGGAAAGATGAGTTTTAATGAGTATAAAAGAGAGTGTAGAGAGAGAGAGAGATGATAAACATAAGCATCAATCCACCATTTATTTAATGCAATATTTTAAATTATTAAGAGGAAAAGTAGAAAAAAATAAACTAAATGATGAGATAACATAAGGAAAGCTATTATATTGTCATATTGTAGGCCAAACTAATTCAAAATTTAAGTTCTTATACTAGAGACGAAGGGAGTATGATATAACCCATGGTAAACTATAGGGAAAATTTCACTATAGGACCACTATAGCCATTTTATTGAAAAGCAGGACCAAACAAATCTGAAATGTCACTGAAGGACCGTGGGGGCAAAGTGAGATTAATTCAGTAGGCGAAATGACAACACTACCCTTCATTAATAATAAACCCAAATCTCCCCTCTTGCAATTCAAAATCCCGCGAGCTGCTCCCACCCAAGAACAAAAGCTCAGTCTTCATCACCGCCTCTCCCATTTTCAAATCAAAATCCGCGAAACGGCTCCTCCCACCCATGATCGAAGCCACAGTAACCAACACCCCTTCTCCCATTTTCGAATGAAAATCTGCAAAAAACCTCTCCACCCACCCACGATCGAAGCAACAGTCACCAACACCCCTTCTCCCATTTTTCGAATGAAAATCTGCGAAAAACCTCCCCAGCCACCCGCACAAGGAAATGGCCATATGCACAGGGAAATGGCCATATGCACAAGAAGTAAAAACTGACCTAATAAAATGCCATGTACAGGTCACGCACAAGGAAATGGCCATATGCACAGGGAAATGGCCATATGCACAAGCAGTAAAAACTAACCTAATAAAATGCCATGTCCAGGCCACGCACAAGGAAATGACCATATGCAAAGGGAAATGGCCATATGCACAAGAAGTAAAAATTGACCTAATAAAATTCCATGTACAGGCCACGCACAAGGAAATGACCATATGCACAAGGAAATGGCCATATGCACAGGGAAATGGCCATATGCACAAGAAGTAAAAACTGACCTAATAAAATGCCATGTACAGGCCACGCACAGGGAAATGGCCATATGCACAAGGAAATGGCCATATGCACAGGGAAATGGCCATATGCACAAGAAGTAAAAAATGACCTAATAAAATGCCATGTACAGGCCACGCACAAATAAAATGGCCATATGCACAATGAAATGGCCATATGCACAGGGAAATGGCCATATGCACAAGCAGTAAAAACTGACCTAATAAAATGCCATGTCCAGGCCACGCACAAGGAAATGACCATATGCAAAGGGAAATGGCCATATGCACAAGAAGTAAAAACTGACATAATAAAATGCCATGTACAGGCCACGCACAAAGAAATGACCATATGCACAAGGAAATGGCCATATGCACAGGGAAATGGCCATATGCACAAGAAGTAAAAACTGACCTAATAAAATGCCATGTACAGGCCACGCACAAGGAAATGACCATATGCATAAGGAAATGGCCATATGCACAGGGAAATGGCCATATGCACAAGATGTAAAAACTGACCTAATAAAATGCCATGTCCAGGCCACGCACAAGGAAATGGCCATATTCATAAGGAAATAGCCTTTTCCCTGTGCATATGGCCATTTTATTAGGTCAGTTTTTACTGCTTGTGCATATGGCAATTTCCCTGTGCATATGGCCATTTCCTTGTGCGTGGCCTGCACATGGTATTTTATTAGTTTAGACTGCTTGTGCATATGGCCATTTCTATGTGCATATGGCCATTTCCTTGTGCGTGGCCTGCACATGGTATTTTATTAGTTTAGACTGCTTGTGCATATGGCCATTTCTATGTGCATATGGCCATTTCCTTGTGCATATGGCCATTTCCTTGTGCGTGACCTAGACATGACATTTTATTAGATCAGTTTTTACTTCTTGTGCATATGGCCATTTCCTTGTGTATATGGCCATTTCTTTGTGCGTGGCCTGCACATAACACGTGGTACAAAATATGCCTGCTCATATATATATATGCAAACAACATAAAGTGGTACCATTAACTTGTGTACCATTTCATACATCATAAATTTCATTCTGGTATTTAACACATTTTGCCATCAAGTACCATCCTAAAATTGTTCATCTAGTGACAATTGCTTTACAAAAAAACAACTACAAAAGATGCAACCCATTCCAAAAAACATAATGGGTGCAATATGTACATCATCACAGCTTCTTCCCCCACCAAAATACAAAATATCAAGAAGCTAGTTTAACAACAAAAAACTAAGTGTGAGCATGCCAACAAGGATTGGGGTTAGTGCAAGTCTTTACGGCGACTTGTCTTTGGAGGCAACAACTTTTTGTACAAGGAATCAAGATATTGGAGTGGCTCAGATGTTGGCATGTCATAAGTCTCAACTGGAATAATTGGTTTTGCATACATTTTCTCTTGTACAGCCTTCAAGTAGCATTCCTCAACATACGCATATAAATTTCCATGTATGCTCCTAATTGTAGTACATGATTGAGGACATGGCAAGCCAGACATTTGTCACCCTTTGCATGTGCATTCACGTATGACTAAATTAAGCCTCACATCACCTTTCTTTGTTATTACCTTAAATCCTTCATCTTCATGCCACAACTCTTCTGCTACTAATCTTCGTATCTCTTCATATGTCATCCCCTTTTCAATTAATCTTCCGCTTATAATACCACATTCATACATCATTTTGCCGTCTAATTATTGACACATTCACCTCCAACATGGAATATGCAAAATAATTTCTTGATCGAACTGCTGGCAATTTCTCAGATGCTCCTACAAATAATCATGCGTTTCTGTCATTTGAACAAGGTGTAGTAAATTGAAAAAGACAAGCTATGTCCAGGCCACGCACAAGGAAATGGCCATACGCACAAGGAAATCTCAATATGCACAAGTAGAAACAAATTGACCTTACAACAAGCTATGTCCAGGCCACGCATAAGGAAATCTCAATATGCACATGGATATAGTCAGATGCACAAGCAATAACAAATTGACCTTACAACAAGCTATGTCCAGGCCACGCACAAGGAAATGGCCATACGCACAAGGAAATCTCAATATGCACATGGAAATCGTCATATGCACAAGCAGAAACAAATTGACTTTACAACAAGCTATGTCCAGGCCACGCATAAGGAAATGGCCATACGCACAAGGAAATCTCAATATGCACATGGAAATCGTCATATGCACAAGCAGAAACAAATTGACCTTACAACAAGCTATGTCCAAGCCACGCACAAGGAAATGGCCATACACACAAGGAAATCTCAATATGCACATGGAAATCGTCATATGCACAAGCAGAAACAAATTGACCTTACAACAAGCTATGTCCAGGCCACGCACAAGGAAATGGGCATACGCACAAGGAAATCTCAATATACACATGGAAATCGTCATATGCACGGGCAGAAACAAATTGACCTTATATCCAAGCCACGCACAATGAAATGGGCATACGCACAAGGAAATCTCAATATGCACATGGAAATCGTCATATGCACGGGCAGAAACAAATTGACCTTATATCCAGGCCACGCACAAGGAAATGAGCATACGCACAAGGAAATCTCAATATGCACATGGAAATCGTCATATGCACGAGCAAAAACAAATTGACCTTATGTCCACTCCATGCACAGGGAAATAAGCATACGCACAAGGAAATCTCAATATGCACATGGAAATCGTCATATGCACGAGCAGAAACAAATTTACCTTAAAAACCATATCCACATCAGCACCACTTTGGCTGGCAATACAAACACCTTCACGTCAGCAACATGAACCATGAATGAAATAAATGAGGTGTAAATGAGCTTCCAGAGAGAAACAATGAATGGGTCCCTTAATGCTTCATTATAGTTATTTCGTTGTGCATTAGAGAGAGAGAGAGAGAACGAGAACGAGAACGAGAGAGGGAGGGAGAGAAGAAGAGAGAGATACCCAATAGAAATTAGCTTGTGCGTGGGCAGAGATAGGTTTGAAGCCCCATTGATATTCAGCTTGATCTTCTTCAAAGGTTCTTCAAATCCGAATTCACTCTTCCTCTTCATATTTCAGATTTCGTTCATGGCTGTGGGGTTTTGTGCTTTGTGTGTAATGTTTGTCTTTCCCTCTTCCTTGTAGTCTGTACGTCCTGTCAGTTCAAGGGTGCTAAAGGAAATTAATTCCTCTTTCACAAGGGCTTTTAGGTATTTTAACATAGCCACTTAATTTCATTTAAAGACCCCACCCCTGCAGTGACATTTCAGATTTCCTTGGTCCTTCTCTGACATTAAATGGCTACAAAGGTCCTACAGTGAAATTTTCCCTAAACTATAAGAAATATTCACATATACTATTTATAATAACACAATTGCATTATTTATAAATTTTGAATAGTGTATCACCTCATACTCTATAAAAATACAGATCTATAATCAAATGTTATTTTAAAAATGACATGTAATAAATAGTTGATCTCTTTCCTTATCATTTTTATTTGCAAATTTATTATAAAAATATACATCAAATAATATTTTAATAAATTAGTCGTGATCGAAAAATACCCCTTAATTTTGTTTGCTTTTAAAAATAAGTGAGAAAATGACAAGCATTTACACTAGATAATTACAGAAATATTTAAACAAAATCAGCAATGCAATAAATTTTAAGAAAAAAAAATTAAACCTTTTCAAATCATTTCGAATACTTCCAAAAAAATTAAGGATCCTTCAATGTAAAATATCTTAACAAAAGTTTCTCCTTCATATTATTATCCCTTTTATCTTGGGAAATATGGAAACATAAGAAGATCACAATAGAACAGTAGTGGTTTAAGTGTAATCCACGTGGATGGGACCGACGTAAGATGAGGATGTAAGGAACTAGTTCTCATTGGTTCAAAATCTATCCACCATAGCATCTCAGATTTCTTAAGCAGATTTTCTTGTCCTAATTGGCCCTCTAAGAAAACCCCTTTAGATTTTCTCAACCCCACAATCCCCATACATAAAAACACTCACAATCCCCAAAGAACACACTTCAAAGACTTCAAGCAAATCTGTATCTGTGATTTTTCTCTCCTTTTCTCTGAGAAAAGTTTCAGAGCAAGAAAGAGTCAAGAAGAAGAAGAAGAAATGGCTGGTGCTGCAACATCTGGTGCTGTGTTGAATGGGTTGGGATCTTCCTTCTTGAGTGGAGGAAAGAGAAGCCAATCTCTTTTCAATGCAAAATCTAATGCTAATGCTAATGCTGTTAGCCCCAAGAAGTTCTTTGTTGCTGCTGCTGCTGCTGCTCAACCCAAGAAATCTTGGATCCCTGCTGTAAGAGGTGGTGGCAACTTCATTGACCCTGAATGGCTAGATGGCTCGTAAGTTCCCCCCTTTCTCGTTTTCCCTCATTTTCCATTAAAGTTCTCACACAAATCAATCATGAAAACATACATTAACAACAGATCACTATATCAGACATTGATACTCTTCAGATATCTGATATCACAATGTTTTGTGTAAACTGTTAGAAACATTAAACTCAATAGTTGGTTAAGGTCTTGGCTTAATTAGTTAACATCACAAATTAGTTTAGGCTCCATGTAAAAGGTCCTAGTGTAATGTGTTTAGGTGTGTAGGATGGTTGGATCCTTAACTAAAAGGAAGGATAACATAGGTCCTCACCTCATGAATCCCTCTAAAGGTTTAGGGTAAATCACCTCTAGAAGGTTGATTAGTTCAACTGTATGAACTGATTCTTGATTAATAAGCTTGTTTTTTGTTTATTTAACATAAGCTGAGTCTATCTAGAAATTTTACCTCAGTTTTTCTGTTCATTGAAGAATCTATGTTCAAAATCTGCAATTTCAGGCTCCCAGGTGACTATGGCTTTGACCCTCTTGGTCTAGGAAGGGATCCAGCATTCCTCAAGTGGTACAGAGAAGCAGAGCTCATCCATGGCCGGTGGGCAATGGCGGCTGTTGTTGGAATCTTTGTTGGCCAGGCATGGAGTGGAGTTCCATGGTTTGAGGCTGGAGCTGACCCCAATGCCATTGCTCCATTCTCATTTGGCTCACTTTTGGGCACACAGTTGCTGCTGATGGGGTGGGTAGAGAGCAAGAGGTGGGTGGACTTCTTCAATCCTGATTCACAGTCAGTGGACTGGGCCACACCGTGGTCAAGAACCGCCGAGAACTTCGCCAACGCCACCGGCGATCAGGGATACCCTGGAGGCAAGTTCTTTGATCCATTGGGGTTGGCAGGCAAAATCCAAGATGGGGTTTACATTCCTGACAGAGAAAAGCTGGAAAGACTCAAACTTGCAGAGATCAAGCATGCTAGACTTGCTATGTTGGCCATGCTCATCTTCTACTTTGAAGCAGGACAAGGGAAAACACCCCTTGGTGCTCTTGGCTTGTAAACAAAAACATTTAATGTGTAGATAAATTGAAATTGGAGCTAGACATTTTGCATATGAATCTGTCTTGTAGAGAGACACTGTGTAGTTCCTCCTGAGAAATTCAAAACTGTGTGTTCTAATATTGAAGTTGGATGCATGATTGTGATTGTAAGGAGAAATGGGAAATACATATCTAGGTTTATATGAAATAATTCTTCATCCAATGTGCTGATGATCCTTCTTTGTCAGAGGCAAGAGGATCAACACAGTACATAAAAAAATTATAAAGAAGTCTCAATTGGCAAAACTTGATTAAACCAAGTTGGTCATGGTAATTATGAGAGTAACACTGAGCTAATTCATCAACAACTATATGGAACAAAAACTACTTTATCTCTTAAAAATGTCATCTAAGTTCTAAATACCAAATGACAGGTGCCAAGCAAAACCCTCCAACAACCAAAAGTCTTTTGATAAAAGAGAAAAAGGAAAACTACCGGAGAGCCATTGAACTGGAAAATACAGCAAAATGCTTTAAAAACCCCTATTATCCTCGGCATAACCAGACCATGGATAATGTAAAGATGTTGAACACTGGAGAACTACAATAATAAATGATAATAATGATAAGAAGCACAATACATTTAGATAGATTTCACTATAAAACTAAACATGTCTATTCCACCAAAGAAGAAATTCTCTTGGGAACCTCCCAACTTCAGACTGCAACACCAAGCATCCAACTTGTGCCATGGACTGCATCTGAAAAGCCCATCACATTCATAAATTCCAAAGAAGTTACATAGGAAATTCTATAAGATTGCTACTGAGAATTTTTCTTGTCCCGGTGTTAAATTGTTCCATTGCCTAAAAAAAGCTTAGGGAGGATTTGGTTTCACTCATTTTAAATGATTCTGTGTTATACGAGGTAAATAAGAGAGTACTTTTTTTTTTGGTGTGTTTTCACGACAAAATCCAAGTTTCTGGAATTTGGCCCCAAGTTCTTCAATGAGAGTGAAGCAGCACTTGATTGTAGAATTTTCTTTTATATATACACAAGAAAAAGATGTCATATGGATCATGAATTTGAATGCATATTGAAGCTTTGTAACCATCTTTTGTTGAAGCAGCACTTGGTTCTAACCATTTGAATTTATCCTGAAGCTTTGTAACTGTTTTTTAACAGTTAAATAAAGTTTCACTATGGATATACTTACAAACAAAAATTTTGGCACCAGCACCACCGCACCACACATTTCCTGAGATTACATTATTACATGGTTATAGCTACAATTACAATAATATACTATGACACCAGTTTCCTTCTCATTTCATATTAATTTTTAGCTTAATATTGCATTCAACAACTCAAAGAAAGAAATAAAATGAAAAAGTAAACAGACACATTCAAGGGAAAAGTGAAGTTTAGTATTCTCTTCATAGAATATTGTTCTCACGTGTGTCTCACTCATGGTCTCCTTACCTAGAACTTTGCAAGAAATATTCCTCAAATGATAACCACAATAAGACAGAATGAATCATATAAAATATCCACCATATTTCACCTTTCAACATCGTATATCACAAGATCATGCTTGGATTTGACGTCTACAAGAAGTTCTACATTTACTAGATTTTTTATTCCCAGATGGAAACTCTAGCAAACTCAGGAGCATAATAACAAACACAAAAAGATGTCCTTGTTATTATTCTCTTCGACTAAGAACCTTCTAGCTGTATTGGAATTTAAAGATATCATCATATTTCTAATGTCATTTAGATCACTTCTACCTGCAAATCCCAGATTCCCAGTCATTACACCAATTAACATCTACTTTAAATTTGAATCTGTATCATGGGGTTTCGTCCTTCTGTTCTTAAACAAATTCCCTTTGTACTTCTTGCTATACTGAACATAACTGCCGTAGCTCTGGAAGGTCAAATTGGTAATCCTGCAGAGATAGGTGGCCTTTATGCTATCTTGAATATTTTCAAAGATCCTACTCTAACTAGTAACTGGACTGGAGATCCCTGTGTTAATGGTGATCAAGCAAGATGGATAGGGATTCAGTGCTCCAATGGTCATATCAGTGGTACAGTATTGGAAGGCAGGGGGTTAGTTGGAGAACTCATATTTGGTGACCCTGCATTCGCTTTCCTTCAATACTTGTCTGTCATAAGCTTCAGGAACAACGCTCTAAGGGGAAATATGATGGACTTGACCCACAATCCCCAAATACATTACATTGTTCTGTCTGGTAACAAGCTTGATGGGTCTATTTCTTTGTTCTTTCTTAGTCTCAACCTCTTGGACACGTTGCTGCTGCAGGACAATAGGCTCACAGGTAACATCCCAGCGTTTCAACAGCCAAGTTTGAAGACATTCAATGTATCGAACAACGATCTCGAAGGCAGTATCCCTAAAACTCGAACTCTTCAATCATTTGGCCCTGATCCATACTCTGGAAATCATAGGTTATGTGGTCCACCTTCTCTCAATCCCTGAACTGTTAATGCTTCTCCAGCACCCGAAAATGATCCAACCAGCAGCAGTTCCCCAGAGAAATCTTCCAATGAAAGTCACAATCACTCTCTTTTATTGATTTTCGGCATACTTCTTTTATTTGCTGTAGCATTTCTACAAATGGTTTACTATAACACAACTACGAAGCTTAATAAAATAACAAAGGGGAAATCCCCACAATTAGAGATGAGGAGATTGTTGGTGATCATGTGCAAACAGAAGGAGTGAGAACCACAGAAGCAGAAGATCAAAATGAGCCTCATGTTCTTTAAGGACAGACCTATGTTTCAAATAGGTGAACTTCTAAGAGCTTCTGCTGAGGGACTTGGTCAAGGAATAATGGGAAATAGTTATAAGGCTATTCTACAGAGTGGACCTACTGTTGTTGTAAAGAAGCTGAGGGACTTGAAACCATTAGGTAAAGAGGAATTTGCAAAGCTGTTGCATCTCATTTATCACATGGAGCACCCGAATCTGTTGCCCTTGCTTGCTTATTATTATCCCAAGATGGGAAGTTGCTGCTCTATAAATATGCACAGAACGGAAATCTTTGCTTCTCCGTTTTCTATTTTTCTCAATGATCAATTAGATACTTTTATAATACAAGAGGCATTCTTTCTATCAAACGTATCTTGAACAAAATGTACAAATTTATATCATATAATACTGTAGAGTCTAGAATATTATGTTTGATGAATCTGAGGTCTACATATAAGCACACAAAGTGCCCATTTATCATGTTACAGTAAATTGACAACTACTCACACCCACATGCATAAACTTAAATATTCCTGGTTCAATCACAAACATTACACATGAACACTTCAAAAAGTAATACAACTTTTGGTCATTGAACTTTCACCTAATTTTGATTTTAATTCCTACGCTTTAAAATTGGTGATTTTGGTATTTAAACTTTCAGTTAATTTTGGTATTAGTCCCTGAACTTTAGATTGGTGGTTTTTGTCTCTCAACTTTGTGCCATATATGGTCATAGGACCCTGGTTTTTCAAGCTTTTTTTTTTTTTTTAAAAAAATTCAGGGACGTAAAACCAAAAATGATTGAAAGTTCAAGAATTAAAATAATCAATTTTAAAGTTTAGGGCCTAATTTACTAAAATTGACCGAAAGTTCAAAGAATAAAAGTTGTATTAACCAAATACTAAACTAGGCAATTAGCAATCAAAATAGCCAGACATCTCACTCATGCTTTCAAACGAAAATATCAATTACAGGTAGTAGAGATAGAAACCGGATTCCATTCAACTGGAAATTAAGATTATCAATTGCAATAAGGGTAGCTCAACCATTGGATTACCTGCACCAGAACACCAACATGGTCCCTCATGGAAACTTGAAATCCTCAAATGTCCTCTTAGACAAAGACAATAAACCCCTTGTCTCCGATTTCGGTCTCACCTGCCTCATAACCCCACCCATAGCAACTCAACGCATGGTCGCATTCAAATCACCCGAATACCAACACTCAAAAACAATCACGAAGCAATCTGACGTGTGGAGCTATGGATTACTTCTCATAGAACTTTCAACAAACAGAATATCTTCATGTTCGGCGCCTCCAGGATTTCAAGGATTGGATATAGGGAAATGGGTCCGCAGAGTAGCGAGAGAAGAATGGACGGCTGAGATTTTCGATGATGAGATTTCTTGGGAGACAAAAGATATTCCTGGGATTCTGAAATGTGGAGATAGGTGGAGATAGGTGGTCTACTTACTTCATATGGATCTTTTTCAACTAGTTCTTCAGGGATAATTGGGGATGACGGGTGGATCAAGTAGATACCATGGATTTGGAAGCTTCATCATCAAACCATATTATTGTTTGCTATTGGAATTGGAGTACCCAAAACAAGTTAGTGCAATGGTTCTCCAACGATTCAAGTACAGGTTACTAAATATAAGTGTGACTTGTTTTTTAAAAATTAAGGAAATTTAATGACTCAGTTTAATGATAACGTATTTTATTTATTATTATATTAAATATTATCTTATGACTTAAATAAATTAGTTTAGAGAATTAGAATTTTTTTTTAAAAAGTTAACTAAATACTATATTTAGAAATGGAAGGAGTACGTATACTTTCTTTCAGGTGAAAAATATATAATTTACTCCTTTACTCCCTCTCCTTACTTAATATACCTAATTTGGTTATATTAAGGATGTTTTTAAAGTTAGTTAAAATCACATGATTTTATTAAAATATCTCAACTATATTACTTTATTCCCACCATGTCACGCTTACTTACTGGTTTATTATTGATGAGTGTTAGTAGGAATAATTTAGGGAAAATATGAGAAAAAATTGAAAGAAGTTTATATTTAGGAACAAACTCACATTCCTAAATATATACTATATTTATTGATAGAATATCATATAACAGCATGAATATAGAACGAACAATTAAAATGTAGGCTTTAGCCTAATCGTAGATGTTTAGAATATGCAAAGATAATATCATGAAGGTTATTAAGATCAAAACAATTCTTACTAAATTAGAATCTATAAATGGTGCTAGTAATATTAATTAATATAATATGTTTCGTTAGCTCATTCTTTTTATCAGCTATTGAAGGGAATCGATTAAGACTAACTTTAAAAAAATGATAAAAAATTAAAATATGTGGGGTTTAAAACTAGAATCAATTTTTTAAATAAGTCCTAAAGGATTTAGTTAGTAGTATATTAATTAATGTGAAGTCCTCTGTTAGTTTGGAAGGTAAACCAAAAAATGACTTATTAAAGTTTGGATACCTTTCATCAATGTGTTTTAAAATGATAGGGTATCGAAGACTTAAAAGAGACAATTTCCATAATGGGTGTAAGGATATTATAATTTGGGTTAATATTATGGTAATTATTGAACTTTTACTCAATTTTAATTTTAATCCTTTAAAATTAAGGGACCAACAACAATAAAAAACATAAAATTCAGGGATAAAAAACAACGTCAAGTGAAAAGTTTAAATTCTCAAAAATGTTACTTCTTTTGTTCCTAAATATAAGACATATTAAGAGATGTGAGTTTGTTCCTAAATATAAGACTATTTTCTATTTTTTTTTTCAATCTTTCTAAATTAATTCTATTGATTCTCCTAAATAATAAACAAACAAAAGAGGGGGTTTGGGAATAAAGGTAGAGGGTTAGGGTGTTTCAGTAATACATATAATTTTAATTAAATTAATTAATATATTTAATCTAATCAAATTAGATAAATAGATATAATATATTTAAAGACGGAATATTAACCCTTACAATCATGATGATAAGAAAGAAGGCATAGGGACGGAGAAATGAAATTTTCCCGCCAACTAATAGAAGAAGATGATCAAATAAAGGGGAAAGTAGGTTGTGGCAAAACCAACGGCTGAGATTGCACAATATCCAACGACTGAGATTCACTGAACAGCAAGCAGCGAAACGACAGTCGTTTTAACAAAAGTGCAGATAGAATCATTGCACAGCACACTCCACTCTCTCCTTCTCCTCCTTCGTCTCTCTCACTCTCTCTCTCTCTCTCTTCCCCACAGAAGAAGCCCTACCCTTAGACCCCATCGCCGCCTCTTCCTCTCTCTCTCCTCACCATTCGCCGCCGTCAGCTCCTCCGCCTCTCCGATCCTCTCTCTCTCTCTCATCCTCTTCGACAAAGAACTTCATTCTTCAGGTTCGTTAGTCGTCTTCCACCTCTCCCATTTCAGATTTCTGTTTCAGATCCGCCTTCTACTTCATGCTTGTTCTTCCTTCTCGATCCCGAATAGCTACTTTCTGAGTTTGTTTTCTGTTGAATAGTCTTCGTTCCTATGAGATGATGCTAAATCATTTTCATCTAAATCGTCGCTTTTTTGTTTTCTTTGGTTAATCCATTGGTTCCATTAATTGAAGTCAGACTTGATTTGTTCGGGTTTAAGTAGATTTGTGCTGTATATAGATTCAGCTTTCAAGTTTTTTTCTTGATATTTTGATTTTGGTTTTTTGCATTTATGTACTTAAAACGAACAATGATTGATTTAGCTTATATATGCTTTTAACTTGCTTAGTAAAGTAAGTAATTGGCTTGTTATCATTAATATTGAAATTTATTTTATTTTCGGATTTATCATTCACCAATTTTACTAATTTTGCTCCATTTACAATTTTACATAAACAACTCAGGGACGAAGAAAATAAAAAATGAAAAAAATAAGTTATCTTTTTTATTTTTTTGGCCGGCGGACATGACCTAACATCATATGCACTTTCATTTCTCTTACAGCATAATCTATCCTTTTTCTTTTTTGGCTCAACACAATTGGTGAGCGATCTTTCCGTGTGGTTCTGCAAATCGTTTCGCTTTCTCATTTTGGCTACTGGGATTTACCGTGTCCCGTAATCTATCGTGTTTTTTCTTGTTAATTCCATTTGGCCTTACAATTTGAGGATTCATTCAATTCCGGCCAATCTATCTATACTGGAAGGTATTTTTTTCAATTGTTAAACCCTAGATTTGATCAGCTCCATTTCCTGTATTCTCTCGGTCGAGATGTTGGTGCGTTGACTTCATGTTCCCCAATTTGCTTAAAATCTGTAATTTGTAGAAGTTGATTAGTTTGGCTGATTGCTCTGATCTCTTTTTCTCTAATTGATTTAAAACATTGAAAAACATTTCTGGGTTGATGTAATAGAGTTTCATGGTAGTGTCATCCTTTCTCTCAATTATCTGCTTACTGAGTAGCTGCAGTGAAGTTTGTATCTTATTTTGACCTGTTGGATTGGGAATGGTTTCTGTTTTATCCAATTTCTTCCTTCATAGGCTGACCATATCATGTGGGCTCTTTATCTCAGGTTCGTCTTTTCCTCCTTTCATTATTTATGCTGCACCGGGAGTTATATTATAACTT
This sequence comes from Mimosa bimucronata, assembly GCA_037074515.1. Taxonomy (NCBI): domain Eukaryota; kingdom Viridiplantae; phylum Streptophyta; class Magnoliopsida; order Fabales; family Fabaceae; genus Mimosa; species Mimosa bimucronata. Next base: position 24,552,785 of record CM073441.1, read on the forward strand.
GTCACTCCATCAAGGTTCAGTTCTAACTGCCATAAGAGGTGAGCCTTTGGGTGTATCAATAGAGGTGTGATATAAAGGAATAAAAATCAGACTTTCTAGGGGTAACAAGAAAAATCAGTATATCACCTTCTAGGGGTAACGAATCCTGCTGACTCTGCTGATGTTGCTGTAACTGATCTAGTAAATTTCCCCACTATGGATGCTGCATTTCAGATCTTGATGGAGGAACTGAAGGCATGATTGTAGGGGTAAATCCTGTAGGTACAAAACTGGCTATGAATAATGCCAGTGGAGAGCAGGAAAGAGGACTTGCCCATGAACCGTACATTGGGTTGGAGTTTGAATCAGCAGATGATGCACTCAAGTTTTATTCTTTATATGCTAAGCAGGCTGGGTTTAAAGTTCGGATTGGTCAGTTGTATCGATCAAGAACTGATGGATCAGTTTCTTCCAGAAGATTTGTGTGCTCAAAGGAGGGATATCAGCTCAGTTCAAGAACGGGTTGTCCAGCATTTATAAGAGTACAAAGGCGTGATTCAGGGAAGTGGGTTGTTGATCATTTCATTAAGAGCCATAATCATGAACTTGAACCTGAAGGTGAGGGTGAAAGCTGCCTTCCCAATCTGCAGCAGAAAGATGCTTCTGGTATAAAATCTGTTCCTGAGCTGTCTCACAGACCAAGAAAAAAAATGCTTCAAGTTAAGGATGAGTTCGGCGAAATTGATTTTAAGCGGACGAGGAAAGGAGATGAAGGGCCATCCAGAGCTGGGCCATATGTCGGTCAAGAATTCAATTCATCCAATGAAGCTTACCAATCTTATCAGGCATATGCTGCATCTGTGGGTTTCAGAGTTCGTATTGGCCAATTGTTTCGGTCTAAAAATGATGGACTGATTACATCCAGACGATTTGTGTGCTCAAAAGAGGGGTTCCAGCACCCTTCAAGAGTCGGTTGTGGGGCTTATTTGAGAGTTAAGAGACAACCATCTGGGAAGTGGGTCGTGGATCGGCTTCATAAGGAGCATAATCATAACCTTGATCTTGAACAGGAGGGTGGGGCAAAAAATCTGCCTGCTTTAAATATTTTAACAGATGAGGTTGATGCAGGATTGGTAAATGGTGACTTGTTTAAGATAGATAACTACCCTGTTCCTAGAGGTGGCAGACAAAATCATATTAAAAGTGAATGGTACGGTATGCTTTTTGAGTATTTTCAATCAAGGCAAGTAGAAGATACAGGATTTTTTTATGCTGTGGAAGTTGATAATGGCAATTGTATGAGCGTATTCTGGGCTGATGGCAGATCAAGGTATTCATGCAGTCAGTTTGGTGATGTCCTTGTTTTGGATACATCATATCGGAAGAGTGTTTATTTGGTTCCATTTGCTACTTTTGTTGGCATTAATCATCACAAGCAACCTGTGCTTCTTGGATGTGCTCTAATTGCTGATGAATCTGAAGATTCTTTCACTTGGTTGTTTCAGACATGGATGAGGGCAATGTCTGGCCGGCAGCCACTGTCAATGATAGCCGATCAAGACATTACAATCCAGAAGGCATTAGCTAAAGTCTTTCCAGGAACCCATCACCGTTTTTCATCGTGGCAAATTAAGGCAAAAGAACAGGAGAATGTGGGTTTGATGGGTAATAAATTTACATATGATTATGAGAGGTGCATTTACCAAAGTCAGACAGTTGAGGAATTTGACACCACATGGAATGCCCTAATCAACAAATATGGGTTAGAGAGCAATGCTTGGCTGAAGGAAATGTATGAGAAGCGTGCATCTTGGGTTCCATTGTATTTGAAGGGGACTTTTTTTGCAGGAATTCACGTGAATGAAAGTTTAGATTCATTCTTTGGTACACTTTTGAATGGCCAAACACCTCTGATGGAGTTCATTTCACGGTACGAAAGAGGTCTTGAGCGACGCCGTGAGGAAGAAAGGAAAGAGGATTTTAATACCTCCAATTTTCAACCATTCTTGCAGACAAAAGAAGCAGCAGAAGATCAATGTAGAAGGGTTTATACCCTGACTATATTTAAAATATTCCAAAAGGAGCTCCTGCAATCCTACAGTTATCTAGGATTTAAAATTTATGAAGAGGGGGTACTCAGCAGATATTTGGTGCGTAAGTGTGGGAATGATCCTGAGAAGCATGTTGTCACCTTTAGTGCATCCGGTATCACCGTTAGTTGTAGCTGTCAGATGTTTGAGCACGAAGGCATTCTCTGCAGACATGTCCTAAGGGTTTTCCAGATTTTGGAATTACGAGAAGTTCCAGCTCGTTACATCTTACACCGCTGGACTAGAAACTCTGAGAATGGCGTTTTTCCTGACACAGAATCATGGAACAGCCCTCAGGAACTCAGGAATTTGATGCTATGGAGTCTAAGAGAAACTGCATGTAAATATATAGATGCTGGTACAACGTCTCTTGACAAGTACAAACTTGCTTATGAGATTTTGCAAGAGGGGGGCAGGAAGCTATGTTGGCATCGGTGAGTTCTTCTAATTTGGATATAGACGATTGTACAATCAAGTTTGTAGGTTTTTGTGTTAACAAACATAATTGCTTTTGGAGGGTTGTAGATAACAAAACAAAATTTGCAACACAATTTCCTCAAGAGGTGATCGATCAGAGATAACACACGAAATTGCTTTCTAAGGTTATAGATAACGAACAAAACATGCGACACATCATAGGTGTCTCATAAGAAGATAATTGAATGTAATGTTCTTTTTTGTTTGTTTTTTAATAAGCAAATTCTTAAGCCCGAGTGTTGGACGAGTAAGGTACAAATCACAAATGGCATGCGTTGCACGGCAAAGCATAAGGCAATTCCCTGTAGATGATGAAAGGCAGTCAAAAGCTTCTATTTAGTCCATGTCATTACCAATCAATTCAAACATTGACGGCCATACAATGCCAACTTGCTGCTTGGGTCTAAGGATCCCACCAAACAAAAAAAAAAAAAAAACCCTTTTCAAAGCAAAACCGTGATTTTGAGGGGCCCATTTCCAAACACCTCTTAAAATTCCATAATTGATTATTATTCAATAGCAGTGGTTTTAGAGGCTAATACCATGATTTTTCTAGAAGTTATGGGTGATCAACTTTTAAGGAAAATAATGAAAGTGGTTGAAGGCAGTATGTCGGACATATTCTTCATTCCTTTTTTTTTTTTATTCAAAGACAAATTTCATTAAAAAGTAAAAAGATTACAACAATTAAAAAGTTAAATAGTAAGACAATTATAACTGGAAAAAGGAAAAGAGAAGGCAGTAGAAGCAAGGCTAGAAAGTTCCTTATCCTTTATAAAAGAAACAACAACAAAGCTAGATGATAAAGCCTTGATATCATGCTGTAGAATATGATCACCAAATGTCATCTTCTCTGCAAGCAAATAAACCAGTCCACAATTTGAGGAGATGCACAGGGAGGCATTTTCCATGTTACTGTTACAAGCCAAAATCCAGACTAAAATAGCATGAAGACATCTTAGAGTAAATCCTGAGGAAAGAGAGTTATCTTTCTGCCAAATGAATGTATGGATCAACTGTGAACGACAGAAAATCTGAGATAAGCAATATGTATTCCTGTGCTTTTTGAACTTAACTAGTTTTATTAGCCAGTCAGGAGATATATTGCTTGATGAAGCGCAAGTGTGAGACACTCTGGATATCTTGGATTGAATAGAACCATAGTCAACCACTGTGTTAAAGGAAATAGCCTGCAAAGTTTGTTTGATTAAGGCCGTAGGCGAAAGAATACCACCTTGGTGAACACAGTGATTCCTATACATCCAAATATTATTGAGAAGTAGAATGATATGTTCCAAAAGATACGATTGATTGCTATGTTTTAGCAAGAAAGCCGTGGACATAAACCATGAACGAAAGGAAGTTAAATTTTCCCATTCTGGCCGGATACCCAATAGACCAAACCAAATGGTCCTAACAAAAGGACATTGAAAGAAAATATGTTCCACAGATTCCAAACAATTGCAACCAAAAACACAGTAAATATCAATCTGGAGATGGTGACTTTTCAAGGTATCACCTGAAGGAATGCATTGATAAACAAGACATTTTTTACTGGAAGAGAAATAGACCACAAATATTTCCAAAATAACTCATCTGGGGAATGACAATTAGAGGAAGATAAAGAATTAAAACCTTCCTTTGTTGAATAAACCCCGGAAGGACTCCCTTTCCAAACTAAGCAATCTGGCAAATTTGTGAAAGAAAGAGGTAAAGATATTATCTTGGTAACAATAGCAGGAGAGTATAGGGATTGTATCAATTGAAAGTTCCATTGATATGGACGCCAAGGACATGAAGTATGCAGGATAAGATCTTTAACTTTATCAATATTCGGTAAAGTTGGAGATCTAGATTGCATGGGCCACCATAATGGGTGGTTGAGAGAAATATCATTACCATTCCCTACCTTCCATTCAAGGTTATTAAGAATAATATCTGCACTTGACATCAATCCATTCCAAATCCAGGAAGAGTTATATAGATGTTTAATGAGTTCTTTTTTGGATAAATCCACATATTTAGCCTGAAGGGTAGAGCCAATGAGCGACTGCTTATCAATTGAAATAATCCTCCAGACTTGTTTTGCCAAAAGGGATTTATTGACCTGTTCTGTTTGTCTGATTCCTAATCCACCCTCAGATTGTGATTTGAAGAGGTGGGATCGATTAAGAAGATGAATCTTCTTTTTTCCAACATCTGATTCACCCCAGAAAAAATCCAAGCATTTGTTGTCAATTTGATTACAGATATACTCAGGAAGCTTAACACATGATAACACATAAATATTAGCAGCTGACAAAACTGATTTAATCAAGGTGAGCCTGGAGGCTTGAGATAAAAGCTTAGCTTTCCAAGGAGTTGTTCTCCTATTGATCGCAGAGACTACCTGATCATATATCTGATGCTTGTTTTTTCCTGGGTCAATCCAGGTACCCAAGTATTTGCCAAGTTTCTCTGAATAGGTCATTTGAAGACATCTAGCCAGACAAGATTTTTCAGATGAAGGGATATTCGGGCTGAAGATAATAGTAGATTTACTTTTATTTACTGATTGCCCTGACCAATAGCAAAATTGGTCAATGATTTACTTGGCTGTTTCAAAGGCTGCCAACTTCCCTTCTAAAAATAACAATGAATCATCAGCATAGAGGAGATGGGTGATGGGATTTGCATTGGCAGAAATTTTGACTCCTCTCCATAGCTTAGCTTGCTCTGATTTTGAAATCATATATGATAATACATTAGAAGCAATGATGTAAAGAAATGGAGAAAGAGGATCACCCTGCCGAATACCATTATTGGGAGAAATGTTGAGAGCAACTTGACCATTAATATGAATCTGATAATGCACGGTAGAGATACACTGATATATTAGATGCACCCATTTTGGAGGAAAATTCATCAGTTCCAGATTAGCTTGAATGAAGGACCAAGATAGCCGATCAAAGGCCTTAGAAAAATCTAGTTTAATAGCAGCTAGTTTTTTCGGACCTTTATATGCAGTATGGATTTGATGAACAAGATCTGCAGTCAACATTACATTATCTGTAATTAATCTCCCTTTGAGAAAGGCACTTTGATTAGGTGCAATTAGTTTAGATAATAGACCCTTTAGCCTATTGCATAAGACTTTGGAAATAATCTTATAGGAAACATTGCTTAAACTAATAGGCCGAAAATCCTTGAAACTTTGCTGGTGACCTGACTTGGGAATTAAAATGATGTTTGTCTTGTTCATCGATTTCAAGAGATAACCAAAAGTCCAAAAGGAATTAGTCATATTAAAGACATCCCTGTGAACAATATCCCAATTCCTTTGATAACCATCTGGACCAGGGGCACTATTTTTGGGAAGGCTGAAAACAGCCTCCTTCACTTCAGATAAGGTCAGTGGAGCTAGTAAGTCATTAGAATCTTCCATACTGAGCTTAGGCAAGTTTAAGGACTGCATTTCCTGCTTTAATGCAATTGAATCTATTGAGACAGAACCTTTGAAGATGTTGGAAAAATAATTAAAAGCTAAACCTTTAATTTCCTCAGCCTCTGAAGTCCATTGTCTTTGAGAGTTTTTTAACCTGAGAATGGAATTCTTGATTCTTCTCCTATTGACAAAAGAGTGGAAGAATTTCGTGTTTCTTTCTCCATAAGCATGCCAATTTAATTTGGCTCTATGTGCCCAATAACTCATCTCACAATCATACAAGAATTCCAACTCATGCTTATCTTGAATAATTGCTTGTTCAATCTCAGGATTTAGGGCATCAGAACGAGAGAAGGACAAGGGATAACTCTTAAGCTTATCTTCCAGTACTTGAATTCGTTTAGGAAGGTTACCCACATGACTCTTGGACCAATTCTTCAGAGCAGTCAAGGTAGATTGCAATTTACATTGAAGAACATAACTCAGAGATCCTTGATAATAAGTAGACCAGCTTTCATTAATGATCCTTTGACATTCTGGAAATTTATAACATAAAGGTTCAAATTTAATTGAATGTTTTTTAGGAACTTCCAGAAGAGTAGATACAATAATCGGGCTATGATCTGAAGCAGCAATGGCTAGAGCTTCCACATGAGACATAGGAAAGAGATTCAACCAAGATGAATTACAAAACGCCATATCCAATCTTTCCATGATCAAATCTTGACCCCGCCGATTATTAGTCCAAGTGAATTTTGGTCCTTTTTGAGAGAGATTATACAGATGACAATTATCTAAACATTGCTGAAAGCTATTCAGATGGCTAGAATTACCAACACCTGATGATTTGTTTGAATGCAGGAAGATTTGATTAAAGTCCCCAACTATTAACCATGGATCCTTGATATTGGGGGACATCATTTCGAACCATTCCCATAATAAATGATGATTTGTTCCAGAAGAAGGGCCATAAACGAAAGAAACATAACAGAAAGGAGATATAGCACTACCAGGCACTTTACAATGACAAACAGTAGAGGACAAGTCTAAGACTTCAACATTCAGATCAGGATTCCAGGCTATCAAAGTACCACCCCCAGATCTGATTGCATCAGTGCCCACAAAGGACTCAAAACCTAAGTTAACTAGAGGCTTACAAGCAACTGATACTGCCACTTTAGTTTCAGAAAGAAAAATAAGATTTGGCTTATTTTTATGTATAAGTTGCTTGCACCTTTGAACTGCCGTGGCTTTTTTAAAACCACGACAGTTCCAACTTAGGATTTTCATGGCCCCTCGGGAAGCTTTCCTTGGGCCGCTTCCCTAGCCACTTTGACAGAGTTGAGAACTTGAATGGAAGATTGATTAAGAGCAAATGAGAAGATGGAGAAATCCATGGATGATGAAACCAAGATAACAGGTGATACACACTTCTTTTTAGAATGAGGGGGAAATCCATCAAATTCTGTCGACTGACATTCATCAATGTCTTTCAGAACCTTCCGCTTCCCTAAATATTTGCTATCATCCTTACTTGAGAGGTTACAGACCTTGCGCTTTCTAGAGAAAAAAACGCTCAAACATGAGCGAGGCTCGTTCTTAAGCTTTCTATTATGAGCAAACCTCAAACAAGGCCGTTTAAAATTTGAACTATCTTGAGTCACATTTTCCAACTTTCTTTTACAACCTTTACCACCCAGCATATCCCCATTCTGAGACACTTCTACCTCAGGAAAGAACAAAATGTCAATCAATTCATCCGAAATTCGCAACTTTTTATGATCAGGGATGCCAGAGGTTTCTTTAAACTGTCTCTTAATACCAAGAATTGAAGTTACTTCAGTTTGATTCAACTTAGACCGTTTGAAAGCCAATAAAGGAGTTTCAGAAATATCAAGATATTTTCTCTTTAAACAAAGCTGATGGAAAAAAGAACATTTGTCTACAAGAATCTTACGCCTTTTCCTTGGCTGAAAATCAATATGAGATATTACCTCAGATGATCTTAAGCGTTTACCCGCAAAAACATGATCCTTGCCATCTATCTTAATTGGATTAGAATCCTTTGAGACATTTAAATTTTTATCTGCCCGAAGAGAAAACATTTCTATGGAGATACACTTTAGAGATCCTTTACGAGATCGTTTACGATCCAGGAAATCCGAATCAAAGCACTCCAATTTCCTTTTACACATAACCCTTGTCATGTCAATGACAAGTTTAATTCCAGAATTTGTAAAGTCAGAGAGATACCATCTAAAGAAAGCATCATATTCCACAGAACAAGATTTATTGCCCACAACAGAAATTTTCACCCCAGGATGAGAATAAGGATAAGACAAGCAAGATTGAGCAACATGCCCTATATTCAAGCAATGGGGACAGAGTCGCCCTACCTGTTCCAGAACACAAGAGACTTGTTTGGTTTGATCACCAACAAAAGGAAGCAAGCCAAGAGTAATAGACCGAATCCTCAACATTGAGATATAAACACGAAAATGCAAACCATAGTCATTAAAAGGACTTTTGTCATCATAACAAATGAATTTTCCCATACGATCACCAAGATATCTTGCTATATCTTCAGAATATAAGTTTAAAGGTAAACCATGAACCTGAATCCAAATTGGAAATAAGTGAGCAAAACCATTGACCAAGGGGATACTTGGATTCCATGGAGACAAAGATATAAAATAACCCTGAAGAAGCCAGGATCCATGATTAAGCATGAAGACTGAATCTTCTTGAAATTGGAATTGAAGCAAGAATAAATTCTTACTCTGCGAAACGATTGAAACCCATCCCTGTAATTTCCAGTAAATTCGAATCAAAGCTTTCAATTTTGATGCATGAATCCTGCGACTATCCACAATGTTTGCAAGAACATAATTGCCCACACCAGATAACAATTCATCACATCCGGAAGAAAGAGACATATTAATATAATCTTAATTCCCAACCACCAAATTAATTAAGTTTCAACGCAAACAGAGAAGGGAACAGAGAAACAGAAAATTCCACAAAGAACCTGATTTCCTGGGGAAAAGACAGCCCAGAGGCTTAAGCTTGAAGCAATATCTGAAAATTAATCAAAGGAAGACAAGGTCTCCAGAAATAACTCCACCCCTGAAGCCATGAGACTATAAGAAGATTGAAAGAACCATTAATACGAGTGACAGAGGCGGAAAAAGATAGGGATTTGGTGAGAGAGCCGAGTTGCCCAACTTTAATCACCCTTAGCCTTGCTCAAAAATTCAGAAACTCAGAGGAATAGATGACAGCACAACAGATCAAAGGCTGAAGAGGAAGGTTACAAACAGCGACGGCGAGATTTCTGAGGCAACAGACAGGGATTACTTGAGAGAGAGATGAGAGCTCTCCTTTTACCTTGGACAGAATATTCGAGATTTTGACAGGATTGAAGTTGATTGAAAAACACGATGAGGAAGCTAGGGTTTCAAAAAAAGAGAGACATCAGCTCTCCATTAATAGATAAGCAGATGCCAATCGAGAAGACGGCATGAAAACCCATGGATACAACGAAGACTGAACAAAAAAGTTGCAAGACGACTCCCAACGGCAGCAGCAAGCGTTGCACGGTGGTTGATTACGAGAGAGAGACGAAGCTCCCCAGGACCTTTTCCTATTCGGCTGGCCGAGTTTGTTACTATTCTTTTTTTGGACATATTCTTCATTCAAATGTAAATATTCATTTATGCTTCTTTAGCCCAGATAATCTTTTATATTTATCATTTTTGACAAATTTAGGAACATTAAAGATGTTAAATAAACTACTTGATTATAACTTGTTACCTTGTGAAAACTTGTGTATATCCTTATATTATATATTAGTTTGTAAGTTTAAAAAATTAGTTTGGAGAAAAAGTAATTAAATTTAGGACAAAAATTAATCTCAACTAGAATTAACTCTTATATTTAAAATCGGTCATAGTATAATCTAATGATGCACACAGACAATATAACTATAATATTTAAATCGGTAAAGTGGGCCAGGGCCTTTGTACTATGTAGTTTCTTCACTTCCTCTCCGCGTATGATTTATACTATTGGATTTGTTTTCAATAGTTAAGATTTATTATAATATTAAAATATTATTATCTATTTATTGTTGAATGTATAATATTTTTACAAATATATCATATCTCAACCATTGAAAACAAATTCAATGGTAGAGATCCTTAGTGGAGAGGAAGTGGAGATGCTATGCACTGGAGATGTTGAAAATATTTACAAATTGAGACGGAATCTTACCAAAAGAAAATTAAAAGGAAAAAAATATCATATAGGTCAATATTGTTATAATTATCACTCCATCCGTTATTTAATATAAGATTTATTTGGGGTTGATCTTGTTCCTAAATATAAAATATATTTTTTATTTTTGTCAATATTTTCTAAACTGCTTTTTGATATTCCCTCATCAATAATCAAATAAAATATATGGGATTAAGGAAAATGGTTGAGATGTTTTAAAGAAAACATGTTATATTAATTAACATCCCTAATTCAATCAAATCTGGTAAATAGATCATATATTTAGAATTAGAGGGTGTAGAGTATAAATGTGGGTGTCAATAGCGTTACAACCTTTTAAATGCATCTTTTGGAGTTTTACACTTAAAAGCTATAACAAATGAATGAGGTTGAAAGTTTTCCATGATTAATAAGAATAACCTCCTAATGTTACCTTTTCTTTTATTTACATAACAACTACTCCCTATGACCTATTTTGGGAGTTGATTTTGATCCTAAATATAAGATTTAATTTTAATTTTTGTCTTCTTCCCAAATTATTCATATTAGTGCTCCTCTAATAATAATCAATTAAAAGACGGGGGATGGAATAAGAGAAGATGATTGGAATATTTTAAAAAAAATATATCATAAGAGTACTAAATAACATAACTAACATTATTAATTTAATAAAAAATAGTTAAATATATCCTATAATTTTATATAAAAAACTGAATAAGAATTAGGGTTTCTCAATAGGATTTTAATTTTCATTAGTCTTTCTGCCGCAACTCGGATTTCTTGTCAATTGAAATCTGAAGTATTTGAAGCTGCGACCTGCGAGGTAACGTTTCTTTGTTTTCTAATCTTTTCCTTCCTTCTTCCCTCTGTGCCATTAATCCCAAATCCTATTTTCACTTCCGTTTTCTAAATTCTTGAAATTTTGAGCACACTGTCCTCTGTTTGATTTCGGAATTACCAAGATCTTAAAATAAATTGTACTATCTCACTTATTGATTGAGCTGAATTCAGGGATTGAGGCCATCCTTGCTCAGATCTGTACTCAGTATGATCACCATAGTGGGGTAATGAGAGGGCTCTACAAAATGGAGTTAGTTATGACACCTTGATGACCACAGGTATATGTGTGTGTGTGTATTCTTACCATTATTCCCCTGCTTTTTACTTCTTCATTAAAAGAAGACCATCTTAGGGAGAAAAAATTAACACAACTGAGCGGCTTTCTTATTATGTGTTTGGTTTTCATTTGCTTGCTCTTTTTTATTTTTAATCAAATTTGCTTGCTCTTTTCAAAGCATTTTTTTTGTGTGATGAATTTATGTAGTTTCTTGATAAATTATATGTGGATATCCATTGCTGATCTAACATTAATTTGTGTTAAGAAAGAGGATAAGTAATCCTAGCTCTAATGATTTTGTGGTTGTGTAATTTCATTTCCTTGAATTTAGTTATTATATACTTTGAGTAATTAACCTTTTGTGGGACTTTTTGTGAGTTCTTTAGGTTGACTAGTGTTATTGTGTCATTGATCTTTCTCCTTTTGATTTTCTGGATCGAACTTACCTTTGTTTCATTTCGGAAGGCCTCCACTTGTATTTAACCAAGCTCCACCCACTGCCCAGCCATTTTTCTTTGTGTTTCCTCCCTTCTTTAGTGTTTCATCCATTCTATGTAAGGGAAGACACTAACACCTATATTGTGACCCGATTTAATTCGAACTATATTTTATAATAATCTGGGTTGCATTTTACAATTTAGTCCTAATAGGCATGATGTAACATTAACTTGGGTTTAGCATTGTATTAAGAATTGTGAATTTTGTCCTAAATATGACACCTTTTATTTTATCTTTATATTCATTACTTTTTTTTAAAAAAAAAAAGCCAAATACATTCAAAAATGTCAAAAGCACTTTTTTTTTAATACAAATTATGGTTTTGGGACCACACGCCAAGGTTATTCAAATGCTTCTCCCACGTTTGCGCTCACTTTTTGATGAAACAAAGTACGATGCCTATTAAGTGCTTGTTTGGATTGGCTTCTAGGGGCCTAGAAGCCCATCCAAAACGTAGAAGTGCTTGGTCAAAAAAAAAAAAAAAACAGATGTTTGGATTCATTAATTTTCAAAAGTCCTTCTAGCCCAAAAGGGCTTTTACACTGCCAAAAGTCAGAAGTTAATCTTTGTGGCTTTTGGCTTCTCACAAAAGTCCTTCTTCATTTAATAACGATAAAAAACGCAATAAATGCAATTTTGTTATAAATAATAGAAGATAATAGAGAATAGGGGAGAAGAGTAGAGGGAATAGAAAGCCGTTCTTATTCAACGTCTTGAGTTGTATAATACACAATACAAGCCTTGTATTTATAGGTAAGGCTCTAGGGTTACAATATAATCAATCAGCATTAATGACAATATATTGATAATAGGAAATATGAGTTATGGACATCCATAATAATAGGAAATTCATAACACTCTCCCTTGGATGTCCATGACTAAACATGTGCCTCATTAAAAAACTTCAACTAAGTAAAACTCAATGGGAAAAAAACTTAGTAGAAGAAAAAGAGTACAATGCTTAGTGATACACTTCATAATGCTGCCTCATTAAAAACCTTGCTAGGAAAACCCAGTGGGAAAAACCATAGATAAGGGAAAAAGAGTACAGCGTGTATCAACTCCCCCTCTTGACAACATCAGTTGATATCTCTGAGTCTACGAAGTCCGATGCCATAAACAAGCTTCTCAAATATTGTAACAGAAAGTGACTTGGTGAACATATCTGCTAAATTTTAGTTTGATCGGATTTGTTGGACATTGATTTCACCATCTTCTGTTGATGTAGTCCACCCTAATTCCTTCGTGTTAGTGAATCAATGTATCAAGTTGATTAGCAAATGATATACCAGCTCGTGCATGGCTAGTCAGATCAAATATAATTACTCCAATTATACTAAGATATGGTACTTCCAGACTAAGTATTTTTTCATCACCTTCTTGAATTCTAAAGACATGGTACTTCTGGACCAAAACTTCTCCATCAACTTCTTGAGGTATAAAATGATCTTAATCCACATTTAATGATCTTATAACTATTGGAGCACATGGTGATTTATATATAAAGAAACATTTTATTCTTTCAAAGTATTTCATTTCAAATTCTTTCTTGAAGTATGTTTTTAGCTTCTGCAGGCTCTTTAGGAGTTTAAGCAATATTCAGATTTTGCAAGCTATTCAGGAGTTCCAGAGATATCTAAACACATCAAGAGTCTTAATAACATTGAACATATATTGAAAGATTAAATACAATATATTCTTCTTTCAATCGATATCTATCGATTCGATAATACCATAGTTGTCCAGGTTGCTTTGAACCATATAGGTATCTGGATTAAAATGTTTGCTTCTGGAAACTGTAATCCTTTGGGGAGTTTCATTTGTTTAAGTCATATGCTTCTAGAAAATCCTTCAGGGACTTTCAAATGATTAGATCTATGTCTATATATACATTTGATCATCCAAGGGTTTCATAAATATTTTTCTAGATAATACTTCTAGTATTTTAAATCCTTCTAGGATTCACTATAATTCACAATACAATGACTCATGGGTCATTATCATATTCTCTAGACGCATACCAAAGTTTTCATATATCGCCATACTTCTAGATTAAGATGACATGAAATTTAATCCACCACAAGAGAATATCTATCAAGATTTAACTTCTGCAAAAAATATTGTGACTATATCTCTCCCCCCTTTTTTCGCACAAGGGTTCTGATTTATACAATACTAGCATTGCACTTCGGGTGCTTAAGCTAAATACACAAATTTATGTTATGATACTTCATGTCACGTCTTTTTATTTCCTACTAGCTAGCCATCTTTATGTCTATATCTCATGACATTTTTGTATAGAAGATCCTCATTTGATCACATGATATTATCATCAAAATTCTTGTCAACAACTTTATCTCTTTGTGGTTCCTTTTTGTTGTGACATAACTTTATTGAGATCTCTATCTCTCTTTTAGGTACCTACACCTCTTCTGGGGTATTACAAATAGTTATGTCTCAATTCTTGCCTCATCTGTATGATCATCTTGATTATTTGCTCCATTTTCTTTTCTTTTGGAACCGATCATTTTCTCATGCTTCAAGATGGTATCATTTTTTATCTGTACTGATTGAAGCTTAAGCTGGAATGAGGTATAAGAATTCTTATGTTGGTCAGTAGTTGCATCTGGCAAATATTTTGTAATATTTTATGTATGCATCATTTGATGAACTTCTGGTTCATATCGCTATATTTGAGGATCTATGTTGATGCATACTATGTGATATATCTTCCAGCTATTCATTTTCTCCCCCTCAGGTTGGGAAAACTTTGTCAAATGACAACCAACTAATCATGCTATATAAGTCTGCTCAATCCATTTATTTTCTCTAGAAACATCATTTTGTTTCATTTAGAGATAAACAAGAGGAAGAAGGTTCTTATCCAACATTTATCCCAACTTTCAATGAATATCCATCTATGTGCATAATTGTGGTGGAACACTATAAATAAATATTGCACATTATAAGATGAAAACTATCTGGCTACTGACCAAGAGCCAATGGGAGAATTCATAATACTATGTTGGCATGATGCATTTATATGTGGTAGTATGTAAAATCATTCCTTCCAACTCTAAAATTGGAATTTTGTTCTCATAAGTTTTGATCTAGCTGCTCAGGGAGGCTTCGATAGTAGTATTGCTAGATATATTTGTTAAATATGCTTTTACATAGCATATATTCATTGAAAACTTGATAAACAATCACTAGTGATTTCTATGGAAATCATATGGTTGCATAGTTGAGAACTAATGTACTTCTTAGAACAAATTTGCAAACTTCAAGTTGCAAGTTGATCATAGACACCGATATGATTATTTTATAGATGCATCCATTATTGATAAAGTACTAATTTAGTCCATATGATGTCTACATGGGCCAATATATATTTGATACCGTACAAATGTACACGTATCCAATTCCAACCATAGCTAGTGATGTTCTCGTATTTACTTCTTTTGAGAACAAACAATACATAAAAACACTTGTTATTTATAAAGGATCTTCTGGTTCTTCAACGAGTGTTATTATGCATTCAACATTATATTTTGCATCACTATGATCCGGGATGATCTAACCGGTCATGCCAAACAATACATCCACAAACTTCATGTTTGTTATCATATAACTTCTGGTTATCGTGTCATATTATTAATTTGACCTTCATTGGGAGATTATACGAATTTTATGGAAAGTATAGGAGTGAAACTCCATCCAATATGACTCATACTTATATTCTAATAATCTCCCCCTCAAGTGAGTCATGTAAACATACTTTCCACTTACAAAATAAAAATATTAGTTCTTCAAGAACTATAAATATATCGTTGTATACATATCGTTCTTCAGGAACTGTCATATATATATATATTCACTATGTAATTTGTAAACTCAATAGAAATATGAATAATTAAAATTTATAAGAATTTAAATCAAACTACATAAAAATCACACTACAACATATGAGATATTTAAACTCATCAAAAGTATGAATAACATTTATGCCAATAATTATTGCAAACTCATTTTCTTATGTATTTATAAAAACATATATCTACATCCTTCTATAAATAATCTTGCTAACTTTATGCTAAAGTAAAATAAGGATCATTGAACGGGATTGTTAGATCAAATATCATATAACATATCAACTTTACGCTCAAATATTACTAATACAAGAGCACATAATTGCCATGGTAATGGTCAACTAAGATAAAATATATGTGGTTTTATTGGCATAAATATTTTTTATTTAGTGTTAATTGAAATTTTGCTCATCTAGCTCTTCAGGAGCATTAATCAACAATGCATAACAAAACATGATTGTCTTTATTTATTTCTTATGGAATTAACTATTATTTATTATGATATAAATCTCCATAAACGTTAGTCTTCAGGACCATTACAATAATATTTTCAGAATATATATTGTGCTAATACTTGAACGACAAGCAATTTGGTTCAAACCATTAGCCTTCATGGCTATATTTCATTTTTGATATAAATGTGGTTATTAAATTTCTCAAAAGCATATCAAATGTAGAGATATTATTTCTCTCTTCTCGCACCACAAATTTCAACAAGTATTAGTCTGATTTGTAGGAACTCAATAAAAATAAATCCAATGTATATGACTTTTGGCCAATTAATAAGAGATTCAAAATTATATATCTTCTGGCTATTAAATATTAAAATAAAAAAATGAAAAATAAATAAATAAATGGCTTCTTGCCATCTAATAATGTTAAAGATTATATGATATATAATCTCAAAATTAGAAATTAAATCTATATAGCTTCTAGCAATATATAAAGATAGAAAATCAAATCGATATTCGTTTTTTGTAATGGAACTAACTGTAAGCTTTCAAGGAGGTTGCGAATATTGATCTGAACTTCAGGTTCCATTGAAGATAATAAGTCAGAGTGCAAAGGAATCTTTATAAAAAAAATGATTGGAACTTTGAGTCCATAAAAAAGCACTCCATATCACAAAGATTAATTATTTGACCATAAAATGGAAAAACATATATTTATGGCATCTAGCCATTAAATACCGAAATAAAATAATAAAAAAAATTAGAGGTATATGGCTTTTGGCCATAAAAAAAAATTAATGTGACTTTAGTGTAAAAACACATTTGTTATTGGATAAAATCACGCTATGCGGTTATACTGTCTAGATACCCACCTAAATGCATGCATTGTATTTAAATATTTAAGTATCCTATAATCTAGGCATATCAAATATCTCACATATAGTATTTTCCAATAAATTAGAGGCATATGGCTTCTGGCCATTTAATATTAAAATAAAAAAATTTGAATGTATATGGCTTCTAGCCCCAAAATATTAAATTAGAATAATTAAATTGATATGGCTTTCTAACCATAAAATTAAATCTATGTGGTTTCTAGCCACAATATATTAAACTAGAATAATTAATTGATATGGCTTATAGCCATAAAATTAAATATATATGGCTTTCGGCCATAAAATATTAAAATTAGAATAATTAAATTGATATGGCGTATAGCCATAAAATTAAATCTATATGGCTTCTATAGAGAAATTAAATTTATATGGCTTCTAGCCATAAAATTGAATCTATATGGCTTCCGGCCATAAAGTATTAAAATTAAATTTATTTGGCTTCTCACCATAAAATTAAATCTATATGGCTTCTGGCCATATAATGTTCAACCATAAAAAAATGAATTTATATGGCTTCTGGCCATAAAATTAAATCTATATGGCTTTTGGCCATATGATGTTCAAACATATGGCTTCTTGCCATATTATAATTAAATAGAAAAATTAAATTTATATGGCTTCTGGCCATAAAAATAAATCTACATCAAGTGGAACTTCAAGTTCCATTAAAAATGACTTCAGGTTAAAAAAAAATTATCGACTGTTATGTGGAATATCATGTTCCTTTAAAGTCGGTAGCGAATGTATTAAAATATAGAGTGAAGCTTCAGGTTCCATGAGAGATGACTTCATCAATAGTGTATATACAACAACAACAACCAAGCTTTATCCCATTAGGTGAGAGATTATTACATCAATGGTGTATACATTAAAATATAAAGAGGAACGTCAGGTTCCATAAAAAAAATGACTTCAAATCAATGATAATTACACTAATGTAAAGTAAAACTTCATGTTCTATGAAATATGACTTCAGGTCAACATAAGAAATTATAAAGAAAGATGAAGATGAGGAGAAATATAAAGGTGAACTTCAGGTTCTCCATAAGAGCATAACATCAAAGGATTCTATGAATAAAAATAGATTATCTTGGTTAGAGGCTCGTGCTGATAACGTGTTATAAATAATAGAAGAAGATAATAGAGAATATGGGAGAAGAGTAGAGGGAATAGAAAGCCGTTCTTATTCAACGTCTTGTGTTGTATAATACACAATACAAGCCTTGTATTTATAGGCAAGGCTCTAGGGTTACAATATAATCAATCAGCATTAATGACAATATATTGATAATAGGAAATAGGAGTTATGGACATCCATAATAATAGGAAATTCATAACAAAAATACTCACCTACCCTTCCTTCTTCTCACCTTACATGAGCTCACCATTTCTCAGCTGCCCTTTCTTCTCAACACAACAAGCGGCGGCGGCACTGCCCTAAACCAGATCGACCCTTCCTTCTTCTCACTCGTGGCTTCCTTCCTCTCACCACAAGCAGATCTATCACCATTTCTTCACCATAAGCTGCGATTCCTTCGTCTCACCCGCAACGGGGGCACAAAGGAAGCTTGGAGGTTTGAAAATTCTCACCTCCCCCTTCATTCTTCTCACCCATTCCTCAGAGCACACACCATTTCTGTACCATCACCTTCCCTTTCCTTTTCACCCGCAGCGACGGCGTGCAAAGGAAGCTTGGAAGGCGCCAGTTGTTATCCGATCTCCTCCTCTTGTTCAACTCCTCTAATCTGCTCATTCTACTCTTCGACCGCCAGTCTGTGATCTGCTTGTCTTTTTTTTTTGGTCATCGGCTGCTGTTATCTCTTGGTTAGAGAAACATTTTGGTTTCCTATATCTGCTCTTGTTCCTTCTTGACTTTTGTTGCTCATTTTTCATGTTTCCCTCCCCTTTTTTTCAGAGACAGCGAGAAGAGAATCGGTAGGGGAAAGAGAAGAAAGTCTGCAAGGAGCAAGGATTTTTTCTGTTGAGGTATAGAGAGCTTGTTCTTTCGCTTTTTGGCATTCTTCTTGTTTATGAGACAAAAATATTTATTCTGTTATCCGATCTCCTCGTGTTCATTGTGCTCTGATCTTTTTGTTCTGCTCTTCTTCCGTAGGTTGCTACTTCCCCTCGAGCTGCTCCTCAGAGTTTCAAGCAATACCAGATCTTCTATCCTATCCTGGATCTCTAAGTTTTAACTAACGATGCATGGTTCTTTTTCTTCAGGTCATTTCCCTTCTCTTCGCTTTCCATTCTTCTTACAATACCATTCTCTGTTGTTAATTTAATTCGGTTTTTCACTGCCACTCTATTCTGATTCGTTTTCTTTCATCCTTCCTTTCTTTGATTCCCTTTATTGATTTTTACCAATTAGTACTATAATGTGTTCCCTATTGCTGGCATTTTTCTGTAATGTTTTTCTTGAATCTGAGTTAGCACTACGTGTACTTGTGATTCGCTATCTGTCTATCAGTTGTCCTGGAATGCTGCAGAATTTGTAATAAGTTTGAAATTGAATTCAATTTCTATGAATTTCTGTTTTAAATTGTATCAAAATTGATAAAAAGAGGTAATATTTTACGTGGTTGAATTTCTATGAATTTCTGCCAAATTTCTCACTTACAAGGTTGAATTTGATACCTTTATTTGACAAAAATGTTGATATGAGATTCTTATTGTTATACCAATAAGAATTGTGAATAAACAAAAGGCAATGGACAAAAGTAAAGCAGCATGGGATAGACCGACCATGGAACTTTTTATCAAAGAAATTCTTGAGCAAATATACCATAAACAACGTAAAGGAGGATCACTTACAAATGTAGGGTGGAAGAACCTTGAAACTGCATTTAAAGGATAATCAGGAAAACAATATGACAAAAAACAGTTAAAAATAAATTTGATAGTTTGAAGAAAGATTGGTCCAAATGGGAGGGACTCTTGAAAGAGACCAGCGTAGGTTGGGATCTGACAACAAATATGATTGTGGCATCAAATGAGTGGTGGGAGAAGAAAAAACGATAAACACAATTGTTAAACTTAAGTTATAAAATGTAATATTACTTTAGATAGACTTTTGTTTTGATTGTTTGAATTATTGCAGGAAAATCGGGAATATGAAAAATTTAAGTATAATGGGCTGCCTTTTGCAAAGGAGTTAGAAATAATATTCAAAGATACGTCGGCTTCCGGACAGGATCTAGAAATAATATTCAAAGGTACGTCGGCTTCCGGACAGGATCAGTTGGCACCATCTTCAACCCCCAAGATAATGAAGATCAAGATGATGTTTATTGACCTAACATGGAACTATTAGAGGGGTCAGGGGACAGTGAAGAAGACCTTCCATAATTTAGCCGTCAACCGCGATTTGAAAATCACAATGAGAGCTTCAATTTTTACCATTCAAGTTTGAGGTGTACTATAGAGTAAAGCGAGATGAAGAGGGAAATTGAGAGAAGTAAGAGCTTGAGGATATGACTGCGATTAGGGCTCCAATGGGGTGTTTTGGTGGTGGGGGTTTTTCTTCTTTTTAAATAGTTTCCACAACTTACTTTATAAGTGAGACGTGGATACTATATTTTTTTATTTTAAAAAAAATATAGTATCCACGTCACGTGGAAAGGGTTTATCCACGTCTTATCTTTTGTGAGACGTGGATACTTGGCCCTGACTAACTATCCACGCCTCTAAGAAAAATGAGACATAGAAAATGAATTGGAATCTATCTCCTGCCTTTATTTTGGCTTTTTTAAATTTATCGCTCTTATTTTAACACAATCCACGTGTCATAAATATAAATGAGACGTGGATTGTCGGCATACTTCTACATGTATTTACACTTTTGCCACCATCTATTTTTCTAAGTCTAACATTTGAAAAAGAGACGTGAACTAGGGACGTAGATAATATTTTTTGTAGTAGTGATAATGAATTAATAGTTTAGTTGCTTTGAATACGATGTTATTTGTATAACTATTCAATTATGTTAATTTATATTGCATAATTCGGTTATTCAGTTCTCAGTTTTCTAGTTTTAATATTGATTAATTTTAATTTTTCGGTTCTTGACCAAAAGCCAGCCAAAAAATTGTTTCTACGCCCTTTCTCACCATTAGTTTCTTCTATTGGAAATTTGTTTAAGATACTTCGGTAATTGCATTTCGGATCACACAAAATTCTCCTAATCATGCCTTGACCAATACAATGAATTGGTGAATGATGAGGCCAAATACCCCTACAAAATTGCTAACGAGCTATGGTTAAAGGATTAAAGACAATGATAGACACCACATTAGAAGAAGAAATTCTTGCATAGGAATGACCTCACAATAGAGGCTAAAGTGTGGTTGCATTTTATGGCAGCTAATATTCACCTAATCGATCACCTTATTGAAATTCCTTGGGACTTAGCCCTACTCACTTACTTGCAGAAGACGCTTACCTGTTGAAGACAGAGCAAAGTGTTCGGATAAGTTTTCATATTGTTGATACGATTTAGGGTTTAGGGTTTAATATATGTAAAAAAAGAGTACATAATAGCATTAGTAACACTTGATAACATAGCATCATTAACTCATGATAGTTTGCTGGAAATAAATTACACAGGCATCCCCTTTTTTTTTTGAAAACATACAATTATGTCCAAATCGTTAACTCTGTTAAGAATATTATAAAAAGATAGTTTTTAATTAAAATTTATAAAAAATACATTCTATTCACTAATTTACCCTTCGTCATATTAAATACTTAATTTCAACTAAATTGTATTGATGAAGTTAAGATTTTTTATTTTCTTAATTCCATTTTTTTGAAATAATTATTTTCTTAATGTATTTAATGATAGAAGTTCGAGTAATATACCTAATGTAGAGATAAAAAGTTTATTGAAAATGGTTAATCATTTTAAAAAAATATATACTTGACCAAATATGTTTATAACTATCTATTTGTAATAATTGTCTTACAAAATATAAATTGAAATGATTTACAAAAACTACCAAATTTAATTCATTTATTCACATGATATAAAATATCTTTAAAATATTTTTATTGAAAAATATAATTACTAGATGTTATAATATACTAAAAATTAATAAATTTGATAAAATATTAAAATGTTTGAAAATACACATTAAAATTGTTTGTTGGTTCATATTAAAAAAAACTATTTTTTGACAAATATAAATGTTTCAACAATTATTATGTTAATAGGGTGTGTTTTTGTCAAAACAAAAGGTTTGGAGTTAAACTTGACAGTTGACTACTGGTTGGGTGAATGGAAAAGGAATATCTAATATGTGAGGGAGGATTGTATAACACATATTTTGATTTTAAGGGAGGTTTATATATATATCTATATTCAAAATAGAGGTGTGTTTATGTAATTTAGATGAAATAGAGGGGTAGTCAATGTATTTTACTGTTTAATGTACTACCTCTCGTGCTTATGAGATGAAATGGGAAAAGTGGCTTATATTCATGATCAAAGGTTAACTCCAACTAACTAATAAAGAAGTATGGTAGACTGTTTAATTGTAACATGTGATCCATGCTATTATATTATGAGTTTATAACTATGAGATAAAATGGGAAAAGTGACTTATATTCATGATTAAAGGTTAACTCTAGCTAACTATTAAAGAAGTATGGTAGACTGTTTAATTATAACATGTGCTTCATGATAACACATATCTTGATTTTAAGGGAGGTTTATATATACTTTCAATATAGAGGCTGGTTTTTGTAATTTAGATTAAACAAAGGGGTGATCGATGTATTTCACTCTTCAATGTACTACCTCCTGTGCTTATGAGATAAAATGGGAAAAGTGACTTATATTCATAATCAAAGCTCATCACCGTATGAAGCATGAAGCAGCTAAATTGCTCGGGGAATTCATTGATAGTTACTTTGCCGGGGGCTATTCTTCTTTTTTGTCGATCGAGCCATCATAGACAGTTCCTCAAAGCCAGGAAGATTATTTTGCAAGCGGGCAAACTTTAGCTTTAGCTTTTTCTTCCATGCTGCTTTTCTATCTATGAATCCAAACCAGAAGGTGTTAAGCGAGGGTCCGTGGGTTAAAAAAGGCCATTACCTGGTGGTGCAGAGATGGAGTCCAAACCTAAATCCCGGGTCACGAGAATGGTCATCCAGCAGAGCGTTTGGTGGTAAATACATTGGTGGCTATCAGCCGGTTGGCATGTCCCTAGTTCACCAAGGGGCTTTCTTTGGAGGTAATTTATAAATGAGAATAACATCATAATTTCTGTAATTGACATATTTAATATAATTTAGCTTAATCATTGCTTTTCTAAACTAATTCTCTGAATGCTTTGTTATGTACTGGTAGCATATAATAATGTAAATTATTTTATTTTATTTATTTTAATATGGTCCAATAAATTTATTTGTCCTTATTAGCATGATATTATGTCAGTGGAGTGGCCGATTTTTTTTTTGTGTTCATCTGTGCTATACCCGATTTAGATTTTTAAATGAACCTCCTTCCTCACTTCATTTAATCCATGACATGACTGTATCTTCAAATTTCCCCCTTTTCATTCTCGGTTTGGCTATGCTTACAATGCTCTCTCCATTGGCATAAAACATTCAATGGCTAAGAAATTATTATGTGAAATCATTGAACATACTCCTTCGATCCTATTTATAGCTATAGGATAGAGATAAAGTTTTATTTGATCTTATTTATATGGCATGTTATTAAATTTCATGTGTGAATGAACTATTTAACCATTTATTTATTATGTGTTGACTTTATTTTCATATGATGTAGTGGATATCAAATAAAAGTAAAGTTGAAAAGTTGTTAACTTTTAAGTTAAAATTAATGGGGTTTTAGGGTTTGTATGAAATATGTTAAAAGTTCCTTATAAATAGCATTAATTAGATGGGTATTTGTTCAAGCACAACGCATATAATGTTTATTTCTTCCAATGCATACTTGCTTCTCGTCACGTCAATACAATCAATTGCATTGTTCTGTGGCCGTCCTTCTATAAAAGGTGAATTGTTCTTCTCCTTCCATGTTTGTGTATATTTGTTAGGTTCTGAAGATGGTTTCCGTCCAAAGTGTTACCGATTGGATCGACTAGTCCGATCTGGGCTTTCGAATACTTTTTTGTCTTCTTTGTAGGACGAATTAAGGGGTACATGTCATGATTTGGTTGAGGGAATGGGAACCCGGTGTCACCCTACACTACACACATGTAAATGTTGTGTGAATACAACTTCCTTTGCTCGCAATTGGTTTTCTTTTGGTTCTGCATTGTTATGTTTTCATTTTTTGCAGGAACACATTCCCCAATTTAGGAAAGACCTTATGTGGTTGCTGGTAAATCATGAGCTAAACGCTAGCTGTGAAGATGCTTTAGAGCTTCTTCAGGAAGAAGGAATTGGAAAGAAGGATGATAGCGTTATTGAGAACATTATAAGACAAGAAAAGACCTTTGAGACCAAATGACGATGCTTTTCTTAGTAGTTATGTTATCTTGTTATGGGTAAATCTTATAATGTACTCTCTTCGGTCATCATTATAAGAGGTAGTCAACATTTTTACTCATAATAATAAAACATGTTGAAATCATTTATTATTGGTGGATTTAATAATTTTTTTCATTTATACCTTTACTCATTGATTATACACACTTTCTCTCCTCTCCTTTTATAATTTAATTTACAAGGGTATAAATGGAAAACAAGCATTTATTATTGTGACTTTTGTATATTACCTCTTATATTTTAGACCAAAAAATTTGCCAAGGTACCTTTTATATTTTGGACCAAAGGGATTAGTTGGAGATTTGTAAATTCTTAAGTCAATGAGAGGTTATGTTGATTCATGCCATTCTATTACATTTGTTTTTTTGTATCTCAAATATCAATATCACATATCAGGTGTATTGGTGTTGGCATCCTAAAATGTGCTTGCAATGTTGCAAAGTTGAATTTTTAAATTCACCAACTTATAAGGAATGGTATAAAGAATTACCAAATTCTCATAAGGCATTGCTAACTTTGGATAAAGGCATACCAACATGCCTCTAACTATGTACCAACTTTTTAACCATTCTTTACCAAATCTTTTTGTTTGCTACCAGAATGGTATAAGACATTACCAAATTCTAATAAGGTATTACCAACTTTCGATAAAGGATTACCATGCCCCAAACCATTTGCCAACTTTACCTAAATATTATTGTTAGTTATGAACATTGTAAAGGGGATTACCAAATTCTCATAAGGCATTACCAACTTTGGATAAATGAATACCAATATACCTATAACCATTTACCAACTTCCTAACTACTCTTTACCAAATCTTTATGTTTGTTACCAGAATGATATAAGGCATTACCAAATTCTAATAAAGTATTACCAACTTTGGATAAAGGATTACCAACATGCCTAAAACAATTTGCCAACTTTACTAAAATCTTATTGTTAATTACCAACATCGTAAAAGGGATTACCAAATTCTCATAAGGTATTACCAACTTTTTGATAAAGGATTTTCAATAACCATTTACCAACTTCCTGACTACTCTTTACCAAATCTTTATGTTTGTTACCACAATGATATAAGACATTACCAAATTCTAATAAGGTATTACTAACTTTCGATAAAGGATTACTAACATGTCTCAAACCATTTGTCAACTTTACCAAAATATTATTGTAAGTTACCAACATTATAAAGGGGATTACCAAATTCTCATAAAGTATTACCAACTTTGGATAAAGGAATACCAACATGCCTCTAACAATTTACCAACTTCTTAACTACTCAGTACCAAACCGTTGAGTTTTGAAAAGTAACTACGTTAGTTTGAGTTTTATCTAACATATTTATGATATTTAGAAAACTTTTAATGACCATGTTAGGTGTTTTCTTTCTAACATGATTGATTTAGATTCTCAATCCATTTAAATTTTAGAAAAGCCTTACGACCATGTTAGTCTTGTCCTTTCTAACATGGTTTATTCTGGAAAGTGTTTGCAAAACCACTTTTATCCATGATAGCCTTTAATTGCTTCATAACTGTTGTCTTTTCTATCATGGATAAGTTGCTTTCAATTGTTATTCCATTTTATAATAACTTTGATAGATCATTCTCTATCATAGTTAGGGCTTTAAGTAACTACACTCTTTTCCTTAACTACGATAGGTCTTTTTGTAATTTAGCATTTCCTTTTCTATCATAATTAATGTTTAAATAATTATTTAAAGCTTTTAATAACCATAATAGCTTCGTTATTATAGTTATGATTTTCATTTTTACCTCATTTATTGTTCAAAAGCTTTGTAATTGTAATGGTGATTTGAAATTTGAAATGGATTTTACACAAACATGAATCACATAATTTGCATCCAACCAATCCATACCAATTATCATATCAATCCCACGAAGGGCCAGGCAAACCAGATCAATTTTTGAAACTCTATTTTCAAAATATATATTCAAATCCAAACATGCTAGAGAAGTCTAAAAAATAGCACTTCCAGGAACCGATGCATGCAAATCATACAATAATACAAATAAAGAAAATTCCATCCTCCGGGCATAATCAATAGCAACAAAAAAATAGGATATACTAGAATCAAACCTAGCCTCAGTATCATGACCAAGAAGGGATACCATACCTCTGATCATGCTCGGAGACACTCCCGCCTCCTCAGCTGAAGTAGCATAAACCTTGCCAAAAAGGGCCGGTTGGCTGGCTTGGGCCACCGGCTGCTGTGAATGCTACTGCCTCGAACAATCAGGATAAAAGCCAATAGTATGCCCCAAGTACCCATAATACGTACAAATCCAACCCTTATCGGGATGCGCTCGGCGAACACATGCAGCACAAGGCCCCACAACAATAGGGGCTGAATCAACCAACGCTGTATGGGGTAATTTGGCCACCCCCACCAGACTGCGACACATCACCCTCTTCTTCTGGGAGAAGTCTTGACGAGATCCTCTCTTTTTCTTGTGACCATAACCAGATCCCGATCGAGAACCTAAACCAGAACTAGAACCATGACTACGCCCCTGAACGGGCCTCCTTGCATTACCAGATTAGTTGCCTCCATTGTAACTAGATTTCTTGGCTACACCTCCAGATGGACCCAAGAAAGGAGCAAACGGCTCGGACCACTAGCACTAGTCCTGGCCGTTGTCGCCGTCGAATCACGCTTTAGACGTGCAATACTCCTCAAGGAATCATAGGCATGCTTGAAACTCTTAGACTCACGATCATACATACCCTCTTTGTTGTCTTACCCGGCCCTCTCAATCAATTGCCGAATCTTCCATTTCTCATCATTATAATGCTGCAAATAAGTCACATGCTGAGCTAGCTTAATAGACTGTGAGATATACACATCAGCAGATATCCCTCCTTAATGGAGGTTAAAGAACATTATCTCCCTCTGCTTCTTCTCTAAGGCTAGAAAATAATACTCGAAGAATTTCTCTTTGAATTTATCCCTAGTGGTAAAAGAGTCATCAGATCCAGCCGAACTCTCCTACCACCTCCTAGCCTGCTTAGTCAATTGGAGAATGACTATAGTGGCCTTTTGATAGGTGGTATATGCTACCACAGTGAAGATAGACTGAAGATACTGAATGAATGACTTCGCATCTTCAATTCTCGAATCCACACCATTAAACTCTGGAGGGGTTATGACGAGATATGTCTTTCCAAATCCTTGAGATAGATATATCCTCTGACTTAGGTGACCCTGTCTGCCTTAGGCCTGACTATATGAAGGGGTTCCTTAGCCATCTTGCGGCTGGCCGGATCCATTGGTCCTCCACTTGCAGGACTATCTATGCCGCCAGCACCACCACCGATCCCTGCACCACCAGGGCTTAACATCTCAGCTCTAAGATGCTCAAATATTTGAATCATTAACTACTGATTCTCTTCATGGGCCTCCTAGGCCCTTTGATCCATAACCCTTGCCATAGCTACAATCAGTTGAGCAACTGATGCCTCATTCCCTGGATTCGAAGCAAGCGGAATGCCCAATACACTTGATGTACCCACTCTTCTTGGTTCTACCATCACTCCCTACCCACCTAATAAGTGATGATATCCATATAGAAAACAAACAAACAATCAATAATTTATAAGGAGAGGAGCAATGAACAATGTATATTGCCAGTACTATGACTCATGCACATGCCATGCAATGACAGATATCGAATATGCACATACAATGTTTTAAAAGCCGGACCGGATATCAAACTGGAAATATTAGCGGGTCACGGTTCAAACGGTTGAATCAGTTTGACCGTCCGGTCGGGCCGGTGACGTAATAAATAAATAAATAAATATTTAGCAAAAAATAATTGAATTTATATTAATATATTGGCGCATGTATTCTTAAATATAAGACTAAGTTTAGAAATATTTTGAGTTATAAATTTAAGATTTATTTTTTATTTTTATTCTTTAAATTTATTATTATTCTTTATAATAATTTATCCAAAGAGAATCCATAATATATTTAATATCTATCCTTTATTTGTTTAGAAAACGGTTGAAAAAGAGCATATTAGGAAGTTAAAAAATAAGAGATTTTTATCAAAACTATTTTTTTTTAAAAAAGTAGTGTAGTATTGTAACATTACCTCCAAATTCCACTTTTAACCACTAACAATAATATATTAAAACGTTTATATAGCTAACTATGTTAGGAAAAGGAATTAGCTCAGTAAAATAACTAACATAGTTAGAAAAAGAGTTTTCCATAATATTTATATATAATTCAAATTTCAACTCCAAATCTCTGTCATCACAATATAAATTTTCTTCCCAGTACAATAACAGAGAATTATATTATCCATAATTAATCTCCACACATCATCCTTAAAATACCATACCATAATGGTAATTATACAATAATTCTTCCCAGTACAATAACAGAGAATTATAATATCCATAATTAATCTCCACACATCATCCTTAAAATACCATACCATAATGGTAATTATACAATAATTCTTTCCAAAATAATAATAAGTTTTCAGCGGAAGCATCATACAAAATATGATCCTAAATGTGGCAATACCTCCTGTCCTTCTGGTCCAGAGTATCTCACGATATCAGTGAGAAGTTCCCGGATCCTTCCCTTGACCTCCTACTTCACTCCTAGGACCTGCAAAAGTGAGATCAACGGGGGTAGCCCCAAAACGCAACCACTAACTACTCATCTACATGTGGTGTGTGCTAGCAAGATGTCCAGTGGAATACATATATGTATATACATTATTTCAAACAGCATGCTCAGGTATTCACATATAATGCATATCTTGGTCCCAAATATCTTTTCTCATCGTTTATAATTATAAAATAATCCATCACAATTCATCCTCAATAATAGTATATATATCATTGATAATTACAGACAACCCAAACAAATCTTACTAGAAATGTTGGGAAAACATGTGGGACCAGTCGGGACCTTCCACCCGCCCCTGATCACCACGGTACAATTCACGAGGGACTTTCTACCCTCCCTGAATAGTACCACAGATTAGAAGGATCCCAGTCCTTTCTGAATCCGTGAGGGGCGATATCCCCTCTTTCGTCTTTCTCTCCTTTATTTCCCATAATATATCAATTAGTCCCTGTGGCGCAACAGGGTACCTCATCACGTGATGGCATAATTTCCAATTCACCGGTGTCACATACCCAAATAATTTCTCACAAACAACACAGATATGCAACACCACAATCAGGCACCAGGCCTTCCAGTATTTTCAGAATATACATATATATGAAATAGTTTCCAAAATCATATATATTTCAGTTCCAAATATTTCAAATCACAAATTTATGCCATTTCAAAATAATATTCCACAGGACATTATATTACGAAAAATAATAATATTTCAAGATCTCATTTTCATATCTCATCAATCATCAATTGAAAATCATATCTCAACTGTGATTCAAAATCTCATTTCCATATAACATCACAATTGTCAAATAATAATATTTCAAATTACTTACTAACACTACACACACACATAAACAAGCAGAAAGCGGTTACCTGATAGCTGGCACCAATCTCACAATAGTGCAGCTCCCCCGTGCTAACTCAGTACAATTCAAGCACTACACAATCATACATACTACCACAGTTAATTATTTATCCAACAATTTCATATGTTGGAAATTAAATTACTAACTACCCTTTCTTTGCCCTTACTTATTTTAAATTTCTATTTAACATTTATTCTCCCTTTTTATCTCTAAAATTTATCTCTACTCCATTTATACATATATCCAAAATTATTAATCTTTTCAATAACTATTTATAAAATTCCTTAATATCCCATAATCCCTCAATAATTCTTTAGGTGCAAACCCCAATCAAATCAATTAATTAAATTCCCTCATATAACCTTAATAAACATCTAAAAATCATCAATTTACCCATAAGCACCTCGAATAATTTAAAAGTCCCAATTTCTAAAACTTCCATAAATCCAAAAATTCCTAATAATTAGGAAAACTTCCAACAATGAAAAATCTACTCAGAAAAACTCATAATCGAGGCATAAGTTTCAATTTATTAATTTTAGGACTCCCAAAAATTACCAATTTAGACAAGGTCTAATTTTTCAAGTATAACAAATCGAAAAACTAATGACATAGGAAGGTAGAGGAGACTTACGGGATTCCAAAAATATGCTTAGTTGGCCGAAAAACTTACTATTCCTATACTAACAGACTCTAATAAGTCTAGTGATAGGAATATATATGGTGGAAAGAGAGAGCAAGAACGAAGAGAGAGAGAGAGAGAGAGAGTGAGGGACGAAGACGGTGGGGGGTGTGTGTTTATATATATGTGATGCACAGTAAATGAATAGTAACTCAATAGTAATGAATAGTAACTCAATAGTAATAATAATAATATAATAATATAATTGATGAATAGTAAAAAGTTGCAAAATCACGGGTGAGGAATTGGAGAGTCACGGAGGGAATAGGAAAAAGACTGGGAATAATGCACTACTCGGTCCTAAAATCCTCAAATAAGATATTTCTTTTGAACCAAAAATTTTCTTTTTACTTTCAAAATTTTCCCTATAATATCTTTTATTTATTTACTCCCACAATAACCTCTTTTGAGTCTAAAAATAATTTCCCCAAAAATTATTATCTTCCAAATAAGGGAAAAACTAGGCCTTTAAAATCCTCAAAAACACCTCAAAATTCTTCAAATATTCTCATAATCCATCATTTCTCATTAATCAATTCCTATTTAACCCCATAAATCCTTAATTAATTTTTAGGATGTTACAAGTATTATTAGGTAAAGGCGTGTTGCATACGCTTACTGCAATCCTCACTTTTCACGAGGCATTAGTCACGGGCTCCAAATGAAATCAAATCACCATGTTTGCTTTTTATCTCTCCGGTGGGTTCCTCTGTGAAAATCGCCTTGTTCGAACTCCAGTTCAAGACAAAAAGAGAATGCTTTCACCATCAAGCTATACCTTGAAGATTGAAGAAGAGTGGGAGACAAATGAAGGATCATATATTTTTGTTTCAACTCAACAATGAAATTGATTATGTATTTCAGATAAGAGTTTCACCCTTTTTTTGCAATGGTCTTGTATATTTCTTTAGTTTCTGTTGATTGTTTGTCATCTCACCCCTTTCGCATCCTTCCTTTTTGTCTGAACTTCTATGGTGTGCAAGACTCGTCCGGTTTTTTAATTGCCGTTCCGGGTAACGGATGGATTCCGGTTAGCGGCTCAAAAGCCGGTTTTGGGCGGCTTAATCCGGCCTAACTCTTCAGACGGTTTGACTGTGTAAGCCAAGCGGTTTCTTCCTCCGGCCGACGGTCGGGCCGGTCCACCCGTCCGATCCGGTCCGGCCTCAAAAACCTTGTGCACATATGCATCTTCCGGGACTTTACTTTTAAAAATTGATACCAAATGTAAAATCCTTTCTACTAATTACCATTTCAACAAAGCATAATCATCTTTAAATCTTTAGAAAACAAACTTAACACCATAACTATGATAGAAAAAAAGGAAACTTGCAACCCAAAGTGACTATCATACTTAGAAAGTATTTGCCTACCTCTACACACTAACTATAATAGGATATAACTATCATAGTTATTTAAGATTTTAGATAACTATTTCACTCTTAACTACAATAGAAAAGAAAGATTGATATATTAAAATTGTCTATTGTAGTTAATTGAAAAGATTGACCATTTTCAAACCTAACTGTGATAGAATAGGATCTATCATAGTTAATGGAAAAACCTGATAAAACGCTAAATATTTTATCCATGATAGAAAAAAGGAATCTCTTAATCAATTAACCGCTATCATGGATAATAAAAGGACATCATAATTTGAGAGCATTGACCATGTTAGAAACAACTCAATTAATTGGAAAATATACTTATACTTCATACCATGTTAGAAAAGGAATAGCCTAACATGGCAATTAAAGTCCATCATACAGTCATCATTTGCCTTTCAAGGTGCAACATCTACACATCTCGACTTGTGTGAACCCATGCATATTACATATCCAATCATAAACACCACATAATATGAATTTAGCAAGTAGATTACCACTAACTTAATGGTGAACCTGAATAGATATTTTATAAACTTAACGCTGTCGAGCATTCCCAAAAGAGCCAATGGCTCATCAGTATAGGGCCAGAGCCTGAGCATATCCTACCATAAACTATCAGTAATCCGGGTTTACCAAATACAGCAACATCAATTTAAAAAAACATAAGCTTTAACCAGTAGACTTCCAACCATAAGTTTGCCGAAAAGGACCAATCTCAGAAACAATATTCATACATTAATGCAACATATATGTAATGAAGTGTACGGAAAACAGAAGCAACATAATAAATATGCTTAATATAAATGTCTGGCAATATATATATATCCCAAAAGAAAATCGTAAGACCTCACAGTTAATGAGTCTCCTCTTGCTCCTTGCCCTCTTTCCTGGAACTGGTACTAGAACCTGGAAAAATGAACCACGAGTGAGATAGGATCTCACTAACACTTATACTTCTTATTTTTCCCTACGTTCAAGTATATGCGCCAATGTATAGTTATATAAGCCAATAACAATAACCAAAGATTCATGAAAAGATTACTCCATAATTGAGCCATTTACTATGAAACCACAATATGCCAAAGCATTAAACAGTTTGAAAACAGTGAACTCTCATGAGAGTGATCCAAACACCTCTAAAGAGGTAGATCACGTGGGATTTGAATGTCCTCAGAGAGACAAACCTCCGAATAATCGACAAAACCACCAATAACTAGTTCTAAACGTCAGAAATAGCCCACAAGGTTCACCCGACGGCCATAAGGGAACCTCATCATGTGAAGGGAAAAAGAGCCTAAGCTCAAAGGGCTCCAGATCAACTAACAGATATATGATATGCATCATTACACATTTTCTTTAGGAAATAGATATTCTAACATCATGATTGTAAAGATAATGTATCACAATGTAGTTCAACTGCCATATCAGGTTAACAATTCCTAGAGCATATTCATTTTTCCACAACATAATAGATTACAATACCTAGCCCATATAACCCATATGCGGTAGAACCTACAACATTCTTTAACCTACCAGTTATATGCATACACCCTTAAGACAAGGAAGTGGTTGCCTTAAATGCCACTAAGTACTACCGATAAGTGTTACCCTGAGCTCTATAAGCCAATACTCAAGACTCTACATCAATCAATCGTAAATGTACTAAATCAATATACAGAATATGTACAACAAGGTTATTCAATTAACCCCACATCCAGATTCAATTGAAAAGTTTCCATATTAGTGTCCACACTCTAATTCTAGTCTAAGTCTCAATTGTTTATTACTCCCAATTACACCTCTAGGTCTCATGCACTAATTGTGCTTCAACCCAAAGCACCAATACCCAACTATTGATCAAATCATTTATCCTCAAAGCACCACTGACATAACCCAGAACAATTAATAAATCCTCAATTAATATCCAACCTAAAACTTCAATAACCAACATCACCCATTTGATCACATCCTCCCCAGTTCTCATAAAAAAATTCCAATTACCACCACAACACGCAACCAACAACACTCTTTAACATAATCAAACTAATAGGAATCACCAATTAATCTCAAATAATTCAGACCATATAATCCCAATTTTTCTTCCAAAGCTCAAATTCAAAAATTCAAGATAAATTAGAAAAAAATTCTTTATGCTCAAGATCTCTTCAAAAAACTCTTAAATCAAAGCTCAAATTCATTTTGGGGAGTTGAAAACTCTGAAAAACCCAAACTTTCCTAAGCCCTAATTTTGAAACAAGGTCAATCGGGGAAATAATGGGCATATAAGTGTATAGGGGACTTACGAGAGTCTGAAAGTGTACTTAGTTGGCCGAAAAACTCACTTCTCCGACACTGGTGAGCCCAACAAGTTCCTGCGATCTCTCACTTTGATCTCTTTCCTCGAGCTCTGATCAGCCGAAAAGAAAGTTGGGGAACAAAGAAGAGGTCCAAGGGAAAAGGAAAACGACAACCAATGACTGATTCCGACGATTTTTAACTGGAACCCTTTCCGTCTCTTCACACCGATTCGTGACAACACTAGGGAAGAGGGAAGCTCGAGCTTCCAGCAGAGAGAAGGAGAAGAAGGGAGGAAGAAGAAGAAAGCTGTAATTACCCTGAAATTTAAAAACGATAAAAAAAATGATAATTTAGGAATTAGTGGAGATTTATAATTGAATTAAACAAATTACCTTGTACCATTGGAGGATTGCTATCTTAGGTAGGGACTTAAAATTGAAGCTGGTTATGCCTAAACAAATATTGTGTGATGACCCGGGAATTTAAATAGATAAGTGTCATTAATATGAAATATGAGATGGATGTGGGATAATAAGTTTCTTATCCTCTTATTCTATCATGTTAAATGTAAAATTTTGTTGGTAGTATAGAAAAGGGATCTTATGGACAAGTGGAATTAAATTGAAAAAAATTAAATTAATAATCCAATGGCATGCTAATGAATTTTGTTACATTAAAGGACAAAAATGGAATTCAAAATTTGATCTTAAGGGTAAGTTTGGAAGACAAAAGGAATGGCTAAGATTTACCATTGAAAAGCAAAACTAATGATGATTTAAATGCTACTTTGGCAAAGATTGGTTGGTGGAATTTGGATTTTATTAATTGTAGTGTAATATTAAAAAAAAAATCAGATTTTCTTCCCTCCTTATGTCGGTTAGAACATTGGAGAGAGGTAGGGTAGAAGATGTGTTAAATAGAAAGAAGAAGAATGGGAAGTGAAGGTGAGACATGAACCAAAGGAGGAGATTTCCTCCACATCTTGATCAGGGGAGCATTAGAATATTATATTTTGAATGGCGGTTGGATTAAAGAAAAACTAAGTATTTGCCTAGTAATATAATAAAGCTCTCTAAACTCCCTTGAGCCTGAGAAGTGTCTGCAAACTAGTAGAGAAAAGGAGAGCCGAGAGTGAAGGGTGAAAAGGAGACAATAACAAAGGAGAAGAGAAAGAAGGAAAATCATGTTTCTTTAGGTAAGTTGTTACCTTTAGTTCTTGTAATTGAAGCCCCTTTAGTCTCTAAATCTTTCTTGATGATATGTTTGGAAAAACAACGAAGTAAGGGCTCAAGTGTTTTGAGTGGAAAAGATTGAATTGATGTTTGTTAATATTTACTTATGATTTGGGATGTCTACCGCGTGCTCCAATTTTCGGGGTGTGACAAAAGCTAGGGCGGCCAGTGGAGCTCTTCGGTGACACCGCTCTCTCACGAACATGGGGCTGGCGGGAACTATGCACGGGTTGGAGACAAATGGAGGGGGAGGGGAGTGGGTAGGGAGGATTAGGTTACTATGCTCCAGAATCCTCAATAAGATATGTTTTTTTAAGTTAGAATTCTCATTTTTACATTCTAAAAATTTTCCTCCCACAAAAATCTCTCTCGAGTTTTTAAATAATTTTTTCTAATTATAATTTCTCTGATTAGGGGGACAAAATTAAGCCTTTTACAGATTCCCAAAATGCTTCAATTCCTTAAATTTATTGATAAACATCCCCAATTTCAAAATAAATCTTGAAATCGAATTTTAAATTATCACTAATTCCAAATTAAATTTTTGGGATGTTACATGTTGCCTCTCCTTATTTGGCCCAACTTGAAAGTTTATATAACATTTATTTAAAATATATACTATTCTTTGTATATTGTTATATATATAATACATATTATTTAAAATATATATAAAACAAGACATAAACGGATTGCTTTATTTTGTACTTATGTTTTTTCTTGGCGTTACTATTAGGGAAAAGAAACCCAAGAAATCCCTTTGAATATGTTAAAAGACACTTTAATATATTAAGAATTGTAAATCCCATGCCATACAATAAGGGGGAATATAGGATATTGATATGTTTGGAGAAGTCTTAGAAGTCCTTAGAAGATGTTTAGTTCCCTTACAAATCATGAAATAATCATTTAAAAAAGGGTAAAGGGTTAAAAATGACCTTGTATTTATGTCCAAGGTGCATATGACACCTTGTATTTTTTTTTTTTGCTCAAAATTGTCTATCTACTTTCAAATTCGGGTCAATAATGACTTTTCCACCAAAGTGGTCCAACGGACGTTTCAAATTCGAGCCAATAATGACTCATCGGTCAAATTAGCCCAACAAACGTTTCAAATACGGGCCAATAATGTCTCCTCCGTCAAACTGGCCCAATTTCTGTTACATTTTTATGGGTAGATTCCACACTGAAATTTCACAGGAATCTAATTTTTGTTTGGCCAGTTTGACAGAGAAGTCATTATTGACCCAAATTTGAAATATCTGTTGAGCTAGTTTGACAGAAGAGTCATTATTAGCCCAAATTTGAAATGTTTATTGGGTCAGTTTGACGGGAGAGTCATTATTGACCCAAATTTGAAAGTTGATGGACAATTTTGATAAAAAAAAAAGTATAAGGTGCCAGATGCACTCTTGACATAAGTACATGGTCATTTTTGACCCTTCACCCTTTAAAAAACTCTTAAAATATAGAATAGTGCATTGAAATTGGGAAAGAATGGAAATGTCCTATGGACGAATATGTCCTTTTGGAAATTTAAAGTAGGGAAAATTAATTACAAGTCTCTTGTAAGAAACTTAATTATCATGAGGTCCCACGAAATCTTGTAATTAATCTCAGGTCTCACACGAAATCGCATAATTAATCTCAGGTCCCACAAAATTGTTATCGCCTGCTCATTCAGTTGTTATCGACAACTCAAAAGTTGTTACTGAACAAGAGTTGTTACACATACTCATTTAGTTGTTATGGTTAGCCACAAGTTGTTATACATGCTCATTAAATTGTTATCGTAGGCCAAAAAATTGTTATCGCATGCTCATTCAGTTGTTAGTGCCTGAGAATTCAATAACAACTTTTGACTAGACGATAATAACTGTTTGGCCTTCAATAACAATTTAATGTACATGCGATAAAAATTTCATGTCAGAAGCCTAAAATTAATTACACGATTTCGTGAGACCTCATATTAATTAAATTCGTTGCACACATGCACATGTAATTAATTACCCTTTAAAGTATCATCGCACAATTTGAATACAGCTTCATATATTTGGAGAATCCTCTGGAGGATCGTCCGGTTATATATATATAATATATATATATATATATATAAAATGCAACACCCACTGAATTGTCGTTTCAGCCCTATAACCAATCTCAGGGTGCGCCGCCAAGCAGGAGCAAAAGTAGGCGGTGGAGTGGTGGACGGTGGCTCACAGTTTCACTGAAATCAAATCTCACAGATGTTGCAGAGATCTCTCCCATTTGCTTCGCCATCATTCAGGTACTTCTTTTTTCTCCCCATCGCTCGCTTTTGCTCCTCAAATCCCAATTTGCGCAACGACGTTGAAACTGTTTTTCACATTATCACTTCCTCTTCATCTCCCGATGGCCTCAAGCAATCTTTGAAATCAAGTGGGGTCTTCCTCTCCAACGATTTAGTTGATGCTGTTTTGAAAAGGGTCAGATTCAGTCATTCCAACCCTTTACAAGCTTTTGAATTTTTCTGTTATACTGGTAAAAGACGAGGCTTTTTTCACTCTTCGTCTTCCCTGGATACCATGCTTTATATTTTAGGAAGAAGCCGTATGTTTGGGCTTATTTGGGACCTTTTGCTTGAAGTAAAACGGAAAGATCAATCCTTAATAACCCCTCGTACCCTTATGGTTGTCTTAGCTAGAGTAGCTAAAGTGTGCTCAGTGAGGGAGACTGTGGAATCATTTAGGAGGTTTAAGAAGTTTGTTCCAGAATTTGATATTACTTGCTTCAATGCTTTGTTGAGAACCTTGTGCCAGGAGAAGAGTATGGCGGATGCTAGAAATGTTTATCATAGTTTGAAGCATAATTTCCGGCCAAACTTGCAGACTTTTAATATTCTCTTGTCAGGGTGGAAGTCTGTAGAGGAAGCTGAGGGATTCTTTAAGGAAATGAAAGCAATGGGGGTTCAACCTGATGTTGTTTCATATAATTGTTTGATTGATGTGTATTGTAAAGGGAAGGAAATGGAGAAGGCATACAAGGTGTTTGATGAAATGCGGGATACGGATATAGTGCCAGATGTGATCACATATACTTCTATCATCGGTGGATTAGGCTTGATGGGTCAGCCAGATAAAGCTAGAGATGTTTTGAAAGAGATGAAGGAGTATGGATGTTATCCTGATGTTGCGGCGTATAATGCGGCCGTAAGGAATTTCTGCATCGCGAAGAGGCTTCGAGATGCTCATTACTTGATGGATGAGATGGTGGATGAAGGTCTAAGTCCAAATGCAACTACTTACAATTTATTCTTTAGGGTTTATTACTGGTCAAATGATTTGCAGAGTTCCTGGAATTTGTACAGAAGGATGATCGGAACTGGATGCTTGCCAAACACACAATCCTGCATGTTCTTGATAAGGCTGTTTAGGAGGCAGGAGAAAGTTGAGATGGCATTGCAGCTATGGAGTGACATGGTGGAGAAGGGCTTTGGGTCCTATACTCTGGTTTCTGATGTATTATTTGACTTGCTCTGTGACATGGGAAAGTTAGTGGAAGCGGAGAAATGTTTCTTGGAGATGATTGAGAATGGCCAGAAGCCAAGCAATGCTTCTTTTAAGAGAATCAAGGTTTTGATGGAGCTAGCAAATAGGCATGAGGCTCTTCAGAACTTGTCACAGAAAATGGCCATTTTTGCACGGCCAGTCCCAAGTTCATGAAGTACATGGAACCACTTGAGATGTTAAAATTAGAACGTGGTTATCAAAGAGCTGCTTCTATGGGATGTTTCTCTCACTAAGTGATTGGTACCACGTTATAACACAATACCAACATGCTATCATTGCATTTCAGACTTGTGGTTGCAGAAGGAGAGATGTCAATACATGAGACATAAAGGTGCCCAAGTGGCTGGAAACATGGTCTTTTGATGAATGAGTTGAAACTTATTCAACCCAACTGAGAAATGTACATCAAATATTTCTGAATTCAAGAACCATCTCTTCGATCATTGGATAGTCATTGTTTGGTGTGTGGGTTGGTCATTTTCATCCAAATTTTCATTCATCCAACACAGAAAGGTCAAGTTCTCCTTTAGAATGCTCAGGCCTATGGAAGAGTGCATTGCACATCAGTTTTCAGGTGTGTAATTACTAATTACCCGATTTTATCAAATACTCCCTCCGGTCCTAATTATAAGACCACTTTGACTTTTTTGACTTTTTTCTCCAAGTCCAAAAAAAAGTAGTTTCAGTCTAAAAAAAAAATATTTTTTCTTCAAAACTAATTTATTTTACTTATAAACTAACCTATAATCTAATTTTATGTGACATATGTTATAATTTAGTGGTCTAATTTGCTTCCTTAACTTCCACAACAAAAGGTCAAAGTGGTTTTATATTTAGGACCGGAGGGAATATTATATAAACCATCAGTGATATGATGTGCAGTATTCTTCTGCTACAGGCGCATAAATTTCCGTTATTTGTATGGATGTTGCTCAGAGAACCTTCTAGACACCCACAGCTCCTCCTGGGAAAAAACTTCTAGGGCAAAATGCCCTTTAACCCTATTTTGTAATTGACATAAACTTTTGCTCTTCCTACTGATAAAATGTTATCATATTTAAGTCCTTGTCTTTTACTGTATGTTGAAGTCAGCTTGATTTCTCATGAATGCGTTGACCGATTAATCAGAATGTTGAACTAGCTTGTATTAGTAGGTATTTCATTGCATTTATTTATTTTTATTTGTGTGAATGTTTTTATTTCTTTAGTAGGATAAATACGTGCAGTTGTGGATAATTGTGCTTCTATCTACCATCTTTTGAGACTTGAGATTGTTCAGTTCATACAAGTTCTATATATGTTGTTTGGTAATTTCAGGGACGAGGGCAAGGCTATGATTCAAATATTGAAATTTGGAGGACCGAATTTTTGTAAGGGGGAGGAATGTAATGACCTAAGAATTTTGGAATTCTCAAAATAAATAATTGTTAGTTAAATTAGTTAGTAATAGAGAATGGAGACAAAAAAAAAAAAAAAAAAAAGAAAAGAAACCGAAAAAAATGGAGTGAACAGAATATAATATTGAAAGTAATTGATATAAATCTTATTGTAATGTCTAAACTTAGTTTAATATATCTGGTGAAAAATCTTAAAAAATAAATAAATTTAAGCATACATAATATATCTGTTTATAAGGTTCGGAAGTAATAAACTAGAATATTATATATATATACGGATATTTATTTAATATGGTTTAATATAATGTTTGGTCCCTGTAGTTTCAAACGGTAGGTTTTGGTGCCTCAAGTGTTACTCTGTTTATAAGATTAGTCTCTGTGGTTTAAAAAGGACCATACCGATGTTAAATTTGTTGAGGTTTCACTAAAATCGATTATTTTGATATGTCACTAACACAGTGGAGTCGTTGCTCCCATCTTTGTTGATGCCGCTGGTGGTGGTCCTCCTCACTACAGTGGTGGCCGGTCATATTAGTTTATTAACAGTGATCTATTGTTGTCATCGAGGGTTAAGGGAGGGTTGTCAGCATCCTTGACGGATAAAGTTTTATCTGCCGACCATTCAAACAAGACTCTCAAAAGAGCGCACTTGATTTGGCTCAAACCATATTTTTCATCATCAAACGTTGGCAACTTAGGCAGCATGAATTGACAACTCGTGCTGCACACAATGACAACTCTTGTTAAATGGACTCAAAGTGAGAGACCATCATGTATTATATTACTATATTGGGCTGAGATTGATATGGAATAATCAACATCAATTTTATAAGGGTTAAGACAACTTTGGTACTTGACCTTTTACTCGATTTTGGTTTTTGTCCCTAAATTTTAAAGTTGGTGGTTTTGATCCTTGAATTTTCAATCAATTTTCGTCTTAGTCTCTGAACTTCACATTGTTGGTTTTGCTCCCTCAACTTTGTGTCATTTATAATTATTGGTCCTTGATTTTCCAAGTTTTTTTAAAAGTTCAAGGACTAAGACCAAAATTGAACGAAAGTTCAAGTACCAAAACTACAAGTTTTAAAATTCAGGGACCAATACCAAAATTGACTAAAAGTTCAAGGACCAAAACCACTGATTTTAAAGTTCAAGCACAGGGTGATTTCTAAAAATTATATTATACTCCCTCCGATCTTAATTATAAGATCAAATTAACTTTTAAAAAAAAATTAATGATATAAAATAAATCAATTTAAATTATTTATATTTATCTTTTTCTTCAAAACTAATTTATTTTACTTATAAACTAACTTATAATCTAATTATATATACCTTGTTTAATTTACTTCCTTAATATTAAAATTTGATCTTAATGAGTAGTTCACTTCTCGCCCTAATCCCCAAATAAACCCTAATTTTTAATCTCTCTTCTTCCTGGACCGAGGGGATTGATCAATTCAGAGTGTCAGTGACATGAGTATGACAGATGGTTACGTGGTCGAGGGTATTAACCATTCCAATTGTTGAAGCAGAAGCACTAATAATAAGGTGAGGAACAAGACTAAGATGAAGAAGAAGAAGCATCGAGGCGGGAACAAGAAAAAGATGAGTAATGAGCAGAGCGTGGCTTTCAAGTCTGTAAAGGAATGGGTTTTCTTGAATCAACCCTCTTCTTCTTCTGCTTTGGCCTCTTGTTCTGCTTCCTCCTTTGTCGTCGATGATTTTGGAGTGCAGAAGAGTATGGGAAGAGGTGGGGAGAAGGTCGTGTTTGAATTGCATTCACATTCGAATTTCAGTGATGGGTTTTTGTCCCCATCCAAGTTAGTCGAGAGAGCTCATAGGAACGGGGTATGTTTTTTTGTGTTCTTTCACTTGAACCCCCTTTTTTGTTGTTGTTGTCAGAGTATGAGTTAAAGCACCATCTGTGCTGTTCAAGTATAGTTTTGTTCTAATTTAGGTAATGATAGGACAAAATTTGAAAGAAACCAATACAAGTTTTTCAGTACTTAGTTGATTTAAGGATATACAGTGGGGACTAG
Organism: Mimosa bimucronata; assembly: GCA_037074515.1. Classification (NCBI taxonomy): domain Eukaryota; kingdom Viridiplantae; phylum Streptophyta; class Magnoliopsida; order Fabales; family Fabaceae; genus Mimosa; species Mimosa bimucronata. The sequence goes on from CM073441.1 coordinate 24,595,505, forward strand.
TAAATAGAAGGATCATCCTTCAAGCACTTAAATGGGATTTATATCATTCAAATCTTGCTTTGTATTGTGAGGGTTATGCCTTTTGACAAACATTATGGCTCAAACAAAAATATGGAAATATATTGAATGTAGAACTTTTGAAAAAAAATCTTTTCTTCCATTGGTTTGTACAAGAGGATGAAGGATTAGAACCTTGTTGTCTTCTCTGCTTAGTAAAATATGCTTGAAACAGCCCAAGATAGTGGCTTTCACCTTCTGACTGATGCTTGAAAGCCTATTTACTTATTAGAATTCTAAACATTAACCTATCATAGTCTATGATACAGATTTCTAAGCCTAAATCCTATAGCAAAGAATGTGTCCGTGCTCATAAATCTATCTATTTGGTCTGATGTGCATACTTGTCTCTGTTTTCCCTTATGTGTGGTTGACATTAGGATGAGTGGAGTGTGATGTCAATTGTAGCAAACTTCTCAAATCAAATGCTGCGAAGTGCTTACTTTATTCCAGCTAATTTGGAAGTTTTACTACGTATAAGTATAGATAATGGTTTGTGCTTAATTTTTTAGTGTCAGGCTATTTTTAGTTGATACTATTTACTTATAACAGGTAAAAGTTCTTGCTCTGACAGATCATGACACAATGTCTGGCATTCCTGAGGCCATAGAAGCTGCTCATAAATATGGCATTAAGATAATTCCTGGAGTTGAAATCAGTACAATTGTCTCTCCTAGGTAATATTCTGGATTCTGATGCCCATGAAATGCAACTGCAACTGTGACCCTTATCTGTCCTAGGTGCCCTTCAAGCATATTTTATTTCTTCTCTATAATGGGAGGGGCCGGTGAGATTTCGGAAAGTATAATGTTGTGTTAACTAAATCATAAAGATAGTAAATTCTTCACAATACTCTTTTGATTTGCAATATCATTTTTTCCTGCCATGCTTATGACGTATGATCATTAACTGGCAGTGGAGAACCTGAAGCAGAGGAACCAGCTCACATATTGGCATTTTACAGCAGCTGTGGGCCAACAAGGTTTGAAGAGTTAGATAGGTTTCTATCAAATATAAGGGATGGTCGTTTTCTTCGTGCTGAGAACATGGTCCAGAAATTGAATAAGCTCAAGTTACCTCTTAAATGGGAGCATGTTCGCAGGATTGCTGGCAAGGGTGTTGCTCCTGGGAGGCTTCATGTGGCCCGTGCTATGGTCGAAGCAGGTTATGTAGAGAATCTCAGACAAGCCTTCTCCCGGTATCTTTTTGATGGCGGACCTGCTTACTCTACGTAATACTTCAGAACTTGCTCTGGTATCATAACGTTATAGGAATACTTAAGGAAGAAAATAATTGATATGACATTTTTGTTTCAGAGGAAGTGAGCCATTGGCCGAGGAAGCAATCAAAATGATCTGTGATACAGGTGGTGTAGCTGTACTGGCTCATCCTTGGGCATTAAAAAATCCTGCTTCAATTGTCAGTAAGTTAAAAGAAGCTGGCCTTCATGGAATGGAAGTATACAGAAGTGACGGAAAACTAGCAGGTAAATGGCTGGTTCTTAATCTTGTGCAGAATGCTATAATTCATTTAATAGTATATTGGAAGCACGTCGTTTAGCTGATAGAACCCTCTGCTGAACATGCTGATAATAAGACTAAAATCAGAAATAGACAAGAGAGTTGGAATAACTTAATATTGATTATACTGTTACTGCATTACTAAATCGGATCACAAGGGAAATGATTATTTAAGACAAACCCATGAGCATCTTACACCAGATACATAAACTTCAATCAAAATGATAATTACAAATTAACTAGAAACAGATCAAAAGACACAACATAATGGATCTGGACTTCCGAGGGCCTAGAACTCTTCCAAAGCTCACTATACTTTTAAAGGACGGAACTTTCCCACCCCTTGCCGGAAAGGATGATCTTGTACCTCAAAATGTTTTCATTACCCCTATTAAGACTGCCCAAATCTTTGGCTAAATCTATCCTAACAGTCTATTACCATGTAGCCTTATGGTTATAAACCTTGGGATAAATCTCTAGGCCACTTGTTTAAGTCATTTCTAGATGACTTCTCTTCCTAGATTGTCTGCCATAGGTCTTAGTCAATGATGTCCAAATTTTTTGGGAATCATTTACAAAGTTAATTTTTAAATTATTTGGAATGAAATGTATTTCTTTTCTCATCCTTTTGAACTTTTACATCAACACTAGATGAGATAAATTCATCAGTCTAACTAATTTGGAACTCATGATAGTAAATTATTTTCGAGTGATTTGACATTTTGGTTTTCAATCTTCTGAAGCAGTTTTCTTCAATAAAATCCTTCTTTGAATCGACTAACATGAAATTAACTACTATAATGACTTGTTTTGCTATTATAGCCACCAACCTTATCCCTTAATGTTGAATTGGTAACACATAATAAAACTTGGAAAAAAGTTTATAAGTAATTTCATTATGCCATGTTTACTTTGGCATTTTGCAATTGAATATGAATGTAATTTAGCAAGTGAAAGGCATTTCTTTTATTTAATGGTGAGGCAGCCATTCTGTCAACTTTTGTCTTTAGTTTCACGTCAGTTATTTTATAAAAGGAGACAGAGATTACTTTCAAATTTCAAGGACCAAAACAACAAGATCCAATTTTGAAGGACTAAATTGAAAGGTTTATCTCAATTCACTCATTTTTAACAGTAGCCTGGCAGTTAAATTAATGGCCATGCACTCTCTTGAAGTTTCTCTTGCATTGCTAACATCTGGAGTGTTAAGTCTAGTTGGTTAACATGCGTCACTAAATCTATATACTGTTAAATCTGTTCTGACTGCTCGTTCTTATCTGATTTATGTTAGGCTACTTATAGAAGTAAAGCCTTCCATCCAAAATTTTCTCATATCCAAGCATTCATTGTTATATTTAAGTTTTGGTTTGCAGCATATAGTGACCTTGCTGATGCATATGGTCTTCTAAAGCTTGGAGGCTCGGACTACCATGGAAAAGGCAATCGCAACGAATCTGAACTGGGAAGTGTTAACCTTCCAGTATTAGTGCTGCATGATTTCCTCAAGGTTGCTCGACCTATATGGTGTCACTCCATCCGGGGACTTCTGGAGATTTATGCTGAGGAACCTTCTGATTCAAATTTAGCTAGACTCACAAGGTTTGGAAAAAATCGGATTCTGAAGGGTGGTTCATCGTTGAGTTGTGGAAAGGACGTGATTGATCACTGCTTGCCTCTATGGTTGACTAGGGAAGAGATAGTAAATGCAGATTTTGAGTCAATCAAATTGAAGCTTTCCAGCCCTCCTGTCAATGAGGAAAGAATTCAGATTCTAGTTGAGGCTGCTTAGTTCCTAAGTTTGCTTACCCTCTTCATACTCATTTGTTTTCCCTTATATATCTCAATACATTATATGCAGTCAAGAAAATGACTTAAATTATAATACTCACTTTTTTGGGTGGGGCATAACAGTGAGGCGTAATGCTCTTTTTTTTTTTTTTTTTTTTTTTTTTAATTTTAATTTTCTCTTTTGCACCCGATATCTAGTAATATTAGCCACCATGGCTAATTTGGATTGGGGTTCTAGCTGGTGCTTAGGTCGGCCTTCTCCCAAAATTGTTCTCTCCAAAATTTCAACTTCTGATAATGCAAGTAAAATCTGTCTCAGTTCAGTGCTACTGAGCCTACCCCCTCTTGTTGGGTAATGCTCCTACTTTTACAGAAGATTCATGGCTTGAGAAGGGCGTATGATTAAATTCAGCTAATGAGATCCAGTTAGCTTCAAGATTAGGGATCCATAATATTTGAAATTTCTGTGATTAGAAATCACTTAGCAGTTAGCAGCATGAATCTTGCTTAATTTATGATTGTTCCTCGTTAAAGCTTGCTAGAAATTAATTACAGAAGGAAGATAAAAAGAGGGTTATTGAGGATACAAGCTTCATGTTTGTAATGATATGTCAAAAATTAAATGTTGTACATTATACGTTTGTACTACCTCCTGTCTTAATTATATGACCTACGTACTTAATTTGATTAGATTAAATATGCTAGTTAAGTTAATTAATATAACATGCTTTTTGTTTAAAACACCCTAATAATCTTCCCCAATTTCCCTTTCTTTGATTGTTAGTATAAATAGGAATAATTTTTAAAAAAATAATTAAAGTTAATTTGTATTTAAGACTAAGATCAACTTTTAAATAGGAATTATATTAAGATCCCGAGGAAGTATCTCTGTTACAAACCTTTGTATCTCTTGTCAACAAATATGGTTAAATGAAAAATCGTTCATTTCAACCTTTATATATGGATGCCATTGCTAAACCACATAAAGTTCCTTTCGGTTTCTTTTGATTCTAAGAATTTTTCACTGAAGGGTTAGCAATTCATAAGAAGTCAAGCTATTCATAATCCATTATTGGTAAATTTTAAGAGTAACCCAGTGTACAAGGCTCCCCATCAGATATGGTTTGGAAAGAATCAAATGCACACAATTTTACTCCCCTTAGCAGAGAGATTGTTTCCAAAATTCAAGCCTATGACCATTGGATCATATGGCATCAACTTTTACTGTTGTTCCAAGACCAACCCTCATGGCTGGTAAACCCTATTTCTCACTCTCATGATTGGTCAAGCCTATTTCTCAAAATTTGTGCAAATGCATGGATAAGATATTCGTTGGTAGTGCTACCGTATCTTTTTTCTATGGGCCAACTGTGTAGTGCCGTCTCAATTTAAGCTTCAACTAAATGAAGATTGAAAACTTAGGCGTCATGTCTAATATAATGCACACAGAAACGTGCTTAATTCCAAATTCACAATATGAAAATGTTGGGTAGAGGATTCTGAATTTAAGTTTTAAATATTATCTGAACATTCCGTACTAGAACTCACAGTTCAGTACATATAACCTACGGGTTACAGAAATGTAAAAGAAATTGGGCACAACAAATGGAAAACGTGAAGGGTCAGGGTTGTAAAATCCAGAAATCCATAAAAAAAAAAAAAATGAGCAAATCATTCCACAGGATCGCAAAATTTTGGCACTTTTACATTATCACATTTTGATCAACATACATTGCAGCACCAAACAACCAAGTACACCCTCACACGCAGACTCAATCGAGACATGTAGAGCATAAACATTAAATAGTGCCTATATCAACCATACTTTCCAATCTCTGCCTTCTTTTTCAATGTTCTCTTTCCATAATATACGAATGAATCTACTATTCCAGCAACAGTGAATATACCTGTGAATAGAAAGGTAGAAATCCATTGGCAATCAGTTGCATCATTTTGCAACAAAAAAAAAAAAGATTGTAGTGACTGTGTATGCATCCATACTTCCATATACATAAAACCTAAGGTTATATGTGAATGGCTTTGCTATCATTAGAGTCGAACACTCGAACTCCTAATCATTTGGTCATGGAGAGCTCTGATTATCATTCCAATAACTAGTTCAACTCAAGTATGACTATAATCTCTAACATGATAATCATGCGCGCGCACATTATACAAGTTCTTCAACAGAAATTTAGTCAGTCAAGTTGGCAGCACATTCTAATGAAGCAGACTAAAGAGAAAGGTGATAAGTTTTGTGGCCACCACATAAGTACTGTACTCTCATTTGGCTTGTGAAATAAGTTGACAAGGAAAAGAAAATGAAATTAAAAAGAGTGAAAAATGTGACATTTTGAAAGTAGTGTCATTTGTCCTTATAAAAAATGATAATAAAAATGCTTGTTATCAAGAAATAATTTGAGGGATATATAATAGATGTTTCCCATCTTGATTTTTGTGCAGTGGAAAGGGTTCCTTTTCCTTGGTGCTAGGCAAAAGGGTAGTTATTCCTAGACAAGTCATATTTCAATGCATGGGGTGATCATGAAGTTGTCTAATGATAGAAGCCATAGATTTCACGATCTGCTGCCCCCAATAGAATCACATTAGATGCGATTCCTTCGAAACTGTTAACTTCTTTTTTCTTATTATGTTCAGAAATGACAAAAACAGGGGATACAAAAAAGGAAAAGAGGGGTGGGGGGCTACCTCCAACGATGGCACAAATATTGGTCAAGAAGTGTAGAAATGGAACATGTTCCTCCTTAAAGTTGACCTGCAACATAAAATCAGGTGCTGTTACAAATTACCAAAGGCGCAGCCATTTTTCTATGGTTTCAAATAAACTAAATTCTTTTGTTCAACAATTCTTCCAGTATCTCATTATGACAGAAGAAACTGCACAGTGATCTCAATTGACCCTGCAGTTTTGTTTGTATACTGTACAAAACGACAATTAAAGATGCTTTAATTGTGCCATGCAGAAAAGCTATATCAACTTAGCAACAGCTTCAAATTCAAGCTTGAGATTAAAGGAGTGAAATGCCATGATTGACGAGAGACATTTGCTTGCCCACATACAAAACCCTATGTTTTTCTTGCCATTTAAAAGTTAAACACAGTTTTTCAAGTTAGGTTATGTTGAGAGAAAAAGTTTTGGAGTTAACTGCTGCTTTTTTTGTAGTGCAATGATTGTGTGTGTGTGTGTGTGTTTTATTTAATAAGCTTATATGCAGGGAGTGTAATTTCCTGCTTTGAAGATTCTCATAAGCTTTTTCAAGTTAATACACATTGTTACAGGTTGACCAAATAATCTAAAATGAAAAAATAGCTCATGACAGGAAATATAAACAAGAAGCATATAACATTAACCATTAATGTCAATTTTATTGTCATGAATTCAGTGTAATCGGGACATAACTAATAGACCATCATGCAAAATTAACAGTACAATTAAGGAAAAATCTAAAAGCATTCCACTCAATTGGCTAGTCAAATTTAACAGCTTTACCTTGATAGGATTTATGTCATAGAAGAAAAAGACTCCAGGAATTGCACCAAACTCTGAACTCTTGAAATGCTCTGTCACAGAATACTGTGCAACAACATATACAACACAACTCAGGCATTATCCTAACATCACCATGGAATGATAGCATTATTTTCTTAATCTGTAATACCTGATTTGAATAGGTGACACGGCCCCAAATGTTTGTGTAAACTGTAGGGACAACCTGTAAGTGTACACAAAATACAAGCAAACGTGAGACTCATTACAAAAATGAATAAACAAAACATGTTAAATACAAATAGGTTCTTGATTTCAAAAGGCGGATGAGCACATCTCTATTATTTAATGCAATAGTAGTAAGTATTAATAATAATTCTTCTAGTGAGCAAGAAAGATTAACAGCAATAATTTAATGCATGTGAAGATACACATAGGATACATAACAAAGATGGCTCTTCAGATTTTTTTATAACATCATAAAAGAAATGGTTGGATTAGGTTAATACTGATAGCATTAAGCATTTGGTTGACACTCTCAAAAAACCACAGAAGAAATTTAATGAGAAAATTATCTCCACAGAAAGTGCTAACCTTGATGAAATACTGGTACATGCCATGGTTAGGCCCTTGTACCCATTGTACACTGAAAAGGATTGAAAAAGAAGAAATGAGGGAGATCTTATATGATTCCGAAAAGAAAATTATAGTTGAAGAATTTTCTTTCTTAACAGTATTCCACACATAAACACTCAAGCAGTTTTACATTATAAAATAAATTTGTACACAAAGATAAACTACATCTTTTAAAATTTTGAAGAAAAACATTATCTTATCCAGATAAATATAAATGCCCCACGTAAAACATGCCCGCATAAACTATCTCTTGCAAGACTGCAAGAGAATTCTAAATCATTTGTACTCGGTCAATTCAACCTTTTGTTTCTGAAGATTGTACAGCATTAGGTCACAATTAAAAAAAAAAAAACTGGATATGAATTTTTCATATCATAAAACTTTAAACCATCCTTGTCAGTTGAAAATAAATACATAAGAAAAAGTATTACCCCTCAAGAGGATTTACCAATCCAGGGAAGTGGTCACCAAAACTTAACTTGTTGATTCGATGGCTGATCTGCATTATGCACCATGTTTTGTGAACCAATCATGAAATAAAAGCAGCAAGCATTAAAAAATAAAAAAATTCCACAGCAAAATATTATAAGATCAAGGCAATAGATATCGGAGATTCACTAAGTCTTACATTATGATTGTCCTGAAAAGAAATAAGATCAGCCAGAAAAATAGTCGCTTGATGAATGCTTTTTCCTGTGGCAAAATGAAAATTTCCTGCCACCTTATTAACTTCAAGGGATCCATGGATGTTGCATCCTTCCCCTTCTTCATCTTTTACCATCTGTATATAACCTTCTCTTCTACACTGAAAGCAAATTGTCAGGATCATAAAGTATAAGTTGACAAAGGCTCCATAACTACGTTGAATTCGTATTAAAATCAAAAGACATACATGAGCTCATGTCCTAAGAAATGCTCTACTAGCGGTAAATGTTGAAGAAAACTACAATGCTTGTTGTAAATACGTAGGTGAGCACTACTAGAAGAAATTATGTATCAACCATGACATTTAAGTCGGTCAACATTTGCGACCATCCAATGAATATAACACACACCCCCCCCCCCCCCAAAAAAAAGTCCTTAATTTAGGACCAATTTGGGAGATTGATCTTACTCCTAAATATAAGACATCTTTCTGATTTTTCTCAACTTTTACCCAAGTTAACCCTATGGGTGATCCCTAAATAATAAACGAGAGAGGGGAGAAGAAAGGTGTATATATATATGGTTAGAGTGTTTTAGTAATATCATGTCATTTTAACTAACTAAACTAACACCCTTCATTTAATCAAATTAGGTAAATATATCTTATATTTAGGATCAAAGGAAGTAGTTCATGCCAACTACTAGCAGACTCTTCTTAGTTTCTGTAAATGAATTCAGCAAAATCACACATGCATAATGCTTGCAACCTTTTAAGTGTTTCATTTGACTTCACAGATAAATTCAGAGTAGGTTGCTCAAAAGAACAAAGGTAACAATGCCAACCTGGTCAATCAAATCCATATTTGATAGTGCCCAACCCTTTTTCTTGTATGCATCACGCACTTCTTCACAAGAATTACAACAATGGTCATCCGACTGCGCAGAGAGGGCAGAGAGAGAAAGCAAGATGTTAAGGAACAATTGCAAACTAAGTTGTTATGATAGTAGAAGTGTTCAAGTACACTGACAAAGTTCAACAAATGCATTGAATTACTAAAAGGGCTGAAAATTAGTTCTAACATGGGCATAGACTTTGCATCCTGCACCATTATTTTATCTGTAAAAGATGATTGCCTTCAATTGCCACACATAAATTCAAGTCATTCATAGATAAGACAAATGCTCTAGTAGCAATCTATGCATCGCCAAAAAGATCGAAATTTACTAGACAAATAAGGTGTATAATGAGGAAAATAATGGGAAGTCAAACCATGGTAAATATAGAAAATCATAGGGTTAGCAGTTAATATCCATAACTAATAATCATCCAATTATTAACAAACTACGTTTTTCCTCATGCAAACAACTTTTCAATTTTCACAAAGAATTAAGAATTAACATTTACAATCAAGTATATTAAATGGTTGGGTCTCATCAAACTATGCAAATAAATTTTACAACCTATTTTTTTATGTTTTTAAATAAACAGATGCCATAATGCCTCAAACCGATTTGCTTCCCACTGAAAACTTGAAGAAATGAGTTTCAAAAATCCAATCTCTACACAACTTTTTTACAGTCCGATTTGAAAGCCAAAACAGAGCATGTTACTGAAATTTCAAATTGAAAAGAAAACCAAGACAAATTATCATCAAACGATCACACGTACCTCTTCCGCCCCAAAGCATGAACCACAGTATTTTTCGTTGTGTTCAAGCCTGCCACCATGTTTTTGTAAAGGCTTCTCAATCTACATCATGAAAGAAATCCAGATAAAGAGAACCAAATAATATCGTTCAAATAAGCATGTCTTGAGCCAAGAAAAACCAAGAGCTGAATAACATGTTTGGGCTTTGAAAATCAATTGCTCCAACAGGTTGCTTGCATATTACAACTGTAATGGGCGCAAAGTCAACTGTAATAGCAGTAAGATAAAAGTGTAATTTTTATTCAACCAAAGCCCAGTGAAAGCATCACAAATTATGACATAAAACTACCCAATAAGAATAACATTTTCATAACAGTAAGAGTCACTCCATATCATTCTTAAAATGTGAATTAAAGTTGATGATAAAGTACAGTGGATCCATACTGCAACTGTGAAGAGTAAGCATTTCAAACTATAACAAAATTGAGCATAAGGTTCATAGTTACTCCAAATCATGCTACATTTAAGAAGTAAAAATTTTTTAGAGTATTTCAGCTAACCTTTGGTGCACCAATTCCATCTTGCTTGGATTCTATCACATTACCATTGGCATCAATTCTCTTTTTGAATATATTATGTCTCTGCAAATAGGAATAGTGCATTATAAGTAATCAATCAGAAATATTAGTATCAAAATGGGACTGGGAAAAGATAAAATCAATAGAACGCGGTTAAACAGAACATCAAATACTAGGGTGACATCATACCATACTGTTAGAATTAATACTACTACGTAATCAATTAGTAAAGGCCAATTTATGCGGTACATACTATATCAAGATGCTGCTCCCCACTAATATCCATTGCATCCAAACTGAGGATCGAACATCGAACAGCAGGGAAAGTGACATCAAACTGCACTTCCAAGCACAACAGTGAGGAAAACAGTCACTGACCATTGTTTATAATTATAATATGATTAAGAAGAAGAAAACTTAACAGAACAAGGACATTTATGGAATTCTCACAACGAATACATCACCAAAGCTAGCAAATTAATGCAAAATTGCAAACATGTGACCTCTTAACTACAACCCATGAACCAACACATTGTCTATAAACTGGACTTGGAACATGAGGAATGACATTAAGTAATAACAGAACTATAAATCCAAGAATTACATTGATGTGTAATTTTTCTCCTCTTGAAGTATCCACTAGAAGCTTAGTCTCAGTAACTGTGTAGATGTATGAACCTGCAACAGCAATTCACGGATTATGTCAACAGAACTCATGGGAAATCTTTAGTATTAGAGGCAAAAGAAATGGCCTCAACAAACTATTATAACATCGAACGAGGCTTTATCTATTCTATTAATTGTCAACCCTGAACTGGCACATACATAGCCACAGTAGCGGTCACACCATGTGAACTATAGAAAAAAATAGGCTCAGCTGACTTGGTTACAGTTACAGCAGAAGAAACCAAGTTGATGAGCCTAATAACTTTAAACATTTCATATATCAAGGGCCGGCATTAGAAAATTTTCCAACCAACATGTAAAGATAAATACAAATATAGCTCAAAGCCATATTTATGAGCTTCTACACTTTCTTGTATAACCTTTTTTGCTTCAGAAGACATAAATTATACATCAATTATAACCCCTGGCACTCAACAATTGAGTAAAATATACCAACTATCCTACATTTCTAAGTAAATAGAGCCAAAGCACAAAATTTCAAAAGGAAGCTGCTATTACACAAATCATAAACCCCTAACAGCAAGAGAACACTATTTGTATAATCTGTTAGCTGCAGTATATCGCTATACACACATTGACAGGGTAGTATTACCAATTAAATTTCTGTATTGCTTATAAGAGGGGGTCCCAAAAAAAGGTGTGGAAAAAAGGAGGTAAATTCCGTCTCACCTTCTAAAAGATCATTCTTTTATCAATTCCCATATCACATAAACATTTATATTTCAAATCAATGCAGCCAAAAAGGCCAGGCAAAAGAGATGATGAATTAAGAAGATTTCCTTAAGATCCCAAACGAAGACATTGACCCATCATCTTCCTTTACATTTCAGGGCATCCCAATGAAGTAATCAAACGCATTAAACCTCTGAAACCAATCAACAACAACAAAAGAAAAAGGGAGAGAATCGGAGGTGCATACTTAGCTCAGAGAAGAACAAGAAGAGGATAACGACGGCAGAAACGACGGTGATAACACCTCCGGAGAGAGTACGGCTATAAAAATCTTCGTTGATTTTAGGGTAAGCGTCTAAATTACGGAGCTTGTGGAGGAATTTATCCATGGAGGTGGCCATAATAGGAGAGAGAAAAACCCCACCCACAAGCGCCGAGCTTGGAGGGGGAAATGGAAGAGAAAGCTTTTGAATGAATCAATGAAAGTGGGGTGTGAAAATGGAGTCAATCAAAAGACCCAACGACGATGAATGCCTGAGAAATGCGCAGACTTGTCTGTTGGGGAAGGGATTGACGAATCTCTCTCTTACTCAGAGAGACATCCGCATTTCAATGATTCATGGTCAGCATAGTCAACCAAGGCGTGTAAATATTAATTAATGTAGTACTCGGTATTAAATATAATAGGTGTAAGGTAAGGTGTGTTGATCTTAAATATAAGATTATTTTTTAATTTTTTTTACTTTTTTTTAAATTATCTATGTTGACATGATACTTTTCAATAATAAATAAATAATAGAGGGATGTAGGGGATAGCTAGGGTGCTTTTATAATAATATGTAATATTAACTAACTTAACTAACAACTTTAATATAATCAAATTAGGTAAATAGAACAGAGAAATACTTATTCCTAAATATAAGAGATAATCGATTTTTTTAGGGATTAAGTAAGTGAAATATGCCATTAAATCATAACATATTCTATGTATTATTAGATTAAATGTACGCTTATAAATCAAATAAACAAATTTAGATAAAAATCCAGTTCGATCAATTCATAATTAACATATATATATTTAGCTTCCTAAAATGTTCTTAGAAAGTCAAAGTAAGTTTTTACTATGAGTAATTTTTTTTCCCAATTCTACGATGTGGTATTTAGTTTTGTCTTTTTTTTATGGATTATGAAAGAGAATGATTTTTTCTATAAAAATTATTATTTTTTAAATGAATTATAGTTAATGTATTACCTTTATTTTTGGATTGGGAGATGGCAACCATAGACTCTAAACCAAATTAATTTGTTGTTTGGGTAAATGGATACAGAAAAAGTACATTGGATGATGGTATTAAAAAAAAAATATCATTTTGCACTTTATACAAAAACACAAAACAAAGGGAGGGAAAAGACAAGACATATAATCGTATGTTATATATGACTACTTCTTAGCGAAAAAATGATAAAAAAATCCCTTCCAAATTTCAAAATCCTAAATAGATGATTTGTAGTTGCTAATAGTTACACTCAATTTGTTAATACCTATATTGAAATAGTTATTGTGATTTTGTAATTCAAAGGTATTTTTCTATCATTTCCCCCTTCTTAACCTCCGTTAATTTATTTTAACCAAATACTATTTTTTGACTTTTTTCATGAAAATGTATATTAACTATTAAGTCACGAGGGTGCTACACTATTTTTTGCCTTAATTATGAAATATAAAAATATCATTTAGGTAAAAAAAAAATAACATCATCAAATTTATAAGTAAGTTACTTCCGTCTTGTAATTATGAAATATAAAATATCATCATCAAATTTATAGTAACTTACTTACGTCTTGTTCTTGCGCTCAAGAGGAGAAAAATTACACGTCAATGTAATTCTTGATTAAAGAAATTATTTAATTTCATCCATCAACATCAAGAAACGGTACTAGAATAAAGAAGAATATTTTAGGGGAAATTAATTAAAGAAATTATTTGACTTGATTATTTAAAATAAATATGTATTGTTTTTTAAAGTACATTTTTAAATCAAGTTATTATAATCAACCCTCAATGTAAACAGAGCCCGCTACATAAAGAAGAATATTCTAGGGGAAATTAATTACAGTATTATTGATGGAATGAACTTAATTAAGATAAGTTTCTGTAAAATCCCTAATTAAACTGAGGTTCCTAAATATCTTAATTATAGTTAATTCTAAACAAAAAAGTTATCAACGTTTAGCCAGAAAATTGTCAAAGTTTGGTCGAAAGTTGTTAGTAACAAAAAATTTTAAAAAGATATAAATGATACACATAATGTAGTTACAAATGTCCAAAAAGTTGTCACCGTCTAAATAATTGGTTTTAGTTACCAAGAATTTATAATAGTTGCGAATAATGCTCATAATATTATTACAAATGCTTAAAAAGTTGCCTCCGTCTGATCAAACGTTATTAATGACAAAAAATTTAAACAATTCCCTAAAGATTTCAGTTTAATCAAGGATTTTCATGAGACCTCATTTTAATTAAATTCCTTCTATTAGACCTATAATTAACTTTTGAAGAAAAAAATTATAAGTTATAAAGGTAGTAGTGAATTGATATTTTATGTTTATAACTAGAAAGATCTTTTATGTTTAGTTCCTATATTTATGATTGAAGACGGTAAAATATTATGGCAATGCATAAAAGCTAAAACTTAGCATCTAAACAATGCATAAAACTTAGCATCTAACCTTTTTTTATGTTAAAATAGAATTTTGTATTCTTAACCATAGGTCAGTTAAAGTACATGGTTACAAGTCTAAAAATTTTCATAGAAACTTGCGTGTTAGGTCACCCATATGGTTATAAAAGAAATTACAGACATGTTGCATGATAATTGGTCGGTATAGAACCAAATCATATATATACACACAGAGATGCTATCGAATGTGGCTGATACTTCGCTTGAGAAGGCCATCAAAACTCCTAATATGTTGTGCATGGACGTTTAGGCATGTTGTCGGAAGATAAGCAACGATTCTACTAAGTCGTATATTTGCTATCCTAATATTTTCTATAAAACATGGGAAAATGTTTTACATAAGAACGAGCTCCTACTTTTCGAACTTAAGTAACGCTTGCCTGTATAAAAATTCGTGAAAGATTACGTTTGAAAAATCAGTATTAATATATTGTTTACTGTGTGTGTTAGGAGAATAAAGTTGTATTAAAATATGAGAATTTTTGTTAAAGTGCAAATCATGGGTGATATTTTTTAAAAGTTTAAATGCAAATCCATATTGAGAGATCTTTGTATTCAAATATTTCTAGTGTGGATTAAACACAAAAATAATATTCCCTCCAATCCTAAATATAAGACCTAGTTAATTTTTTTCGAAAATCCTAACAAAACTAGGTAAGTCACTTATAAATTAATTTGCTAAAATGTTTTCTTTTAACTACTTTATTTGACTTATAAGCTTATATATAATCTAATAATACATAAAATATGTTATGATTAAGTGTCTCGATTCGCTTCCTTAATCTCTCAAAAAAAAAAAAACTGGATCTTATATTTAAGAACTGAGAAAGTATCTACATTTTTGTTAAAAAAGAGTTAATACTATTTTAGGTGTTTGAACGTTTACTTAATTTTAGCCTTGGTTCCTTAACTTTAAATTCGATGGTTCTGGTCCTTGAACTTTCATTCAATTTTGTTTTTTGTCCCTGAATTTTAATATCATTGGTTTTAATAATTGAACTTTCACTCAATTTTGGTTTTGCTACCTAAACTTTGTGTTTTTTATAACTATTGGTTCCCTGAATTTAAAAAAAATGAAAAATCAGGGACCAATGGTTATAAATAATGCAAAGTTTAAGTATTAAAACCATCGATTTAAAGTTCAGGGACCAAAATCAAAATTGAGTAAAAGTTTAAGAAAAAAAAAATCACCAAGTGTTTATAAAATTTGAATTTTGTATAAGGTTTGTTTAAAGACTTAATGGGCCCTAAGGTAAAAAAAAAACGTCTTAATGGGCCCTTTTATCTACAATTAATAAAGTATTACTGTATTTGAAAAAGCGCTTTATAAAATTTGAATCTTTTTTTGTTGCCTTTTTTTATTGAACTAATCGTGCTGCTGATTACTTTGTTAGAAACAAACAAAAGCAAAAGAAAATTACTGTTGTTCACTTTCTTGCTTCAAACTTCAATTGTCAGAGTCATATAAATCGTTTCCATTTCATCATAATATATTACAAAGAAAATAATGGTGAAAAACAAATCTAACAGAACAAAATATATTTTATCTAACTGATGACTGCTTTTATTCATGTAAAATAGACACTCCCAGGCCAAGACCTGCCCCTAAATATCAGACCGAAACAGATAACTCTTGCAGAACCATTTCTCACATGTAAGACATAGCTTTAATGTGGAATCATCTGCTTTAAATTTTTCTTTTAATCATTAGATTCTATGTAAAAATGGTGACGATTTGATATCTAAGGGATATGAAATAATGTAATTTTAAATACTTTGAAAAATCATAAAAATTGTGAAACTGCATCATTTCATGGCAATAAGATATTAAAATATCACTCACTAATTTCATATAGAATTTAGCTATAAAAGAAAACACTTCTTGAGAAACGGGGGGGCATTACATAGAACATTAGAAAATATTAAAGAAATGCATATTTAGAATCCTAAATCCCATATACATACACGTGTGCACACGTGCATCCTGGTTGATCGATGAAGCCTCTATCTAGAAGCCATGCTAAGGAAGAAGAGAAGTGCAGAAAGAAGGACTGGAAACATTAATATCAATGGCAAACTTGGTGTGGAAACAGGGCCCATGAAAAAAGGAATACCAAATTGTATGCCAACAATGATCATAAACGCTATTACAGAGCCAACTCCCCAAAGTTTTAGCTCCATTTTCTACTTTATTTGTATTGAATTGTGTGTGAAGGAAAAAACATGTGATTATATACATATATAGGGCTTGATACTTAATGGGAATGGTGCCTGTTGGTGAAGGGTCATGAGTATGACGGCTTAAAAAGTTACTTTAAACACTTTATTCATGTTGGGATAGGGTTGATGAAGGGATTACGAACAACGATTGGAGGCATTTAAGTTTCCACTATTGTTAGATTATAATTTGAATCAATATGCCTATTTAATTCATATTCATAGTTATCTTATATATTTGGATTATAGTATCTTTGGATTTTGGAAGGATATATATTGAAATCCAATGATTCAGTTGAAATTAAAGAAAAATTATATGTGTACATTGACCTTACTAAAATGTACGACTATTGACGGCTAATGTGGGCGTCTGTATATATCATTTTCCTTATTCTCTAGGTGATTATCTCAATCCCATATCTTACATCCTCATAAATGAAAATATATAATGCATTTGAATGAGGATAGAGGAAAAAACATTAAGCATATATAAAAATAGAATGCAATCTGGAGTCTTCATCCACACTAATAAAAATATAGAGAGATAATTAATTAGAGATCCCATAAATTTAATTAAGATTAGGTCCCACAAAATCTACAAATTAAAATGAGACCCCTAGGGATTTGGATCTAATTATGTGTTAAACTCAAATTACCCTTTTACCCATTTCCTCTTCTCTTTTCCTTCCACCCATGTATTCCATCTTCCTCTTTCATGTGTAACCCTCTCACCCCTCCCTTAATGCCTCTTTTTATTCCTTTCTTCATCGTCTTGTCTGCCACGGGTGACGGCCTTTTTTTGTGCTCTGCCCCATAATTTTGTTTAATGGCTTCAAATAAAACACATCTTAAGCTATTCTCCCTTTTTAATTAATGACTATTCAAGAGACTTTGATCCATCAATTTGCATTTCAAGCTTCGATGTGTAATCAATAGCTTCCTCCAATAATATCATCGGCTCTGGCTATTTCCAGCAACTGGGGAGTAAACGACCTAGAAACCTCACTTTCCTCTGAACTGCCAGCATGCTCTTCCCCTTTCGCCGGTGAACTTCACAGGATTTCGTTGGCTTATTAAATTCTCTCGTTCCTAAATCTAAAATCTATTTATCTAATTTGATTAAACGAAATTAGTAAAATAACAATTTGAGTTGTGTACATAATTAGATTTAAGTCCCTTGGGACCTCACTTTATTAATTTGTAGATTTTGTGGGACCCAACCTTAATTAAGTTCATTTCATGAGACATCTAATTAATTTTTCCTAATAAAAATGCCATATTTACACTCATTATTTTTTTTGTTATATTAATAGAATTTCAACTCTACTATATACTACATACATCTAGCTCTACCCTTAATAGTTAGCCTAAAATTACATAGAATTTCAACTCTACTATACTACATACATCTAACTTCAAATAAATAATTACTTTAGGGAGCTTTAATCAATGTACGTTATTTCTAATTAAATTAAAGCCATCCTCCACACATACTGTTGTTATGTATACAAGTATTTATATATATAATATATGCAAATCTAATTATTCATATAGGCTCCTATCTAGATTGTGTATGTGTGTGTGTACTACACGTTAAATTAGCGCTTTCATTTTGAACTCAAATTGACCTTTACTTGCATCACTACATATATGCATTATGCATGTGGATGTGTATACACACACATATAATTACATACATATAATGTTTTGATTATTATTTTGAAAAGCAAGTTTAGATGAAAAATTAATTAAAAAAATATTATTTTTATTAAGTAATACATATATAAAATATGCATATATTGCTATAGAAAAAGTGAAATTAAAATTATAGGAGAGTGAAAATTCTAAAATTTAATGTATAAAAAAATACATATAAATTAGAAAATCATATAAATTTAAATTTGCTCAACTAGATTACATGGTTAGTTGGATCACATGTCCTGTACAATTTTTTAATTAAATGGATAAAACGATCTAGGATCATCTGCCATATCAAATAAATGTAATAAAAGATAACAATCCCTAGATAGTAGAGACATGATCAAACTAATGGAAATCCACCAATAATCTGAATGATAAATAAATTCAGGTAAAATAATGAATTTAATTAAAAAAAATCAATCACATATCTTTTCTCTTCCCTGCAGCTGCAGCACAATAGCTTTTTCCTAGCTAAGAGTAACTTCAGCATAGTTTAATAAGAATTATGTCCTTTTTATTAATTTTTAAGGGTTAAAGTGTAAATTTTCTTTGGAGGCTCTCAAGAGCTATTTTGCCCTGAAAGTTTTTTTTTGTTCAAAATTATCCCGGAAATTCTAAAACATAGCAACTTTGCCATTTACTATTAAAATATTAACGATCAATGTCAATTTTTTAGAATATCAAGCCTCTAGGGAAAATTTACAACTTAACTCTTGAGCGAAAACTTTCAGGGCAAATTTGCAGCTTAACTGAAGAAGAATGAGGTGGATGCCACATAGGTAACCACCTCAGCATAGTTTGGTCAATAAACTATTGACCGTTTGGTATGTTAATAGAAGGTAACATTGCCCCGTTTTTTAATTTTTTGGGGCAACATTGTCCTTTTAAAGACTTCCAAATACCCATTAGCTCCTTTGAGAAAACTTCTAGAGCAAAAATGATCTTTAACTCTAAATTATTTAATTGGCTTGTTCCTTAAGAAAGCATGCTTGGCTGAAGTTAGTTTCACTTGGCTTATACTTCAAAATCTTATTTCACTCAATTTTTGGGTTGTTCCGGAAACAACTAATTATAAATTACTTGATAGTCATATTGTAAATGATTTTAGTGACAAATAAAAAACCCACTTTATTGGTTGACTACATCATTAAAAGTAGATACTCTCTCCTAATAAAAGGATGCATCACCAAGCAATTTTATAGTTGAACTTTTTTACTTAACGCGCTTTAGGAAATATGCCCTAAAAGACAGTTTCATGTCAAAAACTAAGGTACCACAATCTAGAGTAATATTCTTACCATTACACTAAACATTTATAACTACTAGACAATTTTCTAATATTGATTACAAACTAGGTAAATCGGCTTCTACACATCAGTCGGTTCAGCGTAAGACACTGGGTACTCATCACAACAATCATCACTATCACATGATCAGCCGCGTTCAAGTCAAGCTCGCAAATAATGCAGCTGATATTGTTGCCAGTGGTTTACAATACTATTTGGAAGTTGTTGTGACTAACAAGGAGAGAACTTGAGGGGTAGTATACAACTCAATCATAGGTCGGCTGACTCATTCCCCTCGCCTGAAAAAATACAATGAGGTTTATTTTGACAAATTTCAATTTAAGAAGCAGTAGACTTCCACAAGACAGATTTCCACAAGTTCAAATTCACACAATCGATCAAGACCAAACAATCCTAATAGCAATCAATGGTCCAATATACTTTGGTGTTTTTATGTCCATATCTTTTGGTACGACCCAATATTAAATCTAAAAAAAAATTCATGAATATAACCAAATAGAAAGCACACATAAATCTAATTGATTAGAGAGCATATAAAATTATTAAGAAAGACTTTAGAAATTTGACCACGGCGCTTTCCCTACACCTTGGTGATACGATTGGTGAACCCATATTTGATATGGTTTAAATGAATAAGAATACACCTCTGCTAATAGCTCAAACTCTTAGCTTAATGGTTAATACTCCATTCACTACAAGAAAATTGAACATTAGTCACGGTTGAAATATGACATTTGTCACGATTAACCGTGACAGTACCCTTGTCACGGTTTTTAAAACCGTGACAAAAACATCCCAGACAAGCAATTTTGTCACAATTTTTTCGAACCGTGACAAAGATTATAAAAACCGTGACACGAGGAAATATTTGTCACGGTTCATAATTCCAAAACCGTGACAAATCCGGTCTTAGAGCTAGCGAATGGTCACGGTTTAATTTGAAAACCGTGACAAATATGTTACGGTTTTAATAAAAAACCGTGACACGATTTTGTCACGGTTCATATCAAGAACCATGACATCATTGTCACGGTTCATACGATGAACCGTGATAGCACAGTTCTTTCCTCAAGAACCGTGACATTGTCACGGTTCGACTAGCAACCGTGACATAAGTGTCACGGTTTTTATGAAGAACCGTGACACTTTTGTCACGGTTCGATTAGGAACTGTGACACTAGTGTCACGGTTCTTCATAAAAACCGTGACACTTATGTCACTGTTCTAAAATTAACCGTGACAATGTCACGGTTGTGTTAAATTTTTTTTTTCCAGCAACTTTCTTTTTTATTTTTGTTAAACATATTACAACGCAAATTTTTTCACGTTTTAACACATTTTATTTTTTAAAATAATTATTACTTTCCAAAAATATTTGTACAAAAAATCATCTATTACTTTCCTCACCACAATTTCAATTTATCATATAACAATAAGATAATTTGAAAAGAACATTTATATTCAGAAAAATCAAAAAACACCTGCAACCAAAGAATTTAAACAATTATTTGGCCAAAAAAAACAATTAGAAAATGGGATACAAAATATATAAATTAAATATGTATACATATAATTAAAAGAACAAATAGTTACTCAACAAAAATGAAGAAAGAGCAACACATAACATTCTAGAGCGGAGAGAACAGATGCAAGAGAAGAGAGAGGCATACAAATGAATGAGTGGGAGGGGCTTTATATACTGAAATCGGACTGCATTTTGTCATGGTTTTTTAATAAAAAACCGTGACCAACGTGTACGGGTGTCAGAAATGAACCGTGACATTTTTGTCACGGTTCTCTACCTCGAACCGTGACAAAACGTCCATTTGTCACGGTTCCATCACTTGAACCGTGACAAGTGGCGTTTTTGTCACGGTTGGAACCGTCCAACCGTGACAAAGTGCAACTTGTCACGGTTGGAACCGTGACAAGTTTTATCACGGTTTAACAACAGAATCGTGACAAGTGGTGTTTGTCCCGGTTCCAACCGTGACACAACGCGATGTGTCATGGTTGGAACCGTGACAAACACAACTTGTCACGGTTTCGTGGCTAAACCGTGACAAAACTTGTCACGGTTCCAGTATTTGAATCATGACAAATATGCGTGACCAACGTTCATATTTACCTTTATTATGTATTTGTCACGGTTTATATCTAAAAAAACCGTGACAAAGGTTCCAACAGACATATTATTGTAACGGTTTAATGTAATATATATATATATATATATAATAATTGGTAATGGGGACATTGTAAAAACAAAAATTCCTTCTTTTCTCAATTGTTTTTCCCTACAACATTTGCATCAACCCATGGATAAATCATGGATAAAGTTTCCTCGAACGAGTTCTGTTTATTTGGATGGATTGAATGGTTTCTTAGATTTTGCTACAACTCATGCTTGTTGTAACTGGAAGATCCTATGTCCATGTCCCAAATGCAAGTGTAAGAAGTGGCATCTACGGCAAATTGTTAGGGAACATTTAATTGTGAAGCCTTTCCCAGTAGGATATACATATTGGTGTCTACATGGGGAAAAACCCGACATGATATATGATCTATTTGCTGAAAGTTCGCAAGCAGCAGTTCAATTAGGTGATGAACACCACCCTATTAATAATGTTGTTCGTGATGCTTTTGGCGTTCCTCATGACAACGTGGGTGATGAAGCAGAAGGATCTGATCCAGTGTTTTATAGGAACGACACAGCTCGTGAGTTTTACCAATTAATGGACGACACAGATAAGTCTTTATATCCTAATTGTAAGAAGTACTCTAAATTATCCTTTCTAGTTAAATTATATCATATAAAGTGCATATGCGGTATATCTGATAAGGGCATATCTATGATACTTGAATTATTGCATGATGCATTCCTCGAAGAGGAGATCTCTCCGTCGTTTTATGAGGCAAAAAAAATTATAAATAAGCTTGGGTTGAACTACGAAAAAATTAATGCATGTCCGAATGATTGTATGTTGTATTGGGGAGACGATGCTGAAAGAGAGACATGTAAGCGGTGTAACGCTTCCAGATACTGACCAGTGCGAAAAGGGAAAAGGCAAAAGAAGAAACCGGCAAAGATTCTCAGATATTTTCCGTTGAAACCTCGATTGCAAAGGCTGTTCATGTCTTCTAAGACGACTGAGCACATGAGGTGGCATAGCGTTGACAAGAATCCGGATGGCAAGTTAAGACATTCACGTGACGCAGAAGCATGGAAAGCATTCGACCGTGAGTTTCCCTCATTTTCTGCTAATCCAAGAAATGTGCGTCTGGCTCTCGCAACTGATGGGTTCAATCTTTTTGGGAACCTAAGCATGAGTTATAGTATTTGGCCAGTTGTCCTTGTGCCGTATAACTTGCCACCATGGATGTGCATGAAGCAGAGCTCCTTAATTTTGTCCATAATCATTCCGGTGAAAAAAGCACCCGGTAATGATATTGATATCTACCTCCAACCGCTTATGCATGAACTAATAGACCTGTGGAATGATGGCATAGAAACATATGACGCATTCGACAAGACTTTGTTCAATTTGCGTGCAGCCTTGATGTGGACAATTAGTGACTTTCTGGGCTTAGGGACATTATCCGGATGGAATGTTCATACTGGCCTTGCCTGCCCCACTTGCAATTTTGACTTTGACTCAGTCCGCCTTCCACACAGTCGGAAGTGGTGTTTCATAGGTCATCGATGTTTTTTAGACGGAGGACACAAGTTTATATTGCAACGGAAGTGTTTTAATGGGAAACAGGAGAAAAAAGCGGCCCCAAAAATATTATCTGGTTTAGAGATTTTAGAGCAGCTTGCAGATGTTGAATTCGAATTTGGAAAGGCTATTGATTCTGCTAATGTGGGTAGGAAGGTCAACAGGCCGTCATCTTCGAAGCCTCAACAATGGCGCAAGATAAGCGTTTTCTTCACTCTCCCATATTGGCATACCAATTTGTTACGACACAGTCTTGATGTCATGCATATTGAAAAAAATGAACCGAGGAAGTCTAAAGACCATCTTCAAGCAAGGAAAGATCTATGTGTCATGGGAGTGCGTCAAGATGCTTGGCCAGATGACAATGATAAATTCCAGCCTTCTAAATTCACTCTTACAAAACAAAACAAGGACATCTTCTTGGCGACCTTAAAAAATATTAAAGTTCCTGATGGATATTCAAGCAATATATCACGTTGCATTGATACGCATGCTCGCAAGGTTGCTGGTCTTAAGAGTCATGACTCTCATGTTCTAATGTAGCAACTACTTCCAATGGAAATTAAAAATACACTTCCTTTAGATGTATCCATTGTCCTGGTTGGTCTATGCACTTTCTTTCGACAGTTGTGTTCAAAGGTTTTGGTGATAGATGAACTTGATCAACTGCAACAAAAAATTATTCTGACACTCTGTCATTTGGAGATGATATTCCCTCCATCCTTTTTCACTGTCATGGTTCACCTAACAATACACCTTGTTCATGAAACAAAGTTAGCTGGCCCAGTGCAATATCGATGGATGTATCCTATGGAGAGGTACGTAATTATTTTACTTCTAATTATCATACAAATTTAAACTTCCAAACTGAACTGTTACTGAATCTTTAAACATGTATTATTATGTCTTCTATAGGTTTCTTGGCAAGTTGAAATCTTATGTAAGAAATAAAGCAAGGCCAGAAGGTTCTATAGCTGAAGGCTATTTAGGGGATAAGGTTCTATATTTTTGCTCAAGATATTTCGATGACATAGAGAAATCTTTCAACCGTTGTTCGCCACGCGCCGCAAGTGCACGGGTCGCGCCAAGTAATAAAGTGATGAGAAAAGTATCGTTCCCACGAGGATTTGTCCAAAACCCGGTCAAACAATGATTTTCACACTCTCGCCCAATTGAGTGATACAAATGTTGAGTTTGAAAATTAAATAAGAAAATAAACTATCCTAAATGAAAGCAAAATTATGAACAAATGATTCTTCAATTTCAATGGCAAATTTGGGTCCTAAGATTGTCTATCCCCCTTGTGCTTCCTAAAACTCAATTAACCTCCTCTCAAAGATGCTCTCAATGAAAGCATATGCTAATCTAGGATTCTTGGAGTACTTGTAAAAGCTCTCTCAAGTCAAGAACAAGTGTTTAATCTTGTTAATTGCACAATCTCTTGCTACAACTTAACAAAACCCAATTTTAAAGCTCCAATCCTAATGTGATTATGTAAGGTTAGCAAGTATATCTCTATCTTGCCAACAAACCATCCATTTAACACTATTAACTTCAAGTCTTACATTACTCTACCCAAGTTCTACACTCAACTTAGCTCTCTCAAGTCATAAATTGAGTGAACACAACATCTAAATGGTGATCAAGCACTTAGAAGCATTAGGAGAGGAGTAAAATAACCACATACATAACATTAATCACAAATTAAGAGGAGGAAACAAGAATTAATCCATACAAGGGTTCAAAACAACCTTAGAATCAAAACCTTAGCTCCACATGTTCAGAGAATCCAAAAGAATATATACATACATCAGCAAATTCATGAACAAGAGAGAGAGAAAGGAAAATGGAGAAGAGAAACCAAGAATCAAAGCCAAAATCTCTTCCAAACTTCAACTCCTTGCTCCAAGCTCCTCCAAGACCCAAACCCTAGCAGAGCCAAGCCCCCAAGCACGCCCAGGAAGTGAAGAATGCGGAATTAGGTCGAAAATTTCCTTATATAGGTCCAAAATTCCGCTGGCAAATTAAAACGCGCAGCTGCAGAATTCAGACCCTCGCCGTGGCCCTTGCTGTGGGGGTGCCACGGCCAAGGCCAGAAAACATGCAAGTTTTCTGACCCTCGCTGTGGGCCTCGCTGTGGAGGTCCCACGGCGAGGAGGGACCTATCTGCAAAGTTTCAGAAATTTCTGGGGCTTTTCTGTAATTTTTCACAATTTGTCCAGAAACTTGAATTTTCCCTTTTTTCTTGAAATTTCAGCTTCTAGCCCCAATTTCTCCCCCTTTTAAGTGTTCTTCTTCATCCGGATCCCTTGGTTATTGCATCAAAATATTCCTACAATATTTACATAAAACAACATAAGAAAATAGCTAGAAATATGAAGAAAATCTACACAAATAAACAATTATGTGCAATCTAAAAGAATGAACATTTTCCCATCTTGAGTGTCCAAAATATATTAATAATTGCATAAAACTCAAGGGAAATGTGTTGATATTACATGAATTCTTGGGAGTTATCAACCGTCCACCTCGGGTAGACGATTGTTCTGAAACAAGCATTTCACCTGATGAACCTTTAATCCTGTATGTTGGCAAGGCAGTGGGAAGAAGTGACAATTTCAAACTAACTGAGATGGACAAGTTACAAGCACACCGGCATGTCTTGATAAATTGCAGTCAAGTTGATCCATTCCTACAGTATGAATTACTTGATCCTTAAAGCAAGCCTACTTTTTGTTTTCGGGTAATGCAATATAATCTTTCACTCATTTAAATAATTTCTCCAGGGAATTCAGAAACTATGTCAAACGTCAACTGAGGATCCGGACAAACACATCAGCTGAGGTTGATAAGAGAGTCCATAGAGAATTCCCATCATGGTTTGCGCATCGAATAATGAATGATCACACTACACACTCTCCTGATTTGAAAGCTCTTGTAATGGGGCCTTTAGATCATGCAAGAAGATTTACAGCATACAACGTTAACGTTTTCAAAATTTGCACGGTTTTTCGGGATGAAGGCCTATTGACTCAAAACTCGGGCATTTTTGGCACTTTCGGCACAAGAAGTTATGTGAGCAGCAAAGATGGTACCATGCAATATGGAGGAGTACCTTATTATGGAAGACTAGTTGATATAATTGAACTTAATTATCAATGTCGTTTCATGGTTCCACTGTTCAAGTGTTCATGGGAAAACACAACAACTTCAAGAGGATTGAATACAGATGAATTAGGAATCACATCGGTCAATTTCTCCAGGCTAGTTTACACCGGCCACTCTGAAGATGATGAGCCATACATTCTAGCATCAGAGGCACAATAGGTTTACTTTGTTGCAAATGAAAAGCATAAGGATTGGAATATGGTTGTTCATCTGAAACCTCGAGATCTCTATGACATGGGCGATGGTGATAACATTACCTACGAGAATGAGCCTTTCGAACCGACCAATTTTGAGAATTTCCTCCCTGAAGGAGACAGTGATCTTTCTTTAGTTCGGTACGTTAAAGTCTTATATTTACAGCATGCGACCTTAACTTTTATTTAATCTAGTTCAATTTCATTGTTGCTAATTAATTTGTGTTCCTTTTGTCAGGGAAGCGGACAACGACTGAGGGTTAGAGTGTATTAGGATAACTTAATTTGATGTCATAATTTGATGTAATTATTCGATGTAATAATTTGATGTATTTATTCGATGTAATATATATGCACATCTTTTTATCTCTACTTTTCAAAATGTAATAATTAAGAGAAAAGATAGTGTCAAATTTATATACTGACATATTTGACATATTTAAAACAATAAACTTGCAATAATTTAACTACTAAGAAAAATAATTTGAACTTACATTCAAAATTAAACAAAGGTCCAAATTTAAATAAGCAAATGTCCAAATTTAAACAAACACACATACAACATTAAAAAAACTACTAATCATCATCTTCATCTCCTTCATCCGCTGCCTCATCTCGGGGCCTTGAACTGACAACATCATCATCAACTTCAGAAGGCGGAGGGGGCTGGAATCTAAATATTGGAGGAGCTTCAGGCATATTAGGTGGTTCAACTCCAGGGTGGCTCACTGCAAACGAATCTCGTACAAATGCATTCATTTTCTCACGCCATTCGTCTATGTAACCCCCGAACTCATTTACCTGCCTAGTGAAGCTGGCAACCCATTCTCCAGATGGATTGACGCACGACTTCTTCTTACCAGAGGAAGTTCCAGCCTTAGACATACTGCACTTCCCATATATCTTACTGGGCCGTGCACCTAACCCCATTCCCCGGACCCGACCGAGGTGTTCTGGAGTGTCAAATGCGGCTCTTAGGGCGGCTATGGGATTCTGTGACTCTCCTGTCCTCTTGGCTCATGCACTCCTGAGTTTGTCGGATGCGTTCCTTTACAAATAAGAAATAAATTTGTAATTTGTAATTAAATATATATACCTAATAAATACATGTTCCCATACCATGTTAAATGACTTACAATTTGCCGTTCAGTATGTTCGGAGACAGCACCGCCGTCCCTATGTCTATGAGTTATTGTATATAACTCCCCATAGTTAGTCTGTCTTCCCTCCGTTTCCGCCTCTTCTTCCTGCACAAATTTTAAATTGTAAGTCTCTAAAATCAAATATACAACAAATCAATCAATTCAACAATTTACCCACCAACTCGCTGTATCTAACTGATATGGATTTTGTTCCGAGGGTGTGATGAACGATTTTTTGGGCACGCCTATCTGCAAAGACAACACCTGATATACAAATACATTTTAAATTAACTTCGTTTAATTATCACACCATGTAATAAATTTTTTAAACATAATTTCATAAACTGTTTATTAACCCTAGATGCTGGGCTTTTCTTAAAGCGGATAAAACGTTCCCACATATCAGGAGGAACCCCATCTGGCACATTTGCTATAAGCTCATCGTTGGTTTTTGTGCCATCCCCTTTCATTCTATCATAGAGGCGATGCCTCTTGCTCTTCCACCTTTCATTCATCTTCATAAAAGCATAATCCTTCATTGCTGCTTCTCCTTCTATTAAAAACTTTTCCTGTGAATTTCAATTTATCAGATGCTTTATATAAGACTATGATGAATTTAACAAATTAACTTATTTTTCTAATTTAAATTATTACCTTCACAATCTCATTCCATGCCGCCTCTTTATTTTCTCTAGGGACCTGCTTCCAAGTCTTTTTGTCGAGTGGAAAACGCAGCCAGTTCCCGCCTAAATTGGAACAAAATTTGTTGAATAAATTGCCTCCCTCACATTTGGGTTGTCTATATCCATCATTGAAGGGCACTAGAACTCGTAGGCCCCGTTCCGGCTGATATAATGCGGTCACATCCAGCCTCTTCCTGGTGACCCTGCCTTCTTCATCTACAAAGTGTCACAAATTAAATAATAATTAAACTAACATTAATTTAATAACTTAACAAAATTTCAACAAATAACAAGATATTATTTTATTTACCTATAACATCAACCGAATATTTGTTTCCCCGTGAAGATGTTTGTGGGGGGTGGGTTGGTTGGTTGTTCACCTCATTATTCATCGTGTCCTCTTCTTGGTACTTCCCCTGAGACATGAAAATCGTTGAACAATTCGTCGTCCAAATCGAAATCGTCTATATTAAAATTTCCTATATTTGGCAGAATATTAGGAAATTGTGTGTCACTACTCTGTCCGGTTTGACAATTTTGAGACGGTATATAAACAGGTATTCTCCCTCCTCTTCCTCTGTGCCGAGCGTCTCCAGGAGAACCCCCCTTTGTATTCGTTTATCTCTGCCGGATGACATTTGTATATATAATCCTAATTCAAAGAAAACGACAATGCAAGTGTAACGTAGATTTTTAACTGTTTTCTACCACACCTTATGGTCACGGTTCGGATGAATTTATAAAAGAAGTAAATTGTCACTGTTTAGGAAAACTGTGACACAATTCTACAGTGTGTCACAGTTTAAAACCGCGACCATATGTATTGTCACGGTTGCCTTACGTAGTCACGGTTTCCCTAAGAAAACTGTGACTCATTGTCACGGTTCCTTTTGGGTCACGGATCCCTAGGACCCGTGACATCGCATAGGAAACCGTGACATCAGGTCAGGGGTCCCAAGGGACCCGTGACATTGGGAACCGTGACCTGATGTCACGGTTTCCCTTAGAACCATGACAAATTTTTTTTTGTCACGATGTACCCTTAGGAAACCGTGACAAAGTGTTGAAAATTATAAAAAAAAATATTTTAAAAAAGTAATTTAACGTTTGTCACAGTTTATTAGTTGTAAATCGTGACAAATTTGTTCCCTCCAACTTTCCCGCCTGAATTGTCACGGGTTCCTTGGACAAACCGTGACAAATTTGTCAGAATTTCCCCCCCCCCCCCGATTTTTGTCATCATTTTGTCACGGTTTTTTACAAAAAACCATGACAATTTTCATGTGTTTGTCACGGTTTTGGAAACCGTGACATAAGAACCGTGACTATTACACCTTTTTTTGTAGTGATTTCTAAGTTTTGGTATCAGGGCCTACACATTCGTAAGGTTGATGGTGCAAACCCACAAGGAAAGCTAAATAAAAAATTGAACGACCCACCTGAATCCTTGAACAAAAAAGCTATAATATTTTTTTAATAATGATTAAAGATAATATATTTTTTAAAAACTATGGAAAACACTTTTTTTTGGCTAAAATAATACAAAAACTGAACCAATTCAATAAATTCAGATTTTTATTATTTTCAATAATTGTTGTGCTGAAGAGTAACTTATCTTTCATAATTACCTAATAAAAAATTAAACACACATAGATATCTCAGATTCATACATTATGTAATCACTGCACAAATTAAAAGCATTATAAGTACAACTTTAATGAAATAATATGACAATTTTTTGCCACGAAAGTGATTGAGTAAACATCACTTTGTTGTGTTGTCATTTCTATAAAATAATTAATCACTAGAGAGCTGTCACTAATCTTCAGACCAAACTTTTTCTCCTAATATCTTGAGAAAAAATTAAAGTGATGTTCGACTATCATTAAAATATTTGTCCCCATGCTCTAAAGCCAGTTCTAAGCACGTAGTTTTGTGGGAGTGCAACTTATTGATTCAAAAAATACTTGGCGATTAAACTTTAAAAGCTTCCATTATTTTGATTAGAATAATGTGGTTCAATTATAGGACCAATAGAGTAATCTACAGTTGTTCATAGCAGGACACGAAATTAATGAATAATTAAGTAAATTAAATTATTAAGCACATTATTCCTACTATTTATATCATGTGGGTCGTACGTTTTGGTAAATAAGTAAGTTGAGAAAAAAGCTGATCCAAACATTAAGAAAAAGCTAATTAATGGAGCTTTTAATAGGGCTGGCTCACAACGTTTGGGTATCCAAATGTGATGCTAAATACATCCTTTTTGTCTTATGGCTTAAAATGACTTTTGCTACATATAAGTCAAATATACACAAGCCTTACCAAACATTACTCAAGTTTTAAGTACTTTTACCCAAAGGCAGAGAGTAAAGAGAAGAGAGGGCATAATAAAACATGGTATCTAATAGTAGTTTTGTAAACAACCATAGAATTTTTTTTTGACGAACCCCCACCTCTAACCCTAGATGTGGAGGATGATAAAAGATCTAAGATTAGATTGTCAGCTTATGTATTTGTATTTTTTTTTATTTAGAATTATAAGTTCTAGTTTAAACTTTATATATATACATATAAAAAAAACCGCA
The DNA here is from genome assembly GCA_037074515.1 of Mimosa bimucronata. Classification (NCBI taxonomy): domain Eukaryota; kingdom Viridiplantae; phylum Streptophyta; class Magnoliopsida; order Fabales; family Fabaceae; genus Mimosa; species Mimosa bimucronata. The sequence continues at coordinate 24,626,704 of CM073441.1, forward strand.
AAGTATTAAATTTCACATGAGACTTGACCGTTGTTTTCAAAACAACCAACAGATATTACATGCAAAGTTGTGTCCCACGCTACTTGATGCTAATCTATTTAAACATTAATTAGGTATTAGCAAAAGTCAAATTGTACAAAAGCCTTACCAAACATTACTATGGTTAAAAACAAGTTTTAAGTACCTTTACCCAAAGCCAGAGAGTAGAGAGAAGAGAGGGCTTAATTTGGAAACATGACTATTCAAAATATGAAAATGCTAATTGCTCAAAAGCGATTTAAAACATGGTATCTAATAGTTGTCTTGTAAACAACCATAAAATTTTTTTGATGAACCCTCACCTCTAACCCTTGAAGCAGAGGATGATGAAAAATCTTAGATTAGATTATCAACTCATGTATTTGTATTTTTTTTTTATTTAGAGTTATAAGTTCAAGTTTAAACTTTATATTTTTAAAAAAAAAAAACAACCGTAAAGTCTTAAGTTTCACATGTGACTTGACATTTGGCCCAAAAAAACATGTGACTTGACCGTTGTTTTCAAAACAACCAACACATATTACATGCAAAGTTGTGTCCCACGCTACTTGACGCTAATCTAATTAAACATTAATTAGGTATTAGCAATGTTGTAGTAGAAAGGAAAAAGGCAAAATTTGAAGGGTATGATATGTTTGGTTAACACTAAAATAAAGATGAGTCTATAGAAAGATTCTATATTTGGTTGGAAAAAAATAATGAAGAGAAAAATTGAAAAATAAATTATTTTAATGTCTTTATTCATGTATTCAAATTTATCTTTCAAACTCCAATTGGATAATTGACATACACCATCACCCCTCATAGTTTTGCTTCACCATTGGCATAACTTTGATGACAACCTGCACCCTTATCTTCTACTTCTTAGAGTATCCATCTTCTTTGAGCACCCATCCATTACTGTTGTCTCTTGTTAGAGCTTTACCCAATTCTTGGGCACCACCCGGCTCTTCCTTTTCTCTTTCAACGTACACCTGCTTCATTGAATTTAATACAACACCCATCGGTATATATCAACAATCAAAATCGTACTCAATATTTATATTAAAATTTCCTTTATCAGCTAACAATTTTTTTGAGCAAATATAATTAAAGCATTTACAATAAAATTTTACAACAAAGCACATGTAACATAAGCATTCAACCTTGTATCAGAGTATGTATTTGTGCATAGTAATATGACTCTAGTGTGTGAGTATAACTTACCATCGCACCCGTAAAGTTTAGCTCATCCACACATCTTTAAATTCAAAGTCAAATATGAACAAAACTTCTCTGCCCACTAAATGTAGTGTCGGTGCTCGTCGCAAAGATGAGTAGAGGACGCTCCTCCACTATGGACCGTCCAGATTTTTAAATGAATAATATGTTTTTTTTTTGACAAAATGATAGTTAATATATTATCTTCATTTTAGATTTTGTAACCATAAAAATAATTATTTTTTAAAAATCATAAACTTAAAAATATTAAATGTGAACCGTCCATATACAATCTAGACGGTCCAAGTGGATAAATGCCCTCTACTCATTTTTACAATGAGCACCGAAACCAGTTCCCCACTAAATGTAACTCCTATGTCATAAACTCAAAAAAGAAACCAAGCTCAAACTATCACAAATACATTACCCCTTTGGTCTTATTTATAAGATATTTCCCACATGATTCACACAGATTAATGAAAACCTTAAAACTCATTAATTATGCCTTTAAATTTGACAACTTTCCAACTTTACCTCTAATTAATATACATTCTATTACATGAGAATAAAGTTGACACATAATAAATGGATGGTAAATTAAAGTTATATATTCATACACAAAATTAAATGGCATGCCTTATAAATAGGACAAAATTAAACATTCTCTCTCTGCCTTATAGATAGGACCAGAGAAGTATATTAAACAAAGGTCCATCCACCATCAATGAACACCCACAAATAGTTAATTAGCTTTAGCTTAGGTCTAATCTCCTGCATCGTCCTCCATGTTTGCCCTCGCATCCTCAACTCAGCTTTAACAATATGACACTTCAATGTCAACTCCCCAACTCATGAAAATGTCTCTATTTAAGGGCAATATGGTCAATGGGCGTTTTTATCGGAAGTTGGATATTGGGTTGACAATTTTTTTTTAGCAGGAACCCGATTTCAATCCAATATATAATAAAATAAGATGTGAGGAGGCGGGAAATGATTTTGGTGGAAAATGTCGCACGCCAAACACGTCCAAAAAAAACGCTGCTTTTTCTGTTTCCATCACCTACCACTCGATTATACCTTTCCTTTGTTATTGAAAATAAATTTATTTAAATAATTTTAAAATAGAAATATGACCTATCCCAACGCTTATGACGTCATAAGGGCCGGGATGGGCCTATAGATTTTTGTTAAAATTGTTTTCCATTTTTTAAAAAGGCCCAGAATTTTTTAAATTGAAAATAAGTTTATTTAAATAATTTTAAAATGGAAATATGACCTATCCTGGCTTATGATGTCATAAGCGCCGGGATAGGCATATGGATTTTTGTTAAAATTGTTCTCCATTTTTTAAAATGGCCCAGAATTTTTTAAATTGAAAATAAGTTTATTTAAATAATTTTAAAATGGAAATATGACCTATCCCGGCACTTATGACGTCATAAGCCCCGGGATAGGTCCCTGCGAATATAATAAAATTTATAAATAATATGTGACATATTAAAAAAAACAAAAGCATTTATAAAAAAGGGAAAACAAAGTAATACTTATTTATAAAAATAGCAATGTAGGCTATCCCGGCACTTATGATTAATAAGAGTAGGGATATGCTTATACCTATACCAACACTTTTATTTCTTAAGTGTTGGGATAGGTCATCTTAGACATATAGCAACACTTACATTTTGTAAGTGCTGTTATTATTATGCTGTTATAGGCCATTTCTGTAGCAGTGACGCATGCAACCACCATAAACGAACATCCATGAATAGTTTATTACATAAGGTTTGATCTCCTGAATCGGCCTCCATATATCTGCCTTTTCCTCCTCAACTCACGAGCTTCAACAGTGTCACACTTCAATGTCAACTTCCCAACTAGGGAAAATGTCTTCGTCTTTATAAAGTGTTGTGGGGCAATATGGTCTATGGGCCATAGGAAGCTACACATTAGCTTGGCAAATTTTTTTAGTAGGAATCCAATTTTAGTCCTTTAAAAGAAAATGTAGGAAAACATTGCAGGTCAAACACATTTTAAACAAGTTTTTTTTTAATCAATTTCGAATCAAAGGATGAAGGAAAAACCAACTAATGCGTTTGATACCCAAACAACCCGAATGTTCTACTATGCTAACACATTTTAAACAATGGAAACGCCCCTTTTTCCATATCCATCACCCACCCCTAGATTATATCACTCCATAACCGATTAAATTAATTTGTAAAGGAATTGAGTCGAAGAGGTGAGAATTGGGCCTAATGTAATATATAACAGCCTAAAATCTCATGAATCACTCTTCTCATGTGTGCTATTAAAAATAAAATAAAATAAAATAAAAACTGCACGTAAACGTGGTCAAATTCTGTATTCACACTATTATCTTGCAATAGCAGCAATCGGATTTATTATTATAAAATAAATCAACAATCGGATTGAGTCTCCTAGGATCACGCCACCTTCTTGATCAGCTACCAACACTTGTGCCACATCACATACAAATAATAATTAATTAAAGTGGGATCATATGTTCCGAATTAAATTAAAGAACATTTAGCTAGGGTCACAAATACTGATACAATATATCTATTTAACAATTAAAGTTCCCAAATTACCCTTGTCGTCAAATTTACACATCTATTCTAAAACATGTACAATTAATCAATTAACGGGTCATTTGATACGAGGAATTTGGAGTGGAAGGGGAAATTTATGTGTTGGATTTAAAAAATTAGAAGAGTGAGTTTATAAAATAAAAATAAGTTGTAAGATAAAAAAAGTAGGAAACATGAATGAAAAACTTGTGATAGAAAGTGTGGTACTGGAGGAGGTTGAGGTGAAGAAGAAGAAGAATTGGAAGATTTGCTATTATGATAATGATCATGGAGGAAGATTATCTCATGATCCGAGTGAGGAGGGGGTGGAAGAGTTATTTGATGGTGTTGCTGCTTGATGAGACGTCATGTGAGCCAGAGAGATTCAGATTTGAAGAAAATATAATGAAGGGTTGTATTAAAAAAATATAATGACGGGTTAGGGTTAAACGTTTCTGTATTATATATATACATATTTATATATTAACTTACCTAATATATTTTAAATTTTAACTTCTTTTAAAAAAATACAAATGTTTGATCATTTAAATTTACGTCAAATTTCTCATTAAAAAATCTTACTTGTAAAAAATGTTGACATGACGGATTTAATACCGACTCGTCAGCAATAAAATAGTAACAAAACATATTTAATTTTATTTTTTTAATATAATATAATGTTTATAATTTAAAATTAAAATAAAAGGGAAAAAAACTAAAAATGTGTCTCCCCTTTTCTCTCCTCTCGTGTTTTGGTTGAGTGGATTCATTCCATTCAAATTTATTATACAATTACAATCCACTAGAAGTAGAGTAACTGAAGATGAGAATATAGTTAAGAACATATTCAAATTTCTCATCCATGCATCCTAACCACCCCTAAGATTTGGAACCCTCATTAAAAAAAATCAAGACTACTGTTTTTTTAATATATTAACTGACAACTAGAGTATTTTTTGGATCCTATTATCAAGTATCCAAGTAACCAATTACATACCCAAGTTTTTATGTTAAAATCAAGGCTACTGTATCAAAAAGAAAGAAGAAAGGAAAAAAAAAAAATCAAAGATCCATGATGCCATGTCAAATTAAATTTAAATATTTATGAAATGTCTATTCGTAATTGGTTGATCAGACTTCATATGAAGCTGTAAATTGATTTCACCTAAAAATTTATCCCAATCCTGTTGGGCGTATTGGTAGATAAGTGATTACCTCCCGTGATAATGACTGGTTTTACAAGCCGATTTGTGAATATGGATGCTTAGGTGGGGAGACGCCAAAAAATGGTATAAGGGAAAAGAAAACACAAAGTTTTATCTTTTTTCTCACATTTATTTTAATTAGAATATAAAAATCGTTATATTCAAAATAAATTTAAATTTAAACATACTTTTTCAGTCATATCATTGAGTCAGCAATAAACTCATCCGGTTAACATATTTTGATAGCAAGCCTTAACGGTGAAAACATAATGGAATTAAAAGTGCAATTTATAAACTTAAAAGAATGTAACTGATAAAACCTAAACTAAACTTAGCTTAAAAACCAAATACATCCTTGTATCAAAAAAAAAAAAAAACCAAATACATCCTTCAACTCCAATTAGCCATAGCAACAAGGAGGAGGATATATGTTTTCACAATAGTTAGTAGCTAAATCTACATTATTATTATTACTACTCTGTGAAGATGGCAGAGATATCCTCACATGACATACTGTCTCAAACGTCACGTTCCAAAGCTTCAAATGTCCAACCATCGGTCTCACTGTAAAGCGTAGGAGCAATGCAAGAGGTAGAATTATCCCATTTGAATATTCATCTGCATCATAAGACAAAGAATGTAGCAAGAAGTTAATATCACTAATAGTCTTTCTTCTCCCAATAAAAAACTCAGGAGGCGTCCCATGAGCTATCTCTTGGTTATTGTTATTAGAAAGTGAAGCATTTCCACCTTCTAAATAATAAAACCCGAATTGGCTATTAGGGTTATATACTTGCATGGACAAGTTGTACGTAACAATGTTAGCATAATAATAATTGTAACCATTAGCATCATGAGAATTATTTTCTGGTGGTGGTGGTGGTGAGAATTTTAGAGAAAGAGCGTTCATGGTGAAAGTGGGGAATCGAGGGTCACCTAATTTCATGTAAAGTGTATCACCCAACAATATGACAAAACCAATAGAAGCGATGATGATGAGAAAGATTTTGACAGGTTTATATCTGACGCAACGAGAGATATTATGAGAAATAGAAGTTTTGCTGGTGAGAAAGATTTTGATAGGTTTATATTCGACACAACGAGAGGGATTATTCAAAATAGATACGATGAAGATGAGAAAGATTTCGAGAGGTGTACATATGACACAACAAGAGGTACTATTAGCATCAATTGAATTTTCACGATTTGCAGTAGAAGAAGAAGAAGAAATTTTATTGTTATCAGAAGGAATACTTATTTGATGGTGTTGCTGCATGATGAAAGAGAGATGAGGAAATTGATAATAACTGGTTAGAGTTACGTATAAGATCTGACTTTTTTATTTATAGATATGAGGGAGAAGAAGAGTAGGTGCATGTGTGAGAGTGAGAAAGTATGACTGGAGGAACTATTACTAAATATAGAAGGAACTATATTTGGGAGGTTTTACTTGGTACTATAACAGTTCTTTTAAAAAATAAAAGAAACAATTTCACCAAAAAAATGGGCGCCCGAATCAAGGAGAGAACCTAGAAATGGAAAGATATGTGGGTGTTCCCCCAGCAAGCATATACATATCTCCATAATTAGATTTGTTTTAAATGGTTGGGATTTTTCACAATCTTGAAAATAAAATGGTATTCCTTGTTCCATTATCCGTGAGTGATGTTTGATGGGGTTTTAATTAAATGTTTAAAGTATGAACCAACCATGATGGCACTATGTCTGCGAGTTTCAGTTGGGGCCTTTTTTCTTTCATTTACAAAAAATTATTTCTCTGCTTTGCAAATTTAGAGAGCTGTGCCAAAGTCTAAAATGCAGAAGATTGCTACCTTCTATAAGGTACGAAAGGAATGATAGTAGGAAGGATGAATCTTTTTTTCCTAATTGTGATCAGTTTTTAGGTTTAATGAAGGGCAATTTAGTAATATAAATTATATTTTCATTTTGAATCCTTTTAAATAATCACTGTTTTAAATTCTTTTAACAAATATTAATTTTTCTACGTCATCCCCCCAAATTTTCCTCTCAAAACACAAGTTGGATCAATAGTCATAAAAGTGAACAAGTCATTCGGTAACAGTAGTTGAAGTGCCTCTTGATTTGACTAAGTGTAGCGGTGGAAACAGGGAAAATTTCAGTTTACCCCCCTAATAGTGACTTAATTTCAGATTGCCCCCCACTACTACAAAAAACAGAATTCACGTCCCCATTTCACGTCTCTTTTTTGAAAATGAGATGTAAAAAAAAGGCGGTGGCAAAATTGTAAATAAGTGAAACACTTTTAACGTCTCTTTTTTAAATATGAGACGTGGATTCTTTGAAAAAAGAGCGCCAAATAAAAAAATATAGGAAAATATAGGCGGAAAATTACTTTCCACGTCTCACAAAAAATGTGAGACGTGGAAAGTTGTTTTCAACGTCTCACAAAAAATGTGAGACGTTGAAAACTGCTTTCCACATCTCACATTTTTTGTGAGACGTGGAAAGTAGGCAAATTTTTTTTAAAAAAAAAATCTAAAATCTTTCCACGTCTCATTTTTATTTATGAGACGTGGATTATTGTGAAATTTGGGCGCGGAATTTGAAAATAGGCAAAATAATAGGCGGGAAATTACTTTCCACGTCTCACAAAAAACTTTTTTAAAGTGAGAAGTGGATTTAAAAAAAAAACTTTCAACGTCTCATAAATTTTATGAGACGTTGAAAGATGTGGATTTAAAAAAAAAACTTTCAACGTCTCATAAAATTTATGAGACGTTGAAAGTGACTTTCAACGTCTCATAAATTTTATGAGACGTTGAAAGACGTGGATTTTTTTAAAAAAAAAAACTTTCAACGTCTCAAAATTTATGAGAAACGTCTCATAAATTTTATGAGACGTTGAAAGACGTGGATTTAAAAAAAAAAAATTTCAACGTCTCATAAAATTTATGAGACGTTGAAAGTCACTTTCAACGTCTCATAAATTTTATGAGACGTTGAAAGTCCTGACGAGGTGGATTTAAAAGAAACAGACAGAAGATCTTATCTTTGCTTTTGGTCTCTCTCTCTCTCTAAATTTACAGATCTTATTTCGAAATCTCCATTCCATCTTCTCTCTCTCAACATCTCCCTCGACATCTTCTCCCTCGCCGTCCTTCCCTCACCACTGCCTTCACCTTTCCCTCACCACTCCCTCGACATCTCATTCGAAATTTACAGATCTGGTATGTAGTTGTTTTTTTTGGAATAATATAGCAGTACAATGATTTATCAATTACTTTGTGCCACAGATTTTGTATCCCTACTTCCCCTTCTTCAACTTCAACCTCTCTTCCCCTTTCCGTCAGTTTCTTTTTCTTCTCAAAGCTTAGATCTTTCCATGTCGCCACTGCCACAACGAAGCCATGGTCTCTTCTATCTCTTCCTTTCTTATATTTATATTCACTTCTAGATCGTCTATGATCTATATACAAATTCCCAATCTAGTTTATTCGTTGATTTTTTGTTTGTTTGAATTGAAATGTGTTTTTTTTTGTGATTAAGAGCTCGCTTGACAACCCCAAAGAGCACCATGAACTGGTCAGGCGTGATGTTAAGCAGGTAAGAAGCTTGCCTCTGCTCCTTTTTTACCGACCCTGCCTTCAGTTATTTGCATTTTGTATATGTTTGTTTTAATGAATTAGTATTTATTATTGGCATTGATTTGTTAAAACTTGGTCGTGACTTTTGTTTATTTCAGGTTATATGTTCAGTCTGTGATGTTGAGTAGGAGGTAATTAATGTCTTCTTTATTGTGATTTACTTAGTTGAATTGACTCTGATTGGCTTCTAATATTAGTTTGGATATAAATAATAAAATTAGTTCATTTTTTTATTTTAAGTGTTATATTTCTATTATTCAGATAAGATATTGGGGTTTTTTTTAGATTGTGGTTAATCAGCCTAATTAAAAAAATATTCTTTTTTTTTTAAAAAAAAAGACTTTTCACGTCTCTTATTTGAAAAAGAGACGTGAAAAGTATTTTTTACGTCTCACATTAAAAAAGGAGACGTGAAAAGTGGTCGCAGAAGACTTTCCACGTCTCACATTCAAAAAAGAGACGTGGAAAGTCCCCACTTTTCACATCTCATTTTTGAATGTGAGACGTGGAAAGTCTTCAGTGGCCACTTTTCACGTCTCACATTCAAAAATGAGACGTGGAAAGTGCGAACTTTCCACGTCTCATTTTAAATGTGAGACGTGGAAAGTTCCGACTTTCTACGTCTCCCGTATCCACGTCCCACAAAAAAGAGACGTGAAAAGTCCAAAAAAAGAGACGTGAAAAGTGTTTTCTGTAGTAGTGCCCCCAACTTTCTGAAACTTCACTGAGCCCCCAAGGGGGCAAAGTGAAAATAATTGTGACCACTGCAAAGACGATTCTGCCCCTCAGTGTAAACTGAAGAGGGACTCAAGCAAGCTTTGGCCAAATCGAACTCATGCAAGGGAATCTCTCTTTACTTTCACCTTTGAAGCCGAGGCTGGAGCACACGACGGCGGCGGCGACGACACGCACGGAGGAAAGAGGGACCGGCCGATCTTGCAAAGTCTACAGGCGGCGAAAGGCGAGGACAACGACGGAGCTTAGTTTAGCGTTTGGTAAGTTTCTTCCCTCCGTTTTCTTCCTCTTGTAGATCGATTTGAGTTAGTTTGGGGAAGGATTCGGTTTGATTTCAGGGGTCTTTATGATTCTAAATTCACATAAATGAAGCTTAAGCTTCGATTCTGAAGTTTTGGGAAGGATTTTGAGTAGTGGTTTGTTGATTGTTTCTCCAAATGCCGATCGGTCACTATTCACCCGACTGGTTGTTGCTGATTTTTGGCTACAATCGAACAAAACCCTTTAGTAAGCATGAGTAGGAGTAAGTTCAGAATTAATATAGTGTCTTGTATGTTTGATTTGTGGAGTTTTTGAAATTTTTTTATTGTTATTCTTCTCTTTTTGTTCAGTGCAGCCGTCGGCATTTGGGGGGGTTGAAATTGATGAGCTGATGAATTGAAGATTTGGAAGACATAATGTGTTACTTTGCATGTTGAATTTTTGGAAGAACTTGAAAGTTCAGGATTCCTTATTATTCTCCTATGTTTGATCTGTATGGTCTGATTTCTGGTTGCTTGAATTTCTATCCCTCTGCGATGTTGTTTCTGTCATGAGCACAATCTTTTTGTTGTTTTCTTTCGTAGTTCTGAAAACCAATGTGATAAAATGAATTGACCTGTTAAGATCATTCCATTTGTTTCTTACTGGTTTCTTTCTGCCAGGATCTTGAGACTTTATAGTGTTTACAGACTTTAACAGGGCATACATCAGTTGTGATGTTTGTTCTTTGTTGAGACCAGTTTCGTTTATCTTGTTCATTAGATAAATTAGTAAAGGTTGGCTCAACTTTCACATTACCTGCAGATTTTCTGTATATGTTTTAACTTGAATGATTTAATTTTTTGTTGTGGCTTCATATGTTTTGGTTTGTGGCTTTATATGTATGAGCTCATTTTTCTCTTGTATATTTAGACCTTACTCGTATATTTTGAAGTGTCTATGGTACCTCATGTTCTATTCTAGTCTTGATCCCATTTGCATTGAGGGAAAAACCACTTTATGGATTGAACTGTTGTAAACGTATGTTGTTAATCATGAGTTAATAAATGATAGACTCTTGAATTTTGATAATGAAAAACAACCAATTTTGAATGTTGGCATGCGTATCATGAGGAAATCAAATATACGGGCTTACACTTGTTAAGTATGTGAAATTACAATGACTCATGGTTTGATACAGTATGTCACTGAAATTGGTGTTCCGTTCATTGAGCTTATTAATTTCCAATTCCTCAGTAGAAATAATCTTCTCCAACTGTTCCAATCTGTTAAGCTTATCTTTTTCGGCTGTGAGGCAGCTTCAAGAGGAGCAAGTTGCTTTTCAATATAACTATGTTGTGAATTCAAACTGTCAACTTGTTGGGGAAAAAGCACTCATTTTGTGATAGCAACACCAAATAATGTACGCTTCTCATATTCTGAAACAAGCATTACCTCCTTCTGAGCTTTAGCCAATTCCATTTCCAAGGTTGTAACAGCTTTCTCTGAGGCCTGGTATTGCTGCCCTGCATCCAGGATCCTTTGGTAGAACTGTGCATGTTGTTTAATTGGTGTTGCTCATTCTTACATCAATGAACATGAATGCAGAGGATTTTTGAGGATTTGTCATTATTATGATTGTTGTTGTAATCTTCCATTTGCAGAGATTTTTTTTGTTCTTTTCTTCTGTTTGTGCTTGAAAGTTGAGAGATTATTCTGCTGAAGTTTTATTAATCTCCTTGTTCTTTTGTTATGTTAGCAAATTTCAGAGATTGTTCTACCTGTTCTATTGTCAACAATAGTGTGATTTTTTTTAATATTGCTCTTCAAACTGCACTGTGGCTTGGCCTTGCTAGGCAGATTTAGTATCTAATATTAGAATATTTTATTTTCAGTGTCATTAAACATGTTCTTCATTGTAACTTTAATCAGCATGTTATACTATTGTTTCATTTCTCCATTAGTAAATCAAAATTGTTCAATTGGATTGTTAGATAACTACTTTGATATGTATTGCACCATTTCTTATTAGTTTATGTATTGAATTGATATGAACCTCTGGAAAGTTGATGTGTTTGCGTGTTAATTGTTTAGGGTGTATGAAGATGGAGCATAAAGATAAAGAAAGGAAACAGCAGGTTCGTGTAAGTGGATGGAAAAGATTTAGGAAAGATTTTGTTCAAGCCAACAACATGAGGAAGAAGCATCAATTCAAATATGCCTCCAGAGCCGCTGCAAAAGAGTGGAAGAAATTAGGAGAAGCCCATAAGGACGTTTATGCAACAAATACGTTGATGACAGGCATGGAGAATGATTACTCTACGCCCTTTGACACCCGATGCTCTACTAGGAAATTTATGGCACTTGCTTCCTTCATTCAAGGGAAGAAAAACTTACATCAGAGGGTGGAGAAAATTGGCTTTGGGCATTTGCTAGGTATAAACTTGCAAAAGATTCCACGAGAACTTTGTAAGGAGCTTATGGCTGTGTATGACCCGCCATCCAGGATGATGAGAATTAGAGGGAAGAGAGTTAAAATAAAGGCCAAGCATGTGGAGAAACTCTTTGGATTAAGAAACGGAGGATTGAAAATGAATTTAGATGTGAAGGATGTTGAAATTGATGAGGTAGTCAGAGACTATGGCAATATGTCCTTTAAGAATCTCTTAGAGATGATAACGAATGAAGAAGAAGATGAAATGTTTGAGTTTCACTTTGTTCTATACACACTAGGGATATTGCTTTGTCCCATGACAAGCGCTAGGGTGAGTCAAAAGTTGTTAAGGATCATGTCATTCATCAATAACAGATGGGAAAAGGTGAATTGGGCTGCATTAGTGCTTGATGATATGAGTCTAGAAATACAACAATACAAGGGCCAACAAAGGAAGGTTAAGGCACGTGAGTCGAAAAGCGTTGGGGGCTGTATTTATTTTTTATTGGTAAGGGTGCTTTTCTATTAATGATAACTTAATTAGATAGGGTTGTGTTTTTAACGAAGGTATCTTTATATAATAATGGTTTGTAATTTTTTTTACTCTTTTAGGTTTACTTCCTCCAAAAGTTTACACTCGAGGATGAAGTACCCCGTCGAGAAGATGCTATCAAGCACTGGAATGATAAAGCAGTTAAGAATAGGTTGAAGCTTGAAAAGGAAAGCTGCTATGGAATTTTGTTTACTCAGCCCGATTTACATGCGAGGCCACCATCCATGTGGGGAACAATTCCAGGATTGGAACACCCTGTGAGTATAGTTGCAGTTGTTAAATGTGAGCATGGTTTTGTTTATGTTTTGGTTCTAAAATTTGTTGACATTTTGCAGGAGCTTAAGGAGTTGTATGATAAGTTCAATATAAAATTGAACAAGCACATGGCAAATCTGCAAACGTTTGTGCGGGATGAACTGTTGAAGCTACAAAGCAAAATTGTGACCTCTGGAGGAGAATATGAAAGCTTAAATGAGTGCAATGACAAGGAATCTGATCAGGAGAGAAATGGCAGTGCTGCAATTTATGGAGAAAGTGAATATGAAGAAGAAGGTGGAAAAGAAGCAAGTGAAGGAGAGGATCTTGAGCATGAAGAGGGCAACAATGACATTTATGATATAAATGAAGAGGGTGAGGAAGTGGATCAAAGTGACCAAGATAACGGCAAAGGGAAAAGGTCAAAACCCCAACAACCACAACCAACAAGGAGGTCAACAAGGTTGAAGATTCCAGCAGTAAAATCTCCATTTGCACTTACTAATATATCAAAGGTCAAAGTAGGTGTAAAGGACAAAGTGTTTATGTTGTGCACAGAATGTCCAACAGAGGATGAAGAAAAACGAGAGTAAGTTAATTTTCATGAAGTTTATTGCAGATTAAAATGGTATGTATAGTATTATTTTCTTACCCTGATCGATGACCTTGTTGTGTTTCATGTTTGTGATAGGGTATTAGTTGAAATGTTTGGGCAGAGTGCCACACGGTTGGAGTTGGAGGTGTTTGGTCCTCGGAAATGGATAAGTAATAGGGTATGTGAAAAGTTGCTGTTGAATCTGAATGACAAATATTATGTTCAAAAATGACAACTTTTTTTGTTTAATCAATGTGCAGATAATGTCATTGATAGCCCATGTCCTAAATGGTGAACAAAAAGAACATGGTTCTAGAGTTAGAAGGCACATTCTTGCTGCAGATTTTACGGTGAGCAAAATATGTGGTATATGTGGTGGTCATTGTTACTAATTGGCTGTTGGATAATCATTGTTAATAATTGGCTGTTGTAGGACATCATGATAAACGAGGGGAAGAAATGGAATCTGCAGAAACGCATAAAGGAATTACTACCTGAGCAGCTGGGCTATAATGTGGCAGAATGTGATTACATCTTTGGACCAGTGTTAAGGCTTGAACATTGGTTCTGCCTCGTTCTTGAACCAAAAACACTCAAGTTTTTTGTCTTAGATTCACTTCCAGGAGACAAGAGAGAAATTAAAAAGAAGCATAGGATTGCTGAATATTGTGTATGTTTGTTAACAACTCTTATTAAGTGAATGCCATGATTTTGTAAGCTTAAAAGCAAATGATGAGAACAATATGTGACATATTTGTTTAATGTGTAGAGGGAGAACTTCATTAAAATTCTGACGACTTTGAAGCCCGATCTGGAGTTATTGGTGAAGGATCAAGCAAGGGCCGAAATCATTTACCCCAACATTCCAAGACAAGAGAACGTGTAAGATGTTATTGTTTCCATTCATTACGCATATCAGTTTTTTCACAACCAAATCATTTACATTTTCAATTTTGTTGTAGGTATGATTGTGGGATTCATGTCATAACTTATTTGAGAGAGTGGTCCCACATGGAACACAAAAATTGGCCTGAGATGACTATGCCAGATTATATAGCAGTAAGAAGCATGCCATATGTTTGTAATTCTGCAGTATTTGTAATCAATGTTCACAATGTACTAAACATAGTTTGGCTTATATTTTTTATGTAGGAACAATTTGGTAGCTTGAGGAAAGACTACTTGTGGTGGCTTATCAACCATACAACAAATTCAATTCAGGAGGTTGCAACAAAGTTACTGAAAGTAGGAAAAACTAATGGGAAAAGGAAGAGATAACTTGTCATTGTTAATATTTCTGTTGAACCTGTAATCCATTTTGGCATCCAAGTGTTTCGGCACTTGGATTTTGTGTTAATGTTGGTAAACTTGTCTTTTTCCAATTTAGATGTATGTTGTCTAAGTAGGGTATGTGAAAGTCCCTTTTTGAGGCGTAGAATCAAGATATGTGCAGCCTTGTTGTAATGATGAAATTGTAGTGACATTTTGGAAATTGTTGTCACTTTCATGGCAATAAGGTTGTTTTTTAAAAAAGTATGGTTACTCATTGTATACATGAATTTCCAACACTTATGTGGCCATTTCCAACATAAGTGTGTAGATTTCAAAGTCTTCAAAATTGACCAATTGAACATGTAAAATATCATGCATTTGGAAGACACATACGACAATATCCAACATGACTCTCGTAATTTCACAAGTCCAACCAATTCATGTTCCATTTCGCATATGACGTATCTAAGAGAGTCTGACAAATTTTCAACACATATATGACGAATTTCCAACATAGACATCGTAATTTTCCAAGTGTCAGAAATTGTGTAATCTAAATTCATGCTTGCATTTCGCATATGGATTTCCAAGACACATATGATATATTTCCAAGACACATATGATATATTTCCAAGACATATATGAACAATTTCCAACATACTTGTGTAATTTTGAGAGTCAGATCTTCCACTTGCATATCCCAAGGGTATGGATTTCCAAGACACATATGATATATTTCCAAGACATATATGAACAATTTCCAACATACTTGTGTAATTTTGAGAGTCAGAGATCTTCCACTTGCATATCCCAGGGGTATGGATTTCCAAGACACATATGATATATTTCCAAGACACATATGATATATTTCCAAGACATATATGAACAATTTCCAACATACTTGTGTAATTTTGAGAGTCAGAGATCTTCCACTTGCTTATCCCAGGGGTATGGATTTCCAAGACACATATGATATATTTCCAAGACATATATGAACAATTTCCAACATACTTGTGTAATTTTGAGAGTCAGAGATCTTCCACTTGCATATCCCAGGGGTATGGATTTCCAAGACACATATGATATATTTCCAAGACACATATGATATATTTCCAACATACTTGTGTAATTTTGAGAGTCAGAGATCTTCCACTTGCATATCCCAGGGGTATGGATTTCCAAGACACATATGATATATTTCCAAGACATATATGAACAATTTCCAACATACTTGTGTAATTTTGAGAGTCAGAGATCTTCCACTTGCATATCCTAGGGGTATGGATTTCCAAGACACATGATATATTTTCAAGACACATATGATATATTTCTAAGACATATATGAACAATTTCCAACATACTTGTGTAATTTTGAGAGTCAGAGATCTTCCACTTGCATATCCCAGGGGTATGGATTTCTAAGACACATATGATATATTTCCAAGACATATATGAACAATTTCCAACATACTTGTGTAATTTTGAGAGTCAGAGATCTTCCACTTGCATATCCCAGGGGTATGGATTTCCAAGACACATATGATATATTTCCAAGACACATATGATATATTTCCAAGACATATATGAACAATTTCCAACATACTTGTGTAATTTTGAGAGTCAGAGATCTTCCACTTGCATATCCCAGGGGTATGGATTTCCAAGACACATATGATATATTTCCAAAACACATGATATATTTCTAAGACATATATGAACAATTTCCAACATACTTGTGTAATTTTGAGAGTCAGAGATCTTCCACTTGCATATCCCAGGGGTATGGATTTCCAAGACACATATGATATATTTCCAAGACACATATGAACAATTTCCAAGATATATATGAACAATTTCCAACATACTTGTGTAATTTTGAGAGTCAGAGATCTTCCACTTGCATATCCCAGGGGTATGGATTTCCAAGACACATATGATATATTTCCAAGACACATATGATATATTTCCAAGACATATATGAACAATTTCCAACATACTTGTGTAATTTTGAGAGTCAGAGATCTTCCACTTGCATATCCCAGGGGTATGGATTTCCAAGACACATATGATATATTTCCAAGACATATATGAACAATTTCCAACATACTTGTGTCATTTTGAGAATCTGAGATCTTCCATTGTATTTCCCATGCTTATGGATTTCCAAGACACATATGATATATTTCCAAGACATATAAGAGGAATATCCAAGACTTTCTTGCGTTTTTTCAACATGATTGTCAGAATTTTGTAAGTAAAAAAATTGAAAGAATTTAGGTTACTTTAATGATACATACTCATCATGGTTTTCATGATCAAAATTTTCAGATCTTAACACTAAAGGTACCAGCAACACAAATGATGTCATCTAATATAATACAACTTATCATATTCATATAAGTCATGTACATTTACATAGTTATAACCAAATTTCATCTTGGTACTTAGGTCCAGAAGCCACAAAGTACCATCCTGAAATTCAAAAGGGCATTTACATTTGATTACAGAAAGCCAAAATATATTGTGTTTATGCACACAATAGCTGCTTTCCCAACCACCAAAAATATATAAGTTGTGATACATTCATAACTATGTATGGAGCAGCTATGTTCAACACCAAAATAAAAGCACTATATCTACTACACATTTCAGCTAGGATTGGGGTTCCTGCAAGTCTTCACAGAATGTCCAGCCTCACCGCATCTCGAGCAATGATACACTTTTTTGTTTTGAAATTGTGATTCAATCCTTTTAACTCTTGGTCTTCCTGCTGGACGAGAAGTCAATGGTGGTTTTAACAAGACACTTGATGAGTAGTCATCATATTTGAGGGAGTCTGGCTTAGGGATGTCATATGTCTCAACAGGAATCATGGATTTGTTGTACATTTTTTGCTGACTTGCCAGTAAAAAGCAATCCTCCACATATGCATATACATTCCCATGAATCTCTCTTATAGCAGCGCATGCATGTGAGCAAGGCAATCCTGACATCTACCAAGCTTTGCAAGAGCATTCCCGTAATGTAAGATTGACCCGAATATCTCCTCCTCCAGGAGGTCTAACCCTAAAGCCAGCCAGTCCATAATCTTCTACATCTATTTTTTCAGACCTTTTCACATTTTCCATCAATTTGGCCTCCACATTTGGCCCACACCATTTCTCCAATTCTTCATGCTCATTTTACTATTATACATCTTCTTAGCTAGTTTTTCTCTATGCTCATGTATCAAAATAGCAACGTTGTGCTTCCTCTCACACACAAGCCAAGCATTGAAAGACTCGGCCAGATTTGTAGTTATCTTGTCCCATCTCTTATATGGAAACTTACTCATAGCCCATCGATCCATGTCACCATGCGTTTCAAGCCATTCTACCAATTCTTGACAGAAATCCATGAGAGTTGCCATACTTTCATTAAAATCAGCTTCAAGTCTTGCATATGCAATTGAATCAAGCATTTCTAGTGCAGTTTCCTTTTTCTGACCACTGGTCTTCCTCTGTCCCCTGGTGACCCTTAAGAACTCCTTACTATAATTCTCCTTCACATGACGATAGCAAAAGGCATGTCGCTCCGAACCAAAAATCTCTTGCACTGCACTTCTTATTGCACTATGTCTGTCAGATACAATTGTTAGCTCTAATGATCCCGTTATCTCCTTGATGTTTGCTAGGAACCACGACCAATCTTCAGAGTTCTCCCCACTCACAATGGCATATACTAGTGGAAATAACTGATTGTCTGCATCATATGCTTGTGCTCCCAATAAGGTCCCCCTGTATGGACCGCTCAAATGGGTTCCATCCACAAATATAATGGGTCGAGCACCTTCCAAAAACCCTTTTATACAACATCCGTATGCAATAAAAAGTGCTTGAAACTCATTCTTTGTAGATGCAACATATTTTGCTACTGTATCTTTATCACTTTCCTTTAGCCTATCACAAATCCAAGGGATCAGCATATAAGAATCCTTAGGCCGACCATGTAATTGAACCAATGCCTTTTCTTTTGCCCTATATGCTTGCTGGTAGTCGAGGCTCAAACCATACTCTCTTTGCAACTCTGTTCGTATGTCATTTGGGGATTTATCTATGCGACCCCGTAGCTCGTCTAATATGACAACTGAAGTTAGTGTGCATCTTTTCTTGTGGGGGACAACAAGGTTATCTTGGGCAAAGTGCATGTGCTCATTCATGAATCTTCTTACAACAAGGAATGTATTTTTCTTATCCACACCATATGCTGAAACTTTCCATGGACAAGTATCTACCTTGCACTTGACAATAATTTTATCCTTATCATTCTTCACATAATAATATGCGAAATTGTGTGCAATGCTGTATTTGTATAATGCACTTCTGAATGCTGCAGCATGTGGAAATCTTTGACCAACTGCCGTCAGCTCATCCTTCCACTTTAAAGAACTCATAACTGGTATTGTACTTGGCAAACTCTCCACAATTAAGCTATCTGCATTCAATGCTCTTTGCCCACTTTGTATACATATTGGAGGTGGCACACATTGTATGGGAGATGGTGTGCTTGAGTTGTCTGCCTCAAGTTCCCATATACTTGGAGATATTGATCTTCCAAATGAAGGTACTGCCAAATCATGTATCCTGCAAATACAAGTTAATTGTCATAAATTACAATTGACTTAGTTGAATATACAAATTCTTGAATATACAAATTCTTGAATATACAACTTCTTGTTCAATGAGCAAAATATCATAACAAGCTTCATAACTTACATTTCTATGTTATCCACTTGTGATGCTTGTTTTAACTCTTCCACATTTTGACAAACAAACACATGCCCATTGGTATTGTTGTATTCAATCAATTGTGCAACTCCAACATCATCTACAAGGTCCAATAATGTGTCCCCGGCAAAACTAATTGTGTACTTCATGTTGAGTCCACCACTTTCCGGCCACACATCTGTTGCTATCAAACTTTTAAGCTCTTCATATGAAATCCCTTTACTTATCATTCTTCCAATTACAATCCCACCCTCATATATTATCTTTCCATCCAAGTTCTTAACATATTTTCCTCCCACATGGAAGATGCAAAATAATTGTTTTGCACAACTGCTACTCATTCTCCTTGTGTGTTGCTGCACATAATTAATTCCCACATTTCAATGACATGCCAAAATTAAGTCAATTACAAGTTTATAACTGAAATAGACAATTTAACAACATAACAATTGCATTATATCAACTCAAAGTTTTATAATTTATGGACAAGATAGCTTAACATCAATTAGACTTGCCAGTGATTATACTCAAACTTTCATTTGGACTACCAATTACATGTGTTCATAATATATACTGAACCCACACATTCTACTTTAACCTTACGACACATAATGGCATTCACAAGAACATATGCTCCATTTGCAACGCACATATAACAACTTACTACACAAATAACCATATTTACAACATCAGACATTATGAATATATATACATTACTGCCATTTGAACAACAATTCCGTCACCAATACATATTATTTATAGTAAACATGGGAATTCTTACACACAAATTTCTAAGACACATATGGCAAATTTTCTACACATATTTCACCAACTTATAAGACATAGTGCAAGTCTTCAAAGGATATGCTTGGTTCCTACTCCAAATTTCAAAACACTTATGACAAATTTCCAATACATATATGATAAATTTCCTAGACACATTTGACGATTTTCTAAGACATACAAGCAGTCTTCAAAGGATATGCTTGGTTCCTACTCCAAATTTTCAGCGAATTCCAACACATGAATGACAAATTTCCAACACACGTATTACATATTTCCTAGACATATTTTACAAATTTCTAAGAAATAGTACAAGGCTTCATATTTTCAAAGCATTCCAACACACGTATGACAAATTTCCAAGACACATTTGACAAATTTCTAAGAAATGGTACAAGTCTTCAAACCTTATACTGGGCTTCATATTTTTTAGAGCATTCCAACACACGTATGACAAATTTCCAAGACACATTTGACAAATTTCTAAGAAATGGTACAAGTCTTCAAACCTTATACTGGGCTTCATATTTTCAGAGCATTCCAACACACGTATGACAAATTTCTAAGACACATTTGACGAATTTCTAAGACATAGTACAAGACTTTAGAGGTTTAGATTCAAGATATGAGAATTTTCTACTTGGGGATAAGCATTTACCTGTACTTAGAAGTGATTCCAATAGCAATAGCTTGCTTACCACAACACTGATCTCCTTGCCTTCTAAAAATTTTCAGAACACATCAATGAGTGTGCCGATCGCCATGACTAGCTAGATGGAGGGAGAGAACGTGTGTGTGAGGCTGATGAGTGTGTGCTTGAGTGAGTGTTGTGAGTGTGCTGAGCCATATATTGGTTCACTTTTCTCTTTCTTTTCCAAGGGCACAATGGTCTTTCAGTTGGTCACAATTATTTTCACTTTGCCCCCTTGGGGGCTTAGTGAAGTTTCAGAAAGTTGGGGGGGCAATCTGAAATTAAGTCACTATTAGGGGGTAAACTGAAATTTTCCCTATGGAATAATCCTACTCTCTTTAAGCAAATGTTTGAATATTTGAATTCAACATAAAAAAACTTCTCTAAATAACTATTTTAAATGCTCAACATAAATTAAAAAGTTAGAAAAATAAACTAATTATTTTTTTATTGTTTCTCTTTAATTAATCTCTTGTAAGAAAATTTGATGGAGCTTCAGCAACAAAAAGTTCTCCTATATAATCCCTCCCTCCCTTCCTTTTTATTTTGTTTCTTATTTAATATATGATGTCTTTTATTTATAATTTCATAAAATTTTTTTGGTAGATGTCCATAAGTAATTGTAATAAATGAAATGCTAACACAATCAAATTTTTTTTAAAAAAAAAATCACTCAAAAAATATCAACATAACTTCTAATCAATGTCACTTGTAAAAATTAGCATCATCTAAAATCACATTTGTTCACTGTAAATTTAAAGGGGCCACTAAGTTTTATTAGTTTGAGCATGGTTATACCTAGATAAAATGTATCTTAATTAAATTAATATATATAGATATATATTATAAATTTTAAAATGTTTTTTTTAATTGGTTGGTAATCCACAAGGTCATAACAGCTCAAGTGGCTAATGGATCAACGAACGTGGGAAGTTAGAGATTTGAATCCACAATGTTACAATTTCAGTCAATTTGTGACATAGACATGTATTAGCAAGGGAACAAGGACACATGGATGCTTGCGGAGGGGACACGTGGCAACTAGCTACAACATCAGCTTGCAAAGGAAGTTGAGGGTCCAAATATACACTGTCACAAATTCAACCAATTTGTGACATTGACACGTGGCAATTGGAGAGCAGGGACATTGGACACTTGTAGAGGGGACACATGGCAATAGGATGACATGTGGCAGTAAAGGAGGCAGGTCAGTAATGACATGTCCACCGGTGGCCAGTCGTGGAGTGGTTGCCAATTGCCATATGTTGTTGGCTTAATTTGAATCATCGCATGATCCTTTTGAGAGACTCTATGTAGCATTTTTTTAAAAAAATCTGTCAATTATTTCTGACGAAGTTTTTTTTTTTTTTTGCCATAAACATTTCTGATCGAATATCAGAAGTAGATGTCGGTAAATTACGGACATAATTCTGTTTGTAATTTGTGACAACATAGAAATTTTTTCAATATATTAATTATTAGTCACCATAAATTAAAGTTACTGACAAAATAAGTTATGTCATTAATTCAATTATGTCGTCTATAAACTAAAATTCTGTCGATAATAACCTTTTTTTTTAATGATATTAGAAAGTTTATTGTAGTGTATAGCATTGGCCTTATCATCATATACGCACATCTATTCCAAAACCATGTCCAATTAATCAAGGATTAAGGGTCAATTTTGCCCAAAATGTTTTCACTTGGGACCAATTTTGTCTCGGAAGTTTTTTTGGTATAAAATTTCCCGAGAAGTTGCAAAATGTATCAATATTGCTTTATTCCATTAAAAATAATCACATTGACTGTTCAAAATTTGATATTGCATAAATATTTAAATGGTAAATGAAAAAATTACTTAATTTTAGGATATGGAGTGGGGTTGGAAAAAATATTTCATGATATTAAGAAGGACATAACATCTTTCTTTTTTTTTTTTTTTTTTGATAATAAGAAAAAACCTCAGTAAACTCCTACTGAGTTGGAACAACTACTACAAGCCAAGCATAAAAGCTGCATCAGTTCTAGGGAAGCCTACATAATCCTTTGGTATTCAACACGAGCAGCTAGACCACTTTTAGCAAGAAAATCAGCAGCGTTATTGGACTCATGGTTGACATGAGTAATACGCAGATCCCAGTCTTTATTCATCAATCATTTAGCTGCCATGACAAGCTCATAATCATGATGACACTCATCAATTGCATTCTTCAGAAGTCCCACAACAACCTTAGAGTCAGAATCCAACTGAACTCTTCGGTATCCCGAGTCCCACGCGAGTTCCAACCCAAGCATGCATGCCCAAAGTTCCGCAGAAAGTTCATCACCTTCCTCTAATTTTGCCACAAAGCCGCCAAGAAAATCACCATTCATATTTCTCAGCAAGCCCCCACAAGCTGCACTATTCAAAGCATAAGAAGAGGCACCATCAACATTTAATTTAATCCAGTCATCCTCCAGAGGCTTCCATCCCGTCCTCACCAGAAATTCGCTGGCCCCATCCATGCTTTGTGGCTGCAATTTGTTGTGATGATATATTCATAGTTCTCAGCATAGCTTTG
Source organism: Mimosa bimucronata (assembly GCA_037074515.1). Taxonomy (NCBI): domain Eukaryota; kingdom Viridiplantae; phylum Streptophyta; class Magnoliopsida; order Fabales; family Fabaceae; genus Mimosa; species Mimosa bimucronata. The sequence goes on from CM073441.1 coordinate 24,650,247, forward strand.
ACACTTACCAAAATTGCGTCTTCTGAAACAATTTTTTGCTCAAATACTGCAAGATTTCTTCGTTTCCAAATCCACTAACAAATGATAGTGAACAAAGACGCCCATTCCTTATCCTCATTTGTTTTGATCTTCATATTTCTCCACCCCCACTGCTCCAAGTTCCCACTCTAGAAAGTATCCTGTCTATTTTCAGGAACAATCTTTTTCCATAAATGTTTCACTCTACGGCAATCTCAAAAAACATGGATAGTTCCCTCAGACTCTTCTTCACACATTGGGCATGTGCTATCCAAAATCAAATGTCGCTCGCATCTCGAAGAATTAGTTAGCAAGCTTTCTTGCATCATTAACCATAACAAATTCTTACAACGATGTGGTGCACGAATTTTCCATAATTCCTCCCATCCATTATGCTGAGCCTCGTCTTCCCGAGCAAGAAGCTTATACGCCGATTTAACAAAAAAGTATCTACTTCATTCTAACCTCCATTTAACAGTACCTGTCACACTATTTTGTAATGTGTTTGCTGCCACCTTATCCCAAATTTTTTGAATACTAGACCACACATTTGAGCCACGCCTCTCTGCATTAATATGTGGGATAACATCATTACCACAGCGATATTTGTCTCTAATCACATGAACCCATAAGTCATCCTTCTTTGTCATCATATTCCAACCTAACTTCGTAAGAAACGACTGATTCTGTAAAGTAGCATGTCTTAGGCCCAGTCCACCGCTTCTCTATCTTACAAACATCATCCCAAGCAACTAAAGAAATTTTCCGCCTATCCTCTGAACTACCCATTGGAAAGTTCTATTCATCTTATCCAGAGACTCGCACACACTGATTGGGAAATGAGCAGTTTGCATACAATATCCCGGAATAGCAGAAGTGACTGAAGAAATCAAGGTGGCTCTCCCAGCTAGAGATAGTGCATTACATTTCCAAGATGATAATCTTACTTTCACCCTATCAATGACATCTCGAAAAGTTTCCCGGCCTACTTTCTCATGAAGGAGAGGAACACCCAAATATTTGCCAAGATCCCCTGTCTGAGTAAACCCCATAAAATCGCTAATCTCCTTGCTTCTACTGTGATTCACATTCTTTAAAAAAAATATACGAGTTTTGCAAGCATTAACAGTTAGGCCAGAACATTTAGAAAATTGATCCATCTCTAGGCTTGCTTTCAAGATCAACGTTCTTTAAAGATTCGTATGGATTAAGCAATTACATGATGATTCTGCGTTTGTCTTTAAATGTTTAGGAGCTAATATTTGTTGGGTAATAAATAGAGCTGGTAATATGGGCGGGCCCGTCGGGTTCGGGCCGAGCCCAAAAAAACCCGTGAAAAAACGGGCCGGGCCCAACAAAACCCGTTTTGAATATGGGCTTGATTTTTCGGCCCGGACCATATTGTTCGGATTTCGGGCGGGCCCAAAAAAACCCGTTTTTTAAGCCATTTTTTATCACTTTTTTTCTTTTCTTCGAATGAGCCCCTCGAGGACCGGGGTTTACAATATAATTATAATACAAATATACAACATAAGATTATAAATTCAAGTTCAAAGTTTTAACTTTTAACACATTACAAATAACAATAATGATAGTAAAACATAGAATATATTATTCAACTTCAAATATTCCAAAATACAAAAAATCTCTACACATCAATGAACCACACAATTCATTTGCCTAATAAATTAATCATCAAATTAATTCTATTATAACAAAAATCTTAAGTAACAAATCTGCAGTTTGTTCCACATTACACAATATCAGCACTTTAATATATAGTACATTACATATCTCAAATTAATCATTTATCCCAAGTTTCATTGGTTCAAAAAACATGTAGAGCATAAAACATAGAGCTTTTAATAAGAAAAATGATTTCAAATTCGTACTGTCATCAAATGAAAAATCTGAATGATGAAAATTATTTTCTAATTTAACTCTATATCCCTATAATCTTCTATTATCAAAACTCAAAACATACTCAAAATTCCAACCCAAAAATTTATCCAAATCAGTGCAAAAATGGCATAATTATAAAGACAAAATTATACATAACAACTTTCATGAAAAAATTTTCTGAAAAAAAGTAGACTTAATTACCTATTTGAACTTATAAGATAGAATTTTAGACTGCAGAGAGAGAGAGAAAGTGCCGCTGTATTTTATTAATTTTTCTTTTTTTAGTCTTTACATTCTTCTTTTCCGCCTCTCTCTCTCTATTTTTTTAATATATATACATATATACAACAGATGAGCACGTAATATGTGTGTGAATATTCCTTTTCCTTTACTTTCTTTTTCCTACATTTGTAATTTATATATATATATATATTATTTAATTCTCCTTCCCTTAAACAAATCAAATTTTGGGTAAATAGCATTTACTCCAATAAATATTCAATAAATCTTATTTATCATAAATAATTATTTCTTAAAGCTGTTTAAATTATACTAATTAAAAATCAGGATGTTACAACCGAGGTTAATCCATTTTAACTATGATAGTATTTTAAAAAATTATATCTTGTCATTTTTCTATCATGGTTAATGTTTTATAAAGTGATGTTGTTCTCTTTTAACCATGGTAGAGCTTTTTATAAAGTGTAGTTAAATTCTTTCTACCATAGTTAAACGATCAACCTGATATTTATTCCAACATGAGAGTGAGATGAAGGAAGGTGAGTGACTGAGTGAGGAAGTCATGAAGGGAAGGGTATTACTTTAGACTATTAGGGTTTAATTTGATTTTTTTTAAAGTAAAAAAAAAAAAGAAAGAAAAAAGGAAAATGGGTTCGGGTTAGCCCACGGGTTTAACGGGTTAGCCCGTCACGGGCTCGGGTTTGACGGGTTCGGGCCCAAAATACCCATTTTAATATGGGTCCTATTTTTTCAAACCCATAACCATATTTGTTTTACGGGTTTCGGGTTGGCCCACGGGCTTCGACCCGTATTACCGGCTCTAGTAATAAATTCATATATGTCTGCGATTATTTAAAAGCTCTGGTAACATCAACAAACAAAATCTAACACATTTATTAAATGCTTTTGAAAATGTCAACATAGAATTTCTTAGGTTTTTTCTTCAATCATTTTTAATTATTTTAATTGTTGTTCTACTTTCAAGTCAAGACTTGCATTCTTAAATTAACATCATTTTAGTCTCTCACAAAAACAAAAAACCATCAATACTTTTTCTTGAAAAAATTGAAGAAGAAGATATAAATCCTATACAAACCATGTATATAACCATTTTTTTTTTTTATCTAACCATCCATTTACGGATGACCTTTGCAGCAAAAAAAAAAAAAAAAAATCGATCCAAATCAAATAAAGTCATGAAATTTTTAGAAATATAATCATAAAAAGGTTACTACTTTCACATTCACTTTTTTTTTTTTTTTTTAATTTCTGACCAGCTTCTCATATGGCCTGACCATGCCACTCTGTACATAATTTATCGCTGTGTCTTCAGTCTTCAGTAACTTCGTTAGGGTTCGTTTTTCCGCTAAAGTTTGGATCTTTCCGAATACCCAATGAGCTTATCCCTTATCCAAGGCTATTCTTCAGCTGAAGAAGAAGAAGAAGACGAAGACGAAAATGAAACCTTGGGTAATGGAGCCAACTTCCAAAATTCGTCGGATGACGACGGCGAAAGCGACGGCGGTGAAGCCTCCGTGGTTGCTCATCCTTCACTCAGAGACAGATCTATGTTCGACCTTCCACAACCTTCCGCAGCTCCTGGACTTCCTTCTGCATTCGATGCCTTCTCCGAAGTAATTTCGCCCCCCTATTTTCTCTTCTTTTCTTTTAGGTATTGTTTGTTTGCCGTGAATTCTATGTAAAATGTAGGAAATCGGAAATTGGTACACCTTGTTCTTAGTCCTAGGTATGAGACCTAATTCCAATTTTTGTCAATTTTTTTCCCCCAAAATTATCCCCGTGCTTCACCAACAATGACCAACAAGTAAGAGATGGGGAGGGAACAAAGGAAGATGATTGGGGGTGAAAAAACGCAACATACTACTCTTCCGGTCCTAATTATAAGACCACTTTAACTTTTTTGACATTTTTTTTGGTAAAAAAAAATAGTTTCATTCCAAAAAAAATTTTCTCTTCGAAATTAATTTATTCTACTTATAAACTAACTTATAATCTAATTTCATGTGACGTGTATTATAATTTAGTGGTCTAATTTGCTTCCTTAACTTCTTCAAAAAAAAGTCAAAGTGATCTTATATTTAGGACTGGAGGGAGTAATTAGACTAACTAACATCCTTAATGTAATCAAATTTAATCAAATTAGTTAAGACTGGAGGAATACTGTTGTATTACTGGGATTGAGGAGAGTATTATGTATTCTCTTCGTCTGGAACATGGAAGCAGGGGAAAAAAAGTCCCTTCAATTTTGTAGTTTATTGGGTATCTGACTGATTCTGTTTCATTCTGGAGGTTTCTGGGCCGCCTCAATTTCTGAACAATAGTGTGGAGGAGTATAACCCAGCTAAAGAAGCTGATCAACCGCAGCAAGGGAGGCATGGTGGCCGGAGGCATCGCAAGGAGAAGAAGGATTTGCCTTCAGGTAAAGTGCTCTGTGTGTGTTTTTTCCCCCCTTTCCTTTTCTTTCGTAGGCTCATTTGTTCGTATGCCCCTTAGTAGGATTAGGATTTTGGATTGTAATTTATGTTTTTATTAGTACTTCTCTGCCATTCTACTTATCTACCCTTAGTTGCATAGTTTGATTTTCCATATGGAAAATTATGCATAATATTATTGTGGCATAATATTGGTTAGGTTGCACTTCTGTGCATAAATGCAATGGTTTTCTAGCATAGCCAGCATTTGCTCTATTAGGTCTTCTAATTAATGCCAAGTTATATTTCCCCTATATAGTTGTGGGATTCTGCTTGTTAGATTTTTTGTCTGTGGATCTTTTTAGACTATTTGGAACACATTTTGTCTTGCTTTAGAAGTTTTGGTTAAAGGAATTCTATTCAGGAACAATTAAGTTGACACTGATTAGATGACTTGATAGAGTATATGCTGGTATTGCTAGAGATCCATTACATTAATACGAACAACCTAACAAATGTCTTGCCACAATCATATTATCTATAATTTTTTATATGAAAAATGAAATTGTGCAATCCCAAGTTAATAAGTAGAATACGTCATGGTCAGACAAGTTAGCACAAGAAAGTCATTATAGATGATGAGTCATTATAAGATGAATACTGCATTGAGAGCTCTTTCAAGATAATACTTTCTTTTGCTTCGTCTGTGTTGTTATTTTATTTTATTGGGAAGCATTCAGCAAATTATTAGGTTGTTTCAAATGCTAAGGAGTAAAGAGCCTTAGATAATGCTTTTAGCAGCCATTACTTAAGTTGCTGATAAAACACTTGTGTTATGGGAAATAATGACTAAAGAGCGATTGGATTACATAACTTCACCTATGTCTTTTATCCATTTATAGGCCTGGACAAAAGAAGAGGATTGTGTTAAGCCCTCAACAACTAACATAAAACTCTGTTGAAACACTATGGTTCAAGTCAGACACCATTGTGTTGTGTGATCCTTGTAGCCAACATCACTTAGTGAGATAAGGTTTACTATATTTGTAGTTGAGATACAGGATCACTTGCTAAGTGTTGATACAATAAAGTGATGTTTTGATTCAGCCTGTACTTCATTAAATACGATGATGTGAATGTTCTTGATTTTATTTTGGTTTAAGCAGTCTCTCCATTTAGTATCGTGATTTCTATAGAGTACTCATTACAAAAAGATACCATCAATCCATTGTTTTAGGTGCTGTGGTTGAGGCTAAACCTCAGCTTGTTGGAATCCATGAGCGCGTAAGAAGTGACACCAATGGTAGTGAACCACCAATGCCAGCTGCTTCTGGTGCATCATCAGGAGGCAAGAGGGTGGTCACTGCGACCAATCCTAATGCAGAAGATGCTGCAGACCTTTTGAGGTAAATGCATGATCCCCTTGGTAACTGATGGAAATATTGATTTTTTTCTGGTTTGTTTCTTTATATTTGGTAGTGCTGGATGTAGTTGGTACATAAAGCACTTAGCATTGCTGCTGTAAAAGCATTCTAAGCAGGCTTATTTGGGGAGATGACACAATCCCTATTTAGATCCTCAAAAGATGGGATATTTTATTAGTTATCTTTGGGTAATGGAATATTTTATCCTCATGAAGAGATATAGTATCATACTCTTGGTCACTGAGATCATACAAAAATTCTTTGCGGTGTGGAATTGATAGACATCAACCCAAATACGGTTTTACTATTAGGATATTCTCTAAACAGACAAGAGGACATCATCAACTTGAGTTTTTAGAACGAATGAGGGATAAGCTGAAGTCACATTTCATATCTGATCGCCTCTTGTCCAACATGCATGCATGTGTGGATATATGCCTATCGTGGCTTCTAATATGATAATTTGGCTGTTCTCTTCAGAATGTGCTTGCAGTGTGGAATTCCCAAGACGTTTTCCAGTGCGCGGGGAATGGTTTGCCCTGTGTGTGGTGATCGCCCTCCACAGGATCCAAGCGTGGAGTCTAAGAAGAAAGGATCAACTATCAAAGATAAGGAAAAATCCAAGAGGATGAGAGGCCAGTCGTCTCATGCAACTTGGAAAAGTGAAACAGAGATGCAGTTGAGACAACATTTTGATTAGCAATATCTGGGAGTATCAAGACCCCCACTTAATGCACCACTACGATGCCTCTGACCACTTTGTTACAGTTGAAATACCATTTGCGATTAAATAGTGTTGAAAAAGGAATCAAGTGAGTGTAGTGTAGGTTCTGTAGTTTACCCTTTGCCTGTGTGTCACTGGTGAGAGGTGATTTACTTTTTCTTGATCTAGAATTGTGTTGCACATATTTATTACAACATATATTGGTTTCTGGCTTCATGATATGTTTAGTAGTTTCAGAGCCAATAGTGCACTAATGAACTGTTAAAATTGTCCACTTGATCTATTTTCGTCGAGTTATACTGTCTTCCATAGGCTGGGGGTTTGTTTCAGTGGCTGTGGCAAATTGGCAAATGTCGATATTGTTAGCTGATTCTCTTGCTCGATTGAAACTTTGCAAGTTTGAATCTTACTTTAGGTCAACAATTCGAGGCTTTTAAAGGGGAAGTAAAAATGTACATTTATTTATCAGAAAGTTGTGTAAAAATATTAAATGAATTATACATTTATTTATAACATGTAAAAGTTTTAAAACGTGACCCTGGTAATGGGATTGATCTTAGGAAAATTAATTGTAAATCTTATGTAAGGAATTTAATTAAGATGAGGCCCTATAAAATCAAGCAATTAATTTGAAGTCCTTGTCAAGAAGTTGTGAACGTCAGGTTAAAAGTTGTTATTGTCAAGTTAGAAAATTGTTATCGTCTGATTAAAAGTTATCATCACAACTTATAAAATATTGATTAATAACAACTTTTGACCTAAAAACTTATGACCATGTAATAACAACTTCGTTAGACTTAAGATTATGTGATATCGTGGGATCTCTTCTTAATTAAATTTTGTTACATGGGACCTTTAACTAATTCTCCCTTGATCTTATGAAAAATAATTTTGCTTTCAATTTTTCTGTATTTTAATTTTTAAATTGCTATTGTTGTTATTAAATTAGATTTCTTTTTACAGAGTCACGAATATAGTTTATATTTTCAAACATGTTATTCTTAAATTCACTTTGTTTCAATTTATAAACGAATTATTGCTTCTTCTTTTTTTATAAAACTAAATTCTTGCTTTTTTCTTTTGATAAAACTAAGTCCTGCTATCAAAACATTTTACAAAATTAGGTGACATCTATAGATGGTCTCAATGTTCACAATGTGCGAATGATAAAACTTACAATGATAAATTTACTTAAGGCTGCACAAAAACCAGGTAGGACTGGACCGGGTATATATCCTAAATCATGTCCTAAAAGTATTTGGATTGACTTTATTAGCTCGATGCCCGACCCGATCATGTATGACCCCGAGACCAAAACCGTGTAGGATATGTCCAACGGGTTACAGGACATGTCCTGTTGGTCCTAAAGCCTTTGGATCCTAAGAAAAAATAATGAAATATATTAAAAAATAAAAGAAATTGGAAAAAGAATTAATCAAATATTTTTATATAATGCCTTAAGTATTAATTATTATATGGTGTATATTTAAATTAGAAAAATAAATTATTTTCTTTTAAAAAAATAGTAATACTTCCGGGCCCGGTGGTCGGATTTGGTCCTGTCCTATCCTGATTGCTATGATTTCAGGCCAATTTGTCCCATAACCAGATTGGCTTCTTATCGATGAGGTGATTTAATTTGGTTCCTTGTTTAATTTTTGACATCCATTTCAATTTCATCATATAAAATAACATTGCTTCAAAAAATTGGAAAGTACCATCAGCCTGACTCCAACATTTCTTTTCCTTCATATATAAAGTCTGAGGGCTTATAGGCAGTAACTAATCCCTAAGAAGCTATTGGCTATATGCTTAACACGTGTGTCAAATGATTTTCAAGACTTTCCTATTCGGTCCTGAGTATTCTCAAGAGGGGCTCGGGTATAAACTTAACCTGGCCTGTCACTGTGCATCTTTCTTTTTCCCATGCCTTCTAGGATTCACCCTAGTGCCAGGAGAAGCAAGCGAGCTAAGAAACTAATCAAGCATTCTCACTGCTCCATATTTTTGTCCTCTTTCTCACCTCTAGAGTTACTTTCATTTCAGATCTTGCCCGAGAGCTCACATAAACAAGCAGGCTTGGCACCTTGATGTCATCTCTTCAGCACCTTAGGCTATAAGGCTATAGTATGTTCCGAGGATAAAGTTGTCCGCCCATTAAAGCCATACACAAGCTATATTAAGAATGTCATGCAATATCCATATCCGATGTGACGACCTTTTCCTAACATGAGAAGAGGCTTTGAATTTCAGACAAGCATGAAAACACATTAAGCATGCTACATCTTTTGAATTGTTCTGTGAAGTCGTCTGCTCAGGACCTTATAGTAAATCTCCACACATCCAAACATCCTCTATCTCACATCACCACTAGCAAACACCTTTCTCTTCCCTGGTTTTATCCTTTTCATCAATCTCCTTGCGATGAAGCTTCATTGTTGTCACCTACATTGCCTTTGCAGCTTCCGATCCATCAAGAGTTCAGAATTTTAAAATTCCATTTCGACAAGCATAGTATGATGGAAGAGAGTTGCTTGGTCAATACAAAGAAGCATAAGACGACTTGAATAAAAATAATTAAGGGAGAACGTGATATTTCAATTTGTTTTCAACACTGTTAGTTTAGAGTTCCAAAATTCCAAGGTCAACGAACATATTTAAAACATAAAATAATTAGGGATTTATTGAAACCTTCATAATAATAAAGGACTAAAATGAAGTTTTTGCCGTTTCATTTATTTCTTCTTCTACCTTACTTCATATCCCTAGATCTGGGTTGCTTTGGTAGAATCTTTGGGATGTTTCTGAAGCTCAGTCAAGGGGGAAATACAGTTTGGTCTGGCTGACCAGCCTCCCAACCAGAGAGACCAAGCCTGATCTAGCCTAGCACGGGACTTGATTCAGGTTGGACCAGACTTCAGGCAGCAAAGTCTAGCCTAAGGTCTTTTGTAACTAAAAATGTATTAAGAGCTCAACATAATATCTGATCATGAATGAACTGCTAAGTTAGAATTTCGGTTACAAACATCTAACCATGCACTAATATTAACATGTGATAATTTCATTACACTTATTTTCTCAAATTGATCCTAAAATTATAAGCATTTGCTTACAATTGTCATCGTGTGAATGTAGATTATGGTCACGTAAATAAAGAACATGATGCACGAAAAAATAAATACCAAAAGGCATATACTTGGGAGAACTAGCATTGGGACAAATTGTAGAACATCAGAACATTAAGTGAAAAATATGGCAAGGTGTGAATTGCCCCATGCCTCTTGTTCAAGAGCAGTGAGCTCCTCAGAAATAACACAAGTTTTGATGATCCTAAAACCACAGAAAGAATAAAACTCCAACCTTCCGCGAACATGTAATTGCACAAAAATGGAACACAGAAAAATGAGTATAAAACCTGTCAAACCATCAGGTGGAACAGTCACTCAGTGATCCCCGAGAATATCTATATTCCTGCAATAATGCCTGCTTGATTAGTGAAACACATACCAGGAACCTGCCCATGGGGAACAAAAATCCGGTAGAATACATGAGGCAGCTGAGGTAACTAGGATGGTTTGCACAACATATATCTGTTACAGTAAAAACAAATGCAAAAATGAATCAGATTAACAAGGTATCCGGGCAGTACATAATGCACTACAATAGTGCAGTCATTAATCTTACTTTTCAGTAGGCGCTAATCACCAAAAGGTTATTTACCCACTCCATCTGTAGCTTCCTCCTGATTCTCAGTCCCCACTGGTAGATTGGTCAATGATCCATGCATCTGCTGTTAATCATACCCTAAAAATGAGACTGGCAGCAGCAAACGACAAATATGTACCTTGTTGAAACACTAAATATATACATGAAAACATACCATAACATTAGATTTGAAAGGTAAGGTATCGTCGAGAGGCAAACTAGATGGGTCAGAGGGCCTGTGAAAAAGTAAGTGTGCTATAGACCGATCAATAGGATTAGTGTCAGTTTCCATATCTATGAATCCAGTGCACCTGCATAAAGCCACGTATTAGATTTGGTGTAAGAGCATTCAGCAAGCTCAAAAGCCATGTTTTAGATTTGGTGTATTCAGCAAGCTCAAAAGCCATGTTTTAGATTTGGTGTAAGAGCATTCAGCAAGCTCAAGCAAAGAATGGAGTTAAAAAATGTGATTCAGTATATCCTCTCACTTGTGAAACATTTATTTCATCATGTATCACTATTACCAAATATATTAACAAAGATAAATATGTATCAAATACCCCAAAATTTATTTGAGAAATTTGCACAGTCAAAACATTTACCAATGGATACATTTACCATGTAGCTGGCATCGCCAGACCGAGTCTCTTTTAGGGCTACTATGGAGGCACAACACCTTGGAATAACAAGTGGAAAAGAGACAAGGTAGGGGTTATAATCTCGTTCATCATGGCCCTCTATTGTTTCATTCGATTATATACACTTTGATAAGCACAAATCACGAACGGGAAAAGTTTCAAATATGTCCTAGACCTCAGGTCTGTCAGAGTTACCAAAGCCTCAGTATGTATATAAAGTGGCATCATTTAAGCATAATCCTACACTTAAACATTTTCCCATGACATTGTCCTTTCTCCATCTTATATGTGTCATACTCTATTATAATTAAGATTTCAAACAATAAAACATTACTTCTATGGGATATGAAATTTGAATACCGCAACTTTTAACTAATTGTGGGTGTCAGAGATGCAGAGAGAGGAAACCCAGCGATTCAGCTAAACTAACATAACTGGCAAATACATTACACACCAGCATTCTAGTCATTGTGCTAGTTCTCTAATAAATAAATATTGACCTGAGTAGACAAGAAAACGTAAGCAACTACCTGCTTGGATCCTGCACCATAGCTTTGCAAGCTTCAAAATCATCTCCAACGCCGCTACCATCTGTGGTTGCATAAGCATGTCTTTGTTCAGCACTCTTAGCTAAGCGATATAAACTATCTCTTAAGCACATTTTGGTTCTAATATCCAACTGCAATCAAAAAAATTTTGTTGTGCACAAGAATATAGTCAACAACGTGATAAGTTAAGATCAATGATTCTAATGTAGCTCACAACCATAGTGGCACTACAACATGAAGTACTATCCTAATTTTTTTCCTCAAACAAAATATAAGTAAATTCTTTTATAATCAAGACTAAGACTATGTAAATAGCATACCCATATGGAATAAATCAAGTAAAGCATTGTTAAGCCAGATTTCATAGAGAACACAATGATTTTTTTATGTCATAAAAAAAAAATAACGATGAGTGTTTTATTAGCTTGCTGCTGTCAGGGGGAGAACCTTGCTTCAGAGAAATTTAAGCCCAAAAAATTTCTATTCCGAAAGGTGTTTTACTGGAATTCTTTGGGGAATTTCCAGCGTAACAATTCAACTACAGTCCTAAACCTGTTAAACATAGAGGTTGAGTGAGCACACTGACAAGAAAATTTAACACACAGCACTCACTTGTGCCACTGAACTGAAAAGAAATACATCACCCAAAAAAAGGAGTCAATCTGTTGAGTCAAAGGTTTATTTCCTTGATTTGCTTATAACGCATTGTGATTTTAATGAGACATTAAGAACTTTTAAACTACCAAACTCAAGGTCTTAGCGAGATGTTGCAACAGTAAATTTAAAATTTGGCTCCTCAAGATCTCATTCTGGAAAAACCACATGCTATTGCAACATTTAGGCTGAGTGCAAAAGTGGTCAAAATTGATGTTCATCTTCATACAGGTTTAAGTTTCAAGGAATATCAGGATTTGTCAAGATTATTTATCTTTTATCCCCCCCCCCCCTCCGACATGATATGATCCATTATCTTTAACTTAACAATTCTAAGGACAAAATTTGGTCTGCAAATTTACCAACTACTTAGAAGGGAAGTTCACTAGCGTGAGATGAAAATAAGAATATCAAAATTAGAGCCTTCATCCTTTATTCCCTTCATGTCCCCCCTTGATCACCCATGATACATTTTCCTTTGATCCAGAATTATTAATAATACTCTAGAAGTTAACAGCCTAACATGAAGAACTTCATCAAGTCATATTTACACCATTAACATAGTTGAGCAGAATTAAATTTAAGTGCAGACCATGATAACAATGGATAATAAAAGACACAAGATCAATATTAGACATCATAAATTTCAGTACCTGATCCATAACCTGCTGTAACTGACGAAAGCTGGTAGCTTCAAGGGAGATTTCCTCCAATGCAGAGCTCATGGATGAGCTTTCCTGCACATTTGATGAGTCTATTTCTTGTGAAAATCCTATGCCAACTCCTCCCACCGCACTATGACCTTCATTCTCGTTTCCAAACTGTGGTAATTGCTGCTGAGCTGAACCTGGCCTGCTAAATGGTGCTACACTCACTTTATTTACAATTTTTGAACTCTTAGATAGTGCCAGTGCATCATGACTGTGGAGTAATTTTTCTCCCTTTTCATTTCTTTTAAAAGAAGCATCTTGCATGAAATGACCAGGAGTATTAGCCATGTTTGACACATAGGATGATTCTTTTAGAGGAGATGGATTGCCTTCAAGATCAGATCTGGATCCAGATGAAGTTGGCGGGAGAGAAGTGTGATTTGGTCCATTACTATAGTCTGGGACTGTCAGGGAAACTTCAGTCTGTACCAATGAATTTAGGTTTCGTTTCTGTTTCAGGATGCGAGCATGAGAATTAATTCCACTGGAAGAGGCTGTATTGGTTTGCTTCACATCTACATATTGAGTTGGAGAAGAAAAGTGATGAAAAGAATCACCATTTTCCAGGCAGGCATCTTTCATTCTCCCTTCAGATGCCTTGGACAACCTCTTTTGCATCTATAATTCATGAGATACAATCAAGAGACAATTCTCACATACAGGATTGCTCAAATTAAGCTGACAAGGTATGCAGACTAGTTCACAACTAAAAACTCAACATTGTAAACAAGATAATTTGAACAGAATACCAAAAGCAAAAAGATCAGTTTTTTCATATCACAGAAGATCAAGCCCCCTTTCACATTGCCAGTTGGCATAGCACACATGCCAAAACACAAAATGACATAAGCACATAATATAGGAGGAGAGCTATCACTTGATTTTCCCTTCAGTATACTCTACCAATTGCAGTTCCAATCAGGATTAAAAATTTCAAATACTCAGATCCTGCCATCATCCCATCAAATGCTTAGGAAGACTAAATAAGTTAGAAATAGTTGTTGATTTAAAATTTCATATGATGATAGTATTGAATGCATAGACGGAAAAGATTCTTCGACACGGGTGAATATAGCCATATAAACATAGTATTCTATAATAAATCCCAACAATATATTACAGAGACATCAAGCCCAATCGGTTCTTCCCCCTGCTTTGTAAAACACTTGTACTATCAAGACCTCAATGATTTATTTCATTATTGATTGATAACAATTATCACCATATCAAGGTTACGTGCTAACATCACTACTTCTATTCCCTTTAAGAGTAGTGCATGACCCACGTCTTTTGAGTCTCTTAAATAAAAAATGCATAGAATTATAGCTCCAGAATTCAAATCTCAGGACTAAAAAATCCAAGTTAATTAATTATTCAGAATCAAGAAAAAAAATAAAATGGAGTTTTGAACCAACCTTATCTTTGAACCTCAAGTCATCTGTATTGCCAGATTTCATGTCTACTTTGTTTAACATTGATGCTGGACCAGGGACAGCATCATCATCAACATCCATTTGACATCTCAATCTTCTATCAACAGGATACGCTTTTTTGTTGGAATCAGCTATAGGCAGACCTTCGGCATCTGGTTTGGAATCTATAATATAATCCGACATAATTTTCATTGAACCTGCTTCAGCACATGAAAATTTGAAGTCAGACTTCAATGCTTCATCAGATCCTTCCGTGTTGTGTGAAGATGGGAGCCAGCAGAATTCCTCTTCATTATCAAGGTTCCCCAATCCAAATGTTGAATCACAACTTCTGCGATTTTAAAAGTGACACTCAAACAAAGGTAAAGGTGAGAAAATTAAAACTGAGTCAAGTAGGAGATCTCACTACCTAAACATCTGATCAACGTCTTCAAAGTTTCCAATATCAAGCCACCCATCATTATCAAGAAAACTGAGTTCATTGTCAGTCTGTGACATGTGGTTGACCGGATATTGACACACACTATCATCTTCCACCACAGGCTTGTCTCCCAAAATAGTATCCCCAGCACAAAACTCACTACCACTAGAATCCATATTTCTGCTCTTGAAACAATGATCAGACATCCCTGTATCATCTGATGCTAGTCTTTTAACTTCTTCAATTGTGACAGCATTGCATGAAGGCAACACACCTTCAGGTGTTTGAGACCATGAATTCTTTCCCAACATGTTTTCCTTCTGAGACATTAAGTATAATCTCTCCTTATCATGAGTATTGAGGCTACTAATGTTATCAGCACTTGTAATATTATGTAATTCCTGGCAGAATTTCTCGCAGCTATTGCCCTGTATTGCAAACTGTTCCTTATGTTCATCACCAGCATGGGGCACTATATGATCATCATTCTCGCCAAATCCATTCCACACATTTTCTTCGAGCTGTTATATCATCAAAATGACAAAAACAAATATTTAGAAAATTACTCACGATGGCCCAGAATCCTAAATGCTTGTTAAGAATCCAAACAATGAATGCTTAATGTCAAAGGGAACATGAAAGCAATCTATAGGCCTTCACTTAACAGTTAAGATCTTGAGCTGATAAAGTTTTTCAAGGCCGCTATCACAACATGGTCAGAATTTCAATATCTCCTCCGACCCTCTCATGCTCTTAACTAAATAACGTTTCAGCTTAAGCGTTGAAGGCATATGCCTAATGAACACTTAAAGCCCAACCTTGTGATGCGCATGTTTATTATTGTAACCAAAATTATTCATTAGCCTTTACTCAATGGTCTGGGCATTTGAGTTAACAGAATCATCTAAAATGTCTGCTAGCAACGCGACAAATATGGGCATTGCACATTCAGAAAGCATCTTGCTCTCGTAAGGAGAGTAAGCCACTCCACTGGTTATCCTAAGAAAATGTTATTCAAAATTTGTGGTCATGTAAGGAGAGTAGGTCAATCCACTAGTTAACCTAATACAGTAATCCATTAATCCCTTCCATCCTTAACATCATTGAAACCTACTATCCACATAAAGTTTCACATTAACTGTCTACAAGTTTTCATCATCATTGCATTGACAAAGACACAAGCATTAACCGTAATAGTTTACAGCTTGACGTGTCTTGGCCAGAAGTCTCACATGGGACATTAAAGTCCTCTCCAACTACTGCAAATGCAAAGTCCTAGTTTCATCCATAACAATCATCTTACTCTCATACTAACAAGGCATACATAGAAAATAGAATCTCACATATAAAACATACATAGAAAATAGAATCTCACATATAAAAGTAGTATAAAAAATGACTGATATTTTGACAAAGTAGCCCAAGGTATTTGGTGAAATAAAGCACAAGATAATACAAAATTTGGAATGGTATTAAGAAAACACAGAGGGAAAGAGAACTAACTCTTTGAAAGATTAGGCACTTGTAAATTATTTAAAAAAAAGAGTAGAACTTGAGGCTTGTGAGGCATGAGAGTGCAAACCCAAGCAAAGAAGAAAAACGAATTATTTGACGCCCTTAAGGATTGGGTTTGTTTGTTTAAGCTTGTCCCTCAAAAAAATCACTGTTTTGAAAGGAAAATTGGCAAAATACTATTGTTTGTCCATACAGTTTGATCAAATTTTGATTTTAGTGTTTGTATTTACAAATCATGGTTTTGGGTCCCAATAGTTTCATAAGGACATGGTCGGCCTTTAACGATGTTAAGGTTTAGATAACACCGCTAAGTATAGGGACCAAAACCAAAACTCGTTAAAAATCCATAAACCATATTAGTTTTGCTTTTGATCTCTCTACTTTTAACAAGTTTTTGTATTGGTCCTTCCACTTTTAGCAAGTTTAGGTTTATGTCCCTATAATAAAAGGCATTAACTCAGATCAAGTCCTTCTAATACTATAGGAACCAAAAACCATGATTTGAAACTACGGGGACAAAAATCAAAATTTAATCGAACAATAAGAATCAACAATGATATTAACCCCAATTTTTATAATATTTGTTTAAAACTTTACGAAAATCATACAATGGAAAAAAAAAAAACCTTTTTTTTAATTATCTTTTAAAGCTACTACTGTCAATAGCTTCTAAAATAATTAGATCTGATAGATGAGCGAGAAAGTCATAAAGATATGGACACACACATATATCATAAAATTTCAAAATAACTAGATGATACAGGTAAAAAAAAAAGATAATAAATCATGTATATTAACAGATACATGAAGATATCAAAATATCTGAAAATCACTCAAGCATACTCACTTGTTTATGATTGTAACCAAACGCAAAATAATTTCTACCCTTAATAAAATCTCTGTACAAAAAATCTACATAAAATCTCTAAGCTATCCAGAAAATGACTTATCTTCTAAGCTTAAACAAACAGGCCCTCAAAGAAAAGGAACACAAGGGAAATGTAATTAACTCAAATGATGATTGGACTCAGAAAAAAGCGTGTTAAATACATTTACATATGAGGGTAAATGTTGGAAAATAGAAATATTGCATTTAAAAGTATTGAAAAAACTGATGGGCAAATAAACACTTAACAATCTTAACCTAGTCACTTAAGCAATTTCGCTAAAATGGAAAAGCCAAGCATAAGCCGGTATTAAATTTACCAATGAGTCAATAAGAAACATATCCAAAATGTGAGGCCAAAAGTGTCATATCTGACATTAATCCATGTAGCAACACCCAATATGTTACAATTTACAAATGTAAGTACACTAACGGCTAACTCTTGTGTTCTGTAATCCTTCGCAATTGAAGTAATCATTCCCCTCTGATTGTTGAATTAAAAGGGAAACCACTTCCAGAAGCATAACATGATTCCTTTAATGATAAATCACTGAATCAACTTTCAAGGAAGGAGAAGGAAGGAAAATAGAAACAGACGTGTTAAAGTACATGATGGGCATAAATGCAAGAATACTACCCCAAGTAAAGGACTTCCCCAATATACTGCTTCCCTTCCCCAAGTTTATTTCTCCCCCACACATCACACTTGAATAGAGGATATCAATCTGTTATATAATATCATGGACATTGGTAGTCTCCTTAAATGACATCTGGCACATCTTATATTTTGACACATGTTATCTCTTCTTTTATGCCACTTGGCATGTAAACTGTACAATTTGTTAACTACCCACCCATGTTTCCACACATTTCCACTCCTACTATACAGTTCCTTTTTCTCTGCCCATGGTAGTTTTATTCTCAACAGCAGCATGGAAGCATAAACCATTTCTTCATTTTTGAACAGGTGAACTTCCATTTGAAGATGTAATAGATCACTTTCTATGCATATGTTCTTGGTCGAAACCATAAGTATATTTGAATTCTATGCAATTGTTTGTATTTAATAACACGTCCACGTTTTCAATTTTCAAACAACTTTTAATATATCACTCTCTATGCTAACTTGCATAGTTCTTCTTCTTCTTCTTTGACCTGTCATTTACAGGGTTTGAAGTCATCGTTTTAACCGTCTGAATTTTCTTATGTAAGTTTATCCTTTTTTTTCATTCAATTTGTTTATCCCTATATATTTACAACCATGCATTTGCGCGGGATCTATACTAGTTAGACAAACATTAAAGCTTTGAACATTGGAACAATATGTGATTCAAGGAAACCATCATTATATGTTAATTTCATACATGTAGATGGATTATCAAAACAAAACTGAATTCAGTCAACATGAAAAAGCTAACTTGATGTCATGACCGATTAAAAACCTCTACAGAACCGTTTATCTCGAAACAAGTCAAAATTGGAAAAACTTACTGCATTACTGGTGTGGCTGGTTCAGACTTTTTACTTCAATTTTTTGGCTGTTCATACAAAGTTACATTATTTTTAGGGTAAAACATTTTCTCCTATATTTAAGTAATTTGAGTATTATTCTAGCACAAATTCTATGACTATTGATCATAAGTTTCTCATATTGAATTCAATTTGTGAATATGGATTAATATTAACTTGTTTAAAACTGAATAAATTATGAAATTTCTTATTAATATATTTTTATGTTTATTGTGTACTATTTATCATTATAAATAACATTGTAACTAGAGAAATTCTTAGGTGAAACCGATGCACCACGTCATTTGTGGTCTGACCAATCATAAGTAAACACATCAAGTTTGACCCTAAAAAAATTAACTAGCTCATAAATTTTTTTTCCAAATTTGCAAAATAAAAAAAAAATTGAAAACATGAGATTTAAATTTTTTTTATCAGTTAGTTAATTTTTTATGATGCCAAGTCAGATTAAAAATTCCACGTCAGACCTAATGTGTTTAGTTGTGATTGGTTAGACCACAAATGACGTGGTGCACCAGGTTCACCTAAGAATTCCTATTATAATTAAACATCTATAAATTTAAACATGAAAGTCTCTTGACCAATTATGAACAGTCCAGTTTTAAAAACAACAGAATCGACCAATAGTATTACATAGAAAATGGAAATTAAACATGGAGATAGTCAAATGAAAACACATACTTACCACAGATTAGATAATATTTCGTTATTACAATTAAAAGCTTGAAATTAAAATTGAACTGCAATAGTAAATACCTCGTATGTACAGAAGTTGGACATTCCTTCTAGATCCTCTATCCACCACTGAATACACAAGCAACAAGTTGGCCTAATGTCATGTTTCCTTTGGAATATTCGTCAGGAATGGCGCTTCTCTATCACACAACACACAATATAACAATAATAAGACACACCTTATATACAATTTTCAAAGAATCAACTAAGAAACAATTTTATCAAATCCCACCCAAAAGTTCAGACAAAAATCAGTTTGACAGGCCAACTGACTAGCCGAAGAAATTTACAGACCAACCTAGTATTTCGGATGACAAAAAAGTTGGGTCATATCAAGCTCTTACTAAACCCTAAGTTTCATCCTTTGACTAGGATAGAAGGAAATCATACAAAACAAAACACTTATTCTCGTTAAACATGAGCCTTGTACTCGAATCCTTGTGCCTATGGAAATAAGAAACCTTCTGACCGTACACGTCCAATTGAAAAAATGGTAGAATGAGAATATAAAAATTAAAATTACTGACCAAAATGAACCACACACAAAAACTGGAATAACGCAAAAGCTTGCTCCAAATTGCAAAGATCGTCAACACCCAGAAAGTTCCTCAACGAAAGAATTCCCAAGTCTCGATATTTACAATAGGATGCTCATTCTAACCAGAATCTTACGAAGTTCACATCCAAAGACTGCACATATTGAATTGGTACGTTGAAAAAAAAAACAAGAAAAAATAAAAAATCCAACTACAACGCCAAGGGACCGAAATCAAGTAATTAAAAGCAGCAGAAATAAAACGCAGCAATTAATCCATTCAGCCCTAGCAAGCTGGTTTCAACTAAACACAGATGAGTAACTCAAAAAAAAAAAAAAAAACAGTCCTTTCAAGTAGAACCTAAAAAGAAGATTAAAAAAACAGTTCAAAACGAGCTAATAATTTCTATAACAACAAAAGAGAGGAAGCAACAAAAGGAAATGAATCGAATTAACCCAACTAGAACGACATGAAACGCAAATAAAGATCTATCGCTCTCTAAACTTCAACTACAACTCCAACTCATAAACCAAAAACAGCTTGAAAATGCAACAAAAACAAGAAATCTGCAAGTAGACCAAGCATCTTCGCATTCACCAACCTGAGGACCGAATCTTCCGCGAAAAAAGAGAATTTCCAAAGGGAAAAAAGGGCAAAAATTCCAGAACAAGAACACAGAACTGAAATCAACCACCAAAAAAAAAAAAAGAGTAGCTTCAGCTACTTTCACCCTTCAACAGTCGAGAGATTCCTAGGAGGAGCTTCCAGAGTTTTCTCTTCTCGAATTGAACAAAGGCCACCAGAATTTCCCTTTTTTTTAATTTATTTTATTATTTATTAAATTGAATTTAGAAGGAATCACTAAGAGGCTGCCACGTGTGAGGGAAATGAAGACAAACGAGACGCATATCAGAATTCGTGGATGTAAAGCGGGCTCGAAGATCCGATCAGTTTCTGTAATACTGTTGGTCCACGTATTTGTAGTTGTTGGCAAGGGACACGTGTCAAGATGTTACTCGTTGATAAAATCGAAGGCTGTCAGTTTGAAATAAGGCGAGGCACGTGAGTGGCATGATGCGTTGTGAACAGAAGCGTGTATAGAATAATGCGGGAGAATAAATAAATAAAAAGAAATATGTATATGAAAATTAATGTGGAAATTAAGTTTTGGGTCCTTTTAATTTTGGTCAAACTGAGTCAAAGTCTCTATATTTTAAAACGTTAGGAATGTCTCCCTGTATTTTGAGATTATTAAACTAGTTATCTCCCGAATTTTGAAATATTAATAGAGTGTAACAACAATTGTTAACAACAAACTGTTGAGTGTGATGATGTGACAACCATTTGAACAAAGAGATAGAAGTGTTTGTCGCTAGGAAACTTTATCATTAGACATTAGTGAGCATGACCAAGATTTTGGCAAAAAAAAAAAAAAAAGCATGACCAAGATTAAGAAATTCTTGGATCTTAAAATATCATTACCTTTTATGTCATTTAGAAATCACTTTCAAAATAATTGGTGATGCCAATATTATATTGGGTATGTTTGGATTGACTTATGAAAAGTAGTTTTTTTTTTTTTCAATTTGACTTTTTCAGAAGTAAGATTGGATAAAAGTCAGATTGTGTAAAGTGATTTATGTTTGGATTTGTGATGATAGAAGTGACTTTTTTTCAATCTTACTTTTAGAAACATGTTTATAATTAAGGTAAATTAGTTTAAAAAAATAAATATAAATAATTTAAAGTAATTTTTTTTTCCTTATTATTTTTCAAATAAGTCAATTTCATCTTATATTAAAGCCAAGGAACGGACACTTTTATAGAATTGAAAATTATGCCCTACTCATATTACTTTATATAAATAATTATTGTCCACAAACAAACAAGCATATGGGATTTGTAAAACTTTGGACCGCTATGTTTTGAGTAAAATTTTTTAAAAAAAGTTTTATATGAACTTTTGGGCTCCCTTTATAAATTATATATATATATATATATATATATATATATATATTTATAAAATAAGTTGCGCTTACACAACTTAAACTTCTCATTAAAACTATATTTTATTTATGAATTTTTAAAAAAGGCAACAGAGTTTTATTATTCAGAAAAATTAACATATTAAAAGACTAGATTTTATTTTCAATAAATTTTACACCAAAAATACATTAATTGACAACCATAGATATTTGAGGAATATTCAGTAACAGTGGATAGTACACGAAATCTCTCTATGTGTGTACCTGAATTGTGAAAGACTTATCACTAATATCCAATTTTGAATTTTAATGTGTATATATATAATACAAACTTAGGTGATGGTCCCTTGGATTCAATTATTCAAATCATTATTGTCCGCTTGCCTTGTAGATTTTTTTTTTTTTTGGAACTGAAGCTTGCCTTGTAGATAAATAAGGGTATATTTCATAGGGGTAATTAATTATAAGTCCCGTGTAAGAAACTTCATTAAGATGATGTCCCACAAAATTACGAAATTAATCTGAGGTCCCTGCCAGGAAGTTTTTATCGCATATTCATTAAGTTTTTATCGGTATGTCAAATAATTGTTAGTGCCTGGTCAAAAGTTGTTACTGATTTAGGCGATAACAACTGTTTGGCTTAACGATTACAACTTTTAGCCAGACGATAACAACTTAGAGTTTGATTATCACAACTTTTAAACTCTTGTTCAGTAATAACTTTTGAGCTGACGTTAACAATTTAATGAGCAGACAATAACAACTTTATGGGACCTGAGATTAATTTCTTGATTTTGTGGAACTTCATCTTAATTAAGTTCCTTACACAGGACCTATAATTAATTACCCTTATTTCATATTCATTGTCAATTAATTGTTATTGATGAAGATTGAAGACCATTAACTGATAATTTCCTCCTCAGAACTTTCATAGCCCTAAGGAAAAAAATGAAAATCATATTACTTCTAACATTTGTTTTCAATCTCTCCCATTTGAAAAACGCGTTTGGAAATTAAAAGTCTTCGAGTTAAGACAGAAACCACATGATAGCTGTAGTAGTAGCAGCAGAATTTTGGATCTTTGCTAGAATTATGTAAGAGGCAAATAACAAATGAATTATTGGCGGTTAATTAGCATGTGATGGCCCTGACTTGCAAAAAAATTGCTAACAACATCTTTCACGTTATTAATAATTCAGATTTCAGAATTTAAAATATTAATTATTAAAAATCAATATAATAATTCAATATTACCCTAGATAAAGAGTCTGTGAGTGCACTCATTTGGCGATCACTTTGTGTGAACAAATGAAATAAAGACTGGAGTGAGAATGGTGTTGTTGATTGTATTATTATTATTTTATATAAAACAACATCAGACCATGTTGACTGTCTTGACTATTACAGAGGACCAACTCAGCTTAATCCTTTTGAAAACACATAATTACTGACTATAAAGAATATTACAGCACTATTAACTTAGTCAATAAAGAGCCAGAGATTCAGCTAGATGAAAACAATAGCAAACGAACCATACCCAAAAGTTAAAACATTAAAATATATAACTTTATCTTTTTATAAAAAAAAAAAAAGCACAAATTATCACAATTTAAGAGGAGGGATTTGAGATCAAGAGCCCTGTGTTTTGTTGGTCATGAAGAAATCCCCAACTACAACCATGCCCTTGCTAGACAAGAACCATTTGTTTTGACCTTAAAACGACTTTTATTACAAAATATAGATGCTCTTTATTCATTAATAAAAAAATATGGCGTGGATGAGGATCAAATCAATAATAACGGCAACAAAAGTATCGTCTATGATTATAGTAAATAATAGTAAATGAATTTTAGAGTAATCTAATGAAAATTATTTCTGAAAACTGTCCAGAATGTAATGTTCACAGTGGACCGAATTTTTTTTTTTTTTTGTTTACTTTTGTGGTGTTCTATTTGTTAGGAATTATAAAATGAAACTTTTATAAAAATTGATACGGTATAAATTCCCCCCCCCCCTTTGTTAATGGTTCAGGACTCATCCTTGCTCTACTTTATATTTTATATTTTGATTTTGAATAAATTAGTATATGAGGATGTTATTAACATTGTAACATGTTTATTTTCATTTTAAATTTTTTTATCATTTTAATTGTGATACAACACATTTTGATATTTAAATAAAATATACAAAAATTCATTTTAATTTAAATTTTATATTTAATTTGATGTGTTACTTTTTTAATTTATTTTTCATGGCACTACTAGAAAAAATTGGTTAAAATTAATAAAGACATTTTTGTCATTGTGAATGTCTTAGGTTTTCTCTCTTCTCTCCCCTCTATCCAAACCCAAGTAGAGGTGATATTATTTCCTCACTTTTTCTCCCCTTCATTTTCTCGATCACCCTCTATTTTTTCCCCCCACTAATTTAATTTTTTGTTTCTCCATCCAAACAGAATGATAATAGAAATTTTGCAGAAATATAAAAGTTTTGCAGAAATATAAAAGATTTCTCCGGAATTAATTATTATTAATGGTTGAAACCGACATATTGGAGTATTGTTTCTTAAATTAGTTTAGTGGCACTATGACTATGAATTACCGCTTCTTAAATTCCGTTTCTGCCAATATGGCCATACAATCTGGACGCTTTTGAAAGCTAATAATTAGCTAGTTTTGTGGGTCAATTTTTTATGACATTAACATGGTTTTATTTCATAAAAATTAAACGGCGAATGTGTAAAAAGGTCAATGTAGTTTGGTCCAAGGTGTACCTAACATTATGAAGTTCTTTTGCCCAAAAATGCCCACATAGTTACCAAAATGTGTCAAAAATGCCAATGCTGTTAATATACACTAATGGTGTTGAGTTTTTCAAAATTAAGGAAAATAAAAGGTGCAAAAATACCCTTGAAGTTTGGTTCGAAGTGCACCCAATACCATGAACCTTTTTTTTCCCCAAAAGTGCCGATGTAGTTACTAAAATAGTTTCCTCAGTACCTATGCCATTACTTTACACATGTTAGTCTGGAAAAATACACAAGAGGGGTGAATTTGGTATTTCAATAAAATATTTTTCGAAACTTTAAGTCCAAAATCAATTTTCAAAAACAGATAAAAAAGAAACAGAGTATTAAAATCTTAGGCAAGTGCTTGCAGATCAAATAGAGTATATGATAAACACTTAAGCTCACAGAAATTTTGAGAAACAGAGTATGAATATTCAAATTCCTAGGCAAATACTTGTAACTCAAATTTTTTTCGGTAATTCCGTGCTTCAATCTTCCTTCATCAAAGGATATATATAGGCAATTGAGAATGCAAACGAACGTTGTGCAAAATTTGCCTAAGATTTCAATACTCTGTTTCTTTTCTATCTTTTTTAAAAATTGCTTTTGAAATTACAGTTTTGAAAAGTATTTTATTGAAATACAAAATTCACACCCACTCTTATGTATTTCTCCTGCCTAACATGTGTAAAGTAACGGCATAGGCACTGAAGGAACCATTTTGGTAACTACGTGGGCACTTTTGGGGAAAAAAATTCGCAGTGTTGGGTGCACTTCAGACCAAACTTCATGGGTATTTTTACACCTTTTAATTTCCCTAACTTTAAAAAACTTAACGCCTTTAGTGTATATTAACGGCATATGCACTTTTAACTCATTTTGGTAACTACATGGGCACTTTTGACCCATTTTGGTAAGTACGTGGGCACTTTTAGGTCAAAAAAACTTTGCGGTGTTAGGTGCACCTTGGACCAAACTACATTGGCATTTTTGCACATTTGCCCAAAATTAAAACAGTTTTTTTGTTTATGCATTTAATGGTTAGAAACATTTAGAAACTGAAGTTTTATTTTTCATAAAGAGAAAGCAATGTTCAGATTGTGAGCGGTCTAATGTTCAATTGGTGAGGCTTCTTATATAAGGTGTTTCAGTCTGATGTCTAAGATATAACTCTAGAGTTTTTATAGAGCATTTTTCCTCCTCCTTTTAAGTATTCTGCATAACTGAGTTTAGTACCTTCCGTAGTTCTTTTCACTTTATTCTTGCAGGAATGATCCGTATTATCCTAAGGAGTAGCTCTTAAGGACAGTGTCCTTGGATGCAACTCGGATCATCTAATTTTTTGCAGGTGCTTTTTTTTTTTTGAACTGAATAAATTTTTTTTTTCTGTTGCTGCTAACAAGTTTGATAAAGCATTTGAGACAAGTTAAAAGATTATTTGAAGCAAGGTGCTGACTCGAACAAAAGTGTGTGGGCCTAGTTTGTTCTATTTTCCATATGAATCGAAAAGAAAAGAAGAAGAAAAAAAGATTCTCTACTTTGCAAGGTAATATACTGGGTAGTCTAACCTGTACAGATGATTAATTTTTATCAGAAAAGAAGGCAAGTTCCGAATGCATATTTCCAAAGGCCACAATTATTAAAAATGTTGAATAATATTTTGCAGGTATTCAGTAATGTAGACCTAGTTTGTTTTTGTTTTCAATTTTTGTTCTTCAAAACAGATTTATAAAATTTCTTTTAAGAACAACTTTTGAAAATTAAAAAAAAAACAAAAAATTTGTTTTCATAGTTGTTCTAAAAAATTATACTTAAGGAAACAAAATAAAATTTTTTGGGAAAATTAATTACAGATTCCATGGAATGAACTTAATTAAAAAGAAGTCTCAAAGAGTTGTGAATAACAACTTTTGTCCTAATGATAACAACTTGTGACTAGGGGATTAGAAGTGGGACATCATCTTAAGGTTCCTTCCATGGAATCTGTAATTAATTTTTCAATTTTTTTTTGAAAACAATAGTTATTAAAATCAACTTAGATTATAAAAAAGGGAAAGAGTTGTTTGATGCACTTACTCAACACGGTTACTATTGACATTATTTTTAAAATTAATATATTATTATGTTAATAACTAATTAAATAAAATGACCAATAAATAATATAAAAATGATTTTTCACTATTAAATCACATGTATTATAATTAAAAAAGAATATATGTCCATTATGCATAAAATCAATCCACTACCATTATGCATAAAATCAATTAACTCTACAAAAAATGGGACAAGCATATGATTAAAAATTGCACCAACTACTACAGTATGTATAATAACTAAAAAAGGATAAATCAGTTGTCAACGCATATTTCTATGGGATTTCCAACCATGCCCTTCTCCTTTCCAAAAGCACATGCCTAAATAACTCTATTAATGGACACGGTGAATAGTTTCATTGCCTTGACATAAATATGTTTAGGGAGATTCTAAGAACTGCAACAGAGATGTGGCTCTAAAGAATGCAGAGATGGTAGATTCTGTAAAAATGGCACTTGAAGGTGAAGTAGGGTCATTAAAAACTGAACAAGAGTGAATCAAAGAATGAAAAAGAAAAAAAAATACAAAAGATTATGTGCTTCAAACAATTCAAAAAAAGAGAATTTGAGACTTGAATAAGCCCTTCTTCAAATTCACCATGTGCCAAATATCCAGATCCCAAAGAGCATCATAACCCCAATTTGATTAGCCTTCTATTATGGCCCCGCCACAAATACTCCGTGAAGGAATGTTTTCCTTTCCCTTCTCTTTTTAATTTCATTACATATGAACTAGTGAATGTAAATTTTTAATGTGATGATTTTGTCTAACTGTGGGGAAAGGAACTTCATACTAGGTAAATGTATATTTTTTAATTTAATAAAATCCCTATGCATTGCTGTGATAATTGCATCATGCTTGCTTCTATTGCTCCTCTTTGGTTTTCAAACTTCACTTCATATTTATTGTACTCTCTCTCTCTCTCTCTCTAGATTGGACTTCATACTTTCCACTACACCTAGAGTTTGGTTAATTGATATTTGGTCGTTTTACACATTAAGGAAGTAGGGGGTAGATGCTAGATCGGTTGTTTTTCTTGCATGATTCTCTTTGTTTAGTGGTTTTTGGGCTAACTTTGAAATTTTCAAAGAATCCATCAACATTTGGTTAAATTTGTTCATTGACAAGCTTATTATATACAAAGGGAATTTGCCATGGTAAGCTAGTTGGGAGTAAATTTGCCTTAATAAAGTGATTTGAACTCATTTGTGAAACTCTAGTTTAGCCCACTTTTCAAAAACCAATAGCAAGAAGACACCCATATTCAATTGTTTGGTTTCTTTGACTTTGGGTAGAATATACAATGAAATGATCTTTGCTTTTAAATTTTCAAAAGTTGGACATGAGCTTTGTTTAAGAGTTACATTTTGAAATTGTCTTGTAATTGGTTGTTAAATGGTGATATGTAAGTTAAGACTTACCATAAGGTTATTTGGGCCTAATTCCTTCCATTGAGTGCATGCTTGCTTAATATATTTATTTCTAGAACTTGTTTCAATTCTTGATTGAACTCCCATTTACTCGTGCGTTTTTGGAAGTGATTGAGGCATTCTTTTATCACTCATTCCACCTAAAGACAAACAACTTCATTTTACCATTATTTACCTCTTTGAGCCATTTCTTGGTTGATTTACATTCCTTGGGATTCTAAAATGTAGCATTTGTGAATGCACTATTGCAAAAGAGTCATTTGTGTAAAAATGTGATATGCCATGTGAATAAAAGAAAAAAAAACATGATAAGGAAACAAAAAATGGAAAAGAAGGTAGAAAAACAAAATATTTGCACAAATAAGGCATTTTGTGAAACATGGCTAAGGTAGAATTTCTGCCTCGCTCGCCGCGGTGAGTGTAACATCCTAGAAATTAATTGAGGATTAGTGGGAGTAATTAAGAATTGATTAATGGGAGATGATGGATTATGAGAATATCATATGGTCTTGAGGTATTTTTGTGGATTTTAAATGCTTAGTTTCTCCCTTATTTTAAGTGCAACAATTTTGAGGAAATTATTTTTAGGTTCAAAAGAGGTTATTATGGGAGAAAATAATAAAAGAGTATTGTAGGTAAATTTTTGAAAGTGAAAGAAAATTTGTGGCTCAAAATAAATATCTTATTTAAGGAATTTATGGCCTTTAGTCAAAATTTTCTTACCCATTCTATTTTCTTTTCTTCCTCTTTTCTTTATTATTATTTCTTCTCTTCCTCTATCTTATTTGAGGAATTTATAGCCTTTAGTCAAAATTTTCTTACCCATTCTATTTTCTTTTTTTCTTTTCTTTATTATTATTTCTTCTCTTCCTCCCCATTTATTTCCTGCACACACAGCACCCCCCCCCCGCGCGCCTTTCTTCTTCTCTCTTCTCTCTCTTTCTCTCTCACTCCCTCTCCATTCTTCTTCACTGCCGGTGCCGCTGGAGAGTGAGAACTGCTCCTCAGTTCTCTCTCCTCCCTTCCTCTCTTTTCTTCCTTTCATTTTCTCTCTCCCTCCCTCAGTCCGCCGCCGTCGCCGAGTTTGGAGGGTGAGTTTTCCGGCAAAACCATCTTTTACCTTCCCTTACCTCCTATATATCTGATCCGTGCCTAGGGAAAGAGATCGAAAAAGTTTTTTGCCGGACCTTTGGAAGCTTGCCGGTGCCAGAATATTGGGTTTTCCGGCAAACTAAGTCCATATTCAGACTCCCACGGTGGCTTGTCTTGAATCGAGAAAAGGGAGCGTAGTTTTACAGCGATACTTGGTATTATGCTTAAAGGTAACCACTGCTATTTAGTCTATGTGTACGTGTGTTGTTCATAAGGGCTTTGAAATTATATTTTTATTATTATTACGAAATTCTGGACTCTGGTGGTATATATAGTATGATTTAAGTTGTTTACTTTAATACTAAAAAAGTCATGTGGGAGTTTTATGTTAAACCTGGCATAAATATTTTTGTATTGCATCATAAATTTTGAAAAGAATATATGTGGTTTTGAAATCATATCGCATGACTTTTGGAACACTGATAAGGCTAAGTGCCTGAATTTTGTTGGGATTGCAATTGTTGCTTGTTGTGTATATGTTATGGTAGTTAGCATTGATGCCTTGGATATTCATGACATCAAGTGATGAGGTACCATGTTGGCCCACATGGACTAATTATTTTATTGGTGTACTAGGTATGGGTAGCCCCTATCGAGTACTACCTTTCGGTGTGCTGGGTATGGGTAGCCCCCATCGAGCATTACCCCCGTTGTGGTGCAGGGTATGGGTTGAAATCACCATCAAGTTCCACTTCCCGGTGTTCTGGGTACGAGTTAGGATCCTTGTCGAGTTCCACTTTAATCCACCTAGTGGTAGGGAACAACTTAACGTCTCGCAGGGCGAACGTTATAGATGAATGTGAAAAATGTATTTTAAACTATTTTTATAAAATGATGATATACACAGAGTTGTTAAATGTTTTCCCAATACGAGTTACTGCATGATTATCTGGTTATGTGCTCAAATTTCAATTGCTCCCCACATTGACACATTGTTGGCACACACCAAAACATGTAGACTGGTAGTTAGTGGTTAGTAGACATTGTCTACCTCCCTTTTGCTCATTTCTTTCAGGTTCTGGTCCGGTAGCCGATACTCGGGGGAAGGAGCCCTCATCTTCTCACTGAAATATAGTGATATTTTATTTTGGGATTTTCCTGTGAGAAGTGTTGCATATTGTCATACTTCTTTAGTCTTTTATATTTCACTTCCACATTCCTATTTGTGGATAACTGTATGCATTATACTTTTGGTTGAGACCGGTCCATTTCCGGCATATAGGCTTGATGCCTGTTGGTATTACTTTTCTATTTGTGTTTTGGTTATAAACTACTGGTCAAAAGTTCTTTATATCTACCATGGTTGTTTGGGATTTTTCTAGATATTTTATGATATTTGATCATGGCAGGAGGATGTTAAGTAATTGAGCAAAGAGATTTATGTTTTATTGGATGGTTTATTTGGTTGATTAGTTGTATTTTTAAAGAAAAATATGCAAAGGTTTTAGATGGGTGATTCATACATTTTATATCCATATTATGTGAATTCTTCCTAACATGGATAAACTAATTTAAAAAGGTGGAATGTTCCTTTTCTAACATGGATTGATTTATGTAACAGTGAATTTTTAATATCCATGTTAGTTGTGATTTGGTTAAATTATTTTCTACCATCTTTCTAACATTGATTTTTCTTTAATTAAATAAGGCAAATTTTTATCTAACTATGATAGATCTTATTGGTATTTTAGAACTATGTATTTCTATCATAGTTAGACAATTCAGTTTATTTTTAGAAAACTGTTACCTTGAATT
The DNA here is from genome assembly GCA_037074515.1 of Mimosa bimucronata. NCBI lineage: Eukaryota > Viridiplantae > Streptophyta > Magnoliopsida > Fabales > Fabaceae > Mimosa > Mimosa bimucronata. The sequence continues at coordinate 24,681,502 of CM073441.1, forward strand.
TTTATCTAACTATGTTAACATTTTATTTAGTAAACACTTTTTCCTAACATAATTAGTCTTGATAAAAATCTCGTTCACATTTGGATTTATGGTTAATAAAAATGGTTTTACAAAGCAAATGTTGCAAGTTAATATCAGTTTCATGGTCTCAAGACCTTGATGATGCATTGTATAATTTGTTTGGTGTTTTTGGTTCATACTTTGCATAGCATTAGATGGTATTGTGGCAATATACTCACTCTCGCACCCTTTTCCCTTTCTAGGTTTTGTGTTTCTAATTGTGAATTTATTGTTATGCCGATATATCATCAATCTCTAGGTGGGTGGGGAGTGTAGGTAGTACGATGTAGAGTAGTACGATCAATTAGGACATATTTAGAGGAAGATATTGTGCAAATTGATGAATGATAAGTCTATTTAAAAAGAGATTTTTATGTTGCATGTAAATTCTATGCGATTTTTATTTTGTTTATGCCTGTTGATGTGTGTTTTGAAAGGGCTGAAGTTTAGTATCATCCCTTGAGTATAACATGTAATATTTAGAAGTTTAAGGTCAAATGGAATGTATATTGATCAGATTTTCTTTTTTAGGTTGTTCAAGTTTGAGGATGATTGTTATTAAGTATATAAATTCAAATTGGTGGATTTAGACATTGATTAAGATTTAAATGGCTGGTGTTTGGTATTGTAAAATTATGGGGCTTTTGCATTGTCAAGCGAATCCTTTTATAGAATTGGAATTTAAGTGTAAAATTTAGAATCGATGCTTGTTTTATGCTTAGGTTGTTATATTAATTGAAATGTTATAGGATGTATTGTTGTTGGTAGTTTTGAATATATGTATATGCCAATAGAGCTAAGAAATAATATTTTGTGTAAATTTGATTCCCTTCTTTCCAAATTATTCTAGGACCTGATCTAGATTTCTATTAGATTAGTTTAGTAATTTTCAGTCTAAAATGATGATTATTGTGATCAAGAGTAGTGTAAGATGAAGTTGTTGAGGATTCTAGAGTCATTAATAATTCCTATTATTAATGTTTTACAATTTAATAGTGTTAGTGGAGGATTTTAGTCGGATTGATTTGTTGATATGGAATTAGAAGAAAATTTTGACAAACTCAAACTTGTGAATGTTGTTTTTTTAGTATGGATTTGGGATTTAAAGGGAATTGTAAAGCCTTGTTTTCTTCAGGCATATTGATTTTAACGAGACGTTGATGTCGGTACCTTGGGAATTGAGGTGAAGAAAACTTGGGAATTAATATATAATAATGACAACTAATTGACTAAGTTTTATTGAATTGAGTTGAATGTTGATCTTAAGGATTAGAATATCTTGGAATGGTTATGAATTAAGAATATTACTTAAGGTGTGAGATTGGGAGATTAATGTTTTCAGGTTAAGACTTGTTGTGGGTCATTGATTGCAATTAGATTGAGGATTTAGTGAATTAGGAGATGTTAGATTGGTTGCAAATCAGGGACGATTGGTCATGGACTTGTAGCGCCCTGAAATCAGGTCAAATGGAGTCGCCACCAAAATTTTTAAAATAGAGATAATTTTGGAAAACCTTTTAAAAATTATAAATGTCTTTTAAACCAAATTGGGCTCAGGAGTCGATTGTACGTGGGGAAGGTGTTAGGCACCCCACAGCACCCGTTCATGAGAACGGTAACCCTAAGTTAATTATCTAAAAATAAATATGGCCTTGAAATTTATTTTAATCACCCAAAAAGTAATATAAAAATATATTCACAAAAAAAAAAGTATTTACATAGTTGGACTTGACCTAGGATTTAACCTAGGGCCTACGTACCCTTAAGGGATCAAAGCCCACATAGTTCGGGGTAGAAATGCGTGTCACTGTGTTTGTGTTTTATAGGGAAAATGTTTATTCATTTTTTAGAAAAATATTTATTGTTGGTTTGTATGTTTTATTTAGGAAAATATGTCTTTATTTTTTATTTAGGAAAAAGACTTTCAAATGAATTTTGGATTAGACTTCCTGAGGAGATTCCCATAATCTCGCACGGAAGAATAATCAATTTCTACCTGAGGAGGTTCTAAAAACCTCGCACGGTATAAAAAAATACTTTCAAAAAGGATTAATTTATTTTGATCAAAATATGCTCTTTTTTAGTTTACTTTATAAGAAAAAGTGATTCACAATCATTTGCAATGATAAGCCAAGAAAGACAAGCGTTAGTAGCAATGTCAACATCTTATACATGGTAGAAGATATAAAACATGATGAGGATACATACCTTTTAATCCATGTAGAATTTTTGTAGCATACGCAAGCCACATGCACGAAGAAGGTGAGAAATTTGAATCCAAAGAAAAGAAGGATGAGGTGTAAGCAATAAGAATAAGAATTTGAAACAATAAACACATATAAAAACACGGAGTATGATGAGATAAGAATTTTGTATAAGCATGTGTTTTTTCATTCCACAAATATGGATGATGAGCATATATGGAATCATAACCAAACGGTTAGAACACTCCACCCAGGAATCATAAGAATGATAAAGAAGAGAAAAGAATGTGCATTTAGTAAGCATATACTTGAGCCTCCATCCCGTTAGAGATGTTTCATTGGCACAGGAAATTATGGATCCCTCCTTAGAACGAATTTGAATGATTAGAATGAATTTCTCTCCATGATTCTCACTTGCCTCCTTTTCCTCTCTCTAAATTATTTCTGCCTCCTCCTAAAAACCCTAGCCTCTCCAAATTCTTCTCCAATGATCTCCCCCTTTGTGAGCTCTTACTCCTCTTTATATAGGCACCATTAGGGTTTTTATCATAAATGCACTAATAATTTTTTAATTTTTGTTTTTTAATTTTTTTTATTTTTCTTTTAATAACATTTCCTATTCTTGCACCTAAATGACAATATTTTTTATAATTTTCGTTTTTTATTTTTTTATTAATTTTTAAACATCAATCAACCACCAATCATCATTAATGGCTCATAATCACAATCAATTTTAAATTTCAAAATTTACTTCTTCAATTATGACCCAACAATTAGCATTAATGATACATAATCATAATAAATCAATCAATTTTAATTTTTTGTAATAATAATAAATGTGCCATTTTTCAATCAAAATTAGTGGAGATTCTATAAGGATGATTTTTCTTTTTTCATTTCTTATTATTTTGCGGGGCCCGGACAAAATAGGGTTTTTACAGGACTGTTACTTAGGTTTGGTGCTAGAGGTTAGTTAGGTGTAAGAAGTTCTATAATTAAGACCAATACTTCGATTTAGTAATTTGAAAGTGAAGAGAATGGTTGAACCCTATAAATAGGTATAAATATAAGTATATATGTACATTATGGAGATAAGGAATTTGAGAGATCTTTTTAATCGGGGTGCTTGGTTTATTTGAGGATATTATCTTCTGAAATTAAGATACGATACCATTAGGATTTGTTAGCATTCGAATTGAGGTCAAGAAGGTACAATGGAATAGTTTGATGATCATCATGTTGAGATTGGAGTGGTGACATTTGTATGGTTGTTAAAGACTTTGTGATTTTTATATGTTTAAAGATGAGACTGAATGAATAATGGATGACATAGTTTAGGATAAGTTGGTTGATATTAGAGTATCTTGAGATGGTGATTAGTGATTAATTAGAAATGGCCACCAGGCGATAAATATATATATATATATATATAATTGTTATAGATTATTGGAAGCGGATTGAGGCGCTAAGATGATAAATTGAGGGTGAATAGCGATGATTTTATTTTATAGAAGTGATTAATAGTGGGATAAGTATTTAACAGGAATTAATTGTTAGAATCTTAAGTTTTGATGAAGACTGACCTATAGAAAACATAAGTGTAAGTTACCTCTGAATTAAACGAGTAAAATCTGATAGGTAACAGATCACCATTGCAAGCATAAGGATATATTGCTAGATGATGAAATCAACTAGAACAGATGGAAACTTAGCAGATCTCTAAGAATAAATATCTCTATCGCTAAGTCATTCACTATCGCTAGAAGTTCATTAAAGAACATAAGCAGACATCTAGCAGAAAAAGAGACCAAGTCCTAGAGCTAATGAAATCAGCTAGCAATAACAGGTTAAGCTATCGATAACAAAAGTGCTTCAGATAATGATCATTCAGATAGCTAGTACCCGAGAGCAAATGAGTCAAATGAGCTAACACGGTTAGCTATCGATAGAAGGATACCTTGGTGCTAATGAGCAATCAAGTAACTAGCGATAATAGAATTAACTATCGATAGAGAATGTGTTTGAGAATACCTTAGCTAATATATTGTCTCTATCTTGTGAAGCTAATGAAATACCCTATCGATAACATTCTCTGCTTGAGTATTTGTTTCAACTAACAGCTTAAGTGCAGGACTCACTGTCAAGATAACGATAGCAAATCATGCTAGCGCTAATGAAAAAGCTGACATGAAAGTACAGTGGCAGGTAGCAGCAGGATAACGTTACTCACAGTCTCTGTTTATCTTATCTCATCCTCTGCAAAATCAGTTGAAGCATGAAAAGATAGAAAAGGTGCCAACGGCTAGTTCTCCAAGTCTCCAACGGATAGAAAAGTATATCACCATATATAAAGACAAAAAGATTTCGGAATCAGCGCGCTCGAATATACTAAGGAATTTTCATGACGAGATGATGCGAGATGAAAACATGAGGCTCTGCTCAGAGTATTAGATATATTTTAGTAAGCCCAGAAATAATGAGTTGAGTGGAGTATAAAAGGAGAGCTAGAGAAATACATTATTCAGATTATTAAGCTCTAAGTTGTATTCCATCATACATTTATCTGTACTTAAGTGTTTATCAAAATCAGTTCATTAAGTGAACGTATTTATTGAAATCCTCTACTGTTTGAGGTTGTTCTGAAAGCTTTGTGCTTTAGAACAGGGATATTGCCTTACAGGTAGTAAGGGGGAGTGTTTAGAGAGATTCTAAAACTCTGTAAAGGTTGGCAGGTGAACCTGTGTTCGTAAAACCTGTGGTTGGCTTCTCTTGTGCCAGGTTTAAACAAGAGGGTAGTTGAAATCTCAGGTGGAGCCTGAAGACTGGATGTAGGTCTGGTTTGACCGAACCAGGATAAACTCTGTGTGCAATATCTCTTCCTTTAACTCTCTTAGTTTCCAGCATACCAAAACTAATTTTAGTACATTTCATGTTTTGAAATATTCTCTGTGATAAATCTTAAAAAGATTTCAAAGATTGACATCTCTTGTATTTTACTGAAAGAATGAAAGGTTTTTATTCAGTCACCCAATTCACCCCCCTCTTGGGTGATAGCCAGCACTAACAATTGGTATCAGAGCAGGTCACTTGTTTAAAGGATCCAACGATCTCAAGTGAAAAGATCATGGCTGATTTTGGGTGTGACATGTTTCCTGAAGGTTTTGATCATACTATTCCACCTTTCCTTGAAAATATTGATTTTTCGTTTTGGAAAGCTAGGATGAAGAGTTTTGTAAAATCATGTGATTATTATATGTGGAATGTTTTTATAAAAGATTTTGCTTTCAAACCAAGAAAGGATTGGACTGAAAAAGATAAGAAAATGTATTCCTTGAACATTAGAGCAATGCAAATTCTGCATAAAGGCTTAACTGAAAGTGATTTTTAGAAAATCAAACTTTGCTCTAGTGCTAAAGCTATTTGGGACACTCTTGAGTCCTTATATGTCACTAATCATTTTGTTGAAATTGAAAGTGTTGACAGTTCATCTGAATTTCAAAGTTGCATATCTATGATTGATGAGCAATTGGTAGCAGAGATTGAAGAAGAAGAGATCATAGAACCCTTCCAAGATTCAGTCAACACAGAAGGACAGGAGGATGATGACTGCCAAGAGCTCTACCTGAATAAGTCTAGTCAATCATTCTCTGGAACTCAAGATGCAGCTATGGTATACAGTTCCAACTCCTTTGTTTTTGAGAAAAACCATTTCGATTTGCATAAAGCCAATCTTATGTCTTCCACTGACCATATTTCCAAAAATAAAGATGTTTTAAAACATGCTGAAAAATACTTTGGGAAGAAAAATGTTTTGAAAAGAATCAATCAGAGGATGTACTCCTCTAATCATCACTATAATGGCTTAAAATCTCATGATTTACATTATTCTATTATTTGCCATTATTGTGGTAAATCTGGTCATATTTCTCACACATGTATTATTAGAAGAAATTCAAATGTGAGAAATAAATTTGATTGGGTTCCAAAAGGACATGTAAGGTCCAATACTAACACTAAAGGACCCAAGTTCAAATGGGTACCAAAATGTCCATTCAGTGCTTTATGTATGCAGATAAATTCTAGAAGAAATGGACATCATGATACCAAGTCAACAAAGAAGAATCCAAGAGTTTCTCATACTCCAAGAAAAAGATTCACAGAATCTATACATAGAAGGAGAACTCAGGGAAAGGCCACTGTTGCTACATCTGGTTCAGATCATAGAAAGCAGTGCTCAATCACAAGAAGAGCATGTTCGATCTCAAGAATGAGCTACAACAGAGTGCCATTCAACTATCTTGAGGAAAAAAGGAGAAATAGAATTCCTCATTCATCAAGAAGAAAAATCTTGAATTCTACTCCAAAAAGAGATCCCTGCAATCCAGAGCTAAGCATGTCAGAACCACTTGGTGAAACTTACTATCGCTAGCATACGCAGAACAGAGCTAAGATTGAATTGATTGCCATCAAGAGCTCTATCGATAGCAATGTTCTGCCTAATCAAGTGCAGTTATGGTGATATCATTTTTACCCTATTTTGAATAAATATATTCTTGTATGGATTATGAATGATTGTTCCTTTTCATTAACAATCAATCTTTGAACTGTCTAACAGATTGCTATATGATTAGTTGAAACTGTGTATAGTATTATTTTATGTGGAATCTTTGAAATGCAATTCAAATTTGCTTAAATTTTAAATCAGCATATTTATAAGAGTGCATTCATTTGTTTTGAAAAACATGTTGGATTTAGATAAACTTTGAAAACTGAAAGATAAAATTGAAAATGCTTCAATTCGTCCTCATGAGATGCTTTCCAGATGCATGTATTATCATTTTGGGGAGAATTGCCATAAATTAAGTCAATTTGGATAAAATTTCATATATTAGTATTTAAACTTATTTTTGACACCCCTTTACACGATTGATAACAATCTTGGTCTATGGAATTTGTTCAAATGTTAAATCTTAAGTTTTTGCAACTCTGACCCATCGATAGTGAGTTCCACTATCGCTAGTTGTATGCAGGACAAAAGCTGTTTGAGCAAAGTTTGCAATCGCTAGTCAAAAGCGTTATCGATAGCAAAGTCAGCTATCGATAGATGGAAGGAGTAAGTGGACTAAAATCTAAGTTACTTGCTCAGCGTGGGATCATGCCTGCTAGCGATAGCGGCTCTTACTAGCGATAGCAAGTCACTTAAAAGGCTCAGAATACGAAACGATAGTTGATGTACGTCACACATGGTAAAACCCTAAACCCTAAAACTTATAAAGGTGAATCAATTTGCATCGGCATTCATTCTACATTCATTCTCTTCTACCCCAAACAACTGTCTGAGTACTCTCTGAGCATTTTCGAAAACATTTTTGCATCCCTAAAGCCCTAAACCAAAAATGGCCAGAACCAAATTTCCAAATGTGAGTGATCTTGAAGCTACCTCTAGCGTTAAACCTTCTTCCCAATCCGCTAGCAAAAGGCCCAGAACTCAGAAAAGTGTATCTTTCTCAAAAGAGGTGATTGAATCAGGCCAGAAGCATAAAAAACGAACTTCCCCATATTTGTCTTACGTATCAGAACCTCTAGAAGCTCCCAGCGCTTTCTTTGCAGAAAAAGGAACCCTAGATAGGGCAGCAGTTTGGGTAGATTTGAATTATTTCAAGGAGCAGGGCTTTGACTTAGACGCTTGGTTACTGCCATACCAGAACTGGGTGAGTGTAAAGAATGATTACAATAAAGACGTTCTGAGATCCTTCTACTCAAACCTGAAAGTTATCCCAGTTTACAAGAAATGGCTTCTAAGAGACGTATCTTTTGAAGCCACTATCAGAGGGAGAAGTTTTAGTTTTGGCTGGTCTGCTATCAACAAAATGTTGGGAATTTCTGGGGCAGATTACAACAAGTGGTTCATGACTGAGCAATATACAGATGAAGAACTTGCTAAAATATATGAGACTTCATCCAAGAAGCCTGCAGATATGCCTGTGCTCAATCGAATTCTTCACTACGTATATACAGGGTCATGACTCACAAGTCTGGGAACTTCAACAGTTTTGCCAAGATTGACAATCCTTGGTTGGCCAATCTTATTCAGAAGTTTCCCTTAAATCCAGGTCAAGTTGTGTGTATGGAATTGCTGCGATTCATGTCTGAGAAATCTGCCAAGGCTCCCCTTCCATACCCTCAGTTGATCTCCTTACTTCTGGAACATTCCAAAATCAAGTCTATCGAGGATAGAGAGAATAAGAAATGCAAGCAAGTCACAATCTCCACCCTGAAGAGGATGGGGATCTCAATTGGCCCAATCAGAGAGATTTCTGGCTCTAAGTCTAAAGCTTCTCATGTCTCGTCTGCTCAGCCTGATTTCCCAGAGGAAGAAGCTCAATCCAGAAGAATTTCTCCTCCTCCTTTTGCTGAAAATCTAACTACAAGGTTCCCCAAGGAAGCTGTGGAGGAAATAGTCTTCAGGCTCTCTGCCGAGCTTGCTTTTGCTCTGAATGCACAGAAAGAGGAATTGCTAAAGCATATCCAGGAGCTTCAGGCTCAAGTAAGGAATCTAGAAGATAGTCTCTGCATTGCCCCTGTTAATGATCATCAAGGTACATCATCATCACCACCACTCTCACCTATTCTACATTCTCCCATACACCATCCAAATCCCTCTCCTACTCCTTCTCACTTACCCCTTCATTCACCAAATCACTCTTCTACTCCTTCTTCCTCTCCCAGTCCACCATATTCCTCTCTCCATCTTCACTCACCCTCTCATTCCTCTCCACAACAATCACCTTCTCTTCATCTTTCTTATTACCCCTCTCCTTCTACCTTCACACATCCTAGCGATAGCGCTTATTCACGAGCTCAAACACCTACACCCTCAACATCAGTCACTCCTAGCTCTTCCCTTCATCTCTGTAATTATCCATCTCCTCCCACATTCAAACATACTAGCGATAGCCCCCACTCGCAAGCCAAAACACTTGCACCTCCACCTTCACCACATTCCAATCAGCCAACACCTCCAGAGACTCCTATCGCTAATCCCTCCCCTAGCGCTAGCCCACAAACACACGCCTCACCCTCAACTACCAGAGTCCCAACACCACAAACAACCCCTATCGCTAGCACCATCCCTTGCGATAGCAATCCTACTTCACCACCAATTCAGCTAACCTCTATCGCTAACACTATCACAAGCCCTCCCTCTCCTCCCATATCTTCTCAAAATCCTGATTAACCCTCTTCTCTTACCCTTGTCTATGATGATGACAAAAAGGGGGAGAAACATGTAGAGAAAAATATGGAGCAACTACTGAAGGATCCAATGTTAGCAGAAGACGCTGAGAAAGTTATCAGACAAATTGCACGCTACTACATGGAATCAAAGGATCACAGAACTCCTCCTCCAGAACAGAGAACAAGTCAAGGTTCAGCTGAAAGCCTGAAAGGGAAAAGGACCAAGAGAAAAGCAAGGAAAGAAATGTCCTTCAAGGTCACTCCCAAGACCCCAGAAGTTTCTTCAGCCAGAGCTCCAAGAATCAAAATGACAGCTCCAAAGCCAAAGCAAAAAGCCAAAGCATCTGAAAAGCTGTCTCTCCCTCCAGAATTGTCAAAAGAAGACAAGAAATTAATAGCTGAGATCTTAAGGCAAGATAAGAAAGAAGCAGCTAAGGCCAAGAGGGAAGCTGATAAGGCAGACAAGAAAGTCATAGCTGAGATCTTAAGACAAGATAAGAAAGAAGCAGCTAAGACCAAGAGGGAAGCTGCTAAGGCAGATAAGGAAGCAATAGCAGCACTCTTAAGGCAAGACAAGGAGGAAGCCAAAAAGAAAAAATCAGAAGATGAAAAGATGGCTGAATGGAAGGCTGATTGGGAAGCAAGAAAGGCTAAGCTAGCTGCATGGAAATAAAAATATGAGGAGCAGAAAAAAGCTGAAAATGTGCATGTTCTTAAAGAAAAATCAATAGCTACTTCTCGCCCTCGAAGAATGACAAAAGAAGAAAAGAAAAGGGCTGAAAAAGAAGCTGCTAACAAGAAATCCTTTGAAGAGGCCGAGAGAAAGCTCAAAGAAGCCCTTGAAAAGAAAGTTGCCTTTGAAGCAAGAAGAAGGGCAAGAAGAGAGAGAAATGCAGAGGTTGCTGCTCAAAGGGCAGAAGAGGGGAGAAGAAATGAAATTTCTCAAGGAAAACAGGTGTGGGAATATAAAAGAAGATTTCACAAATCAAAGGGTGGCTCTTCAGGCATTTCTATCAGTGAACATGTTCAGATAATAGAAGAAGAAAGAGGTAAGGGTTGTCCCAAGAGCATTGACCAAGACAAGTTCTTCTATCCAGACTCTGAGCTATCTGACGATCCTGATAAGGAGTACATTGCCACAACCTCTGGAGCAAATTTTGAAAATAACTACACCCTCACCTTTAGAAATACCTCTGAATACAAATCATACGTAGCCTCTTCTGATGATCCACCTCTTTTAGATTGCATGCTAGATATTCCTCCTATACCATTCATGCATGATTTTGATTCTGATTCTGATAAGGAATATTCTGAGGGTACTATTATTCATACTGACCCTAACTGTTTACCCTGATGTATTCATTGTACTTGTTGCAATAATAGTACTTATTCTTATTTTGAACAAACTTTATCTTACATATGCTTAATGCTGATATATATTCTGAACATGCTTTAAAGTATATATGCTTATGTTTTGTCATCATCAAAAAGGGGGAGAATGTTAGAATCTTAAGTTTTGATGAAGACTGACCTATAGAAAACATAAGTGTAAGTTACCTCTGAATTAAACGAGTAAAATCTGATAGGTAACAGATCACCATTGCAAGAATAAGGATATATTGCTAGATTATGAAATCAACTAGAACAGATGGAAACTTAGCATATCTCTAAGAATAAATATCTCTATCGCTAAGTGTATCTCTATAGCTAATAGGCAGAGCCATAGCAAGTGAAGACTTAGAAATAACAAAGTTAATATCTATCGCTAAGTCATTCACTATCGCTAGAAGTTCATTAAAGAACATAAGCAGACATCTAGCAGAAAAAGAGACCAAGTCCTAGAGCTAATGAAATCAGCTAACAATAACAGGTTAAGCTATTAATAACAAAAGTGCTTCAGATAATGATCATTCAGATAGCTAGTACCCGAGAGCAAATGAGTCAAATGAGCTAACACGGTTAGCTATCGATAGAAGGATATTTTGGTGCTAATGAGCAATCAAGTAACTAGCGATAATAGAATTAACTATCGATAGAGAATGTGTTTGAGAATACCTTAGCTAATATATTGTCTCTATTTTGTGAAGCTAATGAAATACCCTATCGATAACATTCTCTGCTTGAGTATTTGTTTCAACTAACAGCTTAAGTGCAGGACTCACTGTCAAGATAACGATAGCAAATCATGCTAGCGCTAATGAAAAAGCTGACATGAAAGTACAGTGGCAGGTAGCAGCAGGATAACGTTACTCACAGTCTCTGTTTATCTTATCTCATCCTCTGCAAAATCAGTTGAAGCATGAAAAGATAGAAAAGGTGCCAACGGCTAGTTCTCCAAGTCTCCAACGGATAGAAAAGTATATCACCATATATAAAGACAAAAAGATTTCGGAATCAGCGCGCTCGAATATACTAAGGAATTTTCATGACGAGATGATGCGAGATGAAAACATGAGGCTCTGCTCAGAGTATTAGATATATTTTAGTAAGCCCAGAAATAATGAGTTGAGTGGAGTATAAAAGGAGAGCTAGAGAAATACATTATTCAGATTATTAAGCTCTAAGTTGTATTCCATCATACATTTATCTGTACTTAAGTGTTTATCAAAATCAGTTCATTAAGTGAACGTATTTATTGAAATCCTCTACTGTTTGAGGTTGTTCTGAAAGCTTTGTGCTTTAGAACAGGGATATTGCCTTACAGGTAGTAAGGGGGAGTGTTTAGAGAGATTCTAAAACTCTGTAAAGGTTGGCAGGTGAACCTGTGTTCGTAAAACCTGTGGTTGGCTTCTCTTGTGCCAGGTTTAAACAAGAGGGTAGTTGAAATCTCAGGTGGAGCCTGAAGACTGGATGTAGGTCTGGTTTGACCGAACCAGGATAAACTCTGTGTGCAATATCTCTTCCTTTAACTCTCTTAGTTTCCAGCATACCAAAACTAATTTTAGTACATTTCATGTTTTGAAATATTCTCTGTGATAAATCTTAAAAAGATTTCAAAGATTGACATCTCTTGTATTTTACTGAAAGAATGAAAGGTTTTTATTCAGTCACCCAATTCACCCCCCTCTTGGGTGATAGCCAGCACTAACATTAATTACCTCATTGCACGTTAAAGTAGAGTTATAACATACGCAGTTTATGATAGGTGAGTTGGTGAAGTAGATTAGCTTCTTTACGGTTGTGGTGGACAAAAATTGAGAATGTCAAATTATGAAGTGAATGAGATGGATTTGTTTAGGAAGTATGAGATAATATGGAAATATAAGGTTTGATCTTATGAAGGGAAGTTGAGCTTCTCTAGTGTAAGACCCTTAGAATCATGAAAAAGAACGATGTAGTTATGTAATAGGAATGTGATCATTACGTTATTAAGATTGTTATGAATATGATTTTAATCTATGTTTGATATCAAGGGATGCTTTAGATTATTAGATAAGGAGACAAATTTCTTTTGAAAGGTCAAAATATGAGTTGTAGCTACTGATGTTAAGGTTTTGCTAAGGTCAAATAAAGGGAGAGATTGTAGTATTAAGTGAAATGGTTAAAAGATAATAGATGATAATAGCTTTAAATCATTGCTCAGAGATTATGAAATTGTTACTGGGATTTGAAATTTAGTCTTAATAAAGGCATCGACTGTTGGGAGGTATGCATAAATTAGAACTTGTTGTTCGAGGTTTGTTTTAGGCCTAAGGATGATTGCTCTTATGATAGAAATTTAATTAAAGCTTGATGTTAAGGAAAGATAAGGCCTAATATGTAGCTGAAAGATTAATTTCTCTGTCATCTATGAACAAATAGGAAGTAAGTTTGGGAGAATTGAACTATGGTTGGAATTGGAAAATGTGTCCAAGTATATGAATGCCAAATCAATGTTGGAGACTAAGGATAGTACAAATGGCTGCTTTCTGTATTGCGGTATCTAATATTTCTTCGATTTGAGACTCATAAGATGGCAAGTAGGTGATGAAATCATGTAATAGGATTTTAAATTGAGAATATCGTGTGTATAAGTAGTTGTGAGGATAATATGCTGATTTCTCTTTATGTTTGAAATTGCTGCAATGGCTGGGAGTAATGAGTTAAGCACTAAAATGTAGGTTTTCGTAGACGGAAAATAGTTTCAGGATAAAGGTGAATATCGGTTGTAAATGAATGACTATATGAAGAGTAACGTATTTGTAAGGAAATTCTTAGACTTGATTGTATGAGGACTGCTTCTAGATTTGAAGGTTGTGTGTGTGTGTAAGAGAGAGAGAGAGATATATATAAGTTTTGACTTGAAGATGGGTCTTTACGTCTTAAATGTGGAAGGAAACTTTGAGTGATGTTAAATGCTAAGTGTTGAGCTGAGGTAATGATATGGTTATGTGTGTGATGCTTGTTGTTTTTATGTAGTTATGTAATTGGGGAATAAGTTAGTAGCTACAACTAAAATACATGTTAGTAATGGGAATAGCTCATTAAGAATGTGAAAGACATTGAACGATCATAAATGAGCACAGTTATTAATATGCTATATAAATATATATTAAGTAGGGAAAGATAGTGGAGTTGGATCCTCGAGGCATCGAGAAAGAAAAAAACCAATTCAGGTTGGAGGTTGGAGTACAGGTAGCAATTTATTTCATAAATAATTTTTATAAAGAATATTGAATACAAGAATAAATTTCATAATACTTGTAGCACATATTTGATAAATGATAATCCTTAGAGTTCTATGATGAATTCTATTATGATGGGGGTACTCCAGGGCTTAGGTGGCTAGCTACCCCTTTGCCAGAGTTCTATAAATGCTGCAGGTAAAGGTGTCACCACTATTTAACGAATATATTGTTATTAGTGGTTGATAGAGTTCTATGAGATTCTTTTATAAGGATAAATATTATCATTATTGCTCAGGTTATGAGTTACTATTATACATTGCTAATTATGAAATAAACTGCATTTGAACTACGGTTTTACAGAGGTGCTGGAAGAAAGTGAGATAGAGGAAATAAGGTGGTATTTTGAAGAGAACGGGTATGCCTACGATGTGATGTACTGCTGTAAATAAATACTATATTAGGATCACCTGGATATGAAATAATGTTATATATGTATAGGTACATATATAAGTAAAACAAGCAATGAGTTTATATAGACTTTTATGTATATATATTTATATATATATATCCGAGGGAAGCGGAATAGTGACATGTATAGGTAAAAGGGTTATCGGTTGAGATAACCCCGATATTTTGGGTATTAGAATGGTAGAAACCCGTATGTAGATATTATATACATATGATGGGTTTTCACTCTCCAAGCGCTATCATTAAGGGTTAGGTATTGTAAGGAGATTTGGGTTATTTTAATTGATTTTATAAACCACTTTGTTTCATAAAAAGTTTTGAGTTGTATCAATTTATCAGAAAAACCCATTTAGAAAGAAAGAAATGTAATGTTTGAAAAAGTTTTAAATTATTCGTATTTTTGGGCTTCTGATATTTGAAAAAGTGGTTATAAGTCAATTAAAATGCTATAAAATAATAATATTTAGTTAGGTGCTACAAGTTCCTACATGAATTCAAACGGATAATCTTGTAGGAATTAAGAATCTAATGAAAGATTATTGAAACTCCCTCTTGTACTGCATGAACTCCATATTGTAGTGCATGAAACTCGGATTTGACTTCAACTCTTGGAGAAAATCACAAGAAATCAGCCTCTCATGGTGATGGATTCGAAACTGAATCTAATTCTTGAATATGTCATGGCTGCCATTGAAATTGCCATGAAGATTGATGAAGGAAGTGCAGAATCGGATATGGGAAGATGAAATGGATGGTGGAGGAAATGAGAATGAGATGTAATGGATGAATGCCTCTCTCAAATGAGTGGTTGTGTGTGTATTCGTTCAGCTCCCTCCGGTTCCTTCACATAGACATTTTTTCCTGCAAAACAGTTCCTTTCTCATTCCTTCTAACTTTCTTCCTTTTCCTCCTAAGCCTTCCGTTCCTTCTCTCCCTTTTCTCTCTGGACAACTCTATTCCATTGCTGATTGAAAATGTTTCTGCTCTGCATTTATTTTCTTTTCCTTACTTCCTGTTGCATTTTCCCATTTTGCCGCTACACTAAAAATGTGAAACAAGTGATGTACCAGGGCAAACCTGGAATTTCAAAAATTTATCCTTAAAAATCACATTTTGTCCATAACTACCACATTTAAGCACACATCCCAATTAATTGGTCCATTATACAAATATTCTCTATTTAATTCACTAAATTTATTGAAAAAAAGTGCACTTTAGCATATTAAAATTGTGAATTATCATTGAGATGAATATATGGTTATACAAAAAAGATAACATTTGCAATGACCTTATACTAGAAAGAGTCTATGCAATATCTATTGAAGAGAAAATGGTAGAAAATTGTTTGAGATAGATTGGCCATTTTCGAAGAATCTGATAAGATACACTAATGATGAGGGCTGATAAAGTAAAATGGAGTTCTTTAGAAGGGGGGAGAGTAAGACTAAAGAAACGAAGTTATTGAGCGGGACCTTTTCATTAATAATTTGTCCAAAAAATTTTGTTTTTGATAAAATATAATGACGTCATGCGATCCATATAAATTGCTGTTGTTGCTGAGATAAAGTATCTGGAGTTTTATCAAAGTTCCATTGTCATGGTATGCTTCCTTTTTTTTGGTAAAGACTTGGTTTGTTTTCTTTGTTGACTCTGTTTATCACCTAATTGTAATTTTGCTAATTCTGTGCAATGATGCCAAATAGATGGTATTTCGTCGGACAAATAATTTTCATGCACATAAAATAATTCAATTTTCGGAAGCCCAAAACACACATTTGTTGGGAGACTGCCAAATTAATGATTTATTCCAAATGCAATCTCTTGTAGCGTTGAACTATTAAATAATGAAGATGGTATTAAATCAGAAAGTTTATTCACTCCAAGATTCAATGCCTTTAGTGGTGAAAAATGGATGATCTCACTGGGGATGCCTCCTTAAAATAGGTTGGGGGGGGGGGGAGAAGAAAGTTATGTTAGTAAAAATTGTTATTGTACTACTTCAAGATGGCTTTATCAATTTAACGGTTAAATAAAAATTGGCCCCTCCTTTTTATCATTTCTAAAGAAAGACATTTTGAAGGGAATTTGCCAAATGACATTTTTTTTGCTTACTCTACAAACATTTTTTAAATAATAATTACTAATAAATTATAAAATTAGTGTGTACAAGTTTTTCATTTCTTTCAACAAATACGCTTCCTAGGATGCTAACTTATATTATCCTCCTTATGGGAATGAGACTACTTACCATTTCAACCAATAACTTATTTGTACACACGTTTATTTTCAAAGTCCGATGATGAGCCTTTATATCAATTTATACTACTATCTCTATTCCTAAATATAGGACCTATTTACCTAATTTGTTACCTATTTACCAAAATACCTTAACCACCCACCTTTATTCCCACTCCGCCTTTCTTGCTAGTTTATTATAGGGGGGCATCATTAGGGATAATTTAGAAAAATGTTGAGAAAAAATAGAAAAAATATCTTATATTTAGGAGCAAACCCATCTCTCCAAATATGTCTTATATTTAGGAACGGAGGGAGTAATGTTATACTCCCTCTAGTCCTAAATATAGGACCTAATTGGGAAAATAATTATGGTCTTAAATATAGGAGCTAATTCTAATTTTTATCAACTTCTTCCCAAATTATCTCTATTAGTGCTCATCTAACAATAATTAATAAAGAGATGGGGGAGAGAATAAATGAAGATGATTAGGGTGTTTTGAAGAAAATACACCATTCTAATTGACATAACTAACATAATTAATTTAAACAAATCAGTTAAATATATCCTATATTTAGGACTAAATGGAGTAAGTCATTTTTAGCTATAGGATAGTGTAACTCATTTCAAAATTCTTAGGAAGATTAATGGTTTTTAAGCTTCGTCATTCAATTTTTCATTGTGATGAACAATTTCACTTCAGGGACCCAATTTCACTGTATTATTTGATTGGGAAACCATCTATTAGTGTCTATACTTTTATTCAATTTTGATTTTGATATTTATGTGTTTTTATCTCTTAATTAGATCATTAATTTTGTTTGATTAACACTATTAGCTTATGTAACTTTTCTATATTAGTATTATTAGCTTTTGTTCGCCGAATAAAATTAAATCATTTAATTAAGATAAAAAAACACACACATAAAGTATATGTGCCAATAGATACATTTTCCCTATTTAAATTTTGATCAGGTTTGATAGGCTATATACAAAGGCTGACCCTAATATCTGGGATCACGAGGAGACATGAGAATTAAGAATCAAAGAAGTTGCTTGAGAGGGTGTCGGGGAGTGACAGATGGCTTTCATTTTTTTTTTAAAAAAAAAATCCAGACCAAATATTAGGTGCCATGAGGCAACAAGTGTCTTGTTGAGTGCCACATGTGACTTAATTATCAAATTTAATATTGATCAACAGTTCGGGTTGCTCATAAAAAAACTTTCAGATACTTAATGCTCTAAGTGGTTCGTAGTGAATCGGAGACAGGAGCAAAAATATCTTAATAGTATAATATTTTGTTGGGTTACAAGGACCAATTCAACGTTTAAATAATGGATCAGAAACACATTGCACGATTAACCAATTTCTTTGAACACCTGCCACCAGAGTGCTAGCTTATAAATATCCTTCTGAACTAGCTTTGAATTTGTCTCTTCGCCAAGTCGCCTTTGGTGGGATTTCTACTCGATTTACTCTTTAAAGAAAATATTCAGTACATTATGCAGATTAGATGCAAGTTGCAACTGTGATCCATTTCAAAGCTTTCACATACTCTAACAAAGCATTTATATCTATATTCATTCTATTTTGTCTCTGATTGGTGTTTGGAAATGAACAATTTCATTCTTTAATTTAGCTTCAATAAATAAGAGCGGATATCAACATAGATAATCAAGTAAATTTTAATTTCATTTAATAAGCAAAGAGCAGTGTACCGTAGCCATATCTTGACCTGAGGGTTGTAATGTTACCTAACAAATTTGATGACCTAAGCATCATTACTTCTGTTCTCCAAGAAATCATGAAAGAAGTCATCACTTTTCCTCCCTCCAAAATTTAGGCCATTTAAGAAACTCCCATGAGCTCCAGCCAGCCAATCATATAACAGATGAAGGTGCAATCCCCCATTTATTTTCCTGATTGTTTATTTATTAAATCATCATCAGTATCCAATTCCCACCAAGCATTTGAGTCGTCTTTATTGCTATAGGCACCGTCATCTTCACCACATGTATCAATAATGTCTTCATCCAAAGTAGCCTCAGCGACCATATCATTTGAACTAAATTTCTTTTTCTCCACCTCTGGATTGTATGTCCACTCTAATCTTTTCAAAATATCACGATCCTTCCACTTTTCAACAGCTGATACTGCTTCCTTCTTCGCCTTCCCCATCAGAATTTCCTCCCAAGAAAAGGCAGCATCAGCAGTCCTCTTCAAGAGCCCATCATTAGTATCACCAACAAGAACTGTCTTGAGACATCGGAATTTTGCCTCCTTTAACACATCAACAAAATCAGAATCATCTGAAACAAGAACCACACAGTCAACCTGCTTATTATCCATCATATCTACCAAGTGACATTTCAATGCAATATCTGCAGCTTGTGGCTTATCCAACACAGTCCGGACCCAAAACCCTGCATGTTTTATCTCATCTGCCAATCCATACCCCACTTTCGGAGTCAAAATGCTCTTTGCAGCGTTCTTATACTTCTCCATTTTCATTGAAAACTTAGCAACCAACTTCACCCTCCTGTTCCCCTTTGCTGACTCTATCGTGTTCAATCTTTTTATGTGTTCCCGCTCATGTATTTGCTTAAAGTGGTTAACAAGCTTCTCATTTGTATAAAATTTTCTCCCACAGACCCGACAAAGATAAGGTTCAGCTGGCTTGATCGCACCTTTGTTCTCTAAATGATTTAACATTTTCCTTTCTTTTCTTTGCTCCCTAACATTTTGAGGGACATGGCTAAAAGTATGACGATTTGCATAAGCCACCATATGCTTGACAACACCAAAGTGAGATGCAGCTACTTTCAGCTTAGTGGCAGCTTCATAAGGTGGCAGAGACTTGGGTGGTTTGTTGTCTAAATCCCAAAAAATTCCAACTCTGCTTTGCAAGATGGTCGGCGACAATTTTAAATTTTGGCCCAAAGCATTTTGGCGCCCTTCTGTCACAAAATGACAAAATCTACATGCAGCATATGATATTATTGTTGGTGGAAAATTGGCCTGTACAGCAACAAGGATGCCACGAAATTTGACAATACTTAACATAGGCAATTGGCTGTCTTTTTGAAAATGAATAGTAATGGCTGCCATAAAAAACATTGATCCCAATTAGAGTTAATTAATGGCAGAAAACAGGAGAAAAAAATGATTCTACTTTGTCAAATAGACATGACAAAGATGGATGCCACCCCATTCTTGCAACAGACTAACCTAAAGAAATTATTTTTGTTCAACCAATTTTAAGTCTGCAGAGAGAGAGCCATTTATGCAGGTTTTTTTCCTATATACTGCAAGTCTAAACAATGATTGTCACAATTGTAAAAGAGCATAGAGTCCAGAAACAAGCTATGGTATCCTTTCTTGCATGATGTCCAAGATAACCAAATGCAACACTAGTGTCACAAGTGAAATATATTCTAAAGCACAAAAACCAGCTTGAATTCAGCAATTAATGGCAAGTTATAGATTCAAGACTCTCTAAACTAGTTCAACAAGCAAATCCTAGCTGATATCTGCTTATTTTCTTCCTAATATTACTAACTATTCATGTAAGTTTTGGATATTTTATGGGATTCAGAAACAGATTGGATGCAAAAGAAACACAGCTCCAATGGAAAAGCATGCTCACAGACGCAGCAAGCTCTACAACAATCAGTGATCATTAGGTTGCAAGAAAGGAATCCAATAGAAAGGAATGTGATAAAAAAAAATAGAATGATATGATGCAACATTGTCACTCAGAATGTTTGGTAAGCTAAGGAAAAGAATAGGCATGGAAGAGATTATTTTAATTTGGTCATTACAAAATGAAACTAAGAATGAACTCGAAACATGGTTAAATTTCCCCAAAACTCTGACATCAAAAGTCCGAAACACTTTTAAACACCAAAAGCTGAGCACCCTATATGGACTATCAGTAAAATAAGGTACCAAAAAATTTGCAGAACCCAAAAACAAACATCTGCAGATCCTAAAACTAAAACTTCAGGTTACATGGCTTGGACACCACATAAAAAGATTTTGTTTAATTTTTTCAAAAAAAAAGTAAATGAAAAAATAACCAGTGAATTGATCAAATAATTGAAACTGTGTTTCTTTTCTCGTCCTATTTCATTGATCAGCAAAATCCAAACCAAATACAAAATAATTTGTTTAAATCAGGTTTCTATTTTTTTCTTTTTAAAAAAGTAATGAATTGATCAACTACTCTATTTCAAACTGTGCTTCTTTTCTCGTACGATTTCATTGTTCAGCTCATGCCCCTAGAAAAGTAATCAATTTTCAATTCTAAACCTCAACATAGACCACACATGACAAAACCACATTTGCATCTCAAAGAAACAGATTTCGTCTTCAGTAAGAACAAGAATATGAAATTTCACCCTCAGACGCAAACACAAGCCTATTTCACTACAATCACACTCAACGAGCAAGAGCATAACATTCTCACCTCATTTGAGATGTGTTGCAGGGATTTGCACCAGTGGGCATAGATGGACCTATATCAACATAAAGTGATTAAAACCAAACTAGAAACGGTGCGATAATTTCCAAAAAAGGGATGACAACCAATCCCTGTGTAAAATCCTCCATACTAATCACTTTTTAAACCAACATAATCTCACTTAATCCTTTGGAAACCCAATTTAAGAAGTTTACTATGATAGAAAAGAAAACTGCCCAAAACAATAGATCTATCATAGTTAGAAACAGAGTTCAACTACCAGTGGAAAACTAATTATGATAGGAAAAGACTATCATAGTTATTTAAGAGCTTAGTCTGATAATAAGTCTTAACTACAATAGGAAAGGGAAAAGCTAATTCACAAAAGTCTATCGTAGTTAAGAAAAAGATTCGTCAGTTACCGAAACTTAAACTATGATAGAAAAGGATTTATCATAGTTATTAAAGACAAGCTGATACTTTAAACCGTTTATCCATGATAGAAAAAGACATTACTAAATAATTTAAAGTACCTATCATGGATAAAAAAAGATTACCATAGCTTGAAAAGGTTAACCATGTTAGAAAAGGACAGCGGCTAACATGGTTATTAAAAATCCGTTGCATAAATCATTTAACCTAACTATGTTAGAAAAGACTCTAACATAGTTAGAAAAGAATAACCATAAGAGAGACAAGTCTACCATGTTAGAAAGGGCGCACCTAACATGGTAATTAAAACAAACCTTAAGACCAAGACAGGCCCTTCGTTACAAAATCCTCAAAAACACAATCTAACATAATAGAAGTAAAACCATTCCCTATCACTTTGCAATTTAACCACAATTATATCCACAATGTGCTTTGTAATTAAAACACCAAGAGCATTCCAAGGCCAACAGTCTGCCGAGGAATGCCCCCCAAACACTCGGGGTCACATGCGAAACAAATTTAGACCCATGATAACAAACCTAATATCCACAACTAATCAGATGAAACAATTTAATCATACATAACAGTGCTAATATTCACAACTAATCAATTGCCGGAAAGGACCGGTCTCAGTAAAAACCACAATAAGTACAATCATCCAAAATCTCAGATGAAATCATGTGGTAGCGGACAGTAAAGCATGCCTAGCCTAAATGTATGGCAATATGCACCTTACCAACATAGACCAACAGCGGCCCCACCAATCAGCGAGGGTCCGCCAGCTCTTTTCCCTCGCGTTTACTACCAGAGTTAGAACCTACAAAATGAACGGCGGGATGAGACAATGTCTCAGTAACACTTAATCTTCCCCAAACTGCCCTACGTGTGTGTGAGTGTGCAAGTGTACAGTTAAGTGGGCCAGAAACAATAATCCGAGATTCAAGAAACAATGACACGATAATATAGATAATGAAACCCAACAACAATCAGACATGCCACATCATTTAAATTTGAGAAAACATGCAAGTTTCAAACATGTGATCCAAACATTCAGTTCAAAACAAACATGTGATCCAAACGCCTCCAAAGAGACAATCATTAGCAAATGTGATCCAAATGCCTCCGAAGAGACATATCATATGGGATCCAAACGCCTCCGAAGAGGCAGATCCAAATAACTGACAGAACCACCAAAAATTGGTTCCAAACGTCGGAATGACCTAAATAATTCGCCTAATGGTCTTCAGGGAACCACATCACGTAAAGAGGGTGAGCCACAGCTCAAGGGCGCCAGAACCAACCAAGATGCAGCAACATGCACAATATATATTTCTTGCAAATTTAATAATTACATGACAATGATATCACAATGATATAACAAAGGCATGCCACAATACGGATTCAATTGCCATAACAAGTTTCAGGGGCACTTTAAAGCATGTTCATTTCCCACAGCTTAACAATTTAACACATATATATATATATATCACCCACATAACCAGTGTACCAAAGTGCATACAGATATTACTTAAAAACCTTACCCACCAAACGCACACATCCAGTAAGACAAGAAATTGGTTAACTCTTTGAAGCCAAACCAATAATTACCATAATGAGTCCCCATGCTCAAATAGACAAGAATCAAAATCTAAAACAATATTATAACACATACACCTGATTAGTAACTAATCAAGTGCCATAATCCACAACTTTGGGACTTAGTCCCTATAGAAACCCCTAATGGTGCTTTGGACAACAATTTATAATCACATAGCTAGATTAAGTTAATTTAACCCATATCAAGCCTATTAAATCACAAACAACCTCAATGTATCAATTAACTGCCAAATCTTCACACATTTAACCAATCCCTCCAAACTTCATACCATTCCAATTTATAACACCTCCAAGTTCGACGGTAGTATCATTCAATATCAATGAACCTATAGGATAATCTCAATCACTATCGCCATAGTTACATAACTAGAATATCCAAACCTAAATTTCTTCACTTTATTGTGACCTTACAACAAGTGTAAAACGGTAGGGGAATTGTAGTAGCGTGACATAATTGCTAAACGTTTATAAATCTCGAACAACACCTTCATAACCCTCTTTAGCACTCAAAACATCAAACAAGCAACAACATATTTCCTCATAAATTATACACCATCATATAACATTCTTTATATGTGCCCCATTTAGAAATCATGCCCTTCCTCATAACCGGTTTTAAAAACATCAACGCAACAATAATTTACTCTTTTAACACTAATAAACCTCAAGACACAGTAATAATATATTTTCAAAATGCCCAAACCAATTAACATAAATTTCCGCCCATAAAGTATTCATTTCAGTTTTCAGCCACAGCACACAGACCAACAAAGCTTTCATTACCGAAAAGAACCAATCACCTGTTATTACTTAGCCCAACTTTAAACAGTTATGGATTTAACAAGAACCACAATATCAAACCGTGAATAATTACTTAACCATTGGAAAGTTTAAAAATCAGTGACCTACATCAATTCTTCCATTATTACATCAAAAGCCTATTCCTCAACATCAACCACAACACTGTGAGCCATAGTTAATTATGTTGAGGCCAAATATCTCAAAAATCTAAATCAGATAGCCTGCTGCATAACCCAAAAATTTCAGCTTCAATAGTTTAAAACCCAATTTCCAAGTCTCAAATCATCCACTCCAAATGCACCAACAATTTACTTGAAAAAAAAAAAAAAAGAAGGTAGAGTTCTTCTCTAAAAAACACCCTAATTAGAGAGAAGGGCAAGCATCCAACTCCTTGAATGCCACTCATTTTTAAACTTTGTTACCCTACTTTAGTTCATTATATGCTCATTTTAAACACTCTTGGACTAAAACAACACAAAACCCATTTCCTTATTTAACATTTCATCCTTCTTGCAGCTCTAGGGTAGAGAAAAGAAATAAACAACGTCATCATTATATTGGAGCTTCTAAACAATATTATTGATTTGGGATACTCTTGTACATTTCAAAGTATCAAACAATGGAGCAGATACACCCACAACACATCTTCATAACATGTTTATTTAGCATTTACACACATTATGTCTAATACAGTCCAAAATTCGAATGGCAGCCCCATACGACAGAAATTTAAAATTTAATAATTCAATACGTTCATACCAACCGATTCATACATCCAAGGCAGGAGAAAAGGAATTCAAAATCCACACACACACAAAAATCAATCTTCCAGAGCACATTCGATTAGGGGTGTGCATGGGTAAGGTTGGGCAGGGCAGGACCCCTGCCCGATTCCCTACCCAAAACATGAGTGGGCTGCAAAATGCCCATTGGAGAGCCCATACTATTTTGGGCTGGGCAAGGCCAGGGCGGGCATCATGCCCATGCGATAACACCCTCATCAAAATTATACATGATAAACACTTTATAAAATTCAAATACATTTCAGATTACATAATTCTACACCTTAAAATACCCCAAAATAAGTCTAACACTTGAGTACTAAAATTTTAAACTATCACATGTCTTAGAAAATATCCAATACTAATTCAAAAATTAAACAACATCCATAATCCTTTATAAACAAAGCAACAAAAAAATTTCAATTTAAGCCTTGAAGTCCAAGTAGTTTGCAGCAATCTCCCCCAAATTTGACTGTTGCTTATGTATATAATATTATAATTTATAATTATGATAATAAATTAATTATTAACATGTGATAGTAATATAAATATATAATATATTTGCCAAAAAATAAATATATAATATTATATATTTTGTGATCAGGGCCAAATGGGCAGGGCAGCACCCCCTGCCCAATGCTTGGCCCTGCCCGTGAACATGCCTAGCCCAAACATGCCCATTTTTTGTTGGGCCTCTTTCTTTCGGGCTGAGCCAGGCAATTTTTGTGCTGGCAGGGGCGGGCGCCCCGGGCAGCTGGGCCGCATGCACACCCCTACATTCGATGACTAACATAACCCAACCAGAGCATATTCGAACCCAAACTTTCCAGACATAGCATATCAAAAATAACAGCCACATGAACAACAATTTGCTTCTCAAAGATTCAATCTTTACTTACTTAAATTTCTGCCTAAGGACCCCAACTATTTGAACACCATCCTACAAAACCGAACCCCCCCCCCCAAAAAAGAGAAATTAAAGAGAAGAGGAGACAGAGAAAGCTCACCGAAATCTCAAACCAGAGTTGGAGGCGAGTTCTTCCTCCGCCTTGGCCATTGCTGACGCCGGCAATCTCTCTCTCTCTCTCTCTCTCTCTCTCTCACACCGGAAATCTCAAAGATGAACGCCGCAAGGGATGAAAAACAAGCTCCCCCCGCCTCCTCCACGCCGGCACCGACATCAGAGCTCACCTCCCTCACTGTCGCAGTCAAACTCGAAGAGAAGGAGAAGAGGAAGAGTGAACACGGTGATGAGAGGGCTGCAGGAGGCTAAATTGGTTTTGAAATCCAACTTCATCTAACAAACCAAGTCAACATACATCCAATAAATACAAGATCACTTCATAAAAAATGATGACATAAAAGTTCAGTGAGCAAAACATCCCAGCTACATGAAATCAAAGTCCACACATGGTTAAAGAATGTCCTAAGAAGCCCAAACATTGACACCTCATGGAAGATTTGCATATGCATTATGTTATGGAATTAAAACACTACAGTACATTATTAATAAAGCATTCCTTTCACCCAAAAAAAAGTCCTCCCCCTACCAAAAGATCATTACTGCCGACAAGGAAAAAAAAGCAACATCAATGAACAAGCTTTCGAGGTGAGGACAATAAACCATCAACAAAATTCGCAGCTACTGAGTTGAGGACAATAGACAAGCTTTGCAAAGCACACAATGAACAAGTTTTCGAAGTTTGGATAGAAAAATCAAGCAAGGAAAGATGAGTTTATAGAGTATTACAGAAAAAAACCAAGGTGAACATGGAGGACTAAAAAAATATACCGTACACTATTACTTCCTCTCTCTCAAAAACACACAAACGCATGTATTTGCTTTGTTTAATTGGCTATTGTTTTATTTTTTGATTATATTTTCCTGATTTTATTAGGTGATATGTGGGATGAGAGGACACTTGGGGCCTGCATGTAACGCGGTGGGACGTGTAGATAGACATGTCTGGGGGTTTAATCAACTCTATTCCCAGCCAGTTTGGACTCGTTTGAAGGTAATTCATAATGATCTTGTACATTATAATATTCGTGCCAAACAACCAATTCAACTCTGCCTCTCCCTATAAAATTGAAGCTAAAAGGATCTATTTTTACTAAGTTTACAGAGGAAAGAATCCAGAAATCAGTTGCAAAATCTCACCCAACAACATCAGAATTTTTTCACGCTGAAAAAATAGCTCATTCACACTGACAAAATAGCTCATTCTACAAAACATTCAAGCAAGCAAGAGATCGGCGGAAATCGGATTAACACTCACATGAACGGCGGAGCTCAGCGACTAACGGTGAAATATCGGCGACGGCGGACGAGCGGCGACGCGAGCACCAGCGATGAACGGCAGAAGATCGGCGAAGCTCTGAAGAAGAAGAAGAGAAGATGCGCGGGCTATATTGAAAGGGAAATGATGTTGTAGATAAAGTGGGGTTTTGAGTGATAGGGGTAGGTTTGGAATATCGCAATTATTAGAAGGGCAATTTAGTCATGGACACAAGTTTTCTCTCCCCTCCCAAAAACCTCAATTGTGGAGGGGCAAAGAGAAGAGTAAGGAGCCACAAAATGACAAAAATCCAAGGTTCAAAAACCCGGACTGGGGATCGACTCGGCCGATGCACTGGGTTAAGGATCAGAGGTTCGACCGAGGGTCGACTCGGGGTCAAACCGGTCATATTAAAATAATATAATTTAATAATTAATTACATAACATACCAACATTCATGTCAAAATATAAGAAAATTTAGCAAAAATCTCACTGTTTTAAAAACACAATACATCAAAATTAAGAATGTTCATCACTAGTTCGTTGCAATCCTTCAATTAATACTATCAAAATCATTCAAAAACTAAGTAGAAACTCTTTCAGTAATGTAATATTTAGGAAATTATTGAAGATTTGTAGAGGTGATTAGGAATTAATTAATACGAATTTATGAATTATTAGAATATTTGGGGAATTTAAGATGTTTTGGAGAATTTTTAAAGGCTTAGTTATTTCCTTAGTTTAAGTAAAATAACTTTAGGAAATTATTTTGGGTTCAAAAGAGGTTATTATGGGAGAAAATAAATATAGGATATTATTTTGGGTATAAGATTTAAAAAAAAATTAACTCGGCCAACTCGGTCCAACCACCGGGTTTTGAGGGTCAACCCGGAATATTTCTGGGTTGATTCCTCCCCCGGGTGCACAATGAATTGATCCTCTCCACCCATAGGGTCACCGGGTTTTCGGTCTGACCAGCCGAGTTGGTCCGGGTTTTTGAACCATGCAAAAATCCTCCCATCCGTTTCCCTCCATTTTTCCTACCCTAACAAGGTTTTCTCCCCTTCTTCCCTCCACTCCGAAACCCCCCAACCAAACAGACCCTAGTGTAGCTCCAAACCTTTTATAAACCATGGTCTATATGTTTTTGCTTTATATTGTCCGTTTTCTTATGTGCCTGGTAATTAAACCCGGACCGATAATTAGCCTAGTCGAGGCAGAGGGTCAAAGGGTTAGTCCATAACCAACCCATGAGTCAGCCTGGTGAAGAATAAAAAATTAACTAAAAAATCATCCAAATAACAATAATTTCCAAAAATCCATAACTTCACTTGCCATCTTGAATCATTAACAAAAAAATATCCAAGTATCAACATTATTTACAAATTCTTTGACAAAATGACATTATAATATCATATCATACTACAATCAAATGACACAAAATGGTTAACAACCAATTAGTATCCAGTACTAGCTATTCATTATATCAAAATAGGTACACAATAACAAAATATTTTCACCTTTAACCCTATCATCACTACACTAACAAAGAACATGGCGAAGGCGAGAGAACAGACGACCACGTCGGCGATGAACACGGCGACCGCGAACATTGGTGACGGAAACGAAGAACATAGAGGGTTTCTTTTTTCTAGAGAGATAATGAATGGAGTGAGGGAGAAGAATCGACAGGAATGAGGAAATGGAATAGAATAATGAAATTAACATTAAAAAAAAAAAAGTAAACAACTCCGGGTCGCCCGGGTTTTGACCGGGTTAGAACTGGTTTCCCGGGTCGTCTCACCCCCGGGTTAGCAATCAACCCGGCCCTGTCTGGCACCCGAGTCGACGGGTTCCGGGCCGGGTTTGATTACTATGCTTATGTGTACTTTTTTTGTGTTGCTTTTTGTTATTAGGTTTCATAGCTACTTACGTTGGAGATTAGTTGATAAAGCTTTTTTATATATTTTTTTTCTAATAATAAAACTATCTCTTATAAAAAAAAATAAAGCAATATAGATATAGGTATACAAAAGTTGTAATATTGATGGTTAAGAATTTAATGATTTGTAAGTTAAGGAAGGTGGTATTGACATTATGGTCATATAGCCTAACCTTTACGCGAATCCAACACCTTTTCTCGTTTATAGTTAATATAGGAAGCAAAACTACAAACACAACTTACGCAAAACTAAATAAGTTATTTCACTTTCTTATCTTTTATATTTTTATGTTGAAAAAAATAAAAAAATTGAGCAAACTATTTTATTGTTTAATTACAAATTTAAGTTATAAAGATTTAATTTAAAAAAATCAAAAGTTCAGATTGTCCAAAGTAATAAACAATTTATTTTCAAATTATTTAATGAAACAGTTACATAATTGAATATAAAAAATATTAAAATTCAAAATGATGAGAACTTAGTTACAAATAATTCTACAAAAATAAAAGCTGCACGGAGTTAAAAAAAAATTTACTTCCTTATGTAATATTTTGGACAACATAGATGCCAAAAAAAATTATGCTTAAAAAAAAAAGTTTCTCTTATTTTGGTGCCCACATTACTCAATTTTGTCTTAGAAAACCTAAAAGCTAATTGAGGGTTTATTTTAGTACTAAGTGTAAGGAAAAATTCTTATGTAATACCCGATTCACCAAATCATTTGTGATCTCTCCAATCACAAGGAGGCACGTAGTGGATGATGTGGATTTTTTAATCTGACTGGCTACCATAAAATAATTAGTTGACAGATAAAAAAATTTATTTTATGTTTTCTTAATTTTCTAAGTTGAAAAGGATAAATTTATTTGTCAATTAATTGTTTTATGGTACCCAATCAGATTAAAAAATCCACGTCATCCACTACGGGTCTCCTTATGATTGGAGAGATTACAAATGATATGGCGAACCAGGTTCACCTAAAAATTTCTCAAGTGTAAGACCGCATTTTCCCTGAATTATATTTATCCATACTTTCTCAAAAATTAGTAGTAATCAAGTTCAAATAGTTACAAGACATTTGTTACACATATATTTTAAAGCGATCGTATCATATGTGCTAAAATCAACTAATTTAACCAAATTTTTTAATCTACTTAAATTAATTAAGTGACTCTTATATAAAGATGAAAGGAAGAAATGCTAATACTAAAATTTGTTCCCAAAAATAATTTTAATTAAGGCAACTGCGTAGGACAATTTTTTTTTTTGTTGACCAAAACAACACCGAGACATTAATAAATAGGATGAAACATTTCTGGAAGAAAGGTAATCATCATTGATTTGATCGCTGATTTTTGTGATAGGCCTCCAAAAATTGACAATGACACCAAATGGTCTCTTTCAGGCTCCACCATTAAGGTACTAACAAGTTACAATTGGACTAAATCGGTTATTATTCCCTATCACAATAATGCTTGTTTATGTATAAAAAAGTTATTTGTTTCTTATACCCTTTTGTTTCCTTATGGGTCAAACTCTATCCTAAATTAATAATTAATATATTAATACTTTAGTTATACTATCTAACTTATACGCATTAACTTTTCATTGAATAAAATTAAATTTTCCGAGTCCATCTCATTTTTCCATTTCTAAATAAATCAAGGATTAGTTTTATTTAAAGACTAAAAGTTACATAGGCAATCTGTCAATTTTGCTAAAATTATTAGAGATCAAATAGGATGATACACTTCTGAAGAAAGATAATCATCATTTGGTCACTTATGTTGGTGATAGGCCTCCAAAAATTGACATAACATCAAATGGTCACTTTCAGGCTCCACCATTAAGGTAATACCAACTGATTCTGGTGATACACTTTTCATTTTTCAAAGGATTCTAATTCAACAAAACCTAGGTTTTGTTACCAAACCTAGGTTTTAAAACCTAGGTTTGAAAATTTCAAACCTAGGTTTTAAAACCTAGGTTTGGACTCAAAACCTAGGTTTTAAAACCTAGGTAAGTCAAACACTTGAAAAAATGTGAAAAGCTATTTTGGATTGGAAACCTAGGTTTTGTCTACCAAAACCTAGGTTTTGAATAAGCTACAATTTTCTCCTTCTGCACAAAGTACGAGGTAAAAAAAAAGCCATCATTACACATGTCATATTGAAATACCTAAAATGCCCTTATTCTCTCTCTTTCCCAACACATTAAACTTATATCCTTTTTAGTAATTTACACAGAAAAAGCTATTCTCACAACAACCATCCAAACACTCTCATTTTTACAAAAGCTACTTTTTCTAAACATCAGCTTTTTTCCCAGAAGCTATTCTCTAAAAGCTAATCCAAACAGGCAACTACTTTTTTCAGCTTTTACGCGAATTACGAGACAGAAAACACCATCATTACATATGTCATATTGAAATACCTAAAATGCCCTTATTCTCTCTCTTTCCCAACACATTAAACTTATATCCTTTTTAGTAATTTACACATAAAAAAAGCTATTCTCACAACAACCATCCAAACACTCTCATTCATCAAAAGCTATTTTTTCAGCTTTTTGTCAGCTTTTTCAAAATCAGCTTTTTTTTCAGAAGCTATTCTCCAGAACCTAGGTTTTGGTTACCCAAACAGGCCCTAGGACTAATACATAATTTGTTTTCAAAATTTTGGCTCAATAATTCAGAAAAAAAATGGTTAAATAAAGGAGATATCAAAACTCAAAACTAACTAAGACCACACATTCACTTGTGCACAAGACAAGGAAGTTATCCTTAAAGGAAGATGTCATCCTAATAATATAATACACCATGTCCATACACAGTTTCATACAGAAAGGAAAAATTTCATAATTAACAGGATAATAATTTCCAAAGAGTTGGAGATACAGATAGATAATACATGCGCAATTCTGTGAAAAAAAGAAGGCAAAATTGAATTGTCTTCTTTGACCTAAATTACCTAAGCAAAATGCATTCGCGCTTATGGAAGGGCTAACAGCTTGAATGGTTATCAATATCCCAACTTACAATTAAATAACCATGCAATGCATGTAATGATAGTAATGTAGAACAACAACAAAACTTATTGCGCATGGTGACAATATACATCATTTCTTCAGAAGCTTCTGCGAGAAAATCCTCTTTGAATACGGGCTGTTTCGTGAAATCGCTTTGTGTGACTCGATTTTATCAACCAGTTTGTTATGCACATAGCCCTGGTTTAGAAGGAAAAGGAAAGCATGAGAAAAAAGGAAAAGAAATAACCCCATCATCCATATATACTTCTAAGAAATATTCAGCTGAGATACAATATGCCATGATTTTAAACTTACGGGTGTTGATGAATCACTTGATTAAAAAGCCTTTACAAAAAGTGTTCGATCAAAGATATTTTCTTGTGGAGAAAGCAAATCAAATGTTTGTGTTACAAACCTCGGAATGCTGAAGAGCCGATTGAATAACATAATTTGCATGAGGATCTTGAAGCAACTGTTCGAAGTGAGGAGTTGACAGCAGTTCATGGATGACTTGTGCGCGATGCTCAACATTGAACGCAGCAAAGCATTTTTCAACCACGTGGCTACTGAACTTTTGTGTTGACAGGTGAACATAGTTACCTCGGAATTGTGAAATTATACTTGCAGTGGCAGATGGGATCCTCAACTCCAAGATATATTGAACAACATAGTTTCTGCGTGGTGAATGGATTTTGACATGAAAATCAAGTATGAAAATTTTCTCATAGGATGAATTATCAAATGCAGAAGGTCCAGATTGTGGTATTATTTGAAGGATTGAAGTGCTTGCTTCAAAAATTATTTGCCCGCTTTTCTACCCCATGGTTCCATTAGCAGCTAAGTTTCACAATCCAGTACAAGGAAACCTTCTAGTAGTCAAGGTTATTTTGTAGAGCAAAACAGAAAGCAGGTTTTATAAACAGAGAAGGAACTATCCATCAAGGAACAAAATTGTTGCCATGTTCACATAAGGATTTGGGAACACAAATTAACAAAGTAGTGTATTTCTAGGAATTACCCATATTGATCTTGAGCAAGAAAAAATGCATTAGCAGATATTTCTGCAACCAGTTGTTCACGGTGCTCACCCCAGGAACGACCAATACATCGTTGCAGAACACAACATCCATGCTGATGAGTTGCAATGTCAACACAGTATCTCGCAGCAGCAATAAATATAAACTGCTCCATGCAAGCAACAAGGGAAACCATAAGATGATAGCTGGCCTACCTAAATTAATAGGCATGCATATGGAATACCAATTGAAGTCAGAGAATGAAAGATATTTATATCATTAAGCATCCAGACAATTCATTTTGAGAACCCCAAGTGTACAATAGAAAAATCTGCAACAATATTTCCTGAATTGAGAAAGCTCTATGTATTTGTTAAATATAAATTTTTCTGTGCAGTATATAGCCGGCTTTAAGTTTCAGCAACCAGCATAAAAACATATGCCAATTTAACTACTTTGAGAATGCCTTTCACCCAAGATATCATCAACCAATCATAAATCATTTCTTTAAACTTTGAAGCCTCTCACAGTTTACGAGTTTTGCAAACCTACAAGAATATTCAGGAGTTGATTCTGTACATGTCATATTCTTATAAGGAATTTTGTATCATGACTTCTAGTACAAAGCCAGAGAAAGTAACTAACATCTTTATTAAGCCTGGTAAATTCATTCAAATACAGCTCATTACTATGGCGTTTGCTTTTAATTTCACTAAAGTTAATGTCTTCATTGTTGGCAATGAAAATTATTGACAGACCCCATTGCAGGGAATGGTAACTCATTCAATGGATAATGACCAAAAGTATCCACAGTTCACAAAACTGCAGAGGCAAGAAACTGCAAAAAAAAAAAAAAAAAAAAAAAAGATACAAGCCTTGTAAGGGCAATAACCAATATACAAATGTGGAAGCGTATCGTGTAATATCACTATAAAACAAAATAGTATGACATATGTTCGAGCATCATTGATATTAATATGGTAAAAATCAGAAGAATCAGAACCATAACATACTGCATTCTTTTATTAAGATTAGTGTAGGCATAAAAAAACAACCAGCAAGTTTCATGACTTTGAAGCATTTTTGTGGTGTTTCAACGTCTAAAAAAAGATGCTGTGAAGAACATTAACGGTGAAAAACAGGAGCTGACACTCAACCCAACTGAAAGGATAAAATGCAAACAGATAAATCTGATAATGGTACGAAATATTATGAAGATACTATAATTATTGTGATAAGGCACAAGCCAATGAAACAGGCTAATGTTAAAGGTGATCATGGACTGTGTCTGGAAATAAATTATTCCCAACGCTTCAACATAATGATACATGTCAAAACAATAACAAAATGTCAGCTGTGTGGTTGAATCTGGCACTACAGTTTGCCTCTATCTTACTCTGGCGAAATGCAGCAGAACAGTCACTCTCACTTTTCATTAGATAGACATTAGTGATACAAGAGTAAATTATTACATAACCAGATAGAAATAGAAAAATGCTTAAATAAGTTGGCAAGGATACGATATCTAACTGCCAAACAGAAGTATAGAACAAACAAAGCTGTAATGCTTTCCTGTGATGTATCCTTTGTAAAAGGATAAGCTTGTCTTTCTATTAATGACATTCAATAAAAAATACCATCCCATATATATATATATACTAATTACTTGGAGAAGATAGAACTGATACCTTGTTATCTTCATTGCTTAAGCACTGCAAACAACGCTGGATCACATGATTTCCATTTAGATCTTTGATGAGAGCCAAGAATCCTGGTTCAAGGACTGATACAACAAGCAAAATCTGTTGCTTAGTGTTAAGAGTTTCAATGAGCTTCTGTATCACACGAGTTCTGACAAAAGAAAAAGCGATGTCAAAACCAACATTATAAAAAATCAATATCATATTGTAATATTTGCTTAAGTAGCATCACCATACCCATGACTGTTCAAAGAGATTGTGACAAGCTGCCCTGGTTCTTTAGTAATCATGAGTAGGATCTGCATCCTCTGTTCTTCATTACACACATCCAACAACTTCTGCATGAGGTAATTGCCAAAAGGATTTATCATAAGTTCCACAACATGTTCAATGATCTCGGAAAATATTACTTGAACATCTTGCGGTGTACCCTCATCAAATACCCTTTGCAGGAATCTACAGCCATGCTGATCTTTGGCTAATAAATATATGTATCCCTGAACTTCTGCTAGGGAACTATACTCGGGTACAAAAGGGATTGAGCATCCAGTCCTACCACTAGGACTCCTATGAGATCCAAAAATCTGGTGCCGGTTGTCTAGCTCTGACCTTTGTAGATGCTTAGAAAAGCTAGGTCCATGACCAACACCCTTAATCTGACCCCTCAAATGATCAGAACCTCTGACAGGGAAATAATTCAAACCTTCACCTTGAATGATAAAGCTCCCCTCACTAGCAATAGCTTCTAGACCTCCTTGTGGGATTCTAACGTTTGAAGGTGGCACAGCTCTTGCATTACTCCCAGGAAGATTGTACCGCTGTGAATTTTGAACATTCAAATAAGGCCTTAAATTGGTACAAACAGAAGAATCAGGCAATCTCGAAACTCCCCTCTCCTCCATCAAATTCATTCCACTTTGATGTGGATAAATTAAAGAATCAGGCAATGGATGTCCACCCAAAGAAGCAGTACGCTCTATCCCCAAATTTCCACCATAATGGTAGTTATTTGTCAGCTGTCCTCTTTGCCAATGAGAGTATACTGAACCAGTAAAGCCATTGAATTGAGAATGGATAGTACCAGCTCGTCTAGAACCTTGTCGTGATCCAAATAAATTACCCATTTTATAATCCTGATGCAATCCTGACAATGCTGGATTTCTTTCAGCATCAAAACTCATATCATTAGGAGAAAAAGGGGATTGAGCAACTCCCACAGGATCAGAAAACTTCCTCTTTAAATTGTCATAATCTCCATGATTATAAGCAGTGATAGGATTGTATCCACCCAGAGAAATATTATTATCACGGATTAGAAGCCCACTCTTACCTATTGATCCAGTTTTGAAATCACAAGAATTTTCATATTGATTTCTCAGGTACATTTTACTCAAATTTGCACAGAGGTCTAATTCATCAGCCAAGTTCTCACTAGCCCTTTTGGTCATCACAGGGGAATTTGAAACCCCATAAATCATACTGGATTTAAGGTCCTCCAATGGAGGTGGGGTTACTGATCCATTATCAGGAAGCCCACTGGAAAACAAGCTAGAGGAAGAATCATCTGATCGCAGAGAGAAACCACTTTTAGGTGAAGAAACACAAGGATACTTAATCTGCAACAAAGAGTCGTCATCATCATCCACATTAAAAACTCCTCCATGAATAATGGATTGTTCTCTTTCAGAAGGAACGTGATGATCATTACTAGCTTTTCCATCCACATGTTGAAACTGAGGGATCTCTTCTAACAACATTTCAAACTCTTGATCGTCCTTCACGTTATCTCTGATCTTTCTCAACATCTCAAAAAAACTAGAGAGGGAAAAAAAAAACACCCAGAATGAGAAAGGAAAACGAAACACAGAGAAATCAAGAAATCTCAAACCTCAAGAAAAGCAAGCGATCAGGGGAATCGAAAAATCAGATGTCGATTTGTGAAGAGAATGATAACACAGAGAAACATTACCATTTTTATTAATCAGGTTGAGGGAAAGTGACTATAAATTTCAATTACATTGCCAATTGAATAAGAAAAGAAATTAATCACATTTGGGTTTTTGGGTTTTTATTTGTAAAGAGTTGGTAAGGCATGCAAAGATTGAAGGTTTACATACGGTTACAGGGCTAACCGTAGGTGTACTCCTCCCGTACTCTCTCACGCCATTAAAGCTGAGGAAGAAGAAGAAGAAGCGACACCAGAGTGGAAGGAATATATGTGTTTGTGTGTGTGTGTATATATATAATATTCCATTATTATGTGCGAAAACGCAGAGCGAAACGAGAAAACCAACACCGTACTGTCTTCTCCACTGTTAATGCTTTAACCTTTTCTTCATCTTCATTTGTGGGTTATTTTTTATTAATATTTATTCATTAATATTTTAATATATAAATTATAGGGTTAAAAACGTGAAACTCTTCATCATGCGTGTATAACAAGCATATGGGTCCCATTAGATAGGGATTTTTCGGTTTTTTACATCTCGTTTTATTTCAAATAAATGTCATCAGGGAGTTAGCCTTCATTCAATCAATCAAAACTTCTTCAAGGCCCTTCCTGAGTATATAACTTCTTTTTGGTTTCAACTTGTTTCTAAATATAAGATATATTTATATTTTTCTTACATTTTCTCTAAATTATCCCTATTAATTATCCTCAATAATAAACAAGCAAGAAATGGATGATATGAATAAATAAATGTGATTAGTATGTTTTGATAATAAACATCCTTAATATAATCAAATTAGATAAGTTGGTCTTACATTTAGAAACAAAGAGAGTAAAAGATAGGGTTAAGGTGTGAAAAGATAGGGTTAAGGTGTGGGCAGCATTCCAAACTATTTTTGGAATAACCATAAACACCTTAAACCATTTAAGGCATGTTTGGTATGATGGAATTGACGGAGATGGATATGGAAATGGAATTTATTTCCATCACCAAGTTTGTTTGATACAAAGAAATGGGCACGGATATGGATTACATGTTGAACTCAATTCCATTAGTCGGCCTCCATCACATAACCAATGGAAATCAAGCAAATTCCATAGAATTCTCTCTTTATTCTTCTTCCATCTCCTTCAACCCCACTGCCCCAAATTCCCATCACAACATGCCTTTACCATTGGCAACCTCCAATGTCTAATGGCCCCATACACTGCCTGGCGACCGTCTTCCTTAACCACCGTCGACCATCGTCTTCCCCATCCACTATCGGACGCTGGTAACCTTCTTCAGATCTTCACTCCATATGTGCAAAGTTCAAATATATCAGTGGTGTTTTAAATTTGTTACAGGTGACCATCTAAATTATTACTCATTAAAAAGTGTTATTACTCCCTCCAATTCTTATTATAAGCACATATTAATAAGTCAAAAAGTTCGTTAAGATTTTACGAGGCAAAATGATGCATTTTTCATGAAAGTTGAGTTTATGATTCAAACGCATGCAGATCTTTTTTGGGTAAAGGTTTTACGAGGCAAATATGGATAGGATGGATTCAGAGGGCCTCATAAGCAGAACCGTAATTGCTCATATATGTGGCATAATGTGAAGAAGTTATGGAAGGTTTTGGAGATAGGAATGAGATGGGATTTAGGAGATGGGTCAGTAGCTAAATTTTGGACAGAAAACTGGCTTGCTGATGTGGGTCCTCTAAAACATTTGGCCTTTCGAGATATATCGGAGGTGGAAGCTTCACATACAGTAAATCATCATTATATTATGTCTGATGGAAATTGGAACTTGAGACTAAGGATTCTTCTATACAGGGTGGGGGAAGATGGAGTGCTCTTTTTGGGTTTACATGTTGGAAGTTGTGGGATGTTCAAAATCGAGTTATTTTCAAACAAGATAACATCCAAGCCACCAATACCATTTGTTAAGTTAAACTATGACTAAGCGAAGAAGGGATGCAATAGAAGTGAAGTAGCTGGCTATGTGATACAAGACTTCAATGGACAGTGGATGGTGGGTGCTTAGCTTGTAGAAACATTGGGGTTTGCTCTATTCTTCAGGCGGAGTTGTGTTGTGGGCTTCTTACTAGCTTTGAATTTGCTGCAACGTGATGAGGGGCCACGACAACGAATATGATCAGCCTCATTAGAAGTATCCAACGATGTTTAGGAAAGGAGTGGCAATGTACTCTGGAGCATACTTTTCGTGAAGTTAAGGGAACAAGTGAATGTGCCGACTTATTGGAACCTTATGCTTTAAACTTGGATGGGGGATTTGCATATTCTAGAAGAATTACCTGCTGGAATTGTGCAGTTGCTGCAAGCAGGGAGGAGATCATCTCCTATTTCATTCTCTTCTCTGCCTCAAATTTTTTTTTTTTGGTATCAATTTTTTTTTTTATTTTCATCATTATATTTTACATAAAATTAGTGACATTTTGATATCTTATGGATAAAAAATGATTCAGTTTTCAATTTTATATGATTTTATAAAGATTCAATGCTTTAACTTAAAAAAATACATACTTTTAAGTATTAAACCATTGAAAAATCATATAAAATTGAAAATTGAACCATTTTTATCTATAAGATATCAAATTGTCACTAATTTTATGTGGAATATAACGATGAAAATAAACAAAAAAATTTGACCCCAAAAATAAAAAATTTTGAGTAGAGAAGGGGTAGATGAGAGAATATCCTCTTCCATGCAAGAAGAAGCTTTAGGCATAGGACAGCTCAGATCTGTTGCTGCATGCTCATCTATTGAGATCATCTTATTTGTAAACGTAAAAATAAGTAATAAAGTTTTTTTATACCAAAAAATAAGTAATAAAGTTAGTTAAGATTAGTTTTTTCAGTACAATTTTTTTAAAAAATATATTGGACTTTCTATTTGTTTTACAAAAATTACTCCCAGGTGGATATAAGGGCTTCTTCTTGTTGTTTTCTTTTCTTTGTTTTTTTTATTCAAATTTTTTAAGCTAAAGCCAACCTATGTGAAAATGGACATATGAACTTATACACAATATTTATCTCCTATTAGAATAAAAATAGAATTTTGTTCAAATATTTCAATTAATGTTTTAAATAAGTTACGAGTGACCCTCTAAATTATTAACAAAGTCTTATTAATCCATCCTGTTTTTATTATAAGCACATACCAATAACTTTAATCCATTGTAATTTTAAATTTATTATGAAGTCAGTTTCATACAATCTAATTAATATTAATATAAAATAAAACGTTGATGTAAGTATTTGAATTCAGAAAATTCAATCAGAAAGTTTCTGCAATTTTATTTATGGATTTATTGTTTACATAATTACAATTATGATTAAGAAAATCCCTTTTATATATTTATGTTTATAAATTGCAGCAGCAAACCCAAAATGTTTTTAGTTAAGGCATTTTCTCAAGTTCAACCTTAATTTTTTTATATAAAATATTGCATCAAACTATATATACTAACTACCTTTTTAGTAAAAATAGCTATATAATACCTTAATTAATTCCTACAGAGTGTCAATTTAGTCCACTGTGATCTATATATGGAGAAGATTGCTCACCACTTGATCTATTGGAAAATACTGTATCTCGACAAGGTTAAAAAAACATAGAACATGCCATAACATATTACTACTATTATTACCCTTTATACTCCATAATATTCTATAAAAAAAATTACATGATAAAACGTATAACGATAATGAATCAAGATATTCCTTAAATCATGTTACATTTTCAATACCATGCACACACAAATCACAACTTGTCAATTTAACAAATCCCCACCTGCAAATTTTCAAAACGAAACCGTCTCGTTGTCACACAAATGCCAAAACTCTTTCTTCTTCTGTTGCTTCAAAAAATTCAACAAACTTATCCACCAAATATTTGAGAAGAAAGAGAAAATAAAACAAATATCGGCGAAAACAAGGGTTTTTTCGGATGAGTTTTGAGGTTACATTTCTTCCACTGTGAAAGGGAATGAAGAAATGGTTTGTAACTTTAGTTTCTTTTTAATTAAAAGGGGCAATTTGGTTTTGGCACTTATTACAAACCAGTTTTGATCCCTAAAGATTTAACTTTAATTTGGTCATTTTGTGG
Organism: Mimosa bimucronata; assembly: GCA_037074515.1. Taxonomy (NCBI): domain Eukaryota; kingdom Viridiplantae; phylum Streptophyta; class Magnoliopsida; order Fabales; family Fabaceae; genus Mimosa; species Mimosa bimucronata. Next base: position 24,722,442 of record CM073441.1, read on the forward strand.
GACTTATCCTTAATTATGTATCTTTTAGGGTTTCAAATTTATTTTCCCAAAATTGTATTGGGATTTTTTTTCTCATAACTTTTACGCATATTACAATATCACATATCCCAACTGAATTTATTTAATATATTTGATAATTGGAAAATAGTATATTCACCAGATAAGTTTTTAAAAAAGGGTTAAGATGCATTTTGGCCAATGATTTGTTACAAAAAGCGTGCCCAACACAATTATTTTTAAAATGTCTATATAAGCCAATAATCTTTTAAAATGGTGCAATTTGACCAATACCGTACAGAACTCTGTTGTGTCAGGCGCTCCTTTTTGAAATAAATTATTAGCCAACTTGCCCTATTTTAAAAGATGGTTGGCTTATATGGACATTTTAAAAATAATTGTGCTAGACGCACTTTTTACAACAAATCATTGGCCAAAATGCACCTTAAACCTTTATAAAATAAGATCATATATTACATCATGATATATTACTTTGTTTTTTTCCCATTATTTTCTTTCGTAGGTTAGTTTCTAACTTTCTATGGGATGCTGCCATCTATATTTTGATTTCGTATACTTTGACTTTATTTGTAGTTGACTTCAACTTATAAAGATAAATCATCTTGTTCAAATATTACAAGCGATGTTTTATATTTATTACAAATGACCAACTAATCCAAATTATTAACAAGTGTTACTACTCTACAATTGTTACTATAATGAAGCACATATTAATAACTTTACCTAAAATAATAAAAGTTAGTTAAAACTAATTTTTTTCCTTGTAGCTTCTATTTCTAATGCCCTAACTTCTTGTATGCCCATTTTGTTTCAATTTTTTAAACTTAAAGTCAACATATTTATAAATGGACATCCACTCTTATGAACGCAAATCATCTCCTGTTATAATAAAATAGAATTTTGTTCAAATATTATCATACATGTTTTAAATATGGTTAATATTACTTTTGGTCTTTAAATTTTCAATCGATTTTTTTGTCCCTAAACTTTAAATTTGGTAGCTTTGATCATTTAGCTTTGTATCGTTTTTAACGATTGGTCCATGAACTTTAAAAATGACTTGGTGTTGGGTGAGTATCGGTTTTTCGGTTCGGTTTTGGAACCGAAAACCGAAAATGAAAAAAAAAAAACGAAACCGAAACCTATACAATTAATCAATTCTTAATCATACCAAGTGGCCTAAGGCCTAAAATCCCTGTATACGATAGCTCAATAACAAAGATTAGTATAAATATCTACAATACATGATCGGCCCAAAATAAAGGATGCAGAAACGATAGCAAGCCTATAGGTGCAATATACTGTTCAAAAATAAATCCACCAGCCAACTCACCGGTTCTATGTAGACCGATTGGCCACATTCCCTTCCATTTCACCCTAGTCTGTGCATGATCACTTGTAAAAATGTAAACAACGATAGGGTGAGACAAATATCTCTCAGTAACCCCCCCCACTCAACTCAACTCAACTCAACTCCATGAACATCTGTAACACCTTAAATTTTCTATTATATTATAGTAACAATTTTAATTGAATTATAACCACTTTTTAATATCAAAAGCCCAAAAATACGGAAAATTTAAAAAAATTTCTTCAAAACATTAAACCAACCTTTGATCAGTTGGAATGGGCTTTTCAGATAAATTGGATCAATTTAAATAGTTTTAAAAACTCTTTATAAAATAAAGCGGTTAATAAAACAATTAAAAGCACACTAACCCTCTTAGGGTATCTATTTTTAATTCATAGTACCTGGGAAATTTTAAATCTCTTAACAAATTTATGCAATTCTATTTTCTATGCTTTCTACTATTGATTTAATAATTTAGTTTTATATCATATACGAATAAACTTACTCTTTATAAAATAAATCTTAATTTCTTTACTAAATCTTCTTCCAGCACTCCTGCCTTATCTCATTCATCTCATTATCTACCAGCTTATCTGAAACAGCAAATTAACGCAGTTCATTTCAATCATTACCATGCATAATAATTAGTGAATATGTATAACTGAAAAACATGTCTGTATGGGTAGGGATGTTGCTCCTCTGTGGCCCCCGCACTCATCCCATACAAGTAAACATTAACCTTGTTGCTAGTGCACTTAAGGCACTACTGTGAGGCTCAACCTCCTGAATATAACCTTTCGGTCATATCTAATCTGTACTAGGGGTAGCTAGACCTCTAGTCATCGAGTACTCGGATCCCATGAATATTTTTGACAAGGTTAAAGCTACTATAAATTTATAAAACATGCTATGCAATTATCATACATGATAAATGATATTGAATGAAACTGCTACCTGGATCTTGTGATCACTTGTCATTGTACTCCTTCACTTTTTCGAACTATGGGGATTCAATCTCATTATCTTGTCCTATAAATATTTATAATATAAAAATAATATATTAATTTCTAAACTTAAGTATAATAATTAAACGTATCTCACGTTCCTATAATTCTACCCCTTTCTATTTCTAATATTACTAAATCTAAACTTCTAGCTAAATGATTAGTCATACTATTATCAATCAACCTTGCATAAGCATTAATTAATATACACCACACAAACATAAGAGTATCTTTATTATTTTTAAATTAACTAGCTTTTCTTACTTCTAATATAATTAAATCTAAATTCTTAATTTGATGGTGAACTATACCATCGTCCATATGCACTACACAAATACAAGGTAGCATTCACATCACATGAACACAAAAATATCTTTATTATCTTAAATTAACATATTTCCTTACAAATTAATCATCCTTTTGATTCAGTTAATCTCCCAAATCCTTTAATACATTATATAACTATTTACTTGATATTTAAAAAATCCAATTAACCATTGGGACATTCCCATCCAATACTTCAAACACATTAGAGCAGGAACCTTATTTCTAAAAGGATATCATCAATTATCAATTAATAATTAAATAACCTTACATTCATTACAACTCCAAGATCTTTAAATTTAATTTAGACATAATCAATTCTCAAATTATCAACTAAATGCAATAGTACCTATTCCTAGCTCAATTCAAAGTTTGTCCTCTTAACTACCTTTCACCTTTTACCCCTAAGAATCCAGGTCAAACACGGCAGTAATAAAAATAGAAACAGAGTTGGAAACAATCAAATTCAGAATCGTTTCCTAGTAAGAAATCAAACATGCAGTCACTTAAAACTATACAATCAACCAGTGACAAATAGAGCATAACATCAATCTTATTTCTCTTCCTCTTCTTCCTATTTTACGAATCATATACACACACAAGGAAGAACCAGAATTTTTTATTCAAGCTTAATATTAATAAGCTTCCTCCCTCTTTTCCCTATGAACCGCCGGCCAGAACAACCAGAAAAGGAGAAAACAAAACAACTTCCCATTCCAATCAACATCAATCCATTCTTTTCTTCACCATTAACAGGAACAAAATCACATATGAACATATTCCTCAGCCAGCAAGAGAATCGGCAGAACAGAGAAATAAGAACAGAAATACCAAATTTACCCAACCTCAAAAATCTCAGCATACATGACACTCCATGAGCTTAAACTAACTCCTAATCACGTTCTATTAAGATTTCAGTTGATTCCCACCCAGAAATCGCAAGAACAACGTCGGAGGAACAGTACCCCGATTTGGGGTTTTTGAACAAATCGGCCAAACACACTTCCCTACTCAAAATCGCTTCCCAAATCATTGAAAACACAGCCCAAGCATTATTCCTATGAATTTATAAACCTTAAGAACCCACCAGAAATTCGGATCGCTCCCTCAACTTGCTCGAAATCGAACCAGAAAGAGAAGAAATCAGAAGGAAATAGGCTTACCCACTGCTATTCCAAGCTTCCCTTGAACGTCTGCCGTCTTCCCGTCGCAATTTCGGCCGCCGTCGCCGCTGATCGTCGATTGCAGACGCAAGCAACAGAGGGAATAGAGAGCACGAGAGGGAGAGAGTGACGACGGAGGGGATGACGGGTTTGAGAGAGGGGAGAGTGAATGGAAGCTGGAAACGTGGGAGTATATAATTGAAGTATGAATTAGATATTTTAATTAGCTACTTTACCATTTTGCCCCTCCCTATTCAACTGGAGATATTTTGAGCTAGGGGCAGATATTGTCATTTTTATTTCCCTTTTACTATTTTGCCCTTCAATGATAATTTTATTTACCATTAACATTTTTAAATTTATCTGAATTCACTCCCAAACTAATTTATCTAGATATGCTTTAATTTCCAAATTTATTTATAAGACTTTTTAAATATTAAGCATTACCCCAAGACATTAAATAAATCCTTATTTCCTACTTTCTCCAAATTAAGTGTTATCTTCGAATTATTTCTCTTTGTTCTTTACAGAAAATAAGCCTTAGAGTTTATTAAGAATGCTTAAAACATCATAAGTTCGTTTTCAATGATTTTTAATATTTTAGTTACATTCCTAAAATCTTAAGTATTTTCTTATTTTCTATTTTCTAAAATTTGGGGTGTTACAACATCCCTCCTTAAAACCTCATTGTAATTTTTCCACAAATTTATTAATAGTAAAATGACAAAATTTAATCAATAAAACTTTATAAAAAATTGGGTTCTTGGTTACTCCTCAGTCCTCATAATGGCTTTGAAGAAATCTAACCCAAATGATTCAAATTTTAAAGTTTTTAATATGCAATTTTCAATAATATTTTTTTTTAATTTATAGCGAACATTTACTAAAATAATCTCATGTTTAGTTTGTTAAAATGGCATGTAAACCCACCCCAATTCTCCCTCTTAACTTTTATTTTCTCTCACTTCTCCAAATCCGTTTAAATAAGGGAAAGCACATATGCCTATTTATTTTCTCTCCGTAATTTCAATCTCGAATCATTTTCAATCCATCAAAGCAAACCCTAATTGTAGTGATGCCGCTGCTAATTTGTGTTTGGAATGGGGAAGAAATGTTGTCAGATAAACTAACCACTCAGGTATTGACACGCACAACACAAATTTATTATGCTTCCCTTCCTCCCATCAAGCACGCACCAAATTCCAACACCCCAATCATGTGGTGGTCGGAATGTTTAGGGATGAGATTTATTTTGGCGTTTTTAAAGTATAAGAGTTGCTTAAGTTAACTTGGATCGATTAAAAAATTAATTGAATTAGTTCTTTATATAAATTACGAGTTGAGTTTATTTTCTTAAAGTATCATTCTTTTTTTTTTATTTATCTATTGGTGTTCGGTGTTACTAGCAGTCGATTAATCTAGTTCACCGGGAATGTAGGTCCACAATAGGGAAACCTCACTACCTTCAAGTAATTATCGCGGCTGCATACCGATGGCTTGAACTTGATATCACTAGTTGAAATGGAATATCCCACAGCCAGTTGATCCAAACGCCTGTATTCATGACTACTTTTAGATAATAAAATTAATATATAATCCCTCCGTCTCTAATTATAAGTTTCATTTTTGTAAATGAGCTTGCCCCCAAAATATAAGCTTGATTTTCGAGTTGTTTAAATATTTATTTCATTTTTTTAAATTATATTTTTAAGAGTATAGTCAAGAGATATATTTTAAAAAATAATTTCTAGATTTGGAAGACAAGATGGATTAATGTATACTAATAGTTACTATCAAATTCAACCCCACTAACACATATAGAGAAATTGAGGTAGTATTGTTTAATAGTACTATTTTAAAAAACAACTAATATAAGACGATCTATTTTTGTTTTTTAAAATAATGAGGAGTATATTATTCATAACCCTATTTAGACTGTGTGATATGTAACCTTTTCAGCTTTCCAATGAACTAGTCCATATTCTTACATTCACCTAAATAATTCTCATACCATTAATTTATGTTATTATTCAAATGTTTATAGGTTAAAGTTTAGATAGTTATTTTATGCAATTCTTGTTTCGAACTTTGAAGACACTGTGGGGGGCATAGCTTTGGATCTGATTAAGTTGGTGTGGGTTATTCAAACATGCCTTAAACTTTAATGAAGTTCATTGTTAAATTTTTAAAAATTAAAGAGTTATATTTGTGTATAGTTCAAAATATAAATGATTTTTGTGTAGTTTAGATAAAAGTTTAATATAATGTCTGGTTCTAAAGTTTGTATTTATTTCAAGTTTGGTCCATGTAATTTTAAACTATTTATTTTAGTCCCTCAAAAAATAAAATGGTCAAGATTTTTATTACACTACAAAGACTAACATTTTAGGTAGACAATTTTTTTTTATTCATCAAAACATATAGTTTAAAATCAGAAACACTAGAACCAATATAATGATAAAGTATAGAGATAAAACATCACACAAACTTAAAAAAAAAAAAAGCCGAATTTATATGGAGTTTTCTTTTTGTTGGGAAAAAAAGGTATGGAATTTTTTTGTCCTCATGCCTCTCCTTCTTTGTAATGAGTAATGGTCACAGACAAATTTGAAAGAAAGGAGGTTGTCTATAGTACTAATGTTAGATGATCAAGAACTTCATGCAAAAACCGGAAAGTGTGGAAGAGATAAATCAAACCACTATTGTCCTAGTTCCTAAGGTGGAGGATCCCTCAGAGATGAAGGACTTTAGACCAATATCCTTGTGTAATGTTAGCTTCAAGATCATAACCAAGGTATTGGCTAATAGACTTAAGGGAATGATGGATTACCTGATCAAACCAAACCAGTGTAGCTTCATTAGTGGGAGACAAAGCTGTGATAACATTATCCTAGCCCAAGAGTCTATTCATACTATGAGATGCAAGCGTGGTCAACAAGGTTTCGTAGCCATAAAAGTAGATATGGAGAAGGCTTATGATCGACTTGATTGGGAGTTCCTGAACTTCAATCTTCAGAGCTTGGGTCTAAATGGGAGTTTTGTAAACCTCATCATGCAATGTGTGAGAACAGCAAGTATGCAGGTCAATTGGAACGGAAGTTTAACAAATAGCTTCCAACCTTCAAGGGGTTTAAGACAGGGGGACCCTTTAAGTCCTTATCTATTTGTGCTGTGTATGGAAAGATTAGGCCAAATAATAAACCTGGAAGTAGAAGCGGGCAGATGGAAGCCACTCAAACTTAGCACAAGAGGACCAAATGTATCCCATCTATTCTTTGCAGATGACCTCCTATTGTTTTGTGAAGCATCATCCAGCCAACTTCAACTGATAAAAGGGATTATGGGTTTCTTTTGTGAAGTGTCAGGACATAAAATAAATTTGGAAAAATCGAAGATGTTCGTATCTAAAAATGTGCACTTCAATAGATCCATGGAGTATAGCAGAACTCTAGGTATTAACATCACAGCTGATTTGGGAAAGTACCTGGGAGTTCCTCTCCTCCACAAAAGAGCAATTAAAATGACTTACGCCCCTATTGTTGGAAGAATCAATAAGAAGCTTGCAGGTTGGAAAGGTAGATTCTTGAATATGGCAGGGAGAACAATCCTCATCAAATCGGTACTATCAGCCATCCCGTACTACCAAATGCAAACCACGCTCATTCCAAATGGCGTGTTACAGGAGATAGAGAAAGTAAGCAGGAATTTCTTTTGGAATCAAACCCCAGAAGGAAGGAAGATGCACCTGATTGGTTGGGATAAAGTGAAGCAAGACAAAAGAGATGGTGGAGCGGGGATAAAAGATTTAGTCAGTCAGAATGAAGCTTTTATTATGAAGCTGTGCTGGGGCCTCCTAACGAAACAGAATGTACCTTGGGTCCAGGGATTGAAAATCAAATATGAGTGTGGTCATGGAAAACTTCCCAAGGTAGAAAGGAAAAGGGAACAATCGGCGGTTTGGAGCGCCATATCATCGGTGTGGGAAACTTTTAGCAAAGGAGTAGGAAGGAAGATTAATAATGGCCAATCCACAAGTGCATGGTGGGATCGGTGGACAATGTTTGATCAGCCACTAATGTACTATGTGATGAAAAATCATGAGCACATCAATCCAGAAGACATGGTGAAAGATTTTGTGACCGCATCAGGGGAATGGAACGTCCCAAAATGGAGTTACTTCCTTCCAAGTTGGGTGGTGGACAAAATAAGAACCATCAACCCACCAACGAATAGAGGGGAAGACCTTTTCTGGTGGAGACACTCATCGGATGGAAACTTCACCATAAAGTCTGCTTATAACATGATTTATAAAAAAGAGATGACACCCGGTGATCCCATTTGGCAGAATATATGGCGGTGGCCCATTCCAGAAAAATCAAAATACTTCCTTTGGCAAGTGTTCCATGAGAGAGTTCCAACAAACTACTTGAGAGGGAAATGGAGAGTGAGTGCAAACACCAAGTGTCCGTTTGAGTGTGAGAGTGAGGAAACACTTATACACATGTTGAGAGATTGTGAGGTAGCAAATAGAGTGTGGTGCTCAATGATTAACCCAATATATCATGCTGTCTTTTTTTCTGGTGATTTACAGGTTTGGCTAAGATGGAATTCTAAACATAACCCAGGAAGAAAGCGAATTGTAAGGTGGCCATGGTTGAAGACCTTTGGAGCTGTGTGCTGGCAAATATGGAGGAATAGATGCAAGCAAGCGTTCGAAAACACTCATGAGAAGGCTCAAAGATTAACACACAAGATCATGCATAGCCTACATGAAGATGTGGAGGGTGGTAAGTACAAACACATCATTTCCCTTAAACCTGATCGTGAGGTTGCAAAATGGGAAAAACCACCTGAGGGCTACGTGAGAGTGGACGTGGACGCTGCCCAGAACCAAGCAAGAGAAGCAGCATGTGGAGGCCTGATCAGAGATAGCGAAGGAAAGTGGCTATGCGGGTTCCAAAGAAACCTGGGATTCTCCACGTGTAATACTGCAGCTGAGGTAATGGCCATTAAAAATGGACTACTAACATGTATAACAAAAGGATTTAAGAAGATAAAACTATACTCCGATTCGGTGGAGGCGCTTCATCTTCTTCTGGTAGACCATGGTGGACAACACCCGATTGATGCTGTTATTCAGGATACCAGGAACATGATCTTCAGAGATTGGGACCTTGAAATCCTACACACACATAGAGAAGCATTATGCTGTGCTGACTATCTAGCAAAGGAGGCATTCAGGTCGAACAATGAGTTATCATTTGTTCAGATTCCCCCAGCTTTTTGTTCGGGTCAAATGTTAGTTGATCTAAGATAAGTTTAGATGCTGAATGTAAGCTCATATGAGTCTCAAGAGTAAATCTTGTCATTTAAATTCAAAAAAAAAAAAAAAAAAAAAAAAGAATCATTTCTCAATTATTGGATCCAATCTTAATTGTAATACATATTTATTTATTTTAATTAAATTAAAAATATCAGTTAAATTAATTAATATGATATGTTTTTTCTAAAATATCTAATTATCTCCTTTAAATTTCTTATTATTTTCTATTTGATTATTGTTGATAGAGTATTAATATAGGTAATTAGTAAAAAATTAAAAAAATTAAAAATAGATAATAATACATTTAGGATCGAAAACCATGTCCCTAATTAGATCAAATAATATGTAGGATCGGAGGGTACTTTCGCTGAAATCTTGCCCCACCCATTTGTGGACAATAGTTGCCAGTGATTAATTAATTTAAGATACCGGAAATACTTCCGCATACTGATTGCACTAAAAATTAATCAATTTACAATAATTGTGCTCCCGAAAAAAAAAAAAAAAATACTGACCCGGGGCTGGAAGCCTGGAACCAAATATCCAATCTACTGTAAGTATCTAACATAAATAAACAAGAGATATTAAAAATTACTTTTTCCAATGTTGACTTTCTTACCTAATAATAAGAAGCTAAATAAGTTACTTATAAATTGGTTTTATTGAATTTTTTTTAAATTAATTTATTTGACCTATAAATCAATATATAGTTTAATAATATACAAAATATATGATTAGACGGCTTATTTAACTTCCTCAATTTCTAAAAAAAATTAACTGAATTTTATATTTAGCACATTAAAATAAAAAGAGGAATATATGCCTATGTGGATGATGCATCTCAAAAACGGTGCCGTCTGGGTGACGAGCATGCCTTGCTCATTGATTCGATGAGCTTGGCATGCGGATTTCTACAACAATGATGATCAATTTTCCATCTTTCCCTGTCAATCCAAGTTGAACGAGGCCGAGTTCGAGCTTCGAGGGTTGCAAACAGATCTATAGTGGCGTTCAGTGAGGTGGGTATTATTAAGGTAGAAAAATGGATGATGATAAAGGAAAGGGAAGTGAGAGATGGAGTGGAGCCATCACAAATCTGACGGAGATGTCTTCCAATTTGGATTCCCTTCAAAAGCTTCTCCTCAAGAAAGCTGTCTTTGTCGATGATGACACTTTTGCTAAAGCCTCTCTTACAGCTGAACAATCCCGCACCATAAAGGTTTTCGCTTTCTCAATTGTTTGATTTTTAGCTTCTTATTCTCTTTTGATCATCCTAACTAGTTTAATCAATTCCCTTTTGCCTTTGTTTGGTACGGGTTTAGAATGATAGTGTAGTATGTTGCAAATGGTGGACAGCGTCTTTCAGATTTAGCTTCATCTTTTGTGTTCAATTATGGGTTTATTTCTCTTCTATCTGTTCATTGCTCTCTGAAAAATTTGTAGTTCTTGAACCCTTTTTTGGCAATCTTAATGTGTGTTTCCCTTTTTGCTCGAGTTTGGTAAATAGGAGCTTCAATCCCATATATGATTAACCTTTTTGGGTTGGTTTATTGTCTTGCTTTCATGCGGAGTGTCTGAATTCTGGTTTCTAGTCACTACCCACCTACCATTCTACCTTGAACACCTATGCTACCCATAGGCCATATGTGGTTGTGTACTTGTGTTAGCTATTAAATATGCTCATAAAGTATTGCATTGCCCTGGCCTTACTTTTAATGAAGGCTATTATGCTTGAACAAATTAAAATGGCACATCTTCTGGGATCGGTGATTGGTTTTTATAAGAGTGATTGGTCTTCAAGTGTTAGATTTTCATTTCCCAACTTTTGTTAACATAAGGAGCCTTGATTTGGTTTATTCTTGGTAGTTACCTGTGTATGTGCAATCAGCATTGCATTTACCTGATGTTCTGATGTGTGAAATCAATTATTGATTTATTACTGTACAATAAGTAGCCTTCCCATACACTCACACTCTCCCTGCTGCTCTCCAGTATTATGAGGGACTAACATAATTCAGGGAAAATTTTCACTAGGTTCTTCAGCAAAGAGTGGAGACATTGGAAAGAGAACTTGATGCTGCCATCACTGCTGCTGCTCATGCTCGTTCTGAAAAGCGGCAGGCTGAAGCAGCACAGAAAGTGGCTGAATTACGTGCTCAAGATATTACAAAAGAACTTGAGAACACCACAAGTATGTGTAGAATTCAAACCCACCATTTACTCGATTAATAGTTTGGAAAGTGATTGTTTTTTTGTTAGAATACTGGTGATATCTTCAAAAAAAAAATTGAATTTAGTGACTGTCATTTTAACTATACCCTTTGTCTTTCACCATCAATACGCGTTACACAAGAGCTCCTTTGTGCTTAATTATAATGTTGATATTAATATCCTAGAAATAACTGTGTGGACAATTTTATTGTAATTTTTTGTTGAACTGCTTATTTTCACTTTATGTAAATTCTATGAATGTTGTTGGTATGAAGGAAGTGTGGTTTAGGGTGACTCTTCATTTTAAGTTCACATTCAGCTCCAATATTAGAAGGACAAAGTTACACCACATTTGAATTCAACTAGTTTTATGCTCAGATTGAGTGAAGGTGCATGAAGATAGTGTTGGCCAATTTGTTTGGCTTGTTCATAAAGCGTGGATCTTAAAACTATTGGGAGGGTAGTTTTTTTCCCTCATTGGATTCATATATGACCTGATGAAAAGAATGTACAGAATGTAATTTTCTTGTAATGGTTAGTTTGGGTTCTAACAATTCATATTATGATAGTCCCATGGAGAGATGCAGCTATAAAAGTGATAATTAGTACCAGATAAATAGACCATCCGCATGACATAACATATGCTTGTGATTTTTTTTAAAATGTGCCAATTAACTTGAAAATCAGTTGCAATTTCTTGAAGTTATGACCTAATTCATGGGAAAAAGTCTTGAAATTCTTTACGAAAAATGTTGAAACTCAGACTCAATGCCACCAAGTTAAAAAAAGTGTGATATGTCAATGTATCACCTGTTTATATTGTAGCATTTGAATTTTATTTATTATTTTTCTTGTAACCTGGTCAAACTATGGAAATAGACCTCATGCTTTCGGGTCTCTGCATTTTGTGACTATTTATGGCATAGGGTATCATTTATGCAACGAGTCCAACAATTAACTTACCATATTTGAGTATTCAAGCTTATCAGTTTGGATAAAGTTATTTGATATTGGATATTACTCCCATATAAGATTTGAGTATTGTTGGGCCAATTTAGGGCATCTATTCCAATTGATTTTTTCATCAAACCAATTCATTGTGCATTAGCATTTTTGCCTCCTAGTTCTTCGTATCCGTTCCATTATACTCCCTCCGTTCTTAAATATAAGACCTATTTAACTAATTTGATTAGTTTAAGGATGTTAATTAAATTAGTTAAAATCACATTATATTACCAAAACACCCTAACCACCAATCTTTATTCCCACCCACTCTCCCTCCCTTATTTATTATTGAGGAGTAACAATAGGGACAACATGGGAAAATGTTGAGAAAAATTAGAAAGAGGTTTCTTATTTAGGAACAAACTCTATTTAGGAACGGAGGGAGTAGATACCAACTTTCAAACAGAGAAAGCAAACTTCACTTCACTTGTTGATATCATATTTGAGTTGCAGGAATATGCTTATTTCTCTTTCGAACCACCTTTTAAACCTTGGTTATTTCTGAACTTCCTACTTCAAGCCATATCTTCAAATTTCCATGGCTCTCAGTTTCAAGTTTCAACAAGTCCAATTTGGGATAGGGAGATTTGGGTGATCCAGTTATGGTTGATTTGTTTTTCTGTCAGTAGAAATCTGAAACAGCTGCGGTGACTGGTGAGTCATGAGTGAGAAGCTAATATTTTGAGTTCATTTGCAGAGGTGTTTGAGCTGCACATGGAAGAATTGCGTGCGAAGCAAGAAGAAATATCAAAGCGTGATAACGACATCAAACTCCTGGAAGCCATTATTCAAACACTTGGAGGTAAAGAATCACGTTCTGGTTCTGGGTAATTGTATTCTTCTGTCTTTTCAAGATTTGGTCTATAGATCATTTTTCATTACCATGTAAATTGTATCATATGAGAGAGAGTATATAAAGATCATTAACCAATCTGGTACATGATATTTTTGTTCCGGTAATGATCATGCTGTTTCCATGATTTATTTTCTCCAGTGAAAACTGAAAACGATAATCCAATCCCATGTACTGTTGATTAAAAATAACTAAAGGATAGCAGCTTAAGAAAAAAGCCATTTTTGGCTGCTAAAAAGTTGGTGTCATTTTTTTTTTTTAATATTTAAGGGGGATGTAAATACATATTTTTGCCTGAGGCATAGTTTCAATGCAAATGACTCAAAAGGGTATTTTGGGAAAATCAATGCACATTTTTAATAAATAAATAATTTTACTTATTTTCTTAATCTTTCCAAGTTAGTTAAGTAGTTCTTATACTATAGGTAGTATGTGGATTATTGATGATTCTCTGTAGACGTCGAGGCTATTTGCAAGTTATGGTTATCAAAATTCTAAATATGAAATAACATGTTTTCTATTTAAAACATGACATATTTACCTGGAAAGTATGTATGGTAGATCATATTTGCCCTGGAAATTTTTTTGGATCCAATTTGGCCCCGGAAGTGTGCAAAGTGGATCATATTTGCCCTTTACTGTTAAAATTTTTTTACCGGTATAGGGCGAATATGATCCACTTTGCTCACTTCCAGGGTAAAATTGGACAAAAAAAAAAAACGGTAAAGGGCAAATATGATCCACTTTGCATACTTCCGGGGCAAAATTGGACTAAAAAAAACTTCCAGGGTAGATGCGATCCACCGTGCATACTTTCGAGGTAAATATGATCTTTAACGGTTTAAAACATTTTGATACCAATAAAGATAAGCATGTTTGAAGAATTAAATTCATGGTCAGTGTAGCCAGAGATTCAAATAAGAGTTTATATGGCAATTTTTAAGCCACACTCATATCAAAGGGCTTATACATGAGGAGACCATTATACTAAAGATAGGGTGAATATGTAAAAATACCTATGGTAAATTGGTAATGTGCATCTGGCACCATAATAAAACTTTGGGAGCATAAATACAACAACAATAACAACAACAACAACAACAAAGCTTTATTCACTAGGTAGGGTTGGCTACATGAATCGTATGACGTCATTTGCTCTATCAGTAACAAAGTGTTTAGATATATTGTTAATTAAAAGATTTTGTTTTACAACTTTACTGAGTGTTCGTCTCAGTCTCCTTTTTCATGTTTTAATAGAACTTCATACTGTTTGATCTACTCTCCTTACTAGCGCATTTAATGGCCTTTTTTTTGGTGAAATTCTAATGGCCTTCTTTGGATATGTCCAAACCATCTAAATGATTTTCTACTATTTTCTCACTAATAAGTGCCACTTCAACTCGTTCGTATATATGATTATTCCGAATCTTATCTTTTCTTGTATAACCACACATTTATCTTAACATCATCAATTTAGCTACCTCATTTTATGTTTATATTGTCCCTTCAAAGCCCAACATTCACTACCATATAGTATTGCTGGTTTTATAGCAATGCGATAAAACTTCCTTTTTACCTTATGGGGTACTTTTCAGTCGCAAAGAACTCCAGTAGCTTTCCTCCACTAATACCACCCAATTTGAATTCTATAGTTGACATCGTCATAATCTCGTAGGTGTAAATACTTACTATAAATTTAAAAGAGTGTAAATTTGTTTTTCCGTTAAGATGAGTTAACGATAATTAAGTTTAAACGTGGGTCCCACAAAATTCTTCCACAAAATGAGTTACATTTAACTCATATTAATGGAAAACCAATTTTGTACCATTTTATATTATGATAAATATTTATGTCCCCAAGGTTATATTATAGTACCATATGCACATTTGTGAATTTATTTTAGGTATTTTTATACCTTCAACC
This sequence comes from Mimosa bimucronata, assembly GCA_037074515.1. NCBI lineage: Eukaryota > Viridiplantae > Streptophyta > Magnoliopsida > Fabales > Fabaceae > Mimosa > Mimosa bimucronata. The sequence goes on from CM073441.1 coordinate 24,737,618, forward strand.
CTTAAAGACAATGATAAAACCTTGAGCACGACACATGAAACCACTCTGCAAATCCGTATAGCTAATATGAAATTTAAAATGAGTGATGCTATCATTTAGCCTTATGTCATAGCAATTTTAAATAAAGTTCGGAGTGATCATGTATACTTTAAAAAAAGCATTAAAAAATGAGGGGAAAATGAGGATGAATCCCTATTTGACAAATTAATTGGAAATTGGATCTGACATGTGTTTAATATAATTATCATTTGTGGGTGTTAGGTCCCATTCCCAAATTATTAATTTGTCAAATGGGGAATTTATCTCCAATTTTACCTAAAATGGGAAATTTTATCTTATTAGAAAATGTTTAAGAAAGTAGAACTTCAATTATTGTTGACTTAAAATCGAGACTGTTATTAAGTTGGACCAACATAATTGAGCCAACATCAATTATGGGCCAATGTCAAAAAGATATCGGGTGTGTTTGGATCGACTTCTGGAAAAGTGACTTATATATAAGTTAAGCTGAAAATAAGTCAAACTGAAAGTGACTTTTATGTTTGGATGGGCTGTTAAAAAAATGACTTATAAGTCAGTTGAACTTTTAAACATGTTTGGATGAACTTCTTGAAAAGTAAGGTTAAGATAAAAACGACTAGAATAATAGAATTAAATTAAGATTATCCATTAAATTTTTGAGTTATGATGATTTTGAGTGAAAAATTAAAATTACCTTAAAAAAATAAAATGGAAATTTAATTAAAATTATTTGCAAACATAATAAAATGGAAATTTAAATAAATATAAGTAATGGATAAAAAGTCATATGAATTAAATCATACAAACATAAAGTTTTTTAGCTAAATAATAATACATATAATTATTGGATCATATGCTTTCTACATATGTTATTAAAAAAAATGCTTTCTACATATATATATATTTTGCCAGTGTACATATATATAATATAATATATATGTATATCAATTTTTTTTTAATTTTTACATGGCAGATCAATTATATATGAATGAATTTAATAATATATATATATGAACGAAGAAGAGGTGTTGGCAAAAAAAAAAGAGGGAAAGCAACGTAGGGTCCATACGGATCAGAGAGAGGAGAGAGGGGTGAACAACTTTTTGCTCATGTTTTTTGTGGGTCCCGCCGCAACAAAAATAAGTTCTTTTGCAACAGTAATAAGTTGAACAGATCAACTTATAGTTTATTGGGTTGAGTTGCTATAAGTTCTTTTATTTGGGTAGGTCAGCCAAACAAGAACCACAAGCCCTTCTTAATTTTAAGTCCTTTTTGTCAAAAATAAGGACTTATTTTGGGCAAAGTAACCCAGCCAAACACCCTCATCATGGGTCAGCTGCATTACGTCAAGAAATTGAAACGAACTCTGTCCATATTTTTTGTTGGCATAAAAACGAGGAACTTGGTCCATATTTGAGTCTATTGAAAAAGAATAGGGTTAATGTAACTTTTGGTCCCTGAACTTTCACTCAATTTTGGTTTTGGTTCCTGAACTTTAAAATTTTTGGTTTTAGTCCCTGAACTTTCGGTCAATTTTGGTTTTGTTCCATGGACTTTGAAATTTGGGAGAATTGCAAATAAGTCCCAAACAAGAGAATTAATTTCAAACAGGTCCATTAACAACTCTTTCACTTGTTAACCAAGGCTATTGGAGTTGTTAATAGCTGTCATTAACAACTCCTTGGGACTTTTCTGAAATTAATTCTCTTGTTTGGGACCTATATGCAATTGTCCCTTTTTGGTTTTTGTCTCTGAACTTTCTGTCAATTTTGGTCTTGGTCCCAGAACTTTCCGTAATTTTGGTATAGGTCCCTCAACTTTAATTTTTATTTTGAAGTTTTTTAAAACTGAGGGACCAATACCAAAATTACTGAAAGTTCAGGGACCAAGACCAAAATTGACCTAAAGTTCAGGGACCAAAACCAAAATTGAACGAAAGTTCAGGGACTAAAACCAAAATTGAGTGAAAGTTCAAGGACTAAAAGTTATATTAACCCAAAGAATATTAACTCATTCTTGAGTCCTCACACGAACTTGATCCATATTTGAGTCTATTGGAAAAATATATTCACTCACAAGTGCCCAAATTAAAATTAGAATGCCCAATGCTTTAACTTCAACGGGAGAAATCAGGTTTAAAAAAAAAATTCAATAGGAGAATAAGGCCTATAGAAAATAAAAATTTACAGCACCGAAAAGAAATATAGAATCTATGACAAAACTCTCACTGTTCACAAATAAATAAATAAACAGTGGGACCTATTTTATATTTTTATACTTATATAATTATGAGGTTCACTTCATTATCATTTTAATTGATAGTTATGGTCTTAAATCAACTGTATTTATAGTCACCTCATTATCTTTTATTTTTGCCGGACACCTCATTATCTTTTTAATTGAATAGTTATTGTAATTATTTATAATGTAGCAAAAAATGTATGCATTGGATTGATTTTTTTTTTTATAAATAACCATTATAATTTAACTTGTATCAAATTATATTATATTAAATGTAAATCGCTAATTTTGTCAATCTAACTGTGGTGATTAGGGAAAAAGAGAAAAAAAGAGTGAGGAGAGAATTCTAACCCTCCGACTTAATTAAAATGAGATTTCATGAAATCCCTTAATTAAATAAAGGTCCCTAATTTGATAAAAAAAAAAAAAAATCCTAAGGGACCTTAATTATATTAGGTTCTAATATTTAACAACTGTTTAAATTCTTGGTCACTAATAATGTTTGATAAGACAATGACAACTTTCTGGGTCTTTATAACAACGATATCATTCACAACTACTGTCAATTCTTGGTAACTAACGATATTTGACCAAACAATAAAATTTTTTTGGGCATTTATAACAATATTATTAGCATTATTTGCATAGGTTTAAATACGTGTTCATTAACAACTTTCGAATCGAAGAAGACGACAACTTTTTGTTTTATTTATCTTAATTAACTTCCTTCAATTCAATTGGAATTACAATTTGGTCAAAAAAAATTAAAATTGTAATTAATTTCCTCTTTTAAGAATTCGTGGCGGTGCAAATAAATCATAAATCAATAAATCAATATTTCAAGTCGGGAAAATTAATCAGAGGCCCCTAGGAGGACACATAATAAGAGAGAGGTCCCACTAAATGCTCAAATTAAAGTAGGGTCCCATGGGACCTTATTTCTATTATGTTTTAAACCCAATTTACCCTTTTACCCCTTTCATTAAATACCAAAAACCCAATTCATTCTTCACTCCCTTTCAACTTTCATCACTGATGAAGCTTCCTAAGAACCCTAGATTTCGCCTCCATCCTTGCACCGTAGATTTTCGCCGGCCGTCTTCGTCTCAGCCAGGCTATGGTTCGCTCAAAGACGGCCGGCAAAAATCCATAGTACAAGGATGGAGGCGAAATCTAGGGTTCTTGGGAAGCTTCATCAGTGATGAAAGTTGAAAGGGAGTGAAGAATGAATTGGGTTTTTGGTTTTTAATGAAAGGGATAAAAGAGTAAATTGGGTTTAAAACATAATAGAAATATGAGCATTTAGTGGGACCTCTCTCTTATTATGTGTCCTCCTAAGGACCTCTAATTAATTTTCCCAAAGTTTCCGAGAAGAAGGCGGAGAAGAAGAAGAGAGCAGTTTCAAGCTAGCACGAAGAAATCCAGCCTCCCTTCCAAAGAAGCTCCAAGTGTCGAAGTAGCTTGATTTCTTATTCAGCATCAATGGAGGGATCTTCATCCCGTACTAACAGTAAACGTCCCCTCACGGAAGAAGACGATGGTTTTAACAAGCCGCCTGCGTAATTTTCTTTTGCTTTCTTCATTAACCTTATTCTGATTCATGCCTTAATTGATGCCTATTGGGAAAATACTGCTTCTTGGTAGAGTCAATTATCTGCCTTATGTTTTTAGAATGGGTGGTGTTCAAGGTAGCGGTTTAGCCTTATGCCTTCATTGATATAAAGTTGAACTTTGGGTGAAAAACACGGAATTTCGTATGGAGTTTTATCAATGATTCTTGACTTATGTATGTGCATTGATGCGGGAAGGTGTGGAATTGAGCCTTGTTTTAATGTTCGTTTTTTATGGACGAGGTTTTAGTATTTGTTATGAGCTGGGGAGCTAACTTGATGGTGCTTACATTGAAACCTATGTTACTCTGACTTTAACTGAGTGGATTCTTATATGCATTCTTTATGCAGGCAAACGAGTGTTCGTTTTTTTTGAGCGAGGTTTTAGTATTTGTTATGAGCTGGGGAGCTAAATTTGATGGTGCTTACATTGAAACCTGTGTTACACTGACTTTGACTGAGTGGATTGTTATATGCATTTTTTATGCAGGCAAAAGAGGGTTAGGTTTCCAAAGGGTAAGAAGGTAAAGCCGGGGGAGGAACCAGTGGTGGACAAAGGACCGGTTGAGGAGGAGGATGCAGATGACATGATGAATCCCCGTCACGCAGCTAAAGAGCGGGCTAAACGCAGGAGCCAAATAACTACTGAACTCTTTAGTGAGGACAGTAGAGGTATAGCAAATGACATCTCGACTGCTGAAGTCAAATATGAGGTTTGTTACAACTTTTTTTCTTCGGGGCCAATAGATGATTTTATTTCAAATTAACTTCAATGATGACAATAAATTTCAATTAGGCTGGCTGCATTGACCAATTTTCTCCCCATATCCATGAGCAGAACAAATAATTCATTACTTTATGAATTTGTAACAACCTTTTCTTTGGTGGTCCATGCTAACAGAGTTGTATTCTTCCTTATACCTATTCTTCAATTGGCATTTTGACATCAAGTGAGGTTGCATGTGTAGGGAAACATTTGTATCATTTTTGTTTTATCTTGTACTCTCATGTTCTGCTTTTGTAGCCAATGCTGTAAGTATAGACTATATTTGTTGTTCGGTATGTGGACTTTAAATTTTTATTTCTTAAAAATAAAATTTTAGATACTTAAGCTTAAAGCACTAGTTGGCAATAAATATTGTCATGGTTCTCAAACTACGATTATATATATTTTGTGTCTGCGAGTGAGTCACCAGCTGATTATACAAGGGAAAGGTTTGTGCAACTCTGAAGTACCCATGAATGATTTCTCTTTATGCGTTGATAACTTGATCAGGTGATGGTTAATGGAATTTATTAATGATTTAATGTAATTGGCTTGCTAGTATGTTCAGTCTGCTTGGCTTGCATCCCCCCTTTTTCAACTGTTTGCAACCCCTTGGGCACACACTTATTATTTATTCTCTTTATGATTTCGATTGCTTGGATTTTAGCAATACAAACTTCTGAAGGCTAGCATGAAAGATGTCATTTTGTTATAACTTGGAATGTGGAAAATGTCTTTCCTTGGTCGGCACCCATGTTCATGGCAAATGTTAGCAGTTTCATCTGTTGTAAGGTTATGGAAAGGATAAGCAATGATGGCCTATATATTTTGGTAGGATAATGAAAATTTTGTTGACGATGGGATTCAATTAGAACCTTTCAACCTAAATAAAGAGAGGGAAGAAGGTTACTTTGATGCAGAGGGAAATTTTGTTGAATACGTCAGAGATAATGAGATTAAGGTGAGTTTCCCCCCCACTTCTTTTCTTAGTTCTGCACTTGTAACGTGATTTTGATTACTGAGTATATTTTCAGGATGCATGGCTTGATAATGTTGAAGTTGATCCTAAATATTCTGCATTAAATTATACGGAAACAAATGATGAAGAAGAGATCCAAGACCTTTCCTCTAAGGACATTGGAGTCATGAAGAGGCGCATTGCAAATGCCCTTGAGCCAGGAGAAACAGTAAGCCTACACTTTATCTTTCTTAAGTCATCAGTGGTTCTTTTTTGGTTTGACAACTTTTCCCCATTGAGGTAGTGTTGTATAATGGACAACACTCAGTGCGGATCAGGTTGTCTATTTAGTTGAACGTGATTTGTTGCTAAGGCCATGAAGTTTTCAATTTGCTTTTTAAGGGAGTTTATATGCTTCATAAAACACAAGTAAAGATAACAAGAGAAATGGAAATTTCAGCTTATTGTTAACTTTTTTGTTTACACATCCCTGTTGTTCTTTGTCAAGGGAAGAATACTTGATATTCCTCAATATTAAAACTTTGGTCTTCAAAATAAAAGGCAAGAAAGGGTTCTGCCATGGTAAGCTAAATCCGGGCAGGAGCTAATTTCCATTTCCATGTTAAATTGTATGTCATGTTCAACCAGAAGGGTTAGCGGGGTCTCACTTTATTCTGATTTGATAATATGGCTTCATCATCACTCTTTTTTTACTAATCAGGTCAAATCTAGGCATGATTAGTGTTCTCTCACAGGATGGGGAGGTTACAAGTTCATGAAGAAACTGAAATTTGTGAATGAGGAATTGATAATTTGGAATAGCAATGTTTTTTGAATTTGAGAACTAGGATTTGTAAAAGGGATGTTCTTTGACGGTTACAGGCTTCAGATATGGTTGAGTGAGAATTATTGGGATGAAGATTAGTATGGACAATGGTTGGTCATTAGGATTGAGGTTAAGGGGCTAGATTGGGCTCTTATGCTGGAGCTTCATATATGATTTGAAGGACCTGCCAGGGAAAGAATTTGTCTTTTTTGTTTAGACAGACGATGAGGAGGTTAGATGTGTGATTTGGGAAATAGATAAAGGAGAGGGAATCTGGTCTATATGGTCTCGTCCTTTTTGAAAGAGCTTGCTGATTTGTTGTGAGTGGTGAACTGATGAAGGTTTTGATTTATTCTTTTTCATAATGGTAGGATAGCCACCTCACATAATGGTGGAATCAATGTATTGAGATGTGCGATTATAGACATATTAGCTTAATGTGTAGATTCTTGGGGATACCATATATAAAACGCAAAATGGCAAGTAGGCAAATCTTAAATGCAGGGTTGGTAGCAAATGAAGTTGTGGAGAGTAGTCCGTATATCAAATGTAGAAATAAGAAAGGTTGCTTTTTGGGTTGGATTTTGAGAAATCCTATGATAAGGAAAACTATAAGGTGAGAGAAGAAATTTTAGACCATTGTGTATGTGCAGAATGAAAAATTATTTTTAGTTAGTATGTATTCATTGATATGTAGTCTATGGGTGTTGTTTAACCGTTGGTTGTTTTCTTTCATTTGGAGAGTCTTTTATCCTCTGTTTAGTAATTTTCTGTACTCTTCTCATAGATGCCATTTGCATGCATGATTGCATGAATCTATCTGCACATGCACGTTCTCTTCAATTCTTGCTATTTTAGACCATTGTGTGTAAGCTGAAATGCAGTTTAGAGGTAATAGGTATGCTTTGATAAGTAGTCTGTGGGTGTCATTTATTGCATTGGGTTAAATTATTTTCTTCCAATAGGTCTTACAAGCTTTGAGAAGGTTAAAAGGTAATAATGACAGAAAGGCAAAGATGTCACCTCAGACTAAGATTTTATTTGACCAACTGACAGAAGATGCCATGAAGCTGATGGAGAATGGTGAATACAGTTAAGTTTTCTTTGAGCTTATTTAAATCCTTAGATGGCTAAAGCCGTTTTGCATTATTTGGCATTAGATACTTCATGTTATGCAGATTGCTTATTAGACTTTCTCATCAGCTTATTTGGTTACTATTTTTTTCCCATCAGATGTCTATCACGAAAAGCAAGAGGTTTTCCAGCGTGAAGCAGGTTATTGTTACACTCATAATGCCTTTATTTTGTATTTGTTGTATCTATTGTTCTGTTCATCTAATGGCTTATGTTCCACATCGGAGTTACATATTTTTTGAAGTAAATAGAGCTAAATTGTGATTAATGATTAATAATAAAAGAAGAAATAATGTTAAAAAGGAAGAGTAGTGCAGAGGGAATGAGATAGGAATCATCCACAAGAAAGTAAAAGAAAAGTATATATTTGAACCTGCTGTTACTGCCCAGTCCCTCTGCATATCTATGGGACTCTCCCTTAAAAGATTTCTGAGCAGAACGTGGAGCTCCAGTGAGATGCCTTACACTATCCTAGTCCATTATCCATCTTATGATGTGAAGACAACCTTATAAAAGCAAGCATTGAGCTCCAACCTAATACCTCCGAACCAGATAAAGAGAAACTTCCTAAAGCCTTTATATGTACCGAACTATTATTGTGACCCTGAAGATTGGTGGTTCCTTAACATTTTATTCCATACAGAAACAGTCCTTCAGCATTGCTAGAGTAAATACTCTCCAGTTTCTGCAGTAGAACCTACTATTAGGACTAAGATACAAATGTGAGGAAATAAATACGCAGTTTTGTTCTTTTAATTTGGCCTAGTTGCAGACTTTCCAGATGCACTTCTTGTATGATTCTGCTCAATATGTACTTATGGTATGGACAAAGATGATTGGATTTGCATCTCACGATCGCCATCCTTTCAATTCATTAAATTCAAAGTCAGCATTTTCTTAATGCTACCATAATAAGCTGTACACCCTTTCATTATGATACATATAATTTGAGGATCAGGTCAGAGAAGTTGTTTCAGTTGTAGCATTACTCGCTTAATCCTTTTGTTATATTCAACTTTCAGAAGGATATGAGAAATTGGCCCTGGCAAAAGGAGATGGCACGTCATCTCATTCAGTTGAGGGGAATTCTAATTTGAATGGGGGGAAAGACATGTTCTCTGATGACATGGACTCTGGTTTGGTCCCGGCAACAGTCTCCAGTGGTGCTTCCAATTTAAACGTCTCTACTACAGAAGCCTCTGTCAGTGGTGCAGACGAGTATGATATGTTTGCAGATGATGATACAGTAAAACCATCTGCTGAAGAACACAGTGCACCTATTCAAACATCATCAGATGCCCAAAATTTTGATTCTGATGGTAACATTTTTTAAAAATTGGTTCTAGAAATGTCATATGAAATGAAATTAATTTATAACTTTTTTATATGAATAAGTTTTTGCTTGACATGGCTCTACATTTGCTTTCTCAGGCGGAGCATTGCAAAATGATTATGTGTATGACGAGTCTACTGGGTATGACACTTCACAAGTTTTCTTCCTTCTAAAATTTTTGGAAATGATTCAAGTAATAATAACGCAGTCTATTTTTATTTGAAAGGAAAGGAAGACGTTTTCATATGAACCTTGGGATTATGCAGATCTGGCCTTTGTTACAGCTACTTTAATTATTTTATCATCAAACCTCATGTGCACTGAGAGCAAGCATGATAGTTTCTCTGTGCTAGTAAATCATCAGTCTTCCATTATCATCTTTTGATTTCCTTGTTAGCAAATTTTAAGCATGTGATACATCCTTTTGGGGTTGAATGGGGGCTTGTTCATGACATTGATATAAATAGAAAATGATCATCCAAAGGTGGTCAGTTTGAATGAACTGTTCAAGAAGAAAATCATCATAGTGTTGAAGGCCTGATCTGACATCCCTATATTTGATGGGCCAGGTATTACTACAGCAGCAGTTTGGGCTATTATTATGACCCAAATACAGGACTTTATTTCTCTGCAGCATCTGGGCAATGGTATTGTGCTTTTCTCCTAATGTGTGTGTTTCGCTGTCTCACCTTTCATCCTGATGTTACCCATCTCTTTAGTTTTTTTTTCATCTAAAAGAAAATAACCTCTTTAATTTCTTTAGGGGGGCAAGACAAAGCTTTTAATTCACACCTTCTATCTTATCTGTGTCGATGTGATAGATATAATTCTTGCTGGCATATATTGAGGTGATCTGGTGTTTACTTGAAAAAACCATTTGTCAATGATTAATATTTGATAGAAAATAAAATTTCAGGAAAATAATCTTTTAGGCTAAAGTATACGTCCAATTCTCTTGGTTTACATCAAATTTTGGTTTGGTCTTTTTAATTTATAAGTGTTTTTGGTCCCTTAATGTTAACATTGTTAGTCTCATTAATGGCTGTGTTCTGTTTAAAACAGCCATCTCTAATCAAACTGAGAGAGTTCCAGTGTTATCATTTCTAATTTTTAATCATAATCTGCACAATGACAATTTTCTTTCTGTACAAATTTAGGTACTCGTATAATGAGGAGACTGGCACATATGATGAAGTTAAAGAGACTGCATCAAATGTGAGTTGAGGGTTTTATTTTCCTGTGGAATATGTATAGACTAGTAGAAGTACTCGTGATCATTGGGCATCAATAGGGAGATGTACAGATACAGAAGCACTAACTTCATCTTGGCACATGTTGTGGGAGTTTCTACTTATTCAGTAGCTAGAGTTGTGGTGCTTATATGTAGAACCTCTTGAAATTTTCTGTCACATTGCTTCTTGTTTGTTACGATCAGAATATTCTTGCACGATTCTAATTATGTATTTCATTATATTGATTTGGTGAATTTAGAATTTTTCTTTTAATTTATTGTTAAAAAAATTGAATTCATGTTTTATTGAGTAGGTAAAAGTAGCATTGTTGTCAAATTTGCGAGTTGACTCTCCGATTTTACCGTTTTTACGACTCTACCTAAACAAAACGTGTTACGAGTCACTTAAATTCATACTGCCTGTAAACTTGGTAAAAACTCATGAGTTTACATGCCGAATTTACCGTTTTTACGTTTCTAACTTACGGATAATCGTATTAACTTGCTCTAAATCTCATGTTTATTATTTTTATTTGACCATATTCAATGAATTTATATATAAATATCAGAGAAATTTCTTTGAGTTGGATAAAGTATGAATGTTGATATATTTAATATAAAATATTTTCAAGTCAAATTATTGTTTTTTGTATTTCTTATCTAATTATATACCGGAAACACGTATTTATTAATAAAGATAAATTCTTACGAGTTTACCATCCGATTTTACATTCTTTTCATGAGTTAACTTAAAGTTGGTCCGCTGGCCTACTCATCCCGAGCAAGGCATGATCACCCTTTGGGAGATGTGGTATGAGGTGTCCATTCTTATTTTTTGTGTGGCATCCAGTTTTTAAATTAACTACAGCCATCATCCTGAAATATTTTTATAGAACCGATATCCTAAATTTAGTAGCTTTTAGTATATCCAACCTGAAGTATTTTTTATTTTTTTTATTAGCATATAGTATCCTGAATTAAAAAATTTTAAGTTTTTTTTAAATCTAATATTTTTCTAGTTAACCTTATCTTAGGTGAATTTTAATGCATCCACTACTCATGAAGTAATTTCAGCGGTACTCACTAGTTGATCACACTAAACAGTAATCGATTTAGATACTAGGTCAAGAAAGAGATGTTCTAAATCAATTAATCAAATTCATTTTTTTAAAAATATCATTAAAAAATGAAACGAAGCTTTCTGAAACATCGGAGAAAGTTTTATGTTGTGTGTGATTTACATCAATAAAAAAATCTTATGACTAAGAATTCAACGTAACCCACTCTTGTATTACTAAAAAAACTTTAAATAGACATGGCTCAACCCAAATAAGCAAAAGAAATTAATGGAAAAAAAAAATGTCGAGGGGCATCTCATCCCAAACGGCACCATTTGAGTATTCCTCCTCATTGAGATTCGTATTGTTGATAATTTAAGTTAACCCAACCTTTATATTTATTTGCTTAGGAAAAAAAAGATGAAATATTGTTGATATGGAGGAATGTGATACCATACTTTCTAAATTAAGTTGACCCCCCTATGTGGTTATTAATTACGCTTTCATAACTTGCTGCTATATAAATTCCCCTCAAATGTGGGTATAATTAGTGTGCGTTTCTTTCAAGGTTGTCAAACATGAGTTTAAGTAAACTCGTGAAAAGAATGTAAAATCGAATCGTAAACTCGTAAGAGTTTACCTTTATTAATATGTGTTTCCAGTATATAATTAGATAAGAAATACAAAAAAATGACAATAATTTGACTTGAATATATTTTAAAAATAAATATTTGATATTTCATGAAATTTATATATAAATTCATTGAATATGGTCAAATAAAAATAATTAACATGAGATTTATAGCAAGTTAATATGATTTTCCGTAAGGTAAAAATGATAAATTTAGCATATAAATTCGTGAGCTTTTACCAAATTTATAGCCAATACGAATTTAAGTGACTCGTGACAAGTTTTGATTAGGTAGAACAATACAAACGGTAAAATCGGAGAGTCAACTCGCCAGTTTAACAACAGTGGTTTCTTTTAATGGAAACGTACTTTCAGCAAAAGAATTTCTTGTATCTCACAAAAATAACATTTAAGTGAAATCCATGAAAATGCCTATAACATAGTATGTAAATGTGCAAAACACTAAGTCATGGAGCTTCAGGGTAACCAATCAAGTGTTCTTCAAGGGACATGTGGGAGAGCCTTATTGTATGGCAGTAGGAATTGGCTAGCAAAAGTATGGTGGAGCAATCGCCATGATATATTTGTTCATCAGTCGAACAATCGGCATGATATATTTGCTTGCATTTCAGCGAAAAGGTCACTGGAGCATGGTTCAAAAAACCGGCTCGGACCGGCCGGTCCGACCGGAAAACCCGGAACCCGGTCCAGAAAACGGTTCTAGCCACTATTCGCCCTGTGGGGAGCATCGACCCGGAATATTCCGGGTCGAACCGGCCGGGTTGATTCGACCCGGCGGGTTGATCAACCCGGCCGGTTAGCACAAAAAAGCCTTCTTCCCCCCTGAAACGGTGCCGTTTCAAACATTAAAAAAAAAATAGTCAGAGCTTAGCATTTTATCGTGGCAGTGGGGTTCACTTTCCCTTTCTTTCCCATTGTTCTTCACTTCTTCGCTCTTGCTTCTTGCCCTAATCGAAGGACGACGGCGGCTCGGCAAGCAGCGGTTGGGGCGACGGCGAGAAGCGGTTGGGCCGATAGCGAGAAAGGGAAGGGGCGACGGCATCTACAGGTGAGTTCTGGTTCGATGCTCGGCGCTCATGTAGCTTTCCATTTTCCATTTTTGCTTGTAGCTTTACATTTTCGCAGCTCATGTAGCTTTTATCATCTTTTAAGGTTGATTCCTAATTTCTGATTGCTCTGGTGAAGGAATGCTCTGATCGGTTGTAGCTTCAAGGGGTATTTGCTTGCGTTTTGTTTTTTGGTTTTTTGCTTAAGCTCAGTCTTACTTCATTTGAATGCTCTGATCGGTTGTAGCTTCAACAGGCATTTGCTCGTTTTTTTTTGGGTTAAATTTAGTCTTACTTCATTTGAATCTCAGGTGAATTCAGCTTTTGCCTTTTGTTGTTTCATCTCTTGATCTGTACTGGTTCTTGATCTGCATTGGTTCATTGACTTGCTTAATTATTATTCTGGATTTGCTTGAAAGACATGAATATCAAATTGCTGCTCTGTTGTTTTTTAATTGCGCATGTTGTTACTCACACACTAACACTTTAACGTTATATTAGTGGCAGATTTGTGTTGTGGAAATTTTGTAAAATGTTTATTTGTTTATTGGAACACTGTTTTTTATTGGTTATATTTAGACTTATAATGCTGCTATGTTGTTTTAAAACGTACAATTATAATGCTGCTGTATTGTTTTAGAGACTTCTTGTTGAATGATTTGCTATTTTAAACCAGATATGGATATATCAAGTTCAGGAAATGACAATATCTCTCATGGTTCGAATAGCGAACAACCCACTCCCAATTCCAACACTAATCCTAATAGCACTCCAAATTCCAGCACTGATGTCTCTCCCACTCCCACATCCTTATTTCGTACAAAAACTGATCCAGCATGGGAATACTTTACCCATAAAAAAGAGGGGACTCAAAATGTATATACCTGTCTTTTTTGTGCTAATAGCTATAGAGGGGGTGGGATAAATAGGATGAAATATCATCTTGCTGGTATTGCCGGTCAAATTGCTTCTTGCAAAAAAGTTCCTCAAGATGTGCGTCATAGGATAGCAGAGACTTTGAAAGCATCTTCAAAGAGAAAGAGTGTTGAGGATATAGAAGAAAATGTTGAAGAAGATAATGTTAATCCACCAGGATCTGAGCAAACATCCAACAAGAGGAGAGCTCCTGGGACTATGGATAATTACTTTGCTCCAAGGACAACTCTCGGTTCTCAACCAACCATCAAGAGTGCATTAGTTACAAAAGAAGCACAACACACTGTTAAGATGCTTCTTGCTGAGTGGGAATTTGTCAATTGTATCCCTTTTAATGCTTTTGATTGCCCTTTATTTCAAAAAGCTGTGGATGGAATGTGTTCAATTGGGCCTGGGTTTAAAGCTCCAAGTGCTTATGACTTTAAAGTCAACTTGTTGGGGGAATGGAAAAAAGAATGTCGGTTACTCATTGATAGTCATCGAGCTAACTTGGCAACTCATGGATGCACACTCATGGCTGATGGATGGACTGATATGAGGCAACGTATTTTGATTAACTTCCTGGTTTATTCTATACATGGTATGGCGTTTGTGAAATCTGTTGATGCATCTGATATAGTGAAGGATGCTAGGAACTTGTTCAATTTATTTTGTGAAGTCATTGAGTGGGTTGGTCCTAAAAATATTGTTCATGTTGTGACTGATAATGCTGCCAACTATGTTGCTTGTGGAAGGATGATTAAAGAAAAATATGGTAGGATTTATTGGACATCTTGTGCTGCTCATTGTTTAAATCTTGTATTGAAAGACATTTCAACCATTCCTCATGTGTCAGACATAGCATCAAAAGCATCAAAGGTAACAGTGTTTGTATACAACCATATGATCCTCTTATCTTGGTTAAGGAAAAGGCCAGGTTGGAAAGAAATTGTGCGTCCTGGTGCAACGAGGTTTGCCACTACCTTCATTACATTGCACAGCATATACCAACACAGGCATGATTTACGAGCCCTTGCTATTGATAAGCACTTTGCTGAGCATAAGTTATCAAGGACTGATGCAGGAAAGATTTTTAGTGCAATTGTATTAGACAACCGGTTTTGGAATGACTGTTTTCTAATTGTGAAGGTTGCAACCCCTCTTGTAAAGTTGTTGAGGATTGTTGACTCCGATGAGAAGCCTTCATTGCCTTATGTTTATGAAGGCATGCGTAAGGCAAAAAATGCAATCAAGGAGATCTTTAACAGGGATAAACAGCAATACAAGCAATATACATTGTTTATTAAAAAACGATGGGATAAACATTTGAAGACTGATCTTCATGCGGTTGCATATATGTTGAACCCTGCAATTATGTATGGTGGATTGTTTGTTGACAAGCCAAGCATATCGAAGGCTATGCTTGATGTAGTGGAGTCATACCCAGATGAATTTAACAGCTTCAAGGTGATGGGGCAAATTTCCATGTATGTTGAAGGCACTGAATCTTTTGCAAGACAAACATGTAGGGAAGGATCTCATAAACTAGACCCTTGTAAGTTTTCATTTTCATTATTTAAGAGCATAGTCATGGTCATTTATTAAATTCAATTAATATCACATGTTAAATTGTTTTAATTTTGCAGATCGATGGTGGTCATACTATGACTATTCAGTTCCAGAATTGCAACGTCTTGCAAAACGTATTCTTAGCCAAACTTCTGCTTCTTCTGGCTGTGAGAGGAATTGGAGCTTATTTGATCGCATTCATACAAAAAGAAGGAACAGATTGGAGCATCAAAAGCTGAATGATTTGGTTTATGTAAACTACAATTTGCGATTAAAGCATAGGTAATCTTATAAATTATCAATATTTTTATCTAATATGGATTAATATTTGATTGTATTTTTATTTGTCATTAAAGGAATACATTGAAGAAGAAGGATATACGTTATGATCCAATTGATATTGAATCCATTGAGAAAGTGGATTTTTGGGTGGCTGAAGAAGATCCCAGTCCAGTATTTTGTGGTGTAGAGATGGAACATCTTGAAGATGTTCTGCATGCTAATGTGGAAGGTATTGCAAATTCATCAATTCTTGATAGGATTATAGAATTGTGAGTTTTATTACACATATCGATTAATGTTAATTTTTGTCACACATAGGTGATGGAGATATGGAAATTGTTGGATCTCCAGCTTTGAATGATGATGTTACGACTCCTAGTTCTTTCCCCTGCCCAGTTCCTGATGCCCCAGCTCCTAATATTTTAGCTCCTCATGTCCCAGCTCCTAATATTTTGGCCCCTAATGTCTCATCTGCAATTAATTTTAATGAGCTGAATGATCTTGATAGTATTGATTGAAGGATTGCAAGGAATTTGTGTTAAACATTCTCAATGTTGTTATATTTTGTTTTTGAAACAGTTAGACTATTGTTGGATTTCCTTATATTCTGATATTAATGTTGGTGTGTTTTGTTATTAATTATCTAATTATATTATTTTAATATGGCCGGTTCGACCCCGAGTCGACCCTCAGTTGAACCCCTGACCCTTGACCCTCTGCCTCGGCCGAGTCGATCCCCGGTCCGAGTTTTTGAACCTTGCACTGGAGCATCATCTAGTGACAACAAGACGCAGTGTAGGTAAGGAGTCGAGAATTTGCTGGGAATTCCTTAGGCAGATGAAAATATAATGCAGAAAAACCCAAATCAATGTGGCACTCTGGATCATTTTCTGGGTCGAATTGGAATCTAGAAAGTTCAAACATTTATTACTAATCCTTTTTTATATATATATAAACTTTATTACTAAAATTCTAACTGTAGGAACTTATTAGAAGCTCAGTCTTGATCCAGAATGTGTAACCTTCATCCATTTATGCGTGTATAATCATTTCTTGTATAAATTTACCTAACTTTAAATTAATATAACATTTAATAAAAGAGTATTTTAGAAACACCAAGTCGCATTTAGTATAATTAATTTATCTAACTTCTTAAATCTACGAAAATTAGTTAAAAGTATAATTAATTTATCTAACTTCTTAAATCTACGAAAATTAGTTGAAGTATCAATCCTTGGCCAATAAATTTAAACAATGCTGTTCCAAGTATTGAACCGGAAAAACACCTATTTGAAAAATAATCTTACGAAAAAATAATCATTTGTCACTCTTCAGAAGGACATTTGGAGGTTGAAATAAAACTTGAAAATTTGGTTTGATAATATTGTCACATTAAGTTTGTTCCAAAAAATTTCTGCCTGTTGCCACTTCGGCATTATTTAAGACCAAACAATTATTAATGCAGTAAAAGTAAATTCCATCTAGTCACTGTAACGTTACTACTTGACTAAATCATCATCAATCACCAATCACCAATCAACCAATCACAAGTCATCCAGAAATGAAGGGCAACCAAGATCAATGCTCATACTTTTCTTGACGCTGCAAATCCAAATCAACTTTTCACTCCCCTCCCAATTCCTCATACCATTCAAGCCCTGAAGGACCCAATTTCTTGACGCTGCAAAGATAGTCACATTGGGGGCCCTTTTCCCTCAAACTTGCAACAATTCACGTTACCACAGAATATCATAACCAGAACCGGACCACATAAACAAGGAAACTAACAGAAAAAGAGTACGAGTCAGGGTTACACAAGGACAGGGAAAACCAAGTCACCGACCATGATTGGCTCCAAACTTGAGCATGGACATATCGAAGTTAACAGATAAATTCCATGTTTCTCAAATTAAGCAATAGAAAAGCTCTAAATTATGCAATTAGTTGTTAATAATAGCTTATATCATTTAAAAGCAAATTCCCAAAATGACAAGAAAGCAAAAGGCACTAAAATGCAACAAAAACAACCCACCTTAAAATACAAACAATTAAATGCTTTCCGAGAATATAACTCGCCAGTCTGACAAATCTGTATGAAAGATGTCTATAATACCCCTTGCATTAATTAAAAAAATGCAAATAAATGGGCATCTACGATGACAAAAATTGATGGATTAAAATGAGAAACAAATATGAACAAAACATTTTGCATCTTTTTTCTATATCATAGATCCAGCTAATCAACAATCAACAATTAAAAATGTATTCCTAGCAACACCCATGTGATTAAATGAATGATCAAATACCCAAGATAACCATTATTTGTAGCCTTTTCAGTTGCAGGACATTATCACCCCTCAACATAGCGATAGTGTTCACAATCAAGAACTATGCCAAAAAAAAGACCACTCATAAAGGTAAACATACTAGAGCCATGATACTCCAAGAAAAAGAAGTATTGAAACTACAAAACCAATCACCAGTTCAAAGATAAATTTATTTCAGGAGGCTCTACAACCAACAGAAACCAGCTGGACAGCCATCATCAGAACCAACTGCTAATACCATTGCAAACCCCGACCCCAGCAAAAAGGGCAGCAACAGCCAGCAACAGGCAGTTATTTGTTAATTCTTCCAATTACTCACGAACACAACCATATCACACAAAAGATGCATCAGCCACCATCTCTGCTACAACGAACGTATCTGACTACATTAAGTAGCAGCAGAAGTCATAATTGTTAAATGTCTATGTTAAAGAAGATGACATCAAGTGAATCACCCCAAATAGTAACTACGGATTTATTACCATTGTCCCCATCACTGAAATTGGAAATATCACCCCACAGCATATTAGATTTAATATTTAGCATCCACAACTTATTTAGTATCTGCATCTGAATTAATGAATGCCAGGTCCATCTCCTATGAGGTATCCGCTACATCTCACTACAGGTTCAGGTCATGTCCATCACAGCAACAAGAATCCTTTTTTGATATTTATTTTGTCAGCGAAGACAAAACATGATTGCCAGATCAAAGATCAGAATTCTCAGTGATTATGATGGATTTCAGAAGTAATAAGGAGCTAAACCAAAAATCTTACCAATCATACGATCATTTGGCATATAAATCAACTAATTGATCGTCAAACCAGCATATTGGCAAAAGAATCATACTTCTAAAACCAGCATTATCTCTTGCAACCAGCATCAAATTCACGACCAACCATCAATGACATATAAACAGCATCAACAGCAACAATGCCAACATGCGCATATCAGGACCCCATCACTTTACCCGAACATAACTATAAAACCCAACAAGTTGTTCATTATAATTCAGGAGAACTTTATCAAATGAGCTTCAATTAAAATCAAGACCACACTTCCTTATACGTGGGGAGTAAAAGGGGAGAAACGAAGAAAAATTGTTAAAAGACACCGGCAAAAACAAACTAAAATGACAAAACCCTTCAATGACAGTTCGATAGCAATCTATTAACTACAAGGTCCAATAGTTACCAGATAGACCATAAGAAGACACATTAGATCCATATATAGTAACATTTTAACACCAAGGAAGTCCGACAAGATCATAACCAGTGATCAAAGGATCCAACATTACTGAAGCAGCTGCAACTGCATACTCAAGGTGCCTCCACAATTTTTCATCAGATGCGTAGTGCTCAATCCTGTAAAAAGAGTAAAACAAAATAAACAGGTTCAGAAATTTTTTCTCTGCAGTGATAATTCAAAGACAAGGACAAACTTAAGAAAAGTTGTTCAAGCGTTTGCTATCAAGATTTTAATGCAAAATAATACACAGGCAGTGTTTTTTATGCAGGCATTTAAAAAAATTGCTTCTATAAACCATAATTCTATCGATGAACTTGATAGCAAACACCTAATAATTGCAACTTTTCCTTAAGCCACATATTACATACATCTCCATTAGAATTTTGAGGTGATGGGCTTCTTGAATCCTTGGGTTGACCACGAGGTGAAACACTGCGAGGTGTAGGAGATCGTCCATCACGACTACGACTCTCAGGGCTTTCACCCCTTGGGCTCCTCCTTGGGGAAATACTTCTTTGAGGGGAATCACTCCTTTGAGGGGAAGGACTCCTTCGAGGACTAATACTGCGTCGTGCAGGGGAGCGACTGTTTTAAATGCAACAACCATGAAAAACTCAGATATTAAACTCCCAATACTGAGGCATAGTACTTCAAAATATAATAATACAAAAAATTATAATTAAAAGTAGCTGAGCATCAAAGTCTTAACCTATCCATAGATCGACTTCGGCTTCGGCGCTCATCATCATAGCGATCCCTTCCTCGGCTCCTATAGTTATCTGGACTTGCACTACGGCTCCTACTTCTGCGACGATAATCTCTGTCTCTTCTGCGATGCCTATCCCTTTCATACCTATCATGACTCCTGCTGCGACTCCTCCTCCTATAATCCCTGTCCCTGTAATAATCATCACGATACCTGCAGACGCTTAAGCAACCATAACTATTAATCTCTAGAAACATTTTAGGAATGTGACATAAGTGGAAACCCAAGATCTTTTCAAACTTATCTTCTACAAAATAATTTTATGATAATAATTTGTTACAGAATCATAATTCTGTATGAAGAGAATGAGGGAAAGAGAGGAAATAGGATAGAGAGATCAAAGGGAAGAACAGAGAGATTCAGAGGAAAGAGAACACGAGAGAGAAGTCAGAGAAGAGAGAAAGCTCTAAGGCCATCACATTATGTCAACACAAGTCTAATCTAGATTTACAATTGAATAGCTATCTATTTATAGGCCTAGATGAATGAACTAAAGTTTAACGGATAGCCTAACTGACTAACTCACTCACTAACTAACACTTTTATTATTATTATTATTATTATTATTATTATTATTATTACATAATATAATTACATAAGCAGAATTGGAGGATGAGAAAAAGCGTTCATCAAGCTAGTGCAAATACAGTTAAGAAGCTGGCATAAAATAAAAATGTCCCATACTTTCTGTCACCTCAGCTTATGATAGACCAGATTTTTCCAGTACACACTTGGGACCATGTTTCCAGATAGAGAGAGCAGATAGTTCATGAAACATCAGCCAACACTACATCCTTTTAATTTAAGTGGTGAAAAAGTAACAAAGGTCTAAACTGGCCTACTAAGCACACAATTGTAAGCACAGTGCTCCAAAAGGATTTAGCAAAAAGGAAAAATAACCAGAACCTTCTCCGGGGGCTGCGGCTCCTTGACCTCTGCTTAGACTTGGGGAATGTTTCGATAATCCTTCCTTTTTGACTGCAAATAAAATTAAACTGAAATTAGTATTTGGTTAACCACAATGAACAAATCTCAAGTCATGTAAGAAATGGTTTAGCAGCAGTAGCAGCAGCAACAACAGAGCCTTATGGGGTTGGCTACATAGATGATTCCATGAATCGCTAAGAAATGGCTTAGCAATGCTAGATATTACTTGGAATTCAATGTAAATATATACAGCTGAAAAACAACCATTACAGCACTAGAAATCACAACAAATCTCAGAACTTACATTTTCTCGGCATTAGGACCATATTTTGCAAACTGAACAGTTATCTCCCGGCCATCAACCACTCTTCCTGGACCAAAAAATGTTAAAATTTTACATTTTGCATTAAATTAAAAACAAAATCACCAATAGAAATCTTAGTCTGAATGATTTATACCGTCCAGCCTATCCACAGCCTTTTGTGCCTCATCAGCATACTTATAGCGCACAAATGCAAAACCCCTTGATTCACCAGTCCTTCACCATAGAAAAAATTCAAAAAATAAAAAAGTCACAATTATTCGGAATTAATATATGCATTATTTCACTACAATACAAAAAAATGTGACCAAAACAACATGAGAACTACAGATTTTATAACACAACTCTGCAATGGTAAAAGAAATCAAGTAAACCAGTTCAATAGACTCATTAACACGCCATAAACAATTATTGCATCAAGAAACAACAGAAAAATAAAAGATTCTGAATAAATCAATTCAGATATCACTTCTTCGAGCTCTGTGAATAAAAGATTCTTCTAAAGAAATTGAAAGTTCCCGTAAAGAGACAGTATTCAACAAAAAAGAAGTACCTTCGATCTCTGGGAATAAAGATATCGACGACCTTGCCATACTTATCGAACAGGGGAAACAGGTCATCAGCGGTTGTACCTGATCATAAAGATTAAAAATCAATATTTTCAGAGAACAATGATCAAAGCAAAAACGAATGAATCACACAAACACAGAGGGTGAATAAAAAAACAAAAAAACAAAAAAAAAAAAGATGGAGGAGGAGCTTACGGAATGTGATGTTGAGCACTAGAAGCGAATAGGTGTCGGTGATGTCAGGAGGACCAGACCTTCCAAAGTGAGACATCGTTGAAGCTTGTTAGAGAATGGAGGATTGAGAAGAAGGAAATATGAGATTAGGCTAGGGTTTGTTGTGGGGCAATGCAGAACTTTCTTGAACATTGAAGTGTCATTCGATTCGGACCGATATATATATTAGGAATTGCTTGTGTACTTGTTTGTAATTACTGATCTGCCACTGTTTTTTTTTTTAATTATTTCCTTCGTTCTGGTTCATCTTTCGGGACAAGACACAAGAATTTGTATTCTGAAATGAGGCAGTGTGAATTTCCATTTAATCATGTGTAAATTTATACTGGGAAAATTTCATTTAAGGACCACCGTAGACAATTAATGTAAAAAAAGGACCACAAAAATCTGAAATTTTACTGCAGGACCTAGGTCCTTAAATAAAAAAATATTGTTGTGTGAAAAGACCTAAAAGCCCTTGTGAATTAATTTTAAATAGGGACTTGTGCTAACACGCTGACGCTGACACAACTGACACAACGTACTTCCTTGGCTGACAATGTACTTCCTTGTGTATATGGCGATTTTCTTGTGCATATGGCCATTTCCTTGTGCATATAGCCAATTCCTTGTGCGTGGCCTGGACATAGCACGTTATAAGGCCAATTAATTACTCCTTGTGCATATGGCCATTTCCTTGTGTATATGGCCATTTCCTTGTGCATATGGTCATTTCCAGGCCACACACAAGGAAATGACCATATGCACAAGGAGTAATTAATTGGCCATATGCACAAGGAAATGGCCATATGCACAAGGAAATCAGCATTTGCACAAGGAGCAATTAATTGGCCTTATAACGTGCTATGTCCAAGCCATGCACAAGGAAATGGCCATATACACAAGGAGTAATTAATTGGCCATATGCACAAGGAAATCACCATATGCACAAGGAGCAATTAATTGGCCTTATAACGTGCTATATCCAGGCCACGCACAAGGAAATGACCATATGCACAAGGAAATGGCCATAAGCACAAGGAGTAATTAATTGGCCTTATAATGTGCTATGTCCAGGCCATGCACAAGGAAATGACCATATGCACAAGGAAATCGCCACATGCACAAGGAAATCGCCATATGCACGAGGAAGTACGTTGTCAGCGTCAACGTGTCAGTGTCAGCGTCAGCGATCAGCGTCAGAAGACTTTTGTACAGGTCCCTATCTGAAATTAATTCACAAGGGCTTTTAGGTCTTTTCACACAACAATTTTTTTTCATTTAAGAACCTTGGTCCTGCAGTGAAATTTCAGATTTTTTTGGTCCTCATCTGACATTAAATTGTTACAGTGGTCCTACAATGAAATTTTCCCATTTATAAATTTATAAGTCAAATAAATTTGTTTGGAAGGAAGATTCATGCAAACCAATGAGTAACACACTTTATAAAATAAACTTTTTTACTCATATATTCTGTAAATGGGTGCAATTCATAAAAGAAAAAGGGCGCAATTGAAATAATGATATACTCCCTCTTTTGCTTAATACACCATCATGCTTGTAATTATAATATCAAGTTCATTTTTTTATAAATTAAGGAAGATGGATATAGCACTTATTTTTAACATATATTATATATAATTAGATCATACGATAATTTATAAATAAGGTAACTTACAAATTATAGTTGATTCTTTTTTGGAAAGATTGAGAAAGCTACATAAAATATAATATATGTTACACAATATTTCTTTTTTTATATATATAAATAATTATTAAGATAAAATGTCATATATCACTCTATAATAGGCCCATCTGCAAGACCAAAACATTGGATACGAGATAAATAACACAATGGACCTCGATATAATGAAGCTAAAACTGGAAAATAAAGGAACAGAACATGTGACATAACAGCCAACAATACATAACAGGGATTGAGAAACATGAATGGTAACACAACTTCTATCTATCTATTGCGTATAATAACAGTACTTTGGTATTCATTTTTAATTGGCACATAGCACATCTCCGTTGTAACAGTTGTCTTCTCTTCTTTCCTTCTACCACCCACTTTTTTTGGGGGGGGGGGGAAAACCACTCACCTTCTATATTGGTTTTAGCCTATTCTTCACATTCACCATTCTTTTCAAAGTACCCCTATATGAAAATAACTAATTAACCGATTTGGAATGCGATACCCCAATATTTGATGTTATCCTGCATGCTAGCTTGCACAAAAAAAATACAAAATTAATTTGACTATTAGTTCCTAAAATATGACATTTTGTCACTTTACAATATGCCACCAACAAACTCACATCTTTCGCTAACAACTCAAGTATAGGCTTTAACTGTTTCAGTATAGCTATTAACTAAATATTTCACCATGCCCTACAGCAACAACACTACTTCAGCTCGAATTAACCTCATCAACTCATGCACAGGAATCTTCGATTCTTCATCATTTCCATATATCTTCACCCAGTATCACTTCATCTAACACCCTATTATATGTATCATTATTTTACTCCTTCTAACAATCCAAACCTAAATGAGTTGACAACAATACCCAGTCATAGACAAGATCAAGCATTTTATTCTTTATCATTTGTGTTAACCAACTTAGACTCATTTATTCAGTGTGGAACCTATTTACTCAGATTGAAGACCCCACAAAAAAATTAATCTGAGTATTATATTAGACCTCATAATAGAAGGAGAACATTCTCTTCATGCAAAATTTACTCAAAGTTCATGCATTTTCCTCCCTTTTTTAGCTTCGCAGTTGGCTCCATTTACTTCTCCTTCTTCCTCTCCTGTTTGCCTGTGACTCTCCCTCCCTTCTTAGTTTATTTTTGTTTCAAATGGAATTAATGTGAAGAGGAGTGAGGGGTTGTTTTAGTCTTTTTGCCTTACACTTGTTTATCTCAAATTAGAAACAATCCCTTTTGTATCATTTTTTATATTAAAGGTCCTTTCCCGTCCTTTTGATATTCAAGGGGTATTCATTTGGAATTTTCCCTTATAAATATCCTTTCAATATTTTAATATATAAAAACTTAAATATTTTCTATATTACTTTTCTTACCTACTTTTAATTGGGAAAATCATAATGAGGTCCCACATAAGGCATTTAATCACAACCAGGTCCTAAACAATCATCAAATTACATTGAAGTCCCAAGGGACCTAGGTGTAATTAAATGGCTTGTCATTGAGTTGTCAATACCAGCTGTCTGCATTGTCATTGCACACAAAAGAGTTGTCAATAGTTGTCAATGAAATGAAAGAGGTGTCTTGACAACTTAAGCAGTTGCGATTGACAACTATTGAATTGACAACCCATTGACAACTATTGTGCTATGCAGTGACAACTAAATGAGTTGATATTGATAACTTAATTTAATTACACTCAGGTTCCTTACGATTTCAATATAATTTGATAATTGTTTGAGACCTAATTGTAATTAAATACCTTTTGTGGGACTTGATTGTGATTTTGCCCTTTTAATTTGCAAAAAGAGCACACTCATGGTTACAAGTTATAATCATCATCATGAAATTCATACGGTAGTTGGAAAATGATAGGTTGAATAAGATTATCGTGCCAACTCAAACTGCCAAAAAAAGCACACTTTTTCCCTCACCTGAGCTGAGTTTATCTGCAACAACATACCTAAATTTCAAGGCCTGTAGAGAGAAAAAAGGCTGAATCTGAATCAATCTCTCTCTCTCTCTCTCTCTCTCTGTGGAACAAATACGAAGTGATATTCATATATAGATTATGTGAATTTGGCTTATATTTCGCGACCAATCGAGATTTAACCTTCAACTCGAAAAGCAGCTTCGTATTGTGCAGTATATACACCAACATTTTGTCTCCATTTTTGTCCTTGAGATCGTGAGTGTGATCTCCAACTCAAACGAAATGCAATCATAACGCATGAATCCGACATTGGCAAACCGAATCCCAGAAATTCAGTTGTATTTCTCTCCCGATTTTGCTTCATAAGGCAAATAAATCCTCATGCTTTCTACTCGTTTCTGTTCACTTTGATGTATTTGTATTTGTAGCTGTTTTTCTTATGTTTGAACCTAGCGATTGAGCTTTCTCTGCCCGTTCTGTGCGATGGCTGTGGAGGGAATATTGGAGCGTGGGGAGAACAGTGGGGAGTTTTCTGTGGGCCCCACTGAATCAAGGTGGGTTTTTGATGAGGAGGATGAGTTGGATGTTGGTGAGTACGATGAAGATGAAGATGAATATGAGGGTGGTGATTATCCGCGGCATTTTACTATGTTTGATTCCGAGGACGAGGATGATGGTGGGCCGAGGTTGATTAGGACTGGCACACAAATTGATCCCTTTGATGCTGAAGTTCTTGAGGTCTCTGGTACGCAGGGGGATGACAATGAGGTAATTAATTTGGAATTTTATTTATTTTTATGAATTGCATATGTTACTTCTGTTGTGGGCTTTTCATCAAATTTTTCAACTCATTTTTCAATGAATGAGGTAGTTAGGATATGGATTGCTTGTTTTCCTTTTCCATTTAGCTCCTGCATCTGCTAAAAGTTCATCGGTTATTAATGTGCTTACTTGGTTAACCAATGCCAATGATGGGTCTTTCTACCTTAACATCACTCCAACATATATGTTACTAGAGTACAGTTTTGGTTAAAATTGTATAGAACTGGGTAAATGGTAATGGATCTTTAAGAGACAGAGAGTGACGTTGATCTTTGCGGAAATGACACCATACTCATCTTAATCTTACAACTTGTGTCATATGAGCGATGAACTCATCTTTACCTTTATAAATCCTTGTTTACTCCCTCTCTGCTTCTGAAATCTTATGGTTTTTGCTAGCATCTGGAAGTTGTCTCATGTCCATTTCGAAATAAGTCTTGAGTGTCGGTAAATCCTTTTATTGAGTTCCTGGCTTCCATGAATTCAAGGCTGTAGCTAGCTGATGCAAACTATTTTGCTCTGTTTTTACATAACTTGTTCTCAGTTTGTACTGGCCACTGCTTGGATATTTTTATTTGTTCGATCGACAAAATATGTAGGTTTAAATTCATGTGGAATGTTATACAGATTATAACTTTTTACTTGTTATCTTAATTTTTTTCCCCTTATAGCAGAATTTGGGCGTGGGAAGAAGTATTTTTGTGGCTATTCAGACCCTTGGTGTTATCTTTGGGGATGTTGGAACGAGTCCATTATATACCTTCAGTGTTATTTTTAGAAAGGCCCCTATTGATGGAAATGAAGACATTCTCGGAGCATTATCAATTGTCCTGTACACCTTAATCTTATTTCCTCTATTGAAGTATGTCCTGGTTGTTCTATGGGCTAATGATGGTGGTGAAGGTATAATTGATATTGTTATGTTTTAATATAAGACCTTCAATGATCTGTTATCTCCTCCTTCTCTTTCACTTAATGTTTGTTCCTCAATTTCAATGTCATCCAAACCACTGCAGGTGGCACTTTTGCCTTGTACTCCTTGATTAGTCGTCATGCTAAGGTTAGTCTTCTTCCAAATCAGTTGCTATCAGATGCTCGCATATCATCAGACACTCCGACGTCCAAATTTAGGCTAAAGGTGCCAACCCCAGAGCTTGAAAGGTCAATAAAAGTCAAGGAAAGACTCGAGACTTCACTGACTCTGAAAAAGCTTTTACTAACATTAGTATTGGCTGGTACATCTATGGTAATAGCTAATGGAGTTGTTACGCCAGCAATATCAGGTTATTATATACTGTTTTAGTACGTATTTTTGATACTTTTTCCAGATTTCTATATTCATGTGTATGGACTTTCAACTGGTACTTATACTGCACTTGAAATGATACTTTACTGCTTTTGTTTATGGCCAAGTCTTGTTCTCAGTGACTCCACCTTTTGTCTGGCTCCTTATGTTAGTTCTTAGTTTATTTGCAATTGTTACTGCAGTAATTTCGTCTGTTGGTGGTTTGAAGGTGAGGATAAATGCAATCAAGCAAGGTACTGCCATTTCCTATCAATCAACTCTTAAATTGTAATAGTCTTAATTGCTTTATTTTATGTTGTTATCTATAGGAACATTCAGATAATTCATACTTAAATTTCTTCGGACTGAATTCTTTTAAACTGTGCTTTGTCAGTAATAGAATCTGTGGGTTTGACTTATCTTCAATTTTCTGTCATTGTGTAAGTTATAGAGATCAGCCAGATGATATTTTTGTTCATCACTTTTTAAATTCATATCCTTCTTGCAATGTTTATGCCAGATTATATCTGGCAGAGTGCAGAAATTGGCTAAATGTTATGTATGATTAATTTTCTGACATCAACTTTATTGAATGAAAAGTGGGCAACAAACCTTGTCACTCAAAGACTTAAAGATAATTATAAAGCATTTGAAAATTTTGAGTAACTTTTATCTTGAACAAAATGCCTAACAATAATCTTATTCTAATAAAAACCTATTAAAATGTGAAGTACAGTTTTTATTAAATAAGATGATAAAAAAGCTAATGAGATGGTGTCTTATAATAAAAAATGTTACTAAAATGTTAAATTACACATTAAATTTCCCAACACTCCCAAAGTTGGTAACAAGATGGAGCTAGCGTTACCAATCTTCTTCATTTTTAGCTTTGTATTGTGCTTTTTAACCCTATGTCTTCCTCTTCTCCTGACTTTGTAGCAAGAGTCTTGGGTTTTGGGCATTCTCTCATTAGTCTTTTTATGTGATCATGGTTTCACTAATTATTAGTACACTGTTTTGTCACAACTACTGATATGTTTTTTGTGCTGATCAACAATTCTTTATTAGTATCTCTTTAATTTATAGCTTGTTCTGTGTCATCAAGGGTAACTTGGAAAGATGGTTTTTCTGTTTTATTCAACAAATTCAATTTTGCAAGTTGATGCAGTGATTTTAGTTTTTTAGTCTGTGAGACAATGTTAGTGGTGCTGGCTTATGCAGCTGCTCCATGAGACACTTCTATCTTTTCAACATTTTGAAGCTAAGTTAAACAGAGAAAACAGGTCATTAGGGCCTTTATTCCAGGTGAAAAAACAGTGTTTTATGTTCTTTGGTTTTCTTATTGAATGGAGAAGCTTGCAGGATCCGGCTCACAGTATTCTATTCAATTCCAATAATTAAATGGTAAAAAATAAAGCCTTCTTCTATTAAAGTTCAGCAGTAATTAGGAATCGAATGGATCAGATAATATTTAATGAACAATCTTCTTGAGAAATAAATAAAAAACACTTCAAAAAGTTGCATCTCATGTGCATGGCTGCATTCTAACACGCCTTTATATTATGTTTTATATCTGTCAATTTGATTTAGGTGAATGGAATGCATCCTGTTTTCTTTTCTTTTCTTTTTTTTCGGCCCCCCCGGGGGGGGGGGGGGGGGGGGTTTTGAATGTATGTGATTAAGTTGATTGATGCCGTTCTGCAGGCTTCATTTTTTCATTAATGAATTAATTTTTTAAATCTTCTCCATTGATCATGCAGATGAAGTGGTGATGATTTCAGTTGCCTGCCTTTTCATTTTGTTCAGTGTACAGAAGTATGGAACAAGTAAAATGGGACTTGTTGTAGGACCAGCTCTGTTCTTATGGTTTTGTTCTCTTGCTGGCATTGGGATCTACAATCTTTTCAAATATGACACCAGCGTTTTGAGAGCGTTTAATCCTATTTATATCTATCGCTTCTTTGAGAGGAATTCAACTAAAGCATGGTATTCTCTAGGGGGATGTCTTCTGTGCGCAACTGGTAAACATATAAATGCAGGATCATTGATGCTAGTGATGCAATAATATGTTTTCTGTCTTGTCCTCAATGTTTATAGATTGGTTTGTAGTAGCAAGCCTTTTCCACACATCAGTGTTTCAGTGTCCTCAATGCCATACTTTTGAGGTCTACCGAGTCAGAATCTTCTGTTATGTGGTGTAGGAAAGAAAGGGTTCAGTTAAAGTGCTTGATCAAATTATAAGTTAGTCAGCTTTGATTGTGGTAATGAATTTATTATTAAAGCGTGGATGGGTTATAATTTGGAATCAGAGATACAACAGGTACCTGTATCAGTTAAATGTCATTTTTGTTCTTTAACCAGCAACATATCAATAATAAGGATCCTATTGAATGCCACTGGCCAACAGATGATACGATTGTAGTTGGAGCTGAGCGATACACAGCACACAGAGAGAGAGAGAGTGAGAGAGAGAGATGCAAACAGAGGAATTGTGGGAGAGAGACAGAAAACTGTGAAAGAAAAAGGGGGCAACAGGGCAGTGATGATGTGGGAGAGGAGATATGAAACATAGGAGGGAGATTAAGCTGAGAAACGAAGGGTGGATAAGACCATAAGGAGAGGGAATATTAAGAATCTGATGGCATATGAAGGGAGAAGAGACACAAAATGAGGGGTGATTGAGAGTTGTAAACCATATCTAATGTCATTCATTATCATTCACATCTACCTTGTGCTGCATGGCGGCTATTTATAGAAGCCACTGCTAAGGTTTCCTTCTAGTTAAGGAAACGTCAACTCTTGCAGCCCATTTAATACATGTGATGATTAAACAACCCACCTGCTGAATAAAGTAAAAACAATAAGTAATAAAATATACAATAAGTAATAAAATATAAAAGTAAGGTAGATTTCCTACCATGGGAGGTCTCTTCAAAATATATATCATTGTTATATTTCATCCCGGAGTGTTTTAAATGGTGTTTTCAAGAAAGAGGTTTCTCTTGATTAGTTAACCAAGAGATTGAAAACAAGATCTACAACTACATGATTAAACACTAGAAGATTTCGGTGCTTGAATTTTACTATTTTGTGTGGAAGAAAGATGTATGGATTCTGATTTGAAGAATCAGAAGATGGAGTAACCTTTTTTATGGTGGAAAAGACTGAACGTTTGGTTTAAAGTTGAAAACTAAACATAAGTTTCTGGACTCTTTGTTATGCGTGTACTTTGAGTTTATGAATAAGGACATCCATATTAAGGGTCTTGGTGGAAAAGACAGACCTATAGATATGTCAATGCAACCTAGATGGTGTTTCATCAAATTGATAAGGACATATTTTGCTGTTTCTTATTTTATGTCCAACATTATGATGAAAAGATTCATATGATAAGCTTGCCAGTGGTTTTAGAGAAAAAGTTTTGGCCTGCAACCTCCCTGTTTCAAATAAAAGTTGAAGGTTAATTATTAGAGTATGAAGATGGAACTTATGAGCATTTTTTACACATTGTTGACATTAATATTTGTTCTTTTTTATCAACCTTTTGTGTCAATTCTCGATATTATTGTGGTGAATTTGCAATTAAATTACTATTGGTGGCATTTGTCTGAGTTGATCAACTATTGCATAGCTTTCTTACTGGTTAACGTTGCAGGTTCTGAGGCCATGTTTGCAGATCTTTGCTACTTCTCCGTACAATCAGTTCAGGTATTGGAGTAGGAAAGGCTAGCGTCTTGAAATGCTTATTAGAATATCGAGGTTCTTTCTTTTGTATCATAATTCCTTTTTTTTTCTTGTTTTCTAATTTTTCTCTAATGGAATTGATGTTGGTTGTTTGCAGCTTACATTTTTCATTATCGTTCTGCCATGTCTACTATTGGGTTATTTGGGTCAAGCAGCGTACTTGATGGAAAACCATGCTGATGCTGGTGATGTTTTCTTCTCTTCCACACCCAGTAAGTGTTAATAATTATTCCTATTGCTTCCTTCTTTGCAGATGGCTTGTCTTGATGATTTACAAGAGATTTTTGCTGTACAATTATCTGTTTTCAGGTGGCATGTTCTGGCCAATGTTCCTCATTGCTAACATTGCTGCAATGATTGCAAGTCGAACTATGACAACTGCTACCTTTTCTTGCATAAAACAATCTATTGCACTTGGGTGTTTCCCTCGCCTTAAAATAATTCATACCTCTCGGAAATTTATGGGTCAGATCTATATCCCTGTTATTAACTGGTTCCTTTTGGCTGTTTCACTGGTGCTTGTCTGCTCTATATCCAACATCGAAGAGATTGGAAATGCATATGGTAATTGCTTTGAATTTTTTTTTACTTATAAATCATATGTCGTTGGGAATAATGTTAGAGCAAAGTTGGGGTCAAACACCATCATAAATAGTTAGCATTAGAATAATTTATGTGTGAGCAGATTGAAATTCTCTCCAGAAATTTCTTCAGCATGACCTCTATTGTGGTTGAGAACTATGAACACAACTGGAGCTGTTTAGCCCCTTATTTCTTTCTTCTTTGCTTTTCCCCCTCCGAAAAAAGAAAAGAAAGGAAGAGAACTGTTTTTACTTCTCTTTTATTTCATTTTTGGGGCTTGCTTTCTTGTTATATTCAGCCACCTTTTTTATTTCAATTTTCAGGCATTGCAGAGCTTGGAGTAATGATGATGACCTCTGTTTTCGTTACACTCATTATGCTTCTTATATGGCAGACGCACATAATCAAAGTGCTCATTTTTATGACAGTCTTCTTGGGATTGGAGTTGACTTTCTTTTCATCAGCTTTGTTGAGCATGACAGATGGAAGTTGGATAATATTGGTTTTTACCATAGCAATGTTTCTTATCATGCATGTATGGACTTATGGTAGCAAGCTTAAATATGAAACTGAAGTGAAGCAAAAGTTATCAATGGATTTGATGCGGCAATTAGGTTCCAATCTGGGAACAGTTCGAGCACCTGGCATTGGTTTGATTTATAATGAGTTGGCCAAAGGAATTCCATCAATTTTCGGCCATTTTCTGACAACTCTTCCGGCAATACATTCCTTGGTTGTATTTGTGTGTGTCAAGAATGTTCCATTTCCAGCAGTGCCCCAAAATGAAAGGTTCCTTTTCCGGCGAGTCTGCCCAAGAAGCTACCATATCTTTCGTTGTATTGCCAGGTAACAAGCTTAATTTTGTATTATAATTTTGTAAATGTAAATGTGAAACCTTTTATGGCATAGGACAGACAAATTGTTTAGCCTATGGAAAGTTTGGACGTATTGTTTAAGTGAAGCTCTACTATTCATATTACTTCAAGAAATAGGGAGAATTTCAATATAGGACTTTAGTAGCATCTTATTTACAGAGTAGGACCAAAAAAAATCTGACACATCGGTTCAAACCCCAAGGTCTGAAGGGAAATTAATGTTAAATATATAATGACAAAAATGCCCTTAGCTTCACATGAAAAAGTATTGTCAGAAAAAAATCTGACGAGTGTTGTAAATCACAAGACCTAATGTTATATTCATTAAATATGTGTGTATATACTCACCTGTTCGCGGTAGTTTACCCACTTGTTCGCAGCCCTTTACCCACCAATGTGATGAGACTCGACGTAATATTATATACATTAAGTCACATTACCCACTTGTTTGTGATACTTAACCCACTTATTCGTGACAGTTTTCAAACTTGTTCATGTTACTTTACCCACTTATTCGCAAAGTATAGTCCACTTGTTTATGGTGTTTTACCCACTTGTTCACGAAGTATAGTCCGCTTGTTCGCCAAGTGGGTAATGTACCGCAAACTAGTGGATTTTTTTTTTTTTTTGCCTCACTTGTGTAGTGGATATATACACACATATTTAATTGATATACCATTGGGTCTCTTGTTTTACAACACTCTTGTCAGATTTTTTTTCTGACAATACTTTTTCATGTGAAGTTAAGGGCATTTTTGTCATTATATATTTTAACATTAGATTCATTTCAGTCATTGGGGTTTGAACTGATGTGTCAGATTTTTTTGGTCCTGCTCTGTAAATAAGATGCTACTAAGGTCCTATATTGAAATTCTTCCGAAGAAAAATAACACATGTAGCTCCTTCACGTGAACATTTAACTTGTCTACAGGTACGGTTACAAAGATGTGTCGAAAGAAAATCAACAAGTTTTTGAGAAGAATCTGATTGAGAGCCTAGAGAAGTTTGTTCGTCAAGAGGCTCAGGAGAGATCATTGGAAAGCGACAGGGATGATAGTGATTCAGAGGATGAGTGTTCTAGGGTTGTCGTTGCTCCCAATGGGAGTGTTTACTCTCTCAGTGTTCCTCTTCTGGCTAACTACAATAATACAAGCAACTCCGTTTCTGTAGCCAGCACATCAGAGGTGAACCCTGAATCTTCTAATGTTCCTGCTTTTGATGCAGAGCAAAGTCTTGAAAGGGAGCTATCCCTTATGCATAAGGCTAAAGAATCTGGAGTTGTTTATCTTCTTGGTCATTGGGATATAAGGGCAAGGAAGGATTCATGGTTTATCAAAAAGCTAGTTATAAACTATTTTTATGCCTTTTTGAGGAAGAATTGCAGAAGGGAGACTGCAAATTTAACCGTGCCCCACACGCATCTGATACAGGCTGGCATGACTTACATGGTTTGACACACAGTTCTGGAACCAAACAAAGCAAATGCCAATTTCTTTGGAACTTCGATTTGGTGGCAAAGAATGTGGCTTGGAAAGTTCAATTTGGAATGTGAAGTTCAAAATGATTGCTTGATGATTTCTGGCTAATTGAATTCCCTTACAGCCAAATATCTATATGGCTTTTAAATCTTTTGAAATTGGGGTTGGAATGAGCGGAGACGATAGAATCAGAGTACATAAAATCATCATTGGTGGTTTACTAGACACGCTGTGAATGTGTCAAATTTTTACGTATTTGAAATAAAAATTTAGATGGTTTGGGTTTCAAAGGCTTACAAGTTACTACTAAAAGAACACTTATAGAGATATTTGTAAATTGTAAATGTAAATTGTTTTTGAATGAGAACTTTACTTTAGTCATGGAATTTTTTTAGTCAAATCTTTAGTTATGGAATTCGAACTCGTCTTTATAGGAGACGGCAAAATTTTCCTGTTGGGCTTGATATTTTGGAGATGTGAATGTCTCGAATTTTGCCATGCAGGGTGAGTATGAGTATGGCATCAGTACGGTCAGAGTTTTGTACAATGGCATTAGATGCCCTCTTATTTCGTTATCCTTTTCTGCCCCCTGGTGATAAATTTCCGTAGAACTAAAATATTTTAGTGAGAAAACCCCAAATAAGATGCCATGCTTGAAGAAATGTTTGTTATTTTTGGTGCCATAGCGGGCAAGATGTTTTATTACACAAAAGTTTCTGAACGTTTATATATTGTTATCATTACTTAATATAATTTATATTTTTTTTATATTTTTAATTTAGAAGGGTAGAATATATTGGGAAAATTACTCAGGTCTCTAATAAGAAACCTAAATAGGTAAAGGTGCATTTTGAATCCCTTGACTTTAGACAAGATTAAATCATTTTGACGCATTAAATTTAAGTGTGTTTTTTTTGTCCTTCAATCATAAATTCATAATGCTGTTATCAAATGCGAATGTTGAAATTTTAAATATAAGAAAAGATTTAAACAATAACATTAAATTTAATGTTTAAAATAACATTGTTATGAAAAATCTTCATCTGAAGCTAGATGTTAGGATTAAAGGATTGAAAAGATATTTTTCTAAATTTAATAAACCAAACTGAAATATCGTATGGTATAAAATCAGATGAGCAAATGTGAACCTTTGTCAAATTTAACGCATATAGGTTTCTTAAATTTCATTTCTCAAGGCAGTTTGTTAGTAAACATGAAAGTTTGACTTGCAAACCTTAGAAATATGATTTGCAAATTATGCAAGTGATTCTAAATATAAAATTCCTTAAGATCTATTAATATTAAATGTAATTTGGCACCCATTTGTATTCAATTCTCTTGACACCTGAGTAAATTCTTATAATGAAATAAAATACGGTTTAAATTCCTAAAATCAGCACAAGATGACTGAGGCAATACACACATAATCATCATCAAGAATAAATTATTCATCCTTTGCGACATTATATTTGATGTTTTTCATAAAATAAACAAACAATGTTAAGATTGCAGCATACATTTCTTGAATCTACAACCAGTCTACATATCAAGATAATGGCTTAAGTATACACATTGGAAAGGAAGTAGGTTTCTGAATTCTAATCGGATCCAGAGCCAAGATCAGTATCGCTGGAAATAACAGGGTAAAGGTGCTGATTTAGTCTACTATTATGAAAATTGCTGCCAGCATAAAAAACAATTTCGAGTAGCAGATGCGGTGCTCATCAATTAAATTCGTAGCTTAATTAGTAAAACCGTTAATTGGTCCAAACTTCCGTTAGAATTGGATGACGTGGCATTTTTTTTTTGCCTTTGTGATGTGGCATGGACATGTGTCATTTATTATTATTATTATTTATTTATTATTTATTTATTTATTTATAACAATAGGCAGATAAGGCCTTTGACCCCCAAACACGGATTCCCCCCGGTATCCGGCGTTTTTTTCTGAGTCTCTGGCCTTCTCAACTGGATCAGGTAACCTGGGTTTACTTTTTTTTTTAACCAATAGACAAATAGGGCCTTTGGCCCCCAAACCCAGATTCCCCTGATATCCAGCGCCTTTTTCGGAGTCCTTGACTTTATCAATTGGATTAGATAGCATATATAACCCCGCTCCGGATTAGTCGGTTGCCCCGGGTTACCTGGTCCAATTGAGAAGGTTAGGGACTTAGAAAAAGGCGTCGGATATATGGGGGAATCCGGTTTTGGGGGCCTTTGCCTGTTGTTACCAATAAAAAATAAAAAATGGAAAAATGAAAAATGAAAAAAAATATAAATAAATAAACAAATAAAAAATGCCACATGTCCATGCCACATCACAAGTGCAAAAAAAATATGCCATGTTAGCCAATTCTAACGGAAATTTAGACCAATTAAATGCGTTACGAATTTAATTGGTGAGTGCCACATCTTCTACTCGAATTTGTTTTTTATGTTGGCAGCAATTTTCATAATAGTAGAGTATTAAATTAGCACATTTACCCAAAATAATAACAAGGAAATATAAGGAAGCAGACACATTGATCAGAAAGTGGGCACATAATTAAGGACCAATTATAGATCCTGCTCATAGATGGGGGAAAATAATACCAAAGAAAATGATTATGAATGTTATAAGAATGAATATCTCATCTTCTGACAAATATTCTTGAACTCATTCCTATAAAGAAAATTAAAATTCCGAGATTGAGGTCCTTCAGTATTATATCCATCAACATACACCAACTTGAACTTTGGACCCCATATCTAATTAGTAATCTCCACTGATGACTGCTTCCATTTCTTTAATTATTGGACCAAGACAAGTATCAATTTGTTAGTTCGCGAGTTTCTTCTGAAAATCAAAGCGAAAACAGAAGAATGTTCACAAAACTGCTTCTCTTTTGTGTTATTGAGTCTCTCCATCTTGCAACATCTATATCACTTTACTGTCCATATTTCAATTTCTCTTTTTGGGCAAGATCACTATCTGCATGGGTTTCGATCATTGGGAATACCCCATGGATTTGTTTTTGCCTTGTAGAAAATCGGTATCTTAGAAGCAATGAGTTTGTCATTACCCCAATGGAACTCAAGCCCATAAGAGCCCCTGCAATTGATGGAGTTAACATGGTCCCACTTACTGGAAGTAACAATCCAGCTGCAATTGGAATTCCAACCTGCAGAAAAATTATCGATTACACCAAAATAGTTAATGTTGAAAGAGAAGATAAAGTGGCAGTTATGTTTAAATTCAACAGGCCGGAATAAAAACATAAGATAGACATTTAAGACCTCAAAGTTTTGATTTTGGCAATATAATCATAAACTTAACTCTGTTCCACACTGGTATGACAGAAATAAGTGACCTAACTCTTATTAAGAAATACTCACTCCATTTCTAAATATAGTAACTAGTTGATATTTTTGGAAAAACCTAAAAAAACTAAATAAGTTACTTATAAATTAATTTGCCTTAATTTTTTTCTCTAAACTGGTTTGTTTAATTTATAAGCTAGCATATAATCGAATAATACAAAAAAAATAAGTTATGATTAAGTGGCTCATTTCGCTTCCTTAATCTCTTCAAAAAAAAAAAAAAAGTAAACTATGTCTTATATTTAGGAACGGAGTAAGTAAGAATTATGTTAACATGAGACTGATATAGTTTCTGGCTAGCACTTAACCTATGGTACTGGATGATAATTGTTATGGAAGAGATAAAACTTTCAAAAAAATGTAGTTGAAGTTAAGACATAATTTCCCCCATTGGGATGGACGAGCTTGCTCTCTCTTCAAGGACTCTTTGCGCTAAGAAATGAAATAGTATTAGGTAAAATCATTTTTAAGCTTTTTATTTGATGTAAAAAAAGGCAAGGGAAGGCACTCCTATATTGTAAGGCTCTAATCATTTTTAAGCTTTTTATTTGATGGAAAAAAAGGCAAGGGAAGAAGGCACTCCCATATTGTAAGGCTCTAATGCAATTGGAACCCTAGGATCCCTTGAAGCCTAAGAATCAGCCCCATCATACAGACCACTACGAAGGGTCTTAACATCTAGGCACCAAGTTGGGGCCAGTCCAAGGCTACTCAAAAACTCAATGTGTCTCAAGAGGGAGGGGATCTAGGTCCGTAAGGTTGCCATTGATGCAAAAAACATGAGTGGTTTGAACCAACCACTATTGTCAACTTGCATTAGAAAGAAGCGGTTCAGTGCACAAAACTCCAACCAAATGGGGTCTGGGGATGATTAGATGTACACAACTTTAACCCGCAAGCAGAAAGACTATTTCCAAGATCTGAACCTATAATCTCCATATCAAATAGTTTACGGTTGCTCCAAAGCTAATCCTCTCTACTGCTAACTTGCATTGTTGACAACAAAAAAAGAGCCAGCTTGCCTAGGCACATCATTTCTAAATTTGAACAAGTTTTTTTTTTCTATTAAAAGATCAAATTTTGAAATTCTATTTGCATAAAAAAAAAAACACAAAAAAACAGTTGAGTCAATTGCACTGTTACTTTCTATATATCCTTTAAAAGGGAAGAAATTGCGCGAGTAAGATGCCATACACTTGAGGACAAGGAAAGTTCTCTCACACACACAGATCTTGCATTACATTGACATGATCAAGTTTCAATTGCAGAACTTACAATATTGTATAGGAAAGCCCACCCAAGATTTTGTTTCACAGTCTTCATGGTAAGCTTGCTAAGATCCAGTGCATCAAGAAGCTGCATAGATATAAATCATTTAGGAGCCTAACATACATATTCAATATCGGCAGCAATATTTCAGAAGGAAAAACAAGTGTTCCGCATGCATTGTTTTGTTTCTTGACAAAGAAATGCAAACACATAAGCCATGATATAAACATCCTGTTATTTTTAGTAACTGATAAACAACTTTCTTTTAGCACAAGAGAAAACTGCAGATTTAGAGTGAATGCTCCGAAATTCATTATATTTGATAAGCAAGAAGGTATGTATACAAGAAACTCTGTCAATAAGTCTCCCAGTGGAATCCAAGAAATTTTGCAAAACAAAACAAAAAGAAAATGAAATAAACATGCAAAATACAATGATGAAAATACATTTAGGATCAAACCATACTGATAATAAAAAAAATACAATATGGATAACCTAATTGAGTAAAAATAATTTAGTTTCCACGAAACTGAAGAAACTTCAAATCAAACAGAATATGAGAAAAACACAAATTACCTGAGAGAGCCTGTTGCCCATCAGTATAATAGAAGACACCTCACTAGCAGCTCCAACACCTCCACCTAATGCAATACCAATATGTGACGAAGCCAAGGCAGCTGCATCATTGATCCCATCGCCAACCATGGCAACAACTTTCTGATCTTTCTGGAGTTCATTTATAAACTTCTTTTTGCCATCTGGCTTCACTCCAGATAGCACCTAAAATTGACAAAAATACGTGATAAAATTATTCAATTAAAAAGAATCCCTGAAAAATAACTGGAAAAAGTATACTTTTTTTTATCATCAGGAAAAATATGTATTATATGTGGTACAAAAGGAACAGAGCTTGAGAGTCTAAGACAACAAGCCCAAAGTACCACTTCAAGGTTTCTTTATAGATAAAAATAACGAGTTAACTAATTAAGAGCTTTTAGGGCAGCTAGATAGCACATCATAGCTAAAATGAAAAGGAACAGAAATAAATAAATTGGCTCAAGTTTTCGTGCTTGACAGAATCCACTTGAAAATATTGTTTAAATAAAACTAGAAAAAAAAAATTTCACTACAGCCCCACTATGGCAAATTAACTTCCATTTGCCCCCAAATGATTCTGAAATGTCACTGCACCCCCTTGGATCAAAATGAATTTAAATGTTGTGAAAAGACATTGGTGCCCTCGCTTCTTTTTAAGAAAATAAATTTCAGCTATCGAAATATATAAAATCAGTGCCCTGGCTCTAATCAAGCAAAGCTTGTTCCTTGTGATTTGTGAATCCTAAGGTCACAAGCATGTCGAGATCCAAGTAGCAGGGATTAGGACTCAGTTTATTTATAATAGACAGATAAGTAAAACTTTCTGACTAATCAAATAGTTGAAGATTCAATGCCAGTAAGGCTAATGCTTTCCAGATGTAGACCCAAAGTCCTAAGATCATACAGGCTAGTTTAGCCAGGAGCTGGTCTATGGTATGGATTAGTACTTCTTCATAACTGCATTACCTTCAAATTAGCCAACAACCGGGTAAACCATTCATTTTCTTTCAACTAGTTAAAATGTGGCCAACTGACCAAGTGAAATGGTGGCGCTTAGTGAAGCACACCTATGTAATCCTTTTGTAGCCTATCAATAGTAATCTAAAGATATTGAGCAGATCACCCAAATATCAACATTACAAATGCACGTCTTTATGGAAGGAATATGTTTGTCTAGAATTGTTTACCTTCTCACTAGGAATTCCAACAACAGATGCAACATACTCGGCCGTACTCCTTTTGTCTCCTGAGAGCATATAAACACCAATTCCTTGTTTAGACAAAGCTTCAACAACATGTCTTGCATCTTCCCTTATCTGGTCTTCAAAATATATAAGGCCCGCTACAGTATCATTTACTCCCACATAAACTACAGACTGGTTTTTATAGTCCTCAACTTCTTGATGAGTATTTTTGTTAACTCCCTGCCTGTGCATAGGATATTACCTATTGGTGGTTAAAATTTAAAGAATAAAGAACAGAAAGAAAAAAAACTTCTTTTTTGTACTGTAATTCCATAGAATACAATTGAAGGCTCCCACGAATTGTTGAATGAATCTAATAGCAAATAAACTTTCTCGCTTTACTGCAACCAAGTCAAATAAGTATTTCCATTCCAACAAATTGAAGCTAAACAATGATGAGTAAATCAGAGGAACATCCCAACTTGAATACCTGGTGAGCCATTCCAAAGTCCCAACTGAAACCTTTTTGTCATTAATAATTGCTACTGCACCAGATCCAGGTTCTTCCAAAAATGTTCCATCTGCTGCCTGTGAAATTTGTGCATGAGCTGACAGCTGTATTTTGATCAATTTAAAAAGACAAGCAGAACAACCAGAATATAAAATGATACCTAACTAACAATATATCATACTTTACAAAATCTACCATTGAAGTGCTCTGTCCATAAATTCTATTTTCCAAATCAATCCCTTTTGGAAAAAAGAAAATGCTATTGCTACTTACTAGCATGTAGTTAAACTATTCGGTATTTCCCATGCATAACTTTATAATAGTCTCAAACAAACAGTCATGGAGATTCGTCCAAGATTAACTTGATAATTCTAGGATCGATCAACAAATAACTCAACCAGCACTAACTTGATTAAGAACTGCAGACACACGATGCCTCTCCTCCTCTTCCAAGAACAAGCAAAAAAAAAAAAAAAAAAATGCTTGGTGCATGCCCCAATATCCTTAGTCAAAGAGAGGAATAAAAAACCAAGAAAGAATAGGAGGCTATAGCTCTCCTTTTTCAATTGGTTTCATAAGGAAATAAATTGCGTTGCATTTGTGAAGAAATCATGTAGAAGCCAGGACACAATGATC
Organism: Mimosa bimucronata; assembly: GCA_037074515.1. Taxonomy (NCBI): domain Eukaryota; kingdom Viridiplantae; phylum Streptophyta; class Magnoliopsida; order Fabales; family Fabaceae; genus Mimosa; species Mimosa bimucronata. The sequence goes on from CM073441.1 coordinate 24,779,626, forward strand.
TCTAGAGTCACCCTCCCTCTCCCCCAAAAACAACATAAGGTAAAGATAACATCAAGTAAAATTAAAATATATATAAATATGACCAGTTAATGTATCATCTATGCTAACTGGGAGACAAGTTGCAGATTAAAAGCTTGTCGGATATTTGAAGTGTGTAAAATCAATGAAAAATAAACATCAATGGTTTAGAATGTTTAATGAATTGTGGTTATAATAAATAGACAGTGCATATTTGCAGAGAACCTTGAAAAAATCAAACAATAAGACGAGTACCTTTGCATTATGACAATTGACTGCCTGAGCAGCTTCTACAATTGCTTTACCAACTGGGTGTACTGTATTTGATTCTACTCCAGCAGCTAATCTCAGAACTTCAATATCTGACCCATCATTGTCTGCAGTTTGCCTACATTAACCGTGTGATATGCTACCTTTAATTGCATAGCCATTCAACCAAACAATCAAATAACTTCAGAAAAATCGGTGACACTTGAACATAAATTTTCAGGTTCAAGAATGCCAAGTTTTTTTTCCCCAATAAATCATTGCAAGAATACAAACATGGAAAACAATTCCATTTGAAATACACTTAATGTCATATGCATGTTTATGTATGTACATACTGATGGAACTTGGCCGCAATATGCATTATTTATGGAATAAAATGAGATTATCCCAACCTGATGCAAGGTTAAGGCTTAGCTCAGTGAAGTTACAGCTACACAATCCCAGAAATGATTGAGAATATCAAAACAGATAATAAACCACCGTACTAGAACATTTGAGAGACTTAGCTTCTACACAATTCATTCCCTAAATTCACCACACTCCCCTCCCCATCTATATTGTCAACATTAGTTACAACCCCACGGATTTTTCTTTCTTTGGTGTGTTTTATCAGTTGGGCCATTCCAGGCCCATCACATACACAAGAAACAAGAATTATAGAATTAAATTAAAACATTCTTTAGTTTTTTTTACAATAGTGATTAAACATAAAGCAACCTAACCTATATAATTTTCCTAGGGTTTTGGATTCACTTAAGCAATGTGAGCCTGTAATACTTGGGAAGGCTAAATTAAAATGGTTGAAAATGATCCTTGAAGCCTAACTTCATGAAAAGTCAATCAGACGAAAATTTTACATGCATGAACGCTACTATTGCAATATCATTCCAATACATCACATGTCTTCATGGCAGGGTACAGGTCAATATAAAACTGAGGGCACAATCTATGTTAACAAGGAAATTCAGAGTTGATAACCATCTCAACCTAAAGTTTTTGTTTTGTCCACTTGTATTGACAATCTTTGTCACGACAGGTCTACCAATTGTCAAAGTCCCTGTTTTGTCAAATACAACAGCATCTACCATTGAGAACTTCTCCAAAATGTTTCCACCCCGTAAAAGTAATCCTCTTGTAGCTCCCAAAGAAGTTCCAACCTATTACACATAGCAAATCGATACAGTAAGGCTTAGTGTACAACAAGGAAACTATGGGGATGAAAGGTGCAGTCTCTTTGAAGATGTTACCAGCACAGCTGTAGGTGTAGCTAACCCAAGTGCACATGGACAAGCAACAACCTGTATCAGATTACTGTAAGTAATTTCCAATAAAAATTCCCAGATTGTCTTTTGAGCAGGGGAAAAACATAGAATTGAGGGGAGGTTCACACCCTCTAGGAAAGGAAAAACCATAGAAAGAAAGAATAATTAAAGAACAAATTACAGTATGATTCTGTTATCATAAGGAAAGAATAAAATGTTGACCCAACCAGCAAAACAAGGAAACAAATAAAGGCAGTAGAGCCTCCAAATAAGGAAACAAACGAGGACAATAAAGCCTGAGAACATTCATATGTCCAATGTGATTTGCAAAAAGTAATCAATAGTGAAATGTGATTCCCGACAATAACTCCAGAAGCAAGCTTTTTTTTTCATGTTACCTCATCTTTTTAAAGGGGGAAAAAGGAGGAAGCATGATGGGTATTGAAATAAATAGATAACATGGCAATTTAACTACTAAATGAATCAGTTAGTTGGACAAAGTGTTTGACACCATACTAACAGATAAAGTAGGCCCCTTTGTAGTTTGTACCCAACACTAGAAGGAATTTTCATTTTTTGAAGATTTGAGGACTCAGAATTAGAGCATGTGGAACATCTCCGGTGCTCCTTCTTATTCATATTGACCAGGAATTTACCCAATAAATAGAGATAAAGAAGATCAAGCAATAAGGCTCCATTCCCACATACTTAAGATTGGACAATAAAAGGAAGCAACAAAAAAAAAAAACAAAAACAAAAATACTACCTCCAGTCTTTAATATAAGATCCACTTGGCAAAAGATTAAAGCAAGAACCAAATTAGATCAGACAGAGCTAATCCAGTAAAGTTGTCTTCACATGTGGCACAGCATTTGATCCACTAGCAACAAAGTTTTCCTCCTCACACTATTGCAATTATCAATTTTTTATCTTAGAATTCTCTCAACAATATATGAAAGCTTTCATTTCAAAAACAAATAAGTGATATTTCCATTTTGTATAGCCAAAAAAGAAACCATGAATTAAAAGCTTTGAAGCTCCAATTAAATAAATACTTGAACAACGTAATGTTGAAGAACCATTCAATCTTACAGGAGGGTTAAGTTATGAATTTAATTTACTAACACACTTGTATGCTCTCCCACAGAAAAGCATGTTGGGCTTACAGAAAGTAAAAAGAAAAGGCCTATTACCACATTATGCTAAAACCAACTTCACATCAGAAATATGGGGAATAAGGATAAAATAAGCCCAATACCATGTCAAAAAGCACTCAATCTAATAGATGAAAGAGTCATATAAGGGCAATAATGGGTTTTAGTTTTTTAAGTTGCTGACATAGTATGACAGAAGACAATGATGTACTAGCACACTTATGCCTCGGAGATCAATGGAATGTAAGGTTCATATACGACTTCTGAAAATCATACCAGAACACTGCAAGCAAGTTGCAATGCCAGAGAAACTGCACTTCCTTGATAAAGAGCAGCAGGTAGAATACGTGTGCCAAACAGACTCCAGAATGTAAATGTGGCTGCAGATGCTGCCATTACTCCATAAGTGAAGTGTCCAGCCACCTGAATACAGAATAGTGTTACAAAAAAATAAGTGAAACGTAAGCACCAAAATAATAAATGTTGGCAATACCCATAACCAGCAAGCAAACAAAGAATTCCAAGAAAAAACAACAAAGCCTTATCTCACTAGGTGGGGCCGACTGCATGGATTGCATGATGCTGTTGTGTTTTGTCAATTATGAGCAAAAATACACAAACAAAAAAAATTGGTGATTTGTGAATCCACCTATGCGTTCAATTTACATAGATGCAGGCATAGAAATCAAGAAGAGGCCATGAACACAATCCTATTTCTATTCCACTCTCATAATACATGTAATGGCCATACCAATGACCTTGAGAAATTCCTAAATTTCATTCCAACCAGACACAACAGTAAACACTACAAAATAGAATGATTTCTAATTCATTACCTGATTGTTCATATTCCTCAAAAAGTGAATTTCCAAGGAGAAAAAGGATCATGAAAGGATGAAATATGGACAGAAAAAACAGGATAGATAAAAGAAAAAAATACCAAATTATCAAGTCTATCATTAACAAGGGTTTTCCATTTTAGACATCTTAGCCAGACATTTCCCACTTTCAAGATCAAGCCAGCAGGGATCAATAATCAAAATTGAAATCCAGATCTTACAATTTGAAGAATCTGAATTTGACTAGACTCATTAATGCAGAAACGTAATATGATTGCCATAAAACTGATAAAAAGATTCAATAAGAAAACCTTGTCAGCCAAACGTTGAACTGGAGCTTCCCTACTCTGTGCTTCTTCAACCAGACGAATGATGTCTCCCATGGCAGTCTCACTGCCTGGTCTCTGCACCTCAATTGTAAGAGTGCCATTTAAATTTATACTCCCAGCAGCAACCTGACTCTGCGTATTCAAAATCCAACAGTCAGAATTAAATTAATTGTAGAGATGCTACAGCTTCAGGAAAGGTAATAGGTTGCTTAAATGACCCCACAATATCATTAGAAAGTTCAAATAAATAGTACATATGTACCAAACCGATTAAACCACAGACCCACTTATAGAGGAACAAGTAAGACCTACAAGTCAAAAGCCAAATGATTTTTTTTTTAGAATAAATATGTTGAGGAAGAATAAATACCCCAGGTAGTTTTGTTGCTGGCAGAGGCTCTCCAGTGAAACTTGACTCATCTACAGTGCTTCTACCAGTCCTGACAATTCCATCTGCGGGAATACGATCCTAGAGAGTAAGAGTATATGGGTTAAGAACTATCCCGAAGGAGACTAACAAATACTTTATGATGTCACTCATTACATTTCAAGCACAATGTGATCTAAGCAATATTAGCAATAATTATGTTGCACAAACAGAATCACACATGGTTTTTGTTCTAACCTATATTAGCCTTGCTGCCATCCACAGTATTATATAGATATAAAATGATACATCTACTGATGGTAGTACCTTTTGAAAATAAAGCAGAATGAGACAGATACAACAAGCCTTATTCCACTAGGTAGGTTCAGTTACATGGACCACATGGCATCATCATGCTACATCAACAATCAAATCTTTAAATATATTGTTAACCAAAAGGTCTTGTTCGACGATTTCATTGAGCATCCTCTTCTATCTTTGTAGAATTCTGAGTAGGGAATCCAATCATTTTTATTGCTAGATGTACCAGTAATTAAATAGAGCACAGAGAAGAAATTATGGAATTTAAATTCCATGATATTCTCTAACAGCCCTAACTACAGGCTAGTGGTTCGGCCTTCCTAATATCTAGGACTAGAAACTTGATCTCTCCTAATATCTAGTACCTAGTATCTCTAAACAATAATTCAAATACATAGTGATTAAATACATAATAACTAAATACATATTAACCACAATCTTCCTTTGTCCCTTTTCAAAGACTCCATACTATTTGATAGACCCTCCTCACCAGCGACTTCAAGAACCTTCTTTGTACATGTAAACCACTTTCAATAAATTTCTACCATGTACTCTTCAATAGGTGCTACTCCTATTCTTCCTTTGATATGATCATTTTGAATCTTATTTTTTCTTGAATAAGACTTGAAAATCCACTTTAAGTAGATAAACTATGTCGGAACATCTCCCCACATTTTGTCCGCCTTTTCCATTTCCCATTGTTTGAGGACATGAAGTACGCCACTCTATGTCTTTTTATTTATTTGAAAATTTTAGAACGTCATAATAGAATACTTAAGGTCAGCCATAATGGAAAAATAAACAATAGAAGCTCCTGCTACAAAAGAGTGAAAAAAAGGAGCAGCAGGGTTTTATCCTGACAAATTGAATATTATATATTACTTACTCCGGGAAGCACAAGAATTCGGTCTCCAACAGAAAGACTGGCAGAAGGAACTTCAACACTTGAGTCAAACTCCTTAGTGTCATTTTTAACCAGAAGGCGAGCTTTTGATGGCAATATACTAAGAAGTCCAGTCATATCACTGGTTGCTTTAATTTTAGCTCTCTGTTCCAGATTCCGTCCTAACAAGACGAATGCAATGAGCATAATTGGCTCCTCAAAGAAAGCCTTCCAGCCCTGCATAAAAAAAAATGCCATTTACCACATCCATATTAATGTCAACTAATACTGCATGTCAAATGGCATATTTTCAAGGTAACAGTATACTTGTTTCTGTTTGATATGCCACACGCAAAGCAGACAATGAGGATCTTACCTACAGTTTAACTCAACTTTTGAAATTTTTTAGAATGTGAGGAAGCTTCATGAAATCTACCAGTTCTTATTTGGTTCTCTTTCCTTATGAGAATGATGTGAATAAAATGCCTCATTAGAAAATAAGGACATGAGAATAAATCTGAAATCTACCACTTATCCACCTCATTGTATGCCTGTGAAAGTTAAAATGATGAGTTTCAGTTTTTTAAGATTAAACGGAATTGGGCTAGCATTTCAAAGTTGAAACTGTCCACTTAATTTCAGCAATAACATCATAATATTATGAAGGACTAAATTGCAAAAATACCACTTGTAAATTGTCACATGTGCAGCTGGCAAACATCAAGTGCAAAAATACCACTCGTAATTTAAAAATGGTGTAAAATTGTTTTTTCATTAAAATGCGTTAACTGCAGTTTACTCAATATGTGGAAGAATTTGGTAAGACCCACAACTCAACTTAACCTCCGTTAACCCATTTTGACAGAAAAACAATTTTGCACCCTTTTTAAATTACGAGTGGTATTTTTGTACCCGATGTTTTATTATGGTGCCAGCTACACATGTGACAATTTACGAGTAGTATTTTTGCACCGTCGCCCTATTATGAAATATTCAAAGTACCAGGGAAAAAACGTTTAACAATGAATCTATTCATCATTTTAATATCCACCTCCTTACTTTTGTTAAAATTCAGATGTACAATACCGCAGGTGACTAAATGGTAGTTAAAAAAATAAAAATGGGAAAACTGATTTTAGGAGAGATCACAGAGAGGAAAAAGCTTAATTTAACTGTGTAATTTAGAAAGGAATTTGTGTTATTGAATGTTATTTGGCAAGCAGATTCATTGAAAATTATAGTTTAATAAGAAACTTTATCACAAGGCATTTTACCAAGTTGGGCAGCAAGACAGCAAATAAGCTGACAGAAAATGATGACAAAGCCCCAAGACCAACTAATGTGTTCATGTTTGGAGCATTTTTAAGAAGGCTTCTTATGCCATCAAGGATAAGTTGACGCCCTGGACCAACCAACGTAACCAAAGACAGGGATAGGTGAAACCCAGTGGAATGAAATGCATGGATCCAAGGTGCCTTCGCTCCAAGGAAATGAGAAAGATGGCCAACAACGCAGACAGCACATAGAGCCCAGGAAACAGCTAACTCTCGCCCTTAAAACACCACGAAGAGAGAAAAAGAAAGAACTTGCATCATTAACCTCATGATTACACTTGAAGCATCATAAGAGATATTCAAAGAAATATTATCAGCAAATCTTCCATGATTTTATATACTATCAGGTGTTTACCACTTTCTTTCAACTGTCTCTGCTTTTCCTCCATCTTCCTTTCAAAAACTTGGAGGAAACTGTCTGTTGCTGAATCTGCACTTCAAGATAGCAGAATTGTAATCGAGCACATAATTTGTAGAAACTGGCATTGGTTCAGTTCTATGCAAATGTAAACCTTGAAATAAGTTAAAGAACTTGATCACTCTAAAAATGTTAACTTAAAATTAAGAGATATAATTAAGATGACAAGCATCAATAGAAACATTGACTAGATTCAATTTCAGCACTAGGAAATTCTAAATACTATAGAAAGTTTCCAAAGAAAAATAAATTCTTTCCAACGTATAATGGAACAATGGACCAGAAAATTCCAGTACATGATTAAAAAAGGTAATTTATTTAGTTCAAGTTCAAAAACATCGCATCTAAGGACATGTTTTTCCCTATTTCTTGCTGTAAAGGGGCAGAAACTTGCCGAAAAGAAGACAGCCTCAAAAAGAAAGCACTTGCTGTAAAGGGGCAGAAACTTGTTCTAATTTTGCCAAACATGAAGCTTTTGATGGACACTCAGGTGGATGGAGAACCCTCCCCAAAAAGCTTGCCATTAAAATGGGAGAATTAATCCCAACTCAACTACCCTATATGTCATCCCATACAGTATGGGACTCAGCCATCCCATATTACTTAAGTCTCCATCAGATTCACTTTGCACAATATATAAGCCTGAGACCTAGCAGAAATTTATAACCTGGAAAAAGTAGATGGCTTGAGATAATTTCTCATGACACTTCTACCTAAAACTTTACTTACTTTTTCTCATACAAGTAATATCTATTATTACTTGCTCCTAACATAAATCAACTAAGTCAGAAAACAGGCAACATAGAAAGTATAACGTACCGCGCTTATCTAGAGTTGCCCTTAATGACTAAAATAATGACAGAAAGTTAGAATTCTTGAACTGATCGATGATACAGAAAAGTAATGAGACGTGAAAATTGGAAGGTTCAACACAAGTAACTCATAATATGTTGCAAAAGCTTTTGAATGTACATGGATTAGAATGCATAATCTAGTTCAACAAAGGAAAATAACTCATGAAAATTAAAAAAATATCACAGCAGATAATATAGCATTTTAAGCTTACATTTGGAGGCTGTAAAATGCAGAAGATAGCATAAATAACACAAAGACAAATCAAAGAATTGAATAATTATTACACCAACTGTATACAGCATTAACCAGGCAGCAGGTAACCAATTGAAAATCCCATTTCCAATAAGCGCATAACCTACTTTATATGAAAAGTTTATAAACTCTTGAAAACTAAAGGATTTCTAGTTTTGAATATCAGCAAAATTCTTCAAATGCAGGGCCTCCCAAGCACAGACAAGACTCCCCAATACCAACCACATTAGCCGCAGAGACTGACCTACTGAAGGAGAAATTATAACATCAATAACCTACTGAAGGAGAAATTATAACATCAATAACGATTTTTTTAAGCCTAACCTATACACCTAAAACTGCGGAGATAATATTTGAAAACTTCGTAGTCATATAAAAGGTATCAGGGCGAAACTTAGAACCTCTTGAATTGAGGACATACCATCGACTCCAGACAACACCTCTTTTGAACTACAATGGAGAAATAACTGCATCAGTTGCAACTTTCTGACCTGCCACTAACCCACCAAGCTTCACATAAATCAATCAAATGAACTCTAAAGCATGTGGTAAGTGGTAACATTCAAACTTATTTGAAGTAATGAAAACTTAAGGAACAGCTAGGGGATTAAAAAGGTCAATATTTAAGCTTTACATAAATTTGGCAATTCAAATGTGCCGCCAAACTTTGAAATATATTCTGATCAAAATTTGAATTTTGTATGAAAATTGAACTACTGCTCATTTCTTGAACATTAGTTTTAGAATTTCTAACTGAATTAAAAACATTACTCGAGAGTATGACTGAACCTGTACCAAATATATTAACAAGGACTAAGAATAATCACAGTCAATTAACATTATGAAGGGTGAATAAAAACAAGGAAATGGGCGAGAACAAGGTGTATATACCATAAACATGAAAAACTAAGTTAGAAACCCAACTCAGTGGCAGTTCAAAATTCACAAACAACTTAACTAACAAAGGTTTTCCACTTATTTACTGCTTTCCCTGAACACTATTCAATAACTTTTATACAAGTAATACATACATCTAGCTGACAACCACAGTTTCTCTATAATGCATTAAAATTATATCTTGATAAACCTCCAAGCAAAAGAATTTCTAATGCCAGTTTAAATACTTCCGGAAATTTAAACATATTCTTCAAGGGGCATAAATCCTCACAAACAACAATGTCAAGAATTTCATAGAAGTCAAAATAGAATTTTTGCATGCAACAAACAATTGAGCAAATGGATCAAGAATTCTAGCGGTAATGAAAATCTAACTTGAACACAGAGCCATCTAAAAGTACCCTAAAAAATTTCATCACTTCTAACATTAAGGGTCCACAGAAATGCCAATGACATGACTAAGAGTTAGCGGGAATGTGAATAGATATTTTTTACAAACTACTATTGAAAAAAACAAGCAAGAATACAATTTTTAACTATGAAGGTAACAATTTAATCAGTGCAGGAAAAAAACTGCAGCACTTGTGCGGTACAGATGTTGAAAGTTTCCATTTATCGATTGTTGGTGATACTAGCAATTTTGTCAATGTTGATCAAGGTGGTACGATATGCCACAAGTTAAACAAAAGCTTACTACATATGCAAAGGGGTTCTATGACTTGAAAAAAATGGATTCTGTTACGTTTGAAAATTTTGTTCTCTTGTTCATTATACATATGAAAATTACCAATAAGTCACATTAACTCGATAACATTCATGCAGCCCCTCAGAGAAGGGAGAGGGTTCCATATTTTCTCTTAGGGAGGTTGTCCGGTAGCGTCTTATGATACATCTCGGTCTAGGCAGGTGTGGATTGGGTTCGGTCAGGTGGCCAACAAAGTCGAAGGAGACTAGTGGACTCTTGTTTGATCCGGGTTAAAGGAATTAGGATGCATCTGCTACCAGCTTAAGCTTTTAGCTTGATGGTTAGCGTTTTATTCCTAACTGACACGGGTCCACCAGTCCCCTTCGACTTTGTTGGCCACCTAACTAAATCCAATCCACACCCCCTAGACCGGGATGTATCATCTTTGTATGTCTCTGAGGATTAACTCAAGAAGGAAATGTCATGGAAAGTAAAGCATAAAGACATAAATTTCTTATTAAAGAAGAAACATGATTTTAGAATTATAAAAACACAACAAAGACAAGGATCAAATATCCTTCTAAACAGGAAAACAAGAGGACAACAGGGAATCTAAGAGCCAAAGAAACTACTAAATTGCATCATTTTAGCATCTTTCCTTAATAAATACTTTAAAAAAAACAATGAACTGATAATATTACCACATGCCTTAAGATCTCTGAAACCTGAGAAACAAAAATAAATACTCCCTCTGGTCCTTATTATAAGGCACAAACTAACAAAATTTTTGGTCCCAAATATAAAGTATCAACTGCCACATTAATTGCTTTTCTTCCCACTTTACACTTGTCATTACTAGATATTCAAAGTTGAAAATGTGAAGTCATATAATTTAATGAGGGGTGAAGTTAGAAAAAGTGCCAATTCAGCGTAAATTTGATAACCCAACTACCCTTCATTGGTTTGTGAGAATCGGTAGTTAGTTCCTTATGATAAGGACCAGATGGAGTATCCTTGTAATATTGCCTTCCATATGTTGATAAGACTAAAAAATGTAACAAAGCTAAATGGCATATTGAAAATGTTTGGTGATCATGAAGCAGTACCCCGAAGGCTAGACTTGAAACCACAGCTACTCAAATGCTCTGCAAGTGCTTCTCCTAAATGCTTTTGCCAATTTGGTACAGCTTTTGCTTCAGATACAGGCCAAACTATTGCTGTCTCTGTTGTTAGATTTACAGTAGCATATGACACTTGAGGCTGTCCTTAAAAAAACAGGTAAACAGCATCAACTTAGAAAAAGCCACCTCAGAGAATAGTGCAAAGCAATACATATGTTCTTTCTTTTATCTTCATTTTTTACTAATTTTGTTCATTAAAAGAGGGCATCAATGATATATAAAATATAAGAAAGAAAATGCCACCTCAGAGAACAATGCAAAGCAATCAGTCAAACTAAAACAGGAGCAACTTACTCGACTTTCTAGAATTCTTTTCACATTAGCCGCACATCCACCACAAACCATTCCCTATCAGGAAAATCACAAGAATTAAAAGAAGTAAAGTCCACATCAGAGAACAACACGCAAAAGAGTGCGAGAGAAACTCATACCGCAACGTCGAGAATAATAACATCAGGCGAGAGTGCCGAAAGCTCTTTACCACCATCACCAACCAATTTGACATTGTAATCTCCAGAATCACCACCGGCACCGCCATCTCCACCGCCAGCGCCGCCGCTAAAGCCTCCAAGGCCGCCATTTCCGGAGCCAGAGGAAGCAAAAGGAGAAGCGGAGCTCGAAACGCAGCGGAAACGACAGGGAATTCGGGAGACCACGGCACACAAGCTCCTGAGCGAGGTGGAAGAAGAAGAAGGAGAAGGAAAAGAGTTGGAGTTGCGAAAATCGTAATGATGAGAGAGGCATTTAAGCCTGTGACGGAGGAGAACGGAGGAGGGAATGGAATGAGTAGAAGGAGGTCTAAAGAAATGGCGATTGAGAGCTCTGAAGAGAGATATATGCGTGGAATCCATGGGAGTTGCAGAGAGTTGTTCTGCCACTATATTCTATCTATCTATCTATCTGCCTAACAATTACCATCTTCTGGTTATGGCGGGCGATGACTCGCGGTTTTGACGGAAAAAATGAACTCAGTACCAGTCCTTACGGCTTTTAATTGGATTCCTGGAGAGGATTAGTCGTAATTTTGATGTAAAGTTTGGTTGAAATTTTGTAAGGTAGAGAGGATATAATATTCATACATGCATCCTGTGTAACGATGTAAAAAGAGCATTGTAATTTCTTTTAATTCATAATTTATTGATAAAAAGATTTATTTTGATTATTACACTTTAATTAATCTTACATATTTGTGAATTTTTCTAAAATTTTTATTATATATATATATTAAGTAGACTGGATTTTTCACTCAATAGATGGTTTATAGTGTAAGTATTAAAAATAAATATTCAAAAAAGATTCATAATAAAATTAATAGTATGAGAGCTAGTTTATAGAATAAGTAATTTTGGTTTAAAATATAAGATTTTCATTTTATCTCTTAAATTCATTTTCTTAAAATTAATTTTTTGAATTATCAATAGATATATAATTTAATTATGCATAAAAGTGTTTTAAAGAGATTGTGTAACATATTCTATAATTAAATTATTTTTTTAATCTCCTCAAATTGAACAACTAACTCTTATATTAACTTATTAAGGACACGTACTGGTATTTGCTGTAATAAAATGGTTCAACCATGTTTGTAGAGCTCTCATATTGGAATTTAGTAATGCACTAATAATGGTGACACCCAAAAAATAATAGTGATACAAGCACAAAGCTTCAAACAAATATTTCAAAGTCAGACAAAAAAATCAAGTCAAAAGAAATGCAGATAAGAAAACAAATATTTCAAATGTAAGAAAATCAGCAATACATCAACTATATATATTGACATTGTATTGTAAAGTATTTTTTTTTATAAAATTTAATACTATACATTAATATATTGATGTCTGAAATTTAAGTGTGTTTTTTATAAAATTTAATACTATACATTAATATATTAATGTCTGAAATTTACACAATTTTAATATTTTTTTCACGTGCATATATATATCCTTTTATAAGAACAATCGTGTTTGAAGGGTAGTTGATAACTAAATGTGGACAACTCTTTAAATAAAAATTTGAATTTTGGTTCACCAAATTGTAAGATGGTTGGTCAAATTACACAAATAAGCTTTTGGCATTTATAGAAATAAGTTGATGAAGTGTACAAGTTGGTTACATAATGTAATTTTATACTCAGGTCCTTTAATTTCAAAGACCATCTCTTTAGTCTTCTAAGATCCTATTTGGATTAGATTTTTTATGTGCATATTATTAAAACGGACATAAGTCAATTTGTTGGAGAAATATAGAGAGTTAAGAGCATTTTTTGTTAATTATTACAAGATGCATGTAGTTATTTCCCACCAAGCATAAAAATTCTCCTTCTCCAAAACCATGATTTTGTTATAATTAGCACTTTTTTCGTTTTGATAGCTGTTTGGGTAGTTTTATTTTTAAATCATGGTTCACTGTCTAAAAGTGATTTTTTTCATCTCACCCAAATAGGCACTAACTCTAACTCTAACTCGTTAATTTCATATGATTTTTTAACAGTTGTTTTATTTTAAAAAATTAAATTTTAATATATCAACATTTAAAAATATTTGTCAACATTTACTAACAGTATACTTTATAAAATTAAGAGATCAAAATGAAATATTGTGTGAAAATATATGATTAAAGGTGTGCTTTAACGCCTAAGCATTTTTATATTACATTTTTTAATTAGGGTTGAGAAAGTTCTTATGATATTAAAATCCAGTCCGAGTCGACCGTTCGTATTAGTAAATCGATAAATTCTTTGACAAGCATCTTCTAGAGTTTTGAATGAGTAAATTGAGTTGTGGTTTTAAAGCTTTTTCTTGAAAAAAGAGCAGGAGAGCATTTTTCAACTTAAGTAATTTCTGTTTTCCTTTATTGTTCATGCATGAATTTTAAGGATTAACGTCTTAACATTTAAATATTATTATTTTAGGTTTAAATCTCATAACATTAAGTTAACGAGGGGATTGGCATAATATCTTTCTTTTCTCTTTTTTTATCAAATAATATATTTCTTTTCTGGTTCTAATCATCTTGCTATATATTGGTTTCCAAAAAATTTTAAGCTAAGGAGCTTTATGTCTTTGGTAAGATTTGGGGGTGAAGAATTGGCCCAATGAATGCAATTATTTCTAGAAGTAAGGGTGGTGGTTTGTTGAGGATTGAGGATTATAGAAGAGGGGGGGGGGGGGTAAGTGGGGATGAAGGATCCATGGCAGTCAAAGCAAATGTTTTTCCCCAAGGAGAGTGAAGGAGGAAGTGGGGGGGGGGGGGATGAGGTGTCAGTGAACAAATAAATAATGATGTAGTGGATTTCTGACTGACTTAACTGTCAAATATAACCTTAAGGGACTATAGGACGAAATTATTACATTATTTTGTAAATTTTTATGGCGATATTGTTACTAAAAAAAACTCTCGTATACCCACTACTTCCCATAAAAAACTTTCCAACCAAAATTGTACTTTATCCCCTTTTTTCTATTGATGGATGAAATCAATCATCACCAATCAACAACAATACATATAGTACATTTATTAATGTGAACTAAACTCAATGATAGCCAAGCGGAGCTGGAGCCTCTCTCAGTTCCTTTCCTTGATATTGTATATCCTGCATCAAATGGATGATAACATTAAGACAAAACAGTTGGCAAAAAAACATTAAGACAAAACGAGACCTAATCCTAAAGAGAAATATTATGATAGACTTTATTTTTCAACAAAAGTAAATTATAAAGTTTATCACATCCAGTCTCCAACACTTATATATCACTATAAAATAGCATGTATATTAAACTTGAATAAATTAGTTAAACCCCCCCCCCCCCCAAAAATGTCATAAAATATCGCCTAATATTTTAAACTTTACAGCAAACTTACCTAAACTTCTGTATTTATGCCCTTATCACTAGTTTTGTTATTATTTATAAGCAAAGGATTCGAAGTTTAAATGTGTATATAATTCAAAGTTTAAGAGGTTCTTACATACAAAAATAAAGTTTAATGAAGTAGTATAAAATCGATACTTTGATGGTTATTGCATAGACTTAAAAGTTAAGGGGAACTTATTAAAAAATTGTAAAAGTTGGGGTGGTTATTTTTATATGAAAAACAATTTTGAGAGGTTTTGTATAATTTAACTCATGAGAAAAAGGTTCAAATTACATGATCATTTTCATGAGTTATTTGAGTTGATCTCATGTTTGTACTCTTAATTCTTATTTAATTTGCAAGGGTGTTACAAACTAACTACGTACTCCCTCCTATTTTTATTATCAAGAACTTCGTTAAAACCAAATAGGGTAGTTTATAATAAGGACTACCTATTAATTCTTCTGGCAGATGCATTATACTAGTACTCCCTTTGAAAGTCTTCAATATATGGGCATAATAAGAGAGATGACAATGATCCTAAATGTAAAACATAGTTCACATTTTTATCCCTTTTTTTTTAAATTAACCTGTTGATATTTCTTAAACAACAATTAAGTAAGAAATAGAGAGAGATAATTAAAGAAGATAGCTATAATATTCTAAAAAAACACACTATTAACTAACTTAGTTAACATAATTAATTATTCGAATTAGTTAATTTGGTATAGTGTTAAGGACCAAATGAATAATATGGATGGAGAATTATAATAAAATTAAACTTTAGGTGAATTGGGGGAGACTCACAGAGGCAAAGTGATTGACATCACGATGGTGAGCTTCATCAGCACGAATAACAGTAATAACATCTTTAAGAGTAGCATCCTTAGGCAGCCTCCAATAATCAATAGCAATAGCAGGAGCAGGCACATTCTCAACCTTCCCTTTCTCAATAGCCATCAAGTGCTCAGTGTAAGAATTCACAGCCTCCTCTTCCAAGTACCCTACAAACCTATGAGCCACTTTTGGTGACACCATGTAGAACAAAAAGAACGCATTGAAAAACACTCCTTGTGCCAATATCACTAGTAGCCTCTCATGCCAATTCGGCTTAACCAACTCTGCCATCGTCATCAAGTGCATTCTTTCATTCTCTGCTTCCTCTAATAGCGCCTTTATCCACCCGCCGCTATGTTGGAACCTCCGGAGGGACTTTAGGTGTAATACCATCCCTCCCACCATCCCCGGCACACCAGCAATTGTTTCTAGCATCATTGCATGGCATCCATATCGCTCCTATGTAAAGTCATTAACATATTAGTTTGATAGCAAGTCACACCATTCACAAGCTATGTATGTTTGTAATAGTAGAATGTCTAGCTGTTACATCTTATATATGGTTTCAAGTATGAGTTAGATAACTAGCATACACATACTAAAGAGTATTAGTTAATAGTTGGTTACTTATAAGAAAAATATGTGTTAATTAGTTTTCTTAAGATACCCCTTTAATCATTTAAATGGAAAATATCAATATGAAAATCCTTATTTAACATGTGCAATCAATATGGATGATTTGAAATACTCCATCCAGTCATAAATATAAGACTTATTCGGGGAGTTAGTCTTGGTGTTCCTCCAAAATAATAAAATAAAAGATGAGAAAAGGAATAAGGGAAAATGATTAGGGTGTTTTAGAAAAAGCACAACACATTAACTAATACAACGAACATCTTGAATTTAATCAAAAAAGTCAAATAGGTCTTATATTTATGACCATCAGAGGGAGTGTGTGTATATATATGAATTTGTAAGACAAAGTAAAACTAAATCTTACATTTAGAATCAAAACAAATCTTTCAATCAGCTCCAAGTGGGACTGACACTACAAAAAAAACATGGTTTACTGGCGGTTCATTTAGTAGCGGAAAACTAAAACCGCCACTAATTACACATTAGTAGCGGTTTTAATAAGAAACCGCGATTAAATCTGTCTGTTTGACCAATATCAAAGATAGTGGCGTATTTTAGTGGCGGTTAGTCTCATAAAACCGCCACTAAAGTGGCGCCAATTGACGGGAAACTTAGTGGCGTCACATTAGTGGAGGTTGTGTTGGAAAAACCGCGAGAAATTGGAAGGTCATGTAGTTAGTGGCGGTTCTCTTAAGACCGCCACTAATTAGTAGCGGTTTTTTGTGTAGTTAGTGGCGGTTTTCTTAAAACCGCTACTAACTTAACAAATTCATTAATTGCAGGCATAATTTAGTAGCGGTTTAAGCGGCGGTTTTTTGTGCAGTTAGTGGCGGTTCTCTTAACCGCCACTAAAACCGCTACTGATTCCCGCCTACAACAATTATAAATACCTACTCCTCTCCTCATTTCATTCAACCTCATAAAACATTCCTTCTCAATTCTTCTCCTCTGATGCTCTTAATTTTTCCATCAATCTCATTAATTTATCTTTTATTTTTTTTATTCTAATTATTTTATTCAATTTTCAATCATATATACTACTAACTTTTTTTTTTATGTGTACGTACTCACTATCTTCATTTGAATACTATTAAATTAAATTGATTAGTTATAATCACCTTTTTTCATACTATGAATTATTTATTTGACATATCATTTTGGATATATCAATTGAGAAAATGTGATAAAAAATTTTTATGAATGTTTAATGTTAAATTTTTTAAAAATGTTTTATATAATTAAACATTATTGCAAATAGTAAAATTGGGTCTGATCAGAATTTTTTTTTATATTTTTGAGCATCCAGTAGCAGTTCACAAACCGCTACTAATTTTTCCTCATTAGTAGCGGTTCTGAACCGCTGCTAGTATCTGATTAGTGGCGGTTTTTGTTTCCGCTACTGGATTAGTAGTGGTGTTGACCATATTACCAGCAGTTTTTATAACCGCCACTAAATGTTAGTCACGGGTGATTTACTAGCGGAATATAAAACCGCTAGTAACCACTTAGTAGCGGTTAAAGCCGCTACTAATCAACTGTTTTAACCGCTACTAAGTGCCGTGTTTTTTGTAGTGTGAGTAGTAATTAATTGTGGCTTCATAGTTTGAAAATTTGGCTCTCATGTGGTGAAGATAGTGTAAGGATGAAAGGCTATTTCCGAGGTGTAGAGGCGAGTTTGGAAATTCCTTACATCATCAAACTAACAATCAATCTCCCTTTTCCTACTACTAAAGATGACATCTAGAATTATGTATTCCCTTCTTAACATTTTCTCTAACGTCTCCTTAATCACAGCTCCTCAATCTTTTCTATAATGTAGTAGTCAATTTTTCATTATAACTTGTAAGCCATGGTCTATATTTCTAATTATAAGATCAAGTTGATTTTTTGAAGAAATTAAGAGCACAAAATTAATCATTGCAAAATACATATATCTATCTTTTTTTTTTCTCTAAAAACTAATTTATCTTACTTATAAACTATCGTATAATTTAATTATATGTAACATATGTTAAAATTAAGTGGTATATTTGGTTTCCTTCATCCCTACATAAAAAAATAACTTAATCTTATATTTTAAATGGAAGGAGTAAAATTTTTGGCTTATTAATATCATTTTGCCTTATGGTTAAAAAAAAGGAAGGAAGGTTACTAGAGCTGGGAATTCGGGCCGATGCCCATTTAGGCCTAAGCCTGTGGAGGGTCAGGCTTTGATTTTGGGACCTATAAAAGGAAGCGGGCTTAAACGGGCTAGCCCTGTAAACAAGGCCGTTTAAGCCTGCTTATTTTTCCCCCATTTTCTTGTATAATCATGTTGTTACTTAATACTTATAAAAAAACAAAAAATACAAAAAAGATTTGATATTTTTGCTACATATATAAGAAGAGAAGTCTACTTATACTGAAGCACAATCAAATATCCTTGATGTTGATGATAGTGATGATGGAGAAGAAAATGACAATGGCACTAATTCTTAATGTTTAGTGTAGTTTGTGATTTTCACTTTTCTTGTTTATGACTTTATATAGTAGTTTATTTAATTGTGGTAAGTGGACCTTATGTAAGAGTTTATTTAATTGTGGTGAATGGATCTTATGTAAGAGTTAATTTAATTGTGGTGTGTGGACCTCATGGAACAATTTATTTAATTGTGGTGTGTGGACAATGGACTACTAGACTTATTATTTAACTATTTTATTACTTGGTGTTTGTCTGATTGTCTTTATATGTGTGTTAAATATTGAATTGTTGAGTTTATAGTACTTGGTATTCAAACATATATAATTTTGAATCATATTTATGTTTTTTTGTTAGATTTTCATTGTTTTAGTTAACAACAAATATTTAGAAGTGAAAAAATTATTTGGAAAAAGTGAAACCCACGGGCCGGCCCGAAATCTAACCCCTCAAGGATCGGGTTTTGCAAAATATCATTTTTTTTAAGTGGACTTAAATGGGTTTGGCCGGTTTAGGCCCATCATGAGCCGACCCGAATTTCGGCCGGCTCTAAAAGTTACTTCATGGGGCAATAGAAATGCTTGTTTCTTTAGGCGTAAAATATCTTCTCCTTTGTACAGCTAAATAAATAAAATTTTTAATTTCTTATACAGCTAAATTCATTACCATATTACAAAGTTAATTACTATGATAATTATAAATTTTTATTTTTTAATAAATCTGCCATAACGAAATCTTGTTTAAATAATATGTTGGCTAAAATTTTATTTTATATGTGTATCTTCAATTAAATTATAAAATTATATAATTTTGAGATCCCTTATATTACACTACAAAAAAAGCGTGCATTAGTAGCGGTTATAAATGACGATTAGTAGCGGTTCTAACCGCTACTAACATGTTTCCAGCGGTTCTTGTTTCCGCCACTAAATCGTCCGTGACAAACATGTACTAGCGGTTAAAGAAACCGCGTGTAACAAAGTCAAAGACGCTACTAATTAGTAGCGGTTTGTAAAACCGCTACTAAATAAAAGAGAACCGCCTCTAATGTCAAAAATTAGCATAATCGTGGAAAAATTCAATTATCAATTTAGTGGCGGTTTGAACCGCCACTAATTAAAAAAAAAATTGGCCCATTTATTAGTGGCGGTTTGAGCAGCGGTTCTCAAACCGCTACTAATTAAAAAGAATAAAAAAAATGTCCACCTTATTAGTGGCGGTTCAAAACCGCTACTAATTAAAAAGAATTAAAAAATGTCCAATTTATTAGTGGCGGTTCAAAACCGCTACTAAAGTTTAAGGATTTTAAAAAACGACCAGATTAGATATTAAATAATCAAAGTCATATGATCAAATGTAATCAAAAAACAATGATAATAAATTAGTGTATTACAAAATGTTCTTATTGTTAAAATAAAAAAAAATTCTCAACTATATTAACAACCATATATATAAAAAAACAATATATCAAACACATAAAAAAGAAATAGTTAAAAATAAACAAGTAATTATATTTGTTAT
This sequence comes from Mimosa bimucronata, assembly GCA_037074515.1. Classification (NCBI taxonomy): domain Eukaryota; kingdom Viridiplantae; phylum Streptophyta; class Magnoliopsida; order Fabales; family Fabaceae; genus Mimosa; species Mimosa bimucronata. The sequence goes on from CM073441.1 coordinate 24,799,995, forward strand.
AAGAATAATATGAATAATAAATTAAAACATTTTTATCACTAAAAATGGGAAATAATTCGATATTGTTACCTGAAAAAAAAAGTAGCAAACAAATTAGCAAATTAATTCAGAATAGAAAATAAAACACATTAAATAATAAGAAATATAAGATAAATTGTTTTCAGAACAAAAAATAAAGGCATTAACGGTCAGACTGAGGATAAATTGAATGGAAAGGGAGAAGGAATTGAATGAATGTGTGAAGAAAAATGAGGGGAGGGGGTGGATATTTATAGTGATTTGTGCGCGATTTAGTAGCGGTTTGAGCAGCGGTTCTAGAACCGCCACTAATATTTGGCCGCAGAATTAGTAGCGGTTCTGAAACCGCTACTAAATGTCTTTAATTAAAAAAAAAACCTCAACCTACATTAAAAAAAATATGATATATGAACGTTTGATACACATTTTTATGAAAATTTTATAAAATGAAAAAATAATTATGGTTGGCTGCTTCAATCATCTTCTTCTTGCTCCTGCCTAAAAAGAACATAAACAAATATATAAATTTCTATTGCTAAAGGTGTTGAAATTTGTTTAAATTATTTGTAGTGAAAATGCTCACCTAACTACTTGTAAATGATCGTCTTCTTCAGAAATGAGGTTGTCGAAGTTTTCAGGTTCGAAATGTTGGCTGCCTAGTTCCAGATCATCTTCGTCACCCATGTCGTAGAGGTCACGCGGCTTCATATGAATCACCATGTGCCAATCTTTATGTGTCCGATCTTCCACATAGTAAACTTGCTGCACCTGTGAGGCAAGAATATACGGCTCATCATCTGCCATTTCCCCTGTGTGAATGAGCCTCGAGAAATTTACGGACGTGATGCCCAAGATGTCCAATGTAATGCCTCGAGAAGTTCTGGTGTCTGCCCACATGCAGTTGAAGAGAGGCACGGTGAAATGACCTTGATAGTTAAGCTCGATGATGTCCACGAGCTTTCCATAGTATGATACGCCTCCAAATCGCATGTCTGTATCCCGTGAGCTGGCATAACTCCTTGTTCCGAATGTGCCAAAGACTCCGGAATTCTGGGTGAGAGAACCTTCATCCCTTGCAATGGTGCAGAACTTGAAGCCGTTGACGTTGTATGCCGTATATCTCCTGACATGGTCGAGTGGACCGGTTGCTAGATTTATCATATCAGGTGCATGGGGGTTGTTGTCATTGAGTATCCTCTGTGCAAACCAATCCGGAAACTCTAGATGGACCTTTTTGTCCACCTCGGCAGATGACCTTGTGCGGCTTCGTAGTTGGCGTTTAACATAGCGGCGGAAATCCCTAAATTCCAATGGAACATATCAGAGGGTTATGTGGTTTGGAAATAAAAAAAATAACATGATACGTGTATATAGTGTTAAAATTCTTACTGAATGTAGGGCTCCACTTGAGGGCAATTTGTCAAGACATGTCTGTGTGCTTGCAACCTCTCAGTGGGAGTGAGCCTGTAATACTGACTTCCTCCAACTGGCTTTCCGACTGGCGGGAATAATGTGTTGGAAGGTGACTGGACATTTGATGGGCTGTCATCGACACGAGGAGGGCGGTTGAATGAAGTCTCGATGTCATCATCAAAATAGCGCGAACAATATGTTAACACCTCGTCACCAGAATAACCCTCTGCTATAGAACCCTCTGGAGATGCTTTGTTCCTCACATACGACTTCAATTTCCCCAAGTATCTGTAATTACAAGTACAATCAGGTAACTGAAACAAAATCATGAAACCACTGGAAAAATGAATCAACGGACCTCTCTATGGGATACATCCAGCGGTATTGAACCGGGCCGCCCATCTTTGCGTCTTGAACGAGGTGTACAGTGAGATGAACCATGACCGTGAAGAAAGACGGGGGAAATATCATCTCCATATGACAGAGCGTTAGAACAATTTTTTCCTGCAATTGATCCAGCTCTGCTTTGTCCAAAACTTTTGCACACAACCGTCGGTAGAAAGAACTGAGTTGAACCAAAACATTAGACACCTCCGGGGGCAATGTGCTTTTAATTGCCAGAGGTAGGAATTGCTGGAGCAAAACGTGGCAGTCATGGGTTTTCAACCCGGCAATCTTCTTAGAGTGCATGTCCACATACTCATCTTGAGATGTTGCTTGAATAACCATCAGGGACCTTGATGTCCTTAAGTGTGGAGAGGAAGACTTCCTTGTTGGCTCTTGTCAGTGTGAATGAGGCTGGGGTAAACTTGTCATTCTCATCCGGCCATGCGTCTTCACGTATTCCCATCGCCATCAGATCTTTCCTTGCTTGGAGATGGTCCTTGGACTTTCCAGACTCGTTGAGTAAAGTGTACAAAATATTGTCACACACATTTTTTTCGATGTGCATGACATCAAGACAGTGACGAAGTATATTAGATTTCCAGTAGGGGAGCTCGAAGAAAATGCTCTTCTTTCGCCATTGCTGCACGTTTTCCCCCTGGGACTGGCCGCGTCCCCTTCTTCCCCCAGGCTGAACGCCGTCTGTCTTCCCGAACTCTACATGAACATCTTCAAGCTGTTGAAGAATATCTGCGTCAGACAAAAACGTAGGAGGATCCCTCATTTCCTGCGATCCGTTAAATCTAATCTTCTGCAGCCGGAACCTATGACCGCCAGGAAGGAACCGCCGATGACCCATGAAGCACCACTTGCGACTGTGAGGAAGGCGGACCGAGTCTTGGTCAAAGTTGCAGTTGGGGCAAGCTCTGCCTGTATGCACGTTCCAACCAGACAATGTGCCAAGTCCGGGAAAATCGCTCACTGTCCACATCAACGATGCACGGAGTGTGAAGAGCGTCTTACTGTAAGCGTCATACGTCTCAACTCCGTTGGTCCAAAGTTCCTTCAACTCCTGTATCAACGGTTGAAGGTAGACATCTATATCGTTTCCAGGAGCTTTCTTCCCCGGAATAATCATCGAAAGAATGAATGAGCTCTGTTTCATACACATCCAAGGGGGTAAGTTGTACGGTATCAATACCACAGGCCATATACTGTACGTAGTGCTAAGATTCCCGAACGGATTGAACCCATCTGATGCGAGAGCGAGGCGTACATTTCTCGGGTCACTGGCGAATTCCGGGAATCGAGCATCAAACGCTTTCCAAGCCTCAGCATCCCTAGGATGTCTCAACTTCCCATCCACGTTGGGCTCTGATGAATGCCACCGCATGTGCTCCGCCGTTTTGGATGACACATACAACCTCTGAAGTCGTGGAGTCAGGGGGAAATATCTTAGAATCTTTGCAGGCTTCTTGGTTGCTATTCGACCCCTCTTCGCCTGTTTGTACCGAGACGCATTACACCGCTTACATCTGTCCAACCCGGCGTCTTCTCCCCAGTACAACATACAATCATTCGGGCAGGCATGGATTTTAGTGTAGTTCAATCCCAACTTGTTAATAGTCTTCTTTGCTTCGTAGAATGATGGTGCGATTTCTGCCTGAGAGAATGCATCTCCCAATAATTCTAACACCATCGACAAACCCTTATCGCTGAAGCCACACAAGCACTTGATATGATAGAGCTTGACAAGAAATGATAGTTTTGAATATTTACTGCACCCTGAATAAACATTATTCTTATTCTAAAATGAACGTTTATGTGACAAAACTAGAAACGAAATGAGAGGCAGTTTTTAGTAGAACCTGGAAACAATGGCTTATCTGAATCCGTCATAAGGTCGAAAAAATTCTTTGCAGCTTCATTTCGAAAAAACTCCGGGAGTGGTCCTTCAACCCCTTCCTGACTCCAGATGCCGTCACCTTGCACCCCGAAAGCATCACGCACAACATCGTTAAATGGATCCACATGATTGTCGTCATCATCGTCATCGTCGATCTGCATTCCAACCTGAGATGTTCGAGCAACTACCTCACCACCATCATCATCGTTCTCGCCATGAATACCCCAGAATGTGTAATTTGATGGGAATTGTTTCAGTATAAGATGCTCACGCACAACATTTCTGGGATGCCACTTCTTAAATTTACATTTCGGACAAGGACACAATATCTGATTGTTAACACCGGTGCGGTTGAAAGAAAAATCTAAAAAGTGGTCAACACCAACCAAATAGCGGGGAGACGTCCGTGGCAAACTTATCCAAGATTTATCCATCATATGACTGAAGATATTATCAAAGAAGGAAAGAGCTTAATAGTTTGAATGAAATGTGAAAATGAATTGGAAAGAATCAAGGGCTTATAAAATGAAATTTAGACATTAGTAGCGGTTCTCTAACCGCTACTAAAACCGCAACTAACTCAATCAGACCGTTGGAAAGTTAACAGGTGGCAGATGTGTCTGAGTATACATTAGTAGCGGTTCTAGAACCGCTACTAATATTAAATTATTTTTATAATTAGTAACTTAGTGGCGGTTTAAAACCGCTACTAAGTTTATTTTTTTTAGTATTTCTTAAGTTAGTAGCGGTTCTCAAACCGCTACTAAATGTGCTATTTTGTATTTTTAATGTTATTTATATCTTGTTTTTTTTAAATACTATATAAGAAAATAAACAAATAACAACGGTTTATTTAGTAAGTCAGGGAGAAACTTTTTTGTTGAACTGTTAAAACAAATTATCGCCATTTGTAAAGTAAAAAATAAAATCAGATATTAACAACTAACAAAATTATGCAACATTAAAGATATGAAATGTTTAAACAACTAATATTCAAATTAGCAAACATTTAAATATAAAAATGTTCAACTTAAATCCTAAAATAAACATTCTAATAAAAAAAAGACCCTAGAGCTACGCCGCAGGAGGCTGATCGTCGTCTTGATGCTCCGGAGAACGGTTGCGAGGATGCTTCGGTGGACGAGCAGGTAGTGGTACTCGCAAAGGAGATCGATCCGGGTCGAACATCAGCTGTATCCGTTCCAACGTGCTATTGGCGTCGTGCACCCAGGAGTCCAGTCGGTCATACACCTGATCAGTCACCCGTTCCGTAATCTCATGAGTGAGTCTCTCCCTCATTTGAGCCTCAAACTCTGCGCCTCCCCTAATCGGGCCACTTGTTGATGGTTGGCTCGAAGCTGTAGACTGGGCGCTGCCTGGGTCGCCTGACCTGCCGTACACCACCGTAGGTCGGGCTCCGAATCCCATCCCGCGAACCCGGCCAGGGTGCTCTTGAGGCCCTAGGGCAGCCCTTAGCGAGGCAGTGGGGTCTACATTGTCCCCCTGCGACTCGGCGATCTCTCTCTCCGCAGCCTCAATCCTAGCCTGCATACACAAACATATTAACAATTTTATTTTGATGTCGTTGTTATTAAAAATATAATAATATAAAAATAAATAAATAAATAAAAATTTTACAATTTGCTCCTCAGCCTCCCTGGATGTTGGGCTCCCGTCGGCGTGTCTGTGCTTTATTTGGTAGAAACGACCGTAGGTAGCCTTCTGCCCTTTCTTCGCAGCCTCTTCCTCCTGAAAATTAAGATACAAACAGTTATTAATATATAAAGATAAATTATTTTTAAATCAAACAATGAAACTTCATTCCTTCATACCATCTCTTTGTACCCAACCGAAAACGGCTTCGTCCCAGCCTTATGATGAACCTTCTGATGGGCCTTCGCGGCAAGACCTTGTTGCGACCTCTTCTGTTAACATAAAATAAAATTAAATAATAATCAGTAATTCAAAAATAATTTTTCAATATGATATTTCAATATCAATTCAATAATATTATTCATTATACCTTCCCAATGTCTCCCCTCCTCCAACCCACATATCTCTCCCACGCATCCGCAGGGACGCCACCAGGGACATCATCGACCAACTCCTGAATCGGCCTACTCCCACCCCGATTTCTTTCTTTGAACATATCCAACCGCTTGTTCTTCCAACCGTCCCCCATCTTTGATTCTGTCCAAGTCTTGCGGCTGTCCCTCACATCAAACTTCCTCTGTAAAATATTAAATTTAAGTATGTTTAATTAGAAATTAATAAATAATAACAAATTCCAATAATAACATAAAACAAATAAGAAATAATAAATACATTTCCTATAATATTTATTAAAATCAAATTCAAATAATAACAGAAAAGAAATAATAAATAATAAATATATTTCCTATAATATTTATTAAAATCAAATTCAAATAATAACAGAAAAGAAATAAAAAATAATAAATAATAAACAATAAATAAGGTCAAAGTTAATTCAACAAACCTTAACAATTTCATCAAACGCGAACTTTTTAGAGTTCGCGTCAATCTTCCTCCAGTCCAAAGCGTCAATCGGAAATCGCTGATAATTCTGGCCTACACCCCCGACGAACCTCGAGTACAGTTGCCCCCCTTGTCCAACCGGTAATTTGGTCAAGTCGTCCCACTCAACTATAACTCTGTGCCCGCTCGGAAGGTTCATCGCATCTTGCACCGTCAACCTCTTCTCACTTATGCTACCAGAAGGGTATGTAAAAATTAGGGAACAATTTCAATTTAATGAGCGATAAAAAATTATAATTATCTCATAAAAACAATAAAAATTGAATTTCCTTACCCTGAACTTGCACTTCATAACCGGTGGACCTTCCGGAGGATCGTTTAGGGTGCCCCGCCTCGTCAAATTCCTCACCGTCCAACCAACGTTCCATATCCTCAAAATCCGCTCCTCCTCCAGTCTCGTCGAACGCCTCTCCCCCGCTCCAGAATGCGTTGATTACATCTTCTGGAATCGGATCGTTCTGTACACGGATGCGCTCTTGTTCTATACGATCCCTCTCGGCCTGCTCAGCCAGTTCCTTACGTAGCCGCTCCTCAGCTTCCATTTGTTCATCGGTCATATGCCTCTTACTGCGATCGCCCTTTTTCACCATGATTTTGATCTCTTTTTTCTAGTCGAAGTCACGTCAGGTCACTTTCTTTCTCAAAAAGCTCGTGCCTTTTCTCTGAAAAGGCACGAGCCTTTTTAAACTGTTCACTTTTAGTAGCGGTTCTGCAAGAACCGCTACTATTAGTCGCGGTTTCACCTAAAACCGCCGCTGAAACCGCGACTAAATCAACCAGTAATAAATGCAGTTGCATTTATTTCGCTGAATTAGTGGCGGTTTTGGGCGAAACCGCTACTAATGTACTAAAACCGCCACTAATTCAGTGGCCATTCATTTTCTAGCGGTTTTTCCCTCCAGAACCGCGACTAAATGTACGCCACTACTTTTCCCGCCAAAACGCGCCAAATTTGTTGCGGTTATAACCCCAAAACCGCTAGTAATATCCGCTACTAACTACTTCTGTGGTCAAACCGTTGGATTTACTTGCGGTTTGTGCTTATAACCGCTAGTAATGTAAAATTACTAGCGGTTTTAGTGTTCCGCGACTAAGGTAACCGCTACTAAAAGCCCTTTTTTTTGTAGTGGGTCTGACCTACTAAACAGCCAAACCACAAGTCCGAACCGGCTAGTGTGCGCAGGCGACAGCTTAACCGGTCTGACTGCCCAATCCGGTCCTTTTCTTACGACCCTGTTTTAATACAACCCTTTGTTATTTTTCTTCAAATATGCATCTCTCTTGCTCACACGGCGTCTCATCAAGAGCAACACCATCAAATAACTCTTCCGCCCCTCCTCACTCGGATCATGAGATAATCTCCCTCCATAATCATGATCATGATCATAATCATTGGAGTATCATATAATAACAATACTTCTAATTCTTCTTCTTCTTCTTCACCTCAACCTAGTTCCTATAGTCCTACCGCACTTTCTATCACAAGTTTTTCGTTCATTTTTCCTACTTTTTTTATCTTACACCGTATTTTCATTAAAATTTGGGAAAATTAAATATAGGTCCCTTGTAAGGGACTTATTTAAGATGAGGTCCTATGAAATCACGTAATTAATCTGAGGTCCCATGAAGTTGTTATTGCAGGTCAAAAAGCTATTATCTTCAGGTCACAAGTTGTTACAAACCAAGAGTGATTTTTAGGTCAAAAAGTTGTTATTGAAGGCCATAAAGTTGTTATTTCAAGCCAAAAAGTTGTTAGTGAAGTCTTAGTTACTGACAACTTTTGAACGCAAGATAACAACTTTTTGGCCTGCAATAATAACTTTTTGGCCTGTCATAACAACTTTCTGGTATGGACTTTAGATTAATTACGTGACAACACTTCTTGCATAAAACCCAAAATAAAAGCTCACTATGTTTTAGTGAGAAGATGATGGCTCCTTTCCCCGAGTATCCGTCTATTCCGCTCCTAGGACCTACAAAAAGTGAGATAAACAGGGGTAGCCCCAAAACGTAACCGCTAACTACTTCTCTACGTGCTGTGTATGCTAACAAGGTGTCAATATGGGAAACTAAATAATATATATTTAGTTTAAAATATGAGCACATACCAGAAAGTCATGTAATCATCAATACCCGAAAACATTTTCGCAACATGTATATCGTCATTTACAAAAAAATGGTTTCCAAATACATTTTTCACAATCATCTATAACGTTTACCCTGCGAAACGTTAGGTTGTCCCCTACCACTAGATGGACCAAAGTGGAACTTGACGGGGATCTCAACCCGTACCCAGAACCACAGAGAAGTAAAACTCGATGGGGATTTCAACCCATACCTAGAACCACAACGGGGGTAATGCTTAATGGGGGCTACCCATACCCAGCACATCGAACGGTAATACTCGATGGGGGCTACCTATACCCATTACACTGATAATGTAATTAGTCCCTGTAGGCCAACAGGGTACCTCATCACGTGATGGCAAAAGTATCTGAGGCATCGATGCTAACTACCAAAACAATATATGCATCATAAGTCACAATTGCAATTTAATCAAAACTAGGCATTTGGCCTTTCTAGTGGTTCAAAAACTCATGCAATACAATTTCCAAAACAGTATATATTCATTTTCCAAATCATGATGCAATACACATATTTATGCAAAGTTCACCATAAGAATCCCACTTGACATTTTAATACTAAAATAATCAGTGAAATCACGCTATACATATACCACATCATCTAGGAATTTCACAGTTAGAAGAGAATATGAAATCCCTTACTAACAACACACGCACACGTAGACAAGTAGAAGCAGTTATCTGATAACTGGCACCAATCTCACAATGGTGCAGCTCCCCGTGCTGACCGCAGACAAGTCATTGTCTATATTATTGTGAGATTGGTGCCAGTTATCATCTAAGTTAAACGATGCTTAATTGATTATAGTGAGTGTTATTTGGGTACTTAAGATAGTGTTTCAAATATGGAATTGTTGATAGGTTAATGGTGAATTAAATATCTAAACCACACTTTAAATATGTTTACAGGCTCTTAATTAGGTTATGACTTCATTAAGTTAAGTTAATAAAGTTTCTTTGCTTTCCTTCTTTGTTTAGACAACTTGTTTGGGAAAGCAAAAGTTGAGGTTGATGAATCTTGTAGTTCCAATGGTTTTAAAATGTTAAAGATAAAATTGTGTTAAAAGTTATTTAAGTATAGAATCTAATTGTGGTTGTTTGTTGAGTGGTTTGAATTGTTAATTAAATCTGGAATTTCTTTGTAGAAAATGAATTAAGCCATGTGAAGTAGTTGTTTAAGAACAAGAAGAGTCCTTGATTTGTATTGTGATCTTGGATTGAAAATATGTTATTAAGAGTTAAGAGATTTCAATTTTAGGTGTGAGGAAGCAAGAGCAAAGATAGATTGTGAGCGTTCAAATATATGAAATATATTGTGATTAGTAATTGGTAATGTCCTTTAATAAATTGAGTTGCTTAAGCTTGAAAGTGATTTATAGTGTTGATTGCTTTATTCCTGGGATTTTGCAATAAATAGAAAATAAGGATATATATATATATATATATATATATGGGTGAGATTGTTGGGATGGAAGTTGATGAGACGGTGTGCATAAGGTAGTAGTTTGAGAAGTAGGAATGCATGCTAGCTTCATTGTATTTGTATTGTACGTATCTATAGAATTTTTATTTTACCTGTGCTTGACTGAATAATTTTTATTTAAATAATTATTATTCTTGTTGTATCCTTCCTGCAGAAGGAGGTCCAACATCAAGAACTAGTGATAGGCTATCAACTGAGATAGCCAAGTTATTATTAGTTATATACATGATAGATAGTGTTACATATAAATAAATATATTAGAATTATTATTATTTTTGGCTCCCCAAGCACTATCAATAAGGGGTCCCATAAGAGGATTCAAGTAATTTAATTGTTTTATGAACCACTCTGATTTATAAAAGGTTTTAAGTTGTTCTAATCTGTCTGAAAAACCCATTCCAACAAAAGTGAAGTTGGAATACTGTTTGAAAAGAAAAGGTTTTAAATTTTTCATATTTTCAGGCTTCTAACATTTACAAAAAGTGGTTATAAAATCAATTAAAATGCTCTAGTATAGTAATAAAAGTTTAAGTGTTACACTTTTACACAAACGGCAATGATTTTTGTAGCGTTAGGGAGAAGAAAATGTAAAAAAAAAATACCCCTATAGTTTAGTTCATAACACAACCAACACCGCAAACTTTTTTTGGCCTAAAAATACCACGCAGTTACTAAAATGGTTCCCTCGGCGCCTGTGCTTTTACTTTACACAAATAGATGTGATTTTCGCAACGCTAAGGAGAAGTTGGACATGTGGCATTAAATTTATGCTCAAACATTGAAGACGTGGCAAGTGGAAGAATTGAATACTGATGAATTGACGCTGAAGTTTGGTATCTTCTTCTATCAAACTTCAAAATGGAAGGAAAGGAAGAAGGGTTTCTTCAAGTTCAAGCAAAAAAAAGAATGTGAGAAATGGAAGGATAATGACGACATCCTTAAATTCGAGCACAGAAAAATGTAAAATAAGTTTGCAAAAATTACGGCTGTTTGTGTAAAATAACAGCGTAGACATTGAGGGAACCAATTTGGTAAGTATGTGTATACTTTTGGGCTAAAAAAAAGTTCGTGGTGTTGGGTGTATTAAATGAGGTATAAATTCAAAAGTCATTATCATATACACTATAATCAAATTTTTTTGAATAAGAGAGTGATTATACAATATTAAAATTTAATTTGAGTTGAGCAATTAAATTAGTGAACTAGTGAACTTATCCTTTAACTAATTCAATCAAGAGTTTTATATACGATATTGAAATGAATATACTGAGTTAAATTTTATATTTTGTTCCCCCTTTCCAAATCTAAAATGATTTCTTTTTTAAAACAAGGAGTAAAAGTTCGTCATATTTAAAATTTAGTAACTTCGTTTTTTAATTACGTATACATGAATATTTGTAAACTAATGAATTTTATTACGTATTACTATTTTAAGATAATATTTAAATATTTTACATGATTTAATTATATTATTTAAATCTTAATTAGATTGATCCCAATTTAACTAATGATAGTCATATATTACAAATAAGATCAAAACGTACGCTCGACTTCTAGAGCTCTCATAATTAACTAATTAAGTTACAAGCCAATGTATGGCATAGTATTTCTTTTGTCTTTAATACTTTGTACTATATATACATTGGTCTAACACGGTGCCTCTAGAGAGAGAAATCTAGAGAGAAGGTGAAGTAATCCTCGTTCCATTTTCAAACGTCCTTGAAGAACTCCACCATCGGCATTGCAGCCTCAGCTCCGGCAACTTGCATGCAACAGATAAATCACATCAGGTTCCTTTAACTCCTTTCAATGAACAAATCTTCCTGCGATAAATGTTTATTATTGGTTCTCTCTCTGTTTTTAGTTGATTCCCAATGGATTATCTCTGGTTAGTTTACTCATCTAGTCCTATTTATAGGGCAGAGAGAGAAGATTTTATTTGGTCTTATATATAAGTCACATAATTAAATATTTAGAGTGTATGTACAAGTCTACCCTTCATTTATTATATGTTGACTTTATTTTAATATGGTAGAGTCGATATTAAATATGGGTAAAGTTGTAAATTTATTAGATTTTAGTGGAAAGTTAATGAGTTTTAAGGCTTTCCTTGGTCTATGTGAAATGTGCTGGAAGTGCCTTATAAATAGGACCAGATGAGTAAACATTAACTCAGTTTCAATGAAAATGGTGATGCTCCCCCTTCTCACTCTGCATGTTAATCATTAGCTCTAGTCTTGATGATCTAAATATTAAGGCCTCCCCTACCTTCTTAATCGGGTTCAGTCCAATCACTTACCTCTGTGGAATGGGTTTTTAAGTCTGATGTCCCCTTTCCACTCCACTGCCATTTATTGAGTTAATATAAGCACTAATGAAATCGGAAATGGTGGTTGCATCTTCTTGTCTCCCTGTACCCTTGCCACCATTTGCCTACTTTATCAGCTCCGGTGCCTACTCATACATTGATTGGAGAGTCTGAAGAGGCCCTTTCATTTGATTGGCTAGGGGAAGAAGAAAAAAAATCTGATCTTCACTCTTCAACCCCCTCCACATTTCTCCCTATGAACAACCATTTATCTTATGCTTTTAGCCTGAAAAAATCTCATTAGGCTAATTTTCTATATTTTCTGACCTCTCCCTTACCCTCCTTCATCATCACTCTGTCTCCACAAATCATCTTGCATCTTGCATGGTTTCGAGACACAACTCACCTGAGTTTAACATCCACTACCCTCTTCTCCATCACCTTCTCCCATGAATCTCAATCTAATTTCCCCCCTTTAAATAACTTTAACATATCAATTTCCATCCCACACCAATACATGCTTGCTCTCATATCCTCTAATAGCTACTTTGCCTTTGTACACCTTTTCTGCTCTTGTTTTTTCTGGTTCTTTCAAACCATTCACCACATTTCCCTCTCTCTCAAGATGAACTTCATTCTATCACCCCGCATTCCAACTCTTGCCTCTCCCTTCTTTCCTCTTCCACCCTCCATCATTTCTAATTGCCTGGCCCATGAATCAACCATTGCCATAGCTGTTATGGTTGATCTTTGTCCCTTCAATGCCCATAGACTCCATCAACACCTGAAATCAACATGGATACTGCACTGATCCTTTAAAATTGATGGTCAACTTGGATGTTTCTATGTTATCAAATTCAAAAGCGGAGAAGATCATGATTATGTCTGTTCAAATGGTCCATGGTCAATTGATAACTCCCTCTCGGTCATAGACAAATGGCAACCTAACCTTGTCCTACAGGAGCACCGTTTGGAAACCTTCCCTTTGTGGGTCCAATTCTGGGGCCTCCCCTTGGAATATCACATTGAGTTCGTTGCTGAAGCTCTAGGCGAAGCAGTTGGAGACATTGCTCTTACTAAAGACAATGACATTCAGTTTGTTTCACATCACCTTTTACTTCATCGCAGACAACGCAGGTCCTCTGATTATTCCACTCAACTCGTTCAAGCCCCAAGACAAGTGGTTCTACTTCATCAAGACAAAGAATGTGGAAGTCCATGGTCATTCCATCCCCTCAAAAATGATAGCTGGCACCAAAGATTCCACCGAAGTCCAACCTGATAAGATTAACCTCAATGCTGCTCCAACAAATGAACCTACTTATCCATAAGGCAACAAGAGAATCAACCAAGGCCCTCTTACTCTAGAGTTCGTGGCAAAGAAAATGAAGACCTTTGCCAACCCAACTAATCCAAAGAAGGTTAGGGAAGCTACCTCCATAAAGCTTCCCGAGAAGCCATGAAAGCCATATGTTGGAACTATCATGGCTTCAAGAAAGCAATGGCAGTTCAAAGATGCAAGAGAATACTAGGAACACATAGGCCTGATTTTCTTTACCTATCTGAAACTAAAATAAGCGTTTCAAATGCTGCTAAATCTCTTTTATCTTTAGGTCTAGTTAACTATGTTGGAACAAATGTCATTAGGAGGGGAGGGGGAACAATCATTGCATGGACAAAGAACTTGAATGCATTTGTACTAAGTATTTACCCCTTGTACTGTCACCTAAAAGTTAATGGTAATGGCATATATCCTGTCTATTGCATCTCGTTTATATATAATCCTCCTATAGCATCCAATAGACACATATTTTGGGACTGAATAAAAGCCACATCAGGAACAATAGCTGAACCATGGACCTTAATTGGTGATTTCAACCAAATCATATCACCTGAAGATAAACTAAGTAATTCCAGTTCAAGCACGGGCATGCAACTCTTCAAAGATTGCATTGATACATCAATCCTCATAAACATGATCCAACAAGGTCCCTCCTTTACGTGGTCAAATAAAAGACAAGGAATTGAATAATGCTTGGACGTTTGCACATGGCTTTTTGCAACCTTGAATGGCAAAATTCCTTTCCAAGCTCCTACATAAAAACAATGAGCATTGCAGCTTCAGATCACTGCCCAATCTTGCTTTCAACATAAGGAATATACAAAAAAAAACCAAGCTGAAAAAGTTTGAAGCATTACGTTACAGCTTCCCAGAATGCCATTCAATTATTAATCAATGCTGGTCCGAAACGTCAAGAGGATCCCCAAGCTTTATAGTGCAATGTAAACTATATCAACCTTATCTGCCTTGGAGCAAAAATCAAATTGGGAATATCTATATCAACCTTATCTACCTTGGAGCAAAAATCAAATTGGGAATATCTCTCTCAGAATTAGCAAGGAGGAGGAAAATCTGCAAACATTATCAGCTAAGATCAATCTTGCTCAACCTCCTTCTCCAGATCTTGTGAAACAAATTAATGATGCTAGGAATGAACTAGAATTTCTTTATGATTGTGAACATAGTTTCTGGGAGTAGTGGGCAAAAATCAAATGGAAGATTCATGGTGAGAATAACACCAAGTATTCCCATTCAGTTGTAAACAGGCGATATAATCATAACTTTATCATATGCCTACAAAGAGATGATGGATCCTGGATGGAGAATCAAGAGGAACTTGGGAACATGGCTTTCTCCCACTTTGATAATTTATACAAAAGCAATTCAAATGCTGATAGACAAAACATTCTTTAACAACTCTTGGAAATCCCAATTCCTTCACTTACCAAAGAAGAATCTCTAAATCTGCTTCAACAAATAACCCCATTGGAAATTAAAGAAGCATTGTTTTCCCTGCCAAAAGATAGCTCACCAGGCTACGATGGCTTTCATTCAAGTTTTTTCCAGATAAATTGGGAATTGATTCACCAGGACATTGTCAATATGTCTGCTCCTTCTGGAACTCAGAATATATGCTAGAGTCCTTAAACAAAACAGTGATTACCATTATTCCAAAGATAGGTAAACCAAGTAGGTTAAGGGATTTTAGGCCAATAAGTCTTTGTAATGTGGTTTACAAAATAATCTCAAAGGTATTGGTGAACATATTGAAATCACTCTTGTAGAAATACATTACCCCAAACCAGAGTGCCTTCTTGAAAGGTAGACTCATATCGAATAACATCCTACTAATAGGAGATTTAATGAACCAAATTCACTCATCAAGGAAAGGCAGGAAGAAGTTAGTAGCATTAAAAATTGATTATGCAAAAGCATTTGAAAAAAATCTCTTGAGAATTTGTTGCTGCTGTACTCATAAGAATGCAATTTCCACAAAAAATGGTCAATATCATTCTTGAATGCATGACAACAGTTCAATATCAGATTCTCTTCAATGGGAAACTCTCACAACCTTTCCTTCTAGAGAGAAGAATTAGACAAGGAGACCCATTGTCTCCCTTTATATTCATATTGGTCACCAATGTCCTATCCTGCCTCATCGTGAATCAGGAACAGATTGGGATATGGAAAGGGATCAAAATATGTTTAGCTGTAAAACCCATCTCTCACCTATTTTATGCAGATGATCCTTTATTCTTCTTTGAAGCTGAAAAAGAATGTGTATCTACTGTTAAAGAAACTCTGCAAAAATTCTGTGAATGGTCTGGCCAAGAAATCAACTTCTCCAAATCCTCTATCATCTTCAGTCCTAGTGTACCCAACCACCAAAAAATGGAAATATCTCAATTCATGGGAATTGGATTCTTTTCCAACCTTAGGAAGTACCTAGGCACATGGATTGATCCAGGTCACAGCAAGAACATAATCTACAATCATGTGATTGATGTGATCGACAAAAGAATAGCAACTTGGCAATCCAATCTTTTATTACAGGCATCAAGACTTCAGCTCATTAAATTAGTTCCATCAACAGTCAACATTCATCTAATGACCTGCATTTCCTTACCAAAATAGATATGTGACAGAATTGACTCAAAATGCCAAAAAAATTTCTGGGGCTTATCAAAATCTGGAAACAAAATGCACCTAACAAGAAAAGAAATCCTCTCCTTACCGATAGAAGAAGGAGGTCTAGGAATTAGACCACTATCAATGATCAACGAGTCCTTAATATCTAAACAATTGTGGCAAATCATCTCATCCCTCCCATCATCCTTCATATCATCTACGCTTTAACGCAAATACATTGACTGGACAAAAAGAGATTTCATCAAAAAGCCCTACAACTCATCCTGGCTATGGAAACGCATGACTAATGATCCTACTCTAATCATCAACAATATGTGCTGGTCTGTAGGCAATGGAATGTCAATTCCAATCAACCACCCTCTGTGGTGGTCAATGCAGCATAATTCTGGTTCTATAGGATCCCCTCTTATGGTTTCAGATTTATTAATGCATAACCCCTCCTCTTGGTTCAGAACTAACTGGAATATGGTTCGGCTTCACAATTCATACAGTACAGAAGTTGCTACTTCAATCTCTCGGCTCCCGGTATCGTCAACAACTAGAGATGATATCATCATATGGAACCGATCAGGATCAGGCACATATACAGCAAAAGAGGGATATAAAATTCTATTATCCCAAAAATACTATGGCCAAAAAGATGAATTTTGGAAATTCCTATGGTCCATCCCTCCCAAGTATTTTTGACCCATGAATTATTTATATGTTTGGACTGTTTAAATGGTTGGGAATTCATCACATTCTTATCATCTTTGGTAAAATCAAGTCCACCACAACAACATTTATAAACCGCTCTACCGTAATTTTTAACGGATAACCTCAATTTTGCTTTAATAGTACATCATAGTAGGGGCAGCCTTAAAAATTAGCAAAGCATTCTCTCACAATTAGACATGTTTGGACTGTTTATTAATTGCCTTTTCAGACAAAAACATTAATTGTTTTTTTAAAAAAAAATTAGAGACATTTTCTATTGATAAATCAAATCAGTAATCAACAATCTAAACTATACATAATACATCATTTAATCAATGTGGAAAATAATACTTAATGATAGCCTAGCGGTGCTGGTGCTTCTCTCAATTCCTTTCCTTGATATTGTATATCCTGCATCAAAAGGACGATAATATTAAAAAAATATTACTATTATAATAGATTTTTTTTAACAAATCAATTATACATTGATCACCGCAAGTCCTCATTACCTGTGGCGAAAAAACATCATATATTTTACAAATATATATTTAATTCTGGAAAGTGGAAACAAGTTCAAAAACAGAAATAATACAAAGTCCCAACAGTTAAGTCATAAAATTTTTCTAAAAAGAGGAGCTGCAGATATACAATTCAATTTGAACAAAAAAAGATATACAATTCAAACAATCTCAAATTAAATAATTTGTTTTTATTTCAGCTTGTTTTTCAGTTAAAAACTCCCAAAAAATTTTCCATCCGGATTTATAATTAGTTAATGAGGGTTTTAAGACTGATTTGATGCTCTTAATACATCGTGGGAGAATAGTCATAAAAAATATTCCCTTCAATATTTAATATAAGATCAACTTAACTTGTTTGGAGATTAAGAAAGCAAAATAAATTGGTTTAAAGCATTTATAATTGTCATTTTTCTTTATACTAATTTACTCCCTCCGATTCTTATTAATATACGTTTAAATTGACTTATTTTAGGAGATTAAAGAATCTAAATAAATTATTTAGTTATAATATATGTTGTATGTCATTAGATTTATTTTATAAATCAACTAAATTTGTTTGGAGAAAAATAATTAAGATAAAAACTTTTTTGGATGAAAATAAATATAAACAATTATTATGCTTCCATAATATAGTCAAATAAGTTAAATTTATCTTATGTTGGTGACGGAAAATTCCTTGAATAATAGATATAAAAAAAAAACATAGAGAGAAGAGACTTACAGAAGCAAAGTGATTAACATCACGATGATGAGCTTCATCAGCACGAATGACAGTAATAACATCTTTAAGGGTAGCATCCTTAGGCAGCCTCCAATAATCAATAGCAATAGCAGGAGCAGGCACATTCTCAACCTTCCCACTCTCAATGGCCATCAAGTGCTCAGTGTAAGAACTCACAGCCTCCTCTTCCAAGTACCCTACAAACCTATGAGCCATTTTTGGTGACACCATGTAAAACCAAAAGAAGGCATTGAAGAACACTCCTTGTGCTGTTATCACTAGTAGCCTCTCATGCCAATTTGGCTTCACTAACTCTGCCATTGTCATCAAGTGCATCCTCTCATTCTCCGCTTCCTCTAGCAGCGCTTTTATCCATCCGCTACTATGTTGGAACCTCCGGAGGGACTTCAAGTGTAGTATCATCCCTCCAACCATCCCTGGTACCGCAGCGATTGTTTCTAACATCATCGCATGGCACCCGTATCGCTCCTGTAAACATCATTACCATTTCAATATCATAACATGTATCATTCATAAGTTCTATGTAGCTTATGGAAGTAGAGAGAAATATGACATGAAATTCTTTGTGTCTATTCATGTTTGGAAAAGGAGTACATATACAAGAGAGATGAGATTTACTATTAATATGTAGCTCATAATAATAAAATGATATCGAATTATATATAAATTATATATTTTTCACTACCTAATGAGAGAATATTCTAATAGCATCGTCACATGCATAACTCATATATACACGGGAAAACATGTCTAGTTGTTCGTGATTTGGATTAAATATTGGTGTAGATAGTATAATTGAGGATGAAATGCTTACTTTTCAAAGGGAACATGTATAGAAATAATGCTTGTTTCGACGCTTAAATAAATGGACTTTTGTTCTTTAATTTTTTATTGTACTAATTAATTTACAAATTCATTATTATTATGCCTTTTCAGTATATATATTATTGTATTGCTCTTCTCACTAGCTCATTTCAAACTTATATGTGCCTTAAGGTAAGAGAATTCATGTAGAAACTACTTCCTCAAAGATTGGCCAAAACGCGAAATTAATTTAGTAGATTGTTGTACACATAAATTAGGTGCAAAAACACTATCTGAAGCTGAATCATACATAAATCAAAATAATCCGTTCTATTAAACAAACCTGACAGCCAAATATACAAAGGTATTTATATCTACATTCTACATATATTATTGCATATGTTTACAACAGAGATATTTAGCTTTCAGATGAAAGTAAATCATACTGTGCATCACAAGTTTTCAATTGAGATATGATCTACACTAGCTTCTCCATTAAATTGAGATATATAAATATACAGACAATTAAAAATGTATAATTAGAGAAGAAGAGAGCACATACTAACCTTAAAATACAGATGTGACAGAACATTGAGGAATTTCACTGTCTTGAAAGCAATTTTATCCCCGAAATTGGTAGGCACATGATGCTTTGTTATATCTATCGACACATCTGCACGATAAGTGTCCCATGGCTGCCAACAAACACACAAAAATACACATCATTAGTGGATTAATCTTTTAAATTTATCACTACAAAATCGGATTAACAACGAAATTAATGACATAATTTGTCTCAAAATTGACCATCGTTAATGATGGAATTAGGAATTTACCGACAGTATTCACTGTTTTGTTTTATTTAATGAATCGTATATATGTTGATACATAAAAACAACAAATATAAGTGATTAACATGTAAACTGTACCATGAAACAGTTCCAAGGCCACTCAGTGCCATCCTCTCTTTTAATCGTTGGCTTAGAAATTCCCCAGTAGCTTGAAACGACGCCGTTCCCATTCTCATTCTCCTCCTTCTTATGCTGCTTCTCCTTCTCAGACGGAGAAGGCGCCAAGGTGGATGACATCCTCGGCAAGTAGCCATATAGATGCCGGAGTTTCATCTCCGGCACGGCGGACCCCGCCACAATATGGCGGCTAAAGTTACCGGAGCCACCGGAGACGAGAGCTCGTGCCACCACGGATTTTACCAGAAAGTGCTTCATGATGATGAATTGTTATGTTGACCAAGACCAACTATATGATGGTTGTGATTTGTTAGAAGCTCAGAAATAATGGACATATATATATAGAGAGAGAGGTGTGTATGTATATATGTATATTTATACATGCGAAAAGTAGTTAGGAATAATGATTCTTTTGGTAGTCATTTTTTTAGTTGTCAATGGTGGGATAGAGAAGAAAGAACCTCCATTATTGAAGGTGTCTCACCGAAAAAAGAACGTGCTGTGAAGGTGATAGATTATAATTTATTTGGACTGGGCTAAGATGGCTGAACTGTTCGATGTGTCTTATTTTGTTGAGTCATTGGACGGCTGGGATCGAAGGAATATGATATTTCGTTTCGCTCGATTACTAAATATATAATTTAGTTGGTTTTTTTTTTTTTTTGAGAATCTAATAACAAAATTAAATAAGTTACTTATAAATTAATTTTTCATGAATTTCTTCAAGTTACTTATAAATTTATTTTTGTTAATTTTTTCTCTAAACTAATTTATTTGATATATAAACTAACATATAATCTAATAATATACAAAATATATTATGACTAAATGGCTCATTTAACTTCCTTAATTTTTTTTTAAAAAAATTTGAATGAGTCTTGTATTTAGGAAAAAAGCAAGTATTTACTAGTTCCACCATACGTTGAGGGGGTAAGTAGTCGCTTGGAGGTTTCGTTATAGGAGGATGTATACAAAATGGATTCAATCATTTTTTTCTCTAGTTATGAACATAAAATATAAAAAGTTGACTTGACTAATTATAAAATTCTCTTTGCATTCTGTATGATTGAATTTGTTTGATGTACCCTGTTGATCTTGCCAATAATCATATGCTTGTCTGTATGATTGAATAAAATACTTCTTCAGTTTTTAAATATAAAATCCAGTTAACTTTTTTTTAAGAGATTAAAAAAACAAAATGAGACAGCTACTTAATCATGACGTATTTTGTGTATTAATATATTATCAGTTAGCTTATAAGTCAAATAAATTAGTTTTGAGAAAAAAAATTTAAATAAATAATCAATTTATAAATAACTTATTTAGTTTTTTAGGATTTTCCAAAAAAGTTAACTAGATTCTATATTTAAGAATAGAGGGAGTAATTAAGATCAATGTGGAAAGAAAAGTTTATAATGAATGGAATATTAATATTTGAAAAAAAAATTGGTTCTCATTACAAAATTTTATAATCTAAAGGTACTGAATTTACTAGAAGGATGACAATTATAATTTCTATGTAATTGAATCTGAGGTTTTTAGAGGTTACGTGCTGGATTTCTAAAAGATATTTTGAAGGTGAAGAAGCCTATGGGGCTTTGATAAAACCTTTGAGGCTATTGATGAAGATAGTAAGGCCAGTGTTGAACGCAGCAAATAAGAATGTATTAGGATATTAGAGGATTTTATAATTTTTTGTCAACAACCGGTATTCTTTGGGTTTTTATTTTGATGAAAGATTTGATTATTGAAATTCAGAGCACATTTTTCCTTCTTTGGCTCTCTCTTCTCTTGTCTTCTCCTCCCTTTCTGCCTCTCACTTCCTTTCTTTTCTTTTTCCGACTATGTCTTAAAGGGAACGTATGTAACAATTTTTTTTTTTTGGATTTATTCACCAATTTCCGACATTATTAATAACTGACTAATCCGCTTTTGTGTGAATGTACACGCCGACAATGGAAGAGCTTCGCTACCTCCAAGTAATTGTCACGGTTGCACACCCAGAACTTGAACTCGAGACCATTAATTAAGGTAGAACCTACAGCTAGTTGGTCTAAGTGTTTAGTGTTTGAACGTGTGACTGTGAGTATTTCATTTTATACATGGTTAAAAATATATAATATTTACTAAAATTATGTTTCAATGAGTTTCTAAACAAAACTTTTTATATTTTTAGTAATAAATTCTGCTATGTGAAATTCTTCAACAATTTCCTATATTATTTAATAAATGGTATAATGTATAATTTTTACATTTTAAAACGAATTAAGTATTTCACAATGAAATTAACAAGTAGCAAACTATTATTACTATTAATCAAATATAAGTATCAAGCTTAAAAGTCTTCAAAAATCATTTTTACACTTTATGCTTTATAAGATAATACTTTTATCATAAATTTACATTTTAAAGTAGAGAAAATGACAGTAAAATACTTTCTGAATTTCAAAAACCCACATAAAGGATTTTAACTAGTTGAATAACTATATTAACTTGTTTTGGGTAATAATATTGATAACTACAAGTTACCTATTTGCAATTTTAAAATTTAAAAAGTATTTTACTACCATGTACCATTTAAAATATTCAATCATTTGAAAAAAAAAAAAAAGGAAGGAGAAGTTTTTCTTAACCATTATGAGACGCGGATAATGTAGTGGCGACTAGTGAAAAAGGTGAATCCAATTAAAACGGAATTTCCGTATTGGTCAAAACGTAGCATCTGAGGACGGTGGGTTATGACAAAAAGTCAATACATTTGAATTGACTTTTCTGGCTGCGCTGAATCCAGGTCAATAGGAAATGGTAAAGATGGTGCAATTAATTAAGTTCGACTTTGATAAGATAGCCCCATGCGACATTTATGGTTGTACTTGCTTGACGACTTCTTTTTATCATGACGGACCTTTTCACCTCAATGACCTTCTTCCAATTGAAACATGTCCTTGCGTTGCCATAAGATTTGGTTGATTTTTATTTAGAGGCTAAAAAAAGTGAAATGAGTTATTGAATCGTATTTTGTGTATTAATTGATAATTGATAATTGAAACATGTCCTCATGTTGTCATAAGATTTGGTTGATTTTTATTTAGAGGCTAAAAAAAGTGAAATGAGTTATTTAATCGTATTTTGTGTATTATTAAATTGTATGTTAGTTAATAAGTTAAATAAGTTAGTTTAAAGAAAAAATTTAGTCAAATCTAGTCAAATCAATTTATAAGCAACCCATTTAGTTTTCTTAGGATTTCAAAAAAAAAAGTTTAACTAGATTATTTATATTTAGAAATGGATGGAGTAATATTTTGTATTATCTTTTTCATAAATACTCTTCCAATCCTATAAATAGGGCAGAGATATAAGGTTTCATTTGATAATATTTATAAGTCACAAAATTGAATTTTTCATGTGAATCTACTATTTTATTCTGCATTTATTATATGTTGATTTTATTCTTATATAATGTATTGAATACTAAACTGGGATAAATTTAATTATTAAATTTTTAAGAAATAGTTAATGAAATCGAAAGTTTTTCTGGTTATGTATGTACTATATTTGAAGTGACTTATTTGAGAGAAAAAAAAAAGAAGTGACTTACAAATAACAACGCGAGGATATTCATTGATATTGCTCCCTTGAAAAACTTTATTTAATTATTTGTATTATTACTTAGACCACCTGAATTTTTAATTTTAGGCTATGTTTAGATGGAGAAAAAGGTGAAAAGAAGTCAGATGAGATGAAATACTAAGAAGAATTTTTTTTCCCAAAAGTAAAAAAAATTACTACTATTTCTTAGAGTTTTCCTTGTAGTATTATTTTCTCCCTTATTTCCTTTCAATGAAAACATGAGGTTAAGTGAATTATGGTCTTACGTATTTCTATTCAATTATCCATATAAAATCAAGTTTACTTTATTTATGGAGATTAAGAAATATTAATAAGTTATTTAATTATAATATATATTATATATTTTTATGTCATACTTAAGTTTATCAGTCATATATATTAGTTTAGAAAAAAATGATAAATAGAACGCAGTATTTCGCCTCCTTAATTTTTTTTTCCCGATAAATTGATTTGATATATTAAGGACCGGATACAGTGACAAGGGGATTTAGCTGGGGGGTGGTTTTACAAAGGTCTTTCCTTTCTTAGCTTTATCACACGGATCCAACAACAACTTGGTTTGATCATCCTAGGTCACTCTTTGTTAAATTTGGTCCACGTTTTTTGTTGTCCTGATTGTTTCAAAACTTTCAATCGGACCCGGCCCAAACAGTTTTTATAAGCATCATGGGCTTGAGTTAGAAAAACGATTTTTAGACAAAAATTTAAAATTCAAATAATCAAAAAATTATTAAAAAATAAATTCAGGTTATAATTTTGTTAGACGTAAGCCCACTTCAAAACACAAAGTTAATCTCGGAAACTTATTCATTTGAAATTAACTCCTGACTAACTGCTAACAGATGTTGGGCTTAATTGACGGAATTTTAACTATTTAAGCATTCCATCGCAAGTTATAGTAATTGAGTGCAAAAAAATGTCTTTGAGAGCAACACTTAATTGGGGAGGTGCCATTAGGGCTGAGTAAAATATCCGAAATCCGATGGGCTAGCCCACTACCCGCAATTTTTACCCATTTATTGTCCGCCCAATTAAAGCCCATGACGGATGCAAACCCAGCCCATTTAAGAATTAAATGGGCGGGCGATGGGCACACCCTCGAACTGCCCATACCCACCCATTTATATATTTTTTTTAATTTGGTCTAGTGAGAGTGAGTCAGTGGCCATTGACATTCCTGTAAATTTCAATAAGTAAAAATATAAAATTGTAAAATGCCATCGCCCACCAATTTTAGTTTGAAGTTTAAACATTAAAAAGATGTTATTATGGTATTTGTTTAAATTTAAGTTCTTTTATACAACAAATTATGATGTAAACATGGATGTGGAGTTGTGGATCCTGCTGTTACTTTTAATATGTGAATGTGATGCTTTAATTTTTAACTTTGATAAGAAATTTAGAAATTTGTAATAATAGAAAAATAGGTCAAGGGATAAATGGGCTTCCCCATAACCCATTTAACCTGCCCATTTAACCCAAACCCATTTAGTTCAGGCTTAAATAGGTTGAGGTAGCCCATACCCATCTAATGTTAAATGGGCGGGCAATGGGTTAAGGTTCCGGCTACCCAGCCCGCCCATTGCTCACCCCTAGGTGCCCCCAATGCATTGTGGTTGTGCATTCCCATAAATTGAACTAGGCAATTGCTAGCAACACTTGATACTAGTGTATAAATCCAAAAGAACCTGATAGTATTCGAATATGATTAAGTCAGATAACCATATAAAAAAATAGTAGAGTGCCAATATTACTAATTGATAATTGATTCCAAAAAAGCTTAATTTACAAACGTGGGGAAGATGGCACACGCCAGCTTCCAGTCTGAACTCGATCCAATTTTCCATTCCATGGGGGAGATGGCTAATATCTAAAAATTATCTACAATAATCATAATTAATTAATGCAAATTGTAAAGTCTATGCTTGCCAAATTGCTTTTCTTTTCAAAAGAAAATTAAAAGAATGTTTAAAGCAAGGTTCAAAAAACCGGACGGGGCACTGGTTCAAGGGTTAATGGTCAGACCGTGGTCCAACCGGTTATATTAAAATAATAAAATTTTATTGATATTAACATTAATAATCACTAATATTAAAATGTAAATATAGGTAGGTATACATGATTTATCAAATATGAATATTTTAATATTTTTATAGAGGGAAAAAGAAAAAATATTAGTTGATTACACGTGAAAATAAATATTATTCTACAATTCACAGACTAAAATACAAATATTAAGAGCAACAACAATTTAATATTAAACATATATAAGTAAAATAGCATTTAAAGTATTATAGTTTCCTAATTTCTAAAATTGAGTGAAGTGAAAATTAGTAATTAGGTGAATTATAATAATAATAATAATAATAATAATAAAAAGCCAACCCGGTCCAACCCTCTCGGTTTTGACCGGGTTGGTCGGTTTTTGGCTGGTTGACCCGGTCCTCCGCCGAGTCAACCAACCCTCCCTTTAAATGGCCAACCGGACCGCGTCATTGGGCGGTTCGCGGTTGGACCGCCTGATCCGATTTTTTGAATACAGGTTTAAAGAAAATATCACAATCACGGTGGATAACTAATTTATGGAGATTTTAAAAATTAACTAAATTAATTATTTGTAAAAAAGGTGCATTAATTTTCCTAAAATACCATCTTTGATCATTTCAATTCAATTACCCTGCAATATAAACCATCTTAATATATGCAATCACTAGGGATAGTTTGAAAACAATTATGCATTTTATGAAGGAAAATGAATTCGGATATTACATCTAGAGCCAAAATAAATCCCTAACTGGTTCCAATATTTAGTTGGAGGAAGTAGTTGGTTGACAATAACCTTGTTCTAATTTTTAACACATATCTGCAACATTATCTTATCTATTACTAATTCTATCATCTTTTTAATCAAATGAATGCTTTGGTTATAAAGTTTCAACATCCAACCAGTAACGAAGCTTCATTTTTTATCTCTAAATTATCTTAGGAAAATCACAACTAAGTCCCTCATAAGGGAATTAATTATAGTTAGGCCCTATGACAACTCGAGGAGCTGGATTGACAACACACGAGACTTGATTGTGATTAATTCTCTTATGAGAGGCCTAATTGTAATTTCCCAATTATCTTTATTAACAAAGTTCTTTGAGATTCAAATCCAATGCCCCTGATTTTTTTTAGCTGTCATTCCTTTTTGAGCCCAAAGCAGTTTCTAACTTTCTATCATATTGTCTTTTATATTTCTGTATTTTATGTTGTTGTTCCTTTATGTTTGTGTTATATTTTCCTATGGGCTACCCATTTTATATGTGGGAAGTCATATTGTACTCTCGTTTCATTATAAATGAAATTGGCTTTATATATAAAAAAAAAATTAACAATATAACAACATCAATAGTATCCATATGACCCAAACATGAAATAAAAGAACTCCAAAAACCAAATTGGGGCAGCACTGCTAGATGGATCTCTAAGTGGCTGCTGAGTTCTACTATCTACAATAGAGAAAGCATTCTAGACTGGAGTTGCTTCAAGCTTCCTATTATAGGTGGCCTTTTGGTTTTGATCTTGCCTCTTCGTTCTCTTTAGAGCCCAGCGTCCTGCTAGTTGCAGCTCCTTATTGTATTTGTTTCATTTGTTGTCTTTATGTCTATGTTTATATGTTAATATGTGTTTTTTATTTTTAGTTTCATAGCCCCCAATTTAGTCATCACCTAGGCATCTCTTGGGACAGCCGGTTGAATCTTCCTGTTTGCATCTTTCTAAAAGTTGTATTAATGTTCAAGTTATTATGTTGTAATGCTTTATTGTATTTAGACTCTTGGCCCCTAATTGATCATTTCAAGATCATATGATGATGGCTTTTATATGTATCGTTATATTATTGTGTTTGAATACATTGACTTTTCTGGGGGAAAAAAGGCTATTTTTTGCCGTCACATAGTTTCTGTCCTGTAAAACCCTCAATGCGGCTGCACATGTCGAAGGTCTACCAATCCCAAGCTCCTCTAGCTTCCTAACCAATGATTCTTCAGAGTAACGTGATGGAGGTTGTGTAAAGTGCTGCATAATTTCTGTTTGAACAAGATTAACACAACATGATTATACAGACTCTTTCCAAGTAATAAATGGATTTATTTTCTTTTTACCATTTCTAATTACTAAATTATTTGAAGAAACTCGTCATTATCATTTCAATTTCATGACACGCTTCCTAGGAAAAGATTAGCAAGACAAAAAGATAGACCAATAGAGAGCTAGCAACTGGCTTTCATAATAATATATATAGTAAACCGTTATCCATGCCAGCTTGCTTGTGAACGCAACAGAGTTATCCAAGTCTAAAGTTTTCACCCCAAAACAATAAAAAATAAAAATGTTACTATTCTACGGTAAGGAGTAGCGACTATATTAATTAATATAAAAATAACACGTCATTATATTGAAGATGATCATATTATTTATTAGATCAGATATATTGGATGCGAATTCATTATCATCTGTATAAAAAGGTAAGTTATATCCAACCTCTAAAGCTTATTCTAAACTAATTTATAGTTCATCCCAAACCAAAAATATTCAACATCACTCGGTGGTATTCTGAAGCATTATATTTTATCAATAGTTTTTTAAGCATATGGTATGTTAAAGTATTTTTCTAATTGCTTGTCAATATCCTAAATATAGTGTTCGTGGTGCTAAAAAATATTTTAAAATGCTAGATATATCTTAACCTTGAAAAGATACAACTATCATTGAATTTAACTCTAGAATCATCAAGGCAATCCATGAGTGGAGAATTTTAATATCAATATATCCACCACTTTGTTTTTTTATGAAAAATAATTATTAATATTTAAAAAACAATCATCCAATTTTGAATATTGAATTTGAATGAACTGGTGTGTGTTTGTGTGTACTTCGATCCTAATATAAGATCAAGTTGACTTTTTTTGTGGATATTAAGGAAGCAAATTAGACCTTTAAATTGTAGCATATGCTACATGTAATTAGTTCATAGATTAGTTTATAAATAAAATAAACTAGTTTTGAGAAAAAGAGACAAATACAAACAATTCAAAGTGACTCATTTTGCATCTTCAGTTTCTCTAAAAAAGTTAAACTGATCTTATAATTAGGACTGAATAGAGTATTTGGCTAAAATTTGAATTGTGTACATTGAATCTGTATATCAAACTTATTGCTGCTCCACATTCCACAAGGGATGTGACAACTAGAAATTGTGTGGTGGGCCAACATTATTTTATTATTTTAATAAAATACATGCCTTGCATGCCTAAGTATCTAACAATGATACGTAACTTTTAATAAGTAATACCTTTCATAGCTCAATAATAATACAATTTATTTCTTTAGCGCGCTCCTTGTAATATGTTAGAACTATATACAAATTAGTAAAACATAAACCCCTGAATTCTGGCTAACAATTGTATATAATTTTAAACCTTGACTGCTTCAACTACTTTTTCAATATTAATTTTTTTTTATTATTCATAATAGCTGAACATTAAACTCTCAATCACCTGTTTTAAGGGACGATGCCAATCAAATTAGTAATTATCTAGCTTTATGTACTTGCTATCACTTCGAATGGAAAAAAAAAACATTAGGACATTTTTTCTAATTCTCAAACATTATAGTAGTACAGCTGATTTTTAATATGATACTCAATTAACTGACTTGTGAACATTAAAAAAATAAATCACTTTAAAATATTTATATTTATTATTTTTCTTAAAACTAACCTTGTCAAACTTATAAATTGATATATAATTTAATGATATGCATAAGACAAATATTTCAAAGAGATCATATGTAAATATTATTAAGTAATTTATTCAGTTTCCTTAATTTTCTTAAATTAGTTATTTGTATCATATATGAAAGACCGAGAGTAGCTACTACTAATCTAATACATTAATTCTCAACTTGTTAATTGACTAACGAATATAGTATTACAATATTAGCCGTGAAATGCTTGAAGCAACAACATATGTAGTGGAAAATATCTTTACGTCAAAGGAAGTATTTGCTATCCGCAAGCAATCTTCACACGAGGGCCTCGTATAAGTTTGCTATTTGTTAGGTATTTTTTCTAAGTGTTTTATCGTTTGGATGATATGACTGAACTCTATTAATAAAATTGACTCTTTTTTTTTTTTAAAAAAAAAAACTACCCCTTCTTCTAATACCAAATGCTCCATCCAATTCTAAATATTATATCAAATTGACTTTTTTACAGAAATTAAGGAAGTCCAATAAACCACTTAATTTTAACATATGTTATATATAATATTATTTATAAGTAAGATAAATTAGTTTTTTAAAAAAAGATAAATATATATATTTTAAAGTGATTAATTTTACATATTTAATTTCTCCAAAAAAGTTGACTTTATCTTATAATTTGGACCGGAGGGAGTATATGATATATTTACTTAACTTGATTATATTAATGATGTTAGTTAAATTAGTTAATATGTGACATCAATATAAGTAATTTAGGAAGAAAATAACAAAAATTAGAAATATATTATATATTTAAGGGCAAGTTAAACTCCTTAAATAGCTCATATATTAAGGATAAAGCTTTTCATTGAAATGCATCACATGGGTGATGGATGTGGGGAAGGGGATGGTATTGAATTAAATAGAATTATTTGGAGGAAGAGGAATGTACGCTCAGAGAGGTTAACTTAGCCAAAGAACCAGTGGCCTGATGGTTGGTAAAGGGATGGTAAGGCACCTCCCTGCCTCAGGTCCTGGGTTCGAACGGCATTCAGGCTATGTCCTGCCATATGTATTCAAAAAAATAAAAGAGAGGTTAACTTAAATCTTTATTTGTTAATAGAGGATTTAATGGGTATATCTTACGTTAGTTCAGCTAACAAGTGGTCAGATTGGATTGCTTGTAATTATTCTTATACTGCCAAAAATATTAGCATCCCCTCTAATGAGTTTTTGCATAGTTTGACTTTACAGAGTTAGAAAGATTAAGATATGGAGATATTCTTTCAACTCCGTCAATGCTAGATATTACGTGGAATTGATTCAGAAACTTTTCTGAACTCAAACTATGTCTTTCCCATTATAAAGGTTCTATCACTTGTCTTTGCGGAATCATAACTTTTCAGTGAATTTGCCAAGAGGCTTTATAATGGTATAGACTACTTCAAGAAAATTCCTTGTCACAACAATCTACAATTTCTTATATGAGTTAAATAGTAATATTTTTTTTGGCCAATAATATATATTATTTCATTATAATGAGGAAAAGTAAGATACAAAATATAAAATAAAAAGTCTGCAAAAGAAAACCTAAATAATAACAGATAAAAACCCTAAAAATAACAAAACCCTAACATAGTAGGAGGGAGCTGTCGCCGCCAAGAACCCTACCGTCTTCATCATTCTTTTATCATAATTTGTGGGTAGAAAAAAGCCGTCACTGACAACAAAGCCATTGTGAAGTATTGGTTGTTCAAAGAACTATCCTAAAGGATCTATACCTCTTATCGGCAATAAACCAACCAAATTGGTTTTTGAAGAATTTCCATGAGCAGATCTCACGGAAATAAAAGAACCCTGAACCCACAAACACCAACACGAAATGTAAAGATTGGGTGGAAGAAATTCTCATTATCGACTGCACAACGAACAACAAAGCCTTAATCCTAAAATACGTTTCGGATTCACCATTGCCAACAATTCGCAGTAGTATTACGGAAAATAGAGTTAACAATATGTAAGACAATAATTGCCAAATTTTGACTCCTACAATCACGAATCAAAACTATTAAAAAAAGTTTGTGGATCAACTTGTCATCTGAAACCCCAGATCAATTTATTTCTGCAGAGAAACATGAAAATAAAAGCAAACCGATGTAAAATACGGAAGTCTCCATCCCCAGCAGAAGAAGAAAACAATGTGAAAAATGCTCACATAACAACGAGAGAAAAGCTTCCACCACCCAAAAATTAGAGAGAAGGGGTAGAGAAGAGAGTTGGCCTATTTAAATAGTAATGATTCAAAGCACCTCTTTTTGCTATATTTTGGAAAATTAAACCTAAGAATTCAATTTATAGATATATAAAAAACATGATTTAAAATTATATCATGAAAAGGATGTAAACAGATACTCAATTTCTAATTTCATTGTATAAGATTTTATTACAGTGACTAACTTTTTTAGGTCTACTGTGTTTTTTCCTTTTTATTTTTAATCTATAAATAGTTTTTAATTAAAAATATAGAATAATTAGCTAATAAGGTTGGACCTAGTTGGAGAACTATGAATAATTAAATAATGGGATCTCACAAAAGAATGGTGGGAGCAAATTTTCCATGTTTGATGAAAAATCACTTCCCACATAAACATGGATTTCTATTTTTTAAGTAAACTAAACAAACATGGCTAGTGTAAAATTTAGATTTTCTGTTTCCATCACAAAATTTTCATTGAACCAAACAGGCCCTAATAAGTTAAAGAATATTTTCATCCTCAACTCAAAGTCAAAACCATTGTTATCAAACCCGGCCCGGTCGACCCCGACAGGAACCCGCCGACTCGGGTGCCAGACGGGGCCGGGTTGGCAACCAATCCGGGGGTGAGGTGACCCGGTCAAAACTGGGAAACCCATTCTGACCCGGGGAGAATCGGCGGGTCAGTGGTTTAACCCGGTCCGATTCCCCTTCCCCCAAAAAAGCCTGAATGCAGTCGTTTACTTTTCTTTTTTTAATGTTAATTTCATTATTCTATTCCCTTTCCTCATTCTTGTCGATTCTTCTCCCTCACTCCATTCAGAAACTCTCTAGAAAAATGAAACCCTCTGTGTTCTTTGTGTCTATCACCGATGTTTGTGGTCACTGTGTTCGTTGCCGGCGTGGTTATCGGTTCCCTTGCCTTCGCCATGTTCTTCGTTAGTGTAGTGAGGATATGGTTAAAGGTGAAAAATTTTGTTATCGTATACCTATTTTGATATAATAAATAGTTAGTACCAGGTACTAATTTGTTGCTAACCATTTTGTGTCATTGGATGGCAGTATGATATAATATGATGATGTCATTTTGTCAAAGAATTTTTAAACAATGTTGATACTTCGATGATTTTTTGTTAATGATTCAAGATGATAAGTGAAGTTATTGTTTGGATTTTTGGAAATTATTGTTACTTGGATTATTTTTCAGTTAATTTTTTATGCTTCACCGGGCTGACTCATGGGTTGGTTATGAACTAACCCTCTGACCCTCTGCCTCGACCGGGCTAGTTGCCGGTCCAGGTTTAATTACCATGGTCAAAACCCAATTCATGATGCCAAAATCTGGTTGAATCACTGTAAATAAATTAACGGATAATCAAAAATACTAAAAAAATAATGGATATTCAGCTTTAAAGGGTTTGCGTTAGGAGTCTAATTTTTATCAGCCATCTAAGCCCTGATCTAGTCGAAAATTTTATTAAATTGGGGATTTTATAATCAATTAGAGTATAATTTATAAATGTCGGTATTCGAGTGTTATGCTGGTGTTGAAGTAAAAGTTACTCCCCACATGGTCACGGGTTCGAATCTGACATGAGAAAGAGGAGGAGAGAGTATAAGTGTATAATATATAAATATAATTATTCCAGAGCACCTTCTAATTTTTTTATAGCCTAGTAAAAAGCTTATGTCTAGCTCATAAAAATAAACAAAGAAAAAGCTTATGTTTAGTATGAGTGATTACTGATTAGTTAAATTATAGTAATTTTTTTTTCTTTGGGTACATACAATTATTTAATTTCTCTGTACATTTAGTTGCATGTGATTTATTACTAACCTTGGTTAGATTATAAACCTAATGCATTATTCTCTGAGAGCACCTAATATTTCATGATATTTTTTATTATTCATTATTTGTACAAACTCGAAAATATACAATGAATTTGATAGAATATATTTTAAATGCGTAATATATTATTTAGAACTAGAATTGGAATGTTCAAAAAGTTTTGAAATCTTAGATCTAGATTCGTTTAAACTCGTGTTTGCAAATAAAATAAAGCTTCGTTTAAAATAATAATCATAATATTACACAAATTCAAGTAAGTTAATTTTATAATTAATCTAAGGACAAAAAATATTTTTGGCCAAAAAAAACAAGGACAAAAAATATTTTATATATTTTGGCTGCAATTGGCGCATAGAGAATAAAACAGCTAAGGGTCTTTGTCTGTTTATTTATTTATCAACTTTTTCTGCGATACTTGGAATTGTCGAAACTTGGGGAGGTCGGCTAACCTTTGACCGCTTCCTTATCTTTGACCCAATTATTTAACAAAAACATCATATAGTTTTGTTTATTTCTTATTCTTATTTCATGCATTAAATTTTTTTTTGATAAGATATGTATTAAATTATTCTGTATTATCTATTTCATTCTTTCTATAATATATATATATATATATGATGAAGCAATTTTAATTAATTAAACCTGAATTTTGACTATATTTTCATTTTTTTATTCTTAATGCTTATATTTTCCAGTTTTTATTTTAACGTGGGCCAAAATAAATTTGTTAAAGACCCTTAAATTTTTATAAACTGTCATATATATATAGACATTATATCCCACAACTTTTACATTATATTTAGAAGGTGCATTAGATTATCAAAGTCATGATTTCAAATAAACTTGTGATAAAAATGTAAATTCAAACTATAAACTTGAATAGTAAACTTGTAAGAATTTATTTGATTAATAAATATGTGTTTAAAAGATGTAATTAAATTTAAAATATAAAAATGACAATAAATTCATTTAAAATACAATTTTAAACATGAATGATGACTTTAAATCTATCATCATTTATAATTTACTGTAGCCAATAAAAAATTTTCTATTTAGATCACATATTAAACCATTAAATATGGTCAAATGAAAAAAAGCTAACATGAAAATAATAACCACTTGACATGATCATCATACGAAGTAGAAACGTAGGAACGGTAAAATGTTAACTAGCTCACGGACTTGAGTTTTACTTAAAGGTTAACTCACGAGTTAGACAATCACCTAACTAGAATGACCTTGTAATTATGATATAAAATTTTAGGGGAGTAATGGAAATGCTCAATAACTATATATTTTGAAAAAAAAATTTAAATTAAAAATTTATTTGATTTCCCTTTGATCGGGGAATTTCACTGAATTTTTTGTGAATATTTGAAGAGATTTGAAATTTGAGGGATTGATGATATCAATATACGTGGATATGTTTGGATTGGCTTTTTTCAGAAGGATTTTTTCAGAAGTAAGATTGGATAAAAGTCATATTGTGTGAAGTGATTTATGTTTGGATTTGTGATGATAGAAGTTACTTTTTTTCAATATGACTTTTGGAAACATGTTTGGATGATTATTTTGAAAAGCAAGTTAAGATGAAAAATTACTAAAAAGGACATTTATTAAATAATACATATATAATATGCATATATTCTTAGTAAATGCTTAGTTTCTACCTTATTTTAAGGAGAATTATTTGAAAAAAAAACAATATTTTTAGCTCAAAGGAGGATATTATGGGAGAAAATAGTTAGAGATTATTATGGTAGTTTTTTGGAGATAAAAAGGAAATTTTATATTAAAAGAAAATATCTTATTTGAGAATTTTAAGGGTCTAATAGTCTAATTTTCCTATCCACTTTATTAAATAATACATAACAAAAGGCGTGGGACCTATCAGAATTTCAAGAAACAAAAAGCCACAAAAAATTGCTTTAACTTTTCACTGTTAGAAGTCCTTTTAGATTATAAGTGAGATTAAAAAAATTGAGACAACCATCCTTATAAACAAATTTTTGTTTATGGCTTTTCCACTGCCCCTCCTCGTGGCTGAACCAATCCAAACATGCACATGTGCAGACAAGGATGATTCACGGAACCGATAGGCAACAAATGTCCGGAATTCACTGGTCTTAAAAACACATTTTATTAATTATTAATAATTAAAAAAAAATTAGATGAAAAAAAAAAAAAAATTGCCCCTTTGACATATTTTTGTTCCGTTTCCTAAGATTTCATTTCAAGCCCTCATTTTCTACTTTCGCACGTCACTTGAGATTTCAGAAGCTGACTGGAAAAAGAGACGAAAAGAACAAGAAGAAGAGCCCAATCCACCGTATTAATCAATCCCCTTCTCCGCGTTGATCTCTCATTCACTCTTTTTTCGCCATGGCCGAGCGTGATTCTTATGGGCTGGGTCCTCAATTAGGTCAGTTTTTTTTTTTTTTCTTTTTTACAAAATTATTTTTTATAATTATCTTTTTATTTCCATATTTTTGTATTTGGGGTTTTTCATTGCTGAGCAACCCTTTATTTCACTTCTCGATCCTATAACTATAATTATGTTTACTTGACGAATCGATTGAGGGGTGATTACAAACGGTGTTCATTCGGGTTTGAAGCTCTAGTGGACTCTGCAATCATGGTTTCAAATCACTCTTAAAACGATAGTTTTGGGCTTCTTAATCAAATCCTATTGATTCAATTTATGTATTATACTCTGGTGGTGGAAAAGCGTCTTTAAATTCATTTAGATAACTCTATGGATTAGTTTAAATGAAGTAGAAAATAGATCATTGCGCTGAAGAAAGTTGAATGTTGTAAAAAAAAAAAAAAGAATAAAATCTGGCAGATGCTACTTTGCATGCAGCTTTAACCTTGTCCAAAGAATGTGTGAGCTCTAAGAAGTCCAGTTACATTGAGTGAGCGTTCTGAATTAGCCGTGGCCAATGTATCTTGGCCTGCATCATTTACTGCTATACCCATTCTGTCATTGGGGGAAGCATCCCTTAAGCTTGGCGGACAGCAGTCATAATGGAATAATAGATTTACCCATGGTGATTAAAACCCTTGAGAGGCATACTTTGTTATTTGGTGTGAAAGAAATTCCTTAATGCTAATTACTTTACAATGAGAGAAACTGAATCAAGGGCAAAGACTAAGTATGCAAAACTCCTTTGTAATGATTCTGACAAGGCATTCTTATTGGCTTGGAGGAAAGATGGATTGGAATTACCTTTACTAAATTATAACTAAGGCCTGGCCTGATTGCTGATAGTCCATATTTATTTTATGGTCCAATTCTTTGGTGACATAAGGATTACCTGAAACTAAGTTCCTACAGAGTGAAGTTATCAATATGCAATGGGGTGCCAATCACAAAGGAAAGGAGCATATAATGGTTTTCATGATGATACATTGAGGTCAAGTAATGATGATATGAGATGATTTTCCCTACCATATGTTGTACATTAGTTTTTATTTCAAATTTGAGCATGAACTTAATGAATTATTGGTTTTTATGTTTCTGATTAAAATTTTCCTTCTCCCAGCTCCTCCTTCATTATGTGTTATTTGTTTGTGTTAAAATCTGGAAGTTCATTGGTTTTACCTGTGAATGTTATGATACAAAAATTAAAGTTGTGGCTAAATCTTAGGTTTCTACTATGCAGATATTCAGCAATTACAATTTGAAGCCCAGCATCGTTGGTTGCGGCCTGCTGAAATTTGTGAAATTCTTCGTAATTATCAGATGTTCCATATCACATCAGAACCTCCTAACATGCCACCGAGTATATTTTCTGCATCTGTTTTAGTTATTGTCATATTTGAATTATTGCCATGTAGGTGCCACTCATTAGAGGTTGGACACCACTTTCTTGCCCTCCTTATATACATCCAAGCAAATTATAATGATTTTTTAATGCTATGTAGTATTTTAAATTTGCTTGCTATGTTAAATTCAGTTCCCACTCATGTAAACTCTTGATAATAAATTTAAATGAGTAGAAGCAGTGCAGGGGGGATTAACAAATAAAATAACTTGGAAGCTGAAGTATACAGCATAGTAATATATCAAGTAGAGTAGTTCGTGTGATATTACTAGTGGCTTCTTCTTGCTCTTCTGGTTGAAATCTTTCTTGTTGTTCGCAGTCAACCTGCTTACATCTCTTAATTTTGCATAAACAAGAGACTTTAAAAGCGAACAACAGAAAAACAGTGGACAAGTATCATTCCCAATTGTGAGGAAAGGAAAAGGAAAAATAAATAACCAAGACTCTTTAACTCGAAAGAGCTTTCCAATCTCTTTGTAGATCCACAAGGAACATCTTACAACTCATTATTTATTCATGCCCTGAAGATGTTGCTACTAACATATAATTCCCTATTGCAGGTGGTTCACTTTTTCTTTTTGATAGGAAGGTATTGAGGTATTTCAGAAAAGATGGACATAATTGGAGAAAGAAAAAGGATGGAAAGACTGTGAAGGAAGCCCATGAAAAGTTGAAGGTAAGCTTTTGGTTTACCTATAACTTGGTCTGTGATTAATCTAGTTCTTTTAGGATAGGAATATATCTTCTAGGCAGTCTGAGGTGACTCAAATTATATTTCAGTTTTTATAATCTTGTTAGAGAATAAGTCTTGACCTAATATAATTTTATGCTAAAGTTTAACTTCCTTCAAGCAATATTAGGTGGGAAGTGTTGATGTATTACATTGCTACTATGCTCATGGAGAAGAAAATGAAAATTTCCAGAGGCGAAGCTATTGGCTGCTTGAACAGTGAGTATGAACTAATTTACTGGCCGAATTTTTGTAATTATTTTCTCTTTTACAATTTATGTTGGATAGTTTGTCTATTTTGACTTGGTACTTTAGGCCCAATTGTAATATTGGAGTTTCAGATATTAGCAAATTTTTGAAGTTTTCAGTATAAATTTACTGACAAGTCAAAGTAAAATGAATATGCACTCTGAATGGGATCTGAATAAATTGATCTGAATATGGTTTTATAATCAATTTGTTTTACTGCAGGGATATGATGCACATTGTTTTCGTCCACTACTTGGAAGTTAAGGTATTTCTTTTAAGTTTCTTTATTTTAACTGCAGTTCTTGTTTATTACTGTCCGTGTTACAGGGTTTTTAAGATGTACTATTTCAATATAATTTTCACTCTGGGATGGGATGTGTTAATGTTAATGATAGGTTGCAAGAGTTTGTCTTGAAAGTTGAAAGACTCTAGCTACAAATTTTTCTTTAGTTTCAAATTGGTCGCTTCATTTTAAAAGATTTAACAGGTTCTTATAACTTCCAAATTTTGTGTCTGAGTTCTTGTGTGTGTCACTTTTGGGCTGATAAATCTATATACTTCTTGAAACTCTTAGCAGCAACCTCATTGGTTCACATGTATGCTGATGTCATCTTCCCAAAACCTTGCAATTGGTCAACAATCATTAATTCTTAATTCATATGTATATTATTATTAATTGTGATATTTGTATCAACAACAGCAACAACAAAGCCTTTATCCCACTAGGTGGGGTCGGCTACATGGATCACACGACGCAATGTGCTCTATCAATAGCCATGTTTCGTGATAAATTATTGATCCGAAGATCCCGTTGAATAACTTCGTGAAGAGTTCTTTTTGGTCTTCCTCTCCCTCTTTTGGGAAGACTCTACACCATCTGATCAACCCTCCTTACCGATGCATCCAATCGTCTTCGTTGAACATGCCCAAACCACCTCAAGCGACTTTCTACCATTTTCTCAACAATCGATGCCACCCCGACTCTTCCTCGGATATGATCATTCCAGATCCTATCTTTTATTGTATGACCACACATCCATCTCAACATTCTCATCTCTGCTACCCTCATCTTATGTTCATGTTGTCCCTTTAGTGCCCAACATTCACTGTCATATAACATTGCTGGTCTAATGGCTGTCCGATAAAACTTCCCTTTTACCTTATCTTGTACTTTACGATCACATATAACCCCAGTAGTTTTTTTCCATTTGAACCACTCGACTTGAATTCTATTATTAACTTCACCATCAATTTCACGATCATTTTGTATAATTGAGCCCAAATATTTAAACTTGTCCACTCGTGGAATAACCTGGTCTCCCAATTTAAATTCTAGATCCCCATCCGTTTGTCTCTTATCAAAACAACAGTGCATATATTCTGTCTTACCCCTGCTCAGTCGAAAGCCTTTTAACTCTAGAGTCCTTCTCCATAATTCTAGTTTCCAGTTAATTTCTTCTCTTGATTAACCTAAAAGGACTATATCATCCGCAGATATTTGTATGTATGATCAAGAAATTTCATTAATTCTTAATGATTGATTTCACAATTATAGCAACAATATATTACCATGAGTTTTTTTTTTATTGAATTTTATATATATATTTATATTTATGGCTGATTCAAAAGCATATACTTATGTTTTTTTTAGTTGTGATTGTTTTTAAATTATTAGTAATTAGTAATGACTTTATTGTTGTTAATAGGGAATCCCATTAGAAATTTGACCAGCTGAAAAAAGAAAAATTGTTACAACATATTAGCAATCTTCCCTAAACTCTGCAATTGGTCAACGATTATTAATCCTTAATTCATGTGTATATTATTATTAATTGTGGTATTTATATGTGTGATCAGATGAATTTTAAAACGTCTTCCACTATATATCTACCAAAGCAGATGAATTTTAAAACGTCTTCCATTGAAATCCCAATTACATCGTCAATGGGAAAATAAAAATATACTTTCTCAAACTATGATTATTCCTTTTTTTTAAATAAAAGTAATAGCGTTTAGCTCATAAATTCTTAATTAGTAATTATTGATTCCACAATTATAGCAACAATATATTACCATGAGTTTTGTTTTATTGAATTATAAATATATATTTATGGCAGATTCTAAAGCATATAATTATTTATTTATTTTTTTCTTTGCATAAAATAGTGGTGATTATTTTTAAATTATTAGTTTTTTTTTTGCATAAAATAGTGGTGATTATTTTTAAATTATTAGTATTTTTTTTTGCATAAAATAGTGGTGATTGTTTTTAAATTATTAGTAATAGTAATGAATTTATTGTTGTTAATAAGGAATCCCATTAACTATGTATGTATAAAAAAATAATAGCATTTAGCTCATAGATTCTTAATGCTTAATGATTGATTCCACGACTATAGCAACAATTTCTCTTTTGATAATTCAATTTTGGGATGACACGATCCGTGCATTGCACGGAGGATATCACTAGTTATGTCATTATCTTCCTATCGTGAGACTTGTAATTTATGACTATAAAAGTTCTCAAGTGGTGATGCTGATAAAATTGTGTAGCCCTTTTTCCCCAAGTCCTTTTTCTATCGCTATATTGTGCATTAGTTAAGATTGTCGTACTAAGTGAAAATCAAGCAGAAAGCATGTAAAGTGGGCTAATGTGGAAGGCCCCTCGTTTTAGAATTGTGGCCATGAGTGATTTGTATGTTTGATCAAATATTAACAGATACTTTTGGGTTCCATTCTCTCAGGGTCATAAGACAAGTGTTGGAGTAAAACCAGATATTGATGAGGTTTCATCAGATTCCCAAAGAGGAAGCTCTGCATCATCTGGGTTTTCGAGAAATTATAGTACTGTGCCTTCTAGAAGTACAGATTCCTTGAGCCCAACTAGCACTTTGACATCCTTATGTGAAGACGCAGACTCTGGTAACTCTTCTTTTGGTCAACTTTAGCTTATACTGAGCCTTATTTCTGTGCAGATTGTAATTAATCTTCTCCATAATTTTGCCCTTGGTTGTTTGGGCATCAAATAGTAAATCACTCCTCCTTTGATGCGGTTCATTCCTACATAGCTGCATTATCTTATATGTTAGAGAGAGAGAGGGGTAACATTCATCATCTTAAAACCCTTGCATTATAATATTAAATTTAAAGGATGTTGAACTATGCCATTCTAATATTCATATGCAACTAAAAGAATTATGGAAGGTCTCTTGATAATCTTATTTAGATGCATTTTCTAACCTCTCATTATCTTCTATCTTTGGGTTCATTTTTCCTTTTCTCCTTGGTCAGTTCCACTATTCTCTTGGTTATTTCATGCATATTTAAAAGTTGCCTTTGGCCTGTGTTTGAGTCATTTTTTCCCAATGTTCACATGTATGTATATGAGTAGTCAGTCTGTTGGGGGTAATGCTGGTGTCCAACAGTTGTCCCATTTGCTTAAAAGTAGGTGCATGATATGTCAGAGCTTCGTAAGACATGATAGAACACATAATGTGTATGTTTGTTTGTGTACTTTTAAGTTACGAGGAAGATCAATTCATTTGGTAATCCCTATATGGTTGGTTTTGAGTTTCTGACAAGAGGATTTTTGTCAAGTAAGTGCTGGGTTGCGTTCATTTCATGTTTAACCAAGTATGACAAATAGTCCTCCAATGGACAAAGTGGTGCTGGTACAAAGGGTTCATATCTCCTGCATCCCCTTTCATGCTACCATGCTGTTTTATGTGTGTTTCCCCGCTTCAACATGATTATTGATGACTCTGGTTATTTAATTGCTCATCCTATGAGTCTATTTGAGATTCAATGTTTGACTACATTTGAAAATCTTTCCAGGCGATCGTGCACAGTCATTTGTTTCTGGAGCAGACTATATTCCACAAGTTCAGCGGGATAAACCTAGAGGCAGTGATGCTAGTACTTCTTTCACTGATGGCAAAGAAACAAATGGAATGACCCTACAGGACAATGGCTTTGAACAATGTACAAATAGATTATCTTCTGATCCATCCCTTGCACCATTCACTTCCAACCCATCCAATTCAATAGGAAACATTCTTGAACCAGATAATACTATTCCGGGTGACCTTTTGGCCATAAAAAATGTCCTCACTGGGACAGCTGGGAGTTCTCAGTCCCTCCAATCTAATTGGCAGGTACTTTCTGCTTATTTTTATGATATCTGCCAGTAGCATCCTCTGGGATTATTTATTGTTTAGGATTGAGAATTCATCCTTTTAAATTGTAGTATATCAGC
Source organism: Mimosa bimucronata (assembly GCA_037074515.1). Taxonomy (NCBI): domain Eukaryota; kingdom Viridiplantae; phylum Streptophyta; class Magnoliopsida; order Fabales; family Fabaceae; genus Mimosa; species Mimosa bimucronata. The sequence goes on from CM073441.1 coordinate 24,842,471, forward strand.
TATTCTGGTAATGTGTACATCTTAGTGCATGACAACAGTTGAAATTGGATAGATTATATATATATATATTTTGTCAATAAGTGCATGACAACAGTTGAAATTGGATAGATTATATATATATATATATATATTTTGTCAATAGGCTGTTGTGGAGTCATGATTCATGGTATAGGCTTTCCCATGAACCCCTGCTGATTTTTCTTGTCAGAAGTTTAGAAGTTGTGCTAGTGTTGATGTCACAATTACGATAATCTTATAGGGCCGGAAGATGAGAAGCATGTGCTTCATTAAATCAGAATTGAGCTATCTTATAGGGTGGGAAGATTTCCATTTTCACAATCACATGATTGGCATCTGGCTGTTATGTAGTTTCATTTGTCCTTGAAGATCAATATATAATTGTTGAAGGCCACGGTGCTTGTGTGGGTTTTGGCTTGGATGATACTCTTTGTTTTGTTTTTCCCCTTGGAAAATTAGAGGGATTGCTAGAGTGTGGTGGCATTTAGAAAGAAGGGAATTATAGGAGTTGGTGCTTCCTATTTCAAGATGTTCTCTCTAGAATCTGAAGCTTTCTCAGGTTTTTTGTTAAGGTTGTAGAGTTGTGATTATTTTCATATAAAGACTTTAATTGCATGTTAAGGGCCATTTCATTATGAAGTTTTAGTTAAGGCTCATGAATATTTATTTTTATATATAGTTAGTTTTATAATATCCAACTTTTTCTGCATTGATGTGTATTTATAAGTTAAGTTTCTTGCTGGATTACTGGATCAGGTTCTAATTGCTTAGTTGTTAAGAATCTTGGTGAATAGCAGCTATTTTTTTGCTCGGTCTTTCATTATGTTTTAATTGCAACATTTGCAAGTTTCATATTTTAGTGTTATTCATTTGCTATTTGAACTGTTGATCCAGATCCCCTTTGAAAGTAACCCAGGACAGTCGTTGAACGAGCTTACAACACAATCACTGGGTTTGGAATTTGGATCTGATTTTAGCAATGGTTTGCTGGGACTTGATACACACAATCATGTTGCTTCTGGCCCGGAAACTTTCAACTATCTGCGAAAAGAGGAGGCTGCGGTGGAAAACTTCCCAGATACTCAATCTCAAAATTTTCTGAAATACAATTTTGGGAAAGAAGTTCCTGCAGAAGAAAGTATTAATTATGCCTTGACTGTGAAGCGGTCCTTATTAGACGGGGAGGAAAGCCTTAAGAAAGTTGACAGCTTCTCTCGGTGGATTACTAAAGAACTTGAAGAGGTGGATGATCTTCATATGCAGTCATCACCTGGCATCTCTTGGAGTGCTGATGAATGTGGGAATGTGATAGATGATTCCTCATTGAGCCCCTCCCTTTCTCAGGACCAGCTGTTTAGCATAAATGATTTTTCACCTAACTGGGCTTATGCTGAATCGGAAACAGAGGTACTGCTCAAATATTTAATATTTTCTGAAAAGATTAATTCAAGTGAAATTCAATATATAAATTTATATCTGAATTCCAGATTTTAGTTCAAGTGAAAAATTTTAGCATCCTCCCTTTTGCCTTCCTTGGCACATCATATACTTTTTCTCCTTTTGTATTGTAATTTTGCAAATAGACAAGTTAGGGGTGACTTGGAGGTTAAACTGGGAGATCAAACCATCTCTCAAGTGACAAAGTTTAAGTACTTGGGATCAATTATACGACAGGATAGGGAGATTGATGACGATGTTAACCATAGAATTCAAGACGGGTGGTATAAGTGGAGGAAAGCTACTGGAGTTCTCTGCGACTGAAAAGTACCCCATAGGGTAAAAGGGAAGTTTTATCGCACTGCTGTAAACCAGCAATATTATATGGTAGTGAATATTGGGCTTTGATGGGACAACATGAACATAAATTGGGGGTAGCTCAAATGAGGATGTTGAGATAGATGTGCGGTCATACAAGAAATGATAAGATTCGGAATGACCATATACGTGAACGAGTTGGAGTGGTACCTATCAGTGAGAAAATGGTAGAAAATTGTTTGTGGTGGTTTGGACATGTCCAAAGAATGCCACTAGATGCACCGGTAAGGAGGGTAGACCAAACAGTCTGGAGTCCGATTAAAAGAGAAAGAAGGAGACCGAGGCGAACACTCAGTGAAGTTGTAGAGCGAGATCTGTTAGTGAATAACATATCTAAAGATTTGGTTACTGATAGAGCACAAAGGCGTCATGCAATCCATGTAGCTAACCCCACCTAGTGGGATAAGGTTTGGTTGTTGTTGTTGTTGTTGTTGTATTCTTGGTGTTGAAACTGAATTTGATGTATTTATTTCATGGAGGATGAGATGCATTTAAGACGAGCTGCATTGAGTATTTTGCTTCAAATTTTATGCTCTCGTCTCGGTCATATACATTTAACATGTGCAATTCCTCTTATTTTTCATTTTTCTTGTCGTTTAATATGTGTGCTCTTTAAAAGTATTATTGGATGGTCTTTTACTTTCTTTTGTGCTTTATTTTTTCTTCCCTTTTCTTGTTTTTGAAATTTTACATTTTTTTTTGTATATTTGGCTTATTCAACTTGTACTTTTTGGATTTGGCCAAAAGAAAAAAAGTACTTTTTGGATCACTGGTGCAACGTGATAAAAAGACAACTGTATTTTGACAGAGGACTTACACTGTCTATAATCATGCAGGTTTTGATCATTGGAACGTTTTTGAGGAGTCAAACAGAGGTAGCGAATTGTAACTGGTCGTGCATGTTTGGTGAAGTTGAGGTTCCTGCTGAGGTTCTAGCCAGTGGAATTTTGTGCTGTCAGGCTCCACCTCTCAAGGTTGGACGGGTTCCCTTCTATGTAACATGCTCCAATCGGTTGGCTTGTAGTGAAGTGCGGGAATTTGATTACACAGAGAGCTTCGCTCAAAATGTTGATGTTTCAGACTTCTATAACCGTTCAACTGAGATGCAGCTTCAACAGAGTCTAGAGAAGTTACTTTCTTCAAAATCTGCGCTCTGTTCAAACTACAGCTTTGACAATGATATGATGAAAAGAAACTTAATGTTTAAGCTCATTACACTAAAGGAGGAAGAGGCAATATCAGATAGGGAAGAGCTGATGTCAGAGAAAAATGCGTCCCATCAAAAGGTGAAGGAGTTAACATTTTACAGGCAAGTTAAAGAGAAGCTGTATTCTTGGCTTCTTCGCAAAGGAATTGAAGATGGTAAAGGGCCAAATGTTTTGGATGAAGAGGGGCAAGGTGTGCTTCATTTAGCAGCTGCTCTTGGTTATGATTGGGCAATTATTCCAATAGTTACTGCTGGAGTAAATATCAATTTTCGGGATGTGAATGGATGGACAGCTCTGCACTGGGCTGCTTCCTATGGCAGGTTGGTAATGTGGATTTTGTTGTAATTTGGTTCGTTTTTAACAGACATGAGCTAAGAAGTGTGGTTTTTGCTTGCAAGTGAGAATCAGTTTTGCGCAATTATGATTTTACTCTATTTTCATGAAATTAAAATTGTTCTAGTGCAGACTTTACATTGTTTTCCTATTAAAACAAACTCGCTCTCTGAAAGTCACTCTCAAAGTGATTGCTGTTCAAATAGGATATTTTGACGTATAGGACGTTCTTCATTTTGCATTAATTAATACTTTTCTTCTTTATGCTAAAATTTTTATTGAAGATGTTATTCTTAGCTTAAAGAAAATTAGCTGATGTGATGTTTTTACTCACAATTGTTCAGGGAACGAACAGTTGCTGTACTTGTCTCTATGGGTGCAGCTGCTGGAGCATTGACAGATCCATCCCCGACCTTCCCGTCGGGTAGAACAGCAGCAGATCTTGCTTCTAGCAATGGGCACAAAGGAATCTCTGGTTTCCTTGCTGAGTCATCATTAACCAGCCACCTATCAACCCTCACAATGAATGATCAGAAGGGAGATGTTGTGCAAAGAGCTTCAGAAGTAGAAGAAGTACAGACAGTTTCAAAGCGAACTGCAACACCAGGGTTTAGCAGTGATGTGCCAGATGCCCTCTGCCTTAAGGATTCGCTTACTGCTGTTCGCAATGCTACACAGGCGGCTGATCGCATATACCAAGTATTCAGAATGCAGTCATTTCAGAGGAAGCAGTTGACCCAGTTTGAAGAAGATGAGTTCGGATTGTCAGATCAGCAAGCTCTTTCCCTTGTAGCTTCTAAGGCATGCAAGGCTGGACGTGGAGATGATTTAGTCCACACTGCTGCTGTACAAATACAGAAAAAGTTTCGTGGTTGGACTAAAAGAAAAGAATTTCTAGTAATTCGTCAAAGAATTGTTAAAATTCAGGTTAGTTTTACACTTATTCCTTTTTTTCTTTTCAAGTTGCAGATTTCTTTCTTAATACTCACTCTGGTCCTAAATACGGGACCTATTTGGGAATGTGAATTTGGTCCTAATAGAAGACAATTTTCCAATTTCTCTCAACTTTTATCCAAATTGTCCATATTGATACTCCTCAATAGTAAACTAGCAAGAGAGGGAGGGTGTAATAAAGGTAGATGTTTAGGGTGTTTTGGTAATATCATGTGATTTTAATTAAATTAACTAACATCCTTAATCTAATCAAATTAGGGAAATATTCTTATATTTAGGACTGCAGTAGTATCACTGAAGTTCTTTCATTAAATTTTTATTAGTTGTTTGAGCTTCCCATTTAGATTATTCCCCTTTTTTGGCCATCTGGGAATTATGGTTACAAAGCTGATGGTATTGTTGGGTGAACTAACTTTTGTTGAGTAAAAGTTGAGAATTGAGGGTAAAAAAGTAATAATGCATTTTAGGTGTAACCTTCACATCTTTCTTTCCCTTCTCACAAACTTCCTTGTGTGGGATCATGTGTGGTTTTCATTATTGAGTTCCCTCCACGGTGTAAAATATCGAGTATTGATTAGGCTGAAGTGTTTTCTGTATCTTCTTTCAAAAATATTTACAGTTTGATTGTTGCTGTGGTAAGCATTAAATTCTGATGAGAAGAAATTTTGTCTTAGAAAATGATGGAGATTGGGGAAAATAGGGAGGATGATGAGATACTCCTATGATATGTCTCTGGTCTGATCTGGGTTGGTCATGTGGCTAATAAAGTTGATGGAGACTAGTGGACGCGTGTTTGATCTAGGTTAAAGGAATTTGGGTTTGTCTGTAGTGCCAGCTTAAGCTTTTAGCAGTTGCTAAAACCTTATGAATGAAGTGCTAACCATCGTGCTAAAAGCTTAAGTTGGTAGTGGAGGTGCACCCATACTCCTTTAACCCAGATTAAAGAAAGGTCTACTAGTCTCATTTGTGAGGTACTTGACCAAATCCAATACACATCCTTTAGACCCGGCACGTATCATCATTTGTTTTATTCTGATGCATAATAATTTAATGCTCTTCTAAATTAACTAGTACTAGGTTAAGCTTGTAGCACTTGCTAGAACTTTAAAATGCTAATTATCATGCTAAAAGCTTGAGTTGGTAGTAAAGGTACATCCAATTTCCTTTAACCCAGATTAGACAAGGGTTCATCAGTCTCTTTTGATTGTGAACTACCTTACCAAACCCAATCCACATTCCTAAGGGCGTATCATCATTTGTTTTATTCTGATGGATAATAATTCAATGCTCTTCTAAATTAATTGTATTTCCCAAACTTTTTTATAGTCTTAAGTCACATCGTTCATGGTTTGTGAATAGTTCAACTTATTACAGATTTATTTTGTTTTTGTAAATTGATTTTCAAAAGTTTACTTTGGAAAGGCTGTTTGAATTTCTGGGAGACTTTTTTCTTTGTTGTTGGCCCTTGTACGATTGGTACATTCTTCTGATTCTGGAATTTCATGGTGTTAAGGCTCATGTAAGAGGTCACCAAGTAAGGAAGAAGCAGAAATCAGTCCTCTGGTCTGTAGGAATTTTGGAAAAGGTAATATTGCGATGGAGACGCAAGGGCAGTGGTCTCCGTGGCTTTCGACCAGATGCTAATAAAATCCCTAACCAAGAAAATGATACTGTGAAAAAGGATGATTATGATGTTCTTAAGGAAGGGAGGAAACAAAGTGAAGAAAGGTTCCAAAAGGCGCTTTCAAGGGTGAAGTCTATGGTTCAGTATCCAGAGGCACGGGCTCAGTATCGGCGTCTGCTAAATGTTGTTGAGGATTTCAGGCAAACCAAGGTATTCTTTTAACATCCAGCATGCATTCGTAGCACATTTGATAAAATTGTTTTTGCTAATTTGATATCTGAAGGACATCCATGCAGGCATTTCTTTGTTTTATGGGATTGAATTGTATTCTTGGCTTCCTTGTGGTGTTTCAGCACATGGCCAATTGGCTTATTATATGCTAATAGATTGGACAACTGGATTACTGAAAGGCTTAATGGGGTCGTTTTCTGAGTCTTTCAATTATTATTCTAACAAAAATCTCTTATTATTATAAAATTCTGACAGGCATGCGATATGGATGTGATCAATTCAGAAGAGACAGTCGATGGTGTAGAGGACCTTATTGATATTAACATGCTCTTAGATGATGACAATTTCATACCCATAGCATTTGATTGATTCTTTCTGGTCACTTCTACTCTGATCCTCTTCACTGTAAATAGATGGCCAGAACTGCCTTTTATTTGGCATTGAGGAAGTCCTAGCAGTTGTTGTATATATATTATATACAAACATATGATCAATATTACATTGTTCAAAGGCTGGTCATGGTTAGAATATCATATATATGGTTCAGTTTTTGCAAGTCCAAGTATTGTAGTATACTAGTGAGATGTACTATGATCTCATGGATCCTGACTTCATAAATATGGTAGGACTATTTAAATTGGTTAAGGGATAACAACATAATATATAATTGCATTTTGTCAAGAAATTGACTCTGTTTAATATTGCATTTAGGGCTAGCTATACATTTAATCCTTATCTTCGGTGTTTAAGTTCATCCTAGCTTCCGTATGTTCAACAAGGGCCCCCTAAATTTTCCGAAAGAAATATTTTTATCTCACATTTTTTTTTTTTTTTTTTTTTTTTTTCTGGTTTGTGGAAGATTAAGGCTTAGGTGCCATAAATTCCCTTGAGCATTATTGAAGTGTTGAGAAATCCCCCCCCTCCCACCCCAAAAAAAAAAAAAAAGATTGTGGAATTTAACAGTCCTGGTATTTCAAGACTTAATTTCTGGATAACGATACGTGGAGAGAAATATGGGAAAATCACTGAGGTCATAAGAAGAAATAGAATTACTAAAAAGCCTTAATAACAAGTTAGTACGAGATTTGTGGAAAAGAACTTTGTCAACCTGTCAATTTGTCATTACATACTATTAATTTGTTTTGTGGCTGACCTTAGTAGTTTTCTTTTTATCTAGAAATGTTGAAATTTAACATCAAAACATAGTCTATTTTATGATACTTTCGTCTATAATTATTTTTTTATCATCTCCCCTCAACTGAACTCGAAATATATATATGCTAACTAGAACTTCAACCTCATGCATGCCTCAAGGCTCAAGCATCACTCAAAAGTTGAAATTGAAAGGTATAGGATGCACTTTTATTGTTAGTGTTGTTTTTTTTTTTTTCCAATGTGCAATTTTACAATAGTATTGCGCTAGAGCATCTAACAAATATATTTTGAATGGTACAATTTCACCAATAAACATACAATCAAAGCAAAACAATCAATACTATTTATTTTTTTTCAACTTCTGTTTATTTTAACTCGCTAATGGATGTTTGGGGAAAATAAGTGGCACTATTTGTTTTGCTCTACTTTGGTTATGAGTAAAATTGCCTTTATATATGCTTCAACACAACACTTTATTAGTAAATTGCATATTTACCTTTGTTTTCTAATATTTTCTAATGGTTGGACATCTGTATTCCCAATCCTATTAATGGGTCTTTACAAAAATGGTGAAAAGTGGATTGTATGCTTTTCCTTTTATAAAGAATATTACAGCTCTTTTTAATGTCTAAAATGCTCCAAACATCTTATAATAACAGAGTGTACATGGATATATTGTTTTTGGTTATACTGATATGATTTTCAGGATTTATATTAGAAACTACTAAAAGGAATTACTAGGAAGTTAGAGAGTATATGTTTGTTTGCGACTTCTAAGGAAAACAATTTTACTTGGACGATTAAATCCTAAAAACAGTTTCTTTGATAACTCAGAGTAAGACTGAACATATCTATCTCTCTTCATATATCACCAGGTGAGAGTCTTGTATACTAAACCACCTTAACTGCTTATGAGATAAAACTTTTCTCACAAATTTATTGTGCATTTACAATGCTTAAATCACTTACAAGCAAATACTAGTGACACACAAGAGTAGAAATTGTTTTTTTGTGAGGAAGAGGGGAGAGAGGTGAAGGCATTGGCAAGTCATGTGATGATGGGTTGATAGTGATCCGTTATTTGTCTGGATGGCACCTTTCGCAGAATGAATAGCACCAATGCAGATGGAATAATCTCCACCAACTGCATCCCCCGATCAAATAAAATTGTTAATGATAAAATAAAAAACTAATCATAATCATCTATTTTAAAATGATTAACCCTTTTCCTCACTCAACAGCCACCACTCAATGTCAACAAAGGCATTATTCATTCACATCTCCCCTAATAAAATAAAATTTTAAGCAATATGTCTCATTACAAAAAAATGTCAACATATCTTCCACATTTTTTGAAGTCACTTGCATTTATGGTATTTTCATATTTATTATAATTGTCTTTATTTATACCTTGTAGGCACATAGCCTAAAAGGGCCATTATTCATAATAAATTGAAACTGCAAATACTGGGCCTGTTAATTTTGCATTCTCATCCCTTATTGATGCTAGTTCTTGAAAACTGGCCAAACAAGAAAAAAGCATCCAGTTGTTCAATTTTCTTTTAATTGAGATTCAGCATTTTCATTTAATTTCAAAGTTCAGGGAGATAGTCTACATTAAGTTAATGCTTTAATTTTACAACCATGCTTCAGTTTATGGAGGTAAAATGTAGATTATTCTGAATTTTTTTCTTATTGATGAATGGACCAATAAAAGCTATAAAAACATGAGATCCTTTATATTCACAAAACATAATATACATGGTGCATTCAAAGTGCCATAAAAGAAAAGATGATAATGCATGTAAGATTATAATGCTGAAGCTTACCATGTAATATACTAGGTTAAGAATGGGATGCTCCAAGACATCGGGATCGGCACCCTTATTAAATGCAGACAATGCAAGCTACAATTTTGAAGGGTGATAAATATGTTATTGTGATAAAAAGCAAAATTTATATTTTTATTTGTTTTATTTGGCCATCAACAAAATATATATTAGATAAAATGATTCCAAACAGAACATGGCTTACTATAACACATCTTATCAGGAAACAAGTGCAGCAAATACATGTCACTGAGCCAACCTATCAATGAAAAGTAAAGTTAGGTTCAAGCATGAGGAAAATCAGTGGAAAAAGATGTTTGTTCTATCACTTTCATTTCAGCACAGTTTGAAATTAACTAGTAGTATCATACGAAAGATATACTAATTTTCAAGGATTGAAAATAAAATGTAACTTGCATATTGATAAGAACCTCGTAAAGCTTATTTGCACGGCCTCTGGATTCAATAGGGAAGCGCATCAACAAGATAAACAACCTACATCAACATTAGGGTTCAATGACATAGTGCAAGATGAGTTTGGTTAGCTTAGATCCCCTCCATTAATGAAGGAGTAAAACAACGAGCAAGAAAGAGATAGGTTGGTTGTTAGTCTCACTGGGAGGAAAATAAGATCCTTGAAAATGACTTAAGTGACAATATATAGAGGAATGCACAATGATAGAAGTGAACTCCATGTCTCTTTCTCTTTCTTCACTTGGACTATATTTCACTTTAGAGGATCTTTATTGAAGAGGAGGGTGGAACTCACTCCATCTCTTCTCTATCCTAATTGCACCCTCTATGGTATTGCCTCCAATCTTAAATATAACGTAGGAGCTAGATACTCCCTCCAGTTTTAAATATAATGTAGAAGCTAGATAGTAGTTTGCGGAGATTAAATAAATTAGTTAAGTTAGTTATTTGTTAAAAATGTGTGTTGTTTTCACTAAAGTATCCATTTTAATCATTTGTATTGGGAACTGCCCCTTGGAAAAAAAAAACCCTCCTTAATATGTACAATCAATAAGGATGGTTCAGAAAAAAAAATTATTAAATTTTAGAGACAAAGTGGATTGAGGTCCAACATTTATGACAAAAAAAAAAAAAAACCCCCCCTCTACCAGTTTCTACTTTTAGGAGCCAAGGAAGTAGTGAAAAGATCTAGACTTGAGTTTTGTTAGGTGCATGTTGTGGGGGCTCAGCTTACCTCCCTCCATATATCAAGAATCCCAGAGCAGCACAGAAAGAAATGACTGAAAAAGAACAATGGAACAAGAATCAACATGTTGGGCAATTATAAACAAAAGTTTTCATACATTAGGAACTCGTTAACCTCTCTCTCTCTCTCTCTCTTCTTTTTTCCCTTTTCCATATACTATCATTATTACAGATCATTTTCCAACAATACTCATCCAGCTGGAAGAGTATATCGATTTGAAGTTTGAAAAATGTAGAAACCATTTGAACATATAAATTCATAATAGAAAATACTATAGTTTCAGATCATTCTTGAACAAGCTTCACCATATTAGAGAGTTATAGGTCAGAAGATTCATGGGAATAGAACTTCATTAGCATTAAGGTCAATTAAAATGATATTTGACTGCAATATAAAGCAACCTGCGAGGAAGAGTTTAGCAGATTCTGTTCCAGCTGCAGTTTTGCTCATGCCCATATAAATCCAGATGCATATCTGTCATATTTTAAGCCAGAAGATTGAAAAGGAAATAATGATAATAATAATAATAATAATAATAATAATAATAATAATAATAATTTAACTATAAAGATGCTCCTTCTAAGGCTTAACATGATTAACAAAGAAAGCGATATTTGTGTCCTTCTTGCTTGCCTGTATCAAATATATAATTCCATTGACGATATAGTAACAAGGCCTGAGTTTATCTGCTGGTAAACTTCTTGCCTGAAACAATTTTGAAACTCATGAATCAAATAAAACTTACTGCAAAATGATCACAAATGACTTTCATGGTAGGACCAAACTTAGGTCCATTTGCTTTTGTCCAATAGGTCCAATTCTCCGAAAAAATCTTACCATGTGTGATTTTTAATCATTAAAGTTCAAACAGAATTTTGAAATTTTATCTATATGAATTTTTATATCTGAGAAAAGTCCACATGGCAAGATTTGATAGGATTTGGAGAATCAGACGTAATGGGCATAAGTAAATGGACGTAAGTTTTGTCCTTCATTGTGATCCTCCTAGAAGATAATAGATATACCTGATTATATATCTCAGCCCAGAACAGCACAAGCAATGTAAAAGTGGAGAAGAACAGAAGACCAGGAAGATCCATTAGCACCTCCTCCAATGCCTATCCATAGCATGATTGATTGTATAGAATAGTCAAAACATGGTCTGGACATGATTTATGCAGTATTGCTTTGATTTAGCAAAAAGCAATTTGAAATTGCAAAAAAGCTACTTGTAGTGTTTTCATCAGAGTTTGATGGCAAATACATAAAAATATACCTACCTTTTTTTCTTTTTCTTTTATGCATTATTGGCAAAAAAAGAAAGAAAGGAGTACGTGATGGGTTATAAAGAGTGTATTAAGATCAAGTGGTTTAGGCGTATACTAGTCTTTTTGATAGTTGGTTGGACTTAATTTAAAGCTAGAAATAGACAAACAAGGTGTCTTGCTAAAGAAGTTAGTAAATAAATCTATTCAGACTTGTTACACTGTACCAGGGCATGTTTGAAGCAAAATTTAAGGTTTCAATCATTTCATCTTTTCTTTTTTTTTTTTTTTTGGCTAGGTACAAGTATCCCCTCTCGCTAAACCCAACCGTCATTGGTTCACTTAAGCTCTTGGGCCGAAGCTTTAGCCACTTTTCTAAGGGGCTTGGCCCATCACTTTTTCAGCATAGTTGAGTCACTTGTATTTGCCCCCTATTCAATACTCTTTCTGTCTTTCATGCTCCTTTTATAAGAGAGGAATAACTAATTCTCAAGGATAAAAATGCAGTCAAAGTTAGTTAGATTAATAAATATGTTAAAAATACATATTTTCAGGAACATTTAATAATTGGTTGGTGGTTTTTAATAATTCGTCTCATTAATAAATTTTCTTTACTAATGAGAGTATAAAAGGAGATTTTTTTTTTAATAAAAGCTCCATACAGGAGGTTATTATTTCTTGTTTCTTGTTTATTATAATAGGACCAGGAGAACCTAAGAAAATTCTCTAATAAAAATCACTGGAGGGAGTAATTAATAACTAATCCGTGGTCAAAACATTTTTGAAAAGTGGAGGACGTAATTCCTCCATGTGCACCGGCCATTGTGTATCTGTGTTAGATGCACTAACATGTGATGGTGTGTTTGACTCAGCATTGATGCGTCAAATACGTAAGAGTCTAGCTAGCTTTCCTATTGTATATAAAGGCTCATGATCTGTTTTGGTACTAGTGGTTGTGTGGCGTGCAAGTCTATTTCTTTTGCTTCTTTGATCATTGAAGTATTAACTAAGTGTTCTTATTTATTTTGATTCCAACAAGTGGATTGTGGTTTTGTTTATTTGTTTTATAAGTTTACAATGCCATCCAAAAAACTTCAAAGTTTCATAATGATTAATTGATCATACTCATATTTTCACCATTTAAACCTTATTGAAATGTATATAGAAATGTTAAGAGAATAAAAAAAAAGTGGTAAAAAATACCCATATGGAACAATGTTTTTTTTTTTTTTTAATTTTTAGCCCCATTTTATTATTTTATGAATAATGCAACTTCATATAAATTTTATATTTTTACATTGATTGATCATGAATATATAAAATCGAAGCAATCAACATCTACATTTTTTAAGATAAACACAACTCATAAATTTTAAGAGTTCCATTTTTTCCATAACCCACTCATCCATTATATCCTCTACAATTCAAACTAATAACCTCACGTTTAAGAAAGCCTAAAAAGAAGTACTATTTGATAGCTTCAACTTTATTAGTTTTATATATGTTATGATAAAACATATTACTACTATTAAAAATGTAACAAAAGAAAACCTATCATAAAAAAAAAATTCAACAGTTTAAAAAAAAGTTAAACTTTTTCTTTTGTCAAAACCCATTAATAGAATGTCAAGTATTTGAGAATAGGAATACACACCTTTGGTCTAATGGAAAACACGCTTTTGTGAAATCCAAAAAGGACAGCTCTTACTGCAAAAGCAATATATAATATTATTAGCAAGCTCAATAAGCTGTTATAAGCTAATAGTTTGATATCTAAACTGTTAATTCTATTTAAAATTATTCTTCAAAAATTAGAGATTGATAACTAATATCTTTGAAAATAGCATACTCATCTCATATAAGTCTTCCAAAAATTCTTTGAAAATGACTAATATGTAATGAGTATTTTATCTTTAGGGACTAGCTAGATTTCGTAGACTAAAGTTGAACACCGTATAACAATAATGAGACCAAATGGTTAATTAATTTAATCTCTTACTTGCATTGATAAGAAAAGTCATCAAGTGGAAAATTTTCTGTGTTGTCCATCCATACTCAGGTATCCTTAATTGAATCCGCACTAATTGTACCTAACATAAAAGAAATCACTTTGTGTTCAAGATGATATATCGAACTTCATTTGACGTACTCCTATTAGAAATATGCGTGTGTAGCTTTGAATAAATGCCTTCAAAAATAAAACATGTAGCCATAAGAAGAAAAATCACATTTTGAAGTTGGATACTTGTTTTCGATAAAGAACTGAAATTAGTTGTTAAAGGTTTAAATTTAACAATAGTTATATGTTCAAGGATACTTAAAAAAATGGACTACAGTTTTATTCCAAAAAAAAAAGAAACTTTCCAAGGGATTGTTGAGGGAATGAAGAAGGAAAAAATAGGCCACATTGTTGCAGAGAAAATTGAAAGGATAAAGAGAAAGACAAACCAGAGCAGCAACAGAAACAAAGGCATAAGAAACACATAAGATGTAGTAAATTGGACTCTGTCCTTCATATGAAGAAACAATCTCATTATTCCACAACAAATTCATTAATTCTCCTTCTGCAGAAAATGCAAAGCTCCTCGTCTTCACCATCATCATTGTCATCTTCTTCTGAGCTTAGACAACCTAGAAGAAGGGAAAGGAGAAAGTGGTGATTCTGAAGAAAATTTTGGACCGCTGGGAGGACAAGTGGCGGCTTCTCAGCACGTACAAGTGGAACATGGGAAGTACACGTGTGGACCAAAAAAAGCGAAATCATCATCGGCCCATATTTGTTGATTTGCTATAGGTAACATGCTTGTCATTTTGTTGTTGTGAATTGGGAAAACAAAATTTGTTTATATAAATCGAAATTGTTCCAAGGTCAAAGTTTCTCAAGATTGGTTTTTTTAATGACAGGAAAAATCATTTTACAATTACCTATACTTTCTATTAATTTTTTAACATTTAATAATTGTGTATTTTTTCTGTTAATTAAATTGTTTGATTTTGCTCTTCAAGCACCTTAACCCCTTTAACTTTTCTTTGTTAGCACTTCGCACCGTGAGCCCATGCACCACAACTAATTGTGTTAGCAAGGTAAGATTAAATACTCTATTCTTCCCTTACGCCATTTTAATCTACTTGCAATAGTATTTAAAACGTTCAAATTAGTGTTAGAAAATATACTCTTCTTCTTCTTCTTTTTAAATACTGTTACTTATAAATGACTAAGAGAGAATAATAATGACAAAATGATTACAGAGAATATATGAGATAAATCAATGAAAGATTGAATATGTATTTATCAATAAGATCTAATTAAGACGTTTTTTAAAAAAAGACAGAATTATTATAAAAATGGAACCTTATATACATAGGACGGAGGGGGTATTTAATTAAGAGAGAAGAAAATATAAGGACCAAATTAAATATTAAGAAAAAAATATAACTACCTGCAAAACGATTCTAAAATTACTTTATTAATATTGATTATACTAGTTAGCTAGAGGTGTTAGAATTTCAGTTGGGAGATCAGGTATCTCTATTAAATATTTGTTGAAAGAGTCTTCAGATAGTCTTTTTCCAATTTTCGCTCTTTAAACTTTAAAATTAGTGATATTTGTATTTTAACTTTCATTCAATTTTGGTTTTAGTCCGTGGCCTTTAAAATCGGTAGTTTTGATAATTAAACTTTGTAACTTTTATAACTATTAGTCCATAATTTTTAAAAAAACTTGGAAAATTAGGGGCGAATAGTTACAAACAGCACAAAGTTCAAGGACCATAACTACCGTTTAAAGTTTAAGGACTAAAACATAAATTGAGTGAAAGTTTAAGGACTAAAATCACAAGCTTTAAAGTTCAAGAACCAAAATCAAAATTGAGTTTCAAGGATTAAAAGTGATAGGTTAAAGTATACTTTTGGTCCTTTATGTTTGCATCAATTTTCATTTTAGTCATTTAAGTTTGAAAAGTACACTTTTAGTTCTTTTTTACAACACCGTTAGTTTCATTTAACGGAAAAAGATGATTCATCAAATCTAAAGGGTAATCTTATGATTAAATGTTGACAAAATATGCTTGATTTTAAACTTTTTAGATAAATATGATGAGTCATCGTTTTTCGTTAAATAAAATTTATGGTGTTAGTGAAAAAGGATTAAAAGTATACTTTTTAAAGTTAAATTACTAAAATGAAACTTGATATAAATATAAAGGAGAAAAATATACTTTCACCAAAATAATATCAACCCTTATGAGAAAACAAAACAGATAGTCTTTTCCAATTGATTTGGATTAGTTGACTCCAATGCCCTGATATGTTTTTAATGCCAAACTTCCTTTTATCCCACCCTATTGTTGTTTTAAGTTAATTAGAATCCTTTTAAGTTTTCTTAACTGAACCAAGATTTTCATCAGGCAAATTTTTAATTTTTTTCAGATCAATATGTTTTTTTTACAATAATCTAATTAATGGGTTTATTGGTAATGTTACGTTCATTTCAGTAAAGTTAACACGGTTGAAGAAAAATAATTGATGAAAAAAAAAGTTAACACGGTCTGATCAACACTTTTTTTTTTTTTGAATATTTTTGAAAAAAGAACTAATATTTAAGATAGAGTAAATAAATGAGGCCAGGTTCTTGAGACTTGGTTGTAATTCTCCCTAAATGAGAAACCACAATTAAATTATCGAAGCTCAAATAAAATACAAATAAAGTATAAGGATCCATATTCTATCTAAACTTATATGCAGGTTATTAAGTTTCTTTATTAGCTTTTGGTAAGAGTTAGCTTTTGGTAAGAGTGCACGTGTAGTTCTTTTGCCTCATATAGAGTTTCTGTTTGGTACATTAATTTCTAAAGGCTCATTTGATATAATGGAATTGATTTTGATAGAAACAGAAATGGATGGGGATGTAGGGTTTAAAAGTACGTTTGGTATATTATGAAAATGAGACCTAGTTTTTATGTGAAAAAGACCAAAATGTCCTCTTAAATTAAAAAAATAAAAAAATCTTCATTGAATCAGCACCTTCCTCCCTTTCCTGCACGAAAGGCCATCACAGTCACAGATCACACTATTCATTGAATGAATTGCAATACCACCAGCGTCAAACATCCACCCAAATATAGACATAATTAATGCCAACATCAGAATTTTTTGAGATCATGGAAATGGAAATAGAAATTGAAATTTTTCTTGTTGGTTAAACATAAATCACACACATGGAATCTTGAGAATTCAAATGGTTCTTGAGTTTTGCAGCGATTCATGAACTTTAATTTGTGGAGAAGACAAACTGGAGGAGAAGGAGAAGATGAAGCAGGGGAGAAGACAAAGCCATAGATTTGAGGAGAGATGAATCACTATCATCTTCTCGCCGACCCCGTAGATGTCGTCCTCACCAAGTCAGAGATCCATCTTTGAAATAAGAAGGTTGACAGCTTTGGGTGGGGAAGAAGGTCCGAAGGTGCTGGATGGGGAAGGAGATGATTTCTGCAGAGGTTTATGAGGAGGGTAAATGATGGAAATATGGACATGAGAATTACAAAACTTGGCATTTTTTGGTGGAAGCCAATTGATGAAATTGGACCTACAGATTCCACATGCAAATCAATTTTAAGGCCTAGAATTGTACCAAACATATATATACTCTTATGGAATCCACTTCAATTTCCATTTTTACACTTGTCAATTCCATCATACTAAACATGACCTAAAAGTTGTTGTTTTTTTTTTAAAAAAAATTTTCAACTCTAGCATCCTTATTCACAAATGATGATATTTTATTTCAATCCTATTATTTTGAAAATTAAAATTTTTATGTTTGCTTTTGGTAAAGTTGTGCCAACATTAAAATTTCAATATCAACATTTTTATTAATGACTATTAAAGATAAAAGACAGAAAAGACCTTTTTAAATGTTGAGGAATATTAAACCGAAACTTTGTATAAAATTTAAGAAATAAAATTATGCTTTGGCCTATTTTCTTTACCTCCCTGTAAAAATTTTGGGAAAATTAATTACAGGTCCTTTATAAGGAAATTAATTAAGATGAGGTCTCGCAATCTTCTAATTAAACTGAAATCTCATGAAACCATCTAATTAAAATGAGGTTTCTAGTTTTTGACAGAAAGTTGTCATTATTTAATCACAAGTTGTTATTGTTCGGCCAAAAGTTGTTAGTGACCAATAGTTTAAAAAGTTGTGATTGATACCCATAATATTGTAACAAATGCGCAAAAAGTTGGCACCGCTTGGCCAAATATTGTAAGTTACCAATTATTTATAACAACTGTGGATGATACTTATAATGTTGTTACTAAAGCCTAAAAATGTGTTCCCGTCTGGTTAAAGATTGTTAGTGACCAATAATTTAAACTCTTGGTCATTAACAACTTTTAGCTAGACGATAACAGCTTTTATTTAGATGATGACAATTTTCTAGCTAGAATTAGGAACCATAGTTTAATCAAGAGATTTCGTAAGACATCAGTTTAATATGGGGATTTCATGAGACCCCATCTTAATTAAGGTAATAGGAGTTGTAATTAATTTCCCTTAAAAAGTTTTTATTAGTTTTAATTTTGAATTCCTCGCCATACATATTTTTTTTATTAATGTGGATGATTGTGGCGGATAATTTTCTTTTTGTAGATTGAGATTCTTTGGAAGTTTGTAACGAATGCATTGAACTACCAAGTGGATTTATATTTAAGATTGATGTACCAAGTTAGTATTACAACCCACTTATTATTGCAATATTAATTTACTATTTCAATGTCATGAATTAGTACAAAATCACTCATGTGTTGAAGGAATTTTTTTAAGGTTAAAGTACACTTTTGGTCCTTTATTTTTGCATCAAGTCCCTTTTTAGTCCTTTAACTTTGAAAAGTACACTTTTATTCCTTTCCGTTAATACCATTAGTTTCATTTAATGGAAAATGCTGACTCAGCAAATCTAAACGGTAATTTTATAATTGAATATTAATAAAAATGGTCAAATTTTAAAATATAAGAATTATTATACTAGATATTAAAACTTAAACATATTTTGTTAGCATATAACCATAAAATTGTCGTTTAAATTTGTTGAGCCATCATTTTTCGTTAAATGAAACTAATGGCGTTAGTGAAAAAAGACTAAAAGTGCATTTTTCAAAGTTAAGGGACCAAAAGATGACTTGATGCAAATATAAAGGACTAAAAGTATACTTTAGCCATTTTTTTATATCTCAAAATAATGTGTCTAATATTGCATTTTGAGGGGTTACCCTAAACATTATTAAAATATACTTTATGAGATATTCATTTAATAATTTAATAAATATAGAAATAAAAAAAATTAAATAACACAAAGAAAATTACTGACCTATCTCACTTTCGTGTCATGAAAAAATTAAGTCTTCGACCCTTGAAATTCATCAAGTCGATTATTTTTATGATTAACGATGTTATATCTAATATTAGATAAGCGACTTCCATCTTGTTTCTCCTGAAAGAAACGTTTTCATATCAAATAGTATGCAATGATACAACCAGTATTAGAAACATCCATTAATTTATCCTGCCCTCATCCTTGAGTTCTCTATTCTAGGAATGACAAAAAAATAACCCATTGTAACATTGAATATACATGTCAATAGTTTTTATGTGAAACATTTGTGATAAATAATGAATGTTATAAAATATGGAAAATATTGAATTACTTACTAATTTTCTTAGTTGGAGTAAGATAAGTCTCTCCCTCATTAAGCTTTCTTCATTTTATACAGTCAAAGATTTTTTGCCGCAAATTTGTTTATAGGATTATATTTATGGGGTGTTCCACTATAACAATATCTCATGGGTAAAATTACCATGAATTATTCCTAATTTGTGGATGTTAAATAAACCTCACACAATATCCCTATGCACCAAAATTAAAAAAAATATAAATATAAAATCAAGTATAAAAATATATAAAAATTTTCAAACAATAAAAAACACACACTTCATTATTTGTATGAAAAATTTGTTAATCGAGCCAAGAGGTAAAAGATCATTCCATTTTTCTCTAACAAAGCTATTTAATGTGTGCTTAAATTTTTCAAACACAATGAATATAGTTATCATCATATGTCCAAATTTGACAATGAATTATATTTGGTAATGCGTTACATATTGTGAGATTTTATAACTTTTTCAAGTCCATGAATATCGATCTTAGAGAACTATTTTTTCTTTTTTTTATCAAAGTACTTTTTCTACTATATCTAGTCTTGCACAAAGTGCTTTTTCGGATGTCGGGGAGATTTTGGATTGTATTAAATGATTTGCTTGATTTGATTAACTAAACACCAAGTTAGGAGTGTCATCTTTAAATAAATTATAAGAAAACGAGAGAGGGGAAAGAGAATTAGGAAATGAAAAATTGAGCAAAAATGTGACGCTATCGCTATAATAATGATCAGCTTTATTACACAAAGTTGTTTAATGATATAGTTACAACATCTAATTGATAGGAGTATGATATCAATTGACTTGTTTTTTATAACATATTTGATATCAATTGACAAGACTTTGATACCAAGTTATAGATTTATTTGAGCTTAATCATTTAATTGGTAACATGATACATAAAACTCAAAGTTACATAATATTCTTTTTTTTTTTTGTGATTTGATTTTCATTTATCAAATGATTTTTGTTATACTTGAGTCTTGGTATGTTTTTCTAGTTACCATGTTTATTTAATCAATTCTTATTTTGTACCATTTTTTTATCTGTTCAGTTCAATTACTATTATTTTTATTGTGGGATTGTCTACTGTATCTAAGAAACTCAATGTTTGTACTCTATATTTGCCGATGAATGCATTAATGAGCAAGAAAAAAACAAACAAAAAATAGAGTATAGACTTATTATAAGACTATTAAAAAAATAATCAATATATTTTTAAAATTAACACTTATAATTATTTTTTATTTTTTCAAGCAAATGGATAGTTAATTATTGCATAATTAATCGAATTCAAAAGTCAAATTTCAAACCTTACAATCAAACATGTTTGAGATTTATATTGAATCAATTCATGAAGTTTTGAATTTTTTCACGCAGCAAAATGAATTATTTCTATTGTTATTGTTTTGTAATTATTTATTGCTATTTTTGTTATCTCATAATTTTCAATTTTGTGATTCAAAATTAACTCAATAGAGCTATAAATTCCATGTGCTGCAAACAAATTATTGTTACTTCATTAGCAAGAAAAGTTAAGGTGGCAACTCAGCGATTGTTTCCAGGTTTCAGGAGGTTTGTTACTATTTAACATATTATATATTTCAAATCCACCTTTGATAGGCTGAAATCTTTAATATAGTGATTTTTGAAAATTGAATATAATATTTAAATAAGAAATTTAAATCATATTATACGGATATTAATTATTGGTATTGAGTAATATTGTATCATGTCATCGTCTTCCTTTTATGAATCACAGCCAACTACCACTGAAGCTACTAAAAAATCTGTATAGAGAGATCAAATAATTATTGATATCAAGTAGTATTGTACCATTATAAAAAACGATGTCTTTAATATAAAAACTATTTATTGAGTTGATCTACTCCCTCTTGTATTTATTATAAGCCACTAGTTTAATAAGTTTTTTGGTCTTTTTTATAAGACACTTGTTATTTTTTAAGGTGTATTAATTAATTTTTTTCATGTATACCCATATTTAATAGGGGTAATAGGAGAGGGTAGCAATTA
Source organism: Mimosa bimucronata (assembly GCA_037074515.1). Lineage (NCBI taxonomy): Eukaryota > Viridiplantae > Streptophyta > Magnoliopsida > Fabales > Fabaceae > Mimosa > Mimosa bimucronata. The sequence continues at coordinate 24,863,871 of CM073441.1, forward strand.
ATATAGTATTAGAGTTTAATGCAATTAGTGGGGTTAATATTGTGCATTACTTGAATTTTAGGATAAATTAAATGCTTTTAACCAATTTTATTGATTTGTGAGAATTGTTAGTTGGTGTCTTATAATAAGGACCTGAGGGAGTAGATACTAAATATAGTATATATTTATATTTTCTTTCATTTCTTAAATTATCCATATTGATGCTCTCTTATCGTAATTAAGAGATAGACGGAGGGAATATAAGAAGATTATATAATATTAACTAACTTATTAACTAGATATATGGGTGAATACTGAATGTGCAATTTTAACAAGTCAAGAAGGTCTGAAATCATAAAGTTTTTCAAGGGGTAGAAGTACACAAAAAGCTTATAAAGTGGTGCAGTTTTAACACAAGCCCTAACACCGTTAAATTTCCGTTACTATTTAGGTTTGTGGGCCCACATTGATTAATTTTAATTATTATTAAAAAGGATGAATGTACAATTTTAAGAACAAAGTCTTGTGTTGGTAGTGTTGTTCATCTGCAAGCGTACGGATCACAATTAATATAAAATTATCGCTTCCATGAAGATTTATTTTAGAATCTCAATCAAACAACATACTAAATAAATTTAATTAAGTTGAACTAATCAAATTTTAATAGGAAAAATATTAGAAAACTATTTTAAGGTAAAAATAAATAAAGGAAGAGGAAAGTTTTACTTTATCGATTAACTAGAACTTAGGATTAATTCTTACAGTTATATTTCATGAAACTTAATTATTTTCTCTTTAGTTAGTTTTTAAACGACAACTTGTATTTGTCTAAAGTTCTAAATCATTTATAGAACATTTTCTCGAGTTAAAATCAAATTTATACTGTCATTAAATTGCACAATCTCCTACTATTCCCTCCGTCACTGTTTAGAAGGTAAAATGACACATATTAAGAAAGTAGTTGAGAGATATAAATGTGAATAAAATAAATTTGTTTTTCCAATTTTGCCCTTATTTATGATGGGATGTATAAGAGAGAGAAATAGAGAAATAATGATATGAATTGGTTTGAAATATTCAGAAATACTGAGGGGTAAAATGGGAAAAAAATATTTAATATTTTGACACCACCATGCATGCTCTTGTAATAAGGGACAACACCATTCAAATTTTGGGCTCTTATAATAAAGGACGGATGGAGTACAATTATTGAGAGTTAACTTTAAGAGACAACCTTACTTTGGCAATACTATGTTAGTAGATATGTCTTTATTCTACTAAAAAACTCAACACTAGCATGATTTCCCGTCTGACTAAAGGTTGTTAGTGACCAATAATTGAAACCATTGATTATTAATAACTTTTAACCAGATGATAACAACTTTTTGCCAGACGACAACAACTTTTAGTCAGAATTAAGGATCATAATTTAATTAAGGGATTCCGTATCACCCCAATTTAATTTGAAGATTTTATGAGATCCCATCTTAATTAAATTCCTAGGTCAGATAATTAATTTCCCTTAAAAGTTTTTATTAATTTAAATTCTGAATTCCTCGCCATACTAATTTTTTATTAATGGGGATGATTGTGGCAGATATTTTTCTTATTTAGATTAGATTGAGACTCTTTGGGACGATGATAATGACCCCTACGCGTTTGTGCTCTTTAATGGCATTTGACTTGACTTTTCATTACAAGGACTTGAATGCCATATTCAAAGTGCTTTGTTTTACTCCAAAAATAGACCTTTTCACTCCCACCCCAATAATCTTTACACATGATGTGTGCAAAACATTATTAACAAGGTTTTTATTTTTTTTCAAATATAAATTAAAATTTAATACCATTTCTTAAGACATATCTTTACATTTACCTATTATAACCAATTATCTAATAAAATCAACACTTGATAAGTGATCTTATTTCCCGCATAACTTCATCGTTATAATATTTTTCTACCTGAAAGTGTTTTAAGTATGATTGTATTTACACCTATTAAATAATAAACTAGATTTATTATATTTGAGACAAGAGAAGTTTATTCTAGTAAAAGTATTGCTGAAAAATCTCTATTACAAAATTCATTGTCAAAATGTATCTAAGATTTGTTTAAGAACTTAAACCTACATTCAGTGGGTACAATTCTTCTTTAGTATTTGAAGACATATTTCACATAACTGTATAAGAGTTAACTGTTGCACCCATAGACTTACCCCCCATTAGATATTTTTGGATGATAAATTTTATGGCAAGATATTTGTTCATTGGAATTTACTCAATTTAAGTTTATTTTGGCTAACAGCTTAATTTTAATTTTTTTATTAACATTACAAATAACATTAATATTTCAATCAATTGAAGTTCATGGGCCTTTAGAGGCAGAAATAAAATAATGGTTAGAGAAAGAGTTTCCAATGTGAGAGAATGGCAATGGATGGTGGCGACTTTTATTGATTAGGGTCCGTCCCATACTCTTCGGAGGCAAAAACCAATCAAATTCAATTAAATTCAACTCATTTCATTTCAATTCTCTCTCAAATTTTCTACCTTGGAGACAACGTTTTATGTTTATATGAACAAGAACACCCAAATTGAACAAAAAAAAAAACAAGAACACCCAAAGGCCAAATCTTCGTTATAGCAGTAATTCTCAAACCACCAACACAGTGACTTTCAAAAAAAGAAACAAAAACTTTCACACACGCGCAAATCCCCAATCCCAAGTCAATAAGGGTACCCTCTCTCTCTCTCTCTCTCTCTCTCGCTTTCTTTGCAAACTTCCCAACAAATACTTCGGTGGTTCTTCTTCTTCTTCTTCTTCTTCCCTATTTTGTCACTCTTCACACTCGTTCTTCCCGAAATTATTGTCTGAATTTTCGGTGTTTTGTGGAAATTATCTCTTTCCATCTGTCAAATCGGCCTCCCAATTGATTTGTAGATATTTTCCCTTATTTTATTTGGAAATTCCGCGAGTTATGTACGCGTAAGTAAGAATTTATTGGCTTTACGCGTAAGTTCAATTTTATGGGATTTTTGTGCTGATATAATTACTGGTGTTTTGTGATCAGAATTGTTGTGATTATTTTGTGGGTTTCTCTGACGTAAGAGTTTCGGTTCATTTTTGTTGGAGCAGAGAGTTAGATGTTGACTGAGACAGAGAAGGTGAGGTGGGGCTGACTTCAATGGATAATCTTTGTTGCTTCAACTCTGTCTCTAAGGTGAGCTTATGTCTATCTTCTTCCTATTGTCTTTGTTGTTGTGTTTTTAAAAAATTGGTTGTAAAAAAATGTTATTTGAAACCACAGACTAGAGACTTGATTTTTGAAATAGTCAATCTCTTTGTGCATGAAAATACAAATAATGTTCTGGAAATTGCCAGGGGTTTTAGAAGGGAGTATGTGGCATATGATCTTGTTTGATTTGGAGTCATTTGGCGAATCAGCTTAACTCCAACTGAATGGAAATTATGGCAGAAAGCGACATGGTTTGCTGGCTCAAATAATGAATTAGCTCTTTTCCGTGCCTTGGATTACTTTTTCTTTGGCTACCTGTAAATGATTCCTGGAACTTTTAGAAACGTACCAAGTCACTAATAGTATTTTGACAGAGACAGAGTGGAAAGAGAAGGAGGGGGAAGGGGGTGCTAATGAGAAACTAGTAAAATACTATAATGACTATTTTTTCTTCTATAAATGGTACTTGATTCTTCATTGATTATTCTGGTTTTAGAACTTGCTATAGTTTCGGCAGTCAGCTTTGATCTGATTGTTATGCTTCAAATGGCTTACGCATAATGCTCGGACTGTCTAGTTCATCTACTCATTGACCTTGAATGTTAAGCCAGTGTGTATCACTCTGCCTTTCTGATTTTTGTTTCTTCCACTTGGTGACATTTGTTTTACTATTGTTGTTAGTTCTGATAGATACAATTCATCTGGTGTCTGTGACACTTCATTGCAGTTTTTCTGGCATCAATTGGATGATCCTTCCTATGTAACATGGCATTTTATTTTGTAATGAGTTTGTTTCTCCATTCTATTTCTGATTGTAGCATAGTCCAATCTTCCTGTGTGCAACTCCTTTTTTTTGAAGTCAAGTCATATGTACTTTATGGTTATTAAAGACCATTTTCTATTCTCTCTCTAATGTATGTCGTCCAAATATATTCTACATAGCTAACATATCGTTCGTGAATTTATAAAATTTCTATGTCTTCAGGTTCTTGGAGGTCGATCTTCATGTAGCTCTGGCAAGGGCAGAAGCCATCAGTGCCCAGTCAAGTATGGCTTTTGCCTTGTTAAAGGGAAAGCAAGCCACCCAATGGAGGACTATCATGTAGCTAAATTTGTCCAGTGCAGAGGACACGAGATTGGGCTTTTTGCGATATACGATGGGCACTTGGGTGATAGTGTGCCCGCCTATCTACAAAAGAATCTTTTTACTAATATATTAAAAGATGTGAGTAATTGAATCAAATTGAAGATACTTTATATTATTCCCAAGGAAATGAATTGTAATCCTTTCTGTTGTATTTTGTGCCTAAATGGATTGCTATTAAAAGAAGTGCACACTCATTAAAGCTTTTTTTAACTGATAGTTTTGAGAAGCACAGCCTATTTTAGGTCTGGATATTATAGTCATGCAATTTGCAAGCTCCAGAAATTTTTTTAACAAAATTTTTGTTTCTTTACTTCCTATACTTTCTGGCATTCATCATTAGATAATATTCTGTTTTAACTCTATCGTAAAGCAATCAGTTTAATCTCTTTCCAGTTCTGAAAATTTTAAGTTCTGAATTGTGGTTTGGGAAACTAAACTCTTAAACTTGTATTGATTATTCCAGGAGGAGTTCTGGACTGATCCGAACAGGACAATTGTCAAAGCCTATGAGTCAACAGATCAGGCCATTCTATCTCACAGCGCTGATTTGGGGCGAGGTGGATCAACGGCAGTGACTGCAATTCTTTTAAATAATCAGAAATTATGGATAGCTAATGTTGGAGATTCACGAGCAGTCATGTCTAGGGGAGGGTCAGCCCGACAGATGAGTACTGATCATGAGCCTAACACTGAGAGGGATAGTATTGAGGACAAAGGTGGCTTTGTCTCAAACTTGCCAGGTTATTTAGTAAACTTTGCGATCTATCACAGGCCACTTAAATGTTTGATGCATTATTTATATTTTCATATTTTGAGATTTTAATTTTTGTGTTTGGGACGAGTATGAGTGATGTGTGTTTAGGGTTTAAATATATGCTGCTTAAATTTTTGATATGCATGCATTGAGGTACATGTACCCTTAGAAACCTGAACTTAATATTGAATCAATGATGAGTAGTGCTCGTCATATTGTCGCCATTTTGGTTTTTGAGAAGATAGGATTGTATCTTACAACTCTAACTATAGATTCCCATCTGGTTTCTGTGTGTAATTCCTGTTTAAATTACTAATGCTTCTTTGTGCTGATAGTGACTAAGGAAATATGAGATGTCTAGCTGTATGTTTAGAAATATGAGATGTTCTATGGGATACTCAAGTGTGATGAATTCCCATTTCAATAACTATTGTGAGAGTCTTTTTCTCATCCCACTTGAGTGACCATTAATTGGAATGAAATTGGTAGCCAGCAACTGTGGAAAGGGCTCACTGTATATGGTTTTGAGCAATGAGAAAGTTCAGCAATTGTCACAGAGTGCAGCCATTGGGATGCCAGCTCCCCAAGGGCGGCTTGTTGGTAAATATTTAAGCATATGTGATGCCTTATCTCATATTGTGTAGCATGGGATGCTTCATGGAGTACCTTGGGGGTTTAGTTCTTCTATCTCTATAGTTGGCTTTTGGGGGATGATTTCCCATCGGTGCCCATCAAACCTACTTTTTGGTGGCGTGAGAAATTTGATGAAAGAAGTTTTTTATTGGCATACTACCTCTTAACTTATGATTGACTATCTTGCCCACATTTTTCTCAGTCAAGCGGATCACACTCTCTTACTGTGATAAGTTGAACACCTATTCAAAATCATAGACTGTGTTATGGGTGTTTGAGCTGCTTTTTACAAAGGGGCTGCCTTGTTTTCTCCTGGCCCTCCCCTGATGCCAAATATAGGAAGTAATATGGTGATTATTGCTATTATGAAATACGTATCGCTTCTAAATGTCATCAACCTGCAATGCAGGAAAAATGTGGCAAATGTTGAGGCCCTGCATTATTACACACACACACACACCCATATGTATATATACAACAACAACAATAGAGCTTATCCCACTAGGTGTGGTTGGCTACATGGATTGCATGATGCTATTGTCCCCTATGTACGTGTAGCTCAAAATTTTGAATGGCACCTAACTATGTACTTGTCAGAACAATGGTCACAACTTAGGATTGGAAGAAAATTCTTGGTAGTGAATAGTTAAGGCCAGTTTATGGGGAAAGGTAATTGTTGAGTTTCCAATGTTTGGGAAAACTCATGTGGCAAGAAAAAGATTTATGGGGTTAAACCCATATAGTTGGACACTTAACTGTTCTTTGGATATTTTGAACAAGTTTGTATGGTTTGAGTTTCTTAGGTGGGCTAATCCAATTTCATGTGAGAAAAATTCTATTAGAAACTTGATTACATGAGGTAATGGTTGCAGGAATAATTTAAGATGAATTCATCCAACACCAATCAGCCGAGAGAGAACTGAAAAGCTCCTATAATGCAGCTGTGCATTTTTTAGATCATTGTAAAAATGCCCAGTGGCACAATATGATTTGTTATTTTGAGAGGCTAAAATCAGAGCTTAAGCAATTGAAAGATGATAAAAAGATGGTGCTGCCGCTATTGATGACCTTAGTTCAGGGTACAACTGAATTATAGTAAGAATGGTTGCACTTCGGGTTTTTGAGAAATACTTAATGGCTCTCATCCACAGAATACTGTGCATGTTCCTGGGTACTTATATATGCTCCAAGTCCTGGTCAAGCTGTGATACAGTCATGTCATGCGAGTCTACGTGGTGTTTGATTGTATGACTTGGGTCAGGGAGAAGCCAATGAGCATCAGACATTGGGATCTTTTATACTTCTCTAGGACAAAGAATTTGGTTGGGATGACCATCTCCTGTTTTCAGCCATTCTCAGTTACATGCTGCATTCCTTCTTCAGTGTTACTTATATATCTTATAAACTACTGGATCAGCTTGATGTCAATGGATCAGCAGCCCTAGGTGATTGTGGTCCAGAAAAATCGGTTGGTGTCCCTATTGGTTTAGCTGGGGACATCATTGGCTTATTTACAGCTGGCAGTAATGATTCTGGAGCAACTTTTGGTAACTCCTCTTGCATTTTGAGGTTGTGATTTGGTGGGTATAATAAACCAGTAACTTAGGATGATAGTGACGATGTATTGGTGCCGAACATACGGAGATATTTCTGATCTTGCAAGTGTGTTTGGGATGTGCTTGGTTCATGCTGCTGTTACTGGCTTTTGTTATAGGTTGGAAGATGGCTGTTTCTATTCTTTGTTGAATAAGTTTGTTGTAGAAGGAGGTCCTGGTTCTGACTCATAATTTCCACCTTGAGGAAAAGGTGGTACTTGTCACCTTGATATTGTTGGATCCATGCTTGTTGAGCTATGGTCTAATAGGGTGTATGACAGAAAGACAAATAGCAGAGATGGGCATTTGTGAGAGGAATAATGAGTTTTACCATGCTTAGCTATCTTGCCATGGGGTACATGGGTAGTAAAGAGATAATTCCATTGGAGGAGACATGCTGGGAGGTAGTGAATTAATGTAGGTGGAAAAATCATTTGGCTTAAAGAGCCTTGAATCTCTCAAATGCTAAAGAATATCTTTCCTTTCTTGGTTTTGCTTACCTCTTCTCACAGGCATTGCATCTGCATCTTTCCAAGTCTGTTCACTTTTGGACAGAAAATGCAGACCTTTCGACATAGATAATACTGTGTATTTCAATGGGTTCTGTCACAATAGCACTTGCAATATTCTCAATAGTCTTCCTAAGCTTTCAATAGAGTGCAGATTTAAGATGCACAATATCAAAACTAGCATTTTATTTAATTTTTCCTTGCGCAAAATCAGTTTAAAATTCACTTGAGAGTAGATGATTGAAGTATGAATAATGCTTAATGTTATTGATGCCTCATATCTTATGTTTGAACCTTGTTATCTAATTATAAAGGGATTGGTTTTTTTTGAAACGGTGTATATGATAAATACAAATAATTGCTCAAGTGAGCCAAGTGGGTAGTTATCTTACCACCTTATGACCTTTAATAATTACCCTATGAGATGAATGGGGTGATTGACAGTCTTTATATTTGATATGATTATGCATGTTGGTAGCTAGTGATTAGCACCAGATTCTTTGTATCCCCAGTTGTCATAAGTCCTCATGCCCTTCTCGCCATATGACTTGATTTTGAAAAATAAGTCTGTTGTTACCTGTGATAAAGTTTTTTTTTTTTTTTTTGGTGAAATATGTAATCAAGTTATGTTTTTTATGTAACCAATGTAACCATTTATTTTTGAGATAATTTGTTTCTGGAGAAAGTTTCTGTAGTAATCATTCCTAACCATTTATTCAATCGTCTTCTTATTAATTTGAGTATGAAAGTTTTATAATGTTAGTTGGGGCTTTGTTCTACAATGAAGTTGCCATTATCTATGACCTTTCTCAAATGATTCCTTGATTGAGAGTTTTTAATTTTCTAATAGTTTGTTTATATGCTGATGTTATTTTAGGAGATGTTGCCAGAGTGAATGGCCAACTTGCAGTTTCTCGAGCATTTGGGGACAAAAACCTGAAATCACACTTGCGATCTGACCCCGACATCCAGCATGTTGATATTTATCCAGATACTGAGCTTTTAATTCTCGCAAGTGATGGCCTATGGAAGGTCTCTATCTGTTTAATTTTCTCTCTATCAATTTTTTTAATAAATGTATTTTACCACTTAACTTTCATTCAATCTAGGTTTTGGCAAATCAAGAGGCAGTTGATATTGCAAGAAAGACTAAGGATCCACAAAAGGCAGCGAAACAACTTGTCGCCGAGGCGTTGAAGCGAGAGAGCAAAGATGATATTTCCTGCATTGTTGTTCGTTTCAAGGGATGAAAAATAGAGAGACAGAGAGATGTACATAATAATCTCTCAATTTCAGGGTATAGGATGTGAAAATTTCTCATTTCAGGGATGCAATTCCATTACCTAGTTTGGAGGTCTCATGGTAATTATGTTACCGGCTTAGGGCTTTCTGCAACATAGGTTTTTCCCTTTCCCTGTTTTCCCTTTGTAAAATTGAAGTTAGGTGGTGCCATTTTATTATTTCTTGATTTCTCCTTCTATATATGTAGATTCATACCATTATTTTCCCTCTCTAATTTGCACTATGATATTGGAGCAGTGTGAAGATGGCCATAATAGTCTTTCATTTTTATTTAATGAACATTATGTGTATGATATAATGGACATGCTCCTTGCATGTTATAGACATAATCTCTTTCTAGAAAGTGGAGCATAGCATTTGTTTCATATTTTCTTCGCTGCTTGTTTGGAAGCTTTCTCTATCCTTGTTTATTTGAAGGTAAAAGGATCCATAACAATCAATGGCTCTTGTAAGTGTGAATGCAGAAAACATTTCTGGGGTAGCTAACCACAATTGGGCTAGTCAATATTTGAATATAATTCATTTTGACATGCCTGTACAATTACTGATTGGAAAATTATTTTGAAAAAAAAATTACTCCACTTATAAAAAAAAAGAGACAAAAAGAAGTTCAACGATGCTATTTGCAATGAGAACTCAAACCTGAAGATTAGGATTACTACAAGAGGTACAGCTCAGTGGAAGTATACTGCAAGGAGGTCATGCTGTGTTACGGTGCATAATAAGTATTCCCTCCGGTGCTAAATATATGACCTATTTTTGGATACTAAATATATGACCTATTTTTGGATACGAGTTTGGTTCTAAATTTAAGACTTCTTTCTAATTCTTCTCAATATTTTCCAAATTATCCCTATTGATATGCTTTAATAATAAAAAAACAAAGAAGGGAGGGTAAAAATAAAAATAAAGATAGATGGTTAGGGTGTTTTGGTAATATCATGTGATTCTAACTAATTTAACTAATACCCTTAATCTAATCAAATTAAATAAATGTCATATATTTAGGTACGGAGATTAAACTAAAAAAATGTTGATAAATTTTATAAACATCAAACTATAATAAAATTCATTTTTTTCGCTGGAAAAAAGTCCTCAAATTCACTACATATCGAATTATGTTACTCTCTCTGTCCCTAATTATAAGCTTCATATTTGTGAATGGGCTTGTCCCAAAATATAAGTTTGATTTTGGGATTGTCTGAGCATTTATTGCATTGTTTTATTTTTCCAATTTTACCCATTGTTTATCTTTTTCCCATACATTCTCTTTCATATTTATTAGGGAAAATTCCAAAAAAATACCCTCAAATTACCAAAAGGACACTTCGCTATAATGAATTTTGGAAAGGACAGTTCAGTACAAATGACCGAACTGTCCAACGCAAATTTAAGTGAAATGTCCAAAATGCCCTTGCTACAACTAAGTTAGGAATCCCTTAAGGGAAATTGGCAATCCCTTATGGGAAGTTGGGAATCCCATAATTGAATCATAATTGAATCAAGGGCATTTTAGACATTTTCTTTTAATTTGGGGTTGAACAATTCAGTCATTGTACTGAACTGTCCTTTCCAAAATTCGTTGTAGCAAAGTGTCATTTTGGTATTTTGAGGGTTTTTTTTGGAATTTTTCCTATTTATTATCTCTTACTTGTCATTCTCTTTCATATTTAATAAGGGCAAAGTTGGAAAATAAATTAGGTTCTTTACATAATTATTGCTTTAACTAATTTAAGTCGTTTTCTTGATAAATACTAATTAATTATTTGAAGCTTATAATTAGGGACGAAGGGAGTATTTCATTATACTTTGCCAACTAACTAATACTATCATTTTGGCAAAAAAAAAAAAAAAAAAACTATTACTATCATGGTTTGTTTCAAACATGGTTCCCGGTCTACACTGCCAACTAATATTGGAGGAAATGAAAATAAGAATTGATGGTTAATTCTTCAAGCCCCTATATTCCCATTGAAGGGATGTTTTTTTTCTTATATTGTCAATGGACGAAAATCAGAAATGGACACATCTATCATGGTTAACAAAGTAGGGGTTGGGCATTTTGTATACGGCAGTAAAATAACTTGATTAATGAGTTGCATTAATTATGATTTGTAAATTGAAAGTTTGTTTATATGGCTGTGATATATGATAAAATAGAATGTTGTACTAAAAGTTTTTCGTAGCAAAGATAAATTTTAACACATAATTTTTAGGGGTTAGTACAACTTTTGGTCCAGAACTTTCAGTTTTTTGGTTTTGATCCCTGAATTTTAAAATCTGTGGTTTGGGTCCTTGAACTTTCGATCAATTTTGGTCTTGATTTCTGAACTTTAAAGTCAATAGTTTTGATCCTTGAACTTTTAGTCATTTTTTGTCACGGTCTCTGAATTTTCAGTCAAATTTGGTCTTGGTTCCTAAACTTTAAAAAAAATTGAAAAATGAAGGACCAATAGTTATAAATGGCTCAAAGTTGAGTGACCAAAACCACTAATCTAAAGTTTAGGGAGCAAGACCAAAATTGACCAAAAGTTAAATGATCAAAACCATCAATTTTGAAGTTCAGGGACTAAAATCAAAATTGAGTGAAAATTCAGGGACTAAAAGTTATATTAACCCTAGTTTTCACGTGACGCATTAAATTTCAACGTTTCTGCTATTCACGGTTGCCAATGTGTACTTTTATTATAAATTGGGGATGGGGATGGGGATTTTTTGTTTTTGTGCCCATACTGGCCTTTTTTTGGAGTTAATGGGCAAACTTACATTATTTATGACCTAGTTTATTTTAAAAAAAAATCATAAAAAATCTAAATAAGCTAACATACAATTTAATAATAAACAAAATTTGTTCTTTCTCCATAAAAAAGTTAATTGAGTCTTATATTTATGAATGGAGAAAGTAGTTCATAGTATAGTACTTTATGGGCATTTTTTTCCAAACCTATTTACTCACAACTCTTAATGATGTCAAGTCTCTTTTACAATTTTGGGAATTTAGCATTGCTTTTGAGCGTTGATGGGCAAAATTGTTCTATGCGAAGGTTTAGGAACCCTACAGATCTTCATAGAATCCTTTGATTATATTTTTGTACCTTAGCCTAGAGTTGGTAGTTGATTTATCGGCCATTTGCTGTCATTACCGTAAGCATACGGGTTGTCAAATTAAAATGTAGCATATGAAAAAGTGTCGTTCCACAAGGATTGATGATTTGAGCAAGTTCACTAGTACTAATTGAGTATTTAATTAGAAATGAGTAAGAAATAATTTGAGATTAAGTTTAAAACAAAAGATTAGTTGCAAAAGGTTATAAAATAGTAAGATGATTTAAAACACACTTGTTTAAGATAGAAAAAGGACTAGGGATACTTATCCCCATCTCACTTGATGAACTAGTAAATTCCTTCCTTTCTAGCAACCTAATGAATTAATGTGTGTGTCCAAGGTTCAATTTCATTTGAAGAAGCTTTCTCAAGTCAAAATCAAATTTTTACTTGTATTAATTGCACAAACTCTTGTCACAATTAATACAAGTCATAAATGCCCAACCAATCTCCTATAGACAATGTTAAGTTGTAATTATATCTCTACATTACCAACTAACCATCCATTTAAAACCATAAACTTCAAACCCAACATATTTTTATCTAAGTTCTAAAACAAAATACACTTTCTCAAGCAATAATTCATTTAACAAGCAAGTGGTGATCAAACACTTGTAATATAAAAGCAAGATGAAAATACACACATATACATTCATTCATTGCATCAAAGAAAGGAAGTATAAGGTTCAATCCATGAAATGGTTCAAAGTAACCCTAGAAAAGGGGTTTTAGCTACACATAAATATATCTAAACCAAAAACCAAAACTGAACAAGAGTTCATGGTACACAAGAAGAGAGAAAGGAAGAAGAAGAGAAACCAAGATGTATGAATTTTCAATCTCCAATCTCCTCCAAGTTTCCAAGCTCTTTCTTGCCACTTCTCAGCTCCCAAAACTCGTGCCCAGGTGTGTCTATATGTTTTTCTTCGAAGCCTTAGCTTATATCCACATCTGTAAGCTTACTTTTTATCAAAACGTGCAGTAGAACGGTTCCGCTCGCCGTCATCTCGCCGCGGGCAGCAAGTAAGGGAAGAATGGCAGAATGGTCGGTTCACGGCAAGCCCACGGCGAGCTCTTGTCTTCTTTGGTTCCTTGTTCACTTTGTTTTTCTGGTTTCTTCTCAACTTTTCCACTGGTCCACCTCTTCCTATACAAGAGAGAGAAAGATGGTTGATGAGTTCCACAAATAACTCAAGTTTATATCCATTAAGCTCCACATTTCATTCACATATAAAATTCCTCTTTTCTTTCTTTCTTTCTATTGACTTTTAGTTTCTTTCAACCTTTTATTCACAAAATTATTTATAAGAGTGAGGAAAAATGTGATGAAATGAATGAAATCTAGGAGCTTATTAATAGTTCAGGCCGAGTCCGTTTAAATGGAGGGTCGGATTTTGATTTTGGAGCCCCTTAAAGGAAATCGAGCCTACAAGTTTATCTTACAGGGCCAAGGGCTTAAAAGGGTTGGCCTGTTATCCTCGTCAAATCTTTTAATAAAATAATAAAAGTTGAAATAAAAAGCTAAAAAAATTGGAAACCCTAAACCTATCCCTCGATAAATGATTTTTTTAAATAATATCACTATAAAATACATGCACATGTAGTAGTGATTAAAATAAATACAAATAATACAATTTACGTCAACGTACAAAATCTAATTTGAAACAATAGTTGCATATTTTTATTTAGAACTTGGTCTACCTCTCTGCTATTATCAGGAATAAATATTGATAACATTTTTAAATATTTGAAAATTCACAAAAACTTCATTTTAATTATTATGGAAATTCATTTTTGAAATATAAGCTATTTAAAAAGTTTTACTTCTGTCCCTAATTTTCTAAATTTATCAATCATCAATAATGCGGTTGATGTTTAGGATAGTGGTGAAGATGATGACGATGGTCATAATGGTATTGCTTAGTTTTTATCGTTGAGTAGTTTCTCTTGTGTGACTTATATTTTAAGTATGGACAATATTTATTATTGTTTGATGATTTATTAGTATTTGTTTGTTGGTGTTTATATAGTAACTTAATATTTATGATATTTATGTGTTAAATTAAGGATTGTATTGTTTTATTTTTTTAATGAAAAAATATTAAAAAATAGTGGGAAAACGCTAAACGAGCCTACAGCTCGCAGACCAGCCCTGACCCCAACCATTTGAGGGTCGGACTTCGTAGATCAGTCATATTTTCATACCCCGACCCTAACAGGCCAGCCAGTTTAGGCCCGCGCTCGTGAAAGGCTGACCTGAATCACTAGCTCTACCTTAGCCTTATATTATATTAAAAAAAGGTGCTTTGTCATTGTTGATCTAATAACCCCTTATCGATCATATATTATCCATTCATAGTTGAAGTTGCTCTTTTCAGTATTTAATATAAGATCAAGTTGACTTATTTGGAGAGACTAAGAAATAAAATAAATTACTTAAAAACGTGTATATATATTTATCATTTTTCTCCTAACTAATTTTCTGAATTATAAATTGATTTGTAATGTGATAAATAAATTCTAAAATGGAAATTCTTATATGAACCTGGAGCGGCATGTCATTTATGAAAACTCATAGAGAAAAAAAATTAGATTCCTTATTTGATTGGAAACTTTCCCAAACCCATTTCATTGCTGCACAATGGTATAATTTTATTGTCAACCAACTAGAAATGGACACCCTTGCATATGAATATGTTAATCATTATAATGTAATGGTTGATGATATAAATTATTTGTTGAATATAGAGAAGAACGAACCATGTGAGTTAAGTAGGAGTCATCATATTGAGAGTTACAAGGTGTCATATTGAGCATGGTTTAACAATTAAGCTTGTGGTTTGCTTTATTTCAAGTTATATATCTTGTTTAGTTTATGTTTACTTGTAGCTTGTTGGGCTTTCTATTACATATAATAGAAGGCTTTTACTTAGTAATATGTTTTTATCGTAATGAAATTGTTTTTATATATAAAAAAAAACAAACAATTAAGCTCAAAATTGCACCAATGATATATGGGTCTTTTTAAATACTGGTTTGAAAAGGAAGATACTTAGAACATATGTGATCAAAGTAAAATCCGATACATATTATTAATTTTTAATCAGTTATTTATTTATATATGTCTGGCTTAAAAGATATGGCCACATGATTACTATGAATATAGTTTTGGCTTTGTTGGGTTTACGTAATTAAGAATATCATGAATATCTTGTCACCTTTTTTGGTTCACATAGAGTGGATTAAAAAAAAAAAATCTCATTCAAATTACGATATGACAACTAACATTAATTTTTTAATCCATTATTTACTTGTATAAGCATGGATTCTAAAATATGGCCGGCCAATGATCCATTACTATGGGTATATTTTTGTTTTGTTGAGTTATCATACCTAGACTTGTTATTAATATCTAGTCACCTTATTTTGTCATTGCATCATGTTAGGAGATCAATTACTTTTTCTATATCAATAAGATTAAATTAGGATTTGAAACAAGAAACAAAGGTGAAAAAACAAGAAAATATTCTTTCAATAATGTTAACAATAAGATGGATAATGTGTTCTTAATTACTCCCTCTGGTCCTAAATATAGGACCTATTTAACTAATTTGATTAAATTAAGGATGCTAGTTATGATAGTTAGTATGATGTGTTTTTTTAAAACAACCCAATCACCTTCTATTATTCTCTCGCACATCTCTTACTTAATTATCATTGGAGGAGCACTAATAGAGATAATTTGTAAAAAGTTGATAAAATTAGAATTAGGTCTTATATATAAAACCAAGACCAACTCACCAAATAGATCATATATTTAGGACCGGAGTGAGCATTACTTTACGATTTCCAACCCATGCATAGCATGAGTAAATATTAGTTGTCATTCTAAAGTATAGTTGGTGTAATATTGTTTCCGTGGGAAAAAAATAGGGAGGATTACAACTAAGTTCCAGATAAGGGAATTAATTACAATCGAATCCCAAAAAATCATCACATTACATTGAAATCCTTAGGGACCTAGGTAATATTAAATGACTTGATATTAACAACTCATTGAGTTGTCAATGCAGCTCTTTGAGTTGTCAATCACAACTCTTTAAGTTATTAATATTGAGTTGAAATTGACAGATCTTTAGTTGTCATTGACAACTCATTGAGTTGCATTCAATAAGAAGTCGTTTAATATCACCCAAATCTCTAAGGATTTTAATATAATTTGATGATTTTTTGGGACCTGATTGTGGTTAATTCCCTCATTTGACCTTGTAATTTTCCCAAAAAATATTGTTTCCACTTGTCACAATAGTTGCAATATTTTCTTCGACTCCGGTACAAAATAGTCTTCAATTTCGACTAATAGTTATTGATTACCAGTTATTGATGTTGACCATTAATGTCATAGAAAGAAATTGTTTGCTTGACGACAAAATATATGATATTAGTGGGATATTAGGGGTGTTTATGAGTCCAATTGTCCAGCGCCCGTCTACCTATACTGAAGAAACAAATGCCCGATCTAACCCAAAATAAAGAGACATGTGAAAAATGGACATGTTCAGGTCTAGAGGATTCGCGGTGAGGATGAGGCACTGGATAAGGTATGCTGCCTCGCTCCAAGTATATTACTTCCTCTGAATTAAATATGAGATCTAATTACTTAATTTGATTAGATTAAAGTTGTTAATTAAATTAATTAAAATTACATAATATTATCAAAGCATCATAAAGATCTACTTTTATTCTCACAGTCTTCTTTTATTTGTTTATTATTGAATAATGTTAATAAAGATAATTTGGGAAAAATGTTGGGATAAATAAGAAAAATGTCTTATATTTAGAACCAAATTCATCTCCTCAAATATGTCTCATATTCAGGTAAGATAGCTCTACTCTCCAGCTGCTGCCTCTGCAATTTTGTCCCTTCATATATATATATATATATATATATATCCTTCACTTATTCTCAAGATTATCTAATTTTGAAGGGTTCCTCCAATGGTTATTACTATGTGAGGGCTGGTTTTTCATTGCTAACTAGACTTTTGTTTTAAATTCAAATGAATCTTTCTGGAAGTTGTTATGGTTAATTAGTTTACCAATGACAAATTTGCTCATTATCTAGAAACTGATTCATAAAACTATTCCATATGGGGATGAATTACTTAGGCATCATTTGCTAGTTCAATACCTATGTCCTTTTGGATGTAATACAAAAGAAACGATTGAACACTTATTCTTTCATTGTTGACTTGCACTGGCAGTTTGGTGGGGATATCTTTCCATCAAACCTAATTGTAATTGCTTTAATTCTTTTAAAAAATGGCTCTATTACTTCTTTTCTTCAACTTCACTTGGATGGGCTTGTTCAAGAAATCAAGAAAATCACCATATTACTAAATTATGCCTGGTGACTACATAATAGCATTATTCATAAGGGAGCCAAAACTTGTCCAATAATGTTCATTTTAAATCAAATCACTCTTGCTATCTCATTTAATTTAGTAGTTTTTGATCCTAGCAATTACATTCAAGATACAATCCAATGTTTTCAAGAAAGATCACATCTTCCAGATCTCAATGATTTCATCAGATCTAATAATTGGTGTGTTCTTATTCACAAGTATAGGACAAGATTATGTTTGATATGTCAAATGAACATTTTCTCAGATAAACGAACTGATATAATCTTTCCATTGGAAAAATATTAAACGTGAATTTTCTTCATTTTATCTGAGATGTCTACGGGCTGCATTTCAATGGATCATATATCCCGACATTGGACTTCCTTCCCAGCCCTTTGCCATCATTTCCTTAGCTCCAAAGATATCTCTTCATAATCCATCCTCATCATCTTAAGGAGACATTGTTTACACTGACATTTACAAGATGCTTCGCGCTTTCAGCAAATTTACAATCATTTCCACATATGAACGTCATCTCTCAAATTTCATGAAATTTCATTTTCATCTTGTTTCCCAATGTTTTTATTTCCTATAATTGTTGTTATGTTGTGAACTCCTTTCATTGTAATGATAATTATCTTTAATAAAAAAAATAGCAATGAAGGACAAAAATAAATAAACAATATGCATTTACTGCATCAATTGATAATTATCTTTACTCCCCTCTTTTGCAGTAAGAGCACGAGGGAGTAATATCATAGGCTCTTAAATTTTTTTTAAAAAAAAAGAAATCAATCACCAAACAGTAATAAATAAAACCCAATATACAATTTCCCACCTCATGCCGTCATTAAGAGACGAAAATCAGAACGGTCCAATCTCGTGGCTTATACCCACGCACGCATTCATGAGATTTCCTTGTATTTATTAAATAAATATAAATAATACCTCTAAATCTCCCCATCCAATACGATTTCTTCATCAACATGTGGCTGCCGGAAGGTTCTCCGGTGAGCGTCGCTCCGTCACTCCTCCGTAACCTAACGATCTCCGTCCTAATCTACGCCGACAAATTCCTCATCTTCTTATCCAAAAGGTACAAACCATTTAACGCCTTCCGTTACCTCTTACTCTCTTCCTTCTTCTTCCTCCTTCGCTTCATCCCTCCCTTCAAATCCCTCTCCTCCCACCACAACAACAACACCCTCACCAAACATAACCGTAACGCCGTATACTGCGGCGGATTTGAAGGAGATTCCGGTATCGCACGAGCACTTTCGCAGCTGCTCTCGGTCGTGACGGAGATCCCTGTGAGTTCTCGGAAGTATGAAGTTGTTCGGTCTTTAGCGGAGAGGATTATTGAGGAGAATCACCAGGATGGGAGCGAGGTGTTGAACGAGTTGAACCGGTCGGTTCTTAAGTCGGCGTTTGGGAGGATGGTGAGGCGGTTGGAGGAGGCGGTTGTGGTGGGCCCGGGTGGGCCGGGGGATTGGGGGTTGAACCGGGTTTTGTGGGCGGTTCGGGTGGATGTGGTGTCGGCTGAGAAGATGGCTGCGGAGCTGACGTGGATGGCTAGGAAGATGGTGGATTGTGGATTGGGTGATGAGGCTGTGAAGCTGTGGGCGGCGGCGGCTAATTTGGCTTGGCTTGCGCTTACGGCTGAGCCGCGTTTGCAGGGTTCTCTTGTTAAAGTCACAGGTATGAATGAGCTAGAGTTCTTTTCTTTCTTCTGCGTGTGGAACTCTTTTTTAGTTGACAAATCAGTACTTAACCATGCAAATTTCTTTTTTTATATTATATTAGATTTTATGTTAGCTTATATGTTAAATAAATTAGTGTAGAGAAAATATATAGGTCGATCAATTTATAAATAATTTATTTAAGTTTTTTATGATTTATAAAAAGTCAACTGAGTCTGATATTTATATAAGATAGCATTAGTGGAGGCAAGGCCTCTTGTTGAAAAAAGAAGTAAAAAATAAATTACCTTATTGAAGGAATCAGCTACACTGAAACTATTGAGTTAGACTTAGAGTTTTAGGAAAGAAAACATTGTATTTATGGAAAATTTAAGAAAAATGACACTTTAATTCCTAAATTTTAGATAGAAGATTTTCACTATTCAAGTAATGATTAGTAATCACAGTGATAACTCTACATCATTTAAATTTATGGTATTTTTTTTTTTAAATTTTCCATACACATATGTATATATTTGCTTATAAATATCCCTCAATTATTATACTTTCTGGTTCTAAATATAGAACATATTTAATTGATTTGATTAAATTAAGGATTTTACTTATGTTAGTTAGTATGGTGTATTTTTTCTAAAACACCTCAATCATATATCATTTCTTAGTTGAAGGATCACTAATAATAGAGATAATTGGGGAAGATATTGGCAAAAATTAGAACTCATTCCTATATTTAGGACTAAGATCAATTCCTCAAATAGGTCCTATATTTAGGATCAGAGGGAGTATTTATTTATATATAATTTTAACAAATTATATTTTTCTTAAGTTAATTAATGTGATTTATTTTTTAAATTTCATGCAATATTTAACACTTATCTTACTCTCTATAATTATAGAGTCGTGCATTCCATTTTACTCACATTCACATACATTTTTTTTTTTTTTTTGGTTTTGACATAATCCTGATGATAAATACGCATCCTTTTAAGGAATTCAAACCTTGATTTGTTATGCTAGCTGTTGTACACTAGTGATTATTTTTTTACTACAATCATCTCATTTCAAGAAAATATGACAAAAATCTTTAGTCTTGTTGGGACAGCAAAATTCAAACCTAAATTTTATTTGATGTAGAGGTTAGCACCTGGGGAGGTGTTCCTAGAAACTTTAGAATGCCCAATAAGTTCCTGGCATTTGACATCAGGTTGGATGACATTCACAACCCTTGCCTTCTTTTGGCCTTTAATATTTGTTCGTACCCTTTTGGCTTTTGTCAGTGACATTCATAAAGTGTGGTTGTTGTTGTCTTTGTGACTTAAGATTATGTTAAACAAAATATTATCATAAATGTTATTATATGTATAGTTATAGTTATGTCCCATAAGGTATAATAATTTAGAAAAACTTGGGATTAAGTCCTACATTAAAAGTTTTATTGATGAGAAGTATTTAATAAATTTTTATACACATAAGTTATCGGTACTCTACAAATTTTGTATACATAGAGCATCTGTACTTTGATTTAGATTATTCTCATCAAAAAATTTTATTGGGCGACTTTTCCCAAAATTTTCCTATAATTTATGAATTAAGGATATGTTGTTTATCATATTTAATTTTGTTGATTAGCTGATTGAATGACAACCAACTTAATTGAGGATAATATGAACAAAATCTTTTTGTCATGACAACATATTCAAAACCAAGTCACAATTTTATTTGCCGAAGAGATTAGCATTTAAGTATATTCCTAGAAACTTTAGAATGGCCAATAAATTCTTGACATTAGACGTCCAAGTTGGGTGGCTATTCACAATTCATGCCTACTTTTGGTCTATAATATACCCGCGTTCTTTTGGCTTGTTAATCACATAAACGGCTATGATAAAATTAGTTGTCAATTCATTATTTGAGTTTTTAAACTTATGTTCATGAAATAGTATGGTAAAATTAGTTGTCAATTCATTATTTGAGTTTTTAAACTTATGTTCATGAAATAGTATCAATAATTTAAAGTAAATAATGCAGTTGTTAACATTTTTTAAAAAAATATTTACATATTTCTTTATATAATTATTATTTTATATTTTAGTTTGGTCTTAAGCTTTGTTCTTTAAAAGCTCAAGATAAGCAATGCGACTTTTTATAGGGTTTTTCAACATGCATCGATATTAAGAAACGTAGATTTTATCCATGACACAAAATTTGTAAAATGAAATACTTTGGTAATAATTTATGAATTATGAGTAGTTTCTTTTCTTTTCTTTTTCTTTTCTTTTCTTTTCTTTTTTTGCGTACTTATATGATACTACTTCCAATCTTAAATGCAAAAGCTAGAGTTTACATTTGGTGTTAACTTTAATATTTTTTTTAATTTTATCTCGTATATTTATAAATTTTCTCCATACTATTTTGTTTGATTTATAAATTGATATATGTTTATAATAATACACATAAGTTTTTCCTAAATATCATGAAACATGCTATATTACTAAATAGTTTATTTAGTTTCATATTTCACAAATTAGTTGAACTTTATATTAAGGACCGGAGATAGTATAAGGGTAATCAAACGGCATTAGTCATTTGAAAATGGGTTGATGAAGATTAAAGATAACCATCAATGGAGCTAGTGAATAAAATCTTTTAATTAATAATCTATTCAAATATTTGATCATATGATTTATGTAGCCAACCATTAGCTTGCTTCGAGGGCATGCATGTAAAGATTTTATTTTATTTTTTTGGGTGGGTACAGGAAGACATGCATGTATAGAATGATACGTAGCTACTAACACCATTTTCACTTGAAACCCTGTACAGCATTATTGTTCATGGAAGCCAGAGGCATGGGACAAGAGGCAACTATGGAAACAATGAAGACGGAGACACCCAAGGCAACCAAGCTACAGATGCTGCAGACATGGCTACCATTCTTGTGCAGAGCGAGCAACGGCACAGACGCACCGGTTTTGAGCCTAAACGAGAGGTCGGAATTGGAGAAAGTGTTAGAGGAAAGCATAGAAGATATTGAAGATGAGCAAGAACAAGAGCAGGTTCTGTTCCTCTGGCTTCACCATTTCACACATTCTTCCTCTTCTGATTGGCCCAACCTCCATGGTTGCTACGCTAGGTGGTGCTCTGCTTCTCGCAGGCAATTAATGCTTCTCCAATAGAAGAACAAGAAGAAGGAGTTGGATGGGATTATATATAATGTGCTTTCAGTGCAATGAATGAATGATATGAAAGCCTTTGTTATTAATTATGGGAATAAGGCTGTTGGTAGATATGATGTGGATCTTATTAATTCATTAGTAGATGCCAGTTCATGTTTTAATAAAATCCATCTCAAATGTTTGATGAGATAATTATTCATATGACATTGCCATTAGTTTTAAGTTCAATTGTACAGAATTGTTGAGCTATGTGCAGTTTTTTCTCTTAAATTTTTAAAGATGGTAATGAGTTGTTCAGAATTTTTAAAGATTCTGTTTGTCCAAATAGATCAACCTATTATAGTTTCAAATAAATCCAACTATAATATTGAATGGTGTTACCACTTCAAATTAATGAGAGATGGAATCAAATCATTATATTGAAATTAAATTAATGCTTCAGTAGCCTGTCATTTGATTGATATTATTTTTTGCCCCACATTTGGTTGATATTATAAACAATTGAAAATTGAGGAGAAAAATTCACCGTAAGTTTTAGATATAGGTTCAAATCTTGGAAAAAAAGAATATATAGGTTCAAATCTCCTTTGAGTCATTCAAAATCTCCTTAAAATATTATATTTTTAAAGCATAAAGGTTCAAATACACAAGATGATTATTAGTTTGTCATTGCAAATTTTTTTTTATCTTTTATTACATGCAATGTCATTTTAAAAAATAACACTTATCATTTGATTATAATATTGTTTGAAAACTTAAAATAGCTACTTAAATACTTAAAAAAAATATAAAATTGATAATTAAATATTTAAAAAGTACTTAAAGTATTTATTTGGTTTTGTCATTTTTAGATAAACAAGTGTAAGATTGCTCAAAGTTACATGTCAACTGTCAAGTATAAATTTTTTAAATGATATGATGGCATAATAAAAAACTTTGATTATAAAACTGTCAATTTCAGTAAGGGAGTTGACACGAAACATTATGATTGTTAATTCAAATCTTGGAAAAAAAAAAGCGTAAAGTTTATGCACAAATACAATTGATCTAAAATTCATGAGATTTTGTATATCTCAGCTAAGCATAAATGAATAAGCATGCAGTACTACACTTAAATATATACTATTTTTTTTTATCAACACTTAAATATATACTATTTAGAAGTATACTCTTTTATATTTTTTTTATAAGTTTCAAATTAAATAATTGAATTACACATCTAAAAAGTTGGTTAAAGATAATAAATATGCAAACAAAAATGCAATTAATTTTCTCAAAATTGAACCTCCTTATTTTTGGAGTGAGTGAGTGGGAGAGAGAGCAAGTGAAAAAAAAGAGATATATAATTAAATGAGATAAAAATGAAAAATACCGTATTTTTTAAAAAAGGAATAACTTCATCAACAAATTTGAGGGTTATAAAAATGATAGAGAATAACATGATGAAATCTTCTATGGAATATTATAGAGTGAATTGAAGGGGCAAATTTAACAACAAAGTTTATGAGGACGGTTTAGGTGAGGGTGCGGTGGGAGGTGAACCGGTGGGATGTGGTGTCGACGAAGAAGATGACGGCGGAAACGATGTGTCTGGCTAAGAAGATGGTGTCTTGTGGCTCAGGTAATGAAGCTGTAAGGTTGTGGGCGGCATCGGCTAGTTTGGCTTGGCTTGCTATTAGTATTACGGCTGAGCATCGTATGCAGGGTTCGCTTGTCAAAGTCACAGGTATTTTCCTCCAGAAGAGTTCTTTCTTCTGCATCTGGAACTCTTTTTAAAAAAAAATCTTTTTTTTTAATTTAAGATATTTACCTAAAACATATAAAACCAAACGACGCAACATTCTCAGGCCAGCTGCAGCTTTAAATACTAATTGAAAATGAAAAAAAGTGTAAAGAAGTGGAAAATAAATTACTTCATGAAATAAATTAAATCAGCTACACTGAAACTATATTTTTTTATACATAAATTTTAGGAAAGGGGTTTGGCTCACCCACGATCCAAGGGCAGGGCCCCTAACTCATGATCCACTGGAGCCTGTCCCTGTGAGCTTCTGGTTGGCAAGCCGTCAAATCCACATAGGTAGGTTACACCCAGCTTCACTAAGCTGTGGAGATGAGCTACACTGAAACTATTGAGTTGGAGTATTAGGCAAAAAAAGGTATTTATGGAAAATTTCAGGAAAATAATAACACTTGAATTCCTAAATTTTAGATAGGAAAATTTGACTATTTAAATAATGATTGACTAAATAAGTAATCACATTGACTTTTTCTTTTTCTTTTTTTTCCAATTAATCACACTGACTACCCTACAGCATCTCTATGATATATATATATATATATATATATATAAAAATTTAATTTTCCATATATAAGAGTGCTCAAAGTTACATGTGAACTGTCAAGTATAAATTTTTTAAATGATATGATGGCATAATAAAAAACTTTGATTATAAAACTGTCAATTTCGGTAAGGGAGTTGACACGAAACATTATGATTGTTAATTCAAATCTTGGAAAAAAAAAAGCGTAAAGTTTATGCACAAATACAATTGATCTAAAATTCATGAGATTTTGTATATCTCAGCTAAGAATAAATGAATAAGCATGCAGTACTACACTTAAATATATACTATTTAGAAGTATACTCTTTTATATTTTTTTATAAGTTTCAAATTAAATAACTGAATTACACATATAAAAAGTTGGTTAAAGATAATAAATATGCAAACAAAAATGCAACTAATTTTCTCAAAATTGAACCTCCTAATTTTTGGAGTGAGTGAGTGGGAGAGAGAGCAAGTGAAAAAAAGAGATATATAATTACATGAGATAAAAATGAAAAATACAGTAGTTGTTTAAAAAAGGAATAACTTCATCAACAAATTTGAGGGTTATAAAAATGATAGAGAATAACATGATGAAATCTTCTATGAAATTATTATAGAGTGAACTTAAGGGGCAAATTTAACAACGAAGTTTATTAGGGCGGTTCAGGTGAGGGTGCGGTGGGAGGTGAACCGGTGGAATGTGGTGTTGACGGAGAAGATGTCGGCGGAAACAATGTGTCTGGCTGAGAAGATTGTGGCTTGTGGCTCGGGTAATGAAGCTGTAAGGTTGTGGGCGGCATCGGCTAGTTTGACTTGGCTTGCTATTACGGCTGAGCCGTGTATGCAGGGTTCGCTTGTCAAAGTCACAGGTATTTTCCTCTAGAGTTCTTTCTTCTGCGTCTGGAACTCTTTTTAAAAAAAATCTTTTTTTTTTAATTTAAGATATTTATGTAAAACATATAAAACCAAACGACGCAACATTCTCAGGCCAGCGGCAGCTTTAAATACTAATTGAAAATGAAAAAAAGTGTAAAGTAGTGGAAAAATAAATTACTTCATGAAATAAATTAAATCAGCTGCATTGAAACTATTTTTTTGATATACATAAATTTTAGGAAAGGAGTTTGGCTCACCCACGATCCAAGGGCATGCCCCTAACTCATGAATCACTGTAGCTTGTTCCTGTGGGCTCCTGGTTGGCAAGCCGCCAAATTCACACTGGTAGGTTACGTCCAACTTCACTAAACTGTGGAGATGAGCTACACTGAAACTATTGAGTTGGAGTATTAGGCAAAAAAAGGTATTTATGGAAAATTTCAGGAAAATAATAACACTTGAATTCCTAAATTTTAGATAGGAAAATTTGACTATTATTATAAATAATGATTGACTAAATAAGTAATCACATTGACTTTTTCTTTTTCTTTTTTTTTTCCCAATTAATAACACTGACTACCCTACAGCATCTCTATGTTTCCATATATATATATATATATATAACTATACATATATACATACATATTTGCTAACAAATATCCCCCATTTATTATAATTTATTTATATATAATTTAATTAGTTCTATTTTTCTGAAGTTAAATAATATGATTTATTTTAAAAATTTCGTGAAATATACAAAACTTATCTTACTCTCTATGTTCATAGAATTGTTTATACCATTTTACTACATGCACCTTTTTCTTTTCAAGGAATTCAAACTTTGATTTATTTTGTTCTACTGTACTGATTATTCTCTTTTCACTAGCCCAATTAAATTGATAAATGACTACAGTCATCTTAATTGAAGAAAATATGACAAAAATCTTTTATGTTGTGTGGACAACAGAATTCATACCTAAATTTTATTTGATGTAGAGGTGAGCACTTGGTGAGATGTTCCTAGAAACTTTAGAATTCCCAATAAGTTCTTGGCTTTAGACATCGGGTTGGGATGTCATTCATGACCCTTGCCTTCTTTTGGCCATAATATTTGTTCAAACCCTTTTCCTACATTGAAAATTTTAGTGATGAAAAATATTTAATTTGATAGATTCTTATATGCAGAAAATGTTGGTACTTCACAAATTTTGTATGCATTAAAAATTTCATTACTCTGATTTAGATTATTCTCAGCAATAAAATTTTATTGAGCGACTTTTCCCAAAATTTCTCTATAATATATGTGTTTAGAATTAAGGATACGTTGTCTATCATATTTGATTTTATAGGTCAGGTGATTGAATGACAGCCATCTTTATTGAGGATAATACCAATAAAATCTTGCCGTGGAGACAACAAATTCAAAACCAAGTCACAATTTTATTTGAAGAAGAGATTAGCATTTATTTAGGTATATTCCTAGAAACTTTAGAATGCCCAATAAATTCTTGACATTAAACATCCAATTTTTGGGTTGTTATTCACAATCCATGCCTACTTAATATTTGACCGCGTCCTTTTGGCTTGTGTTAATCACATAAACGGCAATGATAAAATTAGTTGTCAATTGATTACTTGACTTTTTAAAACTGATGTTCATGAAATAGTACTACCAATTTATAGTGAATAATGCAGTTTTTTAGCACTTTTTAATATACACACCAATTTCTTTCGGAAAATTAATCTCTTGGTCCATACGGTTTTAACTTAATTGTAATTCACTTCTTATACTTTGACTTAATGCAACTCAGTCATTTCAAATTTGACTCACTATAACTCAATCATTTTAGTTTTAATCATTTTATAATTTAATCCTTATATTTAAGAACAGAGGTAAGAGACTAAATTATAAAATGTTTCAAACTGTAAGGATTGAGTTACAATGAATCGAAATTGAGGGGATGAGTTATAATTGAGTCAAAACTATAAGAATTGAGTTACACTGTATGTCAAAGTATATGGACTAAGTTACAATCGGGTCAAAATTAAAGGGACCATAATATAACTTTTTTTATACTATTTATTTAAATAAATTTTATTTTATATTTTAGTTAAGTCTATAAAGATCTATCCTTAAAAAAACTCTAAATTAATCCTGCGACTTTTGATAGTTTTTTCAATATATATTGATATTAAGAAATTTGGATTTTATGCATGACACATAATTTGAAAATGAAGTATATTGGTAATAGTTAATGAATTATATATACTATAACTTTGTTTGGGCTTTTATACAAGAGGTGTTTAAGGTTGATTTTTCGTCTTAAATATAAAGTATTTTAAATAATTTTATTTCTTACATCTATCATTTTTTTCTACACTAATTTGTCTTTATAAGCTGAATATGATCTAATGACACATAGATTTTCATATATATCATGTAAGGTATGATATAATTATGTAGTTTATTTAATTATTTTATCTCCACAAATTAGATAACATGTGCTTTCAGTGCAATGAATGAATGATATGGAAGTCTTTGTTATTAATTAGAGGAATAAGACTGTTGGTAGAGATGATGTAGATCTTATTAATTCATTAGCAGATGCCAGTTCATGTTTTAATCATATCAATCTCAAAAGTTTGATGAGATGATTATTCATATGACATTGCTATGAGTTTTACGTTCAATTGTACATAATTGTTAAGCTATATATATGCAGTTTTTTGTCTTAAATTTTTAAAGATGGAAATGAGTTGTTCAATTTTTTTTTAAATATTCTGTTTGTCCAAAATAGATCAACCTATTATAGTTTAAAATAAATCTAACCATTATATTGAATGGTGTTATCACTTCAAATTAATGAGACAGAATCAACTCATTATATTAAATTAAATTAATGCGTTTCTAGGTCTGTCATTTGGTTGATATTATAAACAATTGAAAGTTAAGAAAAAAAAAATTCACTGAAAGTTTTTAGATATAGGTTCAAATCTTTTTGAAGTCATTCAAGCTCTCCTTAAAATTCAAATAAAAAAAAGGTTAATGTGCATCCAGCATCCTGAACTACTCCCTCCAATCTTAAATATAAGATCACTTTGATTTTTTTTTGTGTGGAGATTAAGAAAGTAAAATATAACACTTAGTTTTAATATACTTATATATAATTGTATTATACAATAGTTTATAAATAAGGTAAATTAGTTTTGAGGAAAAAAAGATAAGTATAAACTTTTTAAAGTGATTAAGGTGTAATTTTGCCTTTGATATATTAAAAATGATGCAATTATCAGCCCAAACCTAACTGACGTTAATCTCCGTTTCCTTCACTACTATCAGTAGGGGTGTTCATTTCGTCCCGTTCCGACTGTACCGTTCCGATTGCAATCATTTTAGGACGGGATTTTCCCGTACTAAAAATATATGGGACAGGACAAAAGCGGGACGAGACAAAATTATTAACGGGACGGGACGGGACGCGGGACGAGCACTATTCCGTACCGTCTTTTTGTCCCGTCCTGAATATTTATTTTTTAAATATATAATTATTATATTTTATGTATAGATTCCTCCCACCTACAGATAAAAAATATTAATTAATTTCTAATTAGCATTTATTTAATAAATTCAAATTCATGTGTAATGTAATATTTAACCAATAAAGTAGGTCAAATAGTTGAAATGCATAAAATTTATAATACATTTAAAAAACAATAATTATTCAATGTTCGTATTTGAAACATAATCTTATTTAAATCCAGATTTGAACTATTATGTTTTTATCATCTTATTTTAGTATAATTTGTTATTATGAGATATTATTAGTTCGAGTATTAATAGGTGAACAAATAATATTTCAAATTTTCAAAATACAATTAATCATTATAAACTATTATTAATTAGAATATTAATATATTTCTTATGCATCACTGCATTGCATATAGGGAGAAAATTATAGTTATTTATATAATAAAATATTCCCATATTAAATATAGTTTTATCTTTAATAAAAAATAATAGAAATATTTAAGACCCTAGAATATCTCATATATTTTAACAAAACTTTATCAAAATATCTAACTTTTTTTTATTAAAGATACCACTAATGTATTTTAATATAGATATAATTTATATGAAAAGATATTATATCTTAAATATAAAATAAATATCTAAATAACCCATTAAATAAGTTAATTTTTTTAAAAAAAAAAATCAGCAGGACGTCCTGATTTCGTCCCGATTCCATTCCGGTCCCGATGGGACGGGAAAAAATTGGTAATGGGACGGGACATGGGACAACTTTGCTGTTCCGAGGCTTTCTACGGGACGGGACACGGAACAAGCCCGTCCCGTCCCGTTCTGACCCATGAACACCTCTAACTATCAGCCATCATCATTCATCCATTCACTGCCGTGAGCTATTAAAAAAGATTGTGAGTCACTGCGAGGATCTTCACTTCATTTTCACGAAAGAAAATCCACAATACTGATGGGTTGTAAGAAAATCAGACCAAAAAAAAAAAAAAAATCAAATTTCAAGCAGGCAATCAACGGAAGATAAAACGGGGGATTATATTCTCTCGCGATAAGGACATGCAATCTCAATAGCAAATGAAACTCAGACTGTAGCAAGATTTTTTTTACAGTGACCTGATACAAACAAGAGATTCGCGAATATTAACAATCGGGGCTTCTAAATTTCTGTTCTAAAAAGCAATGCCGGCGAGATTATTGTCAATGTGGGGCTGACAAATTGGGGTATACGTGGGATGGGAGGATCCAAAAAGGTTATGAAAATGAACAAAAATCAACATGGGAACAAGAATCATTGTGCTTTAGCAGATTATGGTTTATGAGTAAGCCAACACGTTGGAAGGCAATAAATTTTATCGAAGATGAATACTACTCTGTTCCTTATTATAAGTCCACCATAACTACTTTTCACATATCAAAAGGTGGAAGTTATAGCATTAAATATGGCCTATTTAGTATTTTTAAAAAAAAATTCTAACTATGCCCTTATTTAAGAATAGGTGTTAAACTAATATTTTATACATTAAAAGCCTTCTTTATCATCTTTCCTATTTCCAACATAGGGGTAAAATAGTCACAGTAACATTAGTTAATCCCGAAGTGGATTTATATTTTGGAACAAAAAATTTGTGGTAGTTGAACTTATAATAACGAATAAAGTGGTAAAAGGGGCTCAACAAATCTAAAAATATTTGTGGTCTTTATTGTAGAAACAGAAGATGGAATGAAGAAAGACATGGAGAGAGGGAGGGGGAGCGTGCAGCAACGGTCTAGAATATCTCCACTTAATTTGCTGCCCACTTACTTCCACTTAAACAAAACTACGTTGTTTCATTAAAAAAAAGAACTATGATCTAACAAATTTTTTGAAATAAAGGCTTTCTGTTTTAGAGGTAAATTATTATTCTATGTAATTTTTTAATAAAATAATATAATTTTATCTAAGTGAAGGTAAATGAACGAGAACCTAAGTAAAGAAAAGGTTTTGGATTGAGCATCAAGGGAGAAAACGGAAGCTAAGGCTGGTTAGGTTGGGGTGATAATTGCACCATTTTTATTACATCAATGTCAAAATTATACCGCTAAATAGTTTAAGGTGTAAATTACACTTTAAAAATTAGTTCGGGGATGTTGGATACCTTTTAAGTCAAAAAAATACGAGGGGAAGATTTTGATCTGGAAAAGGTAAAAGAGAGATCCCTCTCCCTTTCAATCCTACGCGGTTCATTAAGGAAACGGAGAAAAAAATAAAAAGCATGACGTTGGAGTTTGGAAACTTTGATGATACTAATTCCGGAATATTTGCAAATGATAAAATATCAGTACCTTTACTAATATTTGTTGTTTGCTTTGCGAAGAACATTCTTATTCGAATTTGCAGAATATTCTTTCTCGCCAATGACTATTTTCATTATATTTTATAACTTTAATAATGTTTATTGTTTGCTTCGCGAAGAACATTCTTACTTGTGTTACTCGTATGATCTGTAACACATCATGAATGAATAATGATAAAATATTAAATTGTACCTCTAGTACTAGATAAAAATAACGTGTGTACGTGATCGCATTAGTATTCTTATGATCAATTAAATTTATTTAATTGTTAATTATTTAAATTAGTTTTTATTATACTTTTATTTCAAAAATATTTCCTTAATAACACTCTATTCTAAAGTATTTTTGGGTGTAATTATATCCATAAAAATGAGAAGAGAAAAACTAATTTTATGCAGTTTTCACATGTTCTTATAAATTAAAGTGCCAATCTTTCCTCTTTTATGAAAATGATTAATGTCCATTTTTACTTCAGAAGTAATCTCAAAAGAGCTTTGAGAATTTGGAAGTAACAAAAATTGCATTTTACCTCGAAAGTGTCCAAATCATAACAATTTTACCCTTAATATTGAAAATGTTAAACTTGACCGTTAAATCCTCCTTTTTGATTAAATCCTTTTGATCCACCGATGCTAACGCGGCTTTGTTATCATATTCATATCATCATTTAAATGTCCATTTTCCCCCTGAAAAGTAACCATCAAAGAGCTTTTTATCCTGGAAATATCCAAATCGTAGTAAATTTGTCCAAACCGTTATTTAAAGTTAAATTTAACCGTTAAGTAATACGTGTACTCTACATTACTCCTAACAATCCATCTCATCGTACACCTCATCACCATAAATCATTTAAATCACAAAAGAAAATTAAAAGAAAAGGAAAAGAAAAAAAAAGAAAAGCAACATCACTCTCCCCTCCCCCCTCTCCATAAATAATAGCTTCGTTATCACCGTCTTTCTCTCTCACTACCACAAACGAAAAAAATGGACCTCAACCCTTGATTTAATATATATTAATTTTTAAATAACAATTATATCAATTTTGCACAACTCCATAATTTGATTCTCTTCAATCACGATTCATTTTTATTATATATGATGAGATGGATTATTGGGTGTAATATGGAGTGTCACGTGTTATTTAATTGTTAAAGTTAATTTGAATAATGGTCTATACAAGTTTGCTACGATTTGGATATTTTGAGGCAAAAATGGACATTTAAATGATGATATGTATATGGCGATAGAAATACGTCAACATTGGCAGGTCAAAAAGGAGAATTTAACGGTCAAACTTAACGTTTTCAACATCAGGGGTAAATTTGCTATGATTTGGACCCTTCTGGGATAAAAGAGCTTCTGAAAAGTTATTTCCGGATACTCAGTACTCTTTTGCGGTTATTTTCGAAGCAAAAATGGACATCAACCCTTTATAAAATAATCCAACTCTTGTACATGAATTTGGTTGTTCGAATGGAATGATGATGTTAATTTGTTCTAGAGTTTCATACGTATCATAAATATTAAATTTCCGTAGCATACTCATCATAAATGTTTTTGGTTTAATACTTGTGGCAGCTTAGTTCTCATGACAATGTGATGGTGAAGCTGAAGCAATAGATGAAGATAATGAATGTGAGGAAGCTTCTTACTGAAATTAGTTTCTTTTTTGAGTTAAAGGTGCATCTATTAATGGCCTACTGTTATAGTCGAGATTGAACCCACAGTGTCTCACCACTAGGCCACAAAACCTTTGGTGATGAAATTAGTTTTTGACATACTTTCTCGGTTTCTTATTATATATTAAACAATTAATTGAATTAACTTTTTTAAAAAGTTGCTAAAAAACAGTTGGAGACAATAAAGAAATAATAAACCATATTTTTTTGGTTAAAAATACTATTATTTAATTTATGTGGAAGAGAGAAAATTCGTAGTTAGAATTTGATACAATGATTGTATGAGTAATATGAATATTAAAATATATAGGAGTATAATGGAGAATTAATAAAAAAATTTGAGACCGCTAGTGGCTCTTATAAAATAAAAAATGACATAAAAAGTGTAAAGAAATGGAGGGAGTAATCAGTTACATTTTCATCTTTAGTTTTACAATATGGATACTGTTTGTCTGTCTCCTCCACTTTTAATTTTTCTCTTGAATTAAAGTGCAGATTTATATCGAATGTTTTTATTTAGGAGAAACGTTGTCTCAAAAGGTTTTTTTTTTTTTGGTTTAAAATTGCTTTAGAAGTGTTAAAATAGGGTAAATGCTGCCCCTTCCAATAATATGTTGACAATCAACATCAAATTTTAGGGTAGCATTGAATTATAAAAAAAAAAAAAAAATTCAAGCAACATTGCTTCTAAGCCAAAATTTTTGGGAATAATGTTTACCTTAATTAGCACTTTCTTTCTAACATTTCCAAAGCAACACCAAGCAACAAAAAAAAAAATATTACTCCCACTTTTTATTTTTATTTATATATTTTTATATAGAACTATAATAATAGGTTTATAAACTACTAAATCTGAACGGTGTAAATCAGAATCAGCAGAGAAGATGAGTGAGAAAGTTAGTGAGAGAAAGTGTGTGGGTGCCAACGATTCGAGCAACAATGGGAGTGAAACCAGATCTGACCAACAGAGGGGGACAACTCAGGAAAAAGACGACCTACTGGGAAGGCACATTAAGAAAATGCCCTATGATAGCAACATGCAATAGGAGGATGCTCCTCCCAGACAGGTGATCCACTGTTGTCTAATAGTGTAGAAGTTGGGTTTGAGAAAGGGAGCAGAGCCCCACCAAGGGACCCTGACACAATTATGAGGGGCACGAATGAAACAAAAGCAACACAAGGCCCATGTATGGCAGAGGGGAGTGGGACTGCACAAGACCAAAAACAACCCAACACCCCCATAAGAAGCCAAATTTCTTACAAGTCAAAGCTAATGGGAGAGGAAGAAAAATCTTTTGACAAGGATTTTGATGAACTGATCAAGGAATGGTTACAAGAAGAAAGGGAGCTGGCAACTTTACTAACGGAAGAACAGAAAAGGCTCCTGGAATCAATCCCCAAAGTTAGCATCTCTGATGAGCGTTAAAGGGAACTGTGCAGACCATGGAAGGATACCCTTGTGCTTACACTTTTGGGAAAACAAACTAACTTGAACATGATGAAGGATCGCATCTCCTGGCTCCTCAAATCGGAAAATTTTGAGCTTATTGATCTCCCCAATAATTACTACGTTTTTCGATAAGGGGATAAATCCTTGAGCACTAAATTAATTTTTGATGGTCCCTGGGTAATCCAAGGACATTACCTAGCCGTCCAAAGATGGAGCCCAAATTTCAACTCATACAACAACAAAACAAGGAGAGTTGCAATATGGGTTAGGATTCCCACACTGCCTATTCACATGTATACTGAAGATTTTATGCTGGAGTTTGGGAATTTAATAGGTAGAGCACTAAAGGTTGATCTAAATACTTATCCCAGAAAGATAACAAAATGAACGAAGTAGCCAGGGGAAAGTTTGCTAGAGTTAGTGTGGAGATTGACCTTAATAAACAGCTCCAATCAAGATTCCTTCTGCGATCCACAGTCTATCCAGTTGAATATGAAGGGCTCAACGTCATATGCTTTAAATGTGGATTATATGGCCACCACCAGGACCAATGTTTAAAAGATAAGCAACCTAAAATACCATCGCCACAAGCCATGGACACTGAAGGTAGCTCGCCGGCCACCCAAATGGAAGCCACCCAGAGAAATCCATTAGTGGGTGTACCAGGCATGAACATAGAGGACCCGTACGGAGATTGGATGAAAGTTAAATCTTTCCCCAACGAAGGAGCCTGAAAAGAACCATCAAGTGAGACCCCAAACTTTCACTCGGTCAGCACCAAAAAGCAATGAAAAAGCCACTAGGTCCCGTTTTGATGTCTTTGGAGAGGAAGAGACAAAAAATGAATTTAATGCTACAACAGAGAATAACAAAAAAAAGGCTACTGGGCAACAATGGAGGAAAAAAGAGATGCATGTTAATAGCCTTAACAAGGAAGATGATCAGAAGAAAGAGAAGGAACAAGGAGCTTACTCGTTTTTCGAGTTTGGTCAGTCAAGTGGCGTGAAGATGGCTGGAAAAAAAGAAAAGGAAATGAATGAGAGAGTAGATGATGACAAGACAAGTGGTATAGGTCTGGAGAAAAGCAAGTGTGAGGCGCCGATTTCTAAGGCACCAAGGAAAAAGAATATTAAAAGCAAGAAAGGGTCCCTTAATGTGGACCATGATCTCACGTTCCAGGAAGGAAATATAAGCCCAATTAAAAGTGTTCCTTTGGGAAGGAAGAGGGCCTCCATCACGAAACCCAAAGTTGTCGCCCCATTAATTAAAAAGAAACAAATGGGGAGAGCCCACAGCCTTGTCATTGGGTCTCTATCTTCAAATGGGCCATTACAATTTAATGAGGAAAAAAATGCAGCCCAGGGGGATGGTCTCCCTATTCAGCCACCACACGTGGAGGGAAATAATGCTCAAACTCAGGGAGAGATGCCCAGGAATCAACATGAAAAATTGCAAGAGGAATTAATTGCCTTCCCCACAAAACCACCTGACTTCTCAGTATGCCAAGAAGACAACCAGGAACCAAATGATAATCAGGAAAATAGTGATTTATGGTTTGATCCCCAAGGAGATGTTAAAGAAGATGCTTATGGAAGTTTGGAGGGTATGGAGCTATCTGACTCTGGGCAGTAGATGTCGTTGCATAGGTTCCATTTTTTCTTTAATTTTTTTATGTCTATTAATATTATGGCATGGAATTGCAAAGGGGCAGCCTCTAAGAATTTTCCTGGTAGACTTAGAGATGTGCTAAGAGGGAATAATGTCCACCTTGTGATTCTAACAGAAACAAGAACTAGTGTTGGAAAGGCTGATTTAATAGTAAGGAAGTTAGGATTCAACAAATGGATCAGAGTTGAGGCAACGGGCTATGCAGGTGGTATATGGTTATTATGGAACTATGAGGAAGTCAACATTAAATATCTCTCTTCTTCCACGCAGGCTCTCCATGTTCAGGGGAGTATAATAAGAAATTCTTTCTGCTTCAGGTTGTCCTGTATTTATGCTGAACCAAATCCTATCCTAAGAAGAGATCTTTGGGAAGAATTAATAATATGAGTCGATCATGTAAGGAGCCATGGGTAGTTATTGGTGACTTTAATGCTTACCTCTCTACTGAGGACCAGAAGGGAGGCTCGCATCCAAACCTTCAATCAATGAGGTAATTTGAAAACTGTATCCACAAGTCAAGCTTGATGGAGTTGGAAGTGGTGGGGGACCGATTCACTTGGGAAAGAGACCTTCTAAAAGAAAGAATAGATTGGGCCTTCACTAACAATGAATGGTCTAATGCTTTTCCCCTATCTAAAGTGCATCATCTTAACAAATTTGGGTCAGATCACCGCCCCCTATTACTGCGTAGTGAACCTATACAGCGACCTGGGCCAAGTAAGATTCCCTTTAAGTGCCATACAACTTGGTTTATTGAAGAGAGCTTTGTGGACATAGTTAAAAAATGCTGGGATCTAAATTGCTGGAATGATAAGGTTCACCTGTTTGCTAGAGAGGCTGAATAGTGGAGTAAAAGAAAGCTGGGAAATCTCTCATCCAGGAAAAAGGCAGTGTTGCAAAGATTAGAAGGAGTAAACTGCTCCAGGAATTGCCGGGATAGCCAACACCTACTCCAAACTGAGAAGGAGTTGTGGCAACAATACAACAAAATCCTAACCCAAGAGGAGCTAGTTTGGTACCAAAAGTCCATATGTCAATAATATGAATCTGGTTCTGATTCCGAAACAAGACATGCCTAAACATATCAGGGACTTTCGACCCATCTCCCTTTGTAATGTGAGCTACAATATTATTACCAAGATCATAAGCAACCGCCTCCGGGAAGTCATGGGTCAGGTTGTGGGGAAGCATCAATGTAGCTTTATTGCGGGAAGGCAAAGTAGTGATGATATCTTTATTGCTCAAGAGGTGATTCACTCTACGAGATGTAAGAAAGGGACTAATGGTTGGATGATGATCAAAGTGGACCTCGAGAAAGCATATGACCGACTTGAGTGGGATTTCATTCGCCAAGTCTTAATAGAGTTGGGCCTTGAAGGATGGCTAGTAGAAGCGATAATGGCTTGTATCGAGACTTCCTCTTTCCAAGTTCTTTGGAATGAGGAACCAACCCAACCTTCCATCCTAGCAGGGGCATAAGGCAGGGAGACCCAATATCTCCCTACATTTTCACCCTATGTATGGAGAAATTAAGTCATATTATTCACGATGTCATTGATGAGAATGCATAGAGCTCCATTCAACTATGCCAAGACGGACCCCCATTATCTCACTTGTTTTTGCTGACGATCTTGTCCTATTCGGAGAAGCAACTGAATACCAAGCGGAGGTGATGATGGGGTGTTTGCAAACTTTCTGTGATGCATCCGGGCAGAAGATAAACAGAACAAAGAATCTGGTTTATTTCTCCAAGAATGTGCAAATTTCTAGAGCCTTAGCTCTTAGCCAGCATATGGGGATTAGGCTAACGAGCGACTTGGGTAAATACCTAGGGATCCCCTTCCTTCATAAGAAGGCATCCTATGTTACTTTTGCTCCCTTGGTAGAAAAAACTAAAAAATGCTTGTCGGGATGGAAAGGAAATTGCTTGAACATGGCGGGCCGGACTACACTGATAAAGGCTGTCCTATCAGCCTTACCCTCCTATCATATGCAGACTATGTTGCTCCCGAAAGCCATTTTGAAGGAACTGGAGAAGAGAAGCCGGAGTTTTTTGGGGAGCGACCAGGAAGAAGGGTGGAAACTACACCTCCTCTCATGGGACTTGATTACGAAGGACAAATTAAAAAGGATGGAGGTTTAGGAGTCAATGACTTACATAAACAGAATGAAGCCTTCATTTTGAAGTTATGTTGGTACCTCTTAACCAACCCTGAAGCACTATGGGTTTGGGTCCTAAGAACCAAATACAAATGTGATCCCCTGCTCACTCTGACTGCCCAGAAAAGGAAGAGCTCATCACTAACTTGGCGTAGTATTTGTGCTGTATGGGAAAAATTCAACTGGGGTCTTGGTGTCAAGATATGTAGTGGTGAGAGAGCTTTCTTCTGGTATGATAATTGGTCAGAATTAAATGTTCCCCTCATCCAACTTATACCGGGATATGAGAGCTTTGCAGACAGAAAAGAGAGGGTAATTGACTATGTTAACCCGTATAGTGAATGGGATGTTCCTAAATTGGGAAGATGGTTCCACCCTCAAGTAGTTGCTCGAATCACAAGTGCCCACCCACCCTGTGAGGAGAGAGGAGAGGATT
Organism: Mimosa bimucronata; assembly: GCA_037074515.1. Taxonomy (NCBI): domain Eukaryota; kingdom Viridiplantae; phylum Streptophyta; class Magnoliopsida; order Fabales; family Fabaceae; genus Mimosa; species Mimosa bimucronata. The sequence continues at coordinate 24,902,883 of CM073441.1, forward strand.
TACATATATGGAAGCCATCCTCGGATGGTCGTTTTTCTGTTAACTCTGCCTATCGTTTCCTTTTTGCAGGTATACATCGTGGTGGTGAACCAATTTGGAGAGCGATCTGGAAATGGACTGTGCCTGAAAAAATCAAGACTTTCATGTGGATCTTTGCTCAAGGAAGAACCCATACAGAACGTCTGCGTTTTCAGAGAGGACTCACAGATTCTAACAGTTGTCCGCATGGATGTAATCAAGCAGAAGACTCTATGCACCTCTTAAGGGATTGTACGAAGGCGAAGGAGAGATGGAAAGCAGTTGTGGAACCTAGACTTTGGGAACGCTTCTTTTCTCTATCTGGACAGGAATGGCTACTATGGAACCTGAAGCATGAGGCAGGCAAACGCAACACGAAGAAAGTTAGCTAGCCTACTCTTTTTGGATACACATGCTGGGACATTTGGGTGACTAGATGCAAGAACCTGTTTGAGGGGGAGCAGGATGCAGTTAACTTGAGGACTAAAGATAGCTACCTAAGAGTAGCATGGGACCAGGACATGATATCTCGATGCCGATTCTACATCCATAGCACTCAATTCCCGGCGGAGTCTCACGACACTGACCCTGAGTATGTGAGGCTTGAGACTGATGGGTCGGTCCTCAGGACGGGAAGCAGCGCCTGTGGGGGGATCATCAAGAACTTCATGGGGAGGTGGATTGGAGGATTTAATTGCAAACTATCCAATGTACCTCCCACCGTAGTAGAACTTATTGCAATTATCCATGGTCTAAACATTTGTTGGAATAGAAACTACAGGAAAGTGGAGGTCTCCACAGACTCAATTGAGATGGTTGACTTACTTATGAGAGGATGTACGCCAAACCACCCCTATAGAGATGTCATTGAAGACGCAAGACTCCTGCTAGCTAGAGATTGGCTCACAGTTCTGAGACATGTGCCAAGAGAAGACAACTCCCAAGCAGACAGTATGGCTAAAATGGCCCATGATATGGGAATGAGAATTTTAATTTCTTCGAGGATCCTCCTGATTTTCTGGTTACTAATGTTTTAGTTTAAATTTTTGTAGTTTAGTGTCTTGATGTAAGCTCTTGTGAGCAGTTATCCAGGTTATGTTTAAAAAAAAAAAATCATAATCAACGATCATTTTTTTTTTGGGCCCGGGGGCGGGGGTCGCTCTTTTTGACAGCACACGTAATCCATCACACACATCTATGTTATGGGATTGATTCTTTTTTTTTTTGCCAACAGGGATTGATTCATTGTACTAGAAAGCTGTGAACTTAAATTTCAGTGTTTTTTATTTCATGATTCTAGAAACTTTTAATCAATAATCAACCGTGGGAGTGAAAGAATAATTTCTCAAAACGAAATTGATTAATTAATTATTTGAGAGAGAGTGGAACATAACAGTAATTAAAGAAAATAATTACATTCATAAAAGAAAAAGAAAGCAATTAATGATTCACTATGGATTTCTTGGAATCATAACGTTGGCAAAAATGCATTAACAAGTTAGTGGGCTTCTCATGTATCTGCTCACTTCCTTCAATTGATAATGAAATAGGAAGATCTGATTCCACTGAGCTAATATAATCTAGTGGTTTTCTTTGGTCAATTGATACATCAATCCACTTTACCTACGAATGTTTTATAATGGGTTATATTATTTATAAAGTTCTCTTATTACACAAGAACCTTTTCCTATTTATTTTATGTATAATTATAGTCTAATGACAGTATTTAAAAAATAAAGTACATGTCTACTAGTGATTAGAGAACTTAACAGAACGAATAAATTTGACCTTTTATAATGTATATTCTTTTTCTTAAATTATCTTTAATGATTGTATACATTAAAAAGGGTTTTCATGAACCACCAAAAGTTTAGATCAACTGGTAGTGGGTTGTTCCACCTTAATCAATGGTCTTATATTTGAGTCTTGAGTATGCAGCCAAGATAATTAATTGAAAATAGGAAAGTTCCTCCATTATGGACCTATATTCCTACAAACCGTACTGGTTGGTTTCGAATAGTGCTAGATACCAATAGATAAATAAGAAAAAGGTTTTCATGAATACAAAGGGAATTTTACAAAGCCAACATACACTACAAATAAAAAATAGGATGTCCTTAAATAATTAGTGACAGAATTCCATCACTAAATTCTGTTACTGATCATTTTTTTAATGATGCACTTTTTCACTAGGGTAACTGTCATTTTTTTACGTTTAAACTTCGTGTGAAAGAATGAGTACTAGAAGAGTTTTTTTTTTGTTGCTTGGTGGTTCTTTGGAAATGTTATAAAGAAAGTGCTAAAGGTAAACATTATTCCCAAAAATTTTGGCTTAGAATAGAAGCAATGTTGATTGAAATCTTTTTTAATTCAATGCTACCCTATAAATTTCAAAACTTAGCTATATATATTGTTCATCTTGTTAAAAACTTAACATTGACAGTTAAAAAATTGATGTTGATTGTCAACACTTGCAGCATTACCCTATTTTAACACCTCTAGAGCAATCTTAAACAAAAAAAAAAAAAAAATCTTTTGAGACAATGTTTCTCCTAAACATTCGATACAAATCTTCACTTTAATTTAAAAGAAAAGACATTATTCATGTCGTAAAACTAAAGATCAAAATGAACTGATTATTCCCTCCATTTCTTTACACTTTTTATGTCATTTTTTATTTTATAAGAGAAAACCCATTTAGGGTTTATTGAATAGTAAACCTGATATATCCCTATTTTATCATGGTATTTCATATTTTATTTAGGGATTTTATCATTAATATTGAGCTAAAATGCATTTATTATGATTTAATTGAATTAAAGAGGATTGTGTGTAAAAAGAGCCAAATAAGGAAATAATTATCACATTTGATTGATTATTTTGAGTGATTAATTCTTGGAATGCAAGGTATTACATTGTGGTTAATTTTTCCTTGTAGAAAGTGAAGAAAAGGGGCTGAAATTGCTGTTTCTGATATTTAGCAAAAATTACAGAAAACGACCCAGAATTCTGAAAAGCTGCAGAACAGTTAGGAGAAAATTGCAGAAACTGGCCCAGAACTTCCAGAAATTGCACAGAAGGCCCAAATTCCGAAAATCAGCGCCCTGGATGGTTTTTAATTAGGTTTTTCGGCAGAAAGAGAGGAGAATAGCGGCGCACAAGCTTCCTAACACACACATATCATCACTTTTCATCAAAAATCACCTTTTCTCATCATCCACCACCAATATTCACCAATTTCACCTCTTTTCTACCATCTTCTTCCTCTTTCTTCACTCTTTCTTTATCTCATCTTCCATAACAAACCTTCCAACCATCCATCCATGGCCTCTTGGTGTAGCAAACAATTTGTAGCGGTGATTTGCATCATGAGTGGCTAATTTTCTTGTGCTTCTTGGAGAGGATGAACTAGCTTGAGCTATGGAGCTTCTTATAGGGGAGTTATTTATTTTTCATCTACTTGCCTAATTATATTTCAATTTCCTATGTTAGGTTTTGTTATATGATTGTGGAACTGAGATTTGTCGTTCAATTTCTCTGTGTGGATTGATTAAACTTGTAATAGTTATTGGGATTTGTAACTTGGTGCTTGAATTTCTATTTCCTATTTTTGAGTTCAATAAAATTATATTATCTATCATCGTTTGATCGATTGTATGATTTAGTTGGGCTTGTCATTTGTCTCCGTGAGCATTTGAATTTAGAGGACCAAGTTGCTTTGACCAATTTCGATTACACACTAAGTGGTTTATGAAAAATAGTTTAATCGATGATTATAGCCTAGCGTTTAGGAATAATTGTTGATTAAATACATTTGACCCAAACCGTGTTTGGGGTTTGCAATTTGACTTAGTGATAAATTTACTCCCATACATTTTCTCAAGCAAGGATAGCTAGTATTCCATCTCCAGGGAGCATATCTTTATTAATTTTTCTCAAATCCAATTTCATCAAGTTATTCTCCGTTTATTGAAAAAAACCAAAAAAAAAAATAGTAGCTTAGGATTTATTTTAATTGCATTCACAAGTAGTTTGATAGATATAATTAATCTCAAAACCCATTTTAATGATGCTTTTGATACTTAGTTTAGCCTAGGATTTCAAATAAAGAGGCTCCGCGAGAGAATCGACCCGTGTTGTGCTATATTACATAATTTGGAATTTTTGAATTTAACCCAAGGCGACTAAAAGTGTTAAATCAATGGCGCCGTTGCCGGGGAGTCAATTTATTTGACTCCTTGGTTAACTAAGTGTCAATTGATAATTGACTGGGTTAATCTTGTGTGTGCCTAGTAGTTGTTAGTTTTAGTTGTCTTTTTATTTTTGTTATTAGCATAGGTTTAGTGTTAGTGTCTAGTTGAGTCAAATTCTAAAAAAAAACACTTGTTTGTTAGAATTTTGTCTAGTTAGGTGTCAGATTTTTGTTTGTTCTAGTTTAAGTTTTATTCTCTATTTCTTGTTAAAAAAAAAAGAAAAGAAAAATCTGTGCTTGAAAGTTTGCTGAAAGTTGTTACACATTGCTTTGAAGTTGTCTTTGATTCACTTGGTTTTGATCTCATACTTGCTCATATTGGATATTTTTGCACATTGCTTCTTTGAATTTCTTTGTGCATGCCTAAAGCTAAAAAGGTTGTGTCTAGTGATCCTGAACTTGATATAACTTTAAGTCAATTGAAAAAGAAGAAAAAGGGTAAAGGGAAAGGACCAAAGAGTGCAAGTAAAATTCCTTTAAAGCCTCCCACACCTAGTAAGCCTAACTTAGATTCTAATCTGAATTCAAACATGGAAAATAATGGTGGTAATGGTGGCCATGGGAATGGGGGTAATGGTGAGGATCAAAGAAGTCTTAGAGAAATAAATAACTCTACTGTGAAATTTGACCCTCATGGTTTTTACACTGTTGATGCAAATTTTGAAATCAAAGGTAACTTGATTAACGCTTTGCCTAAATTTGATGGCCTTTCAGGAGATTGCCCATTTGAGCACTTAGAGACCATGATGATAAGGTGCTCCGCTATGAAGCCACAGGGTGCTGATATTGAGGAAGTTTTAAGGAGAACCTTTCACTTCACTTTAGAGGGTAAAGCTAAAGAATGGTTAAGAACATTGCCTCAACATTTCACATCACTTTCTTGGGAGCAACTCAAATCAGCATTCTTTGAAAAATATTTTCCTGCATCTAGAACATCAAAATTGAAGAAGGCTATATTTGGAGCACAACAGGATGAAGGGGAATCTTTCTATGAGTTTTGGACAAGGTTTCTTACCATGATGGCTCGTTGTCCCAATCATCAGATATCTAAATCTAATCTTGTTCAGTATTTCTATGAGGGCCTCTTGCCATATCATCAGAAAGTCATTGATGCTGCTGCTAATGGTTCTTACCAAGACCTTACCCCACAAGGTGCTTGGGATCTTTTTGAGAAGACTGCTACTAATGATCAGCAGTATGGTACCAGAGATAGGCAATATGTAAGGGAAGTTGCTTCATCTAGTTCCAATGATGAAATGAAGCGATTTATGGAGAAAATTGACAGAAGGTTAGAGAGGTTGGAGATTGATAGGAGCCCGAGACAGTGTAATGCTATGGGTACTTCTCAAGCCCTTGTAGCTCCTAGTTGTAATTTCTGTGGTTCTTCTATGCATATCAGTAGTGTTTGCCCTTCTAGATATGAAGAGGTTTTTGCTATGTATCAAAGTCGTCCTAGCAATCAAAAGTGGGATCCTTACTCAAATACATACAATGAGGGATGGAGGCATAATCCTAAATTTAGCTGGAGAGACAATGAAAATAGAGGATCAGGCATATTTGAACAAGGTAATAGTGGAGTTGGCGCTTCTTCTAGCCAGTTTCATGAATCATCCAAGATGATCATTCCGCTCCAAGAGAATCAAGTTTCCCAATCTAGGAGTGATAAGACCCAACAGTTGTTGAAGAGTATGGCTGCTCAACTTAGTAATGTAGATTCTAGATTGGTGGAACAAAAAGCAGCCAATGATAATCAATTCTCTTCCATTGCTACTATTTTGCAAAATATGCAAGGAGACAATACATCCATTCGTAAGAAGCTGGAAGAATTAGAATTAAAGAGCAACACTGTATCATCTCATTTAACTCAAGTCTCCAACACAGTTAGTGACTTACAAGCTAAGAGTGGGGGTGGTATTCCTTCTAACACCGTGATCAACCCCAAGTCCATTAATGCCATCAATCTAAGAAGTGGGAAGACGGTCCGGTTTTCTGATCAGGATGATGAGGAAGTAGATGATGAGATTGAGTGTGAGAGCCCTCCTTTAACTCCATTGAACCTAAAGCGCTCTGAAAGTGCTAAGGAGAGAGAGCTGATTGACAAGAATGTTGAGAACATGCAAGATGGAGTAGAGCCTACTGATGGGCAACAATCTCAAGTGGTAGATCAACCACTTCTGAAGGGGATTGATGATCTAGCTCCAAACACTGAGATAGGTGAGTCAAGCATACAGGGAGCCTTATGCCAAAAGGTAAAGAGGTAAAACTTTCTGACATTCCCTTTCCTAATGCTTATCTAAGAGGCAAGAAATTGCATGCTGATAATACTGAAAAAGAAATGTTTGATTTCTTTAGTAAGTTAGAAGTGAATATGCCTTTTCTTAACATGATTAAGGGTATGCCTGCTTATTGCAAATTCTTGAAAGACTTGTGCACTCATAAAAGAAAGTTTAAGCCTAATGAGAGAGTGCAATTGAGCTCTAATGTGTCAGCTATCTTTAAGCCTAAGCTTCCCATAAAATGCCAGGACCCCGGTGCTTATACCATTCCTTGTACAATAGGTCAAATGCATATAGCTGCTTCTCTACTAGATTTAGGGGCCGCAATTAATGTCATGCCTAAGTCTGTGTACACCTCACTTGGAGTCAAAACTCTTAAAAAGACCAGTGTAGTATTACAACTTGCTGATAGATCAATTAGGCATCCTGAAGGCATTCTAGAAGACATCCTGGTTAAGGTGAAAGATCTTGTGTTCCCAGCTGATTTCTATGTCCTAGATGTGTCTAATGAGTTAACTAGTGACTCCACTCTCATTCTAGGTCGGCCATTCCTTAGAACAGCTAATACCATTATTAATATGAAGGAAGGTGCCATAACCATGGAAGTCAGGAACCATAAAATTTGTTTCAATATGTATGAGGCTATGAAGCATCCATATGAGGATTATTCCTTGTTAGGTGTGAATTCTATTGATGTGGCCATTGAAGATGCCCGAGATGATTTTGAATTGAGCTTGCATGATGAATATTGTTTGCATGGGCATGTTGAATGTGATTCTTTTGAGCTTGATGATGATATATCTGCTTATGATGAGTATTTCTCTTCTCTTCCTTCTATACATTGTTTCTCTGATGCTTATGGTAGTGACGTGATGTGCCATGATTCCTTTGAGATTGGTTGCACTCTTTCTGCTTCACAAGTCTATACTTTTTCTTCTCTTGATGATACTAGCTCCATTTTTGCAAGTGATTTTGGTTTGGAAAAAGGTTTGCTTGTTGAATGTGCAGATACTTGTACTAAGGTAAAAGCTGAAAATATAGTTGGAAGTGACTGTAATAGCTCTCTTGGTCATGAAGATAATGAGAGTTTCCTTCTAGCTATCCCTCCTTCTCACACATTTGATCAACAACTGAAGCAATCTTTGCCCAAGGATAAAGGGCTAAATGAGAATTCTTTACTTGCACTAACTACTCGCCCTGTTATTTCTCCTCACACCTTAAAATACTTGCAGGATCTTGTTTCTAGCTGTGATGCAGGTACACAGGATGAATGCCCCAAGTCGGTTGCTGCTATAGGTCAACTTCAAGTTGACTCAACCCTTGGGAAGGCTAAGGAGCAAGAGGTGATTTCAAAGGAGCTTGGCATGAGCCACCCTATTGAGACTGAAAAGGGGAGTTCTCTTTATTCTCTTAAACTCCCTGAACTGATCCCTTCTATTGTCCAACCCCCAATCCTTGAATTAAAACCATTGCCTTCTAATCTTAAGTATGCATTTCTTGGTCATGATGAAAAACTTCCTGTTATTATTTCAAATGCTTTGTCTGTTGAACAAGAAGCTAGATTGCTCAGTGTGCTTAGGAAAAATAGGGAGGCTATTGGGTGGACATTAGCTGATATTCCTGGGATTAGTCCAACTGTTTGTACCCATAGGATATTGTTAACTGAGGACTCTAAACCTGTTAGACAGCCCCAAAGGCGTCTAAATCCCTTGATTTTAGATGTTGTGAGAAAGGAAGTCACTAAGCTTCTTAGTGCTGGGATCATATACCCTATTTCTGATAGTGAATGGGTTAGTCCAGTTCAAGTGGTACCAAAGAAGAGTGGGTTGACTGTTGTTAAGAATGAGAATAATGAGTTGATTCCCACTAGGGTCCAAAATTCTTGGAGGGTGTGCATTGATTATAGGAAGCTTAACGAGGCCACTAGGAAAGACCACTTCCCGTTACCCTTTATTGATCAGATGTTAGAGAGATTAGCTGGGAAGAGTCATTACTATTTCTTAGATGGGTTCTCTAGGTACTTCCAAATCCCTATAGCTCCTGAGGATCAGGAGAAAACCACCTTCACTTGCCCTTTAGGCACATTTGCTTATAGGAGGATGCCCTTTGGTCTTTGTAATGCTCCTGGTACTTTTCAGCGTTGTATGATGTCTATATTCTATGATTTCCTTGAGCATTTCATGGATGTTTTTATGGATGACTTTACAGTTTATGGTGACTCATTTGATGCTTGCTTATCTAGCCTTGATCAAGTCTTAGCACGATGCATTGAGAAAAAGCTTGTTTTAAACTATGAAAAATGCCATTTTATGGTAACCCAGGGCATAGTGCTTGGACATTTGATTTCACAGAAAGGCATTGAAGTTGACAAGGCAAAAATTGAAGTGATTTCATCATTGCCCTATCCTTCTTCACTTAAGGAACTTAGATCCTTTTTAGGGCATGTTGGTTTCTACCGACGTTTTATAAAAGATTTCAGCAAGATTGCTTTGCCTTTGTCAAAACTACTTCAAAAAGATGTGGATTTTGTTTTTGATGATAAATGTAAGCTTGCATTTGATGAGTTGCGATATAGACTAATCACTCCTCCTATTTTGACTGCTCCTAATTCGGAACTTGCTTTTGAACTGTCTTGTGATGCTTCCAATAATGCTGTTGGGGCTATGCTTGGCCAAAGAGATGGTAAATCCTCTAAGGTCATAGCGTATGCTTCCAAAACATTGGATAGTGCTCAGGTTAACTATACAACCACTGAGAAAGAGTTGTTTGCAATTGTGTTTGCCTTGGACAAATTTAGACCATATCTAATCAACTCTAAGGTTGTTGTCTTTACAGATCATGCAGCTATCAGGTACTTGCTTAAAAAGCCGCAGTCTAAGCCTAGATTGCTCCGATGGGCTCTCCTTATGCAAGAATTCCATATTGAAATCAAGGATCGAGCAGGAGCAGAGAATCATGTTGTTGATCATCTTAGTCGGCTTCCTAGTGATACAAGGGGAGTAGATGATTCTAACTTAGTCTGTGATGATTTCCCTGATTTAGCTTTATGTGTTGTAGATTTAAAAGTACCTTGGTTTGCTGACTTGGTTAATGATCTGGTTTTAGAACTGATTCCTGATCATTTGTCTCCATTTCAGGTGAAGAAACTAAAGAGAGAAGCCCAATATTATGTATGGGATGAACCGCACCTTTGGAGAATGTGTAGTGACCAGATTATCAGAAGATGTGTACCAGAGGAAGAAGTCCAATCTATCCTCTCTGCTTGTCACTCAATGATATGTGGTGGACACTTTAGAGCTAAAAAGACCTCTAGGAAAATTTTAGATGCTGGATTTTACTGGCCTACCCTGTTTAAGGATTGTTATCTCTATTGTAAGGCATGTGATAAATGCCAAAGGTTTGGGGGGTTAGGTAAGAGGCATGAGATGCCACAACACCATATGTTGTTTTGTGAGGTATTTGATGTATGGGGCATAGACTTTATGGGCCCTTTTCCACCGTCATTTGGATTTAATTATATCTTATTAGCAGTAGACTATCTCTCGAGGTGGGTAGAGGCTATCCCAACTAGGAAGGATGACGGCCAAACGGTCTCTAAGTTTCTCACGTCTAACATCTTTTGTAGATTTGGAGTACCAAGGGCTATAGTAAGCGATAGAGGTACTCACTTTTGCAATAAGATTGTCAATAACTTACTTGCAAAGCATGGGGTTACCCACAAAGTGTCCACTGCCTATCACCCACAGACCAATGGTCAAGCAGAGGTTTCCAACCGTGAGATCAAGCATATTTTAGAAAAGATAGTAAAGCCTTCGAAGAAGGATTGGAGCTTGAGATTGGAGGAGGCATTATGGGCTTACCGGACTGCCTTCAAGACACCCATTGATATGTCTCCATACCGCATCATTTATGGCAAAGCATGTCACCTTCCATTGGAGTTGGAGCACAAATCTTATTGGGCTGTAAAAACTTGTAATATGGACATGAGGCTTCTGGTATGGAAAGGATGCTGCAGTTACAAGAATTGGAGGAATTGCGATTGGAAGCTTATGAGAGCTCTCGCATCTACAAGGAGAAAACCAAGTTGCTGCATGATAAAAACATTCTAAGGAAGCAATTTGAGGTTGGTGATCAAGTCCTTCGATTCAAAGCCCGGTTTGAATTCAAGCATGGGAAGTTCAACACTACATGGGAAGGACCATTCAAAGTCACCAAGGTGTATGAGTTTGGTACGGTGGAGCTTCTTGATGAGGCTACTGGAGCGACATTCAAGGTTAACGGACATCTCCTCAAACTCTACCATGATAGTACAAAGCCTCCTTAAGGCCAGGTTGTCCCTTTCCTATTTCTATCTCTCATATCATGTATGTAATTGCTCGTGAAATGTGTTGAACATGAATGCTTGAGATAAGTGTGGGGGAAGGGCATTTTTAGTAGGAAAAGTAGGATAGATTAGTAGTAGTTAGTAAATAAATGCTCCATAGTTATTCTTTGCTAGTTCTTCAACACTTAGTCCTTACTACTTTATTACTTTTTACACATTGAGGACAATGTATTGACTAAGTGTGGGGGAGGGGTTCCTGAATTGATATGTCTGTTGTCATGGGGTGCTGAATTGTGTTGTGATGCCAATTTTTGAAAATTTTTCTACCTGTACTTGAATTTTTGCAACTCCACGTTTTGGAATGTATGAAAATAGATCTCACTAAGTCAATTTGGAGTTATGCTTTTTCATGATTGAATGTAATGCTTTGATTGATGGTTATTCATAGAGTTGGCAATGTGAATTGTTCTATTGATGCATAATGATTAGATTTGTGTGCACTTGGCTATTGTTAATGAGCATGAGAGAGTAAACCCTTGTTGGAAGGACTTTTGAGCCTAATTTCCTATTCTGTGTGATTATCCACTTGATCTTTCATTCTTCAGAACTTGTCTCAACTCTTAGTCTAAATTGTATTGCATTTGTGTGGTGAAAGTGATTGAGGCATTCGTATTCTTACCCTATTTACCCAAACACAAACCCTCATTCTTCCATTTGTACACCCCTTTTGAGCCTTCACTTCCTTTTATTCGTCATTTTGGCAAGTGATTATGCATATGTATTCCATTTCATTCGGATGTTCATTGTATCCCAATGTATTATGTGCTTTTGTGTTATCATTGAGTATTGCTACTATTATAGATATGTTTGAATGCCAATTAAAAAAAAAGGCAAAAAAAAAGAGCAAAAAAAAAAAAGCGAAAAAAAAGAAAAAAAATTTGAAAAAAAAAGAAAGAAAGAAAAAGCAAGCTCAAACAAGAAAATAAAAAAAAAGAGAATAAGGCATTCTTATTAGAGTCTTGTGAGTAGCAAACTTATTAATTTAAAGCACGTTTTCAATGTGAAATGTTGGGATTTGCTTTGGATGCTTATCATTTATTACTCGTGCATATTTCTTGCCTTATCCTTCATTCATTCCATGTAGCCTACTTCCATGATTACAACCCTTGAAAGTCCTCATGATTCATTGCATAATTGTGATAGTAATAGAGATAGTAGAGTTATTACAAGCCTATGGTAGAATGTGGATTGAGTGGATTTGAGTGAAAAATACCCAATAAAGTGCATTGAGTGAAACACAATTATCCTTGAGTGATCTCTCTTGTGTTTATTTTCATTGGTTGATTGCATATTTGACTAATCCCCTTGCATTGATTTGAACCATAAGCATTACTAGCTTGTTGATATCATTGGTTAGACAATTGCATTCCTACCATGAACTTGTATAATTTTAAATTGGTGTTAGTGGTGGTCTTGTTTTATATATCAAAATTAATTATTTTTGCTCCGGAGTGCAAAAGTTTAAGTGTGGGGGAGTTGATATATCCCTATTTTATCATGGTATTTCATATTTTATTTAGGGATTTTATCATTAATATTGAGCTAAAATGCATTTATTATGATTTAATTGAATTAAAGAGGATTGTGTGTAAAAAGAGCCAAATAAGGAAATAATTATCACATTTGATTGATTATTTTGAGTGATTAATTCTTGGAATGCAAGGTATTACATTGTGGTTAATTTTTCCTTGTAGAAAGTGAAGAAAAGGGGCTGAAATTGCTGTTTCTGATATTTAGCAAAAATTACAGAAAACGACCCAGAATTCTGAAAAGCTGCAGAACAGTTAGGAGAAAATTGCAGAAACTGGCCCAGAACTTCCAGAAATTGCACAGAAGGCCCAAATTCCGAAAATCAGCGCCCTGAATGGTTTTTAATTAGGTTTTTCGGCAGAAAGAGAGGAGAATAGCGGCGCACAAGCTTCCTAACACACACATATCATCACTTTTCATCAAAAATCACCTTTTCTCATCATCCACCACCAATATTCACCAATTTCACCTCTTTTCTACCATCTTCTTCCTCTTTCTTCACTCTTTCTTTATCTCATCTTCCATAACAAACCTTCCAACCATCCATCCATGGCCTCTTGGTGTAGCAAACAATTTGTAGCGGTGATTTGCATCATGAGTGGCTAATTTTCTTGTGCTTCTTGGAGAGGATGAACTAGCTTGAGCTATGGAGCTTCTTATAGGGGAGTTATTTATTTTTCATCTACTTGCCTAATTATATTTCAATTTCCTATGTTAGGTTTTGTTATATGATTGTGGAACTGAGATTTGTCGTTCAATTTCTCTGTGTGGATTGATTAAACTTGTAATAGTTATTGGGATTTGTAACTTGGTGCTTGAATTTCTATTTCCTATTTTTGAGTTCAATAAAATTATATTATCTATCATCGTTTGATCGATTGTATGATTTAGTTGGGCTTGTCATTTGTCTCCGTGAGCATTTGAATTTAGAGGAACAAGTTGCTTTGACCAATTTCGATTACACACTAAGTGGTTTATGAAAAATAGTTTAATCGGTGATTATAGCCTAGCGTTTAGGAATAATTGTTGATTAAATACATTTGACCCAAACCGTGTTTGGGGTTTGCAATTTGACTTAGTGATAAATTTACTCCCATACATTTTCTCAAGCAAGGATAGCTAGTATTCCATCTCCAGGGAGCATATCTTTATTAATTTTTCTCAAATCCAATTTCATCAAGTCATTCTCCGTTTTTTGAAAAAAACAAAAAAAAATAGTAGCTTAGGATTTATTTTAATTGCATTCACAAGTAGTTTGATAGATATAATTAATCTCAAAACCCATTTTAATGATGCTTTTGATACTTAGTTTAGCCTAGGATTTCAAATAAAGAGGCTCCGCGAGAGAATCGACCCGTGTTGTGCTATATTGCATAATTTGGAATTTTTGAATTTAACCCAAGGCGACTAAAGGTGTTAAATCAAAACCCTAAAATGAGCCGGATCTAGTGTATCATAACAGATTTTCCTTTTCTATTGATTCCTCCACATTGGATATAAACAATTCTTGAATGAGATATTCAACTCTAGGGATGAATCGAGAAAGAAATATTTATTGGTTCTACCTCCTATTTTTTTATGAAGAGAATGAATTTTTTTATCGAATGATCAAAAGAAAAAGGGTTCAGACCTCTTGTGGGAATGATTTGAAAGATCCAAAACCAAAAATGGTGGTAAATTCATGCTGCAATGCTAAGTGTGATTTTACAATATTAGTTGTTAAAGTCAAGAGTGGTACATGCATGCATCCTATAAGACATACTCCTTCTGAAGGTTCTATTTACAATTTTACATAGTTTAAGAAGATCGGTTAAGTTAATGTTTACAAATTTAAATTTCCCTCAATGAGAGGTTCATTAATGCTTTTAGACAACAATAGTCTTATATCAACGACCCTGTGGACTGTCTTTATTATATAATGACCAGAGTATTTTCTTACATTTGTATAATGAAAAATTTCTATTATTCAGTACAAGAAATTTCTCTTTATTTTTCGTTAAACAAAAAAGAAAATAGAGAAAGAAATCTCTCCTTATTTGTCATTGCAATGCAGCAAATAAGATGACCAAATTGTCCTTCCCCTTTTGCATGTTCATAATGAGAATATAGTCCGAGAAAGATCAAACTTCTCAGATGATGATATAACAAGATCCTGAAATGCTCCAACAAAAGACAAACTTCATTAGGAAGATAAAACCAGAAACTTATGACTACTTCTAATTAAGGTATTCTAATTGAACTTCATATAAAACAATCATAGTTATGAAGATTACATGGGTTATGATTTAAATTTTTGACTTAGCTCCTTCAAGAAGGATCCTATATTAATTATGATAAAACCAGATCTTGTGCTTCACAAATCAGGAAAAAAGAAGGTAAGCCTAAGAGATCCTACTGGGCTTTGAAAGGTTGAGTATAAGTGAGTTCAACACCACATTTTAATTCAAAACATCAAAGCATGAAGTTCAATGATATTTAAACTATTTACCCCTTCTTCAGTCTAATTCTATCCGTTGTTGTACTTGAATCCTAACAAAGTGATTTCACAGAATCTCAATAGGTTTGCATGAGATAGAAGTTTTGGCAGGGTCTCACTTTGGAAGGTTCATATCCACATGGAAAAGCAGTTTATCTGTCACTTGTGAAGCAGGGTCAAAAATTGACATGCACATCAAGTATAACAGTGATACAGTTCTAGTGAACCTACTAATCCATAAAGCTCTTGATGAAAAAATATAATAGTACTGATTTCAAATAAATGGAGTAAGAATATAAAGAAAAACAATGCCAACCTGCTCAATTTTGGGACGAAACATTTGTTGCAAAAAAGATGGACGACAATTACTTCTCATGATCTCTTCAATTTCCTTCCCCATCTGATCCATTAAACTCTTATATGTTATATCAGGATTTTGTTTGATGATTTTTGTTAAAAGAAAGGTCATAACACCATTCATTCCCTTTCCACGGAAAGCCTGCATGGTTTTTTGTTGTCAATATCAGAACTTAGTGATGGACAAGTAATTAACTTCATCATTATACACACACACATTGCGTAATATAACAAGATGAAGTTATATTTAACAATCTTACTGATGTATCAGCAGCCATCTGATGATCTTCACAAGCACTGATTGAAATTGCCCGTCCCCCATTCGGGTGCTTCTGAGGAGGGTTTTTGGCAGGAGGCATGTTATTTGTCCATGTGCATCTGCAAAACCTCAGACAAGAAACCAATTACTTTGATTCTTTCCCAAACTAAAAGTCTCATGTTAGTTACCAAATAGTTAGGTCTCATAAGTGTACTCACTTTTCAGGGTCGTAGACATACAATAGATCAAGAATTGTTCCACTATGGCAGGCATCAACAATGACATGAAGTGTGACACCTTCTTTGAGGGGCCAAACAAGTATGGAATTTATTTCATTATCGAGAATTGCGCCTTCTTGCAAGTAATCAACCGGGCAAATGCTTTCATCCATCCCATCTATTTCATCTTCATTGGTATCTGCATGTTGAACTCCATGACCTGAGAAGTAAAACACCAGTGAGTCTCCTTTCTGGCAATCTTCCACAAGCCACTTCAATTGTTTTAGTATGTTCTTCTTTGTTGGAACTAAATCTTCATTCTTTTGCTCTTCTGCATTGTTGTTTCATGAGTTAGATCAGTCTGTATAACTTGTTTTGGGATCTCAGTCAGAGAGACAAACCCAGAAACAATATTATCTTTCCCCAATTTTTGAATAAACAAGTTTGGACAAAATGAAGATAAAGTATTACACGTATTTTTTACCCAACAAAACATAACATTTGATGAATTAAATATATCTATGCATGGAAGATAATGAGCAGAACATGAGAAGCAATCTATGAAAAATATTACTTACAACCATTAATGGCAAAGATGGTGCCAAAAATCTAATAATGCATGGAGAAAAATTACAAAGAGAACCTAAGGTGAGCAGAAACCAAGATCAACCATAAAGGAAAAATGAGAATCATAAGAGAGAGGTTCTAGAATATACCTGTGAGCTCAATAATGCATGCAGGAGGAAAGTCAAAAATCTTCACAAGAAGCTCCCTCATGTTAGCAACATCATTAATGGTTCCTTTGAGTCTGTACCTCTTTTTTCTGTAAGTAACTCCACAGAGAACCGCACGCTTTTGACTTCCTCTGTATGTGAAGGAAGAAGGCCTTTGATTCAGAACATGTGCACTTTTGCTAGCATTCTGTGACATATAATCACATTTGTTGATATTCTTAGCAGAAGAAGCAGATTTCACCAATCCCATTATTTCATTGCCACTGTCTTTATTTGATTGCCCATTTCCTGATGAACTAGCATTGATTGTTCCGCACTTAGGACAACGGTATGTGGTTGTGCTTGAGGGCACATGAAACTCTCCCCTGCACTCCCTGCAGATGATTATTACCTCCCCATTGTTTGGCTTCCAGAACTTCTTGTATTTAAGCATAGCTTCTGGCGTTTGTTGCTCAGTTTGTCTTTATGGCATGGCATGGAGGCTGCAAGAAGATGTATATATAGGAGACTAGCTAACATGCACATGGAGATGAACAAGTGAAAAAAAAATATTCACACGTATGGCTGACAGATAGATATGTTCTGTACCTTAGTGCATTCAATTCTTTTGATTATTATTGTTTCTTCTAGACATATAAAAATGTCAAAGGTATCGCTCGCTTAAAGTTAGAAAAAGTGGGTGAAAAATCTCTGTTTAAAATGTTTTGACCATATAGACCTGGTATGTTTTAATATAAAGAGAATACTGACACTTGAATTCTGATTTATCCCCAATCAAATTTCCAAATGGGGAATTTTCTCCTAATTCCCTTTAAAGTATTTGTTATGCACTGATATGCATAATTATGATAAGCTTGATCTTCTCATCTATTGTAGAAATTAAATGTCAAATACTGTAAGTTTGATGATATCTATTGAAAGATAGAATTCCAAGAATGACAGAGAGGTGTTTCATAATAACAACTTACTCATATCTTTTCTTTTACAGCAAATCACATATTTGATATTGAAATTTGGTGATATTAAGGTGCAGAATCAAATTCTTAAAGATGCTAAAGCCTCAACTCTAGTTTGACTTAGTTTGAGAGTAATAAACTCTAAAGCGAAATTAGCCGTTCATAGCTGGGGAACACAAGAGGTACCTAGAGGCTACATCTAGAAGTATTCATATGCAAAAATATACCTAAGATCTTATTAATGCTTAAATATTCCTTCCCGATGAAATTTCAGGAATCAGATTCTCTAATTAAAGCATCAATATTTCTTCATGAAAAGGAAATGCAACTTTTCCTCACCACTCTCTCAAGTTTTCTTTTCTGCTTTCATTAGCGTGTTTGTAGAATCCTCTCCACTTGTTGGCTTTAATAAGAGCCAAAGAATATAAAGTGATATAATATAGCTATTTTTCACACGTTATTACAGTTCATATTGTTTGCATTATTAAAAATTAATACTCCTAAAAAACTCTCATTTAGTTATTGATGAGCGTGTTCAACATGGAACTCTGCATTAAAGAACGGCCCAGCCATGCGATCTCTTAGAATGAATTCTTTTTTTTCTCTATATGGATTAAAAAACTAAAACATCGTTAGCTCACAGCCATGCACTAGTTCAAATATTTTTTGTTGAGAAGATAAGCATATATTGTATAATGGCAATTACTTAAATTGATGTAAGAATAGTCGCCACGTGGTTAAGCCCCACCTAGTTCATTCTCCATTTCAATGAAAAGTGCGCATTTCAGTATGAATTTATATGAGGGATGTAGATGCAAAATTCGGTAAAGCTAATATAGGATGATAAAGTCTTATTTATGATTAAATAGGGGGTCATCAACAACAGTGGTTAGAATATAAGGAACATTGGATGGTCATGAGATAATGAAGATTACAATGAATTAAATGGAAATACATAGTAAAATGTAGAATATATATATATAGAGAGAGAGAGAGAGAGGAAGAGTTTTAATGTGGTATTAGGACAAATAGCAATGGAAAATGTGGGCGTCATGATGTCTAGGCGTCATGGCCTCATGATAATACTAATGAGCTCAAATGAGCAGCCCATAGTGTTCCGGAGTTGCTGAGAGTGATTGTTGAAAAGTTTATATGTCTCTCTCTGTCCTTATCTTCGTCCCTATATATGTTGCTGAAGTCAACCTGAGTGGTCAGTTGGGCATGCCTCCATTTTGAGATTTTAGCATGTCAGTCCCTAATTTTGTGGATCTGATAGGTGGTTTTGATTTTGTTGGTATTTAAGAGGTAGAGGAGGTAGCTCCTAATATTGTGAATTTGAAGATAAGTTGGTTAGTATATTTGACTTGGTAGCTTATTGGATTGACTAAAGCTTGAGTTCTAACCATCTTGGGCTTGCCTTAACAGGTTAGTCTACAAATGGCCCAAGGGACGAATTTTGTCTCTACAAGAGGTTACTAATACCATAATTGGTCAATACAATTTCATTGAATTTTAGTTTTGATTCATGTGGCTTTTTTATACTTGTAATTGATGTAGTTTCAAATTGTAGCTTTTGGTCCATATAGCTTTGTAAGAGTTTATTCTGAGGGAACATTGTTAAGTATATGAACTAAAATCAAAACATGTATGATCTCTATGCTTTTAATGTGTTTTGATTTTAGTCCTTGCACATTTAATTAGTTTTGATTTTGGTCTTTATACTTAATAGCGTTAACTAAAGTTAATACCATTAAACTCAAACCAAATCCTTGTGAAACTATATGAATCAAAAAGTGTGATTCAAAACTACATAAGCAAAATTCGATAAAATTTCAAACACCAACAACAGAATTAACCAATGTTTATGAGTACAGCATTTTCACTGGTTAGATATCAATTACTTAGGTGATTCTTTCATTTGACATTGATAGAAAAAGTAGCATAGGTTTATTTTTGACGCACTGGACTCAAAAAGTCTCATTTTATAATCTTCAATATTATATTCATGTGTGGTTGTATAAAAAAACAGAAAAAAGGGGGAATTCATGTTTCATTACAGAGTAGTTGCGATTTAGGGCAGGGTTATGTTGGGAATTTTGCTGAAAGCTTTAGGATCCACAAGCGAAAAGAGTCATAAAAGTATTGTATCTTGAGACCACCATCAAAATAACAAATCATGCCCAAAGTTGTAGATGCTTGCATGAAATTGAGAAGTATATCTGGATTACACATAAGAGTTATTTAGAATGGTCACATTTTTTGTCACAAGAAGTTCTGAATAAGACTCCTAAAAGTAGTTCTTTTGAATCTTGAAGCTTTGATATGTTTCTATCTCTTTCAATCTCTCAGTAAAGCAATGCTTTATGCTCTTTATAATTTCAGTTCAGTTGCATATACATATACATACCTAAATATAGTATTATATATGTTCACACTCCATTTGGATAATAAGACACTTTCTTACAATCCTTAATATAGGGCCCCTCATCTAAAACATTAATTTTTCCTCAATATCCTTTAATCTCATATTTCCTAACTAACTAAACGGCAAATTCTAAACACTAAACTTCATTGAGGATAATTTAGAAAATTTAAAATTTTTAATTAGTTCAAATTCGATTTCATAAACTCCACCTATGTTTATAGTTGATTCCAAGTCCGGATAAAGGAGGAGGATTGTGTTAGGCCCCGACGGTCAACGTAAAAATCCTGTCGAAATCTCATGAACATGGATCAACGAAGAAATTGTGTGAATGCTAGGTTGTTGCCTTTAAGCAATGCATTATATAGCCCGCTGCATCATCGCCTGAATGTAGTGTTAAAAGAGCAAGGGCTACCCGAAAGGTCGTTGCCTGAATGTAACACGCTATAGGGCTCGAGTACAGTGAGAAGAGAGCGAGAGCCGCTGCATCTTCGTCCGAATGCAGTGTTAAATGAGCAAGGGCTACAACACTATAATGGACGGAGGAGGCTAAAGAAACTAGTTTATGAGAGCAAGATTAGATTTGGTTCTTGAAACATTGGGATGCTAAATAAGAAGCGTTTTGAGGTGGCACAAGTAATGATTGATCGTAAGATTAATATATTATGCTTGTAGGAAACTAGATGGGCTGGAGAGGGAACTAAAGAAATCAAAGTTAATGATTCCAAACATTGGTACACAAGAAAGGTAAATGGAAGGAATGGTGTTGGTATTATTGCTGATAAAGAATGGAGGAAGAATATAGTAGAAGTTAAGTGGATTGAGGACCGAGTCATATCCGTGAGAGTAATTGTGGGAAATGATACAATAAACATTCTTATTAGCGCATATGCACCTCAAGCAAGGGCAGAAACACATCTTAAGCGGAAGTTTTGGGCAGATATTGAGGGGTTGATTCAAGGTATACCGTCAATCGAAAAAAAAATTTCTTGGTGGGATCTTAATGGGCATGTTGGTAAAAAGGCGGGATTGCATGCAAGGGCCCATGGTGGTTTTGGTTTTGGGGAGTTGAATAATGAAGGGCATGCTATTATCAAATTTTGCCTAGCATACAACCTTAAGATTGTTAATACTTGCTTCAAGAAGCGAGAAGAACATTTAATCATATATAAGAGTGAAACTCACATGTCTCAAATTGACTTCATTTTAGTAAAGAATCCTAAGAAGATTTTGTACTAATTATAAAGTGATTCCTAGGCATGGGATGACTATACATCATAGACTCTTAATTCTTGATATGCAAATTAAATGTATAAAACAAAAGTGTCGAACAGTCTTAAACTGAAAGATCAAGTGGTGGCAGTTAAAGGGGGAGAAGCGGGAGACTTTTAAGAGAAATCTATTGAAGAAAGGGGTGTGGGAGGAACAAGGAAATGCTAACATCATGTGGAAGAATTTGGCTAAGAAGGTTAAAATGGTAGCTAAAGCAGTTTTGGAAGAATCAAAAGGTTTTAGACCACGAGATAAGGAGACTCGGTGGTGGGATGAGGATGTCCAAGAAAAGGTGTGGAATAAGAATTGTTTTAAAGCCATACACTTGTGTAATAATGCTAAAAATTGGGAAAAGTACCGCTTGACTAAAATGAGACTACTAAGAAGGCAATGAGTGAAGCTTGTGCTAAAGCATATGAGGGGTTTTACAAGAAGTTAGGGACAAAGGCTGAGGAACAAAAGATTTACAATATTGCAAAGAATAAGGAGAGAAATTCGAGAGATTTAGATCGAGTAAGAAGTACAAAAGATGAAGAATGTAAAGTTTTGGTCACTGATGAAGATATTAAAAATAGATGGCAGGCCTACTTTTATAAGTTATTCAATGATAGATGTGAAAGTTCACCTTTTGAGTTGGGGGATTTGACAATTAGTGAAGATGGACTTAATAGGTCATTTTATCGTAGATTAGAGTTTGGGAGGTTAAGGAAACTCTTAAGAAAATGGATAATGGTAAAGCTATTGGACCGAATGGTATACCGATTAAAGTCTGGAAATGTTTAAGTGAAGAAGAAGTGTTATGGTTATCTAAATTGTTTAACGAGATTTTACAGTCCAAGAAGATGCTTGATGATTGGAGAAAAGTAATTTAGTTCCTATTTATTAAAATAAAGGCAATATACAGAATTGTGCAAATTATAGGGGAATTAAGTTTATGAGTCATACAATGAAACTATGGGAAAATGTAATTGAGCATAGGTTGAGATTAGTGACTAGTATTTCAAAGAGACAGTTTGGGTTCATGCCAGGAAGATCCATAGCAGAGGCGATATATTTATTAAGGGGATGATGGAAAAGTATCGAAGCAGAAGAAGAGATTTACATATGGTTTTCATTGACTTAGAAAAGGCGTATGATCTCATGCCAAGAGATGTACTTTAGAAAGCCTTAGAAAAGAATGGAGTGTGTGTTGCACATATTAAAGTTATACAGGATATGTATGATGAGGTATTGACTAAGGTTAGAATGTCAGGAGGTGAGACAAAAAGATTTTCCTATAAGAATTGGCCTAAATCAAGGGTCATCTTTGAGCCCATATTTGCTTAACTTAGTGGAAGATGTTTTAACTGAGCTTATCAAAGAAGAGGTCCCTAAGTGAATGCTTTTTTTTTATAATTTAGTCATTTTGGCTGAATCAAGAGAGGAGATTAACACTAAATTAGAGATATGGAGAAGCACTTTGGAGTCAAAGGGTTTCTGTCTAAGTAGGAGTAAGACATAATATATGCATTGCAATTTTGCAAATAGATAATGTAGAGGTGATTTGGCGGTTAAACTGGGAGATCAAACCATCCCTCAAGTGACAAAGTTTAAGTACTTGGGGATCAATTATACGACAAGATGGTGAGATTGACAACAATGTCAACCAAAGAATTCAAGTTGGGTGGTATAAGTGGAGGAAAGCTATTGGAGTTCTTTGCGACCGGAAAGTACCCTATAAGGTAAAAGGAAAATTTTATCGCACTGCTATAAGACTAGCAATATTATATGGCAGTGAATGTTGGGCTTTGAAGGGACACCATGAACATTAAATGGGGGTAGCTGAAATGAGGATGTTGAGATAGATGTGTGGCGTACAAGAAAGGATAAAATTCAGAATGACCATATACGCGAACGAGTTGGAGTGGCCCCTATTAGTTAGAAAATGGTAGAAAATTGCTTGAGATGGTTTGGACGTGTTTAAAGAAGGCTTTTGGATGCGCCAGGAGGTAGATCAAACAGTTTAAAGTCCGATTAATAGAGGAACAGGGAGACCGATGTGAATATTCAGTGAAGTTGTAAAGTGAGATCTTTTAGTAAATTATATATCTAAATATCTGGTTACTGATAGAGTACAATGACGTCGTGTAATCCATGTAGCTGACTCCACCTAATGAGATAATGCTTGATTGTTGTTGCTGGAAATTCAATTTCATAACATGTATAAAATAGGCAGATTTTACAGAGAAGAAAGAAATTGATTAAATGTGTTAGTTGTCTTAAAATACCTTATTTAATATTTTGTATTGAAGACTATATCTATTTTAAAACTAAGAAATTAAAGACTATCTATTGATAGAAGCTCCTGGAAATAGTAGGTATAGCTTTGGAAAGGATTACAAATTGAAAAGAAAAAGTATATGAGGAATTATATTTATGATAAAAACAAACTTCTTAACTAAGAGATGAAGGTAATAGATTGCTAAATTGGATAAACAACCTTTTTTTTTTTGTTGGGAAAAACTCCTATTTATGAGTAATAATGCGTGCACGAAATTGGGAGTAATATTGACTAGTAAAATTGAATAAGTGATGCAATGCTAAATGTGATTTTACAATAGTTGGTGCTGCGTGAGTGCATATTAAATTGAAAAGAATATCATATTATTAATTGACACAAATTTCATTTATTTTCCAACCATCAAATATAAACCCAATAGTACATACACAATATATACTTCCTCCAATATTATACGGATCTATTTTCAACTGTACATAGTTTAAGGAAATCAAAACAATTCTCAATGAGGTTCATTAAAGCTTTTATGCAATGGTCTTATATTAAGGACCATGGGGAATCTCCTTTTTATAAGGATCATAGGGAGTACTTTTTCTTCGATTTTGATAATGGATAAAGATGTCTATTGTTCAATACAAGGAATGTCTCTATTCTTTAATAAAAAAGAAAAAGAAAGAAATCTTATTTTATTTATCCTTGGAATGTATCTAATAAGATAATCAGTTGTCCTTTCCACCTTTGCATGTTCATAATGTGACTATAATCCGGGAAAGATCAAACTTTTCAGATGATGATATTATAAGATCCTGAAATGCACCACAAAAGCCACACTTCATGAGGCAAATTAAACCAGAAACTGATGAGCAACTCTTATCAGGATGTTCTGAATGAATTTCATGTAAAACAATTGTAGTTATGAAGATTACATATGGTCATGATCTAGATTTTTACACCTAGTTCCTTCAAGGATGACTTTCAACTAAATGTGATAGAACCAGATTTTGTGCTAGAGGGGAGAAAACGTTAGGCCTAGGAGAGTGTATCACATGCTGGAAGATCCTCCTATGCCAACAACATCACTAAAAAGGGTGTGTATAAGGGAGTTTAACAACACTTTTTATACAACACTTTAAAGCATTGTATTCTTGGGTACCCCTTCTTCACTCTACTAATTCTATCTGATGTGGGATTTCTCCTCACATAATTCACATTTGAATTCTAACAAAGTGATTCACATTAGATTTTCATCAGTTAGAAGGTAGGTCACAAGTAACAGCAATGTTGTTGTCATGAGACTTAGATGTTACAATTCCAAATTTTAAAAATAACATCTCTACTTTTAGAATAAGACTGCATATATCTATCCTAACTAAACCCCACTTGGTTGGAATGTTGTGCACTTGGCTGCTTAATTTACTTTGAAAACTTCATACTCACATACACAAAAAGATTTAGTCGTCACATGTGAAGCAGAGTAAAAAATTGCCATGCATATTGAGTATAAGAGTGCCACACTTCTAGTGAACTGTCCATGAAGCTCTTGATGAACAATATATATTTCAAATAAAAGAATACGCATAGACAGAAAACGAATTCCAACCTGCATAATTATGGGACGAAACACACGTTGCAAAAAAGATGGACAACCACTATTTCTCATAATCTCTTCAATTTCATTCCCCATCTGGTCCAATAAGCCCCCATATGTTATACCAGGATTTTGTTTGATGACTTTTATGAAGAGATAGGTCATCACACCATTCATTCCCTTTTCACGGAAAACCCGCGTAGTTTTTTGTTGTCAATATCAGAACCTTGGTGATGAACAAGTAGCTTCATCATTATATAAATTGCATAACATATGAAGTGATATTTAACAATCTTACAGAGGCTTCAGTAGCCATCTGATGATCTTCACAAGCACTGATAGAAATTGCCAGCCCTCCACTTGGATGCTTTCTGGAAGGTTCTCTGGCAGGAGGCTTGTTATCTCTTCATGTGCATCTGCAAAACCTCTCCTTATTTGTCATTGCAATGCAGCAAATAAGATGACCAAATTGTCCTTCCGCTTTTGCATGTTCATAATGAGAATATAGTCCGAGAAAGATCAAACTTCTCAGATGATGATATAACAAGATCCTGAAATGCTCCAACCAAAGACATACTTCATTAGGAAGATATATAAAACCTGAAACTCAATACTACTTCTAATTAAGATATTCTAATTAAGATTCATATAAAACAATCGTAGTTATGAATATTACGTGAGGTTATGATTTAAATTTTTGACTTAGCTCCTTTAAGAAGGATACTATATATATTAATTACGATAAAACCAGATCTTGTACTTCACAGATCAGGAAAAAAAGAAGTTAAGCCTAAAAGATCTTACTGGGCTTCGAAAGGTTGAGTATACGTGAGTTCGACACCATATTTTAATTCAAAACATTAAAGCATTAAGTTCATTGATATTTACACTATTTACCCCTTCTTCAGTTTAATTCTATCCGTTGTTGGACTTCACACTTGAATCCTAACAAAGTGATTTCACAGAATCTCAATAGGTTTGCATGAGATAGAAGTTTTGGCAGGATCTCACTTTGGAAGGTTCATATCCACATAGAAAAATAGTTTATCTGTAACTTGTGAAGCAGGGTCAAAAATCGACATACACATAAAGTATAACAGTGATACACTTCTAATGAACTTACTAATCCATAAAGCTCTTGATGAACAATATAATAGTATTGATTTCAAATAAAAGGAGTAAGAATATAAAGAAAAACAATGCCAACCTGCACAATTTTGGGACGAAACTTTTGTTGCAAAAAAGATGGACGAAAATTACTTCTCATGATCTCTTCAATTTCCTTCCCCATCTCATCCATTAAGCCCTTATATGTTATATCAGGATTTTGTTTGATGACTTTTGTTAAAAGAAAAGTCATAGCACCATTCATTCCCTTCCCCCGGAAAGCCTGCATGGTTTTTTGTTGTTGTCAATATCAGAACCTCAGTGATGCACAACTATAACTTCATCATTATATATTTGCTTAGCATAACAAGATGAAGTTATATTTAACAATCTTACTGATGTATCAGCAGCCATCTGATGATCTTCACAAGCACTGATCGAAATCGCCCGTCCCCCATTCGGGTGCTTTAGAGAAGGGTTTTTGGCAGGAGGCATGTTATTTGTCCATGTGCATCTGCAAAACCTCAGACAAGAAACTAATTACTTTGATTCTTTCCCAAACTAAAAGTCTCATGTTGGTTACCAAATAGTTAGGTCTCATAAGTGTACTCACTTTTCAGGGTCGTAGACATATAATAGATCAAGAATTGTTCCACTACAGCAGGCATCAACAATGACATGAAGTGTTACACCTTCTTTGAGGGGCCAAACAAGTATGGAGTTTATTTCATTATCGAGAATCGCGCCTTCTTGCAAGAAATCAACCGGGCAAATGCTTTCATCCATCCCATCTATTTCATCTTCATTGGTATCTGGGCGTTGAAATCCATGTCCTGAGAAGTAAAACACCAGTGAGTCTCCTTTCTGGCAATCTTCCACAAGCCACTTCAACTGTTTTAGTATGTTCTTCTTTGTTGGAACTAAATCTTCACTCTTTTGCTCTTCTGCATTGTTGTTTCATCTGAGTCAGATTAATCTGGAATTCTGTATATTTCAATTTAACTATAACTTGTTTTGGGATCACAGTCAGTGCTATTCAGAGAGACAAAACCAGAAACAATATCATCTTCCCATATATATTGAACTAATTTTTTATGACATCAGTTTGAGAAGATATTAAGATAAAAGTCACTCGTGTTCCTTTTTCCCATCAAAACATAACATTTGATGAATTTAAGTATGTCTTTGCATCTGAGATAATGAGCAGAGACATAAAAATGAAAATAATAAGAGGAGGGTTATAGAAGATACCTGTGAGCTCAATAATGCATGCAGGAGGAAAGTCAAAAACCTTCACCAGAAGCTCCCTCATGTTAAGAACATCATTAATGGGTCCTTTGAGCTTGGAACTTGTTTTCCTGTAAGTAATTCCACAGAGAACCGCGCGCTTTTCGCTTCGTCTGTATGAGAAGGAAGAAGGCCTTTGATTCAGAACATGTGCACTTTTGCTAGCATTCTGTGACATATAATCACATTTGTTGATATTCTTAGCAGAAGAAGCAGATTTCACCAACCCCATTATTTCCTTGCCACTGTCTTTATTTGATTGCCCATTTCCTGATGAACTAGCATTGATTGTTCCACACTTAGGACAACGGTATGTGGTTGTGCTTGAGGGCACATGAAACTCTCCCCTGCACTTCCTGCAGATGATTATTGCCTTCCCATCATTTGGCTTTATGCACTTTCTGTATTTAAACATAGCTTCTGGTGTTTGTTGCTTGGTTTCTCTTTATGGATTGACATTGAAGCTGCAGTAGGTGTGTACAAATAGGAGACTGATCAACAGGAACCTTTAAAAAATATGTTCAGTGCCTTTAAGAAGATGAAATGAACAGATGAAAAAGAAAAAAAAGCACACGTATCACCGCCAGATAGATATGTTCTGTACCTTAGTGCATGCATTTCTTTATTTGATGATTAATGTTCCTTCTAGACATAATAATAAAATATCACCTTTAAAAGTATCTTTGATACACTGATATGTTTTATTATGATTAGCTCGATGTTCTTATTGTTTGTACAAAATCTCATACTGTAAATTTGATGATATTTATTGAAAGATAGAATTCCAAGAATGAAAGATAGGTTTCATAAGAACTTCCACGCAGCTTTTATTGCAAATTTACTGGGTTTAAGTTTGTTTACTGATTGACCAGTTTTTTCACAGAATCGACTAATTCAATCTAATTATGGTACCATTATTTTATAACAGCGTTCACATATTTTATAATGAAATTTTGTGATATGAAAGAGCAGTATCAAATTCCAAAAGATGCTAGTGTCAACTTTAATTTGACCAAGTCAAAAGAATCGAATTCCTATCTGTGGACCATGTGGGCCCTACCGGGTACAGCTAGAGTATTCATCTGCAGAAATATATGCAAGACCTGAAACTGTTCTCTATTCTTTCCCGATGAAGTTTTAGGAATTAGATTCTCCAATTAAAGCTTCAATATCTTTTATTAAAACGGAAAATTATTGGCTCACGGCCAAAAACCTAGTTCAATTTTTTTGGTAAGACCAAGAGTATCCCACACTAGTGAGGGACTAATCTCTTGGGATACTGACAGGTGTCAAAGGTGGGGACCCCTCCCAACCGTAATTTTTTCCATGCAAATCGTCCCAAGGATCAAACTCGGGACTAGATGCTTAAGGGGCTGAAGTCCCTTCCATGAACATAGAGCATCAAGTCTTGTATAATGGCAATAGTTAAATTGATGGAAGAGTGGTTGCCACATGGCTAGAGGCTCCACCCTCATTAAGAGTGAGTTTATTCTCCATAATAGTGTAAAGAGCGCATTCGATTATAAATATTAGAGTATAATAACATGTCACTAAGAAACTTGTTGAACTTCATTGAGGACCGTTTTAGAAATTTCAGGAACTTTAATCAATGTAAACTGGATTTCTAAATCTACCTAGAGTAATTAGTACTTTTTTTAATGTAAATAGGAGGAGAAAGAGAAGGCTGACCATTTGCAAAATCACATTTTGAAGTTTCTGTTCATTTGTCCTCACAATGTAGCAAATAATATTGTCAGACTGTCCTTTCCACCTTTGCAAGCTCATAATGTGAATATAGACCCAGAAACGTCAAACTTTTCTGATGATGATATAATAAGATCCTGAAGCGCTCCACAAAAGCCAAAATTCATTAGGAAAATTAAACCAGAAAGTGATGACCGACTCTGATTAGGACGTTTCTGAATGAACTTCATGTAAAACATAGTTATGAAAATTACATATGGTCATTATCTAAATTTTAGACTTAGCTCCTTCAAGGAGGATTCTCAATTATCTAAATTCATTAGGAAAATTAAACCAGAAAGTGATGACCGACTCTGATTAGGACGTTTCTGAATGAACTTCATGTAAAACATAGTTATGAAAATTACATATGGTCATTATCTAAATTTTAGACTTAGCTCCTTCAAGGAGGATTCTCAATTAGATATGATAAAACCAGATTTTGTGCTGCACAAATCAGGATAGAAAAGAGAGGAAGAAAAAAATAGTCCTAGGGGAGTTTATCACAGGTCAGGAGATCTTACTAGGCCTAAGATATCACTTTTTAATACAAAACATTAAAGCATTGAATTCTTGGATACCTCTTATTTAGTCTAACTTTATCCAATGTAAGATTTCTCCGCACACTAATTCAGATTTGAACCGTAACAAAGTGACGTTCGGGAATCTCAATAGGTTTGCATTAGATAAAGCATGAGCCTTAAAGTTATAATAAGGTTGTAGCCATGTGGCCTAGAAGAAGCCGTAAATTTAAATCTTGAAAGCTTCTTTACTTCTAAGGGTAAGACTACATACATATGTCTCTCACTAAATGCCACTTAGTGAAAGCCATGTTCACTGGACTGCCTTTTCTTTTTTTACTTTGGAAAGTTCTTTCCCACATAGACAAAAAGTTTTTTTTTTCTTTTTTTTGGTTACACACAGACACCAAGTTGCTGTCACATGTCAAGCAGTGTCAGAAATCGACATGCATATCAAGTATAACAAAGATACACTTGTTCTAAACTATCCATAAAGCTCTTGTTGAAAAGGTTTGTCCTGATGTCAAATAAAAGTGTAAGCATAGAAGGAAAAACAATGCCAACCTGCACAATTTTGGGACGAAATACACGTTGCAAAAAAGATGGACGACAATTATTTCTCATGATCTCTTTAATTTCATTCCCCATCTGATCCAATAATCCCCTATATGTTATACCAGGATTTTGTTTGATGACTTTTGTGAAGAGATAGGTCATCACACCATTCATTCCCTTTCCACGGAAAGCCTGCATAGTTTTTTGTTGTCATTATCAGAGCCTTGGCGATGAACAAGTAACTTCATCATTATATAGATTGCATTACATGACAAGATGAAGTGATGTTTAACAATCTTACTGAAACTTCAGCAGCCATCTGATGATCTTCACAAGCACTGATAGAAATTGCCCGTCCCCCGCTTGGATGCTTTCTGGAAGGTACTCTAGCAGGAGGCTTGTTATCTTTCCATGTGCATCTGCAAAACCTCAGACAAGAAACTAATTACTTTGATTTTTCCCAAAAGTCTCATGTTACCACTGTTCTGTCTCAATAGTCTCTTCAAAGTGCACTCACTTTTCAGGGTCATAGACGTATGATAGATCAAGAATTGTTCCACTATGACAGGCATCAACAATGGCATGAAGTGTGACACCTTTTTTGAGGGGCCAAACAAGTATGGAGTTTATTTCATCGTCGAGAATCATGCCTTCTTGCATAAAATCAACTGGACAAATGCTTTCATCCATTCCATCTATCTCATCTTCTTTGGAATCTATGAATTGAAAGCCATGTCCTGAGAAGTAAAACACCAGTGAGTCTCCTGGCTGGCAGCCTTCCACAAGCCACATCAATTGTTTCAGTATGTTTTCCTTTGTTGGATATAAATCTGCACTCTTTTGCTCTTCTGCATTGTTATTTCATCTGAGTCAGATTAATCTCTAATTCTGTATATTTAATTTAACTATAACTTGCTTTGAAATCACTGCCAGTGCTATTCAGAGAAACAAAACCAGAAAAAATATCATCTTCCCATTCCAATTGAACTAATTTTTTATGACATAAGTTTGGTCAGAAATGAAGATAAAAGTTACTCGTGTTCCCTTTTCCAATCATAAAATAACATTTGATGGATTCAAGCATATCTGTGCATGGGAAATAATAAACGGAGACAGAGAGAATCAAACATGTAACGATGTTGGGAATAAGACATGAAACGCAATCTATGAAAAAGATTCCTCACAATTATTAGAGTCAAATATGGAATTAAAAATCTAATAATGCATGAAGACAAATTGCTAAGATAACCTAAGATGAACAGAAACCAATATCAACCATAAAAGAAAAAAAATGAAAATCATAAAATTGGTTCTAAAACATACCTGTGAGCTCATGAATGCATTCAGGAGGAAAGTCAAAAACCTTCACCAGAAGTTCCTTCATGTTGGCAACGTCATTAATGGTTCCTTTGAGTTTGTATCTCCTTTTCCTGTAAGTAACTCCACAGAGAACCGCACGCTTATTGCTTCGTCTGGATAAGAAGGAGAAGTTTATAGAAGAAAATGAAGATGGCTTTTGAATCAGAACATATGCACTCTTGCTAGCATTATGTGACATGTCACCAAATTTGATGATATTGTTAGCATTTCTTGATGAAGTAGCATTGAAGGTTTTGCACGTAGGGCACCAGTATGTGGTTGTGATGGAGGGCACATGAAACTCTCCCCCGCACCTCCTGCAGATGATAAATGCCTCCCCATTATTTGGCTTTCTGCACTGTACGTACTTAAGCATAGCTTCCATTGTTTGTTACTTAGTTTTTCTCTTTATGGCTTGACATGGAGGCTGCAAGATGCCAAGATGTATATATAGGAGACTAACAACTATATGATGAAAAGAACAGGTGGAATGATGACGATGATGATAATGATGATGCACACGTATGTCTCTTTTGATTATTAGAGTTTCATGTAGAGGTAATGATATAATGTCAACAATAAGTCTAGTTTAAAAACATTTTTAATACATTAAGATGCCATTAGCTTGATCTTCTTGTCATTTGTGTGCTCCTCAATATAAAAGAGTTAGATAATTAACTTACGGATATTACTAGTTTAATTAGTTACTTGTAATAAATGTGTACTGCTTTTTCTAGAATACCTTATTTTAATTATGTTCATTGAATTTACTCTTGATAGACGATCGTTTAATATGAGTAATCACTAGAGATACTTTGATGAAGTAATTGTAAATTTGAAAGGCAAAGTGGATTAATTTTTTGTAGTCAGAATTAAAATAAACTTCTTATCTAACTTATACATATAGGATTGGAGGGAGTATTTCAAATACTGTGAATTTGAATATATCTATTGAAAGGTACAATTCCAAGAATGAAAGACATGTTTCATAACATCTTCCACATATTTTTTATTGCACTATTTATTTTTTTACTTTTTGACATTTTTTTGACCGAAATGAATTCTAGTGCTGATATCATTATTTTATAACGGCATGAAGGTGCAGAATCAAATTCTAAAGCTAAAATGTAAACTCTAATTTGACCAAATTTAAGAATAATAAATTCTGAACTGCAAATTGAGCCATTCTTGGCTGGGGGGACTCGAATAGAACGGGGTCTACATTCATCTGCAAAAATATACGCGTGATCTGCCACAGTTCTTTATGCTTTCATAATATTTCAGGAATTGGATTCTTTAATTAAAGCTTCAATATTTCTCAATGAAAAGGAATTACAACTTTTGTTCCCCACTCCCTCAAGCCTTCCTTTCTACTTGAAATTAGACAAGTTCGCTTATTCCTCCTTCCACTTGTTGGCTTTTATAAGCGCCTAAGAGTGCTCGCCACATGGTTAAGCGCCATCTTAATTAAGAGTGAGTTTATTCTCCATATCAGAGTAAAGTGCGCATTTGAGTAGAAATATTTAAGAGCATATAACATCCCACTACTAACAAATTTTATTGAAAGATTAAGGATGAGTTACAAATTCTTAAAACATCATTTAATTTCAACTGGATTTCTTAATGTACATAAAGTAATCAGTAAGCCATCATAAATCGAACCGGAAGGAGTACCTATACACACACACACACACAGAGGGAGGGAGGGGGGGAGAGAGGGGGGGAGAGAGAGGAGTCATTACCTGCCTAAGAAATGTCTCAATACATAAAAAAAAAAATATCCGAATCAAATATGGTCAGAATTCAAGGGTGATCCACAGTCCAACACGTCGATTTGACCAGATATTTTGGCCTTACAAGCTGGGCACATGAATCCAACGGAATCTGGTTGTATTTCAGAATCAACAGCATCATAATCAAACTCTATTCCACACCATACACACGATGTTGTGATCTGATGCTGTTTTCCTGTTTCTTGAGACTCAACCTGAACTAAGGAAGCACAGGCCCCTTCTTCTTCTTCCATCTGTGTGTTGTTGTTTGCCAAAGCTTTTGGCACCTGAGACAGAGAATGAGAAGGCTGACCAGTTGCAAAATCACACTTTGAAGTTTCTGTTTCATCAAACCTCAATTCCTGGGACCCATTCACATCCTCGTCCTCCTGGTTGTGGTCATCACTAAAATATTGGATTTCCCCCTGTCAAAAAGCCATAACAACAATAATTTTATAAGGTAAGATTAGCACTACAAGCCAGTCATAATTGGATCATCATGGTTGGGTGACGAAAGAAAAAAATTGTTGCATTGGGTCAGATCTTGGTGCACATGATGCAACATTCCAGTATCCTAATTTTACTTCTCTCAGCAAGCAAGACATAATAGGAGATATGAGAAATTCACTAATTTGTACAAGAAATGTTTGAAGCGCCCAACAGCAACCACCCAAAATATAATTGACTCTGTGGGTATGATATAAGAGACACAGTACAGCTGCTACATGTAGAGACAACACTCAACAGAGAAGCAATGTACTCAGTACTAATGCAATATCGATCAAAGTAAAGCTAATATGTTCATGTACTGATTAACCAGGTGACAATTACTGCCAGAGTTATTTAGCAGGTTTAAATTAGAACAGACAAATGGATACAAAAAAGGGAAAATCATGGAAAAATAAATCCTGAGACAGCAAAACCGGTTCCAAAGATTGTGCACAACAAAAGGCTTAGTGATAATGCACATTTATATCAACAATTGAATACAAGATAATATCTCTGAACATAATTTAGAGACACAGACTCCATATGCATATCGGTTCAAATGTCAATGGCATATGGAGACATGCAAAAGCCCAAGTAACAATCACCTCTGGGCAAGACCATAGTATTCTCAAGGTTTTTCTACATGCAAGAAACCCAGAGACTGAAGGTACTCAGGATTTGACTTATACCTTGTCTGAGAGTCCAGTG
This sequence comes from Mimosa bimucronata, assembly GCA_037074515.1. Classification (NCBI taxonomy): domain Eukaryota; kingdom Viridiplantae; phylum Streptophyta; class Magnoliopsida; order Fabales; family Fabaceae; genus Mimosa; species Mimosa bimucronata. The sequence goes on from CM073441.1 coordinate 24,937,444, forward strand.
AGGTGGAAAAAGCATTCCAGAGATTGTGCCATGGACATAGAAAGGGTTGGGACCTCAGATGACAATGTATTCTCTTTAGAATTAGGCAATGTTGTCTCTTGGATTTTAGACATAACAGATACATCTTTTGTGCCATCTATGTCAACTTTGAACTCATTCTCAATTCTACTATCCTCATCGTGGTTAAGCAGCTCCACAGTAATAGTGCCACCAGAATTTCTATTATTTTCAACTTCAGGGGTTATACCATTGACAGATGAAGGAAGTAAAGGGCTTTGTGAAAATCCTTCCAAATCAACACTGGACCTATCCAAACCATCAAAAGTCATTGCCACTTCATCTTTTATTGAATTCTCATTTTGCTCTTCTATTGTAGACAAACCAATGGAATCCTCACAGGAGATCTTGGAATCTATAACTTCATTGCCACCATCAGTTTTCTCTACATCTTCATCCATGACTGCAAGTTTACTACCTTGGTGTTCCAGATTGTGATCAACATTTTTGTAATTGACGTTATCTTCCATTTCCTCATCACTGAGAGGAGACTCAGTAATTTTGTCATGATCTAAGTTACCAACAGCAACATCTGTTGTAGAAATTACATTCAGTCTATCAGGAGACGAAGAATGACCACCATAGGGTTCAATTGCAGAATTCTCCATAATAGAGTTCTGAGCAATTTCAATTAGTGCGTCCATCTTAGAGATCCTTGAAGAAAAATCCTCCTTCATTGGAGACTTATCTCTCCTTTGAACAGTTACCTGACCTGGTGATTCTTCAACTTTCCTCACATAGTTCCTAACATGGATCCCTACATGTCCATTGTAGCGACGCCTTTCCAGAAACACCTTATGGCAGAACTGGCACACATATTTTCCATCTTTGATTATAACTCCATCTCCAACAGAAGAGCCAAGTCGATAGCGCCTCGTTGTCCTTTGGTGGACAGACAAAAGATGCTGCAAGTATGAATCCTTCTCATCAAATGTCATGTTACATTTGTGACATTCAAATAGGTCATGTACTTGCACGTCTGCAAGATTCTCGATTCCCAATAAGGCCACATCCTTCAATCGTTCATTACATTCAGAAGAACTGGGTGGAGCTGAGTCATTTGTAATGATCGTCCTCTTATCCTGCTCCTCATGTGTAACACCTGCAAACTGCAGCCCATCCCATAAGCTTCCCATTCATTATACAATATAATGTAACAGATAAATCAGTTGCTAGATATATATACTTACACTTTGAGTTGTCACCCTATTGTCCATCAGCAGATTTTCAACCCTACGATTGATTGGTGACCGGGCATCATTGTGACCAAGAAGGGACTGAAGATATGAAGAAACTTCTTTGCAAGATACAAATTGTTCACCATTAGGACTGTAAAATTATCAAATCAGTATGCAAGGCCTCATAGGATAAAAAGAGGGGGGAAAATACAGGGTCTTAAGAAATAAACCATCACCAACAAAGTACATGGCTTCAATTATACAGCTAGGAAGTTGGTTGCCTACGTGTCCCATTGGATACCAACTTCATTCAGCTAATAATTCAGCGACTACACTTCATTTCTTTGAACCTATTCCTTTGTCTACTTGTTTAACTAATTGTGCGAAAAATCCCAAATGGCAGCTAGAAATGTATATCACAATTAAACAGTAACCCCCATTCTTGACTAGAGTATATCAAGCAAGACAGTTTCATTACTAAAAACAGACACTTCAGACTACTACTGTATTGCCCATTGCAATATCTACAAAATGGAATCACAATCAACAACTTGATTTTATAAGAGTTCAATCAAAAGTTCATATTCTTAGGATACACTCTACATCCTTCACTCAGAGCATTCCCCATAATAACTTATTCCATCTTAACATTGCGAAATGAGCAACCAAAAATATGTAATCAGTATATCCATTCCACATGTTATTTAAAGGCAAGCACATTAAATAACACAACTCCTTTAACCAAAATAACACCTGATGTATCTGCGGCAATAAATCCAAGCACGCCCATCTTTCCTCTTCAAACCCAGTAGAAGCTTCCAACCAACCGGAATCACATCGCCGAAATCGCCGGCATCCACGATCTTCCTCTTCTTCCTCCTACTCCCCCATTGTCCCTCCAAATCCCTCAAAAACCCCAACAGCTCCTCTTCACCCACCAACCCCTCAGTCCTCCTCCTCAACTCCTCAGCAAAAGGATCCTCCAAATCCCCCAAAACACAAACATCAACCACAACACCACTCTTATTCACAACCTCCACCTCCTTACAACACTCCTTCAACAAATCCCCCTTCACCTTCGGCTTCCTCCCCCTCTTCCTCTTCCTCACCAACCCCACATCCTCACCCCCACCAACCCTAAATTCAAAATTATCCCTAACTTCAGGCGAAACCAGCTCAACCTGATCCAATTTAGGATCTTCCCTAATCAATTGCTTCAGATTATCGATAATCCTCCGGTTCTCGAGATTCTCCGGGTCGTTATTGGGGACCGGAGGGGGCTTCGGCGTCGGGAGGAGGCCGGCGACACGGCGTCGGAGGCCGGAGGGCGAATCGGAAGGGGAAAGGAGGGTTTTGCGGGGTCGAGAATAGGTCTGGCGGCGAGATCCGGCGCTCTCGTTGAAGAGAGAGCGGTCGACATTGGGGAAGACGAGGTTGGTGGTGGAGGTGAGGTCGAAGGCGGAGAGAGAGCAGAGAGAGAGAGATTGAAGCTCTGATTGGGAGAGAGTTGTTGTGTCTATGCGAGGAAGGGATTCTGATTTTAGGGTTTGTGATGGTGGAACGGCGGCGACTGTGGCCATTGTTAGTCTTCGGTGGTGGCGATTGGGTGGTTAGTTTCTAGTTTCTAGTGTGGAGTAGAGATTTTGGAGAGAAGGAAGACTGGGAAGTAGTATGTGGGGGGGTTTTGGAGAATTTTGACTGTTTTTTACTTCCATGGCTTCTCTCTCCACTTCAACGAGAGAGAGTTGAGACCAATTTTGAATTTTGATTAACACTGAAATTAAAAGGGAAAATTAATTACAGGTCCTGTGTGAGGAGTTTAATTAAGATGGGGTCTCATCAAATCACGTAATTAATCTCAGGTCCTTGTGAAGAAGTTGTTATCGTGTATGCTCATTAAGTTGTTATCGGCTGGTTAAATGTTGTTACTGGCTTATAATTGAATTATCAGTCACTGACAACTTTTGATCATGCGATAACAACTTTTTGGCATATTGATAATAACTTAACAAGCAGGCGATAACAATTTTGGTCCTGACCATCACAACTAATCAACTCTCGCTTATTAACAGCTTTTGAGTTGTCAATAATAACTTAATGAGTAACAGATAACAACTTCGTGGAATCTGAGATTAATTGCACGATTTCATATGACCCCATCTTAATCAAGTTCCTTACACGCCCCAGTAAACATGTTAGAAAGGAGACATCTAACATGGTTACAAAAATTCCCTTAAAATTTATTAACTATATTAGGAAAGGAATTTAGATAACATAATCTTGGAAAAGAATTCCCTTAAAATCAAAATACTTTTGAGTTTATTCAATTTCTTCTTAAACAGAAAAATCCCAAAAGTTACAGATTAAGTCACATTAGTTCTAAATCATACTTTTCGATTAATTTGTGATAAGCTTCTCAAACCAATCTTTATTAAGTGTTAGAGGCTAAAGTGATTTGACCTAAGTTAGCTCACCACACTCTAGAGTTGATTCTAGTAAATATTCTAGGCCTATACGACAAGGTTAATCAAGTGGTGTCGTTCCCGGTTCTCTAGCATTTTGGATTTTGTTTTGTGGAGATTTAATTTGTTTCTCTCTTATTTTCGGTTCTATATTGTCCATGCTATGAATTTGGAATTTTTGGAGACATTGGACTTTTAATGTTTTCATGAGAGATTTGTTTGCTTGGTGCATTGGAAATTGTTTTGAATATGGAAATTGTGGTTTTGCACTTGATTCCATTAACTTTTCTTGCTTGACATTATGCTTGAACTTGTGCTAGCCTAGCTACCTTAAAATTTGGACATAATTACATTGCTATTGAAGTTGGCATCATTGTGTTCTTGCTGGAAATTTTGGACAAATTCATCATTGCTTCAAATCTGGAATTTGTGTGTGATTATGCTTACTTTGTGGCTTTAAATTGTTGATGAACATTTGGTAATGTGACTATGAATTGTTGCTGCAAGTGTTGGTAATGCAAGTATTGTTGTACCAGTCCATTGTTAAATTTCTGGACCATTATAACCAAATACTTCATGAAAACAAGCTTGTACAGTTTTTAGGCATTGATCATTATGTGGTATTGCCATCTCAGTACTGCCATTGGTGTGATTTGTTTGGCCTTGGTAATTACTGAAAATTCTGTTGATCCTCAAACTTATTGTTTTTATGAGTATCTTGCAACTTTCAGACTTTTGCTATCATCAGAACTTTTGCTACTGGTCTTGAGCATATTGGCTTACTTCATGAAATGTGGCATATGATTCCATGACTGTTTTTAGCACTTTTGACTTGAATTATAGGTTGTCATTACTATCTAGTTGCTTGTTCTTGATGTATGCCACCTAGGTGCTAAATCCTTCACTTTGCTTCTATCTTGGACTAATTGAGTTTGTTTTCTTTTGGGTTGTCAAGAGTAACTATTAGCTTATTCTCGTGTCATACAACCTACTTGAACATATCCTTCACTTGTGTGTAGATTATTTTTGCTCAATATGTCCATTGCACAATTAGATACACTACAAAAAAAATATGGAATTACTGAATTCCGTCTGTAATTCCAACAAAATTTCGATGAAAAATGTTCTGATAGAAAATTTTTCATGGCTAATTACTGATAGATTTGTGACGGAAAATCCATCGGTAAAATTTCCGACGGAATTTCCATCACAAATTCGTTGGTAATTAGCCACGGAATTTTCTATAGCTAATTAGCCGCGGATTAGCAACGGAAATTCCGTCAAAAATTTTACTAATGGAATTTCTTGTTAGTAATTAGCCACGGAAAAATTCCGTGGCTAGTTACCCATGGATTTGCGACGGAAATTCCTTGGAAATTTTACCGACGGAATTTTCGTATCTAATTTATTAATTATTTTATAAATAAAATATTATTTTAATTTATTTTAAAAAATATTTTATAAAGACATTAATTAATAAATAATATGTTATAAATATTAATAAAAATTAATATATATATAGATATAAATTCATTACAAATTTAATATTTTTTATTAAATAATATGTTATTTATTAATAAATATTAGTAACAAAAATGAAAAATAATTATAATTTATTAATATATATATATAATAAAATAATTATTAAAAAATTTCATATAATATAAGTAATTCACAAAAATAATATTTATTATAAATATAAAATGAAAATACTAAATATAATGTAATGTATATGAATATAAATGATTATTTATATAAAAATAATAGAATTATTAATATGTAAATTATATATTAATAATTAACAAATATTTCATAATATATTGAGTTAAATATAATGTAAATTAAATACAAGATCAAATATAATTATCCTAGTGGGAGTTTAAATACTATAAATATAATAGTTTACAAATAATATCATTGGGTCTTCGTATCTCAACAGGTCAAGGTATCAACACACGCGTAGGAGGTTTAGGGTTCGAGTCTCCACTCCGTCACAATTTCAGACAATTTGTAGAGGCGACATGTGGTAGTATCTGAGAGGCGACATGTGGCAGCGTGTGTAACATCCTAGAAAATTAATTGAGGATTAATGAGGGCAATTAGAAATTTTTTTATGGGAAATGATGGATTAAGAGAATATTGGAGGAATTTTTAAGGTATCTTAAGGATTTTAGAGGTTTAATTTCTTCCTTATTTTAATGACAATAAATTGGAGAAATTATATTTTTGACTCAAAGGAGGATATTATGGGAGAAAATAATTGGAGATTATTTTTGAAAATTTTTGGTAAGAGAAAAATATCTTATTTTGAGGATTTTAGGCATAGTAGTGTATATATTTCCCCGACCCATCTAATTTTCTTTTCTTTTTCCTTTCTTCTTCTCCCCCCAACAACACTTCTCTCTCTGTCTAAAGATGGAATTTTGGGCCCGACCTGTCGGGTTGGGCCCTTTTGTGACAAAAAAATCGGGCTAGGGTTGAAAAAAGGCCACCCAAATTGAATCAGGCTACTCTAACCTGAGGCCCAATATAAATGGGCTAAATCGAGCTAACCTGTCGGGCTGATGGGTTAGCCCGATATTATTAATTTTTTTAAAAAAGAAAACTCACTCACACTCTCACACTCACTCTGTCACTCCACTCCCTCGCTTCACTCCCCTCCCTCCCTCTCCTAGAGTCACTCTCATGAAGACACGAACCCTAACAGAGTAGCACGAGCTCTCACTCTCCTCTCAGCAACTCGGCCTCTTGCAATCTTGCTCTCGCCCTCTCAGTCTTCGCCGTTCGTCGGAGAATCTCCGGCCATCGCCATCGCCTCTGTAACACCCCAAATTTTAGAAAATAGGAAATTATTTAAGATTTTAGGAATGTAACTAAAATATTAAAAAGCATTGAAAATGAATTTATGATATTTTAGGCATTTTTAATAAATTTTAAGGCTTATTTTCTTTAAGGAACAAAAAGAAATAATTAGAAGATAACACTTAATTTGGAGAAAAGAGATAATAAGGATTTATTTGAGGTCTTGGGACGTCATTTAAAAATGAAAAAGCCTTATGAATAAATTCTTGAAGTCAAATGTATTTTTAATAATTTCTAAGGTTTATTTTCTCTATTAATTGAGGAAAAATAGTTAGAAGATAAATTTAAATAACGGATTATTTAGAACCTTGGGGTATGATTTGATATTTAAAAAGTCTTATAATAAATTTAGGAATTAAAGCATATCTAGATAAATTATTTTTGGAATAAGCTCAGATCAAATTGTAAGGGAAATTGTAATTAAAATTTTCAAGAAGGGCATAAAGGGAAAGAGGAAAAATAGTAGGAAATGAAAATGACAATATCTGCCCCTTGTTGAAAATATCTTCAGTTATAATAGGAAGGGCAAGATGGTACAACACCTATTAAAAATATCAATCCCTCCTATTAAACATATATACCACACACGTGTCCCTTCTATTCCCTGCCTCCCTCAAACCCGACTCTCCCTCTGTTCCTCTCACTTTCTCCCTCTGCTTCCTCGTTTCTCTCTTCTTCCTTGGCAAGTTTTGAATACGGCGAATTCGTTTCCGACGAAGGGAAGCTCAGAAACTCCACGCAAAGCCTGATTCAACATCAGGCGAGACTCATTTTCTCATTCCTATACTTCTATTCTTCTTATTCGAGCGATTTGAGCGAAAAACGACTTGGGGTTTCAGGAGTTTTGGATCTTTTAAACCAGTAAAAATGAAGCCTATCTTAGATTTAAAGTTTTTGGGAAAGGTTTAGAGGGGTGGTTGGGTGTTTGGCAGAGTTTCATCAAAAATCCCAAATTCTTGCACTGTTCACCGGCACCGATTGGGGATGATTTCTTGGGGGGAAATTGAACTGAAGTCTTAATTTAGTTTAATTAAGAGTAAGATAGCACTAATATATATAATCTTGTATGCTGAATTTTTCTGAGTCTAGGGGATATTGAAATTTCTATTTCCTCTCTTCTCGGTTTGTTCGATTCTTTGCTTTGCCAGGTCTGTGATGAAAATAGATTATGATAGACATATGATAAGAATTAATCAAGGGCTATACATGTGTGATTTCCGAAATTTCTACGGGTGCTCTGTTCGGTGTGATATTTTGGTTATGAGGAATGGTTGATAAGGTTTGCATTAGATTTGTATCACGCCTTGCATGTTGAATTCTGAGTTTTTGCATGTTAATGCTTGATGCCCTCTTATCTGCTCTGTTTCGTTGGTAATGAGGAATAATGTGTAAATGTTTTGGTGTGTGGACTTTGGTCACTGATTAAGAAGAAATTGTGATAACAGAAGTTGTCTTTCTTGTCTTCCTTCTTGTGTCGAATTTGGTGATGTCTTTACTGTGTGTCTGCTGAAGCTTTTCTGAATCACATTGAATTGTGAAAATCTGAATTTTCTGGTGATGTTATGAACTTATTGAGTTTGGCTAGGATTTTGGGTTGAAGCTGAATTTAATAAGGTTTATTTGAATATGGTAATGTGTGTGAAACTGATTATTTATAGTTTCAAAGTTTGGTTCATAATTGAAGACTCTAAATGGGTATGAACTAAGTAATAGCATTATCAAAACAAATCTAAGTATATTTGTATTTTGGAGTTCTTAAATGTTAAATTGGTTCACGGTTCTTAAAGAAAACATGTAGTAGAGTCATAAATGAGATAAGAAAGAGTTAAGAATGCATAAGTTTAGGGTTCATAAAAGGTTCTAGGTATCACAAGAATCAAAGTTCATCATTTCCTTTTCATTATCATGTTCTGTTTAAATATATTGACATTAGGAAAGTGCAAGTTGTTTGGTAGAGTTCTTTAATGTGACAATAGGGAAGTTGATGTTGTTGGATGATTATTGGGGAAGAATAAATGTCAAATGTTTAAGGTCATTGAGTGAGAATTTGGATTGACTAATAATGTTGTTTTAATGAGTTATGGAATTGGTATTGTATATGGTTTTTCTGTGGGAGTTAAATTGATTATGGAATGCTTGAAGTTGAGGTTTTAGGAAATGAATTATTAGTGGAAGTAGTATTAATGTAAATAAGAATTGGGAATATAAAGAGTTAAAGTAAGTGAAGTCAAGGATTAATCTATTGGGAGTAGGTAAAGAGATACTATAAACATTTTGATTGTAAATAAATTAGGTAAGGTTGGAGCTAATTAAATTTAAATTCTATTTAAAAGTAAATGAAGTTTCAATTTATTAATTAAGGTTTATGCAGATTTAAGTAATAGATTGATATTTTGAATTTAGTAAGATAGTATGTTCATGGTTGAGTTGATATTGATTGAGGTATTTATGTTGTCATTAGGAATTAGGACAAGAGATAAGCAGTTTAAAATAATCTACAAGTTCTTAGGTTTTCATAAGAATTAATCTAGATTCAAGGAATTGGAAAGTTGGGTGGTGTAACAAGAATTAGGTAGACGTTATTTATGTTTGTAAACCAGATTGTCCTCTCTGTGATCTTTGTTGATATTGTAGATATCATAACTTAAATGAATGCAATGGTCTTTGGTTAAGAGAAAGTTGGAGGCAAGGATAAAGTAGAAGATGTTGGGGGATTTAATGATTGAAGTTTTATTAAATTAAGTTAGTGATTTGAGAATGGTGATACGAGTAATGGTGGTAGTGTAGGGTTTATTACCCTATTTGATTGAATTAAAGATGGATGGGATTTTGAAGATGATGCCAGGGATATAGGAAATGAAATTGGTGGAAGTAAATGTAGTTCCGATTCTTATGGGAATAAGATTGGTTAATTAGGTTAATTATTGCAATGGATTCCACATGTAGTATAGAGACTAATTGAATGATTAGGAGTGAATTGATTGGTGTAGCCGGCTTGAGGATTAGAGTTTATGGAGTGTTGATTCTAGACTCAAGGAAAGATGTTGATTCCTGAGGTTGGGATTTAATCTACGGTGATTATTTTAAGGACTTCTGGGAGAATGGATTCTATATTATTTGTGGGAATTAATTGCTCATATTTGATTAGGAAAAATAAAGAGGGAAAGAGGGTTTACATACTTTGATTTTCACTTGATTAATTTCAGTTTAGATTTTAATTGAAGCTTTGTATATCTAAGTGGAAGTTATAAATTTCTAAAAGTCTGGATTTATTTCTGTGCTTGTTTCTATGTCCGATTGCTCTGTATTTTTTCTAATAGGAAGTAATAATAAAAATAGAAACTAAATTTATCAATGGTTTGTTTGTTGGACTGAATGTAATAAGTTGAAACCTTTGTTCTATTTCTATTATCTTAAACAACATTTTCAGTGACAACAGTGAATTAGTTGTAAGCTATGATTTTGATAAGATTAAAGTTATAATGTACAAGAATAAGGAATTAATATATGATAGAAGATCGTAATGTTTAATAGATTAATTATGATTAAGTCATTGTGATTTTTATATTTAATTTCGGGAAAGATAATAATGAGAATTAGAATGATTAATTGAGATGAATTATCTTAAGTGACCTTTTAATTTTAAAAGGGTCAACATAGTCAAAGTAAAACCTACTTATTTGAAATATAAAGAATGGGGTAGTATTAAGTATATTAGGACTTGAGAGAGACGTGAAATATAAATAGAGAAGTATATATATTAACCTACTTTTATCATAACATAATGTGTAGATAAAATTTGCATAGTGGTATAAGTTCAGTCGGACTGTGGAAAAGGAAAGAGTTGGATCAAAATGGAGTTCTGGTATCCAGGTAGCAGTTTATCTCATTACATTCAAATTGCATGTGTAATTTTGTAATACCTGTTGCATTTAAGTGGTATGTCTTTTATTCCTCATGTTGGAGTACTCCAGGCTTAGGTGGTTCGTTACCCCTTTGCCAAATCAGTTAGTTATAACGAGAAGTCCTGCAGGTAGAGCCTCCACTAGTTAACGAGGATATCGTTATCAGTGGTTGGTAGGTGCAGATAGCACATAGAATAATAGGATAAATGCTATCATTACTTGTGAAGGTTTATAAAAATGTATACATGACAATGCATGCATGAAATCTACAGTGAATGACATAAACTGCGTTAAATTGCTGTTTCAGAGAAGCTGGTAGATGGTAAGATGGTTGAGATAAGGCAGGAGTGCTGGAGGAAGATAAGACGAAGAAATAAGATTATATGTGAGAAAGTAAGAATAATACTATGGTAGTCAAATATTTTAGTAGTGTATCTTTATATGATATAAAAATTAAATTAAGTTTATTAGCAGAAAGCATAGAAAATATAATTGTATAAATTTATAAAGGAATTTTAAATTCCTAAGTATTATGAATAGAGAATAGATACCCTAAGAGAATTATTGTACTTTTAATTGTTTTATGAACCACTCTACTTTAGACAAAATTTTAAATTGTTCAATTTGTCCCAAAAGCCCGTTCCAACAGAAAAAAAAATTGTTTAATGTTTGGAAAGAAAAAGTTTTAAATTTTTTGTATTTTTGGGCTTCTGACAATGAAGAGTGGTCGTAATTCGATTAAAAATACTATAGTATAGTAGAAAATTTTTAGGTGTTACAGCCTCTCCCTCCGTCCTTCGTTCGTTCTCCCTCCAGCCATCACTTCTCAGTCTCAGGTTCCTTCGTCCAATTGAAGGTAGGCTTCGCTTGGGGTGTTTTTAGTTCCTTCTTTTTCATTATTATTTACTTCAACATTCATTATTTCATTCCCAAATCCACTCTGCAAATTTTTAATTCCACTAGAGTCTAGATCATACCTTAGTGTTTGGTTACTGCATATTTCGAGTTTTAGTTTCTTCGAAAATTGGCGTGGGTTTATAGACATTTTTGTTCATGGATTCATTGTTGCGTCTTGCACTCTTGTGTCCCTGCCTTCCTGCTCAAGTGTCAATGTGTCATGTAAGTGTTTTTATTGAAATGTTAGAACTGGGTACTTTATGTGATGTGAATGTGATCATGGAACATGGATTCATCATTCATGGGTGTGTGCCTACGTCGGGGGTTTATAGAAGTACTGTGCAGTAGAGGAATGTTGTTTTCTTTTTACTTATCCATGTTTTGTCTTATGGCTCAGTGGCTATTTACTGGACAGTATACTGAAGTTCTGTTATTTGTGGCTTGGTTTTGATTTAGTTTCTGAGCAAAGACTTATTTTGGATTTTATTGTTGTTGGCTATTGCAGTTTTGCAGACTTGTAGTATAAAATTAAAGATGGCTTCAGCATCAAATAGGGAGAAGAGAAGAAATCGTATTATTGGCAGTGATGATGATGATGACTCCAAAAAATCAATTGAAGATGATGATGATGTTAGTGTGGTTGAGCCAAAAAAATTGGGACAACAATCTTGTAAGGGAGAAGATGACGAAGGTAAAAAGGTAAGGAAAAATACTTCTGAGGTTTGGAAATACTTTACAAGAGTAGGCAAAATAGATGGGAAAGAAAAAGTAAATGTAATGCGTGTGAAAGGGAATATGTTGTGGGAAGCAAGAATTGTGGGACTTCTATGCTTCGACATCATTATAAAGATTGTAAAAAACCCCCAAAATACATGGATGTTGGTAACATGATGATTGATCATGCAGGGGTTTTAAGAGCTAGAAAAATTGATCAGAGCATAGTTAGAGAAAAGATATCTTATTCCATCATCAGACACAATCTTCCTTATTCTTTTGTTGAGTATGATGGCATTAGGGATTTACACTCATATTTGAATCCTAATTATAAGAGCATTTGTAGAAAAACTATTAAGGCTGATGTTTGGAATTTCTACCTTGATCAAAAAGAAATACTTAAGAAAAAGTTATTGATGAGTTCTAGTAGAATTTGTTTAACTTTTGATTGTTGGACTGCAATAACTAGTGAAGGATATCTTTGCTTGACCGCTCACTTTATTGATGAGAAATGGTATCTCAATAGCAAAATACTTTCCTTCTCTAGGACGGAACCTCCATACACTGGTGTCGAATTGGAAAAAAGGGCTCATGAGATATTGGTAGATTGGAAGATTGAAAAGAAAGTCTTCTCTATTACTTTGGATAATGCATCAGCAAATTTCATCATGCAGGAAAGATTGAAAGAGAACTTGAATTTGAGTATCAGCTTGATTTGTGATGGTGAGTTTTTTCATGTGAGATGTTGTGCCCACATCTTACATCTCATAGTTCGAGATGGTTTGAATGTAACTGATGATGCTGTGAAAAAGATTAAAGAAAGCATTAGATATGTAAGGCAATCAAATGCGAAGATGATAGAATTCAAAAAAATGGTTCTATAAGTTGGGGGTATTGATGGTTCCGTGGGTTTAAGGTTAGATGTCCCGACTAGATGAAATTCAACATATGCAATGCTTGAAATTGCTATTTGATATCGTCGTGCTTTTTCTAGCTTAACTGCTTTGAATGACTCCAACTATATTCATTGTCCATCTAATGAGCAGAGGCAATGTGTGCATTCTTGAAGCCAATTTCCATGATTACGAACTTAATTTCTGGGTCAACATATCCCACCTCTAACAAGTATTTCTCACAGATTTCAAAGATTGAGTTACTAATGAAAAGGAATTTGAATCATCTTGATTTAGTAATTCAATATATGGCTAAAAGCATGCTTGTCAAGTTTGACAAATATTGGAGTGAGTACAGTGTCATTCTCTCACTTGCAATTATTCTTTATCCTCGCATGAAGCTTGAAGGCATCAAGTATACATTCACAAATATTGATCCCTTAAATTCTAAAGAGAAGATTGAGAACATAAGAAGCAAGCTCTATGATGTTTTCAATGAGTACAAATGTGTGGGATCATCATCATCCTTATCCCAAGTTGTTGAAAGTGTATCAGCATCAAATTCTACCTACAACAATGTGTTATCTAGTGGGCCAACTACACAAGTAGGATCAAGTTCAAATTCTTTTATGGATGAAGACATGAATGACAATGATGTTTTTGGGGTAAGTTCGAAATACTCGTTTGTTGAATAGTTAAATGTCTATTTTTTTCATTGAATGCTAGTTTGAAATTTCAATGGCAAGTAGGTTACACTTCCTTTACATATATCATAGGATTTACTAACACAGTGTTCAAATAAGAGAGCAATTGACAAATCTGAATTGGATTACTATTTGGAAGAAGGAACACTTGATTCTAGAATTTCTACAAAATTTGACGTGTTAGACTTTTGGAAGGCTAACACGGCTCAATTCCCTTGTCTTTCTAAGATGGCTTGTGACATTCTTAGCATTCCAATTACTACTGTTGCTAGCAAATCAGCTTTCAGCATCGGCTCTCGAGTCAGAGTGCTGGCTGTCACCCAAGAGGGGGGTGAATTGGGTGATGGGATAAAATCTTATATTCTTTTGAATTTCTTTTCTTTTCTGAACCCCAATGAAGGTTATCGTTAAAAACTTGTTAAATGCACAATCGATATACTGGAAATATAAGAGAGTTAAGGGAAGAGATAATGCACACAAGATTTATCCTGGTTCGGTCAACCCAGACCTACATCCAGTCCTCAGGCTCCACCTGAGATTTTCCACTATCTTGTTTAAACCGGGCACAAGAGAAGCCTACCACAGGTTTTACGAACACAGGTTCACCTGTCAACCTTATCCACTGGTTTTACGAACACGGGATCACCAGCCAACCTTTACAGAGTTTTAGAAACCTTCTAAACACTCCCCCTTACTACCCGTAAGGTTATAACCCTGTTCTTAAAGCACCAAGCTTTAGAACAGCCTCAAACAATAGAGGATTTTATCAAAATAATAAGTTCACTAAATGAACAGATTGTGATAATCACTGAAGTACAAAAGATGTATGATGAAATACAAATCAGAGCTTAATAATCTGAACAATGTGTGCTCATACTCTTCTTTTCTAATGCGCTCAAACCATCATTTCTGGGCTCACTGATATATAACTAATATTCAGTGCAGAGCCTCTGTTTTCATTGTTGTTAGCGTATATTCATCGTGTGTGCGTCTATTTTTGTTGATCGCTATTTCTCTTTGATGTCTTCAAGTCTTTATATATGTTTTGATGAATTTCTATCCGTTGGAGACTTGGAGAACTAGCCGTTTGAGTATTTCTTTCTTCTCGTGCTTTAGCTAAGAGAGATGGAGACTCTGAGTAACGGTAACCTACTGCTACCTACTCCTGTACTTGCTGTCAGCTTTTTCACTAGCGCTAGCTCCCTTTGTTATCGCTAGCTTGACAGTGTAAAATCTGCACTTTAGAAACAATGTATTAGCTCAGCACATATTGTGCTATCGATAGCTAACAAAGCTATCGCTAGCTTCATAGTGTAATTCCAGTACTTAGCTTAAACAGATAATCATATAATGCACAGCAGATGTTATCGCAAGCTTAGTCCATTAGTTCAATGATAAAGACTCTATAGATAGCAAATCATGCTATAGATAGCAAATCATGCTATCGCTAGCAAATCTTGCTATGGATAGCAAATCTTGCTATGGCTAGCAAATCTTGCTATGGATAGCAAATCGTGCTATCGCTAGCAAATCTTGCTATGGATAGCAAATCTTGCTATGGATAGCAAATCTTGCTATAGATAGCAAATGATGCTATGGATAGCAAGTCATGCTATGGATAGCAAATCTTGCTATGGATAGCAAATCTTGCTATCGCTAGCAAATCTTGCTATAGATAGCAAATGATGCTATGGATAGCAAGTCATGCTATGGATAGCAAATCATGCTATAGCTAGCATATTCTTTTAGTTCAATGATCAGCGATAGAGAATTTGTTACCTATTAGATTTTACTTATTCATTGCTGAGGTAACCTACACTCTTTTACTTAGCCATTATGATTATGATTCTTATCTCAGTTTATTCCAGACTAAGTTACATGCTGTTATGTACGCAATTTGAGCTTATGGACATGTTATGTGATCATATATGCAATGCTTCAATCACAGTAAACATAATTTAATAGATAGTAGGAGATAAACACTTTATACACACTTTTTGCTTCTTATATTTATCTTTATATTTGACATTATCAAAACTAAGCATATCCAACATTCTCCCCCTTTTTGATGATGACAAATCTATCATGAAAAATATGTATGACAATGGGAACATTGATGTAATACATTTATCATGTTTTTCTTTCCCCCGTTTTAGTATATTTTTCATGCCTATCTTCTCCCCCTATTTGACATCAGCAAAAAGTTTCTGAAGGGATTTTCTACCGAGATTGAAAGAAAAAAAAATGAAGTTCATAAATTGAAACACATGGGAAAGGTGTGACTCCATGTTTTCTGAAGTCTTGCCAAGGATATGCAAAATGCTCAAACAAGGCATACATAATGCAATATATCAAAGAAGAATTAAATGTAACATTGAGAGAGAGGGTTTAGAAATGCTCATTTATATTCGGCAAAAGAATTGATTGATCCGTGAAGCCTAGTGCCTTCCTCTCTTGATCTGCTGTATCTGATAAGCCGGTATTGATACCAATTGTTATTGGGAAAGTGTAAGCCGATCAGTGGTTCATTGTGCTTCTGCATCAATCCTCAGAGTTAATGATGTGTCCGTGTGGAATATTGAGGGATGCTCTTTCCCAGACTAATTTCTCCTGTCATCAATGTTTATCTTTCTTGCAAGGAGAGGGGTTAATATAATCAAGGATTATCAAAAATTGATACCAAATGTAAAGAAACCTTAATGTAAGATAATATCATATTGAGATCATGAAAGGAATCTATACGAGGAATCATCTTTATCATCAAAGGAGATGAGCTTTAAGATATACACATGTTAAATTTTGAAGCTCCCCCTTAATCTATGCATTCAATTATTCCAGTCAAACAGGATATAGTAGATTAAGATCAAGTGGCAAATCTGACACCAAATGGGCATCTATTTTGAACAGACGCTGATATGCAATTTTAAAATCCAGCTTGCCAAGTGGTGACAACTAAATTCAGACACCAAAATAAATTTTCAAAAGTCTCAGTGCATATGAGATTAATTTATAAATTTTGAAGACAAATCTAACACAGAGCATAAAACAAATATCAAAACAGCTCAGAGATATAGAGGATAAAAACAAACCAAAAACCATGTTCTATCGATAGGCTTTGAAGCTGGATCTTCTGGACTATCGATAATATGACTGCAATCGATAGCTGCTTCTCGTTCAATTGATGAACCATGAAGCTATCGATGGCTGAGCACCATGAAGACTACTTGCTATCGCTAATAAGAGCTGCAACCTGTGTCAGGCAACTTGGTACCCATCCTTGGGTCCTCATAATATTAGTTGCAAAAGCTCCTGAATCTTATGCAAATAAATCCAATTAATAGCAAGTGGCAAAATCTTCCCAAAATGATATTTATCAATTATAAAGGGTGAGGGATAAAAATGCTCATTTAAGATTTGCTCAATCAATGATAGCCTTTAATCCTTTTTCATAACCTATAGAATCATACTCAAAATACAAGCTTGTTTTGAAATCATTAGTATGATTCATTTTTCCAGCAAAAATATAGAAAACTCAGGATAAGGTTTGAAATAATTTGCTTATGCTTTTATGTTTAAATTCAAATAAAAATATTTTCCATAAAGCATAAAAGGCATTTGATAAATAACTTTCTCAGCATTGGTTTAAGATATCATGAAGTATAAATGAGATGCAGATTTAAAGTGTAAAATCATTTTTCAAACGTTTTAACATCCAATGCTCATGTAGGAATCTGTGCTTTGTTTCCTATCGCTAGGAGAGGAGTTAGCGATAGTGGTTGGCAATATTGAGATGGAAGTCAACAATGAAGAAGATATGCCAAAATGCTTCACCTTTTAAGGATTAGAGAACATATCCAAAGTCTTATGAATAATAGCATTACAAAGAAGGCTTTGTGCTATAGACATGATAGACATAATGACTTTGATATGACTTAGAGATTTTCTTGACCTTTAGAGCTGTGTTCAGAGTGATATGAATATTCAATATTAGGATAAACACAAGACTCTAGATACTCTGAAATGATAATGACTGATAATGCATTTGAGTAAAAGGATGAGGGATGGATTTTTGAATAATAAAGTACACACTCATTTGTCCAAATAACTGGTCAAGAATTTAAGCATTTGTCATGGAATAGATTAGCACAGATTAGGCACTACACAACATATAGAAGTTAGAAGAAAACTTTAATGCATCAGTTTGAAACATCACCTTCCAAATTTTCAAAGATAGTTCAAATGCAATTGAGGTGAACATATTTTTCAAAATGCAATTTTATAAACATGCTGAGTTGAAATCTAAACAAATTTGAATTGTGCATTTTATAAATTCCACAAAAGATAAACTATGCACAATTTCAACTTTTTCAGTCATATAGCAATCTGACAGATATTTCATGACAGTAAAAGATTGATTGCTAATGAGATGGGAGACAAGTATTCATTATCCAAACAAAATTATATTCATTCAAGATAAGATAAGAATGATATCACCATAACTGCACTTGTCTAGGCAGAAGCTTGCTATCGGTAATGAGAGTGGCTATCGCTAGCAGGCATGATCCCACAGTCTCGGACAGGCTCATCACTTCTCTTTCCAACTATTGATAACGGACCTTGTTATCGATAGTGCTTTTGATGGCAATCAGCTCAATCTTGGCTCTTGTCCAGCATATGCTAGCGATAGTGAACTTCACTTATTGATTGGTCAGTCTGAGCTTGCCCATGCAGTAGCTTGATTTAGGCAGAATAATGTTGATATTTTCTTTTACAGGTTCAACACCAAAATCCAAGCATGAAGTTCAGCTCATCAAGACTTGAGTAAATTTCCATATAGATCATAGTCTTGAAGCTTTCTCTCCTTGTTACCTACAGAACTATAATTCTTTTCTTTTCTTCAGTATCCAAATTCATATGGATATGCTCATGGTTAGTTCGTAGGTATTCACATCATAATTCACATGCTAAAAAAAATGTAATCAATTTGAGATAGCTGAGCATAGTGAATTAATCATGACTGCATGCACAAAGATATATATAAATATATTCTTTTTCAAATCAATATGCATGTATATATAAAGCTATCCTATAAACATTGTAAGCATTTTGCAATTGTCTTTAAATCCAGAATTCAATGTTCATCCCTAAGGTTGCAAAGTGTAAAATCTCAATAAATGTTACTGATAATAGTGTAGGAGATTTTACCCTTGTTTACCTCTACCTTAGGTACTTGGAGGATTGCTTTGGCTCACCCAAAAGGGTCTAATAAGCTTGTGCTTGGGTAGCCATGTTCTCTCATGAGAGACAGAATTCAAAAATCTTCTTCTTGATGTATGAGGAATTCTATTTCTCTTGTTCTCCTCAAGGTAATTGAATGGTACTTTGTGGTAGCTCATTCTTGAGGTAGAACTTGCTCTTCTTGTTGCTGTCCACTGCTTCTTATGATTTGTACCAACAATTGCAGCAATGGCTTTTCCATGAGTTCTCCTTCTGTATGTAGATTCTGTGAATCTTTTCCTTGAAGTATGAGAAACTCTTGGATTCTTCTTTGTCGCCTTTGTACCATGATGTCCATTTCTTTTAGAGCTAATCTGCACAGATAAAGTACTAGATGGACATTTTGGTACCCATTTATATTTGGGTCCTTCATTATTAGCCTTGGACCTTACATGTCCTTTTGGAACCCAAATAAATTTATTTCTAACATTTAAATTTCTTCTAATATAACATGTGTGAGAAATATGACCAGATTTTCCACAATAATGGCATATAATAGAATGATGTGCAACATGAGATTTTATGCAATTATTGTGATGGCCAGAGGAACACAAACTGTTTTCATTCAAATGATCTTTCTTCCCAAAACGTTTTCCAGCATGATTTAAAACATTTTCAATCCTTGAAATATGATATGTGATAGGTTGTAAATCAGTTTTATGCAGATCAAAATTGTTTTTCTCAAAAACACAGGGATTGGAACTGTATACCATAGATGCATCTTGAGCTCCAGAGGATGATTTTGCAGATTCGTTCATGTAGAGCTCTTGACAGTCATCTTCCTCTTGTCCTTCTGTGTTGACTAAATCTTGGAAGGGCTCTGTGATCTCTCCTTCTTCAGTCTCAGCTTCCAATTGCTCATCAACCATAGATATGCAACTTTGAAATTCAGATGAGCTGTCAACACTTTCAACTTCAACAAGATGGTCAGAGGTATATATAGACTCCAGAGAATCCCAAATTTCTTTAGCACTAGAGCAAAGTCTGATTTTCTGAAAATCATTTTCAGTTAAGCCTTTATGCAGAATTTGCATTGCTATAATGTTTAGAGAAAACATTTTCTTTTCTTTCTCAGTCCAATCCATTCTTGGTTTGAAATCAAAATCATTTATAAGAACATTCCACATATGGTAATCATATGATTTTATAAAGCATTTCATCCTAGCTTTCCAAAACATAAAATCAATATTTTCAAGAAGAGGTGGAATGGTATGATCAAAACCTTCAGTAAACATATTATACCCAAAATCAGCCATGATCTTTTCACTTGAGATCGTTGGATCCTTTAAACAAGTGACCTGCTCTGATACCAAATGAGAGTGCTGGCTGTCACCCAAGAGGGGGGGTGAATTGGGTGATGGGATAAAATCTTATATTCTTTTGAAATTCTTTTCTTTTCTGAACCCCAATGAAGGTTATCGTTAAAAACTTGTTAAATGCACAATCGATATACTGGAAATATAAGAGAGTTAAGGGAAGAGATAATGCACACAAGATTTATCCTGGTTCGGTCAACCCAGACCTACATCCAGTCCTCAGGCTCCACCTGAGATTTTCCACTATCTTGTTTAAACCGGGCACAAGAGAAGCCTACCACAGGTTTTACGAACACAGGTTCACCTGTCAACCTTATCCACTGGTTTTACGAACACGGGATCACCAGCCAACCTTTACAGAGTTTTAGAAACCTTCTAAACACTCCCCCTTACTACCCGTAAGGTTATAACCCTGTTCTTAAAGCACCAAGCTTTAGAACAGCCTCAAACAATAGAGGATTTTATCAAAGTAATAAGTTCACTAAATGAACAGATTGTGATAATCACTGAAGTACAAAAGATGTATGATGAAATACAAATCAGAGCTTAATAATCTAAACAATGTGTGCTCATACTCTTCTTTTCTAATGCGCTCAAACCATCATTTCTGGGCTCACTGATATATAACTAATATTCAGTGCAGAGCCTCTGTTTTCATTGTTGTTAGCGTATATTCATCGTGTGTGCGTCTATTTTTGTTGATCGCTATTTCTCTTTGATGTCTTCAAGTCTTTATATATGTTTTGATGAATTTCTATCCGTTGGAGACTTGGAGAACTAGCCGTTTGAGTATTTCTTTCTTCTCGTGCTTTGGCTAAAAGAGATGGAGACTCTGAGTAACGGTAACCTGCTGCTACCTACTCCTGTACTTGCTGTCAGCTTTTTCACTAGCGCTAGCTCCCTTTGCTATCGCTAGCTTGACAGTGTAAAATCTGCACTTTAGAAACAATGTATTAGCTCAGCACATATTGTGCTATCGATAGCTAACAAAGCTATCGCTAGCTTCATAGTGTAATTCCAGTACTTAGCTTAAACAGATAATCATATAATGCACAGCAGATGTTATCGCAAGCTTAGTCCATTAGCTCAATGATAAAGACTCTATAGATAGCAAATCATGCTATAGATAGCAAATCATGCTATCGCTAGCAAATCGTGCTATGGATAGCAAATCTTGCTATGGCTAGCAAATCTTGCTATGGATAGCAAATCGTGCTATCGCTAGCAAATCTTGCTATGGATAGCAAATCTTGCTATCGCTAGCAAATCTTGCTATATATAGCAAATGATGCTATGGATAGCAAGTCATGCTATGGATAGCAAATCTTGCTATGGATAGCAAATCTTGCTATCGCTAGCAAATCTTGCTATAGATAGCAAATGATGCTATGGATAGCAAGTCATGCTATGGATAGCAAATCATGCTATAGCTAGCATATTCTTTTAGTTCAATGATCAGCGATAGAGAATTTGTTACCTATTAGATTTTACTTATTCATTGCTGAGGTAACCTACACTCTTTTACTTAGCCATTATGATTATGATTCTTATCTCAGTTTATTCCAGACTAAGTTACATGCTGTTATGTACGCAATTTGAGCTTATGGACATGTTATGTGATCATATATGCAATGCTTCAATCACAGTAAACATAATTTAATAGATAGTAGGAGATAAACATTTTATACACACTTTATGCTTCTTATATTTATCTTTATATTTGACATTATCAAAACTAAGCATATCCAACAGAGTTCTCACAAAATATCAGAGTAGTATTCTTCCAGAGAATGTTGAAGCTCTTATTTGTGCTCAAAATTGGCTTCTTGGTTTTCCATGGAATGTTAATATCAACAATTATGTTTATTTATCAAGTATGCATTGATTAATGTGTTAGTTTCAAATAATTATGATTTATGTGTTATGTTTATGTGGCAGAGGACGTCGAGGCCGAGAAAAAGGAAACCGCCCCAGTTCCAATTTTTTCAGCTTCAGAGAATGCTTCAAATACCATTGATTGAAGAATGAAGATAAATAGGTTATTATGATTTATTAGATGTATTTTGGTGTTGTATTAGTGACTAGACTAGTATATTAGGACAAGTATTTTGGTATGTTATGTGTGTGGCGACCTGGCAGGGAAAGAGCCAAAGAGGTATTTATTGGCGTATTGTAGACTGAGACATGTGTGCCACTGCCCAATGCCCGCTGCGGCACTGCAAGTGTGTGTGTGTGTGTGTGCAGGATAAAATTAAAAACTCTCCCATGAGTGATGAGTCCATGTCTCCATGATATATTGACATCCCATGTATTAGTGTGTGTGTGTGTGTGTGTGTGTGTGTGTGTGACTGTGTTATGTGCCCACTGCTACCCAGGCCTAGATGCTATTTTTTTTCATGTTGATATGTTTCAAGGTCCAACTTTGAAGCATGGGCCCAAAAAAAATGTTCTTTTTTTTCAAGGGAAATATCGGCCCGACAGCCCGATATTTTAGGGCTAGGGACAAAAAGTCCTAGCCCAATTTATTTCAGGCCAGAAACGGGCTGACAAGTTTGGCCCGCGGGCTGATGCGGGATGGCCTGAAACTCGCGGGCTGGCCCGAAATCCCGACTCTACTCTCGTCTTACCACACACGCTTTCTCTCTCTCATTCTTCTCTCTTTCTTCCTCCCTCTCTCTTGCCGTGCACCACCGCCCGGCCCTCCGCCGGCGCAGCAAGTCCCTCCTTCCTCCTTCGTCCTTCTCTCTCCTCCGTTTCTCTCTCTCTTCCTCTCTCCTATCTCCCCAGAAAATGGCAAGCCACCACCACCATTATTCCTCTCTCACCTCTTAGATACTTCCCCTTCTATTTTCTAGCCCGATTCGTGGCCGTATGAAGCGATTTAAAAATCTCTTGGCCGGACTTATTAGAGCTCTCCAGCGCCGGAATAATAAAGTTTTCCGGCCAACTAAATACATTTTCGAATCCTGTAAGTCTCCTCTACATCCCTTTGTCTTTAGTTTTTCGTTTGGCTATATTTGAAAAATTAGGCCTAGTCTAAATTGGTATTTCTGGGAGTCCTAAGCTTAATAAATTGAAGCTTTGACCTTGATTATGAGTTCCTCTGAGTAGATTTTTCATTGTTGGAGGTTTTCCTAATTATTAGGAATTTTTTTATTTTTGAATATTTTGGAAATTGGGACTTTTGATGATTTGAGGTGCTCATGGTTAAATTGATAATTTTAAGGTGTTTATTAAGATCATATGAGAATATTTAATTGAGTGGTTGGACTGGAATTTGCACCCAAGAAAATATCTGTGGATAAAGTTTGGAATAAGTGGGATTTTATGTAGGTAATGCTGTAATTCTGGATGTTCGATATGGGTTTATGGATTTATGATATTAGTTTATACTCAATAAAAATATTAATGATGTTAATTGGGTTATATTGGGTGTAGGCCTTGATTTGGGAAGGGGGATATTTTTAGGCTTGAACTTGAATTTATTGAGCTATTAAGGTTTGGAGAATAAATTGTGGATTAATGAATGGATTTTTGAGGTTGAGAAATAATTGGTGGATATTTGGAAAATTGTGCTTATGCTTGAATTTTATAAATTTGCATTGGTGATGAATTATGGGGGATTATTGGATGTTAAGGTTTAAGATAAATGGGTATTGGAGAGATTAATATTTAGGCTTGGATATATGTATAAGTGGATTAAAGATAAATTTTGGGGATAAGAAGGGAGAATATAGGTTGAATAGAAATTAAATTAAGTGACGGCAAGGAAAGGGTAATTAGTATTTAATTCCTATGTATGAATTTGTTCTAGTAGACGATTAATTATAATTATATGTATGTTCTGTGTAGTGCTTGAACTGTCTTGAGTCTGTACAGGGGGAGCTGCACTATTGTAAAATTGGTGCCAGCTATCAGGTAACTGCTTTCTGCTTGTTTATGTGTGTGTGTATTGTTAGTAAGTAGTTTGAAATATTATTATTTGATAATTATGATGTTATTTGGAAATGAGGTTTTGAATAACAACTGAGATATGATTATCAATTGATGATAGATGAGATCTTGAACTATTATTATTTTCATAATACAATGCCCTGTCGAGTACTATTTTGAAATGGCATAAATTTGTGATATGAAATATTTGGAACCGAAATACATGTGATTTTGGAAACTATTTCATATATATATCCTGGAAATACTGGAAGGCCTGGTGCCTGATTGTAGGTGTTGCATATCTATGTGTTGTTTGTGAGAAATTGTTTGTGTATATGACACACCGGTGAATTGGAAATTATGCCATTACGCGATGAGGTACCCTGTTGCGCCACTAGGGCTAATTGAGATATTTATGGGAAATAAATGAGAGAAAGACGTAAGAGGGGAGATCGCCCCTCCCGTATTCAGAAAGGACAGAGATCCTTCTGATTATTGGTGTGGTTCAGGGAGGGTAGACAGTCTCTCGTAAACTGCCCGTGGTAATCAGGGGCGCGGGTAGAAGGTCTCGACTGGTCCCACATATTTTTCCCAATGTCTCTAGTAAGATTCGTTTGGGTTGTTTATAATTATCATTGATATATATATATCATCCTTGGAGATAAATTGGGATGGGTTATTCTAGACTTATAAACTGTGAAAAGAGATTTTGGGACTAAAATGTGCATCATATGTGAATACATGAGCATGCTTTTTGAACTGACATATATATGTATGTATTCCACTGGACACCTTACTAGCACATACTGCACATAGATGAGTAGTTAGTGGTTACGTTTGGGGCTACCCCCGTTTATCTCACTTTTACAGGTTCTAGTAGCGGAGTAAACGGTCAAGGGAAGGATCCGAGAACTTCTCACTGAGTCAGTGAGTGATTCTGGACCAGCAGGACAGAATCGTATTGCTACTTAGGATTCATGCATATCTTTACGCTTTCGCATGATTAAACTTATTTTGACTGTTCTTTGAGTTCGAACTTTAATTTATTTTTGATGCATTATTTTGTGGGACTATTTGGTTGCTCATTATTTCTTCTGGGACCGGTCAAATATGGCAACTCTTATTGTCAATGGATCTTGGGAACATTATTTTATAATGATTATGAACGATTTAGTGCCTTGGTGTGATGGAATGGATTTGATATTGGTAAGTTGATGAGAATGTATAGTTTGAGAACATGAATCCATAAATACTGTTGGTTTTACAGAAAAGTGGAATATTTTGTGTATGGTTTCTCTTAATTATCATGATAGGGTATTTCCTTTCTATCATGGTAAAAGTGAATTTGTCTGAATTGTTCTTATTGTATTATATCCAAATTGCTTTAAATATCCATGTTAGGTGAATTCTTATCTAACATGGATAACTACATTTAAACATTGGTGATTTTAAATATCCATGTTAGTTTTACAATTTTAGGAAATTTCTTTTCTAATATGGATAAATAAAATGTGATACTTATTGCTTTTGAAATCCATGTTAGCGTTATTTAAATTTATGTTCATCCTTTTCTAACATGGATCTCTAACTTATTAAGTTGAACTCCTTTTTCTAACTATGATATGTTGTATTTATATTTGGAAGCTTATTTTCCTATCATAGTTAGCCCATACGATTTGATTTAAACGGAATCCATTATGAGAAGTCTTTTCTAACTATGTTAGCTATTTTACTAAGCTAATTTCTTTTCTAACATAGTTAGTGTTTATATTATGATTTAAGTTGATTAAGTGTATTTAGGAAGTTAATGTTACAGCGTGGGGGAGGTGACACATGGCAGCCATAAGGCCTAGCTAATTACCAACAGAATTTCCATCGGTAAATGCTGTAGGTAAAGTTTTTTTAAACTTTTTTTAAATTATATGCCACATGGCATATCGCCTTGTGGCCACTACGTGTCTGTGGCTAATTACCGATGAAATTTCCGTCGGGAATCTTTTGGTAATTTCTGACGAAACTAAATTTCCATCGCTAAATTATTTAGCTACCAGAAAATTACATAAGGAATGGTTTCCGTCGGAAATTCTATCGGAAAACTCGTTTCAGTCGGAAAATTGAATTTTCAACGGAATTTTTGTCGGTAGTTCCGTGTTTTGATTTGCACTCGACTTTCCATTGCTGAAAATACTCATGGCCTTGAGCAATTTCCAGAAGCAAAAACCTCGGCAAGGTAATGAAATCATTGCTATTCAATTGACAAAAGAATATATAAATACAAATTTAAAATTTTTTATTTTTATAAAATTTATACCATAAGTGAAAACAAGTTCTCACGATGAAGCACCTACATGTATTAAACATTAAACATTTCATTTTTCAGGTAGTACCTAATTAGTTTTTGGTTTTAATCATCACATCTTTAATCATCTTTTCAAAATTAATGTAGGAAGAACCACCAGGTCTTGTGTCCTCCTCTGCAATTTTCTTCCACTCTGAAGTCCTCTGTCTCATATTCTTCCCCTTCTCTCCTTCCATCAGCTCATTCACAAGCTTCTCCACTTCTTCTCTCTTAACATTAGTATCAATCTCAACTCCAATCCCCCAATCTTTACATGCATACCTACAATTTGTTTGTTGATCTGCAAAGAAAGGCCAACACACCATCGGAACTCCTGCACAAATGCTCTCTGTCATGGAGTTCCACCCACAATGCGTCAAGAACCCTCCAATTGCAGGGTGGTTCAGAACTTTCTCTTGTTCACACCAGCTTGCTATGAAACCTCTCTCTTTAGTCTCACTCAAAAACTCAGGAGATAGAATTACTGAGCCACCATTCACAAGGTCAGGCCTTATGATCCACAAGAAGTGTTTCTTACTGTTAGCTAAACCCCAAGCAAACTCATATAGTTGTTCTGGAGACATGACTGTGATGCTTCCAAAATTCACATAGACCACGGATTTATGAACCTTATGTTGTAGCCAATCAAGGCATTGGGTCTCTTCTTTCCAAAGGCTAGACTTGAAAGATAAAAGCTGGTTGTTGTTATGTTGAATTTGGCTTAGAAATGCAGGGAAAAGGCCTATGGTGTAAAGAGGACAGGAGAAAATAGAGGAAAGTGCTTTCATTGCATCACCTTCAAGCTCATCAAATGTGTTGAAACAAATGGCAGAGGCTCTGCGAATTTTTTCCATCATCATAATGCTAAATTGCAAAAAGAAATCATTTGGATCTGTGGTCCTTAGAAATGTAGGGAGATCCTTCAGCTTTATGCTTCTCATACCTGGAATCCAATCTATTTCTTGCTCCAAGTATCCATTGGTTAGATAGCTCTCATCTGCACATTAAAATAATCGAAAAATTAAAGCATGAAACATACAAAACCTTCTTGTTTACTTTCACTACAAGTAAGTGCTTTTGCGCTTTATGACAAAAAAATTCCCACACATAGTTACCTGGTATAAAGCAAAATCACTTAAAATAAGCTAATGTAAACTATGAAACATTTATGACTCACTATAGTGTAGTAGCATAATACCTTTGAGTGGTATAATCCCTCTATCGAGTAGATCTTGACCGTGAACAATGCCTAGAAATGAATAAGCACTAGCAGGCCAAAGTAGAATAATGGCTAGTCCAAGTGCTTTAGCAGCATCAACAGTGAAAAACATTGTAACATCAGAAACCAAACAGGTGATTGGAGGGAAAATGCCATTAGAGGCAGATTCATTGAGTCTACCAAGCAGGTTCTGAAAGGGAAGGAGACAATTGTTTCTTGTAGAGTCAGTAAGTAAGAGTAAGTCTTGAGTAATATTATCATTAGCAGCAGGAGGAAGACCATCTGGGATGGTTTCAATTTGGAAATCTTGGAGGCCATCAAGGACTTTGAGAGCTCCTGATTTGACCAAGCGTTTATGGTTGAATTCAGTAACGACAAAGGTTATGAAGAAGCCTCTAAAATGAAGGAGCTTTGCTAGTTTCAACACCGAGTTAATATGGCTTTGAATTTGATATGGAATCAACATAGCATGGAGTTTCGATTCCATGCTTTCTCTGTTTGTGTGTGTGTGTGTAAACAAGTATCAATCAAGTTTTATAGAGCAAGATGGTTAGAAACCGGAGCCATGTGGGGTGGTCCATCTAAAGCAGACTTGCATTAAAATGTGTGGTACGTGTGAGTGATGATTGGTTGATATACTTGTTTCGGTCCATAATATAAGAGATAACATGAGAATTTTTTTGTTAATATTATAAGAGGTAATATGTGAAAGTCAAGATGAAAAATGCTTAATTTTCCATTTTTACCCTTGCATATTAAATGTAAAGAAGTGAGATAACGTTTGTGTTTAACAAATGGTATGAGGGTATAATTGGAAAATCATATTAATTTTGCATATGGTAAATAACTCCACTATGTTTTCTTGGTTTGTGTAAAATGGTTGACTACCTCCTATAATATGGATTGGATTATAGGAGTACAAACTTAATGGTAGCACAAGTGGAGGATGAGTGTATAAAAGCCCATGTGTTTGTTTTCTAATTTTGTATGTTTTTCCCGAAAAAAAAATTCAGGTTTTGGGATACAGTTTGATTTGGGTTTGAGTGAAGGAAACTTATAGGATGATGCACCCATGTTTTTGGTATGTCTAGACGCTGGATTGACTTATTTTATGTGATTTTGCATTTAACCGGTAAATATGTTAGAAGAATTTTTTTAAAAAAAAAAAAACAAGAAAGCACTATTTTCAAGCTGTTCCAAATTACAATAATGGTTTTTGGATTTAAAATCACTTTTGTGCTTTGGATGAGGGCTCGGCTACTTTACTTTTAAGATAGGGTTAATATAACTTTTAATCCTTAAACTTTAGGTTAATTTTAGTTTTAGTCCTTGAACTTTAAAAAAACCTTGAAAAGATAAGGACTAATGGTTATAAATGTTACAAAGTTGAGGAACTAAAACCACAAATCTAAAGTTCAGGGACTAATATTGAAATTGAGTGAAAGTTCAAGGACCAAAACCATTTATTTTGAAGTTCAGGGACCAAAACCAAAATAGAGTGAAAGTTTAAGGACAAAATTAAATATTAAATTGGTTTCGGCCTAAACCATGATTTTGGAAGGGAATCATCCTGAAAAGCCTTACTAGAAAGAAATCATTGTTTTTTTTATAGAATCTAGTATATCACCCCGCTAATAACCATAGAATCTAGGGAAAATTAATTAGAGGTCCCTGGGAAGACACATAATATTAGAAAAGTCCCACTAAATGCCCAAATTAAAGTAGGGTCCCAAGGGACCTCATTTCTATTATGTTCCATACCCAAAATACCATTTTGCCCTCCTTATTATAATTGCCCTTGTCTAAATGCAAAACTCTGAAACCAATTTACTGTAACTCACTCTCCCTCCAGCAGCGAGTTCAAGAGCACTCACCAACATCTCTCCTTCATCCATCATCCATCTTCCATTTTCGTCCAACTAAAATCATGGAATCTGATTTTCGTCCAACATCTCTTCCATCTTCAACTAGTGGTATGTTGAGAAAATCAATTTCCCATGTTTGTTAGGAATCTGATTTTGAGATGAATGTTTTAAAACAAAGGTCAAAACTTTCCATATAAATGTAATTTTGGTTGAATGTTTGAACATAAAATATGCTTATACCCTTGTCTTAGTGATTTTTTGTTGCATTTATTTTGTAAGTTGGTTTCTCATTAGTTGTTGATGAGGGATTGGGTTGGTGCTATGTTTAGGGGTGTATAAACTCTGTTTTTTCGTCCAAAAACAGGGGAAATCCGAAAAGGCTGTAGCTTTTTCGGTTTTCACATCAGTTGAAATTTGTGTTGTCGTCAGAGCTCAAATAGTTGTTATTGCAGGTCATTCAGTTGTAAATAACAACTTTCTGGAAGACAGTTGAAATTTTGAATGAATTTTATTGGGGATGGGTTTTGTGCTCTGTTATGTTGTTCTAAGACATGGGTGAAGTAAAAGGTTGAAGCTTTGTTGGGTTAACACCAATGTCTTAGTATTTTAATAAGATGTTTTCATTACTTTAATATAAAGTTGTCACAGATGCTCATTAAGTCGTTATATCTGGTCATTTACTTGTGAATAACAATGTTCCTGTGCAGGATAAATGAGAAGATGGCGGGGACATCAAGGAAGCATGTAATATGTTTGTTGCATACGGGTGGACGATTTATAAATGGTGAAGAAGGTGAGATGCAATATGTGGGGGGCAGTACCATATCAAGAACCATAAAGGAAAGCACTACTTTTGTAAATGACACACACAACCCTCAAGCTTGTTTTGGAGAGGGTGTGAAACTAGTGTATAGTGGCTAATTTTTTGTTGGACTACTTGTCCATGAATTATAACTAGTGCTGAATGGCAAGTAAGTTGGCCATGAATGGTAAGTTGTCTTTAATGACAAATGTGAAATGATTGTGTTATAACTGATTCTGTTATGAAACTTGTTATGATTGCCCAAAAGATTGTTATACATGCCCAGAAGGTTGTTATGGACAGGCCAAACGTTGTTATAATGATAAGGTCCTGTTGTATATGTGTTGGTCATAATCTTGCTAAAAGGCAAATTTCAAGAAATTAAACGACTTGTGACAGGTGCCCAATAAGTTGTTACCCATGGTCAGAATGTTGTTAAAGACAGCCCAGAAGTTGTTAGTGCTAAAACATTTTACACATTGTCAGTCCTGCCCAATTACTTGTTACTAATGCCCAATAGCTTGTTACGCGTTGCCCAAAAGTTGTTACGATGGAAACCCACTTTCAGGTATCCCTGGGCTAAAAGGAAATTTTCAAGAAATTAAACGACTTGTGACAGGTGCCCAATAAGTTGTAACCTATGGTCAGAATGTTGTTAAAGACAGCCCAAAAGTTGTTAGTGGTAAAACATTTTACACATTGTCAGTCCTGCCCAATTACTTGTTACTAATGCCCAATAGCTTGTTACGCGTTGCCCAAAAGTTGTTACGATGGAAACCCACTTTCAGGTATCCCTGGGCTAAAAGGCAATTTTCAAGAAATTAAACGACTTGTGACAGGTGCCCAATAAGTTGTTACCCATGGTCAGAATGTTGTCAAAGACAGCCCAGAAGTTGTTAGTGCTAAAACATTTTACACATTGTCAGTCCTGCCCAATTACTTGTTACTAATGCCCAATAGCTTGTTACGCGTTGCCCAAAAGTTGTTACGATGGAAACCCACTTTCAGGTATCCCTGGGCTAAAAGGAAATTTTCAAGAAATTAAACGACTTGTGACAGGTGCCCAATAAGTTGTTACCCATGGTCAGAATGTTGTTAAAGACAGCCCAGAAGTTGTTAGTGCTAAAAAGTTTTACACATTGTCAGTCATGCCCAATTACTTGTTACTAATGCCCAATAGCTTGTTACGCGTTGCCCAAAAGTTGTTACAATGGAAACCCACTTTCAGGTATCCCTGGGCTAAAAGGAAATTTTCAAGAAATTAAACGACTTGTGACAGGTGCCCAATAAGTTGTTACCCATGGTCAAAATGTTGTTAAAGACAGCCCAGAAGTTGTTAGTGCTAAAAAATTTTACACATTGTCAGTTCTGCCCAATAACCTGTTACTAAAGGCCAATAACTTGTTATATATGGTCACAATGTTCTTACAAACAGCCCTCCCAAAAGTTGTTACACAAAGTTCAAATTCACATAATTTATACAACTTGTCTTCCACCCTAAAACTTGTTAATAAAAGTTACTACCAAAAGGCCTAAAAATTGCTACATAAGGTCAACATCTATTTCTTCCTCTTTCTTGAGATGTCTTCCACCCTAGAAAGGACATTTTGTCCATGCAAATTGTTCTCGTGTGTGATGAGCCACCAGAGGCATTCAACCTTAATTTCACGGATATCATCTTCTGAGTACTTTGGCATCGTGTACCCTCCATCGTACTCCGAACCATCCCAAGCCTGTAACCATGATAGAACATGAACACCACAAGAATCCCTGCAAGAATACCGCCATATTTAAGCTTACAACAAGCACACTTGTTCAAAATAACCAACAAAGAAAATACTTACGTATCAGCTTGTAAATATACTTTTGCCCAATGAACGCGTTTTTCATTCTTATCAATTCGATCTAAAAGTTCTGGCTTAACCATCTAAATTATGTCCAGCAAGCATTCTCTCTGCATAAGTAAGCATATATAGTTCATATTCAAGGCACAACGATATCGCATCTCAACTTAACATCATAAAGTTACAAATTCAAATAACACACTCACAGCTTTATTAAACAGTTATTGGTAAAGACCTGGTACTAACAACGGAAAGAAATTACATAGGGATAAAGAACCTTACACATTGGGTAGCTAGGCGATCTTTTAGTTTGAACATGTCCTTAGATGCTTTACTTTTTTCTTATAGTATTTAGGCTCCTCGCCTTTCTTCTTCAGTTCTTCATCCATCTGTAACCCTATATAAGTCAAGTTGTCCACATATGAATCAAGGGCATAGAAGTGCATGTTCTTGGTCTCTATCACGTAACAAAACCAGTGGT
Source organism: Mimosa bimucronata (assembly GCA_037074515.1). Classification (NCBI taxonomy): domain Eukaryota; kingdom Viridiplantae; phylum Streptophyta; class Magnoliopsida; order Fabales; family Fabaceae; genus Mimosa; species Mimosa bimucronata. The sequence goes on from CM073441.1 coordinate 24,970,191, forward strand.
CATTGTGAAGCACTGGAGCAAAAATAAATTCTGCTTCACCAAGGTTGTATCCAATGTTTTGAGGCATGAACTTTTTTGCATGTTTTACCCATGACCAGCGTAAGGGATTTTCCACAATATTTTCCATGAAAAATGGGCAAAATATGTGCCTGGAGACTTTTCCAAACTTTTCCATTTGATCCCCAACCATAGTCGCCACGGTCATTGCCATAAACTACATTAAGAACAAATAAAAACTGTTACAAAACAACAATATATTAGAACATTTAAATAACGAAAAACATTTAAGGTCTCTTACTGTGTTGCTAATCCACCCACTGTCACGAAGACAATAAAGCTCACCACGTGATAAGTGGAATCCAAACATTTCAACAAAGACACTGATGAAAATAGTTGTGGCAAAATATCAGTCTCAAATACTCCATAAACTAAATGTAGGATATATTATAAAATACATGACATGGGACACATTAACTTACTCTTCACCCTCTTTAACACTGCATTTTGTAGTGCAAAACTGATATAGCCTTTCCTTATCATCATTTATTCTCTTCCTCTCACCCTTGCGTTCAGGTATCAACCAAAACGGACTTCCTATTGCTGGCTTCTTCTCTCTTTTAGACCTTCGTGGTTCTTTTTCCTTTTCCTTCTCTTCTTTCTCTTCTTTCTCTTCATGTGAAACATTATGCCTTCCATTCATGTCATTGTCATCCTCATCATCATCTGATTGGGTGTCCACTTTACCCCTCACCTCCTCCTCTTCCTCCTCCTCTTTCTCCTCCTCCTCCTCCTCATCAGTTTCCACGGTATGCATTTCATCACCATCTTCCTTTAGTTCATGGTCCTCTCCTTCATCATTCTCTATATGTGAGGTATTAGCCGCCTCATTACTGCCCTCCAATAACATCTCTTCTATGGTCATCAACTCCTTGCCTACAAATGTCATAATTTTATGGTAGGCCTTCCGAATGACCTGAAAAAGTCACATCAAATTAAAACCACATTAAACGCCTTTATATTATCATACTACAAACAAAACTAAACAATTAGAACGTTGCTTCACTTACAGGGTGATTAAAGTCCGATTCATGCTTTACAAAACTTTTTTCCCTTCTCCCATGCAATATACCTTTCCTATTGCGCTTCTCTTCCTTCACCATCTCATGCACCCTCTTGTAAGTCCAAAAGGATAGAGCATGCTCATAAGAAATCGCCTTATCTTTGCCAAGACAATAGTTTTGAAGACCATAAATCTGCACATTATTTTAATGACAAGTCATAAGGAAGCAAATGGCAACATTTACACAATCATATCATAATTAACAAACAATAAACACTTACCATTAGGATGTATATGCAACCGTCCACATTTCTCCTTTTATCGACCTTTCCTTTCCTTAACTCCTTCTGATAATCATCAATTGACTTGCAAAGTACGTCTAATACAAGTGATGACCAATCAAAATTTGCCAAACAATTTGCTGTCAAGACCATGATCTTCAATATATGATTGCTCACTCTAACATCTGAACTGGGACACAAAACGATCCCCAGTGCATACAAAACAAATAAGAATTCGAAGTCCTTATCTTTCTCATCCATTTTGATTAGCCATTCTCCTATTGTCTTGTACGCGACTTTGCTGTACACTTTTTTATATTCATTCAAAACTGTATTTTCATCATCCACCATCTCTACCTTAATTTTGTTTCCCTCACAAGGTATTCCCATTAAATCATGCACATTTTCTGCAATGATTTGCATTGGAGTGTCTCTTATGCACATTACCTTTGTTCGAGGGTTGAAGGCACACATCAACTCCCCACAATATTCTCTCAAAATTGAAGGACAACACACCTCAACCAGTTTATCAAACCCTATCTTTTTCAACCTATTCATCAGCACCTTACTACTTTTCACATGATTGCAAACGTTTATCAATTGGTTAGGGGCACACCTTGTGTGAAAAGGAACCCTATATGACTCACAATCTAACGTACGAACCCTTACTTTACTAGCTTCTTCACTATATGCCTTCTTCGTCTTCTCGGGCAACCTTGCCCAGGCCTCTTTTAACTCTTTATTGCGGGACTCTAATGATTTGTTTTTCCCCGGGTTTTCCTTATAAAACTTCTTGGTAAAGAGTGAAAACGCAGTGATTTTCAATTGATCTCTACTTTCCCTTCCTTTAACCATTCTCTTAACCTAAAATAGAGAAGACAAAAATTATAACAAAGCTCAAATAACCATATCTCTAATTGCATTTGAGTTACCATAAAGATTCAAAGTGCTAATGTAATAACCACAAGACCATTGTAAACCAGCCGTAACATGATAGACATATGAAAATATGCATAAAAAAGGTACAGATGTATTATAAATATAGATTCCTGAAAACCAATGAATTAATTGCAATTAATTGCCTCAAATTGTAAATTTTCGTACACCTCCACTAAGTCTTGCAGGACCTTTCTTGCATGTAATTTCACTCTATCAAGTAATAGAGACAAAAACTACCCGATATAGATTGAACCAATACGGATATAGACTGAAGAAGAAGATCCCTAAGATCAGCGTTTGCTATTCTTGTATCATTGAAGTGGGTAACGACAAAGGTGACCTATAAAAAACAAATCATACACAATTCAAGAATCATCCACCATAAATCATACACAATTCAAGAATCATCCACCATGGATAAGAAACAGACAACAACCCCTATTTTTTTTAGTAACAGACAACAACCATTATTAAACCAAAGATGCAAGTAAGCCATGACATAATTGCTCATTGATTTGTTTAAGCAAATTACATTCATAACACAAAAATTCCACAATTCAAGCTATTAAAAACTACTCAATCACTTGACAATCACACTAGACAAAGCAAAAACAGAGGAAAAAATCACCAGCAATCCATATCTTATAGGTTATCAGTAGACAACAGTCCCAATCAAGATATACTTGGATACAAATGCTCAAGCCTTAAATCTATTCAATGCTTCCGAAAATGGGCTGGATAAATAATTATAATAAATGTAAATGGGCTGGATATGGTAGAAGTCAATTGAACAGTTTTAATTGACTTAGATCCACTCTTCAAACTTGTGTTCCGAAATCAATAAAAAGCAAGCACAAGCGAGCTAATTGATTGCCCATCATTGATTTCTTTTTCTGGCTTTTACAGTTCTTTAATTTGTTTCACCAGAGCCTGATCAAAAGACAGTTTCATATGCGATCCAAGTACATATATTGAACAGATCAACAAAAGAAGAAGGGAAAAGAACATGGGCTCATAAATTCATAAATTCATTATCAAGAACTCTTTTAACAGTCTTAAACACATGTGAATCTAACACATACAAAACACCCTTCACAAGCACAACTCCTTCATTCAACATATTTACTATGACCCAATACATACATTCCTCAGTCTCTTCATGACAAAATGACACTGCACTCACAGAAACAAAATAGAGCTCGCTTTTCACTCATAAATTTCCTCATTTTGTTGAACACCAATACAAAAGATCAATGTCCCCTTCTTTAGCCGATAGAATGATTTAAACAACCAAAATAAATGACAGACAGGAAAACCAAAAAATTATGTGAACTGAGAAGCAGTTAAAACAAACAATTTATCTTGACAGGCAAAAGAACAATAAAAATGCCCAAATGCCAAGTCATGATGCAGTTATACCTGCCAGGGGGCTCGGCGCTGAACAGGGGAGAAGAAGAAAGAACAAATCACGCCTTCTAACGCCGGGGAGAAGAAGAAAGAACAGGGGTCTCGGCGTTGAACAGGAAAACCTCCACTATGAAGTTTGAAATCCTTCCATGAGAAGAGAAAGCTCACTTGACTTCGGAAATCGACGACGATGCCGGAAATCGCTGAACAGATGTTGCATGCCAAGATGGCCTCACCGACGCCGGAAATCAACAGCCAGATGTGACGGAACGCACAAGAGCTCTTTAGATTTGCAAGTGGAATGTGTGATTTTGGAGCCCTAAGTCCCAGCCCTTTCCTTCTTCACGGCACGGCACTAGCAGGAGAGTGAGTGAATTCTTCAATTCTTTGTTAATTATAAGGGGAGGGCAAAATGGTATTTTGGGTATGGAACATAATAGAAATGAGGTCCCTTAGGACCCTACTTTAATTTGGGCATTTAGTGGGACTTTTCTAATATTATGTGTCTTCCCAGGGACCTCTAATTAATTTTCCCTAGAATCTAATCCCCTTAAGACATGCGAAATGAGATTTGACTCTCTCAATAAAGCATTTTTCATACCTACGGTGTGGCCATGGTTCAACCCTAGGATACACTTTTTTAAGAACCTACATATTTTTTGGGCTGGTGTAATTTTGGAAGTCTTTTTGGTCCAAAAGAGCTTCTAAAGGTAGAAAAGCCAGAAGCCATTAATCATCTACCAATTGTGCTGATGTTTATTGGTGGAACCAAGATTTTTGTTTTGTTTTTCATGTTGCTGCCATGTATTTTTAGTTTGTTACGACACAACCATGGAGAGATTAATAGGCTATCTCATAGAAGAAACGTACAGGAAATTGAAATGCACAATCATGGAGTGATTAATGGAAGACTCAAAATTGCCATATGATATATGAATACTTGCTAAAATACCTGGGACTCTAAAATTATGATCATTATTACCTTCTAATATAGAGAGTTAATATTTTTAAGTAAAGCCATTTAAATATTTGTATGCGTATCTTGATAAATTTAAGAGTGAGAATAATATTTTATTTAAAGAGGAAAAATATTTAAAAATATTTAAAATTAAAATTTAAGGGAAAGCATCAATTTTTCTGGTAATTTAAATAAAATACTAGCACCAAATTAAACATATCAAAATAAAGAATTTCATTTTTATTTTTATGAAATTGACAGAATTTTTGCATTGAAGACATTCCTTTTTTGTGAAACTGTCAATTTCATTAAAAAATAAATATCAACAATGTATGAACACAATAGAGACAAGTGTCAGTCAAACTACTCCTTCCATATGTATAAGAGCTCAAATGGCAAAATCATGTATATTAAGAAAGTAGTTGAAAATGTTAAATATATTTAAAATAATTTTTATTTTTTAAGTTTACCCATATTTATGATGGGGTATATAAGAGAGAGAAGTATGATAATAATAATAAAATGCGTAGAAAAGAGAATGTCAATAAAGAGAATAATGATAGATAAAATAAAAAAATACTCATTAAATGCTTTGACAAATATTGACAAACTCTTATAAAAATCGGACAAACACATTCAAATTTTGGGCTCGGAGGGAGAGAGTACCTTCAAAGAAGGATTCTAATTTCTATTCCAAAACCTCTAAAATGTCAAAACATTTACAACATATACAAAATAAACAAGGATTGGAATCATCAAACTCTTGAAAAATCTATTTTTATTATCCTAAACTTCTTTGAAAGACATTATTTCACTTTCTACTGACACTTTAGTCATTATCTTGGACAAATCACTAAATCAATATTGAGAATATTGTATACTCTATGAAAGTTTTAAAGTTAATTAGTTGCAATGAAACATATTAGAAGTGATTTATAAATCAAATTATGAGAATATAATAAAGATTGATTGCAATATAGTTTGAAGACAATGACTTCCTCCTAAAATTCATGTCTCATTTGAATGAGGTGGTTCGTTGTTGTTAACAATAAAGGATTTTTTTCTTTACGAAAACAAGAGCTATGTGTTTAAGAGCCTCACCTAACTATGTCTTGAACTTATTTTTTTTATATGGGACCATGTGGAAAAAGCAGGAGCCACAATTAATTTTTTATAAACATACTATCGTTCATTAAAAGTAATTTTAAAATTTGTCAAATCCTCACTCGCTATTATAAATATGAGTTTCACTTTCATAAAGAATTCAAACATTAATTGATTCACCATATCTTGAGAAGTTAACCCCTTGTGCTAAAATCAAACCCCTTTATTAGAAGTATGGTTGTCAAACCCGTGAGTTTAAACAAACTTGTGATAAGAATGTAAAATCGGATTGTAAACTCATAAGAGTTTACTTTTATTAATAAATATGAGTTTAAAATATATAATTAAATGAGAAATACATAACAATAATTTGACTTAAATATATTTTAAATATGAATAGTTCATTTTGAATATATCGACATTCATACTTTATCAAACTTAAAAAAGAAATTTTTGTAAAATTAATATATAAATTCATTGAATATGGTCAAATAAAAATAATTACTATGAGATTTAAAGTAAATTAACAAGATTATTTCGTAAAGTAAAACGTAAAAACGGTAAATTCGGTGTATAAACTCGTGAATTTAATCGATTTTACACCAAATACGACTTTAAGTGAACCGTGACAAGTTTCGGGTAGGTAGAATCGTAGAAATAGTAAAATCAGAGAGTCAACTCATGAGTTTAACAACAATGTTACAAGTTTTTTGTCAACAAGTACTTGTTGCCTAAGAGGGATGAGGGTTATTTTTCACTTGTTACCTCAGAAGAAGGCGAAATGATCAAACTATCAAAGATTGGTTTCATCAATGGGGGCAACATTTAAAAGTGCATAAAATATGAGAGGGCTATGATTACTTTGACATTTCCATAATTAAAATTAAAACTTTATTCGGGTTGGTTGGGAGCATGCTTGTGGAGGGGATTGTTGTAAAACTCGTGAGCTAACTTTCCGATTTTAATGTTTTTACGGTTTTACCTGATAAAAATGTGTTATGAGCCACTTAAATTTGTATTAGCTGTAAATCCGGTTACATAATGAGTTTACCGTTTTTACGCTTCTACCTTACGAAATAATTTTGTCAACTTGCTCTAAATCTCATATTAATAATTTTCATTTGACTATATTCAATGAATTTCTATATAAATTTTATAAAAATTTCTTTATTGAGTTTGTTAAAGTATAAATGTTGATATATTTAATATCAATTATTCATATTTAAAATATATTGAAGTCAAATTATTGTTATTTTTTATATTTCTTATTTAATTATATACTTTAAACATGTATTTATTTATATAAGTAAATTCTTACGAGTTTATGATCCGATTTTGCATTCTTTTAACAAGTTTACTTAAACTCACGAATTTGATAACCTTAATTATGACTATTAATTAATTATTTTATTTAATTTGATCATTTTTAGAAATAAAAATTATAATTTATACGATTTACATTTGATCTAAATAATTTTACAGCAAAAAATTTACAACATATAGAAGAATAAGTAATGATGGTAATTAATGTCAATTGGAAAGATAGGCGAAACCAAATTTGATTCAATACAAACACAAAGATGAAATTCAACAATTACATAGTCTATAGTTTTAAATACAAATGAAATCCGAACATAAGAAGAACAAATATTCAAGGAAACATATGGAAATCCACGCTACATAATTGGAACTAGAAAAACTTCCCTAAAGTGGATTCAATGCTTGCTTCAAATCATCCCATGGTCTAAGAGAGCATTTGGTCAAATTAGTTCATCGAAGAGGAGAAGAAGTCACCCAAAAGCAGCTGCAACTCGAACTCCATGAAGAACCGATGAAGAATTATGGGATGGATGAGAGAATGGGTGGAATTTTGGCCAAGAGAGAAGAGGAAAGGAGGGGAGGACAAAATTTTTGAGATGTATGTGTGAAAATTCGTTGGTCCCCCTTATGTAAAGCAAGAAGGCAACTTAAAACCTTTTAAATTGGCCTAGGGTAGCCTATTCTAACTAGGATTAATAAATAGAAAAGGTTTGGGGAAGATCCAATCACTTAATCTTCAAGAAAGCTAGCCAAAATAGGAAGTGATGGTTAGAATAACAAATTTGGAATCTTCTTAACCTCAATCAAGCATAGGGTTGCCTATTCTTGTAGAAATAACAAATAGGAAATATTTTAAACAAACTCAATCAATTAATCAACCAATACAATTGAAATAGGAAGTTTCATATTCTTGTTTATTTTACCAATTAGGAAAGTTTAGAGGCCAATCTATTAGGCTCAATTAATCAATCCAGTTTCCTAATTAGTAATTTTCTATGGTGCAGAATTTCTTTTTTTTTTGTTTTTTGCATAAGTTCCCTATTTTGCTTTGTTCTTACTTTGACTTTTATTCTTTGCATCTACAATGAAAAATTTAAGCACATGTGAAGTATTTCAAGTCTAGAAATAATAAATGCATGACTTAAATGCCTAATATGCTCAAATTATAATGAAAATACAATTAACTTTCTAATCTTGTACCTTAAGCATAAAAGTGCCTAAATCCCCATTTAATAGCCTAGAATAAATGCTAATTTCCTATAATTAGTAAATAACAACATGTAATAATCAAGTGCAATCAGTAATCCTTACATAATATTACAAACTCTTAAATTTTAAATAACTTATATTGTCATGCGACTCATACATGCAACAACTGAAATATTTATCTTTGATAACATTTGTATTTGGGAACGTTATATATTCCAGCGTTAATTTACGTATCCAACAACTCTGATTTTTTTTTTGGTGGAAAAAAAAAACTGTGATTATTTTACTATAGCACTTGATATCTTAATAAAATTTTGGTTCATCTAGTATCCTAAGATTTTTTTTTCTAACAGTATTCAGCATTCTAAATAAAAATATTTTTTAATAATACTCAGTATCCTAAATTTAATGTGCTTGTTGTTACTAAAAAATAATTTAAAGTCAAAATTTTACCAAAAATTTTTTATTTGCAAAACCCAGTTATGGGTTAATGTTCCATTTTGTTAAAGTCATTTTTCTTCTTTTATACAAATTCAACTTGGATATGATATAAATATAGAACGCTACATATAACATAGCAAATGGTCTTGCGAACCTAGTGACATGAGAGCGAGAGGTTGTGGATTCAATTACATTTATAATTTCAGGTCAATAATGCATGCCGCCCCTTTCATTAAAAAAAAAAAAAAGGCTATAATACAAACATGATAAGGCGGTTGTGGATTCTTTCAGTAATTTGATGGTACAAATTCTCATGTCCCTAGGAACTTTAGGCATTTATTTATCCTGAATTCGTGATAATAGCCCAACCTAGCAAAACTCTATCATTATTTTTTTGAGTAAAATATATTGACTACCCCTCTATTTAATTAAAATTATAGAGACTTCCCCTCTATTTTGAAAAGTGAAAACCAATATAAACCTCCATTCAAATCAAAATAAATGTTACATAAACATCCTTTCTAGTTTTAAAATTCAACTTCCATCCACCCAACTGTTACTTGATCGTTAAATCACAATGTTGACCCATTATTTTGACTAAAATACCCTTGATTAACATAAATAATAATTAATAATCATTTAAGCACATTTGTACAAACATTTAAAATTAATTTTAATTTATAATTTCATATTTTTATATTATTAAATTTATTAATTTTGATCATTTGACAATGTTAATTAATTTTATATGTTTAAAATCGTTTATTTTGAAAAATGATTTTTTACTTAATTTGAAATTTTTAAAATACAGGTTGGAAATTTTTTGAAAATATGTATATTTTAATTTAAATTATTAAATTTTAAAATAATATTATTTTTAATATATATTAGAATGTATTTTTTAATTATTTATAAATCTTAGGTAAATTTTGATAAAACAATGTTCATAAAAAATTAATATTTCTTTTCTCAAAATATACTGAACTGAACTTCAGTTTAAATTAAGTAACGGATATTAAATAGATCATTAGAATAATCGAAAGATATATGAGATATTTAGTACAATAAGGATAAATTAGTAAGGAAGATTTATTCAAATATAATTTTGATTTAAAATTTCACTTATAGAATCTTTTTAGAATATTCTTTAACCTTGTTAAATGTTGGATTATATTGTATGTTTTTAAAATTAAAGGGGAGGTTTGTGTAATAAAGTCAAAACAAAAAGAATGTCAGTGTATTTTACCCTTATTTTTTTAAAAGGACTGTCATTTTAATTAGATGAGGAAGTCCAAATAAACTACGGTTTAGCTGCAATTTTAATTAGAGAGATAATCAAAGTAATAAATCAAATAATTAATGAACCATAAAGGAACAATGAACTAAGTCAATCAAAGTAAATCAAATAATTAATGAACCATAAAGGAACAAGGAACTAAGTCATGATTTGAACAAAATTTCTACAACAATCAGCCATAATATACCAACAATGTCATTTACCAAAAAGAAGCAATCATTTATTATTTTAATAATACATTAAAACACTTTGCTCTCGCGGTACCCAATCAATCATCAATCAGTACTAAAAATCAAGACTTTGACCATTGATTATTCAACCAGCACAGATAATACATTTCCAAAACCGGTTACAGGCTATAACTGGTATAGAAAATCATAAAATATTCTTAAAAAAAATTATATTCAATTTTGGCGATAGTTATAGTCACAACAAGTGTCAAAGGTTTTTTTTTTTTTTTTTTTTTGCATCGGTTGTGGCTATAACTATTGCAAAAGGTGATTTTTTGTTCAAAAAGAAACCTTCTATCTAGATCGCCTCTTCCACCTCTCTGTTTACAGAAACTAGAAAAAACTCCTAGACAGCAGAAACAATATAATCAATAAATAGAAAACCAATAGTTGCAAGGCTTATTCATACTAAACAATCCAAAACAATAAACTACTTGTGCAATTAAATCACATAACTTATTGTAGAATAAAACACATGACTAATTAGAATTATCTGACCTCAGCCTGAGTCAAAAGTTGGAAAGTCTTAAAAAGCCAAATAATATACCAAATGCCATTGGGTACCCTTCTGGCACAGGTTTCCTTATTAAGCACACTTTCATCATAAAAACAAGTTCTTATCAGAAACCAACATAAACAGGGGAAAACATTTTCGGTTAGCTTTTCTTTTTCAGCAGCACATCTTTTATCATATTTTCCAAATTGATGTAAGAAGAACCACCAGGTCTTGTGTCTTCGTCAGCAATTTTCTTCCACTCTGAACTCTTCTGTCTCATTTTCTTCCCCTTCTCTCCTTCCATCAACTCATTCACAAGCTTCTCCACTTCTTCTCTCTTCACATTACTATCAATCTCAACTCCAATCCCCCAATCTTTGCATGCATACCTACAATTTATCTGTTGATCTCCAAAGAAAGGCCAACATGCCATAGGAACTCCTGCACTCACACTCTCAGTCATGGAGTTCCATCCACAGTGCGTAAGAAACCCTCCAATTGCAGGGTGATTCAGAACTTTCTCTTGTTCACACCAACTTGCTATGAAGCCTCTCTCTTTGATCTCATTTAGAAACTCAGGTGATAGAATCATTGAGCCACCATTTACAAGGTCAGGCCTTATGATCCACAAGAAGTGTTTCTTGCTGCTGGCTAAACCCCAAGCAAATTCATATAGCTGTTCTGGAGACATAATTGTGACACTTCCAAAATTCACATAAACCACAGATCTTGGCTCCTTCAGTTCTAGCCAATCGAGGCATTGAGTCTCTTCTTTCCAAAGACTAGACTTCAAAGATAAAAGTTGGTCTGTCTGTTGAATTTGGCTAAGAAATGAAGTAAAAGGACCAATTGTGTAAAGAGGAATGGAATAAATGGAGGAAAGAACTTTCACTGCCTCACCTTCAAGCTCATCAAATGTGTGGAAACAAATGGCAGAGGCTTTATGAGCTTTTTCCACCATCTCCATAAAAATATTAAACAATATATCATTTGGATTCGTAGTCCTTAGGAAGGTAGGGAGATCCTTTAGCTTGATATTTTTCATTCCAGGAATCCAATCTATTTCTTGCTCCAAGTACCCATTTGTCAGATAGCTCTCATCTGCACATAGAAAAAACCAAATGTTTAGACCTTAAATGCAGTAAACACAAAGAACATTAACACAGATATTTCAGGAAGAAATTTAGGAGCAACTAGAAAATATATTACAGTATATATAATATAATACCTTTGAGTGGTACAAGTCCTCTATCGAGTAGATTTTGATAGTGCACAAAACCCAAGAATGAATAAGTACTAGCAGGCCAAAGAAGAACAATAGGGAGTCCAAGTGCTTCAGCTGCATCAATAGAGAAGAACATGACAGCATCAGAGACCAAGCAAGTGACTGGAGGGATTAAGCCATTAGAGGCAGATTCAGTGAGTCTCCCAAGAAGCTTTTGAAAGGGAAGAAGACAATTCTTTCTGACAGTGTCACAAAGAGCGGTTGGGTCTTGAGTTGCATTATCATTAGCAGGAGGAGGAAGACCATCTGGGATGGTTTCAAATTGAAAATCTGGGAGGCCTTGAAGGATTTGGACTCCTCTTGATCTAAGCAAGCGTTTATGGTTGAATTCAGAGTTCACGAAGGTTATGAAAAAGCCTTGGATGTGAAGCAATTTTGCTAGCCCCAACGCTGAGTTGATATGGCCTTGAGCTGGAAGTGGAGTCAACACAACATGGGGTTTTGATCCTCCTCTTGTAACAAAATCCATGCTTTATTCCAAAACCCTCTCTGTATTTGTTTTATGTATGTGAAGCTTTAGTCTTGCAATATATAAGTGCGTGTTGGCAATATATATATTTTTATATATGTGTGTGTGTGTGTGTATTGCTCGCGTTTTCAAATCGTCATGAGTGACATAGTATAGCTGAAAAGAGCAAGCTAAGTTTCCATTGTCAAAGCCAGTCTTCACATATGGTCAGCTCTTTGTAGCATTATCTAAAGTTAAGACAATGGATTACCTTTATTCGTCCCCGACACTTTTGTGCATGGAAAGAAATTTGGAGTTTGGAGTGGATTTGGCTTTGGATTTCATTATTTAATTCTTCTGACAATGGTAATCGGCGGGGCGCCCGGACTTTTGTCATGTTAAAACTGAGCCAATAATTTTTTTTTGATAAACAACTAAACCAATAAATTTCTTCTTCATAAAATTGGCATATTTTTAAAATATTATGATACATTGGTTGAATTTATTTTTTTTGTAATTTATTGGAACAAATTTTGTCCAATGGAATATTTAATAATATTTCCCTTTCTTCTTCTCCTCCCAAAATTTTAAATTACATTCAGATTTATTGGAGAAATAAAACAAATATTTCACTTTTTTGTATTAATGTCAACAATTTCACCACCATGTTCATATAATGCTTGTCAAAAATATGCTAACAGTTATATGTTTATTACTACCTAATATCATCTTATCATTTTAAATAGAAAGATACTATCCGGTGAGAAGTATTAGAATTTATCATCTTCAGATATTTTTTTTTTAGAAGTTATATATACAGTACCACAATATATTTTTTCTTATTACCAAGAAAATCTATGTTTCCTTACAACAAAACAAAATTTTGCAGTATTTTAATAAAAATATATTTTCAAAATATATTTTTTATGATATCTTGTTTAATAAAAGTATATTTTCAAAATATCAGTCGGGCATCAAGGAAAAAAGGGAAGATCTGACCAAGAAAAAGCAATATAACATCCAGCTATTATTTTTTATTTGTATTCACCACATTAACCTTATTATGATGCATCCAACATTTTGATGTATTTTTCTTATGTTTCAAGCATCTTAATTTTATATATAGTAGTGTATCCATGACCTTAAACTATGAATAAGATTAGGATTCTTGATGTAACTGAAAAATAATATCAGGAGATGCTGGATGTATTTGGAAAATAGTATCAAGGTACTCAATGCATTATAAATATGTTTAAGTGTTATATGCTTTTTCAAAATAATAGCACAGTACTAGATGTTAAATTTGTCATTTTTTAGAAAAAAAAATTGTCATATTTTCGAGTATGTTTTTTATATATACACGGACATTACTTCTTTTTTTGACAACCAATGTTCCAACTACACCCCAATTGTAGTAGTTTACATGCAATTTTAACATTTTTTTGATAAATGATGCAATTTTAACATTGAATATATTATTATATACTAACTCTATCCTTAATATAAATTTAGTTAATTATTTTGAGAAAATTAAAGAAGTAATTAAATTACTTTAAAATATTTATATTTATCATTTTTCTTCAAACTGATTTTTCTAATCTATGAACTGATATATATATATATATATATATATATATATAATTTAATAAAACACATAAATATTTTAAAGATATCATATATATTCCATGGACTAGAATTAAATAATTGATTCGTTAATCTTCTCAAATTAATCATATTTCAGAGAGGTCATATATATAATGTAGTTTCAATGGCAAGAACATGGTAATAAGTGATTAACAATATAAGATAAATCTAACCCAAAAAATAAAAGAAAATTACAATGAAGTCAAGGTTAGTGGCGTAAACAAACTCAAAAATGAAAAGCATAAATAAATCATTTTGCTGTCCTTGAACCAATGATATAGATTATCTCTCAACTATTAATTTGTATGCTAATTTGGTCCTTGGCGCGAGATTCAGTGTTTGGAATGAATTTGACTTTCTGGGTTGGTTTGATTGTTCAAAACCTGTGATAATGACAAATGATGGCAGGGACTTTTCAAGGGTGAAAGCAAAGAAACTTTTTTTCTTCATAAATTGCCCTATTCTTTTAAAAAATTGGTTTATAGAAATACATAATTCATATATTTTTTTTATTAAGAAGTTAGAGCAATTAAGTGAAAATGGACTATTTAATAATATAGTTTTCTTCTCTCTCCAAACCATGGTTATAAGAACCGGACCGAGCCGGACGGTCCGACCGGTCGGACCGTCGACCGCTCCATAGGTCGGTTCGGATTTTATGGTCTGACCGTTTATTGTGTTAAGCCGGATCGGGCCGTTTCCAGCAGGACATTGGACCGAGAAGCGGAGTTAAACAGAGAACCGGAGCGGTTTTATAAAAACCGGGCGGTCCAATCTGAAACAAAAGAAATATGAAAAAAAATAAAATCAAGCCCAAAAAAACCCAAGTTTTTAAAAAGAAACCCAAATTACATCCCCAAATTCATTAGCTTCATATCTTTCTCCCAAATTAAAAACCCCAATGGCCATTTGAAAATCTTAGGGCTGTGAAATTTGATCTCCAAAACTCCAACCAATTGGTGAACATAATTTCTCTCACCATTCCTCTATTGTTGATGTTTAACATTTCTTCCAAGCTCTTATTCTATATTTAGCACTTGTTGTCTTTCTACATTTTATATTTCTTTTGAAATTTTTATCAGTTGCATATTTTATCTCTTACTTTTTGTATAACAGAAATTGCTTGTGTTCCTAAATTCCTAGTTATTCCATCTCGACAAAAATTTCTGCAACTGTGATGCTCAAATGGTCCTATACGCCTTCTTTGTTTTGCTTAGCTAAAGAAAAAATGATTTGTTTTCTAAGTCTCTAATGGCTATATATTTATTGGTCAATGGTCTTTCATTAAAAATTAAGAGGTGAAGGGACCATAATTTGTTTATATGTAATTTACATTTAAAAATCATATTTTTTTCCTTAATTATTACGTCATCGGTCCGACCGATCTGACCATGCGAACCGTGACCCGATACCCTCTCCGGCTCACCTTCCGGTCCGGTTTTTACAACATTGCTCCAAACTTATAAAAATATGTTAAGGTGCAATTTTTTTTTATAAATCTTTTTGCAAAACTGCACTTGGATTACCGTTGGAGAAGTGACTTTTTTTAGAATGACTTTTTTTAGAAGTGACTTTTGGATAAAAATCATTTGTGTGAAGTGATTTATGTTTGGATTTGTGATGATAGAAGTGACTTTTTTTCAATATGACTTTTAGAAACATGTTTGGATGATAATATTGAAAAGCACGTTTAGATGAAAAATTACTAAAAAGGGCATTATTTTCATTAAATAATACATATATAATATGCATATATTCTTATTAAAGGCTTAGTTTCTCCCTTATCTTCAGGAAAATAATTTTAAAAAATAATATTTTTCGCTCAATGGAGTATATTGTGGGAGAAAGTAGTTAGAAGTTGTTATGGTAAATTTTTGGAGATAAAAAGAAAATTTTATATTAAAAGAAATTATCTTATTTGATAATTTTAGGGGTCTAACAGTCTAATTTTCCTACCCACTTTATTAAATAATACATAACAAAAGGTGTGGGACCCACCAGAAGTCAGAAGTCAGAAGCCAGAAGTAACTTTTTTTTACTTCTGACTTTTCACGTTGTAGAAGTCATTTTGGACCAAAAGTCATTCTGAAAATAAAGCAAACCAAACATGTTTAATTCTTGAAATTTTGCTTTTACTTCTAGGATCCACTTCTGGGTGCCAGAAGTGGCATCCAAACATGCCCATTATGTTGTTATGGGTGCAAAAAAAAATACACATAAAGATTTAACAACAACATTAAATGAAGTCATCAAGCAGCTCTCTAAAAAATAAAACATAAAATTCAAAATCAGGGTTTGAATTAAGCACACAAATTCTTTTAAAAACTAGAGCAAAATCTTCTCTTTGATCCAAAGCACATAGCTTCAAATAAAAAATATTCACCTGAAATTACCATCATCCTCAGAATCGGTTCAAGGAGGACGTAAGCCGGCCACTGTCAGCATTGAAAGATTGCATGAACATCTGATGAATTTGTTGCCTGGGGACCAGAGGAAGAATTCTGATCTTTATGGTAGATATTTTTTGTTTGCTTAGCTGTTTTTTTTTTTTAATATAATTATGTTAGAGATTTGTATAAGCGTTGAGTGGACTTGACTTTTAAATCTCTAGTTACTGTATTATTCTGATGGTCCTTGGAAAAGAATGAATCTTGCCGTGGATGGGAGAAGGGGAGGGGTTGTTACACAATGCATTGCCCCAACAAATATGAATGATCAGTACTTTACCAATGTTTTGTTGAAGATTAATGCCAAGGTACATAAGATTGAAATTATTTCTAAGGTTTTTGGTTAAAAAGTGGTTTCCAATCTACATTTTTCAAGTGGGAAACCGATTTTTTGGACCTAACCGTGTCAAATTGAGTTCTAAGAGCTTTGCTAGGTTTTTTTAACTCATACCTAGTCTAATTTCACTTGTGAATCTTGGTTGGAGTTGTTTTACTCACTGGTTCTTTGATTTGGTCCTCTTCAAGTTGCATGTTGCTGAAACTGTCACACTTGTACTGCTTGTTATCTTTCATTGCAAGGGACTGTAAGCTATCTGATCTTGGCAGGGATTTTGGACACTGATTCATACTTGTACTGCTTGTGTGTTTTTGTCATCGAAGCTTTCATCGTTGAGAGCTTGGTAAATTGCTGCTGGAAGTTGGGCATTATGTTGTGAATTGTGCAAATTCTCACTTTGCTTGCTCAATTTTTGCATTTCAGCTCATTTTGATCTCCAAATCAGTTTTCCAAATCTTCATACCTGTTTTATACTTTATTGGATGGTCTCCAATTGCTTTAATCGATTCGATTCCACAATTGTTTTTTGAAAAAAAAATCAGTTCTGCTGAAAATCTGATTTTGTTGTCAGAAAAAACAAAAGCTGTTTTGCATATTCTGTTAGATCTGCCTCCCCTTGTCACTTTGCGTACTGATTTCAATTCTTGTGCTTGTGCAATTGTACCATTGTGCTATAGTTTAGTTAGTGATGGTCCTTCCCCTTGCTGAAATTCTTGACACAGAAATTGATTTGGAAGCAAAATTATGCAAATTTGCACCTCAAATGGTCAAATTTTACGTTGAAGTTTATTTTGCTTGGAATTCATTCCTATGAGTCATTTACACTGTTTTAAACTTGTGTGGATAGTTGAGAACTGATTTCAATGCTTTTTGCCCAAAAATGCTTTTCAACTCGAATTTTCAAGTGAAACTTGCACTTTTGTGGGCTTGAACACCTCTTTGTGAGTTCTAGGGAGTTTTCTATTTTGTTTTCACTTAACTTTAGTCTCATATGCCTTTTGGAACTTATTTGGAGGTTTCTCACTCTTTAATTTACTCATTTGCAAATTTTTGGCCACTTTGTGCATGAATTTTGCTCCACGTCAGTTTTTTCTTTTGCTGTCAGTTTTTGCAGCAAATCAGACTCCTTCCTTGCTACCTCATATTAATATGCCAGTTGATTTGGTGCAACTAGGTTGGCTTGGTTTCTGACTTGTTCGGCTTTTGGTTGTCAAATCTTGGTTTAGTTTTGCTGATTATACAACCTTCACTCTCTCAAAATCAGTTTTTGTGGACTTTAACTACTCATTTTGTGTTCTAGGCACTTTTGGCTAGCTTTCTAGGCTATACTTAGTCTCAATCACGTAAAGAAACTGGTTTAACCCTATTTCTACTCAAAATACATTGATTTGCGCAAACAAAACTCTTGAGCTACACATTTTGTGCTTTTTGTGACTGTTTGTGCATATTCATTGTCCCTCTCACTTATCGAATGTGTTTTTAGCACTTTTGACTTGAATTATTGGTTTTCAAGACTAGTTAGTTGCTTGTTCATGCTGTATTGAACCTAGGCGCTAAATTCTTCACTTTGCTACACGATTGCAAAATTTGGACAGATTTGAGCTTTTGTGGTAAATCCTTCACTTTGCTTCTATCTTGGACTAATTGAGTTTTTTTTTTTTTTTTTGGGTTGTCCAGAAGAGATACTAGCGTATTCTTACTGTGTACAACCTACTCAATCACATCCTTCACTTGTGTGTAGATTATTTTTGCTCAACAACATCCATAGCACATCGGATGCTTATTTGGTCCATTGTGATTTGCTCTTGACTTTCCACTGCTGAAAATAATCATGGCCTGGAGCAACTGCTAGAAGCATAAACCTGGGCAAGGTAATGAAATCATTGCTATTCAAAAGAATATGTAAATACAAATTTAAAACTTTTTGTTTTTATTACATTTATACCTTTAGTGAAAACAAGTTCTCATAATGAAGCACCAACATGAATTAAACATTAAACATTTCATTTTTCAGGTAGTACCAAATTAGTTATCGGTTTTAATCATCTTTTCCAAATTAATGTAGGAAGAACCACCAAATCTTGTGTCCTCCTCTGCAATTTTCTTCCACTCTGAAGTCCTCTGTCTCATACTCTTCCCCTTCTCTCCTTCCATCAACTCATTCACAAGCTTCTCCACTTCTTCTCTCTTAACATTAATATCAATCTCAATTCCAATCCCCCAATCTTTACATGCATACCTACAATTCGTTTGCTGATCTGCAAAGAAAGGCCAACACACCATTGGAACTCCTGCACAAATGCTCTCTGTCATGGAGTTCCAGCCACAATGCGTCAAGAACCCTCCAATTGCAGGGTGGTTCAGAACTTTCTCTTGTTCACACCAGCTTGCTATGAAACCTCTCTCTTTAGTCTCACTCAAAAACTCAGGAGATAGAATTATTGAGCCATCTTTCACAAGGTCAGGCCTTAAGATCCACAAGAAGTGTTTCTTACTGTTAGCTAAACCCCAAGCAAACTCATACAGTTGTTCTGGAGACATGACTGTGATGCTTCCGAAATTCACATAAACCACAGATTTATGAACTTTGTGTTGTAGCCAGTCAACGCATTGCGTATCTTCTTTCCAAAGGGTAGATTTAAAAGATAAAAGCTGGTTGTTGTTATGCTGAATTTGGCTTAACAATGCAGGGAAAAGGCCTATGGTGTAAAAGAGGACAGGAGAAAATTGAGGAAAGTGCTTTCATTGCATCACCTTCAAGCTCATCAAATGTGTTGAAACAAATGGCTGGGGCTCTGCGAATTTTTTCCATTGTCATAATGGCAAAATTGCAAAAAGAAATCATTTGGATCTGTGGTCCTTAGAAATGTAGGGAGATCCTTCAGCTTTATGTTTCTCATACCTAGAATCCAATCTATTTCTTGCTCCAAGTAACCCGTTTGTCAGATAGCTCTCATCTGCACATTATGATCGAAAAATTAAAGCATGAAACGTACAAAACCTTCTCTTTTGCTTTCACTAGAAATAAGTGCTTTTGTGCTTTACGACAAAAAAATTCCCACACATAGTTACCTGGCATAACGCAAAATCACATAAAATAAGCTAATGTAAACTATGAAACATTAATAGCTCACTATAGTTTAGTAGTATAATACCTTTGAGTGGTATATCCCTCTATCGAGTAGATCTTGAGAGTGAACCATGCCTAGAAATGAATAAGCACTAGCAGGCCAAAGTAGAATAATGGGTAGTCCAAGTGCTTTAGCAGCATCAATAGTGAAAAACATTGTAACATCAGAAACCAAGCAAGTGATTGGAGGGAAAGGGCCATTAGAGGCAGATTCATTGAGTATACCAAGCAGGTTCTGAAAGGGAAGGAGACAATTCTTTCTTGTAGAGTCAGCAAGTAAGAGTAAGTCTTGAGTGACATTAATTTATCATTAGCAGCAGGAGGAAGACCATCTGGGATGGTTTCAATTTGGAAATCTTGGAGGCCATCAAGGACTTTGAGAGCTCCTGATTTTAGCATGCATTTATGGTTGAATTCAATGATGACAAAGGTTATGAAGAAGCCTCGAAAATGAAGGAGCTTTGCTAGTTTCAAAACTGAGTTGATATGGCTTTGAATTGGATATGGAATCAACACAGCATGGGGTTTCGATTCCATGCTTTCTTTGTTTGTGTGTGTGTGTGAACAAGTATCAATCAAGTTTTATAGAGCAAAATGGTTAGAAACCGGAGCCATGTTGGGTGGTCCATCTAAAGCAGATAATTCTGAATTTCTGATGTAAACTGCAACTTGCAATTGGTTGAAACACTCCTTTCCGTGGAGATAAGGTGAGAATTTTTTTATTAATATTATAAAAAGAAAAGATTTTGGTAAGAAACCCTGATAGAAGGTTATGTACTAATTGCAAAGTAATTCCTTAGCATGGGGAGACCGCTCAACATAGACTTCTAGTTCTTGATGTGAGAATTAAATGTATAAGACAAAGGCGTCGAGCAGTTTTCAACTGAAAGATTAAGTGGTGGCAGTTAAAGGGGGAGAAGCGAGAGATTTTTAAGAGAAATCTATTGGATGAAGGGGTATGGGAGCCACAAGGAAATTCTAAAAGCATGTGGAAGAATATGGCTATTAAGATTGAAATGGTTGCTAAAGCTACTTTAAGAGAATCAAATGTTTTGGACCACGAGATAAGGAAACTTGGTGGTGGGACAATGATGTCCAAGAGAAGGTGTGGAATAAAAAGAATTGTTTTAAGGCTATACACTTGTGTAATAATACTGAAAATTGGGAAAAGTACTGCTTAGCTAAAAAGGAGACTAAGAAGGCAGTAAGTGAAGCTCGTGCTAAAGCATACGAGGGTTTTATAAGAAGTTAGGGACAAAGGCTGGGGAACAAAAGATTTACAAGATCGCAAAAAGTAGGGAGAGAAACTCGAGAGATTTGGATCAAGTAAGATGTATAAAGGATGAAGAAGGTAAAGTTTTGGTTACTGACGAAGATATTAAGAATAGATGGGATGCCTACTTTTTTATGTTATTCAATGATGGAGGGGAAGGTCTATCTTGTGAGTTGGGGGATTTGATAATTAGTGAAGATAGACTTAATAGGTCGTTTTATCGTAGAATTAGAGTTTGGGAGGTTAGAGAAGCTCTTAAGAAAGTGGAAAATGGTACAACGGTTGGACCTGATGGTATACCAATTGAAGTTTGGAAATGTTTAGGGGAAGACTGTGTGTTATGGTTATCCGAATTGTTTAACGAGATTTTACGGTCCAAGAAGATGCCTGATGATTGGAGAAAAAGTACTTTAGTGCCGATTTATAAAAACAAAGGCGATATACAAAATTGTGCAAATTATAGGGGAATTAAGCTTATGAGTCATACAATGAAACTATGGGAAAAGGTGATTGAGCATAGGTTAAGACTAGAAACTAGTATTTCTGATAGACAGTTTGGGTTCATGCCAGGGAGATCCACAACAGAGGCGATATATCTACTAAGGGGGGTAATGGAAAAGTATCGAAGTAGAAAAAGAGACTTACATATGGTTTTTATTGACTTAGAAAATGCGTATGATCGCGTGTCGAGCGATTTACTTTGGAAAGCCTTGGAAAAGAAATGAGTATGTGTTGCTTATATTTAAGTTATACAAGATATGTATGATGGGGTGTTGACTAAGGTTAGAACGCCGGGAGGTGAGACAAAAGACTTCCCTAAAAGAATTGGCCTACATCAGGGATCAGCTTTGAGCCCATATTTGTTTAACTTAGTAGTAGATGCTCTAACTGAGCCTATAGAAGAAGAGGTCCCTAAGTGCATGCTTTTTGCTGATGATATAGTCCTTCTAGCCGAATCAATAGAGGAGATTAATGATAAATTAGAGATATAGAGAAACAAGCTGGAGTCGAAGGGTTTCCGTTTAAGTAGAAGTAAAACAGAATATATGCATTGCAATTTTGCAAATAGACAACTTAGAGGAGGTGACTTGGAGGTTAAACTGGGAGAGCAAACAATCCCTCAAGTGACAAAGTTTAGGTATTTAGGATCAATTATAAAACAAGATGGTGAGATTGATGACGATGTCAATCATAGAATTCAAGCTGGGTGGTATAAGTGGAGGAAAGCTACTGGAGTTCTCTGTGATAGAAAAGTACCTCATAAGGTAAAAGGGAAGTTTTATCGCACTGCTATAAGACCAGCAGTATTATATGGTAGTGAATGTTGGGCTTTGAAGGATCAACATGAGCATAAAATGGGGGTAGCTGAAATGAGGATGTTGAGATGGATGTGTGGTCGCACAAGAAAGGATAAGATTTGGAATGATTATATACGCGAATGAGTTGGCGTGGCACCTATTAGTGAGAAAATGGTAGAAAATCGTTTGAGGTGGTTTGGACATATACAAAGAAGACCATTAGGTGCACCCGTGAGAATGGTAGATCAAGCAGTCTGGAGTTCGATTAAGAGAGGAAGAGGGAGACCGATGCTTACACTCAATGAAGTTATAGAGCGAGATCTTTTAATAAATAATATATCTAAAGATTTGGTTACTGATAGAGCACAATGGCATTGTGTGGTCCATGTAGTCGACCCCACTTAATGGGATAAGGCTTTATTGTTGTTGTATTATAAAAGAAAAGATGTTAAAGTCAAGATAATAAATGCTTAATTTTCATTTTTACCCTTGCATATTAAATGTATAGAAATGAGATAAAATTGGTGTTTAATAAATGATATAAAAGTTAAATTAGAAAATCACGTTAATTTTATATATTGTAAAAGGCTCCACTATGTTTGTTTTATTTGTGTTAAATAGTTAACTGCCTCTTATAATATGGACTGAAATACAAACTTAACTTAGTGGTCAGCAGCATTCGTGGAGGATGCGTGTTTAAAAAAATAATAACCCATGTGTTTTCTAATTTTGTTTGTTTTTCCATGAAAAAAATTCAGGTTTTGGAATACAGTTTGATTTGGGTTTGAGTGCAGGAAACTTATAGGATGCTGCAGCCATGTTTTTGGTGTTTAGACGTTGGATTGACTCATTTTATGTGATTCTGCATTTAACCGGTAAATATGTTAAAAGAATTTTTCTCAAAATAAAAAATAAAAAAAATAAGAAAGCACTATTTTCAAGCTGTTCCAAATTGCTTACTCGGTTTGGTTACACAAATTACAATAATGATTTTTGGATTTAAAATCACTTTTGGGCTTTGGATGAGGGTTCGGCTACTTTATTTTTAAAATATTGGTTTCGGTCAAAACCATGATTTTGTCAGTTCAAAAAAAAAAAAACATGATTTTGGAGGCTAATCATCCTGAAAATCCTAACAAGAAAGAAATCATTGTATTTTTCAAGAATCTAGGCAGTATATCACCCCGCTAGTAACTATAGAAACTAATCCTCTTGAGACATGCCAAATGAGATTTGACTCTCTCAACAAAGCCTTTTTCATATTAATTGTGCTGATGTTTATTGGTGAAACAAAGATTTTTGTTTTGTTTTCCATGTTGCTGCCATGTTTTTCTTTAGTTTGTTACGACACAACCATGGTGAGATTAATAGGCTATCTCATAAAAGAAACGTAGAGGAAATTGAAATGCACAATCGTGGAGAGATTATTGCATGGAAGACTCAATATTGCCATATGATATATGAATACCTGCTATAATACCTGGGACTCTAAAATTATGAGCATTATTACCTTATAATATATAGTTAATATTTTTAAGTAGTGATTTAAATATTTGTATGCATATGTTGATATATTTAAGAGTGAGAATAATATTTAAAGAGGAAAAATATTTATAACTCAGGACAAATTGGGCAACAACTACTTTATTTTATGGTAAGAATATTTTCTGGACCGAAGTGTAAAAGACTTTCTTCCTAGGGAAAGCATCAATTTTTCCGGTAATTTAAATAATATACTAGCACCAATCAAATCAAAATAAAAAATTTTATTTTTATTTTTGTAAAATTGACACAGTTTTTGCATTGAAGATAAAGGCCTTTTGTTTTTTTGTGAAATTGTCAATTATATCAACAATGCATGAACACAATGGAGACAAGTGTCAGTCTAACTACCTTCTAAGATGGATTTTAAATTTTGTATTCAAAAACCTCTAAATGTCAAAATATTTACAACATATACAAATTAAAATAAACAAGGATTGGAATCCTCCATGATAATGGAAACTCTTGAAAAAGCTATTTTTATTGTCCTTAACTTCTTTGAAAGTCATTATTTCACTTTCTCATGGACACTTTAGTCATTATCTTGGACAAAGGTGATCACGAAATCAATATTGAGAATATTGTATACTCTATGAAAGTTTTGAAGTTAATTAGTTTCAATGAAACATGATGAAACATATATTAGTGATTTATAAATAGAATTATGAGAATATAATGAAGATTGATTGCAATATAGTTTGAAGACCGTGACTTCCTCCTAAAATATATGTCTCAATTGAATGAGGCGGTTGTCGTCAGCAATAAAGGATTTTTCTCTATACGAAAACAAGATCGAGCTATGTGTTAAAGAGCCTCACCTATCTATGTTTTGGAATTATTTTCTTGATATGGGACCATGTGGGAAAAGCAGGAGCCACAATTACTTTTTTGTGAACTTACTATCGTCCATTAATCATAAGGGCAAACCTCGCTCACTATTAGGGCACTAGATATGAGTTTCTCCATTAATAAGAATTTAATCATTGATTCACTATATCACGAGGAGTTAGCCTGCTAATGTTAAAAAAAAAAAACTCGATTTGTTACAAGTGTTTTGTCAACATGTACTTTTTGCCTATAGGGGATGAGGGGGTTTTTTTTTTTTTTTCACTTGTCACCTCAGAAGAAGGCGGAATGATCAAAGATTGGTTTTGTGAATAGTTTAAGACAACATTTAAAACCACATAAAATAGGCATGAGAGGGCCGGCTAGGAACTCCTGCATTTCCCCACTCTTATTTTTGTCTCCTTTTCCCAGTATCGGCCTTCCATTTGATCTAACGACTCATAACAAAATCACTCATCTCATCCCATTTTCTCCCACGAATTCTTTACATCTTTTCAAGATCAGTCGCAAATGGCTGAGACCCAAATAATATTGAGAAATTCTTGGGTGCACCCAGTGCACCACATCAGTTGTGTACTGCCCAGTTAAAATGCGCCACATCATCCAATTTAATAAGCTTAGCAGTCATCTTTTAATTTAATAAATTAACTCAACATATTTTCTCCGAAATGCATGCTTATTCTTTTTTCTCCTTCTCTCTCTCTAGTCATCTTCGTCTTCACGTTTTCCCTTTACTCCTTGTAGCATCCTTCTTCCTTCACCCAACACAAGACGACGACAAACCATATATAAATTTTAGATAGTGGATTCAATTTCAAGAAAAATAATTTTTTCCTCATAGCTTTAGATATGAAATAAGAACAAATTATATTTAACTACAGAGGGAAAAATACAGGCCTGACTACTAGAAGAGGGAGACATTAGTCTTCGTGAAGAGGCAAACTTCAGGAATCTATGGCAGGAGGAGGTAGGGCGGAGAAAAGTGATGATGACGGTGGGAGGAGTCGGAGGGTGAACAATAGCAGAAGATGCTGATGCAGTTTGGTAAGATGAGAGAGTAGGAATTAAGAGTGTCCATTCGGTCCCAGTCCCGGCTTTCCCATCCCGGTCCTGGCCTTCCGGGGAAAAAATCTTGGGACCGGGACTAGGAAGCAGGAAAGGCCCCGGGAATCCCGGTCCCCGTACCAGCCACATATATTAAAAAAAAATTAGATGTCTTGTCTCTTAGCCCACAAATTAGTGTTTAAAAAAACACTCTAATATTGAGCAACCCAGTCCAATTCAAAGCCCAATTTCATTACACCTCACCCCAATTTCCCCAAACCCTTCATTCACAGCCTCACAATCACTCATACGCTCACGTTGTGGCCATCGTCACTAGGGGTGGAAATAGGCCAGACCTGACCATAAATAGGCCTGGCCTGTTATGTAGATGATTGGCCTAAGCTTGGCCTATGGCCTATAATAGGCCTTTTTTTAAGGCTTGAGCCTGGCCTGTTTAAAGACCAGGCCTGGCCTGAAGCCTGTTAAAAGGCCTGTTATCAACAGGCCGCCTAACAAGCCTAAAACAAGCCTATGACTCAAAAAGTCTAAAAGTACATTTTTTTTACATAGCAATAATATGATACATACTCAGCAACGTAAGAACACAAATCTGATACAAAACAACAAGAGTCTAAAAGACAAAGCAAGTAAACATCAACAAAACTAATAGTCTGATACAATCAACAAAAATAAAGTGAAAAGTGATGGTAGATACGGAAAATGAAGAGGAGAAGATGGATGTATTGGGTTCCAAGGTGATGGATTTGAGTCCTTAGTATGAAGGAGAAAAGGGAAACGGTGAGATAGAGTGAAAAGTGAGGGTGAGTGAAAAAAAACCTTAGATACATACATGTGTAATTTTATTTCAAATTAAGGGTACAAATGTAATGTTACTAAATTTTTTTTAAAAAATAAATAATAGGCCTATACCGGTCTGTTAGTCCTAATAGGCTTTTGTAATAGGCCTGGGCCTGGCTTGTTTAAGAAAATAGGCTTTATAAAAAGCCTAAATCTGGGCCTGTAGCCTGTTAGGCCTGGGCCTGGATAGGCCAAGCCTAAGACCCTGTTAAGGGTCTGTCCTGTTTCCACCCCTAATCGTCACTCAATCTAATCAATTCATCACGTCCTCACACAAGCCAAGAAAGTAGTGTTATATTATTCTTTTTTTTATTACTTGAGTGAGTTTTGTGGTTCCAACTCACACAAGTAAGGAAGTACTCACAACCCACCACCTATGCTTCTCCTCTAATCAATATGTGTGTCAAGCTGTGTAAGCAAACCCGGACCGGCCCGGCCGGGTCAACCCGGGACCCGCCGACCCGGCCATGAGACCGGTCAGGGCAAGCAAGAAACCCGGCCTTCTTTTAGCCCGGCATGGCCCGGGACAACTCGTCCTAACCCGGTTGACCCGGGTTGCATTTGTTTTTTAAAAAATAGTGTTAAAAATTAATAATTTGTGTTTTTTTATTTTAATGATAATTTTGATATTAATTACTACTAGTTTAGTAACAAAAAAATTTATTTGTAGGAATATTTTGTTAACATTTATCTATTTTAACTTTTATTAGGAAGAATATTTAATAATTATTGACTACAATGTTAATGAATAATAAATTGATACTATTTATGTCAAAGAAACTGTAAAAAATATTGGATAAATATATGATTATTTTATTAGTAGTTCAAAATATTGAATTGGTATTTAATATTTAAATGGGATGCTGGTAAATTTTGAATTCAAATTATTTTATTTCTCACCGGTCTGGCTCACGGGTTGACTCCGAGCTGACCCACTGTCTCGACCGGTCTAGTTACCGGTCTCGGTTTGATAACCTTGGTGTCAAGTCTGTCAATCACATTTCGGCGAATCAGACTTTTTTTATTATATATATATATATATATTTTACACCTAAAAGGTGTTTTGGGCATCCTAAAATAGTGTCAAGTGAGCTGATCAAATTATGCCCAAACATTTTTTTTTTCAAATCTAGCCACTACAAAATTTTTCCAGGAATTCTTGGGGATTCCCGGGAGCATTCCCGGTCCCGGCAGAACTGGGAATTCCTGGGATCGGGACCGGGACCAGGACTGGGAATGAAACTCATTCTCGGCCTCATTCCGGGACCGGGAATCGGGATTCCAGGTCCCGATCCGGAGTTTGGACACTCCTTATAGGAATAAGGAGAATGTGAAGGACGTGAAGAAAGAGAAGCCTTCTTTTTTCTTTTTTGAATACAAGAAGCCTTCTTTCAAATGCAACAATGAAAAAAGTGTTACAAAGGAAATGAGAAAAAAGGATTTTATGGCGCAGAGGAAGAAAAAGCAAAGTGAAAATGGTGAAGACTAGAGAGAAAAAGGTTAAAGGTGATTACAGTGGAGTGAGAAGGAGCAAAGGACGGCACAAGTTGCAATAAAAAAATTTATTTAAATTAAATGATTAAACTGATGTTAATTAGAAGTTGACAAGTAAACTTACACATATGATTAAATTGGATGATGTGGCACATTTTAACTGGGCAGTGCACAGATGTGGTGCACTTGGTGCAAAACTGTCCGGCACTGACGGCTCTATCCTCATCGCCTAAATCAAAATCTGCTCAAGATCCAATTTTCTGAGGAATGGGCCCTAATAATTGATTGGTGTATAGAGAGAATTTCACGAGTTTTTTTTTGAATGAAAATGTATTCATCATTTCATTGAGTCAAAAGAAACCGAACTGTACAGAGACAATAATACTTTTAAATGAACTAGGAACTAGGACTAGTGGTTACCACGCTATACATAAGAATTGAAAATCGAAAGACTATTCAGGGAGTGGTTTACTACTGTAGCAATTTGTCTGAGAGTAGCTTCACAAGTGTAAATGTTGTCAGTAAAGGTGTGATGGTTGCGCGCCTCCCAAAGCTTCCAGCATGTGACTAGGAGCCCTACACGCTATGGTAAGTGAAGCTCGTCATTGTCAATTATCCCTTTTATCCAGAGGTTAAGACCAGTTCCATAGAAGTCCCTATGAATATCCGATGGTAAGATTTTAGACCACACTGAAGAAGCCAACGGGCAATGTTTAAACACGTGATCAAGGTCTTCAGCGTGTCCTGGGCAGAGGGAGCAGTCTTGGTGAATGGCGATATGTCTTCTGTACCTTTCTACATTTGTAAGGAGTTTCCCTTTTAGAAGGAGCCAGGCAAACGTTCGGATTCTTTGTGAGGTTGGTATCTTCCATAGCTTCACCCAAGTCTTGCTTGAATCATTCCAGCTCAATGATTCAAAAGCTTGGTATGCTGAACTAACCGTGAACTGGCCCTGATTTGTAAGGTTCCAGTGGCAGGAAGGGTTAGGCTCTGATGCTTGAACTCTTGTGTTTGCTATCAGCTGAAGGGTATCTGGGGGCAAGAGGTGTTGAAATAAGCTCCATTTCCATTCCCCATCATCTCCAATGAAGTCACTGATGGGTTTTTTAAGGTCCTCATCAGGGATGTCTGCATATGCGAGGTTCTTTAGGGGTCCGAGATCACCAACCCAGAACTCAGACCAGAATTTTATCTTAGTCCCATCCCCAGGAGATCGTTAACGTTTAACATGGAAGGAAGAGTCCTGCCATACACTATGAATATACCTCCAGAAGGCCGAGGAGTTTTTAGGGAACTTTGGTTCCTCCATGAATCCATACTTACCTTTCACGACTCTCACCCAAAGAGTGTCCTCTTGTGAGTGGATTTTGTAGATCAATTTTGCAAGGAAAGCTTTGTTTTGTGCTTCGAGTCTCAGGAGACCACAGCCCCCATTTCTTAAAGGTTGGCATAAATCATTCCATTTTACAAGGCTTATCCCTCTGGTTCCATCAGGTTTGCCCCATATAAAGTTTCTGATCGTTTTTTCAATGTTCTTGATGCAGGGTGATGGTAAAAGAGTGCTCTGCATGGTATAGAGAGGGAGGGAAGCCAGAACAGATTTTGCAAGGGTGATACGACCAGCGAGAGAAAGAGAGTTTCTCTTCCATCCTGCTAGTTTGCGATGTAATCTGTCAAGAATGTATTTGTATGTGTTGGTCGAAATTCTGTTTGTAATGAGGGGGACTCCTAGGTACTTCCCAAGAGAGTCAGATTACTGGAAACCAAGCTGATTGCTTATGCCTCTTCTTTGAATGGCAGGAATGTTTTTTGAGAAGAAGAGTTTTGTTTTGGATTGACTCACCTTATGTCCTGAGGCCCAGCAGAAGTCTCTCAGTATTTTCTTTACCACTCTTGCTTGTGCTGCATCAGCGTGGCCGAAAATTATGAGGTCATCCGCAAAGAAGAGATGAGAGAGAGGCACTCCCCGTTGACCCATCTTGATGGCTTTCCAGGATCCCTCTCTGACTGCTGCCAAGATCATCTGAGATAGGCGTTCCATACAGAGGACAAATATGTAGGGGGAAAGTGGATCTCCTTGCCTGATGCCTCTTTTTGGAAGAAAGCTTTGCATTGGCTTCCCATTCCAAAGCACCTGCATTGACGAGGTTGTAATACAGTTCATTATCAAACTGATCATGTGTTGAGGAAGCCCCACATCTATCAATGTGTCTTCAATGAATTCCCATCTTAATCTGTCAAAAGCCTTTTCTAGGTCTACTTTGATGGCCATCCATCCTCCCTTGCCTTGCTTGTTTCTCATTGAGTGAGCCACCTCTTGGGAGATGATGATGTTGTCAATAACACTACGACCCTGGATGAAACTGGATTGGTGTTGGCTTATGAGTGTTGGTAGGACTTCTTTCAGTCTGTTAGAGATCACTTTGGTGATTACCTTGTAAGCCACATTGCAGAGACTTATCGGTCTGAATTCACTAAATTGGCTTGGGTTCTCCACTTTGGGGACTAAAGCAATCAGCGTTTTATTTAGGAGGGGATCAAGGGGTTCTCCTCTCCATAGTCCTCGAATTAAGGATAGGAAAATTGGTTGTACTGAGTCCCACTGGCTTTGGTAGAATAACGCGTGCAGGCCATCTATCCCAGGGGATTTGAGTGTCTTCATTTCAAACAGGGCCTTTTTTATTTCTGCACTTGAAATTTCTGCACCCAAGACTTCAAGTTGGTTTTGCATAAGCTCAGGGAATGCACCTCTTATGGCAAGTTGGGTGACCATTGGTTCATTTGCTGAGTATAGCTCTCGGAAGAAAGATGTTGCCATTTCTGCTAGTTGTCCCTCATCTTCTATCCAGGAGCCATCTTCACTTTTTAGACGCCTAATCTGATTTCTTCTTCGCTTGATGAGAGATTTTGTGTGGTAATAGGAGGTATTCCTATCACCTAAGCACACCCACTCGGAGGTTGATTTCTGGAGCCATAGTAACTCCTCTTGGAAACAGATGTCTTCATGCTCTGTCCTTAGATTTTGTTCAAGCTCGAACAGGAATTCGGAGAATGGCCTTTCTTCTAAACTTTTCTGGATACATCGAAGACGAGCAAGGTTTAATTTTTTTCCTTTTACCAATCATGCCAAAAGTCTCACGATTCCACCTTTGCGCTGCTGTGGTGAAGGAGGTAATGTTGGCCGTCATTGACGAATCTGGGTGCCAGCTATTTTTGACTAGAGATTGGAAGCTTTGGTGCGTGATCCAAGAGGCCAAAAATCTGAAGGCTTTAGAGTTCTGGGCCGTGGGATTTCTTTGGCCCAGGTGCACTTGGATGGGGCAATGATCTGAGAGGACTTTAGGCAAGTGGTCGATGTAGTTTGATGGGAAAAGGTCCATCCATGTTTGGTTAGAGAGGGCCTTGTCGAGTCTAACAAGTGTTGTACCTCTTCTCCATGTATATTTTGGGCTATTTGAGCCCAAGTCTAGGAGCCCATGTTGATGTATAAAGGACTTGAATAATTTACAGCCTTGATTAATGTGTCCTGAACCTCCTTTTCTTTCCTCAGAACTCAATGTAGCATTGAAATCCCCTGCTAAAAGCCAAGGGGTGTTAGAGCCAGGGGATAAAAGGGTGAGATCTTCCCATAGAATTTTGCGCGTAGATGGTTGAGGGCTCCCATAAATTGCAGTGAATAAAAAATTGACATTCTTTTCAAAAAAGTTGACTCTCATATGAACAAATTGGAAGTGATTTGCAATGATATTCACCCCCACTTTGCTTGACCAGAGAATCCATATGCCACCTGAGAAACCAAGCGCTTCCACTCTGTGGGAATGTTGAAAGCCAAGCTTTTTTATTACTTTATCAGCTTTCAAACCTGCTATCTTGGGTTCAACTAAAACAAAAACATCAGGTTTATAATTGGCCACATAAGATTTAAATATAGCGGGAAACCTTTTGTTAAGGGCTCCCTGGCAATTCCATGTTATGATAGACATAAAGATAAAATTAAATTGAAGGACTAGAGTTGAAGTCAACTCCCTCAATAAGCATTTCAAGTTCTTCTTTGGTCATCCCAGGTTGCATTTCCCTTGCCATTGCTTTTATTGCCTTCAGCGATGTTCCAGGGGGATTTATAGTGGGCCTGGTTCCAAGATTATGAATGGATATTCCTGGTGAGAGCCTTATCCCTTTGTTGGATAAAGCTGGGTCAGGTGGTTTTGGTGAGCCCACCGAATTACTATGGGATGGTTGGTGGGCCGAGGTAGAAGGAAGGCCCAACGATGCTTTTCCAGTCAATTGACCACGTGGGGGCCGAGGAGCTACAATAATGGCCGAGTTGTAATTTTCCTCAAGAGTAGTGGCTTGTTGCATTTCTAGGTAGTGCTTTGATTGGAAAATGCTTTATGTCTTTGATCCTGAAGCTATCTTGTCTTTTAGCCTGAGAGTATGTTATACCTTTTTGGGTGTTTTGGGCTCCTTATTTTTCTTTTTTGCTAGACTTGGCTCTCCTGATTGTGAGGGTCTGTGAGGATCGTTTGTAACGTGCACTGCCCCTGCTAGTGGCTCCTCCATTTGGAGGATGTCGTACCTCGTGCCCAGTGAGACCGTTTTTTGTGCTACCTGCATCCACTCACCATAGTCAGATGTTTCATGCACATTTGCTTCACTATGTTCGACACGCGCCTCCTGAGGAGTGAAATTTTCTGTTTGGCCCCCTTCTCCTGGTGAGGACTTGGCCGGACAAGCTTCCTGAAGATGACCATACCTTCCACAGGAGAAGCAAATGGTTGGGAGGCCTTCATACTCAACATAGATGATTTGCCCATCAACTTGAATCTTTGAGGTGAGGGGCTTGGTGAGGTCCAAAGAGACAGCCAGACGAGCGAATTTCCCACGGTCTCCGGAGTCTGTGTTGTAGTCCACCTTCATTACATCTCCGAAGACCCCACCTATTGAGCGGATCACATTTTTATGGTAGTACCTTGCTGGAAGCTTTGGGAGTCTCACCCATGCAATAATCTCATTGATCCTGTGGTTCTGGGGGTTGAAGTTCGGGGTCCAAGGTTGGACTGATAGGTAATGGCCAAAGATTACCCAAGGGCCATTTATGAGGGCTTTGAAAGTCAAGGTCATCTTTGAATCTAACAAGGAAACAATCTTCATCTAAGTCCGTGAGCTGGAAGTGGCCTCTCGGTCTCCATATTTTCTGCAACTGATTTCTCATGTGGCGATAGCCAATGCGTTTACCCAGGAGTTTGATGACCACAGCAAATCCCATTTTCTTGTTAAGAGTTTCCAAAATGTGGGAGGCAAAATCAACTGTAGGAATAGACCCGTTCATTCCGATGATAACATCATCTCTACGGATTTGCAAATCTTCTTCTTCTTGCTCGATGTCTCTTCTGTCAGAGTTCAAAAGCATATCCTTGAACGAAGGAACTGGTTTCTCAGAGGAGTCCATGTCTATGTGCATGGACTGGTTATCGATGTTGATGGGGATGGTGTTATCCTCCTGCGTTTCTGGGACAAAGTCCGGCGAGGCTGAAGGAAGAGCATGGGCTTCTTCCAATGAAAGGGGCGGTGGAAGGTCAGCTTCCATTTCGTCGTGCAGCTTGGCCTTTTTCATGGTGCGGTCCTCCCCTGGATGTGGAGGAGGTTCAGCTTTGGGGGTGCTTTGGAAGGACGAAGGCTGGGACATGGTGAAGAGAGCAGGGGTCCTAGAGAGAAGGGGGAGCTTCTATCTCGATATTGTTAATTTCACGAGTTTTTGGAATTTAGCAAACTCAGGTGGGATTTTCCCTGTTAACGTGTTTTCAAATAATTGCAATGAAACAAGATTCGTCAAGAACCTTAACTCAGAAAGATCTCCTTCAAGTTGATTCATTGATCCATCTAATTTCACAAGGCTTGTGAGATTTCTAAACCGGATTGGAAATCCCAGTTATGGAGTTGTTGTAAAACTCCAACTACCATGGCTTCTGAAGAACCACCATTTGATTAGTTTGACATTTCTATAATTACAATTTTAAAAAAATTATTATTACGGGTTAGGAGCCCATGTTTGTCTTGTGGGGGAAAATTCCAAATAAATACCCCTCGAATATCAAAAGGATAAAAAGGTACCTCTAATATACAAAAGGACATGAAAGGGATGGTTCCCAATTTGGAATAAACAATTTTAAGGTAAAAAGATCAAAATGCCCCTGTTTCAATTAACCACTCAGGTATGGCCATTAACCACTCCCGTATAGCGATTAACCACTCTAGTATAGCCATTAACCACTTCACTGATTCATTAGTTAGGCTTGTTTTTGAGAAAGTTGTTAACTACTCTAGTATAGCAATTAACCACTTCAGTATAGCGATTAATCACTCAAGTATAGACATTAACTATTTCACTAATTCATTAGTTGGGCTCAAATACTCTTATAATTGTGAAAGTCGTTAACCACTCTAGTATAGCAATTAACCATTTCAGTATAGCGATTAACCACTCTAGTATAGCCATTAACCATTTCACTTTGAAAGTGAATGGAGGCAGGGGCATTTTGGTCTTTTTGTCTTAAAATTGTTTATTCCAAATTGGGAACGATCCCTTTTATGTCATTTTGTATATTGGAGGTACCTTTTTGTCCTTTTGATATTCGAGGGGTATTTATTTAGAATTTTCCCTTGTGGAGGGGAGTGGAGACACTATTATGACTATTAATTATTGTATTTAATTTGATCGCTTTTAGAAATAAAAATTATAATTTATACAATTTAGATTTGATCTTAATAATTTTACAACCAAAACTTTACAACATATAGAAGAATAAGTAGGGATGGTAACCCTTACATAACATTTCAAACTCTTAAAATTAAAATAACTTATATTGTCATGTGGTGACTCTTACGTGCAACAACTTAAATCTTTATCGATTGTTATATCTGATAATATTTGTAGTTGGAAACGTTTTATATTCCAGCGTTGAGTTATATATCCAACAACTCTCATGTTTTTTTAAAAGCACTTGATATATTAATTATTTTGTAGTTTATCTAGCATTGTAAGATATTTTTCTAATAATATTCAGCATTTTAAATAAAATATTTTTTTTTATAATACTCGGCATCCTAAATTTAATGTGCTTGTCGCTACTAAAAAGTAATTTAAAGTCAAAATTATGCCAAATTTTTTTTATTTGCAAAACCCATGTTATGGGTTAATATTCCATTTTGTTAAAGTCATTTTATTTTCTTCTTTTTAAGAAAATTCAAGTTGGTTATGATCTAAATATAGATAACTATATATGACAATGGTCTTACAACATAATGGCATGAGAGCTCTTAAATAAGTGAGATGACGTGAATTTATTCAAACCTAATTTAGGTCAACAAAGCCTACCCCTTTTATTAAAAAAAAAAAAGCTATAATATAAACATGATAAGTTGGTTGTGAATTCGTTCACTAATTAGATGGTACAAATTTTCATGTCCTTAAGAAATTCAGGCATTTTTTTTTATCGTGATAATAGCCCAACCTAGCAAAACTATATCATTATTTTTTTAAAGGTGTGTCATTTTAATTAGATGAGGAAATCCAAATAAACCACATTTTAGCCTCAATTTAAATTAGAGAGAGAATCAAAATAAATCAAATAAGTAACGAACCATCAAGGAACAAGAAACTAAGTCGTGATATGGAATTGATAAATTGACCACAGTTTAGCCGCAATTTAGGTTGATCAGGACTAAGTCATGATCTCAAAACAATAGTTGCAAGGCTTATTCATACAAAACAATCCAAAACAATAAACTACTTGTGCAACTAAATCACAACTTATTGTAGAATTAAACACAGGACTAATTAGAATAACCTGACCTTAACCTTAGTCAAAAGTTTGATAGTCTCAAAAAGCCAATCAATATACCAAATGCCATTGGGTATCCTACTGGCACAGATTTCCTTATTAAGCACACTTTCTTCATAAAAACAAGTTCTTATCAGAACAAACATAAATAGGGGAAAACATTTTCGGTTAGTTTTTCTTTTTCAGCAGCACATCTTTTATCATATTTTCCAAATTGATGTAAGAAGAACCACCAGGTCTTGTGTCTTCCTCAGCAATTTTCTTCCACTCTGAACTCTTCTGTCTCATTTTCTTCCCCTTCTCTCCTTCCATCAACTCATTCACAAGCTTCTCCACTTCTTCTCTCTTCACATTACTATCAATCTCAACTCCAATCCCCCAATCTTTGCATGCATACCTACAATTTATCTGTTGATCTCCAAAGAAAGGCCAACATGCCATAGGAACTCCTGCACTCACACTCTCAGTCATGGAGTTCCATCCACAGTGCGTAAGAAACCCTCCAATTGCAGGGTGATTCAGAACTTTCTCTTGTTCACACCAACTTGCTATGAAGCCTCTCTCTTTGATCTCATTTAGAAACTCAGGTGATAGAATCATTGAGCCACCATTTACAAGGTCAGGCCTTATGATCCACAAGAAGTGTTTCTTGCTGCTGGCTAAACCCCAAGCAAATTCATATAGCTGTTCTGGAGACATAATTGTGACACTTCCAAAATTCACATAAACCACAGATCTTGGCTCCTTCAGTTCTAGCCAATCGAGGCATTGAGTCTCTTCTTTCCAAAGACTAGACTTCAAAGATAAAAGTTGGTCTGTCTGTTGAATTTGGCTAAGAAATGAAGTAAAAGGACCAATTGTGTAAAGAGGAATGGAATAAATGGAGGAAAGAACTTTCACTGCCTCACCTTCAAGCTCATCAAATGTGTGGAAACAAATGGCAGAGGCTTTATGAGCTTTTTCCACCATCTCCATAAAAATATTAAACAATATATCATTTGGATTTGTAGTCCTTAGGAAGGTAGGGAGATCCTTTAGCTTGATATTTTTCATTCCAGGAATCCAATCTATTTCTTGCTCCAAGTAACCATTTGTCAGATAGCTCTCATCTGCACATAGAAATAACCAAATGTTTAGACCTTAAAGCAGGAAACACAAAGAACATTAACACACATATTTCATGAAGAAATTTAGGAGCACCTAGCAAGTATATTATAGTATGTATATTATAATACCTTTGAGTGGTACAAGTCCTCTATCGAGTAGATTTTGATAGTGCACAAAACCCAAGAATGAATAAGTACTAGGAGGCCAAAGAAGAACAATAGGGAGTCCAAGTGCTTCAGCAGCATCAATAGAGAAGAACATGATAGCATCAGAAACCAAGCAAGTGACTGGAGGGATTAAGCCATTAGAGGCAGATTCATTGAGTCTCCCAAGAAGCTTTTGAAAGGGAAGGAGGCAATTCTTTCTGACGGTGTCACAAAGAGCGATTGGGTCTTGAGTTGCATTATCATCAGCAGGAGGAGGAAGACCATCTGGGATGGTTACAAATTGAAAGTCTGGGAGGCCTTGAAGGATTTGGACACCTCTTGATCTAAGCAAGCGTTTATGGTTGAACTCAGTGTTCACAAAGGTTATGAAAAAGCCTTGGAGGTGAAGCAATTTTGCTAGCCTCAACAGTGAGTTGATATGGCCTTGAGCTGGAAGTGGAGTCAACACAGCATGGGGTTTTGATCCTCCTCTTGTAACAAAATCCATGCTTTATTCCAAATCCCTCTCTGTATTTGTCTTGTGTATTTGAAGCTTTAGTCTTGCAATATATATGTGCTTGTTGACAATATATATAGATTTGTCCTGAGTGACATGGTATGGCTGAAAAGAGCAACTTTCCCTTGTCAAAGCCAATCTTCAAGCATGGTCAGCTCGCATTATCTAAAGTCAAGACAATGGATTGGGTCTGAAAGTGCTTATTACTGTTGCAATCTATGGGGCCCACGACGTGATCACTCATCACTGCACAGAAGGAAGGGGGCCACGAGGTGATCACTGCGCAGAAGAAGGAAGGGGGGTGCTGCTTGTCACGTGTCACTTTTCCTTTTTTTGGAAATAAAACCTGCATTAAATTTCCATTTTGATTAAATAATTTTGATTAAATTTCTATTTTTAATTTGTTTACAAATAATTGTAATTAAATTTCTATTTTAATTTTTTTAGATAATTTTAATTTTTAATTCAAAATCATCATAATTTAAAGATTTAATGGATAATTTTAATTTCATTCTATTATTCTCTAAACCTTATGTCATTTTTGATCATTTTCATCGTAACTTTACTTTTCAAGAAGCCAATCTAAACATGTATCAAAAGTTTAATTGACTTATTAGTCATATTTTTTTCACAGCTCATCTAAACATAAATCTCATTACACAATCTGACTTATATATAACTCACTTTTCTAGAAGTCCATTCAAATGCACCCATAACTGGCAACCGACTTTTGTTATGTTCAAACTCCTGGCCAGCTGTTCCACCCATCAAGGTGCCCACAATCAGCGATTCGGATTAGTCTGGAGCCATTAATATGCCTAAAATAATGGCATACCCTAGAATACTAGAGGAAAAATCCAAAAACCTAAATCAATAAATTTGTTTTTGATAAACAACTAAACCATAAATTTCTTCTTCATAAAATTTGCATTTT
Source organism: Mimosa bimucronata (assembly GCA_037074515.1). Lineage (NCBI taxonomy): Eukaryota > Viridiplantae > Streptophyta > Magnoliopsida > Fabales > Fabaceae > Mimosa > Mimosa bimucronata. The sequence goes on from CM073441.1 coordinate 25,009,124, forward strand.
TTAAAATATTATGATAGCTTAACTGGATTTATTTTTGGGTGAATGTGCAGTTTGACACTAAAGTGGTATTTTGCGAAGAGTATCTGACTCCATCTATAAAGATGCAAAAATAACAATGAATTTAAGGGTCAAGGGTAAAAAATGACCATAAACTTTTACCCAATGTTCATCTGGCACCTTTAACTTTTTTTAGGTTCAAAATTGGACACCAACTTTTAAAATTGGCTCAAAAATACCACAATGGTTAACTCCACCAAACTTCCATTTAATTTACAGTGTGGGTACCGCATTCTTGCCCAGCTGTGCAATTATTGTGGTTCAAAAATGGGACTGTAATGACGTGGCAGTTTGACCAATTCTACACCATGACCTAAAAGAGAACTAAACAAGAAGACACACACACATGAGCTGTTTGTGTTAATACGCAAGCAACCAAAACTCATCCTCCTCACAAAGACATTCATTTTTTTTCACTAATCTTTAATCAATCATCTTCCCCTGTGGTTAAGGTACTCTGTCCATAAGCTTACCTTACCTCTTGGCATATTCGTATTTTGAACATGGTAGATTGGATTTTGCAATATCTACCGTTTACAGGTCTGATTTTGAATTTGAAAAAAAAAGAAGGTAAAACTTATTTTTCTTCTTCAACTCTTTTCTCCTGAGATAATCTCTTCATGGGCATCGGTTACGCTTTCAAGGTACCCTCTTTTTTCTCATATATTTAACAAACATGGTGGGAGAAGAAGGCAAGGACTGTTCCCCTAGCGGCGACGGGGTCAGAGAACATATTCACGTATTGTTTCTTGGACTGATCGATATCCAATGAACATTAGTCAAAACCGTCGGCCATCGACAAATAGTAAGACATGGCCATTATTGTGGCGGAGCAATGGTGGGGAAAAGTCGCCGCGAAACGGTAGTGCCGATGATCAGAGCTTGGAGCTATGGGATAACCATGGTGAAGAATGGGTGAAGAAAAACCCTAGGATTCTTAGTCTCAGCTAATTCAAAAATGGGTGGAGAACCAAGCAGAGTGAGAGTAAGAAGGGAAGAAGAGGAAAAGAAAAATGCAAATCTTGAAATGTGCAAGAAGCTTATGACAGTCATGGAGGAAGGAGAGAGAGGGGGAGGATTTGCAAAAGGAGAGAGAAGAGGGAGAACTGGTACTGCACAGCTGGACAAGAACGCGGGACCCACGCTAACAGAAGTTTGGAGGAGTTAACGGATGTGGTATTTTTGAGCCAATTTTAAAAGTTAGTGTCCAATTTTGAACCTAAAAAAAGTTAAATGTGCCAGATGAACATTGGGTAAAAGTAGAAGGTCATTTTTTACCATTAACCCTGAATTTAATAATTCGGACCAATTTCAAAGTGGGAAAATGACAGAAAAAGACTCTCGAATTAGTAAAAGGACACTTCAGTACAACGAATTTCGGAAAAGACGAGTCAGTACAAATCTGTACAGTGACTGAACTGTCCTTTAGCAAATTTAAAGGAAAAGTCCAAAATGCCCCTGGTTCAATTAATTTTTTTTTAATAATTGCCCACCACCACCACCACTGGCGGTGGGGCCCACCGCCGACGGCCACCGCCGTCCGGTGGGACTCCGGCCGCCTGCGGGGCCCACCCCGCCACGTGGCAGCCCCACAGCGCTCCACGTGGCGCGCTGTGGGGCTGCCACATGGCATGTGTCCCTTTTGAAAAAGGGACACAAAATGTGGGGGGTGGGTGGGAATCGAACCCACCCCCTCCACTTGGTGCCCTGGTGGCCTTACCACCAGGCCACCAAGTGCTATCATTATATATATCACAAAAGTAATATATATACTATATGTCATTCCTTGTTAATATTTTCCCAGAAACGTTCAAGGGATTCCCAACTTCGCATAAGGAATTCCCAACTTCGCTTAAAGTTAAGCGAAGTTGGGAATTCCTTATGCGAAGTTGGGAATCCCTTGAACGTTTCTGGGAATTTCTTAACAAAAGTTGGGAATCCCTTAAAGTTAAGTGAAGTTGGGAATTCCTTAACAAAAGTTGGGAATCCCTTGAACGTTTCTGGGAATTCCTTAAAAAAAGTTGGGAATCCTTTTAAGTTAAGAGAAGTTGGGAATTCCTTAACAAAAGTTGGGAATTCCTTGAACGTTTCTGGGAATTCCTTAACAAAAGTTGGGAATCCCTTAAAGTTAAGCGAAGTTGAGAATTTCTTAACAAAAGTTGGGAATATCTTGAACGTTTCTGGGAATTCCTTAAAGTTAAGCGAAGTTGGGATTTCCTTATGCAAAGTTGGGAATCCCTTAAACGTTTCTAGGAATTCCTTAAAGTTAAGCGAAGTTGGGAATTCCTTAACAAAAGTTGGGAATCCCTTGAACCTTTCTGGGAATTGAACCAGGGGCATTTTGGACTTTTCCTTTAAATTTGCTAAAGGACAGTTCAGTCACTGTATGGATTTGTACTGACTCGTCTTTTCCGAAATTCGTTGTACTGAAGTGTCTTTTTGCTAATTCGAGGGTCTTTTTCTATCATTTTCCCTTTCAAAGTTGATGTTAATTTAAACGAATTTCCGACACATTTTTCAAATGTGGGCCCCACAATTATTGTCAAAGAAGAAAAGAAAAGTGAGTTAGAGGGGAGGAGAAAGAAGAGAGGATCGTGTCGCCTTGTGGAGGATGCAAAGCTTTTTAACATTTTTTGTAAAATTCAAAATTAATAAATGTGGGGCCCACATTTGAAAAAAGTGACGGAATCTTGTTAAAGTTAACATCAGTGTTGAATTTGCTCCAATTTATTAGGTTCATTGTTATTTTTGCACATTTGTAGATTTAATTACGTCAAATGCTCATTATAAAATATTTTATTGTTAAAATTACACCTTCATCCTTTATTTTTTGTAATTTATTGGAACAAATTATGTCTAGTGGAATTTTGAATAATATTCTCTTTTTCCTTCTCTGCCCAAAATTTTAAATTACATTCAGATTTATAGGAGAAATAAAACAAATATTTTACTTTTTTGTATTAATGCCAACAATTTCACCACCATGTTCATATAATGCTTGTTAAAAATATGATAAAATTTATATGTTTACTACCTAATATCATCTTATTATTTTAAATAGAAAGATGGGGGAAAAAAAGACAAATAATGACTCTCCAATTATCAAAAGGATAATTTGATACACCGAATTTCAAAAAGGATGGATCAGTACAATTGACTGAAGTTACCAATGCAAAATTAAAATGAAAAGTCCAAAAAGCCCTTAAATATCTTCTTTTTCGTTACTAGAATGGTATGAGGAAATATTAAATTCTTATAAGGGAATACCGAATTCTTTATTACCAGAATGGTATAAGGGATTACCAAATTCTTCCTCTTCGTCATCAGAATGGTATAAGGAAATACCAATGTGGTTAGAGCATGTTGATAATCTTTTAGCCGAAGTTGGTATTCCCTTATACCACTTTGATAACGAAGAGGAAAATTTTTGAGGGCTTTTTGACCTTTTCTTTTAATTTTGTATTGGACATTTTAGTCAATTGTACTAATCTGTCCTTTATGAAATTCAGTTTATCAAATTTTCCCTTTGATAATTGGAGAGTCTGTGTTTATCTTTTTCCCTAGAAAGATACTATCCAGTGAGAAGTATTACAATTCATCATCTTCAATTTTTTTTTTTAAATTATGTATACAGCACCACAATATATTTTTCCTTATTACCAAAAAATCTATGTTTCCTTACAACAAAACAAAATTTTGCAGTATTTTAATAAAAATATATTTTCAAAATATCAGTTTGGCATCAAGTAAAAAAGGGAAGATTTGACCAAGAAAAAGCAATATAACATTCATATATTATTTTTTATTTGAATTCATCACATTAACCTTATTTATGATGCGTCCAACATTTTGATGTATTTTATTATTTTTCTAGCGTCTTAATTTTATATATAGTGTATCCATTACCTTAAACTATAAATAAGATTAGGATTCTTGATGTAACTGAAAATTAATATCAGGAGATGCTGGATATATTTGGAAAATAGTATCAAGGTACTCAATGCATCATAAATATGTTTAAGTGTTATATATATGCTTTTTCAAAATAATAGCACAGTACTAGATGTATAATTTGTCATATTTTTGAGTTTGCTTTTTATGATATACACTAAAATTACTTCTTCTTTTTTATTTTTAACAACCACTGTTTCAACTACACCCCAATTGTAGTAGTGAACATGCAGTTTTAACATTTTTTTTATTAATGATGCAGTTTTAACATTTTTTTTATTAATGATGCAATTTTAACATTGAATATATTATTATATACTAACTTTGTCCTTGATATAAAAGTTAGTTGCCTACTCTAAGATAATTAAAGAAGTAATTAAATTACTTAAAAATATTTATAGTAATAATTTTTCTTTGATTTGTCTAATCTATGAACTGATATATAATTTAATAAAACACATAAATATTTCAAAGATATTATATTCCATGGACTAGAGTTAAATAATTGATTTGTTAATCTCCTCAAATTAATCATATTTCAGAGAGATATCTAATGTAGTTTCAATGACAGTAACATGGTAATAAGTGATTACCGATATAAGTTAAATCTAACACAAAAAATAAAAGAAAACTTCAATGAAGTCAAGGTTGGTGTAGTTAGCCAACTCAAAAATGAAAAGCATAAATCATTTTGGTTTCCTTGAACCAATTGGTCCTTGGCACGAGATTCAGAGTTTGGAATGAATTTGACTTTCTAGTTGGTTTGCTTGTTCAAAACTTGTGATAACGACAAGCGATGGCATGGGCTTTTCAACGGTAAAAGCAAAGAAACTTTTTTCTTCATAAATTGCCCTATTCTTCTAAAATATTGGTTTATAGAAATACATTATTATTACTAGCTGCAAATTTATAAAAATATGTTAAGGTGCAAATTTTTTTATAAATCTTATTGCAAAACTGCACTTGACAGATCATAAAGTAGTTACGTGTGCAAAAAATATAAAGATTTGAAAACAACATTAACTATAATAAACTTTCATTATTTTCATTTCGTTGAGGACCACAATGTGTCCATAATATATATGTTATGTAATATAATCATCCAGATAAGATTTAAGCTTTCTAAGTCTAAATATGTTTAGTTCTCATTACTAGCTTTTTCCTATGAGTAGGAAACTGGTTTAGTCATATATACTATACTCAAGTGACCTGATCAATATCCGTATTGCTCAAGGCGCACTTGATGAACACAAGGAACTCATCAATTAAACCGACCTTTTCGGTTTTCATCTTCCCAATAACATCTGAGCCCACTCACACCTTATGGGCTACTCCTACATCATGTCCCTCCCTCCCCTCCTTTTCAGTTTTTACAATTCTTGCCTTACTCTTTTTAATTCTTGTTTTTCTTTTCATAACTGTTTATGCGGGATATTTTGGGCTTGAGTCTATGCATATCATTTTTTGTATGAATCCATGTACATAAATCTTTAAACATGGAAGAAAATTTTTTAAACCTTTTTCAGAAACTATTGAGTGGATATTGAAAAAAACGATTACTTTTTTTTTTCCTCTCAATTTTGAGAATCAAGGATGTTGTTTCCCTGTATATGATAGATTGTTGTATGTGCTAGAACTCTTTTCAATTGTATAATTGAATGGATTCAAAGTTGATGTTAAATGTTATACATTAACTTATATATGCTTGATCAAATCGCACATGGTATGAATCTCATATGGCGGAGGAGACAATATAGGCCACCATATATTGCATCTATATATGGTGTCCTATATTGTTAACCAATAGGAATTGACTTCTCTAAACCCAACTTCTATCAAAGCAAAAGGTTCCAATAAATAAGAAGGTTTCGAAATACCTCTTCAGATCCAGATCCAAGATAAGCCCCGATTATTATTGAAAAATACCATTGGATTAATTAGTTGAGGAAATCTTACCACCCATTACCACCTAATAGCAAGGTGATCTGGATTTGATAGGAGAGAATGTAGTAACACATTGCATTATTATCATTTGAATCCAACTATGATCTGGAGATTCCTACGTTAAGGGCAGCCCAACACTTCTTCCCTCTCCTCACAATATGAATCTTAATTTCTTCCCAGTCATATAAGAACTCAACTTGATGCTGAAAATCTTTCTCCCATTGCTGATTTTTAACCAGAACAGAAATCACATTTTTTTTATTACATCACAAATTAAGAAAGGGAATTAAGGGTCCTATCTAAGTTCACTTTTACTTAGAAAGCTGCTGAACCGTTAACAATATCACTCCTAGCTCTTTTAATAATCTGTTTAGAAGGTTAAATATAAGATGCCATTAATATCCACATCATCATAGAATAAGTTTTATAAACACTTTGGGGTTTCTCTCCTTGCTTGTTGCACAAGATTTTACGGATACAGAAAATCATGCTAAAATGTTATCCGGAAAAAAAAGGTCTTAATAAATTACATATATACCAAACTCTCATGTCCCTAAGAAATTCAAGCATTCTTCTTCATCATGGTAACAGCCCATCCAAGCAAGATTTTATCACAATGACATTTATGAAAGGCTTTTTGCATGTAAATCCAAATAAACTATGGTTTAGCTGGAATTCAAATTAGAGATTTAAAGGTAATAAATCAAGGGAAAATTTTAGTTTACCCCCACAATAGTGAATTAATCTCATATTCCCCCATAACTTTCTGAAATCTCACTAAACCCTCAAGGGGGCAAAGTGAAAATAATTGTGAGAGGGTCAAATACCATTCTGCCCTTAAAAAAGAAAGAGCAAACTGAATTAATATGTGGTGAAACACTTATTCTCTCCCTCCCACACTCATCAAACTCACTCATTCTCTCTCTCCCACACTCATCAGACTCACTCATTCTCTCTGCACAAGGTAATTAGCTCACTCTCTTATGATTCCATGATTTCTGAAATTACTTGACTTCACTCCCACCAACTCCATCCTACATTTCATGATTTCTAGAAATCACTTGAGTTATCAATGTTTTTATTTGATGTGTTTTGAAGATTTTTAGAAGGCAAGTAGATCAATGTTGTGGTAAACAAACTGTTGGAATCACTTCCACGTAGAGGTAAATGCTTATCCTCAAGTAGAAAATTCTCATCTCTTTAATCTAAACCTTTGAAGACTTCTATTATGTCTTAGAAATTCATCAAATGTGTCTTGGAAATTTGTCATACATGTGTTGGAATGCTCTGAAAATATGAAGTATGTACCAAATATAGCCTTTGAAGAATTGTATTATATCTTAGAAATTTGTCGAATGTGTCTGGGAAATTTGTCATACGTATGTTGGAAATTTTTCATACATGTCTTGGAATTCGCTGAAAATATGGAGTAGGAACCAAGCATAACCTTTGAAGACTGCTTGTATATCTTAGAAAATCGTCAAATGTGTCTAGGAAATTTGTCATATATGTCTTGAAAATTTGTTATAAGTGTCTTGGAATTTGCTGAAAATGTGAAAAGGTATAGCATATGAAGACTTGTACTATGTCTTATAAGTTGAAAAAATGTGTGTAGAAAATTTGCCATATATGTCTTAGAAATCTGTCATATGTGTATAAAAATTCCCATGCCAACTATAAATAATATGTATTGTTGAAAGAATTGTTGTTCAAGTGGCACTAGTGTACATGTATTCATAATATCTGATGTTGTAAATATGGTTATTTGTGTAGTAAGTTGTTATATGTGTGTTGCAAATGGAGCATATGTTCTTGTGAATGCCATTATGTGTCATAAGCTCAAAATAGAATGTGTTGGTTCAATATATATTATGAACACATGTGATTGGTAGTCCACATTAAACTTTAATTTGAATATAATCATTGGCAACTATAATTGATGTTAATGTAACTTGCCCATAAAGTATAAAACTTTGAGTTAATATAATGCAATTGTTATATTGTCAAATTGTCTATTTCAGTTCTAAACTGGTAATTGATTTAATTTAGCCATGTGATTGAAATGTGGGAATTAATTATGTGTAGCAACACACAAGGAGAATGAGTAGCAGTTCTACAGAGCAATTATTTTGCATATTCCAAATGGAAGGAAAATATGTTAAGAGTTTAGATGGAAAGATGATATATGAGGGTGGGATTGTAAGTGGAAGACTGACAAGTAAAGGGATTTCATATGAAGACCTTAAATATGATGACTACTCATCAAGTGTCTTACTAAAACTACCATGGACTTCTCGTCCAGCAGGAAGACCAAGAGTTAAAAGGATTGAATCACAATTTCAAAAGAAAAAAGTGTATCATTACTCGAGATGCGGTGAGGCCGGTCATTCTGTGAAGGCTTGTAGGAACCCCAATCCTAGCTGAAATGTGCAGTAGACATAGTGCTTTTATTTTGGTGTTGAACATAGCTGCTTCATACATAGTTATGAATGTATCTCAACTTATATTTTTTTGGTTGTTGGGAAAGCAGCTATTGTGTGCATACACACAATCTATTTTGGCTTTTTGTAATCAAATGTAAATGCCCTTTTGAATTTCAGGATGGTACTTTGTGGCTTTTGGACCTAAGTACCAAGACGAAATTTACTTATAACTATGTAAATGTACATGACTTAGATGAATATGATAAGTTATATTATATGAGATGATATCTTTTGTATTGTTGGTAACTATAGTGTTAGATTTGAAAATGTTGATCATGACAACCATGATAGTATGACATTATTTCTCTTTCTGGAGGACCCTGGGTAATTGTGGCAACATTACATTGCCAAGAGTTTCTCAGTATATGAAATCTATAACCAAATTTTTTTAGATATGTATAATTAAAATAGCTAAATTCTTCCAATTTTTTGACATATAAAATCCTAACAATCATGTTGTAAAAACGCAAGAAAGTCTTGGAAATTCGTCATATGTGTCTTGGAAAGCCGTCATATGTGTCTTAGAAATGCATATGTGAAATGGAATTTTGAATTTACCTAGGACGATTTCAGAGACTCGAAAAATCACACGAGTATGTTGGAAATTGTTCATATATGTCTTGGAAATCCATATGTCAAATGCAAGTAAGAATTTACCTATGACGATTTCAGAGACTCGGAAAATCACACAAGTATATTGGAAATTTTTCATTTATGTCTTGGAAATATGTCATATGTGTCTTGGAAATGCATATATCAAATGCAAGTATGAATTTACCTATGACGATTTCAGAGATTCAGAAAATTACACATGTTGGAAATTCGTCATATATGTCTTGGAAATATATCATATGTGCCTTGGAAATATGTTATATGTGTCTTGGAAATCCATACGCGAAATGCAAGCATGAATTTACCATGGAAGATGTCAAAGACTCAGAAAATTACACAAGTATGTTGGAAATTCGTCATATATGTTTTGGAAATATATCATATGTGTTTTGAAAATACGTCATATGTGTCTTAGAAATCCATATTAGATTAACGATTTTTGAGACTCAGAAAATTACACAAGTATGTTGGAAATTGTTCATATATGTCTTGGAAATATATCATATGTGTCTTGAAAATCCATATGCAAAATGCAAGCATGAATTTAGATTAAACGATTTCTGAGACTTGGAAAATTACGATATCTATGTTGGAAATTCGTCATATATGTCATGAAAATGTGTCAAACTCTTCTTAGATATTCCATATGCAAAATGTCACTACAATGTCATCATTACAACAAGGCTGCACATAACGTGATTCTAAGCTTCAAAAAGGGACTTTCACATACCCTACTTATACTACATACATTTAAATTAGCAAAAGACGAGTTCACCAACATCAACACAAAACCAAAGTGCCACAACACTTGGATGCCAAAATGGATTACAGTTTCAACAGAAGTATTAACAATGATAAGTTATCTCTTTATTTTCCCATTAGTTTTTCCTGCTTTTAGTAACTTTGTTGCAGCCTCCTGGATTGAATTTGTTGGATGGTTGATAAGCCACCATAAGTAGTCTTTCCTCAAGCTACCAAATTGTTCCTACATAAAAAATATATGCCAAACTTTGTTCAGGACATTGTGAACATTGATTACAAATATTGCACAATTACAAATTTTAGTGTCTCTCTTGTCTCCTGGAAGTGAATCTAAGACAAAAATTTTTAGTGTTTTTGGTTCAAGAACGAGGCAGAACCAATGGTCAAGCCTTAAAACTAGTCCAAAGATGTAATCACATTCTGTCAGATTATAGCCCAGTGAATATAAGACAAAAAATTTTAGTGTTTTTGGGCAATGCTCTTTCAAAACATGTTGAGCTAGCCAATCTGTCTGAGAATGTATCTATAGGATGTCTTGTCCTGTGTCATTGAGAGTTAGCGATAAGCTTGTACGAATTAGGATCAGGCTACAAAAAATGTGCTAAACTCATGTATGGCTTAATTAATAGAAGATCACAAGTTTAATCTCACTTGCCATTTTAAACATGTTTAGTTTTTCCCACTATTAGAAAATTAGTGATTAGTGATAGTTTTCCCCTATGTTAGAAAATTAGCAATGTATCATATTATAAAAAGAAATTATCAAATTTTTACTATACATAAGAAACTAGTATATCGTCATGACACTAAATGATTTCAATGAATGGGAGCAACTTTCTTTCTCCAGCATGCTACAAATGCTTGAACAATTTTTCAATGCCAAAATAATATGGGATGCTACGTTCAAAAATACAACAACTTTAGCCTTTGATAAAGGAAAATAGTAAAATTTGCAGTTCTCCATTTCAATTTGTGACTGTGAATTGTTCTACCACAGATTCATGCCATTCATCTTTTCCCAAGTTAAACTTATGATTTGACGCAATAGAATTTCAGTATTATACCAAATATATCCTCAACATACATAAATAATATTCATAACAATTTGTGTAAATCATAGATAGTATAATTATTTTTTAAATTTCAAACATTGTCTAAGAAAAACACATCTAGTAATAATGCTGTGTACAAAGTTCCAGATCAATCAATCATTTGAACGGTAATCATCCTCAAGACATGCATGACGAAAGAAATCCATTAAACCAAAAGAACAATAAGTTCCCCCCAAGAAATTCACTCACAGTTTAAAGCATAATAAGAGATGAAAATAGAAAAAAAATAAAACAAAAGGAACCTTGTCATTGAAAACCCTTAACACAATCCAGAATATCCACCACATAATCACTAACTTCTAAGAAAGTAAACAAGAAGCACAATCAAGCAAAATGTGACAGCCTCCAAGCCTCAATTAGAATCTTTAGAGGAGTTTATTCAGCAGCAACATACAACTACAAACCTCCATCACAAACCATTACTTAATTTTTTTTCACCGTTCCCAAATTTACAAATCCTCGCGCGCACAGAATTCGAACTTAATGCCTCTCTAAACCACCATTTCAACAATAAACAACACAAAACAAAGTGATTAACCACAAACAAGCAAAGAAACCACTAAGTCACATAACATAGTGTAACGTCTGGAATTTTTCTATCATACTATAACATTTTAATTGAATTATAACCACTCTTTAATGTCAGAAGCCCAAAAATATGTAAAAATTTAAAACTTTTTCTTTAAAACATTTAACCAACTTCCTTTCAGTTGGAATGGGCTTTTCAGACAAATTGGAACCACTTAAAAATTTTTGTAAAAGAAAGTGGTTAATAAAACAATTAAAAGTACACTAACCATCTTTCGGTGTCTATTAATAATTCATAACACTTAGGGAATTTAAATCCCTTAATAAACTTATGCAATTCTATTTTCTATACTTTCTACTATTAATTTAATAATTTAATTTTACAACATATACAAATAATATTACTAAAATATTTAACTACCTCTTATTTTTTAAATTATAATCCTAATTTCTTCTTCTAATCTTCTTTCCCAGCTAGCTTCTTTCATCCTGCGTACTGAAAATGTTTGGGGAAAGAGTGAGATTGGAAATCCCAATAGCAGTTTCTTTCATTAACATATATGATCATATTAGCATTGTCATGTATATATTTCATAAATACTGTCCAAATGATGATAGTCTTACTCCTATTAATCTGTGTGCGATCCGCACCTACCAACCACTGATAACGATACTTTCGTTAACTAGTGGAGGCTCTACTTGCAGGACTTCTCGTTATAACAATCCCGTTATAACTAAACTGGTTTGGCAAAGGGGTAGCGAACCACCTAAGCCTGGAGTACTCCAACTGAGGAATAACTTACCAACTAAATGCAACAGTTATTACAAAATAATACATGCAATTTAATTGTTACTGAAATAAACTGCTACCTGGAATACCGGAACTTAATCATAAACTTGCTCCTTTCTTTTCCACTGATCTCCTTAACTTATGTCATCCTCAAGACCTATTTACATATGAATAATAAATTAACACCTATACTTATATATAATTATTTAACGTCTCTCACTTAGATCCTAAAGTGTTAAACACTACCCCATTCTTTGCATTCAGACAATTTATGATCTCATCAATCTGCCTTAGTTTTTCAAGATTAAAGGATGATTTGTTTGGAAATTTTAAAATACTCACACAATAGCTTTTTAAAAATATATAAAATATAAAGTTACATTTCAAGTTCCTAAAAATTATTTGCCACACGCACAATCGAATTCCAATCAAATTATTCCTATTATTCATTTGTTGAATCACCATTCTACAAGGATTCAATTTAAATCTTATACTAACTATGTTTCTTATATACACTAAACACCCAAGTACACTTTAGACTTTTCGTTAATTGTCAAACATCTATTAATTTATTTCTAATACAACTACTTCTTATTTCAAGATATAAAGCAGAACTTCAATCCTAAATTCTCAACACTTTTGATTAGCCTATAAACTCAATTTCATTTATTCCTCAGACAAGCTCCCACAAGATCAAGAATAACTTAGATAACTCTATACGATATCATTGAATTGTATATCATATTCTTGTTTTTTTTCTTAATTAGCACTATATATCATTACAAATTTATGTTCTGATTTCCATTTAGCCTCAAGTGAATCCAAGAATTCAACTAAATGACCAAGCAAGAACAAAGGAACCATCGAATAACATATATCTAATTAAAACCCTCAAAACAACTACCATAAATTAAATCTTTAATCCCTAACTAATAGTACAGCTTCCCAAAGCACTCTTCACATCTTTATTCAATTGGTTATGACTAAAGTCTAACCAACCAACCGACTTCATATTCTTTCCCAATACCACTATTAGGGACAGAGAGATTTACAGAGAATCATTACCATTACAAATCTAGGACCTGTAGAAATTACAAACTTCTAACATTAAATTATATAGCATTCAATCACCTTAACCTACCATCCAAAAGTTTTCAAATGATTACTATATATATCAATTACAATTTTATAAATTAACTTCTAGAATTAACACTACATATGTTCAAATCCTCAAACCATCTTAACCAATTAATTCACACTTAATCCTTAAACAAACTCCTTCTTTTCATTTCTCAATCATTTCTAAAATCCTCCCCATACCTAAGTCAATATAAACTAGGGAAGTAGTTACATACCTAACACCCAATTATCCATATCATTATCTTCAAATTACTAAAGTAATCCAATCTCAAATCTTGTACACCTGCACATTAAGCTACTCACCTTCAAAGATCTTCCAGCAAGCCTCTACATCAACTTTAGATTCAATTAATAGTTATAGAATCTCCCAAACATTTTGAGAGTACTGGCTGTCACCCAAGAGGGGGGGTGAATTGGGTGATAGGATAAAATTAAAACCTTTTTGAATTCTTTAAACTCTTACTGAGAATATTTCAAAATATGAAATGGACTGACAGATATAAAAAGATAGACTGGAAATCAAGAGAGCTTAGGGAAGAAATAATGCACACAAGATTTATCCTGGTTCGGTCAACCCAGACCTACATCCAGTCCTCAGGCTCAACCTGAGATTTTCACTACCCTCTTGTTTAATCCCGGCACAAGAGAAGCCAACCACAGGTTTTACGAGCACAGGTTCACCTGCCAACCTTTACAGAGTTTTAGAATCTTTTAAACACTCCCCCTTACTACCCGTAAGGTTACCACCCAGTTCTCAAAGCACCAAGCTAAGGAACTACCTCAAACAGAAGAGGATTTTAATAATAAAGTTCACTCAATGAACAGATTGTGATAAACACTTAAGAACAAGGTTATGTATAATGAGATACAAGATAGAGCTTAATAATCTGAACAAAGAATAACTCTAGCTCTTCTTTTCTAATGCCCTCAGTCTGAGAAATTTGCTATTCTGTATAGAGCCCTGTTCATCTCTCATTGTTTTTCGTGTATGCGTTGTAAGCGCTGTGTTCGTTACTTTGCTCCTGAAGTCTTCAAGTCTTTATATGGAGTTTGATATATTTCTGTCCGTTGGAGACTTGAGGAACTAGCCGTTGGAGATTTGCTTTAACTGTTTATGCGTAGAGTAGGCTAGACTGTGAGCTCTGAACACCTGTACTTTTATAGCAGCTTTTCAGTAGCGCTAGCATGCTTTGCTATCGCTAACTGCATAGTATAATTTCTGCACTTAGAGATGTTAGCTAACCAGATAGTCATATAAAGCACAGAGGTTACTATCGCAAGCTTAATCTATTTGCTCAATGAGATGAAGATAAGGAATAACAGAGCTTTCTATCGATAGCATATTCTCTTTGATTAAAAAGCACCATATCAGCATATATCCTTCTATCGATTGCTCAAACTACTATCGCTAGATACTAGATTTGCTTATTAGTTTTAAGGATACAATTATCAAAGAATTCAGAACTTCAAGGTATCCCATTATCGATAGATAAACATTTTAGCGCAAGCAAACATATCAGCTCTTGATTCATTAGCTCTTAGGCACTAGCTATCTGAAAGATCATTATCTGAAGCACTTATGGTTATCGATAGCTTATCCTATTATAGTAAGCTGATTTAGGAACTTAGTTCATTTATCTGCTGGTTTCATCTACTTATAAACTCAATGAACTTCTAGCGATGGAACCTTTGCTTAGCGATAGAGGGAGACTTAGCGATAGTTAATGACTTTGATATTTCTAAGTCTTCACCTGCTATTCCTTTCTTTCAATTAGCTATACAGATACACTTAGCGATAAGGATACTCATTCATTATTGGACTGCTAAGTTATCATTTCTTATTAGCGATATTTTTCAAAGATCAGTCTTCATCAAAACTTAAGATTCTAACACATTTTACATAATTAAATACTAAACCCACCTAAAACATTTCTTTTATAAGCTTCCAACTCTAAACTTTTCAAACTCTTCACCATTAAACTATATCAAACCATTCCTACAAATATTTCCTCAATTGATTCTATCACTAAGAATTTCTAAAATAACCATCATACTTTAGATTCTAAATTCTTATCGATTTCATATACCTTATCATATCCAAGTTTCATAAGTTAAATTTGTATTAGCTTAACCTTAAAAATACCTTCTTCATTCATTACTTACCCTTCTAACTTTTCAATTTAAAATCTATTGCCTTATCTTCCCTTTCAAACTCACTGAACTTCTATAGCCCTTATGGAAACAATCCTAATTCAAAAGAATCATCTTCCTATCTCCTCATCTTTCCAACTTAAATCCTCATAACATGAACCATGGAGAAAGCATAAATTTTGAAGCTATAAACCTCCAACAATTGGTAAAAACCAGGTTCTAAACTTTACAAGTTTGATTCCTAACAACTGAAATTTGATTAACTCAAAACCAATTAAAGCCTAAAGTTATAAACTAAACCTCAATAAACACACCAACCTACATTTAATCACCTTCCATTCTTATCAATCCTTAAAACAGTCACCAAAGATTTAATCACAGTTTTAAGAATTAACTTCCTTTCTTTAAGCCTAAAACTAATGCTCTACACACCCAAATTATGAACCAATTCCCATCACTTAGAATTGTAACTATTCTTGCGTTCCTTTACAGTCAAAGTCACACATGAATATCCCTACTTATTCCATTTCAACTTAATGTCAACTAGAATAAAATCCAATCAAACCTTAATGCTAACCGACTTCCTTCCTTTTTCCCCCTGCCCACAGCCTAAAACAGAGCAATATTACAACAATTTCATGCATTCATTTAACAACAGCCCTACTAGAATCAAGCATCTCAATCCCCCTTACGAGTAAAATCAAACATCACAAATTTCCTTTTTCTCTTCCAATGAACCTGTCGGCCAGTAAGCAAGAGAAGGAAGAAAACCAATATTAAACCTCAACAACATCCTCATATCTCTCAACAACAAATGAGAAGATCCTAATTAAAAATCTGGCATAATAATTTCCCTTCCTCTGCCACTACCACCGCTGGCCAAAGCAGCAAGAAAAGGAAAGAAAACAATTAGGATGTCACTCAACCATAATCAGTCAATACATATATTTCATCCTCTTCATCATCACCAGAAACAACAGCATAGGGAAATCAGAATTCACACAGCATAAAATTGGTTCACAGGGAAGCAGAAAAATCGAACAAGCAAGAGAACATCTCAGAATCCTACTTGAAGCTCGTTTATTAACTCAATCTTACTCCTAATTGAATTTAGTTAGAGTTTTAATTGATTCTTGCCCAGAAACCGCCGTGACAGCGCCGGATGAACAGTACCCACGGCCTAACTGAGAAGAAATCGGACCCAAAACACCATTCAATCGCAAAATTACTTCAAGAATACCTTTAATCGCATCTTAAGCTTTATTTCTATGAATTCAGAAACTTCAAAAACCCCTAAACTCGAACCAACCCCTTCCCAAAACTCACTCGAAATCGGACCCAAAGAGGAAGGAAAACGGGAAAGAAAGGCTTACCCAAAGCCAACCCAGACTTCCCACGCGTTTCCGCCACTCCTAGCGGCCGATCGTCGCCGTTCCTGCCGTCTGAAGTCGCGGAAGCTCACGGAGAACAGAGGGAGATGAGAACGAGAGAGAGGGATCGGGTTTGGTTCAGAGAGAAAGGGAAAAGCAAAGTGAAATCGGAGAGAGGGAGTATATTTAATATTTAGGGACACATGTATGGCTTGAATTAAAAGAGAAGTAAGATATTTTGTTTTTATGAGTATTTTACTATCTTGCCATTTCTTCTATAATTGAAGATATTTCTAACTAGGGGTAGATATTGTCTTTTTCATTTCCTATTTTCTATTTTTCTCTTAAATCATAATTTTATTTATCATTATCATTTAGAAATAGACCTAAATCTGTCCTCAAAATAATTTTTCTAGATATACTTTAATTTCTAAATTTATTTATAAGACTTTTTAATTAATAACCAATACCCCAAGATTCTAAATATTCTCTTATTTAAATTTATCTTCTAACTATTTTCCTTGAGCTAATAAAGAAAATAAACTAAAAAAAAATATTAAAAATATACATGGCCTCATAAATTTATTTATAAGGCTTTTTAATTTCTAAATACGTTTCTAAAATCTCAACTATATCCTTGTTATCCATTTTTCCTCAAAATTTCGTTTTATCTTCTAATTAATTCTACTTTGTTTCTTAAATAAAATAAGCATTAAAATTATTAAAAATACCTAAAACATCATAAATTTATTTTTAATGCTTTTTAATATTTTAATAATATCCCTAAAACTTACATAATTTCTTATATCTATTTTTAAATTTTGGGGTGTTACACATAGCTTCCGAAGAAGAGAATCAAACTGTACAAAAAAGTCTAAAAGTAAAACATCACTTAATCGAATATCAAGCAATGTATGAAAAAGCAAAGGGATCTGAGGAAGTACCAGAGAAGCAAAACGCAAAAGGAAGCAAATGAAGGTGGAATTTGCAGTAGCTTGGAGAACTAGATAAGAATGGTGAGAGATAAAGGGAATGACAATGAGTGTATGTGAAACAAGTGAGAAATAATCTCAGGAGACACCCCAACGCCGACGGCGTCGTAATGCGGTGATGGTAAGAGATGGGGTGCCGCGGCGATGGTCACAGATAGGGCGGCGATGGTCAGCGATGGTGTGAAGGGTTTTTCAGCAATGGGGTGAAGAATTCTGGTGAGACAAAGCCCTTTTGTTCAACTTATTCCCTTCAAAATTCATTAAGGGTAGAATGGTCTTTGATCCTACCAGAATTGTTTTCACTTTACCCCCTTAGGGGCTTAGTGAAGTTTCAGAAAGTTGGGAGGGAAATCTGACATTAATTCACTATTGGGGGGCAAACTGAAATTTTCCCATAAATCAAATGAGTAATAATTCTAGAACAGGTGCCGGAGCAACTTTCAACATCAAATTTTCCACCGGTGCAGAATGTGCACTTTCAATACTAGCTATATACTCCATCTTCATTTCCTAAATATAGAACCTATTTGGTGAGTTAAGTTTGATCATAAATGCAAGACATATTTTTAATTATTAAACTATGTCTGTTAATACTCCTCAATAATAAACAAATAAAAGTTTGAGGGTAGGAATAAATGTAGACAGTTAGAATGCATTGATAATACTCCCTCCGGTCCTAATTATAAGACTACTTTGACTTTTTTAACTTTTTTTTTCCAGTCCAAAGAAAAGTAGTTTTAGTTCCAAAACAAATAATATTTCCACAAAACTAATTTATTCTACTTATAAACTAACCTATAATCTAATTTCATGTGACATATGTTATAATTTAGTGGTCTAATTTACTTCTTTAACTTCCACAAAAAAAAGTCAAAATGGTTTTATATTTAGGACCGGAGGGAGTATCATGTAATTTTAACTAACTTAACTAACATCCTTAATCTAATCAAATTAGATAAATAAGTATTATAGTTAGGATCAGAGGGAGTACAAGAAAGTGACTATAACTGATAAAGAGAGTTATAATTTTTTTTTAAAAAAATTATTTTCACTTTTGGCACCGATTGTATAGTCACAATCAGTAGCAATTTTTTTTTTAATATTTTTAGATGGTCTCTTCCACCTTCAATGCTTACAGACCAGAAACCACACAAACAACAGGATCTAGATAGAAAACCAAAAGTTCCAAGGCTTATTCATTTTAGTCAATCAAAATACACAAGCTATAACAATGCAACGATATATATATATATATATATATATATCTAACTTATTGTACAAAAAACACAGGAATAATTAGAATAACCAAACCCAAAATATATTAAGCCACAAGTTTGCGAGTTCTAAAAAGAAGCTTGCCTAACGATACCAAATGTCACTACCAACACTTCCGAGTTTTGACACTTGTTTCCTTGTAAAGCACACTTTCATCATAAAAACAAGTTCCTAATGAGAGCACCAATATAAACAGGAAAAAAAAACATTTCATCTTAGTTTTTGGTTTTGATCATCACATCTTTTATCATCTTTTCCAAATTGACGTACGAAGAACCACCAGGTCTTGTGTCCTCCTCAGCAGTTTTCTTCCACTCCAAAGCCTTTTGTCTCATCTTCTTTCCCTTCTCTCCTTCCATCAATTCATTCACAAGCTTCTCCACTTCTTCTCTCTTCACATTATTCTCAATCTCCACTCCAACTCCCCAATCTTTGCATGCATACCTACAATTTGTTTGCTGATCTGCAAAGAAAGGCCAACATGCCATTGGAACACCTGCACATACACTCTCAATCATGGAGTTCCATCCACAATGAGTCAAGAACCCTCCAACTGAACGATGGTTTAGAACTTTCTCTTGATCACACCAACTTGCTATGAGGCCTCTATCTTTAGTCTCATTTAGAAACTCAGGTGATAAGATCACTGAGCCACCATTCACAAGATCAGGCCTTATAATCCATAAGAAGTGTTTCTTGCTGTTGGCTAAGCCCCAAGCAAACTCATATAGTTGTTCTGGAGACATAATTGTGACACTTCCATAATTCACATAAACCACAGATCCGGGCTCCTTGAGTTCAAGCCAATCGATGCATTGAGTCTCTTCTTTCCAAAGACTAGACTTCAAAGATAAAAGTTGCTGGTTGGTTTGTTTAATTTGGCTTAGAAATGAAGGGAAAGGGCCTATGGTGTAAAGAGGAATGGAATAAATGGAGGAAAGAGCTCTCACTGCCTCGCCTTCAAGCTCATCAAATGTGTGGAAACAAATGGCAGAGGCTTTATGAGCTTTTTCCGCCATTTCAATAAGAAAATGAAATATGACATCATTTGGATCTGTCGTCCTCAGAAAGGTAGGGAGATCCTTGAGCTTGATATCTTTCATACCTGGAATCCAATCTATCTCAGTTTCCAAATATCCATTTGTCAGATAGCTCTCATCTGCAAACATAAAGAACATTAAGAATTATATTTCATGAAGAAGTTATCAAGGAGAAACTAAGAAAACATAGTGGTATACATTATACATATACACTACCCCCATTGCTTAATTTAAAATGTGAGATGATGTCCTTAAAATATATGTTTAGCAATATTCTTCCATTACTAAATATAAGACCTAGTTAGCTTTCTTGAAAAATTCTAAAAAAAATTAAATAAGTTGTTTATAAATTGATTTACTAGAATTATTTTCTCTAAATTAGTTTATTTGACTTATAAGGTAACATATAATCTAATAATACACAAATTATATTATGATTAAATTGACTTATTTATTTTTCTTAATAGCTCCAAAAAAATTAACTATGTATTGTATTTAGAAACGGAGGGAGTACAAAATTTAATAATAGATCATATATATGTTCATAAGTTTGGTAAATTAGTTTGCAAAAAAAAAAAAAAAATGAAAAAGAAGAAAAAATTGTATGTAAAAGACAAATTAAAATGGATGCATATTACATTTAGGGTTGAATCCAACCTTCAACTAGCTTTTATATTGGGCCAAGGTACAAAAATACCACATGTAAATTGTCATATGTGCAACTAGCACTATAATAAAACATTGGGTGAAAAAATACCAATCGTAATTTAAAAATGGCGCAAAGTTATTTTTTAGTTAAAATACATTAACCGCCATTAACTCATTATGTGAAAAAAATTTGTGGAACCCACAACTCAACTTAACTTCCGTTAATCCATTTTGACCGAAAAAAAATAATTTTGCACCATTTTTAAATTATGAGTGGTATTTTTACACCTGATGTTTTATTATGGTGTCAGCTGCATATGTGATAATATATGGGTGATATTTTTACACATTCACCCTTTTATATTTAAGATTGAAAAGATTAATACCTTTGAGTGGGACAATCCCTCTTTCAAGTAGATCTTGATAGTGCGCAACACCCAACCATGAATAAGCACTAGCAGGCCAAAGGAGAACAATGGGGAATCCAAGTTCTTGCGCAGCATCAATAGTGAAGAACATGGCACCATCAGAAACCAAGCAAGTGACTGGAGGGATTAGGCCATTAGTGGCAGATTCACTGAGTCTACCTAGAAGGTTTTGAAAGGGAAAGAGACAATTCTTTCTTGTAGAGTCACAGAGAGAGGGTATGTCTTGAGTGGCATTATCATTAGCAGCAGGAGGAAGACCATCTGGGATGGCTTCAAATCGAAAATCTGGAAGGCCTTGAAGGCTTTCGAAACCTCCTGATTTGAGCAAGCGGTTATGGTTGAACTCAGTGTTGACATAGGTAATGAAAAAGCCTCGAAGGTGAAGCAGTTTTGCTAGTTTCAACACTGAGTTGACATGCCCTTGAGCTGGAAAAGGAATCAACACAACGTGGGGTTTTGGTCCTCCTCCTTCAACGGAACCCATACTTTACCTTCAAATCTTCTCTTCCCCTCGCTCTCTCCCTCCCTATTTGTTGTGTGTTTGTGATGCTTTAGTTGGGGATTAAATAGGTAAACAAGCCAAGTGCGAAGTCTTATAGAGCAAAATGATATACACAGGGTACTTGGTGAAAATGTTTCATTTAGTCCTATTTTTAAGTCAATTCATTAAATTTTTCATATGAATATACGTACAATTTTACCCTTATTTATTATATGTTGACTTTGTTCTCATGTAGTGTAGTGAATATTAAATATGAGTAAAATTTAAAAATTGTTAAATTTTAAGACAAAGTTATTGATGTTTAATGTTTTTTTTTTGGTCTGTTTAAAACATGTTTGTACTACCTATAAATAGAACCAGAGGAGTGTGTGTGTAAACCCACACAAACACGGAAGCCGAGGTGACAATTTTGTTGTAATAAACTCCAACTCCAATTTTGTTAGGACCTCTCCTTAATTATGTGTATTCTTTGGTATCTCAAATTAATTTTCCCAAGTTTATTAATATTTAAACAAAAATAATAAATTATAAGCTTTTTCAAATTTAATGAAAACTTCTTATAATGACACATCCGGGTGAGTTGTGTCCTAATGGAGCATAACTCACCTACACTTAGGGGTGGAAATAGGTTAGGCCTAGGTAGGCTTTATTTAAATAGGCCTTGGTCTGCAACAAAAATGTGAAGACTAAGCCTGGGCATGAGCATGTATATATGCCATTTGTTTGGCCTAGGCCTGGGCTTTCTAAAGGGCTGATAAAGCCTGAAGCCTGTTTAAAAAATTACTTAAGATGTAAACCTTTAAATACATTTGAAAACTCATGCATCTAATTCTACATATTACCCTTTAAACCTATTTGACAAGACTATGTATTTTTCAGAATGTATTTTTGCAGTACAGATATATATTTTTCTCTTACTTTTATTGCGGAAATCGTGATAAATTATTTTGGGAAAAAGACAAATAAATACCCTCCAATTCGTAAAATCCCATTAACAACTTCATGATAGGTATTAACAACACAACAACCTATCATGAAGTTGTTAATACCTATCATGAAGTTGTTAATGAGATTTTGCAAATTAGAAGGTATTTATTTGTCTTTTTCCCAATTATTTTTATTGAGATTATAATATTTCATTTAGATATAACTGAAATAAACTTGCAAGTTGCAAAAATTATTATATTGTAGAAAATCATACAGAGTGGAAAAAAGTAACTAAGCTAGCCCTGTATTTTAAGTAACTAAAAGGAAGAAATAAAAAAGAGGTGAACAACTACTATTTAATAAAAAAGTTCAGTTTTGTGGATAAACAATGAGATATGAAGTTTAGAATTAAAGTTCACTTGATAATGTTATAAATAATTTATATAATTAATTTATTTTATATTATACATAATAATATAACTTTAAATAAAAATAAATAGGCCAGGCCTGTAGGCTTGTAGGCTAGGCCTTAAGAGAAAAGGCTTGGCCTGTTTGCCTAAATAGGCCTGAATATGAGTCTGGCCTGCTCACTAAATAGGCTAGATTAGGCTTCATGTAGGCCAGTTCGTAGGCCCCTTTTAAAGGTCTGACCTATTTCCATCCCTACCTACACGGTTACTTATAACAAAATGGAAGGTGAAAAAAAAATGTAAGGATGGAAAGTATTAAAATTAGGATCAAACTTATTTCCATTTACTTATATTCATTAAGTTTAACTTTCAAATCCAGTTGCAAATAGAATTCAGGTAGTGTTTCTCTCATTCCCAAATTTCTCCTTATTTTTCATCATTACATCACCCTTATTTGATTGACATAATTAACAGTTCAGATTTAATATTGAGTAAATCAATCCTAATTACGTAGGTCGCCACAAATGGTTGTTAACAGGTATGGATAGCCCATTTCCCACTTTCTACTTAAGATGATTGAAAATCATATCCCAAGTGCTTCAATATTCCTGACCAAATCCGAGAAACATTGTATAGTTTCTTGATTACGAAAAATAAATTTAACTAACGTATCATAATACTTTAAAATATGAATATTTTAAGAAGAAGAAATTTATTGATTTTCATAACAAAAGTCTGCACCGCCGATCGAGTATCATCATTGTCACAAGAATTAAGTAATAAATCAAAAGCCAAATTCATTGCAACTATTATTACCAGCGAAGACCAAAATATCATGGAAGCGGCCAAGGCAAAATTTCAGTTTACACCCATAATAAAGAATTAATCTCAGATTCCCCCCAAAACATTCTGAAATTTCACTGCACCCCCCAAAGGATTAAAGTGAAATTAAATGTTTCAACTAAAAGACCAAAATGTCCTTATTGAATCTTGTATTGGATTTCCAAGACACATATGAAGAATTTCCAATACGCATATGAGGGAACTTTTCAAAATATTTGTGCTTATTTTCAACATCAATGTAATTATTTTCAAGTCTCAAAAATCATGGAATCTAATACTAAAAGATCCAAAATTTCACAACTATATTTTCAAGACACATATGGAGAATTTCCAAGACACATGAGAAATTTCCAAAACGTTTGTACTTTTTCAATAAGGACATTTTGGTCTTTTAGCTAAAAAATTTAATTTCACTTAAGTCCCTTGGGGGTGCAGTGAAATTTCAGAATATTTTGGGGGGAATCTGAGATTAATTCCTTATTATTCATTTTACCCCAAAAAAAATCCCCATCCTCTTCCCTCCTCTACCACTTCTACCCCCTCCACACTATTGGATCAAAGATCTAATGGTCCAAATTTGATCCTTTATAAAAATAAATATAATTATAATATTACTTACAAATATCATAAGTAAATTTAATATGTCAAAATTTGTTTTAAACAGTAAAGAACTGTAGACTATTATTATAAATTTAGATTTTATTTTTATTACAGGTGTGAATCGTTCAGACCAAATAACGACAGATTAAATTTATTTAATCTCATAAATAAATTTAATCTGTCAAAATTTGCTCTGAACAGTAAAGAATTGTAGATTATTATTATAGATTTAGATTTAATTTTTTATTTTTTATTACAGGTGTGAACTAATAAGGATTATGCAGTAGGAGATTAGCCACTACTCATAAATTATCAAGAGAGTTTACTGTAAAATGATCTAATAAAATGATAAAAATGATGATATTAAATATTATTCAATTTTAACCATTCATTAGTCAATCTAATGATGGTGATGGGATGAATAGGGATGGGGAGAGAAAATAATGATGAGATAATCCTCTTCCAATGAATTCATTAATTCATCTCTAAGAAAAACTAAATGGAAAAAATTTCTCTCTTTTTTTTTCAATAAGTAATGGCAAAAATTTCTCAACACGCTATACAAACATTTTTATCACTTTTTCTCATACCAATTCCGAAAGTTACGGAAATATTTGGGGAGTGGCTTCTCTCCACTGCCACTCCCATCCTCTTCCTTTCTTTTTCCCACAAACACCATTCTCACTTTTCCTTTCTTGATCCAACGGTCTACATTTAATATTTTATAAAAATAAATATAATTATAATAATACTTAAAAATCTCATAAATAAATTTAATCTGTCAAAATATGGTCTGAACAATAAAAAACTGTAGACTAATATCATAAATTTAAATTTTATTTTTTATTACAGGTGTGAACTGTTTAAACCAAATAACGAAAAATTAAATTTATTTAATCTCATAAATTAATTTAATCTGTCAAAATTTGCTCTGAACAGTAAAGAACTGTAGATTATTATTACATTTAATATTTTATAAAAATAAATATAATTATAATAATACTTAAAAATCTCATAAATAAATTTATGAGATTTTTGCCTCCCTTGTGGTTTTGCCTAGCTCAATTTATATCAAACTAGACTAGGATGAATCTTCCTCTTGAAGTGAGATAAGTCCAAAGTTTGTATATAAATATTTGGTGGTAGAGTTTTTGATATTTTATATTAGATTGTATCTCATATAAATCCTTCTGTTGATATGAGATAGGTCTAGATAGCTGTAATTTTTCATGCTAAAAAATCTTTAAAAATATTCAAAGTCCCTCATTAATTTAATACTATAATGCAGTTTTTTTTTTAAAAAAAAATTTAATAACATGAGAGGGAGGCCGCCGCTGGGAGTATACACTTCCAATTAAGAGAGTTTGGAATGTGGGTTGGTTTGGTTGTTCAAAACTTATGACAATGACAAGCGGTGGCATGGACTTTTCACGGGTGAAAACAAAGTGAGTAACTTTTTTCTTCGGACCTATTCTTGTAAAATACTGTTTTATAATACATTATTCAAATATTCTTTTTATTAAATAAAGATGGGCTACTTAATAATATAGTTTCTTCTGTCTCTCGAAAATTTTGAAACTTAAATGAAGACGGACAAGTTAATAATATAGTTTCTTCTCTCTCCAAAATTTTAAAAATAGGTAACGGTGCAAATTTATTTATAAATCCTTTTGTAAAAATGAACCTGACACTTCGTAATGTTATTATAGGGGCAAAAATATACATAAAGATTTGAAAACAACATTAACTACAACAAACTTTCGGTATTTTCATTTTGTTGAGGCCCACAATGTGTCCACAATATGCCATGTCATGTAATCATCTAGATAAAATTTAAACAGTTTAAAGTCTAAACATGTTTAGTTTTCCTTACTCACCTTTTTTTATGAGTAGGAATCTAGTTCACTCATATATACTGAAGTGACATGATCAATTTCTGTATTGCTCCATGCGCATTTGATGAGCACAAGGAACTCAATTAAGTTGACCATGTGGGTCTTCATCTTCCCAGCAACATCTGAGCCCACTCACACCTTATGGGCTGCCCCTACTCCATATCCCCCCCCCCCCCCCCCCTCACAATTCTTGCCTTACTCTTTTTAATTCTTTTTTTTTCATAATTGTTCATGGGGGATATTTTGGGTTTGAATCTAGGCATATAATTTTTTATGAATCTAGATGCATACATCTTTAAACATGGAGGAAAGTTTTTAAACCTTTTTTTAAGAACCAGTGAGTGAGTAATAAAAAACTATTATTCATTTTAGAATCCAAGATTTAGTTTCCCATTGTAGTTGTATGTGCTAAAACTTTTTTCTATTTCAATATGTGTATATATATTATCATATAAATGAATTGATTCAATTGAAGTTGGTGTTAAAGGTTATTCATTGATTTATATATTCTTAATCAAATCACACACCATACGAATCTCATACAGTGGAGAAGACAATGGAAGGGGAGAGGAACGCTTCATTTTCTCTTACATCTTTTTCCCTCCTTTTTTTTTCTTAATAGCCATTAGATCCACTTTAAATGTCCAGATTTTATGTTTATAATATCATTACTGAAATTTTATGTTATAAAAATAAAAATTATACCAAATCTGAACAATTTAAAGTGGATCTAATGCCTATTAAGAGAGAAAATGAGGAAAAATGATGTAAAAAAAAGGAAGTGTTCCTCTCCCGACACTATATATAAATGTCAGCCAATAGGAATTGACTTCCCTTAACCCACCTTCCAACAAAAGAAAGGTTCCACTAAATAAGAAGATTTCAAAATATATACTTGATGCAAGATAAGCCTCCATTATTCTTGAAAAAATATCATTGCCATTAGTTGATAAAATCTTACCACCCATTACAATCATTAGTAACCCCAAGAATTTCCCCCAAAAGTTCCACGTTTGCATCAATTTGTACTCCCAATTATTCCCTCATTGCAGCCATATATTCGATCACAAAAATGGAAGCCACACATTTGCACACAATATAAATAAATATGGGGATAGTGGACCTCCCTGTCAAACTCATCTCCTAAATAGAAAAGATGGAAACAGATTACTATTGATTTGGATTTGATAGGAGAGACTGTAGTAGTAACCCATTGCATTATCATCTGAATCCAACTATCCGGAGATTCCTTCGTTAAGAACTCAATCATACAAGAACTCAACTTGATGCTGAAAATCTTTCTACAATTGCTAATTTTTACCAGATAAGAAATCACATTTTTTTTATTCCAAAAATTAAGAAAGGGAATTAAGGGTCCTATATAAGCTCATTTTTACTTGGAAAGCTGTTGAACAGTTAACAATATCACTCCTAGCTCTTTGGATAATCTGTTTAGAAGGTTAATTATAATATGCCTTTAAAATCCACTTCATCGATATCATAGAATAAATTTTTTAAGCGCTTTGGGGTTTCTATCATTGTTACGCAAGATTTCACGGATATAGCACATGAAGCTAAAATTTTATCTGAAGAAAATGTCTTAAATTACATACCAAACTCTCATGCCCCTAAGAAATTCAAGCATTCTTCTTCATCATATGGTAACAGCCCATCCTAGCAAAACTTTATCATAAATAACATTTATAAAAGGATTTTTGCATGTAAATCGAAATAAACTATGGTTTATTAGCTGGAATTCAAATTAGAGAATCAAAGGTAATAAATCAAATGAGTAATATTTCTAGAACAGGTGCCGGTTTCAGCATTGCTCTTTCCATCGGTGCAGAAAAGTGCACTTTCAATACTAGTTATACACCGGGCCTAGAAAGTGGCTATAACTGATACATAGAGTTATAAAATGCTGAGTTGGCTCAGCTACGTGTAATGCCACCTCAACTTTTTTTTTTTCACACATCTTATTTTCTAAATTAATTTTTTTTAAAAAAAAAAATTCTCTGTGTTTTCAACGCCTTCTCTATTCTCTCTTCGGACACCTATTCTTTAAAACTGATACCAAACTTGAACTCTTCCCACCATTTCCACCAGCAACAAGCGAAGAGACGCGTCATCGCACAGGAATTCGCAAATATGGATCGCCTTCTGAATTCGCAGATCCTTCACATTGGCCGTCAATTTCGAAGGAAGATTCGAAAGATTTGAGTTCGTCGAGTGCGACTTGGAGAGAGCTTGAAGAAAATTTCTGGATTTGAGGTGTTGGATGACGGTGGCGGTGATGGTGGTGACGAGGATGATGATGATGACGATGACGGGGGCGGAGGAGAAGCTAAGATCGATAAGTGGGAGAGAGAGCTTGAAGAAGAGGAAATCTGAGAAAGCTCAGTCTATCCTTACATCTCCACGTTTGCCTGGAGTTTGTTCAATTTGTTTATTTATTAATCTTGTATTGGAAGAGAAAAGAGGTGCTAGAACTTGGAAGAAAGAATGGAGAAGGCGTTGGAAAAAGAAAGAAAAGAGAAAGGATTTTGTTTAATATGATGTGTGAAAAAAGGTGAGGTGGCATTACACATGGTTGAGCCAACTTAGCATTTTTGGGTCAACAATGTTGACCGTTAGGCTTAGTTAGCAGAGGTTTCAAATTACCCCTCTTTTTAAATTTTCAGGGCACATTAGGCCCCTCAAAAACTTAGCTTCTTGGTGCCCAATGCCCAAGTCCGAAAACTTTCCGGGCTAAAATACCCTTTAACCCTTTTATAAAAGCAACTAAGTCACTCTTGACTCGTGCCACATCAGCAAAACAAAAAGTATATTATCATCTCTCTCCTCTTTTGCAATATGACTTTTTCCTCCTTCTTCCTGCACATCGTTTTTTCTCTTTCTCTTCTCGGCCAAACCTCCGGCAACAAATATAGTCCTCGAGCATAGGATTTGAAGAGATTGAGATATGGGGGTTACTGAGGGAGGTGGGTGGGTGAAGCGCAGGAATTGGTGGATGTGGAGGTTGAGGGAGAAATCATGCATTGAGATAGAGAATGATTTCAATAGGTAAAACAGAGCCAAAGAGCAGAAAGCGCAGGAATTGGTGGATTAAAGAGATTGAGATATGTAACACCCCAAATTTTAGAAAATAAGAAATAAGGAAATATTTGGAATCTTGGGGTATTATTTGATTTTTAAAGAGTCTTATAAATAAATCTGGAAATTAAAGTATACCTAGAGAAATTATTTTGGGACAAATTTCAGATTTATTTGTAAATGAGAATGGTAAATAAATTGGGAAATGAAAAAGACAATATATGCCCCTAGTTGAAAATATCCTCAATTAAAAAGGGAAGGGCAAGATAGTAAAATACCCATAAAACAAAAATATCATACTCTCTTTTATTATGGACCACACACGTGTCCTCAAATTCTTATTTCTCTCCATTTCCCTTTTTCCTCTCTGCTCCAAACTCGAACACACATATACACACACATACACTCCCTCACTCTCTCTCCCCGACTTCACTCTCTCATTCTCTCTTCTCTGCCTCTTCGAAGCAGCGGTGGCCACAGCCAGACCAACGACAGCGGCTGACGACGGAGCAGCGAGGAAGACGCACGAAGCTTGGGCCACTCCTAGGTGAGTGATTTCTTCTCATTTCCTTCTCTTTTCTAGCGCGATTTGAGCGAAATTGGGGGGGGGGGAGAATCCGAAATCTTTGGATGTTTTTGAAGTTTCTAAGCTTGTAAGAAGTATGCCTGAAGCTCATTCTTGATGATTTAAGTGTTGATTTTGAGGATTGGGGTGAAATAGGTTCAAATTTGTTGAAGGAATCCCGTCGGGTTACTGTTCATCCGAAGCTAAATTTGGGATTTTTGTGTATTTGTTGTTTCAAAGCTCAATTACTTACGATTATAAGCAAGATTAAGGTTAAGGAACGGATTATATGTCGATTATTGAAGGTTAGTGAATTTTGAAGCAATTATTTGCCTCCCCTGTTTCTGCGGTTTCCGTCAGCTAAGAAGGAGAAAATTGTTGAAATACTGCATGTAGGAATTGGAACTGGGAATGGATACTTTAGGTGTGTTGTTTGATGAAGTTTAGAATGTTGTTCAATCTCCCCTATCTCCTCTCTGCTCTGGCCGAACTCAGGCTCCCTTGTGGTAGCTTCATTTTTGTTATTTTCTTGGATGTTTCAACACTTAAAGCATGAGGAATAAATGATGAGTAGGAAAATTGATGAGTCTAGAATTTTTGACTATTGTTCCTTGTTCCCTGTTTCTGTTCTGGTTCTGTTCGGCCAAAGAAAAAGAAGGGGCCATTGGTGTTTTGTTTTGATGCTTTGGGCTGACTGGATTGGTTAAGGAAAGAAGGAAAAATATATATATATATATATATATATATATATATAAATACAATACTATGATGTTAATGGGACAAGGAATAGGATTGGTTATGTATGTGGTACAACTTTTAGGTTCTAGAATGTGGATTGTTGTTGGTACTGAATTTCTGGATTGTTGATTGTGAGCTTAGGGTGCTAAAATTCTAATTCTGGATTTGATGATTGATCATTGACTACAATGATAGGAAAAGAATAAAGGATGTTTGTGAGATTGGTGATTTATTACTTGAGGTGCTAAGTCAATATCTTTGAGTATTTATGGTTAGTAGAGTCAAGCTAAGGATTTGGAAGTTTAGCTTGGAAATTTAATCTATTGCTCAAGGATTCTCAAATACTAGGACAAAGTCTAAGTTGGATTATAAATAGATGTTAATTTCATCTAGTAGGTAACTTGGAAGTTAATTATTGCTAAGTAAATTTAAAGGCTAACAAATTGTCATGAATGAAAGTCCAGTGAATTATCAATTAATTGATAAGGAAGATTAGTTAATTTAAGATAATAAAGGAACTCTTGTGCTTATGGTTGTGCTATGTATATTAATATGTGTTTGTGCAATGCTTAAGAATGATGGTGTGATTAAACAATAAGTTAAGAATTTAGATTTTTACTATATTAGAAGTAAGATGGGTAGTACCCTAGGACTGTGAGAGACGTTTAAATATTATATCTAAGTTTAGATATTAATATATTATTTTTATATTATAAATATTTATAGGACAAGATAGTGGGGTTGAATCCCTAGAGTACAAAGAAGAGGAAGAATACAGCGAAGAGTAAATCAAGAATCAGGTAGCAGTTTATTTCAATAACAACTAAATTACATGTATCATTTTGTATTATCTGTTGCATTTAGTTGATAAGTTATTATTCCTCAGTTGGAGTACTCCAGGGTTTAGGGGTTTGGCCACCTCTTTTCCCAACCAGTTAGTTATAGTTTTAAATGCTATAACGAGAAATCCTGCAGGTAGAGCCTCCACTCTTTAACGAATATATCGTTACTGGTGGTTGGTAGGTGCGGATCGCACACAGATTAATAGGAATAAACTATCATTATTTGCACTGATTTATGAAATGCATACATGTCAGTATATATATTCAAGAGAATAAAGGTTAATGAGATAAACTGCGTTGAACCATTGCTTTTCAGATAAGCTGGCAGGAGTTAGACTTTTTGCGGAGTAAGGTAAAGTAGAAGAAAGCAGGAATGCCTGCTTTATAGTGTATTATGATAACCATTTTGGGAACTAGTTTGTATATATTGTAAAGCTAAAGGATAAGCAAAAAGACAAGTATAAGTATATAACTGAGAAGCAGTAAACTGATAGGTAAAGTTAAAGAGGATCGTCGATCGAGATTGTTCCTCTAATTTATTTTTAGGCCACGCTAGGCAATATTAGAAACTAGATCGATATTAAGATGATTTTAATTATTTTAATTGTGTTATAACCACCTAACTTTACAAATAGATTTTTAGTATTCTAAGTTAGTCCGAAAAGCCCATTCCAACTATAATAAGGTTGGAGCATTGATTTCAAAGAGAAAGTTTTAAAATTTTTCATATTTTAGGGCTCTCGGTACTAAAAAGTGGTTATAATTCAATTAAAATACTATAATATAGTAGTAAAAGTTAAGGTGTTACAAGATACATGTGAGAATGTGCAAACACAGTCTTGCTTCATTGGGTTGGAGAGGGAGGGAAAGTGAAGGGTGTTGGTTTGAGGTTCTGATCCGAGATTAAAGGGAACATGAGGTAAAATTAATAATGAATATATACACACACCTTCGAAAGCTGGAGAAGAAGCAGTGATGGAGGTGGTGAAGTTTGAAGGGAAGAACCTTTTGGACATGATGTCAAGAGTCTTGCTGTTCCATTCTGAGACATTTATGCAACTCTGAATTATCTTCATTCTTCTGAAGAAGAAAATGAAAAACGATGTCGAGGAAGTAGAAAGTCGTACTACAAAAGAAGAGGAAAGAGAAGGTTGTCCGCTTTTTGTTTTGCTGATGTGGCACGAGTATGAGTGACTTAGTTGCTTTTATAAAAACAAGCTAAGAAAACTTGATGTACTGACCTGTCACGAGTTAAATTATAGGGATGGAGTTACAAACTCAGTGAAATTATAAGGACCAAATAATTAATTTTCTCTTAAAGATATCATATTATATGGACTAGAATTAAATTATTTATTTCTTAATCTTCCAAATTATTAGTCATATTTTAGAGAGATCATATATCTAATGTGTGAGTGCTGGCTGTCACCCAAGAGGAGGGTGAATTGGGTGATAGAATAAAAACTTTAAATTCTTTAAACAAAACACAAGTGATGACAATCTTTAAAATCCTTTTAGGTTTATCACTGTGAATATTTCAAACCATGAAGTGCATTAAAGAAAACGTAAGTAAAATATGCTGGAAGCTAGGAAAGTTAGGGGAAGAGATAATGCACACAGAGTTTATCCTGGTTCGGTCAATCCAGACCTACATCCAGTCCTCAGGCTCCATCTGAGATTTCCACTACCCTCTTGTTTAAACCGGGCACAAGAGAAGCCTACTACAGGTTTTACAAACACAGGTTCACCTGCCAACCTTTTCACAGAGTTTTAGAATCCCTCTAAACACTCCCCCTTACTACCTGTAAGCTAATATCCCTGTTCTAAAGCACCAAGCTTTCAGAACAACCTCAAACAGTAGATGATTTCAATAATAAGGTTCACTTAATGAACATATTATGATAATCACTGAGGTACAGAGTAATGTAGGATGAAATACAAATTTGAGCTTAATAATCTGAACAATGAATGTGCTCTAATTCTTCTTTTCTAATGCGCTCGACTCATCATTTCTGGGCTCACTTGAATATGAATGATTCTCTGTGTAGAGCCTCTGATTTTCATCTCATATCATCTTGTCATGTAAATGTGTCGTGTGTTCGCTCGCTTCTTGATTCTGATGTCTTTAAGTCTTTATATATGGTAGTATGCTTTTCTATCCGTTGGAGACTTGGAGAACTAGCCGTTAGTGCTTTTCTTTCTTTTCAAGCTTCAACTGTTTTTGCAGAGGATAAGATAAGAGAGACAGAGACTGTGAGTAATGTTATCCTGCTGCTACCTACTACTGTACTTGCATGTCAGCTTTTTCATTAGCGCTAGCTCCCTTGGCTATCGCTATCTTGTCAGAGTGAGTCCTACACTTAAGCTATTAGCTGAAACAAATACTCATGCAGTGGATGTTATCGATAGGGTATTTCATTAGCTCAAAGAGATAGAGACAATATATCAGCTAAGGTATTTTCAAAGCATTATCTATCGATAGCTAATTCCATTATCGCTAGTTAACTCAGTTGATCTCAGGCACTGGCTATCTGAATGTTTATTATCTGAAGCACTTTGTTATCGATAGCTTGTCCTGTTATCGCTAGTTGATTCCATTAGCTCAAGGACTTGGTTTATATTTCTGCTAGTTGTTCTTTCTTTCATTTATCAATGTTCTCAATGAACTTCTAGCGATAGGATCTTTCTTAGCGATAGTGAATGACTTAGCGATAGATATTAACCTTGTTATTTTTAAGTCTTCATTTGCTATGGCTCTATCTATTAGCTATAGAGATACACTTAGCGATAGAGATATTTATTCTTAGTGTTCTGCTAAGTTTCCATCTACTAAAGTTGAACCTTTCAATAGTGATGGTCTTTAGCTCTAGCGATAGAGATCTGTTACCTATCAGATTTTACTTGTTTAATTCAAAGGTAACTTACGCTTATTTACTTATGTTATATATAGGGTCAGTTTTCATCAAAACTTAAGATTCTAACATAATGTAGTCAATGGTAAGATGTGATTAATTAGGGATTGTTTATGGGACGGAATGTGAACAGGACTACCCAGTCCCGTCCTGTTAAAAGGCCTGTGGGACATATTTTCTGTCCCGTGTCCCGTCCCGTCCTATAGTTATCCCTTCCCGAATGAGGGCGGGATGAGAATGGGAAGGGACGGAAAGGGAATTTCCTGTTTATTTTTTTGGAATAAAAACAAAAGGCCCTTTTGATAGGAAAAAATATGGGCCAAATAAAAATCTGACTATGGGTTTTACAAAATACTATTGTTCTAACAATTTTTTTTTTGTTTTGACAACATAATAAACCATAAACAAAGTCAACAAATAACAACAAAAACATATATAAATTAAGTCCTAAAGTTTCATACTAATACATAAACTTTAAATTAAAAACATGTCTTCAAGACTTTAAAAAGATGCACATTCCACGTGAGCTTTTGTGCCACACATTCCTCCCATTTCTTTGCCAAAAATCTGATGCAACAAAAAAAAGGATCTGTTCAAAATATAATCTGCCCAGTTTTATTACAAATAAAATATAAAATAAAATAGCAAAATAAAAGAAGAATAACTCAAGTTAAATATTGTTAGAATAATGAGTTTTGATGATAACTAAACATAACTTAGACATAAAGAAAGATTGGACTTTGAACTTGAATGAACTGAGAATAATCTGATAGAAATCCTAAGTCATTGCCTAATCGATCAGGAAGAGATAATCAAAAAGGAATGTAATGTTATGATCAATCAGGATAAGGTTAGAGTGAGTATAAGTCATAAGTATCGCCGCTTAATCGATCAGGAGGCCCTATGATCGATTAGAGAAGCTTGAACTTAATTAGAAATCAAAGTTAGTAATCTTAGTGTGATCGAATGAAAGGGTATGATCGATTAGGACACCCTGTGATCAATCAAGACCTCTCAGTTGTAATTCAAGTCCTAATCTTAGCCTATTTGATCATAGTTGCTTAATCGATCAGAGAGTATTGAGTGATGTCCTGTGATCGATTATGAAAGTCTAGGATCAATCGAAACAAGGCCAACATAACTTAATCCTATTCGATCAATGAAGCATGATCGATCAGGATACCCTGTGATCGATCAAGCATGGCTTTTATCTAATCTCATATTCAAGTGATGCAGGTCCTAATCTAAGCCTGATCTATGTGCGATCGATCAGAGAACAAAAACAGTGATCGAATGGAGCTTTATAATCGATCTGGCGATGTATTTGAATGTTTAAGCCTTTTATGTGCAAAGTATGTCAGACCTATTTCGGGAAGTTAACGTAACTCACACAGACTCAAGAATTGAGCTGTTTGAAACTGGATTTGCTTTCTGCAATTAATGAAGAGAGAAGAACTGAAGCTAACTGAGTACAAGGAAGTTAATGCAACACAAGAACATCACCAACTCAACACTCTATCTCTCATCCACATCAGACACAACAGCTATAACAGAAACTCAACGGCAGATTTTCATAACATGATATAAAAGCATTTGAAGCCCAGATTAGTTGGTAGAGAGTTAAGTGCTATTCAACTACAATATTCTACTGCAATTAATTCAAGTATGAGTTCTCTCATTTGTTCTTCAAACTATAATCCTATCAACTCAAGTGTGTGAGCAAGCTTTGTAATTCTGTAAACTCTTTCATTATCATTGGGTAATTTCCTTGGGATAGTGGGATCCAAGAGGAAAATGTTGTAATCTTACAAAGTGTAAGGATTTGGTGAGACAGTGAAATCTTACTGAGTAAATTCTCTGAGGTATAAAGGTATTCAGGAACCTGTTGTAATCCTGATTTACTAGTGGAACCCAACTATGGTTGGAGAACTGGATGTAGGTCAGAGTTAGGACCGAACCAGTATAATTTCTTGTATACTTGATTTTAAATTCTTACAATTTTTAGAGATACATAATTCACCCCCTCTTGTGGATTTCTTGCCATATTCAAATACTTCCATCTAGCCTATTATTTGTTGTGACCATGTGAGTGAGAGTGACTGAGTAGGGAGAGTGTGTGATTATAGTTTGGCTTGGGGTTGGGTTGGGCCGTGTCCCTTGAGTCTAGGCTTAAATTAAAATAATAATAATAATAATGATACTACCACCACCACTACGACCACCACTACCACGACCACTACGACGACCACCACTACCACGACTACCACTACTACCACCACTACTACTACTACTACCACCACTACCACCACTACCACGACGACTACGACCACCACAACACCACCACCACCACCACTACTAATGGGACGGGATGGGAATGGGACGACCCCATCCCATCTCGTTCCCTTCTAACAACAAAAAATTTGTCCTGTCGTAAAAATTTTTGGGATAGGAAATCAAAACAACCAGGAATGGGAAGGAACGGGTGTAACACCTGGACTTTTACTACTATATTATAGCATTTTAATTGAATTATAACCACATTTATGAATATTAGAAGCCCAAAAATACGGAAAATTTAAAACTTTTTCTTTTAAAACATTTATCCAACCTTCTGTCAGTTGGAATGGGCTTTTCGAACCATTTAGAATTTAAAACTTTTTATAAAACTTAGTGGTTCATAAAACAATTAAATTACTTAAGTTCCCTGATGATTTCCTCCCCTTGATGATAGTGTGTGGGGAGCGAAAACCCACTCTTGGGTTCTCTTCATCTATTGGTGGGTTTCTACCTTTCCAATATTAAAACGCTGGGGTCACCTCAATTGATAACCCTTCTACCCGAATGCACATTGTCATTAGGGAAATATATATACATTTACGTACGGTTAAGTATTAATTCTTTATATTCATTATCATAATACTTAGGAAATTTAATTCCCTTAATAAATCTATGTAGTTCTACTTCCTGTGCTCTCTATTATTAATTTAATAATTTACTGTTACAACATATACAAATAACCTTATTAAAATATTTACTACCTCTTGCTTTTCAAATTATAATCCTAATTTCTTCGTCTACTCTCCTTCCCCAGCTAGCTTCTTTCAACCTGCTAAACTGAAAATGTTTGGGGAAGGGGGTGAGATTGGAAATCTCAATAGCAGTTTCTTTCATTAACATATATGATCATACTAGCATTGTCATGTATATATTTCATAAAACTGCCCAAATAATGATAGTTTTACTCCTATTAATCTGTGTACGATCCGCACCTACCAACCACTGATAACGATACTTTCGTTAACTAGTGGAGGCTCTACCTGCAGGACTTCTCGTTATAACAATCCCGTTATAACTAAACTGGTTTGGCAAAGGGGTAGCGAACCACCTAAGCCTGGAGTACTCCAACTGAGGAATAACAACTTACCAACTAAATGCAACAATTATTACAAAATAATACATGCAATTTAATTGTTATTGAAATAAACTGCTACTTGACTTCTTTAGACCTTGCTCCTGTATCAGCTCCTTTCCTTTCCATTGACCTTCTCAACTTATGTTACTACCAAAACCTATTGACATTTCATATAAACAGTAAATTAATACCTAAACTTCTATATAATTATTTAGCGTCTCTCCCAAATCCTAACTTAATACTACCCAAGTCTTTTCATTTAAACAATTTATAATTTATTCAACTTAATTAGGATCTTAACTATTCTAGATTACTTTGATAAGTTATCTATATTAACTTTCTTATTTTCATTGTTTGACTCATAATTTTCATAAAACCTTTCTTTAAATATTATAGTCGTTCACACACACAAGCACACACACCTATATAAATATTTATATATTTATTCCTTATCTATTACAAAATTTTAATAAGAATAAATCAATAGTGTAAATTAGGCTCAAGTAATTCAATTCATTAAAGAATACTACAAATCAAATCATCAGTCAACAATATAAATCAAGTTCATTTACTTCACACAGGATCAATATCAAATTCTAGCATGATTAATAATTAATCAAGTATCTTAAAGCACACTTTAATAATTTATAAGTTTTTACCTTAAAAGAAATTCCAAATCAGAAATTTAAAGTCAAACTCCTATTCCTAAAAATTCTATTACAATTAAACTACGTCCCATGAAAATAAACAACCCTGTTTAAAGCTCATTTTTGATTCAATAACTTGAACCTTCTGACTTCTCAACATCACTACAACCTCAATACTTTATCATTCAAGTCTAATAAAATCATCATAGTCCAACCTCTAATTAAAGCATCTAACCATTCCTTAAATATTTAGTATCCTCAAAGCGACAATGTCAACTCCTACTATCGTGAATCCCAGAACAATTCTTCTTGAAATTATTAATCTACCGCCAAATGATCCATTAGCCACAGAAATCCTCAACAATCATCACTAACTTACATTCTACAATCATCCCATGAATAAAATAATAATAATCCCTAACTTCAAATAGTCTTAATGCTTATTCTCCATCCTTACATAAGTTGAACAATTTCTAAAATAAAGATTTACAACTTCACTAAGATAAACAATCTCACCAAATAAATTCTATCTCTTATATTGAAACTTGATTTCTTTAAACACCTGTACCTCAAACCATCATCTTAAAGTGATCAATGCTTTTAACTAAGCAACTATATCTCATCCACCACTAAACTTCAGCCGGAAATTCATAGAAATAAATATCCTTCAATCACTTCTTTACTGTCTTATCAAAGCCAATATCAAAGCTAAACACTGAAACAAAACAGGGAATTAATCAATTATCTCACTCAAACATAAATGGAGTATACACTTCCTTAATACCATTCTTATTCTAACTTTTAATAACATCACAACCAAATAAATCATATTCTAAATTACTTTGCTTACCCATCAATTGAATACCATGAACATGTCTAACTATCAAATATATCCACTATATTCTCTTACTTAGGAACCTTAAATATGGGGTAATTATTTCAAACCCTCCACCATTCTTCAATTCACAATCTAATATCCATTGACAAACTCAGAAGTGTGTTCTAGTTCTACAAAGAGACATTGAATGAGTTAAGTTTAACTCCCAACAACTAGATAACACATTCTAACTTAGAATCTTACTCAAATCAAACTTAAACACCTGAAATAAAATCTAAAGCATTTAGCACCATCCAAATTCATGATCATTTGAACATTCATTTTCTTTAACAATTGAGACTTCCAAGCAGCCATTACAACTTAACTACTAGCTTTAACCAATTAGTTTATCAAGAACCTTAATTCATGAGCCCTTATATGTATAATATAACCAGTCATCAACAATTTTAACTTCATTATATCTCCATGGCAAACCAATCGAAACAGATTCATGGGAAGACACACAAAATACTCCCTCCCCTGTGTCACTGAACCAGCCGAACCAAACAAGCCAAGAGAGAACAAAAATTACACAGCCCTAAAGTTCAATATATTTAATTTCATTACTTCTTCCTTCTCTTCCTTGCACTTAGACCGAATTGAGCACAGAAAAATCAAGCACCTAATGAAGCTCTAATTAAGAGTCTATTATAACAACATTTTCTCCTCCCCTGACGTCAAACCCGCCGCCCAGAGCAGCACCAAACTAAGCAAAATTACAACAACTTCCTACATCCAGTTAAGCCTTAATTTCATTTCATCAGAGCAACAATCAAAATCCTTGTTCATTTCCCACCCCAAGAATTCTGGCAAACAGAACGAACAAGGAACAGAGAAGAACAGAGAAAGAACAAGAAATCAAACATCAACCAATCAAACATGTAATACCCTTTCTTTGAACTCATACAACTCCTAACCATGTTTAGTAAGAAATTTCCGTTCGATTCTTGCCCCAAATCATAAGACCGAAATCAGGTGAACATTAGCATAAACAGAGATTTTTAGAAATCCGGCCATGAAACTTCATAAGACCTTAGGGAAACTCGTTTTCTAAGCTTACTCTTTGATTTAATCGATTAAAACTCCCCAAATGCCAAAACCCCCAAATCGGACCTCGCTTAAATCGGATCAAAAAGGGAAAACGGAGGGGAAAAGCTTACTCAAGCTCTATGCGTGCTTTCCGCCGCGGCTCGCCGTCGTTCTCCACCATTTACGCCGTCGAAGGCCGCTGTCGAGCTCGGAGAAGCGGAGAGAAATCGAGAGAGAAACGGAGAGGGTGGGAGACGGGAGTGAGAGCGAGGAACAGAGTGAAGTGTATGTGTGTGTTCGTGAAGGCAGAGAGGGAGCATATTAAAAGAGTAAGGGACACGTGTATGGCCTATATTGAAAAGTAGGATTTTAATAGGTATTTTACTATCTTGCCCTTCCTTTTCTAATTGAAGATATTTTCAACTAGGGGCAGATATTGTCATTTGTATTTCCCTTTTTCTATTTCTCTCTTAAATGATAATTTTATTTACCATTATCATCTAGAAATAGTCTTAAATTTGTCCCAAAATAATTTCTCTAGATATACTTTAATTTCTAATTTTATTTATAAGACTTTTTAAATACTAAACAATACCTTAGGGTTCTAAATACTTCCTTATTTAAGTTCATCTTTCAACTATTTTTCCTCAACTAATAAATAAAATAAGTCTTAAAATTTATTAAAATTACACCTGGCCTCATAAATTTATTTATAAGACCATTTAATCTCTATATGCCATCCCAAGAGTTTAAATAAACCTTTATTATTTCTTTTCTCCAAATTACGTTTTATCTTCTAATTAATTCTTCTTTGTTTCTTAAATAAAATAAGCCTTGAAATTATTAAAAATGCCTAATATTGTAAATTTATTTATTTTGATGCTTTTTAATATTTTAATAATATTCCAAAACCTCAAATAATTCCTTATTTTCTATTTTCTAAAATTTGGGGTGTTACAACGGGCGGGATAGAAAATTTTTGAACACGTCTATGATTAACAATATAAGTCAAATCTAACCCAAAACTTGAACCAATGATATAGATTATCGCTCAAGTATTAATTTGTTTGCTAATTTGTGTTGGATATGCTTAGTTTTGATGATGTCAAATATAGAGTTAAATATAGGAAGCAAAAAGTGTGGATAAAGTGTTTATCTCATACTATCTATTAGATTATGTTTGCTATATGTTTACTGTGATTGAAGCATTGCATATATGATCACATAACATGTCCATAGGCTCAGATTGCATTCATAAGAGCATGTAACTTAGTCTGGAATAAACTGAGATAAAGAATCATGATGACTAAGTAGAAGTTCTATCGCTAATATGTTTATCATCGCTAATAGGAAGAAATTGAGCTAGCTAGGCAAAGAACAGATTCTCTATCGCTAAAGCCCCTCAGATAACATGAATAAATACTTAAGGGGAAGAATGTTAGATCAGTTAACATAGTTAGCTATCGATAATAGGATACCTGAAATAACTTAGAATATTCAGATAGCTCAGTATCCTTAAGCTAATGAGCAAACAAGTAACAAGCAATAATGGGATTAGCTATCGATAGAAGAATGCTTATTGAGATGACATAGCTAGTACGCTGAACATTGAACTAAAAGAATATGCTAGCGATAATGTTCATGTCTATCGATAGAGAATGCTTGATGAAATTCCTTAGCTGATATATTGTCTATCTTTTGAGCTAACGAACTTAACTAGCAATAGATGCTAGCGATAGCATGATTGGCTATCGATAGAGAATGCTTTGAAATTCCTTAGCTGATATATTGTCTCTATCTCTTTGAGCTAATGAAATGCACGATCGATAACATCCACTGCATGAATACTTGTTTAGCTAACAGCTCTAAGTGTAGGTCTTACACTGTCAAGCTAGCGATAGCCAAGGGAGCTAGCGCTAATGAAAAAGCTGACATGCAAGTACAGTGGTAGGTAGCAGCAGGTTATCGTTACTCACAGTATCCATCTCACTTAGCTCATCCTCTGTAAGATAAAGTAAAGTAATAGAAGAAAGCTGATTGTCAACGGCTAGTTCTCCAAGTCTCCAACGGACAGAAAAGTATAATACCCTATATAAAGACTTGAAGACATCTGAAGCAAGAAGAAGAACACACGACGCATATACATACAAATGACAAGATGATACGAGATGAAAAACAAAGGGCTCTGCATAGAATACACAGAGTAACAGTTATATACAAGTGAGCCCAGAAATGATGAGTTGAGTGCATTAGAAACGAAGAGCTAGAGCACACATTGTTCAGATTATTAAGCTCTATAATTTGTATTTCATCATTCTCCTTTCTGTACTTCAGTGATTATCAAAATCCCTTCTTTGAGAGAAGTAAACTTTCTTTGTAAACATTCTGTTTTAGTGAGTGAAGCTCAAGATTAGGTAATCTTGAGTGGGAAACAGATTGTATCCTTACAGGTTGTAAGGGGGAGCATTTAGAGGGAGTCTAAAGCTCTGTTGAAAAGGTTGGCAGGTGATCCGATGTTGTAAAACCTGTGGTAAAGGCTTCACAAGTGCCCGACTAAACTTGTGGGTTGTAAATGCTTCTCTTGTGCCCGGTTTAAACAAGAGGGTAGTGGAAATCTCAGGTGGAGCCTGAGGACTGGATGTAGGTTAGGGTAGACCGAACCGGGATAAATTCTGTTTGCATTATCTCTTCCCTTAACTCTCTTAGTTTCCAGCATATCTACATTATATATCTCTTAGTGCATTTAACAGGTTTGAAATACTCTGTGATAATCCAAAAAAGATTTTAAAGATTACCTTCACTGTGTTTTAGAAAAGAGAAGTTTTGAATTTACCTTATCACCCAATTCATCCCCCCTCTTGGCTGACAGCCAGCACTAACAATTTGGTCCTTGGCACAAGATTAAGAGGGTTCGGATTGTCTTTGCGGCTCCCTCTCTCACCATCCCTATGCGTCATCATTTTGTCCGTTGAGATTCATCTGAGAGCTCATAGTATGCCACATCACCAATTCACCATACTTTTAAAAAATAAAAATATATCTAACTAATACTATTTAGATTTGAATAGCTTGAAACTATTATTTTTTTAAATTTTTCTTTAGTTGAGCACCCAAATTTTTGCACTGCTCACTTTAACTGCAGAGTTTATTAGAGGTCCATTCGGATATAAATTAAGCAAAACAAGACCATAAAAGACAGCAAAACTCTACTACCAAATATTTTAATTAAAATTAAAAAACTTGGTAGATTTTTGCCTCCCTTTGTGGTTTTGTCTAGCTCAATTTATATCAGACTAAACTGGGATGAATCTTCCTCTTGAAGCGAGATAGGTTCAAAGATTGTATATAAATATTTGGTGGTAGAGTTTTAGATATTTTATATCAGACTGTATCTCATATAAATCCTTCTGTTGGTATGAGATAGGTCTAGTAGTTGTAATTTTTCATGCTAAAAAATCTTTAAAAATATTCAAAGTTCTTCATTAATTTAATACTATAATGCAGTTTTTTTTTAATTTTAATAACATG
Source organism: Mimosa bimucronata (assembly GCA_037074515.1). Taxonomy (NCBI): domain Eukaryota; kingdom Viridiplantae; phylum Streptophyta; class Magnoliopsida; order Fabales; family Fabaceae; genus Mimosa; species Mimosa bimucronata. Next base: position 25,053,227 of record CM073441.1, read on the forward strand.
ATGATGAGGCACATTGTGAGCTCTTAAATTAATCTTAATGGGTAAAAATAAGGCTGCTGAGATACGCTGAGGAGGCCGCCGCTGGGAGTTATCCACTTCCAATTAAGAGAGTTTGGAATGAATCTGGCATATGCGTTGGTTCGGTTGTTCAAAACTTATAACAATGACAAGCGGTGGCATGGACTTTTCACGGGTGAAAATGAAACTTGAATGAAGACGGACTACTAGTTAATAATATAGTTTCTTCTCTCTCCAAAATTTTAAAAATAGGTAACGGTGCAAATTTATTTATAAGTCCTTTTGTAAAAATGAACCTGACACTTCATAATGTTATTATAGGTGCAAAAATACACATAAAGATTTGAAAACAACATTAACTATAACAAACTTTCGGTATTTTCATTTTGTTGAGGCCCACAATGTGTCCATAATTTGTCATATCATATAATCATCTAGATAAAATTTAAATGATCTAAACATATTTAGTTCTCCTTACTCACCTTTTTTATGAGTAGGAATCCAGTTCACTCATATATACTGAAGTGACATTATTATTATCAATTTCCGTATTGCTCCATGCGCACTTGATGAACACAAGGAACTCATCAATTAAACCGTCCTTTTGGGTTTTCATCTTCCCAATAACATCTGAGCCCACTCACACCTTATGGGCTATTCCTACTCCATCTCCCTCCCTCCCTCCCTTTCACAATTCTTGCGTTACTCTTTTTAACTCCCCCCCCCCCCAAAAAAAACTGTTCATGGGAGATATTTTGTGTTTGAACCTATGCATATCATTTTTTATGAATGTAGATGCATATATCTTTAAACATGGAAGAAAGTTTTTAAACCTTTTTGTAAAAACCAGTGAGTGATGGATATTAAGAAACTATTATTCCTTTTAGAATCCAAGATTTATTTTCCCATTTTATAATAGATCGTTGTATGTGCTAAAACTTTTTTCTATTTCAATATATATATATTATCATATAAGTGAATTGATTCAAGGTTGTTGTTAAAGGTTATACATTGATTTATGTATTTTTAATCAAATCACATACAATACTAATCTCATAAGGTGGAGAAGACAACATAAGACACCATATATAAATGTTAGCCAATAGGAATTGACTTCCCTTAATCCACCTTCCAACAAAAGAAAAGTTCCACTAAATAAGAAGATTTCAAAATACTTTTCCAGGTCCAGATCCAAGATAAGCCTCCATTATTCTTGAAAAAATATCATTGCCATTAGTTGATAAAATCTTACCACCCATTACCATCAATATGTACTGCCAAGAATTTCCCCCAAAAGTTCCACATTTGCATCAATTTGTACGTACTCCCAATTATTTCCTCGTTGCAGCCATATATTTGATCCCAAAAATGGAAGCCATACATTTGCACACAATTGATAAGCTCCTAAATTTCATTACAAAATCATTATGTTTTACTCCATACCTGTGAATAATTTGGTGATTAATATTGCAAAAAGGAACCAAAAGCTTAATGAGAAAACGGGGCAAAGAAAGAGTTGTAAATTGTATGAGATTTGGAGTTTAATGAATTTTTATAATGTAGAAACTTGTAAAACTCATCAACCCTCTTTCTTTCTTGCATAGGAAGAGGTGCTCAAGTGAAAAAGTTCAGAGGAAAAACACACACATCAATCGGATTGAAGACCAGCTGAAAAGAAGCCTAAGAACCAAAAGCTACGTGACTTCGCTGGGGCGAAAGTCACAGCGAGTGTGATCCATCTCTACCATTTTAATTACATAGTTCGCCGTGGACTTCGCCGCGGCGAAACCCATGACGAACTGGCCTAAAACTGCGTGTTTCACTTACAGTTAGGTGTCTAAAATGAGATAAAGGCATTGATTTCGTGAAAAGAAGGGGGACAACGCATTTAGGGCATTTATTGGGACATTTTGGAGTTGGAAGAGAGAGTTGGGAAGAGCTTGGAAGCTTGGAGGATCTTGGAGAGATTCAAGTTCATTATTCTTGGGTTCCTTTCCTCTTCCTTCTTCTAAAATTTTCTGTCATGTGTTCTTCTTTAATCTTTATTTTCGTTTTTACTGTTATCATGTGTAACTAAATACTTTTTCTAGGGTTACCTTGAACCATTTGATGGATTGAACCTTGTAGTTCCTTTGTTTAATGCATTAAATAAATTTTTATGTGTGGACTTTCATCTTGATATTATTTATACAAGTGCTTGATCACCACTTGATTTGTTAAATGTGTTAGAATCTTAAGTTTTGATGAGGACTAGCTCCATAGATAACATAAGTAAATAGAGTGTAAGTTACCATTGAATTAAACAAGTAAAATCTGATAGGTAACAGATTACTATCGCTAAAGCTAAAGACTATCGCAAATGAAAAGCCCAACAATAGCTGATGGAAACATAGCTGAAATCTAAAGTAAGTAATTCTATAGCTAAGTGTATCCCTATCGCTAATAGATAGAAAGGAATAGCAAATGAAGACTTAGAAATGAGAAGTTAATATCTATCGCTAAAGTCTTCATTTATCGCTAACAAATATCCTATCGCTAGAAGTTCATTGATAACATGGATAAATGAAAGGAAGAACAACTAGCAGAAAAATGAACCAAGTCCTTGAGCTATTGGAATCAGCTAGCGATATCATAAGCTGCTATCGATAACAGGATTAGCTATCGATATCTAAATACTTGTAAGTTACTCAGATAGCTAAAAAAACTTGCAATAACAAAGGTCACTAGCGATAACGCATCTAGCTATCGATAGGAGAATGCCCATTGTGATAACTTAGACAAACTGATAAGCTGATATATTGAGCTAATGGACTAAGCTTGCGATAACATCTGCTGTGCATTACATGATTACTTGTTTAGCTAACAGCTCAAGTGCAGGAATTATACTATGCAGTTAGCGATAGCAAAGCATGCTAGCGCTACTGAAAAAGCTGCTATGCAAGTACAGTTGGTACAGATGCTCAGAACGCTCAGTCTACATCTCTCTTAGATCACCCTACGCAAGAGCAGTTGAAGCTAGAGCAGAAAGTTAACTTCGATGAAGAAACTGCATTAATTGCCAACGGCTATGAGCTCTCAACGACCATATTCAAACGGCCTCATGAAGATGAACGCAATGACAAATTTGAGAAGAGATATAAATACAGAACCTGAGCATTTATGAAGAACTGACGACGAAAAACAAAGAATATTTACGAACACATTCATTGATCTCTGATCTTTGTATTTATTGTTCTCAGTAATTTTATTTGTACTTAAGTGATTATCATAATCTGTTCATTAAGTGAACATTGTTATTGAAATCCTCTACTGTTTGAGGTTGTTCTAAAGCTTGGTGCTTTGAGAACAGGGTAGTAACCTTACAGGTAGTAAGGGGGAGTGTTTAGAGGGATTCTAAAACTCTATAAAGGTTAGCAGGTGAACCTGTGTTGTAAAACCTGTGGTTAGTGGAACCCAACGAGGAGGAGTTGGAGAACTGGACGTAGGCAGTGTTGACCGAACCAGTATAAAGACTGTGTTGCATTAAGTAGTTTTTAATTTTCGGAAACACAATTCACCCCCCTCTTGTGCGATTGCCATTCTCAAAATGGAATATGACTCGAGAGAGAGTATTTTATTTTAGAACTTGGGTGAAGTCATGTTAGACTTGAAATTTATAGTGTTAAATGGATGGTTTGTTGGTAATATAGAGATATAATTACTAACCTAATATTGTTCATATGAGGTTGGTGGAGTATTTATGGCTTGCATTAATTGTGGCAAGAGATTGTGCAATTAATGCATGTATAAATTTGATTTAGACTTGAGAAAGCTTCTTCAAATGAAATTGAACCTTGAACAAACACATTGATTCATTATGATGCCTAAAGGAAGGAATTTACTAGTTCATAAAGTCAAATGGGGATAAGTAACCCTAGGTTGTTTTATTTACCTTAACAAGTATTTCTAAATCACCTCTTTGCTTTATAATCTTTGTGATTAAAAATCTGAACTATAAATAGAATTTTTATAGTTAACCTTTGAAAATGTTAATTCTTCTATCCAAACTTTGCTTGATCTCAACTTAATTGAATCCACTAAGCCTTCTGTTTGATCGCATTTGTAAGCAAATCCCTGAAGGAACGATACTTTCTCATTACTTTATTACTTAGCACGACCCGTGCACTTGCGGTGTGAACAACAATATAAATAAATATGGGGATAGTGAGCCTGCCTGTCTAACTCATCTCCTAAATAGAAAAGATGGAGACAAATTACTATTGATTTGGATTTGATAGAAGAGACTGCAGTAGTGACCCATTTCATTATCATTTGAATCGAACTATCCGTAGATTCCTTCGTTAAGAACTCAATCATACAAAAACTCAACTTGATGCTGAAAATCTTTCTCCCGCACCCTGAAACCTTCAGCTCCCTCCAAAAATTTGTCTCCCTCATCCCTCAGCTTTGTCCTCTCTCCCTCACCCCTCAGCTCTTTCCCTCAGCTTCGCCATTTGTGGTATTAAAGAAATAAAAAAAACCCCACAAGCTCTGTGAAGAAGCTCTCTCCCTCAGCTCCCTCCTTCAGCTTGTCCCTCAGCTCTCTCCCTCAACTCGTCTCAGCTCGTCCCCTCAGGTACTAGATCTGATCTAATCCCTTTTTTTTGCCAGCGTCTGGGACTTGCACAGAATGCGTGGTTATTGCTCTTTTTTTGTTAGGAATTTCTTTTTTTTTTCGGCCAGCGTTTGGGACTGCATTATGTTGTTCTTTTAGTTTGAATCATGTTCTTATTTTTAATTTATCCATAGTGAGTATTTAATTTAATAATTGTTGAGCAATGTTTAATTTCCATCAAATGAAGGTGAAATTATAGGTTTTGTAATTACTGATTGGTGTTGAATTAGTAATGGTATGCTTTTTTATTTACTGGACTGAAATTAGATTGTAAATGTAATTTTTGGATGTCACATTTACAAGGGGAAACTCTGCCATCAAATGTAAGTGAACCGGGGAATTATCTATTTTGCACCTATTCTTGAAGAGTAAGTTTGATTGTTTTATTTTGCCAACTTTTCATCATTATACACATTTGTAAATGTTATGATTATTTTTAATGTCTTTCAGTAGGCACTAGCTGTCGTTTGCCCTAGGGATCATTGTCTGGTTTGGTTTGACTCGTTGAGGCGTAATATAACCCCCTATCATAGAACTCTCTCAGCGATGTGAGTAGTGTTAATATCTTTATTATATACTAGTGTCCCAAATAAATTAGTCCCACATATATGTACTAATTTAATTTTGGTTCCATTTTAGGGGTATATCTCATTGGCATTCAATGGAAAAAACTGGTCAAGAACATCAAGACATCGTGCTACAAAGACCTAGAGTAAGTACTTTTGATTTAAATTCTTTCAATGTTAGTCAATTGAGATTTATTAAATTGATTGCTATTAATTTATACCGTTTCTTGTGATTGAAGTGCCCCAGGCAACCGACCAATAAGGAGTGCGGATATTACGTCATGAAATATATTTCTGACATTATTATTAGTGAACGAACCGGATCATTCTCACAGGTATAAGTTAAATTCTTGTATGATTGATACAGTTAATATATAAATATATAATTTTTTATATAATTTCTTTGCATTGATCATCACATCTTTATTGTTGCAGTTTTATGATACCAACACATTTACAGTTGAAGATCATGATTCAATTCGTGAGAATGTTGCTGAATTTTTGCTTTCGGAATTGGTTAGTAGAGATGATTGATCATTGTACAAAATACTAAATTGTGTAACACTAATGGTTAATTTGTGAAGTAGTAGTAAACACAAGTTATATATGGTTAGTATGATTGATTACTTATGTTAGCTTGGTTGATTGCTATTTGTGGTGAATCTGTTTTCTGATACAGCAAAAACAAGAAAAAGAAAATGGGATCAAACAAAAATATTAAAATTTAATTTTTTTAAAAAAATAATCCACGTCACATGTTTAGAAACATGTGACGTGAAATATCATGGTAAGAAACCACGTCACTTATTAGCCAAATAAGTGATGTGGTTTTGGAGAAACCACGTCACATATAACCATAAAATGTGACGAGGTTTCTTAGAAATCACGTCACTTATTTGGCTAATAAGTGACGTGGTTTCTTCACACCACATTCCACGTCACATGTTTTCTAAACATGTGACGTGAAATCTCAGCCATTTAATAAAAAAAATTATTCAGAGACTTATCTACGTTGCTTGTTTCATAAGTTGTGACGTGGAAAATATAACTTTTCACGTCCCATATTTTAAGTGACGTAAAATCTCCATTTTTTCTAAGTCACTACTTTTTATGTCACCTAAAAAAGTGACATGAAAACCCCGAAATAACAGACATATAATCCCCTTTCTACAGTAGTGTTAGTTATATATATACCAGGCCTAAAAAGTGGCTATAACTGATACATAGGGTTATAAATTTATTTTTTAAAAGAGTTATTTTCACTTTTGGCACTGATTGACTTTTTCATTTTCTTTTCATAATCGTTATTTCACCTTTAAATTTAAAAATGAATAGCTTAGATATAATATCTTATAAAAAGTTATTATCATGTGTTTAACTTGTAAATAAATGATTTCAACTTCTTAATTTTTTATATGAATTACATACACTTGTATTCTAAGAAAAATTAATCTATAAAAGATTATAACAATAGCTTAATAAAGTATTCCATATAAGCATTCATATTTTTTATCTAATGGTGAATATAAGATTATGAGAAAATAATGAAAAAACTGATTATGAGATAAACCCAACCCTCACAATCAGAACCCAAAATAGTTTTTTTTTTCTTTAAAAAAATATGTTTAGATGGTCTCTTCCACCTTCATGCATGTTTACAGAAACTCAAGAACTGTCAGCAGAAAACACAAACAATAGGATCTAGATAGAAAACCAAATGTTCTAATACTTGTTCATTCCGATCAATCAAAAAACACAAGCTATAGAACAATTAAACTATATAACTTATTGTACAATAAAACAAAACACAGGAATATATAATCAGAATTACCAAACCCAAAACTTATTAAGCCTCAAGTTTGCGATCAAGTTCTAAAAAGAAGCTTGCCCATCGATACCAAATGTCACTACACACACTTCCAAGTTTTGACACTTGTTACCTTATTAATCACAATTTCTTCATAAAGACAAAGTTCCTAATGGGCACCAACATAAATAGAAAATGAACTTTTATGATTATCTTAGACATTCATCTTGATCATCACATCTTTTATCATCTTTTCGAAATTGACGTACGAAGAACCACCAGGTCTTGTGTCCTCCTCAGCAGTTTTCTTCCACTCCAAAGACTTTTGTCTCATCTTCTTCCCCTTCTCTCCTTCCATCAATTCATTCACAAGCTTCTCCCCTTCTTCTCTCTTCACATTATTCTCAATCTCCACTCCAACTCCCCAATCTTTGCATGCATACCTACAATTTGTTTGCTGATCTGCAAAGAAAGGCCAACATGCCATTGGAACATACCTGCACATACACTCTCAATTATGGAGTTCCATCCACAATGAGTCAAGAACCCTCCAACTGAAGGATGGTTTAGAACTTTCTCTTGTTCACACCAGCTTGCTATGAGGCCTCTATCTTTAGTCTCATTTAGAAACTCAGGAGATAAGATCACTGAGCCACCATTCACAAGATCAGGCCTTATAATCCATAAGAAGTGTTTCTTGCTGTTGGCTAAGCCCCAAGCAAACTCATATAGTTGTTCTGGAGACATAACTGTGACACTTCCATAATTCACATAAACCACAGATCCGGGCTCCTTGAGTTCAAGCCAATCGATGCATTGAGTCTCTTCTTTCCAAAGACTAGACTTCAAAGATAAAAGTTGCTGGTTGGTTTGTTTAATTTGGCTTAGAAATGAAGGGAAAGGGCCTATGGTGTAAAGAGGAATGGAATAAATGGAGGAAAGAGCTCTCACTGCCTCGCCTTCAAGCTCATCAAATGTGTGGAAACAAATGGCAGAGGCTTTATGAGCCTTTTCCGCCATTTCAATAAGAAAATGAAATATGACATCATTTGGATCTGTCGTCCTCAGAAAGGTAGGGAGATCCTTGAGCTTGATATCTTTCATACCTGGAATCCAATCTATCTCAGTTTCCAAATATCCATTTGTCAGATAGCTCTCATCTGCAAACATAAAGAACATTAAGAATTATATTTCATGAAGAAGTTATCAAGGAGAAACTAAGAAAACATAGTGATATACATTATACATATACACTACCCCCATTGCTTAATTTTAAATGTGAGATGATGTATTTAAAATATATGTTTAGCAATATTCTTCCATTACTAAATATAAGACCTAGTTAGCTCTCTTGAAATATTCTGAAAAAAATTAAATAAGTTGTTTATAAATTGATTTACTAGAATTATTTTCTCTAAACTAGTTTATTTGACTTATAAGGTAACATATAATCTAATAATACACGGATTATATTATGATTAAATTGACTTATTTATTTTTCTTAATACAACAACAACAACAACAAAGCCTTATCCCACTAAGTGGGGTCGGCTACATGGATCGCACGACGCCATTGTGCTCTATCGGTAACCAAATTTTTAGATATATTATTTATTAAAAGATCGCGCTCTACAACTTCATTGAGTGTAAGCCTCGGTCTCCCTCTTCCTCTCTTAATCGGACTCCAGACTGTTTGATCTACCCTTCTCACTGGCGCATCTAATGGCCTCATTTGTACATGTCCAAACCACCTCAAACGATTTTCTACCATTTTCTCACTGATAGGTGCCACTCCAACTCGTTCGCGTATATGATCATTCCGAATGTTATCCTTTCTTGTGTGACCACACATCCACCTCAACATCCTCATTTCAGCTACCCCCATCTTATGTTCATGTTGACCCTTCAAAACCCAACATTCACTACCATATAATACTGCTGGTCTTATATGGTAGTGAATGTTGGGCTTTGAAGGGTCAACATGAGGGAGTATAAAATTTAATAATTGATCATGTATCTGTTCATAAGTTTGGTAAATTAGTTTGCAAAAAAAAAAAGGAAAAAGAAAAGAAAAATGTATGTAAAAGACAAGTTAAAATGGATGCATATTACATTTAGGGTTGAATCCAACCTTCAACTAGCTTTTATATTGGGCCAAGGTGGAAAAATACCACATGTAAATTGTCATATGGGCAACTAGCACTATAAAAAAATATTGGGTGAAAAAATACCAATCGTAATTTAAAAATGACGCAAAGTTATTTTTCAGTTAAAATGCATTAGATGCCATTAACTCATTATGTGAAAAAATTTTGTAGAACCCACAACTCAACTTAACCTCCGTTAATCCATTTTGACGGGAAAAAAAATAATTTTACACCATTTTTAAATTATGAGTGGCATTTTTACACCTGATGTTTTATTATGATACCAGCTGCATATATGGTAATTTACGAGTGGTATTTTTACACTTTCACCATTGAAAAGATTAATACCTTTGAGTGGGACAATCCCTCTATCAAGTAGATCTTGATAGTGCGCAACACCCAACCATGAATAAGCACTAGCAGGCCAAGGGAGAACAATGGGGAGTCCAAGTTCTTGCGCAGCATCAATAGTGAAGAACATGGCACCATCAGAAACCAAGCAAGTGACTGGAGGGATTAGACCATTAGTAGCAGATTCACTGAGTCTCCCGATAAGGTTTTGAAAGGGAAGGAGACAATTCTTTCTTGTAGAGTCACAGAGAGAGGGTATGTCTTGAGTGGCATTATCATTAGCAGTAGGAGGAAGACCATCTGGGATGGCTTCAAATCGAAAATCTGAAAGGCCTTGAAGGCTTTCGAAACCTCCTGATTTGAGCAAGCGGTTATAGTTGAACTCAGTGTTGACATAGGTAATGAAAAAGCCTCGAAGGTGAAGCAGTTTTGCTAGTTTCAACACTGAGTTGACATGCCCTTGAGCTGGAAAAGGAATTAACACAACGTGGGGTTTTGGTCCTCCTCCTTCAACGGAACCCATACTTTACCTTCAAATCTTCTCTTCCCCTCGCTCTCTCCCTCCCTATTTGTTATGTGTTTGTGATGCTTTAGTTGGGGATTAAATAGGTAAACAAGCTAAGTGTGAAGTCTTATAGAGCAAAATGATATACACAGGGGTACGAGAAAATGTTTCATTTAGTCCTATTTTTAAGTCAATTCATTAAATTTTTTATATGAATATATGTACAATTTTACCCTTATTTATTATATGTTGACTTTGTTCTCATGTAGTGTAGTGAATATTAAATATGAGTAAAATTTAAAAATTGTTAAATTTTAAGACAAAGTTATTGATGTTTAATGTTTTTTTTTTGGTCTGTTTAAAACATGTTTGTATTACCTATAAATAGAACCAGAGGAGTTTGTGTGTAAACCCACACAAACACGGAAGCCGAGGTGACAATTTTGTTGTAATAAACTCCAACTCCAATTTTGTTAGGACCTCTCCTTAATTATGTGTATTCTTTGGTATCTCAAATTAATTTTCCCAAGTTTATTAATATTTAAACAAAAATAATAAATCATAAGCTTTTTCAAATTTAATGAAAACTTCTTATAATAACACATCCGGGTGAGTTGTGTCCTAATGGAACATAACTCACCTACACTTAGGGGTGGAAATAGGTTAGGCCTAGGTAGGCTTTATTTAAATAGGCCTGGGTCTGCAACAAAAATGTGAAGACTAAGCCTGGGCCTGAGCATGTATTTATGCCATTTGTTTGGCCTAGGCCTGGGCTTTCTAAAGGGCTGATAAAGCCTGAAGCCTGTTTAAAAAATTACTTAAGATGTATACCTTTAAATACATTTGAAAACTCATGCATCTAATTCTACATATTACCCTTTAAACCTATTTGACAAAACTATGTATTTTTCAGAATGTATTTTTGCAGTACAGATATATATTTTTCTCTTACTTTTATTGCGGAAATCGTGATAAATTATTTTTATTGAGATTATAATATTTCATTTAGATATAACTGAAATAAACTTGCAAGTTGTAAAAATTATTATATTGTAGAAAATCATACAGAGTGGAAAAAAGTAACTAAGCTAGCCCTGTATTTTAAGTAACTAAAAGGAAGAAATAAAAAAGAGGTGAACAACTACTATTTAATAAAAAAGTTCAGTTTTGTGGATAAACAATGAGATATGAAGTTTAGAATTAAAGTTCACTTGACAATGTTATAAATAATTTATATAATTAATTTATTTTATATTATACATAATAATATAACTTTAAATAAAAATAAATAGGCCAGGCCTTAAGAGAAAAGGCTTGGCCTGTTTGCCTAAATAGGCCTGAATATGAGTCTGGCCTGCTCACTAAATAGGTTAGGTTAGGCTTCATGTAGGCCAGTTCGTAGGCCCCTTTTAAAGGTCTGACATATTTCTATCCCTACCTACACTTTCACTTATAACAAAATGGAAGGTGAAAACAAAAATGTAAGGATGGAAAGTATTAGAATTAGGATCAAACTTATTTCCATTTACTTATATTCATTAAGTTTAACTTTCAAATCCACTTGCAAATAGAATTCAGGTAGTGTTTCTCTCATTCCCAAATTTCTCCTTATTTCTCATCATCACATCACCCTTATTTGATTGACATAATTAACAGTTCAGATTTAATATTGAGTAAGCAGTCAATCCTAATTACGTCGGTCGCCACAAATGGTTGTTAACAGGTATGGATAGCCCATTTCCCACTTTCTACTTAAGATGATTGAAAATCATATCCCAAGTGCTTCAATATTCCTGACCAAATCCAAGAAACATTGTATAGTTTCTTGATTACGAAAAATAAATTTAACTAACGTATCATAATACTTTAAAATATGAATATTTTAAGAAGAAATTTATTGATTTTCATGACAAAAGTCTGCACCGCCGATCGAGTATCATCATTGTCACAAGAATTAAGTAATAAATCAAAAGCCAAATTCATTGCAACTATTATTACCAGCGAAGACCAAAATATCATGGAAGCGGCTTCTCTCCAAACCAACCCCCCCCAGGTAAAATTTCAGTTTACACCCATAATAAGGAATTAATCTCAGATTCCCCCTAAAACATTCTGAAATTTCACTGCACCTTCCAAAGGACTAAAGTGAAATTAAATGTTTCAACTAAAAGACCAAAATGTCCTTATTGAATTTTGTACTGGATTTCCAAGACACATATGAAGAATTTCCAATGCGCATATGAGGGAACTTTTCAAAATATTTGTGCTTATTTTCAACATCAATGTGAGTATTTTCAAGTCTCAAAAATCATAGAATCCAATACTAAAAGATCCAAAATTTCACAACTATATTTTCAAGACATATATGAAAAATTTCCAAGACACATATAGAGAATTTCCAAGACACATATGAGAAATTTCCAAAACGTTTGTACTTTTTCAATAAGGACATTTTGGTCTTTTAGCTAAAACATTTAATTTCACTTTAGTCCCTTGGGGGTGCAGTGAAATTTCAGAATGTTTTGGGGGGAATCTGAGATTAATTCCTTATTACCCAAAAAAAATCCCCATCCTCTTCCCTCCTCTACCACTTCTACCCCCACCACACTATTGGATCAAAGATCTAATGGTCCAAATTTGATCCTTTATAAAAATAAATATAATTATAATATTACTTACAAATATCATAAATAAATTTAATCTGTCAAAATTTGTTTTAAACAGTAAAGAACTGTAGACTATTATTATAAATTTAGATTTTATTTTTATTACAGGTGTGAACCGTTCAGACTAAATAACGATAGATTAAATTTATTTAATCTCATAAATAAATTTAATCTGTCAAAATTTGCTCTGAACAGTAAAGAATTGTAGATTATTATTATAGATTTAGATTTTATTTTTTATTTTTTATTACAGGTGTGAACTAATAAGGATTATGCAGTAGGAGATTAGCCACTACTCATAAATTATCAAGAGAGTTTACTATAAAATGATCTAATAAAATGATAAAAATGATGATATTAAATATTATTCAATTTTAACCATTTATTAGTCAATCTAATGATGGTGATGGGATGAATAGGGATGGGGAGAGAAAATAATAATGAGAGAATCCTCTTCCAATGAATTCATTAATTCATCTAAGAAAAACTAAATGGAAAAAATTTCTCTATCTTTTTTTTCAATAAGTAATGGCAAAAATTTCTCAACACGCTATACAAACATTTTTATCACTTTTTCTCATACCAATTCCGAAAGTTACGGAAATATTTGGGGAGTGGCTTCTCTCCACTGCCACTCCCATCCTCTTCCCTCCTCTTCCTTTCTTTTTCCCACAAACACCATTCTCACTTTCCTTTCTTGATCCAACGGTCTACATTTAATATTTTATAAAAATAAATATAATTATAATAATACTTAAAAATCTCATAAATAAATTTAATCTGTCAAAATATGGTCTGAACAATAAAAAACTGTAGACTAATATCATAAATTTAAATTTTATTTTTTATTACAGGTGTGAACTGTTCAAACCAAATAACGAAAAATTAAATTTATTTAATCTCATAAATTAATTTAATATGTCAAAATTTACTCTGAACAGTAAAGAACTGTAGATTATTATTACATTTAATATTTTATAAAAATAAATATAATTATAATAATACTTAAAAATCTCATAAATAAATTTATGAGATTTTTGCCTCCCTTATGGTTTTGCCTAGCTCAATTTATATCAAACTAGACTAGGATGAATCTTCCTCTTGAAGTGAGATAAGTCCAAAGATTGTATATAAATATTTGGTGGTAGAGTTTTTGATATTTTATATTAGATTGTATCTCATATAAATCCTTCTATTGATATGAGATAGGTCTAGATAGCTGTAATTTTTCATGCTAAAAAATCTTTAAAAATATTCAAAGTCCCTCATTAATTTAATACTATAATGCAGTTTTTTTTTAAAAAAAATTTAATAACATGAGAGGGAGGCCGCGGCTGGGAGTATACACTTCCAATTAAGAGAGTTTGGAATGTGGGTTGGTTTGGTTGTTCAAAACTTATGACAATGACAAGCGGGTGCATGGACTTTTCACGGGTGAAAACAAAGTGAGTAACTTTTTTCTTCAGCCCTATTCTTGTAAAATACTGTTTTATAATACATTATTCAAATATTCTTTTTATTAAATAAAGATGGGCTACTTAATAATATAGTTTCTTCTGTCTCTCGAAAATTTTGAAACTTAAATGAAGACGGACAAGTTAATAATATAGTTTCTTCTCTCTCCAAAATTTTAAAAATAGGTAACGGTGCAAATTTATTTATAAATCCTTTTGTAAAAATGAACCTGACACTTCGTAATGTTATTATAGGGGCAAAAATATACATAAAGATTTGAAAACAACATTAACTACAACAAACTTTCGGTATTTTCATTTTGTTGAGGCCCACAATGTGTCCACAATATGCCATGTCATGTAATCATCTAGATAAAATTTAAACAGTTTAAAGTCTAAACATGTTTAGTTTTCCTTACTCACCTTTTTTTATGAGTAGGAATCTAGTTCACTCATATATACTGAAGTGACATGATCAATTTCTGTATTGCTCCATGCGCATTTGATGAGCACAAGGAACTCAATTAAGTTGACCATGTGGGTCTTCATCTTCCCAGCAACATCTGAGCCCACTCACACCTTATGGGCTGCCCCTACTCCATATCCCCCCCCCCCCCCCCCTCCTCACAATTCTTGCCTTACTCTTTTTAATTCTTTTTTTTTCATAATTGTTCATGGGGGATATTTTGGGTTTGAATCTAGGCATATAATTTTTTATGAATCTAGATGCATACATCTTTAAACATGGAGGAAAGTTTTTAAACCTTTTTTTAAGAACCAGTGAGTGAGTAATAAAAAACTATTATTCATTTTAGAATCCAAGATTTAGTTTCCCATTGTAGTTGTATGTGCTAAAACTTTTTTCTATTTCAATATGTGTATATATATTATCATATAAATGAATTGATTCAATTGAAGTTGGTGTTAAAGGTTATTCATTGATTTATATATTCTTAATCAAATCACACACCATGCGGATCTCATACAGTGGAGAAGACAATGGAAGGGGAGAGGAACGCTTCATTTTCTCTTACATCTTTTTCCCTCCTTTTTTTTTCTTAATAGCCATTAGATCCACTTTAAATGTCCAGATTTTATGTTTATAATATCATTACTGAAATTTTATGTTATAAAAATAAAAATTATACCAAATCTGAACCATTTAAAGTGGATCTAATGCCTATTAAGAGAGAAAATGAGGAAAAATGATGTAAAAAAAAGGAAGTGTTCCTCTCCCACACTATATATAAATGTCAGCCAATAGGAATTGACTTCCCTTAACCCACCTTCCAACAAAAGAAAGGTTCCACTAAATAAGAAGATTTCAAAATATATACTTGATGCAAGATAAGCCTCCATTATTCTTGAAAAAATATCATTGCCATTAGTTGATAAAATCTTACCACCCATTACAATCATTAGTAACCCCAAGAATTTCCCCCAAAAGTTCCACGTTTGCATCAATTTGTACTCCCAATTATTCCCTCATTGCAGCCATATATTCGATCACAAAAATGGAAGCCACACATTTGCACACAATATAAATAAATATGGGGATAGTGGACCTCCCTGTCAAACTCATCTCCTAAATAGAAAAGATGGAAACAGATTACTATTGATTTGGATTTGATAGGAGAGACTGTAGTAGTAACCCATTGCATTATCATCTGAATCCAACTATCCGGAGATTCCTTCGTTAAGAACTCAATCATACAAGAACTCAACTTGATGCTGAAAATCTTTCTACAATTGCTAATTTTTACCAGATAAGAAATCACATTTTTTTTATTCCAAAAATTAAGAAAGGGAATTAAGGGTCCTATATAAGCTCATTTTTACTTGGAAAGCTGTTGAACAGTTAACAATATCACTCCTAGCTCTTTGGATAATCTGTTTAGAAGGTTAATTATAATATGCCTTTAAAATCCACTTCATCGATATCATAGAATAAATTTTTTAAGCGCTTTGGGGTTTCTATCATTGTTACGCAAGATTTCACGGATATAGCACATGAAGCTAAAATTTTATCTGAAGAAAATGTCTTAAATTACATACCAAACTCTCATGCCCCTAAGAAATTCAAGCATTCTTCTTCATCATATGGTAACAGCCCATCCTAGCAAAACTTTATCATAAATAACATTTATAAAAGGATTTTTGCATGTAAATCGAAATAAACTATGGTTTATTAGCTGGAATTCAAATTAGAGAATCAAAGGTAATAAATCAAATGAGTAATATTTCTAGAACAGGTGCCGGTTTCAGCATTGCTCTTTCCATCGGTGCAGAAAAGTGCACTTTCAATACTAGTTATACACCGGGCCTAGAAAGTGGCTATAACTGATACATAGAGTTATAAAATGCTGAGTTGGCTCAGCTACGTGTAATGCCACCTCAACTTTTTTTTTTTCACACATCTTATTTTCTAAATTAATTTTTTTAAAAAAAAAAAATTCTCTCTGTTTTCAACGCCTTCTCTATTCTCTCTTCGGACACCTATTCTTTAAAACTGATACCAAACTTGAACTCTTCCCACCATTTCCACCAGCAACAAGCGAAGAGACGCGTCATCGCACAGGAATTCGCAAATATGGATCGCCTTCTGAATTCGCAGATCCTTCACATTGGCCGTCAATTTCGAAGGAAGATTCGAAAGATTTGAGTTCGTCGAGTGCGACTTGGAGAGAGCTTGAAGAAAATTTCTGGATTTGAGGTGTTGGATGACGGTGGCGGTGATGGTGGTGACGAGGATGATGATGATGACGATGACGGGGGCGGAGGAGAAGCTAAGATCGATAAGTGGGAGAGAGAGCTTGAAGAAGAGGAAATCTGAGAAAGCTCAGTCTATCCTTACATCTCCACGTTTGCCTGGAGTTTGTTTAATTTGTTTATTTATTAATCTTGTATTGAAAGAGAAAAGAGGTGCTATAACTTGGAAGAAAGAATGGAGAAGGTGTTGGAAAAAGAAAAGAGAAAGGATTTTTTTTTAAAACAAAATCAATTTAGAAAATATGATGTGTGAAAAAAAGGTGAGGTGGCATTACACATGGTTGAGCCAACTCAGCATTTTTGGGTCAACAGCGTTGACCGTTAGGCTTAGTTAACGGAGGGTTTAAATTACCCCTCTTTTTAAACTTCCAGGGCACATTAGACCCCTCAAAAACTTAGCTTCTTGGTGTCTAATGCCCAAGTCCGAAAACTTTCCAGGCTAAAATGCCTTTCAACCCTTTTATAAAAGCAACTAAGTCACTCTTGACTCCTGCCACATCAGCAAAACAAAAAGCATATTATCCTCTCTCTCCTCTTTTGCAATATGACTTTTTCCTCCTTCTTCCTGCACATCATTTTTTCTCTTTCTCTTCTCGGCCAAACCTCCTGCAACAAATATAGTCCTCAAGCATAGGATTTGAAGAGATTGAGATATGGGGGTTACTGAGGGAGGTGGGTGGGTGAAGCGTAGGAATTGGTGGATGTGGAGGTTGAGGGAGAAATCATGCATTGAGATAGAGAATGATTTCAATAGGTAAAACAGAGCCAAAGAGCAGAAAGCGCAGGAATTGGTGGATTAAAGAGATTGAGATACATATGAGAATGTGCAAACACAGTCTTGCTTCATTGGGTTGGAGAGGGAGGGAAAGTGAAGGGTGTTCGTTTGGAGGGAGGGGTGTCGGCTGCCCCTCCCTCGGCTGCTCTCGGCTGCCCCTTAATTTAGGGGCAGCTCCCATATATATTTTTTTTGTTTTTTTATGTCATAATATTCTACATTAAAAGAGTGACATTTTGATATATTATGGGCAAAAAATGGATATGTTTTTAATTTTTTATGATTTTTTAAAGATTAGGCACTCTAAAATAAGGCTGTATTTTTTCCAATAAGAGTACCTAATCTTTGAAAAATCATAAAAAATTGAAAACATATCCAATTTTTGTCCATAATATATCAAAATGTCACTCTTTTAATGTAGAATATTATGACATAAAAAAACAAAAAAAAATATATGGGAGCTGCCCCTAAATTTAGGGGCAGCCGAGAGCAGCTGAGGGGAGGGGCAGCCGACACCCCTCTCTCGTTGGTTTGAGGTTCTGATTCGAGATTAAAGGGAACATGAGGTAAAATTAATAATGAATATATACACACACCTTTGAAAGCTGGAGGAGAAGCAGTAGTGATGGAGGTGGTGAAGTTTGAAGGGAAGAACCTTTTGGACATGATGTTAAGAGGCTTGATGTTCCATTCTGAGACATTTATGCAACTCTGAATTATCTTCATTCTTCTGAAGAAGAAAATGAAAAACGATGTCCAGGAAGAAGAAAGTCGTACTACAAAAGAAGAGGAAAGAGAAGGCTTTCTGCTTTTTGTTTTGCTGACGTGGCACGAGTATGAGTGACTTAGCTGCTTTTATAAAAACAAGCTAAGAAAACTTGAAGTACTAACCTTTCAGGAGTTAAATTATAGGGATGAAGTTACAAACTCAGTGAAACTATAAGGACCAAATACTTAATTTTCTCTTAAAGATATCATATTATATGGACTAGAATTAAATTATTTATTTCTTAATCTTCCAAATTATTAGTCATATTTTAGAGAGATCATATATCTAATGTAGTCAATGGTAAGATGTGATTAATTAGGGATTTTTTATGGCACAGAACGGGAACGAGACTACCCAGTCCCGTCCTGTTAAAAGGCCTATGGGACAGATTTTCTGTCCCATGTCCCATCCCGTCCTGTAGTTATCCCTTCCCGAATGAGGGCGGGATGGGATGGGAAGGGACGGGAAGGGAATTTCCTGTTTATTTTTTTGGAATAAAAACAAAAGGCCCTTTTGATAGGAAAAAATATGGGCCAAATAAAAATCTGACTATGGGTTTTACAAAATACTATTGTTCTAACAATTTTTTTGTTTTGACAACATAATAAACCATAAACAAAGTCAACAAATAACAACAAAAATATATCTAAATTAAGTCCTAAAGTTTCATACTAATACATAAACTTTAAATTAAAGACATGTCTTCAAGACTTTAAAAAGATGCACATTCCACGTGAGCTTTTGTGCCACACATTCCTCCCATTTCTTTGCCAAAAATCAGATGCAAAAAAAAAAGGATCTGTTCAAAATATAATCTGCCCAGTTATATTACAAATAAAATATAAAATAAAATAGCAAAATAAAAGAATAATAACTGAAGTAAAATATTGTTAGAATAATGAGTTTTGATGATAACTAAACATAACTTAGGCATAAAAAAAGATTGGACTTAGAACTTGAATGAGCTGAGAATCATCTGATAGAAATCCTAAGTCATTGCCTAATCGATCAAGAAAAGATAATCGAAAAAGAATGTAATGTTATGATCAATCAGGATAAGGTTAGAGTGAGTATAAGTCATAAGTATGTCCGCTTAATTGATCAAGAGGCCCTATGATCGATTAGAGAAGCTTGAATTTAATTAGAAATCAAACTTAGTAATCTTAGTGTGATCGAATGAAAGGGTATGATCGATTAGGACACCCTGTGATTGATCAAGACATCTCAGTTGTAATTCAAGTCCTAATCTTAGCCTATTTGATCATAGTTGCTTAATCGATCAGACTGTATTGAGTGATGTCCTATGATCAATTATGAAAGTCTAGGATCAATCGAAATATGGCCAACATAACTTAAGCCTATTTGATCAATGAAGCATGATCAATCAGGATACCCTGTGATCGATCAAGCATGGCTTTTATCTAATTTCATATTCAAGTGATGCAGGTCCTAATCTAAGCCTGATCTGTGTGATCGATCAGAGAACAAAAGTAGTGATCGAATGGAGCTTTATAATTGATATGGCGATGTATTTGAATGTTTAAGCTTTTTATGTGCAGAGTATGTCATACCTATTTCAGGAAGTTAACGTAGCTCACACAGACTCAAGAATTGAGCCGTTTGAAATTAGATTTGCTTTCTGCAATTAATGAAGAGAGAAGAACTGAAGCTAACCGAGTACAAGGAAGTTAATGAAACACAAGAACATCACCAACTCAACACTCCATCTCTCATCCACATCAGACACAACAGCTATAACAGAGACTCAACGGCAGATTTTCATAACATGATATAAAAGCATTTGAAGCCCAGACTTAGTTGGTAGAGAGTTAAGCGCTATTCAACTACAATATCTTACTGCAATCAATTCAAGTCTGAGTTCTCTCATTTGTTCTTCAAATTGTAATCCTATCAGCTCAAGTGTGTGAGTAAGCTTTGTAATTCTATAAACTCTTTTACTATCATTGAGTAATTTCCTTGGGATAGTAGGATCCTGAGGAAAATGTTGTAATCTTACAAAGTGTAAGGGGAGAGAATTTGGTGAGATAGTAAAATCTTTCTGAGTAAATTCTCTGAGGTATAAAGGTATTCAGGAACCTGTTGTAATCCTGATTCACTAGTAGAACCCAACTAAGGTTGGAGAACTGAATGTAAGTCACAGTTAGGACCGAACCAGTATAATTCCTTGTGTACTTGATTTTTAAATTCTTACAATTTTAGAGATACACAATTCACCCCCTCTTGTGGATTTCCTGCCATTTTCAAATATTTCCATCTAGCCTATTATTTGTTGTGACCATGTGAGTGAGAGTGACTGAGTAGGGAGAGTGTGTGATTATAGTTTGGCTTGGGGTTGGGTTGGGCCGTGTCCCTTGAGTTTAGGCTTAAATAATAATAATAATAATAACGGGACGGGACGGGAATGGGACGACCCCATCCTATCTCGTTCCCTTCAAACAACAAAAAACTTGTCCCGTCGTAAAAATTTTTGGGATAGGAAATCAAAACAACCAAGAATGGGAAGGAACGGGTAGGATAGAAAATTTTTGAACATGTCTATGATTAACAATATAAGTCAAATCTAACCCAAAACTTGAACCAATGATATAGATTATCGCTCAAGTATTAATTTGTTTGCTAATTTGGTCCTTGGCACAAGATTAAGAGGGTTCGGATTGTCTCTGCGGCTCCCTCTCTCACCATCCCTCTGCGTCCTCATTTTGTCCGTTGAGATTCATCTGAGAGCTCATAGTATGCCACATCACCAATTCACCATGCTTTTAAAAAATAAAAATATATCTAACTAATACTATTTAGATTTGAATAGCTTCAAACTATTATTTTTTTAAATTTTTTTTTATTTGAGCACCCAAATTTTTGCACTGCTCACTTTAACTGCAGAGTTTATTAGAGGTCTATTCGGATATAAATTAAGCAAAACAAGACCATAAAAGACAGCAAAACTTTACTACCAAATATTTTAATTAAAATTAAAAAACTTGGTAGATTTTTGCCTCCCTTTGTGGTTTTGTCTAGCTCAATTTATATTATACTAGACTGGGATGAATCTTCTTCTTGAAGTGAGACAAGTCCAAAGATTGTATATAAATATTTGGTGGTAGAGGTTTTGATATTTTATATCAGACTGTATCTCATATAAATCCTTCTGTTGGTATGAGATAGGTCTAGTAGCTGTAATTTTTTATGCTAAAAAATCTTTAAAAATATTCAAAGTTCCTCATTAATTTAATACTATAATGCTGTTTTTTTTTAAATTTTAATAACATGATGATGAGGCACATTGTGAGCTCTTGAATTGATCTTAATGAGTAAAAATAAGGTTGCTGAGGAGGCCGCCGCTGGGAGTTATCCACTCCCAATTAAGAGAGTTTGGAATGAATCTGGCATGTGGGTTGGTTCGGTTGTTCAAAACTTATGACAATGACAAGCGGTGGCATGGACTTTTCACGGGTGAAAATGAAACTTGAATGAAGACGGACTAGTTAATAATATAGTTTCTTCTCTCTCCAAAATTTTAAAAATAGGCAATGGTGCAAATTTATTTATAAATCCTTTTGTAAAAATGAACTAGACACTTCGTAATGTTATTATAGGTAAAAAAATACACATAAAGATTTGAAAACAACATTAACTATAACAAATTTTCGGTATTTTCATTTTGTTGAGGCCCACAATGCGTCCATAATATGCTATATCATATAACCGTATAGATAAAATTTAAATGATCTAAACATGTTTAGTTCTCCTTACTCACCTTTTTTATGAGTAGGAATCCAGTTCACTCATGTATATACTGAAGTGACATGATCAATTTCCGTATTGTTACATGCGCACTTGATGAGCACAAGGAACTCATCAATTAAACCGTCCTTTTGGGTTTTCATCTTCCCAATAACATCTGAGCCCACTCACACCTTATGGGCTATATTCCTACTCTATCTCCCTCCCTCCCTCCCTTTCACAATTCTTGCGTTACTCTTTTTAACTCTCCCCCCCAAAAACAAAAACAAAAAACTGTTCATGGGGGATATTTTGTGTTTGAACCTATGCATATCATTTTTTATGAATCACTACCACAGAAAATACCTATACCGGCGCTTTTTTGACCCCTATAGCGGCGCTTCTGAAGTGCCGCTATAGCTAGCGCCGCAATAGGTCACGTGACCTATATCGGCGCTTACAAAGCGCCGGTATAGGCCCCTTTATAGCGGCGCTTTATTACCCAAAAGCGCCGGTATAGGTATGTTTTAATTAATTTTTTATTGAAACTGAAAGGCCTATACCGGCGCTTTTTGTAGAAAGTGCCGGTATAGGCCCATCTATATCGGCGCTTTAATGACTTAAAGCGCCGGTATAGGCATATCTATAGCAGCGCTTTTCGTAAAAAGCGCCGGTATAGGTTATATTTTTTTTAAATATACAATTTGTTTTTTAATTCACACCCACCTGCATCATTGCAAAAAATCCAGCAATTCTATACAATTCCAGGCAGTCCATATACATCAGTAACTCAAACTGAGAAGAATATGTACAATAACACCAAAAGTTATATTGTTCAGTTAGGAAAATAAACATGCATACTACTAGTCAGACTGTCCAATTTGAGAGAACAGAGGGTGTACATAACTACACCATTCTTCAATTAGCGCTTTCATCTTCTCCCTTGACAACATGAAGCAACGTGTGTCTGGGTAATACTGCGTATAGAAAGCGCCGGTATAGGTGTAATAAATTAAATACGTTTTCTTTATTTTATTATGTAATATTTATTATTAAATTATTATTTTAATAATTATTAAAAATATAAACAGAATTAAGCCTATACCGACGCTTATCCTAGAAAGCGCCGGTATAGGTGTAATAAATTAAATGTTTTGTTTATTTTATTATGTAATATTTATTATTAAATTATTATTTTAATAATTATTAACAATATAAACAGAAATGTCATATAAACCTATACCGGCGCTTTCTATGTAAGCGCCGGTATATGGTTTTTTGATTAAAAAAAAGAAATTAAATGGGTAATCAGAACACTATACCAGCGTTTTTTGTAATAAGCGCCGGTATAGGCCCAACCTATTCCGGCGCTTTCCTTATTAAGCGCCGGTATAGGCCTTATACATAGCAATACCGGCGCTTTTTACTCTAAGCGCCGGTATTGTTGCGTCGCGATAGCCCTCTTATGTAGTAGTGAATCTAGATGCATATATCTTTAAACATGGAAGAAAATTTTGTAAACCTTTTTGTAAAAACCAGTGAGTGATGGATATTAAGAAACTATTATTCCTTTTAGAATCCAAGATTTATTTTCCCATTTTATAATAGATCGTTGTTTGTGCTAAAACTTTTTTCTATTTCAATATATATATATTATCATATAAGTGAATTGATTCAAAGTTGTTGTTAAAGGTTATACATTGATTTATGTATTTTTAATCAAATCACATACAATACTAATCTCATAAGGTGGAGAAGACAACATAAGACACCATATATAAATGTTAGCCAATAGGAATTGACTTCCCTTAATCCACCTTCCAACAAAAGAAAAGTTCCACTAAATAAGAAGATTTCAAAATACTTTTCCAGGTCCAGATCCAAGATAAGCCTCCATTATTCTTGAAAAAATATCATTGCCATTAGTTGATAAAATCTTACCACCCATTACCATCAATATGTACTCCCAAGAATTTCCCCCAAAAGTTCCACGTTTGCATCAATTTGTACTCCCAATTATTTCCTCGCTGCAGCCATATATTTGATCCCAAAAATGGAAGCCATACATTTGCACACAATATAAATAAATATGGGGATAGTGAGCCTGCCTGTCTAACTCATCTCCTAAATAGAAAAGATGGAGACAAATTACTATTGATTTGGATTTGATAGAAGAGACTGCAGTAGTGACCCATTTCATTATCATCTGAATCGAACTATCCGTAGATTCCTTCGTTAAGAACTCAATCATACAAAAACTCAACTTGATGCTGAAAATCTTTCTCCCATCGCTAATTTTTACCAGATCAGAAATCATATTTTTTTTTATTCCACAAATTGAGAAAGGGAATTAAGGGTCTTATCCAAGTTCATTTTTACTTGGAAAGCTGTTGAACCGTTAAAAATATCTCTCCTAGCTCTTTGAATAATCTGTTTAGAAGGTTAATTATAAGATGCCTTTAAAATCCGCATCATCATAGAATAAGTTTTTTAAGCACTTTGGGGTTTCTATCATTGTTACGCAGGATTTCACGGATATAGCACATCTGCACATGAAGCTAAAATTTTGTCTGAAGAAAATGTCTTAAATTACATACCAAACTCTCATGCCCCTAAGAAATTCAAGCATTCTTCTTCATCATATGGTAACAGCCCATACTAGCAAAATTTTATCATAAATGACATTTATAAAAGGATTTTTGCATGTAAATCCAAATAAACTATGGTTTAGCTGGGATTCAAATTAGAGAATCAAAGTTAATAAATCAAATGAGTAATATTTCTAGAACAGGTGCCGGTTTCAGCATTGATTTTTCCATTGGTGTAAAGTGCAATTTCAATATTGGTTATATATATACCAGGCCTAAAAAGTGGCTACTGATACATAGAGTTATAAATTTATTTTTAAAAGAGTTATTTTCACTTTTGACATTGATTCCAT
Source organism: Mimosa bimucronata (assembly GCA_037074515.1). Classification (NCBI taxonomy): domain Eukaryota; kingdom Viridiplantae; phylum Streptophyta; class Magnoliopsida; order Fabales; family Fabaceae; genus Mimosa; species Mimosa bimucronata. Next base: position 25,078,390 of record CM073441.1, read on the forward strand.
AATCATCTTTTTCATTTTCTTTTCATAATCGTTATTTCACCTTTAAATTTAAAAATGAATAGCTTAGATATAATATCTTATAAAAAGTTATTATCATGTGTTTATCTTATAAATAAATGATTTCAACTTCTTAATTTTTTATATGAATTACATACACTTGTATTCTAAGAAAAATTAATCTATAAAAGATTATAACAATAACTTAATAAAGTATTACATATAAGCATTCATATTTTTTATCTAATGGTGAATATAAGATTATGAGAAAGTAATGAAAAAACTGATTATGATATAAACCCAACCCTCACAATCAGAACCCAAAATAGTTTTTTTTTTTTTTTAAAAAAATATGTTTAGATGGTCTCTTCCACCTTCATGCATGTTTACAGAAACTCAAGAACTGTCAGCAGAAAACACAAACAATAGGATCTAGATAGAAAACCAAAAGTTCTAATACTTGTTCATTCCGATTAATCAAAATACACAAGCTATAGAACAATTAAACTATATAACTTATTGTACAATAAAACAAAACACAGGAATATATAATCAGAATTACCAAACCCAAAACTTATTAAGCCTCAAGTTTGCGCTCAAGTTCTAAAAAGAAGCTTGCCCATCGATACCAAATGTCACTACACACACTTCCAAGTTTTGACACTTGTTACCTTATTAATCACAATTTCTTCATAAAAACAAAGTTCCTAATGGGCACCAACATAAATAGAAAATGAACTTTTATGATTATCTTAGACATTCATCTTGATCATCACATCTTTTATCATGTTTTCCAAATTGATGTAGGAAGAACCCCCAGGTCTTGTGTCCTCCTCAGCAATTTTCTTCCACTCCAAAGCCTTTTGTCTCATCTTCTTCCCTTTCTCTCCTTCCATCATTTCATTCACAAGCTTCTCCACTTCTTCTCTCTTCACATTATTATCAATCTCCACTCCAATTCCCCAATCTTTGCATGCATACCTACAATTTGTTTGCTGATCTGCAAAGAAAGGCCAACATGCCATTGGAACACCTGCACATACACTCTCAATCATGGAGTTCCATCCACAATGAGTCAAGAACCCTCCAACTGAAGGATGGTTTAGAACTTTCTCTTGTTCACACCAACTTACTATGAGGCCTCTATCTTTAGTCTCATTTAGAAACTCAGGAGATATGACCACTGAGCCACCATTCACAAGGTCTGGCCTTATAATCCATAAGAAGTGTTTCTTGCTGTTGGCTAAGCCCCAAGCAAACTCATATAGTTGTTCTGGAGACATAATTGTGACACTTCCATAATTCACATAAACCACAGATCTGGGCTCCTTCAGTTCAAGCCAATCGATGCATTGAGTCTCTTCTTTCCAAAGACTAGACTTCAAAGATAAAAGTTGCTGGTTGGTTTGTTTAATTTGGCTTAGAAATGAAGGGAAAGGGCCCATGGTGTAAAGAGGAATGGAATAAATGGAGGAAAGAGCTCTCACTGCCTCGCCTTCAAGCTCATCAAATGTGTGGAAACAAATGGCAGAGGCTTTATGGGCTTTTTCCGCCATTTCAATAAGAAAATGAAACAAAAGATCATTTGGATCTGTCGTCCTCAGTAAGGTAGGGAGATCCTTGAGCTTGATATCTTTCATACCTGGAATCCAATCTATTTCAGTTTCCAAGTATCCATTTGTCAGATAGCTCTCATCTGCAAACATAAAGAACATTAAAAATTATATTTCATGAAGAAATTATAGGGAGGGGGGCCTCGGCTGCCCCTAATTTTTGGGGCAGATGTTGTATATTTTTTTTTTGTTTTTTTATATGATTAAATTCTACACTAAAAGAGTGACATTTTGATATATTATGGGCAAAAAACGGATATGTCTTCAATTTTTTATGATTTTTCAAAGATTACGTACTCTTAATTAAAAAAAACAGCCTTATTTTTAATTGAAAACATATCCGTTTTTTGATGTCACTCTTTTAATGTAGAATTTATTCATATAAAAAAAAATATATATCATAGCTGCCCCAAAAATTAGGGGCAGCCGAGAGCAGCTGAGAGGGGGGCAGCTGAGGCCCCCCATCCGAAATTATAAGAAAGAAACTAAGAAAACATAGTAATTTACATTATATATATACGACGTCCATTGCTTAGAATAAAATAATGTAACAAGATCTCTTTAAAATAACAGTTTAGTAATATTCTTTTGTTTCTAAATATAAGACCTAATTGATTTTTTTTAATTTGTTGAAAAATCCTAAGAAAGTTAAATAAATTACTTATAAGTTAATTTGCTAAAAAATTTTCTTTAAATGAGTTTGTTTGACTTATAAGCTAACATATAATATAATAATACACAAAAATATATTATGATTAAGTGGCTCATTTAGTTTCCTTAATCTCTCTATAAAAAAGTTAACTATGTCTTATATTTAGAAATGGAGAGAGTATAAAATTTAACAATAGATCATATATCTGTTGATAAGTTAGGTAAATTGGTTTGTTATAAAGGATAGATGTATGTAAGAGAAAAATTAAAATAGATGCATATACTACAAAAAACAGTGAAATAACCATATAATACATCTTAAAAGAGACCGATGCTAAATAATTAGTCATGAAATTCCTCGAAAAGCCATGGAATTTTATCTTTATTGACCTACTATTGTGGCTGAATTCTGTGACTAATTTAAATGTTTTTTTAGTTGAGAGTTAACGTGCAAATTTGCCCTGGAAATTTTCACTTATGAGCTATTTTGTCTTAGAAGTTTTTTTGGTTTCAAAATTGCCTCGAAAGTATCAAAAACATTGCAATTTTTCCCTATACCATAAAATATTAGCAGTTAATGTCAATTTTTTAACTGTCAATGTTAATATTTCAACGGTAATAAATGAAAAATTTGCTATATTTTGAAACTTTCAGGGCAATTTTGATAAAAAAAAACTTTCAAAGTAAAATAGCTCTTAAACAAAAAGTCTTGAACAAAAAGTACGAGGCAAATTTGCATATTAACCCTTAGTATATTATCTTTAAGACCAAGTCTAACCTCCAATTAGCTCTTATATACCAGAGATTGAAGAGATTAATACCTTTGAGTGGGACAATTCCTCTATCAAGTAAATCTTGATAGTGCGCAATACCCAGCCATGAATAAGCACTAGCAGCCCAAAGGAGAGAAATGGGGAGTCCAAGTTCTTGCGCAGCATCAATAGTAAAGAACATGGCAACATCAGAAACCAAGCAAGTGACTGGAGGGATTAGGCCATTAGTGGCAGATTCACTGAGTCTCCCAAGAAGGTTTTTAAAGGGAAGGAGACAATTCTTTCTTGTAGAGTCACAGAGAGTGGGTATGTCTTGAGTGGCATTATCATTAGCAGCAGGAGGAAGACCATCTGGGATGGCTTCAAATCGAAAATCTGAAAGACCTTGAAGGCTTTTGAAACCTCCTGACTTGAGCAAGCGGTTATGGTTGAACTCAGTGTTGACATAGGTAATGAAAAAGCCTCGAAGGTGAAGCAATTTTGCTAGTTTCAACACTGAGTTGACATGCCCTTGAGCTGGGAATGGAATCAACACAACGTGGGGTTTTGATCCTCCTCCTTCAATAGAACCCATTCTTTACCTTCAAACACCCCCCCCTCTCTATTTTGTGTGTATTTGTGATGCTTTAGTTGAGGATTAAATAGATAAACAAGTGTGAAGTCTTGTAGGCAAAATGATACATACATACATACTCTCTCTTTTCCTAAATAAGGTATATTTACCTAATTTGATTTAATTAAAGATACCGTTTAAGTTAGATAAAACACGTGATATTACCAAAACATTCTATTCATCTACCATTATTTTTAGTCTCTCTCTCTTACTTATTTATTATTGAATAGCATTAATTAATAGGGATAATTTTAAAAAAATTTAAGAAAAATTAGAAAAAGATATTATATTTAAGAATAAGTTTTTTTTTTTGAACTATTTAAGAACAAATTTACATCCTTAAACATGTCATATATAGCTATTCAGGAATGAAGGGAGTATGTATATATATATATACACACACCCACACTGACACCGGAGCAGAGGTGGCAATTTTTGTTGTAATAAACTCCAACTTGCACCGAAATGATATTGAACGTCAGAGATGATTTGACGGACGATTGGCAATCTTTTTATTGTAAATGAAGTTTACTCTGAATTCAATATGATTGATCATTTTATAGAGACCATTTGCAAATTACGTACACCCAAGTGTTTGTTTCGTTTTTTCCCCCCTCTTCCTTGGAAATTCAGGTGTTGGGGAATACATGGCTTATTATGGGTTTGAGTGCAAGAAACTTGTGTGTCAATGACAAAATAATCGGAAAATGCGTGAGGGAGAATTTCAACACCAAGAATATATAAGAAGACAATAAAAAATTTGAAAAATTAAGATAATAACTAAAACGATGGGTTTGGAGGACACTTGGTGATTAAAAGTACTCTCTCCGTCCCTTATTTTAAGAGTTAGAGGTAAAATCATACAAATTAAGGAAGTAGTTGAGAGAGATAAATATGTCTGAAAATTTTTGTCTTCTCAAGTTTGTCAATATTTATGATTGAGTATATAAGAGAGAGAAATGTGATAATAGTGTTATAAATGAATATGAAAGATAATGTGAATAGAGATAATAATGAGTAAAGTGGGGAAAAAATTTATTAAATACTTTGACAAATTTAACCAGGTTTTTATAAAAAAAAAAGATAAAATTATTCAAATTTTTGGCTTTTATATTGAGATACAATAGAGTAAATTATTAAATAACATCAATAAATGCATGAGTGCTTTCAATCATATTGGTTAGGTTCAAAGGTCAAGATTACGTGGGTTTATCATTGGCCAAGAAAGAAGATTACGTGGGGACATGATATCAAAATTTAATGTTATTATATATAAAAATAATATAATAACATGAGATATAATACAATATACAATTTCAAAAAATTGTGGGGCATCTCCCTCCCCTTATATAAAGGCAGAGTTATTAACAAAAAAATGTTTGTCGCTCTCCTTTTAATAAAGCCAAAGTAATAAAAAAAATTGATTTGTCGGTCATTCTAGTTTTATCTTATTTCAATCATATTCTTGTAATTTTTCGATTTATTCAATCTCTACTTATTTATCAATTTCTTTCATTCTAAGCATCAGTATAATAAACAACATACATATAGAGGTGTTCATGCGAGAAGACATATATGGTCTTTGTCCAATATCGTGGTTTTTTTATCTGCGTAAGACAAACAGTAAAAGAATTTATAAAAATGTTATAAAAAAAATAAAATATTTATTTCCCCATGTATTACACCTGAAGTCGTTCTTCAGGTGAACGATTTTTAAAAATCAAAGAAGTCGTTCACGCGAAGAACGACTTCTAAAGTTGTTCTTTGCGTGGACGACTTCTTTGATTTGACCATTTTTTTTTTAATATTTCGTACATTTTTTTAGTCTTATTCCCACGTACTATTATTTTCTTCCTGCAGAACTTCTCCCAATATGTTCTCTGGTCAATCAACTCTCACACACTCTCTTCAATAATAGCCAAATTGTTCCAATATTCTCTGCTCCTTCACCAATGCAATATAATACTTCTCCTTCCCAATATGTTCTCCGGTCAATCAACTCTGACACACATTATCTTCAATAGCCAAATGGTTCCAATATTCTCTGCTCCTTACCTCGTGAAATTATAGTAAATAATTTCTTTAAATTCTCCTCTCACTCTCACTTGCTCCAAATTTCTTATTTCTCACACTCTGGCTCTCTCCACTCCCAACATTCTCCTTATTCTTCTCTTATTTTTCTACTTTCTTATCCCATTTTCAGTTTTATATTGCTGGTGTGAGGTACGTTTTGTGTAGTTTGATTGGTTATTTTGCTTCTTTATAATATATAATTTGATTTTTTCAGTTATGTTTACAATAATTATTATCTTTACTATTTTGATGTTTAGGTAGTCAATAGTTGGCTCAGTAATTTGGAAAATCAGCGGAGGTGCCTCTTATATTTATAGTAAGTATTCTCATTAAATCATATAATACTATACTCCCTACTATTAGTAATGTTTATTTAATTATTTATTCCGTTGAGTACTCTCATTAAATCATATAATACTATAGTCCCTACTACTAGTAATGTTTATTTAATTATTTATTCTGTTGTTTTGTTTTCGCCTATGTGACTCCAATAATTTGCCTAAATGTTCAATTTTTTTAATGTGAAACCGGAAAACTACAAATGATCTAGAAATACAAAATAAAAACTTCATTTAAGTGATTCTCGTTGGTTTGATTTGAATATGTCAAGCTCTCACCAAAATGATACTCTTCAATCTCAACAAAATGACATACAACAACAATGGCTACACTACTACAAAAAGTACTTTTAACGTCACAATTTTTGGGGGTTTCCACGTCACTTTTACAGGGGACATTGAATCAAGTGACATGGAAAATGGACTTTTAACGTCACATAAACAAGTGACGTAGAAAGTCAGAGAAACAACGTCACACATAATATTATGTGTGACGTTGTAAGTTGCTCGGAGAAACCACGTGACACATAATATTTATGTGTGAAGTGGTTTCCTGGAAACCACGTCACACATAATATTGGAAACCACGTCACACATAATATTATGTGTGACATGGTTTCTTTTGTTTTTTTTAAAAAAAAAACATTTTTAATTTTTCTATTCCCCGTTGATATTCAGCAATTTGAGAACAAAAACCAATAGCAAACCAATTTACAAGACTTATAAAACATTTTGGCAAGTATGCAATATTTGTAGCAACTACAACGTAACAGCATTTGCAAACCAATTTACAATTGAACATTAAACATTCTATGGCAGACCAATTTACAAGACTTACAAAACCATTAAATATTCTATGAAATTTTTTGCAATTTACAATTGAGAAAAAAAAAGGCAGCAGATTTAATTATCAGGAAAAAAAAAGGAAAAGAAGGAACCTGGATGAAGTGAAGCTGCGAACGGAGGCACGATTGAAATTGCTGAACCCAATAGGAGGAAAACAGAGCTGAAAAAAACCTTGAACAAGTAAAAAAAAAGAACCCGATAGAAATTGCATATTTAATTACCATAAAAAAAGAAAAAAAGAAAAGAAGAAACGAACCTGCAGCTGGAGGGTGAGGGGGATAGGGGAGCTGTGGGCTGCTGGGGGGAGCTGTGGGCTGGGGGTGGGAGAGCTAGGGGCGTTGGGGGGGGTGGGGGAGCTGTGGGGGGTGGGGGAGCTGAGGGCACGGGGGGTGGGGATGGGGGAGAGCTGGAGCTGATGGTTTTTGTTTTGGGGGGGTGGGGATGGGGGAGAGCTGGAGTTGATGGTTTTTGTTTTGGAGGGCGCGAAATGAAAAAATTAAAGTAGGGGGGCGGGAAATGAAAAAAAAAGGAGGGGACGGGTTTTCCACGTCACACCAAAATTTTGGTGTGACGTGGAAAACAACTTTCAACGTCACACCAAATTTTGGTGTGACGTTGAAAGTAAAGTGGGGGGGGGGGGCGGGAACTGAAAAAAAAGGAGGGGACGGGTTTTCCACGTCACACCAAAATTTTGGTGTGACGTTGAAAACAACTTTCAACGTCACACCAAATTTTGGTGTGACGTTGAAAGTGCTTTTCAACATCACACTTAATTTAAGTGTGACGTTGAAAAGTTTCAATATCACACTTAATTTTAAGTGTGACGTTGTTTCTTTCCTGTATGCATTCAATGTCACATTTTTAAATAAGTGACGTTAATTGGTGACATAAAAAGGGTTTTTTGTAGTAGTGCTACAACGTAGGAGGAGGAGAACTAGATGTGGTACAGGTAGTCACTATTTATAGGGTGAGTGATATAATTTTTATTTTTGATAAACTTTGTTATTAGTTTTAATTTATGTGTTATTTAAAATTTCAACTAATATGCACTCTATCAAAATTATGTGCCATTAATTTTGTTTTATGTAACTATTACTATCTTATCCTTTTAATACAGGACTTTTTAAGAAAGTTAATTTTAGTCTTAAAAATATGTGACAGTTAATTTTTTTTCCATGTTTACCTAAGTTACTTCCATAGTACTCCATTAACAATAATCAAGTAAAAAAGGGAAGGAAATTATAAAAGACGACTCAGATGATTGACCGGAGAACATATTGGGAAGGAGGAGTATTATTGCATTGGTGAAGAAGCAGAGAATATTGGAACAATTTTGCTATTATTGAAGAGTGTGTGTGAGAGTTGATTGACCAGAAAACATATTGGGAGAAGTTCTGCAATAAGGAAATAATAATATGTGGGAATAAGACAAAAAAATATATGAAATATAATAAAAGAAGTCAAATCAAAGAAGTCGTTCATATGTTAAAATTGTTCTTGGTGTGAACAACTTCTATTTTCGAAAATCATTTACCTAAGAATGATTTAAGGTGTAATACATAAGGAAATTTTTTTTAGCATTTTAATAAATTATTTTACTATTTATCATACACACAGGTAAAAAACCCCAATTTCGGGGATAAAGCTCCTAGCAGTAAACTTGCCCTATTTTCTGTCTTGAGTCATGTTGAGACAAGATCAGGATGGGACATCCCAGCTATTTTTTCAAAGGCCACGAACCTACTACACATATATGTTTTCCTCTCTCTCTCTCCATCTTTCTTTTCTCTGTCTTAGACAAAACACATGATTGAAAATATACAATACAAATATATATAATCATCCTCTTTCATGATTTCGTAAAAAAATAATTAAAATTTGAACATGTCAACAACCGTTATCCAGTTATCCTAAATAAAAAATTAAAGTAAAAAAACTAAAGCTTTAAAAGAAAACAACTTATATATTTCTAATATTTTGTATCAAAAGACACAATAAAAATGAATATCTTTATATATAACTTATATCATTATAAAAAGATATTATTTATATCGTTAATAAAAAATATTAGACATACTAAAGTATTATATATTTATAATATTTTGTATAACAAATAAATATTAAGGACAGGACAAAAAGTAGAGGTGAAATGAAGCTCGTCTGACATCCGTAATGTCCCATCCCATCGATAATTTTGTCTCTTCTCACTTTTTTCCATCCTGATTTTCATTTATATTCCTATGACAAAATTAAAAAAAATCATGTGAAAAAATAATCTCCCCGCATATATTCATATATAATCTATAATTTATATTATTTAAATTTTATTTTTATTCATGTGACAGAACTAATATAAGCAGGCGGAGTGAGAATCACACCATCGTTGTTTCTGGTAAAAAAAAAAAAAAGTCTATGCAGTTAAAAACTATAACCCAAATAAAAAAAGTACAGAGACTTGTGTATATATTTTTTTTAAAAAAGTGATACTACACATAAATATATATATATATATACTTATTATTATTAATAAACAGATCCAGACAACATAGCCATAAAAACGTGCTGCGAAATGAAATTCACATTGACAAAGACACTTAACAAACACCATGCGCCTGAATAAAGATAATGAATCTTGAGTTGGAGCCACAAAGTAAATCTCACAAACAATAATGTATTCGTCGTTTAGTTTTTATATTTTACGTAAGTGTTTGAATTAGTTACTGTAATATTTTTAAATTTATATCCCTATAGTTGAAGCTGTTTCCAATTATACGGTCGAGTCGATCCCTATTATACTAATTGTTAATTGTTAATTTCCACAGCGACACAATCCTCTAAATGATTAGGCGGGTTAGAAGGGGATTAGGCGGCTTAGGAGGGATATGGATGCCGCCTTCTTCATTTCTCTTGATGTTACGGGGACTTCTATCCAAGGTAATTAAACTTGAGTTGGTAAATAAATCTGTCAAGACAATGGATTGAGGGTCAGTAGATTAACTCTGGGTTCAACCTGGAGTTAGCCCGGTGATGATTAAATTAATATGTAGTTAAAATACATAAAAATATCCATATAAAATTATACAAATAAGATCAAAATTAAACACAATAATAATGAAATATAAAGCATTTATCATTAAAAACCTAAATATATGACTAAATTAATTTTTTTTGAGAGATTAGGTTATAAAATAAATCACTTTAATAATATTTATATGCATTATTTTTTTCAAAAGTAATTTTCTTTGATTATAAATTAATATATAACCTAATTATATATAATATGTATAAAATTACTTGATCTATCAAACTATTTTATCTCCATAAAAAATTAATTTAATCTTATAATTAAAATATTGGAGAGTAGAATAATAAGATATACCCTTACATTACCTTTTTCTTAAGCTGAATTTCTCGTATCCTATCTAAGTAGTAGTGCAACTTGTAAGAATATCACCGAGCTTCTTGTTTAAAAATTGCCGGAGACATTTTCAGGAGCAAAACCGTGTAAAGGTGGGAAATGAGCTGGTGTTGGGAATTGTGTGATGAGATGTAATGTGACATATGACTGATTGTATCTCTTTTTTATAAATAAAATCATAACCATTCATTTGAAAATGAACTGCCATGATCTTCACCTTGAAAACATCTCCTCTTGTTTAAGACCATATGATATGCTCTGACTCCAAGTTCTAGCTTTTACTTTAAGTTCTATCATCTGATTTCAGAAAGAGGAGATGAGGAACAACTCAAAATGTTTACCATGATAAGTCATGGGGTTCTATTGATGAAGAATGTTTGGCTGGCTTTTTTCTTTCTTAATTCTCTTTCATCTTTCTATCTCTATATTACCATAGAAATTGTCTATAACGGTGCTTATTTTGTCCCTATAACGACGCTTATAGACGTCGCAATAGCTAGTACTGTAATAGGCTATTAAACCTAATGCGGCGCTTGCTAAGCGCCGCTATAGGTATACCTATAGCAGTGCGTATTTCGTTAGAAACGTCACTATAGGTATACATAAAAGGATACTTTCTTTAAATAAGCGCCGCGTTAGGTTAGCCTATTGCGATGCTTACCATATACTAAGCGCTACATTAGGCCATACCTAGCGTGGCGCTTATATAACAAGCGCTGCTATAGATTTTTTTTTTTTTTAAAAAATATTTACCTATCATGGCACTTTCTCTCTAAAAAACGTTGCGAGATGATATTTTATTTTAAAAAAATATTTTTAATTTTTACTGTTGTCCCAGGTCTGCATCAGCTCAAAAATCACATACATTTCCAATACATATATATACTAAGTCATATATCCAGAGATCAAGTACATTTAAAGCAAGCATTTTAATTAACTACTATATACTACAAGTTAACCGCTATATACTTAAAAAAAATAAACAACTAAGTAAATTCTGCCCTTCATCACCTGGTTGGGTTTTGGATCTTGACCTGAAAGTACAGAATTATACACTAATTCAGTACAAGTCAATAGTCCACTAGAATGAATTAAACTCAATGAAACAATGATGTCATTAAATGATGTAATAAAAGGAAACAATATTTGAGAATGAGGCCACATATGCTTTTACAACTTGAAACACAGATTCCATTGCAACTCGCACGAAATAAATGAAGTTTGCAATGCACTAAGTGCAAATGGGAAATAAATAAAGCAAATTGAACTTGTAATATTTTCTATACCTCAATAATCAAATCAAGTCCTTCATCCTTTCTAAAACTTTGTTCTCCTGAAGTGAGAATCGATCAAGACATTGGACAATAAATGATCCTTCTTGCCAAAAAATAAAAGCACAAAACACACAAACAAATACTAAAGATAACAATATATGTTTCCTAAAATTATTTTTTAACTGAGAAATGCTTCACACTCTTTTACTGTCAACCCACCAAGAAAGTGGTCTATATACTTAGGCGTTAGTTGTTAGTTAAATTCATGGGCTCCTCTAGGTACTTTCTTTTAGTTTGATTTTCAACAATTCCTATCCCACGGCAACCTTATCACAATAGGATGAATAGATATTTAACCTTGAGTATCAGCCATTCTTATGTAACAATCATCTTAGAATTTAATCAATAGATTACATAGTATCCAACTAATTAAACATGCTTGGGATTCTACCTTACTATATGGCAAGATATGAATTCAAGTTTTGGAGTCAGTTGTTTTAATTGCCAGTTTTTGGAACATAGATTACAAATAGACAAGATAGGTTGACACTTGGAGGGGCAAACAAGCTGAATTGATTTTCAGGGTGATTCATCAGTTTGTAAAGATAAAACAAGCTGTTTTACTTTTAGCTTTTTTCTTATAGGACAAACAATCTTCATTGCAGGGTGGTACTTCGGAGACATCATAAAACATATTCCAGCTTCCTTCACGCACCTTATTATCCCCTAATTTTTCACCTGGATGCAAATAGCAAAGAAGTTTGAACATATTTTATTGAATCTGAGCTGCTTGAACTGGCGTAGTATTCAACAAAAATGATAACTAAAAGAAAAGAAACTAATCTACAAATGCATCACAAATGAAGCTGGGTTGCATATCATACCAAATGCATGAGGTAATTGGTGAAGGAAAGCATCCCCCAACATAGCACCTGCCCGCAAAAAGCAACATTTCACAACACATAACTTATAGGCATTCATAAATAAAAGTGAACATGTAATATGAAAGCATAGCGAAATCAACATAATGAAAAAAGAATTTAAAACCCAAAAATGGGTAACAAAGGAACTAAAAGAAACCAGACCCCAAATAAAGCCAACGAATCAACAATTGTCTTTGATGGCTTTCCCTGTACTGCAAGTGAATAACTTTCAACATTCAGTTATAAAACTACAAGTAGATAGTGGAAAAAGAATGACTTGTGGAGAAATTGAATGAACCAAACTAATGATAGTCATGCAGGAATTTCAAATTTTGTCATTGGACCAAGAAGCCCTTGAGAGAGAGGAGGTGATGGTGGAAGACCATTTTAAAAGAGCTTCATTTTAAAATATTCAGTCAAGTCCGCAATATAGCATTACAGAATTGTTTTTTTTTTTTCGATCACTAGTAATAGGTATGTCTATAACTTTAATGTAGGCTACATTTTGGAGTCTATATTGTCTGAGATAATGATGGTTATTTTACACTTTAAATAATCTCCTTTTGTGCTGGTTTATATTTGTTATGCCAAAGGACTATTAAGCTCCATACTTTTTGGTGATAGGAAAGGTCATTCTTTTGAGCAATTTTGACACTTCACATAACATGCTTCAGATAAGGGAAAAAAGGCCATTTTTGGCCTGGAAGTTTTTTTATGACCTATTTTGACCCGGAAGTTAACAAAACGTAGCAATTTTGACCTGGGCTACATGGACAGTTACGCCACGTGGCAGACGCTGGTTGGCGTATCTGTTAGCCCAGGTCAAAATTGCTACGTTTTGTTAACTTTCGGGTCAAAATAGGTTATAAAAAAACTTCCAGGTCAAAATTGGTCCAAAGTGAAAACTTCCGGGCCAAAAATGGCCTTTTTCCCTTTAGATAATCATGCAAGCAGATATTAATATGCGGTATTCTATCATCTATGAGATGTTTAGCATAAAAATACTTGTCAGCTTTTAATAACTTCTACAGGCACATCCTTTGGTCATCGAAAGTCTTAACTTTCATCATAAAAGGCATAAGGCATATAGAAATTATTGTACAGAATGGGAACTGAAATAGAGCAGTAAACCTTAGAAAAAAACTTCTGAGCATGACTTCAAATCTGAACTTTGTAGTCTTTGTGCCAAAATGTTCTGCGGTAAAAATATAGGATTCCAAGACTTAGACCAAGTTCAGCAAATTTCATATATTCATTCATGTTTATATTTTACAGGAAAAGTTGATTGCATACTCGCCCTAAGATTCTGGTTCATGTTCTAACAAAGATTTTTTCCTATTTCCTCTATGTATCAAATTACCTAAACGCCAGGCCTAACAAAATGCTTCATGACATAAGATATTCACAAGATGGCAGCCATAAACGCCGAGCCTAACAAAATAATGTAGATACAGATTGTTAAGCGAACACCTTAAACACAAACACATTTGTAAACATTTGCAATGCTATATAATGTAGATACAGGTTGGAAAAACAAAAAGACAAGAAACTCATGAAACAAAAATGAACAGACCTTTTCTCTAGTTAAGTCTCTCCTTAACTCATGCCTCAACTTCTCCCCATGAATAGTTGATTGGAAAGCTGGATAGTAATATACTTGACCGGCAGTATATTTTGCCAAAGTTCCTATAAAATTAGAAAATTCAGATATATATCTCAATTAATGACTAATAACTCCACTTAGGCAAGAAATCCAGCATATGTGCCTCTAAAGAGCATTTCTGCAGAGGTAATCAAGATTTTAAAATAATAACGCATGCCGTTTTAAGAGCCACTTTGTATCATGATTGAATGCACCATAATAAGTATTGAGAGAAAAAAGTTTTTCCAACAATCATAAAGACGTGATTATCCAATAAGAAAAAAATGCCTTTTAAATGAATGAGAGAATAAAATTTGATAATTACTTAGCCGAGTGAGATTTTTCCTTTGTTGGATTCATGCATGTTGAACCAATACTAATCTCAACAATTTTTTCCCTGCAAGAACAATACATGCTTACAACATGGCAATTAGAAGACTTGTTACATTTACAGTCCACAATGCTCTCAAAGTGTGTGATCTCATTAGAAGCATTCCACTGCCATTTCCCACTACAAGGACCCTCTCCATCAAAGGACACTCATTTGAAAAGGAGTGTACCTACCGATACAGGGCTTTAAAAGAATTGTACCAGCCGTTACTGGGCTTTAAAAAGAATTGTGTCTGCTGGTACGGGGCTTTAAAAGAATTGTACCAGCTAATACTGGGATTTTGAAAAGGAGTATGCCTGCCGATACAGGGCTTTAAAAGAATTTTTCCAGCCATCACTGGGCTTTGAAAAGAATTATGCCTGCCGGTACAGGGCTTTCAAAGAATTTTACTGGCTCATACTGGGATTTTGAAAAGGAGTATGCCTGCCGATACAAGGCTTCAAAAGAATTTTGCCAGCCGTTACTGGGCTTTGAAAAGAATTATGCCTGCTGGTACATGGCTTTCAAAGAATTGTGCCAACCGATACTGGGCTTTTGAAAAGGAGTGTGCTTGCTAATATAGGGCTTTAAAAGAATTGTGCCAGCCGTTACTGGGCTTTGAGGGCGCCTGCCGATACAGGGCTTTGAAAGGGTGTCTGCCGATACAGGGCTTTAAAAGGGTGCCAACCATTACTGGGCTTTGATTATGCCTGCCGGTACAGGGCTTGAAAAATGAGGCATAACAAGGAATTTGTTTTGCCCCTTGCTGTAATGCTCATGATATTGACAGAATGGCAATGCATAAGATGGCACTTGAGATGATTGTGATAATGATCATGATGATGATGTAGAAGACTATGGTATGTCATGAATGATGATGATAATGATGAAGTCCTAAATAGGATGTCATAAATGATGACAATAACAGTGATAGTGATATGGTAGTAAACACGCATTGCCCTAGATGATGTAATGCATGCACTACGATGAGAATATTGAAAATGCTTATGATATGAAGTCCAAATGAATATGTCAAAAATGAAGATGATGAATATCGATGACATTAAGTAAGTGATGACCCAAACATGCAAACTAGTGATGACAAAGTCCTTATGATGGTGATGTTAATGAATGAGACAAAGTTTATATAATGACGATGATGTGTAAACTAAGCATGCGATGCTCTAGACAATCTAATATGAGACCAAATGGTAATGATGGTAAAATCCTAATGAGGATGAGATTGATAACATGATGATGCTATTAAGGTTGACCATGACGAAATGCATGAGGATGATGAGTAGGCTTACTAGTAATGTTGCTTTCTCTTTGGTCTTACTCCTAACCAAGAACTTATTAGTTCAATCAGGGTGTATTTAGATTTAGGTCATCTTAACTTTTGTTAGTTTGCTGACCCAAATGAGATTCCATTATGATCCTCATGAATAGTCTGAGAAGCTTTTACATTTGCCCCAACCTAACAAAAGTTCATATTGAGGCAATGTATGACATGATCGCAATATAGGCCTTAAACTTGCCCAAGTATGTGAAATGGCTTGCAATACATTTGAAGGAGGGTGATCGTACATTTATGTAAGACCCATAGTCATTGGTTAATTGAAGTAATGGCCGTACAAATCTGCCCAATATATTATAATTTCTCTCTTGCAAAATTTAATGTCAAATTTTGAACATTCAAACTTTATTTTCTTGACCTTAATTTGTGAGGCATGACAATCTCCCTCTTTTGGTCTATCTTCATCTTCGATGATTGCATAGAAAAAAATGTTGTTACATTTCATTTAATAATGTCATTGTTGTCCCAAGAAGTGGATGCAGGACAATAGAATTGAGGAGAAACCCCAAATTCTAACTTGGTTGTCTTTATTGAGTAGATGAAAGGTATTGTCCCAAATGTGAAGTGGCATGATTGGGGAAAGGATCATATGCCATATGAGATAGGAGATATTTCCCTATAGCCAACAATTTAAAGAAGATGTATGAGAAAAACTCAAGAACTCTAATCATAAAATCTCTGAGGTTAAAACATACAAGTCACATGAATAGAGGATCAACAAATATATCAATGCACAGCTATCAAAGTCATGTTACCAACCTTAAGTTATATAGAATCAAGGTAAAAAGCTTAACAAGAATGCAATTCCCTAATGATTTTCCTTACAAGGTATAGTGTTTACTCTCATCACTCAGTGTTTGAGGGTTAGTGTTTGCTCTTAATATCCAAGTTATCCAATTCCTTTTCCATAAGCTTGGCAATAATCTAATTTCTCCAGTAATCTAAGATTCATATGCTAATACAGATCACAAGGACTTTATTTGAATATGCTTTGGGAATAGTGTACAAGGAGAAGATGAATGATATATAAGAGCCAAGGTGAATGCTTAAATGACTAAGAGAAATAGGAAATAAATGAGGAGTCAAGCAAGTGTACAACCCAAAAACCATATACAGAAGAGGAAATCAAGGAGGCTACTCATTTGTTCATTTTTTTGGTGCTCTAACTTTTGCCTAAGCTGCCCATTTGGGTTTTCAACTTATTGAGCTTCTTCTCTTTTCTTTTTCTTTTTCTCCTTTTTCCAACTTTTCTCTCAATTATTTTTTTTCTCTTTTGAACTATTTTTTTCTTCTTCTTCTTTTCTTTTTTCCTCCAACTTTGCAAACCCTGAATTGTACATAAGAGAGTAGCCTTACAACAAGACAACCTCAACAACGGTGGAAATGTACACTTCCTCCCTTAACCAAGAAAATAAAGGGAAAAAGGCCATTTTTGGCCCGGAAGTTTTCACTTTGGATCAATTTTGGCCTGGAAGTTTTTTTAGGACCTATTTTGACCCGGAAGTTAACAAAACGTAGCAATTTTGACCTGGGCTAACAGATACACCAACCAGCGTCTGCCACGTGGCATAACTCTCCATGTAGCCCAGGTCAAAATTGCTATGTTTTGTTAACTTCCGGGTCAAAATAGGTCCTAAAAAAACTTCCAGGCCAAAATTGCTTCAAAGTGAAAACTTCCGGGCCAAAAATGGCCTTTTTCTCAGAAAATAAAGTGCTTTTAAGGACAAAATGTACCCTGAATGAAAGGTAAGGAAGATATTTATGGTTTCTGTGGCTAATGGATGAGAAAGAAATGTCATATTGGCACAAATGGATTTAAATGTAGCTTTTTGACCCTTTTCCATTTATGATGAAAATGAATGCCTCGATCCTCTCTACATTAAGCAAATGAATCTTAAGTTTTACTTTGAACAAGATACATGCCAAGTTCTAGATTGGGTAAAGGATAAGTGGAACACACATTAAGTGAAATATGTCAATAGGCTCAAATCCTCACACGGCTTATGTAATCATTGTTACATCGCATCCAAGGTAATCACTCTACCTTTTAACTAGCCTTATCAAGGTCATATTCAATCATTTTCATAACTGAGTATTTCTCTAGTATGTCATCACCTCTATTCAAGCAGCTTGTGCAAAACAATTTTTTGGACTTCTTATATAGGGAAGGACAACCATTTGAGGGAGATATATGAAAAAGGAAGGACGACACATGTTAGTGCTGGCTGTCACCCAAGAGGGGGGTGAATTGGGTGATAGGGTAAAATTCAATACTTCTCTTTCAAAAACACAGTGAAGGCAATCTTTAAAATCCTCTTTGATTTATCACTGAGAGTATTTCAAAACATGAGATGCACTAAAAGAGTATACAAGCTAAATATGCTGGAAACTAATAGAGTTAAGGGAAGAGATAATGCACACATAATTTATCCTGGTTCGGTCTACCTTGACCTACATCCAGTCCCCAGGCTCCACCTGGGATTTCCACTACCCTCTTGTTTAAACCGGGCACAAGAGAAGCCTTTACAACCCACAAGTTTAGCCGGGCACTTGTGAAGCCTTTACCACAGGTTTTACAATACGGGATCACCTGCCAACCTTTTCACAGAGCTTTAGAATTCTCTCTAAATACTCCCCCTTACAACTCGTAAGGTTACAACCCTTTTCTTAAAGCACCAAGCTTTAGAACAACCTCAAACAATAGAGGATTTTAGATAATAGGTTCACTTAATGAATGGATTGTGATAATCACTTAAGTACAGAGGAATATATGATGAAATTACAATTCTAGAGCTTAACAGATTGAATAATGAGTGCTCTAGCTCTCTTTTTCTAATTTACTTGACTCAACATTCTTTTCCCATTTCTGGGCTCACTAGGTTTTGCTCTCAATCAGTGTAATCTACAATTCTGCATAAAAGCCCTGTTCATCATCGTTGTTTTTATATAGAAGTAAGTCTTGATCTATTTATATCTTCTCAGCTTGCTTCTTCTTTCAGCTTCATGTGGCCGTTTTAATATATTCGTTGGAAGCTCATAGCCGTTGGTAATAAATGCTATTCTTCAGCTAATTCAAACTTCTGTCCTAGATTCAACTGTTCATGCATAGAGTGAACTAGACTGCGCGTTCTGAACGTTTTCAACAACTGTACTTTCATAGCAGCTTTTTCAGTAGCGCTAGCATGCTTTGCTATCGCTAACTGCATAGTATAATTCGTGCACTTGAGCTGTTAGCTAAGCAAGAAATCATTGTAATGCATAGCAGATGTTATTGCAAGCTTAGTCCATTAGCTCAATGAGATAAAGACAATATATCAAATAAGGAATTTTAAAGCATTCTCTATCGATAGCTAATCCCATTATCGCTAGTTATTTGATTGCTCATTAGCTTAAGGATACTGAGTTATATGAATATTCAAAGTAATTTCAGGTATCCTGTTATTGATAGCTAAACGTGTTAGCGCTAGCAACTATGTTGTCGCTAGTTAACTCATTTGCTCTCAGGCACTAGCTATCTGAATGTCTATTATCTGAAGTACTCTGTTATCGATAGCTGATTCCATTAGCTCAAGGACTTGGTTTAGTTTTCTACTAGATGTTCTTTCTTTCATTTATCCATGTTCTCAATGAACTTCTAGCGATAGGATATTTCTTAGCGATAGTGAATGACTTAGCGATAGATATTAACTTTGTTATTTCTAAGTCTTCATTTGCTATGGCTCTTTGACTATTATCGATAGGCTCTAGCTCTAGCGATAGTGATCTGTTACCTATTAGATTTTACTTGTTAAATTCAAAGGTAACTTACACTCTATTTACTTATGTTATCTATTGGGGTCAGTCTTCATCAAAACTTAAGATTCTAACATTCTCCCCCTTTTTGATGATGACAAAACATAAGTAAAAGATAAAGAGAATAATAGAATTGATAGAAATAATTCAGTGTTGAAATCACAGTTCATATATTGCAGAAAGAATTACTAAACATAAACTATAAAGCTGGTAAACGTGCAGTTTATGTATGATGCAGATAAGAATGTCTTCAGGGAATGATTCAGGCTCTTTAACTCAGTCAGACTCAGAATCATCCTTCCAATTTGATGTGTTAAGCTCATAATCTCTAGACTCACTGCTTATTCTCCCAGAATCAGTTGAAGGCTCTTCCAAGAGTTCAGGGGCAATTTCAACCTCAGTCTTTTTCTTCTTCTTAGCAGTAGCTTTCTTCTTCTTTGGAGGAGAGGGAGGCTTAAGCTCTTCCAATATCCCTTTTGGCACTGCTTTCCTCTTTGACTTGGGAGCTGACTTGGGTTCTTCAATCACAATCCCTTTGGTTGCCCTGATTTTCTTTTTTGGAGGTTTAGGAGCACTTTTCTTGATCCTTGCTCCCTTAGGAGCAGACTGGACCTCTGATGCTTTTACTTTTTCACTAGATTCCAGGTTCTGGGAGGTAGTATAGATAGGATTCACTTCTTTCTTTTTTTCAGGTTCTGCCCTTGCTGCATCTCTGTCCTCTCTTTCCTTTTGAGACTGAGCAGATCTTTCTAAGAATTCTTCAACTTGCTCATGTAGCTCTTGTGCTTGTTGAAAATAGTGAGGAAGTAGATTCACAGAAACTGGCTGAGGCTCCCCCTCATATAAAACCATGGCCATACACATATTTTCCTCTTGCACTTCATTATTAGGAGAACCATCAGGAGGATTGATTGAGGCATTGTCTTCCTTATCAGATGCATCCTCCACTAAGCCTTCTTCTGACATCATGTGATCCTTCAGAATTTGCTCCGTGTGCTTCTCCCCCTTTTTGTCATCATCACTGCCAGGGGTAGGTGAAGAGGGCTGGGCAGGAGTTTGGGAAGAGATGAGAGGAGAAGGGTTTGTGGTGGTGGTGGTAGCGATAGAGGTAGGCTGGATTGGTGGTGAAGTATGGGTGCTATCGCTAGGGAAGGGGTTAGCGATAGGAGTTTCTGGTGGTGTTGGGATTTTGGTTTTTGAGGGTAAGGCTTGTGTTTGTGGGCTAGCACTAGGGGAAGGGTTAGCGATAGGAGTGTCTAGAGGTGTTGGCTGTTTGGTTTGTGGTGAAGGTGGAGGTGTAGGTGTTTTGGCGTGGGAATGTTGGCTATCGCTAGGATAAGGGATTCAGAGGGAGGATCTGTTCTCCTTTGTTTGACATATTCAGGGACGAGGCATAGATTATCTTCCAAATTCTTCACCTGATTCTGTAGCTCCAGAATAGGCTTCATCAACTCTGCTTTCTGAGCTTCTAAGGCAAGATTAAATTCAGCAGAGACCCTGAAGATAATTTCTTCAATTGCATCCTTTGAAGGAATGGAAGACTTGTCAGCAGAAGGAGTAGCAGGAGGAGTCCTTTGAGATTGAGTCTCTTCTTCAATAGACTGAGACTGAGCTGATGTAGAAGGAGCATGAGAAGCTTCAGAAACAGAACCAGCACCATCTACTTTAGCAGGAATTCCCATTTTTCTGAGAGTAGAGATGGTAAGCTGTTTGCAATTTTTGTTATCTCTTTCCCCTGCGGATTTGATCTTTGTGAACTCCAGGATGTGAGACATGAGCTGAGGATAGGGAAGAGGGCCCTTGGTTGATTTATCAGATAGAAATCTGTGGAGCTCTATAGACACCAGTTGGCCAGGATTGAGTGGGATCCTTGAGATCAAATTAGGCAGCCATGGATTATCTATCTTGGGAAAACTGCTGAAATTCCCTGCCTTATGAGTCATTATTCTGGTATAAACGTAGTGTAGAATTCTGTTGACCACAGGCATATTGGCTGGCTTGTTGGAGTCAGTCTCATAGATCTCCTCAAGTTCCTCTTTGGAGTAGGGCTCAGGGGTATACCATTTGTTGTACTCTACTTCAAATATCCCCAGAATTTTGTTGATAGCTAACCAATTAAAGGAGATGCCCCTTCTTCTTACAGAAGCCTCAAATACTATATTGACCAGTTTGATTTCTTGTATTCTGGCTTGGCTTTCATGCTCGAGTATAATGATCTCAGCACTTCCTCATTATAGACATTCTGAATACTGAGCCATCTCTTGTAGGGTAATAGCCAGACATCCAAGTCGAAACCATTCTGCTTGAAATACTCCAAATCCACCTAGATTGCAGACCTATCTAGGGTTTTTCGTTTTGCGAAGAGGGCGCTAGGAGTGTCGAGGGGATCTTCTGAGTAGGGTAAATCAGAGGTAGTTTGCTTTTGTCGTTTGGAACCTGATTCAACCACTTCTTTGGAGAATGACACAGTGTTCGCCATAAATTGCTACCGCAAGTGCACGGGTCAAGTTTTAGTAGTATAGTTCAAGAAAGGGTTGTCGTTCCACTAGGACCGCGTTAAAAGCAAGTTCATTAAATTCATTATATTCCAAATTAGCAATGGGCAATAGGCAAATGATTTAATAAAGTTAAAATGACTAAAGAAAAGGTAATTGTAAAATAGAACACTTGAAACGAAATTCAACACAATGAGAAAAGCCTAGGCCTATTTATCCACTTGTATTTCATGATACCTAATTTCCCCTTCCCTAATGCTAATTAATGCCTATTATGTTACTGTTTGAAGTCTCTTGTGTTCAAATAGCTCTCTCAAGCCTATTCAAACCTTAATTGATATTAACATGCATAATCTCTTACTACATGCTATTACCAATTAGTCTCTTTAATCACCCAACCTCAATTTTCACAAAACTTGGTTAGTGAATATCTCTATCTCACCAACACACTTCCAATTAGTTAAAATTGTAAGACAAGCTTGGTTTTAGCCTAGTTCTTTCCCTAATTAATGCTCTCTCAAGCCACTAATTAAGCAACAATCTAAATGTTGGCCACCACTTAAAAAACCATAGGCACAAGCTAAAACCATAACATAACATTCATTAATTTAGCAATAGGAAAGGAAATCATAGATGTCAATCCATACAAGCTTCAAAATAGACCTAGAATATGAGTTTAGCTACTCATAACACAAGAAGTATCAACAATCATCTTCAAATACATCACAATACTCAGAAATAGGCAAGAGAAATGAAGAAGAGAAGAGAGAAGAAGAGAAGCAACCACAAGAAATTTCTTCTCCAAGCTCAAAGATTCTCTTTCTCCCAAGCTCCCAAATCCTTCTCCAAGCTTTCTCTAGCTCCTTCTTGGTGTTTCTCAGCCTCCAATCTCGTGCCCAGGTGTTCTCCCTCAAAAAACGGCCAACCCTAACTTTTATCCCTTCATTTTCGTGTTTCAGAACCTAAAACGCGCAGCTGCACTGATAGATTCTCGCTGTGGCGACCAAAATTGCTCACTGTGGCGAGATTGACAGAGAGTTGGTTCACTGATTCGCGAAGCTCGCTGTAGTGACCAAAACTTCTCGCTGTAGCGAGATTGGCAGAGAGGTGGGTTTCAATTTTGCATGGCTCACTGTAGCGACCAAAACTTCTCGCTGTAGCGAGAATCATCAGTAATTCCTCCTTTAATTTGCTCTGTTGTGCCTTTTTCTTACTTCCTTGTTGCTCTAACCTCAACTTCTTCCCATCTTGGTTTCTTTTCCCTACAAACTAAAGAAAGAAATCATTAATCCTACACAATTTTTATGGTGAGATGAATTCACACATTTTCACATATTGTTTTCTTTTGCAAGCATATTATCCAAAGCACAAATGAACATAAAGCATGTGAAAAGTGTGTGAAATGTGTGAAATTTCCAAAGGTTAACACACAGCTTTCTGGGTTTTGGACCTCTTGCTAGCGGATTGAGACGAGGGTTTAGCGCTAGAGGCTGCCTCAACATCACTCACATTTGGAACTTTGGTTCTGGCCATTTTTAGGGTTTAGCGTTTTGAGAGAGAGAATAGGTTTGAATGCTTAGAGAGATTTGGAGTAGAAGAGAAAATGCAGATGAATAATGATTGCAGAATGCAAAGGATTTAATTTTATAAATTTCAGAGATTACCATCAATGATGAATACTCGCTGAAAGTTTCGCATTCTGAACTTTTAAGCAATTTGCTATCGCTAGTAAGAGCTACTATCGCTAGTAGGCATGATCCCACGCTGAGCAAGTGATTTAGACTTTAGTTCACTTTCTCCTTCCATCTATCGATAGCTGTCTTTGCTATCGATAACGCTTTTGGCTAGCGATGACAATCTTTGCTCAAACAACTTTTGTCCTTCATACAGCTATCGATAGTGAAACTCACTATCGATGGATTAGTTCTGAAAAAATTAAGATTTGACATTTGAACAGACTCTATTGAGCAAGTTTGATGTTAATCGTGTAAAATGGCGACAACAATATATTTAGATACCAATATTTATTCAGCAAGAAATCAAAATTTTAATGCATATGAGATAAGTTCATAGATTCTGGAAAGTAAGTCAATTCTAAAGAATGTGACACAGAATAGCACAGAATTCACAAGTGTCATAAGTTCTTTTATGCTCAAATGTAATTATCCAGTATGATTGTTGAGCAAAGTTATTGTTAATGATCAAAATGGAATTTTTGTGAGCATTAGGTTCGGGTGTCTTATAATGAAGCATAATTTGATGGCTTTTCATGATCAATGATAATTTGTAAAAATAGTTTTAATATTTGTGCCATGTTATTTATATGAATTTTATGCAAGTGAATCCAATCAAGATCTTAGCAGAGAATCTATCCGGAATTAATTTTAATCAATAATAAAGAATAGGGATAGAAATGCTCATTCAAGATTGGCGAGGTGTTTTCTTCAGTGGTTACTTGAAGTAGCTAGATTCATCTTCAACTAGAGCTTCTCCTCGGTATAATGAGTAATGGCCTTGGCATTCATTCTTTCACATGTATCTTGAAGTGACTTAACTGTGTAGCTTATCTTGATCACTTCAAGTTCCTTCAAGTGGCCATTTCTTATTTTCTCAGTCAATGATAGCTTTCAAGTTTTCTCCTAATCTATGAAGTCATACTCATAACATAATCTTATTTTGAAATCATTAGATGATTTATACTCAGTAAGAATATAGAATCTTTAAATAACATTTGAAGCAGATTTCTTATGCTTTTAAGTTTAAATTCAAACAAAAATATATTTCATGAAGCATAAGGAATATTTGATAAATAACTTTCTCAGTATAGGTTTAAGACACCATGAATCATAAACGAGATGTAGATTCAAAACCTTAAAATCAATTTTTAAATGCTTTAACAGTCAATGCTCATGATAACAATGATGGAAATCAATAATAAATGAAATATGTCGGAATGCTCCATTTTTAAAGATCAGATGAGATATCAAAGTCATACAAATACCAGCATGAGAGTGAATGCTTTGTGCTTCAGATATTGACTCTACTATAGCATAGCAATTTTCTTGACCATTAAGAGTTGTGTCCAAAGTGATAAGGATATTCAGGATCAGAATATAAACACAGGACTCCAGTTACTCTTAACATAGAAATGATAGTGACCATTAAAGTATTTGAGTAACAGAATGAGAGCAAGAATTTTTGAATAATAAGGCTCATACTCATTTGCTCAAATTACTAGTCAAGTTGTTGTCAGAGAAACTTGCTATCGCTAATGACAATGACTATCGCTAGCAGTCTAGATTCCATGCTGAGTCAGTTGCTCAAGCTCCACTTACTCCTTCTAGTTGTCGATAGTGCCTTTTGCTATCGATAATGCTTTAGACCAGCGATGGAAATCTTTGCTTAATCACAACTCTGTTCAGCATAAGCTAGCGATAGTGAATCTCACTATCGATTGGTCTGTCCTGCATAATTTTGAGATTTGGCACAGCAAGCACAGACAGAACAGATCCAATTGATTGCATGGATATGTGATACTGATAAGCACAATTTGACAAGATCTGACATTTGATAACTCATGCATTTTGAAAAACATCTTATGAGGATGAATTGAAACAGTTTCAACTTTATCTTTCAGTTTTCAAAATCTATTTAAATCCAACTGGAGTGAACATATTTTTCAAAATATATAAATGCAATTTTATAAGCACGCTGAGTTGAAATTTAAACAAATTTGAATTGTGCATTTCATAAATTCCACAGAAGATAAATTATGCACAATTCCAACTTTTCAGTCATATAGCAATCTGACAGATATTTCAAAGATTGATTGTTAATGAAAAGGAACAATCATTCATTATCCAAACAAAATTATATTCATTCAGGTATAAGATAGGATAAGAATGATATCACCATAACTGCATTTGTTCAGGCAATAACTTGATTTTAGCAGAATAATGTTAATTCTCTTTTGCAGATTTAGCACCAAAATCCAAGCACTAAGTTCAGCTCATCAAGACTTGAGTAAATTCCCATGTAGATCATAGTCTTGAAGCTTTTTGTCCTTGTTACCTATAGAATTATAATTCTTTTCTTTTATTTAGTATTCAAATTCATATGGATCTGCTCATAGTTAGTTCGTAGGTATTAACAACATAATTCATATGCTTTAAAAGATGTAATCAATTTTAAGATAGTTGAGCATAGTGAATTAATCATGACTACATGCACAAGGATATATATAAATATATTCTTTTTCAAATCAATATGCATGTGTATAAGAGCTAGATTATGAGCATTGTAAATATTTTGCAATTTTCTTCAATACAGAATTCAATGCTCATTCCTAGGATTGCAAAGTGTAAAATCTCAATAGATATTACTGATAATAGAGTAGGAGATTTTATCATTGCATACCTCTACCTTAGGCATTTGGAGAAATGCTCTTGTTTACCTAAGTGGTTCTGACATGCTTAGTACTGGGTTGCAGAGATCTCTCTCGTGAAATAGAATTCAAGAATCTTCTTCTTGATGTATGAGGAATTCTATTTCTCTTGTTCTCCTCAAGGTAATTGAATGGTACTTTGTGGTAGCTCATTCTTGAGGTAGGACATACTCTTCTTGTTACTGTCCACTGCTTCTTATGATTTGAACCAGATGTTGCAGCAGTGGTTTTTCCATGAGTTCTCCTTCTATATTTAGGTTATATGAAACTTTTTCTTGAAGCATGAGAAACTCTTGGATTCTTCTTTCTGGCTTCTGCACTATAATGTCCATTTCTCCTAGAATCAGCAGTCTGCACACATAAAGCACTAGATGGACATTTTGGTACCCATTTATATTTGGGTCCTTCATTGTTAGTCTTGGACCTTACATGTCCTTTTGGAACCCAAATGAATTTATTTCTCACATTTAAATTTCTTCTAATATTACATGCGTGAGAAATATGACCAGATTTTCCACAATAATGGCATATAATAGAATGATGTACATCATGAGATTTTATGCCACTATAGTGGTGGTTAGGGGAGTACAAACTCAAGTTGTTTTTATGTCAATGATCTTTCTTCCCAAAATATTTTCCAGCATGATTTGAAACATTTTCCCTTTTTGAAATATGATCAATGATAGATAGAGAATAAGTGATATGCAGTAAATCATCTTTAATCGTACAAAAATTGTTTTTCTCAAGAACATGGGAATTGGAACTGTATACCATAGCTGCATCTTGAGCTCCAGAGAATGATTGATCAGACTCGTTCAGGTAGAGCTCTTGGCAGTCATCTTTCTCTTGTCCTTTTGTGTTGGCTGAATCTTGGAAGGGTTCTATGATCTCTCCTTCTTCAATTTCATCTTCCAATTGCTCATCAACTATAGATATGCAACTTTGAAATTCAATTGGGCTGTCAACACTTTCAGTTTCAACAAGATGATTAGTGATATACATAGACTCAAGTATATCCCAAATATCTTTAGCACTAGAGCAAAATCTGATTTTCTGAAAATCATTCTCAGTTAAGCTTTTATGCAAAACTTGCATTGCTCTAATGTTTAAGGAAAACATTTTCTTTTCTTTGTCATTCCAATCCTTTCTTGGTTTGAAATCAAAATCATTTCTAAAAACACTCCACATACGATAATCAAATGATTTTATAAAATTCTTCATCCTAGCTTTCCAAAAACTAAAATCAATATCTTTAAGAAGAGGTGGAATGGTATAATCAAAACCTTCAGAGCACATGTTGCACCTAAAATCAGCCATGATCTTTTCACTTGAGATCGTTGGATCCTTTAAACAAGTGACCTGCTCTGATACCAAATGTTAGTGCTGGCTGTCACCCAAGAGGGGGGTGAATTGGGTGATAGGGTAAAATTCAATACTTCTCTTTCAAAAACACAATGAAGGCAATCTTTAAAATCCTCTTTGATTTATCACTGAGAGTATTTCAAAACATGAGATGCACTAAAAGAGTATACAAGGTAAATATGCTGGAAACTAATAGAGTTAAGGGAAGAGATAATGCACACAGAATTTATCCTGGTTCGGTCTACCTTGACCTACATCCAGTCCCCAGGCTCCACCTGGGATTTCCACTACCCTCTTGTTTAAACCGGGCACAAGAGAAGCCTTTACAACCCACAAGTTTAGCCGGGCACTTGTGAAGCCTTTACCACAGGTTTTACAATACGGGATCACCTGCCAACCTTTTCACAGAGCTTTAGAATTCTCTCTAAACACTCCCCCTTACAACTCGTAAGGTTACAACCCTATTCTTAAAGCACCAAGCTTTAGAACAACTTCAAACAATAGAGGATTTTAGATAATAGGTTCACTTAATGAATGGATTGTGATAATCACTTAAGTACAGAGGAATATATGATGAAATTACAATTCTAGAGCTTAACAGATTGAATAATGAGTGCTCTAGCTCTCTTTTTCTAATTTACTTGACTCAACATTCTTTTCCCATTTCTGGGCTCACTAGGTTTTGCTCTCAATCAGTGTAATCTACAATTCTGCATAAAAGCCCTGTTCATCATCGTTGTTTTTATATAGAAGTAAGTCTTGATCTATTTATATCTTCTCAGCTTGCTTCTTCTTTCAGCTTCATGTGGCCGTTTTAATATATTCGTTGGAAGCTCATAGCCGTTGGTAATAAATGCTATTCTTCAGCTAATTCAAACTTCTGTCCTAGATTCAACTGTTCATGCATAGAGTGAACTAGACTGCGCGTTCTGAACGTTTTCAACAACTGTACTTTCATAGCAGCTTTTTCAGTAGCGCTAGCATGCTTTGCTATCGCTAACTGCATAGTATAATTCGTGCACTTGAGCTGTTAGCTAAGCAAGAAATCATTGTAATGCATAGCAGATGTTATTGCAAGCTTAGTCCATTAGCTCAATGAGATAAAGACAATATATCAAATAAGGAATTTTAAAGCATTCTCTATCGATAGCTAATCCCATTATCGCTAGTTACTTGATTGCTCATTAGCTTAAGGATACTGAGTTATATGAATATTCAAAGTAATTTCAGGTATCCTGTTATTGATAGCTAAACGTGTTAGCGCTAGCAACTATGTTGTCGCTAGTTAACTCATTTGCTCTCAGGCACTAGCTATCTGAATGTATGTCTATTATCTGAAGTACTCTGTTATCGATAGCTTAACCTGTTATCGCTAGCTGATTCCATTAGCTCAAGGACTTGGTTTATTTTTCTACTAGATGTTCTTTCTTTCATTTATCCATGTTCTCAATGAACTTCTAGCTATAGGATATTTCTTAGCGATAGATATTAACTTTGTTATTTCTAAGTCTTCATTTGCTATGGCTCTTTGACTATTATCGATAGGCTCTAGCTCTAGCGATAGTGATCTGTTACCTATTAGATTTTACTTGTTAAATTCAAAGGTAACTTACACTCTATTTACTTATGTTATCTATTGGGGTCAGTCTTCATCAAAACTTAAGATTCTAACAACACAAACAGAAGTTAAGTGAAGTCATTTTTAATGAGGTAGTCTATGCAAACAATATCAAATGAAGACACAACTTTTTTGTTTTTCTTGTTCTTCTTCTTTTGTTTTTTTATTTTTGTTAACCTTTTATTCTCTCTCTCTCTCTCTCTCTTTCTTATTTCATTCCTATTATGTGTTTTGGATAATGCTATTGAGAGCATGTTTTTTTTAGGTTGACTAGAATTCCCTTTAAGATATTCATTTTCTTATTGAATGATGAAAGACTTCATCTCCTCCAGATGCCCCTTGCATCATAGGGAAATAGAAGTGACATTTAAATTGAGAGGAATCAAAAGCCCTACACGGTTAATGCCAAGGGATTTAGCTCCATGAGATAACAAGTTAATTCTCATTATAATAGTTAGTTAGAATTCCCTTATACTATTCACTTTCTTAAAGAAAGATGAAAGACCCTATCTCCTCCAGAAGCCTATTACATCAAAGGGAAATAGAAGTGACTTTTACCTTGTGAGGAATCAAAATCCCTACACGATCAATGCCAAGGGGATATGGTTGCATGAGATCACATGTCGGTTCTCATTTAATGAGTTATTCAAATGTCCTTATGCAATTCACTTAACAAAATATAAAAGATTTAATCTCCTCTAGATGCCCATTGCATCATAGGAAAACAGAAGTGGCATTTAACCTAAGAGGGACCCAAGTCCCTGCACAGTTAATGCAAAGGGGATCTAGCTGCATAATATAACATGTCAATTCTCATTGCAAGAGTAAGTTTGGGTTTAAGTAAAAATTGGAAGGAAATTCAACCATCTCCTTCCAAACATTTATGGCAATTAGTTTTTGAAGAATTTGAATCCTTACATACTTATGGATGAATTTTATTATTTTTACTAAGTTGCTTAATGATTCCTTGTATTTTCTGGTTAAATTATTTGAATAACAATATTATCCCATATCATTACCCTATATGTTTTATAGGCATGATAATTTAGCTCACATTGCGCTGGCATAAGGCTCTTTTAGCATCAACACCCTCTAGCCTCCTCTGAGAATCCATTGTTCTACAGGAAGATCTAGAGTTGATCGTTAGACAGGAAGGACCTTGAATCCTATCCTAGCTTAAGATCTTAATGTTACATTTTCCTCTATGTAACTTTGAATGAGAGCTTGTTTTGAACTCGATAATTATGCTAACAAACCCTATCATAAGCTTTTACAATCACGAGATGATTCACTAGTTCCTTTTGAAAAGAGAAGAAAAATGTATATTTGAGTGTCAATATGGCTCATGGACATGGAGGACGAGAATTTTACTTTTTCTACTTGCCTATTACCCCTTAAGGAGAATGAAGTGCCCCTTAGCATGCGAGTGGCTTGAGCAAATGCATGAAGCTAAATGATTATGAATGTGTTTAATAAGCCTTGAAATGGTTGGAATACATGTCAAATAAGTGATAACATGTGTTTTAAATTTTTGACATGAATGATGGATAATTTTAGAAACTTTACTTCCTCCAAAGGTCTAATACCTCATAGGGAGAATGAAGTGTCCATTAGCTTGTGAATGACCCAAGTCAATACACAACTAAGGAGTTTTTTCATTTGAAATCACATCCATAGCCCATCTAAAATGAAACTAAATGATTATGAATGTTTTACTAATTCATTATGAGCCCAAAAATGGTAGGGATGTACTTCAAAATAATTAACATACATGCCATATGAATGATGACATTTGCTTCAAATTTTGATACAGATATGGATATTATGAATGAAAAAGAACTTCACTTCCTCCAAAGGTCCAGTACTTCATAGGGAGAATGAAGTATCCATTAGCCTATGAATGACCCAGGTCACTGCACGGCTAAAGGTTTTATCATGTCCAAAGCCCATAGTAAAAAAGAAGTTAAAAGTTTATGGATGCTATGATGATGCATTATGAGCCCAAAATGGTGTGAATGGGTGCACGTACTTCAAGCTTTTATATGGGTAATGGTTATTAGAACTTCACTTGCTTCAGAGACCCATTACCTCACAGGGATAGTAAAGTGCTCATTAGCCTGCGACTGACCCAAGTCAAGACACGGCTAATGGTTTTCTAAACAGTTATCAATTCTAAGACCCATATCTAAATATTCTTTAATAATATCCATTTCACAAGGTTTTAAATGGCTATGATGATGCATTATGAGCCCAAAAAGGATGAAATCATTTGATTTATGATTTGATAAGGGTAATGGCTATTAGAAATTCACTTCCTCACTACTACAAAAAGCCCTTTTTATGTCACCAATTAATGTCACTTATTTAAAAATGTGACATTGAAAACAAAGGGGTGTATACAGGAAAGAAACAACGTCACACTTAAAATTAAGTGTGATGTTGAAACTTTTCAACGTCACACTTAATTTTAAGTGTGACATTGAAAATAACTTTCCACGTCACACCAAAATTTTGGTGTGACGTGGAAAACCCCCTTTTTTTCCATCTCCCGCCCCCCATTTTATCCATCTCCCGCCCCCATTTTCTTTTACTTGGCCCCAAACCCTCAGCTTCCTCACCCACACCCCCCACAACTCCCCAACCCCCCCCCAGCGCGCCCCTCAGCTCCCCCACCCACCCCCCCAGCGAGCCACCACCCCCCCATAGTGCGCCCCCACCCCACCCCCTAACCCGCGCCCCCACCCCCCGCAAAACAAAAACCAAAGCTCCCCACCCCCTTAACCAGCGCCCCTACCCCCCCCACCAGCGCCCACAGCCACCCCCCAGCGCCCCCACCCCCCCTCAGGTTCGTCTCTTCTTTTCTTTTTTCTTTTTTTTCCGGTAATTAAATATGCAATTTCTATTGGGTTCTTTTTTTTTACTTGTTCAAAGTTTTTTTTCAGCTCTGTTTTCCTCCTATCGGGTTAGCAATTTTAATCGTGCCTCCGTTCGCAACTTCACTTCATCCAGGTTCCTTCTTTTCCTTTTTTTTCCTGATAATTAAATCTGCTGCCTTTTTTTTCTCAATTGTAAATTGCAAAAAATGCCATAGAATATTTAATGGTTTTGTAAGTCTTGTAAATTGGTCTGCCATAGAATGTTTAATGTTCAATTGTAAATTGGTTTGCAAATGCTATTACGTTGTAGTTGCTGCAAATATTGCATACTTGCCAAAATGTTTTATAAGTCTTGTAAATTGGTTTGCTATTGGTTTTTGTTCTCAAATTGATGAAGATTTATTTTGTCTAATTGATCTTGTTGTTACTAAAATCCTCGTGAATTTCATTGCATTGTTGCTTGTTTCTTTGTTGCATTTTACTTGCTGGTTTTGCTTCTATAAATCACTTCAAATTACTGGAGTGAAATTGGATTGTAAATGTAATTTTTGGATGTCACATTTACAAGAGGAGGCTTTGCCAAATTTTTTAAAAAATTTGCATGAAGTGAAGATATGCATAGCATGCCCATTTCTTCCCAATAATGTAGTGAGATTAACTTGACTAGTTTGTTGGAAATGGCATAGGTTTAATAGAATGGATCGCAGTTGGATGCATCCATTGAGAACCACTAAAAAGTATCAGATGGGTATGGAAGAATTTATTGAATTTTCCAAAAGAAACGTGTCCAGTAAGAATGGCATGTATCTTTGCCCTTGTGTGAAGTGTGCAAATGCTTATCGTAAGAGCATTGATGATATAAGGGATCACCTTCTTTGTGATGGGATTAATCTCCGTTATAAGAAGTGGCTTTGGCATGGGGAATTGGGAAGTATCGTACATGCGTGCCCGTCAAAAAATGTAGAAGCAGCGGTGGATGATGCTTGTGATGATGGAATGGACGAGATGATTAATGACATTGGGGCGGAGTCATTTTCTGTGGTCCATGAGTTCGATAAGTTGAGGAGTAATGCAGAGACACCGTTGTTCTCGGGGTGTACTAAGTATACTCGGTTGACCGGCGTCCTGAAATTGTTAAAAATAAAGACAGAAAATGGGTGGGTAGACGCGGGTTTCTCACAGATGCTTGAAGCTTTGAGTGATATGTTCCCGGCAGGCAATGTGCTTCCGAAGCGTATGTACGAGGCTAAAAAATTTCTAAGCAAGATGGGCATGGAGTATAAGTAGATACACGCTTGCCCTAATGATTGCGTGTTATACAGGAAAGAGTATGAAGGCCTAGAAGAGTGTCCAAAATGTCATACTTTGAGGTACAAACCAAGGAAGGATGCCGTTGGTGATGATGATGGATCAAAGACACGGGTACCTTTGAAGGTAATGTGGTACCTTCCAATTGTTCCACGGTTTAAACGCTTGTCTACAAATGAGGCAGAAGAAACGAAATTGAGATGGCATTATGATGAGAGAATCACTGATGGAAGATATCTCCGGCATCCTGCTGATTCTCCTCAATGGAAGAAGATAGATTCCATGTTTCCTGAATTTGGTGGTGAGCCGAGGAACCTTCATCTCGGACTGTGTACGGATGGTTTCAACCTTTTCGGGAGTCTCAGTAGTACACATAGTGCTTGGCCAGTTTTGCTGGTCATTTACAACCTGCCGCCTTGGTTGTGCACGAAGCGCAAGTATGTGATGATGTCAATGATGATTTCAGGGCCGAAACAGCCTGGTAACGATATCGATGTCTACCTGGCACCTTTGATTGAGGACTTGAAGATGTTGTGGGAGGAAGGCGTAGATGTGTTTGATGCTTACAGGCAGGAGACATTCAAGTTGCGAGCTATGTTGTTTACCACAATAAATGACTTCCCTGCATATGGCAATCTTTCTGGTTACAGTGTGAAGGATTATATGGCATGCCCTATATGTGAGTCTGACACACACTGCCACCATCTCAAACACGGAAGAAAAACTATCTACCTTAATCACATGAGGTTTCTTGATCGGTTTCATCCTTACCATAGACTAAAGAAGTGTTTTAATGGCTCATCTGAGTACCGATCTACTCCTACCCCCTTAACCGGGGATGGAGTTTACCGCCGTGTTAAGAATGTCAATATGGTATTCGGTAAGAAACAGAAGATGAAGACCGGTTCTGAGAAGATTATTTGGAAGAAGAGGTCAATCTTCTTTGATCTACCTTTTTGGCGATATCTCGATGTGAGGCACAGTATTGATGTGATGCATGTGGAGAAAAATGTTGGTGATAGTCTTGTTGGGACACTATTGCACATACAAGGGAAGACAAAGGACGGACTCAATGCTCTATTAGACTTGGTTAAAATGGGCATAAGACCACGGTTGCATCCTGTAGTTAGTGAAAATGGCAAGAGGGCTTATATGGAACCTGCTGCTCATACACTTTCCAAAGAGGAGAAAAAAAGTCTGTGTAAGTGTTTGAGTGGGATCAAGGTTCCGCAGGGTTATTCCTTCAATGTTAACAGACTTGTGTCTATGAATGATTTGAAGTTGGTGGGAATGAAGTCGCATGATTACCATGTATTGATGCAACAATTCTTACCAATTGCTATAAGAGGCATTTTGGAAGATGATGTCAGGATGACCATAACAAGACTGTGTATGTTTTTCAATACAATCTGCAGCAAAGTCATCGACACTGAAAAGCTCGACGAGTTAGAAAATGAGGGTTATGTTATATTATGCCAACTAGAGATGCTCTTTGCTCCAGCATTTTTCGATTTTATGGTGCACTTGATTGTTCATTTGGTAAGGGAGATAAGGCTGTGTGACCCTGTTTATCTAAGGTGGATGTACCCGTTCGAGCAATTCATGAAAATCTTGAAAGGGTATTCCAAGAACCCACATCGACCTGAGGCATCAATTGTTGAAAGATACATAGTTGAGGAGGCAATGGATTTTTGCAAACCGTATCTAAAAGGGGTTGAGGAAAACCCCCGACATGAAGATGGGATCGGTAAGGGGGTACGTGGCGTCAAAGTGAAGACTATGCGCCGTGAAGAGGTGTTTCAAGCACACCCATACATCTTGAATAATATGGAAGAAGTACAGCCTTATTTGGATGAGCATAAGAGGATCCTGAAAGAAAAGAACCCGAAAAAGAGTGACATGCAGATTTCTAACGAGCATAACAGGACATTCATTGGGTGGTTCAAAGAGAAAGTTGAAAAGGAGACCGGTGGGCCGGATACAATAAGATGGTTAGCAGGAGGGCCTCGTTTTGAGGTTGTTACTTGGGGCTCTTTTGACATAAATGGCTATTCTTTCTACACTAAGGCTCAGGACAACAACAGCACCATGCAAAACAGTGGCGTGATGGTGGTAGCCGAAGCGATGCACTTCTCCAGTTCAAAAGATAAAAACCCACGATTGGCTTCCATGGCATATTATGGGGTAATTGAAGAAATTTGGGAAGTTAGTTAAACCAAGTTCAAAATTCCAATCTTTAAATGCAAGTGGGTTAACAATAGTGCAGTTGGAGTTGATCCCCACACTGGTATGATCTCAATTGATATTCACAAGGTTGGGTACAGAGATGAGCCTTTTATTTTAGTAAGTCACGCAAAACAGGTGTTCTATGTAACAGATCCCGCAAATAAGCAATTCTCCATAGTGTTGTAAAGTAAAAAGCAAAAGGACCGCGCTCCCACTTTAGATCTAGATGAGATACCACCTTTGTGCGCAGGATCACTTGAACCAAGTGAATTTGAATTGATAGATGATGATGATGACCAATTTGCCTCTAGAAATGATCATTGTGAGGGGATATGGGATAACACATAAAGTGAGAACCTTTTTGAATTATCATGTATTAAGTACTGTTATTGTTTTTATTTTGTTTTTGTGAAAGTTGTTGCCTTATACTGACTCATCACATCTTTGATTTGTTAACAGGTACATTATGGAGGATGATTCTAACAATCAGGGACAAAACAATCCGCCTCGAAGAAAGAAAAGAGGTCCGACGAAGCTCACTGACATTGTTGTCCTTCATGGGACAAATGTGCAGCCTATCCATGTGGAATTTGACGAGGACATGAATCCTATCGGGAAAATTGGCGCGAATTTCGTGAGCTACGTCGATTTTGTGGCAAGGAATCGAGTAAGCATATTGGTTGACGATTGGAGGGAAGTCCAAAAAGACATTAAGGATCAATGTTGGTCAGATATGTTGGTATGTTTTATCATTATCTATCTGTTTGTTCCTAATATGCATGTATTTGTTTGTTTAGTTACTCATCTGATGTGTATTTTATTCTTATTCTTTGCAGCAAAATTTCGATGTCCCAAACACCGAACAGTTCAGGGATTTTTGGTTGAACGAAGCGCGCAAGATGTGGAAGAATTTCAAGACTACTCTGACCAAAGATTACATCCGGGGGGACAAGAAGGATCAAGATCCCTATCATACCTACCCCTCTGTTGACCCGGAGACTTGGAAGACGTTTGTTAAGAAACGATTAGATAAAAAGTTTCAGGTTTGTATAGATCTTTTACTTTGCTTCAAAACTGAATTTTAACATATTATATTAGTTAACTAACTTAGTTTAATTTTCACAGGAGAAAAGCCAAAAACAAAAGGAGCATCAAGAAAAGAATATCTACAAGCATACAATGTCTCGGGGGGTTACAAGTGGGTCGAGAAAAAGTTGACCGAGAAATATATTGTAGAAATGGAGGAAGCGGCACGGTCCGATCCTACCATTGTTGTAGAGCCTCCGCCGCCCTTCTCACGTTATACGAAATGGTCTGAGGGAAGGAAGAATAAAGAAGGAACATTTATCAATCCGGAGGTTGAAGCAGTTGCAAATAGGATTGTAAGTATTTTACTTGGTTGTTCATTCATTTAACTTGTGGTTTTATAGCAAATTACCACTTATGATTTTCCGGTCATTTTAGGGTGAACTTGAGTAGCAGGCTACCCAAGGGTCCTTCACACCTTCTAGGAGGATGGACATCCTGGCCACGGCAATTGGGAAGCCCGATCGCCCCGGCCGTGTACTCGGGGAGCCCAGGACTGTAGGGTTTGCCAAGTATTTTGGCCGCAAATCCAAATACAACCGTAGAGAATCCACTGAGGAAATTGTGGCTAAGGCTCGGGCGGAGATGGAGGCCCAATTGGAGGAGCGGTTTGCTTTATCCCAATAGCAGATGGCAGCACAATTCAAAAGTCAGGTGGCGGCGCAGCTCCAGGAAGCTCTTTCGGGTTATATGGGGGAGCAGATCCGTGCGCAGATTGAGGCATAGGTTAGAGCATCTACTATACAGCTTGGAATCTCATCAAATTCTTCTCAACAAAGACAGCAGGTTTAAGCATCTACTATATATTTTAATTACCGAATTCCGGGTTTGTCAATTAGAAAATTACACTCACTCTGTATAATATCATCTCCTGTAGGAGTCCCCCGCTACCGGAGGTCCAAGCGGTAAAGACAGCTGCAATCACACTGTGCTGTTAGGATCAATTCGTGAGGACCAATCAAATTGCACACCAGACAATGACCCTGAAGTTGGAGAGGAGTGTTATCTCCATCTCGATGTCCCTCACCTGCGCGCGGTCGCAAAAGCTCTCCAGTTCCCGAACGCCTCCTTCATACATAATAAGCGTATTCCGGAGGACCAAGTGAAGGTGTCTGTTACAAATGTTCGAAAGAATGAGAGGGGTTCAGCTATACCTTTTCATGATAGCGAAGTAACCAGACTAGGCGATGCTATCGGGGCATTCATCTTGTGGCCAAGACGACATGTACACAAGACTCAACAAAAGGCGCTGGTTGATGTGGTCTGTACACTTAATTTTTGAGATTGCCTGTTTTAATATATTACAGCATGTAAGAATATATAACACTGATTTTTTTCATCACCTACAGGTCTTTCCAGATAAATATCCTTCTCTCCAACTCCTGCGGGAGATGCAACCAACTTTGCAATCCACATCCATTAGGATGCCTCCAGGAGTAGTCAGTCCAGATCATACATATGAATTTGCGATTGATAGTGACAGAGATATCATGGAGTTTTTGACAATGGACTGTATTGACCTCGCCTAGCTCGAATTAGCGACTATGTAAATTACTATTACTATTTATGTCTCTGCAATATTTGTACTTCTATCCTTTTATAATTTCAATTATTTTACAATAGGTACTTCCACGAGCTATGCATCCAATTAGGCATAGAACAATACAGATTCCTCAGTCCATTGGCCTTGGTGAGGAGAGATGATTTCAACAACAAGGCGGACCAGCTGAGATATGAGGATGAGATGCGGGCTTATGTCATACATCAAATGTCAGCGAATCGGGGATCTATCTATTTTGCGCCTATTCTTCAAGAGTAAGTGTGATTATTACCTTTTGCCAAATTTTCATCATTTGCACATTTACAAATGTTTTGTTTCCGTGTGGACTTAATATTTTTAATGTCTTTCAGTAAGCACTGGTCATTAGCTGTCATTTGCCCAAGACAACACGTTTGGTTTGGTTTGGTTTGACTCCTTGAGGCATAATATAACCTCCTATTATAAAACTCTTTTATCGAAGTAAGTAGTTTTAATGACTTTTTACTTTGGGTTAAATAAATTATTTTCATGTATATGTGCTAATTTTGGTTCCATTTCAGGGGCATTCAGCAATGGCATTTTGTGGAAGATACCGATGAAATGAATAATCCCATCATGGTACAAAGACCTAAAGTAAGTATTTTGATTTAAATTCCTTCAATGTTAGTCAATTGAGATATTATTTACTTTGTTATTAATTTATATTATTTCCTTTGATTTATAAAGTGCCCCAAGCAATCGACGAATAAGGAGTGTGGGTATTATGTCATGAAGTATATGTGTGACATTATTGAGAGTGACCGTAGCGGATCCTTCCCATAGGTATAAATTCTTATCTATAGCTTATTATATGATTCATACAATTAATACATATATATATATGATGTTTTATCTAACTTTGTATTGATCATAGTATCCATTATTGTTGCAGTTTTATGACCGAATCGACGAATTTACAGTCGAAGACATTGATACGATTCGTGAACGTATTGCTCAATTTTTCCTTTTATGTTTTATTATGTAACAATCTGAATCAAAATTATGTGCTGGTGATCTTTCCTTTCATTCGATTCGACTTATTTTCTTTGGTCCGGCCTATGTCGGTGATTGTATAGTAGTGATAGCATTTTACTGTTATGCTCTGTATATTGCTTGGAACTTGAATTTTGTGTATATTGTATTATCTGATGACCTGCATTTAGACATTTACAATGTATGTATATCAACGGGGAATAGAAAAATTAAAAACGTTTTTTTTTTAAAAAAAAGAAACCACGTCACACATAATATTATGTGTGACGTGGTTTCTCCGAGTAACTTACAACGTCACACATAATATTATGTGTGACGTTGTTTCTCTGACTTTCTACGTCACTTATTTATGTGACGTTAAAAGTCCATTTTCCATGTCACTTGATTCAATGTCCCCTGAAAAAGTGACGTGGAAACCCTCAAAATTTGTGACGTTAAAAATACTTTTTGTAGTAGTGCCTCCAGAGTTTCGTTACCTCACAGGGATAATCAAGTAACCACTAGCCTACGAATGACCCAGATCAATACACGGCTAAGGGTTTTATAAATATTTATCAAGTCTAAGACCCATATCAAATGAAGTTGAGTGATTATGGATGCACAAATAACAAGACAACTAATAGCAAAATAAAGATATGCCCTCCAGTGTCCTACTTAAGGGTTAGCCTTAGGCTGTGGGGTATCTATAATAAGAAAGGCATGTTCTAACTTGAAGGGTTGGTCAATAGTTTCCTCTAATATGTGCAATGATTTTATGGTGGTTCTAATTCTCACAATAGTAGGTCCTATTACTGCCCCCATCATAAAGATGAAGACCCCATTTAATAAAGTTGACCTTCCGAAAACTTAAAAGTTTCACAGGGGTCAACCTTACTAAATAGGTAACAGTTAGGTGAAGCCTTCACAGTATCCTCCGAGAGTTCAAAAACCCTACAGGGAAACCGCTATAAGCTTCCACTCTCTAAGGTATACTCAGACCCGGGTTTAGGGCCCAATATTTGTGTGAGGTAAATAGTGTAAATGCTTAGTGTGTAGAGAGGGCATAAAAAACTATGGTCCTAGATTCTACCCAACCTTCATTTGCTAAGCAGATCACAAGATACACAAAATATAAAAATGAATAATGATGAAATGAATGAATGAATGAAGAATTAAATAAATAAAAAAAATAGTAAAATAGTAAAAAAAAAAATAAAAGGAAAAATGTAACTAAATATAAATAAGGCCATATTACTTTTAGATAGTCAACTTAAATGGGCTTGACTCTCAAACTTTTCCCAGTGGAGTCGCCAAACTGTAGCTCCCTAAAATCAGATCAAATGGAGTTGCCACCGAAATTTTTAAGTAGGGATAATTTTGGAAAACTTTTTGAAAATAGTAAATGGTCTTTTAAAACCAAATTGAGCTCGGGAGTCGATTGGGCATGGGGAAGGTGTTAGGCACCCCACAGCACCCGTTCATAAGAACGGTTACCCTAAGTTAATTACTTAAAAATAACTATGGCCTTAACTTTATTTTAATTACCCAAAATATATATATTCACACAAACAAAAATTTACATAGTTGGACTTGACCTAGGATTTCACCTAGGGCCTACGTACCCTTAAGGGATCAAAGTCCACGTAGTTCGGGACAGAAATGCGTGTCAATTGGTTTGTGTTTTTTAGGAAAATATTCATTAAATTTATTCAAAAAAGATTTTTTATTGGTTTGTATTTTTTATTTTTTGTGAAATCAACTATCAACTATTCCTTATAAAAATATCTTTGAAGAAAAATTTTCTTGGTTGACAATCCTACGGAGACTCCCATAATCTCACATGGAAAGTTAATCGTTTCTGCCTACAGAGATTATAAAAACCTCAAATGACATAAAACCGTTTCGAAAGCGATTTCATTTTTATAAAAGGATTTTTTGCTGGTTTGGATTTTCTTTGATAAAAATCATTCTAAAATCATTGGACATCGACCATATGACCAACATGTAATTTTCAATGTAATGATAGCTTAGTGCTAAAAGAAAAGAGCGTGGGAACCACATAGTAAAGCCAAGGACAAAGAAATGTTTATCAAAACAAGCATCATATTTTATCATACACGTACATGTTAGAAGATGATTAGGGGAAAAGAAAAAGAAAAAAAATGTTTCCAATACACTCTTAATGTGATCAATTCAAGAGGAAAACGAATTCAAATCAATAATCACATAAAATGCAGATGATCATAGCACGAAAATATTTTAGCAGGCAATAAAAAAATATATAGAAATGTGCCCTAATGCTCACAACAATTTGCCTCCATCTCTAGCTTGGAGATGTTCATTGGCTCAAGCAATCAGAGATTTAGGTTGTGATACATAAAAGAAGTAGGGGCTTATTTGGTATTCTACCCAACCAGAGAATGAGAGGATTATGCACCAAGATTAAATCTCTCTACTTGGACTCCGTTCTCCTGAAGAATTTCTCTCCACTTTTCTCTCCCCAAAATTCTGCCTCTCCTTTTTTTGCTCTCTCTAAGAACCCCTAAAGCTCTCTCTTATGCTCTTTTATATAGGCACCACTAGGGTTTGCCTCATTTATTACAATTGTATTATTGTTGTCATTTAATTTTTTTATTATTCTTTCTTTAACATTCCGCATGGAAAATCAAGATGATTTAATCATAATCAAAGTTTAAATATTTCCTTTTCAATTAATTTTTTATCTTTGCCGTTGAAATGAATGCACTCATTACATTCAAATTGGGATTTTTTTTCTTTATGCATCATTTTTATTTTTTTTATTGAATTTACGTGGGATGCAAGCTAAAACAATCAACCATGATAAAGCCCATTGAATGCTTATCAATCATCATCAATACCCATTGTCAACTTTCTTTTTTCTTTTTTTTATTTGATCAGATTTTCCTTTTCTCTCTTCAATCAAAATGATGATTTGAATTATGTATCCAATGGTGGGAGCACCTACATGATTTAATTTTTTTTTTCTTTGATAGTCCATCAAATTTATTTCCTGACTTAGTGGCCAATTAACACATTTGAATTTTCCTACAATTGAACTAATGTTAACCCAAATTGCAAGAAAGAGTCAAGAGATCTTATTTATTTATTATTTTATTTTTATTTTGTGGGGTCCGAACAAAATAGGGTGTTTACAAAGGTAATTGTTAAAATAATCTTCTTCAGTTTTGGTAACACCATATAATCCAAATTTTACTAGTTTTACGTTCATTATTTTGAGTTAACCAAGACTTAAACATGTGAGTTTCATTGTGAAATTCAATGTCAAAGCATACTTCAACACATTCGATGAAGCAAAAAAAAAACTATGATCAAGCAACATTAAAAAATATTCAGGCACAATCATCACTAAGAAAGTAGAAATTCACAAAAATGAAGCAACAATCATTACAGAGCATACAATATTCAGCCTCATTTTTTTGTCTCTTAAAGGATCCGAGAAACTCAACGCTAACTACTAAACTAATCTTCTTAGTTTTTGCTAACAGATAATCCAAAATTACTTGTTTTACGTTATTTATTTTGAGTCAACCAAAAATCAAACAAGTTTCATTGTGGAATATAAATGCCGAAGCTCATTTTAACAAATTCAATGAAGAAGAAGAAGACAAACACGAATCAATGACAGAGACATTGAGAACTGTAGAAGTATTGGAGTACCTAAAATATATTTTGAAGCAGTCGTTAATGGAGGCCGAATCTGCAATTTTAGAGGGCAAATCATAAGCCGCATTCGAGGAAAACACACAGAACAACAATAAGCTTGGAAAGTAAACCCCAAAATAACAAAGAAATTAGGGAAAATTGAAGGGGTTTAGATAGGAAGGCTCAGATTCGCCTTTTCTCATACAAGAAAAGAAGAGCCAACATGCATGGCTGCGAAATCCAAGAATGTAGAAAAAACCAGAATGGTGATTCCATACAGATGCCGATTTGCCTAACCAAGATGCGGGGATCTTCATTCAATGTCGGGTAAGAACTTAAGCAACATCATAGCCTCAAAAGAAGAAGAAGAAGAAAAGGAATGTGATGGTCAAGATAATGATGAAGATGGAAACAAAAGGCGATAGCAAAAGATCTTTTTTTTTTAATTGATAAAGAACAAGTGCTGTTTGAGAAAGGAGATGAAGAAAATCACAGGATCTGATGAAGAACAAAATCACAGGATATTGGCAATAGCTTTCAAGACACCTATCATCTCTCTCTTGTCTGATCTCTCATGTGGCTAAGGATCTGATGGTGCCTGAG
The DNA here is from genome assembly GCA_037074515.1 of Mimosa bimucronata. Lineage (NCBI taxonomy): Eukaryota > Viridiplantae > Streptophyta > Magnoliopsida > Fabales > Fabaceae > Mimosa > Mimosa bimucronata. Next base: position 25,122,323 of record CM073441.1, read on the forward strand.
GTAGGGTTTTCAATGGAGGAGTAGAGAATGGGAAAAATGAGAGGGAAATATGGGGAAAGGAGAGGGAAAATGAAATATATTAGGAGAGGGAGAATGAACGCTGCGGGAGAGGGAAATGAATAATTTTTTTAGGCCTAACCCAACGCTTATAATTTCTAAGCGCCGGGTTAGGCCATATAAATTTAGAAAAAAAAAGAAAAAGTAGCCTATCCCGGCACTTATAATTAATAAGCGCCAGGATAGGCTTAAAATATTAAAAAAATAAAACGAAGGGTCTGAGAGCGTATCGCAGTGCTTATAATTACTAAGCGCCGGGATAGGTTTAAAGTATTAAAAAAATAAAATGAAGGGTCAGAGAGCCTATCGTAGTGCTTATAATTACTAAGTGCCAGGATAGGCTTAAAGTATTTAAAAATAAAACGAAGGATTGAGAGCCTATCGCAACGCTTATAATTACTAAGCGCCGAGATGGGCTTAAAATATTAAAAAAATAAAACGAACGATTGAGAGCCTATCGTGGAGCTTATAATTACTAAGCGCCGGGATAGGTTTAAAATATTAAAAAAATAAAACGAAGGGTCGGAGAGCCTATCGCAGCGCTTTTAATTACTAAGCGCCGGGATAGGCTTAAAATATTAAAAAAAAATAAAACGAAGGATTGAGAGCCTATTGATAACTTTTGGGAATTCATGTAGTGTTAGCACATTTTCCTTGAATTTTATGCAATCATTGATAAATTTTGGATACTCAAGATAGGAAAATATTCATTTGATTTTTGGTTGCACATCATTGTTTATTTTTGTATATTTTAATTATTTTTATGGTTAGTTTCTTATATTGTTTTATGTAATTCTTGTAGGAACATTTTGACGCAATAAACAAGAGATTATAGCCCTTCCACCAAGCACCCAAGTGAACAAAAATAAGAGGAAACCAGAGCAGCCCGAGGAATAAAGAAAACAAAGACAAGAAACCAAAGAAGAGGCCACAGCGAAACCCACGGCGAGAAGCATTGGTCTCTGCCTTGTTTTGGCTGGCTCGCCGTGAGCTCGCCGCGGCGAAAGCCACGACAAGCTTCACTCCTTTTTGTAATTTTTGGTGGTTCACCGTGGGCTCGCCGTGGTGAAACCCACGGTGAGGCTAAAACATGAAGCATTCCTCTCTGGTCCTCACCGTGGACCCTCCACAGCAAGGGCCACGGCGAGGGTCCCAAAACTGCAGCTGTGCATTTTACTTTTTCCAGCGAACTATCAAACCTATAAATGGGGTTTTTCGAGCCAGAACTTCATTCTTCGACTTTTGGGGCATTTTGGGAGTGTTTTGCTTTGCTAGGGCTTGGAGCTTGGTGGGGATTTGGCTAGGGCTTGGAGCTTTGAAGAGATTTGGGCTTCTCATCTTGGTTTATCTTCTCCATCTTCATTCTCTTCCCTTGTTCTCTATTTCTGTTTGTATATATATACTCCCATGGAGTTGTTGAATATGTGTAGCTAAATACTTCTATTCTAAGGTTATGTTGAACCCTTGTATAGATTAACTCTTGATTTCTCCTCTTAATTTGTGATTAATGATATCTATGTGTTTATTTTACTCTATTCCTAATGCTTCTAAGTGACTGATCACCATTTAGATGTTGGGTTCACTTGATTGATGCTTGAGAGGGCTAGATTGAGTGTAGAACTTGGGTAAAATAGTGTAAGAACCTGAAGTTTGCATGACGAATGGATGGTTTTGTTGGTAAGATAGAGATATACTTGCTAGCCTTACATAGTCACATTAGGATTGGAGCTTTAAAATTGAATTTTATTAATTGTAGCAAGAGATTGTATAATTAATAAGATTAAACACTTGTTCTTGACTTGAGAGAGATTTTACAAGTCCTTTGTGAATCCTAGCACTACTACAAATAATGACATTAACGTCACTTATCCACGTCTGTTTCTGAAAAAACTGATGTAAAAAAAGACTGTGGTATTTTTGTAATTTTTGTGTGGCTTTTAACGTCTGTTTTAGATAAAAACAGACGTTAAAAAAGATCGGTGGTATTTTTGCAATTTTTGTGAGACTTTTCACGTCACATTTAAAATAAAACAGACGTTAAAAGTAAAAGCGGTGGCAATTTTGCAATTTTTGTGAGACTTTTCACGTCACATTTAAAACAAAACTGACGTTAAAAGTTAAAAGTAGAAGCGGTGGCATTTTTTGTAATTTATTGGAGACTTTCAAACCCTAGTTCTCTTTATCTTCTTCTCATTCTCTGTCGCTTCACCCTTCACCCCTCTGCATCCATGGTAATCCTTCTCTCTTTCTCTACCTTCTATCTATCGCCATCCACACTCTGAGCACTTTCCTTTATCGGTTTCTGCAGGAAACACAGCAAGAGCAAAGTCCGAATCTTGAAGACTGCTTGAGGCTATTGAGAGGAGAACGAGACGAACAACACCTTGCCGAACTTCTTCTCGTCACCAAGTTTTGCAAAGGCAATGACCTCTCCTCCCTTCGCAGGGTTGACGATGCTGTCGGACCTCTCTTTCTTTTCTTGACCGATTTCTTAGGACTGGCATGTGCATCCCTGAAATTTTTTCCTTGTAGCTGTTCATCTTTCATTTTCTATTTTAGCTTTTATGATTCAATACGAAAGATTCAACCAAAAAAGATGGTAGAGTGTACAAGTATTTGATTGAGCAATTGGATGTAGATAAGCGTTGGTAATCTTTGACTTCTGTAGGTGACAGAGGAACGATGCTAAACCAAATCTGTCATTGTGATTCATACATGTTTTCCTTCTGGCCTTGTGCCTCAAATCTGTCACAAAAAATGACTTTTTTTAAAAAAATAACTTTGGACTTTCCACGTCCCTTATTAGCCTAATAAGGGACATGGAAAGTCCAGGCCGGACTTTTCACGTCCCTTATTTAGCTAATAAGTGACAAGAAAAGTCCTGGCCCAGACTTTCTATGTCCTTTATTTAGCTAATACCACGTCACTTGTTTTCAAACATGTGACGTGAATTCTCAACACAACAAGCAAAAAAGTAATCAATCAGGGACTTATCTACGTCGCTTTTTTCATAAGTTGTGACGTGAAAAATCAAATTTTCCATGTCCGTTATTTTTAGTGACGTAAAAAGTCAATTTTTTCTAAGTCACTACTTTTAACGTCACATAAAAAAGTGACATGAAAACCCCGAAATAACAGACTTAGAAACCCCTTTCTGCAATAGTGTAGATTAGCACATGGTTTCGTTGAGAACATCTTTGAGAGGAGGTTAATTGAGTTTTATGAAGTACAAGGGGGATACATAATTTTAGGACCCATTTTAACCTTGAAGTTGGAGAATCACTTGTTTATAATTTTATTTTCATTTAACATATGTTTATTTTCTTATTTAATTTTCAATCTCAACATTTGAATCACTCAAATTGGGCGAGAGTGTGACAATCATTGCTTGACCGGGTTTTGGGAATCAAATCCTCGTGAGAACGATACTTTACTCATCACTTTATTACTTGGCACGACCCATGCACTTGCGGTCGATGACGAACAAGTTTTTGGCGGCGCTTATAATTACAAAGCGCCGGGATGAGCTTAAAATATTAAAAAAAATAAAACGAAGGATCTGAGAGCCTATACCGGCGCTTATAATTACAAGCGCAGGGATATGCTTAAAATATTAAAAAAAATAAAATGAAGGATCTGAGAGCCTATCCCGGCGATTATATATAATTACTAAGCACCGGGATATTCTTAAAATATTAAAAAAAATAAAACGAACGATTGAGAGCCTATCACGGCGCTTATAATTACTAAGCTCCGAGATAGGCTTAAAATATTAAAAAAATAAAATGAAGGATCTGAGAGCCTATCCCGGCACTTATAATTACTAAGCTCCGGGATAGGCTTAAAATATTAAAAAAATGAAGGATCTGAGAGCTTATCCCGGCGCTTATAATTACTAAGCGTCGTGATAGGCTTATACCTATACCTTGCAGTTTGTAAGCGCCGCTATTGTTGCGTCGCAATAGAATATTTCTGTAGTAGTGCTTCTTGAACCTTTACTTCATTATTTTTAGAATGCTTTCCCCTAATCTTGCATTTTTGTTGATCTTTTGGCATCTGGGAACTCAAAAAGAAATAGGCCGTGTAACCTGCTCAACCCAACAGGTTCGCCGGGTTACATCTGAGTTACTTCGATTTCATGTGTTCACCCCGGTCTGAGTCCTTGCCGAGTTTGAGCCTTGCCCGGACCGGACAAGTGGCTAGGTCGCAGATTTTCGGTTTAGCCCGGCCGGTCCGGTCTGGTCCGGGTTTTATTACCATGCTTCTATCTATCATTTGTGTTTTGATGCCTAATAATATTGGTAAAAGAAACTATTACTACGTCTTAATATAAAAAGTAATTGATTAATTTATATAGATTAAGGAAATTAGCTATATTAATCATTTGTAACAAATATAGGTTGGTCTTCTTAAAATACCCCCTTTGATATTAAATATAACATCAATTTGATTTTTTTTTAGAGATTAATGACATAAAGTTAACCATTTTAAAATATTTATTTTTATCATTTTCCTCAAAACTAACTGGCATTACTTATAAATTAACATATAATATAATTACATGCAACATGTATTAAAAGGGATAAGGGTCAAATTCGCCCTGAAAGTTTTGCCCAAGAATCGGCTTCCTAAAAGATTTTCAATTTTGCCCTGTAAGTATATAAAAGGTATTAATATGGCCCTGCCCTAACGGTGCACCCAGTTATGAAGGTTCATTATCCACGTCAGCGGCCACATGGCAGACACGTTGGCCTCTTTCTTTTTACACCGCACCTTAGCATCTCTTTTCCTCATTCACTCTCTTAGAAAATATGGTCCTTCAGGCCGCTGCCCCTTCGCCCTATAGGTCCTCCACAAATCCTCACATGACGCCGACGACCGAGCCTGATGGGAAATCCAAGTCCTCTCTCGCCTCAACCATTCATTCCTCCCTTCCCTTTTAGGCACTTTTGAGGACCAATTCATGAAGTAGGCCTTATTGCCCCAGCGGCATCTCAGTTTCCTCCGTCATCAGCATCTATCTCCTAGAAGAAAATCGCAGTAATTTACTGCAAAAGTAGATTCAGTAACTCGATTCTTCTACACACTTATAAATCTCCAATCACAAATTCTTACTACTTTTCCCAAATAAAAAGATGAATCAAGAACTTTTTTTTAAGAAAAAAATGAAACATAAATCAGAGGTATGAAGTGAAACAGTTCGACCAAACACAAATCAAATCTAAGTGAAAGGAATGATACAAGTGAACAAAATTGAAAGGAAAATGATGCAGAATCCTCCTGGAGAATTAAAACATAGTTTTATTTAGTACTCTACAGTTCAGCTGCAAAAAAAAAATCAATAAAATATTTAAGGACATAAATAAACCAATCTAAGAAACCAGCATTATCATCAACAAGATAAACAGCATAATTGGTTCGAAAATTCGGGAGCAGGAGAGTAGATCCCCCAAAACAAAAAATTCCGTACCTAAAGCTTAGTGAAAAACAGAAGTGACTGATGGATTGATTAAGAAACACTTATTTCCATGGCCGGTGCCATGGCAGTATCTTGGAAGGGGAAGTAGCAGCAGTTCTAAAGCAAAAGGTCATCACCGTTTGGATCGTTGGGGAAATCTAGAGGATGGCATTAATGGACGATGGAGGATGGAGATGAATGCTTTTTCATAATGGAGGATGGAGGAATGCTTTTTTCGTTTCATCATGTTTGGATTATGAGGATGTTTTTGTTTCCTTGATTTTAATTTCTCGCTCTCTCAATTTTGATCGTGTTTTTGTTTGCTTTTTCTTTCTCTCACTTTGTTTTTATTTTTTTATTTTGCTCTCTTGGTGATTTCAATATGCCTTTTTAGCAGTTCATTGTAAAAAAAAGAGGCCAACGTGTCTGCCATGTGGCCGTCGATGTGGACAATAATCATACGTGTTTAACGTGTTAACTGGGGGTAGGGCCACATTGATAACTTTTGTATACTTCTAGGGCAAAATTAATCATTAAAAAAACTTCCGGTCAACCAGTGATCCTTCGGCAAATCTTCAAGGGCAAATATGATCCTTATCCCTATATTAAAATTAAACAGTATTTTTTACTTACTTAATCTCCACAAAAAAAGTTAACTTAATTTTTATATTTAGGACTAAAACGAGTACCATTTTTTCACGATTAAGAAACCCATCAATGCGTTCAATCTATAGAGATATTTTAGGGAAAAAATATATAAATTTGGATAGAGACCCTTTAATGTGTCGAAACTTCAACTGTTTCTTATATTAAAAACTAAAGGTAATACTCCCTGCGTTTCTTAATATAAGAACTAGTTAATTATTTTAGAGTAACTAAAGAAGATAAATAAGTTATTTAAACGTAATATATGTGATATATTATTAAATTATATACTATTTAATAAGCCAAACAAACTAGTTTGAAGAAAAAATTCAGGCAAATCAATTTATAAGTAACTTATTTGGTATTCTTAGGATTTTCCAAAAAAAAAAATTAACTAAATCTTATATTAAATAACAGAGTACTATTTAAGTGCGAGATTTAATAAAATTCTTTGTTTTATACAATGATTAAATACAATTCTAAATCCACGTAAGTTCGTGGTTAATTCCGCCCATTCTATTGCCATGGTGTGTATGTTGGCTATTGCAGCGATAATGTGACAATAAGTTACTGTTGTCTTTAAGAAAAGGTGCCTTTGGAACTTCACGAAGATAAGAGTGATCTACTAATGCTGTTTACATTTTTAGTTTAATTTGAATTCAATATTCATTGGATTTTGAATTAGGTTTCATTCTCATAATATCTCCAACGGAAAAAAAATGTATCAAATCACTGGCCTCAATTTCGATAGTCTCTTGTGGATTCTATGACGACTAGATTAATATGTTATTTCTTCAAGAGAAATTCTTGTCGAAGCTCACTACAAATCTTGCCTATTACAAAAAGTTCAGTTCAATTAGGTTTTAAGTCAATGAGTGCTAGACATTTATAGAAATATTTACAAATCATCCATTAAAATAAGATTCTTACACCGTTAAGATTTAAACATGCAACCGTATGGTTATGAGCTAACTTCCTTATTAAATGGCCCAACCTTTATTGGCAGAATCAATTTTTTGTAAATGGCAAAACCCTCCTCCTGCAATAGTGTTACTAGGCCGACACTAATCTTCGTTTGGGTTGGACCTGATCACAAATTATAATGTCAAAGCCCAAAGAAATTTCATACCAAATCGTGGGTTACCCAGAAATCATATTTAGGGAAGATTGAAATGACAGTTTTAATCAAGTTTAAAAAACCCAGACCGAGCATTGAATCGGACGAAGCATTGGTTCAATAGTCAATGGTCAATGGTCGGACCGCGGTCAAACCAGGGTCAAACCAGTTATATTAAAATAATAAAATTTTATTGATATTAACATTAATAATCACTAATATCAAAATGAAAATGTAGATAAGTATGCATGATTCATCAAACATGAATATTTTAATGTTTCTATAGAGGAAAAAATATAAAATATTAGTTGATTACAGGTGAAAATAAATATTATTCTGCAATCCACATACTAAAATACAAATACTAAAAGCAATAACAATTAAATATTAAACATATGCAAGTATAATAGCATTTAAAATATTATAGTCTCCTGGTTTATAAATTAAGTAAAGTGAAAGTTGGTAATTAGGTGAATTATAAAAAAATAAAAAAATTCACATTTTAAAAAAAGAAAAAGAGAGAACCGGTTTAACCTCCCGGATTTGATCTGGTCACCCAGTTTAGGGCAGGTTGAACCGGTCCTCCACTGGTTCAACGTCTCCTCCGGGCCGATGCCTCACCCGGACCAGCTTTGAGGCCGATTTGTGGTTTAACTGGTTGGAGTGTACAATGGATGGGAGAAAAGGGGGAAAAATCGTTAACCCCGGTAACTCTATTCGATTATCTAAAGATAATGATGAAATCATAAAATATATGGAGTGAATTGTAACGAGTTAAGGTTGATCTCACAGCCAGGTTAATAGACTTGATATTATTAATTAAATCAAGTCCTAAAACACAAACTCATGCTACAATAAGCCTATAATCAAGGACTTGATTTAATGCAAACTTTCACACTATTCAATAGTTCATGACAAAAACGTATTTTAGAAAAAAAAAAGATACAATATATATAAATATATACCTCTCAATAAATCCTCTGAATAAAGAAACGAATCCGAAAAAAAAACAACATCTAAACACCTGCTGGGAAATGAAGTTCACATTGACAAATACACGTGTCAAACATTATACACTTGGATAAAGATGATAAATCTTGAACCCACAAAAAGAAATCATATGCAAGGTTCAAAAACCCTGACTGGGTATCAACTCGGCTAAGGCATTAGGTCAAGGGTCAAAGGTCAAGAGTCAACTCAAGATCATACCAGTAACATTAAAATAATATAATTTAAAAATTAATAACATAATACACCAACATTAATCAACATTAACGCACCAAGATTAATCTATGATAAGAAATAGGCAGAGGCAGAGATTCAATTAATTAGTGGATTAACAACAAGAAATCGATCGAAATCATAGGAGAATGAAAGAAAGCATGAGAGAGGTGAAGAACTAGAGAGGATGAACAACAAGGGGAGATAAAACAACTAAATAACCCATGAAAATCCAAATCCAAATCACCCACAAAACAACTAAAATAGATGAATCACAAAAGGAAAGAAGAAGAATTACACACCGTCGCCGCTCTACCTTCTCGACCCCGCCGCTCGTCTTTGATTAGGGCAAGAAATGGCTTTAACATTTTCTTCTGCGACGTGTGATACGATTTGAGCAAGTGAGATGTGAGTCAATAGGCAAAATTTTTTTAACCCAGCCAATCCAAGCCACCCACCGAGTTGGTTAAGTTTTATCAAACCCAGGAGGTTCAACCCGAATATTCCTAGGTTGATTCCTTCCCCAGATAATGGGTGAATGAGGTCGTTCAAGTGCCCGAGTTGGCGGGTTTCCAATTCTACCAGTAGGGTTGAGCCGGGTTTTTGAACCATGATCTAATATGTATGTATTTTGTTGGGGTTAAGGTGCAAATTTGTCCCGAAAGTTCAGAACGTAGTAAATTTGGCTTTTACCACTAAAATATCAACATTGACAGTTAGGTAAAATTGACAATGACCGATAATATTTTAAATGTTAGGGTTAAGTACAATTCTACCAATTCATAATTGTCCAAGGTGTAGTCAGCACAAATAACAATTGAAATGGATAATTCTACTAATGGATTTTTAAAATGGGTGTAGATTAGCCAAAACCATCAATTTTTGAACGTTGACCGTTAAAATTTTGGTGACCTGGAATGTTGAGCTTTAACGGTAATATCCACAAAGTTGACAGTTTTGGTCAATCCACACCCAATATGCTTATTCACACCAATAAATATAGAAGATTCTAAGAATTTGTAAAACTCAAGAAAATCCATTTGACTCTTGGATTTTCTACACTAACCTTAACATGTGTTAAGAATCACATGGATTAGGCTTTGCAACTATAACCTTTTCTATACATTCATTATTGTTGTCTCCTTTGTTGATTTTCACCTCAAATCACCCTCAACATCATGACAAACTATTAGGGATACTGTCTCACCCACCATGGTCAATTGTTCACTCAAGACCTCATTTTTTATATCATTGAAAGCACCTTTTTGCTTCAAAGTCTCAAGGGCAGAAGCCATTTTTCTAGCTTGGACTACCAAGTTTTGAAGAGCGTATGTTTGTTTTCCTTTTCAAACTCTCACTTCATTTAGATTACCTAAAATATGCTGGAACATATAATCTATTGTGGGCTTTTCCTTATGAAAGTGATTGACTGTAACATGACAATTTGGTGATATATGAGAATGTGATGCATATGAAGGAAGGGAACAATTAAGATCCCAAGACAATGATGGTTCATGATTGCATCCAGGGCTAAAAACATTAACATGCAAATGAGTTTGAGCACTAGTAAAATCATCCTCCATAGAATCCAAAGTTGAGACTCGTGGACACTACTCACTAAAATGATTATATCCACAATAATTGCAACAAAATGTTCTCACTTGCAATTCATAGAATTTGTATAACCATTTTCATGCTCAAATCCACCACTAAACCAAGGATAATCTATAACAAAGTTTCAATCAAACAAAAAAGCTACCTAAGGCAAACAAAAAAGAAAGAGAAATTTCAATTGAAACAATTAATAATTCATTAAACACACAAATAAACTAGTAAAACTTGTTCACTGTAAAGCTTAGCGCAAGTAGTACAAATATCGATGACACGAGGACTACAGTTGAATCAAATTCAATTTAATTAATTTATTTGTGCTTCTAATTAATATGAGTAAAATGTTGATTTGATGAAAAATAGTAACAAGTAAAGAAAACGAACTACAAAAGACTACTTTGAAACAATACGAATGAAACCTAGGGTTACATATCCCCATCTACATATTATGATTTACCTAAATTTTCCTTTCAAATAACTCTTTAATGTGTTCAATATTCGTCTGAAATTTGAATCTAATTAGAAACGCTCTCTCAAGTCAAAAATTTGATTTTTATCTTCTAAACACCTCACACTTTCGCGCTATTGAATCTATGAAAAATCGTGTTCGAAGACTTTCACACTCTCATGCTATTGAATCAACAAAAGCATGCTTAAGCTTCAATTTCACTCTGATAATATTAGGTTGACAGATGAATCTCTTCTTTGTCAACAGCGAGGTTATCTCTCTAATATGGTTTCACCTAAGTTCTACAACATAACACCCTCTCTCAAAGCGATGTATCATTGAACAAGTAAAGTGTTGATCAGACACTTTTTGGAAACATAAACGAGGTAAAATCAATACTAAATTGTATTAAATAGTTAAATAAAAAAACCACAAACAAACTAATCCATGTAGGTGTTTAAAGCTAACCCTAAATTAAGGAATTAAAGACACAAATCTATTCCTAATCTCTAACTCCTCATTTCAGAGGATGTCCCCCTTTTTAATTTAGTCTTTCCCTATTTAAACACCCTAATTTTTGGAACTCTATATCCAAATTGTATCTTACTTTATCTTATTCTTTTTTTTTCACTTCTTCTTTTATTTTTATTGGTCGCTTCGGTTCCGAGGTGTGGTGGCCGAAGCAACCAACCACTTGGGCTCTTCAGCCATCAATTGCGGTGGCTAAGGCGACCCGCCCCTTATTTTAACTCTAATTTTCTTTCGTTCCGATTTTCGTTTCGTTTGTTTCTCTTTTTTTCCTACAAAAGAGGAAGAAATTTTACGAAATTATCTGCTCATTCCATCAACTGCATAGCACAATTTATCATACCAAGTATATAAATAAATATATCAATTTTAACTAAAACATAGATAATTGTATGATAAATATGATCAAAATAGAATAAATTCCTATTGTTAACATTCCTGCTCTCTCTCCCCAAGAAGCCCACCCTGCATTCCCACCGTGGGCTTCAATCCTAAAAAACACATTCTATATCTTCTTTCGGCCAGTACGGGGGAATGAAAAATTCTGAGGGATGAAGAGGCCACTTTCCGGTGACATCGCACCGGCGGCTACGTGTGAGGATAAGAAGATGAAGAAGGTTAAGTTGACGGAGAGTGAAGGAGAGCGAGAGAATCGGACTGCAGAGAACTCCGGCGAGGTTGTTTATTATGATGAGAATCTGCTTTTTCAAGCAGTGGTACAAGATGACGCATGACGAGAGAATGTGGGAGTTGATCTGCTCCAAGCAGTGGGTTAATACTGGCTGCAGCGAGCAACAGCTGCGTACGGTGGTCCTTGAGAATATGTGAATGAAGATGGTGAAGAAAGGCAAAATAAAGAACGAGGATTTTCACATCGATTCACTTTTCTGCAAAAAAGAACATTTTGATTTCAAATTTCGAAGAAGCTCTCTTGCTTCCCTTTTTGTCTCATTTTCGCCTTATTTAGTTAACAGAAATAATTCTAAAATCTCATAACACCTCTATATCCAGAATCTGAATCTTTCAATTTGATCCTTTTCCTGTTCAAAGTTCATTTTAGGAAGATGGTTTAAATCCCTCATTTTTCTTTAAAGACCCTCCTCAAATGATCCTGTAAGTAGTCTTACCTTGCCTAGCTTCTTCTTGTTCTGCTTTCTTGTTACTTAACAGTGTGTTTTTTTTTTAATTACTTTTCTACTTTTGGATTTGGGTCTTTTAATAGGAGAAGGTTGGTGAGAAGAGTTAGACAAAAGGGAAGCTCAGGAGAAGTTCTTCAGAAGGTTTTGGATTTGGGTATTCCTTCAAAAGCATGAAGAAGGGACGAGATGTTACATCAGAGAGGTCTGATTCATTCTTGTTTGTGGAGGATGATGATGAACTTGCTTCTGCCTTGGCTACTGTGGCAATCCAAGCTGCTCCTAAAGATTTCATGCTAGTCAAGCAGGAATGGTCTGCTATTCGTATTCAATATGTGTTTTGAGGTTTCTTAGTGAGTGGAGATCAAGGAACTGAGAATTATGTTTCAAACAAGATCAAATAAAAAAAAAAGAGTTCTTTGCTTCTATGAATGAAGTAGAAAAAGAATTCGATGTTACCATGAAGAGTTGCTCAGAATTTTATGATGGTGGTGCGAAAAACCAGAAGGAAGAAGAAGAAACAGAATTTATTTTTCCAGGATTGAAGCAGGTGGGTGGGGGCTGAAAGAAAGAGAGTGATGAGTTGGCGTGCCACCTTAGCTGCTAAGATGATGAGTTGGCATGCCATATAAGATGTTTGACTTTTTTAATGATCAAACTTAACTTTAGAACACGGTAAGACAAAATTGTCATGTTTTATAAACTTCGGGGGCAAGATTGATCTTAATAAAACTTTCATATACCCAATGATTCTCAATGTGAATATCCGGAGAAAATTTGACCTTTATCCTAAACAAAAATAAAATTACTATTTTTGAGTTTTCCCTCCCCGTATTTCTTCATTTCTAATTTTCTTTCCATCTAAACATAAGGTTAATGATAAACCAGTTATCATATATGAAAAGGTGGTTATGAATTTCTTTCAGTAATTTGATGATACCAACTCTCGTGTCCCCGTGAGAAAGTCAGGCATAATTCTTTATCATGGTAACAGCCCAACCCAACAAAATTTTAATCATTATATTTCTTAAAAGGGTTATTATTTTAGATTAATAAACTACGGTTTAACTGCAATCTAAATTAGATAATCAAAGTTAATAAATCATATACGTAATGGATCATAAAAGAATAAGGAACAAAGTGATGTTATGCAACCAAAGAAAATTAACCGCTGACACAAGTAAAAATAAATATATTGGGCAAATAAATGTCATGAACACCACCCTTGTGGAAAGGGTGGCCCTACTAGGCAATGTACTTTCATCATGCGGTAGAAATGATTTTTGACTGAATCAATTTCCCAATTCATAGTATCGGAAAAAGTTAAGTATATTTAGGCCATATATATCTTATATGCATGATTTAGATTTGTTTTTTCTTAAAACAATGATTTTATTTAAATTTTTTTTAATAAATACATAATCTAAAATAAAGATAATCTCTTAATTCTGAAAAATGATTTCATATTTAAAAATCATTACTTTTAAAAGGATTAAACTTAGACCATCCAATCTGGATGGTTTATATCTTCTTAACTCTGTCTACTCTTCATTTTTATAAGTAGAAAAACCGTTGCGTATTCTAGCACTCATGCCAAATCGTTAGGTGTTGAAAGTCAAGACTTTCACCACCTGTTATTCAACTAGAGTGAAAAATTCACTTTCCAGCGTTGTCTTAAGGCTATAACTAGTTCAAAAAGTTTTGAATTTTGTTTTTTGAAAATTATATTCACTTTTGCCATTGCTTATTCATTGTAGTCACAATTGGTGATGAAATTAGCTGAGTGACCCATTCGCACTGTCAGAAGAAGAATCGGTGTCAAAAGTGTCACTTTCATCATGTGCTTTTCTAGTGCAAAAAATACTTATAAACCATGGAAAATGCCACAAAAATACTCCCTAAATATGTAAAAGACACTTTGATAAACTTAATTTCATAAAAGACTAATTAGTGACTTAGCTTGGTCATCTTGCATTTTTTTCAATACTTTTCTGTCCTTTAATAAATTAAAAGGAAATGTCTAAAATAACCCTAATTTAACTTAAAAAGAAAAAAAAAGGAACTCTGAATCTAAGATCATTAACAACAGTTACTTCCTTTCTCTCCACCTTCTCTTCTTCCAACAACTCCAAAAAAATGCAGTCCGTGTTTGATCTCCGAGCCAAGCATGCTGTTCCTCTCTGTCTCTCTGGGATAACCCTTACCCTCCATGATTCTCTTTCCCAAGAGATGGCAGATCATGATCGCAGAAGGGAGATCATGAGATTGAGAAGGCAGAGATCATTGCCCATGCATCTTCTTCATGCAAATCAAGAAAAGGGTGTTCTCACAAATTTTGTGGGGATCAAACTTGAAGAACAATGGAGATCTGGATGATATATTTCAGTCTTTAAAGCTGCATAGTTACTTCTTCACGAATTAACGCTCATCTGTGAAATCCTCATCATGTTGTAGGCTTTGTTTTTACCTTTGGAACTGTTCATGTTCTAAATTTCCCTCCTCCTTGTTCTGTTCCAATTGTTAGTTTCTTTAATGGGTAAAGGTGCATATTTAGTATCTTAGAATATTGCAAAGTGCACCAAACATAAACAACAATATTTTTGTCAGTTTATAGTACTCAACAATTAATTTAGTAGCAGATTTAGTAACCCCATTATGTAGGTTAAATTTGACTGTTAAATAGAAGAATTTTGACCAGATGAGGTGATGTGGCATGGGTTGAGTTGTGATGTGGCAAATCATTTTTCTTGTTTTGAATGTGACGTGGCAAATGGTGTTAAGTATACCTTTTATTAATGTTTTCTTTTTTAGAAAAAAGAGGAAAGGAATTAAAACTAAAAGTGATTTTAGGGTTCATTGAAAGCCACAGAAGTCGGATCTTTTCGAGAAAGTTGAGGGAAAAGCAATGTTAGGGTTCATTCAGAGGTGATGGGAGCGATTCGATTTTGAGAGCGTGAGATCGAAAGCCGGTGTTTTGAAGGAAATCGAACGCGACGAAGGGTTTGATCGACGGTGGGATAGCTTCGACAGAGGTGTGGACCACAACGCACATGCTTGTATTGATTCTGTGAGAGGTACGGACTAGAAAAGTAAAGAATCTTCAAAATTAAGCATTGATCGTGGTAAACAATGGTTTTTATATATGTAAATAGTGAAATACCTTCGAAGCTTATGAGTAATCTTGCTATATTTCTTCTTTCAGACCAGACCTAATGGCAACAAACGGCGAAAAAGAGGGGACCACAATGCTGAGGACAAACTCGCGGAGAAGCTACAAACGACATTAGTGAGGATATTCACTAAGGTTAGTGAAGTTTCCGTTAAAGCCATAATTGGTAGTGTCTCATATAGGGAGGAAAACTGTAGTGAACATTCTGGTAAGGGCATAACGGGAAATGAGAGATTTGAGGATAACAGTAGGGGAGTGGGCCATGGACATGAGACGGTGGTAAAGGAAATTGGAGAGGATATTGTAAATGACAATGTAGAAGGAAATGTTGAATTATTTGATAATGGTCCAGCGCTTTCGGATAGTAGTGGAGAAGAGTTTATTGGTAATTTCGGAGATACAAGAGAGAGGAGTAGTAGTGAAGAGGAAGATGAGGACTATGTGGCATAGAGTACTTGCTCGGACACTAAAGAGAGTATGGAGGATGACTTTACAGATACGGCTGGTTGTGAGGAAGATGACTCTGATGATAGTGACGAAGATGTGGACTTCAGTCAATTTGATGTGCCTTCTGAGAATAGGGGTGGGCGTGATGAGCTAGGGCCAGGAAATAGTCCATTGTTCGAAGTGGGCATGACCTTCTTAGACAAGGCTGAATTGAGGAGGTCAATTGATAGGTATTCTATAGCTAATGGGGTCAATCTGAGAGTTGTTATGAGCAACAAAAGGGTAGTGTTGTTGAGATGTGAAGTGGGCTGCCCGTTCAAATTGTATGCTACCAAAGACGGTTATAATGTAGGTTATATGTTGAAGACGTTAGTAAGGGATCATAATTGTCAAAGGGTATACAAGAACAGAAGAACAAGTATGAGGTGGCTAGCTGAGGTTTACAAGGAAAAGGTTCAAGAGAGGCTTCAATTCAAGGTTAGTGAGATGAAGAATGAGGTTGAGCGTGAATGGAAGGTGCATGTCAGTATTCATAAGTGCAAGAGGGCAAAGAAAATAATAATGCAAGACCTTGAAGGGAGTTATATAGATGAATTTTCAAAGCTTGAAGCATACTGCAATGAACTAAGGTTGACTAATCCGGGGATAGATGTTTGGACGCAGTTAAGTGAGGAAGAATTAGAGAGGGGCAGAAGAGTATTCAAGAGAATGTATCTTTGCTTCAATGCAGCTAAGGTTAGTTAATCATGAAATCTGACTTAGTAGGCTATGGAATGCTCTGACTTTTTTTTTATAATTTAGTATGCACAAGCCATATTAATTAGGCTTTAACTGAAATCTGACTTAGTAGGCAATTATTTTTGTGTGTTAATACAGATCGCAATTGCTTGGTTTTATTTGTTTGGTTTTATCTGAAATCTGACTTAGTAGCCACATTAATAAGGCTGTTCTGTTATTTAATCAATTGCTTGGTTTTATTTGTTGTGATTCAATCTTGCGAAATCCTGAGATCATTTATGTAGAATTAGATCATTTGCTTGGTTTTATTTGTTGTGATTCAATCTTGCTCAATCCTGTCCTGAGAATATTTTATTATGTTTTCAATCTTGCTAAATCATGAGATCATCTCGTGTTCCTCATGAAATTATGACATTATAGCATGTTAAGTGGATGTAATATTCGAATTTCATGACCAATTTCAGATATTTTTTTGTTGAAATTGGTTCAGGTTGGGTGGAATACTAGGTGCAGACCATTAATAGGTGTTGATGGGACTTTTTTGAAGGGAAAAGCTAGAGGGGTGTTGCTCACAGCTGTGGGTGTAGATGCAAATGATTCGATTTACTCACTAGCGTTTGGGTTGGTGCACAGTGAGACTGGCCACAACTGGAGTTGGTTCTTGCAATGTATTCAGAATTCTCTCCAGCTTGAAACTGGGGCAAAGGTGACCTTGATGTCTGACATGCAGAAGGTAAACATATTGGGCAGATCTAAGTTAATGATTTGATTCAATTATCTCCTCGAATCTCAAGTTCAAATCTGAATTGTGCTTGCCTTGTAGGGTTTGTTGTATGCTGTGAAAGAAATCATGCCAAACGCTGAGCACAGACTTTGTGCAAGGCATATATATACAAATTGGGCGAAAGCACATAAGGGTAAGGAACTGAGGAAGCTGTTCTGGGAATATGCTTGGAGTACCTTAGAAGAGCAATTCAAAGATAATTTGAAGCGAGTAGATGGGCAGAGCAAGGCAGCAGCCAAGGCACTAGTGTCATACCCAGTAAAAGCATGGGTAAGAGCTTATTTTTCTAATAGATGCCTGTCAAAATCTGTGGATAACAATATAAGTGAGTTTTTGAATTCATGGATAGAGGATTATAGGTATTTTCCTGTAATTAGGATGTTTGATGGTATTAGAGTGAAGATGATGGAGAAATGGGCTCGTAGTGAACAAAAAGTTGGGAAATTGAGAGGAGATTACATCCCCAAATGCTTAGAAATTTATGATGCAAGTAGGAAGTTGGCTACAAGATGTAGAGTAAAATTTAATAGGGATGAGGGGTATGAGATAGAAGAGGGTCAGGATAGGCACATGGTGTCCCTGAGTAGGAAAATGTGTACGTGTAGATTGTGGGATCTGACTGGTATCCCTTGCCAGCACTGTATATGTGCAATGTGGCATGCAAAAATTGACCTTATGATTCAGATATCCCATTACTACCACAAGGACACATACATTAGCTCCTACAGAACCAAATTTGAACCGGTTAGAGGCAGAAAATTCTGGGATACAGATTCGTTCCCTCCAATGTTGCCTCCACCGGTTACAAAATTACCTGGAAGACCTAGTGTCAAACGAAAGAGGACAAAAGAAGTTCAAAGGAGAGTCAAAATTTGTTCTTATCAGTCTTGCAGCCAAGGTCCATCACAAGGTCACTACTACAAAAAGGGATATTTAAACCCCCTCATTTAAACCACATCTGTAAGATATGGTTTAAAAAATATGATCAGTGGTAATTTTATAAATATTATGAATTTTTTAGACCTCTTTTTCATGTATGCGGTCTAAAAAAATAGGTGCAGTGCCATTTTTGTAAATATCGTGAAATTGGTTAAACCATTTTTATATATATGTAGTGTAAAAAATATATTTGGTGGCATTTTCGTAAATACATTTTTTAGAAAGATCACTTTCCTCCAATTTCACAACCGTCTTATCTTCGCCCTAACCTTCTCTTCACATCCTTCCATTTCAAAGAGTTACGCCTCGTAGTTTTTGATCGTCGCTCTCTGCGCCGCTGTAGATCCACCGTCTAGGTTGTTAGGAACCGTCGCCACCTCTTTTGTATCGTTGATGATCCCTATCTTCCCCATTTGGCAGATCCAATCTTCCTTCCATGTTCATCTTTCCTCCGTCTTCGGCATTGTTGGTTCTCGCTGTGGTTAGTCCTTTTTCCTTCTCTCCTTTTCTTCCTCTTCCTTGTTCGCGGTTGCTTTCTTTGTATGTGATAATCTGAATTCGCTCTTAGGCTTTTTTCATTTATAGTTTTGGATTATTATTAGATTTTCGAAATTATGCGAGTTTCTTCTGCATTGTAAATTTCGTTCGACCTTTTCTGCAACCCAGAAGAAGACTGTTCTTTCTCAATCATACCCAATAGGTGCACTCTGCTTTGCGTTTTTCTCTTGTTGCTTTGCAAGATTGGGATTCACTTTTGTTTACTGTTTACATTTGTTACAGCAAGAATCTGCATTTGAATTTTTTTTGGGTATATGTAAATGTTTCCATTTTGATAACTTTGGTAGATAAAATCCATTTTTTGGGGGGCTTACTTGGATTATGAGAAATCATACCTTTGTTTTATACGAGTCTACTAATCCCTATCTGTGGAACTAAAATTAAGCTAAAAGCGAGGTTTACTATTGCATTGGTTGTTTTTTTATTTTTTTATTTTTGACCAACTTCTATTGCGTTGGTTGTTAATAATTGCCGTTTCGTATGACAATATAATCTGATGATGCATGGTTCTTCAATCACCTTATTGTAGTGTTTATGTGATTGACATTATGTGAGGCAGATGAGGGAAACGAGATGTGGAACAAAGAATTAAAAAAGTTTGAAATCTGCATTAGCTAACTCATCCCCCTTTTTTGGCCATTGATGACTTCGAGGTAGATGTTGAAGTCATGTGATGCAAACATTGTATTTTGAGATTAGGTAAATGATATTGAATTTTGTACATATAGGGGAACTTTTCTTTTGATGAATTATTTGGAAACATGGTAAAAGAGCTGCTTCCATCTTACCAAGAAGAAGCAATAAATTCATTAGAAGGACATAGCAACATCATTAGGATTGATTCTTTTTGAAAACCACATAGGCAGGATTCATCTGATGCAACAAAGTATGCCCAAGCTCTTTCTAGTCCCTTGTTCCCAGATGTTGAGAAGCTCTTGCCTTTGTTCAAGGACTCTTGTAAAGAGCTGTCCAAGCTTTGTAAACAGGTTCCTCTCTGACTTTCCTTGAACTTAATGAGGTGTAAGTTGGTGTCTTAATTTTCTTTATTTTTTTTCTTCAATATGAATTGAAGGTTGATGGCAGACTCTACCATCTTAAGAAAGATGTCTCTGTCCAAGACTCTAAGCACGGCAAGACACTTGCTCAGGTTAGTCTGCTATATGATTCGTCTTACTAAAATGTTAAAGCATTGTAGTGGTGGCCTTCTAGTGTGTGGTTGTAGTCAAAATCGTGTCTCTGTATTTACATTCACCTCTTAAGAAAGATGTCTCTATCCAGTTGTTTCTTTTTCCTTCTGACCCTTATTCGCATCTTAGAATATTTTCAAATTGATTGTTTTCTACCTGTACTTGTCTTTTTAAGCAAGCATGAGTACGTGGGAGGATGATTGATCGATGTGTTTTTGTACCTATGACATTTTGATATATAATCATGCATAATTTTGGACACATCGTTGCTGTCTACTCGCCCCATATTTGGTTTTATTTGTTTTTTACCTACACATTTTGGAAGAGCAATAGTGTCATATAGGCGTTGTAATGTTATTTACCTACTCATTTTGGAAGAGCAATGGTGTTATTTTTTAAGCTGTTCTTTCTAATCAGTTATTTGAGCATGATATTGGTGTTATAACTTAGGATTGAGAAAGCTTTTAGTGTTTTGTTTTTCATTGTCAAGTTTTTGTTATGTCTTGTGAGAATGTAATACCTGGTTCATACAAGATGTGCGACTATTTCCAAGCTCATTTTATTGGTTAAATTGATTTTCTCATAAGATATTTCATGTGGTGAGTTATATTTCAAAAGCCCCAAAATGGTTCTGTTGTTTTGACCTTCCCCTTTGTGGCTAGTGTAATGGTCACTTTATATGCTCACTAACAGATATATTGTTATATCATTATCTCATTATATTTATTTTAAATGAATTTTCTAATGTATTTTTCTTGTAGAGATACGAAGGCAACTGAAGAATACCATCTTATGTGGCTTTTATGTGCTAAAGCACATATTTAATATTATCTTCATCGGCATGATTGAGTTTACTCAAAATGTAAATTTCATCCTTTATTGAATATTGGTTATTTTAAATTTTGATATTTGCTAATTTTTGTTACTTTAACAAATCAGATGTTTGATCATGTTGATCATTTGCTGAAGAAGATATTGACTACATTCATGAGCGTTACAGTGAATTTTTTGTTGACCTCCCACAACAATAATGAATTTACATTGTTGGAATCATGTAGGTCTATGTGAGTTCACATTATTGTTGTAATCATGTGTAGGCTTTTTTGAGTTGACATTGTTAGAAGCATAATTTTGCAATTATAAGTTTGTAATTAGAAAATTTGAATTTTAAGAATATGTGCTGTATTTCTATGATTGGTTTGTTTTCTTTTTAAGCATGTTAAATTTTAGGGGATGGATCAATTTATGTATAATATAATATTTGCTGTATTTTTATGATTGGTTAGTTTTCTTTTTAAGCATGTTAAATTTTAGGGGATGAATCAATTTATGTATAATATATTTTTTAAAAATATTTTATATTTTAAACCGCTTTTTTAAAAAAAGCAGTTTAAATAGTAAACGCTTTTAGACTACTTTTTTAAAAAAGCGGTCTAAATTATATATTCTTTTAGACCACTTTTTTAAAAAAGCGATTTAAAAAGTACTTTTAAAACCGCTTTTTTATGCTATTTAAAAGAACCATACTTTCTAAACCGCTCGTATATGTGGTTTAAAAAGCCTATTTTATGTGGTTTAAATTTTTTTTTCTACTAGTGGGTGCACAAGTGGAAAGGTTTAGCAAGATAAGGAGAGTCACTAAATGTAGCATCTGTAGAAAAGAGGGCCACAACAGAAGCACGTGCAAAGAGGTAAATCAAAACTTGTTAGTTGTGTTTTTAATATGTTTTGTTTAACTTAATTGCACCACTAACATGTGTTATCATCATAGGCACCCCCATCCACCAAGGCTAGGCCTGGTCGTCTAAAGAAAAGTGCAGTATCACAACCAAATCCACCCCCTCAGCCCCTCTCACATCCAAATCCACCCCCTCAGCCATTGTCACAGCCAAATCCGCCCCCTCAGCCCCTCTCATAACCAAATCCACCCCCTCAACCCCTCTCACAACCAAATCCACCCCCTCAGCCATTGTCACAGCCAAACCCACTTCTTCCCTAGGCTCGCAACCCAGTACGATTACAATATCAACACAAAGGCCCAATGTACAAATCACATGTTTCATATGGTTTTGGAATTACTATTGATAAGGAGACTGGGAGAACTGTCTACAATGTATTGTTTTCTTTATTCTTGTGGTTTAATGTGTTTTCTTCAATGTGGTTTTGTGTATATAGGTTTTAGTTTGATCTTGTTTGTCGTTTGTAGCCTGGACTACGTTCGGAGCAGATTTTGCAAGAGGGTACAGCAGAACATTATATGCATCATTACTCTGACCTTCAAACCAAGTATCCCATTCCTAACGAGAAAAAATTGAGGATGTCTACCTCTAAATCTTCCACTGCAGCTGGTTCAAGGAAGATAGAATTCAAAGGCAAAGACCCCTCTGTTGGGTCACTTCCAGTTAAACCAAGTGGACTAATGTGGAAGGGGAAACCAAGCATCACCAGCTCCCAACTTCAGAGGCAAAGGGTGATCACAAGGAGTGTGCAAAACACCAACAAGCCTAACATTTAGGATTGCATTCTAGGAAATTTAAATTATGTTTTAATGAACCTTAGTATGTTTTAATGTATGTATTTTGGAATGGCCATTAATTAGTTATTTTGGAGTGGCCATTACTTGGTTGGATTCTGGATGTTGCAATGGCCATGAATTATGTCTTTTTGGTCATGGTCATGCTGTATTTGGATTGGTCATGATGTATTTTGTAACACTTTGGATATTTCATTCTCAAATAGTATATGCTAGCACCCAAGTTATGATAATTGAACTTGAGGTGTGATTATTATAGTTCGTAGGTGCTGGGTGCAGAGCAAGTGATCGGATTATTATTGTTCTTTTGTATTATTACTGTTCTTTTTCCTTGAGCTGTGGTTATTCCAAAGAACAGCACATCTACATTTCCAAAAATTACGAGATGAAGCACTTCCAGTAGGAAAGTAATAAGAACTTTTATGTTAAACCCTTGAGTAAATGCCAAAGCTATCATAATTAATTTAAATGCTTGAGTACATGTGACAGCATAATGGACCCCTCCTCCTCATAATTTAAATGCTTGAGTACATGTGACAGCATAATTTAAATGGCAAAGCTACCTACCCACGAACTATGAGCCCTTATTCATTGTATAAATACTGCCCTACCTCCTCATATATCTTACAACCCCTAATACATTTTCAATAAACAAACCATGAAAATAACCCATGTAAATATCATCAATGTCTTCAATGTTTTAAACTTCATCTCCCACCTCTTTGCTTCAGCATCGTTCACTTGGTGTTTGCACTTCAAGACTTCGAGTTCACCATAAATTGCATTAATCTCTTCATTAAACCTCTGCCCTTGATCACTATCGCCCACTTGGTGTTTGCACTTCAAGACTTCGAGTTCACCATAAATTGCATTAATCTCTTCATTGAACCTCTGCCCTTGATCACTATCGCCCACTGATGAACCTCTTTGCTTTAGGATGGTATTTTCGTCGTATAATCGATCAATGTCATTCAAAAGCTCTTTAATCACCTCGTTAGCTCTCTCCCCCCAAATTCTCTATCGTGCTAAGAGAAATAACGACACCCATTTTCCTGTCACAAAAATATGCCAAAACCATTCAAACTTTTTTCATAATTCCAGTCACAACCAAAGCAAATCCCTTCACATTTTCTATATTTTACCTGGTTATAGTACGGGCAGCCATAGAACCTTCGACCCGGGTTTCTGTCAGTCCAGGCCGTCCACCATGGCGCCACCAGTCTGTGGTGACAATGCCTCTTAGGACCTTCATAATCATCCTCCCTACTTGGTTGTCGCAGATAGGCAACCCTTCTTCTACCTCTCACGGATGTTGAGGACGACGATGAAGCCATTCACCCGTCTCTGCTAGCTCTGTTCTTCTAGTTATTATTATTTCAAGCATAATGAGTTAACATATTACTTAATCAAGCTCATAGCTTCATAATCGCACAAATCGAAGAGACATTGTCTTTATGCTTCCACACCTGACCCTCTCAAGCTCTCAGTTCCTTTTAATTCTTTTTTGCACTCATTGTAGAAACCCAAACAGATATGGATTTGCAATTCAGTAAATGAGAAAAAAAAGGAAATCGATTATTTCTCCTCTAACCTTTTGCTTTAGACAGAATGAGAAAGAAAGTAGAAGAAATAGTTCACTGTCTACCTACTTTTAACGCCTGAAATTCTACACAGAAACATACCGATTTGAAGAACACGTACAAGTGCTTAATGGACAAACCACAGGACCTTGCAAAAAAAAGAAAAAATCGAAGAGAGAAATTAAACCTCTCGTCTGCAATCGAACCCGTCCCTCTGTTTTGCTTCGTCTTCCACCTTATCGAATTCAAGCTCTTGTCTTCCACCCTCGCTTCTTCGTCTTCAATCCGTTCTGCTTTGTCTTTTCCTTCCTTCTCTGTTAATGACTATCGGGTCAAGGATGTGGGAAGTATGAAATATTAAATGACAACATTTAATATCCTACCAGCCACTGTGGAGAGCAATTAAGGCCACCTGTCACATGAGTTTCTGCCACGTCACCATTTTTAACAGACGTTAGTGCTACATAACGGGGTTACTAGATCTGCTACTAAATTAATTGTTGAATACTATAAACTGACAAAAATATTGATGTTTATGTTTGGTGCACTTTGCAATATTCTAAGATACTAAATATGCACCTTTACCTATTGTTCTCAAGAATTATTCTCCATATGATTTAATATAGTGTATGTTATACCTTAAAAAAAAGAACAAGACGCCGATTTTACAAAAACTCGCTTGTGTGTTACCAACATCGTCTTATATTTTACCAACATTTGAATTCCCATTTACCAATAACTTTGTAACTTTAACAACTTCTTCTTGTATTTTAACAATTTTTTATAATATTTTACCACCTTTGTACAACGTTTTACCAATGTGGTATAATGTTTTACCAACATATGTATTTCCATTTATCATCCTAACTTTAACAACTTTTTATGTGTTACCAATACCGTCTTATGTTTTAAAAAATTGTGAATTTTCATTTACCAATGAAGAGCACCTAACCGTTGGGATTATGTCGCCTCGAGTCCGCTCTCCAAGAAATTAAAACCCGAGGGGATAGTGGAAGCTAACCACAGGTGTCGATCTCAAGGAGCCTAGTGTAATTTGATTCCTAATAGCTAATATGCAAGCTTGAAAAAGCGAGTAAAAAGCATTTTTGTTTGGTTTTAATATGAAGTTTGGTATGATAATGGTGTGTTCAAAAGTCAAAGTAAAAGATTGGATTTAAAAGTGAGATTTGGATGAAAATGGGATAAAGATCATTCTTGATAAATGAGAGCTTCGGGAATCATTGCTTCTAAAGGTTTTTAGGGAGTTTAGTTGATTTTCTAAAGAGCCCTAGAGGAACCCCTCTAGGCTAGGCTTAGGTTAACTTAATTAATGCCGAAACCCCACACATTACTTAATTTAACCTAAGTTGATTATGTTCAAAATCAAGAAATAATTAACTATGCAAGACTTTTAAATCCACAATTTGGGCCACCCCATAATTGCTCTAAATTTCTCTCTAAACCCTAATCTATTGATGGCCACCCATACAATAAATCAAGGCCTAAAGAGTATTTGCCCAATGTCCCAACACAATTAATTAATTCTTATGCCATCTCCCTCAAGCAAATAACTTAACACTTTTAATCCACTAACCAAGCCACCTTGCATTAGTACATAATTTTCACCAAGAGAATAATAAAACTATGAACCCATAAATTTCATTAAACTCAAAGTTAACAAATAGCAATGTCAAGCATTTGTACAAGAAGGAAATAACATAAACATAGTTTCTAACCCCAAAGACATAAATGCACTCAACCAAGTGCCATAAATGCACTCAACCAAATGCCATAAATGCACTCCTAGAACCCTAGAAAAGCATAAATACAATAGATGGAAGAAGTATTAGAACTAGAAAAACTCCCCTATTCAAGCTTCAAGCTCATCACTTGGATCTCACCACCAAGAATGGTGGAGCCTAGCTGCTACTCTCCATGGATGGAAGGAAGGAGAAGAAAAGAAGATGAAGATGGAGATGGAGAAGAGAGAGCTAGGGCTTGAGGGGTGTGAATGTGAACCAAATCTACCCTAATGGGGTGTAAATTTCGAGTTTTTATGTCCCCCAAGTCGGGTCAAGTGAGTGGGTATTAAGTTGGAGATGAATCAGGCCCAAAAACACGAGCTGTCACTTGTAGAATTCGCGAAGCTCGCCGTGGCGAGGCCACCGCGAGCTGCATTGCTCTCTGCCAAAAGTGGGCCTTTCTCACCGCGACGAGGACCATTCCTTTCTGCCTCATCAGGGTGCTTTCTCTCCATCTGCTAACCGCAGCGAGGCTGCGGTGAGGGGCCTTCATTTCTGCCTCTTTTGTTTAGCCTTCTTCTTCGTCCCGGGTCCAATCTTTTGGTCCTGAGCGACCCTACAAGTGAGAATAAGATAAAATCAAGATCAAATAGCCCTATAAATTAATTAATGCAATTAATCTACAATTATGGCTAATTACTCCTAATTTTACACTCATTTCCCTTGAGAGTTTGGGACATTCAATTAGACATTATTAGACCAAACTTGCATCTTAATCATGTTAATTGACTCAATTTAAGCATATAAAAGCATTACAAATCAGAGATTTGTCAACCAACAACTTCCTAACTTTAACAACTTGTTTTGTGTTATTAACTTTACATAATGTTTTGACAACATTGTCTTACATTTTACCAATTTCGGATAATGTTTTACCAACATATCAATTTCTATTTACTAACTACTTCACTGACTTTACCAACTTTTTCTTGTGTATTACCAACTTGGTATAATGTTTTACCATCTTCGTACAATGTTTTACCAACTTCGTATAATATTTTACCAACATGTGTATTTCCATTTATCAACTTCCAAACTTTAACAACTTTTTTTGTGTGTTACCAACTTTGTATAATGTTTTACCAACATGTCAATTTTCATTTACCAACTACTTCTCTAACTTTACCAACTTCTTCTTGTGTGTTACCAACTTTGTACAATATCTTATCAACTTCGTATAATGTTTTACCAACATCATCTTCTATATTATGAACTACGTTTATATCTATGAACTTCTTCCTTTTAGGTTATCAAAATCACATAAACATGCTATTAGTATTTAAATAATAACAATACATCAGTTTGGGGGAATGAATTGAGACATATATACACCTTTTTAAAATATCAACTTGCCATTACGAAATGATAACATGTCATAATACATTCCCAAAAAACTCACAACCTCATGTTTTTTCTATGGAGAATTTATGAGAGAAGCTTCTGTCACTTTTCTGTCTAGATGGGTCTTTTATTGTCTTTTCTTTAAGTGGTAATTTGGATTTTTCATTTTAATTTGTCATACGGCGGTTAGGTCATTTTCACTGATTAGTCCTTTGTGAAATTAAGTGTATTAAAGTGTCCTTTACTTATTTTGGGAGGCTTTTTGTGGAATTTCCCCTATAGAAATATTCTAAATGAGAGCAAAAATTCTACGATCATTTGATACAACATGATATTATTCAATATGCAAATGCAATAAAAAGAGTGGACCTAAACACAAACATAAAACTTGTTAAGATATATTTACCGGTCATGAAATTTTTACTCATATTTTGAATGTTTATGTGTCTTTCTGCACTTCTAAAAACCAATTAGTATTGGACACGCTTTGAGTAAAAATTTTCGAGTGTTTTAGTTTATTAAGCCTACGTAAATTTACAAAAACCGATGCTAAAAGCTAGAAACAGAAGAATTCATAAATAAAGAACCATCAATAGCTCAAAGGCTTATTCATACTAAGGCAATCTACATATATATGTAATATACAATTATAATACATAACTTAGTGTGCAATAAAGCACATGAGTAATTAGAATAACCTAGCCGAAACCTTATTATACCCACAGGTTTGCAAGTTTTAACATGAAGCTTTCCCAAAGATACCGAATACTACATACTCACACTTTCGATGCTGATTTCCTTTTTAAGGAAATTTTGTAGAGATCAAACTTGAAGAACATTGGAGATCTGGATTATCTATTTCAGTCTTTAAAGCCGCATAGTTACTTCTTCACCGGAATTAACTCTGCTTACCTGTGAAATCCTCATGCTGTAGGCTTTGTTTTTACCTTTAGAACTGTTTATGTTCTAAATTTCCCTCCTCCTTGTTATGTTCCATTGTTAGTTTCTTTAATTGTTCTCAAGAATAATTCTCCATATGATTTAACATAGTGTATGTTATAACTAAAAAAAAGAACAAGACACCAATTTTACCAAAACTTGCTTGTGTGTTACCATCCTACTACAAGAAATTCTGTTGTCGGCGGGACAAAAGTCGCCACTGAAAGCATAAAAAGTCGCCGCTGAAGGTTTTCGACGGCGACTTTTTGTCGCCGCCTATGTGACCGTCGTTGAAAGTATCCCTTTTGGCGGCGACAAATGTCGCCGCTGAAAGTGGTAAAAAAAATAAAAAAGTACCCTTTGTCGCCGCCAAAGGGTCGCCACTGAAAGCAGCAAAAATATAAAATAATAAATTAAAGCCACATCAGCACCCTATGGCCACATGGCTGATGACGTGGTGACCCTCACCCACTTGCCCCATTGTGCCACATCATCCACCCTCCTGCCACTTGTCATGTGTCACGTTGCGCCACATCATCACTCTATGCCACATCGCGCCACTTCATCACCTTTTATTTCACCTCCAAATGTGCTTCTCCTAAGGTTCGAACCCATGACCACTTTGTTCTTGTGTGAAGCTTCTACCAGTTGAGTTGTGATGACCTTCCATCATATTACTATAAAATTAAATATACACACACATACACACACTAATATTATATGCATATATTTAATATATTAATTTAAATACATATATTATTATAATATAAATATATTATCGTATAAAAGTAAAAAAACAATATTTATTAGTATTATTTAAAAAATAAACTATATGACTTTTAGCGGCGAGCCGGCGACTGTGGCGACTTTATAAAGTCGCCGTTGAAAGTCCCACTTTAAATATTCGTTTAAATATTTAATATATAGAGATAAAATATAATATAAATGTTTCTTTATTAATATAATATTCATTTTTAATACATTAAAATGTTGGTATAGTTGATATAATTTTATTAATTTAAAAATTATTATTCTTTATTCATGTATAAGATTATTTGATATATCATTAATTTTAATTAAATTAAACTATTTACTATAAATTTAATAAGGAATAAAAATTTAAAATATTACCTTATTTTATTTTTCATGATAAAATAATTTATTTAACATTTTAAATATTTTATATAAAAGTAAAAAAAAACAATATTTATTAGTATTATTTAAAAACTAAACTACATAACTTTCAGCGGCGACTAAAGGTCCCCTTCCGTGGCGACTTTATAAAGTCGCCGCTGAAAGTCCTACTTTAAATATTTAATATACAGAGATAAAATATAATATAAATGTTTCTTTATTAATATAATATTCATTTTTAATAAATTAAAATGGTTGTATATAGTGGATATAATTTTATTAATTTAAAAATTATTATTCTTTATTCATATATAAGATTATTTGATATGTCATTAATTTTAATTAAATTAAACTATTTACTATAAATTTAATAAGGAATAAAAATTTAAAATATTACCTTATTTAATTTTTCATGATAAAATAATTTATTTAACATTTTAAAATTTTAAATATTTTATATAAAAGTAAAATTGTTGGATATGCTTAGTTTTGATGATATCAAATACAGAGTTAAATGTAGGAAGCAAAAAGTGTGTATAAAGTGGTTATCTCCTACTATCTATTAAACTATGTTTGCTATATGTTTACTGTGATTGAAAGCATTGCATACATGATTACATAACATGTCCATAGGCTCAGATTGCATACATAACAGCATGTAACTTAGTCTGGAATGAATTGAGATAAAAATCATAATGGCTAAGTAAAAGAGTGTAGGTTACCTCAGCAATGAATAAGTAAAATCTAATAGGTAACAGATTCTCTATCGCTAAGCTAAGAGCCTATCGCTATCAAATGGAAAGCTTAGGATAATAGCTAATGAGGACTTAGCAGTAATCCATTGAAAGAGCAATATATCTATCGCTAAGGTCTTCACTATCGCTAATAGAATGATTTGAGCTAGCCTAAGCAAATAAGAATAGATCCTATCGCTAGAATCTGTCTATATCGCTAAGGCCCCTCAGATAACAAGAATAAATACTTAAGGGGAAGAATGTTAGATTAGTTAACATAGTTAGCTAGCGATAACAGATTTAGCTATCGATAATAGGATACCTGAAATAACTTAGAATATTCTGATAGCTCAGTATCCTTAAGCTAATGAGCAAACAAGTAACTAGCGACAATGGGATTAGCTATTGATAGAAGAATGCTTATTGAGATGACATAGCTAGTACGCTGAACATTGAACTAAAAGAATATGATAGCGATAATGCTCATGTCTATCGATAGAGAATGTTTGATGAAATTCCTTAGCTGATATATTGTCTCTATCTCTTTGAGCTAATGAAATGCACTATCGATAACATCCACTGCATGAATACTTGTTTAGCTAACAGCTCTAAGTGCAGGACTTACACTGTCAAGATAGCGATAGCCAAGGGAGCTAGCGCTAATGAAAAAGCTGACATGCAAGTACAGTGGTAGGTAGCAGCAGGTTATCGTTACTCACAGTCTCCATCTCTCTTAGCTCATCCTCTGCAAGATAAAGTGAAGCAAGAGAAGAAAGCTGATTGTCAACGGCTAGTTCTCCAAGTCTCCAACGGACAGAAAAGTATAATACCCTATTTAAAGACTTGAAGACATCTTGAGCAAAGGGACACACATACGACGCACTACACAAGATGGATCAATGACGAAAACAGAGGGCTCTACATAGAATACACAGAGTATCAGTTATATACAAGTGAGCCCAGAAATGATGAGTTGAGCGCAATAGAAAAGAAGAGCTAGAGCACACATTGTTCAGATTATTAAGCTCTAATTTGTATTTCATCATACATTCTTCTGGACTTCAGTGATTATCAAAATCCCTTCTTTGAGAGAAGTAAATTTCATTGTAAACATTCTGTTTTAGTGAGTGAAGCTCAAGATTGGGTAATCTTGAGTGGTAAACACTTTGTATCCTTACAAGTTGTAAGGGGGAGCATTTAGAGGGAGTCTTAAGCTCTGTTGAAAAGGTTGGCAGGTGATCCCGTGTTGTAAAACCTGTGGTAAAGGCTTCACAAGTGCCCGGCTAAACTTGTGGGTTGTAAAGGCTTCTCTTGTGCCCAGTTTAAATAAGAGGGTAGTGAAAATCTCAGGTGAAGCCTGAGGACTGGATGTAGGTCAGGGTAGACCGAAACAGGATAAATTCTATTTGCATTATCTCTTCCCTTAACTCTCTTAGTTTCCAGCATATCTACATTATATATCTCTTAGTGCATTTAACAAGTTTTGAAATACTCTGTGATAAACAGAAAAAGATTTTAAAGATTACCTTCACTGTGTTTTAGAAAAGAGAAGTTTTGAATTTTACCCTATCACCCAATTCACCCCCCTCTTGGGTGACAGCCAGCACTAACAAAAATAACAATATTTATTAGTATTATTTAAAAAATAAACTATATGACTTTCAGCGGCGACTAAAGGTCCCCTTCCGTGGCGACTTTATAAAGTTGCCGCTGAAAGTCCTACTTTAAATATTTATTTAAATATTTAATATATAGAGATAAAATATAATATAAATGTTTCTTTATTAATATAATATTCATTTTTAATAAATTAAAATGGTTGTATAGTTGATATGATTTTATTAATTTAAAAATTATTATTCTTTATTCATGGATAAGATTATTTGATATATCATTAATTTTAATTAAATTAAAGTATTTACTATAAATTTAATAAGGAATAAAAATTTAAAATATTACCTTATTTTATTTTTCATGATAAAATAATTTATTTAACATTTTAAAATTTTAAATATTTTATATAAAAATATAATGTGTATTTCCATTTACCATTCTAACTTTAACAACTTCTTATGTGCTACCAATATCGTCTTATGTTTTATAAATATGTGAATTTTCATTTACCAGCAACTTCCTAACTTTAATAACTTCTTCTTGTGTGTTATTAACTTTATATAATATTTTAACAACAATGTCTTACATTTTACCAACTTCGTATAATGTTTTACTAACATGTGAATTTCCATTTATCAACTACTTCCCCGACTTTACCAACTTTTTCTTGTGTTTTACCATCTTCGTACAATGTTTTACCATCTTCGTACAATGTTTTACCAACATGTGTATTTCCATTTACCAACTTCCTAACATTAACAACTTTTTTTGTGTGTTACCAACTTTGTATAATGTTTTAACAATATTGTGTTATGTTTTATGTAACATCCCAAAATTTAAAAAATAGATATAATGAGTTATTTAAGGTTTTGGGAAGATTATTAAAATATTAAAAAGCATTAAAAATAAATTTATGATGTTTTATATTTTCTTTAAGAAACAAAGAGAAATAATTAGAATATAAAATTTAATTTGGGAAAAAATTAAATTAATAAGGGAATATTTAAAATCCTTGGGTATTGTTTAAATTTTAAAAAGCCTTATAAATAAATTTGGAAATTAAAGCATATCTAGAGAAATTATTTTGGGAATAATTCAGATTAAATTGAAAGGGAAATAGTAATTAAAATTTTCAAAGAATGGCATAATGGGAAAGAGTAAATGAAAATGACAATATCTGCCCCTAGTTAAAAATATCTTCAGTTATAAGTATAGGGGTAAAATGGTAGTTCATCCGTTAAAAATATATCTCCTTCCTATTATTTCTAGGGTTAAGAATCACCGTTGCCCCGGAAGTATGCACGATGGATCACATCTGCCCCGGAAGTTTTTTTTTGTCCAATTTTGCCCTGGAAGTGTGTAAAGTGGATCATATTCGCCCTTTACCTTTTTGTTTTGGTCCAGTTTTACCCCGAAAAGTGTGCAAAGTGGATCATATTCGCCCTTTACCGGTAAAAATTTTTTAACGGTAAAGGGCAAATATGATCCACTTTACACACTTCCGGGGCAAAATTAGACCAAAAAAAACTTCCGGAACAGATGTGATCCATCGTGCATACTTCCGGGGCAACGGTGACCTTTAACCCTTATTTCTATACTCTCCTACGTGTTCCTTCTCATTCCCCTCTCTCCTCCTCGACATCCCTCTCAGTCTCTTCTCACCCTCACTCTGTCTGTTCATCTCACTCTCTCCTTCTTTTCTCCCAGTGATCGGCTGACGGAGGATGCAAAGCACGGCGGCGAGTAGGTCCAGAACACATGCAAAGCTCGGTTGACCATAGGTGAGCCTTGTTCCTCCGTTCTTCTCTCTTCTTGGTCCGAATCGAGTGAGTCTTGGGGGGTTCAATTTGAGTTTTGAGGTTTTAGGAGTTCCTGAAACCATAAAAGTGAAATTTAAGCTTCGATTTTGATGATTTGAGGAGTGATTTTGAGTGAGGAGTCAAGTTTGGCCAGGTTGCTTCAAGAGCCCCAAATTTATTACTATTCACCGTCGCCCTCTCCGATGATTTTGGGTAAAAATCCATGGAAACATCAATTAAATGTGAATAATAGTGTGATTGAGTTAAGAAATGGGTTTTATGTTGGATTTCAGGGTGCTTCTCTGGCATGCTCAATTTTCTTCTTCCCTATCCGATTTCTTTGTTCTTAAAATTCTGTCCCTCTGTGATTATGTTTCTGAGTATGATGAAGGGAGATGGAATTGATGTTTAATTAAGGGTTCATGTGTAATTTGAATGCTAAATGGTTGTAATTTTCCCTCTTTAATTGTTCTGCTCTGTGGGTAACAGGAAAAAAAGGAGGAGGTTTAGCTAATATTAAGCTTGGATTAGAGCTTCAGTTTGTGTAAATGAAATTCTCTTATGATGATGAAAGAAAATTATGTTCTTCCCCTGTGTGTGTGCGCGCTTGCGCGCCCATTCGGGTGTGCAGAGAGGAGAAGGAAGAAAGAGGAATGATGATTGTGAAGTTGATTTGTGTTCTATTTTACTTTGATCTGTATGGCTCTATTTTTGTTTGAGTTTGGCGGTGAAGATGATTTTTGTGAAGTCACATCTGTGATATTTTGCTAGGCTATAATTTTAAGATTCATAATTGTTGCTATGTTTCTATATGCGTTTGTTGGAGTAATTAAAGTTGCTGATAAGAGGTGATGATGTTTAGATACTGTTAGGAAGTGGGATATACATGTTTGTAAAATTGCTGGACTCAAGTTCTGATTATATATGGGTATAGGTAGCTAAATTTTGCTGTCAAGTCTTAATGGTAAAATCTGAATTTGAAGAGTGTTGGAAAGTTAAGAAGTTGTTGAAGAATATTCTGATTTGTGATTTTAAAACTGAATTCTTTGCTTTCTTTCTATGTAATTTCCTTCTGTGTAAGCTGTGAAAAAGATAGTTTATTATAGGTTCATGAGCCAATTTTCTTCCTAAGGATATTAATGTTAAATCTGACTCTAAATGGGGATAAATCTGATTTGTTTCTTGTTTAAGGATTCCAATTGTTAAAGAAATGTTTAGGATCCTTAAAGAATGGTTCTTGATGATTAAAGGTGTTTGCTTTTGAACAAGGTCAATATGATGTTTTGATATTTGTGAGTTGGGGAAGCTAATATCTTGAAAGTTTTTGAATTCCTCTTCCCCTATTTTGTTCATAGCCGTGTTTAGGAACCAGAGGAAGTTTATTGTTGTAATCACATGGTTGTTGCTGTCCTGTTTTGTATTTTCTATTTTGATCACACATGGCTTCTATTTAGGAGGAATTGAGATTAAAGAAGTGTAAATTGTATGCTAATATAAGAAATCAGTGTAATATAGATGATTAATTTAATGTGTGAAGCAAGAGATTTATTAAAGTCTAACTTTGAAAGTGCATTTTCAGATCTGGGTAATTTCCAGAGCATGTTATTAAGTGGCTTCACATATGAGAAAGGAACAATTGAAACTGAAACATAGTGAGGACTATTATTTGATACTTCTAAATGAGGGATTAAATAGATGAGTTGATAACTGGAATAAGCTACTGTATCAAGGCATTAAAATGAAGAATAAAAGTAATAAACTAAGTAACTGCATTATTAAAACAAATCTAAGTATATTTGTATTTTGGAGTTCTTAAATGTTAAATTGGTTCACAGTTCTTTTAAGTAATACTCATAAATAAGGTAGGAAAGAGTTAAGGGTGCATAAGTCCAAGGTTCATAAAAGGTTCCAGGCATCACAAGAATAAAAGTTCATTTCCTTTTCATTATTCTGTTTTGTTTAAATATATTGACAATAGGGAAGTTGTGTATGAAAATAGGAATATGATTTGGATGTTTGTAACTCTAGGTTTCCCAATGATGAATAACTTATATGAATGTGTTAATCCAAAATAGGGACTTGGCAAAGAAAGTATAAGCTTTAGTAATGAAGTTGGAATTTTTGGTGTTGTTGTATAGATTGGAAAGAAATTGTTTAAGTGTTAGGGGTTAAGGTACTGTTTAGTGAATCTGGAAAAGTTATAGATTAAAATGATTCTTGTCTCAAAGAGTTAAGATAATGAATAAAGTTGGGAAATTTCCAAATTTTAAAGAGGAAGACCAATATATTGCTACATGAGAAAGTCTAAAATGTTTGAACAAGATTTCAAATATAGAATTGATTCTAAGGATGTTATAATCAGTTCACACATGGGAAGTATTGATACATCATGGAACTAATGATTTAAAAGTTGAAAATATACTTAAAGCTTATTGTTTACAGTTTTAGTTAAATTTGAATTGGGGACCTTTCGTAATCAAATAAGGATTTTAAGTTGTGACAAAGAAAGGGCATAGACATTTTAAATGAATATCAAATGGTATAGGATTTTATACAATGATTATTATTGAGGGAGTACAAGGTTTTTGTTAAAGTTTGAAGATTGAAGCTAGATACAAGTTATTGTATGGAGATTATATATGTATTTTGTGGTGATTAAAGTTAGTAAGTTACATGACAGTTGGCTTTTTGTAATGTTTTAATGAAGAACCATAAGAGCTAGCTATCAAGTACAATTTGAGATTTTAATTGCTGTGTAATTAAGCATTTCAAACTGGCCTGCACTTCAGAATTTTATATTAACAGTTTATATTTGATATAGAAATCTGATTGTAATTGTTATTTCTAACTTATAGTTGGTTATGGTAAAGAATTGTGTTTGCAATTACTATATGTTCTTAAGATAGTCACTAGTCTAACATTAAAAGTCCGAGTAAGAATCAGAATGATCAATTAGGGATGATTTTATTATGAGTGCCTTCAAATGTTGGAAAGTTTAAGTATGACTTAAGTTGTTATAGCTATGTGGATATATGAATATGCTTGTGTTTTGTATGTGTGTATGCATGTGATACTTGTTTTATAATAGAGTAATTGGTGATTGAGTTAGGATTGTAATTGACGTATTTTAGGAGAAGGTTAAGGTATATATTATTGTGGATGAAAAGGTTAGAATGGGTGATTTAGAGGAATTTTGTATTATATTTCAGATAAGAATATAATTTGTATGATGTGCTTATATCTTGGTATGTGATGCTTGTTTGTTTTTATAACTTTGTGAATGATGATTTAATTAGAAACTATAATTGAAATACATGTTGAAAATGGGAAGAGTAGAGATGTAACTAAGATTATAGGAACGTAAGAGACTTGAATTATTATATACAAGTATAAGTATTTATTTATTACATATATATTATGTGTAATTATAGGGAAAGATAGTGAGATTGGATCCTTGAGACACCGAGAAGGAAATGAGCCAGCACAGGAGTAAGGTTCAAAGAAAATAGGTATTAGTTTATTTTATTACATAAAATATGCTATGTATAATTTTGTAACATCTGTTGCACGTAATTGGTAAGTTTTTATTCCTTTCATGTTTGGAGTACTCCAGGGCTTAGGTGGTTCGCTACCCCTTTGCTAGATCAGATTCGTTGTAACTTTAAATGTTATAACGAGAAATCCTGCAGGTAAAGCCTCCACTAGTTAACGAATGTATTATTATCAGTGGTTGGAAGATTAGTAGGATGAAAATTATCATTATTTGTACAGGTTTATAAAATGTATACATGACAATGCATGCATGAGAATAAAGTTAATGAGATAAACTACGTTAAATTGCTGTTTCAGAGAAACTGGAAAGAGAAATACGTTTTTGAGGATCAGGTAGTATGAAGAAGCATGAATGCCTACTAAGTTTTGTACCGCTGTAGATAGTTATTTTGGAAACTTAGTTATCTATGTTTGTTATAAGCTTAAGTAAGTAAATTAAGTTGGAAGCTTGTTTAGTAGTTAAAATATAACTGTATATTTATATGTAGATATCTTAAATTAACATTACAGCTGCCTACACAGGTAGAAGGGTTGTCATTCGAGATAATCTGCTATTATATTAATATAGTAGGAAAAATATGGTGTAAGGGGGTTTTTAACTTCCCAAATGCTATCAGGAAAGGGTAGATACGTTAAGTGGATTTAAGTTATTTTAATTGTTTTAATAACCACTATATTTTATAAAAAGTTTTAAATTGTTCATATTTGTCTGAAAATTCATTCCAACAAAAGTAAAGTTGAAATAACGTTTAGAAAGAAAATTTTTTTAAATTTTTCGCACTTTCGGGCTTCTGACATTT
The DNA here is from genome assembly GCA_037074515.1 of Mimosa bimucronata. Classification (NCBI taxonomy): domain Eukaryota; kingdom Viridiplantae; phylum Streptophyta; class Magnoliopsida; order Fabales; family Fabaceae; genus Mimosa; species Mimosa bimucronata. Next base: position 25,160,194 of record CM073441.1, read on the forward strand.
GCAAAAGTGGTTATAAATAAATTAAAATGTTCTAGTATAGTAGTAAAAATTTAGGTGTTACATTTTACCAACATGTGAATTTCCATTTACTAATTACTTTTCTAACTTTACAAACTTCTTCTTGTGTGTAACCAACTTTGTACAATGTCTTACCAACTTCGTATAATGTTTTACCAACATCTTATATATTACAAACTATGTTTATACCTATGAACTTCTTCCTTTTAGGTTATCAAAATCACACAAACATGCTATTAGTATTTAAATAGCAAACAACACATCAGTTTGGGGAATGAATTGAGACTTTCATACACCTTTTTAATACCAACTTGCCAACATGTCATAATGCATTGCCAAAAATCTCGCAACCTCGTGTTTTTTCTATGGAGCATTTATGAGAGAAGCTTCTGCCACCTTTCTGTCTAAATGGGTCTTTTAGTTTCTTTTCTTAAAGTGGTAATTTGGGTTTGTCCTTTTAATTTGTTATAGGATGGTTAGGTCATTGTCACTGATTAGTCATTTGTGAAATTAAGTGTATCAAAGTGTCATTTACCTATTTTGGAAGCCTTTTGTTGAATTTCCCCTATAAAACACATTCTGAATGAGAGCAAAAATTCTACGATCATTTGATACAACAAAATATTACCCAATATGCAAATGCAATAAACAGTGTGGACCTAAACATAAAAATAAACGTTGTTAAGATATATTTAATGGTCATAACATTTTTACTCATATTTTGAATGTTTATGGGTCTTTTGGTACTTCTAAAAACCAATTGGTGTTGGACATGCTTTCACTAAAAAAAAAAAACACATCATTAGTAAGGGTTTCTATGTCACGGTTAATCACAACTGTTTCGACACAAAGACTGTGACAAACATAAAAATTTGATACATATGTCACTTTTGGAGAAAAATTGTGACAAACAGCCTAAAAAAACAACTGTCACATTTGTCATGGTTTAAACTGTTATTAATGGCTCAAAACTATGACAAATAGTTCCACATTTGTCACGATTTTACTTCCAAAATCGTGACAAATGTTCCCCGAAATTAATTAAAAAATTGGTCAACATTTGTCACGGTTTTGCTCTCAAAACTGTGACAAATGTTGCTCGAATTTTTAATTAATTTTGAGCAACATTTGTCACGGTTTTTAAGAACAAAATTATGACAAATTGTATGCGGACTCTTTTATAAACCCCCTTCCCCCTATTTACACACTCCTCTTCTTATCTCCTCTACTCTATCCACCCATGTTTGTGCTGTTCCATCTTTTCTTCGTAACTTTTCCTTAAATCAATTTTATTATTTATTTTATTGACATATCTAATTGTTATTTTAAATAATTTCTAATTTTTTTTTGAATATTTTTGTTGCAAGATGTTTATCTTTGAACAATGGTAATTATTTTTCTACATGAAAGTAATCTTATATATATTGTAAACGAAAAAGGTTTTTAAAGAATACTAAAATAACAAACATCAGATTAAAAAAAAAATTCAAGTAATTAATTACTTCATAAATAATTTATAATTAGTATTAAACAAACAAAATGTGACAAATATATTAAAAAGCGTAACAAATGTCATGTTTAAAAAAAATTGTGACAATTTTTCACGGTTTAAACAGTGAACCGTGACAAAGAACAAATTTGTCGCGGTTTTTTGCAAAAGTTGTGATAATATTTCGCGGTTCGATCCCTATTTTGGATCGGGTTTTGTAGGTTTGTTACTTACGAAACCGTCACTCACTTATTACGGTTTTTGCATATGTGTGTAAGAATTTGTCTAAACCGTTACAAACTGGTTTACTACAGATGGTTTTGTCATGGTTTTACAAACCGTGACAAATGTATTTGTAACGGTTAGAACAGTGACAAATATACAATTTTAACTATTACAAATCAGCCTTTTTTTAGTGTTTGAGTAAAAGTTTACGAGTGTTTTAGTTTATTAAGCCTAAGTAAACTTACAAAAACCACTGCTAAAAACTAGAAACAGAAGAATTCATAAATAGAGAACCATCAATAGCTCAAAGACTTATTCATACTAAGGCAACCTCATACATATTTAGTATACAATTATAATGCATATCTTAGTGTACAATAAAGCACAGGAGTAATTAGGACAACCTAGCCTAAACCTTATTAAGCCCACAGGTTTGCAAGTTTTAACTTGAAGCTTGCGCAAGGATATCGAGTACTACATACACGCACACATTCGACGCTGATTTCCTTTTTAAGCACATGTTCATCATAAAAACAAGATCCTAACCAGCACCAACGTAATACTAGAAAATAAACATTTGTGGTTATTTTAGATATTCATTTTGATCAACACATCTTTTATCATCTTTTCCATATTTATGTAGGAAGAACCCCCAGGTCTTGTGTCCTCCTCAGCAATTTTCTTCCACTCCAAAGCCTTTTGTCTCATCTCCTTCCCTTTCTCTCCTTCCATCAATTCATTCACAAGCTTCTCCACCTCTTCTCTCTTCACATTATTATCAATCTCCACTCCAATTCCCCAATCTTTGCATGCATACCTACAATTTGTCTGTTGATCTCCAAAGAAAGGCCAACATGCCATTGGAACACCTGCACATACACTCTCAGTCATGGAGTTCCATCCACAATGAGTCAAAAACCCTCCAATTGAAGGATGGTTCAGAACTTTCTCTTGTTCACACCAACTTACTATGAGGCCTCTATCTTTAATCTCAGTTAGAAACTCAGGTGATAGGATCACTGAGCCACCATTCACAAGATCAGGCCTTATAATCCACAAGAAGTATTTCTTGCTGTTTGCTAAGCCCCAAGCAAACTCATATAGTTGTTTTGGATACACAATGATGACGCTTCCGAAATTCACATAAACCACAGATCTAGGTTCCTTGAGTTGAAGCCAATCAAAACATTGAGTCTCTTCTTTCCAAAGACTAGACTTCAAAGATAAAAGATGATCGGTCTGTTGAATTTGGCTTAAAAATGAAGGGAAAGGGCCTATGGTGTAAAGAGGAATGGAATAAATGGAGAAAAGAGCTTCCATTGCCTCATCTTCAAGCTCATCAAATGTGTTGAAACAAATGGCAGAGGCTTTATGAGATTTTTTTGCCATTTCATTAAAATAATGAAATGTGAGATCATTTGGATCCGTAATCCTCAAAAAGGTAGGGAGATCTTTTAGCTTGATATTTCTCATACCAGGAATCCAATCTATTTCTTGCTCCAGGTATCCATTTTTCAGATAGCTCTTATCTACACATTCGAATCACCAACCAATTATAAGATCTTAAAGAATGAAACATAATGAACATTAAGGCATATATGTCATCATGAAGAAACTAGCCAGGAGTAACTAGCAAATCACTAAAAAAAATAGTGAGTTACCCACGGAATTCGTCCAAAAATAGGCCATTATCAAAAAAATTTAGCCACAAAATTTTTCCTTACTAACAGAATTCCCTCTCTAAATTATGGGACTAATTCACTGTTTTTAAGTAGTGAATATATATAGTAGTATACATATAATATAATACCTTTGAGTGGTATGAGCCCTCTATCAAGTAGATTTTGACAGTGCACAGCACCCAACCATGAATAAGTACTAAAAGGGCAATGGAGAACAATAGGGAGCCCAAGTGCTTCGGCAGCATCAATAGTGAAGAACATGCAAACATCAGAAACCAAGCTAGTGACTGGAGGGATGAGGCCATTAGAGGCAGAGTCATTAAGTCTCCCAAGAAGCTTTTGAAAGGGAATGAGACAATTTTTTCTTGTAGAGTCAAAGAGAGAGCGTATGTCTTGAGTTGCATTTTCATTAGCCGGAGGAGGAAGACCATCTGGGATAGTTTCAAATCGAAAGTCCGGGAGGCCATCAGTGATTTTGACTCCTCTTGATCTAAGCAAGCGTTTATGGTTAAACTCAGTGTTGACAAAAGTTATGAAAAAGCCTCGAAGATGAAGCAATTTCGCTAGGTTCAACCCTGAGTTGATGTGGCCTTGAGCTGGAAATGGAGTCAACACTGCATGAGGTTTTGATCCTCCTCCTTCAACAAAACCCATGCTTTCCATGCTTTACTTCAAATCAACCCCCCCTCCTTCTCCTATCCTATATATCTCTGTATGTTTTGGGTTTGCAAAGCATCAACCGGGGATTAAATAGGTAAACAAGTGTGAGGTGCAAAATAATACACTCATCAGTCCATTAGTATAAGGTCCTCTTCTTTTCTTTTTCTTTTTTTTTAAATATATATATAAAAAATAGGGTCCTCTTTTTTTTTAAAAAAAATTGATTGGACCTTTTTCAAGATGTCGTAACTTTGTTTAAATAATAAATGTTATTTTATCTATTATGCTCATCCATTAACTTCTCTCATACATTCACTACAAAAAAACAGACTTTCAGTGGTGACTTTCGGAGGCGACTAAAAAAGTCACAGCTAAAAGTGGATCTTTCCGCGGTGACATCAAATAGTCGCCGCCAAAAAGGGGACTTTCAGCGGCGACTTTTTTTGTCGCCACCGAAAGGCATACCTTCTGCGGCGACTTTTGTGTCGTCGCAGAAGGTTGGACCTTCCGTGGCGACATTATAAAGTCGCCGCTGAAAGGAGAACTTTCAGAGTCGCATGTATTTTAATTTTTAAATAACACTAATAAATATTGCTTTTTTATTTTTATATAAAATATTTAAAATGTTAAAAAATTATTTTATCATGAAAAATAAAATAAGGTAATATTTTAAATTTTTATTCTTTGTTAAATTTATAGTAAATAACTTAATTTAATTAAAAATAGTGATATATCAAATAATCTTATAAATGAATAAAGAATAATAATTTTTAAATTAATAAAATTATATCAACTATACAACCATTTTAATTTATTAAAAATGAATATTATATTAATAAAGAAACATTTATATCATATTTTATCTCTATATATTAAATATTTAAATGAATATTTAAAGTGGGACTTTCAACGGCGACATATAAAGTCACTGCTGAAAGTCATATAGTTTATTTTTAGCTAAAATATACTTTTAATCCTTTATGTTTACATTAAGTTTCATTTTAATCCTTTATATTTGAAAAGTACACTTTTAGTCCTTTATGTTTACACAAAGTTTCATTTTAATCCTTTATGTTTGAAAAATATACTTTTAGTCCTTTTTTGTTAACACCGTTAGTTCCATTTAACGGAAAATGCTGACTCATCAAATCTAAAAGGTAATTCTATAACTAAATGTAGATAAAAATGACTAATTTTTAAAATATAAGAATGATTATACTACAAAATTTAAATTTAAGCATTTTTTGTCCACAATTAATTATAAAATTACCTTTTAGATTTGATGAGTTAGCATTTTCCTTTAAATAAAACTAACGGTGTTAGACAAAAAGGACTTAAAGTGTACTTTTCAAATATAAAGGATTAAAATGAAACTTGATGCAAACATAAAGGATCAAAAGTATACTTTTCAAACATAAAGGACTAAAATGAAACTTGAAGCAAATATAAAGGACCAAAAGTATACTTTAGCCTTTATTTTTTAAATAACACTAATAAATATTGTTTTTTTACTTTTATATAAAATATTTAAAAATTTAAAATGTTAAATTAATTATTTTATCATGAAAAATAAAATAAGGTAATATTTTAAATTTTTATTTGTTATTAAATTTATTGTATATACTTTAATTTAATTAAAATTAATGATATATGAAACAATCTTATATATGAATAAAGAATAATAATTTTTAAATTAATAAAATTATATCAACTATAAAACCATTTTAATTTATTAAAAATGAATATTATATTAATAAAGAAACATTTATATTATATTTTATCTCTATATATTAAATATTTAAATGAATAAATAAATATGTATATAAATAAATATTAAATGTAGGTAATATGATAATATATTTTTATTATAATAATATATGTATTTAAATTAATATATTAAATATATGCATATAATATTAGTGTGTGTATTTAATTTTGTAGTAATATGATGGAAGGTCATCATCACAGCTTAACTGGCAGAAGCTTCACACAAGAACAAAGTGGTCATGGGTTTGAACCTTAGGAGATGCATATTTGGAGCTGAAATAAAAGGTGATGAAGTGACACGATGTGGCATAGAGTGATGATGTGGCGCAACGTGGCATATGACAAGTGGCAGGAGGGTGGCTAATGTGGTACGATGTGGCAAATGGGTGAGGGTCACCACATCATCAGCCATGTGGCCATAGGGTGCTGATGTGGCTTTAGTTTATTATTTTATTTTTTTGCTGCTTTCAGTGGCGACCATTTGGCGGCGACAAATGTCACCGCCAAAGGGTTACCTTTGGTTATGTCGCCACCAAAGGGTAAACCTTTGGCGGCGACCCAAAAAGTCACCGCCAATACTTTCGGCGACGGTCATATAGGCGGTGACTTAATAGCGACAAAAAGTCGCCGCCAAAGACCTTCAGCTGGGCCTTTTTATGCTTTCAGTGGCGACTTTTGTTGCCGTCGAAAGAGGAATTTTTTGTAGTGATTTTCTTTTTTTTTTTTATTATTACTTTCTCTTATTGATTGATAAATAATGATATTTTAGAAAAAATAAATAGGGGAAATAACAAAAAATACCTTCTGAATTTCAAAATCTTAAATAAATGATTTGTAGTTGTTAATATCATTATTCAATTAGTGAATACCGTTACTCAATTAGTTAAAATCTCATATATATGATTTCAAAATTCAAAAAGCATTTATCTGCCATTTCCAAAAAATAATATACTTCCTATACATTTATGACTTTAAGCTAATTTTAATTGCTTTTTAGGAAATCGCAAATTCAATTAAAAATACTTTATATAGAGAGAGAGAGAGAGTGAGGAGATACCATCTAGTAGCTTGTACATTAGGCCGAACTAATAAATGCCATCTACATCTAGACGTTAGGCCGACTAATCAATAAATATACATATAGACCCGCGTATACCAGAGCCGCGCTGGCAACTTTGTTTCAAGGAAAATTTCACTGCACCTATAGGATAGGAAGGAACTAGCCCCAGATTTCCTTTAAAATAACGAAAAATTTTAAATAAATACCCCTCGAATATCAAAAAGATAAAAAGGTATATCAAATATATAAAAAGACATAAAATGGATCGTTCCCAATTTGGGATAAATAATTTTAAGGCAAAAAGATCAAAATGCCCCTGTCTCCATTCACTTTCAAAGCGAAGTGGTTGATAGCTATACTAGAGTGGTTAATGGCTATACTGAAGTGGTTAATTGCTATACTAGAGTGGTTAATGACTTTCACAAATATAAGAGTATTTGAGCCCAACTAATGAATCAGTGAAGTAGTTAATGGCTATACTGGAGTGGTGAATCCCTATACTGAAGTGGTTAATTGCTATACTAGAGTAGTTAACGATTTTCACAAAAACAAGCCTAATTAAGGAATCAGCGAAGTGGTTAATGGCTATACTATAGTGGTTAATCGCTATACGGGAGTGGTTAAAAGGCATACCCAAGTGGTTAATCGAGATAGGGGTATTTTGGTCTTTTTACCTTAAAATTATTTATCCCAAATTGGGAACGATCCCTTTTATGTCATTTTGTATATTGGAGGTACCTTTTTGTCCTTTTGATATTCAAGAGGTATTTATTTGGAATTTTCCCCCAAAATAATGTAAACTTTTACTGCATTTTAGGGTTAAAGAGATATTAAATGTTTTAGTTAGAAGATTAAAATGTCCTCATTAAATTTTATAACCATAATCTAAGATATATGTGGAGATTTTTTAATATATTTGTGTTTTTTTCCAACATGAATGTGAGTATTTCTAAGTCTAAAAAATCATAGAGTGTAAAACTAAAGTATCCAAGATCTCACAACTAAATTTTTAAGACATATATGGAGAATTTTCAAGACGTTTGTTCTTATTTTTAATATCAATATGAGCAATTTCAAGTCTCAAAAATCATGAAATCCAACACTATAACATCCAAAATTCACAATTAAATTTTTAAGACATCTATACTTATTTTTAACATCAATGTGAGTTTTTTAACTCTAAAAAAATCATGGAATCCAACACTAAAACGTTCAAAAGTTCACAACTATATTTCTAAGACACATAAGGAGAATTTTCAAGACACATATAGAAAATTTTTAAGACGTTTGTATTTTTTTTAAATAAGGATATTTTAGCCTTTTAATTAAAACATTCAATATTACGTTGGCTCCTTGAGGTAGAGTAAAATTTCATATTATTTTAGAAGAAATCGAGATTAATTCCCTCCTATGGTGTAGTGAAATTGGGGTAATTAATTACAGGTTCCATGTAAGGGACTTAATTAAGATGAGGTCCCATGAAATCACCTAATTAATTTGAGGTCCCTACCAGAAAGTTGTTATGACAGGCCAAAAAGTTGTTATAGCAGGCCAAAAAGTTGTTAATGATTAAGCCTTCATTAACAACTTTTTGGCCTGCAATAACAACTTGTGGTCTGAAAATCACTTTTAATATGTAACAACTTGTGACCTTGTGATAACAACTTTTTGACCTGCAATAACAACTTCGTGGAACCTCATATTAATTAGGTGATTTCGTGGGACCTTATCTTAATTAAGTCCCTTACACGGGACCTGTAAATAATTACCCCTAATGAAATTTTCCATTAATTTAAACTCCATCTTGATTCTTGCGCCGAAATGAATGTAGCAAGTGAGAAATAAAGGACGTACCATTTGCAATCTTTTAATGTATGTGACGACGTTAACTGAGAATTGATTTCTTAGACCATATGGAAATTACGTACACGGTACACCAGCAAAAAAAAAAAAAAAGTATAGAAAATGCGTAAGCCCGTGTCTGTTTCATATTTTTTTTGGTTTCTTCCAAGTGTCTATGTCTTATTTTGGGTATGAGTGCACCAAACTTAGGGAAAATTCTAGAAAAATGCTGTCAGAATGTATATAACAGTTGGATGCAACGAATATTTTAAACAACAAAAATATATCACTGACTAGTTATCATTTATAAATTTAAAGGAAATGACAAAAATTGTCTATTGACAAAATTTATTATTTTTTAAAGTTGGTAATCCGTTATCTAAAGTTGGTAATCTGTTATACGAATTTGGTAACCCAATATACAATTCTGGTAACACAAAAAAAGTTGTTAAACTTATGATGTTAGTAAATTGCTAGAGACATGTTGTTAATCCGTTATTTAAAGTTGGCAATCTATTATACGAATTTCGTAATCCATTATACAATTCTGGTAACAAACAAAAAGTTATTGGTAAAATTATGATGTTAGTAAATGTATAGAGACATGGCTGTAATTCGTTATCCAAAGTTAGTAATCCCTTATAGGAATTTTTTAAGGGGTATATTTGTCATTTTCTTTAAATTTGTAAAGGACAATTAGATCAGTGACATGCTTCTGCCATTTTTTAAATTCACTACATTCAAATGTCCTTTAATAATTTTGACAGTCTTTTTCTGGAATTCTTCCCCAAACTTATGTCTTATTACACAAAATGTTTGATTTGTTTAAGTTTTACAATGATGATTTCTTTTTATATGAATACAAAAACCAATAATGCAAATTTATTTCCTTGACGTCTTTCGCATTTTTGCCCGATGTGACAAAAGGGTTCTTGTCTTCATCATCAGCAAAAACGTTGTGAACGAAAATGTTGGTCAAGGCATCAAGAGACTTTTTTATTTATGAGCACTCAAAGTGATCGTCTCTCTTAAAATGTATTCAATCTTTAGTTCAACATGTTTTGAAGGACTAATTAATTCCATTGGATTAGTTCAACATGTTTTGAAGGATTAATCAATCCTTTCCGTTGGACCTAATTTTTATTAGTGGAGACTATATGTTAAACAGTCTAACTTTAATTGAAGGACCAATAGACTTAACGGCCACTGCACCATTTTAAAAATTCACATGCATTTTTATACCATTTTCTCACAAATAAGAATGTATATCTCTAGTGACTTATTATTATAAGTACAACAATTTCTCAAGAGAAAATTCATCCATTAGTTGTTATAATTTGCGTATAATTATTCGAATAGGTTCTTATACTTGTTTTAAATTTTATCCCTATAGTTGAGGCTGTTCACAATTATATGGTTAAGTTGATCCCTATTAATTGTTAATTTTGAACTCGGACACCATCTTCCAAATGCTTGAGGCTTAATTGTGATGTGTGTATGGCCTCATTTTATTTTATGTTTATGTCATAGACATTCATTCTAGCATATGTGTGTTGTTAACTTTTAAATGTATAGGAATTAATTAATCGACATGCCTAATAATTTTGGTAACTGAGAGTTTAACTATTTAATTAATTTAAGCATGAGATTTTGGGTTTGAATTCATATACACACACAGATCTTAAAACAAGAAAACATTTTTTGAATCTGAAACAATTTCTTGATTAACACCGCTCTCAAGGTTGCAGAGGCAATAATGCAAAGATTCCACTGCAGGGAAAATTTCAGTTTACCCCCATAATAAGGAATTAATCTCAGATTCCCCCAAAACATTCTGAAATTTCACTGCACCCCCAAGGGACTAAAGTGAAATTAAATGTTTCAGTTAAAAGACCAAAATATCCTTATTGAATTTTGTACTGGATTTTCAAGACACATATGAAGAATTTCTAAGACATATATGAAAAATTTCCAAGACATTTATGGGAAATTTTCAAGACGCATATGAGGGAACTTTTCAAAACATTTGTGCTTATTTTCAACATCAATGTGAGTATTTTCAAGTCTCAAAAATCATGGAATTCAACACTAAAATATCCAAAATTTCACAACTTATTTTCAAGACATATATGAAAAATTTTCAAGACACATATGGAGAATTTCCAAGACACATATGAGAAATTTCCAAAATGTTTGTACTTCTTTCAATAAGGGCATTTTGGTCTTTTAGCTGAAACATTTAATTTCACTTTAGTCCCTTGGGAGTACAGTGAAATTTCAGAATGTTTTGGGGGAATCTGAGATTAATTTCTTATTATGGGGTAAAATGAAATTTTCCCATTCACTGCATTGCCTCCTCCCCCCATCAACAAAGTTTAATGTCGAAAGAAATAAGTTCCAAATAAGATAAAATAAAAATATTATTTTGATATTCTTTTGTTTTTGGATAAAAAATTACATATAAAGTACTATTAGTTTAATCTATTAATTTTATAGAATTTTTTTCAATTCTTTAACCTTAACCTGGTTACACTGAAATATTAATTTTTTCGTGTCAATAATTATTATTTTTAAGATATTAAACTTGATATTTTAACATTTAGAATATTTTATTACATTTAAAATTTTAATATCAATATTCATAGAATGAAACTATAAAGATATTTGAGTTTAAAAACTCAATAGACATTTTATAAGGTTAATTTTTTTTTTTAATTTGTCTATCAAAAAATTTTAAATGATATTAATTTGTCTATCAAAAAATTTTAAATGATATTTTATGTCAAGTAGTCGAATGACTAAGAATATATTTTTACAAATAGAAAAAGCAATGCACACAATTCATGACAAGTAAGCATTTTTTTTTTTAAAAAAATGATACTACCATTTTACCCTACCAAGGCCAATTAGGGGTTTGGCAAGTTTCGTCTTTAAAAATAATATCTTACTATATTTCTTCTCGTATACTCTTTTTCAAACTAGTTTACATTAATAGCCATATAAAGTAACAAGGACCAGATTAATTAACCAAAAATAAAAAAACAACAATAAAATAAATAGAAAAAATTAATTACAGCTCCCATATTATATTGTTATAAAGGCACAAAACTTATCACTGACCCAACATTGTTAGTTATCAAGAGTTTATTACAATTATGAGTGGTACTCGTAATGATGTTATAAATATCCTAAAAGTTGTAGCCGTTTTGTCAAACATTATTAGTGACCAAGAATTTAAACAGTTATGAATTGTTAGAACTTATTATAGTTAAGGTTCTAAAGAACTTCATTTTAATTAAGGGATTTTGTGAGACCTTATGAGACATGTAATTAATTTCTCTAAGTAAATATATATTAAACAAATAATATGAATCAAATTTCTTTAAGTTCAGCCAAATGCCTCAATGTCCCAGGAGTTGGTCCAATGGAATAGGTTGGTCCAATGGAATAGTTAACTCCAAGTAACGTAGTGAATTATTGTTTGAATTATCATATGAAAATAAGTCCACATTTAATACTCATTAATGGATCGAACAAGGTTACGGTAGAAGAGAAGATCATAATGTGACAAGCTCGCATTGATACCCCCACATTAAGGGTTCAAGTGTATCGCAACCTATTGGTAAAAAAAAAAAAAATGTATTCCATCCCGGCCATCCCTTCTCGAGCCTGATCATATTAGGACGCGACAAAAGATGGGCTGGAAAGGGACGATGGGATGTGATGCAGGATGGGGGATTGGGGGTACATTGATCCTATATCTTGTGTTTGCTTCAAAATTTACCATTACAACCATGTACAAAAGGCCTTGTATCAAACAACTCATCTTTACCACTTGACCCATTAAAAAAGAACCTATGTAACCCATACTTCCATTATCATTGTATCCATTATCATTTTTACTATTTCCCCTGCCCATACGCCATAGCCTCCTTTACTTTTATTCCTCTTTAAATAAAAGATCTAATTGATTTTTTTTTAAGAAATTAAGAAAGTTAAATGAGTTACTTAACCATAACGTATTTTATGTATTATTAGATTATAAGTTGAATAAATTAGTTTAAAGAAAAAATTCAAGCAAATCAATTTTTAAATAACTTATTTACCTTTTTTAGGATTTTCCAAAAAAATCAATTACGTCTTATATTTAGAAACGGAGAGAGTGCTTTTTTACCCACATGTCACAATCATCATCATTCATCAAAATAAGAATGGATTAAGGGTTAATTTTTCCCTAAAAGTTTTTGCTCAAAAGCAATAGTTTTACCTTGGAAAGTTTTTACCCTATTCATTGACAATTATTTGTATCAGTCTAAAAATTATCCCAGGGAAAACATTAACATTTATTATTTATTGCAAGTTAATTTCTTCATAACAACGTTTATTCATCTATTATTATTAGCTTAATCATGTTGTGCCATTAGGTAGTCATCCGCATGAAAACTACTCCCTCTTATCTCTAATATGATAAGAGTGGATATTTAACTGATATGGATAGAATAAAAAATTAATTAAATTTATTAATTTAAATAAATATAACACGATCTATAAAAACATTCTAATATAACATTATATCATATGTTTTGGTAAGGACAAGAGATAACATATGCTTGTATTAAATTACATGGCATTGAAAGACTTTTTGTCTAACAATTCTTAAATCATATTATTACTAATTAAATCAGATTCTAAACACAAATCAATGCTACAATAAACCTATAATCAAGGTCTCATAACTAACTCGAATATAATTTGTCAGCATTTTATGTTGAAAAGAAAGAATCAATATATTTTCTTCAAAGAATCGTTATGTTTTCTTCCACTTGCCTAATGCTTCATCTCTTTATATATCTTTTCTAACCATTGTATACATCTTGTCATCCTAATACCAAAAAACACCCTTAGAAGTACTTGGTATTTTTTTTTATTGCCTAGTGTAGTGGTCAAAAAATAGGAAAGAAGAAATTATATGTGTTTTCTTTATAAATTCAAGAGATTTACAAGAACAGAGTAAAAATGGGTCACCATCAATCTAAAGCAAATATCAGAAAATACGATGGATCACAAAGATTCGAATTACAAGATCAATATAAAGAAACTAAATACAAAACGAGATGAATAACGAAGTTGGAAAAGAAAAGTTTCAGTGAATAGAATCGTTTTAATACTCTTGAAGGCAATGATTTTCTTTAGGAATGTTCAGATCCCCTTCTTCATCAGCTTCCCTTTCTTTTATTCCCTCCTAGTCTGAAATGTCGTTGCTGAAAACATGGAGAACGGTCCCGGATCTTCCTCTCTCATTGTTCGTTACTACCTTTTTCCTTGCTTGGATTTAATAACTAATTACTCGCTGGATTGCAGGATTAATTGCTTTGGGTGTTACTTCCTTCTCTAGCTGCCACACGGTCCCTGTTTAAAATAATTCCGTTGAATCCACCGCCTGGCTTTGTATACATACATTGATGGTGCAGGTCTTCTCGTAACAGGGTGTTGTTTGTTCCAGGATGATACCTTTGTGATTAGGCCCATGATAGACATGTTGCTTCACTATATGGGTTGGCTCTCGTGAAGTTACCTCTTCGGCTCAGGAGAATCAGTGCCACTCTGGGAAGTAGGAAGGAAATTTTGGGGGCTCACATAGACCATAATTTTGTAAACCATAAATCTGCACAAATTAATGACAAGTCAGAAACAAACCAATGACAACATTTCAGAAATAAACAAGAACTCCTAGTAAAAAAATTATATCATAGTAAACAAACAAACACACTCACCATCATAGTTGTTAAACCCGGACCGGATCGGCAGGTTCAGACAGAAAAATGGGGAACGACACTAGGTCCAATCCAACTTGTGCCATAAACTAGGTGTTTTGAGACTCGACGTGAACCGTCATAACTTGGTGTAAACGCCACAACCTGAAGAACCCGGTTGGTTGGGCAGTTCACCGAGTTATCATTAAAAAAACCAACCTTGTCATTTTTTTACTTCTCTCCGTTTCCTTTCAAATTTCAGACAAGCATCCATATTAGAAGAGATGAAGAAGAGAGGGAGTAGAGATGAAGAGAAAGCGAGGAGATATGAACAACAAAGGGAAGAGAAGAACAACACAATCGGGGATCTAAGATCTAAGGAAAGACAATGGTGCTAAGATTTGAGATCTATAAAGATAACTTCTCTTGGTGGCAGTCAAAGACGAAGGCTTGGCAAAGATTGCAAAGATTGGTAGCAGGGGAGAAAAGAAATCACAAGCAAGATGAAGTTTTTTTTACAAGATGCTCAAGAAATAGAAAAGCTAAGTGAGAGAAAGAAAGCAGTGCTTTATGCCTCGAGTATGTCATGTGTGACGACTATAGGAAGGAATGCAAGTGAAGAGTGTAAATTAAGGTTAGCTTAAGTGTTAATGGACTTGGGCCATGCTTACTAAAGAAATTTGACCTTTTTTGTTCAACAAGAAATTTGCCTTTTAAAATTAATAAATGAAAATTTGTGTCTTAAATATTTAAAACAATTTATATAACTATTTGATTATTTAATAGATGGATAATATGATGAGAATTTAAATTATTTTTTAATTTTTTATTCTCACTCTCGAGTTGACTCCAGTCAGATTCACTGACCCTTAACCCACTGTCTTGGCCGGGTCAGGTCCGGTCTTAGTTTAATAACTTTGCTTATCATTTGGAAGCATCAACAACTCCCACATTCCTCCTCCCTTAAGCTTTCCTTTCTTCAACTCTTTCTAGTAGCCTTCAATCGACTTGCAAGGAGCAGAGATCAACAATAACTGCTATGATGCCAAAGGGGTTTTAATAGCTTGATCCCATGCAATTTTTACTTGTAACAAGAGTTATAAATGCTTTTAGAGTTTGCATTTTGGTTGAGACTAGAATAAGAAACAGGAAAGAGTGGCATAAGAAAATAGACAACCTTATCAATTTATGGCTTCTATTTAAAAGAACAAACATGAAGGAGTGAGGGAATGAGCTTCGTAAAATCATCATAATTGTGTTTCAATAGGGTATCTTTACATCACTTTTATCTCCCAAGTCCCATTCTAATTCTTCCTCTGTCTCAGAAATCTATTAAGCTATCTTCTAAAGCCTTTTCACAAACCTGGTTCTCAGATCTATCCATACTTTCCCTACCATGGCGTGAACTAGCTCCATGCTATTAGAACAATTTCATTTTCATCTTACTATCCCAAGCGTTAATGGCGTGAATCATGTTGACACTACTACAAAATATATATTTCACATCCCCAAACAACGTCTATTATATAGAAAACTGACATTAAAAAAAAGCGGTGTTTCCCTGAGAAACATTTTTTATTAAAATTTTTTGAAAAAAAGGCGTCTTTTTTCCCTCTCTTAGCTAAGAAACAATGTCACAGGTTTTTGATATGTGACGTGGAAAGAAGAAACAATGTCACATGTTTTTTGATATGTGACATGGTTTCTTTCTATGTCACATATTAAGCATACATGTGACATTGTTTCTTAATTTTTTTGAAAAAAAGGGCGCATTTCCCCCCCTCATCTCCCTATTTCCCTCTCTTAGCTAATAACTTCTTTGACTCGATCAAAACATCAGCTCCCTCAATTCCTCTTCTTCCTCCCAAACCCTCAGCTCCCTCACTTCGTCTTCTTCCTCCTTTTCTTTTGTTCTGTTACTTCTTCAGGTTTAGCTCCCCTCTCTCTCCTTTTGAGTTTTTGCTTTCTATGTACTGCATTTTTGTATCTTTACATTTTTCTCTATCTTCTTATTTTGGAGTTCTAAGCTCTTTTGTCGAGCATTCTTAGTTACTGAAATGTGTACACCTTCAATGGCAGGTATGCGTCTTTGTTTCTTCAATGTCATTTTCCTGACCGATTTGTTACATTAAGTGATTTACTTTTTCAATTAGAAGAATCCGATTTCCAGGTTGTTCTTGAAATTGTTCTTGTTTGTTTTCCAATTTGATTCTTGACTTCTCTGAGAGTGCTGGCTGTCACCCAAGAGGGGGGTGAATTGGGTGATAGGATAATTTCGTTTAAAAACTTGTTTTTCTAAAATATATTGAAGGCAAGCTCTTTCAAAATTATTAAATGTACAAGAGATATATATAATGCAGATATGTTGGAAACTATGAGAGATTAGGGAAGAGGTAATGCACACAGAATTTATCCTGGTTCGGTCAACCCAGACCTACATCCAGTCCTCAGGCTCCACCTGAGATTTCCACTATCCTCTTGTTTAAAACGGGCACAAGAGAAGCCTACCACAGGTTTTACGAACACAGGTTCACCTGCCAACCTTTACAGAGTTTTAGAATCTCTCTAAACACTCCCCCTTACCACCTGTAAGGTTACCACCCTGTTCCTAAAGCACTAAGCTTTGGAACAACCTCAAACAGTAGAGGATTTTAACAATAGGGTTCACTCAATGAACGGATTGTGATAAACACTTAAGTACAGAGTAATGTATGATGAAATACAACTTCTAGAGCTTAAAGATTTGATCTATGGTTGCTCTAGCTCTTCTTATCTAATGCTCTCAATCTGAGTAATTTGCAATTCTATATAATGCTCTGTTCATTACTAGTTATATTCAATCGTTGATCCTCTTTTTCTGGAAGCAGATCTTTTTCTATTTATGTCTTCAAAGATTGTCCTTTGATTCAGCTTCATATGATCGTTAGAATATGGTCGTTGGAAGTCCATAGCCGTTGGGGATAGATATTATTTATCAGCTGATTCAAACTTCTGAACTGTCCAAGCGTAGAGTAGGCTAGACTGAGCGTTCTGAACACCTGTACTTTCATAGCAGCTTTTTCAGTAGCGCTAGCATGCTTTGCTATCGCTAACTGCATAGTATAATTTCTGCATTTGAGCTGTTAGCTAAGCAAGTAAACATTCAATGCACAGAAGATGCTATCGCAACCTTAGTCTATTAGCTCAACGAGATAGAGACAATAAATATATGTTATATTGAAAGCATTCTCTATCGATAGACAAGAGCATTATCGCTAATACATCCCTTGAGAGCAATGCTTAGAGTTCTAGCAATATCTTACTAACAAATATTTTACTATCGATAGCTAATCCAATTATCGCTAGTTACTTGATTGCTTATTAGCTTTAAGGATACAGATACAAGTATTCAGAGGTATTTCAAGGTATCCTACTATCGATAGCTAAACTTGTTAGCGCTAGCAACAATGTTGGCTCATTTGACTCTTGCTCTCAGGCACTAGCTATTTAAATGATTATTATCTGAAGCACTTTTGTTATCGATAGCTTAACCTGTTATCGCTAGCTGAGTTATCAATGAGCTTCTAGCGATGAATTCTTTCTTTAGCGATAGTGAATGACTTAGCGATAGATATCAACTTTGTTATCTCTAAGTCTTCACTTACTATTCCTTTCTATCTATTAGCTATAGAGATTCACTTAGCGATAGAGATATTCATTCTTATTGTTCTGCTAAGCTATCATTTTTCATTAGTGATGGATCTTGATTCTTGCGATAGAGAATCTGTTACCTATCAGTTTTTACACGATTAAATCAGAGGTAACTTATGCTTATGTTTTCTATGAGGTCAGTCTTCATCAAAACTTAAGATTCTAACATTCTCTACATTTCAAAGTTAATTTTTCTTTCAGATTTGGTTAGTAGAAATCAGTGAGCATTGTACAAAATACTAAGTTGTGTAAAAATGGAATTTTTTGTTTGTGTATTAGTAGCAAAAGTCACATGTATATATGTTTAGTTTGATTAAATTAGTTATATCTCTGGTTGATGGTTTACATCTATTAACGTTGTAATAATCTGTTTCCATCAGCAATGCAATGCATGAAAATATTGGGGGGGGGGAAACAAAAAAGAAACTATTTTTTTTAAAAAAAATAGAATTCACGTCACATACTAGGGTAATAAGTGACATGGTTTCTCCTAGCAGGAGAAACCACGTCACATGTTTTATAACATGTGACATGGTTTCTCTACAAAAGAGAATTCACGTCACATGTGTAGAGAAACCATGTCACATGTTATAAAACATGTGACGTGGTTTCTCAGTCATTTAAGCAAAAAAAAATTAGCGACTTATTTACGTCTCTTGTTTCATAACATGTGACGTGGAAAATCTGACTTTCCACGTCACATATTTTGTGTGACGTAAAATATCCATTTTTTCTAAGTCACTACTTTTCATGTCACATAAAAAAGTGACATTAAAACCCCTAAATAACATACTTAAAAACCCCTTTCTGTAGTAGTGTGAAACTAGGAACATCGAACCATTTTATCTGAGATTCATTTTTTGCATACAAAGGAAGTACTCCAATTCTCGAAATCTTCACCAGATGTAAACCTTCAAGAAACTCATGAAAAACATGTCAAGTGGGTTCATCCCAATTTGAATATCAGCGAAGATGGCATACTTTTGGTTTTGATTCAAGCTTCGATCGAAGCTAAGGAAGAGATTAAGGGTCACCACCAAGCTCATCGTCCAAAATTGCGTGGCAAAAGTTCTGGTGGTCAAACAAAATTGCATCAAAATAAATTATCATCAAAATAAATCATCATCCTTGTAAAATCATAGATCTAAAACTTTTCTCCCTCTCCCTCAACAGTATGGTCTATGATTTTTGTACCATTTGATGATAATGATGAGGGGGGCCAATGCCGCCACCGCCAGGGCGGAGGAGGAGGAGGGTTACCACCGTGGGGTGTCTGCAATGGGTAGTTGATGGCGATGGGCCTGCCAGATCTGTCATCGTTGCTATCGTATAATCTTTCTCTGAATCTATGCCTTATGGTGTTGGTGAAGATTCAAACAAAACAAAAAAGAAAGAAAGGGAAAGTAAGGCCACATATGGAGGGTGTTGATTGGTTGAGAGGATGGGGTGGTAATTTGTTATACTGCCACTTGTTGTTGCCAGCAAATCAACATAAATGACGTGGACTCATGACGTGTCCCCACGTGGCAGGGACCTAACGGCAGTTAGCTCATATCTAATTGTGTTGGTCATTTTGTTCACTTTTAAAACTTGTTTGGAATCTAAGATGCCATTTATTAATATTTGTGACAGATGATACTTAGCCCATATTTTATTGGTCAAAATGATCTTTAACCCTTAATTCATTGATTTTTGGCTTGGACAACCGGCCACAACTCCCACCTTCATAATACTACACAAAAATTTCACATGACAATTAAAATAACTATAAATCTAACAAATACAAACCCAAGTAGAGCTGAAAACAATATAAAGGAAACATCAATGACTAACATCAAGAGGAATGACTTTTTCATCATTAGTAACCACATCATTCATGAAGCGCATGATGTAGGACCCACAATCATTATCATTCAGCACTGTAACAAAAACACCAAATATTATATCAAAAACATGATAACTTTTACGTTATTAGTTAACTAGTTTGTTTTAAAAAGTTGAATAAAAAAATATAAAACCTTGACTTTTTGCCACATATAGGCGTTTTTCGGGGGAGATGTCTTGGAAAAACTCAATGATCAACCGCCCTGAAAATCATTCAATGCACTGAAGATTAAACAAAGTAAATTAATTAATTTTATTATCTAGGGTCAAAAAATCACAAATAATATAACACGTTTGAATGTTAACAAGCACTTATTGAAGATGAAAAACAAATCAGGACGGTCTAATGGTTGATCAAGCCTCAAAGGATTCAAATAGTAAATCGTAGGATCCGAGTGTGCAATCGCATTGATCACAATTAAAATCCAATGTGCACTAAAAAGTGTTAAAGAGTTATGATAAAGTGTGTGTATATATATAATTGAGGGACATATAATGAAAGCTATAGACTTACCCTGTATGAACTGGAGCTAATAATAATGTTTTATCTGTTGTTTTTTTTATAAAATTAAAATAGTGTTTAATTAAGTCCGACTGGGTTTGAATACGCACGCCCTCATGTTGTGCTATATGGGCCCATGAATGTGAAATCGACTGGGTTATAACTCTTATAACATTAAAAGTAACCAAAATGGCAATGCATCCCTGATCCATATATTGATGACCGGAGCACTAACTCATTATTGATTAAGCACTTCTTTAACCACTTCCATGGAAATATGCTCACTCATATCACGCACACCATATATGTTCCTATCGAACGCAATCTCTACAAAATCCTGGGCCGATACATCAGTTACAATCAATTGCAATCAATCACGACATGACAATACATTTGGATCTTGACTAACTAGAGTGCTGGTTGAACTCTTTTGTAGATAGATAAGATAAACGACCAGAATTGTTGCCAGCTGTAACATCCCAAATTTTTAGATAATTATTAATTGTGGTTTTGAATGGATTTTTTAGGATTGAAGGTGATTTTTAGGGGATTAATTAATTGCAAGAGAAAGAATAGGCAATAATTAACTACAAGAGAAAGAAAGAGATTCGAATTTTAAAACTTGAAACTCCTAGAATCTAGGAATTTTAAATATTTGTGTTTTAAATGGATTTTTGTAGATTTAAAGTCATTTTTAAGGGATTAATTAATTGCAAGAGAAAGAATAGGAATAATTTTCCACCAGAGAAAGAATAAGAGATTTAAATTTTAAAACTTGAGATTCCTAAAATTTAGGAATATTTGAATATTATTGCAAAATAAAAATATTTGTATATGGCTCAAAATTACTTAGCTAATTGTGTAAATTTTAGGAGAGTTACATGTTGTTCCTGTATGAGATTAATTTGAATAAATATGGCCCCCCACTTTCTCATTTATTCTTTGCTGATGATTTGGTCATTTTTGCGGAGGCAAGACTGGATCAAGTGGAGGTAATAAACGATTGCTTACGCTCCTTTTGCGATGCTTCCGGTCAGAAGGTTAATATGAGTAAATCCAGAGTTTTCTTCTCACATAATATTAACCATAATATTAAGATGCAGCTGAGTGAGAGTCTGGGTTTCACTATGGCAGCTAATCTCGGCAAATACCTAGGGGTTCCCTTACATCATGAAAGGGTCAAGAAAGAAACATATCAATTTGTTATTGATAAAGTAAAACAAAGATTATCCAACTGGAAGGGTTATTCTTTATCTCTTTCAGGTAGGAATGTATTGATAAAATCAGTAGCTATGGCAGTCCCTAATTATGTGATGCAAACCTCTCTCTTACCTGAAAGTTGCTGTAAGGAGATTGATCGTAGTGCTCGTAATTTCCTATGGGGTACTACTCCAGAAAGAAAATGTGTCCACTAGGCTTGAGGCACTCATCCATGCAAAATCGAGCGTTCATGATGAAGGTGGGATGGCGCCTTATTTCTAATCCCAATGCATTATGGGTGAGAGTGATTAGAAGTAAATATAAGTGTGGAAGTGATCTTATCCCGTGCATAGACATGAAGAAAGCAGGTTCTAGAGTGTGGAGTGGTATAAAGAACACCTGGAAGGAGGTGAATGACGGGGTGGAGATTGTTCAAAGGCAAGGAGTTAATAGACCGAAGTGGATTCATGAAAGAAGTGGTAATTTTACAGTCAAATCTGCATATAACCTGCTTACGGGTAACCTAAGTATGGGAGGTTCTGAGTGGAGTAAATCATGGAAGCTTCAAGTGCCATTGCGGTGTAAAACTCACATGTGGCTTTTACTACATGATAGACTCTTAACAAACCACTCACTCTTCAGGAGGCATATTCACCCTAATGGGATGTGCCCTATATGTTAGAATTTAGAAGAAACGGTCCTCCATATATCAAGGGATTGTAACAGAGCCAAGGAAATATGGTTGGGTCTGGGGGTGTCTAGTGGAGACGATCTATTCTGGGAAAGTAGTTTGCAACGTTGGCTGAAGCTCAATTTATTTAACTCGAGTGCAAAGGAGTTTGGACGTTGGAATATTATTTTTTCTGTAACCTATTGGATCTTATGGAGGCGTACGAATGAGTCCGTCCATCAGAATGTTTCCTCATCCATACACGAAGCTTTAGCGGAGATCCGAGGAATCATCCGCTACATGATGTGCATGAAATTTTTTCAAGTAAATTCTCTAGGGAACACCCGAAGAGAAAGAAACCAGATGCAAAATTTAGAAGGTACAGCAAGAGTGTATGTAAATGGAGCCTTCTCTTACCACACAGGAGCTGCGGGCTGTGGTGGTGTGATCTACAATGGAGGTGGCCATATAATTGAAGCTTTCTCTTGTAAGCTACAGGATATTGCTGCTATCAGCTCGGAACTATGGGGTTGTATTTGGGGTCTTCGGAGAGCTTGGGATTTGGGCTTAAGAAGGATAGATCTTTTTTGTGACTCAACAGAGGTGCTTTCACTGGTAGGTAAAGATGATGTTGACTTGCACGAGGATAGAGAGCTGATATGCGTATTGCGAGAGATGTTAGCGCAGGCTTGGAATGTATCTCTCAGATGGTTGAATCGTGAGGAGAATCAAGTGGCAGACTTTTTTGCTAGACAGGCTCTAGGTCTTGGGCCAGGTCTCCAGATTTTTCAGAAGGAAGCTGCGGCATATATTCTGAGCAATGAAGGATTCACCTAGTGCTGATTCATAGTTTGTACTTTTTTGTTTTTTGTCGTATGGTTTATATTTCCCAGTTTATCAAAAAAAATTAGGAGAGTTACATGTTAATATTAACAATTAAATTGTTCATATATATATGATAATATATATAAGTATATATATATATATATATTAAAAAAGTTGAAAGAGGGAGCACATGGCTTCCCTTTAAATTAAACCCAAAAAAATATGTGTATGGAAAATTGGAAATATGCCTTGTGGGCCGTTGGCCCTATGGAACGTTAAGATAGGGAGGGGGTTAATTAATACCCTCAATCCCTCATTCTTCACCATACACATGCACAACAAATCTGAGAGAGAGGGTCAGTGGCGAGTGGACTGCACAAGGTCAACCGTTTTATTGCTACTTTCAGTCTAAATTGCATCTTTAGAGATCATTTTAGTAAGTAAAACTACTTCTATTCAGAAAACTCTCTTCATGAAAGTTTTTCTACTCATTTAGATCTTTCTAATGTATACATTCTTGAAGTAATTAGAGCAAAATTTTGGGTGTGGATTTGAGGTGTGTGTTGAGTTTTGACAATAACTGATTATAGATTTGTTAAGGTGAATTAATAGGTTTATTTTATGGGTTTAGATTTGTTTATTGGGTGACTTGAGAATTTAAAATAGTTTTTTAAAATTTAAAAATTTGGGGTTTGGTCTTGATTTCGAAAATCCAAGTTTGCAAGAGGAGTTTTATATTTTCAATAAGCTTATTAGTAATGAATAATGATTTCTAAACTATGAAATCTTTTGGATCTTGGTTAAATTAAATTTTGGCTTATCAAAGTTTCAAGGATCATGAGAATTTTGGGTGTATTTTGAAGATATGTATTGTTAAAAGGTTTTAGTTATTTAAAAGAGTTTATTGATGTTGGATGATGGTTTCTAATGCTTTAAATTCTTGGATGATGGCTAAATTCAAATTTTGGTCTTATAAAGTTTTGAATATTTAATCTTATAAAAAAGGGTTATTGAATGATAATCTTATTTAGGATGCTCCAATAGTTGTAATAGTTTGAAGGGAAAATTCCAAATAAATACCCCTCAAATATCAAAAGGATAAAAAGGTACCTCCAATATACAAAATAAAGGACATAAAAGGGATCTTTCCCAATTTGGGATAAACAATTTTAAGGCAAAAACACCAAAATGCCGATGTCTCCATTCACTTTCAAAGTGAAGTGGTTAATGGCTATACTAGAGTGGTTAATCGCTATACTGAAGTGGTTAATTGCTATACTAGAGTGGTTAACAACTTTCACAAATATAAGAGTATTTGAGCCTATCTAATGAATCAGTGAAGTAATTAATGACTATGCTGAAGTAGTTAGGGTGTGTTTGGATTACTGTTGGAGAAGTGACTTTTTTTAGAATGACTTTTTTTAGAAGTGACTTTTGGATAAAAGTCATTTGTGTGAAGTGATTTATGTTTGGATTTGTGATGATAGAAGTGACTTTTTTTCAATCTGAATTTTAGAATCATGTTTGGATGATTATATTGAAAAGCACGTTTAGATGAAAAATTACTAAAAAGGGCATTATTTTCATTAAATAATACATATATAATATGCATATATTCTTATTAAAGGCTTAGTTTTTCCCTTATTTTCAAGAAAATAATTTTAAAAAATAATATTTTTTGCTCAAAGGAGTATATTAGGGGAGAAAGTAGTTAGAAATTGTTGTGGTAAATTTTTGGAGATAAAAAGAAAATTTTAGATTAAAAGAAATTATCTTATTTGAGAATTTTAGAGGTATAACAGTCTAATTTTCCTACTCAATTTATTAAATAATACATAACAAAAGGCGTGGGACCCACCAGAAGTCAGAAGTCAGAAGCCAAAAGTAACTTTTTTTTGCTTCTGACTTTTGCCGTTACAGAAGTCATTTTGGACCAAAAGTCATTCAGGAAATAAGTGCAACCAAACATATTTTTTTTTCAAAATGACTTTTGCCTTTTAGGATGTGCTTCTAGGATCCAAAAGTAGGATCCAAACACACCCTTAATCTCTATACTAAAGTGGTTAATTGTTATATTAGAATGGTTAACAACTTTCACAAAAACAAGCATAACTAATGAATCAGCGAAGTGTCTAATGGCTATACTAGAGTGGTTAATGACCATACCTGAATGGTTAATGGAGACAGGGGCATTTTGGTCTTTTTACCTTAAAATTGTTTATCCCAAATTGGGAACGATCCCTTTTATGTCCATTTGCCTATTGGAGGTACCTTTTTGTCCTTTTGATATCCGAGAGGTATCTATTTGGAATTTTCCCTAGTTTGAATTATGAAAAGGGATGATGTTCGGGGAGATTGAATGAATGATAGTAAGGGTTGAGATAGAAATTTTGTGTTGGCCTAGAGTTTGATGTCCACCTAGGTGGATTATGAGTGGCCTAGGTGATGATAATATGTTAGTTGTTGATCATATGACGGTTTGTGTTATCGAGTAATTAACTTAGTTTGGTTGCATGATTGGTTGTTGTTGATTTTAATTCGAGTTCGTAGAAAACCGGACTAGCTTTGTTGTAACACTAAAGTACTCCATAAGGTAACTGTAATTGGCAGGGCTGCATAAGAGGGGGGTGAATTGTGCAAACTAAAACTTCAATCACTTGAGACACAAAGCTTATACTGGTTCAGCCTAAACTTTTGGCCTACGTCCAGTTCTCCAACCTTCAGTTGGGTTCCACTAATCCCTCAAGATTCAAACAGGCTCTTGAGTGCCTTTATAAGTGATTACACAGCAAGAACTCTCTCTTACTAATCACTCCCCCTTACAACTTCTAAGAATACACCCTACTCTTAAGATCCTACTATTTTAAGAGTAATCCTCACTAGAAATGTGATTACAGAAAACTTGTTCACTCACTGAACAGATTGTGATACACACTGAAGTACAAATTCACTGAATGATCTCTCTAAGAGCTGGTAAGTATTGAATGCAGTAAGTGTAACTCAGTAAGAATAATCAATGCTCATCATCAATACATCACCAACCTCTTCATCAAGGCTTTTATACTCGTATATGAAATTCTGCCCGTTGATGAAGTTATAGCAGTTGCTTGATTTTAGGTGAGATATGATTGAAGATGGATTATGGAGAAGAGTGTGTTCTGGGTAGCATTAACTCCTTTGTACTTGGTTTGCTTCAGTTTATCTCTCTTCATTAATCGCAGAACTTAGTTGTTAAATCAAACGGCTCTAATGGCAGACTTATGTGTCTAACGATAACTTCTTAAAATAGGTCTAAACAACTTCTGTACTTGAAAGCTAAAAGTAGGCTTGTCCATTCAGTTTGAATTAAATCTATCGCCACATCGATCATAGGCTCTGATCAATCACATGTTCTAGTTCCTGATCGACCACACATGGATCACTCATCGACCATGACCTACATCACTGAATATGTAGTTAGAAAATATCTCGTCTCATCGATCACAGGGGGTCCCTGATCGATTAGACTTATCCAATTGATTGCACTCAAATTACATTCAGATTATAGCCTTTATTTGATCGATCACACATTGTCCTCTGATTGATTAAGCCTGTCTGATCAAATTAGAAATAGATTAGTCTTGAGTTATTCTTTAGTCCTTCTGATCAATCATAGGGGAGGTCTGATCAATCAAGCTAATCTAATCGATTACACTAAGTTCTTCTGATTCCTCTAATCGATCATACTAGCACTTAGTTCATTTTTCACTTTCTCTAATCGATCACAGGGGTCCCTGATCGCTTAGGCGCTTATGATCTTAAATTCTAATCTGTCTCTGATCTATCCTTGATCGATTAGGCAATACTTAGAATTTTCTATCAGATTGTTTCTAAGTTATTCCTGATCCTTACCCAACCTTTCTTTATGCCTAAGTTATGTTTAGTTATCATCAAAACTCATTATTCTAATAGTAACAACTTCCTTGTCTCCAATTGCTGTATGATGAGTTGGTAAACTCCATACTGGTTGGTTGTGGAGCTTGGGCTCGCATGCCATACTAAATGAGTAATGATGAATGTTTATTCCATCACTCTGTAATGTGGAAATAGCATGTATTGGGTGTTGTTTGATGTAGTAATTGTATGTTGATAAAGATCATTCCTGTATGTATATGTGGTTACACTTGAGTATGTATGGTTAATGGTGGTAGAGAGCATGTTGTATTTAATAACCATCATGTACAAGCATGATCATTTTGTTTATGGTTACACATATATTGCTGTTGGTTGGTATTAGCGCCTGGTATGAGTTTAGCTTCACCCGCTTCTCGTGATGAGATGACCGAAAGACATAGGGTTACCTTTTAGGTTTAGGTCCTGTAGGGACTTACCGACAGTGAAGTCTGATTTCGTTGGTTTCTGTCGGGCCGTAGAGTCTGGTTCCGGTGGCTCACAATTACAAGAGTTTGGTTCCATCATATGTTATGGCGATGGTGAAGTCTAGTTTTAGTGGCTTCCATCAGGTAAAAATTGTTTATTACATTCTTCGGAGGATTATTTACATAATCTGTAAAGATTTGGTGATGCATGCAAATTGTGTTTGTATCAATGCTTATATATGGTTTCATTCATTGAGTATTAAGGAAAATGATTGTAGATTTAATAAAAGCTTATCGTTGGATGTTCCACTTCTTTTGTATTTGTGATAAGAAATTGCTATTGAATTCTCTACTTGATTGTATTAACACACACTCGTGCATGTAGATAATATAGGAACAATAAGTGTTAGTGGGACTTTACCTCATTTGGTTATTCTTAAGTTTCAGGTCCTAACTCAGAGGGTAGATGGGAAGGAAAAGAGCCAGCCTATCTTTGTTGACTTGAGGTTGTTGCTGTGTTATTTAGGGTATCGTATATTGCCACATACTATAGATTAGGCATGTATGCTTGTAACTTCCACATTTAAGTTATTATTCTGAATTACTATATCTGTTACTAACTTTCTAAGACTAGTCCCCTTCTAGCATATGTGGCTAGAGGCTTTATGTTTGTGTTATTTTGTTGATAGTCTTTATTTTAATTTGACATCTCGTTTCCATTTTATCATGGTAAAATTCACATTTGATTACTAGTTTATTTCTTATAACAATGATATATTCTTTTTCTATCATAGCTAGGCTTTATAAATGACTAAACTCTTTTGTTTGACTTAGATAGGCCTTTATATTCAACATTCTTTTTTTTTGGTAGTAGTTAACTCCTATTAATACTGCCAAGCTTTTAAGAACTATGATAGTCTCTTTGTTATCATAGTTAGGTTTTTAAGTTAATGAAAATTCTTTTGTAACTACGGTAGACCTTTTGGTTTTCACAAGTTTCTTTTTATCATAGTTAGTATTCCATCAGTGTGAATGTTATCTAGAATTTTACACCAGCAACCACTTGAATTATCTCACCCTTAGAATGTGTAGCCTGTAAAAACATGTGATAAAAAATTCAAAAAGTTCTTCCAATACAAAGAATGCTAAAGTAAATCAATTAGTAAATAATTACCTATAATAATGGCTCAACGAGACCTACGAGCCAAGCAACAGAAGCACTAATAACCTCGTGCACCATAGTCATATCATTTGGAGTAGGGAATAATGGTAAATAATCAAAAGTGAATTGTGTAAAACAGTGTTTGAAGAATTGTAAACAATGCCCAATGCAACTGGATGCTTGAAAGATTGATCTAGATATAACATTGACTAAGATTAATAGGCATAGAATTTATAGCCTAAGACTTTGTAAGTACATAAGCCGTATCAAGTAATAAAGAGTCACTACTACACAAAAGGGCTATCGTGGCACTTACATGGGCATAATAAAGACGCTTTCAAAACACCGCGATAGGTTCTCGCAACATCGCGGTGTTATTAAGTGTCGTGATTGGTTTGCCTATCGCGATGCTTATTATACAAAACGCCATGTTAGACACACCTAATGTGGTGTTCATCAAACAAAACACCGCATTAATCATCACCTATCGTGGCGTTTTTATAAATAAATGCAACAATATTTTTTTAAAAAAATAAATTGTTTATTTTTATACAGACCCACCTACATCAGTTCTAAAATTCCAGCTATACTATATACACCAATAACTCATCCAAAGAACATTAACAAATAAACCAACCATTCTAATTAATTGATTAGTTAAATTCAATCTTCCAACAAACTAAGCTAACTAAATTTATCTACATATGTACAATTTGATAGAAAAGTGGGTGTACAAAGCTGCACCATTCTTCAATTAGCTCATCTATTTTTTCCTTCGATAACATGAAGTAATGTCCACCTGCTTAATACTGCACAAAAAGATTTAAATAACAATTAAAATAACTCAAAAACTAACAAATACAAACACAATTAGAATTGAAAAAAATATAAAACTTACATTTAATGGAATGTCATTTTGATAATGTGTTTTAACATCTCCCATGAAGTGTAAGATCCTGAGAAATTACCAAGGTTTAGAAGGCTCTTAATTATAGAAAATAGAGAAAAATTCAATTAGGAATGAATTGTCTGTGGTGTGTCACGGTTTAGAAGGAAGAGTTATAATGAAAATGTTAGGATTTAAACTATGGAATATGGATATTTTGAGGTCTTTTGAGGATTTAGATGAGGAGTAATGTTGGAAATTGAATGGTGATTATAGGTGAATAAAAAAAATTGGGATTATGAGTGGGAAAGATGAATTAAGAAGGGGGAGGAAAATGGAAGATTCTGTGTCTCGCCGTGCAGCCACGGCGAGAGCCTTGGTGAGGACCCGAAATGTTGGCCTCATCTCTATACCTTGCCGTGGGGTGGCCACAGTGAGGGCACGATTTTTGCACTTATATAGTGAGTTAAACATGAAATTAGGGTTAGAATCATTTGGGTTTTTGGCCAAATCAAGTAAGGGCGAGTTTCTCTGCTAGGGTTTCGAATTCTTCAAGGGTTTTGAGCATCAAATCATTCCCTATTGGTAAGAGACCCTCTATATACCATTATCTTCCTCTTTTCTTCTAGTTTTCCTTTCTTTCTTCATGAGGGCAGTAGGGAGTTCGAATTAATGTGTTGGGAAATGATCTTTAGATGCTCTCTAATGAAATTAAAGTCTCCTTTGGTATACCCATGGACTATGGAAGATAAATTATGGATTAGAGCATGAATCATCGTAGTTTTAGGCTTAGAATGATTGGTATACGCTTGAACTCTAAAAGTGGTGGATTAAATTCTGATGTTAGTCTATCGTTGGGATTATCTATGTTAGATTAACATAATTGAGTAGTTAATTGAGTGGAATATAGTGGTTTGTTTGTCATACCAAGAGCGTATAGGCTTGAATATGATAGAGTTGATGTTGAGGGATGTAGGTGAGCATTAGAAATAGGTAATGGGGCTTTAGTAGTAATTTATGCTTTTTTTTGTAGATAGTAATTATGTGTATTACTTGTAGAGTTTGATTCGTGCCAAATAGCACGAAGGGGAAGCTGCGCTGTTGCGAAATCGGTGCAAGCTGCAGGTAACTACTTCTGCCCGTTTGCATGTGTGTGTGGGTTAGTAAGTTTTTGAAATTGATGATTTTGAGATTTTCTATGATATGTATGAACACAAATTCTGAAGCATATTTTATCATATAACGGTTTAGTGGAGTATGTAATTTTGAACTAGCATAATGTGTGTGTGCTATCATTTTTGGAAAAGCTGTTATATTTGGAAGGTTAATTGCATGACTTACCGTTAAGAATCTTGAAATATGTCTAGTTCCTGTGATTGTGGATTGTTGATGACGCTAAGATTTTGTTGTGATTATTTGTGTTTGAACACCGAATAAACAATTTTAATGCCATCGTGCGATGAGGTTCCTTGTAGGCCCACAAGGACTAAATAATATGAAACAGAAAGATGAATTGGGGAGAATGCCCCTAGTCTCAGGCGAGGGTTGTGAGTCCCTACTGGACCGTATGATATCGGTGTTATGGTTGATTGTTTATGTTTTGCCTTGTATTAGATATATGATTTATGAATGAACTTTGAGGAAATTATTATTCAATTATCAAAATGTGTGTAGAGTTATGTGATTATATGTGATGCTGTGATTGTTGATTCTGAAATGATCATATGAGTTGTCAATTAATGATGTTGCTATGCATTTATTTGGCACCTGTCATATGATTTAATACTATATATATATATTTAGTAATACTCCATTGAACACCTTGCTATCACACACCACACATAGACGAGTAGTTAGTGGTTACCTGGGTCTACCCCCATTTTATCTTATTTTTACAGGTCCTAGCAACAAAAAGGGAATCCAAGGGAATGATCCGGAATTACAACACTAGCTTGTGAGTCTTTGGACAAACAGGACAGAGATTATTGCTACTTTTAGGGACATGATGCATGATGATTTTGCTTCCGCTCAATTTTAAGACTTATTTGATTATTTTGATTTAAGGATGTTGTTTTGCAAACATTGTGTTAACCGATGATTGGTTATTTCCTTTTGGGCTGGTCCTGGTCTGGCAGACTTTATTGTTTGATGTTCATCATTTACCCAATTAATTCCTGGATTTGCTTAAGGGCACTTATGGATTATGGTGATTTTATGGATTGTTACTTATGGAGGTTTAAACTTTTGTTATTATCATAGACTTTTCTAATATTCAAGGTGTATGAGTTGATTTATTTAGATGATGGTTTGAAATTTAACTATCCATGTTAGCCTTTTGCCAGTTTTTAGAAGAATTCTTTTCTAACATGGATAATTTGCTCAAAGTATGTTAAATATTTTCTAACCATGATAGATATTCTTTAGTAGTGAAACTATTTTCTATCATGGTTAGACTCTAAACTGTAATTTACTTAAAATTATGAAAAATCATTTTTCTAACTATGTTAGTTATTTTACCAAGTTGAATTCTTTTCTAACATAGTTAGCTGCCAATTGATTTTGTAATTGGTCAAAGGTAATTAAAGATGTATTTAAAAGTATGATTAGGTAGTAGTTGTTACATGAAGTGCATGACATAATACCACATTCATTGTCATTCGGTTGGAAGGGGCACTGTAACAAAAAATACCAAATATCATTACAAAACCATTATTTTTTTAATGTTATGATTAAACTAGATAGTTTCAAAAACTTGAATAACTTATAAAGCTTGGACTTTCTTCCACGTATAGGCATCTATCTTTTAAAAACTTGAATAACTTATAAAACCTGGACTTTCTTCCACATATAGGCATCTATCTTTTAAAAAATAGAATAACTTATAAAACCTGGACTTTCTTCCACATATAGGCATCTATCTAGTCAATGATTCTAGAATAAGTCAACCCTTCTCGAAAACTAGTTAATACACGGAAAACGAAACAAACTAAATTAATTTTATTAGTTAGAGTCATAAAATCACAAATAATCTAACGCACTCAAATAATGTTAACAATCACTTATTGAAAAGGAACATCAAATCTCCATGAATCTCTGGTTCAGCAGATACAATAGGATTCAAATCGTAAACTATGGGACCCGATGGTACTGTTAGATTGATCACAAACAAAATCCAATGTGCCCTAAAATGTTTTAGAGAGTTATGATGAAGTATATATATATATATATCTATAATTGGTAAAAATACAATGAAACTTATAATGCATATAGACTTACCCTATATTAACTTGTACTTTCTTCTTACCCTTCGATTTTGTGGCCTATAAACAATTTAAATAAAAAGTCTAAAAATTCCTTTCAATAAGAAGAATGCTAATTTAAAATTAATTAGTAAATAATCACCTATGATAACGGATCAAGTTGTGAACTCTTTTTCTTTAATCGAGCCGCTGGACCACCGGTACCTTTGCCATCAGCTACTTGAACTTTCTTCCCCATACATTGTGTACCCTGTAAAAACATGTAAATAAAATAGCGTTCTTCCAACACAATGAATGCTAGTGTAAACTATTTAGTAAATAACCACCTGTGGTGTTGGCTCAATCAAACCTAGGGGCCAAGCAACAAGTGCACAACAACCTCTTCAACTGTAGTCATGTCATAAAGAGTAGGGAATGGTAACTTTGCCTCATCATTGCAGGAGTATTCAATCAATACCCTCAGTGTATTTTTAGGCAAAGGCGAATTATGCAGGGTCATGTTTGAAGTGTTGTAAACCGTGCCGAGCGCAACTACTTCACTGAAATATTGATACTTATACAGTTTGCAAGTTGACTTGCCCTACAAAAGAGTTGACAACATTAGCTCACAATCGATAATATAACAGTATCACTATCGTACCGCTAATCCTGATGCTTGGACTTTCACAAGAAGGAACGTTACTTTGTTGCATGAAGTGCGATATTTGTGATGCAACATTATTTCGTTGGAAAAATTTGAACATCCGATCGTTTCATCATTACATTTCCTCTTTTTGTCATTGCATTTCAAGCATCTGCTCCCTCAGAGTATTAACTTCATCTTTCAATACAGCAACTTCGCTTTTTGTTGCCCTCTTTTGCCGGCCAAAGTAAGATGAACATGTGACTTCTATACCGATGCCCCGAACACGGCCAGAATACTCAGGGTGATCGAGTGCTCTGCTAAGGAAATCACCAGGGGCAAATTTGTTGACCTTGTTAGGCGATTCTTGTGTTAACAGATCTTATAACAAGAGGGATTATTAGTTATTAACAGAACAAAGTCACCAATAAAAAAATATTACAAAGCCAAGAAAATGACTTACACATCATTCACGAACTCTTCTGACCTCTTAATGAACAATGGTACAATTCTTTTTTGAGTGACCTTTGATCCAGACCTCATGCCGTGGTGGTTTTCCTTATATGCCCCGTTCTTGAATCTGTCAAAACAAACCAGATAAACGTATAAGTTAATTATATAAACATTTATTCATAATTTTGGAACCAAAAGCGTTACTAACATACCATATCCTGCTCCAATTTTGGAAATGTTTTTCGTCCACTGAAACATGGATACTCAGAGGTTTTAGCCGATTGGTTATTTGTTTCACTTCTTGCCTGAAACTCCTCTGTTAAACGTGATTCCACAAATGCATCCCACTGTTCTTGAGTAATGTCTCCTATATATGAAGATAAGGGTGTTGGAATGGTCTCCCTATTTTCATCTCTCACATATAATGTGGTCAAAGCTGAACTAAAATTCCTATGCATTCTTGCAGCTTTATTCAACACACATGGCCTATGGGTCTCATCAATATTAGACACAGTCTGTAACAACCATAGTTATTGAACTCGGACCAGACCGGCCGAGTTGACTCGGAACTCAGTGAACCGGTCAACTGACCGGTCCGATTGAGCCCCAAACTCGGGGGTAAGCTGACTCGAAATAACCCGCAGTAACTCGGGGTAACCTGGCCCCAACTTAGTTGACTAGCTGAGTGGGGCGAGTCACCCGAGTTGCTTCTGTGTGAGAACTCCGGTGACCGGCAAATGAAGAAGATGAAGAAAAAAGTAGAAGATCGAGTTTCCTTAACGTTCAAAACATAAACCTCGATGATGGAGTCCCTCTACTACACTGATGGAGCTTCTAACCACGAGAGAGCTCGTTTTGAGATTTGAGAGGCATGGGTAGATGGGAAGAGAAGATGAAAGATTGGAGGTTTAGAAGAGAGAATGTGATATTTGATGAAACTTGAAAATGGTAGAGATTGAAGAGAATGAGAGGTGAAGAACGTGTTTATGGATCTATGCTTCATTCCTCGGGGAAGCCATGTTTGTCAGTCTATTAGCTAGACTTGTCTTATCATTCATGAGGGCGCTGGAGAGAGAAAGCCAATGGAAGATTGGAAAAAAATTGATTTGATGGGTGTTTTATTTGTTTGAATGAATTGCATCCTTTTCGGTAAAAGAAGAAGAAGGATGTATTATAGGGATATGAGAGTGGAACAACAATATAAAATGAGGGAAATATTTCAGAAATAAATAAAGAAAAATAGTTAAAAAATAAATAATTTCATATATATATAATACTTTGTACAGTAATATGGGTAGTTAGATATCTTTTAAGTATTAAATATCACTTTTTTCACCATCAAAATATGAATTTTAATTAAATTATATTATTTTAATTACTATTAGTCTGGCTCCGAGTTGACCCCCTGTCTAGCCCACTAACCCTTAACCTAGTACCTTGGTCGGGTCAGTCATCGGTCCGAGTTTCAAAACTGTGGTAACAACAGAAATCATATTGAATTTGTTACTTACAATATCATCAAACAAAATTAAACTTAATTGTAAAATAGAGTTCACAACATTAGCTCACAACCGATAATATAATAGTATCACTACAAGTTTATAAATATGAAACACATCAATTACATGAGGAATGACATTGTTTATCAATGTGTAATAAATAACTTCATTTAACCAAAATCTTTTTGGCATGACATTGTTGAGCCCTTTCACAACCTCATTGTTAAAGAGTGGTTTCATCAATCTCGTCATAGTTTTCCTATCTTTCTTTCTCCAATGTAGATAGAGCACAAGGCATTTAATCGGTCCCTTGAATCATGATCACACATAAAGAGAGATACAATTCATTCAAATCGTACAGCTATCCCTAATGCTTGGACTTTCACAGGAAGGGACATTACTTTGTTGCACGAAGTTTGACGTTTGTGATGCAACATTACTTTGCTAGTAAAATTCAAACATCAGCTCGTTCCGTCATTGCATTTCCTCATTCCATCGTTGCATCTCAAGCATCTCCTCCCACAGAGTATGAACTTCATCTTTCAATGCAACAACTTCACCTTTTGATGCCATCTTTTGGCGGCCAAAGTAAGATGAAAGCGTGACCCCTACACTTGAGCCCCGAACACGGCATGAATATTCAGGGCAATCGAGTGCTCTACTCAAAAAATCGCCAGGGCCAAATTTGTTGACCTCGTCAGGGGATTCTTATATTAACATATCCTATAACAAGAAAGAAGGATTATTAGTTATTAACTTAGCAAAGTCACCAATTAAAAAAATATTACAAAGTCCATGATAAATACGTGTTGTGTTCTTGAGTTAAAATTAGAGTGGCCACTTCTAATTTATTTTCCCAGTAAGAATCTCACTAGGAAGACAAATCAAAAGCCAAATAACAATCTCTCCTAATTTATTCTCTAGCAAGAATCACACTAAAAAGTAAACAAGAAGCCAATAAAAAGAATCCAATAAATTAAACAATAACTTTATTGGATAAAAATACTAGTATGATAGGACTAGTATATATAGAGAAATTAGATACTCTTCTAGAACAATTAGGAAGATATCTCCTAAAAAAATTAGGAAAATATCTATCCCTACATAGACTCTCTAGATAAAAGGAAATATCCTAATTTAAATATTCAAATTATAATAAGAAAATATCTTAACAAATTATCCTAAATAAAATATCCTGAAATATCTTTATTTGACTAATTCAAATAATTTGAATAAGTCAAATAATGAAACTAAAATAATTTAAATAATTAACTAAATTACAAAATAATTAATTCATGTTGTTGTGGATCGTATCATTACTCCCCCCTTTGAAAATCGACTTGTCCTCAAGGCGAGCCATAGGCAACAACTTTCTAGTATATCTGGCGGTTTGTGCAGACATGATAGAAAGATATCATAAGGAGATATTTCATCAAATCCAAATAAGGATCGAAAAGTAGGAGAGTACAAGAAAGCTTCAGATATTAGGCGAATAATAGAGCCATTATCCCACATAATAAACTCTGAGTATTCATTAGAAAAATTCAGAAGTTGTACCATGGTTTTCATTGCCTTTCCAAGAGTAGTAGTGAAAGGAGTTTCTGTGGGTCTAGACCTTATGCCACCTACGTCTTCTATTTTGTCAAATAATGATTTGCCTATACTACTGCTTTCCACAGTAAGCATTGTTTTGCAGCAAGGCTGAAAATCTAATTTTACTTCGGCTATAGAGAAAGTTTGAAGTTCTATTGGTGATACTGGAGAATCTTGCTGCATGTCATGAAATAACGTTTTGGCTCCCTCTGGCTTTAATTCTACAACATCTTTGTCTTCCATACTCAAGTTCATGCCTTCATCTTTCATCTCACCATACTCAAAACAATCACCTTTCTCCCTTCTTCTTTGTTGTTCAGCATTCCTAAAGAGGGCTCTAGTTGAACTGGATGCATCTTTGGCTAAATGAAATTTGTGTATCTTGGTTCTGCGCTTGTGTATTCTAACTTCTTTTCTAACTCCTAAGCCAATGTGGGTAGATTTGTCTTTGATGGTGGGAAGAATGCTGATTGGTTTGAGTTGGGAATTACTAACTTGGTTTTTCGAGTTAGCAAAAGTAATATCAAGATGGGATATAATATAAGAAGCTTGTAATGATTTATAAAAAGTGGTAGGAGTGTATGGAGGGAATGAGGAAGGAGTAGGAAGATCGGAAGCGGAAGAAGTGATTACCATTTTTGGATCGAACGGCTCTGATACCAAATGATAAATACGTGTTGTGTTCATGAGTTAAAATTAGAGTGGTCTCTTCTAATTTATTTTCCCAGCAAGAATCTCACTAGGAAGACAAATCAAAAGCCAAATAACAATCTCTCCTAATTTATTCTCTAGCAAGAATCTCACTAAAAAAGTAAACAAGAAGCCAATAGAAAGAGTCCAATAAATTAAACAATAACTTTACTGGATGAAAATACTAGTTTGATAGGACTAGTATATATAAACTTATAAATTAATTACATAAATGTTTATTCATAATTTTGGAACCAAAAGCATTACTAACATATCATATCTTCTTCCAATTCTGGAAATGTCTTTCGTCCGCCTAAATAAGGATACTCACAGCTTTTAGCCGCTTGGCTGTTTTTTTGACTTCTTTACCTCAACACCTCAGTCAAATGTGATTGCACAAATGCATCCCATTGTTCTTGAGTAATTAACCCTACATATGAAGATGGAGGTGTTGGAACGATCTCCCCGTTTTCATCTCTCAGATAAAACTTGTTCAATGTTGACCGAAAATTCCTATGCATTTTTTAAGCTTTCTTCAGCACATACTCCATATGAGTATCATCAATATCAAACCACAGTCTGTAACAACTAAAATCATATTAAATTTTTTAGTTATAATGTCATTAGACAAAATTAAACTTAATTGTAAAAAGTAGCTTACATGAAAAATGACATTGTTTTTAAACAGAGTTCACAACTTTAGCTTACAACCGATAATATAATAGTATCACTACAAGTTTATAAATAAAAAACACAAATATTACCTGAGGAATGATATTGTTTATTAATGTGTCATAACTAACTTCATTTAACCAAAAATTTTTTGGCATGACATTGTTGAGCCCTTTCACAACCTCATTGTTAAAGAGTGGTTTCATCAATATTGTCATAGTTTTCCTATCTTGCTTTCTCCAATGGAGATAGGGCACAAGGCATTTCATCGATCCCTTGAATTATGATCACACACACAGAGATACAATTCATTCAAAAATCTTAGAAGTTCAAAAATCAAGTAAAATTTAAGAAAATGAAAATGAAGCTAGAAGCCGGGATAAGGGCATTGATTTAACCTCTTCCTTACGCCTTGGGGTTAAAATCACAATAATTACCAAGGATTGTGTAAAGTGGCACAATCCCGGATCGTTTCACTTAAGGAGTCCTTCTAAACTACCTGAGCTAACTAAATGTAATTGAAACAATAAAAGGTATGGGGGTTTGATTTTGAAAATTCATTTAATAAAACTATTGACAATTGCTATTACTTGTTTTTGTAATTTTCTTTTGATTAAAAGGGAGAAAAGGGTTTGGATTACGGGAATTTATAAAATGGGCTTTGGTAGTGTTTCGGTGGCTCTCACGCTTCATTAAAATTGATATTGGGAGTTAAAAGGTGCACCAAGTATAATTGAAAAATCCCCAAGCAACTACTAGGGGTCCACTAGCCCTAATTAATGACTAATCAAGCAACCACTTTCTTAGCCATTACTTAGGGTTAGTGTTAAGCTCCACTTGGTGTGTGTTGGAACATGAGTTTTGAAAACCGATTCCTCTCGCGAATGTGCAACCACAACATTCAATTGGATAAATTAAGCTACACAATCTAGCAACCACTAAAAATCATATAGCATCACAAACCCAATAGGAAATTCAAACATAGACATCATTCAATTAACATAACTTAATATCCAACACAAATATTCCAATTTAAATACAATGAAAGAGGAAAAACATGTCTCCAATCCAAATATACAAGAGAAATGCAACCACAAAACTCAATAAATATGGAAAAGAGCATGAGGAAACAAATAACTCCCCTATTTCGCCCATTGAAGCTCAAGCCACCTTCACACCACCAAAGCACCAAGATTCTAGCCTCTCATGTCTTTAAACTCGAGCCCAAGAGGACCCATGATGACAGCCTCCATGAGTGGGGAAGATAGAAGGAAAATTGGAGTGGAAATGGAAGTTAGAAAGGTAAAGAACAAGAAAATCAGTGGAATTTGAGGTGGAGATGAGTAGGGATGAGAGGATTTGAGTGGAGAATGAGGGAAATGAGTGAAACCCTAGGAGATCTCTTCAATTTCGTGCTTAGGAGGCTTGGAGAGAGAAAGTGGGGGTGTTAGGATCCATTTATACTCCCCCAGAAACCCTAAAAACGCGTAAGATTTTCGCAGAATCTCGCTACTTTGCCGTGGGCTCGCCGCGGCGAGAGCCACGGGTAGCTACCACTCATTCTGGAACTTGCTAGGGAGTTCGCCGTGAGTTCGCTGCGGTGAAACCCACGGCGAACTCACACTGGTTCTGCCTCTTCTTGTCTTTCTTCGCCGTCAGTGCCGCGGCGAAGAGTTATTGATTCTGTTTCTCTCTTCACTTTCTTCTTCTGCTCCGTCCAGAATGCTTCACTGCAACTTGGCTTCTTAGTTTGGGCATGTTTCTTCTATGACCTGCATATAAAATGGACCTAAGGTAGCATCAAAATGTTCTTGAAAATGGGTTAAACAATAAATCATATTAATGATGCCCAAATCGCCCTTTACTAGAACAAATTCCAACAAGGTGTGCAAAAGTCAGAAATTACCCTAATTAGGTGCAATTACCCCAAGAACGTGCAATAATCTAATGATTTTATCAATGAAAAGTATATAAAAATATGGTGCAATCAAGCATATAAGGGAAAGAATGAAGATAGTAGTAGGAAGAGAAAATTACACTAATTCGTACATTTGTTGATTTCCAATTATAAGAAGAATTACCTAGTAAAGCAAAAACCTTTTAGATTGATAAGAGAAGCTTTTGTTTCTTTTTTAACATAATGCAAAATAATGAAGGTACAATTAAAGAGTGTTCTATATTTTCAGAAGAGATGAAAATTGTCCAAGACAACTCCTATACCCAATTACTTCCACCCAAATGCACCACATTTTTAGTCATGGATGAAAATATGATTCAATTTGTTCGAAACACCATCATAACATATTCATCATCAAAATCCTTACTTTCTGAACACGATAGAGAATTCTCAATAAGACTTTGTTCAGAAGCCAGACAGCGATTTTGTGATTTTAGATATGACATGTCGATCAAGCTTAAAACAAGCACAGAAGTTTGAAAAGAATTCTAGATTTAACATACATTAATTTTTGAAACCCACCTTCATGCACATTGAGAATTTATTAGCAAGCAAAATTCTAAGAATAACTGTAACAAAAATATCCAGTAGAAAACCCAAGCAAGCATTTAGGATTACCTCTCTATTCAAGTACAATAAACAAAATGAGAGCATATGGCCCAGAATAATAGTAGCAACGGGAAAAAATTGATCCCTTTTTCTGCACAAAAAAGTTTCATCCTTAATTGACTTCAGATGGTGTTTTTGCTTATAACTGGAAACAGAGTAACATTACCTTATAGCTTCACATTACGCATCTTTATCTTTGCTTCCCTTCAAAACTCCATATCTACTCTGCGAAGGAATAAGAGTTACGGCCAAAAGACCCACACGAACAAGCCCTCCCTTCTATAGTGAGATGCAACCCTAGCTTGTTTACGGAACAACATGCCGTTTTGGAGTCCATGAGATCAAACTGCAAACTGCTCGATTTAGGGGTTTACTGTTCCAAATAAATACCTATTGAATATAAAAGGACAAAAAGATACCTCCAATATACAAAAGGACATGAGCGTGATTGTTCTTAATTTGGGATAAACAAATTTAAGGTAAAAAGACCAGATAGCCCCTCAGTCTCATCCTTCTCATCTAAACCCTATCAGAAACCAAAGAAACAAACCACGAACCCACACCTCATCTCCATCGAATCACAATCCCGCCATAATCCTCCTTTGTCTCGTTCATCGGAAGCCGACGGCGTATGCTGTAGTGGTTGAAATTCGTTCTCAATAGTGGTTTCCATTTCTTCAATCTTCTCGCTGCGAATGCCTTGCTGGCCTCCTCTCCACCAGGGTTTTATCGCTCGATGTCCGTGTCTAGACCAAAACCAAGGTTCTCTCTTCACAATTCAAGTCTTAATTTCAATTCCGTAATACTAATTTGCAATTCCCCTTTTTTAAGTGTCTTCATTTTTCTGTGTATTGTAATTGTAAGTTGATTGCGTTAATTTATTTTGGTTGAAGCAAACCATTATGAGTGGGTTATGATTTTGTCGATGCGGAAATTAAAGGAAGATGTGTTTTCTTTTTCTCTTGTTTTTGACTGATGAGTCCTATTTTGTGGTAGCAAAGGGTGGTTGCAAAACAATTTCATTTTCAATGGCTTAAATGGATCATTCATACTTTTGGTACAACACAACTCAATTCCATAAATTTCTTTTTGTACAGTATTCCTTGTAGCTTCTCTATTCTTTTAATCCTTGTTTATGATTTTTACCCTGTTTCCTCGTTGAATATTTGGTAAAATATACTTTATTTTGTCTTTTGCATTGAGTTTGTACAATCTTTATTCTTTCACTGGTTTTTTTTTTGTTTTGGCTGTGGGAGGAGATCGTGGCAGATTACCTATTGTGCTAGGATTTAGATTTCGCAAATTAGTATTTAAATGATATTTGCTTTGTCTTATGCATAATTTTTACTATTACTTGAATATCATCGCTCCCAATGAGTGTATTTCCCTCTCCCTTATATAAAGAATGAAAATATGTTAATCTGGTAAGTGTTCTTTGAAATAATTTATTTTTTGTCGGTCATTTTTGTTGCTCTGCTCATTTCCTATGTGTATATCTTTCGGGATTAGCGTGCTTGGAACTAGAATTTCCTACTGAATTTGTTTTTATTACTTATGAGGTGTGTGATGAATATGTTTGGATCATTTATGTTTGTTCAGCACTTTCTTCATGATGATGATGCATGGACTTTTTCTCCATAACTGTGATTATCATCTCGGGGACTTATCCAGAATTTTATTGCTTCTTTATTTGAAACTGAAAAACTTCTCTAGCAATAGTGTCTGCTTTTAGCTTTCCCCCTTGTTTAATATATATCACTCTTATCAATTTATTTGATATATGATGAAATATTAATGATTTTGCCATATCAATCGACTTTGTGGCGTCCTTCCCAATTTGTTTTTGAAGATCAGCTAAATTGAGCTAATTTTTTTGACCAAGATTTATTCTTGTGACAAAGATTGTAGCTTTACTCATCAAACTAATTAAAGTCATCCGAGGATTGTCTAGTTTTTTCAACCAAATTTTATATTGTAATTTTTTTTATCACGGCTATCTAGATTTCATTTCCTTCTGTATGGGTCATCAGTTTCACCACAAGCTAATTCAAAAATTTCTTCCATGCAAAAGAGAAGGTTTTACACTTGCATCTATTCAAATTATTTGCATGTTTGCTTGCACAAATAAAACAGGTTTCCTAGAAAATAAGTGGAACGATTCTATCTTTCTATTATCAACATAAAATTACTCAACAAAAGGTTGATTCGAGATTCTAAACATGGGAAGTTATCTGAACATGATCATATGGAAAACATTCAGTAGGTATGTGTGTACAAGGTTGAATATACATGTAACATCAAGTGAAAATCTTTGTTTTAGTTCATACAAAATTGATCAGCTTAAAAGTTATGACGATATCTGTGGTAAAGTGACTCCTTTGACCATTTTAAACTTATCAATCTCTGGCGCACCAAGCTCTTGAAAACATGATTCTCTTCATTGTAACATAGTGAAGGGAAGTACTAAGCAGGTGTGTGAAGAACTTCTTCCTTAACTACTTCTTAGAAGCATGATTGCCCTAATATCAACATGATTAATATGGTTTTATATGCATGATGATGAATAAAGATGTCATTTACATTGTTTTGTATCCTGTCTTTTAGGGTTGATTGTGGAGTTCATGTGTTGATGTGGCTGAACAACTTGACGCCAGGGCTGACATTTACATACCATGATGCTGACATCAATGGAAATAGGATAAAGCTCATGTAGTGGTCGATTAACCATGATCTAAATTTACAAAAACATATTACGTTGGCCTTGATTCCTCCACAAGATGCCTCAAAAGAAAAGACATATGAGAGGCAAAAAATAAGATATTGTGGAATTTTGTCTTACTTATGTAAACCA
Organism: Mimosa bimucronata; assembly: GCA_037074515.1. Classification (NCBI taxonomy): domain Eukaryota; kingdom Viridiplantae; phylum Streptophyta; class Magnoliopsida; order Fabales; family Fabaceae; genus Mimosa; species Mimosa bimucronata. The sequence continues at coordinate 25,204,073 of CM073441.1, forward strand.
ATGTTGGCAAAATATTGTGGATTTGAGTTTTCCATTATTTATTTTCTATCCATGTGTCTAACTTTTAGCAAAACATGTTTGAAATCTGTTTGGTCCAAATTAAAGACATGTTGTGTTTGTTCAAGGTTGGTGTTAAAAGATGGTTGAAATCTGATTTGTTGCCAAATTTTATAGGAATATGATTACTCATTTTCTTGCTAACTGTTACCAAATTTTACAAGTTGTTTTGTAGGTATGAATAATGGAATTACAAGTAGGAGGGAGTAAGCAATCAAAGGGAAAAGAGGTTCAGAGGGATGTCGAAGATCTAGAAAATGAAGAGGTCAATGATGGCTACACAGTGTTTCACAATGAATATACTAACGAAAACATGTTGTGTTGGCCTTGATTGGTCCACAAGATGCCTCAAAAGAAAAGACATGCAAGTGGGAAAAAAAAAAGAAATTGGTTAAAGTTGTGACATGATTTTTTTTGTTTCACTTCTATTTTTAAGCGTTTGAAATTTTGTCTTATGTATACCAATGTTGGCAAGATATTATGGAATGTGTTATTACTATTTTGTTGTCCACAGATAAACATTATTTTTCAGTTTATATATTTGTGAAAGAAATTGTGTAATATGTTAGGCTGAACTTTGCTCAGTATGGCAGCCATGACAAGAAAAATAATGTTTTCTGTTAACCATTATAGTGAAATGGTGAATATCATTACTAAAATAGTTAATGAAGATAGTTACTATTTAATGTGTTTGTTCTTTAGATTGTTTTTCATATAGAACTTGTTGTATGTTAGTATGTTAAATTTTAGCAGCAAATTTCAACAGAAATTAAGCCCAATTAATTTCCTTAACCAAGTATTCAAACATCATTAGGGGTTAAATTCCTGTCTCAAATCCCAATTGAACATTCATACCTCAATTACATTTACACGGCTCGATTAAGTTAAATTGAATTCCTATCAAGCCTATAAGGTCACTAGTTATACTTATACAACAAAAACACAACTCAAACCATCAAACTCCATCTATTAATGAGGAAAATCAATAATTCAATTTATTTCTTTATACAACAACATCATATACCTTCATTACCATTCAATTCCAATTTACGCCTAAAGAAAAACATCTTTAATTACTAATCACAATCCCTTACAGTCACACTACACCATTGTATCCTCAATTCAACATTCCCTTTTCATCATACATATCAACTTTACCATTCAAACTTAAAGAAAACATTTCTAATCATTAATCACCGTTCGTTTGACTCCCATAATACCATCAATTTCACCAATCAACATTCCTTCTTCATTACATATTCTAATTTCATAATTCAAGCCTAGACCAAAGTAAAACCATCATCACAATCATCCATTCCAATCTTCTCAAGCCTACAATGAAATTTCCCTCTCTTTGAACACCTAAGATTCAAACCAACACATTTCCCCACATTCTTGCTAATGCAAAGTTCGTTATCAACCTACCTCCAACATAATCCCACTATTTTATTTCCATTATCCGATTTATCCTTACACCTCCATCATAAAAATTCCAACACTCACCTCTCCCATAAGCACCCTAAACTTAAAAATATTATCCTACTCAAGTTTCAACCAATTTAATTCAACACACATTATCGTTGAACTCCAATAACCCTCTAGAAATCATAAATAAAATTTAAAAACTCATATTCAAAGGGTTTCTTATTCTAAACCTATCTTAATCCAACTTTAAGCAAGAAAAATCTCATATAAGACCAAATCCAACAAAACTAACCAATTAGAAATTTCCATTAAGCTCAATTAACTCAAAAGGTAAACCATAAACCACCAATCAATTCATACATTTCGAAATCCCCAAAATCAATCAAAACACTAACATTTTCCTCTTTAAAGAAAACAAGAACAAAGAGAGTAATAGAAGGAAGGAGGTATGGGGAAAGTTACCCAAGATTGAAGAGCTCTCCTTTGCTCCCTAAACTGCCGAAATCGTAGTCCAAAATGCACCACGATCACTCTCTCTTGCTCTCAGTCGGCACTGGACGAACAGGGGAGGAGGGAAAGAAACTGTGGAAGGAGGAGACCCTCCTTCGCCCTCGCCTCGCTCGTTGATGGGAAGAAGAAGACGATGAGTGAGAGCACGGGAAGAGAAAGAAGAATGGGAAGGGAATAGGAAAAATACAAGGATTAAATAAATAAAATGAAATCGATAGGATAGGAAAAATACTAATAGGCCCTTAAATTTAGAGTAAAAATTATCATTTCAATTCGTAAAATTTTTCTTGATATCAAACTAAGAATTTCCTCCTACCATAGTATCTTTTGAACCCCAAAATAATTTCTCTAACTCTAATTTTCTCAAATTAAGGGAGAATTGGGCCTTTAAAAAGATCTTAAAATTACTTCTAATTCCGTAATTTCATTTAGGAAACTCTCCCAATTCCTTAATTAGTCACGTAATCTCCTCTTAAATTATCACTAATCCTTAATTAAATTTTTGGGATGTTACAACTAGAGAGAGGGTTAAGCAAAATTTTCTTTTTTATATATCTTTCGACAATAAATTTTACTAGAGGAGTTTTTCTGGAAAATCACAACCATATTTCATAGAAGAGAATTAATCACAATTATATCCCTTGAAATCATCAAATTACATTAAAATATCTAAAAGCCTGGATGAGATTAAAACGAATTGCATCAATAGTTGTCATATGTCAATGCTGCTCATTAAGTTGATGTGGACAACTCTTCAGAAATCTAGTTGTTATTGATATATCAAAGAGGGACATTAACAACTTCAGATGCATATCGATTTAATGTCACTCAGATCCTTAATGACTTCAATGTAATTTGATTATTTAAGAGATGTTATTGTGATTAATTCTCTTATATGAGAATTGGTTGTAATTCTTTCAAATTTTTCAGCAATCAGAACTAATCACTCCATTTCTAAATATAGGACCTGTTTGCGAAGATGGATTTGTTCCAAAATATAAAACATATTTATATTTGTTCTCATACTTTCTCTAAATTATCCTTATTGATGCTCTTCTACAATAAACAAATAAGAAAGGAAGGGTAGGAATAAAGGTTGGTGGTTAGGGTGTTTTGGTAATATCATATGTTTTTAACTAATTCAACGGACATTTTTAATCTAATCAAATAGGATAACTACGTCTTATATTTAGAAACTGGGGAGTAATAAATTATTGTCTTTGTTGTATTTTGGGATTTAAAATATACCAGCCTACGCTGAAATTATATTCATTTGGACAGATTTTCAATAATTGTTCTGATTCCAAATAATTTATCCTTGTAATTTTGAAAATTTTATTTATTCACTTATGATGATGAAAAAAAATCATTTTGATGCACTTGTCGTTTTCCAAAACGAGGGAGAAATGCGATTTTGAATGAAAATCATTTTAGTGTCATCGAGTCATGTTCCAATTGAGGGGAGAAATTTAGGAAATTTCGCAACAATTCCAATGTTATCAAAATTAATTCTTGTATAATTTAATTTTGATTAAACCATATAAAACATTTTTGATGATTTTTATAATTCAAATTGAAAATAAATCACTATTATCATCGCCAATCCAAACATAAATATGATTGAGAAAACCCAATTTTACGTTTACATAAGTCCAATAGAAAATAAGTCACTTTTACAATCGTCAATCCAAACACACACTATATATTCAACTAGTCATTAATTTTACATTTTTTATTGTCATTAATATTATAATTGTTGACACTTGTTTTAATAGGGTGCCCTTTAGTAAACTTGACAGAAGGAAAAACAACATAACCGAACATAACAAAAGAAAATAAGCTGAATAGGAAATATAAGAGTGGACTAAGCCCAAAAGTAGAGCAAAAACTGCTAATCGAGCGGAAATGCTGGACTGGGGGAGGTAAAGGACCACAACAGTCCACGTTGACTAGTTATTAATATTTATATGATAACAAAAATCAAATTTTGTAATAAAAAACTAATTTCAAATTTTAAATTATGTAAATAGTTAAAACTAGTTATTTATTTGGTAAAAATTAAAACTACTTATTGATTGTATACAAAAAAAAAAAAAATTAGAGATGTTAATTCAATTTAGATGAGGTGGTATGAGGATAAGAGAGGCAAAAGCCATTTGTGCCAGAAAAGAGCTTGTGTAGTGCCAAAGAATTTTAAAACTAATAAAACAAGAAAGAGTAACTCTGATCTGCCCTGCTAAATCATTGAACATTTGTTCCAAGCTAGGTAACTCTAAAATTCCTTCTCTCCCTTCCTTCCATTGAACCTTTTTTTTTGTTCCTGCTAGACTTCCGTTGAACGAAACACACAAGCTGTGGTACTCTGCAATTTTCCGGGGCTTCTTGTCATTTTTCAATTAATTAACAGTCAAGATAATGAACGTTTAACCGAGGGATAGTAGCACACCTCTTGATAGTTTCGAATACCCAAATCCCTTAAAATATATAATAATTGACAAAAGAAAAAAAATGATAAGTACTTCCATTAGTTGGCTAACTCCACATGCCTATCATATATAGATGGCAACATTATAAATTCTCAAATTTCTACTTCAAGGTGTAGTAAGAGGGTAGTCAAAGTTGATATTTTTTGGGCAAGTGAAAGAGAGAGAATAGGCACACAGGGAAAAAAAAATAGGGTGGAAAAAATATTAGATAAATTCACTCATTAAGGGGAAAAAAACTGTTCTATTTGCAGCAACCTGTTACAACTACATCAGATTATCATGATCCATCGGTTGGGAAATTAACTAAAAACCTTGTTTGTTCACAAACCAATCCTTACATCTCAATCCAAATTAATATTTTTCTACAGTTTACATGCTTAAAATAACTGAAGTTGTCTTCCAAAAAAAAACTACAATTGTGTAAGGAATCACAAACAAAAACATTAATAATCAAGCAAGCATCTACTTGCCAATACTATTCCAGCTGAGGGTCGTGCATCCGACTTTCTTCCAAATATTCCTCAGATGTCATCATGTCTTCTATTTTCTATGCATAAATTTGAGGACAAGTTCTTGCATCTAAAATTAAACCGAACAGGTCTGGTATGCCCTTCAAACCTGCATTGCAAAACTCTTCAATAAATCATTGTAGAATTAAGATAATAAATATTATACAAAAACAAATCTTTGACACTGTCTCCAAAAATTACTTGTTAATTGAAATAACATGAAAGGAAAGCCAAGATGTAATGATCTCATTGGGACTAATGATGACCCCTTCATCTTCAAATAAGGCGAATGGATTAAATGAGATTTTAATTGATATTTCTAGAGAATGATGACGGACAACATGAAAATTGATAGATATAAATCAAAGAAATCAAGATTTGACAACCACTATAAAAGTATGCAAAACCATGCTAAGATTCTAGGAAACAAACAAATCAAATAATGAAAATGAGCAACTTTTTAATTAAACAATTAAAAACTAGAACAAAGAGACACATAAATATACCTGCTTAGTAGTTAGTACAGTTTTGGGGCATGCATATTACCAAAACTTGCTGATTGCTGGTAGTTGTACGCATAATCATCTTGAAGGTTTACTATCTCAAAAGTTCCCTCCATTATTCACAAATTGCATTGGTGGAAAGATAAGACATTGTTCCAGAGAATGAAACCGCCACAATAGTCATATAAGATCACTGATGTGTGTATATCATGCAGTCCCATATTTCCTAACTCTATCATCTAACCAAATCACCAGTAACTAACTAACAAGAGGAATCCTTAGCAACCTTTTCCCTTCACTTTTACTTTGAACTTAATTGCCTCCTCTCTAATTATTTGCCCGAGGATTGATTATCTATTCTATCCCCCACAAATGATGGGGGCTTGAACTCCCCCCAACCCATCTAACGTCCATCACTGGGCCTCACACTATCCTACCAATCAAAGGCATTTCCAATCAATAGTGCCTTAGCTACTTGTAAATTCAACACTCCTCCCTATCATCATCAACTTCTCAATCAAAACATTTCACACCCTAATCATTGTCTCAATCGAAATCATATCCTTGCACTCTCTCTTTCACTCTATCATGGCCCATAGCAGGTCCTTCTTCTTGCATCCGTCTTCCTTCTATATCTTCCTACTGCATTTCATTTCCATTTCCATTCTTCACACCTTAACAAAACACATTCAAATAGCATCTCCATACGGATCATTCAAGACTACGCATATGTGGGCTACAATCCAAAGGACAATTCACATTGGGAGCCCTCCTTTGTTCTTCCAGAACGCAAATGTATCCTTATTCTTGGAATATCTTGCGCACATGACATTCTTCCAAAGTTATAGAGCATTTCTTTAAAGAGATCCATGGCTTCACCAACCTTATAATTAAGGAGGTTAGTTGCCAACAAACTTTTGACTAGCCCTTTAACATTGGAAAAACCTCAGGCGCTAGATTAAGTACATAAATCAATGTGACATAACTAACTTCGTCAACATAAAATTTTTTCCATATAACTTTCATAACACTATCAGCACAAAAAAATTCCTTCACTGACGTTGTCATCCCGTCTGACTAACAGACCATGATAAGAATGCTAAAGAGAGAAAACATGTCACCCACACAGCCACAATGCAGTAACAGTTAATAAAGATGTTCAAAGTTTCCAAACCAGCCCGGACAAGAGGAAAGTGCGGATTTTCTTGCTCTGGATTGATTTAACAGTTGAGCTGGGTTGGACCAAAACGGCTTTTACCACCAGGGTTTCAGAGAAACCAAAGATTTGAATCCCTAAGATCCTGCTCGAGTGAAAAGTGAAACAAATAAGAGCAAGATAACATCTCAAATCAGAAATCGAACATGAAATCTAAATAATTTCATGGTAGAGGGTGATGGCGCATATGAATCAAACAATTAAGTCAAAAGACATCTTATTAAAGGATTCAGAGAATGGAAATGAAAACAGAAATTGAGAATAACAAGAGAAAGAACTATAGAAGAAAGATTGAGAAGATAAAGATTAAAAAAGAGAGAGAGATTTGAAGGAAGCAAACATTGTACCTCTACACAATATTTGTCTAAGCCATTGGAGTTGCAAGCCAGAGCAGAAATACAGAAGCCCTAGCACCTTAGCCACCAGAATTTAGCTAAACCTCTTGTTATACGCCAAAATTTATGTAGTTCGTGGTTGGGAAACCACTGAAACGGCAACGTCGTTTCTTAACATGTTAAAGCAGCACCCTGAACCACAGGTAAACGGTCTGTCGTTTGGTTATTGTGAAAAAGGAAACAAAAGAAGCCGGGCCAAATGATAAAAAATTCTTGACGATCTGCTTGGGCTTCATCATTCCAATTTATATATATATATATATATATATATATAAGGTCGGGTATATGACAATTAATTCCTTTACAAAGAAGTCTTTCTTTGGTCCTTATTATAAGAATCTAATTTGAATTGCATTAGTCCATTTTATAAGAGTTTATTAAGGGATGTCTAAACATTTAATGTATTTTTACCATTTTCTCCTTAATTAATTCTATTATTTCTCTTTATCTTTTTCTAATATTACATTATCTTTCATACTTCCCTCCTTATTACTTTATTTCTCTCTCTTAACCCCTTGTTAAGAATGGCATTGTTAGAAAAAGTTTATTTCTTACATAATTATTGTTTTAAATGAATTTTAATTGTTTTTATTAAACTGCGTAGTTTATTTTTTGAGCTTTTATAATAAAGACCGAAGCTAGTATCAGTTAAGCCTCATTTTTGTTCTGACACTTACCATTGTATATTTCTAAGATATTATTAAACTTTTAAGTGATTAAACATCATCCTTAAGACATCATTGTAACTCCGAGTGTCAAATAGAAAATATTAGCAGTTTTCAATATTTGATGGATCAATTGTTGCTAGAGTGTAAACGGCACCCATAACTAATTATAGATGTGTAATTAGCACCATAAAATAGTTTGTGGTGCAATTGGCACCTAAAATAATAAAAACAGAGCATATTGCGGTTAACTTTTCTTCTCTCTCCCTAACCCCATCAGTTTCTCCTACTCCCTCACTCTCTTTCGCACTCCTCCTTTTCCACCGCCGTAGCTTCTTCAACCCCATGGCCAGCTAAATTATTATGTGGTTGGCCTGTAACTGAAATCTTTGTGAGCCAAGTTCATATTCTTGTGAGTGTATGGAACATTCCTTTTCTTGGAGGGGGGGTCTTGGCTGCCCCCCAATTTGGGGGGCTTGTCATTTTTTTCCCTTTTTATACATCTAGATTCTACATTAAAAGAATGACATTTTGATATATTATGGGCTAAAAACGGTTATGTTTTCAATTTTTTATGGTTTTTCAAAAATTAAGTACCCCTAATGAAATAAACAGCCTTATTTTGGAGTACTTCATCTTTGAAAATTGAAAACATAACCATTATTGACCCATAATATATCAAAATATCACTCTTTTAATGTAGAATATATAATTATAAAAAAGGCAAAAAAAAGGGAAGCCCCCAAAATTGGGGGCAGCCGAGACCCCCTCTCCGTTTCTCGACATGGTGATCAAGTGCTTCTTCATGTTCAGCAAACCTTCTAGATTCGAAACTAATTTTCTGACAGACACCGGCGATGTCTTTTTTAGATTGTACACCCTCCGCTGTGCCTTCCCTTGCTTCTTTCCCTCACTTCCGGTTCTCACCTCGGCGTACTCTTTCAACACATGAAGCTCCTCACACCATCTCAAATTACCGTCATCTAAGTTTGTATTTTTAATTTCCAGCCTTCTTCCGTCTTTAGGGTCATTTATGTTTGTGAGTTCTTCCACGACAACTACAGCCTCCATAGCCTTGTTTGACAATGTACAACCATCATAGCCTCCTCCTTACCACGATTAGCCTCTGTTGTTCTTCTTCCTTATGTTTCCTATGATCGATGGTGACCTCCGCAACGTTGTTTGACAATAAAGTGGAGGTGAACGATTTTTTGATGGCATCTTTGACATATTGGGTTGCTAAATTTAATCTTATTGTACTGGGTTTGATGGGTCACAGTTTTTGTCTCCTTCTCCAACTTTTATTCTTTTGACATATTAGGGTTGGACAAATTCTTCTGGGTCTGATTTTTACATATTGATCTTATGGTGTTTAATTTTCCGGAGGCTATTGATGATGAATATGATTTGTGTAAAAAAATAATGGATGAAGGTTGTTTATGGTGGCTGAATAAAAGAAAGGTTAATGGTGGGGTGGGGTACTGATTGCTCTGTTTTTATTACTTCAGGTTGCCGATTGTACCACGAAATACTTTATGGCACTAATTTCACCTCTATAATTAGTTCGGGATACTGGTTTCACCTTTACCCTAATTATTACTCCCTCTATTCTTAAAAATAGGACTTGTTTGGGGAAGTAAACTTGTTTCTAGATATAATATCTATTTCTGTTTTCTCACATTTTCTCAAGACGATCACTATTAATGATCATCAATAATAAATTAAACAAGTAAGAGAGGGAGAGTAGGAATAAAACAATGCAGTTGGGTTGTTTTGGTAGTATCATGTGTTTTTTACTAACTTAACTAGCATCCTTAATCTAATCAAATTAGGTAATTAGATCTTATATTTAGTAATATATGGAGTAATAAGTTTAGTTGTCCACATGATAATTCCATAATATATTAAGTTTTCAATAAGATAACACTATGTAAGTATGTACCTGCACATGGTGAAATATTGGACACTTTGATATAGGATCAATTTATTTTGTTTTTTAAAAAACCATAATTTTGATAGGATTTCTCAAACCCCCTTTTTTGTTAAGCTTAATACTCTTCCTACTTTGTAAAAGTTATTTTGAGATACAAGGACCTGGCCTGATAGTAGTTCAATTTCAACTCAACTATCTGGAATGAGTGTTAGGAAGGTGAGTTGGTAGGTGCTCTCTCTTGGGAACTGTGTAGACCGTTTCTCTGATCGGAATGGGGGACTCTGGCGGGTGAAAAGAACCACCGGATAGGAAGGCAAAGGAACCAGAAAAACAAGATATGAAAATGCAGAAAAAATCTAGAAAAGAGGTAAAAGAAGATTCGTTTGATGTCTAATAGAATGATAAATATTGAGGAATGGGAGGAACAGAACCTAGCGGAGGAGAATGCCTCAATGAAACAAAATATGGAGAAAGACGCAACTCAACAGCAGCAACAAACTTCCTACAAGGACTCCCTATTGGGGTTCAAAGGAAGGGAATTTAATAGGGTTGGACACGAGGTCCAGTAGGAGAGGTGGACCCGCTCCTTTCGGATTTGATAAACCAAGAATGAAAGCTACCAGAACCATCGGAGGAGATTAGGAAACTTATGGAGATCTACCCTACTGTTCTGATTTCAGAGATGGAGTTCAACGAGGACTGTAGACCATGGAACAACGCCCTGATAATAATAGTACTAGGGGCAAGGTTTGAACTCTATAGGCTGAAAGAATGGTTAAGCAAGATGTAGGGATTCAGTGACTATGAACTCATTGACATCCCTAATAACTATTTCATTGTAAGGTTTTCGAAAGATGGAAGTTGGGGCATAAAATATAAACGGGTCTTGTTTGAAGGATCATAGGTGGTAGCACACCACAGTATTCTGGTCCAGAGGTGGTCACCTTATTTTGACCCTTTCCAAGATCAATATGGAAGAATAGCAACGTGGGTGAGGATCCCAAATATCCCTATTCACTGTTACTCCAAAAAATACATGTGGAGACTCAGAGATATGATAGGGAAGACCCTAAAAGTGGACCTACACACACTAAGGCATACGGATAACAATAGAGTTAAAGTGGAGAGAGGGAGGTTTGCACGAATCTGTGTGAAGCTAGACTTGCAAAAGAAATTAGTACCCAAAGTAATCTATTATGCAGCATTGTTCAACATAGAGTATGAAGGCCTTGGGCTAATTTTCTTTGGATGTGGTAGATATGGTCAACATCAAGAATCTTGCCCTTGGAAAACTGCCTCGTCAGCCGAAACCTTAAGCCAAGGAGAAAATCACCCAACTACAATGAAGACACCGGAGTACAAGAAAGCAACGCCGGACAAGATGCTAGAGGGGGAAGGAAGCTTTGGGCCATGGATTCTTGTTAAAAAAAGATGCTCGTGCTCACGTCCCGAGACCTGCAGAAGTCAGAGAAGGAAGAGCTAATTTAGGATATAGAGAAAAAGTTGTGTAGAAAGGTGGGAGAATAACTTATCTAAGTTTGCAGCTATCGTTGACCTAGATGAAGGGGCAGAAGAAACATGTGCTGGGACAACTTCGGGTGAAAAGAGATAAGTCATCATGACCTGTGAAGTGGAAAAATAGATAGTTGTATATGAGGAAAGGCAAGGGAATAAGAAAAAATGGCCAGGAATACAGAGAAATAAGGAAGGGAAAAAGGCCCAGGAGATTTATAGGCCCAAGAATTAAGTAGTGGGTGTGGGTAAAGAAAACATAAAGCCCGTAAAGATGGGTAAGGCATTACTGATCCAAAAAGAAACAACAAATAGGGCTGCTGATAATAAGCCCAGACCTGAGAACAAATCTCAAGGCCAAAGAACCCATGTGGTAGTAGGTGGGGACATGCAATCTCTTGAGTCCAAAGTTCTGGTGCAGTTTGCAGAGGAGGAAATAACAATGAATGAGCAGGAGTTGACTGAACCAATTCCAGAAGAACACCAAGCAACAGTGCTAGAACTCTCATTATGCCAAAACTCGATAAGCACTCAGAATAATGAAATGGGTCCATAGTCAGAGGTAATCCAAGGCGCAAACTGAAAGAATGGACAAAGAAAAGAGGGTAAAAAGCACACGGAACCTTCGACCAGTGAGGATCCTAAAGTGGGGATGGAGGAGGATCCACCTGATAAATAAGGTATGTGCGAAAAAGCCTCTAGAACGATAAGTTTTTAATGATTATTTCATCATGGAATTATCGTGGGGCAGGTAGTAAATCATTCCCATGAATGTTGAAGGAGGTGGTTAGGAAATATGGCATTAATGTTATATGTATTTTGAAACAAGAATCAATAATGACAGAGCTGATAATGCACTCCGAAAGATAGGATTTAACAACTGGATTAGGGTGGACTTTGCTAGGGGGATATGGCTGCTTTGGAATGACTGGGAAGTTTCAATAGAATACATTCACTCATCCACTCAACTCTTACACTGTAGAATCTGTGATAAGGAATCTAATGAGATTGTATATACCACTTTCATATATAGGGACACCATGAGAGCCAGAGACAATCTCTTTGGGATTCTCTCAAAGATGTGGCGAGAGATATGACTAGTGCCTGGCTTATTCTCGGAGACTTTAATACATTTCTAAGGCCAGAAGATAAATTGGGGGGGTGTAACACCCAATCCTCGAGATATGAGTAGCTTTCAAGCTTGTATTCAATCCTACAACTTGATGGAAATCCCAGTAGTAGGAGACCGATTCACATGGGAAAAAGAGGGGGTAAGGGAAAGACTAGATTGGGCTTTCTCCAACTTTGACTGGGAGATCAGACATCCTCACCATAAGGTATTCCACCAACTCCGATTCAAGTCAAATCACAGAATATTAGTAATTGGGGTAGGTGATCACGAGAAGAGCAATACTACTAAAAGAGCATTCAGCTAACAAGCTTCCTGGAGCATTGAAGCAGAGTTCCCAAAATTGGTAAGGAATCCTGGGAGGGTAAAAGCTGGTTAGAAGGAAGGGAAGTATTTGATGAAGCAGCAGGTAAATGGAATGACAAGGTAGTAGGAAACATCCCAAAGAAAAAGAGGGAAGTCATCAAACAGTTAGAAGGAATAGATAAAGCCAGGTAAAGGAACTCTTCCAACTGCTTATTTAAGTTAGAAAGGAAACTCTGGCTGGAATATGTCAAACTCAGTAACCAGGATGAATTGCTTTGGTACCAGAAGTCAAGATGCAAATGGTTGAAATTTGGAGACAGAAACACTAAATTCTTCCACGCTTTAGTAGTGATTCGGAGAAAGAAAAACAGGGTGGAAAGTCTTCAAGATGAAGAAGGGTAATGGATAACCGATCAAACAACTATGAAGAATAAGGCTTTTGATTTCTCCAAAAGTTATATTCAAAAGACCCCAACATCCAAGAGGTATCCAACTAGCCTATAGAATTCCCACCGCTAAATCAAGAGGACCTAGACCAAATTCAAAAGGAAATCTCAGACATAGAAATCAAAGCGGCAGGTTTTAAAATGGGGCCTCTCAAAGCCCCAGGCTCCGATGGTTTACAGGCTCACTTCTTCCAACCCACTGGGAAACGGTGGGTCTAAAGATATGTAAGCTCATCAAAGAAGCGACCCAAGACCCTCAGATCCTGAATGAAATTAACCATACAAAGATAGTCCTCATTCCCAAGGTGGACCACCCGACCAGATTATCGGATTTCAAACCCATCTCCCTCTGTAACGTTAGCTTCAAAATCCTCACTAAGGTCATTGCAAATAGGCTAAGATGGAAAATGGATTATCTTATTAGCCAGAACCAATGTAGCTTCATTAGAGGAAGACAAAGTTGTGACAACATCATCCTAGCCCAAGAAGCTATTCATACTATGAGAACACAAAAGAGCGGAGACGGATATGTAGCCATCAAAGTGGATATGAAAAAAGCCTACGATAGACTTGATTGGGGGTTCATCCGTTTTACTCTCCAGAGCCTGGGATTACATGAGAACTTCATTAAACTAATTATGAGTTGTATATCATCAACCACAATGCAAGTGGACTGGAATAGTACTTTATCCTAGGATTTTCTTCCAACAAGGAGATTACTGCAAGGAGACCCACTTAGTCCATATCTCTTTGTTCTATCAATAGAAAGATTGGGGCAGATTATCCAACATGAAGTAGAAGATGGCAGCTGGCAATCGATGATGCTAAGTTCTCATGGACCAAGTATCTCTCACCTATTCTTCGCAGATGACCTGGTACTCTTCTGTAAAGCCTCCTACGATCAAATGGAGGAAGTTCTGGCAGTGATGGAATTCTTTTATGGGGTCTCAGGCCACATGATTAGTCTCTAAAAATCAAAGATGTTTGTGTCCCAAAGAGTTCACTCAAGTAGGGCCAATGCATATAGTCAAAGTTTGGGCATACACCTAGCAACGGATCTAGGTAAATATCTTGGTGTTCCCCTGCTCCATAAAAGGGCGATAAAGGTGACCTTTATTCCTTTGATTCAGAAAGTACAGAAAAAACTTGCAAGTTGGAAAGGAAGATTCCTGAATATGGCTGGGAGAACAATGCTCATCAAATCAGTTCTATCATCAATCCTTGCTTATCATATGCAAACCCTTCTCTTACCTAAAGTGACTCTTCTTGAAATTGAGAAAATGTGTAGAAACTTCTTTTGGAATCAAAGTCAAGAAGAAAGAAAGATGCATCTCATTTCATGGGATACTCTGAAGAGAAGCAAAGACCAAGGGGGATTGGGTATTAAAGACCTACACACTCAGAACATTGCTTTTATCCTAAAGTTGTGTTGGGGGCTAGTAACTAAACCTCACGCCTTGTGGGTTAGATGTCTTCACCTCAAATATGAATGTGAGACTGGAATTTGGCCAATAATAACATAGAAAAATACCCAGTCAGAGGTTTGGCAAGCCATAACGTCGGTGTGGGATATTTTCAAGAGGAATAGGGGAAGGCAAATCGGAGATGGAGATGAAACGAGTGCATGGGATGATTGATGGACTCCCTTAGATCTTCCATTGAGACAATATGTGGAAAGAAATATAGATTCAGTGAGCTCAGAGGCTAAAGTGAACCACTTTGTCACAACTAGTGGTATATGGGATGTCGCAGCATGGCGTCAATACCTACCAGGATGGATCATCCGCAAGATTCTGAAAATCCAACCACCCAGGAGATCCAAAACAGATTGTTTTTATTGGAGAGCATCTAAGGATGGTAACTTTAATGTGAGATCGGCATATAATATGTTGAACAACCTCCAAGAAATAGCTACAAGAGGCTTATGGCAGAAAATCTGGAAATGGAACATACCGGAAAAGAACAAATATTTTGTCTGGCAAGTCCTTCATGAGAGGATCCCTACCAACTCATTGAGAGTAGAGAGACTCCCTACAAATTCCCCTAAATGTCCATTTGAGTGTGATAGAGAGGAAACAATCATACATACACTGAGACTGTGTAAGTGCAAAGAAAGTGTGGCTTTCTCTAATCAATCGTATACATATAAGTGTGTTTTTTAATGGTAATTTGCAGGAAAGGATCACATGGAACCTAAAGAACTCTCCAGGAATAGGGAAAGCTACCAAATGGAGATGGAGTGATATTTTCAATAGAACCTATTGGATCAATGGAAGAATCGCTGCAGAAAGGTATTTCAACAAACAAGCGAGGCGGTAGACTCACTAGTTCAACGTGTATTATTCAGCATGTATGAAGGTGTGGAGAATGACAAATACCACCACACAATCCTCAACACATTACCGAGAGTAGAATGCAGATGGATGACACCACCAGAAGGGTACACGAGAGTTGATGTTGAAGGTTCGGTGATCAACAAAAACGAAGTAGCAGCAGGAGGAGTAATTAGAGATCAATATGGAAAATGGCTGGGAGGGTTCTAGCAAGATTTTGGATATGCAGGGGCTACTTCTGCAGAATTGTTGGCAATCCGTGCAGGCCTTCAATTGAGCATGCATCTGGAGCTGAAGAAAGTCAAATTGCACATTATTCACTAGTAGCCATACACCTCATTCTGATAGGTGGCGGAGAACAGCATCCAATGAATGGAGTAATTATGGACATCAGATCCCTCATGGCAAGGGAATGGGAACTAGAGACAATTCATAGTCAGAGGGAGGCTTTGACTTGTGCAAATTCGCTTGCTAGACAAGCGCATGGTGTTAATAGGGATATGATCTTTCTGAATTCACCACCAAATTGCTGTGTGGAACTGCTAAAACAGGATATTCGGGTGGCAGTGATGAAAGGCCATCCATCTCCCAAGGACTGATAGTTGTTTTATTCCTCAAGCATTAGCTTGCCTTGCTATGTAAAAAACAAAAAAAATTCAACTCAACTCAACTCAGTTATGAAATTATTTTTTTATTTTTATACAAAGCCCCACAGCTTTTTTTTGTACCCTTTACAAAGCCCCACAGTTGGACCATACATTCGGCCCAATTTTTAATGATTAATGTTAGTCAAGAAATGAGCTATGTAACTAAAGTGTGAATTAAGTTAGAAATGTGGGGATAACTCTTTCAAGCGACATAACAAAATTCGGATGGGGTTTTTTTATAAAAAAAAAAAAAAAATTCCGACTGGTTTCCATGGCCTTAACCAATATCTATCTTTTTTTATGATTAATGGAGAAATCCTTTTGTTAAACATACAATGTAATTAGATTATAGGGAAATATGCTAAATAAATTCCTCAAGATATTTTCCAATTTATTTGAGAAATACATAACAGGGACAGATAATTTCATATTGTGGCTTTCCGGGTTTCTAGAAATATGAAGATAAATATGACTTATGTTTGTTTCGGTTATATAAAATTATGGAAATATTAAAAGGAAGGTAAATAGAGAGAGATTAACAAAGTTCAAATCAAGCCACAAGAAATGGAGGATTCATGAATGCTGAGGTGAGTATCGTAAATGTCATTAATTAGAAGGAAAAAAACATGAATGCCAATTTAGGAATTAATAATGCCATTAGTTACAAAATGAGGTCATTCGATTGGTATTTCTTCAAAACATTAAAAAAGAAAAAAATCAAACTGCTTTAACATAAAATAGAGGATGTTACTAATAATTTGTGTCATTGATTGACGGCGTCTAATCGCATCTCTATCAGAGAAGAGATTGATGATTTATTGATTGATAAAGAATCACTTTCACTTTATCATTTATTTATATTGATTAAATTATAAGTTAACTTTATTTCACTCCTCTTATTCTATTTATAAGCAATGTTATCAGACTTGGACCGGACCCGGTGATCCAGCCCAGAACCCACTTGACTGGTCACAAGAACGGTCCAGTCTGGCATCTAACCTTGGATTAAAACGGCCCAGGAACAACCCGGAAAACCCGTTCTAACCCGGGCATGACTCAATCAGCTTGCCAAGTCACGCGAGTCGGCCAATTTGGTGGTACCCCAGAAAATGAAACTGCGAAGGAAGAAGAAAGAAGGAGAAGAGGGAAGAAGTTGTTGATGATCGCTCGAGCAAGACATGAAATCGATGGTCACAGGTAATAAAGTTGTTGTTCATCGATGAAGGACAAAGGATGAAGGAGGAGGGAAGAAGAAGATGAGTCAGATGAGAAAAAAATTAATTCTCCAGAAGGAAGAAGCAAGAAGAAAGAAGGCAAAAATGACTTGGATGCCCTCACTCCTAGTGATTCGTAGCCCTCTCCTCGTGATGTGTGTTGACTTTGGAGATGTGTTGTTGAGTGTTGAGTGGAAAGAGAAGCAACAATGAGGGTTTGGGAAAAAATGAGAGAGAAAATTGAAATTTAGATTAAAAAATATGGGTATATATAAAAAAACATAAAAGAGAAATTCTAATTGAAAAAAATAGTTTGATATTTTTCTATAATGAAAATTTAGTACTAGGTGCTAATTTTACACCTAATTTTACTATTAGTGCTAGGTGCTAATTTTACACCTAACTTTACTAATTGATTTTGGTATTATTATGTGGTAATATTATATTATGTCAATTTATCCAATAAATTGTAAAAAATGTTCGATACCACTCTGTTCCTTATTATAAGTCTAACTACCACAAATTTTTTGTTCCAAAATATAAGTCCAATTTGGGATCAATTAATGCTACTGTGACTATTTTACCCCTACATTGGAAATAGGGAAGATGAGAGAGAAGGTCTATAATACATAAAATATTATTTTAACACCCATTCTTAAATAAGGGCAAAGTTGGAAAAAGTTTTAAAAATATGTCATATTTAATGTTCTAACTTTCATTCCTTGATATGTGAGAATTAGTTAAGGTGGACTTAAAGTAAGGAACAGAGTGATACTTAAAAATGATTTTTTGTTATTGATTTAAAGTGGTGAAATAAAATTTATTGTTTGGAATTTTGGAAGGTGAAATGAGAATATAAATATTTTTTAAATTTTTTATTTCTCACCGGTTTGGCTCCCGAGTTAACTACGGTCGAACCCACTGCTTCGACTAGTTCAGTGTTCGGTCTGGGTTTGATTACCTTGTTTATAAGTCATTTTTAACATGTTTATTACTAACACATAAAACAACCTAATACTGCATAAATTATGTCTAAAATTCTTACAACTTTTCAACTTTATCTCTATTTAATATCCATTACACCATATGAAAATAAAATCAACGTATAATAAACAAATGATGAAATTGTACACTCATATAAAAGATTTAATTAATTAATTCACTTATATATATAAAAAAGACCTGATAAGTGAGTCCTAAAAAAATGTGGACTCTACATCAGAACATCACTATATATACAAGAGTGTAGAAATGATGAGCCAAAAGCTTTAGAGTGGGCGAAACAATGGCGGAAACAAAAATGGCAGTAAAGCCACATGTGGTGTGTGTTCCTTTTCCATTACAAGGCCACATGAACCCAATGCTAAACCTATCAAAGCTCCTTCACCTCCACGGCTTCCAAGTCACCTTCGTCCTCACACACTTCAACTTCTCCCTTTTGCTCAACTCCAAAGGCCCCAACTCCGTCACCGGCCTTCCCGGCTTCTGCTTCGAGACCATCTCCGACGGTTTACCGCCGGAGAACAACCGCGGGAATCTCTACCTGCCTGAGTTGTGCACGTCGATTTCTATAGAAGGGTTGCGTTCATTTAGAGAGCTAATAGCTAAGCTGCAGCAGAATGCTTCGCCGGAAATTCCTCCAGTGACTTGCATAGTTTCCGATGGCGTGATGGGGTTTACTATGAGGGTGGCCGAGGAGTTTGGGATACCGGAGTTTTTGATGTTTACTCCTAGTGCTTGTGGCATGTTGGGGTACCTTAACTTTGATGAGCTTGGCAAGAGAGGGTTTTTCCCTTTGAAAGGTAAGAGTGTCTTTATTCAAAAGTCATATGATATGATATACCTTCGTATCATTCATCTATTATCTGATTTGGATTTGGATGGAGGTGCTCATCATCAGTTATATACCCTTCTCTTAGGTTCTTTAAGGTACAATTTCACTTAGGTCCCAGATAATAGATTTAATTTCAGAAATGTCTTAAGAAGTTGTTAATAACAACTATTGACAATTGAAATAGTTTTAGTTAACAAATGAAAACATTTAGCCTCTAAGTCAGCTTGCCTTTTGGGTCTGATAGTGGAGAATGCATAGCATTCTCCGGGCACATAGGATCAAACGTAAAGCAGCGCTTTCTCTAAAGAGTTTTAGAGTGGGAAAGAAGACGAAAAATTACACAGATTGAAAAAAAAGTTAATAAATGAAAAAGTTGTCAATAGATCTGTCTGATATTAAATATCTTTTTTAGGGTTGAGTGCAATTGTCCCTTTCTCTTTAAGTACTATGATGTGTGTATTCTTTCGTTTGTTTGTTTGTTTCTTTTCTTTCAATTATTAGTTTGTAAATTAGATCAGTGATGATATACTATCTTATAACCAATGATGTAGTTTTATGTTATTTATTCTTTTTTAAGAATATCATAAAATTTTAATTATTAGAGGGTAAGAAAATATAAAACTATAATATTTCAAAACCCCAAGATATCATAAAATAATTAATTTTATTTGGAGAACAATGACTAAAATAGTAAATGGGTTAGTTCGTTGGGCAAAAGACCATCATTTCCAGGGGATAAGTTTTGAATTTTGGTTGAAAGCAATACACAAATTTAATACCTAGCCAAACCTAAGAAAGAATTATGTCTGACTGAAATATACTTACTGAAAAAAATTAATCCCTCCAATCCTTAGAGTTGTTTAGGAGGTTATTACTTTGATCATAAACATACAACCAACTCAATCAATTTTGTATATTAAAATATATTTTTTATGCTATTAATAAGAAGGTTTCTATTAAGAGCTATTTCCAACGTATACAAATGACAATTGAAGAGAGTATTTTACTAACTAAACTATATTATTTTAATTTCTATAAATTAATTGTCTAACTTTAACACTCCCTTCTTTGTCTTAAATATATGACCAATTTGGGGAGATGAACTTGTCCTTAAATATAAAACCTCTTTCTATTTTATCTCAACTTTTTTCAAAATTATACTTATTGATGCTCTTGGATAATAAACAAGCAAGAGATGGAATATGTGAATAAGTGTATGTGGTGGTTATGATGTTTTGATAATATTATGTGATTTTAACTAACTTATCTAACATCCTTAATCTAATTAAAATAAGTAAATATGTTTTATATTTAGGAATAAATGGAGTATTAACAACCCTAAAATGATGATGAAAAGAAAAAACAAATAGGGAGGATTAGGCCTGCAATGGTTGATGCCTTATTTGTGGTCCAAATTAAGTCCATGAGTGATTAATTATTGTTAGAACATTGGTGATATGAGAAGGATGATGCCAATTGAAGTTTGCCCCTATAGGTGGGGTTCAATATCAGTTCAACGTTCATTGTCCCACCCTATATCTACTTGTTTCTTTCTTGTTTTTTCGGTGCCCACCCCATCCTGTGCTTGTTTCTTTCTACTTCATAGATTATAGCACCATGCATTGTCACTCTCATATATATTTACATGTGGGCTCGCGCGCTTGCGCAGCGAACAAGTGTTGGCCATACCACTATGGCCCACCCACAAATTGCGTACTATGTATATCTATCGCATCTACTGTCTATATCTATGTTGAAGGGAAGGCCAGGCAACCCACTGGCTAGGAAACAAATCAATATGAACTAGCACCATGGAGGTACATTATACTCCCGCTATTATATTATGTCTAAACAAATTAATTAAATTAGTTATTCATAATAAATGTGTATGTGTTAAAACTACTTTTGATGAATGCCAGCTATCTTAATTTGTATATGCTATTAGTAATGTACTGTACTTAAAAAAAAATCTAAGTTTAATAGACAAAATGAATCAAATTCTCATATTTAAAGTCAAAAGGAAACCTATTCCAGCCCTTATACATTGACACGGGTGGTATTAAATTTAGAGCCCTTTCTTTTATTTATGAGGTAGGTTACTTAGGCAATTAATAATTAACTTAGTTTGGATTTTAGAAAGTATTTTCATATAGCTGGACTAAACGTTTTGCTATTAAAATAAAATCACATACTATTTGTATTTGTAAGTGTTACTCTCTCCGGTCCTAATTATAAGATCACATTGACTTTTTTTGGAGAAATTAAGGATATAAAATTAATCACTTTTAATTGTATATAGTTATATTTTTTCCTCAAAACTAATTTATTCTACTTATAAACTAACATATAATCTAATTACATGTGACATATATTATAATTTAGTGGTCTAATTTACTTCCTTAACTTTCACAAAAGAAGTCAAAGTGATCTTATATTTAAGACTGGAGGGAGTATTTATAAGTCACTCATAGTATATTTCACATAAACAAAAAACATTACACATTATTTGTCTTAAAATTCAACAATTATCCAAATTCATCCTTATTTGGTAAACAACATACCTCATGAAAAAATTCAACATAATAATAATGAAAAGTATAATTATACATTCATTTAAAAAATTTACTCTATGACCCAAAAGATTAATATTCAAACACAAGTTAAAATTTGTGAGAAGTGTTAAAAAATTTCTTTGCATATAAATCATGTATGCATATATATATATATATATATATATATATCGACTATTGATTATTAAAATTATGTTAGATCCACGTATAACTATGCTTAATTGTGAAAGAATATAGGAAAAATTCCACAAAAATCCTTTTGAAAATGTTAAATAATTTGTGAGAAGTGTTAAAAAAAATTTATATGCGTACAAATCATGTACGTACGTATGTATGTATTATTGATTACTAAAATTATAGTAGGTCCACATTTAACTGTGCTTAATTGTGAAAGATTATAGGAAAAATTCTACAAATTAAGAATCCTTTTAGAAATGGAAAGGATAAATCAGTTCATTAAATTTGAGAAATCCTAAATCAGACCCAGGACGGAATATGGGATTTTTATATCTTACAAAAAGACACAAATGCCCCTAAAATTATCAAGTACATAAGTATTCACAAATTTAAGGAATTGATTTGTGCTTTTCCATTTTAAGGGGATTCTTGTGGGATTTTCCAAAAAATCATGTTATATATAAATATTTCTTGTAACATTTATATATTGGGCAATTCCTATTGTTTGTTGTCTTTTGCAGATGAAAAGAATCTACAAGATGGGTATCTGGACACAGAAGTAGATTGGATTCCATCAATGAGAGGAATCAGACTGCGAGAATTTCCCACATCCTTCAGAACCACAGATCCTTCAGATATAATGTTCAACTATAACAGAGACTGTGTAACCAATGCCATTAAAGCTGAAGGTGTCATCCTCAATACCTTCCAAGCCCTCGAATCAGAAACCATAGACGCCATTAAAGCCACCTACCCTAATCTCTACCCTATCGGCCCCTTACCATTGCTTCTTCACAATCACCCAAAAAACCATCATCAATCCAACGGCGACGACAGCCACGACGATCTCGCCATAGACTTAAACCTTTGGAACGCAGAAGACAAGTGCTTACAATGGCTAAACACAAAAGAGAAAGCATCAGTAGTTTACGTCAACTTTGGAAGCTTGTTGATCATGAACACTAATCAACTTAAAGAGTTTGCATGGGGCTTAGCTAATAGTAACTGCAATTTCTTATTGGTGATTAGACCTAATCTTGTTGAAGGTGGTGAAGAAGTTTTAACTGAAGAAGAATTCAAGAGGAAAAGTGAAGGAAGATGCATGATTGCAGGGTGGTGTCCACAAGAGAAAGTACTGAGTCACCCGTCGATTGGAGGGTTTTTGAGTCACTGTGGTTGGAACTCGACGTTGGAAAGTATTAGTGAAGGTGTGGTTATGGTGTGTTGGCCGTTGTTTGCAGAGCAACAAATGAATTGTTTCTATGTGTGTAAGAGGTGGGGAATAGGGATGGAGATTGAGGAAGGTGAGGTTAAGAGGGAGAAGATTGAAAGGGTTGTGAGGGAAGTTATGGAGGGAGAGAAAGGGAAGAAGATGAGAGAGAAGGCTTTGGAATGGAAACTTCAAGCTCAGGCTGCTACATTACCTGGTGGTTCTTCTTACGCTAGTTTCATCACTTTGGTTCACAAATTGAAAGAGGGCGTTAATTAAGCCACTTTTACATCTCATGCATAATAGTGAACAAAGTAATCCTAGGGAATAGATTCTTAGTAAAATAAATTTTGTAGAACGTTTTGATAAAATGAGATTGCTTGATTAAAAAAAGGGGATATAAGACAATGTGACAATTATATAAAGTATAAATCTTGATTTACATTTTTATTTTCATTTAATAAATGGTAACTATGTGTGTGAACAGTTTATTTTTATATCATTGTTTAATATATATACCCAGTTTGTTGAATTACATTTAATTTAGATAAAGGCTTTATTACATTAGAAAACAACAATATTAAACCAACAAAGGTTGGTATTGATTAATAATTAGTTGACTCATGAATATTAGGTTGAGTTAAAAACATGTAGCACTACTACAAAAAGCCCTTTTTATGTCACCAATTAACGTCACTTATTTAAAAATGTGACATTGAAAACACACAGGAAAGAAACAACATCACACTTAAAATTAAGTGTGATGTTGAAACTTTTCACGTCACACCAAAATTTTGGTGTGACGTTGAAAGTGGTTTTCCACGTCACACTAAAATTTTGGTGTGACGTGGAAAACTTCCCCTCCTTTTTTTTTCATTTCCCGCCCCCCCAATACTTTCAATGTCACACCAAAATTTGGTGTGACGTTGAAAGTGGTTTTTCATGTCACACCAAAATTTTGGTGTGACGTGGAAAACTTCCCCCAATACTTTTAACGTCACACCAAAATTTAGTGTGACGTTGAAAGTGGTTTTCCACGTCACACCAAAATTTTGGTGTGACGTGGAAAACTTCCCCTCCTTTTTTTTTCATTTCCCGCTCCTCCCAATACTTTCAACGTCACACCAAAATTTGGTGTGACGTTGAAAGTGGTTTTTCACGTCACACCAAAATTTTGGTGTGACGTGGAAAACCACTTTCAACGTCACACCAAATTTGGTGTGACGTTGAAAGTGGTTTTCCACATCACACCAAAATTTTGGTGTGACGTGGAAAACTTCCCCTCCTTTTTTTTTTTCATTTCCCTCCCCCCCATTTTTTCCATTTTGGCGGCCCCCCAAACAAAAAGCAGCTCCAGCTGCTCTTCCTACCCCAAACAAAAACCCCCCACCCCCCGTGCCCTCAGCTCCCCCACCCCCCAGCCCACAGCTCCCCCACCCCTCAACCCACAGCTCCCCCCTTACCTCCCCCTCCATAGCTCCCCCCCAGCCCACCCCTCAACCCACAGCTCCCCCCTTCCCTCCCCCTCCATAGCTCCCCCCAACC
Source organism: Mimosa bimucronata (assembly GCA_037074515.1). Lineage (NCBI taxonomy): Eukaryota > Viridiplantae > Streptophyta > Magnoliopsida > Fabales > Fabaceae > Mimosa > Mimosa bimucronata. The sequence goes on from CM073441.1 coordinate 25,228,695, forward strand.
CACCCCTCAACCCACAGCTCCTCCCTTCCCTCCCCCTCCACAGCTCCCAGCAGCCCTCAGCTCCCCCTTCCCCACCCCCCACAGCTCCCCCCAGCCGCCCACAGCTTCCCCATCCCCCTCACCCTCCAGCTGCAGGTTCATTTCTTCTTTTCTTTTTCCTTTTTTTTCTGGTAATTAAATATGCAATTTCTATAGGGTTCTTTTTTTTTTACTTGTTCAAGGTTTTTTTTCAGCTCTGTTTTCCTCCTATCGGGTTCAACAATTTCAATCGTGCCTCCGTTCGCAGCTTCACTTCATCCAGGTTCCTTCTTTTCCTTTTTTTTCCTGATAATTAAATCTGCTGCCTTTTTTTCTCAATTATAAATTGCAAAAAATGCCATAGAATATTTAATGGTTTTGTAAGTCTTGTAAATTGGTCTGCCATAGAATGTTTAATGTTCAATTGTAAATTGGTTTGCAAATGCTGTTACGTTGTAATTGCTGCAAATATTGCATACTTGCCAAAATGTTTTATAAGTCTTGTAAATTGGTTTGAATAGGTTTTTGTTCTCAAATTGCTAAATATCAACGGGGAATAGAAAAATTAAAAACGTTTTTTTTTATAAAAAAAGAAACCACGTCACAAATAATATCTTGTGTGACGTGGTTTCCTGGAAACCATGTCACACATAAATCCAGGAAACCACGTCACACAAGATATTATGTGTGACATGGTTTCCTGGAAACCACGTCACACATAAATATTATGTGTGACGTGGTTTCTCCGAGCAACTTACAACGTCACACATAATATTATGTGTGACGTTGTTTCTCTGACTTTTTTTGTCACTTGTTTATGTGACGTTAAAAGTCTATTTTCCATGTCACTTGATTCAATGTCCCTTGAAAAAGTGACGTGAAAACCCCCAAAATTTGTGACATTAAAAGTACTTTTTGTAGTAGTGTAGCAAATGTCAGGACTTGTAGATAAAGGATATGTAAGTATCTCTGTATTTTTTTTAAAAACCCATAAAGGCATGTATTGGCCCATATGAACTCCTGTTCGCCCGCAAAAGTACGAGCCGTACGTAGTATAAAAATATCGTTCCCACAAGGACTATGGTTTAATTTAATGCAAGTTGGTTAATTTAATTCTGTTTCTACTTAAGTTGATTAAAAATTGTGTTTTGAACAAAAACGATAAGAAATAAACAAAACAAACTTTGAAAACTGCTTTTAAGACGATGAGGATGAAACCTAGGATTCCTTATCCCCTCTATATGTCATTATTTCTACCAAATTACCCTTTCTAATGGCTATCTAATGCATTAGTCTTCGTCTGAAATTCTAGTGTGATCAGAAACGCTCTCTCGAGTCAAAAATCTGATCTTTATCTTTCAAAACCCTCACACTCTCATGCTATTGGATTTATGAAAAATTGTGTTCAAAGACTCTCACACTCTCATGCTATTGAGTCAACAAAAACATGTTTAATCATCAATTTCATTCTAACAATATTAGGTTGACAGATGAATCTCTCTCTGTCAACAGCGAGTTTTAATTTCTCTCTAATATGCTTTTACCTAAGTTCTACAACAAGACACCATCTCTCAAGCGATGAATCATTGAACAAGTAAAGTGTTGATTAGGCACTTTTAGAAATATAAGCAAGGTAAAAACAAAATTGAATTTCATTAAATACCCAATAGAAAGGAAATTAACAAAATCAATCCATATAGAGGTTCAAAGAAACCCTAGTCTAACGTTTAGCTACGCATAATTGAAAGGAATTCCAATCTATGAAGTTGATTCATGATTACAACTACTAAACAAGACGAATGAATAAGAAGAATAAAGAAGAACCCTACAGAAGTCTCCCAGATTAGCATCGTAAGACTCTTCTAAAGCTCTAATTTGATATTTCTCTCTCCACAAGTCTGTGCTCTCTCTCAATTTCATCCCAAAATCAATCCTCCCTTGTTTGGTGGTCTCCTCCCATTTAAAAAGCCCTAATTTTCGAGTCTAATATCCAAAATCTATAATTTGATTTTTCTAGGGTGCCTCGGCACCCTGTTCTGGTGGCCGAGGCATCCTGATTCGTCCTAGGTTGCCTCAGAACCCTGTTTTGGTGGCCAAGGCATCCTCTCCAGCATACTTCCTTTTACTCTGATTTTCGCTCCATTTGTTCCTCCTTCTTTATCCTACAAAAGAGGGAGAAAATTTGTAAATTTATCTACTCATTGAATCAAATAGAGTAGCACAACTTATCATACTAATTATATATTTATTTCAATCAAAATATGGATAATTGTATGATAAATGTGCTTAGAAAACAATAAATTCATATTGGTTAACACCCCCAAACTTAAACTTTTGCTTGTCCTCAAGAAAAGCTCAAACAACAACTCTTCTGCCTATTTTGTGTGTTTATCAAGTCCTCAGAGATTTTCATTCCTTTCAGAACCTCAAATAACCATATGTACATACAAATCAGTATGCGTTGTATAGTTGAACAATCCTTTTCCAAATTCCAGATTGTGCATGTGTGTGATAGAATCAAAAATAGTTTCTCCAATTCTCATCTTAGTCATCAATGGCAATCTAAGCTACATACAAATCTCTAACCAAATACACTGACAACCTCTTTCTAAATACATTTCCTCTTAAAAAGCTTTTTCATAAAACTTCAAAAACTCACTAGATTTCACATGGTAGTAAATTACATTTTATATGTTATTGCCTTTTAAATCTCCCACAAACTTGATTTTTACTTTCTTGCTTTTTACTTTTCTTTCTATTTTTGTACTTCTTTCTTTCTTTCTCTTCTTTTTTTTATTATATCTTGAATTGTTGTAGGTCCCCTTTTTACGTGACCCTGCACATGGGTGATGCAACACCGGTTACCCAATTACTCCAACAATATCAAGAGGCTTTTTTGCCCAACACTTAGCTCTCTTTGACTCGACCATTTGACGCGAGTGCCAACATTGGTGATGAAGTGCCCTCGGTTACTAAGTCGAGTCTTGCGATGCTAGCGGAGTTGTATATACCTTTTTTTTCAAATTTGAGATTGACCAAAAGACTTTATATGTTTTTTTTACTACCCATTTTAGTCTATCTTATTTTAAAAAATTTAATGAGAATCAAATAAGCACTATAAATACCGAAATTGGTTGTAAGAGTACAAGATTAAAAATCAGTACATAACCTTTATTACTATCAATTTCCTTGATTAAAATTTTCTAAACTATTTCCAATTCTAATGGTGGATATTATTACTCAAAAGAATTTAGTAAAGTGATATGTAACCATACAATTCAACTGACAAGCATGTAAAGTTTGGTTTTTTCTATTCTAAATGTTAGTCAATCTTTATCACATCATCGGACTTATTAACACATTTGATAAGCATAGGAGTTATCAATAAAATTATCAAACAAAAGTTTAAGTTTATGAGACGAAACTATAAAAGAATTTAATACAATTAATTTTTGTTTATCCCCCAACCTAAATCTAACAATATCCTCATTGTGAAATCAACCATAGTAGAGAAGAAACAAAAATTAAGAGTTAACTGGGGTATATCAAAGAGACGCGTAATATCATTAAGCCTATAAGTGCTAGAGAATTCAGTGATAAGTAAGAAATACTCCCCTTCGTAGTTCCTCAAGCTTAATCCTCTTCCTTGCGTTTAAGCAGCTGGTGGTGGAAGAGCGGATTCTACAACTCATAATATTAATTATGCACGCGCCACGATGAGCTATTGCATTCCCGTTTTCATCTCCACATACGACACGACTTAGATCTGCAGGAGAAAGACTAAATATAACTCTACTAATAAAAATGAAATAAAAGAAATAAATTATAAAAACAAGTTTCAAAACTTGGGTTGCCTCCCAAGAAGCGCTTGATTTATAGTCTTCAGCCTGACTCTTCAGGACTTATGGTGGGTTCTTGAAGTAGATAGTGGATATCAGACAATCCACATTTCCTCCCCAATATTGCTTTAAGTGTTGTCCAGTAGCATGAAATCGTTCACCTTTCTTGTTCTCAAGTTTAACATTCCCCAACTTTGACGCTTGCACCACAGTAAACGGTCCACACCATTTTGATTTAATCTTGCCTAAGAACAACTTCAGTTTAGATTTGTAGAGAAGTACTTGTTGTTCAGGCTCAAAATATTCAGGAACAATTTTTCTATCAGGGGGCCTCTTAACCATCTCTTTGTCGAATCTAGCATGCTCATGTTTAATAAGTTGATATTCCTCCTTCTCATTTAGTTGCAGAATTTTGTTCTCAAGCATTGGCGATGCCTCACTAGATAGCTTCAAATAAGAACTCAATGCCTTAGAGGCATCAAGTGGCTCAAAAGGTTTGAACTTGGTATGAGGGAATGCTCCAATACCGAGTGTCTCTTCACATTTTCCCTGCTTGGCATGTTTAAGTTCCTTTTGTCCAGTCAAGAGTGCTTTTGAAGGATTTTTGATAATTGGCTCATGATGTTCTTCTTTAATCACATCTCCTAACATATCAGTAAAGTAACACTGACTATGTTCATCCTCATGAAATTTTAGTGCTTGAGACATGTTGAAGATAACTTGCTCATCATTTACTCGCAAAGTAATTTCACCCTTTTCTACATCAATGAGCGTTCTTGCTATGACTAGGAAGGGTCGTCTCAATATGATTGGAATTTTCCAATCTACTTCACAATCTATGACAATGAAATCTGTAGGGAATATAAACCTGTCAACCTTTACCAACACATCTTCTATAATGCCATGTGGTTAAGCTATGTTGCGGTCAGCAAATTGCAGGCTGACCGTGGCAGGTTGTGGCTCACCAAGGCCCAATTGATTGAATACAGCTAGTGGCATGAGATTAACGCTAGCTCCTAAGTCACATAGAGCTTTTCCAGTGAAGTTAGTTCCGATATTGCATGGAAAATAGAAACTTCCTGGATCCTTAAGTTTGGTTGATAATTTTCTCTGGATCACTGCACTATACGCTTCTGTCAAAGCTACTATTTCAAACTCATTGAATCTTCCCTTATTAGATAGCACATTTTTTAGGAACTTGGCATATTTAGGCATTTTTTCTAGTGCCTCAGCAAAGGGAATGTTGACATGGAGCTGTTTGAACATGTCAACAAACTTTTTGAACTGAGCATCTTCTTGAACCTTTGAGGATAAGGAAGTGGGGCACCAAAAGGGTAAAAATCTTTTGCTTCTTATCTTCCCCGTTAGGCTTGGAATTTGTAGAACCTTTAACCACATCATCAAGGTTCTCAATAACTTGTTTCCTCTTTATAGAAGCTTCTTCTTCTATTGCAATGTTTGTATCAACCGCTTATACATCATCACTGGTTGGATCTTGTACTGGTTGAGATTTCATGTTTGAAGAAACCACATGTTCATAATTCTTTCCACTCCTTAACATGATAGCATTACACTCTTCTTTGCCATTGCGCTTCGGATTCGAGATAGTGTCACCAGGCAGACCATTCTATGTTAAGATGTTTAGTTGGGAAGTAACCTACCCCATTTACACTTCAAGGTTCTTGATGGCGGTGTCGTGTAGAGCAATCTTAGCATTGGTTGCATAAGTTGCTTCTAAGAGTTGAGAAAACATCTTTTCAATCCTGGATTCCTCTTAAGGCTTAGGTGGTTGAGCGGTGATTTGAGCATTTCCTAATACGCCTTGGGGTTCAAATGCAAAATATTATTTACCAAGGATTGCACTACAGTGATGCGATCCCGGATCGTCTCTCAAGGAGTCTAATGAACTAACCTAGGAAAACTAAATTCAATTAAAGCTATGAAAACCGGGGTTTGAAAAAAAGTGTTTTTGGTATTATTCATAAAAGGAATATAAAGACTTGTTTTTGGTATTTTTAGGATAAATATGGACAGGTGATGGAATGGGATAATGGGATGCTCTCTTGGTTAGGGATGACACATGACAACCTATTGTTTCACACTCTTAGGAAGGAGATAATCGGGCTAAGTTCACACAAATGGATACAATTAGCCTTAGTCAAAGGAATAGGTCAATTAAGACACCACTCAACCTCATAGACCAATTAGATTAACTATAATCTAACATCAACTAGACGTAAATTCCAATAGATAGAATAACTTGGGTCCTGTCCAAGTCACTCAATATACTTCAGATCCAACAACGAATTAATGTTAGACTATAATCAAACCATCCAACTTATGGAACTCTACCTAATCATACTCATGCATATAGATTAGATTAATGATCTAGTTCCTTTAGGCAAGTTCTATTAATGGAATTACCTAGCGCTATGGAAACTCGATATCAACGAACTCAAACCCGTAAATCAATCCCAAATAATACAATTATATGAAGCACAATGGACTACCAAATCAATGAAACTAGAATAAAACCAAATCAATACATGCAAGTAGTATTCAACAATTACATGTCTCGAATCTCGAAAAGAAATGAAGTCTGAACATAAGAATAATAAATATTCAAAGACGTAAATGGAAATTCATGACTACATAATTGGAACTACAAAACTCCCCTAAAGTGGATTCAATGCTTGCTTCAAGTCATCCAATCGTCCAAGAGAGCATCGGGCCGATTTAGTTCATCAAAGAGAATGAGGAATTACCCAAGAGCAGCTGTAACTTGAGCTCCATGAAGAATCGGTGAAGAATTGTGTAATGTTGGAGAGAATGGGTGGAAGAGAGTGTGAAATTCAGCCTCTCCTTGTGAAATTCATTGGTCTCTTATATATAGCACAAGAGGCACCCCAAAACCTTCCAAATTGGCTTAGGGTGTCCTATTCTTACTAGGATTAACAAATAGGAAAGGTTTGGGGAAAGAATTATGGGATGAAAGAGAGAATGGATGAATAAATATGGAAATTTGGATTCCCCTCTCTATGGCACAAGAAACCACTCAAAAATTATCCAAAATGGCCTCCGGTTGCCTAATTTGGCCGCCCATAACATATAGGAATGATTTGGGGAAGATCCTAGCACTTTCTCTCAAGAAATCTAATCAATCAATCAACAAATCCCATTGAAATAGGAAGTTTCCTATTCTTATTGATTTTACCAATTAGGAAAGTTTAGAGATCAATCCATTAGGATCAATCAATCAATCCAATTTCCTTTTCCTAATTAGTAATTTCTTGTTGTGTAGAATTTCCTTTTCTTGTAGAAGTTTCCTATTTTGCATTGTTTTTGCTTTGATCTTTATTCTTTGCACCTACAATGGAAATTTTAAGCACATGTGAAGTATTTTAAGTCCAGAAACAATAAATGCATGAGTTAAATGCCTAATATGCTCAAATCATAATGAAAATGCAATTAACTCTCTAAGCTTGGATCCTAAGTATAAAAATGCCTAAATCCCCATTTAATAGCCTAGAACAAATGCTAATTTCCTATATTTAGTGGATAAAAATATGTAATAATCAAGTGCAATCAAGCGGTAAATCCCAATGGTGCTTGGGATCTATATGAAGAGGAAGCTGTAGGTGGATTAATACTGGTACTATTTTTCCATTACAGATTTGGATGATCTCTCCACCCTTTATTATAGGTGTTAGAATAGAGATTGCTTTGAGGATTCTGATTGGATTTATTCATATAATTTAGGGTCTCAACTGCATGGGGGCAATCCACTACATTATGACCCTCACCATAAGTCTCGCATGATAAGGTGGAGCCTTGAAGCATATGAACACCTCTTGGGAGATGATTTTCAAATTTCATCTCTAATTTGTCAAATCTCCAGGTAATAGCTTCTAACTGAGCACTGATGTCTTTAGAACCATCTGATGATGATCCAAATGCAGAAGAATCCATATATGGCTTATAGAAAACTCTGTCTCTGCGTGAAGTCTGAACATTATTAGAGGCAACATCCTCATATAGCTGCTGTAATTCAGAACTCTTCATTTTTCTAATGTTCCCTTGTGCTGTTGTATTCAACATAACCTGTGTTGGCTCATTCAACCCATGATAGAATACCTCAAGGAGGATGTTAGGCCTCTGCCCATGGCCTGGGCAATTCCGGCACATGTCTTTAAACCTCTCCCAGGCTTCATAGAACATTTCACCTAGCTCTTGCTGAAAGTTAAGTAATTCACCCCTTTGAGTTGCTCTTTTTCCCGTAGGAAGAAATCTAGCCTTAAATTTGGAAGCCAGTTCATCCCAACTCGTGATGGAATGTGCAGGGAGTGAATTGAGCCAGACCTTTGCCTTAGTCCCTAGTGACATGGGAAAAATGCGTAGCTGTAGGGCGACGTTGGAAACTCTAACTTGCTTGAAGTTTTCACAAACTTCCACGAACTTAGTCAAATGTTCGGTGAGGTCTTCCAATTGGGTTGTGTTGAAAGTTCCCATCATCTGGATCATCTGGATCATGACAGGCTTAACTTCAAATGTCCTCGCAATGAAGTTCGCATACTGAATACTAGATGAGTATGTGAAGCCTTCTCGCTCCAAGAACTCATCCATAAAGAGATCCTCCTCATCTTGAATCGCAGCCATAGTGAAAGGTCGACGTTCAGTTTCAGGTGGAATGTAACACCCCAAAATTTAAAAAATCGATATAAGGAGTTATTTAAGGTTTTGGGAAGGTTATTAAAATATTAAAAATAAATTTATGATGTTTTAGTATTTTTAATAATTTTTAAGGCTTATTTTCTTTAGGAAACAAAGAGAAATAATTAGAAGATAAAATTTAATTTGGAAAAAAATAAATTAATAAGGGAATATTTAGATTCCTGGGATATTATTTAATAATTAAAAAGCCTTATAAATAAATTTGGAAATTAAAGCATATATGGAGAAATTATTTTGGGAATAAATTTATATCAAATTTGTAGGTAATTAAAATTTTCAAAGAAGGGCATAATGGGAAAGAGAAAATAAAAATGACAATATCTGCCCCTAGTTGAAAATATCTTCAATTATAGAAGGAGGGGTAGAATGGTAAATTACCTATATAAAATATCTCTCCATCCTTATCTTTTTATATATACTCACACATGTTCCTATTCACCGTCACTCTATTCTCTAATTCCCGAGTCCCCTCTCTCTCGCCTCACCCCTCTCTCTTTGTTCCTTCAAACTCAACGACATACGACTGTTAGAATCTTAAGTTTTGATGAGGGCTGGACCCATAGATAACATAAGTAAAATGAACAATTAGCATATAACTTAGTCTGGAATAAATTGAGATAAGAATCATGTTAAATGACTAAGTAAAAGAGTGTAGGTTACCTTAAACATTGAACAAGTAAAATCTTATAGATAACAGATACACTATCGCTAAGCCAGAACCTATCGCTAACAAATGGAAGTGTTAGGATAACAATAGCTAATAAAGACTTAGCAATAATCTGGAGAAAAGTCAATATCTCTATCGCTAAGACCTTCACTATCGCTAACATAATGAGTTGAGCTAGCCTGAGCAAGCAAAGAACAATAGATCACTATCGCTAAGCTCTATCACTATCGCTAAGGCCCCATAGATAACATGGATAACACAAAGGGGAGAATGACAGAACAACTAGCAGTAATGAACTAAGTTAGCTAGCAATAACATGATTAGCTATCGATAACAGAATACTTGAAATAACTTAGACATTCAGATAGCTAATTCAGTGTCTCTGAGCAAATGAGCTAATAAGATAACTAGCGATAACATGATTAGTTATCGATAGAGAAATATTTGTTGAAATACCTTAGATAATCAGATAGCTATTACATTGTCTTTGAAATTGAGCTAATGAAATACACTAGCGATAACACCTACTGTGCTTCACATGAATACTTGTTTAGCTAAAAGCTAAGTGTAGGACTCACACTATTAAGCTAGCGATAGCCAAGGGTGCTAGCGCTACTGAAAAAGCTGCTATGCAAGTACAATGTTGCAGGCGATCGTTACTCATAGTCTCTATCTCTCTTAGCTCATCCTCTGCAGAATTAATTGAAGCAAGAGAAGAAAGTTGACGAAGATGAAGAACAGCATTAATTGCCAACGGCTAAGAGCTCCCAACGGCTAATTTCAAACGGCCTATTGAAGCTGAAAGAAAAGGCAAGCTGAGAAGAGTTATAAATATCAAGACTTGATCATTTATGAAAAGTGAACTCAGTTACTCACTCACACACATAGAGACGATCCAGCATTCAATATTTCCATCTACTCTCTGCTCACAAAAGCTCAAAGTATTTATTACTCTTAGTAAGATTATTTGTACTTAAGTGTTTATCAAAATCTGTTCATTAAGTGAACTCAATTAATTGAAATCCTCTACTATTTGAGGTTGTTCTAAAGCTTGGGGCTTTAAGACAGGGTTGTGTCCTTACAAGTTGTAAGGGGGAGCGTTTAGAGGGAAGTCTAAAGCTCTGTTGAAAAGGTTGGCAGGTGAACCCGTTTTTGTAAAACCTATGGTATAGTGGAACCCAACGAGGAGTTGGAGAATTGGACGTAGGCATTGTGTTGGTGAACCAGTATAAAAGATTTTCTTGAGTTTTAAGTTTTATTTAATTTGTAAAAGCACAATTCACCCCCCTCTTGTGCGTTTTTTTGCCATTCTCATTTGGTATCAGAGCAGGTCTTCTCCTTTTGATTCCAACGAGTCTGAGAAGAAAAGATCAAGATGGCATCGTAAGAGAATATTCTGCCTGAAGGAAGCTCCATTAACAAACCCCCTGATTTTGATGGAAAGCACTATACTTTTTGGAAACTCAAAATGAAGATCTACATCAAAGCCAATGGGTACAAGTTGTGGAAGATTATAGAAGAAGGGGATATTATGCCTTTGAATATCTTAGGCAATCCAAAGAGTGAAAGTGAATTTACTCATGATGACAATGCGATCTTGAGTTGAACAGCAAGGCAATTCTCATTATTCAAAGTGCTCTTAGTCATACTGAGTTTTTCAGAGTTAGCCACTTGAACACTGCTAAGGAAATGTGGGAAGCTCTGCAAGTTACTCATGAAGGAACTTCTCGAGTGAAAGATAGAAGAGTAGAAATGCTTGTTGAGAAGTTCCACAAGTTTGAAATGATAGAAGGTGAAAAGATAAGAGATTTGGAGATCAGACTCACTCATCTTATCAACAATCTTGCTGTTCTAGGAAGAAAAATTTCAGAGAAAGAGCAAGTCAACAAGATTCTAAAAGTATTAAAGGGTGATTGGCTCATGAAGGTCACTGCTATTCAAGAAATGCAAGGAGAATCAACCAAGTCCATCACGGCCTTGTTTGGTAGTCTTGCTGAGTATGAGCCAACTTTGATAGCTTAAAGGGAAGCTCATGGAAATTCTAAAAAGAAGCCTCTTGCCCTTGCTGTATCTGAAAGAGATGAAGTTGATGATGATGATGAAGATGAAGATCTAGATGATGAAGATATGGCTCTCATGGTTAGAAAGTTTAAGAAATTCTTTAGGAGAAGAGGAAGGTTCCAGAAGGGTGGTCATAGCTTCAGAAAGGATTCTCAGAAGGATAAAGCTCCTGTGTGTTTTGAATGTAAGAAGCCTGGTCATTTCAAAGCGGAGTGCCCAAGTCTTCAGAGATTCAAGGAAAAGGAGAAAAAGAAGGAGAAGTCCTTTGGAAAGAAGAAAGCCTATGTATCATCTATCTGGGGTGATAGTTCAGATGAGGAAGCTAGCGATAATGAAGAGAGTGCCAATCTCTGCCTAGTTACTCAAGAGGAGCAAAGTGACTCTGAGGTATATGATTATGAACCTACCTATTCTGAACTTCAAAGCATGTATGATGAAATGCATACTAAATTAATTAAGCTTGCTAAAGAAGTTGTAGGTTTAAGAAAAGAAAACAAGGAACTTAAGAAAAATATTTCTTCTTCTACATCCAAAGTTTCTTCTATACTATCGATAGAAGAGAAGCTATCGCAAACTCCTAGAGTTAAGCCATCGATAGCTAGTCCTCCATCGATAGCTAATCCTCCTACAACAAATTCTGACAATTGTTCTAGTTGTGAACATTTGTTGAAGGAGAAAGAAAAGCTTTCAAATGCTTTAGAAAAGTTTACAAAAGGCTCAGAGATGCTAAAAGTAATTTTAAAGGACCAAAAAGCGTTTAGAAACAAAACTGGCATTGATTATGAGCTAAAGCAAAAAGCTTCAAAGAAATGGGATGAACCCAAGGTGAAACCTTATTTAAAGTATTTTAGAAAATCTTCTGAATACTCTTCCCCATATAGTTTTTGTAATTATTGAAACAAAAAGGGCCATACTCAATCTACTTGCAATCTAAGAAAATATGGAACTGGTGGTTCTTATAAGTGGATTCCTAAAGGAACTATGTGCCTAAGGTTTTTACAAACCTAGAGGTCAAGACTAATCCTAAAGGACCCAAGAAAGTTTGGATACCTAAATCTGTCTAGCTTGTGCAAGTGTGCCTTAAAGCATCCAACAAAGGAAAGTGGTACATTGATAGTGGATGCTCAAGGCATATGACTGGTGACAAGGACAAGTTCAACAATCTAGTGATAAAAGATGGAGCCAAAGTCAGTTTGGTGGAAATCAAAGTGGAAAGATCACTGGAGTTGGTGAAGTTGATCCTGTCAAAGATGTGTACTTAGTGGATGGTCTCTGCCATAACTTGCTAAGTGTCATCCAAAGCACTAACCATGGTAACTGGGTTATTTTTTATTCCAATGAATGCCTCATTGTTGATAAAAAGGATTTAGATATAAATAAAACTAATCTTAAGTGTAAGCTAAAAGCAAATAGAAATGGTAACTTATACACTTTAGATTTATGCCAATAACTTGAAGAAAAATGTTTTATTTCAAATAATGAAACTTGTTGGCTATGGCATAAGAGACTAGCTCATGTAAATTTTACTCAACTTGATAAGCTAGGTAAAAAGGAGCTAGTCATAGGTATTCCTAGTTTTAGGGCTAATCATGATTTAATTTGTGAATCTTGCCAAAGGGGTAAATAAACAAAGTCTTCGTTTAAAACCAAGAAGACAGTTTCCACAAGTAGGCCATCGGAACTAATCCACATGGATTTAGTTGGACCTGTAAGAGTGAAAAGTCTAGGTGGAAGTCTATACACTCTTGTAGTTGTGGATGACTATTCAAGGTTTACTTGGACTATGTTTCTTTCCTCAAAGCATGAAACTTTTGATGCCTTTTGTGTGCTTGCTAAGAAATTGCAGAATGAAAAGGCACCAAGATTGTAGCAATTAGGACTGATCATGAAGGAGAGTTTGAGAACAAGGAGTTCATGGAGTTATGTGATGAAAGTGGTATTGAACACAACTTCTCTATCCCTCGTACTCCTCAGCAAAATGGTGTTGTTGAGAGGAAGAATAGAGTGCTCACAGAGATGGCAAGGAGCATACTGAATGAGAAGCAAGTGCCTCAAATGTTTTGGGTAGATGCAATGAGCACAGCATGCTACATCTCAAATAGAGCATATATCAAAAAGGGGATGGAGAAGACTCCATATGAGCTCTACAAGGGAAGAAAGCCCAACATCAGTCATCTGAGGATATTTGGATCTAAGTGCTACATTGACAACAATGGGAAGGTAAACTTAGGTAAATTTGACCATAAATCTGACATTGGCATATTCATAGGTTACTCAAATAGGAGTAAAGCATATAGGGTCTATAACAAAAGAACTCAAACTGTTGAAGAGTCAATGCATGTAGTATTTGATGAAACTCCTCATGAAAAGCAACATTGTGTTGATGAGGATGAATAATTTTCAAAATTTTTAAGACCTCCTCTATCGATAGCACCAAAGCCATCGATAGTGAATGCTGAGGAAAATGCTAAAGATGATCAAGATGAAGCTAAAGATGATCAAGGTGAAGCTAATGAGACTCAATCTTCCATAACACATCTTAATCACCATCCTCCTGAACAAATAATTGGAGAAATATCAAAAGGTGTTAGAACCAGAAGGCAACTACAAAATGAAATGGAATTTTCTGCCTTTATTTCTGAAATTGAACCAACTTGTGTTGATGAAGCTCTTGCTGACTGTGACTGGATAGTTGCAATGCAGGAAGAACTTAATCAATTTAAAAGAAATCAAGTTTGGGATTTACTACCTAGACCAAGAAATCATCCTATTATTGGTACTAAATGGGTTTTCAAAAACAAACTTGATGAAGCTGGTCAAATTGTCAAAAATAAAGCCAGATTAGTTGCCAAAGGGTATAACCAAGAAGAAGGCATTGATTATGAAGAAACCTTTGCTCCAGTTGCAAGACTTGAAGCAATAAGGATTCTTCTAGCTTTTGCATCCATAAAAAATATTAAACTTTATCAAATGGATGTTAAGAGTGCCTTTCTTAATGGCTATATCAAAGAAGAAGTATATGTAGAACAACCTGCTGGTTTTGAAGAAAACTCTAAACCTGACCATGTTTACAAACTTAAAAAGGCTCTTTATGGTCTCAAACAAGCACCTAGAGCTTGGTATGAGAGACTTAGTACATTTCTACTTGAAAAAGGATTTTCTAGAGGAAAATTAAATACTACTTTATTCATCATGCATAAAGATAAACATATGCTCATAGTTCAAATTTATGTTGATGATATTATCTTTGGTGCAACTAATGAAAAGCTTTGTGAAGAGTTTGCTAAGATGATGCAGGGTGAATTTGAAATGTCTATGATGGGAGAATTAAAATTCTTCCTAAGCCTGCAGATAAAGCAAAAGAAAGATGGCATCTTCATCTCCCAAACCAAGTATTGTAAGGAGATTCTCAATAAGTTTGGGATGGAGCAATCTAAAGATGAGGATGCTCCCATGAGTACCTCGGCCAGATTAGATGTAGATGCCAAGGGCAAAGTAGTTAGTCAATCTCTTTATAGAAGGATTATAGGTTCTTTACTTTATCTAACTGCTAGTAGGTCTGATATTCAATTTAGTGTAGGAATGTGTGCTAGATATCAAGCAAATCCTAAAGAGTCCCTTTTGACCAATGTAAAAAGGATTTTGCGATATTTACAAGGAACTCAAGAGCTTGGGCTGTGGTATTCCAAGGGAACTCAAGAGTACCTTCTTGCTTATACTGACTCTGACCATGCAGGTTATAAGACAGATAGAAAAAGTACAAGTGGTCAATGTCAATTCCTTGGTGGTTGGTTGGTCTCTTGGGCTAGCAAGAAGCAAAATTGTGTCTCCCTTTCATCCGCAGAGGCTGAATATATTGCAGCAGCAAGTTGTTGTGCTCAAGTCTTGTGGCTTAAGCATCATCTAAGAGATCTGGGTTTGGAATTCTCAGAAGTGCTTATTCTTTGTGACAACACCAGCACAATAAGCTTGGCCAAGAATCCAGTTCATCATTCCAGCACCAAGCATATTGATGTGAGACATTACTTCCTAAGAGATCATGTTCAGAAGAAGGATGTCAAGGTGGAGTTCATCTCAACAAATTTGCAACTTGCTGATATCTTCACCAAACCTCTTGAGTCAGAACAATTTAGCTTCATTAGAAGAGAATTAGGAATGGTGAATCCAAATGAGTTGTAAATATCTCTGACTTAATTCTTGATTTGATTTCATTTTATTCATATAGATCAATCACTAACTTAGGCATCGGAGTGCCAAATCTTAAGTTTTGCAGGACTGACCAATCGATAGTGAGTTTCACTATTGCTAGCATATGCAGGACAAAGCTAAGGTTGAGCTAAGATTGCCATCGCTAGTCAAAAGCATTATCGATAGCAAAGTCAGCTATCCATAGCCAGAAGGAGTGAGTGATAAGCTTAAGTCACTTACTCAGCGTGGGATCATGCCTTCTAGCGATAGCAGCTCTTATTAGCGATAGCAAGTCACTTAGTTTAAGTCAGAATGCGTAACGTCAGTGGGTGTTCTTCATTATGGTAAACTCTAAACCTATAAAATTAGGTCATTTGCATTCATCATTCACGAACACTCACAATTTCTCTTCTACTCCAAAACTCTCTAAGCACTCAAGCATACATATTCTCAAATCTCTCCTTTCCCTAAACCCTAAAATGGCCAAAACCAAAGTTCCTATTGTCAAGGCAACCTCTAGCGCTAATCCCTCTTCCAAATCCACTAGCAAAAGGTCGCGTTCCCAGAAAAGTGTCTCATTCTCTAAAGACATTGTTGAGAGTAACCCCAAAAGACAAAAAGAAACCTCCTCTGGTGTACCCTATTTAGAAGACCCCCTTGAAGCCTCAAGCGCATTCTTTCACAGATAAGGGAACCCTAGATAGGGCTGCAGTATGGGTGGATTTGGACTACTTCAAGCAGCAAGGTTTTGATTTAGATGCTTGGCTGCTTTCCTACAAGAATTGGCTGAGTGTAAAGAATGATTATAATGAAGAAGTGTTGAGATCATTCTACTCTAGTCTGAAATCCCTTCCAGAATACAAGAAAGGGAAGCTTGTGAACATCTCCTTCGAAGCCATTATAAGAGAAAGATGCCTCATTTTTGGATGGAGGGCTATAAACAAGATTTTGGGGATCTCTGGGGAAGAATACAATAAATGGTATATGCCTGAGAAGTATTCTGAAGAAGAGCTTGAGGATATATATGAAACAAACACCAACAAGCCAGCTTATATGCCTGTGATCAATAGGATCCTTCACTATGTCTACACTAGGATTATGACTCACAAGTCAGGGAACTTCAGCAGCTTTGCAAAGATTGACAACCCATGGTTGCCTAACCTTATTCAAAAGGTTCTCCTCAATCCAGGCCAAGTGGTGTGCATGGAGTTGCATAGGTTCCTGTCTGACGAATCTCTCAAGGCTCCTCTTCCATATCCTCAGCTAGTATCTCACATCCTGGCATTTTCAAAGATTAAATCATTAGGGGATGGAAAGAACAAGAAGTGCAAGCAGCTCACTACCACTACCATAAAGAAAATGGGAATTCCAGTGGGCACCAATGGGGGTGGTTCTGCCTCTCAATCCCAAGCTTCTCATGCTCCTTCTTCCTTAGCTCAGCCTGATTCTGTTGAAGAAGAATCTTAGTCAAGAAGGACTCCTCCTCCTCCTCCTACTGCTATATCAAAGTCTTCTATTCTTTCAAGAGAAGCAATTGAGGAGATCATCTTCAGAGTCTCTGCCAAGTTCAACCTCGCCTAAGAAGCTCAAAAAGCAGAATTAATGAAGCCTATCCTAGAGCTTAAGGCACAAGTGAAAAATCTAGAAGACTGCCTCTGCCTTGTCCCTGAAGATATCATGCAAAGGGCAGCACATTCTCACCCTCAAGGTATATCATCAAACCACTCCCCTACTCCATCTCAACATAGCCAACACTATTCTCCTACCCAAACTTACCACTCTCCAATTCCAGACACCACCCAAGTCCCAACAACCCAAGAAACTCCTATCGCTAACCCCTCCCCTAGTGATAGCCACCACTCCCAAGTCCAAACCTCACCACACACCCCTATCGCTCACCCCTCTTTTAGCGATAGCAACCACAGCACATACACTCCCTAAATCTTCCAACCAACCCTTATTGCTAATCCCTCTATTAGCAATAGCACTCATATCCCTACCTCAACCACTAGCGATACTAATCATCCTATCTCTTCTCTAAACCTTGGCCAACCCCTTATCCCTGGTAATGATGACAAAAAGGGAGGAGAATATACCAGCTTCTGATGAAGAGATTGAGGAAGTAGTCAGAGGCATTGCTCGCAGTTACATGGAGTCTGAGGACCACATGACCCCTCTTCCTCAAGAAGAAGAAGAAGAAGCTCAAGCTCCTAATGCTTCAGAAGTGGACAGTTTTGCCAAGGCAGTTATGATTGCGGAGAAGCATGGCATTCCTCCAAGTGTCACATCTACAGAGCCAGTTCTAGTTTCTGTCATTCCTCTAGGAGCTGATGTTGAAATAACAATTCAAGACAAGTCTAGCACTGGAGATAAGGTTAAAGATAATATTCAGAAGATGCTAGTGCTTGAGGCTGAGAAAAGAAGGAGTAAAGCTGAAGGTTTGAAAAGGGAAAGGACCAAGAGGAAAGCCAGAGAAGAGGTCTCTTTCAAGGTTATTCCAATGTCTTCTCCTGAGGCTCCTAAAATGATCAAGCGAGTGGCAGCTAAGAATCCTAAAACATCTGAAAAGCCAGCTCCTCCTCCCAAGTTGACAAAAGAAGAGAAGAAGGCTATTGCAGAAGCCTTGAGAAAAGAGAATAAGGCTGCTGCTGAGGCAAAGAAAAAGGCAGAGAAAGAGGCTGCAGAAAGAAGAAAGAAATTAGCAAAGGAAATTGCTCAAGGGAAGAAACCATGGGTATATCAAAGGAGGTTTCACAAGTCTAAGGCTGCCTCCAAAGATGTCTCTCTTGCTGAACCCATTCAGACCATTGAACAAGACAAATTCTTCTACTTTGAATCCTCCATTTCTGATGGACCTGATGAAGAATACATAACCTAAGCCTCTGGAGCAAAATTCAACAATGAAAAACCCCTAACCTTTAGGAACCATTCTGCATACATTTCATACTTAGCTGATCCTGATAATTTTGATCCTGAAAAGAAGTGATTATTTTGCAAAGTCAATACAATTGATATGTTTATCTTAATTTATGCTCTGTACATGTTTTATCTTATATATGTTTTTACTTATGTTTTGTCATCATCAAAAAGGGGGAGAATGTTATAATCTTAAGTTTTGATGAGGACTGGACCCATAGATAACATAAGTAAAATGAACAATTAGCATATAACTTAGTCTGGAATAAATTGAGATAAGAATCATGTTAAATGACTAAGTAAAAGAGTGTATGTTACCTTAAACATTGAACAAGTAAAATCTTATAGATAACAGATACACTATCGCCAAGCTAGAACCTATCGCTAACAAATGGAAGTGTTAGGATAATAATAGCTAATAAAGACTTAGCAATAATCTGAAGAAAAGTCAATATCTCTATCGTTAAGACCTTCACTATCACTAACATAATGAGTTGAGCTAGCCTGAGCAAGCAAAGAACAATAGATCACTATAGCTAGGCCCCATAGATAATATGGATAACACAAAGGGGAGAATGACAGAACA
This sequence comes from Mimosa bimucronata, assembly GCA_037074515.1. Lineage (NCBI taxonomy): Eukaryota > Viridiplantae > Streptophyta > Magnoliopsida > Fabales > Fabaceae > Mimosa > Mimosa bimucronata. The sequence continues at coordinate 25,247,701 of CM073441.1, forward strand.
GCTAGCAGTAATGAACTAAGTTAGCTAGCGATAACATGATTACCTATTGATAACAGAATACTTGAAATAACTTAGACATTCAGATAGCTAATACAGTGTCTCTGAGCAAATGAGCTAATAAGATAACTAGCGATAACATAGTTACTAGCGATAACATGATTAGCTATCGATAGAGAAATACTTCTTGAAATACCTTAGATAATCAGATAGCTAATACATTGTCTTTGAATATTGAGCTAATGAAATACACTAGCGACAACACCTTTTGTGCTTCAAATGAATACTTGTTTAGCTAACAACTAAGTGCAAGACTCACACTATTAAGCTAGCGATAGCTAAGGGTGCTAGCGCTACTGAAAAAGCTGCTATGCAAGTACAATGTTGCAGGTGATCGTTAGTCACAGTCTCTATCTCTCTTAGCTCATCATCTGCAGAATTAATTGAAGCAAGAGAAGAAAGTTGATGAAGATGAAGAACAACATTAATTACCAACGGCTAAGAGCTCCCAACGACTAATTTCAAACGGCCTATTGAAGCTGAAAGAAAAGGCAAGCTGAGAAGAGTTATAAATATCAAGACTTGATCATTTATGAAAAGTGAACTCAATTACTCACTCACACACACATAGGCGATCCAACATTCAATATTTCCATCTACTCTCTGCTCACAAAAGCTCAAAGTATTTATTACTCTTAGTGAGATTATTTGTACTTAAGTGTTTATCAAAATCTGTTCATTAAGTGAACTCAATTAATTGAAATCCTCTACTGTTTAAGGTTGTTCTAAAGCTTGGGGCTTTAGGACAGGGTTGTGTCCTTACAAGTTGTAAGGGGGAGTGTTTAGAGGGAAGTCTAAAGCTCTGTTGAAAAGGTTGGCAGGTGAACCCGTTTTTGTAAAACGTGTGGTATAGTGGAACCCAACGAGGAGTTGGAGAACTGGACGTAGGCATTGTGTTGGCTAAACCAGTATAAAAGATTGTCTTGAGTTTTAAGTTTTATTTAATTTGTAAAAGCAAAATTCACCCCCCTCTTGTGCATTTTTTTTTTTTGCCATTCTCAACGACGGCCAAACCAGCGGCAACGGCAGCGAAACGCAGCGGACGTTCAAGCAAAGTTTGGGATAGCTTTGAGTAAGTTTCTTTCCTTCGATTTTCTCTCTTTTCTGGCCAATTAGAGTAAGTTTGGTGGGAAGAATTAATTCAATTTTAGGGGGTTTTTGAGCTTTCTAAATTCATATAAATGATGTTTGGCCTTTGTGTTTAATGATTTGTGGGGGGATTTTGAGAAAGGAAGAGTGTTTGGTCGGATTGCTCAAAAAATACCAATCTTGGCGCTGTTTACTGACGCTATTCATGGAGTTTTCCGGTGGAAATTAAACCTAAACCTTAACTAAATTTAATCAAGAGCAAATTTGAACTAAGAAATTAAGTTGTGTGTGAATTTCGGGTGTGTTTTTGGGCTGCCCAATTTCTCCTCTGTTTAGTCCAAAAACTGTGTGCCTTTTCCCTGAGAATTTTTGCTTCTGAATATAATTAAGGAAGGATGAAATTGATGTTGATGGTTTATGATTGATTTTTACTGAAGGAAAAGTTGTTCAAGTTTTCTTTCTTGGTTTTTTTGATTGTTCTGCTTGGTGGGTTCAGTGACAGGGTAGGGAAGATTTATGATTTTGGACTCCAATTCATTATGTGTAATTGAGTACTATGAGGATGGTTGAGAATTTCTGGCCCTTTTTCTATTGGCTCTGCTGGTTCGGTTTATGTTGGATTGATAAAGCTTAGGTGTGTATATATATGTGAGAATTTTAGCGGGTGAAGAATAAGGAACAGGATTGGTTTTATGCTGTATTTTGGGATTAGTAGATTGTAACAATTAAGTGCAAAGTGGAAATCACAGTTCTGAAAAGTATTGGTGTCTAAGGGAATTATTTGATGTATTAAATGAAAGAGAATTTTTATTAATGTGATTGAAAGATATGTATGCATGAGTATTGTGAGTAGCTGTTGGTACTGTAAGTTCCATTGGACTTAATTATGGTGGTATTTTAGTTTGTAAGTACATGCCTTGTTACTGGTTTCATCTGTGTAAGGATTTAAGTTCAAAATATGATAAAGTCACATGTTGGTGAGCTACATATATATGTCCTTACATATATATGGTTCTTTGATCTTTAGGTTAATAGGAAAAAAGATTGTAAGGTTTTTACTGTATGGATTTAGATTTATGCTACTGAGTGAAAGGAAAAGTGATTAAGGTATTTTACAATATATTAAAGATGAGATTTGTTGAAATCTACGGAGTTTGAGTGTTAAGATGAAGATCTGATTTTTAAGTTTACCATTGGATATTTTAAGGATTAGAGTTATGAGTTTAGGGATGGAATGGATACTCTAAACTAAGGGATATCACAATGAGGAAAGTGCAAGCTTCTAGTTGGGATATTTGGTGATTTCTAGCTACAAAAGCTGTGGTATTTGAAATTTTGAAAATATGTTCTATTAGGTCTTAATTCATAACTTATCCCGTACTATTGGCTTTTACAAGTAAAGTGATTTTGATGGTGGTTCAATTTGGGATTTGAAGTCAATAATTATTTGAGCATAGGGGTTATATTTTAAGGTGAGGTATTAATTAAATTATCTACTTTTATTGGATGACATCATTAGTATCTGAATTGAGTTGTTTTGATCTTGAAAAGTTAGCGATTAGGGAAGTGAAATATGGATTGAACCTTTTTGATTCAAGCTTCTCTATGATGAGTTATTAATATAAATGCTTAAAGTTGGCCTAGAAATATTGAAATGAAGGTTGTACCATGAAGTTTGTGTAGTAAAGTTGAGTGGTGGCTAAATACTGTTGTTCAAGTTGTAAAAATTAGGTTCATATCTCTTAATCTTTATGGCAAATGTTACGCAATTATTTAGTGTTTGAAAGTTTAAGGTTTTAAATATGATTGTAGTTTCTGTTTTGAGGTTTCCTCATGTAAAAATAATGATGATGATGATGATGTGCATAGGTGCGTGTGTTTGGGAAAGCATGGTGTTCACGTGATTGTAACATTTAAGGAGATAATTGATGTATAACTTTGAATATTTGAATTAAGAGGATTTGATTTTAGAAACTATTCCCTTACACTTTGTTTTGGTCAACTATTGTTTGATAATAAAAGGTCAAATTTCTTGAAAATTGAGCATTCCAATGAGTTTAAAAGAGGAGTAAGACAATGAATGTCGAAGGAGTATTTTGATTTAAGTTGCTGGAATTTTTATAGCCTAACCAATAGACTAATAGTATGCTGCTTGATATGTGAAGTGAATAGTAATAAGGAATCAAGTTTGAAAGGTCAACAAACTGGTTTAAGCTTGCTATAATATGCTGATTTATGCATTGGGGATTTTATGTTAGAATGAAAACCATGAATGAATACAAGATGAAGTTTGTATTTTGTTTGTGTTATGCATAGATAGAAGGTATAATGGGTGTTATTGTTTGGTTTTGAAGTCAAGAACTGACTTTTTTCTGGTTGAAGTACGCAATTGTCAAATTATGTTTGCGAAGAAAAGATTAAGTTGGAATAGGTTGGATTGGAGGCAAAGTTTGTAAGTATTGATTGTTATTTAATAGAAGAGGAGAAATTAAATTTAAATTAGACAAGAGAAAGTTTAATTAAGTATTAGTTGAGAAAGGAAGGGTAGAAATATATAATATAATAGGAATGTGAGAGACGTTAAATATAAATATATGAGTATAAATAATTTATTTTTATTTTTTTATACAGATATGTTATATGCTTTAATAGTAGTTTAAGATCCATCAAGGCAATGGGAAGGAAAGGAACTGGTTCAGGACGATGATTCAGTATCCAGGTAGCAGTTTATTTCAGTAACAATTAAAAATTGTATGTATAATTTTGTAATATCTATTACAAGTTTACATTATGCATGAAGGTGATAAACCTTGTTAATTCTTGCATAGAAGTTTTACTTCCGAGTTTATGGAGTACTCCAATGCTAGGTGGGTCGCAACCCCTAGCGAGATTAGATATCATAACTTAATTGTTATGAAAGAGAAATCATGCAGGTAAAGCCTCCACTAGTTAACAAACATATTGTTAATAGTGGCTGGTAGAGCATGTAGCGCAGGAAGTATGTGTAATGTTATTATTTGTACAGGTTTATAAAATGTATACATGACAATGCATGCATCAGAATAAAGTTAATGAGATAAACTGCATTAAATTGCTGTTTCAGAGAAGCTGGAAGAAGGTAAGATGGTTGGGATGGAAGTTGCTGAGACGGTGTGCATAAGGTAGTAGTTTGAGAAGCAGGAATGCCTGCTAGCTTCATTGTATTAGTATTGTATCTATAGAATTTTTATTTTACCTGTGTTTGACTGAATAATTTTTATTTAAATAATTATTATTCTTGTTGTATCCTTCCTTTAGAAGGAGATCCAACATCAAGCACTAGTGATAGGCTATCAACTGAGATAGCCAAGTTATTATTAGTTATACATATGATAGATAGATAGTGTTACATATAAATAGATATTTTAGAATTATTATTATTTTTGGCTCCCTAGGTACTATAAATAAGGGATAGATACCCTAAGAGGATTAATGTTCTTTAAATTGTTTCATAAACCACTCTGTCTTAGAAAAAGTTTTAAATTGTCCAATTTGTCAAAAAAGCACATTCCAACATAAAGAAGATTGGTTTAATGTTTGAAAAAAAGTTTTAAATTTTTGGTATTTTTGGGCTTGTGGCACTGAAATAGTGGTTATAATTCAATTAAAATGGTATAGTATAGTAGAAAAATTTAGGTGTTACATGGAACAATTGGTTCTTTCAGAATAGGGACTTCTTCAATGTCAAAATGAACCACCTCCAATTCGCCTAGCATACAGCAGACTGAGTCACCTGCAAAGACAAATCGAACTAACGAGTATCAACCTTATCAAGATAGACGATTAAAGAAACAAAGAAAGAAAAGAAATCAACTATAACTAAAGACACAATTAAATTAATTAATACCTGAAAGACTAAAGCCGTAGTCCCCAGTAACAGTGCCAAAAACTTGTTCGCCCGCAAGAGTACGTACTGGTCGCACGTAGTATAAAAATATCGTTCCCACAAGGACTATGGTTTAATCTAATGTAGGTTGACTAATTTAATTATGTTTCTACTTAAGTTGATTAAAAATTGTGTTTTGAACAAAAACGATAAGAAATAAACAAAACAAACTTTGAAAATTGCTTTTAAGATGATGGGAATGAAACCTAGGATTCCTTATCCCCTCTATATGCCATGATTTCTACCAAATTATCCTTTTTAATGGCTATCTAATGTATTCAGTCTTCGTCTGAAATTCTAATGTGATCAGAAACGCTCTCTCGAGTCAAAAATCTGATCTTTATCTTTCAAAACCCTCACACTCTCATGCTATTAGATTTATGAAAAATCGTGTTCAAAGACTCTCACACTACTACAAAAAGCCCTTTTTATGTCACCAATTAACGTCACTTATTTAAAAATGTGACATTGAAAACAAAAAAGAAAGAAACAACATCACACTTAAAATTAAGTGTGATGTTGAAACTTTTCAATGTCACACTTAAATTAAGTGTGACATTGAAAAGCACTTTCCATGTCACACCAAATTTTGGTGTGACATGGAAAAGGTTTCAACGTCACACCAAAATTTGGTGTGACGTTGAAACCACTTTCAACGTCACACCAAAATGTGGTGTGACGTTGAAAGTTGTTTTCCACGTCACACCAAAATTTTGGTGTGACGTGGAAAACCCGTCCCTCTTTTTTTTTTTCTTTTGCCGCCCCCCTCCCACTTGAAACCACTTTCAACGTCACACCAAAATGTGGTGTGACGTTGAAAGTTGTTTTCCACGTCACACCAAAATTTTGGTGTGACGTGGAAAACCCGTCCCTCTTTTTTTTTTCTTTTGCCGCCCCCCCTCCCACATTGAAACCACTTTCAACGTCACACCAAAATGTGGTGTGACGTTGAAAGTTGTTTTCCACGTCACACCAAAATTTTGGTGTGACGTGGAAAACCCGTCCCTCTTTTTTTTTTCATTTCCCGCCCCCCCTCCCACATTGAAACCACTTTCAACGTCACACCAAAATGTGGTGTGACGTTGAAAGTTGTTTTCCACGTCACACCAAAATTTTGGTGTGACGTGGAAAACCCGTCCCCTCCTTTTTTTTTATTTCCCGCTCCCCCACTTTAATTTTTTCATTTCGCGCCCCCCAAAATAAAAACCATCAACTCCAGCTGTCTCCACCCCCACCCCCCCCCCAAAACAAAAACATCAACTCTAACTCTCCCTCATCCACACCCCCGTGTCCTCAGCTTCCCTACCCCCCCAACGCCCACAGCTCCCCCCTCCAACACCCCTAGCTCCCCCTGGTGCCCACAGCTCCCCCACCCCCTAACCCACAGCTCCCCCTTCCCTCCCCCCACAACTCCCCCCAGACGCCCCCCATCCCCCTCACCCTCCACCTGCAGGTTCATTTATTCTTTTCTTTTTTCTTTTTTTTTCTGGTAATTAAATATGCAATTTCTATAGGGTTCTTTTTTTTTACTTGTTCAAGGTTTTTTTTCAGCTCTGTTTTCCTCCTATCGGGTTCAACAATTTCAATCGTGCCTCCGTTCGCAGCTTCACTTCATCCAGGTTCCTTCTTTTCCTTTTTTTTCCTGATAATTAAATCTGCTGCCTTTTTTTCTCAATTGTAAATTGCAAAAAATGCCATAGAATATTTAATGGTTTTGTAAGTCTTGTAAATTGGTCTGCCATAGAATGTTTAATGTTCAATTGTAAATTGGTTTGCAAATGCTGTTACGTTGTAATTGCTGCAAATATTGCATACTTGCCAAAATGTTTTATAAGTCTTGTAAATTGGTTTGAATAGGTTTTTGTTCTCAAATTGCTGAATATCAACGGGGAATAGAAAAATTAAAAACGTTTTTTTAAAAAAAAAAAAAAAGAAACCACGTCACAAATAATATCTTGTGTGACGTGGTTTCCTGGAAACCATGTCACACATAAATTATGTGTGACGTGGTTTCCAGGAAACCACGTCACACAAGATATCTTGTGTGACATGGTTTCCTGGAAACCACGTCACACATAAATATTATGTGTGACGTGGTTTCTCCGAGCAACTTACAACGTCACACATAATATTATGTGTGACGTTGTTTCTCTAACTTTCTATGTCACTTGTTTATGTGACGTTAAAAGTCCATTTTTCATGTCACTTGATTCAATGTCCCCTGAAAAAGTGACGTGAAAACCCCCAAAATTTGTGACGTTAAAAGTACTTTTTGTAGTAGTGTCACACTCTCATGCTATTGAGTCAACAAAAACATGTTTAAGCATCAATTTCATTCTAACGATATTAGGTTGACAGATGAATCTCTCTCTGTCAATAGCGAGTTTTCTCTCTAATATGCTTTTACCTAAGTTCTACAACAAGACACCCTCTCTCAAGTGATGAATCATTGAACAAGTAAAGTGTTGATTAGGAACTTTTAGAAATATAAGCAAGGTAAAAACATAATTGAATTGCATTAAATACCCAATAGAAAGGAAATTAACAAAATCAATCCATAAAGAGGTTCAAAGAAACCCTAGTCTAACGTTTAGCTACGCATAATTAAAAGTAATTCCAATCTATCAAGTTGATTCATGATTACAACTACTAAACAAGACGAATGAATAAGAAGAATAAAGAAGAACCATATAGAAGCCTCCTAGATTAGCGCCGTAAGACTCTTCTAAAGCTCTAATTTGATCTTTCTCTCCACAAGTCTGTGCTCTCTCTCAATTTCGTCCCAAAATCAATCCTCCCTTGTTTGGCGGTCTCCTCCCCTTTAAAAGCCCTAATTTTCGAATATGATATCCAAAATCTATAATTTGATTTTTCTTTGGTCGCTTCGGCACTCTGTTTTGGTGGCCGAGGCATCCTGGGTCATCTCAGCACCCTGTTTTGCTAGCCGAGGCATCCTATCCAACATGTTTCCTATTACTCTGATTTCCGCTCCATTTGTTCCTCCTTCTTTATCCTACAAAAGAGGGAGAAAATTTGTAAATTTATCTACTCATTGCATCAAACGGAGTAGCACAATTTATCATACTAATTATATATTTATTTCAATCAAAATATGGATAATTGTATGATAAATGTGCTCAGAAAACAATAAATTCCTATCGGTTAACAACTCCCGATACCCAACTAGCCTATACTTTTTGTAAGAAAGCAATAACATAGTAAAGGTTTTCGTGGCAATCCCCCTAATCTCTAGCATCCTAATTGATTTAAGAAATTTATCAGTTTAAAAATAAATTATTTCTAATTATACATATATGAAAGGTCATCAACAAACTGTTCGCTGAGATGGTAAGCGGCCTCACTCCCGTAAAAACTAAGAAGGATAACACAAGTTTGAATCCCAAAGAAGCACACTTTTGTTAGGAGAGACAATGCAAAGACCATTGCACCTTCAGCGGCCTAAAAATGATTAGTTTCAAGTCCAATTAAATTAACTTAGAAGTCTATCTAAATTGCAATTTTAAGAGAGGAAATTAGAATAATGTTTGGCCGGTGATTCAATGGAAATTAGAGTTAATAGACCCTAATTTTAAAATGCATTGCTTAAAGTTTTTATGGATATATGTCACTGAATCAAAGTAACTTGTCTTTGGTAGTCATAACTCTTCTTCAACTACGTGTAATATATCTATAGTTATATGCAAATGCCTTTAATTTGAACATAAGTAAAGATAATTGGGTTAAGGGTCTTAAATGCCCTAGAAGTTTCCTCAAAGGAGTACCCAACACCCATAAGTTTTTTTTTTGTTTTAAATGCCCTGGAAGTATTATTTCATAGCATTTATGATCCAAGTTAACAAAGAGGTAAATGGACGGATGCCATGTCAGAATGATCAAAACATCATAGTCAAACCCTTGTTGAATGGGTGATGATGCATCTTGAGTTAAGGTTCTTAAATGCTCTGGAAGTTTTTCCGAAGGAGCACCCAGTAACTGGAAGTTTTGTTTTGGTATCCTGGAAGTATTATTTTGTTACATTTATGCATCAACGTAATAGAAAGACAAATGAACGGTGGCCACCTAAGACTAAACATCACCTAAGAGTCAGATCCTTGTTGAATAAATGATGACTTGAACCATGCTTTATCTCCTTTAAATTGTTGTCCGACTAAACATATGAAGTCATTGTAATTTGATCACAATAGCAAGGGAATAGAAAATTGTGAAAGTGATATGCAATTGTGGGTTGACAAAATCTTTACTTAATTGGGAGATATTGATATAAGTTAACACGCATTCAATAAGGATTTAACTTTTACGTGTAATTGTTTTAAGTCTTAGATGGCAAACATTCATTTGCCTCTCTGTTAATTTGGGGTTTAAATGATACAAAATAATACTTTCAGGACATTTACGATCCAAAATCAAAACTTCCGGGTGCTAAGTGCTCCTTGGAGAAAACTTTTAAGGCATTTAAGAACCTTAACCTAAGCCACGTTACCACCCATTCAACATAGATTGGGATCTGACGTGGTATTCAGCGTGAAGTGACAAATGTCAATTTACCTGTTTGTTAACTTAGGGCATAAATGCTCTAAAATAATACTTCCAATGAATTTAAGATCTAAAAAAAATTCCGAGTGCTGGGTGCTCAATTTAGGAAACTTCCAAGGTATTTAAGACCTATAACCCAAAGATAATTTAGACATAGGTTTTTAAATGTATTTAAGGTATTTCGGTGAATGAATTTTTTTTAACGAGGAATTTTTTAGCAATTTTTTCTAAACAATATTATTTCATTTTTTTTATATTTAAAGAAAATTAGAGTACTGTTATATATGTGAGATTCAAACTCAAATTATTAACATAATTTCAAATTTTTAATTATCACTTTGAAGAAAGTTTCATGTTTAATATAGTTTTTTTCTTATTACATGAAACTTCTACATGCGTGCTCCTTTTTCTTAAATATAAAGTGGATGATGACAGAAAAACCTGCTCCGTTTTCTCTCTCTAGTTAGAGAGATGGAGAGCTCTATCTCTCTTGTTCTGGCTTCCTTATTCGCCGCTTCTCCGGCTTCCTTGTTCAGCGCTTATCGGTGACATCTGGTTGCTTGTCCTTTATCCTGATATGTCTTGGAGATATTTGTCTTTCAACCTCTCCCACCTCCTTCAACCATCTTTGCTTTTTCCTGTTTTTAAGGTCTCTTTCAGCACTATTTTTGGTGTTTTGTCCTTGATGCTTCGGTCGCTTTCCATTTTGCCACTATTGTTTTCTACCTTTTCACTTAAAGTTGTAGCTGCAGCCTTTTCATATTTCATCTCTGTTCTTTGCCTCCTCTGCCTCCCTTACCTATCCACCACCTATCCACCGCCTTTTCACCTCTTTTCTTTTACTTCCTTTCATCTCTCCCTTTCTCCCCTTTCATCTACCTTCCATTAGTTTCAGCTTGTTTCCCCTTTCCTTTGATCCACCGACTTATTCCTCTACCTTTTTCCATTGTTATTTCATTTCATTTTATTTTCCACTCTCTCACCGCCTTATCCCTTCTGACTCTATTTTTTCGATCTTAGCTTCACTCATCTTTGTTCCACCGCCTTTCTATTTCATCTGCCTCTTCCTTGTTCCTCCGTCTCATTTGTTTTGTCTCATCCCCCCTTCACTCTTTTCTGCAACTTTGTCTTTCTTTCTTCTCTTTACACCTTTCGATCTTAGCTCCTATTGTATGTAATAGAAGGATTTTGTTGTACTTTCTTTTTATCTTAATGAAGTTGGCTTTATGTAAAAAAAAAAAATATATAAACTGTAGCAATAGCTCAAACGAGCATATATATAAAAATGACAACTAGTATAAATATTAATAGTCCCTATCTCTCCTTGATAAAACAGAGGTAGTTGGTCAAAGAAACAAAAATTTCCTACAATGTTTTGGCCAATTTGGTCGTATGATTTGCTAGATTGCTTAGCTCCCTCGACACTTATATACATTATCATACAAAGGGACAAGTAAGAGAGACTAATCCTTTCTTAATCCACATGCCCTGCTCAATGTTTATGGTCACCCTTAAATGAGACTGTTTTGTTTAAGTTAGATTCAGTACTATCAACATCATCATCAATATACTTCTCTAAATCTCAAAGCAAAACTCTTATTGGTCCACATGTCCTATAATGTCACCTTCTTTTAATTCTATTATTGGTCCACATGTCCTATAATGTCACCTTCTTTTAATTCTATTATTGGTCCACATGTTCATATAAGCCACATTATCATGGAAGTTTTTCTTCTTACTTTTAAATTTCATTGCAAATAATTAATCAATACTCTTCATATATCTCTATTTTTAAAATGTGTTCTTTTAAATTTTGAAAGTTATTTTAAATTGAGCTATGATTAATTACATAAATATACGAAAGCCCAACAGTTGGACCATACATTCGGCCCAATTTTTAATGATTAATGGTAGTCAAGAAATGAGCTATGCTACTAAAGTGTGAATTAAGTTAGAAATGTGGAGATAACTCTTTCAAGCGATGTAATCAAAATTCCGATGAGTTTTTTCATTAAAAAAAAAATCCAACGGGTTTACATGACCTTAACCAATATCTATCTTTTTTTTTTTTTTGTGATTAATGGAGAAATCCATTTGTTGAACATACAATGTAATTAGAATATAGGGAAATATGCTAAATAAATTCCTCAAGGTATTTTCCAATTTATTTGAGAAATACATAACAAGACAGATATTTACAAAATTTCATATTGTGTTTTTCCGGGTTTTTAGAAATAAGAAGATAAATATGACTTATATTTGTTTCGATTATAGTATAAAATTATGGAAATATTAAAAGGAAGGTAAATAGAGAGAGATTAACAAAATTCAAATCAAGCCACAAGAAATGGAGGATTCATGAATGATTAGGTGAGTATCATAAATATTACTCCCTCCGATTCTAAATATAAGACCTATTTAGGGAGATGATTTTGGTCTTAAATATAAGATATGTTTCTAATTTTTCTCAATTTTTTTCCAAATTATCCTTATTGTTGCCTCTCAATAAGAAACAAGTAAGAGGGGGAGAGTGGGAATAAAGGGATGGTTAGGGTGTTTTAGTAACATCATGTGATTTTAACTAATTTAACTAACATCCTTAATCTAATCAAATTAAATAAATATATCTTATATTTAGGACCAAAGGGAGTATTAATTAGAAGGAAAAGAACATGAATGCCAAGTTAGGCATCACTAATGCCATTAGTTACAAGATGAGGTCATTCCATTGGTATTTCTTCAAAACATTAAAAAAGAAAAAATCAAACTGATTTAACATAAAATAGAGGATGTTACTAATAATTTGTTATTCCTTGACGGCGTCTAACGGCATCTCTATTAGAGAAGAGATTGATGATTGATGATTGATTGATTATCATAAAGAATCACTTTCACTTTATTATTTATTTATATTGATTAATTTACTAGTTGATTTTATTTCACTCATCTTATTCTATTTATAAGTCATTTTTAACATGTATATTAACACATAAAACAACCTAATACTTCATTAATTATGTCTAAAATTCTTGCAAGTTTTCAAATTTACCTCTATTTAATATCCATGACACCATATGAAAACAAAACCAACATGTAATAAAGAAATGATGAAATTGTACATTCATATAAAAGATTTAATTAATTAAGTCACTTATATATATATAAAGACTAGATGAAACCTTCCATGAGTCCTAACCAAGGTTTGAAAACCCAGATCGGCCCAGGCGGTTGAACTGGAAAATCACTGACCCGGGTGATTAAGCGATCCGATTCACATATTACCCGGGGGAGGAATCAAACCGGGAATATAAGGTTTGACCCACCCGGGTTGCTCAGAAGTCGGGCAACCCTGCGGGTGGGCCAGGTTGTCCGAGTTTGAAAAATATTCCTCAGTTTGTCCCAAAATTTTCAGAATCCGTTCAGTTTCATATCAGAATCAAGAGAGTAGAAGATGATAGGAGAAGAAAAGGAGATGGAAATTGAAGGAGGGGTGGTTCAAAGGTAAAGGTTACCAGATCAAAAGGCTAGCACTAGATAAAGCAGGCAAACCACAAAACTGATGAGGAAGAAGACCTTGTTTACATTGAAGAATGTGGTGAGGAAGCTGAAGAACTGAAGATGAAGACGGGAGGGATGTATGCAGCTGAAATTGTAAGGAATGAATATAGTGTCTAAGGTTTGACAGAAATCCCACTTTGGGCTTGGGCCCTTTATTACTATAAAAAAGAGAAGGCCACAAAAAATTTAAAAGCACATATATGAATAAATTTAAACCATATCATATTTATGAATTAAAAAATTTAGTTTAAAGATAAAAAAAAGTTGTAGGACAATTTCAAATTGTCCGGACACAAGTTTTTATGTCTACAAATTATCTAAAAATATTTTATTTACTTCATAATTGAGTTTTCAATATTTTTAAAGAATTATAAAAACTGAAATTATTTTACAAATTAAAAATATATACATATAAACTTATATGATATATTTTCCACTAGTATGATAGCAATCTAATATTATATTATTATAATATATATGTGTGTGAATCAAATATGATCTTTTGCCTCTCAAGATACTCTCAACTCATATACTACCCTTCCATGCAAGTACATTTCAAGTTTAATTTAAATAATTCAGTTAAATTTAATTATTCTCAATTAAATTATAATATTTTAATGTGGCCACTGGCCGGTTCAACCTGAGTTGACCTTCAGTTAAACCTTTGATCCAATGCCTCAATTGGTTCTATGATTGGTCCGGGTTTTTAAGCCTTGCTCCTAACAAAATGTGGACCCTACATCAGAACATCACTATATCAATGTTCTTGGAGCCAAACCGAATCGGCCGGACTGTCAGCCAGAGAGAGGGAGAGGGACGACTTGGTTAAGCATGTTAGACCGTTTGAGTAGTTAGGCCGGACTGGACCGCCTGAAACAGCCTTTTGAGCCGATAGTCAGAATCAAGCCGTGAACCAGAATAGATATTGAAGAACCGGACAAGTCACAGAATATCTAGAAAAAAATGAAAGTGGAGTAGAGTTATGATGAGATACAATAGAAGACAAACATAAAAGAGGGAACATTATTATTGAAGAGGAATGGTGAGAATATTATCTGTAACTATGATTGTTTCTATTTATGAGGGGAAATCTTCCATTTTTCCTTTGAAGGCTTGAACTCCTCCTACCTTCATACCGTCCTTCATTGCCAGGATTACAGAAGAAATGGAATGGAGAAGAAAAGAAAAGAAAGAAGAGACAATTGCTCGAGAGAGGAAAAGGACACCCGTGACTTAAGGAGCAGTCCTCGTTAGTGGTGAACTTCTTTAACACGTTTTGACAATTCAAATAAAATTCCTTTTATTAATTTATTAATTTTGACCAGCACTATTAAGTCCTAACTTTTACTACCTGCAATATTAGTAGGTAAACATTACTGTACTTTCAATATTTTTAATCAAACATTAATTTATACATTTTACCATTTTTATGTCTCATTAATATATTTTAAATTTTATCATTAAAAAATATTATGTGCATGCGTTCATATAAAATGATCTTTTGCCAAAATATAAAATTATCCGTATCGATCTTGTCAAAATATAAAATTAAATTTTCGTATATTTCAACTATTTAATTTACTTTATAATTTGATATTTTATTTCTTATAGGTTTATAAATTTTTTCATTTAATTATTATATCTCCGACACAATCAAACAGTCGATCGATTCAACTATTTGAACCATGACTCGCTAGTCTTTCTGGTTTGACCTCTGGTCTGGCTTTTAAAATATTACACTATATATATACAAGGGTGTAGAAATGATGAGCCAAAAACTTTAGAGTGGGCAAAACAATGGAGGAAACAAAAATGGCAGTAAAGCCACATGTGGTGTGTGTTCCTCTTCCATTACAAGGCCACATGAACCCAATGCTAAACCTATCAAAGCTCCTTCACCTCCATGGCTTCCATGTCACCTTCGTCCTCACACACTTCAACTTCTCCCTCTTGCTCAACTCCAAAGGCCCCAACTCCGTCACCGGCCTTCCCGGCTTCTGCTTCGAGACCATTTCCGATGGGTTACCGCCGGAGAGCAACCGTGGGATCCTCGACCTGCCAGAATTGTGCACGTCGATTCCTATAGAAGGGTTGCGTTCATTCAGAGAGCTAATAGCTAAGCTGCAGCAGAATGCTTCGCTGGAAATTCCTCCAGTGAATTGCATAGTTTCCGATGGCGTGATGGGGTTTACTATGAGGGTGGCCGAGGAGTTTGGGATACCGGAGTTTTTTATGTTTACTCCTAGTGCTTGTGGCATGTTGGGGTACCTTAACTTTGATGAGCTTGACAAGAGAGGGTTCTTCCCTTTGAAAGGTAAGAGTGTCTTTATGCAAAAGTCATATAATGTGATATACCTTCATATCATTCATCTATTATCTGATATGGATTTGGATGGAGGTAGTCATCATCAGTCATATATACCCTTCCCTTAATTTCTTTAAGTACCATGATGTGTGTGTTCTTTCATTTCTTTCTTTCTTTCTTTTCAATTATTAGTTTCTAAATTAGATCAGTGATATAATATCTTACAACCAATGATGTAGTTTTATGTTATTTATTCTTTTTTAAGAATAACATAAAGTTTTAATTATTTATTTTTCTTTAGAAGAGGGTAGGAAAATATAAAACTATAAAAACCCCAAGATATCATGAAATAATTAATTTTATTTGGAGAACAATGACTCAAAAAGTGAATGGGTTGGCTCGTTGGGCAAAAGACACCATCATTTCCTGGGGACCAGGTTTGAATTTTGGTTGAAAGCAATACCCAAATTTAATACCTAGCCAAAACTAAAAAAAGAATTATGTGTGACTGAAATATACTTACTGAAAAAAATTAATCCCTCCAATCTAGTTGTTTAGGAGGTTACTTTGATCATAAACATACGACCAACTCAATCAATTTTGTATATTAAAATATATTTTTTATGCTATTAATAAGAAGGTTTCTATTAAGAGCTATTTCCAACGTATACAAATGACAATTGAAGAGAGTATTTTACTAACAAAATTATATTATTTTAATGTCTATAAATTAGTTGTCTAACTTTAATACTCCCTCCTTCATTTCTAAATATATGACATGTTTAAGGATATGAACTTGTTCTTAAATATAAAACTTCTTTCTATTTTATCTCAATTTTTTTTAAAATTATTCTTATTGATGCTCTTCGATAATAAACAAGCAAGAGAGGGAATGTGGAAATAAATATATGTGGTTATGGTATTTTGATAATATTATGTGATTTCAACTAACTTATCTAACATCATTAATCTAATTAGGTAAATATATTTTACATTTAGGAACAAAGGGAGTATTAGCAACCCTAAAATGATGAAAAGAAAAAACAAATAGGGAGGATTAGGCAGCCAATGGTTGATGCCTTATTTGTGGTCCAAATTAAATCCCCGAGTGATTAATTATTGTTAGAGCATTCGTGATATGAGAAGGATGATGCCAATTGAGGTTTGCCCCTATAGGTGGGGTTCAATATCAGCTCAAAAGAAAAGGTGGGGTTCAACGTTCATTGTCCCATCCTGTATCTACTTGTTTCTTTCTTCTTGTTTTTTCGGTGCCAATCCCATCCTATGCTTGTTTCTTTCTACTCCATAGATTATAGCACCATGCATTGTCACTCTCATATATTTACATGTGCGCGCGCGCGAATGCGCAGCAAACAAACCGTCGGCCATACCACCATGGCCCACCCACAAATTGCGTACTATGCATATGTATCGCATCTAGTGTCTATTTATCTATGTTGAAGGCCAAGCAACCCACTGGCTAGGAAACAAATCAATATGAACTAGCACCATGGATACATTATACTCCTGCTATTATCTTATGTCTAAACAAATTAATTAAATTAGTTATTCGAAATAAATGTGTATGTGTTAAAACTACTTTTGATGAATGCTATCTTAATTTATATATGCTATTAGTGATGTACTGTACTTAAAATTATATAAATTTAATAGACAAATTGAATCAAATTCTCATATTTAAAAAATATTCCAGCTCTGGTACATTGGCACAGGGGTGATATTAAATTTAGAGCCTTTTCTTTTATTTATGAGGTAGGTTACTTGGGCAATTAATAATTAACTTAGTTTGGATTTAAGAAGTATTTTCATATAGCTGGGCTATTTGTAAGTGTTGTTTACAAGTCACTCATACTATATTTCACATAAACAAAAAAAAATTACATATTATCTATCTTAAAATTCAACAATTATCCAAAGTTATCCTTATTTAGTAAACAATATACCTCATGAAAAAAATTCAACATAATAATAATGAAGAGTATAATTGTACATTCACATAAAAAATTTACTCTACGACCCAAAGGATTAATATTCAAACACAAGTTAAAATTTGTGAAAAGTGTCAAAAAAAATTTATGCATATATATATATTGACTATTGATTATAAAAAATATGTTAGATCCACGTATAACTATGCTTAATTGTGAAATAATATAGGAAAATTTCCACAAAAATTCTTTTGAAAATGTTAAATAATTTGTGAGAAGTGTTAAAAAATTGCTATGCATACAAATCATATATGTATGAATGTATGTATATATGTATGTATTATTGATTACTAAAATTATAGTAGATCCACCTTTCACTGTGCTTAATTGTGAATAATGATTATAGGGAAAATTCTACAAATGAAGATTCCTTTTAGAAATGGAAAGACAAATCAGTTCATTAAATTTGAGAAATCTTAAATAAGACCCCAAGGTGAAATATGAAATTTCTATATTTTATAAAAAGACACAAATGCCCCTCGAATTATCAAGTACAGAAGTATTCACAAATTTAAGGAATTGATTTGTGCTTTTCCATTTTATGGGGATTCTTGTGGGACTTTCCAAGAATTCATGCTATATATAAATATTTCTTATAACATTTATATATTGGGCAATTCCAATTGCTTGTTGTCTCTTGCAGATGAAAAAAATCTACAAGATGGGTATCTGGACACAGAAGTAGATTGGATTCCATCGATGAGAGGAATCAGACTGCGAGAATTTCCCACATTCTTCAGAACCACAGATCCTTCTGATATAATGTTCAACTACAACAGAGAATGTGTAGCCAACGCCATTAAAGCCAAAGGTGTCATTCTCAACACCTTCCAAGCCCTCGAATCAGAAACCATAGCCGCCATTAAAGCCACCTACCCTAATATCTACCCCATTGGCCCCTTACCATTGCTTCTGCACAATCACCTAAAACATCATCATCACTCCAACCACAAAGATCCCGCCATTGACTTGAATCTTTGGAACGCAGAAGCCAAATGCTTACAATGGCTAGACAAAAAAGAGAAAGCATCAGTAGTTTACGTCAACTTTGGAAGCTTGGTGATCATGAACACTAATCAACTTAAAGAGTTTGCATGGGGCTTAGCTAATAGCAACTGCAATTTCTTATGGGTGATTAGACCTAATCTTGTTGAAGGTGGTGAAGAAGTTTTAACTGAAGAAGAATTCAAGAGGAAAAGTGAAGGAAGATGCATGATTGTAGGGTGGTGTCCACAAGAGAAAGTACTAAGTCACGCGTCGATTGGAGGGTTTTTAAGTCACTGTGGTTGGAACTCAACGTTGGAAAGTATTAGTGAAGGTGTGGTTATGGTGTGTTGGCCATTTTTTGCAGAGCAACAAATGAATTGTTTCTATGTGTGTAAGAGGTGGGGGATAGGGATGGAGATTAAGGAAGGTGAGGTTAAGAGAGAGAAGATTGAGAGGGTTGTGAGGGAAGTCATGGAGGGAGAGGAGGGGAAGAAGATGAGAGAGAAGGCTTTGGAATGGAAACTTCAAGCTCAGACTGCTACATTACCTGGTGGTTCTTCTTACGCTAGTTTCATCACTTTGGTTCGCAAGTTGAAAGAGGGCGTCAATTAAGCCACTTTTACGGCTCATGCATAATAGTGAAAAAAGTAATTCTAGGAATAGATTATGAGTAAAATAAATTTTGTGGAAAAAAGTGGTTTTGATAAAATGAGAGTATTAGATTATTGTTCTTAGAATAATGACTTTTTTCATATGCAAATTAAAAATAAAAGGGATATAAGATAATGTGACAATTATATAAAGTATAAATCTTGATTTATAAGATTTATATTTTATTTTCATTTAATAAATGGTAACTATGTGTGTGAACAGTTTGTTTTTATATCATTGTTTAATATATACCCAGTTTGTTGGTTTACATTTAATTTATATAAAGTTTTTATTACATTATAAACAACAATATTAAACCAACAAATGTTGGTATTAGTTGATGATTAGTTGACTCATGATATTTAGGTTGAGTTTAAAACACCCGTATCAAATGTTAAGACTTGTAGATAAATGATACGTAAGTATCTCTGTAATTTTTTTTTTAAACCCGTAGAGGCGTGTATTGGCCCAAATGAACTCCCGATACCCAACTAACCTTTACCTTATGTAAGAAAGCAATAATATAGTGAAGATTTTTGTGGCAATCCCTCTAATCTCTGCATCCTAATTGAGTTAAGAAATTTATCAGTTTAAAAATAAATTATCTCTTATAATACATATATGAAGGGTCACCACCAAACTATTAGTTGAGATGGTAAGCGGCCTCACTCCTGTAAATAATTTTTTTCACTTCCTTTCAGCTCTCCCTTTCTCTCTTTTTATCTTCCTTCCATTAGTATCAGCTTGTTTCCCCTTTTCTTTCATCCACATACTTATTCCTCTTTCCTTAAATCATCTACCGTCTTCTTTTTCAATCATCTCCTCTGCTTTCTTCCATTTTCATTTTATTTTATTTTCCACTCTCTCACAACCTTATCACTTATGACTCTCTATTTTTCTGGTCTTGGCTTCACTCATCTTTGTTCCACTCCCTTTCTGTTTCATCTGCCTCTTCCTTGTTCCTCCGTCTCATTTGTTTTGCCTCACCCTCCCACTCTTTTCTACAACTCTGTCTTTCTTTCTTCTCTTTACCACCTTTCTTCTCAAGTTTGATGCTTTTCTCTAGTGTTTTTGATCTTTCCACCTTTCTCTTTCATCTTCTTTATATTGAAAATTCCATGTTTGGAGTGTTGGCTTTGGTGTAGGAAGCCAAATCTTGGTTTTCTTGCCTTCCTTAATCCTTGGATATTCTTATCGGATAGTTTTGCATTATTCTTATCTCGTTTTACTATAACTTGTTTTAGTTTTTATGTTATTAGTGTGAGCCTCAAAATTTCCCTCCTACTCCCCAAATTGGCACTGATTCTCCTGGGCCGAAGAGGTAAGTCCACAAGAGCCAGCCCATGTAACGAAGCAACATGCCTATCCTAGGCCTAACCGTGAAGGTATCATCTTGGAACAAACAACACCCCGTTACGAGAAGACCTGCACCATCAATAGATGTATACAAAGCCAAGTGGCGGATTCAATGAAATTATTTCAAACAAGGACCACATGGCAGTTGGAGAAGGAAGTAACGCCCAAAGCAATTAATCCTCTAATCCAGCTAATAATTAGTTATTAAGTCCAAGCAAGGAAAAAGGAAGTAACGAACAAGCTGGGAGAGAGGAGGATCCAAGACCGTTCTTCATGTTCTCAGCAACGATATTTCAGACCAGGAAGGGATAAAAGAAAGGGAAACCTGATGAAGAAGATAATCTGAACATTCCAAAAGAGAATTGTTGCATTCAATAGCATTCTAACAATCCTGTTCATCACTGAAACTTTTCTTCTCCAGGTTTGTTATTTTTGTCTCATTCTATATTAAGTTTCTTTATATTGATCTTGTAACATCCACTGTGCTATCGTGATATTTGCTTTAGATTGTTGGTGATTCATTTATATTCCGCTCTTATAAATCTCTTGATTTTATAAAGAAAATACATATAATTTCTTCCTTCCCGTTTTTTGACCACTACAATCAACCAACAGTCAATATTACCTCTAGACTCATGTCTTGGTTGGAGAAGTTTCTTGATTCCTTTGATCGGAGAGCTACAATCGAATTCTCCATGTTATAGATTACGAGCTACATATATATGTTGTGAAGTTCCTTTTGAAGGTGTTTCGTGGTGGCATACTATTGTGTTATTTTAAAGCTATGAGTGTTCTCAACTTTCAACAACAATCTCAGATAAATTTTGAGAGAAAAAGAATGCCTAGTGGCTTCGAACCATGTATGGGTAGAGAAGATCATTGGGTTTTTCTTATATCAGACATAAGCAATTCTTCTCACAACACAATTGGGCCTATGGACTTGATTTCTTTTTGGTCTCTTTTGGGTCCAATGATGTATGCATATCATAGTTTATGTTGTTATGTTATGGTTTGTTTCAAGTATATTTTAATTTCCAGTTTAATTTCTGTGCTATATGTAGCTTGTCGGCCTCCTATTGTATGTAATAGAAGGCTTTAGCTGTACTTTCTTTTTTATCTTAATGAAGTTGGCTTTATATATAAAAAAAATATATAAAGTGTAGCAATAGCTCAAACGAGCATATACATAAAAATAACAACTAGTCTAACTATTAATAGCCCTTGTGTCTCCTTGATAAAATAGAGGTCCTTGGTCAAAGAAACAAAAATTTCATACATTGTGAGCCAATTTTGTCGTATGATCTGTTGGATTGCTTAGTTCCCTTGACACTTATACTGTATTCTATTTGTTAATTATTTGACGTTTTGGCCCTTAAAATTTCAAAATAAAGTGTTGAAATAGGTCACTATTTTTTTTCCCAAAAAATTAGTCATTATTTTAGGCGACAATCAAAACATGTCAGCACTTTTGTAATATAAAAAATATTTAATAAATTAATTATTTGTATATACAAACATACTATCCATTTTTTCTTAACTATTTTAGGCAAGAATCAAAACACTCATATTTGAATTGCAGTCAACACTTTTAATTTTGCATTTGAAACTTATAAAATAATTAATATGTTTATATCAATTAATAAATTAAGGGCATAAATCAAGGGTATTAATCAAGTTTTTAATGCGGAAGTTTTAATTTCAAATATTCATCCCCAATGTAAAAAATAAATTTGTACATTTAATATTAAAATCAATGAAGTCAATTAACGTAGGAATGAGTAGGAATGACCGAATGAGTGTCTATACTATTGTTTTGAAAGAAATCGAACCATATATAATTAAAATTTAAATCTAAAAGATAAGGCTGCAGAAAATGCATGTTTTTGGAATTTTCATTTGAATTTTACATCACGTCCCATCTGCAATATTACCTAAATGTTACAACGTTAACAATGAACACTACAAAAAAACAGGTAATTTCTGACAGGATAAATTCCGTCGGTAATTTCTGACGGAATTAGGTCGGTAATAATTACCGACGAAAATTCGTCAGTAATTTTTTTAAAAAAAATTAATAATTAATAATTTTTAAAAATTACCGACGGAATTCCGTTGGTAATTTATTTATTATTTTTTTATTGGTAATTTATTTATTATTTTTTTAATAAAATACCAATGGAATTCTGTCAGTAATTTATTAAAAAAATATTAAAAATTTAATTATTTAATAAAAAAATTACCGACGGAATTCTGTCGGTAATTTATTTAATATTTTTTTAATAATTACCGACGTAATTCCATCGGTAATTTATAAAAAATAATAAAAAACTAATTATTTAATAAAAAATTACCGACGGAATTCCGTCGGTAATTTATTTAATATTTTTTTAATAATTACTGATGGAATTCCGTCGGTAACTTTTTAAAAAATATTTAAAAATTATTTATTTATTAAACAATTACTGACGGAATTCCGTCGGTAAATTCCGTTGGTAATTTCGTGTTTTTTTGTAGTGGAATTTGGGTTATTTATCTTTTGGGTTTTTGGTGAAGTTGTTGATACTTCTCAAGTTGCTGGCTATTTAACCATGGCTGCTAATTCTTTGGAGTTTGGATTTTTCATTATTGAACCATTGGTGTTTTTGTTTGTTACGGCCCTGTTATGGTCGTTTGGATTAGAGTCCATCTAACTGATCAACACAATTATGTTTATTAACCCACATTGTATGCTTCTATTAATTATACAAAAGGTTTCTTCCTATTTGTGTTTTTCCTCTAAGGTTCCATAACGAATATATGCACTGTAAGATGGGCGATGAAAGAGTTCCCACATGCTCGACGAAAGTAAGGATGCATGGCAAATCGCAGCTCTTGTATTGCGGAAGTGGGTTGTATGAGAAATTACTCCTCCCTTTCTTATTTGGAAAGTTGTAATGTTGTTGGTTGATGAACATCACTACAAAAAAAAAAAAATCGGAATTACTGACGCAATTAATTCCGTAAGTAATTTCAATTTTCCGAAGGAAACGAAATTACCAACAGAAAATATTCCATCAGTAATTTCACCGTTGCTAATTAATTTCCATCGGTAATTATTGACGGATTAACTATGGAAATTACATTACAGACGAAATTCTGTCGGTAATTTTTTTAAAATTTTTAAATATTTTTTTAATTTATGCCACGTGTCCCTCCTGCCATGTGTCCTCTCTCAAGCTCCGTCACGTGTCGCTCTCACAAATTGTCTGAAATGTGGCTGAGTTGAGAGTCGAACCCCTGACCTCATGCGAGCGTGCTGATGCCTTAATCAGTTGAGATATGAAGACCTTGTAATATTATTTGTAAACTATTATATTTATAATATTTAAACTCTTACGATTATAATTATATTTGATCTTATATATACTTTACATTATATTTAAATTAATATATTATGAAATATTTTTAATTATTAATATATAATTTACATATTAATAATTATATTCTTTTAATATAAATAATATTTTATATTCATATACATTAAACTATATTTAGTATTTTCTTACTTGATAATATTATATTTAGTATTTCCATTTTATATTTATAATAAATATTATTTTTTTGAATTGCTTTTATTTTATGAAATTTTTTAATTATTGTTTTATTATATATATTATTAAAAAATTTAAAATTAAATTTGTAATAAATAACTTTTTACTTAATAAAAATTTAAAAATTAAATTTTTAATAAATATATATATTTATATATTAATTTTTATTAATATTCATAACATATATTTATTAAATAATTTATATATAAAATATTTTTAATATAAATTAAAATAAATAATTTATTTTTTAATATTTATTAACAAATTACTGACGGAATTCTATCACCAATTTTTCCATAATCAATTTGTTTTTTATTAATTTTTAATAAATTACTGACGGAATTGCGTAAGTAATTTGTTAATAAATAATTCATTTTTTAATATTTTTTAACAAATTACCAATGAAATTTCGTCGGTAATTTGTGAAAAAATATTAAAGAAATTACCGACAGAATTCCGTCAATAATTTTTAAATAAGTAATTCATTATTTAATAATTTTTAACAAATTAACAACGGAATTCCGTTGGTAATTTTTACTGACACAATTCTGTCGGTAATCCATCTGTAATTACCGACGAAATAAAAATCCGTCGGTAAATTTATCGACAGAATTTCCGCTAAAAATCAATCGAAAATTTCCGACGGAATTTTCTTCCGTCGGTAATTTCATATTTTTTTGTAGTGCATATATCTCTTTATATCACGTTCAAACTTAAATATATACCATCTTATCAAGATAAAATTACGATGTTTTCAACAATTTCAGGGAGCTATGATTGAGGGATTTGTTTCTCGGAAGGTTTTGCTCAGCACTTACTAATTAGAACCAATGGAAGGAAAAATATACCACTTTGTTTCTTATTAGAAGTCCAACTACCACTAATTTTTTGTTCCTAACTATAAGTTCAGTTTGGGATCAATTAATGTTACTATGACTATTTTACCCCCTATCTTGGAAATAGGGAAGATGAGAGAGAATATTTATAATGTATAAAATATTATTTTAACATGCATTTTTAAATAAAGGCAAAGTTGGAAACATCTTTAAAAATGGGAGATATTAAATGCTATAACTTCCACTCCTTGATATGTGAGAAATAGTTATGGTGGACTTATAATAAAGAATAAAGTGGTATCATGTAGAGAATTTTAAAGTCCTCCCAAAAAATGATCAGCACAAGATCACTAACCATCCATAGAAGTTCAACTTTTATTCCACAACTTTGTTTTGAAATGCCTGCATTCAATCTGGTTCACGCTTTCAACTTTGTTCCTCTAATGACATTCAACCACTTAAATTCAGTGTCTTTCTATTCTGTTAGTTTTATTGCCCACACATTTTGTTAATGATAATATTCATTACAATTGTTTATTAATCAAAATGAAAAATGATGTGAAAAAAGTACGACAACATCAATATAATTTCATAAATCTTTTTACATATTTATTTCATTAAATTCAATTTAAACTATATAAAGTTAACTTTTCATGCCTTCAACCAACTTTTGTAATCATGAACAAGTTACTCAAAATTAACTTCTTTAGATTATTTTATTTTCTTTTACGTTTTGTTTCCGAAAATTTAGAAGAATTTTACACACATATATATATATATACTTTTCTGTGTATCGTACGGCAGAAAAAAAATCTAGTTAACTTTAAAGTGTTTATTTTATACAAGGCGAGAAAACTTTGAAGTGTTTTTTTAAGTAACTCTCAATATCTTGAATTGATTAATTTTTAATATATCTAACAATTTAAAGCATTTTTTTTAATAAAACTCAGCATCTTGAATTGATTTATTTTTACAGCTTCCAACAATCTAAGGAACTTTTTGTCAATAACAAATATTTTAAATTAATTTTTATAGTATCTAATATTTAAGTATTTTTTCAATAACAGTATGTATTAAAAATTAATTAATTTTTAGAACATCTAGTACTCTGTTTTTCAATTACAATAAAGCACTCAGAGAGATAACTTCCTCCATCTACTACTCTAAATTATTTTTCAATTAACATCATGAATTAATTTAATTTTTAGCTGCAGTTTTTTTCTTTCTTTTTTTTTTTTTGGTAGCGATCGCCAACTAACAAATACTCCTTCCAGCCCTAATTATAAGAACCATTTTTTAGAAAAATTAAGGATACAAAATACACCATTTTAAATTGTTTATATTTGTCTTTTTTCCTCAAAACTAAGTTATTTTACTTATAAACTATCATATAATCTAATTACATGTTATATATATTAAAATTTAGAGGTCTAATTTGCTTCCTTAATCTCTCCAAAAAAAGTTAACTGACTCTTATAATTAGGACCGAGGTACTAACTCATGATGATGGATACCAAAAAAAAATTGAAGTAATTTAGCACACATGAGGTAATAGGGGAAAAAAAAGCAAGGGAAAAAGACAAATAAATACCCTCCAATTTGTAAAATCCCATTAACAACTTCATGATAGGTATTAACAACACAACAACCTATCATGAAGTTGTTAATACCTATCATGAAGTTGTTAATGGGATTTTGCAAATTGGAGGGTATTTATTTGTCTTTTTCCCAAAAAGCAAGGTCAAAATTTTTTTTTTAAAAAAAAATACTTTAATTGCAGGCTTTAAACGTTTCACTATTCCCTGATTGCCACTTCAGTGACACTATTTTCACCTGAACAGTTCCTTATCTTCCTCATTCACACTGTTTACTGCCTGGTAAGAAAATAAACACACATATCCCATGCGTTCATTAAACTCTCCTCAACTGAGAAAACAGCAATTTATTTATTAAACTATGGAACGTAGTCCACACAAACCTATATCAGTAATCTAGATCTAGACGATTCAGAAAATAGTCGTGTAAAACAAAGTTCTGAAATCAAATTATGGCAAATCTCTTTGAGAAGCAGGCAAAGCAATATGCAGATTCAAGACCAACATATCCTTCTCACCTCTTTCACTTCATCGCTTCCAAGACACCATCTCACCATCTCGCTTGGGACGCCGGCACCGGCAACGGCCAAGCCGCCAAATCCGTAAGCGCATTTCCTTCATTTTCATCTCAAATCCCTCATTATTCGACCCTGTTTAACGAATAGATTCATAAACTTAAAGTGCTTTTCGCTTAATCGAGTTTCTGAATCTGACCTAAAATTGATTTCAGCTTGCTGAGATTTACCAGAGCGTAATCGGCACAGATACGAGTGAAAAACAGCTTGAATTCGCAACTAAGATACCGAATGTACGATACGAACACACGCCTTCAACGATCTCGATGTCAGATCTGGAAAATACGGTAGCGCCGGCAGGATCCGTTGATGTCGTAACCGTCGCTCAAGCGATCCACTGGTTTGATCTACAGATCTTCTACAAGCAAGTGAAATTAGTGCTCAAAAAACCTAACGGAGTAATCGCTGTTTGGTGTTACAATGTGCCGCGAGTCAACGATAGTGTAGATAGGGTGTTCGATGAACTGTACGGAGTGAAATTGAGGCCGTATTGGGATTGTGGACTTGAGATTTGGGAGGATAATTATAGGAATATGGAATTTCCGTTTGAGGCGGTGGAGGGAGAGGAAGGTACAGGTCCGATTGAGTTTGTGATGGAGAAGGAGATGGATGTGGAGGATTATTTGAGGTATGTGAGGTCGATTTCGGCGTACCAGACGGCGAAGGAGAAAGGAGCGGAGATTTCATGGGAGGAATATGATGAAAGATTGAAGAAAGCTTGGATTGAAGATGGATGTTACGTTAAGATTGCCAGGTATCCACTTTTTCTCAGAATTGGAAACGTTGGGGACGACTGAAAACGGAAGGTCGGAACCAATTTATCATATGTAACATAAGCTCTTTCTTTTGTTTTTGTTTTTTTTTTTTTTTCAAAAACTGATTTTTGTGAGGGCAAAAAAAAAAAAAAAATATACTGCAAAGCGTCTGGATCAGCTCGATGTGGGTTGTTCCAACTTAACTAGTGATCTCAAGTTTGAATCTTAGGTATGCAGCCGTGATAATTATTTGGAGGTAGTGAGATTCTACTATTGTGATCCTACATTTCTGTGAACTGGATTAGTTGGTTGCTAATAGTGCCGTATAACGATGAATATATATAAAAAAAGGAATCCAAAATAAAATATTCTGTCTATTCCTAAATAGAGGACTTATTTGGGGATGTGAGCCTATTAATATATATAAGTTTCTTTCAAATTTTTCTTAAAATTCTCTAAATTATCCCTGTCGATACTCTTCTATACTTTCTCCGTCCCTTATTATAAGAGCCTAAAATTTGAATGGTTTTACCCCTTATTATAAGAGCGAGCATAAGGATGTCAGCATATTTAATAGTTTTTTTCCCTAGTTGACCCTCATTATTTCTAAATATTTCATGCCAACTCTTATCAGTATTACTCTATATCTCTCTTATACATCCCATCATAAATAAGAGCAAATTTGGGAAAACACTTTATTTTAGATATATTTATCTATCTCAACTATTTTCTTAATATGTGTGATTTTACCTTTTAAGTTCTTATAATAAGGGACGGGTGGAGTATTAAACAAATAAGAGAGGGAGGTCGTGAATAAATATAGGTGGTTAGGGAACTTTAATAATGTCATGTAATTTTAATTAACTTAACTAACACTCTTAATATAATCAAAATAGATAAATAAGTCTTATATTTAAGAAGTTACTTGTTTTTGGGACTTGTTGACTCCTATTTATTCTTTTGATCCACTCAAATCCTTTTCCCTGAAACTACATTGTTTTGGGGTAAAATTTTTTGTGTTTGTTTTTATCGATAGATTCTACTTTAAATTAGTACTAACATTTTGATATCTTAATGTTTACTTTTTAATTTAAGGGCAAAGGGTTAAAACCGACCATATAACTTGTTCAAATGTGCATTTGGCACCTTTTACTTTTTTTATGTTCAAATTTGGATACCAACTTTCAAAATTGGCTCAGAAATGCTACCTTCTTCAAGTTAACCAAATGGCAGTTAGTTTTGTAGTGTGGGTCCCACGATCAAGTCCACGTGCAATTATTCCCTTTCTTCTCTCTCTTCTCTAAGCTTGTGCAATTATTCCCATTATTCTCTCTCTTCTCTAAGCTAGTTCCTAGCATTAAAGAAGAGCCATCACCATAAACATCTTCCATGGCCTTCTTAAGCACGGTGGCTACCACCTCTCCCCTCGCACTAACATCAACGAGGTCCTCCGTCAACTTGCCTCCAAGTCTGGCTGGGTCATTCTCCCCGATGGCACCAGTGCACCTTTCACTCCCACGCACACCTTCTTTTCTCCAACTTCGTTTCTATCAAACTAAGAATTACTCTCAACATGCCATATCTAATCTCTGGTACCATAATCAACATGCTCCGTGGTTTTGTTGGTTTTCAATTGTTAATTTTGTGATTGGAATTGAAGGTTTTGAGTAGGTGTCCCTCGTGCGGGGCTCATCGAAAAGCAAGTAAATGATCAATCACCTTAATGGATTTTCTTGATTTTGAATTAGACTTAATGTAATTGAAGAGAACATCCAAAACCCATTTTCAGGTACTCGAAAATGCTTTGATTTGAGTCAGGTGAAGCATCTTGGAGGTGAGATTGCAACAGAGAAATCGCCATGTGAGGCCGTATGGAGCAGAACTGATGTTGTGTTGGTTACTGTTGATGATGTAATCGACGGTGAGGGATTTGGGGCTGTCGGAGAAAACAACACCGTTTTCTAGGTGGGCGAGAGAATGGTCGGCGATGAAAATGGCAGAATGAGAGGTGATAGAGAGGGTGAAGATGAGGTCGTACTTATGGCCGAGGTTTTGGAGAAAA
Organism: Mimosa bimucronata; assembly: GCA_037074515.1. NCBI lineage: Eukaryota > Viridiplantae > Streptophyta > Magnoliopsida > Fabales > Fabaceae > Mimosa > Mimosa bimucronata. The sequence continues at coordinate 25,277,605 of CM073441.1, forward strand.
TGTTCGAGTTCAGAGAATGAGAAGCGAAGAAAGATGGAAGATCTGAGTATGGGAAATTGGGGAGGGCTTGCAGGAAGAAGAGGGAGAGATAAGATTGAAGAGAGTTCTGGTGAAAATGCAAAGGAGGAGGGGGACGATGGTGATGATGAACCAGGCCTCCATTAATGAAGTGAGAATATTAATCAGTGTTGTGGGTAATGAGCTAATGGTAGAGAAAGTCGGTGTGGAGAGGAAGATGATGATTGAGATTTTGTGTTCTGTGTGGTTGTGAGCTTGCACATGGGAATGTTGACATTTGTTGAGTGTAAGAAAAATCTAAGAACAGTCTTGTAGGCTTAAAGGAGAGAGAAGAGAGGGAATAATTGCACATGTAGACTTGACTTGGGACCTACACTACAAAAGTAACAGCCATTTGGTTAACTTGACAGAGATAGCAATTTTAAGCCAATTTTGAAAGTTGGTGTCCAAATTTAAACCTAAAAAAGTAAAAGGTGTCAGATGCATATTGGAGCAAAGTACAGGGTTATTTTTTACCATTTACCCTTTATTTTATTTGATATTTCAAAGGTTTTATTGTCATAATTTTGTACTTCTTCTCAAGTTATACCATTATATTTTTAGGCCATGATTCGAAAGTGGCAGTATAGGTGAAACTCAACTCAACACTGAGATATATCGTTTGGTTTACGTTTTATTAGATTGTTTATTTTGTTTGTAACTCTGTTCTAATTAATTAATTTCTAATGGCTGACGAGAAGTATATACCCAAACACCACCAAAACCAATAAAAAGAAAAAACTTGACTCTACCCATGATTCTTTCTAATAGATAGGGGGGATACATTTACTAACCATTGCAAAGGGTGGGGGAAAAGCTAAAAAGGATGGAGTGGTTAATTTTAAAATTGTGATATTTATTTATGTTCATTTTCTTTCCATGAAATTATTCTTTAAGGTCTTTAATATATGACTCAATTAGGGAGTTGCCTTTGGTCTTAAATAGAAGACTTATTTATAATTTTTGTCAATGTTTTCTTAAATTACCCTTATTTATATCTTTGGAAGAATAATCTTACCACCTTCATTATCTTACTTCTCACCCGGGCTACGACCCGAACTTGGGAATACACAAAAATAAAATCCAATCCCTTCCCCTTAGCAGAGTATGACTCGGGAACATCAAGAAAAACCTAAGCTTTTATCACGGGATTACCTTGGAGGACAATAGATTTATTGGTACCTAGATAGCGCCTAGAAAAAACATATTATATTGACTAACTTAACTAACATATTTGGTATAATTAAATTAGGTAAATAAGTCATATTTTTAAAAAAAAGATTATTATGGTGTTTTAGAAAAAACTCTCAATTTTTCACCTTCTTTTTATGTAATTATTTCATCCATGCTCCCTTCATGTTTTAATTTCCCATCAATGTTTCCCCATGAAACATGCTATCGTTTTTTTTCTTGAATTAAAGGGGCAAGCACTAATCGCTTGAGGTTACAATCGGTATCAAACCCCAACCTCCCACTTATTAGGGAGATGCCATACCACTAGGCTGCAAGGCCTTTGGTGACCCATGCTACTGTTTAGATCACCCTTAAATGATGCAAATTGTTTAAAATCTTAAGCGGCATAAACAATCCGAAATCTTTCATATCACATTCATATTGATTGATGTTTAGTTGTACCCTTGCTTAGCTTCTCTTTGTTTCAAGAGATGGACGAGAAGTTTAGCAGGAATGCATTATCATAAAAGAAATACTTCCTCTGTTCTTAAATAGGATCTAGTTGATATTTTGGGATAATACTTAGAAAGTTAAAAAAGTTTCTTATAAATTGATTTGTCTGTATTTTTCTCTAAATTAGTTTATTTGACCTACAAGCTAACATATAATCTCATAATATACAAAATTCGTTATGATTAAGTGACTGATTTAGCTTCTATAATTTTTCCAGAAAAAGTTAACTGGATTTTATATTTAGGAAGGGATGAAGTATTATTGATGGATGAAATTGCATATAACTCAGAGGGTTCTCCTTATGCAGAGAAGCATACAGAAGACTTATAAACCATATAAAAAATATATAAAACAAAGCTAATACTATATATGAAGAGTGATAAAGCTGTCCACACTTTTATCTAAGTAGATAGTCTAAATAAATTTAAGCTCTCCATGTTGTGTTGTAGGAGATGATAAAAAGTTCCAACGATAAAGACTTGATGGAATAATTAGAATTTAAATGAGGGATAGAGAGACAACATACCAAACGGATCTATGTTCGGATCCGAGTCAAACCTCCGGAGCTCCATGATTGGTTCTTGAAGAACCCACGCAAAATTCAGACTACTGGAAAAACCAGAGTCCAAACATGTGGCACAACAGAGCACCACACAAGAAAGAATATAGAGAGAATAAGAGAGTCGAAAAACTCAACGCCTGGTGTGTCTAAACTGGAGGGGAGGCCTTCTATTTATAGAAGAGGGCTGGGGATATTTTAGGAATACAAAATATCCACTACCACCACTCATGGTTTAATCAGCAATCCTCACCTCTCTTATCTGACCAATCAGATAATTGAATAATTAATTGATTAATTAATCAATTAATTACTCATGGCTGAGTCAGCAATCCTAACCTTGCCCATTTGACAAATCATATTAATTAAACACTTAATTAATAAATCGGTTGGGAATTACTAAGTTAGCAATCCACAACTTTCTCATTCGGCCAATCATATTAATTAAACAATTAATTAATAAATCAATTGGGAAAATACTCATATTTCCCAATTAATTAATTCAGCCCATCAAGGGCGGATATTAGCCCAAAATTCCAACATCTCCCACTCGCACTTGATGGACTAACTATCTTGTGGCTATCATATCATTCTTGCTTCATACTTGGTGTCTGTCGTGTCCGCGTGGGCACGACATCCTCGATTCAGGTTCTCGTGTACTAGAAGTCCTTTATACAAGATCATCACACATGGATACTCTAGTTGTACCTATAAATAATATGCAAATTGCCTCAAATACCCCAGATTTACCCATACACATTACACTTGGCATATCTAATCCCTCACGAGTTAATTCTAGGTTAACTCAGATTGCCTCTTTTTGTGCTTAGTATCCACACTTACTAGTTACTCAGCTAACAAGTAAGGGATCGATCACAGACACTAACACAAATGCGTACTTCAGGGTAAGTCTTCCTCTTACTAGACATCAGTCAGGGTTGACTTGGTCGCTTTCCCAGTATTTGACCTATTAGGTCAAATCATTCATGACCATAAGGTGCAAACTAAAGTAGCTATCGCCAAGTCAGTCCTTAATGATGTTTTCAAAGTCATAAGGGCATCGTGAAAGGTTTCTCTCCTTTCTGGAACTCACACCGTAATGGAATAGGGATTTTCCATCTACGTCCCTTTTTGCGGATCTAATTATTCATAAGCACATGCAGTATGAATTGCATATTACGGTGTTCATCTTAGCTTGTAAGAGTGCGTATCGATTTTAATCTAATAACACCATACAGACTTAAGTTCCAGGTATGCACAATACCTGAACCAAAACTCTTCAACTCAAAATTCATCACGACGTCTTTGTAGAGGAGTTTTATGTCTGGCTACAGGTTTCATGGGTCACACATGTCCATGATTTAATCTATTTCATGTATAGATTTTATCTCAAACTCTTTTGAGACGACATTTATGCAGTGATACTTATTGACCATCTCAAGGTGATCACTTGATGTCATACCTTCTATGTCCTTTGAACATAAAGGCGACTACCCATGTGAGTGGGTTAGCCTTAACCTGTACGACACACTAGTTATTGTATATCTTACACATATATGTATGTATCTATACATATATAATAGGAATGCATCTCTTTTACTCTCATATAAAAGAAGTTCAAAACCTTATGTTATACATGTGCCCAAGTCTTAGCTCATCTCTAAAATGAACATTTAGCTGTGGGCATCATAAGGGGGTCTGTCAACATTTTTGTAAACAGAAAGGTGTTAAACTGTTGCTTGCTCCTTAGAAACCATGCTTCTTACAAAGAGGTATCATGTGTCTATGTATTTGGTCTTGCTGTATTAAGGAGGGTCTTTATCATAGGTTGTTGCCACTTGCTATTATGACGTACCTTGGTCCTTTACCATTCATTCCTAATCGCTTTAGGAATTTCAAGCCACTCAACTTCTTGAGTAGTTGCTGAACACTTTGATTCCATGGAAGATAAAGACACACTTGTCTATTTCTTACATCCCAGCTTTATCAATCAGCCAGAACACTTTTCTTTTTAAGCTCAATGTTGCTAGCTTAGGCCTCCAACCCAAATTATGTTAAGTCATTGCTTGATGACATGACTTACACTCTATGGTTATTCTAAGGTATCTTATCATCCCTTTTACAGCATCCTAGTACCTCGTAACTAGGATGAACCAAAAAGATTTACAAGTCCAACCATATACCATGTATTTGGTCTTGTACATTATGATGTATACAACAATCTACCAAGTGTGCTTGAGTATAGGACTCTTTCTCATATTCTATATTAGATTCCTTTGCAGGGTGCATGCTCTCACATAGATCACATACTTTGGTTAAGAGGGCATATTTGGGATATAGACTTTCATATTAAGATGCATAAAGAGTATACTTGTGTGTGTCCTCTGTGACAAACACATCATTCTCCTTGTTCAATCTCTGTTCATCTTGTCTCTCAAGATATATTTTGTCTTGCCCATGTTCTCTTAAGGGTAACTAATCCCTAAGTGTTTTAACTTTCTTAATACTTATTTAGGCTAATGATGTGTTATAGATATAGGATAATATCACAAATCATCGCAAGATCCTTAAACGTGCACACAGTGGTCTTCTTTGATCATTTCAAAGTTGACAAAGTTATCACATTATGAAACTTCATACACTACTGCCTAGATGATTAATTCTCTGTTGCCCACAAGTTGATTGAGGTTGAATTACTCATCTAGTCTCCTAAGTAGAAAACGTTCATTACACCCGATTGATGTAATTACAAGCCTAAGCTTGTCATCATGGCCGAAATTAGCTTTTAGGTGTTAAAACACACAACGCCACTTGTTGTGTACCCCTTAACCACCAAGTGTGCTTTAGGTTTTTCAATTGATCAGTTCACCAATGAATTTGGGAATCCTACTTGTCCCTAATTGCCTTTCGGCTAGGTGGTAGATCAACCATTTGCCACTATTAGCTGATTTTCAAAGGAATCCATATCCTCTTGCTTGGCCTTTTGCCACTTTTCTTAGCATGTCCTATTAGTGTTTCTCATACACTTTTTTTAGGATCACCATTGTTTTCTTTTAAACAATGACTAGAGCATTTGGCCTATCAGGGGTGTTAGCCCTTACACTTCTCCGTGATGGATTTCACAGGATTCTCTTCCTGTGTTGGGGTGGATGAGGTCTTCTTCTGGTATTGACTTGTGAATGACTATTACCTGTTGTTTGCCATGTCTTCTGTTGTAAAAATGGCTCACCCCTCCCACTCAGATTAATGTACTGGGGAATACACGCTTATTCCTCATTACTGTCATTCTTGTAAAGAGATTCAGTGTGGTCAATGCTCGTACTGCTAGGAAGTTTATTTCTATGAAAGTTGTGTCCTTTGATTCTTTTTCAGTCACTGGGCCGTCATCATTTTCACTTAACAAAGACGTGCTTCTCAGGATATCTCATACCCTTTATATATTGACCATATTATTCCTTATTTAAAGGAAGAGTTAAAGATAAAGCTATTGACCCTCATGGTCATTGGACATTTAAGTCCAATCTGTACTATATCTATTACTCATAAGGTGTCCTTGTGACTTTCTTGGAGGGCATTCGGTTAACTATGAAGACAATTAATGTGAGATCATCTTCCAACATGAGGTTGGAAGTTTCACTTGTACTTACTTAACCATCTCAAAGAGAGTTCTATCTCTCCCTTTTGACAACTCCATTAAGAGTGTTAGGCATTGTTAATCTTTTAACAATTCCTTTCTTAATTACACAGTACTTTGAACTAATCATACAGGTATTTTCAGCCTTTGCTAGATTTCAAGACCTTAACTGCAATCGATTCTCAACTAGTTGAAGGCGTTGTCTGAAATTTTTCAGAGCCTTTTATTAGTATGAGATTTCACAGACATGGTCATTACACATGAAATCAGAGATAAAAACTATACCTAGCTCTATGTTTTGCCCTCTTGCTCATTTGGTTCACAAATTCATAGTATACCAATTGCAAAGGATATTTTTCATGGTTGTCTAAAGGTTACTTTATTGTCTTGCTCTATGATTGTGCTCGCTTAGGAACTTTTCCTTTTGAGCTTATTACTTGGCAAAAACTCTTTTGCTCATTTTTTATCATTTCTCTTGATCAATTTTGTGTATATGGCAAAGTGGAGTCATTATCTCCAATATAAATGAACCATTTGAGACAATATAAGATTTAAGAGATTCTGTCCCATTGATGCTTAACTAAAGGGCTGATTGACACAATGTTTTATCGGTTGTTTAGAGCATAGAGTATATCTTTTGGTACTGGGGTGGTCTACTATACAGAGTTAACGTGTATGCTCCAATCCCCTTGACTTGTACTCTTATGCTGTTTCCTTCTTGAAGCCGTATGCTTCTAGATAGCAACTGCTAAAATCAGTGATGTCATGTGACCTCTCACATGTTTCGTTATACCCAAGTCTATCATCCATATAGGATATATTTCAACCATAAAAGTAGTGCTTGATGCACATGTGAAACCACTTTGAAGCCTCTCACTTGATATGACATTTCTCAAAACAACCTTCATCAGGTTTAGTTTTTCTTCAAGGTTTCTCACCTTATTAGACGTAGGTTTTAGGAACAAATCCTTTGACTCTTTAGTTAAGCATGTTAAGCTAATGGATCTCGTATCCTTAAGCTTTTGACTCTCAAGCTTAATGTGGCGAACCACATTACCGAAGGTTACAAATGTACTCCTTGTGAGTTCAATGTTAGAATAATAGGTTTTGATGATAACCAAACATATCTTAGGCATAAGGTAAGTGAGTGATAAGTGTTTGGAATGATATGTCTTAGGTATGCATAGATAGCCCATTTGATCAGAGATAGATTCCAAGTCAAGTCATTTTATCTAATCGATTAGAGTTCAGTCTAAGTTGTCGCCTAATCGATTAGAGACCCCTGTAATCGATGAGAGATCTTAGCCTTTCGATTAGGAGAAGTTGATGTAATCGATTAGGCTCGCCTGATCGATTAGAGGACCATTGCCTAATCGATCAGAGTCCTATAATCGATAATAGATAAATTGCCTAATCGATCAGAGTCTTATAATCGATTAGAGGAAGTTTAAGTGTAATCGATTAGTCTTGCTTAATCGATCAGGCGTCCCTGTAATCGATTAGGCACATGAATTTCTAATCTATTGTTGAGTGATGCAGGTCCTAATCTATACATAATCGATATGTAATCGATCAGCCACCAAGTCCTGTAATCGATCAGAGGCTGTAATCTGAGTGGCGATGGGAATTATTCAAATTCAATGGCTAAAGCTATTTTAGGCTTTCCAAGTACAGAGTGCTCAGACCTACTTAAGGAAGTTTACGTTGGACACAAAATCTGAGCAATATAGCCGTTGGAACTCACCTACTTCCTCCAGCGATAGATAAAGAAAGATGAACAAAAAGCAAAGGAAGTACAATGGAGTAAATGCAACAACACTCCTCATCCGATTAAGATCTCTCTCTCTCTCTGAACAACTCTCAACGGTCATATTTATTACACAAGCTTCAGAGTGAAGAGTATAAAAGCATTGAGAAGCAGTTGGTTGATTCAATTGATTACTTTATTAAAAGATCTTGTATCTACTGCATTCAATTCTCTCAACAATCACTGTTCTCAAATTCTTAAGTGTGTAACACAATCCGTTCAATTGAGTGAACAATTTCTCTACACTTGTATTTATTATCCGAGTAAGGATTACTCTTAAGATAGTGGGATCTTAAGGGTAGGGTGTAATCTTACAAAGTGTAAGGGGGAGTGATTAGTAAGGAGGTGAGCTCTTGCTGTCACTTGTAAAGGCTGTCAAGAGCCCGTTTAAATCTTGAAAAGCTAGTGGAACCCAACTGCCAAGTTGGAGAACTGGACGTAGGCCAAAAGTTGGGCTGAACCAGTATAAACTGTATTGTTCATTAAAGTTTTTTTTTTAAAAGCACAATTCACCCCCCCTCTTGTGCATTTCCTGCCTGTTACATTTGGTATCAGAGCAAGGTCTTCTCAGATTCATCTGATCCCACGATCAGGAGAAGCAAAGATCTATCATGGCAGGATATGAGAATGTTCTCCCTGAAGGCAGTTCAATCAACAAACCTCCTGGATTCAATGGTGAGCATTATACCTTCTGGAAGATGAAGATGAAGGTTTTCATCAAATCATCAGGTTATGATCTCTGGAGGATAGTTGAAGAAGGAGACATCGTTCCTATGAAAACAGAAAATGGAGTTCAAGTGCCTAAACTCCATCAGGAATTAACGAGTGATGACAAGGATGATCTGGAACTCAATAGCAAGGCAGTCTTGATTCTTCAAAATGCCCTAAGTCAAAAAGAATATTTCAGGGTCTGTCATCTAGAGACAGCAAAAGAAATGTGGGATGCCCTAGCAGTTGCTCATGAAGGGACCAGTGGAGTAAAAACTAGAAGAGTGGAACAACTTATCACTGACTTTCATTTGTTCAAAATGGAAGAAGGTGAACCAATAAGGGACCTGGAAATTAGATTCACTCATCTGATCAACAATCTCACAGCTCTTGGAAGGAGGATCTCTGAGGCAGAACAAGTCTCCAAAATCTTAAAGATTCTAACTCCTGAATGGCAGATGAAGGCTACTGCAATCCAAGAAATGAGAGGAGAATCTATGAGCTCTATCACTTCTCTGTTTGGAAGCCTGGCTGAATATGAAACAACCATCAAGGTTCAAAGAGAGCTCTATGGAGATAAAAAGAAAAAGAATCTGGCACTAACTGTCTCTACAAAGGATGATGAGGATGAGGAAGAAGATGAAGAACTGGACGATGATGAAATGGCCTTTATGGTCAGAAAGTTTAGGAAATTCTTCAGAAATAAAGGAAGATTCCAGAGAGGTGGCTCAAGCAACTTCAGAAAAGATTCACTGAAAAATGTTCCTGTATGCTATGAATGTAAGAAGCCTGGACACTTCAAATCAGAATGTCCAAGCCTCCAAAGATTCAAGGAGAAGGAGAAAAAGAAAGAAAAATTTCAAGGCAAAAAGAAAGCCTATGTTTCATCTATATGGGGGGACAGCTCTGATGAGGAAGCCAGTGAAGCAGAGGAAGCTGCCAACCTGTGTCTAGTAGCACGAGAAGATTCTTCCAATAATGAGGTATATCCTGATGATCTATCTTTCCAAGAACTTCAAGATGCATATGATGACTTACATATTGAATTTGAAAAATTGGCAAAGGAAGTTTCTGCTTTAAGAAAGAAAAACAAAGTTCTTGAAAAGAAAGCTGATAATTTTGATTGTGAAAAATGTAAACTGAATTCTGAAAAGTTTTCTCAAGAAACTTCTGATTGCAAAAACTGTGAAAACCTTGTGAAAGAAAATGAGAAGATTTCTGGAATTTTAAAGAAATTTACTAAGAGCACAGAAATTCTTGATGTCATGTTAATGAATCAAAAAGCATATAGAGACAAAACTGGTATTGGTTATGATTCATTCTCTAAGAACATGAAAGGAAATAAGTCTGTGTCTAAAGAGAAATCGTACTGGAAATTTTTCAGAAAAGCTTCAGATTATTCATCACCTTTCTCGTTTTGCAATTACTGTAATAAAAAGGGTCATTCTGAATCAACCTGTTATCCCAAGAAACATGGTATGTCTGGACACTATAAATGGGTCCCCAAAGGGACACATCAGCCTAAAGTCTATACAGACCAAAGGCAGCAAGCTAATCCCAAAGGACCCAAGAAAATTTGGGTACCTAAACCTGCTTAGTCTGTGCAGGTTTGTCTCAAAGCATCCAACAAAAATAGCAAGTGGTATATAGATAGTGGATGCTCAAGGCACATGACAGGAGATAAAGAGAAACTAGACAATCTAATCCTGAAGGATGGGGCCAAGGTTAGCTTTGGTGGAAATCAGTCTGGCAAAATTACTGGAAAAGGAGATATTGGTCCAGTTAAAGATATCTATCTTGTGGAAGGTCTCTGCCACAACTTGCTGAGTGTCAGTCAAAGTACTGACAAAGGTAATTGGGTGATTTTTGATTCAAATGAATGCTTCATTGTGGATAAGAAAGAATTGGCTATAGACAAATCAAATATGAAATATAGATTGAAAGCCAACAGGAATGGAAATTTGTATGAAGTAGATTTGAATCATCAACTCTCTGAAAAGTGTTTTATTAGCAATTCTGATAACTGTTGGCTATGGCATAAAAGATTGGCTCATGTTAACATGTCTCATCTAGAAAAGCTAATTAAAAGGGATTTGGTTATTGGGATTCCAAATATGAAAGTTAAATCTGATTTAGTGTGTGAAGCATGCCAAAAGGGGAAACAAACAAAGTCTTCTTTTAAACCTAAGAAGGAAGTCACCACAACTAGACCTTTGGAACTAATCCATATGGACCTAGTTGGACCAGCAAGAGTGAAGAGTCTAGGAGGAAGCCTGTACACCCTTGTGATTGTGGATGACTATTCTAGGTTCACTTGGACTATGTTTCTTTCCTCCAAAAATGAAACCTTTGATGCCTTTTATGTGTTTGCTAAGAAAGTGCAGAATGAAAAAGACAAGAAAATCAGCTCAATCAGGACTGATCATGGAGGAGAGTTCGAGAACCAAGATTTTCTAGAGCTTTGCAAAGAAAATGGAATTAATCATAATTTCTCAGCTCCTAGAACTCCTCAACAGAATGGAGTAGTTGAAAGAAAGAATAGGGTACTCACTGAAATGGCCAGAACAATGCTGAATGGAAAAGAAGTATCTCAGGTATTCTGGGCAGATGCAATGAATACTGCATGTTATATATCAAACAGAGCCTACATTCGGAAGGGAATGGATAAAACTCCATACGAGCTTTACAAAGGAAGAAAGCCAAATGTAAGCCATCTTAAGGTATTTGGTTCAAAATGTTTCATCCACAATAATGGGAAGGTAAATTTAGGTAAATTCGATCCCAAGTCTGACTCTGGAATTTTCATTGGTTATTCTAGTAGAAGTAAGGCTTATAGAGTTTTCAACAAAAGAACTTCTACTGTTGAAGAGTCAGTTCATGTAGTCTTTGATGAAACTGATTCTGAACAGAATATTTCTTTAGATGATGAATCAGCCTTTCAAAAGAAAGTTAAAAATTCTACTCAGTCATTAACTCCACCAGATGAGTCTCATGAAGAGAGACAAGAAGATGATCCACATGATGCACCAGCTGGACCATCAGCATGGAAACATCACAGGGATCATCCACCTGAGCAAATCATTGGTGAGGTTAATGAAGGAGTTAGAACCAGGCATCAAACTCAAAATGCAATACATTTCTCTGCATTTATTTCTGAAATTGAACCTACTTGCATTGAAGAAGCTTTAGAAGATTGTGATTGGATAACTGCAATGCAAGAAGAACTCAATCAATTTGAAAGAAGTCAAGTTTGGGATTTAGTTCCAAGGCCCTCAAATTATCCTATTATTGGAACTAAATGGGTTTTCAAAAACAAACTTGATGAATATGGGACTGTTGTCAGAAATAAAGCAAGACTTGTGGCTAAAGGATATAACCAAGAAGAAGGTATTGATTATGAGGAGACTTTTGCTCCAGTTGCAAGATTGGAAGCAATAAGACTGTTATTAGCCTTTGCATCCCTCAAAAATTTTAAACTTTATCAAATGGATGTAAAAAGTGCCTTTCTTAATGGTTATATCATGGAAGAAGTATATGTTGAACAACCTCCTGGTTTTGAAATTGCCACTAAACCAGATCATGTTTATAAACTTAAAAAGGCCTTATATGGACTTAAACAGGCACCAAGAGCCTGGTATGAAAGGTTGAGCAATTTTCTGTTAGAAAAAGGTTTTTCAAGAGGAAAAGTTGATACCACTCTATTTATTTTACACAAAAAGAAAAGCATGCTTGTTGTACAAATTTATGTAGATGACATTATTTTTGGTGCTACTGATGGATCTCTCTGTGAGGAATTTTCAAAGATTATGCAGGGAGAATTCGAGATGTCAATGATGGGGGAACTCAACTTCTTTCTAGGTCTTCAGATTAAACAAAGAAAAGATGGAATTTTCATTTCTCAATCAAAGTATGTGAAGGAAATCTTGAAGAAATTTGGAATGGATTTATCAAAGGAAGAAGATACTCCTATGAGCTCCTCAGTAGTGATGGATGCTGATGTAGAAGGGAAGGACTTCAATAAATCAACATATAGAGGTCTAATTGGCTCCCTCTTATATCTAACTGCCAGCAGACCAGATATTCAATTCAGTGTAGGAGTATGTGCCAGATATCAAGCTAATCCTAAAGAAATGCATCACACATATGTTAAGAGAATCTTGAGGTATCTGGTGGGAACTCAGGAGCTGGGGCTGTGGTATCCAAAAGGAACTCAGGAATATTTAATGGCTTACTCAGACTCAGATCATGCTGGGTACAAAACTGATAGAAAGAGTACCAGTGGTCAATGTGCATATCTTGGGGGATCCTTAGTCTCTTGGGCAAGCAAGAAACAAACATGTGTTTCTCTATCCTCTACTGAAGCTGAGTATATTGCTGTTGCAACCTGTTGTACTCAAGTTCTATGGCTCAAGCATCAATTGAGGGATCTAGGTATGGAGTTTCCAGAAGCTCCAATCCTCTGTGACAATACAAGCACTATTAGTCTAGCCAAAAATCCTGTACATCACACAAGAACAAAGCACATTGATGTAAGGCATCATTTCATCAGAGATCATGTGCAAAAGAAGGATGTCAGAGTGGAATTTATCTCAACACACTTGCAGCTGGCTGACATTTTCACCAAACCTCTAGCAACTGAGCCATTTCTGTTTATCAGAAGAGAATTGGGAATGGTAAATCCCAATGAATTGTAAGTTATTTTAGTTATCAAAATTATTTCAATCTAAGGATGTTTTGATGATATTACACTAACTTAGGCATCGGAGTGTCAGATCAAAATTTATGCAGGACTTAGAGGCTCAGAATAGAAAATCCATCGCCTAATCGATCAGGTAAGCCTGATCGATCACAGGACACTCCCTATAATCGATTAAGCATCAATCAGGCTGAAATGAAGCATCGATTAGGGAAAGGCGCATAATCGATCAGAACTGTCTGATCGATCACAAGGAAGGATTAATCGATTGGGCATCGATTACTCAGCGTGGACCTATCGATCACAACAACCCCTAATCGATTGGGCGCATCTCATCAATCAGAGACAACACTCTGTAATCGATTACGCGACATCTGTAATCGATTAGGCGTCAACGGTAACATTTGTAACGTACACTTTATCTGACAGTTACTTACTTTTCTAAGCACACCCACTCTTATATACTTGACATATGTCACTGTAGCATCATTTCGCACTTTATTGCATTTTGTTTCTTCTTCATCTCCTCATCCTTCATCAAATCTTAACGTTCGAATCATCAAATCTCTCTGTAACCATCGTAACTGTACCCACTACTCGAATCATCATCAGCCATAACTCTCCCTCACCAGTTACAACCCTTCGAATCACCAATCATAATCCTTGAGCCCTCTACATAAACTCTTCCCATGGCACCCAAAATGCGTATTCCAAAGAACATCAGAGCCCAAGTCGTTTCTGATACAGTACCATTACCTGAAGGAGATCCTGCATTGACCTATAGACCTTCATCACCCCCTTCAAATTCACCACCCTCCACCTCTCAACCAACCTCTCAAATGGCCAAAACTCGTGGTACTTCATCCAAGTCTCCAGCCAAAAGCCCTTCCACAGTCAGAGTCAGAGAACTCATTTCTGGTGACACAATGGTTCCCATCGACTCCTCCTATGCCCAAGGTCCCATTGAAGATGCCTCAGAAGATATTCAGAAAAGGTCCATACAGCAAAGATGTGGGTTTGTGGATATTGAGTATCTTGACAAAAATGGCTATCCTGTCAAAGAATGGCTGCAACCTTATGCGACATGGCTGGGTATTAAAAATCATTATAATGAGCGAGTCATAAAGGCCTTCTACTCAAACTTGAAGATTTCTGTTATGGAAGCAGAAGGCAAAACCTCAGATATCAAGATTTCTTCTCAAGTCAGGGGTAAGAAGTTTTCTTTCACTTGGAAGGATTTGAACAAGTGGCTTCACATGGATGGGATTGATATGGCAGAGTACAACACATGGCAAACAAGGGAAAAGTTTTCTGATGAGCAACTCAGGCAGATTTATCAACCTACAAGTCCTATTGAGGGAAATCTCAAGCCTGTCCAATTACCTCCTGCCTACAGAGTTCTGCATTATGCTTACTCCAGGTGTCTGGTCAACAAGGCTGGCAACTTCACACTTATCCTGGATATAGACAATCCTATCTTGCCCATGCTGATCAACAAAATTCCCATCAACCCTGGACAAGTCATCTGTGAGGAATTCTTGAGGTTTCAAAAGACAAAGTCTGTTAAGACTCCTCTGCCTTTTGCATCTCTTATTTCATTTATTCTGTGCAACAATCAAATTTTTTGGTTGGAAGAAGAGCACAACAAGCAGCCTCCCAAGTGTGATCTGACCACTCTCAAGAAGATGGGGTTGCAACCTTTTGGGCAGAGTTCCATCCCCTCTAAGCCTCTACCAGATATTGAAATTGAAGAGGAACCCCCTACAGAAGAAGGACTTGAACCAGGGGAAATCCCTGGCCCTCATCCTAATCAAGAGCCTCTGATTCAGGAAGAAGCAGCACCTGCTTCTCCTGCCAACTTTATTGATCAAGTGGTGGAAAGGGTCTCTGCCAGAATAGTAGAAGAAATGGCCCTCGAGCATCAAGCCATGGAGGACAGATTATTGCACATATTGGTGGCAGCTCTCAATGATTCAGTTGTCAAGTCTGTGAAGGAAAGCACCATGACCATCTTCAATGGGTATGATGCTGTGGTAAATATGCACAAGTTTTTACACAACAGACTTGCTGGACTGGAAGAGATTCTCAGGGAAAAGTATCAAGCCAACATTCCTGGCCCTCCTCTGTCACCCTTTGATGGTTATGCCCCACATCAGGTATCACCCATTCATTACTCACCTTCACAATCTCATCCCTCTTCTCCACATCTCCACACTCAACCCTCTCCAAAAACCACTCCTCCTCCTTCCAAACCTTCCTCACCCTCACAGAAACCCTCCTCCAGTTCCTCAGATCATCCAGACTTCCCACCTTCTCCTATCCACATATTGACCACTGCCTCTCATCCCACACCCTCTCAACCACACTCTCCTTCCCCTAAACCAGAAATAGCCAAAACTTATACCAGAAAAGGCAAAGCTCCTTCACTAGAAACCCCCCTCCTTTTGATGATGCCAAAAAGGGGGAGAAGATATTCAGTGTGCCAACCCCTGGGGAAAGCAGCCAGGTTCAAGAAAAGGCTGAGGAAGCTGCCTCCATCCTCTCAGCTATAGCTTCTGAGATCCCTCAGATGTCTCAAGTTCCTGAGGATGTACCCATGAGTCAGACACTCGAGGAAATTCATGAGCTTGCAGAAGCCATTAAGCTAAGCATGGCAGAAGAAGAGGTTGTGGTAGAAGAAGCCACAGAGTCTGAAACTGAGGCCACTGTCAATATCCCTCCAGAAAATGCTGAAAATGTGATAGAAGAAAATCTGGGAATGGCCATGGTTTTGTATGAAGGGGAACCTAAACCCATTGACATTGATTTGGTGCCTCATTATCTTCATAAGGCAGATGTACTGCACCAGCAAGTGGAGGAATTAGAACAAACCTTGGCTGAAAGTCAGAAAGAAAGAGAAGTCAGAGATACAGCTAGGAATTTGAGTCAGAAAAGTCAAGAGAAAGAATCCCCTCAGCCTCTATTTCCAAAATGGGGAGTCAGAAGGACCTACACATATGGGGATCCAGTCAAGCCTGCTCAGAAGGACCCCATTCAGACTACTTCAGAATTTTTGAAGTCTGACAAGGAGGAAGAAGGCCCAGAGGCTCAGTCAAAACCTAAAAAGCAAAGGATCAAAATGACTGCCTCTAAGCCTGCACCTAGGGTTGCTCCTGCAACAAGAAAGAGCACCAGAGCAACCAAAGGAATTGTTATTGAAGAACCTAAGGTTGTCTCCAAGCCTGCAGCTAAGAGAAAGGCAGCACCAAAAGGGAAGGGAAAGGCAGCAAAGCCTCCTCAGAAGAAACAAAAGAGACCATCCAAATTGGATATGCTTCTGTCCTTAGTGCCTCCTCCTCCTCCCAAGAAGAAGAAGGCTCCTGCTAAGAAGAAGAAGGAAGAAGTCGTTTTGGAATCTGAGTCTTCCTATGACTCTGGTCGAATTAGCAGTGAATCAGGGGACTATGATCTTGACACATCAAACTGGAAGGATGACACTGACTCTGACTAATCCATACTCCCTGCAACACCAAAAACCCTTTCACATGCATCATTCATATTTTGCTCATTTTATATCTTTTATATGTTTAGTTCCATGCGTAAAGACAATGCCAGTATCCTTGTGATATCTGAATTATTGTTTCATATATATATCAGTTGTCTGCTTGTTGATCTCTATATGTATTCTGTTATTGTAATTATTTCTAATGTTTTGTCATCATCAAAAAGGGGGAGAATGTTAGAATAATAGGTTTTGATGATAACCAAACATATCTTAGGCATAAGGTAAGTGAGTGATAAGTGTTTGGAATGATATGTCTTAGGTATGCATAGATAGCCCATTTGATCAGAGATAGATTCCAAGTCAAGTCATTTTATCTAATCGATTAGAGTTCAGTCTAAGTTGTCGCCTAATCGATTAGAGACCCCTGTAATCGATGAGAGATCTTAGCCTTTCGATTAGGAGAAGTTGATGTAATCGATTAGGCTCGCCTGATCGATTAGAGGACCATTGCCTAATCGATCAGAGTCCTATAATCGATAATAGATAAATTGCCTAATCGATCAGAGTCTTATAATCGATTAGAGGAAGTTTAAGTGTAATCGATTAGTCTTGCTTAATCGATCAGGCGTCCCTGTAATCGATTAGGCACATGAATTTCTAATCTATTGTTGAGTGATGCAGGTCCTAATCTATACATAATCGATATGTAATCGATCAGCCACCAAGTCCTGTAATCGATCAGAGGCTGTAATCTGAGTGGCGATGGGAATTATTCAAATTCAATGGCTAAAGCTATTTTAGGCTTTCCAAGTACAGAGTGCTCAGACCTACTTAAGGAAGTTTACGTTGGACACAAAATCTGAGCAATATAGCCGTTGGAACTCACCTACTTCCTCCAGCGATAGATAAAGAAAGATGAACAAAAAGCAAAGGAAGTACAATGGAGTAAATGCAACAACACTCCTCATCCGATTAAGATCTCTCTCTCTCTCTCTGAACAACTCTCAACGGTCATATTTATTACACAAGCTTCAGAGTGAAGAGTATAAAAGCATTGAGAAGCAGTTGGTTGATTCAATTGATTACTTTATTAAAAGATCTTGTATCTACTGCATTCAATTCTCTCAACAATCACTGTTCTCAAATTCTTAAGTGTGTAACACAATCCGTTCAATTGAGTGAACAATTTCTCTACACTTGTATTTATTATCCGAGTAAGGATTACTCTTAAGATAGTGGGATCTTAAGGGTAGGGTGTAATCTTACAAAGTGTAAGGGGGAGTGATTAGTAAGGAGGTGAGCTCTTGCTGTCACTTGTAAAGGCTGTCAAGAGCCCGTTTAAATCTTGAAAAGCTAGTGGAACCCAACTGCCAAGTTGGAGAACTGGACGTAGGCCAAAAGTTGGGCTGAACCAGTATAAACTGTATTGTTCATTAAAGTTTTTTTTTTAAAAGCACAATTCACCCCCCCCTCTTGTGCATTTCCTGCCTGTTACAAGTTCAGCTTGCTTTCATGTGCTCCCACTCAATAAGAGAGTCATAAATGTAACATGCACTGGCTATTGACTAGAAAGAACATTGTTTGCCTACCTTAGTTCCCTAGTCTTGTTTGACATCACTTTCAAGTGTTGCCTAATTCCTGCATTAGGTCTTAGTACTTGAGTGTCCAAACATGACAGAGTTCTTTCAGCTTAATGACATGAATGCCTTCATATTTGTTTCTTAAGGCTATCCTTATAGCCTAAGATGTATCGCACTATTCGAACTGACACTTTTGTCAACAGTCATAGCATAAAGTATGATGATTCGAGCTACATTGTTCTTTCTTCATCAATTAGCTTCTTTGTTACCTTCGGGTATTTCAACATCTAAATGTTGAAAATTAGTTGGTAGGACATACACAACATCTCATCCCTTAAGGATGTAAAACATCTTACAAAATTCAATTCCGTAGTTATCTATATTGAGCTTGTCTCATAAGCTCAGTGAAGATGGACTTGTTTATCATAACTCGATCACATAGACGATTATGCATTTTATCAGATATACTATTCATATTTGTTCAAGGTAGACAAAAGTTAATTGGATGATAAATTTACTAGTTTTGTGTTCAGGAGACAACTAGGTTGGCTCCCATCGCACTCATGCTAGTTAGGTTATCACCTTTTTGACCATAATCTTACTTAAACATGTCCCCTTTTAGGGCCTCTAGATTTCACATTCCAGAAGCTCCCACTCAAATAAAGTAGTTATAACTCAAAATAATAATTCACAATTATAAAATAAATAACTGCATGAATGTTCAAAGAGAATTCAATTATTGAGAAAGAAGTTAACACAATATTCAATCAAATAAGAACATTCGCATGTCAAATCATACTTTATTATATTTGTTTTATGTTGTGGGCTTAGACCCTCTCAAAAGCCCTTAGCCATATGAACCCACCAAACACATTCTCATGTGCTTGAAGCTTTCATAGTAATTTTCTTACCATGTTAGCGTAAGACTCAATGTCCACTCATCTGGAACTAGGTTACAGCATACCTCCCGATAGATAAGATGATACGAATATCTCATATTGGTTACATCACTTGTCACAGTAATTGCCAAGAAGTTGACTCATAAGTCACCACTTCAGTTTCAAATCACCTCAATGTGTTTGAAGGTTTGGAAAGATTTATTAACAATTAATAAGTTTTATTTGCTACAAGTAGGAGTTTAAGGCTTATCTCAATATCCTTTATTGCAAAACTCTAATGTATGTTCCATGACATGCTAAATTAATAAGTACATAACAAAAATATTATATTCACTTAATATAATATTTAAGGAAAAAATTAAAATATTATATCTACTTAATATAATATTCAAAGAATTTTTTTTTTAAATTTTTTTTTTAGTTTTTTTTTTTGTTTTTTTTCGGTCAACTGCTTGACCGTTGACCGGTCAACAGTCAACCTTTGACCATTGACCGGTCAGCCCAGACCTGGACTGCCACATCATCTGATGATGTGGCAGCTTCTTCAACCTCCAGCCGGGTCTGTTTTTGACTCGGTTGGAGCCCCGATGGGCATGCCGACCCGCAAACTTTGAGAGACCATATCTCTCTCGTTTTAGCTCCGATTTTCACGTTCTTGGAGTCGTTGGAATCCTTGCAACAAGATCTACACATCCATCTCATTGGATACATCAAAAAACATGGTTTTTGAATTCCAAATCACGCATTTTTCGGTGGCGGCGGCAAAGCTATCCGAAACTTCCGGCATTCCTTTCTCCCTCATACGGACTCCGTTTGACGCGTTCTTTACGTCGTTGGAATCGTATCGATGAGCTCTACATGAGAATGTTTTTGGGTTGATCAAAAACCTCATTTTCGAAGACCCAAATTCGAGCTTGATGGAGACAGAAAAAACGAATATGAAACTTTCATCCTTCCGTTCTCCCTCATACGAACTCCGTTTGACGCGTTCTTAGCGTCGTTGGAATCGTCTTGCAGAGCTCTACATGACCATTGCATCAGATGCACCTAAATCTCCAGATTTCATAGACCCCATTTTCTTCGAACTCCAACACCGTGACGGCACTACGTAATGGAGTTTTGATGTGTCTTCTCCTTATATTTGCTTATGGTTTTATGATTCTTGTCCAGATTAAATCTTCCTCTTATGTTTTTCGATTCACAGAGATTACTAAAACACAAGCGAAAACAGATCTGGGCAGATACAGAAATTAAAACAAAGGCAGCAAATATTCACGAAGACAGATTTCACATAAGCTATATTATACATAGAAGCATGTATTTAATCGCATAGTGAGCAATGAATATTTAAGTTTATATGCATGCTTTGAAAACACAAAGTAGGTGCAGCTCTGGGCATATTTTCAGCGGAAGAAAATATTTATGCAATATTTAACTTAATAAATAATGGGCCGTGGAAAATATTTATGCATACTCATAAAAATATAAACACAGCCTTAGGATCAACATAGGCTCTGATGCCAATGATGGAATAATTAGAATTTAAATGAGGGATAGAGAGACAACATACCAAACGGATCTATGTTCGGATCCGGGTCAAACCTCCGGAGCTCCATGATTGGTTCTTGAAGAACCCACGCAAAATTCAGACTACTGAAAAAACCAGAGTCCAAACATGTGGCACAGCAGAGCACCACACAAGAAAGAATATAGAGAGAATGAGAGAGTCAGAAAACTCAACGACTGGTGTGTCTAAACTGGAGGGGAGGCCTTCTATTTATAGAAGAGGGCTGGGGATATTTTAGGAATACAAAATATCCACTACCACCACTCATGGCTTAGTCAACAATCATCACCTCTCTTATCTGACCAATCAGATAATTGAATAATTAATTGATTAATTAATTAATCAATTAATTACTCATGACTGAGTCAGCAATCCTAACCTTGTCCATTTGACTAATCATATTAATTAAACACTTAATTAATAAATCGGTTGGGAATTACTGAGTCAGTAATCCACAACTTTCTCATTCGGCCAATCATATTAATTAAACAATTAATTAATAAATCAATTGGGAAAATACTCATATTTCCCAATTAATTAATTCAACCCATCAAGGGCGGATATTGGCCCAAAATTCCAACAAGACTAAAGAGATACGCAGAAAATCAAAAAACAATAAGACTTCAGGAACTTATAAAGTTATCTTTTTCCCATGTAGAGCCTCGATTTTTCCCTTTGATCAGGATTTGGTTGATAAATTTCTCCAAGTTGATAGATGAAGAACCATGAGGTGAAGTAGCTTCGTTTGCAATTTTCTGCCAGTGCCCCACCTTGTGTCTCATCTCATTCGCCTTCCCCCCTTCCATCAACTCTTTGATGACCCTCTCAACCGTTTCTCTCTTCACATTATTATCAATCTTAAGCCCTATTCCCCATTCTTCACAAGCATACCTACAATTGGTTCACTGGTCTCTAAGGAAAGGCAAACAGGCCATTGGAATCCCTGAAGATATACTCTCTGTCATGGAGTTCCATCCACAATGAGTCAAAAATATTCCTACTAAAGGGTGGTTTAACACTTTCTCTTCTTCACACCAGCTAGCCATGAGTCCTCTTTCCTTGGTCTCACTCAGAAATTCAGATGACAGACTTACTGACCCACCATTTACAAGGTCCGGCCTTATGATCCACAAGTAGGGTACTTTGCTGTTGGCTAAATCCCAAGCAAATTCATGCACTTGTTCTGCATACATAGTTGCGATACTTCCAAAATTCACATAAACTACGGATTTAGGTTTCTCGTTTTCAAGCCATTGGATGCAATGAGCATCCTCTTTCCACATATTGGAGCCAATAGAGTCTAAGACTTGGTTATGTGGAATTTGATTGAGAAGCATAGAGACAGGGCCTATGGTGTAAAGTGAAGGGTACATAGAGGAGACACTACTACAGAAAATGTCTATAGCAGCACTTATTTTGGCCCTATAGCAGCGCTTATAAGCGCTGCAATAGCCAGTGATGCTATAGGCTATTAGGCCTAACGCAGTGCTTGCTAAGCGCTGCAATTGGTGCCATTATATGGCACCAATTGCAGCGCTTAGCAAGCACTGCGTTAGGCCTAATAGCCTATAAGCGCTGCTATAGAACACCTATTGCAGCGCTTAAGCGCTGCTATAGGGCACCTAAACTTTACCTATTGCAACGCTTAAGCGCTGCTATAGGAAACCTAAAATTTACCTATAGCAGCGCTTATAACGAAATAACTGCTGGTATTGAATTTTTTTTTAAAATATTTGATTTTATTTTATATACCCCACCTGCATCAGTGCTAAAATACCAGCAATTCTATACAGTTCCAGTCAATGAAAATACACTAATAACTCATCCAGAGAGCAATGTACAAATGAACCAACCATTCTAATTGGGAAACAGCACGCTACTAGCTATACTACTATATATCTACATTTGTACTTATTGAAAAAGAGGTAGTACATAAGTGCACCATTCCTCAATTAGCGCATTCATTTGTTCCCTCGACAATGAGGGGCAACGTGCGTCTGGGTAATACTGCACAGAGAGATAAATTTGAATGGCAATCAAATCTACTTGAAATCTAATAACAAGTTCAAATACAATTAAAGTTGGCAAAATATTAAACTTACTGTCAATAGAATGCTACATCGATCATGTGTAACGACATCCCTCATAAATTGCATCACATAGTATCCACAGTCGTTGTTATTGGGTTGGAAGGGGCACTGTAACAAAAAATACCAAATATCATATGAGAAACATTTACTTTATGCTTGAGTAGATTGTTTAAAAAATTGAATAACTTGTAGAACCTGGACTGTGAGCCACGGATAAGCATCTTTCTGGTCAAGAGCTCTGGAATAACTCAAGTTAAGCGCTGCTATAGGCCCCCTGGGAGTTAATTTTTATATGTAACACAATTTAATAAAAACAATTTAAATGCTTTTGTTTTTTTTTAATTGTTTCAGATATTTAAAATTGTATCAAATTGTTTTTATCTAATTTCTAAATCCCAAGGGGCTAAATAAGTATTTTTTAATATATTTGCCCTTTCTTAATTTGCCAATGTTTTTTTTTAAATTGTGTTACATATTTTTCAATATAAAAATTAAATCCTATGGGGCCTATACCATCGCTTAAGCGCTGCTATAGGCCCCCTGGGACTTAATTTTTATATGTAACACAATTTAATAAAAACAATTTAAATGCTTTTGTTTTTTTTAATTGTTTCAGATATTTAAAATTATATTAAATTGTTTTTATCTAATTTCTAAATCTCTGGGGGCTAAATAAGTATTTTTTTAATATATTTGCCCTTTCTTAATTTGCCAATGTTTTTTTTAAATTGTTTTACATATTTTTCAATATAAAAATTAAATCCCAGGGGGCCTATAGCAGCGCTTAAGCGCTGGCGCTGCTATAGGCCCCATGTGATTTAATTTTTATATGTAACACAATTTAATAAAAACAATTTAAATGCTTTTGTTTTTTTTAATTGTTTCAGATATTTAAAATTGTATCAAAAATTTTTTTTATCTAATTTCTAAATCCCAGAGGGCTAAATAAGTATTTTTTAATATATTTGCCCTTTCTTAATTTGCCAATGTTTATTTTAAATTATTTTACATATTTTTCAATATAAAAATTAAGTCCCAGGGGGGCCTTTACCATCGCTTAAGCGCTGCTATAGGCCCCCTGAGACTTAATTTTTATATGTAACACAATTTAATAAAAACAATTTAAATGCTTTTTTTTAATTGTTTCAGCTTTTTAAAATTGCATCAAATTGTTTTTATCTAATTTCTAAATCCCAGGGGGCCTATATCCCATCGTTTATGATTATTAAGTGCTGGAATATGCTTATACCTATACCATCACTTTTATTTCTAAAGCGCTGGTATAGGTCATATTATACATATCCCATCACTTGCATTTTATAAGCGCTGCAATAGGGTATTTCTGTAGTAGTGAGAAAGAGTGTCCAACGCCTCACTCTCCAACTCACTGAATGTGTTGAAAATGATGGCATCACTAGTTTGGGCTGTTTGTAGCTCGTTGATAATGAAACTTAGAATGATGTGATCATTTGGATCTATAGCAGTACTTAAAAAGATAGGAAGATCCCTCAATCTGATGTGTTTCATGCCTGGAAGCCAGTTTAATTCGGAATCCATGTACCCATTTGTCAGGTAACTCTCATCTGCATCAATGAATGAAATCACAATTGCTATCTTTAATTCATCACTTGTGAAAATAGGGAGTGAATGTGCGAGTGAATCTATGTGGTACCTTTCAAGGGGACAATGCCCTTATCTAGAAGAGTACGGCAATACCACAAGCCCAAAAAGGAAGCTGCACTAACAGGGCTATACAGACCAATGGGAAGTCCGAATTCTCGAGCAGCTTTCACTGTGAAGGTCATGAAACAATCATAAATCAAGCTTGTAACTGGCGGAACAAAGCCATTAGAGGCATTCTCATGAAGTCTCACAAGAAGCTTGGTAAAAGGAAGGAGGCAATTCTTCGTTGTAGATTCAAACAGAGAAGGCAGGTCTTGGGTAGCATTAGCATCACTACGAGGAAGACCATCAGGGATGGTTTCAAATTGAAAATCTGAGAGGCCATCAAGAGCTTGAGGACCTCTAGAATTGAGCAAGCGTCTGTGATTGTGCTCAGTGTTCACGTATGTTATATAAAAGTCTTTGGAATGAAGCACTTTGGCTAATTTCATGATGCTGATTAGATGGCTTTGAGCTGGAAATGGAATAATAACAACATGGGGTTTTGAATCCATGTTTTAGTTGCAATATTTCTCTCCTTCTCTGTTTCTACTGAAACACTTCGTTATATGAAGTTAATTGGAATAGGCAAGTGTGGGCGATAGTTCTTAGCTGGAATGAGATTATTGTTTGGATACTCTATATCCACAAAGATCTTATCTTCTAGTGGCTCCAAGAAGTGAGATTTTGTTGGCCGCAAGAATTGAGATTTTGTTGTTCTCATTTCAGAATGCATCAATGAAAATGGCATCACAATATATATATTTTTCAATCTTGAAGGCATATCTATGTCGGATTGTTTCTCTTGTCATGCAGCTCAAGGTGATATTTCCGTTATAGTCGTCATGTAGTGTTTTGTATTTCTCCATTTAAGGGGCACATCTTCGCTTTACAGAGGTAAAGATAAATAAAATGTGTTTGAACCCGAAATTCTGTATGTAGATTTTTTTTTTTTTTTTTTTTTAAAAAAAAGGGGTTAAGGGTAAAAAATAAATATGTGATTTTATCAAAATTAAAGTTCATCTAGCATCAAATGGTTTTTTTAGACCAAAAATACACATGAATTTTTAAATTGGATCAAAAGCTACAGTTATATTCCAAAAGGAAGCGCTTGGTACGAGATGAACCTTTTTACAAAATCACATGTGTATTTTTTACCTTAATTTAACTGTAAATGTGACTTTTGATCCAATTTGAAGGTTCATGTGTATTTTTGGTAAAAAAAAAACATTTGGTATTGGATGAGCTTTTGACAAAATCACATGTGTATTTTTTACTCTTAACCCAAAAAATAATTTACCAAATCATTAGTAGGTCTCTCTTGCTTAAGACTAGTTTATGTAATTTGAGTATATTAAGAAATTATATGCACCAACAATTGCCATTAGATACACCATAAGGAGGGTTGTTCAAGTATAGAGTCTTTTGAAAAGAGGAAGGAAACCAAAGAGAACACTAAGTGAAGTTATACATTAAGCATGATATTTTGATTAATAATTAATTAAAAATGTGGTTTTTGTTATAGTACAATGGTGTCCATATAGTCAACCCCCGCTTAGTAGAATAAAACTCTACTACTGCAGCAGTTGTTGTTGGGTATATTAAGAAAACTAAATAAATACTGTATTAATTATAACATATATGATATGATTTCTTTGAAATACTTATGTACTATAATATTATATTATATATTAGTTTATAAGTTATACAAATTAATTCTAAAAAATATTAATATCATTGGAAAATGAAAAATAAATCTAACATTTTAGGACCAAAGAACACTACTAAATTGGGTCCTACATTTATGATCAGACAAGTAATTTTAATAGAATTCAGTAAGGAACCCGTCCTCTTCCTTATGATCCTTTTCTCAATCACCCTTCAGGCCTTCAGAAAGTTACAGTCTCTCCAAATCCAGGCATATAAATCCGATTAAATTCCGTCAATTTTTATCTAAATCTGTAGTTGCTTCATGCTCCACAAAAGAACAATCCTAGCGTTACACTAGATAGCTTGAACGGATTTATATGGTGCCTGCCAGTGTCGTTTATAACCAAACAAAATTATCATAGGGGCATTTTACTATACCTGTTAAATATTTGAGATCCATTAATGCAAGAATTGATATTAGAAGGTCAATACACACACAATCATTCTCCTTTCCTTTTACAGGCACAAATAATATCATTAAAAAAGTTGCAAATGATGAGGAAATGCAAATATACTATAGAACTGAAAATTCCCTTTCATACGTAATATTTGAGGTTAAAAATCTTAGACTTTTGTTTTGACTAATACATAATCAAAATTACCAAGTTGGCACTAGGAAGAGCCGCCTAGTCTAGTGTCCTCCTCTTCTATTTTCTTCCACTTTAAAATCTTCTGTCTCATTTTCTTCCTCTTCTCTCCTTCCGTCAATTCATTGACAAGCTTCCGCCTCTTCTCTCTTCATATTATATTATCAATCTCCAAGTCCAATTTCCCAAGGGCAACTTGCCATTTCAAAGGGCAAGAGTGATGATAAATTCAACGAAACCAAGCCATTTCCATCATTTGTCAAATGTTCTCAATACAAAGGTGAAGCCAAATTGTTCCTAAACTCTACAATTTTCCTCGCAAGGTATGAAGAAGCAAGTAAATTCATGTATATATTAACATCTGCTCAATAACTCATGCCAATCATTATCACAATTTTCAAGAGTTGGAGTCTCTAGCCATGGTTAAACATGAGAATAAAATTGACTTGTCCGAGGTTTAGCATATCCGCAAGTACACGGGTCATCAAAAAAATAGTATAGAAAATGTTGTCGTTCCAACAGGGACTAAGGCAAAAGTGAATTAATCATCACAACTATGTTATCAAGTAGGTTGAGTGAAAAGTTTTATATTTTGGAATTTTAAAAGTACCAAAAATAAAAATAGCTTGGCAAAAACTAAATTAAAACTTTAATTTAAAGCAAAAGGAGTCTAGGCTTATTTATCCACTTTGTATTTTATGATGCTTAATTAACCCACCTCTAATGATAATTAATGAACATTAGTTGTTGCTTGAAGTCTTACTCATTTGAATATCTCTCTCAAGCCTATCCAAAACTTAATTAATACTAATATGCATAATCTTTTACTACATATTATATTAATTAGTCTTTATAAACAAACCACTTCAAATTCACATAACTTGGTTAATGAATATCTCTATCTTACTAACACACTTGTAATTCTAAATTAAATTTGCAAGACAAGCCTGTATTTAATCTAGTTCTCTACCTAATTAATGCTCTCTCAAGCCAATGACTAAACAAACAAACTAAGTGTTGGTCATTCATTTAGTAAACATTGACCACAAATTAAACCCACAACATAACAATAATTAATCATCAAAATAGAAAGCATATCAAGCATTAATCTATACAAAGTTTCAAAATAAACCTAGAACAAATCAACTATCTACTCATTCATCTCAACAACACCAAAATTCAGAGTTTATACAAGACAAATTAAAGAGAAATGAGAGACACCAAACAATCTTGAAATCTCCAAGCATTTCTCTCTTCTCCCTCCAAGCCCCAAGTCTCACTCTCAATCTCTCTCTCTTCTCTCCGCCTCTGGTTCTAGCTCGAAGAAGTGAAGATGATGTACAGTAGCTAGCTGCCTCCTCTCTCGCTCCCATGCTGAAAGAGTGGCGTGAAATAGATGGTTCAATGAATGCTCCGCCTCTCCCTCGCACCAAATCTGCAGAAACGGCGCTCCAGGAGACGATGAACAGTGTGTGTGGGGCTTCCTTTTCTTTTCTTTCGTGCCCGTGACCTTTTTTTTAACTGAGAAACTGAATTCCATTAATTACTCAAAACAGATTACAAAATATAGCATAATGTGCTCTAAGTTCCTACATCAGAAGCCCCCTCCACCATGGGAGGTGGGTGGTCAAGAATACAAAGCGTGCCTACCATATCATGTGCATTCCTGCCCGTGACCTTTTAGGTTTCACAACTTCTTATTCTTTTTTCTTTTTTTTTTTTTAATTTCTCTTGCCAAAACGGTATCACCTCTTACTTGCTAGTTTCATGGTCTTTTGGTCAATTCATTCAAATTAATTCCTTCCTCCACGTATG
This sequence comes from Mimosa bimucronata, assembly GCA_037074515.1. Lineage (NCBI taxonomy): Eukaryota > Viridiplantae > Streptophyta > Magnoliopsida > Fabales > Fabaceae > Mimosa > Mimosa bimucronata. Next base: position 25,306,146 of record CM073441.1, read on the forward strand.
CTCCATGCTCCAGAGACCACCGAATCTAATTGATAAGAGATAAGCAACCATTAATAATATAAAATAAAAGAAATATTGCTGCAACAAATTGAACTTCTTTTTTTTTTTTTTTACTTTAAATTATTATTATTATTGCTATTCTTTCTTCTACTTAAATTTACTACTTTTATTTCTTTCTTCAGAAATATGATATTTGCCACAAAATACCCCAAATCATGAATCACATTGATATCTTATCAAATCTCAACAAATCCTATTAATTTTGTATCAATAACTCCCAAAATATACTTAAACTATATATCAAATCTAACTAAAAAATAGGGAGTCATTAGAAATGTACCAATGTTCCAACCAAGAAGAATAGCATGAAAATGAATCAAGAAAACAGAAAATAAGCAGAAAAAATGAAGGAAATGAGTGTGGACGGAGGAAATGGGTAAACGGAAGAGGAGAAGATAGAATGGATGCAGGTGACGGGTTGAAGAGCCTTTTCTTTCTCCTTGTTTTGTTGTTTCCAATTTCCATCGTTTAACTACGCGTGGGGGAGCATTGTTTCCAATTTACATTCCTTGCACTACATTTCATAGCTGCATACTCCTTTACAATAAATTGACACATTCATGTCGATCACTTAACATCAGTCACAGATATAACTGACACAAGACAGCATAACACCACGTTGCAGTAAGTACTTCTAAAGTTGCCTTACCATTAAAAGTTGTTGAAATTACATAAGAAGTTTGATGTCCCCACATGCTTAGTTGTGGGGAAAAAATGTAAAAAGAACTTCAGCACACAATGGTAAAAGTTAAGAAGCTACATGCTGTGCAGGGAAGTTGGGGAAAACAACTAATAAGGATTGAAGTAAAGAAACATATTTCCTTTGAAATACTTTATTTTTATATAACGATTTTTTTGAAATAACATCGGTTAAGAGATTATTTTTATTTTAGATTTTGTATCTTTGAAAATATTTTTTAAAACAAATCATTAAAATACTTTTCTTAAAAGAAATCATTACTCTTTGAAAATTCAAATATAAACCATATAAATGAGATTCTAATAATCTAAATATGTTTATATTTTCTTATTCGTCTTTTTTGTTGGTAGAGATATCGATTCCCTTTGAAATAGCTTACTTGTTCAATAAAAAGATCTTTCTTAAGGAAAAAAATGATGGTTAAAAGAGCATTTTCATATTAGATTTCGTGTTCATTAAAACTTTTTCTTAATAATATATTACTCTTTAAAAATTTAAATATGAATTGTTTAAGTAGAATTCCTATATCTTGATATGTTTATGTTTCCTTATTTATTTTTATTTATGAGTAGAGAAATCAAAATTCTTTGAAATAACTTACTTTTTAAATAAAGATTTATTATTAAATCAATAATGATGGTTAAAAGATTGTTTTACTTTAGATTTTGTATCTATTAAAATAATTTTTTTTAAAAAAATATCATTTCTCTTTAAAAGTTTAAATTTAAACCATATATATGATATCAAGATAGCCTAACTATATTTATCTCTCCTCAAATGAGTAAAGAAAAGAATTCCTTTGCTTTTCCTTGCTTACTCAGAAAATATAATTATTTCAACTTGTACTCATGTCAATCACACTGTTAAGGCAACATGTGTACTTAGATCTATTGTTCCCTGAGCCAAAGCTGATGTGCTGTGTGATTGCCTTCTAGATATTTTGATGAATATATTCCTTTTCATCCGGAAAAAAGAGACCATAAAGAAAATAAAATTCATAAAAACAATCATTTAGGTATACTCTATAGCTTGCTGTTAACCTCATGAAATTCATGTTATTTTAGCACATTTTCTATAGTTCTCACACTTTTTGGGCATATTTTGATGTTCACATGATAGAAAAATGTGTCAAATTCATATTTGAGTTAAAGTAATTGAATTCTTGATTTAAATGTAATTATTTTACCATCTTTTTATCAACTTTGGCTTTTGTAAATTTCATTGCTTGTAAGGTTGTTGAAGTCAATCAATTAAGCCATATTTGAATTGAATTTGAAGCTAAAGTCAAAGGGAAAGAAATGGAAAAGAAGATTTAGCACAATCAAGAAAGCTAAAAAATGAGTCTGCATAAAGTTATTGCCCGCAGTTAAAATCACAGGCAAAATAACTAGTTGCAGCCAAATCTAGAAAGTTCCACGCAGAATTATTGGCCGCAGCCAACACAGGTAAAGGTTTTGGCCACAACCAAAATGCTAATAGAGTGCAAACAATGGACACATCAGTTCGAAAATTAGGTTTTAAAACACCTAAAACTCACATTGAAATGGAACTTTCGGACTTAGGACTTCTTTGGGGGTTACTTGGGAGCATTTTGAAGCTAGGGTTTGAAGATTTTCAAGGAAATTCAATTGGAGATTGAAGATTTGAAGAGATTCAACCTCATTTCCCTTAGTTTTCTTGTTCTTCTCTTTTTCCTCTTAAAATTTCTGCTATGGCTGTATCTATTTTCTATATTTGTGTTTTTCTCTCCATGAGTGGCTAAACTTCCATTTACCATATAAAGCAGTAATTTTCTAGACAGCCGTATATTTCTTTTCATTCTTTGTTTGTTCTACTTATTTCTTACCATATGTTTATTGGTTGAAACCCAAGATGGTGGCCATAATAACTACAATCCTCAAAACCCATTTGTATTTTCTGAAGTGAAATCACAAGTAATTAAAATAATCTGAAAAGAAAGTAAATAAAATACATAAAATATTTGTTTTATAATTACATTTTTTATAGGTTTTATATTATAATTATAAAACATTTATTTGAATGCATTTTCTCTTATATGCTTAGAAGACATACCTATACTTTTTAATTTGAATTTGAAGTTTTCTCCCTCCCACATTACCTTCCTCATTTCTCTCAAGACCCAACACCACACGCAACACTCTCAAAAAAAGATCACAATACTCACAATCCACATGACACGCATCACGAGAAGAGAAATACACATCACATCACATAGATGAGAAACACACATCGCAGAGTATAGACACAGATGAGGATTTTCCCCTTCAATAATAGCCTTACAGATTTCTCTGAGATGTGTAAAGCATAGAGTCCTCATAGGTTTATATTTTTTTGCCACTAGTCTAGTTTTGTGTAGATCATAGTGCTCAGTCACATCTCAGTGTACTTTCAAAGATTTTATTAATACAATCCTTCCATAAAAAAAAAAAGTCCGATTATTTTCCTTTTTTTTACACAGGACTGTCAACATTTTAAAAGCTATTTGCAAGTTAAATAAATAATATAAATACTTTAAAAAGTTTTAATAATCTGTAATGTAGTAAATCTACGACACTTTTTCAGTATGTTTAACATTTAAGCTAATACTACATAAAACATTATCTTGCAACTGATTTAATTTTATCCAACTAAACTCACATTTAAAAAATCTCATTATGAACAAAAAAATTGCATCATATTGTTATTCAAAAACATGTTGTATCTTCCTCCATTGTATTTACTTTTCCAAGTTAATAGTTGTTCTTTCTTCCCATCTTCTTCATAGAATCTGAAAAAGTAAAGTAAAATAAAAATATAATTCACATTGAGAGAGGAAGAAATTCCAAAGGATGTATTAAAATATATTGGGGTTAGGTAGCAATAACAATTCTTACGCTTCCATTTCCTATATCTGGTGTTGGGTGTGGCGGTGGCTACGCTTCTTGTTAGGATAGGGATCTAGATTGTCGCCGAAGGGAGTTCCTGCGCTCTTGTGTTTATCCTGGCGGCGGGATAAGCATCCTTTCCAAAATCCCTCAAGAGGATACCTGTTCAAAGACATCCAAACATCACTAACAAAACCAAAAAGCTATAGATCTGAATCCAAAATTTTGCAATCTCAAACCCTATCAGATCCAACTAACCAAACTGGCATGCAAATTCAAAACAAAGACCCTAAAATCTAAACAATAATCAGGTTCCTACCAGACGGTTGCTCTGGATGTAGTAGCTCAATATTGTCGGAATCCCATGAACACCAGGCAATGAAAAATGGCATCAAATTATAGGTGGAGTGTGGGTTGAGTTGAAACCATTTAGGAGGGATAATGAATTTAAATTAGTTTATTTGAATTTTAAAATGAGAGGGCGGTGAGGCACAAACTTTTGAGGGCATTTTGGGGATATTCATAGGTTCTATATTTGAGGATGAATCCTCAGGAACAATGTTATGTGAGTGTAGTACGATTCCCGAGCAGCTGAGTGGTGGAAGAGTTTTACTATTCATATTGATGATTCCATTTTCCCTCAAGATAATGTAACATCACATATTCCAAAAATCAAATGCTTGAGAGAAATATATTAAAAAAGTGGCAATGTTGCCACTTATGCAATCACATCTTTAATTCCAAGTTAATCATAATAAATGCATTTTGACATTTGACCTAAATAATGTGATGAAATTCCCAAAATTAGTATGATAAAATAGGATACTTTTGGGGATGCATGTAAAGATTCTTGAAAAAATTATGTAAATGGTTTGCATAAAATTTTACACGGATACAATATAAAAGAATGTGGTATAACCATCTCACTGAATATTTGCTGAAAAAATCACCTGTCTCATCTTCTTTCCCTTATCTCCATCCATCAATTCATTCACAACCTTCCACCTTTTCTCTCTTCATATTATATTATCAATCTCCAAATCCAATTTCCCAAGGCCAGCTTGCCATTTTCCAAGGGCAAGTGATGATAAATTCAACGAAAACAAACCATTTTCACCATTTGACACATGTTCTAAATATACACTACTACAAAAAAACAGCTTTTACGTCCCCAATTCACGTCTCTTTTTTAAATATGAGATGTAGAAAAAAGGCGGTGGCAAAATTGTAAATATGTGAAAAAGTTTCAACATCTCTTTTTTAAATATGAGACGTGGATTCTCAAAAAAAAAAGTGGTAAGGCCGAAATAGAGTGGAAAAGTAGGCGGGAAGAGGAATTCACGTCTCATATTTAAAAATGAGATGTAAAAAGCTTTTAGGAAAAAGTTTCCACGTTTCTTATATGAAATTGAGACGTAAAAAGTTTTTAGAAAAAAGTTTCCACGTCTCTTTTATGAAAATTAGACGTGAAAACTTGGGAATCTATGTCTCATATCTGGGAAATAAGACGTGAAAAGTCTATGAAACCCTAATAAACTCCTCTCTTTCTCATCCTCCCCCATTCTTCTCCTTTAATCCGCAGATTCCGCCGATTCCGCACCCTCTCCTCCAAATCCTCTGATTCCAGTGGCCGAAGATTCCGACGCCGTTCTAAAAACTCAAAACCCCTCAAAGATCACCGACAAGTGAGGCGAAGAGTCTGAGCCAGAAACGACGCCATCGAAGCTTCCATATTTGGACCCTCCCAAATACGAGGACGTGTGGGAGGAAAAAGAAGAAGGTGAAGCCAATTTCGTGCTGTTTGGAAGTTAGGGCTAAGGTTTCTAAGTTGGTGAATCAGTTGGAAGCGGTGAGCCCTACTCCTGCGCCGGTTGAGGTTTCTTTGTTTTTTCTATATTCATTCCCCTGTTTCTTAAGCTCGATTGAATTTGCTATACCTAACAAAAAGTTTATTCATCGATTAGATTGAGATTTAATTTTGCCTCGTCAAGTATTTGTGAAAATTTTTGAAATCTGTGTATATCTCATACTGATTCTGTCTTTTTGTTTGCGTGTGTGTGTGTGTGTTTGTATTTAGTGAATCTATGTGTTTTGCAGTGTTGGAGGTATTGGAGAATCTGGCATTTTTGGCCAGTGCGAGCAATCTACCTCTTAGGCGCAGTAATTGAGTTTCTGGTAAGCATAGCTCACACCTCTTAATTCATCATCTTATCTTCTAGTATCTTCTGTAATCAGTTGACAAACTCTAGGCATACCCTACTGACATATCTAAAAAACCTATTGCTTACGTCTTGGTCAAGGTCAGGAAAATTCAAGCAAAACTAGCGTGTATTTTACTTGATTCCTTTCTTAACATGTTGTTTTGGAAAGATGAAGCTATGAATGATTTAGATTAAATGATTTTCTCCTTTTTGGGGTTTCATATTCTTGCTTGCTAATGGTTACGTCACAAGATGTTAACATTTTTTTATCCTCTGCAGAATGAATACAAGTGAGGAATTAGTACCTGGAACTTCAATCTTGAGGATGTGAAGGCTCAGGCTTCCTTGGTAAGATTTTAGAACCTTTTATCCCTCCCAATGCATGTGTAGACATTGAAGCAATAGAATTCCTAACTATACTTTCATTTGTTTTTATAGATCCAGGATTCTGATGACTCCATAAATGATAATATAGGATGTTCAAACTTGATCCTTTTCTACAATAGTTGCTTGATTGTGAGCATAATACCATTACTTTATAAAAGTGTTGTTTTGCTGGATTGTGAGCATAATACCAATAGTTGCTTGATTGTGAGCATAATACCATTGCTGAATTCTCCTATTGCTGTACCTTTGCCACTGTTAAACCCGATTGCAGGTTGAAAAATTTTAGCGATTGGTTTAAGTTTGATCTGTCGCAATAATTAGGTGACTCTTTTTGAATTGGAAGAAAAGTTTTGGTAGAGCTAAGCTTATGTGCACTTAATCAGTTCGAGAATCAGAATTTGGGAATTCCTTTGCACCGTTAAACCTTTGCAAGACATAAATATATATATGTTGATAATTTGGAAGTAACTTTGTAATTTTACACATTTTCCGAAAAAGGGCCTTTGTTGTGGTATTTCTGTGCAACGTTTAGTATGTTTATGTACAGTCTCTAGCATTTGGCTTTTGTGTTGGTGGCTTCTTCATTTACTAGACTAGCTTCTGCAATGTCATGTTTCTGGTTTGGGCAGGATTGATTGGTTTCTTTTCTGCTAATTGAAATGTTCGTGTCTCACTGCACGTTTCATTTGCGGTCACCTGCTTCTGACTCTCTAGTTTCTTTTCTGCTATTGAAATGTTCTAGTTTTATTTATATTGATAAATTGTTTATTCATCATCAGGTTATAGAGTAGTCCTTGAAGATGGACAGCACTTTGATGGTGATATTTTAATAAGAGTAGATGGAATACGGTCAGATGTAATTTACAGTATCCTTGATTCCCTTGCTTTTAATTTGTTTACATATAAGTTTCCTTTTGATACTGCTTTTGGAATTCAATCTCTGTGTTTATCTTCTTAGGTGCGTTCAAAGCTCTTTGGAAAGCAAGAAGCAAGCTACTCTGGCTTCACATGTTACAGTGGATTAACAAGTTATGTGCCACATTATATAGATACTATCGGGTACGTAATTCACTACTGACAGCATTTTTTCAAAACACTTAAATTTTTTGACACCAAAACGTTGAGAAATTTCAGGGTTGGAATGTATAGCAGCTGCTAAAATTAAATAATGAAAAAATCTGTACGCCATATTAGTTCCTGGTACAACAGAATTGCAATTCTTGGTCCCACATCAGTGATTTTTTTTCATTGAACACTTGTCCATGTGTCTCTTATATATATATATATTAAAAAACTGTTAACAAACCCAATGATAACTACATTAAGGTTTTGCTCTACAATAAAAGATATGGAAAGAACATAAATGTTGAAAATTAGTAGCTTTTACAGTTTCCTGTGTTATCTCTAATAATTTATCTCTATCATGTAATATAAGATTATATATTATCTACCAAACTCATTGTATAAAACATATGATCCTCCTCCAAAATTCAGAAAGAATTGTCATCAGTTTGAAAGTCATCAACAAAGGATTAACTACAAAACAAGGTTTTCATTTAGTCAAGATGGATATAATACTATGGAAATAAATAAACATGTCCAAAATTTGAAGTTTGAAATCCAAGAGCAGCTTTTACCTTAAACAAATATCCATTTATGTCATTTCTTGGTTTTGCTAATTTGAAGCTTTTTTTTATTTGAAGGTATCGGGTATTCTTGGGCTTTAATTGGTATTTTGTTGCATCAGATATTGGCAATGGGAAGATGCAGTGGTTTGCTTTCCATGGAGAGCCTCCTTCATGTACCGGTTACCCTGAAGGTAACTTCAAACCCTTGATCAATTGCTGGTAAATTTGAACTTCTTGGTGGGCAAAACATTGATAACATAATCCCGGAAGTGTTGTGCTGTAAAATTGAACTCGGTTTAACCAATTTCATGCAGGAAGCATTGGAGGCTCATGATGGTCCCAGTAAAGGGAAGTATATGTTGTTAACAGATTATCTTCTATTAAGATTTATGATTGTTATAGTCAGTTTTATTTTTATTTTTATTTTTTGCTAACCATCCCATATTTTAGGATCAAAGTTGTATTCTAACATTTTTATAATATTAGTTTAGCTATAAATAATAAAATTAGTTCTTTTCATTTTTAATTTCAAGTGTTGTATTCCTATTATTCCAATAAAATATTGGAATTTTTTTGTGTTGGGGTTAATCATTCTAATTAAAAAAATATTCTTTTAAAAAAAATACTTTCCACATCTCTTATTTGAATAAGAGATGTGGAAAGTGACCACTTTTTTTTTTTTTTTTAAAAAAAGACTTTCTACGTCTCACATTTAAATGTGAGACGTTTCGACTTTCTATGTCTCCTCTATCCACGTCCTACCAAAAAGAGACGTGAAAAGTCCCAAAAAAGAGACGTGAAAAGTGTTTTCTGTAGTAGTGATAAAGACAAAGCCGAATTGTTCCCACACTCTTGAATTTCCTCTCAATATACGAGAAGCAAGCAAATTCATGTATCTACTTTAAACATCTAGCAACTCAAGAAGTCATGCCAATCATCATCACAATCTTCAAGAGTTGGAGCCTCTAGCCACGGTTAAACATGAAAACAGCCCACATGAAAAGTACCCATGTAAGAAAAGCATGGAAATGAATAAAAAAAATTGCAGAGAAAAATAATGAAAGAGAAGAATGTGGATGAAGGAAAGGAAAGAATGGAAGAGGAAAAGATAGGATAGATGGAGGTGACGGACTGGCTATGTGGGTAGAGCCGGGATTTCGGGCCAGCCCGGGCTAGCCCGTTTCTGGCCCGAAAAAAACCGGGCCAAGGCAGCCCTGACCCTAGCCCGAATTATTTGGGATGTCGGGCTATCGGGCTAGCTCGACAGCCCGATAAAAACAACTTTAAAAAAAAAGGATGCAGGCCAACCAACAGCCTCAAATTATACTCATTGACTCAACCCAATTCACTTCACTTATTATAAATTAATTCCTCTTCTTCCTTCTCTTTGCAATACCGAAACTTCACTATCACCATTTCCTTTTTTTAATCATAGCCTCAAATTAATACAAAATGCAAGATCCACATGGTAATTTCATACTCATATTATCTTCAACAATTTCATACTCATAAAACAGACTTTGAAATCGGACACATTCACAATGAGGAGCTTAATTTCATACTCATTCAAGCTTAATAGTTAACATCAACAAATTCCTCCCCCCTTCACTGTTTCAGTGTGAGCAGAGCAGGAAGAGAAGGGAAAAAATCTCAGATTCAATCACAAATTCACAATGAGAAGTTAGAGAATGAACGAAGGGAGAGAAGTTAGAGAAGCCTACCTTCAATTGGCGAATGGCGAGACTGAGAGCAGCAGAGGTGAGGCGAGGCGAGGCCGAGAACGAAGCCGGAAGAACGGAGAGGGAGTGGCGATGGTCTGACTCTGAACTCAAAACGTGTTCGTGCTTCGTGGATAGGGCAGAGAGACTGAGAGAAGAAGGAAGAACGGAGGGAGAGCGGCGGAGAGCCGTTGCCGGAGCCGGAGAGGGAGAAGCGATGGTCAGGTGGTGATGGATTCGTCTTCTTCTAGGGTTCGTGTTCGTGCGTGGAGACTGAGGGAAGGAAAGGAAATGTGTGTGTGATTTGTGAATGTGATGTGTGTGTGTGTGAGATCCCAGATTTGGGAATTGGGGGGGCGGCCGGGGAGTTTTTTTTTTAAAAAAAAACAGTATCGGGCTTAACCCGTCAGACCGACGGGTTAAGCCCGATTAAGCCTGAAACTATCGGGCTTCGGGTTGCATGAGCCCGATTAGTTTCGGGCTTCTTTTCCTCTAGCCCAGAACCGATTTGTTCGGTCCATTTCGGGCCCAACCCGTCGGGTTGGGCCCGAAATCCCAGCTCTATATGTGGGCCTTTTCAGCCTTTTCTTGCTCCTTATTTTGTCATTTCCTATTTCCATCTTTTATTTCCATTGTTTCTCAAGTTACCTACACTTTAAATTAAGATAATGTAACAACAAATATTCCGAAATTTAAATGCTTTAAAAAAATGGCAATGATGCCTTTTATGCAATCATATCTTTAATCCCAAGTTAATCATCATAAATGCTTTCGATAATTCCACCCAAATATATAATGTGATAAACTTTTCAAAATTAGATATTGAATACTATTATAAAATAGGGATAGGGATATTTCAGGTATGCATGTAAAGATTATTAAGAAAATTATGTAATTAGTTTGCATAAAATTTTATATTTATAAAATATAAAAGAATGTGGTATAACCATCTCACTGAATATTTGTTGAAAAGTGGCTATATAGATAAGTCCAAATATTATTGTGCGAACATGACACAACAGATGAACCTTTCTAATAGATAAGTTGAGGATACAGCAACAATTGGTGGAACAGGTTTTAAAGGTCAAGGGAAGGAAAACAGGGGTGAGAGGTTAATTTTGAAATTGTGAAATTTATTAATGTTCATTCCTTCTTTTGTTTGATTATCATTAAAGGGTTCACAACACAAAGCATTTTTAATTTTCTAACCTTCTTTTTATTATTTACTTATTTCATCTATGCTTCTTTCCTGTTTTCATTCGTCAACATTTTCCGCCATGGCCCATGTTATGTCTTAAATGACCTTCAAATGTTGCTGATTGAATAACAATCTTATGCTGGATAAATTATGCCAAATCTTACATATCTTGTTTATAGTGATCGATATTTAGTTATACCCTGCTTCTCTTAGCTTTAAGAAACGGAAGAGAAGTTTAGAGGAATCACATCATAGGAAAAGAAATATTCCCTCGGGTTTCTTCTTGTGTAGAGGAGGGATAGAAAAATGGCTGGATTAACATATTCCATGATAGCTATATAGAGGACTTACAAAACATATCAAAATATGATTGAAAGCTCTGATAAAGACTTCAAAGGTATGAAGTCTGATAAAGATGTCGAAGTTGATGGAGTTTATTTATATGAAGTCTGATAAAGATGTCCACACTTTTAGCTGCATGTTGTGTTGTTGATGATGATAAAAAGTTCCAACCATAAAGACTTAAGAGATATGCAGACAAAACAGAATACAAATAAAAATGATTTCACAATTAAAAAACAATTTTTTTTCCAATGTAGAACCTCAATTTTTCCTTTTGATAAGCAATTGGTTGATCAATTTCTCCAAGTTGACAGAGGAAGAACCATGAGATGAAGTGGCTTTCTTTGCAATTTTCTGCCACTGCATGGCATTTTGTCTCATCTCCTTCCCCTTTTCCCCTTCCATCAACTCACTGATGACCCGCTCAACCATTTCTCTCTTCACATTATTATCAATCTCAAGTCCGATTCCCCATTCTGCACAAGCATACCTACAGTTAGTTGGCTGGTCTCCAGCGAATGGCCAACAAGCCATTGGAATCCCTGAACACATGCTCTCTGTCATGGAGTTCCATCCACAATGAGTCAAAAACCCTCCAATTGAAGGGTGCTTCAATACTTTCTCTTGTTCACACCAGCTAGCTATGAGTCCTCTATCTTTGGTCTCACTAAGGAACTCAGGTGAGAATTATTGACCCACCATTTACAAGGTCAGGCCTTATGATCCACAAAAAAGGTTTCTTGCTATTGGCCAAACCCCAAGCGAATTCGTATACTTGTTCTAAAGATAGAATCGTTAGGCTTCCAAAATTCACATAAATTACAGATTTGGGTTTCTGGGATTCTAGCCACTTGATGCAATGAGTCTCCTCTTTCCAAAGATTGGAGCCAATGGAGTCTAAGGCATGGTTCTGCTGAATTTGATTGAGAAGCAAAGGAACAGGGCCTATAGAGTAAATGGGAGGGAAGATAGAAGAGAGAATGTCCAGTGCCTCACTCTCCAACTCACTAAATGTGTTGAATATGAGGATATCAGCAGTTTGGGCTGCTTGTAGCTCATGCATAACAAAGTTTAGAAAGATGCGATCATTTGGGTCTAAAGTATATAGAAAGCTAGCAAGATCCCTCAATCTGATGTTTTTCATGCCTGGAAGCTAGTTTAAATCAGTATCCAAATAGCCATTTGTCATATAGCTCTCAACTGTATCAATAAATGAAATGACCTGTTACGGACATAGACTAAACCACTAAACCATTAAGTACACAATTCAATAAGCACATAGCCCGGCCCTAAATAATGGTAAACTATTGTCCTCAATTAAATAGATCACACAAAACAGTACTGACTAAAGCCTTTTCCCTACTATGAATATTATAAAGCTCTTAAATAATAAAACAATAAATCTTTCAATTAAGTAATATAAATTATTTAATGAAGCATTTATAGCTTTAGGATTAATATTACAACAAAAGTGTCAGACCTATTAGTACTAGGACTTGCATTTATACTACATGTTCACATGAGCATTGCAAAATACAATATTCATTTTAATTTTAGTAAAATTCACTTTCAAGTTTTGCAGTCTTAGTCATTATTTTATTATAGTTTGAGATGTAATTCCGTTAAAACTCACTGATTGCACCATATTTTTATACACTCTTCATTGATAAAATCATTAGATTATTGCATGTTCTTGGGGTAATTGCACTTAATTAGGTTCATTTCTGACTTTTGCACACTTTGTTGGAATTTGTTCTAGTCAAGGGCAATTTGGGCATCATTAGTATGATTTATTGTTTAACCCATTTTCAAGAACATTCTGATGCTACCTTAGGTCCATTTTATATGCAGGTCATAGAAGAAAATACCCAAATTAAGGGGCCAAGTTGCAGCGAAGAATTCTGGACGGAGTAGAAGAAGAAAGTGAAGGAAGAGGCAGAAACTCCTGTCCATCGCTGCGGCTTTGCCGCCGCGAGATCACGGCGAACTCAAAGGCCAAAAGTTCCAGAATAGATGCTTGCTCACTGCGAATCCACGGCGAGCCCACGGCGAATGGACCCAAATTCAACCAGAAGCTCTTATTGCTCGCCGTGGCTTCGCCACGACGAGCCCACGCGATTTTTAGGGTTTTGGAGCAGTATAAATAGATCCAAACACCCCCACCTTCAGTATCGAAGCCTCCTATGCACGAAATACACCTCCTCTACTAGGGTTTCACTCATTCTCTTTATTCCTCACTCAAATCTTCATCTTCTCACTCAATCTCACCTCCATTCTTGCTGATTTTTTTGTTCTTCATCTTTCCACCTTCCATTTCCACCATACTTCTTCTTCTACCTTCTTCATCCATGGAGGCTGTGGTCATGGGCTATCTTTGGCTCGAATTTGAAGACATGAGAGGCTAGAACTTGGGCTCTTTGATGGTGTGAAGGTGGCTCGAGCTTCAATGGGCAAAATAGGGGAGTTATTTGTTTTCTCATGTCCTTTTCCTTATGTATTGAGTCTTGTGGTTGCATTTCTCTTTGTATATTTGGATTTGAGACATGATTTCCTTTCTTAGTCGTTTAAGAATTGGAATATTTGTGTTGGATATTGAGTTATGTTAATTGAATGGTATGTATGTTTAAATTTCCTATTGGATTTATGAATGCTATATGATTTTTAGTGGTTGCTAGATTGTGTAGCTTAATTTTTCCAATTGAATGCTGTGGTTGCACATTCTTGAGAGGAATCGGTTTTCAAAACTCATGTTCCAACACATACCAAGTGGAGCTTAACACTAACCCTAATTGATAGCTGTGAAAGTGGTTGCTTGATTAGTTATTAATTAGGGCTAGTGGACCCCTAGTGGTTGCTTGGGGATTTTTCAATTAGACTTGGTGAATCGTTAACTCCTAACATTAATTTAATGAAGCGTGAGAGCCACCGTAGCACTACCAAAGCCCATTTTATCAATTTCCCTTAATCCAAACTCTTTTCACTCATTAATCTAAAATACTAAAAACAAGTAACTGCTTTTGTCAATAGTTTTATTAAATAAATTTTCAAACCAAAACCCCCATATCTTTTATTGTTTTGATTGCATTTAGCTAGTTTAGGTAGGTTAAAAGACTCCTTAAGAGAAACGACCCGAGGTTGCAACCTATATTGCAATCCTTGGATTAATTTTGATTCTAACCCCCAAGGCGCATTAGGCAAAGGTTAAATCAATGGCGCCGTTGCCGGGGAGTCATTTTTTACTCCCTAGGTTAGCTAAGTGTCAATTGAAACTATTGACTAGGGGTAGGAGTCATTAAGATTAGGTTTAGGTCATTTGCATCCTTAAGTTAGTTTACATTTGCTTGTTTTGTTTTACATCCAATTTTCCTTGAAAATACCAAAAATATTGCTGACTCTTTGTCCTTGGTTGAATCGTACATACTTGCATACATACCACACACTCAACACACATACTATTACACTTCATACATATCATACACATTTCCTATACACTCCATACCACACTCACTTGCATCATCATTCATCCATTTTTCCTTGAATTTGTGCAAGTGCAATTTTGTCTGAACCTTAGTCTACACTTGTTGTCTGTGCCTTGTGTATGACTCGAGGGAACACTAGAGACCAAGAGCTTTACCCTGAATACCCAGAAATTGAGAGACACCTTACTAGATTGAGAAAGACACAGAAAGAGGGAACCTCAGTTACATCATTGACAGTTGAACACCCATCTTCTTGTGAGTCAAGCATTGATAGTTATCCAGAAACCAATAGTGATACTAGAGAAATGGAAGGGGATCACCATATTCCTGAAGTCCAAGTAGAGCCAAATCTAGGTGGTAATGGGGGAGGACAAGTGTTTAATGATGGTGAGCAACCTAGAAGAAGAACCATTAGGGATGCCACCACAACCCATTCATGAATGCATTTCCCACCATTAATGCTGACTGTGAAATTAAAGGTTTATTGATACAATCCTTACCTAAATTTTATGGTTTGCAGGAAGATGAACCACATGACCACTTGGATGAAATTTTCATACATTGCAACACCATGAAACCAGCGAGAGCACAAGTGGAGGATGTTATGTGGAGAGTGTTCCACCTCACTCTAGAAGGCAAGGCTAAGCAATGGTACATGAGCTTGCCCACTCTCAAGCCAGAAGCCCTAGCCTCTTGGGGCAGCTTGAAACAAGCTTTTCTGGAGAAGTTTTACCCGGCCACAAGAACATCAGCAAGGAGAAAAGAGATCAACTCCATTATGCAAGAGCCGGATGAGTCTCTCTTTGATTATTGGACAAGGTTCCAAGACCTTTTAAAGAGGTGTCCACATCATCAGATTCTGGATGAGTAGTTAGCCCATACCTTTTATGATGGTTTGACAGAAAGAGACCAAGATAAATTGGATGCGGCCGCCGGTGGATCCTTCATTGACTATACACCGGAAGAAGCATGGCCTTTAGTTTGAAAGCTTGCATCGGCCAAGGAGAAACATGGTTCAAGAAGGTCAATCCGAAATCTTTAAAGGGTTGAATCTACCCCTCTTCACATTCCTCAATTGGAGAGGTTTGAGGCCAAATTCAAAGCGATCCATTCTAGATTGGACAAGATCTCTGGTCCACCTTCCCACAAAGTCCAATAGGAAATGAGTTGGTGGCTCCCTCTTGTGATTATTGTGCATCTCCTATGCACCTCTTAAGAAATTGCCCCTCAAAGCCGGAAGAATGTAATGCAATGTTCCAACAAAGACAAGGGAACAATCCAAGATGGGACCCCTATTCTAATACTTACAATGAGGGGTGGAGACAAAATCCTAAGTTTAGTTGGCGCCAAGATGGAAACCCTCCAAGACAATTTCAAGGAGAGTCTTTCCAAGCACTAGCTCCCGTCAAAAGAGAGAGACCCACTAATGACTTTGAAGAGTTGAACAAGTCTATCACTATGGGGTTCCGCCATGTGGAAGGTCTCATTGACTCTAAGACAAATGAAACTAAACAATGTATGGAGTCGAGATTTGAGAAGGTGGACAACCGTATGAACCAATGGGAGACTAAGAGTGCTGATTTGGAGGACTATGTTATGAAGCTCTCCAACTCTTTCAATGAGCTTCAAGCCAAGACAAGTGGCCCAACTCCATCCAACACGGTCATCAACCCTAAGTCCTTGAATGCCATTAATTTGAGAAGTGGGAAATCACTCAACCCCATCCCACTCAAGAAGAGGGTTCACTTTACAAGTAGTGATGAGGAAGATGATGAACCGGTGGATGAGGATATTGAAGTAGAAAGCCCTACATGGAGCCCACCATTGAGCCTAATGAAGTTTGTGCAATCCGAAAGTGCTAAGGAGAGAGAACTTCAAGAAAGAAGGGCATTTACTCAAAAAGAGAAAGTGGTGGAGGACCCTAAGGCACAACCTCAAGAGAAGAAAAAGCGCACAAAGCAATTGAGCATTAATGAAAAAGGAGAGTGTAGCACACAAGATACCTTGGCCAAACCTCCGGCCAAGGAGGTAACTATCTCTCAACTCCCTTTTCCTCAAGCTTACTTTAGAAGCAAAAAAGAAACATGATGAGGTTGTTGAAAATGAAATGCTTGAACTTTTTAGCAAATTGCATGTGAATGTGCCTTTCTTTCAACTTGTAAAATCTATGCCTAGTTATTGTAAATTCTTGAAAGAATTGTGCACCAATAAAAGGAAGTTTAAACCAAATGAGAGGATTTAATTGAATCCTAGTGTGTCGGCTTTGTTCAAGCCTCAATTGCCGGTTAAGTGCAAAGACCCTGGATCATTTATGATCCCTTGCACGATAGGGAACTTGACGGTGACTTATGCATTGTTGGATTTAGGAGCGGCCATTAATGTGATGCCTAGTGCGATTTTCACTTCTTTAGGCATTACCGGTTTGAAAAAGACAAGTGTGATTTTACAATTGGCCGATCGCACGCTCCGATATCCACAAGGCATTATTGAGGATATACTTGTTAAAGTTAAAGACTTAGTCTTTCCCGCTGATTTCTATGTTCTTGACACCGCTAGCGAGCCATGTGAATCGACTATCATTCTTGGTAGGCCTTTCATGCGGACCGCTGGATCGGTAATTGATATGAAAAATGGTTTGATAACAATAGAGGTGGGAGAACATAAGATTAGCTTTAACATGTATGAAGCAATGCGACATCCCCATGAGGACTATTCTCTTCTAGATGTGAGTGTGATTGACATTGCTGTGGAAGATGCAATTGAGGAGCATGAATTAAGCTTGCATTCATATGATTACACATCTGATCTTGAAGCTTATAACTCTTATTTTTCTTCCCTACCCTCTGTTCATTCTTTCTCTTCCTTAGGTGATGACGTGTATGACCTTGACTCACTTGTAGTTGATTGTCTACTTTCTGTCCCTTTGGATTTTTCTTTGATTGATAATGATAATGCTAATCTGGATATGAGCTCCACTAACATTTCCTTGATGAGTGATGACATTTCTTTGGAGGATGGTAGTTTTCTTAATGTTTCAGGTCATAAGTTGGTTGAAGAATGTGAATTTGAGGTTGGAAGCCAAGAGTTGGCCGATTTGAGCTCAAAGGGTATAGCCCTCACCCCAACCAAAGCCACTTCACACTTGACCTTCTTTGGACTGGATCACCATGTGGTAAAAGGGCCACCTTCTAAACCCTCCTTCATTGATTCTAATCCTAGAACTAGGATTTCTTCCCACACACTTCGATATTTGAATGATCTTGTTACAAGTTGTGATGTAGGTGTTGTGGATGACATTTCCCCAAGGCAAGTCACTGCGATAGATCAACCAAGTGTTGATTCGGCTCTTGGGAAGACTAATGCACAAGTGATAGAGTCTAGTGAACCTAGTCCACCTTTTCCAATTGGGTCTACAAAGGGGAGTTCTTCTTTTACTTTAACTCTTCCTACTCTTATTCCCTCTATTTTGGAACCACCCACTTTGGACTTAAAGCCTTTGCCAAGCAATCTTAAATATGCTTTTCTTGCCCCCAATGACAAATTGCCGGTTATTATATCTAATACCTTGAGTGCAATTGAGGAGGTCAAATTGCTTGATGTTTTGAAAAAATATAACAAGGCTTTGGGTTGGACATTGGTTGATATTCCGGGTATGAACCCCGCTATTTGCACCCATCAGATTTTACTTAAAGAGGATTCTAGGCCTCTTAGGCAACCTCAAAGGCGGCTTAACCCCCTCATTTTGGATGTGGTAAAAAAGAAGGTCACAAAACTCTTAAGCGCCGGTATCATATATCCGATCTCGGATAGTGAGTGGGTTTCGCCGGTCCAAGTGGTACCTAAGAAGTCCAGAATCACTATTTTGAAAAATGAAAACAATGAACTTATTCCAACAAGGGTGCAAAATAGTTGGCGTGTGTATTGACTATAGGAAGTTGAATGATGCTACCCGAAAAGACCACTTCCCCGCTTCCATTTATTGATCAAATGTTGGAACGGCTTGCGGGAAGAAGCCATTACTGTTTTCTAGATGGTTATTCGGGGTATTTTCAAATTTCTATAGCACCCGAGGACAAGGAAAAGACCACTTTTACTTGTCCATTCGGTACTTTTGCCTATAGGCGCATGCCCTTTGGTTTATGCAATGCGCCGGGCACCTTCCAACGTTGCATGATGAGCATCTTTTCTGATATGCTTGATGATTGCTTGGAAGTTTTCATGGATGACTGGCATAGTTCTAGGCCACTTAGTCTCGAGCCGAGGCATTGAGGTCGATAAAGCTAAGACCGAGGTGATTGCGTCCTTGCCTTATCCCACTTGTATCAAAGAGCTCCGCTCTTTCTTGGGACATGTAGGCTTTTACCGACGTTTCATCAAGGGTTTTTCCCAAATTGCATTGCCTCTTTCTCATTTGCTGCAAAAAGATGTCGAATTTGTTTTTGATGATGAGTGCAAAATGGCTTTTGAAACATTAAAGAAAACTCTTTTGGAGCCTCCTATTCTTCTTGCTCCCGATTGGTCATTGCCCTTTGAACTAGCATGTGATGTTTCCAACTATGCGGTTGGCACCATGCTAGGTCAAAGGAGCAACAAGGCACCACATGTTATAGCATATGCATCTAAGACTTTAGACTGAGCACAAAGAAATTATACCACCACTGAAAAAGAACTTTTTGCCATAGTCTTTGCATTGGATAAGTTTAGACAATACTTGCTATATTCTGTGGTTGTCATTTATAATGGACCCAAATTCAACCAGAAGCTCCTATTGCGAGCCCCCGATATCAGCGAAAAATTCTGACGCGATTTTTAGGGTTTTGGAGTTGTATAAATAGATCCAAACACCCCCACCTTCAGTATCGAAGCCTCCTATGCACGAAATACACCTCCTCTACTAGGGTTTCACTCATTCCCTTCATTCCTCACTTAAATCTTCATCTTCTCACTTAATCTCACCTCCATTCTTGCTGATTTTCTTGTTCTTCATCTTTCCACCTTCCATTTCCACCATACTTCTTCTTCTACCTTCTTCATCCATGGAGGCTGTGGTCATGGGCTATCTTTGGCTCGAATTTGAAGACATGACAGGCTAGAACTTGGGCTCTTTGGTGGTGTGAAGGTGGCTCGAGCTTCAATGGGCAAAATAGGGGAGTTATGTGTTTTCTCAAGCTCTTTTCCTTATGTATTGAGTCTTGTGGTTGCATTTCTCTTTGTATATTTGGATTTGAGACATGATTTCCTTTCTTAGTCATTTATGAATTGGAATATTTGTGTTGGATATTGAGTTATGTTAATTGAATGGTATGTATGTTTAAATTTCCTATTGGATTTATGAATGCTATATGATTTTTAGTGGTTGCTAGATTGTGTAGCTTAATTTTTCCAATTGAATGCTGTGGTTGCACATTCTTGAGAGGAATCGGTTTTCAAAACTCATGTTCCAACACACACAAAGTGGAGCTTAACACTAACCCTAAGTGATAGCTGTGAAAGTGGTTGCTTGATTAGTTATTAATTAGGGCTAGTGGACCCCTAGTGGTTGCTTGGGGATTTTTCAATTAGACTTGGTGAATCGTTAACTCCTAACATCAATTTAATGAAGCGTGAGAGCCACCGTAGCACTACCAAAGCCCATTTTATCAATTTCCCTTAATCCAAACTCTTTTCACTCATTAATCTAAAATACTAAAAACAAGTAACTGCTTTTGTCAATAGTTTTATTAAATAAATTTTCAAACCAAAACCCCCATATATTTTATTGTTTTGATTGCATTTAGCTAGTTTAGGTAGGTTAAAGACTCCTTAAGAGAAACGACCCGAGGTTCCAACCTATATTGCAATCCTTGGATTAATTTTGATTCTAACCCCCAAGACGCATTAGGCAAAGGTTAAATCACTCACAAACTTCTAATTCAAATTATAGAAGGGCAAGTTATATAAGTACAATAATACATCTCTTATCATATATATATATATAAATATTAAAAATATTAACACATATGACATAAATAAAAATATTGTATAAAGTTTAAATGAACAAATCACAGTACGAAATCAAATATATTCAACCATATGAAATTCAATTTTAAAAAGAGCTCATAAAAACTAAATATTTGCAACATCATTAACAATATTAAAAATCATACTATTAGCATCGTATGAATAATTTAATAAAATAAAAATCAAAAGATCTAAATATAGGTTAGCTCTTATGAGCCCTTTTGCAATTCGAATGTCAAAATCCCAATCCCAATCTTAACCATTTTTTTGGGTGGATTCTAGTCACCGACTGATTCAACACTTTTACAAGGTACAAATATAGAGTGAGTGTGTGAGTCTACCTTTCAAGGGGACAATGCCCTTATCTGGAAGAGTACGGCCATGCCACATGCCCAAATAGGAAGCTGCACTAATAGGGCTGTAGAGAGCAACGGGAAGTCCAAATTCTCGAGCAGCTTTCACTGTGAAGGTCATGAAACTATCAGAAATCAAGCATGTAACTGGCGGAACAAAGCCATTAGAGGCATTCTCATGAAGCCTCAAAAGAAGCTTGGTAAAAGGAAGGAGGCAATTCTTTGCTACAGATTCACAAAGAGAAGGCAGATCTTGGGTAGCATTAACATCACTAGGAGGAAGACCATCAGGGATGGTTTCAAAGTGAACATCTGTGAGACCATCAAGAGATTGAGAACCTCTAGAGTTGAGCAAGCGTCTATGGTTGTACTCAGTGTTAACATATGTTATGTAAAAGCCTTTGGAATGAAGCACTTTGGCTAATTTCATGATGCTCATTAGATGGCTTTGAGCCGGAAAAGGAGTGATAACAACATGGGGTTTTGAATCCATGTTTTTGTTGAAATATTTCTGTATCTGTGAAACGCTTTGTTATTTTGAAGCTAATCAGAATAGGTATGTGACGAATAACGAGTGTGTGGTATAGTTGGGATGTGATTAACGTTTGGAATATTCTATCTGCAAAAACCTAATCTTCTAGTGTGCCCCCAAGAAAAGTGACTTCAATCTTCTTGTTGATCTCATTTGAGATGGCATCAATGAATAGAATTAATATTAAAATAATATATCAAAACTCCGTCCTCTACATACTATCCTCGCATATAATATTATATTATATCTATATCAGCATGACTACTTTTAGCTCTGTCTTAACATACAGCTCAAGGCGATCTTTCAGTTATGGTCTTCTTCTTTGTCTTGTTCATTATTTAAATCCAAGTGGGACACATCTTCACTTAATACAGGTAGCTTGCCCTTGCTTTATATGGGCTCTATATTATTTGTTGCTCAAGACTAAGAAAAGACTACTGATTAACCTTGTCGTATAGGCCACCAAAATTAACTAGATTACTCTCTATAGAAGAGTGAGATAACCTAGGCCGATTTCCTCATTACCTTGGCAAAATGTGAGGTTGAGATGCAAAGTTTTACAAATTAATTCAAGATTTTTAATGAATCGAACTACCTAAGGTTAATCTATATATTTTTTTATATTTTCTGTGAAAACAAATGAATTTGGAACCGAAGAAATGAAAGGTGATTAGGAATGAAGATAATATGATCGTGAAGATAATTTCCCTTGAGATTCAACGCTATCCTTCCTTGCCGATTAGAATTTGAAAAATGTGAATTGACTTGTAAATCAATAATCTGAACAATTAGTATCTCAACTAGAGATACTACAATCTCATTCATTCAATTAATGAAATCCATACAACTAGATGGAAAATCACAAATCAAATTACACAGTAATCAGCTCAGAACCAACTCGGTTGAGGAACAAATCAATTGCACATTCATCCTCTATAACATACAAAATCCTAAATGCAACTAGATCAAGTATCTTGCAAGCTATAGAAGAAGATGAGAAAACTCCTTGTAATGAACAAATCGGCTTTGGATAGGTCTTCATCTCAAGAGAAATCAAATGAATTAGCCAAGCATTCCTTGAAAATCAGCCACAACACAATATGACATTAAAGAAAACATGGCCGAAGATCTAGTAGCTCAACTCGATGAAGATGGCTTAGGCTTGCAACTCAGAATTGGTGATGAAAAACAAGAGATAGTGAAGACGATGGAATCGGTGAGAGGAATTGAAGAGAAGAAGAAGAAGATGGAAAATCCCCAAATCAGAACCCCAAAATCTTCGTCCCAAACGAATATATACTCCCTTCTCTAAGAGTGAACCTAGACTAAATTCCTTCTTGCTTCCCATACATTTTCCTTTCTTCTTCCCCTCAATTCCTCTGGCCGTTTCACTTGCCACGCTGGCACTAAGCTCTAGCCAAATCCACTTGCTTTCCTCTCTTTCTCTGACGGCCGATCACAGAACACTTCCCTCTCTTGCTTTGTGTTCCACTCTTAGGTTTACTCCCTCTCTTTCGTGTTCCATTACATCTGAAACTCTTCTTTCCTTCTTTTTTTTATATTTCATTTTGTGCAAATGCCCATTTTGCCCTTGGTAAAAAGAAATAAGAAAGAGACAAATGAAGGGCAAATTTGGAATTTCCTAATTAAGATACTAAAAGCACATTTTAAACCAAATTTTCCTAATTAATTGCACATTTAAATTAATAATACTATAATGCAATTTTCACAATTTAGTTCACTAGTTTATGCTCAAAAATACACACTTAAATCTCTTGAATTAATGAATTATTAACTACACCGCACAATCGAGTAAATGATGTGTATTTCCGTCTATATCATTAGTTGATACATGCTTGATGGAACAATCCTAGCACTTGATAAATGCATGGCAGTGTCATTTACAACCACGCAAAAAGCTTAGGCGGGGTATTTTAGTAAACTTGTTATTTATGTGAGATCTTTAAACATAACAATTTATCTAATAAGGTCAGTAAATAGTGTCATTGTACCCTTTTTTGCTAGCACAAAAGATATTATAAAAGGGTTAATATAACTTTTGGTCCCTCAAGTTTCATCCAATATAATTTTGCTTTTGGTCCCTCAAGTTTGAAATATGTGGTTTTAGTCCCTCAAGTTTACACCGTTTATGACAGTTAGTCCCTGAACTTTGAAAAGGACCTGATTAAGCACTTAACGGTGTTAAGTTGTCCTAGGTGGCGCTAACACCGTTAGTTACAATGAGTTGGCAGTTGATTGGGATGGCTGACTGGATAATTAAGTAATTATTTAAAAAAAATATAAATCACACCTCACGCACGTCGCCCCACATGGGTCACACTCATAGTAGAAAGGAAAAAATACATGTCGAGTGAAGATAAAGGGCAAAGGGTATTAGGGCGCGGACCCACAGGTGGTGCCGGCAAACTGTGACACGGACATCACCAGAGCCTGATCATTGCCGGTAGTCATCATCCGAAGACTATAGTAGCATTTTGGTCGGATTTCTCTTTGTTTAAAGGTAAGAAACTCTTCCTTTATGTTAACATTGTAGTTGGAGCTATACTTTAAATCTGAAGAGAGGAGTATTTAGTGGAGAAGGGGAACCATGGAATGCTAAATTTTGGTTTAACTTGTTGTTTGATCTGAACTCATTTGTGGTTAGCTTTAATGGATGCTTTTGTTGTAGTGTATTTTTATGAATGTTGTTATTACAGTTCATCCATTTTCCCCCTTTTCTCTTGGTTCGTTCTTTATGCTCTGTTTTTCCCCTCGTCAGTTTTCATGCCTTTGTTCATTTAAGGTCTTGGCAACTACACCAACTACACAAAGAAAACTGACGCAGATTTCACATTACTGATAGTGACAAAACACAAGGACATGATTACATATAGAGGAAGTTACTTTCACATGATTATATATAGAGGAAATTACTTTCACATGAAAACTGACGCTAACTTCACATATATAAGGAAGCATTGACGAGTTTATTTTTGTGCTTAATGTAAATATCAATTTTTAACAAAAAAAAGTAATTATTTTTGTTTTAAAATTCTTGTTGATTTCATGAATATACAAAGATATTTCATCAATGAAGTGTGCTCTGTTTTTTTTTATTCATACACGGAAAAGTATGTTCTAATTAGATACTTTTGTTTGCAGCTGAAACATGGATTTGGACAAAGATGACAGTGGAGACAGTTTAGACAAGTCTTTATCAGATTTTGAGATTAGTGATGAACAGGATATTGATGATAATTATTTTAAGCAATATGTTGATGTTGATGTGGGTGATATATTAGATGAAGTTATTGGTAGTTCACAACTCATGAGAATTGAGCCTCAGCCTAATGAAGTAGTGCCAACAAACATGAGTGAGATAGGAGATGAGGATATCTTGCATAAGTTATCTGATTATGAATCCGAGGAGATTGAAGAGGTCGAAGGAATGAGTGATGATGAGAATGAGATAATGTTCAAGAAAAACATCCAAAATATAACCCCTCAGAGATGTGCAAAGAGTTTCAATTTACGTTGAGGATGGAGTTTAATTCACTTTAAGAATTTAAGTGTGCAGTCAGAGAGTATGCCCTTTTAAATGGATATGAATTGAAGTTTATAAAGAATGATAAGGTGAGGTGTTGAGTGAAGTGTGCCAACAAGGAATACAAATGGTTGGTGTTTGTGAGTAAAGGAAAGGGCGGAGACCTAACATATCAAGTGAGGACATATTATCTAAGCACACTTGTGGGGTATCCATAAAGGGGAAGAATGCCACATACAAGTAGATTTCAGAGAAGATTCAAAACATTATGAAGACAAACAAAAACTTCAAGTTGGCAGATGTAATTGTTGACTTATCTGCCATTTGCGGTCTTAACCGTAAGCGTACGGGTCGTCAAACTGTAGTGTAGTGAAAAGAGTGTCGTTCCGCAAGGATTATGCTTTGAGTTAGTTAATTAGTACTAATTGTTTACTTAATCGGAAAGGAGTAGGTAAATTTGTTGGAAATTAAGTTGAGATAAAATTCAAATTGCAATAAGGAATCAAGAGGTCAAGATGATAATTGCAAAAATTCTTAATTAATGAAATAAAAGTCTTGGATCACTTATCCCCATTCTCACTTCATGAATAAGTTTTCTCCCCTTCTCTTTAGCAACTAATGAATGTATATGTGTGTCCAAGATTCTCTTTTATTTGAAAAAATCTTTCTTAAGACAAATTCAAATTTATACTAGCATTAATCATACAATCCCTTGTCACAATCAATGCAAGTTATCATTCTCAACCAATCTCAATTAGACAATGCTAGGTTAGTAACTATATTTCTACGTTTCCAACTAACCATTCATTTAAAACCATAAACTTCAAGCCTAACATACTTTCATCTAAGTTCTAAAACAAAACACACTTTCTCAAGCCATATTTCAATTAACAAGTCAAGTGGTGATCAAGCACTTGTATAAATAGAGAGTAAGATGAAAATCAGCACATATATTTCATTCATTACATAGAAAGAAAGGGAAATACAATGTTCAATCCATAAGAATGGTTCAAAGCAATCCTAGAAAGGGGATTTAGTTACACATAATTTTACTTAAGATGATCATAAACTCAGAAAAACAGTTAATTACAGCAGAAACAGTAAGAAGAGAAAAGAAGAAGGAATGTAACCAAGACAATTGAAGCTCAAAACTCTCTGAAAAATGCTTCTTATCAATGATCCAATGCTCCAATGTCTTTGTAGCCTCTCTCTCAGCTCTAGAACCCAGGTTTCTGCCTCCAAAAGGGTCTTCCTTTGTTGTTGCACGCAAAACCTAGGTTAAACCTCTCAGAACTTGGCCAAATTAAGTAAAACGCAGAGTTTCGGATCCTCACCGTGAGACTCGCCGTGGCTCTCCACGGCGAGGACCAGAGGGGTGTAATTTCTCATGCCTCACCGTGGGATGTCATGGCGAGGACCAGAGAGTTGAACCTTTGCAGCGTCTCGCCGTGGGATGCCACGGCGAGGACCAGAGAGTTGAATTGGTGGGAATTCTTCCTTGTTTGTCTCCCGATCATTTGCTTCTCTTTTGTTGCTTCATGTCTTTGTTTTCTCTTGCTACTTGTCCACTTCTTCCTACACAAGAGGGAGAGGGTTGATGAGTTCTAAAAATATTCACTCATAAAAATACCATTAAGCTCAAACTTTCACTTTGATGTAAATGTTCTCTTATTCATCTTTTTCTATGAGTTTTTGTATCCTTTTTCAAAGCTATAATCTCAAAAGCCTGTACAAGTGCAGGCAAAGTGTGATTGAATATGTGAAATAGTGGAGCTTATCAGCATCCATAAGGGAGCACTACATGGTTGATGTGTCCGTGTGGAAAGCATACAAGGCAAGGAAATGATTGAAGGTGACTATAAGGAGCAATATAGTAAGTTGAGAGATTATGCGAATGAAGTGAGAAGGTGTAACCCGGGAATAAGTATTGCTTTGGTTACTGATAGACCATACACAAATCATCCTCCTATATTTAGGAGAATATATGAGTGTATTGGAGCTATTGAGCGGGGATTTCTAGCAGGATGTAGACCGATCATTGGGTTGGACGTGTGTTTCTTAAAGGGCCCATATGGGGGTATACTACTTGTCACTGTGGGACATGATGCTAATGATCATATTTTCCATTAGCTTGGGCTATTGTTGAGGGAGAAAATAGAGACTCATGGACATGGTTTTTGAATAACTTATTTGATGACATTGGTAGCATGCAAGAAAGAAGATGGGTCTTTATATCTGACTGACAAAAGGTACTCTAACTAATAGTTAAGTAATCAATTTTTATTAATTTTTCAACTAGGTACTACTTATCTGTGAATTCTAATCACTTGTAGGGTCTTGTTCCAACATTTGAAGAGCTAATTCAAGGAGCCGAACATAGATTTTGTGTTCAACATTTGTATGCAAACATTAAAGCTAAATTTGGAGGAGGAACTATGGTTTGTGACTTAATTCTTCATGCTTCAAAGGCAACTGTGAAGGCTGAATGGAAACAGAGGATGAATGAGTTGAAGGCAGTTTCAGAAAAGGCACATGATTATTTATTGGGGATCCCTCCAACATGTTGGACAAAGTCTCATTTTTATGAGACTTACAAATGCGATATGGTCACCAATAACATTACAGAGTCATTTAATGGAAGACTGTTATATAGAGGCAAGAGAACTTCCTATAGTGAGTATGCTTGATTGGATCCGGACATACCTTATGACCAGATTTGCAGAAAACTGTGTCAAGGCTGAGAAGTATCGTGACAAGGGGGTTGTGTGCCCAAGGCCTCGCAAGAGATTAGAGAAAGAAATTCAAGATTTTCGGAAGTCGGAAGTTAGATATGCGGGCAACAACCGATATGAGGTTTCGCTTAATAGACATAAGTTTGTTCGCCCTGCGCCGCAAGTACACGGGTCGCGCCAAGTAATAAAGTAATGAGTAGAGTATCGTTCCCACGAGGATTTGTCCAAAACCCGGTCAAACAATGATTGTCACACTCTCGCCCAATTTGAGTGACACAAATGTTGAGGTTGAAAATTAACGAAGAAAATAAACCTATGCTAAATGAAAATAAAACTATGAACAAGTGATTCTCCAACCTCAAGAATAAAATGGGTCCTAAGATTATCTATCCCCCTTGTACTTCTTAAAACTCAATTAACCTCTCCTCAAAGAAGCTCTCAACAAAACCATGTGCTAATCTAGGGTTCATAGAGTACTTGTAAACGCTCTCTCAAGTCAAGAACAAGTGTTTAGTCTTATTAATTGCACAATCTCTTGCTACAAGTTAATAAAACCCAATTATCATGCTCCAACCCTAATGTGACTATGCAAGGCTAGTAAGTATATCTCTATCTTACCAACAAAACCATCCATCCATGCAAACTTCCGGTTCTTGCACTACTTTACCCAAGTTCTACACTCAACCTAGCTCTCTCGAGTCATAAATCAAGCGAACCCAACATCTAAATGGTGATCAAGCACTTAGAAGCATTAAGAACGGAGTAAAATAAGCACATAGATATCATTAATCACAAATTAAGAGGAGGAATCAAGAATCAATACATACAAGGGTTCAAAATAATCCTAGAATCAAAGTATTTAGCTACTCATGTTCTACAACTCCAAGGGAGCATATATATACAACATTACAAAACAGAACAAGAGAAGAGAATGAAGATGGAAGAGATAAACCAAGAGCGGAAGCCCAAATCTCTTCGAAGCTCCAAGCCCAAGCTCAATCCCCACCAAGCTCCAAGCCCTAGCGGAGCAAAACACTCCCAAAATATGCCCAGAAGTCGAAGAATGAGGGCTCACAACGAAGCCCTAGCTTTTATATTAGTTAAAACGCACCCCTGTTCTGTCCAAAACGCGCAGAAACACGCAGTTCGCCGTGGGTTTCGCCGCGGCGAGCCCACGGTGAAGTCCAAAAATGACAGAAACAATTGTCGCTCGCCGTGGCTTTGCCGCTGCGAGCAGACGGTGAGCTCACCAAAATAGGGGCAGAGGCAGATGCACTTCGCCGTGACGTCGCTGCGGCTAGGCCACGGCGAAGTCTCGTTGATTATGTGTTTTGCCTTTCTTTATTCCTTGAGCTGCTATGGCTTCTTCTTATTTTTGTTCACTTGGGAGCTTGGTGGAGGGCTAAAATCTCTTGTTTATTGCATCAAATTATTCCTACAAAAATTACATAAAACAATATAAGAAACCAACTATAAAAACAATCAAAATCTACATAAATATACAATAATGTGCAACCGAAAATCAAATGAACATTTTGCCCTCTTGAGTATCCAAAATGTATAAATAATAGACAAAAACTCAAGACAAATATACTCAACTAATCATGAATTTCTAGGAGTTATCAAAGTTCCAAGTCGATCTTACTACTAGAAACTGCACATGTTATTGGTGGCAATTGAAAGGAATTCCATGCAGATAATCTTAATTTATTTTCTGTCTTGTAATTGCTAGAAAATGCTGCAAAATGTCATATTTATGTAGTAGATCTATTTAAATAATCATTTTTATTGTTGCTGGAAAATGCTGCAAAACGTCATATTTATGTAGTAGATCCATTTAAATATGCTGTATCATTTTTATTGTTCCTGCAAAATTCAAGAAACGTCATATTTATATAGTAGATCCATTTAAATATGCTGTATCATTTTTATTGTTGCTAGAAAATGCTGCAAAACATCATGTTTATGTAGTAGATCCATTTAGTGTAACTGTACCACATTTATTGTTACTGTGGTTCGACATGCAGTTGCTTTTTCAGGTTTTTGTTAATTTTATGCAGTACATTCATTTAATTTTATGCAGTAGATCCATTTAAGAGCAACTGTCACTGCATTACAATCTTTTGTGTGTTATAGACATGCAGTTGCTTGCATATATGCTCAGAGGGAGGATCCATATGAGTATGTCGACAAGTACTTAACATTACAATCTTTTGTGACTTCTTACTCCCCTGTAATTTAGCCCATCAATGGAGAGAATATGTGAGAAAAAGCTGATGGTGAAGCTATTAAACCTCCAACATATAACAAGCATCCTGGCCGTCCACCAAAAAAGAGAAAAAGAGGACCAGATGAGGACACAACTGGAACTGAAAAGGAAAAACAGCAAAATACAACTGTTAAATGTTCCAACTGTAAGAAGCAAAGGCACAACAAGCTGTCTTGCAAGGAACCAGTATCAAACATTCCTAGCACAAGCAAGCAATCAAAGAAGCCACCTCCTTCCACAATAACAAGACCCAAAATCTATTAAAAAAATAAGTATTTATCACACCAATTAAAAACCCACTAAAATCTACAAACCTTATAATTTGGGCACTTAATAAATCTCCTACCATAATTCATTTTTGTCCATGAAGTCATAATTATCACATCATCCCCACATCTACATTTTTCAACCAACCTTTCACCCATCCTCTTGTTGGTGTGAGAAGAAGAGCTTATATTGGAAGCCATCACACTTCACTACATAATTCATATAAATCTTAGAGGAAATAATTAAATTGTAAAGCCATAATTTCAAAAATTGTCAAGTTTCTGTAGGTACCAGTTTCATATAGAAGATAGAACATGTCAACATCAAACAAACAATAAAAGCAAGAAGCATATAAATCTGATATAATAAGACTCTCTTGAAGTATTAAATCTGCTTGATAAAGAGGATCTGAATTTACATGCGGACTGGAACCTGATTAATTAAATTGCAAAAGATGTTGAAATGGAATCGGGTTGCTTGTGTAGCCTAAATTGAAAGAAGTGATAATGAATGTGCGGATCTTGTAGCCCATGAAGCTTTGAGGGTGAGTCTGGGTATCCAAATCCTATCTAAAGAATTGACTTATGCTTTATTTGCTGAGAAGGGGATCACCTAAGTGTAGTTTTTTATTTTCCTAGTGAAGGATTTCTCTTTTTGCCTTTGAGTTTCAGAATGTAC
Organism: Mimosa bimucronata; assembly: GCA_037074515.1. Taxonomy (NCBI): domain Eukaryota; kingdom Viridiplantae; phylum Streptophyta; class Magnoliopsida; order Fabales; family Fabaceae; genus Mimosa; species Mimosa bimucronata. Next base: position 25,337,119 of record CM073441.1, read on the forward strand.
CAAAACAAAAAAAACCATGTTAATTGAAGCCAACACCCGCCACTCGGAAACCCAGATAATACGGGAAAATTTTTTACCTTTTTGTGTTTCAAACAGAAACCCAGAAAATAATCTTCATTGTTGCCGATCTCTGCACAGGATTCTCAAATACTTTGAATCTCACTTTGTTGCTCGCATTTTGCCCAAATAGCAATTGAAATAACAATGGTTGAAGGCAAGGAATTCAAAATGAGGAAGGAAATCTCGAGCAGAGGAAACATTTGTTAGAATCTTAAGTTTTGATGAGGACTGGACCCCATAGATAACATAAGTAAAATGAACAATAGCGTATAACTTAATCTGGAACAAGTTAAAATAAGAAAAAGTGTAGGTTACCTGAACATTAAACTAGTAAAACCCTATAGGTAACAGGTACTCTATCACTAGTCCAAGAACCCATCGCTAGCAAATTAAAGGCTTAGGATAACTTTAGCTAATGAGGACTTAACAATAATCTGAAGAAAAGACAATATCACTATCGTTAAGGCCATTACTATCGCTAGGATGAGTTGAACTAGCCTAAAGTAAGCAATGAACAATCTATCACTATCGCTAAGCTATGTCTCTATCGCTAAAGCCTCATGGATAACATAGATAACTGAGACTTAGAACAGCTAGCAGTAATGAAACATAGGTACTAGCGATAACATGGTTAGCTATCGATAACAGAACATTTGATGACATTCAGATAAGCTAACACATTGAGCTAATGAAATCAACTAGCGATAACATAGCCACTAGCGATAACGAGATTAGCTATCGATAACAAAATACTTGTTGAAATAACTTGTGGACATTCTGATAGCTGATACATTGTCTGTAAACATTGAGCTAATGAATTCCACTAGCGATAACATATTCTGTGCCCCACATGAATACTTGCTTTAGCTAACAACCTTAGTGCAGGACTAACACTATGAAGCTAGCGATAGCCAAGAGAGCTAGCGCTACTGAAAAAGCTGCTACGCAAGTACAAAGTTGCAGGTAGTTGTTAGTCACAGTCTCTCTCTCTCTCTTTCATAGCTCATCTTCTACAAGAATTAAATGAAGCAAGAGAAGAAAGATGACTAAAATTAAGACCAGCATTAAATGCCAACGGCTAGGAGCTTCCAACGGACATATTCAAACGGCCTCTTAGAGCTGAAGAGAAAAGGCAAACTGAGAAAAGATATAAAAACCTAGACCTGAGCATTTATGAAGTAGTGAACAAAACTGACGAACATATTATTATTCTTATCTACTCTCTGCTCAAAGTCTTTATTTCTTTCTATGAGTGTATATGTACTTAAGTGTTTATCAAAATCTGCTCATTTATTGAAATCCTCTACTGTTTGAGGTTGTTCTAAAGTGTGGGACTTTAGAACAGGGTTGTGTCCTTACAGTTGTAAGGGGGAGTGTTTTAGAGGAAGTCTAAAGCTCTGTTTTGAAAAGGTTGGCAGGTGAACCCATGTTGTAAAACCTGTGGTATAGTGGAACCCAACGAGGAGTTGGAGAACTGGATGTAGGCAGTGTTTGGTGGAACCAGTATAAAGAATTGTCTTTGTATTTACAGTTTAATTTTTGAAAAGCACAATTCACCCCCCTCTTGTGCGTTTTGCCATTCACATTTGGTATCAGAGCATGTCTTCTCCATTTTGATTCCAACGAGTCAGAGAAGAAAAGATCTAAATGGCATCGTACGAGAATATCTTGCCTGAAGGAAGCTCCATTAAAAAACCCCCTGGCTTTGATGGAAAACATTATACTTTCTGGAAACTCAAAATGAAGATATACATCAAAGCAAATGGGTATAGGTTATGGAAGATTATAGAAGAAGGGAACATTGTGCCTACAAGTATGTTAGGCAACCCAAAGAGTGAAAACGAATATACTCATGAAGATATTGTTGATATCGAGTTGAACAGTAAGGCGATTCTCATGATCCAGAGCGCTCTTAGCCAGACTGAATTCTTTAGAGTTAGCCACTTGAACACAGCTAAGGAAATGTGTGAGGCCTTGCAGATTGCTCATGAAGGAACTTCTGGAGTAAAAGACAGAAGAGTGGAAATGCTTGTTGAAGAGTTCCATAAATTTGAAATGGTGGAAGGCGAGAAGATAAGAGACCTGGAAATCAAATTCACTCATCTCATCAACAACCTTGCAGCTCTGGGAAGAAAAATTTCAGAGAAGGAACAAGTCAGCAAGATTCTGAAAGTATTAAAGGGTGATTGGCTTATGAAGGTAACTGCCATTCAAGAAATGCAAGGTGAATCAACCAAATCTATCACTGCCTTGTTTGGTAGTCTTGCTGAATATGAGCCAACTTTGATAGCTCAAAGGGAAGCACAGGGAAATACCAAGAAGAAGTCTCTTGCCCTTGCTGCATCCGAAAAAGATGAAGGTGATGATGAAGATGAAGATGAAGATATGGCTCTCATGGTGAGAAAATTTAAGAAATTCTTAGGAGAAGAGGTGGTTTCCAGAGAGGTGGTCCTAGCTTCAGAACGGATTCTAAAAATGAGAAAGCTCCTGTGTGTTTTGAATGCAAGAAGCCTAGTCACTTCAAAGCTGAGTGCCCAAGCCTTCAAAGATTCAAGGAAAAAGAGAAAAAGAAGGAGAAGTCCTTTGAAAAGAAGAAAGCATATGTATCATCCATCTGGGGTGATAGCTCAGATGAGGAAGCTACCGATAATGAAGAATGTGCAAACCTCTGCCTGGTTGCACAAGAGGAGCTAAGTGACACTGAGGTATATGATTCTGAACCTACCTATTCTGAACTTCAAAGCATGTATAATGAAATGCATACTGAGTTAACTAAGCTTGCTAGAGAAGTTGTAGGTTTGAGAAAAGAAAACAAGGAACTTAAGAAAAATATTTTGATTCTACACCAAAAGTTCCCTCTGCTCTATCGATAGAAGAGAAGTTATCGCAATCTCCTAAAGTTGCACTATCGATAGCCACTCCTCCATCGATAGCAAATCCTCCAACAAAATCTGACAGTTGCTCTAACTGTGAAAAGTTGTTGAAGGAAAAAGAGAAGCTTTCAAATGCTTTAGAAAAATTTACAAAAGGCTCAGAAATGCTAAACATTATTTTAAAGGATCAAAAAGCATTTAGAAACAAAACTGGCATTGGTTATGAGCCAAAGAAAGCTTCGAAGAAATGGGAAGAACCCAAGGTGAAACCATGTTTGAAATATTTTAGAAAATCTTTAGAATATTCTTTACCTTATAGTTTCTGCAATTATTGTAACAAAAAGGGCCATACTCAATCTACCTGCAATCCAAGGAAATATGGAATTAATGGTTCATATAAATGGGTTCCTAAAGGAACATATGTGCCTAAAGTCTTTACAAATCCAGAAATCAAGACTAATCCTAAAGGACCCAAGAAAGTTTGGGTACCTAAATCTGTCTAGTCTATGCAGGTGTGCCTTAAAGCATCCAACAAAAGAAAATGATACATTGACAGTGGATGCTCAAGGCATATGACAGGTGACAAGAACAAGCTCAACAATCTAGTGATAAAAGATGGAGCCAAAGTCAGTTTTGGTGGAAATCAAAGTGGAAAAATCACTGGAGTTGGGGAAGTTGGTTTTGTCAAAGATGTGTACCTAGTGGATGGTCTCTGCCATAACTTGCTAAGTGTTAGCCAAAGCACATATCATGGTAACTGGGTAATTTTTGATTCCAATGAATGTCTTATTATTGATAAAAAGGATTTAGAATTAAATAAAACTAATCTTAAATATAAACTAAAAGCAAATAGAAATGGTAACTTATACACTTTAGATTTATGCCAACAACTTGAAGAAAAATGTTTTATTTCAAATGATGAAACTTGTTGGCTATGGCATAAGAGGCTAGCTCATGTAAATTTTACTCAACTCGATAAGTTAGTTAAAAAGGAGCTAGTCATAAGTATTTCTAGTTTTAGGGCTAAGCATGATTTAATTTGTGAATCATGCCAAAGGGGTAAACAAACAAAGTCTTCGTTTAAAACCAAGAAGATAGTTTCCACAAGTAGGCCATTGGAAATGATCCACATGGACTTAGTAGGGCCTGCAAGAGTAAAAAGACTAGGTGGAAGTCTATATACTCTTGTAGTTGTGGATGACTACTCAAGGTTTACTTGGACTATGTTTCTTTCCTCAAAGCATGAAACTTTTGATGCTTTTTGTGTGCTTGCTAAGAAATTGCAGAATGAAAAAGGCACCAAGATAGTAGCAATCAGGACTGATCATGGAGGAGAATTTGAGAACAAGGAGTTCATGGAGCTGTGTGATGAAAGTGGTATTGAACACAACTTCTCTGCCCCACGTACTCCTCAATAAAATGGTGTTGTGGAGAGAAAGAATAGAGTGCTCACAGAAATGGCAAGGAGCATGCTGAATGAGAAACAAGTGCCTCAAATGTTTTGGGCAGATGCAATGAGCACAGCATGCTACATATCAAATAGAGCATATATAAGAAAGGGAATGGAGAAGACTCCATATGAGCTCTACAAGGGAAGAAAACCCAACATCAGTCACCTAAGAATCTTTGGATCCAAGTGCTACATCCACAACAATGGGAAGGTAAACTTAGGTAAATTTGATCCTAAATCTGACATTGGCATATTTATAGGTTATTCAAATATATCCACAACAATGGGAAGGTAAACTTAGACTTTTGTTTTGATTAATACATAATCAAAATTTCCAAGTTGGCACTAGGAAGAGCCACCTAGTCTAGTGTCCTCCTCTTTTTTTTTTCCACTCTAAATCTTCTGTCTCATCTTCTTCCCCTTCTCTCCTTCCATCAATTCATTCACAAGCTTCCACCTCTTCGCTCTTCACATTATATTATCAATCTCCAAGTCCAATTTCCCAAGGCCAGCTTGCCATTTTCCTTGGGCAAGTGATGATAAATTCAACAAAACCAAACCATTTCCACCATTTGTCAAATGTTCTAAATATAAAGGCAAAGCCGAATAGTTCCCAAACTCTTAAATTTCCTCACAAAATAAAGCAAGCAAATTCATGTATCTATTTTAAACATCTAGCGCAGCTCAAGAACTCATGCCAATCATCATCACAATCTTCAAGAGTTGGAGCCTCTAGCCACGGTTAAACATGAAAATAGCCCACATGAATAGTACTCATGTTCCAGCCAAGAAGAAAAGCATAAAAATGAATAAAGAAAAAAAAATATGAAGAGAAAAATAATGAAGGAGAAGAGTGTGGACGAAGAAAAGGAATGAATGGAAGAGGAAAAGATAGGATGGATGGAGGCGATGGACTAGAAATGTGGACCTTTTTTTGCTCCTTATTTTGTCATTTCCAAGTTCCATCTTTTAATTCCATTTTCCCTCAACCGACCTACACTTTAAATAAGATAATGTAACATCAGATATTCCGAAAATTGAATGCTTGAGAGAGAATAATAAAAATTGAAAATGATGACTTTTATGCAATCATATCTTTAATTCCAAGTTAATCATAATAAATGCTTTTGAGAATTTGACCCAAATAATATGATAAACTTTCCAAAATTAGATATGGAATACTATTAAAATAGGGATATTTTAGGCATGCGTCAAAATGATTATTAAGAAAATTATGTAATTGGTTTGCATAAAATTTTATAGTTATAAAATATAAATGAATGTGGTATACCTTACTGAATATTTGTTGAAAAATGGCTATAAAAATGTCCAATTAGTCTGTATGTTTTTATAAACAGAAAGAGGTTAGAGTTTGTTATAATTGTTGGTGGCTATAAGTCTAAATATTATTGATGAAAACATGACACAACACATGAACCTTTCCAATACATAGGTTGAGGATACAGCAACTATTGGTGGAAGAGGCTTTAAACGTCAGGGGAAGGGAAACAGGGGTGACAGATTAATTTTGAAATTGTGAAATTTATTTATGTTCATTCCTTCTTTCGTTTGATTATCGTTAAAAGGTTCACAACACAGCATTTTTAATTTACTTACCTTCTTTTTATTATTTACTTTTTTCATCTATGCTTCTTTCCTGTTTTCATTCGCGAGCATGTTCCCCCATGGCCCATGCTGTCTCTTAAATGACCATCAAATGATGCTAATTGAATAAAAATCTTATGCTGGATAAACTATGCCAAATCTTACATATCTTGTTCATAGTGATCGATATTTAGCTATACCCTGATTGTCTTAGCTTTAAGAAATGAAAGAGACGTTTAGCAGAATCACATCATGGGAAAAGAAATATTCCCTCGGCTTTAAATGTAAGATTTATATAACTAATTTAGGACTGAAAGGAGAATTGTGGTTGGGTGAAATTGCACATAACTAGAGGTTGCTTCTTGTGTAGAGGAGGGACAAACAATTGCTGGATTAACTTATATTACAAGGTAGCTATATAGAGGACTTACAAAACAAATAAAAAATATGATTGAAAGCGCTGATAAAGACTTCAAAGATATGAAGTATGATAAAGATGTCGAAGTTGATGGAGTTTATTTATATGAAGTCTGATAAAGATGTCCACACTTTTAGCTACATGTTGTGTTGTAGGTGATGATAAAAAGTTCCAACCATAAAGACTTAAGAGATATGCAGACAAAACAGAATGCAAATAAAAATGATTTCACAAACTTAAAAAACAATTTTTTTTCCAATGTAGAAACTCAATTTTTCCTTTTGATAAGGAATTGGTTGATCAATTTATCCAAGTTGACAGAGGAAGAACCATGAGATGAAGTGGCTTCATTTGCAATTTTCTGCCACTGCAAGGCATTGTGTCTCATCTCCTCCCCCTTTTCCCCTCCCATCAACTCATTGATGACCCTCTCAACCATTTCTCTCTTCACATTATTATCAATCTCAAGCCCAATTCCCCATTCAGTACAAGCATACCTACAGTTAGTTTGCTGGTCTGCAGCGAAAGGCCAACAAGCCATTGGAATCCCTGAACATATGCTCTCTGTCATGGAGTTCCATCCACAATGAGTCAAAAACCCTCCAATTGAAGGGTGTTTCAACACTTTCTCTTGTTCACACCAGCTAGCTATGAGTCCTCTATCTTTGGTCTCACTAAGAAACTCAGGTGAAAGAATTGTTGACCCACCATTTACAAGGTCAGGCCTTATGATCCACAAAAAAGCTTTCTTGCTATTAGCCAAACCCCAAGCGAATTCGTATACTTGTTCTAAAGATAAAATCGTTAGGCTCCCAAAATTCACATAAATTACAGATTTGGGTTTCTGGGATTCTAGCCACTTGATGCAATGAGTCTCCTCTTTCCAAAGATTGGAGCCAATGGAGTCTAAGGCATGGTTCTGCTGAATTTGATTGAGAAGCAAAGGAACAGGGCCTATAGAGTAAATGGGAGGGAAGATAGAAGAGAGAATGTCCAGTGCCTCACTCTCCAACTCACTAAATGTGTTGAATATGAGGATATCAGCAGTTTGGGCTGCTTGTAGCTCATTCATAACAATGTTTAGAAAGATGCGATCATTTGGGTCTAGAGTATATAGAAAGCTAGCAAGATCCCTCAATCTGATGTTTTTCATGCCTGGAAGCCAGTTTAAATCAGTATCCAAATAGCCATTTGTCAAATAGCTCTCATCTGTATCAATGAATGAAACCACCCGTTATTCATAAAATTAAAATAATACAATTCCTAATGTAAAACATAAATACCATTAAAATTAAATTACAGGCATAGACTAAACCATTAAGTGCACAATTAAATAAGCACAAAGCCGTAAATATTGGTAAACTATTGTCCACTATTAAATAGATCACACAAAACATGGACTAAAGCCTTTTCCTTATTATGAATATTATAAAGATCTTAAATAATAAAACAATAAATCTTATAATTAAGTAACATAAATTATTTAATGAACCATTTATAACTATGGGATTAATATCACAACGAAAGTGTCCGAACTATTAGTACTGGGACTTGCATTTATACTACATGTTCACATGAGCATTGCAAAATACAATAGTCATTTTAATTTTAATAAAATCCATTTTCAAGTTTTGCAGTCTTAGTCATTATTTTATTATATAGTTTAAGATGTATTTTTATTAAAACTTACAAACGTCTAATTCAAAATATACATTGTTAAGTTATATAAGTATAATAATACATCTCTTATCATATATATTTATATATTTTAAAAATATTAACACATATAACATAAATAAAAATATAGTATAAAGTTCAAATAAATAAATCATTGTCCAAAATCAAATATATAACCATTTTATGAAATTCAATTTTAAAAAGAGCTCATAAAAATTAAATATTTGCAACATCATTAACATACAAAAAATCAATAATATTAGCATCATAGGAATGATTTAATCAAATAAAAATAAAAAAGGGTCTAAATATAGGCTAGCGTTTATGAGCCCTTTTGCGATTTGAATGTCAAAATCTCAAGCCGAACCCTAACCTTTTTCCGGATGGATTCTAGTTATTGAGTGACTCAGCACTTAGAAATGTAGAGTGAATGTGTGACTCTACCTTTCATGGGGACAATGCCCTTATCTAGAAGAGTACGACCATGCCACAAGCCCAAAAAGGAAGCTGCATTAACAGGGCTACACAGACCAATGGGAAGTCCGAATTCTCGAGCAGCTTTCACTGTGAAGGTCATGGAAGAATCAGAAATCAAGCAAGTGACTGGTGGAACAAGGCCATTAGAGGCATTCTCATGAAGCCTCACAAGAAGCTTGGTAAAAGGAAGGAGGCAATTCTTTGCTATAGATTCACAAAGAGAAGGCATGTGTTGGGGAGCATTAATGTCACTAGGAGGAAGACCATCAGGGATGGTTTCAAAGTGAAAATCTGTGAGACCATCAAGAGCTTGAGGACCTCTAGTATTGAGCAAGCGTCTATGGCTGTACTCAGTGTTAACATATGTTACGTAAAAGCCTTTGGAATGAAGCACTTTGGCTAATCTCATGATGCTGATTATATGGCTCTGAGCTGGAAATGGGGTAATAACAACATGGAGTTTTGAATCCATGTTTTAGTTGAAATATTTCTCTCCTTCTCTATTTCTAATGAAATACTTCGTTATATGAAGCTAACCGGAATAGGCATGTGTGGGCGATAGTTCTTAGCTGGCGTGAGATTAATGTTTTGGATACACTATATCCACAAAGACCTTATCTTCTAGAGTCTCCAAGAAGTGAAATTTTGTTAGCCCCAAGACTTGAGATTTTTTTGTTCTCATTTCAGAATGCATCAATGAAAACGGCATCACAATCTATATATATATATATATATATATATATATATAAATATATATAAAATCTTCAAGACATATCTATGTCGTCTTGCTTGTCCTGTCATGCTGCTCAAGGTGATATTTCAGTTATAGTCTTCGTCATGTAGTGCTTTGTCTTGTCCATTTTAGGGACACATCTTCGTTTTACAGAGGTAAAGATAAATAAAATGTGTTTGAACCCGAAATTGTATGTGCAGAATTCGTTTTTAAAAATTTACCAAATCATTAGTAAGTCTCTATTGCTTATGACTAATTTATGTAATTTAGGTATATTAAGAAATTAGATGTACCAACAAACGCCATGGAGTCTTTTAAAAAGAAAGAGAGGAAGACTAAAAGGATACTAATGGCAGTTTTATAATGAGTAAGATCTTTTTATTAATAATTTATGAAAAAATATGGTTTTTGATATAATACAATGCCAACTCCCGGAGTAGGATAAGGCACCACTGTTGTTATTGGGTATATTATGAAAGCTAAATAAATAACTTATTAATTATAACATATGTGACATGATTTTTCTAAAATATTTATATGTAACATTACCTTATATATTAGTTTATAAGTTATACTAATTAATTTGAAAAAGTGATTAATATCCGAGTAAAATGAAAAATAAATCTTACTTCTCTCGGTCATAAATATAAGACATATTTACATAACTTTATTATATTTAGAATGTTGGTCAATATAGTTAAAATCATATTATGTTATCGAAATTAAACACCCTAATCATCTATCTTTATTCTTACCATCCCCTCTTAATTGTTTTTTATTGATAAGCATCAATAAGGATAATTTGGGGAGAATTTGAGAAAATTGGAAATATGTCTTATATTTAGGATCAAGTTCACCTCCCAAAATAAGTCTTATATTTAGGAACTGAAAGCATTATGATAATATTGCTCCTTGCTTTGTCATTTCCAATTTCCATCTTTTAATTCCACTTTCCCTTAAGATAATGTGACATCTTATATTCCAAAAATCAAATGCTTGAGAGAAATATTAAGAAAAATCACTACAAAAAAAACATCAGTTTGTCACGGTTACCAAAACTGGTTTTGACAACAAAACCGTGACAAACATAGGAAAAGAAAAAAATTGATAAATTTGTCTCGGTTACAAGTATAAAACCGTGACAAATGTGGCACAGAGCTTCCAGCCATGTAGAGGGAAATATTTTGTCACGGTTTTGGCCTATCAAAATCGTGACAAAATTGTAATTTTATTTTTTAAAGAAATTAATATGTTTTTTGTCACGGTTTTGTAGGCAAACCTTGACAAATGTTAAGGAAATTTGTCACGGTTTGCCTTGCAAAACTGTGACAAATTATTTTTAAATAAAAAAAATACATTTTGTCACGATTTGCATGTTAATATTGTTGTCACGGTTTGCCTCCAACAAGCCGTGACAACATTTTTTAATTTTTTTTAATATAAAAGTTTGTTGTCACGGTTTGCCTTTGCAAACTGTGACAACCTATATATATTTTTTTAATGTTATCATGGTTTGCCTTTTGCAAACCGTGAGAACATCTTTTTTTTTATTTTTTTTAAAAGTAAAACTCTTTTGTTACTGTTCAAACCGTGACAAAAGAGTTTATATTTTTTTAATCCAAAACATTTGTCACGGTTTTTACCCAAAACTTGAAAAATGTTCCCAGATTTTTGACAACATTTGTTACAGTTTTGGGTAAAAACCGCGTGACAAATGTTCCCGATTTTTATTAAAAAAAAAATTCGTACATTGTTTGTTTCGAGTTTTACACAAAACAGTGACAAATTATACACTGACTCCTATATAAACCCCCTCATACCCCCTCATTTGGACACTCCTATACTTTTCCATCTTCTCTTCTCCTCTCATAAATATATCTGCTACTCTACCTTCTCAGTCTTGGTAATTTATTTAAATCATTTATTCTTTTTATTTTATTCCCATTTAATTCAAATAATATCTTTAGTAATTTCTAATTATTGTTTTAATTTTTTTGTTGCAAGTGTTTATCTAATTTTTTTTAAAATGATAATTATTCTTCTATATAAAAATATAGGAAAGTAATCTTTAAAAATTTAAAATTGCAAACATAAAAATAAATAATCTACAATAGGTTAATTGTTTGTAAAAATCTTTTAATAAGTAATATATTAAATAAATTAATTCATTCAAAAATAAAAAAATATGTAATTCAGACTTTTTTAATAAAATACGGCTTTGTCACAGTTTTTATGCAAGGTTTTAAAACAAAACCGTGACATACTCTTGTTACGGTTTTAAAATAAAACCGTGACAAACTTTGTCACAGTTTTGTTTTAAAACCGTGACAAACTTTGCCACGGATGGTTTTGTCACGGTTTTTAAAACCGTGACAAACATCTAAAAACCGTGACAAACATCATATTTTAACCGTGACAAAAGCACTATTTTTTTGTAGTGTGAATGGAAATGATGCCTCTTATGCGATCACATCTTTAATTCTAAGTTAATCATAATAAATATAATTTGAGATTTTACCCAAATTATGTCATCAAATTCCCAAAATTAGTACGATAAAATTGGATATTTCAGGCATACATGCAAAGATTCTTAAAAAAATTATGTAATTGGTTTGCATAAAAATTTACACGAATACAATATGAAAGAATGTGGTATAACCATCTCACTGAATATTTGCTGAAAAAATCTTCTGTCTCATCTTCTTCCCTTTCTCTCCTTCCATCAATTCATTCACAAGCTTCCAACTCTTCTCTCTTCACATTACATTATGGATCTCCAAATCCAATTTTCCAAGGCCAACTTGCCATTTTCGAAAGGCAAGTGATTATAAATTCAACGAAACCAAACCATTTCCACCATTTGTTTAATGTTCTAAATATAAAGGCAAAGTCGAAATGTTCCTGAACTCTTAAATTTCCTCACAATAAACGAGAAGCAATCAAATTCATGTATCTATTTTACACATCTAGCAGCTTAAGAACTCATGCCAATCATCATCATCACAATCTTCAAGAGTTGGAGCCTCTAGCCACGGTGAAACATGAAAACAGCCCACATGAAAAGTACCCATGTTCCAGCCAAGAAGAAAAGCATGAAAATGAATAAAGAAAAAAATATGCTGAGAAAAATAATGAAGGAGAAGGGTGTGGACAAAGGAAAGGAATGAATGGAAGAGGAAAAGATAGGATGGATGGAGGTGACGTACTGGAGATGTGGGCTTTTTTGGCCTTTTCTTGCTCCTTATTTTGTCATTTCCAATTCCCATCTTTTATAATTCCATTTTGGGAAAAAGACAGATAAATCCCCTCCAATATACTAAACGACACATTAGTCCCCAAAAATTTTGAAATTCCATGTCAGTCCCTAGGGAGCAAATTGGGATTTCAATATGTTTGGGAAGGACAATACTGCGCCTCCCTCCTTGTGATTTGAATATGTCACTCACCCTCTCTCCTCGAGCTTCCCTGTTCCTCTCTGTCTCGTGCTCTTTGTTTATTTGAGCTCGACAGCGGTAATCGACAGGAGAAGGCAATGATTTCACGACGGCGAAGAGCGATTTGACGAGGGCGAGCAGCTTAAGAACGTGGGTAACACTGATTAGGCCTAGGTGAGGCTCTTTTCTTGCGTTTCCTTCTTCCCCTTTTTGTCCGATTTGAACTAGTTTTGAGAGGAAATGGATTCGGGTCTTGGGGTTTAGGGTTTGTTAAATCAGTGTAAATGAAGCTTATGCCTCGATTTATAGGTTTTGGGAAAGGATTTGAGTAGTATTTTGGTGTTTGGTTGGTTTCTTTCAAAAGCCCCAAAAATTAGGCACTATTCCGGCAAGTTTTGAGGGGGGTTTTGGGTCGAAAATTTGATTAAACTTGATTAGAAGCAAAGTGGAGTTGATATTTATGATTCCCTTTTCTTGGATGTACTGCTACCTGATTGATTGTGGATCCCTGATGAACTTTGACAGATTACTATGAAATTTTGCTAATGATAATCTGTATCTTAGCCTTAAGTCTGTATCTTAGTCTTTGTTTTTATTTTTTTGCCAACAATTTTTCTAATGTCTTCATACTAGATTCCAATGCACATTTGGACTGTTACGATGTCTACTATACCCTGCTCATAATGTCTATTTTGTTTGCTTTATTTGATTCAGTCTCTATTTGTATCAATATATAATCACCATCTTATTGTTACCTGCTTGAGGAAAATGGGAAAATATTCTTGTATGCAATTTGGATGTTGATGTTACCTTACTGATGATACTCTGGTTTGTGAACTTGTTATGGAATAATAATAAATAGCTAGTGAGTGCAAATATGCCCCTGTGATAGTCACAGTTCATATATGTCAGTTAGCTTATGTTTAATCTGATTGGTTGAGGGAGTAGGTGACTAATATATAATCCTAACTCCTAATCAATTGTAATCATGCTATGACTTTTGACTAGTAATACTACATTCTGATTCTTTAGTTCTCTGTTCGTGTGTGGCCTGGGTACTATTTTGTTGGTTCTATTCTTTACTTTCCTTGGGTTCTTTCTCGTTTTCTGTTACAATTCTGGGTTCTTGGGGAGATAACATAACAGAACTGCATATTGCTGGTAATTACAGTCAGAATTTAAGGAACGTCAGTACCAAATGATTATTGTAGCCCTTGGTGAACTGATTCACAACATTGTCATAATTCGATTTATTTTATAATCCAGTATCCATTCACAACATTGTGTATTTCCAGATATGCATGCAATGTGAAAGAAAAGACTTTATTTTGGTAATGAACTTATTTTTTCCTAATTTTTTGATCAGTAAATTATGTAATGAAACTGAGTTTGTTGATTGACTTTTCTATTTGTAGAGGTTGTGTTGTTTATTGATGTTGTGATTTTGACAATAGGCTTTATGTAGGAGTTTGATTAGTTTGGATTATACCCCGCTGTAACCTACTCATGTTTTGAATGTTGTGCTTGTTTATTTGCTTGCAAGATTGAAAATCGTGAAGATTATGAAATTCATTGTCTAAGTTTTCTCATCTTGAAAAGAGAAAAAGCCTTGAAATTTTTTGTCATGGCCCTAATCATTTTGTAATTAGCATATATCAAAAGATGATGATAGTGTTCACACAGGGCTATACTTTTGTAATTAACTAGCATCATACTTTTGAAAAATACTCCATCTCAGAAGTTATCGATGGTGACAAATTCTTTTTTATTCTCACTTTGCTTTTGTTTTGGATGATGACCTATTTTTGGTGTTTGCCATTTGGATACATGTATTGGTACTCTTATTATCATCTTTTTATACCTGACATATGCTCTTGGGGCCAAAAGAAAGCTGAAGTTTATTGAATCTTAATTTATATGACGTGTTTTCCAGTTCCCTTGGCTATTTTATTTTTGTCTTTCTTTGCTCTGATCGAAGTTAGAAATTATGGGAAAACGGTTATTTTTGTGTGTGCATATTCGAGTCCTTGAATCGTTTGAATTCAATTGCACACATATGTTGGCTATGTATTTGGCAATGGCCTAAAAAATGAATCGAGTTAATGCTTATAAGGGATATGGAGCTGTCATTTGTATATTTTGTTACATACTCTACTTATAGCATGTACCATGTGTAAATGGATGATTTGTTTTATAAAAACTTACTTTAGGTACTTAATGTTACGTTGCTTTTGACAAAAAATATGATGGTGAATATGGAGATACTAGTTAAAAAAGAAAACTCCCATCCCCTCCCATCCCTTGCATCCCCTCCCCCTCCATCTCTTAAAACCAAACAGGCCCTTAAGGGCTGACTTATTTGGGCCTAGGAAAGAAGCCCATTTCTCACATCATTTGCACTACTTTTGATGTGTTAAAGAGTTATATTGAGCACTTAATTCTGAATTTCTATGGAATTAGATTTTTGCCGTAGGGTATGTGTTAATAGTCTTTGATATATTGATTTTCTAATTTGGACTCAGTATGGGACATTACTTGGTTACTTTTTGCTGTTGTAATCTGTTGCCGGTACTTGAGAGGATGTGTGGTAACTTTTGGATTCTTTGTTAACACCTGGGATAATATTGTGAGATAATGTTTGTTCTGTTTTGCACATTTTCAGCAAATAGTGACATAATTAATGTATGTAGTACGAGTTATGAATGAGTATTGTCTAAGTTGATGATATTGAATTTTTTCTAACACTTTGAAGTGAGGAAACATAGGTTATCCTGCTTTTATGGATGTTAAACTAAATTGGTGTGATGTGATATGTTCATTCTAGGATAGACTATGGGGAGCAAAAAAGGAGATTGTTCAAAACGAGTGTCGGACGAAGAAGAAACTAGTACTTCTACCACTGAAGAGATTAGTCCAAATCCTCGGCAAACTGGGTTGAATTTATATAGAAAGCGATGGTTTAAGAAGCATGGAACGGAGAAAGCAGAATCAATGTTAGCTAACAATGAGGAGGTCCTAAGAGGATGGAAAACATTGCCGGAGTCTAAGAGGATGAAGTACCGTGAAAAAGCTAAGAGAGCAAGGCCGGAGAAAAAGCTGGGGAAGAGGACAATATTTTTCTACACATGTTGTTCACCCTGAAAGTTTAAAGAATTGGCTGACTTTGTTGGTGAAGATGAGGGTTTGAAGGAGCGTGTGAGGAAGTTAGGATTTTCCAATCTCTTGAACGTGAACTGCATGAGTCTTCCTCGTGAATTGCTTGCGAGTATCCTTCAGGCATACGATCCACCAACTAAAGAATTCCGAATCAGGGGCAAGTCCAATAAAATAACGGTGGATGATGTGAAGGAGTTTCTTTGTGTGCCATGTGGTGGGAAGGAGGTCAGTTGCAATGTTGATGAAGCGGACCCTATTTATCAAAGGCTGAAAAAGGACTTCTACAATGTGAAATACAAGAATATATTGGATATGATAAAAGAGGGAAAGAGTAATGAGAATTTTGAGTTCCTATTTATGTTATACACATTTGGAACTTTTGTATGTCCAACCGCTAGTGCAAAAGTCAGTGACCACCTCCTCAGACTGATTTATTCCACCATGAAAGGATTCGATCGTTTTGATTGGGCAAGTTACATAATGCAAGACCTTTGGCAAGAGATGGACGCATATGTCCATTCATATAGGAAAAAGAAGAGCGCACACTGCTATGTGGGAGGATGTATTTATCTAGTTCTGGTACGTAAATTGTTTTCTTCCAAAGTTTTACTGTTGTCATTTAAATGGAAATGTGTAATTTGACATGTACTTACTGGTGATGCAGATATATTTTTGTGAGCGCTTCCCGTTAAAAGTGGTTGAAGACCATGCAAATGCAATTGAATTCTGGACTGCAAACAGGATAAAGGAGGTGGTGAAGGATGAGAAAGACAGCTACAAGGGCATATTACGCGGAGGAGTAGACGCTGGTCCCCTTCGTGGTGGTAAGGGGACAAATGTAGAAGCTAAACTGGACCCGGTATGTGTTTTGTACATTGTATATCTTTGGTAAAGGAAGTAGAATTCCTAATAATGTGAGCATTTTGTTCATGCAGGACCTGAGGGACTTGCGTCATCGCTTGATGAGCGTTATTGACGCCGAGTTGTTGAAGTTCCAGGTCACGAGAGATAGAGCAAATGAGCCTACAGTGGGTGAAGCAAGCGATGTTGATGGGAAGACAGATGCCCCTGTAGTGGGTAAAGGAACTGACGTTGATGGGAAGACAGACGACCCTGCAGTAGGAGTTGACGATGATTTTGGGGGAGATGACAAAGAAACTAGTGCTGGTTTTGGGAGCAAAAGTGATGGTGGCGGTGATGGTGATGGTAACGGTGATGACAAGGAAGGAGATACCACTTCCCAAAGCGATACACCATGTATGACCCCTTTACATGTACCCGATAATGACAGTGACTATGATACCGACGTACGAGAAGGAGGAGATGATTATGGTCATGATGAACATGTTGAAAAGGAAATGGAGCCCAGAAGATCGTAGAGGATGAGGTTTGCAAGATATAATTCTCCATGGATTTTGTTGAATTATGCGAACAAGAGAAAACGAACTGTTCCGGAGAAGGAAGCATTCTTTAAAATTCTTTCAAGGCTGCCTCCAAAAAAAGACGGTGGAATGTAAGTGTTATTGCTTCGTTGAATTTATTACACATGCACTTCAACGGTCAATAATAAGTCCATGCATTTTCCAGGTATGTCGTTCTGATCCGCAATGAGCACGTAACTCGGGAAGAGCTATACAGTTTGGGTGGGATTCAAAGAATCAACACTCGGGTTAGTTGTGCTAGCTAAACAAGATTATGAATTTTTAATGTATGGTTTAGGTGATGAATCTTGATGTTGTGGTTTGCAGGTCATGTCCCTGGTTGCTAAGACCCTAATGGCTGATTTAAGAGATGAGGGAGGAGAGAAGATGAGGCACATTTTTTATGCTGATTTCATGGTTGGCTACCAGACCTTTTGTAGAATAGTTTATTTTTATATTTATACACTGATTTGGGGTCATCCAATCATCTTTCAGATAAAGATGACCGAAAAAAGGTGGCACATATCTACCCACAAGAAGCAAATTTTGCCAGGATATGTAGGTTATGACATATCAAAATGTGATTTGATTGTGGGTCCAACGCTTGTAGGAGACCATTGGGTTTGTTTGGTCTTGGAGACAAAATCATTGAACTTGTACTTGTTAGACTCCACATGAATGGTGATGTGATGAAGACGCGTGGGAAGAAGGAGGAGGAGGATAATCCCCGTATGGATGCTGCAAAAAAATGTGTAAGACTTACAGAACAATGACATTCGTTATCCATATGTCCAAATTAATAAAAAATTATGACACTTTAATGAAGGGATCGTGTTTTATCTCAGTTGGACAGGTTTCATGATATGTTGGCACGTATCAATCCTGAGGAATTCTCCAACAAGGCAATTGGTAAAGTTATTAGGGTTCCTGTGCCTCAACAAAACAATCTGTATGTGTCTATCTCTTAAACTATTAAACTGTATTAAAGTTTACTTATTTTCCTTTTGTCAATGAATTGAAGCTTGCTTTTCGTTATAGGCATGATTGTGGGGTCCATGTGATTATTTGGTTGACCAAATGGAGTCCTGGTGTGAAGCTTGATTATACAAATGTTTGTAACTCTGATTTCTTGCATATATGTTTTTGTTTAAGTAAGTTGGGTATTACATTAACTTGGGTTTTTCATGTATTTAGGTGGATGTAGCAAATTTTAGGCGAGACGTAATGTGGTGGCTGGTTACTCATCATCGGAATCAAGTAAAGGATAAAGCATTGGCTCTCCTTCAATAGCCAACCAATTGAAAGCAATCTAGAGGACATGGAAATTAACAAGTTGCTATATGACTTGTGTTAATGTAAAGTGAACAAGGAAATTAACAAGTTGCATTTGTTAAATATGTATGATTGATGTAGTCTTGGACAAAGTTTGCCTTTTGGTATGTTGTATGGAAAATTGAATATGTATGTTTCATGTAGTATGGGACAAAGTTCCCTTTTCTCTATGTTTCTTAGTGGCATATTCACAGGTCTATTTGCACATATTTATTACAAAAGAAACAAGTTTAACCATTTCTCTGGTCAGCCATTAACAACTTGATCTTCGTAATTAACAACTCAATCGTAGGAATTAACAACACTGGAATAGCAATTAACAACTTAGACCCTTATTGCAATGTGACCATTTTTTGCCTCAGCCGTTAACAACTTCATCTTCAGTATTAACAACTTCATCTTCATCATTAACAACTCCATCGTAGGAATTAACAACACTGGAATAGCAATTAACAACTTAGACCCTTATTGCAATGTGACCATTTTTTGCCTCAGCCGTTAACAACTTCATCTTCAGTATTAACAACTTCATCTTCGTAATTAACAACTCAATCGTAGGAATTAACAACACTAGAATAGCAATTAACAACTTAGACCCTTATTGCAATGTGAGCATGTTTTTCTTCAGCCGTTAACAACTTCATCTTCAGTATTAACAACTTGATCTTCGTAATTAACAACTCCATCGTAAGAATTAATAACACTGGAATAGCAATTAACAACTTGCCCATGTCTAAGTCAAGCTAAACTTCTTTGTTCATAATACAGTAACGTAGCTACATGAAACCACATTCTTCATTGACATAGAGTTTTTTTTACATATTCAATGACAATTTAACGTTAACATGATCATGCCACTTAATGTTTCCTTGTCACTAAACCAAAAACATCATTTACAATTTGCTGTCAGTGTTAACAACTTTAGCGTAGGAATTAACAACTTTAGCGTAGGCATTAACAACAGTGTCATACATATTAACAATCTGTAATGCTGACAGCAACTGTCATGTTTGCAGTTGCCCATGTCCAAGTGAAACTAAACTTATTTGTTGATAATACAGTAAAGTAGCAACATGAAACGACATTCTTCATTGACATAGATTTTGTTTACATATTCAATGACAAGTTAACATTAAGGCAATCATGCCACTTAATGTTTCATTGTCACTAAACCAAAAAACATCATTTAAAACAGCATTTACAATTCACTGCCATGGTATTCACAAAAAGGCCAGCACAGTGCCAAACCGAACTCCCAAAAATATATGAGTCGGTTCTTCAAAAACAAAATACTTCGCTACTTTGTGACAAACTACTTAGTTTGGGTTGGGATTTTTGCAAGTCCTTCTTGTGTGACCGGCTTGATGGCATCTTGTACAATGATAAATCTTCTTATCTTGAAATTGTGACTCCCGCCTTTTACTTTTCGGCCTACCAGCTGGTCGGGTGGTGATAGGTGGGTGCAGCAACATTTGTGACAGTATGTTAGGCAACATGTAGTTGTTCACATCTGGCTTATCTATGGTGACAACTGGAATCATGCTACGGCTATAGATCTTTTGTTGGGACGTTATTTTGTAGCATTCATGTACAAAATCATATACATTTGCATGCAAAAACTTGATTGCAGTACAAGCGTGTGGACAAGGAATCCCCGACATTTGCCAAGCTGCACAAGTACATTGATGTGACCGTACATCCACCATTAAAGAACCATTCACTGTATGGATGCCAAACCTGTCACCTCCATATGGTTCAGCCATCATATTTTCAGTTTTCCCAACATGTTCCTTCACCTTTGCTTCTATTTTTGGACTGACCCCATTTTTCCATTTACTCATTGCTAAACTTGCAGCATACATCTTCTTCGCAACCTTCTCACGATGCTCATGGATAAGCTGACAAACATTATGCTTTCTCTCCTTCACCATCCAAGCATTGAAGGATTCCGCAATGTTTGTGGTTATGTTGTCCCAACGTTGGTATGGAAACTTGCTTCTGGCCCACTTTTCAACCTCCCCATGATTGATCAACCACTCATACATCTCTGGAAAGGAACTTTGCATGTGTTCCATTGCCCTTTCAAAACCAATTTCAACCCTTGCATATGCAATGTTGTCTAGCAACGTTAGCACATCTTCCTTCATTGCTTGAGTGTACCGCTTACCTCTGTTTAATCTTAGCATCTCTGAACTGAAATTCTCTTTCACATGCCTATAACAATAGGCATGCCTCTCACTTCCAAAAATATCCCCAACAGCTCCTTTGATTGCTAGGTGACGGTCTGACACAATTGTCAATTCAATTGACCCAACTATCCTTTTTATCATGTCTAAAAACTAAGCCCAATCATCTCTTGTCTCCCCCTTCACAATTGCTATTGCAAATGGCAACAAATCATTGTTTGCATCATAAGCGGAGGCTGACAGCAACGTTCCCCTATAGGGTCCACTTAAGTGTGTTCCGTCTATATACAACACATATCTAGCACCAGCCAAGAAGCCCTCTATGCAACTTCCATATGCGATAAATACCCGCTCAAATATGTGTTTTCCTTCTTCGGTCGTGCTATGAACCCACTCAGCCACAGTTTTGTCATCAGTTTTCTTCAACCTTTCACATATCCAAGGTATTAACTTATAAGAGTCTTCTGGTCTACCTTGTATGTCTTCCATTGCTTTTTCCTTTGCACGATAAGCTTGCTTGTATGTCAGCCGCACACCATATTCTGTAAGCAAGGTCTTCCTAATTTCATTTGGCCTCTTGTTAATATGATTCTTAATTTCACCAATTATAATCAATGATGTCAAGTTAGATGTCCCACTATTTGTCACTTGAAGATGGTCTTGGGCACTATGAATGTGTTCATTTTGAAATGTTGTCACACGTAGCAACGGAGTTGTCTTTCCCACCGCATTCGCCGTTATCTTCCAAGGACAACCATCTATTTTACATTTCACCGACATCTTGTCCTTACTATTTTTTGAATATCTGTACTCAAACTTGTTCGCAACACTATACTTGTACAATGCAGCCTTGAAAGCATCTACATATGGAAACACCTGTGATGAACCTGAAAATAACTCCCTCCATTTCATTGAGTTCAGCTCTGGATTCGGTGTCTGTGCTATGTCAACTCCACATATCAAGCTATTAAGGCTGCCACTAACTTCAAGCGACACGCCTTCTCTAGCATCTTCAATTGATACATGTTGATAATCTCTTTCCATAACCCTTGAAACCAAACTTTGTTCATACTCACCTTCCATAACCCTTTGAACCAAATTTGACCTTGGTTGTGAGAGTCCCAAACATCTGTCAACAATATATTAACAACTTCAGTTACCACATTAACAACTTTAATTACCAAATTAACAAAATACTATAACAAATAACAATTAACATACAAAATAAATTCTTACTCACATGTCCACATCATCCATTATGTCTGATGAATTATCATTCCCTTTTAATGCTACATAGATATGCCCAACCTTATCATTATAATCAAACATGTTCCCAACCTCACCATCATCATTTAGATCTATCAACATCTTCTCATCAAAGCTTACAGTATATTTAATATCACACATATTAGAATCCATCCCAAGCCATGATGATATCATCAACCTTAAATCTTCAAATGTTATCCCCTCTTTTATGGTTTTCATCTTCACACCACCTCCCTTATATTCAGATTTACCTTCAGAATTACATACAAACTTGCCTCCAACATGGAAATAACAACATAATACTTTTAGTTCTCTTGAATTACCATCAAGTGCCATTTTTTCATTCCTCCCTGCAAAAAATGATTAATTTATCAATATATCACTTTCCATATCATTTTTAATGTCATTACCTAGTTTCTGAACAACAATAACTGAGCCCTTCGATTAACAACTTCATATTTCATTTTAACATTTATATCATAGCAATTAACATTTATATCATAGCGATTAACAACTCAGTAACTCTGTAATTACAGTTAAACCATATTTTTGCTGACAGAACAAAGCATAACTCCATAAGCATCCCAAAATCCATTATCTTCCTCTCTTTAGCTTTAAGATACAATCTTAATTCCATCTCAATCTACAAACCACACACCCATTGAAAAAAACCATGAGAAGAAACACCTTTCAACTCATGAATCGAATTGAAAAAAAATGGAGATGAAGTTAGTTATGTCTTTTAACAAAATAAAAAAGACACTATATATGTACACAATATATATATATATATATATATATTTATCTTATTCCATAAAAACCTGTGGGTAAAAACATGTTATTCCACATAAACTAAGCATGTGCAGAACGTGATCAATAGATATATGGATGAAGGTGCATGATGGACTTCATCTTGGGGAAAGAACATGTGCAGAACGTGATCAATAGCATTTATGTCTTTTATCATAGCTGTTTTATAAGAATGAAGGTGCATGATGGGTCCACCACACAGCTATTTTTTGGTCATAATCTTTTCATACGTCTAACTCCTTTAAGTGATTTTTACGTTTTCATCATAAATGCCCAAACTGATTTTTAGGTTTTCACCATAAATGCAACAAGAGGAGAGAATAAGAATAAGATTTGGATTAAATAATGGATGAATACACAAGCCACCCTTACCCCGTCAACGCCGTATGCCGTCACCTCCGTTTGCCGTCAACGCCGCAACTCCGTTATCCTCCACACCCCAGCTGCGTTTTAGCTTCTAGGAGGGTGCCATTCTGCGTTTTGGCCAGAGGGGGGGCTGATTCATTTGCTCATTCAATGCCTTTATTTGCTTTGATTTTAAAGGTCAGTTTAGTCATATTACCAACATTTACTAATCCCAAAATGCTCCCTAGGACTGATTTGGGATTTTCATTTCTTTAGGGACTGATTTGTCCTTTAGTATATTGGAGGGGATTTATATGTCTTTTTCCCTTCCATTTTCCCTCAAGTGCCCTACACTTTAAATTAAGATAATTTAACATCAAATATTCCGTAATTTAAATGCTCTAGAGAAATAATAAAAAAAATGGCAATGATGACTTTTATTCAATCATATCTTTAATCCCAAGTTTATCTGATAGGAACCTACTTAAATAGTGACTCAAACAACAACAAAATTCTGCAGAATACTGAGGTTTGCTATTAACTAAGAGAAATAGGATCAAAGTTGCAAAAGGAACTCACAATGATCCTGGACAAACCTCCCCCTCACAATACATTAAGGAAATACTCCCTCTGGTCATAAATATAAGAAGTAACATTAAAAAAATTTTGGTCCAAAATATAAGAGGTACTCCCTCCGTCCCTATACATAAGGGCAAATAATTTGACTCGTTTTGTCCCTTTTTATAAGAGACTGTTCAAATTTGTAAAAGCATTTAATGAGTTTTTTCCCACTTTACCCATAATCATTCCCTCTATTTACATTCTCTTTCATACTCATTTATTACACTATTATCACATGTTTCTCTTTTATATAGTCAATTATAAATAAGGGCAAACTTGAGAAAACAAAATTATTTTAGACACATTTATCTCTCTTAACCACTTCCTTAATATATGTAATTTCACCTATTTGGCTCTTATAATAAGGGACAGAGTGAGTAATATGCAAAAGTCAAAGTAATAAATTCATCTTTTCCATTTATACCCTTATATATTAATAAATACAAGGAGGGGAGATAAATTGTGTATAATAAGTGAGTAAGGGTAAAAATGTAAAATCTACCTATAATAAATGATTCCAACATATTTTTATTGGTATGTGTAAAAACGTTAACTACCTCTTATGATAGAAACCAGATAGAGTACGGGAGAACAACACAACAAAACCTCGCTAGGCCTCTCTGATTCCAACATATTTTTATTGATATGTGTAAAAACGTTAACTACCTCCTATGATAGAGACCAGATAGAATACAGGAGAACAACACAACAAAACCTGGTGTTTTGGGAGACCCGCCTCTCCCACTAACTTCTCAAAACACACAACAATCCATGCCCTTCCACAAAGTCAGAGGTTCCTAAATATTACAAAAAGTTGCCTTTCCCAGTCCCCTAGGTAGTTTCAGCCAAACGGCTAACAGCAAACCTACAGCCACCTAGTTTTCTATTTCTTTCTCCAAATTGGTAGGAGTTTCTAGGTCAATGTTCTAAGCACCAAAAGGTAGTGTTTCATTTTCATGAATCCTTCTGGACTTTCTTTGATATGTGTGTTGGGCAATAGTAACTCTATCATAATCATAATAAATGCTTTTGAGTATTTGACCCAAATAATGTGAGAAACTTTCCGAAATTAAATATGGAATACTATTATAAAATAGGGATATTTCAGGATGCATGTAAAGATTCTTAAGAAAATTATGTAATTGGTTTCTATGAAATTCTAGACTTATAAAATATAAAAGAATGTGGTATAAGTATAACCATCTCATTGAATATTTGTTGAAAAATGGGTATATAAATGTCCAATTAGTCAATGTGTTTTTATAAATAGAAAGAGATTAGAGTTTGTTATAATTGTTGCCTAGGTCGCTATAAGTTATATTATTGATGAAAACATGACTCAACATATACAACCTTTCGAATAGATAGGTTGAGGATATAGCAACTATTGGTGGAACATGTTTAAAAGGTCAGGGGAAGGAAAACAGGGGTGAGATGTTAGTTTTGAAATTGTGATGTTTATTTATGTTCATTCCTTCTTTTTGTTTGATTATCATTAAAGGGTTCACAACACAAAGCATTCTTAATTTTTTTACCTTCTTTTTAATATTTTTTTTTATTTATCCGGTGTTACTAGCAACCGACCACTCTGGTTCGCGGGAATGTACGCCCACAATGGGAGGAATCTCGCTACCTCCAAATTATTATTGCGGCTTCCTGTTTTAATTCAATCAGATAAGATTTAATCAGGCATTGCTGCAACTCCTTCCTGCGATACTTGAAACTAAATGGAGTACATGGCATTTTTTAATGCTTCAACTTCTGCATATATCAGGCTGAAGATAACCTTGGTGGCATCTGACACTGACCTGAGAATGGGCCAACTAATAGTGAGAAGAAAGTAAGCAAACAAATAGGATAAAAAATTACGCAGCTGGAGAAGCAACAAAAAATGACACAGTGACTACAAAACAACACAAGTTACCATTCTTAGATCGCCAAGCACTTCAAAAGGGTGTTACTTCAACTCTCCCTCTTCAAGAATCCACAAAAGATTGTTACTTCAACTCTCCCTCTTCAAGAAACCACAAAAGGTTGCTACTTTGACTCTCAAAGCATACCTTACATAGCCACATAGATCTACAAGTCATGGCAAACATACATATGAAACAGAGCAGTTTGACAAGCATACGGAAAAAAGAGATTAGAACAAAGGATCATTACTGATGAAAGAGCTGTGATCTATAACACCCCATGGAATGGTGGATGGACACCTTAGATTAAATACAAGATTAGGAATAAGAGCTAACAAAAATAGGGAAAATGGAGAAACCAGGTGGAAGGGCATCAACAAGGACAGGGGATTCAAAAAGCTGTTAGTATTAGTTAAGAAAATGGAGAAACCTGATGGAAGGTCATCAAAAAGAAGAAGGGATGCAAAAGACATTTTTGAACAGAGGAGGAATTTTATGCTTTATGTAAGAAGTGGGGTCATTCTTATAAATAGGAAGCAGGGGAAGATTTTCAAATTTTTGGCGAGATTATTATTTGAAATGACAAGGAAAAATCATGGCCGAGGATGGGAGAAGAGAACATCATTTTTCTTAATTCTAATGGACAGGAGTAAAAGACAAAATGCAAGCTCCCATCTCAAAGGAAACCACATAACCATTAATGCATCAAAGATTGGGTCCCAGCTTGGGTAGTGGTATTAGATGTTTGCATTGCACAAGATAAAAACCTCCGAGTGAATAGTAACTTTTTTGTCATTTATAGTCCATTGGTGGATTAGATTTTATATTTTAGGTTGATGAGTTTCCTCTTTCCAAAGATTGGAGCCAATGAAGTCTAAGGCATGGTTCTGTTGAATTTGATTAAGCGAAGGAAAAGGTCCTATGGTGTAAAGGGGAGGGAAGATAGAGAGAATGTCCAATGCCTCACTCTTTAACTCACTAAATGTGTTGAATATGATGCCATCAACAGTTTGAGCTGTTTGTATCTCATTCATAAAATAGTTTAGAAGATGCGATCATCTGGGTCTTGAGTATATAAAAAGTTGGGAAGATCCTTCAATCTGATGTTTTTCATGCCTGGAAGCCAGTTTAATTCGTGATCCATGTACTCGTTTGTTAGGTAACTCTCATATGTATCAATCAATGGAATTATCCATTGTTATTCACAAAGATGGAGAAAAGGGCCGGTCCTTCAGGGGTTCGAACCTAAATAGATTTGATTTCTATAAAACAACCGTTATTTGAAACATAACCCTTGAGTTTGTGGACTTTTGATCCGTTTAACAAACAATAAATTTTTTTACATTTTTTCAGAAAAATAAAGTTAAAATAATAAAAGTTCTAATTAAATTACTTACATGAACTAAAGCACAATTAAGTTCTAGTACTAAAGCCTTTCCTTGTTATAAATATTATGTAAAACTCTCAAATAATAAGACAATAAATCTTACTAATATAAACCATCTAATGAAACATCTTTTGCTTTTATATCAACATCACAACTGAACTTATAAAAAGAAAAATACCATTACTACTGAACTGTCCAAAATTTTTTTAGTTTTACGACTTGCATTTATACTATATATGTTCATATAAGCATGGCAAATTGCAGTACTTATTTTAATTCAAATTAAATTCACTTTGAAGTTTTGCAGCCTATGCTTTATTTTGCTTTAGTTTGAGATGCATTACTGTCAAAACTCATAAATTTATAATGCAAACTATAGAATGACATGTTATATGACTATAATAATACTCTCTTATGTTTAAAAATATTAATACATATAATATGATCAACCATTGTTCATAGTTCAAATGAATAAATCATTATCCAAAATCTGATAAATCCAACTATTTTATGAAATACAATATTGTAACGACTAAATATTTGCAACATGCAATGTAAGAAAATTAATAATATTATCTTTATATAAATAGTTTTTTAAAAAATAAAAATAAAAGGGTACTAGGCCCTCGGCCCATTGAGCTGAACCTTAATTATTGGCCCATATGCAATTAGAATGTCAAAGTCTCCAAGTACGCCCTAATATTTTTGGGCCGAAGCGGGCACATCTCAACGGGATTAATCCGGTTTCCTAACTCTAGTTATTCAATGATTCAAGTCTTTGAATGAAAATAGGTAGGGCGTGTTTGAGTATTTGTGAGTCTATGATCAGTACCTTTCAAGGGGACAATGCCCTTATTTAGAAGAGTACGGCCATTCCACATGCCTAAAAAGAAAGATGCACTAACAGGGCTATAGAGAGCAATGGGAAGTCCAAATTCACGAGCAGCTTTCACTCTGAAGGTCATGGAAGAATCAGAAATCAAGCAAGTGACTGGTGGAACAAGGCCATTAGAGGCATTCTCATGAGGCCTCACAAGAAGCTTGGTAAAAGGAAGGAGGCAATTCCTTGCTAAAGATTCACAAAGAGAAGGCATGTGTTGGGGAGCATTAAATTCACTAGGAGGAAGACCATCAGGGATGGTTTCAAATTGAAAATCTGTGAGCCCATCAAGAGCTTGAGGACTTCTAGAGTTGAGCAAGCGTCTGTGATTGTACTCTGTGTTCACGTATGTTATATGAAAGCCTTTGGAATGAAGCACTTTGGCTAATTTCATGATGCTCAATAGATGGTTTTGAGCTGGAAATGGAGTGATAACAACATGGGGTTTTGAATATTCCATGTTTTCGTTGAGACATTTCTCTTATATATCTATCTATATATATATATATATAGAGTGATAACAACATGGGGTTTTGACCAAAAACGAGTGTGTGGTAAAGTTCGGAGGGGTTAAAGTTTGGAATACTCTATCCACAGAAATCTAACCTTCTAGTGTGCTGTGCCCCCAAGAAAATCGACTTTAATTTTCTTTTTTCTTTTTTTAATCTCATTTCAAAAGGCATCAATGAATAGAAAAATTACACTATGAAAGAAATATAATTACGATGCTATCCCACGAAATTCTCTAATTAAACTAAGGTCTCACAAAATCTCCTAATTAAACTAAGGTTCCAAGTTATATTTAGAAAGTTGTCATTGTCTAGTTAAAAGTTGTTATCGTCTAGCAAAAAAATGTTATTGACCAAGAATATAAACTCTTACTCATTATAATGTTAGGCTGGATAGTAACAAATTTTTAGGCATTTATAATAACATTATGAGTATAAAATCATTTTTGGAATGACATTATATGTGATTGAGTTGGATGTCACCTATTAGTGAGAAAATTGTAGAAAATCGTTCGAAGTGGTTTAGACATGTCCAAAGAATGCCATTAGATGCGCTAGTGAGGATGGTAGATCAAACAGTCTGGAGTCTAATTAAAAGAGGAAAAGGGAGACCGAGGCAAACACTTAGTGAAATTGTAGAGCGAGATCTTTTAATGAATAATATATCTAAATATTTGGTTTCTAATAGAGCACAATTGCATCTGTGATCTATGTAGAGGACCCCATCTAGTGGGATAAGGTTTGGTTGTTGTTGTTTGTAACAACATTATGAGTATCGTTTATAATTGTTATAAATCGTTCATAACTAACAACATTTGACTAGACGATGACAAATTTTTGGGCCATTGAAACAATATTACGGGCATCAATCACAACTTTTTCAAATCTTAGTTACTAACAACTTTTGGCTGGACGATAATATCTTTCTGGCCAGAACTAAAGATCTCAGTTTAATTACGTGATTTATTGAGATCTCATTTTAATCAGGAGATTGCGTGATACATCATCTTAATTAAAATCCTTCTATGTGACTTGTAATTAATTTTCCCTAAAATAAATATTAAAATAATACATCAAAACTCCTTCCTCCGCATACTATTCTCGCATAGAATATTATGGCTATGTTTGGTTTGACTTTTTTAGTGCCAGAAGTACTTCTGAGCCGGAGAAGTCATTGATTGCTTTTTTTTTTTTGGTTTGATTGTAGGTGAGAAGGACTTATGGGCCAGAAGTCAGTTGGGGCAGCCAGAAGCCAGAAGCTGAAAATTTTGGTTCCTGGCTTCTGGCTTCTGATGGGTTCCACGCCTTTTATTATATATTATTTAATAAAGTTGGTAGGAAAATTAGACTATTAGACTCCTAAAATTCTCAAATAAGATATTTTCTTTTAATATAAAATTTCCTTTTTATCTCCAAAAATTTACTATAATAATCTCTAATTATTTTCTCCCACAATATCCTTATTTTGATCTAAAAATATAATCTTTTAAAATTAGTTTGGTTAAAATAAGGGAGAAACTAAGCCTTTAAAATCCTCAAAAAGCCCCAAATTTCACTTTTTCTTTCTAAAATATAAGAATATATGCATATTATATATGTATTATTTAATAACAATAATATCCTTTTTAGTAATTTTTCATCTAAACTTACTTTTAAAAATAATCATCCAAACATGTTTTAAAAGTCAGATTGAAAAAAAGTCACTTCTATCATCACAAATCCAAACATAAATCACTTCTTACAATCTGATTTTTTTCCAATCTTATTTCTAAAAAAATCCTTCTGAAAAAAAAAACCAATCAAAACACACCCTATATCAATTTGTGCTTGACTTCTTTTAGCTCCTTGTCTTATCATACAGTTCAAGGCGATCTTTCAAATACGGTCTTCATCTTTGTCTTCTTCATTATTATTTTTTTTGTTGATGAATTTACATTTTTTTTGATGAATATCTTCTTCATTATTTAAACCCAAGTGGGATACATCTTAACTTTATATAGGTAGCTTGCCCCTGCTTTATATGGAGGCCCTATATTATCTGTCGCTCAAGCCTAAGAAAAGACTAAATCGCACAATCATTAGTTGCTATATGCTTGTATGAAGAAGGAAGAGAAAAATGGTAAAGTAATTCAATTTTTTTTATATTAAAGCAACAACAGAATAATTCGAATATTAATTATTCTTCCCTCAAACCAAACTACCCTTCTGGTTTCAAAATATGGCTTGAAAAAATCCTAGCAATTGATAGATGCATGGTAGTGTCGCTTACATATCGCATAAATCTCAGAGGGTTGTTTTAGTAAACTTGTTATTAATGTGAGACCTTAAATGTAATAGTTTATCTAACAAGGTCAATAAATAGTGTCATTGTGCCTTTATTTCCTGGCACAAAAAATATTATAAATTGATTTGTAAATGAGTCAATACAATTATACTAAAAAACTGAAAATTCCTTTATTTGAAACATATTTAAATAAAATTTTTGTTATTTTTATAATTTAACTATTTAATTGTATATATTTAATAACGATTTATTAACCAAAATTTATTCTTATTCTTAAAAGTTTATTATTCGAGTTCAACGTGTCAAGTATGGGTAAGTTTCG
This sequence comes from Mimosa bimucronata, assembly GCA_037074515.1. Classification (NCBI taxonomy): domain Eukaryota; kingdom Viridiplantae; phylum Streptophyta; class Magnoliopsida; order Fabales; family Fabaceae; genus Mimosa; species Mimosa bimucronata. Next base: position 25,368,278 of record CM073441.1, read on the forward strand.
ACTATTTTGAATAACCTACTTATTACTTCTAATGGGAATTAATAAAGTTGAGGTTTTATTCAATTTCCTTGAAAGGAAAATCAATATAATATTCCGTACGTCTATCTTAATTATCATAAGGGATATACTTGGTGGTTGTAGCCTTATCGACTTGTATGTAGCTAGATTATGCAAATTTGTCAACCTCACAGTTATCCACATCCACATCCACATCCACATACACATAAATATATCTGTGTGTATATTCGATTTATGTGGAGTACTATAGTATAGTTAGTTTCACTTAAAAGCCCATGATCACTACAAAAAACACGGAATTACTCATTTTCCGACGGAAATGACTTTTCTGACAAACATCATTCTATGGCTAATTTTCTCATTGCTAATTACCGACGCATTCCTTACGGAAATTCTGTTGGTAATTTAGCCACAGAAATTTTATGGCTAGTTTAGTGACGGAAATTCCGTCTATAATTAGCTATGAAATTTCTGTCAGAAATCTATAAGTATATTTTTAAAAACATTTTTTTAAAATTATATACTATGTGGCATATCCAGTGGCCGCCTATCTCTGGCCATCGGCCACCCTAACAGCGGTCCTCCAACGGCCATGTATCCCTCCTTGTGGCCGCCACGTGTCACCTCTCACATACTGCCACGTGTTGCCTCTACAAATTGTTTGAAATTGTGATGGAGTAGAAACTCGAATCATCAAGCTCCTGCGCGTATGCTGATGGGTTAACCAATTGAGTTATGAAGACTCTGTAATATCATTTGCAGACTATTATATTTATAATATTTAAAATCTCACTATTATAATTACATTTAATTTTGTATATACTTAACATTATATTTAACTATAAGGGTGTCCATCTGATCCCGATCCCGACCTTCCCATCCCAGTCCCGGCCTTCCGAGACGGGGAATTTCCATTCCCGAAAATTCCGGGACTGGGACTGAGACCGGGAAATAGGAAAGGCCCCGAGAATCCCAGTCCCGATCCCCAAGATGACTCCCTATTTAACATTGATTTAGGGCTCATTTAGAAGATATTTGGGGAGTCATCAATGTTAATTAAAGGAATTTTGAGAGCTTTTTAGAGAAAATTATGCAAATTTGTCATATAAGCTTAATTTAATTATTTTCGAAATAAATATGACAATTTATTAGAAAATTTGATTGGCATGTTTCCCTCACATTTATGCATGATTTTGATAGGTACAAATGGATATTCTAAGTTAGGAAGGAGGAGAAGAGCAAAGGAAAAGAGTGGAGAAAGCTGAAGTTTAATCGTTGGAAATTGCCTCTAATGCCATGGCGAAAATCCCTAACTCTAGAACCCTTTTAAAACATCTAGGGCACGAAAATTTAAAGAGAATCAGCCCCCTTTTAACTCTAAAACCCATTGAAACGATTAGACTCATCTGTGCACACAACTACAAAGTTAGGGTTTGCAAAATTGGAGGTTGAGAAGCAAAATTGGAAGAGTTTCTTGCCCTGTGGTGATAGATTCTTCTTGTTTTCTTTAATTCTCTGCTACTTTTGTGTATTAAACAGGGGATATCTTTGTATTTTCTGGTTCAATCCATTCATGAGTAGCTAAAGCGTTTGTTCTATGATTGATTCAAGCCTTGTATGGATTGAAACCTAATTTGTTTCCTTTTCCTTTAGTAATTGATGACTATTTGTGTTGATTTATCTTATTCTTAATGCCTCTATTTGACTGACCACCTTTTAGAGCAATTTGTTCATTTAAATTATACTCGAGAGAGATAGTTTAGGTGTAGAACTAGAGTAAATCAGACTAGACTTGAAGTTTAAATCAACTAATAGATGGTTTGTTGGTAGAATAGAGATATCTATTGACTAAGTTTTGTCAGATTAAGGTTGACTCTTAATGCATACTTTCATAAATTTGTAACAAGAGATTGAGCAAGTTTAATGAGAAGTATATAATTGATTTTGACTCGAGAAAGCATTTCAAGTACTGTAGAACCTTAGGCAAACATAAATTGTCATTTAAAGACTAAAGGAAGGGAAATTAATTAGGGCTCATGAAATACAACGGTGAGAATTAATCATAAGCTTAGTTCATTGATCAATTAAATCTTTCTTGTTTGTCTCTTTATTTCTATTTTAAAAATAGTTTTCAAAACACTTTTCTAAAAGAATTTAATTAGTTCAACTTAATTGAGTTCATTAGCCTATTGTTTGATTGGGGTTTTAAAACAAATCTCCATGGGAACGATAATTTTTATACTATGTCGCGATCCGTACTCTTGCGGGCGAACACCCAAGCGCGCGCGAGCGCGCACACACACACACACATATATCAAAAAAATTGAGCTAGTTAGCCCACACAAATCAGTCTTTAAAAAAAAGTCCAATATTGCGCAGCCCACACGCCTCCCCCTAATTTCCCAGAGGCCCAAACCAAACCCTTCATTCATGCTCACTCTTCTGAGCGGCCTCAATCCTCTCTGTCACTGCCCATTAGCTCACTCTTCTCCTCCCTCACGCTAGTCTCGTACTCAAAGAATAAGCCAGACTGAACCCTAGATCCAAAATACTTTCTCCGTCGTCCCTCTCAGCATTTTAAACAGTGCTGCCTCACTCTTCTTCTCTTCTTCCCATCGGCTTCTTCAGTTCTTCCCCTCTCCATCGTCCCTCTCAGCATTTCGATCGGCGCCGCCTCACTCTTCTTCAGGTATGATAGAAGCAAAATGAAATCTAATCCCAATCTTTGTCTTCTCACTCGAGATTACTACCCGTTTGACTAGGAAATTTGGATTGTTCTTGATTTATGGAAATAATTACCCGTTTGTCTTCTCTCTGCTTCTATGTAGTATATGTACAAGAATGTGTGATTTTTAATGTGTTACTGGAGATATCTCAATTTGGGTTTGTTTTGTTTATTCCACACGTTCGTTTCACTATTTGGAGTATGGAGATTTTGTTCTTCAAGTATATTAGATAGTGTTCATCTAATCATCTGTTTGTTAAATTGTCTCATTGGTTTTATTCCATAAGGTAATTTGGTTAAAATTCTATACATTAAATTTCTCTCTTTAGTCTTTGGTTTAAGAAATTTTTGAGAAATCACTTGGTACTACAATATTTGTACAATAACCAAAAATTGTGACTTGTGCATTTGTTTGTTCTGTGAGGTCAATTGTTTGGTTTAAGATTCATACTTAATAATGATTTAGTTTTCTTTCATTATTAATTAATTTGTGACTTGTTTTCTTTCATATTTTGGAAAGGTAGCAAAGATGGGATCTAACGAAACCATCCAACCAATTGAGGAGGATGAGACTAAAGACCAAATTAACAAAGAACAAAATGAATCATCACAAGATGAGATGGGGGTTAAAGTTGAAACAAATGTAGAAGGAGAAGAAACACCATTAAAAAGGAATAAACCCACAGCTTGCACCACTATGTGAAGTTATCTATTGACAAATCTAGAATCACTATGCCAAGTGTAATTATTGCTCAAAGCCAATTCTTTGTCATCACAAGAATGGCACTTCTGGATTGAATAAACATTTGAAGACTTGTCCAAGGAATCCAAACAAATCTAACAAGTTGAAGCAAGCTTTATTTGCGGCTACTTAATTGGGGTCTTCTAAAAGTGTGAGTGCTCATGTATTTAGTCAAGAACAATGCAGACTAGGTATGGCTCAATATATTATTTTGGATGAATTTCCTTTTTGAACTGTTGAAAGTATAGGATTCAAAGCGATGATGAGTCACGTAGAACCCCGCTTCAAAGTCCCCTCAAGACAGACAATTACTAGAGATTGCTATGATTTGTATCTTGAAGAAGCAGCAAAGTTGAAAAAGTATTTTCAACCCAAAAAAGTTTGAGTTTCCCTTACTACAGATACCTGGACTTCCAATCAAAATGCCAATTATATGTGTCTTACTGCACACTGGATTGATGAGGACTAGACTTACTAAAAGCGAATCATAAATTTTTGTGTGGTTGAAAATCATCAAGGGGATACGATTGCAAAAGAAATTGAGATATGATTATTGAGTTGAAATATTGATAAGGTGTTTGCCATCACTGTCGATAATGCTTCTTCCAATGACAGTGCTGTGGCAACGTTGAAGTCGGTCTTAAAAAATTGGAATGGTCTTGTATGCAATGGTGAGTTCTTACACTTGTGGTGTTGTGCACACATCTTAAATTTGATTATGTCTAAGGGGTTGAAGGATGTACACGAGTCAATTGAAGCCATTCAAAATGCAGTGAAATATGTACGATCTTCTCCCACAAGGTTGAGAAAGTTCAAGTTGCTTATGGAAAAAACGAAGGTTAAATCAAAGAGTTTACTTAGTATGGATTGTCCAACTAGGTGGAATTCCACTTACTTGATGTTAGAGAATGCCATTAAATTTGCAAGAATGTTTGAAAGTATGGAGTCAGATTCCGACTACAAAAAACACTTCTTTGATAAAAACTCAACTGACCCTCCAAAGGCTATGGATTTCTAACAAGCCATAGAATTCTGTAAGTTTTTGAAGTTGTTTTACAATGTCACTTTGAAATTTTCAAGATCACTTCATGTGACTTCAAATATGGCTTTTCTGCAAGTGTCAAATGTAGCTTGTGTTCTCTATAAAGCTGCAAAAAGCCAAGGTTCTTTGTTTTCTTGTATGGCTAGGGATATGCTGACAAAGTATAATAAATATTGGAGAAACTTTGCAAACTTCAATCCTTCGTTGATTATAGTAGTGGTGCTTGATCCTAGGTATAAAATGAAGTTTTTAAATTATGCTATTGAGCAAATGTATCCTATTTGTCCTGAATCTCATGCTGCCATGTTAGATAAAGTAAAAAATGTCTTGTATCGACTGTTTGATCATTATTCACATGAACTTGCATTATTTGGGACTAGGGAAGGGAATGTTGGTCAGAGTCAGGCATAAGTAGAAGGTGAAAGCACTAACAATGTTTTGACAAATGTTACTATGAATATGAGTGATGCAAGACCCCTTTAACTTTGATGTATTTGATGTGAATAAGTGTGAAGCAATTCAAAAATTCATTGCTGATATAAGGATGGATAGGTATCTTCATGGTGAGTTAGTTGATGCTCTTATTCCTAACTTTGACATTTTGCAATGGTGGAAAGAGAATGCTTCTAACTTCCAAGTTCGTTCCTTGATGGCATGTGATGTGTTAGCCATGCCTGTTTCAACCGTGTCCTCATAATCAGCATTTAGCACTAGGGGACGTGTAATTGATGGATATAGAAGTTCATTATCTGCTAAGATGGTTGAAGCACTTATTTGTGCTCAAAATTGGCTATCCTCATCCACATCAACTGTCATAAATCTTCATATTGATGACTATAATGAAGTTGAGGAAGTATTGCATGGTAGTATCATTATTTAATTTTCTTGTTTGGTCTAATTTATTAAATTCTTAATTCCCTAGTTCACTTGCACTTTGTATTTTTGTATGCAGATCATGAACCAACTTCAGCTACTCCTAGTAAACCAGAAGCACCAAAGTAAGCATGACTTTTCCTTAAATGTCTTAGTTGTTGGTGTGCTGTATAGTGTTGGACTGAACACATTAATTACTTTCTTGTTTATGTAATTCTCAATGGCGTGCTATATAATGTTTTGTTTTATGGATCAAATGTGTGTGACTTATGGCATGGTTTTGTTGGTTGTATGGATAGGATGTGACTATTTTATAATTTTTTTGGGCTTGGATTATGGATCAGAATTTTTATATATAGGCAGCTTAAATCAGTGTCTGGGCTAATGAAATTAGGCCCAATTTTTTTATTTAAATTTAGCCACTCAAAATTGTCCCAGGAATTCCCGGGTCTTCCCTGGACCATTCCGGTCCCGCCTGGCCCTATTCTAGGACCAGGACCGGGTGGACACCCTTATTTAACTAAATATATAATGAAATATTTTTAAATTATTAATATGTAATCTACATATTAATAATTATATTTTTTATATAAAAATAATCTTTTATATTCATATACATTACATTATATTTAGTATTTTAATTTTATATTTATAATAAAAATCATTTTGGTGATATATATTATTAAATTATAATTATTTTTCATTTTCCATACTAATACTTATTAATAAAAAAAACATCTTATTTAATAAAAAATTTAAAATTAAATTTGTAATAAATTTATATCTGTATATCTATATATATTAATTTTTATTAATATTTATAAAATATTTTTAAAATAAATCAAAATAATATTTTATTTATAAAATAAAATAAAATTAGCCACGGAAATTTTGTCGGAAATTTTTTCGACAGAATTTCTATAGGACATCCGTGGGTAATCAGCTATGAAAAAATTTTTGTCGGTAATTCTGTGTTTTTTAGGAGAGACTAGCTAAATGAATATGATTTTGTACTATTACAACTGCAAGGAAATCATTACGAATATGTCCTGCGGTCAATCTAATAATTACTGTAGCACCTAATTAACTGTTTATATCTTGAGCAATTATCAACTTAATCAAATCCATTAACCTATGACTGTAAAATCACTACAAAAAAGCATTAATTTTATAACAGTTCTTTTGTTGCGGTGGCCAATTAGCGTGACAAATGTGTGCCATTTGTCACAAAAACCATAAATTATAAAAAGCCACGTGATGAAATATTTGAGACATTTATGACTGTTACAAGAAAGAAACCGTGACCAATGTCGCAGGAAGTTTTGCACCACATAGTGAAAGCACTTTGTCAAGGTTTGAGAAGTTGCATTGATTTTTTTCCTTAAAAAAAATTGGAAGCCTAATGGCTTTATATTCATTTGTCATGGTTCGTAAAAACAAATTGTGACAAATGTCACGTTAGCAACGCTAGTGATGGTTTTAAGAACAAAACCATTATAAAAAGTACAACATTTGTAACGGTTTGTTCAACAATACGTTACAAATTGTTGACTGTTACAAACTGTTGTACATTTTATAACGGTTTTTGTTCCTAAAAACATTACAAATGTTCCAAAAAAATTTTAAAAAATTTGACCAACATTTATAATGGTTTTGTGTATAGAACTGTTACAAATGTTGTATGTTTGTAAGACTTTTGTTCTTAAAACTGAAACAAATGTTCTTTCTCGATTTTACCATAATAAGGCACATTTGTAACGGTTGTTTTAAAACAACCGTTACAAACTACACACTGACTCCTATATAAAGCCCCCTCTCATTTTGCACAATCCTCATACTCCCTCTCCTTCTCCTCAGCCTCTCATCTCCTTCTCTACCAATGTTTCTCTCATCTTTTTCATTCGTCTTAGGTTGTAATTTTTTCTTTAGATCATTTGTGGTATCTATTTTATACATATATAATTCAAATATCACTTAAAGTAATTTCTAATTTATTTTTGGGAAAAAGACAAATAAATACCCTCCAATTTGCAAAATTCCATTAACAACTTCATGATAGGTATTGACAACTTCATGATAGGTTGTTGTGTTGTTAATACCTATCATGAAGTTGTTAATGGGATTTTACAAATTGGATGATATTTATTTGTCTTTTTCCCTTTATTTTTTTATTTTTTTCCTTGCAGGGTTTATTTAAAAAATTGTTTGATTTTATCTCTCAATTCTTCATCTTATTCATTCCTCAGCTATACTCTCTCTAGTCTTATTATGAGGCATTAATTAAAATTTTTTTATCTCAAATATAAGGCATCAACCATCGTATTAATTGTTTTCCCCTACTTTACCATTGTCATTAATGGAGATTCAAGGTTGAAAAGGTTAAGTCATCATTTAATGAGGAATGAAGTTGGAAAATATTGTCAATTTAACCAAAATTTTGTGAAATAACTATCATTCATTGGTATGTGAGAATTGGTAATTGGTACCTTATAATAAGGATAATATGGAGCATATAAGTCATTGATCCCCATATGGGTCAATAATTCATTCCTAAATAGAAGGTGAGTGACTATCATAATAATACTCATTAGGGTAAGGTATACTTTTGAACTTTTAAGTTTACATGAGATTTACTTTAAATTCCTTAAGTTTAGAAAGATTATTTTTAGTCCTAAAAACTTAACACCGTTAATATTATTAACTAAAAAAAATACCAAGTAGGCAAAGTCAAGGGTCATTGTCTAATGTTGACGAAGCATGATGAAGTTTTCTTAAAAATGTTCTGATTTCAATAATACATAATAATAAAATTTGTTTTAAATCCTTTTTTTCATTTTATTTCATTAGATCTCCCTTTCCCTATCCTGTATTCCTGTAGATCAAAACCCTTTTGCCGCCGTCACCTTTTTCAATAACAACTAGACTTTTACTCCGTGCTTTGCATCGTGCTGCACGGTGATATTATCTTGTACTTAGATTTGAATTGTAGAATTTTCACTTATGTATATCAAAACTGAATTTTTATTTTGTAAAATTAATTTATATATAATTGTTCTATGATAAATTACTATATTTACAACTACAATTTGTAGACCAAGATGGATGGTTTATTATTAAATCTTTGAATTTTTAAGCATAATTATTAAAATTTATAATAATATAAATTATTATGCTCTCTCTCTCTCTCTCTCTCTCTCTCTCTCTCTTAATTTATATATAATTGTTCTATGATAAATTACTATATTTACAACTACAATTTGTAGACCAAGATGGATGGTTTATTATTAAATCTTTGAATTTTTAAGCATAATTATTAAAATTTATAATAATATAAATTATTATGCTCTCTCTCTCTCTCTCTCTCTCTCTCTCTCTCTCTCTCTCTCTCTCTCTCTCTCTCTCTCTCTCTCTCTCTCTCTCTCTCTCTCTCTCTCTCTCTCTCTCTCTCTCATATATACATATCATTTTCCCACTTTCTTAATCCCTAATCCCTTTTTACGTTCTCCCCCCCCCCCAAATAAATAAATGTATTTTGAAAAAATTTATCAATATGGGTACAAATTGCGAAATAATTACTATTTAGAAGCTCAAAGGTAGTAGACATTACTCATACCAATACCATTTCATGTTCCTTTGAATAGCAAAACATCATATATATCAATCTCATTTAACAATCTCTTTCACATTACATTGAATGATTAATTATTAATTAATAATTAAATGTTTGAGAATGCAAAGTTGTTACCCACAAATTTTTACATTTCTTTAAACAAGAGTGTCATCTTTAAACAAATAAAACCAAGCTCTTTCATATATTGCATAGCATTTATACCAACTTTATTCAACGTCGTTACACATTCTTAGTAGGTACTTGTCATTTCTTTTCACATTCCCTTTAATTGGAAAGTGTCTTATTTACAAAAACCAATTATTTTAACAATATATCTCTTTCATATTCTATTAAAGGATTAATAAATAATGAAAGGTCTAAGAAGCCTAAAGGTATATTAGCAACAACTTGTCATATATCTTTTTTTTTTTTTCCGAATCTGAGCTACTTGGGCTGAATCTCAGTGGATCGTGGCAGTAAGACCACTCTTCTACTTACAATACCCATTCGTGTATTTAAGTGGGCGAGCGGCCTTGCTGCCACGATCCACTAAGATTCAGCTAAAGTTGCTCATTTTAAAACAAAAAGGATATCTGAAAAGCTGTTGCTAATAAACCTTTAGGCCTTTTAAAAAGGAGAGTGTCATCTTCAAAAGAAAAAAAAATCAAGCCTTTCATATTCTTTATATATTTAAACCAAATTTATTTAACAGCCCCTACATAGTTTTATCAAGCATTAGTCATATTCTTTCACATTTCCTTGAATAAGTGTCATATTTAAGAAATAAATTTTATTTAACAATCTTTTTCACGTTCCATTAAATAATTGATTAATAATTAAAGGTATGAAAAGCATAAATATATTAGCCACCAATTTTCATATTTCTTTGAATATGAGAGTGCCATCATAAAAAAAAATCGAACCAAACATTTTCATATTCTTTGTAGCATTTAGACAAAATTTACTTAACAACCCCTTACATATTTTTAGGCATTAGTCATAGACTCATATCCTTTCACATTCCCTTGAATAGGAAAATGTTATATTTAAAAACTTAATAGATTGATATCTTTTCATATTCCCTTGAATAGGAAAATGTCATATTTAAAAACTTAGTAGATTGATATCTTTTCACATTCCCATAAGAAAATGTCATATTTAAAAAACCAGTAGATTCTAATCCTTTCATATTTCCTTAAATAGGAACATGCCATATTTAAAAAACCAATTTCATTTAACAATCTCTTTCATATTCTATTAAATGATTTATTAATAATTAAATATTTAAGAAGCCCAACGGTTTTAGCAACAACTTTTCACATTTTTTTTAAATAAGAGAGTGTCATTTTCATAAAAAAAAAAAATCCAATCAAACTATTTTATGTTTTGTATAGCATTTAAATCAAATTGATTTAACAATCTTTTTCACATTCCAGTCACAAAACTTTCATATCACACATCCCATTCCTTCTCAAATCCGTTTCAAATTTCGTGGCAAAATTCAAATTTCGTCTTAAATAAGTTGCTTTTTGTAGTGTGACTATCTAGGTTTGTAAGTTTTTCACTTAGCTTATATTATTTTTAAGTTGTAACCATGCATAAGATGGTGTCCTACCAGTCCTTGAATCATTCATGATTGCTAATTAGTTTTGTCTACATTATGGAAAGAACTAAATCTTTCTAATGAACTTACCGCAAACATGATATTAGATCACAATTTTTTCCACAAGTGACCATCTTACTCGTAATACACGTGGTCAATTAATATGCTTAATCCATCTAAAATCACTTTAATATTATTTTAATATAAGTTAAATGACGAAGAAAATTCAATTTCTGTTAAGTGCATGATTTGCAAACTGACGCAACAAAACTCTGTTCATCCAAGATTTATAATTTTATTAGCTTTTTAAATAATCCATTACAATTTGGGTTCTTTAGGAATTATAATAATGTTTGAATCATCAGCATGGGAAACAATTATAACATATTCCGATCTGTTTCTATAACCTTTTACAAAAATATTCATACATAGATGATTATACCTCATTTTTTCAGATTGTATTTATATAAGAATTTATGCAACGAATCCAACATGCTGCAGGAAATTAAAAGAAATGAAAGTCCAATAAATATAAAAATTTGAGGTTAAAATTATCTTAGGCTCTTGTTTTGACCAGCACATCATCAATCAAATTCTCCAAGTTGATGTAGGAAGAACCACCTGGTTTGGTATCCTCCTCTGCTATCTTCTTCCACCTTGAAATCCTCTGTCTCATCTTCTTCCCCTTCTCTCCTTCCATCAACTCATTCACTACCTTCTCCACTTCCTCTCTCTTGGCATTACTATTAATCTCAATCCCTATTTCCCACTCTCTGCAAGCATACCTACAATTTGTTGGTTGATCTCCTGACCAAGGCCAACATGCCATAGGAACTCCTGCACAAATGCTCTCAGTCATGGAATTCCACCCACAATGAGTCAAGAAGCCTCCAATTGCAGGGTGGCTTAGAACTTTCTCTTGCTCACACCAATTTGCTATGAAACCTCTGTCCTTAGTCTCACTTAGAAAATCAGGTGATAGAATGATTGGGCCTTCTTTCACCAGGTTAGGCCTTATGATCCATAAGAAGTGTCTCTTACTATTGGCTAAGCCCCAAGCAAACTCATGAAACTGTTCTACAGACATAATTGCAAGGCTTCCAAAATTCACATAAATCACAGATTTAGATTTCTTTGATTGTAGCCAATCAAGACATTGTGTCTCTTCTTTCCAGAGATTGGAGCCAATGGAATCCAATAATTGGTGGTTGTGTGGGATTTGATTGAGAAGCAAAGGGAGAGGTCCAATGGAGTAAAGAGGAGGAAAGATAGAGGATAGTGTGCTGAGGGCATGGCTATCCAACTCCTCAAAAGTGTTGAAAATAATTGCTTGAGCATTTTGGGCTCTTTGTAGCTCAGTCATAAGGTAGTGTAGGAGAAAACTATTTGAATCTGTTACTCTCACAAAACTTGGAATATCTTTTAGTCTCATGTTGTTCATTCCAGGAAGCCAATCTAGTTCTGTATCCAAGTATCCATTTGTCAGACAACTCTCATCTGCATCAGTACAATGACTACAATAAGTTGCTAAAAAGATGTGTGTGTAAGTGTACTTCCACTCCTTGGTATGTGAGAAATAGTTATGGTGGACTTATAATAAGGAACAGAGTGGTATTAAAGGGAGTAATTCAAAAGAATGGACAGTGAACTACGCACACAACTACAGAGGTAGTAGTGACATAAATGAAGTACCTTTCAAGGGAATGACGCCTTTGTCAAGAAGAGTCCGGAAGTGAGAAACACCCACAAAGGACACAGTACTGGCAGGCCAATAGAGAGCAATAGGAAGCTTGAACTCTTGAGCAGCATTCATTGTGAACGTCATGACGCCATCAGAAATCAAGCAACTAACTTGGGGCACAACACCATCAGAAGCAAGCTGATTAAGCCTTGCGAGAAGGTTTGTGAAAGGAAGAAGACTGTGTTTTGGCATAGAATCACATAGAAAACGGAATCGTTGGGAAACATTAGCATCAGAAGGAGGAAGACCATCTGGGATGGTTTCAAAGCGAAAATCAGGGAGGCCATTAAGGGCTTGAGCACCTCTTGCATTGAGCAAGCGCTTGTGATTGTACTCAGTGTTGACATATGTTATGTGAAAGCCTTTAGAATGAAGCACTTTGGCTAGTTTTAAGAAGGAGTTTATATGGCCTTGTAATGGAAATGGGGTGATTACAACATGGGGTTTTGAGGCCATGCTTTTATATTCAAGGCTTTGTTTGAAGCTGAGGCTGCGGATTAGGCTATAAGTATGTGAAGTTTTATTCAGAAAAGGGCAAATCGGTCTTTAATTTGTATATATAATTCACAAAAAGCTATTATTGGTCCACAATAGGGGTTTTTTAAAGTTAAGGTTTTTCTCTATGGAATATGTGGAAGCGGTCAACACAAATTCTACAGTCAACACGGTTGCTTTATTTGTTTTCTTTTGTGCCTTGCGAGGAAATTTAAGAGTTTTAGAACAATTTGACTTGGGGTTTTTGTTGAGAACTTTAGATGAATGGCTTAATTTAATTACATTTAATTTACCGTTGCTTGCCAAGGGAACAAAACCAATAATAATGTTATGTGAAAACCCATAACAATACTATAATAATGTTATTTATAAATATTTAAAACCTATGCCTACTAAGAAATTAGAATATATTTTAACTTTTTCAAAAGACTTAGGTTCTAAACGTTTTTGAAATATTTCTATTATTTTTTTTACATTCTAATCATGATATTGAAATATTATACCTAGAAGATGAATAGACTACCAAAAATCTACAAACTTTGTTTTTGAAGTGATATTTTCCTTATAACACAATTTTCCGGTGTATTAAATTCCTTCATATATGCTATAGGGTTAAGACTTGATTTGTTCCTGGAAGTTTCCCGAAGTCTTTTTTAAAAATAAATGTCACTTCATAGTTGTTAAGAAAGTCACACAAATGATTAAAAGCCTAACATGCATGGTTTGTTCACATTTTTAACTGACCGGATAATATTGGTCCATTTTTTTATCTTATTAAGAAAAATGATGGTAAATTCACCAAGCCAAACCATTTCTATTATTTGTCAAATGTTTTGAACACAAACACGAAGCCAAATTGTTTCCAAGCTCAAATTTCCATGCAAGTTGTAGTGGTCAAAAAATGGGAAGCAAGAAATTACGTGTATTTTCACTACGAATTCAAGAGATTTATAGAAATAGTAAAAGAAGGGTCACCAACAAACAAATAAAAATCTCATGATAGTACAATGACATTCAAGTTTCAACAATAGAATTCCAGAAGCAACACACAAAAAATCAATTATAAAACAAGATGAATAATCAAATTGTAACAGCAAAAGATTCAGTGAATAAGATCGGTTCCAAGCTCTCTTGATCGTTCAATGATTTCAGTAATGTTTTGATGATCTCTCTTCCTCTTTTCCCCTTCCTTTTATCTCTTCCAAGCTTGAAGTAGCATTGCTAAAAGTATGGGAAACTGTCCGGATTTTCCTCTTGTTGCTTGTCTGTTGCTCCCCTGCTTCTCTCTTATCTTTAGTTACTAATTAATTCTCCAATAATGAATTCTTTCAACCTTGGCGTTACCTTTTCCTCTAGCAGCCACGTGGTGTCTATTCGAAATAATTCCACTGAACCCATTATCAGTTTTGTGGTTTCTCGCTATTGGTGTAGGTCTTCTTGTAATGGGGTGCCGTTTGGTCTGGGATGATATATTTTTGGTTGGACTCAGGATGGTCTTATTGTCTTGTGATATGGGTTGGCTCTTGTGGAGTCACCTCTTCGGCCTAGGAAGGCCAATATCTCTCTTAAAACAGGAGAAGAATTCTGGGCTTACATAAGCTGAGACCCAAAAAGCAAGCAAAGTCATGTATCCATTATCACCTTGGTTTTCTCGGCTTCACTATCAAAGGAGTAAAAATTAATAGGTGATGTTGAAATCCGTGTTGGCATCATCAGTCACTATCTTTTTGAATCGTTTTTGTCCGTTACTGATGGATATCAATACGACTTTTCGTACACTATTATATATATTTATATACAACTTTTTCTCAGAATTGTGGATTGTGGACTAGTAGCTTCTTTTGTTAGTGATGTAAAGATCGATGAACACTCCTGCGAAACTTCATAGACTCAACGTTTAATCCCCAGTCGCAACTTCAAACAAAGCTATGAATATTAGCATTGCGTCATTTAAATGTATAATATAGGTAAACATAAAAGTAAAATTACTCTAGAAAATCTTCCCCTATTTAGGTTCAGAAAGCTTACTTTTCTTTTCACTTTTTTTTTCTATGCAATTTTACTTAAGTGTATATGATAGGTTCTTTAGGTTTACATTAAATTTCATTTTGATCATTTAATTTAAAAATTGCACTTTCAATCCTTTAATTTTAACATTGTTAGTTTCATGTAACGAAAAATGCTGACTCAACAAATTTAAATGCAGATTAATTAAAATTTAATCATGTTTTATCAAAATTTCATTGCAAAATCATTGTTTAAATGAGGCTAATTATATTAAGAATAAAGAAGTAAAATGGTTTTTTTCAAGTATAAAAAAACTAAAATAAAACTTGATATAAATTTGAGAGAAAATTGCATTTAGGACCTAAATAAAGACAAATGCATAATATTCTGCAATTTGGGAAAGAGAGTTTGGTCTTATATCTTTCTAATTTTTCAATGTATATCAAAATAACCAAGCAAGAGAGGAGTTTAGTTTGGTCCTAAACCCTAATACTCCTTAATAATAAACAAGAAAGAGAAGGTAGAAATAAAAGTGGATGATTAAAGTGTTTTGGTAATATCATATAATTTTAACCAACTCAACTAATATCCATAATATAAGCAAATTAGTCAAATATGTCTTCTATTTAGGACCGGAGCGAGCACAATGTAATTGTGAATTTACCAAGTTATCACCATTAGTTAGTTGTTAATACATGTTGCAATAGTTGTTAATATAGTTTTATTTGTTAATATAGTTTTATTTAATTGTTAATAACAAGTGTCTTGAGTATATTGATAATAACAAATATCAATTAAGACATTTTAACTTGTTAATAAGGGCATGTAACATTCTAAGTTTAAAACCAGGAAATTATGATAATTTAATCATGACTTAAGTATGAAATTGAGGTATTTAGTGATTTTGGATCAAGTCTGAGTAGATGAATTGTGGAGAATTGGTTGGGTTTAGTTTTATATGTTGGAACTGTGTTATGTAATTGCTTGAGGTATTGGAAATTTATTAATTAAATCAATGTAAGTTTGTGCTCTTAAGCCTTTGAGGTAACACTAAGGATATTGGGATTTGTACAATAATGAATCTTGAAGAGCACTAGTTTAAATGAAAATATTCTTTTCGTATAAAATGAATATGCATATAATATTATTATTTATTTAATTTTTAAAAAATTTTAATAAAATGAAAATATCTAATTTCTATATATATATATTAGTATTAGATATCAGTACTTGAGTGTTAAAGTTTCTAAATTTTTAAAATTTTGTAATAATATAATACAAAATTTAATTAATATTGTCAAATAAACCACCTAGTCATTTGCATGAGAGAAAGAGAGAACAACCGAGAGAGAGGAAAAGAAAAGCTCTGCTAAGGTTTCAATCTTGAAGCCCCAAGAGCATTTTGGAGCACCCAAAAGCTAGGTGATAACCCTTATCATGAGGTTACCAAATTTGCTATATTACTCTTTATAGCACACTACAAAAAAAACATGGAATTGTCGACAGAATTTACCAACGGGATTCCGTTAGTAATTTCAAATTCCCGATGGATTTCCGACGGAATTACGTCGCAAAAAAATTACCGACGGAATATTTTCCGTCGGTAATTTCACCGTCGCTAATTAAATTAGCGACAAAAATTTGATTCCATAGGTAATTACTGACATATTAGCTTCAAAATTCCGTCGGTTAATTGTTTAAAACTTTTTTTATTTATGCCACATGTCCCTTCTGCCACGTGTCCTCTCTTAGACTCCATAATGTGTCACTTCTGCCATGTGTCCCCTCTCAGACTCCGCCACATGGCGTTCTCCAAAATTCTCTGAAATGTGGCGGAGTTGCTATTCGAACCTGTGACCTCCTACGCTCATACTGATACCTTAACCAGTTGAGTTATAAAGACCTCGTGATATTATTTACAAACAATTATATTTATTATAATTAAACTTCCTCTATTATAATTATATTTCATCTTATATATACTTTACATTATATTTAAATTAATATATAGTGAAATAGATTTAATTATTTATATATAGTTTACATATTAATAATTATGTTATTTTTATATATAATATTACTTAATTAAAAATTCAAAATTAAATCTGTAATAAATATATATATATATATATGTATATATTAATATTTATAGAATATATTTATTAACTATTTTATATATAAAATATTTTCAATATAAATTAATTTATTTTTAATAAATAATTTATTTTTTAACATTTTTTAACAAATTACTGACGGAATTCCGTCAGTAATTTGTTAAAATATAATAAATAAATTACCGACAGAATTCCGTCGGTAATTTTTTAATAAATAATTTATTTTTTTAATGTTTTTTAAGAAATTATCGATAGAATTCTGTTGGTAATTTTTTAATATCTTTTAATAAATTACCGACGGAATTCCGTCAGTAATTTGTAAAAAAATAATAAATAAATTATTTATTAAAAATTACTGATGGAATTGTATCAGTAATTTATTTATTCTTTTTTTACAAGTTACTGACGGAATTCTGCCAGTAATTTTTAATAAATAATTTATTTTTTAATATTTTTTAATAAATTATCAACGGAATTCCATCGGTAATTACAGTCGGTAATTTCATGTTTTTTTGTAATGGCATAGTAAGACAACCTAAGTCATTTCCTCAATAACTTGGCAAGAAATTATTAACCTCATGAAATTTATGCAATTTTAGCACATTTTTTGGGTGGATTTATACATATTTTGTTATACACATGATAGGAAAATGTGCCAAGTTGATATTTAAATTAAAGTCATTGAATTTTTGATTTAATTGTGAATATTTTACCCCTTTTTATCAACTTTAGTTTTTATAGATTTCATTGCTTATTATATTTTAATTTTAAATAAGTAAATTCGTTTTGTTACTATTTAAATTTATTGAGTTTACATTTTGGGTGAAGGAGATTAATGGCCGTTCTTAATACAAACGGACTAAATAAACACTTTATAAATTTTTAAGGACAAATCTCAAACTTAATATAAATTGAGAAAACTAAATGTATATTTTAACCTATTCTTGAGATATTAATTATATATGAAAGATGAAGACAATACAAAAAATCTACAAATATTGTTTTTGAAGTAATATTTCCTTACTATTTATTCCAACGGCCTTAAATATGTGATTTATTTACTTAACCTAATTAGATTAAACATATTAGTTATGTTAGTTAATATGTTATAATTTTGCTAAAACTTGTTAATCATCTTAAATTCCCCCTACTTAATTATTTTTGAAATATCATTATTAGGGGTAATTTGGGAAAAATTGACAAAAATTAAAAATATGACCTATATTTAAGACCAAATGAACCCCTCAAATAGGTCTAATATTAATTATTAAAGATTGAATGAAGTATATATTATATGGTTAAGGTTTAAATTTTCCCAGAAAATTTTCACAAGTTTTTTATCAATATCACAATTTGTTAAGGGAAAAAAAAAGAGTAAAGTCGCATTAACAACCGTTAACATATTTTATTGTTCGGGAAGATATTATTTTATATATTCATTTTTTGTGACATTTTCTCATGGCAATTATTGATAAATTCAACGAAATCAAACCATTTCTGTCATTTGTCAAATACTCTGAATGAAGGAAAATTATAATTAAATAAATGAAAGGAAAACAACATACCTAACGGATCCTAAGTTTGGATTTGAGTCAAACTTCCGAAGCTCCATGAGTTGGTTCTAGAAGAACCCACACAAAAATTCGAACTACTGAAAAAAAAACCAATGTGCAAAAATGTGACACAGTAGAGCACAACACAAGAAAGAATATAGAGAGAATGAAAGAGTCCGAAAACTCCGAAAACTCAACGACTGGGGTGATTAAAACTGAAATGGGAGCCTATTTATAGAAGAGAGCTAGGGATATTTTGGGAATAGAAAATGTCCACCACCACCATCAATAGAAAGAATATATCAACCTCTCATTAGCAATCATTGCCTTTCTTATTTGACCAATCAAATAATTGAATACTTAATTTATTAATTAATTAATCAATTAATTACTCATGTCTGAGTCAGCAATCAACATCTTTCTCATACGACCAATTATATTGATTAATTACTTAATTAATAAATTAATTAAAAATTACTTATATTTCTCAATTAATTAATCCAGCCCATCAAAGACCAATCTGGGCCAAAAATTCTAACACTGAACATTAACGTGAAGTCAAATTTTCCCCAAGATCTCTTCAATTTCCTCGCAGGACACAAAAAGCAAGCAAATTCATGTATCTATTCCCACCTTGGTTTTCATCCCTTCACTATCAAAAGAGGAAAAAACTGATTTTTGATATTGAAATCCGTGTTCGCTTCGGTCAATATTTTTTTAGAATAAACATCTTTTTCTGTTGCGGACGAATATCAATACGACTTGAAGTCGTATAAATCTTACACATACTACTCCAAATGAGGGGAAATCGCCAACTTCGAAAAACTGACTGGTATCTTCTTTTGTGAACAATATTATAAAGGTCTATGAGCCTTTCTCTTCTTGAACTAATTCATATACTTATAGCCTGATCTCCAATCTCAGCTTCAAAAAGAGCCTTGAATATAATAATGGCATCTAAACCACATGTTGTAGTCACGCCATTTCCATTACAAGGCCATATAAACTCCTTCTTGAAACTAGCCAAAGTGCTTCATTCTAAAGGATTTCACATAACGTACGTCAACACTGAGTACAACCACAAGCGTTTGCTCAACTCAAGAGATGCTCAAGGCCTTGATGGCCTCCCTGATTTTTGCTTTAAAACTATCCCAGATGGTCTTCCTCCTTCTGATCTTGCTTCTGATGCAGAAAGATTTCATCCTCTATGTGATTCTATGCAAAATAATAGTCTCCTTCCTTTCACAAACCTTCTCACAAGGCTTAATAAACTTGCTTCTGATGGTGTTGTGCCACGAGTCACTTGCTTGATTTCTGACGGTATCATGACATTCACAATGGATGCTGCTCAAGAATTGGGACTTCCTATTGCTCTCTATTGGCGCGCCAGTGCCATTTCCTTTTTGGGTGTTGTTCACTTTAGGACTCTTCTCGACAAGAGTGTCATTCCATTGAAAAGTACTTCCTTTGACTACTTCTTTTGTAGTTGTGTGTATATATAATTCATGGTCCTTTCTTTTAATATATAATAGATCTTCAACAACTTACAGTGGTCATCCTTGTATTGGTGCAGATGAGAGTGGTCTGACAAATGGGTACTTGGATACTAAACTAGATTGGCTTCATGGAATGAAGAACATGAGACTAAAAGATATTCCAAGTTTTGTTAGGGTAACAGATTCAAATGATTTTGTCTTAAACTTTCTTATCAGTGAGCAACAGAGAGCCCAAAAAGCTCAAGCAATCATTTTCAACTCATTTGAGGAGTTTGAGAGTGATGCCCTCAAAGCCCTATCCTCTATCTTTCCTCCTCTTTACTCCATTGGCCCTCTCCCTTTGCTTCTCAATCAAATCCCACACAACCACCAATTGTTGGAATCCATTGGCTCCAATCTCTGGAAAGAAGAAACTCAATGCCTCCATTGGCTACAACACAAGGCACCTAAGTCTGTGATTTATGTAAATTTTGGAAGCCTTGTAATTATGTCTCCAGAACAATTGCATGAGTTTGCTTGGGGTTTAGCCAATAGCAAGAAACACTTTCTGTGGATCATAAGGCAAGACCTTGTAGAAGGAGGCTCAATGAATCTATCATCCGAGTTCCTGAGCGAGACTAAGGATAGAGGATTCATAGCAAATTGGTGCGAACAAGAGAAAGTGTTGAACCACCCTTCTATTGGAGGATTTTTGACGCATTGTGGTTGGAACTCCATGACTGAGAGTATCTGTGCAGGTGTTCCTTTGGCGTGTTGGCCTTGGGTTGGAGATCAACAGACAAATTGTAGGTATGCTTGTGCAGAATGGGGAGTAGGGATTGAGATCGAGAATAATGTGAAGAGAGAAGAAGTGGAGAAGCTTGTGAATGAGTTGATAGAAGGAGAGAAGGGGAACAAGATGAGACAGAGGGTTTCAGAGTGGAAGAAAATAGCAGAGGAGGACACCAAACCAGGTGGCTCTTCCTACATCAACTTGGAGAATTTGATTAAGGATGTGCTGGTCAAAACAAGAGTCTAGTATTGTTAACTTCAAATTAAAGGTTATGTGTTTATTTGGAGATTTTCAGTTCTTTTAAGGGATAATTGCACCTAGGTCCCAAGCAAGAGAATTAATTTTAAACAGGTCCATTGACAACTTTTTCACTTGTTAACCAAGGCTATTGCAGTTGTTAATAGTTGTTATTAACAACTCCTTGGGACCTATCTAAAATTAATTCTCTTGTTTGGGACTTATATGCAATTCTCCATTCTTTTAATTTCCAAGGGCATTTAAGGATTCTCGATAAAATTGTTGGTTTGACTGATTCAAAACAGAATGTAAAGCCTGTTTTATTTGCTATGTAGGATATGCTTCCGATATGTGGGGCTCAAGCTTTATTTAATTTGTTATGAGCACTGTCTTAGTGGGTCATTGATTTCGAACAATTTTTTAAGTGGTCCTTCTGGCTCAAGCTTTATTTTTTTTTTTAATTGAAAAGGAATCAAACCCACCGTCCGCCTGCGGCAACAGGGGACTATAAAGGCTGGCCCACCTACCAAGTGGCAGTAGGGGTTATTTAATTATTTTCTTTTTTGAGGGGATGTTACAAAAATTTTTTTTGAGAAAGTGGGAGGGGTGAGAATTGAACCCCCACCCCAAAAAGGGCTTGGTGGCTTTATATTGCAATATATATATACACCATCTTTCATTATTTCCCAAATTCAAATAACAGATTACAAAATTCTGTAATGGATTGCAAAGATCGTATAACGAATTATCAACTTTGAACATATTACTAATATGTCTCTATTCATTTATCAACATCGTAACTTTACTAACTTTTTTTGTTTGTTATCAGAATTAGATAAGGGTTTACCATATAAAGGATTATCAACATTAGATAATGATTTACCAACATTTATCTATTCATTTACCAAATTCCTAATTTTATCAACTTCTTTTTGTTTGTTACAAAAGTTGTATAATAGATTACTAAATTCTGATAACGGATTACTAACTTTGGATAACGGATAACCAACATGTCTCTATCTATTTACTAACTTCATAAGGTTAGTAACTTCTTTTTATTTGTTACAAGAATAGTATAACGGATTACCGAATTCGTATAAAGGATTATCAATTTTGGATAACGAATTACCAATATGTCTCTATCCATCTACCAATGTCATAACTTTACCAATTTCTTTTTGTTTGTTACCAGAGTTGATAAGTGTTTAATATCCCATTTTGGCAAGTGGCCGGTGGGTTTTGGTACTTTTTAATTAAAAATAAATAAATAAATTTGTTTAAAAAAATTTAGACATTTCCTTCTAATTTTACATGGACATTTAGGACAATTGCACTTATTTATCCTTTCTTATAGTAGTTGTATCAAATTGTCCTTTTGCTATTTGGAAAGTTTTTTATGTCTTTTTCCCTATTTTAAATCTATATTTTGATTGAATTTTTTAAAAAGGTGTTTTATTGGTAAAAATGTTATCCAAGTATAAAGCTTATGCTCTATCAAGTGAGTTACTTTTATTTTCTTACTTGAAGTTCAGAGCAAGACATTGCGGAAACTATGGAATGTAAAAATCATGTGATGCGTGTTTCCCAAGTTTTATAGCTTCATCTTTTGGATTATTAGTCATGGTCAGTCAAAGTTGGAGACTCGTGAATTTCTTGACGGCCAAGTTTGAATTGTCAATTCTCCGAAAGAGTTTCAAATCTCCCTCTATAAAACTTCACTGAACAATCTATTTTATTACATCTGCTTCTAAGTGAAAGAGCAGGATAGACATCAAAAGTGAAGATGGATTCTATGGAAAGAGGAGGATCAAAACCACACGTTGTGATAACTCCTTTTCCAATTCAAAGCCATTTGAACACCTTCATGAATTTAGGCAAACTGCTTCATTCAAGAGGCTTTCACATAACATATGTGAACACAGAGTATAACCAAAGACGCTTGCTCAAATCGAGGGGTCCTCAAGCTCTTGATGGCCTCCCAGATTTTCGATTTGAAACCATCCCTGATGGCCTTCCTTCTTCTGATGATGCTGATGCTACCCAAGATCTCCCTTCTCTTGCTGAATCTACTTCAAAGAACTGTCTCATCCCTTTCACAAATCTTCTCAAGAGGCTTCAAGATTCTGCCTTTAATGGCCTTATTCCTCCTGTGACTTCCTTGGTTTCTGATGCTGTCATGACATTTACCATTAAAGCTGCTCAAGAATTTGGACTTCCTATTGCTATCTATTGCCCTATTAGTGCTATCTCTTATTTGGGTGGTTGGCATGGGAGCACTCTTCTTGATAAGGGTATCATTCCCTTGAAAGGTATCTCATAAATTCATGGTACTCTTTAGTTTTTTTGTGCGTGTATAAATAAACCATTAATTTTACTTATCATTCTTACTTTGTGATCCCATTATTTTGCAGATGAGACCTTTCTAACAAAAGGATTTTTGGATACCAAAATGGATTGGCTTTCAGGCATGAAAAATATCAGACTAAAGGATCTTCCTAGCCATTTTACTTCACTAGATCCAAATGATCACTTACTGCTTACCTTTTCTGTCAATGAGATGAAAACAACAAAATCCGCTGATGCCATCATTTTCAACACATTTAGTGAGTTGGAGAGTGAGGCACTGAACACTCTCTCCTCAATCTTCCCTCCACTTTACACCATAGGCCCTGTTCCTTTGCTTCTCAATGAAATCCCACAGAACCATGTGTTAGATTCCATAGGCTCCAATCTGTGGAAGGAGGAAACTCATTGCATCCAATGGTTAGAATCCAAGAAACCAAAATCTGTAGTTTATGTGAATTTTGGAAGCGTCACTGTTATGTCTGCAGAACAAGTGCATGAGTTTGCTTGGGGTTTAGCCAACAGCAAGAAACCATTCTTGTGGATCATAAGGCCTGATCTTGTGGATGGAGGTTCAATGATTCTATCTCCTGAGTTTAGAAGTGAGACCAAAGAAAGAGGCCTTATAGCAAGCTGGTGTGAACAAGAGAGAGTGCTGAACCACCCTTCAATTGGAGGGTTTTTGACTCATTGTGGATGGAACTCCATGATAGAGAGTGTGTGTGCAGGAGTTCCAATGGCTTGTTGGCCTTTTTGTGGAGACCAACAAACTAACTGTAGGTATGCTTGCACAGAGTGGGGGATTGGGCTTGAGATTGATAATAATGTGAGGAGAGATGAAGTGGAGAAGCTTGTGAATGAGTTGATAGAAGGAGATAAAGGGAAGGAGATGAGACAAAAGGTCTTAGAGTGGCAGAGAATTTCAAAGCAGGCAACTGAATCTGGTGGTTCTTCTTGCATCAGCTTGGACAAATTGATTAATCAAGTGCTGATCAAAAGGAAAAAATAAGTTGTTATCATACATTCGTTTCTTACATATCTCAAAACTCTTCATTACAATCTATTCTTAAAGTGTGGTGCTTTATCATACCAGATAGATTGTATTAGCTGAGTGTAATCTTATTTAATTTTGAACATGGCGAAGAACTTATATGATGCTGGAATATGTTTGAGACCTCTTTTAAGTTGTATGCAAGTTTATCCATTAATGAGAAATATAATATTCCTCTCCTTATATTTACCATCCTTATAGACGTCCCCTCCATTTCCAAATTACTAACATATAGAGATTATATGTTATCCTTTTGCTGCTACGTTCTTATCTGAGCAGAACTTGAGTTTTATAAATGAAAGCACTGAATGTATGGTTGACTACTATTATGTTTGACTTTATGTTGGAAACGTCAAGATCATATACCTCCAGAACATTTGAAGAGTCTACTTGAGGTTTAGCTAGTAGCAAGTAACTCTTATTGTAGATATATATCATAAGTCTGACCTTGTGTATGGTGGTTATGTGATTCTATCACCTAAAGAAAGAACGTTTATAAAGCAATCAATATCATTATAACTACTAATACTCTTTCACCGATCCATATCTCGATTATTGTACATCCACCACTTCTATTTCACAAGTTACTATTCTTGAGGATTTACCATCTCCTTCAGCCTTAAAAATAAAGCAAAAGTAAAATGGCTATTATGTGACACATTTCCATTTTTAAATCAATATATATTTTGTAATCCGCACTTCATAGGGATCTCTGACAGGTTATTATTCCAAAGAAGATTAGGTACATTTCCATTTTCTAAAAAAAAAATAATAAAACCTGCCCTACCATTTGAAACTGAGACAATACAATTTGTATTTCCTCCTAGATCCTTTCTTTTCAACCCAAGCTCCACCTATTTAAAGAGATTCTTTTTCTTTGCCCATACCTTACATACCATTCTCTTTCCTCTCTTTCCTCTCCCCTGTTCTTCACAGTTTTGTCGCGTCAATTCCAATGGAGACATCAGACACCTTAATCCGGCTTCCAAACCTCATGAAAGGCATGTGCACTGAGTATGTCCTTGTCAAGGTGGATAGGATAATCTTGAAAGAGGTGTTTCCGTTTCCTCTTGGACATCCAGTAACTATGATTGGGATGCAGTCGTGTGGAGAGGGCAATGATGTGGAAGATGAAATAATCTTATGGTGGGTAGATCTCTTGTGTGAAGTTTATTTTTTATATGTGAGGGTAGAAAGGAGTTACCTTTGTGTCTTTGTCATATGTTTTCTCTTTTGAGCCATTTTATTGCGGGTAGTATTACATTCTTTTGGGTACTATCTCGCCAGAGGGTGCTTCAAAGGTGTCTACGGCAAGGTTCAAAAAACCGGATCGGGCATCAAACCGGGTGAGGCACTAGTTCAAGGGTCAATAGTCTGATCGGGGTCGGACCGGGTCAAACCGGATTATATTAAAATAATAAAATTTTATTGATATTAACATTAATAATCACTAATATCAAAATGTAAATATAGATAGGTATATATGATTCATCAAATATGAATATTTTAATGTTTCTATAGAGGGAAAAAGAGAAAATATTAGTTGATTACACATAAAAATAAATATTATTCTACAATCCACAAACTAAAATACAAATATTAAGAGCAACAACAATTAAATATTAAGTATATGCAAGTAAAATAGTATTTAAAGTATTATAGTTTCCTAATTTCTAAAATTGAGTTAAGTGAAAATTAGTAATTAGGTGAATTATAATAAAATAAATATTTTTTATTTTTTTTTTAAAAAAGGGGGCCAACCCGGTTCAACCACCGGTTGACCGGGTTGGACGGTTGAACCCCACGGATTGGGCGGTTCAACCGCCGGGTCAACCTCCATCCGGTTTTCCCCCTTGATCGGATCGGACCAGCAGCCGGTTCACGGTTGAACCAATTGAACCGGCCGATCCAGTCTGATTTTTAAATCTATGTCTGCGGAATCAATACTTGCATGCACGATCGTTATCTTCATCTGGCGCCGGTGACAGTAATGTCGCAAACCTCCAACGACTCTGTCCCTTTCAAGCCGTGTTTACATATCAGACAGTTCAATCAGTCCCAATGGAAAGTTGAGCCATGTTAGCCAAAAAAAAAAAAAAAGGTAATGAAAAAGCTTCCTTTTTTTGCCATTAAAACAAGTGAGAGAAGAATATTAGTTGTTCTATTGTCTTGCAAATGAGCATTGTGTTGCCAACCCATTATTTAAACAAGAGAACTTGCGCACAATGTATAACGCGCTTGTTCAGGAACATTGCCTTGTTCGTGATTGAGCCACCTAAAAGTGGAAATTCTCTTGGTTCATATTTTATAAGAAGAAGAAATGCATAAGCAAGGTAAAAAAAAAAAGTATTAAATTGTTAAAATATGTATAAAATATAATTTAAATATTCGTGTATTAAGCAGAAAAATTATTTTGAATGTTAAAAAAGGTTTTAAAAATAATTATAAGAATAGGGAAAAAAATAAAAATAGTTAAATGAAATGTTATGGGAATTAGTAAATATATATATCCACTATCTCCTCTTTTTCTTTTCTTTTCAAAAAACGAAAAGCAGGCTTCTCCTTGTCTTATCCACATCACTTTGGGCAAATTTTTGCCTTGTTTACAATTTTTGTTTGAAATTAACGGTATTTATGAGGTTTTACATGTAAACTTATTTTCATTTAAGTCCTTTATGTTTGAAATGATATTTCA
Organism: Mimosa bimucronata; assembly: GCA_037074515.1. NCBI lineage: Eukaryota > Viridiplantae > Streptophyta > Magnoliopsida > Fabales > Fabaceae > Mimosa > Mimosa bimucronata. The sequence continues at coordinate 25,395,395 of CM073441.1, forward strand.
AAATCTTTTGATTTTCATTCTCAAATAAGATGTTAAAACAGTACTTTACTGACATTCTCTAAATACATAAAATAAGCCCATGCCTGTTTGTATTAGGGGTTGAAGGATGACAAAAAAGATAAATAAACAACAGTATTAGGAATATAAATTAATTTTTGTATATTTTTCCTACTTAATAATTTAAAAATATTATCTCTAATTCTTTTATTACATGTTTTTTTATTATTTTACTGAGAATTAAATATTTAATAATTTAGTTAGTATATTTAAGATAAATAATTGAGGAAATTAAATTGTATTATATTTTGGTAATATCAACTAAATTGTATTATTTTGATATGGTTGGTTAGACTTGGTTGTCCCATTGACTCTTAAATTAAGGTCTCGATCAATTCAGCGTCCGGTCTAGTTTTTTTAACTTTATTTAGTCATCTTTAATCATGTGTTGAAACTATCACTACATGATAACAATTTAATATATGTAAAATAAGTGAGACTTAGGGGGAATTGTGTATATATATATATATATATTAGGACTGAAGTAATTGTGATGATCTAAGCTTAAAGGGAGAGTCCATCCCAAAAGATCAACCTATTAGCGGTGAAAGTCTCTTGAACTTACAAACATCAATGCACTTTTGAGATTTCCAATGTGGAACTCATGATGTTGTCACCCCCTCAATAGCTGAGGTCCATAGTAGATCCATGTACAAAAATAGAAAGTCACACTGGGTGAATTAAGGCCCAAACCCAATTAAAGTGAAGTTATTATGTAAATAAGGAAAATTGTGGGATAACTGTGATAGTTTTCCCTTCACAATTTGAAATTTAAAAAACAAATAACTTCTCATACGTATTATATGAGGAGTGGTTTTTATAGAGTAAGCTAATGCTTCAGTGCTCTGATTTTGTATGGGTACTTTGTGAGTCAACCGTATTCTAGGTACGCCCGAAATTCTATAGTCCACGTCATAAAAGTTCACTCCACCTCCTACCAATTAGAACCTTCCTTAGCTCTCTCTTAGAACATGAAACATTAGTGTGACCGGACGGATAATATAATAATTGAAGGGAAGTTTAGAAGGAAGATAATTATAAGGAAAGGGAGATATTGCTCATTAATGGATAGACTCGCTTGCCACTTAGAAAGAGTGCTCTCCTTATATCGGGGAGTAATATACGATCAAACATATTCCAAGGATTTCATATAACTACTTCCTTACCATATTTTTTATACTCAAATTAAAGCTAATAATACTATTTATGTCTGTGATCAAACACCGCCACACCAGACTAAGAGAATATATGGAATATATGTTGAATCATATCCTGAGATATGTAAGAAGACAAACTTAAGCTAACAACACCTTGTCTGCTTAGAAAGGAATTAACTCATCATCATCATCACCTAATAGGTCATGAGTTTAAATCCTACTAGGTGAAAACTTTGTTGATTGGCCTATAAGAACCCATATAAACGTTCTTTGAGTCTAGAGGTATACCCTGACTTTGATAACTCCTTAAAACCCAACTTAACTAAACTTTCCCTCATAAAAGAAGACAAATTCTAGGCAAATAAATATGGGAAAGTTTCACGTAATAACAACTTCGTTTGTCTTTTTGATGAGCACTTGATTAATCAATTTGTCGAAGCTGAAGAAGAACCACCAGATTCAGTTGCCTGCTTTGAAAGTCTCTGCCACTCCAAGACCTTTTGTTTCATCTCCTTTCCTTTATCTCCTTCTATCAACTCATTGACAAGCTTCTCCACTTCATCTCTCCTCACATTATTATCAATCTCAAGCCCAATCCCCCACTCTGTGCAAGCATACCTACAGTTAGTTTGTTGGTCTCCATAAAAAGGCCAACACGCCATTGGAACCCCTGCACACACACTCTCTATCATAGAATTCCATCCACAATGAGTCAAAAATCCTCCAATTGAAGGGTGGTTTAGCACTTTCTCTTGTTCACACCAACTTGCTATAAGCACTACTACAAAAAACCCTTTTAACATCCCTAATTAATGTCTGTTAATTATAAAACAGATGTTGAAAAAAAGGCGGTGACAATTTTGTAATTAAATGGAATGCTCAGGAAGAAACGACATCACTAATTAAATAAATAAATGATGTCGTAAGAAACGACATCACTCATTTAAAAGAGTGATGTTGTTTCTAAGAAACAACATCACTCATTCTAATTGAGTGATGTCGTTTCTCAGAAATAACATCACTCATTTAGAATGAGTGATGTTGTTTCTTAGAAACGACATCACTCATTTAGATGAGTGATGTTGTTTTTCTTCAGTGCCCTCTTTCCTCCCGGCCAAAACCCGCGCCATCACTTCCCCCTCTCTGAAAAACTTCCCTCCCAGCCAAAACACATTTCTGAGCCAAAACCCGCGCCACTTCCCCCTCTCTGAAAAACTTCCCTCCTAGCCAAAACACATTTCTATCTTGTTCCATTTCTCTAGCCTCACCCCTCTCCGTCGCGTCTTCGGCGGAATCGGAAACGGATGACCTCAAGAAATACTTGAAATCGAGGCTTCCTGGGGGTTTCGCTGCTCAGACAATCATAGGCACTGGTCGCCGAAAAAGCGCCATTGCTCGTGTTGTTCTTCAGGAAGGAACTGGAAAATTCATTATCAATTACCGTGACGCTAAGGTCTACCAATCCCCTCTATTTATGCAGTATGGACTTCTAATTCCCCTGTGTTCGCCACATGTTTGATAGTTTTTATATTGGGAAAAGTTTTGTCCTAATTTTTTGATTGAGTGATAGCTTCTGCATTCTATCGTTTTTAATCACTGATTTCGATGTTTTGCCCTATAGAAATTTCCTATCTTTATGTGCTTCTCAGTTGTTCTATATGTTCAGCCTGAGATCCCCCTTTTCTGTAAATGCCCGAGCCCGGGGCCAAGATGACAAGTTTTCATGGGATGTTTTTGACATAAATGTTTTCTGAATACGGGTGTTTGAGTTAGTAAAGAATAGCTTTCTACTACTTGCCAGATGCCTTTTGCGTTGTAGCTACAGCTCTTTATTTTTTTTGAAGTCACTGATAGTAATAAAAACAGAAGTGCCCTGGGCTTCAAGACACATTTAGGCATTGAAGATGCTTAGTTCAAGCTTTTACTAGAGGAGTCAGAGAATTTATTACTACAATAAAGCAACATGTTCTTCTTGTGAGGTTAGATTCTGGATATGTGTCTTGCATTTTGTTTTTGTTTTCTTTTAACTCACTTATCTATGTTTCAATTACCGATCTCTTCATGATATATTTGAAAATTTAAATGTACCTTTAATTAAGAAAGGATGGACTTTATGAGGTTTAGTTCTCAGGCTTTTCAAATAGGTATTTGAATCCCATTACTAGTTCTGATCTAATCAATGTACACTTGTTGTTATTTTCTACTTCTGGGTAGTATTTTTCTCAGCTAATCGTTTGTAGAGTTGTTTATCTTGGTTTCAAGATTAAAAGGGCGGATATCTGGAAATTAAGTGATTAAATGGGATAGTAAATGGATAGACATTCTCAGTCAGATACATTTTGAATCTGTCCTTTTCTTTTTATGCTATATTTTCCAGATCTGCAGAAGATGCAAATGTGCTCATCGTGAATGATTTAAAGAATCCTTTGCAGGTATGTGGTATGCATGTTGCGTTGTTTTGTTAGGTTTAACAATTGGGTTGTTTATGTATAGGGTCTCTAACATTATCCCTCTTATATACAAGAAAGTACACATAATTAGTGACTCTCATAATTATGAGTTAATAACTTAATATCCCTATTTTATGGCTTGAAAGGAATTTATCATATATTTTTCTCATATTTTGGCATCAAAAAGTTGTTCATCTTATGGAGAAATGACCAGAATTTGTAATAAATGTTGCTATGCTGAGGCTATATCAGGTTCAAGTAATTCTAATACTTCTTGAGACTTGTTAGTTGGGACACGGATGGCATTATGCAGAAAGTGATCCTTATTTTTTACCACCCTGCAACCACCTCATGCATGTTGGGAATATTGGATATATATAAGTATATATATATATATCAGGTCAGGGACACAAACTTTACAAAGATAGGAAGAAAGAAAAGGTAATGGAGATATAGTTGAAGATTTATATCCAAGTTAGAATAGGCATTATACATTACAGAAGGTATTTATAAAAATATGTGTACAGAGTATGCAGATTCAAAAAATCAACACTATTTTTTGTGTAGTGTAACAGTTATATTCTAGCAACATTCATATATGGGTGAAAAAAATGATCGTTCTCAGTGCTGACACATCAAGGGATATCTCTTTGTAAATGATATTGACTACAACTAACATGAGTTTGGGTGCATTGTAAGACTTTGATGAGTATGCAAAGTTGGAGACCTATATGTCTTAATTAATTCTGTTGATCTTAGCATCTGTCTCTTTATGAGTATATATGTGTAATTTTAATCTGTAAAATGCAGATGGAACTCTCTGCATGAGTATATATATGTGTAATTTTGATCTGCAAAATGCAGATGGAAATCCGAAAAAATAAATAAAACCAAAAAAAAAAGAAAAAAGTTTCGACATCTCTTATTAAGAAAAAAGAGATGTCGAAAATAAGAAACAACATCGCACGCTAAGTAAATAAGTGATGTCGTTTCTGCCAGCAGAGAAATAACATCACCAGTTATATAATAACGGATGTTGTTTCTATGCCGACAGAAATGACATCACTTGTTAACATAAAAAGTGATGTCGAAAACATAGAAACAACATCACATATTATATAATTGGTGATGTTATTTCTCTGCCGGCAGAAACGACATCACTTTTTTACTTAGCGTGTGATGTCGTTAGTCCCTAACAATATCTTAAACTGAAACTTTTGACATCCCTTAATTGTATAATATGAGATGTTAAAAGTCTGACATTTAACATCCGTTATTTAAAGTGATGCTAAAAGGTCGACTTTTCAACATCACTCAGATAGACATCCCCTACGGAACCGATGTTAAAACCCTTTAATAACGGATGTTAAAACCCTTTTCTACAGTAGTGAAGGTCTCTTCCTTTGGTCTCACTTCTAAACTCTGGAGATAGAATCATTGAACCTCCATCCACAAGGTCAGGTCTTATGATCCACAAGAATGGTTTCTTACTGTTGGCTAAACCCCAAGAAAACTCATGCATTTGTTCTGCGGACATAACCTTGACGCTTCCAAAATTCACATAAATAACAAATTTTGGTTTCTTAGATTCTAACCATTGGATGCAATGAGTTTCCTCCATCAACAGATTGGACCCAATGGAGTCTAAGACATGGTTCTTTGGGATTTCATTGAGAAGCAAAGGAACAGGGCCTATGGTGTAAAGAGGAGGGAAGATTGAGGAGAGAGTGTTCAGCGCCTCACTCTCCAACTCAATAAATGTGTTGAAAATGATGGCATCAGCGGATTTTGCTGTTTCTGCCTCATTGATAGAAAAAGTAAGCATCAAGTGATCATTTGGATCTAGTGAAGTACAATAGCTAGGAAAATCCTTTAGTCTGATATTTTTCATGCCTGAAAGCCAATCCATTTTGGTATCCAAAAATCCTTTTGTTAGATAAGTCTCATCTGCATAATAATGGAATCACAAAGAATGATAAGTAAGAGGATAAAGGTGCAATTTTAGTAATGAACAATAACGCCAAGTGCTCTCAGCAGAAATTAAAGAGTTGCACAAATTAATGAGTTACCTTTCAAGGGAATGATACCCTTATCAAGAAGAGTGCCCCCATGCCAATTACCCAAGTAAGAGATAACACTAATAGGGAAATAGATAGCAGTAGGAAATCCAAATTCTTGAGCAGCTTTAATGGTAAATGCCATGATAGAATCAGAAACCAAGGAAGTAACAGGAGGAACATAGCCATGAGAGGCAGAATCTTGAAGCCTCTTGAGAAGATTTGTGAAAGGGATAAGACAGTTCTTTGAAGTAGATTCACAGAGAGAAGTGAGATGTTGGGTAGCATCAGCATCATCAGAAGAAGGAAGGCCATCAGGGATGGTTTCAAATCAAAAATCTGGGAGGCCATCAAGAGCTTGAGGACCCCTCGACTTGAGCAAGTGTCTTCGGTTGTACTCTGTGTTCACATATGTTATGTGAAAGCCTCTTGAATGAAGCAGTTTGGCTAAATTCAAGAATGTGTTCAAATGGCTTTGAATTGGAAAAGGAGTTATCACAACGTGTGGTTTTGATCCTCCTCTTTCCATAGAATCCATCTCCACTTTTTATTTCTCTGTGTGTGTGTGTGTGTGTGTGTTTCACTGTATTGGAAGACTCTGTTAGAATAAGCAGAGATAATGGGATTAGGTTGCAAAGCTTAATTTATAGAACAAGACTAGGGACACTTTTGTAGAAAAGTGCTGTAAGACAGCTTCCTAGAACGTTCTCCAAAACATGTGGTGCGTGTTTCCTACGGGGTCAAACATGGATTTATCTCCTAGTTTTATCTGAAAACCATTTGTACTGGTACTAAATATAATACTTGTTAAGATACTGAATTGAATATAAGATTCAAATGACTTTTTTTAAAAAATTAATGAAGTTAAATTAGCCACTAAATCATAACGTATTTTGTATATTATTAGATTATATGTTAGCTTATAAGTCAAATAAGTTAGTTTAGAGAAAAAATTCAAACAAATCAATTTATTAGTAACTTATTATGCTTTCTTAAAATTCTCCAAAAAAGTCAACTAGGTCCTGCATTTAGGACTAGAGGAAGTACCTAGTTGGAGATGTGAGTTTATTCTTAAATATAAAACATCTCTCTACTTTCTTTAACATTTTTCTTAAATTATCCTTATTGACAAATACATCTCTTATTTAGGAACTATTTTAAATAGGAAGAATTTTGATTTTTGCTGCCTAGAGCCAATAGATAATTATTATCAATATTTTATATATTTAAGAGGACAAATTTAGAAGTACCGGTTACCAATAAGGTGACAGGTTCCCAGGATGATGAGCCCATGTTTTATGTATTGGGCGTTGAAAGTCTATTAATTTAATTTAATTTAATTATCGAGCTCAATTTGGTAGAAATCAATCTTCCAAATATAATCTCTCTACTTTATGTTTTAACAAATATTTTCTCTACTTTTATGTTTTAAAAATTTTGTTTTAACCTATTTGGTAATATATTTTGTTTATTTTTATAATTAAATATTGAACCTACTTTATCTTTAATGAAAACAATTTAATCGCCATACGAGCTCCGGCGATCAGTCATCAGCTGCCAACCTACCAGAGTGGCCTCTGTTGACTTGCTAGCCGTAGCTCCACCAGGAAATTAAATAATTGTTTTTGAAAAAATAGACACTTGCAAATGGGCAAGTGTCAAATTTGAAAGTATCAATTCTTTGTGAACAAGTACACCCAATGTCATTTGGTTTGAGTTTTGTAGCCCAATGTCTAACTCTTATTAAACAAGTGTCTAGTGTCTAATTTTTGGAGGATATAGTTCCATGGACAAATATCTAATTTCTGGTGGCTAGAGTTGTGGTTGAGTAGCGGTCGATGACCGATCCTCGGAGCTCCAATAATGATTCATCATTTGTTTTAAAAAAATTAAGTAAAGGAATGTCTTTTGACCCATCAAACTTAATTTCATTTTGCTTCATGGGGAAGAGTGAAATTTTAAAATTTTTTTGGGTTGATTGAAATTTATTTACTACCGTGGGAGTTAATTTAAGTGGTCGCTATATATATTTTCCTATTGCGCTTGAAACCATTGAGTATAAAATAAATATACTAGTTCATTAGATTTTTAACTTAGTAACTTTAATTTTGTTTTGTGGGTTATGCATAGTTTGTCATTTATGTTTTAATTTTGTTTTGTGGGTTATGCATAGTTTATCATTAATGTTATATATACTTGTGTTAATCTTTTTTACTTCAATATCTTACATTAATCATAACTAATTTTATTCTAAGTTGATCATGATTCTAAACCCTAGCCATTAGCAAGAAACATTTTTTACAGATCATAAGGCCAAACCTTGTAGAAGGAGGCTCAATAATTCTATCTCCTCAGTTTCTATATATGAGACTAATGATAGAGGCTTCTTAGTTAACTGGTGTAAACAAAAGAAAGTGTTGAACCACCCATCTATAGAGGCTTCTTGACGCATTATGGTTGCAACTCCATGATTGAGAGTATTTGTTCAGGTGTTCCTATGGCATGTTGGCCTTGGTTTGGAGATCAACCAGCAAATTGTAGTATGCATGCAAATATTGGGGAATTGGTGATGATGATGATGATGATGATGATGGAGATGAAGTGAAGAAGCTTGTGAATGAGTTGATGGAAGGGGAGATGGGGAAGAAGATGAGACAGAGGATTTCAAGGTGGAAGAAAATAACAGAGGAGCTAGGAGAATTTGATTAGCTATGTGCTGTTCAAAACAAAAGTCTAAAATATTTTTAACCACAAACTTTTTGTATATAAGGGAATTTTCATTTCTTTTAATTTCCTTGAGCATGTTTGGATTCGTTGCATAAATTCTTTTACATATGCAATCTAAAAAACAAGTGAGTTATATTCATCTATGTGAATATTTGTTGAAAATGTTATAGAAACGGATCAAAATTTGTTATAATTGTTGTCTATGTTGATGATTTAAAAATTACCGTAATACCCAAAGTACCCCAAAATTGTAATTGATTATTTAAAACATTAAAATGATGAATATTGGAAGAATAAAGTTTTGTTACGTTGCATCAGTTTGCAAATCTTGCACTCAACAAAAATAGAATCTTCTTCATCATTCAACTTATATTAAACTACTATTAAAGTGATTTTATATAGACAAAATACATTAGTTAACTACATATCACTTGTAAGATTGTCACTTGTGGCGACCTAACATTATGTTTTGGGGTAAGTTCATTGGAAAGAGTTAGTTCTTCCCCTACTATAGACAAAACTAATTACCAATTATGAGTGATTCAAGGATTGGTAGGACATCCTCTACGCATGATCATGACTAATAAACAGTAAAAGTGAACAACTTATGAACCTAGCTGGTCATATGACCATGTACCAAAGATGCTTTACAAGGTTTTGATACAATACTGTTAATATTTAGTAATTTAGCATATTTCATACACTTTTCACATGATTAATGCTCATTTGTTTGATGATTTAATTATTTAAAAAAATAACATGTGAAAATGTGTGATATCTTCTTAGCATTAAATTGAAGAGAACTAAGGGCCCGTTTAGTTCACAGAAAATATTCGGGCAAAATGGAAAGGAAAGGAAATAAATGGAAATGAATGGAAAGGAAAAGAAGGTTGACGTGTTTGGTACGCACAGGAAAGGAAATGAATGGAATTGAAAATTTTATGTTTGGTTGGTTAAAAATGGGGGTAAGGAAACTCAGAATCTATGCAAATGACCATTTTGCCCTTAATGAGTATTTATTAATTAAAATCACTAATATTAAATTTAAAAATATTTAAAAATTATATTATCATAAAAATAAATGAATAAATTATTTTTATTATTTATAATTTTAATAAATATTAAATTTTAATAAAAAAATTTAATTTGCATAAGTAAATATTTTGGTAAATACAAGAATTACTTATAGATTTTAATTTTTAAAAAAATATTGATATCATATGATTAAAAAATAACTAATTATATTTAAAAAATACCACCAAAATAAATCTAGTTTAGATATAGAAGTTACTTACTACATATCTAACAAATTAGTTAATAATTAAATGAAACGAATAATAAATTAAGAAATGAATAATGCCTAAAATATAATTAGATGGTGAGAATTTTGTGACTTCAATTACTGGGTGTATCCAAAAATTTCTCACTCACATCCTCTTAAAGCTTCGACGACTTCAATTCAAAAAAAAAATTATCTCTCGTTTTCTTGTGCATACTCTCTCATTCAAATATTTAAACTTACATCTCAAATCTCAAATACTTTTCATATATTTTGGATAGTTACAATAAATAAATATAAATATTAAATATGAACAACAAAATTTGAAAAAAAATTATATTCACTTCAAATTTATATTCAGTAGCTAAATTCGATTTTGAGCTCCCAAATTCGAATTTGATTGCCTTGGATTCGAATTTGATAAGCTTAAATTCGAATTTGATTACCCATATTCGAATTTGATTGTGTCCACATTCAAATTTGAGTGCTTCAAAATATTTAAGAAATCCCAATGACAACTTAAATGTAGATTCATAGAATTTTACAATCATATTTTAAACCCAGATTTCATCACACAATCAGATTTTAAAGGCAATAATGTTAAAAAGAAATCAGCCTCTTCTCTCTCTCTTCTCATCTGCATTAGCAAATCATTTTAAAAATTTCAAGACGGTGGCGGCAAGTTTCAGATTTCATCAGTGAGAGAGGTGATGGGAAGTAGTTTCGACATCAACTTGCCGAGAAAGTTCAACATTGATGTGGTAGGGGTAGATTGAAGTTGATGGGAAGCATAATCGGCGCCGACGTGGTGAGTTGTTGAAGAAGAAAAATAGGACGAGGAGAAAGAGGAAGTAGCTTTGAAGGCGAAGATGAACAGTAACAAAGAGGGTTAAAATCGTCATCTGGTATTTCCCTCATGTGCAGGAAAATAGAATCCCACTAATATAGGTGGGAAGGTGCTTTCCCATGTTTAAAGGAAAATAGGTCCTCGACCGGAACGAAATTTGGCAAGCATCCGCCAACCAAACGCATGAACATTATGGAAATTTCATATTTTCCATTTCCATTAGGCAGTTTTCTTGCAACAAAACGGGGCCTAATAGAATCCAGCTTCATTTGGTAGGGAAAAGATCTAGAAAGAAGACCATAGGAGCTAAAAATAGGGCAAAAAGGCATAGTTAATAGGGGTCACCCACTGTCAAGCTCAAGGATGTTTGTCGTGACGAGCAAGCAACCAAGGAAGTGCACCTCTGTATCATTCGCATGGTGAACACACTAAAATGGAAATGCCCACTGTATCGTTCATTTCGACAAACATAAATGTTCATCGTGGCGAACATTGCACTACTATAACATCCCAAAAATCTAATTAAGAATTAGTAGTAAATTAAGAATTTATTTTTGTGAATAATTAATGAGTTTTGAGAGTTTTATAAACAAATTTAGGAAAATAGAAGTATTTTGGGGATTTTTAAATGCCTAGTTTCTCCCTAAAACCTGAGAAACTTAGAGTTAGAGAAATTATTTTTGGACCCAAAAGAGATCCTAGTTGGAGGAAAATCTTAGTGGATATTTAGAATAAATTTTAGAAATTAAAAGGGAGATTTTTTTTTGGTGAAGTGGAGAAAAGGGAGATTTTAACTCAAAGAAAAATATCTTATTTTGAGAATGTAATGACTACTAGTAATTTAATTATCATAATTATTTTTATTTATTTACTTCCTTTCAATTTCCTCTTCTCTCTCCCCTCACCCCCGCTACTTCCTCCTCTATTCCCATAACCCTTCTTCACACCCTCCCTTCTCTTTCACGTAGCCGAGCGATGAGAGGGAGAGCAGAGGAGCAGCGGCAAGTGCGCCACCGCTAGCGTCGACAATGGGAGGGGCGACCCTCTCCCTTATCTCATTCCTTCCGCCCTCAAATCGCTTAAAGAAAGGGAGTATAGAGTAGAGAAGAGAGCGATCGAGGGGGTGTGGGTTGGCGGTTTTAGGTGTTTTCTGGCAACCTCAAAGAGTGGGTAAGCCTTCCTATTCCTCCCTTCCATCCTTCCTTCTTTCCTGTATCCCTCCTCTGAACTCATGTGTGTGCTCGCTCGCATTGTGCGAGAGAGTAATAGAGAGGGTGATGGTAGTGATTTGGCTATCGATTCTCAAGTGGTTCTAAGGAGTTTTTCGGCCACCTTCCAGCTAATTTGAGGAGTAAGCAAGCTTACTTATACTTCCCCTCTACCTTGTTCATGATTTTATAGTTTTCAAAGAAAAGATTTTAGGGCTTTGATTGATTTTCAAACTTCTAATTGCTTGATTTTAATTTGTTAATTCCTAAATGTTTATTGAGGTTGTATTGTGGTGATAATGTAGTTAATTTGGTGGATTTGGTCCTAGGTGATACTTTGCATGCTTATGATTGGATTAAGTCAAGTTTTGATGTAGAAATCCTTTGAATATGAGGTTTTAAACTTGATTTATGGTTTCTAGCAGGATGTTGAGATTCAATGATAATGTTTGTTGAATTAAATTGGTTGGATTGAAGTTTAGGGGTGCTTATGGGAGAGGTAGGTGTTGGAATTTTTATGATGGCTGGGTAAGGTTGAGTCAAATAATGAAAATAAAATAGTGAGATTATATTGGAGGTAGGTTGATAATGAACAATGAGTTGGTTAGAATCTTGGGTGTTCAAAGAGAGGGAAATTTAATTGTAGGCTTGAGAATGGATGATTGTGATTATCACTACAAAAAACACAGAATTAGCAATGGAATTTACAAACAAAAATTCCATCAGAAATCCAATTTTCCAACGAATTTATCACGGAAATGAGTTTCCCAATGGAAATCATTCCGTGGGTAATTCTTCGGTGCCTAAATGATTTAGTGACATAAATTTAGATCCATAGCTAATTACCGATGGAATTTCCGATAGAAATTCCGTCGTTAATTTACCAAAGGAATTTTCTGTGGGTAAATTTTTTAAAATAAATGCAACATGGCTATCGTTGGCCACCACTACCAGCCGCCTGCCGGCCACAGTCTTCGGTCGGCTGCCACACGTCACTTCTACATGCCGTCACGTGTCGCCTCCACAAATTGTCTCCAATTGTGATGAAGTGGAGATTCGAACCCCCGACCTTCTATGCGCGTGCTGACTCCTTAACCAGTTGAGCTATGAAGACCCAGTGATATTATTTGCAAACTATTATATTTATAATATTTAAACTCTCATTATTATAATTATATTTTATCTTATAATAAATTTATATATATGTGTACACACACACACACATATATCAATTTTTATGAGTATTTATAACAAATTATGTATTAAAATAATGTAATTATAAAGTATATATTAAAACAATATATTATTAAAAATATTTAATAGTTTACCTACGGAATTTCTTTGGGTAATCAGTGGGTAATTACCCATGAAAATATTTCCGTCAGAAATTACAGTAAAAAATGTATTCCGTCGCTAATTAACTGTTTCTTTGTAGTGAATGTTGTACTTTGGCTAAGGCTGGAATTGTGAAATTAGGATCATCAGTGGGTAAATTTTTTTTAATTTTTTAAAGTAAATGCAACATGGCTGCCGCCGGCCACCATCTCAGGCCTACTGGCCACCATCTCTGGTCAGCCACCATGTGTCGTCTCCGCAAATTGCCTCCAATTGTGACGAAGTGGAGATTCGAACCCTTGACTTCGTGCAAGTGTACTGATGCCTTAACCAGTTGAGCTATGAAGACCTTATAATATTATTTGCAATATATTATATTTATAATATTTAAACTCCCATTATTATAATTATATTTTGTCTTATATTAAGTTTGTGTGTGTGTATCAATTTTTATGAATATTTATAACATATTATTTATTAAACTAATGTACTAATAAAGTATCTATTAAAATAATTATTAAAAATATTTAATAATTCACCCACGAAATTTCAGTGGGTAATTAGTGCGTAATTACCCATGGAAAATTCCATGGGTAATTACCCCATAGAAATTCCATGGGTAAACTCTTGCAACGGAATTTCCATGGGTAATTACCCACATAAATATTTCTGTTAGTAATTTTTTGTCAAAAATTCCATCAGAAATTACCGACGGAAATGTATTCCATCGGAAATTCCGTCACTAATCAACTGTTTTTTGTAGCGGATGTTGTACTTTGTCCTAGGCTGGAATTGTAAAAATTAGGATATGTAATGAAGAAGGAATGTTGATTGGTGAAATTGATGGTATTGTGGGAATGAAATGAACTATGATTAATGCTTTAGAATGCTTTCTTTAGGTTTGAATGGTAAAGTTGAAACAAGTGATGAAAAGGGCATATTGAATTGAGGGTACAATGGCATAGCGTGACTGTAAAAGATTGAGATTAGTAATTAAAAATGTTTTCTTTAGCCGGGAATTGGAATTGAATGGTAATGATATATGATGTTGTTATGTGAAGAAGTAAATTGATCAATTCTTGATTTTCCTCATCAATAGTAGGAGTTTTAGTACATTAATAGATGTAGTTTGATGATTTGAGTTGTGTTTTTGTTGTATAATTAGTGACCTTATAAGCCTGATAGGAGTTTAATTTAACTAAATCAAGCGTGTAAATGTAATTGAGGCATGAATGTTCAATTGGGATTATAGACGGGAATTCATTCCCTAATGATGTTTGAACACTTGGTTAATGAAATTAATCATGTGTATATTCATGTTATTGGTGATAGTAGACACCGGTGGATCGAGTTGAGCTCGAGGATTGTGCTATTCTGGTATTTTATTTTTCTTTTGGCAAGTTCAAGTAACCACTCTCACCTCACTATTTAGTAGTGTGTGATATTAGTTGGGATTTTTCCCAAAATGGCAAAATCCCTTTTTATTTATGTATATGATCACTAGTACGTAAGTCAAAATTCAAACTGTTTATATTAAAAAGTCTATTAGGTACCTTTGAAATCCCTTCGATTCTCATAAGAAATATCAAGAGTTTTCTTATATTATATGTAGTATCCTGGCTGGCTGTTGTATGGCGATGATTCTATTGATATATTGAGGGCATAAATTTGTGATTTGGTACATTTAGAACTGAGGTATATATTGATTTTGAAATTATTTCATACGTATATATCCTGGAAATACTAGAAGGCTAAGTGCCTAATTATTAATGTTGCATACCCATGTGTTGTTGTGATGATTTGCTTGTGTGTGTGTGTGTGACATCGGCGGGTCGGGATATTATACCATGGTATGATGAGGTACCCTGTTGAGTCACATGGACTAATGGGATATTTTAGGGGAGAAAGCCCCTCAAAGTTTTAGGAAGGGTAAATAGTCCATTCTGATCCGTATTACATCTTTAGGGAGAGTAGAGAGTCCCTCCTAACCCATACTGTGGTTTCGAGGGCGAGTGGAGAGTCCTAATGGGTTCCACTGTGGTTTTAAGAAGGGTAGAGAGTCCCGTCTGGTTCAACATGTTTCTGGTTCTATGATAAGTAGAGTCCCGTATGGTTCCACTTATTTCCTGCGATTCATACAAAGATCTTTAGGGTGTTTGTGAATATTTATGAAATTGATTTTTATATACATTATATTGACTTTTAAAGAATTTTGAAAAGGAATTGTAAACTTGAGATGTGCATTTACTTTATTACCTGTCCATGGTTTAGAAATATATATATATATATACATCTACTTGACGATGTATAAATATTTTATGAAATGTGGTATCCCTTTAGGTGCTCTGCTAACCCACTCACACTCTTGTATTGAGTTAAGTTGTGGATACTGAGACAACTTTGTCATACCCTATCGTTGTTTACATTTTTGTAGGTGATCATGCACGGACCAGGACTAAGAGAAAGGGGATGATGTCAAACGGTTTGCTTGGAACCGATGAGTCAGCCGGTGGATTTATTTTGGGACAGTATATTGCCACGTATAGGCTTGCATTCAATTCCACATCCTTTGTTTGAGCTAATAATGTATTTTAGATATTTGTTCTAGTCATGGTTATTAAGCTCGGTGTTATTCTGAAATGTGGATTGAGCTGTATTGTATACAGGGATTTATGCCTTAGGCCACATGGTGTGATTAATTATTGATTAATTATACAGATCTTATTTAATAACCATGTTAGATTAATTCTTTCTAATGTTGAATGTTTGATTGACGTAATGTTAGGGGTACAGGTTGTCTTTTAAATAACCATGTTAGGTGGCCTCCTTTTCAAACATGGTTAGCTGAACTATTTGTCAGAGTGATTTTTATTAACCATATTAGGGAAATTATTTTTCTAACATGGTTACTGGTTCTATTATCCGTGATAGTCTTTATTGTATTAAGGTCTTACTTTTCTATCATAAATATTACCTTGAATGATTAGAAATATCTTTTTCTAACTATGATAAGGGTATTGTTTTAACTATATGAAAAACTATTTTTCCTATCATAGTTAGCAGTGTAATATGATTAGATTTAATTTCTAGTGTGGTTTAATTATAATTAGTAAGTAGAACTTTACAAGTACATCCATACGTTTTCAATCTCAACTCTTATTCAAAAATTGAGCATATAGTTTACAGTTTGGGTCAAAGAGACAACTCATTTGGGACGAGTTTAGGAGCTAAGAACACTTGAAAAAGAACTTGGAGCAAGATTTGGAGCTTGAAGAAGAAGATTCTTTGAAGCTTTTATAGAATTTCTTTGTTGGTTCCCTCCTTGTCTTCTCATATCCCTTGCATTTCCTTTTGTAATTTCTGAAGTGGATATGCTTACATTTGTGAATCTTGAGCTTATTTTCATTATGTGTAGCTAAACTCCATCTCAAGATTTATTTTGAATTTTCGTATAGATTCATGCTTGAATCTCTCTTTTTTGATAATTATTGATGATTATGCTGTGGATTTGACTTGAGTATAATCATTTCTAAGTGGATAGCCAACTCTTAACTTATTTGCATAATCAACAACTTGAGAAAGCCTAATTAAGCAAAGAACTAGGTTAGATTCAAATTTGTTTTGAAATTCTTAGTTGGAATTAAGGGTTTGTTAGTAAGATAAAGATATTAACTAATCTGAGATAAAGATATTAACTAACTAAGCTTTGTAAAATGGAGGTGATGTTTAAAGACTAAGTGACATAAAATGTAGTAAGATATTATGCATGTAAATGTTAATTAAGGTTTGGATATATTTGAGAGAGTTATTCGAATAGGTAAAGACTTCAACAAGAATATAGTGGTTATTAATAACCATTAGGAAAGGAACGATTAAGTATTATAAAATACAAAGTGGATAAATAAACCTAGGATTTTCTTATTCTGTTGAACTTATTTCAAACATCATATTTTACCGATTCCCACTTTTATTTCATTAAATTTTATCCAACCAGCTTTTTGATTACAATGAATTCAAAGAACTTGCTTATCACTTAGTCCTTATAGGACAGCAACCTTTACAATTATACTACTAAGCTTCGCCCGTGTATTTGCTGTAGCAAATGGGCGAACTAGTATACACTTTTTTAACATTAAGTTGGAAAATTATATTAACTCAATTGACAAAGTTTAAATTCTAGATTATGGATAACATTTCTGCGGTGAAACATTTTTTTTAAAAAAAAATTAATCAGAAGATTAATTTAAAATTTTTTCTAACTTAATGTTTAGAATTAAAGACATTAATAAAATATACTCCTACAATTTTATCTCTACTAAATAGCTTGTAATAAATATTTAATTATCAACAAAATAATAAAATGTTTAATAAAGCAGGTTAAGAAACAAGTTTAAAATTTAATTGAGTTGAATAATTCAATCAAAAGACCTCCAATTGAGAATTGAAAATTCAAACTCGGCCTCTAAGAAATTCACGAGTTTCTAACTTTGACCGACTATGACCATCAGTCAAAGAGATAAAGCCATGCGATGCATGCACCTTTTCTTTTTTTTTTTTTCTTTTTTTTTTTTTTTTTTATATACATACTTTGCGAAACACGCATCATGTGATTTTGCTGTCTTTATGTTGTCTCTCTCAGTCTTTCTAGTAAGCTACAGTGCTCATGATTAATGAATAATCTCTCTCTCTCATGAAAAACAATCCTCGTTTCCATACTTTCTATTGTTTTGTTTACGCAACGTTTTGCTCGGAACATCAAGTTAGAAAATAAAAGCAACTCACTTGAAAAAGTTGAAAGCTCTATACTTGGATAACATGTTTACTAATAATTTTTTTTTAAAAAAGAAATCAATCAGAATATAAATTTAAAATATATATTATAAGTTAATGTTTAGAATTGAAAATACATATAAAATTTCGACCAAAAATATATAAATAAAATATATTCTACAATTTCAAAATTTCCCTAGACGTTGTTTATCTTAAATAAATATTAAATATTATTTTTTAAATCTTTAATCATCAACAAATTGATAAAAATATATAATAAAATAGGTTTAGATAAAAGTTTTAAAATATAAATTAAAGTAAGAAAAATATTCAAAAATTGATTTGTATTTAATTGAGTTCAATGATTAAATTAATAGACCTTCAACCCCTAATACATACATGGTCTTATTCTATGAATCTGTCAACTTCATCCCTGGTCCCTGGACCTTTTGGGGGAGAAAACACTACTACAAAAAGCCTTTTTTATGTCACCAATTAACGTCACTTATTTAAAAATGTGACATTGAAAACACACAGGAAAGAAACAACGTCACACTTAAAATTAAGTGTAATGTTAAAACTTTTCACGTCACACCAAAATTTTGGTGTGACGTTGAAAGTGGTTTTCCACGTCACACTAAAATTTTGGTGTGACGTGGAAAACTTCCCCTCCTTTTTTTTCATTTCCCGCCCCCCCAATTGACGTGGAAAACTTCCCCTCCTTTTTTTTCATTTCCCGCCCCTACCAATACTTTCAACGTCACACCAAAATTTGGTGTGACGTTGAAAGTGGTTTTCCACGTCACACCAAAATTTTGGTGTGACGTGGAAAACTTCCCCTCCTTTTTTTTTCATTTCCCTCCCCCCCATTTTTTTCATTTTGGCGGCCCCCCAAACAAAAAGCAGCTCCAGCTGCTCTTCCTACCCCAAACAAAAACCCCCCACCCCCCGTGCCCTCAGCTCCCCCACCCCAGCAGCCCACAGCTCCCCCAACCCACAGCTCCCCCCTTCCCTCCCCCTCCATAGCTCCCCCCAGCCCACCCCTCAACCCACAACTCCCCCCTTCCCTCCCCCTCCATAGCTCCCCCCCAACCCACCCCTCAACCCACAGCTCCCCCCTTCCCTCCCCCTCCATAGCTCCCCCCAACCCACCCCTCAACCCACAGCTCCTCCCTTCCCTCCCCCTCCACAGCTCCCAGCAGCCCTCAGCTCCCCCTTCCCCACCCCCCACAGCTCCCCCCAGCTGTCCACAGCTTCCCCATCCCCCTCACCCTCCAGCTGCAGGTTCATTTCTTCTTTTCTTTTTCCTTTTTTTTCTGGTAATTAAATATGCAATTTCTATAGGGTTCTTGTTTTTTACTTGTTCAAGGTTTTTTTTCAGCTCTGTTTTCCTCCTATCGGGTTCAACAATTTCAATCGTGCCTCCGTTCGCAGCTTCACTTCATCCAGGTTCCTTCTTTTCCTTTTTTTTCCTGATAATTAAATCTGCTGCCTTTTTTTCTCAATTATAAATTGCAAAAAATGCCATAGAATATTTAATGGTTTTGTAAGTCTTGTAAATTGGTCTGCCATAGAATGTTTAATGTTCAATTGTAAATTGGTTTGCAAATGCTGTTACGTTGTAATTGCTGCAAATTATAAATTAAATCTTATATTTAAGAATGGAGCTAATATTTGGTAGTTAGAGTGGAAATGAAGGGAATCCCATCCCCCTTTGCTAGAAGATTTCTTTTCCTTGATGAATATTTTTTAAATTCAAATTTTCAATATATTGCTCATGTGTTTCATGATTATTTCTATTACTTTTTAGACTGAAATATATATATGCACATTTAAAACTAGACTCAGTTTCAATGTTATTTAATATTTGTTTAGGAAAAAAAATGAGTTTGGTTGCTGATTGAGCATTAAATATGGAGCGTTCATATTAAAACTGGACTTAGCTTCAATGTGTTTTTATTTAATATTTCTAAAAGATTTACATTTTTAAATAAAAAAACGTATCTGAATTGTCACTCTAATAAAATATATGAATATATTATGTAACATTATGCTTGAAAAAATAATGTCTTACTACTCTTGCATATTATTATGAACTGAATGAGTACACCACAAGGATTCTAAGTGTCTTAAACTAATCAAAACAAAGCTTTAAAATCTAACTCATAAATATTCACTTCACCTTCAAAATATAAAACTGTGCCATATCAGAGATAGCCTAGTTCATTTTGTGACCGAGTTCCTGCATTAATCACACATTAATTATTCCCTCAATCTCATAATTATATTGCATACTTGCCAAAATGTTTTATAAGTCTTGTAAATTGGTTTGAATAGGTTTTTGTTCTCAAATTGCTAAATATCAACGGGGAATAGAAAAATTAAAAACGTTTTTTTTTAAAAAAAAAAGAAACCACGTCACAAATAATATCTTGTGTGACGTGGTTTCCTGGAAACCACGTCACACATAAATTATGTGTGACGTGGTTTCCAGGAAACCACGTCACACAAGATTTCTCCGAGCAACTTACAACGTCACACATAATATTATGTGTGACGTTGTTTCTCTGACTTTTTATGTCACTTGTTTATGTGACGTTAAAAAGTCTATTTTCCATGTCACTTGATTCAATGTCCCTTGAAAAAGTGACGTGAAAACCCCCAAAATTTGTGACATTAAAAGTACTTTTTGTTGTAGTGAAAGCTCCTCTCATATTTGTCCATGGCTCTTTCTCCAATCGTCATTGGGAACCGGTTTTCATACTAAACTCAAAGTTTAGTAGGGAAAGTTGGTTAAACATGGACATTCAGATATGATTTGTATTGTCAAAAATTTACTTTTAAAAGTATCTATTTTTAAGAAAATGTTATTTTAATGGGTTTAAAATATAAAATCAAGATAATATATTAACTATTATTTTTCAAAAATAATTTTTTACTCAAAAAATCATTAGTTAAAAAAAATTAAATGTAGATCGTCAAAATCATATTTGAAGAGTTAGATCTAATTAACTCTTTATACTAGTTAAGCATTTGTATTTAATAGAGAAACTGGTTCCAACCTTATTTAGATAAGGACCTAAAATGCCATTGAAGTTCCCACATACGGGCACTGGGTATCCATAAGTTTTTTTATTGGGCAATTTCACCCTGAAAGTCACAAGAACATGCTAATTTAGCCCCTCCACTAACAATTTCCAACAGTTAACGATATTGACCAAAAAATGCAGAGGTGGCATGCCCACGTAACCTCCATGTCATCCTCATTTTTCCATATAAGGTTTTGTTTAAAAACAAATTTCCCTTGAATCTTTTCCCTCTCTTATTCTTTTATTTTTTTTAAAAAAAAAAGCTGATTAATTGTAACACACAATTAATTAATATTAGTATAATACTTAAGCCTATATATAATGAGTTGGAGCATGTTACTGTATAGTTTCTCATATAAAAAATAGCGTCAGCTCATTTTATTGGACTTCTCACCAGGCACTTCAACATTTACTTTCAGGAATCCTTCAATTTATTTTCTTTATTAACATATTTACTTGACTTCTCCCTCATTCTCTTATTAAATTTTGTCCATCTTTATCACAACCTTTTTTGGCTCACAATTAATTAATGTTAGTAATTTAACACCTTTAGTCGCCTTGGATGAAATTCAAATATTCTAAATTATACATTATAGTACAATTTGGGTTGATTATCTCACGGAGCCTCTTTATTTGGAATCCTAAACTAAGCTAAGTATCAAAAGCAATATTAAAAGGGGTTTTGAAATTGATTTTTGTTTATCAAACTACTTGGAGTATGGAATACTAGCTACCATTGTTTGAGAAAAGATATGGAGTAAATTTACCACTAAATCAAATTGCAAATCCCAAACACGATTTGGGTCAAATGAATTTAATCAATAATTATTCCTATATGCTAGGCTATAATAATAACCATTTAAATCATTTTCTATAAACCACTTAGTGTGTAATTGAAATTAGTCAGAGCAATTTGGTTCTCCAAATGAAAATGCTTACGGAAACAAATGCTAAGCTTAATTAAATCACACAATCAATCAAATGATGATAGATAATATAATTCTATTGAAATAAAAAATAGGAAATAGAAATTCAAACATCAAGCTACAAATCCAAATCACTATTATAAGTTTAATCAATTCACATATAAAATTTGAATGACAAGTCTCAATTCCACAATTATATAACAAAACCTAGCATAGACAATTGAAACAATGGATGAAAAATAAACAACTCCCCTACAAGAAGCTTCATAGCTCAAACTAGTTCATTCCCTCCAAGAAGCATAAGAAAGTTGGCCACTCATGGAGCAAATCACCGCTACAAAGCGTTTGCTACACAAAGAAGCTATAGATAGATAATTGGAAGGTTGGCTGTGGAAAATGAGATAAAGAAATTAAACAAAGAATAAAGAGGAAGAAGATGGTAAATGATGGTAGAAAATAGGTGAAATTAGCAATGATTGATGATGGATGATGAGAAAGAGTGATTCTTGATGAAATTGGAGGTGATGATGGGTGAATGTTGGGGGGATTCTTGGTGAAAGATGATGATAGGTGAATGTTGGGACTGCTGTGCATTGCTGGTTCCTCCTGTCTGTCTCGAAAAATCTGATGCTAAACGCCCTAATTATTCTGATTTTAGGAAGTTGGGCCATCTGTGCAATTTCTGGAAGCTTTGGGTTTTTCTGTAATTTTCACCAAACTATTCTGCTACATTTCAGAATTTCTAGGCCATTTTCTATAATTTTTTTCAAGTATCAGAAACAACAATTTCAACCCATTTGTTTAATTTTCTAAACACAATGTAATACCTTTCATCACAAAAATTAATCACTCAAGATAATCAATCAAATGTGACAATTATGCTCTTATTTAGCTCTTTTTATACACTATCATCTTAAATTCAATTGATGAATCGTAATAAATGCATTTTAGTTCAATATTAATGATCAAATCCCTAAATAAGATATAAAATACTATGATAAAATAGAAATATATTAGTTGGAGAGCATAAAAATTGAAATGACCATATTCCCAAGGCCTTTGGAATGTTTCTCTAAAAAAGAAGATTAATTAACAAATGCGGATATTGAATGAACTTAAAGTGGATAAAGAATTCATGTCAGAACTAGAACCGGTTTCATTACTCATAAAAAGATGAGTAGGGAGAGTTGGACATGTTTAGACTGTCCAGAATACAGATTTCATCTGAACAATCTAAATTTGATTCTACTAAAAATATTTTAATAAATACTCAATTTAAAACCAAATGTAAACTGTCCAGATGAAATCTAGAATGCCTAGATACGCTTAGTTCTCTCTGCTCGAAAAAAGGAGAAAGTATGATCAAGCATAATTAAACTCAAGACTTCAAGTTACCCTCATCTAAAAGAGATTCTATGCATCCTTCAACAAAGGCTGTAACCATTACAAAAAACAGGCTATTACTAACAGAATTAGAGACTCAATTTCAGTTTACTAACGAATTAGCAACGAAATTGGCGTAACGAAAGAATAATTCTGTCTCTAGTTTTTACATGGAAAATCGGTTTATTGATAGAATTTATATCCCATCGCAAATTATGGGAGGAATACCATATCTGTATATTTTGTTGGAAATTTTAGACAGATTTATAACATCATTATAACTTTGATCCCTCCCTCACGTGTAGGTGACCCAACATTTTACCATCAGACAACCACATGTCTTGGCTATTTCAGCGCCTGGTCCACGTCACAAATTGGTTGCATCGGTGACAAAGGAAGGTAGTGCCGTAGTGTACGCTCGCTGATCCCTTTGCTTTTTTTTTTTTTTTTTTTTTTGTTTTTTGTTTTTTTGTTTGGCCAAAGATACCTTTACTAATTGAGATGCATTAAACATAATACCCATATTTGTAAATTTAACACATGCATACATATAAATACATACATACATCTATATATATATTCATAATATTTCAACTTCAAAAAACAAATATAATATTTATATTATAAATAAATTGATTATACTTACATCAAGTTCATTATATTCATTTCATCAAGTTCTTGAATCACACAAGGTTGTATTTTAACTTATTTCATATGAATTAATAGTTGAATGATTATATTTAAAAAATAAGACACATGGCCACATGAACTGAGAACTTAACGAAATGGAACTATGCAACTTGACCTATGTATTTTATTAAATATATTATTTATATAATAAATATAATTTAATATATGATTAATTGTTTTTTTTTTATTTTTCTTATTTAAGGTAAATATTTGTTAGCGAATAATATAAATATATATGCATGATTTATTCAAAAAATTAAAAATGTATCATATTCGTAATAAAAATATATATTTTAATTTTTATTTGTATTCATTTTTTCATTTTTCATTTAAATATTACATTTGTTTTTATATAGAGTTTTTTAAACTCTATATAATATTTTTTAATAAATTTATACTCAATAAATTATTATAATATAATAATAATTTTTGAAAATATTAGCGACCAAATCTTGTCTATAAATTCCATAGAAAATTGTAGATATTAAAATTTCTGAAGAAAAATTTCCGTTATTGATTCTACCGTTAAATTTGCGGTGAGAATTTTGTTTCGGTAATTCATTCAAAATTCAGAGAAAAAATTTTATCTGTAATTTTATACTTTTTATTGTACTGAACCCCAAACCCAAAATGAGGATAATAGCGAGAAAGAGCGAGATTGAGAGATCCGAGCACTGAACGAGTTGCATAGACGTTTGCTTGTGAGGAAAAGGGGAAGGGAGAGATTCATTGTGTGCCGCTCCACATTCTATCTTCCCATTCATTTTTCCTTTGGGCAAATTTCACTTAACTCCCTACTCTAGGGTGGTTATTTAATGTCACATAGCCCAAAAAAACTGTGAAATATCAGTGCCTTCCCTAAGACAAAATGAAATAAATTTGAGGTTGAAAAGACTTAATTGCCCTTGCTTTTGTTTTATTAAAAGGGAAAACTCTCATTGGCCACCAGAGCTTCAGCAGCTGGCTGCCACTGCCAGGCAGAGCCTCACTTGCCGATATTGACCATGGGCACTAGCACAGTCAAACTGAGCTCTAGCGATAGGGAATCTTTTCTATTAGAATGTAAAGTATTTTCAAGACAAACATATAGGTCATTTACAATTTACAAGATAAATATGATACTTTTTAAGACAAATATAATTATTTCCAACACAACTTACAGTATTTCCAAGAATAGAAATGAACAAACCACAACACTTGAGAGGAAAAGAATGTATACAAGAAAACATGTGTCATTTTTAAGACAACTGTGTAAATTTTCAAGATAAAGTATGCTTATTACAAACATACATAAATATATTATCAAGATAAACATATGTCATCTACCAGACAAATATGAAAATTTTAAGACAAGTATGTTGATTTTCAACATAAATAAAGGCATTTTTAAGTTGAGAAGTGAATCCATAAGAAAATTTGAAGGAAAAAAGACAAAAGGGTTATATAACATTTGATCCCTGAACTTTCACTCAATTTTTGGTTTTAGTCCTTGAACTTTCGGTCAATTTCGGTTTTGGTCCCTGAACTTTCGGTCAATTTTGGTCTTGGTCCCTGAACTTTTAGTAATTTTGGTACTGGTCCCTCAGTTTAAAAAAAAATATATGCTTCATCAATCACAATTGCCATTGAACCAAAACCAGACACTTGACATTTCCAGTGTTCCAAAAACTCATGCAATACATTTTCGAAAACAGTATACATATACATTATTTTTTCAAATCATGATGCAATACACATATTTATGCCAAGTTCACCATAAGAATCCCACATGACCATTTTATATCAAAATAAACAATTTAATTTGTGTTATAAACATATTCCGCCAATGTCCAGAAATCCATAACTAAAATAATTTTCAAAGCACTCACTAACAATGCACACACACATAGCACTGGTAGAAGTGGTTACCTTTAACTAGATACCGCATGCTGCAATAAACAACTCCCCGTGCTCATCGAACATTCACATACAATAAAATTAATACTTAAATTAAGGGTTCATATACGAAATTTGGGAATTCAATTCCTAAACCAAAAACATCCATCCTAAAAAATTTAATCCAAACCTTTCCTTAATTCTCTCAACTAAACCATTATAATCCTCCATCCATATCCATCTTAAGATCCCAAAAATCCAACCTCACATACCCAAGTAAATCCTTTCAACTCTCAATTCAATCCTATTTATGTAACACCCCAAATTTTAGAAAATAGAAAATAGGAAATTATTTAAGATTTTAGAAATGTAAATAAAATATTAAAAAGCATTGAAAATGAATTTATGATGTTTTAAGCATTTTTAATAAATTTTAAGGCTTATTTTCCTTAAGGAACAAAGAGAAATAATTGGAAGATAACACTTAATTTGGAGAAAAGAGATAATAAGAATTTATGTAATGTCTTGGGATAACATTTAGAAATTAAAAAGCCTTATAAATAAATTTATGAGGCCAAGTGTATTTTTAATAATTTTTAAAATTTATTTTCTTTATTAGTTGAGAAAACAATAGTTGGAAGATGAATTTAAATAAAGGACTATTCAGAACATTGGGGTATTATTTAATATTTAAAGAGTCTTATAAATAAATTTGGGAATTAAGTATATTTAGAAAAATTATTTTTAGAATAAATTTAGATCAATTTGTGAACGAAATGGTAATTAAAAAATTTTAAAGAAGGGTATAATGAAAAAGAGGAAATGAAAATGACCATATCTGTCCTTGGTTGGAAAATATCTTGAGTAATAGTCTGAAAAGCAAAATGGTAAAATACCTAATCAAAATATCCACTTCCTTCCTTCTTATTTTACACTCCCACGTGTCCCAAATCATTTCCTATTCATTTCGTTTCCCTCCCTCTCCCCGAGTCCTCTTTCTCGTTCTCACCTCCCTCTGTTTCCTTCAAGCACATCAGTAGCGATTGACGGTCGACGAAGCGATGGCCGATGGAGAGAAGCTCCAGAACGTGTCCAAGGCTTGCGTAATTGTGGCTGAGCCCCCATTCCTCCGTCTTTCTCATCTTTTCGTCCGATTTGAGCGAGACTTGAGAGAAATGGTTTTGAATTTATGGGGTTTTATGGGTTGTGAAATCAGTGAAAATGAAGTCTATGTTTCGATTTAAAGGTTTTGTGGAAGATTTGGAGGGATGGTTTGTTGTTTAATTGATTTTTCCCAAAAGCCCCAAATCAGGCACTGTTCATCCGGCACCATTCTTCTTGATTTCTAGAGCTTCGTTGCTTTGAAGCTTGATTAAACATGGATTTGGGAGATGTTTAAGTGAATAGAGCAAGGTTCAAAAACCCGGACCAGGTGTCGACCAGGCTAAGGTAATGGGTCAAGGGTCAGGGGTTCAACCGAAGGTCGACTCGGGGTTGAACCGGTATCATTAAAATAATATAATTTAATAATTAATAACAAAACACACCAACACTAATTGTCATTAATGTCAAAATATGAGAGAATATAAACAAAGTCTAACTATTTTAAAAACACAATACATCAAAAATTGAGATCGTTCATAATAAATTCCTTGCAATTCTTCAAAAAATGAATCAAGATCATCATTTATTTTATTAAAATCCATTGTAGCTGGCCAAAAATGAATCAAGTAAAATCTGGCCAAAAAACAATTATAATCATGCATTAACATCAGTAAAAAGAAAATGAACAAATTGATATAAAAAAAAAAGAAAATGAATAACATAAGTGGAAGCCAGCTAGCTTCCACCATGACCCCACGCCACTTCACAAGAGGTAGAGTTGCTGACAACCTGACATAAGCTTCCCTCCCAGTCCTTCGTCCTTCTCAGTTCTCACTCACTGCTTCCCATTTCCCATCACTTGTTCTCTTCTTTCACACATATCACATTGCATTTTCCTTCTAAAATCTTCCCCAGTAATCCTTTCCAATCTCCCGCTCTCTCTCCCCCTCTCACACAGTCACACCTTCACCACCACTCTCCCATGGCCACCACCATCGGCGCTCTCTCGCTGCCAACTTCTACTTCTTCGTCGCCTCTTACCGTTTGTCGTATTCGATTGGCACTGAAGAGGTGAAGCCTTGAAGTTGAGATTCTCGATTCTGCACTTCAATCAGGTGCTTTTTTCATGTCCCAAACGATACAGTAAAGCCTTCTTTTAAACAAACCGGCCGGGCCGCTCCACCCGCCTGGTTGCATCAAACTGCCCGAATCAACCCGGATATTCCCGGGTTGATTCCTTCAGCGGGTGAAGCTTGAATCGGCCCGCTCTCTCCCCCGGGTCGACGGTTTTCCGGTCTAACCGGCCGGGCCGGGCCGGTTTTTTGAACCATGGCGTAGAGTGCCTTATATGTTGATTTTCTGAGGTTTGAAAGTTTTAGAAAAATTTCTTCCTCCTCTGTTTC
Organism: Mimosa bimucronata; assembly: GCA_037074515.1. Taxonomy (NCBI): domain Eukaryota; kingdom Viridiplantae; phylum Streptophyta; class Magnoliopsida; order Fabales; family Fabaceae; genus Mimosa; species Mimosa bimucronata. The sequence continues at coordinate 25,423,752 of CM073441.1, forward strand.
ATTCGAATCCGTCGGGCTTAAGGGTCTAAAATTTATGAAGTGATGAATTTAAGAATAGGAAGCAATGATGTGTGTCTTGCATGTTGAATTTTTGAGCTTTGGAAAGATTTTAGGAAATTGTTTGTTGCTCCCTCCGTCTGCTCTGTTCCGCCGAGTTCTTGGTCTTTTTCCCTGATTATTCAAATTTTGCTACCCTCTGTGCCACTGATTTCTGGTTCATTAAGGTGTAGGTTATTGTGATTTTTATTGTTAAATTTTCAATCTTTCTTCCCTCTTGTTGCTATGGCTAGCGACTGCAATGGCAAGGGAAAGGGGGGAAATCTTGTGGTGTTTAATTGAGTAAAGTTTTAGGAAGTTGTTGTAATTTTTCTCTTTGTTATGCTGCACTGGCTAATGGTTTTATGTCAGGAGAAGGAGGAAATTATGATGTGTAACATATGTAATAGGAGTGATTTACTTGATTATCTTGTTTGAGTTCTTGTGGAATGGTATGGATTTGAGCATAAAAGCTCTCTGTTCTGCTTATGTTATAACTGAGCGGTGTCTAAGTTTTAACTATATTGGATTAAGCGAGGGATATTTATTTGGAATGTGATCTAGGAGTTAAATGCTTTCTTCTATGAAATAAAGGTATGATTTTCCTTCATGTTCAAGGAGGAAGAACAATGGTTTGAGTTGGTGATTGGTTAATTGTGGGGAAATTATGTATTGGTGGCTTGAATAAATATATATGAATTAGGTGCTGAATGCTTTAGATTTTGTTTCAGGTGTTTAAGTTTGATTTGAGTAAGATTCTAAGTTAGAATGTGTTAACTAATTGTTGGGAGTTATTGAGATTACCTACATTTGGTAGTGAAATGATTTGGATAGTGGTGTTGGCCTATAGGATGTAAGTTTTGATTATTGGTGGAGGTATAAAGGTATACATTTATAGAATAATGTTAATTTATGATCTATGGTAAGCTTGAATTTAGCTGTAAGTTTAGTATGTTTGAAGTGTTGATGTTTCCACTCTAGTTTAAGATTTGGTGATTAAGGCATTAGGAGATTGAATCAGAAATTGGACTACGAGGATTGTAATGTTGAGGTTTATTAGATTGGGTTAATTTAGTAATTTGAAGATAATGCTTGGATAGTTGCAGTTCTTCATTTTGCATAGAGAAAGAGTAGCAATGAGCGGTTGTTGTTGATTATTAAGAAATAAAATTTGATATATGGTCTGAACCATTTAGTGATGTAATCATGGTTTTATTCCATGAATTTGTCTTTTATGTACTGGAATTCACTTGTTTCTGAAAGACTAGTTAAGGCTTTAACAGTTAATTAATAATTGAATGAGGAATGTTGTATTTGAGTTGTGACAAACGAAGCTGGGAAAAATGGACTAGTTTAATGTTTTAGGCATGAATTGATTGATGAAGATGGCTTGAGAATTTGGACATATGGAGTATTAATTCTAGGTTCAAAGGGAGGGAGTTGCCCTTAAAGCGGTGATTTAGTATATGGTAACTATTTTAAGAATTGTAGAGGTGAGATAAGATAATTATATGTTGTGCACTATGATGATGGAAAGTTAGGAGACTATCACAGATGACACCTAAGGATTTAGTATTAATGATGATTACACTTTGGTTGAAGATCTTAAAGTTTAGTTATGGGCTGCTTAAGTTGGAAGTTTGAATTAGATGGTCAAATTATTGATAAATCAAAGCTAAATTGGTTGGGAATGGGTGGTTGTATATGAGGAAGGAGTATGGACTGTATAAGTTCTTGAAGTTGGAAATAAATGGTAAGGATTACAAAGGGTTTAATTTGAAGGTGACAGTTTCTGAAATGAGAAATATTTTCTAGAATTATTAGGTACCTCTCTTGAAGATTAATAGCTGATTATAAGGTCCTATTGTAAATCCTAGGTCACTTGGGTTGATAACCTGATCTTAATTGTTGTTACCCTTATATGTTTAACATAATGAGAATGTAGTAAATGCTTTAATACTAGAATTTTCTGGATGTCAAAGTGAATTTAATTAGGTGAAGTAAGTTATCAAATAAGACTATTGGTGACTAAAGTCTTTAAAAAATGGTTTTATAGAAACTATTGGTCAAACATTGAGAATAAGAAAGTTTAATGTAAGTAAATTATTAAAGTAATTTTGGATGGTCAAAGATCTTAATTAAGTATGGATAAATTATAATTTGTTTAAATGAAAAGACTTGGGTAGTATTAGTTAAATTTGGATTCGAGAGAGACGCATCGATTAATTTATAATTCAGACTCTAAACCAAATTTATATATATCCATAGGTTTTGACTGGTTAATTGAGTTCATCAAGATGGTAGAAAGAAAAGGAGCTAGTACATGAGTAAGATCTAAAGAAGTCAGGTAGCAGTTTATCTCATCGCACTAAATTGCTTGTATACTTTTGTAATATCTGTTACATTTAAGTAGTATATCTTTTATTCATTAGTTGGAGTACTCCAGGCTTAGGTGGTTCGCTACCCCTTTGCTAAACCAGTTAGTTATAGCTTTAAATGTTATAACGAGAAATCCTGTAGGTAGAACTTCCATTAGTTAATGAAGATATCGTTATCAGTGGTTGGTAGGTGCTTATGTCACCCAGAGTAATAGGATAAATGCTATCATTGTTTGCAAAGGTTTATAAAATGTATAAATGTCAATGCATGTATAAAAATTACAGTTAAGGACATAAAATGCGTTGAACTGTTGTTTTCAGAGAAGCTGAAAGATAGTAAGATGGTTGAGATAAGGCAGGAGTGTTGGAAGAAGATTAGATGAAGAAATTAAAATTATAATTTGAAAAGTAAGGTTATATGTATATGATGTAAATTTTAAATTATTAAATTAATAGTAGAAAGCATAGAAAATAGAATTGTATAAATTTATAAAGGGATTTAAATTTCCTAAGTATTATGAATTAAGAATAGATACCCTAATAGGGTTAGCGTACTTTTAATAGTTTTATTAACCACTTTATTTTATAAAGAGCTGTAAATTATTCCCGTTTGTCTGAAAAGCCCATTCCAACCAATAAAAAGTTGGTCTAATGTTTAAAAAGAAAAAGTTTTATATTTTCCATATTTTTAGGCTTCTGACATTGTAAAGTGGTTATAATCCAATTAAAATTGCTATAATATGGTAGAAAATTTTAGGTGTTAAAATTTACACAACCAACAGCCTTAATTTAATATCCATAAATTCACTGAAATCACCAATTAACCTCAAAGTTCCATATTTCAAGAATTCCTCTTTAATCATTAGCCTATTCCAAACTTTATCAGTATAAAAATTACATCAAATTAAATTCCACCAAATCATCCAGATTAAAATTATAATATAATCTTAAATAAACTCCAAAAATCATCAATTAATCTGAGACAAGTCAGATCACAGCATCCCCAAATTTTTCCTAAGCTCAGAAATTTCAAAAATTTCAAATAAATTGGAAAACCTCAAATAAATTGTAAATTCCTTCAGGGAAATCCTGAATCAAATATTACACTTCAATATAATGGGTTTAGATATCCCAAAAACCCCAACTTAAATAAGGCCTATTTTTTAAACGGTAAAAATTATAGAGACTAAATGATATAGGTGCGTAAAGAATACTTACGGGAATCCAAATATGGTCTTAGTTGGTCGGAAAACCTATTGCTCTCGCGATGGTGAGCTTTGAAAGGTCCGGTCATTCCATTTTCTGGTCTCCTTTTACACGCCTATATTGGACCAAAAATGGGTGGAGAAGGGAAGTAGAAGGTGAGAGGAGATGAATGGTGGTGGTCAATGGCGGTTTCCGGCGAGGGGAAATCTGAAGTGTAAACAGTAAACAAAATTACCCATGTAGTTTTTTTGCAGTGGAAATGAAACAAACAGAGAAGTCAGAAATCAAAGGAAAAGGAGGGAACAAAACTCACAGAGAGGTAAGAACAGGTGGGGATGACTAATAGGGAATGAAAGAGAAGTCAACTACATCAAGCAGCAGCAACTTTGATTCAAAGTAATTTGCTAAAGCCTTGGGAAGCGTTTGTAGGTTTAATTCTTCCCCTAAAAAAATATTGAAAATATGAAAATGAAACAAGCAGCAGTCAAACAGACATGAAAACCCAACGCAACCTTGTGCAGGAACATACATAAGACATTTTCAAAACATACCTGCAGGTCCAGAAAGCAGAATTGCCTTGCTTGCTGGAGAAAGGTTCCAGGTGTGTTTGGAGAAGGAAAATTGTCTTAAATGAACAGATGCAGAACTTTTCAATAGCACTCGGGTTTCATCACAGTCAATGGGGTTGATAAAGACTTGTGTTATATATAATGGTGACACTCTTATTTATATATGCGTTGAAGCCTAAACCAGAAGGAACATTGTATTTACAAAGTCACTCAACTTAAGAATAAAGATCACAAGTCAAGCTCATCAAGTTCCTTCAAAGTAGAACATAACACAAGAAAACTAAAACTAGAGGCCAATCCCAAACCCCTCTTGGAAGAAATAGCTAAAATTAGATTCATGTCCAGGCTTTATAAATCGCATTTTTAACCAAAAAAAAAGACCGAAATCCATCAGGAAACAAATATTGAATCAAAATTATCTCTGCTTTTCTCTTGAAATCAAAAGAGTTGAACTTGGAAATTGAAAAGCGAATAGAATAGTACCAGAAAGAAACAGGGAGCTGCAATGGCGAATGTGAAATTAAAGAAGAAAGATTGAAGCTTAGGTCACAGAAACTGCAAGAACTTAGACGACATTTTGCTCGGCCAACGACTTCGAACACAGCAGCAAGCGACGGCTGCTAAATCTGAATGAATACCTCGATCTTGCTTGATCGCCGAACGAAAACCTAACTGAACCCTCGAATTTGCTTGCTTGCCGAACAAAATAGGGGAAACAAAAACAAAATTTGAGATCGAAAATGAAATGGAGGAAGAAGGGAGCTTCCGCGCCTTAGATCACTACCACAGAAAACACCTATACCGGCGCTTTTTTGACCCCTATAGCGGCGCTTTTGAAGTGCCGCTATAGCTAGCGCCGCAATAGGTCACGAGACCTATACCGGCGCTTACAAAGCGCCGGTATAGGCCTCTCTATAGCGGCGCTTTATTACCCAAAAGCGCCGGTATAGGTATCTTTTAATTAGTTTTTTACTGAAACTGAAAAGGCCTATACCGGTGCTTTTTTAAAAAGCGCCGGTATAGGCTTATCTATACCGGCGCTTTCTGTAAAAAGCGCCGGTATAGGGTATCTATAGCGGCGCTTTTCATAAAAAGCGCCGGTATAGATTATATTTTTTTAAAATATACAATTTGTTTTTTAATTCACACCCACCTGCATCATTGCAAAAATTCCAGCAATTCTATACAATTCCAGGCAGTCCAAATACACCAGTAACTCAAACAGAGAAGAATATGTACAATAAGACCAAAATTTATATTGTTCAGTTAGGAAAATAAACATGCATACTACTAGCGCTTTCATCTTCTCCCTTGACAACATGAAGCAACGTGTGTCTGGGTAATACTGCGTATAGAAATTTAAATGACAATTAAATTTACTTGAAATCTAACAAGTACAAACACTTAGATTAGGAAAAATATAAAACTTACTGTCAATGGGATGTTATCTCGATCACGTGATACGATATCCCTCATATAATACATGACATAGTATCCACAGTCGTTGTCATTGGGTTGATGTGGGCACTGTAACAAAAAATACAGAATAGCATATAAGAGCAGTTACGTTCTGGTTTAAGTAATGTACGATCGTTTGAAAAATTGAATAACTTGTAAAACCTGAACTTTGAGCCACGGATAAGCATCTTTCTGGTCATGGGCTTTGGAATAATTGTACCCATTAGCTGCCCGATAACTAGTCAATGCTCTGGAAACAAAACATATTAAATTAATTTTAGTAGCTTGGGTCGGTCATATAAAATGACAGATAATACAACACATTCAAATAAGGGTTTATGAATTCGCTTCGTAATCGCTTCGTAATCGCTTTGAACTGATCATCACGTTTCACACCCTCAAATTGCGCTATTGAATAAGGGTTTATGAATTCGAACGAGACATTGTCCTCGGAGGCTATGACTTCTTCATGCAGGTGCCTTCAAAAATATAAGACTTACTTCAAGATCCTTTAGCTCAAAGTAAGCCCGCTAGCAACAATAGGATTCTTCACCTTCAAGTGTCGAGCAATAATCTCTAAATACTATAAGGAAAACAAAAAGCAAATAGATTTGATTTAACTCAATGTTCAAAGAAAACAAAAAGCAAGAGAGCAGTCACCTATACCCACTTAAACAACTCAATTCAATACCTCAAATATATCAAACCATTCAGTTTAGGCATCATAGTAATACCCAAAATTATACACAATTAATACATAATTAATCAAAGCTGAAGCTTAACCATAATTAATCCTCATGAAAAAAAAAAGCAATGTAACTATAATTCACATAGCTAGGCATTCCAATCATCCAGATTCCCCTTTTCAAGCTACCCATATGGTCTTAAAAATAAGCCTAATTGTCTAAATTATTACAAAGGTAAGGATAACTTAAATACTCATCTAATGTTTGGGCAAGTTTCAGAAATATACAAGACCAATAAAGCATGAAGGCTGATGACTAAAAAAAATGCCCAAATATATGCCAAAATTGTTAACCAGGCGAGGGAAATATTAGGCTAAGTCCAATTAAAGAAAAAATGCAGATATGTACCTCTCAAATATGGAGCGAAATCGGCCAAAAAGCGACGGAAATCGGCCAAAAAGCGACTGAAATCGGCCAAGATGTGGGACGACACGAACGGAGACAACGGCACGAACGGAGACGGCGGCACGAACGGAGACGCGAGCTTCCGGCGCCGAAGAGAAGGACAGCCGAACGGAGACGGGGGCGGCGACGCGAGCTTCCGGTGGGGCGAGCTTCCGGTGGGGGCACGCCGCTGGTTCGCCGGATGGGGGAAGGATTTGGGTTGGACGAGGGTGGTGATGAAGAAATAAAAAGAAGAAGATGATGTATTTAAGGGGAGCTATACCGGCGCTTTCTTAGAAAAGCGCCAGTATAGGTTGCCGAAATATTTTGGAGGGAAAATTCCCTCCAAAATTTTGGCCTATACCGGCGCTTTTCCTAAAAAGCGCCGGTATAGGTGCCACTCTATTCCGGCGCTTTTCTTATAAAGCGCCGGTATAGGCCCCACCCTTACCAATAGCGGCGCTTTTTACTCTAAGCGCCGCTATTGTTGCGTCGCAATAGGGCTTTTCTGTAGTAGTGGATCGAAAATCAAATGGAGGAAGAAGGCAGCTTTGGCGCTGAAACGAAATGGGGGAAACGAAAAAAATGGGGGACGAAATATGCTTTCAAATCAGGTTGCTTTTTTTAATAACTTACCGACGGATTACCGACGGTTATTCCGTCGGAAAAATTATTCTCCGACGGAATGAATTCCGTCGGTGATTTTCGATGGAAATCCGTCAGTAATTCCGTCAGAAAAATTTCCGACAGAATGTCCGCCTCAATTCCATCAGAAATCACCGACGGAATTCATTCCTTTGGTGATTGGCTGTTTTTTTGTAGTAAACGGAAAATCCCTCCCCTTGAGCTTAGGAGACAATGCTAATGGGGAAGGGAAGAGAAAGAAGAAGAAAGGAAGGGGAGAGAAGGGAGGGAGGAAGCATAGAAGCCCGGTGGTGGTGGCCGGCGCCGACGCTGATGCCGATGAGGATGACGAATAAGAGAGACGGTGAAGGAGAGGGAGATGATGCGCATGCGAGAAAGAAGGGAGGAGGAAGAAATAAGAAAAGAAAAAATAAAGAAAAAGAAAAAGGAAAATGGTTGGGAGAATTGCAAATAGGTCCCAAGTAAGAGAATTAATTTCAGACAGGTCCATTGACAACTCCTTCACTTGTTAACCAAGGCTATTGTAGTTGTTAATAGCTGTCAGTAACAACTCCTTGGGACCTTTCTGAAATTAATCCTCTTATTTGTGACCTATATGCAATTGTCCCAAAATGATTAGGAAAAATTTTATACTAAAAGGCCATAAAGTCCAAAACAAAGATACTTATTTTGTGGTACAAAATTTCTTTCACTTTCAAAAATTTACCTACAATACCCTTTATTTATTTTCTCCCAATAGTAACCTCTTTTGCACCTAAAATAATTTCCACTAAATTATTGTCTTTAAAATAAGGAAGGAACTAAGCATGTAAAATCCTCAAAAATACCTCAATTTCTCAAGTATCCTCATAATCCATCATTTTTCATTAATTTAATCCCTAATTACCCCCAATAATCCTCGATTAGTTTCTAGGATCTTACAGTTTGAATGTTCTTTGTGTAACATTTGGTTTTATTTTGTATTTTGGAGTTGCCAACCCATTTCCGGCGAATCCTAATGGTAATTATGTTCAGGTTTGGTCTTTTGGGTTTACAACAAGCTTTGGTTTGGTGAATTTTTTTGGCATAAATGGGATTGCTCTTTTTTGAGCTGTTTTGTGATTCAGATTTCAGATTTGGTCGTTTAGTTGCATAAGGTACATGGTTTTTGTTGCTCAGGGGGAGTGTGAAATTTTTTTCTTTTTTGCTAAGGGGGATTATCTTTGTAACAAGTTGGGCATCTATACTCCAACCCGAGGGGGCATGTTAGAGTGTAACTAGGAAATATTTAATTATGAATCAGATTAAAATCCCTATCAATTTGGGGTAGTAATTAGTCTACACTATTCTCTTCTCTTGTATAAATATGCAAATATGTCCATGAATAAAGTGAACCATTTAGATTATTTTAAACCCTAAGTTTACATGTTGAAAAATAGAAAAGATGGTAGGAGAGAAAAATATGTGAGTCTAGATAACTGACCTAATTTTATTAATAACCACCAGCCAATATATATAGGCTATATATTTCTGATCAAATTACATTAACAAAAAAAAACTAAAATAATTAAGAACTAACAAAGAGATAAAATAGGATTATATGGATATAACCCAATTGACTTATTCAAACTAAACATATCTGAAAAACAATAACATTAACAAAACAAATAAACAAATAATCTTTGCAAACTTGAAGAACCATAACGTTCCAACAAAATTTTAGGCAAATAAAAATGTAAAAGTTCCATGTGACAACAACTTAGTTTTTCTTTTTAATGAGCACTTCATTAATCAATTTGTCCAAGCTGATGCAAGAACAACCACCAGATTGAAAAGAAAGGATTTGGGAGGAAATACAAATTGTAATACCTCAATTTCAAATGGGAGGGCAGGTTTGATTTTTTTTTTTATTAGAAAATGGAAATGTGCCTAATTTTCTTAGGAAATATAGCCTGTGAGAGATCCCTGTGAAGTGCGGATTACAAAAAATACATTGATTTAAAAATGAAAATGTGCCACATAATAGCCATTTTACTATTGCTTTATTTTTAAGGCTGAAGGGGGTGGTAAATCTTTAGCAATAGTGACTTGTGAGATAGAAGTGGTGGATGCATGATAATCGAGATATGGATTGATGGAAAGAGTATTAGTAGTTATATTGATGATATTGCTTGCTTATAAAGGTTCTTTCTTTAGGTGATAGAATCACATAGCCACCATACACAAGGTCAGACTTTATGATATATCTACAATAAGAGTTATTTGATACTAGCTAAACACCAACTAAACTCTTAAAATGTTCTGGAGATATATGATCTTGACGTTGCCAACATAAAGTCAAACATAATAGTAGTCAACCATACATTCAGTGCTTTCATTTATCAAACTCAAGTTCTGCTCAGTCAAGAACGTATCAGCAAAAGGATAACATATAATCTCTATATGTTAGTAATTTGAAAATGGAAGGGACGATTATAATAAGGATGGTAAATATAAGGAAAGGAATATTATATTGCTCATTAATGGATAAACTTGCATACAACTTTAAAAGGTCAACATCATATAAATACTTCCGCGCCATATTCAAAATTAAATAAGACTAAACTCAAGCTCATACAATCTATCTGGTGTGAAAAAGCACCATACTTTAGGAATAGATTGTATTGAAGAATTTTGAGATATGTAAGAAAACAAATGTAAGATAACGACTTATTTTTTCGTTTTGATCAGCACTTGATTAATCAATTTGTCCAAGCTGATGCAAGAAGAACCACCAGATTCAGTTGCCTCCTTTGAAATTCTCTGCCACTCTAAGACCTTTTGTCTCATCTCCTTCCCTTTATCTCCTTCTATCAACTCATTCACAAGCTTCTCCACTTCATCTCTCTTCACATTATTGTCAATCTCAAGCCCAATCCCCCACTCTGTGCAAGCATACCTACAATTAGTTTGTTGGTCTCCATAAAAAGGCCAACAAGCCATTGGAACCCCTGCACACACACTCTCTATCATAGAGTTCCATCCACAATGAGTCAAAAATCCTCCAATTGAAGGGTGGTTCAGCACTTTCTCTTGTTCACACCAGCTTGCTATAAGGCCTCTTTCTTTAGTCTCACTTCTAAACTCTGGAGATAGAATCATTGAACCTCCATCCACAAGATCAGGCCTTATGATCCACAAGAATGGTTTCTTGCTGTTGGCTAAACCCCAAGCAAACTCATGCACTTGTTCTGCAGACATAATAGTGACACTTCCAAAATTCACATAAACTACAGATTTTGGTTTCTTGGATTCTAACCATTGGATGCAATGAGTTTCCTCCTTCCACAGATTGGAGCCTATGGAATCTAACACATGGTTCTGTGGGATTTCATTGAGAAGCAAAGGAACAGGGCCTATGGTGTAAAGTGGAGGGAAGATTGAGGAGAGAGTGTTCAGTGCCTCACTCTCCAACCCACTAAATGTGTTGAAAATGATGGCATCAGCGGACTTTGTTGTTTTCAACTCATTGACAGAAAAGGTAAGCATTAAGTGATCATTTGGATCTAGTGAAGTAAAATAGCTAGGAAGATCCTTTAGTCTGATACTTTTCATGCCTGAAAGCCAATCCATTTTGGTATCCAAAAATTCTTTTGTTAGATAATTCTCATCTGCACAATAATGGAATCACAAAGTAAGAATGATAAGTAACATTAATGGTCTATTTATACACTCATAAAAAAATAAAAAAAACTAAAGAGTAGCATGAATTGACGAGATACCTTTCAATGGAAGGATACCCTTATCAAGAAGAGTACCCCCATGCCAAACACCCAAATAAGATATAGCACTTATAGGGCAATAGATAGCAATAGGAAGTCCAAATTCTTTAGCAGCTTTAATGGTAAATGCCATGACAGCATCAGAAACCAAGGAAGTAACAGGAGGAACAAGGCCATCAGAGGCAGAATCTTGAAGCCTCTTGAGAAGATTTGTGAAAGGGATAAGACAGTTCTTTGAAGTAGATTCAGCAAGAGAAGGGAGATGTTGAGTAGCATCAGCATCATCAGAAGAAGGAAGGCCATCAGGGATGGTTTCAAATCGAAAATCTGGGAGGCCATCAAGAGCTTGAGGACCCCTCGACTTGAGCAAGCGTCTTCGGTTGTACTCTGTGTTCACATATGTTATGTGAAAGCCTCTTGAATGAAGCACTTTGCCTAAATCCAAGAAGGTATTCAAATGGCTTTGAATTGGAAAAGGAGTTATCACAACGTGTGGTTTTGATCCTCCTCTTTCGGTAGAATCCATCTCCACTTTTGATTTCTGTGTGTGTGTGTGTGGTTCACTGTATTGCAAGACTCTTTTAGAATAATCAGAGATATGGGATTAGGTTGCACCGTTGCAGCGTGTGAAGCTTAATTTATAGAACAAGACTAGAGACATTTTAGTATAAAAGTGCTGTAAGACAGCTTCCTAGAACGTTCCCCAAAACATGTGATGCGTGTTTCCCAAGGTGGTCAAACACGGATTTATCTCCTAGTTTTATCCGAAAACCACTTGTACACTGACACACACACACACACGCGCGCGCGCGCGCGTTAACCATTATCAATATTTTATATATTTAAGAGGACAAATCCAGAAGAACTGGTTACCCTTTACCCATCAGGAAGTTGACAGGTTCGTAGAATGAGCCCATGTTTTGTGTATTAGGCGGTGAAAGTCTATTAATTTAATTTAATTATTGAACTCAAGTAGAACTCAATCTTACAAATAATCTCTCAACTTGATGTTTTAACAAATATTTTCTCTACTTTATGTTTCAAAAATTTTATTTTAACCTATTTGGTAAAGTATTTTGTTTATCAGATAATTGTAATTTTTTATCGCTCATTAAATTGTTTCCTAAATTTTACAAACCCTTCTAATAGCATAAGCTATTAGAGGTTGATGGTGTAAAATGTGATGAACCTTTCGAGCTGGCATAGGGTTAAGGTTGACTGGGACGACGAGTTGATCAAACTACCAGTAGGAAATGGGGGTCAACTGTACGACAGGTTTTGCGGGAGTGTAGGGCAGAATTATCAACAATTCCCGATTGATGCTTTAGATTGGAGAAAGATTGATATGGAATCTAAAAAGTTCGTGTGGAACGAAATTGTGAAGGTTGGTTGAACTAACTTTAAACTTATTTTTTGTTTATTATTTATTATTATTAGAATGTGATTTTAATTAATACTATAGAAAATGTATTTATTATTTTTTGTTTATTATTATTAGAATTTGATTTTAAAAAATATTATAGGAAATTTATTTATTATTTATTATTTGTTATTTCTTATTTTTTATTCTTGGAATTTGATTTTAATACATATTATAGGAAATGTTTTTATTATTTGTTATTTGTTATTTATTATGTTTGGAATTTGATTTTAATTATTATCGTCATAATACTATTTAACCATAGTTAAATTTTATATTTTATAGAGGAAGTTTGATGTGAGGGACATTCGCAAGAATTGGACAAAATCAAATATGGGGGACGGTTGGAAGAACAAGAGGTTGGAGCTGTTCAACAAAGGGGATCAGGGTGGGAGTAGGCCGCTTCAGGAGCTTATCAAAGATGTCCCTGGTGGTGTCCCTACGGATGCGTGTGACAGATATGTGCGTTGGATGAGGGGAAACATAGGGAATATATAATAAATAATATTATTTAATTGATATTGAAATACTGAAGAAATATGTTTGCATTATTGATAATGATTCAATTTTATTTTACTTTAACAAAAGAGATCGCAGCAAGGTGTTGCCCCCCGGTAGTATCAGAAGGTTCATCATACGGTTAGGACGAAGTCATTTTCGGTTGGCTACAAAGAGATGGTATGAAGGAATGAATCTTTGTTGTTTAATTTAAAAATAATTTCATTTTATATACTAGTATTTATTTGTATCATAATTTTCAAGAGGTTGAAGTTGCAAAGAAAGGGACGAAGGCCACCTACGGCCGTTTCTACCAAATAAAGCACAGACACGCCGACAGGAGCCCAACATCTAGGGAGGCTGAGGAGCAAATTACAAAATTTTTATTTATTTATTTATTATTATATTTTTAATAAAAACAACTTTAAATTAAAAGTGTAAATATGTTTGTGTGTGCAAGCTAGGATTGAAGAAGCAGAGAGAGAGAGATCGCCGAGTCACAGGGGAATAATGTAGACCCTACTGTCTCGCTCAAGGCTGCCCTAGGGCCTTGTGGGCACCCTGGCCGGCTGCGTAGGATGGGATTCGAAGCCCGCCCTTCGGTAGTGTATGGGAGGTCAGGCGACCCAAGCAGCTCCCAGTCTATAGCTTTGAGCCAACCATCCACCAGTGATCCGATGTAAAGCGATGCTGAGTCTGAGGCTCAAATGAGGGAGCGGCTGACTCATGAGATTACAGAGCGGGTCACGGATCAGGTGTATGACAGATTGGAGTCCTAGGTGGAAAGCGCCAATAGCACGCTCAAACGAAGACAACAGAGGCTCGACCCAGATGGACCTCCTATGCGAGTACTACTACCTCCATGTCCACCGAAACAGCCTTGCAACCATTCTCCAGAGTATCAAGATGATAATCACCCTCCACGTAGCTCTAGGTTCTTTTTTTATTAGAATGTTTGTTAATTTCAGGATTGTTAGTTGAACATTTTTATATTTGAATATTTGCTAATTAGAATATTTATTGTTTGAACATTTGTTAATTTCAATATTGCATAATTTCATCATAGTTGTTATGATCTTATTTAATTTTTACTCATTACTTAAAGTTAGGATATGGTAATAATTTTTTTTAAAAGTAAAAAAACGTTTCTTCGTGTCTAATAAATAAATTTTTGTTATTTGTTGTTATTTCATACGGTATTTTTTCTTTCAAAAAGATACAAGTAACATTAGTGGCGGTTTCAAGCCGCCACTAACATGTTACAAAAATTAAAAAAAATTAACTCAGGGGCAGTTTGGGAACTGCCACTAATCAAATAACTCAGTAAATGAGACTTGGTCCTATTCCAATGGTCTAATAGCGTTAGTGGTAGTTTCAGTAGTGGTTAGACAACCACTACTAATTAAAAAAAATTATATTTTCCACTCCTATGCGCTCCCAAAGGTCAAAAAATGTGTTCATGACGTATTTAGTAGCGGTTTGTAACCGCTATTAACGTCAAAATTTCCATTTATAATCATTTGATCCTTTCCATTTCATCTTCACATTTCATTTAACTTATATAAACTCTTTCCTTCTTTGATAATATCTTCACTCACATGATGGAAAAATCTTGGATTAATTTGCCATAGACGTCCCTCGCTATATGGTAGGTGTGGACCACTTTTTAGATTTTGCTTTTAATTGCTCAAGTGTTAACAATCAGATACTGTGTCCTTATCCCATATGTAAATTTAAGAAGTGACATCCCAGAGATGTTGTGCGTGAGTATCTTATAGTGAAACAATTCCCATCCAATTGCACCTTCTAGGGGATTCATGGCGAGAATTATGACGATGGTGGTGAAGCCATTATTGCAATGTCTCAGGTTGGAATGCAGATCACCGATGACGACGACCATGTGGATCCATTTAATGATGTTGTGCGTAATGCTTTTAGGGTGCAAGGTGACGACATCGGTAGTCAGGAAGGTGTTGAAGGACCATTCCTGGAGTTTTTCTGAAACGAGGCTGCAAAGAATTTTTTCGACCTTGTGACGGAAGCAGATAAGCAATTATTTCCAGGTTCTACTAAAAACTGCCTCATTTCGTTTATAATTTTGTCACATAAATGTTTGTTTTAGACTAAGAATATTTTCTATTCAGGGTGTAGTAAATATTTGAAACTGTCATTTCTTGTCAAGCTCTATCATATCAAGTGCTTTTTTATCTTTAACGATAAGGGGATGTCGATGATGTTGGAATTATTGGGAGATGCATTCTCTCAAGAAAAAATAGCACCTTCCTTCTACGAAGCAAAGAAGACTATCAACAAGTTGGGATTGAACTACACTAAAATCCATGCCTACCAAAATGATTGTATGTTGTATTGGGGAGACGACGCCGAATTGGAGAAATGTAAGCGGTGTAATGCATCTCCTTACAAACAGGGAAAGAGGAGTTGAAGGGCAACCTACAAGTAGCCTACAAAGATTCTTAGATAGTTCCCCTAACTCCAAAACTTCAGAGGTTGTATATGTCATCCAAAACGGCTGAGCACATGCAGTGGCATTCATCAGAGGCCAAGTCGATGGGAAGTTGAGACATCATAGGGATGCTGAGGCTTAAAAAGCATTTAATACTCAATTCCCAAAATTTGCCAGTGACCCGAGAAATGTCTGCCTTGCTCTCACATCAGATGGTTCAATCCGTTCGGGAATCTTAGCACTATGTACAGTATATGGCCTATAGTATTGATACCGTACAACTTTCCCCCTTGGATGTGTATGAAACAGAGCTCATTCATTCTTTCAATGATTATTCTAGGGAAGAGAGCTCCTGGTAATGATATACATGTCTACCTTCAACCATTGATACACGAGTTAGAGGAACTCTAGAGCATCAGAGTTTAGACGTATGACGCTTACGGTAAAATGCTCTTCACACTCCGTGCGTCGTTCATGTGGATAGTGAGCGGTTTCCCCGGATTTGGCACATTATCTGGTTGGAATGTCATACAGGCAGAGCTTGCCCTAATTGCAACTTTGACCAAGACTTGGTCCACCTTCCTCATAGTCGCAAGTGGTGCTTCATGGGTCATCGGTGTTTCCTTCGTGGAGTTCATAGGTTCCAGCTGCAGAAGAATAGATTTAACGGATCATAGGAATGAGAGATCCTCCTGTGTTGCTGTCTAGCACAGATGTTCTTAACAACTTGAAGATGTTAATGTAGAGTTCAGGAAGAAAGATGGTGTCTAGCTTGGCAACAGAAGGGGCCACGGCCAGTCCCAGGTGGATAACGTGCAGCAATGGTGAAAGAAGATCATTTTCTTTTAACTCCCCTACTGGAAATCTAATCTGCTTCACCATTGTCTGAATGTCATGCACATCAAAAAAATGTGTGTGACAATGTTTTGTACACGTTACTGAACTAGTCCAGAAAGTCCAAGGACCATCTCCAAGCAAGGAAAGATTTGATGGCGATGGGAATACGTGAAGACATGTGGCCAGATGAGAATGACATGTTTTACCCAGCCTTATTCACACTGACAAGATCCAACAAGTCTTTCTCTCCACACTTAATGAAATTAAGGTCCCTAATGGTTATTCAAGCAACATCTCAATATGTGTAGACATGCACTCTAAGAAGATTTCCGAGTTGGAAAGCCATGACTGCCACGTTTTGCTCCAGCAATTCCTACCTCTGGCAATTAAAAGCACACTGCCGTAGGAGGTATCTAATGTTTTGGTTTAACTCAATTCTTGCTTCCGACGATTGTGTGTAAAGGTCTTGGACAAAGTAGAGATGGGTCAATTGCAGGAAAAAATCATTCTAATGCTCTGTCATATGGAGATGATATTTCCCATGTCTTTCTTCATGATCATGGTCCATCTCACTGTCCACCTCGTTCAAGATGCAAAGATGGGCGGCCCGATTCAATACTGCTGGATGTATCCCATAGAGAGGTCCGTTGATTCCTTTTTCCAGTGGTTTATGATTTTGTTTCAATTACCTGATTGTACTTGTAATTACAGATACTTGGGGAAATTGAAGTCATATGTGAGGAACAAAGTATCTCCAGAGGGTTCTATATCAGAGGGTTACTCTAGTGCGAAGTGTTAACATATTGTTCCCGTTATTTTGATGATGACATCGAGACTTCGTTCAACCAAACTCCTCGTGTCAATAACAACCCAACAATGTCTAATCACCTTCTAACACGTTATTCCCACCCGTCGGAAAGCTAGTGGGAGGAAGTCGGTATTATAAGCTCACTCCCACTGAGAGTTGTAAGCATATAGATATGTCTTGATAAATTGCTCTCAAGTGGAGCCCTACATTCAGTAAGAATTCTAACTATATATAAGTGTCATGTTATTTTTTTATTTTGAAACCACACAAACCCTCTGATTTGTTGTATTGAATTTCAGGGATTTTCGTCGATATGTTAAACGCCAACTACGAAGCCGCACAAGGTTGTCTGCTAAGGTTGATAAAAAGGTCCATCAAGAGTTTACGGATTGGTTTGCACGGAGGATACTCAACGGCAACAATCGTCTGATATGATAAATCTAGCGACCGGTCCACTCGACCATGTCAGGAGATATACAGCATACAATGTCAACAGTTTCAAGTTCTGCATCATTGCAAGGGATATAGGTTCTCTCACCCAGAATTTAAAAGTCTTTGGCATATTCAGTATAAGGAGTTATGCCAGCTCACAGGATACAGACATGCAATTTAGAGGTGTATCATACTATGGGAAGCTCGTGGACATCATCAAGCTTAACGATCAAAGTCATTTCACTGTGCCTCTCTTCAATTGCATGTGGGCAGACACCGGAACTTCTCGAGGCATTATCGTGGATAGCTTGGGCATCATGTCTGTCAGTTTTTTAGGCTCATTCACGCAGGGAAAGTGGCAGATTATGAGTCGTATATTCTTGCCTCATAAGCGCAGCATGTTTACTATGTGGAAGATTAGAAACACATAGATTGGCACATTGTGATTCATATAAAGCCTCATGACCTCTACAAAATGGATGATGAAGATGATCTAAAACTAGGCAACCAGTATTTTGAACCTGACAACTTCGAGAATCTTATTCTAGAAGAAGACGGTCATTTATCAGTAGTCAAGTGAGGCTTTTCACTATGAATAATTTAAACAAATTTCAACACCATTAGTAATAAAAATTGATATATTTGTTTATTTTCTTTTTAGGCGGAAGCAAGAAGATGATTGAAGCAGTTCACCATAATTATTTTTCATTTTGTAAAATTTTCATAACAATGTGTATCAAACATTTATATATCATGTTTTTTTTATTTAAACTGATGTATATTTTATTAAATGTAAAAACATTTAGTAGCGGTTCCATAACCGCTACTAATGTAAGGTGGGAGATTAGTAGCGGTTTTAAACCACTACCCAAACTGTTACTAAACCCCGCATTGAGCCACTATAAATATCCACCTCTTCCCCCACATTTCACTTCACACATACACCATTCATTCACTCCCTCCAAATTCTTCCCATTTCCGCTAGATTCAACACTCTTTTCTTTTCTTTTCTTTTTAGTTGACAATGTAATTCGTATTATTGAATTTTATTTTCTTATCTTGTTTATTTACTAAGTTGTTTGTTTTTTTTTTCAATTTTAAATATTGATTATTTTGTGATTCATACCGATAAATAAAATTTTTATAATTATCCATAATGGTGGTACTGCTGAAATTATTGTTTTATACATGATTTTGTTATATAAAGGTTGTTACTAGTTGATAAATTTTTTTTAGTAATGAAAGTTATATTTAATAGAGTCTATTACTATTATTTTTTGAGTATTTTTAATAATATAAAATGGATAGATTCTCAAATATTAAAATATAACGGCATTTTTTTTTCAATTTAGTAACATTTAATAGCGGTTCCGTAACCGCTACTAATTTCTATTAATTTTTTAATTATGGAATCAAATAGTAGTGGTTTTAAACCGCTACTAACTTCAACATATATAAGTGGCAGTTTCACTAGCGATTTTAACCGCCACTAATTTGAAACATTTTTTTTAATCATGTTACTTTTATCTTAGTGGTGGTTTTAAACCGCTAGTAACATCTGAATTTTAAATTTCACATTATTAAGGTGTTACTAGCGGTTTCATATATTTGATCATATTACCAACGATTCAAATAACTGCCAATAAATATTTGGCACAGTATTTTAGTGGCTGTATGTAAAACCACCAGTAACACCTTAGTAGCGGTTTAAACTACTACTATTTGTCCTTTTTAACTGCCCCTACACTACCACAGAAATAGCTTATAGTGGCGCTTATGAAGTGCCGCTATAGCTAACGCCGCGATAGGTCAAATGGCCTATCCTGATACTTTAAAAGCACAGCTAGAGGTGACCTATTGCGGCACTTTTTACTAAAAAGCTCAGCTATAGGTGACCTATAGTGGCGCTTATATATTAAAAAGTGTCGCTTTAGGCCTTCAATTTAATTTTTTTAAAATTTAGAGGGCCTATAGCGGCGCTTTTTAAAAAAAGCGCCGCTATAGGTTTTATTTTTTTTAAAAAATAAATCTATATTTTTTTCACACGCACCTACATCAGTGCAAAAATTCCAGCACTGGAACTCAGCAAAAAGCAAAATACTCCTAATTCAGAATGGTCTTTCATGTGCTCAGTGTTGTAACTTAATACAACGAGTAGAAACAAGGAATCCAAATTATTTTTCATTTTTTCCATTTCATATGCTTAGTGTTGTAACTTATTACAATGAGTAGAAACAAGAAATCCAAATTATTTTTCCCTTTTCCCATTTCTATACAACGAGTAGAAACAAAAAAACCCAGGTACCTAAGAAAAAAAAGAGAAAAAAAAGTTTATGCCATTTGAGATTCGTGAAATCACCTGTAAACTTGGAACTCTAGAATCTGCATCTGTAAATGATTTCTCCAGAAATGACAGCGAGAGAAAGAGAGTGTGATATGCCAAAAAAAGAGAGAGGTAAATGGTGAGAAGCTAAGAGAGAAGAGATAATATTTGAGGAAAGGAAGAGAGACTTACAAGTTGTTGATCAAATCCTTTGTGAAGAGAAAAGAGAGCGTGGGACGGGAAGAGAAAGAAAGAAGAGAGAAGAAAAAATAGGAGTGAGATGTATTAAGAGAGAAGAAATAAGAGGGAGTCACGTGCACCTATATCGGCGCTTTTTTTAAAAAGCGCCGCTATAGGTTAAAAATTCAAAATACACGAAAAAATGGGAAAAAAGTTTCCCTCCATTTTTTCTCTTATAGCGGCGCTTTTAAAAAAAAGTGCTGCTATACATAAACTTCTATATAAGCACCGATATTGCTGCGCAGCAATAGAACATCTGTACTGACGCCTATAACTCTCTAGTTCCTTCAACTCACATATCTCAAACATGTAAACAACCATCATCGTTAGGTATTTGAAGAGCTCACCGAATGAGGTTATGTCAAAGCAGTGCCGCCTCGGGCCCTCTCTTCAAGAAACTTAGGGACCAAGGGGGATAGTGGGAGCTACCTCCCGAGTGTCGTTCTCTTGAAGAGCCTAAAAATGCAAATAGTTCCTAATAGCTAGATGCAAACAATTAAACGGGTAAAAGCATTTTTGGTTGATTTTAAGTATGAAGTTGGTATAAAAGTATGATATGTTCAAAATGCAAATAAAAGATTGGATTAAAATGGGAGATTTTGAATAAATGGGAATAGATCATCCTTGATTATTAGAGGCTTAAACAATCATTGCTTCAAGTTGTTTTTGGGAAATTCTTTGGCTAATCAAAAGATTCCTAGAGGAATCCCTTTAGGCTAGGCTTGGGTTGGGTGGATTAGCACCGGAATCCCGCTTACTAATCCCTCTAACTCCAAGTTGATTAAGCTCAATAACGAAGGTGAATTTGCTAATTGCAAGGGGCTCCTAATCCAACAACCGGAATCCTGAATTGACACTTAATTAATCCTAGGGTTTTATTCATTATTGGAATCCCAAATAATAAATCAATACTCTAGGATTGAAGCCCAATGCCACTCATGCAATTTGACAAATTCAAGAGCCAATTCACAAATGCAAATGCTTGGCAAAACAATCCACTATATGAGAATCCTCAAATAGCACAAAATATTAACTAAAACATTCATTTAAAATGATGAATCCATACATCTAAACAAAGTTCAAGTCAATGAAGAGCAATTGTCAAGCATACACAAATGAAAACAAGCTACAAATGTTTCTACCACTCTCTAACACAAGATAAATATGAAGAATACAACCAATTGCATAAACAAAATCCTAGAATCCTAGAAATATGTAAATACAAAAAGAAGAGAGAGTGGGAAAACAAGAACTCCCCTAATGAAGCTCCAAGCTCAAGCTAAACAGCTCAATCACCAAGGATAAATGCCTCTTAGTTGCTGCCTTCTATGTAGAAACCACCAACAAGAGAGATGAGAGTAAGTGCCATGGAGATTTGGGGTGGCAGAGATGGAAGATGAAGATGAAGATGAGAGAATATATGAGGAACTAGGGTTTTTGGTGGCTTCCAATCTGTCCAAATGAGTGCATTTTCGACCTAATATGTTCCTCAAGTCGGGTCAAGAAGTGGGTACCGGGTATGGACTTGGATTGGGCCCAAAACCAGAAAAATTATGCACAATCGTGACTAAGCTACGGCCGAGAAATTTAAGCCGCGGCTCAGTTTTTCTCTGTAAGGCAGTGAGCTGCGGCCCAGAAATTTGAGCCGCGGCTCAATTTTTCTCTATAATAACAGTGAGCTGTGGCTGGAAACTTTGAGCTGTGGCTCAGTTTGTTTCTGTGAAGAATTGAGCTACGGACCAGATTTCTGAGCTGCGGCTCAATTCTCTTTTGAAAAATTGAGTTTTCTTTTCCTATTGCAAATGAAATGTTCCACCCATGGTTCTTCAATGTTCCTACAAGTAAAAACATAATAGAAAAAAGGATCAAATGCCCTAGAAATTAATTATTTCTAATTAATTACTAATTATGGCAAATTAATCCTATTTTTATCCTAATTTCACCTAAGGGCCTAAGATCTTAATTAAGCACATTTGGACCAAAATTACATCTCCATTATATTTAAAACCTCATATTTAGCATATCAAAACCATACAAATCCAAGGATTTGTCAACTCCCCCACACTTAAACCTTTATACTCCCGGACAAAGACAAATTTAAAAGTTTAAGCATAATGGTGAATGAGGCATAAATGAGAACTTCAACATGCTAGTTGAATATGAGCTAATGAAAATTGACATCCTCCTGACCAATAAGCAATATGAAATGGAATGACACTAAAGAGCCAACCATGAGTGTAGTTAATGCAATGTGAATGAGAAAGGGAGAAGGTCACTCAAGTATAAGTGTTTCACTCCTCTCACCACATTGGGGTCATTTTTCTACTCTCAAGATCCATTTTGAAGCATACTCTACCATAGGCTTGTGAGAATTCTAAGATCTCCACTTAAACACAAGAAGCGCAATACATCAAAAGGGCTTTTGGGGTTATAATGATGGGATAGGCCACATGGTATGGTGAAATGAATGAAAGATGATGTTATGCATACTTGAATGCCTAATTCAACTTAAAGCACCAATTGCAACTTGCTAGAAACCACTCATGCCTTATTTTACACCTTTTGTGACTTTTTTTCAACTTTTCTCAGTTTCTATTTCTTTTTTTTTGTATTTTTGTTTTTCTCTATATATGGCATGCTTATACACAACCAAGAAATGGAATTTTTCAAACAACACAAGCAATAATGCAACTTTTCCCATATTGGCATGTTAATGCAAAACATCAAGTGAATGGCTCAAATAGGGTAGCAAATGGAGAGAGTGTTTGGAATATAGGGGTATGAATGAATGCCTTTATCATGCTTCATCACACTTAATGTAACAAGTTTTGATCAATAATGACAACAAGTTCTAGAGAATGGCAACCAAGTGGATATCACACAATAATAAGCAATTAGGCCCAAATAAACCTCACAACATGGCTAATTCTCCAAAACTCATGAACAAAAATCAACTACAACCAAGATGCAACCATAAAGCATCAATTTCAATCAACGAAGTTGCCAATCAAGAAGATTGATCAAATGCATCAATAACATATCCAAAAGCATGAAACAATTCCCATAATTGCCAAAACATTTCCAAGAACATCATGTTAAGTCCAAAGAGGAACGAAAGTGAATGTGAAGAAAAGTCCGAAACTTTTCAAAATTTTGCAACTTTTTGAAGCTAAAAACATAACCAAGATGCAATGTTTTTTAACCACTTTTCCCACTACAAAACACATCCCTCCCCCACACTTAATTCCTACATTGTCCTCAATGTAGCAAAAATATGGACATACCAATTTAACTCAACTCTTGGGGTGAATTGGAAAGTTGTGAAGTCCAATTTAAGATTGAAGCACAACACGTCATCAACACCAAAAGAAAAATAGGGAGACGACAAGAGCAAGTAAAAATGATATACCAAAGGAATTTTCAAAGCTTGTGGAAAGCAAGTGTGGTCTTGGTGTGAGCAAGGAGCATTTATTGCTAATCTTAGGAATTTAAAAACAACTACAACTACTTTTTCCTTCTAGGTAAGTTCCCTCCCCGACACTTAGCTCAAAAACATATGGCAATTATAAAGCTAAAGGAGCAAGTAAAAAGGAAAGGAACAACCTCATGGTCAAGGTGGTTGAGAGGGCTCATGATAGTGCTTGAGCAAATGGCTGTTGGCTTTGAAGGTGAGTCCGGTGGCCTCATCCATAAGCTCATATGCAGCAAAAGGGAAAGCTTTAGCAATTTTATACGGTCTTTGCCATCTAGCTCTAAACTTCCCAGGCATAATTTTGAATCGGGCTAAGAACATCATGACTTTGTCTCCTTCTTGGAAGTGCTTCCTCAAGATATGCTTGTCATGTAGCCTCTTCAACTTGTCCTTGTAGGACACTCCATCATCATATGCTTGCAACCTCAATTCTTCAAGTTCTTGGAGTTGCATCATCCGATTGGTCAAAGATGACTCCAAATCGGCATTGCAGACCTTAATGGCCCAATATAACTTATGCTCCAACTCCATGGGCAAATGACAAGACTTCCCGTAGACGATCCTAAAGGGTGATGTCCCAATAGGTGTCTTATAGGCAGTCCGATAGGCCCAAAGTGCTTCCTCCAAACGATAACTCCAATCCTTGCGTGATGGCTTCACAATCTTTTCAAGTATATTCTTCACCTCTCGATTTGAAACTTCAGCAAGCCCATTGGTTTGGGGGTGGTATGGTGTGGCAACTTTATGAGTGACTCCATACTTGGCAAGAAGAGATTGGATGATCCGGTTGCAAAAATGGGTGCCTTGGTTGCTGATGATTGCTCTAGGAATGCCGTACCTACAAAAGATATGAGAGCATAGAACTTAGAAACAGTAGCTGCATCATCTTTCATAGTTGGGATTGCCTCAATCCAGCTAGATACATAGTCTACCGCAAGCAATATGTAAGAAAACCCACAAGATGGGGGAAAGGGTCCCATAAAATCAATGCTCTACACGTAAAAAATCTCACAAAAGTGTATGGGCTTCATAGGCATTTTGTGCCTCTTACCCCAACTCCCAAATTGTTGACACTTCTCATAAGACTTACAATAAACAAATGCATCTTTAAACAAAGTAGGTCAGAAAAATCTGCACTCTAACACTCTCCTAGCAGTCTTTCTAGAACTAAAATGAACACCACAAGATAAAAAATGAGCATGAGTAAAGATAGAGTGGATCTCATCGTTTGGAACACAACGGCGAATGATCTGGTCACTGCATATGCACCACAAGATAGGTGGGTCCCAAATGTAGTACTTAGCTTCCCTCTTCAATTTGTTAACCTGGAAATGAGACATAGAAGAGGGAACCACATCAGCAGTAAGATAGATCACAATATGTGCATACCAAAGCTCAACAGTGGCCAAGGTAAACAAAGCAGAATTAGGAAAAGAATCAATGCAAAGATCAGAAGAATCAACTCCCCTGTGTAGGGAGGCAAGCGGCTCAAATGATCGACCACATGATTTTCAACTCCGACCCGATATTTGATCCTTACATCAAATTCTTGCATCAGAAGAGCCCATCTCAACAGTCTAGCCTTAGATTGGGGCTTTTGAAACAAATACCGTACAGCTGCATGGTCAGTGTATACTACCACAAAAGAGTTTATCAAATATTGTCTAAACTTGTCAAGTGCAAAAATCACAGCAAAAAACTCTTTTTCAGTAGTAGTGTAATTAACTTGTGCGGAATCAAGTGTCCTAGATGCATATGCAATGACCCTAGGGACCTTGTCAACTCTCTGACCAAGCATGGCTCCTACTGTAAAATTAGATGCATCACATGAAATTTCAAAGGGCAAATGTCAATTAGGTGCACTAATAATGGGAGGAGAAATCAAGGAAGATTTCAAAATGTTAAAAGCATGCTTGCATTTATCATCAAACACGAAATCAGAATCCTTTTTAAGCAAAGAAGAAATGGGTAAGGCAATCTTTGAAAAATTTGCAATAAAACGCCTATAGAACCCTGCATGCCCAAGAAATGATCTAACTTCTTTCAAATTGGTAGGATAAGGTAAAGATGAAATAACTTCAATTTTAGCTTTGTCAACTTCAATCGTTTTTTGGGAGATCAAGTAACCCAAAACAATACCACTATCTACCATAAAATAGCACTTCTCATAGTTCAAAACCAAGTTGTTTTCCAAACATATTTTCAAAACAAGTTCTAAACTAGAGAGGCATTAATCAAAGCTAGAATCATACTCAGTGAAATCATCCATAAACACCTCCATGTTATGCTCCAACAAATCACTAAAAATAGACATCATGCATCTTTGAAAAGTATCGGGAGCATTACACAATCCAAATGGCATCCTTCGATAAGAAAAGGTACCAAAAGGGCATGTGAAGGTGGTTTTATCTTGGTCTTTCGGTGCAATTGGTACTTGGAAGTACCCGGAGAAACCATTAAGGAAAAAGTAATGAGACTTGCCAGAAATTCTCTCAAGCATTTGATCAATAAAGGGCAAAGGAAAGTGGTCCTTCCTAGTAGAGGAATTAAGCTTCATATAATCTATACACACTCTCCAAGAATTCTGGACTCTAGTGGGAATAAGCTCATCATTGTCACTCCGGACAACGGTAATTCCACTCTTCTTTGGTACTACTTGTACCGGTGACACCCACTCGCTATCAGATATGGGATAAATGATTCCAGTACTCAAGAGCTTAGCAACCTCTTTCCTCACCACATCAAGAATGAGAGGATTCAATCTCCTCTGTGGTTGCCGAATAGGCTCAGAACCCTCATCCAATAGGATTCTATGAGTACAAATCGATGGATTAATCACTGAATGTCAGCGACGGCGATGACTTGTCAAACGGATCGTTATTGAGCGGTGTCACAGGACTAAGCATGAGCGACGGGAAATCAAGGACATTGGGTGAAGAGATCTCAGGCTTGTGGGGAGACAAAACCCTCAAGTGTGAGCATAATTAAGAACGAGAGTGTTAATCATGAGAATCATGAGACTATTCTTCAAGCTGTTCCTCCTCTCATAGAGCTTGAACCCTTGCTTCTTCAGAGCGGTTTTCACCAGTGGGATGTTAAAATTCTTGGCGGCTTTGGAGGACGGCGTAGTAGGATGATCTTGGGAAGATCTGGTGAACATCTGAACGATTTGCTTAAAACAACATCGAGAGAGATAAAGAGAGAGAGAAGCAGCGTCGAATGCAACCCACCCCCATCTCTTCTCCTTACATTTACTCTTAGGGGCATAAAGGTCTTTTAACCAACATTTAGAAATCTCATATTTATCCCTATGGTCTGATTTGGGATTTCTAAATGTTGAAGGACTGATTTGTCCTTTCTATAATTCAAAGGTATTTTTGTGTCTTTTTCCCTTAATGTTTAGATTAAACACATTAAAAAAATATATAAAAAACACACATTAAAAAAAATAGGGAAAATCACAATGAGGTCCCACATAAGGCATTTAATTACAACCAGGTCCCAAACAATCATCAAATTACATTGAAGTCCCAAGGGACCTAAGTGTAATTAAATTGAGTTGTCAATACCAGCCCATTAAGTTGTTACACCAAAATAGTTGTCAATGGGTTGTCAATTCAATGTTGTTAATAACAGCCGTGTTAGTTGTCAATCCACACAAAAAGAGTTGTCAATTGCAGCTTAATGAGTTGTCAATACCAGCTGTTTTGTGTACACTGACAACTCACACGGTTGGTTTTGACAACTCCCATTTAATTACACTGAGGTCCCTTGGGACTTCAATTTAATTTGATGATTGTTTGGGACCGAATTGTAATTAAATGCCTTATGTGGGACCTGATTGTGATTTTCCTAAAAAAATATGTTCTACAACCTTATCTCTACTGAATAGCTTGTAATAAATATTGAATTATTAACAAAATAATAGGAGTAAAATGTTTAATAAAATATGTTAAGAAAAAAATTTAAAATTTAATTGGGTTCAATAATCCAATCAAAAGACCTCCAATTAAGAATTGAAAGTTCAAATTTGGCCTCTAGGAAATTCACGATTCTCCAAATTTAACTGACTATGACTATCAGTCAAAGAGATAAATTAAACTATTAAAGCAATGCATGCACCTTGGGACACACGCATCAAATTTTTCTAGGAAGCTACAGTCCTCATGATTAATGAATGACGTCTCCTTACATTCCATTGTTTCCGCAACGTTTTGCTCTGATCATCAAGTTAGAAAATAAAAGCAACTCACTTGAAAAAGTTGAAAGCTCTAGACTTGGATAACATGCATGTTTAATTTACTAATAAATTTTTTAAAAGAAATCAATCAGAATATACATTTAAAATATATTCTGAGTTAATGTTTAGAATTGAAAAGATAACTAAATTTCGACTAAAAATTAATAAACAATTTCAAAATTTTCAGAGACGTTATTTATATATCTTACATAAATAATAACTATTTTTATTAAATATTTAGTTATCAAGAAAATAATAAAAATATTTAATAAAATAGGTTTAGGTAAAAGTTTTACAATATAAATTAAAGTAGGAAAAATATTCAAAAATGTATTTATATTAGTTGAGTTCAATAATCAAGTTAATAGACCTTCAATCCCTGATATATAGATAGGCTTATTCTATGAACCTGTCAACTTCGTCTGTGGTCCCTCGGTTGGTAACTACTCCTCTTGAATCTAGCGTTAAGTTACTGGCCAAAAAAAAAAATATATATAGCGTTAAGTTAAACTAGCACGTAGCGGGGAGCATTGTTCTAAAGATAAACGAACATTTTTTGCACTGCACTTCATTTCATATGTCGTATACTCTTTTATAATAAATTGACGCATTCATTTCGAATTCCTAACATGAAACATAAATGACATGGCTGGCACAAGACAGCATAACACCATGTTGTAGTAAGTATTTCTATAGCTGCCTTACCATTGAAAATTATCGAAATTATATAAAAAGTTTGATGTCCCCACATACTGAGTTGTGGAGAAAAAGATGTAAAAGGAACTTTAACATGTAGTGGTAAAACCGTAAAAGCTCATATGTTGCAAGTCGTCCAGGGAAATTGAGAAAAACAACTAATAAAGATTCAAGTAGAGAAATATATTCCCTTAAAATAACTTTATTTTTATGTTTTTTTTAAAAAAATAACAACGGTCAATTCTGGCAAGAAAGGATAAAAAATAAAATAACATTGATTAAAAGGTTATCTTTATTTTAGATTTAGTATCTTTTAAAAATTTTGTTAAATAATTCTTTACTATTTAAAAATTCAAATATAAACCACATAAATGAGATTCTAATAATCTAAGTATGTTTATATTTTCTTATTCATCTTTTTTTTATCGGTAAAGAAACCTATTTTCCCTTTAAATTACTTTTTCAAGAAAAGATTTTTTTTTTTAAAAAAAAAGCAACGATGGTTAAAAGATCATTTTTATATTAGATTTTGTGTTCATTAAAATATTGTTTTTAATAAAATATTACTCTTTAAATATTCAAATATAAACTGTTTAAATGAGATTCCTAAATCTTGATATATTTATCTTTCCTTACTTTATGAGTAGAGAAACTGAAATTCTTTGGAATAGCTTACTTTTTGAATAATTTTTTTCTTCTTAAAGCAATAATTGTCTTTCTTTTAGATTCTGTATCCATTAAAACAATTTTTAAACCATATGTCGCATACTCTTTAAAAAAAATCAATTTTAAACCATATATATGAGATCTAGATTACCTAAATATTATGAGAAAAAAAATCATTTACCTTCACTTGCTTACTCGTCTTCAATGCTAACGAATTTTTAAATGAAAATTTAACTTCCAAACAAACAATAAACAAAACACTATTAATTAGGTATAATAAAACTCTCACTATATAACTAAAATACTACTCCCCCCGTCCCTTATTATAAGAGGCATAGAGGTAAAATCACATAGATTAAGGAAATGGTTCAGAAATATAAATATGTCTGAAATGATTTTGTTTTCTCAAGTTTGCATTTATTTATGATTAAGTATATAAGAAAGAGAAATGTGATAATAGTTTTATAAATGAGTATGAAAGAGAATGTGAATAGAGAGAATAATGATAGGTAAATTGGGAAAAAACTTATTAAATGTTTTGATAAATTTAGCCAAACTCTTATAAAAAGGGATAAAACCATTCAAATTTTTTGTTCTTATATATAGAGACAGAGAGAGTATGACTAAAACCGGAGCATGTGGTTGAGTGATAAGAACTCATATACCCTTAACCAATTTGTAAAATAAAAAATAATGCTATAAGTGTACTCTATAGCTTGCATCTCTCTCTCTCTCTGCTGAACTCGTGTACTTTTTAAATATTTATATATTCCTAAGACAATCCTTACTCCATTGGATATTAGTTATTACATCTCACACAAAACTTTCATCCATTAACCCTATTCTTTAATTAAAAAAAAAACCCTATTCTTTCAAGTTTCAAACCAAAACAATCACTTGCACTATTCATATTTTATATCTTTAAACCACCATCACTTTTGTTTTCCATAACTTTTTGTATTCTTGTTGCGTAAAGGTAAAATTTCTTTAATACAATGCTAGTTGGAAGAGCATATTTATATTAGATTTTATTTCTATTTAAATTTAAATAAGTTTAAACAAGAATCCATTTCTTTTGGAAAAAAATTTAAGTAGTTTAAGTGAGATTCAATAATATAAATATTTTTGACTTTCACTACTCATCTTTTATGTAAGTAAAAAATAATCCCCTTTGAAATAGCTTGTTTTCTCTGTTCATTTTTTGTTTTTAACCTTGACAGCTAAAAGATTAATTTTATTGTATATTTTATATCCATTAATTTTTTCAAAAGTAATGATCATTATGAGATTACCATTATTTGATATTTTGACAATGTTAGATAATATATAATCTGTTTTCTGATTTTATATATTGACATATTTTTTTTAAAAAAAAGCATAAATTTTAAGAAAATCAAATTTATGTTGTCTAAATAAAAATCAAAATAATCTAGATATGCTTAAGTTTCTGAACGATTCTCTTTCAATCAGATAACTTTATGTGAAAAGACGTTTTCTAAAAACAATAATAATTAATAGATTATCTCTATATTTTTTATTAAAATTGTTTTCTGAAAAATCATATTAACTCTTTTTAATGATAGATAACAATTAAGTATGGATTTACCTAATGTAAATTAGGTCTTTTAATGTTATAAATTATTACTTCTCTCAAATAATTTTTTATAACTAAAACACACAAACTTTAATATCGTTTTCCTAAAGTAAAAAACTGGATGAATTTAGGAAAAAGGAAAGGCTTACGTGTGTGCAGGTTTCTCTGCAATGCTTTCTTCCTTATTTTTTTTTCTCGACTAATACAATGCATTCTTTCTAACACATCGGTACCTGTGAGATCTTCACAGATTGAAAATTGAAATGCAACCAGCTTTTGCGCAACTCATTTAAAAAGTTTCTGTGTTTGGATTGGTTTTTTTCAGAAGAATTTTTTTAGAAGGATTTTTAAAAAAAAAATCATATTATAAGAAGTAATTTATGTTTGGATTAGTAATGTTAGAAGTGATTTTTTTTTAATATGACTTTTAAAACATGCTTGGATGATTATTTTGAAAAGTAAGTTTAGATGAGAAATTACTAAAAAGGTATTATTTTTATTAAATAATACATATATAATATGCATATATTCTTATAGTTTAGAAAGAAAAAGTGAAATTTGGGTTTTTGAAGGATTTTAAAGGCTTAGTTTCTCCCTTATTTTAAGGAAAATAATTTTTAAAAAATTATATTTTTAGCTCAAAGGAAGATATTGTGGGAGAAAATAATTAGAGATTATTATGATTAAAACATTTTTTTTAAAAAAAATAAATAATAATCATACCTTTTAAATAGCTCACTTTTTGTGAAAATTAGACTAAGCAAATTATCATTTCAAGTAATTGTACCTTAATGGCTCAGTTTTTTGTTTCTGCCTTCTGGAGATATGTTAAGTGCTAATGTTTGCGAGAGATGTGCATTTCTTGACTGGCGAGAATATCTTATTAAACAACAAAAAGTAATCATAATTATATGATAAACTTATCTCAACTGATTTACACTTCTTTCTTTGCCTTCTGGTTCAGCACCTTCCATTATTTACATTTTGTATATAATTAATTGTAACCTAAACTCCTATATAGGGTGATTGATGGGATGGAAGCATTGTTGTCAAACTCGCGAGTTGACACTCCGATTTTACCGTTTTTACGGATCTACCTAACCAAAACGTGTCACGAGTCATTTAAATTTGTAGTGGGTGTAAACTCGATAAAAACTCACGAGTTTACATGCCGAATTCACCGTTTTTACGTTTCTACCTTATAGAAAATTGTGTTAACTTGCTATAAATATCATGTTTATTATTTTTATTTAACCATATTCAATGAATTTATATATAAATTTCATAGAAATTTGTTTATTGAGTGAGATAAAGTATGAATGTTGATATATTTAATATCAACTATTTATATTTAAAATATCGTCAAGTCAAATTATTATTATTTTTGTATTTCTTATTTAATTATATACTGAAAACACGTATTTATTAATAAAGGTAAACTCTTACGAGTCTACGATTCGAATTTACGATCCGATTTTACATTCTCCTCACGAGTTTACTTAAACTCACGTGTTTGACAACCTTGGATGGAAGAGTATGCAAATTTGCAGCTGTATCACGTGATTGCGTCAGAAGTTTTTCTTTCCACTACCCTTCAACTTCTAAATCACAATCTTTCTTTCTACTGAGCTCCTCTCTCTCTCTCTCTCTGTTTCAAGTTTAAACACTTCCAACCCCAGTCCCATCATTCTTCTTGCCTCCACCGCCACTCCGCCCTCCCCCACCACCACTCCTCCAATCTCTCTACTCTCTCCTTACTCTGCAATTTCTCACACACCTCTAAAATTATCTTTCCTGTTCATTTTATTTTATTTTTGTCCTCATCTACGGCTATCACATTGGTATAATTTTTTTGTTAATTTAATTTCTTCGATCCCCTGCATTAGATTACAGGTATTCCCACTGTCACTGAGTTTATTGTCGTTTGAATTTTTCTTCTGACCTGTGATTCCATTATTGAAAAAATGGCAGATGGATGTGTGATTTAACAATTGCATTGTGCTTTTTCGTTTTGTTTTTGTTTCAAATTGTCCTTTTCGGATTTTTTGTGTTTTTTTTATAGCACGGATCTGTCGTTTTTTAATTTGAGACGTCATTACTTGTTTGGTCAAGAAACAAATTATCTTATGGCTCCTTCTTCTATTTACCCAACTCCTTTCACTTGCATTGCTTTCATTCTTATCTGGGTTTTTGCGCTATCCCTTAACAATTTGTTTAAAAAACGACTTCTCCCATGGTCATTATGTTATATTGTTTAAAAATCTCATATTTGGAAAAGGAAATCAGAAATAGAGCATATCTATTTTCAACCTGGTATATGAACCTTGCTTCATTCAGAAATAGGATATCTTGAAAAATTTTGATCTCTTCGTAAATCAAATCCCCTTTCTTGTATGCATCCAAACTGAAATGGGAAGCATTTTTCCAGTTTTCCCCAAATTTTTTAATTGAATTTTTCTTTCCCTTTCTTTCTCCATTTTGCAGAAGTCAAAGAATCAATTTCATGGCGAGAACTACTTGTCGGCACCAGAAAAAATCTCAGCCATGGTTTCCTTACCAGGACAAAAACTTAGAACAAATATTTGCCCTCTTGCCATGTCTCCATACTCATCTGCGGTGAACACACAGAACAGGTGATAAAGTAAAATGAAAAACAGGGTCAGAAAAGGGACAAGGACAATCTCAGTGCACATACCTTCTCAGAGATTGGGAAGCTGGATAATGTTGTCCAATGCATCAATATGAAATTTACCAAGCAAAGCTGTGGAGCCATTTCTAGCATCGGTAATAAATTTATTATCAATGGACAATAACAGTTGGTTCTTGCAAATCATAGACTGGAACGATATGTGACTACACTTAATTTATAACCTTTGAGATCACCCAAGTGGAGGACTTCATCTGTTGCCTCCATTGTTGTCTCCATTGAAGCCATACCCTGAATCAGTAAATAAATAGTTATAACGGCAAACAATATGCTATGGTCGCCGAAAAATAAGTGGCAGCGGAGTTTATAATAATAGAGATGAAGCATTACGTATAATAATGAAAGAGCACAATGCAAAGCAGAAAGAGGATGCAGAGGGATGAATATGAAGGAAGTTAATGGCTTATACTCACATTTATATGAGCCATGTAGGGCTTAGGGGTAGCTAAACAATGGAGGGAAAATTTAAAAGTGATTTTTTGAATTACAAAGGCGAGAAAAGACAATTTGAAAGTGAATTTTTGAATCATATGGGCGGGAATGGACAATGTGTCAAGGGCAAGGGGCATTGTGGGAAATTGTGGAGAACACTATTCATAAGGATCCTTTGGAATAGTGTTTTGTGAGAGGGCCACAAATTTCGAGAAGGAGAATGGTGGAAGAGTTTTATTAGTTATATTGATATTGATATTGATGATGACATATGCGTTTTGAAAGTATTGCAAAGTCTCAATATTAATTTGAAATTTTTTTTATCTCAATATTGCCCCAGAAATTCCAAAAGATATTTAATATAATGTTGCCCTAAACTTAAGAGTCCTAACTGTCAAATATTAGTTGACCTCACCCTGACTTTGTGGCACGGTCACGTGGCATCATGTGTTACTCTCCAAAGGTTCAAAAACCTTGACCTAACATAGAACTGGCTGAGGCACTGTGTCAAGGGTTAATATTCGAATTGGAGGGGTCAACTTGGGCTTAAACCGGTAATATTAGAATAATATAATTTTATTGATAATAACATTAATAATCACTAATATCAAAATATAAATATAGTTAGGTATACATGATTAATTAAGCATGAATATTTTAATGTTTTTATAGAGGGAAAAAAAAGAAAATGATTACATATGAAAGTAAATATTATTTTACAATCCACGAACTAAATTAAAAATACTAAAAGCAATAACAATAAAATATTAAACATATTCAAGTAAAATAGCATTTAGAATAATCAACGTAACTATATTATAGTTTCTTATATGTGGTTTCTAAAATTTAGTGGAGTGAAAATTAATAATTAGGGAGAATTACAACAACAAAAACCACATTTTGGTAAAAGAAAAAAGGGGGAGCTAGCTAGTTCGACCTCCTTGGTTTTTGACCGGGTCAGGCAGTTTTTTACCGGTTCAACTACATCACACTGGTTTGACCCATTCCCCCACTCCTCCATTGACCTAGCCCGGAATGGAGACCGTTTCACTGGGGTTTCCGGTTGAACTGCCCAGGTCGATCTAGTTTTTGAACCATGTCTCCAACAGAAATATGCAAATAAGATTTATAAGTAAAAAAATAAAAAAAATGTAGCTGTTCTTCTTCGTTCTTCACTGTGACTTTTGGAGGAAGGGAAGAACAAAGAAGAAGGGATATATTCTTTTTATTCTTTTACATATCAATATGAGTTGCAAAAAACGTAGAGTAACATGATGCCATGTAGGCATGCCACATAATCAAGGTGAGGTTAACTAATATGTGACTATTATGGCTATTAATTTGGAGACAAAATTGCTATCTTTTGGAGCTTCCAAGATAACATTGAAAAAAAAAAACTTTCATATCAACATTGAGACTTTGCACATACTTTCAGGATAAATTTACTGCTTAAGCCTTGAATCTATTGTAACAGGCAGGAAATGCACAAGAGGGGGGGTGAATTGTGCTTTTAAAAAAAAAACTTTAATGAACAATACAGTTTATACTGGTTCAGCCCAACTTTTGGCCTACGTCCAGTTCTCCAACTTGGTAGTTGGGTTCCACTAGCTTTTCAAGATTTAAACGGGCTCTTGACAGCCTTTACAAGTGACAGCAAGAGCTCACCTCCTTACTAATCACTCCCCCTTACACTTTGTAAGATTACACCCTACTCTTAAGATCCCACTATCTTAAGAGTAATCCTTACTCAGATAATAAATACAAGTGTAGAGAAATTGTTCACTCAATTGAACGGATTGTGTTACACACTTAAGAATTTGAGAACAGTGATTGTTGAGAGAATTGAATGCAGTAGATACAAGATCTTTTAATGAAGTAATCAATTAATTCAACCAACTGCTTCTCAATGCTTTTATACTCTTCACTCTGAAGCTTGTGTAATAAATATGACCGTTGAGAGTTGTTCAGAGAGAGAGAGATCTTAATCGGATGAGGAGTGTTGAGAATGTAGCCTGTGTTGCATTTACTCCATTGTACTTCCTTTGCTTTTTGTTCATCTTTCTTTATCTATCGCTGGAGGAAGTAGGTGAGTTCCAACGGCTATATTGCTCAGATTTTGTGTCTAACGTAAACTTCCTTAAGTAGGTCTGAGCACTCTGTACTTGGAAAGCCTAAAATAGCTTTAGCCATTGATTTTGAATTATTCCCATCGCCACTCAGATTACAGCCTCTGATCGATTACAGGACTTGGTGGCTGATCGATTACATATCGATTATGTATAGATTAGGACCTGCATCACTCAACAATAGATTAGAAATTCATGAGCCTAATCGATTACAGGGACGCCTGATCGATTAAGCAAGACTAATCGATTACACTTAAACTTCCTCTAATCGATTACTTACCTCTGATCGATTATATTCAGATCACTCACAACTCTTCTAATCGATTACATGGTTCTGATCGATTACACATACCAACTTCTCTGATCGATTATAAGACTCTGATCGATTAGGCAATTTATCTATAATCGATTATAGGACTCTGATCGATTAAGCAATGGTCCTCTAATCGATCAGGCGAGCCTAATCGATTACATCAATTTCTCCTAATCGAAAGGCTAAGATCTCTCATCGATTACAGGGGTCTCTAATCGATTAGGCGACAACTTAGACTTAATCGATTAGACAAAATGACTTGACTTGGAATCTATCTCTGATCAAAAGGGCTATCTATGCATACCTAAGACATATCATTCCAAACATTTATCACTCACTTACCTTATGCCTAAGATATGTTTGGTTATCATCAAAACCTATTATTCTAACATTCTCCCCCTTTTTGATGATGACAAAACATTAGAAATAATTGCAATAACAGAATACATATAGAGATCAACAAGCAGACAACTGATATATATATATATGAAACAATAATTCAGATATGACAAGGATACTGGCATTGTCTTTACGCATGGAACTAAATATATAAAAAAAATATAAAATGAGCAAAATATGAATGATGCATGTGAAAGGGGTTTTTGGTGTTGCAGGGAGTATGGATTAGTCAGAGTCAGTGTCATCCTTCCAGTTTGATGTGTCAAGATCATAGTCCCCTGATTCACTGCTAATTCGACCAGAGTCATAGGAAGACTCAGATTCCAAAACGACTTCTTCCTTCTTCTTCTTAGCAGGAGCCTTCTTCTTCTTGGGAGGAGGAGGAGGCACTAAGGACAGAAGCACATCCAATCTGGATGGTCTCTTTTGTTTCTTCTGAGGAGGCTTTGCTGCCTTTCCCTTCCCTTTTGGTGC
Organism: Mimosa bimucronata; assembly: GCA_037074515.1. Lineage (NCBI taxonomy): Eukaryota > Viridiplantae > Streptophyta > Magnoliopsida > Fabales > Fabaceae > Mimosa > Mimosa bimucronata. The sequence goes on from CM073441.1 coordinate 25,461,055, forward strand.
TGCCTTTCTCTTAGCTGCAGGCTTGGAGACAACCTTAGGTTCTTCAATAACAATTCCTTTGGTTGCTCTGGTGCTCTTTCTTGTTGCAGGAGCAACCCTAGGTGCAGGCTTAGAGGCAGTCATTTTGATCCTTTGCTTTTTAGGTTTTGACTGAGCCTCTGGGCCTTCTTCCTCCTTGTCAGACTTCAAAAATTCTGAAGTAGTCTGAATGGGGTCCTTCTGAGCAGGCTTGACTGGATCCCCATATGTATAGGTCCTTCTGACTCCCCATTTTGGAAATAGAGGCTGAGGGGATTCTTTCTCTTGATTTTTCTGACTCAAATCCCTAGCTGTATCTCTGACTTCTCTTTCTTTCTGACTTGCAGCCAAGGTTTGTTCTAATTCCTCCACTTGCTGGTGCAGTACATCTGCCTTATGAAGATAATGAGGCACCAAATCAATGTCAATGGGTTTAGGTTCCCCTTCATACAAAACCATGGCCATTCCCAGATTTTCTTCTATCACATTTTCAGCATTTTCTGGAGGGATATTGACAGTGGCCTCATTTTCAGACTCTGTGGCTTCTTCTACCACAACCTCTTCTTCTGCCATGCTTAGCTTAATGGCTTCTGCAAGCTCATGAATTTCCTCGAGTGTCTGACTCATGGGTACATCCTCAGGAACTTGAGACATCTGAGGGATCTCAGAAGCTATAGCTGAGAGGATGGAGGCAGCTTCCACAGCCGTTTCTTGAACCTGGCTGCTTTCCCCAGGGGTTGGCACACTGAATATCTTCTCCCCCTTTTTGGCATCATCAAAAGGAGGGGGGGTTTCTAGTGAAGGAGCTTTGCCTTTTCTGGTATAAGTTTTGGCTATTTCTGGTTTAGGGGAAGGAGAGTGTGGTTGAGAGGGTGTGGGATGAGAGGCAGGGGTCAATATGTGGATAGGAGAAGGTGGGAAGTCTGGATGATCTGAGGAACTGGAGGAGGGTTTCTGTGAGGGTGAGGAAGGTTTGGAAGGAGGAGGAGTGGTTTTTGGAGAGGGTTGAGTGTGGAGATGTGGAGAAGAGGGATGAGATTGTGAAGGTGAGTAATGAATGGGTGATACCTGATGTGGTGCATAACCATCAAAGGGTGACAGAGGAGGGCCAGGAATATTGGCTTGATACTTTTCCCTGAGAATCTCTTCCAGTCCAGCAAGTCTGTTGTGTAAAAACTTGTGCATGTTTACCACAGCATCATACCCATTGAAGATGGTCATGGTGCTTTCCTTCACAGACTTGACAACTGAATCATTGAGAGCTGCCACCAATCTGTGCAATAATCTGTCCTCCATGGCTTGATGCTCGAGGGCCATTTCTTCTACTATTCTGGCAGAGACCTTTTCCACCACTTGATCAATAAAGTTGGCAGGAGAAGCGGGTGCTGCTTCTTCCTGAATCAGAGGCTCTTGATTAGGATGATGGCCAGGGATTTCTCCTGGTTCAAGTCCTTCTTCTGTAGGGGGTTCCTCTTCAATTTCAATATCTGGTAGAGGCTTAGAGGGGATGGAACTCTGCCCAAAAGGTTGCAACCCCATCTTCTTGAGAGTGGTCAGATCACACTTGGGAGGCTGCTTGTTGTGCTCGTCTTCCAACCAAAAAATTTGATTGTTGCACAGAATAAATGAAATAAGAGATGCAAAAGGCAGAGGAGTCTTAACAGACTTTGTCTTCTGGAACCTCAAGAATTCCTCACAGATGACTTGTCCAGGGTTGATGGGAATTTTGTGGATCAGCATGGGCAAGAGAGGATTGTCTATATCCAGGATAAGTGTGAAGTTGCCAGCCTTGTTGACCATACACCTGGAGTAAGCATAATGCAGAACTCTGTAGGCAGGAGGTAATTGGACAGGCTTGAGATTTCCCTCAATAGGACTTGTAGGTTGATAAATCTGCCTGAGTTGCTCATCAGAAAACTTTTCCCTTGTTTGCCATGTGTTGTACTCTGCCATATTAATCCCATCCATGTGAAGCCACTTGTTCAAATCCTTCCAAGTGAAAGAAAACTTCTTACCCCTGACTTGAGAAGAAATCTTGATATCTGAGGTTTTGCCTTCTGCTTCCGTAACAGAAATCTTCAAGTTTGAGTAGAAGGCCTTTATGACTCGCTCATTATAATGATTTTTAATACCCAGCCATGTCGCATAAGGTTGCAGCCATTCTTTGACAGGATAGCCATTTTTGTCAAGATACTCAATATCCACAAACCCACATCTTTGCTGTATGGACCTTTTCTGAATATCCTCTGAGGCATCTTCAATAGGACCTTGGGCATAGGAGGAGTCGATGGGAACCATTGTGTCACCAGAAATGAGTTCTCTGACTCTGACTGTGGAAGGGCTTTTGGCTGGAGACTTGGATGAAGTACCACGAGTTTTGGCCATTTGAGAGGTTGGTTGAGAGGTGGAGGGTGGTGGATTTGAAGGGGGTGATGAAGGTCTATAGGTCAAGGCAGGATCTCCTTCAGGTAATGGTACTGTATCAGAAACGACTTGGGCTCTGATGTTCTTTGGAATACGCATTTTGGGTGCCATGGGAAGAGTTTATGTAGAGGGCTCAAGGATTATGATTGGTGATTCGAAGGGTTGTAACTGGTGAGGGAGAGTTATGGCTGATGATGATTCGAGTAGTGGGTACAGTTACGATGGTTACAGAGAGATTTGATGATTCGAACGTTAAGATTTGATGAAGGATGAGGAGATGAAGAAGAAACAAAATGCAATAAAGTGCGAAATGATGCTACAGTGACATATGTCAAGTATATAAGAGTGGGTGAGCTTAGAAAAGTAAGTAACTGTCAGATAAAGTGTACGTTACAAATGTTACCGTTGACGCCTAATCGATTACAGATGTCGCGTAATCGATTACAGAGTGTTGTCTCTGATTGATGAGATGCTTAATCGATTACAGGGAGTGTCCTGTGATCGATCAGGCTTACCTGATCGATTAGGCGATGGATTTTCTATTCTGAGCCTCTAAGTCCTGCATAAATTTTGATCTGACACTCCGATGCCTAAGTTAGTGTAATATCATCAAAACATCCTTAGATTGAAATAATTTTGATAACTAAAATAACTTACAATTCATTGGGATTTACCATTCCCAATTCTCTTCTGATAAACATAAATGGCTCAGTTGCTAGAGGTTTGGTGAAAATGTCAGCCAGCTGCAAGTGTGTTGAGATAAATTCCACTCTGACATCCTTCTTTTGCACATGATCTCTGATGAAATGATGCCTTACATCAATGTGCTTTGTTCTTGTGTGATGTACAGGATTTTTGGCTAGACTAATAGTGCTTGTATTGTCACAGAGGATTGGAGCTTCTGGGAACTCCATACCTAGATCCCTCAATTGATGCTTGAGCCATAGAACTTGAGTACAACAGGTTGCAACAGCAATATACTCAGCTTCAGTAGAGGATAGAGAAACACATGTTTGTTTCTTGCTTGCCCAAGAGACTAAGGATCCCCCAAGATATGCACATTGACCACTGGTACTCTTTCTATCAGTTTTGTACCCAGCATGATCTGAGTCTGAGTAAGCCATTAAATATTCCTGAGTTCCTTTTGGATACCACAGCCCCAGCTCCTGAGTTCCCACCAGATACCTCAAGACTCTCTTAACACATGTGTGATGCATTTCTTTAGGATTAGCTTGATATCTGGCACATACTCCTACACTGAATTGAATATCTGGTCTGCTGGCAGTTAGATATAAGAGGGAGCCAATTAGACCTCTATATGTTGATTTATTGAAGTCCTTCCCTTCTACATCAGCATCCATCACCACTGAGGAGCTCATAGGAGTATCTTCTTCCTTTGATAAATCCATTCCAAATTTCTTCAAGATTTCCTTCACATACTTTGATTGAGAAATGAAAATTCCATCCTTTCTTTGTTTAATCTGAAGACCTAGAAAGAAGTTGAGTTCCCCCATCATTGACATCTCGAATTCTCCCTGCATAATCTTTGAAAATTCCTCACAGAGAGATCCATCAGTAGCACCAAAAATAATGTCATCTACATAAATTTGTACAACAAGCATGCTTTTCTTTTTGTGTAAAATAAATAGAGTGGTATCAACTTTTCCTCTTGAAAAACCTTTTTCTAACAGAAAATTGCTCAACCTTTCATACCAGGCTCTTGGTGCCTGTTTAAGTCCATATAAGGCCTTTTTAAGTTTATAAACATGATCTGGTTTAGTGGCAATTTCAAAACCAGGAGGTTGTTCAACATATACTTCTTCCATGATATAACCATTAAGAAAGGCACTTTTTACATCCATTTGATAAAGTTTAAAATTTTTGAGGGATGCAAAGGCTAATAACAGTCTTATTGCTTCCAATCTTGCAACTGGAGCAAAAGTCTCCTCATAATCAATACCTTCTTCTTGGTTATATCCTTTAGCCACAAGTCTTGCTTTATTTCTGACAACAGTCCCATATTCATCAAGTTTGTTTTTGAAAACCCATTTAGTTCCAATAATAGGATAATTTGAGGGCCTTGGAACTAAATCCCAAACTTGACTTCTTTCAAATTGATTGAGTTCTTCTTGCATTGCAGTTATCCAATCACAATCTTCTAAAGCTTCTTCAATGCAAGTAGGTTCAATTTCAGAAATAAATGCAGAGAAATGTATTGCATTTTGAGTTTGATGCCTGGTTCTAACTCCTTCATTAACCTCACCAATGATTTGCTCAGGTGGATGATCCCTGTGATGTTTCCATGCTGATGGTCCAGCTGGTGCATCATGTGGATCATCTTCTTGTCTCTCTTCATGAGACTCATCTGGTGGAGTTAATGACTGAGTAGAATTTTTAACTTTCTTTTGAAAGGCTGATTCATCTTCTAAAGAAATATTCTGTTCAGAATCAGTTTCATCAAAGACTACATGAACTGACTCTTCAACAGTAGAAGTTCTTTTGTTGAAAACTCTATAAGCCTTACTTCTACTAGAATAACCAATGAAAATTCCAGAGTCAGACTTGGGATCGAATTTACCTAAATTTACCTTCCCATTATTGTGGATGAAACATTTTGAACCAAATACCTTAAGATGGCTTACATTTGGCTTTCTTCCTTTGTAAAGCTCGTATGGAGTTTTATCCATTCCCTTCCGAATGTAGGCTCTGTTTGATATATAACATGCAGTATTCATTGCATCTGCCCAGAATACCTGAGATACTTCTTTTCCATTCAGCATTGTTCTGGCCATCTCAGTGAGTACCCTATTCTTTCTTTCAACTACTCCATTCTGTTGAGGAGTTCTAGGAGCTGAGAAATTATGATTGATTCCATTTTCTTTGCAAAGCTCTAGAAAATCTTGGTTCTCGAACTCTCCTCCATGATCAGTCCTGATTGAGCTGATTTTCTTGTCTTTTTCATTCTGCACTTTCTTAGCAAACACATAAAAGGCATCAAAGGTTTCATTTTTGGAGGAAAGAAACATAGTCCAAGTGAACCTAGAATAGTCATCCACAATCACAAGGGTGTACAGGCTTCCTCCTAGACTCTTCACTCTTGCTGGTCCAACTAGGTCCATATGGATTAGTTCCAAAGGTCTAGTTGTGGTGACTTCCTTCTTAGGTTTAAAAGAAGACTTTGTTTGTTTCCCCTTTTGGCATGCTTCACACACTAAATCAGATTTAACTTTCATATTTGGAATCCCAATAACCAAATCCCTTTTAATTAGCTTTTCTAGATGAGACATGTTAACATGAGCCAATCTTTTATGCCATAGCCAGCAGTTATCAGAATTGCTAATAAAACACTTTTCAGAGAGTTGATGATTCAAATCTACTTCATACAAGTTTCCATTCCTGTTGGCTTTCAATCTATATTTCATATTTGATTTGTCTATAGCCAATTCTTTCTTATCCACAATGAAGCATTCATTTGAATCAAAAATCACCCAATTACCTTTGTCAGTACTTTGACTGACACTCAGCAAGTTGTGGCAGAGACCTTCCACAAGATAGATATCTTTAACTGGACCAATATCTCCTTTTCCAGTAATTTTGCCAGACTGATTTCCACCAAAGCTAACCTTGGCCCCATCCTTCAGGATTAGATTGTCTAGTTTCTCTTTATCTCCTGTCATGTGCCTTGAGCATCCACTATCTATATACCACTTGCTATTTTTGTTGGATGCTTTGAGACAAACCTGCACAGACTAAGCAGATTTAGGTACCCACATTTTCTTGGGTCCTTTGGGATTAGCTTGCTGCCTTTGGTCTGTATAGACTTTAGGCTGATGTGTCCCTTTGGGGACCCATTTATAGTGTCCAGACATACAATGTTTCTTGGGGTAACAGGTTGATTCAGAATGACCCTTTCTATTACAGTAATTGCAAAACGAGAAAGGTGATGAATAATCTGAAGCTTTTCTGAAAAATTTCCAGTACGATTTTTCTTTAGACACAGACTTATTTCCTTTCATGTTCTTAGAGAATGAATCATAACCAATACCAGTTTTGTCTCTATATGCTTTTTGATTCATTAACATGACATCAAGAATTTCTGTGCTCTTAGTAAATTTCTTTAAAATTCCAGAAATCTTCTCATTTTCTTTCACAAGGTTTTCACAGTTTTTGCAATCAGAAGTTTCTTGAGAAAACTTTTCAGAATTCAGTTTACATTTTTCACAATCAAAATTATCAGCTTTCTTTTCAAGAACTTTGTTTTTCTTTCTTAAAGCAGAAACTTCCTTTGCCAATTTTTCAAATTCAATATGTAAGTCATCATATGCATCTTGAAGTTCTTGGAAAGATAGATCATCAGGATATACCTCATTATTGGAAGAATCTTCTCGTGCTACTAGACACAGGTTGGCAGCTTCCTCTGCTTCACTGGCTTCCTCATCAGAGCTGTCCCCCCATATAGACGAAACATAGGCTTTCTTTTTGCCTTGAAATTTTTCTTTCTTTTTCTCCTTCTCCTTGAATCTTTGGAGGCTTGGACATTCTGATTTGAAGTGTCCAGGCTTCTTACATTCATAGCATACAGGAACATTTTTCAGTGAATCTTTTCTGAAGTTGCTTGAGCCACCTCTCTGGAATCTTCCTTTATTTCTGAAGAATTTCCTAAACTTTCTGACCATAAAGGCCATTTCATCATCGTCCAGTTCTTCATCTTCTTCCTCATCCTCATCATCCTTTGCAGAGACAGTTAGTGCCAGATTCTTTTTCTTTTTATCTCCATAGAGTTCTCTTTGAACCTTGATGGTTGTTTCATATTCAGCCAGGCTTCCAAACAGAGAAGTGATAGAGCTCATAGATTCTCCTCTCATTTCTTGGATTGCAGTAGCCTTCATCTGCCATTCAGGAGTTAGAATCTTTAAGATTTTGGAGACTTGTTCTGCCTCAGAGATCCTCCTTCCAAGAGCTGTGAGATTGTTGATCAGATGAGTGAATCTAATTTCCAGGTCCCTTATTGGTTCCCCTTCTTCCATTTTGAACAAATGAAAGTCAGTGATAAGTTGTTCCACTCTTCTAGTTTTTACTCCACTGGTCCCTTCATGAGCAACTGCTAGGGCATCCCACATTTCTTTTGCTGTCTCTAGATGACAGACCCTGAAATATTCTTTTTGACTTAGGGCATTTTGAAGAATCAAGACTGCCTTGCTATTGAGTTCCAGATCATCCTTGTCATCACTCGTTAATTCCTGATGGAGTTTAGGCACTTGAACTCCATTTTCTGTTTTCATAGGAACGATGTCTCCTTCTTCAACTATCCTCCAGAGATCATAACCTGATGATTTGATGAAAACCTTCATCTTCATCTTCCAGAAGGTATAATGCTCACCATTGAATCCAGGAGGTTTGTTGATTGAACTGCCTTCAGGGAGAACATTCTCATATCCTGCCATGATAGATCTTTGCTTCTCCTGATCGTGGGATCAGATGAATCTGAGAAGACCTGGCTCTGATACCAAATGTAACAGGCAGGAAATGCACAAGAGGGGGGGTGAATTGTGCTTTTAAAAAAAAACTTTAATGAACAATACAGTTTATACTGGTTCAGCCCAACTTTTGGCCTACGTCCAGTTCTCCAACTTGGTAGTTGGGTTCCACTAGCTTTTCAAGATTTAAACGGGCTCTTGACAGCCTTTACAAGTGACAGCAAGAGCTCACCTCCTTACTAATCACTCCCCCTTACACTTTGTAAGATTACACCCTACTCTTAAGATCCCACTATCTTAAGAGTAATCCTTACTCAGATAATAAATACAAGTGTAGAGAAATTGTTCACTCAATTGAACGGATTGTGTTACACACTTAAGAATTTGAGAACAGTGATTGTTGAGAGAATTGAATGCAGTAGATACAAGATCTTTTAATGAAGTAATCAATTAATTCAACCAACTGCTTCACAATGCTTTTATACTCTTCACTCTGAAGCTTGTGTAATAAATATGACCGTTGAGAGTTGTTCAGAGAGAGAGAGATCTTAATCGGATGAGGAGTGTTGAGAATGTAGCCTGTGTTGCATTTACTCCATTGTACTTCCTTTGCTTTTTGTTCATCTTTCTTTATCTATCGCTGGAGGAAGTAGGTGAGTTCCAACGGCTATATTGCTCAGATTTTGTGTCTAACGTAAACTTCCTTAAGTAGGTCTGAGCACTCTGTACTTGGAAAGCCTAAAATAGCTTTAGCCATTGATTTTGAATTATTCCCATCGCCACTCAGATTACAGCCTCTGATCGATTACAGGACTTGGTGGCTGATCGATTACATATCGATTATGTATAGATTAGGACCTGCATCACTCAACAATAGATTAGAAATTCATGAGCCTAATCGATTACAGGGACGCCTGATCGATTAAGCAAGACTAATCGATTACACTTAAACTTCCTCTAATCGATTACTTACCTCTGATCGATTATATTCAGATCACTCACAACTCTTCTAATCGATTACATGGTTCTGATCGATTACACATACCAACTTCTCTGATCGATTATAAGACTCTGATCGATTAGGCAATTTATCTATAATCGATTATAGGACTCTGATCGATTAAGCAATGGTCCTCTAATCGATCAGGCGAGCCTAATCGATTACATCAATTTCTCCTAATCGAAAGGCTAAGATCTCTCATCGATTACAGGGGTCTCTAATCGATTAGGCGACAACTTAGACTTAATCGATTAGACAAAATGACTTGACTTGGAATCTATCTCTGATCAAAAGGGCTATCTATGCATACCTAAGACATATCATTCCAAACATTTATCACTCACTTACCTTATGCCTAAGATATGTTTGGTTATCATCAAAACCTATTATTCTAACATCTATTTCTTTGGCCTCTCACATATCTTGAATAAATGACAATTAACAATTGACACTTGGCTTTCAATAAGGGAAAAAGGAATATATGCAACTTGAGACTGAAGAATGGACGGTCCATAAGCTAGTTTTCTTTTGTCCTGATTATATTGTTTGGTTCCGCCATAGCTATATATTCCTGAGAAAAGGTCAAATTTTGTCCTGAAAGTTTTCACTCATGGGAGGCCAGGTGGGTATCTGGAAGTTTTTTAGCAATGTTTGCTCATGAAGTTTATAAAACATAGCAATAATGTGGCCTCGTTGTTATAACTAATGTTAAGTTTGGATGTTGAATCAGTCAAACAACCCACATGACAAGCCACTTCATAATCCATGTCAGGCCCATTATGACACCTTATAATCTCTCTCATTTTTTTTCCCATTCAATCTTTTCCCAAACTTTATTTTTTCAGAAAGAACTTGTATGAGAGGATATGCTTTTATGGATTTATCCACGGGTATTCAACACTATTAACAACCAACAAATCCAGTTAGCGGGAATGTATGTCCACAATAGGGCAACCTCGCTATGTCCAATTAAATTTATGCCACATCAATGGTTATCTAAATCTAGTTATACCAATATTGCTTTTATGATTTTAGATAAATGGAAGTAAATTTAATTTAAAAGAATCGGAGCACGTTATAATTATAAGGAAAGGAAATATCATATTGTTGGATGGAACTCATGATGCCACTCTTCACTCTTTATGTAGAGGACTAATACACGACCGCACATATTACAACATAACGATATGAATAACTTACAGACCTTAACCATATGACAGAAGTAAATGCTAATACAGGTTTTATAAGATTGGACAAAGCCAGACCACATATTTAGCTAACTAGATTCCAAATAAAGTTATCCATATGTGTTGTAGAAGATGAGAATGATTCCGACCATACGGCATATTTTAAAGATATATATATATACACACACATAGATGCAAGTAAAACAAAAACTGGCACTAAACAGTGTTTAAGGATGCAGTAAACTTAAGTTTTCAATTTAACACCTCACTTTTGGATGCATTTTGATGGATCAAGACTTGGCTGATCAATTTCTCTAAGTTGATGTAGGAAGAACCAGCAGGAGCAATAATAGCTTCTTCTGCAGTTCTTTTCCACTGCAAGACATTGTTTCTCATATCCTTCAACTTCTCTCCTTCCATCAGCTTATTAACAATCTTTTCCACTTCCTCTCTCTTCACATTATTATCAATCTCAATCCCAATTCCCCAATCTGCACTAACAGACCTACTGTTAGTTTGTGGTCTCCATAGAAAGGCCAGCAAGCCATTGGAATTTCTGCACACAAACTCTCCAACATGGAGTTCCACCCGCAATGCGTCAAGAACCCTCCAATAGAAGGATGATTCAAAACTTTCTCTTGTTCACACCAGCTTGCTATCAGACCTCTCTCTTTAGTCTCACTCAGAAACTCAGGTGATAGAATCACTGAACCATCATTCACAAGGTCAGGCCTTATGATCCACAGGAAGTGTTTCTTGCTGTTGGCTAAACCCCAAGCAAACTCAACTAGTTGTTTTGGAGATAAGATTGCGACACTTCCAAAGTTCACATAAACTACAGACTTGGGTTTCTGGGATTCTAGCCAATTGATGCATGTGGTTTCTTCTTTCCATAGATTAGAACCAATAGATTCCAAGTGAGGGTTGGGTTGAATTTCAGACAGAAGCAAATGGATAGGGCCTATGGTGTAAATTGGAGGGAAGATGGAGGATAGAGTGTTCAACGCACCACTCTCCAACTCACTGAATGTGTTGAAAATCATGGCTCGAGCAGCTTGGGCATTTTTAAGATTATATCTTGCCATATTTATCATAAACAAATCATCTGGATCATGTGTGCTAAAAAAACTTGGAAGATCCCTCCGTCTTATATTCTTCATGCCTGAAAGCCAAATCATCTGGACGAAGCTTCTGTCTTCTTCTTCCCCAGCCACTTCGTTTCTCTCTCTGTTCATTTATTCCATAATGTCATCTCTTTCTCTCTCTTCCTTTCTTGTAGTGTTAAAGCCTTAAGTTAGGTCTCTCTCTCTCTCTTCCTTTCTTTTTGTGTTAAAGCTTTAAAAGGTAAAAGGTCAGCTCAATCACGTGTACTCAGGTTCTTTTAATTTGAGGGCATTGCAGCTTTTCCTTTAAATTTGGGTATGAACAGTTCAATCAAATGCATTGACTTGTCCTTTTCAAATTTCGTTGTATCAAAGTGTCATTTATGTGATTCGAATGTCTTTTTTTGGAATTTTCTCTTTCTTATGTAAGGGTGAAGATGAGATTCTAAGAAAAAGTGAAAGTGAAGAATGAAATGATGTATAAATTCTTTCATAATATGTTAGGTGACTTATAGTAAGACGAATCACAAGCACGCAAACGACTCAACAATATTTTAATCTGGTCAGGAGAATTTTTATATAATTTTATACTATAGAGCTTTGATATTTTTTTTTATATAATATCTCAAAAATTTAGAAAATAGATAATAAGAAAATATTTGGAATCAATGGGTGTTATTTTAATATTAAAAAGCCTTGTAAATAGAGAGTATTTAATGGAAAGGTAATTAAATTTTAAGAGTAAGGGCAAAAAGGGAAGGAGAAAAATTGAGAAAAATAAAAGGACAATTCTGCCCTTAATAGAAAAATATTGTAGGTTATAGGTGGAAGGGCAAAATCGTGATTTAACTCTCACCTTCACCTAATCTCATTCCTTCATCAGCACCATTCCATCTTCTCCCTCTCTCACTCGATTTCTCTGCTCTCTGCTCGCTCTGTTTCTCTCACTCGACTGCAACAGAGGCTTCCAGCGACGGCGAAGAGAATTTCAGGCAAAGGAGGGCTCGAAAATTTCATGCAACACCAGATTTGATGTCAGGTGAGTTCCCTCTCTTCCATTATACCCTCCATTTCTCCGATTTGGGCGACTTTGAGCGAAATTCGGTTTGGATGTTGGGGGATTTTGAATTATACTGTTCATCCGAGCCCCTAGGTCCAATTTTTCGGTCTAACATTACTCATAAGGTTGATTAAACATATTTAGAAGTAAGATAGAGCTAATTGATTATGTTTCATGTAATTGATTGATTCTAGAGTGGAGTTTCTCTGCTTGGGTTCACTGTTCATGCTGAAAATCTTCAATGTCCGACCCAAACTCAACGAAATTAGTTATTGAAAGTTCATAGAAGTGTATTAGAGGTATAATTTACCATTGCATGTGTGATTTCCGATGGGTATGGTGATTAAGAATTTAAAGTCCTCTGCTCTGTTTCCTTTTTAAATCTACTGATATTTAAGCTTGAACTTTCTGTGATTTATCTTCTAATATAAAGCCGTGAAGGTGTAATTGCTATAATTCCTCTCTGTTTTCTGTCTAACATAGATTAAAGAAATAAGAAATTGGTTGTTCGAATTACTAACTGTTGGTAAAGGTAGATGCTGAGTGTTTTAGCTAATTTGTGATGATTAAAGTTGTTAATTAAGACGATTCGGAGTATTAGGGTTGTGTCAAATAACTTAGATATTTCCATTGTTTAAATATTATAGATTGGAGCCACGTAATTTGAGGATAATAGTGTTTATGGCTTATTGATTTATATCTTGAAGGTTAAATTATTATCAGGAATGCTAAATTAAATATAAGAGCTTCAAAATGAAAGTTAGAAATGAGGAAATTAACGAGAAAATGTCAGACTAGTCTGTTGGAATATTGATCTAATTGCCTGATGTTCCCCATTATGAGTGATTGTTTGAGATACTTGAAACATAAGTTGAAATGTTGTTGACTCTTTCATGTTCATTTTTATTTATTGCAAGTTTCTATTTATTATTGAATCTGTATTTTGCTCCCAACTTCTATTTTTGACAATTCTTAGTTGATATAGCCACTTATGTAGTTCTTAACATCCAAGTTATGTTCTCCTTCGGGATTAATAGTAGTTAATGCTTCCCGCGCATCGAGCAGGGGAGTCTATGCTTGTTATGAATGGGGAATAGAAAGAATAAGGTGTTATTTATTTGTATAACTGAAGGAGCTTACTGGAGTTCAGTTTTGAGAGTAAAATCCGAAGGTAAATTAATTGTGTGATGTTATTTATTTGTATAACTGAAGGAGCTTACTGGAGTTCAGTTTTGAGAGTAAAATTTGAAGGTAAATTAATTGTGTGATGTTATTTATTTGTTTTGAATCTGATTTTTTTTTTTTCAGTAGAGTTTTCTTGATTTTACTTAAAAGAATTTCAAAGATCTTCAAGATATATAGTTGTGTTCTTGAGTCTTGAAGTTGTTGTTTTGAGTAAATTTCCATTTAAGATATGCAAGGAGATTGGACAGTTTTGTTACATTTGTTATCCTCTTTGGCCCTATGTTTAATTTCTTCCTCATGCTGTGTTGCTCATGATTTAAACTGTTTTAGTTTTAAATGTGCTAAATAAGTTGTTTGGATGCATTCTTATATAGAGATTCAGAGGTTAAAAGAAAAAGCTAAAAGAGGTCTAAATTTAAGATTTAAAAGTTTATTGATTTGAAGTAAATGTGAGATGTTATTGCATGAACCATTTGGAAACAAGTATTAATAAACTAAGTGTTTGAAAAGAAATTGAAGGTTCTGTGTTAGATTTATTTAGAGGCTATGATATGAAGTTGGAAATTAAAATGAGTCAGGCAACATGGATAAACAAGGCCGAAGTTTGGAAGAGATATCTATTGGTCATCCTGACTACAATTTTTCCTTAGGATTTTCACTGTTATGATGGTGATTGTGGGAATTCTAATTCCATATCTTAAACAAATTGTTGAGATTTGTTTTGTTGATTCTTTTTAGAGACTAATTGTGGGTTATTGCTTACTGTGAAAAGCTTCTAAGTGTTAATAGAGGTATATATGACATTTAAAGAAAGATTCTTGGAGGAATTTATTAGTCAAACATTGAAAATAAGAAAGATTAATTGGAATAGGTTATTTACAAGTGACATATCAATCTAAATTGAGTCAGGATAGTTATAATGAATTATAATTTTTCACAGATATAAAAAATGGGGGTAGCAACAAGTGCATTAGGATCTGAGAGAGACGTATATATTATGTATATGCATATAGTTTAGATCTTAACCTAAACCTAAATGTATATAGGTTTAAGAGTTATTTGAACTCTCCAAAGTGAGGGGAAAGGAGTTGGTTTCGGACTATGTTCTGGTATTCAGGTAGCAGTTTATTTCATAACATTAATATTGTATGTATAATTTCATAATATCTGTTTGTTACAAGTATATGGTAAGTTTTTATTCTTTTAAGTTTTAAGTTTAAAGTACTCTAGGGCTTAGGTGGTTAACTACCTCTTTGTCAGATCAGTTCTACTATAATGTAATCGTTATAACTAGAAAGGCCTTTATTGTTTAACAAAGATGTTATTAGTAGTTGGTAGACATCAACTATTTAACGAAGATATTGTTATTAGTGGTTGGTAGGCTTCCACTATTTAACAAAGATATTGTTATTAGTGGTTGGCAGGCTTTCACTATTTAACTAAAATGGTGTTATTAATGATTGACAGCCTAAATTATTTAACAACAATATGGTTACTAATGGTTGGTAGGTGTGTATGGCACACAGTAAAAAGATAAATACTTTCATCATTTGCATAGATTTATAAAATATATATATAAATGCATGAGTATATAATAAGAATGTATGAAATAAACTATGTTGAACTTTTAGTTTTCAGTGAAGCAAAGAGGAGACATGCTTTTTGAGATAAGGTAGTATGTGAAGAAGCAGGAATGCCTGCTGTATGATGTACCACCACAGAAAACTCTTTCTGTTAGTATTATCTGTAGATAATATAAAGAGATGTATATATATATGTATGTATAGGTTAAACAAGCAAGGAGCTTGTATAGTAGTTATATATAATGGTATGTATGTGAGTAGATATATATATATATCTATCTATATAAAGGGGTTTTTCACTCCCCAAGCGTTATAAGAGTTAAATACATTAGGGAGGTTTGAATTATTTTGATTGTTTTATAAACCACTTTACTTTATAAAAGGATTTAAATTGTACCCGTTTATTAGAAAAGCCCATTTCAATAGAAATGAAGTTGGATTTATTTTTTGATAGAAAGAATTTTAAATTTTTCATACTTTTGTGTTTCTAGCATTGGAACAATAGTTATAAATCAATTAAGATGTTATAATATAGTAATATTAAATTAGGTGTTACACTTCACACAAGAAGAGAAAAAATATGTATGACCGTAATTTTTTTTTGCTCACCCATATATCACATCATATTAAATTTTTGGGTAAAGAGTAAAATATAACCATATAATTATCTCCAATTATCATTTGACACGTACTTTTTTGTGGTGTAAAAGTGATCATGTACTTTACAAACTGGGAGAAAAATGGTATATCCTTTAAATTTTTAACATTTCCGTTAAATGGACCCTATTTTATTATTTTAAAATGATTTTTTTATAAGAAAAGAAAAACCCCACCCGCACCTCCCTCTCACCATACATCGTACTACGACTCCTCCCAAAATAATTGAAGATGGTGAAGGCGATGATGAGCATTGTATTGGGCATATTATTATTATTAATTGCGTGTGAGTGGGCAACGTCAGAAGCAGAAGGAGGCGTGGCGGACATAGTGACGCCGTGAGATCGCCGCCGCTTTTGCCCATTTCACCCACGAGACTGGACGTACGTCTGTACATATACATATATGTGTTCCTAGCCTTTTCGTTCATTCATTCACTGCTAATTAGTATATATGATTATTCATTCATTAATAATTTACATAACACAACATGCAGATTTTTGGGGCCCACTTAATGGAAATGCTAACAAGAACATAGGTACTTTTACATCACAAAAAAGTACAAGGTGTCATATATATATTGAAGATAAGTATATAATCATTTTTTATACTATACCCTAAATTCTTTTTATGAGGTATTTGCTTACAATTAGTTAGGCCTCAAATAATATGACAAACTATTTTCATAAAAAGTGTTTTTATGATTTTACATAAAAGAGAAATTTAGTTTAAAAGGAACACATTATAATTATAAGAAAAGGAAATATCATTAGTGGATGAAACTCAAGATGCCACTCTTTATGTAGAGGACTAATACACGACATATGAGATTGGACAAAGGCAGACCACATATTTAGCTAACTAGATTCCAAATGACATTCTACATATGTGTTGTAGAAGATGAGAATGGATTCCAACCATATGTTTTAAAGATGTATATGCAGTAAAACAAAAATTGGCACTAAAAGATTTAAGGAAGCAGTAAACTTAAGTTTTCAATTTAACACCTCACTTTTGAATGCATTTTGATGGATGAAGACTTGGCTGATCAATTTCTCCAAGTTGATGTATGAAGAACCAGCAGGAGCAATAATAGCTTCTTCAGCCAATTTTTTCCACTGCAAGACATTGTTTCTCTTATCCTTCACCTTCTCTCCTTCCATCAACTGATTAACAATCTTTTCCACTTCCTCTCTCTTCACATTGTTATCAATCTCAATACCAATTCCCCAATCTGCACAAGCATACCTACTGTTAGTTTGTTGGTCTCCATAGAAAGGCCAACAAGCCATTGGAATCCCTGCACACAAACTCTCTAACATGGAGTTCCACCCACAATGCGTCAAGAACCCTCCAATAGAAGGATGGTTCAAAACTCTCTCTTGTTCACACCAGCTTGCTATGAGACCTCTCTCTTTAGTCTCACTCAGAAACTCAGATGATAGGATCACTGAACCATCATTCACAAGGTCAGGCCTTATGATCCACAAGAAGTGTTTCTTGCTGTTGGCTAAACCCCAAGCAAACTCAACTAGTTGTTTTGGAGATAAGATTGCGACACTTCCAAAGTTCACATAAACTACAGACTTGGGTTTCTGGGATTCTAGCCAATTGATGCACGTGGTTTCTTCTTTCCATAGATTAGAACCAATAGATTCCAAGTGAGGGTTGGGTTGAATTTCAGACAGAAGCAAATGGATAGGGCCTATGGTGTAAATTGGAGGGAAGATGGAGGATAGAGTGTTCAACGCATCACTCTCCAACTCACTGAATGTGTTGAAAATCATGGCTTGAGCAGCTTGGGCATTTTTAAGATTATATCTTGACATATTTATCATAAACAAATCATCTGGATCATGTGTGCTAAAAAAACTTGGAAGATCCCTCAGTCTTATATTCTTCATGCCTGAAAGCCAATTTAGTTCAGTATCATGAAGAGTAACACCATGCCAGAGGCCTAAGTAAGAAGCAGCATTGATGGTGCTGTAGATAGCAATAGGAATTTGGGTTTCTTGAGCAGCTTTCACCGTGAAGGTCATGGACATATCAGAAATCAAACAAGTAACTGGAGGAACAATACCTGTTGAGGCAGATGCTTGAAGCTTTTGAAGAAGCTTTGTAAAAGGGAGGAGGCAATTCTGTGATGTGGATTCACAAAGGGAAGGTAAGTGTTGTGTGGTATCAGCATCAGAAGGAGGAAGACCATCAGGGATTGTTTCAAAACGAAAATCTGGGAGGCCATCAAGAGCTTGAGGACCCCTTGACTTGATCAAGCGTCTATGGTTGTATTCTGTGTTCACAAATGTTATGTGAAAACCTCTTGAATGAAGCACTTTAGCTAATTTGATGAAGCTGTTTATATGACTTTGAATCGGATATGGGATCATCACAGCATGTGGTTTTAATCCTTCCCCTGCAACAAACTCCATGCTTTTCTTCAACTAACTCCCCCCCCCCCTTTCTATATATTAATCAATTTATCTAAAGCAATGCTTTTAAGAAGCTAAATAAAGTAGAATAGGTGAGTGTGTGGCTTAAAGTTATAACTATCCCCTACTTATATGGTCTTTTTAATATAAAATGAAGGATTAATCAGAAATAAAATTATATATAAAAAAAACTCATAAGAATTTCAAGTTACCAATGATGATGGGTTTTAACGAAATAAGCCATTGTTGAGGGAATAATTAAGAGGCCTCACTAATGTAAGAAGGAGACATAATTTTGAATTCCAAGAAGCACAATTACTCATTAAGGCACAAAAAAAAAAAAGGACTTTTAGCGGCGATAGAAAAAGTTGCCGACGAAAGGCGCACTTTTTGCAACGACCTTTTATGGGACTTTCGGCGGTAACAAAAGTTGTCACAGAAGGTTCACAGAAAGTCTGCTTTCAGTGACAACTTTTATGTCGCTACCTATGAAATTCTCCTAAATAATTAATTTGAAACCATAATTTACAATCAATTAACCCCTAAATTAATGGATACTAACTATGATAGAAAAAGAGAATTGTGAAAACCAAAATGTCTATCATAGTTAGAAAATAATTCCGTTAACTTTGAAACCATAACTATGATAGCGAAGAGACTACCATAGTTATTAAAAAGCTTTAACTATATTAATAAGAGTCAACTACGACAGAAATGGAAATACTGATTATAAAAGCCTATCATAGTTAAATAAAAGAGTTTAGTCACTTGAAAGCCTAACAATGATAGAAAATGATCTATCATAACTAGAAGAACATAATCTAATAATTAAATGCGAATATACCCATGATAGAAAAGAAACAAAATATCCAATTAAATAAAGGCTATTATGGATAAGAAAAACTTTGTAAACACTTGTAAAATAAATCATATTAAAAAGTACAAGACTAACATGGTCAAAGAGCTTTTTTAGGATTTAAAAAGTTTAAGAATCCAAATCAACCATATTAGAAAGAAATCGCCTAGCTAACATGGTTATTAAAGTTTACCTACATAATGTAACTATGTTAGAAAATTTCCAATTAACACGGTTACTTTTTAAAACCCAACAATTGCTAAAATTACACTAGGTAACTATGTTAGGAAAGGATTCCCCTCGCTAACATAGTTACAAAAGAAACATCACAATATCTTTTGAAATAATGACAAGGTAACTATGCTAGAAAGCCTCATCTGGATAA
This sequence comes from Mimosa bimucronata, assembly GCA_037074515.1. NCBI lineage: Eukaryota > Viridiplantae > Streptophyta > Magnoliopsida > Fabales > Fabaceae > Mimosa > Mimosa bimucronata. The sequence goes on from CM073441.1 coordinate 25,480,419, forward strand.
CACAAGTCTACCATGTAAAAAAAAAGGCTTATCTAACATGGTAATTAGGAATAAATTAGAAAGAAAAACCTTGCCTTTCTTTGAAAATATCACGAACCATGACCTCAACCAAGATAACAACAGTTCCAACATTTATGAATCCATAACCACATTTCTGAATCATACATGAATCATCAAAATCTATGATGAATCCACAATCAACTATCAGCATACCACGAAGGTCGACCTTCCAATCATCAAAACCAAATTTAAACATACATAATGGAGCCAAAATCAACATGTAAATTATCTAACTCAAATAAAACCAAAGCATCCGCCACACGGGGCTATCAACATACATCAACCAAAGGAAATAAAATATGAGGCCTCCTGCCATAGTTTGCTTGAGGGTGACCGGTCTCAGAAATTACCAACAGTTACACTACTAATCCAGAACATTAAGTAAAAATGTGGAAGCAAATATATATATGCTTGCATACCTAATTTATAGTGTGCAGTAATATACATGATATCAGAATAACCAAATGATAACCTCACAAATAACAAGTGTTAGCTGGCTCCTTCCTTTCACGTCTACCCTCAGAACTAGTACCTGAAACTAACGAGTAACCAAATGAGACAAAGACCTAGTAACATTTATTCATTTTATGCTGTTTATATGTATAAGTATATGATAATACAATCACTACTATAGAAATATCCTATAGCAGCGCTTTTTTTGACCCTATAGCAGCGCTTTTTAAGCGCTGCTATAGCCAGTGCTGCAATAGGTCATATGACCTATTACAGCGCTTATTTTGTGTTATAAGCGCCGCTATAGGTAACCTATAGCGGCGCTTATAATCTCAAAAGCGCAGCTTTAGGTCATACTTAAATGAATTATTTTTTTAAAAAAATAAAAAATAATGCCTATAGCAGCGCTCATTAAGTAATAAGCGCTGCTATAGGGTAGCGCTTATTACTTAATGAGCGCTGCTATAGGCATTATTTTTTTTAAAAAATATTCATTTATTTTTGTTTTACACCCTCCTGCATCAGTACAAAATTCCTAATGAAGACTTCATAAATTCAAGCCTCGAAAAACATCAACCAATGCATATTAACAATCAATATGATCGAATAAGAAGAATTAGACAATGATACCTTCATATCAATATGATGGAATGAACATAAACTAAGAAGAGCAGCATCCAAAATATCTCTTCTAATTAAACTATCAACTTGCCATATCCAGAAACAAAAGAGCAAGAAAGCATCAGAATTGTAACCATAGCTACCAAAAATAACGAGCTTCAAATAAAATAAAAATTAACACATGAATAAGAAGTGAAGTCCAAAAGTGAAGTCAAGAGTAGAGAAAGAAAAAGAAAAAACAGAGCACAAATCTGATCCGTGACTAAAGATAAAAAAAATTTGGAAGGGGAAGAAGAAAAGAGAAAAAGGTAATGAAAATACAACGTTCAATATAAGAGAGGACCCTTACCCTTAAGAAACCACCATCAGCATGTAGATCTGGACTTGATCCATACAGATCTGAGAGACCTCGATGATGATGATAGGAGAGAAGGAAGAGATGAAGAAACAAGGAGGAGATGAAGAAGAATGATTAATTAAATGGGTGGTGATGAAGAAGAGTGAAAGTACGGTACTTTTTAAGTGAAATGTGGGCAAATGAGAGGGAAAAGAAAAATTTTAGATTTCTGGAGGGAAATTTTCCGCGCACCTATCCTAGCGCTTTTTAAGTAAAAAGCGCTAGGATAAGGTCATAAAAATTAAAAAAAAAGGAGAAATTTAAAAAAAATTAAATAAAAAAAATAAGGTTAAATATTCAGAGAATTAATTAAATATAAAGCAAATAACCTATCCCAGCACTTTTTACATAAAAAGCGCTGGGATAGGCCATGAAAAATAAAAAAAATAGAAAAACATATTCTAAAATAATCTGATAAGTAAAAAGAGAACAAATAAAAAATTTAAATTAAAAAATTGTTTAATGAGGCCTATCCCAGCGCTTTATACGTAAAAAGCGCTGGGATAGGCCATGAAAAATAAAAAAAAATTGAAAAACATATTCTAAAAAAATCTGATAAGTAAAAAGAGAACAAATAAAAATTCAAATTAAAAAATTGTTTAATGAGGCATATCCCAGCGCTTTATACATAAAATGCGCTGGGATAGGACATGAAAAATTAAAAAAAATTGAAAAACATATTCTAAAATAATCTGATAAGTAAAAAGAGAATAAATAAAAAATTTAAATTAAAAAATTGTTTAATGAGGCCTATCCCAGCGCTTTATTAGTGAAAAGAGCTGGGATAGGCCATGAAAATGATTTTTTTAATTTTAATTTTTAATTTTTCTTGTTTTAAAAATAAAAAAGATATCTGAATTAGTTTGAAAAATTAGAAAATTACGAGAAAATGTTTAATAATTCAAAAGCTGAAATAAAAGTTAGAAGAAAAAATAAAGTCAACCCAAAATCAAGCCTTACATAAAACAAATTTGAATAGATTAAATTTGAGTTTATCTCGGCGCTTTATAATATACAAGATATAAATGTTGGGATAGGGTTCACTTATACCAGTGCTTAGTTTTATAAAGCGCTGGGATATGCTTTCAAGTATCTATAGCAGCGCTTGTAGTTATTGAGCGCTGCTATTGTTGTGCTGCAATAGGGCATTTCTGTAGTAGTGAATTAAGTGAAGCAATTAACAATAACCATTTATCACATGTATAGCAATTTTCCATATTACAAGTGGGACGAAACCATATATAAACATTTGATATAACCAAGATTTGCATTGATTTCAAAACCATTACAAAATACACATATAATCCTCTGAAGAAGGTAACATACACCTTGTGCCCGACAGATGCTACAGAAACTAGACTTCACCGTCATCACATAAATGAAACCAAACTCATCCAATCGTGAGCCACTAAAACTAGATCCATGGCCAGAAAGAAGTCAACAAAATCATACTTCACCATCGGTAAGTACTCATGGGACACTTAACCCAAGAGGTAACCTGATGACCATTGGGTACCTCATCACGTGAAGGGGGTGAAACCAACTCATTCAGGCGCTAATAACAACCAGATAACAAGAAACAATCACATATGGAATTATCATGCTTTCACAGGTTGATAATTCAATTACAACATGTTCTCTTCAGAATTTAGTAATGCATGCTCAGATACAACAACATATTTATATAAAAATCTTCATCACACACCCAATTACAAAAACAATCAGATTCCAACACATACTATTTCCTACATATTAAGGTAATGGAATAAACCTTCATAATTACCCATGTGACACAGCATGTTAGCCCAAGTTCCAATATCACAACCAATAGTAGAGTTTACCAACTCATCATACAAAATTAAAAATAAGGAAGTGGTTACCTTTTTGACGCAATTTAATGTTACCAACAAAGTATTATCACAAAGTATTACCCCCGATGTTCGACGAGACACAAGATCAAACTCTACAACAACCAACAAATGCAAGCCTACCACATCAATAAATTGAATATGCACAATAAGGTTATTTAAAATAACCCAAACCCAAGACTCTTCTTTCTTTGAGCAAAAACCCAAGACTCATATCCTAGATTATCAAAGACCAATGGCCAATTACAAAATCTAGTGGCCACAGTTGATCCCGATGTCCCAAATTCATATCTTTACTCAAAATTAGACTGTCGAGTCCTCAATAGTAAACCTCAAACATTTATTTAACTAAAATTTGCCCCTAGGCTACTTGTACCAATCGTACCTTAGCTTAGAGCTAGGAATACGGGCTGCCCCTGTGGGTTATAAGCTAACCCGCCACAACCCGAAGGGCCAAATGGGTTAAGCCTGTGTAGCCTGACACTTGGAGAGTTGGCAAATCATCAACCCTAATCCTACGTACAGGGTTGCTGTGTTCCTTTTTTTTAAAAAAATCTGCAACAGCTCTAAAAATTGGGCAAGCAATTTAGAACAATAGAATTTAGCACACAGTGATGAAAAAACCCAAACACCCAAATGATTCGGAATCTTTAGTTGGTAGAAATAGGCTCATTGAAACCAAAAAACCCAATTTCAACTCATGATTTTAAGATTCTATAAGAAATTTAAGAGAAAATAAGCTTAAACAAATTTAAATCAAGGTTTAAAAGTTTCTCACTCAATATAGATTATGAATGTAGCTTAAGAAGGTTCAAAAGAGCCTTAAGAATCAACAAAAATACCACCCATCAACTCAGAATTTTGGACCAAGAGGAACCCAAAGTTCATCATGAACCAAAGAGAAAATACAAAAAACAAATGAAGAGAAAAGGGGGTAGAAGAGGTTACCTACAAGTTGGAATTGAATCAAGCCTAAAGATCCTCAAAATCATTCCCTAATGAGTCAAAACACTCCTCTCTCAGCCTCTCATGCGAACCAATTGAAAACCCTTCCCCATAACTTCTGTTTTGGACCTGATTTTAAACCAGAAAAATCAGGAAGTTACAACGAAGTGCCACTTACAACAACATTGGTCAATTTAAAAAATTCATAACTAATGATGTATACCCCCAAAAATCACAATTTAGGACTCTATAGAATCCTTAGGATGTCTATTTTTCAATGAAAAAGGAATAAATCAAAAATACTATCATTTGGCCCTCCAAAATGAAACAATCCCAAAATTTTCCAAAACTTCAGTTTGAAATGATGGGTGCAAATTCAAAATTGCATAACTAATGCTACACACCTCCAAAAATCATGATTTAGGACTCTATAGAAAGCTTATGATGTTACCTTTCTAATGCAAAAAGAATAATTCAAAAATAATATCATTTACTACCTCAAAACTCCTTATTTCTTAGAACAGCTCTAGAAAATCCTAAACATAACTTCCAATCATGATCTTTGAGGAATCTAGAATTTTTAACATCAAATTTCACCTCAATTAACAACCATTTAAGACTATACTTTAGTCACTAAAGTCCTACAATTGAGCCACTAAAATAATCTAAATCCTCAAAAATTTGTTTAGTTCACAATTAATTAATTACCTAAAACTTGGAATATTACATCGTCGATAGTCATACCTTATGCGGTGACTTTTGTGTTGTTGCAGAAAGTAGGACTTTTAGTGGCGAATTTATATAGCCAATACTAAAAGTTGTGACATTATATGTCGCCACTAACGTATGGCATTCCGCGGCGACACTTAGAAGTCGCCGTGAAAAGTAAACTTTTCAGGGTGACGTTAAATGTCACTGCTAAAAGTATGGCTTTCAGCGATGACACTTACAAGTCACCGGTAAAAGTCATGCAATTTTTTAATAACACTAATAAATGTTACTTTTTATTTTTATATAAAATATTTAACATTTTAAAATGTTAAATAATTTTATTTTATTTTGAAAAACAAAATAAGGTAATATGTTTTCATTTTTATTGGTTTTTAAACTTATGGTGAATACTTTAATTTAAAATTAATGATATATTGAATAATTTTATACACGAATAAAGAATAATAATTTTTAAATTAATAAAATTATATCAACTATACCAACATTCTTATTTATTAAAAAAGAATATTTTGAATATTATATTAATAAATAAACATTTATATTATTTTGTGTAAACATAGGTAATATGATAATATATTTATATTATAATATTATATCTATTTAAATTGATATATTAAATATACTTTATTTATTGTAAAATATATGCATATGATATGTATTTATACACACACACACACACACATATATATATATATATATATATATATTCAATTTTGTAGTAGTATGATGGGAGTTCATCACAACTCAATTGGTAGAAGCTTCATATTAGAGCAAATTGATCATGGTTTTGAATCTTGGGAGGCACATTTGGAGGTGAAATAAAAAGGTGATGAAGAGACGTGAAGTGGCATAGAGTGATGATGTGGCACAACATGACACATGACAAGTGGTAGGAGGGCGGATAATGTGGCATGAGGTGGCAAGCGACAACATTTGTCACTGCTAAAGGTAACCCTTTGGCGGCGATATTTAAGTCGCCACTGAAAGTAACCTTTTGACGGTGACAGTTGTAGCCATTGAAAGTCAACTTTCAGAGGCAACTAAAAAAATCGCCGATAATACTTTTAGTGATAGTCACATAGGCAACGAAAAAGTCATCTCCAAAGAATAAAAAGTTGTTGCCTCATTACAAAAAATTCAGCTTTTGGCGGCGACTTTAGCATAAAAGTCGCCTCCAAAGACTTTTAGTGGCGACTTTTATGCTAAAGGCGCTGCCAAAAGCTGAATTTTTTGTAATGAGGTAAAAACTTGTTATGTTATAACTTCAAAAGTGACTAATCCAAAGTCTAAAGTGGTACTTAATAAATAAAAAATATATATGATAAATATAAACACACGTATATATAGATATCTTCTTAATTGCAAGTTATTTTCAATCATTTACAATTCCACTCATAAAGTCATACAAGGGGAAAACGCCAAGCATATGTATGGTCACTGTTATTATTGGTGAGAAGGTACTTGATAAAAAGCAGGAAGTTGCACATCTGTGGGGCATTTAAGCCATTGCCCGCTCATTTTACCTCCATGGAATCAGCATCATCCACTCATATTTGCCATCTTATCCATTAGTGTCTCATTGTGAAGTCTGTATAATCTTATAGCTTATTATTATTGAAGTCAACCTCACCATTAATGTCGATTAAATTGTACTTTATTGGAAGAAAACAAAATTGCTGTGGACAAGTTTTAGACGTCTCTAAAAATTGAGTTTACAATTGATGGGATGGGATATGTTGGATAGACAAAAATATTAAGTATTTCCACGTATCCTAATCAGTTTAGTTCATAATCTATCCTAAATAGTGTCCGAGTGTAACGTCTTTTTTATCTTGTTCGTATCATCATTTGTTTTTTTCTTTTTTTGTTCAAAAATCATCATTTGTTTGGTACCACACATTTCTACGAAATGAATTTAATGAGAACATGTGATCTAGACGAATAGAGGGACTACATTAGCATGTGCTGTGCGTGCTTGAGTTTAACCATCACTTAAGGGAGAGAATGAGTTGAGATACTATTTATAGGTTGTAATCTAACTCTTAGAATTAAATGTCTGCATAACATCTTTGAACAAAACAGCTCTTTCATAGCTTACTTTGAAATATATTTATATATATATATAGCATCTGGAAAAATTATGCAATTGGCACTAGTTTGTTGCTACATATAAATTATAGTTCCTTCTGGTTTCTTTTTGGTGCATAACCATATTCAGTTTGCACCACACTTTATCTCTCTGGCTTTATGAATGGGAAAATGAAATCTAATTATATAGTCCACTTACTACTTCATTGGACTACTTCAAATTTGACCAATGTCAATTTTAATATCACCCCGGGATCTATCTCTCATTTCATTACAACCTAACATGAGTTTTGGAGAATTTTATGCATTTATATAATTGGGCATCAGGTTGAAGTTCTTGTTACTTGGTGTAGGGTTTCAGGTGTACCTGAAATCCGGTAGACTCGCTTGGTACCCACACAAAATCGAAGCACCGATTTGGACTCCGAATACGTATACAACAGATGCACAGAGAAGGATGGAAGAGTCAGAGAGAAGAGGGAATATGTTACGGGAGTTTTCTTTTGTTCTCATGGTTACTCTCGAAAGACAGAGACTTCTCTCGTATATAAAGATATGAAAAGTCATATCTTTTCAATTCAAATTATTAAGGAAAAAATTACTCATTTTATCCCAAATCTTTCCATAATTACATGTTAGCCCCAATTTTCATTAAGCATTACATATTAGCCCTAATTCTCATTGAGCTTGGCCCCTAACCCACCAAGAGTGGATTAGGTATATTCCTACACTTGGGAACTTTGTCTGGGATCCTTTACATTCATGTTCAATTAAACATTGTTGTAAGGTTCATTACCGGGCAACAAGATTTTACCATGTGGTTAGGCCAGTAAAATATGAGATAACTGATTGAAAATGTATGACATTTACCACGATAATAATACTCTGATTTATTTTTAACTCAAAAAATGTCATGAAAAAAATCAAATAAAAATATTATCACCGTTGAAATCAAATATTAAAGTCAACTTACATTTACATTTTTGTTATATTTTGTTTTAAAATCAAGATATTAAGCAAAATATCTTACGCCACAGGCCAAACTGATAAAAAACTATTAAAATAAAAATTAACATGAACCCTTATATATATATATTGATTTATTAAAAATCAAAATAATTTTTATAAAAATTCATACACTTTTAAATTATTAGTATTATAATTATAATTTATTTGAAAATTTTATTAATATAAAAAATTAGAAAAAATGATAAAAGTTATATGCTTGAGCTGGATAAATTCAAATATATAGTATATGTGATAATTAAAAAAAGTGTTTAAACACACAATCAGGAAGCTGTTATATCTGATGTATAATAATCACTTTTGGCCTTGAAGACCTTGCTTCTCCAATTGGACTTGTTCCGTTATTCTCGTCGTTCATGCTATATTGGTATATTGTTGGTTGAGATGCCCAGGCCTTTGGACCTCTTTATACACGAGCATGCTTCTTTAAAGCAGATCATCAATATCTTTAATAAAAGGGATAATTGCAAATAGGTCCCAAGTAAAAAAATTAATTTCAGACAGGTCCATTAACAACTCATTCACTTGTTAACTAAGGCTATTGTAGTTGTTAATAGCTATCATTAACAACTCCTTGGGACCTCTCTGAAATTAATTCTCTTGCTTGGGACTTATGTGCAATTGTCCCTTAATAAAATTCTTCCACCGAATATTCCTTCTCATGGCTTAAGATGCTCCATCTTACAGTCTGGAGCCGAGGATGATTCAATATCAATGACGGCTCCTGACTATAATTCCTATTCATAAGCCGATTATTTTGATCTTGATATTTGTGTGAGCCGTTTTTGCTTAGTGGTAGATGGTAGATGGGAGATATGGTTCCCGGCAAAATGATGTGTAATTTCAAATTTGTGTTTTAAATTTGGTTTCCCGCTGACTTATGTCTTTTCAACTAATATATCATTTCAATTCAAAAGGGACATGTTCTCATGTATTTTAGGCATATCAAACAGCCAATGCCAGTTGTTTCTCGGATTCTCGGATTTCATTTAGGTACCATGAATGCCTGCTGTCAATATAGTGTGCTCTTCTTTGTTTCTCCTGCTCTGTAATACATACTATCGTGAATTCGTTTCTTGCTGTAACATCTGTTTCTGATCATCTTGAATTAGTGTGCTCTGATAATGTTACCGTTTTGTTTAGCCGAAGATGGAGTATACTGAAGACGCTTATTTGTCCGATGTTCACCCTGCTTGGCCTGACTTTACTTCAACGTTGAAGGTTGATAGATCGTTCTCTCGTGAGGTGATAAACTATGTTGGTGTTATGGGTCGTTCAACGAAGGAAGTGGTTTCGTTTGACGTGGTTTTCTATGACAGAGAGGTTTGTGCTCTAAACTAAGCTAATCGTCTGTTCTAAACATTGATGTAATGTGTTACCCCAATCCAAAACTAAATGTTGTCAAATATTGTTCTGCTTCTTATGTTCAACACAAGGGAAATCGTATGATTGCAAAGATGGTGGATGATGCCGTGAGAGGTTGTTTCATGTTGAGGATTAAGATTGGAGCGATTTATGAGATAACAGGACTTTCTATTGAGATAGGTGGAGAAGGTGTCCATGAAAGGTTTCATCTTCAATTCCACGGGAGAACGGTCATGAGGGATCGCAGAGCTAATTTTCCTCCACTCTCTTATAAGCTTGTATCTGTCTATGATATAGCTTGGCGTCGTTCCGAAGAGGGCAGTTTCTTTGGTGGGTAATGTGTATCGTGGTTAGATTGTTCTTGAATTACATGCTTTATTTCATAACAGAGAATGAGTGTCTTATAGATAATGTTGCACAGATGTCATGCTTTATTTTGGATTGGATTGATGTTTGGATCATATATATGCTCAAACATTTGCTAGATTTTGTGCTTCTTATAAACCTTTTCACTTTCAATTGAATTTATAATTGAGTTTTTGTTATTAATTTAATTGTCTATGTGGTTTATATTACAAATTTGGGTTTTTGCCACATGATTGTTTAATTTAGTTGGTAGATTATCTAGTTGTTTAATTAGATAATCCGAAGCATAATTTTCACAATTAATTGAAATAAATTGTTATTGGTTTTAATGAGTTTAATTAAGTGACTCTTATTCCATTGTGAGCTCTCTAATGGTTTAAGCTAGGTGATGATGTGCTTGATGTATCATCCCAAATTTTAATTTGGAGGCTAATAGTTGATTTAGCTAATTAAGTAATAATTAATGATGTTATATTATGGAGGACTTTAGTAAATAATTGATAATAGTTTATAAGGGTTATTTAAGTAATTTGAGGATAGTTAATTTTAATTGATGTCTGATTTGAGTGAAATAGAGGATCTATAAATGAAGTGAGATTCAATAATTAATTGATTTATTGAGGTTGATGGGTTGAGTTGTTTGGATGAGATATAGTTGATAATGTGGTATAGAAATTGTTTGGATGAGGTATAGAAATTATTCAAAAAATTTAGGATTTGTGGCATATTTGATATTTGCACCGATTAAATTAGAGTTAAATAATTGATTTGGGCTTGTTGGAGATATTATTGAAATTTTGATGGTTTACTTTTGATATTCAAGCTTCAAATTGAAGGTTGAAATTTTAAAATGGAACTTTAAGTTAGAGAAATTTGGGATTTTTGTTGAAATGATCATGTGAGAAGTTACTGAGGACTTATTTGAGTCATTTGGAATTTTAAAGGTTATAGGAAGCGGTGTAGGAATGATTAATTATTATTTATGGTGATTTAAAATTTTGAAATAAATAATTGAAATTTTAACTATATATATACTTAAAGTAATTATATATATAGGTATATATATTATTGATTCATTACCCAATTAAGTCATTGAGTTATTAATATGTGGTTATATAATTGTGTAGATTAAATTGCATTTTGCTGACTAGAGCATAGGGCTTGGTAATTGTGGTAATATCTCCTTGGCAATATGTAACAACTACACTTATCATATATGCTTATGTCTTTCATGTGAGAGGCTTTTACTAATATAAATGAAATGATTTAATGATTATTGACTTGAGATAAGTAAAAGATTACATGGTATATATGTTCTTTGAGAAAAATTGGCTTATGGGATTTTGTTAACCTCATGAAATTCATGCCATTTTAGCACATTTTCCTATAGTTCTTACACTTTTTGGTGGATTTATACATATTTTGATATTCACATGATAGGAAAATGTGTCAAGTTGATGTTTGGGTTAAAGTGTTGAATTCTTGATTTAAATGTGAATATTTTACCCTCTTTTTATCAACTTTGGCTTTTGTAGATTTTATTGCTTGTTATGTTGTTGAAGCAAATCAATTAAGCCACATTTGAGTTGCATTTGAAGCTAAAGTCAAGGGGCAAGAAGTGGAAAAGAAGAATTAGTACAATCAAGAAAGGTGAAAAAAGGGGTCTGTAGAAAGTTATTGGCCTCAGTCAAAAGCACAGGTAAAATAAGAGGCTGCAGCCAAATCCAAAAAATTTCAGGCAGAGAGTTATGGCCACAGCCAATCCATGCAGACAAAATTTTTGGCTGCACCCAAAACTGCTGACAAACTGCACAGTGAACAGCTCAACTAGAAAATTAAGTTTTAAAACACCCGCATTTCGCACAGAAACTTATTCTTTCGATTTGGGCTTTCTTTGGGGGCTACTTTGGAGCATTTCTAAGCTAGGGTTTGAAGATTTTCAAGAAGATTCAAGTGGAGATTGAAGATTTGAAGATATTCAACCTCATTTCCCTTGGTTTTTCTTATTCTTCTCTGAAATTTCTTCCGTGGTTATTCTTATTTTCCAGATTTGTATATTCTTCTCTATTAGTGGCTAAATTTCCATTCTAGAATTATTTTGAACCTTTGTATGAATTAAGACTTGATTCTTTCTCTCTTTTGGTAGTAAATGATATATATGTGTGGATTTTATCATTCTCTTCATGCTTCTAAGTGTTTGGCCACCATTTAGCTTGATTTGTTCATGTGGGTTTGACTTGAGAGAGCTAATCCATGTGTATAACTTGGTTAAAATCATGCTTGTCTTGAAATTTACATGATAAATGGAAAGTTTGTTGATAAAATAAAGATATCTTTACTAACGTTGCATTGTCACATTAGGGTTGGTTTTCAAAGGGGATTTTCATTATTTGTAGAAAGATATTGTGCATTTTAATGAAAAGATAAACTTAATTTTGACTTGAGAGAGCTAAGTCAAGTGCATATGAACCTTAGACAAACACATATATTCATGGAAAATACCATTTGAGAGGGAGTTCTTCATGTCTTATGAAATAATACAAAGGGGATAAATAATCCTAGACCCCATTTAATCCTTAAAGTAAAAAAATCCATTGTGTTTTTTTACCACTTTCTAGTTTTATAAAAATAGATTTTAAACCTTCATTGCACAACCAAAAATCTTTTCTTTGTTCAACTTGATTGAATTCACTTAGCCTTTTGTTTGGTCAAGATTTTAGTTCAAATCTCTGTGGGAACGACATTTTATACTACTTGTGATCCGTACGCTTACGGTTAACGCTTGATGGCGAACAGATTTATATTTGAAGAAGGAAAGCAAGTTTCTGAAAAGAGGTTTAAGAAGAGAATTATTTTCATATGAGTAAAAACATGACTTGATCATGAGATAACTGATATGATTATTTGTTAATTGTTGTGATTGATTGTGTTTGTGGATGGAGAATGAAAATGGCACTATTATCACATGATAAGACCTCCAATTGATCCATTGGGCTGGTTATTCGCTCCAAAAGGGATATGCTTGTTTGGCTTTGTCGACTTTTAGTAAGGATAAACTTTTGTGGCTTCCTATCATTTCCTTTGATAGGGAATGGGTCTATATGACTTGTGGGTGCACATCTCCTTAATATGGGGATAGACATTCAGGTTTGGTTGATTGTCATTCCTTCTAAGGGAGAGACTTAATAAAGTTATGTTGTACACTACTACAGAAAACACTTTTCACGTCTCTTTTTGCTGGGACGTAGACCAGGGAGACGTTGAAAGTCGGGACTTTTCACGTCTCATTAAAAATGAGACGTGGAAAGTCACTTTCCATGTCTAATATTTGAAAATATTAGACGTGGAAAGTTGGACTTTCCACGTCTCATTTTTCCCTTTTAGATGTGGAAAGTTTTTTCCACGTCTCATTTTCAAATGTGAGACGTGGAATGTTTTTTTTTAAAAAAGGTTCTGATCCAGTTTATATAGATCACACATAGAATATATACATCTGCACTAAATAAAACGTTGATACAATGTCCAAGTCGCCACAAACAGAGCCGAATATTCAGAATTCACCAAAAAAGAGTTGTCTATATATACATCACATATAGATTCATATGTCCTACGGTCAAAACAAGTAAGTTCTAATTATTCATATTTTGAAGAAACACAGGAATGTAACTAAAATCTTTAAAATTTATGATATTAAAACACAGGAATGTAACTAAAATCTTTAAAATTTATGAACTGATATACCAGAGATTTAATGATAAAACAACTACATTTCAAAGATATATCAACTCGTAGGCCTTATATAAATTTTCAGCTTCCAGACATTAATTCAACCCTCACTTAAGTGTCTCCAATCATGACAGATATATACACACACACACACACACATATATAAAATTTATTAAGCAGCAACACTACTTGTTTTCTTACTCATAAAAATTCTGTTACAGCCACTAATATATACATGTACACTCATTACCAAAAGCTTAATCAAGTCTGTTCAGTTTTCTCCCAAAGAAACCACAATAACCAAAATGCTAAATGAATCCAAACCATAGTTCAAGCACCAAATGACTAAAACAGAATAGAATCAAAACCATAGTCGTAAAATCATCTCTTTCAATCCTCAAAAATATAACATTTTGCACTTCATTTACCAGAAATTACAGTTTACAATCTTTATTTACTTCTCTTAAATTCTTTAACACTTTATCTTTAAAATCTGGAAATTTCCCAACGTCGTGATAACTTCTTACAGTATATAAATCAAATCTTTAGTTTAGAATATTAAAACATTCACAAAACAATAATTACAACCAGATTCCTTAGTTTCACTATATTGACTTGATGCAAACATATTTCAAAAATTATCATTCTTTTACAGAAATCCTTCGGGTGACATAGTCTCAACAACCTAGAGAATTTCAACTTCATGAGTATTGCCACACACCATTTTGGAACTTCAAACCCAATCTAATAATTTAAACTACTCCTTTCTCATTCCAATTGTGAAGTAACGTGCCTTTCTTTTTTTACTTTCAGTCTTATTCATAAAATTTACCCCTTCAATAAAATACACAATCTCACCAAATAAATTTCATTCTTTATTCCAGAAACTAGATTACTTTAACACCGGTAACTTTAACTCATTATCTTAAAGTGATCACTACCTTTAACCAAGAACCATATCTAAATCATAATTAAACCTCATAGAACTTAAACATGACTTCTTTCCTGATTCAAGAATAGTTTCTCAAGCATTTAATCTTCCTTAAACCTTAATATTCCACTTCCTAACAGTATTTAAGCCTAACCAACTCTTATCAGCAACTTGCAACTTAAACAAAAAGCATTCTTTGGATCATCAAACCCTGTTTCGATTATTTAAGAAACATTATAGCTTACTGTCTAACCGAACAAGGAAGAATTAAATGGAAAACTTCTCATTCAGAGAAGAAATCAAACATGCAGTGACCATATCACCCTCTGAATCAACAACCATCTAGCTCCACCAAACTATCCCAACTCATGTGAAATTTAAATCACAGCTATTTGAAATCTACACACAGAATAATATGAAATGAAAACAGAGCAGAACACGGTTCCATCTAGAATCATCATCAACCAACATAATCTACATGAAAATGTCCTAACATGGTCAATATACTAATTAACTCGGATTCAAGCTGAAAATAGAAAGACCCCTTCCGTGAACAGAAACAAAGAACCAGAGAAATCCGAAACAAATCAACCTCCATTCACAAAATCACTTCTGAAAAGCTTTAAATTAAAGCTTAAGCTTCCCTTTCATCGGTTTAGAATCTTCAAAAACTCCAACCCATTCGAGACCCACTCTCAGAAACGATGTTAAACCGGGAAATAGAGGGTAGAAATAAAAAGAGAAGACTCACCTAAGCTAGAACCCGGTCTTGCATGTACGATCGGAGCTCAACACCCACGCCGGCAAAGCTCCGAAGTTCCGGCGCTCTCTCTTTCCCCCAATTTGCATAATACAGAGCATACAAAAGAGAATGAGAAAATGAAAAGAGAAAGGCACCTCGAATGACTGCAATTAAAGAGCGAAGCACTGCAATGGCGTCTCCGATGGACTTCAAAGCTTCATCCTTCGTCCTTCGTCCTTCGTCCTTCGCGTAGCCCAGCAAACCGAATCTCTACTAGGAAGAACCTTCGACTCAGAACCTTCCTTCGCTATTGGGAGCAATTTAGTTTTGCAGGGGGATTCTTCCTTCGACTCAGAACCTTCGTGAAAGAATTTAGGGCACGCAAGAGTTGAAAGGCACTGGGAGTAATTTTGTTCTGAGCAGAAGGTGAAGCAAAAGTCCGTGAGCAGAGAGAGAGAGCAGTTTTTTTTAAATATTGCCTACTTTCAACGTCTCACAAAAAATGTGAGACATTGAAAACAACTTTCAACGTCTCACATTTTTTGTGAGACGTTGAAAGTAGGCACATATTTTTTTTAAAAAAAAATGTAAACTCTTTCCACGTCTCACAAAAATTGTGAGACGTGGAAAGAAGGTAATTTATTAAAAAATAAATACTCTCCTGAGCTCTTTCCACGTCTCACAATTTTTGTGAGACGTGGAAAGAGTTTACATTTTTTTTAAAAAAAAAATTTGCCTACTTTCAACGTCTCACAAAAAATGTGAGACGTTGAAAGTAGTTTTCAACGTCTCACATTTTTTGAGACGTGGAAACTAATTTCCTGCCTATATTTTCGCACATTTTTTTGCTTGGCGGTCTTTTTTCAGAGAATCCACGTCTCATATTTAAAAAAGAGACGTTAAAAGTTTTCCACATATTTACAATTTTGCCACCGCCTTTTTTTTACATCTCATTTTCAAAAAAGAGACATGAAATGGGGACGTTAATACTGATTTTTGTAGTAGTGGTATATCAGCATGAGTTTAAATGTTAATTTGATATGAAATGTAAAATTATCCCACTTGACACCTTACTATTACACAATGTATGTATGATGAGTAGGATTGTACATTACTGATACCTTTGTCTCACCACATTGCACTTACATTTTCCATGTGATAATTCTCGTGTTGGACCTTCGAGAGAGCTCCTGAGACTCAAATATCTCGAATATCTCTATAAATCCTCTTTTTGCTTGCTGTATATTGCCACCTATAAGGCTCATTTTGACATACACTGATATTTTTCTTATAGTTGTGGATCCAAACATCAAAATAGTTTTTTTAATTCAATTATATGAGAGGAACGCTTTTAAGGAAAGCTTTTGATGATTGGGCTTATGGTTGAATATGACATTCTAGGCTTTGAGAAATTCAAGGCCCAAGAGTTACTTAAGATTTCTAAAGATGGGGTGTTATTTTAATAACCATGCTAGTGTGTTTAATCCTTTTCTAAAATGGTTAAGTTGAGAAAATATTGAGAAAAGATTTTTATTATCTATGATAGTATATCATGGATAAGGTAATTAAGTGGTTTTATTCTTTCTAACACCTGACTCAAATGATTTAGTAATAATATATTTTCTATCATGGTTTGTTAATTGATTGTTTAAGTAAATAAATTGTATTATGAGAAGATGATTGATTTAACACTTGAGGAGTTAAACATTTTAACTCCATTTTTTGATCTACTTTTGGTCTAACTAATTGATTTAGACTAAGAAAATTACTTCAATGTAATTCCTAAGTTGTTTCCTTTCACCGTAAGTGAATCAGATAGCATATCTAGTTTCCCTTATCTGTTAGCTAATTCATTTGTTGAGGATTTTAATCTTTCATTATATAAAAAGCCCCCCAAAGTGTATTTGCAATCATATCAGTGTTCAGGAAAAAGGACTAACCGGTCGGTTCATACCAGAAATCGGCAAACTAGCAATGTGTCAGGTCTGGTTCACTTTTTAGACCGAGGGATTTTTTAACTAGAATGTGACAATCTGAACCGGTGTAAATCATTTAAAACTCGGTAAACCGGTGGTCTTATTGGTTGAACGGTTTGCTTCTAAAAAAGTTCAAGATGAACAAATGAAGATAGAGATTAGTTGATGTAGAAACGAGAAGAAGAAAAAGAGTAATGGAGATTGAGAGAGTACGGGTTAGAAGGTGAAGGTTACCGGAGCTAAATAAGGCAAGAAAAATATAAGGTCGCTGGCACTGAAAAAGATGAAGATGAGGCTATGGATATGAAGAATATGGAAATGGATACCAGAAGACGTGAAGTGTGCACTGCAGCTGCTGTGGAGTGAAAAGGAGAAGGGAGTGAAATAAGTAACTAGGGTTTTGGCTTGACTTTTATTATGGGCTTGGGCCCTCATTTGTTTGAACAATAAAACTACCCTATAATTTTCTATTTATTCTTATCTACATAGCTTTAATAAAAAAATTGTATAAAAAGTTACTCAACAAAAATTAAAATAAATTCATTTAAACCCAATTATTTTTAATCATTAATATTTAATTAAGCTCTAAAAATATGCTCAAAACAAAATAATATTTAATAGCCACATGTATAAAAATTTTCAATGAAAAATTCAATCATAAATATAAAAGATTTAACTAATCAATTTTCATAAAATAAATTACAAACTATTAAATTCTATAATTTAAATACAACTGGTCTAACCCCGAGTTTACCATAGCTTAACTTTTGACCCTTGAACCAGTGCCTCAACAAATTCAATTTCCAGTTCGGTTGTTTTTAAGGAATGCTTTTGATGATTGAGCTTATGGTTAAATATGATATTATGGGCATTGAGAAGTTCAAACCCAAGAGTTACTTGTGATTTCTAAAGATGGGCTGTTAATTTAATAACTATGTTAGCGTGTTTAATCATTTTCTAACATGGTTATGTTGAGAAAATATTGATAAAGAATTTTTATTATCCATGACAATTTTCAATTGTTTTTTTTTTTTGAGCAAAAATGATAGTTTTCAAATGTTAAAAATATTCATTTATATCATTGATACGGTAATTAAGTGATTTTATTCTTTCTAACCATGACACTTGACTCCCATGATTTAGTAATAATATTTTCTATCATGGTTTGTTAACCGGTTACTTAAGTAAATAAATTGTGTTATGAGAAGATCATTTAACACTTGAGGGTTTCCTATGCAACAATTAGTTAATTAAACATATTAACTCCACTATTTTTTCATCTCCTTTTGGTCTAATTAATTGATTTGGGCTAAGAAAGTTACTTCAGTGTAATTCCTAAATTGTTTCCTTTCACCGTAACTTAATCAGATATCATATCTTGTTTTCCTTATATGTTAGTTAATTCCTTTGTGTAGGATTTTAATCTTTCATCATATACAAAAACCCAAAATTGTATATACATTCATATAGATTAGTTTCATTCTAATTTTGGTTTTAGAGTTGCATATTGCATTTACATGGTTTATTTAGATAGATTTGCATTCTAGTTTAGGTCCATTCCATTGCATTTTACATCACCTAAATTCAATTTTGAAGAAAAACCCATAGATTGCTTTTTTGGAGAAAGACTTAATACTATACTACATTTGTGGTTGGACCTAATTTAATTAAAGGGTTAAACATACTTTTGGTCCTTATAGTTTATTTCAATTTGTGTTTTGGTCCTTGTAGTTTGAAAATTGTGGTTTTTGTCTCTCAAGTTTGCTCCGTCTATGACAGTTGGTTCCTATAGTTTAAAAAAGACCTAAATTTGACTTAATAGAGTTAATTGTGCTGACATGTCCCTAACTAAGTTAGTTTAGCTTACATGGCTTGATGATGGGATAAGATGAGCTGAAATAATAATTTTAATGTATTGATGATGTGGATATATGGATTTAAAATTAACAATAAAAACCAAGAAAAAAGAATCAGCCCCTCTTAAATCACAATTCACAAATCGCAGACAGAGACAAGAAGCTCTATTCCTCTGCAAAATTCATCTTCCCCATGTTTTGAAACAATATTCATTCTCTTTGCTGCTAAGACAAGATCATTACTGTAAATCTAAAGCCAAGGCATGAAACAAGCCAGATAATTATTTCGGATGAGTTATCATCCAACTAAGATTAAAATAATCTGAGTTGTTATATTTTTATCGGATAGAGTATTGATATCTGGTACTCTTAGAGTATGTAAGTATTTCTCTATCATCAATTCATATAATTATTTCAGCTTGTATTATCATCAAGTCAAGTAAGCAAGACTAACAGAGTTAATGACACATCAGCACAATTAGCTCTTTTAAAATCAAATTTAGGTCCTTTTTAAACTATAGGGACAAACTATCATAGACAGAGTAAAACCTAAATTGGAGTAAATTATCAGGACCAAAAGTATGTTTAACCCTTAATTAAATGTTTTAGCAATGGAAAGCACAACATCACTATCTAGCCCTAAGAAATAAAGATAGAACGTTCTAGAATTCTAAAATTGAATGCAAATCACATTTAATAATAAAACATCACGACCATAAACAATAATAGCTAAATATATAAAATATCTAGAATTCCTAATTAGTTCATGGTTTCTATCATTATATGCTTTGTTTACGTAAATATGCAAATGGAAGTCGGAAGAGAGGAGTAGGAATGTCAAATATGAGAGCAGGAACGAATTTTACAAAGTCAATTAAAGCGTTATATAATTTTTATCTAATATCTATAATGATAATAGTAATATCAAAAGACCATGCTACCCTCACCAACAAAAAAATTAGATTAGAAAAACCGAAATGCACCCATCTATATGTAGGGAATATCTATCGAACTTTCAAAAATCACAGCAACAAATGTTCAGAATGAAAACCGTTCCATTATCAACAGTATCTGAAATCACAACAAATTAAATTAAAACTATCATCAAGAGTCAAAGATGAAAGGAAACCAAAAGAAATTGAAGAAAGCATTTGCCTTTGAACTGGAACCATATCTCTCGAACTCACAGAACCCATCATTTTACTCGATAAATGTAATTAAATAAATATTTCAAAAAAAAATTGATTTAAATCAATACAACTTAACTAACAAAGCTTGCGGCTTAAGTTATGATAAATTCCCAAATCGTATACTATATCACTATTTAGAAGTCACTGTTTATTCTCTGAATCCTTTAACGTAATCTTTTACAAGGGAATTTGACCAAGGTCAATGTTTGCCCCCCCCCCCCCCCCCCCACAAAAAAAAAAAAAGGAAACTTGGTAGTGCTGAAACCAAGTTAATGAAATTCAGACTAGCTTATGAGCCTGCCAAGGTGATGGGCCAAGGTCAGAGGTCAATTTGAAATCAACCCAAGGCTAGATCAGCAAGGGATAGAAAAAAGCTATTTAAATTCCTATTATACCATTAAACACTAAATGTTAATTCAATACTTTAAATTACTATCAAAATAATCATATATTTATCTAATATTATATATAATTTATTTGTCATATTGACATGAAAGCATCAATCCATCATCCAATGATACTAAAATCAGTTAACACTCAATATTTTTCATAATAAATTATCAAAATAGATAAATGATTACAAAATATCAAGGTTCAAAAAATCGAATTGGACATTGAACCAGGTGAGACACCGGTTCAAAGGTTAGTGGTCAGACTGGGGGTTGGGATTAGACCATTTTTAATTAAAATAATATAAATTAAATAAAAAATATTTGTATTTACTTATTCAAGGGGGTTTCAATAATTGTTTGAGTTTCCAAAATTATTTATATTTAAATAATACTTTCTCCTGTCCTAATTATAAGATCAAATTAACTATTTTTGAGAAATTAAGGATAGAAAATAAATCACTTTTTTTAATAGCATAGGAGATTGTTTATATTTATCCTTTTTCCTCTAAACTAATTTATTTTACTTATAAATTAACCTATAATTTAATTACATGTAACATATATTACAATTTAGTAGTCAAATTTGTTTCCTTAACATCCACAAAAAAGTCAACTTGATCTTATAATTAGAACTGGAGGAGTATTATTTATGAGTTTCCAAAATTAGAAATAGATGGTTATTTAGCCAGAAAAAAATTAGAAATACACGTTAAAGAAGTTTTTTTTTTACTGAACAAGTTTTTTATGGTAATATTATTGGTTGGAAAAGGAGGCCCAAGCCCAACCGAAAGAAATGAAACTATCCTACTTTATAAAACACTCCCATGTCTCATCCACGTGAACGGTGAGCACAACAACTGCATCCTCATTCATCTTCCTTCTTCCTTCATCAGTGCCGCATCTTCATTCTTCACATCTTCAACCTTCAACCTCTCATGCTTCATATCTTCAATTTTCATCCGTCTTATGTCCTATTCTTTAGATCTTCACTGTTTTGATAAGTATCTCCACTTTTTTCTTTTAATCCCGTTCTTCCATTCTTTGGGCATCAATCTTCTCAGGCCTCATCATCTTCTTTTCATAAAACCTTTTAAAAAAAAAAAGAAACAAACCGAGAAACTCACGCAACTCGATGGGTTACCAAGTTTAAGGCCGAGTCGAGCTAGTCAAATCTAGCTTTTCTCGAGCTGTTTCTCCTCCAAGCTAAAGTGCGACCAAGACCGGACATGGGTCCAATTCGGCTAATTACAGGTTGAACCGGCCGGTCCGGTCTGGTCCAGTCCAGGTTTTCTAACCATGCAAAATATTCATACTCAGTCTTTTAAACGCTAAACTAATAGTTATTAACACTAAAATTATCACTAATTTCGACCAATATTGCATTCTACAATTCATGCAAAAAACAATTTTTTTTTAAAACAAAAAAGAGCAACCCATGAACTCATTGGGTTCCGGGCTGACCCACGACCAGGCCCAGGTTAGATTATCATGGCTGAAACACAAAATTTAAAGTAAAACATAATATTTATAACTTATAACTATTCTCATATTGTCTTAATTATAAGGAACTTCCAATACATGTTTTTGCTTAACCAAAAATAACCTTAAATAATTGAGGCTTAAAATTTAATAGCTTTATGAACATATCCCCTATATATTTAATGTAACAGTAAAATGAATATTCGAATTGAAAAGTCCAAAACAATAAAGTTTTTGTGTCAATTGAACATAATCTCATTGACATTTGAAAGTTTGAATTAATTAAGAACCATAATGTTTTATGTTTTGACAACTCCTCTGCCTTTAAAATTATCGTTAAAGTTAATGGTTTTTTTTCATTTATAATTTTAACATTTTTTAAATTATATACCATGTTAATTAAAAAGACAATCTTTGACATCTAACATATATTTTAAGTATTTTTAAACACTTTTAAAATATAAAATATTCTAAAAAAGGATTTAAAATATTTTTTGACCATGTACTTTATAAATAAAATGTCTTAAAATATAAAATACTTAAAAATGCATTTAAAATATGATTTGATCTTGTATTTTTTGAATAAAAAATTATAACATACAAAAAATTATAAATCAAATTAATAGAGTTATGTTTTAAATGACACAATATATAGTAAAATATATAAAAATTTTGATAGGAAAAAAATCCTTAACTTTAATAGTAATTATACTGGCAAAGGTGTTGATGAGAGTTAAAATGTGAAATGTTAGGGGTCATTAATTTAACTTTTCAAAGATTAAGGAGGTTATGTACAACAAGGTATAATTACATTCCTGGGCTTTTATATAGTTTAGCCTATACATAATGGTATTATTTATTTGTCAAATAATATGACATATTATATTAACTTAGCCTTTAATATAAGAGAAAGATAACTAATTTACATATATTATTAAAATTATTTTGTTATTACAAATGTGCATTGGATACCCTAAAATATTATATTAACCATATGCATTAGTGTCTCCACTAACATTTCTTCCATTTCCTCTCTGCACTTAACATCTCTACTATTAGATTTACTTTAAAATATAATATAAAAATATTATTATCTATTTATCATTTAATGTATAGCTCTCTCAACCATTTAAAGTAATTCCAATTATAGATATGTGAAGTGGAGAGGGAGATAAAGAAGACACTCCTAGCTGCCCTTTACTATGTCCAGTTATCAATCAATAGAGATACTGTGATAAAAGAATTGTAACTCTAAGAAATAAAGTAGATTATGATCTCATACTTATGGATGAAAAAAAAAACTCAAGTCGAGCTCTTATATTTAAGAACTAGAGAGATTAGTACATAGTTGGCTTCATAATTAACCTATGTTAGGTAAATTGAACCCTTTTACTTGAGTCAACTACTCGCTTAATATGAATTTAATGTAGAAACTTATTAAAATATGAAATAGGAGATTAATTAAGGAAGCTAAAAACAACTTAAAAGAGAATAATCGTGACTAATACTATCTCTAATCCATGACACGTTAGATCTTATATAATTAAAGATCGAGGAAATAATATGACTATATAGGGTAGGCCCTTATGATGAGGATTAGAGGAAACATAATAGCGACGTTTAGTGAGGCATGTCTTGGAAACCTAATCATGCAGTTTAATTTGTGCTATTGCAATACATAATAAGCATCAAGTTACGACTTGGTTTCACAAAATATTAATCCGTTATAAAGATACGGGCTTTTTTCAACCCAGTGCAAGTTGGGTATTTTTTACAATTTTTATTTTAATTTTAGTAAAAATTAAATTAATATTTTGAATTTAATTTAAGCATATATTGGTTTATGTTATGAACTTGATTTCATGTTTAATTTCCATTATTTTTATTAGTTTTTTCTGTTTTAAAATGTTTATGTAAAATATATTGTACGTTTATACTTGCAAGTTTCGGAATATAATTAGTTTAAGTATATAATTCTATAATAATATATGAATATTTTTTAATTTAGTTCAAAAAATTATTTTTTTTAAATAATGACAATCATTTTATATTTTATACACTTTAAGTTATTTTTTTAAAATAAATTATATTTGAAGTATCAAAATAAATTTTGTACAGTAGTATAGATATCTGTACTCTTCAAAGATGATGAGCATTCATGTTATACCTACCTACTAGCTGCCATATGAGTGACCACATTACCATCATCTTTGGAACAAAATAAGTTAATATTATACCTTCTCTAACGACACATTACTATCATGGTTTCTGATATTAATTGAAATTTAATATTGTACCTTCTCTAACGACACATTGCTATCATGTTTTCTGATATTGATTGAAATTTAATATTATACCTTCTCTAACGACACATTGCTATCATGTTTTCTGATATTGATTGAAATTTTCTCAAACGTTACTATGAGGGTATATATTGAGTAAAAAATAACACACACATACACACACACACACAATAATAATGTCTTCACTCTATGGTTCTTAATTTTGCGGATAATTTTTAATTTCAAAAACTTTATTTTAATGTTATGAGTTTGCAAAATATTACATCATCTATAACTTGAGAATGGAGCATATGCGACTGTCACAAATTTAAATCTGAAGTATCGGGGTAGTTGGCCAGTAAATATATAAATAAGTTTTGAATGCAATAGCTGTTGATGTTGTGTTTAATTTGGAACATTAATTTAGAAAGGTCCCAAAACGTGGTCCCAAACAGCCAGCGAAGAGAGTAAATTTTCTCATTCATGGTTGTTTACTCGTTTTAGGACAATATTCACATACACACACAATAAGTTTTCTCAAAACAACACTTGAAGTATCCTTCATTCCAATCAATTTTGAAGTTATCAAATCGGCTCACCTATTCATAAAAAATATGGGTAGAGAGATGTGAGTATCTAGACCGTCTAGATATATGGACGGTTTAGATTTCATTCTATTAAAATATTTTAATGGATATACAATATAAAATCAAATCTAGATCTTCCAAATGAGATCTAAACGGTCTAGATAAGTCTAACTCTCCCTATTCATCTTTCAGACGAGTAGGAAAACGAGTTTTTGAAGACACCAATATGCCCCAACCATGAAAATTCATTAACTCTTGTTTAGGCTGTGTATGAATTAGTGGCGGAAGAATTGACCTTTTTTTCAATTTGATTTTTACAAACTTAAGATTGCATAGAAGTCAGATTGTATAATGTTATTTATATTTGGATTAGTAATGGAAAAGTGACTTTTTTCAATCTAACTTTTTTAAACATATTTGAATGATTATTTTGAAAAACAATTTTAGATGGAAAGAATTACAAGGGACATAATTTTTATTAAATAATGCATATATATTATATGTATTTATTGTTATAGTTTATAATGAAAAAGTAAAATTAAAATTAAAATCATAAAAAAATTGAAAATTCTGAAGTACTTCATTAAATATTTTTAACGGATAAAAATAAGTATGAATTAGCAATAATATAAAAGTAATTTTAAAGTGATTTTATTTTATTTTATTCAAATAAGTATAATACATCTTTTGATTTTTATCAGTATTGTTGGCTTTTGTACCTCACTTTTACACTATCATAAATCACATTCCTTCTCTCTCCCCCGCGGCACGATAACTTTCTTCTAAAAGAAACTTCAAATTGCTTCATGGTGTGATGTACGATTGGTCTATAAGTCTAATAAAACAAAGGGTAACGGTAAAAAATACACATGTAATTTTGTCAAAAGTTCATCCAGCACCAAATGTTATTTTTTGGACCAAAAATATATATGACCTTTCAAATTGGATCAAAAATACACATCTACAATTAAATTAGGGTAAAAAATACACATGTGATTTTGTAAAAAGGTTCATTCAGCATCAAGCTTTTTTTTAGAATATAATTGTAAATGTGACTTTTGATCCAGTTTGAAAACTCATGTGTATTTTTTGTCCAAAAATAACATTTAGTGCTGAATGAACTTTTGACAAAATCATATGTGTATTTTTGACTCTTAACCCTAAAATAAATGCTCATCCAATCATTGAAAAACTGTATGTAGCTTCTTTGGTTGGGCCCCATGTTTGGGCCCAAATGTGATGTTAAACACAGCCTTAGTAGTTAAGGATTTTAGTTGAAGTGACATATTTTAAAAAGCATCATTCAAATAAGTGTTCAAAGACCCGGTCAGACCGGTTCAACCGTGAACCGCCCATAAACCCGGTCCGGGTGAGGCTTTTAGCCCGAGATGGCAGTTGAAACGGTTCAACACGCCCAAAACCGGGCAACCCCGGCCAGAACCGGGGGTTGAACCGATTCTCTCCTTCTTTTTTATTCAAAATTTGATTTTTTTTTATTTTGTTATAATTCACCTAATTACCAACTTTCACTTCACTTAATTTTAGAAACAAGGAAATTATAATATTTTAAATGCTATTATACTTGCATATGTTTAGTATTTAATTGTTATTGCTCTTAGTATTTGTATTTTAATCTGTGGATTGTAGAATAATATTTATTTTCACGTGTACTCAACTAATATTTTATATTTTTTCCTCTATAGAAATATCAAAATATTCATGTTTGATGAATCATGCATACTTATCTATGTTTATATTTTGATATTAGTGATTATTAATGTTAATATCAATAAAATTTTATTATTTTAATATAACCGATCTGACCCGGTCCGACCCCGATCCGACCATTAATCCTTAAACCAATACCTCATCCAGTTTGATGTCCGATCCGGTTTTTTGAACCTTGATTCAAATCACTCAAAAGAAAAATTAGGCACGCGACTTCATCATACTTGTCAGCATATTATGACATCTCATCATCTCTTCCTTTCTCTCTTCTCATGCAATCTTTACAGGAAAAAATATGCGCCCTTTGTTAGATTATTATTAATATTATTATATTATCACATTAGATATATTTAGGATTAATAATAATATCTTTAGGTGGCCTGTAGTCAACATTAGGCCCAATAGTCAAAGTTAGGGTTTCATATCATAGGTTATCTATATAAAGGGGGTTTTCTGATGGGGAAAACATACCAACACCTATCATCTTTTGATACGGCAGATAACCACATCAAGAAAGCGTTTCTTCTCTCTAAATTCCGGGTTCCCTAACTAGTTAAGGCTACCACAACAGATACCATCACTGTGCCAAACTCCAGTTAGAAGAGCCTTTGGGTTATTTCTGACAGTGTTCTGTTTTGCAGTTACAAGTAGATCTCTCAATCATCTAACAATAGCAATGGCAAGAGGTATATTGACTTCCGCTGTATATCTACCTTTGGGTTATTACCTTTATTGACGATTTTTCGCGATACACGTATATCTACCTGCTTTATAATAAAAGTAAGGCACTAGATGCTTTTAAGGCATATAAGGTTGAAGTAGAAAAACAGATTGGGAAACCAATCAAGATCGTGAGATCTGATAGAGGTGGTGAGTATTTCAGTAGATACACTAGTGAAGGACAAGCGCCAAATCCTTTTACGGATTTTCTTCGAGAGCAAGGTATAGTTGCACAATATACCATGCTTGGCTCACCTCAAATGAACGGTGTAACTGAAAGAAGAAATAGGACCTTACTTGACATGGTTAGGAGCATGATGAGTAGCTCCAAACTGCCAATTTCCTTGTGGAAGGAAGCACTAAAGACAGCCGTACACATTTTGAACAAGGTTCCAACAAAGGCAGTGTCTAAGACACCCTTTGAAATCTAGAAAGGTTTGAAACCCAGTTTAAACCACTTTAAGGTGTGGGGCTGTCCTACGGAAGTAAGAGTGTATAACCTACAAGAAAAGAAATTGGATCTTAAGACTATTAGAGCTTACTTTGTAGGCTATGCGGACAGGTCAAAGGGTTACAAGTTTTATTGTCCTCCACCATCAGTGCGTTTTGTAGAATCTAGGAATGCCAAGTTTCTTGAGAATGATGTGATTAGTGGGAGTGATCAGATTGCAGACGATCACATTGAGGGATTCCCTAGCACAATTGAGGAAGGGACATCGGCTGTTGGCGACATTTCTACCTCTAGATATGTCACGCCAATTAAGACTGTCCCAATACCCATAGTTGATCATGCAGGACGTGTGGAACATATACCTGAAGGTCCACCAGTCACAAATACAGACTTACCACCAGTTGTGACAGAGAATATTTCGAATGAGCAACCTGACCCAACCCAAGAGGTTGAGTTAAGGAGATCAACAAGGGCAAGAAAATCGGTAATTCCAGATGACTACGTAGTGTATAATACTGAAAATGACTGTGATATTGGCATTGATAATGATCCATTAACATTTTCTCAGGCTATAAAAGGTGAGAACTCCAAATTGTGGTATAATGCTATGAATGAAGAAATGAACTCCATGGCAAACAACCATGTATGGGAACTTGTAGAGTTGCCT
Organism: Mimosa bimucronata; assembly: GCA_037074515.1. Classification (NCBI taxonomy): domain Eukaryota; kingdom Viridiplantae; phylum Streptophyta; class Magnoliopsida; order Fabales; family Fabaceae; genus Mimosa; species Mimosa bimucronata. The sequence goes on from CM073441.1 coordinate 25,509,067, forward strand.
AGTGGGTCTAAGGCCATTGGCTGTAAATGGGTTTACAAAACCAAAAGGGACTCACAGGGTAACATTGAGTGCTACAAGGCAAGGTTGGTTGCTAAGGGCTTCACTCAGGTGGAAGGAGTCAATTATAAGGAGACATTTTCTCCTGTTTCGACTAAGGATTCTTTCTGTATTATCATGGCATTGGTTGCGCATTTTGGCATAGAGTTACACCAAATGGATGTTAAGACTGGTTTCCTCAATGGTGTTCTTGAGGAAGAAGTCTACATGAAGCAGCCTAAGGGTTTTGTTGCAAAGGATAAGGAACATTTGGTATGCAAATTAGGAAAATCAATATATGGCTTAAAGCAAGCTTCCAGGCAATGGTATTTAAGGTTCTATGAGGTAATCCCTTCATTTGGTTTCGTTGAGAATATCGTGGATCAGTGTATATACCACAAGAATAGTGGGAGCAAATCCATATTTTTGATTTTGTATGTCGATGACATATTGCTTGCAACCAATGACTTAGGACTGTTACATGAGGTGAAACAGTTTCTGTTTAAGAACTTTGATATGAAGGACATGGGTGATGCATCTTATGTTATTGGCATTAAGATCTTTAGGGATAGAGCAAAAGGTCTTTTAGGCCTTTCTCAAGAAACCTATATCAACAAAGTTCTTGAGCTCCAAGATGAGAAACTGTTCATCTAACGTTGCTCCCATTGAAAAGGGAAATTTCTTCAGTCTAAGTCAATGTCCTGACACAGAACTAAAGAAAAAGGAGATAGAAAATGTTCCCTATGCCTCTGCTGTAGGAAGCTTAATGTATGCACAGGTCTGCACAAGACCTGACATAGCTTTTGCAGTAGGCATGCTGGGGAGATACCAATGCAATTCTGGTAAAATGCATTGGGAAGCTGCAAAGAAGGTGTTTAGGTATCTCCAAGGCACCAAGCACCTTATGTTGACTTAAAAAAGGACAGAGAATCTTGAAGTGACGGGTTACTCAGATTCTGATCTGGGAGGATGTGTGGACACCAACAAGTCTATGACAGGTTACATCTTCCTATTAGCAGAGGGAGCTATTTCCTGGAAGAGTGCCAAACAAACACTCACAGCTCCCTCTACTTGTGATGCTGAGTATATCACGTGTTTTGAGGAAAGTTCACAGGCTATCTGGATAAGGCACTTCATTGCTGGACTGAAGATTATAGAATCAATCTCCAGGCCAATCAAGATGTATTGCGATAATAAAGCAACGGTGGCCATAGCAAATAAAAGAAGGAGTGGAAGCAAAAAGTTTATTGAGTTGAAATTCCTTAGTTTGAAAGAAAGAATTGTTGATGGTCAGATCACTGTTGATCTCATCGGAGCAAAGGAAATGCTAGCTGATCCTTTGACTAAAGGGATGAGACCAAATGAGTTCACTATACATGTACCTCATATGGGGATTGTAAGTCTTTTTGAGTAATTGAGGTGTGCAATGAGTATTTTGAGATTTTGTTTATTATCTCTATGATTGTTATGTATACTTTTGATGTTGATGAAATTAATGAACATTTAAGGTTTTATTTTGGAACCGAATAAACATATATGTTATGAAGGTTTATTCATGGAGCAATACCCATTAGGTAAGGAATACTGTTTATAATACATGGAAGGTAATACTTTATGATAAAGGACTTATCGCCATCATTCTTGCAGTATGACCTTAGTTGATTTGACTAAAGGGAGCAGTTGACATACAGAGTATGGGCCAAGTGGGAGAATGTTAGATTATTATTAATATTATTGTATTATCACATTAGATATATTTAGGATTAATAATAATATCTTTAGGTGGCCCGTAGTCAACATTAAGCCCAATAGTCAAAGTTAGGGTTTCATATCATAGGTTACCTATATAAATGGGGTTTTCTGATGGGGAAAACATACCAACACCTTTCATCTTTTGATACGGCAGATAACCACATCAAGAGAGCATTTCTTCTCTCTAAATTCTGAGTTTCCTAACTGGTTAAGGCTACCACAACAGATACCATCACTGTGCCGGACTCCAATTAGAAGAGCCTTTGGGTTATTTCTGACAGTATTCTGTTTTGCAGTTACAAGTAGATCTCTCAATCATCTAACAATAGCAATGGCAAGAGGTATATCGACTTCCGTTGTATATCTTATTCTGATTAAAGATGGCATATATGATTGTTATATATTATATCTAAGGCTATCTTGTTCTCACACCCTTCCCTTTTTATAAGTAAGATTGAATGAAAAGAGAGAAAGGGAGAGAAGATGATGTGGCATAGGCTTACTTGTATGATGAAGTGGCAAGTTGTTTGACTGATTTAACCGTCAAATTTAACATTAGGTAACCGCGGTGCGACAATGTTATGTTTTGTAAATTTCCAAGACAACATTGTTCCCAAAAAAATTCCAAATACCCATCGCTCTTTTGTAAAAACTCTCGAGACAAAATTTGACCTTATCTCTTACTAAAAATTTGGAGCATTATCTTTCTAAACTCTTTTTTTTCTCTTTGGTACAAGTACTCTTCAATTAGAAGCAACTATGTGGAATTGTTGAGAAATACATGTGGGCATCCTATCCAATAGAAAAATCAAATATTGATTCGCCCACGTAATGAGAGATTGGCTCTATCTTCTATACCTCATGCCCATTGTTTGGTTTTGTCAAGTTGCTTCAAGCATAGGGGAAGCATTATGTTGATGTACATGTTGTCGTTTATTCAGATATAAGATAGTTACAAGTGTACGCAAATAGCCTTTTCTCCAACAGACAGTTATTTTGATCTTTACATTGTTGTTTATAGGCCCTAAAATGCAGAACCACAAAAAATAGTAAACATGATAATCACTTATTTTTTATGTCAAGCTTGTGTCTTTCAATATATATACACATTATGGAGAGATGCACATATTGCAAGGTGAAGAAATATAGAATACACATAAAGATGAGTTCGTATCACGACGAAAGTAAGAAGCCTCATGCTGTTTTGACTCCTTATCCAGCTCAAGGCCATATCAATCCAATGCTCAAACTAGCCAAACTCCTTCACTTTCAAGGCTTTTTCATAACCTTTGTCAACACTCTGTTCAACCATAAACGCTTGCTCAAATCAAGGGGTCTCAAAGCTCTTGATGAACTCCCAGATTTTCGATTCGAAACCATCCCCGACGGCCTTCATCCTTCGGTTAACGATAACGCCACTCAAGACATACCCTCTCTTTGTGACTCTACTAGTAAGAATTGCCTCCTTCACTTCCAGAACCTTCTTGCTAGGCTCAATGATTCTTCTTCTCAAGCGCTTATTCCTCCAGTTACTTGCTTGGTTTCTGATGGTATCATGACTTTCACCATGGAAGCTGCTGAAGCACTTGGCGTCCCCTTTGTTCTATTTTGGACATCAAGCACTTATTCATTTTTAGCTGCGGTGCACTTCAGAAATCTGGTTGAAAGAGGGCTTGTACCACTCAAAGGTATGTCATATGCTATTAATTTCTTCATGAGGTCGATGTATTCTTTAATGTTTTATACGCACACATAGTGTATATGTCACCAATTCGAATTTGGGACTAACCTGATAAGAGCAATGTGCTTGCCAAAGTTCTGTGGCGATAAATGCTGTTGCTAGAGGTCACATGTCCAAATCTTGGAGATAGTCTCTTCGCTTGCGGGGGTAAGGTTGTGTGTGTCTGACCTGCTCCGTACCTAACTTGGTGGGAAGATTGTGCACTGTGCCTCCCTTTACATAAATTTGTGCTTTTTCATCCTTCAGCAGGCTCATATTTTTTTATGATTGTGACTTGCAGATGAGAGTTATATGACAAATGGGTACTTGGAGAAAGAAATAGATTGGATTCCAGGCATGGTAAACATCAAACTGAAGGAACTTCCTAGTTTAGTGAGGACAACAGACCCAAACGATGTGATGCTGAACTTTGTCATTAGAGAGGTGGAAAGAGCTCACAGAGCATCAGCCATTTGTTTCAACACATTTAATGACCTTGAATGTGAGGCAATGAAAGCCCTTTCCTCCATTTTCTCAACTACTCCTCTTTATAGCATTGGTCCTTTACATTCAGTTATAAACCAAATTCCACAAGACAAGCAATTGGTATCTCTTGATCTTAGTCTCTGGAAGGGAGAGACTCAATGCCTTGATTGGCTAGAATTCAAGGATCCCAAATCCGTGGTTTATGTGAATTTTGGAAGCATCACAATCATGTCCCCAGAACAATTGTATGAGTTTGCTTGGGGTTTAGCCACTAGCAAGAAACCCTTCTTGTGGATCATAAGGCCTGACCTTGTGAATGGCGGATCAGTGATTCTATCTCCTGAGTTTTTCAATGAGACTAAAGATACAGGCCTCATAGCTAGCTGGTGTGAACAAGAGAAAATTTTGAATCATCCTTCAATAGGAGGGTTCTTGACTCATTGTGGGTGGAATTCCATAACAGAGAGCTTGTGTGCAGGTGTTCCCATGGCCTGTTGGCCTTTCTTTACAGATCAACAAACAAATTGTAGATATGCTTGCAAAGAGTGGGGAATTGGAGTTGAGATTGATAGTAATGTGAAGAGAGAAGAAGTGGAGAAGCTTGTGAATGAGTTGATGGAAGGAGAGAAGGGGCAGAAGATGAGACAGAAATGTTTAGAGTGGAAGAAAATTGCAGAGGAGGACACAAGACCTGGTGGTTCTTCCTTCATCAACTTGGAGAAAGTGATTAAGGATGTGTTGCTAAAAGGAAATTAATTAATTAGAGTAATCATGTTTCCATTTTAAAAATAATTAGTTATGAAGTTTTTTCTGTTTGTCAAAATGTAATAATTAGACCAAAGAGGCCTTATAGCCTAGTGGTATGCCATCTTCTCGTTATTAGGTGGGAGCTTACGGATTCAATCTCGCTTGTAACTTCAAGCCGCTAATATTTGTTCCTTTAATAAAAAAAATGTAATAACTAGAGTTGGTATCAAATATTTCAGCAAAGCATTTTGCTATGCAGAACCTATTACGGCATCATGCACTCATCTGATTTTGATCATCTAGATCAAATCTAGTGGGTCCATATTCAATATTCTTTTGAATGGTTCATTTTTAATTAGAATTTTTTTTTTGAAAATATAATATTTTGGGAAAATTACAAATAAATACCTTTCAATTTGTAAAATCCCAATAACAACTGCACTATAGCTATTAACAACTCCACTATGAGGCATTAACAACTAGTAATAACACAAAGTTCCTTATTTGGGATTTTGCAAATTGAAAGGTATTTTTTTGTCATTTTCCCCAAAATTTTCTCCAAAAAAATATAATATTCAAGAAATCAACTTTATTTTAGATAATTTTATTAAAATAATTGTTTTTCAAAATATAGAAATAAAAAGTATTTCCGATCTAAATAGCCTAGATGGGACGAGTGCACGGTACCTATAACTTCAATAGGCACCGTGAGTGGTTCCTTCGCGATGTCTCAATTGCATATATTTTAAAGTAATAAATGCATCTTTTTTAGTTCATTCATCTATAATCAAATTCTGACTTTTTGTTCGAAACAGATGCTTTTCTCTTAAACTTAACGTGATGGAAATTATAAATCAGAAGTGGATGCAATGTTCCACATGCCGATGCGAAAGCAGTTTCTATACTAAGTACAATATTTAGTAGGCAGAACTAATTAAATTTTCACCTTTAGTTCTAATCTTAATGGTCTAAATTTTATTTTCTAAAAGAGTTTATATTTTTTTAAAAAAAACTAATAGGTGTAAAATATAAAATAAAAATACTCTATTGACAATCATTTATTCAAAAGAAAAAATTTACTAAAAAACAATTATTTTTAAAAAAATTTAAATCTGGACCTTTCATATTATATTGGAAGAGTTTAGATTTGGTTAGCTTTCCGTACTAAGTTTTGTGCTTAGTAAGAAAACTCATTTTATTATGCTTAGTAGGGAAACTAATTTCATTTTAGTTTGTTTGCCTATTAGTTCGGCAACTGAACCATACTTAATTAATTGTACTCAAATCCTCCGAATATAATTTATAATACTCATTTTACTAATCAAGTAAGGAGGAGAAATGAAGGAATTAAGAAAGATATTTAGAGTGTTTCAGAAAAATCATGTCAAATTAATTAATATTTTTAATCTAATCAAATTGGGTAAATTATCCCATATTTATAGTTAGAAGATAGAGAAATGAAGAAATTAATGAAGATACTTAGCTTATAGTGATTTAGAAAAAATATATTGTTCGTCGTATAGCTTAACCGCAAATGTACAGATCGTCAAATAGTAAAAATATCGTTCCCACAAAGACTAAGGTTTAATCTAATTTAGGTTAATTCATTTAATTTTGTTTCTACTAAAGTTGAATAAAAATTATGTTTTAATGAAAAATAATAAGAAATAAATAAAACAAACTTTGAAAAACTGCTTTCAAGACGATGAGAATTAAACCTGGGAATCCTTATTCCCTTCATATGTCATGATTTCTACCAAATCCCCTCCAGACACATGTGTCTCATATAAAACTCGAACTCGAGATTCCAAGGGATCTAGCAGGGCTATACGCAGTTAAACCAACTATGTATTGGTACACCCTCATGCTATTGAATTTATGAAAAATACATATTCACATATTCTCACACTCTCATGCTACTAAATCAGTACAAAAATGTTTAAGCTTCAATTTCACTATAACGATATTAGGTTGATAGATGAATCTCTTTTCTGTCAACAACAAGATTATCTCTCTAATATGCTTTTACTTAAGTTCTACAACAAAACATCCCCTCTCAAACAATGCATCATTGAACAAATAAACTGTTGATCAAGCACTTTTTGAAATATACGTAAAGTAAAATAAAAACAAAATTGCATTATATAATCAAAAGAAACGAAACAAAATCACTCCATATAGAAGTTTAAAGAAACCCTAGACTAACGTTTAGTTATGCATACTTGAAAAGAAATCAAATTTTTGAAATTGAGTCATGACTAAAGCAACTACACAAGACAAGTGAATTAAAAGAACAAAAAAGAACCCTACAAAAGTCTCCCGGATTAGCGCCATAAAACTCCTCCAAAGCTTTGATTCGATCTTTCTCTCTGTACAGGTCTTTTTTTCTCTACTTTTCGTCTCAAATGTCGAGTGTCCTTTATTATTCGGCCTTTCCTCCTTTTAAAACCCTAATTTTTGAATATAGCCATTAAAACATGTCACTTTAATTTTTGTCTAGTCGCCTCGGCACCCTGCTCTGGCCGTCAAGGCGTCCTGGATTGCCTTAGCACCATGGTTTGGCCGTCGAGACTTCCTGGGTCACCTCAGCATCCATTTGTGGTGGACGAAGTGGCCTATCTAGGTAAAGTACATGCTTTCTTCTACTCTGATTTTCGCTCTATTTGTTACTCCTTTTTCCTATAAGAAAGAGAAAAATTGTGAATTTATCTACTCATTGCATCAAAAATCATAGCACAATTTATCATACCAATTATACAAATAAGTATATCGATTTCAATTACAACATGGATAATTTCATGATAAATGTGATCAAAATACAATAAATTACTATTGGTTAACATCTGTCATATTAACTAACATTATCAACATTCTTTATCTAACCAAATTAGCTGAATGGTCTTCTATTTATAACCATATAAGGAGTTAAAAATATATTCCTTGTAGATTCTATATAAAACATATCAATCAACTTTCTCTCTTAAATTTATAAATTTTTGTCATAAGGCGCCGCTATTGGCTGCAATATTAAAAGAATTTTCATTAAAAGTTTATTTCAATAAACATGATTAAAAAGGATATTTTAGTACAACCAACACCTATTCATTTCAAACAACCAATTTAACTAGTTTTTTTAATATTTATAAATTAGTTATCTAGCTTTTATATGTTAAGTATGAGACAGTAATACAACAACAATAAAACCTTATCCCAGTAGGTGGGGTCGGCTACATGGATCACACGATGCCATTGTGCTTTATCAAAAACCATATTTCATGATATGAGACAGTAATATATATATATATATATAGAAAAAATTATTCATTTTTACTTCTAAATGCCATGTATACATTTATTACCCCTCTCTCTACAATTCCTTTTATTTTATCAGAGATGTCTATTTAATTAGGTTAGACTAATGAAACAGAAGCAAGAAAAAAATAGTGAAGCTTTACCATTCAAGACTTGTAAAGCAGAAGAAACGTACAGCATCGGCCGGGTAGTGCCCTTACAGTCTGACGCGGAAATTAAAGAACAAAATATGAGAAACATTAAAAAAAAAAAAAAAAAAGACAAGACAAGAAAATGGATGAAAATTCCCTGACCACGTGGTTGATATGCATAACGTTTTTCTAAATTTGAAATGTTATACGGAAAAAATGTAAAAGTTGATTGTAAATTATCAAAGCTTATAATCCCTCATATCCTATACATAGATAATATTTTATACAATGTTCTGGTCTCTTAAAATTATTAGTCATATCTTATAATTTTGTTGAAGTATTAATTTTTTTTTTGGTTAAGGTGCATTTTGGCCAATGATTTGTTATAAAAAACACGTCTGGCATAATTATTTTTAAAATCTCCATATAAACCAACCATCTTTTAAAATGGGGCAAGTTGGCCAATAATTTATTTCAAAAAGGAGCGCTGGCACAATAGAATTATGTACAGTATTGGTCAAATTGCCCCCATTTTAAAAGATGGTTGACTTATATGAACATTTTAAAAATAATTGTGCTGGGTGCGCTTTTTGTATAACAAATCACTGGCCAAAATGCACATTAACCTTTTTTTTCGTATATACTTTTTTTACCAACTTTTCAAATATACTCTATGAGTTTTAAAATATATACTCTATATAGTTAGTGTAAATCAAGAATTCATACTGTTTTCATATCTATCCCATATGGTTCTTGCTTTTCATTTTTCATATCTGTCCCATATAATTCTTCCTTTTTATTAACTCGATCCAGTGATTTAGGGGTAAGATTTTGTCATAAATATAAAGCCTCAATTCACTTTGGGCATGTTTTGTTGCCTAAATAAAACTGAGCGTTGGAAAAGGAAAATTTGGAGGATCACTCAGAGTGAACATGTTTGGTGCAAAAAAATGGCCGAAATTTTCCTATCCGGCCTAAACCCACATTCCTTCAAAGAGCTAAAAATAGGTTCCCACCAAAAAATGGTGGGAACCTGATTTCCAACGTTTGAAGAAACCTATATATGACCAAAATGACCAACCCCTTCTTCTTCAACATTTTGGAGATGTTGCGACAGTAAAGGAAGGAAGCGGCGCTACTGTGGGTTTGTGGATTCGGAAAATTAATACAATGTAGAAGATGATTATTCCACGATGAAGACCTAGGATCTATTTGGTTCCTTCGAACGAAAGAGACGAAGAGGGTTCACTGTCACAACATATTGTGACTTCTTCATCAACTTGATGTTGGTGATTATGGGTTTGTAGCTTCTTTTTTTGTGGGTTGAGTTTGCTCTGGGTTATTGAATCAAATTTGACTTGAGTTTGTTGACTTGCTATTATTGTGATTTTTTTAATCTTTAATCTGGGTAAGGGGGAAACTAAGATTCTGCATAGTTTTCTATAAGTAACTTCAAATTTAGGCGATCAAATTAGAATTTGTGAAATCAAATTTTTATTTTTAAATTTAAATTTTAAACACTTTGTTGTTGTAAAACAAGGCTCAAACTTGATTTTGAAACTCCAAATTCAAATTTTACAACGTGAATGCAAAATCCTAAGTAACTATATATTTTTAAAAAAATTATTTTATATTTTCACTTATGGATCATGCTTTATTTGAATTGAGGTTACAGATCTGGGAATGCAGACTAAGGTTATCTTTGTAGTATTTTTAAATATTATTTAGTTATGTTTTGATCATTTTATATCTATATTTTTAAAATTAAATTCTGCAATTCCTATTGTTACAAGAAATGTTTTTATTTATTTATGTATATTATAATTTTTTTATCAACATTTAATATGTATTAAAATTATAATTAGTAAAAATAATTTATTCACTTATTTTTTTATTATATAAATTTAAAATATATATATTAATGAGATTAATAAAGAAATACCAGGGTAATTAAACCCGGACCGTACCGGCTAGTCCGGACCGTAACTCGCCGGATCGGGCATAAGGCCTGTCTGATCTGTCATATGACTCGGAGTATGAGTGACTCAGCCAACCCGGAGAAACCCGAGACTAACTCGGGTGACTCGCCGAGTAGAGCGAGTCACCCGAGTTGAGTGTTTCCATCCTCAGATGATCAGATCCAGAGTGATATGAGACATGAAAAAGATAAAGAATGAGAGAAGAAGGTAAGAAAGAGAAGATGACATATCAGTGGTAGTGGAAAAGAACCACAATTGCTGAAATATGAGATCTATGGGTTGACTAGACATTGCTACCTCTTTCTTGCCTTCATTGCTCTCGTCGAAGAAGCCATGCTGAAGAAGCAAGCCACCGCAACATTTTTTTCTTGTGGAAGAAGGAGGAGCCAAGGAGAAAAGGCGTGGAAAGATTTTGATTTTTGATGCGTGTGGAAGGAGATAAGCAAACACTACTACAAAAAACACTTTTCACATCTCTTTTTTTGGACTTTTCACGTCTCTTTTTGGTGGGACGTGGATAGACGAGACGTAGAAAGTCAGAACTTTCCACATCTCATTTTAAATGTGAGACGTGAAAAGTGGTCACTTTCCATGTCTCACATTTAAATGTGAGACGTGGAAAGTGGCACATTCTACGTCTCACATTTAAATGTTAGATGTAAAAAGTGTCCAGCCCAACTTTCCACGTCTCTTTTTTAAAAATGAGACGTGGAAAGTGTGACTTTCTACGTCTCTTTTTCAAATAAGAGACATGAAAAGTCTTTTTTTAAAAAAAAAAGGGATATTTTTTTAATTAAGATGATTAACCCTAATATTTTATCGAAATAATAGAAATACAACACTTAAAATTAAAAAAATGAACTAATTTTATTATTTATATCCAAACTAATATTACAAAAATGTTAGAATACAACTTTGATCCTAAAAAAATAAAATAAAACTAACAATAACAATTATAAATCTTAACAAAAAAATATTCTCATACTCCCTATGTTAAATCAAGATTTAAACCTAATACACACCCCATCTTTTAAGGGCAATTGAAGCCTCCTGAACATTGTAAACCATCTTAAATAAGGTCTTTAGGTTAGCATTGTTCTCAGATGCAAGTTTTGTAATTTCCTGCAAGAGAAGGCAACATTCACATATTACCCTTTTACGAAATTTTGAAAAATAGAAAAATAAATGCTACAACAGGAATGGCAAACAAATGGAACATGCAAACAAATGGAATGGCAAACAAATGGATTATACTCTGGAACCACATGAGGCATCAGAAGCATTAACGAAAGAACAAGAAAAACGACTCATATGTGCACATATTCATATGTTGTAATGGTAATGTAACAAGTGCTACATTATAACAATCCTTCCAACTTGCCTATCATCAGTAAACTCTACATTATAAAATGATCACTTTAAGTTGAAATTGCAACTCCACTAAGAATACAGATTTCAAAGCATAACACATATTTTTTCAGTTCTTATTTCAATACTTTTACATCCCTTCAAAGATTATGCAGTCAAGATTCTGATAGTAAAAACAAACCACATATATTTACAAATGCATGTCAAAGTTATGCTCTGTAAATACATCAAAACTTTCACAATTCCTACACTAATTTGCTCCAAACAAGGACTTTTCATTGCCAATATACTATACAACTCAAATTAACAACACATTATTGTCAAACCACTAACTGGCTTCAAACGTAGAACCACATCAAACTGCGAGCTCCACATCTAAATCTAAATTACTGTAGAACAGAAATTCCTTTTTTGGATTACATGCAGAGATTTAAATGATAGACACAAACCTCAAATGCCGAAAAAGAGCACCAGCAATGGACCCAGATTTTGGAAACTGCCAACCACTCCATAGTGCAATTGGAAGATACACATTAGCCAGTACCACTGCTCTAGCCTCCTCACAGTCTCCAATGTCAACTACAACAACACAGGCATCAATCATTAAGCACCTTTTGCTAACCAAAGCGTGAAGCTGATGAATCACACTAACACTCCCATTTACCATCCCAATCTTCGTCATCCTCTTCCTCTTCGTCATCCTCTTCATCATCACACTAACAACACAGGCATCGTAATGTTATCACATCAGTTTGATTGATTAATATAAATATGAAAAACAGGGTGGTCATTTTACTATGGAAACAGAGGAGACCACTGACAAACTCAGGGCTCCTATGGTTCCAAATTGGGACTTCTGGCATTCACTCATCTTCACTATGCTTTTTGAACAGTCACACCTGGATCAAATGGTTTCATTTCAACAAAAATTCTCAAAAACTCAAAACACGCATAAACAAGGAAGAAAAACAAAAAAAGACTAGAATGCTAAAACATTTAACATAATGGCGAAGCTACACATTCTGACCTCATTCAGGCAAAATTATCGAAAGTTTCAGATCATGAAACACAAGGAAGCAGCTCAATCTTACAATACCAAGAGCAGAAGCTAAGATGAAATAGGAAAATAAAAATTTCCAGTTAATTAATCAAAGATTGAAAACAAAGATTTGAAAAATCTAGTGCGATTAACCCTAGATCTAGAGGATTTTAATCGAAAATGATCTGAACAACCAAAGGAAGCAGCGCGAGGGAGAAGAAAATGAGTCACCAGATTTGAGAACTCTTCTGAAAATTATGCAATTGAGAAGGAATGGCACGATTGAATCTTTAGAGAACCTAAAAACACCAAAGAACACATTAGAACAACCAAACAGAGGCACTCGAACACGCAGAAAAAAAAAACAAAGATAAAAAAAGTCCATACGATTTTGAGGGAAAAAAGAAAGAAAGAAAGAAAGAAGTAAATGAAGCACAAGCGATGGAGATTACCAAGGAGGAGGATGCAAGGCGAAGCTGCGCTGGTGGCGGTGGCATCAGGTGAATCGAAGAAGACAACACCAGCGACGGCAAGCCCAAAGATCTCCCATTACTCCGCTATGTTGCGTGCTCAAATGGAAGAAGACGAAGGGGAAAAAACGAAGCTCACAGTGCTCGGCTCGAATCGAAGAGGAAGGAAAATGAAGATTGAAAACCCTAAAGTAAATCAAAGCTCGAACGGAGGTGAAGCTTCCTTACCAAAATCGAATGGTGAGATCCCCAAATGTTCTAGAAATCAAACAAGACGAATGGAAAATAAAGCTTCCTTTCCTTTCTAGGGATTGAACTCGAAGGTGCCGGCAAGGAGGAAAGGGTGAGAACGGCGGCCAGATCGAAGGGCAGAAATAGTGATGACTGCATCGGCTCGACGGAGCAGGCGATGGCAGGAGGAGGAGAGGACAACACAGGCCAATCTGAAGAAGCGGCCGATCTGCGCAAGAAGAAGAAGATAATGTAAAATGCAGAGGGAGAGGAATGAAGGGCGTGGCTGGGGCGAGAAGAGATGGAAGGGGAAAATAGCTGATGCAAAGACTTTTAACGTCTCACTTAAAAAATGAGACGTGAAAAGTACTAAAAAATACTTTCCACGTGTCACTTTTAAAGTGAGACGTGAAAAGTATTAAAAAAATATAGGGAAAATAGCCTGATGTAAAGACTTTTAACGTCTCACTTAAAAATGTGACGTGAAAAGTATTAAAAAATACTTTCCACGTCTCACTTTAAAAGTGAGACGTGAAAAGTATTAAAAAATAGTTTTTTTTAATACTTTCCACATCTCACTTTAAAAGTCAGATGTGGAAACTATTTTTTTCACATCTCACTTATATAAGTGAGACGTGGAAACTTTTTTAAAAATACTTTCCACGTCTCACTTTTATAAGTGAGACGTGAAAAGTACTTTTCTACGTCTCATATTTATATATGAGACGTGAAAAGTTTTCCCGCTTTTATTTTGGCTTTTTTAATTATTTATCGCCCTTATTTTGTTAGAATCTATGTCTCATTTATAAATATGAGACGTGGAAAGTCTACAAATATTTACAGTTTTGCCACCGCCTTTTTTCTGCATCTCTTATTTGGAAAAGAGACGTGAAAAGGTGACGTAGATAGTATTTTTTGTAGTAGTGAAAAGATGAATTTACTGTGAATCACTGAATTGACTCTGTGTGTGTATGTGTGAGAGAGAGAGAGATTTGTTGAGAGAATAGAGGGATATCACGTGGAGAGAGAAGGAAAAAAAGAAAAGAAACAAACATAAAAAAAATTTGATCAATTTGGTTCCAGGTTTTGACTGGGCAAGAGAGGAAAAAAAGAAAAACTAAAAAAATATGAAGGAATTTCTCACATATAAGAGCTTGTTAATTTTTTTGGAAAAATTAAGGATGCAAAATACACCACTTCAAATCGTTTATATTTGTTTTTTCTTCAAAAATAATTTATTTTACTTATAAACTACCATCAAATCTAATTACATATAGCATATATTAAAATTTAATGGTATATTTTGTTTCCTTAATCTCCACAAAAAAATTAATTGGCTCATATAATTAGGATCGAAATGAGTAATTACTAACTAATTTTGGTATTATTGGAAGGTGAAATGAGAATTTAAATATTCTTTAATTTTTATTTTTCATCAGTCTAGCTCCTGAGTTGACTACGGTCTGACCCACTAACCCTTGACCCATTACCTCGCCCGGTCCAGTTACCGGTCTAGGTTTAATTACTTTGAGAAATATACATCAAGGCAATATGGGCATTTAATACATTTCTAAATTTCCTTAGTACCATTTTCAACCAACCAAATATAAAATTTTCTATTCTATTCATTTCCTTTCTTACTTATCAAACGTATCGACCTTCCATTATTTTTCATTTCCTCAGAATATTTTATGTGAACTAAACGGGCCTTTAATTTAGCTAAATAATATTTCTCGTTCTTTATATAAAGGTTGGTTAGGATTGATTTTTTGTCTTAGATATCATATTGTTCTTCTTTTAATCTCCAATATATATTTATCATTTTTCTTCAAACAAATTTGTTTCACTTATAGACTACTCCCTCAATCCCTAATTATAAGCGTCATATTTGTGAATTGGTTTTTCCCAAACTATAAGCTAAATTTTTTTGGTTGTATAAGTATTTATTGCATTTTTTTTTCAAATTTTACCCAATGTTTATCTTTTCCTCATACATTCTCTTTCATCTTTATTATTTCTTATTTGTCATTCTCTTTCATCTTTAATAATAAAGGCAAAGTTGGAAAATAAATTAGATTCCTGACATAATTATTGCTTCTAACTAACTTAAGTAGTTTTCTTGATAAACACAAATTAGTTATTTGAAGTTTATAATTAGGCACAGAGGGAGTAATATATTATCTAATTATATACTCTCTCTTGTCCTTATTATAAGGCACCAACTATAAATTCTCAAAAACCAATAAAGTTGGTTAAAAGCATTAAATATGCCCTAAAATCGTAGTGATTTACAATATTACCCTAATCAATTATAATAAACCACAAAACCATATTAATTATTAGCTCTCCCTCTACCCTTATTAAATAAGGGTATACATGAAAAAATATAATTAATGCGCATTGGAAACTATCAATTGCCTTATAAAAAGGACTAAAAAGGCTTGTTAATTGATGCCTTATAATAAAGATAAGAGGGGGTACTACATAATATTTTGAAAAAAAGGGTTAATACAACTTTTGGTCCCTGAACTTTCACTCATTTTTAGTTTTAGTCCCTGAACTTTCAAATCGGTGGTTTTGGTCCTTGAACTTTTGGTCAATTTTGGTTTTGGTCCCTGAACTTTAACATCGATGGTTTTGGTCCTTGAACTTTTAGTCAATTTTAATCTTGGTCCTTAAACTTTCAATCAATTTTGGTTATTGATCCTTAAACTTTAAAAAAAATTTAAAAAAACAGGGACCCATTGTTATAAATGTCACAAAGTACAGGGACCAAACCACAAATCTAAAGTTCACGGACCAAAACTAAAATTGACCAAAAGTTCAAAAACCAAAACCATTGATTTGAAAGTCCAGGGTCCAAAACCAAAATTGAATGAAAGTTCAGGGACCAAAAGTTATATTGACACAAAAAAAATAATTTGGAATTATTCTCTCGGGAGGTAGTATTTAGGTACATTTTCCTATATCAAAGTCATTGAAGTTAATGTTGTCTGGGCTCGGTAATATAATGTGGGACCCCAAGACACACATTGACAAGCATGTGCACATTTAAAGTTGGGAAAAAGATAAATATAAAAAGGCTAATTTGATACACCGAATTTCAGAAAGGATGGATCAGTACACTTTATTGAAGTGTCCAATGTAAAATTAAAATAAAAAGTCTAAAAGTCCTCAAAGATTTTCCTCTTTGTTACCAGAATAATATGAAAGAATACCAAATTCTTCCTATTCGTTATCAAAATGGTGATCCCTGAACTTTCAGTCAATTTTGGTCATTGGTACTTGAACTTTGAAAAAAAAAACTTAAAAAAATCAAGGACTCATAGTTATAAATGACACAAAGTACAGGGACCAAAACCACAAATCTAAAGTTCAAGGACAAAAACCAAAATTGACCAAAAGTTCAAGGACCAAAACCATTTATTTGAAAGTTCAGGGACCAAAACCAAAATTGAGTGAAAGTTCAAGACCAAAAGTTATATTAACCCCAAAAAAATTAATTTGGACTTATCACCTAGGGAGGTAGTATTTAGGTACATTTTCCTATATCTACCTCATTGAAGTTAATGTTGTCTAGGCTCGGTAATATCATGTGGGACCGCAAGACACACATTGACAAGCATGTGCACATTTAAAGTCAGGAAAAAGATAAATATAAAAAGGCCAATTTGATACACCGAATTTCAGAAAGAATTGATCATGGATTAGTACACTTTATTGAAGTGTTTGTCCAATGCAAAATTAAAATGAAAAGTCTAAAAAGTCTTCAAAAATCATCCTCTTTGTTACCAGAATAATACGAAAGAATACCAAATTATTCCTATTCGTTACCAAAATGGTGGTCCCTGAACTTTCAGTCAATTTTGGTCATTGGTCCTTGAACTTTGAAAAAAAACCTTAAAAAAAATCAGGGACCCATGGTTATAAATGACACAAAGTACATGGACCAAAACCACAAATCTAAAGTTCATGGACAAAAACCAAAATTGACCAAAAGTTCAAGGACGAAAACCATTGATTTGAAAGTTCATGGACCAAAACCAAAATTGAATGAAACTTCATGGACTAAAAGTTATATTAACCCCAAAAAAAATTAATTTGGACTTATTACCTCGGGAGGTAGTATTTAGGTACATTTTCCTAATCTACTAGAGCCGGTAATACGGCCCGGAACCCCTGGGCCAACCCGAAACCCTTAAAAAATATGATTATGGACTCAGAAAAATAGGACCCATATTAAAATGGGTTTTTTGGGCCCGAACCCGTCAAACCCGAGCCTAGTGACAGGCTAACCCCGTTAAACCTGTGGGCCAACCCGAACCCGTTTTCCCTTTTTTTGTTTTTTTTAAAACAAAAACAAACATTATCTTCCCTTACTAATGAGTCTCATCTCATCTTCAAATTAGTAATTACAAAAATAAATGATTCTATCAAATTGCCTATTACTCAATAAATTCAATGATAACAACAGCTCATATAAGCTTAAATCCTTCTTTTTCTCCATTCTCTCCCATACTTTTGACCTCGTTTTTTTTTACTTAATTTCCTTCCTTAATTACCATGATTTCATTTTAACTCTTGCCCCTTACACTCCACATAATTAAAAATAACTGTGTACTATTAGTAATTTATAAATGTTTCTGAATGGAGGCCTTTAAGATTAAAAATGCAAATAAATATGGAAACTCCTAGTTGAGATTACTTTAGTAAAACTTTATAATATACCAGGAGATTAAATCCTTTCATAACATTTTTGGCACCAAAAAAAATGTAAATATCCACTTGAAATACATACATCTTTGCTGGTTCTATTGGAGTTTTGTTCACCGGCATATTTATTTGATTGCAGTTACTTGTTATCCTGATGGAGTCACTTGAAAATGTTAACATGTTTGTGGGGTTTAGAAGACAATGCATTGTATATTGTTTTTTCTTGTTGTCCTGATCTAGTCACTTTATGTGATGGCTGGCATTCTGCTTCTTCATTTGCTAATAGTAGTTTATTTAGGAGTGGGAAATTGATAATGATACAATTGATTTTGTATTGGAAATTGAAAATTTGGAATTTTGGCCTTTTGAATTTTAGATTTAGTTCAGGAATTTGTTGTATTTTGGAATATTTGAAGTTGAACATTGTATTCTATGTTTTACTATCGTTTTTGTTATTTGAGATGTGTTAAAAATTTGAACTTGAATTTATAATCTTGTGTTGTATATTTGTATTATAATTAGATATATTGTAAAATGGGGGGAATCATTCAAAAAACAGGGAAACATTGATAAAGGTAGGCTTATAACGGGCTTTTTTGGACCCGGCCCGAAACTTGAACAATATGGTCCGGGCTGAAAAATCAAGCCCATATTCAAAACGGGTTTTTTTGGGCCCAGCTCGTTTTTTCACAGGCTTTTTTTGGCCCAGCCCGAACCCATCGGGCCCGCCCATATTACCAGCTCTAATATTTACCTCATCGAAGGTAACGTTGTCTGGGCTCAATATCATGTGGAACCCCAAGACACACATTGACAAGCATGTGCACATTTAAAGTTGGGCAAAAGATAAATATAAAAAGGCCAATTTGATATAACGAATTTAAGAAATGATGGATTAGTACACTTTATTGAAGTGTCCAATGTAAAATTAAAACGAAAAGTCTAAAAAGCCCTCAAAGATCATCTTCTTTGTTACCAGAATAATATAAAAGAATACCAAATTCTTATAAGGAAATGTCAAGTTCGGCTAAAGGATTACCAACATGCTCTAACCATATTGGTATTCCCTTATACCATTTTGGTAACGAAGAAGAAGAATTTGGTATTCCCTTATACCATTCTGGTATCAAAGAATTTGGTATTCTCTTATAAGAATTTGGGATTTCCTTATACCATTCTGGTAATGAAGAGAAAGATCTTTGAGGGCTTTTTGGATTTTTCCTTTTAATTTTGTTTTGGATACTTCAGTCAATTGTATTGATTCGTTCTTCCTGAAATTCGGTGTATCAAATTATCCTTTTGATAATTGGAGAGTCTTTATTTGTCTTTTTCCCTTTAAAGTTCAATTAAGATATTTTTTCTACATACCATTCTTTTTTTTTATAAGATACATACCATTCTGTTAACTCCATCTATAAAATTTTTTTATTCCAACTTGAACCTATATATTCTTGTTAGGAAGAGAGAAAGATGAGATATATGTGAGAATAATTCATAAATGTAGATAAAGTGAAATTTTGGGAATGTGTAGGATCTGTCAAATTTTCTCTAATGATGTCGGGGAAAAAGAGTCTCTCAGGTAAATTCTTTCAAGGTTGAGGCAAGGGGATCCACTGTCTTCTTATCTCTTTATTCTGGTTAGTAATGCCTTGTCCAAAATGATTGAGAAGGCCGAGAGGGGAGGTGTTTTGAAGGGAATTAGAGTTGCTTGGGGCTGCCCTCTCATTTCCCATAGTCTCTTTTTTTTTTTTTTTTTTTTTTTTTTTTTTGCGGATGATTCTGTGTTTTTCCTTCAAGCAGATCAGGATAACTGCAGAGTATCGAAAGATATTATTTCCTTGTATTGTCAGGAATCTGGTCAAAAGATTAACATGAATAAGTCTTGTCTTTTTTTCTCTGCCAATACACCAAATCTTTTGAAGGAGGAGATTGGTCAGATTTTCCAAATTCCGGCTGTGGATATCCCTGGCAATTATCTTGGCTTACCTATCTCGTGGGGAAGGTCTAAATCTCAAGCCTTGATTTTTTTTTATTTTTTTTTTTTGGATAAGGTAAGGAAAAGAGTGCAAGGGTGGAAGAAGGGTTTTTTATCTGAGACAGGAAGGGAAGTCCTTATTAAAGCTGTGGTAAATGCAATTCTTGTTTATCCTATGTCATGCTTTCAATTTCCTAAGAGTGTGCTCAAGTGGTTAGATAGCATTGTATCTTGTTTCTAGTGGAATGGGGACGAAGCTAATCGTAAAATTCACTGGGTGTCTAGTAGTAAGCTTAAATGGGACAAGGAAGATGGTGGGGTGGGATTCATTGACTTCGAAGCATTTAATCTAGCCCTTTTAGCTAAATTAGGCTGGCGTATCCTCATCAAACCCAATCAGCTATGGGTCCGTATTCTTAAAGCTAAATATTTCCCTAAATGTTCTTTTTTGAAAGCCAAAAAAGGGAGAAGGGCATCTTGGTTGTGGTCCAGTATTTTGGCAGGGAGGTCAATTTTAAATAATAGAGTAATGGTGAGTACTGGGGATGGTATTGATACTTGCATTTGGGGGGATCCATGGCTTAATCAATTGGCTCAGGGGAAATTAGTATCTAGGTGCCCTACTCAATTTTTTGCTTCATTGTGTGTGGCGGATATTAGAGATGGAGATAGCTGGTTTTTGGACCAAATTAGTGAGTGGATTTCTGGAGGAGAGGGAGGCTATCCTTAATACCATAGTTGCCAGGAGTGGAAGAAAGGACAAATGGTTTTTTTTTTTTTTTGGGGGGGGGGGGGGTTGTTCTTATTCTGTTAAAGCTTGGAGATCTCTTTCCAATGCAATTCCCTCCTTTCAAAATTTGGCTATGAGGAAGTGTTCTCCCACTGATTTATGTATAATCTGCAATAAAGCATGTGAATCGGTATCTCACTTAGCTTGTTCCTTCATTGTGAATGGGTTAAAGTTGTGGTTTGGAAGCGCATTTTCTTTTACTGGAACTAATTTCGAAAACTTGTCTTTCAATAAGTGGTTAGCATATTGTATGTGCGATATTAATTTGTCGAATTGGCAGAAAGCAATGTTGGCTTTGTTTGATGACTGAATTATGGGAAGCTAAGGGGTGGCCTAATCAGGTTTCTTCGACTCCTAGGAACTACCAATCCTCTATGGAGAAGCAAAAGTGAAGGAAACCATTAGGTAACCATATTAAAATAAATTCTGATTGGGCATGTGAGTTGGAAAGTGAAAAGGCTGCTGCCTTCTTCATTGTGAGAGATGAGAATGGATGGATTTTGGATGGTGGTTGCAGAACCATCCAAACTGACTCTATCCTCTTTGCCGAAGGAATGGCTTTAATTTGTTTGATGCTATTTCATATGCTTTAGCCAACCAATTAGATGATGCTGTCTTTCAATCTGATAATCAAATCCTAATCAATTGTATTAACAAAAAAAGATCTTCACCTGATTGGAGGTGTGAGGCTCTCTTTGTGAATATTATTCTCTCAAATAATCTTATCAGGAATCATTCTTGTATTTGGATTCTAGGGAAGCAAATTTGGCAGCTAATTAGATTGCTAAAGCTTCGTTGGATGGGTCGTGCCCGATGGATTGGGTTTGGAGACCACTATTAGCTCTTCACAGGATTTTGGAGTAAGACTTATGTGACGAAGAAATTGATCCACGATGATCGAGTTTGCATTAAGTTACTTTGTCTTTCTTTGTATTTGTTTTGTTGTGTTTCTTTCAGATTAGTATGTACCTGACTATCTTTTTTTTGGGGAAGTTATAATATGCTTGTTTGATGGCAAAAAAAAAAAAAAAAAAAAAAAAGATAAAGGGAAATTTTGGATAAGGGTCATGATGATGAAAAATTTTATCAAAATAAAACATATTAAATAATCTAACTAACAATTCTTGATATGTGAGAATTAGTTAAAGTGGACTTATAATAAGCAAGAGAGTAATAGCACTATATTCATATTTATAAGTATACTTCAATTAATTCTTACATACCAAGAACTCAAAATTATAGCATTAAATATACATTTTTTTAACAAATCTTTCCAATCTTTACCTCATTTAAGAATGGATTGGAATTTTGAAGAGTCATAAAAAATACCAATATTAATTGTTTCTCTTTTCTTTTCTTTTCTTTTTTTACATTTAATACGGGTAAAATATTCACACTTGTATTTACCGATCCCACACTAGACTTATAAGAAGGGACAAATTTTTTTTTTTTGGAAGTTGGACTTATAAATAAGAATAGAGTGGTATATCACTTTGTTCTTATTTATAACTCCACTTTACTTAATTCTCACATACCAAATAAAAGTAGTTATATCATTAAGAATGTCTACAATTGATCAAATCTTTCTAATTTTATCATCATTTAAAAATGAATATTACATTCTCTTTTATATTTATCAACCCTCTCTCCCACATTAATAGAGACAAAATTGTATCATTAACATTAATTGCTCCTGAAGTGGACTTAGAATAAATAACAAATTTGTTTTCACAAAATGGCCTTTTAAATAGAAAGAGAGTGTGGTATGCGTTTCGTCTTCTGTTGTAATGAATAATGCATCTTTCTAGTTCATTCAACTTACAGTTATGCTTCTTTAATTTGTTCACCAAACTGATGTTTCCTCAACCGAATTGTAAGCCATGCAAATTATGAAGCCCGACATCCACAGAAATATGAGATCGGTATGGTTACACACACATGTATGAAGTATCCATTTAAGTAAGAATACGCTCAGTTCAAAAAAAAAAAAAAAAGAGAATACGCAAAACTACCAAAATTAAGGGTGAAAAAAATAACTCTAAATAACCATCATTTGACACAAATATTTTACACTTTGACATAATGTTTTTTAAAAAATTGATATAAACATTATATAAATAAGTGTCGTGTTTACAATATTATCGAAGGAAGATCTTCCTAAACTTATAAATCACACTTCCCTAGTGAGGTTCCCTCTCTTATTATGTCGAACTCATAGTGCACATCCTTCTCACGCACATTTCAATTGTGGGACTCTCACATGTGGGACTTATAATAATGTTCCCCTTTGAAAGCCAACATCTCTAGCGGCCAACACCACAGTATTTAGAGGTGGGAATTAAGGCCAGTCCAGCTCTACAGGGTTGGCCCTTCACGGATTAGGATCTAAACGGGCTAGTCCGTTAGACCTGTTTAGTGTAAATATCCCTGTTTTTTAAAGTCTGGCCCTCCAATGGTCGGGCTCAAAGTGGGGCCAACCCGATTAGTGATTATAAACTATTTTTCAACATTTTTCCATAGAAAAAAATTAAAGCAATAAAATCATTATCATCAACACAAATATCAATTTTTTTATCAACCACAAATATCAATTTTAAGTTATAATATAAACAATAACAGACACTAATATATTATCAAGTAATGATAAGTATTGTCCATATTTTTAAATAAGTCACTCAAGATAAATTAAACAACCATAAAAATCAAGCAACAACATTGTGAATATTATCGTCATCATTTCACTTTCAAAAGTTTTATGAAAAACACAACTTAACAATCATATTAATCTATTTATTTGTATGTAAAAAAAAAAGTTCTATGATCAAATGAATTCATCAAAGCTTGAAGCTTTCCTCCATCATTTTCAAAGAGTTTTCATCCTTTCACAAGTATTCAATCAATAAAGTAATCCTTTCATGTGTATAACTATGGAAGAATAAATGAAAAAAGCAATTTTTTTTTTGAATGAACGAAAAAAAGCAATTTTAAATAAAAAATAAAAATAAAAGGGCCTAACTTGCCGGCCTTCAGACTTGTAGGGCCAGCCTATTAGGCTCGACTCTCTTCTAGAGGCTCCAAAATCAACGTCAGGCCATCCAAGAGGTCAGGGTCTAAACGAGCGGGTTCGACAGACTCGACCCAAATTCCCGAGTCTAACAATATTTCATATGTATTATGCTTGACAGATGCGAGGGTTTCTTTGAAATTGGACCTCTTAACAAAATATCAGCAATGGGTACAGCTTGTTGCACGTACATTTTCGAAATATTGTAAGTCATTCATGGGAAAATGGAAATATCCCACATTTCTAGAGAAGCCAAATCAGCTTGCTGACGCACTAACTAAGGGTGTTTGTCAAACTCTCCTTTACTTGAGAGTTGTCCGGCTAGTTTGAGGACTACGATTGCTAAAGATTGTATGGGATTTACACCCCCAGTAGATTAGTTATCATTTACTGGTCCATGAGCCTTCTCTTGTACCAATAAAAAAAGAATTAGCTTTACTATGAGAATGCCTTTATATTTGCAAATATACATACACAAAGGCAAGTGGCTTGATTCGCATTTGTCAAATTGGAGAAGGAAATTTGTACATTATCCATTCCTAAATATAGAATCTAATTGATTTTTAAAAAAAATCTTAAGAAAACTAACTAAATCACTGATACATTGATTTGCCTGAATTTTTTATCTAAACTAGTTTATTACTTATAAGCTAACATATAATTTAGTAATAAACAAACTACGTTATAATTAAATGGCTTGTTTTGGTTCCTTAATCTCTTAAAAAATGCAACTAAATCTTATATTTATGAACAGAGGAAGTATTTCATTTCTTAATCATTTATATTGAAAACTTGCTCTTCATTATTGAAAACCTTTATTAAAGATTTAAAGTGCACTTGGAATGAGTGGTAAGTACCCCATTTGAACCACGGCGATTTTCATAGTGCCATCTCATTTCCTTTGTGGTTTTCTTAGATGTAAATAATCTTTGCAATCTTGGAATAAGTGGTAAGTACCACAATTGCTTCCATCATCTTTATAATACAATATACACCATTTCACGCAACAATCGATCTTCTTATAATCAAGATCTACCTTCGCCACCAACTTCTTGGCCTGGTACAAGTCTGTAGGCATAAGAGTGTTGTTAGGTTGTGTCCTCCGCATGAGTTGAGAAACTAAATTATAGGATTGTTGAGACATGTTTGTTATAGCCTTAATGCTTAATAACTACAAAGTTGCATAAAGCACAAATTCCTCCTCACAACCTCCCCATAATGGTTGTTGTGCAACATGTAACATGTCATAAAATGCTTTTACAGTAGGATTTGGCTTCTCTTCAATCCTTTCATTATAATTATCCCAACAACTCAATCCAGCTGCATCTATTACCATCGTCTCATATTGACTTAGTTGGTTAACAAGCACCCTAGGTGTGGCATGTAGAGCACATGGTATTTTAGATACAAGTGAGTCATATTCTGTTATGCTTTCTCCATGACTAGTCCATATATAATAGTCCCGCATAAATCCTTTACTATGAAGGTGTATCTTCACCTCATCAAAGGGTAGATATGGCCGACATTTACATTTCACACATGGTCACCTAAGCTTTCCCATTGTTTGAGAATAAATAGATCCACGTGTATGATCATAAAACTCTTCAACACCTCTTTCAAACACTAATGTAACCCATTTGGTCCTCAGATTGATTCTATTATACATCCATCTTCGATTTTCCGGAAATTCCATTATTAGAAAGAGAAATCCTATGTAAGTACTATATAAAATTTGGGCCATACAAGCAATATGATTCTCATTTGAATGAATACAAGAATCACTACAAAAAAGGGGGTTTTAGTAGCGGTTACATTAGTCGCGGAAGGCTACAACTGCCAATAATTATGCTTTAGTAGCAGTTATAAGCACAAACCGCAAGTAAATACGACGGTTTGACCACAAAAGTAGTTAGTTGCGGACATTAGTAGCGGTTTGGGAGAAAGAACCGCAACAAATTTGGCACGCTTTGGCGGGATGAGTAGTGGCGTAAATTTAGTCACGGTTCTGGAAGAAAAAATCGCTAGAAAATGAATGGCCGCTGAATTAGTGGCAGTTTTCAGACATTAGTAGCGGTTAAAACCAAAACCGCCACTAATTCAACGAAATAAATGCAACTGCATTTAATACAGGTTGAATTAGTCGCGGTTTCAACTGCGGTTTTTGCTAAAACCGCGACTACTAGTAGCGGTTCTTGGAAAACTGCTACTAAATTGAACAGTTTAAAAAGACTCGTGCCTTTTCTCTGAAAAGGCACGAGCTTTTTAGAAAGAAAGTGACGTGACGTGACTTCGATGAGAAAGAAGAGGTCAAAATCATGGTGAAAAAGGGCGATCGCAATAAGAGGCCTATGACCGCTGAACAAGAGGAGGCTGAGGAGCGGCTTCGTAAGGAACTGGCTGAGCAGGCTGAGAGGAATCGTATAGAACAAGAGCGCATCCGTATACAGAACGAGCCGATTCCAGAAGATATAATCAACTCATTCTGGAGTGGGGGAGAAAACTTCAATGAGACTGGAGGAGGAGCGGATTTTGAGGATATGGCACGTTGGTTGGACTCTAAGGAAGATGACGAGGCGGGGCGCCCTAAACGATCCGCCGGAAGGTCCACCGGTTATGAAGTACAAGTTCAGGGTAAGGAAATTCTATTTTTATTGTTTTTATCATATAATTATAATTTTTTATTGCTCATTAAATTGAAATTGTTCCCTAAATTTTACAGACCCTTCTAGCAGCATAAGTGAGAAGAGGTTGACGGTGCAAGATGCGATGAACCTTCCGAGCGGGCACAGAGTTAAAGTTGAGTGGGACGAC
Organism: Mimosa bimucronata; assembly: GCA_037074515.1. NCBI lineage: Eukaryota > Viridiplantae > Streptophyta > Magnoliopsida > Fabales > Fabaceae > Mimosa > Mimosa bimucronata. The sequence continues at coordinate 25,535,691 of CM073441.1, forward strand.
TTGACCAAATTACCGATAGGACAAGGGGGGCAATTGTACTCGAGGTTCGTCGGGGGTGTAGGCCAAAATTACCAGTGATTCCCGATTGACGCTTTGGACTGGAGGAAGATTGACGCGAACTCTAAAAAGTTCGCGTGGAACGAAATTGTTAAGGTTGATTGAACTAACTTTGAGCTTATTTATTGTTTATTATTTATTATTATTAGAATGTGATTTTAATTAATACTATAAGAAATATTCTTGTTATTATGTATTGTTTATTATTTATTATTTCTTATTTCTTTTTTGTTATTATTTGAATTTGATTTTAATAAATATTATAGGAAATGTATTTATTATTTCTTATTTGTTTTATGTTATTATTGGAATTTGTTATTATTTATTATTTTCTAATTAAACATAGTTAAATTTAATATTTTAGAGAGGAAGTTTGATGTGAGGGACAACCGCAAGAATTAGACAAAATCAAAGATGGGGGACGGTTGGAAGAACAAGCGGTTGGATCTGTTCAAAGAAAGAGATCAGATGGGGAGTAGGCTGTTTCAGGAGTTGGTCGATGATGTCCCTGGTGGCGTCCCTGCGGATGCGTGTGAGAGATATGTGGGTTGGAGGAGGGGAGACATTGGGAAGGTATAATGAATAATATTATTGAATTGATATTGAAATATCAAATTGAAGAAATATTTTTGAATTACTGATGATTATTTAATTTTATTTTACTTTAACAGAAGAGGTCGCAACAAGGTCTTGCCGCGAAGTGGCATCAGAAGGTTCATCATACGGCTGGGACGAAGCCATTTTCGGTTGGTTACAAAGAGATGATATGAAGGAATGAAGCTTCGTACTTTAATTTAAAAATAATTTATCTTTATATATTAATAACTATTTGTATCTTAATTTTCAGGCGGAAGAAGCTGCGAAGAAAGGGCAGAAGGCTACCTACGGTCGTTTCTACCAAACAAAGCACAGACACGCCGACGGAAGACCAACATCCAGGGAGGCTGAGGAGTAAATTGTAAAATTTTTATTTATTTATTTTTAAATTATTATATTTTTAATAACAACGACATCAAAATAAAATTGTTAATATGTTTGTGTGTACAGGCTAGGATTGAAGAAGCGGAGAGAGAGATCGTCGAGTCGCAGGGGGACAATGTAGACCCCACTGCCTCGCTAAGGGCTGCCCTAGGGCCTCAAGAGCACCCTAGCCGGGTTCGTGGGATGGGATTCGGAGCCCGACCTACGGTGGTGTACGGCAGGTCAGGCGACCTAGGCAGCGCCCAGTCTACAGCTTCGAGCCAACCATCAACAAGTGGCCCGATTAGGAGAGACGCAGAGTATGAGGCTCAAATGAGGGAGAGACTCACTCATGAGATTACGGAACGGGTGACTAATCAGGTGTACGACCGACTGGACTCCTGGGTGCAAAATGCCAATAGCATGCTGGAACGGATACATCGGAGGTTCGACCCGGATGGATCTCCTTTGCGAGTACAACTACCTCCACGTCCACCGAAGCAGCCTCGCAACCGTTCTCTAGGGTCTAGGGTCTTTTTTTATTAGAATGTTTTTAATTTCAGGATTTCAGTTGAACATTTTTATATTTAAATGTTTGTTAATTATAGGATTTCAGTTGAACATTTTTATATTTAAATGTTTGTTAATTTGAATATTAGTTGTTCAAACATTTCATATCTTTAATATTGCATAATTTTGTTAGTCGTTATTATTTGATTTAATTTTTACTTCACAAATGGCGATAATTTTTTTTAACAGTTAAACAAAAAAAGTTTCTCCGTGACTAATAAATAAACCGTTGTTATTTGTTTATTTTCTTATATAGTATTTGAAAAAAATAAGATATAAATAACATTAAAAATACAAAATAGCACATTTAGTGGCGGTTTCAAAACCGCCACTAAGTGAATAAATATTAAAAAATTTAACCTTAGTAGCGGTTTCAAACCGCCACTAGGTTACTAAATATAAAAATAATTTAATACTAGTAGCGGTTCTAAAATCGCTACTAAATGTAATAATCAGACAGCTGCCACCTGTTCCTTTTCCAACGGTCTGATTGAGTTAGTTGCGATTTTAGTAGCGGTTAAGGAACCGCCACTAAAGTCTAAATTTCATTTTATAAGCCCTTGATGCTTTCCAATTCATTTTCACATTTCATTCAAACTATTAAGCTCTTTCCTTCTTTGATAATATCTTCAGTCATATGATGGATAAATCTTGGATAAATTTGCCACGGACGTCCCCCCGCTATTTGGTTGGTGTTGACTACTTCTTAGATTTTGCTTTCAACCGCACCGGTGTTAACAATCAGATATTGTGTCCTTGTCCGAAATGTAAATTTAAGAAGTGGCATCCCAGAAATGTTGTGCGTGAGCATCTTATACTGAAACAATTCCCATCCAATTACACATTCTGGGGTATTCATGGCGAGAACGATGATGATGGTGGTGAAGTAGTTGCTCGAACATCTCAGGTTGGAATGCAGATCGACATTGACGATGATGATGACAATCATGTGGATCCATTTAACGATGTTGTGCGTGATGCTTTCGGGGTGCAAGGTGACGGCATCGAGAGTCAGGAAGGGGTTGAAGGACCACTCCCGGAGTTTTTTCGAAATGAAGCTGCAAAGAATTTTTTCGACCTTATGACGGATTCAGATAAGCCATTGTTTCTAGGTTCTACTAAAAACTTCCTCATTTCGTTTCTAGTTTTGTCACATAAACGTTCGTTTTAGAATAAGAATAATGTTTATTCAGGGTGCAGTAAATATTCAAAACTATCATTTCTTGTCAAGCTCTATCATATCAAGTGCTTGTGTGGCTTCAACGATAAGGGGATGTCGATGGTGTTAGAATTATTGGGAGATGCATTCTCTCAGGCAGAAATAGCACCATCATTCTACGAAGCAAATAAGACTATTAACAAGTTGGGATTGAACTACACTAAAATCCATGCCTGCCCGAATGATTGTATGTTGTACTGGGGAGACGACGCCGAGTTGGACAGATTTAAGCGGTGTAATACGTCTCGGTACAAACAGGCAAAGAGGGGTCGAATAGCAACCAAGAAGCCTGCAAAGATTCTAAGATATTTCCCCCTGACTCCACGACTTCAGAGGTTGTATATGTCATCCAAAACGGCTGAGCACATGCGGTGGCATTCATCAGAGCCCAACGTCGATGGGAAGTTGAGACATCCTAGGGATGCTGAGGCTTGGAAAGCGTTTGATGCTCGATTCCCGGAATTCACCAGTGACCCGAGAAATGTCCGCCTCGCTCTCGCATCAGATGGGTTCAATCCGTTCGGGAATCTTAGCACTACATACAGTATATGGCCTGTGGTATTGATACCGTACAACTTACCCCCTTGGATGTGTATGAAACAGAGCTCATTCATTCTTTCGATGATTATTTCGGGGAAGAAAGCTCCTGGAAACGATATAGATGTCTACCTTCAACCGTTGATACAGGAGTTGAAGGAACTTTGGAGCAATGGAGTTGAGACGTATGACGCTTACAGTAAGATGCTCTTCACACTCCGTGCGTCGTTGATGTGGACAGTAAGTGATTTTCCCGGACTTGGCACATTGTCTGGTTGGAACGTGCATACAGGCAGAGCTTGCCCCAACTGCAACTTTGACCAAGACTCAGTCCGCCTTCCTCACAATCCCAAGTGGAACTTCATGGGTCATCGGCGGTTCCTTCCTGGAGGTCATAGGTTCCGGCTGCAGAAGATTAGATTTAACGGATCGCAGGAAATGAGGGATCCTCCTACGTTTTTGTCTGGCGCAGATATTCTTCAACAGCTTGAAGTGTTCACGTAGAGTTCGGGAAGACAGACAGCGTTCAGCCTGGGGGAAGAAGGGGACGCGGCCAGTCCCAGGGGGAAAACATGCAGCAATGGCGAAAGAAGAGCATTTTCTTCGAGCTCCCCTACTGGAAATATAATCTACTTCACTACTATCTTAATGTCATGCACATCGAAAAAAATGTGTGACAATATTTTGTACACTTTACTGAACGAGTCTGGAAAGTCCAAGGACCATCTTCAAGCAAGGAAAGCTCTTATGGCGATGGAAATACGTGAAGACGCATGGCCGGATGAGAATGACAAGTTTGCCCCAGCCTCATTCACACTGACAAGAGCCAATAAGGAAGTCTTCCTCTCCACACTTAAGGACATTAAGGTCCCTGATGGTTATTCAAGCAACATCTCAAGATGTGTGGACATGCACTCTAAGAAGATTGCTGGGTTGAAAAGCCATGACTGCCACGTTTTGCTCTAGCAATTCCTACCTCTGGCAATTAAAAGTACATTGCCCCCGGAGGTGTCTAATGTTTTGGTTCAACTCAGTTCTTTATACCAACGGTTGTGTGCAAAAGTTTTGGATAAAGCAGAGATGGATCAATTGCAGGAAAAAATTATATGGAGATGATATTTCCCCCGTCTTTCTTCACGGTCATGGTCCATCTCACTGTACACCTCGTTCAAGACGCAAAGATGGGCGGCCCGGTTCAATACCGCTGGATGTATCCCATAGAGAGGTCCGTTGATTCATTTTTCCAGTGGTTTCATGATTTTGTTTCAGTTACCTGATTGTACTTGTAATTACAGATACTTGGGGAAATTGAAGTCGTATGTGAGGAACAAAGCATCTCCAGAGGGTTCTATAGCAGAGGGTTATTCTAGTGACGAGGTGTTAACATATTGTTCGCGCTATTTTGATGATGACATCGAGACTTCATTCAACCGCTCTCCTCGTGTCGATGATAGCCCCACCAATGTCCAGTCACCTTCCAACACATTATTCTCGCCAGTCGGAAAGCCAGTTGGAGGAAGTCAATATTATAGGCTCACTCCTACTGAGAGGTTGCAAGCACACAGACATGTCTTGAAAAATTGCCCTCAAGTGAAGCCCTACATTCAGTAAGAATTCTAACACTATATACACGTATCATGTTATTTTTTTTATTTCCAAACCACATAACCCTCTGATATGTTCCATTGGAATTTAGGGATTTCCGCCGTTATGTTAAATGCCAACTACGAAGCCGCACAAGGTCATCTGCCGAGGTGGATAAAAAGGTCCATCAAGAGTTTCCGGATTGGTTTGCACAGAGGATACTCAACGACAACAATCCCCATGCGCCTGATATGATAAATCTAGCGACCGGTCCACTTGACCATGTCAGGAGATATACGGCATACAACGTCAACGGTTTCAAGTTCTGCACCATTGCAAGGGATGAAGGTTCTCTCACCCAGAATTCCGGAGTCTTTAGCACATTCGGAACAAGGAGTTATGCCATCTCACGGGATACAGACATGCGTTGGAGGCGTATCATACTATGGAAAGCTCGTGGACATCATCGAGCTTAACTATCAATGTCATTTCACCGTGCCTCTCTTCAACTACATGTGGGCAGACACCAGAACTTCTCGAGGCATTACAGTGGACAGCTTGGGCATCACGTCCGTAAATTTCTCGAGGCTCATTCACACAGGGGAAATGGCAGATGATGAGCCGTATATTCTTGCCTCACAGGCGCAGCAAGTATACTATGTGGAAGATCGGACACACAAAGATTGGCACATGGTGATTCATATGAAGCCGCGTGACCTCTACGACATGGGTGACGAAGATGATCTAGAACTAGACAGCCATCATTTTGAACCTGAAAACTTCGATAACCTCATTTCTGAGGAAGACGGTCATTTACCAGTAGTTAGGTGAGGATTTTCACTACAAATAATTTAAACAAATTTCAACACCTTTAGCAATAAAAATTTATATATTTGTTTATTTTCTTTTTAGGCATGAGCAAGAAGAAGATGATTGAAGCCGCCAACCACAATTATTTTTCATTTTATAAAATTTTCATAAAAATGTGTATCAAACGTTTATATATCATATTTTTTTTAATGTAGGTTGAGCTTTTTTTTAATTAATAACCACTAGTAGCGGTTCCAGAACCGCCACTAATTCTGCGGACAAATATTAGTGGCGGTTCTAGAACCGCTACCCAAACCGCTACTAAATCCCGCACAAAGCACTATAAATATATCCACTCCCTCCCCTCATTTTTCTTCACACATTCATTCAATTCCTTCTCCCTCTCCATTCAATTTATCCTCAGACTGACCGCCAATGTCTTATTTTTTGTTTTGAAACAATTTATCTTATATTTCTTTTTATTTTGTGTGTTTGATTTTCTATTCTGAATTTATTTGTTTGCTAATATATTTTTTTTTCAGGTTACAATATCGAATTATTTCCCATTTTTAGTGATAAAAAAGTTTAATTTATTATTCATAATATTCTTACAACAAACATAATTAGTTGTTTATTTTTAACTATTTCTTTTTTTATTGTTTGATATATGGTTTTTTTATACATATGGTGATTGTTAATATAGTTGAGAAAATTTTTTTATTTTAACAATAAAAACATTTTGAAATAGTCTAATTTATTATCAGTATTTTTTCAATACATTTGATCATATGACATTAATTTTTGAATATCTAATCTGGACGTTTTTTTAACATCCTTAAACTTTAGTAGCGGTTTTGAACCGCCACTAATAAATTGGACCAATTCTTTTTTTATTAAATTTTTTTCTTTTTCTTTTTAATTAGTGGCGGTTTGAAAACCGCTACTCAAACCGCCACTAATAAATGGGCCAAAATTTTTTTTAATTTTTTTGTTTTTTAATTAGTGGCAGTTCGAACCGCTGTTTGAACCGCCACTAAATTGACAAATTGAATTTTTCCAACATTATTCTAATTTTTACATTAGGGGCGGTTTTTTTTTATTTAGTAGCGGTTTCCGTAACCGCTACTAGTGGAGTCTTTGACTTTGTTACACGCGGTTTCAATAACCGCCAGTAAATGTTTGTCACGGGTGATTTAATGGCGGAAATATAAACCGCTAATAACATGTTAGTGGCGGTTAAAACAGCTACTAATCGGCATTTATAACCGCTACTAATACACGCTTTTTTTGTAGTGAATGTTATCAATGAATTGTTCCTACATCAGATAATAAAAGGAAACAGCTGATAAAAGAGATAATGAACACTTTGATTGAGATGCATCAAAAAGAGAACTAAATTATACATCCAATTAGGAGGTAGGAAGATGGTGATGTGTGTGTGTGTGTGAGCCTTATGGTGATACACTTATGTGGACTTGTTTACTTATTGTTGGTACAATAACAATTCAGCAAAAGTATGACATAATTTAAAGAATAAAAAATCAGACTAAACAACTTAAAACAACAATTCACCAAAAGGATAAAAAAAAAATAAGTCCTATTGAGCCTAATTACCTTATAAGATTGCCCTAATTGCAATACCTTAAGCTACTTCCAGTAATATAAATCCCCTTAAACATGGAAGAAAATGAAAAATTCAGGTACCCTAATAACAAGTAATTCCCAAACACTCAAAGAAGCATTCAATTGAAACCAACACACATGATCCTTTGTGATCAGTTAGCAAGGCAATTAGTACTAACATAACATCCATGCTATATCCATTGCCACAGTACTGCAAGTGACAGTGACCAAACAGGCAGCTCATTTCCATTGAAAAATAAGCCTTTAATTGAAACCCTCACTCTAACAAGACTTGATCCTAACTACATACTGTAAATTGCATAAACCGTCCACACAATTCATTGTTCTCTTTATATCTTGTAGAACAAACAGCTAAAACATATTAGATTACAGCCCCTACAACAGATTACAATGATATATAAATCAACACAGAGCCTCCTTTTCAATAATCAAATCTGCACATTCAAATTATTTCAAAAAGAAAAATTCAAATCCAAATCATTAACCCCAAGCCTTGTTAAAATACGCATCTTTAAAATCATATCATAAATATGAATGGAAAAAATATACAGAAAATAAAATATATCACAATTTAAAATCTAAAGGGGAAGAAATTAAAATCCAGGCACATGCTAAGCAGCAGATAAAGGAATAGATTTTCCTCTAGAAGCAAAGAAGATGTGCTAAATATATCTTGCTGTGAGACTCTAAGCAAATAAGGCAACTGAGAGGTCAGATAGCTTCTTCCCTCCTAGCCGGCATATATTTCTTCGTCAATGGAGCATTTGGGGGTTCAATTTCTTAAATAGCAAGAAGCACAAGTTACAAAATAAAACAACCAACATTAAAAACTAAATCAATCATAATGAACATGATCGGCATTATTGACATTGATACTCACTGCTTCTTTTATCGTTTTCGAAACCTGATAAAGCTAAAACAACATTGATACTCACATTGTTCTAGAATCCTTCATAACCTGCACAATTTCTCAAGCCAAAAAGAAGAACATCAGGCCAGGTTTCAAATAAGAGGGACGAAGAATAATACAGAGAAAACAGCGCTGCACATAATATATACAGAGAGACATGAAAGAAGGCGCAGAATAAAAAGAATGAATACATAGATCTGAAAAGCATGCATGGATGAATCACATAGAAGAAGAATGGCGTGCACGCATGACTATAGAGCATCGGTAATATATATCTGCGATTTTAACAAAAATACAGAGAAACGAAGTGTTAAGGGAGAGGAGGCGAGGGTTTTGGACTGAGAAAGGAAGCTGATGATTAATGCGGAGATCAGACGGTGTAAAATGATTTGAGATTTGTAAAATGATGGTCAGAAGGTTACGATGAGAGAAGAAAGAAAAAATTACTATATAATGTACAAAAGAAAAAAAAAATTCACGGCGTCAGTGTATGACTGGAATAAGGACTGAGAAAAATGTCAAACAAATACCCATGTGTTATAAATAATATGAAACATGAATGTGGATGTTTATAACCCATAATCTTCTTAGGATTTCATCTCTTGGTTCATGACAAATTATACCCTATAACTCTCATATTGAAGGGTATTTAGTACATATTCCATATAACCTTCAACTATACCATAATGTTGCTTAATTTCTATATCTATGTCATTGTAATTCTTGTTTAGGTTAGAGGCCAATAAATAGAGGCCTAGCATAAGCATAAGGCATTTGAACCAAGAATGGTAAGTGAATGAGAAATGCTTCATTCCTTCCTCTTCTTATATCTTGTCTTATTATCTCATCTTCTCTCCATCTTTCTGTTAGAATCTTAAGTTTTGATGAAGACTGACTCCATAAATAACATAAGCAAACGAGCGCAAGTTACCTTTGATTTAAACGAGTAAAATCTAATAAGTAACATATCACCATTGCAAGAGTAAAAGATGTATTGCTAGATGAAAGATTCAAAAATAGCAGATGGTAACTTAGCAGAACAATAAGAATAAATATCTCTATGGATAAGTGAATCTCTATAGCTAATAGACAGAGCCATAGCAAGAGAAGACTTAGAAATAACAAAGCTAATATATATCACCAAGTCTATCTCTATCGCTACGAAAGATTCTATCGCTAGAAGTTCATAGATAACATAGATAAATGAAAGGAAATTCAAATAGCAGAAATATAAATCAAAGTCCTTGAGCTATAGAATCAACTAGTGATAACAAGTTAAGCTATCGATAACAAAAATGCTTCAGATAATGATCATTCAGATAGCTAGTGCCTGAGAGCAAATGAGTCAAATGAGCTAACATAGTTGCTAGCGCTAACTCGTTTAGCTATCGATAATAGGATACCTTGAAACACCCTTTAATAATCATCTCAGTATCCTTAAAGCTAATAAGCAATCAAGTATCTAGCGATAAGGGATTAGCAATCGATAGAAGAATGTATGCTAATATGATATAGCTAGTACTCTGAACATTGAGCTAAAAGAATATGCTATCGATAATACTCTTGTCTATCGATATAAAATGCTTTGAAATACCTTATATTGTCTTTATCTCATTTGAGCTAATGGACTAAATTTGCGATAGCATTCTCTATACCTTAAATGATTATTTGTTCAGCTAACAGCTTAAGTGCAGAACTCACTATGAAGTTAGCGATAACAGATCAACCTAGCGCTACTGAAAAAGCTGCCAAAAAGTACAATTCGTACAGACGCTCAGAACGTTAAGTCTGTCTCTCTCCTAGCTCACCCTACGCAAGAAGTAGTTGAAGCTAGAGCAGAAAGTTAAGCCCGATGAAGAAGCTGCATTAAATGCCAACGGCTATGAGCTCCCAACAACTAAATTCAAACAGCTTCTTGAAGATTGAACGCTAGGGCAAAATCTGAGAAGAGATATAAATACAGAACTTGAGCATTTATTGAAAAGCGACGAAAAACGAGAATATTCACATACTCATTCATTGCTCTCTGTTTTCTGTATTTATTGTGTTAGAGATTTTATCTGTACTTAAGTGTTTATCACAATCAGTTCATTAAGTGAACGTATTTATTGAAATCCTCTACTGTTTGAGGTTGTTCTGAAAGCTTGGTGCTTTAGAACAGGGATATTGCCTTACAGGTAGTAAGGGGGAGTGTTTAGAGAGATTCTAAAACTCTGTAAAGGTTGACAGGTGAACCTGTGCTCTTAAAACCTGTGATTAGTGGAACCCAACAAGGTGTTGGAGAACTGGACGTAGGCAGTGTTGGCCGAACCAGTATAAAGTTTTAAAGTGTCTTTATTTGTCATCATTTTAATTTTTGGCAGCACAATTCACCCCCCTTTTGTGCGATTGCCTCTTTCACTTTCTTCTTTCCTCTTTTTCTCTATAAAGATTTGAGCATTTTACCTTTCTTTATTTTTACATTATTTGCTACTTCATTTATTATGCTATTTTACTTTGACTATAGGCATATTATTTTCTATGTCAATATATATCTATACCGTTGTTTGTTGCTAGATATTAATTTTTTTATTTATTTTAGGTTGTTACTTTAATTTTGTTATTCTAATGTAATATCATTATCTCGCGTTTTACTATTTTATATTGTTATTTTATGTTGATGATTTATATTATATATACACATATTGCATCATATCCTTACATCTTATGAAGAATTAGAGAGGCTATCACAATGAACTAGATTGGTAGGCTCTACCGCCTTTAGTTCATACACCATTTAGTTCTTACAGAACACCCCCTCTGTATATTTAATTTGATGCTTTAAGAATATATACCATATTATAATACATATTATATATAACACACTCACACACATATGCATGTTAGATACACGCATACATATTATATATATATATGTATTTTATATTATGATATTTATTTATATATGTCTTTGTTGTTTATATTTATGTGTTATTATTATTTTTATTATTTTGTTGCTACTGACAGTTTCATTTGTTTATCTAATTGTCCATTCAATATTCGTTTAAATTCTTCATTATACATAATGTTATTGATTACATTTTATGTTTATATTTATTCATTTTATGTTTCATTTTTATTTGTTATTTATATCTTATTTATATATATAATTATATTGTTTATATTTATACACACTTATGCATAAAGTACTATACAATATGATTATATAGTATGGTGTATATTAGTTATGAGTTTATCTATTTTTATATTTAATTATAAATTTTATTTTACTTTATAGTATTTTTTTAATGGCTAAAAGCCATAGTTTTCGTAACTTTTTTATTAAATGACCTGAAGTCATATCACTTTTTATAATATATCTTTTGTAGTTGTGATTGAATGACCAGAAGTCATATCATATTTTTAATAGTTCTTTCATGGAAAGAACATTATGAGTTCTACAAAACTGTACAAGAGAAAGAAAATGTGGTACTTTGATTATTGAATTGTTATAAAAATTAAAGCCATGAAGGCTTATAATCATGTATCAAATGACAAAAAGGAGATTTATAGCTTAAAAATAGTGTTTTTGAGAATATGTTGTCTAAAAGACAAATAACTTATAGAGAATCACTTCACCAAATGTAATAGTCCTGAAGACTAATTATTATATTTTACTACGATCACATATGATCAACGCCCAAATTGATAATTGAGGAAACAATGTTCGAAAATACGAAAATAATTATATTTTCATATAAATTATGAGCAAGTATTTTAATATGGCCAGAAGTAAAAAAGAAATATGTAACTATCCAGTGAATATAATCACTTCACCATTGTCACATTAAAAAGACTATGAGATGACAAATATAAAAAAATGGCAATGAGTTATAAAGAAAATTGCCAAATTTATTATCATAAGTCCAAAAGGCTACCTTATGTTTATTTTTATTATTGTTTAAATTTATTATGATTGAACTATGTGGAAAAAATAATTTTAAGGATTTAATTTTATTATATTAAGAAGAGCTCAATTTTTCTACCATAAGACTTACTTTAATCAGATGTTAATGATAAATAGGTACACCTCTATTATAAGATTGTTCAAACGTATGAATGATAAGATTTTTAGGAATATTATTATCATAGATATTATGGTGTTTTCTAACATATATGGTTAAATGAATTTTATTACTGTTATTGTATAAAAAAAATTTCTTCTTTAAAAAGTAGTCTTATGTTTATTTCATAAAAAATGAATTTTATGTTTTAATAAAAGGAAATTAAAACAATGAAAAAGAAAAAAAAAATCTTAGTAATTAGAGTCTAAAATGCTGCAAAATATTATGTGTCAATTATATTTTTATTAAAAATTATTATTTTATAAAAAATAAAAGGATATTACTCTTGAATTTACTCACATATTTTTCTGCATATGATTTGAATTATTGTTATTGATGTATGCTTTTATTATGATATTTCAACTGGATCTTTGAGTTTACATCTTCATTCATTTACAATGAGATTTTTATGTATGATGTTAACTTTATAAAAATTATATTGGTAAAGACAATTATTATTATTTAGTTGTTTCCATTATTTGTTTAATCTGGTACAATATACCCTTGTCATTTATAATTTGGCATGTGGCTGAATCTATATAATTTGTTATAAATACCAAATATTTTGTCATGAAATTAATTTTGTGAAAAATAATATTTAAAAAAAGAGAAAATGAACCAAGAGTTGATAAGAGTTAGTTAAGCCATGATTTGAGAAGGGCAATGATACATTTTATATATGAATGGTACATTCTATCCCGTTTGGTGGGAGAAATTTGATATATTCATGAACTTTATGACAACTACATTGAAATGAAACATTATCATGTGAAATTTTAATCTAATTATCACATATATTGTAAGAGAATATGATTATTGGTTTTATTTTGCAAGTGAGATGAAATTTTACTTACTATGATGTATTGGTTATAGCATAAGATTATGAGAATATATATATATATTTCTAACAAAAACAAATTGAAGTATATTACTACTAATGAGTAATGAAATTTTATGGAAATATAATATTATATGTTAGTTCTTGAAGAACTTATATGTTACAAAATAAACATAGTTCCTGAAGAACCAATACAAATTTTTTTTATGGTTGGAAGAATAATTGATGATGAAAAGCATGCTTCATAGATTGATATTAGAACTTCCGTTCATTGAAGGCAATGAAAATATAATCCAATTGGATTGAAATCCATATTTTTATGTGAGTAATTAAGTATTTGAGCTTCCAAATGAAATGTAAGTTGGTTATTAGCCTACTATAACTGTCTTTGAAATACATGAATTGGGGAAGTTTATCGGTGAGTCACACTTAAGGGGGAGATTGTTGGAATACAAGTGTGGGTCAATGTGAATGTTAAATGAAATTATACTCATATTCTTCATCCACAAATCTTTTGAGATCTCCCCAAAATGGATGTCATGTAATGATTTTAAATATGGAAATTGAATGTTGGATGAGAAAGATGATACAGTAAGCTAAAAGTTTACTGATCTAAGTAAATTTATTGTTGGCGTTACTTTTTTGATCATCCAAGTCATATATATGAAATATGAAATTATTTATTAACATCCATTGAATAACCAGAAGATTCTTCCTGAATAGTTAACATAATTCAAGAATTATGTTGTGCTGCTTGTTCTAAAAAAATTTAGAATGAAAATATCACTAGTTGTTATTTGAAATGGATATGTTGTGCTGCTTGTTCTAAAAAAATTTAGAATGAAAATATCACTAGTTGTGATTTGAAATGGATCTATATTTCTGCAAAAATATCAAACTCATGGGCCAATTCAAATAGCATGTAAACCATACAAATATTCAATAAATTTGATAGATACATCTATAAGGTGATTACATATGCAATTATAAAAAGTTTGCAACCTGAAGTTTGCATGATTATGTGAATAAATCATTATGTTGAGTGCACAATTTTCAGATTATATAATCTAGAAATCATTCATTAAAGCCTCCATGAATAACTAGAGAACAAGTTTTATATTTCAATGTTGACATATTTAATATTACATGTTGTAGCACATATTTATACCAAGCTAACAAGATTCTCCTCGTAAAATTGGCTTTTAGTAGTCAGGAGCCAAATAATTTCCATCTTAAAAGTTTTAAAATGTGCAGTGCATATGCCTATTAATCCACCACGTGTATAGATAGATATTTAGACAAAGTTGAGATAAATGTTGGATAAGGATCTCCTTCTTCTTTTTCTAAATGAAACAAAATGATGTTTCAAAAGGAAACAAATGGATTTCGGAGACTTGTACAGCATAATTATTTAATTGTCATTTGTAACACCTAAAATTTTCTACTATATTATAGCAATTTTAATTGAATTATAACCACTTTTCAGTGTCCGAAGCCCAAAAATACGAAAAATTTAAAACTTTTTCTTTAAAACATTAAACCAACCTTTGATCAGTTGGAATGGCCTTTTCAGACAAATTGGAACAATTTAAAACTCTTTATAAAATAAAGCGGTTATTAAAACAATTAAAAGTACACTAACCCTCTTACGGTATCTATTTTTAATTCATAGAGCTTGGGACATTTAAATCCCTTTTTAAAATTATATAATTCTATTTTCTATACTTTCCACTATTAATAAACTTAATTTCTTCATCTAGTCATCTTCCAGTACTCCTGCCTTATCTCACCCATCTCACTATATTCCAGCTTCTCTGAAAAACAGCAGTTCAACGCAGTTTATGTCATTAACTGTAAATTTTTATGCATGCATTGTCATGTATACATTTTATAAATATTTGCAAATAATACACTTATACATACTTCCTGTGCTACATTTTCTACCTGCCACTGATAATAATATATTCGTTAACTAGTAGAGGTTCTACCTACAGGACTTCTCGTTATAGCATTTAAAGCTATAACTAACTGGTTTGGCAAAGGGGTAGTGAACCACCTAAACCTGGAGTACTTCATAAACTGTGAAGTAAAACTTCTATGCAGGAATTAACAAGGTTTATCACCTTCATGCATAATGTAAACTTGCAACAGATATTACAAAATTATACATGCAATTCTTTTAATGTAATGAAATAAACTGCTACCTGGATACCAGAACTTTAGTCCTGAGCTTGCTCCCTTTTCTTTCTGCTGATCTCACCACTTATGTCACTATCAATACCTATTTACATGTAATATACAAATAATAAATTAATATCTATATTTTTGGATAATTATCCGGCGTCTCTCACGAATCCTAACTTAATACTACCCAGGTCTTTTCATTTTAATTTATAATTTATCCAAACTTAATTAGGAGCTTGACTATCCGAGATTACTTTGACAATTTACCTATATTAAACTTTCTTATTCTTAATGTTTGACTAATAGTGTTCATAAAATCATTATTTAAAGACCTCAGTCGATTACACATCTATATATATATATTTACTCCATGTTTATTACAAAATTGACGAATCAATCAATCAATAATGTAAATTAAGCCCATTCACTTCCCACATGATCCATATCCAATTCTGGCAGGATTTATAATTAATCAATTACCTTAAAGCACATTTTAATAATCATAAGTTTGACCGTTAAAAGAAATCCCAAATCAGGAATTTAAAGTCAAGCTTCTATTTCTAAAAATCCTATTATGATCAACTACATCCCATGACAATAAACAACCTCCATGGAATACCGTTTTCTCTTGACTTAAGCATAAACTAAAATTCTAAATATTAGAACACCAAACAACCATAACACAAATACTTAGAAATCTTAATTTCCTTCTTTAATCAATTTGAATCTCTTAAAATCATTTATCTAACCTTTATATTATTCAAAACAAAACTAACTTCTTTACACTTGCTTAAACATCTTTCCTAGTAAAAATCGATCTCACAACCTTTAGGTACACTATCCCTTGCATCAAAATCATTAGAACAAAAGAATCGGTCTCTATCTAAATAAGCCTATATGTAATAGTCTTTGTAAAATTTCCTAGTAACAACCATATACTTCTTTAAACTTGAACAACCTTGCTTCATTATAACCTTTAATCAATCTCATATTCTATAACTAATCTATTTCCAAATTCTCATTTAGCCTCAAGCAATCATTTTCTTTATCTTCTAAATCCCAATCTTAGAAATCAACTTCTTTCCTTGAATCTAGAATCAATAATCCATACATTCAAATCCTTAAACCATCTACCTCCATAAATTCACACTTAATCATTTAATTAATTCTCTATATGTCATGTGGATCCCACTTTAATAATCACCCAGTAACCAATTTCATTCTCACAAGGATCAGAAATAATCTTTAAACTTCAATATGTACCATACCGAACTATTTGACCAAACATATGCCACCTCATACAACACCTCAGAAATTAGCAGGAAATTTTCATACATTAGCCCTATCCTAAAATTACTCCATAAGCCATCGATTTCCAGTCATCCAAGCCAAGAATTCGGCTAACAGAGAAGGAAGAAGAACAAAAATTCCCAAACATTCCAAATTCCGAAAATTACACATCCAAGACATTAAAGATACTTAAGCTTACTCCTAAACATGATTAATCAAGCATTCGATCATTAAACACACAGAAATCGAAGGAAATGGAGTTGGATGAACAGTGGCTTCGCACAGAACAAATTTGAAATCCCAACAAAAATATCATGCAAGCTCAAATTTCTTTAATGGAGTTCGTCCACTATACCAATGCTTCAATTTAATCGGTTCAAAGCTCTTAGAAAATTCCAAACCCGAATCAACCATCAAATTCCTCCTAGCCTCCTACGTTCACTTTCAAGCTTTAAGAACCATTTTCAAATCCTCTATTTACAAGATTTAGCATTAGGAAGAATAACCCAGCATTGATCCAGTCAGATTTCATCCTCAAAATGCTAACTCCAATAAGAACTCAGATAGTCAAATACATATCCTTCATATTCTCCTTATACACCAAACCCAACAAGCAACAAAAACTGAATCAAAGTCCACATTCCATCTTTCCAGTAACCTTACAAAGGACAAAGCATTCACCTAAACGGAACATCATACTGAGTTTCCCAGATTTATGATATTCAACCACAATCCAACATATCAAATCAAAAACTATCTCTCTTTTATTCCTATCTTCATCATCATTTCATTATCATTAAAACTCCCTTCCTATTCCAGAAAATTCGTCCAAACAGAGAAGAACAAGAATTTCAATTCCAATTAAACACCAATCCCCAAACAATTAAACGTCACAAATTTTCCTCCTTTGCCACTAAACCCGTAAAGCAGAACAATCATCAAGGAGGAAGAAAAATTGAACAACTTCACATATTCAACTAAACATCAATTCCATCAGCAATAAATCACAAGAACATACCCTTTAGTGCACCCGAAATCAGCAGCACAGAGGAACAAAAATTCGAAGGAACAGGGGAAGAAGAATTTTCAAGAAAAATCCCAAGCTTCACCAATCCACATACAAAACACATTTATGGCATTAATCCTACCCCCAATCACATTTAATCAAGTTTATGAACGGTTGCAGAACGAAAAATGGAACCTAGAAGCTCGGGTGAACAGTACCCGAAACATGAAATGAAAGAAATCAGACCCAAAACAACCTTCCCTCACAAAATCACTTCAAGAATACTCTTAATCGAATCCCAAGCTTCATTTTCATGCATTTTGAAGCTCCAAAACCCCCTAGAAATTTGAATCACCTTCCCCCAATTTCGCTCAACATCGGACGAGAAAAGAGGAAAACAAAGAGGAAGAGCTCACCTAAGGTTAATCCAAGCTTCCTAAGAGTTTTCCCCTGCGTCTTGCCACCAGTCGCCGTCGATTGTGGCCGGAATCGCCGCTGCCATCGTCGAAGGAACAAAGGACGACGCGATAGAGAGAGAGAGAGAGAAACAGAGGAAAAGTCGGTTGAGAGGGAGAGAATAATGAATGGAACACGTGGGAGTATATTTAATGAAGAGAAGAAGTTGATATTTTTAATGGCTATTTTACCATCTTGCCCTTCCTGTTACAACTGAAGATATTTTGAACTAGGGGCTGATATTGTCATTTTTATTTCCCTTTTACTATCTTGCCCTTTAATGGTAATTTTATTTACCATTTCCCTTGTTAATTTAATCTCTAATATTTAATCTCTTTTCTCCAAATTAAGTTTTATCTTTTAATTATTTCTCTTTGTTTCTTAAAGAAAATAAGCCTCAAAATTTATTAAAAATGCCTAAAACCTCAAATTCATTTTCAATGCTTTTTAATATTTTAGTTACATTTCTTAAAACCTTAAATAATTCCCTATTTTCTATTTTCTAAAATTTGGGGTGTTACATCATTCAACAAAGTTATCCATACATGAGGGGGAGAAATCAAGTAGCTAGAAAAGAAAATGTATTGAATGCACTATTATTATGAAATGTAGATCCTCTTATATGAACAGGAAGTTCATCATACTTTGCATTCATGAAATATTACAAAATATCTGCCACATATAATTACTGACCTAAAAGAGAATTATCGAATCTCATATTCCAGCTGAAAACGCTCTAACAAAAGTGACATGCCTGAAGCCTGAGAAATCAATTGATTCCAAATGTAAATATTTCGGATAAATAGGAGCTTATAATTAAGATGATCATATTGAGGAGGCATGCACTCCAGAAGAGTGATAAAACATAACTAATTGAAAATCCTCAAAGGAGGTACGGTACCTAAAAGTTAACAAAGAGATCTTAATAAGTTATGTCACAACAAGGGAAATGGAATCGAAAATAATAAAGTTGTCGACAACAATTTTGATAATGATATCACATGATTAAATGAGGATCTTATACTGAGATGTGTCATATGAAGTAGACATAAAGATGATTGGTAAAAAAAAGATAAAGATACAATGAAAATGCTATTATGCTTTCAATACATGAACATTATGGACCTGTAGTCCAAATACCTGAAATATAAAATTATAAATATTTATGTGAAATATATTTATTCACAAAGGCAACGAAGATTATGATAAGGTGTATTATTTTTGTGGTGGATGCAATTGTTTTGCTATTAAGTCTGGTAGTATATGAAAAGAAAGTATACGTCAATAATTAAATATTATAAAATTTAAATGAAAATCCTTGAAGGATTTTAAACATCAGAAGCATATATAAGAACATCGTTCAAAATATATATATTTTACTTAGAAAATATATAAATTGGCATTTTACTTAATCCAAAGATCAAGTTATTAAATTCCTCAATGAATTTAAAATCATGAATAAAGGTCATATATAAATATTTGCTAATTTTGTTAATATCATATGTTAAAATTCATGTGGAAAAATTAAGTTTTTGCAGGTACACAAATTGATATGTGGATGCGAAATATATCATGCAGATATGTTAAAGGAATACATCTTAGCAGAACATGTGATGATAATGCAATTCGACCTAATGAAGATATGTTCAAAAAGCTTTGGACAAAATATGCTTAAAAAATCAATATACTCAATCGAGGCAAAAGGACAAAAGTAATGTTTTCATCAGGGGGAGTAAAAGTGACGTTATCATTATGTGAAAAAGTAAAAGCGATCATGTCTTAAGGGAGAGATAATATCATGTTGTACTCCTTTTTCCTTAACCAAGGTTTTGTCCCACTTGGTTTTTCTGATAAGGTTTTTAATGAGGCAGTTTTGATAAATATTGTGTACTCTTTTTTTCACTAGGTTTTTATCTCAGAGTTTTCCCTAGTAAGATTTTAATTAGGCCTAATATTATTTAGTAACATCCAAGAGGGAGTGTTATAAATAATATGAATGTGGATGTTCATAACCCATAATCTCCTTAGAATTCCATCTCTTGGTTCATGACAAATTGTACCCTATAACTCTCACATTGAAGGGTATTTGGTACATATTTCATATAACGTCCAACTATACCATAATGCTGCTTAATTTCTATATCTATGTCATTATTGTAACTCTTGTTTGGGTTAGAAGCCTATAAATAGAGGCCAAACATAAGGCATTTGAACTAAGAATGATATGTGAATGAGAAATGCCCCATTCCTTCCTCTTCTTATGTCTTGTCTTATTATCTCATATTCTCTCCATTTGTCTTCTTTCCTCTTATTTTTATAACACTATTCAAATTTTCCTTGGCTAAATCTTTAATACCTTAAAGAAGAAACTACAAATTCACTTTAAAAGTTTTCATTCTGGAGCAATTTTGTCCCAAAATTTTTTTCATATTCAAAATTGCTCTAAACTTTCAAAACTTAGCAATTTTACCATTTTCCATTAAAATATCAATGTTGATTGCTAACAAAATGACTTTGACCGTTAACGGTAAAGGATGAAATTGCTATGTTTTGAAACTTCCAAAGCTTTTGGGGAAAAATCGTTCTTAAGTGAAAACTTCCAAGGGAAATTTACACATTAACCCATATTGTACAATACTTATTTACCACATGCATATTTTATATTTAAAATGTTCTTTTATTTTTTTATATAATCATATAAGATCATTTCTAGTATACTTAATACAAATAAATTCAATAAAATAATCTTTATATCAATCTAGGGATTTTATATCACTATAACTTTAATTTTTTTAGCCTTAATGAAATTTCAATAAAATTTTTAAATTAAAAATAGGACTTAAAAATCCTTAAAAATACTTCTAACTCCATAAATTTATTTATAAGATTTTCTAAATTTTAAATAACACCCCAAAACCATAAGTATCTCATTTTAACTCATTTCAAAATTTTGGGGTGTAACAAAAGAAACATCCTTTGTTTCTTGCCATCTTATTTTTTGTCTTTCTGAATAATTTAAAATTTTTACATCCTTTTGAACAAACATCATTTCAAAAAAAATTTTATGTAAAAAAAAATTTGAACTTTTCCGTCGGAATTTCCGTAAAAAATATTTGACGAAATCACCGAGTTGGTAAAAATATTTTCTAACAGAATTTCGCCATAAACCCATCGGAAATATTTCCGACGGAAATTCTGACTCTTTTCTGTAGGAAATTTCAATAAAAAATAGACAGCTTTTTCTTGTGATGGTGCAATCAATGGTTATACTTATGTGTTTTTTTAATTTATCCACCAATATTAGGTGTTATTAGAAACCCAACTAATCCATTTAGTGGGAACGTAGGGCTATAATGTTGGAATTTCATGTCTAAATAATTCTCGTGACTTTATACCCATGGCTTCAACAAAAGACCTTAGTTAAGTGTCTTTTTTAAAGTTTAGAATGCAAACAGTTTTCATCTATAGTCTGGCTTGTTGATAGTTATTTTGTTTAATCAAGGTTTTTCTCTTTTAAAGTAGAATGCGAACAGTTTTTGCCTCTTTCAACAAGTGTTTTTCTCTTGTTGAGGCCTTTTTTATTTGTGAAAGTGAGAGGCAATACTATAAAAACACAAGCTTTTCAAAATTTCATTTTGATGCAATGGACTAATTTGAGATTATTGAAATTAAAATATCTTAAACACGATTTTAAAATTATAGGGTACTCTCTCCCATTTACAATATGCCCCTAGAAAACTTTTTTTAACAAAGGAATCAATTTCAGTGCTCATTAAAAAGTTCGAGCTATTGAGATCTAATATCGACGGTCGTTATATAATATTTTAACGTTTATGATTTTTAAATGAAAACTACATTTTGTTTTACAAAATGATAGTTAAGATGTTATCTTTATTTTAGATGTCGTATCATTAAAATAATTGTCATTTAAAATCATAAACTTTAAAATATTAAATCTGATCAATACTAATTACATATGAAAGGTTTCAAGTTGAAGAACGCCCCATGCTCATCTTTGTAATGAGCATTGAAATTGGTTTCGGCTAATAATGTACCCTCTCAGGACCACATTATAAGTTGTCAACCAATTTTTACATGAACCAATGAAATATAGTGTAATCTTTTATTATGGGTAGAATTAATGTGGTTTATCAATTTTACCCTTATATGATTTATTATACATTCGCACTCTCTCTTTTATTTACATTTAATATGCAAGAAAAAAAATGAAAATCAAATACTTATTTTCTTGACTTTTACGTATTACATATTATATTATGGATATGTCACATCAAGAATAATTAATGTTTACCACTCTGCTCCTATTTATAAGTTCAACTACCCCAAAAAATTTTATTTTTTATTACAAGTCCAGTTAGAGATTAATGTAAGTGTGGCTATTTTACCCCCTACTAAATGTAAAAAGTAACATATTTAATATTATAACTTTCACTTTTTGGTACTCCCTTGGTTCTATTTATAGCAGGGAAGAGAGAGAATGTTTCATTTGATCCTATTTATAAGTCACTTAATTTAATTTTTCATATGAACATACAATTTTACCCTTAATTTATTATATGTTGACTTTTTTCTGATGTGGTGTAGTGTATATTAAATAGGGGTAAAATTAAAAAGTTGTTAAATTCTAAGGCATAATTAATGAGGGTTAATGTTTTTATTGATCTGTGTGAAACATGCTGGAAGTGTCTTATAAATTGGACCAGAGAAGTATGTGAGAATTAGTTAAAGTGGACTTATAAATAGGAAAAGAGTAGTATTTATCAACATGAATTCCCGCAATTAATGTTTAAATGTAACTTCTTGTAATTTTCTCTATCATTCTTGACTTCAATTAATACGAGTAAAGTTTTTTAAAAATTTAATTTAAAGACAAGTTCAATTAGTTAATTACCATTTCTTGGTTTTAGATAAATTAACTACATTGATTTATATTCGGATTGAATGGAGTATTTATTTTAGAATTGGGCGAAGGTGCAAAAATAATACTCGTAAATTATCACATGTGTAGCTGACACTATAATAAAATATCGGGTGCAAAAATAGAACTCATAATTTAAAAATAGTACAAAATTGTTTTTCCATTAAAATGCGTTAATTACTGTTAACTCATTATGTAAAAAAATTTGTGAGACCCACAACTCAACTTAACATCCATTAACCCATTTTGATGGAAAAAAAATTTTATATCATTTTTAAATTATGAGTGATATTTTTATACTTAATATTTTATTATGATACCAGCTGTAAATTAGACAACAATTTATTAATAGTATTTTTACATATAACCCTTTAAAATTTCCCGTTAAAAAAAGTTGCCAGATACTGTGCCCCACTGATGGGAGTAATACGTAAAGGATGGTTAGGTTTAAAGCGGTGTGTCGTTCCCCCTGAAGGTCAATGCACGTGACTGTGAATATAGTTAAAGATGAAAACGTGGCGTCGCTGCAATTAACAGCGTAAGATGGCTGTCGTTATGGATCACAGAAGCGTCGTCAATTTGTCTTCAAGAATAAGACAAAACGTCAATGTCGTCTTGGGCTCGTCTCCAAAATAATTGGCGAAAACAAAAATATAGACACGTGACGACTCTGAATTCTGTTTGTCGTGATGTGAACGGCTCTGTTATTTATTTGAGCCCCGTTGTAATTGACCATGACTCATCACTCCCACTTAATATATTGGAAAGATACTGTCATCATTCATTTATTTAATACTCATTCCTGTCGTATTTATTATTTATTAGAAACAAATTTCTTTAAAAGATCATGTGAAAGTAATTAAATCTGTTTGAAATATACATCTTTTTCTAATATTATCTATATTTATAATGAGTTTATTAAGGGAGAGAAATATATCAACATTAATGAATATGAAAGAGAGTTAGGGGTAAAATAGGAAAAAATACATTAAATGATGAGAGAATACAGGATAAATTATTATATTTTGGACCAAATCAATTCAAATTTTGAGCTCTTATAATAAGGATCGGAAGGAGTATCTCATAAACTTAGATTAAATATATTAGTTTTGTTAGTTAAAATTGCATAATATTATCGGAACATCCAAACCATATACCTTTTTATTCCCTATTACTTGTTCATTATTAAGAAGTATCAACGGACATAATTTGGGTAAATGTTTAGAAAAATTAGAAAAATGTCTTATATTTAAGAACAACCTCACCTTCCAAAATAAGTCTTATATTTGGGAACAAAAAGAGTACTATGTACTATCTCTTTGTCCTTATTATAAAGGCTAATAAAGACGCGGGTTATGATTTAAAATATAATATCTCGATCAATTTTATATTTTATGCAGTGTTTTCTCCTCGTTTAGCTTATACTTCCCTCCTCTCATCCACATTCATAGCATTTATTTTGACTAGGGAAAATTACATTCTGGTCCCAAGTAAGGCAAATTATTACTCTAAGGTCTCTTGAAATCTCAAAATTATTACCAAGTCTCTAGGGACTTGAATGCAACAAAATAGAATTACTCTCTAAATTCAGTTGTTAACGAAGGCTTATGCAGTAGTTGTCAACGAAGGCCTATTCAGTTGTCAATGAAGGCTTGTTGAGTTGTTATTGGCGTTTATGACATTTCGCATCATACCCCATTAACAACTCAACAAGACTTCGTTGACAGCCGAATAAGTCTTCGTTAACAACTGAATACGATCAATAATAAACTAATATTTTGATGTAAGATGTATGTTAATATTACTAACCGTATTCAGTTGTTAACGAAGGCTTATTCAGTTGTCAACGAAGTCTTATTGAGTTTTTAATGGGGTTTAATAGGAAATGTGATAAACCGCATTAACAATTCAACAAGACTTCGTTGACAACTGAATATGTCTTCATTGACAACTGAATAAGCCTTCATTAACAACTGAATTTGGTGAGCAATTCCATTTTATTGCATTCAAATCCCTAATAATTTGAGATTACAAGGGACCTTAGAGTAATAATTTGTCTTACTTGGGACCCTACTGCAATTTTACCTTTTGACTATATCTATAGTGTTTTGGAAACACTACATGTGATGAAAAAAAAAAGCCATAGCGTTTTCAAAATGATACTGAATCAATATATTTTTCTTTGTAAAATAATCACTTTCTCAGGCTATTTTAAAAATTGTAAAAAAAAAAATAATCTACTATAGCATTTTCCCATGAAAACGCTACGGAAGCTAATTTAAAGAATGGTTAATACCATTTTTGTCCTTAAACTCTCTCTCTATTTTGGTTTAGATCCCTAAATTTTAAAGTCGGTGGTTTTAATCATTATATTAAACTTTCATTCAATTTTAGTTTTGTTTCCTGAACTTTGAATCGGTAGTTTTGATCTCTCAACTTTTGTTATATTTATAACTAATGGTCCTTGATTTTTCAGTTTTTTCTAAAGTTCAAGGACCAATGATTATAAATGACACAAAATTGCAGAACTAAAACCACTGATTTTAAATTTTATAGATCAAAACCATAATCGAGTGAAAATTTAAGGATCAAAACCACCTATTTTAAAGTTCATGGAACAAAACTAAAATCAAGAAAAATTCAAAGACTAAAAGTGGTATTAACCCTTGTTTTAATTATTTTCTGTAGCATTTTCGTGAGAAAAATCTATAGTAGATTAATTATTTTTTCAACTTTTAAATTAGAGAGATGAGTTTATACAAGATGCTAATTAAAGGGGCAATTGTGTGATTCTGTGATCGCTTACTACTCATCAAGCATTTTATTGATATTGAAGTTTAGGACGTACAAGTTAGGATGTTCATTAGGAGTTAAAAACGCCCAAATTTAGATAGTTCATATTTAATTTGGATAATTGGTATTCATATTTTTTAAAGAGCTATTTTATTGTGTATATAATGTGAACGTGAGAGTCTAAATTGTCATATAGCACAATGGTTCTTCCAACTCCTTTCTAATGTTGTGCAAATCCTGTTAGTGACAGCACCTGCAAATTAAAAAATTGTAGTTTGAGTGATGCCTTCAATGCACTTTTCTTAGGAGATATTGTGCAATCCTCTTGATATATTAGAAAGTTACACTCTATAGTATTAAGAAAACCCTTTCTATGTAAAGCAGGGTGACAGAACAATAGAAAGATAACCATGTAACTCAGTTAAAGAAAGATGAAAGAGGTCGGGATTGAGTTTAGTGTTGTCTTACCTCAGTCCTTGCTCACCGACCTCGGCGTTCTGACCACTTAATTTATGAC
Organism: Mimosa bimucronata; assembly: GCA_037074515.1. Classification (NCBI taxonomy): domain Eukaryota; kingdom Viridiplantae; phylum Streptophyta; class Magnoliopsida; order Fabales; family Fabaceae; genus Mimosa; species Mimosa bimucronata. Next base: position 25,562,108 of record CM073441.1, read on the forward strand.
CTCTACATATATTACCTTTAATAGGTAGAAACATGTAACCATTGAGTGGCAATAATGACTATTGATACCGGCTTAATGACAATTAAGACTGCATTACAAAACACAAATTAATGATAATTCAATGTAATAAAATATCTTTAATGTCTCGTCCATCAAAACATATTAAAGCTCCAACGGTCATTTCATAGACTCATCTTGTTAGCCTTTGTACTAACTCAAACCCACATTTTATTATATGTTATGATGTTCTTAATCTTGATTATATGAGACTTCTTTTTAAGACACACATACATAATCTAAAATATATCTTACATGTCAATTTTCCAAAAGAATATGATTTTTTAATTAAAAAATCACTAGTTATAAAAAAAAAAGGCCAATCCAAACTCACATCAATAAATGTGATATAAGGATCATTAACTTAGGTGTTAAGATTTTTTGTTTGACAATTGTTATTATTCGCTGACTGTTACAGCCATTTCATATCTATTATTTAAAAAAAAATGAGTTATCTTATTTACTATAGTATTATTTTGAAATATAAATATTAATATATACATATATACATCTATATAAAATCGCCAAGTTTTAGTGTGTCAAAAGTTATATATCGTCTTTTTTTAGTAGTATCAAAAAGTGATGAAATCAATCAAATTCCACCTTAAGTAACGTGTGTCAAAAACTGTTTATTAATTAGTTGCCGGCTGATGGCACTTGGGGTTTCATTTTCTTGTCTTTGGATTGATTTGGGAGTTTGTGAAAGTAAGGGATTGATTTGGGGTTTCATGATTTCTGGGTATCTAATTGCTTTTTTCTCAAAAGAATATTTTGATTTTATTAAGAGAATGTTTGGATTAGTTTTTAGAAAATAGCTATTAAAATGTTTTTTTCAGCTTTTTTTGAAAAAAAATGGAAAAAGCTGAAAAAAATGGTTTTAGATAAAATGAGAGTGTTCTGATAAATTTTATAAGAGTGCTTTTTTCTATGTATAAATTACTAAAAAGTACATAAGTTTAATATGTTGGGAAAGAGAGAGGATAAGGGCATTTTTCGGTAGATCAATATAATATGCGTAATGATTGCATATTTCTAACTCATACTCTGCGTAAAAGTGGAAAAAATGACTTTTTCCCAAACCTAGATTTTAAACTCAAAACCAAGGTAATTAAACCCGGACCGGAGCCTAGACCGGCGGAGGTAGTGGGTCAAGGGTTAGTGGGTCAGCTCGTAATTAACCCGGGAGCCAGACCAGTGGGGAATAAAAAATTAAAAAATAATTTAGACTCTCATTATTCCATTAAATACTAAATATTAAATTTTTTTTGCCAACTAACTAAATATTAGTTCACTGCCTTAAATCACTAACAAAATATCATATACTTATCCAACATTCCTGGCAATTTATTTGACATATTGACATTATAGCATCAATCCACTATCAAATGATATCAAAATCAATAATCACTAAATATTCTTCACATAATAATTATCAAAATAGATAAATGATCATAAAATATTCATACTCATAGTACTTTAATCATTAAACTAATAGTTATTACCATTATAATTGTCATTAATTTCAATAAATATTGCTTTCTACTATTCATACAAAAAAATATTTTTTTTTTTTTTAAAAAAAAGCAACCCACTAAACCACCGGGTCAGTCCCGGGTTGCACCGGGTTAGCCGGGTCAGCCCCGGGTTGCGCCGGGTCAATAAGACCCCGGGTCAGCATCCAACCCGGCCCGGTCTAGTGCCCGGGTTGGCGGGTTACGGGTCAACCCGGCCGGGCCGGGCCGGGTTTGATAACCATGCTCAAAACCATGATTCAGAGGAAATTTTTTTTTTTTGGTCTCATATTTAGGTGCTTTTTTTTAAACTTAGGTACATCGTTGACAAGAAAATATGTATACAATAAATCCAGATACTCTATTATGCACATAAAATATACTATACTTATGACACTTTGTTATTTTGTAATCCTACTTTCTTTCTTTTTTGAAAATTCTTTTGTAATCCTACTATGCATGATTGCAGTATTACGAAAATCACTCTTCAGAGATATAGTACTGGTTCCAGCGAAAAAAATAGATTCCATCGAAAAAAAAAAGAAAAAGATATAATATTGGTCAACAAGTCTAACTTGATTTTTAGTCATTCAGTGCCTATTGGCTCGTAGTTGGAGCATTAAAACGAAAATGGCACAATTGCTTGGCATTAAATTTCCCTCGCCTAAATAAATATGTAGCCACTTACTTTCATTGATAGCCATGGAAATTCTGCTAAAAATCCAAAAGAGATAAATGAAAAAAAGTATTAACGGTTCACCAAAAATAGAAAATTTTAGCCACGAAATTTAGTAAAAAAAAAAAAAAAACTTTATTCCATCGCTGATTCTGGTACAAAAAAATTAATGATAGGAATTATCTGATTAAATTTTTTTGTCACTACCCTTCATTAAATTTTGTTACAAAGTATTTTTAAGATGGAATAAATAATATTTTTGTCTCTAATTTTTATCACAAAATATATTGTGACGGAAATTGGTGATAGTAAAATACTAAAATTCAGTTACTCTTTGTCGTTAATCTGTCACTAAATTCTATTGTTGATTAGATTTCGTCGCAATACTGCTATAGTGCAATAGAATTTATCAACTAATATCTTACCAAAACAAAATATAATACCTCACCTAAACTTTCTGTAATAAAAAATATATATTAAAATTATATATATAAATATATATATATAAATGAAATTGGGAAATTACGGTAAGGTCTCAACGAAAAATTTTAATCACCCAAAAATTGTTAACAATTGAAGAGCATGCAATAAAAATTGACAAATTCCAATATAAACAATAACCATAGATTTTTGTTGGCAAAAACAAAAAAAAACCATAGATTTTTGCTGCTCAATTGTTATTAGAATTTTTCATTATTTAAATATCTTTTTTAGACCTCGTAATAAGTCTCCAAAAACGTTTGCCAGCCACTTCTCCGATCCAAACAATTCCAACATAGACACATATCATCAATATTGAGTGAATTACTTTCTTTTTCTTCATTTTTTTGAAACTTCTCCGTCAACTAATGGCCACAGAGGTCACTACATATTTTGGCTTTCTATTTTTCCTTCTCACTTTCAATTTTTCATCATTTGATTCTTCCACAACTTGCCTCTTCACCCTCTTCTTGTTTTAAACATCCACATAATCACTTTGTTAATTCTTTTCTTGTTTTAGTAAAACATTATTACTCTAGTTTTGATCATTATATCAATAATAAACTTAATTATAATCTCATATATTATACTCGGGCGTAGTTAATTTGAATTTACTTAATTTATTAATTTTATATACAATTTCACATTCTTGGGATAATATAACATTTATGCTTTAAAACGTGCTAATCTAATAAAGAAATAAGGGACTATTGTTCAATTATAAAATATCAGAGAAGTTGAAAGTAACTTTGAAAATGATCAGATAAATAGGAGCTAGCTAGACTATGATTATCCTATACTATTTTGTGGGTTTAGATATTTTTTTCTTGTATAATACACAGGATAGGATAGGTAGTAAAATCAAGGTAATCAAACCCGAAGCAGAGTTTGGATTGGTAGAGGTGGTGTCAAGGGTTAGTAGGTCAGATCGGAGTCAACCCACAAGCCAGACCGGTGGGAAATAAAAAATTAAAAAATAATTTAGACTCACTACAAAAGAAAGGTCTGTTTGTCACGGTTATTAAAACTGTGACAAATGTATGCAATTTGTCACGGTTTTGTGGCAAAACTATGACAAAAATAGGAAAATAAAAAATTTGACAAATTTGTCACGGTTGTAGGAAGACAACCGTGACAAATGTGATGCGAAGCTTCCCGCCACATAGAGGGAAACGCTTTGTCACAGTTTAGAACTCTAAAATAGTGACAAAGTTTATTTTTTTTTATTTTTTAAAACATAAAAACTTTGTCACGGTTTTTGAAGAGAACCGTGACAAATAATTTAAAAATTTTAAAAAAGTTTTTATGCTTTAAAATTTTGTCACGTTTCTTTTAAAAAAAACCGTGACAAAAGTTACGTTTGTCACGGTTTTTTCAAGAGAACCGTGACAAAATGTGTACGAATTGATTAGTTTGTCACGGTTCTCTTGAAAAACCGTGACAAACATATCTTTTGTCACGGTTTTTTTAAGAGAACTGTGACAAATAATTGTAAAATTAAAAAAAAAGTTTTTATGTTTTAAAATTTTGTCACGGTTCTCTTAAAAAAACCGTGACAAACGTATTTTTTGTCACGGTTTTTTAAAAGAATCGTGATAAAATGTGTACGAATTTATTAGTTTGTTACAGTTTTTTCAATTAGAACTGTGACAAACTTATTTATTTGTCAAACTTCTTCCAAAACCGTGACAAACTTACTTATTTGTCACGGTTTTTTTTAAAAAACCGTGACAACAAGTGTACAGAATATAATTCTTTTTTTCTTGTAGCGACTCTCATTATTCCATCAAATACTAAATACTAATTCTGTTTTTTTTTGCCAACTAATTAAATATTAGTTCACTACCTTAAATCACTAACAAAATATCATATACTCATTCAACATTTCTTACAATTTATTTGACATATTGACATTATAGCATCAATCGACTATCCACTAACACCAAAATCAGTAATCACTAAACATTCTCCACATAATAATTATCAAAACAGATAAATGATTACAAAATATTCATACTCATAGTACTTTAATCACTAAACTAATAATTATTACTATTAAAATTGCCATTAATTTCAACAAATATTGTCTTATACCATTCATGCAAAAAATTATTTTTTTCAAACAAAAAGCCAACCCACTGACCACAGAATCACCCTGGGTTGTGCCGAGTCAGCCCTGGGTTACTCAGGGTCACTGGGACCCCGATTAGTATCAAGCCCGGACCGGTTGAGTAGCCGGGTTGGTAGTTTACGGGCTGACCCAACCGGGTCGGGCCGAGTTTGATTACCATGAGTAAAACAAAGAACATACATGCATAAGAACTCATCAATTAAGGTTGATTAAAAAGTAATATATATTTATCCTTATCTGATAAGTAAATTTTTTTTACCAACAGTTATAATTAATGCAAAGAAATAATTAGAGTAACAATAAAAAAGATTATTGAAATTTTAAATAGTTTAAAAATATAATTTATACTCTCTATGTTCATAAATATAGGATCTAGTTGACTTTTTTTTTTGGAAAATCCTAAGAAAGTTAAGTAAGTTACTTAAAATTTGATCTGCCTAAATTTTTTTAAAACTTGTTTATTTGACTTATAAGCTAGCATACAATCTACTGATACAAAAAATACATTATGATTAAGTAGCTCATTTAACTTCCTTAATCTCTAAAAAAAAAGTCAAGTAAAAATGAGTTGACCTACTCAAAATATTGCAAATTTATTAAATCGATCTGGCCTTCGGAATTGAGTCAAAGGGTTCAATCAATTATTTTATACTCCTCTGATCCTATTTATAGGGTAGAAAGAAAATATTTCATTTAATCATATTTATAAGTCACTTAATTTAATTTTTCATATGAATATACAATTTTACCCTTAATTTATTATATGTTGAATTTTTTCTCATGTGGTATAGTGTATATTAAATAGGGGTAAAATTGAAAAGTTGAATTTTAATGCATAATTAATAAGGTTTCAAATTTTCCTTGGTCTATGTGAAACATGCTGAAAGTAACTTACAAATAGGATCAGAGAGGAGTGTAAGTGAAGAAGTTCATTTACAATTAATTATTTATTGTGCAATCTTAAAATTATTTTTAATAAAAGTCATTAGTTAAGGAGGTTGATTAATTAGATATAAAATTTAATAGTATTAATTAGAAATATTAAATAAATAATAACACTTTAAAATACAACATGCTATAATCAGTATAATGATAAGAAGGGAAGGGAGTAGTACATTGTTGATATCTGAACCATACGATATTTTATATTATATATTACTTTAAGAATATAATAACAATATATCAACATCGTCCACTTGTGTAGCAATAGCCGCCAGATACCTGGTTCCCTACTGCTACTGGACACTCTGCTTATCAGCATGAGTTAATTATACTCCTCTGGTCCTAGAAGACTATATGGCTATCCAGATCAAATCTAAACATAGTTAAGATGTTATTTATTAAAATATTTTTTTTTAAAAAATCAATGGTTTTGTAGTCAAATGGCATGAAAACTACTCCCCATAGCTAGGAGATGGTAGGTTTGAATTTGATACGGCTGAAAACTTCTGGAGGCTGTTGTATGGCCTTTAACTCTTAAGAAAGAAGTTAATTTCAACTGTCTAAATCTTATGAACCTGATTAGGTCTTCCTATTCAATAAAGTACTCCTACCGGTCCTAATTATAAGATCACTTTCACTTTTTTAACTTTTTTTTCAGTCTAAAAAAAAGTAGTTTCAGTCCCAAAAAAATCTAGTGGTCTAATTTGCTTCCTTAACTTCCACAAAAAAAGTCAAAGTGATCTTATATTTAGGACCGAGGGAGTATTGCGCAGCAGGCAATTGGCCAGGTCATATACATCGATTATCAAACATGCCACGTGGCAATCAATGGTAGTCATCAATGATATTTTTTGATCCATACGATATTTTACATTTGCTGTCAAAAAAATAATTGAATTTATATCCTCCACTATTGTATTTAATAGCCATGACCTAAGGCAGGAACAAGCTCATGTAACAAAAGCTCTTACCCAAGAGAGTGAGAGACAACACACACACACACACACACACACAAAAACAGAGAGTTAGAAAGAGAGAGATGGGTTCCATAGGTGAAGAGAAGAAGCCTCATGCAGTGATGATTGCATATCCAGCTCAAGGTCATGTGAGCCCTATGATGAAACTTGCCAAGCTTCTTTACTCCAAAGGCTTCCATATCACCTTTGTCAACTCTGAGTTCAACCACAAGCGCTTGCTCCGAAGCAGAGGGCCCCACTCCCTCGACGGCCTACAAGACTTCCGGTACGAGACCATACCGGACGGCCTCCCTCCCTCAGACGCCGACGCCACCCAACATGTCCCTTCTCTATGCCATTCCACTAGCACCACTTGCTTTGACCCTTTTCTCAAACTCCTCCGCCGGATTCAGAGCGCCGGAGATGTGCCTCCGGTGACATGTGTCGTCTCCGATGGGACCATGAACTTTGCCGTCAAAGCTGCTAATGCTTTGGGGATTCCTAGTGTCATGTTTTGGACTGCAAGTGCTTCTGGCTTTGTAGGCTATGCTCAGTATCAATATCTTGTTGACCAAGGCCTTGTCCCACTCAAAGGTACTTCAATTCATTCTTAATTTGCTTTTATTTTCTTTCTCTCTTTTTCTATTGTTTATGATCTTATGTGTCATTGATCTCATCCATATTTGATGTTGTAGAGGTTCTGTAGTTTTTTCTCGTATTTTTTTTAACTGTTCCATATTTGATACTCTTCCGTCCCTTATTATAAGAGCCAAATAGGTAAAATCACACAAATTAAGGCAGTAGTTGAGAGAGATAAATATGTCTGAAATAATTTTGTTTTCTCAAGTTTACCCTTATTTATATAAGACAGAGAAATGTGATAATAGCGTTATAAATGAGTATGAAAGAGAATGTGAATAGAGAGAATAATGATGGGTAAAATGGGAAAAAGTTCATTAAATGCTTTGACAAATTTTGATAGGCTCTTATAAAAAGGGACAAAATCGTTCAAATTTTTTGCTCTTATATATAGGGATGGGGGGTACTTATCTGGTCCAATTTATAAGACATTTCCAACATGTTTCACACAGACCAAGGAAAACCTTAAATTTTATTAACTTTACATTAAAATTCAACAATTTTTTTAATTTTACCCCTATTTAATATACACTATACCTCATGAAAACAAAGTCAATATATGATAAATTAAAAGAGGGGTAAAATTGTATATTCATATGAAAAATTTAATGAGGTGACTTATAAATATGACCAAATGAAACATTATCTCTCTGCCCTATAAATAAGACCAGAAGAGTATTGAAAAATTGCACTAACGGTCCTATTCAAATAATATTGGGGAATGACATAAAACTATTTTTTGAATTTCAAAATCCCATATAAGTACTTTGCAGTTGTTAATATCTATACTTAATTAGTTAATGCATTTATTCAATTAGTTAAATTCTCCTATATAAGATTTTAAAATTTACAAGGTATTTTTCTATCATTTTCCCAAAAATATTTTCATAGAAGACTTATTGGGGAGTTGATTCTGCTCTAAATATAAAATATACTTCTCATTTTGTTACTTTTTTTATTAAATTACTCTATTAATACTTCATCTATAATGTTCAAGTAAGAGAGGGAGGTTGAAAATTAAGGAAAATAAAATAAGGTGTTTCAAAAAAAAAAAAAAAAGAAATAGCTATCCCTCTATCCATATTTATAGCTCTTATTGTGAATAAGTTTGTCCATTTTTACCCATTTTACTCATTCATTAATTCATTTCATACATTCTCTTTCATTATTTTTCTTATTATTACTCTATCTCTATCTCTCATATTTATAAACAATGGCACTTTTAAAAAAATGAATACATTTATAGCACATTTATCATGTTTAACTAATTTAAACTATTATTCAGTAAAAAAAACTAATTTTAACTATTTTCTTAAAATAATGCAATTTGGTTAAAATGATGTTACATATAGAGATGGAGAGATCACGTTATAAAAGATTTAAATAACATCATTAATATCATTAAATTAGGTACCAATATTTAGGCCTAGAGGCAATATCTACAAAATCTTAAATAACATCATTAATAAATATTTAACCCTAATATTACTAAATCAAAAATCAGTTTATAAATTAGATAAATTGGTATAAACAAAATTATAAATATCAATATTTTAAATTGATTTGTTATGCTTTTTTAATCTCTCCATGTAAGTCAACTTGATATCATATTAAAAATAGAAAATAGTAGTACTACCTTAGCTTGTAGTCTTGTTTTGTAAAATTTTACTTGTGTTTAATTAATTTCTAATGTGTACCCACATACAGATGAGAGTTATGTGACGAATGGATTCTTGGAGAAGAAAGTGGATTAGATCTCAGGAATCAACAACCTCAGATTAAGAGACATCCCAAGCTTCATCAGAACCACCGATCCAAATGACATCATGCTTAACTTCTTCATCAAAGAAGTAAAAGCAGCCCATGAAGCAACCATGATCATCATCAACACCTTCAACGAATTTGAACAAAACTCACTCCAATACCTTTCGTCCATTTACTCTCCTCCCATCTTCACCATTGGCCCTCTCCCTCTCCTTCTCAAACAAATACCTCACAACCACAACCTCATGTCGTCCATTGGCTCCAACCTCTGGAAAGAAGACACTCATTGCATCCAGTGGCTCGATTCTCAACCCCCCAACTCCGTCTTCTATGTCAATTATGGCAGCATCACCACCATGACATCTGACCAGCTTGTCGAGTTCGCATGGGGACTCGCAGATAGCAAGTACAGATTTTTATGGGTGGTTAGGCCCGATTTAATCGAGGGCGGGTCAGTGATCTTCTCAAAGGAGTTTGAGGATGAGACTAAAGAAAGAGGTCTTATAGTAAGTTGGTGCAACCAAGAGGAGGTGTTGAATCACCCTGCTATAGGAGGATTTTTGAGTCATTGTGGGTGGAACTCAACGTTGGAGAGTGTTTGTGCCGGGAAACCGATGGTGTGTTGGCCATTTTTCGCAGAGCAACAGACGAATTGCCGGTATGCGTGTGTGGAGTGGGGGATGGGGATGGAGGTGGGGCCGGTGGTGAAGAGGGAGGAGGTGAGGAGGATGGTGGTGGAGGTGATTGAGGAGTCATCAGAGAAGGGGAAGGAGATGAAGGAGAAGGCTTTGGAGTGGAAGAGGAAGGCAGAGGAGGCCACTAGGCCTGGTGGTTCTTCTCATCAGAATCTAGAAAAGGTTCTTGATACTTTGCTCAAGAACTTTAAGTCTACTTGCTAAGGGATGGTTTAGTTTTGGTTAATGCAATCCTCTATAAAGGTTATATAAATATGACCACTTAATATATTTGCAATAAGCACTCCGTATTATGTAGTGTTGTTAGTTATGATGTGCTTGAATAGAGTAAGAAGTTATTTTATATATTCTTATTAGGTTGATATAATATTTAGTCCTTGAAATTTGCCTCTATTTTGGTTTTGATCCTTCAAGTTTCAAACAATAAGTTTTAACATGTAGAACAAAGATGTGGCAGTTAAATTTTTTTTCCCAATGTTGCTCTCCTTAATTACAACAAATTTTGGCATGGATTTTTAATTTCTGCACGATACTTTATTATGATCATTAATTTTAATGAAGGCACTACAAAAAAAATACATCATTAGTAACGGTTTTTTTGTCACTGTTACCCATAACTGTGACAAATATTTGGAATTTGTCACGGTTAGATCAAAAAACCGTGACAAACCTTTTTTTAAAAAAACAAAATATATATTGTAACGGTTTAAACCGTTACTAACATCTAGTAACGGTTCGATTTAGACCATTTCGGCCGTGACAAACCACTTTGTCACGGTTTAAACCATGACAAACGACAAACCATACTTTGTCATGGTTCAAACCGTGACAAAACAAACCACTTTGTCACGGTTTAAACCATAACAAAGTAATTTGTTACGCTTGATAAAGCCTCCTATATAAACCCCCTTCCCCTTACATTTCACATACTCTTCTCCTCTCTATCTTCTCTTCTCTTTTTCCTCTCATCCGGCTTATATAAGTCTGATTCATTTTTTAGGTGATTTCATTTTAAACCAGTTATCTTATTTATTGGGTTATAATTTTTTTTATTTTTGTTGCCGGGTGTCTATTTTAGAATAATGAGAAATATTATTCTAAATAAAAATACGATATGTGACAGATAGTTTAATAGTTTATGTAATTCTAAATAAAAATACGATCTTATTCTAAATATTATTTTAGAACAAATATTAATCATTTAATTTAGAAAAAAAACCCCAAGGTAAAACTTGTCACGGTTTAAACCGTGACAGATATCTGTCACGGTTTAAACCATGACAGAATATTGTCATGGTTCTAAGAACCGTGACAAACGTATTGTCAAACCCATGGTTTTAACTATGACAAATCAACATTTTTTTGTAGTGAGGGTAGAATTGAAAAGGTACATATTTTTTCACAAAAATATTAGTAGTTTTCAGCATTTAACAATAGAGAAATTAGTTAACTTCACCTTATAATTAGAATCGAAGAGAGTATTCATTTACAAATAATTTTCCACTTATATAAATCAATTTTGCCTGCAATCAATCTATCTTCCATTTTGAAGGCTGGGAACAATTTGGTTACAAATAATGTACCTTTGTACCATTTGACTGACTTGACGGCTAAGATATTTTTGCACCAATTTTAAAATTATCACGTGTCTTTTACTCCTAAAAAATTTTAATGATCAATTTTCATGTGTACCTTCATGGGTATGAGGAAACAATTCATGAACACTTGCACCTTAACCCCAGCCCTTTCCGAATTAGGGAAATTATATGAATTAATACTTTATATATATTTTTTCAATTGATGGTAATTACTAATTAGTGAGCCATGCCTTATGCCTAAGTGTCTAATTGAAAAGAACAATTCCCTATATTGTTTTATTGAAAAGTACACTTGAATTTGCAGAAGTCCCATCCACCAAGGAACAAAATTAATAAGAAATTGATGGCGATGGCGTATAACCCTTGGAGGCTTGGACCACATGTTAGGGCCAACAATTAAGTACTATTTTGATTGATTGAAAAGGATCTTCGAAACAATATAAAGGCATGGCATGAAATTATTCTTGCTATATACCTTAACTCCTTAACTTAAGGATAAGAAGCATAGGTTATTGGGAGAAACAAATCCTAAAAGCTACTACAACAAGAGTCCTTGAGAGAACCAAACTCAAAGCCTTATAAGACTTTTGCTTCAAGGACTTTTCTAATGTGGGACTCATGCCATAAACTTGATCACCTCATGCTCATGCTCATTACTATCTTCAATCATGCCTACTTATAATCGAGATAGGAGCCTAAATTTAAAGAGAAAAAGCAGTAAATTTCGCTTTTTATTGATCTAAGTTTAAATGAGTACACTTGTTATTTAATAAACCAGTTAGGCCTACACTTGTTATTTTATAACCATGTTACATGGGTCCGGATTCTCTCCTTTTCCTCCCTCTCCTTTTCCCTCCTTTTCCTTTTAACACCATTGGATCTTTGATCCAATAGTCCAGATTTAATGTTTTTATAAAAATAAATATAATTATAATAATACTTAAAAATCTCATAAATAAATTTGATCCGTCAAAATTTTAAACAGCTCACAACTGTAATAAAAAAATGAAAAATAAAATCTAAATTTATAATAGTAGTTTATAGTTGTGAACAATTTACACCAAAATTTTGACAGATCAAATTAATTTATGAAATTTTAAATATTATTATAATTATATTTATTTTTATAAAAACATTAAATCTGGACCATTAGATCAAAGATCCAATGGTGTCAAAGAAGAAGATGAGCGAAAAGGAGAGGGAGGAAAAAGAGAAAATCCTCTCCCATGTTACATGGAGTAGGCCAAGTATTATACTACTTGGGTGGCTATTTAATGTTTTGGATCAGATGCTGAGCACCTTCAACCAAGCTGCTTACCACTTGAGCAGCAGGCAGAATTTCCTTTATGAGACCAACACCTTCTCCTGCATACATCGCCATGCTCTCCAGGTCCCCTGTAGTCGACACGTTTGGCACTGTTCCGGCAAATCGCCGAATCTCTTTCTCCTGTTCGACGGAAAATGTGGGATTGAGCAGAGTAGAGCAGTTTACAAGAACGCTTCAACAAAATGTGATTTTTCAACATTTAAATAACATGTAAAATCGATGCTGGAATATGCTCTAACCACACAACTAGCCTAGGCTTTACACAAAAAATGATATTCATTGGCAACATATGTTAAATTCACCTAGTTTTCCTCTCAAATTAGAATAAATCACCGTGTGCCCTTGGAGTGTCACTGTCAACCAGTGAGTGATACACTCTAAATCATCTCAGGTCCTAATACTGGTTAAGTTTTTTTTCTCTTAAACCAAAATACTTACTTGAAATATGATTTTTTAAAAATAAACAAAAAATAATAACAAAAGGTTATCCCAACGCAAGGTTTTACTTTATAAAAGTAATGAAATTAAAAAGAAAACCAATAATACCCCCCAGAGTCCAAATTAAACTACATGGATTTTGATCTCTATCACATAATCTGTAGGCCCTAAATTTTCATCCTAGGTTAAGTCCTCCCATGTAACATCAAAAATTTGTTAATTTTTAATTTTCTCTTAATTATTATTTATATTTATCTTTGTTTTCACATATGATTAGTAAAGGGTATTTTGGGTAGATTTAAGGCCATCTTAATTTTATGCAATCAATTTAGGGCAACCACCCTTACAAATGAGTGTTATAGGTGCCTAACATTTTTCCTAGGAATAATTGATACGTGAACTCTTTTCTCTTATTCCAGGCCATCTTTTGATCTAAATATTACCCACAATTCTCCTCTAAAAAAGTTTGATGGCAACTCTGTTAGTTTTTATTTTTTGCTTTGAAAGTCATAATTCCAATGTGACTGTATCTTTTATTAATAATAATTATCCATATTCTAGTAAAGAGCATTAAAGCTATTTTTCATCTTCAAATCCCTCTGCTTATTTCGTTTTTCATTCAATTCTATGTACCAAATGAGTGCAAAGGATCATCAATTCATACATGCTAAAAGGGTAGAAGCGTATACATGCTGAATGCTATAGAAATATGCACAAGTAGAAACCTTACCAATCCATTAATCTTTGAATGGCCAATGACGGGCTGGTTGGTTTCATTTTCATGGGGTGGAAGAAATCTCCAATCATTGAAGAAAGGTGTCAGCAGCACACGCTGAGGTGCGCCCGGCCAAATACATCCGTGAACTCAGTTTCATCAAGCTCAACCAATTTCCTCTTGTATGTGGGGTAAGCGTAGCTTTCCTTAGTAGCTACTCCCTCCGGTCCTAAATATAAGATCATTTTGACTTTTTTTGTGTAAGTTAAGGAAGCAAATTATAACACTAAATTATAACATATGTCATATGAAATTAGATTATAGGTTAGTTTATAAGTAGAATAAATTAGTTTTAAGGAAAAAATGTTTTTTTTTTTACTGAAACTACTATTTTTTTGGACTGGAAAAAAAAGTCAAAGTGGTCTTATAATTAGGACCGGAGGGAGTACAAACCTGAAAGTAAGACTTCCAAGTATAAATACATTTAAGAGATACAACAGTTGCAGATATAAGTCAAATTTAAACTGAGATTATCATTCAAGCAAAGTAATAGTGTTGGGGGCTATCTTATGTTCCAATCCTTGTCAACTAAAATGAGTCTTGATTTCATCACGACTCATACAAAACTTTTCCTCTAACTCATGAACTTACCGATACTGATACAAAGCTATATATTATAACATCCAGTTTTTCTGATTCAGCAGTTCAATATGTGCTATGATCTATCGATTATGAATGTTGTTAAGATCCTTCCATTTAATAGTACAGTTCTTCTGGGAAAAACGACCTTAGAAAGGTTATAAACCGATGGGGTGATTAAGTTGAGAACAGGTTAAGTATTGAAGAATGAAGTAAAGCATTTCCTTTGGCTCATGTATTGTCCCCAGCCAAACTGTAGCGATCTTAAGTCAAATATTCAAAATGTGAATTCATTATGAGACCTCACAGGGAACCATGTGTGATTTTAAATTCTGCGGTTAGCCTTTGGAAAAAATATACATAGGAACCATGTTTAGCATGCTAAGAGATGCCTGCTAGAATATTCAAAATATGTTTAGCGTGCCTTGGGCACCAATGCCAGGGCAGCAATATATCCTCGTGCATCCACAATTCCTCCTGCTGCAATAACAGGTATGTTTCTGTCTCCAACAAGATCAACCACCCGAGGCACCAATGCTATTAAAGATTGCTGGAATTAGATGCAGAATAAGATAGCAACAAATCAGTTCAAGCCTCGTTAAATTCTCCAATTTTACTATTTTAGAGGAGAAAACCCATGATACCATGTGGTCCAACAAAACCAAAAAAAAAACGACCGAAGTGTGATGGGTTTCCTAGGACACTGAAAAATGGGACTATTTTCTCTCTTGGAGTAAAACAGAGATGGATCCACTGTAGGGATACTTGATTATATACAGTACAGTTGAAGAGCTAGAAGAATATATGAAAAGGGAAAAAATGATTCTTATACATATTTCTACTCCTCTTTATTATTCTCTCTCTGGGTACTTGGCCATATGATTGCAGAAAATCCAACTTCAAGGAAATCAATGATGACATTGCGAGTAATAAATACAAAAAATACTTGAAGACAATATCTGAGTTCAAACAATATTCGCTTCAATAACAATTAAAGAGAATCTTTTCTAATAAAAGCATCTTAAGAAAATCATCATGTGCTAACAGGACAGTTTAGCAATGAAGAGGCTCTTCAATACATTATTTCCTAAGAACTAAGAATATTATAGAGCTGCAGAGAGATTGAACTAAAGAGACACAATACTAAGCTTATCATGAAGGCTTTCAGAAAATTATTCAATTACAGGACTTATTTTATACCAGCAATTGTATTTGTATCTAATGTTATGGTAAACTCTATAAACTTACATATGCACAATAAAGTATATTACGAATTATCGTAAAATTGTTCGTATACTTAAGAATCAGGATAAGGCTGCACACCTGACCAATGGTATGACCACTAGCTTCCCTTCCTTGTACAATTATTCCATCCACACCTGCTTCAATTGCCTTCTTTGCTTCTTCTACGCTCCCAACCTCCAATAGGATTACAAGTAACAAATCAGATTCTGATATCAGTAAAAGCTAAGCAACCACATAGTATGCAATAAAAAACTACAATCAGAGACCAACATGCCAGAATAGAAACACACAATCTTTAATTAAATTCATACCAGAGGTCTCCAAAATCACCTAGTTTCTTGCTCCAATTTTCACTTTTCAATTTCTTTCAAAAGGAAAGAGAGATTAGATGGCATCCAACTCAAACATCATGGACATGGTATAATCCCATTTGAACATCACACGGAATATAAAACTCGTAAACTCGTGTTCTAGCGAGGGGAAGAAATTATCATTGCATTTTCCACGAGGAAAATGCATATTTTCATGCTTTTTACTATGCTCAGATATTAACCAAAATTTGGAACGTTTGAAGCATAAAATTTGTTAAACTTCACTTATTGCAGAGAATTCAAATCCAAATTAACTATGTACACTAAAAAAATAACAGACTTTCAGCGGCGACTAAAAGTCACCGCTGAAAGTCCCCCTTTCGCGCGACGCCGCTGAAAGTGGACCTTTCCGTGGCGACATAAAATAGTCGCCGCCGAAAGGGGGACTTTCAGCGGCGACTTTTTTAGTCGCCACCGAAAGGCATACCTTCTGGGGCGACTTTTGTGTTGGTTGGACCTTCAGTGGCGACATTATAAAGTCGCCGCTAAAAGGGGGACTTTCGGCGGCGACAATAGTCGCCGCTGAAAGTCATGTATTTTATTTTTTAAATAATACTAATAAATATTGCTTTTTTATTTTTATATAAAATATTTAAAATTTTAAAATGTTAAATAAAATATTTTATCATGAAAAATAAAATAAGGTAATATTTTAAATTTTTATTTGTTATTAAATTTATAGTAAATACTTTAATTTAATTAAAATTAATGATAAATCAAATAATCTTATAAATGAATAAAGAATAATAATTTGTAAATTAATAAAATTATATCAACTATACAACCATTTTAATTTATTAAAAATGAATATTATATTATTAAAGAAACATTTATATTATATTTTATCTCTATATATTGAATATTTAAAGTGAGACTTTCAGCGGTGACTTTATAAAGTCGGCACGGAAGGGGACCTTTCAGCGGTGACATATAAAGTCGCCGCTGAAAGTCATATAGTTTATTTTTTAAATAACATTAATAAATATTGTTTTTTACTTTTATATAAAATATTTAAAATTTTAACATGTTAAATAAATTATTTTATCATGAAAATAAAATAAGGTAATATTTTAAATTTTTATTCATTATTAAATTTATTGTAAATAATTTAATTTAATTAAAATTAATGATATATCAAATAATCTTATACATGAATAAAGAATAATAATTTTTAAATTAATAAAATTATATCAACTATACCAACATTTTAATTTATTAAAAATGAATATTATATTAATAAAGAAACATTTATATTATATTTTATCTCTATATATTAAATATTTAAATGAATAAATAAATATGTATATAAATAAATATTAAATATAGGTAATATGATAATATATTTATATTATAATAATATATGTATTTAAATTAATATATTAAATATATGCATATAATATTAGTGTGTGTGTGTGTGTGTATGTGTGTGTATATATTTAATTTTGTAGTAATATGATGGAAGGTCATCACAGCTCAACTGGTAGAAGCTTCACACAAGAACAAAGTGGTCATGGGTTCGAACCTTAGGAAGGCACATTTGAAGGAGAAATAAAAGGTAATGAAGTGGCGCGATGTGGTATAGAATGATGATGTGGCACATGACAAGTGGCAGGAGGGTGGATGATGTGGCACATGTGGCAAGTGGGTGGGGTGGTCACCACGTCATCAGCCATGTGGCCATAGGATGCTGATGTGGCTTTATTTTTTTAATTTTTTTTGCCACTTTCAGCGGTACCTTTGGTGGCGACTAAAAATGTCGCCACCAAAAGGGTTATTTTTTTTTATTTTTTTTTCGCCACTTTCAGTGGCGACAAATGTCGCCGCCAAAGGGTACCCGTTGGCGGCGACTTAAACTGTTGCCGCCAAAGGTAACCCTTTCGCGGCGACAAAGGCAACCCTTTAGCGGCGACAAATGTCGCCGCTGAAAGTCGACTTTCAGTGGCGACTCAAAAAGTCGCCGCCAATACTTTCGGCGACGGTCACATAGGCGGCGACCTGGTGGCGACAAAAAGTCGCCGCCAAAGACCTTCAGCGGCGACTTTTTATGTTTTCAGTGGCGACTTTTGTCGCCGCCGAAAGTGTAATTTTTTGTAGTGGTATTAGAGGGATACTGAAATAAGTTAACAAGATATAAACATGAATAACATTTCCAAGTAATATTTGCATAAAGGAAGCACTACTATTAAGACAGATGGAAGGAATTAGCTACTTACTTGGGGAACAATCTTGACCCCAGCAGAATGAACCTTAGTCACCAATTCCCTTGAAATTTCACCCCAAGAAACTTTCAAGACTGCCACTTTTTCTTCCAAAATGACCTTCAAGTTCTCATGGGGAAATTCTAGAACAACACCAACCCCAAACGACTTGTCATTTAAGGTCCTAGTCTTCCTTATGACCTAGTTGCAAAAGGAAAAATTGAAGCATAAAAAACAACATGCCTAGAAATGTAGATGTGGCCAGTAGCACTAAGACATTTCGAGCCTTTGTGATTAGGTGCTGGCCTAAGATACACACACTTTTGACTATGGAACTGAATTTGTGATGATTATAAGGTCTCAAAGAAGGATAACAAGCACTCCCCAAAAGGTTGAAGCATTTTATAATTAGGCTCGGTTCCACCTAAAGTTGGAGTAGGAAGCCGATTTATGAGATAAGTGGCTATTCAAAAAGCCTCAACCTAGTATGTTAGTGATAAATATGCTTGGGCTAGAAGAGTAAGGCCCATTTCAGTGATATGCCTATGCTTTCTTTCAGGGCGACCATTTTGTTGAGATATGTAAAGACACATAAAGCGTATGTGAATTCCCTCAGTATTACCAAGATGTACAAATGGCAGGTACTTAGATCCATTGTCACATTGGATTGCCTTAATCACAGTATTAAATTGAGTCTTGGCATTATGAAGAAAACGTTTAAAAGCAACTATGACCTAACTTTTGTGCTTTAAAGGATGAATCCATGTGAATCTACTAAAATCATTAATGAAAAGAATATAGTGATAATGACCTCCAGCAAAGTGTACTGGAGCTGGTCCCCACAAATCTGAGTGCACCAGATCAAAAGGATGAGAAGCATGAGAAGAAGATTCAACAAACGGTAAATGTTTATATTTTCCTTTTTGGCAAGCTTCACAAACAAGTTGTTCACTAGTCTTAACTTGAATATTACATTGATGTAAAATTTGTTTAAGAATACTAAACCTGGGGTGGCCTAATTAGTAATGCCAACAAAGAAAATCAACATCAGAAATGAACTGGGAATAAGTAGCTGCAAACAACTGAGCTAGAGTAGTATCACCATCATTCAATGGATATATCTTTTGATTAGGGCCTTTCCATAAGTATTTTTCTTGTCATCAGATCCTTCATAGTATACCAGTACTAGTAAAGAGAATATTGACTTGATTGTCTTTGACCAATTTTTGCACACTTAATAGATTTTTAGTACCAGAAGGAACAAAAAGAACATCATTAAGATGAAGCTTATTATATGAGGGAAGAAACAGAGGAAGACACACCCGAAGTAGAAGACAATGAGCTATCAGAAATAGACATGATGATGATGATGATGAAAGAAAAAGTGCTCTCCGTGTTGAAATATGGATTAATTGTATATATATGTTGGGTGTTGCCTTTCCATCACAAAAGTTTAAGCCAATATGTTGGGACTCAACCCAATATTATATACCCTTAATCCACATCTCAATCTTTCGATGTGGGACTAATTATCTAATATTCTTCCTACTACTTTTTTTTCTCTCTTTTTGCCTGGGGTTGTACTTCTTTTTGAGTCTCAAAAGCCTCAGGTCTCATTTCTTTTTTTTTTTCTTTGCCTGGGCTTGTACTTTTTTTTAAGTCTCAGAGGCCTCAGGTCTACAAATTTTTTTTATCCCGTTGATCGAATGGCTCTGATACCATGTTGAAATATGGATTAATTGTATATATATATGTTGGGTGTTGCCTTTCCATCACAAAAGCTTAAGCCAATGTGTTGGGACTCAACCCAATATTATATACTATTAATCCACATCTCAATCTTTCGATGTGGGACTAATTATCTAATACTCCGTTCCTACCAACATAGAGAAATAGAGAAAAAAGCCAAAATCCAATGAATGAGCCATACCATGTGCTCAGCCTTTTCTCTTATTATATAAGTAGACTCAATGTGAGCCATACACGTGTAGGTGAAGGAATATAATACAACTGTAATATCCTAACAGATTTACATGGCTAAAATATAGTAAATTACTATTTTATTCTAACATTCACCCAATTCTTTATCTACTAGCCTGATGGTTTAGCTGCATGGATGGTATAATTTCAAAATGGAAAAATATCACTGCATCCTCCCACTGTAACCAAATAACTTCCATTTGCCTCCGAAAAAAATCTAAAATCTAAATGTACCCTCACTACTATAGAAATGGGCTATTGCGGCGCACTAATCCTGGCACTTTTTTTTAAGCGCCAGGATAGAGCTATCCCGGCTCTTATAAAAAATAAGTGACCTATCCCGACCTTAGCTTTTTTAAGCGCCGGGTTAGTTTTATTATTATTTTTTAAAATATTTATTTAACCTATCCCGGTGCTTTTCTTTTTTAAGTGTCAAGATAGGTATACCTTATTAAAAAATAAAATAATACCTATCCCGGCGCTTAACTTTTTTAAGCGCCGGGTTAGTTTTATTATTTTTTAAAAATATTTATTTAACCTATCCCGGTGCTTCTCCTTTTTAAGTACCGGGTTAGTGTTATTATTATTTTTAAAATATTTATTGATCCTATCCCGGAGCTTAACATTTTTAAGCACCAAGATAGATACCTTATTTAAAAAAAAAGAATAATACCTATCCCGGTGCTTAGCTTTTTCAAGCACCGGGATAGGCGAGTTTCCCTCTTCATTTTTTCCTCTTCTGGAGCCTTCACTCTCATTTTTCTGAACTCCTTCTCCTTTCCCCATACTTGTTCGCCCTAGCCGCCATTCCGTTCTCTCTCCTAACCCTCCGCCATTGTTACTTAAAAGCCCCAAGTCCACCATGAAGCTCGCCATTTTCAAACCCTCCGCCATTGTTGCTCAAAAGCCCCAAAACGACGTAGTTGTGTTGTTGCTCCACTATTGTTCTCGCCTTCCTTCGTGGTCATATTTGCCATTTGACATTTCCCTAAACCCTCTTTCTCTCTTCCTTCCTTCCCCCAAAACGAAATTTCTCCACCATTGTCCAATGATATTGTTCTCTGCCATTGTCATTCTTTAGCAACAGGGCCACCCTCACTCTACCCACTCTTGCTCCATGCTCAATCTTCCATCACTCAGTCCCTGTCTCGCTCTCTTCCCGGCTCTCCCCCCATTCGTTCGGCTCTCTCCCCCAGTCATTCTTCAGCAACGGTATGTGCAATGTTATTCATAGACTTTTGGTCATTTCTGAGTAAACAATTTTAGAGAATTAATTTAAAACATAATGAGTTTATTTATGTTGAAATTTCGTGGTCAGTGTTATTCAAAGGACTGTTTATTTATGTTGAAATTTCGTGTTCTTGTTAGCTTATGGTTTAATTGAAAATGTTTTCTAGGTCTAAATAAGTTTGTGAACTCTTTTACTTGTTGTAGAGTAATGCGACTGTTTAGTGGTTTCACTTGGGTACTACTGGTATTATATATCGTACACTTCTTTGGTCCTTTTAGCATTCTTGTGTTATTCAATTGATGGAAATTAAAGTTAAGTTTATAGATTAGAGATATTCATGTAGTGCATTTGCTAATACAAAAGGTTATTATTGTTAATTAGATCTGATTTGATAAATTTATAATTAAAATGTTATTGTTGTTAATATGTTCCTAGTTTATGATGGTGGACAAGACTATATTAAACTTTTTATGTCATATATTTATGTTATAGGGATCTTAGGAAGTATTAGCTTGGTCCACATTCTTCATCAAAAACAAAGTAAAAGAAGTCAGTCACGTACCTAAATTTTATGTTGGGTGATGAGACAAAACTTTGTGATCTTTGACTTTACTTGTATGAAGTTTTTGTTTTGTATAACTATTAATGCTCTATATATATATGTTATGTGAATTATGTTGTGGTAGGCTGTGGAAATATATTAAGTTGATGATCAGTATTTTGTGGACTGTCCATTTTTATATTAAAGGTAAGGGCCTTGAGCCTGGGAACTTTCATTTAGTAGCCGTTATGTTGCCGATTTTTTAAAATAATAGGGTAACATTGTAAAGTATAACTACCTAATGAGTAAGTCATATACATCTTACCGACACTTTCCTTGAGTAGGTTACAATGTTGGATCGGAAATGGATGTCTTGTGATCGACGTTCAAGGGAATATATAGATGAAGTAAAAAAGTTCATTGAATTTGCCATTAAGCATGCAAAGAATGCTAACAGAATTGTATGCCCTTGTATGTCGTGTTTGTATGGAAAGCATCTTCATCCTCTTGACATGTTGGGTCATTTAATTTGTCATGGAATCGATCCATCTTATACACGATAGACAAAGCATGGTGAGACTTATGAAGATGAATGCGGAGACCGGGTACATGATGTTAGTAGCGCTTCAAATGTGCTTGACATAGACATGTGTGATGAGAGCGATGATCTTGAAGAAATGTTGAATGTGGTGGGTGAGGAGAATCCTGAAATATTTTAGACACTGAAGAGCGATGTAGAGACGCCTTTGTATGTAAGATGTAGCAAATACACAAGATTACATGCGGTGCTTAAATTATATAACTTGAAAGCGTGATACGGTTGGAGTGATGCAAGTTTCACTGTGTTGCTTTCATTAGATGGTTCAATGCACGCGTTTGTCAGCAGGTTGAGCTTTATGCTGAATCAGTTTGTGAAAGATTGTTTGGCTGTCGAAATGACCAGGTTTGCACGCATTTTCTTACACCGCCTATGAAATCAATGGTTATACATTCTATACAAAATGCCAGGATGAAAAAAGTACAATGCAAAATAGTGGAGTCACACTTGTTGCCGAGGCATGGCATATATCCAGTGCAAGATATACAAATCCCATATATTCACAGATGTCGTACTTTGGTATGATTGATTGCATTTGGGAGTTAAATTACACCATGTTTAAAGTTCCAGTGTTCCGATGTCAGTAAGTTAACAACCATAGTGGACGGCGGTTAGATGAATTTGGGTTTATATCAGTCGACCTTTCTAAAGTTGGATATACGGATGATCCTTACATTCTACCGTTTCAAGCAGCACAAGTGTTTTACATTGTAGATCCTTCTAAGAAGAATTGGTCATTTGTCATGCAGTCGAACAAAAATTATGCCGAACATGTTGATGATGAAAGTAGTAATGATGATATGAATATGATAGAAGATGATCATTCCTTTGAGACATTACTGTTAGAAGACTTTGATGCAGACAGATATGATGACGAAGATGAACCTGTTTATGTAAGGCATAATCATGAAGAAGGCATTTAGGTTAACACAACCTTAAATCCAACAAAAAAGAGGAAGCAAACAATTTTGGATAATATAACAATGAGGAAAAAGAGGCAAAAGGCACCATATTAATTTAAGTTTGTATTTTCTTTTTTACACTATGAATGATTGAATTTAAGTTTGTATATATTTTCTTTTTTACAATATGAATATGCACTAAAATCAGTTCTTGTTTAATTATTTTACAAGATAATGGATTCCGCCCTAAACAAGGAGAAAGAAGCACAATTGAGTTCCCCAGTAAATGTAGGTCAAGGTAGAGCAGATTTTGAGGAATATGTTCGTCGTGGCAAGACCATTATGCATAAACTCCTCAAACGCGGATCTCTGGGAGAAAAGGCAACCCTTATGTGGAACGATAATGACCAGTAGTTGGAAAGAGTGCAAAAGACCTCACAGGTTTCATTGGGTGCACTGTTCCAGAGAAAGTTCCTATTACTGCTACGGATTGGAGAAAAGAAAAGGCCAAATATGATGAGGTTTGGTTAGAGATTCAGGTAAGCTACTTTTATACAATGAAGTTAAGTTTTGTCATGATAACATTGTAACTAACAAATTTAATATGATTTCTGTTATTACAGACTGTGTTTGACATCGATGATACTCATAGGGAGTAAGTGCTCAATTGCGAGCATTTGCAGCCACCGTATCTCTCCGGTCTATTGCCAAGATTCTATTCAACAGGCATATATTTGGAGAGTTAAATTTTAATGAGCTTCTTTCTAGGGATCAGTTTATGGAGGTGCTTGACGGAAGATGGGTCGGTGCTACGGTTATCAATTTCTGGATCAAGTATATATGCGTTTCCATTGTGGTTTCGTTCAATGCCATAAATTTTACACTAATTGGGAGTTGGTATGTTTTCTATGAAGGCACCTGTATAAAGATGTCATGATCGCCGGGAGTATGTTTCCTTCGAATTCATAAACCCTTATGCAATAGCACAAATTACAAGCGTGAGACATGAGGAGCAGTTCAAAGCGATTAAAAGGCGTTTCAATTTAAAGGCAACAGCCATAACTTTATTCTTAGCTCCAATTAATACATGGTAAGTCTATATGCTTTATAGCTTTCATTATATTCTTAGCTCCAAGCATCATAAACATATATACTAACATAACATTATAAAACATTTTAGGCTCCATTGGGTTTTGCTTGTCATCAATCTGACAGCATAACTGGATCCCATATGGAAATTGTTGAACCAAATAATCGCCCTGATTTAATGTGTCTCTTCAATGAGTAAGTGAATGTCAACATTAGTTGAATGCGTTGTATTATTTGTCATTTTATGACCAAACCTAACTAATAAAATTAATTTAATTTGTTTCATTTCCAGAGCATTGACTATTTTTTAGGCTTCATTTATTCTAAAGCCCCTAACCAAAAAGATGCTTATCGGTGGTTCATAGTCCATGTTTTACAAGTTATTTAATTTTTAAAACAATTGCTAGTTAAACCATAACGTAACTGTTTCTTATATAATATTTGGTATTTTTTGTTACAGTGCCCATATCAACCCAATGACAACGACTGTGGATATTATGTCATGCATTTTATGAAGGAGCTCGTATCACATGATCGAGATAGCATTCCATTGACAGTAAGTTTTATATTTTTCTAACACTAAGTGTTTGTACTTGTTATTAGATTTCAAGTAAATTTAATTGTCATTTAAATACCTTTGTGCAGTATTACCCAGATTTACGTTACTTCATGTTGTCAAGGGAAAAAACGAATGCGCTAATTGAAGAATGGTGCATTTATGTACAACCTCTTTTCTCTCAGAATGTACATATCTAGATAATCTAGCTAGTAGCATGCTTTTGTTTCCCAATTAGAATGCTTGGTTTAATTGTACATTGCTCTCTGGATGAGTTACTAGTGTATATGGATTGCCTGGAATTGTATAAAATTGTTGATATTTTAGCACTGATATAAGTGGGTGTATATAAAATTAAATCAATTATTTAAAAAAATAGCGGCACTTATAAAAATAAGCGCCACTATAGGTGACATATAGCGACACTTAAGAAGATAAAGCGTCGCTATAGACTAATTCTTTTTTTAACTAAACGGCTTATCCCAGCGCTTGGTAAGCCCTGGGATAGGCTGCTTATAGTGGCTGTAGGCCAATTAATTATTTTTTTTAAAAAAATAAAGTGTAACTTATAGCGGCGCTTTTCGTGCATAAGCGTAGCTATAGGTTACACTTTATTTAAAAAAAAATTAATTGGCCTACAGCGGCGCTTTTCATCCATAAACGCCACTTTAGGCCCTTGCTTTTAACTTTTTTAAAAAATTAATATGGCCTATAGCAACGCTTTGCATGAAAGCTATAGGTAACCTATAGCGGTGCTTAACATGCACCGCATTATAGTTATTGGCCTATCGCAGTGCTGGCTATAAGCACCGCTAATGAGCCAAAAAAAGCGTCGCTATAGGCTCTTTCTGTAGTAGTGCCTCAAGGACCAAAATGAGATTAAATTTTGTGGGTAAAAAAACATTGTTGTCCTTGCTTTTTATAAAATTTCAATCACCCTTGTTGTAGGTTTTCGTATTTATGTTGTAAATTTACTAATTGTAATTGTAAATTAAGTTGGGAATATGGAAAATGAAATTTTTTAATTCCCTTATGTGTTGTTATAAATCAATTAGTTGAAGTTGTAAATTAAGTTGGGAATATTGAAAATGAAAGTTGTTAATTCCCTTGTGAGAATGGGAGTTGTTACGTGTTGTCGTAAATTTGCTATTTGTAGTAGTAAATTTGGTTAAGACTATGGGAATAAGAGTTGTTATTTCTATGTTATTTCCCTTATATATCATCCACAAACACATAGAGCTACTCATAGTACTCGGTTAACATATTCAATAATAAACTTCTCAGCTGGAGACATACAGAACGTTTAATTACTTTTTTGCATAAAATAAATACAAACAAACAAAGTATGCAGCTAAATATAATCATTCAAGGGACTTTAACTAATGTTGTATTTAAATTTAAGGAAAAATTCAGAAAGCAGTACTTTAAAGTAATTTGAATTTTATTTGACACCCCATTTTGAAGATTGATCGATCAAGACTTGGCTGATTAATTTCTCCAAGTTGACCTGGGAAGAACCACCATGAGCAATACTTTCATTTGCAATTTTTTGCCAGTGCAACACCTTGTTTTTCATCTCCTTCCCCTTCTCTCCTTCCATCAACTCATTGACAAGCCTTTCAACCACTTGTCTCTTCACATTATTATCAATCTCAAGCCCTATTCCCCATTCTACACAAGCATATCTACAATTTGTTTGTTGATCTGCAAAGAAAGGCCAACATGCCATAGGAACTCCTGCACACATACTCTCTATCATGGAGTTCCATCCACAATGTGTTAAGAACCCTCCAATTGAAGGATGATTAAGGACTTTCTCTTGTTCACACCAGGTTGCTATGAGACCTCTATCTTTAGTCTCACTCATAAACTCAGGTGATAAAATCACTGAGCCACCATTCACAAGGTCAGGCCTTATGATCCACAAGAACGGTTTCTTGCTGTTTGCTAAACCCCACGCAAACTCATATATTTGTTCTGGAGACATAACCGTGATGCTTCCAAAATTCACATAAACCACAGATTTAGGTTTGTTGGATTCTAGCCAATCGGTGCATGTGGTTTCTTCTTTCCATAGATTGGAACCAATGGATTCCAAGTGTGGGTTAGGTTCAAGTTTAGACAGAAGCAAATGGATAGGGCCTATGGTGTAAATAGGAGGGAAGATGGAGGACAAAGCGTTCAACACATCACTCTCCAACTCACTGAATGTATTGAAAAATATGGCTTGAGCCGCTTGAGCATTTTTAAGACTTTTCCTGTTCATGTTTATCATAAATTGATTATGTGGATCTTGGGTGTGAAAAAAGCTTGGAAGATCTCTTAGTCTAATGTTCTTCATGCCTGAAAGTCTGTTTAGTTCAATATCCAAGGACTCACTTGTCAAGAAACTCTCTTCTGCGAACAAACAGTAATATTGTTAAAGGTCCATTATATGTCGAAATAAAGTGTACTGGCCATGTAAGGGGCCTCTAATAACCTTCCCCACTTTTTAATGCTTCAACGTTCTAAATGGTTTTGCCTAAATCATTAAATTCTACTTAAGATAAGTGATATTTTGATATCTTATACCTATAAAATAGAGGAAGTTATGATTTTATTTACAATGTTCTTACGAAAATACTCTAATATGACGAAGTTTTGATTTATTTTCTAAATGACAAAAAATATTCAAAAATGTAGGTTTTTTTTTATGTCCATAAGATATCAAAATGTTACTAATTTTATGTAGAATTTAATGATAAGTCAAGAAAAAAAAAATGGGATGTTGAAGGCTTGAGGCATTAGAACCCCCTTAACCTGTGTGTGAGCGTGTATGTGTTAGTTACCTTTCAAGGGAACAAAACCCTTATCATGAAGAGTACAACCATGCCAAAGTCCTAAGTAAGAAGAAGCATTGATGGGGCAATAGATAGCGACAGGAATTTGGGTTTCTTGAGCAGCTTTCACAGTGAAGGTCATGGCCATATCAGAAATCAAACAAGTAACTGGAGGAACAATACCTCTTGAAGCCGATTCATGAAGCTTTTGAAGAAGCTTTGTGAAAGGGAGGAGGCAATTATGTGCTGTGGATTCAAAAAGGGAAGGTATGTGTTGAGTGGCATCAGCATCAGAAGGAGGAAGGCCATCAGGAATGGTTTCAAAACAAAAATCTGAGAGTCCATCAAGAGCTTGAGGACCCCTTGAGTTGAGCAACCGTCTATGGTTGTACTCTGTGTTCACAAATGTTATATGAAAACCTCTTAAATGAAGCACTTTAGCTACTTTGATGAAGCTACTTATATGGCTTTGAATAGGAAAAGGGATCATCACGGCATGTGGTTTTGGTCCTTCCCCTGCAACTAACTCCATGCTTTTCTTCAATTCTCTCTTCCTCTACCTCTCTGAGTCTGAATCAATATATGTGTATAATGATCTAATGCAAGGATTAATAAGAAGATTAAAAAAAAAGATAAATAGAATAGGTGGGTGTGTGGCTAAAATTAATTCCAAAATTTTTGTTTTGTTTTGTTATCTATCCTTCTTTGTCGAGATTTGCTTTACAGAGGAGTACGTGAAAAGGATAACCGTGGGGAATTAATAAATCACAATTTTAATATATTTTACCACACATTATTGATATATTCTGGAAATAATTTTATCCTAATCTTTTATGAGGGGATTTGACCAAGGTCGAATTTGAGCTTTTCAACATAATCTTTCCTAAATGTTTCGTCTCAAAATAATTAAGGGAAACTTGGCTGTACTAAAACCAACCTAATGAAATCCGGACTTGCCTCTGAATTTGTCGAGGTGATAGATCAAGGGTTATGGGTCAATTCAAAGTCATCCCAAGGGTTAGGGGGATAAAAAATTAAAAAATAATTTAAATTCTCATCATATCATCAAATACTAAATATTAATTCAATACATTGAATTATTATCAAAATAATCATATATTTATCTAACATTTTGTACAGTTTATTTGTCATGTTGACATGATAGTATCAATTTATCATCCAATGATACTAAAATCAGTAATCACTAAATTTCTTCATAATAAAATATTGAAATAGATAAATGATTATAAAATATTTATATTCAGTCTTTTAAACGCTAGACTAATAATTTTTTTCTTTTTGACTGGCTAGACTAATAGTTATTGACACTAAAATTATCACCAATTTCAACCAATATTACGTTCTACAATTCATGCAAAGAAAGAGCAACCCATCAACCCACTGGGTTATCCGAGTTACTTGGATCCTTTGTCGGGGACCTATCCAGACTGGTTGCATGGCAAGGTTGTCAGGTTCTGGGCTGACTCGATATGACCCGAGTTAGGTTAGTTAGGTTATTATGGCTGAATCACAAAAGTAAAACATACTATTTATAACTTATACCTATTCTCATTTTGTCTTAATTATATGCAACTTTCAACATATGTTTTTGTTGAACCAAAAATATCCTTAAATAATTGTGCCTCGAAATTAGGTGTGGAAATAGGCTAAACCTAGGTAGGCTTTACTTAAATAGGCCTAGTCCTGCAACAAAAATGTGAAGACTAAGCCTGGGCCTAGACCTGTATATATGCCATTTTTTCGGCCTGGGCCTGATAAAACCTGAAGCCTGTTTAAAAGCCTACTTAAGTTGTAAACCTTTAAATACATTTAAAAACTTATGCATCTAATTCCACATATTACTCTTTAAACCTATTCGAAAAGACTATGTATTTTTCTTAAAGTATTTTTGCCATAAAAATAGATATTTTTCTCTTTTACTGCGAAAACTTTGATAAATTATTTTTATTGAGATTATAATATTTCATTTAGACATAACTGAAATAAACTTGTAAGTTGTAAAAATTATTATGGTTTAGAAAATCATAGAGAGTAGAAAAAAGTAACTGAACTAGCATTGTATTTTAACTAACTAAAAGGAAGAAATCAAAAAGAGATGAACAACTACTAATTAATAAAAAGGTTCAGTTTTGAGGATAAACAATGGGATGTAAAGTTTAGAATTAAAGTTCACTTGGCAATGTTATAAATAATTTATATGATTAATTTATTTTATAATATACATAATAATATAACTATAAATAAAACTAAATAGGCCAAGTCTGTAAGCTTGTGGGCTAGGTCTTAAGAAAAAAAAAGCATGACCTATTTACCTAAATAGGCTTATCAATAGGCCTGTATATGAGCTTAGCCTATTTACTAAATATGTTAGGCTAAGCTTCATGTAGGCGAGGCCGTAAGCCCCTTTTAAAGGCCTGACCTATTTCCATCCCTACTTGAAATTTAATAGCTTTATAACCATACCCCTATTTATTTAATGTAACAACAAAATGAATATTCGAATTGAGAAGTTTGAAACAATAAAGTTTTTGTGTCAATTACATATAACTTCCTTAACATTTAAAAGTTTAAATACCATAACGTTTTATGTTTTGACAACTCCTTTGCCGTTAAAATTATAGTTAAACTTAATGGTTTTTGTCATTTATAATTTTAACATTTTTTTCAATTATATACCATGTCATTTAAAAAGATATCCTTTGACATCTAACATATATTGAGTATTTTTAACCATGTAAAAAATATAAAAATATTTTTAAAAGGGATTTAAAATATTGTTTTGACCATGTACTTTATAAATTAATGTCTTAAAAATAAAAAATGCTTAAAATGTATGTAAAATATGATTTGATCATTTATTTGTTAAATAAAAGTTTATAACATACTGAAAATTATAAATCAAATTAATAGAGTTATTTTTCAAATGACATAATATATAGTAAATTATATAAAATATTGACAGCGCAAAACCCCTCGACTTTAATAGTAATTTTAATAGGAATAGTGTTGAGAGTTCAAATGTGAAAAATTAGGGTCATTAATTTAAATTCTTAAAGATTAAGGAGGTTATATGCAACTAACCTATAGTTCATGGGTTTTTATATAATTTAGCCTCTAAATAATGTATAATTTATTTGTCAAATTATATATATGACATATTACGTTAGCCTTTAATATAAGAGAAAGACAACAAATATGTCAACTATCACTTTTTTTTGTCAAGCAAAAAAATCATTTTTTTTTCTTTTACAATGTAATCCATGCTCGATCAGTTGTTGAATCATATTTATTTCTGATTTAAATCATTATTACATTATCAATATTATTTATATCCATATGTAATCAACTTTTGTTGTTTTCAAGTAACATTTTTAATCATAAAATAGTTACTCAAAAAAATTATGTTTTTTAGTTTATTTCATTTTTATTTTTAACTTCTGTGCATCGCACGGGGGGAGAAAAATCTAGTTTCTCTCCATTTCCTCTACACTCAACATCTATACCATTAGATTTACTGTTAATGATTAAGATCTAATATAATATAATAATATTATTATATATTTATTATTTAATGTATAGATCTCTCAACCATTTAAAGTAATTTGAATGGTAAATATATGAAGTGGAGTGGAAGAGGAGAAAGAAGTTAGTGAAGACACTCCTAAGTCCTAACTGCCCTTTATCAATCAATTAAGATATTTTAATATAAGAATTATAACTTTAGAAAATAAAGTAGATTAAGATATTATATTTATGGATTAAACAAAACTTTTGTCCAGTTCTTACGGGAGAGATTAGTTGGCTTCCTAATTAAGCTATGTTAGAAAAGCCCTACTTGAGTCAACTACTCGCTTAATATGAATTTAATAGACAAACTTATTAAAATAAGAAATAGGAGATTAATTAAGGAAGCTAAAACAACTTAAAAGAGAATAATCGTTACTAGTACTACCTCTAATCCATGACACGTTAGGTAGAAATATGACCATATAGGGTAGGTCCTTATAATGAGGATTAGAGGAAACATAATAGCGACTTTTAGTCAGGCATGTTACTTGGAAACCTAATTATACAGTTTAATTTGTGCTATTGCAATACACGATAAGCATAAAAACGACGACTTAGGTTGACAAAATATTAACCCGTTTCAAAGATACAGGCGTTTTTTTCCACCCAGTGCAAGTTGGGTATTTTTCACAATTTTTTCTTTCAAGTTTAATAAAAATTAAATTAATATTTTTCATTTAATTTAAGCATATATTGGTTTATGTTAGGAACTTGATTTCATGTTTAATTTCTCATTTTTATTAGTTTTTTCAGTTTAAAATTGATAGAATTATGTAAAGTGTACTATACGTTTATACTTGCAAATTTGGGGAATATAATTAGTTTAAGTATATAATTCTATAATAATATATGGATAATGTTGAATTTAGTTTATACAATTTTTAAAATTTAATTTTTGTTTGAAAATAACGACAATCATTTTATATTTTGTACACTTCAAGTTATTTTTTAAAAGTAAATTATATTTGAACCGTCCAAATAAATTTTGTACAGTATACATATATATGTGTGCTCATCGAGCATTCATATTATACCTACCTTCTAGCTACCATATGAGTGGCCACAGTACCATCATCTTTAGAACAAAATATGTTAATAATATATCTTCTCTAACGACACATTGCTATGCATGGTTTCTGATATTAAGATATTAAGATATTAAGTTGCTTCACTCATAGGGAAGCATTATGTTGATGTACATGTTGTCGTCATATTCAGATATAAGATAGTTACAACTAACAAGTGCACTCAAACAGCCTTTTCTCCAACAGACAATTATTGTGAAGATATTCACATTGTTGTTTACGGGCTGTAAAATGCAGAACCATAAAAAATAGTTGACATGCTTATTCCTTATTTTTTTGTGTCAAGCTTGTGTCTTCCTATGTATACACATTAATTAAGGAGAGATGCACATAAAGATGGGTTCGTACCACGATGAGAGCGAGAAGAAGCCCCATGCTGTGTTGACTCCTTATCCAGCTCAAGGCCATTTAAATCCAATGCTCAAATTAGCCAAACTCCTTCACTTTCAAGGCTTTTTCATAACCTTTGTCAACACTGAGTTTAACCATAAACGCTTGCTCAAATCAAGGGGTCTCAAAGCTCTTGATGGCCTCTCAGATTTTCAATTTGAAACTATACCAGATGGTCTTCCTCCTCCGGCTAACGATAATGCCACTCAAGACATACCTTCTATAAGTGACTCTTCTAGTAAGAATTGCCTCCTTCTCTTCTAAAATTTAGTGGTCTAATTTGTTTCATTAACTTTCACAAAAAAAAATCTTATATTTAGCACTAATAAATAATACATCTTTCTGGTTCATTCAACTTACAGTTCTGCTTCTTTATTCACCAAACTAATGTTTCCTCAACCGAATCGTACGCCATGCAAATTATGAAGCCCGCATCCACACACTACCACAGAAAACACCTACAACGGCGCTTTTTTGACCCCTATAGCGGCGCTTTTGAAGTGTCGCTATAGCTAGTGCCGAAATAGGTCAGGTAACCTATAGCGGCGCTTATAAAGCGCCACTATAAGTGACCATATAGCGGCGCTTAATTACCCAAAAGCGCCGCTATAGGTCATGTTTTAATTAAAATTTATTAAAACTGAAAAGGCCTATACAGGCGCTTTTTGTAAAAAGCGCCGCTATAGGTCATGTTTTAATTAAACTTTATTAAAACTGAAAAGGCCTATACCGGCGCTTATCGTAAAAAGCGCCGGTATAGGCCTCTCTATAGCGGTTCTTTTCGTAAAAAGCGCCGCTATAAGTTATACTTTTTTTAAAATATACAATTTGTATTTTAATTCATATCCACCTGCATCATTGCAAAAATTCCAGCAATTCTATACAATTTCAGGTAGTCCATATACACCAGTAATTCTATACAATTTGTTTTTAGGGGCCATAAATATTTGCTAATTATACTCCAACTATCAAATACAACAATTATACAAGTAAAGGAGTAAGTGTATCTCAACAAGTAAATGAACAAGGTAACATATACTACCAGTTTCCCCCTTCCACGTATCAATAAGTCAATGTCATTTTCTTCTCAATGTAATTTGTTCTTGCCTCCATTGTAATTTGAACTTATGTGAGGCAGAGAAGAAGCAACGAATTCTAAGATAAATAAAAAAATTTCGGAAGAAAATAATTAAAAGTAGCAAAGCAGGTGAAGAAACTCACATGTATCTGTGAAGGAGGGAGAACCAGCGACGGAGGAGGGAGCAACGATGGCGGAGGAGTGAGAACCCGTGGCGGAGGAGAGAGCAACAGCGGCGGACGACTGAGCAACGGCGCGAAGCGTCGCTAATAAGAGAACGGCGAGTCGGATCTTGGGGTTACAAGGAGGAAGTTAACTGCAGCGACTTAAGGAGCGACGGTGGCGGAGGAGGCTACAACAGTGCGGTGGACTCGGGAAAGAATAAAAGAGTAAGGAGGAGGGAGAAAGAACAAAAAAGAAGACAGACACGGGAGGGAGAATGGGGGTTATATTAAAGACTATAACCCCTATACCGGCGCTTTCTTTAAAAAGCTCTGGTATAGGGGGGTTCCAAATTTTTGGAGGGAAATTTCCCTCCAATTTTTGGCCCCCTATACCGGCGCTTTTTCCAAAAAGCGCCGGTATAGCTATTAGTATTTACATTTTAATTTTAAATTATTATTTTAATTATTATCAAAAAAACGAAGCAGAATATTTAAAATTAAATAAAGCCTATACCGGCGCTTTTTTAAAAAGCGCAGGTATAGGTATTATTGCTTCTTTTTAATATTAATTTATTTTTTTGATTATTATAATGATTTAATTTGAAAAAAATACGAATATTTTATTCATTTCTTTCTTTTTAATATTTAATATTTAGTCTTAAATTCTTATACCAATTATTAATTATTATTTTCTATTTAAAATTCAAAAAATGTAATTTTTTATTAGAAAATAATATTAATTAGTATATCAGCCTATACCGGCGCTTTCTTTAAAAAGCGTCGGTATAGGGGGTCCGAAATTTTTGGAGGGAAATTTCCCTCCAATTTTTGGCCCCCTATACCGGCGCTTTTTTAAAAAGCGCCGGTATAGGTATTATTTCTTCTTTTTAATATTAATTTATTTTTTTTATTATTATAATGATTTAATTTGAAAAAAATACGAATATTTTATTCATTTCTTTATTTTTAATATTTAATATTTACTCTTAAATTCTTATACCAATTATTAATTATTATTTTCTATTTAAAATTCAAAAAATGTAATTTTTTATTAGAAAATAATATTAATTAGTATATCAGCCTATACCGGCGCTTTTTAAAAAAACGCCGGTATAGGGGGTCTGAAATTTTTGGAGGGAAATTTCCCTCCAAAAATTTCAGACCCCCTATACCGGCGCTTTTTTAAAAAGCGCCGGTATAGGTATTATTGCTTCTTTTTAATATTAATTTATTTTTTTGATTATTATAATGATTTAATTTGAAAAAAATACGAATATTTTATTCATTTCTTTATTTTTAATATTTAATATTTACTCTTAAATTCTTATACCAATTATTAATTATTATTTTCTATTTAAAATTCAAAAAATGTAATTTTTTATTAGAAAATAATATTAATTAGTATATCAGCCTATACAGGCGCTTTCTTTAAAAAGCGTCGGTATAGGGGGTCCGAAATTTTTGGAGGGAAATTTCCCCCCAATTTTTGGCCCCCTATACCGGCGTTTTTTTCAAAAAGCGCCGGTATAACTATTAGTATTTACAGTTTAATTTTAAATTATTATTTTAATTATTATAAAAAAACGAAACAGAATATATAATATTAAATAATATTAATTAGTATATCTGCCTATACCGGCGCTTTAAGACTAAGCGCCGCTATAGGTTTCATAAATAAAAGAAAGAATAAAAGTGGAAAAACAACTACCTTATAGCGGCGCTTGTACTAGAAAGCGCCGCTATAGGCCAGACCTATAGCGGCGCTTATTGCAATAAGCGCCGCTATAGGTCCACCCCCACCCTATACCGGCGCTCACCGCTGAAAGCGCCGCTATTGGGGCGCTGCAATAGCCCATTTCTGTAGTAGTGACAGATGTATGAAGTATCTATTTAAGTAAGAAAAACGACGCATAACTAAGAAAATTCAGGGCAAAAAAAAACTCTAAATAACCATAATTTTGGCACAAATATTTTATTTAAATATAAGGTAAAGGTGCAAATTTAGGAACATACTACTCCCTCCGTCCCTTATTGTAAGAGCCAAATAGGTAAAATCACACAGATTAAGGAAGTGGTTGAGAGAAATAAATATGTCTGAAATAATTTTGTTTTATCAAGTTTACCTTTATTTATGTAAAAGAGAGAAATGTGATAATAGTGTTATAAATGAATATGAAAGAGAATGTGAATAGAGAGAATAATGATGGGTAAAATGGGAAAAAACTCATTAAATGCTTTGACAAATTGTGACAGGCTCTTATAAAAATGGACAAAACCATTCAAATTTTTTGCTCTTATAAATAAGGATGGAGAGAGTATTGCGTAAAATGCAATAAAACATAATAATATTCTGTGATATGCAACTATGATAACAATGAAATAAGAGAGTTGCAAATATAATGAATATGTTGGGAAAACATCCCTCTAACATATTTGTGGCCCCACATTAAAAAAAATTTAATGGATGTTTTTATTTCATAGGGAAAGTTAACGAACTTCCCATATTTGTAATATTTTTATTTTATTGTTACTATATTTGCATATCACGAAAGATTATTGTTTCATGCACCTTAGGTAATAGTTTGTTCCTAAATATGCATCTTAATCCCTTAACCTATGTAAAACTTGAAATAAAAACGATATTATAACTGTCACTTTCTCATACAAACGAACTAATCATTTCAAAACTCACAAATTAATAGTTTTAAATTCTAACTATTAAAATTCAATTTGAATGGTCTGAATCTCATTATACTAATAAGAAAATAATTTCTCCTCATTACGATAATAACCAATGAATGCAAATCCTGATCCTCACTGCTGGCAGGCCACTATTGGATTCGGAGCTATGACAGCTCGTGGCTAGGAGGATTTTTGGTGCAAAAGGGGTTAAGGCGGGATTTTATCCCACCATCTCTTGGATCTCAATTCTCAAATAAGAACCATGAAGCCACCAAACCAATAAAATATTTTGATCAAGTTGTTTATATCTATTGATTTTGATAGGTTTTCCGATTACATATGATCATGTGTCTCATTTTTTAAATATTGTAGTTGAACTATAAATCCAAATTAAATATATAAGACATAATTAAATTTTTATCAACATCTTCTCAAATTATCCATACTGGTACTCCTTTAACAATAATTACGTAAGAGATGGAGAAGTGAATAAGGGAAAATGAATGGAGTGTTTTAGAAAAAACACAACATACTAACTAGTAACTAACATAACTAACACATTTAATTTAATCAAATTAATTAAATATATAGCATATTTAAGACCGGAGGGAGTATGAAATAACTTGAAGCGCTAATGATCCAAACAACAGTTATTTACTGCACTTTGTTAGCTATTCATCATAAGTAAGTGGTAAATAGCTTTTGAAATGTAGTAAGTTGTTGGTTGAATAGTTAAAGTTTTGAAAGTTATTTTCTGTATTATTTCACTAAAGGGGTATGGTAAGTAGCTACTGAGGCATAGCAAAATAAATGTTGTTTGAAAGGTTAAAAATTGATGGGAGAATTTTAATATAGGACCACTGTAGTCAATTAATTTCAAAATAGAACAAAAAAGATTCTGAAATATCACTTAAGTCTTGTAGGGGCAAAATGAAATTAAATTGAGAGGAGAAAAGACAACATTGACCCCACATATCAGATAGAGAGAGTGTCAGAGGAGAGAGAGAGGGTGAGAGAAATATTTTGTTTTTTATTGAGGTTTGTTCATATAAGATTTTCCTTGTTCATATGAGCTTTTCCTTATTCGTGTGAAAATGAGCAGGTGTATGTGTAAGAGAGAGAAAGATGCATGTTAGAGAGAGAGAGTGTGTGTGTGTGCGCGCGCGCGCGTGTGTGTGTGTGAGTGAGTGAGAAGAGGGGGGTTGAGAGAAATATTTGGTTTTTTATTTAGACTTGTTCATATGATCTTTTCTTTATTCGTGTGAAAATGAATGGGGTCAGAGGAGAGAGTGTCAGAGGAGAGAGAGAGGGTGAGAGAAATATTTTGTTTTTTATTGAGGTTTGTTCATATAAGATTTTCCTTGTTCATATGAGCTTTTCCTTATTCGTGTGAAAATGAGCAGGTGTATGTGTAAGAGAGAGAAAGATGCATGTTAGAGAGAGAGAGTGTGTGTGTGTGCGCGCGCGCGCTCGTGTGTGTGTGTGAGTGAGTGAGAAGAGGGGGGTTGAGAGAAATATTTGGTTTTTTATTTAGACTTGTTCATATGATCTTTTCTTTATTCGTGTGAAAATGAATGGGGTCAGTGAGAAAGAGAGAGAAGAGAGAGAGTGTCAGAGAGGCCATGTGGGGGTGGGCCCTTTTTTATTTTTTTCACATCAATTTAATTTCATTTAAGGCCATAAACCTAAAGTGATATTTCAAAATGATATTTCAGAATCTTTTGGTTATACTTTTTAATTAATTGACTACAACGGTCCTGTATTGAAATTCTCCCACAATTGTTAGTTAATTTGTTTGATCAATGTTTAGAATGCAAATAATATTCATCTTTCTTAACAAGTGTCTTTCTTAGTTCGATGATATTTAAACTTATATATGTTAACCTCCTTATGGAGTTGAGACAGCTTATCATCTCAACTAATAATATGGTAATTATTTATATATTATTTCTGCACTATTTTAAAAGTTGGTTTGGTGGTTTATGGTCATAAAATATTTTGGGATCTTATGCGTTATAAAATTCCCAACTGTGTTGGTCATTAGTGGCATCGCAAAGAGGGTTGTTGGGGCCTTTTTTTATTTGTGAGAGTCAGAGGCGATACTATAAAAACAAACTTTTTTTCAAAATTTCATTTCGTTGCAATGACTGACTTGACATTGTTGAAATTAAAATAACTTAACTTCAAATTGTGGAGGTACACCTTCGATCATGATATAAATCACTTTTAGAATAATTTTTTTGTCCACAATAAATGACACATAAAAAGTTATTAATACTTGTTCCGGTTCTAAATATAGGACTTATTTAGAAAGTTGATATTTGTCTTAACTTTTAAATATAAGACTTATTTCTAATTCTTTTTCAATTTTTTCACAAATATTTTATGTTGGTATTCCTCTAACAATAATAAAATAAGAGATGTTGTAAGAAATAAGGAATGATTATCAAGGTGTTTTAAAAAAAAATATAACATATTAACTAACATAATAAATATAATAATTTAATCAAATTAATTAAATAAGTTTTATATTTAGGACTAGAGGAAGTAATTATATATCAATTTAATTCCCACAATTAATGTTTACATGTAACTCCTCCTAATTTTCTGTATCAATCATAACTTCAATAATACAAGTGACGTTGAAAATTGTTCTTAGTTTAAAACAAATTCAATTAGCTCATTACCATTTATCGGGTTACGATAAATTATTTGGATTGATTTATAACGTGGATTTAATGGAGTGTTTATTTAGAATTTTCATTTAGTTAAAGTTACCAATGAGGATGGAAAACTAACATACTCCTCCTATAAAGGATGGTTAGGTTAAAAGCGTTGTGTCGTTTTCCCCTGAAGGTCAACAATGTACTTGACTGTGAATGTGAAGAAAGACGTAAAGCAGAAAACGTAGCGTCCCTGCAATTAACAACGTGAGATGGCTGTCGTTTGGATCACAGAAGCGTCGTCATTTGTTGACTACCACAAGAAGTCAAGAACAAGACAAAACGTCAATGTCGTCTTGACTTCGTCACCAAAATAATTGGCGAAAACAAAATCTCACGGCTATTCTGTTTTGACTTTTGACACGATGTGAACGCCTCTATTATTAATTTGAGCCCCGATATATTTGACCGACTCGTCACTCCAACCCTTTTTTTTTTACTTGATCATAACTCCCACTTGATCCATTGGAAAGTTACTTCCATCCTTTATTATTTAATATTCCCCCACTTCTCTCATTTTCTCTAACCATCTGCCCCATCTTTTACCTTAACATTGTATTATTTAGGGGTAAATTTTTTTATATTTGTTTTAATAATTATATTCTAGAAAAAATGATTTGGTTGTTAGTTTTATATTATTTTTTAATGATTTAATTCTCTAAATTCTATTGTTATTTTTCAAATTTAAACATTAAATCTTTAAAAAATCGTATAAAAATCAAATTTTAATACAAAAAATTTACCTCAAAATGACAAAATTTTAGAGCAAAAAATGGGAAC
The DNA here is from genome assembly GCA_037074515.1 of Mimosa bimucronata. Lineage (NCBI taxonomy): Eukaryota > Viridiplantae > Streptophyta > Magnoliopsida > Fabales > Fabaceae > Mimosa > Mimosa bimucronata. Next base: position 25,602,696 of record CM073441.1, read on the forward strand.
GGATGGGAAAGAAAAAGGAGAGAAACTAAGCTAGGCACGAATATAAGAGCCTAAAACTTAAATGCTTTTATCTGTTTTTATAAGAATTTGTTTAAATATTTAATGAGTTTTTATCATTTTACTTATCATTATTCTATATCTTAACTTTCTCTTTCATATTGATTTCTATCATTATTATAATATCCCCATCTTATATACTACTCCCTCCTGTTTTATTATAATATCCCCATCTTATGAACGGGTGCTGTGGGGTGCTTAACACCTTCCCCATGCACAATCGACTCCCGAACCCTGCTTGGTTTTAAAAGATCGTTGATTATTTTAAAAAGGTTTTCCAAAATTATCTTATTTTAAAAATTTTGGTGGCGACTCCATTTGACTTGATTTTAGGGCGCTACAATTTGGCGACTCCGCTGGGGAAGTGATTGAGAGTCAAGCCCATTTTATTTTTTTATTTAAAAATAATTTGGCTTTACTTTTTATTTTAATTATTGTTTTATTTTATTTTCTTATTATTTATTTCTATTTTTTTTTATTTATTTATTCATTTGATTCTTTATTCTTTTAATATTTGTTTCTTTTGTAATCTTCTTAGCAGATGATGGTTGGGTAGGACCTAGGCCTACAGGTTTGTATGCCCTCTCCACACACTAAGCAGTTACACTACTTACCTCACACACCTATTGGGCCCTACACCCGGGTCTGAGTGTACCTTAGAGAGTGGAAGCTTCTAGCAGTTTCCCTGTAGGGTTTTTGAACCCTCAGAAGTTACTGTGAAGGCTTCACCTAACTATTACCTATTTAATAATGTTGACCCCTGTGAAACTTTTGAGTGTTCAAAAGGTCAACTTTATTAAATAGGGTCTTCATCTTTATGATGGGGGCAGTTAGAGGACATATTGCTGTGAGAATTAGAACTACCATAAAACCATTACACATATTAGAGGAAACTATTGACCTACCCATTTAGTTGGAACCTACCTTTCTTAAGATAAATATCGACAGCCTAAGGCTAACCCTAAAATAGGACACGAAGGGCATATATTATTTTCCACCAATTATCTTATCATTCATGCATCCATAATCACTTAACTTCATTTGATATAGGCCTTGGACTTGCTAATTATTTATAAAACCCTTAGCCTTGTTTTGATTTGGGTCATTCATAGCCTAATGGGCACTCCATTGTCCCTATGAGGTAATAGACCTCTGGAGGAAGTGGAATTCTAATGACCATTACCTATATGAAATCTTGAAACAAATCATTCTAACCCTTTTGGGCTCATGATGCATCATCATAACCATTTAAAACCTTTTGATATGGATATCATTTGATATGGGTCTTGGAATTGATAAATGTTTATAAAACCAATAATCATGTATTGACTTGGGTCATTCATAGGCTAATGAGCACTTCACTATCCCTGTGAGGTAATGGACCTCTGGAGGAAGTGAAATTCTAATAACCTTGAATCATATCAAATCTTGAAGTAAATTACTTCACTACATTTTTGGGCTCATGATGCATTATCATAACTGTTTAAAATATTTGATATATGCTTTGAACATAATAACTATTTGTAAATCCATTAGCCGTGTATTGGTTTGGACCATTCGCAGGCTAATGAATGCTCTAATTTCCCTATGGGGTAATAGACCTCTGGAGGAAGTAAAATCCATTTTCTTAATGTTCATAGCCTATACCAAAATGTAAAAAAAAGAGCATTTCATACTTCATATAGCATGCATATTTACTAATCCAAAAAGGAACATTCTAATTTTTTTTCCTTATAGGGGCCGACGAGTTATCCAACATTTGTAAAGTTTGGCATAAGGTTAATGTCGCAAGAATTAGGTTTTGATCAAGTTCCCACTGGAAAGGTGTACCAAGGGAAAGGCATTAGTTTATCTACAGTGATCGAGCCATTAGATACTTTGAAAGAATTAAGTCGTTTGATTAAGGGACTAGTTGAATGGGGCTTCAGGAATAAGTATGGAAACATCCTTGATTTATTACACATACAAGTACATAGCGACGCCCTCGTGGAACTGGGCCAATATTGGGATGCCTCCCAAGATGCTTCACCTTTTCGAACTTTTAATTGACACCAACCATCAAAGAATATGGGGCTATACTTAGGATGCCTGTCAAAAGTGACAGCAACATCTATCATTATCAAGGACATGCTCCCTCTCCAGGAGGAATTTCAAAGTTATTAGGGATTCGTACAGAGGAAGTAAAAATCGTATGTCCAGTCCAGGCTGAAGGGATTAGAAGAGCCTACGTGGAAGTCCATTTAGCAAAGCTAGCCAACGAAAAAAAAATTGGGATGCTTTCTGCAGAGTGTTTTCTTTGGTGATTTATGGTACAATCCTTTTTCCTTTATCAATGGGGATAATTGACCTTGGAGCTATTCGTATATTCCAAGCAGTGGAGTATCATCAGGTCAACCCAGTGCCGACAATTTTAGCAGAAACATACATGTCATTATCTCACTGTCACTTAAAAAAGAAGAATGGCCGAATAAGATGCTGCTTGGCGCTACTTGAGACATGGATGTTAAACCATGTGTATGGTAAGGAATGTCCCCATAGAACGAAGCATAATGATTACAGTAACCCACTCATGGAATTCAAGTACCTTCAATTAGATAAAAAAGATTGGAGAATGATTTTCTCTCAATTGACGGAAGATTCCGTATTATGGAAAGTAGAATGGTGGTACGAAGAAGAAATATTCTATCGTTGTGGCGATTTACTTAATGTCCCACTTGTAGGGCCTAGAGGGTGTATCAATTATAATCCCTCGATAGCACTACAACAATTGGCATTCCAACAAAGAGTCCCCTTCAAGGGAGAAGTGCAGCCTTTGCATGTGTTATATGGGGAAGTTAATGCAAAACTTTTGTGTCAAAAAATCAAAGATGCTTGGAGCAAGGTAGCATACAAAGGGAAGACAGAGCTTGGAAAGAGGTTAACATCCGTAACTCCTGACTATAAGGAGTGGCTTAAGAAAATGATTGAAGGGTTTAACCCTAATTATGCTCCCCCAAACCAACTATTAGGGGGTGACCTTCAAGAAATAAACAAAGAATTGGCAAAACGCCTAGAAGTAAAAGAAAAAGAACTCGAAGAATTGACTGAGCAAGATGTACAAAATAAAAGGAAGATAAACCGGCTGCAAGACAAATGCTCTACCCTTCAGGAAAAGTTCATAGAGAAGAAACAAAGAAGAAATCAAGAAGAAAGCTTGAAAATCATGAAGCTAGAATAAGAGAATGAAAGCTTAAAGAAAGCCATGCGAGAAAATGAAAGGTAAATGAAGAATAACATAGTTCGATTGATGAAGATGACTAAAGCTAAGGAGTTGCTCGAAATGAAGTTACAAGATGATGGCCCACTAAAAATGTAATAGCATGAGGTCGACACTCTCACTCAAATTCTAGAAGATAAAAAGAATGAGTTAGCTGGAGTAAGAGTAAGCACCGCTAAGACAATTCAAAATCTTGTGAACAAGTTAAACTAAGAAAAGGAGGTTTTGGCAAATTGGGAGCATCTTTACCATATGCAAACCGTTATGACAGAAGAATGGATAAAAAGATGTAGAGATCTAATCAACTTTGCAAATGACAAAACCCCAGAATTTGCTGGAACATTCAAACGTGCAGAAGGCATGATTATTCCCCTGAATCCACCAGCAGAGATCGTTGAGTTCTTTAACCTATGTACCCAAATTATAGAAGAACTTAAGAATGTAACCAAATTTTAAAGTCATCATGATTGATTAATAAAAGTACTTTTTCATTATGTGCTCTTGTTTTCACTCAACCATGCACACTTCTTATCAACGATAAGATCTTAGGCTAGGATGGGATTCAAGGTCTCTCCTATCTATCGAGCAACTCTAATTTTCCTTGTGGAATATTAGATTCCCCGAGGAGATTAGAGGGTCCGTACACCGAGATCGAAGGAACTACAATGAGATCTTGTGCAAGAATAGGATTCAAGGTCTTTTCTGTTCAATGATTAACCCTATATCTCCCTGTAGAATATTGGATTCTCAGAGGAGCCTAAGGGTTGCCTTTCGCTAAAAACCTTATGCCAACACAATATTGGATAACTCATCATGCTCACGAGGATATCAGCAAATAAACTAACATTGTGTCTCTCTCTTTTTTTTCAAAATAGGTGATCCAATATTGCTCCGTCCAAGCATCCTAACCAGGTACCCCCTACACATTCGTATAACACACGTTCACGCAGCCGTCAAATAGCTACTAATTCGAATGAAACTGAGTCTTCTCAAAATGATCGATTGTCTCATTTGGAATCACAAATAGCGGCTCTGAAAGAGATGATTTCTACTTTGGCTTTGACCCTCAATACTAAGAAAGGTGGGAAAGAGCTTGAAACATTGGAAGTGGTAGAGACAAGCAAGACAGAAAGCCTTGAGAAAGAAAAGTCACCAAAGACATCCCCAACAACTTCGAGGATAAACCTCTTGAAGATTCTCCATATACCATCTCAGTAACTGGGAAGAAAGAAGAATGGAAAGAAGAAATTGGTGAAATGAAAGACCAATTAAAGGCTCTTCAGGGATCAAGCACTTGGAGCTCACTCGATCTGAAGGAATTATGCTTGGCTCCAAGTGTCACAATCCCTAAAAAGTTCAAAATGCCGGATTTTGACAAATACAATGGCACAAGAAATCCTATATACCACCTCAAATCTTATTACACCAAGATGTTGGTATGGTCCCAAGATGAAAATTTCTTACTCTTATTCTTCCATGAGAGCCTGAAAGGACCCGCCTTAGAGTGGTACATGCAGTTAGATCAAACCAAGACTAAAAAGTGGAGGGAATTAGTTGACGCATTCATTAAGACGTACAAGTTTAACCTCGACATTGCTCCTACTAGGAAGCAACTAAAGGCTATGAGCAAGAAAACTATCGAGACATTCAAGGATTATGTTCAACCCCCTCTTATCCAATCCGAGTTATGTTCTTACTTCATTCGTACCTTGCAAGATCCTTACTATAGATATATGGTTGGAACACATGACACATATTTCTCTAGTTTGATCGAGATCGGTGAAAGGATTGACGCAGATGTGCGAGAAGGGAGAATTTCTAGTCAAAATGAGATAAGAAGGAGCCAAAACAGGAAGAAGAAAGAAGGTGATGTAAGCTTTATCCAATCTACAGGACAATCCCAAGCGATACCTCTAGTTCTACTCAAAATGGAGGGGATTTAGGCAAACGAGGAATAAGTCATGCAAACAAGGGCAAGCTGGAGGACAAAGGAATTGGCAGCAAAAGGATAATCGACAGTGGCCAGACTTCAGCATGACTAATGCAGAATTATACCAACAACTCCCGGAAGCTCGAGTGCTAGGGCCACGCCCCTACAAACAACCTCAACAACCTTACCCAGCTTAGTATGACTCAAATGCTCAACACCAATATCACATGGGGGCCATAGGACATTCGATAGAAGATTGTGTTACATTCAAAAGAATGTGTTGGATTTGGTGGATACTAACCATATCCAATTAAAGAAAAGCGATGGCTCAACCATCAAGACTAATCCTTTGCTAACACACGAGGGGCAAGTGAATGCCATTGAGGAAGTTTTCTCAAAGGATCGTGCAACCATTGAGCAAGCTCTTTATGATAATGAGATAGTAATCGTTGAAAAGAAACCTGTTGAGTTCGTGATCAAAGAACCAAAAGTCAATACCAACGTCGTTCCTTTCACCATTACGACACAGCTTCAACAACCTGCAGTGACCATCAAGATACCTACTCCTTTCCCATATCAGAGTAGTCATGGTGTACCATGGAGATATAAAGGTGTTATTGAAAATCCATCTGGTCAAGTTATGGAAGTAGAGACTAGTAAAGGAGTAATGGATGGAGTCACACGGAGTGGAAAAGCTTACTTACCACCGGATGTCGGACACTTGAAGAAAGGAAAGCATGTTTATGGTGAGATCCCGTCTAATCAAAAAGAGGTTGATAGGAGTGATGAGGAATTCCTTCAAACAATGAAGCAAAGTGATTACAGTGTGGTAGATCAACTGAACAAAACTCCTGCAAAGATCTCGATCCTAGCTTTGATATTGAACTTTGAACCACATCGTCGAGCACTGCAGAAAGCCCTAGATGAAGCATATGTGCAGTCCAGCGCCACCCCAGAGAAGGTAGCAAGCATTATGAATATTGCAAAAACATTATCAACCATATCCTTCTCCGAGGAAGAAATCACTCAATCTACTACAGATCAGCAAAAAGCCATGAATATCACTCTCAAATGCAAGGGTTTCATTGTGGCTAAGGTACTGATAGATGCGGATCAGCATTAAATGTCCTTCCACTATCTACATTTGAACTTTTATCAATAGACAAGTCAGAAGTTAAAGATAGTCACATGATGGTCAGAGGATTTGACGGAACCCAAAGGGATGTGCTAGGCACGGTGCACTTACCTTTACAAATTGGGCCAACCATGTTCATAGTAGATTTCCAACTCATGAACGTTAATTCATCATACTCAATGTTGTTAGGTAGGCCATGGATACACTCAGTTGGAGCTGTGCCTTCCACCTTGCACAATAGGGTAAAATTTGTTAATGATGGAAGGATTATCATAGTTAAAGGAGAAGAAGAAATCATGGTGAGCAAGCTAAGCTCTGTTCCATACATCGAGGCTACCGAACATGATCGTGGCGCAGTGTTCCAAGGCTTTGAGGTTGAAGGGCCCAAAGAGTATAAGAATGTTCACGCCGTAGTGACAAGGATAATGGAGAAAAATGGGTTTGAGTTCGAGAAGGGACTAGGTGCTCGCCTTCAAGGCATCAAGTCTCTGATAAGCTTGTTTGAAAACCACAAACGTCAAGGGTTAGGATATGAGCCCACATTAGAGAGACAGTTGAATGAACAAGCAAGTTTGAAGGCCAAAGTAAAAGATGGGAGCCTGGAGATTCCCCACATCAACAAGACATTTCAAAGGCCTGCTGAAGTCTTGAACAAACCAACTGTGGCAATGGTCTCTACGATAAATGAAAAGACATGCAAGTGGATCACAACTGATGATTTGGGAGAAGCGTTGGAAAATTGGGAGTTTGAGGACAACCTCGGTTTTATTACCTTAGAGTAACTTGTTTAGTTAAAAGTTGTACTTTCATGCTTTATGAGCCATTTGGCAAACTCTTATATGAATCATGAATAAAAATTTTTATGTGAATAAAAATCATTTTCTTCTTACATCCATTCATTTTGTCTTTCTTTTCATTCGTGGTTCATTTTTCACCCTCCAGGAAACTAATTTCCTCGGAACTCTTGTCCAACACAGAGATTCCAGAGCCCTTGGAAGATGATTTGCTTGTTACCATTGATATGCATGATTACGAGAGTAATAGCAATGAGATAATCCAATCATACACAAAGCTCCTTGAATCTAAGGATAATCGAATGTGTCCACATGAAGATGTAATTGAAATAATAAATATGGGCAATGAAGAAGAAAAGAAAGAATTAAAGATAGTGGATAACCCTAAAAGAGAGCAGATGGTGGAACTCTTTAAAGAGTTCATGGATGTCTTCGCATGGTCTTATCAAGACATGCCTGGTCTTAACCCGAAAATTGCCTCTCATAAGATCCCTTTGTTCCCAGGTATCAAGCCTAAAAAGCAAAAATTAATAAGGCTCACTTCAGACATGTCTCTAGTGGTTAGAGATGAGGTGATGAAACAATTAGAGGCTGGCTTCTTAGAGGTAGCAAAATACCCTCAATGGATAGCAAACATGGTTCTTGTCCCAAAGAAAAATGGAAAAGTCAGAATGTGTGTTGATTATCGAGATCTGAATAAGGCTAGCCCAAAAGATGACTTTCCATTACCACATATCGATGTCTTAGTTGATAATACTGCTCATAGCTATAGGTACTCCTTCATGGATGGGTACTCAAGATATAACCAAATCACTATGGATGAAGAAGATAAAGAGAAAACCACCTTTATCACCCAATGGGGAACTTATTGTTATCGTGTGATGCCCTTTGGATTAAAAAATGCCAGGGCAACTTACCAGCGGGCTATGGTGGCACTCTTTCATGATATGATGCACAAGGAGCTTGAAGTATATATATGTGGATGATATGGTAGCTAAATCTGCAAAAGGATAAAGCCATGTCGCATTATTGAGAAAGTTGTTCGAAAGGTTACGCAAGTACAAGTTGCTGTTAAATCCTAGCAAATGCATCTTTGGGGCTTTATCTGGAAAATTGCTCGGCTTCATTGTAAGTCAGAAAGGGATTACAGTTTATCCTGATAAGATAAAAGTAATCAGGGAAATGCCTCCACCACAAACAGAAAAGGAAGTCTTAAGCTTTTTAGGGCGATTAAATTATATTGCTCGGTTCATTTCCAATTTGACTGCAACGTGTGAGCCCTTGTTTAAACTTTTGAAGAAAGATTGCACGAAAAGGTGGAATGAAAATTGCCAACAGGCATTTGATAAAATCAAAGATTACTTATTAAACCCCCCAATTCTAATTCTACCTACACCAGGGTGACCGTTGATACTCTACCTAACAATACAATCCAATTCTATGGGTGTTATTGATAAATCCTTTGATTTGTATGCTTTTGTGTGCTTAAATTGAGGTAATTAACATAATTGAGATGCAATATTGGTCCATAAGTGTTTAAATAATAATATAGATCCTTAAGTTAAAGTAGCATGAAAATAGGATTAAATTGTCACAATTGAAGATTAATTAGCATTAATTGATTTTTAGGGCTCTTTGATTCTTGTTTGTTGCATTTTTACTTGTAGGGCTATCTGAGGACCAAATATGAAGGATCCAATATGAGAAGAAGCAATAAAAATGGGGCTAGAAGCTTAAATTTCAGGAAAAAAGGTCAAAATACAAGTTCTGGACAAATTGTGAAAATTACAGAAAAGGACCCTGAAATTTCAAAATTATAGAAAAGGACCCTGAAATTTCAAAATTACAGAAAGGTCCCTCGCCGTGGCACCCCACAACGAGGACCACGGCGAGGCCCCAATTCTGCAGAACTGAAGCTGTCATTTTGGGCCAAACCGGGTCCAATTCACTTACCCACTTCTTGACCCGACTTAGGGGGTATTAGACATGAAATTTGAGAGCCCTAGGTCAGATTTTGGTCACCCACAACACACAAAAACCCTAATCCTCTCAACTCTCTCATCTCATCTTTATCTTCCACCTTCTTCTCCACCCAACATCCATGGCTTCCACCCTTTCTTCCACCTTGGTTGATGCTTCCCCTATGAAGAGCAGCAGCTAAGCCCGTTTATTCTTGGTGATGGAGCTCAAGGGAGGAGCTTGAAGCTACAAAGGGGAGTGTTGTTCCCCACTCTCTCTTCCACTTGTGTATTACAATTTTTCTAGGGCTCTAGAGTTGTTTTATGCATCTGCATGTAATTTTATCTTATATCTTTGTATGAGAGTGGTAGAAACAACCTATCTTGTTTATTTTCTTTGTATGGATGCTTGACATTGAACTTATTGACTTGAGCATATTTTATTTGTATGGGTTCATCATTTAATATATGTTTTCTTGTTAAAATCTTGTGCTAAATGAGGGTTCTTGTTTAGTGGATCATGGTTCAAGTATTTGTGTTTAGAAATTGGCAAGTAAATCTACTATTGCTTGAGTGACATTGGACTTCAACCTATTGGGTTCAAGTTATTGGATGGATTTCCACCAATAAATTGGAATTAATAGGTTAATTTGGTTGCAATTCGGGGTTCCGGTTGTAGAACTAATAGGCCCTTGTGATTAGTAGATTTAATTGGGTCAAGTGCTTAATCAACTTAGGTTAAGTTAATTAACATGCAGGGTTCCGGCGTTAGTTAAATTAATCTAAGCCTAGCCTAGAGGGGTTCCTCTAGAGTTCTTTAGGAAATTGGCCATTTTTCAACTCCCAAAAATTTTAAGAAGCAATGATTCCTGAAGGTTCCATTTACTAAGAATAATCATCCCTTTTAATCCAAATCTCCTGTTTAAATCCAATCTCAATTCTTCTTTGAACATACGACACTTTTCATACAAACTTCTACATCTTAAAATCAAATACAAAATGTTTTCTCGTCCAATTAGTTTCGCATATAGCTATTAGGTAGTCATTTACACTAAGGCTCCTTGAGACCTATACTCAGGGATAGCTTCCACTACCCCTTGGGTCTTAAATTCTTGGAGAGCATATCCGAGGCGGCACTACACCGATTTCTTCCCATTTCGGTGCTCTTCAGCTATGTTGGGACAGCTTGATACATCTGGGAAAAGAGAGCATGCAGTCTATTACCTCAATAAGAAGTTTAATGATTGCGAATCACGCTATCAGGTAATCGAGCGAACATGTTGTGGTCTAGTTTGGGCTACAAGAAGGCTGAGACAATACATGCTCTATTACACTAGCTACTTGATTTCAAGGATGGACCCACTCAAATACATCTTCGAGAGCCCACATGTGGCGGGCAGAGTTTCCAAGTGGCAAGTAATATTGTCTGAATATGATATACAATATGTCACTCAAAAATCAATCAAATGGAGCACGATAGCTAATCATTTGGCTGAAAATCCCATTGACGGATACCAAGCATTTGATTTTCAATTCCCAGACGAAAACATATGTGCTACAGAAGAGAATCAAGATGAAATAAGTAGTCCAGATGAATGGGAGATGTATTTTGACGGTGCGGCAAACATGCATGGGAATGGCGTTGGGGCAGTAATCATATCTCCAGATGGAAAACAATTCCCGATTGCTGTGAAATTGGCATTCGATTACACTAACAACATGGCAGAATACGAAGCTTGTATTAATGGCCTTCAAGCTGCCATTGATCTTAGCATAAAGAATCTTGAGGTCTTTGGTGACTCAGCTCTTATAATCCATCAAGTGACTGGAGAATGGTGAACTAAAGATCCAAAGTTGATCCCGTACCAAGAATACCTAACAGAATTGATTAAGCAATTTGAAACAATTAGCTTTCATTATATGTCAAGAGATAAAAATCGCTTTGCTGATGCTTTAGCTACTTTAGCTGCCATGATCCAACTAGACTACGGAGTTTGTGTTCAACCTATTCAGATTAAAACGAGAAGGTCTCATGCATTCTGCCTCAACATTAACAACGAGGCCGATAAGCGCCCTTGGTACCAAGATATCAAGTCATATATGGAAGGTGGTATCTATCCACCTGATTCCACGCAAAATGAGAAAAAGACCCTTTGACGAATGGCTTTAGGTTTCTTTATTAGTAATGACATCCTATACAAAAGGAGTTTTGATGGGACCTTATTACATTGTTTGGGTGAGAATGAAGCACGTAAGGTTTTGGCAGAAATCCATGAAGGCATATGTGGTACACACGCAAATGGTCACACCCTAACAGATAAGTACAAAGATGTGGTTATTATTGGATGACGATGGAGAAGGACTGCATCAACTATGTTAGAAGATGCCATAAATGCCAGATTTACTCTAACAAGACTAATGCTCCCCCAACTCAGATGCATAGTCTTGTATCTCCATAGCCGTTCTCTATGTGGGGCATTGATGTTATTAGGCCAATTAACCCGAAAGCTTCGAATGGGCATCGGTTCATTCTGGTTGCCATCGATTATTTCACTAAGTGGGTAGAGGCCAATTCCTTTGCCAATATAACTCAGAAAGTCTTCATCAAATTCTTGAAGACTAATATCATTTGTCGATATGGGTTGCCAGAAAGAATCATCACTGACAATGCACCAAACCTCAATGGGGCAATAGTAAAAGATTTATGTGATCAATTTAAGATCAAGCATCACAATTCAGCACCATACAGGCCGCAAATGAATGGCGCAGTAGAGGCTGCTAATAAGAACATCAAGAAAATAATTGGAAAGATGATCGTCACTTACAAAGATTGGCATGAAATGCTTCCTTATGCATTACACGGATATCGTACCACCATACGTACCTCAACTGGGGCAACACCTTATTCCTTAGTTTATGGGATGGAAGCCGTCGCTCCAATTGAGGTAGATATTCCATCATTGAGGATATTGGTTGAATCAGACTTAGATGAAAGCGAATGGATACGCTCTCGATTTGAGCAATTAAACATGATTGAAGAAAAGAGACTTACTGTGATGTGCCATGAACAACTGTATCAAGCTAGGATGGCAAAAGCTTTCAATAAAAGGATGCGACCCAAGGAATTCAAAGTAGGGGACCTGCTTCTGAAGAAAATATTGCCTAATCAAGAAGACAATAGAGGCAAGTGGGCCCCAAACTACGAAGGCCCATATATTGTTAAAAATGCTTTCTCTGGAGGAGAGCATTGATCTTGACGGACCTCGAAGGCCAAGAATTGCCAAAGACCATCAATGCGGATGCGGTAAAAAAATATTATGCCTAAAATAGGGGCATGAAAGTGTGGCTTAGAAAAGCTATTTTAAAAAAAAAGATAGAAAAGCTCGCTGAGTTGAAAACCTAGAAGGGCGGCTCAGGCAAAAATTAGAGCAATAAAAGAAAAAACAAGGAGCTCGTTGAGTTGAAAACCCGAAAGGGCGGCTCAGGCAAAAATTAGAGCAATAACAAAAAGGAGCTCGTTGAGTTGAAAACCTGAAAGGGCGGCTCAAGCAAAAATTAGATCAAAAAAAGGGACTTCCTTAGGTTGAAAACCCATAAGGGCGGCCTACAAAGACAGAATGCTATCAGATTAGCAGACATGCCCCATATTGGACAAGCTTACTTAGGTTGGCTCCTTTATCACTCAGTGAAAGTACATATCTCTAGTAACAAGGCAAGACACTTAAATGGGCTACAAGGAATCGAAAGCAAAGGACCTCTCATAAGCTTCTTTTGTCGACCTACGAACAACTTCATTCAGCTTTTAATCTAAGAGGACCATTTCTTTGAAATGGATCCTCATCTACACACACTCTCTCTCATTCTTCTCATTCGAATTCTAGAATTAATTCATGATTTGTATAAGAGCAATTTTTTTAATAAAAATGCAACTTTTTCTAGAAAAAGCACTCATGGCAATATACCCTATGCCCTCTGCTCCTAATTACCTTGTGCAATTTCAGGATTGTTAATAGGGGCCACAGTTTGAACTCTGATACAAGGCTTGGAAAGCTGATATTGCACCTAAGTTCCCAAGAGTACGGTAACTTTATGGATCTTATATTACTTCTCTTGACATTTCACTAGACGATGCAAGAAAAAGGGGTTCCTGATTAGGCGGTTGGACAAAGAGGACGCAATAACACCTATCAACTAATTACTTATGCTATTTATCAATTTCAAAAGCATTCCATCGTCACTAACTCCACCCTCCTCAGGGTTTCATCTCATCATTTTCATCATGATCTCATTGTCATCATCTCCATTGGCATCCCATAATTAGCATCATAAGCATTAATGGGTGGGGATCGTAAATTTATTAGTAAACATCTCCCTTTTAAAGCCCTGTATCGACAGGCACCCTCAAAGCCCAGTAACGGCTGGCACCCTTTTAAAGCCCTGTATCAGCAGGCACCCTCAAAGCCCAGTAACGGCTAGTACCCTTTTTAAAGCCCTGTATCGGCAGGCACCCTCAAAGCCCAGTAGTGGCTGACACCCTTTTAAAGCCCTGTATCGGCAAGCACCCTCAAAGCCCAGTAACGGCTGGCACCCTTTTAAAGCCCTGTACCGGCAGGCACCATCAAAGCCCAGTAACGGCTGGTACCTTTTAAAGCCTTGTATCGGTAGGCACCCTGAAAGCCCTGTATCAACAGGCACCTCAAAGCCCAGTAATGGCTGGCACCCCTTTAAAGCCCTGTATCAGCAGGCACCATCAAAGCCCAGTAACGGTTGGCACCTTTTAAAGCCCAATACCGGTAGGCACAATTCTTTTCAAAGCCAGTAACAGCTGGCACAATTCTTTTAAAGCCCTGTATTGGCAGGCACACTTCTTTTCAAAAGCCCTGTATCGGCAAGCACAATTCTTTTTAAAGTCCAGTAACAGCTGGCACAATTCTTTCAAAGCCCAGTTCCGCTGGCCTCCTTTTTCAAGCCCTGCTTTACAGTTATCATTCTTTGAAAGCCCAGTCCTGACTGGCACTATTCTTTATAGTCTTGTTTTACCACCCAGCTATTTGGTTTCCCCCTCACATTCTCTGCTATGAATCAAGTAAAGAGGGGCAGGGGCACTGTATTTTGCCTATGCCCTCTTTTTGCTTGTGGGGATCCTTTGTAGTGTCTTCTTGCGTCTCGTGTCGAGCCGGACAAAATAAGTTTTCTTAGCTTTACTTGATTCATAGACGAGAAGCTCACTCCTCTCAACTACGAACAAGTAAAGAGGGGCAACTGTAAACACCATATTTTGTCCGGACCCCATACTCAAAAAAACAAAATAAATAAATAAGATCTCTTGACACTTTCTTGCAATTTAGGCTAGCATTAGTTCAATTGTAGGAAAATTCAAATGTGTTAATTGGCCACCAAGTCAAGAAATAAATGTTGATCGACTATCAAATAAAAAATAAAAAAATAATAATAAATAAATTTAAAAAAAAGATCCAAAAAAATGCATGTTGATTGCAACCTTATTAGGAATTTTTGTTTTCTTGAAAAAGGGGTTGGGAACAAAAAGGGAATGATTGAGTGTGCAATCTTAATATATTGAATAAGTGCGCATGTGGGCATTTAACCGAAAATTCAAAAAAGAAAAAAAAAGAACAATTTGAATATGATGTGGAAGTATTTCAACGGAAAAAACAATTAAATGAAAATGGGAATAATCCCAATGGAAATTGATGAACAAAACGGAAAAAGGAAACAATTCAAAGATGATGATTGATTCAATGTGATTGCCTACATGGAAATTGAAGAAAAAATAATAAAAAATTTAAATGACAAAAATAATAAAATAAATTGTAATAAATGAGGCAAACCCTAGTGGTGCCTATATAAATGAGACTAAGAGAGCTCAAGAAGAGGACACTTTTTGGACATCGGAGAGAGGGTAGAAAAAGGAGAGGCAGAATTTTGAGAAGAGAAAAGTAGAGAGAAATTCTATTTTAGGGAGAGAAAAGTAGAGAGAAATTCTATTTTGGGGAGGGAAAAGTAGAGAGAAATTCTTCAGGAGAACGAATTCCAGGTATAGTGATTTAATCTTGGTGCATAATCCTCTCATTCTCTGGTTGGGTAGAGTACCAAATAAGCTACTACTTCTTTTATGTATCATAACCTAAATCTCTTATTGCTTAAGCCAATGAACATCTCCAAGCTTGAGATGGAGGCAAATTGTCGTGAACATTAGGGCACATTTCTATATTTTTTTTAGTGCTCACTAAAATATTTCGTGCTATGATCCTCTGCCATTTTATGTGATTATTGATTTGAATTCTTTTGCCTCTTGAATTAACCACATTAAGAATGTAAATATGATGCTTGTTTTGATAAACATTTTTTTGGTCCTTAGCTTTACTATGTAGTTCCTACGCCCTTTTCTTTTAGCACTAAGCTATCATTACATTGAAAATTACATGTAGGTCACATGGTCGATATCCAATGATTTAAAAATGATTTTTATCAAAGAAAACCCAAACCAGCAAAAGAAACCTTTTATAAAAATGAAATCGCTTTTGAAAATGTTTTATGTCACATGAGGTTTATAGAATCTCCGCGGGCAGAAATGATTAACTTTCCGTGTGAGATTATGGGAATCTCCACAGGAATGTTAATCAAGAAAATTTTTCTTCAAAAATCCTTTTTTTATAAAGAATAGTTGATTTCACAAAATAAAAAATACAAACCAATAAAAATCTGTTTTTTTAATAAATTTAATGAATATTTTCCTAAAAAACACAAACCAATTAACATGCATTTCTACCCCGAACTACGTGGGCTTTGATCCCTTAAGGGCACGTAGGCCCTAGGTTAAATCCTAGGTCAAGTCCAACTACGTAAATATATTTTTTTATGAATATATATTTTTTGGGTAATTAAAAAATAATTAAGCCATAATTATTTTTAAGTAATTAACTTAGGGTAACCGTTCTTATGAACGGGTGCTGTGGGGTGCCTAACACCTTCCCCATGCACAATTGACTCCCGAACCCTGCTTGGTTTTAAAAGACCGTTGATTATTTTAAAAAGGTTTTCCAAAATTATCCTATTTTAAAAATTTTGGTGGCGACTCCATTTGACTTGATTTTAGGGCTCTACAGGAGGGATGATCATATGTAGAAGACAACATCCTACCTTCCTGCCACAGACCACAACATTGTACGTAAGTTCTCGGTGGCTGTGAGCATGATGAAAGTCCTAGAAAGAAGCTATTACCCTCACACAGATAGCCTAGAAGTCACTGGTATCGTTGACTTCATCGAAAGAAGATACGTACCAAGAAGCCATAACAAAGTTGTCTATATTATATGGTAAGGAAGGAGGGAGAACAGTGGCGGTGTTGAATCATGTTACCGAGGCTGATTGAGATACTTATACAATGCAATCTAGGGTAAACTTCATTTTGTCAAACCATGGCCATTAATGCTGGTCCAATCAAATAATGTTATGCCTCTTCGGGACTTAGATCGCCACATATTAGGAGAATATAGCAACCTCTTGACATGATATATTCTAATGCATGAGACTTTGGGAAGTGACAAAACTATATTCATGAGGTATTGAATGAATGCATAGTGCGCAAGGGATACAAGTTTTAGATC
Source organism: Mimosa bimucronata (assembly GCA_037074515.1). Classification (NCBI taxonomy): domain Eukaryota; kingdom Viridiplantae; phylum Streptophyta; class Magnoliopsida; order Fabales; family Fabaceae; genus Mimosa; species Mimosa bimucronata. Next base: position 25,619,454 of record CM073441.1, read on the forward strand.
CATTATGGGGTAATGCAATGGAAGTTGGTTGGGAAGATGTAAATAAGCATGTAAGCATTTATGATCTTGTTGGGGTAGATAGTTGACTAAGCTTAACTGATACTGCCATTTTGTGAAGCCAATAGTCAAAAAACATTTGTGCCACATAAGCTATACTGTGGACCAATAAGAAATAGGCTACGAGATTTAGTAGTAGATATATATTTGATGCCTGCACAATTGCTTGACATTAAATTTTCCTACCACCTAGACACTACTGCAAAAAGAGGTTTCCACGTCACTTATTTTTGGGTTTTCACGTCTCTTTTTCAAGTGACGTTAATAAATGTGACATGGAAAATAGACTTTTAACGTCCCCAAAATATGTGACATGGAATGTTAGATTTTCCACGTCACATATTAGATAATAAGTGACATGAAAAGTCCGGGCCGGACTTTTTATCCCGGACTTTTCATGTCACTTATTATCTAATAAGTGATGTGAAAAGTCTGGAAAGCTCAGCTAGACTTTTCATGTCACATATTAACTAATAAGTGACGTGAAAAGTCCAATTTTTTAGAAAACAAATAGGGATATTTTTTGTATTAGAATCATTCACAAATCCAAAAATAACCCCTACATAAACATTTGAATTATAAAATAGGGGCAAAATTTTGGATTGAAATCGCCCACAATCCAAAAAAATGCCCTTATATAAACATTTGAAGTAAAATAGGATATTTATTAGTCACAACTGTGAAACTACAACATAAGAAATATACTTGGTAATCAATTATAACATCTAACTTAAAAAAAAATCCTTAGCCTCTTTGACAAAAAAACAAAGAATAATGCTGATTTGTAATATTGACTTCATCAGTATCATGAGAATTATACATGCTTACTTTAAAGAATGATATTGACATGTTGCACTATGCATACAGTCAATATCAACAGAACTAAAAACAGAAAAATCACAAGTACAAATCAAGCAACACACATAATTTGCACATCACATCCTAACTTATCGAATAGGAGAGGAACATTCAAGAGACAAGTTTCCCAATCAACAGACCAGTAAATTTTGAGGCTTTATGTCTCTTTGACATACTCCTATACTGTTGTGAATGTAAGCAAGTGCTCTCAATATCTATTAACAAAAGTAAGAGTCATGAGAATCAATCACATGAGAACATACTTGGTAGGATAAACAAAATTGAAGGCATAAACGTGCAGCACACAGAAACATACCTAGTAGAAGTAAAGCTTCACATATATCAACGGCATCCTTTGGTTCATTTTATTGTAGTGTCTAATCACCCGATGGACAGTCTCAAGAACATAATCAAGTACCAAGTTAAGATACATCTTATAAAATATTAGGGAGAGAGAAAAGGAAACAAATAGCTTTCCAAAAGACCATACAAGCAATTAAAAATATACCTGCTTTGGCTGGTCATTTTTACCACCAATGGTGGTCACAATTATATGTCCTGTTTCAGTCCCATTTCCATCTACAACAGTTGCCTCCATTTCCTGTATTATATTTCACAAGTTTCAACATATATCAAGGGTGTGTAAAAGGAGATGCAAAGAAGAAATGCAGATAGAGGAAGGTAACACAGGGGTTTTTTTACCTTGTCATCTCTAATTTTCATGTCATTCATCTCGTCAGGCAACTTGTTAATGTCAACTGTATCTGTAGATTCAGCCACCACCGTAAAGAGTAGATCTTACACCCTACAAAGGATAATTAACTTATAAGAGCAGCCTTAGGATTGAGTAACAAATTGATCTTTCAAGACCACTAACAAAAAGGTTCACCTACAAGACCGTTACATCGAAATAACTGGTAATCCTAACTTTCAAGAAATAATGAGTTTAGCAGTACACTTCTTAAGTGGGGATGATACCGACGCATACATACACAGATAAAGGCATAAATAAACTAGCTTTCGTACTGAGCATCCCAAGTTTCTCATGCCAAACCAAAGAAAGAAAATTAACTAGAGAGCATAAAGCGATTTCTATCATTTGGGAGGGAGACTATCTTCCAAAACAAGACCTGGATTCTCTCCAGGTGGACCCATACAATTTGTGGATCTAACAGAGCACCAAAGACCTAGAGTTAACACGGTTAAGCAATGAATATCGTGTGAGAAAAACACCATACAATCAGCGTAGAGCACCCCATCTAGTGTGGCGAAAGAAGTGTAGCAGTGGCATATTACTCTTAGGACAAAAAAGATATAATCAACGGAAGGTATACTCAAACGAATTGACAAAACCCTAGATACATCTTAGCTAAACCCGATCAAAATAAGCACTAGCAAAATCTATCAAGGAATTCAAAACAAATCTAGCCTAAATACTAAATTACCGACAAGAATAATTCCAAACAACACCAAAAGAATCACGATTCAGGGAAAAAGCAAACCCTACTTGGATCCTGGCGAGGACACCTTTCTTTTGATCACAGCAAAATATGCTAGCTTTGGTGATTCACTACAATTCCCAAATTTCTCAGCAGAAAGTGGAAGAGTAGGGCAAAGACAAGTCAAGGAGAACGGCGACCGACGAGCGTGGAGTCACAGCGACTAGTGACGACAAGAGAGTACGACAATGGAGCAAAAGGCTAAGGCTGAAGGAGAACTGGTTCGACGGTGGCTTGGGTGGCTGACGGCGAAGAGACAGGATGCCCTCGTTCTTCGGCTTCGCTTCCTTCTACTTGCAGTGATGTAAGAGGGCTTCGCTTCCTCGAAGATGGGCAAGACGGCGACGTCGCTGAGGAATGTGGTTGAGGGACGATGGAAGATGGGCGGTGAGTTGGGGTATTCGGATGGGGACGAAGAACGATTGAACAAGGGTAGGGTTAGGGTTTGGGGGTAGAGAGGGAGAGGAGGAAGTGATGGCTTCATTAAACAAATTAGGTATTTAATATGAAGGCTTCATTAGTAAATAAAATGTGCTTTATTATAGATCTTAATTATGAAAAGCATGCTTTTAGAATATTTTTAACTGAGTAAATGGTTTGGACCGAATTATATGTTTTAAAAGTGGATGGGAGATCTATATGATTAAGGAAAAATATAAGGTATGTCAGAGTATTTTATTCTAAAACATAATATTTCTAGACAAACCAGATGTGCAGAATAGCATGATTATGGGAATCAAAACACACACTGCAAAAATATTAAGAACTTGTCACGTACTCCCTCTGGTCCTTTATTATAAGAGCACGACCGCCAAATTGTGCTTCTTAAGAAAATTGTTAAAAGTTAGTTGAAAAATATATATGGGTATATATATCTCTTGGATAAAACTTTTTTTCCAATATCACCTTTATTTATGGTGAGACTATAGAGAGAGAGATATATATATATATATGGGCATTAATGAGTATGAAAAAGAGTTATGATAAAATGGGAAAAATTGCATTAAATGATGGGAACAAGGTTGTCAACCTTGTGAGTTTAAGTAAACTCGTTATGAGAATATAAAATCGGATCGTAAATTCGTAAGAGTTTACTTTTATTAATTAATATGTATTTACAGTATATAATTAAATAATAAATACAAAAAATAACAATTATTTGGCTTAAATATGAATAATTAAATTGAATATATCAACATTCATCTTTTATCAAACTTAATAAAGAAATTTCTATAAAATTTATATATAAATTCATTGAATATAGTCAAATAAAAATAATTAACATGAGATTTAAGAGTAAGTTAACAAAATTATTTCTTAAAAGTATAAACGTAAAAACGGTAAACTCGGTGTGTAAACTCGTGAGTTTCATCAAGTTTATACCTAGTACGAATTTAAATGACTTGTGACACGTTTTAGGTAAGTATAACCGTAAAAACAGTAAAATCGGAGAGTCAACTCACAAGTTTGATAACAATGGATGTGACAACAAATGTGGACTCTTATATTTTGAATCAAAAACAATTCAAAATTAGGCTTGTTATAATAAGAAACGGAGAGAGTAATACAGATTCAATCAGTCCGCAACAACAAAACTACCAATATCCATATATATATATATATATAGACAAAAGTAATATGGTTGTGATAGACTGACCCGTACTACCATTAAGTTTTTTTTTGGGCCTGATGCTACCATTAAGTTGAGCATACTAGTCTATGTTATAAGGATTCTGAACAAAATATTAGGAATCACTCATAACAACTTCTGGCAGTTGGCAGTGGAACAATTTCAGAGATGCGCTCTCATTTGCTAACCTTGTGAATCCCAAAATCTGAACAAATTGAGCTTTGAAGTGAACTTTTGCTGCAATTGCCAAATTTGTGACACATGTTTCTCCTTCAAAAGGAAACAGTATTATTATGACATATATAATAAAATAATTATCTGACTGAAATACACAATAAAGTACCGATACATGAATACACACAAGAATGAGGGGATCTATATATTCTAACAGAGGGAGTCTTATAAAATTAACTTCAATATGTTAAATTGGGTTGCATGAAATGGATGGTTAATGATCATAAATTTATTTATATAAAATGGTTTGCTAACTATTGTTATGCGGAGCTGAGGGAGTACGCTCATAATAAATATTAAATTTTTTTTGGAAAATTTAATGCAGTTAAAAGGAAGAATTATTTGTGGTGTGACATGAAATATATTTTTTTTGCGGTTTAACATAAATTGTTATTAGTTTTATTTACACGAATTGTTTTATATTTTTCATTTTATTCCTAGATTAATCTTAAGTGTGTTGCACGGGGTGAATAATAATACTTGATTATAATCAAAATACTAAATGAACAAATGCGGTGGTTTTTTATTTCGTTATAAAGGAAGTTTTTTCTTATATATTTAATACAGTTATTACATACCATACAGAGCATAAGGGTTAGTTCCATAACGATGATATTGAAAAGATCTGGAGCTTTGAAATGAAATTTGATATTACTCTAACACATGTCAAGCATATAAATACAATAACTTGCATAAAGCATGTTTTTTAATAATGTTTGTTATAATTTCAACTGATAATTTCAAACCTCTTCATCTTATCTTTCAAATTCAGGTAAAAAAAACTTATCTTTCAAATTTATAACTTTAAATTTAATTTTAACTTTAACATATGATGTAAAGCGATATAATAAATTTATAATTACAAATTAAAAATTAAATTTGTTGTCATGCGAAGTGATTATTTCTATCAAAACTGCTCATTCCAAATTTATAACTTTGACTGCCAGATTGGTGACATCATGCACCAGACAATACAGCCCTACGTATAACATATTCCTATGATTCTATTTATAAGGTATTTTTAACACATTTCTATAAACTAAAAAAATGTTAAATCTCATTAATTCTACTTTAAAATTTTACAACATTTCAACTTTACCCCTATTTAATATCTACTTTATCACATGAGAATAAAGTCAACACATAATAAATGAAAGATAAATTTTTACATTCACACACAAAATTAAATGGCATGCCCTATAAATAGAACCAAATAAAATATTCTCTCTACCCTATAAATAGAACAAGAAGAGTACTCAATCTGATCCTTATTATAAAACACAAACTAACAAATTTTTTTATCCTTGCAATTTCCCAATTTGCTATTATATTATACTGATTTTTGTGTTCATGCACTTAAGTGAAAGTATTATTTGCAAATTCATTTGATTTATTTGAATAGTCCAATATCCAATGGCAAAAGAGATCATCTTATATGAAGTATTTTTGTTTCCCAAGGTAAGAAGGTAAGATTTGATTGGGAATATTTAAGGTCTCCTTCTATTGATAAGAATGATATCTCACCATATTGTAAGATGAATCCACAAATTGGAATGGCTAATGGGCTCAGTACCATGATACATGAATAGCCCATGGGCATAAAATGTTCAAACGTTCCAAACTCGTATCTTAGGTTAATGCTGCAAAAAAAATTACTATGTGAACTTGTTCTACCTGCATATGATCCTTGTAAAAATTCTCCTTCATCCCATCAAATGCCTTAGTGCAACTGCCTGATAGAAGTTTCTTTTTTTAAAAAAAAAAAAAAAAAAAGAGGCAATCCACAATGAATGGCAACAAATATCCACCAGAGTAGATGGTGAAGATTTGAAACTATCCTTTATTAACTAAATTTGCAAAAAAGAAAGATATAAAAAAATCAATCAAAATATGAGAATGTGAGGTATTTTGTTGTCACTCCTACTCTATTTAATCTCATTTAGATGTATTAAATTATAAGAAATAATACCATGAGAGTTCTAAAAAATTTAGCAACGACACAAGGAGAATAAAAACAAAAAAATTGAAATAAAATCCGGACATTCAAACCTCTCAAAAATACTTCCACCATCGCCTATGTAGCCATTCTTTATTGAACAGAGCATAAGATATATATATATATATATATATTTTAATACAAAGCATAAGATCAAAGACAAGAAAAATGGCCATTTGTCTATGACTGAACACTAACACTCTACTTCTTCCTCCAATCTTTGTAGCCATTCTCCTCTATATCTTTATTCTGTTTGAATCTTATCGTCTGCCCCCCAAAAACACAATTTATCCTTTTACCATATGAATGCAGCTCATATGTTACAGATCTGCTCCTCCATGTGGCCCATCTTTGTACAAATGCAGAATAATAGTGTCATTTTGTCTTTGAATCAAAAAAAAATAGAAAGAAAAAAAAACGCCAATGCTTCAGCCAACTGCTCCAAACCCCACAAGGTCCATCTCATTTTGAGCTAACAATCTTGCAGATCTAAAACACAAATGGGCTGTAACTTCCGCTGAACAACAGTAACCCCTATATACAATATCTAATGAAAGAAAAATACTCCAAATTCTAATTCTGTTTAGAAGCTATTTAAACTCAGAAAGTGTAGAAAATTAAAACTTTAAACAAATACTATCAACTTGGAAACATTGGCAGACCGATGTCTTACAAATATCGCCCTTCATATCTTAACTTTGCTGCATACGCCTGAGAAATCAAAGAGCAAGATGAACAACCTAAAACAATACTGTCAGCTAGAGTTCAACCAACAAATTTTTTTATTTAGTCTAACTTGTCCCATTCAGTGGTTAAAAGACATATATCTCTAATTTTTTAAAAAAAAAATTAAAGAAAGGGTTGGGCTCACCCATATATATCTTTAAAGTTTTTTGTTATTAAGAATTGTAGCCAATGTTTTGAATTTATATATGCATGTTCCATTTTGAAACAAACAGAATCAAACAAATTTCTTTATTTACTATATGTATTGCATTATGGAGTTGTATAGTGCATAATTAATGAATTGATGAGACAGATTCTTAATCTGTCAAAAACATCAAACTTAATGGCAATAAAATCTTATTTATCAAAATGACCAGTATATACTCATTTTAGTGAAAAAAATGGAAGGCAAGGTCAGTAGTTCAGGTTAATTTTTTTGCCAGCAGTAATTCAGGTTTTTACCGAACCAAACAGTTGACATTAAACAATAGAGTCTCAAGTGGAACTCGGTTCTTTTTGGACGATCGAACTACATAATAAAATACATCTGCACTAACGTACAAAAGATAGTTCATTTGAACTGAAACAGTTCTCACAATTCCATAAGACCAAGCTATGAACCACCAAAAAAACAATAGAAAAACTCCTATTCCCCACATTATAAAAAAAAATAGAAATCACTTTGAAGCACATTCTCTCGCAAGAGTCTGTGAAGGGACGTGCAAACCATCTACTGATATTGAAAGCTTCATGAAAAATTTTGTGGACAGAACGCGTCGGCCATAGCCCATATGCTACCTTGGACATAAATTAATGGGTCAGAGTTGAATTCCTACATAAAGCTTTGCAGATCAAATGAAGCAATAAATTACAGAACGTGTGAATCCATGTCAAAAGACATGAACACAAGACAAATAAGCATTGACTAAAAGCCAACACCTTTGTTATCTTTTGTCATCACTTTTGCTTTAATGTGCTTACTACAATGACTGATGAATTACCATTGAAAATAATTGCAATCTAAGATTTCTTGATCATCTCATCTCCATCGCTTAATGTGGAGAACAAAATTATTATTACTTCAGCACTAAAACTTCCACCACCATCCAAGCATTCTTCCAGTAGCAAACATAGATAATAAAACCTAATAAAGAAAGCACAAGATTGTATTGTACAGAAGTACAATACCACCCATTTACTATGACAAAGCACCGACGCTTCTCCTCTTTGCATCTATTTCTTCTGTTCATTAAATACAGTTTAATATTAAATTATGAACTTTTTTTGTTATTTTATAAAAATTAAATTGAACGGGGCAATCAATTTCACGAGAGTGCTGTACGTTTCAACCACACATATTCACCTCGATGTTAATTAAGACTACGTACAAGACGAAAAAAGGACTCATCTGAATGTGGATTAATAACTTTCTTAAAATCATTTTGTACTTTACTGCCCCTGCATCGTCCTGCAAATTTCAGTAAATTATTGACTTCTTTAAAAAAATTAAAAAACCAAGAAAATATAATAACTACAGACCGAATACAAATGTTCTACCGACCACCAAGGCACCAACCATTCCTTTTGTAATTCGCTTATTAGTTTCTTTGATAAATAATCTGCCATGTAGGACAGCTACAAACCTGTAGTTCTCCATAGGTTTGCAGGCATGCGGCTACACGCAATGTTTGGCGTTCCTTCAATAATGAACAACAAACAAATCTAAACAAAATCAATGGTAGACTATTTTAACTTTTAAGATCAATATATATTTAAGAATATATTACAAAATGCTAGGCGATAGAAATCACCTCAAAGGTGTCCAACAAAAGCAAATTATATAATCATAGACTTAAAAAATTTGTAAATATTTCTTTGTAAAATTAACAAACATGTTAATATTAACAAATATCATGTAGGTCTGCATATATTTACAGCTGCACAAAAGTTTTATCGATCTGAAAAATTTCCAGGATTATTAATTGTCATACACAACCCAAACATGACGACTATAGTCAAACATATTTTAAATGATACAAAATATCATAGATTTGACCTAGTCAAATGAATTCAAAAATCACAATTAACGTGCCAGATTAATTGATGTAAAGTTATTAATATTATAAGAAGTTATGTATACAGCATTAAATTTAATGACCTTTATTAAATAAATATTACAAATGATAAAAAATACATGATTACAAATGAAAAGCTCAACCACATTTATACAAACATATCCGAAGAAAAATTGGATGACGGTCAACAACTATAAACGAAATGGAGCTTATGTTCCTCTTCTTGGTCTCCATCCTCATTATCCAAAATGGACAGATTGATTGAATATGGGTCCGCATAACAACCATGGCGAGTCACCAATCTTGCTTTTATTCTCATATGTGTGATAACACAATCCTGCTCTTCTTATTCTCCATGCACTTCCAAATGCTTCCCATCCTGGCTTTCTTAATCATATTTGAAGATTGTAAACAAAAATTTCTATATTAAGTCCGACGCAAGTTTTCGTCGGATCCAGTTGGAAGCTTGTCCAATCCTTTTGATGCATAAGGATGGGCAACACCACTCTCTGAACAAACAAAGGACATCAATTTAGCTAAGGTTCAGATAGGAGGCTTTAAACATACACCTCAAACAGCCATTCACAGATGAAAATAAAACTGACACAATACCCTGTTGCACTACTGATTTATTTCCGTTTAAGGCATCTGCCACTCTATCCTTCTTTTCACAAACTTCAGCGTCACTGGTTCCTCAAATCTGTGAAAAGCAAGATGATATTATTACCCTTCGAATTTCTCCTAATGATGTCTACCAGGAGGAAAATTGTTTGATCGAATAGTGGATGTGAACTTAAGTTGGGACACCTTAAGCACTGCAACACCCCGAGAAACCTTAGCCAATCGAACTTGCAATTTGAATTTGAAATTGTTCCGGAGGAAGAAGAAAAGCGGAGAATGTTTACGTGACTATGGCCATGTGAATGCATATCTGAATTAGAGGGAAGAGAAAAAGGTGCTTGCCTTTGAATTTTGAAATGAAGATGGAAACAGTAGATGCCAACCTGTAAAGGAAGACAAACACAGTAAAGCACACATGAAAGAGAACAATGTGGAGACTGTGAAAAGCCTGCTATATGCGTCTAACAGGCAACAGCACACCTCTCGTAGGGAGCAAAGCAGAACAAATACAAACAACAAAACTTTAGCCGAACACGACAAACCCTCTTACTCCTCATAATAATTCTCCAAAAACATTTGCCACCCACACCTCTGATTCTAGGAGTCACATTCCCTACTAAGCGCATCTCTTAGCCTCACAAGTTAATCCATAAAATACAACTATTTGACTTCAGTGAGGAGATCTGAACTGTACACGCCTGACACCACATAAAACCACATAATCTTGGCTTCCATTATGATTTTAGTTTTTTTCCATTTGAAGTCTGAAATTAAGCTGATGGTTTTTTTTATTATATTATTTTTTTCAAACAATTGAATAAAAATGTAAACAATATATTTTGGAACCATAAGGAACTTAACGTTTTTTTTTTCTGAACGTGTTCCAAAATAAAAATATCTGGGCATTTGCAGTTTATTTGTTTCTGGGCTGTAATTTGTTTTCTCAAAAATCTATTTTTTTAAACATCAGCTTAATTTCAGACTTCAAATGAAAAAAAAAAAAAACTAAAATCATAATGGAAGGCCAAGATTATATGGTTTTATGTGGTGTCAGGCGTGTGCAGTTCAGATCTCCTCACCGAAGCCAAACAGTTGTATTTTATGGATTAGCTTGTGAGGTTAAGAGATGCGCTTAGTAGGGAATGTGGACTCTTGATTCTAGTAATTCCAACATAGATAAGATATATCATCGATATTGAGTTAATTACCTTCTTTTTCTTCATTTTTTGGAAACTACACCATCAACAAATGGCCACAGAAGTCTCGGATACATACTTTGGCTTTTTATTTTCCATCTCACTTTCAATAATCTTTCATCATTTAATTCGTCCACAACTTGCCTTCCTCTTGCTCCCTCTCCCTCTTCTTTTCTTAAACATGCATTCACATTATCACTTTGTTGGTTATTTTCTTGTTTTAGCAAAACAATTTTACTTTAGTTTTGCTCAATATATCAATAATAAACTTAATCATAATATCATATATCCCATCTGTTCCTACATATAGGACCTAATTGACATTTTTTAAAAAAATATTAAGAAAGTTAAATAAATTGGTTTGCCTAAATTTTTTCTATAAATTAGTTTATTTGACTTATAAGCTAACATATAATATAATAATATATAAAATGTGTTATGATTAAGTTAGTTGTTTCGCTTCATTAATTTCTCCCAAAAAAGTCAATTAAATTTCATATATTCAGGAACGGATGAATATTATATTAGGCCTTAATTACTATGAAATTATTTGTTTTTATTAATTTATACAATTTCAAATTATTGGAATAGTATAACTTTATCATGTGCCTTCAACGTGCTAATCTAATGGAAAAAAACTAAGGGATTATTGTTCAATGATAAAATCACAAAGGAGTTGAAAGTAACTTTGTAAATGGGAGATACATAGGAGCTAGATTTAGTAGATTATCTACTATTATTTTGTGGCTCTAGATATTCTTTTCTTGTACAATACACCAATTAGGTAACAAAATAACAGACATACATAAGAGCTGGCAAAAAAAAAGACATACATAAGAACTCATCGGTTAAAATTGGTTAAAACTAATAATCTTATTTATCCTTGTTACTTTCTATCACATTAAGATGGGCTTTGCCTGTGTTAAGAATGGATCAATTATTAAATATTACATGGAAATTTCTTTTACATATTTCTCAGGATAATTTATTATTAAAAACTTCGTTTAGAATCGGCAATAATCGATATATCACTCAAAACAAATAAAAAGAAAACAAAAGACGAAATATAAACCATGGATCAACTAAATTCTCTTGTGGACTTGCTTAAGAATAAGAAAGAGGAATTCTATGTAAATACATGTAATAAGGTTTGATCCTAGAGAAATACTTACATAGTCTTAGAGCGCCATGTCATCTGAACTCTAACAAATCAAAATATACCAACTCAACTTATTTTAATCATACATGGCGGATGACTCATCAAATGCAATTCACAATTTAACTTTCAAATAAATCTCTTAATTCGGAAAAACATAACAATAACTCATATAAACAAATCTCTAAACTGGAAAACCCTAACCTAGACGGCATCCTTTCACTGCCAATTTTAATCATCCTCATCCACACTACTACAAAAAGGCCATTTCTTGTCCCTAATTCACGTCACTTAATTATAAAACGGACATTGAAAAAAGTTTGGTGGCATTTTTGTAATTAAATATCATGCTGAAGAAGAAACCACGTCACAATAATGGAAAAATTGTGACTTGGATTATGGGTGTGATTAACCACGTCACATATTATAATTGCGTGACGTGGTTTTCCCCAAGTTTTAAATTTTTTTAATAATAAACCACGTCACATATAGAAAATATGTGACGTGGTTTGTAGTAAATAATCAGTTTTCGAATTTTTTTTTTAATTTTTATGAAACCACGTCATATATATATAGAATATGGGACGTGGTTTCATAGATAATCAGGGAATTTTTTTTTTAATTTTTAAGAAACCACGTCACATATATAAAATATGTGACGTGGTTTGTGGATTTTTTTTTTTTTAGAAACCACGTCACATATAGGAAATATGTGACGTGGTTTCATGGATAATCAGGGATTTTTTTTTAATTTTTAATGAAACCACGTCACATATAGGAAATATGTGACGTGGTTTCTCTTAAACAACGTCACATATTAGATATATGTGACGTTGTTTTGAGAAACCACGTCACATATTTCCTATATGTGACGTGGTTTCATTAAAATTAAAAAAAAAATACAAAACTTGATTATAATTTCAGCTCCATATCTCCCTCACCCAAAGCTCAAAGCCCGCGCCAGAATTTCAGCCCCCTCCCTCCAAAGCTCAAATCCCTCAGCTCTCTCCTCTCTCCCTCACCCCTCAGCTCTCTCCCAAAACGCAAATAGGTTGAAGAAGAAGAAGCTCTCAGCTCTCAGCTCTCTCCCAAAATGCAATCAGGTGCAAAATGTCTCCCTCAGCTCTTAGCTCTCCGTGTTCTTGGTTTCTTTTCCCTTGCATTTTCGTTTCTTTACAAAACCAACTACACTTATTGCAAAATGTTTCAAGACTGCCACTTTTTCTTCCAAAATGACCTTCAAGTTCTCCTCATGGGCAAATTCCAGAACAACACCAACCCCAAACGGCTTGTCAGTTAAGGTCCTAGTCTTCCTTATGACCTAGTTGCAAAAGGAAAAATTGAAGCATAAAAAACAACATGCCTAGAAATGTAGATGTGGCCGGTAGCACTAAGACATTTCGAGCCTTTGTGATTAGGTGCTGGCCTAAGATACACACACTTTTGACTATGGAACTGAATTTGTGATGATTATAAGGTCTCAAAGAAGGATAACAAGCACACCCCAAAAGGTTGAAGCATTTTATAATTAGGCTCGGTTCCACCTTAAGTTGGAGTAGGAAGCCGATTTATGAGATGAGTGGCTATTCAAAAAGCCTCAACCTAGTATGTTAGTGATAAATATGCTTAGGCTAGAAGAGTAAGGCCCATTTCAGTGATATGCCTATGCTTTCTTTCAGGGCGACCATTTTGTTGAGATATGTAAAGACACATATAGCGTATGTGAATTCCCTCAGTATTACCAAGATGTACAAATGGCAGGTACTCAGATCCATTGTCACACTGGATTGCCTTAATCACAGTATTAAATTGAGTCATGGCATTCTGAAGAAAATCAACATCAGAAATGAACTGGGAATAAGAAGCTGCAAACATCTGAGCTAGAGTAGTATCACCATCATTCAGTGGATATATTTTTTGATTGGGGCCTTTCCATAAGTATTTTTCCTGTCACCAGATCCTTCATAGTATACCGAGTACTAGTAAAGAGAATATTGACTTGATTGTCTTTAACCAATTTTTGCACACTTAATAGATTTTTAATACCAGAAGGAACAAAAAGAACATCATTAAGATGAAGCTTATTATATGAGGGAAGAAACAGAGGAAGACACACCCGAAGAAGAAGACAATGAGCTATCAGAAATAGACATGATGATGATGATTATGATGATGAAAGAAAAAGCGCTCTCCGTTCCTACCAACATAGAGAAATAGATAAATAGAGAAAAAAGCCAAAATCCAATGAATGAGCCATACCATGTGCTCAGCCTTTTCTCTTATTATATAAGCAGACTCAATGTGAGTCATACACGTGTAGGTGAAGGAATATAATACAACTGTAATATCCTAACAGATTTACATGGCTAAAATATAGTAAATTACTATTTTATTCTAACATTCACCCAATTCTTTATCTACTAGCCTGATGGTTTAGCTGTATGGATGGTATAATTTTCAATCGTGGCACTTTTTTTCTTAAGCGCCAAGATAGAGCTATCCTGGCTCTTATAAAAAATAAGCGACCTATCCCGACGCTTAGCTTTTTTAAGCGCCGGGTTAGTTTTATTATTTTTTAAAAATATTTATTTAACCTATCCCGGTGCTTTGCTTTTTTAAGTGTCAAGATAGGTATACCTTATTAAAAAATAAAATAATACATATCCCAGCGCTCAACTTTTTTAAACGCCGGGTTAGTTTTATTATTTTTTAAAAATATTTATTTAACCTATCCCGGTGCTTATCCTTTTTAAGTACTAGGTTAGTGTTATTATTATTTTTAAAATATTTATTAATCCTATCCCAGCGCTTAACATTTTTAAGCACCAAGATAGATACCTTATTAAAAAAAGAATAATACCTATCCCGGTGCTTAGCTTTTTCAAGCACCGGGATAGGCGATTTCCCTCGTCATCTTTTCCTCTTCCGGTGCCTTCACTCTCATTTTTCTGAACTCCTTCTCCTTTCCCCATACTTGTTCACCCTAGCCGCCATTCCATTCTCTCTCCTAACCCTCCGCCATTGCTAATTAAAAGCCCCAAGTCCACCGTGAAGCTCGCTATTTTCAAACCCTCCGCCATTGTTGCTCAAAAGCCCCAAAACGACGTCGTTGTGTTGTTGCTCCACTATTGTTCTCGCCTGCCTTCGTGCTCATATTTGCCATTTGACATTGCCCTAAACCCTCTTTCTCTCTTCCTTCCTTCCCCTAAAACAAAATTGCTTCGCCATTGTCCGATGATATTGTTCTCTGCCATTGTTATTCTTTAGCAACAGGGCCACCCTCACACCACCCACTCTTGCTCCATGCTCAATCTTCCACCACTCAGTCCCTGTCTCGCTCTCTTCCCGGCTCTCTCCCCCAGTCATTCTTCAGCAACGGTATGTGCAGTGTTATTCATAGACTTTTGGTCATTTCTGGGTAAAAAAGTTTAGAGAATTAATTCAAAACATAATGAGTTTATTTATGTTGAAATTTCGTGGACAGTGTTATTCAAAGGACTTTTTATTTATGTTGAAATTTCGTGTTCTTGTTAGCTTATGGTTTAATTGAAAATGTTTTCTAGGTCTAAATAAGTTTGTGAACTCTTTTACTTGTTGTAGAGTAATGTGACTGTTTGGTGGTTTCACTTGGGTACTACTGGTATTATATATCGTACACTTCTTTGGTCCTTTTAGCATTCTTGTGTTATTCAATTGATGGAAATTAAAGTTAAGTTTATAGATTAGAGATATTCATGTAGTGCATTTGCTAATACAAAAGGTTATTATTGTTAATTAGATCTGATTTGATAAATTTATAATTAAAATGTTATTGTTGTTAATATGTTCCTAGTTTATGATGGTGGACAAGACTATATTAAACTTTTTATGTCATATATTTATGTTATAGGGATCTTAGGAAGTATTAGCTTGGTCCACATTCTTCATCAAAAACAAAGTAAAAGAAGTCAGTCACGTACCTAAATTTTATGTTGGGTGATGAGACAAAACTTTGTGATCTTTGACTTTACTTGTATGAAGTTTTTGTTTTGTATAACTATTAATGCTCTATATATATATGTTATGTGAATTATGTTGTGGTAGGCTGTGGAAATATATTAAGTTGATGATCAGTATTTTGTGGACTGTCCATTTTTATATTAAAGGTAAGGGCCTTGAGCCTGGGAACTTTCATTTAGTAGCCGTTATTGTGCCGATTTTTTAAAATAATAGGGTAACATTGTAAAGTATAACTACCTAATGAGTAAGTCATATACATCTTACCGACACTTTCCTTGAGTAGGTTACAATGTTGGATCAGAAATGGATATCTTGTGATTGACATTCAAGGGAATATATAGATGAAGCAAAAAAGTTCATTGAATTTGCCATTAAGCATGCAAAGAATGCTAACAGAATTGTATGCCCTTGTATGTCGTGTTTGTATGGAAAGCGTCTTCATCCTCTTGACTTGTTGGGTCATTTAATTTGTCATGGAATCGATCCGTCTTAGACACGATAGATAAAGCATGGTGAGACTTATGAAGATGAATGCGGGGACCGGGTACATGATGTTAGTAGCGCTTCAAATATGCTTGACATAGACATGTGTGATGAGAGCGATGATCTTGAAGAAATGTTGAATGTGGTGGGTGAGGAGAATCCTGAAATATTCTAGACACTAAAGAGCGATGTAGAAACGCCTTTGTATGTAGAATGCAGCAAATACACAAGATTATGTGCGGTGCTTAAATTATATAACCTGAAAGTGTGATAGCTTGGAGTCATGCAAGTTTCACCGTGTTACTTTCATTAGATGGTTCAATGTACACATTTGTCAGCAGGTTGAGCTTTATGATGAATCAGTTTGTGAAAGATTGTTTGGCTGTCGAAATGACCAGGTTTGCACGCATTTTCTTACACCTCCTTTGCAATCAACGGTTATACATTCTATACAAAATGCCAGGATGAAAAAAGCACAATACAGAATAGTGGAGTCACACTTGTTGCCGAGGCATGGCATATATCCAGTGCAAGAGATACAAATCCCATATATGCACAGATGTCATACTTTGGTATGATTGATTGCATTTGGGAGTTTAATTACACCATGTTTAGAGTTCCAGTGTTCCGATGTCAGTAGGTTAACAACCATAGTGGACTGCGGTTAGATGAATTTGGGTTTATATCGGTCAACCTTTCTAAAGTTGAATATATGGATGATCCTTACATTCTACCGTTTCAAGCAGCACAAGTGTTTTACATTGCAGATCCTTCTAAGAAGAATTGGTCATTTGTCATGCAGTCGAACAAAAATTATGCCGAACATATTGATGATGAAAGTAGTAATGATGATATGAATATGATAGAAGATGATCCTTCCTTTGAGACATTACTGTTAGAAGACTTTGATGCAGACATATATGATGACGAAGATGAACCTGTTTATGTAAGGCATAATCATGAAGAAGGCATTTGGGTTAACACAACCTTAAATCCAACAAAAAAGAGGAAGCAAACAATTTTGGATAATATAACAATGAGGAAAAAGAGGCAAAAAGCACCATATTAATTTAAGTTTGTATTTTCTTTTTTACACTATGAATTATTGAATTTAAGTTTGTATATATTTTCTTTTTTACAATATGAATATGCACTAAAATCAGTTCTTGTTTAATTATTTTACAAGATAATAGATACCGCCCTAAACAAGGAGAAAGAAGCACAACTAAGTTCCCCGGTAAATGTAGGTCAAGGTAGAGCAGATTTTGAGGAGTATGTTCGTCGTGGCAAGACAATTATGCGTAAACTCCTCAAACGCGGATCTCTGGGAGAAAAGGCAGCCCTTATGTGGAACGATAATGACCAAGTAGTCGGAAAGAGTGCAAAAGACCTCACAGGTTTCATTGGGTGCACTTTTCGAGAGAAAGTTCCTATTACTGTTACGGATTAGAGAAAAGAAAAGGCCAAATATGATGAGGTTTGGTTAGAGATTCAGGTAAGCTACTTTTATACAATGAAGTTAAGTTTTGTCATGATAACATTGTAACTAACAAATTTAATATGATTTCTGTTATTACAGACTGTGTTTGACATCGATGATACTCATAGGGAGTAAGTGCTTAATTGCGAGCATTTGCAGCCACCATATCTCTCCAGTCTATTGCCAAGATTCTATTCAACAGGCATATATTTGGCGGGTCAAATTTCAATGAGCTTCTTTCTAGGGATCAGTTCATGGAGCTGCTTGACGGAAGATGGGTCGGTGCTCGGTTATCAATTTATGGATCAGGTATATATGCGTTTCCATTGTGGTTTCATTCAATGCCATAAATTTTACACTAATTGGGAGTTGGTATGTTTTATATGAAGGCACCTGTATGAAAATGACATGATCGCCGGGAGTATGTTTCTTTCGAATTCATAAACCCTTATGCAATAGCACAAATTACGGGCGTGAGACATGAGGAGCAGTTCAAAGAAATTAAAAGGCATTTCACTTTAAAGGCAACAACCAGAACTTTATTCTTAGCTCCAATTAATACAGGGTAAGTCTATACGCTTTATAGCTTTCATTGTATTCTTAGCTTCAAGCATCATAAACATATATACTGACATAATGTTATAAAACATTTTAGGCTCCATTGGGTTTTGCTTGTCATTAATCCAACAGCACAACTGGATCCCATAGTTTACTATTTGGATCCTGTGAAATTTGTTGAACCAGATAATCGCCCTGATTTGATGTGTCTCTTCAATGAGTAAGTGAATGTCAACATTAGTTGAATGCGTTGTATTATTTGTCATTTTATGACCAAACCTAGCTAATAAAATTAATTTAATTTGTTTCATTTCTAGAGCATTGACTATTTTTTAGGCTTCATTTATTCTAAAGCCCCTAACCAAAAAGATGCTTATCGGTGGTTCATAGTCCAGGTTTTACAAGTTATTTAATTTTTGAAACAATTGCTAGTTAAACCATAACGTAACTATTTCTTATATGATATTTGGTATTTTTTGTTACAGTACCCATATCAACCCAATGACAACAACTGTGGATACTATGTTATGCATTTTATGAAGAAGCTCGTATCACATGATCGAGATAACATTTTATTGACAGTAAGTTTTATATTTTTCCAACACTAAGTGTTTGCACTTGTTATTAGATTTCAAGTAAATTTAATTGAGATTATAATATTTTTCAGAAAGTATTTTTGTCATAAAAATAGATATTTTTCTCTTACTTTTACTGCGAAAACTGTGATAAATTATTTTTATTGAGATTATAATATTTCATTTAGACGTAACTAAAATAAACTTATAAGTTGTAAAAATTATTATGTTTTAGAAAATCATATAGAGTAGAAAAAAGTAACTTAACTAGCATTGTATTTTAACTAACTAAAAGGGAAGAAATCAAAAAGAGATGAACAACTAGTAATTAATAAAAAGGTTCAGTTTTGAGGATAAACAATGAGATGTAAAGTTTAGAATTAAAGTTCACTTGGTAATGTTATAAAGAATTTCTATAATTAATTTATTTTATAATATACATAATAATATAACTTTAAATAAAACTAAATAGATAAAGTCTGTAAGCTTGTGGGCTAGACTTTAAAAAAAAAAAGCCTGGCCTATTTACCTAAATAGGCTTATCAATAGGCCTGAATACGAGCCTAGCCTATTTACTAAATAGGCTAGGCTAGGCTTCATGTAGGCCAGGCTGTAAGCCCCTTTTAAAGGCCTGACCTATTTCCATCCCTACTTGAAATTTAATAGCTTTATAACCATACGCCTATTTATTTAATGTAACAGCAGAATGAATATTCGAATTGAGAAGTTTGAAATAATAAAGTTTTTGTGTCAATTGCACATAACTTCCTTAACATTTAAAAGTTTAAAAACTATAATATTTCATGTTTTGACAACTCCTATGCCGTTAAAATTATAGTTAAATTTAATGGTTTTTGTCATTTATAATTTTAACATTTTTTCAATTATATACCATGTCATTTAAAAAGATAACATTTGACATCTAACATATATTGAGTATTTTTAACAATGTAAAAAATATAAAAATATTTTAAAAAGAGATTTAAAATATTGTTTTGACCATGTGATTTATAAATTAAATGTCTTAAAAATTAAAAAAAATGCTTAAAATGTATGTAAAATATGATTTGGTCATTTATTTTTTACATAAAAGTTTATAACATACTGAAAATTATAAATCAAATTAATAGAGTTATTTTTCAAATGACATAATATATAGTAAAATATATAAAATATTGATAGCGCAAAACCCCTCGACTTTAATAGTAATTTTAATGGGAATGGTGTTGAGAGTTCAAATATGAAATGTTATGGTCATTAATTTAAATTTTCAAAGATTAAGGAGATTATGTGCAACTAACCTATAGTTCATTGGGTTTTATATAATTTAGCCTATAAATAATGTATAATTTATTTGTCAATTATATATATGACATATTACCTTAGCCTTTAATATAAGAGAAAGATAACTAATTTACATATATTATTAAAATTAGCTAGTTATTTATTACAATGTGCATTGAATACCCTAAAATATTATATTTAATTGTATGCATTAGCGTCTCCACTAACATTTCTCTCCATTTCCTCTACACTCAACATCTATACCATTAGATTTACTTTTAATGATTGAGATTTAATATAATATAAAAATATTATTATATATTTGTTATTTAATGAATAGATATCTCAACCATTTAAAGTAATTTGAATGGTAAATATATGAAGTGGAGTGGAAGAGGAGAAAGAAGTTAGTGAAGACACTCCTAACCGCCCTTTATCAATCAATAGAGATATTTTAATAAAAGAATTATAACTTTAGGAAATAAAGTAGATTAAGATATTATATTTATGGATTAAACAAAACTTTTGTCCAGCTCTTATATTTGAGAACCGGAGAGATTAGTTGGCTTCCTAATTAAGCTATGTTAGAAAAGCCGTTTTACTTGACTCAACTATTCGCTTAATATGAATTTAATAGACAAACTTATTAAAATAAGAAATAGGAGATTAATTAAGGAAGCTAAAACAACTTAAAAGAGAATAATCGTTACTAGTACTACCTCTAATCCATGACGCGTTAGGTAGTAATAATATGACCTTATAGGGTAGGTCCTTATAATGAGGATTAGAGGAAACATAATAGCAACTTTTAGTGAGGCTTGTTACTTGGAAACCTAATTATACAGTTTAATTTGTGCTATTGCAATACACGATAAGCATAAAAACGACGACTTAAGTTGACAAAATATTAACCCGTTTCAAAGATACAGGCGTTTTTTTAAACCCAGTGCAAGTTGGGTATTTTTCTCAATTTTTTCTTTCAAGTTTAATAAAAATTAAATTAATATTTTGCATTTAATTTAAGCATATATTGGTTTATGTTAGGAACTTGATTTCATGTTTAATTTCTCATTTTTATTATTTTTTTCAGTTTAAAATTGATAGAATTATGTAAAGTGTACTATACGTTTATACTTGTAAATTTGGGGAATATAATTAGTTTAAGCATATAATTCTATAATAATATATGAATAAATTTGAATTTAGTTTATAAAATTTTTAAATTTAATTTTTGTTTGAAAATAACGACAATCATTTTATATTTTGTACACTTCAAGTTATTTTTTAAAAGTGAATTATATTTGAACCGTCCAAATAAATTTTGTACAGTATACATATATATGTGTGCTCATCGAGCATTCATATTATACCTACCTTCTAGCTACCATATGAGTGGCCACAGTACCATCATCTTTAGAACAAAATATGTTAATAATATATCTTCTCTAACGACACATTGCTATGCATAGTTTCTGATATTAATTGAAATTTTCTCAAACGTTACTATGAGGGTATATATTGCGTAAAAAATAACACACACACACACGATAATATTGTCTTCACTCTATGGTTCTTAATTTGCAGATAATTTTTATTTCAAAATCTTTATTTCAATGTTATGCGTTTGCCAAATATTACACCATCTAGAACTTGACAATGGAGCATATATGATTGTCACAAATTTAAATATGAAATATCGGGGTATAGTTGGCCCGTAAACATATAAATCAGCTTTGAATGCAATAGTTGTTGATGTTTTGTTTGGAAAAATGATTAGGGAATGGTCCCAAACAGTCAATGAAGAGAATAGATTTTCTCAATTATGGTTGTTTACTCGTTTTAGGATAATATACATACATATATGTATATAAAAAGTTTTCTCAAAACAACACTTGAAGTATTATTCTAATAAATGCTGAAGTCACCGAGACCACATTCTCTACTAATAAAAAAGATGAATAGAGAGAGCTAAAAGGTCTAAGGAAACATATTCATGAAGAAACCAACACCCCAACCATGAAAATTCATCAACTACTTATGATTTTAGGGTGTGTTTGAATTAGTGGCGGAAGATTGAATGAAAAGAGAGAAAGGGAGAGGTGATGAGGTGGCATAATAAGCATGGTAATTAAACCCGGACCAGAGACTAGACCGGGCGGGGCAGTGGGTTAAGGGTTAGTGGGTCAGTTATGAATAGACTTGGGAGCCAGACCGGTAGTATTTAAAAAAATACTACCTTCGGTCCTAATTATAAGAGCCATTTGACTTTTTTTTAGGAGATTAAGGAAGCAAATTAGACCCCTAAATCTTAATATATGTGACATGTAATTAGATTATATGATAGTTTATAAGTAAAATAACTTAGTTTTGAGGAAAAAAGACAAATATAAACAATTTAAAGTGGTGTATTTTGTATCCTTAATTTTTCCAAAAAAATCAACTGGCTCTCATAATTAGGACCGGAGAGAGTATAATTTAATTATAATGGATTATAATATATATTTTTTAATTATACAAAAATAATTGTTAAATATATATATATCCATATTTTATAAGTATTCAATTATTTATACATATAAAATTGAAAATTCTTTCATATTTATTTTTGTTTTATTTCTTTCTCTTTTTACTCTTTTAGTAGTTCACAGATTCATTGGCAAAAATAAAAAAGGACTCTTCCATATTCTCTCTCTCTTTTATATATGTATATTATATTCCCTCTCTTATCTCTCCCACGTGATCTTGCCTATCTCCCTCAACAGTAAACACTGCCTAATGCCCTTCACACTCACTTGTCAGACACGCATCACGGGAACCCAAAGGCAATAAGACAACAACTCTTTTTGCAAGACCATTCCTCTTCAGTTCTTCATTTGTTTCTTCATCTCTTCAACCTTCAAACACGGCATCAGCGGCATCAGGCTTAAGCACGGGCTACACGGCATCTGCTTCTTCCTTCTATCGAGCAAATAAAGAAATCGATGTCTTGCCTTCTCTCGTTCCCCGGCGACCGATGAATCTCAGATCTTGTCTCAGATCTCAACATTGGGCCAAGTGATACACCCTTCTTATCTTCATCTCTCGTTTTAATCTTCTTGACCTCTCATACGAATCTGGTTTGAGTTTGAAAATGTTCAGCTCGGTGACTCACAAAACCCGACGAGTCACCCGAGTTAATAACGGGTCACTCCGGGTTTGCTGGGTTGTGGCCGAGTCTCTTCTGATCCGAGTCATGTACTAGACCGGACCGGTCGTGTGTCCGGTCCGGCGAGTTACAGGCCGGACCGGCCGGGCCGGTCCTGGTTTAATAACATTGATAATAAGCCAACATATATGATGAAGTGGCGTGCCATGTGGGTCGTTTGACTGACTTAATTGTCAAATTAAACATTTGATAACTGCGGACAACATTGCTACGTTTTATAAACTTTTAAGGCAACATCTTCAATCCAAAAAAAGGTGTAACATTTCTACCATAAAAACTTTGGAATACATACCGCTCCTCAGTCAAAAATTCCAAATCAAAATTAAACCTTATCTTTTACTAAAATTATGGAGCATTATCTTTCTAAACTCTTTCTCATTGGTACAAGTATATTTCAATTAGAGGCAACCATGAGGAATTATTGAGCAATACATGTGGGCATCCTATCCAATAGAAAAATCTAATATTGATTCGCCACATAATTAGAGATTGGCTCTATCTTCTATACTGAATGCCCATTGTTTGGTTTACTCAAGTTGCTTCACGCATAGGGAAGCATCATGTTGATGTACATGTTGTCGTCATATTCAGATATAAGATAGTTACAACTAACAAGTGTACTCAAATAGCCTTTTTCTCCAACAGACAATTATTGTGAAGATATTTACATTGTTTATGGGCCCTAAAACGCAGGACCACAAAAAATAGTTGACATGTTTATTCCTTATTTTTTCTGTCAAACTTGTGTTTTCCTATATATACACATTAACGGGCATGTTTGGATGCCACTTCTGGCACCCAGAAGTGGCATCCTAGAAGTAAAAGCAAAATTTTAAGAATTAAACATGTTTGGTTTGCCTTATTTTCAGAATGACTTTTGGTCCAAAATGACTTCTGCAACGTGAAAAGTCAGAAGTAAAAAAAAGTTACTTCTGGCTTCTGACTTCTGACTTCTGGTGGATCCTACACCTTTTGTTATGTATTATTTAATAAAGTGGGTAGGAAAATTAGACTGTTAGACCCCTAAAATTCTCAAATAAGATAATTTCTTTTAATATAAAATTTTCTTTTTATCTCCAAAAATTTACCATAACAATTTCTAACTACTTTCTCCCACAATATACTCCATTGAGCGAAAAATATTATTTTTTAAAATTATTTTCCTGAAGATAAGGGAGAAACTAAGCCTTTAATAAGAATATATGCATATTATATATGTATTATTTAATGAAAATAATGCCCTTTTTAGTAATTTTTCATCTAAACGTGCTTTTCAATATTATCATCCAAACATGTTTCTAAAAGTCATATTGAAAAAAAGTCACTTCTATCATCACAAATCCAAACATAAATCACTTCACACAAATGACTTTTATCCAAAAGTCACTTCTAAAAAAAGTCATTCTAAAAAAAGTCACTTCTCCAACGGTAATCCAAACACACCCAACATAATTAATTAAGGAGAGATGCACATATTGCAAGGTGAAGAATTATAACAGAGGATACACGTAAAGATGGGTTCGTACCACGATGAGAGCAAGAAGCCTCATGCTGTGTTGACTCCTTATCCAGCTCAAGGCCATATCAATCCGATGCTCAAACTAGCCAAACTCCTTCACTTTCGAGGCTTTTTCATAACCTTTGTCAACACTGAGTTTAACCATAAACGCTTGCTCAAATCAAGGGGTCTCAAAGCTCTTGATGGCCTCTCAGATTTTCGATTTGAAACCATACCGGACGGTCTTCCTCCTCCGGCTAACGATAATGCCACTCAAGACATACCTTCTCTGAGTGACTCTACTAGTAAGAATTGCCTCCTTCCCTTCCAGAACCTTCTTGCTAGGCTCAATGATTCCTCTTCTCAAGGGCTTATTCCTCCAGTTACTTGCTTGGTTTCTGATGGTGTCATGACTTTCACCATGGAAGCTGCTGAAACACTTGGTCTTCCCATTGTTCTGTTTTGGCCTGCAAGTACTTATGCATTTTTGGCTGCTGTGCACTATAGAAATCTGGTTGAAAGAGGCATTGTACCACTCAAAGGTATGTCATGTGCTGTTTATTTCCTCATGAGATTGATGTATGTTTTAAAGTTTTATACACATACAGAGTGTATGTGTCACCAATTTGAATTTGGGGCTGATCAGATAAGAGCAATGTGCTCGATATGACAAGCAATGCCAAAGTTTTGTGATGGTAAATGTCACTGTTATGTAATCTAGAGGTTACAGGTGTAAATTTTGAAAATAGTCTGTTTACTTGTGGGCGGTAAGGTTGTTTGTATATGACCCTCTTCAGACCCCACTTAATGGAAAGATTGTGTACCTGGCTGCCCCTTACACAAATTTGTGCTTTTTCATCCCTCAACAGACTCATCTTTTTTGTGATTGTGACATGCAGATGAGAGTTATATGACAAATGGGTACTTGGAGACAGAAATAAATTGGATTCCAGGCATGAAAAACATCAAACTAAAGGAACTTCCAAGTTTTGTGAGAACAACAGATCCAAACGATGTGATGCTGAACTTTGTCATTAGAGAGTGTTGGAAGTGTGGTGGGCAATAAGGGTATTTTTATACTACACAATGAGCAAAATATTACAACTCATTAAATACAACTCACAAAATAGGGAACTCACTATTTTTCTCTCTCTCAAATATGTGCTTCAGCACTCTCTCAATTTTACTAGAGCTTTGCTCTCTTCCCTCTTATTTCTAATGCACCACTCTCACACTTAAGTGCTACAGCACTTTATACATGATAAGAGCTTTGCTCTTTCTAATTCTCTCCTTTTTTTCTCTCACTCACACATTACAATTCTGCACTACATAAACATACATGGAACACCCATATATATAGGGAAATATGGCCGCCATTTAGAGTTCTCTAGGAACCATTTGTTCAGCCATTTTTTTTGACTTTTCATCGCCACATGAATTAAGAAGGTGCCATAGTCTTGTAGAGTCTTCAAGTAATTTGATTCCAATTTTGCTTGCTATTATTTAATATGTGTATGAATGCTTGCAGTACTTTTTGACCAATTCTCACCGCCACATATATGTAGAAACTGCTGAACCTTGTAGAATTGCTATATGCGTGTATGAATAAAGCTTCTCTTCCTATTTATTTATTAATTAATTGTATCTTTTATGTGCAGAAATTTTTGACTTCTTTACTTGCTTAATTTGAATTTCTAATACTCCCCCTCAAATTAAGCTTGTCATTCCGAGTCTCCTTTTGAGCATATGAAATATATCTGCTTTCAATGGCTTCGTAAATATATCTGCTAACTGGTCTTCAGTGCTGCAGTAGACTAATTCCACTTCCTTGTTCTTCACTTGTTCACGGATGAAATGATACTTTGTATCAATGTGCTTACTACGGCTGTGGGACACTGGATTCTTTGCAAGTGAGATGGTAGATTTGTTGTCAACATATATTGTGATTGGTCCTTCTTGTGTAAAGGATAATTCACCCAAAATATTTTTAAGCCAAATTGCTTGACAGGTGCATGCTGCAGCGGCTATGTATTCTGCTTCACAAGTTGATAAAGCAACTGTTTGCTGTTTCTTTGATGACCATGAAAATGCTGCTGAGCCAAGATGGAATAAATATCCAGACGTGCTTTTCCGATCATCCAAGTCTCCCCCATAATCACTGTCTGAGTAACCAACTAATTTTGATTCTTTAGAATGTGTGTAAAATAGGCCATGATCTATCGTACCTTTGATGTATCTCAAAATTCTCTTTGCAGCAATCCAATGATCCTGTTTTGGCTTCTCCATGAATCTGCTAACCAGTCCAACTGCGTACATAATATCTGGCCTCGAGATAGTCAAGTATCTTAAACTTCCAACAATGCTTCTAAACAACGTTGGATCCACTGGCTCATGTGTTGAATCAATACTTAACTTCATGCCTGGTTCCGCTGGCGTGGTTACTTGCCTACAGTCTTGCATTCTGAACTTTCTCAAAATTTCTTCTGCATACTTCTTTTGAGACACAAATATGCCATCTCTCATTTGTTTCACTTCAACTCCAAGAAAGTATGACATTTCACCTATGTCTGTCATTTCAAATTCTTTAGTCATAGCTTTCTTAAAGTCATTGAACATACCTGGATTGTTTCCGGTGAAGATCATATCATCCACATAAAGGCACACGATGATGATGTCTCCAGTTTTGTTTTTCTTCGTGTATAAGGCATGCTCATATGGACTTTTCACAAATCCATTCTTCTGAAAATATTCATCAATTCTGGTATTCCATGCCCGCGGAGCTTGCTTTAATCCATATAAAGCTTTCTTGAGGCGATAGACTTTGTCTTCTTGCCCTTTTTTCACATATCCAGGCGGTTGCTCAATATAAACTTCTTCTTCAAGGTAGCCATTTAGAAATGCTGACTTCACGTCCATCTGATAAATCTTCCACTGGTTTTCAAAATTTTGTCTAGAGCTGCTGCTTGCTCTATCTTCATTTAAAGACAGCTTGCTTTGCAAAGCTTGTTCTAAATTTTCAGAGTCATCATTCTGTTTCATCTTTTGCTCATGGGCTTGAAGGGAACCCACAAGCTCATCAAAGGATATTTGTGATAAATCCTTCGATTCTTCAATTGCGGCAACAACATAATTGAATTTGCGTGCTAGTGAACGCAAAATCTTCTCCATTACTCTGACATCATCAAGAGTTTCTCCATTTCTCTTCATCTCGTTAGCCACCGATTTTACTCGAGTGACATAATCATCTACACTTTCTGACGTTTTCATTTTTAACGTCTCAAATTCAGCTCTAAGAGTTTGCAAACGTATCTTTTTGGCTTTTTCTGCTCCTTGAAGAGATTTTTGCAAAATCTCCCATGCCTCCTTAGATGTTCTTGCTCCAGAAATTCTTTCAAAGGTTGATTCATCAATGCTTTGATGAATTGCGTTTAGCGCCTTGCTATCTCTTTCTCGATTTTTCCTCAGCACTCTTTTGTCTTCACTTGAGAGGGCTGCTTCAGCTGCTGCATCTGCTGGGACTTCATAACCAGTTTCAACCAAATCCCAACAATCAAGAGCTCCAAGTAGGACTTTCATTTGTATACTCCAATTGCCGTAATTTGTCTTTGTTAACTTTGGAACTTGGAACTGGAACATATTTGACATCTTGGTGTTTGCACGAACTTGGCTCTGATGCCACTTGTTGGAAGTGTGGTGGGCAATAAGGGTATTTTTATACTACACAATGAGCAAAATATTACAACTCATTAAATACAACTCACAAAATAGGGAACTCACTATTTTTCTCTCTCTCAAATATGTGCTTCAGCACTCTCTCAATTTTACTAGAGCTTTGCTCTCTTCCCTCTTATTTCTAATGCACCACTCTCACACTTAAGTGCTACAGCACTTTATACATGATAAGAGCTTTGCTCTTTCTAATTCTCTCCTTTTTTTCTCTCACTCACACATTACAATTCTGCACTACATAAACATACATGGAACACCCATATATATAGGGAAATATGGCCGCCATTTAGAGTTCTCTAGGAACCATTTGTTCAGCCATTTTTTTTGACTTTTCATCGCCACATGAATTAAGAAGGTGCCATAGTCTTGTAGAGTCTTCAAGTAATTTGATTCCAATTTTGCTTGCTATTATTTAATATGTGTATGAATGCTTGCAGTACTTTTTGACCAATTCTCACCGCCACATATATGTAGAAACTGCTGAACCTTGTAGAATTGCTATATGCGTGTATGAATAAAGCTTCTCTTCCTATTTATTTATTAATTAATTGTATCTTTTATGTGCAGAAATTTTTGACTTCTTTACTTGCTTAATTTGAATTTCTAATAGAGAGGTGGGAAGAGCTCATAGAGCATCAGCCATCTGTTTCAACACTTTTGATGAGCTTGAATGTGAGGCAGTGAAAGCCCTTTCCTCCATTTTCTCAACTACTCCTCTTTATGCCATAGGTCCTTTCCCTTCATTCATAAACCCAATTCCACAACACAAGCAATTGGTATCTCTTGATCTTAGTCTCTGGAAGGGAGAGACCAAATGCCTTGACTGGCTAGAACTCAAAGATCCCAAATCTGTGGTTTATGTGAATTTTGGAAGCATCACAGTCATGGCTCCGGAACAATTGTTTGAGTTTGCTTGGGGTTTAGCCAATAGCAAGAAACCCTTCTTGTGGATCATAAGGCCTGACCTTGTGAATGGTGGCTCAGTGATTCTATCTCCTGAGTTTCTCAAAGAGACTAAAGATAGAGGCCTCATAGCAAGCTGGTGTGAACAAGAGAAGGTTTTGAATCATCCTTCAATTGGAGGTGTCTTGACTCATTGTGGGTGGAATTCCATAACAGAGAGCTTGTGTGCAGGAGTTCCAATGGCGTGTTGGCCTTTCTTTGCAGATCAACAAACAAATTGTAGGTATGCATGCAAAGAGTGGGAAATTGGAGTTGAGATTGATACTAATGTGAAGAGAGAAGAAGTGGAGAAGCTTGTGAATGAGTTGATGGAAGGAGAGAAGGGGAAGAAGATGAGACAGAAATGTTTAGAGTGGGAGAAAATTGCAGAGGAGGACACAAGACCTGGAGGTTCTTCGTTTATCAACTTGGAGAAAATGATTAAGGATGTATTACTAAAAGGAAATTAATTAGTTAGAGTAATCCTGTTTTTATGAAGTTTTTCCGTACGTCAAAATGCATTAACTAGAGATGGTAGCAAATACGGAAGATATTTCGGCCAAGTGCTTCGCTATGTTCCTGTTTCACATATAAATGCAGTAATAAATGCATCTTTTTTAGTTCTTTAATCTATAATCAAATTCTGATGTTTTATATATTTCGCCATGTTCCTGTTTCATATATTTTGCAGTAATAAATGCATCTTTTTTAGTTCTTTAATCTATAATCAAATTCTGATGTTTTATTCAGAAACAGATGCTTTATATCTGAAACTTAACGTGATGGAAATTATGATTCAGTACTGCATGCGCATGTGTACATACCCCGTGGAACTTAGTTTCTCTACCGAAGACAATATTTAGTAGTAGAGCTAAGAAAATTTGTGCCGTGAGATCTAATTTGAATGATCCATGTTCTATATTTTAAAAAATTACTACTATTTAGTAGGTATATATAAAATCTAAAATAAAGATAATCTATTAACTTAATTCATTCAAAAAATATCTTTCACGATATAATAATCATTTTAAAAAAAATCAAATTTAGACTGTTCAGATTATATTTAAAGAATCCAAATTTAGTTAACTATCCCTACTAAACATTTGTATTTAGTAGAAAAGCTTGTTTCTTTTTAATCTGTTTGCCTATTAGTTTGGTGACATGTGCCGTACTTAATTAATTAATCGTATTCATATCTTCCATATATCATTCATACTACTCATTCTTTTTATACAAAAATTTTAGGAAAGGGATTTGACTCACCGACGATCAAAGGGCAGGACTTCTAACTTATGATCCACTAAGGGTCCCTATGAGCTTTGGAGTATGACAAGCAAGCCTTTTCTTTTTGTCCACATAAGTATGTTCCAGCTTCACTTAGCTGTAGAGATGCATCTCTAAACGCAGCAACTGGAATCACAATTAAGTGATACTTCTTAGGAATCAAATCCCGCCAAGATGGTCGAATGTCCAACCCTGTTACTAGATAAACCAACCGACGATGAGTTATACTACTCATTTTACTAATCAAGTAAGGAAGAGTAACAAAAGAATTAAGAAAGATATTTACATTGTTTTAAGGAAAACATATCATATTAATTAATATTTTTGATCTAATACTGTCATATATTTAAAGCTAGAAATAAGAGTGAGAAGCAAAGGAATTAAAGAAGATGCTTAGAGTATTTTAGAAAATTCATGTCATATTAACTAATATTACCAACATTTTTAATATAATCAAATTAATTAAATGATCTTATATTTATAAACCCAAAGAGTTTAAATTAAAATATATTCGTTGTAGATTTTAAGTGCCATAATTTTCTGTGGGGAAGCAGCCCGCCAACCAGGAAAATGCACCTAATATCTTGGGATAGAGTGTGTTCGGGGAAGCAAGTTGGGGGTCTGGGGATGCGTAAATCTAACCTTTAGAATAAAGCATTTATGTCTAAACTGGGTTGGATGCTGAAAAATAGAAGAGATTTGTTGTGGGTCCAGTTCCTTCGGGAGAAATATTAAGGGGGAATTGATATTATCCCCCCAAGGTAGAACGAAGAGCTTCAGAATCGACTACTTGGAGGGGAATTCGGTCAACGGTGAAGGAGGGCCTGGCATGGAAAATAAATAGCGGGAGAAATACTTCTTTCTGGAAAGATTGCTGGGTTCCTCATTTAGAGAAGTTGGAGAATATGGTGGTTCAACCTATGCCAAGTGAGGCATTAAATTGGTGTGTTGCTGATTGTTTATTGCCTTCGGGTTCATGGGATTGGCAGAAATTTAACTTGTATCTCCCGCCTCATGTAGTGGATAGCATACGTAGGATGAATTTAAGATGGTCTGATGAGGATGATTATCCTTTGTGGCGATGGTCATCGGATGGAAGCTTCACTATTAAATCTACTTATGAAAATTCCATCAAGTCTACGAATGAGCATTATTCTCGAGTGTGGGCGTCAGTTTGGAAGTTACAGGTTCCCCAGCGTTATAGAATGTTTCTGTGGTTATGTCTTCATCATCAGTTATTTGTATAGCTAATCGTGATATGGTCCAAGGGAGGGGATTCAGATTATGGTTTGCGGTTATTTGTAGGAACCTATGGCTGAGTCGAAATGATTTCAATTTTAATAACCAAGGTTGAAGAGACGAGACTATTATTGGAAGGAGCCGTGCATGTCTGACTTGGGGCCAGCAAGAGTATTTCAAAGTAATTGGGAAGTGTCGAAACAGGTATCGTGTGAGCCCCCACCAATGGAGAGAATGAAATTTAATGTTGATGGTTCGTGGGT
Organism: Mimosa bimucronata; assembly: GCA_037074515.1. Lineage (NCBI taxonomy): Eukaryota > Viridiplantae > Streptophyta > Magnoliopsida > Fabales > Fabaceae > Mimosa > Mimosa bimucronata. The sequence continues at coordinate 25,652,041 of CM073441.1, forward strand.
ACCTTTATTCGGGGCTTCAAGTACCGAATTGGGATGGGATCAGTAGTGATGGTCGAAGCTTGGGGGGTTTTGTGGGCGTTGAAGATTGGTTGGGAGATGAGCATTAAGGATCTTATTGTTGAGAGTGATTGTCAGGAGGTTATAAATCTCCTTTCATCTGGTAACACAAATAACCATGGAGATTCTGGTCTTTTTTCAGAAATTCGTTCCATGTTACTGTGTGAATGGAAGGTGGAGATGCGAGTTTGCCAACGGGATGCTAATGCGGTAGCTGATTGCTTAGCAAGAGAAGCCCAAGATATGCATGTAGATTTCACAACTTTTGGAGCTCCCCCGAATAGTATTCGTCAGCTTTTATGTGTAGATGCATTTGTTTGTTCTTCCTATGTTGTAAACTCTGAGATTATAACAGAGTAGAACTCCTTTATTTATCAAAAAAAAAAAAAAAAAAACAAACAAACAAACATATCAATCCACCTTCTCTCTTACATTTATAAAATTTTGTTGTTAGGTGTCTCTATTTGCTGCAATATTAAAAGACTTTTCATTGAAAATTAGTTCTAATGCATTTTGCACAATCAACACATATTCATCTCAAATAACTAATTTAACTAATTTTTTTTAATATTTACAAATTAGTTTTCTAACTTTTATATATTAAGTATAAGATATGATAATAATATATAGAAAAATTTAGTTATTTTTACTTCTAAAAGTCATGTATACTTTCATTCCCCCTTTTTCTACAATTCCTTTTATTTTATTAGAGATGTCTACTAATTAATTAAGTTCGACTAAAGAAACAGAAGCAAAACACTGCTTGCGTGAGATGCCAGATGTGTATGAAGTGAAGCTTTACCATTAAAGACCTGCAAGAACAGAAGAAAAACAGCGTCAACCGGCTGATGCCTTACAATCTGACGCGGAAATTAAAGAACAAAATATGAGAAAGGTCGTAAAAAAAAATGAAAATGGATGAAAATTCCCTGACCACGTGGTTGATGATATACATAGCCCTTGTCCAAATTTGAAACGCTTAAACGTAAGAAGTTTAAAAATTGATTGTAAATAATTAAAGCTTATATTCCCGCATGTCCTATACATAATAACATCCTGAAAAATTAATTTAGGGTTTAATGATTTTTATTTAGGATTTTAATAATGAATTTGGGAAATTATGGATATCTTAGTGGAAATTTGAGGTTCGTTGAGGATTTCTAGGGTTTAGTATTTTCCTTTTAAGAAAGATAATTAAATAATAATTTGAATTGGATGATGTAATTTTAATTCGAGATTTGATTTGAATTTAAGATATAATTTATATTTGAGGATTTGAATTGAATTTAAGGATCTAAATTAAAGTTCAGGGTTTAATTTGAATTTGAGGATTTTAAGGAGATTAATTGGAGAGATTTATGGTGAAATGAGAAATTTTTAGGTGACTTTAAATTTATTAGTGAGGATTAATTTCACAGAATAAGTAGTTTGAAAATAACTAGGAGATTAAGTTGATAATTTAAATGGAAAATACAAAAACAGAAAATGATATCATTACTCTTATAAAGGATAGAGTCCAAAATTTAGCTAACTATCTAAATTTTAGGGAGAGTTGCTAAATTAATGTAAAGATTTATTTTTTAAAATATATATATATACATATCACACAAAAAATGTGGAAGAAAAGATATATATATATATAATTTATATATATATATATATCTATATAATAACAATGAACAATATCGTGGGGCCCGGACCCCTCTCAGTCTTTCACATTCACATATATGCCCTGAAACCCCCCAGGGGGGGCGCGGAGTCTTGTCATTTCTGCGAGAAGCAGATAGTATTTTCCTTTGTTCGTGTGGCGTCAATTGTAGGCAGCAGATTTAGGGAGTTTTTACATGTAATTTAAATAATTAAAATCACTTCTTTTGACTTAACTATCTTCATAAAAGTTTTTATACATAATTTTAGTTTTGCAATGATAATAATATTAGGGTGATTAGAGTAAAAAATTAAGAGTTAGGTTTAAAGTGGGAGTTGAATTTTGATAATAACTTACCACAGATTTGTTGAGGTAAATTAATAAGTTGATTTTATAGGTTTAGATTTGTTTTTTATGTGACTTGAGAATTTAAAATAATTTTTTTAATTTAAAAACATAGAATTCATGAAAGATTTTGAAAATTAATGTTTAAGTAATGGATTATGATTTATCGTTTGTGTTATCTAGGTAGATTAAAGATGTTAAAAGAGCTGACAGGGATAGTATGGGTGTTTTCTTATATTCAAATAGAGCATATGATTTATTTTAATTTGGGAAGTCTATGTGAATGGAAAATTGATGTGTGCCGATGGAATCCAAGGACTTATTCGTGTGTAACGGTGATACTGGTAAGGTCGAATTTGTTAGATACGGTGTAAGTGTTGATTTGGGTAAAATTGTGTTATCTTATAGGTTTGAATTCAGTGGAGTTAAAATATAAATGGCGTAGGCATGAATTTGGGAATGGGTAGTTAGGAATTTAATTTGCAACTTGTGCTTTTGTCTAGTAGATAGTAATTGTATGTGTTATGCTATGTAGAGTTTGAGTCATGCTAAACTAGCACTGGAGGAGCTACGCTGTTGTGAGATCGGTGCGAGCTACTAGTTAACTGTTTTCTGCTTGTTTATGTGTGCGTGTCTGTTAGTAAATAATTTGAAAACTGCATGATTTTGTAGTTATATGAGACACGTAAAATAATTGTTGAAAATTGAAACTCTTACTTTCCTATTTCAACTTCCTGAGGAATTATATTTTTAAATTGGCATATGGTTGTGATTTGGCATATTTGGAACTGAGTATGCATTGATTTTGTAACCATTGCATAAACACTTTCTAAGATATTGCATAGGCCAAGAGCATGATATTTGTGGTGTTTGCATACATGTATTGTTGTGTGGATTTGGTTGCGTGTGCAACATCAGTGGATCTGAGATTATGCCATCACGTGATGAGGTACCTTGTTGCGTCACATGGACTAATTTGGTTACTGTAGGGGAGAATGCCCCTCACGGGTTTCAGGATAGGTAGAGAAGCTCCAACTGACCCGTATGCGGATCGGGAAGGTAGAGAGGCTCCGACTGGTTCCATTTGATTTTCCCCCTGGGCTGTGTGACCGTTTGGGGGGTTTGTTAGTATTATGATTATGATTACGATTACTATATTTTAAAGATGTTGGAAATGATACGAAACTATATATCTTTTATACGAAAGTATTTGAAAATTGATATGGAAATTATATGATGTGCATCTTACTTGATACTCTGATCATGATTTAGAACATATATATTTATCTGTAGTACAATTCTACTAGACACCTTACTAGCATACACCATATGTAGATACGTAGAATAGCAGTTGCATTGGGGCTACCCTAGTTTATCTCACTTTTACAGGTCTTAGTAGCGGTGTAGATTGTTAAGGGAAGCATTCGGGAACTTCTCACTAATTCAGTGGATAATTCTGGGCCATCAGGACAGCATAGTATTGTCACTTTGGGCTCATACATTCTTTTGTGCTTCTGTCTATTTAATTAAACATGTTTTAAGTATGTTATTAGTTTACTGGGATGTTTCTTTATATGTATGTGGTCTCTTTCAGTTACCATGATAAAGTGTTCTTTTCTATCATGGTATAGGTGTATTTTAATTTTCCATGTTAGCGTGAAATGCTAGGAAACTCCTTTTTCTAACATGAATATCTTCTTTAATCATGATAAATCTTTTTCTATGATAGATTATAAATTGTATTTGAAAACCTCTTTTTCCTATTATGGTCAGTCAGTCGAATTTGTATTTTATAGAAATTATGAAAAATCATTTTTCTAACTATGTTAGCTATTTTGTTAAATTAATTTCTTTTCCTAATATTGTTAACTACTATACAGATTCGATGACATGGAATTGTTATTTAAAAGTATATTTAGGACATAAATGTTACATATAGGACATCTTTTATAAGATGTTTTGGTCTCTTAGAATTGTTAGTCATATGTTATCTTATAAGTTTGTTGGAATATTAAATATTTTTTTCGTATATGCTCCTTTTTTCTTACCAACATTTCAAATATATTGTATTTTAAATATCTGTATAGTATACCCTATATAGCTAGTACGTAAGTGTAAAGCAAGGAATAAAAAATCGGACCGGATAGTGAACCGGTCAAGGTGGAGGGTCAAGGGTCAGTGGGTCAGACCGAGGGTCAACCTGTAGGTTAGACCGGGGTTAATAAAAATATATATTACATGCTGCAAGCATTTTGAATGGGTCTATGTTACTGATCCTATAATTGCGAATCATTTCTATATGTGTATTAGTGCTGAATAGTTGTAATCTATTATATGTACAGTATCTTTATAAATAAATCAATACAATATGATGCAGATATTAAGTTATCATAATTAAAATTTCTAGATCCCATCATAATTACAATACGGTGAGTCTGTGATTGTGAGAAACTATAAATGAAGTTCAGAATAGCAAAAAGGGAAGCAAAATAGCATCAGTTTCTAAGAAAAATAATTTTTTATTATTGACCCGGATTGAGCCGGTTCAAGACGGGTTGTGCCGGTTCACACCGGTTTAGTCCGGTTCACCACGGGTTAGACGGTCCACGGTCTGCACTACTTCTCCTGCTAACTCGGACCAGACATCATACCGAGTCGCTGGTTCATGTGTCAACACGGCCGGTCCAGTCCGGTTTTTAATACACTGGTGTAAAGCAAGAATTCATACTTGTTTCATATTTATCCCATAAAGTTCTTGCTTTACAGTAACTCGGAAATTTAAGGGTTAGATTATGTCCTTAATACAAAACCTCATTACACTTAATTTGTCTCTATATTTATTAATATCTCTTGTTCTTGATATAAAGGTTTGTTTGTCTTAAATATAGGATTGTTCTTTATTTAATCTCCTATATATATTTATAATTTTTCTTTAAACTGCTAGTTTATTTCACTTATAAACTAATATATGATATAACTATATGCCACTATATTACTTATTATAAGTCCAACTTCAAAAAAAATTGTTCCTAAATATAAGTCAATTTAGAGTTTATTAATGATTATTTTCTAATTTTACCTTTATTTAACTCTTGTTGGAAAGAGATAAAGAGAATAGAGAGATGTGAGAAAATTTTATCAATCTAAAACATATTTAATCATCTAAATAACAATTCTTGTTATGTGATAATTAGTAAAAGCGGATTTATAATAAGAAACAATAGTACATAATCTTTTTAAAACAAATTAATTTAGACTTATATGAACCAAAGGAGTCGGGAAGTACTCGTATATAAGTACATTTTCCAATGGAAAAAATATATATATATATAAGTACATTTTCCAATATCTGCCTCATTCAAGTTAATGTTGCACAGGCTCAGTAATACATCATGTGGGACCCTAGGGACATACATTGACACACATCATTGGGTTAAAGATCATGGATGCCCCGGAAGTATACGTAGGATCATTGATGCCCCGAAAGTTTTTTTAGGCCTAATATAGCCCCGGAAATGTCAAAAAAGGATCAATGTGCACCTTTATTCATGGAGCCACTAACCACCGTTATACACGTATGTATTTTATCCACGTAGACATCGATTCATTGGACACGTTTTTTGTCAAAGGATTGTTGGCTTCTTCAATGGTCTATTTATTTTCTTCATCTTGTTGGTATACGTTAGGTAAAAAACATTGAATGTCTCTACATAAAATCGACCCGCCATTTTCAGAAAGAAGGAGAAGAAAATCCATGGGTGACTCGAGCTCAGTGTCGTAGACTGCAGCAGGCAGGAGAAGGGTCTCTGTTCTTGTCCGTCGTGGTTGAGAAGTTGAAAATGAAGGCTCTTGAAGGGTTTGTCGATGTGGGGTGTTGGCTCCGCTTTGTACCTCATGGACAGAGCTTAATCCAGGCAGAAGATTTTATGGTTGTAGGAACTATCAACAGGTATGTATGGTTACCTCTTTCTTCCCCCACGCCCAATGAACGAAATCGCTGCAGGAATTTTTTCTTGCTCTGCTCTCTGTTTTCTCGAATCTGTCCCATATCATCTTGATTTCTGGAATATTGCTTGAGGATCTTCCGTTTAAGGTCACAGATGGTGAAGGAACAGAAAAAAGGAAATAAGTATGAATTAGGAGAGAATCTGTCCCCTATCTGTTTTGTCGAATATGTACCCCATATCATCTTGATTTCTGGAATCTTGATTTACCGATTAATGACATGGGATTTGTGCAGAGATTAGTTTGAGTGTAGAGAGTGAGCGAGATGAGAAGAGGAAGAAGAGGTGAGGATGAAGTTGAACGGGTGAGAAAGGGGGGACGAGAAGAATACAATTAGCTTTGACTTTGGTTTTTTCAAGTTGAGAGAACGAGAGCAGGGGTGTGAGTAGGGGGTAGATGTGGCTTTTTCCAATGGCATGACGAAGAAATGAGTGAAAGGTCTGCACAAGTGATTAATGAATTGATAGGGCACATAGATAGGTTGTATGGTGAAAGTAGGAGGTAAAGAGCTGATGGGAAGGGAAATGTTGCCGCTATATATATGCAACAGAAGATGACAAAGAGGAGACTTATGCTTGCAATTGTTGCTTTAGTTATAACTTGGGTCTTTGTGTTTAGTTATTTTGTGTTGTTAAGTTGAATGTAAGGAGGTAAATTAACTATGGGGTTTTGGTTTGCATGATTGTAATTGTGAAAGGAATAGTCTTGGTGCATTGGAAGAAAGATTTGTTCTTGTATGACTTAACATGCCTCCTTTATTGAAACCTTTTGTAATGAATGTAAAGTTAATTTGCTAGCTCTTGAAGGGTTATTTTAAGCAACATAAAACAGTATCATTCAATAAAGAAAAACCAACACCATAATCCTGTAGTCTATGAAGGTAAGAAACTAAAGAAACTACCGAGCCAAGAAAAGAAGCTACAACAACATAAACCATAATTACATAAAAAAGTTGTCATATAACATAAACCATAATTACAAAAGTGGCCTGAAAAGCAAATGACCATTACAAAAGGGGGCCACAATTACCTAATAATTCCATCAAAACAGGGCTACAATTACCTAATATTTGCATTACATCACAACAAGGGCCATGATTCGGACTAAATATTTGCATTACAATAGGGTCCACAAAAACACAAAATGTGAATGCTAGTCCCAGTGTGGCTAAGAACATAGAATGCAGCTAAATCAAAACAGGGCCACCAAAACACAAAATGTGAATGCTAGTCCCAGTGTAGCTAAGAACACAAAATGCAGCTAATTCAAAATAACACAAAATACAGGGTGGATGTGGTGCCTAACATCCTTTGTTAGATGTAACTTTTTAACAAATGCCACTGCTTGAAGCAAGCAAAGTCTGGTCTCTGTGTGACAGTAGCTGAGAAGTTGTCATTGTCGATTCTCCATTCCACATGAGACCAGGTGGTTTGAAGGGCAAAGTAGGAGCTGAAGCAGATGTAGGGTCTTTTACCAATTTCATTCTCCGAGTCCAAATGTTGTTTGAATTAGAAATGATGCTTCTAGCCAGCCACATTTCTCTCTCATTTGGTATGGCAAATCTAGTTTCAACATCCTCATCATGTGTCAAACATTGTTCCCCATTACCTTCATTAATGACCACTTGTGAAGGCATCCCAGGCTAGAAAAAATTGACTCGAACATTTGCATTAATTTAAAACAAACAGTTGCATTAATATTAAAACAAACATTTGCATTAAATTGATATCATACATCATGCACTATGCACCCAGTCTCTAAATCAACATGAATTCCCAGGCCAATGTCTTCTTGGCGTCTGTAAAATGCTCTACCACCACGAGCTTTTGAGGCAAGTTGAGTGGAAATTTGGGTCATATTGGCAGAGGTTTGAGTACTTGTTGTAGGGCGCTACATTGAATTGAGTGTAAATAAGTGAAAAATAAGTTGTTGTAATAAGTTGTTTTAGTGTAATAACAAGCATACGAGTGCTTGTTTTAGTGTAATCAAATGTATTCTTATATAAAAATAGATCAGAGGTGCTTAGATAAACTGAAATAGGATGTACAAATGAAACATCAACTGGACCATCGTTGCATTAACATGAGTAAAAATTAAAACCAAAAGCATAATTGTGAAATTGGGAATACTTACATTTTTACATGTCGATCTATTGTGACCTTCCTTGTGACACATTGTGCATCTTGATTTAGAACCTGTTTTCCTCAACTTTTGAGGAGGTGCTGGTGGCAAGTCAGAGCTGCATGCTTTAGACAGTTGTGCTTAGTGTGATAATTGCTTAGCAATCCCAACTTTTCTTCGCCTAGTAGCTGTTAGAATCTTAAGTTTTGATGAAGACTGATCTATGAAAAATATTGCTAATAAGAAATGATAACTTAGCAGATCAATAAGAATGAAAATCTCTACCGCTAAGTATATCTGTATAAGCTAATAGATAGAAAGGAATAGAAAGTGAAGACTTAGAAATATCAAAGTCATTATCTATCGCTAAGTCATTCTCTATCGCTAAGAAAGAATCCATCGCTAGAAGCTCATTGATAACTCAACTAGCAGAATGATAACCCAAGTCCTTGATCTAATGAAATCAGCTAGCGATAACAGGTTAAGCTATCGATAACAAAAGTGCTTCAGATAATAAATCATTCAGATAGCTAGTACCTAAGAGCGTCAAATGAGCTAAAGTAGTTGCTAGCGATAATGTATTAAGTTATCGATAATAAGATACCTGAAAATATCTGAATATTTGGATGATAGTATCCTGAAGGATAATAGCGATAATGAATTTGCAATCGATAGAGATAATCTTTGCTGATGAAATGCTTTCTAATCCAAGAGAATATGCTATCAATAAAAAGCTCTGATATTCCTTATAGTTTTTCATCTCATTGAGCTAATGGATTAAGCTTGCGATAGTAACCTCTGTGTTATATATGACTATTTGGTTAGCTAACAATTTAAGTGCAGATCACTCTATGAGATTAGCTATAACAGATCAAGCTAGCGCTAATAGAAAGCTGCCAGAAAGTATTATTTGTACGGATGCTCAGAGCGCTGAGTCTGTCTCTCTCTTAGCTCACCCTATGCAAGAAGTAGTTGAAGCTAGAGCAGAGAGTTAAGCCCGATAAAGAAGCTGCATTTAATGCCAACGGCTATGAGCTCCCAACGACTAAATTCAAACGGCTTCTTGAATGTTGAATCAAAAGGGCAAAATCTGAAGAAGATATAAATACAGAACTCAAGCATTTATTGAGAAGAGACGAACAACGAGAATATTCACAAGCTCATTCATTACTCTGTATTTATTGTCTTAGAGATTTCATTGTACTTAAGTGTTTATCAAAATCAGTTCATTAAGTGAACGTATTTATTGAAATCCTCTACTGTTTGAGGTTGTTCTGAAAGCTTGGTGCTTTAGAACAGGGATATTTCCTTACAGGTAGTAAGGGGGAGTGTTTAGAGATTCTAAAACTCTGTAAAGGTTGACAGGTGAACCTGTGCTCGTAAAACCTGTGGTTAGTGGAACCCAACAGAGTGTTGGAGAACTGGACGTAGGCAGTGTTGGCCGAACCAGTATAAATTTTGTGTTGAGTTAATTTCTCCTAGATATTTTTAAATAACACAATTCACCCCCCCTCTTGGGCGATTGCCACTTTCATTTGGTATCAGAGCGGGTCTTCTCTGTTATTAAGATTCCAACGAATCTGAGAAGCAAAGATCTAAATGGCATCGCTTGAAAACATCCTCCCTGAAGGAAGCTCCATTAATAAGCCTCCTGGCTTTGATGGGAAACATTATACCTTCTGGAAATTAAAAATGAAGATTTACATCAAAGCCAATGGATACAAGCTCTGGAAAATTATAGAAGAACGAGATATTGTTCCCAGAGATCCCATGGGCATTCCAAAGGCAGAAGATGAGTACACAGAAGAGGATATTGCTAATCTGGAGCTGAATAGCAAAGCAGTCCTCATGATCCAGAGTGCTCTTAGTCAAACAGAGTTCTTTAGAGTGAGTCATCTTGACTCTGCTAAAGAAATGTGGGAAGCCCTACAAATAGCTCATGAAGGGACTTCTGGAGTAAAAGATAGGCATGTGGAAATGCTAGTGGAAGAGTTCCACAAGTTTGAAATGATTGAGGATGAGAAGATAAGGGATCTAGAGATCAGATTCACTCACCTCATCAATAATCTTGCTGCTCTGGGGAGAAAGATTACAGAGAAAGAGCAGGTCAACAAAATTTTGAAAGTCCTAAAGGGAGATTGGCTCATGAAAGTCACAGCCATTCAAGAAATGCAAGGAGAATCAACAAAATCCATCACTGCTCTGTTTGGCAGCCTTGCAGAGTATGAGCCTACCCTGATAGCTCAAAGAGAAGCACAAGGAAATTCCAAGAAAAAGTCACTTGCTCTTGTTGCTTCAGAAAGAAATGAAATCAATGATGATGAGGAAGACCTAGATGAGGAGGATATTGCTCTTATGGCCAGGAAATTTAAAAAGTTCTTCAGAAGAAGAGAAAGATTTCAGAGGAGTGGCACCAACTTCAAAGACTCCCAGAAAGACAAATCTCCTGTATGCTTTGAATGCAAGAAGCCTGGTCACTTCAGAGCTGAGTTTCCCAGTCTTCAAAGATTAAAGGAGAAGGAGAAAAGGAAGACTTATGGGAAGAAAAAGGCCTATGTGTCATCTATCTGGGGTGATAGCTCTGATGAGGAAGCTAGCGATAGCGAGGAATGTGCCAACCTCTGCTTAGTTGCTCGAGAAGAGCAAAGCGATTCTGAGGTATCTGATTCTGAACCTTCTTATTCTGATCTTCAAAACTCATATGATGAAATGTGCATAGAATTCTTAAAACTTTCTAAAGAAGTAGTCAGACTAAGAAGAGAAAACAAAGAATTTCAAAAAAATTCCTCACAAAAGACTTCTTCTTCCTTTCTATCGATAGAAGAGGAGCTATCGCAAACTCTCAGAAAAGAACTATCGATAGCTGAGCCATTTTCGATAGCAATTCCTTCAACTTCTGAAAATTGCTCCAATTGTGAAAAATTATTGAAGGAAAAAGAAAAACTTTCGCATGTTCTGGAAAAATTTACAAAAGGCTCAGAAACTTTAAATGTGATTTTAAGCAATCAAAAAGTTTTTAAAGATAGAACAGGAATTGGCTATGAGCCTAAACAAAAGTTTTCAAAAAGATGGGTTGAACCAAAAGTGAAATCATACATGAAATATTTTAGAAAATCTTCTGAAAGTTCTTCACCTTATAGTTCTTATAATTACTGCAACAAGAAAGGCCATACACAGTCAACTTGTATTCACAGAAAGTATGGTGTTAGAAGCTCTTATAAATGGGTTCCTAAAGGAACTCATGTGCCAAAGGTCCCTACACACCTAAAGCACAAGTCTGACCTTAAAGGACCCAAGAAAGTTTGGGTACCTAAATCTGTATAGTATGTGCAGGTGTGTCCGAAAGCATCCAACAAAGGGAAATGGTATATTGACAATGGATGCTCAAGACATATGACTGGAGACAAAGACAAAATCAACAATCTGGTGATGAAAGATGGAGCCAAAGTTAACTTTGGTGGAAACCAAAGTGGAAAAATCACTGGAGTGGGTGAAGTAGGTCCAGTCAAGGATGTCTACCTAGTGGATGGTCTCTGCCACAACCTACTGAGTGTTAGCCAAAGTGCAGACCATGGTAACTGGGTAATTTTTGATTCAAACGAATGCCTTATTGTAGATAAGAATGATCTAGATATAAATAAATCCAGTCTGAAGTATAAGATAAAAGGAAATAGAAATGGAAATTTATATACTCTGGATTTATGCCAACAGCTTGAGGAAAAATGCTTTATTTCAAATGATGAAAACTGTTGGTTATGGCATAAAAGATTAGCTCATGTGAATTTTTCTCAGCTAGATAAATTGATTAAGAAGGAGCTAGTCATGGGAATTCCCAGTTTTAAATCAAAGCATGATTTAATTTGTGAATCCTGTCAAAGAGGTAAACAAACAAAGTCCTCTTTTAAAATCAAGAAGACAGTCTCCACTAGTAGGCCATTGGAACTAATTCATATGGATCTAGTTGGGCCAGCAAGAGTGAAAAGTCTAGGAGGAAGCCTATACACTCTTGTAGTTGTGGATGACTACTCAAGATTTACTTGGACTATGTTTCTTTCCTCTAAGCATGAAACTTTTGATGCTTTTTGTGTGCTTGCTAAGAAATTGTAGAATGAGAAAAGCACAAAGATTATAGCCATCAGAACTGATCATGGAGGAGAATTTGGCAATAAAGAGTTCATGGAGCTATGTGATGAAAATGGAATTGACCACAACTTCTCTGCCCCTAGGACTCATCAACAAAATGGTGTTGTAGAAAGAAAGAACAGAGTGCTCACAGAAATGGCTAGAAGCATGCTGAACGAGAAACAAGTGCCTCAAATATTTTGGGCAGATGCTATGAGTACAGCTTGCTACATTTCTAATAGAGCCTACATCAGAAAGGGGATGGAAAAGACTCCATATGAGCTCTACAAGGGAAGGAAGCCTAATATCAGTCACCTGAGGATTTTTGGATCAAAATGCTATATCCACAACAATGGAAAGGTAAATTTAGGTAAATTCGATCCTAAATCTGATATTGGCATTTTCATCGGGTATTCAAATAGAAGTAGAGCATATAGAGTTTATAATAAAAGGACTCAAACTGTTGAAGAATCTGTTCATGTAGTATTTGATGAAACCCCTCAGGAAAAACAACAATCTGTTGATGAGGATGAAGATTTTTCAAAGTTTTTAAAACAGCCTCTATCGATAGCACCTCAGCCATCGATAGCAAATCCTGAAAACAATATTGAAAATAATCAGGATAAAACTGAAGATGTTCTAGAGGGAACTGTTGAGCCTCAATCTTCTATTAGACATCTTAAAAATCATCCTCCTGAACAGATTATTGGAGAAATTTCAAAAGGAGTTAAAACAAGAAGGCAACTGCAAAATGAAGTAGAATTTTCATGCTTTCTTTCTCAAATTGAACCAACTCATATTGATGAAGCTCTTGCTGAATATGACTGGATAATAGCTATGCAGGAAGAACTTAATCAATTCAAAAGAAATCAAGTTTGGGATTTAGTACCAAGGCCCAGAAATCATCCTATTATTGGTACTAAATGGGTTTTCAAAAACAAACTTGATGAAGCTGGTCAAATTGTGAAAAATAAAGCCAGGTTAGTTGCAAAAGGATATAACCAAGAAGAAGGCATTGATTATGAGGAAACTTTTGCTCCAGTTGCAAGACTTGAAGCAATAAGGATTCTTCTAGCTTTTGCATCCATTAAAAATTTCAAACTTTATCAAATGGATGTTAAAAGTGCTTTTCTTAATGGCTATATTAAAGAAGAGGTGTATGTAGAACAACCTCCTGGTTTTGAAGAAAAGACTAAGCCTGACCATGTTTTCAAACTCAAAAAGGCTCTTTATGGTCTCAAACAAGCACCTAGAGCTTGGTATGAGAGACTTAGTACTTTTCTGCTTGAAAAAGGATTTTCTAGAGGAAAATCAGATACTACACTGTTCATTCTACACAAAAATAATCATATGCTTATAGTTCAAATTTATGTTGATGACATTATTTTCGGTGCAACTAATGAAACTCTATGTGAGGATTTTGCTAAGACAATGCAGGGAGAATTTGAAATGTCCATGATGGGAGAGTTAACATTCTTCCTGGGACTACAAATAAAGCAAAAGAAGGATGGCATCTTCATATCCCAAACCAAATATTGTAAAGAAATTCTCAACAAGTTTGGGATGGATCTATCCAGAGAAGGGGACACTCCAATGAGTACCTCTGCCAAATTAGATGCAGATCTTCCCGGCAAAGAAGTAAATCAGTCACATTATAGAGGAATCATTGGTTCTTTACTTTATTTAACTGCTAGTAGACCTGACATTCAATTTAGTGTAGGTGTATGTGCTAGATATCAGGCAAATCCCAAAGAATCTCATTTATCAAATGTAAAGAGGATTTTGCGTTATTTACAAGGGACTCAAGAGCTTGGGCTGTGGTATCCCAAGGGAACTCAAGAGTACCTTCTTGCCTATTCTGACTCTGACCATGCAGGCTATAAATCAGATAGAAAAAGCACAAGTGGTCAATGCCAATTTCTCGGTAACTGTCTAATCACTTGGGCAAGCAAGAAGCAAACTTGTGTTTCTCTTTCATCCACAGAGGCAGAATACATTGCAGCAGGAAGTTGCTGTACTCAAGTCTTATGGCTTAGGCAGCATCTGAAAGATCTGGGTTTTAACTTCTCAGAAGTACCTATTCTCTGTGACAACACCAGCACAATAAGCTTGGCTAAGAATTCAGTTCAACATTCCAGAACCAAGCATATAGATGTGAGACATCACTTCCTGAGAGATCACATTCAGAAGAAGGATGTCAAGATAGAATTTATTTCAACCCATCTACAACTTGCTGATATATTTACCAAGCCTCTTGAGCCTGATCAATTTCTCTATATTAGAAGAGAGCTAGGAATGGTAAATCCAAATGAATTGTAAATATTATTATTCTAAATTTGTTTTATTGATTAGTCATCTGAATTATTGCTGACTTAGGCATCGGAGTGCGAAATCTTAAGTTTTTGCAGGACTGACCAATCGATAGTGAGTCATACTATCGCTATCATATGCAGAATAAAGCTAAGTTTGAGGTGAGATTGCCATCGCTAGCCTATAGAACTATCGATAGCAAAGTCAGCTATCAATAGATAAACCTTGGAAGGAGTAAGTGAAGCCCAAACGTCACTTACTCAGCGTGGGATCATGCCTGCTAGCGATAGCTACTCACACTAGCGATAGCAAATCACTAAAGAGTCTCAGAATGCGAAATGTCAGCGAATATTATATTATTTCTGGTAATTTCTGAACTCTATAAAAGCAGGACATGTGTATTGTGCATTCATTATTCACCCAAAGCGTCTCATCATCTCTTTAAACACTCTCTGAGATCTCGAGCCTCCCTCGTCTCAAAACCCTAATCCCAGAAATGGGTAGAGTCAAGAATCCAAGAATAGGTGATGATAAGGAACCCTCTAGCGCTAAACCATCCTCTCAATCCGCTAGCAAGTGTCTCAAAGCCCAGAAAACTGTGTCATTCTCCAAAGAACTCATTAAATCCGGTATCCAGCGTCAAAAGTACGTCTCCTTTGATTATATTCTTTCAGAAAAATCCTTCAAAGCTCAAATCGCTCTCCTCACTCATGGAAAAACCCTAGCCGGGGCGAGAGTTTTAGTGGATTTGTTCTTCTACAGAGAGCCTGAGGAGACACAACCTCTTGAGGAAGAAGAAGCGACTCCTGTCCAAAATTATCTTGCTGATCTTAGTATTGGTCCAGGGGTACCATTCGTCCAGGGTTTGATGGGTTCTTTCATTTCTCTCCAACAAATGATGACAAAAAGGGGGAGAAATGGTTCGAGAAAACTCTTTTATTAGGGAGATCGAGTCAAAAGCCAAAAGCTCAATTTCTGGAGATCTCTCTCATATGCATCATGCATAATTAGATAGAATATATCTTAAGCACTTTTCTTCTGCAAGATGTATGTACTATGTTCTGAATATATATATCAGATGTTCTGTAAAAGATTTATTGTTATTCAAAATCTGATATACAAATCTTGAAATATGCTTGTGCTGTTATGAATATGTTTATGATTCCGAACTTGTCTTTGTATATATTTTTCCTTATGTTTTGTCATCATCAAAAAGGGGGAGAATGTTAGAATCTTAAGTTTTGATGAAGACTGATCTATGAAAAATATTGCTAATAAGAAATGATAACTTAGCAGATCAATAAGAATGAAAATCTCTACCGCTAAGTATATTTGTATAAGCTAATAGATAGAAAGGAATAACAAGTGAAGACTTAGAAATATCAAAGTCATTATCTATCGCTAAGTCATTCTCTATCGCTAAGAAAGAATCCATCGCTAGAAGCTCATTGATAACGCAGCTAGCAGAATGATAACCCAAGTCCTTGATCTAATGAAATCAGCTAGCGATAACAGGTTAAGCTATCGATAACAAAAGTGCTTCAGATAATAAATCATTCAGATAGCTAGTACCTAAGAGCGTCAAATGAGCTAAAGTAGTTGCTAGCGATAATGTATTAAGTTATCGATAATAAGATACCTGGAAATATCTGAATATTTGGATGATAGTATCCTGAAGGATAATAGCGATAATGAATTTGCAATCGATAGAGATAATCTTTGCTGATGAAATGCTTTCTAATCCAAGAGAATATGCTATCAATAAAAAGCTCTGATATTCCTTATAGTTTTTCATCTCATTGAGCTAATGGATTAAGCTTGCGATAGTAACCTCTGTGTTATATATGACTATTTGGTTAGCTAACAATTTAAGTGCAGATCACTCTATGAGATTAGCTATAACAGATCAAGCTAGCGCTAATAGAAAGCTGCCAGAAAGTATTATTTGTACGGATGCTCAGAGCGCTGAGTCTGTCTCTCTCTTAGCTCACCCTATGCAAGAAGTAGTTGAAGCTAGAGCAGAGAGTTAAGCCCGATAAAGAAGCTGCATTTAATGCCAACGGCTATGAGCTCCCAACGACTAAATTCAAACGGCTTCTTGAATGTTGAATCAAAAGGGCAAAATCTGAAGAAGATATAAATACAGAACTCAAGCATTTATTGAGAAGAGACGAACAACGAGAATATTCACAAGCTCATTCATTACTCTGTATTTATTGTCTTAGAGATTTCATTGTACTTAAGTGTTTATCAAAATCAGTTCATTAAGTGAACGTATTTATTGAAATCCTCTACTGTTTGAGGTTGTTCTGAAAGCTTGGTGCTTTAGAACAGGGATATTTCCTTACAGGTAGTAAGGGGGAGTGTTTAGAGATTCTAAAACTCTGTAAAGGTTGACAGGTGAACCTGTGCTCGTAAAACCTGTGGTTAGTGGAACCCAACAGAGTGTTGGAGAACTGGACGTAGGCAGTGTTGGCCGAACCAGTATAAATTTTGTGTTGAGTTAATTTCTCCTAGATATTTTTAAATAGCACAATTCACCCCCCCTCTTGTGCGATTGCCACTTTCAGTAGCTTCATTAGTTCGGCTCCTTTTCAACTTTGGTCTTCCCGGTAATGCACATATGGGTGGTGGTTCCATAGGTTTGAACCTACTAATTCCCCAGAATCTTTTTCCCCTAACCGGTTCAAATTTTGTCCTGTAACTTGCCAAGTATGTGTTTTTGTGATAATGTCTTGAAATTTGCGTGACTGGATCCACTTTAGCATGATACAAGGCACAAATAGCGTGCTGACAAGGAATTCCTGTTAGATCCCACCCCCTACATGTGCATTGCTTTTTGTTTATGAACACTGTGTGTCTATCCTCCCCATCACATACCTCATATCCGTCATCACCATTAAAATACAAACTACACTTCGATGATAAGAGGTTATTGGTTTCAGATAACATAACAGATTTAGGGCTAAAATTTCCCCTCCACTTGGTTACATTCCGTTCACTAGATGACCATTTATCCATTAACTTTATCCTAATGCCATCAACCATCCTAATAATAGGCAGAAACCTACACTCATCCACCCATGCATTAAAGCTTTCACTTAGATTATTATCAACCATCTGACACAAAGACCGAGTACTAAAGAATGCTCTTACCCATGCATTTATAGGATACTTTACAGCTGCATCCGCTACTTCTTTCTTGAGCTCTCTCGTTTTAAGGATGTTGTCATGGAAAAGTTCCTCATACGAGCTCCATGCGCATATAAAAAATTGCTTCTTCAACTCACGCCCCTGCCATGTCTTGCTCCAATTAGCATAGATGTGCCTAGCACACAATCTATGCTCAGCTTCCGGTAATTTGTCTTTCACGGCAGTGAGTAACCCCTGATGAAATGGACAGCAATAACAAAAAATTAGTGACCCAGTACGTACATAAGGAAAGCTGTACACACACAGATAAAGAGATTGATTCTGTACGCACACTAATTCTCTAGACATATACCTTCTGTATATCTGACATAATAGTCACCCTTCCCCCTTGTTCTAGTTCCAACGAGTTCTTCAAGCACTCTATAAACCATTTCTAGGACACAATATTCTCCTTCTGTGTTGCTCTGAAGGCAATGGGATAAAGAGAGTCATCGGCATCTAATCCTACAGCTGTTAGCATAATACCATGTGCCTTTCCTTTCAGGAATGTTCCATCAAGATTGATAATAGGTCTGCAGCCATTATGCCAGCCAGTCTATTCAAGCAAAAACAACAAGAAAACATTAGAGTATGTTGCTTATGATTTTCCAGCAACAATAAAGTATGTTTATCATTTAACAAGGAAAAATAACAAGAAGCAAAATAATAGAGTATGTTCAGCAACAATATATTGGACACTCTCAGGGGAAACAAAAAATTCTATTTGCATAAATAGTGACCAAACACTGATAGATATGAGAACATTTGCTGCCAATAAACCCCAAACATAAACATTACTCAAATACAAGTTAGATAACTACCTTTGAAGCATAGAAACACACGTACATACGGCTGAAAACTCTCTTCTCTTCTGCAAGTGCATCCTTACTTATTTCCACCCAAATGTCTGATCCTGGTTTAGAAGTCCTTAATTCATTGCAGTAGGCTTCAAGATTGTTGAATTCATCAATATAACGACCTTCCATCTCTTTCATAATCAATTGCTTCGCTCTCTTGCACTTTTGTTTACTCACGTGGAGCTTGAACTCGTCCTCCACATCCTTCTTCATGTCAGCAACCTTGTAGTTTGGCCTTTCTTAGACTTTCTTTTTGAAGTGTGAAGCCAGCTAGTACATTGAAGCCCTACTATTCTTAAATACCCTACTGCATTTGTGTTCCATATACAATGTCTTCAATAATAGCCCCGGGTTGGAACCATATTTTGATGCATATAGTACAAAGGAGCAGCCTTCTTGACAGATTGTCTTAACTCTGTAGGGCTCACGTTTCTTTAGCTTCAACTACACTCCCTCCTTAATTGCATAGTTATTTATTGCAACCACCAAATCTACCTTCTTCGCATATGACTCACCCAGAATAAAAAAAGCCTTCTCTTTTGACCCATTACCTCATTCTTGGACATTTAAATCATCTAGATCATCTACAGGCCCATTACTATCTCCCAAGCCCACTTTAACGGTCTCTAAATCCTCCTCCTCATAATCACTACCATCATCTACTACATGCTCACTGTCACAATCCTCACTGTCACTCTCTTCAGCACCAGCATCCTCCACATCACTTTCACTAGGTTCTGGTTAAACTAATAGACTACCATCAACTACCTCTGTTTCTCAATTAACACTGTTGCCTCCTTGAGTATCCACTTCAATAACTTCCTCATGACCACCACATCCATCTTCTTCTACCACTACAATATCATTAGACAACTCAATCTCTCCATTACCATCATTCCCTTCATGCGTTAAATCCATATTAGCTCCCCCCTCAAATCGAAAGGCAACTCCTTCTTCTATAATCTTATGAATTAACTCTACACTTATACCTCTCCAGCGATCTAGTTCAGAATATTGCTTCTCCCAAAACGAAGCATCCAGTTCACAAACCACCTTTTTAGAGTCACTATTGGCACAATTTTTGTCAACATGCTTTGATTCAACATCGGGACCACCATTTCCCTTTCCATCCAAATCCATGTTATTGGTACAATAAATAATTTAGAAACATTACTATCTACCATACAAAGCGACAAAAAGGGTAAAATTTGCATTTCACTATACACAACTACAAATCCGCAAAAATCAAATACGCATGCGGACAAGCTTACATATGAAATCAAAATATTTCAAACCTGTTTCTCAAGGACGAATCTATGCTTTCTGGAATGATTCTCTGCTTTCTAGTACATTCCCTACTCGTACAATCACATTGGGACCACTCGATCACCTTTTCCCTCCCTACGAATCTCTTCCTTTCATTTTCTCGAGGACTCTTTTCACATGCTTGACTGGTTCGCTTTTCACATGCTTGACTGGTTCGCATTTCACATACTTCACTTCGATCACCTTCAATGACCTTCGATCACCGTTTCAACTTGAATCTCAGACTTAGGGTTTGCTTCTCTCAAACCCTCTTTCCGTCAGTCATTTCTAATTCAAGCCCCAGGAACCACTCGTTTTCCACAAATTTCATGTCCTCTGTTAAATTAATTACAGGAGACATGTAGCTTCCTATGACACGTGTTTCTCTCAAGCCATGTCATCTGCTTCAATCCACCTCTTCTTGCCACCTGTATTTTTAAACGCCACCTTGCAACACTAACAGAAGGTAACATTGACTGTTAGTTTAGGTGCACATTGATCCTTTTTTGACGCTTCCGGGGCTACATTGAGCCTAAAAAAACTTCCGGGGCATCCATTATCCTACTTGTATACTTCCGGGGCATCCATAATCTTTAACCCCACATCATTTAAAGTTTAACAAAGATATTTTTTTCTTTTGGCAAAAAAAAAAGGAAAAGAAAAGAAAGAAAGATATTTTTCCTATATACTCCCTCCGATCTTAATTATAAGAGGTAACATAGTAAGTTTTTTTATTCAAAATATAAGATGTAACATGCAAAAATTAACGTAATAAATGCATGTTTTGTATTTCTGCCATTGTACATTAATAAATGCAAGGAGATGAGAGAAATTGTGTATTATAAATAAGAGTAAAAATGGAAAACTTTATTAAACCTACCCATAATAAAGGATTCCAACATATTTTATTAGTATGTGTAAAAAGGTTGACTACCTGTTATAATAAGGACCAAAGGGAGTACCAGTGTACCACTATATTCCTATTTATAACTCCATTTCACCTAATTCTCATATACTCCATCTACTCTTTATTATAAGGCACCAACTATAAATTCTCACTAACCAATAAAGTTAGTTAAAAGTATTAAATATACCCTAAAAACCAAATGATTTACAATATTACCCTAATCAATTATAATAAACTACAACACCATATTAATTATTAGCTCTCCCTCTACCCTCATTAAATAAGGGTATACATGAAAAATATAAATAATTCTCATTGGAAACCACCAAGTGACTTGTAAAAAGGACCAAGAAAGCTTGTTAGTTGGTGTGTTATACTCCCCTGGTTTTATTTATAGGGCAGAGAGAAAATGTTTTATTTGGTCATATATATAAGTTACCTCATTAAATATTTAGTGTTAATGTACAAATTTACCCTTCATTTATTACGTGTTGATTTTATTTTCATGTGTTATAGTAGATATTAAATATGGATAAAGTTGAAAATTTGTTGGATTTTAATGGAAAATGAATAAGTTTTAAGGTTTTCCTTGGTCTGTGTGAAACATGCCAAGTGGCTTATAAATAAGACTAGAGGAGTAATAAGGACTAGAGGAAGTATCAGACAAAGGTGGCTATGTCATTAAAAATGTCGGCAATTAATCAATTTTTCCAATTTTACTCTCATTTAAGAATGAATATTATATTCTTTTTCTACATTTATCAACTTTCTCTCCCATATTAATAGAGGCAAAATTGTATCATTCACATTAATTTATCATAAAATAGACATATAACAAGCAACAAAAAATAGAAAAAGAGTTGTATGTGTTTCATCTTTTGTTGTAATAAATAATGTATCTTTCTGGTTCATTCAACTTACAGTTCTGCTTCTTTATTCACCAAACTTATGTTTCCTCAACCGAATCGCACGCCATGCAAATTATGAAGCCCTCATCCACATATTTATGAAGTATCCATTTAAGTAAGAAAAACGACGCATACCTAAGAAAATTAAGGGCAAAAAACAACTCTAAATAACCATAAATTTGGCACAAATATTTTATTTAAATCTAAGGTAAAGGTGTAAATTTAGGGACATACTATTGCGTAAAACGCAAAAAAACATAATAATTTTTTTTTTAATGTGCAAATATGATAACAATGAAATAAGAGCGTTGCAAATATAGTGAATCCGTTGGGAAAACACCAATCTAATATATTTGTGGCCCCACTTTGTAAAAATATTGACGGATGTTTTTATGTCACAGGGAAAGTTAACATATAGGGAAAGTTGACAGGCTTTCCATATTTATAACGTTTTTATTTCATTGTTACTATATCTGTATATCACAAAAGATTATTATGTTTCATGCATCTTATGTAATAGTTTGTTCATAAATATATACCTTTACCCTTTAACCTATGTAAAACTTGAAATAAAAATGATCTTGTAACTGTCTCTCTTTCTCATAAAATTAAACTAATCATTTCAAAATTCGCAAATTAATAGTTTTAAATTCTAACTATTAAAATTCAATTTGAACAGTCTAAATCTCATTATACTAATAAAAAAATAATTTCTCATCATTACGATAACCAATGAATGCAAATCCTTATCCTCACTGCTGGCAGGCCACTATTGGATTCGGAGCTATGACGGCTCATGGCTAGGATTTTTGGTGCAAAAGGGGTTAAGGCGGGATTTTATCCCGTTCCCAACATTTCTTGGATCTCAAATAAGAACCATGAAGCCACCAAACCAATAAATATTTTGATCAAATTGTTTATAACTATTGATTTTGATAAGTTTTCCGAATACATATGATCATGTGTCTCATTTTTTAAATATTGTAGTTGAACTATAAATCCAAATTAAATATATAAGATCTACTTATATTTTTGTCAATTTCTTCTCAAATTATTCATATTGATACTCCTCTAATAATAATTAAATAAGAGATGGAGAAGAGAATAAGGAAAGATGAATGAAGTGTTTTAGAAAAAAAAATATACTAACTAACATAACTAATATATTTAATTTAATCAAATTAGTTAAATATATATATCATATTTAGGACCGGAAGGAGTACGAAATAACTTGAAGCGCTAATGATCCAAACAACAGTTATTTACTACACTTTGTTAGCTATTCACCATAAGTAAATGGTAAATAGCTTTTGAAATGTAGTTATTAGTTGTTGTTTGAATAGTTAAAGCTTTAAAAGTTATTTTCTGTATTATTTGCTAAAGGAGTATGGTAAGTAGCGCTATTGAGACATAGCAAAATAAATGTTGTTTGAAAATTAAAAATGATAGTTAATTTGTTTGATCAAGGTTTAGAATGCAAATAATTTTCATCTTTCTTAACAAGTGTCTTTCTTAGTTTGATGATATTCGAACTTATATATGTTAACCGCCTTACGAAGTCGAGAACGCTTACCATCTCAACTAACGATATGATAATTATTTATATATTATTTTTGCACTATTTTAAAAAGATGGTTTGGTGGTTTATGGTCATAAAATATTTTGGGATCTAAGCCGTTGTAAAATTCCCAACTGTGTTGGTCATTAGTGGCATCGCAAAGAGTTTGGGGCCTTTTTTATTTGAGAGTCAGAGGCGATACCAAAAAAAAAGAAACTTTTTTTCAAAATTTCATTTCGTTGCAATGACTTATTTGACATTGTTGAAATTAAAATAACTTAAACATGACTTCAAATTATGGAGGTACTCCTTCAATCATAATATAAATCACATTTAGAATAATTTTTTTGTCCACAATATATGACACGTAAAGAGTTATTAATATTCCTTCAGGTTCTAAATATAATATCGAGTTGATATTAATCTTAACTCTTAAATGTAAGAAATGTTTCTAATTTTTCTCAAATATTCATATTGGTATTAAGAGATATGGGAAGGAATGAAGAAAGACTATTAATGTGTTTTAGAAAAAACACAATATACTAACTAACATAATTAATATCGTAATTTAATCAAATTAATTAAATAAGTCATATATTTGGGACTAGAGGTAGTAATTATTTATCAATTTAATTCCCACAATTAATGTTTAAATGTAACTCCTTCTAATTTTCTCTATCATTCATAACTTCAATAATACAGGTGACGTTGAAAAATGTTTTTAGTTTAAAACAAATTCAATTAGTTCATTACCATATATCAAGCTCCGATAAATTAATTGAACAAGACGTAACCCCCTGTGCGTTGCATGGATTATATTATTTATTCTAGGTTTTTTATCTCATTGTATAACTCATATTGATTGTTATAAATTTTATGTCTTATTTTTTTTGTTGTTTTTTTTTTAGAAATTCAACAATTACTTGTACTCTTGATTTAAAAACAATTACTTGTATGTATACGACTGAAGATAATTAAATTATACAAAATATTTTGAAAATTTAAATTTAAATTTAAATGTATTGTATTTATGTTTGTTATGAAGCAATATATGAAATGAACGTCCGTTAAATGTTTTTGTTTTTCTACCTCAACACAATAGTACACATGATAGCCATTGCATTTAATAAATATATGATGATAGAATATAAGCTCTACCCAAAGAAAATATTTTATTGAATATAATATTTGTTCTTTATTTATTCTTTAGTATAATATCATGTATTGGTTTATAATTTGAACGCTTAACAATCATTATGAAAGGCACATCAGTTTTGTATTGAGTGTATCAATATTTGTTCTTTATTTATTCTTTATTATAATATAATGTAATTGGTTTATAATTTAACCTTTTAAAAATCATTATTTATTTTAGAATTAATTGGTTCAATGATATTTTGCATGAAAAAAATAAATATAAATATATAATCTGATTCTTATAAAAAAAATGAAAAATCTAAATACACAATCAATAAAATGTTTATATTAGATAATAAAAGATATTTGAATTAATATTTCATACATGAGTGGTTGATAGATTTTAAACATAAATTGAAAATGAAAATGACTATATAGTCCTCATATTTATTTTAAACCCAAAAACTCCACCGATTCATTTCCTTCCATTTTTCAGATGGAATTAATATTTTTGAAAGAGATAAAATTGATTTATTTAAGATTTTATGTTGTTATTTTAAAATTAAAACAAACCTCATAAAAAATTATTGGAATTAGAGGTATTTTAAGCATTTAAGGCCTAATTTCTTGAGATATTCCAGGAAAATATAGTTAGAGATATTATAATTATAATAAAATATAATTATAATTTATTATAACATTATAATTATAAATTGGGAAAAATAGGGAGAGGTGAAATACAACTTAGTTTGCCAAATAACTAAATTTTTTCAAAGGGACACAACTATATTAATTGCTCTGAAACAACTACAAACATTTTCATCAACAAAAATCATGCCAATCTTATAGGGATTAATTAGATTCTTGTTAATCACAAATGCCGCAATCCTAGAACACTGAAAAGGGAAATTAAACTATAATTACCAAATTATATTTGAGAGGTGAAATACAACTTAGTTTGCTAAATGACTAAAATTTTTCAAAGGGACACAACTATATTGATTGTTCTGAAACAACTACAAACATTTTCATCAACCAAAATCATGCCAATCTTTCATATCAAATTAAGAGGGCTTTTCTTCGAACAACCCACTTTCTGAGCACACGAGCAATAATCACCAACATATCTTTGTCATTATTGACATCCCCAATCATATCATGATAAGCGTTAGACATTTTGGCTTCAAATGAAGAATCAACAATAATGAAGCCAGAGAATCAGAAATTAGTAAGGAAGAAGCTGCGTGAAGGGCACTTGATAGCTTTTGCGTGCACAAATATTTATAATCAACACCAAAAAGGAAGAAGCCAAGGGAAAGGGAATGGATTCCACTATTGGGAAGGGGAAGCATTTACCTGTAAGAAAAATTGGAAAGGCATGACTAGAATGTTGAGAAGGCGAAAAGGAAGAAGTCCAAATGAATTAGAAGACACCATGAAAGAAGAAGCCAAGGGAAAGGGAATGGATTCCACCATTGGGAAAGGGAAGCATTTACCTGCAAGAAGAATTGGAAAGGCATGGCTGGAATGTTGAGAAGGCGAAAAGGAAGAAGGCCAGATGAATTAGAAGACACCATGAAGGAAGAAGCCAAGGGAAAGGGAATGGATTCAACCATTGGGAAGGGGAATCATTTACCTGCAAGAAGAATTGGAAAGGCTGGAACATTCAGAAGGAAAAAAAGGAAAAAAAGCCAGATGAATTTGAAGAGTCTAAATCATTATCATTACCCTAATTATTATTATTAATTAATATTATTAATTTTAATCAACCGTAGTTTTTTTTTTTCACTGATGAATCATACCCAATAAATCCACCCATAATTTCCTATTCCATAGAGTCAATACCCAATAAATCCATCAGCATGAACCTAGGGAAATTTCTAATATTATTAATAGAAATAATTTATATAAAATAATGACCCAAGGAAATTTCTAATATTATTAATAGAAATAATTTATATAAAATAATGACCCAAATTTGCATAACCGCATCAGCATTAATGTAGGGAAATTTTAACATATATGCATACTATTAATATTAATTGCCAGCACATTTGAAAACACAAATTTATATAAAATAATAATATCCAGTTCAAATAAAATAAAATAATAATATTATGTACACTATTTATTGCCATCTCATTTGAATTTTAACGCATAATGACCCATAATGTACAGTTTAAAAGCAAAAAATAATGGCCCATAAAGGAAATTTTAATGTATATATGCATACAATTTATTGACAGCACAATTGAACTTTAACCCATAACAGCATCAACGTATGAATGCAGGGGAATTGTTAACGGAGTGTATTTTTTATCCTTCAATTGTAAACAGATCTAACGCCGTTTTTATAGGATTTAGAGTAGATATTGATGATTGATTGATGATGATTGATTGATATTGTTTTATAACGTGGATTTAATGGAGTGTTTATTTAGAATTTTTCATTTAGTTAAAGTTACCAACGAGGATGGAAAACTTACATACTCCTATAAAGGATCGTTGGGTTG
Source organism: Mimosa bimucronata (assembly GCA_037074515.1). Classification (NCBI taxonomy): domain Eukaryota; kingdom Viridiplantae; phylum Streptophyta; class Magnoliopsida; order Fabales; family Fabaceae; genus Mimosa; species Mimosa bimucronata. The sequence continues at coordinate 25,679,026 of CM073441.1, forward strand.
AAAGTGTAGTGTCGTTTTCCCCTGAAGGTCAACAATGTACGTGACTGTGAATATGAAGAAAGACGGATAGCAGAAAACGTAGCGTCCCTGCAATTAACAGCGTGAGATGGCTGTCGTTTGGGTTACAGGCGTAGTCATTTGTCGACTACCACAAGAAGTCAAGAACAAGACAAAACGTCAATGTCGTCTTCTTGGCTTCATCTCCAAAATAATTGGTTAAAACAAAATACAGGCTCTCACGACTATTCTGTTTTTGACATGATGTGATCGCCTCTATTATTAATCTGAGCCCCGGTATATTTGACCATGACTCATCACTCCCACTTTTCTTCACTTGATCATCACTCCCACTTGATTCATTGGAAACTGGAAAGTTACTTCCATGCTTTGTTATTTAATATCCCCCACTTCTCTCATTTTCTCTGTCCATCTGCCCCATCTTTTGCCTTGACATTGTATTATTTAGGGGTAATTTTTTTATATTTGTTTTAATAATTAGATTCTAGATAAAATTAGTGGCATTCTAATATATTATGAAAAAAATGGTTTGGTTTTTAGTTTTATATGATTTTTCAATAATTTAATTCTCTAAATTCTATTGTTATTTTTCAAATTTAAACATTTTGAAAAATCGTATAAAAGTCAAATTTTAATACAAAAAATTTACCTCAAAATGACAAAATTTTAGGGCAAAAAATGGGATCGGATGGGAAAGAAAAAGGAGAAAAGCCAGGCATGAATACAAGAGCCTAAAACTTGAATGCTTTTATCTGTTTTTATAAGAGTTTGTTTAAATTTGTTATAGTATTTAATGAGTTTTTATCATTTTGTTTATCATTATTCTCTATCTTGACTTTCTCTTTCATGCTGATTTCTATCATAATCATGATATCCCTATCTTATATACTACATCATAAATAAAGGTAAATTTGGAAAAATTATTTATTTAAAACATATTTATCATTTTCAACTATTTTCTTAATCTATGTTGTTATGTTATTTGAGCTCTTAAATATAGGGATAAAAGGAGGGTGTTCTTATCTCTCATTCCTAAAAGTTAATAAATATGTTAATTATGGTTTTGAATATACTATCTCAATCTATTTCATCTATTAGGATGTGCTTGCTCCTCTATGGCTTGAAATTTTTGTAAGAGCAGGCGCAGCCCATCGTTTGGTTAAGACAATTTTTAATGAAATGAGGAGCTCATCTCCCCTCCTCTCATCATTATTATAAACTATATTCGTAGCGTTTATTTTCACTATGTCTGTAATATTTTGAAAACACAACATCGGATAGTGTTAAAAAAGGAGATGTAGAACTATCTTCAAAATGATATCGAAAATATGTTTTTTCTTTAAAAAAAAATCACTTCCACAAACTATTTTAAAAAATGAAAAAAGGATAATCAACATACTATAGCATTTTCTCACAAAAAAGCTATGGAAGCTATTTTAAAAAAAAGAATCTGGGATTTCGAAGCGTTTAATAACACCATAGATATAAGGAAATTCTACCCTAAGTCATTAAAAGAGGGAAAATTTCAGAAAAATACTGTCAAAATATGTAAATGACAATTTGATACAGTAAATTTAAAAAATGATAGAAACATGCCACTCATCTAAATGTCCTTTACTGGTTTAAAGGAAATGACAAAAATGCCCCTCGACAAAATGTATTATTTTTTAAAGTTGGTAATATGTTATCCAAAGTTGGTAATTCGTTATACAAATTTAGTAATCCATTATTCAATTCTGGTAATAGACAAAAAAAAGTTGGTAAAATTATGACGTGGGTAAATGGATAGGGATATGTTTGTGATCCATTATATAAAGTTGGTAATACATTATATGAATTTGGTGATCCATAAAATTTTGCTAACAAACAAAAAGTTGGTAAAGTTATGATGTTGGTAAATGGATAGAGACGTGTTAATAATCCGTTATACAAATTTGTCAAGGGAATTTTTGTCATTTCTTTTAAATTTGTAAAAGACAATTAGGTCAGGGCATGTTTCCGTCTTTTTTAAAATTCATTGCATCCAACTGTCCTTTATATATTTTGATAGTTTTTTTCTGGAATTTTCCTTTTAAAATATCATATTTAGATGGTATGATTTTTATTTTGTCAATTATTATTATTCGCTAATTATTACAGCCATTTCACATATTTCAAAATATAAAAGTTATATAAGTATTACTGTGCAATATAAAAATATATATTTTTGCCAACAATATAAATCTATATATTTACACACACATGTGTATAATTGACAAGTTCTAGTGTGTCAAAAGTCATATATCGTCTTGCTTAATAGTATCAAAAAGTGATGAAATCAAATTCCACCTGAAGTAAGAAATTGATTTGGATTTTCATGATTCCTGGGTATCTATTTCTCTTTTCTCAAAAGTATATTTTGATTTTATTAAGCATCTTTAACAAGAAAAAATGTATACGATAAGTCAAGATATAATCTATTACCCACACAAAGCATACTTACTTTGATCCTAAAAATATGACATATTTAACTAGTTTAATTAAATTAATGATGTTAATAATATTTGTTAGTATGTTGTATATTTTTTTTTTTAAAAAAACCAATCATCTTGACTGATTCCCTTCCTCATTTTTTATTTGATTATTGTTGGGGGAGCGCCAATAGGGATAATTTGAGAGTTAATAAAAATTAGAATTAGCTTAGGTATTATATTTAGAATCAAGATCAACTCCCCAAACAGATCTTATGTCTAAGACCAGAGGGAGTATATGCTTATGACACTTTGTTATTTTGTGAGGCTACTAATGCTGGATTGTAGCGTTACGAAAGTCATTCTTCAGAGACATAATATTGTATAATAAATTATATATAAAAGTAAAATTGAAAAACTACATTAATTATACTCATAATAAATAACTCAACTATCTTTCATTAATTTGCTTAAAATGGTTTAATATCTCTTGTAATGTGGACCAGAGAGAGTAACAGGCTAACAAATAAATATGAACAATACTCTATCCTTTCCTTAGTATATGATCTATTTACCTTAATTGATTAGATTGATTATATCAAGTAAGTTAGTTAAAATCATATAATATTACCAAAAGACCATAACCACCCACATTTATTCTTATCATTCATGTCTTGTTTGTTTATTATTAAGAGCATCAATATAAGAATAATTTATGAAAATTTTGAGAAAAACTAGAGAATATGTCTATAATTTGGAACAAACTCACCTTCATAATACTCCCTCTGATCCTTATTATAAGAGGTAACATGGCAAATTGTGTAACATCTGGATTTTTACTACTATATTATAGCATTTTAATTGAATTATAACCACTTTTATGAATATTAGAAGCCCAAAACTACGAATAAATTTAAATATTTTCTTCTCAACAGTGTTCCAACTTTATCTCTATTGGAATGGGCTTTTCAAACAAATTGGAACGACTTAAAACTCTTTATAAAATAAAGTGGTTAATAAAACAATTAAAAGTATACTAACCCTCTTACGGTGCCTATTCATAATTCATAACACTTAGGAAATTTAAATCCCTTAATAAATTTATATAACTTTATTTTCTATGCTTTCTATTATTAATTTAATAATTTAATTTGACAACATATACAAATAACATTACTAAAATATTTAACTACATCTTACTTTTCAAATTATAATCCTAATTATATTCATTCGTCTAATCTTCTTCCCCAGCTAGCTTCTCCCATCCTGCGTACTGAAAATGTTTGGGGAAGGGGTGAGATTGAAAATTCCAATAGAAGTTTCTTTCATTAACATATATTATCATGCTAGCATTGTCATGTATATATTTCATAAACCTGAACAAATATCACAATTACATATACTTCATGCGCTATATGCTCTACCAGCCACTATTAACAATATGTTTGTTAACTAGTGAAGGTTCTACTGCAGGACTTCTCGTTATAACATTTAAAGTTATAACTAACTGGTTTGGCAAAGGGGTAGCGAACCACCTAAGCCTGGAGTACTCCATAAATTTCTATGCAAGAATTAACAAGGTTTATCACCTTCATGCATAATATAAACTTGCAACAGATATTACAAAATTATACATGCAATTCTTTTAATGTAATGAAATAAACTGCTACCTGGCTTAATCCTTACTCCTGTACTGGCTTCTTTCCTTCTTTGTGTCTCAAGGATCCAGTCTCACTATTTATCATATAATTACATTTAGATAATAAATTATTATATATACTAACTTATAATAATTCTACGGCTCTCACGTTCCTATTGTACTACCTATAACTCTACCCTTCCCAAATCTAATTTATTTTTAAATTCTAGTTTCTAGCTTAATTACTAATCTCACCATCTGCAACAGAATTAACAGAAAATTCATTTCTTGAATAACATCATTAATTATCAATTCCGTTAAGCAATTATAAACTTGCAACATAATATGTTACTATTTGTCATTATCTGTCACTCAAGTTGTTAATTAGATTTTGTCACAAATATGTTATAATGCAATATAATTTATAAATTTATCTTTAACCCAAACGAAACAAAATTAACTCATATTTAAAAATGAAATTGATGAACCATTATAAGCTCTCAACGAAGAGATTTAATTTGCGTCCAAAAAAATTCATTAGCAACTGAGGAGCATGCAATGAAAATTGACAAATTTCAATAAAAAAATAACCATAGGTTTTTGCTGCTAGCTTGTTATTAGAATATTTTGGTATATAAATATCCTTTAGGCCTCATAATAATTCTTCAAAAACATTTGCCACCCACTCCTCTGATTCTAGTAATTCCAACATAGATATATCATCGATATTGAGTTAATTACCTTCTTTCTTTCTTTTTTTTCATTTTTTGGAAACTACTCCATCAATAATGGCCACAGCAGTCTCGAATACACACTTTGGCTTTTTATTTTCCATCTCACTTTCAATAATCTTTCATCATTTAATTCGTCCACAACTTGCCTTCCTCTTACTCCTTCTCCCTCTTCTTTTCTTAAACAAGCATCCACGTCATCACTTTGTTAATTATTTTCTTGTTTTAGCAAAACAATTTTACTTTAGTTTTACTCAATATATCAATAATAAACTTAATCATAATATCATATATCCCATCCTTTCCTACATATAGGACCTAACTGACTTTTTAAAAAATATTAAGAAAGCTAAATAAGTTACTGATAAATTGGTTTACCTGAATTTTTTTTATAAATTAGTTTATTTAACTTATAAGCTAATATATAAACTAATAATATATTAAATATGTTATGATTAAGTGGTTCGTTTCGCTTCATTAATTTCCCTAAAAAAAAGTCAATTAGGTTTTATATTCAGGAACTAATGAATATTATATTAGGCCTTATTTACTATGAAATTATTTGTTTTATTAATTTATACAATTTCAAATTATTGGAATAGTATAACTTTATCATGCCTTCAAGGTGCTAATCTAATGGGAAAAATAAGGGATTATTGTTCAATGATAAAATCTCAGAGAAGTTGAAAGTAACTTTGTAAATGGGAGATACATAGGAGCTAGATTATCTACTGTTATTTGGTGGGTCTAGATATTATTTTCTTGTACAATACACCAATTAGGTAACAAAATAAAAGACATACATAAGAACTCATCGGTTAAAATTGATTAAAACTAATAAATTTATTTGTCCTTGTTACTTTCTATCACATTAAGATGGACTTTGCCCAGGTCAAGAATGGATTAATTATTAAATATTGGATGTAAATTTCTTTTACCTATTTCTCAAGATAATTTATTATTAACAACTTCGTTTAGAATCGAAATTAATCGATATATCGCTCAAAACAAATAAAAAGGAAACGAAAGACGAATCATAAATCATGGATCAACTGAATCCCCTCATAGACTTGCTTAAGAATAAGAAAGATAAATTCCATATAAATACACGAAGTTTAGTCCTATTCGTAAGGATTCTATAAATATTCTATTTCAAAAAAGAAACTTCGAAATAATTATGATTCTTTTGGGGATTGGATGCTGTAATAAATATATTCTTAAAAATGTCTCCTTATCTATCTAATAAGTAAAATTCTTTGCCAAGTAAACTTATAACTAATGAAAAGAAATAATTAGGGTAACAGTAAAAAATCATTAAAATTTTAGACAGTTTAAAAATATAATAATTTATAAAAAGGAGGTTACCTACTCAAAAGTCAAAATATTGCAGATTTATAAAACGGATCTGATATTCGGAATTGCTTCAAGGGTCCAATCAATTACTTTATGTCAGTTAAGAAATTCAGTTACAACTAATTATTTACTGTGCAATCTTAAAATTATATTTTAGGTTAAAGTATACTTTTAATCCCTTATCTTTACATCAAATCTTTTTTTAGTCCTTTAACTTTGAAAAGTGCACTTTTGATCCTTTTTCGCTAACGCGGTTAATTTTATTTAAAGGAAATAATTCTTATACTTTAAAATTTGACCATTTTTATTAATATTTAATTATAAAATTACTTTTTAGATTTGCTGAATCAGCATTTTCAGTTAAATGAAACTAACGGTGTTAGTAAAAAATGACCAAAAGTGTACTTTTCAAAGTTAAGGGACTAAAAAGAAACTTGATGCAAAGATAAATGACTAAAAGTATACTTTAGCCTATATTTTATAAAGTCATTAGTTATAGGAGGTTGATTAATTAGTCACAAAATATTATAGTTAATTAGAAATACTAAATAAATAATAACACTTGAAAACAAAACATGTTATAATGATGAGACCGGAAGGGGTAGTACATTGTTGATATCAATTATCAACCATACATTTTATATTATATTTAACTTTAAGAATATGATAACAATATATCAACATCATCCACTTGTGTAGTAATAGCCGCCAGATACCCAGTCTCCTGCAATATAATCATGTATGCCTCCAAGTCTATTATAGACTGTTCAGATGTTATTGTTATTAAAATAAAATAAGATTTTTAAATAAAAAATCATTGTTAATATTTTATATCTTAAACTCATTAAAATATTTTTAAAAAAAAATCAATGATTTGATAGTAAAATGGTATGAAAACTCCCGATCGTAGGTTTGATTCCACTTAAAGTTAAAACTTCTAAAGGCTGTTGTATCCGCCCTTTAACTCTAAAAAAAAGATTCATATTTGTACGGCCCATCTAAACCTTATATTAACCATTTATATCTGATAAGCTCTTCCTATCTAATAAAATATTGTGCAAGCAATTGGGTCATATACATCAATTATCAACCACGTCACATAGCAGTTGATGGTACTCCCTCCTGTCTTTATTATAAGAGTCCGAAATTTGAATTGGTTTGATCCAAAATATAAGAACTCATCTTATATTCTCTTATCTCTTATCATGTAATGCGTTTTTCTTATTTTACCCTTATCTCTCTTTCATATTCATTAATGCTCATATATTTCTCTCTCTTAATCAAGGTAATTAAACCCGAACCGGCCACTAAACCGGTCAAGGTAGTGGGTTAGACAATGATTGACCAATAAGCCAGACTGATAAGAAATAAAAAATTAAAAAAATATATATTCATATTCTTGTTACACCTTCCTTATAACATGTAATATATGTTAAAATTTAATAGTATATTTTATTTCTTCAATCTTTATAAATAAAAAATCAACTTTATTTTATATTTAAGAAAACGGAATACATATCCAATTTGTTAATCTACAATTCAAATTTTCTCTCATTTTCTTATTTCTATCATTGATTCCTCTCTCTCCCACGTGTCTATCCTTGCTTTTTTTCCGAGTGAAGTGACCATCGTTACTTTGTTACAACATATCACAAGATACACGCATCATGGAGCGGGAGCATGAATGACGGGGTTTCTCTGGGCCTGACATGCAACATAAAGTTATGTTAGACATCAAGTTGATTTTACAATGGTAATCTAACTTGACCCGACCTAATTTGGGTGTCTCACAACTTGGGGCAACTTGGATAGCCCTATGGGTTAACCCTGTTTCCTTTTTATTCAAGATTTTAATTTTTTATGGATATAAATTGTAGGAAGCAATATTGATCAAAGTTATTAATGATGATTTTGGTGTTAATAATTATTAGTTTAATGACTAGACATGAATATTTTGTTATCATTTATCTATTTTGATATTTTACTAAGACAAATATTCAATGATTACTTTTTGTGGTATCATTGGATGGTTGATTGTTACTGTAATGTCGATATGTCAAAGAAGTTGTAGAGAATTTTGAATAAATATATGATTATTTTGTTAGTGATTTAAGGTATTGAATTAATATTTAAGGTAGAAATTATTTAGTGTTAATATGATATGATGTCAATTTGTCAAACCAACTATACAGAATGTAGAAGACTTTGTTGATTTTTTATAGTAATTCAAGGTGGTAAAATGAAATTAATCGTTTAGAATTTTGGAATGTATGATGAGATTATAAATATTTTTTATTTATTACCTGGCTGGCCCTCCAAGTCGACTACAAGCTAACCCACTAACCCTTGACCCATTACCTCGACCAAGTCACTGGTTGATCCGGGTTTGATTATCTTGCATTTTACTCTTTCTTAGCTTCTTCCTTCTTTAGATGCTTTCTTGTTTCTTCCTTCGTCCCTCTTCCTTCTTCCACAAACAAAGAAGCTGCAACCATGAAAGCACCACCTTGCTCTCTTCATAATCTCCGGACTCCAGTAACCGATGAAGGCAAGAAAGAAGTAGCATTGTCTAAGCAATTTATATCTCTCAGATCTCAACATCAATGTTTCTTTTCAGCCATAACAATCATATTAGTTGTCTTCTTAATCTCTTTCTTATCTTTTCCATCTCTCATGTGTGGATCTGAGGTTGTAAGAAGTCAACCCAGTGACTTGACCTACTCGGCGAGTCACCCGAGTTAGCAGCAGGTTACTCCGATTTCGCCGAGTCAAGGCCGAGCTAGTTCAGCCCCGGTTCATATTTTAGATCGGACCGGTCATGTGTCCGGTCCGAGTTTAATAACCTTACTCTTAATAGACTCATCATAAATAAAAATAATATTGAAAATAGATGTATATTTTAGACATATTTAATTACTTTTAAATGTTTTCTTAAGAAGTGTAATTTAGCGACCAAACTCTTATAATAAGGACCGGAGGGAAAAGTACATTAATGATATTTTTTGATCCATACGATATTTTACATTTGCTGTCAAAGAATAATTGAAGTATCCTCCACTCTTGTATTATATTTAATAGCCATGAACTAAGGCAGGAACAAGCTCATGTAACATAGCTCTTACCCAAGAGAGTGAGAGATAACCAACACACACACGCAAAACAGAGAGTTAGAAAGAGAGAAATGGGTTCCATAAGTGAAGAGAAGAAGCCTCATGCAGTGATGATTCCATATCCAGCTCAAGGTCATGTGAACCCGATGATGAAGCTTGCCAAGCTTCTTTACTCCAAAGGCTTCCATATCACCTTTGTCAACTCTGAGTTCAACTACAAGCGCTTGCTCCGAAGTAGAGGGCCCCACTCCCTCGACGGCCTACCGGACTTCCGGTACGAAACCATCCCCGACGGCCTCCCTCCCTCCGACGCCGACGCCACCCAACATGTCCCTTCTCTATGCCATTCCACTAGCACCACTTGCTTTGACCCTTTTCTCAAGCTCCTCCGCCGGATTCAGAGCGCTGGAGATGTGCCTCCGGTGACATGTGTGGTCTCCGATGGGGTCATGACATTTGCTGTCAAAGCTGCTAATGCTTTGGGCATTCCTAGTGTCTTGTTTTGGACTGCAAGTGCTTGTGGCCTTGTAGGGTATGCTCAGTATCAATATCTTGTTGACCAAGGCCTCGTTCCACTTAAAGGTACTTTTATTTTCCTTTCTTTTTTACAAACAAAAATATGGTTTATATATATGTCATAGATCACATCTATATTTGATGTTGTTGAGGATCTGTGGTTTTTTCGTATGATGATAAATATTTTTATAAATACATCAAACACTTGTCCAAGAAAGATAATACGCCCTGTTGTGATAAATATAAAACATACTTACTTATTTTGGTTAGATTACGGATATTAGTTAAATTAGTTAATTATGACACAGTTTTTCTAGAACATTCTAATCATCTTTCTTAATTTTCCCTCTCTTACTTTATTATTGTTAGAGTAGTATTAATAGGAATAGTTTTGGAAAATATTAACAAATAATTTTAATTATGACATATATTTAGAACCAAAGTTAGCTCCTCCAATAGTTCCTACGTTAAGGAGGAGAGGGAGTATTTAATAACTCATAGTTATTAAATTAGTTAATTACGACACAAAGTTAAATTATTTAATAACTCAAAGTTAGCTCCTCCAATTTTAATTTGGATATTAGTTAAATTAGTTAATTATGACACAATTTTTCTAGAACATTCTAATCATCTTCCTTAATTTTCCCCCTCTTACTTTATTATTGTTAGAGTAGTATTAATAGGAATAGTTTTGGAAAATATTAACAAATAATTTTAATTATAACATATATTTAGAACCAAAGTCAGCTCCTCCAATAGTTCCTACGTTAAGGAGGAGAGGGAGTATTTAATAACTCATAGTCTGTGAATGACAAATACAAGTGGCCAGTAATTGAAAAATCTCATAACTTTGTGTATCACAAGTTGCTAGAAGTGAAATTATTGACACTTCAATTAGGATTTTTCAGAGATTTTTTTTGTGTGGGACCCTGATGTTATTTTCCCAAGATTTGTTGGTTAGAGAATTATTGTACGTTGCTTTTGAGTTTCATGCCAGTTTTGTTCAGATGAGGAAAAGTCCAATTTTCATTTGCTTGTGCGTGGAATGGGATGATAGTTCAATCTACACCACAACATCTGGGATTCCAAAAATATCTGAGTCCATCATCTCTCTTTGAGAGGTGGTCACAACTCAAGTTCAAAACTGTGTGTGTGCGTATGTGCACCGGTTGCTAATAGAAATCGATATACACAGATAGTTGGCACTTAGCAGTGTCGCATCTTCTAAAAATGTCATCAGTCACAGCTGTCAAAAATGTATTTGTTTTTCGCAATAGTGAGATGGGTCTTTTCTTTCCTTCATGCAACATGTATACCTTGTTCATATAACTCCCCCTCTCTCCCTCCCACTCTCTCATCCTTAATATGAAATTAAGTTATTTTTCTTACAAGGTTGAGGAAGCTAAATGAACAATTCATTATAGATCATATCATATGTTGCTATATTATAAATTAGTTTATAAGTTAGGTAAATTAGTTTTAAAAAATTATAAATATCAATACTTTAAAAGTGATTTTTTTAATTTCTTAATCTTCTTAAATAAATCAACTAAATCTTATATTAAGAATGAGAAGAAATAATACCTTGTAGTCTTGTTTTGTCAAATTTTACTTGTGTTTAATTTCTAATGTGTGCACACAGATGAGAGTTATGTGACAAATGGTTTCTTGGAGAAGAAAGTGGATTGGATTCCCGGAATCGACAACCTCAGACTAAGGGACATCCCAAGCTTCATTAGAACCACCAATCCAGAGGACATCATGCTCAACTTTTTCATCAAAGAAGTAAAAGCAGCTCATGAAGCCACCATGATCATCATCAACACCTTCGACAAATTCGAACAAACCTCACTCCAATATCTTTCTTCCATTTACTCTCCTCCCATCTTCACCATTGGCCCTCTCCCTCTCCTTCTCCAACAAACCCCTCACAACCACAACCTCATGTCCTCCATTGGCTCCAACCTCTGGAAAGAAGACACTCATTGCATACAATGGCTCGATTCTCAACCCCCCAACTCCGTCTTCTATGTCAATTATGGCAGCATCACCACCATGACATCCGACCAGCTTGTCGAGTTCGCATGGGGACTCACGGATAGCAAGTGCCGGTTTTTATGGGTTGTTAGGCCCGATTTAGTAGAGGGCGGGTCAGTGATCTTCTCAAAGGAATTTAAGGAGGAGACAGAAGGAAGAGGTCTTATAGTAAGGTGGTGCAACCAGGAGGAGGTGTTGAATCACCCTGCTATAGGAGGGTTTTTGAGTCATTGTGGGTGGAACTCAACGACAGAGAGTCTTTGCGCCGGTAAGCCTATCGTGTGCTGGCCATTTTTCGCAGAGCAACAGACGAATTGCCGGTATGCATGTGTGGAGTGGGGGATGGGGATGGAGGTGGGGCCAGTGGTGAAGAGGGAGGAGGTGAGGAGGATGGTGGTGGAGGTGATTGAGGAGTCATCAGAGAAGGGGAAGGAGATGAAGGAGAAGGCTTTGGAATGGAAGAGGAAGGCAGAGGAGGCTACTAGGCCTGGTGGTTCTTCTTATCAGAATCTAGAGAAGGCTCTTGATATTTTGCTCCAGAACTTCAAGTCTACTTGTTAAGGGATGGTTTAGTTATGGTTAATGCAATCCTAGAAAGGTTATATATATTAATATGACCAATCAATAAATTTGCAATAAGTACTCTGTATTATGTAGTGTTGTTAGTCATTGAAATTTGCCTCTATTTTGGTTCTGATCCTTCAAGTTTTAAACAATAAGTTTTAACATGTAGAACAAAGATGTGGCAGTTGAATTTTTTTCCCATTCTTGCTCTCCTTAATCACAACAAATTTTGGCATGGATTTTTAATTTCTGCACTATACTTTATTATGATCATTAATTTTAATGAAGGGTAGAATTAAAAAGGTACATACTTTTTCACAAAAATATTAGTAGTTTCCATCATTTAACAATAGAGAAATTAGTTAACTTCACCTCATAATTAAAACCGGAGAGAGCATTCATTTAAAAATAATTTTCCTCTTATGTAAATTAGTTTTGCCTGCACTCAATTTATCTTCCATTTTGAAGGGTGGGAACAATTTGATTACAAATAATGTACTTTTGCACCATTTGATTGACTTGACTGCTAAGATATTTTCGCCCTTTCCGAATTAAGGAAATTATATGAATTAATACTTTATATACCTTTTTCAATTGATGGTAATTAGTGAGCCATGCCTAAGTGTCTACCAACACCGTGTATGTGGATGGGGCATTTTCCTCGAGTGGCCAGGTGGTAGGTTGTGGAGGAGTCCTAAAATACCAAAACAAAGACTTGATCGAGGCTTTTTATTGAAATGTGGACTGCAATCATTATTTAACTGCAGAATTATGGGAATGTTTTTGGGGCCTTAGACCTGCTTGGGAAAGGGGATTTTGTAAAGTTCATCTTTTATGTGATTCAACTAAAGTGGTCAATTTAATTACAAGTGAAGTAAGAGACACTCATTAGGATATTGAAATTATATCATAATTGTGTAAGAGAATTATTGTACGTTGTTTCTGAGTTTCATGCCAGTTTTATTCACCTCAGGACAAGTCCAATTTTCATTTGCTTGTGCTTGGAATGGAATGATAGTTCGGTCTAACAGTACACCACAACACGTGGGATTCCAAAAATATCCGAGTCCATCTCTGTTTGAGAGGAGATCACAACTCTATTTCGAAACTTTGGCAGTATGTGCGCGGGAGTGGATCGTCCCCACTGCCACTCCCATCGACTTTCATCATTTTTCTTTTTTTTTTCTCTTCGTACCATTTGATCAAATTATCTATCTAGATTTAATATTTTATAAAAATAATTATAATTATAATAATACTTAGAAATGCCACAAATAAATTTAATCCGTCAAAATCTGGTCTGAATAGTAAAGAAATGTAAACTAATATTGTAAATTTAGACTTTATTTTTCATTTTTTATTACAGTTGTGAACTGTTCAGACCAAATAATGACAGATTAAATTTATTAATGAGATTTTTAAGTATTATTATAATTATATTTATTTTTATAAAATATTAAATCTGGACATTGGATCAAAGATCAAATAGTGTGAAGGGAAAAAGAAAAGAAGAGTAGGGAAGCATATGGGAGTGGCAGTGGAGAGAAGCTAGGTCCGTATGTGCACTGGTTGCTAATAGAAATCGATATAAACAGTTAGTTAGAACTTAGCAGTGTCACATCTTCTGAAAATTTCATCAGTCATAGCAATGATATTTTTTTTAATCTGAGTGATTTAGGCTGAATCTCAGTGGATTGTGACAGTAAGGCCATTCTGGCACTTACAATACCCAGTAACGAATTTAAGATGACAATGATTTGGTTTTGCCAATAGTGAGATGGGTCTTCTCTTTCCTTCATGCAATATCTATACCTTGTTCATATAACTCCATATCTCCCACCCTCTCTCTCATCTTAGAATGAAATTAAGTTTTTTTTTCTGATAAGGTTAATGAAGTTAAATGAACAATTTATTATAGATCATATCATATGTTACAGTTATAAATCAGATTATAAGTTAGGTAAATTAGTTTGAAAAAATTGTAAATATCAATACTTTAAATGTGATTTTTTTATTGCTTAATCTTTATAAATAAATCAACTACGTCTTTTATTAAGAGTGAGAATGAGTGCTACTCATATCTTGTAGCCTTGTTTTGTCAAATTTTATTTGTGTTTAATTTCCAACGTGTGCGCACATATGAGAGTTATGTCACAAATGGATTCATGGAGAAGAAAGTGGATTGGATCCAAGGAATAAACAACCTCAGATTAAGAGACATTCCAAGTTTCATCAGAACCACCGATCCAAATGACATCATGCTCAACTTCTTCATCAAAGAAGTAAAAGCAGCCCATGTAGCAACCATGATCATCATCAACACCTTCAACGAATTCGAACAAAACTCACTCCAATACCTTTCCTCTATATACTCTCCTCCCATCTTCACCATTAGCCCTCTCCGTCTCCTTCTCAAACAAATACCTCACAACCACAACCTCATGTTGTCCATTGGCTCCAACCTCTGGAAAGAAGACACTCATTGAATCCCGTGGTTTGATTCTCAACCCCCCAACTCCGTCTTCTATGTCAATTATGGCAGCATCACCACCATGACATCTGACCAGCTTGTTGAGTTCGCATGGGGACTCGCAGATAGCAAGTGCCGATTTTTATGGGTGGTTAGGCCTGATTTAGTCGAGGGCGGGCAAGTGATCTTCTCAAAGGAGTTTGAGGATGAGACTAAAGAAAGAGGTCTTATAGTAAGTTGGTGCAACTAGGAGGAGGTGTTGAATCACCCTGCTATAGGAGGGTTTTTGAGTCATTATGGGTGGAACTCAACGTTGGAGAGTGTTTGTGCGGGTAAACCAGTGGTATGTTGGCCATTTTTCGCAGAGCAACAGACGAATTGCCGATATGCATATGTAGAGTGGGGGATGGGGATGGAGGTGGGGCCAGTGGTGGAGAGGAAGGAGGTAAGGAGGATGGTGGTGGAGGTGATTGAGGAGTCATTAGAGAAGGGAAAGGAGATGAAGGATAAGGCTTTGGAGTGGAAGAGGAAGGCAGAGAAAGGCAGAGGAGGCCATTAGGCCTGGTGGTTCTTCTCATCATAATCTAGAAAAGGTTCTTGATATTTTGCTCAAGAACTTCAAGTCTACTAGTTAAGGGATTGTTTAGTTATGGTTATTGTAATTCTATAAAGGTTATATTAATATGATCAATTAATATATTTTCAATAAGTACTCCTTATTATGTAGTGTTGTTACTTATGATGTGCTTAAATATATTAAGAAGTTATGTTATATATTCTTATTAGGTTAATATAATATTTAGTCCTTAAAGTTTGCCTCTATTTTGGTTTTGATCCCTCAAGTTTTAAACAATAAGTTTTAACATGTTGAACAAAGAAGTGGTAATTAAATTTTTTCCCATTCTTGCTCTCCTTAATTACAACAAATTTTGGCATGGATTTTTAATTTCTACACGATACTTTATTATGATCATTAATTTTAATGAAGGGTCACAAAAATATTAGTAGTTTCCAGCAACAATAGAGAAATTCTTGATCCAAAAAAATTTAACAATAGAGAAATTAGTTAGCTTCACCTTATAATTAAAATAGAAGAGAGTATTCATTTACAAACAATTTTCCTCTTATATAAATTAGTTTTGCTTGCAGTCAATCTATCTTCCATTTTGAACGGTGGGAACAATTTAGTTCCAAATAATGTACTTTTGCACCATTTGACTGAGTTGACGGCTAAGATATTTTTGCACCATTTTTAAAATTATCATGCGTCTTTTACTCCTAAAAAAATTTAATGATAAATTTTCATGTGTACCTTCATGGGTATGAGGAAACACTTCATGAAAACGCACCTTAACCCCCTCCCTTCCCTAATTAGGGAAATTATATGAAATAATACTTTATATTTTTTTTCAATATAATTGATGGTTATTAGTGAGCCATCAATTATATTGATGGTTATTACAGAACCCACTTAGTAGGATAAGGTTTTGTTGTTGTTGTATAATTGATGTTTATTAGTGAGCCATGCCTAAGTGTCTAATTGAAAAGAACAATTCCCTATGTAGTTTTATTGAAAAGTACACTTGAATTTGTAGAAGTCCTATCCACCAAGGAACAAAATTAATAAGGAATTGATGGATATGGCGTATAACCCTTGGACCACATGTTAGGGCCAGCAATTAAGTACTATTTTGATTAATTGAAAAGGATCTTCGAAACAATATAAAGGCATGGCATGAAATTATTATTCTTGCTATATACCTTAACTATCCTTCACTTAAGGATAAGAAGCATAGGTTATTGGGAGAAACACATCCTACAAGCTAGAACAAGAGTCCTTGCGAGAACTAAACTCAAAGCCTTATAAGACTTTTGCTTCAATGACTTTTATGATCTTGGATTGTAGCGCCTTAAAATTAGGTCAAATTGAGTCGCCACCAAAATTTTTAAAATAAGATAATTTTGGAAAACCTTATTTAAATATAAATGGTCATTTAAAATCAAATAGGGTTCGGGAGTCGATTGTATGTGGAGAAGGTGTTATGCATCTCACAACACCCGTTCATGAGAAGGTACCCTAAGTTGACTTTTTAAAATTAATATGGCCTTAAATTACACTTTAATTACCAAAAAAAAATTATTTACAAAAAAGTGATAAGATGGAAATAATGGATTAAATTAATTATTTACAATGTTGGACTTGACCTGGGATAAAACCTAGGGCCTACATAGCCTTCAGAGGGATCAAAGACCACTTATTTAGGGGTAGAAATGCGTGTTATTTAGTTTGTGTTTTTTTTTTGGAACACTACAAAAAATCGCCGGTTTGTAACGGTACAACTGTGACAAATGTGTGCAATTTGTCACGGTTAGAAAAAAAAACCGTGACAAATGATGCCCGACTTTTTTAATAATTTCGTGCAACATTTGTCATGGTTTTTGGGAGCTAAACCGTGACAAACGGTATGCCAACTCCTATATAAACCCCTTCCCCCCCCCCCCAATTTTACACACACTCTTCTAATCTCATGTCCTCTCCTCCACCTACGTATATATGTTTCTGTTATTGCATCTTCTCTTGCTAATTTTTCCTTAAATCAGATGTACTATTTATTTTATTCCCATACAATTCGAATTTATTTTAAATGATTTCTAATTTTTTTTATATTTTTGTTGCAAGGTATTTATCTTTTAATAATGATGGTTACTCTTCTACATAAAAATACATGAAAGTAATTCTATATATAATTACTTAAAAAATATTTATAATTAATATTTTAATTAAACACATTTTTTTGGAAAACTGCGACAGTTTGTCACGGTTAAAACTGTGACAAATTTGTAACGGTTTTAACCGTGAAAAATGTTTGTAACGGTTAAAACCGTTTGTAACGATTAAAACCGTTACAAACATTTTTCATGGTTAAAACCGTTACAAACATACCGTGGCAAACTACGTGTAACAATTTGTTCAAAACGTTACAAACCGGTTTGCCACGGATGGTTTTGTCACGGTTAGTAAAACCGTCACGAACATGTTTGTAACGGTTAAAACCGTGACAAATCAACGATTTTAACCATTACAAAATGGCTTTTTTTTTGTAGTGGAAAACATTCAATAAATTTATTAAGAAAACATATTTTTTATTTGTTTGTATTTTTTATTTTTTTAAAAAAATGTTTTTCTTATTATTTTGTATACAAGATTTTTGAAAAATCTTTCAATTAGTCTTCCTGAGAAGATTCCCATAACCTCATACAAAAGAATAATCAGATTTACCTGAGAATGTTCTAAAAACTTCGCATGGTATATAAACCACTTTCAAAAACAATTTATTTATTTTGATAAAATAATTTTTCTTTTTTTAAAGTTTAATCTATAAAAAATATTCACAATCATTAGTAATGATAAGCTAATGAAAGCAAGCTTTAATTATTATTATTCATTGTGGAAGATCCAGAAACTCCTAGGAAGAGTGCATACCTTTTGATCCATGTGTGTGTATCATCACACACCACTAAGATTCATGCCTTCCATTTCATTAATACAAAAGAAGTCATCATTAAAGAAAAACAAAAGAACAAGAAAGTAAGGAAGAAATGAAGAAGATGCATATGTGCCTCTATCGACCCATAAGAGATGTTTCATTGGCACGAGAAAATTATATCAATGCCTTCATAGAAAAGTTTTGAATCAGGAGAATAGATTTATCACTCCATCTTTCTCTCTTGCCTCCTTTTCCTCTATCGATTTCTTTATGCCCAAATGATTTCTGCTTTCTTCTAAAAACCTAACTTCTCCAAATCCCCCCCTTCCCATTTGTGCTCTCTTACTCTCTTTTATATATGCACCACTTAGGTTTTCATCCATAAATACACCAATTATTTTTTTATTCTTAGTTTAATAACATTTCCTATTCTGATAAAAACATTTTTTCTAATTTTTTTATTTTTATTAATTTTTTAATCATCTACCACCCACCAATCATAATTAATGGCTAACAATCACTATCAATTTTGATTTTCAAATTTAACTTTTGCAATTATGACGCAAGAATCAGCATTAATGACACCTAATCATAATAAATCAATGAATTTTTTATAATAATAATTAAAGTGCCATTTTTCAATCAAATTTTGTGAAGATTATATGATGCTACCAAAATTTAAATAAAGTTCCGTAAGTATACGGGCCGTAGAAATAGTAAAATGGTAAATCAAGATTGATCCCACAGAGACTCAAAATAATTGATAACTAGACATTAAATCTCCTATTTTTGTTTTAGTTGAGAAAGACAGAATTGGATTCAAACAAGTAAAAGAAAATTGACTAAGGCCTAATAAGAAAAACAGGAACTTTAACACGGATTAAATTCAAGAGTTAAACGAACAACCTAGAGTCACTAATCCCTTGTTTGCTTCTTAGATTTTATTCTTACTAAATTAATCATGCCTTAACTTAATCAGCTAATCTAGAGTACTAGTGTCTATAAATGCATGTCAGTCCATTTATATTCTTATCTAAGTTAATTATGTGAAATTAACTAGGAACAAATTATATTGGTAACACTCTAATGTGATTATGTAGAGCTTCTAGGTATATGTTTATCCTAGACGCAAATTAAATTTAGATCTACCTTAGATTATAAATCTAATTCCACATTATTTAATCTCACAGTCTATTTAGAATTTCCTTTGTCAAGTTCAATCCTAAATTCCCTAAATATGTTCAATGGTGATCAGTCACTAAATAATAATCAATAATACCAAGATTAAATAAACTGAATTAAAATTAAACATAATTAATAAGTGGGAAAAATCTCTAAGTCATAAACAAGTTAATAGTACCCTAAGTTGTAAAAGAAAATTAGCACACATGGGTTCCATCAAAACCATCATAATACAATCAGATTCAATACCCAAATTCATAAAGGAAATTGGAAATAAGAATCCACAAATTGCTCACAAAGCAGTAGATCCAGCAACAACGATTCTGAGGCGACCAAAAATTCTTTCTCTTCCCGTTCGTCGCTCTGTTAGAAGCAGCTGAAAATGATGCAGTAAAGCGCCGACGTCCTCGCTACTTTCACGCTCTTAATGATGGTGCTCTGGAATACTTCAACTGAACATCGGCCCGAAAACTAGTCAATACTCTGAAAAAGAAACATATTAAATTAATTTATTGGCTAGGATCGGGCATAAAGTGACAAATAATACAACACATTCAAATAATGTTGACATTCACTTACCCATTGAAGAGACGCATCAAATTTGGGCGATTAGAAGGGAGAGCAGATTCCACAGGATCCAAATAGTAAATTATGGGTTCCTCTTGTGCCATCGGATTGATGACAAGCAAAATCCAATGTAGCCTAAAATGTTTTATAACGTTATGTCAGTATATATATCTATGATGCTCGGAACTAAAAATACGTATAGACTTACCCTTTATTAATTGGAGCTAAGAATAAAGTTCTGGCTGTTGCCTTTAAAGAGAAACGCCTTTGAATCGCTCTGAACTGGTCCTCACGTTTTGAGCCCGCACCTTATGCTATCGAATAAGGGCTTATGAATTCGAACGAAACGTTGCGCCCGGCGATCACGACATGTTCATGCAGATACCTTCATAGAAACCATACCAACTCCCAATTAGTGTAAAACTTATGACATTGAATGAAACCACAATGGAAACGCATATATACCTGATCCATATATTGGTAACTGTCGCACTGACCCATCTTTGGTTAAGCACGTCCATTACCTGATCCTTAGACAGAGCGTCAGTGAAATTTACCTCGTCAAATATAGGCCTGCTGAATGGAATGAAGACAATAGCATCACGAGAAACGGTAGCTACAAATGCTCACAACCGAGCACAATATGGCGTTTCGACGCTTGTATCTTCAATCACAGGATCAGGCACTTGAACTTTTTTCTTACCCTTAGCTTTTGGTGCCTATAAACCATGTAAATAGAAAGTTTAAAAATTAATTCCAATAATTAAGAAGAGTGCTAGTTTAAATTAATTAGCAAATAATCACCTGTGGTAACGGATTGGTACGGGTACTCTTTTTCTTGATTTGAGCAGCTGAACCACGGGTACCATTGACATTAGCCACTTGTGCTTTCTTTCCCATAAATTGGGTACCTTGTAAAAACATTTAAATAAAAGAGAGTTATTCAAAAACAATGAATGCTATTGGAAATGTTATTACTAAATAATTACCTGTGGTGTTGGCACAATCAAAGCAATGGGCCAAGCAACGTAAGCACCGACAACGTCTCCGACCCTAGTCATCAAATCAGGAGTAGGGAATGGTAACGAGGCCCAGTCGTTGTACGAGTATTCAATCAATACCCTTAGTGCATTTTCAGGAAACGGTGAGTTGTGCAGGGTCATGTTTGAAGTGTTGTAGACCTTGCCAACCGCAACTACCTCACTGAAAGATTGATCCGTATACAGCTTGCACTTTGTCTCGCCCTACGAAAGAGTTGTCAACATAAGGTCACAATCGATAATATAACAGAATCACTGTTAGTTTGTTAGTAGAAAATGTATGAACTACCTGAGGAATGTTAGCCCTGGGCATCGTACAGCTACCCTTGATGCTTGGACTCTCGACGGAAGGAATGTGACTTTGATGCACGAAGTTGGACTTTTGCGATGCAACATTGCTTTGCTGGAAGAATTCGTACATCTTCTCGTATCGTTGTTGCATTTCTTCATTTCGTTGTTCCATTTCCTCGTGCCGTCTTTGCATTTCCTCATTCCGTCGTTCCATTTCCTCGTTGCGTCTTTGCATCTCAAGCATCTCCTCCCTCATAGTAAGAACTTCATCTTGCAACGCTCTAACATCGCCTTTTGATGTCCTCTTTTTGCGCCCAAAGTAAGATGAGGGCGTGACGCCTACACCCGCACCCCAAACACGGCCCTAATACTCAGGGCGATCGAGTGCTCTGCTGAGGAAATCGCCACTGCCAAAAGTGTTGACCTCGTCAGCGCATTCTTGCGTTAACAAAACACTACTACAGAAAACACTTTTCACGTCTCTTTTTTTGGACTTTTCACGTCTCTTTTTGCTGGGTCGTAGATCAGGGAGACGTTGAAAGTCGGGACTTTTCACGTCTCATTTTAAAAATGAGACGTGGAAAGTCCAAGACTTTCCACGTCTAATATTTGAAAATGAGACGTGGAAAGTGTTCCCTGCCAACTTTCCACGTCTCAAATGGAAAAATGAGACGTGGAAAGTATTTTACTTTCCACGTCTCATTTTTCCATTTGAGACGTGGAAAGTTGGCAGGGAACACTTTCCACGTCTCATTTTCAAATGTGAGACGTGGAAAGTTGGACTTTCCACGTCTCATTTTTCCCTTTCAGACGTGGAAAGTTTTTTCCACGTCTCATTTTCAAATGTGAGACGTGGAATGTTTTTTTTTAAAAAAGGTTCTGATCCAGTTTATATAGATCACACATAGAATATATACATCTGCACTAAATAAAAGGTTGATACAATGTCCAAGTCGCCACAAACAGAGCCGAATATTCAGAATTCACCAAAAAAGAGTTGTCTATATATATACATCACATATAGATTCATATGTCCTACGGTCAAAACAAGTAAGTTCTAATGATTCATATTTTGAAGAAACCTGGCAGCTAATTTATCCCGAATTTCATCAATTACATCTTGATCAAAAGACTCTTCCCCATCATAAATCTGCACCATATAAGCGATAAAACATATATCAATTAGTTAATTATAATTAATAAAGCAAATTGAATTATGAAATGCAATAATGATAAGAATGAAACATACATATGACAAGCCCTCATGAAATCCACTTATAATTATGTCATACATATATCGAGCTACATAGTACCCACATTCTATATTGCCAGGTTGCTGAGGACACTGTAAATCAGACAAAAACAATTAGAACACATGAAAATAATTTATTAACGTCCAAGGTATTATTGATGGATATATAAGTAAATACAATCTAAATGACTTACTGTATTCCTAACAGTCTCAATTTTGTTAGCTGCACGTTTTGTCTGTAATGTGATATGCCAATGCAATATGGCCCTACAATGAAATTAAAATAAGAACTATGCAAATAATTTTCTTATGCTCATATTTACTAATTCAAAATGTCCAAACACTTACTTGGTGAAAATCCTTCTATGCAAACTGATTGGCCCACGATTCAAAGAATCAAACCAATAAATACGGTGTTCTCCAGGGCAGATAACACATAAACTCCAATGTCTCTTGAAGCACAGAATTGAATTTACCAAAGATACTCATAAATTCAATTAATTAGAGTATGCATTTAGAGGTTAAAAGATTCATGTGACAACAAATCACTACTAGTCAAATCTGATAGCAAACTAATCAGCGCACCATACAAATTGTGACACACAATATCTCAGCAAATATATATTGAAATCAAGTCACAACCAGCAATATGACAGCTTGAATGCACATCAAGTTCAAAGATGCAGCAAAATTCAAGTCCAAAACAACGACCTTTAGTACAACACAGTCAAGTCATGTTCAATTTCTCAATGTAGACATACAAATGCAGAACCACAAATTTCAAATGAAATTTTCCTAGCATATTTTAACACATAAACAACTGGATAGATATACGCATCTAATGAACCAAATACTAAGAAATTTAGTAGAGGCAGAACAAGCTTAAATGGTATGCATAGTGAACGAACTTGCCTATCAAGGATTGGTGCGAAATAACAGCGCTTTCTGCAACTTGAAATCTGGTATTCCACATAGGCCTCCATAATATTGTTGTATTCCTGAACTTCTTCCTTTTCTTTTGCGGTTGTGTTCCTTAACAGTGACATTGGACTTAGGAATGCGTAGTCTGTGAAGCCCTCCTGACGGCACATTTGGTGAAAGTACCTAAAATAGAACTTGAATGAGATCATATGATTATATTGGTACATAAATTAAAGGAAAAAATAAACTTACTGAATTGCAAGTTCCAGCCATCCAAGGTCCAAATCATCCATAGTTAAAAATGCCATGACATCATTCCGCCCAAGTCCAAAGGGATATGACTTATCAGGTCCCACAACTCCTGGATCCATGTGGAAGTCGATCTTGTTAGGTAGGGAAGAGACAAAGCTGCATAGGACTGCCAGCGAGGTATACTTGTTGTTGTCATCATCATCCAGAGGGGTTGTGATTGGTGCATCGAAGACAAGTCGCCTAGGCCATAAAATGAAAAACCCTACTGCTTCGGCTAACATGGCAACCTCTTCAGTAGGAAACGGAATATGTGTAGACCCCTCTCCCTCTACAAGAAGTCCAATAGATACCTTAACTTGGTCCTCCTCAATGGCTACATTATGGATGGTTGAAGCCCTTGAGTACTGAGTAGCCTTAGCAACTGGTCGAAGATTTGGGACATCCAAATGGAGGAAGCAGGGTTGTCCCTCATCTACTGAACTAGGACCAGGGGGGTCGATAGGCATAGTGCAACTGCTCTTTGTGCTTCGAAAGCCAGGAGATTCCTGTAGTGTTTACGAAATTACAGAGATAATAAGTTCATTGAAAGATAAAATCTATACTAATTTATAAACAATATTAGATACTCACACGTTGTGGTGAAACACCAGGCGGCATCATACTCCTCATCTCACCCCGAACTTGTGCTATCACCTGATCCCTGATTTTTTCTGCGAACTTGTCCAAAAATTCCTGACTTGGTTCATACTGGCAGTGCTTCGGGAACGGCCAAAATATCTTTTCAGACCAATTGTCCCATACTCCCCTCTAACTCGCCCAGGGGGATCAGGCTTCCCAATTGCCGTAGCAAGAATGTCCATCCTACCGGTCTGAGAGAAAGACCCTTGAGAACTTTGCTCCTCAAGTTCATCCTGTAAGGTGCAAGAAAAAAATCATATGGTCATATTTAGAAGAAAACGTTAGTATTGCAAATTATTAAACATTAAAATATAACTTACAATCTTTTCAGCAATTTTTTCTACTTCAGGGTTTACAAATTTCCCTCCACTCTTCCTTCCTTCCACAAATTTCTTATGACGTGGAATACGTGGGGGAGGTTGTACAACAATTGTAGGGTCTGATTGGGCTGCTTCCTCCATTGCCTTCAAATGTTCCTTAACCATTTTCTCTTCTAACCACAAATAACCCCCGCGAGACATTGTGTGTGGATGCACATTTAACTTTTGCTTCTCTTGCTGTTTTTTACTTTTTTCCTATGCAGAGAAAACAAAGTTAGTATAACGTAATAAACAAGTACTTAGTAAACAAAGTTTATCTGAAACAAAGTTAGAATAGATATACCTGGAATTCCTCAGTTAATCGTGATGCTTTAAACTTGTTTCACTCCTCTCGTTTAAGATATGGCCACATGAGACAAGGATCTTCGTTGCTTTTAGGTCCTAAAACATACTTTCTGGTAAGAGTAGACTTGTAATCTTTCCATCTATGTCGTACTTCTGTTCGCCACGCGCCGCAAGTGCACAGGTCGCGCCAAGTAATAAAGTGAAGAGTAGAGTATCGTTCCCACGAGGATTTGTCCAAAACCTGGTCAAACAATGATTATCACACTCTCACCCAATTTGAGTGATACAAATGTAGAGTTTGAAAATGAAATAAGAAAATAAAATGAAGATAAAATTATAAACAGGTGATTCTCCAACCTCAAGGCTAAAATGGGTCCTAAGATTATCTCTCCCCCTTATACTTCTCAAAACTCAATTAACCTCCCCTCAAAGAAGCTCTCAACAACACCATGTGCTAATCTAGGGTTCATTGGGTACTCGTAAAAGCGCTCTCACGTCAAGAACAAGTGTTTAGTTTTATTTAAGTTGCACAATCTCTTGCTACAAGTTAATAAAACCCAATTTTAATGCCCCAACCCTAATGTGACTATGCAAGGCTAGCAAGTATATCTCTATCTTACCAGCAAAACCATCCATTCGTCATGCAAAATTCAGGTTCTTGCACTACTTTACCCAAGTTCTACACTCAACCTAGCTCTCTCAAGTCATAAATCAAGTGAACCCAACAATCTAAATGGTGATCAAGCACTTAGAAGCATTAAGAACGGGGTAAAATAAGCACATAGATATCATTAATCACAAATTAAGAGGAGGAATCAAGAATCAATACATACAAGGGTTCAAAATAATCCTAGAATCAAATTATTTAGCTACTCATGTTCTACAACTCCAAGGGAGCATATATATACAACATTACAAACAGAAGAATAGAAGAGAATGAAGAAGGAAGAGATAAACCAAGAGAGGAAGCCCAAATCTCTTTGAAGCTCCGAGCCCAAGCCAAATCCCACCAATCTCCAAGCCCTAGCAGAGCCAAACACCCCCAAAATATGCCCAGAAGTCGAAGAATGAGGACTTACAACGAAGCCCTAGCTTTTATATCAGTTAAAACGCGCCCCTGATCTGTCCAAAACGCGCAGAAACGCGCAGTTCGCCGTGGGTCTCGCCGCGGCGAGCCCACGGCGAAGTCCCAAAAATATTACAGAATCAAGTGTCGCTCGCCGTGGCTTTCGCCGCGGCGAGCTGACGGCGAGCTCTCACAAAAAGGGGCAGAGGCAGATTCACTTCGCCGCGGCGATGAACTCCACGGCGAAGTCCCTGCTTCTCTGGTGCCTTGCTCTGCTTTCTTGCCCTTTTCTTTCTTATTTCTTTGGCTGCTTTGGCTTCTTCTTATTTTTGTTCAATTGAGGGCTTGGAGGAGGGCTAACATCTCTTGCTTATTGCTTCAATTTATTCCTACAAAAATTATATACAATAACATAAGAAACCAACTACAAAAACAATCAAAATCTATATAAATATACAATAATGTGCAACCGAAGATCAAATGAGCATTTTCCCTCTTGAGTATCCAAAATGTATCAATAATAGACAAAAACTCAAGTAAATATACTCAAATAATCATGACTTTCTAGGAGTCATCAACTTCCCTCAGCCAATGCTTTCTAAATGCCTCGGTGTTCGGGACAGTGAAGTTTTGCTGCCAAATTATTAAAATGCTTAGTCAATTATTGTAACAAATAACTCAAATCATTAATCAATTTAAATAAAATGTTTAGAAAATACCAAAATATCCGTCCAGACTCTGTCCTTAGTATCTTTGTGTATTAATCTCCAATCATCTGTAAGTATGCTTAATCTGCTTTGTGCTAGAAATCCAAGGTAACTAGCAAATATGCTCCTGTTTGGACCAAGTGGGATCATGTCCTCATTAAAATCAACATGAATCGGTTCAAAATTGCTGGTTCCTTGCCGTAAAACGATCTCAGGAAGCTTGGTGGCGCCCCTGCCCCGCTTTCTTTCGGGAGGATCGGCATGTGGTTGTTCTTCATCGTTTATGTGATCCTCATGTGAGCTATCGTCAAAATTGTCTTCCATTTACCTGTTACAAAATTGAAATAACTTCAACATAAAATATAAAAAATAAAAAGCATATTGGTCATCATCTATCAACATAAAATAACTTCAACATTAAGTTACTTACTTTATGTGTTATCCCATATACCCTCACAATGATCATTCCTAAAAGCATATTGGTTATCATCTATCAATTCTAATTCACCCAGTTGAGGTGGGTTTGAGGAGAAAGGTGGTGTGTCATCTAGATTTAAAGATGGACCACGGTCCTTTTGTTTTTTACTTTGTAGGACTATGGACAATTGGGGATTTGCAGGATCAGTCACATAGAAAACTTGCTTCGCCTGACTTGCTAAAATGAAAGGCTCATCACTGTAAGCAACCCTCTGAAGATCAACACTGGTAAACCCAAACTGACGATCGATCTCGACTGCGTTTTGGCTAATCCACTTGCATTTGAAGAGTGGAACTTTGAACTTGTTGTAACTTACATCCCACATTTCTTCAATGACTCCATAATATGTCATGGAAGCCACTATTGGGTTTTTATCCTTTGAACTAGAATAGTGGGTAGCTTCGGCTACAACCTTTACACCACTGTTTTGCATAATACTGTTATTGTCTTTAGTTTTTGTGTAGAAAGAATACCCATTTATATCATATCCGCTCCATGTGACAACCTCAAAACGGGGGCCATCAGCTAACCATTTAATTGTATCCGACACATCGGTCTTTTGTGCAATGTTTTCCTTGAACCACTCAATGAATGTCTTGTTATGCTCATTAGCTATTTGTCTATCATTTTTCCTTGGATTCTTGTCCCTTAAACTTCTTTTGTGGTCATCTAAATAAGGCTGAACCTCTGCCATATTATTTAGAATATACAAGTGAGCTTGTAAGACATCTTCAGGTTTCATACTCTTCACTTTGAGGCCCCTTCCCTTACAGATCCCGTCTTCATGTCTGGACATTTCCTCTACATCTTTCAAGTATGGTTTGCAAAAGTCCATAGACTCTTCAATCACATATCTTTCCACAATGGATGCTTCAGGTCGATAGGGGTTCTTAGAATATCCTTTTAAGACTTTCATGAATTGCTCAAAAGGGTACATCCACCTGAGATAAACGGGGCCACAGAGTCTGATCTCTCTTACCAAGTGAACGATCAAGTGGACCATGATATCAAAAAACGCTGGAGGAAAGTGCATCTCTAATTTGGTCAGAATAATGTAACCTTCATTTTCCAACTCGTCCAATTTCTCAGTGTCGATAACTTTGCTGCATACAGCATTGAAAAACATACACAACCTAGTTATGGTATTCCTTACATCATCTTGCATAATGCCTATTATAGCAACTGGTAATAATTGTTGCATCAATACATGGTAATCATGTGATTTCATTCCCACCAACTTCAAATCATCAGACACAAGTCTGCTAACGTTAGAAGAATAGCCCTATGGCACCTTGATCCCCCGCAAACACCCACACAAACTTTTTTTCTCCTGTTTGGATAATGTATAAGCAGCTGGTTCCATATAAAATCTCTTGCCATTATCACTTACTTTTGGATGCAGACGTTGTCTTATTCCCATTTCCACCAAGTCCAATCTCGCATTGATTCCATCCTTAGTCTTTCCTGGAATGTGCAAAAGCGTTCCGACAAGACTATCACACACGTTTTTCTCCACATGCATCACATCAATACTGTGTCTCACATCAAGAAAACGCCAATATGGTAAATCAAAGAAGATTGACCTCTTCTTCCACATGTATGACTCACTCCCAGCCTTCTGTTTCTTACCGAATATCACTTTTAAGTTCACAACACGGCTGTAAACTTCCTCCCCAGTCAATGCCTTTGGTGCCAATCCATGTTCTGGCGAACCGTTAAAATTCTTCTTTAGCTTTCGGTAAGGATGATACCGATCAAGAAACCGCCGATGACCTAGATAAACGGTCTTCCTTCCATGCTTGAGTTGATGGTAGTGTGTGTTTGCTTCACATATAGGGCATGCCCTATGACCCTTCACGCTATATCCAGATAGATTCCCATAAGCAGGAAAATCATTTATTGTAGTGAATATCATAGCGCGCAACTTAAATGTCTCTTGCCTGTATGCATCAAACACATCGACGCCGTCCTCCCACAGCTTCTTCAAATCCTCAATCAATGGAGCCAAGTAGACATCAATATCGTTCCCCGGCTGTTTTGGCCCCGAAATCAACATTGAGAGCATCACGTACTTGCGTTTCGTACACAACCAAGGGGGTAGGTTGTAAATGACTAGGAGAACAGGCCAAGCACTATGTGTGCTACTTAGGCTTCCAAAAGGGTTGAATCCATCGGTGCATAGACCAAGGCGAAGATTCCTTGGCTCACAGCCGAAGTCAGGAAACATTTCATCTATCTTCTTCCATTGAGATGAATCAGCAGGGTGACGGAGATATCTTCCATAAGAGATTTTCTCATCACAGTGCCATCTCAAATTCTTTGCTTCCTGCGCATTTGCATACAAACGTTTGAACCGCGGTACTTTTGGCAGATACCACAGCACCTTCAAAGGTGACCCATTCTTTGCCCTATCACCACAGACATCCCTTTTAATTTTATACCTTGGGGTCTTGCACTTTGGACACTCCGTTAGTCCCTCGTATTCATTCCTATACAGCACGCAGTCATTAGGGCAAGCGTGTATCTTCTTATACTCCAAACCCATATTGTTGAGAACTTTTTTAGCCTCATACATTCGATTCGGAAGGACATTATCCTCTGGAAGCATATCACTCAAAGCTTCAAGCAACTCTGAGAAACCCGAATCTGCCCACCCATTACGTGCCTTTATGTTCAATAAGGTTAACACAGCGGTCAAGCGTGTATACTTACGACACCCAGGGAACAACGGTATCTCCGCATCACTCCGTAACTTATCATGTTCAGGAAGTGGTGTAAATGACTCCGCCCCAATATCATTAATCATGTCATTCATTTTATCGACACCCACATCATCCACAACTTCAATGCTTTGTGACATTGAAGAAGGCGTTGTTATTCCTAATTCACCGTGCCAGACCCATTTTCTGTACCGGAGATTGATGCCATAACAAATAAGGTCATCCCTTATATCATCAATGCTCTTTCGAATCTGGTTTATACACTTCACACAAGGACAAAAATACATCCCACTTTTATTAGGAGCGTTCCTTTTAGCAAACTCAAGAAACTCTTCCACTCCAAGTGCATACTCTTTACTAGTTCTCAACTTATTCATCCAACTACGATCCATCATATTTAAACCTTCACTACATTCCACAAAAGTCAAGTTTAGATCATCACTAACTGAAAGTGAGTGAATTGCTTACACATTTTCCAAAAATTTTGACAGCATTTCCCCATAAAAGTAACCATGCCAAAGGTGACACTAATTTATTTTTAGGAGGAATGATGATAAGCAAATAACCATAACAAGTAAGTTTAAGCCTTTCATAATATTCCATAAACAAACAAGCAAGTTGAAATTTCTTAACAACATACACAAAAGAAAATGAAAGAAGGAAGATTAAGAAGCCAACTCACAGTAGTAATAATGCAAGCAAAACAGAAGCACTGAGCAGCAACAAAATAGCTGAAAAATGCAGTCAATATGGAGCAAAGTTTCAGCCAAATAGCAGCACAAAGAATTAGCAAATTTCCGTCAAAATAATAAAGTAAACAAGAAGAGATGTGTATTAAACAAGAAAGACAAATATGAATCCAAGTGGGGTTTACAAAGACAATGGAAGCAAGTTAATACATTGAGAACTCACACTCGGACAATCACATCTATGATATTAAAACATAGGAATGTAACTAAAATCTTTAAAATTTATGAACTCATATACCATAGATTTAATGATAAAACAACTACATTTCAAAGATATATCAACTCGTAGGCCTTATATAAATTTTCAGCTTCCAGACATTAATTCAACCATCACTTAAGTGTCTCCAATCATGACAGATATATATATACACACACACACACATATAAAATTTATTAAGCAGCAACACTACTTGTTTTCTTACTCATAAAAATTCTGTTACAGCCACTAATATATACATGTACACTCATTACCAAAAGCTTAATCAAGTTTGTTCAGTTTTCTCCCAAAGAAACCACAATAACCAAAATGCTAAATGAATCCAAACCATAGTTCAAGCACCAAATGACTAAAACAGAATAGAATCAAAACCATAGTCGTAAAATCATCTCTTTCAATCCTCAAAAATATAACATTTTGCACTTCATTTACCAGAAATTACAGTTTACAATCTTTATTTACTTCTCTTAAATTCTTTAACACTTTATCTTTAAAATCTGGAAATTTCCCAATGTCGTGATAACTTCTTACAATATATCAATCAAATCTTTAGTTTAGAATATTAAAACATTCACAAAACAATAATTACAACCAGATTCCTTAGTTTCACTATATTGACTTGATGCAAACATATTTCAAAAATTATCATTCTTTTACAGAAATCCATCGGGTGACATAGTCTCAACAACCTAGAGAATTTCAACTTCATGAGTATTGCCACACACCATTTTGGAACTTCAAACCCAATCTAATAATTTAAACTACTCCTTTCTCATTCCAATTATGAAGTAACGTTCCTTTCTTTTTTTTTTTTTACTTTCAGTCTTATTCATAAAATTTACCCCTTCAATAAAATACACAATCTCACCAAATAAATTTCATTCTTTATTCCAGAAACTAGATTACTTTAACACTGGTAACTTTAACTCATTATCTTAAAGTGATCACTACCTTTAACCAAGAACCATATCTAAATCATAATTAAACCTCATAGAACTTAAACATGACTTCTTTCCTGATTCAAGAATAGTTTCTCAAGCATTTAATCTTCCTTAAACCTTAATATTCCACTTCCTAACAGTATTTAAGCCTAACCAACTCTTATCAGCAACTTGCAACTTAAACAAAAAGCATTCTTTGGATCATCAAACCCTGTTTCGATTACTTAAGAAACATTATAGCTTACTGTCTAACCGAACAAGGAAGAATTAAATGGAAAACTTCTCATTCAGAGAAGAAATGAAACATGCAGTGACCATATCACCCTCTGAATCAACAACCATCTAGCTCCACCAAACTATCCCAACTCATGTGAAATTTAAATCACAGCTATTTGAAATCTACACACAGAATAATATGAAATGAAAACAGAGCAGAACACGGTTCCATCTAGAATCATCATCAACCAACATAATCTACATGAAAATGTCCTAACATGGTCAATATACTAATTAACTCGGATTCAAGCTGAAAATAGAAGGACCCCTTCCGTGAACAGAAACAAAGAACCAGAGAAATCCGAAACAAATCAACCTCCATTCACAAAATGACTTCTGAAAAGCTTTAAATTAAAGCTTAAGCTTCCCTTTCATCGGTTTAGAATCTTCAAAAACTCCAACCCATTCGAGACCCACTCTCAGAAACGATGTTAAACCGGGAAATAGAGGGTAGAAATGGAAAGAGGAGACTCACCTAAGCTAGAACCCGGTCTTGCATGTACGATCGGAGCTCAACACCCACGTCGGCAAAGCTCCGAAGTTCCGGCAATGGCGTCTCCGAACCTTCCTTCGTCCTTCGTCCTTCGTCCTTCGCGTAGCCCAGCAAACCGAAACTCTACTGGGAAGAACCTTCGACTCAGAACCTTCCTTCGCTATTGGGAGCAATTTAGTTTTGCAGGGGGGTTCTTCCTTCGACTCAGAACCTTCGTGAAAGAATTTAGGGCACGCAAGAGTTGAAAGGCACTGGGAGTAATTTTGTTCTGAGCAGAAGGTGAAGCAGAGAAGTCCGTGAGCAGAGAGAGAGAGCAATTTTTTTTTTAAATATTGCCTACTTTCAACGTCTCACAAAAAATGTGAGACGTTGAAAACTACTTTCAACGTCTCACATTTTTTGTGAGACGTTGAAAGTAGGCACATATTTTTTTAAAAAAAAATCTGCCTACTTTCAACGTCTCACAAAAAATGTGAGACGTTGAAAGTAGGCAATATTTAAAAAAAAATTACCTACTTTTTTAATAAATTACCTTCTTTAATTTCCACGTCTCACAATTTTTGTGAGACGTGGAAAGAGTTTACATTTTTTTTAAAAAAAAAATTTGCCTACTTTCAACGTCTCACAAAAAATGTGAGACGTTGAAAGTAGTTTTCAACGTCTCACATAAAATGTGAGACGTTGAAAACTACTTTCAACGTCTCACATTTTTTGTGAGACGTGGAAACTAATTTCCCGCCTATATTTTCCCACATTTTTTTGCTTGGCGGTCTTTTTTCAGAGAATCCACGTCTCATATTTAAAAAAGAGACGTTAAAAGTTTTCTACATATTTAAAATTTTGCCACCGCCTTTTTTTTACATCTCATTTTCAAAAAAGAGACGTGAAATGGGGACGTTAATACTGATTTTTGTAGTAGTGAAAGCTATAACAAGGAGGAAGGATTATTAGTTATTCACTTAGCAAAGTCACCATTTAGAAAAGATTTAGAAATTCCAAGAGAATGACTTACACATCGTTCATGGACTCTTCTGACCTCTTCATGAATGATGGTACCGTCCGCCTGCGAGTGACCTCTGACCCAGAGGCCATGCCATGGTGGCCTACAGTCTAGGCCATGTTCCTCAATCTATCATGGTAAACCAGTTGAACGTATAAATTAATCACGTAAACATTTATTCATAATTTTGGAACCAAAAGTGTTACTAACATACCATATCTTCCTCCAATTCAAGAAATGTCTTTCGTCCGCCCATATACGGATACTAACTGCTCTTAGCCGCTTGCCTATTTTTTTTACTTCTTTCTTAGAACTCCTCAGTCAAACGTTGTCGCAAAAATTCATCACAATGTTCTTGAGTAATTAACCCAGCATATATAGATGGTGGCGTTGGAACGATCTCCCCTTCATCATCTCTCAGGTAATACATGGTCAAGTTGGAACGATATCCCCGGTGCATTCTCGAAGCTTTCTTCAGCACATAATCCCTGTGAGTATCGTCGATATCAAAGAAAGTCTGTAACAACAAAAATCATATTCAATTTGTTAGTTACAATGTTATGATGACATATATGCCATTAATTGTAAAAATGTAGTTTACCTTAATCTCTAACCAAACCTCCTCATGTTTGTCGCCTGCTCTTCTCCAATCTGTAATAGTAATAGGGATTTTGTCCCGAACAGTGCACCCAATGTAACCCGAGAGGAGCTTCACCGACTTTCCAATAGCTTGGTTATTTGGATTCCATTTAAGTCTTGTCTTTACTCCCTGAGCTCTGCGTGTGAGGAGTTTGCGCATAAGGGTCCTGCCATAAACAACATTCGCCTCATGCCTTGCTCTACCTTCACAAATAGCTACCTGCTCACTAGGTTGTTCTTCTTCCTCCTGGCCACTATGTTGTTCTTCTTCCTCCTGGTCACTATGGGGATCCATTCTCCTGTAAAAAAAATTAGACAAGAAATGATTTTAGTGCATATACATATAATCATACTAATTGTATGCGAACTGAGGGCTAAAAAATTCATAGTGTATAACATAAATACATACAAACTGAGGGCTTTCGCCTCTTTTTCCTCTTTGTTATATTGTCTACAATTGTCTGCTTCCTCTTTTTTGTTAGATTTAGGGCTTTCGCGTTAGTTTTATTATCTTTTAAAAATATTTATTTAACCTATCCCGGTGCTTATCCTTTTCAAGCCCTGGGTTAGTGTTATTATTATTTTTAAAATATTTATTGATCCAATCCCGGTGCTTAACATTTTTAAGCGCCGCGATAGGTACCTTTTTAAAAAAATAGAATGATACCTATCCCGGCGATAAGCTTTTTCAAGCACCGGGATAGGTGAGTTTTCCTCTTCATTTTTCCTCTTCCGGCCCCTTCACTCTCATTTTTCTGAACTCCCTCTCCTTTCCCCATACTTGTTCTCCCTAGCAGCCATTCCGTTCTCTCTCCTAACCCTCCGCCATTGTCGCTTAAAAGCCCCAAGTCCGCCTTGAAGCTCGCCATTTTCAAAGCCTCTGCCATTATTGCTCAAAAGCCCCAAAACGACGTCGTTGTGTTGTTGCTCCACTATTGTTCTCGCCTTCCTTCGTGCTCAAATTTTCCATTCAACATTGCCCTAAACTCTCTTTCTCTCTTCCCTCCTTCCCCCAAAACAAGATTGCTCCGCCATTGTCCGATGACATTGTTCTCTGCCATTGTCATTCTTCAGCAACAGGGCCACCCTCACTCCACCCACTCTTGCTTCATGCTCAATCTTCCACCACTCAGTCCCTATCTCACTCTTTTCCCGGCTCTCTCCCCCATTCGTTCGACTCTCTCCCCCAGTCATTCTTCAGCAACGGTATGTGCAATGTTATTCATAGACTTTTGGTGATTTCTGGGTAAAAAAATTTTTGGAGAATTAATTTAAAACATAATGAGTTTATTTATGTTGAAATTTTGTGTTATTGTTAGCTTATGGTTTAATTGAAAATGATTTCTAGGTCTAAATAAGTTTGTGAACTCTTTTACTTGTTGTAGAGTAATGTGACTGTTTAGTGGTTTCACTTGGGTACTGCTGGTATTATATATTGTACACTTCTTTGGTCCTTTTAGCATTCTTGTGTTATTCAATTGATGGAAATCAAAGTTAAGTTTATAGATTAGAGATATTCATGTAGTGCATTTGCTAATACAGAAGGTTATAATTGTTAATTAAAATCTGATTTGATAAATTTATAATTAAAATGTTATTGTTGTTAATATGTTCCTACTTTATGATGGTGGGTAAGACTATATTAAACTTTTTATATGTCATATTTTTATGTTATAGGGATCTTAGGAAGTATTAGCTTGGTCCACATTCTTCATCAAAAACAAAGTAAAAGAAGTCAGTCACGTACCTAAATTTTATGTTGGGTGATGAGACAAAACTGTGTGGTCTTTGACTTTACTTGTATGAAGTTTTTTATTTGTATAACTATTAATGCTCTATATATATGTTATGTGAATTCTGTTGTAGTGGGCTGTAGAAATATATTGAGTTGATGATTAGTATTTTGTGGACTGTCCATTTTTATATTAAAAGTTAGGGCTTTGAGCCTAGGAACTTTCATTTAGTAGCTGTTATGCTGCCGATTTTTTTAAATAATGGGGTAACATTGTAAGGTATAACTACCTAATGAGTAAGTCATATACATCTTACCGCCACTTTCTTTGAGTAGGTTACAATGTTGGATTGGAAATGGATGTCTTGTGATCGACGTTCAAGGCAATATATAGATGGAGCAAAAGAGTTTATTGAATTTGCCATTAAGCATGTAGAGAATGTTAACAGAATTGTATGCCCTTGTATGTCGTGTTTGTATGGAAAGCGTCTTCGTCCTCTTGACTTGTTGGGTCATTTAATTTGTAATGGAATCAATCCGTCTTATACACAATAGACAAAGCATTGTGAGACCTATGAAGATGAATGTGGAGACCGGGTACATGATGTTAGTAGTGCTTCAAATGTGCTTGACACAGACATGTGTGATGAGAGCTATGATCTTGAAGAAATGTTGAATGTGGTGGGTGAGGAGAATCCTGAAATATTTTAGACACTGAAGTGCGATGTAAAGACGCCTTTGTATGTCGGATGCAATAAATACACAAGATTGCTTGCGGTGCTTAAATTGTATAACTTGAAAGCGTAATACGGTTGGAGTGATGCAAGTTTCACCGCACTGCTTTCATTAGATGGTTCAATGCATGCATTTGTCAGCAGGTTGAGCTTTATGTTGAATCAGTTTGTGAAAGATTGTTTGGCTGTCGAAATGACCAAGTTTGCACGCACTTTCTTACACCACCTATACAATCAACGGTTACATATTCTATACAAAATGCCAGAATGAAAAAAGCATAATGCAGAATAGTGGTGTCACACTTGTTGCCGAGGCATGGCATATATCCAGTGCAAGAGATACAAATCCCATATATGCACAGATGTCATACTTTGGTATGATTGATTACATTTGGGAGTTAAATTACACCATGTTCAGAGTTCCAGTGTTACGATGTCAGTAGGTTAACAATTATAGTCGATGGCGGTTAGATGAATATGGGTTTATATCAGTCGACCTTTCTAAAGTTGGATATACGAATGATCCTTACATTCTACCGTTTCAAGCAGCACAAGTGTTTTACATTGCAAATCCTTCTAAGACGAATTGGTCATTTGTCATGCATTCGAACAAATACTATGCCGAACATGTTGATGATGAGAGTAGTGATGATTATATGAAGATGATAGAAGAGGATCCTTCCTTTTAGACATTACTGTCAGAAGACTTTGATGCAGACAGATATGATGATTAAAATGAACCTGTTTATCTATGGCATAATCATGAAATAGGCATTTAGGTTAACATAATCCTAAATCCAACAAAAAAGAGGAAGCAAACAATTTTTGATAATATAACAATGAGGAAAAAGAGGCAAAAGGCATCATATTAATTTATGTTTGAATGTATTTTCTTTTTTTACACTATGAATTATTGAATTTAACTTTGTATGTATTTTCTTTTTTACAATATGAATATGCACTAAAATCAGTTCTTGTTTAATTATTTTACAAGATAATGGATCCCGCCCTAAACGAGGAGAAAGAAGCACAACTGAGTTCCCCGGTAAATGTAGGTCAAGGTAGATCAAATTTTGAGGAGTATGTTCGTCGTGGCACCATTATGCGTAAACTCCTCAAAAGCATATCTCTAGGAGAAAAGGCAGCCCTTGTGTGGAACGATAATGACCAAGTAGTTGGAAAGAGTGCAAAAGACTTCACAGGTTTCATTGGGTGAATCAGTTCTTGTTTAATTATTTTACAAGATAATGGATCATGCCCTAAACGAGGAGAAAGAAGCACAACTGAGTTCCCCGGTAAATGTAGGTCAAGGTAGATCAAATTTTGAGGAGTATGTTTGTCGTGGCACCATTATGCGTAAACTCCTCAAAAGCATATCTCTAGGAGAAAAGGCAACCCTTGTGTGGAACGATAATGACCAAGTAGTTGGAAAGAGTGCAAAAGACCTCACAGGTTTCATTGGGTGCACTGTTCGGGAGAAAGTTCCTATTACTGTTACGGATTGGAGAAAAGAAAAGGCCAAATATGATGAGATTTGGTTAGAGATTCAAGTAAGCTACTTTTTTACAATTAAGTTAAGTTTTGTCATGATAACATTGTAACTAACAAATTTAATATGATTTCTGTTGTTATAGACTGTGTTTGACATCGATGATACTCATAAGGAGTATGTGCTCGATTGCGAGCATTTGCAACCGCCATATCTCTCCAATCTATTGCCAAGATTCTATTCAACAGGCATATATTTGGCGAGTCAAATTTCAATGAGCTTCTTTCTAGGGATCAGTTCATGGAGGTGCTTGACAGAAGATGGGTCGGTGCTACAGTTATCAATTTATGGATCAAGTATATATGCGTTGCCATTGTGGTTTCGTTCAATGTCATAAGTTTTACATTAATTGGGAGTTGGTATGGTTTTTATAAAGGCACCTATATGAAAATGTCTTGATCACCGGGAGTATGTTTCCTTCAAATTCATAAACCCTTATGCAATAGCACAAATTACGGGCGTGAGACATGAGGAGCAGTTCAAAGCTATTAAAAGGCGTTTCACTTTAAAGGCAATGGCCAGAACTTTATTCTTAACTCCAATTAATACAGGGTAAGTCTATACGCTTTATAGCTTTCATTGTATTTTTAGCTCTAAGCATCATAGACAGATATACTGACATAACGTTATAAAACATTTTAGGCTACATTGAGTTTTG
This sequence comes from Mimosa bimucronata, assembly GCA_037074515.1. Classification (NCBI taxonomy): domain Eukaryota; kingdom Viridiplantae; phylum Streptophyta; class Magnoliopsida; order Fabales; family Fabaceae; genus Mimosa; species Mimosa bimucronata. Next base: position 25,718,209 of record CM073441.1, read on the forward strand.
CTTGTCATAAATCCGACAGCACAACCGGATCCCATAATTTACTATTTGGATCCTGTAGAAACTGTTGAACCAGATAATCGCCCTGATTTGTTGCGTCTCTTCAATGAGTAAATAAATGTCAACATTAGTTGAATGCATTGTATCATTTGTCATTTTATGACCGACCCTAGCTAATAAAATTAATTTAATTTGTTTCGTTTCCAGACCATTAACTAGTTTTTAGGCTTCATTTATTCCAAAGCCCCTGACCAAAAAAATGCTTATCGGTGGTTCATAGTCCATGTTTTACAAGTTATTTAATTTTTAAAACAACTGCTAGTTAAACCATAACGTAATTGTTTCTTATATGATATTTGGTATTTTTTGTTACAGTGCCCATATCAACCAAATGACAACGACTGTGGATACTATGTCATGCATTTTATGAAGGAGGTCGAATCACATGATCGAGATAACATTCCATTGACAGTAAGTTTTATATTTTTCCAACACTAAGTGTTTTTACTTGTTATTGGATTTCAAGTAAATTTAATTGTCATTTAAATACCTTTGTGCAGTATTACCCAGATTCACGCTACTTCATGTTGTCAAGGGAAAAAACGAATGCGCTAATTGAAGAATTGTGCACTTATGTACAACCTCTTTTCTCTCAGAATGTACATATCTAGATAATCTAGCTAGTAGTATGCTTTTGTTTCCTAATTAGAATGCTTGGTTTAATTGTACATTGCTCTCTTGATGAGTTACTGGTGTATATGAATTGCCTGGAATTGTATAAAATTGTTGGTATTTTAGCACTGATACAGGTGGGTGTATATAAAATTAAATCAATTATTTTTAAAAAAATAGTGGCACTTATAAAAATAAGCGCCGCTATAGGTGACATATAATAGCTACACTTAAGAAGATAAAGCGTCGCTATAGGCTAATGTTTTTTAATTAAACGGCCTATCCCAGTGCTTGGTAAGCCCTGGGATAGGCTGCTCATAGTGGTTGTAGGCCAATTAATTTTTTTTTTTAAAAAAAATAGTGTAACATATAACGGCACTTTTCGTGCATAAGCGCTGCTATAGGTTACACTTTATTTAAAAAAGATTAATTGGCCTACAGCGGCGCTTTTCTTCCATATAAGCGCCGCTTTAGGCCTTTGCTTTTAACTTTTTTAAAAAATTAATATGGCCTATAGTAGCGCCTTGCACGAAAAAGTGCCGCTATAGGCAACTTATAGTTGTCCATAACAAGCACCGCGTTAGGGTTACTGACCTATCGTGGTGCTGGCTATAGCGGTGCTTCACTGCTAATGAGCCAAAAAAGCGTCGCTATAGGCTCTTTCTATAGTAGTGCCTCAAGGACCAAAATGAGATTAAATTTTGTGGGTAAAAAAACATTGTTGTCCTTGCTTTTTATAAAATTTCAATCACCCTTGTTGTAGGTTTTCATATTTATGTTGTAAATTTACCAATTGTAATTGTAAATTAAGTTGGGAATATGGAAAATGAAATTTGTTAATTCCCTTATGTGTTGTAATAAATTAATTAGTTGAAGTTGTAAATCAAGTTGGGAATATTGAGAATGAAAGTTGTTAATTCCCTTATGAGAATGGGAGTTGTTATGTGTTGTCGTAAATTTGCTATTTGTAGTAGTAAATTTGGTTAAGACTATGGGAATAAGAGTTGTTATTTCTATGTTATTTCCCTTATATATCATCCACAAACACAGAGCTACTCATAGTACTCGGTTAACATATTCAATAATAAACTTCTCAGCTGGAGACATACAGAACGTTTAATTACTTTTTTGCATAAAATAAATACAAACAAACAAAGTATGCAGCTAAATATAATCATTCAAGGGACTTTAACTAATGTTATATTTAAATTTAAGGAAAAATTCAGAAAGCAGTACTTTAAAGTAATTTGAATTTTATTTGACACCCCATTTTGAAGATTGATCGATCAAGACTTGGCTGATTAATTTCTTCAAGTTGACGTGGGAAGAACCACCATAAGCAATACTTTCATTTGCAATTTTTTGCCAGTGCAACACCTTGTTTTTCATCTCCTTCCCCTTCTCTCCTTCCATCAACTCATTGACAAGCCTTTCAACCACTTGTCTCTTCACATTATTATCAATCTCAAGCCCGATTCCCCATTCTACACAAGCATATCTACAATTTGTTTGTTGATCTGCAAAGAAAGGCCAACATGTCATAGGAACTCCTGCACACATACTCTCTATCATGGAGTTCCACCCACAATGTGTTAAGAACCCTCCAATTGAAGGATGATTAAGGACTTTCTCTTGTTCACACCAGCTTGCTATGAGACCTCTATCTTTTGTCTCACTCATAAACTCAGGTGATAAAATCACTGAGCCACCATTCACAAGGTCAGGCCTTATGATCCACAAGAATGGTTTCTTGCTGTTTGCTAAACCCCAAGCAAACTCATATATTTGTTCTGCGGACATAACCGTGATGCTTCCAAAATTCACATAAACCACAGATCTAGGTTTGTTGGAGTCTAGCCAATCGGTGCATGTGGTTTCTTCTTTCCATAGATTGGAACCAATGGATTCTACGTGTGGGTTAGGTTGAAGTTTAGACAGAAGCAAATGGATAGGGCCTATGGTGTAAATAGGAGGGAAGATGGAGGACAAAGCGTTCAACACATCACTCTCCAACTCACTGAATGTATTGAAAATTATGGCTTGAGCCGCTTGGGCATTTTTAAGACTTTTCCTTGCCATGTTTATCATAAATTGATTATGTGGATCTTGGGTGTGGAAAAAGCTTGGAAGATCTCTTAGTCTAATGTTCTTCATGCCTGAAAGTCTGTTTAGTTCAATATCCAAGGACTCACTTGTCAAGAAACTCTCGTCTGCGAACAAACAATAATATTGTTAAAGGTCCATTATATGTCAAAATAAAGTGTGCTGGCTGTGTAAGGGACCTCTAATAACCTTCCCTACCTTTTAATGCTTCAACGTTCTAAATGGTTTTGCCTAAATCATTAAATTCTACTTAAGATAAGTGATATTTTGATATCTTATACCTATATATAAAATAGAGGTAGTTATGATTTTATTTACAATGTTCTTACCAAAATACTCTAATATGACAAAGTTTTGATTTATTTTCTTAAATGACAAAAAATATTCAAAAATGTACATTTTCATGTCCATAAGATATCAAAATACCACTAATTTTATGTAGAATTTAATGATAAGTCAGAAAACAAAAAAATTTGGGATGTTGAAGGCTTGAGGCATTAGAACCCCCTTAACCTGTGTGTGAGCGTGTATGTGTTAGTTACCTTTCAAGGGAACAAAACCCTTATCATGAAGAGTACAACCATGCCAAAGTCCTAAGTAAGAAGAAGCATTGATGGGGCAATAGATAGCGACAGGAATTTGGGTTTCTTGAGCAGCTTTCACAGTGAAGGTCATGGCCATATCAGAAATCAAACAAGTAACTGGAGGAACAATACCTCTTGAAGCCGATTCATGAAGCTTTTGAAGAAGCTTTGTGAAAGGGAGGAGGCAATTATGTGCTGTGGATTCAAAAAGGGAAGGTATGTGTTGAGTGGCATCAGCATCAGAAGGAGGAAGGCCATCAGGAATGGTTTCAAAACAAAAATCCGAAAGTCCATCAAGAGCTTGAGGACCCCTTGAGTTGAGTAACCGTCTATGGTTGTACTCTGTGTTCACAAATGTTATATGAAAACCTCTTGAATGAAGCACTTTAGCTACTTTGATGAAGCTACTTATATGGCTTTGAATAGGAAAAGGGATCATCACGGCATGTGGTTTTGGTCCTTCCCCTGCAACTAACTCCATGCTTTTCTTCAATTCTCTCTTCCTCTACCTCTCTGAGTCTGAATCAATATATGTATATAATGATCTAATGCAAGGATTAATAAGAAGATTAAAAAAAAAAAGATAAATAGAATAGGTGGGTGTGTGGCTAAAATTAATTCCAAAATTTTTGTTTTGTTTTGTTATCTATCCTTCTTAGTCGAGATTTGCTTTACAGAGGAGTACGTGAAAAGGATAACCGTGGGGAATTAATAAATCACAATTTTAATATATTTTACCACACATTATTGATATATTCTGGAAATAATTTTATCCTAATCTTTTATGAGGGGATTTGACCAAGGTCGAATTTGAGCTTTTCAACATAATCTTTCCTAAATGTTTCGTCTCAAAATAATTAAGGGAAACTTGGCTGTACTAAAACCAACCTAATGAAATCCGGACTTGCCTCTGAATTTGTCGAGGTGATAGATCAAGGGTTATGGGTCAATTCAAAGTCATCCCAAGGGTTAGATCACTAGGGGGATAAAAAATTAAAAAATAATTTAAATTCTCATCATATCATCAAATACTAAATATTAATTCAATACATTGAATTATTATCAAAATAATCATATATTTATCTAACATTTTGTACAGTTTATTTGTCATGTTGACATGATAGTATCAATTTATCATCCAATGATACTAAAATCAGTAATCACTAAATTTCTTCATAATAAAATATTGAAATAGATAAATGATTATAAAATATTTATATTCAGTCTTTTAAACGCTAGACTAATAATTTTTTTCTTTTTGACTGGCTAGACTAATAGTTATTGACACTAAAATTATCACCAATTTCAACCAATATTGTGTTCTACAATTCATGCAAAGAAAGAGCAACCCATCAACCCACTGGGTTATCCGAGTTACTTGGATCCTTTGTTGGGGACCTATCCAGACTGGTTGCATGGCAAGGTTGTCAGGTTCTTGGCTGACTCGATATGACCCGGGTTAGGTTAGTTAGGTTATTATGGCTGAATCACAAAAGTAAAACATACTATTTATAACTTATACCTATTCTCATTTTGTCTTAATTATATGCAACTTTCAACATATATTTTTGTTGAACCAAAAATATCCTTAAATAATTGTGCCTTGAAATTAGGTGTGGAAATAGGCTAAACCTATGTAGGCTTTACTTAAATAGGCCTAGTCCTACAACAAAAATGTGAAGACTAAGCCTGGGCCTAGACCTGTATATATGCCATTTTTTCGGCCTCGGCCTTTAAAAGGCCTGATAAAACCTGAAGCCTGTTTAAAAGCCTACTTAAGTTGTAAACCTTTAAATACATTTAAAAACTTATGCATCTAATTCCACATATTACTCTTTAAACCTATTCGAAAAGACTATGTATTTTTCTTAAAGTATTTTTGCCATAAAAATAGATATTTTTCTCTTTTACTGCGAAAACTTTGATAAATTATTTTTATTGAGATTATAATATTTCATTTAGACATAACTGAAATAAACTTGTAAGTTGTAAAAATTATTATGGTTTAGAAAATCATAGAGAGTAGAAAAAAGTAACTGAACTAGCATTGTATTTTAACTAACTAAAAGGAAGAAATCAAAAAGAGATGAACAACTACTAATTAATAAAAAGGTTCAGTTTTGAGGATAAACAATGAGATGTAAAGTTTAGAATTAAAGTTCACTTGGCAATGTTATAAATAATTTATATGATTAATTTATTTTATAATATACATAATAATATAACTTTAAATAAAACTAAATAGGCCAAGTCTGTAAGCTTGTGGGCTAGGTCTTAAGAAAAAAAAAGCCTGACCTATTTACCTAAATAGGCTTATCAATAGGCCTGAATATGAGCCTAGCATATTTACTAAATATGCTAGGCTAAGCTTCATGTAGGCCAAGCCGTAAGCCCCTTTTAAAGGCCTGACCTATTTCCATCCCTACTTGAAATTTAATAGCTTTATAACCATACCCCTATTTATTTAATGTATCAACAAAATGAATATTCGAATTGAGAAGTTTGAAACAATAAAGTTTTTGTGTCAATTACATATAACTTCCTTAACATTTAAAAGTTTAAAATCTATAACGTTTTATGTTTTGACAACTCCTTTGCCTTTAAAATTATAGTTAAACTTAATGGTTTTTGTCATTTATAATTTTAACATTTTTTCAATTATATACCATGTCATTTAAAAAGATACCCTTTGACATCTAACATATATTGAGTATTTTTAACCATGTAAAAAATATAAAAATATTTTTAAAAGGAATTTAAAATATTGTTTTGACCATGTACTTTATAAATTAATGTCTTAAAAATAAAAAACTGCTTAAAATGTATGTAAAATATGATTTGATCATTTATTTGTTAAATAAAAGTTTATAACATACTGAAAATTATAAATCAAATTAATAGAGTTATTTTTCAAAAGACATAATATATAGTAAATTATATAAAATATTGACAGCGCAAAACCCCTCGACTTTAATATATAGTAATTTTAATAGGAATGGTGTTGATAGTTCAAATGTGAAATATTAGGGTCATTAATTTAAATTTTTAAAGATTAAGGAGGTTATATGCAACTAATCTATAGTTCATGGGTTTTTATATAATTTAGCCTCTAAATAATGTATAATTTATTTGTCAAATTATATATATGCATGACATATTACCTTAGCCTTTAATATAAGAGAAAGACAACAAATATGTCAACTATCACTTTTTTTTTCAAGCAAAAAAATCATTTTTTTTCTTTTACAATGTAATCCATGCTCGATCAGTTGTTGAATCATATTTATTTCTGATTTAAATCATTATTACATTATCAATATTATTTATATCCATATGTAATCAACTTTTGTTGTTTTCAAGTAACATTTTTAATCATAAAATAGTTACTCAAAAAAATTATGTTCTTTAGTTTATTTCATTTTTATTTTTAACTTTTGTGCATCGTAAGGGGGGAGAAAAATCTAGTTTCTCTCCATTTCCTCTACACTCAACATCTATACCATTAGATTTACTTTTAATGATTAAGATCTAATATAATATAAGAATATTATTATATATTTATTATTTAATGTATAGATCTCTCAACCATTTAAAGTAATTTGAATGGTAAATATATGAAGTGGAGTGGAAGAGGAGAAAGAAGTTAGTGAAGACACTCCTAAGTCCTAACTGCCCTTTATCAATCAATTAAGATATTTTAATATAAGAATTATAACTTTAGAAAATAAAGTAGATTAAGATATTATATTTATGGATTAAACAAAACTTTTGTCCAGTTCTTACGGGAGAGATTAGTGGGCTTCCTAATTAAGCTATGTTAGAAAAGCCCTACTTGAGTCAACTACTCGCTTAATATGAATTTAATAGACAAACTTATTAAAATAAGAAATAGGAGATTAATTAAGGAAGCTAAAACAACTTAAAAGAGAATAATCGTTACTAGTAGTACCTCTAATCCATGACACGTTAGGTAGAAATATGACCATATAGGGTAGGTCCTTATAATGAGGATTAGAGGAAACATAATAGCGACTTTTAGTGAGGCATGTTACTTGGAAACCTAATTATACAGTTTAATTTGTGCTATTGCAATACACGATAAGCATAAAAACGACGACTTAGGTTGACAAAATATTAACCCGTTTCAAAGATACAGGCGTTTTTTTCCACCCAGTGCAAGTTGGGTATTTTTCACAATTTTTTCTTTCAAGTTTAATAAAAATTAAATTAATATTTTTCATTTAATTTAAGCATATATTGGTTTATGTTAGGAACTTGATTTCATGTTTAATTTCTCATTTTTATTAGTTTTTTCAGTTTAAAATTGATAGAATTATGTAAAGTGTACTATACGTTTATACTTGCAAATTTGGGGAATATAATTAGTTTAAGTATATAATTCTATAATAATATATGAATAATGTTGAATTTAGTTTATAAAATTTTTTAAATTTAATTTTTGTTTGAAAATAACGACAATCATTTTATATTTTGTACACTTCAAGTTATTTTTTAAAAGTGAATTATATTTGAACCGTCCAAATAAATTTTGTACAGTATACATATATATGTGTGCTCATCGAGCATTCATATTATACCTACCTTCTAGCTACCATATGAGTGGCCACAGTACCATCATCTTTAGAACAAAATATGTTAATAATATATCTTCTCTAACGACACGTTGCTATGCATGGTTTCTGATATTAATTGAAAATTTCTCAAACGTCACTATGAGGGTATATATTGCGTAAAAAATAACTAACACACACACACACACACACTATAATATTGTCTAGTTGGCCCATAAACATATAAATCAGCTTTGAATGCAATAGCTGTTGATGTTTTGTTTGGAAAAATGATAAGGGAATGGTCCCAAACAGCCAATGAAGAGAATAGATTTTCTCAATCATGGTTGTTTACTCGTTTTAGGATAATATACATACATATATGTATATAAAAAGTTTTCTCAAAACAACACTTGAAGTATTATTCTAATCAACGCTGAAGTCACCGAGACCTGTTTCTCTACTAATAAAAAAGATGAATAGGGAGAGTTAGAAGGTCCAAGGAAATAGATTCATGAAGACACCAACACCCCCAACCATGAAAATTCATCAACTCTTATTATTTTAGGGTGTGTTTGGATTAGCGGCAGAAGATTGAATGAAAAGAGAGAAAGGGAGAGGTGATGAGGTGGCATAATAAGCCAACATATATGATGAAGTGACGTGCCATGCGGGTCGTTTGACTGATTTAACTGTCAAATTTAACATTGGATAACTGCGGACAACATTGTTACGTTTTATAAACTTCTAAGGCAACATTTCTTCAGTCCAAAAAACGGGGCAACATTTCTACCAAAAAAACTTTGAAATACATACCGCTCCTCAGTCAAAAATCCCGAATCAAAATTAAATCTTAACTCATACTAAAGTTATGGAGCATTATCTTTCTAAACTCTTTTTCTCATTGGTACAAGTATATTTCAATTAGAGGCAACCATGAGGAATTATTGAGCAATACATGTGGGCATCCTATCCAATAGAAAAATCTAATATTGATTCGCAACATAATTAGAGATTGGCTAGCTCTATCTTCTATACTGAATGCCCATTGTTTGGTTTATTTAAGTTGCTTCACTCATAGGGAAGCATTATGTTGATGTACATGTTGTCGTCATATTCAGATATAAGATAGTTACAACTAACAAGTGCACTCAAACAGCCTTTTCTCCAACAGACAATTATTGTGAAGATATTCACATTGTTGTTTACGGGCTGTAAAATGCAGAACCATAAAAAATAGTTGACATGCTTATTCCTTATTTTTTTGTGTCAAGCTTGTGTCTTCCTATGTATACACATTAATTAAGGAGAGATGCACATAAAGATGGGTTCGTACCACGATGAGAGCGAGAAGAAGCCCCATGCTGTGTTGACTCCTTATCCAGCTCAAGGCCATTTAAATCCAATGCTCAAATTAGCCAAACTCCTTCACTTTCAAGGCTTTTTCATAACCTTTGTCAACACTGAGTTTAACCATAAACGCTTGCTCAAATCAAGGGGTCTCAAAGCTCTTGATGGCCTCTCAGATTTTCAATTTGAAACTATACCAGATGGTCTTCCTCCTCCGGCTAACGATAATGCCACTCAAGACATACCTTCTATAAGTGACTCTACTAGTAAGAATTGCCTCCTTCTCTTCTAGAATTTAGTGGTCTAATTTGTTTCATTAACTTTCACACAAAAAAAAAAAAAGTCAAAATAATCTTATATTTAACACTAATAAATAATACATCTTTCTGGTTCATTCAACTTACAGTTCTGCTTCTTTATTCACCAAACTAATGTTTCCTCAACCGAATCGTACGCCATGCAAATTATGAAGCCCGCATCCACAGATGTATGAAGTATCTATTTAAGTAAGAAAAACGACGCATAACTAAGAAAATTAAGGGCAAAAAAAAAAACTCTAAATAACCATAATTTTGGCACAAATATTTTATTTAAATATAAGGTAAAGGTGCAAATTTAGGAACATACTACTCCCTCCGTCCCTTATTGTAAGAGCCAAATAGGTAAAATCACACAGATTAAGGAAGTGGTTGAGAGAAATAAATATGTCTGAAATAATTTTGTTTTCTCAAGTTTACCTTTATTTATGTAAAAGAGAGAAATGTGATAATAGTGTTATAAATGAATATGAAAGAGAATGTGAATAGAGAGAATAATGATGGGTAAAATGGGAAAAAACTCATTAAATACTTTGACAAATTGTGACAGGCTCTTATAAAAATGGACAAAACCATTCAAATTTTTTGCTCTTATAAATAAGGACGGAGAGAGTATTGCGTAAAATGCAATAAAACATAATAATATTCTGTGATATGCAACTATGATAACAAAGAAAAAAGAGAGTTGCAAATATAATGAATCTATTGGGAAAACATCCCTCTAACATATTTGTGGCCCCACATTAAAAAAAAATTGATGGATGTTTTTATTTCATAGGGAAAGTTAACGAACTTCCCATATTTGTAATATTTTTATTTTATTGTTACTATATTTGCATATCACGAAAGATTATTTTGTTTTATGCACCTTAGGTAATAGTTTGTTCCTAAATATACATCTTAATCCCTTAACCTATGTAAAACTTGAAATAAAAACGATATTATAACTGTCACTTTTTCATAAAAACGAACTAATCATTTCAAAATTCACAAATTAATAGTTTCAAATTCTAACTATTAAAATTCAATTTGAATGGTCTGAATCTCATTATACTAATAAGAAAATAATTTCTCCTCATTACGATAATAATCAATGAATGCAAATCCTGATCCTCACTGCTGGCAGGCCACTATTGGATTTGGAGCTATGACAGCTCGTGGCTAGGAGGATTTTTGGTGCAAAAGGGGTTAAGGCGGGATTTTATCCCACCATCTCTTGGATCTCAATTCTCAAATAAGAACCATGAAGCCACCAAACCAATAAAATTTTTTGATCAAGTTGTTTATATCTATTGATTTTGATAGGTTTTCCGATTACATATGATCATGTGTCTCATTTTTGAAATATTGTAGTTGAACTATAAATCCAAATTAAATATATAAGACATAATTAAATTTTTATCAACATCTTCTCAAATTATCCATACTGGTACTCCTTTAACAATAATTAAGTAAGAGATGGAGAAGTGAATAAGGAAAAATGAATGGAGTGTTTTAGAAAAAACACAACATACTAACTAGTAACTAACATAACTAACACATTTTATTTAATCAAATTAATTAAATATATAGCATATTTAAGACCGGAGGGAGTATGAAATAACTTGAAGCGCTTATGATCCAAACAACAGTTATTTAATGCACTTTGTTAGCTATTCATCATAAGTAAGTGGTAAATAGCTTTTGAAATGTAGTAAGTTGTTGGTTGAATAGTTAAAGTTTTGAAAGTTATTTTCTGTATTATTTCACTAAAGGGGTATGGTAAGTAGCTACTGAGGCATAGCAAAATAAATGTTGTTTGAAAGGTTAAAAATTGATGGGAGAATTTTAATATAGGACCTCTGTAGTCAATTAATTTTAAAATAGAACAAAAAAGATTCTGAAATATCACTTAAGTCTTGTAGGGGCAAAATAAAATTAAATTGAGAGGAGAAAAGACAACATTGACCCCACATATCAGATAGAGAGAGAGAGAGGGTGAGAGAAATATTTTGTTTTTTATTGAGGTTTGTTCATATAAGCTTTTCCTTGTTCATATGAGCTTTTCCTTATTCGTGTGAAAATGAGCGGGTGTATGTGTAAGAGAGAGAAAGATGCATGTCAGAGAGAGAGAGAGTGTGTGTGTGTGTGTGCGCGCGCGCGTGCGCTCACGTGCGTGCGTGCGTGTGTGTGTGTCAGAGGAGAGAGGGGTTGAGAGAAATATTTGGTTTTTTATTTTAAACTTGTTCGTATGATCTTTTCTTTGTTCGTGTGAAAATGAGTGGGGTCAGTGAGAAAGAGAGAGAAGAGAGAGAGAGTGTCAGAGAGGCCATGAGGGGGTGGGCCCTTTTTTATTTTTTTCACATCAATTTAATTTCATTTAAGACCATGAACCTAAAGTGATATTTCAAAATCTTTTGGTTATACTTTTTAATTAAATGACTACAACAGTCCTGTATTGAAATTCTCCCACAATTGTTAGTTAATTTGTTTGATCAATGTTTAGAATGCAAATAATATTCATCTTTCTTAACAAGTGTCTTTCTTAGTTCGATGATATTCAAACTTATATATGTTAACCTCCTTACGGAGTTGAGACAGCTTACCATCTCAACTAATAATATGGTAATTATTTATATATTATTTCTGCACTATTTTAAAAGTTTGTTTGATAGTTTATGGTCATAAAATATTTTGGGATCTAAGGCGTTATAAAATTCCCAACTGTGTTGGTCATTAGTGGCATCGCAAAGAGGGTTGTTGGGGCCTTTTTTTATTTGTGAGAGTCAGAGGCGATACTATAAAAACAAACTTTTTTTCAAAATTTCATTTCGTTGCAATGACTGACTTGACATTGTTGAAATTAAAATAACTTAACTTCAAATTGTGGAGGTACACCTCCGATCATGATATAAATCACTTTTAGAATAATTTTTTTGTCCACAATAAATGACACATAAAAAGTTATTAATACTCGTTCTGGTCCTAAATATAGGACTTATTTAGAAAGTTAATATTTGTCTTAACTTTTAAATATAAGACTTATTTCTAATTCTTTTCAATTTTTTCACAAATATTTTATGTTGGTATTCCTCTAACAATAATAAAATAAGAGATGTTGTAAGAAATAAGGAATAATTATCGAGGTGTTTTAAAAAAAAATACAACATATTAACTAACGTAATAAATATAATAATTTAATCAAATTAATTAAATATATTTTATATTTAGAACCAGAGGGAGTAATTATATATCAATTTAATTCCCACAATTAATGTTTACATGTAACTCCTCCTAATTTTCTCTATCAATCATAACTTCAATAATACAAGTGACGTTGAAAATTGTTCTTAGTTTAAAACAAATTCAATTAGCTCATTACCATTTATCGGGTTACGATAAATTATTTGGATTGATTTATAACGTGGATTTAATGGAGTGTTTATTTAGAATTTTCATTTAGTTAAAGTTACCAATGAGGATGGAAAACTAACATACTCCTATAAAGGATGGTTAGGTTAAAAGCGTTGTGTCGTTTTCCCCTGAAGGTCAACAATGTACTTGACTGTGAATGTGAAGAAAGACGTAAAGCAGAAAACGTAGCGTCCCTGCAATTAACAGCGTGAGATGGCTGTCGTTTGGATCACAGAAGCGTCGTCATTTGTTGACTACCACAAGAAGTCAAGACCAAGACAAAACGTCAATGTCATCTTGACTTCGTCACCAAAATAATTGGCGAAAACAAAATCTCACGGCTATTCTGTTTTGACTTTTGACACGATGTGAACGCCTCTATTATTAATTTGAGCCCCGATATATTCGACCGACTCGTCACTCCAACCCTTTTTTTTTTACTTGATCATAACTCCCACTTGATCCATTGGAAAGTTACTTCCATCCTTTATTATTTAATATTCCCCCACTTCTCTCATTTTCTCTAACCATCTGCCCCATCTTTTACCTTAACATTGTATTATTTAGGGGTAAATTTTTTTATATTTGTTTTAATAATTATATTCTAGAAAAAATGATTTGGTTGTTAGTTTTATATTATTTTTTAATGATTTAATTTTCTAAATTCTATTGTTATTTTTCAAATTTAAACATTAAATCTTTGAAAAATCGTATAAAAATCAAATTTTAATACAAAAAAATTACCTCAAAATGACAAAATTTTAGAGCAAAAAATGGGAACGGATGGGAAAGAAAAAGGAGAGAAACTAAGCTAGGCACGAATATAAGAGCCTAAAACTTGAATGCTTTTATCTGTTTTTATAATAATTTGTTTAAATATTTAATGAGTTTTTATCATTTTACTTATCATTATTCTATATCTTAACTTTCGCTTTCATATTGATTTCTATCATTATTATAATATCCCCATCTTATATACTACTCCCTCCTGTCTTATTTATAAGGGCTCAAAATTTGAATTGATTTTATCCAAATATAAGAGCTCACCTTACATTCTCTCATCATTTAATGTGTTTTTTCCTATTTGCCCCTAATTCTCTTTCATATTTATTAATGCTCATATACTTCTCTTTTTTAATAGACTCATCATAAATAAGGATAATATTGGAAAAAGATATATATTCCAGACACATTTAATTACTTTCACATGTTTTCTTAATAAGTGTGTTTTGACGGCCGGGCTCTTATATATAGGACCAGAGGGAGTACATCATAAATAATTGAAAACTTAAAAAATTATTTATTTGAAACATATTTATCATTTTCAACTATTTGCTTAATCTACGCTATTATTATTATGTTATTTGAGCTCTTAAATATAGGGACAAAATGAGGTTGTTCTTATCTCTTATTCCTAAAAGTTAATAAGTATGTTGGTTATGGTTTTAAATATAATATCTCAATCTATTTCATCTATTAGGATGTACTCGTTTGCTGGGAACCAGATCCTCTCAGCGGCCAATTTTCTCAGCGTCTCTCCACATCCGAAATCCTGTCCGTCCATATGATCGTCCATTTAATCCAGAAGCTTACAAAGCGCCACGTCATGAGGCAATTAAAAATTGAGTCTCTCCTCTTCCTACTCCCAAGTCCAAACAAAGCCAACGCCCTCCCTGACCGTTTTTTCCTCTGGTTCGCCTCATCAAGGTTGTCGGACCCATCTCCATGTCCTCGACATTTACATCTGCTTCCTCGTATCCTTGGTTCCTGTTTATCTTATTCCTCAAGAGCCATGTTTGGATTTGGTGTTTCTTCACGTACCACCGCTACCTCCGCCATCGCGAACAATTCTTGGTGCTTCGCTTTACAGCCTTTCTGGTCTCTTAAATACCTCTTGTTTCTGTTATCACTCAACTTGCACGCAGGAATTGAGGCATTCTTTGTAATTTGGCTTTAAAGTTTACATCTATTTATTTGTGTTTGCCCTTTATTGCTTCTTAAACTTTTGTCGAGCTTTATTGTCCTTCAATGGCTTTGGGTATGTTTAGTTCTTTTTTTTTTGGACATAAGGTAAGTTTAGTTCCATTCATCTTCATTGCGCTGGAGCTTTATACCCCCAAATTATTGAGTGCTCTTGGATAAAGATATGGATGAGAATGAGTTGATCAATGAGGTGTCCATGCACACCCTGTTGAATGAATTCACGCAGAGATGGCTGAGAAAATGACTTGGAAGATTGAGGAAGAACAGCCTTAAAAGTGATGGCTTTGTAGAAGGGTATTGTTGAGAGCTCATAGGGGCGAATGAGGTTAAGGTTGAGGAGGATTCGGCTTGGTTGAGGGGGAGTAATCATTCATTTTAATTGCTGATGACGTGTTGCACTGCAGGCTTTTGGATCAGTTGTATGGCCAGGATTTCGACGCTGAGAGATGCTGAGAAAATTTGGCCGCTGAGAGGATCCAGACTCGTGTTTGCTGCTCTGTAGCTTGAAATTTTTGTAAGAGTAGGCGCAGCTCCCATCGTTTGGCTAAGACAGTCTTTAATGAAATGAGGAGCTCATCTCCCCTCCTCTCATCATTATTAGAAATTATATTCGTAGCGTTTATTTTCACTATGTCTGTAATATTTTGAAAACGAAAAAAAAAAAAAAACATCGGATACTCGGATAGAGCTTTAAAAAAGGAGATGTAGAGCTATCTTCAATGATATCGAAGATGTGTCTTTTCTTTAAAAAAAAAAAACCACTTTCCCATACTATTTTAAAAAATGAAAAAAAACGATAATTAACATACTATAGCATTTTCTCACAAAAACGCTATGGAAGCTATTTAGAAAAAAATTCTGGGATTTCGTAGCGTCTCATAACACCATAGATATAAGGAAATTCTACCGTAAGTCATTTAAAAGATGAACAATTTTAGAAAAAGACTGTCAAAATATGTAATTGACAGTTGGATACAGCGAATTTCAAAAACGATAGAAACGTGCCACTGATCTAACTGTCCTCTACATATTTAAAGGAAATGACAAAAATGCCCCTCAACAAAATTTATTATTTTTTAAAGTTGGTAATATGTTATCCAAAGTTGATAATCCGTTATATGAATTAGGTAATCAATTATTCAATTATGGTAAAAGACAAAAAGAAGTTGGCAAAATTATGATGTGAGTAAATAGATAGCGATCTATTGGTAATTTATTATATAAAGTTGGTAATACGTTATACGAATTTGGTGATCCATACAATTTTGCTAACAAACAAAAAGTTGGTCAAGTTATAATGTTCGTAAATGGATAGAGACGTGTTAGTAATCCGTTATCTAAAGTTAATAATCCATTATACGAATTTGTCAATGGGAATTTTGTCATTTCCTTTAATTTGTAAAAGACAGTTAGGTCAGGGCATGTTTTCGTCCTTTTTAAAATTCGTTGCATTCAACTATCCTTTACATATTTCGGTAGTCTTTTTCTGGAATTCTCCCTTTAAAAGATCATATTTAGATGGTATGATTTTTATTTTGTCAATTATTATTATTCGCTAATTGTTACAGCCATTTCACATATTTTTGAACTGATGCCATTTCACATATTTCAAAATATAAGAGTTATATAAGTATTATTGTGCAATATAAAAATATTTATTTTTACCAACAATATAAATCCATATATATATCATATGTGTATAATTGACAAGTTTCAGTGTGTCAAAAGTCATATATAGTCTTTTTTACTAGTATCAAAAAGTGATGAAATCAAATTCCACCTTAAGTAAGAAATTGATTTGGATTTTCATGATTCCTGGGTATCTATTTCTCTTTTCTCAAAAGTATATTTTGATTTTATTAAGCATCTTTAACAAGAAAAAATGTATACGATAAGTCAAGATAATCTATTGCCCACATAAAGTATACTTCCTTGATCCTAAAAATATGACATATTTAACTAGTTTAATTAAATTAATTATGTTAATAATATTTGTCAGTGTGCTGTATTTTTTTTTTAAAAAAAATAACAATCATCTTGCTTGATTCCCTTTCCCATCTCTTATTTGATTATTATTAGGGGAGCACTAATAGAGATAATTTGAGAGTAAAAAATTAGAATTAGCTTAGGTATTATATATATTTAGAACCAAAATTAACTCCCCAAACAAATTTTATGTTTAAGACCGGAGGGAATATATACTTATGACACTTTGTTATTTTGTGAGGCTACTAATGCAGGATTGTAGTGTTACGAAAGTCATTCTTTTTTTCTTTTTCTTTTTTTGGTAAGGATTACCAAAGTCATTCTTCAAAGACGTAGTACTGTATAATAAATTATATATAAAAGTAAAATTGAAAAACCACATTAATTATACTCATAATAAATGACTCAACTATACTTCCTTAATTTGTTTAAAATTGTTGAATACCTCTTGTAATATGAACCGGAGGGAGTAACAGGCTAACAAATGAATGAATATGAACAATACTCCATCCATTCCTTAGTAAATGATCTATTTACCTTAATTGATTAGATTGATGATGTTACTTAAATTAGTTAAAATCATCTAGTATTATCAAAAAACCCTAACTACCCACCTTTATTTTTATCTTCCATCTCTTGTTTGTTTATTATTAAGAGTATCAAAAAGAATAATTTATGAAAAATTCGAGAAAAACTAGAGAATATGTCTATAATTTGGAACAAACTCACCTCCATAATACTCCATCCGATCCTTATTATAAGAGGCAACATAGCAAATTTTTTAGTTCAAAATATAAGAGGTAACATGCAAAAGTCAAAGTAATAAATGCATGTTTTCCATTTCTGCCCTTATATATTAGAAAATGAAGGAGGTGAGAGAAAGTGCATATAATAAATGAGTAAGGGTAAAAATGAAAAACTTTATTAAACCTTCCCGTAATAAAAGATTCCAACATGTTTTATTGGTATGTAATGTGTAAAGAGGTTGACTACCTCTTATAATAAGAACTGGAGAGAGTATGCCCTATACTTAGTAACTGAGAAAGTGGTTTAGTTTTATTTTAGGCCATTGAACAAGACTTAAAACCCTCGCGTTGAGTGGTAACACTACTACAGAAAATGCCTATAGCATCACTTATTTTGGCCCTATAGCAGCGCTTATAAGCGCTGCAATAGCCAGTGATGCTATAGGCTATTAGGCCTATAGCAGCGCTTGTTAAGCGCTGCAAGTAAGCGCTGGTATTGATTTTTTTTTTTAAATATTTCATTTTAGTTTATATACCCCACCTGCATCAGTGCTAAAATACCAGCAATTCTATACAGTTCCAAGCAACGAAAATACACCAATAACTCATCCAGAGAGCAATGTACAAATGAACCAACCATTCTAATTGGGAAACAGCCTATACTATTATATATCTACATTTGTACTTGGTGTAAAAGAGGTAGAACATAAGTGCACCATTCCTCAATTAGCGCATTCATTTTTTCCCTCGACAATGAGGGGCAACGTGCGTCTGGGTAATACTGCATAAAGAGATAAATTTGAATGGCAATCAAATCTACTTGAAATCTAATAACAAGTTCAAATACAATTAGAGTTGGCAAAATAAAAAACTTACTGTCAATGGAATGCTACATCGATCATGTGTAACTACATCCCTCATAAATTGCATCACATAGTATCCACAGTCGTTGTTATTGGGTTGGAAGGGGCACTGTAACAAAAAATACCAGATATCATATGAGAAACATTTACTTTATGTTTGAGTAGATTGTTTAAAAAATTGAATAACTTATAGAACCTGGACTGTGAGCCACTTATAAGCATCTTTCTGGTCAAGGGCTTTGGAATAACTCAAGTTAACGGAGGACCGAAAACTGGTCAATGCGCTGGAAACAAAACAAAGTAAATTAATTTTATTAGCTAGGGTCATAACATGACAAATGATGCAACGGATTCAAAGAATGCTGACATTCACGTACCTATTGACGAGGCGCATCAAAGCTGTGCGACTTTCTGGTTCAGCACCATACACAGGATCCAAATAGTAAATAATGGGATTCGCTTGTGCTTGCGGATAGATGACAAGCAAAAGCCAGTGCTGCCTAAAAGTTTTTAGAACGTTATGTCAGTATATATAAATGATGCTTGAAGCTAAGAATACGATGAAACCTATAATGCATATCGACTTACCCTGTATTAATTAGAGCTAAGAATAAAGTCATGCCTGTTGCCTTTAAAGAAAAGCGCCTTTTAAGCTTCGCGGACTGCTCGTCATAGCTCACGCCCGCAATATGTGCTATGTCATAGGGGCTTATGAATTCGAACGAGACATAATCCCCGGCAATCATGACATGTTCGTGCAGGTGCCTTCAAAGAAACCATACAAACTCCCAATTAGTGTAAACTAATGACATTAAACGAAACCCCAATGAAAACACATTTATACCTGATCCATAAATTGATAGCGGTACCACCGAGCCATCCTTGATCAAGCACGTCCATGATCTGCTCCTTAAAAACATGCTCAACCATATTTGCACTACAAAAAAACCGTGGATTTGTCACGGTTAAAACCGTGGGTTTGTCACGGTTATAACCGTGACAAACGCGTTTGTCACGGTTCTAAGAACCGTGACAAATCCTACCGTGGCAAGCCGAGCTTGTCACGGTTTAAACCGTGACAAATCTTGTCACGGTTTAAACCGTGACAAGCTCTGTCACGAATCTTGTCACGGTTTAAACCGTGACAAATTAAACCGTGGGTTTTTTTTCTAAATTAAATTATTGATATTTTTTCTAAAATAATATTTAGAATAAGATCGTATTTTTATTTAAAATTACATACACTATTAAACTATCTGTCACATATTGTATTTTTATTTAGAATAATATTTCTCATTATTCTAAAATAGACACTCTGCAACAAAAATAAAAAAAAGTTATAACCAAATAAATAAGATAAATGGTTTGAAATGGAATCGCCTAGAAAAAATGAATCAGACTTGTATAAGCCGGATGAGAGAAAAAAGAGAAGAGAATGGAGAGGAGAAGAGTGTATGAAATGTAAGGGGAAGGGGGTTTATATAGGAGATTTTATCAAGCGTGACAAACTACTTTGTCACAGTTTAAACCATGACAAAGTGGTTAGTTTTGTCACGGTTTAAACCGTGACAAAGTATGGTTTGTGGTTTGTCACGGTTTAAACCGTGACAACGTGACAAAGCGGTTTGTCACGGTTTAAACCGTGACAAATAGTTGCAGTTTGTAACGGTTTAAACCGTGACAACCTGACAAAGCGGTTTGTTACGGTTTAAACCGTTACAATGTGACAGAGCGGTTTGTCACGGTTTAAACCGTTACAATGTGACAGAGCGGTTTGTCACGGTTCAAACCGTGACAAATCGTTGTGGTTTGTAACGGTTTAAACCGTGACAAAGCGGTTTGTCACGATTCAAACCGTTACAAAGTTTTTTTTAAAAAAAAAATTGTTTGTCACGGTTTTTTAGTACAACCGTGACAAATTCCAAACATTTGTCACGGTTGTGCTAAACCGTGACAAAATAACCGTTACTAATCATGTATTTTTTGAGTGTTGACACCCCATATATACACTTGTCGAATGGAATATTGGCAGTAAATTCGGGAGATAGGGTGGCTGCAAATGCTCGCAATCGAGCACGATTTGGCGTCTCGGCGCTTGTACGTTCAATAACAGGAGGCGCTTGTACTTTCTTCTTGCCCTTGGCTTTTGTTGCCTACAAACCATGTAAATAGAAAGTCTGAAATTTTATTCCAATAAAAAAGAATGCTAGTTTAATTGATTAGTAAATAATCACCTGTGACGATGGATCAGTATGTGAACTCTTTTTCTTCATCACTTGACCACCGGTACCTTGGACATTAGGCCTTTGTGCTTTCTTTCCGGTAGAGCGTGTACCCTGAAAAAACATGTAAATAAAAGAGCATTCTTCCAACACAATGAATGCTAGTGTAAATGCTATTAGTAAATAACCACCTGTGGTGTTGGCTCAATCAAACCAACGGGCCAAGCAACGAAAGCACCGATAGCATCTTGGACGCTAGTCATCTCATCAGTAGGGAACGGTATTGGTGCCGCATTGTTGTAGGAGGATTCAATCATTACTCTCAGTGCATTTTTAGGCAACGGCAAGTTGTGCAGGGTCGTGTTGGAAGTGTTGTAGACCTTCCCTTTGGCAACTACTTCATTGAAAGAGTAATCGATATACAGCCTGCAGTCTGACTCGCCCTACGAAAGAGTTGACAACATTAGCTCACAACGCATAATATAACAATGTCGCTGCAAGTTTGTAAGCAGAGAATGTATGAACTACCTGAGGAATTTGGGCCCGCAGCATCGTATAGCTCTCCCTTATGCTTGGACTGTCGACGGGAGAAACGTTACCTTGTTGCACGAAGTTGGACGTTTGTGATGCAACATTATATCGCTGGTAAAAATCGAACATCTGCTCGTACTTCCGATGCAGTTCCTCGTTCTGTCGTTGCATCTCCTCGTCCCGTCGTTGCATCTCCTCCCTCAGAGATTGAACTTCTTCTTGTAACGCTCTTACTTCGCCTTTTGATGCCCTATGTTGGCGGCCAAAGTAAGAAGAGGGTGTGACCCCTAGACCTGTGCCCCGAACACTGCCCGAATACTCAGGGCGATCAAGCGCTCTGCTCAGGAAATCATCGGGGCCAAATTTGTTGACCTCGTCAGGGTATTCTTGTGACAACATATCCTATAACAAGAAGAAATGGTTGTTAGATATTAACTTAGCAAATTCACCAGTTAAAAAGATATCACAAAGTCCAAGAGAATGACTTACACATCGTTCACGGATTCTTCTGACCTCGTCGTGAATGATGGTACCGTCCTTTTGAGAGTGTCCCCGAAACCAGAGGCCATGCCGTGGTGGCTTCCCTTCTAGGCCCTGTTCCTTAATTTGTCAAGTAAGCCAGGTGAACACATAATTAATCACGTAAACATGTATTCATAATTTTGTATTTAGAAGCGTTACTAACATACCATATCTTGCTCCAATTCAGGAAAGGTCTTTTGTCCACCCATATACGGATATTCGCAGCTTTTAGCCGCCTGTCTATTTCTTTGACTTACTTCCTCAAACTCCGGTGTCAACCGTGATTGCACAAATTCATTCCAATGTTCCTGGGTAATTGACCCTGCGAATGCCTCTGGGGGTGTTGGAACGATCTCCCCGTCTGCATCTCTCAGGAAGTACTTGGTCAAATTTGTGCGGAAACCGCGATGCATTCTGGAAGCTTTCATCATGACATACTCCCTATGAGAATCATCAATATGAAACATGGTCTGTAACAATAGAAATCACATTAGATTTGTTAGTTACAATGTTGTCATAATAAAACTAAATTGTAAAAAGGCACCTAACCTGAATCTCTGACCAAACCGTGTTCTTGCAGCTCCCTGCGGTTCTCCAATCTGTGATAGTAATAGGCACTTTCTGCCGAATAGTGCACCCAATAAAACCAGAGAGGTCTTTCACAGTCTCCCCGATTGGTTGGTTATTTTCGTTCCATTTAAGTCTGGTCTTTTTTCCCAGAGATCTGCGCTTGAGTAGTTTACGCATAAGGGTGATGCCACGGGTAGCATTCGCCTCGACAGCCTGTCTACCCGCATCGATATCTGGCTCCACAATCGGTTGTTCTTCTTCCTCGTCGCTCAGGGGGGATCCATTTTCCTGCAAATTAAAATAATGAAACAAGATATTATTTTAGTGCAGAATAATTAAATGAAGTAGTTCACAATGTAAAACAAAAATACATACAAACTTAAATCAATATGAGGGCTTTCGTCTCTTTTTCCTCTGTGTTATATTATCTAAAATTGTTTGCTTCCTCTTTTTTGTTGGATTTAGGGTTGTGTTGAGCTAAATGCCTTCTTCATGATCACTCCTTACATAAACAGGCTCATCTTCATCGTCATATCCGTCTGCATCAACCTCTTCTTCCAGTAACGTATCAAATGAAGGATCATCTTGTTAGAATCTTAAGTTTTGATGAAGACTGATCTATGAAAAATATCGCTAATAAGAAATGATAACTTAGCAGAACAATTAGAATGAAAATCTATATCGCTAAGTACATCTGTATAAGCTAATAGATAGAAAGGAATAGCGAGTGAAGACTTAGAAATATCAAAGTCATTATCTATCGCTAAGTCATTCTCTATCGCTAAAGAAGAATCCATCGCTAGAAGCTCATTAATAACTCAGCTAGCAGAAAGATAACCCAAGACCTTGATCTAATGAAATCAGCTAGCGATAACAGGTTAAGCTATCGATAACTAAAGTGCTTCAGATAATAAACATTCAGATAGCCAGTGCCTGAGAGCAAGAGTCAAATGAGCTAAAGTAGTTGCTAGAGATAATAGATTGAGCTATCGATAATAGGATACCTGGAAATATCTGAATACTTGGATGATAGTATCCTGAAGGATAATAGCGATAATGAATTTGCAATCGATAGAGATAATCTATGCTGATGAAATGCTTTCTAATCCAAGAGGATATGCTATCGATAAAAAAAAAGCTCTGATATTCCTTATATTCTCTTCATCTCATTGAGCTAATGGATTAAGCTTGCGATAGTAACCTCTGTGCTATATATGACTATTTGGTTAGCCAACAGTTTAAGTGCAGATCACTATGAAGCTAGCGATAGCAAATAATATTAGCGCTACTGAATACGCTGACATGCAAGTACAGTAGCAGGTAGCAGCAGGATAACGTTACTCACAGTTCTGTCTCTCCTGTCTTATCCTCTGCAAGATTATTTGAAGCAAATTTCCAACGGCTAGTTCTCCAAGTCTCCAACGGATAGAAAAATATAATACTCCATATAAAGACTTGAAGACTTCTGGAACAAAGGGACGCACATATAACGCATACACAAAAACAACGAGAGATGAACAGGGCTCTATACAGAATTGCAAATTTCTCAGACTGAGGGCATTAGAAAAGAAGAGCTAGAGTTATTCTTTGTTCAGATTATTAAGCTCTATCTTGTATCTCATTATACATAACCTTGTTCTTAAGTGTTTATCACAATCTGTTCATTGAGTGAACTTTATTATTAAATCCTCTTCTGTTTGAGGTAGTTCCTTAGCTTGGTGCTTTGAGAACTGGGTGGTAACCTTACGGGTAGTAAGGGGGAGTGTTTAGAAGATTCTAAAACTCTGTAAAGGTTGGCAGGTGAACCTGTGCTCGTAAAACCTGTGGTAGGCTTCTCTTGTGCCAGGATTAAACAAGAGGGTAGTGAAAATCTCAGGTTGAGCCTGAGGACTGGATGTAGGTCTGGGTTGACCGAACCAGGATAAATTTTGTGTGCATTATCTCTTCCCTTAACTTTTACAATTTTTCATTATATCTACATTATACATATATCCGTGCATTTACCATGTTTTGAATTACTCTGTTATAATCTGAGAAAAGTTTTAAGAAGGTTTCCTTCTCTGTGATTAAAGAAAATAAAAGAATTCTGAAAAGGTTTAAATTATATCCTATCACCCAATTCACCCCCCTCTTTGGTGACAGCCTGTACTCTCACATCTTCTATCATATTCATATCATCATCACTACTCTCATCATCAACTTGTTCGGCATAATTTTTGTTCGACTGCATGACAACTGACCAATTCTTCTTAGAAGGATCGGCAATGTAAAATACTTGTGATGCTTGGGACGGTAGAATGTAAGGATCATCCTTATATGCAACTTTAGAAAGGTCGACCGATGTAAACCCAAATTCATCTAACCGCAGTCCACTATGGTTGTTAACCCACTGACATCGGAACACAGGAACCCTGAACATGGTGTAATCTAACTCCCAAATGCAATCAATCACACCAAAGTATGCCATCTTCGCATATATAGGATTTGTATCTCTCGCACTGGATATATGTAATGCCTCGGCAACAAGTGTGACTCCACTATTCTGCATTGTGCTTTTTTCATCCTGGTCTTTTGTATAGAATGTGTAACCGTTGATTGCATAGGCGGTGTAGGAAAATGCGTGCAAACCCGGTCCTTTCGACAGCCAAAACAATCTTTCAGAAACTGATCCAGCATTAAGATCAAACTGCTGACAAATGCGAGCATTGAACCATCTAATGAATGTTTTGTTGTGCTCCCTTGTAATCAAACTCTCATTTCTATCACCGTATATTTCCCACAGGAGTTTTTTGTGTTCTTCAACGAATGGTTCAACCTCAGGAGTGTTGTGAAGAATATACAAGTGAGCAAGCTCCTTTTCAGCATTCGAAATGCGTATTAAGTTGAACCCACTTATTCCTTTCCCCAATAATCGCCCATCGTGAAGAGACTTCGGCAAACCAACATGTGCGACACTTGATAAGTAATCGGCACACAAATCACTCGCTTCTTCAACAATGTATTGTTCAGCAATACACCCCTCTGGTCGATATCTGTTTTTGACATACCCCTTTAAAACTTTCATGAACCGCTCAATCGGGTACATCCATCTCAAATAGACTGGGCCGCACAGTTGAACCTCTTTGACCAAGTGTACAGTAAGGTGAACCATGATGTCAAAGAAGGATGGGGGGAAATACATTTCAAGTTCGCACAGGATACGAATGATCTGCCTCTGCAAATCCTGCAACCGTCCTATATCAACCACTTTACTACGAATGAGCCTGAAGAAAATACACAGTCTAGTGATCGTCCTACGCAGTTTCTTGGGTAAAATGTTGCGTATCCCGACCGGTAAGAAATTTTGCATCAGGACGTGACAATCATGACATTTCAGGTTCTTCAACTTCAACTCTTTCACGGATACAAGGTTGTTTACATTTGAGGAGTAGCCTTCTGGAACTTTGATCCCATTCAGGAACTCACAGAATGATCTTTTCTCTTTCTTCGAAAGGATGTATGCAGCCGGAGGTAAATAAGTGCGGTATCCTCTCTCGACAGGTGCCAACTCTTGTCTTATTCCCAACTTGAGCAGATCTAACCTTGAATTGACACCATCCTTATTTTTTCCTTGCATATTTAGCAACGTGCCAATTAGGTTATCACAGATGTTCTTTTCAATGTGCATCACATCCAGAAAGTGCCTAACGTATAAGGACTTCCAATACGAGAGTTCGAAGAATGTGGACCTCTTCTTCCAGCCACTTGTCAACACATTTTTAGCAAAAGGCTTGCCAAAATCATTCTCCAACGCGTTCACCTTTTCAAAAACGTCATCCCCGATCAATATCCTCGGTGGCCTACCTTCTTCTAAGCTCCCGTTAAATGCCTTCTTCCACCTCCGCCAATGATGTTTTAACGGCAAGAACCTCCGATGTCCCATGTAAACATTTTTCCTACAATGCTCCAGCCGCATCGAATGGGTATCATCTTCACATATAGGGCACGCACCATATCCTTTGATGCTGTATCCGGACAAATTACCATACGCTAGGAAATCATTTATCGTGCCAAACAACATGGCCCTCAA
Organism: Mimosa bimucronata; assembly: GCA_037074515.1. Taxonomy (NCBI): domain Eukaryota; kingdom Viridiplantae; phylum Streptophyta; class Magnoliopsida; order Fabales; family Fabaceae; genus Mimosa; species Mimosa bimucronata. The sequence goes on from CM073441.1 coordinate 25,744,688, forward strand.
TTTGAAACTTTCTTCCTTACATCCATCAAAAACCGTCTCACCCGAATCCCACATATGCTTCAGGTCTTCAATCAAAGGATCCAAGTACACGTCTATATCGTTGCCGGGCTGTCTAGGCCCGGAAATAAGCATGGAAAGCATCATAAACTTGCGTTTCATGATCAAATTTGGCGGGAGGTTGTATATCATCAGAATCACCGGCCATGTACTGTGAGTACTACTCTGAACTCCATGCGGATTGATTCCATCGGTTGCCAATGCAAGCCGTAGGTTTCTCGGTTCTTCACCGAAATCAGGGTACTCGTAATCAATTTTTTTCCATTGGGGGGCGTCTGCAGGGTGCCTAAGCTTGATGTCTTTAATCCTCTCATCAGCGTGCCATGTCAAAAGGCTTGCAACATCTGCATTATTGTACATGCGCCTAAATCTTGGAATGATTGGAAAGTACCACAACACTTTAGAAGGACTCTTACCTTTCTTTCCATACCGAGACGTGCTGCATTTAGGACACTTCTCCAACGACGAATACTGGTTCCGGAATAAAATACAGTCGTTGGGGCTTGCATGTATTTTCTCATATTTCATACCGGTCGACCGAAGAATTTGCTTCGCCTCGTATGTTTTCAAGGGGAGTACATTCGCTTCTGGGAGTATATCTCGCAGAGCGGACAGCAGCGCGGTGAAACTTGCATCACTCCAACCGTATCATGCCTTCAGGTTATACAATTTAGGCACCGCACTCAATCTTGTGTATTTGCTGCATCCCACATACAAAGGCGTCTCTGCATCGCTCTTCAGTGTCTCAAACATTTCAGGATTCTCCTCACCCACCACGTTCAACATTTCTTCAAGATCATCGCTCTCATCACACATGTCTCTATCAAGCACATTCGAAGCGCTACTAAGATCAGCCACCCGGTCTCCGCATTCATCTTCATAGGTATCACCGTGCTTTGTCCATCGTGTATAAGACTGATCGATTCCATGACAAATTAAATGACTTAACAAGTCAAGAGGACGAACACGCTTCCCATACAAACACGACAAACAGGGGCATACAATTCTGTTAGCATTCTCTGCATGCTCTGCAGCAAATTCAATGAACTCTTTTGCTCCATCTATATATTCCCTTGAACGCCGATCACAAGACATCCATTTCCGATCCAACATGGTAACCTACTAAAGGAAAGTGGCGGTAAGATGTACATAATGAATTACACATTAGGTAGCCACCCCAAGATGTTATCTTATTTTCTTAACAAAAAATCGGCAGCATAACAGCTACAAAATGAACATTCCCAGGCTCAAGGCCCTCTATTTTTAACATAGAAATGGATAGCCCACAAAATACCAATCATCAACTCAATAATTTTCCAGTCTTTAACAACAGATCTCACAGAGCTTATATACATATATAGCATTAAAGGGCACAAATATACAATTACTACCACATCAAAATTATACATGAGACTCTAATGAAACCACAATTAGATTACTCATAATTCAATGGAGAAAGGAAAATTAAGAACATACCTTATATGTGGCAAAGTTGATTAATATAAGCTCTCAAACTGTTCAAAAGTATCTCACTTTTAGTCCCCCTTTTTGCCAACAAACTATGAGGCAACTGTAGGCTCCTATAAAAAAATCAAGTAATTAATCCCCTTTTGAGGAAATGACATTAATCGAAGAAAATGAGAATAGAAATAGAGATAGGAGACTCACCTAAACTAGAATCCGGTCTTGCATGGACAATCAGAGCTCTCCTCCGTCGCAGGCCGATGCTTCAGCTCTAGGAAGAACAAGAACAAGAATAAGTACACAACTACACAAGCCATAGCAAGCTAAGTTTAACAATGTAATTTTTCGACAACGAAGTAAATAATAGGTGCTAACAAAAGACATTTTCAACAAAAATTCTCGGTTCGTAACTGAACTTCCACGCCAAGTACAGTAAACAAAAAATTTCCACGGAACTTTCCACTGTGCCATCAAATCACCACCTCAGACAAAACCAAGCTACAACATCAATGAAAAGAGAGCCTCATATCCAAAATGAAATTTAGAAAAAGAACAAAAATTAAGCTCACATTGAAACCATAATTAATGATGACTTTATAACCATCTAAAATCTAACTGAAACACCATCGCAACATATGATAATAAGATTGGCAAGTACAGTTATTCGGTCCTAAAATTATTTTAATGTTACCCCTGCATGAAAATTGGTTGAGGGCACAGGGTTGAAACTTTATCAATTACATAAGTTTAGAAGCACATGCATTGTAAAAGACTGTTTCAAGAAACTAAAAAAGACAAAATGAACATATGGAACATTTTATAGCAACAATAATCATGAGCTACTTGATTCAAGGCCCTATATATACAGACTCCAACTGTGTAAAGCCATTATACACAAGCTATATGCATGGATATATAAATCAGACAATCACAGTTAACTCCAGAAAGAAATCAAAACTACTAAAATCTATCAACCAAGACGGAATCGACAAGCAAAAAATTAAATAGCAGACCTTCAGAGGACAAACTAACTAACTATTGGTAACTCGAATTCATAACAGAGTCGAATTGGGGGGGGAGTGGGTATGTATTTGACAGCAAACAATGGATGAAGCAAAACATGAAATTAATTCCTCAATTATTACAAAATCATCTCATCTCTCAATCTCCTCCTCCACATATCCAATGCTCGTTCATATCTATATAACAATCTTACACTAATTTTTTTTAAAAAAAGGAAGAAATAGAATCGAGAAGACGGATGAGAGGAACCTGAAGCCGTAGGAGATGTAGTCCCTAGCTAGGAGTAGTAGCCGGCGAAGGATGGAAGAAAAAGCCCTTCTCTTTAATAGCCCTCTCCTCCGCCTCAGTATCGTGGCTTCTGGATCGATCAAAGGGGCGTAACAGGACTAAGAAGCAAGGGCAAGAATGGCAGCTTCAGTGAAATCCATTCCAAATACTCCCCATTTTGGAAACAATGGTCGAACCCCAACGATCGACACTCAGAAAATGTCTGTCTACGAGCTGTCCAGAGAGCAAAGAATCAGAGAAAACCGAGAGAGATTGGAAAAGCTAGGCATTGCAGATCTCTCCCTCAAGCTCAAAACCCAGACTTCTCAGCGGCACAACCGATTAGACCCATCGCACTGTAAAACCTCACCGCGAAGAGCGACTATGGAACCTTTACATCATTTCGGTGAAGGGGATCAAAGGCTTTGGCTTCAGCTCTGGGCGAAAAGAAAAACAAGAATCCAACTGCTTTGGCTTCAGCTCTGGGCGAAAAGAAATAAAGCAGACGCGAAGAACAAGAAGCTCAAACTTCAGCTTTGGGTTCTGAGCAATGGGAATAAATATTTGGCTTCTCAGCTTTAAGGGAATAAGGAGGGAAAAACAAATAATATTTGGGGAATTTTGGGAAATGTGGCGCCAAGAGATCATCAGCTATGAAGTTAAAAATACTCCCCAGGGGCCTATACTAGCGCTAAGCGCTGGTATAGGCCCCTGGGGTTTATTTTTTATTTAAAAAAATATATAAAACAATTTTCCAATTATTTTTAAATTTTTTTAAATATGGTATAGGCCCCTGGGGTTTATTTTATGTTGAAACAAATATGTAAAACAATTTGCCAGTTTTTTTTAAATTGTTTTAAATATTATTTAATATAAAAAATAAACCCCAGGGGCCCATACCAGCGCTTAAGCGCTGGTATAGGCCCCTGGGGTTTATTTTTTATTTAAAAAAATATATAAAACAATTTGCCAATTTTTTTTAAATTTTTTTAAATATGGTATAAGCCCCTGGGGTTTATTTTATGTTGAAACAAATATGTAAAAAAATTTGCTAATTTTTTTTAAATTGTTTTACATATTCTTTAATATATAAGAAATAATCGCCAGGGGTCTATACCAGCGCTTAAGCGCTGCAATATGCTTATACCTATACCAACACTTTTATTTATAAGCGCTGGTATAGGTCATATTATACCTATCCCATCACTTACATTTTATAAGCGCTGCTATTGTTGCGCTGCAATAGGGTATTTCTGTAGTAGTGTAAGTGGATATTAAAGTATTCCACAATAACAATGTATTAATGACCGAGACACTATAGACAACTAACACAAGACTGATGACATCTACAATGCAGATGATTTAAGGTTGTAAAGCATCTTAATGTGATTTACAACTGATGTGCATAGCATAGAATGTAACTCATAAGTGGTAGCTGCTGGGAAGTGCCTGAAAAAGCAGTAGCGGTGCATGGATCAAACTTGGCATGACATTAATCTGGGAAAACTGTTGAATGACTATCTCGAAGTAAGGATTGATTGCGTTTAGTCCATTCTCAACACAAAACCTCCTGAAGATGTAAGTCGTTCTTGCGAGTAGGATGCCGGTCATGCGCTGTATTGTATCTTGGCTTCGGACAATAGTGAGAACCATTTTTCCCTAGTAACATATGGTTTACAAACACAAAGTAAATGAGGTTAGCATCCATAAATGCAAAGGAGGTGTAAACACCATATTTTGTCCGAACCCCACACTTAAAAAAACAAAATAAATAAATAAGATCACTTAACCCTTTCTTGCAATTTAGACTAGCATTAGTTCAATTGTAGGAAAAGTCAAATGTGTTAATTGGCCACCAAGTCAAGAAATAAATGTTGATTGACTATCCAATAAAAAATAAAAAAATAATAATAAACAAATTAAAAAAAAAGATCCAAAAAAATGCATGTTGATTGCAACCTTATTAGGAATTTTTCTTTTCTTGAAAAAGGGGTTGGGAACAAAAAGGGAATGATTGAGTGTACAATCTTAATATATTGAATAAGTGCGCACTGTAACACCCCAAAATTTTAAAAATAGATATAAGGAATTATTTAGGGTTTTCGGAATGTTATTAAAAATATTAAAAAACATTAAAAATGAATTTATGATGTTTTAGACATTTTTAATAAATTTTAAGGTTATTTCCTTTACACAGAAAGGTAAAATAATAATTAAAAGATAAATTTTAATTTAGGAAACAAAGAGAAATAATTAGAAGATAAAATTTAATCTTAAAAAAGAATTAATAAGGGAATATTTAGAATCTTGGAGTATTGTTTTAATTTTAAAAAGTCTTATAAATAAATTTGGACACCAAAATATATCTGGATAATTTATTTATGGACTAAGTTTTGATAAACATTTTGAGGGTTGTAAATAAAATTTTGATGGAGGGTAGAATAGGAAAGGAGTGAGTGGCAGGTTGTAATTTGAGGATCAATAAGGGGTAAAATAGTAAAACCACTCTCATCCTTATCCTCTTAATTGCAATTACACATGTGATAAAAAAAAAAGAATATACTCCCTCTCCAAACCGTACACACACACACACTTCCTCTGCTCTCTCTCACTCTCCTCTCCCCGTCTCTCGGTCTCTGCTTTCTCTCTCGTCCTCTGCTTCTTCGGGTTTCGGCGGCGGTTTCGGCGGAGCACGACGGCGAGAAGCAGTGGAGCACGGCGTGAAGGTTGGGTTAGCACTCGGTGAGCCTCTTCCCTTCGATTTCCTCTCTTTTCTGGTCCGATTTGAGCGAGATTTGAGAGAAATCGTTTTGAGTTTATGGGGTTTTAGGGGTTGTGAAATCAGTGAAAATGAAGTCTATGCTTCGATTTAAAGGTTTTGGGGAAGATTTGGAGGGATGGTTTGTTGTTCAATTGATTTTCTTCAAAAGCCCCAAATCGGGTTACTGTTCATCCGCCTTTGTTCTTGGGAATTTTCTGAAGGAACATTGATTGAAACCTTAATTAATCACTATTTGGAGTAAGCTTAAGTACATAAAGTGTCTTGCATGCGAGATTTCTGAGGTTTGTGGAAAGTTTCGAATTTTCTTCTTCCCTGTTCAGTGACGCCGACGGCAAGGAGAAAAGAGAAATTGATGATGGTTGATGATTCATGATGGATGCTAATTGAAGGTGTAATTGTGATCACTGTTCTTCTTGGTTCATTGTTCTTCTCTGGTTGGCCGAATTGAATTATGGCCATATTGTTAATTGTTCTTCTTCCCTCTCTGTCAGCCGAACTCTTGGCTTGGATGGCTGAAAATCGATGATTGATGGAGTAATTTTAGGATAGGACTAATGTATGAAAATTGCTTGTTGATTTCTGAGGTGTTTGAAATTTTGTTCCTCTTTGTTTTCCTGTTCTCTCTCTGCTCGGCCAGGGAGTGCGAATTTTATGAATGCCTTGTCTTGGGTTAATTCAACATCTGGTTGCTCTGTTTTGGTGGTTAATTGTTCATTTCTCTTCCTTGTTGTTCTGGCTGCAGGTTTATGATAGGAGAAGGAGGGAAATTTTAATGATTGATTTTAGTTAGAATTGTTGTAATTATGGATATATGTGTTGGGTTTATGATCTTTCCTGCTGCCCTTTCGGGTTGAATAATTATGAACTGAATATTGATGTTTCTAGGATCAAATAAGTGTTTCCAAGTATGGGATTTTGAGTTAATTATGAATTGCATTGGGTACCTAAAATGGTATTTCAAATCTGGAGTTTAGGTTAGACTTACTATTTTGAAGTTCGTTAGTGATATGAAGGTGATGTTTTAATTATTAAGCTTATGTTGTTGCTGTCTTGGGATTCTGAATAATATACAAGTGCTTTTAAATGTTTTAAATGTTAAGTTATTGAATTCTAATAATTAAAGTATGTATTGTAATAGTTATATAATCAATAGATATGTTTAGACTAATATAAGGACTTTTAATGGAGCATATGATAATTGCTGGAACTTAACTTGTGGAGGCTGAATTTAGCCTCAAGTTACTGTTTGATATTTTAATACTAAACGTGTATTTCTTGTTTAAGTATGATTAAAGATTTTTATAGGAGAATTTAGACATTAATAATGGATTTGAAACAACTGTTGAGGAGTTTTATGATTAATAGGATTTTTAGGCTTACTAGAGGGTTGAGAATTTCTTAATAGAAGCAAATAGATTATTTATAAATGACCATTTAAGCTTAAAGAGACAAGATAATTATAGCAATTATAATCTGTCATCAATATAAAGAATTGAGTAAGTTAAAAGTTAAGGTGGGGTAGTTGAGAATTTTATTTGAAATAATTGATGTAAGTTTGATTTGAAGTAGTAGGGATATCATTAGGCTTGTGTTATGTATATATGTGTGTACTGTGTAATGATTGTTATTTTCTCTATTTTGTGTTTATATAGTAAAGGACTTTGGTAATCTCAAAAATGGTCAAAATAGTTATTGTAAATAATAATCTTTCACAGATGTAAAGAATTTGATAGTATTAATTATATTAGGATAGGATAATGTTTAAATGGCTTGGATATGTAAGTTCGATATTGAAGGAAATATTTTATAATGAATGAAGAATAGTAACTTTAAAGAATTAAAGTTCATTGTTTTGAAAAGCCACATAACGAATTGTTAAGGTTAATTAAAATATTAGAGTTGATGATTTTTCTGTAGTTATAAATTTTATAATTGAAGGTAATAATGTTTAGTTAATATAGGTGATATGTAAGTTAGTTTATAATATAAAGTCTTAAAGATCAATATAAGCATTGTACCTGTTAAGAGTATATAGGATCAAGGTCTCTGTTTGTTTTAGAATAATGCAGTTAATTAGTAACAGAGGTGGAATTGCTGTGGATGTTTACTGGAATGATTAAGTAGTAGTTAAACTCCGTAAAGGATTAAAGTGAGTGAAATTGTTTGATATAGTATTGTATTTGCAAATTATCAAATGTGTGATGGCTGTTTTAGTATGGTGTGCTGGTGTTCTTCTTGAGTTATTTATAAGAAAACTAAAATAATAAAATATGGATGGAAATGTTTGAATTCTAACCACTATTAGAATGAGGATGTTAAATACTTATTAAGGTATTAAAGATTGATGATATTGTAATTAAGTAACCAGTCAATTATAAATACGGAAGCTGTCAAGCTCAAATGATTTGTTTAAAAGGATTATTCTTGAGGTAATTATTAGTCAAACATTGAGAATAAGAAAAAATAATTGGAATAGAATAATTAAAAGACTTTTTGATCTTAAATGGTCAGGCTAATTATAATAATTCAAGTTGTAGGTAATTATTATAAATGTGGAAGGAAATATGATCATTGGAAATTTATTTAAAATCCATTGAATTTAATTAGGTAAAGTAAGTTGTTATATGTGTTATTATATAATGTAAATTTGATTTAAAAGTAATTAAAGATACATTGGTGCTTGTGCTAGTATATGCTTGTATTGTTGATGGTTAAAGTTAGAAATATTGATTTAAGAAATATATTAAAAAAAAAGGAAAGGGTAGAAGCATATAGTAATATAGGAACGTGAGAGACGTTTAATTATTATGCTTAAGTTAGATATTAACGTATTATTTATTATTATAAATAATTATAGGACAAGATAGTAGGATTGAATTCCCAGAGTACGGAGAAGAAAAGGAATACAGTGAAGAGTAAGCTCAGGAAGCCAGGTAGCAGTTTATTTCAGTAACAATTAAATTGCATGTATTGTTTTGTAATAACTGTTGCATTTAGTTGGTATGTTGTTATTCCTCAGATGGAGTACTCCAGGCTTAGGTGATTAGCTACACCTTTGCGAGATTAGTTACGTTTTAGCCTTATGTGCTTTAACGAGAAACCCTGCAGGTAAAGCCTCCACTATAATGAATATATTGTTATTAGTGGTTGGCAGGTGCTTTTAGCACACAGATTAATAGGAGTAAGACTATCATCGTTTGCACAGCTTTATGAAATATATACATGACAATTGCTAGCATGATAATATATGTTAATGAAAGAAACTGCTATTGGGATTTCCAATCTCACCCCCTTCCCCAAACATTTTTCAGTTTAGCAGGTTGAAAGAAGCTAGCTGGGGAAGAAGAGTAGACGAAGAAATTAGGATTTTAATTTGGAAAGCAAGAGGCAGTAAATATTTTAATAGGGTTATTTGTATATGTTATAAAATTAAATTATTAAATTAATAGTAGAAAATATTGAAAATAGAATTGTATAAATTTATTTAGAGATTTAAATTCCCTAAGTATTATGAATTATGAATAAACTCCCTTAAGAGAGTTAGTGTACTTTTAATTGTTTTATTAACCACTTTATTTTACAAAAAGTTTTAAGTTATTCCAATTTGTCTGAAAAGCCCATTCCAACTTAAATAAAGTTGGTTTAATGTTTTGAAAGAAAAAGTTTTAAATTTATTCGTATTTTTGGGCTTCTGACATTAAAAAGTGGTTATAATTCAATTAAAATGTTATAGTATAGTATGAAAATTCCAGGCGTTACACGCACGTGGGCATTTAACCGAAAATTCAAAAAAGAAAAAAGAACAATTTGAATATGATGTGGAAGTATTTCAACGGAAAAAAAAAACAATGAAATGAAAATGGGAATAATCCCAATGGAAATTGATGAACAAAACGGAAAAAGGAAACAATTCAAAGATGATGATTGATTCATTGTGATTGCCTGCACGGAAATTGAAGAAAAAATAATAAAAAATTTAAATGACAACAATAATAAAATAAAATGTAATAAATGAGGCAAACCCTAGTGGTGCCTATATAAATGAGAGTAAGAGAGCTCAAGAGGAGGACACTTTTTGGACATCGGAGAGAGGGTAGAAAAAGGAGAGGCAGAATTTTGGGAAGAGAAAAGTAGAGAGAAATTCTATTTTGGGGAGAGAAAAGTAGAGAGAAATTCTATTTTAGGGAGGGAAAAGTAGAGAGAAATTCTTCAGGAGAATGGATTCCAGGTATAGAGATTTAATCTTGATGCATAATCCTCTCATTCTCTAGTTGGGTAGAGTACCAAATAAGCTACTACTTCTTTTATGTATCACAACCTAAATCTCTTATTGCTTAAGCCAATGAACATCTCCAAGCTTGAGATGGAGGCAAATTGTCGTGAACATTAGGGCACATTTCTATATTTTTTTAGTGCTCACTAAAATATTTCGTGCTATGATCCTCTGCCATTTTATGTGATTATTGATTTGAATTTGTTTTCCTCTTGAATTGACCACATGAAGAATGTAAATACGATGCTTGTTTTGATAAACATTTTTTTGATCCTTGGCTTTACTATGTGGTTCCTACGCTCTTTTCTTTTAGCACTAAGCCATCATTACATTGAAAATTACATGTAGGTCACATGGTCGATGTCCAATGATTTAAAAATAATTTTAATCAAAGAAAACCCAAACCAACAAAAAAGCCTTTTATAAAAATGAAATCGCTTTTGAAAATGTTTTATGTCACGTGAGGTTTATAGAATCTCCGCGGGCAGAAATGATTAACTTTCTTTGTGAGATTATGGGAATCTCCACAGGAATGTTAATCAAGAAAATTTTTCTTCAAAAATCCTTTTTTTATAAAGAATAGTTGATTTCACAAAATAAAAAATACAAACCAATAAAAATATGTTTTTTTAATAAATTTAATGAATATTTTCCTAAAAAAAGCAAACCAATTGACACGCATTTCTACCCCAAACTACGTGGGCTTTGATCCCTTAAGGGCACGTAGGCCCTAGATTAAATCATAGGTCAAGTCCAACTACGTAAATATATTTTTTTATGAATATATATTTTTTTTGGGTAATTAAAAAATAATTAAGGCCATAATTATTTTTAAGTAATTAACTTAGGGTAACCGTTCTTATGAACGGGTGCTGTGGGGTGCCTAACACCTTCCCCATGCACAAACGACTCCCGAACCCTGCTTGGTTTTAAAAGACCGTTGATTATTTTAAAAAGGTTTTCCAAAATTATCCTATTTTAAAAATTTTGGTGGCGACTCCATTTGACTTGATTTTAGGGCGCTACAATTTGGCGACTCCGCTGGGGAAGTGATTGAGAGTCAAGCCCATTTTATTTTTTTATTTAAAAATAATTTGGCTTTACTTTTTATTTTAATTATTGTTTTATTTTATATTCTTATTATGTATTTCTATTGTTTTTTTATTATTTATTTATTCATTTGATTCTTTATTCTTTTAATATTTGTTTCTTTTGTAATCTTCTTAGCAGATGAGGGTTGGGTAGGACCTAGGCCTACAGGTTTGTATGCCCTCTCCACACACTAAGCAGTTACACTACTTACCTCACACACCTATTGGGCCCTACACCCGGGTCTGAGTGTACCTTAGAGAGTGGAAGCTTCTAGCAGTTTCCCTGTAGGGTTTTTGAACCCTCAGAAGTTACTGTGAAGGCTTCACCTAACTGTTACCTATTTAATAATGTTGACCCCTGTGAAACTGTTCGTCACCGGCCGCAAGTGCACGGGTCACGCCAAGTAATAAAGTAGTGAGTAAAGTATCGTTCCCACGAGGATTTGTCCAAAACCCGGTCAAACAATGATTGTCACACTCTTGCCCAATTTGAGTGACACAAATGTTGAGATTAAAAATTAACTAAGAAAATAAACCTATGCTAATTGAAAATAAAACTATAAACAAGTGATTCTCCAACTTCAAGGATAAAATGGGTCCTAAGATTATCTATCCCCCTTGTACTTCTTAAAACTCAATTAACCTCCCCTCAAAGAAGCTCTCAACGAAACCACGTGCTAATCTAGGGTTCATAGAGTACTTGTAAACGCTCTCTCAAGTCAAGAATAAGTATTTAGTTTTATTAATTGCACAATCTCTTGCTACAAGTTTATAAAACCCAATTATCACGCTCCAACCTTAATGTGACTATGCAAGGCTAGCAAGTATATCTCTATCTTACCAACAAAACCATCCATTCGTCATGCAAACTTCCGGTTCTTGCACTACTTTACCCAAGTTCTACACTTAACCTAGCTCTCTCGAGTCATAAATCAAGTGAACCCAACATCTAAATGGTGATCAAGCACTTAGAAGCATTAGGAACAGAGTAAAATAAGCACAGAGATATCATTAATCACAAATTAAGAGGAGGAATCAAGAATCAATACATACAAGGGTTCAAAATAATCCTAGAATCAAAGTCTTTAGCTACTCATGTTCTACAACTCCAAGGGAGCATATATATACAACATTACAAAACAGAACAAGAGAAGAGAATGAAGATGGAAGAGATAAACCAAGAGAGGAAGCCCAAATCTCTTCGAAGCTCCAAGCCCAAGCTAAATCCCCACCAAGCTCCAAGCCCTAGCAGAGCAAAACACCCCCAAGAATGCCCAGAAGTCGAAGAATAATGGCCAAGAACGAAACCCTAGCTTTTATAACCTTTAAAACGCGTCTGTGTTGTCAAAACGTGCAGCAGAACAAGGAGTTCGCCGTGGGTTTCGCCGCGGCGAGCCCAAGGCGAAAAATACCAAAGAGGGTAGAAACAGAGGGAGTTCGCCGTGGGTTTCGCCGCGGCGAAACCCACGGTGAACTGGGACCTATCTATAATTTTGGAATTTCGGGGACCTATCTGTAATTTGGGAAATTCGAAGTCCTTTTCTGTAATTTTTACAATTCGTCCAGAAACTTGTATTTTCCCTTTTTTTTCTTGAAATTTCAGCTTCTGGCCCCAATTTCTCCCCTTTTTAAGTGTTCTTCTTAATCCGGATCCCTTGGTTATTGCATCAAAATATTCCTACAAGATTTACATAAAACAACATAAGAAACTAACTAGAAATATGAGCAAAATCTACACAAATGAACAATGATGTGCAACCAAAATCAAATGAACATTTTCCTATCTTGAGTTTCCAAAATATATCAATGATTGAATAAAACTCAAGGAAAATGTGCTGAAATTACATGAATTCTTGGGAGTTATCAGAAACTTTTGAGTGTTCAAAAGGTCAACTTTATTAAATAGGGTCTTCATCTTTATGATGGGGGCAGTTAGAGGACATATTGCTGTGAGAATTAGAACTACCATAAAACCATTACACATATTAGAGGAAACTATTGACCTACCCATTTAGTTGGAACCTACCTTTCTTAAGATAAATATCGACAGCCTAAGGCTAACCCTAAAATAGGACACGAAGGGCATATATTATTTTCCACCAATTATCTTATCATTCATGCATCCATAATCACTTAACTTCATTTGATATAGGCCTTGGACTTGCTAATTATTTATAAAACCCTTAGCCTTGTTTTGATTTGGGTCATTCACAGCCTAATGGGCACTCCATTGTCCCTATGAGGTAATAGACCTCTGGAGGAAGTGGAATTCTAATGACCATTACCTATATGAAATCTTGAAGCAAATCATTCTAACCCTTTTGGGCTCATGATGCATCATCATAACCATTTAAAACCTTTTGATATGGATATCATTTGATATGGGTCTTGGAATTGATAAATGTTTATAAAACCAATAACCATGTATTGACTTGGGTCATTCATAGGCTAATGAGCACTTCACTATCCCTGTAAGGTAATGGACCTCTGGAGGAAGTGAAATTCTAATAACCTTGAATCATATCAAATCTTGAAGTAAATTACTTCACTACATTTTTGGGCTCATGATGCATTATCATAACTGTTTAAAATATTTGATATATGCTTTGAACATAATAACTATTTGTAAAACCATTAGCCGTGTATTGGTTTGGACCATTCGCAGGCTAATGAATGCTCTAATTTCCCTATGGGGTAATAGACCTCTGGAGGAAGTAAAATCCATTTTCTTAATGTTCATAGCCTATACCAAAATGTAAAAAAAATAGAGCATTTCATACTTCATATAGCATGCATATTTACTAATCCAAAAAGGAACATTCTAATTTTTTTTCCTTATAGGGGCTGACGAGTTATCCAACATTTGTAAAGTTTGGCATAAGGTTAATGGCGCAAGAATTAGGTTTTGATCAAGTTCCCACTGGAAAGGTGTACCAAGGGAAAGGCATTAGTTTATCTACATTGATCGAGCCATTAGATACTTTGAAAGAATTAAGTCGTTTGATTAAGGGACTAGTTGAATGGGGCTTCAGGAATAAGTACGGAAACATCCTTGATTTATTACACATACAAGTACATAGCGACGCCCTCGTGGAACTGGGCCAACATTGGGATGCCTCCCTAAGATGCTTCACCTTTTCGAACTTTCAATTGACACCAACCATCAAAGAATATGGGGCTATACTTAGGATGCCTGTCAAAAGTGACAGCAACATCTATCATTATCAAGGACATGCTCCCTCTCCAGGAGGAATTTCAAAGCTATTAGGGATTCGTACGGAGGAAGTAAAAATTGTATGTCCAGTCCAGGCTGAAGGGATTAGAAGAGCCTACGTGGAAGTCCATTTAGCAAAACTAGCCAACGAAAAAAAAGGGATGCTTTCTGCAGAGTGTTTTCTTTGGTGATTTATGGTACAATCCTTTTTCCTTCATCAATGGGGATAATTGACCTTGGAGCTATTCATATATTCCAAGCAGTGGAGTATCATCAGGTCAACCCAGTGCCGGCAATTTTAGCAAAAACATACATGTCATTATCTCACTGTCACTTAAAAAAGAAGAATGGCCGAATAAGATGCTGCTTGGCGCTACTTGAGACATGGATGTTAAACCATATGTATGGTAAGGAATGTCCCCATAGAACGAAGCATAATGATTACAGTAACCCACTCATGGAATTCAAGTACCTTCAATTAGATAAAAAAGATTGGAGAATGATTTTCTCTCAATTGACGGAAGATTCCGTATTATGGAAAGTAGAATGGTGGTACGAAGAAGAAATCTTCTATCGTTGTGGCGATTTACTTAATGTCCCACTTGTAGGGCCTAGAGGGTGTATCAATTATAATCCCTCGATAGCACTACAACAATTGGCATTCCAACAAAGAGTCCCCTTCAAGGGAGAAGTGCAGCCTTTGCATGTGTTATATGGGGAAGTTAATGCAAAACTTTTGTGTCAAAAAATCAAAGATGCTTGGAGCAAGGTAGCATACAAAGGGAAGACAGAGCTTGGAAAGAGGTTAACATCTGTAACTCCTGACTATAAGGAGTGGCTTAAGAAAAGGATTGAAGGGTTTAACCCTAATTATGCTCCCCCAAACCCACTATTAGGGGGTGACCTTCAAGAAATAAACAAAGAATTGGCAAAACGCCTAGAAGTAAAAGAAAAAGAACTCGAAGAATTGACTGAGCAAGATGTACAAAATAAAAGGAAGATAAGCCGGCTGCAAGACAAATGCTCTACCCTTCAGGAAAAGTTCATAGAGAAGAAACAAAGAAGAAATCAAGAAGAAAGCTTGAAAATCATGAAGCTAGAATAAGAGAATGAAAGCTTAAAGAAAGCCATGCGAGAAAATGAAAGGTAAATGAAGAATAACATAGTTCGATTGATGAAGATGACTAAAGCTAAGGAGTTGCTCGAAATGAAGTTACAAGATGATGGCCCACTAAAAATGTTACAGCATGAGGTCGACACTCTCACTCAAATTCTAGAAGATGAAAAGAATGAGTTAGCTGGAGTAAGAGTAAGCACCGCTAAGACAATTCAAAATCTTGTGAACAAGTTAAACTAAGAAAAGGAGGTTTTGGCAAACTGGGAGCATCTTTACCATAGGCAAACCGTTATGACAGAAGAATGGATAAAAAGATGTAGAGATCTAATCAACTTTGCAAATGACAAAACCCCAGAATTTGCTGGAACATTCAAACTTGTAGAAGGCATGATTATTCCCCTGAATCCACCAGCAGAGATCGTTGAGTTCTTTAACCTATGTACCCAAATTATAGAAGAACTTAAGAATGTAACCAAATTTTAAAGTCATCATGATTGATTAATAAAAGTACTTTTCATTATGTGCTCTTTTTTTCACTCAACCATGCACACTTCTTATCAACGATAAGATCTTAGGCTAGGATGGGATTTAAGGTCTCTCCTATCTATCGAGCAACTCTAATTTTCCTTATGGAATATTAGATTCCCCGAGGAGATTAGAGGGTCCGTACACCGAGATCGAAGGAACTACAATGAGATCTTGGGCAAGAATAGGATTCAAGGTCTTTTCTGTTCAATGATTAACCCTATATCTCCATGTAGAATATTGGATTTTCATAGGAGCCTAAGGGGTGCCTTTCGCTAAAAACCTTATGCCAACACAATATTGGATAACTCATCATGCTCACGAGGATATCAGCAAATAAACTAACATTGTGTCTCTCTCTCTTTTTTCAAAATAGGTGATCCAATATTGCTCCGTCCAAGCATCCTAACCAGGTACCCCCTACGCATTCGTATAACACACGTTCACGCAGCCGTCAAATAGCTACTAATTCGAATGAAACTGAGTCTTCTCAAAATGATCGATTGTCTCATTTGGAATCACAAATAGCGGCTCTGAAAGAGATGATATCTACTTTGGCTTTGACCCTCAATACTAAGAAAGGTGGGAAAGAGCTTGAAACATTGGAAGTGGTATAGACAAGCAAGACAGAAAGCCTTGAGAAAGAAAAGTCACCAAAGACATCCCCAACAACTTCGAGGATAAACCTCTTGAAGATTCTCCATATACCATCTCAGTAACTGGGAAGAAAGAAGAATGGAAAGAAGAAATTGTTGAAATGAAAGACCAATTAAAGGCTCTTCAGGGATCAAGCACTTGGAGCTCACTTGATCTGAAGGAATTATGCTTGGCTCCAAGTGTCACAATCCCTAAAAAGTTCAAAATGCCGGATTTTGACAAATACAATGGCACAGGAAATCCTATATACCACCTCAAATCTTATTGCACCAAGATGTTGGTATGGTACCAAGATGAAAATTTCTTACTCTTATTCTTCCATGAGAGCCTGAAAGGACCCGCCTTAGAGTGGTACATGCAGTTAGATCAGACCAAGACTAAAAAGTGGAGGGAATTAGTTGACGCATTCATTAAGCAGTACAAGTTTAACCTCGACATTGCTCCTACTAGGAAGCAACTGAAGGCTATGAGCAAGAAAACTATCGAGACATTCAAGGATTATGTTCAACCCCCTCTTATCCAATCCGAGTTATGTTCTTACTTCATTCGTACCTTGCAAGATCCTTACTATAGATATATGGTTGGAACACATGACACATATTTCTCTAGTTTGATCGAGATCGATGAAAGGATTAACGCAGATGTGCGAGAAGGGAGAATTTCTAGTCAAAATGAGATAAGAAGGAGCCAAAACAGGAAGAAGAAAGAAGGTGATGTAAGCTTTGTCCAATCTACAGGACAATCCCAAGCGATACCTCTAGTTCCACTCAAAATGGAGGGGATTTAGGCAAACGAGGAATAAGTCATGCAAACAAGGGCAAGCTGGAGGACAAAGGAATTGGCAGCAAAAGGATAATCGACAGTGGCCAGACTTCAGCATGACTAATGCAGAATTATACCAACAACTCCTGGAAGCTCGAGTGCTAGGGCCACGCCCCTACAAACAACCTCAACAACCTTACCCAGCTTAGTATGACTCAAATGCTCAACACGAATATCACATGGGGGCCATAGGACATTCGATAGAAGATTGTGTTACATTCAAAAGGAATGTGTTGGATTTGGTGGATACTAACCATATCCAATTAAAGAAAAGCGATGGCTCAACCATCAAGACTAATCCTTTGCTAACACACGAGGGGCAAGTGAATGCCATTGAGGAAGTTTTCTCAAAGGATCGTGCAACCATTGAGCAAGCTCTTTATGATAATGAGATAGTAATCGTTGAAAAGGAACCTGTTGAGTTGGTGATCAAAGAACCAAAAGTCAATACCAACGTCGTTCCTTTCACCATTACGACACAGCTTCAACAACCTGCAGTGACCATCAAGATACCTACTCCTTTCCCATATCAGAGTAGTCATGTTGTACCATGGAGATATAAAGGTGTTATTGAAAATCCATCTGGTCAAGTTATGGAAGCCGAGACTAGTAAAGGAGTAATGGCTGGAGTCACACGGAGTGGAAAAGCTTACTTACCACCGGATGTCAGACACTTGAAGAAAGGAAAGCATGTTTATGGTGAGATCCCATCTAATCAAAAAGAGGTTGATAGGAGTGATGAGGAATTCCTTCAAACAATGAAGCAAAGTGATTACAGTGTGGTAGATCAACTGAACAAAACTCCTGCAAAGATCTCGATCCTAGCTTTGATATTGAACTTTGAACCACATCGTAGAGCACTGCAAAAAGCCCTAGATGAAGCATATGTGCAGTCCAGCGCCACCCCAGAGAAAGTAGCAAGCATTATGAATATTGCAAAAACATTATCAACCATATCCTTCTCCGAGGAAGAAATCACTCAATCTACTACAGATCAGCATAAAGCCATGAATATCACTCTCAAATGCAAGGGTTTCATTGTGGCTAAGGTACTGATAGATGCAGATCAGCATTAAATGTCCTTCCACTATCTACATTTGAACTTTTATCAATAGACAAGTCAGAAGTTAAAGATAGTGACATGATGGTCAGAGGATTTGACGGAACCCGAAGGGATGTGCTAGGCACGGTGCACTTACCTTTACAAATTGGGCCAACCATGTTCATAGTAGATTTCCAACTCATGAACGTTAATTCATCATACTCAATGTTGTTAGGTAGGCCATGGATACACTCAGCTGGAGCTGTGCCTTCCACCTTACACAATAGGGTAAAATTTGTTAATGATGGAAGGATTTTCATAGTTAAAGGAGAAGAAGAAATCATGGTGAGCAAGCTAAGCTCTCTTCCATACATCGAGGCTACCGAACATGATCGTGGGCAGTGTTCCAAGGCTTCGAGGTTGAAGGGCCCAAAGAGTATAAGAATGTTCACGCCGTAGTGACAAGGATAATGGTAAAAAATGGGTTTGAGTTCGAGAAGGGACTAGGTGCTCGCCTTCAAGGCATCAAGTCTCTGATAAGCTTGTTTGAAAACCACAAACGTCAAGGGTTAGGATATGAGCCCACATTAGAGAGACAGTTGAATGAACAAGCAAGTTTGAAGGCCAAAGTAAAAGATGGGAGCCTGGAGATTCCCCACATCAACAAGACATTTCAAAGGCCTGCTGAAGTCTTAAACAAACCAACTATGGCAATGGTCTCTACGATAAATGAAAAGACATGCAAGTGGATCACAACTGATGATTTGGGAGAAGCGTTGGAAAATTGGGAGTTTGAGGACAACCTCGGTTTTATTACCTTAGAGTAACTTGTTTAGTTAAAAGTTGTACTTTCATGCTTTATGCGCCATTTGGCAAACTCTTATATGAATCATGAATAAAAAATTTTATGCGAATAAAAATCATTTTCTTCTTACATCCATTCATTTTGTCTTTCTTTTCATTCGTGGTTCATTTTTCACCCTCCAGGAAACCAATTTCCTCGGAACTCTTGTCCAACACAGAGATTCCAGAGCCCTTGGAAGATGATTTGCTTGTTACCATTGATATGCATGATTACGAGAGTAATAGCAATGAGATAATCCAATCATACACAAAGCTCCTTGAATCTAAGGATAATCGAATGTGTCCACATGAAGATGTAATTGAAATAATAAATATGGGCAATGAAGAAGAAAAGAAAGAATTAAAGATAGTGGATAACCCTAAAAGAGAGCAGATGGTGGAACTCTTTAAAGAGTTCATGGATGTCTTCGCATGGTCTTATCAAGACATGCCTGGTCTTGACCCGAAAATTGCCTCTCATAAGATCCCTTTGTTCCCAGGTATCAAGCCTAAAAAGCAAAAATTAATAAGGCTCACTTCAGACATGTCTCTAGTGGTTAGAGATGAGGTGATGAAACAATTAGAGGCTGGCTTCTTAGAGGTAGCAAAATACCCTCAATGGATAGCAAACATGGTTCTTGTCCCAAAGAAAAATGGCAAAATCAGAATGTGTGTTGATTATCGAGATCTGAATAAGGCTAGCCCAAAAGATGACTTTCCATTACCACATATCGATGTCTTAGTCGATAATACTGCTCGTAGCTATAGGTACTCCTTCATGGATGGGTACTCAAGATATAACCAAATCACTATGGATGAAGAAGATAAAGAGAAAACCACCTTTATCACCCAATGGGGAACTTATTGTTATCGTGTGATGCCCTTTGGATTAAAAAATGCTAGGGCAACTTACCAGCGGGCTATGGTGGCACTCTTTCATGATATGATGCACAAGGAGCTTGAAGTATATATATGTGGATGATATGGTAGCTAAATCTGCAAAAGGAGAAAGCCATGTCGCAGTATTGAGAAAGTTGTTTGAAAGGTTACGCAAGTACAAGTTGCGGTTAAATCCTAGCAAATGCGTCTTTGGGGCTTTATCTGGAAAATTGCTTGGCTTCATTGTAAGTCAGAAAGGGATTACAGTTTATCCTGATAAGGTAAAAGTTATTAGAGAAATGCCTCCACCACAAACAGAAAAGGAAGTCTTAAGCTTTTTAGGGCGATTAAATTATATTGCTCGGTTCATTGCCAATTTGACTGCAACGTGTGAGCCCTTGTTTAAACTTTTGAAGAAAGATTGCACGAAAAGGTGGAATGAAAATTGCCAACAGGCATTTGATAAAATCAAAGATTACTTATTAAACCCCCCAATTCTAATTCCACCTACACCAGGGCGACCGTTGATACTCTACCTAACAATACAATCCAATTCTATGGGTGCTATTGATAAATCCTTGGATTTGTATGCTTTTGTATGCTTAAATTGAGGTAATTAACATAATTGAGATGCAATATTGGTCCATAAGTGTTTAAATAATAATATAGATCCTTAAGTTAAAGTAGCATGAAAATAGGATTAAATTGTCATAATTGAAGATTAATTAGCATTAATTGATTTTTAGGGCTCTTTGATTCTTGTTTGTTGCATTTTTACTTGTAGGGCTATCTGAGGACCAAATATGAAGGATCCAATATGAGAAGAAGCAATAAAAATGGGGCTAGAAGCTTAAATTTCAGGAAAAAAGGTCAAAATACAAGTTCTGGACAAATTGTGAAAATTACAGAAAAGGACCCTGAAATTTCAAAATTACAGAAAGGTCCCTCGCCG
This sequence comes from Mimosa bimucronata, assembly GCA_037074515.1. Classification (NCBI taxonomy): domain Eukaryota; kingdom Viridiplantae; phylum Streptophyta; class Magnoliopsida; order Fabales; family Fabaceae; genus Mimosa; species Mimosa bimucronata. The sequence goes on from CM073441.1 coordinate 25,765,696, forward strand.
TGGCACCCCACAGCGAGGGTCCGAGATTTTTCTTTGCTTCTGGCCTTCGCCGTGGCACCCCACAGCGGGGACCACGGTGAGGCCCCAATTCTGCAGAACTGAAGCTGTCATTTTGGGCCAAACCGGGTCCAATTCACTTACCCACTTCTTGACCCGACTTAGAGGGTATTAGACATGAAATTTGGGAGCCTTAGGTCAGATTTTGGTCACCCACAACACACAAAAACCCTAATCCTCTCAACTCTCATCTCATCTTCATCTTCCACCCTCTTCTCCACCCAACATCCATGGCTTCCACCCTTTCTTCCACCTTGGTTGATGCTTCCCCTATGAAGAGCAGCAGCTAAGCCCGTTTATTCTTAGTGATGGAGCTCAAGGGAGGAGCTTGAAGCTACAAAGGGGAGTTTTGTTCCCCACTCTCTCTTCCTCTTGTGTATTACAATTTTTCTAGGGCTCTAGAGTTGTTTTATGCATCTAGATGTAATTTTATCTTATATCTTTGTATGAGAGTGGTAGAAACAACCTATCTTGTTTATTTTCTTTGTATGGATGCTTGACATTGAACTTATTCACTTGAGAATATTTTATTTGTATGAGTTCATCATTTAATATATGTTTTCTTGTTAAAATCTTGTGCTAAATGAGGGTTCTTGTTTAGTGGATCATGGTTCAAGTATTTGTGTTTAGAAATTGGCAAGTAAATCTACTATTGCTTGAGTGACATTGGACTTCAACCTATTGGGTTCAAGTTATTGGATGGATTTCCACCAATAAATTGGAATTAATAGGTTAATTTGGCTGCAATTCGGGGTTCCGGTTGTAGGACTAATATGCCCTTGTGATTAGTAGATTTAATTGGGTCAAGTGCTTAATCAACTTAGGTTAAGTTAATTAACATGCAGGGTTCCGGCATTAGTTAAATTAATTTAAGCCTAGCCTAGAGGGGTTCCTCTAGGGTTCTTTAGGAAATTGGCCATTTTTCAACTCCCAAAAATTTTAAGAAGCAATGATTCCCGAAGGTTCCATTTACTAAGAATAACCATCCCTTTTAATCCAAATCTCCTGTTTAAATCCAATCTCAATTCTTCTTTGAACATACGACACTTTTCATACAAACTTCTACATCTTAAAATCAAATACAAAATGTTTTCTCGTCCAATTAGTTTCGCATATAGCTATTAGGTAGTCATTTACACTAAGGCTCCTTGAGACCGATACTCAAGGATAGCTTCCACTACCCCTTGGGTCTTAAATTCTTGGAGAGCATATCTGAGGCGGCACTACACCGATTTCTTCCCATTTCGGTGCTCTTCAGCTATGTTGGGACAGCTTGATACATCTGGGAAAAGAGAGCATGCAGTCTATTTCCTCAGCAAGAAGTTTAATGATTGCGAATCACGCTATCAGGTAATCGAGCGAACATGTTGTGGTCTAGTTTGGGCTACAAGAAGGCTGAGACAATACATGCTCTATTACACTAGCTACGTGATTTCAAGGATGAACCCACTCAAATACATCTTCGAGAGCCCACATGTGGCGGGCAGAGTTTCCAAGTGGCAAGTAATATTGTCTGAATATGATATACAATATGTCACTCAAAAATCAATCAAAGGGAGCACGATAGCTAATCATTTGGCTGAAAATCCCATTGACGGATACCAAGCATTTGATTTTCAATTCCCAGATGAAAACATATGTGCTACAGAAGAGAATCAAGATGAAATAAGTAGTCCAGATGAATGGGAGATGTATTTTGACGGTGCGACAAACATGCATGGGAATGGCGTTGGGACAGTAATCATATCTCCAGATGGAAAACAATTCCCGATTGCTGTGAAATTAACATTCGATTACACTAACAACATGGCAGAATACGAAGCTTGTATTAACGGCCTTCAAGCCACCATTGATCTTAGCATAAAGAATCTTGAGGTCTTTGGTAACTCAGCTCTTATAATCCATCAAGTGACTGGAGAATGGTGAACTAAAGATCCAAAGTTGATCCCGTACCAAGAATACCTAACAGAATTGATTAAGCAATTTGAAACAATTAGCTTTCATTATATGTCAAGAGACAAAAATTGCTTTGCTGATGCTTTAGCTACTTTGGCTGCCATGATCCAACTAGACTGCGGAGTTTGTGTTCAACCTATTTAGATTGAAACGAGAAGGTCTCATGCATTCTACCTCAACATTAACAACGAGGCCGATAAGCGCCCTTGGTACCAAGATATCAAGTTATATATGGAAGGTGGTATCTATCCACCTGATTCCACGCAAAATGAGAAAAAGACCCTTTGACGAATGGCTTTAGGTTTCTTTATTAGTAATGACATCCTATACAAAAGGAGTTTTGATGGGACCTTATTACGTTGTTTGGGTGAGAATGAAGCACGTAAGGTTTTGGCAGAAATCCATGAAGGCATATGTGGTACACACGCAAATGGTCACACCCTAACAGATAAGTACAAAGATGTGGTTATTATTGGATGACGATGGAGAAGGACTGCATCAACTATGTTAGAAGATGCCATAAATGCCAGATTTACTCTAACAAGATTAATGCTCCCCCAACTCAGATGCATAGTCTTGTATCTCCATAGCCGTTCTCTATGTGGGGCATTGATGTTATTAGGCCAATTAACCCGAAAGCTTCGAATGGGCATCGGTTCATTCTGGTTGCCATCGATTATTTCACTAAGTGGGTAGAGGCCAATTCCTTTGCCAGTATAACTCAAAAAGTCTTCATCAAATTCTTGAAGACTAATATCATTTGTCGATATGGGTTGCCAGAAAGAATCATCACTGACAATGCACCAAACCTCAATGGGGCAATAGTAAAAGATTTATGTGATCAATTTAAGATCAAGCATCACAATTCAGCACCATACAGGCCGCAAATGAATGGCGCAGTAGAGGCTGCTAATAAGAACATCAAGAAAATAATTGGAAAGATGACCGTCACTTACAAAGATTGGCATGAAATGCTTCCTTATGCATTACACGGATATCGTACCACCATACGTACCTCAACTGGGGCAACACCTTATTCCTTAGTTTATGGGATGGAAGCCGTCGCTCCAATTGAGGTAGATATTCCATCATTGAGGATATTGGTTGAATCAGACTTAGATGAAAGCGAATGGATACGCTCTCGATTTGAGCAATTAAACATGATTGAAGAAAAGAGACTTACTGTGATGTGCCATGAACAACTGTATCAAGCTAGGATGGCAAAAGCTTTCAATAAAAGGATGCGACCCAAGGAATTCAAAGTAGGGGACCTGGTTCTGAAGAAAATATTGCCTAATCAAGAAGACAATAGAGGCAAGTGGGCCCCAAACTACGAAGGCCCATATATTGTTAAAAATGCTTTCTCTGGAGGAGAGCATTGATCTTGACGGACCTCGAAGGCCAAGAATTGCCAAAGACCATCAATGCGGATGCGGTAAAAAAATATTATGCCTAAAATAGGGGCATAAAAGGGTGGCTTAGAAAAGCTATTTTAAAAAAAAGATAGAAAAGCTCGCTGAGTTGAAAACCCAGAAGGGCGGCTCAGGCAAAAATTAGAGCAATAAAAGAAAAAACAAGGAGCTCGTTGAGTTGAAAACCCGAAAGGGCGGCTCAGGCAAAAATTAGAGCAATAACAAAAAGGAGTTCGTTGAGTTGAAAACCTGAAAGGGCGGCTCAAGCAAAAATTAGAGCAAAAAAGGGACTTCCTTAGGTTGAAAACCCATAAGGGCGGCCTACAAAGACAGAATGCTATCAGATTAGCAGACATGCCCCATATTGGACAAGCTTACTTGGGTTGGCTCCTTTATCACTCAGTGAAAGTACATATCTCTAGTAACAAGGCAAGACACTTAAATGGGCTACAAGGAATTGAAAGCAAAGGACCTCTCATAAGCTTCTTTTGTCGACCTACGAACAACTTCATTCAGCTTTTAATCTAAGAGGACCATTTCTTTGAAATGGATCCTCATCTACACACACTCTCTCTCATTCTTCTCATTCGCATTCTAGAATTAATTCATGATTTGTATAAGAGCAATTTTTTTAATAAAAATGCAACTTTTTCTAGAAAAAGAACTCATGGCAATATACCCTATGCCCTCTACTCCTAATTACCTTGTGCAATTTCAGGATTGTTAATAGGGGCCACAGTTTGAACTCTGATACAAGGCTTGGAAAGCTGATATTGCACCTAAGTTCCCAAGAGTACGGTAACTTTATGGATCTTATATTACTTCTCTTGACATTTCACCAGACGATGCAAGAAAAAGGGGTTCCTGGTTAGGCGGTTGGACAAAGAGGACGCAATAACACCTATCAGCTAATTACTTATGCTATTTATCAATTTCAAAAGCATTCCATCGTCACTAACACCACCCTCCTCAGGGTTTCATCTCATCATGATCATCATTGTCATCATCTCCATTGGCATCCCATAATTAGCATCATAAGCATTAATGGGTGGGGATCGTAAATTTATTAGTAAACATCTCCCTTTTAAAGCCCTGTATCGGTAGGCACCCTCAAAGCCCAGTAACGGCTGGCACCCTTTTAAAGCCCTGTATCGGCAGGTACCCTCAAAGCCCAGTAACGGCTAGTACCCTTTTTAAAGCCCTGTATCGGCAGGCACCCTCAAAGCCCAGTAGTGGCTGACACCCTTTTAAAGCCCTGTATCGGCAAGCACCCTTAAAGCCCAATAACGGCTGGCACCTTTTTAAAGCCCTGTACCAGTAGGCACCATCAAAGCCCAGTAACGGCTGGTACCTTTTAAAGCCTTGTATCGGTATGCACCCTGAAAGCCCTGTATCGACAGGCACCTCAAAGCCCAGTAATGGCTGGCACCCCTTTAAAGCCCTGTATCGGCAGGCACCATCAAAGCCCAGTAACGGTTGGCACCTTTTAAAGCCCAATACCGGTAGGCACAATTCTTTTCAAAGCCAATAACGGCTGGCACAATTCTTTTAAAGCCCTGTATTGGCAGGCACACTTCTTTTCAAAAGCCCTGTATCGGCAAGCACAATTCTTTTTAAAGTCCAGTAACAGCTGGCACAATTCTTTCAAAGCCCAGTTCCGCTGGCCTCCTTTTTCAAGCCCTGCTTTACAGTTATCATTCTTTGAAAGCCCAGTCCTAACTGGCACTATTCTTTAGAGTCATGTTTTACCACCCAGCTATTTGGTTTCCCCCTCACATTCTCTGCTATGAATCAAGTAAAGAGGGGCAGGGGCACTGTATTTTGCCTATGCCCTCTTTTTGTTTGTGGGGATCCTTTGTAGTGTCTTCTTGCGTCTCGTGTCGAGCCGGACAAAATAAGTGTTCTTAGCTTTACTTGATTCATAGACGAGAAGCTCACTCCTCTCAACTACGAACAAGTAAAGAGGGGCAACTGTAAACACCATATTTTGTCCGGACCCCATACTCAAAAAAACAAAATAAATAAATAAGATCTCTTGACACTTTCTTGCAATTTAGGCTAGCATTAGTTCAATTGTAGGAAAAGTCAAATGTGTTAATTGGCCACCAAGTCAAGAAATAAATGTTGATCAACTATCAAATAAAAAATAAAAAAATAATAATAAATAAATTTAAAAAAAAGATCCAAAAAAATGCATGTTGATTGCAACCTTATTAGGAATTTTTGTTTTCTTGAAAAAGGGGTTGGGAACAAAAAGGGAATGATTGAGTGTGCAATCTTAATATATTGAATAAGTGCTCATGTGGGCATTTAACCGAAAATTCAAAAAAGAAAAAAAAAGAACAATTTGAATATGATGTGGAAGTATTTCAACGGAAAAAACAATTAAATGAAAATGGGAATAATCCCAATGGAAATTGATGAACAAAACGGAAAAAGGAAACAATTCAAAGATGATGATTGATTCAATGTGATTGCCTGCATGGAAATTGAAGAAAAAATAATAAAAAATTTAAATGACAACAATAATAAAATAAATTGTAATAAATGAGGCAAACCCTAGTGGTGCCTATATAAATGAGATTAAGAGGGCTCAAGAAGAGGACACTTTTTGGACATCGGAGAGAGGGTAGAAAAAGGAGAGGCAGAATTTTGAGAAGAGAAAAGTAGAGAGAAATTCTATTTTGGGGAGAGAAAAGTAGAGAGAAATTCTATTTTGGGGAGGGAAAAGTAGAGAGAAATTCTTCAGGAGAACGGATTCCAGGTATAGAGATTTAATCTTGGTGCATAATCCTCTCATTCTCTGGTTGGGTAGAGTACCAAATAAGCTACTACTTCTTTTATGTATCACAACCTAAATCTCTTATTGCTTAAGCCAATGAACATCTCCAAACTTGAGATGGAGGCAAATTGTCGTGAACATTAGGGCACATTTCTATATTTTTTTTAGTGCTCACTAAAATATTTCGTGCTATGATCCTCTGCCATTTTATGTGATTATTGATTTGAATTTGTTTTCCTCTTGAATTGACCACATGAAGAATGTAAATACGATGCTTGTTTTGATAAACATTTTTTTGATCCTTAGCTTTACTATGTGGTTCCTACGCTCTTTTCTTTTAGCACTAAGCTATCTTCAAAAATCCTTTTTTTATAAAGAATAGTTGATTTCACAAAATAAAAAATACAAACCAATAAAAATCTGTTTTTTTAATAAATTTAATGAATATTTTCCTAAAAAACACAAACCAATTGACACACATTTCTACCTCGAACTACATGGGCTTTGATCCCGTAAGGGCACGTAGGCCCTAGGTTAAATCCTAAGTCAAGTCCAACTACGTAAATATATTTTTTTATGAATATATATTTTTTTGGGTAATTAAAAAATAATTAAGCCATAATTATTTTTAAGTAATTAACTTAGGGTAACCGTTCTTATGAACGGGTGCTGTGGGATGCCTAACACCTTCCCCATGCATAATTGACTCCCGAACCCTGCTTGGTTTTAAAAGACCGTTGATTATTTTAAAAAGGTTTTCCAAAATTATCCTATTTTAAAAATTTTGGTGACGACTCCATTTGACTTGATTTTAGGGCTCTACAGGAGGGATGATCATATGTAGAAGACAACATCCTACCTTCCTGCCACAGACCACAACATTGTACGTAAGTTCTCGGTGGCTGTGAGCATGATGAAAGTCCTAGAAAGAAGCTATTACCCTCACACAGATAGCCTAGAAGTCACTGGTATCGTTGACTTCATCGAAAGAAGATACATACCAAGAAGCCATAACAAAGTTGTCTATATTATATGGTAAGGAAGGAGGGAGAACAGTGGCGGTGTTGAATCATGTTACCGAGGCTGATTGAGATACTTATACAATGCAATCTAGGGTAAACTTCATTTTGTCAAACCATGGCCATTAATGCTGGTCCAATCAAATCATGTTATGCCTCTTTGGGTCTTAGACCGCCACATGTTAGGAGAATATAACAGCCTCTTGACATGATATATTCTAATGCATGAGACTTTGGGAAGTGACAAAACTATATTCATGAGGTATTGAATGAACGCATAGTGCGCAAGGGATACAAGTTTTAGATCCATTATGGGGTAATGCAATGGAAGTTGGTTGGGAAGATGTAAATAAGCATGTAAGCATTTATGATCTTGTTGGGGTAGATAGTTGACTAAGCTTAACTGATACTGCCATTTTGTGAAGCCAATAGTCAAAAAACATTTGTGCCACATAAGCTATACTGTGGACCAATAAGAAATAGGCTACGAGATTTAGTAGTAGATATATATTTGATGCCTGCACAATTGCTTGACAATTGCAAAAAGGGGTTTCCACGTCACTTATTTTTGGGTTTTCACGTCACTTTTTCAAGTGACGTTAATACATGTGACATGGAAAATAGACTTTTAACGTCCCCAAAATATGTGACATGGAATGTTAGAGTTTCCACGTCACATATTAGATAATAAGTGACATGAAAAGTCCGGGCCGGACTTTTCATGTCACTTATTATCTAATAAGTGATGTGAAAAGTCTGGAAAGCTCAGCTAGACTTTTCATGTCACATATTAACTAATAAGTGACGTGAAAAGTCCAATTTTTTTGAAAAAAAATAGGGATATTTTTTGTATTAGAATCATTCACAAATCCAAAAATAACCCCTACATGAACATTTGAATTATAAAATAGGGGCAAAATTTTGGATTGAAATCACCCACAATCCAAAAAAATGCCCTTATATAAACATTTGAAGTAAAATAGGATATTTATTAGTCACAACTGTGAAACAACAACATAAGAAATATACTTGGTAATCAATTATAACATCTAACTTAAAAAAAAATCCTTAGCCTCTTTGACAAAAAAACAAAGAATAATGCCGATTTGTAATATTGACTTCATCAATATCATGAGAATTATACATGCTTACTTTAAAGAATGATATTGACATGTTGCACTATGCATACAATCAATATCAACAGAACTAAAAACAGAAAAATCACAAGTACAAATCAAGCAACACACATAATTTGCACATCACATCCTAACTTATCGAATAGGAGAGGAACATTCAAGAGACAAGTTTCCCAATCAACAGACCAGTAAATTTTGAGGCTTTATGTCTCTTTGACATACTCCTATATTGTTGTGAATGTAAGCAAGTGCTCTCAATATCTATTAACAAAAGTAAGAGTCATGAGAATCAATCACATGAGAACATACTTGGTAGGGTAAACAAAATTGAAGGCATAAACATGCAGCACACAGAAACATACCTAGTAGAAGTAAAGCTTCACATATATCAACGGCATCCTTTGGTTCATTTTATTGTAGTGTCTAATCACCCGATGGACAGTCTCAAGAACATAATCAAGTACCAAGTTAAGATACATCTTATAAAATATTAGGGAGAGAGAAAAGGAAACAAATAGCTTTCCAAAAGACCATACAAGCAATTAAAAATATACCTGCTTTGGCTGGCCATTTTTACCACCAATGGTGGTCACAATTATATGTCCTGTTTCAGTCCCATTTCCATCTACAACAGTTGCCTCCATTTCCTGTATTATATTTCACAAGTTTCAACATATATCAAGGGTGTGTAAAAGGAGATGCAAAGAAGAAATGCAGATAGAGGAAGGTAACACAGGGGTTTTTTTACCTTGTCATCTCTAATTTTCATGTCATTCATCTCGTCAGGCAACTTGTTAATGCCAACTGTATCTGTAGATTCAGCCACCATCGTAAAGAGTAGATCTTACACCCTACAAAGGATAATTAACTTATAAGAGCAGCCTTAGGATTGAGTAACAAATTGATCTTTCAAGACCACTAACAAAAAGGTTTACCTGCAAGACCGTTACATAGAAATAACTGGTAATCCCAACTTTCAAGAAATAATGAGTTTAGCAGTGCACTTCTTAAGTGGGGATGATACCGACGCATACATACACAGATAAAGGCATAAATAAACTAGCTTTCGTACTGAGCATCCCAAGTTTCTCATGCCAAACCAAAGAAAGAAAATTAACTAGAGAGCATAAAGCGATTTCTATCATTTGGGAGGGAGACTATCTTCCAAAACAAGACCTGGATTCTCTCCAGGTGGACCCATACAATTTGTGGATCTAACAGAGCACCAAAGACCTAGATTTAACACGGTTTAGCAATGAATATCGTGTGAGAAAAACACCATACAATCAGCGTAGAGCACCCCATCTAGTGTGGCGAAAGAAGTGTAGCAGTGGCATATTACTCTTAGGACAAAAAAGGTATAATCAACGGAAGGTATACTCAAACGAATTGACAAAACCCTAGATACATCTTAGCTAAACCCCATCAAAATAAGCACTAGCAAAATCTATCAAGGAATTCAAAACAAATCTAGCCTAAATACTAAATTACCGACAAGAATAATTCCAAACAAAACCAAAAGAATCACGATTCAGAGAAAAAGCAAACCCTACTTGGATCCTGGCGAGGACACCTTTCTTTTGATCACAGCAAAATATGCTAGCTTTGGTGATTCACTACAATTCCCAAATTTCTCAGCAGAAAGTGGAAGAGTAGGGAAAAGACAAGTCAAGGAGAACGGCGACCGACGAGCGTGGAGTCACGGCGACTAGTGACGACAAGAGAGTACGACAATGGAGCAAAAGGCTAAGGCTGAAGGAGAACTGGTTCGACGGTGGCTTGGGTGGCTGACGGCGAAGAGACAGGCTGCCCTCGTTCTTCGGCTTCGCTTCCTTCTACTTGCAGTGATGTAAGAGGGCTTCGCTTCCTCGAAGATGGGCAAGACGGCGAAGTCGCTGAGGAATGTGGTTGAGGGACGATGGAAGATGGGCGGTGAGTTGGGGTATTCGGATGGGGACGAAGAACGATTAAACAAGGGCAAGGTTAGGGTTTGGGGGTAGAGAGGGAGAGGAGGAAGTGATGGCTTCATTAGACAAATTAGGTATTTAATATGAAGGCTTCATTAGTAAATAAAATGTGCTTTATTATAGATCTTAATTAAGAAAAGCATGCTTTTAGAATATTTTTAACTGAGTAAATGGTTTGGACCGAATTATATGTTTTAAAAGTGGATGGGATATCTATATGATTAAGGAAAAATATAAGGTATGTCAGAGTATTTTATTCTAAAACATAATATTTCTATACAAACCAGATGTGCGGAATAGCATGATTATGGGAATCAAAACACACACTGCAAAAATATTAAGAACTTGTCACGTACTCCCTCCAGTCCTTTATTATAAGAGCACGACCGCCAAATTGTGCTTCTTAAGAAAATTGTTAAAAGTTAGTTGAAAAATATATATGGGTATATATATGTCTTGGATAAAACTTTTTTTCCAATATCACCTTTATTTATGGGAGACTATAGAGAGAGAGATATATATATATATATGGGCATTAATGAGTATGAAAAAGAGTTATGATAAAATGGGAAAAATTGCATTAAATGATGGAAACAAGGTTGTCAACCTTGTGAGTTTAAGTAAACTCGTTATGAGAATATAAAATCGGATCGTAAACTCGTAAGAGTTTACTTTTATTAATTAATATGTATTTATAGTATATAATTAAATAATAAATACAAAAAATAACAATTATTTCGCTTAAATATGAATAATTAAATTGAATATATCAACATTCATCTTTTATCAAACTCAATAAAGAAATTTCTATAAAATTTATATATAAATTCATTGAATATAGTCAAATAAAAATAATTAACATGAGATTTAAGAGTAAGTTAACAAAATTATTTCTTAAAAGTATAAACGTAAAAACGGTAAACTCGGTGTGTAAACTCGTGAGTTTCATCAAGTTTATACCTAGTACGAATTTAAATGACTTGTGACACGTTTTAGATAAGTATAACCGTAAAAACAGTAAAATCGGAGAGTCAACTCATAAGTTTGATAACAATGGATGTGACAACAAATGTGGACTCTTATATTTTGAATAAAAAACAATTCAAAATTAGGCTTGTTATAATAAGAAACGGAGAGAGTAATACAGATTCAATCAGTCCGCAACAACAAAACTACCAATATCCATATATATATATATATATATAGAGAGAGAGACAAAAGTAATATGGTTGTGATAGACTGACCCATACTACCATTAAGTTTTTTTTTTGGGCCTGATGCTACCATTAAGTTGAGCATACTAGTCTATGTTATAAGGATTCTGAACAAAATATTAGGAATCACTCATAACAACTTCTGGCAGTTGGCGGTGGAACAATTTCAGAGATGCGCTCTCATTTGCTAACCTTGTGAATGCCAAAATCTGAACAAATTGAGCTTTGAAGTGAACTTTTGCTGCAATTGCCAAATTTGTGACACATGTTTCTCCTTCAAAAGGAAACAGTATTATTATGACATATATAATAAAATAATTATCTGACTGAAATACACAATAAAGTATCGATACATAAATACACACAAGAATGAGGGGATCTATATATTCTAACAGAGGGAGTCTTATAAAATTAACTTCAATATGTTAAATTGGGTTGCATGGATGGTTAATGATCATAAATTTATTTATATAAAATGGTTTGCTAACTATTGTTATGCGGAGCTGAGGGAGTACGCTCATAATAAATATTAAATTTTTTTTGGAAAATTTAATGCAGTTAAAAGGAAGAATTATTTGTGGTGTGACATGAAATATAATTTTTTTGCGGTTTAACATAAATTGTTATTAGTTTTATTTACACGAATTGTTTTATATTTTTCATTTTATTCCTAGATTAATCTTAAGTGTGTTGCACGGGGTGAATAATAATACTTGATTATAATCAAAATACTAAATGAACAAATTCGGTGGTTTTTTATTTCGTTATAAAGGAAGTTTTTTCTTATATATTTAATACAGTTATTACATACCATACAGAGCATAAGGGTTAGTTCCATAACGATGATATTGAAAAGATCTGGAGCGTTGAAGTGAAATTTGATATTACTCTAACACATGTCAAGCATATAAATACAATAACTTGCATAAAGCATGTTTTTTAATAATGTTTGTTATAATTTCAACTGATAATTTCAAACCTCTTCATCTTATCTTTCAAATTCAGGTAAAAAAAAAAAAAAAAACTTATCTTTCAAATTTATAACTTTAAATTTAATTTTAACTTTAACATATGATGTAAAGCGATATAATAAATTTATAATTACAAATTAAAAATTAAATTTGTTGTCATGCGAAGTGATTATTTCTATCAAAACTGCTCATTCCAAATTTATAACTTTGACTGCCAGATTGGTGACATCATGCACCAGACAATACAGCCCTACGTATAACATATTCCTATGATTCTATTTATAAGGTATTTTTAACACATTTCTATAAACTAAAAAAATGTTAAATCTCATTAATTCTACTTTAAAATTTTACAACATTTCAACTTTACCCCTATTTAATATCTACTTTATCATATGAGAATAAAGTCAACACATAATAAATGAAAGATAAATTTGTACATTCACACACAAAATTAAATGGCATGCCCTATAAATAAAACCAAACAAAATATTCTCTCTACCCTATAAATAGAACAAGAAGAGTACTCAATCTGATCCTTATTATAAAACACAAACTAACAAATTTTTTTATCCTTGCAATTTCCCAATTTGCTATTATATTATACTGATTTGTGTGTTCATGCACTTAAGTGAAAGTATTATTTGCAAATTCATTTGATTTATTTGAATAGTCCAATATCCAATGGCAAAAGAGATCATCTTATATGAAGTATTTTTGTTTCCCAAGGTAAGAAGGTAAGATTTGATTGGGAATATTTAAGGTCTTCTTCTATTGATAAGAATGATATCTCACCATATTGTAAGATGAATCCACAAATTGGAATGGCTAATGGGCTCAGTACCATGATACATGAATAGCCCATGGGCATAAAATGTTCAAACGTTCCAAACTCGTATCTTAGGTTAATGCTGCAAAAAAAATTACTATGTGAACTTGTTCTACCTGCATATGATCCTTGTAAAAATTCTCCTTCATCCCATCAAATGCCTTAGTGCAACTGCCTAATAGAAGTTTCTTTTTAAAAAAAAAAAAAAAAAAGAGGCAATCCACAATGAATGGCAACAAATATCCACCAGAGTAGATGGTGAAGATATGAAACTATCCTTTATTAACTAAATTTGCAAAAAAGAAAGATATAAAAAAATCAATCAAAATATGAGAATGTGAGGTATTTTGTTGTCACGCCAACTCTATTTAATCTCATTTAGATGTATTAAATTATAAGAAATAATACCATGAGAGTTCTAAAAAATTTAGCAACGACACAAGGAGAATAAAAACAAAAAAATTGAAATAAAATCCTGACATTCAAACCTCTCAAAAATACTTCCACCATCACCTATGTAGCCATTCTTTATTGAACAGAGCATAAGATATATATATTTTTTTTTTAATACAAAGCATAAGATCAAAGACAAGAAAAATGGCCATTTGTCTATGACTGAACACTAACACTCTACTTCTTCCTCCAATCTTTGTAGCCATTCTCCTCTATATCTTTATTCCGTTTGAATCTTATCGTCTGCCCCCCAAAAAACACAATTTATCCTTTTACCATATGAATGCAGCTCATATGTTACAGATCTGCTCCTCCATGTGGCCTATCTTTGTACAAATGCAGAATAATAGTGTCATTTTGTCTTTGAATCAAAAAAAAAAAAAAGAAAAAAAAAAAAACCCCAATGCTTCAGCCAACTGCTCCAAACCCCACAAGGTCCATCTCATTTTGAGCTAACAATCTTGCAGATCTAAAACACAAATGGGCTGTAACTTCCGCTGAACAACAGTAACCCCTATATACAATATCTAATGAAAGAAAAATACTCCAAATTCTAATTCTGTTTAGAAGCTATTTAAACTCAGAAAGTGTAGAAAATTAAAACTTTAAACAAATACTATCAACTTGGAAACATTGGCAGACCGATGTCTTACAAATATCGCCCTTCATATCTTAACTTTGCTGCATACGCCTGAGAAATCAAAGAGCAAGATGAACAACCTAAAACAATACTGTCAGCTAGAGTTCAACCAACAAATTTTTTTATTTAGTCTAACTTATCCCATTCAGTGGTTAAAAGACATATATCTCTAATTTTTAAAAAAAAAAACTAAAGAAAGGGTTGGGCTCACCCATATATATCTTTAAAGTTTTTTGTTATTAAGAATTGTAGCCAATGTTTTGAATTTATATATGCATGTTCCATTTTGAAACAAACAGAATCAAACAATTTTCTTTATTTACTATATGTATTGCATTATGTTGTATATTGCATAATTAATGAATTGATGAGACAGATTCTGAATCTGTCAAAACATCAAACTTAATAGCAATAAAATCTTATTTATCAAAATGACCAGTATATACTCATTTTAGTGAAAAAAATGGAAGGCAAGGTCAGTAGTTCAGGTTAATATTTTTGCCAGCAGTAATTCAGGTTTTTACCGAACCAAACAGTTGACATTAAACAATTGAGTCTCAAGTGGAACTCGGTTCTTTTTGGACGATCGAACTACATAATAAAATACATCTGCACTAACGTACAAAAGATAGTTCATTTGAACTGAAACAGTTCTCACAATTCCAAAAGACCAAGCTATGAACCACCAAAAAAACAATAGAAAAACTCCTATTCCCCACATTATAAAAAAAAAAAAAAATAGAAATCACTTTGAAGCACATTCTCTCGCAAGAGTCTGTGAAGGGACGTGCAAACCATCTACTGATATTGAAAGCTTCATGAAAAAATTTCGTGGACAGAACGCGTCGGCCATAGCCCATATGCTACCTTGGTCATAAATTAATGTAATGGATCAGAGTTGAATTCCTACATAAAGCTTTGCAGATCAAATGAAGCAATAAATTACAGAACGTGTGAATCCATGTCAAAAGACATGAACACAAGACAAATAAGCATTGACTAAAAGCAAACACTTTTGCTATCTTTTGTCATCACTTTTGCTTTAATGGGCTTACAACAATGACTGATGAATTACCATTGAAAATAATTGCAATCTAAGATTTCTTGATCATCTCATCTCCATCGCTCAATGTGGAGAACAAAATTATTATTACTTCAGCACTAAAACTTCCACCACCATCCAAGCATTCTTCCAGTAACAAACATAGTTAATAATACCTAATAAAGAAAGTACAAGATTGTATTGTACATAAGTACAATACCACCCATTTACTATGACAAAGCACCGACACTTCTCCTCTTTGCATCTGTTTCTTCTGTTCATTAAATACAGTTTAATATTAAATTATGAACTTTTTTTGTTATTTTATAAAAATTAAATTGAACGGGGCAATCAATTTCACGAGAGTGCTGTACGTTTCAACCACACATATTCACCTCGATGTTAATCATTGGCTGTGTTTGGATGGATTTCTGGAAAAGTGATTTATATATAAATCAAACTGAAAATAAGTCAGATTGTGTAATGAGATTTATGTTTGGATGGGCTGTTAAAAATACGACTTATAAGTGACTTATAAGTCATAAGTCATATTGTATAATGAGATGTATGTTTGGATTGACTTTTGGAAAAGTGATTTATATTTGGGTTAGTTGTGATTGGATGTATAAAATAAGTCCGAATTGTGGGGTCCACCTCCATAAGTGACTTATAAGTCATAAGTCATAAGTTGAAAAAAAAACTTATACTTATTTTGATTTATAAGTTAGAAGTTACTTATTTTTATAAGTCCAACCAAACATGCTCAAAACAACTTTTCTAAAAATAAGTTTTTTTTTTTAAAATAAGGACTTATTTAGCTGGACTCTAAGACTAGGTACAAGACCAAAAAAGAACTCATCTGAATGTGGGTTAATAATAACTTTCGTAAAATCATTTTGTACTTTACTGCCCCTGCATCGTCCTGCAAATTTCAGTAAATTATTGACTTCTTTAAAAAATTAAAAAACCAAGAAAATATAATAACTACAGACCGAATACAAATGTTCTACCGACCACCAAGGCACCAACCATTCCTTTTGTAATTCGCTGATTAATTTCTTTGATAAATAATCTGCCATGTAGGATAGCAACCTGTAGTTCTCCATAGGTTTGCGGGCATGCGGCTACACGCAATGTTTGGCGTTCCTTCAATAATGAACAACAAACAAATCTAAACAAAATCAATGGTAGACTATTTTAAGATCAATATATATTTAAGAATATTACAAAATGCTAGGCGATGGAAATCACCTCAAAGGTGTCCAACAAAAGCAAATTATATAATCATAGACTTAAAAAATTTGTGAATATTTCTTTGTAAAATTAACAAACATGTTAATATTAACAAATATCATGTAGGTCTGCATATATTTACAGCTGCACAAAAGTTTTATCGATCTGAAAAAGTTCCAGGATTATTAATTGTCATACACAACCCAAACATGACGACTATAGTCAAACATATTTTAGATGATACAAAATATCATAAGATTTGACCTAGTCAAA
Source organism: Mimosa bimucronata (assembly GCA_037074515.1). NCBI lineage: Eukaryota > Viridiplantae > Streptophyta > Magnoliopsida > Fabales > Fabaceae > Mimosa > Mimosa bimucronata. The sequence continues at coordinate 25,782,680 of CM073441.1, forward strand.
TGAATTCAAAAATCACAATTAACGTGCCAGATTAATTGGTGTAAAGTTATTTATATTATAAGAAGTTATGTATACAGCATTAAATTTAATGACCTTTATTAAATAAATATTACAAATGATAAAAAATAATTACAAATGAAAAGCTCAACCACATTTATACAAACATATCCGAAGAAAAATTGGATGACGGTCAACAACTATAAACGAAATGGAGCTTATGTTCCTCTTCTTGGTCTCCATCCTCATTGTCCAAAATGGACAGATTGATTGAATATGGGTCCGCATAACAACCATGGCGAGTCACCAATCTTGCTTTTATTCTCATATGTGTGATAACACAATCCTGCTCTTCTTATTCTCCATGCACTTCCAAATGCTTCCCATCCTGGCTTTCTTAATCATATTTGAAGATTGTAAACAAAAATTTCTATATTAAGTCCGACGCAAGTTTTCGTCGGATCCAGTTGGAAGCTTGTCCAATCCTTTTGATGCATAAGGATGGGCAACACCACTCTCTGAACAAACAAAGGACATCAATTTAGCTAAGGTTCAGATAGGAGGCTTTAAACATACACCTCAAACAGCCATTCACAGATGAAAATAAAACTGGCACAATACCCTGTTGCATTACTGATTTATTTCCGTTTAAGGCATCTGCCACTCTATCCTTCTTTTTACAAACTTCAGCGTCACTGGTTCCTCAAATCTGTGAAAAGCAAGATGATATTATTACCCTTCGTATTTCTCCTAATGATGTCTACCAGGAGGAAAATTGTTTGATCGAATAGTGGATGTGAACTTAAGTTGGGACACCTTAAGCACTGCAACACCCCGAGAAACCTTAGCCAATCGAACTTGCAATTTGAATTTGAAATTGCTCCGGAGGAAGAAGAAAAGCCGAGAATGTTTACGTGACTATGGCCACGCGTGAATGCATATCTGAATTAGAGGGAAGAGAAAAAGGTGCTTGCCTTTGAATTTTGAAATGAAGATGGAAACAGTAGATGCCAACCTGTAAAGGAAGACAAACACAGTAAAGCAACACATGAAAGAGAACAATGTGGAGACTGTGAAAAGCCTGCTATATGCGTCTAACAGGCAACAGCACACCTCTCGTAGGGAGCAAAGCAGAACAAATACAAACAACAAAACTTTAGCCGAACACGACAAACCCTCTTACTCCTCATAATAATTCTCCAAAAATATTTGCCACCCACACCTCTGATTCTAGGAGTCACATTCCCTACTAAGCGCATCTCTTAGCCTCACAAGTTAATCCGTAAAATACAACTATTTGACTTCAGTGAGGAGATCTGAACTGTACACGCCTGACACCACATAAAACCACATAATCTTGGCTTCCATTATGATTTTAGTTTTTTCCCATTTGAAGTCTGAAATTAAGTTGATGGTTTTTTTTTATTATATTATCTTTTTCAAACAATTGAATAAAAATGTAAACAATATATTTTGGAACCATAAGGAACTTAACGTTTTTTTTTTCTGAACGTGTTCAAAAATAAAAAAATCTGGGCATTTGCAATTTATTTGTTTAAAAAATCTGGGCTGTAATTTATTTTCTCAAAAATCTATTTTTTTTAAACATCAGCTTAATTTCAGACTTCAAATGGAAGAAAAAAAAAACTAAAATCATAATGGAAGGCCAAGATTATATGGTTTTATGTGGTGTCAGGCGTGTACAGTTCAGATCTCCTCACTGAATCCAAACAGTTGTATTTTATGGATTAGCTTGTGAGGTTAAGAGATGCGCGTAGTAGGGAATGTGGACTCCTGATTCTAGTAATTCCAACATAGATATATCATCGATATTGAGTTAATTACCTTCTTTTTCTTCATTTTTTGGAAACTACTCCATCAACAAATGGCCACAGAAGTCTCGAATACATACTTTGGCTTTTTATTTTCCATCTCACTTTCAATAATCTTTCATCATTTAATTCGTCCACAACTTGCCTTCCTCTTACTCCTTCTCCCTCTTCTTTTCTTAAACATGCATTCACATTATCACTTTGTTGGTTATTTTCTTGTTTTAGCAAAACAATTTTACTTTAGTTTTGCTCAATATATCAATAATAAACTTAATCATAATATCATATATCCCATCCGTTCCTACATATACGACCTAACTGACTTTTTAAAAAAAAAATATTAAGAAAGTTAAATAAATTGCTGATAAATTGGTTTGCCTAAATTTTTTCTATAAATTAGTTTATTTGACTTATAAGCTAACATAAAATATAATAATATATAAAATGTGTTATGATTAAGTTACTTGTTTTGTTTCATTAATTTCTCCCAAAAAAGTCAATTAAGTTTCATATATTCAGGAACGAATGAATATTATATTAGGCCTTAATTACATATTTGTTTTTATTAATTTATACAATTTCAAATTATTTGAATAGTATAACTTTATCATGCCTTCAACGTGCTAATCTAATGGGAAAAACTAAGGGATTATTGTTCAATGATAAAATCACAGAGAAGTTGAAAGTAACTTTGTAAATGGGAGATACATAGGAGCTAGATTTAGTGGATTATCTACTATTATTTTGTGGCTCTAGATATTCTTTTCTTGTACAATACACCAATTAGGTAACAAAATAACAGACATACATAAGAGCTGGCAAAAAAAAAAAAAAAAAAGACATACATAAGAACTCATCGTTTAAAATTGATTAAAACTAATAATCTTATTTGTCCTTTTTACTTTCTATCACATTAAAATAGACTTTGCCTATGTTAAGAATGGATCAATTATTAAATATTAGATGGAAATTTCTTTTACCTATTTCTCAGGATAATTTATTATTAAAAACTTCGTTTAGAATCGGCATTAATCGATAGATCGCTCAAAACAAATAAAAAGAAAACAAAAGACGAAATATAAACCATGGATCAACTAAATTCTCTCATGGACTTGCTTAAGAATAAGAAAGAGGAATTCTGTGTAAATACATGTAATAAGGTTTGGTCCTATTCATAAGGATTCCGTAAATATTCCATTCTAAAAGGAGAAAATTCGAAATAATTATAATTCTTTTGGAGATTAGATGCTGTAATAAATATATTCTGAAAAATATCTCCTTATCTAATAGGTAAAATTCTTCGCCAAGTAAACTTATAACTAATGAAAAGAAATAATTAGGGTAACAGTAAAAAATTATTAAAATTTTAGACAGTTTAAAAATATAACTTATAAAAAGGAGGTTACTTACTCAAAATATTGCAGATTTATAAAACGGATCTGATATTCGGAATTGCTTCAAGGGTCCAATCAATTACTTACTTCATGTCAGTTAAGAAATTCAGTTACAATCAATTATTTATTGTGCAATCTTAAAACTATTTTTTTATAAAGTCATTAGTTATAGGAGGTTGATTAATTAGTCACAAAATATTATAGTTAATTAGAAATACTAAATAAATAATAACACTTTAAAACAAAACATGTTATAATGATGAGACCGGAAGGGGGTAGTACATTGTTGATATCAATTATCAACCATACGTTTTATATTATATTTAACTTTAAGAATATAATATCAATATATCAACATCGAACACTTGTGTAGTGATAGGGTGTATTTGGATCGACTTCTGTAAAAGTGACTTATATATAAGTCAAACTGAAAATAAGTCAAACTGAAAGTGACTTTCATGTTTGGATGGGCTGTTAAAAAAATGACTTATAAGTCAGTTGAACTTTTAAACATGTTTGAATGGACTTCTTGAAAAGTAAGGTTAAGATAAAAATGACCAAAATAATAGAACTAAATTAAGATTATCCATTAAATTTTTGAGTTATGATGATTTTGAGTGAAAAATTAAAATTATCTTTTTTTTACCTTAAAAATTAAAATTATCTGAAAAAATTAAAATGGAAATTTAATTATATAATTATTTGAAAAACAAAAATGAAATGAATAGGTTAAAAAAATGAAAAGATAATTTAAATGAGCAATGACAAAAATTAAGTCAGGTTATTGTTTTCATTTTTTTTTTAGTGTAATATTGTTTTCATTTTCATGCGCAACTGGCAAAAAAAATAATTTCATACGCAAATAGAAACGTGCTCTATCAAAAATAATAATAATAATTCGCGGGCCCCACATATTCATGACCTGACCCGTGAATGTTTGCTATCTTTTTTTCGTGGGTCCCACCTATAAGTTCTTTTAGACCTAAATAAGATCAACTTATAAAAATAAGTCCTTTTTTGCCTATAAGTTCTTATTTTAGGTAGCACAACCAAACACCACAAATAAGTCCTTTTTGCATATAAGTTCTTTTGGACAAAAATAAGTCCTTTTTTTATAAAAGTAGCCCAGCCAAACATGCCCATAGCCGCCAGATACCCAATCTCTACTACTAAACAATAAACACCATGCTTATCAACAAATCTATTATAGAATGTTAAGATGTTATTGTTATTAAAATAAGAATTTTAAATAAAAAAATCATTATTAATATTTTATATTTTAAACTCATTAAAATAATTTTTTTAAAAAAAATCAATGATTTATAGTTGAATGGTATGAAAACTCCCAGATCCTAGGTTTGATTCCACTTAAAGTTAAAACTTCTGAAGGCTGTTGTATCTGCCCTTTAATTCTAAAGAAAAGATTTATATTTGTACGGCCCATCTAAACCTTATATGAACCGTTCATATTTGATTAGCTCTTCTTATCTAATAAAATATTGTGCAAGCAATTGGGTCATATACATCAATTATCGACCATATCATGTGGCAGATGGTACTCCCTCCTGTCTTTATTATAAGAGCCCAAAATTTGAATTGGTTTGATCCAAAATATAAGAGCCCACATTACATTCTCTCATCATTTAATGCTTTTTTCCCTATTTTACCCCTAGCTCTCTTTCATATTCATTAATGTTCATATATTTATCTCTCTTAATCAAGGTAATTAAATCCAGACCGGCCATTAAATCGGTCAAGATAGTGGATCAAGGGTTAGTGGGTTAGACCATAATTGACCAATAAGCCAGACTGGTAAGGAATAAAAAATTAAATATATATATATATATATATATGTATTCATATTCTTGTTACACCTTCCTTATAACATGTAACATATGTTAAAATTTAATGGTATATTTTGTTTCCCCAATCTCTATAAATAAAAAGTCAACTTTATTTAATGGTATATTTTGTTTCCCCAACCTTTATAAATAAAAAGTTAACTTTATCTTATATTTAGGAAAAGGGCATACCGAATACATACCCAATTTGTTAATCTACAATCTAAATTTTCTCTCATTTTCATATTTCTATCATTGCTTCCTCTCTCTCCCACGTGACCATCCTTGCTTCTGTTTTTTTTTTTTTTTTGAGTGAAGTGGCCATCGTTACTTTGTTTCAACATATCACCAAAGATCAAGGTATTAAAACCCGGACCGTTTAGTGAACCGGTTAAGTTAGTGGTTTAAGGGTCAGTGGGTCAGATCGGGGGTCAGACCGTAGTCAAACCGTTGATGAGTATATTAATATAATTTAGTCAAAATATGTAAAAATATTCATATCTATTTATGAAAAAATATTTTTAAATATAGACATCAATTGGTTTTTTTGGGAGATTAATGAAATCAAATAATCTACTCAATTATAATATGTGTGGTATATTATTTTATAAATGACTTGTCTTTTTGAAGATTTTTTAAAAGAGTCAAATCTTACAATAAGACATAACTTTTTTTTATTTCTTTTTCATATAAGTTGAAGGAGATGACAGCCACGTCATACACTCCTTTCCTATCTCTTCCTTTTTATTTTTCAAACTTTTTAATATCTCTATATCCTATGCTAAACACGTGAACCACCTATTCACTTTTTCCCTTTGAAGAGACCCATCGTCGCATCAGGTCATCTCTGAGCAGCAAGCAACCATGGAAGTCCTCTCTCATCTCTTGTATTTTTTCCTCCCTTCCTCATCTCATCTTCAACAAACATGGTTGATTTTTGCAAAACTGATCGGTGAATACATCAATGGCAGCCGTGGAATGCAGACAACGTTGATGGAGAAGGCTGATCTGAGAAGCGTGGACCAAACGAAGCACGAACAACCATGGAAGTTTTCCTCTCTTCTCTTCATTTTTTAAAAGCTTCAGATCTAAACAAGAAAAGATAACCCGTGCAACCCGCTAATTATGCGGGTTACCCGGTTTATCCCCAGTTCAGGCCGAGTTTAGCCGAGTCGACCGAGTTGCGGTTCTTCCTGGTTTTGGGGGTCGACCGGACCGGCAAGGCTGACGGGTCGCCGGTTTCCGGCCTAACCCGGCCGGTCCGGTCCGGTTTTCACACATTGCCAAAGATACACGCAACACGGAGAGGGAGCATGAATCACGGAATTTCTCTTGGCCTGACATGCATCACAGAGTTACGTTAGACATCAAGTTCATTTTACAATGGTAATCTAACCCGACTAGGGATAACTTGAGTATCTAACAACTCGGGGCAACCTGGTGGGTTGACCTATTTCCTTTTTTTTTAAGATTTTAATTTTTTATGGATATAAATTGTATGAATCAATATTGGTCAAAGTTAATGATGATTTTAGTGTTAATAATTATTAGTTTAATGACTAAATGACTATATACATGAATATTTTATTATCATTTATCTATTTTGATTTTTTACTAAGACAAATATTCAATAATTACTTTTTTATGGTATCATTGGATGGTTGATTGTTACTGTAATATCGATATGTCAAAGAAATTGTAGAGCATTTTGAATAAATATATGATTATTTTGTTAGTGATTTAAGATATTGAATTAATATTTAAGGTAGAAATTATTTTGTGTTAATATGATATGATGTCAATTTGTCAAACCAACTATAAAGAATGAAGGATACTATGATTATTTTTTATAGTGATCAAGGTGGTGAAATGAAATTTATTGTTTAGAATTTTGAAATGTGCGATGAGATTTTAAATATTTTTTATTTTTTATTATTACCGGGCTGGCCCTCCGAGTCGACTACGGGCTAATCTACTAACCATTGATCCACTGGCTCGACCAGGTCCCTGGTTAGTCCAAGTTTGATTACCTTGCATTTTACTCTTTCTTCTTCCTTCTTTCATTAAATACTTTCTTGTTTCTTCCTTCATCATTCTTCCTTCTTTCACAAACAAAGAAGCTGCAACCATGAAAGCACCACCTCGCTCTCTTCATCATCTCCGGACTCTGGTAACCGATGTAGGCGAGAAAGAAGTAGCATTGTCCAAGCAATTTATATCTCTCAGATGTCAACATCTATGTTTCTTTTTCAGCCATAACAATCATATTACTCGTCTTCTTCTTCTTCTTATCTTTTCCATCTCTCATGTTTGGATCTGAGGTTGTAAAAATTCAACCCAGTGAGTCGACCAACTCGGCGAGTTAGCCGTGGGTTACTCCAGTTTTGCTGAGTCAAGGCCGAATCCCAGGTCATATGTCAGACCGGACCGATCTCATGTCCGGTCCAGGTTTAATAACTTGCTACCAGACACATTTAATTACTTTTATATGTTTTTTTAAAAAGAGTAATTTGGCGGCCGGGCCCTTATAATAAGGACCGGAGGGAGTAGTACATTAAGATATTTTTTTATCCATACGATATTTTACATTTGCTGTCAGAATAATTGAAGTATCCCCAACTCTTGTATTTAATAGCCATGAGCTAAGGCAGGAACAACCTCATGTAACATAGCTCTTACCCAAGAGAGTGAGAGATAACTAAAACACACACACACACACACACAACACAGAGTTAGAAAGAGAGAGATGGGTTCCATAAGTGAAGAGAAGAAGCCTCATGCAGTGATGATTCCATATCCAGCTCAAGGTCATGTGAACCCTATGATGAAGCTTGCCAAGCTTCTTTACTCCAAAGGCTTCCATATCACCTTTGTCAACTCTGAGTTCAACCACAAGCGCTTGCTCCGAAGCAGAGGGCCCCACTCTCTCGACGGCCTACCGGACTTCCGGTACGAGACCATACCGGACGGCCTCCCTCCCTCCGACGCCGATGCCACCCAACATGTCCCTTCTCTATGCCATTCCACTAGCACCACTTGCTTTGACCCTTTTCTCAAACTCCTCCGCCGGATTCAGAGCGCCGGAGATGTGCCTCCGGTGACATGTGTGGTCTCCGATGGGATCATGACATTTGCCGTCAAAGCCTCTAATGCCTTGGGGATTCCTAGTGTCTTGTTTTGGACTGCAAGTGCTTGTGGCTTTGTAGGGTATGCTCAGTATCAATATCTTGTTGACGAAGGCCTCGTTCCACTTAAAGGTACTTTTATTTTTCTTTCTTTTTTCCAAACAAAAATAAGGTTTATATTTGAAATATGGTTTATAAGTCATAGATCACATCTATATTTGATGTTGTTGAGGATCTGTGGTTTTTTTTTTTCCGTATGATGATAAATATTTGTATAAATACATCAAACAACCAAGAAAGATAATACTCCCTGTTGTGATAAATATAAGACATATTTATTTATTTTAGTTAGATTACGGATATTAGTTAAATTAATTAATTATGACACAATTTTTCTAAAACATTCTAATCATCTTCCTTAATTTTCCCTCAATTACTTTATTATTGTTAGAGGAATATTAATAGAGATAGTTTTAAAAAATATTAACAACAAAATTTAATTAGGACATATTTAGAACCAAAGTTAGCTCCTCCATAGTTCCTACGTTAAGTAGGAGAGGGAGTATTTAAAAACTCATAGTCTGTGAATGACAAATACAAGTGGCCAGTAATTGAAAAATCTCATAACTTTGTGTATCACAAGTTGCTAGAAGTGAAATGATTGACACTTCAATTAGGACTTTGCAGAGATTATTTTTTTGGTGGGACCATGATGTTATTTTCCCAAGATTTGTTGGTTGTACGTTGCTTTTGAGTTTCATGCCAGCTTTGTTCGGATGAGGAAAAGTCCAATTTTCATTTGCTTGTGCGTGGAATGGAATGATAGTTCAATCTACACCACAACATCTGGGATTCCAAAAATATCTGAGTCCATCATCTCTCTTTGAGAGGTGGTCACAACTCAAGTTCAAAACTGTGTGCGCGCGTATGTGTACCGGTTGCTAATAGAAATCGATATACACAGATAGTTGGCACTTAGCAGTGTCGGATCTTCTAAAAATGTCATCAGTCACAGCTGTTAAAAAATGTATTTGTTTTTCGCAATAGTGAGATGGGTCTATTCTTTCCTTCATGCAACATGTATACCTTGTTCATATAACTCCCTCCCTCTCCCTCCCACTCTCTCATCGTTAATATGAAATTAAGTTATTTTTCTTGCAACGTTGAGGAAGCTAAATGAACAATTTATTATAGATTATATCATATGTTGTTATATTATAAATTATTTTATAAGTTAGGTAGTTTTAAAAAAATTATAAATATCAATACTTTAAAAGTGACTTCTTTAATTTCTTAATCTTCTTAAATAAGTCAACTAAATCTTATATTAAGAATGAGAAGAAATGCTATCTTGTAGTCTTGTTTTGTCAAATTTTACTAGTGTTTAATTTCTAATGTGTGCAAACAGATGAGAGTTATGTGACAAATGGTTTCTTGGAGAAGAAAGTGGATTGGATTCCAGGAATCAACCACCTCAGATTAAGAGACATCCCAAGCTTCATCAGAACCACAGATCCAGAAGACATCATGCTCAATTATTTCATCAGAGAAGTAAAAGCAGCTCATGAAGCCACCATGATCATCATCAACACCTTCAACGAATTCGAAAAAACCTCACTCCAATATCTTTCTTCCATTTACTCTCCTCCCATCTTCACCATAGGTCCTCTCCCTCTACTTATAGAACAAACACCTCACAACCACAACCTCATGTCCTCCATTGGCTCCAACCTCTGGAAAGAAGACACTCACTGCATCCAATGGCTCAATTCTCAAGAACCCAACTCCGTGTTCTACGTCAATTATGGTAGCATCACCACCATGACCATTGAGGAGCTTGCCGAGTTCGCATGGGGCCTCGCGGATAGCAAGTGCCGGTTTTTATGGGTGGTTAGGCCCGATTTAGTAGAGGGCGGGTCGGTGATCTTCTCAAAGGAATTTAAGGAGGAGACAGAAGGAAGAGGACTTATAGTAAGGTGGTGTAACCAAGAGGAAGTGTTGAATCACCCTGCTATAGGAGGGTTTTTGAGTCATTGTGGGTGGAACTCAACGACAGAGAGTCTTTGCGCCGGTAAGCCTATCGTGTGCTGGCCTTTTTTCGCAGAGCAACAGACGAATTGCCGGTATGCATGTGTGGAGTGGGGGGTGGGGATGGAGGTGGGGCCGGTGGTGAAGAGGGAGGAGGTGAGGAGGATGGTGGTGGAGGTGATTGAGGAGTCATCAGAGAAGGGGATGGAGATGAAGGAGAAGGCTTTGGAGTGGAAGAGGAAGGCAGAGGAGGCCACTAGGCCTGGTGGTTCTTCTTATCAGAATCTAGAGAAGGTTCTTGATATTTTGCTCAAGAACTTCAAGTCTACTTGTTAAGGGATGGTTTAGTTATGGTTAATGCAATCCTATAAAGGTTATATTAATATGACCAATTAATATATTTGAAATAAGTACTCCGTATTATGTAGTGTTGTTAGTAAGTGAAATGTGCCTCTATTTTGGTTTTGTTTTATTGAAAAGTACACTTGAATAGGTGGAAGTCCTATCCACCATGGAACAAAATTAATAAGAAATTGATGGCGATGGTGTATAACCCTTGGATCACAAATTAGGGCCAACAATTAAGTATTATTTTGACTGACTAAAAAGGATCTTCGAAACAATATAGAGGCATGGCACGAAATTATTCTTGCTAGATACCTTAATTCCTTAAGGATAAGAAGCAAAGGCTATTGGAAGAAACATCCTAAAAACTAGAACAAGAGTCCTTAAGAGAACCAAATTCAAAGCCTTATAAGACTTTTGCTTCAAGGACTTTTCTGATGTGGGATTCATGACATAAACTTAATCACCTCATGCTCATGCTCATTACTGTCTTCAATCATGCCTACTTATAATCGAGGTGGGAGCCTAAAGCAGTAAATTTCACTTTTTATTGATCTAAGTTTAAACGAGTACACTTGTTATTTTATAAACCAGTTAGGCGTACACTAGTTATTTTATAACCATTTTACATGGAGTAGGCCAAGTATTATACTACTTGGGTGGCTATTTAATGTTTTGGATCAGAAGCTGAGCACCTTCAACCAAGCTGCTTACCACTTGAGCAGCAGGCAGAATTTCCTTTATGAGACCAACACCTTCCCCTGCATACATCGCCATGCTCTCCAGGTCCCCTGTAGTCGACACGTTTGGCACTGTTCCGGCAAATCGCCGAATCTCTTTCTCCTGTTCGATCGAAAATGTGGGATTGAGCAGAGTAAAGCAGTTTACAGGAACATTTCAACAAAATGTGATTTTTCAACATTCAAATAACATGTAAAATCAATGCTGGAATATGTTCTGCCCACACAACTAGCCTAAGCTTTAGACAAAAAATGATATTCATCGGCAACATATGTTAAATTCACCTAGTTTTCCTCTCAAATTAGAATTAATCACCGTGTGCCCTTAGAGTGTCACTGTCAACCAGTGAGTGATACACTCTAAATCATCACCGGTCCTAATATTGGTTGTATTTTTTTCTCTTAAACCAAAATACTTACTTGAAATATGATTTTCAAAAAATAATAACAAAAGGTTATCCCAACGCAAGATTTTATTTTATAAAAGTAATTACATTAAAAAAAAAAACTAAACCAACAATGCCTACAAAGTCCAAACTACATGGATTTTGATCTCTATGACATAATCCTAGGCCCTAAATTTCAATCCTAGGTTAAGTCCTCCTTGTATAATCAATAATTGAGTTAATATAACTTTTGGTCCTTGAACTTTCACTCAATTTTGGTTTAAGTCCCTGAACTTTAAAACTTTTGACTTTGATCCCTGAACTTTTGGTCAATTTTGATTTTGGTCTCTGAACTTTAAAATTTTTTGTTTTGATCCCTGAACTTTTGGTCAAATTTTGGTTTTAGTCCCTGAACTTTCAGCAATTTTGGTATTAGTCCATCAGGTTAAAAAAAACATAAAAGAAATTAAAGTTGAGGGACCAATACCAAAATTACGGAAAGTTCAAGGATCAAAACCAAAATTGACCAAAAGTTCAAGGACCAAAACCAAAACTTTCAAAGTACAGGGACCAAAACCAAAATTGACTGAAAGTTCAGGGACCAAAACCAAAATTGAGTGAAAGTTCAGGGGCCAAAAGTTATATTAACTCTCAATAATTTGTTTATTTTTTAACTTTCTCTTATTTATTATTTATATTTATCTTTGTTTTCACATGTGATAAGTAAAGAGTATTTTGGGTAGATTCAAGGCCATCTTAATTTTATGCAATCAATTTAGGGTAACCATGTGTTATAGGATGTCTAACAATTTCCTGCGCATAATCGATGCCCAAACTATTTTCTCTTATTCCAGGCCATCTTTTGATCTAAAGATTACCCACAATTCTCCTCTAAAATTTTATGGCAACTCTGTTAGTTTTTTTTTTTTTTTTCTTTGAAAGTCATAATTCCAATGGGACTGTATCTTTTATTATTAATAATTATCCATATTCTAAGAATGAGCATTAAAGCTATTTTTCATCTTCAAATCCCTTTGCTTATTTCGTTTTTCATTCAATTCTATGTACCAAATGAGTGCAAAGAATCATCAATTCATACATGCTAAACGGGTATAGGTGTATAGCTTATAAATGCTGAATGCTATAGAAATATGCACAAGCAGAAACCTTACCAATCCATTAATCTTTGAATGACCAATTACGGGCTGGTTGGTTTCGTTTTCATGGGGTGGAAGGGATCTCCAATCATTGAAGAAAGGTGTCAGCAGCACACGCTGAGGTGCGCCCGGCCATCTCGCCCGGCCAAATACATCCGTGAACTCAGTTTCATCAAGCTCAACCAATTTCCTCTTGTATGTGGGGTGAGCATAGCTTTCCTTAGTAGCTAAAAACCTGAAAATACGACTTCAAGTATAAATACATTTAAGAGATATAACAGTTGCAGATAAAAGTGAGATTCAAACTGAGATTATCATTCAAACAAAGTAATAGTGTCGGGGGGCTATCTTATTGTTCCAATCCTTGTCAACTAAAACGAGTCTTGATTTCATCATGACTCATACAAAACTTTTTCTCTAACTCATGAACTTAACCGATAGTGATACAGAGCTATATATGATAACATCCGGTTTGGCTGATTCAGAGTTCAATATGTACTATGATTTATCGACTATGAATGTTGTTAGATCCTTCTATTCAATAGTACAGTTCTTCTGGGAAAAATGACTCTAGAAAAGTTATAAACTGATGGGTAATTCAGTTGAGAACAGGATAAGTATTGAAGAATAAAGTAAAGCATTTTCTTTGGCTCATGTATTGTCCCCAGCCAAACAGCAGCGATCTTAAGTCAAATATTCAAAATGTGAATTCATTATGAGACCTCACAGGGAACCATGTGTGATTTTAAATTCTGCGGTTAGCCTTTGAAAAAACATACATAGGAACCATGTTGAGCATGTTAAGAGATGCCTGCTAGAATATGAGAACACTTTCCTTAAACATGTTCATATTAAAATGTAATATTTCAAACCTGGTTCCTAGACAGATGCCTTGGGCACCAAGTGCCAGGGCAGCAACATATCCTCGTGAATCCACAATTCCTCCTGCTGCAATAACGGGTATGTCTCTGTCTCCAACAAGATCAACCACCCAAGGCACTAATGCTATTAAAGATTCCTGGAATTAGATGCAGAATAAGAAAGCAACAAATCAGTTCGAGCCTCATTAAATCCTCCAATTTTACTATTTTAGAGGAGAAAACCCATGATACCGGGTGGTCCAACAAACCCAAAAAAAACGACCGAAGTGTGATGGGTTTCCTAGGACACTGAAAAATGGGACTATATTCTCTCTTGAAGTAAAGCAGAGGTGGATCCACTGTAGTGATACTTGATTATATACAGTACAGTTGAAGAGCTAGAAGAATATATGTAAAGGGAAAAAATAATTTTTATACATATTTCTACTCCTCTTTATTATTCTCTCTCTGAATATTTGGCCATATGATTGCAGAAAATCCAACTTCAAGGAAATTAATAATGACGTTGCAAGTAATAAATACAAAAATCACTTGAAGACAATATCTGAGTTCAAACAATCTTTACTTCAATAACAATTAAAGATATTCTTTGCTAATTAAAGCATGTTAAGAAAATCATCACGTGCTAACAGGAAAGTTTAGCAATGAAGATGCTCTTCAATATATTATTTCCTAAGAACTAGGAATATTATTGAGCTGCAGAGAGATTGAACTAGAGAGACACAATACTAAGCTTATCACGAAGGCTTCCAGAAGATTTTAGAGCAGAAATTGCAAGAGCTGCTAGCTAACTGTATTCAATTACGGGCCTCATTTTATACCAGCAATTTATGGTAAACTCTATAAACTTACACATGCACAATAAAGTAAATTACTAATGATCGTAAAATTGTTCGTATACTTAAGAATCAGGATAAGGTTGCACACCTGACCAATGACATGACCACCAGCTTCCCTTCCTTGTACAATTATTCCATCCACACCTGCTTCGATTGCCTTCTTTGCTTCTTCTACGCTCCCAACCTCCAATAGGATTACAAGTAACATATCAGATTCTGATATCAGTAAAAGCTAAGCGACCACATAGTATGCAATAAAAAACTACAATCAGAAACCAACATGCCAGACTAGAAAAAGACAATCTTAAATTTAATTCATACCAGAAGTCTCCAAAATCACCTATTTTCTTGCTCCAATTTTCACTCTTCAATTTCTTTCAAAAGAAATGCGAAATTAGATGGCATCCAACTCAAAGATCATGGATATGTTACAATCTCATTTGAACATCACAAGGTACATAAAACTCGTAAATTCTTGTTCTAGTGAGGGGAAGAAATTATCATTGCATTTTCCAAGAGGAAAATGCATATTTTCATGCTTTTAACTCTGCTCAGATATTAACTAAAATTTGGAACGTTTGAAGCATAAAATTTGTTAAACTTAACTTATTGCAGAGAATTCAAATCCAATTTAACTATGCATAAAAGGGATATTGAACTAAGTTTACAAGACATAAACACGAATGCCACTTTCGGATATCATTTCCAAGTAGCTTTAGCATAGAGGAAGTATCATTAGCACAGATGGAAGGAATTAGCTACTTACTTGGGGAACAATCTTGACCCCAGCTGAATGAACCTCAGTAACCAATTCCCTTGAAATTTCACCCCAAGAAACTTGCAAGACTGCCACTTTTTCTTCCAAAATGACCTTCAAGTTCTCCTCATGGGGAAATGCCAGAACAACACCAACCCCAAACGGCTTGTCAGTTAAGGTCCTAGTCTTCCTTATGACCTCTCTCAAGTAATCAGGCGATTCCTGATAGAGAAATTTCCAATCAAACACAACAAATTGCAACATTCACATGAAAAATACAAGACAAATCCAAGCCATAGAGGGGAAAAAAAAATAGAAAAGAACTCTTTTCTTCTGTTTCTACAAACAAGGGAACTCCTATCACAGAATCAAAAATACAATGTACTCATCAAAAGGGAGAAGAAAAACATAGTTTCAGCAATATATTGTGCCCTCACTAAACCAGATGATTGTTATACTCAATTTTCACACTAAACCTCAAGGGGGAATTGATCAAACTGAGGTAAAAACAGGAAAGGAAGTAACAATGATGGGATTCAAGAAACCAGTGAAGAAGCATAGAATTAGAAGATACCCAATCAGGGGCTCTGAGAAATCCGAGAGCGCCGGCGTTAGCGACGGCGGCGACAAGATGGGGACCAGAGATGTCGGGACCCAAAGGGGCCTGAACTATGCCAAAATCGAAACCCAATATGCCTCTCCAAGCCATTGAATGGAATGAATCAATGATTTATCTCTCTCTCTCTCTCTCTCTCTCTCTCTCTATATATATATATATATATATAAAGGCAAGCATTGTTATGGGTTGAGCGTAAGCAATCACGTCTGCATAGTTTTGAGTTCAAAGAAGATGAAATTGCAAGCCCAAGACGCCGCCGTTCCTATATCATGTTATATGGAGTTTGGCTAATAGAATAGAGGGCAAAGTTGTAATTTGGTCAGTGAACTTTTACATGGGAGTGCTTAGTACAAAAAAGTATGGAAAATTCCAAACAGACAAAGAGCCTCAAAATAGTTAAAGGACAGTTTGTTACACCGAAATTTAGAAAGAATAATTCAGTATAATGACTGAATTGTCCGACCCCAAATTAAGAAGAAAAGTCTTAAATGCCCTTGGTTCTATGGTTTCAAGGTGGAGACATATTACTCCTATGTTCCGACTATTTCCTAGGTTTTTTCCCATTAATTTCATTAAAAAAATACTAAATTTATCGTTTGAAATACTAGTATTCTATCTTCTTAAAACCATATATCCAACATTTAATATTGTTAATTGTTAATAAACTCAAATTCAAGCATTATACCCCTATCAACTCAGAACCTTTATGGTTTTTAAAGAGTTGAAAGGTGGAGATATCCGAACCTTTTTAAGGAGTTATTCGTTTCCCTCCCCAACAGATGTAAGACTTCACAATTACCGGGCTTAGGCCCTAGCATTCTCACTCTAAAACTGTCTTCAAACTCGTAACTTTTTATAAGTCACTATCAATTTGTTTAAATAGAATCAAGGAAAATATTAAATTTCATTAATTATTTTGGGAAAAGACAAATAAATACTCATCGATTTCAAAAATTTATATAGTGCCTCCAATATGAAAAATGGCATAAGATGGATTGTTCTCAATTTGTAATAAGTAAATTTGGGGCAAATTGGTTAATACTCTTACTAGAGTGGTTAATACCGTTACTCAAGTGGTTAACAACGTTTACTATTTACCATTATGAGCAAAATTGATTGGTTAATACAATTATTCGGAATGGTTAATACCGTTGCTCGAGTGGTTAACAATGTTTGTAATTGTGAGCAAAATTGATGCTAAGTTCTGATTGTGTGAAATGATTAATGTCTTTACTTGAATGGTTAATACAGTTACTAGAGTGATTAATGCCCCAAATTTACTTATCGCAAATTGAGAACAATCATTCTCATGTCATTTCCCATATTAAAGGTAACTTTCTGAGTTATTAAAATTCAAAAAGTATTTATTTGTCTTTTCCCATTTTGATTTAAAACTTTAAAACTTTTTTTTATGAATAAAACTTTAAAACTTTTTAATTTTACTCATATTCGATATATATATATATAAATATAATAACCGTTAAGAACAAAATCTACATGGTAAAAAATGAATGGTTAAATTGTGAATTCATATAAAAAAATTTAGTTTTATGGCTTATTAATATGATCGAAAATCCAACTTTTTTAGCCTTATAAAAGAATTAGAAGGGTATATTTTGCACAGAATCGTAACTAATTCAATTTTCATGGATTAATTATTGGGACAATTAATTAGAAGTCTTATGTAAGAAATATAATTAAGATGAGGTCCCATTAGTTGTAAATAACAACTTTTAAGCTAGATAATAAAAACTTCTGACAGCTCAAAAATTATTATTTACAACTCATGACACCCCATCTTAATTATGTTTATTACATGTGACCTCTAATTAATTGTCCCTTCATTATTCCATGGATAGGAATTGAGTTTATCACGCAAGAGAGATTGATTAACAAAGCGTTTCGCGGGTCAAGAAGGGGAACAACCCAAATGAAATTCGTCCACATCAATAAAACAAAACGAAACCTAACACATCAACAACCTTAGACTATTAATTAGGGCTGAGCAACGGGCGGGTACGGGCGGCCCATGGGTCTGCCCGTACCCGTACCCGTTTATGTTAAACGGGTACGGGCATGCCCGTACCCGTGACGGGCCATAAATGGGCGGGCCTTAAACGGGCTTCTGGTACGCGGGCGGGCTAAACGGGCATTGGGCGGTCCATTTAACTTTTCCTTGAGAAAAAAGACCATTTGTCATGTAAAAACAATAAACTACACATAATTCACCATCTTCATCCAAAACAACATACATAAGTTCCAAGTTTAACTTCTAACATCCAAAATTCTAACAAGAAGTTCCAACTTCTAACATCCAAAATTCAAAAACATTATAAAGCATTCAATCATCCATCTGTTTACAACAAAGCCACAACAACTTTAAAGGCAAAATACTCCAAATAATGAAATAAATGTACAGTTTTATTTAAAGCACAAACCTGTGAGAACATGAATTACTGCACATTATTCTCACCACACTAGGTAACGTGGATAAAAAAAAGTTGAGAAGGAATGACAACTTCATACACAAGCCTACGCCTATGTCTCATTTCACAATTTATGAACAAACAGACAATAAAATCAGAGAATGAGTTTAATCATGTAATGGCAACTGAAACTAAAATCCAAAACTGAACTCATTTTTCTGTGATTATAGATGAGGCAATATAGTGATATACCCCTCTGCAAGGCAAGCTCTCTGCAAATCAAAAACCTTCCGTGAAGAAGCAGAAGAATGAGTCTGGGCTTACAAAATTCATCAGAAGAGAGGGAATTTCTATGTCTTGATACAAGAAACATAGCAAATCTAAGCTGTGCCAAAGAATTATAGATTGGTTAAGGGAACAAGCTAAGCAAATAACAACGAGGCTGGGAAAATTGGTTACATACAAGTCTAAGTAAAGAACACAATGAAAGGAACAAGAAGAGATAAGCCACCAGTGATGTTAAAAGCTCAAGTGTCCAGGTTGATGGAAGCAATGTAAATCAACAATAAAATCAGAGAATGGATTGTAGAATGATAATATACCTTTGAGGGATCAGTGGGAGGAGAAGATTTGTTGAGAGAAGGCCTCTTCATATTTGTCCAATTTGAGGAGAACAACTGAAAGAGAAGAACACAGAATTAAAAAAAAAAACACACACACACACAAAGAAAAAAACACAGAGCATCGGTCCAAGCTTGAACAGAGAACTCGAAGGAAGAATCAGTCCAATTAAAAAAAAACACACACACACACACACAATTTTGTTGTCCAATTAAAAAAAAACACACACACACACACAAAGAATCGGTCCAAGCTTTCTCAAATCGGTGAACAGGGAGGAAATGATGATGAAGATGAATGTTGGTGACTCGCCTCTCAAATCAGAGAATGTTGGTGACGAAGATGAAGATTACGGCGGTGATGAACAGAGAACTACGGTGGCGATGAAGATGGAATCTGACGAAGATGAACTCGCCTCTCAAATCTGAAGGCTTCACTTAGTTTGAACAGAGAACTCGACGGAAGATGGGACCACAGCGACGGAGTTGAACTACACCACAGGCCACGGCGACGGAGGAGAGCTGGACCACGGCGGCGGATGAGTGTGTGTGATTGAAGAGAGGAAAGCTAGGGTTCGAGACTTCGAGCAATAAGCAATGTGTGTGTTAGTGAGTGTGAGTGTAGTGTACTTTGAGACTTCAGCTTTAGCCCTTCACTGTGCAGGTTAGGATTTTTTTTTAAATAATACATTAAACGGGCTCTTAACGGGTACGGGCATGCCCGTGGGTCTGCCCGTACCCGTACCCGTTTATGTTAAACGGGTACGGGCATGCCCGTACCCGTCACGGGCTTTTAATGGGCGGGCCGTAAACGGGGAATTTGCGGGCGGGCCCGGGCGGGTTACGCTGGTATGGGCTAGCTTGCTCAGCCCTACTATTAATGAGTACTTGCCTACTTGGGCCCATCAAATTATTTTGAGTGTACAATTACAACTTTTGTTGCAAACTTGTCTGGACATTGATATCTATTAAGGAAAACTGTTCAAACACCCGGCTCTTGTTTTGGAATAAATCTGAACTCCTGTCTAAAATTTATGTATGAAAAAATATAGATTGCACTTTGTCTATAATAAGATGAAACTTTTTTTTTTGGTACACAATAAGATGAAACTTTGTAGCAAATTAAAGAGTTTTGTTTATAAAAATTTGAACATGCAATGGTTATTATTATTCTTATTTAAATTTTTCTTCCTACTTTTTCTTGAATGAAAAAATATATATTATTTATTAAATTACTTTTCCCAACATTCTTCATTTGTGAATTTTATACAATTCTCCGTATCCAACAGATTAATATGAGGAATAAAAGTCTAGCAATCCTAAAAAGTCATATTTTTTTCTAAGTTAGAAGAGTCAGAAATATGAGGAACAAAAGTACAGCAAGTTATGAATAAAATTATACATATAAGACTGCTTCATGAACAAAATATGCAATGATCAAGAGCCACGTAGAACCAGTAATCCACTTCTTAAAGGCTTCTTAAGTTTTGTTTTACCTAACTATCTTAGTTCAATGGACATTATTAACGAAGAAAACTTATTACTTGTAATAGTTCTATTCTAACCTACCCCTCCTTCTCATCCTAATCATAGAAGCTGGACAATGACTTATTTTAATACTAAATTTAAGACCTCATTGGATTATATATCGAAGGCATTTTCATATATTAATGTTATTAGTTTCAATGCACATGATTTTAAAAAGGTATTTTAGGAAAATTAACGTACAATTGTTACAACTAATTAACCTAACGATTTTTTATAATATTTTTAAATTAGGTATCGACATCAAAAAAGTATTATTTACATTTATAACACAATCCTAATTATGGTAACTAATTTCTTGTCCAATTAATTACAATGTAATTGTAAAACTCTTAGTGGTTATGTGGGCCTTTTAGGTATATAAATCTACTATAATATCGAACTAGATGAAATTATAAGTACACTATAAAATCGTTTATGGATCGCAGCTTGAGATAAGAGTTTGGATACATGTAAGCCTTCACTTCAATTGGGCTCAATGGTTTGTTCCTGAAACGGCCCAAAATACAATTGGTCTACATTTTCCTAATTCTCAACTTGCCATCCATATTTTCTTGCCATTGAAAGGCCCAAAAAAGGACAAAAAAGTCTTAGCAACTAGGGTTATTATTCTTAAATTTTTGAATTGAGTTGAGTTGGATCACATTCACATCAGTACAAAACTCTCTTGCTATCAATTGTTTTCCGACTAACAAAACATGAAATTATACAATACTTGAAGAAAATCAAATTCTAAATTACTTGAACCAGTTACTATTGGTCTTTTTTTTGTCATTGATCATATTTATATAATCAATTATCATATTCATGATAAGAACTGAGTTACATCAAATCAAGATTCAAAGACCAAATATTATATTGAGTCAAAATTATAAGAATTAAGCAATTATATTTTTAAACTGAAAAATGAGAAAATGTTAGAAATAAGATAGTGTGAGTGGCTTATTCAATTTAAATATTGAAAATAAAACTCTAAAGTAAATTTAAAGAATCAAGTAAAAGCAAAGTAAAGCAAAAGGATTAAATTATACTATTAAGGGACAACGTGCCTTACCCAAAAACTAAAGCCAGAGCAAGCTGTTTTGCATAATGTAGGTGGTGGATCAAGCAAGCCAAAAATAATCTAATCTAAATAATATAATGAATACGTGAAGATAAGGTTCTTGTTTAACTATTTCTTTTAATCTTAACCTTAATTACGAGCTAAAGATAAAGCTTTCATTAATCATATCTGGGTCCGCCAAATAGGCATAATTATAATTAGCCTTTAAATTTCATACCCATATATTATTACCGATCTATCTAGAAGTAACCCAACGTGACAAACTCTTTTCAAGTTTCTTTTTTGAATATTTCTTTCAGGATTTTATCAAACAGATTCAGAAGCAAAATTCATATATTAAAAGTGATAGTGGTATGTTATATTTTTGGCCAAAAACATATGTTTTTTCTTAAATTAATATACCCTTAATTTAAACTGTCTTGTTGTCCATAATTATCTATATTAATCCATAATTAAACTTAGTGAAGATAAGTACATAACTGGAAAATAGTACTTAATCTTGCCTTCTCAGCTTCAAAAATTATATATAAATAGAAACGCAAAATTGTTTTGCTGGCCCATAAAACAAAAAAAAAATTGTTTAGTTGAATGAAACAGAGATTATAAAATAAAGCATACTTAAATTTCTTACAATGTGCTAATTTTCCTAAAATTTCCTTTAATTATTTGTATTAAAAAAATCTCATGAATAAATATTATCTTTTATTATGTGTAATCAATAATAGGAATAATTTATAATTTTAACAAACAAAATGAATTGAGATCCAGCATTTAAAACTAAAATAAGCATATCAACTAGTTCTACTTAAAATCATAGAGTATGTAATTTTAACCAATTATATATCCACTCCGCTCAATATATTACTCCCCCCGTCCCTATATATAAGAGCCAAAAATTTGAATGGTTTTGTCCCTTTTTATAAGAGCCTGTCCAAATTTGTCAAAACATTTAATGAGTTTTTTCCCATTTTATCCATCATTATTCTCTCTATTTATATTCTCTTTTATATTCATTTATTACACTATTATCACATTTCTCTATCTTATATACTCAATCATATATAAGGGCAAATTTGAGAAAACAAGATTTTTTTCAAACACATTTATCTCTCTCAACCACTTCTTTAATATGTGTGATTTCACCTTTTTGACTCTTATAATAAAAAGGACGAAGGAGTAATATTCAATGTTAGATGTCTTACATGGGTGCGCATATGTTAAACCAAATTGGCATGCCAGTACTTAAGAATTGAATAATATTAGCTGTTGATTTGGTGTACTAAAGTGAGATCTGATGTTGAAACTTGCATTGTATAATTTATTCCATCAAATAGATAAGTGTGCGTGGTTCCCAAGAGGCAAAATGTCTAAATAAGTATGCTCCTTTTTGTATGACTTTGAATTCAACTCCTCAATAATGTAATAGAAGAAGCCAATTTGGAAGTCAATATATGGGTCCTTTTTTATATTCAATTATTCATTTCACTTATTCTGCAACTTGCACTTTTTATTTTAAGCTGCTTCCTAGAAAGAGCACAATTATTGGTTCATTCGTAATAATCTTGAACATATTAATATTATAATAATTAAGTGTGCTGTTGTAAGTAAGTGATCATTAAAATATTAATATGTTTCCTCATAATCAACATATATCTATTCTGGGATTTTTGGTGGCTTGAAGAACGTACCCGGCCACTTGCTCATTTTTTATTAATCTAATCCAATAGATTGACAAATTTAAATTATATGATCAATTGATATTGGTGAGTTTTAGTGGCTGTTTTAAATTAATTGGACATAACAAGACAGGTTTCGTTTAGCCATCAAAACAGGCTGGATCGAGTGTGTGGTCTATGGAGTTTATTTATGAGATGATTTATGAATCAATTGATACCGATGTTCCATCATCAATATCATGTTTTGATCCTTTCAAAAGATATACATGCAAGTTTATTCGATAAACTACTCTAAAAATTATAAAGCAAAACATTTTTTTTAAAATGTATAATACAATTGTTTTGAATAATGTTTAAATAATTTTTAGGTTAAGAGTCTATTTTGATTTAAAAAATTCACTTAGAAATTATTTTATAGGAACAGTATTTTTTGTACAATTTTTCTTTTTATTATTAAAATATTAACGGTTAATAATGTCAACATTTTAACAGTAATGTGACTTTTGTTTAACATAATAGAGCAATGTTATTATGTACAAAAGTTTCGGGACAATTTTGTACTCAAAAGAATTATAAAACAAAACATTTTTTTGAAATGTACAAGAAGTTGTTTTGAATAATGTTTGAACATTTTTTATGCAGAATAGTGTAATGATATATATGCTGTTATTTATAGGTAAAGAGCTAGAAATTTTTCAGACCGGTAGAAATATGTAGGCATTAAAACTGACACCTTATATAATTAAGAAATCATAACCTCTTTCATTTCTCCTTCATTGGAACCATGGTTGTTGGTATAACATATTAGGAAAATCATTGTGTATGTAATTATACTTTTTTTCAATTTAAAATTTGGTATCTCCACCTTTTTATTATCTTTATAACAAACTTTTAATCTCACTCCGTTAATGATTCGTTAGACCTCTAACTTTATTCTATTGGCATTGTTTACCTCTGTATAGAAGTTAATAGTGTTAACAAAAGATAGTTAAATTATTTATCAAAAAGAGAAGAGGGTAAAGGTAATAACAAATTGATAATTGAAAAAAATACATTGAAAAATAATTTTACTTAACACTTTTAAATATTGCAACAATCAACAATTATGGCTATAATTATTGTTATATACTTCCTCATGTCCTAAATATATGACCAATTTGGGGAGGTTATTAGTTTAGCCTTAAATATAATACTTCTTTTTAATTTTTCTCAACTTTTCCTCAAATTATCCCTTTTAATGCACCTTAATAATAAATTAGCAATATATGAAAGTTAGGAATAAAGGTAGATGGTTAAGGTGTTGGTAATATCGCATGATTTTAATGAACTTAAGTAATATTCTTAATCCAATCAAATTAGATAAATAAGTCTTACATTTAGGATTGGATAAAGTATAGTATTTTGAAAGAATTGAGTATCTATGGAGATTTCTACGAGATTACATTTTTATTTATATATATTGTGGTGAACTGATAGCTATATAATGCCTTTCCCCCATAGCTCACTTTCTCCATACCTTAACATGAAACTCTTATGTTAAAAAAAGCACATCACATGTATATAAAAAAAAAGGGAAAATCACAATGAGGTCCCACATAAGGCATTTAATCACAACCAGGTCCCAAATAATCATCAAATTACATTGAAGTCCCAAGGGACATCAGTGTAATTAAATGGGAGTTGTCAATACCAGCCGTGTGAGTTGTCAGTGCACACAAAACAGCTGGTATTGACAACTATTGAATTGACAACTCATACGGCTGGTATTAACAACATTGAATTGACAACCCATTGACAACTATTTTGGATATAGTAACAACTCAATGGACTGGTATTGACAACTCAATTTAATTACACATAGGTCCCTTGGGATTTCAATGTAATTTGATGATTGTTTGGGACTTAGTTGTGATTAAATGCCTTATATGGGACCTTATTGTGATTTTCCAAAAAAAAAAACGCATCATTTATATAGTTTAATTTATAAAATATTGATTCTTAAGTTATTAATATTACCATAACTGAAATAAATAGTCACACACTTACATACAAGTTATTAATTCCTATTGCTCAGATTTCGTCAAAATGTACAAATTTTAAATATTTACACAGTTGAAAGTTGAAACTGCATAATGAGTCGTAAAAAATGAGTATCAGAATTTTAATTTTCTCACAAAGAAAAATGAGGTGAGAACTGAGATCCATTTTAATCCTCCGAGTCAACATAACTTTTTAATGATTTAATCAAATTTCAACTTTCAACTCATTAATTTCTTGAGCCAATCTTGATCCCATTTTCAATTATACAGCTTCTTGATTGTTGCTCAATCATCATTGATTAAGATTTGTTTGTACTTATTTTAAATATGTGTGGGGTTACAAGTCGTTGGCATCAATCAGAGACTGCTACATGTCTAACATATAATGTCCATTTGAGAGTTTTATCTCTGTTCTAAATGTAAAGTTCAGTCCTCTCTTATTTTTAATTAGTTTTAATTATTTCTTTACCAAAATATCCTATTATTGGGATATGTTAATTTCTTCTCATTAAATTCTACTTTTATATATTGGGTTTCACGTTAACAAATAGGGAAAATTTCAATATAGGACCGCGGTAGCCAATTAATTTCAAAATAGAACCAAAAGATTCTGAAATATTATTTGAGTCTTGTGGAGGCAAAATAAAATTAACTTAAGATGAGAAAAGACAACATTGACCCCACGTATCAGAGAGAGAAAGTGTCAGAGGAGAGAGGGTGAGAGGAATATTTTGTTTTTTTTATTTTAGCTTGTGCATATGAGATTTTCCTTGTTCATATGAGTTTTTCCTTGTTCGTGTGAAAATAAGTAGGGTGTGTGTGTGTGTGAGAGAGAAAAGCGTGAAAGAGAGAGGGGGTATCAGAGGAGAAAGGGGGTGAGAGGAATATTTTGTTTTTTATTGTAGCTTGTGTATATGAGATTTTCCTTGTTCATATGAGATTTTCCTTGTTCGTGTGAAAATGAGTGGGGTTTGTGTGTGTGAGAGAGAAAAGCGTTTCAGAGAGAGAGTGTGTGTCAAAGGAGAGATGGTGTCATAGGAATATTTTGTTTTTTATTGAGGCTTGTGCATATAAGATTTTCCTTGTTTATATGAGCTTTTCTTTGTTCGTGTGAAAATGAGTGGGGTTTGTGTGTGTATGTGAGAGAAAAGCATGTCAGAGAGAGAGTGTGTTAGAGGAGAGAGAGGGTGAGAGGAATATTTTATTTTTTATTGAGGCTTGTGCATATGAGATTTTCCTTGAGATTTTCCTTGTTCATATGAGCTTTTCCTTGTTCATATAAGATTTTCCTTGTTCGTGTGAAAATGAGTGGGTCTGTGTGTGTGAGAGAGAGAGAGAGAGAGAGAAGAGAGAGAGCGTCAGATATGCCATGTGAGGGTAGGCCCCTTTTTTGTCTTTTTTCACATTAATTTAATTTCACTTAAGACCCTGAATCTAAAGTGATATTTCAAAATCTTTTAATCCTACTTTTTAATTAATTGTCTACCGTGGTCCTATATTAAAATTCTCCGTATCAAATACAAAGTGTCAAATTTTAGTCCGAGTGTAAATGTACAAAACATCTTTAAAAGAGCCACTATCCATTGACCACGACAATGTTTAAATGTGACTATATATTTTGAAAATATGTAACAAATTCTCTCCATATTAACTACAAATAGCCATTTTATCTATCTTTTAGATTTTACTAATCAGTTAATAAAAGGATATTACATTTAAGACCTTGTTCATCTAATTAATTATAATAATGTCTAGATTATATAATCAAAAGATCGGACCCTTTTTCTTTTGCTTTCTTATCATTTTTATCTTATTGAAGTTATGAGCAATCATGATTATCATTACAGTCCACTATGAACCAATCTTAATCATCCCTTTTTTCTTGATTAAATAGTTTATAAAATATAATTTAGTCTTCTCACTTTAATTATGCTTGTTATTATTAGTTATCCTGAACCCCATTACATGTATCGGGATAAAGTTTCAATGACTTAATTAAAAATGAATGAACTTAGAAGGTAAACTTTTAGAAGTGTTTGTTAAAATATTCATAAAAATAAGCAAAAGGTAGAGCTACATAAAATTACTACTTTTATATCGCCTTACTTTTATTAACAATACTATTATGAAATTGTGCATGCGCGAATGGGTTTGTGTGTGTTTGTCTGTAAATATAAATTATTATTTGTGTATGATTCTGGACACAAATTTAAATTTTTATATGAAATTTTCAGCTGTAACCTTTTTCTTCTTAAATTTAGGCGCTGTTAATTATTGGCTCAAAGTGTTCACACCAAGCCAGTTGGCTATACCTTAATTAATTCCATAGCAAGTCCGTAGCTGTTATAATCCTTATCTAGCAAAAAAATAGAAAAAAGAAGAAGAAAAAAAAGGCGGTCATAATAATCCTGAGCTTTCATTTTCATGCATGCATAAGTCCCATTCGAAGGTTGAAGTTTTTATATGATGATGAATGTAAAAATATGCTGAAAATATAAATTAACTTATTCCACTTTTCTTTTTCTAGCAGCTATATATCTACGCCTCACACCAATTATTAATTCAATAGTTATCCAAACTTATAGCTATGTACGTAGTTCTAACAAATAAAGCCATTAGTAATTGTGTGCAATTTGTTTTTCTCTAAACACATGATTCTACACTTATACATGTAAGCTCCCCCTACAATTGTAACCGCTCCATAATAAAAATTTTAAATTATAGGGTTTAAACTGAGAGAAATGTTTAGTCTCAATTGTGTGAAACTGTATTTTTTGTAGTTTAAAATGAGTTGTATTATTTATATAGTTTAAGAACAATGTATTTTTATGTTATCAAAAAAAGAATAATGTATTTTACTATATATTTTATGATATATATATATATATTACTTAAATTCACCTCGAAAATTGCATAGAACATGAAGTATAAACTCTTAAATATTGTGATTTATAAATTTTATATTTTATACGTAGACTGGTTATATTAATTTGGGCAAAGGTCCAATTTCATCCCGAAAATAACCCAATAGAAATGTTCAATATCCGGAAGTAACAAATGGAACATATTTACCCCGAAAGTAGTAAAAGCGGCATGTTTTGGTCCACAGCAGACATACTTCTGAGATAAATACATTCCATTTGTAGGTCAAAACACGCCGCTTTTGCTACTTCTAGGGTAAATATACTCCATTTATTACTTCCGGACATTGATTGCACCTATTGAGTTACTTCCGGGGCGAAATTAGACATTTGCCCTATTAATTTCACTCATTTTGATTTCAAACTATTAAGTTGTACCTATAATAATTACTTTCTTAGTTCTTTTAATAAGAAACACTTAATCAAATCATGTTGAGTAAAAATTTGGTTAATTAAAGACAATAATTATGTAAAAAAAATGACATTTTGTTAAAGAAAAAACCCTTATTTATGGGGAGATATTGGATAAGAGAAAGAATAGGGAAATATTATATTGTGGAAGAGAAAGAATAAGAAAATTACTATAATAAAGAGAATTTGATGTTTTGCGTTGTGAAAATAAATGTATTGATATTTCTTAAAGTGAGTAATTAAATGTGGGCCAAATGGAAAACCTACAAATTTTTTTACACATTCTCTAAATGTTTTTTTATAAAAAAAGGAATGGAGGGAGTAGTTAAGATAATAATTAAGAAAGAAGGGGAATATAAGTATTATTATATAAATTGTAGGCTCAAGTCTCCAACTTTAAATAAGAAATTAAAATAAAAAAACACTAACCATGATAGTGAGTTGTGACTAATCACTTGGTTCAATTATTAAACTACAAGCTCGCTTTGGAAAAATGTAAAAAAAAAAAAAAAAATCTTCTAAATCATTGAGAGGGAAAATAGAGAATATGCTTCCTATAGGTTTTATACACAGGTGCCAACTTGGATGGATGGCTATAGGCCATCCTATAGTGTTAATTGGAGAAAGGGATCCTTCATTTAGCATGAACCAATAGAAATATACGTCAGATATATACTAAATATTGAAATAATTCATTAGTTGATATATACTTCCTCCCTTCCTAAATTTATGACCTATTTGGATATGTGAGTTTGTTCCTAAATATAAGGCTTATTTCTATATGTTTTTAACATTTTTTTAAATTATCCCTATTAATACTCTTCAATAATAAAGAAGCAAGAGATGAGGCGAGAGAAAAAGGCTATAAGATTAGGGTGTTTTACTGATATCATATGATTTTAACTAACTTAACTAATATCTTTAATATAATTAAATTATATAATTAAGTGGATCTTATATTTAAGTACAGAAGGAGTATATATACATATAATTATATATATGGGTCCAATAAGTTTCCAGTGATGAGCATAACAATTAATTAAAAGGTGCGATTCATCATTATTCTTCCTAATCATTGTCCTTTTTAACTAAACATGATTTTTTAACACTATACTATATTTGAACAATTTTAGGGTTTGCAAAATAAAAAAGAAATTGGCTATGCTTGTGTTTTTACTTTTTAATGTATTGGAAAGAGCAGATTCCGCGCTCAAAATGCATGAACGTATCTTTTTAGGGTGTTATACGCACACACATATAACTAATTGGGAAAATATTTTTTATATATACCTACTCTTCGAATCATATAAAGTTCAAATACAAAATTTATGTTTGTGGGTACAAATTTACTTTTTCTTTCTTTCTTTATTAAACTAGATACCACAAAGTGACGTTTAATATTGGTTTCAGATGTTAAGTATTGGTAAACTATATATATACACACACAATGCCTTAGAAAGATGAACTATGTTTTCTATAATAATTTTGCAAGCACCTATTTTGGTGGAATCATCCCTTTCTTTCTTTTCTACAGATATATACAAACCTATAATGGCAGAATCCATGACAACATGCCAGTCAAATACTTTTTTTGTCAAACAATCAAATAGCAATTAACTTAATGTTTTTTACCAATACTTCAAAAACATTTTACATTGAGTGAATGTTAGATTTTTTTTTTTTTTTTCATACACTTCAAGAGTGTGCGCACAAACATGTTAACACCAACTTTGAGTCTGAAACTTCATTATTAAAACGTAGTAAGTGACACAACCATAAAGAAAACTTGCTTTTGACTAATGTTCAATATTAAAGCCCTTCTAATGCGTAAAATAATAATATGGTGATAATAAGAAAGTGAATTTTTTTTTCAAATTTAAAAATCATTGACCTCTGAACAACGCTATGAAAAACTCAACAAACTTAAAGTTAAATTATTTATACGCTTATCGCCATCAGTTCAAAACCATTCCAACAAGGCGCATAGCATAAGTATTTGTTTTTTAACTAACTATAAACAGTGTCTATCTAATTTTTGCTGACTTTAAAAAAAACTAGAATAAGATATTGAACAAAATCAATCCTTCATAAAAAAAATTCTAGCAATAACAAATGATACAATATTGAGACAAGTGTTACACAACCATACCCAAGGAAAATACGGAAAACATAAATATTTCATGTGGTCTAGTTTTAAATTAAGTAAATATACACCCAATAAAATAAGCCACTAATCAATTATTTCACTGCAAATTCATTAAATGGTTAATTTGGATCATCTGTATGTTACTTATAAATAGATTAAATAATAAACGAACTAGGTGTAAGAAACTCATTTTTAGACCCTAATTTTTCCCCTTTTTTATATTAAATATAATTCTACCACCGATTTATGATAGTAAATGTTGGACGGTAAAAAAACAAAATGAGCATAAAATTAGGGTAATAGAAATAAGGATGTTGAAATATACATATATGGTCAAACAAAGAAAAGATAACATTCATATAGTGAATATAATGGATGACGAGTTTAACCATTGTATATTGTAAAAAAAAAAAAAGAAGTCATTTGAGATGGCTAAGAAAGTGAGATGCTAGTAGATCAAACAATATAAAATCTTTTAAAAAAAACTAAAAAAAAAAAATACTTAATGTACTTATTGAATCAGTAGACATTTTCGTTAACAATATATATTTATATATATATAAGGATATTCGATTGTTGATAAAACATAGTGTCGATATCCAATTAATGTAGCCGGCTTCTCCTTAATCATCTAACACGTATGTTCATCAAAGCTTTTGAAGTCGGCAATGACTTAGTCGAACAAGGCATGATGCAGCTGTATGAGGGTGGGTAAAGCTAGGATGAATAATTAAGAGGGAAATTTAATTAATTTAGGTAATGCATGGTCCCCCAATTTGCATTTAAATGAGAAACACGCCTCACAACTACATATCTCTATCACCACGCTTGCATGGCCATCCCATGAAAATGATACTATTTATTATATATATACACACACATATATATATATACACATACTTATGTATGTATGTTATTCAACAAATTTGGAAACCAACATTTTTAATATTTCTATTTATATGAGACAGCTAGCTAGAATGGTCCCATGCGTATATTTGCATGGTTTTAACGATTTTTTGACCAATATTGTTGCTTCTATTATAGTATTTTAAAGTGATACGATTAGTTTACTTACAATCATCACTACTAAAAACACAAAAGCTGGGGATGATAGAAGTTTATTATTTAAATTATATTCATGAAAAATATATCAATACGTATATATTTGAAAAAAAATAGTTTTTTTTTTTTTGGAATTTTATTAGCGCTAGAATTGGTGACAGTATTCAATGGTGAATATAAATATATTATAAGGGTAAACCATATTTTTAGTCAATTTGGGTTTTAGTTCCTCTAGTTTGCCTCTTTGAGTATTGGTCCTTATAGTTTTAGCGAGAATTGCACATAGGTCCCAAGCAAGAGAATTAATTTCAGATAGGTCCATTAACAACTTCTTAACTTGTTAACCATGGCTATTGCAGTTGTTAATAGTTGCCATTAACAACTTCTTGGGACCTTTCTGAAATTAATTCTCTTACTTGGGACCTATGTGCAATTGTCCCATAGTTTTACTCTGTTATAAATGTTAGACGTTCTTCCGTCTGGTCTGATGACATGGCAAATTGAGTTGACATGGCCACTAACACTGTTATTATAAGCTGAGATGGAGCAACAATAGCTGATTGGGCCTTTGTTTATTTTTATTTTTTAAAAAATAACCCAACAAATTTAAAAAATATCTAAAGCACCATAGTTGAAAGTCAGAATGCAGGCTAGGGAACAAATAACGCTTTTGTGGAGGGGATGAGATCGCTTTGCAATGGCTGCGTGGTGACGGCTAAGAGGGTATTGTCGCTTGGGTTCGATGGACGAGAAGCTACCTACCGGAGCCGCCGCCGACAAACCAGCAAGAACAGAGGTCGGATTCTATATCATTGGCATTCTCATATTCTTTATTTGGTTTTCTTTTTCATGAAATTAAAATTTTGATTTTTGAGGTTTATTCCTTTGACTGATGCTTTCATTGATAGTTTCTTGCCCATTAATGCTTATATTGATACTTTCCTTTCCCTTTTGATTTATCATAACCCCCTTTCTTGCAGATGCTTTCTTTAGGGAAGGAAGGTGAATATGGGGAAGGCTCTCAGATGTTTGAATGGCTTGCTGGGGATAGAGAAAGCGGAGGACCAAGTTGGCTCATTGGTTTCATCTAATAAGAATGAGAAGAAAGATGGGGCAGAAAAACGGATTCTGAAATTTGTGTTCTGATCAATGGATTTATTTCAAAACGAAAGGGTAAAAAGAAAAAAACAAAGGCCCAGTTAGCTGTTTTGCCCCGTGTTGTTCCGTCTCAGCATATAATATTTCCATCTCAGCATATAGTAACAGTGTTAGTGGCCACGTCAGCTCTGTTTACCATGTCATCAGATAGAAGGACTAATATTTATAACAGAATAAAATTATAAGGACCAATACCCAAAGAAAAAAACTATAGGGACTAAAACCCAAGTTGATTCAAACTATAAGGATTAGGAGTATGGTTTACCCCTATATTATAATGTTGAATGCTACATATATCCTCCAACCAATGATTGGAATGCCATGCATGAACGTAGCCACAATTAATATGTACACGTTTGGTACAGGTTGACTCCTTCTTTCTCGTTATTGTTCAAAAGTTAGGCAATCAATAAATGTCCACGCTTTCGTTATTCATTATATGTTCTTCATTCACAGAAAGGAAAAAACTAAAATATATTACACAGATTTTGGATTTCAATGGAGGGAATAGTAAGTATTGTGATTAATGAGGAGGCTTCGATCGACTTCTTGAAAGATATAATATATATATATATATATATGGGGGGGATTATTGGAAATAAGATAAAACAAAAGAAAGCAAAATAGCTAGGGTAAGTCCATTATATTGCTATACCTATAAAGAGAGAAAATTGTTCTACTCAAATATGGGAACCAGTTTCGGTGCTCGTCGGAAAGATAGGTAGAGGGTTCTCATCTTCTTTGGACCGTCCAGATTTGAATCTCAACGGTTCAAATTTAATAATTTTAAATTTGTTATTTTTAAATGAATAATATGTTTTTTGACAAAATGATAGTTAAGAGATTATCTTCATTTTAGATTTTGTAACCATAAAAATAATTGTTTTATTAAAATCACAAACTTAAAAAATTTAAATCTGGACCGTTTATACTGGATCTAGACGGTTCATATTGAAAGAGCACCCTCTACCTATCTTTTTGACGAGCACCGAAACTGATTCCCTCAAATATGAGTATAGTACAAACATACTAGAAGCCTTAAATATAATATGAGATCAAGTATAGTATGATTGGCGTTCCATTTTGGTCTCGATGCTTCAAAAGAGATCTTGTATTTTTCTTAACAATTTTTTCAGACCAAAGTAAATGCAATAGTAATTACATTTATATATGTAAATCACTCTCAAATAGTCGGAGATTGGTTAAAATATGTAAGTTTTAATCATATTTTATATTAATTATTAAAGATTTTAGCTGTAATTATAAAGATGAAGACAACGAACAAACATTTTAACAAAACTAGGAAGGTTAATCTTATCGAATGAATTAAGGAAACTAAAAAGATTAAATATTTAAATTTGAATATTTTCAATGAATTGTAATTATAATACTTTGAATTACTTACACATCTACCTACAGTTTTGTTGTTTGACAGCATATAAAGGTGTTTTTGGTTTTTTAACAATATTAAAAAATCCTTAATAGTTGAAGCCTATTGGCCATATTAGGAATTTGTTCAAAGAGCAGGTTGGAATTTAAATTATGATATTCAATTGGATTTAATTGAAATATTCCTTGTTAAATATCCATTTACTCATATTTATAAAGCGGGTAGGGAAGATTTTATTAAGTTGTATTTATTTAGATATTTTATATGGATGTACAATTTTACCTTTCATTTACTAACTACTAGACTTCGTAGTCTTGGAATAGATTGTATATTAAAATATTGGTAAATTTGAAAATTTATAAAATTTTAAGACATAGTAAATATGGTTCAACTTTTTTTTACGAAGAAACTTGTTAGAAGTACTAATCTTTAAATATAACCATATAAGTATGAGCATATATGGAGAGAAAATATCTAATAGTATGCCTTAAAACTATCAAATTCTCCTCTAATTGTATTTGTAAATCATTTTCAGTATATTTCACTCAGGCCAAAGAAAACCTTAAACCCCATTAATTTTCCATTAAAATTCAACAAATTTTTAATTTTACCCATATTTAATATCAACTGTACACATGCAAACAAAGTCAACACATAATAAATAAAGGGTAAACTTGTACACTCACATGAAATATTTAATGAGCTAACTTAAATAAATGATCAAATAAAACATTCTCTCTCTACCTTATAAATAAGAACAGAAAAGTATCATATAAAAAGGATAAAACCACATTTTAGAAGATGACTTATAATAGAGAAGAGAGGGAGTATAAACTAGTTATATAAATCTTATATTTTGAACATGACTAACTAGTGTGTGTGTGTGTGTGTGTTAATGTCTTGTGGATTTGATAGGGCTTGAAGGAAAAATGGAAGGCACACATGAATAACGACGTGGTGATTGGTTTGTCAGTTTAGGGGCAAGTGGGCATGTAAAAGGAACAGAACAAAATTGTCATTGATGGTCGGACGCATCCACTTTGAATTTTTATACACTCTTTATCATATCCTCCAACTTTTCCTTACTTACCTTTGCCCTCTTTCATGACTTTTTGCCTCCATTCTTGTCTTGTTTTCTGGTCTCCCTAGTAAATTGCACGCAATAATAATTGCCTTATTACAACAGTCATTTAAGGTCACTATATTGCACCATCGTACTCTTCCACTCCTAAACGTAAGCTCAATAATTCATCTGGTCTTTTAATATACTCTACTCCCTCCGTTTCAAAATATAAGAGTTCATATGATAAATCTTTTTGTTCAACATATAAGAGGTAACATGTAAAAGTCATAATAATAAATATATGTTTTCTATTTCTACCTTTGTATATTAGTAAATGCCAAGAGGAGATAGAAAGTGTATATAATAAATGAGTAAGAGTAAAAATGAAAAAAATTATTAAATCTACCCATAATAAATGATTCCAATATGTTTTATTGATATGTGTAAAAATATTGACTATTTAAAAAAATGACTTGATTAGTCCACAATATATGCATGGCCTTAACTATTTAAAGTGACTTTTTTTTTTGAACTGAAGCTATTTAAAGTGACTTGGAGAGCTGTTAATGATCATTTGTAAATTTTGCCTTTTGATTAATGATTAAATATAATATAACCCACCAACGGGGGTTGGCGCAGTTGGGTAGGCAGCTGCGCCACAATCCTCCTTACCTGGGTTCGATCCCAAGTAAGGAGATTGTAATGTATTTTCGTTGGGAGCTCTCTCCCCTGGGGTCCCACCAAAGGTGGGCGTACCTTTCGGGCCTATTCGATTGGGGACGCCAGGACTAGTCGGTTGTCGAGGGCCCATGCTGGTAAATCCGGTGTTGGCATTCAGGTTAACGCTGGATACCTGGAAGGTGGTGCAATCGAAGGCCAAAAATGGTCCAAGCATTCATCAAAAAAAATATATAATATAACCCCTCGGAGAGCTGTTAATAATCATTTGTCAATTTTTCCTTTTGATTAATGATTAAATATAATATAACCCCTTATATTTTATTTCACATTCAAAACTTTAATTAATATGGGTAAAGTTTTAATTTATATCAATTTAAGACAAAAATTAATGAGTTAACTATATCTTTTTTGGTTCCAATGGCTTATTTAAAGTGATTTAGCCAGATCATATCATGAATTTGTTATTGAATAGTTAACTTATTACTCCCTCCGTCCCTACATATAAGAGCCAAAAGTTTGAATGGTTTTGTCCCTTTTTATAAGAGTCTAACACAATTTGTCAAAGTATTTAATGAGTTTTTTCCCATTTTACCCATCATTATTCTCTTTATTCACATTCTCTTTCATACTCATTTATAACACTATTATCACATTTTTGAAGCTATTTAAAGTGACTTGGAGAGCTGTTAATGATCATTTGTAAATTTTGCCTTTTGATTAATGATTAAATATAATATAAGCCCTCGGAGAGCTGTTAATAATCATTTGTCAATTTTGCCTTTTGATTAATGATTAAATATAATATAACCCCTTGTATTTTATTTCACATTCAAAACTTTAATTAATATGGGTAAAGTTTTAATTTATATCAATTTAAGACAAAAATTAATGAGTTAACTATATCTTTTTTGGTTCCAATGGCTTATTTAAAGTGATTTAGCCAGATCATATCGTGAATTTGTTATTGAATAGTTAACTTATTACTCCCTCCGTCCCTACATATAAGAGCCAAACGTTTGAATGGTTTTGTCCCTTTTTATAAGAGTTTAACACAATTTGTCAAAGTATTTAATGAGTTTTTTCCCATTTTACCCATCATTATTCTCTTTATTCACATTCTCTTTCATACTCATTTATAACACTATTATCACATTTCTCTCTCTTACATAAATAAAGGCAAACTTGAGAAAACAAAATTATTTCAGACATATTTATTTCTCTCAATCACTTCCTTAATCTGTGTGATTTTATCCTTTTGGCTCTTATAATAAGGGACGGAGCGAGTATATATTGCCTTTATTAGGCTTTCAAGTTTTCAGGGCATTCACTGGTCGATCCATCCCTTTTGCAGTGTATGGCTCGGTGATTACATATTTAAATACATGCACCTTGCTCATTTAATTTGTTATAATTTTTTAATCAATAACTTACTGACACCCACACTCTCTTATTAATGCATTGTTAAAAAATAATACTCCCTCCGATCATAATTATAAGATCAAGTTGACTTTTTTTTATGAAAGTTAAGGAAGCAAATTAGACAACTAACTTGTAACATATGTTACATGTAATTTTATATATGTTACTAGTTTATAAGTAAAAAAAATTAGTTTTGAGAAAAAATTATAAATATAAACATTTTAAAGTAATTCATTATTTTACATCTTTAATTTCTCAAAAATAAGCAACTTGATTTTATAATTAGGACCAGAGGGAGTACTACTTGATTGAAAGAATTATATATATGCAGTTACCTTAACTATGAGAAGATTCAATAATGCCAACTTTGGTTGGTTCTACTAATTTTTGTCGGAAAAATTAAATTTTACCATTTGGTAACAAAATAAATTAATTAGTATTATAATATACTCCCTTCGTTCCTAAATTTTACCTATTTATCTAATTTGAGCAGATTAAGGATGTTAATTGAGTTAGTTAAAATTATATGATATTACTAAAACATTCTAACCACTTATATTTATTCCTATAATCCTCCCCTTACTTATTTATTATTGAGAACATCAACAGGGATGATTTAGAAAAAAATATGAGAAAAAATAGAAGGGTTAAAGATCAGATTTACCCCGAAAGTATGCACGGTGGATCACATTTGCCGCGGAAGTTTTTTTTGGTTCAATTTCGCCCCAGGAGTGTGTCAAATATATCATATTCGCCCTTTACCGTTAAAAATCTCACGTTGACCGTTAATATTTTAATGGTAAAAAGCGAATATGATCCACTTTACACACTTTATGGGCAAAATTAGACCAAAAAATACTTTCGGGGCAGATGTGATCCACCGTACATACTTCCAAGGTAAATACGATATTTAACCCAAAATAGAAATATATGTTATATTTAAGAATAAACTTACCTCCTCAAGTAGATACTATATATATTTAAGAACAGATGGAGTAATAAATTTTACAAATTGCCCAGACGATGTAAAAGTTCAATATAACAATACTTAACATGAATTTCCTTTTTCACAAGTTATTTAAAAAAGAAAATTTGAAAATATTAATTTGGTCAACTGCTGAAATATTAATTTTGACAGTGATACACGATGATGGGAGAGTGTAACGAATGACAGTTTTTCTAGGAACAAGAACTACTGAACCAGTGGAAGAGGCAGCAATACATTTTTTTCTCAAAAATAATACATTCAGATACTATGTTGCTTCAATTTTTAATATTGAAAAAAAAGGAAAAATATATTTGTTGGCACAGTTACTTTTATTTAATTTTGATTTTTGTATCTATGTATATTTTATCATAATTAAATGTTTTAATTCTAATTTTTAAACACAATTAACTTCTATACAAATGCTACTCTTGCTAATAGAACAAAAATAGATGAGCTAATAGTGGTTATTAAGAAAAATTAATGGTTTCATTAAAAAATTAAAAACCACATGTGTCAAAATCAAATTTCAATAAAAGTATAGGTACCACTAAATGGATTTTCCAAAAAAAAAAAACACACACACACACACAATTACTAAAATACTCCCGTAATTTGTTTGTCTTCAGAAATATATGCATTAAAATCAAGATTCAAGAATAATATTCATTACATCCTGTTTTGTATAGCATGCACACATACATATATTCGGCCAGAACACTGACACACATACAAGTTATTTTCAAAAGATTTATATGAATTTTATTTTATTTTAGAGTGGACAAATACTATACTCTCCAAATTCAGAAACACGTGTATGTAAAGTAAAATAAACCATCACATACATTTTCTCCTTGAAAATATTTTAATTTTGAAAGAGACAAACTCATAAAAATTTCGTAAGATACAAAAGGCACGCAAGTGAGATTCTAACAAAAAATAAAAATCACTATGAATTTTTATATACAACAATAAAATTGATAAGACAAACATAGTTTTTTATTTTAACTATAACAGAAACCCTTAATTCTACTAAAATTTGTGTCATACTCCTTATTGTTGTAAACGTAACGCTTAACTGCTTAACTGAAAGATTGATCTTGATATCAAATATGACTTTGAGTCTTTAATATAAGAATTAATTGACTAATTTAGGAAATATTAAGAAAGAAAAATAAATAACTTAATTATATTATATGTTACAAGACCTCTGAAATCTTATGTATAATTAAATTTTTTCTGAAATTATAATTCAAGAATATTAGTTTGGTAAAAATTAAAAATATAAATAACTTAAACTATTTATATATCTTCTTTAACTTTTAAGGACAAGAAATAGTATAAGATTGTAATTGTAATATTCTTTATCTACCTGCAGCCGCAATTAATAATTATTTCTTAGGAAAAAATTGTCCTCATTAATCATGCACTTTTTTTGACTTCCTTTGCCTCTCAAATTTAATTTGTTGTGGGATGAGTATTTTTTTTTTTTTTTGGAAGGAATTGAATAACACAATTTCAAGTAATAAAAACAAACAATTAATTAGAACTTACATTTAAAAATGATACAGGATGCTATTTCATGAATTTTATTGCTTTCATTGGGGAAAAGCTAACGTAGGATATGTATCGAGGTAGATGCATATAAATGAGAAAGAATCAATGGAGGGGTCCCTCCTCTGAACAGTGCATATATTATTAGTCGTTACTGAGATTTTTTTTTTTTTTTTGACCTGAGTCGCTAGTGGGATTTTAGGTTCACTCAGTTTTTTATTTTCATACAATAGTCGGCACCGTCCCCCTCCTGGAACACCCCACACCCAACTCTGCCCCCACTTTTCACTTATTCTCTTCCCTCCCTCTTTTTTCAGAGATATGAGAACTAACCAAACATTACAAGGTTATAAGAGAGATCAAATAATCTACTACTATCTTATAAGGAGGCTTGCATGCCATTTAGCTATAAGGTTATTGACCTCCTTGTTCGATTATATATGTTTCTTTACATCAATGTATCTCCCTCCCTAGCTATTGTTCCATTTTCTAGACAAAAAATTGAGGTAAGTTGGGGGTAACAAAGCTTGTCAAAGCTAAACTAGGGTATAAAGCTACAAAAAATGTTTTTTATACTACCGCGAGCTTAAGTGATAGAGTATCATATTAGGCTACATTGCTTCCATCACTTAAAAGTATTTTTTTAGTAATACTCAACATGTTAAAGCAAGTTTTAGTGCATATATCACCATCAAATATTTTAATTTTGATTATTTGAGTACTAATGAAAAAATATTTCAGGATTTGGATGCACAAAAAATCATTTAGATACTAAGATTGCTGGATGCAAATTAAACTTACCGTGAAAAATCAATAAAAGCTTTAGGAGGACAATTATGGAAACGTCTGAATTCTCAAGTAAGGGGTTTAAATTACTAATGGGTGCCAATGCCATCCTATTCAAAATGTAATATAATGGGTTAACATGTAAATGAGAAATCCTAGTACTATATAAGTAATGAAAATGCTTGCCTAAATTTGGTATGAATTTTGCAAATTGACTGTATAATTAGTAATTGAGGGAAACAAATAAAAAGAGGCTTTTGATTTGGTAAGGAAGGCGCCACCCGAATAAATTAAGGCTCCTTAGTCCTAAGAGGTCCACACGCATAGCTCTTTCCCCCCCTCCTTACGCAACATCTTCCCTTCTTCACCTTTACTCGGTCCTTCTTCCCTTTTTTCCTAATATTATA
Organism: Mimosa bimucronata; assembly: GCA_037074515.1. NCBI lineage: Eukaryota > Viridiplantae > Streptophyta > Magnoliopsida > Fabales > Fabaceae > Mimosa > Mimosa bimucronata. The sequence continues at coordinate 25,823,973 of CM073441.1, forward strand.
CAAGTTTCAGTCTTGATGGTTAGATTTGATAAACTCTAATAAACCTTGTCTTTTAAATTTATATTTTTTTTCAAAATATACTATTAATTATATTAGAATATTATTACAGCATTTGTTTGTGAAACAGACCGGATTCTTATAAAAATTTCTTTCAATTATATACATTGAACAGTTTCCAACATAAGGGTAATTATGATGAAGGATGATATTTTAGAAAAATCAAGTAATATAATATTAATCAATTATCTAATTTTTATGAATTAAAGAGTTTGATTGGGTATAATTTGCCACATTCTCCTTCCCCTACTTCTCCTCATCAGGTGTCACAGTCAAGGTCAAATCAGTAATCTCCCCCACTTCCCGCTTCAGATCCTTCATCCTTGTATTCTATAGGCGCCACCCAAAGTCGCCGTCACCATAGACCGCCACGTCATCCCCTCCCTGCACCTCACAGCCTGGCACCCCCCTCACACATCTCCCCACCAACCACCTCCCTCCACGTGTCCCAACATGATGTTGACACCTCTCCCCCCACAGCTGTCACCCCCTCCCTCCCATATAAATACACTTACTACTCATTCTCTTCCCCATCATCCAAAACTCACTCACTTCTGCCCCCCCTCACTATTTCACCCTCCATATGGCCCTTAATTACCGCTTTGCCACTCTGTCACTTCTCCTCCTCCTCCTCGATCCCACTTTTGGTTCTCTGGTTCAAGATCAACCCCTTGTTCTCAAATACCACAACGGCCAACTCCTCAAGGGAAAGATCACCGTTAATCTCATCTGGTACGGCTCCTTCACTCCCGTTCAACGTTCCATCATCGTCGATTTCATCAACTCCTTAACCTCCCCGCGGGCCCCACTTCCCTCCGCCGCCTCATGGTGGAAAACCACAGAGAATTACAAAGGAGGAGGCCCCTCCTCACTCATCGTCACCAAACAAGTCCTCTACGACAAATACCCATTCGGTAAATCCCTCCGTTCTAACCACTTACTCGGTCTCGCCTCAAAATTCAACGACCTCGGCTCCATTAACGTTGTCCTCACAGCGAAAGACGTCGCCGTCGATGGGTTTTGTATGAGTCGGTGTGGGACCCACGGGTCGACCCGACCCGTCAACGGGAGGACCCGGGTCGCTTACATATGGGTTGGGAATTCGGAGACTCAGTGTCCTGGTCAATGTGCTTGGCCGTTTCATCAGCCGATGTACGGCCCGCAGACGCCGCCATTGGTGGCACCGAACGGCGACGTCGGGGTGGACGGGATGGTGATCAATTTGGCGACGTTGCTGGCCGGGACGGTGACGAACCCGTTTAATAACGGGTATTTTCAGGGTCCGGCTACGGCGCCGCTCGAGGCGGTTTCGGCTTGTACCGGGGTTTTTGGGAGCGGGTCGTACCCGGGTTATCCGGGTCGGGTCCTGATGGAGAAGGCAACTGGAGCTAGCTATAATGCGAATGGATTGAATGGTCGGAAGTATCTTCTGCCCGCGATGTGGGACCCACGCACGTCGACGTGTAAGACGCTCGTGTGAGGTGGTGGTGGAGGGGGAGAAGGAAGGGTGTGGATTAAAAGTTGGAGGAGGTGGTCTTACACGTGGCAGGATGTGGTGTGTGGTTGTAGATATGGGATTGTGGAAACGGGTGTAGCGAAGATTTATCTTTAACACAATATACTCCTACTTTACAAGGTGCTTTTGTCGTTTTGTGTGATGTGGAAATTCTGTTAGTGAAGGGGGCATGGTTAAGAATATGGAGAATATGAGGAATAAGAGATGCTACGTATATTGTATATTGTATAATTTTATAATGGCAAGAATATAATATGAAAATACTTTTGTTTTTTGAAATTTTGTTATGATTTTGAAATGGAGAAGCATAGTTGGAAGGAAGATAAAGAAATCAGTGCTGTATTATTATGACTATGAAATCAGTGCTGTATTATTATGACTATGGTCTATTTTGCATTTGAAAGTTTGGAATTTGGACCAATTTATATGTCACTTTCTTTATTTTTTTTGTTAATGTTTAATTTGAATCTTTTATGGAGATTATTATTAATCTGAACATTACGTTAATAAATTAGTAAAAATTAAATTATGTCGCCTGAAATAAAGTGAAGATGATAAGTGAACATCTAGTCGCACTAAATGGGAATTGACTTTTTAGGTTGATCGAATGTGATAGGCAAACGTTGATTTGGTCTCAAGCATTATTTGGACTTTGGATGGATGGAGGATGGGAAGGAAAATTAGGGGAGAAAACAAGGCAGAAAGTGTATTCTCTTCAATTTTTTTCTATCTATATATATATATATATATATAGAGAAAATGGAAAGAAAATTTGTCTCTCCATCGTGACGTTCATCTTCATATCTCTTTATCCATTTTTACATGATATATTATTTACTTATTTATTTATTTTAATTATATTTAATATCAGAAATTTTTTTTTTTATATTTTTGCCTTGATTTTTTTAAATTCATTAAGCTTTAAAATATTATGATATATTTTATACATATAAGGGATAATTTAGTCTTTTAAACATTTACCCATTTTCTTTTCTTTCTATTTACTCTTACCAATCCAAGCACTGAAGGTATAATATTGAATTCCCCACTTCTCTCCTCCCAACTTTTTTCTCATTCAAGCATATCCTAAAAGATTTTATGCTAAGGTACTAAATTTGGGTGCATTATCCTGTAAAGGTTCAAATTAACTATCACATTTGCTATGGGAGTTTTGATTTAATATAAATGACTGCTTTAATGTTGTTAGTTAATTTATTTTTAACTAACAAAACAATAAAAATCAAAAGAATTACCCATGATGTCAAAATCAGGAAAGTATTTGTCCTAAAGCTTCAGGAAATTATCTGTATGAAGACAATTAAACTTTGGTGTGAATTATTTAAAAAAGAAAAGATTCACATATCACATTAAATCCAGAGAATTCCACACAATACAACCAAAAGAAGAAGAAATAATAGCAAGAGCAATAATTGTAGAGAAAAAGGAGGGAAAGTGAAGTGAGAGAGGGAAGAACAGTAAGCTAAACAGAGGAATAGGAATAACAGATGGCATGTTGTTTGGATGGAAGTGAAGAGCAAAAAGAGGGAATAATGCAATCCTGCATGGAGTGCGGGAGACCAGAATAAGTTATTCTTGCTTTGGCTTTTCTCTTTGCATTCAAATCGTACTCATCACTCTAGATAAGCTTCAACAACTTCAAACCTTTTTCCCTTCACCTAATCTACTTTCAGCCTCACTTTTAACCTTTTTCTAAAACCAATGACAAAATATGAATTCGAATTTTAATTATGTTACAAAAAGTGATCGACTATTTCCTACTCCACAAAATTTTAGGTGAATTGTGTATGTAGTAATATCATAATACATCACATTGCTCAAGAAAATACTTCAAAAGTTTGTTACAAATTAACAAAATGGAGGAAGGTGTAATTATAGTAATAATGTTTATGTGGCACTATAAAGTTTCATTTGATCCAAAATTACATATAAACAATTCAAAAGTGAGTAAAAGTACCACTTCAATCAGGGGTGAGGAACCCCTCCTTTTTCTTTATATAATTTTCCCTCATTTTCTTACTTAATAACCACTAGATCTCCTTTCAATGGTTCAGATTTGATGTTTATAATATCATTATTGAAAATCAATTAAAATATATTTTGTATAGATCTAAATCTGAACCATTGAAAGAAGATCTAGTGGTTATTAAGGAAGAAAATGAGGGAAAAGGAGATAAAAGAAAAGGAGGGGTTCCTCTCCCCTTCAATTAGATGCACAGTAACGTCCGTGAACGGTGGTTGCACAGGGTTATGTGGCATTAGTAAATTCTTCAAATAAGATATTTTTTTTGGGCTAAAAATTTTCTTTTAACTTTCAAAAATTTACCTATAATATTCTCTAATTATTTTTTCCTACAATAACCTCTTTTGAGTCTAAAAACAATTTCCTCCATATTATCGTCCTTAAAAGATGTAACTACATCTATGTAGATATTAACATAATAGAACAAAGAGAATATAACCGTATTGTATTGTGATTGTACCAACGCAACCGAGAAACAAAGCGTGATAGAATGGAATGGAAAGATAATTTTTTTGGGGAGATTAGAATGTACAATTCCATCAATATTAGGGATAACACCATATCAGAAAGAGACTCAGGCAAGAAAAAATATAACCGAAAGAGAATATAATCATATTATAGTGTGGATATTGTTAACTTGAACATACTCTTACTCAATTTCTTCACTGAACATGTGAATATAAATATTAATATGCTCATATACTGAAACAAAATGCGTCTCGCTTCAAATCCCACAAACTAACATATACATATTAATACTAATACAGAATTATGTAATTATATGTAGTCTGTTGCAAATTTTATACTATTTGTACTGGTTCAGATTCCCCAGCAATACCCTTAGATAGCTCAGCCTATCAACAAGATGAAAACTGATTAGATGCAACGAAACCCCAAATTGCACAAGAAACCAAAAAACAAAACAAGAAGAAACAGTCATGTACTATTCAAAATGAAAGTACAAGCTATTTTAGTGAAACAAACACCCACTTATTAGTTATTACTCACCACTCTAGGTAAGCTTCAACAACCTCAAACCTTTTCCCCTCACCTAATCTACTTTCAGCCTCACTTTTAACTTTTTTCTAAAATCAATGACGATAGATGAATTTAAATTTTAATTATGTTACAAAAAGGGATAAACTATTTCCTACTTCACAAAATGTTTAGGTGAATTGTATATTAATATCATAATAGATCACATTGCTCAAGAAAATACTTAGAAAGTTTGTTACAAATTAACAGAATTTTCGAATAGACATGTTATGGATCCATATCCTTGTAACATCTAAAGTATTTATCAATCAAAATCTGTTGGGCCTTGGGATATTCACTACTCTTGTGCGGAGGCCCAAAATTGTAATGGTTCAATATTATATTATGCATTTCTTTTTAATGAGAGGAAAAAAGAAGAAGAAAATAGAGAGAACCCTAATAAGGGTCTAGAGTGTGGAAGAATGCAAGTGTAAGTGAAAGAAGAGAGTTTCTTGATAGCTACTCTTTTGTTTTTTTTTTTTTGGGTAATAACTTTATTGCTACTATTGAGAATACATTTTTCTCATACTTTTCAGTATGCACATCCTTTAGTTATAGTAAAAGATCAGATGATGATTTGTGGTTCCATTGAGTTTAAATTTATAATTTGTGGTTTTATTGAGTTGAAATTTTTGAGGCAATTTAGAACACAGATTTTAAATTTGGACGGTGAGATTTTCAATTGGATCTTTCTATCTTTCCTAGATTTTTTTTGTGAATATTAAAACAAATTTTGTGCACTGCAATTTGGGTGGCTGTGATATAATAAGAAATTGAGTGGTGATTTGATCACTTGTTCATCCAATCTTTATCATCTACATTCTAAATCTTTTCAATTACGAAGAAAAAAGAATGTAACTACGTTGTATTGTGAATATTACAAAATAAGCAAGAGAAAAAGAGTGATAGATTAAGTGGAAAGATAATTGAAAAAAAAAAAAGCCAGAATGCACAACTCCATATATGTTGGGGATAACACAATAACAGGTAGAGATTCATGCAAGGAAAAAAAAAAACAGAAAGACAATATGACCATTTTATACTGTGAATATTGTTAACTTAAACCTGCTAGTATGCTCATATATACATAAGATGTAACTCAAATCAAATGCCTCTCATATCACATCCCACAAACTGAGATATACATAATAATACTAATACAACCTCAGCACATAATTCTGCAATTATATATATAGTCTGATGCAAATTTTCTACTATTGGTAGATGCAAGGAAACCTCCAATTGCATAAGCAATCAAAAACAAAACAAGGAGAAACAGTCTTGTACGTCAAAATGAAGGTACCAAGTATTTTAGTGTAACGAATATCCACCTAATACAGCGAACTAACTTAACCAATTTTTTGAATGTATGCAAATTAGTTTCTCCCTTTAATCCTCAATATAAAACATCTTTACCCAATTTGATTAAGGATGATCGTTAAGTTCGTTAACATCACATGATATTAGCAATGCATCCTAACCATCTACCTATATCTCCATACTCCCTCTCTTAGTTATTTATTATTGAGGATCATTAATAGATAATTTAGGAAAAATTTGAGAACAATTAGAAATAGGTCCTATATTTAGGACCAAGCTGATTTCCCCAAATAGGTCATATATTTATATGACTGTAATAATATCAAGAATTGGAGGTATCAACCTAAAATATAAAACCTCTTCCACCATTTTGCTTTTTCTGTGAGAGATGTTACTGTTCACAAGGAGGTTTTTTATCCCGTGTTTCGCGGCAAAGTTGTACCAAGTAGCTGTTGAGGACCCATCCTTTTCTGTGCATTAATGACCATTGTTGTTTTGTAAGATCACCCCTGATATCACCAGTTTGTCTTTTATCATTCCCCTGTTGTATTATAATTTTAAACCATCTCTCCCGCCATTAATTTGAATATCTCCCCCATCTTCCTATTAATAAGCTTGTCCCCACTGATACAGCTTCACAGCAAATTCAACCTCACATCAAACATGGCTTTTGAATCCCCAGTCCTTCTTGATGCCCTTCCACCTGAATCATGCTTGAAGTCTTCCTATCAGTTTGCCATTTCCATCTAATCTCTTCCTTCCTCTGTTTTCTAATAAACTACATGTAAAAGAGCTTAAATTGCCTTACGTGTTGTTATCTCGTAATACACATTGTTTTGCAGAAAAAAGTTACCAGGTCTTGGTGTTTTTGTGAGGTTCTTGGGTGGACTGTTTAAGGGAGAAGATGGCTGAATACATAAAGAGTGCCAACCCTTTCATTCTTATTAAATATGTTCTTAGTGCTTGGCCATCTGAGAAAGGTAACTTGTATTCTGTTTTTGTTCTATGCTTCTTTCATTTTTGGTTTTTCATATTGCAGTAATTTCTTAAATATTTGTTTGCTTACTTCCTTTTTCCCATTCTCAGGTCAGTTTCTGATGCCACAAAGGTTATCTTCAACTTGATCTATCTATGCAGAAGTTGAGGCTCTCAAAGTTAACGTGTACTCCATTTAGATTCAAGGATCGAATCTCGTAATACACATTGTTTTGCAGAAAAAAGTTACCAGGTCTTGGTGTTTTTGTGAGGTTCTTGGGTGGACTGTTTAAGGGAGAAGATGGCTGAATACATAAAGAGTGCCAACCCTTTCATTCTTATTAAATATGTTCTTAGTGCTTGGCCATCTGAGAAAGGTAACTTGTATTCTGTTTTTGTTCTATGCTTCTTTCATTTTTGGTTTTTCATATTGCAGTAATTTCTTAAATATTTGTTTGCTTACTTCCTTTTTCCCATTCTCAGGTCAGTTTCTGATGCCACAAAGGTTATTTTCAACTTGATCTATCTATGCAGAAGTTGAGGCTCTCAAAGTTAACGTGTGTACTCCATTTAGATTCAAGGACCGAATGAAGTAATTGAAGCCAGTCGTGATTAAATCTCATCTGAATGTGGTCATTTTGTACACTAATAATTTATATGGCATGTTCTGGGCACTAATGTAGTTTTTTTTCCAGTATTCTATCAAAAAAAAAATTTTTCAAGCACCAAATAATGGTCTTGAGGGTAGGCCAGTTATTAATGCACCAAGGAAGTAGCATATTGTTATTTGACTTGAACATGGATGCATGTATCTAGAACATTTTATTGCAGACACTTAAGCACCTGAAAGAACTAACAATCTATCATATTTTGTTCTAACCTCCGATTCATGGTGTTGCAGCCTAGCCAGATATTGATAAGACATATGAAGAAGAATATCATTTTGTGACTTAAGCATGGATTCATTCAACGATATGCACAAGAATGACACTTAACTAACTTAAAACATGAACATAAACTCCCTAGAAGCAATATGTCTTACTTAAATATCAGTCAGAAGATTACTAAACAATCTTGTAAGTATGATTTATGTTCAAGCAATGAGAAGAGCAATCATATATTCTCCAGCTGAGCACAATCATATTTGGTCTTTAACTCTTTATGCTTCTTTTTTCGAATTGTTAATTTGTAATCAATTTGAAATCATTAACATAAACTACATAAAGCAAATATAGAAGATACATGCTTCATAGTTCAAGGTTCACTAAATTGGAAGCATCAAAGAAACTACCCCCTCAGGTCTATATTATAAAAGGTAGGCAACCTTTTTACACATACCAATAAAAACATGTTGGAATCATTTATTATGGATACAATCATTGACTGACTAACATAACAGCATTGTTCCCTCTGTTCGAGTAGACATTAGACTATTTGTGATCTATTAGGATTTATTGTCGTAGGATGTTTATAGTATCCTTAGGATCTTTAAGGGTAAAATTTTAATGACCTGTTGTTTGACCATACCGCTTGCAACCTGTTGCTCACTTATTTGGAAATTGGAAATGGAAATTATGAACCTGCTTTCTGTACTTTCATTATTCTTTTTTATGAATAATTTATTCGAAAACATATTTAGGATTCTGTAATTTCTAAAGAACATGAAATTTTATTGTTTACAAAAGATAATGAATGTGAATATGATATTGCGTTCAATTCTTAATATGAAATGCTTATCATTATGTTGTTCCTTGATTAAGGTTTCTTTAAAATTAAGCCGCATTGTTTATAATGTTGATTTTATCCAGACTTATCATCATTTCATAAAGATATCACTTTGCAGTCCTCCCCACCTGTGACAACACTTTCTTGATACTTTAACTTTTGTCTTATAGTCGATGTTGATAGCCCTCTAACTAGGTTCTCTTATCATGTTTAAACCCTACAACATAGTTTCTGCACGGTTCTTTTTAGCATGATAAGTGGTTTGATGTTTTAGGCTCTGGTGTTTTGATGTCTTCGTTTATTGGAAAAAGATGACAAGGTTTTGGTTCATTTCACGTTATTGAGTCCCATTTTCCTAGTGTACATTATTAATACATTGTTAATTAATACTAAAAACAAGCAAACATTGAGAGTGGTCACTTTCTTCCGTTGTCTTTTTGTGACATGCATGTAATTCTGATGTAGAGAATCCATTTATATGTGTATTGCCAAATTTTAACGTTCCCCCATATTAAGTGTTGGCCAATGTTGATTATTATATGATTTTTGTCTATCAGTTTTTGTTATCTCATCTTCATGCTTAAGCTGTCATCAGCAGGTTAACTTTTTGTACTAGAATATGAAATCAATCCCTGGGATTATACAATAACGATCAACAAGAAATATGAACCACAAAAACTAATTTAGAAGTAAAATTACTAAAAACATGTTGACAAAATTTTGATACACAGTTCAAAGCTAAATGAACCTGTTTCCTCTTCAATTTTGCTCTTAACAGTACCCACTGGCCCAATCAAGTTGAAAAGAGCATCATTGCTGTATTTTGATTTGGCTGCCTCAACAATAATATATTTCAAGCTTGGAAGGTACCATGAGATTAGAAAACATGATTAAAAAAATGCTAAAAAGGGATAGGCCTGTTTTGTTGGTTTCCCTACCTTGTGTTTTTCTTCCTACCTTTGTTATCATTTGTTTTGTGTCTTAATAATCTTTGTCTCAAGGATGTGCTTGATGAGTATTGAAGGGTATTCCTTCATATGATAAAATTCAAATTCAACCACTTATATGTTTATGGTTTTATATTTATTGCCGTCGTTTGTTCCCTTTGCTCTAATTAAATCTTTGATCCCCTACAAATGAAAAAGTTATGGTAATCCATTACCTGTGGTAAAGTGAAGCATGCTAGCTGCACACCACACTACACAGACAAGAAAGTCCTCTTTTTCAAAAAATCTGTTCTTTGTGAAACATATCCAGTGCAGTGATTCAGATTCCCTATTCTCAAAATTATCACATAATTTATGATGAGCTTGGTCCAATGAATTGATCTAACAAGCCTATACACTTTATTTTTATCATAGGATTCATGCAAGACTTAATTAAATCACCTTTTACAATCCGGTACACTGTTCAAATGGGGCTAAATTTGCTGATGTATCAACACATAATTGTTGCAGCAATGATTTAACTTATTCCTTTCTCTTGTATTGGGTTGCTGTCATCCATTTCACATTAACTCCTATATGACAGCGTTTACAAGGTGGCATTATGATGAGAAATTAAAGAAGTTTTAAAATGATTTTAAAATGTGGTTAGTATCCACTCTAGATATGGACAATTTATATGTACTTTGCTTATTCCTTAAAACTGATAAATTACATTTATGAGCAGGACAACTCATATTTTACGATGTACTGTGCCAAAGTGTCTCATACTAGCTGAAAACTATCAAAGACAATATATTCATCTTCCCAATAAATCTTTTCACTTGTGCAATAGTTCCAATTCTTTGATGCAGATTCCCTATCATCAAAATTTTCACATATATTATGATGAGTTGCTGACTTGCTGCAATCAATGTCTCTTTCAATCTTGAATAATTTAGTACCTATCCAAGCTGTATGTCGTGGTCCTTTTGATGTTTTGCGTTGTTGTTAGTGCCCTTTAATTATGGTTAATCACTACCCAAATCAAGTCATTATTCCTTATGTATTGCTTTGATTTATTTCATGTCTGCCATATCCCTTCTCATGCTTGCAGGTGATATTAATTTCTTCTGCAAGCCATAGTAAAGCAACCACATAACGTGCATACACAAACAAAGCCAACAAATCCCTCTCCCCAAAAACCCCTTTTCTCCATGCAATAGTTCCAAAACACCCCTCATGATTCGCGCTTCTCAAAATTATCACTGAAAATATCATTAACATTCCCCCATGGAAGCTTTAATTAGCTTTGTTTCCTTTTTTTATCAAATAGTGCATGCAACAGTTAATCCTACACCATCAAGCTGCTAATTTGGCTTTTCTGGATAACGTGTATGCCCTTCAATACTGGTCACCAATCACGTTAATTTTTCTTAGGTACTACTTCAATTTTCGTTGCAGCATGATTTAGATTTTTGTTTACTCTTTAATTTGCTTCGTCAGTGCTCTGTTATATTGGTTATCCATTATATGCCTTTTGTCCCAGTTAAGTTATCATCTTTTAATGCAATGTTTTATTATTTTTGTCTTATGTGCATGGTTGATGCCCTCATGTATGACCTTTTCCTGTGATTGGTGCATGGAAATTTTTTTCTAAAGCCCCATATAATAGCTGCATAATCAGACCTATCTATGAATGATTTTCCTCAAATGTTTTATGAATTTTGTCTTTTGTGCTTGATAGATGGTCTCATGAAAAACCTTTCCTATGTTAATGGTGCATTGACAAATTTCTTCGAGGGCCCATATGAGTTTCTGCGTTTCGTTGTTAGTGCTGTATTATATTGTTTCTCCATTCTATTTCTTTTGTCCTATATTGGTAATAATATTTTACTACTATGGCATATTCGGTTTGTCTTTTGTACATCATTGATGACCTCATGAAACAACTTGCTTCATGTGTTCTTTTATAAAGTCAACCCATGTACCCTCATTATTGATCACATGAGGTTAATTTTGCTAAGGTACTTATTCACTGATTGTTGGGCCCAGATTCAGAATTTTTAATCTTCTTCCATTTGCATTCTGCAAAGCAATTTCCCTTAACATACTGATGGAATAAACTTCTGGAAATTGTATTAATGAAGTAAAACTCCACAGAGTATAGATCTAATGGAGGATTCCTAAGTACAAAAATGGAAATGACAGAATATAATGAAGAAGAATAAGCAATAGGAATGTATTCGAGAGGCACTCCCAACTCTCCCAATTCTCACTCCAAACTCTTCCCCCCTTTCCAATAACCCTTTCCCTCTATTATATACCCCAGCACCTTCTATAACTACCACACTAAGAAATACCCAAAATACCCCATTCACATGTTACACACCTCCCCTCTCATTTATCTCTGGACCGAAGCCAAAACCCAACGTTACCCCCACCATGAAGAGCCACCTTGCCCTTAAGGTGATAGTCAGTTTCTGTTTCTTGATATCCAAGCTCTTGATCCAAGTCTGGGCCAAATCTGGAATGGTGGTAACCATAAGTTTTGCTAACTTGACAAAGACTAACATTTCTTCAATGACATCACAAGAAATCGAGAAAATCCCAGCCAACAATACCAAATACAAGTTGCAATAGGCGGTATCTCTGCAAATGCAGTGCCAGGCTCTCCCAATGAGTATAAAAGTATGAGAAGTCCAGCAACAAAGTGTCTTGGTGGGGCAAATCGGTTCTTCTTGGACTGCTTGAAAGGTTCCATCACATCATTGATAAAACAATAATACCATATTTTCCATCCAAAGTGAATAACTCCAATCTGAATGGATTCAACATCATAAAATTCAGTGGCAGTAAAACCCCCTTCTTAATTGCCATTGCAGATGAAAGAAAATCCTGAGCATCATGAACAATCCCTACAAGTGAATTATTTGGTTTGCTCAACGCTATAGGTAGAAGCAAATCCAGTCCCTTCCCATTCATTGCAGTAGCTCCCAAGAAATCAGAAAACAATAAAATGCCAGTTACTTCATTTTCAATGGAAAATTGTTCTTCCTTCTCAGCTCTAGTCACTAGAATATATAACGTTTCATGAATATACCTCAATAAGCATAATGATTTGAGGAATCCAGCAACTAAATATCACATAGGAAAAAATTGCCTCAGATACTTCTCTAAAAATTCCAATGCATCCTCAATTAAACAGTAATGTGAGACTGTCATTCCACTGTAAATAATTCCAGTTTGAAACCATTGCACTGCAAAAAATCCAACAGCGACAAACCCCCAATTCATGGTTTCCGTTGCTACATAAATTGCATCTCGAACATCACAAAAATTTCCAACAAGAGGAGGATTAGAAATAGCAGGGAAAAATCCAATGGATTTAGTAATTCTTTCCTTATGATCATCTTGGCTAAGAGGAATGTTTAGAACCTGAAACCACTACACTGCTTCGAAGTGGGTGATGGAAGAGATACAAGAAAACTCAAGCACCAGGACATGAGCTCCAAGAACCACACAGCAAGCTCCATTATCGTAAACCTGTGCAAGTTTCCAGGCACTTAATGCCGACGACACTAACCATGGGTTGAAGAAGAGAGGCACCGTTTCTTCGTTGCACAACATTGTCAATTGATAATTAGCGGGATGTGCCAACTGGGTTTGAATCTGGGCAGATAATTCGAACGCATGAGTGCCGAGAAACAAACAGAGTGCTCTGTAGGGTTCATTAATGGAGGAACAATCGGTCGTCGCTACTGTGTCTTCAAGCTGTACGAGTTGCCCGACCCTTGCCACCGACGCTGCAAACTGTGAATTAAATGAAAATGTCGTCGTCCCTGTGTCAGACCACATCTCTGTTTGTCGGGGGATGGAGGCCGCAAAATAGATGATTAAATGGGTCATTGTCTCATCTAAACAAGGCCCACATGAGTTGTATTTACAAATAAATTTAGGGCTTCGTCCCCAATGGGCCTTACTAACCCAAATCAAGATCCAGTTACCATGAGAGCTTTCTTCAACAGCTTCTATCTTCCCGATCGGGAAAAACAGAGGCTAGATTGCTTCACATGTGAAACCTTCCTGAAAAAAATGATCCCATGTATATTCAACAGCAATTTCAATTTCCGTTGGTCCTTTAATGGCAACACAATTCATCGTATCTTTGGGTTGATCCACAAGCACTGTGACAGCTACATATTCGGTCGCTAGTGTACCTTCCTCAGTCATTATGCAATCCTCTTCAGAATCTGTGTTGATGTTGTCCTCGTGCGATTTATGTCCTTCCATAGTTCCAGCCTCAACACAAACACCCTTAGCAGCATCTTCAATGTCAATTTCAATTTCAGCTTCTCCTTTCGCGCTCTCTTTAATTTCCGCTTCATCTTCGACTTCCTCTTGTGTGTCTGGATCGACATCTCCTCTAGCCATATCTACCTCTACATTCTGGTTTGCATCAATAAGTGTCATCTCCACTGGTTCAATTGGTAACTCGTCCTTGATCTCACTAAATCCTTCTTTCATCTTCTTTGATCGTTCTGCTACATCATCGGCATACTTTGAGTACTTCTCCAGTGTCCATTGCATGAGGATTAAGTTCGTAAGGAGTCCCATGGATGGTAACTGCTCTGATACCTTTGATGGAATAAACTTCTGGAAATTGTATTAATGAAGTAAAACTCCACAGAATATAGATCTAATGGAGGATTCCTAAGTACAGAAATGGAAATGACAGAATATAATGAAGAAGAACAAGCAATAGGAATGCATTCGAGAGGCACTCCCAACTCTCCCAATTCTCACTCCAAACTCTTCCCCCCTTTCCAATAACCCTTTCCCTCTATTATATACCCCAGCACCTTCTATAATTGCCACACTAAGAAATACCCAAAATACCCCCTTCACATGTCATACACCTCCCATCTCATTTATCTCTGGACTGAAGCCCAAACCCAACACATACATGACAGTGATGTATGGTTATCCTCCACTGTTTCCAAAGTACTTATCACATTAGCTTATATATGAATTATCATATTTCTATGATATTTTCTTTCTACTATGCAATATACTAAAACACATTTTACAAGTTCATAAAAAATTTGTTAATTAGACTCACTTTTTCTCCAATCATGGTTTGTATGGCAGTGATGCAAGTTTTTTATTACTATTCATACGGAGTTAATTTTGCTGATGTATCACTTTTTCAGATAATCATAGGCTTTAGCTAAATTTTATAACACTTACGTTTCCTTTTTTCATGATTCACAGGGATTCCGCTGATCTCCAACTCATATAATGCAACAAGAGTCTCTTTCAATCCATCTGTGAAGGAGGTGAAAGAATTTATTCAAAGGTATCATAACGCCTTATTCCGTATAAGAGCACTTATTTGTCATTTGTACCATTTGCTAATGCTTACAGCTGTGACTATCTCATCTGACTATTTTTTTAGCCGTAAGGATGGAGCAACACCAACATGTACACCATTGAGCCAACAATTCAGCTATTCTCAGCAGAGCCAACACTCATCATCCATAATGCTCAATAAGGAAACATAGATCCCTTTATCTGACATCCAAAATCAGAAGCTAGTCCGTTTTTTATTTCTGCTGTTGTTGAGCTGTATACTATTCATGCTTACTGTATGCTTTGATGTTTGTCATTATAGGGTAAGGGATTTGTTGTAAACTGCAAAATTTTGAAAGCTAGAGACAAGTAATGGATGGATATATGTGGATGTGGCAAGTGCTTAACGAAAGTTTAAGAGCAAAATGGTTCATTAAAGTGCCCAACTTGCAAAAGAACTCCTTGGTCAGTTCAGCCAAAGTAAATTGCACCTGCTAATGTTTTTAATCTCATGCTTGACTTATACAAATTATTTATCTAATGTCCATACAATTTTAGGTTGAAGCTCCACTACACTATAGAAGACAACAGTGGCTTTGATATGGGATCCTAAAGTGAATACGCCTTCGAGTCTGAAAACCAAAATTAAAAATAACATTACAAACAACAGAGACCGTGTAATGTCCTTTCTTGATATTATCGTGGTGCCTATGAAAGGGGTCTATTGATACCGGGAATATCCAATGACCACTTTTCTTATGTATTTCGTCATATACTTACTTGTCCTCTTGTGATTGCCTTCTATCAAATTCATCATGTCAATATTATTTGAGCTTTTTCTATTGCAGCTATGAAGGCATGATATTATAGTCTTCTTTGCCATGACTAGTAGGTTTTTTGTAAATAGTAAATGACCTGTCACTTATTATTATTCGAAGTATATCCTTTTTAGCCAATCCAAGAGACTACATCGTTCCTGCTATTGCTTATAGCATTTTTTTTATCAAGAATAAAGTTTTTTCAACTTAAATTAAATTACCTTTCCCACCAAAATCTCACACCCTTCCAACTATATATTGATGGTCAATTCCATTCCAAAGAGATCACACTCCAACAAAATCTAGCATCTGTATCTAAAAGTACTTTCTCCAAACAATCATTTCATGGCTACAGCATGGATGGCCTAAATATTTTTATACTTGCTAGCGGTTGTGATGAAAAAAAGATGACTAAAAATGTAGTTTATAATGAAGTGTTCAAGAACATTAACACACGAAGGGGATACAATTTAGCCGTGATTTAATGCATTTGTTTTTAACCATAATCCGCCCGCGCAACAAGCGGGGGAGTTATAGCTAGTTTTCTAAATATCAAGCCAGTCCCTGGATCAAACAAAATGTGGAAGAGATTATCTATACTACAACAAAAGAAAACACAAAAGCATCTCCACTTGGGGTAGTAGTATAAAACAGGCTTGTTAAAAATTTTGTTAGGCAAGAGATTCTTGCCATGAGAAAAGTTGAAGTAGTGATAAGAAACATGTAATAAATACAACTAAGACATATTAACTAATAGTAAGAAATAGCCAGTTTAAGGTAGTATGCTTGTAATTTTAACATTTTGTGTGAGTTGAATAATGTAAAAGCATGGGGTATAGATAACACTGGAAATGGAACCAAGATTGACCATAAGGCATCAAAAGGAAGAGCTTGCTGTGATGGGTATATCTATCACAAGCATTAATATAATTATGAAATAGGAGCATAGTTCAAAAGCATAAAGCTACTAATTGATAATTATGAAATACTCCGTCCAATCCTAAATATAAGACCTGATTATCTAATTTTATCATATTAAGGATGTTTGTTAAATTAGTTAAAATCATATGATATTACTAAAACACCCTAATAATTTACCTTTATTCCCACCCGCCCTCTCTTTTATTATTATTATTATTATTATTATTATTATTATTATTATTATTGTTATTGTAGAGTATCAATAGGATAATTTAGAAAAAATTAAGAAAAATTAGAAACAAATTCTTATATTTATGACCAAATTCAACCAACCAAATATGTCATATATTTAGGATAGGAGGGAGTAATAACATATAAAGATATTAACTCCTCTCAAAAATCAAACATGAACACCATCAAATAAAGCCCAGTGTGGGTAGAATCCTCTCCAGTAAATGCTTGCTCCCAAGCAAATTGCAAAGCGCTACTCATAAATCCGAGGCCTGAGTTCATGATTTTGCTGTTATGATATAAGCAAAGCTAAAAGCCTCCCTGCGAAACAACTTGGGGATTCAAAATATGTCCACTTATATGATCAAATGATTTACTTATCTTTGAAAGTAAAAAATACCATTGCTGATATGTGACAAGAAACTGGACTGGATTAGGCAAATCAATATATGCTCGAAAAAATATTGGGAAGTTCTTCAGCTTTGATCTCTGTCACAATGTGCTCGTAACAAATTTGGCCGCATCTGTTTGTTCAGCTTCTTTCTTGACAGGAAAAAAGACATTTTCAGTAGTATATATAGAACCCTCCACCAACACACATTGTGTTAACCTAAACTTTGGGACTTCTTTGACCAAAGTCATGCTTCTGAAAATGTTTTTCCTCACAAAAAAGGAAGATCAATAGGATGCAGCCAAGCTTGCTTACGAACACATTATCAAGAACATTATAGATGCAGGCCTGAAGGCTGAAGCTGGGTTGAGGAAGGTGAAAGAAAAGATAAATATTTATGCTGAAAAAAAAAAATTACATTGCTTTACAAGATCTTAGAGAGAAAGGACAATGACAGTTTGAAATAAACAAATTCATGGACACATTAGAAGAAAGAGAACAAGTTTTTGTTCTGTTCCTCCGCTGATCAAACAGAGTCACATCTCAAAACAGAGAAACATCTAAAATAATGTTTAAGTAACTTATTCTTCACAAAAGATCACTAACCCTACATTGGGATAAGATGAAAAATAGGGAGGACAAAACATTAGGAAGAGAAAAACACACAAAATATTATCTTTGAGAATCTTCCCTCCTAGTATTGCCCTTCCCTATTATCCTCCCACTTTTCACTCAATCCGAAGATATCCCCTAAGTGACAAAAATAGCAAACCAAGAAACATTAATATCAGAAAGAGTATATATGATTTTGAGCTAATAACACCCACCAATATGCGTAGCAACAAAAATCAAATTTTTATCACCAAAACAAGAAATAATTAAATTTCTACTCATACAAAATGAAAAGAAATCACCTTTCTACCAAGGAGAAGCATGATCGCCACTTAAGTTACTTGAAGAAATTGAAGGCCTATGTGCAGCAATAAAAATTATATTCTTAGATAAAACTATGTATTAGGAATAATTTTAAATGCTTATAACAGAGCAAGTGTAGCAGACTTTTTCATGATCTCACAAAAAGCACTTAAAGCTCAAATCAAAGCCTCTATATGGAGTCATTAACAACTTCATCAAACTTTTCGCTGTTATAAAATAAAGACACACAAACTAGTTGTTAGTGACCTACAGGAACACACTACAAAACAGTCAAAACTAAAATATCGAGAGCATCTTCAGATTTTTCACAAACCATTGTTACAAGTTGACAGAATAATAAGAAATCTGAAAGTGACTATGCAAATAGTGAAAGGAAACAAATTTTCAACTCATTGCTTTGCAAGATCTTAGTGAAACAAAGAAATAATAGGGCCCTAAACATTCATGGCCGTAGATTTAAAAAAAGAAAAAGAAAACAAGCTTTTGTTGCTCTGTTTCTCCACTGATCTAACCGAGGAACATCTTAAAACAGAGCAAGAAAAATAAACAAAAAAGAAGAAGAGAAGGGTGTCAAGAAGAATGCATTAGATCGCCAAAAAAGTTTCAAAGACACTTTTGAAGAAAAAAAAACCCAGTCTATCGAAATTGCAAATAGAGAACCAAGAAAGGCAAATAGGTTGGAGTAAGAGAAGAAAAACTCAATCATTTCAACATACACTCGCTTGCTGTGGAGGAACTGAGAGAGAGAGAGAGAGATGAAGCGTTGCCTACAATGGAGATAAGAATAGTGTTATTACTTATTAGAGAGTTGAGTGTGAGGTGAGAAGAGTCAGAGAGCTCTCAATTAAAGGGAGAGTTACACTTACACATGGGAGAGAATTAATTACATATAGGTCCCTGAAACCATCATATTAGATTGAAGTTCATTGGGACTTCCATGAGAATAAGCCGAATTGTGAATTGTATCAATAGTGATTAACGCTACTTATAAATTGTTATCGACAATTGTTCAGTGACCTACACTCTGATTTTTATTTATAAGTCTAGTTTAAGGGAAAGTTTTGGTTATTATTATAAGTCAATACTCGATGATACTTCCTATCTTCCTAAATTTACACCTATTTGAAGAAGTAAGTTTGGTCTTAAATATAACATCTCTTTTTAATTTTTCTCAATTTTTAACCATAATATCTCTATTTATGTTCCTCAATAATAAACAATAAAGAAAGGGAGAATGAGAATAAAGATATATAATCAGGATGTTTTGGTAATGTCATGTGATTTTAACTAACTTAATTAACATCCTTAATCTAATCAAAGTATGTAAATATATCTTATATTTAGGAACAGATGGAGCATTTTATAGGTCTGAATTATAAATCTTGTTACAATTTTGTCCTTGATAATAAATGTATAGAGAAAAGAAATACATGAAACACAATGAAAAAAATATTATTGAAATACCGATATATAAATGAGGATAAAATTAGACAAACTTATTAATTCATATCATCTATAATGAGTTAACTAGCTTTCTTAGGTATATCAGAATTATGTGATCTGGATTTATTAAAAGAACTAGAGTGGTAATTATTATTGATAATTCAATAAGTAGTTTTGACAATTACTAATACAATACAATTTGATTGAATCTTACTTAGATCTCCTGAGACTTCAATGTATTTGATGATTTTAAAAGGTACAACTGTAATTAACTCCCTTTCTCATAATGCTGATTGTAATTCTCCCTTAATAAACAAACCCTCTCTGCAACTTTTCGTTTCGCCTGACTACACACAATACCGTTCAAAGTTGAATACTTTAATGAGACATGCATTTTCTTTTTCATTTTTCCGTTTTCAGTTAGAAAATAAAATGCACAGCATTTTCACGGCCTGCTCTCTTTTGAACTTGTATGCTTGGTAAATGATGTTGTATGTGCTGATCTCATTAATAGAAAAGGTAATTTTACTTATTATTTCTTCCTCATATAGCCTTGCTTTCTTGTTGTTCTAAGGCAAGTTCAACAAGTCAATGTTATATTTTAAATTTTGGTAACTGAACATTATTATGTTGTTCTTTTAAATGTTTGAAACAATTTTTTTTTTTACTAACACACTAAATTATTACCCCGAATTAATATAAGATTTAGTTGACTAATTTAGAAAGATTAAGAAAATTAATAAATTATTAAATCATACTCATTCTTATCCCTATTATGAGGCATCAACTGCGAATATTCACAAATCAAGGAATGATAGTTGGGTAATCAAATTTTGGTTAAATTGGCCTTTTTTTCCAACTTCACATCTAAAATTTCACGTTTTCAATTTTGAACCTCCATTAATTGTAGGGTATAATTGAAAAAAAAACAGTTAATGTGGCGATTAGTGCCTTATGTTTGAGACAAAAAAAATTGTTAGTTTGTGCATTATAATAAGAAATATTTATGTGAGTTATTAAATTATATAAGGATACATAAGTTAGACAAATTAATAGTTTTTTTTTTACCTGATCAAGCAAATTAATATGGAGGAAATAAAAAAATATAAGAAAAAACTGAAAAAGAAAAGGAGAAAGGTTATCATATTTTATACCAAAATTACTTATAAAGTATAAACTACTGCCCAATACAATGAAGAAAGATGATCTTCCACCGCCTGAACCTGGCATTCGACAGAACCCTCCACCAAATTAGGTAAACTCACAACTAATATTCCCGTCCTTAATATAAGATATAATCAACTTTTTTTAAGAATTAAGGAAGCTAAATAAGTTACTAAATCACAGAATATTTTGTGTACTATTATATTATATGTTAATGGGTAAGTCAAAAAAATTAGTTCAGAGAAAAATTCAGGCAAACCAATTTATGAACAACTTATTTAGTTTTCTTAAATATTTTTAAAAAAATCAGCTAGATCTTATATATAGCAACAGAGGGAGTACCATTTAAGAAGTGATGCACACAATCCCCAAAATAACCTTTTGGCTGCAAGCAGGTTTGAACTTTAAAGTATCCTATACAATAGTAGCTCTATCATCTTCTTTCAAATTAGTAAATATGGTAAACAAAAGCAATTATTCTTGAACTGGCTAGACCTATCAGTAGTCGGAATCATATTGACTTCTCAGTCTAGCGGCTGCGAGCGCCCTTGCTTCAAGTGGCCATAATAATATGCAACAAAAAAGAGGAAATTGATTAAGCAAATTAACCAACAACCAAAAAAAAAACGCATCAAATAGGAAGAGGAAGGGTAATAATTGAATATAATACAATGCTATGAGATGAGCCGTTCACACAAGGACCAGATAAAACTCTATCTACTTTGCTTATAATTAATGGTTAGTGATGGGTAAGCAAAAATAATAATAAGAAACACAAACATATATAATGCTATTAGAAAAAGAAAATCAAGGCTATATTTCATTATTTTAAGGTGAAGTGATTTATTCTTATTTTTGCCATCTTAGCCAGTAATAGACACAAAATATAATTAAATACCATTCTTTACACATTGCTTCTTTTGACATTGATGATCTCCACTCTTGTGTTTCTTCCTTCTTTCACTACCTGAATCAACACATCAAATGTCAGGCCAGACCAGAACCATACGCATGGAGAGACAGATCGTATATATAATACACTAAATATATATTATACTACCTCCAGTCTTTAATATATGCGCATGGAGACGGATCATATATATGATACACTAAATATATATTATACTACCTCTGGTCTTTAATATAAGAATTGTTTTATGGTTCTACTTTTTTATTAAAGTAGGTATTATATAAAGGACTAGAGAGAGTATTGTTCTTCTAACAATGATCTCAGCATTTTTGCTCCTTCCATCAAACATCAACAGAAAGTAATGTTGGATTGATAGCTTTTTTCCCCAAAAAAAAAAAAAGTAAACAAAAGAACAAGTGCATCTTAAAAAAACCCTACACATAAAGGACATAGACATATTTATCATAGAACTAAGATTGCCAATATTAATCGAGTCTCACCATCAAATTCACCACAGTCGAAGACTTGCACCATATGCCCTTTTTCGATCTTCTCCAATGTATGAAATCCCTTAATGAGCTTTCCAAAAACCACATGGAATCTGCACAAGGTTTCACACAAAAGGATCAATAAATTATACTGCTATCAGTCCTTAATATAAGGCATAGTTGATTAATTTATGGAGATAAACTACTTAATTACAATATATATTACATGATATAAATTTCTGGAAAACTTATGTTTATCATCAGGTTATATATCAATTTAAAAGTCAGAAAAACTAATTCAAAGAAACATTATAGATCTAGGAGATAATACACTTTTCAAAAGTAAAGTTTGCACCCTAAACAACAACTGCTAATGAGAAGGATAAATATCTCCAAGAGCAAGCATATATACAAACCTGTCAAGATGGTGATCAGGTTTCAATGTGATCACAAAATGAGAACCAATGCCATAACGATCACCAATGTTCATGGTCAAAAGCCCTCGTTCATTATGTTCAAGTTGAGGTTTCTCATCTGAAATAAATCACAAAAACAACATATAAGTATTCCATTTATCAAAATAAATAGACAAACATTCAGCTATGTCTGTAAGACAACATTTTTTTTTTTTGGGAACTATTATTGCATTCTATACAGTAAGAGCTTCAAATTATGACTCGCATTCTCACCTGGAAATTCTGCCCCATATATGCTTTCATCACAAGTCCCTACAAATAAAAGGATGAAAAAAAAGCAAAGATGAAAAACTACCTGAGATAAACAGGACAACTTCAAACTTCAAAGACATGAGTTATAAGCTTGAAAATCTAGAGAACCGTTCCATCGTAATGTAAGTGCATCAATAGAAAACATACCGCTACCACCCTGCACAAGGAAAACAATTAAGCTATCATCAATACACATATATACACACACACACATATATATATGGTCAAGATACCACAAGGCATACAAAAACAGGTTCGGACATTATGAAAGCATATTAACATTGTAAGACAGACAGTAGTACTTTCTCTAGTTTTTAATATAAAATCAAGTTGACTAATTTGGGGAAATCAAGGAAACTAGATCAATTATTTTAAAATATTTATAATTATCATTTTTCTTCAAACTTATTTATCTGACTTATAAACTGATATAAATCTAATGACATTTAACATATAATAAAACCAAGTAGTTTATTTAACTTACTTAATCTTTTTAAATTAGTCAACTTAATCTTATGTCAGTTACCGAAGGCAGTATAACCTTATGATTCCATCATAAAAGCATTCGTGACTTTCATCAACCCAGTATCCAGTAACTTAAACAAAAATAATTGGAAATAGGAGTAAAAGCTCATCCAACGTAAAACCACAGAAAATAAATTAATCCAAACATCCACTAAAAATAGTGACAATTACTGGGTCAGGTTCCACTTCAACCACAATATAATGGATAGATCTACATTATACAAAGAATGGTATAATAATATGCAAGAAGAGTTTAGGGAAATTAAAAATACCACACCTTCACATAGGAGCAGCCTTTCTGAATGCCATAAAAGAAAGAACCCTTGTAATGCAATGGCGAATCATGTATCTTACCTATTCCCTTTTCTCCTGAACATAGATAAAAAAAATTTAACGAGAAACCTATGTCATAAACCATAAAGAAACATGTCCCAAGGTTTTTTCAATACGTCAAACTGTAATTAAAGTTAAGTATGGTTTTACTAGAGGAATAAAACCATCAAAACATCACCTGTACATAGGGCACGGAAATTTTCTACAGTGGCAGGGGCGACGTCGCTGAATAACTGGGAGCACAACAATGCATTAGGGGGCATTTTAATTTCACTCTCATCAAAGTCAAAGTTGCCAAATCCAAAAGAAAAAGAATTTGGTATCCGAAAAATTTTTTGATGAACAATTTTGCTTTATAATTATTAACCAAGTCAACATCAGTTTTTTTAACTCTTTAATTTGGGTGAATTGCTCTTTTCTTATCACTCCCCGGACAAAATTGCTCATAAAAAAACTTTGAAATTTCCAGCACTTCTAAACGGTTATCTTTGGGGCAAAATTGTAACTTAATCAAAGAAAAAGTTAAATCTTTATCATGGATCACAACAATCATTGTATTCAAAAGTATTAAAAAGACCAAGTAGGGTACCTCAAAAACCAACCTTCCAGCATCTTTCCCCCATATAGATATATCCATAAAAACCAGGGGATTCTTCGCTTCTGCCACTTCCTTTCTTCTTCTTCTTCTGTGAGTCTTATTCTTCTCCGCCATAGTCTCTCTTTTTCTTTTATGAGTCATAACTCAACCCAACGACCACTAGAGTAACAAAAGTCAATAAGGAGAGACAACAATTAGTTATTTATATATATTTAGTAATAATAAGTAATATTACATGATCATAAAAATGCATAAATTAACTTAGATGGAATTAATAATCGACCACAAGAAACTTAGTCATCGAGAAAGATGCAAACATTAGAAACCCTAACCATGTGTGTGTGTGTGTGTGAAGAGAAAAAAAAAAAAAAAAACCCCAAATAAATCGTTGTTGAAAGAAAGCACCAAATATTTTTCTCTCTTCTGGGAGAGTTTAGTTTTAGGGATTCTTCAACAAACCTTGCCGGCGTTGTTATTTGAACGGCGCTCAGTTTTACCCTAATACCGTAATCGCTGATGAGTAAGATGAGAAGAAGTTAAAAGCGTGGCGAGTATTGGAATGGTTCTTACGTTAATCGAAGGGGTGACTGTACAAAACCTCCTCAATTTTAGGAAAGTTTGGAAAGTTGCATATAATCGTTCAACTTTTTAAAATTTAAATTTAATGTCTTGGACTTTTATTTTTTTTTAAAGGGTAAAAGGTTAAAAATAACCATATACTTATGTGTAAGGTGTATCTAACACCTTATACTTTTTTTGGCTTAAAATTGTCCATCAGCTTTCAAATTCGGGTCAATAATGACTTTTCCGTCAAACTGGTCCAACGGATGTTTCAAATTCGGGCCAATAATGACTACTCGGTCAAACTGGCCCAACGGACGTTTCAAATTCAGGCCAATAATGACTCTTCAGTCAAACTGGCTCAATTTTTGTTACTTTTTTATGGGTAGGTCTCACACTGGAATTTCACAGGAATCTAATTTTTGTTAGGCCAGTTTGACGGAGGAGTCATTATTGACCTGACTTTAAAACATTCGTTGGGCCAGTTTGACGGAGAAGTCGTTATTGGCCCAAATTTGAAAAGTCCGTTGGGCCAGTTTGACGGAAGAGTCATTATTGGCTTGAATTTGAAAATTGATGGATAATTTTGAGCAAAAAAAAAGTACAAGGTGCTAGATGCACCTTAAACATAAATACATGGTCATTTTTTACCCTTCACCCCTTTTTTAATATGAACCCTGCCATTATTTTATTGTTATCCTTTGATGAAAATTATCATGTCAAATTAGTATAAGACATTTTATCATATCATATATGGCATCTTATTAAGGTTATTGTGAGAATTGGAAGATATTTGTGTCGCAAAGAGATAAAAGCATTGGGGTTTAGGATTTTTTAATGATAAAATTACAGCTTTTTTTTACCATAATTTTTTTTTGACTATAATGATAAAATTATAGTTTAACTCTTATATGAAAATTATATAGTCATTATAAAATTATTAGTCTTGGTAAGATGTCACATATGATGTGACCAAGGATTTGAAGTGCCTTATATTTGTATGAAATGGTAGTTTTCAGTTAACAGATAACAGCAAATTAAAGGCAACGGATTTATAATGAAAAGAATAAAAGTTTAGGGTTTCTTTTTTTTTTTGGTCTAAAAGTTTAGGGTTTCAAGTTTAAACTTTGAAACGTCGAGATAGTTATATGTAGCTACTTAAGGGAATTTTGTAGAATTAAGTTTGAAATTATTTACTATAATTATGTAGAAGGATTAGATATCAAATCAAATTTAGCTAAAGGCCAAAAAAAAAAATCAGCTAAAGAAAATATCATATGAAATCAAAATATAAATTTAAAAATACTTAATTGTCCCAACCAAATCTATTGTATTATCTTTTTTTTTCCAATAATCTATTGCATTATCTCAAAACAATTTATTCTTAAAACTAGAAGTTTTAGATTTCCCAATGTTTTGTAATGATTATAATTTTTTAATACATATAAATTTTAATTAATAATAAAACAATATTATTATAATTCAAGTAAAAGTTGATATCTTTTAAAATTTGTTATATAAGTTTTTTTGCCAAATTATATGCGTTAAAAAAGCTAAATACGAGAAATAAGGAAAAGGTTTTCATCCTACTCAAAATTTTAGCATGGGTAAAAAGGGAAAAAGACAGAAAAAGACTCTCGAAATCTATAAAGGACAGTTGGATTCAATGAATTTCAAAAAGGACCATAAAATACAATTAACCTTTACAAATTTAAAAGAAATGTCACAAATACCCTTGGATTAAATTTTTTATTTTTTTAATACACATGGCAGGGGGTGGGTTTAAAAAAAATATGAGACAAAGTAAGGGAGTGGGATTCAAACCCCCTCACTCTTACCACCGTGTCCTCTTGTTATATATATTGCAAAAAAATATATCTATTTTCTTTCATTCATTCTTAATATTTTTCCAAATTCGTATAACGGATTACCGAATTCGTATAAAGGATTACCAACATGTCTCTATCCACTTACCAACATCACAACTTTACCAACTTCTTTTTGTTTGTTACCAGAATTGGATAATGGTTTACTAACGTCGCATAGCGGATTACCAACTTTGGTTAATGGTTTACCAACATTTATCTATCCATTCAACAACTTCCTAACTTTACCAACTTTTTTTGTTTATTATTAGAATTGTATAACGGATTACCAAATTCTTATAACGGATTACCGAATTCATATAAAGGATTACTGACATGTCTCTATCCATTTACCAACTTCTTTTTGTGATGTTAGTAATTGGATAGAGACATATTGATAATCCGTTATCCAAAGTTGGAAATACGTTATCCGAATTCGGTACTCTATTATACAATTTTGGTAATAAATAAAAAGAAGTTGCTCAAGTTAGGAAGTTGGTGAATGGATAGATAAATGTCGGTAAACCATTATACAAAGTTGGTAATCCGTTATGTGACGTTGGTAAACCATTATTCAATCTGGTAACAAACAAAAAGAAGTTGGTAAAGTTGTGATGTTAGTAAATGGATAAAGACATGTTGGTAATCATTTATACGAATTCGGTAATCCGTTATACAAATTTAAGAAAATATTAAGAGAATGAAAGATTGTAGATATATAGGTTTTGCAATATATATATATATATATAACAAGGGAACATGGTGGCTTGGTAGTACCAAGCCTAAAGTGAGGGGGTGGGTTTGAATCCCGGGAGCGGAACCTCTCCACTTAGGTTCCGCTCCTCTTCCCTCCATTTCATGATGTGCAGCGTTTTATGCCACCCTACATATAAAAAAAAATTCCCTGTACAGATTTCCAACAAGACAGAGGCACATACTCCATGCAACCCTTCTTCCTCCTTTCATAACAAGACCCGAATTCATCGAAGAAGATGAAGCCAGCAAAGAAGAATTGGAAGAAGAAGTACCAGACTTAAAATCTGCCATGAATAACGGCATTGCCAATCAACGCCCTATCAAATCGGAGGCAGTTACTCTTCTTCCTGACAGTGCCCTCAGTACTACTCACCACGATGCAACTAAATTTCATGGCGGAGAACATTCCTCTGTTTGGATTTCAAGAAGGAAAAGGAAGCCGTTGAGGAGATTGTGAGGGAGGGCTTTAAAGCCGCCGACAAAGGCTTAGGGACGGCGGAGCGTGCGGCAGAGGGGATAAAGGCAACAGAGAGGGCGATTTCTAATACAATGAGTTTTGGTGGTTTGGCATAGGCAAGAGTGGTGGCTGGTGCTGCGGTTTTCGATTTTCTGGTTGCCACAACTGTCGTCAACACTGAGCATGGGGAAGTAGTGAAGAAAGCAGTTATTGGACTGGGCAAAGCGGTTATTCATTGCTCCAGTTTTGTAGGTTGGGATTTATATATATATAGGATGGTATAAAACTCTGTGTTGCAACTAAATGGAGGAAAGTGAAGCATCAAATAAGTGGAGAGATTCCGCACCCTTGCATCTCACCCTCTCACTTTATCCCATATTTTTAAACCTATCCCCACCTGTCATGTGGCAAGTGGACCCGGCCATAAGTCAGAGTACTGGTGGGGGCCCCGCCACCGGCGACTGGAGCTTCGGTGGGCTCTGCTACTAGCGGCCAAAGCTCCGACAGGCAGTGGCGGGCCTCTTTATTTCGAGAGTCTTTTTCTATCTTTTTCCCTACAAAAAATTCCAAATTTTAACATACATTATAAATAAGCGCCACTTGGCTTAAAAAATTATGAAAAGATCAACGAGAAGATGGATCCATTGTCTAAACAATGGATTAGGCAATGACGTGAGTAATGTGGGTAAGAACAATTTTTCTGGTTGTTGCCAATAAATAACACCTCTATACATATGTTTTTATGAATTGAATAAAATAAAAAATGCAATGTTTCCCTTCCTTTCTTGTTTTCTCTCCTCCCTCTCTAATCTTTTTGCTGATATATGTAAGAAGCAATTATATTATATTAACCAAATTAAGTTGCATATATAAGAAAAATGAAGCAGCACTAATTCTAAAATCTTTTATATCAAATTCAGACTAAGAATTGACTGTAGATCATGGATAATCCTAGTCATTTAGTTGATTAGATTGTTGCATTGCATGACATGAATGGCTGCTTTTTATTTCTTTTTAAAAAAACGATATTCAATTTCGTATAAAGAATGGCTCAATTGCACTAGAACTAAAAAAAATAGGGAAAATCAATTTGCTAATCCTTCAATTATCAATTCACTTATACATAACTCAGTCTCTCTACTATATTTTTTTAAAAAAACGATAACCCAATTTCGTACAAAGAGACTACTTTCTCCTCTCGGATGAGAGTGAGATTGATATGAGTCCATCCTTCTCTTGCGAAGCCTCTCTGCGATGATAAATGCAAGTTCAAGCGACTAAGAAGCATTCAATCTCGGATCAAAATGAGTGTGATAATGTGAGTTCAAGTCATCATAAGTGAACTCCTCCTGCGTAGCTTGCTTCTTGCTCGTGTACATGAAAGAACGCTCTCACCTCAGCCTATCAACAAGATCAAAACTTTATTGTTAGATGCTACAAAACTTCAATAGCACAGTCAATTAGAAGACAGGGAAAGACAGATCTTCTACAAAAGCTTATGGTTTTCTGAGAAGATGATCGGCACATACATTTGTTTGGCCATCACACCTTCTTCCCAAGTTTGGACATAGTGAATATGTAACGTCCCAATATTTCGCTTTCAAATTTATCTTGGGTTTGACACCACTTCGCAAGTATTAGACCCTTCTGTTGCATAATGGATATAAGACTTTAATCTCAGTATATATATACTTTAATTCATCAAAGAGCGGATGAGACCTCCTACTCTTGAATCATATTACTAGCACTAAATATGACGCATACTAAAACATCTTGATTTATTATTAATATAATTTAAACAACATTTGGAAAGAATTATTTATGATGAATAGGATT
This sequence comes from Mimosa bimucronata, assembly GCA_037074515.1. Classification (NCBI taxonomy): domain Eukaryota; kingdom Viridiplantae; phylum Streptophyta; class Magnoliopsida; order Fabales; family Fabaceae; genus Mimosa; species Mimosa bimucronata. Next base: position 25,853,878 of record CM073441.1, read on the forward strand.
TTATTGAATATTTTTTGGAGTAAATAATATTTATCCAAAATATAATTTATTTAGGAGTAAGAGAATCATAAGTGATATATTAAGAACAAATAAAAAATGGAATCTGAAAATATTAATGCATAAAAAAATTGAAATCAATAAGTGTAAAGAAACTGGAAAAAACATGGGTCTTTAGTTTAACTCTCCCCTCGTGAGCACCGCTTCCCTCTCTTCAGCGGGTAGTAGTGCCATAGATACATCTTAGAGCAAGCTTTGCAAATCAAATAGATAATAAAATCTTCTTCTTTTCACAAAACTTTCTTCATCAAAGTTGTTTTGTATAATTTAGTCTTTTTAATGATATTATTTTTGTACTGATTGGAATACCTTTTTGGGTTAGGGTTTTAGATATGTTTTGAGTTTTGAGTTTGGCAATAGAAGACCATATGAATATAGAGCTAAGTTAGAAAACAATGTTGATTGGCTTAGATTTTTAATTCGGTGACTGTGTAAATTTAAAATCATTTTTCTCATTAAAAAGTCTAAGTTTTATGCTTTATATGAGTTTTGAACCAATAAAACTTGGGTTAAAGAATTTATTTGAGATATGTAAGACATTGGTAAAGTTTTAATCGATTTATAATTTTAAACGAAGTGAAGATTTGTGATTTAACAATTTTTTTATGGTTAAAATTCAAACTTTAATTTGGGGATATTGTATAATTGAATTTATTTGATGTTAATCTCTTATGCCAATGAGTTGTTTTAGAGGAGGAAAATATTTTAGTTGAGGTAGATCAAATGTTGTGTTAGTGTGATATTGTGATTTTTGGCAACCAGTTCAAGACTTTAAATTTTTATAAATAAGTTAATTGTTTAATTTGGGTATTAAGTTTGTATTTACATTATTGTGTAGCTTGGTTTGTGACCAGATTGTGGTTATGGTGCATTGGTTCCTCAAAGTTTGTAAAAATAAGCTTGGAGTTGAGGTAACTAGGGTTAAATTACATTATATATATGTTTTGGGCTGTAAGGTTTTCTTAACATTATTTTCACTATTGTATTATTTTGTGATAATGTGATTTTAAACAAAGTGTAATATACTAGTATGTTTTGAAAATTACTCTAGTGAAGCGGTGTGTGTGAATAAAATGATTTTTTTGGAACTATAATTTCTTGTGTATTGAATAATTGCGATTAAATGATTGTTGAATTGGAGATTTAATCTATTATTGGCTAGTGATTGTTATATTATGTGAAGTGGCATGTTGATGGAATTAATTATTGTTGCATATGTGGGAGGATTTTGTGAAATGATAAGGGGGACCTTATTCTTAAAGCCCGTGCGGCACACCTACACTACCGTACATAAAGTTTAGCTTTTGTTAAACCTTTATACCATTGTCCAATAATGGATGGTGTAAGTATAAATGAGGCAAACATCTCTCTTACCGTAGTCCATCAATGGGTGATGTAGGTATGAGAAGGGAACCGTTGACTTGCTGTGAGTGGAGTGATTTTTGGCTGGATTACTTACACAAAAGGTAAAGTAAGGTGGATGGGTGAGCCTTTGCATATTTATTTCCATACAATATATATGTAAGTACTATGAAAGTTTGTGAGTGTGTTTATATATATGTAGTTTTTTGCAATGATTATAAAGTTTGTTGCTGCTTCACTGGCTTACATTCCGTTCTTATATATTTTGTAATTTGATTTTGGCTACAGAGATTTTATGTTTCACCGCGTTGACTTTAACATTTTTAGGAGAGCCCTTGATGGGAATCATAAGAGGATAAGAAAGATTCCCTCAAGATTTAAAGACTACAAGATTTGATTTTAATTATTATTGTAGTTGTTTTAGTTTGAAAAGTTGTTAGGAGTTTTAGATCTGAAATTTGAATTTTATTGTTTTATTTTAGTTTAAAAAGTTGTTAGGATTTTTAGATGTGTAATTTCACTTGTTTTATTATTTTTATCATTTCAATATTTTAATTATATGTTTCTACATATTGAATAAAATTATTGAGTTTCCAATTTCCTTTTTCTCTCTCCTCTCCTTAGATTTTGTCATGTCTCTTTTCTCTCTTCTCCTCTTCTAATCTTCTTCATTCTTTGATCTTTCCCATTCCCGTTCTGCATCAAATTAGTACTAGAGCCAGGCTCTACCTCCCTTTTTTTGCCTACACTCTTTCAATCCACCGCCTTTTCACTGTTCGTGCCTTGTCGTGTGCTTTATGCGTGTCAAACCTCCCTTGAGCCAAGGATCATCAATCATAAATATTCAGGTTAAAGTTGTAACTTTTGGCTCCAAAAGTTATTCAGTAAAGATTTGATCCAACAACCTTAAACCTGTACTAGTTAATATCGATTGAGGTAGTTCGTAGTAATCATTTAATCTAGATCTATTAAATTTGAATTTTTTCTCTTTTCTTTCTTTTCATTTGGCATATTTCCTTGTTTTCCTAGCACTTTTTTGTTGCCCTTTTTTCTTTTCTCTTTATCTCCTCATATAGCCCTAAAAAAGGTCAAAAAAAAAAAAATGAAAAATGAAAAAAAGATTAATTAAGAAAATATATAGAAGGGAAAAAAGTTTTCTCTTCCAGAATTTTTAGTTTACTTGTGAGTTATTCTATTAATTTATATTGATTATTATAATTTTTCCATCTACGCTTAATTTAGGATTTAATTCTCCACCTTAAGAACACACATATCCTTACACACATTCATCCCTACACCTGGTTCCCATTCTACCCTAGGTTAGTAGAGATTTCTAACGGCTTCCTTGATAGGGGTTTTAGAACCCTCTGAGGACACTGTGAAGATCTCAGTCAGGTTGTTACTTATTTAGCAAGAATAATCCCTGTTGGAGCTGTAAAGTTCCCTGAGGGTTAGACTTGTTAAGTATGGTCTTCATCTTTTGGTAGAGGTAACTTGGGAGCATTTAGTAGGTTTCATTAAGACCACCTTAAACCCTACATGTTAGGCACCCCTCTCATTCTCTCATGACCCTTTGACGTGTCCTTAAAAACCAATCACAACTTAATCAAGATATTACTAATATAAGAGCTACCTTGTCTGAGTTTGAAAACCGTGAACAAACTATTTATGAATATGTTGAACATAGGTTAAGCGACTCAAATCACGTTAGGTTTGATGAGACCAATGGTAGGATTAATGCCCTTGAGTCTAAACTTGAAACTAAACATGAAGAAGTTATGTCAGTCATTCGTTGTTTAAGGCAACATAGTTTTGAAAAACATATCGAGACCACACCATCAAATTTAGGTAAAAACATAAAGGCCGCACCTTTGCATCTTTAAGACTGGTTACTCCAAAACCACCACAACAATCAAAAGTCAAACCTACGACACCCTATACCGGATCAGGGTAGGAAGACCTCTAAAGGTTGTCACCCTCTTCCTTTAAGTACTATAATCCCTATGCTAAGTTACCCCCACGTAGGCCCCATGCCTTGTTGTTTGAAGACAAAGTAGACCCTTGGAATGGCTATAAATGACGCTACTATAAGTATGACAGATGAAACCCTATACATGACTATAAGGAGATATCACTAAAAAGGTTAAAGTCGATGCCCTTGAATTTGATGGTCGGTTAGATCCCACTGACTTCTTAGATTAGATCACCAACATGGAAGACTACCTTGATTGGTATGATATGGATGACACCCAACGAGTACGCTTCACCAAGATACGACTTGTGAAAGCATACGAATGTACTAGCACACGGTCGAAGTAACCCTCGAAGAGCAAGGTCATCCACCAGTGACCTCAAGGGCCAGAATGAAAATGAAATTGAAGGAGAAGTACGTGTCCTCTCGATATAAGTGCCAATTGTTCAATTAATTAAATAATATTAGATAGAGCTCTACTGTTTTTCACTACATAGCCTGTTTTGATGAATTAGATCATGGTGTGGGTTAAAGGAAGACCTATGGCCATTACTTAGTAGGTTTATTGATGGCCTTCCATTACACATACAAAAGGCTCTTTAGTCAAACTTTCCTGAAACCCTTAAGGATGCCTATCATAAAACCCAAGAAATAGAATCTTTGTCAAAGTACCTTACTTTTTGATGTCCTACTTCCTAAGGTATGGACTTCCAATAGTCTCGTGGTTCCCTTTCTACTGATAGAATGTATGGTCATCATTTAAGGCCACTTCCCAATTCTATGCTGGCTAAACATCTGGCACCAAGCCGATTAATGAATCTATAGGCTCTAGTTCTCGTCCTAATTTGTCCGCCATTAAATTTTTTAAGTGTCACGCTAAGGGGCACATCACGTCAAAATGCCCCCTACACGCTCTCCTTCTCGAGTACTAAGACAATGATGAGTGCACTCCTGACGTTGTCATCAACCTTGTCAGCAGCCCATCTGATGTAGATGAAGAAATCTTTGTAGGTGACATACCACTAAAGCACCTTAAGGTAATGCGATGTCTCTTAATTGTTACCTCTTCATATGACTCATGGAAATACCACAGCATCTTACACACATATGTGCAGTACGGTGAAAAGTCCTAAAAAATCATTATCAACAATGAAAGTAAGAGGAATGTTATCTCAAGTCAAGGCATTGTTCAACTTGGGCTTAAGACTAAGCCTCTTCCCAAAAATTGTTACCTGGATAGACAATACATCCCTTCCAATAACTCAACAATGTCACATACCTCTTTACCTTGGTGATTACAAAGAGGATGCTCTTTGTGTTGTTATTTTGATGGACATATCCTATATCCTCTTAGGATTCCCATGGTTGTACGATCATGACATTATCATTCATGGATGATCCAACAACCATATGTTTAAGCATGAGGAGAAAACAATCCTTTTGAGCCCTGCTAAGCCTGAGCCTAAAGGAAAGGCAAAGCCATCACAGATTGTTCTACCTCTAAGTATCCCAAAATTCACCTCCTGACCAAAAAGCAATTTTTGCATAAGTGTAGGGAGACTGATATTATTCTTATTGTTGTAAAAGCCATCCTCCCATCCATATCTAAGGCTACAAACCTACCTAAAGAGATTTCATACTTGTTGGATGGGTTTAAGGATGTTGCACCTATTAAGGTACCCTATGACTTACTCCCAATGAGGGAGATCCAACATGCAATCGATTTAGTTCCAGGATCCCGACTCCCTAATTTGCCACATTATAGGATGAACCCTAAGGATATAAAGAAGAACTTAATTGACAAGTCAATGGTTTGCCGAAAAAAAGTTATATCCAACATCGACTTAGCTCATGTGCAATACCAGCTTTATTGACACCAAAAAAGATGCTCTAATTGGAGAAGGTGTATTAATAGTAGAGCCATCAACAAAATCACTGTTAAGTACATGTTTCATATCCCTAGATTTGAAGCTATGCTTGATCTAGTTTTAGGATCGTGCTGGTTCTCTAAAATTAACCTCCGTAATGGGTACCACCAAATTAGGATTCGACCCAAAGATAAATGGAAAACCGCGTTGAAGACACAGGATGGCTTGTATGAATGGTTAGTCATGCTTTTTGGCCTTACTAACACCCCAAGTACTTTCATGCGTGTAATGACTCATCTCTTTCGACCCTACTTAGGCAAATTTCTCATCGTTTACTTTGATAATATCCTAATCTTTAGCAAGTCAAAAGCTGGGTATTTGACACATCTTTTCCAAGTGTTTCTCATCCTTTGGTAAGAGAAGTTCTATGTCAATCTTTCTAAGTGCTTATTTCTTTAAGAACAAGTTGTTTTCCTTGGATTCATTGTTTCTATGCAAGGCTAGCCACTAACCCTAAAAAGGCGTGAGCCATTCGCGATTAGCCTGAGCCCACATCTTTTCACGAAATTCGAAGCTTCCATGGTCTTGCATGCTTCTATAGGTGCTTTATTAGAGACTCTAGCATTATCATGGGCCTTATCATTGAATGTCTCAAAATGGATAAGTTTCATTAGAATATAGCTACATCTGGTGCTATCTAAATATTAAAGAAAGCTTTCTGAAGCCCCAGTTTTAACCTTACTTAACTTTTCTGAATGCTTTGAAGTCACATGAGATGCCTCCGAAATAGGGATTGGGGGCATCTTAAGTCAAGAAGGTTATCCCGTTGTTTTTTTTAGTGAGAAACTGAATAAGGCCAAGTAGAGGTAGAATTTTATGCAATAATTCGCTCTTTTGAGCCTTGGATACTACCTCTTGCCTTAACAATTTGTTGTGTACTCGGATCATCAAGCCCTTAAATTTTTCAACTTCTAACGACATTTGAACCCAAAGCATGCCAAGTGGGTAAAGTTTCTCAAAGAATTCACCTTTATTGTTAAGAACCACGCAAGGATAGAAAATAGGGTAGCAGATGCCTTAAGCCACCGAATTGATCTTCTACACATTATGCGTAGCCAACAACATGTTGTTGGCTTTGATCGTTAAATAGATGATTATCCCGCATGCCCTAACTTTGGCCTCATTTATGAGAGGTTATTGATGGACTACGCTATACTTATCCCAACTTCCTTATTAAGAATGTGTACCTTTTTGTGGTAATAAATTATGTGTTCCCCGTACATACTTACGAGATTTTCTTGTTTGGGAACTTCATGAAAGGGGTTTAGCTGGTCATTCTGGGAGGGATAAGACTATCGTGCCTGTTGAACATCGATTCTTTTGGCCCTTCCTGGGGCATAACGTTGCTTGTATTCTATCACAATGTCATACTTGTCAAACATCTACAGCTAAGAAACAAAATATCGGCTTGCACATTCCTTTACGAATTCTTAATACACCATCGAAGGACCTTAGTATGGACTTTGTCTTAGGCCTGTCTAGGACTATTCGACAACATGACTCTATCTTTGTTGTTGTCAACCAATTCTCTAAGATGGCGCATTTCATCCCTTGTAGTAAGGCTAATTATGCCTTTTACTTAGTTAAACTCTTCTTTAAGAAAGTTGTGCGCTTGCAGGGGTTAGCCACTTCTATCGTGTCTGACCATGATGTTAAGTATGTCATCTACTTCTAGAAGACCCTTTGAAAACTTTTTGGTACCCAACTAAAGTTTTCTTCTGCTTTCCACCCTCAAACTGATGGACACACTGAGGTGACCAGTCGTAGCCTTAGAAATTTGCTTAGAAGCCTAGTAGGGGACACATTAGGAAACTGGGATATCATCTTACCTACTGTCGAGTTCATTTACAATATTTCTGTCAATAGATCCATAGGTAAAAGCCCATTTGAAATTGTTCATAGATTCAATCCCAACTAGCTTATTGACTTTATACCCCTTCCTTTGACAGTCCATACTTCTGAATCTACTGAATCCTTAGCCCATCTCCTACATGAATTACATATTAAGAATAAGCATAAAATAGAACTTAGCAATAATCTATATAAATTAACAGTAGATATTCATTGGTGAGCCCCAAATTTTTGGGAAGGAGACTAGTAATGGCCCGTATTTACCCTGAGAGCTATCCGAAAAATTCCTTTAAGAAATTGCATTCTCATGCCTCATACCCATTCTGTATTCTAAAGAAACTTGGTCCCAATGCTTATTTACTAGAATTACCTCCTGAAATGTCTATTAGTCTAGTTTTAATGCAGAGAATTTTATCTCTTACCAATGCACTTTTGAGCCTCCCCCATTTTCTAATGATGACTCTGCAGGTTCCAGGTATAGTACTCCGGCTCCACCGTTGCCATACGTCTCGCTAACCCAAGAAGTGATCGATATTGTCATGGATGAACAAACCATTTTCACCTCAGAGGGTCCTGTTCGTCGTTATCTTATTCGATGGGTAGGCTCTTCTGACACAGATACTATGTGGATTACTAAAGATGAGTTGCACCAGATTGACCCCACTTTGCTTGACTCCTACAAGACCCCTTCCTCTCTAGAGGAGAGTTCTTTTCAGCAAGGGAAATGATGGGAATATCACAAAAGGATAAGAAAGATTTATTCCAGATTTGAATACTATAAGATTTGATTTTAATTATTATTATAGTTGTTTTAATTTGAAAAGTTGTTAGGATTTTTATATATGAAATTTTAATTTTATTGTTTTATTTTAGTTTTAAAAGTTGTCAGATTTTTAGATCTAAAATTTCACTTGTTTTATTATTTTTATTATTTCAATATTTTAATTATTTATTATTAGTTTCTAGACTATTCTTCTAGGGTTTGGTTGAGTTCTATAAATAGAAACTCAACTATCTACTTTATATGTTTCTGTATATTGAATAAAGGTATTGAGTTTCCCGTTTCCTCTTTCTCTCTCTTCTCCTTAGATTCTGTTTTGTCTCTTTTCTCTCTTCTCCTCTTCTAATCTTCTCCATTCTTTGATCTTTCCCATTCTCGTTCAGCATTAGCCCTCTAGTTTGGGACGACGCGAAGGAAAGTAGGTTGAGGCATAGGCACTTGTAGCCTTTTATATCTCCCTGTTGTATGGTGTTGTGTGTGGTATATTGCCATCTAGGTTAATCATATTTATACTCTATTTGATAACTCTGCTACATTCAAACTTGTCTATTTGAATAACTGTGATATGGTTGATTGCTTCTTGTTGGCCAAGGGCCATAGAATTATCATATGTATTTTGTTTGTGAATCCATTGTTAATGTGGTTTAGAAAATTAATTATGTCATGGATATTTTGATTATGTACTATAAATGTTATTTCTCTAAGCGGGGTTCGGTTTATATGTGATAAACTTGTGAGTTGGGTTTCTCTAGCGCAAATTCTATTGTACTTTAGGTCTTATGTTTGGTTACTGCAATGAGTTTTTTGCCCTGAACCCCGATATTTATTTAATGTTGGACTTGTGGACATTCTTTTGTGTCTTAAGTTCTATTGTGGTTGTTGCACTTATTCAAAGAAATTTGTGAGAGGTGTTTGAATGGATGTGAATCTTTTTCATAATCATGATAGTGCTTGTATATTAATTTTCTTCTTTTCTGTCATGGTTATCCTTATTTTTGTTTTAATTCTTTTTAACCATGATTGTATTCAAAATGTAACTTTGTCTCTTTTTCATCATGTTTGAGGTTCCTATTCAAAATGTATCCTTATTATTGGTGTAGTTGATATCTTTTATCCACCATAGAGCTTTTGAAAGTATAATTAAACCCTTTTTCTATATGGTTAAGCTTTTAAACTCAAGTTTGTTTCTTTTCCACTATGATAAAATTTCAAATAACTTTTATCTTTTTTCTACCGTAGTAGATGTTTGTAAAATTATTCAAATAAATGTTTGGTAGTATAAGAGACAGTGTTCCATATAGCATTACCATGATGATAAAACACCGATTAGATTTGATAACCATGATAGAAATAAAAGAAGGATAAGCACGACAGTATATATATATATAGATATATACTGGTTATAAAAGAGACATTTTATAAACCAATGAGAAGAAATCAAATAGCAAGTGCCTATTTTAGTAAATGAAATAAGCTCAAAACTAAATCTTGAAAACAACAAAGAAATTTAAAATGCACGTCCTGTGGCCATTCGGCCAACAATTAATGAATATTCAAGTTTAATCATTCACGAAAATGTTAAAGAAATTAAATTACTTATCGTATGACATTTCAAAATGACTAAAAAAAAATGCAAGTGTCCTAGGTGGCAATTAACCGTAAATTTTGAAACATAAAAAATAAAAGGAAGAGGACCACTCATTAAAGTAGGCTCGCTCCTCTGAAACTCCCCTTACGACGCATCCTCCGCTACTCTCACCTAAAAATGGTATATAAACAATAGGGTAAGACAATGTCTCAATAACTCAATTTATATCCACCTTACCTACCAACATTACCTTGATCGCAACAGAATAAGAGAGCAACAAAAATAACCCAATTAATTAAAGCGTCCATTACCAAACCATTTCATGTAATATTAATTCTATCCTTACTCCTTAAGAGTGCCCAAAGCTGAGGGAATGCTGTCATGGCGAATTGAGGGGATACTGCCCTTATAGAAGAAGTACCATTGCCGAGGGGATGCTGCCCTCATAAAAGGAATATCACTAGTGTTGCGCCTAGGGGATGCTGCCCTCATAAAAACTCCCATCATCACCATCATCTTATTTAATTAATTAGTTAGTCTAGTAATGTTTTCACACAAACAATCCCACGACAAAGTTTTCATGAAAAATAATTCTCAGCATATTTAAATTAAACCAAAATCACACCATCAACAGTTCAACACTAACTCGTAGATCACACCGATAGGTGAGACAAATAGAAAGTGAGTGACCTCGTGCTCCAATAAGTACTCTTGCAAGATTAGCGTTAGACTTTGAAATTAGACTGGTCTAATTGGAACTTGTATGTCACAGCACAGAGAAAAAAAAGGACGAACAAGAATATCGTACCAAAAAGAATAACCCCGAACGTTCAATGGTAATATTGTTATGTATATCTATCATTTATAATATGACAGTTCAATTGGATATTATCTAAATTCCAAGATATCGTTTCGTGTATATTAAGTCCAAATTTTTTAGTTTAATTTAATTTTTGGATATCGAATAATGCCAAGTATCTAAATTTTTTAATCATATTTTATTTTATTAGTTAAAGTATACTTTTATCCCTTTATATTTGTATCAAGTCTCTTTTTAATCTTTTAAGTTTCAAAATTGCACTTTTGATTTTTTTTTTTTGTTAACGCCGTTAGTTTCCTCTAACGGATAATATTGACTCAACATATCTAGATAGTGATTCTAGGATTAAATGCTAATAAAAAATTGTTAAATTTTAAAATAAAAGAACGATTATACTAAACAATTAAAATTTAAACATTGTTTGTTAGTATTTAACTATAAAATCACAGTATATATTTGTTGAGTCAACATGTTACGTTAAATGAAACTAAAAACGTTAACAAAAAAGGACTTAAAGTGCACTTTTCAAATTTAAGGTAATTAAAAGAGCCTTGATGCAAATATAAATCACCAAAGGTATATTTTATCTTACTTTAATATGTGTGTGTATTAGTACTACTTTTTTTTGTCCCTTTTATCTATACTAATTTTCAAATTAGTTGATAAAAAAATCTAATCCATTTTTATTTTATTATATATCTTTTTTGGGATGTTACAGAATCAAACCAGGAGAAAAGAATCTACGGAACACAAACATTGTACTCACTTCGATTCCAAATGTAAGGCCTATTTAGCTAGTTTGATTAGATTAAATATGTAAATTTAGTTAATTAAAATTATATGATATGACCAATACACCTTTATCCACGTACACTCTCTTATTTGCTTATTGTTGAGGAATATTCATATGGATAATTTGGGAACAAATTGATAATAATTAAAAAAATGTCTTATATTTAGAACCAAATTCACCTCTCCAAATAGGTCCTATATTTAGGACCGAAGGGATATATATCCTACCTAAAAAAATTAATGTTGGGAAGGAAGGAAGAAAACCTCATGATATTCCTAGCTATAACCTTTTCAAAAGTTTATGGTTTTAATCCTGTGTAATGTAAATGGACAAAAATGCGTAGTTATCTCTGCAATCACATTATACCTAACTCTCTGGATAAGCTTAAACAGTTTTGAACTTCTAACCCACTTTCAGCATCAGTTTTACCTTTTTTTTTCCCTAAAACTAAAACTAAGACAATGAACTCTGCATATTACAAAAATGGGTCAACCTCCCCCCATCCCCCCCCCCCACCACCCACCCACAAAAAAAAAAAAAAAAAAGCCAGGTGGCATGGGTTTATTAACGTTGCATCTCAAAAAGTGCTTACAGGGATAGATACAAATTACAAATTAACAAAATTCTCAAATTCAGTCTAAGAATTGATTGCAGATCATGCTCTAAGATAATCCTAGTCTTGTATGCAGGATTGAAGCATCAGTCAACTACATTAGAACTTAAAAAATAGAGAAAATCATTTTGTTAATCCTTCAATTATTAACTCACTTATAAATCAATCTCTCTCAACTATGACTTCAAGAGTAACCCATTATTTGAACTTATAATCTGCTTATGTTTCAATCCTGAGCTTTTAACCTGCTTAGAACTCAATTATCCTTGTCATATATAATTCTTCTCTTAAGCTAAAATTTAACTTCCAATTCAGCTCCCACACGGCACGGTTGCGTCCTTTTGTTTGCCCATCTCACCTTCTTCCTAAGAAGCTCAATAGGTCTTCAAGAACAACATACGAAAACGCCTCAAAAAGCTTGTGGTTTTTTGAGAAGATGATCGACACGTAGTGAAAGTTGTTAACTAGAACCTACCAGTACTTTATTTATTCTTAGAACATGTGAATATAGAAACCAATCTGCTCATACATAAGATGTCACTCAAATGCCTCTCATATCAGGTCCCACAAGCTACAATTTACATAATACTAATAAAACCGTAGTGCAAAATTCAGCAATTATTGTCTGTTACAAGCTCAATACTGTTTGGACTGGTCTAGTTCCCCTATAACACTTTTTTTTTTTTTTTGCCAAGCCCTAATAACACTCTCATACATTGATCAATCCAAATATTGCTACTACTTACAAATCTTATGGCAGTCATTTTCGCATCTCCTGCTAACCTTTGATTGTCATCCTTCTCTTGCGAAGCCTCTCTGCGATGATAAACGCAAGTTCAAGAGATTGAGAAGCATTCAACCTCGGATCGCAGTGAGTGTGATAACGTGAGCTCAAGTCATCGTAAGTGATAGTTCGCGAGCCTCCCACACATTCAGTCACATTCTGCCCAGTCATTTCTAAATGAACTCCTCCTGGGTAGCTTCCTTCTTGCTCGTGTACATCAAAGAATGCTCTCACCTCAGCCTATCAACAAGATCAAAACTTTATTGTTAGATGCAACACTTCAATAGCATACTCAATTAGAAGACAAGGAAAAACAGATCTTCTAAAAAAAGTACCAACAATGTCGGGATAGATAAATAGCCAAAACAATCAGGAGAAAATTAGAGCTTTAATTAACTGAATGTTGTTAAAAGAAAGCACGTGAATTTAAACATACCCCTATATTTGCTAAACTTCCTGGATCAAACAAGCAGTGGTTGAGATTATTTAAACTATGACAATAGAAAACACAATACTAGGGGGTGGTAGCTAGCAAAACTGTTAGAATTTTTGGGAGCGAGATACATACCCTGAGAAAAGTTATAGTAGTAACAGGGTCTTAAACATGGAATCAACAAAACTAAGGCCTATGAACTATAATCATTAAAATGAAAAACCAGTTTAAGGTTGTGTGATTGTATTTTTTTACTAATGTGTGTGCTAAATAAACTACAATCATAACAAATACATAATATTGGAAAAAGAACAAAGATTACCCTTATGGCATCAAAAGAGCGAGTTTTCAGTCCAGAAGGAGCTTTGATGGTATTTCCATGCATGGGATCACTGACCCAAGTGACAATTTGACCTGCTCCGCGAACTGCCCTGATTAGATGTGGAAGCTTCACTCTCATATTCTCAGCTCCCATTCTAACTACCACAGTGATTCTTCCAGATTTGTTTCTTGGGTTCAATATGTCTATCAGCCTAACAAGTTCATCTGGATCCATTTTATCGCTCACCTGAAAGTCAAGTAGACCTTTAATAGTTGTTTCCTTCTTTTCTGCCTGTGTAACTAATTTATACCAAACCACAAAAGATTCTTCAAAGAGAAGCAAAGGTTAAATGCATTAAGATAATAACAAATAATTATACAATAATTCACTCAACATAACTTGTAAAAGTACTTGAGATGAGCAGATAATGGGACGTAAAACAGAGACAAAATACTATATGTAGATATACCTGGAACTGGAACAACAATAATCAAAAAGTTCCTATAGATAAGTGAGAGAATACAATAAATGCACCTTGATTCCAAGTGGATTAGCAACTCCTCTCAAGAATTCAACATGAGCACCATCAAGTTGACGGGTGCGTTCTCCCACCCATAGCATGTGAGCAGAGCAGTCATAGTAAAGCCCAGTGGTAGAGTCCACTCTAGTAAGTGCTTGCTCATAAGGGAGATGCAAGCACTCATGAGAGGTCCAAAAGTCTGTCGTGGTCATGACTTGATGATCAGCTGTGATTCCAGCAACACTCATAAATCCAAGGGCCTCATCCACTCGGTGAGCTAATTCACGGTACCTGTTATGATGCTCCAAAGAGCACAAAAATAAGCAAAGCTAAAAACCTCCCACACAAAAAACTTAGGATTCAAGATCAACCACATCTCTAAAATGATTTATCTATCTTTAAAAGTAAAACAATGGCTGCTTATATGTAACAAGCAACTGGACCAGATTAGCCAAATTAAGTTGCATGTACAAGAAAACTAAAGCAGCTGCAGTTCTAAAATCTTTAAAGGGAATATGATAATATTATATTCAATCCAAGAATGCAGTTATATATTGACTGTAGATCATGCTCTAAGATAAGCCTAGTCATTTAGTTCATTATCAATACTATTTAAAAAAAAAAAATTGATAACCCATTTTTTTCTACACCATCCATTCATCATCTTTTGTCAAATTAAAGGCCAGATAACAAACTAAACTCATCTCTTCTGTTCTAATGTTTTTTCACCCCAGCAAATGTATAAAATGCAAAATGGCATAAATCAACAGTTCCATACATTTCATAATCCTGCACATGACAATGGACCAAAATAGTAAAAGCACAAGCTAAAAGGCCATATAGATCAACTGGCCTTGTATCTCGAAAAGATAATAAGAGAAGACATGCATACTTTTGCTTAGACAACAACAAAGATAGACAAAGATTGATAGAATTGTGTCAAAGAAGGAAGAAGATGGAGAGATTGAAGGATGAAGAGGACAGAGAAGAACGAAGATATCAAGATGCCAAATGGGTGTAATATAACAAAATTCCATTCACACAACTTTCAATTGTGGGGAAAGCAATCCAATAACCCAAACCTGAAAGAAGTTTAAAATGAACAAGGAAAAATGTTGAGATAACAAACCTATCACCCTGCTCACTGTGTTCCATGAAATCCAGATTCCACTGATTAACCCTTTGCATGGCAGCATACCCTCCTGTGGCAAACGCACGCAAAAGGTTCAAAGTAGCCACTGATTGACAGTACGCTCTTATCAACCTCTGAGGATCAGGTTTTCTTGATATTGCATCAAATGCATCCCCATTCACATTGTCACCCCTGTAACTCGGCAGCTTCAATCCATCCTTCTCCTCAAAAGGGTCCGATCTTGGCTTCGCAAACTGACCCGCCATTCTTCCAACCTAAGTCATCACACCCAAGAATTTAAGTTTCACAATCCCACTCCCAAGGCTATGAGTTCTAAACTATCAAGACAACAATATGAATCCCCAATCTGGAAACAGAAAACACTCATTGTTCTCAGCTTCAATAATTGCCAAATGGAAAATCCTGATCAAACCCCAACACCTATAGCCTCCTTTCTCCCCTAAAAGCCCTACCCCGTTGACCCTTACAAGTTACAATCCAATGCTTTAAAATATTCATCCCGAGGAAGAATATGCAATAACCTTATAACAGGCATATAAATACAAATACGGACCTAAGCTTCAATTAATTGAAACAGTTAAAAAGAAAGACAGATATGAAGAAGAATAACCTTTATAACAGGCATTTGGCCACCAAACATCAAGACAACACCCATCTGAAGAATAACACGAAAAGTGTCACGAATATTATTGGCAGAAAATTCCTTAAAGCTCTCAGCGCAATCCCCACCCTGAAGCAGAAAAGCCTTGCCCATAGATGCCTGAGCTAATTTTTCCTCAAGCGCTCTTGCCTCTCCGGCGAACACAATAGGAGGGAAAGATTCAATGATTTGAAGGACTTGATCGAGCTCATTCTGATCAGGATACTCAGGAATTTGCAAAACCTTCTTCGTCTTCCAACTATCGAGCGACCATCGGGGCGAAATTGGCGGCGGAGCGGCGGCGGAAGAGGCCGTCGAGTTGGAATTATCGGCGGAATTGGCCACAACGACGAATCGGCGGCGGTTGTTGGCGGCGGCGCCGGGGAGGAGGGAAGGGCGGCGAGGAGAGAATTGCGGCGGCGTAGGGAAGGGTTTGCCGGCGATTAGGGAAGAAGGAGAGAGCGCCATTTTTCAGGCGATGCTGATGATGATGATGATGATAGGGAGAGAGGATTAGACAATAATCAGAGACCAGAAGTTATAGAGTTTTGTTATCAGAAATATCGGATTTCTGTTCCATAATCTGACACACAATGAAACAGAATGAAGGAAGGAGTGTGGGTGTGTGTGACAAAGATATTATCATATTTTAATGTTACACTGATACCATTTTTGTGAGTTCAGCTTAATCTATATTTTGGATCCTCAACTTTATAATAAATGGATCTAATCCTTAACTGGGAATTAGAGCCGGCCCTTCAAGGGCTTTAAAAGGGTCGGCCTCAAAACTCAAAAGGTCTGGGTAGTGTTAACAGCCCTTTTTTTCAAAGCACGGCCTTTGAATAGTCGAGCTCAGGTTGGTCGGTCCGATTAACGTTTATACACTATTTTTAATAATTTTTCATAGAAAAAAATTAAAGCAATAAAATCTTTATAATCAATACAAATATCAATTTTAAGTTACGATGCAAAAACCAACAAGCAGCATACACTAAGAAATTATCAAGAAATGATAAATATTGCCCATATTTTTGAATAAGTCACACAAAATATATGTTTACCTTTAATTAATTATTTTTATAAATATTGTCCATATTTTTAAATAAGTCATTCACTAAGAAATTATCAAGCAATGATAAATATTGGGAATTTAGTATTATTGTTTTTTTTAAACTTTAATTAATTGTTTTATTTTGTAGTTATTTTTTTAAAAAAAAATATTTGTGATGAGCTTAACGGGCCGGCCATTTGAAGCCATTGGCCCTATAGAGTCGACTTTTTAAGTCTGAATCCCTTCTAAAGCCTCCAAAATAAAAGTCCGACCCTCCAAGTACCAGAGCCTAAAAGGGCCAGGCCCGTCATTACCAGCTCTATGTTGAACATTTGACCATCTTGGTAAGTGTTAAATTCCTGCAGAGTACCACTTAGTTGTGGTTCTACTCAAAGTGCTTGGGAAGACATATCTATAGCTTAGTAAAGTTGGGTGAAACCTACTTGTATTGACAAAAAAAGAGATTGCTTGATATGCTCAATAGCCCACAGGGAAAAGCCCAAGTTGATCATGAGTTAAGAACCTCGCCCTTGGATTGTGGATGAGAACAACACTTTCCTAAAATTTATATATATAACAAAAAAGTTTTGGTCCTTCAATTTTAAATTGGTGGTTTTTGTACCAATACTTTATGTTTTTTATACCCATTAATCCCTGATTTTCTAAGTTTTTTTAAGTATAGGAACCAATGTTTATGAAAAAATACAAAGTTAAAGGACTAAAATCTTTGATATTAAAGTTCATAGACCAAATTCAAAATTATGTGGAATTTTGTTTTTGGACTGAATGTGAAAGTTCAATGGTTAAAACCATTAATTTTAAAGTTCAGCCACCTCCATTTCGTAGTTTTTTTTTTTTGCTAAAGTATGCTTTTAGTCCTTTATGTTTACACCAAGTTTTATTTTAGTCCTTTATATTTGAAAAGTACACTTTTAATCCTTTATGTTTACACTAAGTTTCATTTTAGTCCTTTATGTTTGAAAATTACACTTTTAGTCCCTTTTTTGCTAACACCGTTAGTTTCATTTAACGGAAAATGTTGACTCATCAAATCTAAAAGGTGATTCTATAACTAAATGTAGATAAAAATGACTAATTTTAAAAATATAATAACGATTATACTAAAAAATTTAAATTTAAGCATTTTTTGTTCACAATTAATTATAAAATTACTTTTTAGATTTGATGAGTCAGCATTTTCATTTAAATAAAACTAAAGGTGTTAGAAAAAAAAAAGGACTAAAAGTGTACATTTCAAACATAAAGGACTAAAATGAAACTTGAAGCAAACATAAAGGATTAAAAGTATACTTTTCAAACATAAAGGATTAAAATGAAAATTGACGCAAACATAAAGGATCAAAAGTATACTTTATTTTTTTTTTTTTTTTACTAAAACCTCGTAGGTCCTAGTTTATGCATCGTCATCTCTAGATAATCCGCATACACAATAAATATTACGAGTTGGCATTTTTCTTAAAATTAATTATTGTTTATATAGTTAGTTAGAAGGGAAAAAGACATGCCGGCAAAAAAAAAAAAAAAAAGAAGAAGGAAAAAGACACACACACAAAATCTTTGAAAAATAAAAGAAAAAGACATTTGAGTCCCTCAAATATTAGAAATATCATATCACACCCTAGAGAGAAATTTTCAAATGTTATTAAAAGACAATTTTGCCCCTAAATACAAGTAAAAGAAAATGGCTAAGTTTTACAACTTTGACATAGGGATTTACAACTTTACAATAAATATTTCCAAATCGATCATAGCAATTTATAACTACCTATTATGTTTTTGCTATGAGCTTTTGCAGCAACGGGCATTTATGTCTTTTGGCAACAAATTAAAATTCTGGATTTCCCTCGACATATGGCTTGGGATTTCCAAAATTCGAGAGGCCAATATGTCTTTTTTTTTCATATGGATTTTTGTGTCTTTTTTTCTTGTTAAAAATTAGTTTTTTTTTCTAAGTTTATTTCTTATCATATTGGATATAATTCTATTTGAGAAACTAATCAAACACTAAATGTAGGCACTCCTACGATAGGGATTTTGAACCTTGGCCCGTCACATTGTGATGGACCAAGCCTTTTCAACTTGACCCAACCCCAGTTGGTAAAAATTTATTCTTAAGTTTTCACCTATACAAGTCTATTTCTATAATTTTAACTTATTAAAAATTGGGCGTTCAATAGGCTTTGAAATTAGTTTGGGATTGGGGTTTTTGTAAAATCATTGTAGGAAATGACTATTCAAGTTGATCTATATTATTAGACATCCACTCTTCATTGATCATCCGGATTATACTATTCTAACATAGATACAACACTTATTAAAGTGGAGTTGGGAATTTGATATTGTGTTATGTGATCGTGAAACAAATTAAGTTATAGACTCTTCTGCAGCAAAAGCCCGTTCTTTATTGATATATGTTGAAATCCCACCACAATTGGTGATTTTGTTTCTTCAAAATGATCAAGTTGGGTCTCCGTATAAGTCAACAAGTCAACGTAGTTAGTATAGTATGATACAACTTTTTATATGTGAGCTTATTAAAAACTATTTTTTAATTTCTGTTCTAATAGCTTTAACAATTTAAAATATTAGTGTTCACAGTTAAAAATAACTATAAGAACTATTTTTTAAAGAATTTTGGGATACATGTTTTAAAAGTTTAAGACTATAAGAATTGATTTACACTAAGTTTAAAATTGACAGAGAGGGAATTAAATAATCAAGTCAACATCAAGGATTTAAGTTCTAAATAAGCCATAAATAGTAGAATCAAATCATGAAATTTTTTTCTTTAAACTTTTAATTCATAGATACACAAGAGGAGAGAGATTTTTAATGTTTAAAAAAATAGAAACGAT
Source organism: Mimosa bimucronata (assembly GCA_037074515.1). NCBI lineage: Eukaryota > Viridiplantae > Streptophyta > Magnoliopsida > Fabales > Fabaceae > Mimosa > Mimosa bimucronata. Next base: position 25,873,422 of record CM073441.1, read on the forward strand.
TTGCTTTCTATTTTTAAAAATTAATGAATAAATTAAATAGTAGCTATTTATAGAACAAAGAAAGAAGCAAGAGATTAGCATGAACAAACAAGCTGGAAGCTCTCGTGCTAATGGCTACTTTAAAATAGCATGCCTGTTTTCTCAGTTTCATATTTCTCTCTGTGTATTTGTACTTGTGGTTTGATATTTGAGTATTAACAGATTTTTTCTTACCTGAATAAGAGTATTGATAATTTCAGTTGAAAGTCTTGGTAGAAACAAGATTCCATTTTAATTTAGAAATGTAGGCGAGTGTACATATAATATTCATAGTTGAAAACGAAAGTTTCCAACTTTAATTGATTAAAAAATAACATATTATTGGTTGCTTGGATAAACCCCATCCTAACATGATGTGTTTGTTCGTAACTTCATTTCTATGGTCTTAATTGTTTATAAAATTATACAATCCACCGGTTGAGTTAAGTAATTGTATTTAATTACACAACCAAATAGTGGCACAAATTGTTAATTAAGAGATGCTCAATAACGTTATTAAGTGTATTTTTAGTCTTCACATGCCCTTTTTAAAAGAGCTACGTATTGTTTAATCTATCCCACATCCAAATACCCTATTCATACATAATCAAATCAATTTATATGATTTTTTTTAATATACGTCATTCCAACGTCTCATCATTTATGTTCACTGTAAACATTATCTTTTTTTATATAACCACAAGCACGCATCCACCTCAACAATCAACATTCTTATATTTTTGTTGTTGCTACCTTACTATGTACTGTTTTTGTCAGGCACAACTAACTTTTAATAGTTTTATTAGAGACAATCCTGTGTCAGGCAAGCCCCTCTCCCAACAAAAATTCAAACATTGGTTATTACTATACCAAAATCAGTCAGGGCTAAATAATGTTTTATCATCAAAAACTCTGTCAACTTCATCACATGGACTGCACCTAGAATTGTTTTTTTTTTTTTGGTGAAAGGGTCCCACCATAGTTAAATAAGATTATATTGAAGGAACAAATAGATACTACACCTAGCATCAAACAAGTGAGAGGACAGCAATGTAAGGACGGCTTCGGTGGGATTACACGAAAATATTGAATTGAATGATAATATTAATGTCATCCACCTTTTGTGCTACGCTAGCTCATGATGAGTTATTGGAAGCCAATAGATGCATATAAATTTGGACAAAGATAGAATTTAACACTCTTTGTATGGGTTTACTGCATTCTAAATATATGGTACTCCTACTTTCTTTAGTCCTTATTATTAAAATCACATTAAAGGTTTGTTGAATTAAACTTCCTTCAATATATGCCCTATGTTGAAAATCGTATTATTGAAATAGCAAGGACAAAAATAAATATGATAATTGAGTTTAATGTAATTAATAAGATTAATTTAGAAATTATTTCAACTTAAAGATAACCTGAATACTTAAATAAACATTTGATTGGATTTTACTAATACAAACGAATTAGATAAAGATGACTTATGTTTAGAAAATATAGAGTACAACAAACTGAAAATGAAGGCCCTTTATCCCTGCAACAAAATCATAGCGCTGCAATAAAAATAAAAGCAACTTCATTCCATTCTTTATTTGCCATAAAGTAACTTCATTCAATTTAACATTTAGAAAGATATAATTTCATTCCACCTTTTTTAGTGATATCTTTATATTTAGGCATGTGTGCTTCTCTATTCCTTTCTTAATTTCAGATCATATTATCCTGAGAGTCTCAAGTATTTGGTCATTGATTTGCACACAGAAGGACCTGTAATTGGTTATCGGATACTGCTTAAACCATCAAAACCAGGCGATTTGCACATGAAAAAAAAAAAAAAAAACTATCAAAAATCAGATATATGACCACATTTACGAGGGCATATTTTACAAAGAACATCATCAAAATAATACCAAAGCAAAGTAAATGCAAACACCACAATTTTACAAAGTTTACCGTGATATCATGGTTTAATCCTCAAAGACCCACCACAACAACATAGGTGGTCAGAAAACCCCCTTCATATCTTATGCCCAAGACATCTCCAATGGGAAACATAAGAAGAAGGCACCATTATGTCTGTGTCCATTCATAGATCAAATAGATCAGTCTCTGCAGAATTGGATTTTCAATAGTATGGGCTATAACGCATTGGCATTCTGAACCTTGGAACCTTCCTGCAGTTAACAGAAAAGGCTATTAACAAGTTTCCAGTGGCATCGAAGCCAAAACCCTTTTTTTGGATTTTTTTTTTTTTTTTTGGTGTTGGGGGGGGTGGTAAGAACTCAGCAAAACATACCCATATCCATAAGGAGAGTAGGCGAATGGAGGTGCATATGGGGCTCTTCCACGAAACCCCATATAAGGGTTGGACCGGCGGGGGCGATGCTGCTTCATCCCGGGTATGTTGGTCCTCTTGGCTGTTACCTGAAATTATCAAAATCAAAATAAGACCAAGGTAGAAATACAGGAAGAAATAAATTATTGTTTGAAACAAATAAGAAACTCTTAAACTAACCTTCAACTGACGCCCATGTAGTTCAGATTCATTCAGCTGAAGTGCCTCCTGAACAGCCTCTACCTCAAGGAACTCCACATACGCATAACCCTTGGGTTGGCCAAACTTGTCAGTACGAATGGTGACTCTGTTTACTGTTCCACATGATTGGAAATGCTGCTGCACTTCTTCAGGAGTACATGAATAATCTACCTGTGAAGAATTTCAAATCCCAATTTGTCAAGAAAACAATTGTAGCCAAGACTCCTAATTTGTCTAGTATTCCTTAACATTAACCTTGAGGCTGAAAATGATAGCACAATATTAGGCCTATTGTTACTGAATAATAAACATAAACCGAAAGTATGGGGGAATCTGTGATTAGGGAGAATCTGGAACATACAGCAGGGCATGGCTCTAAATGGTTTTGAGTAAAGGCAAGGGGCAGAGACGGCATGTATTGGCTTTTGGTTAAAGTTTCTAGAGTTTAGTTGAAGAATAAATAAAAGTTGGACTATGAGAGGACTAGGGCAAGGTAAGATTTAGGCAAATGGGAAATTTAGTATCTTAAACAGAACTAATGTATGTTTTCCCTTTTATTTGTTGTTATCTATCTTTCTCTGTAAAGCCATTTTGCCATCCTGGTTAATTGCTTTTGTGTAAAAGCAGATTTATCACTCAACCCAAAAGCAAGAGAAGAGAACATCTTGGAGATGAAAAACCATGCTGTCAACTACGTCAACCACTTGAATGGAGGCTTGAATGGCCGCAAACACTTAGATGAGTCTTATGAAATTTCTTCCCCTCTCCACCTCTACATTTCGAACCAGTTGGCTTTTTCAAATAATGCTAATTTGATGAGGTGCAATTGTGATGTAGAAGAGAGATTGAAGCAAGGGGTCTCTGTGTCTCATTGCACCGGAAAACCAAGCCCAATCAACATCTTATTTTGGGGAATTAATGACTGGTAGTCAGAGCAAATAATTAGAAACTTAAAAAGAATAAGCATTAGTTGAGAGGCATGCAACACCCAAGAATCAAGTCTCACTGCTGCAGGCATAAGGACAAGTAAAAACAAAAATCCCCAATCATGCATGAAACCTGGAGAACAGTGAGTGAGAGGCAATAAAGAGGGAGGGAAAGAATGCTACTGGTACCTCTGTACCATGACATGTTCATTAGTCCTCTACATGTTTCCACAACTTTCCTTTTAACCATGTTCTTCTTGTTATTTCTCTAGCTTTTCTAGTGAGTAATATAAAATAAGACTAGCAAAAAAGAATTAAAAACAAAGCACTGTAACTCCCTCTAATCCCAATAGAGGAAAAAGGAATGTCAAAGTCCCCTCAGCATAAGGAAAAAAAACCTGCATACTTCAAGGCGCAGAGCTGCCTTTTGCTTCACGCTAAGGAAGCTGCCGGAAGATGGTCTTTGGGATTCTGAAGATTGCAGTCTTCTCAATAGAATGGATGCGATTAGGAAGATGCCGATAGATGGTCTTCAGGAAGATGCCTTTTCCCATTTCTGTTTGTACCCTTTTCTCTTTTTTTCTCTTTCTATTTTTTTAGATTCTGATTTTCTTTTCAATCCCTCGAATTAATTTTTTATTTTTTCTTTATGGGTATAATTTGTTTTCCCACTAGATATACTTTTTTCTCCTCCAACTGCAGCATTAATAAACTAGAAAACTTGTAGATGGCAGTGTGCTGCGCAACAATAGTTAAACATTTTGTCAAAGCAAGTTGCCACTATTTCCGAATAAAGAAATTAAACAAAAAGGTTTTGGGAGCACATTCAGCATCAACACGCCTTATCGACCAAGGAATGTTGGTTACATGAATCATATGATTCAAAATAAAGAAAGTGCTTAGTGTTATAAAAGCTCCATACTAGTATTAAGAAAAATCATATTTTGCCAAGAAAAGTGGTGAAGTCCAATAAAATAATTATTCAGTCATTGATTGGAAGGCAGTGAAATTCCTTCACCAGCAAACACAGAACTTTGACAATTTGGCTAAGAAACTCCAACAAGAACCAGCTAAAAGCTTAGAGCAGATTGCTACCACCATGCAGGAAAAGAAACATGCATCGGGAAAATTACCTGAGAATGGCCACTATTGAGCAATGTAAGCTCCACCTATTGACCAGTTGGCACAAATTTTTTTTTTTCGCTATATCAGATACCAAATTCAACTGTGGCATTTAATCTCAAACTACAGTCCTCCAATGATCAATAAGAGAGTCCTATTCTATTATCAACAGTATCATCATCTGGTGGTCATATTTCCTCACATGACTACCAAGAGAAAGATTTTCAATGTAACAATCCCAGTCACTAAATTCCCGTATTTACCTAGCAATCTAACCAACAGACTTTCTGCCCCTTTCCTCCACCTTTGTCCTCGTCTATCTCTAATATATGATTGTAATAAAGAGAATTACATAGACACATCAATCTCTTAATAGGCCTTATTATAATTTACCCTAAGTTCTATCTAGCTTTGTGTTGTGTTATTCCGAATCTGAATTCCAAAGAGGAGATGGCCTTAGAAATCATGAAACTTCGATAGATGCAGAGCAGATAATGATGACTGATTAGGATAAATAAATTAATGGGGTAGAACAGATAATAATACTGATATTGTAAACAGAGGTAAGGAAGCTCACATTGCCTACAAAGATTGACCGAGCATCTATTTCCTCTCTATTGGCCTGACTTGCAGCAGCATTAGCGGGATCTATTAGGAGATAAGAATCAATATAGAAGAAGGAACACAAAAATACGCATGGCTAAATGAAAATTACCAATTAAATAAAACACATATATAGTCATTTCACTATTTCAAATGTGTTATTGAGACATATGAGGCATCCATGCACAAGGGGAAAAAAATAATAATAGTAAAGGAAACACCGGCCCGGCGGAAAGAAAGAAATCCTTTATTCTTTCACTGAAAAGCAAGAAAATAGTGATCTGATAAAATATAATCCCAGCAATCATAATCTACTTTTCTAATTAAACACATATCAGCTTGAATCAAGTTGACAACATGTAAAGATCAAGTAAGTGCATGAAATGTCTTGATACTCAAAAGTCAGAGCCAGACAAGAGTTCCCCTCCCAAACTTTTCATTACAAATCCAAACTATGAACCTATCAAGTGTGAAAAAATCAATCTCATAATGTGTATTGGATTACCATATCCCTGTATCAACCGAATTCTCAATTGCCAGTTTATCACTAAGAACCAGTTTGACCCAAAAAAGCCTTAAATCTGTAAGAACAGGGATTAGGGATTGTATCATTGATGCAGAATGAAGAAACTAGGATTAATCCAGAGTCAAGCATGGCCAATTCAACCCAATGTTTATACAACACAGATTATTTCATATGAAGAAAATAATTGAATAATCTACCTGATCAAAAACTAAAATTAAAAGAGAAACCAAATTTATTGAAACAAGACAAGACAGAAATTACCTTGGACGGCGCCCATCTCCTTCTCCACCTTGGCCTGCATTTCACGCAAAGCAGCCGCCTCATCTTCCATCTCCTTCAAACGCTTCTTCATGTCATCCAATTCCTACATGAATCGCATTTCCCATCGATGGTTGAAGGAATAATTAGGGTTTTAGATTGAATAAACAACCAAATAAAAAAAAAAAAATAATAAACAGAGTTAAAAAAAAAAAAAAGATGGAGATGAGAAGGAGGCAATACTGCTTCATTGGTATCGTAGCTTTGCATGTCGACGTCGTCATTTTCCATGTCTCCTCCGTCACAGAGAACCACCGTTTCCTCTACCTCTGAAGCGGCGACTCCTTTCTCACCTACCTAGAGCTGTTTTTACCCTTTTCCCTTTTTTTTAAGTGCTCACCAAAATTTTCTTTGGGCAAAACGAGCTTTAACGCCAAATAAAAAATTTACACTATTAGTTTGGAAACATCAATATTTCACCCTCGTATTTTTAAAGTTCCCTCGTATTTTAAAGTTTAGATTTAGATTAAAGTACTTTTAATCCTTTATTTTTATATAAAGTTTTATTTTAGTCTTTTATATTTGAAAAGTACACTTTTAATTATTTTAACTATCACCGTTATTTTCATTTAATGGAAAATGTTGACTCATCAAATTTAAAAAGTGATTTTATTATTAAGCGTAGATAAAATACATTAATTTTTAAAATATAAAGATGATTATAATTAAAAATTCAAATCTAAGCATTTTTTTCCACATTTAATTATAGAATTACCTTTTAAATTTGACATGTCAGCATTTTCCGTTAGATGAAACTAATGGCGTTATTAAAAAAGGATTAAAAGTGTACTTTTTAAACATAAAAGATTAAAATGAAATTTGATGCAAATATAAAGGACCAAAACTATATTTTAGCCTAAAGTTTTTTTAAGTTAAGTAATAACTCAATCCTTACATTTTGATTTGATTTAATTAAATTCTTTAAATTTGATTCAGTTTTGATTTAATCCTGATGTTTGACTCTTTGTAATTCAACCACTCTAAACCCCCTCTCTCCCTCCCGTCTCAAAAGTTCGGCGAATAATCGCAAAATCTTCTGGAGAATGGAGAATTAAGAGGGTAGAAAGACACATCGACGATGCTATATTCTCTGTGTTCGGTGAAGAAGAATAAAATAATAGCATACAGGCAGGAATCATGAGGGCCCTGGTGGAATTATGGCCAATTTTGATCAAATATGGTGGATAAATCAGCTCATGCTTTAAGCGTGCTGGTATCAGTGCTAGAGGCGAGGACAATATAAGTAGAAGAAAGAGGGATTCCGGTGTTGGTGAAAATTATAAATGTGGGTTCACAAAGGCAAAAGAAAATCGCAATGGTGATATTGTTGCAGATTTGTGAAGATAGTGTGGGTTGCTGTACAATGGCAGCTCGTGAAGGAGCCATACCTTCGATACCAATCGGGCAAAATAGAAGGTCAGTTCAAACTTCAAGGCTTTGAAGTTGGCGTTTTATAATTCGCAGATCCACCCAAAAACTGCAATTCTTTCTTGTCATAAATTTCTAAAGAGAAATCCCCAAGCAACTGAGTCGCCATCGCCATCGAAAGGAGCACCAATACTCGGACTCATCGGTGAGCTCAAACTAGGAGCCACGAAAAAAATTGCAAAACCAGGATCCAAACTACCATTTGAAGAATTCAAAAATTGCTCACTGGGTTGCGTCATCACAGAAACGAAGTTCCAAGTCGATCTTGCCTGAACACTAAAAAATGGCATCGTACTTGCCAGAATCGCCCAATATTGCGGTTGATTCGCCAAACTTTTGAAAGAGGAGGAAGAGAGGGGGTTTGGTGGGGTCGATGGAGGAGTGGTGGTAGTGGAAGCAAATGTTACAAAATCACATGTCATTTTTTATCCTAATTTAACAATAAGTGTGACTTTTAATTATAATTTGGAAGTTCAAAGTTATTTTTAGTCTAAGAAAAACACTTGGTGCTAGGTGAATTTTTGATAAAATCGTATGTGTATTTTTTACCCTTAACATTTTTATATAACAATAGATTATATGTAATATTACAAATTAGTTAAATAAATTAAAGGTATTTTTGGCATTAAATGTGCTTAGGGTTGTGTATGATAGCCACTCAAAGCCAGTCCAAAAATATCTAGCCAACCCCCGGAAAGATGGCGTGAAAACATTATGGGCATTTTGTGTCAGGCCAATTGCAGGTTAAGGTCAAAGCATCAAGAGGAGTGTACTACCCAACTCAAAATTTATATATCATTTTATCTAAACAATATACTGTAATCTGATCCTGAGCGAATACAAGCTTACATGGGAAGCGCACTAGTTATAAGAAGCAAAAACCCCTTTATGTTCTAATTCGCCTTGATTATATATGTGTGTATTGATTTATTGTTACTTTTTAATACAGTTTGGCAATGAATAATTTTAAGGCATCTTTATATCAATTAAGATATGTATATATTTAATACTGATTCGAAATATAAGACATATTTACCTAATGAATGATGTTAGGTAAGTTATTTTAAATGATATTATATTACTAAATCACTCTAACCATCTACCTTCATCCCTACCATTTCTCTTTTACTTGTCTATTATTGAAGGAGCATCAATAGAGATAATAGGAAGAAAAATTAGAAAGAGATCTTCTATATAGGATCAAAATTAACTCATTAAATAGGTTTCATATTTAAGAGTTGAGGGAGTAGTTGGTTTTTAGATTTTAGTTATACCTCCCTCCCTCCCTCTCATACACACATACACACACCCACCCCATACTTATCAATGATTCTTAATTGCAATATACTTTCTACAATAAATGTAGGGAAAATACAAATAAATACCCATCAAATTTCAAAAGCTTAGAAAAGTACCTCAAGTATGAGAAATGACATAAGGGGGATTGTTCCCCATTTTAGTTAAGTAAATTTGGGGCATTAACCATTTCAGTAACGATATTAACCACTTGAGTAAAGACATTAATCACTTCATACAATCAGAATTTATCATCGATTTCGCTCATAATGGTAAATGTTGTTAACTACTTGAACAACATTATTAACCACTCCCAGTAAAGGTATTAACCAAATTTACTTATCTCAAATTTGGAACAATACTTCTTATGTCATTTCTCATATTAGAGGTACATTTATGGGTTTTTGAAATTTTGAGGGGTATTTATTTGTATTTTTCCCATAAATATATTCCATAATTTTATTGTGTAAACTGGTAATTCTTTTTTTTTCTATATACATGTAAACTGGTAATTCTTATGGTAGTATTTTACATTTCATGACTCAACTGATATTCAATTATTTGATTATGGAATGATGACAACTTGTAGCATAGTATTACTAGTTTTGTATCATTATTGATATTTATTCTCTAGGAAAATCTCAAATTGTAGAATTACGAAATATGTTTGAAGTTTATAATAATACTTGAGGGTCTTAATTTGAGGTTTTTTTTCTCATATGACATGGGCATGGCCTTACTACTAGGGCAGGGAGAAGCCCACATTGCCCAGCTCCCATGACCAACCAGAAACGACCAGTGCTTTCATCAGGTAGGTCCACTACTGTATCCATCACATTTGGTTGTGTGGGGGCATGTTTAAAAGAGAGATCCAAAACTTATACTCTCCCTCGGTCATAAATATAATATTTATTTATTTACTTAATTTTAATTTGATTATATTAAAGATATTAGTTAAATTTGTTAAAATCACATGATATTACCAATACACCCAAACCATTTACCTTTATCCGCACCCCCTTTCTTGTTTGTTTATTATTGAAAAGCATCCATAGGGTTCAATTGAAAAAAAGTTTAGAACAATTAAAAATATTTCTTATATTTAGATCCAAGCCCACCTCCCCAAATATATCATATATTTAGGAGTATTTTTGAAAGGGCCAAGGAAGTTTGGTTGAAAAGACCATTTTTCTTAGTACTATTTGGGTTGCATTGTTTTTTTTTGAGCCGGGCGGGTCCATTTTCTTATTTGGGCTAACCCGTATTATCGGTTCTTATTCGTCTCCATTCCTTCATTTCCAATATGCCTCCAGCCATATCAGAGAGCGAGAGAGACTCACGTATAAGATTTTGTATGGATTATTTCGAAGACTATTTACCATTTCATAAATTCTTAATCATAATCATATATGCTATTGAAATGGAAACAAAGAATCGAAGTATCAGGTTTAGTTCGATGATAATCTTCACTCGCAATTCTGGTTCCTTCTTCCTTGCCTCAATGTGAGTTCAACTTCGTGATCTTGTCTTCTTTTGAACGTTGCTGTGTTGCAAGTAAAATACTAAACTATGCATTGATATTTGAATTAATTGGAAATTCGCTAAATTTTGTGTTCTGACTAGCTATCATAACTTGTAATTTGTAGATGGTTATAGCTATAAAGTTGTGTTTTGCCCAATTTCTTAACAATAACTGCGAGTATTTTTTTTTTTAAAGAAAAAAAGTGGATAGGTAATGGTTGGATTTGGAAAGTAGTAAATAGAAATGTTAACAACGGGGTACAAATGTATGTCCTCTAAGCTATTATTGCTACAGTTGGCACTGATTGATTTGAGAATGTCTTTTTTTTTCCATCGATTTGAGAATGTCTATTGGGTTAGCTTTAATGAAAGAAATTCTCATATAGGTTTGGTTTATATATATATAACAAAAAAATGTTTATCAAGGTATTTATTGATAGACATATGAGTATGTCAGAACTCAGAAGTTTTTGACACACTCATGTTGACTTATAATTAATTTGCCCCATCATTCTTTACAAATTGTGACTGCTTGAGAATATCTTTGTTGTATGCTCCCTTGCAGTTGGAATTTGACATGACCAGACAATGTCTTACATAATTTAGGAAGAAACAAACACAAAAATACGCATACACACACTGTACCCCGACCAACCTGTTGCCTTTGACCTTAAAATCTGACATTGGATGTCCAATTCTGCTAATTTCTTCAAGCTATCATCGTAATTTTCCTTGGCGGACAACCTATAGTTGCAATCATAGGCTTTGCATTCTCCCTGGTCTTAGTAATGGCCAAGAACAGAAGCCGATATAGAACAATCATTCCAAGCAAGACAGCAAGATCAAACCACTTAGAGTATCCCATTTCCACCTGCCATTTGTTTGTCAGAATTTCTCTACCACTAGTGATTTTGTTGTCTCCATCATGATCGGTGGCAAATGTTAAACCTTCAAATTCATTCTTGAACAAGCCTTGAAAGGCATACTTGTGGAATGAAACATAATATAAAGGGTATCTCCAAAATGGCTTGGGTAGATCATTTGGCAGTCTATAGAAACCACCAAGTAATATCATGACTCCTTGAATTCCACCAACAATGATCATCCCCATTATGAAATTGGGGAAGAAGCTCCCAACAACCATCATTAGGCTCTCAACAGACATAACAGTGGCAAACAACACAGTTGTCAGATACAAAAAGTGTTCGAGTCCTTTGTGCAGTCCAGAAAGGCAATATACTATTCCTCCTGGTATCAGGGATATTAGCAGCATGTATGGAACGGCAGATAATGTGTTGCCAAACAGAAAAGCAGTGACACCATAGTGTCCGTTCAGTCTCTCTCGTTTAAATACCTGACTTGACGACAAAAAGATGTGATCAAGTGAATATAGCATACCATTGGGTAATTTATTTAGGGTCATGTAATAGAAGCTCAAATGCAAAAGTGCAATGATTTTGTTTTTTGTTGGCATTTTGGTATTACAGGAGAATCTTTACTTTTGTTCTGGATTGAATCCGTTCTTCTGTTGATTACAAGGGTACTTTGGTGCTTTTAGGATTCCCTTTTTATTTTATAACCAGTCAAACTGAGGATAGTATTAAGAGAGAATACCTTTCTTAGAAAGCTGACTAACTCGCTTGGTTAAAGTCCAATGCTATGTAACTAGGGCATGTTTAATTTTTTCTTTAAAAATTAGATAACAACAAAAAAATTACCTTCATTTCCTCTAAAAATGGAGGGAATCCTCCAATAAGGGTTATGAAAGTGAGGACTGAAATAAAAAATGTGAGCAGCGATCCTCTTGCCTGCAGTGTATTTGAAGATATTAGTGGTAAATTTTGTGCATTATGAGCCATATAGAAATCTGTGTTGCTTAACTTCTCTTACCTGAATAGATTCAATACTTGAGCCCACGTTATAGAATATAGTACCCATACTTATAGCTATTGCAACATACACCGTGAGACGTAACCAGTAGTTGCTCATGTCACGATACATATGCAGGGAAGATCTTCTTATAAGAACAAGGCACTGAGTAGGGAATGCAGCATTGATTCTCTTTTTCCCTATCGCATCAGAATCCTGTAGTTCATTTAGAAGTCAGTGTTTCTTGTATCTTAGTCTTGTTGTTTTTTAATTTTGAAAAATTGTGCATCCTTGGTCCATTATGGTTTTTGCCATTAATGTAATAATAAACTTACACTTTCACTTATTTCTTGCACTTCTCTCAAAACTTGTTTGCGAATTTCAAATGACTTATAGTTCTCCACAAGGATATCAATTGCTTCTTCTGTGGTTATTCTTGTACAAAAGCCTTCTTCTGGATCCTGGAAATGATATCAATCAGAAGGTTTGAGTGTACTGTAGTGCTGTAGGTTTCTTAGTAAATTCAAGCAAGGGTAAAATTCTTAGCTTACCTGTTCGAAATCCTTGTTTATGATCTTTAAGAAATGGTCAGAAGGATTGTAGAGACTTGGGCATGGAAAACCATTTGAAGCAAAGAACTACAATTAAATCAAAGTAGAATTTCTGAAGCCAACTTAAAATGTTGTGCTTGTTTGGAATGATGTAAATAAGGATTATAGTTCCTGACCTGATTTGCGTCAGATGCAGGGCCAAAATATACTGTTTCACCTGAAGACAAAAGACAAAGATTATGGAAAAGTTGAAAAACTTCACTGCTAGGCTGATGGATAGAAGCTACAAATGTTCTCTGAATACCATCCCTTATGCTTAGACTGGAAATTCTGCTCATAACATAATAAGAAGCTGCACTATCGAGCCCACTTGTTGGTTCATCAAGGAAGAGAAGTTTCGGGCGTGTTATAATCTCAATGCAAATGCTAAGTCTTCTCTTTTGTCCACTGCTTAGACCTTTTGATGTCCACCCTCCGATCCTTGTGTTGATGGCATCTTGGAGACCCATTTCTCTGAGTGTAGAATCCGCTCTCTCCTTCTTCTCTTCCATGGACATGGAATCTGGAAGTTGGAGCTGACATGAGTAATATAAAGCTTCTCCAGCTGTTAAAGTTGACAACATAGCATCATCTTGGGTGACATATGCCTGTTTTTGCATGGGGAGTGAGGTCTTTTTAGTGACACACTTAATTTAAATCTTTTGGACATAGCTTTTGGAATTTTCTTACTGATGTTCCATACGCTAATACTTGTCTGTGCCCATTGATTAGTATCTTCCCTGTTTGCTGCATGCTTGAACCCAATCTTCCTGCAATTATAATCAAGAGCATGCATTACAACTGCTCAAGTCTTAAAACCAGTTAATCGACTCAACCAATGACAGAAAGTTAGTTCACTTTCTCTTAATTTCCCTCTAATTCTTAGCATCAAGAGAGGGGAAAAAACATGTGATACTAATAAACACCTTCAAACTTGATGTCTATAGCATGGTCCTTCTTTTGCGTAGGATTGTTTTGTAGTTTTCACATCAGTTATCAAACCACTCTAAACAGGGGACTGAACATCAAGATAAAGATCATTCCAAACTGAAATGTCCAAAATATGCTTGAACATCATTTGGAAATTGGATGCAATGCAAAAATAGTATCATTCAGCATATAATTTACTTTTGAGATTCATATGGAGATGTGTCATAAAAAAGTGGAACCTGCTAAAGCATCAAGGAGTGTGGTTTTGCCGCATCCTGAAGGACCCATTATGGCCAAAAGCTGTCCTGGTTTGGCATACCCAGTCAGACCCTGCAATAATGGTTTTTTATTCTTTCCACTTCTAACAGTCACCCACAAGTCTTCCCATGTCAGGAAAACCCCCTCATCCTCTTCCTGAGTACCTTTGCTTCTATCCGTTGTCTTCATCGTCGTGTTCTCAAATGGAGTAATAAAGTTTAGATTGGCTTGTAGTTCTACAACTTTAGAGCCATTATCAGGTGCTACAGGTGGATGAAGAAGGGAAGCCATGGAATATTTTTATATTTTGTGTCTAATAAGGGAAGAAGGTGGAATAGAGCTTGACTGACTTGGATTGCAGAGGATGGATTTATAGGTACAGCCGTACAGATGTGCCTACTAAGAATAACTAATCGAGATAGACAAGATGTGTGACACACACATATAAATTTTTTATAGTAGTACTTGATTGGGTACATATCCTCAGGAATTTATGTGCCTTGCCAATTGAAAGATTCCATTTTTTGTTGCTAAATCACAGCATCATCTTTTGATAGCAAAATCATGATTACTATACATGAAGATCCTGGACCATTTCAACAGAATTATCTTGCAAACAACATAACCTGCACCAAAAAAGGTTTAAAAAATGAAAATCAATTAAAATCAATAGTAAAAGGAATTCCATTGATAAGAGCTATCGATATTAATATTAAATCAACAGTAAAAGGGAATTTATTGATATGATCTATCTATATTAAACTTGTTATTTAGCTGTTTTGTTGTTTTATTGTTTTTGCTTGAAATTTTCTTAAAAGATTTATTATTAATCTTATGAGTTAGTAAGATTTATCACATATTGGCTTAACTTGGAAGGGATTAATATAACTTTTGCAAATAATGGATGCTATATATATATATATATATATATGGACCCTTTCCCTCCTCAATCGTTTTCATCCGAGCTTCAGGATCTGATGTGTGATAAGCTCAGATGTGTAACGATACAAGCAAATTCACTCCATCATGGCCTACCACAAATATTGAGTGAGACTGTGTTCTTGATTCGCCTTATATTAGAACAGCCTTGTGAATCCAATAATTCCCAAACTGCATTACTAACTACAAGGTGTATGATGCATGATGTATACATATCAAAAAGAAAATATGTATATAAAATGAGTATATATTACCACATCTAGTTATTAATTTTAGACCCTTTTGACTAATTTGAAAAGTTTAATGGAGCTAAATGAAGTACTTTAAAGTATTTATATTTATCATTTTTTTAAACTAATTTGTTTAACTTTTTAAATTGATATATAATCTACACATTAGCATTTTAGAGAGATCATGTAACTTATGATGTAATTAAGTAATTTATTTAGCATCCTTAATATCTCCATATTAGTCAACTGAGTGTTATATTAAGGACAAAAGGTAGTAGCTTAGTTTAAAAAATATCTTTATGCTATAGTTTAATTTCCATAGTTAGTTTCCTTAATCTATATGTACAATATGGCAGGTTAGGAATAATGTGATCTTAAAGCAAGAAAATCCCAATTATGATGGTATATGCTTTAGGATGATTATTGATTAATGATCTTAGAGTGATGTGGAAACTTTTGATGATAGATAAATATAAGCATACTATACTTGCTCTAACTCTGATAAGACTTTTAGGATCTAATTTCATATATGATTTTTTTTTCTCCAAAAAATAATAGGGAAAATTAATTACAAGTCCCTTGAAGGAACTTAATTTACATGAGGTCCCACAAAATCGCGTAATTAATCTCAGGTCCCACGAAGTTGTTATCGCATGATCATTCAGTTGTTATCGACAACTCAAAAGTTGTTACTGAATAAGAGTTAAAAAGTTGTGATCGTCAGGCTACAAGTTGTTACACATGCTCATTAAATTGTTATAATAGGCCAAAAAATTATTATCGCCTGGTCAAAAGTTATTAGTGACTAAGAATTCAGTAACAACTTTTGACCAGACGATAACAATTGTTTGGTCTATAATAACAACTTAATGAGCATACGAAATAACTTCGTGGCAGGGACCTGAGATTATTTACACGATTTCGTGAGACCTCATCTAAATTAAATTTCTTATACGGGAGCTGTAATTACCCCAAATTAATATTGAATAAATCTTTAATCATTCTGATATGAAAGTTATGTGAGATGAAATGGTACCCAGATTTAACGGCATGGTTATCCCTTGTTCCCAGTCAAATATTGTTACCTGGTAACTGCAAAGCAAACAAAAATTAAAACAAACAATTATTGAACACGTCTAATCTTCATATTCCACGTAACTGAATAACGACACTAAAGACATACAACATCCAAGTCCCATCATTATCTAATCTTTGACAAAAATGAAAAAGTAAAACTGCGATTGCTTGAAGGGTATGATGCATTTACCAGTCTTGTGCTTACCTTTTAAAATCTTCTTTTGCTGTAGTGTCGGCTTGGATTGAGGGGAAATGGGAGAGGAAAGAAATTTTTTTTGGGAGGGGGGTTATGTAGAGGAGAGAAAAGTGGGCAGAAAGTATTATAACTCATATTGCGTGGATGAGGGAGAGAAAACTGAAAGAAAAGAAAATAAGTAAATATTTGAAGGCTAAAATACCCTCACTTCTATATTTAAATTAGATGTTACACTCACAAAAATGTTATAAATGTTGTTTTATAAGATAAAAAATAAATTAAACATAAATTATATACCAATTGTTATTTTTAGATATATAAAATAAAAATGATTCCGAAGAGATTATAGTGGTGCTTCTATTTTTGGCTGATTAATCATTGTACTCTCCTTGATTTATAAAAAGAGTGATTTTATTTTAAAAAAACTTAAACGTATTAAATGAATAAATAAATTATAATTATCCAACATTGTAGCTAATTAATAAAAATGGAAGGATTACAGTATTATAACTAATTAAATAAAACAACCATTTTAAATGTTTGTTATTTGTTTCTTTTTTCAAAAAAATAAACAGAACATACGGCATGCTTGCAGTTTCAGTCAAAAATATGTGTGCTTCCACATTAAATAAGAAAACAGTGCCACGGTATAGAATTGTAGCATTTCATATGGAGAAAGAAAAAGAAAACAAGTAAAAAGGCGGTGCAAGAGGTAAGAGTGGCCATTACCTTTTCTCCCCAAATCTCTCCACTTGTAGAGAGAAAAGTTGGGAGGAAAATGGGGTTGGAACCCATTTCCATTTTTCCTTACGGCCCGTTTGGTTCACAGAAAATATTCTGACTGAATGAAAATGAAAGGAATGGAAGGTCAACATGTTTGGTACGCACAGAAAATGAATGGAATGGAATGGAAAATTTTATCTTTGGTTGGTTGAGAATGGGGGTAAGGAAACTTAGAATTCTATGCAAATGACCATATTGCCCTTAATTAGTATTTTTTAATTAAACTCACTAATATTAAATCTTAAAATATTTTAAAATTATATTATTATAAAAATAAATGAATAAATTATTTTTACTAATTATAATTTCAATAAATATTGAATTTTGATTTATGTAAATAAATAAAATATTTTTGGTAAATACAAGAATCACTTAGATTTTAATTTAAAAAAAATTGATATCATATTATTAAAAAATAACTGCATTATATTTAAAAATACCACCAAAATATTTGTAGTTTGGATATTGAAGATACTTACTACCATATCTAACAAATTAATTAATAATTATGTTATAAATTATAGAAGAAGATAAGAGAGAATGGGGGAGAGAAGTAAAGAGAATAGATAGCCATTCTCATTTAACGTTGTAGAGTTGTAGAATATACAATACTAGCCTTCTATTTTTAGAAGAGGCTTTAGGGTTACAATATAATCAGAATTAATAATTGATAGAGTAATAATAGGGATGAGAGTTAAGGACATCCACTTTAATGAGATATTCAAAACGCTACCCCTTGAATGTCAATGACTAAACATGTGCCTCATTAAAAAAACTCTAATTAAGTAAAACCCAGTGGGCCAAAAAACTTAGTAGAAGAAAAAGAGTATAATGTTTAGTGATACACTTCCTAATGCTGTCTCATTAAAAACCTTGCTAGGAAAATTCAGTGGGAAAAAACCATAGATAAGGGAAAAGGAGTACAGCGTGTATCATCTCCCTCTCTTGATCACTTCAATTGATATCTCTGAGACTGCGAAGTCCAATGTCATGAGTAAGCTTATCAAATATTGTAGCAGGAAGTGACTTAGTGAACATATCTGCGAAATTTTCGCTTGACCGGATTTGTTGGATATTAATTTCACCATCTTCTGTTGATGTAGTCTATCTCAATTTCTTTGTGTCAGTAAATCAATATATCGTGTTGATAAGCACGTGATATATCGGCTCATGTTTGGCTTGTAAAATCACATATAATTACTCCAATTATACAAAGATATGGTACTTCTGGACCAAGTATTTTCACATCACCTCTTGAATTCTAAAGACATGGTACTTCTAGATCAAACATTTCTCCATTAACCTCTTGAGATATAAAATAATCACAATCCACATTTAAGGATCTTACAACTATTGGAGCACATGGTGATTTATATATAGAAAAAACGATTTGTTCTTTGAAAGCATTTCATTTCAAATTCTTTATTGAGCTAATTTTTAACTTCTGCATGCTCTTCAGGAAGTAATATTATGATTCTACAAGCTCTTCAGGAGTGTCAAAGATATTTAAACTCATCAAAAGTTTGAATAACATTTATGTCAACAATTATTGCATACTCATTTTCATATGTTTTCATAAAAACATATATCTACATCATTCTCTCAACCAATATCCACCAAGCCTATAATGCCATATATGTCCAGATTTCTTTGAACTATATAGATATCTGGATTAAAATGTTTGATTCTGGAAACTGTAATCCATTTGGGGAATTTCATTTGTTTAAATCATATGCTTCTAGAAAATCCTTCAGGGACTTTCAAATGCTTAGATCTATGTCTATATATGCATTTGATCATTCAAGGGTTTCATAAATATTTTTCTAGAAATACTTCTAGTATTTTAAATCCTTTTAGGATTCACTTATAATTCACAGTACATTGACCCATGGATTATGATCATATTCTTCATATGCATATCAAAATTTCATACATTGCTAAACTGTCAAATCAAAACAACATGGAAATTTGGTTCACCACAAAATAATATCAATCAACACCAAACTTTTTGAGAAAAATATTGTTCCTATATCTCTCCCCCTTTTTCGCATAAGAGTTCTCATTTATATAATTTTAACAGTGCACTTTGAGTGCTTAAAATATAGATACACAAATTCATGTTATCATATTTCATGTTACGTCTTTTCTTTTCTACTAGCTAGCCACCTTTATGTCTATATCTCATGAAATATTTGTATGGAAGATCCTCATTGGATCACATGATATTATCATCAAAATCATTGTCGACAGCTTTATCTTTTTGTGGTTCCTTTTTCTTATTACATAACTTATTGAGATATCTTTATTTCTTTCAAGTACTTGCACCTCTTCTGGGGTATTACAAATGGTTATGTCTTATTGCCCCCTCAGTATGATCATCTTGATTATTTGCTCCATTTTCTTTTCTTTGGAAACGATCATTTTCTCATGCTTCAGGAAGGTATCGTTTTTTTATTTGCACTAATTGAAGCATTCTTAAGCTGGAATATGAGATATAAGAATTCTTATATTGGTCAGTAATTGCGTCTGGCAAATATTTTGTAATATTTTATGCATGCAACATTTGGTGAACTTCTAGTTCATATCGCTATATTTGAGGATCTATGTTGATGCATACAATGTGATATATCTTTCAACTATCCATTTTCTCCCCCTCATGTTGGGAAAACTTTGTAATGACAACAAACTAATCATGCTATATAAGTCTCCTCAATCCATTTACTTCCTCTAGAAACATCATTTTGTTTCATTAGATATAAACAAGAGGAAGGAGGTTCTTATCCAACATTTATCCCAACTTTTAATAAATATCCATCTCTGTGCATTATTGTGGTGGAACACTATAAATAAATATCGCACATTATAAGATGGAAAATATTTGGCTACCAACCAAGAGCCAATGAAAGAATTCATAATACTTTGTTGGCATGATGCATCTATATATGGTAATTCTTTCCAGCTCTAAAATTGAAATTTTGTTCTCATGGGCTTTGATCTATCTACTCAAGGAGGCTTTGATAGTAGTCTTGCTAGATATTGTTAAATATGCTTTTTACATAGCATATAGTCATTGAAAACTTGATAAACAATCACTAGTGATTTCTATAGAAATCATATGGTTGCATAGTTAAGGACTAATGTACTTATTAGAACAAATTTGTAAACTTCAAGTTGCAGGTTGATCATGGACACCAATATGACCATTTTATAGATGTATCTATTATTGATAAAGTACCAATTTAGTCCATATGATATCTACATGCCCCCCCACACACACATATATTTTTGATACCGTACAAATGTACACGTATCCAATTCCAACCATAGCTAGTGATGTTCTCATATTTTATTCTTTTGAAAACAAACAAACATAAAAGTACTTGTTATTTTATAAAGAATCTTCTAGTTCTTTAACAAGTGTTGCTATGCACTCAACATTATATTTTGCATCACTATTATCCATGATGATCTAACCGGTCATGCCAAGTAATACATTCATAAACTTCAGGTTTGTTGTAATATTAGTATCATCATCAAACTTCCGGTTATCATGTCATATCATTAATTTGACCTTCATTGGGAGATTATACGAATTTTATGGAAAGTATATGAGTGAAACTCCATCCAATATGACTCATACTTGTATTCCAACAATTTCCTCCCTCAAGTGAGTCATTAACCATACTTTCCACTCGCAAAATAAAATTATTAGTTCTTCAAGAACTATGACTATATTGTTGTTTACATATCGTTCTTTAGGAACTTTCATATCATTCTTCAGGAAATGTCATATATATATATATATCTACTATGTAATTTATAAACTCAATAGAAATTTGAATGATTAAAATTTATAAGAATTTAATACATAAAAATCACACTACAATATATGAGATATCCAAAAGTTAAAGTGAAATAGGATCATTGCACGAGATTGTTATTATAACATAATATATCAACTTTAAGCTCGAATATTACTAATGCAAGATCACATAATTGCCATAATAATGGTCAACTAACTAGTAAGGAAAAATATATGTGGTCTTATTGGCATAAATATATTTATTTGGTGCTAATTGAAATTTTGCTCATCTAGCTCTTCTAGAGCATTAATCAACAATGCATAACAAAACATTATTGTCTTTATTTATTTTTTCTTGAATTGACTATTATTTATTATGATATAAATCTCCTTAAACATTAGTCTTCAGGACTATTACAATAATATTTTCAAAATATATTGTGCTAATACTTGAACGACAAGCAATTTGGTTCAAAACATTAGCCTTCATGGAAATATTTCATTTTTGATATAAATGTGGTTATTAAATTTCTCAAAAGCATATAAAATGTAGAGATTTTATTTCTCTCTTCTCGCACCACAAATTTCAACAAGTATTAGTCTGACCTGTAGGACCTCAACAAAAATAAATTCAATGTATATGACTTTTGGCCAATTAATATGAAAATCAAAATTATATATCTTCTATCCATGTAGTATAATAGGGAAAACTTCAATTTTATTTGAATTCTGCTATATACATGGCTTCTAGCCATTTAATATCAAAATAGAAAAATTGAAGTTATATGGCTTATGACCATAAAATTAAATTTATATGGCTTCCTGCCATATAATATCAAAATAGAAAAATTGAAGTTATATGGATTCTGGCCATAAAATTAATTTTATTTGCCTTTTGGCTATTAATTATTGAAATAAAAAAAACGAAAAATAAATGGCTTCTAGCCATCTAATAATGTTAAAAAATTATATGATATATAATCTTAAAAGAAGAAATTAAATGTACATAGCTTCTGGCCATATATAAAGATAGAAAATAAATCGATATTCATTTTTTAATAATGGAACAAACATTAATCATTCAAGGAGGTTACAAATATTGATTTGAATTCCACGTTCCATTGAAGATAGTAACATCAGGTTACTAAGCAATCTTTATAAAAAATGATTGGAATTTCGAGTCCATAAAAAAGCACTCCATATCACAGATAATTGATTATTTGACCATAAAATGGAAATATATATATTTATGGCATATGGCTATTAAATACCAAAATAAAACAAAATTACAGATATATTGCTTCTAACCATTTAAAATAAAATAGAAAAACAAAGTTTGATTAGACTTTAACGTAGAAAAATACTTGTCGTTAGATAAAATTATGCTATGCTGTTTAGACACCCATCGAAATAAATGCATTTTATTTAAATATTCAAATATCCTGTAATCTAGGCATACCAAATATTTCGCATATAGTATTTTCAAAAAATTACAGGTATATATGGCTTCTGGCCATTTAATATTAAAATAGAAAAATTAATATGGCTTCTGACCAATTAATATTAAAATAGAGAAATTGAATCTATATGGCTTCTAGCCATTTAATGTTAAAATAGAAATATTGAATTTATATTGTTTCTAGCCATAAAATTAAATCTATATGGCTTCTGGCCATTTGATATTAAAATAGAAAAATTGAATTTATATAGCTTCTAACCATAAAATTAAATCTATATGGCTTCTGGCCATTTAATATTAAGATAGAAATATTGAATTTATAGCCATAAATTTAAATCTATATGGCTTCTGGCCATATAATGTTTAAACATAAAAATTGAATTTATATGGCTTCTGGCCATTTTATAATAAAATATAAAACTTTAATTTATATGGCTTCTAGCCATAAAAATAAATCTATGTCAAGTGGAATTTTAGGTTCCATTAAAGATGATTTAGGTTAAAAAACAATTATCAAATATTAGGTGGAACATCAGGTTCATTCAAAGACGACTTAAAGTCGGTAAAGAATGCATTAAAATATAAGGTGGAACTTCAGGTTTCATGAGAGATGACTTTAGGTCAATGATGAATGCATTAAAACATAAAGTGAAACGTCATGTTCCATAAAAAATGACTTCAGGTCAATGATGATTACATTAAAATGTAAAGTAGAACTTTATGTTCCATTAAAGATGACTTCAAGTCAACATAAGAAAATATAAAGAAAGGTGAATATGAAGAGAAGAGAAATAGAAAGATGAACTTCAGGTTCTCCATAATAGCATAACAGAAAAAGGATCCTATGAATAGAAAATAGACTACCTTGGTTAAAGGCTCGTGCTGATAACTTGTTATAAATTATAGAAGATAAGAGAAAATGGGGGAGAGAAGTAAAGAGAATAGAAAGCCGTTCTCATTCAACGCTTTAGAGTTGTAGAATACACAATACTATCCTTTTATTTATAGAAGAGGCTTTAGGGTTACAATATAGTCAGAATAAATAATTGATAGAGTAATAATAGAGATGGGAGTTAAAGACATCCACATTAATGAGATATTCATAACAAATTAAGTGAAATTAGTAATAAATTAAACAGTAAAAAATACCTAAAATATAATTAAAATGTGAGAATTATGTTGCTTCAATTACTGGGTATATCCCAAAAATTTCTCACCCATATCCTCTTGAAGCTTCAACTACTTTTCATATATTTTAAATAAACAAAGTACTAAAGATAAACAGGAAAGAAAGAGAAAACGGTAGGGAGAGGAACAGATTTCTTCGTCTTCGTCTTCTTCTCCTCCTCCTCCTCCTCTTTCTTTGTTCATATGTAGGAGGAGTAGCAAAATCAGTTTTCGTTCAGCAATACATACTCATCAAACTTGCCGTCAGCCGTATGTGATTGTTCTGTGGCAAGTATTGAAGAAGCTTCGAACCCTAGGGCCTCGTCTTCATCCATATCGTCAGCTGTACGATGTTGAAGAAGGAGAAGAGGAAGAACATGGGTGAGGGTAATTCGGTCTTCTGGAGCTTTTTGGAGCTTCCCACGGATGACGGAAAATAGGATCCCACCATTTTTTATGGAAACCTATTTTCCTATCTTTAAAGGAAAATGGAGGGAGGAGGGAAAGGAAGCATATGGTGATTTAGGCAAGCAAACGCAGGAGAGGGCTGAAAATTCTGATTTTCCTCTTCCATCGACCATATTTCCGCAAAGCAAACAGGCAAACGGGCCCTTAATTCAAGTAAGGGAAAATGTTATCCCTCACCCATTTTCCTCTCTACTTTTCTTTCCTCTCCCATTTTTCCTCCATCCAAGGCTTGTTTAGTATGTCACACATAACTACTCTCTTATAATATATCCGACCTTTTGGGAATTATTTGATCAACAATATTAAGACATTTTTCTTTTGTTATAAATATCTAGCATTTGGTACCTACTAATTTAAATTCATAGCAGTATCAGCCTATCAGGCCTTAATATGGGTTTTTTAGTGCCTTTCCCCCCTTCTCTATTAACTATGTTTCTAAACCCTCAGAAGTATCAAGTTTCTTCCATTCGATGTAACCATCATTGATATTTAAGGGAGAATTTCGATATAGGATCAAAGTAGACAATTTATTTCAGATTGGGCCCAAATAATTCTGAAATTTCACTGCAGGACTTGGGTCCTAAAATGAAATTAAATTGTTGTGTAAAAGTATCAAAAAGCCCTTCTTTAATTGAAGGACTCCCCCAAGAAAAAGGCTAGGTTGAGTTGACACAGACCCACACACTACACGTACTACATCGCCAAAAGAGAAACATTGATAATGAGGAAGAAGACCCAGTGTATTTGAACATCAATAGAGCTTGATGGATGAAGCTTAATAAAGCTTTGATTGTTGTTAGAAGAGGTGAATATTAGGTGAGGTATGTTTTGGGTGTCTCTCTATCTCTCCCTCCCTCCCTCTCTGTATCGTTTTCTCTCTCTCATTGTATCTCTAATAAACAACAAAGATTTATCTAAGAAAGCATG
Source organism: Mimosa bimucronata (assembly GCA_037074515.1). NCBI lineage: Eukaryota > Viridiplantae > Streptophyta > Magnoliopsida > Fabales > Fabaceae > Mimosa > Mimosa bimucronata. The sequence continues at coordinate 25,898,414 of CM073441.1, forward strand.
AAGAGACGCACTCATTGTCTTTCTCTCGTAGGTCATGTACACCTCATATTTATTTCATGCATTGCTGACGTGAAGGTATTTGTGGTGTTAAGTTGGTGATAGTCCCTGCCAAAGGGAGTGCTAATATGGATGTGGTTTTTAGAATCAATCATTCAGTGTTGTTGAAATTAGCATTTTCGTTGTTCATATGGGGAATTTCCAGGCCATGAACAAGGAAAACCCCCATATAAATAAGAAAATTGTCATATGAACAAGGAAAATAGCCATTTAAACAAGCAGTAATAAATTCAACTTAACATGGTATGTCCAGACCATGAACAAAGAAAACCCATATAAACAAGGAAATCCTCATATGAACAAAGAAAATGGCCATTTGAACAAGCATTAATAAATTGAACTTAACATTATATGTCCAGACCACGAATAAGGAAAACCCCTATATGGACAAGGAAATCGTCATATGAACAAGGAAAAGGGCCATTTGAACAAGCAATAACAAATTCAACTTAACAAGGTATGTCCAGACCATAAACAAGCAAAACCCCATATGAAGAAGAAAAAGGGCTATTTGAACAAGTAGTAATAAATTGAACTTAACATGGTATGTTCAGACCACGAACAAGGAAAACTCTCATATGAATAAGGAAAAGGGTCATTTAAACAAGCAGTAACAAATTCAACTTAACATGGTATGTCCTGACCACGAATAAGAAAACCCTAATATGAACAAGGAAATCCCCATATGAACAAGGAAAATGGCCATTTGAACAAGCAGTAATAAATTGAATTTAACATGGTATGTCCAGACTACAAACAAATGACCTTTTTTCTTGTTCATATGAATATTTCCTTGTTTATATGGGGGTTTTCCTTGTCTGTGGTCTGGACATACCATGTTAAGTTGAATTTATTACAGCTTGTTCAAATGACCCTTTTCTTTGTTCATATGAAGATTTCCTTGTTCATATGGGGGTTTTCCTTGTTCGTGGTCTGGACATACCATGTTAAGTTTAATTTATTACTGCTTGTTCAAATAACCATTTTCCTTGTCCATATGGGGATTTCCTTGTTCGTAGTTTGAACATACCATGTTAAGTTGAATTTATTACTGCTTGTTCAAATAGCCCTTTTCCTTGTTCATATGACGATTTCCTTGTTCATATGGGGGTTTTCCTTGTTCGTGGTCCGGGCATATCATGTTAAGTTCAATTTATTACTGCTTGTTCAAATGATTATTTTCCTTGTTTATATAGGGATTTACTTGTTCATATGGGGGTTGTCCTTGTTCGTGGTCTGGACATACCATGTTAAGTTCAATTTATTACTGCTTGTTCAAATAGTCATTTTCCTTGTTCATATGGAGTTTTCCTTGTTCGTGATCTAAACATATCTGTTAGAATAATGAGTTTTGATGATAACTAAACATAACTTAGGCATATGGAAGGGCTATGACAAGATCAGAAATATCTTAGGAATAATCTGATAGAAAATCCTAAGTCTTGCCCAATCGATCAGGGATAGATTACAAGTCAAAGAACTTAAACTTAATCGATTAGAGATGAATCAGATAACGCCCAATCGATTAGAGGCCCCTATAATCGATGAGAGAAAGTTAGCCCATTCGATTAGGAGAAATTGGAGTAATCGATTAGAGTCGTCTAATCGATTAAGATATCTTAGCCTAATCAATCAGAGCCCAGTAATCGATTAAGAGAAAATTGCCCAATCGATTAGAGAGCGTTAATCGATCAGAACATATTCTAAGTCTAATCGATTAGAGAGCGTAACATCCCAATTTTTGTTCATAAGACTTAAAGTGATATTTATGAATGAATATCTTACCCTAAATGAAAATTAGGGAAAAATATTTAAGTAGGAAAAATATATTTCAAAAATAATATATCAAGGAGAGAGTTGTAATATCAAGTGATAATATTAAAAAAGGATAAAGATATCAAACCTTAAGGATATTAAGAAATAACATTCTTAGATATTTATTTATATTGATTCTTTTTAAAGAGAAAGATAGGGATAAATCAAGTTGTAGATATTAAATTAGATTATTCAAGATATATCCCATATATACACAAATAAATATTTATTAAAATAACAATAGTAAGAAGTCTCACATCGATTAAATGAGAGGAGGAGCAAACTCTAGGAGCTTATATATAGGAGGTGATAGGTTGAAATTAAACATATTAAGATATTTTCACCCAATTATGAGGCAGTCTCGTTAAAATAGTAGTTGCGCATTTGTTAACCGTTGGATCGAAGCAAAATTTGGTCACTATGTTCGAAAGATCCGTCAGGTTGTTTTCAACGGTTGGATCGTTGATATGTGTTATGTAGTTTGAGTTATTAAGCCCGAATTGAATGCATGAAATCCTGAGCGGTAAATCAGGTAACTGGTTTTCTTATCTGTCGTGCATATCAGTATGTGTTTGTGAGTTTTTGCAAATTATATTATTATATGAGATTTCTATCTTTTTTTATTATAAATTGTTTTATGAATTGCTTTTATGAAAAACCGTCTTGTGGGACATTATTTGTAAAAGAAATATGTTTTGATGTTTTATATAATGATTATTATGATATTGTTTTAGCATGGTAATTGATTGTTATGAATCGTTGTAGGCTATAGAATTGTTGTGAATATGTTATATGATAATTAAAGATTCGAGCTTGAATGATTATATTCATGAATATTGTCCTATGATTTGTGGGTTATAGAGGTGAAATATGAGTTCTATTACAACATTAGAGATAACAAAAATGTAGTTGAGGGAGATAAATATTTTATCACGTGACGAGGCCGCCATTCGGAGCTCTTTGGCTGGCCGAGTCGTAACCCACATGTTCTACGAGGGTACGGCGCCCCACTTGTTCCATGAAGGGTTACTATGTCCCACCTGTTCTATGAGGGACTGTCCCACTTGTTCTATGAGGGACCGCCCCACTTGTTCTATGAGGGGTTGCGACACCCCACTTGTTCTATGAGGGGGAACCCATGGTCCGGTTGTGTAATCTGTGGATTTGGCCATCCACTCCACATAATCGGTGAGCTTTTGGAGTAACCAGTGACATGGGTAATTAACTTAGCCCATGGGTTCAATCGACGGGAATAAGGAGGATATAAGGGAGATTAACGATTGGGAGGTTATTGGTACTATGATTAGGATTAACATTTGGTACTATGATCCTGTTTTTTCCTAAGTTCTATGATCTTGGATTAATTGTGAATATGAATGTTACCTTTGGCTTATTGATAAATATTTATGTGTATGATTATATATATAAATGTTTTATAACCGTCCCACCTGACACCTTGCAAGCATATGCTGGTGTGTACGGTGGGTAGGATAGTCGGTTACTGAGGCAGTGGTCTCATCCCGTTACTTTAACATTTTTTAGGTGAAAGATATAGAGAAGGAACGTCAGGGAAGACTATGGAGGATTGAGATTACGCCAACTAGGCTTATACTCTCAGTTGTTGTTTTCTAAATATTGCCACAATTAGGACGTTTTGTGCATTTATTATTATTTATTTATTATTTATAAATTAATAAAAGGACATGGGTTTATGATATTAGGTCTCTAAGTAGACTTTGGGTACAATGAGTTGTTTTTAAATTATCACGGTTGCTTTTCATAAGGGAATTTCTCAAAAATAGTTTTAGAACTATTAAGTTATAAGTAATTTTTGGAAGGACGTTACAGAGAGCATTAATCGATTATAGGAAATTTAGTAACCGATTAGAGAAATCATGTAATCTAAACGTAATCTGTTTGTAATCGATTAAACCTGCCTAATCGATCAGGCTTTCCTGTAATCGATTAGGCACATGAATTTCTAATCTATTACTCAGTGATACAGGACATAATCTATGCTTAATCGATACGTAATCGATTAGTCACCAAGTCCTGTGATCGATTAAAGGCTGTAATCTGAGTGGCGATGAGAAATATTCAAAATCAATGACAAGCCTATTTTTAGCTTTCCAAGTACAGAGTTGTGCAGACCTACTTAAGGAAGTTTACGTTAGGACACGATCTGATCAAAAGAGCCGTTGGAGCTCACCTACCCCTTCAGCGATAGATGAAGAGAGATGAGCTAAAGCAAAATCAAGTACAATGGAGTAAATGCATAGCAGAATACATCTCCAATACTCCACCAGGTCACTCAACTCTCTTGACGTGTTCAACGGCCATATTGTCAATGGATATATTTCTAGAAGAAACTATAAATGCATTTGAGTAGAAGTTAGTTGTAAGAATTGATTGCCACATTGATTATCTGTATCTACTGCATTCAATACTCTCAACACTTATTGTTCTCATATTCTTAAGTGTGTAACAAAATCTGTTCAATTGAGTGAACAATTACTCTGTATTCATTATCAAAGTGAGAATTACTCTTAAGATAGTGGGATCTTAAGAGTAGGGTGTAAACTTACAAAGTGTAAGGGGGAGTGACCAGTAAAGAGGGGAGTTCTTGCTGTCACTTGTAAAGGCTGTCAAGAGCCTTATTTAATCTTGAGGAATTAGTGGAACCCAACTGCAGGTTGGAGAATTGGATGTAGGCTAAGTTTGGACTGAACCAGTATAAACTGTGTTGTTCTTCAGAGATAGATTTTAAAAGCACAATTCACCCCCCCTTTTGTGCATTCCTGCCTGTTACAATATCATGTTAAGTTGAATTTATTACTGCTTGTTCAAATAGCCCTTTTCCTTGTTCATATGACGATTTCCTTGTTCATATGGTGGTTTTCCTTGTTCGTGGTCTGGACATACCATGTTAAGTTCAATTTATTACTGCTTGTTCAAATGGTCATTTTCCTTGTTCATATGGGGTTTTTATTGTTCGTCGTCTGGACATACCATGTTAAGTTGAATTTATTACTGCTTGTTCAAATGGCTCTTTTCCTTATTCATATGGGGGTTTTCCTTGTTCACAACCTTGAAATGCCCTGTCTTGAAGAGAAGGATATAAACCTTGTCGATGGAAAAATACAAGAAACCACAAAGAGAATGTGTAACGTTGGAACCAAAGCTAGTACCCACAATGCAATGCCAAGCTGGACTATAAGAAAAATCAAACTCCTGAAAAAAAAACCAGGAAGTTTACATCATGAACTACATCCAAAGACATTTAGTCGAGGATGGTAACCACAAATGGTCCCCCAAGGATAACAAATACTCAATGCTAAAACTAGTAGAGTTCCAACAAGTGATTTATTTAGTTCCACAATGCAGAATTTAGAGATGAACAAATAGAGAAACCTTTGTTGGCTAATCTAGGGAAATACCTAATCCACCCTTGGTGAATTAGGGCCCAAACCCAATGAGAATTAGGGCTAATATGTGATGCCAAATGTGAATTGGGGCTGTTGTGTAAATATGTAAAAGATATGGGTTTAAATGAGTGATTTTCCCTTAATATTTTGAATTTGAAAAGATGTGTCTTTTCAAACGGTATTTATGGAATAGGCAGTGGGAGATAATAATCTCACGGGAAAGAAAACAAAAACTTCTGTTCTTCCAGTCTCTTCTCTTCCTCTTCTATGGCGGATCTGTTGTATACGTATTCGTAGTCCAAATCGGTGCTCCGATTTCGTGTAGGTACCAAGCGAGTCGACCGGATTCTAGGTACGCCCGAAATTCCTTCAGCTAACCAAGTAAAGGATCAGACATGCAATGGACCATTTAGCAGGAAGTTCGAAAAAGCAATTGACCGAAGGCAAAAGAAACTCAAGGAGAGAAGAGTAGAAAATGCTTTCCTTGCTCAAAGGATTCTCCACCAAAATAGTCCAGAAGATGACTATAAAATTCCCAGAGCGAATTGAGTAGGAACAAAAAATCTCAGATAGCAGAGGATTTCCTTTGACGATGGTAAAGGCAAATGATTCCCTTAGGGAGATTTCTTGCAGCTTCCTGCTCAACGATGGTTAAAACACAACTTTATGCAATTTCTTACTTGGATCTGAGAACAGCAAACAGCAAGGAGATTATCGACGTCGACTAGCCTGATAGGGCGGAGGCTAACGCGGTGATGGCGGTGGTTAGGGCGGATAGGGTTTGGGTGAGAGAGACAATAGCTCTCCGAAGACTTTTTGTCGTCCAATTGTTGAGTCCCGCCTTCAACTGGTAATTCTTATGGTAGTATTTTATAAGTATTTCAAGACTCAACTGATATTCAATTATTTGATTATGGAATGATGACAACTTGTAGCATAGGATTACTAGTTTTGTATCATCATTGATATTTATTCTTTAGGAAAATCTCAAATTGTAGAATTACGAAATATGTTTGAAGTTTATAATAATACTTAGAGGGCCTTAATTTGAGGGTTTTTTTTTCTCATATGACATGGGCATGGCATTACTACTAAGGTAGGGAGAAGCCCACATTGGCCAGCTCCATTGACCAACCAGAAATGACTAGTGCTTTCATCAGGTAGGTCCACTAACATGTTGCAAAATACAACACGTTCATCATTTAAGCTGTGCATTAGCATGGGTCATGCCCTGCCAAGTCCTACGAATACGCAGCCCAATGTGAGCACTTCCTCTAGTAGATAATATTGATTTACTATGGGTATATTTGGATTGACTTTCGAAAAAATGACTTATATATAAGTCAGATTGTGTGATGAGATTTATGTTTGGATTAGCTGTGAAAAAAATGACTTATAAGTAACTTATTTTTCATAAGTCAAATAGTGTATGTTTTGGTTAGTTGTGAAAAATAAGTCAGAATTTGTGGGCCCCACCTTAAAGTGACTTATAAGTCAGAAATAAGCTGTTTTAAACAGTTTATTTGTGAGGCACTAACTCTTTCTACTATATCCATCAGATTTGGTTGTTTGGGGGCATGTTTAAAAGAGAGAGCCAGAACTTACACTCCCTCCGTCCTAAATATAATATTTATTTACCTAATTTGATTCGATTAAGGATGTTAGTTAAATTGGTTAAAATCATATGATATTACCAATGTACCATAACCATCTACCTTTATCTGCACTTCCTTTCTTACTTATTTATTATTGAGGACCGTCCATAGGGATCAATTGGGAAATTTTTTTAGAACAATTAGAAAGATATTTTATATTTAGATCCAAACTTACTTCCCCAAATAGGTCATATATTTTTGAAATAGCTAAGGAAGTTTGGTTGAAAAGACCATTTTTCTTAGTACTATTTGGGTTGCATTGTTTTTTTTTGAGCCGGGCGGGTCCATTTTCTTATTTGGGCTAACCCGTATTATCGGTTCTTATTCGTCTCCATTCCTTCATTTCCAATATGCCTCCAGCCATATCAGAGAGCGAGAGAGACTCACGTATAAGATTTTGTATGGATTATTTCGAAGACTATTTACCATTTCATAAATTCTTAATCATAATCATATATGCTATTGAAATGGAAACAAAGAATCGAAGTATCAGGTTTAGTTCGATGACAATCTTCACTCGCAATTCTGGTTCCTTCTTCCTTGCCTCAATGTGAGTTCAACTTCCTGATTTTGTCTTCTTCTGAAAGTTGCTATGTTGCAAGTAAAAGACTAAACTATGCATTGATAATGGAATTGATTGGAAATTCGCTAAATTTCGTGTTCTGATTAGCTATCATAACTTGTAATTTGTAGATGGTTATAGCTATAAAGTTGTGTTTTGCCCAGTTTCTTAACAGTAACTGCGAGTATTTTTCTTTTTATATATAAAAAAAAATAGTGGATAGGTAATGGTTGGTTGGATTGGGAAAGTAGTAAATAGAAATGTTAAAACCGGTGTGCAAATGTATGTCCTCTAAGCTATTATTGCTACAGTTGGCACTGATTGATTTGAGAATGTCTTTTTTTTTTTTTTTTTTTGGCCATCGATTTGAGAATGTCTACTGGGTTAGCTTTAATGAAAGAAATTCTCATATAGGTTTGGTTTATACATGTATTTATAACAAAAAATGTTTTATCAAGGTATTTATTGATAGACATATGAGTATGTCAGAACTCAGAAGTTTTTGGCACACTCATGTTGACTTATAATTAATTTGCCCCATCATTCTTTACAAATTGTGACTGCTTGAGAATATCTTTGTTGTATGCTCTTGCAGTTGGAATTTGACATGACCAGACAGTGTCTTACATAATTTAGGAAGAAACAAACACAAAAATACACATACACACACTTTACCCCGACCAACCTGTTGCCTTTGACCTTAAAATCTGACATTGGATGTCCAATTCTGCTAATTTCTTCCAGCTATCGTAATTTTTCTTGGGGGACAACCGATAGATGCAATCATAGGCTTTGCATTCTCCTTGGTCTTAGTAGTGGCCAAGAACAGAAGCCGATATAGAACAATCATTCCAAGCAAGATAGCCAGATCAAACCACTTAGAGTAGCCCATTTCCACTTGCCATGTGTTTGTCAGAATTTCTCTACCACTAGTGATTTTGTTGTCTCCATCATGATCGGTGGCAAATGTTAAACCTTCGAATTCATTCTTGAACAACCCTTGAAAGGCATACTTGTGGAATGAAACATAATATAAAGGGTATCTCCAAAATGGCTTGGGTAGATCGTTTGGCAGTCTATAGAAACCACCAAGTAATATCATGACTCCTTGAATTCCACCAACAATGATCATCCCCATTATGAAATTGGGGAAGAAGCTTCCAACAACCATCATTAGGCTTTCAACAGACATAACAGTGGCAAACAACACAGACGTCAGATACAAAAAGTGTTCAAGCCCTCTGTGCAGTCCAGAAAGGCAATATACTATTCCTCCTGGTATCAGAGATATTAGCAGCATGTATGGAGCGGCAGATAATGTGTTGCCAATCAGAAAAGCAGTGACACCATAGTGTCCGTTCAGTCTCTCTCGTTTAAATACCTGATTTGATGACAAAAAGATGTGAAGTGAGTACAACATACCATTGGATCATTTATTTAGGGTCGTAATAGAAGCTCAAATGCAAGAGTGTACTGATATTGTTTTTTGTTGGCATTTTGGTATTACTGGAGAATCTTTCCTTTTGTTCTGGATTGAATCTCTTCTATTGTTGATTATAAGGGTGCTTTGGTGCTTCTAGGATTGCCTTGTTATTTTATAACCAGTCAAACTGAGAATAATATAAAGAAAGCTCGCTTGGTGAAAGTGCAATGCTATGAAATTAGGGCATGTTTGATATTTTCTTTTAAAATTAGATAACAACAACAAAACATTACCTTCATTTCCTCTAAAAATGGAGGGAATCCACCGATAAGGGTTATGAAAGTGAGGACTGAAATAAAAAATGTGAGCAGCGATCCTCTTGCCTGCAGTGTATTTGAAGATATTAGTGGTAAACTTTGTGCATAATGAGCCATACATAAATCTGTGTTGCTTAACTTCTCTTACCTGAATAGATCCAATACTTGAGCCCATGTTATAGAATATAGTACCCAAACTTATAGCTATTGCAACATATACTGCAAGACGTAACCAGTAATTGCTCATGTCACGATACATATGCAGGGAAGATCTTCTTATAAGAACAAGGCACTGAGTAGGGAATGCAGCATTGATTCTCTTTTTCCCTATCGCATCAGAATCCTGTAGTTCATTTAGAAGTCAGTGTTTCTTGTATCTTAGTCTTGTTGTTTTTTAATTTTGAAAAATTGTGCATCCTTGGTCCATTATGGTTTTTGCCATTAATGTAATAATAAACTTACACTTTCAGTTATTTCTTCCACTTCTCTCAAAACTTGTTTGCGAATTTCAAATGACTTATAGTTCTCTACAAGGATATCAATTGCTTCTTCTGTGGTTATTCTTGTACAAAAGCCTTCTTCTGGATCCTGGAAATGATATCAATCAGAAGGTTTGAGTGTACTGTAGTGCTGTAGGTTTCTTAGTAAATTCAAGCAAGGGTAAACTTCTTAGCTTACCTGTTCGAAATCCTTGTTTATGATCTTTAAGAAATGGTCAGAAGGATTGTAGAGACTTGGGCAAGGAAAACCATTTGAAGCAAAGAACTACAATTAAATCAAAGTAGAATCTCTGAAGACAACTTACAATGTTGTGCTTATTTGGAAATATTTAATGATGTAAACAAGGATTATAGTTCCTGACCTGATTTGCCTCAGATGCAGGGCCAAAATATACTGTTTCTCCAGAAGACAAAAGACACAGATTATGGAAAAGTTGAAAAACTTCACTGCTAGGCTGATGGATAGATGCTACAATTGTTCTTTGAATACCATCCCTTATGTTTAGACTGGCAATTCTGCTCATAACATAATAAGAAGCTGCACTATCGAGCCCACTAGTTGGTTCATCAAGGAAGAGAAGTTTCGGGCGTGTTATAATCTCAATGCAAATGCTAAGTCTTCTCTTTTGTCCACTGCTAAGGCCTTTTGAAGTCCACCCTCCGATCCTTGTATTGATGGCATCTTGGAGACCCATTTCTCTGAGTGTAGAATCTGCTCTCTCCTTCTTCTCTTCCATGGACATGGAATCTGGAAGTTGGAGCTGACATGAGTAATATAAAGCTTCCCCGGCTGTTAAAGTTGACAGCATAGCATCATCTTGAGTGACATATGCCTGTTATTGCATGTGGAGTGAGGTTAGTAACACATTTAATTTAAATCTTTTGGGCATAGCTTTTGGAATTTTCTTACTGATGTTCCATACGCTAGTGCTTGTCTGTGTCCATTGATTAGTATCTTCCCTGTTTGCTGCATGCCTGAACCCAATCTTCCTGCAATTGTAATTAAAAGCATGCATTACAACTGCTCAAGTCTTAAACCAGTCAATCAACTCAACAAATGACAGAAAGCCAGTTCACTTTCTCTTAATTTCCCTCTAATCATTAGCATCAAGATAGAAAATAAAACATGTGATACTAATAAACACCTTCAAACTTGATGTCTATAGAATGGTCCTTCTTTTGCGTAGGATTGTTTTGTAGTTTTCACATCAGTTATCAAACCTCTCTAAATAGGGGAACTGAGCATCAAGATAAAGATCATTCCAAACTGAAATGTCCAAAATATGCTTGAACATTATTTGGAAATTGAATGCAATACAAAAAATAGTATCATCCAGCATATGATTTACTTTCAAGATTTATATGGAGATGTGTCATAAAAAAGTGGAACCTGCTAAAGCATCAAGGAGTGTGGTTTTGCCGCATCCTGAAGGACCCATTATGGCTAAAAGCTGTCCTGGTTTGGCATACCCAGTCAGACCCTGTAATAATGGTTTTTTATTCTTTCCACTTCCAACAGTCACCCACAAGTCTTCCCATGTCATGAAAACCCCCTCATCCTCTTCCTGAGTACCTTTGCTTCTCTCCGTTGGCTTCATCGTTGTGTTCACAAATGGAGTAATAAAATCTAGATTGGTTTGTAGTTCTACAACTTTAGAACCGTTACCTGGTGCTACAGGTGGATGAAGAAGGGAAGCCATGGAATATTTTTATATTGTGTTTGTAATAAGGGAAGAAGGTGGAATAGAACTTGACTGACTTGGATTGCAGAGGATATATTTATAGGTATAGATGTGTCTACTAAGAATAACTAATCAAGAGAGACACGATGTGTAACACACTTATTATAAATTTATTATATTAGTACTTGATTGGGTACACATCTTCAGGAATTTATGTGCCTCGTTAATTGGGAGATTCTATTTTTTGTTGTAAAATCACAGCATCATGTTTTGATAGCAAAATCATGATTACTATACATTAAGATCCTGGACCATTTCAGCAGAATTATCTTGCAAACAACATAAGCTATACCAAGAAAGGGTTTAAAAAATGAAAATTAATTAAAATTAACAGTTAAAGGAATTCCATTGATAAGATCTATCCATATTAATATTAAAATCAACACTAAAAGGAATTTCATTGATAAGATCTATCTATATTAAACTTGTTATTTAGCTGTTTTGTTGTTAGTGTTTTTGCTTGAAATTTTCTTAAAAGATTTATAATTAATTTTGTAAGTTAGTAAGATTTAGTACCTATTGGCTTAACTTGAAAGAGATGAATATAACTTTTGCAAAGAATGAATGCTGTATTTATGGACTCTCACCCTCCTCAATCGTTTTCATCTGAGCTTCAGGATCTGATGTATGATAAGCTCAGATGCATAATGATAAAAGCAAATTCAATCCATGATGGCCTACCACAAATATTGAGTGAGACTGTGTTCTTGATTCGCCATATATTAGAACAGCCTTGAATCCAATAATTCCCAAACTGCATTATTAACTACAAGATATATGATGCATGATATATATATATATATATATATATATATTGAAGGATGTATACATATTAAAAAGAAAATATGCTTATAAAATGAGTATTGTATATATTACCACATCCGGTTCTTAATATTAGACCCAGTTGATTAATTTGAAAACATTAATGAAGCTGATTGAATTACTTAAAAACATTTATATTTGTAAATTTTTTCAAATTAATTTGTTTTTACTTATAAACTGATATATAATCTAATAATATACATTATTATTTCAGAGAGATCATGTAACTTACGATATAATTAAGTAATTTATTTAGTTTCCTTAAAATCTCCATATTAGTCAACTGAGTGTAACATTAAGGACAAAAGATAGTAGCTTAGTTTAAAAAATATTTTTATGCTTTAGTTTAATTTCCATATTTAGTTTCCTTAATCTATATATGCAATATGGCAGGTTAGGAATAATGTGATCTTAAAGCAAGAAATTCCCAATTCTGATTGTATATGCTTTGGGGTGATTATTGATTAATGATCTTAAAATGATGTGGAAACATTTGATGATGAAATGTTATATGGCCGCTTTTTAGGATCTAATTTCATATATGGTTTTTTTTCTCAGAAAAATAATATTGAATAAATCTTTAATCATTCTGATATGAAAGTTTTGTGAGATGAAGTGGTACCCAGATTTAACGGCATGATTATTCCTTGTTTCCAGTCAAATATTGATACCTGGTAACTGCCAAACAAAGAAAAATCAAAACCAGAGCAGTTATTGAACACGTAGTATATTTATATTCTACGTAACTGAATAACGATGTTGAAGATATACCGCATCCAAGTCCCATCAATGCCTAAATTTTGACAAAAATGGAAAAGTCCAAAAATAAAAAGTACAGAAAAGTAAAACTTCAATTGAGTGAACGATTTGTTGCATTGACCAATCTTGTTCTTACCTTTAAAATCTTCTTTTACTATTAGGCTTGTTCAGTATGTCACACGTAATTTCAGGTCCAAAAAAAAAAAAAAAAGTAAGTCACTCGTAACTACTCTCTTATGATAAATCCAACCGTTTGGGAATTATTTGATAAACAATATTAAGACATTTTTTTGTTATAAATATCTAGTATTTGGTACCTACTAATTTAAATTCATAGCAGTATCAGCCTATCAGGCATTAATTTAAAAAGCACAGAAAAGTAAAACTTCGATTGAGTGAAGGATATGATGCATTGACCAATCTTGTTCTTACCCTTTAAAATCTTCTTTTACTATTAGGCTTTCTTAGTATGTCACACGTAATTTCAGGTAAAAAAAAAAAGTATGTCGCACGTAACTACTCTCTTATGATATTCCAACCGTTTGGGAATTATTTGATCAACAATATTAAGACATTTTTTTTTGTTATAAATATCTAGTATTTGGTACCTACTAATTTAAATTCATAGCAGTATCAGCCTATCAGGCATTAATATGGACAGCCAGTGCACAAAGTTTACAATATCATAACTCAGATTTGACTGTCATACATTTCCTCATCTATGTTTCACTTAATAATTGACATAGTTTTTATCCAAAAAAAAAAAAAAAAATTGACAGAGTAAAATGGGTCAAGTCATTGGACATGATTGTGTTTGACAGGGGTTCAATTATTGTAATTTTAATTCTGGAGCAGTCATGTAAATATCTGATAAGGATGTATGCATGACAGCATAAGGTCACAAGTTGAACGACAGAGTGTGCTTCAGTCAGGTCAAGAACTACGTTGGATGAATTCAATAATGCTCAAATAATTCTGGTTACTGTGTTGGCACAAAACTAACACAACAAAAAATCTGATGTCGACTTCTTAACAATTTTCCTCCAAATGCTTTGTAATTATAGATTCTACACAGACCCCTGCTTGTTTTATTCTTTGTTTTCCAGTTGACGAATTTTTTTTATATAATGTTGCATTTTCAAATCACGTGTATGTATTTATATATGTATTGACCCATGGATCCATAGATCTATATAGACATATTGACCCATGAGTCCATAATCTCGATTAGAAAAGAATCAATAGAAAAAATAATTGGAATTGATGGATATATTTCTCCAAACAAATGAAAAGAAAACTAAAGACGAATCTAAGATTATACACACATCATAAATATTTCTATTGATTCTTTTCCAAAGAAAATGAAAATGTATAAGGATGTATGAATTCATGGGTAAATCGTTAGAGTAACCAATAAAAAGCATCATAATTTAATATATAGGGTGTGACTTGTGAGTAAGGGCTTAGAATGATCTTTTGTGAAGAAGAAACTAAAATTGTTGTGTTAGCCGTGGTAATTAATATAAATTCCAATTGACTAATTTGGGTATAAAAAAGCTCAAAAAAATTCTTAATTATAACATGTTACATGATCTTTATGAAATATTTATGTGTATCATTATATTTTATTAGTTTACAAGTCAAGCAAATTAGTTTGGAGAAAAGTGGGAAGTATAAATAATTTGATTTGTTTAGTTTTCTTAATCTCCAAATTAGTTTACTTAGTCTTATATTAAGAACTTGATGTAGTATTGGGAAAAAGTTATATTTTAATGGGACAATTGCACATAGGTCCCAAGTAAGAGAATTAATTTCAGAAAGGTCCCAAGGAGTTGTTAATGACAAATATTAACAACTACAATAGCCTTGGTTAACAAGTGAATGAGTTGTCAATGGACCTGTCTGAAATTAATTCTCTTACTTGGGACCTATTTGCAATTCTCCATATTTTAATTGTAAATCACATTTTTCTAAACATGTGTGACACCTTAATATTATCACATCCGGTTCTTAATATGATAGGAGCTTTGTGCTTTGAGCCACCTTTTAAACTAGCTCTATTATTATACAATTAAGGGGTTTCTTGTTAAGGAGTAATTCAGATGCAAATGATTATAGAGTGTATTTTACAAAATTTAATACACATTTTTTTACAAATATCTTAATTAAATTTCAAAATCTTTGCAAATTCCTCATCTAACTTTCACATTGACCACCACCTGTGTAAATTTTCAAACCACGTGTATATCTTGTTGATAGATATGGTGGATTTTTATAAGTGCAGTTATATAGACAATACCGAGTGACGTCTAAAAGTCAGTGAAGATTTCTTCATGGCTTCATATGAATGATATGATGTCCTGATGTCCATTGGCCTGGTGACTTTTCAAATTATGTAGAAGCGCAGTCTATATTTTGTTTGTTTCAATTTAAGAAAAACTTGGGTGAGTTAGGAAATTATCAAGGTCACATCAAGTTTCATTGTTTTAAAATGTACATACAAATTTCTTACTAATGTTTGGCCAAAAAAAAAAAAAAATTCTTACTAATGAGATTGGCCTTCAACCTCATATCCTTGGAGATTTGGATTCAGTTCAGTTTTACTGTATAAGCAATTAATTTAAAACTTTACAAATATTGCTTTTATTTTAGATTTTATTTCTATTGAAATAAAAAAAATGGATCAAAAGTATAGAAAAATTAACACAAAATTTTGATATTCAATCATAGTATGGATGTTTATTGCCAATTTTTTTTAATATAATGTTTGGTCCTTATAATTCATCAATTTTGATTTTAGTCTCTATAATTTAAAACAAGAATTTTTGGTTTCTTAAGTTTCATCCCCGTCAAATACCGATAGTCCCTGCCAACAAAGGTTGGTCCTATCGGTAAAGTGGTTGGCTCATAACCATAAGGTTGTTAGTTTAAATCCCGCCGATGTGAGGATCTTATTGGTGGGCGATCCATAAGTATCTCTGTAAGCACTCTTTGACTTTGGAGGCCTGCCTTGGCCCTGGTTAGTCCACAAGATCCAACTCACCTAAACTTTTGTTTTTAAAAAAACTGTTAGTCCCTGTAGTTTAAAAAGGACTTAACGGTGTTAAATAAGTTGACGTGTCACTAATACCATAAACTATGTTGATGTGGCCAGATGACAAGCAAGCCGATGTGGCAATTTAAAAACAATTAAATAATAATAAAAAAACTCTTTCTCTCCTCCAGTCTCCCCCTATCAGATCCACACATGTTGCTCTCCCAAATCAACAATCTTTATTCGTTTTAACTTTAATTGCATTCACGTTCCAATCAAGCACCTCCAGCTCCCACTCCACACTCCCCATCGCACAACATGCTTCGCCACCGCGGAGAGCAACATTTTCCCGAATCATTGCCTTCTGATTTGAACGTCTCCGGAAGTTTGTGAGTTACTTTCATTTCTAAATATGATATTATTAGATTATACTGCGCTAAATATAAGATTATTTTGGTTTTTTTTTAAGTTAAGGAAGCAAATTAGACAACTAAATTATAACATATGTCACATTTAATTAGATTATGGGATAGTTTATAAGTAGAATAAATTAGTTTTGGGGGAAAAAAGATAACTATAAACAATTTAAAGTGATTAATTTTGCATCCTTAATTTCTCCAAAAAAAAGTCAAAGTAATCTTATAATTAGGACAGGGGAGTATATTAGCTATAAGTCAAAGAAACTAGTTTAGAAAGAAAATTCAGGCAAATCAATTATAAGTAACTTATTAAGTTTTTTAGGATTTTCTAAAAAAAAACAGTTGACCTTATATTAAAAAATGAAAGGAGTAATCTGAACCATTCAAGATCGGATTTTATCGTTGAGAAAATAAATTCATCTTTTTTTAGTTTTACTATATTTGTAATTAGATTTCTATAGTTCCTTTTTCTTTTTATTAGATTTTTACAATTTTTTTAATTATATGTAAATTTCTTATTTAAATCTTAAATTGATTCATCGTTTTTGGGGTTTGATAGAATATATCATGAGATTGGTTGTCTCTTATATTGTCTATATTTTGGCGGGTTATTTAACAATAATGTTTTTGAAGAATCATCCTCTTTTCTTAAGTAAAGCAACATGTTACAAATGTCAATCAAATTTTATTTTATAAATATATTTTACAACAACATAATCTATAATTGAAACAAACAATAGATTAATTAAAAGGCACTAAAAAACAAGGCAGAAATTGAAAAATTAGGTATTGAGTGGTAGAAACAAGGCCTCTAAAAAATTAAAAGGAGTGTCAGAAATTATGTATTTTACTAAGTTTATTGTAACATCTTGAAAAATTAATTAAGGTTTAATAATTACTTTAGGATTTCTAATAACGAAATTTGATCAATTAAACCGATAATTGGATTGTTTGGGGATTAGAATAATAAATAAATATTGAAATAAATTATTAGATATGTGATAAGAGGATTTTAGGAGCAAAGTTCTTAAAAGATAGGGAGAATTGTACCATCATATTTTCACTCCTAAATTTAAAGAAATAAAATCATGAAAGAATTATTTTATGATGATGATGATGATGAAAATCTGAATAAAATAGTCAAATAGATTTAAAAAGGAGAATGCTTACTTCTCCATTCATTCATGTCATAATTTGCGAGAGAGAAGTCAGAAAATCCTTTGTTAGGGTTTGTGATTTTGAAGGTGTCAAGGCTTCTTGTTGCTTCCAATTAGTAAAGAACCTTCTCTAAGCCACTCTTCTCCCATTCTTCCTTAGTTTCTTCTTGTAATTTTTGTTGGGTAGTTTGGGATCCAAATGTAATCTTGATAATCATGGTCTTGAGGTAGTTTCTAATGTGATTAGGGTTTCTTTTTAGTATACCCATTAGTTTTGAGGCATGAATTATGAATTAAAGCAATATAGTGGTGTTTTGACCTTGAAATTTTGGGGGGTTTTCTTGGAACCTGAATTGGAGTGATTGGGTCTTTGATTTTGGTTTATCGTTTGAGTTATCTAGGTAGATTAAAGGTGTTGAAAGAGTTAGTTAAGATAGATTTGATTCGTATAGGTGTTTTCTCATATTCAAAGAGAGTTTAAGCTTCATTTTGATTTGGAAAATCTATGATAGTGAGCAATTGAAATATACCGATGGAGTCTAAGAACTTATTTGGGCTTAACGATAATACCAGAAAGGTCAATTTGGTTAGATAATGTGAGGTGTGGATTTGGGGAAGATGGTGTTCTCCTATAGGCTTAAATTCGGTTGGATGGAGGTGTAAAGGCTTTTAGATATGAATATGAGAATTAGTAGTTACGAATTTAATTTGCAATTTGTGTTTTCTTTTGGTAGATAGTAATTGTATGTATTATGTTATTTAGAGTTTAAGTCATGCTGAAATAGCAAGGGGAAGCTGCATTGTTGTGAGATCGGTGTGAGCTACCAGATAACTACTTTCTTCTTGTTTACGTGTGTGCGTCTATTAGTGAGTAGGTTTAAACTTATAATATTTGAATAGCTATGGTTATCTATGAATGTGAATTTTGAACGTCTATTTTTATGATATGACTCGTCTGGTGGAATATGTTATTTTGAACTGTCATAAAGTTGTGTACTGGCATATTTGGAACCACAATGTATATTGACTTTGAAAATTTATGCATGATGTACCTTGGAAAATACTGGATAGGCCTTGCGTCTTATGGTTGTTGGTGTTGCATACTGATATGATATGGTTGATGTGGTTATGTGTGCGACACCGGTGAATTGAATATATTGCCATCACATGATGAGATTCTCTGTTGGCCCACAGGGACTAATGAAAAACGAAAATGGGGAGAACGCCCCTAGTTTCAAGCAAGGGTTGTGGGTTCCTACTGAACCGTATTGTGATATCAGTTTGTCTATAATCCAAACATTAGTCATAGGTTGTTGTGAATGTTATGTGACATGTGACTTAGAACTGTTTATATGTTTACTAATTTGGAACTTATATATATATATATATTTGTATACGATTTAAATGAAGATTTGGAGAGAGATATTGGTTTTGAGTTATGCATTTACCTGTTTATCTATCATATGTTTTGAATTGATATATCTATTAGTATTCCATTGGACACCTTACTAGCACACACGGTACGTAGATGAGTAGTTAGTAGTTACATGGGTCTACCCCCTTCATCTCACTTTTGTAGGTCCTAGCGACGCTGTAGGCAATCAAGAGAAGGATCCGGGAAACTCTCACTGAGATAGTGAGTTTCTGGGTCAGTATGACATAATTTATTGCCACATTTTAGGTTCATGCATATAGTCGTGCTTCCGCTTTGTTTTCAGCATTATTGTCTTTTAATTTGAGCTGTATACTTTTTATGGTATTTTAGTTTAATTAGGTTGATGTTCTTATTTCTGGAGACATGTCCTAGTCTAGCAGACTTATATCGTTTGATTGTTTATTAAAACCGTCTAGATTTTAAATATTGTTAATGAATTTTTTATGGCTTTGGGAGACTATGAGCTATGATGGCTATGGATGTCTAAATAATTTAATTAGTAAGCTTCAGTTGATGTTGAGACTTGATGATGGTTGTTGAGGATTGATTGTTTTAATCAAGTCAATTTTAAATATCCATGTTAGCCTTACAAATTCTTTTAAGGAAATTATTTTTCTAACATGGATAAGTGAATTATATAACTTGTTGATTTTATGATCCATGTTAGCGTTTATTTATCTACTTTCATTTTTTTTAACATAGATCTCTCAACTTATTTAACTAAATTCTTTTCTAACTATGATAGTGTGTGTTTGTATTTGGAAGTCACTTTTCCTATCATTGTTAGCCCATCAAATTTTTATATTAAATGGAAATTCATGAAAAGTCTTTTCTAACTATGTTAGTGATTTATTAGTCAATATCTTTTTTCTAACATAGTTAGCCCCTTACTTATTTGATATTGGTTGTTGGTGGTGTAACGTATAATTAAAACGGTAATTAGGGAGTAAATGTTACATTAACAAACGATAGATTAATTAAAATTAGAAAATAAAGAAGCATGATAATAAAAGTAAATAACTATAATAATATCAAAATAAATGTCCTTATTTTGTTACCTAAAAGTGTGTTTATTAGAAGTGACTATATATTATGAATTAGTTAGATTTTGTAAAATATCTACATCTATCTATCTATCTATCTATCTATCTATCTATCTATCTGCATACTTCTCTAAAACTCCAAGTAATAATCCTATTGGTACACATGTCCTAAGATATCAACTTTTATTACTTATATTATTGGTCAACATATTCAATTTAATCACTTTATCATACATAAGGTTGTTAAACTCGTGAGTTTAAGTAAACTCGTGAAAAGAATGTAAAATCGGATCGTAAACTCGAACCGTAAACTAGTAAGAGTTTACCTTTATTAATTAATACATGTTTTCAGTAGATAATTAGATAAAAAATACAAAAAATGACAATAATTTGACATGAATATATTTTAAATAGTTGATATTAAATATTTCAACATTCATACTTTATTTAACTCAATAAAGAAATTTCTATGAAATTCATATATAAATTCATTGAATATGGTCAAATAAAAATAATTATCGTGAGATTTATAGCAAGTTAACACGATTTTTCTTAAGGTAAAACTGTAAAAACGGTAAATTCGGCGTGTAAACTTGTGAGTTTTTACTAAGTTTTCAGCCAGTACGAATTTAAGTGACTCGTGACACGTTTTGGTTAGGTAAAATCGTAAAAACGGTAAAATCGGAGAGTCAACTCACGAGTTTAACAACAATGATCATACATATCATCTCACTGGGCAACTCATTCATTATAGTCATTATGGTGATAATTAGTTGATTCGCATTTGAAATCTTATGAATTAATTATTGTGTTCAAATATGTCACTAATAGGCAACAATCCAAACATATGTGTTTTATTTGTAGTCGGCAATTGGTGAGGGGCCTCTTTACTTCATAACCTCTCTATTTCCTCTCCACTAAGTATTTCTACCATTGTATTTGCTTTCAATGGTTGAGATCTATTACGATTAAAAAAATATCATACAATCAACAATAAATAGATAATAATATTTTCCAATTGTAATAGATGTCGACCATTGAAAGCAAATCCAATGATAAAGACAATAACTTAATAAGTAAAGATGTTATACAATGGAGAGACCCCCCAGGCCCCAACCAAACTGCAATATTTGATTTTTGAAATTTGTGAATTAATTATTTATTGTGTTCAAATAGGTTACTATTTTAAGTAATAGTTAAAACACACACACACACACATATATATATATATTTACAAATCATCAATGTTAGTTTTCCTTTTTCAAACATAAAAAATAATTACTTTTTCTAAATCTATCAATAAATTAGACAAAAGGCATTGATCATCTTTTTATTTGGGAAGTTTTTCTTTTGAATTGTGATCTCCGTTGTAAAAAAATAAATTGATTGCTAAAAATGCTCATAGATGAAAATCAATTCTAATGTACATACTCATGTCTTAATTTACTATTGTTTAAAAAAAAACAGACCATATATAATTGGTATTTTAATTTACAATATTTGGATTTTGAAATTTACGACTTAATAATTGTGTTCAAATAGGTAACTTTAGGCAACATTCCAAACATATACTCCCTCCGGTCGTAATTATGATATCAAGTTAACTTTTTTGAAAAAATTAAAGATGAAAAATAAATCACTTTAAATTGTTTGTATCTATCTTTTTTCCTCAAAACTAATTTATTTTACTTATAAAGTAACATATAATCTAATTACATGGAGTATATTTTACAATTTAGTGGTCTAATCTGCTTCCTTAACCTCCACAAAAAAAGTCAACTTGATCTTATAACTAGGACCAAAGAGAGTATATTTTATTTATAACCCGCCATATCTCTAAAACAATTCCACTAAATCGATTTTTTATTTGAATTTTTGATCTCGTACTATCTGTAGTATTACCTAAGTGTATGCTCCCGTCAATTACAATATGTAATATTAGTTTGTTTCATTCTATTCATGAATGTCCCTCTAAGGTACCCTTAATTCATTAAATAGATTTTGTATTAATTACAAGAGTCACATTTTTTTATACATAAAATTTAAAAAAGGGGGATGGGCTCACCCTTAATTCAATGGTAGACAAGACTCACCTACCTTTTAGTCACATAAAAAGTATATATTCCTATTTTGCAAATTTTCGAAATATACAATACAAAGACATGTATATATTCCTACTTTTTAAAGGCTTTTGTTGCATTTTGGTCCAATATAATTCAACAACAAAGTGACATTATAAAATATAAACTATATTTGGTTTTACAGTAGAAACTACTTTTGGTGGTTTTTAAGTCAAACAAAACATAATCATAATATCAATAGAAAGAGACAACTGAAAACTAAAATAAAATGATAGAAAAAATTTTAAATTAATGCAAGCACATTCTCAAATTTGTGAAGAAAAAATCCTTTGTTTAAAAAACATACAACTTAAAATGCCATTATTAATAAGTGAAAAAGTGTCATTAACAAGTTATTAGGACTTGTTTGATATTAATTATCTCAAGTCCTCACCTGCAGACTTGAGCAAGTTTCTGTTGTTAATTGTAGCTTTGTTCAAAGTCATTCATATTTTATTTTCTCTTATAATTTCCTTAATTCATTTGCAATAATCCTATGAATATATGCTCAATCTTATAGAATATTCACCATTCACTTCAATTTGATGGATGCAACTATAGGCTTCAACTTCTCAATGCTCTTGACAATAACCATGAATAGACTTCTGTACAGAACTGCCATTCCCATGAGGACCAAAAGATCGATCCACTTCGAGTTTTCCACGTCGATCTGCCAAGAACTTCTCAGCATTTCTTCCCCACTAATGTTCCTAGGCTTCCCATCTTGACTGATATTAAATATCAGACCTTCAAACTCATTCTTGAACAATCCATGGTATGCATACCTGTGAATGGAGATATAGTAACACGGATATCTCCACAAGAATTTTGGAAGTTCTTCAGGTAGGCGATAGAATCCGCCGGTTAACATCATTACTCCAAGAATTCCAGCACCAGTGATCATCCCCATCAAGAAATTCGGAAGCATACTTGCAACAATCATCATGCAACTCTCAACCAACATTACTGAGATGAAAAGCACAGAAGCAAAGTAGAGAAAATGCAGACCACCTCGATTAAGTCCGGTTAGGTAATAAACTATTGCTCCCGGAATCAGTGACATCAATAGCAAGAATGGAATACAAGACAATGTGTGACCAATGGTATATGCAGCTACACCATAATGCCCATTTAGTCTTTCTCTTTGGAACACCTAAGAAAATTTTTCAGTATTAGCAAAATTTGAGAGATCAGAGCTTTCTTGAACTTAAAGAAAGCTGAAACAGATCAGTTTCTTTCTGGAGAACAATAACTATGTTCTTTTCCTTAATGGTGGGGACAATAAGTTATGCCAATGTGAATGGGAGGATCATATATTTACACATATAGAAATGTTTGTACCTTCATGTCCTCCACAAGGGAAGAGAACCCACCAATGGTTATGAAACTTAGGAATGTAGCCACAAACATGAGCAGTGAGCCTCTTACCTGAAACCATCAAAAGAGTAGGCTTTAAATTTGTCTATGGTTGCACATATATGCCCATGATCTAGAATTCCAACTCTGTCTAAATCAAGTAATACTCTTCATTACTCCCTCTCCCTCTCCCTCTCTATGTATATGTAAATATATATTATTACCTGAACTGAATCGGTTGAGCCAACATTGTAGA
Organism: Mimosa bimucronata; assembly: GCA_037074515.1. Classification (NCBI taxonomy): domain Eukaryota; kingdom Viridiplantae; phylum Streptophyta; class Magnoliopsida; order Fabales; family Fabaceae; genus Mimosa; species Mimosa bimucronata. The sequence goes on from CM073441.1 coordinate 25,922,311, forward strand.
AGATAGTGCCTAGAGTTATGGCCAATCCACCATAGATAAATAGGCGTAACCAGTAGTAGCCCATATCGCGATGCATATTCACAAATGATCTTCTTGTAAGGATGATGCACTGCTTGGAGAATGAAGCAAGCATTTTCATCTCCATTGCACTAGAATTCTGCATTCATTGGGCTTGATTATTGGATTTTTTTTTTTTTTTTTGTGATTGATCAAAACATGTGTGTTTGTATTTGTAATATCTATATATGTTTTGTGGTTCACAGTGTAAAGATAAAAGTGCACTTACCCTTGTTCTTATTGTAGCTACTTCTGTTTGAACTTGGAGATTGATTGCAGATGTTTTGTATGATTTCACAAGATTATGAACTGCTTCTTCTGTATTTATTCCTTCTGATAATCCTTGCTCAGGATCCTCCTGGAAATAGAAAAGGTCAGTTACATTTCAATGCAGCTGAAACAGGTATCTATTCTTTTGAAAATACTCTATCCGGTCCTAAATATATAGGGTCAATCTTTTTTACGAGTTACAGTTTATACATGTCTGAAAAAATTAATTCACTTTTCTCTACTTCTATCCCAAATTAATTACATGCCTCTCTAACTTCTTTTTCCCACTCGTTCTCTCTCTCTCTCTCACACTCACTCACCTCTCCATGAGTAAGGAGTAAACTTTTAAAAATTGCATTTCTAACACATTACATTTAACTCATTTTAACTAACTTCTTATTTGCATAATTTGGTTATTTGTTCCTTATAATTAGGACCGGAAAGAGTACTTCTAGTTTTCTCTTTGTAGGACACCACCTTACAAAACATAGTTTCTAAGGACCTCCTGAATTGTAATGCCAAGAAAACGAAATATAAGTAAAAAAGAAAGAAAACGAATATTACAAATGGTATTTACCTTCTCAAAATCATTGTTGATGATCTGTACAAAATGATCAGAGGGGTTCCTGAGAGTAGGGCAGGGAAAACCACTTGATGCAAAGAACTAAAAATAGATGATGAAGAAAAATGATTTTGGAATTCAACTTCAGAATCAGATGAACATACAAACACTTCCCAAAACTGAAAACTTGACCAAAACAGAAAAAAGGGGTTAACTAGCATCCAACAACCCAACAACCCAAAATATTTTTTCATTATTACTTAATATTCTAAATTAATTTTTGATACTATTTTGCCTTTAAAGTATTTTATTGGTCTCAAAGTACCATAAATTTAAGATACTGAGTAATCCTAGAAAAGTACTCTAGGGTGCAGAAAGCATTAAAATTACTTTATAATATTGAGTCCTACTTAAAACCTGCTTCAGAATTCAGAGTATCGGATGCTACTTAACCTGGACAAAAAAGAAAAAAGACAATCCATAACCTTAATTGCAGCAGAAGCAGGGCCAAAGTAGACAGCCTGACCAGAAGAGAGAAGACAAAGGTTATGAAAAAGCTCAAAAACCTCACTGCTAGGCTGGTGTATAGCCGCAATAATAGTCCTTTGAATCCCATCCTTCTGATTCAAGCTTGCAATTCTGCTCATAACATAGTAAGAAGCTGCACTATCAAGCCCACTGGTTGGTTCATCAAGGAACAGAAGGCTTGGCCTTGTGAGAATCTCAATGCAAATACTAACTCTCCTCTTTTGGCCTCCACTGATTCCCTTAGATCCTCCACTATTACACCCTCCAATCCTTGTGTTAATGGCATCTTGTAATCCCATTTCTCTGATTGTGAAGTCTGCTCTCTCCTTCTTCTCAGAATTCGTCATGGAATCGGGAAGTTGCAGTTGAGCTGAGTAATGCACTGCTTCTCCAACTGTTAATGTCGTCAATATTGCATCATCTTGAGTTAGATATGCCTGAAACAAATACACTATTGTTGTTAGAAATTGATTCATGAATGGTTAAGTTTAATTTTGTCTGGTAAGCTTTTTCATAGAAGCAGTGGGTATCTAGAAGTTTTTTAGATCAATGTTGTTTTGGAAGTGTTAAAAATGAAGTAATTTTGTTGTTTACTATAAAAAATAATAACAATCAACTTAAAGTTAAAACAATTCACCTTAGTTTTTAATGTTTAAGGTGACTTTGCTCTTTTTTTTAAAAAAAAAAAAATTCCATAGAGAAGTTGATGAAAAAAACTTCTAAATACTCACACTCCTACATAAAAGTTTCAAGGCAACATTGAACCTTAATGTTTCATAAATTCATTGTTTGGAAATGAAGTAAAGGGTATTTATTATTTCCCATACTGATGTTCCATAAGCTAGTGCTTGTTTACGGCCATTGATAAGGATATCTCCTGTCTGCTTTGCATTTGTACGCAACCTGCCTGCAATATGATATGTTATGATATACAGCTAATCTGGCTATGTTGGATTCTAAGTATGTAAGATATATATACCTCCAATATTAAATATAAGTGTATGGGTGCACTTTTACCAATAAAATGTTATAGCATGAGCATTTGACACAAATATGTTTTGAAAAGTGCTATACAAATAAACCTTTAAAGTCGAACAAACAATCAACACCATTTATTTTCCCCCCAAATACCCGTTATTTTTTTGACCCATGCACTGTGTGTTTGCTATGACGGATGTTTAGGGAAAATAAACAATATTGGTTGTTTTGCATTGTTTTAAATGTTTATTAGTATATTAGTACCTTTTAAAAAGTTTATTGGTATTTTAGCACATTTCAAAACATATTTGTACCAAATGCTTCTGTCAAACACTTCATTGATAAAATTGCACATTACCCTAAATATAATAGTTACTTAGGGGCTAGATTTAGTCTTAAATATAAGACCCCAATCCACATTGATCCCAAATGTAAATTTTTTTTCCTAATTATTTGTATTTATTGCACACATGAAGAAATTTTTTTATACTTAAATTTTAAAAAAGGGGTTGGGCTCACCCACGATCCCAAGGCAGATATCTCTATCTAGATGTAGTTATGATTAAAGTTGGTATTTTGGTTAAACCAAACCTACAACTGTAACAAAATATCTAACATAACTAATTTTTTTATTCTAATCAAATTAGTCAAATAACCTTTATATTAAAAAATGTAGTACAATTTTGAAAGCCAAATCTATCCTATTGCCATGTATAATATGAGTTCTAGTTGAATCCATGCTATTTCTAAGTGAACCTTCAATAAGCTCCCACCATGATGAGGTTTTTTTTAGAAGATAAGTTTGATTCCAAATATAAGTCGACTAATGGGGTTACAAAAAATTTTGAAAATTTTATTGAGACATTTAATAAAGTAGTTGTAGTTTCTTACTCGTTGTTTTCCAAAGAAAACACAATGGAGATCTTCACCTTCTTCATATTACTCTCTCTTCCCTGTTATAAGAGGTAGTAAACATTTTTCCACATACCAATAAAAACATGTTTGAATCATTTATTATTGGTAGGTTTAATGATATTTTTCATTTTTACTCTTACTCATTTATTATATACACTTTCTCTCCCCTCCTTACATTTATTAATATATATATATATATAAGAGTATAAATGGAAAATATGCATTTATTACTTTGACTTTTGCATGTTATCTCTTATATTCTAGACAAAAAATTTGCCATATCACCTCTTATAATAAGGACCGAAGGGAGTATAATGTTCAGTTCACTGATTCTAAGTTAAAGTGGTATTAGCCAAGGTTATCAAATCGGGATACGAATCGTGAATCGAAAATCCTATTTTTAGAATCGTAAATTGAATCGTATCGTATATCGTAAGATTCATGATCAATATTAAGGATGATATAACTGTAATTTTTCAATAAGAAAACATTAAAAATTTGTAAATTGACCCATCCACTGTGTGTTTGCTATGACGGATGTTTAGGGAAAATAAACAATATTGAATGTTTTGCATTGTTTTAAATGTTGGGAAAATTTCATTAAAGGACCACTGTAGACAATTAATGTAAAAGAAGGACCAAAAAAATTTGAAATTTCACTGCAGGACCTAGGTCCTTAAATGAAAAAAAAATTGTTGTGTGAAAAGACCTCAAAGCCCTTGTGGAAAAGAGGAATTAATTTCAGATAGGGACCTGTGCACAACTGACGCTGACACAACGTACTTCTTTATGCATATGACACACGTGAAATTTACAACTTATTTCACATTACATGCAAAAATTGAATTTCAATAAATTACAGCTTCTCTTTTAATATATACTTCATAAAGATTTACAGTTGTGTTTGTTTTGACAATTAAAAATTGAAATTTTTGATAGTCACATGTCATTTTCCAAATTTCGAAGGCCCGTATATGATTTTTAATTTTTAAACAAGGCAGCTAGGTGTCATTATTCCTAAATGAAAGCCCACATGGGATATTGACAACAACGCAACATGGGGGAGGAAGGAAAGATCAAGAGAGTCAGTCAACAACCTACTCGTCCGTTTTAAATTATAAGATTTTTTTTCAATTAATTTATAAAAATTAATAAAATAGTTAAGGCTAGTTTTGATGTCTTAATTTTCTCAATAAATTCATTTAAAACTAATCTCTATTTCTCTTTACTTATTTAATTACAAAGTTTTGGCAAAAAAAAGAAAAGAAAAAGAAAGAAAGAAAAGAAATCTTGATGGATAATTTGGAAATGAATTCACATATGTTTCATTGTTTTTCTTGGTAAAGTGTCTTAAATTTTGAAACACGAAAAGTCTTTAAAAAATGCGTTACAATTTGAAAAGATTCAATCAAATCTACACGAATAGAACGAATACAAATTGTGGGCAACATAAGGCTACTAAAACTCTAATTAACGATCAATACTCCCTCCTTACAACTAAAGAATTAATCCAATGTTGTTCGAATTATTGGATAAAATTAGTTTGGTGGAATAGAATTAAAGTGCAAATTTGTTCAAGAAGTTTCCGTTTATGAGCTATTTAACCTTGTAAATATTTTTTATTCAGAATTATCTTAAAATTTTAAAATGTAGTAATTTTGTCTTTTACCGTAACAGTTAATGTCAATTTTTCAACAGTTAACTTTGATATTTTAACGGTAAATGGTAAAATTGTTACGTTTTGAAATTTTTAGGACAATTTTGAATCCAAAAAAATTTCGTGGTAAAAAGGTGTATAATATCGGGGTAAATTTGTACCTAACTCCATAGAAAAAATATGTAAAAATTTAGTTTTGCTTTCCCAAAATTCTTAATTGATGTAGGGGGGAGAGACAATATGTAATGGATAGGGCATTGATTTCAATAGTGGTATAGGTAATTTTTGAAATTAAATGAGGGTAAAATAAGAAGTTTACAAAAAACATTTCAAACATTGCATAATCCTATCTTGTAAGAGGGAACACGATATATCTATTCATCCAATATTATAAATACGAACGGAAGAAGTTAGAGCTGGGCAAAATACCCGAAACCTGATGGGTCAGCCCATTACCCGCAATTTTTACCCATTTAAAACCTGCCCAATTAGAGCCTATGATGGGCGGGTACAAACCCAACCCATTTAAAAATTAAATGGGCGGGCGATGGGCACACCCTCGAGCTGCTCATACCCGCCCATTTATATATATATATATATTTATTTATTTATTTTAATTTTGTCTATGAGACTATGAGAGTGAGTCAGTGGCATTCCTGTAAATTTCAATAAGTAAATATGTAAAATTGTAAAATGCCAAAAAGTAAAAACCCTTACTCCTCTCCTTTCTCACTTCCACTTCTCAGAAAACACGCATGGCAGACGACACCACAGCGGCACTGGAACAGTAAAAACCCTCACACGCACGACCCTGCTTCCTCTGTCTCATCTATTTATTGCATAATACTGAATCGGATTTTTATTAATTTATTTTGTAGAGGAAGATCTAGTACGTGTTGTAGATTCAACATCATCCTCAAGTGAATCTGAAGAAGATGTTAATTGATGAAGATTTGGAAGCATGATATTAATCCTTTTGAACTTGTGGTTGTAACGTTTTAGTTTGAAGTTTAAACATTAAAAAGATGTAATTATGGTATTTGTCTAAATTTAAGTTCTTTTGTGCAACAAACTATGATGTAAACATGGATGTGGAGTTGTGGATCTTGCTGTCACTTTTAATATGTGAATGTGATATTAATTTTGATAAGAAATTTAGAAATTTGTAATAATAGAAAAATAGGTTAAAGGATTAATGAGTTTTCCCATAACCCATTTAACCCGCCCATTTAACCCAAGCCCATTTAGTTTGGGCTTAAATAGGTTGAGGCTTAGGTATGGGCTAACCCATATCCATTTAATGTTAAATGGGCGGGCGATGGGTTAGGGTTCGGGTTACCTAACCCGCCCATTGCTCACCCTTAGAAGGAGTAATATCTACGAATAAATAAATTAAATCAATAATAAATTATGCATATTCTTTATTAAAACTCCAACTTAATACTACTATAATTAGTTTATTGTAAGTTTATAATTAAACTAAGTTTATACAGATTAATATAAAGGGAAAAAAATGCTGAAAAAGCCCCGATATAATAGAGAGTAGATCTATCTCTCATTGATCTTCAAGAGAGTAGATCTATCTCTAATACATACTCTTCGTTCCCCTTAGAAAGTAGAATAGATATAGAATATTTTTTAAACTAATTCAAGTCGATAATTAGGTTTACATTACACAACAATACGGAGTATAATGTTTTTGGGGGTAAGGAATATAATCTCTTTGCACCAAGAGAGGATCTTCCAAATATTTTAGTATATAATTAGCTCATAATTAGAATACAGCACATAGAAGAGAAAAAAGGGATAAGGTCTAGATGCCTATAAAATGAAATCCCCCCTATGCGTGGGAGAGGAAAACCCCCACCCCCCCCCCCCCACCCAAAAAAAAAACGCTTATTTGGATGGTAGTTGAAATTTGGACAGCTCAATCAATTTATTTATTTATTTATTTTATGAATAACTCAATCAAATGTTATTATTTCTTATTCTAAAATATGAAGAACGTGCTTATCCCATAATTGCGTTAATGTCAATTACATAAGAAAAAAGATGACTTCTTGGCATATAGAGATCGGAATAATTTTTCTCTGTTCACCGCTTCAATATTCGAATCCAATGTAACATTAGAATATACTAATTTAAATGGAATTAAATTGTCTAGATCTCATTTGAACGATTTAGATTTGATTTTAGATTTTATATTTATTAAACATTTCTAATAATATCACATCTAAACTGTTAAGATGAGATCCAGACGATTTACATATACTTAGTTAGCTCTTCATCTCTCCCTACTAATTTTTTTACAAGTAAGAAAAACCAATTCCATTTAAATTAGTATAAGTGGCGGATAGTCTCATCACTTAGGGCTTGTTTGCTATGATGGATTTGAAGGGAGGGGATGGGAAATTTTTGTTAGTTGGATCTAAAAAATTTGAAGTGGTGGTGTTTTAAATTTTTAATAAAGATAAAATGTAAGATAAAAGAGTAATAAAAATTAATTAAACACTTTTAACCTCACTTCTTCTTGGATTATTAAAATCAATCTAAAAGTTCTTTATTTTCCCTAGGACCCCTCATACCAAACAGTTCTTTAAAGAAGTGATTAAGAGATTCGATTCTCAAACCCCCCTCCCCCCCCCCCCCCCCAAAAAAAAAAAAAAACAAAAAAACAAAAACACACACACACACAACAAACTTATTCGGGAGTGGTTTATCCTAGAACTTGCTCTCGTTACCTCGTAAAATATTAGTAGTGCATGTGATCTGTATAAGCTCCAATCTTTACACTCCACTAATGCAGGTGTAAGAGAGAGGTAGAACTAGTTGTAAGAGACAAAAAATGAAGCACATATATACATGAAGCAATTATTGCATCCAACACACACACACACATATAATAAGATGACTTATATATATAGAGAGATTCACACACACAGATGTATCTATATATATATATATATATATTTAGTGAATTGATTTACCTGCTAAGGCATCAAGAAGGGTGGATTTGCCACAACCAGATGGACCCATAACGGCTAAGAGGTGACCAGGCTTGGCATAACCAGTGAGGCCTTGAAGGATTGGCTTGGACTTGTCTTTTCTATCGTTACTATTATTTGATACTGTCACCTTCAGATCCTCCCATGTCATACATAATCCCTCTTCTTCTTCTAAGCTCACTATTTTCCCTCCTCCTCTTCTCGACGACGACGAGAAGCCGCCATGATCATCATTGTTCTTCCTACTTTTCTTCAGAAAGCAACTCATCATGATGCTTTGATCTCTTCTCTTTCTGATGATCTCTCAATTTTTTGGTTGAGGTTGTATATATAAAGAAGAGATATGTACAATTAAGGGTGTGTTTGGATTACCATTGGAGAAGTGACTTTTTTTAGAATGACTTTTTTTAGAAGTGACTTTTGGATAAAAGTCATTTGTGTGAAGTGATTTATGTTTGGATTTGTGATGATAGAAGTGACTTTTTTTCAATATAACTTTTAGAAACATGTTTGGATGATAATATTGAAAAGCACGTTTAGATGAAAAATTACTAAAAAGGACATTATTTTCATTTAATAATACATATATAATATGCATATATTCTTATTAAAGGCTTAGTTTCTCCTTTATTCAGGAAAATAATTTTAAAAAATAATATTTTTCGCTCAATGGAGTATATTGTGGGAGAAAGTAGTTAGAAATTGTTATGGTAAATTTTTGGAGATAAAAAGAAAATTTTATATTAAAAGAAATTATCTTATTTGAGAATTTTAGGGGTCTAACAGTCTAATTTTCCTACCCACTTTATTAAATAATACATAACAAAAGGTGTGGGACCCACCAGAAGTCAGAAGTAACTTTTTTTTACTTCTGACTTTTCACGTTGCAGAAGTCATTTTGGACCAAAAGTCATTCTAAAAATAAGGCAAACCAAACATGTTTAATTCTTGAAATTTTGCTTTTACTTCTAGGATCCACTTCTGGGGGCCAGAAGTGGCATCCAAACATGCGCTAATGCTTCAACTTCTCAACAAAATCGCCTCATATATATATATATATATACTCATATATATGCATATATATATATATATATATATATCTGCCTTTGGCTTTTCGTGCTTAGTTATACTGTATTGATGAGTAGTGATGTGCAGTTAATATATTTAGTGAATGTATTTAGTGTTTGTACGTATCAATTGGTTATTGACATGCGGCCATTGAATGTACTCACTCGGTCCTAAATATAAGACAATTTTAACTTTTTTTTTTTGTGGAAGTTAAAGAAGTAAATTAGACCACTAAATTATATCATATGTCACATGAAATTAGATTATAGTTTAGTTTATAAGTAGAATAAATTAGTTTTGAGGAAAAAAGATTATTTTTGGGAATGAAACTACTTTTTTTTTATTGAAAAAAAAGTCAAAGTGATCTTATAATTAGGACCGGAGGGAGTATTTAACTCTGCTGGTTCCTATGTCCTATCTATTTTACTACTCCCCCCATCTTATCCTTGTTACTACTACTCCCTCTATCCCAATATATAAGGTTTTTTTAACCGAATTATAGGTTCCTAAAAAATTAGTTAAAAACAATAAATGCGTAGAAAATATACCCTTTATTCCAAAATGGCCCTTATTTATAAATGAGTAAGAGAGAGGGTAATTATAAAAAGAAGATGAAAGAGATGAAAGAGAATGTGTGGGAAAATTAATGCATTGGTAGAATGGAAAAACACGTATTTATTATCCAAACAAAGTCAAATATGACCTTATATTATGGGATAAGGTCATTCAAAAAAATGGACCTTATATTATGAGACGGAGGAAGTATAAGACATTTCTAGCCCCTTCATCAAAACATGTAAGGCTGATTGAGTAACTACTTTTGTGTGTAAGAAAGAGAAATAACAATGATGATAGAAATAAGTATAAAAAAGAATATATAAATATAGAGTATAGTTAATTATGAGTAAAATGGGAAAAAATTCAATAAATACTTTTACAACTCTAGACATGCTCTTATAAAAATGGATAAATTCTTTCAAATTTTAAACTCTTATATATATATATATATATGTGCAACGGGAGAACCTTTGTGTGAACTTAGCTTTTTTAAAGCATGACTTTAAATGGGTGCAAACAAGAGACAAAAAAATAAAATAATAATGAGAGAAAATATAAAACAATGTAATATTGATAAAAAGATGAAGAGAGATATAACTGAACTGCTTTGACTTGGTCTAGGGGAAATTCCAAAAATACAACTTATCAATGCCTTGTCCACATCAAACTCCTTTAATTACTACACTTATTTTATTAACTAATGTATCGCATTAATTGACGGTTAATAAACTAAATATAATTAAAGTGGATTCTCAGACGTCAAAATTCAAACCCTATATGGCACTGCATCCCTATGAAAATTAATCATAGCTAGTTTTTAACATCTTTATATATCACTTTTAAGTTTTAACATGTTTTATCTGAACAATAATTAAAACTTTTAATCTTATATATTAAGTTCATCATAAAATTAAATAACTTTTAGAGGCATATAATTTGACTCAACCAATTACATTCGGCTTTGACATTTTTTTATTATCTCATAATAACTACTCCCTCCGGTCCTAAATATAAGATCACTTTGACTTTTTTTTTTTGACGTTAAGGAAGCAAATTAGACCACTAAATTATAACATATGTCACATGAAATTAGATTATAGGTTAGTTTATAAGTAGAATAAATTATTTTTGAGGAAAAAAGATGTTTTTTGGGACTGAAACTACTTTGTTTTTGGACTGAAAAAAAAGTTAAAAAAGTCAAAGTGGTCTTATAATTAGGACCGGAGGGAGTACTTTTTTCATAATGTTCTCTTTGAATTTGTCTAAATAATAAAACTATTTTTATTTATTTTACTCATTTATTAATTTATTCACTACATTCTCTTTCATTATTTTTCTCATTGTTACTCTCTCTACTACTCATTTATTAATAATGGCAAAAAGAGCATTTGTTGAACACATTTATTCTGTTTAACTAATTTTAACTGTGTTCTTATAATACCACAGTTTGATTAAAAGGATGATATATATAGAGATGTTGAATATATTATAGATACACATATACTCCTTCAGCCACTCTAATTCTAATAATAAGTCATTTTCAACCACTTCAAGTCAAGAAAAAAGAGTCAATCATTAAATATGTTTTAAATTAAAATTTGTTTCAACTTTACCTTTATTCAAGTATAATAGTCTCTTTTATCTTTCTTGATATAGCAAATGTGTATTATTAGTATTAGTAAATAGGGATAAAATTAGAAAATGATAATTAATAACTATCTAGTCTCTAGATGCCTTATATGATAGATCAAGGATTTTTCTAGAAAACATATACTCCCTCCGGTCCTAATTATAAGATCACTTTGATTTTTTTGACTTTTTTTTCCAATAAAAAAAAAGTAGTTTCAGTCCAAAAAAAAATATTTTTTCCTCAAAACTAATTTATTCTACTTATAAACTAACCTATAATCTAATTACATGTGATATATTGTTATGAATTTCTTGTTATTATGGATGTCCATAACTCCTATTTCCTATTATCAACATATTATCATTAATGCTGATTGATTATATTGTAACCCTAGAGCCTTGCATATAAATACAAGGCTTGCATTGTGTATTCTACAACTCAAGACGTTGAATGAGAACGGCTTTCTATTCTCTCTACTTCTCTCCCCCATTTTCTCTTATCTTCTTCTATTATTTATAACACGTTATCAGCACGAGCCTCTAACCAAGGTAATCTATTTTTTATTCATAGAATCCTTTAATGTTATGCTCTTATGGAGAACCTGAAGTTCACCTTTCTATTTCTCTTAATCTTCATCTTTCTTTATATTTTCTCATGACCTGAAGTCACATTTCATTGAACCTGAAGTTCCACTTTGCATTATAGTGTAATCATCATTGACCTGAAGTCATTTTTTTTATGGAACCTGATGTTCCACTTTATATTTTAATGTATACACCATTGATGAAGTCATCTCTCATGGAACATGATATTCCACATAACAGTCGATAATTTTTTTTTAACCTGAAGTCATTTTTAATGGAACCTGAAGTTCCACTTGATGTAGATTTAATTTTATGGCCAGAAGCCATTTAAATTCAATGCCGGAAGCCATATAGATTTAATTTTATGGCTAGAAGCCATATAAATTTAATTTCTCTATATGGCCAGAAGCCATATAAATTTAATTTCTCTATTTTAATATTAAATGGCCAGAAGCCATATAGTTTTAATTTTATGGCTAGAAGCCATATCAATTTAATTATTCTAGTTTAATATTTTATGGCTAGAAGCCATGTAGATTTAATTTTATGGCTAGAAGCTATATTAATTTAATTATTCTAGTTTAATATTTTGTGGCTAGAAGCCACATAGATTTAATTTTATGGCTAGAAGCCATATCAATTTAATTATTCTAATTTAATATTTTGGGGCTAGAAGCCATATAGATTTAATATTATGGCTAGAAGCCATATAAATTCAATTTTTTTTATTTTAATATTAAATGGCCAGAAGCCATATGCCTCTAATTTATTGGAAAATATTATATGTGAGATATTTGGTATGCCTAGATTATAGGATACTTAAATATTTAAATACAATGCATGCATTTAGGTGGGTATCTAAACAGTATAACCGCATAGCGTGATTTTATCCAATGACAAATGTGTTTTTATACTAAAGTCACATTAATTTTTTTTAAAATGGCCAGAAGCCATATACCTCTAATTTTTTTATTTTATTTCGGTATTTAATGGCCAGATGCCATAAATATATATATATATATATATTCCATTTTATGGTCAAATAATTAATCTTTGTGATATGGAGTGCTTTTTGATGGACTCAAAGTTCCAATCATTTTTTTATAAAGATTTCTTTACACTCTGATGTTACTATCCTCAATGGAACCTGAAGTTCAGATCAATATTTGCAACCTCCCTGAAAGCTTACAGTTAGTTCCATTACTAAAAACGAATATCGATTTGATTTTCTATCTTTATATATTGCTAGAAGCTATATAGATTTAATTTCTAATTTTGAGATTATATAATCTTTAACATTATTAGATGGCAAGAAGCCATTTATTTATTTATTTTTCATTTTTTTTTATTTTAATATTTAATAGCCAGAAGATATATAATTTTGAATCTCTTATTAATTGGCCAAAAGTCATATACATTGGATTTATTTTTATTGAGGTCCTGCAGATCAGACTAATACTTGTTGAAATTTGTAGTGCGAGAAGAGAGAAATAATATCTCTACATTTGATATGCTTTTGAGAAATTTAATAACCACATTTATATCAAAAATGAAATATAACCATGAAGGCTAATGTTTTGAACCAAATTGCTTGTCGTTCAAGTATTAGCACAATATATATTCTGAAAATATTATTGTAATGGTCCTGAAGACTAACGTTTATGGAGATTTATATCATAATAAATAATAGTTAATTCCATAAGAAATAAATAAAGACAATCATGTTTTGTTATGCATTGTTGATTAATGCTCCTGAGGAGCTAGATGAGCAAAATTTCAATTAACACTAAATAAAAATATTTATGCCAATAAAACCACATATATTTTATCTTACTAGTTAGTTGACCATTACTATATGGCAATTATGTGCTCTTGCATTAGTAATATTTGAGCGTAAAGTTGATATGTTATATGATATTTGATCTAACAATCCCGTTCAATGATCCTTATCTTACTTTAGCATAAAGTTAGTAAGATTATTTATAGAAGGATGTAGATATATGTTTTTATAAATACATAAGAAAATGAGTTTGCAATAATTGTTGGCATAAATGTTATTCAAACTTTTGATGGGTTTAAATATCTCATATGTTGTAATGTGATTTTTATGTAGTTTAATTTAAATTCTTATAAATTTTAATTATTCATATTTCTATTGAGTTTACAAATTACATAATGAATATATATATATATATATATATGACAGTTCCAGAAGAACTATATGTATACAACGATATATTCATAGTTCTTGAAGAACTAATATTTTTATTTTGTAAGTAGAAAGTATTTTTACATGACTCACTTGAGGGGGAGATTATTAGAATATAAGTATGAGTCATATTGGATGGAGTTTCACTCCTATACTTTCCATAAAATTCGTATAATCTCCCAATGAAGGTCAAATTAATAATATGACACGATAACCAGAAGTTATATGATAACAAACATGAAGTTTGTGGATGTATTGTTTGGCATGACCGGTTAGATCATCCCGGATCATAGTGATGTAAAATATATTGTTGAATGCATAATAACACTCGTTGAAGAACCAGAAGATCCTTTATAAATAACAAGTGTTTTTATGTATTGTTTGTTCTCAAAAGAAGTAAATACGAGAACATCACTAGTTATGGTTGGAATTGGATACGTGTACATTTGTACGGTATCAAATATATATGGGCCCATGTAGACATCATATGGACTAAATTAGTACTTTATCAATAATAGATGCATCTATAAAATGGTCATATCGGTGTTTATGATCAACTTGCAACTTGAAGTTTGCAAATTTGTTCTAATAAGTACATTAGTTCTCAACTATGAAACCATTTGATTTCCATAGAAATCACTAGTGATTGTTTATCAAGTTTTCAATGATTATATGCTATGTAAAAGCATACTTAACAAATATATCTAGCAATACTACTATTGAAGCCTCCCTGAGCAGCTAGATCAAAACTTATGAGAACAAAGTTCCAATTTTAGAGTTGAAAGGAATGATTTTACACACTACCACATATAAATGCATCATGCCAACATAGTATTATGAATTCTCCCATTGGCTCTTGGTCAGTAGCCAGATAGTTTTCATCTTATAATGTGCAATATTTATTTAAAGTGTTTCACCACAATTATGCACATAGATGGATATTCATTGAAAGTTGGGATAAATGTTGGATAAGAACCTTCTTCCTCTTGTTTATCTCTAAATGAAACAAAATGATGTTTCTAGAGAAAGTAAATGGATTGAGCAGACTTATATAGCATGATTAGTTGGTTGTCTTTTGACAAAGTTTTCCCAACTTGAGGGGGAGAAAATGAATAGCTGGAAGATATATCACATAGTATGCATCAACATAGATCCTCAAATATAGCGATATGAACCAGAAGTTCATCAAATGATGCATACATAAAATATTATAAAATATTTGCCAGACGCAATTACTGACCAACATAAGAATTCTTATATCTCATTCTAGCTTAAGCTCCAATCAGTACAGATAAAAAAGGATATCATCCTGAAGCATGAGAAAATGATCGATTCCAAAAGAAAAGAAAATAGAGCAAATAATCAAGATGATCATACAGAGGAGGCAAGAATTGAAACATAACTATTTGTAATACCCCAGAAGAGGTGTAGGTACCTAAAAGAGATATAGAGATCTCAATAAAGTTATGTCACAAGAAAAAGGAACCGCAAAGAGATAAAGTTGTCGACAAGGATTTTGATAATAATATCACGTGATCAAATGATGATCTTCTATACAAAAATGTCATGAGATATAGACATAAAGATGGCTAGCTAGTAGGAAAGAAAAAGACGCAACATGAAGTATCATAACATAAATTTGTGTATTTAGCTTAAGCACCCGAAGTGCAAAGCTAGTATTGCATAAATAAGAACTCTTGTGCGAAAAAGGGGGGAGAGATATAGTCTCAATAATTTTCGCATTAGTTAATTCTTTATAGATATTATCTTGTGGTGGACTGAATTTCATGTCTTCTTAATTTAGAAGTCTGGCAATATATGAAAACTTTATTATGCGTCTAGAGAATATGATCGTAACCCATGAGTCATTGTAGTGTGATTTAGAAGTAAATCCTAGAAGGATTTCAAATACTAGAAGTATTATGGAGTAACATACTTATAAAGTCACTGAATCACATGCATGTATAGATTATATACAAGCATTTGAAAGTTCCTGAAGGATTTTCTAAAAGTATATGATTTAAATAATTAAAACTCCCCAAATGATTAAAGTTTCCAGAAGCAAACAATTTAATCCATATCTCTATATGTTCCAAATCAACCTGATAAATATGGTATTATCGAATCGATAGATATTGATTCAAAAAAGGATATATTGTATTTAATCTTTCAATATATGTTCAATGTTATTAAGATTCTTGATGTGTTTAGATATCTCTGGAACTCCTGAAGAGCTTGCAAAATATGAATATTGCTTAAACTCCTGAAGAGCCTGCAGAAGCTAAAAACATACTTTAAGAAAAAATTTGAAATGAAATACTTTGAAAGAACAAGACGTTTCTCCATATATAAATCACCATGTGCTCCAATAGTTGTAAGATTCTTAAATGTGGATTGAGATCATTTTATATCTCAATACGTTGATAGAGAAATTTTGGTCCAGAAGTACCATGTCTATAGAATTCAAGAAGGTGATGGAAAAATACTTGGTCTGGAAGTATCATATCTTTGTATAATTGGAGTAATTATATTTGATCTGACTAGCCATGCATGAGACGGTGTATCATTTGCTAATCAACATGATACATTGATTCACCAACACGAATAAATTGGGTTGGACTACATCAACAGAAGATGGTGAAATTAATGTCCAATAAATCCGATCAAACTAAAATTTAGCAGATATGTTAACCAAGTCACTTCCTACTACAATATTTGAGAAGCTTGTTCATGGCATCGGACTCGCAGACTCAGAGATATCAACTGAAGTGGTCAAGAGGGGGAGATGATACACGCTATACTCTTTTTCCCTTGTCTATGGTTTTTTCCCACTGGGTTTTCCTAGCAAGGTTTTTAATGAGGCAGGATTATGAAGTGTATCACTAAGCATTGTACTCTTTTTCTTCTACTAAGTTTTTTCCCACTGGGTTTTACTTAGTTGGAGTTTTTTAACGAGGCACATGTTTAGTCATGGACATCCAAGGGGGAGTGTTATGAATTTCTTGTTATTATGGATGTCCATAACTCCTATTTCCTATTATCAACATATTATCATTAATGCTGATTGATTATATTGTAACCCTAGAGCCTTGCCTATAAATACAAGGCTTGCATTGTGTATTCTACAACTCAAGACGTTGAATGAGAACGGCTTTCTATTCTCTCTACTTCTCTCCCCCATTTTCTCTTATCTTCTTCTATTATTTATAACATATATGTTATAATTTAGTAGTCTAATTTGCTTCCTTAACTTCCACAAAAAAAAAGTCAAAGTGATCTTATATTTAGGACCGGAGGGAGTATAATATATTCTGGATTAGAGTGAATAATATATATGTATATACTATGTTACATAAAATGGTTACTTAAATTGTTGTATAAAAAAACAATGTATGGCTTAGATAACTAATTTGTATAGATTAATTAAAAAATTAGTTGAATTAATAATTTGTAAAATGTTTGATTTTCTTAAAGTATCTCTTTTTATCATTCATATAATTAACTGGGTAATACTCTCTTAATGAAAAAACCCCACTTAATATGTGTAATGAATAGGAAGAGTTTGAGAAAAAAATTAAAACTTTGTGAGAGAAAATGAATTGAGGTATTAATTTAAAACCAAAATAAATATATATACCACCCCATTTCCTAAAAAATTTGTAATTATAAGTTAAGAATTATGTCCTTAGATTGTAGTATATGGTATACATATTAAGTGGGTTTTCCATTAAGAGAGTATCACCTAGTTAATATGAATGATAAAAAGATACTTTGTCATTCCATACATTGAAAAAGGGAGTGGTAAACGGTATACATAATTTCATTCCATACATTGTAACCACTAACCACATATCAATAACATTAAAAAAGTAAATTAGTTAATGCTTTTAAATTTTCAGAATTACCTCGATACTAAGGTATATAGAAGACAATTAGCGTTATATTTATACTCCGTGGGCGTACGTGTTGCACGGACTATCTATTTATGAAAAAAAATCATTTTCCTTTATATTATAGTATATTGAAAGAAAAAGAAACATTGGGATACAATTAATTACTTATTAATATAATTGTTCTATAGATTATCATTCCTACTGGAAATTAATTATAGTTAGGATTTCAATAAGGAGAATTTCAATATAGGGCAGCTGTAGCCAATAAATTAAAAAGTAATACCAAAAGATTCTGAAATATCACTGTAAGTTCATAGTCATTAAGTGAACTTAAATTGATGTGAAAAAAGACAAAAAATGTCTCACCCCCACATGGCCTCTCTGACACTCTCTTCTCTTCTCTCGCTCTCCCTCCCTCCCTCTCTTACAAACTTCACTCATAGTCACACGAACAAGGAAAACGGTCATTTGGACCAGAGAAAAATTCATATGAACAAGAAAAAACTCATTTGAATAAACCTCAATAAAAAACCAAATATTCTTCTAACACCCTCTCCTCTGACACACACACACTCTTTCTCTGTGACACGCATCTTTCTCTCTCTCACACACACACCGCTCATTTTCACATGAACAAGTAAAACATTTATTTAAATAAGGAAAAGCTCATATGAATAAGCCTCAACAAAAAACCAAATATTCCTCTCACTCTCTCTCATCTGACACACTCTCTCTCTCTCTGACACGCATCTTTCTCAGTCACACACACACTCTCTCTATGTGACATGCATCTTTCTCTCTCACACACACACCCCGCTCATTTTCACACGAACAAGGAAAACGGTCATTTGAACAAGAAAAAGCTCATTTGAACAAGTCTCAATAAAAAACAAAATATTCCTCTCACCCCCTCCCCTTTAACACACACTCTCTCTCTCTCTCTGTGACACGAATCTCTCTCTCTCACCCCGCTCATTTTCACACGATTAAGGAAAACAGTTAATTGAACAAGGAAAAACTTATGAACAAGAAAAAGCTCATTTGAATAAGCCTCAATAAAAAACAAAATATTCCTCTCACCCCTTCTCTCTTCTGATACTCTCTCTCCTCTGACACGCATCTCTCTCTCTCACACACATAGACCCCTCCCATTTTCACACGAACAAGGAAAACGGTCATTTGAATAAGGAAAATCTCATATGAACAAGAAAAGGCTCCTTTAAACAAGCCTCAATAAAAAACCAAATATTCCTCCCACCATCTCTCTCCTCTGATACTCTATATGACACGTGGAGTTAATGTTGTCTTTTCTTCTCTTAATTTAATTTCAGTTTGCCTCCACAATACTCAAGTGATATTTCAGAATCTTTTGATCCTATTTTGAAATTAATTTACTATAGCGGTCCTATATTAGAATTCTCCCTAATTTTTAAAACAAAGACATTATCATACCTCTCAACGATCAACATGAAAATTGATTCATAAACATGAGCATGGGGGCTTTAAAATATATGTCTGCTATCAAATAAGAAAAAAAAAATCTTGTCGGTAATTTATGCGTTTCTTGAGTCATAAAATTTTATTATTTTGAAAAGTTTTAAAACCCTGACTCATTTAAATATTTTCGGGAGAATTGCAAATAGGTCCCAAGTAAGAGAATTAATTTCAGATAGGTCCATTAACAACTCCTTCACTTGTTAACCAAGGCTATTGCAGTTGTTAATAGCTATCATTAACAACTCCTTGGGACCTCTCTGAAATTAATTCTCTTGCTTAGGACTTATGTGCAATTGTCCCTATTTCAACGACAAAAGTAATGCTTACCTTCTTTTACCTGTCGTGCCAAATTTTGTATAATAAGATGAAATTGAACATTTCAAAATAAGAGGTTAACAAATTAGGACATTATAATCTCTATTCAGTTTTCAATTATGTTTTAAACAAATTAAAATATCCAATGGTAATTGATGACAGAGGGACTAACACTAGCATATTGCCAAAAATATAGGAAAGCTCTTACTAAAAAAAATTGCTAGTAGACTCTTAGACTCATCAGTGAGCAGCCATCATTAGTAGACTCTTAATTTCTTAATGAACATTATATCTTGATTGATTGATGGGCACACCCCCTCTAACAAAATGCTAGACAAATCAATTTAATTACCGATTGATTAACATAAATTTAAATAGACTTAATTACTTTCTAAAAAGACAATCTCATCTATATTTGAACATTAAATTTCTAATATAGGCAAGTGGAAGAAATAATAGGGTAAGGGCCTCTCCACTTACTTGTCTCTCCATTTCCTCTCCACTTACTATCTCTACCATTGGATTTGCTTTCAATGGTGGAGATCTATTATAATTGGAAAAATATTATATAATCAATAATAAATAGAAAATAATATTTTTCAATTATATTAGATCTCCACCATTGAAAGCAAATCCAATTGTGGAGATACTAAATGGAGAGGAAGTGGAGAGACAATGTAGTGGAAATGCCCCTCACCCGAAATAATAGCCCCTTCAGCACTCCATAACACCATTATTGTGAGTGAGTACTACAAACACATCTTTATTATTAGACATCCACTTCACTTTATGCAAATCATCCAGACTATACTGTTGTAAGTAAAGATACGGCATTTAATAGAGTAGGGTTAGGAAGTTAAGATTGCATCATTTGATCATAAATAATCAGATTCAGTTGCAGATGTGTTCGCAATAGAAACTTGTTCTTTATTGACAAAGTTAGTGATTTTGTAATCTCCTCCACAATTAGTGATTCCGTTTCTTTGGCTTCGTAGGAGTCGGAGTAGATAGTATGGTCTGATGCAATTTTGTTTTTATATATATAAAAGAAATAACATCACCTATATAAAAAGAAATACATATTTAATTTAAGAAAAAATAATCTTATGGTTCATATTGTGTTTTGACTTGTTGTAAGCCTCTACCTCATTTCTTAAACAGACTTTATATAACTCAATCTTTACAGCTTTGACTCAGTTGAATATCAATATCTTAACTTTAACTTAGAACAGTATAGTCCTGTTTAGTTTTCACAATTTAAAATTTTGTCCCTATATTTCCTTAAATTGATTGATGAGTTGTATAAGGACTAAATTTCTAAAGTATAAGGCCTAATATTTTAAATGCTGAACTATAAAGATTGATGAGTTATACTGAGTCAAAGTTCAAGTGATTAAGGTACATTCAAATCAAAATCAAAAGAATTAAGTTGTGTCATGTTAAAATTTAGACACTAAATATAAAAGAGTAACTATAAAAAAAGTATTGAGTATCCGGAACTAACTTAAGAAGCATTTTTGCCCCATAAATGTCCAAATCATAGCAAATTTAACCCCCACCATTTGAAACATTAATTTTAACCGTTAAATTCTCCATTTTGACCCATAGATACTGACGTGGCTTTATCACAATATATATGTCATCATTTCAACATCTATTTTTACCTCAGAAGTAACCACTAATGAGCGTTTTTTTTCCCTGCAAGTATCTAAATGGTAGTAAATTCATCTAAACCGTTCTTCAAAGTTAAATTTGACTATTAAATGACATGTGATACTCCACTTTACACCCAATAATCCATCTCATTACACATCTCACCACCACAAGCTATTTAAATTACATATAGAAAAATTAAAAGAAAAAAAAATAAAAGCATCATCCACTCTGCCCCCTCCTACCTCTCCACACAGACTAGCTTCATTATCATCATCTTTCTCTCTCACTACCAAAACCGAAAAAGATGGGCATTAACCCTTTATTTCATTTATATTATTTTTTAAACAATAAAAATGTTAATTTTACACAATTTCATAATTTGTTTCTCTTAAATCACAGCTCATTGTTTAAATAACTTGTGGTGATAGGGTGTGTGATGAGATTGATTATTTGGTGTATGTAATGTGAAGTGCCATGTGTCATTTAACGAGTAAATTCAATTTGAATAACGGTCCGGACAAATTTGTTACGATTTGGATACTCCCGATGTAAAAAGCTCACTGGTGGCTACTTCCAAGGCAAAAATAGACCTTAAAATGATGACATGTATGTAGTGACAGAGCCACATCAGCATCGGTGGTTAAAAAGGAGGATTTAACAGTCAACGTTAACGATTTTAACAGTGTGAGTAAATTTGTTATGATTTAGACACTTGTAGGGTAAAAATGATCATCAAATTATTTCCGGACACTAAATGCTCTTTTGCGGTTACTTCTGGGGGAAAATGGACTTTAACATAAAACTAAATAAAGATATAAAGATAAAGCCGACGCACATATGGCCGGATAAAGCTAAGCATATCAACTTCACACAACAAATCAACATGCATGGGACATAGATGCGGGCACATTTTAATTCAACTGGTGAAGAAAATGCTCTTTAAGTAGTGACTTTGAAAATTTCCATGTTGGTCTCATGAATTCATATGAACGTAACCCACACATTGAATTTTTCAACAAACTTCTGGACCCTCAAGTAAGTGAATGCCTCTTACAATTTATACTCCCACCTAAGTTTTCCAGCTTGTGAGAACTATATATACCTAAGCACAATTAATTTCGAAATAATTCACTATCGTACATCTTTTTAAGGTTGTTTAGCATAGACTAAAATATATTAAATTCTTTTCCTGAATTTGAGGTGATTTATGCATACCACATTGACTTTTAAAAGTTTAATATCACTTTAACTTCTCAATTAGAACTTCTGAATTAGAGTTACCTTTGATATAGAAACGCTTTCTTTACGTGCATTCAATGGAGATAATTTTAAAGAAGCTTTTAATTTAATTAGGAGACGAAACATTTGAAGTCTTCATGGTAATTTCTTACCCTGTGTGGCGCACAAACGAAGGAATGAGGCTCAT
Organism: Mimosa bimucronata; assembly: GCA_037074515.1. Lineage (NCBI taxonomy): Eukaryota > Viridiplantae > Streptophyta > Magnoliopsida > Fabales > Fabaceae > Mimosa > Mimosa bimucronata. Next base: position 25,945,119 of record CM073441.1, read on the forward strand.
GGATTGATTTGGGTATCAATATGTGACTACGAAACCAACCACATGTATTTCGTATGACCAGAATTAATCTTTTAACCAACTCGTACATTTTTAATCGAATGAAATACCATTTTAATACCGGTCGTATAAGAAAAAACTTATAGTTAAATTTTACCCAACAGTTATCTATATGGAGATTGTAGTGAGCTGATGCCATAAACATGTATAGCAGAAAACACCAACAGGTATTTGGGGGGAGGGCGAAAAAGGACTGTGGAGTAATATGTGTTCAATGAATGAACTGAGGATGAAGAAGATACGACTTTCCTAGTAGGGAAATGACAAAATGACCCTACACATTTTTCAGATCTTTATAAAATACTTAAGATTCCACTTCTATGGCAGGTGTCATTTGTGGGAGTGATATAGCATATTACTCAATTTTTAAAACGTGAGACAAAAAAAAGTTGATAAAAAAAAAAAAAGTTGATCAAAAAAAAAAAAAGACAAAAAAAAAATCATTAAATTTAGATTAACAATAAAATAGCCTTCTATTTTACTTTATTTATGCGGAGCTCCTGTCTATTATGAAAACAAACAAATTAGTTCAATAATTATTAACGTTAAAGAATATTATAAAAATATTCTAGAAGTATATTTTTCAAAATTCAAAATCATATTATAAAAAATTTTCTTTAATTTACGCTTGTAGTTCTAAATATATTTTTTATCTTTCAATAATTTAGTTAATAATTACTAATGATCTATTTAATATTTTTTACATAATTTATGGAAAATTTGCGTGAGTAAATATTAACAAACTGTTCAACACGGTCATTTTTTATGAACATTGGTTTTACGAAATTTACTTAAGATTTTTGAATTATGAAACATAAATTTTAATACAATAATAAAAAATCATTCATTTTTAAAATTTTCCAATTGAAATTAAAATATATAAATTCAAAACATTTTCAAATATATGTATTTAAAAAATTACAAATTACATTATAAATTAGTTTGAAATCTTTAACATTTTAAAGTTATTGAAAAATAAAATTCATAATTATAAAATTAGTTGAGATTTTCATATGATCAAAATTAATAAATTTAACATTATAAAAATATGAAATTATAAATTAAAAATGGTTTTAAATGTTGGTAAAGATGTGCTTAAATTATTATTAAATATTATTTATGTTAATCAAAGGTATTTTGGTAAAAAAAATGGTTATTTAATAGTTAACTAACAATTGGATCGATGAAAGTTGAATTTTAAAACTAGACAAAGAAGGTTTATGCAACATATTTTTTTATTTAAAAGAGAATCATATAAGTTTTTATAATAACTGAGATTCTTTAGTATTGGCATATTCTTTTCTATCTCGTAGGTTTGGATCCTGGGTTAAGCTAAATTAATTTACTCTTAAATTTAATGGTAGGAGGTAAAATATGAAAACCGAGGCTCTTACATTTAAACATTTTAAAATTAGGGTCATACACAAAAGTACCAAAATTCAAGGAGATTTTACGCATTTTAGATATTAATAAGGGAAAATTAATTACAACTCCCATGTAAGAAACTTAATTAAGATAAGATCCCACGAAATCACATAATTAATCAAGGTATCTACCAGGAAGTTGTGAACGTCAGCCCAAAAATTGTTATCGTCAGGCCAAAAAGTAATTATCATCTATATTCTTTGTCACTAATTTTTGACCAGATGATAACAACTTTTTGGCCTGACGATAACAATTTAGGGCACAATGGTCACAACGTTTAAGCTCTTGATTAGTAACAACTTTTAACCTGACGATAACAACTTACGACCAGGCGATAAAAACTTCAAGGGACCTCATATTAATTAAGTTCCTTCCATAGAACATATTATTAACTTTCCCTATTAATAACACTATGTCATATTTTTAATATAAAAATAGATAATTAATTTAAAGGTATCAAGGAAATTAGTTTTGTTATTTATAATTAAGATAGATTTCCTAGAATACTCTTATCAATTAAGGAGAAAATTATAAATTTAGGAGATATAAAGGGTGAATGCCTTAAATTTAGGATGAAAATCCATTGTTTGAAATACGATCGGAGGAAGCAATATTGAGAACTGGAGGAAGGGCAAAAAGATAGAGAATGCAACATGTTGCTAAGAAAGCAACTAGCTCTTCATCTATAATAGCAACTTAATCTCAACAACTTTTGGATAAAATTTGTGTATTTTTTTATACAGCAGTAAGTAATACTGAAAACTAATTTAATTTCATTACAAATTTGATAATATTAAACTGTTGTTGCTACTGCATGCAAATTTTTTGAACAAGATACAGCATAGATTAATTAATTATTTAGAAAAGACACTTTTATTTGGCTTAGGATGGTTATTAAGTAATCACTCTTACATTAATTTGTGCAGCTGCTTCCATGAACCATTTTTCACATAGGTGAACGTTGTTAGGTATTACTGCATTGATTATATGGCACAATGTGGGACACTAGAACATTATAATTGTTACAATCATAATCAAATCAGACTAATTAGGATAATTAATTCATGATTGTTATTTCCTATTTCATTTTGTTTGGCTCCGAGCATTTAATTCCATATTGTATTCTTGATTATAATTTCCTTTCTTACCTTCTTCTAAACCTCTAGAAATTGTAATCATTTCTATGAATCAATACAAGAGAATATGATTTTGTCTCAAGTTCTCTCATGGTACAGAGCACAGTGTTCGATCTGAACCCATAGAGAAAGAGAAACAGAAACGAGAGAGAGAGATATATAGAGAGAAAGTGACAAGTTTAGATCGACAGTGAGTGGATGTACACCGCCCACCCAGGAGTGATCGGAACCCTCCGATCTGCCAAACCCAAGTGATCGGACCTCCATCGAAGCCGCACTTGAGGGTCACGCATCGTCACAGGTCGAGCACGTGATTGCCACGAGTTGCCGTCCTCCGCCGTCGGAAATTTTTTTTTCACCCAGATCAATGGATCCAGTCTAGTTCCCTCCTCTTTACGGTCCATTTTTGAAAAACCCAGCAAATATGGATTCTCAAGCAATGATTACTAACCATAAACTGAATGGAAGACAAAAATACCAGCAAGAGGGAGAATATCACTTCACAGCAAATGAACAATCTAAGGAGAAAGATTAGCTTAGCAGAGAAGAGTTGCAGATATTTCTCCCGCACCTTACAAGAAACACTAAGTCTCCATCTATCCCCATTGTAAACCTTGTGTAATCAGCCTTTAATGTTGTGATGACGGGTGACGATATTTGTATTATTGATTTTGGAACTACTAACCACATGACCGGCAACAAAGGTTTATTCAAAACTTTTAGATTATGTCATGAAAATCTTAGAGTTAAATTAGCAAATAGAGTGATTACAGATGTTGCGGGAATTGATTTTGTTGTGTTGACATAATATTTAGAAATCCACAATGTTCTATAGGTACCTGCCCTTACTTGCTATTTGATATCTGTAAGCAAATTGGTTAAATGGAAAAAATGTCGAGTGACTTTTGATGATATTGTGAGCAATTTTCAGGATTTCAAGGGAAAAAATGTCCACAAACATGATGGTGGCAAACTTGGACCTAGAGCGGACAAATGTATATTTCTTGGCTATACTCCAAGCCAAAGGGTTACAAATGCTATTGTCTGATAACAAGAAAAACCATAATTTCAAAAGATGCAGTGTTATATGAAGATGATGCATATTATCCCAATTTACCCATTCAGAGGGAGAATAGTGATTAGGGGTGTGCATGGGTAAGGTTGGGTAAGGCAAGACTCCTGCCCGATACCCTGCCTAAAAGTTGAATGGGCGACAGCCCGCCCTGTCAATTAAAAGCCCATACCATTTCGGGCTGGGCAAGGCCAGGATAGGCATCATGCCCATGTGATCACTCCCTAGAATGGTTGAATCAAGAATGAAGAATGAGGGGCTATTGTTATTTGCTTACCTATAAAAAGAAGATTATAAATATTATATATAAAATATGATATATATATATATATCAAAATATTATAATTATAATAACATATTAACATGTAATATAAATATATAATATTAATTATGTATTAAAAAATATATAATATTATTTATTTTGTGGGCAGGGCAGCATACCATGCCCGATGCCTGGCCCACCCGCAAACATGTCTAGCCCAAACATACTTATTTTTTGTTGGGTCTGTTTTTACTGGTTGGGCCAGGCATTTTTTGTTCGGGTAGGGGCGGGCACCCCTAACTGTTGGGCCACGTGAACACCCATAATAGTGATACATATGGCTAATTGTGAATCCTAGAGACGCAACTATCCCAGAAATTCCTCATGAAGTCCCAACTAACTCAATCACATAAATCCAGTCATACCAGCCACATTAACCATCCCAAAAATTCCTTGTGAAATCCCAACCAACTCAACTACAGAAATCTCAGTCACACCAACTAGGCCTGATATTGATAAAATGGAGCCTACCGCTCAACCTTTAATGGAAACCAATGTTGAAATCAATACTAGGTTGGCTGATGAAGAACAAGATGAGGAGGAGCAACAATTAAGTGATGAAGAAACATATAGTAGAGTTCCTTCCCCTCTAAGGGATCACCATGACTCTTACTTGGGAATAGATCCTGAAGTGATGGGCTAGTCTATTACACTACGAAAAAGGGTAAGAATTTTACTATGCATCTTATTCAGAGAATTTTGTCATATGGTAACTTATCTGTAAAAATGCAGAGTTTTGTAATAAACAGTGCATAGGTAAAAGTTCCAAACTCTTTCCCAGAAGCTATGGCTGATTCTAACTGGAAAGTAGTTGCAGAAGAAGAGTTGAGGGCTCTTAAAGAAAACAAGACGCGAGAGATCACCACTCTCTCGAAAGGGAAGAAGATAGTTGGATGCAAGTGGATATTCACTCGCAAGTTCAATCCTGATGGAAGCATCAACAAGTATAAGGCCAGATTGGTTGTAAAAGGGTATACTTAGGCATACAAAATCGATTACTAGGAGACATTTGCTCCAGTTGCCAAATTCAACACCATCAAAATATTATGCTTAATTGTGGCCAACCTAGATTGGTCCTTACATCAATTAGATGTTAAGAATGCTTTCCTAAATCGAGACCTAGAGGAAGAGGTATACATGGAGGTTCCAGATGGTGTCAAAGCTCCCAACAGTATAGTGTGCAGACTTTATAAGTCATTGTATCGTTTGAAGCAATCTCTAAGAGCTTGGTTTGACAGATTCTCTAAGGCTTTTAAGAATATGGGATACTTCCAGGACAAGCAGATTAATCCTTTTCACAAAACATAATGGTGATAAAGTGATGATCTTGATTGTCGGTGCAGATGATATTGTTATCACTGAAAATGATGAAGGTTATATAGCTCAGCTGAAAGGGGCATATTAGCAAAGGAGTTTCAAGTGAAAGATCTTGGAGAAATTAGGTATTTTCTTGGTATGGAGATAGCCAGAACCAAGAAAGTCATCAATGTATCCCAACACAAGTACACTTTGGATCTGCTACATGAAACACGAAGACTAAGTGCAAAACCAGAGGATACACCTATGCATATATGATATTCTTTTAGGCTAAATTTAAGTATTAAGAAATCATAACCCCTTTCATCGTGGTCATGTTAGTGCAAATAGCCCAATGTACCTCATATACGCTTATTCGATCGGTTGTATATTTACAAGGTGGGGAAATTTTATTTTAGTTTTATTTACAAGTGATATTATTAAATTTTTTATATAAATATACTCGCTCTCTCCGTCACATTTATAAGCAATATTCTTTCCCACAAGTATGATCTCTTTATAAGGAACAATTTTGTTTTGCAGGAGAATTTAATGTATTTTTTTTATTTTTACCTTCAATTAATTGAATGTCTCTCTTATCGATCTATTTTTCCCATTTATTCTTTCTCATCTTTTCTCTCACTCATCATTTTTATAAATAAGAATATAAATATATATATGGGAAAAACTTATATTTCAGACACATTCATTACTTTTTTTAATTGAGAACATTCATTACTTTTAACTAATTTTAAAACGTGAGTTTGTTTTACGTAATTTAAATAGTTGTTACTTATAGAATGGACCGGCTAGAGTATAATTTTACCTTTCTTTTATTACTGTGTTAATTTATACTCTTGGGATAGAATATACATTAAACATAGATAAAATTGAGAAGTTATCAAAGTCTAAAACAAAAATAATGAGATTCAAGATTTTTATTGGTTCTATTGAAACATATTAAAAATGTCTAATAAATTTGACCACATAAGTATATACTCCGACCAAAAATATATGTCACCTCTAGAAGAATTATTTTGGGTCTATATTATATAATCCAGTTGAAGAGTAATAAAATACCACTCTTTTCTCTCCTTTAAATCCTCATTTAATAGAGGGTAAAATCAACTTTTTTTAAAAAAATTTAAAGCATATTTGATAAGTTGACTGATCTTTCCTAGTTTTGTTTTGGTATTTTAATGTCATGATCAATTCAATCCAAGAAGTCTTAAAATTTGTAAATAATGAGAGTTTGAACAAGGGCATTGTTAGGAAAAAAAGAAGAAGAAGCAATTAATACTTCACTTGGTGATTTATAATATGGATAATCCATTTCTTTTGAAATGGTTCTTTTTTTTATGTTCGAAACGAAATGGTTCTTACTCTCTTGATTCATTTATAGGGTAGAGCTAAAAGATTTATTTTGGTACTTATAAGCCATTCCATAAATTTTCCTAAAAATGGACAACTACACTTTGCATTTACTATTGTTTTGACAGGGTAAAGTTATAAAATTATTAAAGTTTTTTTACCTAAATAAAATTGTTAAAGTTTAAAGCAATAGTTGATGAGATTTAAGGTTTTTCTTATTGGTATGAAACATGCTGAGAGTAATTTATAGATAAGGCCTAAGGAGTATACTAATAATTATCCAGGTGAGTTTATACTTCTTTTTCTCTATTTGCAAGCTTTATTTTCATGGGATATATCCATTGCATATTTTTCTATGCCAACATATACAATACATATTAATTAGGAGCAAAATTATTAAATTTTATATAATCTATAAAGTTTAATATGTTTTTCTTGGTTATGGATAAACATGTTGTAGGTTATCATGATCTCACAATCAGTGAGGAAATTCATACTGCACTATAGTGTGTTTGGATTGCAACAATTAAATTGTACTTCCCATGATTCTAAATATAAAAGGTAACATTACAAATTTTTTGGTCTAAAATATAAGAGGTAATGTGCGAAAATCAATGTAATAAATGTATGTTTTCTATTTATACCCTTATACATTAATAAATGTAAGGGGAGAGAGAAAGTGTGTATAATAAATGAGTAAGGGTAAAAATGTAAAATTCATGTATAATAGATGATTTTAACATATTTTTATTAGTACATATAAAAAAGTTGATTACCTTTTATAATAAAGGTCATAAGGAAGAAGGAGTAGCATAGACATTCATGATCAAAAATGTGCCAGCGAAGTTTGTTAATACTATGGTCCATGGGCATGAACTAGTCGGTGTTTACTAACTTGTCCAAATATATGTCGAATATGATGATTAAAAAAAATTATTTTTAAACCGTTTTTTAATTTTTTTGAAAAAAAAAAAATAGAGCCCTCCGTGAATGTCGGCATGCCGCCTGGAAAATTCAAAGTTTAAAACACGTTTACAATTTTGTGATTTCTCTCCTCCTTCCCCAAGTATACATCACACGTACTACGTCACATCATACAACTATTTTAACTTCAATGCTACTCTACTGCCTACATGATTCGCAATTCGCATGTACTATTTCATCTGATTAATTAATTTTCGGGATTTTTACCATGATGCTACGGATAAAAAAAGAATTTACCAAAATACTACAGAAAAAAAAATATTTCCCCATATACTACACCTGAAGTCGTTCTTCAGGTGAACGACTTCTGAATAACAAAGAAGTCGTTCACGCGAAGAACGACTTCTGAAGTCGTTCTTCGCGTGAACGACTTCTTTGTTTACCATTCATCACACCCTACCGCATACAACCACTTACCGCATACAACCATACCTCCTAATTATTGACCTCCAAAATAAAAGACTTTCTACTGCAAGTAGTTTATTTAAAATGAAGAACTTAAATTAACTAATATAAAAGAGAATTTCTTTTAAACCATGTTAATCATCTTTTATAATTTTCTCCTTTTTTTACTTGAGTATTGTCAAGGGAATATTATGGAAGTAATTTAGGTAAACATTGAAAAAAATTTACGTCACATATTTTAAGACTAAGATTAACTTTCTTATAAAGTCTTGTATTAAAAAGATAAGATAATAATAGTCACATAAAACATAAATAATAGCACGTCATTTTGATAAAGTGCATATTAGTTGAAATTTAAAATAACACACAAATTAAAACTAATAACAGTTTATGAAAAATAAAAAATATATTACCCTATAAATAGTGACTGCATGTACCACATCTAGTTCCCCTCCTCCTACGTTGTGGCCGTTGTTGTTGCATGTCATTTTGTTGAGATTGAAAAGTATCATTTGGGTGAGAACTTAACATATTTAAATCAAACCAACGAGAATCACTTAAATGAATGGAGGGTCGAGGTGTGATAAATGCTTCGTTTGATGGTCCACCGTACTCAGAAGTGGAAGCATTATATTCAGCCGAAAATACCGCATCATCATCTAGTAAAGTTGTAAATGATGAAAATTGATTAGGATTGGATGGATTGGAATGGGATGAGAAGGACGGTGATGTGAATCGAGGTTCATGGTGAACATGGTCGGAAGATGTGAAGGGCGATGATGATGATGATGCCATGTAATGAGGCTGACTAAAATTTGGCGGCTCTTGTTCACGTACATCTTGACTTTCAACATGTGGCTGGGTAGACAAATAACCGCCACGTCGCTTGCTTGGTCTATCGCGGGGAATTTCTGGCCGCGGCAACTCAGTTGTTGGTGGGGCAGGTTGAGAGTTCATATTAAATCGTTGCTCTCTAAGTGCAAGTAAGATATTTCGTTGGTCTCGAGCAACTCTGTCCCGATAATCAGTGCAATTAGAGCATATGGTACGAGAATTAATCGATAGCCTGTATAACTCCTCTGCTATGTCAGCCTACAATAAATAAAAAGAGATTTGGTTATAACACTTTTTATATGAAGACAATAACATGGTATTGATGCAAAAATATGAAAAACTTACTACGCAGCCAGTATCACCACTAATATGCTGGATCCATCTTCTTGTATGTCTCCAATACCATTGCATGTATTGAGATGTCCAGTCAAGTTCATCAGGAGCCATCGAAGCATCAATAATAGCATCTGACCATGTATTCCATGCTTGAATAAAGTTCGAGTATTCAACAATCCAATTTGTTGTTGTTCTACCCCGCAATTGCATTGTGTGGTAATTTCCTAAATGAACAGGTGTGTCAGGAATTGGTTGTTGACGACCAAACTGTCGTAGCACACGGTCCGGTTGATGCCACTCTATAATATTGAAGGAAATAAGTGGGACTGAAGCAAGCCAAATTTCAGGTGTTGTTAAGCAATATTGTGGAATCAATTGGTGTACTTCGGGAGATGCATATGGCTGCCAAACTATCTCATCATCAATCATTTTATCCATGTAACTCCTATATCTCAGCAAAGTCGTGGTTACTGGGCGAGGGTTTTGTCTCACATTTTTCCACCTGTTGTCACAAAAAGTAATGTTAACATTTATATAAATATAACGATATAAGTTAATATAAAATATGCGTAGGTAAATTTAGCTTACCTAAAACCCAAGGGAGGTAAGATAGGATAAATATTTAAATGTGGATCTGGATACACTGGTCGTTGTGGTGCCATCAGAGGGAAGCGATCCCATGCCCACAAATGTAGTAATGACAAACATCCTCCAATCCCTTCCTCAGTTGGGTTAGTGGCATTACATAATTCTCTATACAAGTGAGCCAAGACTGCTGATCCCCAACTATAATTCCCAGCTTCTTCAAGGTTATAAAGTAAAGGCAGGTACATTAAGTACACCCGACTGCCTGATCTATCTGGCATAAGGTATCCGCCAATCAACTTGAGGATGTATGCTTGAGTAAATTGTTGCACTTGTACATCATCAGCATCATCAGGTAGTTGATTAAAATTTTCTTCTAACCAACTTATGTGTACTCGTTGTCCTTTAACTCTATCTGCAGGTGGTCTAACACCTAGAAGCCTTTCACAAACTTCTAACCAATCATAGTCAGTTTTCCCAATGACAGCCATTCCTACACATGGAAGACCCAATTGTACAGATACATCTTGTAATGTTATTGTGCACTCTCCACGTGTAGTGTGAAAGGTATGAGTCTCAGGACGCCACCTCTCAACAAGTGCTGAGACTAAACAACGATCATAATCAAATTGTCCCTTATATTTTCCATATAAGAATGTTCCATCAACTTGTACAATTGGCTTTAAGTATGGAAATGAGTCTATGCAAGGCTTGAATGCCCAAAAAACACGGTTAAACATTTCAACTGGTCCACCATTCAAATCAACTTGAGAGCATTGTTTATTTGAAAATTGAATGCATGAACCAGGCATGAAGTGTTGAACTGCAGCTAACCACCTTGGAAGTAAGGAAAAGGAGGTCTCCCAATTGCCAAAAGCAATGGCAATAGCTAATTGTTTTGCCTTCCATGCTTTCTTATAAGACACAGTATAACCAAACTTATATTGCATTCTCTCAATTATCTGTGATACTTTCACATCTGGTTTATCGGCCACCATTGCCACAATACAAGATGATATCACATCAGCATCCAACTTTGGATGGTCTTGAGTTAATGAAGCATTCAAGCAAGTATGGGGACCTTTATACTTTGTTATCTCCCAAAAGTTTCTATTTTCCCTCTTGCAAGCCCGTACTCTCCAATTGCAAGTATCTCCATAGTTAATACATCGATATTCTTCATACTTTTTACATGCATAATAAACCCTGAATGTGTGATGAACTCGAACGGAGTATAACTTGATTGCACGTCTTAGAGCTCGGACATTGTCGAACACCTTTCCAATATATAGCTCTTCATTGTCATTAAAATTGTGGACATCTTCTAAATCATTCAACTCATGAGTTATATTCGAATCAACATGAGGTTGACATAAGAAAGCAATTCCAAGCTCATTCTGGTCATCCATCTCTTCTTGCTCGTTGTCGTTGTCATCATTATCATTCCCACTGCCAACATTTATAAAATAATCATATTCTTCCTCGTCCTCAGTTTCATCCAAGATGTCATCTATATGAGGAGATTCATTGTTGCCATCATCCAATGGAGGTTCAAATGGTTGGACATTTTCCATGTAATTGGTAAACATGGGTTGTTCTTGCACAATGTTTACCGTATTACTACTTGATGGGAGTATGTTTTCAACATTATCTTCAATTGATTGTGGCTCAATATGGACATCATATGCTACATCACATATGTTGGCATACAACTCCGCACATGTCAATTGTGTTGAAAATCTTCTATTCACTTGCCACATTTGTTTTATATCTGAATCATCTTCTAAATTACATGCTTGATATTGTGGTGGATTCATGCAAGTGGGATATCTATACACTAGATTAGTAACAATTTGATTGGGAGGAAGTCGCAGCTTTTGTCCAATAACTTCCTTCAATTTACCCAATGAAATATTTGAGTGAACTTTGATTATTTTCACTCTATCAGACTCAAATGTTGAGCCGGATGGACCGTTACAAATGCGTCCATTTGCAAATACACATATGGACTCCTTTCTATGATCCATTCTACTGCCTAAATATTGCATTATGATTATTAATCAAGCAAAGTATCTTGTAAAAATAATTTACATGCAAAATAAAAAATAAGAAAAATAATGTAGCCCCCCTTATATGTTGCTTTAATTGCATAAGCCTCTCATTTATTTGGAAAAACATACTCTGATATAAACTATTAACACTCTTATGAAGATTTTAAACATTTTAAATAATATTTTGTTGAAAACACAAGCAGACATTTTTTATTCTATTTTTATTTTCTTTTATTAATATATTGACAACTTTTTCTAATAAATTATTTACATATATAAACGTAATTCAAAAAATTATTAAATTTTGTTATAAATATATAACACCGCTTGATTTATAAAGTTTTTCAAAATCAATTTGCAACATACAAATTTAAATGATTTGTATAATATTAAAAAAAATTCGTTCATTTTATATGATATATAATAAAAATATTGTTTGCTATTTTAAAAACACAAATATTAAATAGGTTTGAATAAATGTTAGAAAAACTTAAAACTATAAATGCTATCATATAATTATTAACATATATATAAACATGATTCACAAAATGATTAAATTTTACTATAAATATATAACACCGCATGATTTATAAAATTTTTCAAAATCAATTTGCAACCTATAAATTTAAATGAATTGTATAATTTTGAAAAAAAAATTTGTTTATTTTAAATAATATATAATAAAAATATTGTTTGCTATTTTAAAAACACAAATATTAAATAGGTTTGAATAAATTTTAGAAAAAATTAAAACTATAAATGCTATCATATAATTATTAACATATATATAAACATGATTCACAAAATGATTAAATTTTACTATAAATATATAACACCGCATGATTTATAAAATTTTTCAAAATCAATTTGCAACCTATAAATTTAAATGAATTGTATAATTTTGAAAAAAAAATTCGTTTATTTCAAAATTATATATAATAAAAATATTGTTTGCTATTTTAAAAACACAAATATTAAATAGGTTTGAATAAATGTTAGAAAAAATTAAAACTATAAATGCTATCATATAATTATTAACATATATATAAACATGATTCACAAAATGATTAAATTTTACTATAAATATATAACACCGCATGATTTATAAAATTTTTCAAAATCAATTTGCAACCTATAAATTTAAATGAATTGTATAATTTTGAAAAAAAAATTCGTTTATTTCAAAATTATATATAATAAAAATATTGTTTTCTATTTTAAAAACACAAATATTAAATAGGTTTGAATAAATGTTAGAAAAAATTAAAACTATAAATGCTATCATATAATTATTAACATATATATAAACATGATTCACAAAATGATTAAATTTTACTATAAATATATAACACCGCATGATTTATAAAATTTTTCAAAATCAATTTGCAACCTATAAATTTAAATGAATTGTATAATTTTGAAAAAAAAAATTCGTTTATTTCAAAATTATATATAATAAAAATATTGTTTTCTATTTTAAAAACACAAATATTAAATAGGTTTGAATAAATGTTAGAAAAATTAAAACTATAAATGCTATCATATAATTATTAACATATATATAAACATGATTCACAAAATGATTAAACACAACAGGAATCAAAACTCAATACAATATTAGTATAACATACTCATCTTCATATTCAACATTCTCCTCTTAATAATATGAGTATCAAAAATACTTAGAGAGAGAGAAAGAGTACAACTTTCAATAAGAATATAATAAATGCATATTCCATATGTATCAGTCAAGAAAGTGAATTCCACATACACATAGAGTTTTAAGTGAACACAATTGTATGAAATAATGAGAATACTTACACCTAAAATAAAAGGCACTTCTGCTGATTTTCCAAATTAGTAAACCCACTACTCACTGCGTAAAAATCAAAATAGTAAACATAAGAGTTATTGAACTGGAACAAATCAAATTATATATCATAAACAAGCAAAATAACAAATTAAACTACACACAAAAATTACCTCACACCAGCAATCGAAGTAGAAAAATAAAGCAAGAATGAGGAAGGTTAGAAGTGCAGAGAAGAGAGTGTATCTGGTGGTGTAAGAAGAAACGAATGAACAAGGAAATGAGAGTGAGGGATTGAACAAGTAAATGAGAGTGAAGCTTCTCTTTTAAAAGCCATTTGCAATGCAACTGTACATTCACGGGTGGGGGAGGGAGGGGGGGCCTTTTTTTTTTCTTGCATGTGTTGATTGTGGAGGGAAGGGAATAATGTAAGGAATATTGTAGGTGTGTTGATTGTGGAGGGAAGGGAATAATAATGCAGAGAATATTGTTGTGACAAGAGAAGGGAATATTTGGGAAGGAGGAGACGGAGAGGAGAAGAGGAGAGGACCCATCTGTACGTATATATTTTAAAAAAAAAGTCAAAGAACGACTTCAGAAAGAAGTCGTTCACGCGAAGAACGACTTCAGAAGTCGTTCTTCGCGTGAACGACTTCTTTGTTATTCAGAAGTCGTTCACCTGAAGAACGACTTCAGGTGTAGTATATGGGGAAATATTTTTTTTCTGTAGTAGTTTGGTAAATTCTTTTTTTATCCGTAGCATCCTGGTAAAAATCCCTTAATTTTCGCTACCTAACACCAGAGAATGAAACAGGAAGCACATGCACATGCTTTCCATTTCTTTTTTATCTTTATTTTCTCGAGATCTCATCTTTATATTAAGATAAAAAAAAAGGACATTATGTATAACATTAGTTCATTGTGATCATTTTGAAGTACCAATCTGTTGCTTATTATAAGTTTATTCTAACTATTTTTAACATAATATATAGTGGAAGTTATAACATTAAATATATCATGTTTTTTCAACTTTACCCTTATTTAAGAATATGTGTTAAAATAATATTTTGTACATTGTAACTCTTCTCTCTCATCTTCTTTATTACCAACACAAGGGTAAATTAGTCATAGTAACATTAATTGATCCCAAACTTGACTTATATTTTGGAACAAAAAATTTATGATAGTTAAACTTATAATAAGAAACAAAATGATACCTCCTTTAATTTTAGGGAAAATTCCAAAAAAAGGCCCTCGAATTACACAAAAGACAGTTCAGTACAACAAATTTCGAAAAGGACAGTTCAGTACAATGACTGAACTGTCCAAACCCAAATTTAAAGGAAATGTCCAAAATGCTCTTTGCTACAACTAAGTTGGGAATCCCTTAAGGGAAGTTGGGAAGCCTTATACAAAGTTGGGAATCCCTTATGGGAAGTTGGGAATCCCAACTTCCCATAAGCCTTCCCAACTTCTCTTAAGGGATTCCTAACTTCTCTTAAAGGATTCCCAACTTAGTTGTAGCAAATGGCATTTTGGACATTTCCTTTAAATTTGGGTTTGGACAGTTCAGTCATTTGTACTGAACTGTCCTTTTCGAAATTCGTTATACTGAACCGTCATTTGTGTAATTCGAGGGTCTTTTCTGGAATTTTCCCTTAATTTTATAAAAATTGATGATAACAGATTCACACACTTTCACATAAGTTGTTATATTTTGAGCCATTTTGAATGCGATTAGTTGTTTTATTGACGTATCATGCATCCCACATGGATTGACCTTAAATTAATTAGAAAAATGATTTATTTAATTATTTGCTTCAAACATTTTAACATATGACTTATCTCCTCGTGATATAGTTTTGGGAGAATTTTAATATAGAACTGTTGTAGCCAATTAATTTTAAAATAGGATCAAAAGACTCTGAAATATTACTTGAGTCTTGTGGGGGCAAACTGAAATTAAATTGAGAGAAGAAATGACAACATTGACCCGACATGTCACAGAGAGAAAGAGAGTGTCAGAAGAAAGAGAGAGGGTGAGAGGAATATTTGGTTTTTTTTATTAAGGCTTGTTTAAATGAGTTTTTTTTATTCATATGAGCTTTGCATTGTTGAAATGACCGTTTCCTTATTCGTGTGAAAATGAGTAGGATGTGTGTGTGTGAGAGAGAGAGAGATGCGTGTCAGAGAGAGAAAAAGTGTCAGAAGAGAGAGAGATAGGGTGTGTCAGAGGAGAGAGGGGGTGAGAGGAATATTTTGTTTTTTATTTAGACTTGTTCAAATGAGCATTTTCTTGTTTATATTATATTTTCCTTATTCAAATGATTGTTTTCCTTGTTTGTGTGAAAATGAGCAAGGTGTGTGAAAAAGAGAGAGAGAAAGATTCATGTCAGAGAGAGAGAGTGTCAAAGGAGAGAGGGGGTAAGAGAATTACTTTATTTTTTTTTATTGAGGCTTGTTCAAATGAGCTTTTTTCTTGTTCATATAAACTTTTCCTTGTTCAAATAACCATTTTCCTTGTTCGTGTGAAAATGAGCGGGGTGTGTGTATGAGAGAGAGAAAGATGCGTGTCAGAGAGAGAGAGAGTCAAGGGAGAGAGTGTGTCAAAAGAGAGAGGGAGAGAGAAATATTTTGTTTTTTATTGAAACTTGTTTAAATGAGTTTTTTCTTGTTCATATGAGCTTTTTCTTGTTTAAATGACCGTTTTCCTTGTTCGTATGAAAATTGTAACACCCCAAATTTTAGAAAATAGAAAATAGGGAATTATTAAAGGTTTTGAGAATATTACCAAAATATTAAAAAGCATTGAGAGTAAATTTATGATGTTTTAGGCATTTTTAATAATTTTAAGGCTTATTTTTTTTTAAGAAATAAAGAGAAATAATTAGAAGATAAAATTTAATTTCGAGAAGAGAGATAACAAGGATTTCATTGAGGTTTTAGAAAGGCATTTAAAAATTAAAAAACTTTATAAATAAATTTATGATGCTAGATGTATTTTTAATAATTTTTCAAACTTATTTTATTTATTAATTAAGGGGAAATAGTTAGAAAATGAATTTAAATAAGAAAATATTTAGAATCTTAAGGTAACTTAGAAATTAAAGCATATCTAGAAAAAATATTTTTGGGACAAATTTAGGACTATTTCTAAATGATAATGGTAAATAAAATTATCATTTAAGAAATAAATAAAAAAAGGGAAATGAAAATGACAATATCTGCCCTAGTAGGAAAATATCCTGAGTAATAGTCAGAAGGGCAAAATGGTAAAGTATCTTATAAAAAAAATATCTCCTTCTTATATTTAATACTCCCACACGTGTTCCCTCTTATTTCCATTCACTCTCTCCCTCTCAAACCCGAGTTCCCCTCTCTCAGCCTCACTCTCTCAATCACTCTCTCGTTCTCTCCTCTGTTCCCTCTGGTTCATCGAACTCGAGCGACGGACGACGGCGATTTCGGTGGCGATCGGCAGCGAGAAAGGGTGGAAACGCTTAGGAAGCTGAGATACACCTTGGGACGAGATAGTGGAGTAGAAACTCCAAAGTATTGTGAAGAAAAGGAATTCAGTGACGAGTAATCTCAGAAGCCAGGTAGCAGTTTATCTCATTACACTTAAATTGCATGTATACTTTTGTAATATCTGTTGCAAGCTTACATTATGCATGAAGGTGTAAACCTTGTTAATTCCTGCATGGAAGTTTTACTTCCTAGTTTATGGAGTCCTCCAGGCTTAGATGGTTCGCTACCCTTTGCCAAACCAGTTAGTTATAACTTTAAATGCTATAACGAGAAGTCCTGCAGGTAGAACCTCCACTAGTTAACGAATATATTGTTATCAGTGGCTGGTAGAAAATGTAGCGCAGGAAGTATGTATAAGTGTTATTTGCAAAGGTTTATAAAATGCATACATGACAATGCATGCATAAAAATTTACAGTTAATGACATAAACTGCGTTGAACTGCCCTTTTTCAGAGAACGTGGTAGATGATAAGATGGTTGAGATAAGGCAGGAGTGCTGGAAGATGATTAGCAGAAGAAATTAAGATTATAATTTAAAAAGTAAGGATATCTGTGAGAGTGCTTTACCATGGTAGTTAAGTATTTTGGTAATATCATTTGTATATGTTGTACAATTAAATTACTAAATTAGTAGTAGAAAGCATAGAAAATAGAATTGTATAAATTTATAAAGAGATTTAAATTTCTCAAGCACTATGAATTAAGAATAGATTCCCTAAGAGGGTTAGTTTACTTTTAATTGTTTTATTAACCGCTTTATTTTATAAAGAGTTTTAAATTGTTTCAATTTGTCTGAAAAGCCCATTCCAACTGACCAAATGTTGGTTTAATGTTTTAAAGAAAAAGTTTTAAATTTTCCGTATTTTTGGGCTTTGGACATTGAAAAGTGGTTATAATTCAATTAAAAATTGCTATAATATAGTAGAAAATTTTAGGTGTTACAAAAATGAGCGAGATGTTGTGTGTGTGTGTGTGTGAGAGTGTGTCAGAAGAGAGAGAGGGTGAGAAGAATATTTGGTTTTTTATTGAAACTTTTTCAAATGAGTTTTTCTTGTTCATATGAGCTTTTTGCTTGTTCAAATGACGTTTTCCTTGTTCGTATGACCATGAGTGGGGTCTGTGTGTGAGAGAGAAAGAGAAGAGGGAGGGAGAGTGTCAGAGAGGCTAAGTGGGGGTGGGACCTTTTTTGTCTTTTTCCACATCAATTTAATTTCACTTAAGGACCATGAACCTGAAGTACTATTTCAGAATCTTTTGATCTTACTTTTAATTAATTTACTACAGTGGTCCTATATTGAAATTCTCCCTTTAAATTATGTACACATTAAAATATTTTTTTACACAAAAATAAATACATAATAAAAACTTCATAATGAAACATCCATATTAAATCTAAACAATTCATATTTCATTTCATTAAGAGTATTTGAACTTTCACTCAATTTTGTTTTAGTTCATGAATTTAAAAATCGGTAGTTTTAATCCTTAAACTTTTATTTAATTTTGGAAATCAGGGACCAATGTTTATAAACAATACAAAGTTTAGGGATAAAAGCCACTAATTTAAAGTTCATAGACTAAAACTAAAACTAAAACTGAGTGAAAATCCAAGGACTAAAATTAACAATTTTAACATTCAAAACCAAAACAAAAATCGAATGAAATTTCCAAGGTAATCAAACCCGGATCGGTAACTAGACCGGGCGAGACAGTAGGTCAAGGGTCAGTGGGTTAGACCGTAGTCAACTCGGGAGCCAGACCAATGAGGAATAAAAAATGAAAATATAAAAAAATAATTTTGAATTCTCATCAAATCATCCAAATGGTAAATAATCATATATTTATGCAACATTTTTTAAATATTTAAAATATATATTCTCATTCATTAATTTTTAAAAATTGCTTTTTTTAATACTTGGGAAAGGAATTACAACGCTTAGGACAAAATCACAAAATAGAAGCTAAAGTAAAATTACACACTGTGACCAACAAAGAAAACAAAAATCAGGGGCCAACTACGCATAATTCTCTTTATCTTGCAGCAGCTTCCTGGTAGCCTTATATCAATTGTTTTTTTAATGATGTATAGGCCCAGCCCACGAACTCCCAACTTAACTAAACCCTAATTTCATTTACCATACCTTCACTACTTCTTCTTGCAGCCGACACACATAGGCACAAGGGTCACCACTTTAGAGATGAACCTTCATCTGGCTTATGCTCTCTACTTTGATTTGATGAAGGTGAGTGCAGTGAAACAAGGGTCGACTATCACAAAGGAAAAATAACCCCCCCAACATCATCAACTTGGAACAATTTTCATAGATGTCCATAATATCCTTTCTTTTTCAGCCATTACTCTTCTCCTACCTCTCTTGTTCTTGTCTCCTTTCTATCTTCTTCATCTTTTCTAAACTGTAATGTCTGCTGGTGCTATGATCAGATCTGATTAATTTTTTTTAACTCAGCTGGCTCGCTTAAATCGGCGAGTCAGCCGAGTCAGTAGTGGTTTAGGCAGAGTTTTCCGGGTCATGACCGAGTTACTACTACTCCGAGTCAGTGGCTTAACCGGACCGGACAAGTGACCAGCTCGGCGAGTTCCGGGTTGACCCGGCTGATCCGGTCCGGGTTTGATTACCTTGGAAATTTCAAACACTAAAAGTGATAGGAACCTTTAATTTAAATTAGGACATGACTTTTAGTTACGGCGGATCATGAGTTCATATGCTTCCCAACGGACAATTTCAAACATTATTTTTGTGTGTGAATATATTACATTAAAAAAAGATAAAAAAAACAAGACTGGACTTAAGAAAAGTTAAAGGATAGGTCGTTGCCTGGTTATAACGCGCTGTATGGCTCGAGTACAGTGATAAGAGAGCAAGAGCCACTACATCCTCGCCCGAATGCAGTGTTGAATAAGCAAGGGCTACCGCACTCTAATGGACAGAGGCGACTAAAGAAGCTAGTTCATGAGAGTAAGATCAGATTTGGTTCTTGGAATATTGGGACGCTGAATGGAAAGCTTTTTGAGGTGGCATAAGTTATGAAGGATCGTAAGATTAATATATTATGCTTACAGGAAACCAGATGGGTTAGAGAGAGATCTAAAGAAATCGGACTTACTGATTGTAAACTTTGGTACACAAGAAAGGTAAATGGGAGGAATGGGGTTGGTATCATTGCAGATAAAGAATGGTGGAAGAATGTAGTAGAAATTAAGCGAATTGAGGACCGAATCATATCTGTGAGAGTAATTGTGGGAAATGATACAATAAATGTTATTAGTGCATATGCACCTCAAGTAGGGGCAGAAGCACATCTTAAGAAGAAGTTTTGGGCAGATATTGAAGGGTTGATTCAAGGTATATGATGAATTCCTAAATTTCACACATTTCATCACATTTTTCTCCCACTTTTGTATATACTTTTGAAAGTGAAGTTTGAAATGGACATAAAAATTCAGAGAAAACCTGAACAAAGAAGAAAGTTTACATGTGTGAAATGTTGAGCTTAATTGAATATGTATATATGTTATTAAACTGTGAAACTCATCAACCCTCTTTCCTTCTTGTATAGGAAGAAGTGATAAAGTGAGAAAGCCAAAGGAAACACAAGTAGCTCTGAAAATGAAGACTGGCTGGGAAGAAAACCAAGGAACCAGAAGTAAAGACATCTCGCCGTGGCCTCGCCACGGCGAGGCAACGGCAAGAGAAATTCAATTCTGCCTCAAACAAGAAATTCTCGCCATGGACTCGCTGCGGCGAGACCACGGCGAGGGGATGTATCTTCTGGCTGCCACATTTTCTCGCCGTGACTTATCCGCGGTGAGAATGCCCAAAACTGCGCGTTTTACTTAATGTTAGCTGTCTGAAAGGAAATAAAGGCATTGATTTCGTGAGACAACAGCAGGAGGCAATTATGGCATATTTTGGAGCATTTTGGGAGCTAAGAGTTGAAAGAGAGAGCTTGGGAAGTGCTTGGAAACTTGGAGGAGCCCAGAGAGATTGAAGATTCTTACATCTCAGTTTCCCTTCCTCTTCCTTCTTCTTTTCTCTTGTACTATGAACTCCATTTCAGTTTTTGGTTTAGGTTTAGATACATTTATGTGCAGCTAAATCCCTTTTCTAGGGTTACTTTGAACCATTTCATGGATTGAACCTTGTCTTTCCTTTCTTTGATGCAATGAATGAATGTATATATGTGTATTTTCATCTTGCTTTTATTCTTCAAGTGCTTGATCACCACTTGCTTTGTTAAATGAAGTATTTCTTGAGAAAGAGTACTTTGTTTTAGAACTTGGATGAAAGTATGTTGGGCTTGAAGTTTATGGTTTTAAATGGATGGTTAGTTGGTAATGTAGAAATATAATTACTAACCTAACATTTTCTATAGGAGGTTGGTTGGCATTTATGACTTGTATTAATTGTGACAAGAGATTGTGCAATTAATGCAAGTAGAAATTTGATTTTGACTTGAGAAAGCTTCTTCAAATGAATTTGAACCTTGGGCACACACATTGATTCATTTAGCTTGCTAAAAAGGAAGGAATTTATTAGTTCATGAAGTGAAATGAGGATAAGTATCCCTAGGCTTTCATTTATCTTAACAAGTGTGTTTTCAAACCTCCTCACTATTTTATGATATTTTGCAATTAATCTGTAGTTTTAAAATTAATCTTAAATCATTTCTTACTCACTTCTAATTAATTATGCGAATAGTACTAATTAACTTGCTCAAATATCAATCCTTGCGGAACGACACTTTTTCCTATACTACATTTTTAAATTTGACGACCCGTACGCTTACGGTAATGACCACAAAGTCGCGTTAAGTCAATGGCGCCGCCGCCGGGGATTGTGAAATGAGTCACTTTTCTAGTTGATTAGTCTAATTGTGTGTTAATTGCATTTGAGTACAAATTTCTTTTGGTGATTTTAGGCGTGTTGTTTCTAATTACTTCGAGTGTTAGAGATAGCATTACCTAAGTTGCTTTGTTTGTTTCTTTTGATAAGGTTGATACTTGTTGGATTGTTTTGAATTTGTAGGTCTTGGTGCCTACTGCATGCAAGGAGATCTGCAAGAATTTCTTGATTGGGAACCCAGACAACCAATCCCTCAAGTGCAACCCGGTCCACATAACAATATGGCTGACTACAATGATGAAGAAGATATATCAATGGAGGAATTTCTTGAGAGGGAGGAGTTCACTTACTCTTCTAGCATCCAGTACCCAGCTATCACTGCTAGAAATTTTGAAGTGAAACCGGTGATGCTCCAAATGCTTCAGATGAATGGTACATTCAAAGGTCTAAAAGGAGAAGACCCTGTTGAGCATCTCACTAAGTTCGTCTAACTATTTGATAACTTCAAGACTGCTGGAGTGTCTGATGATGCGTTGAGATTGCGCCTATTTCCTATGTCTTTGGAGGGAAAGGCGCTAGCTTGGCTCAATGCCCAGCCGGTTAATTCCATCACTACTTGGGATATACTGGCCACTAAGTTCAAAACAAGGTTTCTTCCTCTGGGTTTGAGGGCTATTCAAAGAAGAGAATTGCTAAATTTCAAGCAAGAGCCCGGTGAGACATTTTATGAGGCTTGGGAAAGATTCAAATATATGTGGAGAAATTGTCCCAGCCATGGTCAACAAAAGTTGATTCTGCTAGATGCTTTTCAGAAAGGGTTGAGTGAGGCCAACCAAGTGATGTTAAATACGGCTTCCAGAGGAGGAATAGGCAAGTTGAAGTGTTCTGAGCTATAGCAACTGTTTGAGGATATCGCTACCAATACTATGCAATTCAGAGGATCATCCAGTGGATATAATGACTTTGGTGCTTAGCTTGAGGTGATAAACAAGAGGTTTGACAGATTTGAAATAAAGTTTGACAATCATTTACCTAGAGGTGTTCATGCATTGCAAGCTCCCTTACACACTTGTAGCAGTTGTGGAGAGGATTATCGGGTAGAGGATTGTCCTTATACTCTTGAGTCAATTAACTACATGGGCAACCAAAACCGTTTCCCTCAAGGAAATCCTTATGGAAACACTTACAACCAAGGGTGGAGGAACCATCCTAACTTTTCATGAAAGAATGGGCCAAGTCTTAACCCATCACAAGGTGTTTCTTCTAGTAGACCCAATGCTCCACCCGGTTTTGGGCAACAACCACAACCACAACCCAAGCCCCTTGATGAATCAAAGATCGAAAAGATGTTCACCCAACTGATGGCTAACCAAGAAGTCGCAAATGCTAAGTCCTCCCTTCAGGATACTGTCATAAAAAATCTTGAAGTTCAAATGGGTCAACTTGCAGCCTAAATGAACATTCTAGCACGGCAAGGCTTGCCCAGTGATACCATCCCAAACCCCAAGAGAGATGGGAAAGAAGAGCTCAAGGCGATCACTTTGAGGAGTGGTAAACAGATTGAAGATACTCCTAGCTCTAGCAAAACACCTCCAAAAGCCCATGAGATACCTGTTGAAATGGGAGACATTGAAGAGGTTGGTAAAGAAGCGGTGAATGAAGAAGAAGATGAAAGTAAGAAAAGGAAGCAGGTAGAAGAAACTGTGGATGATGTACTGAGAGGGACAGATACAGCTCGGGATGGTCTTAACGACAAGAAGAGGAAAATTCATGTGTCACCACCCAAGTATGCACCTCCACCGCCGTTTCCTCAAAGGCTTAAGAAGAATGTGGAAGACAAGCAATTCCAATAGTTCATTGACATGTTCAAGCAATTGCATGTGAATATTCCTTTTGCCGAAGATCTGGAACAGATGCCGAAATACGCTAAATTTATGAAGGATGTGTTGACCAAAAAGAGGCGGTTCAATGAGTTTGAAACTGTGGCAGTAACTAAGAGCTTTACTGATGTGATTAAGCAAATTCCTCCTAAGTTGAAGGATCCCGGAAGCTTTTGTATCCCTTGCCACATTGGGGATAAGTTTTTGGGCAAATGACTATGTGATTTGGGTGCTAGTGTCAACCTAATGCCTCTCTCGATCTTTAACACTATGGGATTGGGAGAAGCTCGGCCTACAACCGCCACCCTTCAACTAGCTGACAGGAGTATTTCATACCCAAAGGGTATCATTGAGGACGTCTTGGTCAAGGTAGACAAGTTCATCTTTCCTGCTGACTTCATTGTCTTAGATTTTGAGGCAGACAAGGATATGCCTATGCTTTTAGGCAGACCATTCTTAACAACCGCAAGAACCTTGATTGATGTAGAAAAAGGAGAATTGACCTTGAGAGTCACTGATGAAGAGGTCACTTTCAACATGAATCAATTGATGCGAACTCCACTAGTACATGATGATTATTGCTACATAGATGTGATGAACCATGTGGTTCAAGAAGAATTTGATGTTTCTTGTGTAAAAGATCCAATTGCAGCTGCTTTAGTTGGGGTGAATTTGGAATAAGAGGATGTTAAGGAGTGTATGGCTATAATGAATGCATCATTCTCGTTTCCCAAGTCTAGATCATCATTTGAGACTCTAGATCTTACATCCACTGAAAGACCTAAGTTGCAACCTTCTTTGGAAGCACCACCGTCTCTTGAGTTGAAACCTTTACCATCTCACCTGCAATATGTCTATTTGGGGCCCAAAGAAACTCTTCCTGTTTTCATTGCCTCTGATTTAACATCTCAACAGGAGGAGCAACTGGTAAAAGTGCTAAAGGCTCACAAAAAGGCCATTGGGTGGACTATTGCTGATATTAAGGGTATTAGCCCTTCCATGTGTATGCATAAAATCTTTATTGAAGACAATCACAAGACTTTCATTGAGCACCAGAGACGGCTAAATCCCCATATGAAGGAGGTAGTGAAGAAAGAGATTCTTAAATGGCTAGATGCAGGTATCATTTATCTTATTTCTGATAGCTCATGGGTGAGCCCAGTTCAATGTGTGCCTAAAAAGGGTGGCATGACTGTAGTGGCTAACACCCAAAATGAGCTTATTCCCACTCAAAATCTATTGGATGAAGGGGTATGGGAGCCACAAGAAAATGCTAACAGCATGTGGAAGAATATGGCTACGAAGATTGAAATGGTTGCTAAAGCTACTTTAGGAGAATCAAAAGGTTTTGGACCACGAGATAAGGAGACTTGGTGGTGGGACAAGGATGTCCAAGAAAATGTGTGGAATAAAAAGAATTGTTTTAAGGCTATACACCTGTGTAATAATGCTAAAAATTGGGAAAAGTATCTCTTAGCTAAAAAGGAGACTAAGAAGGCAGTGAGTGAAGCTCATGCTAAAGCATACGAGGGGTTTTATAAGGAGTTAGGGACAAAGGATAGGGAACAAAAGATTTACAAGATCGCAAAGATTAAGGAGAGAAATTCGAGAGATTTGAATCAAGTAAGATGTAAAGGATTAAGAAGGTAAAGTTTTGATTACTGACGAAGATATTAAGAATATATGGGAGGCCTACTTTTCTAAGTTATTCA
The DNA here is from genome assembly GCA_037074515.1 of Mimosa bimucronata. Taxonomy (NCBI): domain Eukaryota; kingdom Viridiplantae; phylum Streptophyta; class Magnoliopsida; order Fabales; family Fabaceae; genus Mimosa; species Mimosa bimucronata. The sequence continues at coordinate 25,970,789 of CM073441.1, forward strand.
ATGATGGAGGTGATGGTCTATTTTGTGAGTTGGGGGATTTGACAATTAGTGAAGTTGAACTTAATAGGTCGTTTTATCGTATAATTCAAGTTTGGGAGGTTAGAGAAGCTTTTAAGAAAATGGAAAATGGTAAAGCAGTTGGACCTGATGATATACCGATTGAAGTTTGGAAATGTTTAGTGGAAGATGGTGTGTTATGGTTATCTGAACTGTTTAACGAGATTTTACGGTCCAAGAAGATGCCTGATGATTGGAGAAAAAGTACTTTAGTTCCGATTTATAAAAACAAATGTGATATATAAAATTGTGCAAATTATAGGGGAATTAAGCTTATGAGTCATACAATGAAACTATGGGAAAAGGTGATTGAGCATAGGTTAAGACTAGAAACTAGTATTTCTGAGAGACAGTTTGGGTTTATGCTAGGGAGATCCACAACAGAGGCGATATATCTACTAAGGGGGATAATCGAAAAGTATCGAAGTAGAAAAAGAGACTTACATATGGTTTTTATTGACCTAGAGAAGGCGTATGATCACGTGCCAAGAGATTTACTTTGGAAAGCCTTGGAAAAGAAAGGAATATGTTTTGCTTATATTAAAGTTATACAGGATATATATGATGGGGTGTTGACTAAGGTTAGAACGCCGGGAGGTGAGACAAAAGACTTCTCTATAAGAATTGGCCTACATCAGGGATCATCTTTGAGCCCATATTTGTTTAACTTAGTAGTAGATGCTCTAACTGAGACATAGAAGAGGAGGTCCCTAAGTGCATGCTTTTTGCTGATGATATAGTCCTTCTGGCCGAATCAAGAGAGGAGATTAATGATAAATTAGAGAAATGGAGAAACACGTTGGAATTGAAGGGTTTCCATTTAAGTAGGAGTAAGACAAAATATATACATTGTAATTTTGCAAATAGACAACTTAGAGGTGATTTGGAGGTTAAACTGGGAGAGCAAACAATCCCTTAAGTGACAAAATTTAAGTATTTGGGATCAATTATAAGACAAGATGGTGAGATTGATGACGATGTCAATCATATAATTCAAGCTAGGACGTATAAGTGGAGGAAAGCTATTGGAGTTCTCTGAGAAAGAAAAGTACCCCATAAGGTAAAAGAGAAGTTTTATCGCATTGCTATAAGACCAGCAGTATTATATGGTAGTGAATGTTGGGCTTTGAAGAGTCAACATGAACATAAAATGGGGTAGCTGAAATGAGGATGTTGAGATGGATGTGTGGTCACACAAGAAAGGATAAGATTCGGAATGATCATATAGGCGAGCGAGTTGGAGTGGCACCTATCAGTGAGAAAATGGTAGAAAATCGTTTGAAGTGGTTTGGACATGTACAAAGAAGGCCATTAGATGCGCCAGTAAGGAGGGTGTAGATCAAACAGTCTGGAAGAGGGAGACCGAGGCTTACACTCAGTGAAGTTGTACAGCGAGATCTTTTAGTAAATAATATATCTACAGATTTGGTTACCGATAGAGCACAATGGCGTCGTGCGATCCATGTAGCCGACACCACTTAGTGGGATAAGGCTTGGTTGTTATTGTTGACTTTCTTAAAATTGATGTTGGGATGAAAATCAATAATTGGAACTCATCTTATGTTTGAAAAACCTTCTAAAAAAATTCAATTTATATTGAAAAAATATAATAAGGCTTAATTATGAAGAAAAACTAAAAATTAATAGTAAAAAAAGTTTTTCAACTTTAAAATGTCTATTATTTATTAAAAAGCTCGAGACATAATCTCAAACCTCATTTTTCTATCTTAATAGATGGTTGATTTAAACAATCACTTTTCATGAGTAAAACACAATGCAAACGGCCGACCACACGATAAGTAGAGATTCTTAATATTAGTTTTTGAAATAATAAAAAATAAGATCACATCTGAAAACAATATTTAATTTGACTTTTTTTTACATGTAGTATTTAATTTGACTTTGTTTTTGTTTTTTGCCCGAAATTTAATTTGACTTGTTGCATGCTAACATTCGTGTCAGATCAGAAGCATAGACAAATTAAAACTGAGATGTGATATTTAACAACCGAAAATCAATTAAGAAATATCGAGAAGGGTGAGTCATGATATGATATTAGTATCCCTTAACTCTTTAGGTCCCAATCATCATTTCCATGTGTTAATTTTTTGTCTACTGTCTCATCATAAATATAATACCTATTTACTTAACTTGATTTAAATTAAGGATATTAGTTAAGATAGTTAAAATCATATGATTTCACTAAAACACCAAACATTTACCTTTATCTACATCTTCCCTCTCTTGCTTATTTGCTTTTGAAGGATTTTTATTAAGATAATTGGAGAAAATTTGTAAGAAATTAAAAAGAAGTCTTATATTTAAAACTAAATTAGTATATAAATTACCAAATAGCGTGGACCTACATAGTCCGCAGTACATTAGTTTCAAGGGTTAATATAACTTTTGGTCCCTGAACTTTCACTCAATTTTGGTTTTGGTCCCTGAACTTTAAAATTTTTTGTTTTAGTCCCTGAACTTTCGGTCAATTTTGGTTTTGGTCCCTGAACTTTGGGCCAATTTTGGTCTTTGTCCCTGAACTTTCAGTAATTTTGGTTTTGGTCCCTCAACTTAAATTTTTTTTTTTGAAGTTTTTTTTAAATTGAGGGACCAAAACCAAAATTATTGAAAGTTCAGGGACCAAAACCAAAATTGACCCAAAGTTCAGGGATCAAAACCAAAAATTTCAATGTTCAGGGACCAAAACCAAAATTGACCGAAAGTTCACGGACCAAAACAAAAAATTTTAAAGTTCAGAGACCAAAACCAAAATTGAGTGAAAGTTCAAGGACCAAAAGTTATATTAACCCTTAGTTTCAATATAAGGAATGAGTTAGATGGGCATAGCTGATTGATTAAATTTGATTTGACATCAATGTATATTTTTTCCAAAAAAAAATCCACCATGCATAAATCATGGATATTATATACAAGATAACAATCAATCCAATTAAAATAATTAAAGGATTAATACCATTTTGGTATTTTAATTTTAATTTGATTTTCTAAGTTTTTTAAAGTTAAGGGACTAATGGTTATAAAAGGTTTAAAGTTGAAGGACCAAAACCACCAAATTTAAAATGGGAAAATCACAATGAGGTCCCACATAAAGCATTTAATCACAACCAGGTCCCAAACAATCATCAAATTACATTGAAGTCCCAAGGGACCTAGGTGTAATTAAATTGAGTTGTCAATACCAGCCCATTGAGTTGTTACTATGCCCAAAATAGTTGTCAATGGGTTGTCAATTCAATGTTGTCAATACCAGCCGTGTGAGTTGTCAATGCACACAAAAAGAGTTGTCAATCGCAGCTCAATGAGTTGTCAATACCAGCTGTTTTGTGTGCACTGACAACTCACACGGCTGGTATTGACAACTCCCATTTAATTACACCAAAGTCCCTTGGGACTTCAATGTAATTTGATGATTGTTTGGGACCTGGTTGTGATTAAATGCCTTATGAGGGACCTCATTGTGATTTTCCCAATTTAAAATTCAAGGATTAAAACCAAAATTAAGTGAAAGTATAAGGACCAAAACCATCAATTTTAAAGTCCAGAGAACAAAACCAAAATCGAATGAAAGTTCAAGAACCAAAAACTCATAATTAAATGATAAATATTGTGTATTTTAATGCAATATTATTGTGGGTTTATTTTGTCTTCTTGTAAAATATAAAAAACATTGAGTTAATTGATTGGTGTTTGAAGAACTATTTATGTATTGTGCATGAAATCCATACAATGGACCATGGATTGAAACCTCAAATTAAAAATAAATCGAAAGCTTGGAAAAAATATGAAAGTTAATGTGCAGCATATTGTCATGTCGGTATAATCAAGTTTGGAGCAATAAAGTATAATTTCATGAAGAGTTAAAAAATGGAGATTTTCAATTAAAAAAAATGGAGATTCAATTTTGAATGGGGCAAATTGTGAGGTGTTTGCAAAAGATGGCATTTCTCTTGTTTTGTTTGTTGGCACAAAGTTCTATGCTATATATTTTTTTGAGGTTAGGTTTGTATACAACAACAATAATAAATCTTCATCTTATCTCATTAGGTAGGGTCGGCGATATAGATTATACGATGCTATTGTATTATATCAATACCAAAATTTATGAATAATTTGTTAAGTAAAATGTTATGTTTAATAACTTTATTGAGGATCCTTTTCTGTCTTCCTCTCCCCTTTTCAGTGCCTACGTTTCATAGCCGATCCCAATAACATAGTCAGATAGATAAAGACGAAGGGTTGTATTTTGTCCTCCACAACCTGTATAAAACTTGATTGAATGTCTTATGAACTTATATGTATGTTCCCAAAAAAACTGTATGTAGTATGTACTATGACAAGAGGTGTGAAAAAGTGGTGACTGGTTGGGGAAAAAAAAAAAAGAAAAAGAAAACGTGGTGACTGAGTGGCCCAATTATAAGGGATTGGCCCAACTAAAACGATTGTATGCAGAGCTTGACCCATATGCCCTTTCACATGTTTCCAATCCAATTTATTTTTGAGCTCGTTGGGAATGGCCCATTTAATTCCAATTCGAAATAACTTTACAATAAAGTAAATTTCAAGTTTCCAGTTTCTCACATTTTAATGTGTACATCAAACAAATTTGATTCCAAATTTTCAATCGAAACATATATTCGCCTAGCAGAAAAAAGAGTTTGTCCCTTGAATTGAGCGGGGTCATACCCCTTATCCAGCTCTAAATTGGACCCAAAAAGGGAATATAAAAGATACACTCGGTTGAGTCATTGTTACTAATTGGAAGTTTGAATGTTCAATTACATCCATAATTTTTCCTTACACATTAATTCAAGATGAAACATAATTTTGGGCCGGTAAAATACTGATCCACATGACCTATTCTTGTTCATTTAATAACCACTAACCAGCCACTTGTCCATGGACCCTCTCCTTGCTCTTAGTAATGACCAAAAACATCACTCGAAACAGCACAATCATTCCGAACAAAATGACAAGATCAACCCACTTAGAATGGCCCATTTCAACTTGCCATGTGGTTCTCAAAATTTCCCTACCACTCACAATTCTGCTTCTACTTCTTCCTCCATCTTCTTCATCACCAAACACGAATGTTAGACCTTCAAATTCATTCTTGAACAACCCTTGAAATGCATACTTGTGGAATGAAACATAATACAAAGGGTATCTCCAAACAATCTTTGGAAGATCATGTGGCAATCTATAGAATCCACCAATTAAGATCATGATCCCTTGAAATCCACCAACAATGATCATCCCCATTATGAAATTGGGGAAGATACTTCCAACCACCAGCATTAAGCTCTCAATAGACAAGATAGTGGCAAATACCACAGAAACTGAATACAGAAAATGTCCAAATCCTTTGTGTAGACCAGAAAGATAGTAAACTATAAGAGTAGGTATCACAGACATCAGTAGCATGTAGGGTATAGCAGATAATGTGTTGCCAATCAGAAAAGCAGTCACACCATAGTGTCCATTCAATCTCTCTCGTTTAAAGACCTAACTTGATAAAAAAGAAGCTTTTTTAATGATAAAAAGAGTACAAATAGCTTATGAGTAGTAAAATCAACACCAAATCTTAATACTCATTCCAGTCCTAAATATAAGATCATTTTGATTTTTTTTGTGGAAGTTAACGAAGCAAATTAAACCACTAAATTATAATATATGTCACATGTAATTAGATTATAGGTTAGTTTATAATTAGAATAAATTAGTTTTGAGGAAAAAAGATAACTATAGATAATTTAAAGTGATTAATTTTGTATCACTAATTTCTCCTAAAAAAGTTAAAGTGATTTTATAATTATGACCGAAGGGAGGGAGTACAAAAATTTAAAACATATCACCAAAATAAAAAAACAAAAACTCAAAACTAAAAGTTTATGTGTCCTTCCACTTTCATTTACATATAAATAGATGTATATCATATTAATACAACTTTATACGATCTGCGATCCTGCCATTATGTTTACAGTGTGGGTTATGTCACAAGAAGCCCCACTTCGAAAAAGCATTTAATTTGTGGGTGTGTGCAAGTAAAAGTCCCATATTGCTTATTCTTCAAGAGAGTTCAAGTGATTGTCATCTATATATAGGTAGTGCCAGGTCCTAGTGTAGTGCCCAATAAAAGTTACTTCATCTACTCTTCTCTACCAACTTTTATATTTATATTTTTATTGTTTTATTCACGTACTTCTTAAAGAAATGATTTATTTATTTATTTATTTATTTTTATTTTTTGGACCTTGAAAGGAAGGATTTATTCGAACTTGGGAAATTGCCACATTTTTATGCATATGCTCGAAGGACACAAGGAGAGGAATGTTATACCTTCATTTCTTCCAAAAGTGGAGGCATTCCACCAATGAGGGTTATGAAAGAAAGAACTGAAATAAAGAAAGCAAGTAGCGAACCTCTAGCCTGCAACATTATTTCATTATTGGATGATACTAATTAATTCATTCATTGATCAAAATCTGTCTTACTTTATAGAACATCGTACCTGAATAGATCCCATACTCAAACCAATATCATAGTAGATAGTTCCTAGACTTAGAGCTATTGTAGCATATACAGTTAGGCGTAGCCAGAAATTGCTCACATCACGAAACATATGAAGGAAAGATCTTCTTGTAATAATGAGGCACTGTGTAATGTATCCAGCATTAACTCTCTTCTTCTTCTCTATTGCATCAGAATTCTGCAGTTATGCAAAGGTTAGTTTTTGTAGTATCAATGTCATTGGTTCTTGAGTTTTAGTATACTTGTACTATTCTCTTCTAGCCCTATGTATAAAGACAAAGAAAGAAGATTTTTTTATCTTATTTACAAGTCATATAACTAAATTTTGCATATGAATATACAGTTTTACCCTTCATTTATTATTGTGCATACTTTATTCTAATAGATATAGTGTATACTCCCTCCAGTCCTATTTATAAGAGCCCAACCGCTAAAATACGTTTTTTAAAAAAACATGTAAAAGTAATTGAATGTGTCTAAAATATACACATTTTTCCAATATTGCCCTTATTTATGATGAATCTATTAAAAGAGAGAAATATATGAGCATTAATAAATATGAAAGAGAATTAAGGAGCAAACTAGGAAAAAATGCATTAAATGATAAAATGATGCAAGATAAGCTCTTATATTTTGAACCAAATCAGTTCAAATTTTGAACTCTTATAGGCCCTGTTTGGTATGATGGAAATGAGGCCATAGATATGGAAATGGAATTGAATTCCATGTGATTGGGTTGTTTGGTACAATTCTGAGGCCTTAGAATTGGACTCCATATGGAATCCAAGTTGGGTCAATTCCATGAGTTGGCTTCCATCTCACAACCTCAGTTTTCTGATTCCACCCCCCATTTCTCCATCCTATCCTTTTGCAGTTTTGCCTAGTCACCTTCTTAGCACTACGGACCACCCCCAAACCCGCCACCAACAATCTTCTTCTCCACCGCCACAGCCTCGAAACCCACCTCCGAAGACCACAAGATCCACCACCTGCGACATCGAAACCCACAGTTAGTGACCTTCTTCACCACCACCGGTGACTCATCTTCTCCCCCTACCTTTATTCGGCTTCACCACTTTGTAGATCGACTGCAGCCTGCTTCAGCAAGATGCACGACCAGCGACAATGCACTCCAAATAGATGGAGGAGAAGCTGGTCGCCAACACCGTGGTAGTGGTCGAGGCCAAAAAGTTTGCGGGCACCAAGCAAGATCTGAAATTTTTCAATGGTGGTTGACGCATCTCTCCTCTTTTTGCCATGCTAATTTATGCTTGACTTTTAAATATATGAAATCTTGCCTAATCTTACCTGAAAAATTGAATCTTGCCTCTGAAAGTAAACTGTGCAAAATCGAAGGAGTAAGGAGGAAGGAGGTGAAGCTGTTACCAGAAAAAATTGAATATTGTCTAGTGGTTTGTGCTTAACCGTAAATCTGTAATATTGCCTAAAAAATGGTGGTTTGATGGGAGAACAAAAGTTGCAGGTTTGGCTAGTTCAAAGGAGGAAGGAAGCTACTTTTTTTCGCCAGAAAATGAGGAATGGAACTTTGGGAAGTAATTTTTTAATAAAAAAATAGAAGGATATTTTGGTCATTTCATATGAAAATTATATCTCATTTCTATGACATACCAAACACACTTTTACACCTTATATCCATTTTCATATCCATTTCCATTTCCATATCTATATCCATTTTCATATCCATTAAAATCAATTCCAATGTACCAAACGGACCCATAAATATAAATAGGAGCGGAGGGAATATTAAATAGACGTAAAATTAGAAATTTATTAAATTTTATGACATAACTAATGAGGTTTAGCATCTTTTTTGGTTCCCGTGAAACCTGAAGGTAGTTACTTAATAAATAGGACCATGTTAGCGTAATTTTCTTGGCAGGGAGTGCGTAACAGTACTGAACTTACACTGTCAATTATTTCTTCCACTTGTTTCTGAGTTTCGTTCCCAAATTTTGAGGTCATATAGGACTTTACGAGGATATTAATTGCTTCTTCTGTATTTACTCCGTTATCAAAGCCTTCTTCTGCATCCTGGAAACAGAAAACTTTGAGGGTAAGAATAACACTGAAGTGTTCCAGATTTCATTGTAAATTCTTTATGCAAGACAGAGAAATTATTAGGCTATTAGCTTATACCTGCTCAAAATCTTTGTTTATGATCCTTAAGAAATGATCAGAAGGATTGTACAGACTCGGGCAAGGAAAACCATTTGAAGCAAAAAACTATAGAGTCAAACAAAAGAAGTTTTGTTGTCAGCTGCATATCAGTTCTTTACTTTTGTGTGTGTTATATTTTAAAATTAGGTAAAATCATTGAAGTCTCAACGAAGGAATGCAATAACTCGGATCCCACAAAAAGTGAGCAGCACCAACATTTTGTCATCTTCTATACCATAATTTGTTATTGCATATTTGCTTACTATTCACCGTTAGGGGTGATCATGGGCAGGATTGGGTAGGGTATGACCCCTGCGCGATGCCCTGCCTGAAAGATGAGTGGGTTGCATTTTGCGGCTCACCACCTACACTACCCAATAGAAGCCCATACCATTTCAGGTTATGCAGGGCTAGGGCGGGCACTCATACCTAAGTGATGATTCCTTGCATTAGTAGAAACCTATAAAAACCCCTGCCCGAAAGATGAGTGAGCTGTGTTTTACAGCCTATCACCAATCCTACCCAATAGAAGCCCATACTATTTCGGGGCGGGCAGGGCTAAGATGGACACTCATGCCCTAGTGATGATTCCTTGCAGTAGTATAAGCCTATAAGGTATATATTATGCTATATATATATATTAAAATATTATAATTATAATAACATGCAATATATAATATTATAACAATATAAAATATAATATTATAAGGTTATATTTTTTTGATGTAGTAATTTTTTTTACCTGATTCTTTGCTGTAGTATAAGCCTTTATTATAAGGTCTATATATTATGCTATGTATATATAAATATTATAATTATAATAACATGTAATATACAATATTATAACAATATAAAATATATAATATATAACATAGTTTGCGGGCAGGGCAGTATACCCTACCTGATGTGCCACTCTACTCACAAACATGTCTGGTCCAAATATGCCCATTTTTTATTGGGCCTCCTTTTTTGGGCCGGACATTTTTTGTCTGCGCAAGGGCGGGCAGTCCGGGCGGCCGGGCCACATGTAAACCCATGTTCACCTATCACTTGTTGTAGCAGTTTTTGTTGACTACATTCCTTCTTTAAAACCTCATAATAATTTTCTTGGGAAACAATAAATGATGTAAATAAGGATATATGTACTTTAATGTCTAACCTCAGTTGCAGCAGAAGCAGGGCCAAAATATATAGTTTCCCCAGAAGACAGTAGACAAAGATTGTGGAAAAGCTGAAAAACTTCACTCCTAGGCTGATGTATAGCTGCAACAATTGTTCTTCGAATGCCATCTCTTAGATTTAGACTAGCGATTCTGCTCATGACATAATAAGAAGCTGCACTATCAAGTCCACTAGTTGGTTCATCAAGGAATAGAAGTCTGGGACGTGTTAGAATCTCAATGCAAATGCTAAGTCTTCTCTTTTGTCCACTGCTAAGTCCTTTTGAAGCCCAACCTCCAATTCTTGTGTTAATGGCATCTTGGAGACCCATTTCTCTGAGTGTAGAATCTGCTCTCTCTTTCTTCTCTTTTATGGACATTGAATCTGGAAGTTGAAGCTGGCATGAGTAGTATAAAGCTTCTCTGGCAGTTAAAGTTGATAAGAGAGCATCATCTTGAGTGACATATGCCTGTGATTCAGTTTCCCATGTTAATGAAACTGTTCTTTTTCTTAGTGAAAGTATTTTGGAGATATATATATATATATAGGTTTTGGAATTTAATTTCTCTTACAGATGTTCCATAAGCTAGTGCTTGTTTGTGGCCGTTGATAAGAATCTTGCCTGTTTGCTTTGTATTTGGACCCAATCTTCCTGTAATTCATTAGAAGCATGCATGCATGTGTAAGCTACGTAAATTGGCTCTAGTCATTAGTGAAACCAACAATTGACAACTTTAATTATTTTTGTAATTTTCTTGGTGTCCACTTGTTATGTCATTCTTACTGGGTTTAAGTTTATTTACTTGAACCATTTGTTACTCATGATCATGCATGAAGGGTGCTCACACTCATCAAAGACTAATAGTTTTACAACAGATAGACCCAAGTATGAGAGTTGATGCTTTTTCCTATCAGTTACACAATCCCCAATGGCCCCTTTCCATATAATGTAATTGTTTTCCAATGGTAAACAAAGGTTTAGTGAAGAAACAGAACAATTCTTCATTTTTGTCTGAAAAAAAAAATTTCTTCACCGGTTGTGACATTATCTGGTGTAGAAATGTCATTTTCTTTCTTGAAATAGAAAGTCCTATACTTTTCACACCAGTTCTGTTTACATAGTGTTAGTATAATTAAGAAATATTTAAGAATTAGGAAATATTTAATTTTGAATTATATTAAAATTCCTATCAATTAGGAATATTAGTTTAAATATTATTTTAGGTAATTGTTCTAGATTATTCTCTCCTCTTGTATAAATATATGATTAAGTCTATGAATAAAGTTGAACCATTTTGAGAATATTTTTTCCTATCTTTCCAACATGGTAACAGAGCGAATTAGGGTCCCAAAAATTTCGTTGCCTTCTCTGTGCTTCACCATTTCCATTAATAGTGAGAGAGAGAGAGAGAGCATTGTTTCAATCTTAGGGTTTTCAAATTTTCTTCTGTCTCCGTTCATTGCACTGTTCGGTATTGTTCATTGTCGATACTGTTCATCGTCATTATTTGGGCACTGTGCATCATCACTGTTTTTTGGGTGTTTATATTGGCTATTTACATATCTGTGGTTTCAGATCTGGGTGTTTATTTTGTTTCTTTGAATTTCTGCTCTTAAAATATTCAGTTATGGAGTTTGGTTTTTTCGTTGTGAAGGTCTTGTTTTCGTTTGTTGCGGCCGTGGTTTGAATTAGACCTCATGGTGTGGCTACTAATTTTCTTGGTTTGAATATCATTTGTGACATTTGGTTTAGTTTTCGTATTTTGGAGTTCTCATCTTATTTCCGACAAATCATAGTAGTGATTGTGTTCGGGTTTGGTTTTCTTGGGTTTCCGGCGAGTTCTGGTGCTATGGAGTTTGTATTTTGGTGCATATGTGGTGTGAATTGGGTTGCTCTTTGTTGAGCCGCTTTGGGATTTAGATTTCAGATCTGGTCGTTGCGTCAGGTGCACATGGTTTTGTGGGGGAGTGTGAAAGTTTTTCTTTGTTACAGGTTGATTATCTTTGTAACAAGTTGAGCATGATTAACATCTATGCTCCAACTTGAAGAGGAGTGTTAGTATAATTAAGAAATATTTAAGAATTAGGAAATATTTAATTTGGAATTATATTAGAATCCCTATCAATTAGGGATATTAGTTTAGATATTATTTTAGATAATTGTTCTAGATTATTCTCTACTCTAGTATAAATATATGATTAAGTTCATGAATAAAGTTGAACCCTTTTGAGTTTATTTTTTCCAATCTTTCCGAGACATAGGTTGGAAAGCCGTTGTGAAAAGGCCATTTCTGCATCTCTACCAGAAAATACCTAACACACACAAGATAGATAAATGTGTGTGCACGCGGGCATGCCAAGAATTATGCTATAGTATCATAGAACATGAAGTGGATATAAAACAAAAACTGTATTACCCATGCTTTGAGGTTCAAATACATATATAGATGCATAAGAGAAGTGGAACCTGCTAAAGCATCAAGGAGGGTGGTTTTGCCACTGCCTGAAGGACCCATTATGGCCAAGAGCTGTCCTGGTTTGGCAAAACCAGTGAGACCCTTCAATATTGGTTTCCTTTTCTTTCCATTCCCAGAAACAGTCACCCACAAGTCCTCCCATGTCATGAAAATTATTCCCTCATCTCTCCCATCAAGTCCTTTGCTGCTGTAGTTTTCTTCCGTGGCCTTCACCACTAGTAAGTTATCAATTGATACATTTGTTTGCAGGTTTTCATCTCCACACATATTATTATTTGGTGCAACTGTTGGTGGATGAAGAAAGGAAGTCATTTAATATAGTTCCTGGTTTAAAGGAATAAGTTGGTTTGGTTGAGAGTCACAAATATATATAGTATGAAGATGGAGAAATAGTATTTAGGTGAGTTGCAAAGAATATATTACTCACAGATATTTAGCCTACTTATATATAACTGGCTCCTCCTGTCATTACTCACAGTATTTAGTGTCTATTTAGTACGAGGGATTTGAAGACGGGTGGGCAGGGGATGGAAATGGAAAATTTTTGTGAGTTTGAATTTTTAAAAAATTGAAGAAGTGGGGTTATAATATTTTAAGAAATATAATATATAAAATAAAAGAGTAACAAATATTAATTAAGAACTTTTAACTTTATTTCTCAATTTTTTGTAAATTCAGGTCAAAAATTTTTTTCCTTTACCCATTTTCCCTCCTCTACCATCCTCTCGTACCAAACAGGCCCTTAATTCCTATATTTATTACTCCCTCTTAATGTGCTTAACATAGAACTTTAGTTAGGGGTTAAATTTGGCCCCAAATATAATGCTCCATCTAGTTATTAATATATGACTAATTTGGAGAGTTAATATCGACTCTATAATGTATGACCTGTTTCTAATTTTTGTTTATTCTTTTCTGAAATATCTTCATTGATGCTCCTTCAACAATAATCAAGTAAGAAAGGGGAAGAAGTTCAGGAATATGATTAGGGTGTTTTAGAATAAACATGATGTATTAAGTATCTTAACTAACATACTTAACATAATTAAATTAGATAAATAGGTCATATATTGAGAACTAAAGAATTATTATATTTCACTCACCTTGCTTCCCAAATTTATTATTTCCCCCAAATTGTTCAAATTCATTGCATAAGTTAATAGGGGTTTTAAGGGGAAATCATGGTATTTTAAGAAAACCAACTCATATACAAATTAGTCACCGAAGTGAGTAATTTTTCCCAATACTTACCCTATAGTTAGATTTTAGTATTAAGATAAAATTTAATAAGCCATATATTTACTAAAGAAGACGGCACAACAGTGTGAGGTTGATGAAAGCCAAGAAAAGAGTATGCAATTACAAGATAAAGTTAGGATAGTCTTAAAAAAAGAATGGAGGATGTGAAATTAGTTAAAGTTTATGACTTGATAATGTTTGTAATGTACGCCTCAAAACAAGGGAAATTGGACACAAAGTTCCTTGTTATGATTTGCTGGTAGATACTTAATCGGCTCATTAAAAAAATTAGTACATGTATCTTGTTCTTTACGAAGACCTGCAAGCAAACTTGGAAGAAGGGGATAAATCATCAATGCGATTTAATTTTGACGGAGAGCTCAGCAATTAGTTCTACACTTCTACTATTATATTTATTAATTTCCCATGTATACCTTTTGTCGGAGGATTATCCCACATTTTGAGTATTTTTTAATGCCTCTAACTTGATCACATGTTATTTTATTGTACTCCATTTAAGTCTTTAATATAATATAAGAACCCAAAATTTGAATCATTTTAATCCTTTTTCATAAAAGCTCATCAAGAGTAGTTGTCTAAATTTTTAATGCATATTTACCATTTTTTTTCTCTAATTAATTATGTTCTCTCTTTTCATCTTTTTCCAATACTACATTATCTTCATACTTCTTATTATTGCTCTTATTCTTTCTCTTACTTGCCCCCTTATTAGTAAGGACATGATTTGAAAAAAAATATTTCTTTTATACTTATTACTTTTAATTAATTTTAATTGTTTATTTAAACCGCGTAATTTAGTTGTTTAGCTCTTATAATAATGATAAAAAACCGTAATTAGCTGATGGTAGCTTTGGATGAAAATAGGTAGGGGTGTCTATTTTCAAGACGGAGACCAAGACACCCCATCCTAGTCCCGTCTTGAAAAATAATGCGTCACGGATATGGTGTCGGTCTAGGCGCAGGATTGGGACAGGAATCAGAAGGAACCAAGATATGATGGTATTATTTAAAAAAAAAATCAAGCTCTCCCTTTTAAGCCATCATTTATAAAGACTAACAAGACCATAATATTAATTAAGAAAATATTTTTGTTGAATCTTCATAACTATACAAAATTGATCTAGAATCAAGATAATTAACGTTATAAAAGTTAGCCAACAAATACAATTGACACAACAATTAATATGGAAAAATTTCTCATTCAGTATGAGTTAGAATACATGAAGAATATGATGTTAAAAAAAAAACAAATCATATTAGAACACTCGGGACTGGGATTGGGATCCTAAGGTGAGATCCCTGTCTTGGGTTGACCAAGAAATTTTAGTCCCAACATGTCTAAGATGACCGGGGCTGGGTCACTTTAGACATCCCTTAAAATATGCTAGACATTTATCAAGGATCTACGATACAACATATTTTAAACTTAACCTTACAAATTTAGCAAATAGGTTATGTTTACATTTAGACCTTACAAACTTAATTTTACAAGGATTAACTTACAAGTCTATATAGGACCTATTTATCTTTTTTATTTAATTAACTTATTTTTATAAGGCCTAACTTATAAGTCTACATGTCCCACCTATTTATATTTTTTGTTATATAATTATGATATACACCTATATACGATATTATCCACATCTTTTTATAATTTATGATAAATTGTCCTATCCTTACCGTATTATGAATGAACTTTTTGTATTTTATTGTTGATTAAATTAGATTTAAACTTTAGCCTGGTCTAGTTTATTTGCACCCTTAATGATTCTTAGTGTGAGATTAAAGTACTTCAATCATGTTAACCCCTATTATTAAAAACTGGTTGTATTACTGTTAACCATTAGAAATTTAGCGTATTTCACTTAATTTTCACATGTTAATGCTCACACTTGATAATGTCCTTAATTGAGAGGATAACTTGTGAAATTTGTGTGAACTCTTCCTAGCAAATTATTGAAGGAAAGTAATGGAATTCCTCTATATTTTCTAGAGGAGAGATCCAGGAAGAAGAGGGGCTCAAAAGAAGACTAAATGGATGCACCAAGGCAAGTCAAAAACAGAGGAACCCCTCTGTATGGTGTACCGTGACACATAAACATGCGTGCCAATTGGCACTCTCTGTATGGTGTGCTGCAGCACACAAACATGTGTGCCGCGGCACACGCACTACATTACAGTTACGTGTTTTAGTCCTAAAACACAAAAATTTGAAGTATAAGCTAGGGTTTTGGTCAAAAATGAAGGGAAAAACGCAATTGGGTGAGTTTGGGAGCTGAGAAACACTTGGAGAGAGAGCTTGAAGGAAGATTTGGAGCTTGAGATCAAGATTGAAGGCTTGGGGAAGAGGATTTGCTTGGAGCTTCTCAAGAGTTCTTTGTATCTCCTTTCCTTTCTTCTTATTTGTTTTCCATTCCTTTGAGTTGTTTTTGTTGTTGAGCATGTATTGGAACTTGAATCTTGAGATTTCTTTGTTCATGTGTATCTAAACTTCCTATTCTAAGTTTATTTAGAAGCTTTGTATGGATTGATGCTTGAACCATTTTTCTCTTTTGATGATTAATGAGTATGATGTGTGAATTTAACTTGTACTTCATTTTTTCTAAGTGGTGGCCAACATTTAGTTTGTTAGTATGATTAGTGGCTTGAGAGAGCATTATGTAAGCATAGAACTAGGTTGAATTCAAACTTTTTTTGAAAATTCCAAGTTGGGATTGAGAGTTTGTTAATGAAATAGAGATATTCATTAACCAAATTTTGTACAATTGGAGTGGAATGTTTATAAAGACTAATTGACGTAATGTGTAGTAAGAAATTATACATATTAGTGTTAGTTAAGGTTTGTGTAAGCTTGGGAGAGTTATTCAAATGCTTAAGACTTCAAACATCAACTTAATATTCATTAATTGTCATTAGAGGAGGGGTAGTTGAGCATCATGAAGTACAAAATGGATAAATAAATCTACCTTTTTCGTCCCATTGTGTTGAATTTACTTAAAGTACTTTGCTTTACAACTTGCCATTTCTTTTTAATCAATCATATTTTATAAAATCACGTGCCTTTTGCCCATTACTAATTTGGATTAAAATGAAATTGATGAAGCTTATAACATAATACTAGTGGAACGACGACCCTCTCTTAACATATACTATTAAACTTGACCCGTACGCTTGCGGTTGCAATTTATGGCGAACAATTACAATTGATTTATCTTATGTTTTCTATAAGCAACAACAGTTTTTATTTCATAAATCACATGTCAATACAACATCATGATATATTTTCTCAAATGCACCCAACATGTGAAAGTATTTTATAGTATATCCAACACTCTATGTTGTTTTTCAGTATGCTCAACATTCTAAAGTATTTTTATTATAACTCGGTGTTTATTGCATCACAAAAATATTTTAAGGTTATGGATGCATCTTAAAAAAAGTACATCATGGAAATATATACTCCAATGGTAAATTTAAATGTTTGATGCACATAAAAAATAATTCAAGGTGTTGTATGTATCACAAATTATTTTAGGATATTAGATGAACATGATAAAATATTTTAGGATACTGGCTACACCTGAACCTTATTATAGTCATGCTTAACATGGGAGCGAAAGGGAGCATTATTTTTCTTTACTTTACTCTTGAATTTTTAAATGTCAAATAATAATTCTTTTTTCTTTGAAAAACTCTTCCACTAAAAACTATTCTAATTGGGTTCATAAAATTTTCAACTCACCTATGTGAGTTTTAATCTTTGAGACTTGATTGTGATTAAATTTTTTTTCCTAACGAAACTTGGTTGTAATTTTTTCTAATTTTTTTATTGAGAAATTATCCCTAAATTTCAAGGTTCTAGAATTTCTCACTTGCATGTAATGAGATACATTTTTTTTAATTTGTCAATTAAGCACACCTTCTTTTTATGATATCCAGTATGGGTTGAAGTTCTTAATTAACATTTTCAGACGATCTCAAAATGTTCTTCTTCTTTTGAAAATGTTGGTATTCTTCTTATTTAGTCCCAAAGCGTCAAATGCTCTTGGCATTATTTTATCGTAAAACATTAAGTAAAATACTAAAATGTGGTAAAAAAATTATTTTTAGGGGAAATAAATTATAGGTCTTATATATGGATACTTAATTAAAATGAGATCCTAAGAAATTTCGAAATTAAACTGAAGTCCTTATCCGAATGTTGTTAACGGTAGGGCAAAAGTTGTTATCGTCAAAACCAAAAGTAGTTATCGTCCGGTCAAAAGTTATTAGTGATCAAGGTTTTTTTATTACAACTTTTTGTCTCCATGTTAACAACTTTTGGCTTGACAATAACAATTTGTGGTATGACGATCACAATTTCAGAACTCTTAATCAGTAATAACTTTTGACCTTACGATAACAACTTTTGACAAGGTGATAACAACTTCATGGAACCTCAGATGAATTGTGCAATTTCTTGAGACTTCATCTTAATTAAGTTCTTTTCATGGGACCTATAATTAATTTTCCTTTATTTTTATTTACTCTAACATTATTTTACTGAATAAACTCGAATCAAAGGTATTTTACTTACAAGTAATATAGTTAGTCCAATTTGCAATTATACATGACATAATCTCATTTTCGTCCTATATACTTGCACCATCGTTCTTATGAGATTTCACACATAGCAACTCATTAGTCATCACTTGATTCATGAAGAACAATCGCCAACTAAATACACCATTGCTTCATTTCATTATCAACGTTTTAAAATATTTTGAATATTCTCCCACTAACAATGTTTCTGATTTCTTTATAAGAATTAAGATATTTGTTTGGTGGCTCTAATTTTATTGATAAACACAAAACAATTATATGAAGCTAATAATAAGGGACGGATGGAATAATTATTTTTTTTATACAAAAATATTAAGATGAGTTGTTCGACTAGAACTCAAGGTAGAGCAGGGAATACATGTCAGAACCCACGGACCAACCTATAACAAGTGAAAAAAGTATGGGTTGGGACTTGGGATAAGAAAAATGGAGTCTATCATATTAAAACGAGTCTTTCTGGTTTGAACCCGCCAAACTTGAATCTTGAAGGACTAACATGTCAACCCTTGGGCTTGCCTGTTTTTAAAAATAATTTAAAAAGAATATATATGTTTTATTTTGTTTTACTATTTATGGCAAATTTACTAGTGCAAAGAAATATGCTCAAGCTCAACATAATCTACAATATTGACTGATTGTTTATCATGACATTGGATTTGGATTTTAGATTTGGTTTCTAAATTTGTTATGTTTAATTTGTAATATTTGAATTCAAAACATCCTATTTTATATTTTATTATCAGTTTTGTTAAATGTGGTATGTTGAAGTTATAATATTATGTTTTATTATATTGTAAAAAAGTTTTAAAAAAACAGATATAAATAAAGGCAATATATGGTGGACCAACCCATAATTCGCATAAAATGGGTTAGGTTTGAAAATTCAATACGCATATTATAATGTTTTTTTTTCACCCCAATCCGTTGAGGGAGAGGATCCCTCCTCTTCCCTCCTCTATCTCAAATTTTTTTATTTTTGGGGTTAAATTTTGTTTGTTTGTTTTCATCATTAGATTCTATATAAAATTAGTGACATTTTGATATCTTACGAACAAGAAATGATTCAATTTTCAATTTTATATGATTTTTCAAAAATTTAATACTGTTGAACAAAAAAAAGATTTAATACTTAAAAAAAATACAGATTTTTTTTAAGTTAAAGTATTAAATCTTTGAAAAATCATATAAAATTGAAAACTGAACCATTTTTGTCCATAAGATATCAAAATGTTACTAATTTTATGTAGAATCTAATGATGAAAAAAAAAATTTAACCCTAAAATAAAAAAATTTGAAATAGAGAAAAAAAAATGAGAGAATAAGAAGAAGAGGGATCCTCTCCCATCCGTTGGACTGTCAACCCGTAACCTCACGAACTGACCTATATTTCTAGCTCTAGCTCAAGGTACTAACATTCTCAAGGTGATAGTAATATGTTGATCTTACATGTTAATTTTTTTTAATATTTTAATGTTACGATTAATCAAGTAAGAGGACACATTTGCACTCTTACGTGGCATTATTCTATTGGAGGGAATTGGATTGTAGATAGGAGCTAAATCCCGCCTCATCCAGAACAGTTAATGGTTTAACTTCTGCTGTTCTTACCGTTTGTTTCTTCTTCTTCCTCCAGTTGTCTCCATTTTCTTCGTCTCTCTTGTTACCATAGAAATAAAAGAGAAGAACTTGGAAGTGCACTTTTTTCTGTAATGTCTTCCACTTTCTGTAACCTCACTCAAGTCTCTGCCCTCCATATTCAGAGCTCCTTCGTTCAAAGGCAAGCTCTCTCTCTCTCTCTCTCTCTCTCTCAACTTTATAAATATCATCGTTGAAATATAATATGAAAGTAAATTTGACCCTCTTGCAATATAGAAAACAAAAAGATTTCAATTTTATCAATTTCTGTAAAATTCACTCAAGCTGGCAAATACTGTTATTCTCTTACTATATGAGGGGGAAAATCCTCCTTTTGTGAGAACTAAGAATTACTGAAATGATTATATTTCAGGAACTGTGTGAGCTTCAAGAGATCATGTTGTAATGTAGAAGAAGGAGGGTTTTATGGGAGATATAGGAGTCAACTGCTAGTCAAAAGAAGGAACTGGTACGGACATTTGCTTTGTAGGGTCAAAACAGACCTATCCTTTTCTAGAAGTAAAGAAGAAGCTGGAAATGAAGTTGTTGAAGAGATTCCAAAGGGAATTCTAATTTGGAGGGCAATCAAGTTGCCTATTTATTCTGTTGCTTTGGTTCCTCTCACTGTGAGCTTCTCAACTTCAAACCCAATATGCTCAGTGAAGCTCTTTTGCATTGACCCTAAACACTCTCATTTATAATATAAACTATAAATGAGAGTGTTTAAACTATCCACTCGAAACGAATCACAGTTTGGACTAAGGTGGTGTTACATGGCAAATGACACCGGTGAGAAGAGAGAGTGGGTTGCATGCCAGCAGTGCATACATATACATTACAAACAGTTTTAGTAGCTTCTCAACTGTTCCCACCAATTTTCAAATTAAATGGATTTTGTTACATTTCATCATTCCATTCTTTTCTTTATTTCTATATGAATCCCACTTGCAACAGGCTAGGCTTATTCATCAAGGGTGGATTTGTAGGCCTTCTCCAACAGAATGTAACTTTGTAGTCTGTAGCTATCGAATTCACATTTATGGCAATGTTTCTGTTTTAGTTTGCATGGTCTGAGTTAACACTTCATTCAAAAGCTTGAGCTTTTTAGTGAAGGCACATAAATAATTCTAGCTTCATCCTTAAGCTACCCCTTCACATGAGGCTGGTTAGGATCAAACTCCTCCAAAATCTTAAGGTTTAAAGTGATGGCCTATAATATTTTTTTTTAATTAGCTGTCTAAATGGGTCAGGTTCAAGCATTGTCAGACCCTATTGGAGGTAACTCCTAAAGACGTTTTCTGTATTCTTGTAGACTGAAACTCGAGACTTTGTTCTTTAAGTGGCCAAAGCCCCTTCCACTAAGATTAACACCTTCTAGTGGCCTATGAATATTTTTTTTGTAACACTTTGTTTAGATTTTAAGGTCATCAAGATGATGCAGCCAGGAAAGAACAATACTAAATTGTTGTATCATTCGTAGATTTTGGTCGAATGAAACATCCCTTACTTTCATCATAGGGTTTGTGAATGAGCATTATAATTGTCATTACTATTCTTACCTTGAGTAATTATCTGTCTTATTTTATTCCTATTATTGACAAATAGGTAGGTAGTGCGGTGGCTTATCTACAGACAGGCCTTTTCTCATCTAGATGTTATTTGATTCTCTTGGCCTCTTCAGTTTTCATCATCACCTGGCTCAATTTAAGGTGATATTCAAAAATATTAATAGCAATGTGTTCTCTGATCACTATAAAACTCACTTATCATGAGAACTTTGGGAATCAATTAGCTAATGGCCTCTTCAGTTCTCATCATCACCATTAGCTTTCAACTGTACTTAGACTTCCATCTTGCCTTAAAATCAATCTAAAACTTTAAATAACATGGACATTGGCAAAATGTCTTTGATTATTCTTGAATCCTTCTGCAATATTCTCAAAACAAGAAAGAACCTTGAATGTTGTCTGATATTTTTCTTAGCTGAATAGTTTCCTACATTTGGTCCTTGGCAGCAATGATGTTTATGATTTTGATACTGGAGCCGATAAAAACAAAAAGGAATCAGTAGTCAACCTGTTTGGTAGGTGAGTTTCTAACTTATATTTCTTATTGATGATTTCTTCTTCTTTTCTTCAGTGTTTGTTATAGTATAACAACTGATTTTTTAACCGAATTTGGGTAGCCGGACTGGAACCTTTGTTGCTGCCTGTTTTTGTCTTGCTCTTGGCTTCATCGGGCTAACTTGGTCTGCTATGAAGGCTGGAAATATACAATCAATTCTTTTCCTAACTTGTGCAATACTTTGTGGTTATATTTATCAGGTAAAACATTTTCTATGAACCGATAGTGGTTAAGTCAAATGATAGGACTCTTTAGTAGTGTTGTAGGTTTAAATCTTTTAAATAGAGAAAAAAATCATATAAGGATAGTTACTTTTATTTAGACTTAACAATACTCAATCTGACCTGATAGTACTGGGCATCAAATTATTATATTAAAAAAAAAAGGATATTTTCTGGCAGTATTAATTAGTTCATAATGGATTTGAAAACCAAATGAGAGTAATACAAACTGTGATCGATTCATTTGGTGCTTGCAGTGTCCACCATTTCGATTAAGTTACCAAGGACTTGGAGAGCCATTGTGTTTTGCAGCATTTGGTCCTTTTGCTACTACTGCTTTTTATTTATTGCAGGGCAGTGAAAGGTTATTTCTCTCTTCACATCCATTGATACACATTGCCACTTCAGTGTACTGCTTCAAAGAGAATTTTACGTAAATTTGGTACACTAGACTAAGCTGATATTCACTTTTGAGTGGAATTTAATTTGCCTGTTTATGCCAACCATAAACAGACAGATAAGCATGTTACCTACATTTTAACAAAGGAGTTATCACTAACATGATTACATGACTATTCATGATTGGCTTTTTTAATATGTTTTTAACAGACAAACATCGAAGAATTTTTCAATGGTCCAATTTTGCTTTCCTTATTGTTTACATAGTAATGTACATTGACAACTTCTGTGATGTCTTGTGTATGTACATGCACCCTCTGTTTGGTCAGTTTGGATGGGGAGAAAGTTAGAGAGGAAAGATTTTAGGACGGAAAACTCCCATAAACAGTAAATTTTTTTTTTTTTTTTTACTATTTTAAGAAGTTTTTCTTCTTAATATTCTCCTCCCCCTATTTTCCTCCTACTTTTCGCTCCATCCAAACGTCGGGGTGGTGACAATCTATGCAAAAATATCCCTAGGAGTGAGCATATCATGATTTTGGAATGAAATTGACTTATATTTTATATATTTAGGAATTTCATGGCTTGATTGCTGATATCTACATAACTTTGATAGTGTGATGAACCATTTGCCCTTAACTGGAACAGTTCTTTCGGCATCAGTTCTTGTAGGCTTTACAACAGCCCTCATTCTCTTTTGCAGTCACTTCCATCAGGTTAAGTCCATTTCTGAATTCTTACTCCCTCCGGTCCAAAATAGAGGAGCTAGATAAGGAGTTTATTTTGGTTTTAAATATAAGACTTCAATTTACTTTATCTCCCAAATTTATAATGTTTTTCTCAAAGTATCTGTAATATAGCAAATATTACAGGAGTTTGTATTATGAACGGATAGTTACAATGCTCATGATTAAATAGGGGTTTTTAAGAAAATCAACACATTTGTTACATAAACTCAACTAATTTCTTCAATATCTACAAATTAGTTATCTAGCTCCTATATTAATACCAAAAGGGAGTATTAGTAATCCCATCTTATCTGTAACTGCAAGTTTCTGACTTTGCTTGTAAATGACTAATGTTTAGGTGGAAGGTGATAGGGAAGTTGGAAAATTTTCACCTTTGGTAAACAAACTTTGTTGGACAAAGCGTTATATATTGATCTTAATAATATGATCATGTGAATCCATAATTGATTTCTTTTTTCCTTCCTTTTTTTCTTTCATTTATTCAGGTCAGGCTTGGCACTAGAAAAGGAGCACAGATAGTGAAAGTGGCAATCATGATGCTTTACGCCCTTTTGCCTCTATTTGGGCTTAGCGGCATGCTTCCTCTCACTTGTCTTGTATGTTCTTCTTCTATACCTGTGGGCTCTGTTTGATTTGCAATCATGGATATAAGATCTAAGACATGCAATATGATAATATTTCTATTATCATTACTCAATGAGAACTACATTTTTAGGCTAAATTACATAAAACTTCCTTGAACTTATGATCATATACAAAAAATCTCCTTAACATTTAAAACTTAATTAGTAAACAACCCCCCTCCCCGAACTTTCAAGTCTATGCAAATAACCTTAAACTAATCAATTTTATACCCCCTTGAACTTTATTTTTGTATGCATATAACCCACCCCCTAAACTTTGAGGTATATGCAGATGAACCCCTTAAGCTTTAAACTATTTGCAAATAAATAATGAACAAAACTAATAGCATGGAGTTATCTGCAGAAATGTATGAGTTTTAGGGAGGTTTATTATAAAGCTTTAAAGGTTAGAGAGGTTATATGAACTAATGAAATAAAGTTCATGGCGGGTTTTGTATAACTTAGCTTTTTTTTTTTTCATATTCAGAATTACCTTATTTATTTTCATTTTATTTTGTACCAAATAAGTCCTTAATGAAGAATTCTTGGATTCATTGGGTTTATAAGGAAATAGACCTATCTAATCGTAAACTTTTGCGATGTTAGTTCCTGTGTGCTCTGACTCTTCCCATGGGAAGGCTAGTGGTTAGATTTGTCCAAGACAACCACGAGGTAAAGGAGGACCTTTTGATGAATATTCTTTGGCAACATTAATAATATACGTTGTTTAACCTAATTAAGTTGTCTTTTTTTTTTTCTTTTTTTCTTATTTTGCACAGGACAAGCATAAGATTTTCATGGCTAAATACTTCTGTGTGAGGCTGCATGCTTTATTTGGGGTTGCATTGACATCTGGATTGGTTCTGGCTAGAATGGTTGATACAGCCTATATTTCAAGGCCAATATTACCTAAAGTGTTATAGTTTAAAGCTTATTAAAAAATGACAATTTTGAACCTAGGAATTAGGATCCATAGAATAAGGATTTAAGAAGGCGAAAAAGGTGGGAGAAAGTATTCCAATTGTAATCCATCCAGTTCTTTTTATAAGATACGAATAAATGATTCTCAAGGATATAAAAGGTCATTAAAGTTAGTCGGGTTAACTAGCACCAACATGTGCTAGTCTTAGTGGAAGGGTACTGATTAGTTTAATTATGAGGTCTCGACCTCAGTCCCATGATTTTTATTTAGTTTTTGAATTGGTTGTTGAAATTAAAAATTTCAACTATACATGTACATTAATTAATGTTATATTTGAAAATTGAAATATTGAATGTAGGACCTAGTTTGTAAATTGCACTACAAACTAGGTTTTACATCTTGGACTAGAGGACTAATTGAAATCTTGAAATTCGACATTATCATTTGATCATCGTCTTATAACGTAATCGTAGGTGTACTGGTCGTAAGTAGTAAAAAGTTTATCGTTCCCATGAGGATTATATTTTAATCTAATGCAGATTAATTAATTTAATAATGTTTCTACTTAAATTAAATAAAAATTGTGTTTTGAACAAAAACATTAAAAAATAAACAAAAACAAACTTTGAAAAACTGCATTCAAGGCGATGATAATGAAATCTATGATTCTTTATCTCTTCTATATGTCATGACTTCTAACAAATTACTCTTTCTAATAACTGTTCAATGCATTCAGTATTTGTTTGAAATTCAGATGTGATCATTTTCTCAAGTCAAAAATCTGATTTTTATCTTTTGAAACCCTCACACTCACATACTATTGGATTTATGAAAAATCATGTTCAAAGACTCTCACACTCACATGCTATTGAATCAATAAAAACATGTTTAAGCATCAATTTTATTCTAATGATATTATGTTAACAGATGAATCTCTTCTCTGTCAACAACGAGTTTGTCTCTTTAATGTGTTTTTACCTACGTTCTACAACAAAACACCTTCTCTCAAACGATGAATCGTTAAACAAATAAAAATGTTGATCAGGTACTTTTTGGAAATATAAGTAAGGTAAAAACAAAATTGAATTGCATTAAATAATCAACAGAAAGAAAACTAACAAAATCACTCCATATAGAGGTTCAAAGGAAACCCTAAACTAACCTTTAGCTATGCATAATTGAAAAGAAATGAAATCTATGAAATCGATTCACGATTAAAGCTACTACACAAGACAATTGAATAAGAAGACTAGAGAAAACCCTACAGATGCCTCTCGAATTAGCACCATAAGAGTCCTCTAAAGCTCCGATTCGATCTTTTTCTCTACACAAGTCTTTTCCCTCTCTCATTTTCATCCCAAATGCTGTCTCATCTCTAATTCAGTAATTTACTGCTTTTAAAAACCCTAATTTTCATCTTGGGCCTTCAAAATTCGTCACTTTAATTTTTATATGGTCACCTCGGCACCCTATTCTAATGGTTGAGGCATCCTGGATTGCCTCAACACCTTGTTTTAGTGGCCGAGTTGTCCTATCCAGTAAAAGTAACCATGCTTTCTTTACTCTAATTTCTGTTCCGTTTGTTCCTCCTTTTTTTTTCCTATAAAAGAGGGAGAAAATTTGTGAATTTATCTACTCATTGTATTAAACGGCATGCATAGCACAATTTATCATACCAATTATACAAATAACTATATCAATTTCAATAAAACATGGATAATTATATGATAAATATGCTTAGAAAACAATAATTCCTATCAATTAATATCATTGTATTTGAGTAATGCCATTTTTATTAAGCATCAATAGAGTACAATGTCCAATATGTAGGAAAATTCTCTAGGAATGATGATCACAACTAAATATTTTAAGCTAACAAGAAGAAATAAAACGCGAATACAACACGGGAGAGATAATATGTGTGTGTTTGTGCAATATTAAAAGTTAATATTTTAATTAGTTAAGAATGGGACTAATTATATTTATTACATTTAGATGTTAGAAAACTTCAATTGTGTTAATTGAAATTATTTTAAGCGAGTTTTATTTCTTAAACAAGCGGTTAAAATCTTTTTTCTTGAAAGAATTGTATTTATGTATAAATAAGTCTAATAACCTATCAATGGCAAGTGAAAAAACATTATTAACAAATCATTTGAAGTTGTTTAATATTAATTATCTTCCTTATAACTTAAACCTAATTAATCCTTTCTTTTCTTTGCACACAATAGAAAAACTAAAATTCATAATAATAAATGAGAATAATGAGATTAAAGAATAAGTTATGTAACAAAAAAAAAAAAGAATAAGTTAAGAAAAACAAGTGAAAAAGGCTATTTATCAATTTATTGTGATTAAAGTTAAGGCCAGGCTAAACATGTGATCATCCAGTTCTAAAATAATATCTAATATAATATTCTTAATATCCCAACTAATATCCCTAATTAATAGGGATCCTAATTTGATTGAAAAATAAAATATTTCCTAATTCTTAAAATATTTCTTGATTATACTAACAGGATGCACTTAAGTTCATCAATGATGGAAATAATGATCTTCATGAGAATTATAACTTAATCCTTGAAAATTATGTTATACTAAAACGCAATTGGTTGATCGATCTTTTAACACATTGATTGGTAGAGGAGTAAACTTTGAATTTGAAGCAGATATGCTAGGAATGCCTATTAGATTTCATCTGGTTCATTAGATAATCTTCGTTTGTTTGTTTGTTTATTATAATTTAGAATAGATGTTACCGTTTTCTTCTTCATAATAAAAAAAAAACACACACACACACACAAAAAAACAAACAAATATTTGATTTCATATAAATTGAGACATTTCTGACCCTTGGACGCCCTATCTATTTCAGCTCCTTTTTCCCGCCAAAATCCATCATCGTCTTCCTCCTCAGTCCTCCCACAGATGAGCCATGGAGGTCGGCGAAGACATCAACGATCCAAGTTACTGGGAAAAGCCTATGGCCAGTTTTCTCATTCGTCATCACTCCGACCAGCTTCGTTCCATTTCATCTTCTCCAGATTCCAAGCTCCACTACCCTCTCTTCCTCGAGTAACTAATTAACCTTCCCTCACTTCCTATTACTTCTATTTCTCTTTTATATTTTCCTGCTTCTGAAATTGGAATCTATTTTTGCTCTCTTAAGTTTCGCAGAGTTGATGGATGATGACCCTCACCTTGCCCACCTCATCTTCACCCAACCCTCTACTTATTTACAGTTATTCGACCACGCTGCTCTTTGGGCTCATGTAAGCTACCTTCCCTCAGACTTTTCTCTTTCATGGATTTTTCTTCTTTTCTGTTGGTTGTGGAAGGAGAGGAGAGGGAAATTGACTTGGATTTGGTTTCTGTGGTGTGTAGAAAATCGTATTGGGAGATTCTGAAGAAGATGAGAAATGGGTTGAGAAAAAGAATATTCATGTCCGCATCAATACAAGTGGTTCCCCACTTGAATGCCCAGGTTTGTGTGAACCATTCACTTAGTTTTGCTGAATAGGTATTTTTGAGAAACCGGATTAATTAATTTAACCCTTCAGAATATTGATGAATATTTCTCAGGGACGTCTAAGATTTTTTCCCCCCCTATTGTGGTTCATTCCATTGTAAAATATGACTAGTGAATTCTCTTTTGATGTATCTCTGAAAGACTCATCCTGGGTTAAATTCTTCTTTTTGTTTATTGTTCTGCATTTTCCTCCCTCTAATTGTTCATTGTGTGTGTGTGTTTTGATGCATTTAGAGTCTTTTCCAAGCATAGGACGTATTAGGGTGAAGCATCGGGGGATTCTTCTAACTTTGAAGGGGACAGTAATCAGGTCTGGAGCGATAAAGATGCACGAAGGAGAGAGGGAGTACATGTGCCAAAAGTGCAAGAAGAGGTATGACCTGTACTTGATTATTTCTCTTGTGTATTAATAGCATGAACCCATCTTATATAGTTTAAACTTTAAAACGCCTGTATATTTCCTTGTTATAGTTTTAAAATGATCGGCATGCCACCTTTCAATTCTATAAAGCTCAGAGGAAGCTACATTTTCCTCCCTTAAAATAAGACTTAAAATCATAAAATTGGTCCTTAAACTTTATAATGTTACAAATCTCCGGAAAGTTGGTCTACATTAAAAACATGACCACTTAGTGGAAATTAACTAGAGGAGGCTGCTTCCTTATTACAGTAATTTTCATTGACATACGATAATATTTGTTTGTGTGTGTGTAACATCTTGTTAGAATTACGTGGCCTCCTACAATTAATGATAATTGGGATAAGGTTTTCATTTTTTATTTTAGTCCATACGGATTTTGTTCACAAGGGGTAGGAATATCATTTTCCCCAAAATTCGTCAACAGGCTGGCATCAAAATGCCTTGATTTCAAATCATCCAAAATTTTTCATTGGTTGCACATTGCTATTAAATGCATTAGTTCACATTTTTCATGGTTGTATTACTAAATCTGGAGGAAGATATCTGATTTATCCCCATGGTGCCTCATGTTCAATTTATTTATTATCAGCTAACATACATGTATGTGCAGCTTCCTGGTTTATCCAGAGGTGGAAGCAAGAAACTCCATTACGCTACCTTCGATTTGCCAAGCTCGAGTACCTTCTCTTCTCTAAAGTCTATGTCTTGCATATTTTCCTATACTATTTCCTGTTTCTAAAATTCATTTGGTTGTTTACAGTTTTTTAAATCATGATGTATGGTATTACATCAAAATGATACACCACTCTCTTCCTATTTATAAGTCCACTTTACCTTATTCTCACATATCTAGGAAAGGTAGTTATATCATTAAAAATGTCCACAATTAATCGATCTTTCCAATTTTACCCTCAATTAAGAATGAGTACTACATTCTCTTTCAACATTTATCAACCTTCTCTCTCACATCAATAGGGGCAAAACTGTACCACTCACATTAATTGCCCCTAAAGTGGACTTATAATAAGGGACAAAATTTTTTCCACAAAATAGGCTTATAAATAGGAATAGAGCGGTATAATCGAAATATTTCAATTAGAATTTTCCTGTACAACATGAAATTTCTTGTAATATTGTGCAAAAGTGTAGCTCAACATATGTACAGCTGCGCATAGTAAACTGTTGTTTTACTTTGCATCTTTTATCATGTTTTCAATGAATGTTTTCATTCATTGATTTAATTTTTCTTGCTTAATTATTGCTCTCTGACCTTAACTAATTTCGAAGCCCTCTTATTGGAATATTCTGTTGTTTTACTGTTTACTTCCCCCCTTTTCTCTCCTGAATCTATGTTTTTACTTGTTCATATTGGCAGGGGTCTAAACCCTGTGGAGGAATAAAATTCCAGTATGTAGATAATACTATAGTATGCCATGATTATCAAGAGATTAAAATCCAAGAAAGCACTCAGGTTCTTGGTGTTGGGGTGATTCCTCGTTCAATTCTTGTCATCTTGAAGGATGACCTTGTTGACATTGTTAAAGCTGGAGGTATCTACATTTTTTGCTCTCATAGTAAATTTTGATTCTCTTGAAAATGATTGTATTGCATGCTAGAGAGAACTTTATCCAAAGGAACCAAAGAAAGGAATTATTGTCTGATACAGGAGTTCAATGTATGATTCTATATGATTAGGTGGTCTATGAGGTAATAGATTATTAATACCGTTGAAAAATATTACTTTTGTTTCATAGTAGTTGTAAACTTCTGAGCAACCATTTGTCTTATGATGAGGTAAAGCAGGAGCACAAGAGAACATTGACAAGTAATTTTACCTAGTTCTAAGAAAATAATTACTTTATGAATTAGTTGGGTGTCCCTTGTTACTTTTGAACTCATAAATGAAGTAATGATTCTGAATTTTGTTAAGTATCTTTCTTTTAATTGAAATAAGGACCTTTACTTATTTTCTTTTTCTTTTTCTTTTTTGTCCTTGCAGATGATGTGATTGTTACCGGGGTGTTAACAGCAAAATGGTCATCAGAAGTCAAAGATGTGCGCTGCGATCTTGATCCTGTACTAATAGCCAACCATGTAAGGTGAAAAGTGAATTTCTTGTTTACTGTGTTTGATGACAAAAGATTAAAAGATAAATCTTCCTAGTATTTGGGATTTATCAGTAATGTATTATTTTCAGTCAAGTACAAAATCTATAAATACTAAATCCTAAGCCTTACTGATATATAAGGTTGCAACACCAACCTTAGCATGAGTTCTAAGTCAGCGGTTTCTTCTACCATATATTCTTCAGGAGTGGATTTTCTTTTTGGTCTTCTGTGGGTGTGAGCAATTAGGGGATTGTCTCTTGTGCATCTTTAAAGGAATTTGAATGCTCTCTTGAGAGAAAGAATTAAATTGCTTACTTTTGTTCTCTCTGTTTTGTTTATGGTGGATTATTATCCTCTATTTCTGCATCATTAGTTTATTCTCTCTTATCATAAACTTATTTTTTCATTCTAAAACTATAAAAGAAAAGAACAGCTTAGTCATCAACATACTTCTCTCTTTGCTGCCAGGAGAACAAATGAACTGAAGTCAGAAATTGATATCCCTGATGATGTTGTTATGAAATTCAAGCAGTTCTGGATCCATTTTAAGGATTGTCCTTTGAAAGGTAGTATTTTGGTTCAGATATCTTTTTTTGGTATTATATCTATAATAAGAAACTCGGCCTATGTTTATAGCGGGTCCCAAGCCCGGATAAAGGAAGAGGGTTGTGTTTGGCCTGATAGCCAACGTAAAACCCTTTCGAATCTTATGAACATGGATCAACGTAAAACCGGGATAAGGCTTTGTTGTTGTTGTAGTATATCTATAATAAGAATTTTTTCTTCAAACCATTGCAGAATGTTTCTTCTAATATTATTTCATATTATCCATCAGCAACAGAACTGCAGGTCTAGGGGTAGTCATAAAATGCTTACCCTCCACCCCATGAATTGCTTTAACGGCTATAAAAGTTTACTGGGAGTTTCTGAATTACGTTTTAGATATGAACTTAAAAGTTGTTCAAATTGATCCAGGGAGGAATGCTATTTTACGAGGAATTTGCCCACAAGTATTTGGACTCTTCACTGTCAAGCTGGCAGGTAAATAGTCAGTCAAATTGTTGCTAATTTTTAAATTACATATTCATCTTTTAAAAAAAATCCTTATAAACCAGTTTAATTTTGTGTTGTATTCTTCATCAAGGCTTTGTTGTGAGTTACCCTTTCCATTTTATTATGGTGGATGTACTTGTGAAATATATCGACAATGGGAACCCTTGATGTGATTACCCTTGAACTTATTTTAGAGACAAAGTCGTGAGTATGAGAGAAATTTGGACAGAAGATGCATGATGTATGGTTGCAACTGTAAATTTAGTGAGTGAAAAGAACGACAATTTTAGATTATTAAGAATGTTGAAATGGAGGTATGTATGACCTAACATGTTGGGATTGAGCGAAAGCTTACTTATTATAACCCAATATTGAATAAAAGGCAGATATCATGTGAATGGGGGTGTTTCTGGCATGTGTTTTCTCTGTTTTCTTTAGTGTGTAATCCTCCATTAGACCATTCACTCTGTCGAGGAGTATTTTCAGTTGAATAATATCTATTTTCTAGTTCTGAGTTCCATCATAACAATTTCAGTGTCTGATGTCAGCGTATTCCCTACTGACATTTAGTTTCTGTATGAAAATGCAAAGTATTCATTTATTTTGTTTTGTTTTCCTATTTAGTTGCATTAACACTTATTGGAGGTGTGCAACATGTCCATGTTTCTGGAACAAAGGTGCGAGGAGAACCCCACTTACTCTTGGTTGGCGATCCTGGTAGAATCCATCACCACCACCACTATCATCATTCTTATTGTTATTGTTATTGCTGTTATGACATTATTAGTCTTTATAACTAGCATTTTCCATGCAAACATATTAAATTGTAAGTTGTGGCATCATAGTGATTTTATGTCTTGCAATGAAATTGCTGCAAAAATTGGATAATTTTCTGTCTCCAAACTACTATCCTCGGACTTGAATATGTTTTGTCATCTGCAATTATTTGTTAATATACTATTTATTCATTATGCGTACCTTAAACAATTTTATTGTAACTAAATGCTAAAATTTCCACATTTTCAACTGTGTGTTCTCTTGCCAATACTCATTATGAAATTAAAACATAAAGTTTAACCTGAAACTTCTCTCTCACTCATTGCCGTGTTCGTTTGAATTCTGTAGGCACAGGGAAATCTCAGTTTTTGAAATTTGCAGCAAAATTGAGCAATAGATCTGTAGTTACCACTGGCATGGGAAGCACCAGTGCTGGATTGACTGTTACTGCAGTGAAGGATGGAGGTCGGTTTTCTTTTAGTTTAACTAACTTATGTTGGAATTTGTCCCAATACTACTTTCCAATACTTATTAATGTCAATGGTTCTGGTGTAGTTCTCCATGTCACTCTGTGTTTGTTTCAAGTTACAGTATTAAGTCAATGGTTCTGGTATAGTTCTCCATGTCACTCAGTGTGTTTATGTTTCAAGTAACAGCTTGTTATATTGGTTAAGATGTTAGGATTTTCTCTATTTGGCAATACTGTGTGCAATTAGTCAGTGAAACATGGAAGAATTGCTGGGCGTAATAATTTTTTATTCTGTTTTACTTAGTCACACATGCTTTTGAGATTTCCGGCATGTTTGAGAAAATTTGTTTCTAATTATTTATGATCTTTCAGTAACAATTATTACAACAACGATTTTAAGTTGTAAGCCATCAAATTATGTGGACTTCAGTTGTATAATACATACAAATCATCCAATTTAATTAAATAAAAATTTAGTATACAAAAATCTTACTCGCACATTAGCATAGTAGGAGTATGTTCATTGCAAGGCTAATTTTATTGAACGTCCAGGAGAATGGATGCTTGAAGCTGGAGCCCTTGTTCTGGCTGATGGGGGGTTGTGTTGCATAGATGAATTTGATAGGTAAGTTTTTTTTCAGCGGAGGCATTCCAGACGTTTTCTTAACTTATATGGCAGTGCCCATGTTTTCTTGATGCTTGAGTCACTGTTTAAATTTTTTGTTTCGGTTTTCAAGAGTCAATGCTTATCTTGGAGGGTTCTTTATTGAAATGAATTAACACATTTTAAAATAGTTCTTTGGCCAAAGACGGTCATTTCAGATTTGATTGCCTGATGGTTATGCGTAGGCAATATTTCCTATGACAATGATTCGGTATATCTTTTATGCGCTGGTAACACTTTGCAACTTAATTAATCCAAGCAGGCTGGTGGAGGCTCTCATCTGATGCTTTAGTAATAAGTTCAAATTCTGACGACATGAAAATCACATGATATTATATTGCCTAGCATGCTAGCATTTATTTTGAAACTATTATTTATTTATTTATTTATTTATTTGGCCAGTATGAGGGAACATGACAGAGCAACCATACATGAAGCCATGGAGCAGCAGACCATAAGTGTTGCCAAGGTACAAATTTGATTACATGCATATTAAATTTGGCCTTTCCCAATGTTCAAGTACTATTTATTACAATGCTTTGTAATTATACATATTAAACTGTGAAAAGTCAGTGTAATTACCCACTTCATCGTGTTAATACAGGGTAATAACCAAATAGAACCCCCCCCCCCCCCCCCCAAAAAAAAAATTAAGGAAAAGAAACAAAAAGAGAAGTCACATTAGAACACCTCCCCAATAGGTAGCGTATATCATTGACTTGTGAAAGACAAACTATTCACTTACAGTTATAATCATTACAACCATCCAAGCATGAAATAAAGGTCTAAAGTGTCTTTCATGTTTCTCATTCTATTAACAAATTCCTTAGACTTGAGTGACATCTTAGATAATTCATAGATGACAAATACCAAAACGTCATTTTAAAAGGATTTTCTTTAACAATATGAATACAGCTGCAGGTTATAAATGGCATCCATGTATTTTTATCTTAGTCAGGGGTAACGGAATTAATCATGCCTTTCTGCCTGCTATTTAGTTTACTCTAATATATTTGGAATTTATTTCCTGGTGCTTTGTTTGAAAGTCTGGCTACTGATTAATTCTCTTACTCTTTCTCCTGCTTGCTTTGCTCAGGCAGGTCTTGTAACAACACTCAGCACTAGAACAACAGTGTTTGGTGCTACCAATCCAAAGGGACATTATGATCCTGATCAACGTATCACTTCAACAGGATTATGTATTAGTTCAAAATTATTTTGAATTGAAGTCAAATCATTGTTGCATTTACTCTTTTGAATCAATTTGCACGGAATACATATATGATAGGCCACTGTCCTTAATTTAAACTCAGCATATACTTCAATTCAATTCTGGGTTTCGCTCCTGCATGCATTCTATTAATGGTGCAAAGTTTACTATCCAATTTAGTGGTTGTCTTGCTTAACCCAAATTAGCTCTATCTGTCAACACAACACTCTCTGGTCCTTTATTAAGCAGGTTTGATATAGTCCTTGTGCTCTTGGATACAAAGAATCCTGAATGGGATGCGGTAGTTTCATCTCATATTCTTAATGAGGTAATATGAATTTTAGTATTATGCATGCAGTTTATTATGATCGCGAAATTATATTTCTTGAAAACTTGTATCCAGGCAGAACCAGATGGAACGAGGCAAGATGAAGATCTAGCAAATATCTGGCATCTCTCTACGCTCAAGAGGTAAAGTATCTCTCAAAATACAGGACACCAAATGAAAACATTATTAGAAAATACAGGACAAAAGATGTGGATGATGTCTCAAGCTAAGATGCCACTAACGTCTTGATGATTGTTGAGGGCTTCCAACAAATAAATAACCTAGAACCTCAATTGATTTTTCCCATGTGAATTCAACCTTGTAATTCATTTTCAACCTTGAGTCGAGTTATGGTGGCTTCAAATTAATTTCCAAAAGCAATGCTGAAGCTATTATGTACGTCAAACCATGAAAGAGTAACAGAAGTGACCAAATAGTGTGAAACATGCAAATTGCCAACAGAACTGTGTTTCAAATGCGAAATCGGATCCTTACTGCACTGTATAACTTAAATCTTGACATGTAAGACATGCTTCGTTGTTTATAATAATGAAGAAAATATACAGGTATATTCACTACATTAAAGAAACCTTCAAACCAGTCCTTACTAGAGAGGCTGAAACGGTCATCTCCAGTTACTATCAACTGCAAAGGAAATCTGCAACTCATAATGCAGGTTTGAAGTAAAAACATATTTTAAAAGAGTTTTGTGCTTGGATCAATTCTTGCTGGTCTAATTAGTTGCAATGTAGCTAGGACTACTGTTCGCATGCTGGAAAGCTTGGTTCGCCTAGCTCAAGGTAATGTTATTGAGTACTAACGCAAAAGTGAAACTCTTGTTAACGTCTCTTTTCCCTCATGTGTTTTGACTCCTTAAATAATGTCACAGCCCATGCAAGGTTGATGTTCAGAAATGAGGTGACTCGATTAGATGCCATCACGGCCATTTTGTGCATAGAATCTTCAATGACTACCTCAGCTATAGTGGATTGCATTGGTAATGCTCTGCATTCTAATTTTACCGAAAACCCTGACGAAGAATGTATCCTTTGCTAGCTTTCTTTGTAAATTAGGTTCAAATAATTTATAATTTTATTTTGTTGGAAAATAAAATTGGATAGTCTTTCCCCCAAAAAAAAAAAAAACAAAATTTGAATAATCAGTGGTTAACGTTATGTTCTTTACCCTCCGAAATTGATGTGTTCTTTTTTAGCAAGTATTTACTTTGCCTATGTTGAAGGACATTCAGCTGCTTTGAAAGTAGTTCAGACGAGTGGTGATTGAGAAGGGATTCGGCATTTTCAAACCACAAAACACTCAGTTTCCATTTCGGTCTAATTAGTTAGGGCTGTTACTGTAATTTACTTTGCTTCACAGATTCTTAACTGCACGGAAAAACAGATACCAAACAGGAGAAGATGATACTAGAAAAATTGGGAATTGATGAATCCTCTGACATTAACATTATAGAAGACTGAATACCAAGATACAAGAGCAGGTTCTAAGCTAAGTGAAGATCAAATCACAAAAGTATTACTCAATGGTTGATTGCAGTTTTCACTCCAAACCAATATTGTATTTACAGTACTCCACTGCTTTTGCATTGAAGATGAAAAGGCGTGTCCTTTCTGTAACCATGAATAT
The DNA here is from genome assembly GCA_037074515.1 of Mimosa bimucronata. Taxonomy (NCBI): domain Eukaryota; kingdom Viridiplantae; phylum Streptophyta; class Magnoliopsida; order Fabales; family Fabaceae; genus Mimosa; species Mimosa bimucronata. Next base: position 26,007,949 of record CM073441.1, read on the forward strand.
ATAGATGCTTGGACAAATTTCTATCCTCAAGTTACTTGTAGTTTAGCCTATTTGCCATCGTCTGAAGTGTAACTTACTGACTTCTTAATATATAGAGAGACACACAGAGATTGCTCAAGCTTCAATTTGGAGAAGAAATGGGAGGAAAACAGATGTATGACTGGCATTTCTCGTTCCACCTCAGGGTAAACCCTTGAAACAATATCAGAAACTCAACTACTTTCAGAATTAGGATTTCAATTTAAATTTGACACCCAAGCTTTACAGACGAAAATTTGAGTTCAGCCAACAGATAAACCTTCTGTCGTCATTGATTTTTGACTTCAAGATATCAAGTTCGCTTCAATCTTGCAGACTAAAGTAGATTCGCTGTGAGTGCTTTAAAAGAAGCTCACAGGCTACAATCACAATACTGAAAACCAGAGCACTAACTGTAAGACAACCATACAAACCTCCACATAGAGGATAAAGAAGATTTGTTTCAAATCTGTAACTTATATTATATTCCCACCAAAAGAATTATTCATGCGTGACTGTAACTGAAACTAACAAGTTAACAACAAATGAAAGCAGGAATCTTTTATGAATAGCTTAGCTCAGCTGTCTCCTCAGAAGACTGTTGCTTTTGGCCGAGAAGAAGGAAGTCACATTGTGTCGGAAAACTTCAGTTTTCATTTCTAGCATAGAAATGAAACATCAATACAAGCCCAAAAATTTCCACCAGAAAGAGCCAACTGTTCCCCAGATGATAGCATTAACAAATGCCATCACTAAGCCCATTTTGAATATATCAGGAAGATCTACGTAGCCAGCTGTAAAAAACAAAAAACAAAAAACAAAAAGAGGTATCATCAGCCATCATTGTTGAACTTATTGTATAATTGACAATGTCAAAGGAGTGCCATGATGAATATCAGACAAGCTTTCTCAGACAGTCTCAAGGTTAGGTGTAGCAACTTGAATCATAATCATGTATAAGAATTAAGATATCATAAGCCGCTATTAATGAATATGACTATCTATTCAATGACAATGTAAAAGTGTTCCATGAGAAATATTCCCTCTTGTTCTTATTATAAGGTACCAACTAACAAATCTCACATACCAATAAAATTGGTTAAAAGCATTAAATTTGTCTTAAAATTCAAGTGATGTACAATATTTACCCATACTAACCATACTAAATTCAAATATCACATTAATTATTACTCTCTCCCACTACCCTTATTAAATAAGAGCATGGATGGAAATATATATTTAATGCTTATTGGAAACTAACAAGTGCCTTATAAAAAGGACCAAATGAACTTGTTAGTTGGTGCCTTATAATAAGGACCAGAGGGAGTACCACACAAGCCTTCTCATGTAGGTACAATCTCTAGGTTACATGTTGCAACTATACTCATGAGCTAGTGAAAACTCGGCCTCTTCAGAGATCCATTTGGGTAGGTTTTTTAAGATCTAGTATTTCTTTCCACTCATTATAAGATTGAGTGAGGGATCTATATTTGGGAGGGGATTAATAAAGGAATAAAACAGAGGTGAAGAGACGGTTAAAACAGAGGTGAAGAGACGGTTAATTGGGTATATTCCTTCCGTTTATGTTTATTCAAGAAGGCTATCCACTAAATCTCCCAGAAGACTTTGGAAGTTCAACTGACACTTCTCAATCATCTTGCCTCCTTATAAATAAATCCCACAAAACAAATGGTTTCAAGGAAGCCTTTCCTTCCAATCCTCTGAAACACATCTAGTACTCTAGAACCATCTGCCCCCAACAACCCCCCCCCCCCCCCAAAAAAAAAAATCCCCAAGATAGGGTGAAAAAAGGCTTGGTGGAAGGGCGGGGGGAGAATAGAACAATAATGCATCAGAATAATAAAAAAATGATGAGGTTTACCACTGGGATAGATATCATGCACTGGAACCAGAAAGCACAGGATTGAATTTGGCAACAAAACAAAAACAAAAAACAAAGGCATTAGAGTAATGGGCATACCTCCATAGTATACAGCAGCTTGACCACTACTATAGTGTGTTATTGCACCAAAAAGGTTAGTATTATAACCTAGTAGAAGTGCAGCCAAAATACTAGGTACACCAGCTGCTCTGTGCATGGCCAGAAATGCAGAAAACAAAGCCCCCACATGTCCAGTCTGACTTGCAAAAAGGTAGTGAATGAAGAAGTAAGCTGCCTGAAGAACAAGTAGAGAAGCAGGCCAGCTCAAAGACAAAGACCGAAGTGAGTTGGCCACGCAATCAGACATCCAGTTCACGATACCAAGATTCGTCAACTGGCCAGCCATGCCTACTAGAATGGCGAACCAAGCCAAGGTATCCCACGCCGACTTTTCATTCAAGCAGTCATTCCAGTCAAGGACTCCCAAAACAAGGAGTATTGATAAGCCAATCATTGCAGCTACGGCACTCGCAATTCCAAGGGTGTCTCTGCATCACCAAGAAATAATAATGGAATACATTGCTCAATATGAAAAAGAGTACCATGAAGATGTAATCAGCGGGCGTTCCTAAAATAATCAATAGCATATGTATGTTTGGGAAAACTTCAACTGAACTAATGATATAATGCTGCCTAATAAGAATTGAATGTTCAACAATTCTTCCAACTTTAGCGACAAGAAGAATAGGGCTAGAGACTAGATGGCCAAGAAAAACTATGTCATATTTTGCTTTTCTATTTCAAAATCATGTATTTTCAGTATCTCCATGAGACTAAATTCCACCAAGTCAACACATATATACATATTACAGAGAGATAAAGTCTATCAGTTTCACCAAAAACAACACAAGTTTTGTGAATTGGCAATAATTGAACCACATGACTCACCCAAAGATCCATAAAGAGACTGCAAGAAGCATTGTGCCAACCATAATCCATTCATTTCGTGTGACAGGACCCATGCTTTCCAATTTTTTCGCAGCCATGGCTGGTGCTTCTGGTGTATCTTTAATTTCAGGCGGATAAAGCTTGTATAAAATCAATGGTGTGGCAAGAAGAGAAATCACTGCAGGTAAACTAGCTGCCTTAAACCATGAAACCCAAGGGTTGGAAACCATCACCCCCAGCTCCTCCGCTAATTTGATACACAGCAAGTTTTGAGCTGCAGCAGTCAGGAAAAGAGCACTAGAATTACCAGCAGACTGTCACCGATCACAATGACAATGCAAAAGTTACTTCCTTTTTGCATGATAACAATGTTCAAATAAGGAACAACACTGAGGAAGCTGAGAAGCTAGCAACACCAAAGCCCACAATGACCATTTCCAAAAATAATACCCAGCTATAATAGGCATATATGATGCTGACACCCCATAAGTGAAAGAAACGAGACAAAACAAACAATTCAAGAAGTAAACCTAAAATCATCCAACAAAAAATTCTGAAGTTTTCACACAACTGCCAAATTCTAAGATAAATGAACAATTCAGGAAATCTTCTAAAGTCAGAACCCAATCCCTCAACTCAATTTCATAAATCTCAAATGTCAACCCTTTTTTCCTTGTTCAAAATTAAAATTCACCAAAAACTTAAATCCATTCAAAACAAAACTTCATGTATCAAATCCTAATCTTTTTGTTTACTTTATAATTTGAGAAATGGCAGTGTTGAGCTCAAAAGAACCCAGTCATAATAACTTCAATTCTGTTTCATAGTTAAATTTAATGCTAAACTGACACCACTATAAAATCCACAAGAGACAGTCTAGTAGATTAAATAGTGCATCAAAAAAGAACAACACTAATTTGCAGCCAATCAACTTTATGGTGGCATTATTTTATGCCCAGTACCAGAACCAAAAAACACATACTTCCTCCGTTCCTAAGTTGACTTTTTTTTTTTTTTTAGAAATTAAGGAAGATAAATGAGCCACTTTATCATAACATAATTTTTGCTATGTTAGCTTTATAAGTCAAATAAATTAGTTTAAATGATGGTCAAATCAATCTACAAGTAACTTTTTTAGTATTTTTCCAAAAAGTTCAACTAGACCCTGTATTTAGGAACCAATCGACTTCTCCTTAAAAGAGTCTTCCCTTTTAGCTACACTTCACAAAACTGAAAACCAACCTGAAATTGTGTCTGAACAAGGTAAGAACCCAACTTCTTAGCCGAAGGGTGATCCGGCTGACTTCCGGCCGACATCGAAAGGGACTTGATAATCGGCAAGAAGACCCCGCCGGCCCTCGCGGTGGTGCTGGGCATCGCCGGCGCAATAAGCGCCTCACTGAAAGTCAAACCATAAGACAAACCCAAAGTACTCTTCCCCAACCACTTCACAAAATAAGTAGCAATCCTATCCCCCAACCCAGTCTTCACAAACCCACGAGCAAAAAAGAAGGAGATCACAATCAACCAGATCACCTCATTGGTGAAAGCACTAAAAGCCGCAGAGAAAGTGAGAGTTTTAGTGACAATGGAAACAGTCAACCCCAAAAAAGCCCAAGCCCCAACAGGCAATGGACTCAAAACCAATCCAGCAATAGTGGACAAGAAAATAGAGAGCAATTGCCATGCCTGAGGGGTGACTTCAAGTGGTCTGGGAACTAAGAAGCGAACGGCAAGGCCTATAGATATGGAAATTATTAAAGGAATGATTTTTGCGCCTTGTGAAGAAGATTGGGGTGGTGGGGGAGGAGGGGGAGAAGGAGAAGCTTGAATTGGCTTGTGGGGTATGTGGGGATTAGGGGTGGGAGTGAGAAAGGAGGGAACTTTGGAAGGGAGGGAGGTAGAGAAAGGAGAGAGAGGTGATTTGAGAGATGGGAATGAAAAAGATTGGAAAGTGGGGTTGGGGGGAAGAGAGAATTGGGAATTGGGGATGGAGCGAGAACGATGGCGGAGGAAGGAGGTTGAGGTGGAGAGCGAGTGCAAAGCATAGCTCTCCATTTGCAGAGCAAGAACAGAGCTTGCTCCAAGAAGAAGAAGATGATGATGATGGTGATGAAGAAGGAATGAAGGAATGTGAATGTGGAGATTGTGAGGAAGGAAGTGAAGGGAGAATCTGAATGTGTGTTCGGTGATTACAAAGTGTGGTCACCGGCGAATTGTTACTTTGTGTGCGTCTTTGCCTGGCTATGCTGCTTGCTCATCGCCAATATATGTATGGTCCCACCAGATTAAGACACACTAAATACTAGTAATAAATAAAAGGGAAAATTAATCATTTCATCCTTATAGTTTGTCTGAGTTTACGACTCAGTCCCTACAGTTTAACTCGTTACAACTCAATCCTTCAAGTTTCCTAAATTTTATAAAAAGAGTCTAAGTCAAACATAACTCATCTTATGTGGCGCTGATAAGAACAAATGTCACTTATTTGGCATCCATATCAGCTATCCACTCCTCTAGGCTCTAGCCCGCCATGCTTTTTTTTCCCTTCTCAAACAAACAGCTCCCAAGAACTAATCTTTCACAAATTGAATCATCCCATCACATGAACTTCATTAACCTTTCCAAAGTCCACCTCCAACCACCGCCACCATACCCGACTACCACACCCACGCCATTGCTTCCAACCAGTGCTGCTCCACCGTCACAAAGAACATCACCGCTCTGGCTTCAACCGTCTGCTCTGTCGTCCACCGCCTTGATAACCGCTAGGCCTACAAACACTCTGTTAAGAGCTGCTACGTTCTCATCAGCGGTGTGGTAGTCGGGTCTGGAAAAAGCGGCGAGGGATCGTTCTGGAGTTGATGGCGGTGGGGGACGGCAGCTGAATCTGTGAAAGAGAAAAGAAGATTATATGAATATAAGAATTTGGAGAGAGCGAGAATTTAATTTGGAGGGAAGGTTTTTTTTTTTTTATAGTATAAGTAGAGGGTTTTAATATAGGAATGAGAAGATGAGAAAGAAGATAGAAGGAAGAGGCAAAGGAGGAAGGTGGCGATGGCTGGGGGTGGACTTTGGAAAGGTCAATGAAGTTCATGGGATGGGATGATCCGATTTGTGACAGATAAGTTCCTTGGAGCTGTTTGTTTGAGAAGGGAAAAAAAGCATGGCGAGCTAGAGCCTAGAGGAGTGGATAGCTGACATGGATGCCAAATAAGTGACATTTGTTCTTATCAGCGCCACATAAGATGAGTTATGTTTGACTTAGACTCTTTTATAAAATCTAGGAAACTTGAAGGACTAAGTTGTGATGAGTTAAACTGTAGGGACTGAGTTGCAAACTCGATCAAACTATAAGGATGAAATGATTAATTTTCTCTAAATAAAACGGTTAATATAACTTTTATTCCTTCAACTTTAATTCAATTTTAGTTTTGGTCCCTGAACTTTAAAATCGGAGGTTTTGATCCTTGAACTTTTAATCAATTTTGATCTTGGTCCCTAAATTTTATATTGGTGGTTTTGGTCCCTGAACTTTATGCCATTTATAACCATTGGTCCCTAATTTTTAAGTTTTTTTTTAAAAAAATTAGGGATTAAAACCAAAGTTGATTAAAAGTTCAGAGAACAAAACCAAAATTGATTACAAGTTCGAGGACCAAAACCATCGATTATAAAGTTTAGGGACCAAGACCAAAATTAATCGAAAGTTCAAGGATCAAAACCAACGATTTAAAAGTTCAGGACCAAAACAAAAATTAATTATTAAAAGTTCAGGAACCAAAAATTGTATTAACTCTAAATAAAAAGTAAAAAAATGATCATTTCGTCCATGGAAAAAAAAATACAACTTGAATTTCTAAATTTCATTTTCAAAGGGGTGATGTAATTGTAAAGTTGTCAACTGTAGGTATACATTTATTCACTATCGGAATAGTTAAAATCTTGTGTCTAGAATTTCGTAATTAAAGTAATAGTTTTCTGAAATTTTCTCTATCATAAGTTTAAATAGGGAAAATAGTAGAAGAAGACATTCAAAATATTTAAATGATACACTCAATCTTTGAAAGGACAGATGAGTGACATAGACTGCTACGTCATTTCATAAATTTAAAGGAAATGAATAATATATCTTCCGATGGGTTTCAAAAATTTATCAACTTTCTATAATGTTTTATAAACATCACATAAGCATTACAAACTCTCTATTTATCGGATTTCATTAGCTTTGTATTTGAGTTTAACAACCCTTTATATGGGTTTGCTAATTTTAAATTTATATTTACCAATTTCACACGAACACTTACAATATTCCTCTTTACTTGACTTTATCAATTTCGTATTTGTGTTTAACATGTCTCTCTATAGACTTACCAATTTTCTATTTGTATCTACCAACCCCACAAAGACACCTACTAACTCTCTTTTTATTAAAGGGCTTTTTAGTTTTTTTCCTTTAACCGGTCACACAAGACATATCTACCCAAATTACCTATTTGACATTTGAGAAATATAGTGCATTAAAGTGTCTTTTACATATTATGAGTGTGTTTTGGTAGCATTTTTGTATATAAATATTCTCTATTATCGAAAATACAAAATAAAAAAATAAATACTCTCTCCGGTCCTACATATAGGATTTATTTAGATAGGTGAATTTGGTTTTAAATATAAGATCTATTTTTAATTGTTCTCAATTTCCCCCAAATTATCCCTATTAATGCTCATCAATAATAAACAAGCAAGAGAGGGATATCATATGATTTCAACTAATTTAAATAACAACCTTAATTTAATAAATTAGGTAAATATGTTTTATATTTAGAACCAGAGGGAGTATGAGATTCCGCAATCTCTGCAATTCTAGTCATTAATACATAATATTTAATCCTCTCTTATTATTCATATTAAGTACTCCCTCTTGTCATAAATATAAGACATATTTACCTTATTTGATTAGATTAAGGATGTTGGTTAACTCTCCCTCTCCTTTATTACTTGATATTGTTCAGGGGGTATCAATGGGGTAATTTTGGAAAAAATGGACAAAAATTAGAATTACATCTTATATTAAGGACAAAACAATCTCCTCAAATAGGTCGTATATTTAGGATAAGAGGAATATATATTTTTTTAATTTATCATTGAGAATGTAGGCTACAATGGAGAATTCAACTATTGGTAATTATTGCATTTATGCTTATAGCTCAAACATGAGAGGAATTCTTAGGTGAACCTGGTGTACCACATCATTTATAATTTGACCAATTGCAACTAAACACATTAAATCTGATGTGAAATGTTTAATCTGACCACAAATGATGTGGTACACCGGGTTTACCTAATAATTCCTCCAAACACCGTACCACTAAACTAATTAAGTTAGGTTAGTAATTGATTATTTTCTATAATAACCCTATTTATTGAGTCATTTTTATCTCTAAATGTTAAATGTTAACAGATATATTTAAGAAGGTGTCACAAATTTTTATTTATTAACTAATTATAGATAATTATTTTAATTACTCTTGGAGTCTTGGTTGAATCTAAAAGATCATTTAAAAGAACATCATCTTTATGAAGTGAGGGAGTATATCAGTATACCACTATCAGGGAAATTATTGCAATTATTTTAAACCGCACAATGGATTTTCTGATATGTGTGTGTGTGTGTATTGTTTCAGGAAGTATACTCTTTTACTTACTATCTAAATTGAATTTTCTATGTGCGCAAGTGTGTAACTATTTTGTGAATTTTTTCTTTTATAAAAAATTGTATCTTTTTTTTTTTTATTTTTTATTCCCTTTTATCATTTTGTAGTCATTAGCAATGTGCTGATATATGTCTTTTTCAGTTTTCAATATTTTTGAGCCAATCGTTTTCTTTTTTGAGAAAGACTTTGTTTTACTTTCCTATTGACTCTTTATGATCTGAAAATGAAAACCAGGCACATCCTTGAAAATTGAGATTTTGTCTCTCCTTTTGTTTTCTTAAGAATGTATTGAAACACAACAATGCAGTTCTATAAATGATAGTATTTCATAATTATAGTTTGAATTACCCACAAAGAAGCTGTTTATGCATACAAATTATATATTCTAATATATGTGTGCGTATATATGTACATGTATTCAAACAAAAAAAATATATGTATAAGTGTATATAAATGAATGAATGAATGAATCGATTAGATGATAAATTTTTAAATGAAATTTAAAACAATGGTTTGTAATAATATTTATCATTTAACTTTAATATATGAAAAGATTGTTTATTTTAAGCCAACATATATATGACTTCAAGTAACAAAATTGGCATGTAAATGGGATTGAGAACATAAAATTTTTATTGAAGTGTTAAAAACTAATGTTATAAATCATTAATTGTTATTGAAACATATATTTGCACCAAACTTATATCAACAACATAAAAATTAAAGCATGTGTCACATTAAATATGGTTATTTTCCAAAATTTGTGCATACAAAATCTACTTAAATTGTAGTTGAAAATAAATACGTATATTTTTTATAATAGAGCACACAAATTATATTAGCATTTCCACATTTTATCGTAGTGATCCTTAGAGATTGTCAAAGAGTTTCAAACTTATTCAGTTATTTGATTATATTTTATTTTGTGATAACTCTTCCAAGACATTTATATGTTTTGTGATGACCTACATTTTTCTTATTTAATTACATGAAAATTGTAAGGATTTTAGGTTTATTAGCATTTGGATTTTAATATCCAAGATTTATTCATAATATATATAGTCATGCCACCAAGAAGATTACTGCATATAGGTTTTAGCCACAAGTAGTTGGGTTGTTGTCACAAATCCTAAATTATCCTGGAAGGATGAGGAATATTTTAAATAAGAGTGACCACTGAGTAATGACTTTAGACAATTTTAAAAAATTATATCCTTTAGTTATTTATGTCAACTCATGTATGTGGTCATATTTATTGGCTACAATAAGTATGACTATTTTTGCATGATGTCCGAAAAAAAGATTTTTTTAAAAAAAGAACAAAACTGAAATTTTGTTCTTGTGAATACTTATAATCAGTGTTGTAAAACCTGGATCGGACCATCGAACCGGTCCAGTCGTCACCCTGAGTGTTTTTCAATGCTTCAGAATGGTTAATCTGCTTTAAAAGTTGAGTCGTGTTGGATCGCTTCCAACCGCCTATTGGATTGGAAGTCGAAATTTAACCCGGAACCGGAGAGTTTTTATAAGATCGAAAGACCTAAATAATTCACCTAAAAAATGATAAAATAAACAAAGACATGTATTTATCCATCAAAATCAACTCTTGTTTATAAATACCCATTATTCCCTAAATGTATTAAATAAATCACGTTTATAACTTGGTATTTGAAAAAAAAAAAACATTGCCTTAGAGCTATTTAATATGTTTGTTTTCATGTTATATTAAAATTTCATATTTATTACATATAGTTAAATTACTTACATATATTAATTATTATGCTATTGGTTCAACCATCAATCCGACCGGCCTGACCGTGCTAACCGTGACCCACTAATATTTTTGGCTCCCCTTCTGGTTCAACTTTTACAATATTGCTCATAATCTGGGCTTCCTTGTTGGGTTGGGCCACATTCATTTACCTTTCACTGGACTTCATTCATTCAATACACTCGTCTATGAATACGATGATATTACCAAAATCACAAACACATGTTGAGTCTATTTTAAAAAGTGTTAATATTGATGGCGATTTTGTAGTTCTCTGCTAGTATAAAATTTAAGGTATATATGGAAATTCGTAGGTTTAATCTCATTTAAAACTTTATGTCATTTTACCCTTTAAAGTCAAAAGAATAAATTACATATTAAGGTCAGTGTTAGAAAAAGACAAACAAACAAAAGGCACAAAATGAGTTTCTTCTAAGTCTTGACATTTTTATTCTTTCTTTTTTTCTCATTTTCCTCACCAAACAACAACATTAAAGGCAGAGTTGCCATGAATAAAAAAAAAAGCGGACATATTTTTTTTTTTTTACTAAAAGTAGGTCTAGGTAATAAAAATGTTGAATTCGAATATCACCGAAGGGAAGTCCTTATTTGTAGATGATATGCAAGTATTTTATCTCTATAATCATTATGGAAATCCTGAGCCATGTTATAATTCAACTCACATAATTTTTTTTAAAGTTGATATAAGGATAAATGAAATAATAGTGAATATTATGAGCCTCTAGTTTCATCCACCTTTCAATGTGGTCCAAAGTTATAGTTGGCTATATTTGTGGTCCGTCCTCCAACTTTCAAAGTGCTTTGATCCTACCTATGTCACTTGTGGTTGTCAACTTTTCTTCACATAATACAGCTTATATCAAACTTCACTGATCCTGAATAATACAGCTTATATCATAAAAAAATGTCAAAATTGCCACATTTTTCCTGAATGTTACAGCTTATATCAAACTTCATAAAAATGCAAGTTAGAATCCTTATAGGGGTGGGTTTAATATATCATGGAAATGTTAGTCTTTGACTAACGCCCTTTTAATATACTCCCTCCGATTTTAATTATAAGACCACTTTAACTTTTTTGACTTTTTTTTCCAGTAAAAAAAATAGTTTCAGTCTAAAAATCTTTTTTCTTTAAAACTAATTTATTCTACTTATAAACTAACATATAATATAATTTTATGTGATATATGTTATAATTTAGTAGTCTAATTTGATTCTTAACTTCCAAAAAAAAATTAAAGTAGTTTTATATTTAGTATATGATGGAGTAAAACGTAACCACAACTTTCACTTTTGATGGCGTCACATTGCGGGTTTGATCTGGCGGCTAATATCTATATAAAAAATGTAGGTTGTAAATCTATCCATAAATTTACTTATAAATGATTTATTTATTTTTTATATCTTTTTACTTAAATGATTTCATATGCGCCAAATACCATACATTTTTCAAGAAAAAACAAAAAAGTGCTTATAAATATTTTAAATTTAATTAAAAAAAATGACATTCTCGCTACTTCGCCTAGACACAAATGCTACAAAGTAGGGCTAGGGATATCTTTGTCCAACCTTTGTGGGATGGCTGAAAAGTGTTTTTTCTTTTTCCCCAATTAAGATTTTAATTTTTTAACAAAAAAATTTGAATTATTTTTAAATATGAGTAATGAGTCAACTAAAATTAGCTTATCATTTTCCATGTTAGCATTGTTAGTTAAAAGCTTTTTCTTTAGCTGTTAACCTAACCGGGATTAACCGAAAATAATAGGAATGTCATTTTTACTCTCATTTCAAATAATTATGCATCCAAAAAAAGTTTACAATATTTGGTGCAATGATAGAATTGAAAATTCACCCTAAAAAGTACAAAAAATTGGTAAAAAATTTCTGTTTCAAAAATTTATTGGTGAGAAAGATTTGAATAAGAGTAATGATAATTCTATGAAGGAAATCTCACAATCTCTTGTGTATAAAAACATATAAAATATCTCTAGCCAATAAATTTGGTTAACAATGGCGTTTCATCGAGTTTCCTATCTTAATAAGAAATTCTAAATGTTATTTTAACATTTTAATTTATTATTGAATGAAAGGTCGTAAAAGTATTCTTGTTTTTAATTGGAAAAGAGTATGCTTTTTTTTTTTTTTAAAAAAAAAGACCGGAGCAATTTTTTTTTATTATTATAAACTCCCTCCAGTTCCTTTTTTTTTTATATACATCTATTGGCAATCATCGCTTTTTTGGATCATATTATCAAGCATCCGAACAACTAACTACTCAAATTTTGATGTTCACTACCTCCGTTTCTTAAGATACAAAATGAATTAGTTAGTCATAAAAATATGTCACATATTACTAGATTATGTATTACTAGTTTTAAGTCAAACAAATTAATTTGAAGAAAAATTTAGATAAATCAATTTATAAATGACTTATTTAGTTTTCTTCGAATTTTCTAAAAAATCAATTAGTTCTTATATTTTCGATAGAAATAAGTGTGTGTATAATTTTGTTTATTTTATCCTTTACTATTACTATTATTATTATTACATATTACTACAGAGTAATACTACACATTATTCCCTTCCTTCCCTAATTGGATTGGAAAAATATAAACATAAAAATCTGATTAGTTTAATTATTATTAGTATAAAAAAAAAAAACCTCTTTCTAACCAACCAGAAGAAAAGGATTAGAAGGAAGCCACCACATAGAAATTGGTTTCAGGCAGAGACGAACGCGAATGAAGAAGTAGTTTAACGCTTAAACTCTTGTTATCAACCTCCTCTGCCACTTGCTTCCCCTCCACCATTCACTTCATACCTTCCTCCTACCACCTTCTTCCTTTTCTGCTTTAACCCAAAATTCACATCGATCGAACCAACATCCCTCCATTTTTCAGCTTCAAGCTTAATGGCGTCTCTCAATTTCTCCTGTTCTTCTTCTCCAGCATCTCTCTCACGTCCTCGGTGAGTTTCTTCCCCCCTTTTTTATGCCTCCTTTCTTGACCCCTTTTTTAGATTATCTTGTTTTCGAGTGAGAAACGGCTGATTCCATCTGGGGTTGGGTCTTCATGGATGAATTCTTACGATGATCCCATTTCTGGGTGTAAAGTTTTCAGCTTTTGTGTTTTCTTTGCTTCGTGTTATTCCTTGTTGTTTCATATTGGCTTCCTTCGATACTGTCATTCGTTTATCTATAATTTTGCTATATGATGTTTTGTGATACACATTTTGGTTTGATTGCATTCGTTTTTTTTCACTGTCGACAGAACAGTTCCCTGTGTAGGGGGTAGAACTTTTTGAAGATTTTTCTGAATCCCACTTGTTGAAATTTTATCCCAAGTACAGTACTTTTGACTTGAACAATGGGCCATAATGTATCTGTGGCCTCCACTGGAAAGAATCGTATTCTTGATTCAGCTCAATTTGACTCGCCAGCATTTTAGTATATGCTTATCGTTGGAGACACGATTATTCGTTCCTTCTTTTTAAATGGATGGCATACTTTTGGTTGTTGTGGAGATTATGATTATGACCTAGTATTTTATAGTCTCTTTTGTGAAGCTGTACTATTCTATAGGATTTCCATCCAATGATCAGATGCATGTAGAGCTTTTCCAACTTTTTCAAATTATTTTCTTATATCCTGCCCACACTACTTTATGTTAGGGAAAATGTTTGAAGTTCATGTCTAAATAGCTTAGATAAAGTTTCTCTCCTTACCTAATTAACTTACTGAATATAATTTTGTTTTCTGGATCCAGGAGTTTTACCGAACCATCAGCAGGCCTCTATGTTAATGTCTTTTAAATATCCTGCAATTTCTTTTGGTTATGTTTGGATATGACAATTACTAATTGAACTTGTTTGCTGCTTTGTAATTCTGTGTAGGGCATGCCAACCTTTAAAATTTTTCAAGGGGCTGCATTCTATTCATGGATTCGGATCCGATTTGGCAATTGTTCGATTAAATTCTAAATTCTTGCCAAGTGACAAGAATATTAGTAGAATCAAGGCAACTCTTATACCTGGAGGAGATGACTTTGTATTAAATTCAAACGGCAAAAATGTTGAGAAACAACCTAAAGGAATTGGACATGGAACACAAACTGCCAATACAGTCCCAACAAGCAATGGTTTTCCTGATAACAATGATGATAATGGTGAATCAGATTTTGACAGCCCCACACAAGGTTTTGCTTCCATCACTGAGGCTATTGAGGACATTCGCCAGGGAAAGGTTGTTACTCTCTCTCTCTCCCTCTCTCCCCCTCCCTTTGCCCTCTCCTCTTCCCTTTGAGAATAATGGTTTTTTTCTTTGTTTAAATGTGGTGGACATACAGTGTTAAAGTCATGCTATTGTGTCACTGTTGACTTTATTTACTGACTGGTATTTGGCAACAGATGGTTTTGGTTGTAGATGATGAGGACAGGGAAAATGAAGGAGACTTGATAATGGCTGCACAGTTGGCAACACCTGAGGCTATGGCTTTTATTGTGAAGCATGGGACTGGAATAGTGTGTGTAAGCATGAGAGAGGAAGATCTGGAGAGATTGGAACTTCCTTTGATGGTAGACAGCAAGGATAATGAGGAGAAACTCCGTACCGCATTCACTGTGACAGTGGTATGCACAATTATTATATGCTCATTTACATCTGGACTCAATGTTATCCCTCATTAGGGTCTTCTGTTGCCATCATTAGCTAGAAATAGCAGAGAACTAAACTTTAACTTGTTTCATCTAACATTAGCTTGTTGTACCCGATTCTCTTATTTCCAAGTGTTTAAGTGCCAACAATTATCATCATTGTTTTTCAAAGTGACAGTCAATTTGGAGGATTAAACTTTCATAATCATGATTATATTGTTTGAAATCTCGTTTTATGTAGTTATGGCATTTATCAACATAAACTGATGGATTTTAATAATTTACATTTCATTTGTAGGATGCTAAACGAGGTACCACCACAGGGGTATCAGCAGCTGATAGGGCAACAACAGTATTGACTCTTGCATCCAGAGATTCAAAACCATCTGATTTCAATCGCCCAGGCCATATATTTCCATTAAAATACCGGGAAGGTGGTGTCTTGAAGAGAGCTGGACATACAGAAGCTTCAGTTGATCTTGCCATACTTGCAGGTTTGGAACCTGTGGCAGTTCTATGTGAAGTTGTAGATGATGATGGTTCCATGGCTAGACTGCCAAAGCTTCGCCAGTTTGCAGAGCGTGAAAACTTGAAAATAATTTCTATTGCCGACTTAATAAGGTATCTGTTTTTGTTTTGTGGAAGATGCACCAATACTGTTGTTGCATGCATATCTTTTTTTGTCATTATGTTTAGATTTTGCATCTGCACAGATACCAATTCAAAAATGTTGGTTGATATTTGACTAAACTCTAACTGCCCCATTAGAATCTGAATCTGTTCAACTTCTTTGATTCTAATTCTGAATCTGCACAGATCCAATCTCTGGCATCCTTGGTAAACCATATTTACATTATAACATGTTAACAAATGAGAATTATTATCCATAGTTACCTATGGGAATCCTCAAATCTTTCTTTTTGATGGTCCTCCATCAAGTTCACTTAATAAGCAGACAAAAATCTTTCTCAAAGTAAAAATATTCATTATTACCTTGGTCATATTTTCCCTTCTTTTTTCCTCCCCCTTCTTTAAAGTTCACCCAGGCTATCTCTTATTTACTCAAGGCTGAATTTTTTCCTCCCCCTCCATCAAGTTCACTTAATAAGCAGACAAAAATCTTTCTTGTAAAAAATTTATTATTGACTTGGTCATATTTTCCCTTCCTTTTTCCTCCCCCTTCTTTAAAGTTCACCCAGGCTGGATTCTTCTGTTTCTTATTTACTTATCAAGAAGATTGACGCTTAATCTTATGGCAGATATAGAAGGAAGAGAGATAAATTAGTGTTTCTTGCTGGTACTGCGCAAATACCTACAATGTGGGGGCCATTCACAGCCCACTGTTACAGATCGCTTTTAGACGGGATGGAACACATCGCAATGGTTAAGGTTCGGAGTTCTTCTGTTTCCATTGAACTATATTATCATTTTCATAATTTACTAATACGCTTGTATGAGCATTCTGTCATATAAACTTATTACATCTGATGTAAATTTCACCGTTTACACCTATTGCTTGGTGCTTTTAATGATGGAACCTCTTACATTTTAAACCCATGTTAGTGTTCATGTATTTATAAAGGATTCTCTGCGTAGAACCAATATTTTTGGTTGAGCAATCAAAAAACAAGCAAAACAAAACTCAAATTTAGGCCATCAGCTTTGGGACTGTATGCATCTATTGTAAACTGAAATCCAAGGCTGAACTCTGCTGAATTAGAATCTAGCATTTTTATGAAAGTTGTATTGAAAAAGGCTTATTCAATAGTCATTTTAATGTAGCTTCCTACAATGCTACTCTAGCTTTCTCTTGCTCGTAAATCTGATCAAGAGTTTTGAACAATAATCCGATCTTGACGGGAAAAAAGCCATTAGTATCATGTGTAAATAGGAGAATAAGGAAATAAGATGGTGAATACTTGATAGTTAAAAATATTAATGATAAAACCAGACTTTGAAGTCACTGCTGTAATCATTGAGATTTTTATTTTTGTTTTGCACTGCCACCTGATGTTTGATCAGACTATTTTGGCTTTGAGGGGTGATCCTTCTGTCTGTTTTGGCAGCACCTCTTTTTTATGGTGTTGTCTTCAGTTTTTATCAAGCATATCTTTTTTGTTTCTCTTTTATGTGCATATGCTATGGACTAGTTTGATCTATTGGGATAGAGATTTGCCTATTTTAAGTCGGGTTGTTTTGGTACTATCTCATTATTTTCTTACTATTTCTTTGCATTCGTAGCTGTAGAAGTGGTGGAATATTTACTTCTACTGTCCCTTCATTCATTGAGCTTTTTGCTGCCAAGCCTTACTAGGATTTCCCTGACAAAAACCTTCCCAATGCTTCGTTATTATTTAATCTTATCTATGAAGAGTGTGACCGCTGAAGAGTAACTTGAATTAATGTAGAACTATGTGGACCAGAAAAACTGTGTATGGATAGTATGCCAAATGGTAGACTGATACCTACTCTTTGGCAGCTTCTTCTAATATATCTAATACAACTAATTCTATTTCAGCTCTCTTCAGGTCATTCTTTATCTCTTTAACAGTAGAGATTGGTGTTTTTTCTTTTGCTGTACTTAAATTAAAAGATATTCGATGAATGATGGTGTTTGTTGAACCAATTTATTTGATATGGTGTGACCTGTAGTTTTGCTTTTAAGAGATAGGTGCCTAGCAAGTCATATCTAAGCCTACTAAGCTAGTGAACTTTGCCGAGCTTTTTCTGTCTTGTATTTGGACTTAATGTTGTTCAATAGTCAATTATGTGTAGTCTTTGTGGCCATAACTTTTTTAAACAGGGTGACATCGGCGACGGAAAAGATGTTCTCGTGAGGGTGCACTCTGAGTGTCTCACTGGAGATATATTTGGATCTGCCAGATGTGACTGTGGGAATCAGCTTGGGCTAGCGATGCAGCAGATTGAGGCTGCTGGTAGGGGTGTCCTGGTATATCTCCGTGGACACGAAGGAAGAGGTATTGGGCTTGGCCACAAGCTTCGTGCATATAACTTACAGGATGATGGGCGAGACACTGTAGAAGCCAACGAGGAGTTGGGGTTGCCTGTGGACTCTAGGGAATATGGCATTGGTGCACAGGTAATTAGCGTGAACAGTACCTTATGTATAGAGTATCCGACAGCATTAATTACTTCCTTAGTGTTCCATGTTGATTTACGATTAACAATTCAATTCTTAGGTAAAGCTGGAATAAAAATGTTTAGTAGATCAAGTTAATTAAAAAGGGCGAGATGATTAAGCATGTATAAGAGATCATTGAAAAGAGGTTCCAATTAGAATCATTACTCTGCCTACCAACTTTAGGTTTGGTCTAAAATCTGGATTAAAGAGTTTAAGTTCATCTTCTGATGCCTATCAACTTTAAGGCAAAATTGAGCTTTCATCTGCTTAGACTCAGCTCAAACTGGCGTACGGAGGGCTAAATGCCTAACATGCTGAAATATGTTCTTCATAATTAATTTCATTTGCCTGTCTTTTGTAGATAAGACTTGCCTTAGAATTTCTGGTAGGATCCCATTCATACATGTACAACTCCATTTCAATGTCCTTTTTTTTTTAAAAAGAAAAGAAAACTCAACTTGCAGATTTTGAGGGACTTGGGTGTTAGATCGATGAAGCTGATGACGAACAATCCGGCAAAATACGTTGGGCTCAAAGGTTATGGTTTGACAATTTCTGGCAGGATCCCATTAGTAACCCTTATCACAAAGGAAAACCGTAGGTATTTGGAAACAAAACGTGCCAAAATGGGCCACATTTACGGCTTGGAATTCAGCAACCAGTTGAGCAGTTATGCCACTGGCAATGGTAAAGTAAATGCTGATGATTCTGAAAATGCTGTTCCTGGCTCATGATCTTCCTGCTTTCAAATTTTCCATCACATAGAAAGCAGAAGAGGAAGGATCATTCATAATCTGGAGAATTTCATGTGATTTTTTTTGAGTTAGCTAATGCTTGGAAGCTTTTAGTTCGAAATAGGTGAAATCAAGTGAGAGGGAAACATGATTATACTAGTGGTTCGATTTTTCCGAGTTATGCTTTCTTGGTCCTTCCTCAACCAAGCTTGAACTTGTGTTTGTGTGTGAACTTTTGAAAACTTTATATATAAATATATAAATTGCGTACTGTGTAAGGGGAATAGTTCCTGTTCTTTTTTTTTTTTTTTTTTGACCAGAGGGAATAGTTCCTGTTCAGGTTTCTTGCTTCTATTAGTATTCTTGGTGGTATACCAGAAATGGAATCATGAGTGTACACATGATTGAATGATTTCACAAGATGAAAAACTTTTTTGGTTTGTTTGTGGCTTTTTGATATTATGAGTAATGAAATGATCTTGGGGATTTATTATCTTCAAAGCTACCTAAGGGGAAAAACAAAGGATCCATTATGTGCTGTTTATATGTTCTTGACTATAATCTATGGTTTAAAAAAAAAAAAAGACTATAATCCAATCAATGTTTGTGGTAATATCATTTTTTTTTTCAGTGTTGACTAACAAGGAAAAGCCTACTTGTTTTAGAAGTCATACACAGTAAACAACAAATATTACTTAATAGAGTTAAGTTGTGTAAGATTGAAGTATTTTACTAATGAAAAAATATTTTAGGATACTTGGTTTTGAAGTAATACACATTACAAGTAAACAGAAAATATTAATAGAGTATAGTTGTATAAGATTGGAGTATTTTACTAATGAAAAAAATATTTAAAGATACTAATTACATAAAAATTAGTTTAAAATACTAAGTGGTACGGTATAAAAATTGTATGGTGCTATATCCTACTTAACCCTATTTAATATGTTTAATAAAATACTACCAAAAAAGGGTATTTTGCCAGCATTCAACGGCTAGAAATAGAGAAGCAACGTTCGCGTGTACTTCTTCCTCAACATCTCGCGCAGGTACCCTCGGTTTTAAGCCACGTGTACGGCTCCGATTCAACTACAGTGTAGTAATTTACTGGATCATCTAAGATCATAACGTCTAAAAGGAATTAACAAACATAAATAACTATTCTATACTTTCTACTATTATTTATGAATTAATATCATTTTTAATTGCAAAAAATTTACTTTATTTAATTAAATATGGAAATTCCAATTTTTCAATTAAATCTTATATATTAATTTCTTTATAATAAGAATTCTTAAGAATAAAGTTTTAAGATTGTATCAAATCAAATTATTGCTAATAACAAGAATATTGTATGATAGTATTTCACAATATTTGGTTCACTGAAAAATTGGAACCAACTAAGGATTTGGAGGTGAGGGAAAATTTTTAAGTTGAATTTTTTAAAATTAAAGAAGTGGGATATGATATTTCAATTAATATAAGAGAATAGGGAATATTAATTAAAAACTTTTAACCACATTTCTCTAACTTTTATAAATTCAAACAAAAAAAAATTTCCCACTCCCAACTTTCCCTACTCTCCCCTCATACCAAATATCCCTCTAATCTTGTGTGATTAATATACTATTTCAAAAAATTGAAACACACAAAATCAGGCACTTAAACTTACCCTCTATATTTAAAATGAATAATAAAAAATTTCGAATTTTGAATTGAGAGAATTCAAATTCAGCGTAGGTAGGGTAGCTAACAATTTTACTGTTTTCTGGCCAAAAAAAAAAAAAAAAAGCTAACAATTTTACTGTTACACCTGATATCGCGATCCGCGTGATACCCATGGGCCCCACCTCCCAACGTCTCTCTCTCAAACCTTCTTCCCCCTCCTATAAATACCCCTCACTCTCCCTTCACTTCATCTCATTTCTCAAAAACCCTAATTCCTTCTTCTTCCATTTCTCTCTCTAGAAAACCCTACCTTTCTCTCTCTTAAAATGGCTCGCTTCTCTACTGTATTGGTCTTCATGCTCGTTGTTTCTCTGTTGGTGAGCCACACATCGGCTCACTCTTCGTCTTCTTCTCACAAGGCCGTGTCTCCGGCTAAATCTTCTCACTTATCTCCGGCCAAATCTCCGGCAATGTCTCCGTCGTCCTCGATCTCTGGTTCGCCGTCAGAAGCGCCGGCACCGGGAATAAACAGCGGCGCCGATCTGAATAGGTTGAGCATCGCTGGATCTGTTGCTGTCGTGTTCGTGGCTTTGAGTTTGGTCATGTAGAGAGAGAGAGAGAGAGAGATTGCTTTTATTAGGGTTTTAGTTTCGTTCATTGTCTTTGAAATGTAGTTTTCTGCTTCTGCTTTCCTTTTTTATTTTTATTTTTTGGTTAAGATTTAGATGATTCATTCATTCGATTTGTTCTTGTGTATGGGATCTCTCATTTGGAATTATGAATGAAATTCTTTTTTAATTCTGAAGTGTTTTTGTTCTTTTAATTTTGGATTACCGAGTTTACAAATTCCAAATCTGTTTATGAATGAGTGAAAATCACAAACAGGGGAATCTAATAGAAGCTAATTGATATGCAATATTAATGAGAAACAATAAAGGAACAAATAGTTCAAGGGAAATTACAGAAAATTAAATAAGTCTGCAGAACACACATTATTATGTTTCATTTGATTTGTGTTCTGTTCAGATATAATGGGAAAACTATTGCGAAGTATCACAACTACCCAAATCTCCAAAATCCCTTGACACCACCAAAGTAGTTATTACTTAGTCTATTATTATTGTAAATATATTTTAGTGTATAAATATTTACTAAAATATCAGTACTTAAATTAAAGGGTAAATTAAGCGCCCAATCAACTTTGAATTTGGTCCCCCATATGTATTTTTTCTTTTCTATTAAAACAATTGTTAGTGTTAGACTGTTTTGCCACCTGGACATATGTGGTGTTTCCTAGCGCTGAGGTGGAAAAAATTGTTGCAGACCTGTTTGATAAAATGACACACACTTACTGTTTAAATCAACATAGAAGATTTAAAAAAATAGGAGAATAATAATTATAAAAAAAGAGCTTAAAAAAAAAGGAATCAACATAGAATGAACTGAGTTCATATCCTAATGTTGATGTGAGGCTGTGAGAGTAGGGGTGGAAACAGGCCAGGCCTTTAACAGGGGCCTTAGACTTGGCCTATTACAGGCCTTTCCAGGCTCAGGCTTAACAGGCCACAGGCTTTTTTTAAAGCCTATTTTACTTAACAGGCTAGGCCTAGGCCTTTTAAAGAAGCCTATTAGGACTAACAGGCCGGCCTATGCCTGTTATATTTTAAAAAAAAACATTTTAATAACATTGCATTTTTACCCTTTATTTTGAAATAAAATTACATATGCATGTATATAGGTCTTTTTCCCACCCACTCTCAAGGTGCTTCCATTCTCATCTATGTGATCTCACTTTTCACTGACTCTCAATGTTTCTCTTTCTCTTATTGGTTGTATCAGACTATTAGTTTTATTGCTGTGTACTTCCTTTGTCTTTTAGAATATTGTTGTTTTGGCATCGCATTTGTGTTCTTGCATTGTTGCTATATATCATACTATTGTTTATTATAACAAGCCTTTTTACAGGCCTCAGGCCAGGCCTGGTCTATGGACAGGCCAGGCTCAGGCCTAAAAAAAAGGCCTATTACAAGCTTCAGGCCAATCAATTATACAACAGGCCAGGCCTGACCTATTTCCACCCCTAGCTGTGAGCATCAAATAGCAAATGCAGGACTAATACTGGAAATTGGAAAATGAAAATAAAGAAGGTCATATCCTTAACCTCAGTTAGTTTTTTTTTTTTTTTTTTTTTTTTTTTTTTTTTTTTTTTTTTTTTAACGCAAGTAAACTGCATTTATTTCCTTCCCACACTGGCACACAGATTGCAGGTTGATATATCATTTTTAAATTTTATTATTGATAATAGATCCCTCTTTTCATCAAATTGGGATTTTTTTCCTTGATACTAACTGATTTCTGGTTTGTTGTAATCCTTAAGTTTAACACTTACCTTGTTACCCAAATATATATATATATATATATTTTGCAAACCTTTGAATGTCCATATTTTTGTAATGGAACCTCATCGACCGTAAATTCTTATATTTTTTCTTAAATGCAGGTTCTCTGCGATATCAAAGCAGATTTGAAGAGCAAATAATATTCTCCAATCAAATCAAAAATCAAATTATTTAATTTAACTGTCATCATTAATCTAATTAGTTTAGGTAAATAAAACCTATATTTATAACGGCAAGGAATACCAGAAAAAATGAAATCATTCTTGTGACAGATGGCTCAAAACAATTTTAACAAAGTTCATTCTGCTGAGCTTCACGCGGAGACCAGCCAAGTAAGTGTATTATTGGATAAGACCTGGTCAACCGGGCTACCAGGCTGGTTGAACACTTCTATAGACGAAAATCAAGAGTTCAAAAATTATGCTTATTGTCCATATCAAATACTGGACAATCAATCCAACATTCGAAGGCAATGTTATTCTCCTATTCTCTTCGTTAGGACATTTGAATTTTGAAGGCGGTGATATTCTCCTATGCTCTCACTAGGAGGATGCTTGTACCAATAAAAGAATTATTCCCTTTACTGTTTGCGTACTCCGTTTTTAAATATACGATTTAATTGATTTTTCTTTGAAGAATACTGAGAAAGCTACTACTCTGTTCCTTATTATAAGTCCAACTATCACAAATTTTTTGTTCCAAAATATAATTCCACTTTGGGATCAATTAATGCTACTGTAACTATTTTACCTGTATGTTGGAAATAGGAAAAATGAAAAAGAAGGTTTATAATATATAAAATATTATCTTAACACATATTCTTATTTTTTTATAGTTGGAAGTTTTTTTTTTAAAATAGGCCATATTTAATGCTATAACTTCAACTTCTTAGTATGTGAGAAGTAGTTAGGTTGGACTTATAATAAGGAACAGAGTGGTATTATATGATCAAATTTATTTTTTTAAGAAATTAAGGATGCAAAATAAATTAGTTTAAATTGTTTATGTTTAAGTTTTTGCTCAAAACTAATTAATTTTTCCTAAAAACTAACATATAATCTAATTATATGTAGCGTATGTTAAAATTTATGTCTATTTTACTTTCTTAATTTCCACAAAGAATTCAACTTTATCTTATAATTAGGATCAAGGGGAGTAAGTTATTTATAAATTGATTTGTCCAAATTTTTTCTCTAAACTAGTTTATTTGACTTATAAACTAACATATAATCTAATAAAACACAAAATATGTTATGATTAAGTGGCTCATTTAGTTTTCTTAATTTCTGAAAAAAAAAACTGAGTCTCATATTTAGGAACAAAAAAAGTAATATTTTCCCTTTATAACAAGTGTTTACCTATCATAATATCATTGGACATCCATGATTCCATGCTCTTATCATGAGGGTGCAGGTTTAATGGATTTTGCCTAACATGAAACTCAAAGAACACATCTACAGTTATTTGTTTCACCAAAGCAATGTATATTTAAATAACTTTAAAAAAACTCGTTAAACAAATTTATACATATTTATTATAATTAACTGTTTTTACATATCAGAAAACTATATATTAAAAAAAAAACTCGTTAAAAAAGCTTTTCATTATTTAAGATCTCCCACCGCATTAGTATCTTCTCACCATGGCAAAAGATTTGCCAGAAATATCTGGGTTTGTTTCTGATATAGTATATAGTGATACAGCCCAGAGGGTTTCAAAGCCTTTTAAACCCACATAGATGTAACCAGCTGTGCAATTAATTATTTAAATGCTAATTCAGTTAGGATATTCTTAATATAACATCAATAAATCAATTTAAAATATTTATATTCATTATTTTTTCTCCAAACTGTTTTTCCCATCTCTCCAAACTCATTTATATGATTTATAAACTGATGATATATAATTTAATACAATAACATATTAATTATTTTATGATTAAATAGTTTATTTAGTTTCTTTAGTCTCCCTCAAATAAAGTCAACTTAACCTCATATTGACAATAGAGTGTATTTAGGGTTTATAAAATCTTTCACCTCTCAAGTTTACCCTCATTCTAGTTTTAGTCCCTAATATTTAAATAAGAGGTTTTGGTTCTTCTAAGAAGAAAATTGTCTAAATTTTTATTACATTATTGGGACTGATGTTTTAAAATAAAATAAAACTTAAAAGGACAAAAGCTTTTGATTTGAAACTTGAAGGAGCAGTCATAAATTTAAGCCAAAGTAGATATGAAGGTGTTATTCGAGATTTATTAGGTGGATGGGCAGTTGGATTTTTCCTTTAAGCTAAGTTTACTGATGACCCGCTTGCGATTGCAGAACTCATTGCGGTTACAGGGTTTACAAATTTTCTGAAATTTTAGCTATAAGAAGGTGGAGAATGCCACAGGTGTAGAGATGATTCACATGATGACAAGAGCTAGGAACAACTTGGGATGACCCTTTCAACTACATTATTGAGGATGCTAGATTTTGATTGACCAAGAATTGGCAAGTGATGATTAACTTTGTACCGATGGTACTAAACAATCTAGCAGATCATATGGTCAAATTGGCTCACAACATTGTAGGAAATTTTTGTTTCTTTGACCAAGGAGAAACAGGGTATTAACACTTAGACTAGATATTTTAATGTAGATGCTCGATTGAGCTATTGTTATCCAGGTTATATTTTAAAAAAAAAAAAAGAACCAAAATGAAAACAAATTTGAACAGGCAAATTATATTAACTCATTTTAATTATCTTTACTTTAGTTTTAGTTTTTCTTTAGACTATTCTTCTCTCTATTTCACAAAACCAGATTATCACGTGCTCATCTATTCTTATTCCAAGCTTCAATCAAAAATGAAAAAAAAAAACCAGCTAGCCAGGATGTGGACCAAGCACATTCATTGAAATCCACAAACCAAAACCCATTTCAGAAGATGAAGATATGGACATTATACTGAGTCCAGCTCATACATTTTTCCTTTTTCACAAATCAGGGACAAGGACATCATTGGATTCCTTGTAAGCTCTTGCTTCATTTTTTCATTTCATGACAGCCACTAGCCATAACTCAAACCAATTTATTATAAACATCCTCACCACAATGGCAAGTTCCAATCAAATCTTATACACTATACCTCTGCGTTGCCATGGAATCTTTCAAACCAACTATCCATTTATAGTTTATATTGCAAAGAAGCTCAGAGTTTTAAGAATAACGTTATTCTATGATACTAACTGTTTCACTCTATCATGTGATCACTGTCTATATAATTCTAAAGTATATGAGAGTGTGTCCGAATCAGAACTATTTGTTGTACCTGAATTACCCCGTAGGATTGTGTTTAAGAAATCCCAGCTTCCAGAGTGGTTTACACTTAACAGAGGCCAAGACATCAGTGTTTTCCGTGAGAAAATAAAGAAAGTTGAAGAAGAAGCATATGGGGTGATAGTAAATAGCTTTGAAGAGATGCGTAGGTTTTTGGGCGTACTTAAAATCCCAATAACTGGCTTAGTACCTTCACAATATCGGAGCACGGATTTGGACTCCGGTCACTATGAAAGTTCTACCATAGATAGGATAGGTAAAGAGAATTCGAGAAAGGAGTTACGAGAAGTTTTTCATAGTTGTTTACCAAAACTGACTCTCACATAAACCATATCCCATATGTCACGTACTAGAATTTATAATTGTTTGAATTTAAAATCATGAAGGGAAGATTACAATATTATCCCATAATCCTCCTTATTTATATAACAAACCTACTTTAATTGGGTTTGAGCCCTAATCCACCAAGGATAGACTGGGTATTTTCCTACAAGTTGGAAGAAGAATATTTGAAGGAGTATAAAAGAGTCACAGGTAGAAAGGTTTGGTGTATTAGAGCAGTCTCACTATCAAACAAGGATGACATGGATAAGGCTAAGACAGGCAAACCAGAGTCAAAGGAAGAAGAAGGCAAATGTTTGAAGTGGCTTGATTCATGGCCTGCAAGATCTGTCATGTATGTCTGCTTTGGAAGTTTAGCCAATGTGGGTCTAGAACAATTGATGGAGCTAGGTTTGGGACGAGAAACTACAGACCATTCATTTGGGTACTGAGAGAATGAGAGATATATACATCAGAGAGGAAATGGACAAGTTACTGAAGAAAGATGGATTAGATGAGAGAGTGAAAGGAAGAGGGATGATAGCAAGAAATTGTGTGCCTCAAGTTTTGATACTTTCACACACAGCCATAGGAGCATTTTTAATACACTGTGGATGGAACTCAACACTTGAAGGGATATGTAGTGGTGAGCCATTAATAACATTTCCTCTATCTTGTGATCAGTTTTATAATGAGAAGGTGGTTGCTGAATTGTTGGAGATAGGTGTGAGTTTGGGAGATAAGAATGCTGTGATTTGGGGGAAGAAGACAAGTATGGAGTTCAGGTGAAGAGGAAGAAAGTGAAGGAGGCAATAGAGAAAGTGTTGGGTGAAGAAGATGAAGAGAGTGAAAGGATAAGAGAAAGAGCAAGGAACCATGCCAATAAAGCAAATAGGGCAATGCAAGAAGTTGGTTCATCTTATCTTAACTTATCAGTGCTGATTAAAGTCATAACACAACAAGGTGTTGAAGATGATGATAACAAAGCTGAGCCACAAACTAAGACCAAAGACATAAGGTGTAAAATGCCTTATTGCTTGGGCTCCAAATTAATCAAGCTCAAGATTACCTCTTAGTTTCTTAGTTCTCTAGTATATTAATGCTAATTCTTTGAATAATTCAATTAAATAAGATGTGGAAACTTGGTTTGAACTACTCATTCTACCTATTTATCTTTCTGTTTATACTTGTATGGCAAATGAAAATAAGAATGTCTTGACAGTGATGATGAGCATTCCCTAGGCTACGGATTCACCCTTCCTTGCTTCTTCAAGGTTGGGAATTAATTTGGTGCTCTTATAATATTCTAGATTAACTCTATATTATTAGGTTCAATTAGTATGGTCACCTATTAGCTTATCGGCTACGCTTTAATCAACCTGTTCAGACCTATAAAGAAACCTCGGCCACATGGCAGCAGACAGAGACATATGCCTGAAGCTTAAAACAGCACGCATGAAACCATGAAATACTCAAAAATCGTTCACACACAAGCTATACTAAGTCTTATGAAATCAAATTTACCAAACCTGTGTGAAACCAACTATTAATGACTGATTTCTTTCTTTCTTTCTTTCTTTCTTTTTTTTTTTTTTCAAATGTGAATGACTGAATTCTAACTATGAAACTCAGCATTTTACTTACTGTAGAGAATTTATTGTATGAATCTAGCCTATTATGCCACTTATAGTATGGCCAATCACAAACAGACATTTTAGAGATATTTTAATTTGATTTAGACAATTTTAATATATGGTAATTTGAAACCTTGATATTTTCCTCAAACAAGAAAAGAAAATGTAAATGGGGCCTTATTTTTTCTTATATATATTTATTAAAAATTTAATTTTAAATTTTTTATTAAATAATATGTTATTTATTAATAAATATTAGTACGAAAAATTTAAAAAATTTATAATTTAATATATATAATAAAATAATAATTAAGAAATTTCATATAATAAATGCAATTCACAAAAATAATATTTATTATACATAAAAAATTGAAATACTAAATATAATATTATTAGGTATAAAAAAAATACTAAATATAGTTTAATGTATATGAATATAAAATATCATTTATATAAAAATAATATAATTATTAATATGTAAATTATTTATTAATAATTAAAAATATTTCATAACATATTAATTTAAATATAATTTAAAGTATATATAAGATCAAATATAATTATAATATTGGGAAGAAGCATATGGGGTGATAGTGAATAGTTTTGAAGAACTGGAAGAAGAATACTTGAATGGGTATAAAAGAGTCACAGGTAAAAAGGTTTGGTGTATTGGTCCTGTCTCACTCTCAAACAAGGATGACTTGGATAAGGCTAAGAGAGGCAAACAGGAGGAGGAGGAGGACTTGGATAAGGCTAAGAGAGGCAAACAGGAGGAGGAGGAGGAGGAGGAGGAGGAGGAGGAGGAGGAGGAGGAGGAGGAGGAGGAGGAGGAGGAGGAGGAGGAGGAGGAGGAGGAGGAGGAGGAGGAGGAGGAGGAGGAGGAGGAGGAGGAGGAGGAGGAGGAGGAGGAGGAGGAGGAGGAGGAGGAGGAGGAGGAGGAGGAGGAGTGGCTTGATTTATGGCCTGCAAGATCTGTCATTTATATCTGCCTTGGAAGCCTAACCAGTGTAGCTCCAGAACAATTAATGGAGCTGGGTTTGGGGCTGGAAGCTACAAAGAGATCATTCATTTGGGTGCTGAGAGATTCACACAAGAGAGATGAAATGGAGAAATTAATGAAGGAAGATGGATTTGAGGAGAGAGTGAAAGGAAGAGGGATGATAACAAGAGATTGGGTGCCTCAAGTGTTGATACTGTCACACAAAGCGATTGGAGCATTCTTAACACATTGTGGATGGAACTCAACACTTGAAGGTATATGAAATGGGTTGCTATTAATAACATTTCCTTTGTTTGCTGATCAGTTTTATAATGAGAAGTTGGTGGTTCAATTGTTAGAGATAGGTGTTAGTGTTGGAGTTGAGAATGCTGTGCATTTGGGGGAAGAAGACAAATGTGGGGTTCAGGTGAAGAGAGAGACAGTGAAGAATGCAATAGAGAAAGTGATGGGTGAAGGAAGTGGGAAGATAAGAGAAAGAGCGAGGAATTATGCAGAGAAGGCAAAGAAGGCTATGGAGAAAGGTGGATCTTCTTACCTTAACTTGTCACTGGTGATTGAAGACATAACACAACTGGTCAGATAATGATAGGGGTTAAAGATGATGAGGGGGAAGCTAAACCACAAATTGATGAGACCCATTGCCATAAGGTGTTTGCCTTAATTAGCTCTATGGGTTTGTGAATCGTATGTATTGTTGATTGATTTATATTGCAATTTGTGTGCACGTGTTGGTTTATGACTAGTTATCCTTGGTAAATTAGGAGTAGGGATGAGCAAAGGGCCCACCCGCTAAACCCGCAGATTTACCCATTCTAGCTCGTTTGTTTTGAGCTCGTGAAGTAAACGGGCGAGACCCGCCCGTTTTTTAATATACGAGCACTAATATGGGTTCACCCACGGGTACCAGTTCCTTGCCCATATGAATATTTTAAAAGAAATTATGAGTTTTTTTTACTATAGATATATAAGCTTGCACCCACCACCATATACATCATAGTTGGTTCAATGGTCTGGGCGCTTGCACATTCACTTTCATTTGTGGGTTTCAATTCTCCTCTCTAGCATCTTTTCCCTTTTTAATTAAAATTAATAACCTTCTGATTTTTTAATTAAAATTATCTTCCCACCCATTTCACTTAACCCAAATCCTACCCTCCACTCCACCCCTTCTTTTTCTAACCTTTGCGCAGGCAGCACACACTTAACCCAAACCCTACCCCTCCACTTCACCCCTTCTTTTTCTAACCTTTGCGTAGCCACCACACCAACCTTCTTCATCTTCTTCTTCTTCTTGTTTTTTTTTAAAAACCAAATCGGTCTTCACCCCCTTCGTCATTCGCTTCTATCTGGCCGAGATCGTCTACGCTCTCCACCATCTTTGCGGCCTGGACATTTTCTTCTTTTAGATCTATTATCTACCATATTCACCATCATTCTTCAGCCTTTCAAATCTGTTCGATGGAGATGATTGTGAAAGTGTTTCATGGTGCTCTATCTTTTCTTCTTCTTCTCTAGATCTGAGTTTTTCTATGGTGCTTTACTTCTCTTCTTCTCTAGATCTGATTTTTTTTTGGTTCCTTGGAGGGTTTCGCTAATTGCATCTAATGTATCCAGATTATGTTGCTGTCAAAAATCCTTCTGCTTTGCTTATTTGTTTTTTTTAAAAATAGGGGTATGCTAGACGGGTTCCCTAGGAACCTGTCCGTATACCCCGTACTCGTTTAGCCCCGTGTAAGATAAACGGGTGGGTAACGGGTGCACCCACGGATTACCCGTACCCGCCCGTTGCTCACCCCTGATTAGGACCAAAACCCGTGTAGTTTGGGAAACAAATAAGAATTAAAAAAATATGGGGTAGATACTTGTATTTTTCGCTTTTGTCCTATTTGAAATCTTGGTGGGAATAGTTTTTTTTAGAGGAAAAACTGACTATTAGATATGGGGAGTATGGGACACAAGAAAGTTGTGGGAGAAATATCAGTTTTCTGTCGGTCTCTTCTCTCAACCTTCTTCCAATTCTCATACCCTTTTCCATGTTGTGTAATATAATTCGATCCTCTATGTGACCAAAGTCACATGGGTTTAAGTCTTGTAAATAGGATGTTACATGTTCGATTGCACTTAAAAACTCAAGTTGTGTAATATACATATATACTACTTTAGCAACAATTACAAGGTTAGGAGAGAGAAGAATTATTTTGTCATCATACATGACTAATTTCAATTAATAGGCTCCCCTTTCACTTTTTTACTCATCATTAAGTGTTAGCATATATTATTTAATTCTTTAAATACACACACGTATTTGATAAGGTAAAGATACAAAAATACTCATAAAATTTTGGCCAAAGTGTGCTCAATACCATAAACTTTTTTTTCCCTCCCTAGATGGATCATTTTCTTCTAATGTTTCAATTTTCAATTAATTCATTTGACCATTTTCGTTTCTTTGTTTTTTGGTTTAAGTGGCTGAAGGGAAAATTATAAATTTTCTCATATTTCTTTTACTAAATTTTTCCTTTCTTTTGTTTTAGGAACAATTTTGACTTTTTAACCCAACTTTCTTTGGTCAACAACAAGGGTGACCTATCATCCAACTCAACACACATGTCATCATTTAAGTAAAAAAGTCAATGGTTAACAGTAAAAGTAACAGCTACTAACGGTCTATGCACTTTTGCACCACTTTGATAACTATGTGGACATAATTGGGCCAAAAAAAGTTCATAGTTTTGGGCACACTTTAACCAAAATTTGATAGGTATTTTTACACACCCGCCTTATCTAATAAGAGTGAAGTTAGAAACTTAAAAAATGTTTGGATATATAATTGATCTTTAAAATTTTTCTGATTCCGATAAAATATAGTATTAACAAGAACTTATAACATGGATACCTACTGTGTGTATAAATGTCGGGTAAAAGAGATCTTGTACTTCTCTATATTAAAAATAACTTATAATATGAGTATTTTTTTTTAATTCTAGATTCATGCACGGATTTCAGAATTGTTGTAAGCATTCCCCCCCCCCCCCCTAAAATTGGCTATAGCAAAACCAATGGTTAGTATTGTAGTTCGTTTAACCACCTAATTATCATTCTATAGATGGAAATATGCTTATCATTATTTATTTTGGTAACATTTCCTTGGGTTAGGGTTTTTAGATAAGGAAATAGAGAAATTAAACCACATGTATGGTTGGTTAATTTCAGTGCTCATCAGTATATAATCTTAATAATACTTTTCACTACAATGAAGTGTAACTTATTCAGATATAATATCAATATAATCTATAATTAAATTTTGGGTTAAAAGCTTAAAATATCCCGAAAGTATCCATGAATAGACCTTGAGTGTTTAAAAGTTTTTTAGAGGGTAATTTATTTCGGACGTCTTAAAAATTGGGCAATATAGGTTCCCCCTTAAAAGACTCAAACGGTCAATGTTTGTTAACCAAAAGTATGCAGATGTGGCTACATACATGGCATCCAACTCACCTTATTTTTCCACATCATATTCTTGAGAGAAAATGAGTTGGATGCCACATATGCAGCCACCTCTACATGCTTTAGTCAACAAATGTTGACTATTTGGGTTCTTAATGGAGGGACTATATTGGCCCATTTTTAAGGTTTTTGAGGTGAATTTGCCCTCTCCAAAACATCCAGACACTCTATACCTATTCGTAGATGCTTCTAGAGAATTTTAGGCCTTTAATCCTTAATTCTTTTTTAATTTTAAACACTCTGCACATTAAAATATTTCTTTTCCAAAAATAAAATAATTAATCTAAACCATTCATAGATCTATGTGCAGTGATACGTTCTAAGTGTTCATCAGTTTGCTTAGCACCAAAACTTTTTCAGTTATTTTGATATGTCTTATCTGATATGATTTGCAATTTATTATTTTCCAAATTGATTTGACATATTCTTTAAGGGGTTTTGAAGATCCTCTGAAGACCCGTTGAAGAAAAAGCTAATGCGACATATATTCAATACTACCCGATCTGGTCCATGACTCAATTGATTTTTTTAAGAAACATTAAAAAAGTTAAATAAGTTTTTTTTAAAATTTATTTTTTTGAATACTTTCTCTATAATAATTTATTTAACTTATAAAATAATATAAGGTTAAGGCTCTTAAATACCCAAGAAGTTATACTCAAAGAGCTCTCAGCACTGGGAAGTTTTTTATGGATCTTAAATGCCCATGAACTATCATTTTTATAGCATTAATGTCTAAAGTTAACGGACAGGAAAATGGATGTTTGCCACGTCAGAGTTAACCATTGTTGAATGGGTGATGACGTGGCTTGGGATAAAGTTCTTAAATGCCCCGGAAGATTTCTCGAAGGAACACTCAACATCCGGAAGTTTTGCGTTGGTTCTTAAATACCTGGAAGTTTTCTCGAAGGTGCTCCTTAACCCAAGCTACGTCATCATCCATTCAATATGACGTGGCATTTAATCTGACATGGTAAACGTCCGTTTTCCCTCTCCGTTAACTTTGAGCATTAATGCTACGAAATCACTACTTCCTGGGCATTTAAGATAAAAAAAAACTTCCTAGTGCTGGAAGCTCCTTAGATATAGCTTTCTTAGTATTTAAGAGCCTTAACCCAATAATATATAATATTAAGGCCAAATTCTACAAAACCCTCTGAACTTTGGGACGGTTGCATATTACCCCCTTGACGTTTTAAAGTTTAAATTTAACCTTCCTAAACTTTTATCTTTTTATTATGGACCCCCTTACAGTTAACTTGCCATTATCTCTTAACGGAAATTACTATGTCATGCTTACATAAGACACATCACTATATCTACGTGGCATACTTTTATGGTTATATTTGGATAGAACTCTCCTAAACTTTAGTCTAATTGCATATAACCTCCCTGACATTTTAAAATTAAAATTTTTTACCTCATTGAAGTTTTTTTAATACTAGGCCCCTCCATTAGTTTTTATTATTATATTATTATTATTTTTATTATAATGTCTATCAAAGTAGGCACTTTACTTTTAGCATTTTCTTCTAATGTTAAGATAATATTTTTGAAATCATTTTGTCATTTTTGCTATATATATTTATTGTTTATCAATTAAAACAACATTTTTTCACAGAGAGACATAGAATAATAATATTTGAAAGTTTACACTGACCAAAAACATAAAAATAAAAGCTCCACCTCTAAATCAACAAAAATATAAATTGCCAATATAAGAAAAATATGGATATTTAAATATAAACATAATATTGAAATGGCTACAATGATAACAGAAAACTGTAAAAAATATTAAAAAGACTATAAAAATTTATCTTAATATTAAAAAAATGTTAAAAATACGTAAAGTGCCTGCTTTGATGGAAATTACTAAAAAAAAGTAATAAATGGGCCTAATATTAAAAGAATAAAAATTAAAGGAAGTAAAATTTAAATTTTAAATGGTCACGGAGGTTATATACAATTAGACTAAAGGTCAGGAGAGTTTTATGCAAATATAAATTTAAAAAGATGCTACACAGGATATGATGAGGTGTCTTATGTTAGTGTGACGTGACAATTTCTGTCAAGAGATAACGGTAAGTTAATGGCAGGGGCTCCATAACAAAACAAAAAAAAATAAAAGTTTAGGGAGATTAAATTTAAACTATGAAACGTCGAGGGGGTTATATTCAACTGTCCCAACGTTCAGGGGTTTTCTGGAATTTAGCCTAATATTAAAGAGTTGATGATTATTTAACTTGTAATATTAATCTATAAACTTAAATTATGATTAAGTAATTTGCTTTACAACAAATTAAAAGTGTTGAAACGAACCAAGAGAGGGGAGATAAGTTCTCTCTAGCGGCGCAGTGCTCTTCATCTCGTCAATAGTGATTTGAAAAAAATTTCTTTTTGCATATATCTTCTTCTTCTGCAGGTTCTTGTGTTTCCTTCTATTTGTTCCTTCGGGTTTTTTCTTTATTGCTTCATCTGGTTCTTTATTAGAAAAAAAGATGATACTGCCTTCGTGTGGGAAGCATCACTTGGATTTATGCCATCGTCACTTTCTTTTCCTTAAGGTACTTCATGACAAGCCTGTCATGCTCATAAGGTTCAATCTCTTATTAGTTTCCATTGGCAGTTACGTAATAAGTTGTGTGTGGTGCATCAACATCGCTATCTTTTATGCTTTTTTTCCATCATGAACTGGATCGTTAATTTATCACGCATCGAGGAACATGGTTACTTCAGGGCATGTTTTGTATTGTTTCTAGTTGGTACCCGAATTCTCCCATCTCTCATATGTTTCATTGTCTCACTTTAATGTTTGGATTATACTGTCTTGGGTCTACAAGTTGATTATTACACAAAATGTGCCCAAGTTATTATCTTCATGTTTTGGTCAGTTTTTAAGCTATGATAGACTTAGTTTGATAAAGCAATTTGGATTCTGTATTAAGGTTTGTATTCCAGTCGACAAACCTCTACGTTTACTCCCTTTTTCCTGGTTGAACAACAGTGAAGCGGTGCAGTTATCTTTTCTTATGGAACAAGTTCATAAATTAAGTCGGCACTGTGGACTTTTTTGGACATTCCCAACACAAGTGTCCTTTTCGATCTAATGCTATCAATTCAACGACCTTTCTTTTTTCAATACGCATGATTGGTCCTCGTTCAACACATGTTATTTATTGGCAGGGATCATATTTCATTAGAGCTTCAACTGGGCTGCTCATATGGGCCCATTCTCCTCCTCTTGAGTCGAAGTCTTACTATCAGAATAAATTTGATGAGCTTCATAAAAGCACTCTTAGGTGTAAACTTGCTTTTTTAGAAGCATCAGATTTCAGTCCTTTTGTGAAGCGTTTAAAACTTCATTCCTCGTCTCTTTCAGTAAAGCGACAACAGTAAACTGAATATGCTTTTTATCATCCTAATTCTTCTCTTTCTGGTAAAGCAAAGAGGCTTCGTAGCTGGGAATCTGATTACATCAAACCCAAATTAAGAAAATTCTCTTCCAACTCGGTAAGTTATTTTGAACAAATTGAGGAAGATGATAAATGGGTTTCTTTCAAATTCCCTGTGGGCAAAATTAAGACTTTATCATCATGAGAATATTAGCTGTCAATCACTTCTCTACTTCTACAGACATGTCATATTTTGAGCAAAATAACTGGATGGTTAGAACTCACCATGGTTATTTTTATGCATCCTTGAAGCTGTCTAATTATCTTCTCTCTAATCATAATAACTCTACAGTTAACTATATGAGATATCATATTTTTACCTAATTTTCTCTGTTTTTCGAATAATGTTGCATTCAAAGAGAGAGATACTGGTTTTTTGCTCAAAGATTTATCGACTAATCTAAACATTGCCTTAATGGTCTTACCTTAAAGCGGAAAATGCACTATGCTTTTGAGGCTAAGAACAAATCTTGTGTATATGATAAAACTTGTCCATTTCAGGGGAACAAAATTGCATACTCAACAACCTTTTGTGTTCTTAACCCCTTACTTATTACAAGGAAAAGGAAACGAACATGGGAAGAGTGTCTTCTCCATGCTTTGGGTTCTTAAGGAGCTTGTGTCAAAAAGCTCCTTACTTGTGGATGATACTATTAGGGAACTCTAAGTTCATATGCAGCCACTTAGAGGTCCTTCTTGCAGAGCTGTATCTGTTTTTCATTTTGTGATTTTTGGTTTATGTTTATGTTCGTATTTTCATAATGTATGTCATAGGATTGTCTACCAATTGCCAAGCTTTCCTCTGGTTTTTCTTCATGATTGGAAGTGTTATTTGATTAATTTCATCGGAGAGTAAGCATCAAACTCTCCTAGTTATAGCCAATGGGGTTACCTCGTGAGATTCTCTCTTTAGGAGCTTCGTAGAGGCGTATACTTGTGCAAAGATTAAGTTAGGGCCGATTTCAGATATTATCAATCACGGATAAAATCTGATAGCTTAATTTTTCCTAGCAAATTTTAATCATGAAGGAACAAGGAAGATCATTGGGCTGAATTACTATCAAACTCATGTGCCAATTTCAGAATCAATACCAGGCCTTTGGGTTTGGTCACATCTTTGTTTCTTTTTGATCCAATATAATGATGGTTACATGTTATTTCTAATAATATGTTGATATTCGTTTTATTTCAAGCTTTATTTCTTGTTCTGTTTATGATTTATTTGTAATTTGATGGACCATTTATTACATATAATAGAAGGCTTTTGTTTGTAAATATCTTTTTATCTTAATAATGTTAGATTTATATCAAATTAAAAAGAAGAAATTTGCTTTACTTCTTTAATATCTTAAAAAGTTAACTAGATAATATATTAAAGATATATTAAAGAGTTGAGGAAATAGTTTTTAATGTTACCTAAGAATTTGCGACTACACATTTTTAACGTTGTGAAATGTTCATGAAAGGGTGTTGATGATTTTTGCATTAATCTTTGAAGTAGGTTAAAGGATTTTTTTTCTTTGCATTATTATATCTTCAAATTTATTTAATGTCTCTTCAAGACTGAAATTATCTCAAGGAATAGGTCCTCTCCTTTACCCTCTTCACTCCTCTAACATCCTTTTTTCTTTCTTTCACATCATTAGATCAAAGATCCAATAATCTAGATTAAATATTCTTATAAAAATCAAAATTATTTTAATTAGACTTCAAAAATACATAAAAAAATTTAATATGTTAAAATTTGATCTGAATAGTACAGAATTGCATACTATTACTATAAATTTAGATTTTATTTTTTATTGCAGTTGTGAACTATTAAAATCAAATTTTGACAATTTCAATTTATTTATATGATTTTTAAGAATTATTATAATAACATTTATTTTTATAAAATTTTTTGATCTAAACCAATAGATCTTTGATCTAATAGTGTAAAAGAGAATAAGAAAGAGAAGGTCCTTATTTTCAACATTTCTTAGATTCAATAAAAATGAAATGAAAAAGAACAACTAGCCAGCCTACACGTGGCACATACATATCCTCATGTCCATTGGAATTTGGAAGCCGCAGATCAAAACCCATTTTGGAATCATGTCATGACACAGCAGAAACACAAAGGCAAGTATCTCATTCACATCCTTTCACAAATCATACATTTCTTACCATTAAGTGCGAGGATGTGGGTTCAGTTCAATTTGTAACTTCGAATGGTTAGTGTTTGCCCCTTTACTTAGGGGAAAAAAAACGCCTCATCATTCCTTACCCCATTCTCTCTATCTTTCGGATGAAGATGATAGTGAGATTGCCAGCAGCAGGCATTCAAGAATGTAGATGCTACTCTCATCCTCTCCACGTCTCAGAAGTCAGATCTCGCAAGGCTTTAAGAAATCCCTTATCATATCTACTATAAGGTACTTCAAATATGGAACCCTTTTCTTTGTGACCATCCATTTCAAACTCGCCGTAGCACAAGAAAAATATAGAGGGGTGTGGTAGCCAAAGAGAGATTGAGGGAGAAGAAGGAGAAGTAATTTTTTTCCCCTTATCTTTCAACTTCTATAAACATCCTCACCCTCATAGGCAAGTTAAATTTCAAATCCTAGTTGACTTCTCTATCGCCATGGAATCTTTGAAAGCTATTTCCACGACGAAGCAGAAAAAACTTGAGCTTCTTCACTTTGTTTTGATACCATTAATGGCACAAGGCCATCTTCTTCCCATGGTGGACTTTGCCAGACTATTATCTCGCCGAAATGTGAAGGTCACTATAATGACCACTCCTCTAAATGCTCTTCGAGTTCAAGCAAATCTTGACAGAGAGATCACACAGTTTGGCTCATCAATCTCAGTTCAACATTTTCGATTCCCAAATGCTGAGGCTGGTTTACCAGAGGGATGTGAGAGCTTAGACACTCTCCCTTCCATGGATCTTCTAACCAAATTTTCTAAAGCTTTGAGTTTGTTGCAGAAAACAGTTGAAGAACTCTTTGAAAAGCTTATTCCCACTCCAACCTGTGTGATACATGACAAATACCTTCCATTTGTTGCTGATATTGCAGAGAAGCTCAAAGTTTCGAGAATAACATTCGATGGTACTAACTGTTTCACTCTGTTATGTGATCACGGTCTGTATAATAATTCTAAAGTCTATGAGAAATTGTCCAAATCAGAATCATTTGTTGTTCCTGGATTGCCCCATAGGATTGCGTTTAAAAAATCTCAACTTCCCCATTGGTTTACACGTAACCTTGAGAAAATAAGGAAAGCTGAAGAAGAGGCATATGGGGTGATAGTGAATAGTTTTGAAGAATTGGAAGAAGAATACTTGAATGAGTTTAAAAGAGTCACTGGTAGAAAGGTTTGGTGTATTGGTCCAGTCTCACTCTCAAACAAGGATGACTGGGATAAGGCTAAGAGAGGCAAACCAGACACAAAGGAAGAAGGAGGAGGAGGAGAATGTTATTTGAAGTGGCTTGATTCATGGCCTGAAAGATCTGTCATCTATGTTTGCCTTGGAAGCTTAAACTGTTTACCACCAGAGCAATTCATGGAGCTTGGTTTGGGACTTGAAGCTACAAAGAGACCATTCATTTGGTTGCTGAGAGATTCACACAAGAGAGATGAAATGGAGAAATTACTGAAAGAAGATGGATTAGAAGAGAGAGTGAAAGGAAGAGGGATGATAACAAGAAATTGGGTGCCTCAAGTGTTGATACTTTCACATAACTCAATAGGAGCATTCTTAACTCATTGTGGATGGAACTCAACACTTGAAGGGATGTGTAGTGGTCTGCCATTAATAACATTTCCTCTGTTTTCTGATCAGTTTTATAATGAGAAGGTGGTTGTGGAGTTGTTGGAGATAGGTGTGAGTTTGGGACCTGAGAGTGCTCTAAATTTTTGGGAGGAAGATAAGTATGGTTTGAAGGTTAAGAAGGAGATAGTGAAGGAGGAAATAGAGAAAGTGATGGGTGAAGAAAGTTGCAAGATAAGAGAAAGGGCGAGGAATTATGCAGAGAAAGCAAAGAAGGCTATGGAAAAAGGTGGATCTTCTTACCTTAATTTGTCACTGCTAATTGAAGACATAACACAACAGATGAGATAATATTGGAGTTGAAGATGATGATAGCGAAGATGATCCACAAATTGATGAGACCAATTGGCATAAGGTGTTTGTCTTAGTTTTGTAGTGTTGTGAAATATCTGCATTAATGATTCCTATTTATCGATTTATGATAAAATTTGTGAGAGCGGGAGCTTCAACCCAGCTAGCTACTTTAAAATCAGTTATGTGTTTTAATATTAGTAGTGTTTTTGCATATCCCCTTGTGTAAGTTCCTTTATTAGAAGAAAACAGTGAGTTTGATCCCGCTTAGAACCTTATAATGTATTGTATTAGATATTTATCTTTTTAATCTTAAAAAAAATGGTGTTTTGGTAGGAATGTGGACAAAACATTAGAAATAACATCAAAATCGCTATTTTATCCTTTATGTCTATAAAAAATCATTTAATATTTTTCTCCCATTTTTCCCTTAACCATTTTGAAGTATTACATTAAATAAATTGTGGCTTGGTGCTTATATTTATTCCTCCCCCAACTCTTTATATTCTCTTTCATACTCATGAATACTAATATTTTCTTTTAATAGTCCCATCATAAATAAGTGTAATATGAGAAATTTTTTATTTCAAACATATTTATAATTTTTAACTGCTTTTAACAATTTTCTTATTATGCGTGATTCAATTATCGGGCTCTTATAACAAGAATCGGTGGAAGTATGTTATAATTAAATGGTTTATTTAGTTTTATTAATTAGCTTCTTCAAATAAAGTCAAATTGATCTTATATTAACAATAGGGAGTATTTAAAGCTTATCAAATCTTTCATCCCTCAAGTTTACCCTCATTCTAGTTTTAGTTCTCAAGTTTTAAATAAGAAGTTTTAGATTTTCTAAGAACGAAATTGTCAAATTTTTACTATATTATAGGGATAGCTGTTTTAAACTAAAATAAAATTTAAAAGGAGCAAAGCTTTTGGTTTGAAACTTGAAGAACCAAAATAAAAACAAATTTAAGGAGCCAAAATATATTAACTCATTATTATTATATTTACTTTAGTTTTGGTTTCTCTTTTGACTATTCTTCTCTCTGTTTCACAAAAGCAGCTTATCACATGCTCATCTATTCTTTATTCTAGATTCAATGAAAAATAGAAAAAGAAGCAGCTAGCCAGGCCCAGGATGTGTGGACCAAGCACATTCATTGGAACCAAAAAATAAAAACCCATTTTAGATGAAGATATGAGCATTGTACAGAGACGAGCTCATACATTTCGTTTTTCACAAATCATGGACAAGGATATCATTGAATTCCTTGTAAGCTCTTGTGTCATTTTTTCATTTCATGACAGATACTAGCTATCAAGGTTCAAAAAACCGGACCGGGCATCGAACCGGATGAGGCACTGATTCAAGGGTTAAAGGTCTAACCGGGGTCGGACCGGGTCAAACCGGTTATATTAAAATAATAAAATTTTATTGATATTAACATTAATAATCACTAAATCAAAATGTAAATGTAGATAGGTATGCATAATTCATCAAATATGAATATTTTAATGTTCCTATATAGGAAAAAAAAGAAAATATTAGTTGATTACACGTGAAAATAAATATTATTTTACAATCCACAGACTAAAATATAAATATTAAGAGTAACAATAATTAAATATTAAGTATATGCAAGTAAAATAGCATTTAAAGTATTATAGTTTCCTAATTTCTAAAATTGAGTGAAGTTAGTAATTAGATGAATTATAATAAAATAAAAGTTTTTTTTAAAAAAAAAAAAAAAGGGTGACCCGGTTCAACCCCGGGTTGGCCGGGTCAAAGGGCCTCCCGTTTTTTGTACCGCCCGGACCGGATCCATGGCCGGTTCCCGGTTCAACCGGTTGAACCGGCCGGTCCGGTTTTTTGTGCATTGCTAGCTATAACTCAAACTCAATGTTTTAAAAGCCGGACCGGATGTCAAGCCGGAAAGACGAACGGGTCATGATTCAAACGGTTGAAACGGTCGGGCTGGTGACGTAATAATTAAACT
The DNA here is from genome assembly GCA_037074515.1 of Mimosa bimucronata. Lineage (NCBI taxonomy): Eukaryota > Viridiplantae > Streptophyta > Magnoliopsida > Fabales > Fabaceae > Mimosa > Mimosa bimucronata. The sequence goes on from CM073441.1 coordinate 26,050,237, forward strand.
AAAAAAATTAATTATATAAATACAGTTAATTTAATTAGTTAAAAAGTTAACAAGGTCACAAAATGCAAAATACCATTGAAGGTAGTATAATAAGCCAACAGTTAACTTAAGTACATAACACTAACTATAACAACTTAACAATAAAATTAGGGAATTAGTTACCTCTCATTGTATTTGATAATCAAAGTTTGATTACATTTAACTTTGAGATTTTGCTTTTTTTCTATTGTCTCAATGATTGATTTGAGGAGGGATTGAATGTTGAGAATGAGAGGTAGAAAACTCCCATAAAGACAATATTCAAGACGAGGAGAAGTGACGTATTAGGAACCACCTTCACCGACGTGCAAACAGTAGACGACATTGCCGGCGGAGGAGTGCTATATCTAAAGAAGGCATAGCGATTTCAACTTTTCATCTAGGGCATAAGCAAAACGTGAACTAAATGGATGGGGTGGAGTCTAATGGATGTTTATTTTATTTTTGGCCTTTTTAAAATAATTATGTAACTTTTTTATAATTTTTTTCTTGAATTTTTATTCATTTTTCCTGACCCGTCCGGTTCTTATATAACCGGACCGGTTCCCGGCTCAATAACAGTTCCCGGTCCAATAACGGATAAAAAGCGGCCTAAAACGGATCAACTATATAAACGGCCCAACGCACACATCCGCCCCGCTCTTGTGACCGGCCGACGGTCCAACCGGTTGAACCGTCCGGCTCGGTCCGGTTCTGAAAACCTTGCTCAAACCATTTCATGATAAACATCCTCATCACATTGGCAATTTCCAATCAGATCCTACATACTATACCTTTGCGTTGCCATGGAATCTTTCAAATGCTTGACATGATCTTCTAATGTGTTGCTGTAAATGACAATGTCATCCAAGTACACAACCACGAACTTATCTAAGAACGGTTGCAGTATGCGATTCATGAGAGTGCAAAAAGTTGCAGGTGCATTCGTGAGTCCAAACGGCATCACCAGAAATTCATATGAACCATACCTGGTAACACAGGTTGTCTTTGGTTCATCCCCTTTAGCAATCCTCACCTGGTAGTACCCGGACCTTAGATCCAACTTGGTGAACCATTGAGCTTGACCAAGCTGATCAAAAAGGTCGGTAATCAGTGGAATTGGGTACTTGTTCTTGACCGTGATCTTGTTAAGCGCCCGGTAGTCAATACACAACCGAAGTGATCCATCATGCTTCTTCTGAAACAGGACCGGTGCTCCATAAGGTGCTTTCGATGGACGTATGTACCCCATGTCCATCAACTCCTTCAGTTGCCTCCTTAACTCCTCAAGCTCTGGAGGCGCCATGCGGTACGGCACGGCCGCAGGCGGGGTTGCACCAGGTACCAGCTCGATCTTGTGATCCACCTCTCTCTTAGGTGGCAACTTCTTTGGTAACTCTGGTGGCATCACATCCTTGAACTCCCCGAGGACGTGATCAATACTTCTAGGGAGGTCCTTCCTGGACGGAACATCGGCCTCCTCCTTCAGTGCAACAAGGTAGGTTGGCTGGTTCTTCTTGAAGCCCTTCGAGAGTTGCATTGCAGAGATCTGTTTCTCTTGGAGTCGGACTTCCCTCTTGAGAGGTACCATTCGCACGTTGCCTTCCTCCAAGATACACATGGTGTTTGCAAAGGGAATGGGAACGGCCTTGACCTGGTCTATGAACTCCATACCCAAAATGATCGGATAGTCGTCCATACTAACAACAGAGAAATTTATGGGACCGCTCCACTCTCCCAAACTCACCTTCACATTCTTAGCAATTCCGAAGATGGAAGATGGCGGAGTGTTTACCGTCTTGAGCCATCCTTGTTTTGCTTCGAAGTGGATGCCCAGCCTCTTAGCTTCTTCAATCCGAAGAAAGTTGTTGGTGGCTCCCATGTCTATCGGGGTTTTCACGGTATGCCCACCAATCTTGGCCTCCACGAACAACCGTCCCTTCTTTTCGGATTTGGGCTCCTCCACCTTGGCCTTGATGGCGCTGAGAAGTTGTAAGGCTCCAACCCTTGCCTCTTCACGTTTCTGCTCCTCTTCTTCTTCAGCCAGCGCAGAGAGCTTGGCCTTCTTAGGACACTCCCTTGCTCGATGTGGCCCTTCACAAAAGAAGCACTTGATAGGAAGTCTCTCCCCAGCTTTGTACTCCTTAGTACCCTTCGACTTATCAAACTTAGAAGTATATTCTCTGCCATGATGGCCCTCTCCCACACTCTTTCCCTTGCCGCCCTTGTCCTTCGACTTCTGCTTCTCCGGCTTCTTGAACTCGATCAAGGACTCGGCGATGGAAATAGCGGTGGTTAGGTCTTGGGCACCTCGTCGCTGCACCTCCAGCTTGGCCCAATGCTGTAAACCATCCATAAAGGCAAAGAAAGCTTCCTTGTCAGGATAATCAGGGATTTCTAAGAGTACCTCTGTGAATTCCTTCACATATTCCCGGATGCTTCCCTTGTGTTGAAGGCGTCTCAGCTTTACTCTGGCCTCCTCTTCAACATTACTTGGGTAGAATTGCTTCTTGATCTCATTTACCCTTCTCCATGTCTCCTTTTCTCCTCCTCCACCACATCATTGCAGTGTCTTCGAGATAGAGACTTGCCATGTCGATCTTCATGGTGTCGCTAGTGACGGCAATCGCCCTGAAGTGTTGCTCCATACTCCACAAGAAATTTTCAAGTTCCCTTGCATTTCTAGACCCTTTGAAATGCTTAGGTCGTGGAACATCAAACTTAGAGGGATTAGCCCTTACCTCGGACGTAGATGGAGCATCTTGTGCAAGCGCCCTCCTACACACAGCAAGCTCTTCTTCAGTCCTCTCCAACCTGAGCAGGACCTCCCCGAGCCTTCCTTGGAGTGAAGAAACTTCAGCCTTATGAGATTCTTCCAGGGCCTGCACACGTACAAGACTCTTGTCGAGTGCTTCGTTGATGGCGGATTGCACCTGATCCCGGAGCTCCTTTATCTCTTCCTCCTGATCATCAATCCTTCCTTGCCCATCAGCGATGGCCAACTCTACCTTGGCTAGCCGTGTCTCAACGTCTGGCACAGGTTCCCCCGAACGAGATCTATGGCTCTTTGATTTCTTCCCAACCACCTTCTCCACTTGAGTGGTGTTGCTTGCGGCCTCCATCTCCCTCAGTGTTCCGACGAACTTTCAACCTTGGCTCTGATAGCAACTATTACAGGAAGTTCATAAAAGGCTATTCTGCTATAGCCGCACCCCTCACAGATCTACTAAAGAAGAACGAGACCTGGAGTTGGGACGAGGATTGCCAGAGGGCCTTCCAGAAACTCAAGGATGCCGTGATCCAGGAGCCAGTGTTGGTCTTGCCTGACCACACTAAGCCATTTGAGGTGCAGACAGATGCGTCTGACTTTGCCTTAGGAGGAGTCCTAATGCAAGAAGGCCATCCAGTGGCTTACGAGAGTCGTAAGCTCAATGACGTAGAACGTCGCTACACGGTTCAGGAGAAAGAGATGACGGCAGTGGTTCATTGTCTGAGATTGTGGAGACATTACTTGCTAGGCCCCAAGTTCGTTGTCAAGACTGATAATGTCGCCACAAGTTACTTCCTTAAGCAGAAGAAGCTTACCCCGAAGCAGGCTAGGTGGCAAGCTTTCTTAGCTGAGTTCGACTTCGTGATGGAGTATAAGCCAGGGAAGGGCAACGTAGTGGCCGATGCTCTGAGTAGAAAGGCTGAACTTGCTGCCATCACAAGTCCAAGTTTCCCTATGGTGGAACGTGTCAAGGAGGGACTGGAGCAAGACCCACAAGCCAAGAACTTGATGGAGTTGGTACGTCACGGGAAGACGCGCCAGTTTTGGCTTGAGGATGGGGTGCTCATCACCAAGGGCAACCGGGTGTATGTGCCGAAGTGGCAAGGCTTAAGGAAGGAGATCATCAAAGAGTGCCATGACTCAAAGTGGGCTGGACACCCAGGAGTTCGTCGTACAGTGGCACTTATTGAACGAGCTTATTATTGGCCCCGGATGAGGGAAGACGTAGAGCTCTATGTGAAGACCTGTCTTGTGTGTCAACAGGACAAGGTGGAACAACGCCCTGCAGCTGGTTTACTGGAACCACTGCCTATTCCAGAGAGACCGTGGGAAAGTATTTCCATGGATTTCATCACCTGCTTACCGAAGTCTGAAGGGTGCAGTAACATTATGGTTGTGGTGGACCGGTTCAGCAAGTATGGAGTATTCATACCAGTGCAGACCAAGTTCACTGCTGAGGATGCTGCACGATTGTTCTTCAAGTATGTGGTGAAGTACTGGGGCATTCCAAAGACCATAGTGAGCGACAGAGATACTCGCTTCACAGGGCGGTTTTGGATGGAGCTCTTCAAGATCATGGGGTCCGAGCTCAACTTTTCTACAAGCTTTCACCCACAAACTGATGGGCAGACCGAGAGGGTGAATGCTTTGTTGGAGCTGTATTTGAGGCACTATGTGAGTGCCAATCAGCAAGATTGGGCCAAGTATCTGGACATCGCTCAGTTCTCATACAACCTGCAGAAGAGCGAGTCGACGGGGTCAAGTCCGTTCGAGATAGCAACGGAACAGCAACCGATGACTCCACATACTTTAGCCGTTGGCTATAAGGGTCCAAGTCTTGCTGCATTTAAGTTTGCTAAAGGTTGGCATGAGCAAACTGACTTGGCAAAGGCATACTTGGCGAAAGCCGCGAAGAAGATGAAGAAGTGGGCTGACGCTAAGAGAAGGCATCTGGAGTTTGAGGAAGGAGACTTAGTCATGGTGAAGCTCCTTTCCCATCAAAGCCGCCGATTTGCCAAGGTACACAAGGGGTTAGTGAGACGCTACGAGGGACCGTTTCCGATTGAGAAACGCATTGGTAAGCTAGCCTATCGCTTGACTTTACCCTCACACTTGGAGATGCATCCTGTCTTTCATGTGAGTTTGTTGAAGCCGTTCAACAAAGATGAAGATGATCTAAGTCGGGGCGAGTCAAAGAGAGCGCCAACCGCCATCACAACTGTGCCAGAACGGGAAGTGGAGGAAATTTTGGCACATAGAGTAATCCCAAGACGTGGGGGTCATCCAAGTTACGTGGAGTACTTTGTCAAATGGAAAGGAGCCCCTGACAGTGAGGCATGCTGGGAGCACGAGCTGACGTTATGGGATTTCAAGCACCTGATTGAGGCATACAAGAGTGATGCGCCGAGGACGTCGCCACATTGAGTGGGGGAGGATGTCACGCACCGCTCAGAAATGCCGAAGAAATTGACCGGGATCTCTCTAGAAGCGTGCGGAGCCCACTAGAAGCATGTGAAGGAGGTGGAAGCATGTGAAGGAGACAAGACCTTCTAGAAAGATTCCTTTCTTGTAAATATCTAGATATTTTTCTAGGTCATTGATTGTAGCCGTTAGATCAAATAGATCTTAGCCATTCATTGAGGAGGTGGAGTAGTATAAATACCCCTCCTTACTTCTTCATTTCTCACACCAAAACAAGTGATTTATGTTTGATATGATTTATGTTTGGATTAATGATGATAGAAGTGACTTTTTTTAATCTGACTTTTAGAAACATGTTTGGATGATGATTTTGAAAAGCAAGTTTAAATGGAAAATTACTAAGAAAGACATGATTCTTATTAAATAATATACATATAAAATATGCATATATTGTTATATTTTAGAAAAAAGGGTGAAATTAAAATTAAAAAAATTGAAAATAGTAAAAATTTAATGGATAATAAGTTCATATATTGAAAATAGTATTTTTAAGGATTTTAAATGCTCAGTTTCTCCCTTTTTTTAAGGACAATAAGTTTGGAGAAATTACTTTTAGGTTCAAAAGAGGTTATTATGGGAGAAAATAACTAAAGGATATTATAAGTGAGTTTTTGAGAGTGAAAAGAAAATTTTTAACTCAAAAGAAATATCCTATTTGAGGATTGCATAATAGTCCATTTACCCCTCTATATATTTATTTTCCCTTTTTTCTTCTCTTTCCTCCCCTTTTTATATTTTCCTTTTCTCTCTCTCTCTCTTCCCTCATTTCCCTTGCAGTGACACCGTTTCTCATAAACCAGAAGTCAAAAGCTCCATCATTCTGCTTTAACCTTAAAAGCCCTTTTAAACAATAAGCACATCACATTTGAGGCCCACCTAAACATAATGAAAAAGCAAAATTCTGTTTTTGCGGGTGGTTCGTGCTGTTTGAGCTAAAAAAACCAAGCCAGACACATTTTTAAGGGGGTTTTGAAGATCCTATGAAGAAGACCCGTTGAAGAGAAAACTATGCAACGTATATTTAATATTACTCGCTCCGCTCCATGACCCAATTAGATTTTTGTAGAAAGATTAAGGAAATTAAATAAGTTTACTTATATATTTGTTTGTTTGAATTTTTTTTAACAATAGTTTATTTGACTTATAAAATAATATGTAATATCCAATAATAAAAAACTTATGTTATAATTAAATAACTTACTTTATTTCTTTAAACTCTTAAAAAAAGTCAACCAGATTTTATATTAAAAAGTTGAGGAAACAGTTTTTATGTTATCCAGGAGTTTGCAATTATACATTTCTAACCTTGTGAAATGTTCTTGAAAAAGAGTGTTGATGATTTTTGCATAATCTTTGAAGTAGGTTAAATGTTTTTTTTGTGTGCATTGCTATATATTCAATTTTCTTTAATGTCTTCTCTTCAAAAGAGATTGAATTTATTTTCAGGATTAGGATCCTCTCCTTTACCTCCTTCCCTCCGTTTCTTTTTTACACCATTGGATAAGAGATCCAATGGTTTAGATGAAATATTTTTATAACGATAAATATTATTATGTATAATTATACTTAAAAATATATACATAAATTTAATTTGTCAAAATTTGATCTGAAAAGTTCAGAAGTGTGGACTATTACTATAAGTTTAGATTTTATTTTTCTTTCTTTATTACAGTTGTGAACTGTTCATAACGAATTTTAATAATTAAAGTTTATTTGTGTGATATTTAAATATTATTATAATAATATTTATTTTTATGAAATTTTTTAATTTAAACCATTGAAGAAAAGATTGTGGGAATAGAAGTTATAGAGGTCCTTATTTTCATCATTTCTTAGATTCAATAAAAATGGAAAAGAACAACTTGCCAGCCAGCCTAAACGTGTTTCATACATATCCTATCCACTGGAAGCCACAAATCAAAACCCATTTTGAAATCATGATACAGACAGAGACACCAAGGCAGTATCTCATTCACATCCTCTCACAAATCAAGCTCTTCTTCTCCACCGTCATCATCTCACCCGACATGTTCAGATAAAGTTTTAGGAAAATCATACCAAAGTTGAAAGTTCTACAAAAAAATACGATATCTCAAAAATTTTATGACTTGTTAATGATACTAATTTCAATTGTGAATAGTGTCACACCCACTTCTTTACGAAACTTTTTATAAATATATATAAATATATATATATTGTGAGATCTTGTTGCGATTTTCCCTAACATTTTTTTGTATTTATATGATGTAATATTCAAATACTGCTTTTTCCCACATAACAATATAAATTGAGATAAATGTGTGATCTTACCAAAAAAGATAAGATAGTAATCATCTATACGAATGAGTTGGAGTGACATGTATTACAAAAAAAAAAATGGTATAATATATTCTTAATTGGTTTGGATATATTCAAAGAAGACCATCGGATATGTCGGTCATGAAGGTGGATCATGTAGTATAGAGGGAGACCAAAAAAAAAAAAAATCAGTGGTCATAGAGCAAATTTTTTGGGTTAATGGTATACAAAAAAATTTTGTTGCTCATAAATACCAATGTCGTGATGCATATAGCTACCTCACATAATACTGGACAAGACTTTGTTTTATTGTTGTTTCCTAAGCACTTGCGTCATTATTTCATTCCATGAACAGAGACTATAACTCAAAGTAATTCGGTGACTTGGTCTTTATTATAAACATCCTCAACCTCATAGGCAAGTTCAAAATCAAATCCTACTTTATCTCTCTGTTGCCATGGAATCTTTGAAAGCTATTTGGACTAGGCAGGAAAAAATTGAGCTTCTTCACTTTGTTTTCATACCCTTTATGGCGCCAGGTCATCTTCTTCCCATGGTGGACTTTGCCAGACTATTATCCCAGCGAAATGGTGTGAAGGTGACTATAATGACCACTCCTCTAAATGCTCTTCGAGTTCAAGCAAATATTGATAGAGATATAAGACAGTTTGGCTCATCAATCTCTGTTCAAAATTTTCGATTCCCAAATTCTGAGGCTGGTTTACCAGAGGGATGTGAAAGCTTTGACACTTTACCGTCCATCGATCTTCTACCCAAATTTTCTAAAGCTTTGAGCTTTTTGCAGAAACCGGTTGAAGAACTCTTTGAAAAGCTTATTCCCACTCCAACCTGTGTGATACATGACAAATACCTTCCATTTGTTGCTGATATTGCAGAGAAGCTCAAAGTTTTGAGAATATCATTCGACGGTACTAACTGTTTCACTCTATTATGTGATCACTGTCTGTATAATAATTCTGAAGTCTATGAGAAATTGTCGACATCAGAATCATTTATTGTTCCTGGATTGCCCCATAGGATTGTGTTTAGAAAATCTCAACTTCCCCTGTGGTTTACAAGTAACGTTGAGAAAATAAGGAAAGCTGAGGAAGAAGCATATGGGGTGATAGTGAATAGTTTTGAAGAATTGGAAGAAGAATACTTGAATGAGTTTAAAAGAGTCACTGGTAGAAAGGTTTGGTGTATTGGTCCAGTCTCACTCTCAAACAAGGATGACTTGGACAAGGCTAAGAGAGGCAAACCAGACACAAAGGAAGAAGGAGGAGGAGGAGAATGTTATTTGAAGTGGCTTGATTCATGGCCTGAAAGATCTGTCATCTATGTTTGCCTTGGAAGCTTGAAAAGTTTACCACCAGAGCAATTGATGGAGCTTGGTTTGGGACTTGAAGCTACAAAGAGACCATTCATTTGGGTGCTGAGAGATTCACACGAGAGAGAAGAAATGGAGAAATTGCTGAAGGAAGATGGATTAGAAATGAGAGTGAAGGGAAGAGGGATGACAGCAAGAAATTGGGTGCCTCAAGTGTTGTTACTTTCACATAAAGCAATAGGAGCATTCTTAACTCATTGCGGATGGAACTCAACACTTGAAGGGATATGTAGTGGTCTGCCATTAATAACATTTCCTCTGTTTTCTGATCAGTTTTATAATGAGAAGGTGGTTGTGGAGTTGTTGGAGATAGGTGTGAGTTTGGGACCTGAGAGTGCTCTCGATTTTTGGGAGGAAGATAAGTATGGTGTAAAGGTGAAGAAGGAGAAAGTGAAGGAGGAAATAGAGAAAGTGATGGGTAAAGAAAGTGGGAAGATAAGAGAAAGGGCGAGGAATTTTGCAGAGAGAGCAAAGAAGGCTATGGAAAAAGGTGGATCTTCTCTCCTTAACCTGTCACTGCTTATTGAAGACATAGCACAACATGTCAGTTATTGTTGGAGTTGAAGATGATCCATAAATTGAGGAGACCAATTGGCATAAGGTGTTTGTCTTAATTAGATTTGTGGGGTTGTGAAATAACTGCAATAATGATTCCTATTTATTGATTTATAATGAAATTTGTGTGCATTGAGAGGGTGAGTGTAATAGCCCAAAGAAAATATGTGTCTGTGGGTGGGTAGAACGGTTCCTAAGCGGTTTAATCCTGGGGGGTGCCGCGCCGTTGTTATTCCTTAAACCTTAAAACTCATATTTCTTGTTATTCCTTAACCTCATATTCCGTCAGTTCTTGCTTCCTTACACCGCGCGAGAGGGGTCTGTTTAATCCTGGGGGGTGCCGCTGCTAGTCTGCGGGTGGTTGCGCGAATCACTCTAAGGACAGTGCAATTTTACGAGACTCAGACCGTTTGTTTCACAGGTTTATATTCGTCTGTTCTTCAACAGACATTCGTGGGCATTGTACTCTCGTTTGATAATTGTGGGATTCATTCCCACGCTTGTTATAAGTGGGTCTAGTACTTGCACTTGTTTCGTGGCCTTGTGCTACGCTTGCTTGGTTACTTGCCCTCGTGGATTGTGCATCCACCCTCGTTTTCGTGGTTTCAAGCTACACTTGGTTAGTTACTCTCTTAGACTGTGTGTTCATGCTTGTTATTCGTTCTGTTGAAGTCCTATAAGATTTGAGACTTGATAGTTCATAATGTTTTTAAAATAAACTGTTATAGCATCAATTAGTTTTATTCGATTAATGCCCTCCTATATAGTTCAGTTATATTTATAATTGTATTATTTAGAATTTGAAATTTTGTATCCTATTTATTTAGTTTTTGCTTAAATTATACTAATGGTACGATATTCACCTGAAACTTTTTGATCTTAGATAGTACCGCTTACCTTGCTGCTTGCACGTCTAGCGAAACCATGGAGAACCTCATTGTTGGTCAGCTACTAAGTGGTGTAAATATGATTTTTTTATGTATTTCATTTGCAGTTTAGATGCTCCACGTAATCTATAGGTAGGATCCTTATCCCTTTCTTATGCTGTTCGATTAATGTATATCGTTATCTTTTTGTGAAATAGAAATCTATATATTGTACTGAACTCTAATGATTATAGAATTTCGGAAAGGCCAACTTTCAAAGGTGGCGTAGCTGAAATTTCTAAAAATGCTTGATCTTTGTTATAGATATTACACATTCATGTAAGTAAAATTAGAAATTATTTATACATGTCTAGGATTCTCACATTAATCATGAGAGTATGAATGCTATTTTAATTATTCATTCATATGTTTTAAGGTTTAAGGAATATGAGTTTTCCCATATTTCATGTCAATCATCCCTAGATTTTTAAGGTGTGACAGTGAGAGCTTCAACCTAGCTAGCCACTTTAAAAAGTACTTATGTATTTTAATAATAGTGTTTTGCAAATTCCTTTGTCAATTTCTTTATCAGTAGAAATTTGTAAAAATCGTGAGTTTGGTGCCACCTATAACCTTATAGCATTAGTTATCTACTTCTTTAATATTAAAAAAATGGTGTTTTCGTGGGGATGTGGACCACACATCATTTATAATATCAAAAGCATTATGTTACCCTTTATGTCTATCTAAAATCATTTAATGATTTTTTATTTATTTTTGTTCCTAACTATTTTGAAGTATTGTATTAAATAAATAGTGGGTTGATGCTTATATTTATTCTCTATCTCTGTTGTCTTTCATCTCATATTTTTTTTCTGTTAATAGTCCCATCATAAATAAAGGTAATATGAGAAAAATTTCTATTTTAGACAAATTTATAATTTTTAACTATTTTTAACAATTTTTTTAAGATGGGTGATTCAATTATTGGACTCTTATAATAATGACGGGTGGGAGCATGCTATAAATAAATAGTTTATTAGATGTCAAGCTTCTTTCTTGTTGCACAAGCCCAACCCTAAGCCCCTATAATAATCACTACCACTTAGTACGGATCCGATTTCCATGCTCAACATAGGCAGAGAAGCACTTGTCACTGTGCACATCATTTCACTAACTGCCAAAATCATCTCGGCCATTAGTCTTGTTGGTTATAATCTCAGCCGTTGATTTTCTCTCCCATTTCATTTTTTTTTTGACCATACTCTCCCATTTCATTAAACCATCAGTGTAGCCTCTTCGGCACTCTCATCGAGGTTTCCTCTTTTCTTTTTCAATTTCTTAATGTTCTTTGTGATCTGATCTTCGTCTCTTGATCTTTCTTAAAACCATGTAATTGATCAATCATTGATGGCAACACTATTCGGCCTAGGAAGATATTCACAGCGATGTCTTTGAGTGAGGGACAAGGAGGTCTTTCTCTTAAGATTAGCAATGCTTCTTCTATTAATTGGGGGCGGCAATTGTTGATGCAGGTTACAAAGATTTGTTTTTTTGTTTCTTTCATGGACTGTGGTTTTCTATTGGGGTGAACTTGTATTCTTTGATTCTTTTGGTAAATAGCAAAAATCAATAATAATTAGTTCTTCTTAATTCTTGATTTTTTGAAATTATACGCTCTCCGAGAGATCTCAAGTTACTTCAATGTTCGGAGCCCATGGCCTTTGAACAATAGATCTTAACATTTGTGTGGTTTCAGTGAATTAATGAGGGAAACACCTCGTTCAAATGGCCATGAAAAGAGAATTTTTTTTTTCCGTTAGATTAAGGCCTTTGAATGAGAAGGAAAAATTCAGGAATGATGAATCTGAGTGGGAATGCATTTCTTCCAATACCATCCCATGCAAGAACACATTTTTTGTATATATTAAACAAACAACAAAAGAGAAAGGAAGAAAGGAAGAATCACATTTTTTATTGTTCAATCTAAATCCATCTTTGATTCCTCCATCCAATCTTCAATGACAATAAGTCAGAAAAACTCTTCCCTCCAAGAGTTGTCATCTATAGTAGCATTTTAAGTCAAGGATTGGAGTAATATAATGGGTTATTATTAATGGGATAATGAAAAAATTACTGAACAGCTGAGATTAACTACAAACAGATGGTTGAGATGATTTCACCTTTAATGAAATGGTGTGTAGTGGGATGAGCGTCTCTCTGCCTATCTAACGCTGAGCACCAAAATTGGATCCCACTTAGAACACAATAGTATTTTTGGTGTCCATTAAAAATGAGCTTATGCTACTTGCATACAGCTTAAGAAATCATTAACCTTAATTAGTTGCAAATATTTATAATTTATTTATCAATATTTGGCTTTACAGAATTGTTGGTTCCGCTGGAACAACCCACAACTAGTTACATAACCCACACCTAGTTACATTTAGACAAACATTAGGTAGTTTAGTTGTAAGTTTCTCGCTAAGTTTGATGGGAGATACTATTTCATAATTTTGATGAATTCAGTTCTGATCTTGCATTGTAGATTTTTTACCCCACATTGAAAAAAACAAAAGTTTTTCTTATGGGGATGTTGTTTTACTTTACCTTGGTTTCTCTCCCAGTCATAGCATTTAGTCAATTAATGAATGCATACCATGAACAAACTCCAAGAACCAAATTATGACAGTAACAAATCATGTTCTTGGAATTAAAAGGTAGGCACACACCCCAAGAAGAGTAACTCATATGGGATTATGAAAATTGAAAGTAGGGGTGTTGACGGGACGGGACAAGCCTTGTCCCAAAATTTTTTCTCAATTAAAAAAAATTGACTCAAAAATCTTTTTTTTTTTTTTACAGAATAACACACTTAATGGGTGATTTTGTAGTATAATTTATTTATCAATATTTGGCTTTACAGAATTGTTGGTTCCGCTGGAACAACCCACAACTAGTTACATAACCCACACCTGGTTACATTTAGGGCTTGTTTGGCTGGACTTATTCCAGCCAAATAAGTCCTTATTTTAAAGGATAAGTACTTATTTTAAAAAAGTTGTTTTGAGTATGTTTGTCTCGACTTATAAAAATAAGTAACTTATAACTTATAAGTCAAAATAAGTATAAGTTCTTTTTTTCAACTTATGACTTATGACTTGTGACTTATAAGTCACTTTTTTGGTGGACTCCACAATTCTAACTTATTTTACACATCAAATCACAACTAACCCAAACATAAATCACTTTTTCAAAAGTTCATCCAAACATACATCTCATTACACAATATGACTTATGACTTATAAGTCACTTTTTTTAACAGCTCATCCAAACATAAATCTCATTACACAATCTGACTTATTTTCAGTTTGACTTATCTATAAGTCACTTTTTCAGAAGTCCATCCAAACACACCCTTAGACAAACATTAGGTAGTTTAGTTGTAAGTTTCTCGCTAAGTTTGATGGGAGATACTATTTCATAATTTTGATGAATTCAGTTCTGATCTTGCATTGAAGATTTTTTACCCCGCATTGAAAAAAACAAAAGTTTTTCTTACGGGGATGTTGTTTTACTTTACCTTGGTTTCTCTCCCAGTCATAGCATTTAGTCAATTAATGAATGCATACCATGAACAAACTCCAAGAACCAAATTATGACAGTAACAAATCATGTTCTTGGAATTAAAAGGTAGGCACACACCCCAAGAAGAGTAACTCATATGAGATTATGAAAATTGAAAGTAGAGGTGTTGACGGGACGGGACAGGCCTTGTCCCGAAATTTTTTCTCAATTAAAAAAAATTGATTCAAAAATCTTTTTTTTTTTTTTGCAGAACAACACACTTAATGGGTGATTTTGTAGCATAATTAAATCTCTTCTAGTGCCATGAGCACTCCATATTAATACATAATAAACCAAAAACATAATAATTAGAGCAAAAAAAGTAGCAACAACTACACATTTAAATAGAGTTTTAAAAAAACTTCAAATGTAATGTGTTACACATAAAGCATAGTGGCGGCGGACGAGAAATTTGAGATCGATGAATGGTTAGAACTTAGTTTAGAAGTTAGAGTTATATTTTTTTTTTAAAAAGTCATATATACTCATACATGAGACAGATGACACATGTATTTTTTTTAAAGAAAAATATGAACATATATATTCGGGACGGGACAGGATCGGGACGACCCCGTCCCGAGTCCCGTCCCGAAGCTGCACTCTGTCTCGTCCCGGTTTGTCCTGTCCTGTCCCGAAATGGCCGGGACGGGACGGGACAGTGTTGAACAGCCCTAATTGAAAGGCCCGCTAAAGAGAGAAGACATTTTCTATATTTATAACTGTGTTTCAATGTATTATTGCCTTTGGTCCTATTTATAAGAGCCTGACCTCCAAAATATGCTTATTAAAAAAACATATTAAAGTAATTAAATGTGTATGGAATACATATCTTTTTTCAATATTACCCTTATTTATGATGATTCTATCAAGAGAGAGAAATATATGAATATCAATAAATATGAAAGAGAATTATGGGTAAAATAGGAAAAAAATGCATTAAATGATGAGAAAATATAGGTGAGCTCTTATATTTTATATCAAATCAATTCAAATTTTGAGGTTTTATAATAAGAACTGGAGGGAGTAGTATTTACACACGCCATTTTCCTTGTTTTGCACAATAATTGTCATGTGCTAGCTCTCAACCTGAGCATGATAAGCAATAAATTAAAGTCTTAAGAATCATGTAAATGCTATCCCACTATTTTAGTGAACAATGATAATTAAAATGGGTAAATATGTAATTTTACCAATAAAATTTTACTTACGGGCATTTGATTGGAAAAAAAATATTCTGATGTGCAAAAATACAGATAAACCTTTCAAAATAGGGCCGCCACTTTTTCATCAGTAGCCTCAATGACCACCATGGATTTTCCCTTTGATGTGGATGTTTGGATTGGCTTTTTAACCACCAAAAGTCCGGTGAAAAAGTTAGAAGCAAAAGTTTGTTTTTGATGTTGTTTGTCTTAACTTTTTTTTTCAATATAACTTTTGGGCCAAAAGGACTTCTAAACAGCCAAAAGCCAGAAATAACATTTTGTGGATTTTGACTTTTGGTTTCTGATGGGTCCCACGCCTTTTGTTATGTAGACTATTAGACCCCTAAAATTCTCAAATAAGATATTTTTTAAAATTACTTTCCTTAAAATAAGGTAAAAATTAAGCCTTTAATAAGAAGATATGCATATTATATATATGTATTATTTAATAACAATAATATCCTTTTTAGTAATTTTTCACCTAAACTTGTTTTTCAAAATAATCATCCAAACATGTTTCTAAAAGGCATATTGAAAAAAAAGTCACTTCTATAATTACAAATCCAAAGATAAATCACTTCACACAATCTTACTTTTATCCAATCTTATTTCTAAAAAAAAGTCAATCCAAACACACCCGACGTGGCTTCCTTCAAGATCTCATGTCTATTGGTATATGATCTAAGGGATGAAAAATAATCTAGCCAGAAAAGACTTGGATACCGGAGAAAAAAGAAACAAAAAGAAAAGTGTTTAAAAGTATGAAAATATAAGGGAGGTAAATAATATATTCCCTAAGTATACAATTAAAACCACGACAAATACTGTGTTTGGCATGACTTATTTTGAGGAAATAAGATCTTATTTTGGCCAAATGAACTTGAAATGGGGAAAACAATTTTTTGACTTGTTTGGTTTAACTTGCAAAAATAAAACTTATGGAAAAATAAGTATAAGTTATTTAAAAGAGCTTATGGAAAAAAAATAAGAACTTATGGAGGTGGAGCCCATAAATTTTGACATATTTTTAACATCTAATCACAACTAACTCAAACATACATCTCATTACACAATGTGATTTATGGAAAATAAGTCACTTATAAGTCATTTTTTTCACAGCTAATCCAAACATAAATCTCATTACACAATCTGACTTATTTTCAATATCAATTCAAACACACTCATAAGTCAGATTGTGTAATGAAATTTACGTTTGGATTAGCTGTGGAAAAAATGACTTATAAGTGACTTATTTTCCATAAGTCGGATTGTGTATGTTTGTGTTAGTTGTGATTAGATGTGAAAAATAAGTCAGAATTTGTGGGCCCCACCTTATAAGTGAGAAATAAACTGTTTTAAGCAGCTTATAGCTTATTTAGACTTATAAGCTATAAGTTACTGATAAAACCTTGTCGTATAGGCTATCAAATTAACTAGATTAATTCCTATAGGATAGGGAAGAACCTAGGTTATTTTCCTCATCTTCTTGGCATAATGTGTAATTAAAGGGCAGAGCAAGAACAAATTAAAACCAATTTTCAGTGTAAGAACTAACTCTAATCCTAATTTATATATATTTTTTATTTTCTTTTCTGTGAAAGAAGCAAGTGAGAACCAAAAATGAGCAAGTGTAAAGAAATGAAAAGTATGTAGAAGTGAACAGATTTTCCCTTGAGAATCCACTTTACCTTCCCAGCCGATTAAAATAAGAGAAATGAGCATTAATTTGAGACACAACAATCTGAATAGGTGATATTTCAACTAGAGATACCTCAATCTAATTCACTCAATCCATGAAATCCATACAACTAGATGAAGTATCACAAATTGAATTACAAAGAAATAAGTCCAAAATTCAACTCGGTTGTAACACAAACACAATACACATTTATCTTCTACAACATTCAAGATAGATTCTAGATGCAACTAGACTAAGAATTTAGCAAGAATTTAGTAGAAGATTGAGAAGAACTCCCTAGCAATGAAGATCCTTGGCTATGGCTCAAGCTTCATCTCAAGAGAAAATCACAAGACTAGCCTCTCATTGCTTGAAAATCAGCGACACAATAATCTGGAATTGAAGAAAACATGGCTGAAGAATAGTGAAGTGAAGCACGAGTGATCTAGAATTTCGAAATGGTGATGAAATGGTGGAGATGAGTGAATCGGTTGAGAAAAATTGAAGAGAAGAAGGGGAAGATGATAATGGAAAATCTGCCTCACCTCAAACTCTGCCCAAACGAAAATATATACTCCCCTCTCCAGAAATGAACCTCCGCGGAATTCCTTCTCCCTTCTTCCATTCAATTCCTCTCCCACCGGTCTGTCCATGCTGGCATTGTAACAAATTTCCCCCAAAACCCGGTGACTTAAATCTGACGTGGACACCATAGAGATTCAATCTTGCCCTTTTGATTTCTTGCTCTCTCCTTTGTTTGCCTTTGCAGAACACCTCCCTCTCTTGCCCTAGCCTTTGTGTCTCTGTTTTGCTCTCTGCCTCGTGGTCTCAGCTTCAATTCTGAAGCTTTAAACTTATTTCATGCCAATTTCCCATTTTGCCCCTGAAGGATAATAATAAAAAAGAAAAGGTGAAGGAAAGGCGAGGGTATTTTTGGAAATTCAAGCAATAATCTTATAAAGACCACTTTTAAAATCTCAATTTCACTAATTAAATGTACATCCAATTAATCAAACTATAATGTAATTTAAATAATTTAATCCACTAGTTTAAGCTCAAACATGTACACTTTAATTAATTGAATTTATGAATTATCTTATAAGTCAAATTAACAATAAGTTAAAATAAACATGCAAAATAAACTACTAACAAAATAAATTACTTTTACCATAAAATAAGCTCTTATTTCTTTAAAATAAGTTAATCCAAACATGGTGAATCTCGACAATGCGAAGTAGTATAGTAGCTCCTGAATTGTCTTAACTTAATAGTCCCAAAGGCAATACAAATCAGAGAGGGGCCTAGCGGAAGGAGGCTCAAGATCCCCGTACAATGCTCTGTTCTTTCCCATGTGAAGCTTTGAATGGAAGGGCGGAAGAAGTGTTCGTTGTTCCTATCGTGGCTCCTCGTGTCATGTGAAGCTTTGAAATGGTTTTGATACGAAATTTTATTAATTTGCGATTAAGGTATTAAATTATAACAAGAAAAATAATTAATTATATGTAAATTCATGAATTTTGATATGGATAACTTAATACTTTAATAAAAACATTCAATCAAGTATTTAATATAAAACTAAATATCTGAACCATCCAATTGAAAATTTATGGTTATAAAGAGTGAATAAGAGAAAAGAGAAGGGAAATAAAAATGAACAGTTCTTCTCCCAAAATTAATAAGATGAAAGAGTTGTAAGACACACAAAATGTTGTTGTAGATTTTTTATTGGAGAGTGGTAGTGACGAAGTAATCAAGTGGGAGCTACCAAATTAAAAGGTTACCACAAAGGTTTAAAAAATCGGATCGGGCATCGAACCGGATGAAGCACTAGTTCAAGGGTTAATGGTCGGATCGGGGTCGGACCGGGTCAAACCGGATTATATTAAAATAATAAAATCTTATTGATATTAACATTAATAATCACTAATATCAAAATGTAAATGTAGATAGGTATGCATGATTCATCAAATATGAATATTTTAATGTTTCTATAAAGGAAAAAAGAGAAAATATTAGTTGATTACACGTGAAAATAAATATTATTCTACAATCCACAGACTAAAATACAAATATTAAGAGTAACAATAATAAAATATTAAGTATATGCAAGTAAAATAGTATTTAAAGTATTATAGTTTCCTAATTTCTAAAATTGAGTGAAATGAAAGTTAGTAATTAGGTGAATTATAATAAAATAAAATTATTTTTTTTTAAAAAAGGGGGCAACCCGGTTGAACCACCCGGGTTGGCCGGTCTTGACCGGTTGAACCCCCGGGTTGACTGGGTCAGCCCGTTCCTTGGCTGGTTCAATAGCACCTCCGGTTTTCCAGCTCGCTCGGACCCGGCCAGTGGCCGGTTCACGGTTGAACCGGTCGGTCCGGGTTTTCTTTCCTTGCTACCACCATTTGTCCTAGATAATGGTTTTGATACTTTTGCCCTATTTTATTTGTAGTTACTATCAATCATTTCGATCTTATTTAAACGGTTTATATTTGATTTGTTTTAAATTTAATATTTTTCTCTTAGATATCATCATCTCAAAAAAGGATTTTTTTGTTAAAGTATTATCACTCATAAAAAAATTAGAATACTGATCCTTTAGATAAGATCTTAAGAGAGAGGTTTACATCTCCATACTCATCTTTTTATAGTTTCCCTACTGGACCAGATTTTTTTAAAGAGAACTTGAAAGAGATAAGAGTGTTTCTCATAATATAATTACTTCCAATTTTCATGAAAAAGTGTGAATACATAAGACATAATAAATGATGTAAAGATAAAATTATAAACCTATTAATATTTTCCCGTAAAAAGTGACTCTCCTGTTCTTCCTTGATTTATGTAAAATAGAGTTGTTGACTACCTCTAGTTATGTAGACAAGATGGAGTAGATGGTATCACCTATGCGCACGACCAATCAATATTCTATCAAAAAAAATAATGCTCAGTTCAACGGACATGATCCTCTTCTTTTTCTCTTCTCTCATATTTTCTCCTTTTCTCGATCTAGATCAAATATTTCATAAAACCAAATGAATATAATTATAATAATACTTAAAAATCTCACAAATAAATTTAATCTGTCAAAATTTGGTATGAACAATTTACAACTATAATAAAAAATAAAAAGTAAAATATAAAATTATAATAATAGCCGACAATTCCGTACTGTTTACACTAAATTTTGATAGATTAAATTTATTTATGTGATTTTCTAGTTTTATTATAATTATATTATTTTTATAGAAATATTTAATTAAAAAAATATCCACAATGGTGTTAAATAGAAAAGGACGGAAGCGGCCAAGGGAGGATCCGTATCCTAGTTCAGCAACCCAACCTCTGAATAAAGATCGTCTCCTACAAGTCAAGTGTTCAAGATTCAAAACTCACCATCCTTCTCTTCCATTTCTATATCCAATCTCTTATCCATTATCCCCCTATGGCTCACAAACCTGTTGCGCTTCACTTTGTTTTGATACCTGCAATGGCGCCAGGTCATCTTCTTCCCATGGTGGACTTGGCTAGACTATTATCCTGGCGAAATGATGTGAAGGTGACCATAATGACCACTCCTCTAAATGCTCTTCGAGTTCAAGCAAATCTTGATAGAGATATAATACGGTTTGGCTCATCAATCTCTGTTCAACATTTTCGATTCCCAAATTCTGAGGCTGGTTTACCAGAGGGATGTGAGAGCATAGACACTCTACCTTCCATGGATGATCTTGCCAAATTTTCTAAAGCTTTAAGTTTTTTGCAGAAACCGGTTGAAGAGCTCTTTGAAAAGCTTATTCCCTCTCCAACCTGTGTGATACATGACAAATACCTTCCTTTTGTAGCTGATATTGCCAAGAAGATTGAAGTTTTAAGAATAACATTTGATGGTACTAACTGTTTCACTCTATTATGTGATCACGGTCTGTATAATAATTCTGAAGTCTATGAGAAATTGTCCAAATCAGAATCATTTGTTATTCCTGGATTGCCCCATAGGATTGTGTTTAAAAAATCTCAACTTCCCCATTGGTTTACACGTAATCTTGAGAAAGTAAGGAAAGCTGAAGAAGAAGCATATGGGGTGATAGTGAATAGTTTTGAAGAATTGGAAGAAGAAAACTTGAATGTGTTTAAAAGAGTCACAGGTAAAAAGGTTTGGTGTATTGGACCAGTCTCACTCTCAAACAAGGATGACACGGATAAGGCTAAGAGAGGCAAACCAGACTCGAAAGAAGAAGAAGGAGGAGGAGAATGTTATTTGAAGTGGCTTGATTCATGGCCTGCAAGATCTGTCATTTATGTTTGCCTTGGAAGCCTGAACTGTTTACCACCAGAGCAATTGATGGAACTTGGTTTGGGACTTGAAGCAACAAAGAGGCCATTCATTTGGGTGCTGAGAGATTCACACAAGAGAGAGGTAATGGAGAAGATGATGAAGGAAGATGGAGTGGAGGAGAGAGTGAAAGGAAGAGGAATCATAATAAGAGGTTGGGTTCCTCAAGTTCTGATACTCTCACATAAAGCAATAGGATCATTCTTAACCCATTGTGGATGGAACTCAACACTTGAAGGGATATGTAATGGGTTGCCATTAATAACATTTCCTATGTTTGCTGATCAGTTTTATAATGAGAAGATGGTTGTTGAATTGTTGGATATAGGTGTGAGTGTGGGAGTTGAGAATGCTGTGCATCTTGGTGAAGAATACAAATGTGGGGTTCAGGTGAGGAGGGAGAAAGTGAAGGAGGCAATAGAGAAAGTGATGGGTGAAGAAAGTGGGAAGATAAGAGAAAGGGCAATGAATTCTGCAGAGAAAGCAAAGAAGGCTATGGAAAAAGGTGGATCTTCTTACCTTAACTTGTCACTTCTACTTGAAGACACAACACAACAGATCAGATAATGTTGGAGTTAAAATGATGATAGCGAAGATGATCCACAAATTGATGAGATCAATTGGCATAAGGGGTTTGTCTTAATTAGTTTTGTGGGGTTCTGAAATATCTGCATCAATGATTTCTAGTTTTTGATTAATGATGAAATTTGTGTGCATTCATAATAAAGAGAGTGAAAGCTTCAACCTAGTTAGCTTCTTTAAATGTGTACTTATGTGTTGTTATAAAAGTAGTGTTTTGGCAAATCCCATTGTGTAAGTTCTATTATTAGTAGAAAATTGTGAATTTGATCCCTCTTAAAAATCTTACATTATTAGTAATCTTTCTTTTTTATCTTAAAAAAGGTATTGTCTTGGGAATGTGCACATCACATTAGAAGTAACATCAAAATCATTAATTTATCCTTTATGTCTATCTAAAATCATTGAATGAATTTTTTTTCATTTTTGCCCCTAACTATTTTAAAGTATTACATTAAATAAATGGTGGGTTGGTTCTTATATTTATTATTTCTCTCCTTATACTCTCTTCCACACTCTTCTATTCTTATATTTCAAATATATTTATAATTTTTAACTACTTTTAACAGTTTTCATAAGATGCTTGTTTCAGTTATCGGGCTCTTATAATAAAGACCAGAGGGAGTATGTTATAATCAAATAGTTTATTTAGTTTCCTTAATCTCCTTAAATAAAGTCAACTTGACTTATATTGACAATAAGGAGTACTTAGGATTTGTAAAATGTTACACCTTCAAGTTTACCCTCATTGTAGTTTAGTTCCCAAGTTTTAAACAAGAGATTTTGGTTTTTCTACGAACAAAATTATCCAAATTTTTACCACATTATAGGGACCGGTATTTTAAAATAAAATAAAACTTAAGGACCAAAGTTTTTGGTTTGAAACTTGAAGGAACCAACATGAAAACAAATTTAAGGAGCCAAAATATATTAACCCATTTTAATTATCTTTACTTTTGTTTTAGTTTCTCTTCTGACCATTCTTCTCTCTGTTTCACAAAAGCAGCTTATCAAATGTTCATCTGTTCCTTTTTCTAGCTTCAATCAAAAATGGAAAAAGAAGAAGCAGCTAGCCAGGATGTGGACAAGCACATTCATTGGAATCCAAAAATCAAAACCCATTTTAAAAGATGAAGATATGGACATTGTACAGAGACCAGCTCATACATTTCCTTTTTCACAAATCATGGACAAGGACATGATTGGATTCCTTGTAAGCTCTTGCGTAATTTTTCCATTTCATGATAGCCACTAGCTATAACTCAAACCAATTTATTATATACATGCTCATCACACGGGCAAGTTCATATCAAATTCTATGCACTATACCTCTGCGTTGCCATGGAATCTTTCAAACTAAGTTTCCATTTGTAGCTGATATTGGAAAGAACCTCAAAGTTTTGAGAAAAAACATTCGATGGTACTAACTATTTCACTCTATAAGGTAATCACTGTATGTATAATTCTAAAGTATTTGTGAGCTTATCCAAATCAGAACCATTGGTTGTAGATGGATTACCCCATAGAATTGTGTTTAAGAAATGTCAGCTTCCCGAGTGGTTTACACTTAACAGAGGCCAAAACATTAAAATATTTTTTTCTGAAGTAAAACAATTTATCCGAACTATTCATAGATCTAGAACGTGTGCAGTGAATAGTGATACGTTCTAAGTCTTCATCACTTTGCTTTGCTTAAAACCAAAAGTTCTTCAGTTATTTTGATAGGTCTTATCTGATATGATTTGAAATTTATTATTTGTAAAATTGATCTGACATATTCTTAAAGGGGTTATGAAGATCATCTGAAAACCCGTTGAAGAAAAAGCCATTCAGCATATATTTAATATTATAAGCTCCGATCCATGACCCAGTTGGATTTTTCTCTGATAATTGAAAATAAGAAATCCTTCCAACCAATAAGAAAAAAAATAGAAGAATAGCAGAAATTTGACTGATAGTGTAAAGGAAGTAATACACAAACAGAGACAAACATAGTAGTATATTATAATGTGACACTGCAAGATGGACCTGCAAGTGGTTGGTGAAGAACTTAGAGGCCCCTGTTAATATTATGTGTATGAGCGTATCTTTTTGGCACAAGCTCCGCCACAACCCAGAATATTGGAGAGAGGCTCTTCCCATGAATTCTTCCTTTTCCTTCTAAAAAATGACTCCAAAAATTCAGATTGAAGAGAGGTGAGGATGGACTCTTACTGACATGGATGAGAGAGAGAGAGAGAGAGAGGGGGGGGGGGGGAGGGAGGAGAGAATGTGAAGAGTATTCACTAAGCGATCTCATTGAAGTCTCCACTGAAATAAAATGCCATTGTCCATGGTGAACTAAAGACCCCTCATAGAACCATTTTGATTAAGAGACCTCTCATAGTTTTTGAAACTGATTTGTAGCCAAAGTAAGATTGAAAACATGTGCATCATTGAAAACACTTCCCAAAGGTGAGATCTTTGAGTGTTTATCCGAGAGAAAAGGGCAGTCATATGTATGAACTCTTTTCTTTGTGGCATTTGCGTATGATGATGCATCAAGATTAGCTATGTCACCCAGAACAAAATTACATTGCGGGGATTCTTCACTTTTGTGCTTTGATCGTGTAAATGATCTTGGATGTTGATCTGTTTGCAACTTTGACCAATAATAGAGGGGCTCATAACAAAATTAAAAATGTCTGGAGAGATTGACTTTAATTTTCTTCCTCACATGAATTTCTTCATTTCCTTCCACTTTAGGGTGTTTTCTCTTCCTTTACTTCCTTAAAATCTCTTAAAAAAATCAACTATTTTATATTAAAAAGTTGAGGAAATAGTTTTTAATGTTATATAGGAGTTTGCAGTTATCTATTTTTAACGTTGTGAAATGTTCTTGAAAGGGTGTTGATGATTTTTGCATAATCTTTGAAGTAGGTTAAATGAATTTTTTTTATTTATTATATCTTCAAATTTCTTTAATGTCATCAAGAGATTGGAATTATTTTCAGCATTAGGATCCTCTCCTTTACCTCCTTCCCTTTGTTTCTCTTTCACACCATTGGATAAAAGACCCAATGGTTTAAATTAAATATTTTTATAAAAATCAAAATTAATATATATAATTATACTTAAAAATACATAAATAAATTTAATATGTCAAAATTTACTACAAATAAGCGGAATTTAGTGGCAGTTAAAACTTGTGATTTGTAGCAATTTTAACCGCCACTAACAAGTTACTATCAGAGTATCAGTTCTCCCATCCGCCACTAAAACCACCGTGGCCAATATTTTCTGGTGGTTCATGACAACCGCTAGTACACCCGTCAACATCGCTACTACTTCAGTGGTGGCAAGGGAAAACCACCACTGATTGGAGATAGCCAATTCTTCTATTGAAGTGCAATTTAGTAGCTATTTGAAAGCACCAGTAAAAGTCCAAGAATTTTAAATTTTAGATTGGTTAAATTAGTAGCACTTACTTAACTGCTACTAATTATTGGCTATTACAGTGCATTTTAAATTGATATTAAAATTTTGTCTCAGAATATAATTTGTGGCAGTTACAAACCACCAGCTAAAACGCAACAAAGTTTTTTACATTAGTGGCAATTAGTCAACCGCTACTAAAGCTGACCAAAATAAAAAAATTATTTACTAAACGATATTTATGTATTAAAAATTAAATGTGTCTTATTTAATATATTTCAGAAATATTAATAAAATTACTTTTAAATTATTTATTAAATGGTTTTACACATTTTCCTATATGTTGTAATAGATATTGATAAATTATTATTTAATTACAAAATATTACTAATATTATTTATAATGAAACATTTTGATAAATATTTGTTATTGTAGTAAAATATTAAGATAATGATTAAAATGCTGAACCTGAAAAAGATAAAAAAATAAGTTAATAAAAAACAAAATATTTCAAAAGGAAATAAATAAATAAGATAAATAATTGTAAAAGAGAAACGGTGGAGAAGAGTTCAGAGGAAGAAGAGAGAAATGATTTCAGAAGAAGTAGGATGAATTATGAGAGGGTTGAATGAAATTGTAAGTGGAGGATGTGGGTATTTATAGGGGATAGGATAGCAATTAGCACCAGTTACAAACTGCTAGTGATTCAATTTCCGTCATGTTAGTAGCGGTTTGTAACCACTACTAAATTTTAGATGTTTTAAAAAAATAAACGTGAAATTACAAGGAAATATATGAAATGTTTTATAAAAAAACAATAAATATATCAATGTTTATTACACATTGTTACTATAAATGTTACAGAATGAAAAAAAAAGATTGTGGCTTTAATCATCTTCTTGCTCCTGCCTAAAAAATAAAATATACAAATATATTAATTTTTAATAAGGGTTAAGGGTAAAAAAAACACATGTGATTTTGTCAAAAGTTCATCCAGCACCAAATGTTTTTTTGGACCAAAAATACACATGAACTTTCAAATTAGATCAAAAGTCACATTTACAGTTATATTCCAAAAGGAAGCGCTTGGTGCTGGACGAACCTTTAATCACATATGTATTTTTTGACCCTAATTTAACTGTAAATGTGTATTTTTGATCCAATGTGAAAGTTCATGTGTATTGTTGGTCCAAAAAAATATTTGGTGTTAGATGAACTTTTGACAAAATCACATGTGAATTTTTTGACCATTAACCCTTAATAATAATAGTGTTGAAATTCGTATAATTCATTTATAGTAAAAAGACTCACCTAACTAATAGTAAATGTCCATCTTCTTCTGGAAAGAAGTTCTCGAAGTTATCTTGTTCAAAATGCTGACTGTCTAATGCGAGATCATCTTCATCACCCATTTCGTAGAGGTTCCGAGTCTTCATATGAACCACCATGTGCCAATCTTTATATTTGTGATCTTGCACATAATAAACCTACTGCGCCTCTTATGCAAGAATATACGGCTCATCATCTTCTACTTCCCCTGTGTGAATGAGCATCAAGAAATTTACAAATATGATACCCAAGTTGTCTACATTAATGCCTCGAGAAGTTTTGGTATTTGCCAACAGAGTTGAATAGAGGCACTATGAAATGACCTTGATAATTTAGCCCAATGATGTCAACAAGCTTTCCATAATATGAGACGCTTCCAAATTACATGTCAATAACACGTGAGCAGGTATAACTCCTAGAACCAAACATGCCAAACACTCTGGAATTTTAGATTAGAGAACCTTTACCCCTTGCAATGGTATAGAACTTGAACCCATTGACGTTGTATGCCGTATATCTCCTAACATGGTCGAATGGACCAATTGCTAGATTTGTCAAATCAGGTGAATGGGGATTGTGCTCATTAAGTATCCTGCGTGCAAACCAATTTGGAAATTCATGATGGACCTTTTTTTCCACCTCAGTAGATGACCTTGTGTGGCTTCGTATTTGGCATTTAACATAATGTTTGAACTCCCTTAAATTCAAAATAATAAATCAGAGATTTTGTGGTGTGTAAACCAAATAATATGATACATGTATAATATTAGAATTCTTACTAAATGTAGGGCTCTACTTAAGGACAATTTGTTAAGACATATCTATGCACTTGCAACCTCTCAGTAGGAGTAGGCTTGTAATGACTTCCTCCAACTGGCTTTCCTCTCAGAAGGGTTCTATCATCGACATGAGAAGGGCGGTTGAACGAAGTCTCGATGTCATCAAAATACCTCGAACAATGTGTTTGCACCTCGTCACCAAAATAATCCTCTGCTATAGGACCCTCTGGAGATGCTTTGTTCCTCATGTACAACTTCAGTTTCCCAAATTATCTGAAATTACAATTACAATGAGATTACACAAAAAAATTAATGAAATTAGGAGAATAATGAATTAACTAACCTCACTATGGATACATCTAATGGTATCAAACTGGCCACCTATCTTTGCATTTTGAATAAGGTAGACAGTGAGATGGACCATGATAGTAAAGAAAGACAGAGGAAATATAATCTCCATATAACAGAGCATTAGAACAATTTTTTCCTGCAACTGATCTAGCTCTATTTTGTCCAAAACATTTGCACACAACCGTCGATAGAAAGAACTAAGTTGAACCAAAGCAGATGTATTTTTAATTGCCAGAGGTAGGAATTGCTGTATCAAAACATGGGTGTCATGACTTTTCAATTTGGCAACCTTCTTAGAATGCATGTCGAAACATCTTGAAATGTTGCTTGAATAACCATCAGGAACGTTAATGTTCTTAAGTATGGAGAGGAAGATGTTTTTGTTGGCTCTTGTCAGTGTGAAAGAATCCGGGCAAACTTGTCATTTTAATCTAGCCAGGCGTCTTCATGTATTCCCATCTCCATCAGATCTTTCCTTGCTTACAGATGTTACTTCGACTTTTCGAACTCATTCAATAACGTGTACAAAACATTAACACACACACTTTTTCGATGTACATGACATATAGACAATGGCGAAGCATATTAGATTTCCAGTAAGGGAGCTAGGAAAAATACTCTTCTTACTCCACTGTTGCACATTATCCCTAAGGGATTGGCCGTGAGATCTTTTGTCACTAGTCTGAATGTCATCTTTCTTTCCAAATTCTACATTCATATTTTCAAGCTATTGGAGAACATTTGCGCCAGACAATAACACAGGAGGATCTCTCATTTCCTGTAATCCGTTGAATCTAATCTTCTGCAATATGAATCTAAGATTTCCAAGAAGAAAGCATTGATAATCCATGAAGCACCACTTGCGACTGTGAGGAAGGTGAACTGAGTCTTGGTCAAAGTTTCACTTAGGACAAGCTCTCTCCGAATTCACGTTCCAACCAGATAATGTGCCAAGTCCGGGGAAGTCACCAACTGTCCACATCAATGACGCATAGAGTGTGAAGAGCTTCTTGCAGTAAGCATCATATGTCTTAACTTTGTTGTTCTCTTTCCCAGAATAATCATCGAAAAAAAAATGAAAGAGCTTTGTTTCATACACATCCAAGGGGGTAAGTTGTACGGTATCAATACAACAGGAAATATACTATACATAGTACTAAGATTCCTCGAATGTGTTGAACCCATCTGATGTGAGAAATAGGCAGACATTTCTGGGGTCCTTGGCAAATTCAGGGAATTCAGCACCAAACGCTTTTCAAGCCTCACCCTCCCTAGTATATCTCAACTTCCTATTTACGTTAGGCTCTGATGAATGCCACCACATATACTTAGCCATTTTTGACGACATATATAACCTCTGAAGTCGTGGAGTCAGTGGGGAATATCTAAGAATCTTTGTAGGCTTCTTGATTGCCCTTCGACCCTTTGACGACACAAAAGCACTTGATTTGATATAGTTTGACCAAAAAATGAAAGTTTAGAGTATTTATTGCAATCTGAATAAAAAATATTTTAGAATAAAATGAAGGATTTAAGTGACTAAAAAGGAAAGTTCACAGTTTTTAGTGGAACTTGGATACAATGGCTTGTCTGCTTCAGTCATAAGGTTAAAAATTTTTTTTAGCGGCTTTGTTTTAGAAAAAGGTCAAGTCTAGTCCGTCAACGTCTTCTTCAGAACCGATGTTGTCACCTTGCACCCTGAAAGCGTCACGCACAACATCATTCATTGGATCTACATGATCGTCGTAATCATTGATTTGCATTCTAACCTGAGATGTTACAGCAACATTTTCACCAACATCATCGTCTTCCTTACTGTGCACCCCTAAAAGGTGTAATTGGATGAGAATCGTTTCACTATAAAATGCTCTAACATTTCTTGGGTACCACTTCTTAAATTTACATTTTGGACAAGGACAAACTATCTGATTATTAACACTTAAGCGGTTGAAAGTAAAATCTAAAAAATAGTTCAAACTGACCACATAGTGGGGGGACGTACGGAGAAAATTAATCCAAGATCTATCCATCATAAGGTGAAGAAATTATTAGAGAAAGGAAGAATTTTAAATGAATTGTGTAAATAAAATTAATGGGGAAGGGTTTATATTTGAAATTTGGAACAGTCAGCCACTAAAAACATTACAAACCTATTTTTTTTTACTGTTGTGAGTGTGAGAACTTTGGAAATTAAGGAAAGTACATTAGTAGTGGTTGTAACCGCTACTGAAACTGCCACTAACGATATGACGATTAGAATCTAAATGTTGCCTATATGGCCATTTTTTTTGGAAATTTTCGATAATACTAATATGTAATTTTTTTAAAAAAATTTAAATATTAGTAGCGGTTAGGAACTGCTACTAAAGTCAATCCAATTTCTTTTAAAAAAATTGCCAAATATTTCCTTTAAGTAAAATTTCAAATAATAATAAAATCCCAACAACAAAATTCGAAAATTATGCAATTGTAAACAAAAGTAAATTAATTCCACTAAAAAATTGATTTCATAAAAAAGTAACATAATTTTAGTAACAATCATAAAATTAACACAAGTGTTCCATACCTACGGTTAACTAAACAAAAAAAAACCCTACAACTAAGAAAGAGGTTATTTGTCTGGCTGCGATCCTTGAGAACAATTATGAGGCTGTTTAGGCGATCATGGATGTGTCCTGGGACGCTAATAAGAGGTGCAGTAGGGTTAATCCTTTGTATTATCGCTCCCAATGCATTGTTGGCGTCATCCGACCAGGTTGACAGATTCTGGTAAACATCATTAGTGACCTCTTCCCAAACCCGCTCAGTCACCTCACCCGTAACTCGCTCAGTCACCTCTTCTATAATCTTATCCATCAAGTTTAGTTGATCTGCTAAGTCAATTCCTTCCTAAGAGACTCCAGATCAGATTTGCTTATCATCAGGCCAGTGGTAGAAGGTTGGTTCGATGCTGCAGACTGAGCGCTGCTTAGCTCTCTGCTCTTGCCATAAACCACCATAGGTCTAGCTCTGAATTCCATCTTATGGATGTGGCCAGGGCGCTCATGAGGCCCTAATGTGGCCCTAAGCGAGGCAGTAGGATCTATATTGTCCCCCTGCAACTCCCTCAGCTTTGCTTTTGTTTAGTCAATCGCAGCTGGCACACACAACATATTTTGAAATTTTAATATAACTGTTATTAAAAATATAATAATCCAAAAAAAAAATGTTTACAATTTGCTCCTCAGTCTCCCTAGATGTTGCATTCCCATGAACATGCCTTTGATATTTCTTGTAGAAATA
This sequence comes from Mimosa bimucronata, assembly GCA_037074515.1. Lineage (NCBI taxonomy): Eukaryota > Viridiplantae > Streptophyta > Magnoliopsida > Fabales > Fabaceae > Mimosa > Mimosa bimucronata. The sequence goes on from CM073441.1 coordinate 26,081,189, forward strand.
ACCGTAGGTAACCTTCTTGCCTTGCTTCGTAGCTTGATCCTCCTGAAAATTATAATATTATTTATGATTAATATATGAAGGGAAAGCATTTTTAAGTTTAACAGCAAAAATTCATTATTTTATACCAGCTCTCCTTACCTAATAGAAAATGACTTCGTCTCAGCCTTACGATGAACCTTTTGTTTTGACTGGCTGTAAACACCTTTCTCCAACTTTTTCTTTTAATGTAAAATAAAATTAAATCATCATTATTAAGAAAACATTTTTTTCTACTGATCAAGCGGGACTTCACCAAGGACCATTCTGATTAATTCCTCAAGCGGTGTTGTCCCATCCCCATTCCGACCGTGATACATATCCAACCTCTAGTTCTTCCAACTATCACCCATATTTTATTGTGACCAATTTTTGTAGGTAATCCTCACATAAAACTTTTTCTGCAAAATAAAAAGTTAACTATAATTAAAATAGTATTCCAATGATAATAGATAATAAATAAACTTTAAATAATTTAAGTTAAACGACCTTCAAAATTTTATTCCATGCATAGTCCTTACTCCCCCTATCAATCTTTCTCCAGTCAACTACGTCAATTGGGAATTGCATGTAATTCCCGCCAACATTGGTGCAAAATCTGCTGTACATTGACCCCCTAGCCTCTAGGTTGTTTGGTGAACATGTTCTAGTCAACCTTCACCCTATATTTGCTCTGCAGGTTCTCCACTTTTTACACCGTCATCCATCTCTGGCTTGTGCTAATAAAATGGTCTGTATGAATTTACACAATATTATAACGAATTACTTTATAAGGGCAATTGACTTTATCTGATAAAACCGGTAACAAAATGAATTTCCTTACCATAAACTTGTACTTTGTATCATGTAGATCTATCGGCGGACCATCTAGGGTGCCCTGCTCCCGATCATCATCATCTTCCAGAAAATTCTGTATATCTTCTAATGGGGGCAGGTTCCAGGTGGGGCAAATTCGGCATGTTTTAGTTAAAGAACTCACGGAGAACATGGTCTGGAACCTACTCTTCCTCTATCTAGAGATGCTTTTCCTCTATTTGGCGATACTCGTTCTCCTCATGCTTTTGCCTATGGCGCTATTCCTCTTCTTCCCTTTGTTGATCAGTCATTGGCCTCTTTTTATTACTACGATCATTGTCTCTGGCCATAATTTTGACAGATTAAAGACAAAAAATGACACTCATGTTTATAAAATTCGTACATTTCCAATGTTCTTTTCTCTGAAAAAAACTTGTGCCTTTTCAAAATGAAAAAGCACGAGCCTTTTGAACATGTGCATTTAGTGGTGGTTTTGCCTTAATCGCCAGTAATACTAGCAATTTTTAGGCCAAACAATGGTTTAATAGCCACCAAAACGTGCACTTCACAAAGCGTCATTAATGCTCACTTTGCATTAGTGGCGATTATGAGTCAAACCCCCTATAATGAAATATAAACCGCCATTAATTACAGAACCCTTCATTTTCCTGTGGTTTTTTTACAGAACCGTCACTAATTGCATGCCACTAAATTTCATACGAAATGGTGCCCTATTAGCGGCGGTTTGCACACTACAACCACCGCTAGTCGTGGCTTTGGTCAAACAGTCAAAGTTAGTGGTGGTTTACGAGTAAAACTGCCATTAACATGCACTTACTAATGGTTTGTGCCAACTACTACTAATTTAACTGCCAGTAAATCCTGCCTTTTTTGCAGTGATTTGATCTGAATAGTTCAAAAATGTAGACTATTGCTATAAATTTAGATTTTATTTTCAGTTTTTATTACATTTGTCAACTGTTCAAACCAAATTTTGACAATTTAGATTTATTTATGTAATTTTTAAGTATTATGATGATAATATTTAGTTTTATAAAAATATGTAATCTAAAAGATCCAATAATGTGAAAGAGGAAGAGCGTGAGGGAGTGAATTTGATTTAATGGTGTGAAAGAGAAAAGACTGTGTGGGAGAGATGTAGTAAAAGAGAGAATCATGGGCCTTCTTTACAACATTTTTCAGATTCAATAAAAATGGAAAAGAACATCTAGCCAGCCTAAACGTGGTCCATACATGTCCTCATATGCATTGGAAGCCACAAAACAAAACCAATTTTGGAATCATGATACAGACAGAGACACAAAGACAGCTTCTCATTCACATCCTTTCACAGATCATGCACTTCTTCTCTACTGTCATTATTCCACCCGACATGTTCAGATAGTGTTTTGGCACCGCGTTAGCCTATTTTTGTAGTAGTGATATACACATATATTTGTGAGATCTTGGTTTGATTTCCCCTAGCACATTCTTGTATTAATATGATGTATTCTTCAGTTCCTACATTTGTCCCACAGCAATCTAAACTCACATTGATGTGTGATCATACAAGAAAAGATAAGATTCGTAATGGTCATCCACACGAATGAGTTGGAGTGACATGTATTGAGACAAAAATAGTATAAAATCGTCTAAAGTGGTTTGGATATGTTCAAAAAAGACCATTAGATACGTCAGTAAGGAGGGTAAATCAAATAATAATATAGAACATTGTTAAAAGAGGAAGATGGAGACCAAAATGAGCACTCAGTGAGGTTATAGAACAAATTTTTTCGGTTAATGGTATATTTAAAGACTTTGTTACTGATAACGCATAATATTGTCATGTGATACATGTAGCCAACCTTAGCCAGTGGATAATACTTTGTTTTATTGTTGTTTCCTAAGTACTTGCAGTGTTACTTCATTCCATGAAGCGTGACTCTAAGGGTGTGTTTGGTTGAACTGTGGGGAGGTTAAGGGAGGTTCATTAAAGGGAGGCGAGGGGTAGGGTAGGGGAAGTTATAAACTTTGTTTTGTTGAAGGAGAGGAGAGGAGACGGGATGTTTCTTGTTTGAAAGCTATTTCCACAATGTTTCAGAAAAAAATGAGATTCTTCATTTTGTTTTGGGGATAAGGTCCAATTTCACCCCGGAAGTAACCCAGTAAGAGCTGATTGGCCATGGAAGTAACAAATTGAGCTTATTTACCCCGGAAGTAGTAAAAGCGACGCAAAATTGGACTTTTGCCCAATAACAAAGGGAGCATTCAGTGTTCTCTGGGGGCTAATATGCGCCTCTTTTACTATTTTCGGGGTAAATAAGCTCCATTTGTTATTTCTGGGGCAAATCAGCTCCTATTGGGTTACTTTCGGGGTAAAATTGGACCTTTGCCCTTTTGTTTTGATACCTATAATGGCGCTAGGTCATCTTCTTCCCATGGTGGACTTGGTTAGACTATTATATATTCCGATGAAATGGTGTGAAGGTGACCATAATGACCTCTCCTCTAAATGTTCTTCGAGTTCAAGCAAATCTTGATAGAGAGATGACACAGTTTGGCTCATCAATCTCTGGTTAACATTTTCGATTCCCAAATTCTGAGGCTGGTTTCCCAGAGGGATGCGAGAGCTTAGACACTCTGCCTTCCATGGAAGGCTGAAGAAGTAGCATATTGGGTGATAGTGAATAGTTTTGAGGAGTTGGAAAATACTTAAAGAGTATAAAAGAGTCACAGGTAAAAAGGTTTGATGTATTGGACTAGTCTCACTCTCAAACAAGGATGAATTGGATAAGGCTAAGAGAGGCAAACCAGAGTCAAAGGAAGAATGAGGAGGAGGAGAATGTTATTTGAAGTGGCTTGATTCATGGCCTGCAAGATCTGTCATATATGTTTGCCTTGGAAGCTTCAACTGTTTACCACCAGAGCAATTGATGGAGCTTGGTTTGGGACTTGAAACTACAAAGAGTCCATTCATTTGGGTGCTAAAAGATTCACACAAGAGAGATGAAATGGAGAAATTACTGAAGGATGATGGATTAGAGAAGAGAGAGAGAAAGGGAGAGGGATGATAACAAGAAATCCGGTGCCTCAAGTGTTGATACTTTCACATAAAGCAATAGGAGCATTCTTAACTCATTGTGGATGGAACTCAACACTTGAAGGGATATGTAACGGTCTGCCATTAACAACATTTCCTCTGTTTTCTGATCAGTTTTATAATGAGAAGGTGGTTGTGGAGCTGTTGGAGATAGGTGTGAGTTTGGTATATGAGTGTGCTCTAAATTTTTGGGAGGAAGATAAGTATGGTGTGAAGGTGAAGAAGGATAAAGTGAAGGGGGAAATAGAGAAAGTGATGGGTGAAGAAAGTGGGAAGATAAGAGAAAGGGCAAGGAAATATGCAGAGAAAGCAAAGAAGGCTATGGAAAAAGGTGGATCTTCTACCCTTAACTTGTCACTACTAATTGAAGAAATAACACAACAGGAAAGTTAATGTTGGAGTTGAAGATGATAATAGCCAAGCTGATCCACAAATTGATTAGACCGGTCTTAATTATCTTTGTGGGTTGTGAAATATCTGCATTAATAATACCTTTTAATTGATTTATGATGAAATTTGTGAGCATTCATAATAAAAAGAGTGAGAGCTTTAACCCAACTAGCTTCTTTAAAGTGTACTTATCTGTTTTAATAAGAGTTTTCGCAAATCCCCTTGTGTAACTTCCTTTATTAGTAGAAAATTTTGAGTTCGTTATGCTTATAGTATTAGTTATCTACCTCTTTTATTTATTTAAAAAGAATGATGTTTTCGAGGAAATGTGGACAACACATTAGAAATAACATTAAAAGCACGATTTTACCCATAATGTCTATCTAAAATCATTTATACAATGAATTCCATTTTTTAAGGTACCTTCCCATTATTATAGAGCCTTAATGAGAAAAAATTTGGGTCCTCAAGCATCCAAAACCTATCAAATATGGATATGCACAGTACAAATTTAATTTTATCCTAACTTTTGTAATTTGAAATTTTTATTGTAATAATTATGGAATCTAAAATAAAGATAATATATTAACCTCCCACTTTGGTACATATTATAAGAAGTCTTTTCAAAGGATAATTTGGTCCATAATATTAGAGATTTTCATATAGTTAATGTTTATTTTCCATTTTTATCCTTTGTTACACACTTACAATAAGAGGAGCAGAGAGTTGTATATAATAGAAGAGTAAAATAGAAAGATTATATCAACACATTACATAATTTAACTATCACTTCTTGATTTGTGTGAATTGGTTATAAACATCTTCTAATAACCAATTTTTTTAATTTAAAAGTCTTCACTACAAAAAAAAGGTAATTACCGACGGAAAAAATTCCGTCGGTAATTACCGATGGATTTTCGGCAGAAATTCCGAAGGAAAATTTACCGACGGAATTATCGACAGATTACCGAAGGAAATTCCGTCGATAAAATTACCGACGGAATTTCTGTCGGTAATTTTATTAATTATATTATTTTATAAATAAATTATTATTTTAATTTAAATAATATATTAAAATATTATTACATACGGAAACTCCCGGCGGAATTTCTGTCGGTAATTTAATTAATTATATTATTTTATAAATAAATTATTATTTTAATTTATAAATAATATAATAAAATATTATTACTGAAGGAAAATTTTCTCGGTAATTTTATTTAGTATATTATTTTATAAATAAATTGTTATTTTAATTTATAAATAATATATAAAAATAAAAAATATATATTAATTTATTTTAAAAAATATCTTATAAATAAATAAAACATATTTAATAAATATTAATAAAAATTAACATATACACGTATATAGATATAAATTTTATTTTAATTTGTTATTAAATAATATGTGATTTATTAATATATAATTAAATATTAGTAAAATGAAAAATAATTATTTAATAATATAAAATAAAAATACTAAATATAATTTATTGTATATGAATATAAAAATTATTTATAAAAAATAATAGAATTATTAATATGTAAATTATATCTTAATAATTATCAAATATTTCATAATATATTAAGATTAAATATAATTATAATAATGGGAGTTTAAATATTATAAATATAATAGTTTGCAAATAATTTCACAAGATCTTCATAGCTCAACTAGTTAAGGTATTAGCCCCGCCCCAACAGGTTGGGGGTTCAAATCTCTCCAACGGAAAAATGAAGGCAATTTATGGAACCAACACATGGTGACACGTGAGAGTGACATGTGGTGGGGTTGTGGGAAGGGACAAGTGGCAGCATGAGGGAGCGACACGTGGCGGCTTAAATTTTTTAAAAAATAAAAAATATTACTGACGGAAATTCCGTCGATAATAATATTTAATATATTATTTATAAATTAAAATATAATTTATTTAAAAAATAATATAATTAAATTACAGATAGAAATTCCGTCGGAAATTCCGCGGAAAATTTTTTCTGACAGAATTCCGCCAGAAATCCGTCAGAAAAATTGGTTTTCTGACAGAATTCTGTCGGAAATTTGTTGTTTTTTTTTGTAGTGCTTTACGTGAAAAAAATTAAATCATTCCAGATTTGATAGTTTTGGGATGAGCAGCCAAATTGGTTCCCTTTGATATGGTGGGGTACATATATTAATGACATGTATTTTAAGATTATGACAAAGTATTGTTCTATTGATCACCCAAATTGGTTCCTCTCATGGTGGAGTAACAAGCACATACATTACTATGATCTAATATCGGCATAATTCAATTTTTTATCACTATTTTCTTCTTTTAACCCCTTTCTGATTAAATGTTAGAATATATTATTTAATTTTTGAATTACATATATTTAATAGGGGTACATTAAAAAACTAAATAAATTTTAAGACACTAGATTAATGAGTTTTAAGAATTTTTTTCATTGCAATGAAATATGTTGAAAATAACTAATAATATATATCCGTGTGGTGTGTCTATATATATATTGCTACTAAAATAAAAGAGATCTAGCACCACTGATTTCATAATTGGTGTAAATAGAAAGTCATTTTCATAGCAGCATCATGTGACAGGGGTTCATATGTTATATTTTGGGGAAAATTCCAAATAAATACCATTCGAATATCAAAAGGACACAAAGGGGCCTCCGATTCTCAAAAGGACACAATGGGTATTGTTCCCAATTTGGGATAAACAAGTTTGGGGTAAAAAGACTAAACAGTCCTTACCATCCTCCTTCACATTTCCCATTTGAAACAAAAACAAAAAAGCAGCAGGAGCCTAGAAATCGTGCTTCAAAGGAAATCATCCATCATCGCAAGCCCTTGAGTGTCCTCCATCAACTGAAATCGTCGTTCATTATGAGCCCCCGAGTCTCCATCGTGGTTGAAGTCACCGGTGCTTCCAATTGAAGTCCATCACTCTCATTTTTCTCATCTGATCCCTCTCTGAAAACAAAGAAGCAAAAAACGAACCCACCCCTCGTCTCCATTGAAATCGCGATACCCCCAAGCATCCTCCTTCATCTCATTCATGGGAGTAGGCAGTGTATGTCGTGATGGTTGAAGTTCGGCTTATCCATCGTGGTTGAAGTCACTGGCGTCTCCAATCAAGGTCAAAATCGGTGGGTATTTCTCCTTGAAATAATCAGGGCTTATTGATTAAAAGGTAGCTGTGGGTTGAAATGGGAGGTGTAGGCTTGAAAATTGCTCAAGATCGGCGGCGTTGGCCTGAAAGTTGCTAGAAATCTGTGGTGGTTTAGCTTAATAAGTTTTTTTACAGTATAAACTTTCACTCTGAAAGGTAGAATTACAAGTTACCTATCTTCTTCTATCTTGTGGTAAAATAGAAGCACAAAGCATTGATTAATGTAGATATCGCTTTCTGCTTCATAATCTTTGCTCTGATTTGTTTGAAAATAGCAGCAATGTCTTGCTTTGGGAAGACAAAATAGTTATGTAATCTGCATTTGAATTTGGGATCACAATGTAGCTGCTTTTAGTTACATATTTTGTTAAAAGATTGACCAAAATATTAAGACCTTTCATAATTCCCTCATATTTTTAGGCAAAGTACAGGTTTGCACCCACATAAGTGTCATCTTTCTCATGGCACCTTGTTTATGTTAATGTATAGCAAGTTAGCAACTTGTGCTGCTGTTTTTTTTTTCTTTCTTTTTTTCTTTGTTTTTTTTTGCCTGTTGAAAACATCAGTAATAGACACTATGTCAAATTAGTAGCCTAGTTTTAATGTTGCAAATGATATCCTATTATTTTCTTAATCTTTTTGATAGTGATAAATATAGTTGTTATCAAATTTCAATTTTAAAAGAAGATAGAGTAGGTGTTCTCAAACTCTATTTTTGTTTTGTTCTTTCAATTCATTTTTGCATTAATTCTACTTATATGTTGAGAAATCTTTATTATATCTGTTTATATTTCATCGTCTTATGACATAAAAAATTGCCTTTTAACTCTGCTATGGAGTCTTATTATTATTATTATCATTTCTTTCTTTGTCAAATTTCTAGAGCAAGAAAAGACTACAGTGTTTGTTGTGGCTATAATAGCATGGGGACTAAGGAATTGTTCCCAATAGTCCTAATCCTCTCCCTCACCCTTTCAATAAAACATTGTCTTCACAATGGTGAGAGCAAATATTGAGACATGCCCACTTGGGAATCTCTATTAGTTAGATTTCTCTTCTCTAATCTGATGCCATTTTGATGATATGTTGATTTAGATTTTGACAATAGGTTTACATCCCTTACAAAACCAGCCTTATATTGTCTTATTTTAAATTGTGTTCATAAATTATCTTGTTTTAAATCAAGTAATGAGAGCTGTACATTGTTTGAAGCCATTTTGCAGAGGTCTTTTTAATTCAGGAACATTGATTGTACTATGTGACTTCGCTGCAGCTATGCTGAGATCATATGATCCCCTACAAAATCGATTAGAATAAGGGGGAATTCTTTGGAGATTGGAGCTAATGATGTCGCCGAATTGTTAGGAGTTCCTGATAAAGGAAAGGAGGTGAAAGCTGAAGTGAGTGACATCAATGTGCAATTGCAGGACTTGGAGGAGTATCGTACATTGCCTTTTTCGGATATTTTTGAGAAAATAGAAGGTGGAGTGAGATGTGAAGAGTTTGATCAGTTATTTATGTTGTATATGCTTGGGATGTAAATTTATGTAAATTAATACTTATGTAAATTATTGTTGGCAAAATATTATGGAATGTGCCATTACTATTCAATTGTCCATAGCAACATGGTTACCTTTAGTTTATATGTGGTTGAACTTCGCACACACATATCAACAATTAGTTAATTGGTATACTGGAGTTGTTAATTCCCCCAGTGGCGTGGTTAAGGATTTTCAGGAGAAGAAGCATTTTTTAGCTCAATGAATCAGGGAAGTGGTTAACTACTTCAGTATGGGTATTAACTAGTCGAGTATGGGCATTAACCACACGGATTTCCTACTTAGGCTTAAAACACAGGTTGTTGTGAAAGTCGTTAACCACTGGAGTATGGGCATTAACCACTCGAGTATGGGCATTAACTAGTCCAGCATGGGGATTAACTAGTCAAGTATGGGCATTAACCACTCGAGTATGGGCATTAACTAGTGAAGTATGGGGATTAACTAGTCAAGTATGTGTATTAATTAGTGAAGTATGGGGATTAATCAGCCAAGTATGGGCATTAACTAGTCAAGTATGCGCATTAACTACTGGAGTATGGGCGTTAACCACTGGAGAATGGGCATTAACTACTCGAGTATGGGCATTAACTAGTCCAGTATGGGCATTAACTTGTTAAGTATGGGCATTAACTAGTGAAGTATGGGCATTAACTAGTGAAGTATGTGGATTAACTAGTCAAGTATGAGCTTTAACCACTGGAGTATGGGGATTAACAAGCCAAGTATGGGCATTAATAGTCAATTATGGGGGTTAACCAGCCAAGTATGGGCATTAACCAGTGGAGTAGGGGCATTAACCACTCAATTGGGTAATGCACATACTCGACTAGTTAATCCCCATACTTGACTAGTTAATGCCCATACTTCACTAGTTAATGTCCATACTTGGCTGGTTAATCCCCATACTTGACTAGTTAATGGCCACACTTGGCTGGTTAATCCCCATACTTGACTAGTTAATGCCCACACTTGGCTGGTTAATCCCCATACTTGACTAGTTAATGCCCATACTTCACTAGTTAATGCCCATACTTGGCTAGTTAATCCCCATAATTGACTAGTTAATGCCCTTACTCCACTGGTTAATGCCCATACTTGAGTGTTTAACCCCCACACTCGAGTGGTTAATGCCCATACTTGGCTGGTTAATCCCCATACTTCACTAGTTAATGCCCATACTTGGCTGGTTAATCCCCATACTTCACTAGTTAATGCACATACTTGACTGGTTAATCGCCATACTCGACTGGTTAATCCCCATACTCAACTGGTTAACCACTTTCACAAGAACCTGAGTATAGGGATTAACCATACTGAAGTGGTTAATGCCCATACTCGACTGGTTAACCACTTTCTCCACAACAAGCATTTTAGAGTCACGTAAGAAATATGTGATGGTTAATAGTCATACTCAACTGGTTAATCCCCATACTCTACTGGTTAACCACTTTCTCAACAATAAAAGTCACGTAAGAAATCTGTGGTGGTTAATGCCCATACTCAACTGGTTAACCACTTTCTCCACAACAAGCATTTTAGAGTCACGTAAGAAATATGTGATGGTTAATGCCCATACTCGACTGGTTAATAGCCATACTCAACTGGCTAATCCCCATACTCAACTGGTTAACCACTTTCTCTACAACAAGCATTTTAAAGTCACATAAGAAATCTGTGGTGGTTAATGCCCATACTCGATTGGTTAATCGCCATACTCTACTGGTTGATCCCTATACTCAACTGGTTAACCACTTTCTCCACAACAAGCATTTTAGTCACGTAAGAAATCTGTCCATACACGAGTGGTTAATGCCCATACTCGACTGTACACCCCCACACTTGCATCAAATCTTGTCCTCAAGATTTTAAATTCCAAAACAAACAAAGAAAAACATGGAAGCTTAATTTTAATGCAAACATTACAAAATTAAATCAATTCAATCTTTCAAGAGTCAAGTCTTCACAAATATCTTTTTCATCTTAAAAATGCAAGTGACAAGGCAAATAACTTGACTAAGATAAATAACAAAAAGATGTCCCTCACAAGTCAAGTGTTTGTACTCTTCTCTCAAGATAGTTAAGGGTTTGTGTTTCACTCAATTTAACCTATTGAAACTCATCTACCATAAGCTTGTCTATCATCTCAATATCCACTTTTTAGTCTAATTGCATTCACAAATCAAAAGGACTTTTCATGGTTCATGATGAATAAGGAAAGGTAATGGCATGACAATGAATATGGAGGAATACTTGAATTAGTGCTAAGCATTTTAAAGACATGAAGGATGAAAGGATACAAATTTTTTTTTTCATGACTCGGTAATTTTTTTTTTTTTACAGCCACATCTCTTTCTTTTTTTTTTGTATATATTTTTTTTTTACACTTTCTACAAACTCATAGTACGTAACATAATTTTTTTTTTCAAATTCTTTCATTCTTTTCAAAAACATCACTTAGCAATAACCATGTATTAAATGTGGAGAAAGAAAAATTGTATTATCTTAAGCAAAGGGCTATTCAATCCACGATTTTTTTTGAAGAAAGTTTAGGCTCAAAGGGGTAAAGCGAAAGGATGAGAATACTAAGGATGGGCATTTGGCCAAACTAGCTATGAAGCGAATGCCTCAATCATTTTTGTGCAAGCAAAAAGGATTCTAAGTTTCAAAAGAGATTCAAGACAAGTTCTAGAGATGAAATTAAAATAAGTATACTCCCTCTTGAAAGAATGACCTTTAGGCTCAAATTTCACACAGGTTCTTTGACATGCCAAAGTTAATTACCTAAGCCAAATTACTTGCATATTTACAAGCATATCAAGAAGATAGAATCAAATTTTAATCAAACTCAATTCTGTCAAGTTCAAATTAAATCAACTTTGACAATGTTTGCAAGAAAACCCAAACTTAAAAAAAATTGAAAACTTTTTTTTTTAAGAAATTTAGAAACCACTTTTTTTTAAGAAATTAATGTCTACAAAATAAAAACATTTTTTTTTTTACAAAACCTTAAAACAAAACCAAAAACTTAAGGACAAGTCATAAAATCAATGTTTTCCTCACCCCCACACTTAAATGTCACATTATCCTCAATGTGAACATATAACATTTAGTAGTAGAAAATAAGGGAATATCCAAAATCAAGTGTAGAGATGGCATAATATAAAGGAAATCAAAGAAAAGTAGAAGAATACTTCCCTTCCTCTTCTTGATCTGCTCTATTAGCTCATGATCTTTGTTGCCAAAATGGAATACATCATTAGGGGCTTACGACAGTCCTACAAAAACAAAATAAAACATAATATCAAATACTTGGGTTGCCTCCCAAGAAGCGCTAAGTTTAGAGTCTTCAGCCAGACTTCTTTAAACCACAGGTTAATCATAAGTATCAAATACCTCAATCAATTTGTCCTCGTTCCTTTGCAAGCACCAAGGTTTCAGACAACATAAGTGACCATTCAAATAAATTACTTGTGTTTCCCCAATCATAGACAATTTTAGGGAACAAGTAATAATTAAATTTATAGAAAATGCAGAATGCTCATCCAAACAATTAGATATGTGACCCTTTAAAAACACTGAGCATCCCACAAAATCAACTTGACCCTCATCAGTAAGAGTTAAAACACTAACAGGCGAATCATTCAAGGTAGTTCTTGGAACACTCACATCAACATCCACATTAAAAGCACAAGCGTCCGATTTCACAGCTAGAACATCAACTAGACACCCATCATTCTCTCCCAAATCAGTTTCAAGTTCATTATCGCATTCCATGTTATGTATAGTCTCACACAACTCCATTTCTTCAACTTCCTCATAATGTTCATCATTAACATAAGAAGTGGAATTCAAATCTAAGGAATTATCTTGCATCAAAGCCTCAAGGGATGAAACAATTTGGCTTGTATAAACTCCAATATTTTGAACCCTTGACTCAACACTAGTAGCAAATTCTTGTTGCTCATTGCTAAACTTCTTTGATGATTCTACCAATTCCTCAAATAATGTTTCTAAGTGGGACTTTTTCCTTGACTCTAGGGAAGTTCTTTCAACACATGGATAGGAGGGAAAATGAGGGATTATTTCATTTGAATAACGCTCAAAATGTGGATTCAAAAACTCATGTTGCTCTAGATTCCAACTAGGACTATGAGAATTGTCAAAACAAGTTTGCTTCCTAGTGAAATCCTCTCCTATGTAATTAGTGTTTGAGTTAATTGGACAATTCACACTCAAATGATCATCTCCGCAATAAATACAAGAATACCAATGATATTGAGGGATATCAACATTTTCAGTCCAACCAACACTTTCATTTTTATGCACATGCATCTCTAATAAAGAAGAAAGATTTGACAGTTTATCAAGAGAATAAGGTGAATAATCCATTTTTTTTTGAAATTTTTTTTAAGACAAACACAAAAAAAAAAAACCAAACAAATCACACAAGAACACAATAAAAAAAAAGTATGCACAAAGCTCAAGCTTAAACTAGTAATGCTAGATCAATTCCAACCAAATAATGTGGGCACACAAGTCCCCGGCAACGGCGCCAAAAACTTGATAGGCACAAAATTGAACCTACATTTCCGCAAGTGCACGGGCCGTCAAGTAATAAAGAGTGAATCGTGTATCGTTCCCACGAGGACTTGGTACCACAAATTTAGTCGAGCATTGATGTCACACGTTTGTTTAATTTAAGCAACCAAATTGATTTTTAATAAGTGAAAAGAAATTGAAATTAAAACAAAAGAAATTAATTAATGCAAAGAGAAAAAGTAACAGCCTAGAGTCACTAATCCCTTATTTGCTTCTTAGATTTTATTCCCACTAAAATTAATTATGTCCTAACTTAATCAGCTAATCTAGAGTCTAAGTGTCTATAAATGTCTGTCGGTCCACTTATATCCTTACCTAAATTAATTGTGTAATGTCTCACACGTATTAATTAGGTACAATTTATATCGGTAACACTCTAATTTGACTATGCGGAGCTTCTAGGTATATGTCTATCCTAGACGCCAATTAGATTAAATCTAATTCCACATTATTTAATCTCACGGTCGATTTAGAATTCCCTCCGTCGAGTTCAATCCTAAATTCCCTAAACATGTTCAATGGTGATCAGTCACTAAACAATAATCAATAACAACAAGATTAAATAAACCGAATTAAAATTAAGCATAACTAAATAGTGGGAAAATCTCTAAGTCACAAATAAGTTCATAATGCTCTAAGTTGTAAAACAAATTAACTAAACATGCTCCAAATCCCAACCATCACAGCCACAGTAGTTTCAGAATCAGAGAAAGAAAATAATAGCACAAAACAATTAAATTCTTCCCCCTTCCTCCTGGTTTGAACGCCGATGATGACTGCCGCTCCTCTTCCTCCTTTGGTTCGAGCTCTCACAAGACGAAGGAGATGGGGTGACGGCAAACGGAGTTCCTCTCGTCCTCACTCCGTTCACCGTCGCTGGAGAAGAAGATTGCTCTCCCTTCCTCTGGTGCGTGCGGCTGATGGTGAAGAAAGAAAGTGAATAGTGATGGCCAATCTGAATATGGTCCCTTGTGCGCTCTGCTTCCTCCCTGTGCGCTCTGCTTCGTCCCTTTTTATATTCTTGAAGAAGAGGAATAAAATGCTCTCTCCCCCTACGTGAATAGTGCCAAGCAAGTGTTGTCCAACGGTGTGTTCCTTCTTAGTGTTGTCCAGCGTGCATAGTGCCTTGTGTGTTGTGTGTGTCCCACACAATTATGTCTCTTTCTTTCTCCCATGCGTTTTGTTCTCTCTTTTCTTCCACCATGTTTTGTCTACTTGCCCATTCAAATTGCACTACCTTGTCAAATGGCTTCACGTGGCTACCAAACAAAGCAAATATATATATATATATATTAATATTAATAACTAATAAGAACCAAAATAGTAGTGCAGCCGAAACTTTCATTTTCGTTTTTTTTATCTAATTATTATATTTAATTTAAAGTTATTATGATTACTATATGATCTCCTAAATAATGTACCAAATTGATATCCTTTCAAAATCTCAAGAAAATCCCTCAATTTTTGAACTAATGACTCCCCAATTATACCAAAATATATATCAAATCTAATTAAAAATGGGGAGTCATCAGTCATACTTGACTGGTTAATCCCCATTGACAATTGGTTAACCACTTTCTCAACAACAAGCATTTAAAGTCACGTAAGAAATCTGTGGTGGTTAATGCCCATACTCGACTAGTTAACCACTTCCCTGATTCATTGGGCTAAAAAACGCTTCTTCTCCTGAAAATCGTTAACCACAAGACTGGGGGAATTAACTACTCTAGTATGGCGATTAACCACTTCAATATGGTTAATCCCCATACTTAACATGTTAACATGTTAATATGTCTGTGCGAAGTTCAGCCACATATAAACTAAAAGTGACCATGTTACTTTGGACAATTGAATAGTAATGGCACATTCCACAATATTTTGCCAACAACAATTTACATAAGTATTAATTTACATAACTAATGCAATTTAAAAGAGTTAACACCAAAAGTGAAACAACAAAAATCTTGTCACATGTTTAATCGTTTTGTTGTTTTTTGCCTCTTATATCTCAGCACAGCTACAGCGAAGTCATGCGGGAGTCTCGTCCATCCCATGTTTAGCAAATTCCCAAACCCTAACCTTTTAACTCTTGCCTTCAAATTGGCATTCTTATTTACATAGCACACCAAATCGTAGAACTGGCTTATTGAGCAACGGGTCTGGAAAGCAACCGTCTTATTCCGTTTTTCCTTGGTTCCCCTCGCTTTCTTCACCCTATTGCTATATGCCTTCCTGTCGTCACCACTTAAAGCCTTCCATGCATTCATAATCTCTACATGGTGGTCATCCATACTTTTGAATTTCCTTCCTTCCTTCTTTGCAGTCTTTGTATATTCTTTGCAAAACAGTATATAGCCATTTTGGAAGTCTTCATTTTGCTCCTCTTTTGTACAAAACAACTT
The DNA here is from genome assembly GCA_037074515.1 of Mimosa bimucronata. Lineage (NCBI taxonomy): Eukaryota > Viridiplantae > Streptophyta > Magnoliopsida > Fabales > Fabaceae > Mimosa > Mimosa bimucronata. The sequence goes on from CM073441.1 coordinate 26,097,245, forward strand.
CTTCCATTCAGTTACTCAAACCATTTTCACAAATATTATAGCAAATATAACCATTCTCATAAAACAAATTGTCTTAACATTTCACACCCAAGTAAATTCCTAAAATCATTTTCAAGTGCAAATTCCCAAAATCATTTTCAAGTGTCTGACATAAACAAAACAGATAATTACATCCATGCTTTTAGTGTTCCTTTATAGTACATTTCTTCAAAATATAATATATAATTACATCCATCTACAAAACATGTTCCCACTACTCCAACAAGGTGAGATTAAGTCATTCAATAGCTAAAACAAAGCACATTTCAGATTCTTAAAAGCTAAAATTCATAAGCAAAAGATACCTAAACTTAATACAAATATAGTTAAAAACCCACAAAATTTCAGTTACAAAGTGAATATCCAATTGACAGTAGCAAAATGACCTTCTTTCTCATATCCCATGAAACAATGAAATAAACTCTTCAAGCTTCATTTCTTTCCATTTCAATTTCAAATCCCATCAAACATTGAAACAACCAGTAAAGTAGAAGCCAATTGCACAAAAAATTTAAGTTGTTTTTGTGTAGACAACAAGTGTAAAGAAATACCAAAAATCAGTTCAGTCAATAGGATTTAGCTCATTACCCCAAAATCAGAAACGTCAATTGATTAGTCAGTTAACAAAAGCAAAGAAACTCAGCATTGAACCACAATTAGCACAAATAATAACCAAACAAGATCAACCAAATCACACCAGATTTTAACGTTCGAGAACCTGTTAGTTTCAGAGTGAATGGGTGATTAAGCTAGCACCTATGTCAAACTTTTTTTCCCCTCCCCTCAGACTTATGCCTTTTGAGGTCAGTTTGTCTGCCTCATCTCATGAAGAAGAAGATGCCTCCCTCCATGCAACCCCTGACACAATCATATATCCCAGCAAGCTTAACTTAATCATCAAACTAACTTGACTCATGTCATTTTTATTGATGAATTGATATGATTTGCTTTAAATCATTATCAGTCAGATCATTACATCTATTTTTTGAATTTTTTTATTCCTTTTATGTTGAAAAAGTTGCTATATTGATTAAAGTCTCATTTGGGGTAGACAAGGTCAAATGCAAGACATCGCGTCCCAAACCAAAGCCGCTTCTGTCCTACTATTAAATTCATAGTTGGCTGCCATATATTCATTTCTTGACAAAGTTAGTATCTCAAATTCTATGCCCACCAAATCTTTTGATTATTTTGGTATCCACGTGAATTTCTTATTAAACATATATTCCTTTCAATTAACTACAAATTAGGTGCAGTATTATGATATTCTAATAATTAGGAATAAAATTCATGATTAGATGAAGTTGTGATTCTGCATTTCACCCATCATTTTACTGAGTTCAACGCATTCCATTCATCTTTTTCAAAATTAATAAAAAAATATAGAAAAGAAAATAGATAGAAAAATTACTCCAACTCAACTAAATTCCATCATTAGTAAAAATAATTCCTCAGAATTAAAATTCATTGCAGATGCAATTGCACAAATAAAAAGCTGTGAATCCAGAGCAGCAACAAAAGGGGGGAACACAAAATGACAATAGGGAAGAAACAAAGAAAGGGATCCTGGATCTAAAAGAAGACATTGAGTGAAGTGCGAAGGCTTGGCTGACAAAGAAGAGGAAAAAATTGAGAGGCTCAAAGGAAACTTTGAACAATAAATAGTCAACAAGAAAATCTCAATCGAAAGATACACATTGAAAAAAAAATTGGGGTAGAAATCAAGGAGTAGCAACTTGAAGTAGTATAAGGTTTCACCACAATCAAGGAGCAAAAGATTCAACTACAATTACCTTGCTATGTTGAAATCAGCGGGCTCGGCTTCAAGTCACACGACTTGATCGAGGAGCGATCTGTCGGTTTTAATAGGTGAAGAAACGAGTTGTAGGAGCAATGGCCGACGATTTCCACTCTGATTGGAGACGCCGGTGACTTGCGATGAAGGAGAGAAGGCGTTAGGTCTTTAAGGGCGACTTGCGATAAAGGAGATGAGGGCTTCCTTTCTGATTTTCATTTCAAATGTTATTGAAAGTGAAGGCAAACACTAAGGGGCTTTGTAGTCTTTTTACCCCAAACTTGGTTATCCCAAATTGGGAACAATACCCATTGTGTCCTTTTGGGAATTGGAGGCCTCTTTGTGTCCTTTTGATATTGGAGAGGTATTTATTTGGAATTTTCCCTATATTTTGTTTAACACTAAGCCTAATAATCATCCTCAAGATGTGTCACGCCATCATTTCACATGCTATTTCCTAGCTTGTAGAGGCCACTTTAGTACAAAGAAGATATCAAGAGAAATTTTGGAACCGAGATTATGATCACAACTATTTCAAGTTGTGACAAAGTGCCAACAAGTTGGAGGATCAGGTAAGCGCCATGAAATGCCTCTCTACATCCGATGGTGTTATTCCTTGTTATCTTTAATATAACATCAACATGATTTTTGTGTGGAGATTATTTAAGATAAATAGGCCATTTAATTATAGTATATGCTATATGTAATTAGATTATACCACTTTATTCCTTATTATAAGTCTACTCTAACTACTTCTCACATACTAAGAAGTAAAATTTATAGCATTAAATATGTCATATTTTAAAATAAGTTTCCAACTTTACCCTTATTTAAGAATGTGTTAAAATAATATTTTATCCATTATAAACATTCTCTTTCATCTTCACTATTTCCAACATATGGGTAAAATAATCACAATAATATTAATTGATCCCAAATTGGACTTATATTCAGGACAAAAAATTTGTGGTAGTTAGGCTTATAATAAGGAACAGAGTGGTACATTAGTTTATAAATAAGGTTAAAAGTTTTGAGGAAAAATTATAAATATAAATACTTTAAAGTGATTTATTTAATATTTCTAAAAAAATCAACTTGATCTTATATTTAATTTAAGGCAAGAGGAAGCTTTCTATAAAATTTTCTCGCAATGGGAGGTGTATTACATGGGCCTATTCCCACCTTTCATGGCATTCAACTACATACTCTTGACAATGGACTACATTTCAAGGTGGGATAGAAAGCAATCCCACGAGGAAGGATTATGTAGCAAAGTTTTTAAGTCCCATATATTTGCTAGGTTTGGCATTCTAGGGGCAAAAGTAAGTAATCGTGAAACTCATTTCTGTATTATACTCCCCCAAGTCCCTTGTTATAAGAGCTTAAAAGGCAAAATAACACATATTAAGAAAATAATTGAGAAAGATAACTATGTCTGAAATAAATTTGTTTTCCCAAATTTGCCCTTATTTATGATGGGGTGTATAAGAAAGAGATATAGAGTAATAATGACAAAAATTAGCATGAAATATTAAAAAATAATAAGGGATAAAATGGAAGAAAAGTCATTAAATATTTTGACATCCCTATGTAGGCTCTTATAATAAGGGACAAAACCATTCTGGGCTCTTATAATAAGGAACAGAGGGAGTATAAGATCAAAGATAAGTTATTTTCTAATGATGGAGTCATTTGTAACATTGTTCGAGCATGTCATCTTCATACTTATGTGTAAACTAAAATAACTAATGGAGAAATTGAACACATCCTCGAGAAGATTAGTTGAAGAATACCCTTGATCAGATGCAAACCTTCATGCAACAAAGTAGTGTTCCAACATGTAAAAGCCCAACATAAAGGATAGTTCTGGTTCTGTGTGTCGAGTCCCTATTTCTATGGTAATTGATGTATTATCTACTTTACTTTTAATATTGTTATTATATTATTGAATGATGAGTGATGCCTTAATGTGTCAACTCTTATGTAAGGTGAATCACAATGTAGGTTACATCTGGATCAATCTTTCAAGTATCTAGTTGTAGTGGGCATGATTTATAATACTCTAAACGTAATTTAACACAATTCACCATTGCCTGAGAATGCACTTTGGGTAAAGATTGATTTTTGCACCATGATGAAGTGCAGCTACGATTTCCTAGTTTGAATGATCATATTATGGTGTTTGATGTTATTGGTGCTTTTGTTGCTCGGCCTGTAGGTCTCATGGAGCCATGTGGTTACTTAGTACTCCCTAAATTTCTAAATATATGACCTAGTTGACTTTTTCAGAAAATTCTAAGAAAGTTAAATAAGTTACACATAAATTAATTTGTCACAATTTTTTTTAAAATAGTTTATTTGACTTATAAGCTAACATATAATCTAATAATACATAAAATACGTTATTATTAAGTAGCTAGCTCATTTAGCTTCCTTAATTTCCAAAAAAAAAGTCAACAGAGTCTTATAGATAAATGGAGGAAGTAATTAGTTTACACTAGCATTCTTTGTACTGGAAGAACTTTTTTGAAGTCTTATTTACATGTTTTTACAGGAAACACAATCAAAGGGCAAGAAAATTCAAGAGACTGCTGGCAACAGTTATGGGGGTTTATCTGATGTATCTAAAAAAAAGAGTTCTACCAATCCATTTCGTCATGATCCAATTGCATCGTCATATCATGATAAATTGGAATTGATTGCAAATGGTGAATTCTTCTTGGCCCGTAGAGGTGTATAGATTGCATTTGGTAGACACATATATGGCGTGCCTGATATTACTGATCATATTTCCAAGTGGTTAAAAAAGTACTTAAACAACAATGGACTAGTGCTTCCGTTACCTATATATGGATTAGGCATGCGTTGTCATTTTGGCTTCATAAATTTATTAAATTTTAATCTAATTGCAATTTTGTATGGTTTAAATGAAGGCACTTGTATCACGATGTGATAGTTGACATTGAGGAAGTAAAGTTTAGGTTCATGAACACATATATGATAGGGCACCATGGGGGCGGTTAATCTTCAAGCTCAATTTGACACAATTAAACACTATTTATCTTTAAGAGCAACAGACAAAACATTATTCTTAGTTCCATATAATACATGGTAAGTCTTATATGTATTATATTTTTTATTATATGTTTCATAATTATATACTTGAACATAACTCTTTAAATCATTCAAGGGCGCATTGGGTTTTGATTGTTATCAATCTGATTGCACCTTCTAGTCTGGTCATTTACTATTTGGATCCTTGAAGTATGGTCAACCATCAGATCGTCCTGATTTTTTTGTTCATATTCAATATTGTTAACATTAGAACGTGCGATAATATTTGTGATTTTATGACTCTAATAAATGAATTAGTTTAATTTGTTACATCTTCAATGCATTGATTGGTTTTTGGGGTGCCCAGTCATTGAGTTGCATCTGAACAAAGAAATGCCTATGTGTGGCATAAAATCAAGGTTTTCTATTAATTTATTCAACTTTTTTAAAAATATTATTTAACTTATAATAAAAAAGTTATAACGTTTGATATAATGTTTGGTGTTATTGTTACAGTGCTCATTCCAGCCTAAAAGTAATGATTGTGGCTTTTACATCATGCGATTTATGAAGGATGTTGTCACTCATAATGTAAAAGTCATTACTCCATATGTAAGTCATTAATATTCCTTTTATATTGTTTTCAATTGTAATTGAGTTTGTACTTGTTAGATTTGAAGTTATTTTAATTGGCATATAAAAATTGTGCTATATTATGAAGATATACATTGTAGCAAGTTCTCCAAGAAACAAATAAATGATGTAATTGAAAAATGGTGCCTCTACGTATACCCACATTTCTTGGGGTAAATAAGTAAATATGTTAGTTTGTTGGAAAGTTATTATCTAATTAACTAGCAAGGCTTATTAACTTGTAGCAGTACAATAGTTAACTAATTAGAATTGGCTGCTTTAAATTTATTTGATCTATGGATACATGATTTTTTGATGTATATATGTAGCAACTAATATGGATTGGAACTGTACGTGATTGTAAATTTTGAACTAATGCAGATACAAGTTAGTTTTAAAATTAAAAATATAGTTTGAAAAAATTACTTTTCTGTGGCTTTTTCTCTACAATATGCCACGGAAGCCTTACTTCTTGTGGTGTTTTCTCAACGCCACTGAAGCCTTGCTTTCTGTGGCATTTTCCTTAAAAAAGCCGCAGAGACCTTACTTTCCGTGGCATTTTTTGAGAAAACGTCACAAGAAGTTTTTTTAATAATAAAAAAAATATTCTGATGTAGTGTTTTAAAATCACCACAAGATCTATTGTGGCATTGGCTAACGTGGCATTTCTAAAACACAACAGGAATATGTCAAAAAATGCCACTGAAATAATTTTTTGTAGCATGTGAATATTATTTTGAAGATTTGTAATATATGTGGAGGATCCATTGCGGAGAAAAGAAGAGTGGTTGTAAAATTAAGACCAATTGCTTCCTACAATGTTGAAGATATATTACAAACTCATGAAGAACAATTAAAGATATGCCGCAGATACCTTTTCTTCAATTAGACTTCAAAAGATATGCAAAATTCTTTGTAAAACTTGTCAAACTAATGTTGTCAAATCACATTTAATTTTGCATTTGGTAAGGATGTTGATTTAGATTCACTAAACTGTGGTCGGACTAGCTGTCTCAGTCAAAATAATATATTTTAAATAATACATATGAGCAAAAGATATACTTAGACAATATTTATCTACATATTGTAAAAAATCTCAAACATATCCAAAATCTAGCTTAAATAATACTACTCCCCCTCGATTGTCTAACATAAAATCTAATTGATTTTTTTAAGGAGATTAAAGAAATTAAATGAATCACTTAACAATAACTTATGTTATATATTATTAGATGATATGAATATTTATAAGTCAAATAAATTAGTTTAAAGAAAAATATTTAAATAAATTAATTTATAAGTAGTTTATTTAACTTTATAAAAAAATTTTAAAAAATAAATTAGTAAGGTAGGGAGCATTTATTTTCTATAGTAAATAGCATGCTTATCAAACTCGGATCGGACCGGCCGGTCCGGCCCGTGACTCGCTGAATCGGAAGCAAGGCCGATCCGGTCTACCATCTGACCCGGGTACGGAGTGACTCGGTCGACTCGCTCTGGCTCAGCAACGACTCAGGTGAACTGCCCGAGTTGGGGGGTCATCCGAGCTGATCTCCCTTGTTCTGTATTTTTTTTTTCAAATAATAGTTTTTTTTACTCTTCCAGATCCCCTCTCTCACAGACAGTCACGATCTTAAATCATAAAAGATGAAGAAGAAAGGAAAATAGATGGAGATAGGAGAGATGAACAAGAAAGAGGTAAGAAGGGACTCCTGTCCGAGTTTAATTACCTTGGTAAATAGTCAAAATCATCATCAAGCATATATGCCATCTTGTAAACAACTTGGAAAGCTGATTTTGAAAGGGGAAAATAAAAAATGTGTTCATAATGTGATTGATTCTTAAGTATGGGATCCATTAGTTCCATTATTTAGGTCAAATCAATGTTACATCAGAAGGCCATTTTGGTAATTTCATACAAACCTAATTGCTTTGAAGGACGTTGATCCTAACTAATTATGGGGTCCAATAACTAAAGTGTTATTTCTCCATGATTTGGTAGAAGAATTGTACACTTGTTTTCGGGGAAAACTATACCCGGCCATGTTATTACTGGACCCTGATCGTCTTATCAAGTTGGACCATGCCCATTAGAAAAATGGATTAAAAATAATATATCTCTAACTAAATTATTGAACTCATGGCAATACTTACATCTATAATTATTATAATAAAACGACATTTCATAAATGTTATTTTTATTAAATTTTAGGAATAATTAAACAATTGATCCATGTAATTTTAATTCAATGATGACTTAATTTCTATGCGTACTTTTAAGTTTGTTGAGACCCGCTTCTTATACCCCATATTTTTTTTAAAAAAATAAATTGTTATTGTTGGAGTTAGTTTCTTAAACTTGTCAACTGATATTATTTGAATAGACTAAACTGTATTAATACTGAGTTATACCAAGTCAAAGTTTAAAAGATAGTTTCAATCAAGAAAACACTCAAAAGAACTGAACTACGACATATTAAAGTTTAGTGATAGAGTTGTAAATGAGATAAAATTGTAAGAGCTAAATGATTAATTTTACTCACTTACAAAAGTTATAGTAGGGAAAATCGTTTGAAAAATAGTAGAAAAAATCTTAGAAGAATACTATTGAAATATCACCAATTTAGGATTTAAATTTCAATAACCTTAAATTATCCTTTGAAAGTTTAAGACATTGTGAAAAAGATATCATTACTCGTAGCTTCTCTTTTCAATGATCCTAAATAGTCCTTGTCGCCAGGCGACCAACGGAGTTTAAGTGCCGAAGAGGGATGAGTGTAGACAATCAAGCATGTTTGGTTGGCCTTTTTCCTCAAAATAAGTCTTTATTTTGACTCAAAAAGACTTAAAATGAGTAAAGCTCAAAAGGTCTAAGTTTGGCTGGACTTAAAAAAAAGAAGGACTTATGAAAAATAAGTCTAAATAAGTACAAGTCATCTTTTTCAACTTATGACTTATGATTTATAAGTCACTTATGGAAGTGGGCTCCACAATTCTGACTTATTTTACACATCCAATCATAACTAACCCAAACATACACAATGTGACTTATAAAAAAATAAATCACTTATAAGTCATTTTTTTCACAGCTGATCCAAACATAAATCTCATCACACAATCTGACTTATTTTCAATCTGACTTATATATAAGTCACTTTTCCAAAAGTCCATCCAAACACACCCAATCTCGTTTTGTTACATTTCAAAATTCCAAATCAGTTGACTTGTGATTAATTTGATCTTTTGATATTTTTGTTTGTCATTTTTCCTAGTTACTAACAAGAGGATGAGCCTTGAAAATGGGAATAACGATAAAGGTTCATTGTTGTTATATAACTACTTAAGAGGTTACATGTTTAAATCCTGTAAATAACCTCTCAACTTGGAAGTATGATTATGAACATTTGACCCTTTCCAAACCTCACATGTTGGGGGAACCTTATGCACTATACTGCCCTAATCAGTATTTGATGCTTATGTGTATAAAAAATTGACGTGTTATTTTATTGTTGGTGTGAAATTCAGGCAAACAATTTAATGAATAAAAAAAATCATTTCAACACAAAATTAATTAAATGGAATTTTGTTTGGGAGAGGGGTCATTATTTTTTTTTTTTTGTTAAAGGGGTCATTAATTTGGACCAAAACAAAAAAATTCAAATCTGTCACCTTTTAATCATGCATCTAATCTTTTGAGAGAAATGAGAAGTGGTTTCACAAATACCAATATAGCATATCCTCACGTATCTCCACTCATGTTTCGATCAAAAGAGGAAAAAATGAAAAAGAACACACAGCCTGTGGTCCCCATTCATTGAAAGACACAACTCAGAAAAGCTTTATTCTGTGGATGAAAATCAAAACTCATTTTGAAGAGATGGACATCGTACAGAGACAGAAATGACCAACCAGCTCATGCATATCCTTTCTTACAAACCTCAACTTCTACGTCCCCATATATAACCCTTTCTGCCAACATCATCGGATAGAACTTGCCTGTGTTTATATTAGTATCGCCTCATATATCATATTATATTTAATAATATTCTGTGTTTGTTCGGTTCTATCGGTGTTTCTGATAGAGAATTGTGAGACAAATTTTATATCAAAGCCATACATAGCCATCATATAGAAAATTTTGCAACATCATGGTAGCAGCGGAATAGAATACTTGGGTATTAAAGAACATACTTCTCTGCCAAGCTGTCTAACTAAATAGGGATAACTGAATAACATAGAACATGGTTAGAGGAAAAGAGTGTTTAAAACTCTTCTGAATAAGATGTAGGCACATTGATGATAACAATCACTACTAGTCAAACAACTTTAAATAAGAAATCATCAATCAGGTTTTATTCGCCCATGCTCTCACTTACTCTATGTTCATAGTCTTCCACATCAAGAACTAAAATTACGGTTGAGTATTACAGCTCTAACATGAATTAGTCAAAAGCTGACTATCAAGCCACATTCAGCATATTTTATTTAAGCATTTAAATTAACAGAATACTACCTCCGATATTAAATATAAGAAGTAGTTTAAAAATGAACTTTGGTTCTAAATAAAAGATGTTTTTTTACTTTATCACTTTCATTTTTCATTCTTTTCCATTGACTTACAAACTTATATATAATCTAATGATATACACAAGTATTGTAAAGAAATTGTATCATATATACTATAATTAAGTAATTTATTTATCTATCATAATCCCTCCAAATTATATAATTAGGGTTTCTATTTAGTCGGGGGATGAAGTACAATTGAAATACTCCCTCCGGTCCTAATTATAAGATCACTTTGATTTTTTTGAATAAAATTAAGGACACAAAATTAATCATTTTAAATTGTCTATAGTAATCTTTTTTTCTTCAAAACTACTCTATTCTACGTATAAACTAACCTATAATCTAATTACATGTGACATATGTTATAATTTAGTGGTTTAATTTGTTTCCTTAATTTCTACAAAAAAAAAGTTAAAGTGATCTTATATTTAGGACCGGAGGGAGTACCGAACAAGAACTAATAACGTAAGCTCTTGCGTCATTTAATTTCCGGACAACCACAACCTCACCACCACCCTTAATATATGCATGCCTTCTTAACACACACATCACAACACAAATCTTTCTTTCTTATAAACACCCATAAATCCCATTATTAGTATCACCATCACCACCATCTCTCTCTCTCTCTCTCTCTCTCTCTCTCTCTCTCTCTCTCTATGGAATCTTCTTCTTTGCCTTCTTCCATTACGCAGAAAAAACTTGATGATGCGCTTCTTCACTTTGTTTTGATACCTTTAATGGCGCCAGGCCATCTTCTTCCCATGGTGGACATGGCAAGACTATTATCCAGGCGAAACAACGTGAAGGTGACCTTGATAACCACACCCCTCAACGCCATGCGAATCAAATCAACCATTGAAAGAGAGAACCACAACATCTCATCATCTCCGATCGCCCTTCGCCTTTTCCCGTTCCCATGTTCCGATTCCGGCGTACCGGAGGGATGTGAGAGCGTAGATGCTGTAACTTCCGATGACATGAAGATGAAGTTCTTCAAAGCTCTGTGTAATATACAGAAACCACTTGAAGAACTCTTTGAAACTCTTCATACTCCTCCTCCTACATGCATAATTTCTGATAGATATGTTCCTTCAGTAGCTTATGTAGCCAAAAAGTTCAAAGTTCCAAGAATTATATTTGATGGAACTAATTGTTTCAACTTATTATGCAATCACATTCTTTGGAATTCTAAGCTCTATGAGAAGATATCTGATGATTCAGAAGAATTTGTCGTCCCAGGATTGCCTCATAGGATTGTGTTCAAAAGACCTCAAATTCCAGGAACATTCAACCTAAGAAAAAACCAAGAGCTGAGTGATTATATGGATGAAGTGAGGAGAACTGAAAAAGAACCATATGGGGTGGTAGTGAATAGCTTCCAAGAGCTGGAAGATGAGTACGTGAAAGAGTATGAGAAAGTCACAAAGCAAAAGATTTGGTGCATTGGTCCACTCTCACTATGCAACAATAACGACTTGGATAAAGCTCAGAGAGGAAAAGCTGTCACATTCTCAAACCAAGAAGAAGAAGAAGGAAAATATGTGAGGTGGCTTGATTCATGGCCTGAAGGATCTGTAATTTATGTCTGCCTTGGAAGTTTATGCAAGTTGCCACCAGAGCAACTCATGGAGCTAGGTTTAGGGCTTGAAGCTACAAAGAGACCATTCATTTTGGTTTTGAGAGGAGCATTTAAGAAAGAGGAAATGGAGAAGATGATAAAGGAAGATGGATTAGATGAGAGAGTGAAAGGAAGGGGGATGTTAATAAGTGGTTGGGTTCCTCAAGTTTTGATACTTTCACACAAAGCTGTTGGAGGGTTTTTGACTCATTGTGGGTGGAACTCGACGCTGGAAGGGATATGTAGTGGAGTTCCATTAGTGACCTTTCCTTTGGGTGCAGATCAGTTTTATAATGAGAAGGTGGTTGTGGAGTTGTTGGAGATAGGTGTGAGTTTGGGAGTTGAGAGTGCTGTAAATTTTGGGGAGGGAGATAAGTATGGTGTGAAGGTGAAGAGGGAGAGAGTGAAGGAGGAAATAGAGAAAGTGACGGGTGAAGGAAGTGGGAAGATAAGAGAAAGGGCAAGGGATTATGCTGAGAAAGCAAAGAAGGCTATGGAGGAAGGTGGATCTTCATGGGTTAACATGTCTCTCATGATTGAAGATATAACACAACATGTCATGAAGTTCAATGAGAATCCTCATCAACTAAGTCCAAATGCTTAAATGGTGTGAAATATTTGTTGTTGTTTTAATTATTGGCTCTTTGTTTCTTTTGTGTGTACTTGTTTTGGTTTTGGATCTTCTAGGAAGAAGCTAAGATAGCGTATGCATGTTTACGTTATTAGTTCATATTTTTTGTTTTTTCATTTTTCAGTATTTTTTAGATATAGAAAACATATCTTGGACTCTTACATTCTGATTTTGGATCCACTTTTTTAGGACTTTCACTTGTTACTCATAGAAAATGGCACCGATTTCATTGAGAGCAGAGTTTTTTTTTTAAAATACTATATTTGTTTTCAAAACAAGTTTCTCCTTTTGTTTTCAAACTTAAGCCAAAAAAAAAAAAAAAACTAATAAGAACTTACACTGTTATAAACCGACTTTGTATTATATTAACAATGAAGAAGAGCTTTCTCCATAAGAGCAATGATGATCCCCCTATTATGTGCTTAAAAGGATTTTCAAATAAAACATAATAATTGTTTTTTTAACAAGAATATTACACGTTGGCAAAAAAAAAAAAAAACTAAAACAAGAATATAACACGTTTATGATTTTTATACAATAATTGAAAAGTCTTGTCATGATGTTTGCCAGAATCTTACAATGTTTTCATGAAAACTATACCCTGTCATGTTATTGGTATACAGGTACGTACAATCTTATTGTCATGAGTTGTAACTCAAAAGTCTAATGATTTATACCTACCTCAAATTAAGAGAATATGTGTGTGTGTGTGTGTGTATAATTATTTATTTTACGTTAGAAATATAATTTTAATTTATGTTAAAATTTAATAAAACTCATGTGTGTGTGAATATAACATTAATCAAAATGAAATACAATTTCATGAATAAAAATTACTTCCCTAATTTTAATCACAAAATTAACTATTTTAATCTTGTTGGTACACATATCCTTGGTCCATAATATAAGTGGTCTCTAATTATATAATTATAACCTAGGATATTTAGTTAACTGAGTAACTTTTGTTTAAATATGGATTTTTTTTCACTTTTATTCATATTTAAGAGAAATGAGAAACACTACATTTAACTTCAAATCTTTGTAATTTTTTCCAATGGTAAATTGTAATAGGTGTACTGTTTTGAGAAAAAAAAAATTAATGGACGAACTACAAGTGACTTAAATTATAGAAGATCTCTTCTAGAAGATGTCATAGAATGGGAGCGAGTAATTATCTTAGTTAAATTAATAAAATGTAATTTTATCTGGGAGCCAGGATCGGTTCCACCGAAAAGAAATAAAATAAAATAATCACTCAAATAAAATGTGTTTGCTTTTAAAATATATAATTTGACAGCAATCTAACTGTTTGCACAAAACCAGAATAACCAATGCATACGTTTCTTTATTCATGGATGAATAGAAATAGGAAAAAGGAAAATTAAGAGATCCCACAGCTGTGGTCTTTAATCATTGCAGTGAAATTCAAAACTGATAAGCAAAGAATTGTGAAGAGGGACATCGTACAGAGACATATATGGCCAACCAGCTAATGCAGATCCTTTTCCACAAGACAATAACCTCAATTTCTCTCCCAACATCATGGCATGCAAACTTGTTTATGACCAGCACCTCTCTATGAGTTTATCATATTGACATTATTGAATATATGCCTCCAATTCATAAGCCCATTATTATTATTCTTATTTATTATTTGACACAACTTCTATCACATCTCTATCATGCAGATTCTAGACAATATTGTTTATTCCAAGATAACAGTTTTTATCGTTTTTTAGAAGCTATATGTGTAGTCATGACAAATCCCAAGATTTGCACACATTTCATATCATTTTAGAGGTCTTTAATCAAGTTATTTGGATATTATTGTATATCTTGTGAAGAAATTAGGTTTTAGAGTAATTACAAGCAATTAGTGATAAAAGGGCATTTTTTGAATGTTTTTGTGATTACTCTTTATTTGAATGTTTATTGGGAGCTATTTATATTAATTTCTTGATGTTATCTTATATTTTAGGACGTTTGAAAAGGGGAGAAATTGGGCCTAGAAGCTGAAAATTCAAGAGAAAAGTTAAAATACAAATTTCTGAACAAATTTTGAAAATTACAGAAAAGGACCCAAAACTTTCTGAAAATTACAGAAAAGCCCCAAAGTTAGCCGTGTACTCACTGTGCTGAGGCAGAGAACATTGTCACTCGCCTTGTGCTAGCCGCAGCGAGCACATGGCAAGCGAAGCTGATATAAATGCTGAAACGCTATTTTTTGCTGATTTTTTTACCCAGATCCAACCCAAATAAACTCTAATCCGACTCCCACTTGTTCTAGACTTAAAAGGATCGAATTCTAACCATTTCTAACATCTTCCTTCACTCCATTTCCATCTCCACTCTCTTCCTCTTCCATTTTCTCCATCCAAACCTCAATTTCTTCCATTTTCTTCCACTTCTTCCATCTAACTTTCATTTCTTCCACTTTCTCCCATACCCAACCTATATGGCCGAAATTTCTCCTCCATTTGGGGCTGTTATTAATGTCATGTGAGGCTAGGGTTTCCAATTATTGAAGATGGGTGAAGATGCATGAGTTCCAAGCTTCAAATGGGAGTTTTCTATGTTTCATCCTTTGTTCTAACTATATGTTTTTCAATTCCTAGGTTTAGGTTTTGTAATTTGTAGTTGGACTCATTTGATTTGTTTTGTAATCAATGTTGAATGAGAATTTGTAGTTTGGATTTGTGATGAGGATTTGTGCTCCTCAATATATATGATATTATGTATGTTTCAATATAGTTTCATTGATTTCTATCAAGCATGTTTGCTAGGTAGTTTGATTGAAATTGGATTGTAATTGAACCTAAAGCATTGCTAATCCATAATCACACTCTAAGAGGTTTTAATAATCTTTAAATGAATGGGTCCATGAGTTTAGGCATTAGACTTGCCGGTTGGTGAGGTTTGGTATATTAGAGAACTTAGAGAAAACTCAATATTACTAAGTGGTGATTAACAATGTCTAATGATATGGGTGGCCATCATTAAATATTAGACTTAAGGGTATCCTTGAGGTTTGGCATATTGAGGGATTTAGTTGTAATTGGTTGTAAATGAACAGATTAGTTGTATAAAAGCATTGGACATAATCTCTTTAGTCCTAATTCATATGGATGTTCAAGTCCCGAGAGAAACAGGGATACCTCTTTCCTGAGTCCCGGTACTGGAAGAAGGCCTGGATGCCATTTGTGTCACGGTAGCGGTGTTGAGGGTGTCCTAATCCCATCGGGACGGGACAGGGACATGGACCGGGACCGAGACGTCCCAAATGTTCTTTGACACAATCTCACTAACCAAGAAATAAACAAATAACCTATATATTTTATACTTTAGTTACTAATAATATAATATAATTAATTTTTTAATATCACATATATACTCAAATGATTGAATCAATCAATCAATTAATGTGGAATTGGTGGAAGAGAAAAAAGAGATGCACCTCCTAAATGGTTAAACTTTAAACATTTAATGATTGAATTAATCAATCAATTAAACGATTCTATGAAGAAATATAAAAAATCATATTTGGGTAGGGGATAGAGTAATTTAAAAAAAATAAAGGAAGAAATGCATAGTTGGATTATGTGAAAAAAATTAAATAAGTAATTGTACTTATAGTACGGGGACCGGGAATCCAGGAGACGTGACCGTATCTCGGTACCATCCCCATTTCAATTTGGTCTCGATACCATTGATCCAGGTACTAAATCCCGCTGGTCCCAAGAAATTTCGGTCTTAACAGGTCCGGGACAGGACCAAAACAACCGGGACAAGATTTTTTTGATCGGCCCTACTAATTCATTGTTTGAGTAGCCAACAATGTGTTAGAACTCTAGAGGAAATCAAGAAGCAATGCAGGGTGCCCCGGTTGTGGGACTAAGAGCTTTGTGCAATTAATAGGTCTATTGATTGGATAAATTGCTTAATCAACTTGATTTGGAAAGATTAATATGCAGGGTTCCGATATTGATCATTCGAATTCAAGCCTAGTTAAGAGGAGTTCCTCTAGGTTTAATTTGATAATTAGCCATATTTTAACTCCCTTTATCCTAAGAGAACAATGATTGCACCTAATCCATTTTCAAGAGATTCACTTCATCCATTTTTCATTCATTATCCTATCTTTATAAAAATACCAAAAATAAGTAGTTTAGGATTTCTATTCTCATTATTGCATTCAAACTCATATATAAGAAAACCAAAATTGTTTCCTCTTGTTCATATTGCATTTCATGGCATTTAGATCACTTAGCAAGGTTCAAAAAGCCGAACCGGGCATAAAATGAGACGAAGCACTGGTTTAAGGGTTAATGGTCGAACCGGGGTCCAACCGGTTATATTAAAATAATAAAATTTTATTGATATTAACATTAATAATCACTAATATCAAAATATAAATATAGATAGGTATGCATGATTCATCAAACATAAATATTTTAATGTTTTTATAGAGGGGAAAAGAGAAAATATTAGTTGATTATACGTGAAAATAAATATTCTTCTACAATCCGCAGACTAAAATACAAATATTAAGATGAACAACAATTAAATATTAAACATATACAAGTGAAATAGCATTTAAAATATTATAGTTTCCTAATTTCTAAAATTGAGTGAAGTGAAAGTTAGTAATTAGGTAAATTATAATAAAATTTTAAAAAACTATTTTCTTTTAAAAAAACTAGCCCAGTCCAACCCCCAGTTTTGACCGGGTTGTCCGGTTCTGGGCGAGTTGACCCGGTCCTTTGCCGGGTCAACTGCACATCTAGTTTAAATGCCGAATCAGACCAGGCCATTGGGTGGTTCATGGTTGAACCGCCCGGTCCGGCTTTTTGAACACTTCACTTAGGAACCAATAAAAGGCCCCTCGAGAGAGAGAGAGAACGACCCAAGGTTGTGTCTTATAGTACAATCCTTGGTTTATTTTGCATTTAACCCCAAGGAGATAAGACGACGGTCAAATCAAGTTACTCCATCCTTAAAAACATGATCATACTTTTATAAAGTGACATTAATATTATGATCATTCGAGTTTTACTTAGTCCCATTGTTATAACTCTGCATAACTTAGTCCCTTAATTTGTAACTCGATGATGACTGACACTTAAAATGAGTTATATTATGTATGACAAATGATTAATTTGTTAAATTAAAAAATTAATAACTAACTTTTAACCGAGGTACAAGTTAGATGAGATGTGATGTAATCAAGTTAAAATGTAAAAAGGTAAAAGATTAGGGGCCTCTATGTTTCAGTCTTTTAAAATAGTTAAGACAAAAAACTGGTTAAGTAACCTGTTTTTAATTCATTTTAAAAATCCAAAAATCCATTTTTCAAATTAAAAACAATTTTTAGGCATTTTTTAGTTTTTGTTTTTTGTTTTAAAAATCAGAATTTTTTTATCTAATTGAAGGCTTAAACTTACCATCCATACTACCACTCCGTTCCTTATTATAAGTCTAACTACCACAATTTTTTTGTTCCAAAATATAAGTCCACTTTGGGATCAATTAATGCTAATGTGACTATTTTACCCCTATATTGGAAATAGGAAAGATGAGAGAGAAGGGTTATAATGCATAAAATATTATTTTAACACCTATTATTAAATGAGGGTAAAGTTGGAAAAATATGATATATTTAATGCTATAACTTCCACTCCTTGGTATGTGAGAAGTAGTTAGGGTGGACTTATAATAAAGAACAGAGTGGTACGTCCTATCATAGATATCAAGTCACCAATGATGGTCGCTGTGACATCATTGGCGACAGCTGCCACAACATTGTCGACGTCAGTAATGATGACAGTTATGTTGAGAATGGTAATAATTGCTGCAAAATCACCAACGGCGATTACGACATCATCAACGATAATGTGATATCATCGACATTGTCAAAACCAACATCACATTATTTAAGATGGTAGAATTTTTCTCTATATTGATGCTATAAGATTATAAGAACAGTGGTTTAAAAAAAATCTTTTATTTTCAAATATAATTTTCCAAATTGAACTTTTCAAATTAGATTTTTTTTTTGAAACTTTTTTAAAAAATTAATTTTATATAACTGTTTTGGGAACAAATAAACAGAAAATAGTATCCACTAGGCCCTAAGTTTTCCAATTTTTTTCACTAAAAAAATAGTGTTTTGTAGCGGTCACATCGTAGCGTTTATTAGGGATGGGAATAGGCCAAACCCCTTTAAGGGGCTTACGGCGTAGCCTATTTGAAGCCTAGCCTCGCCTATTTAGTAAATAGGTCAAGCTTATATTCAGGCTCCTTTATAGGCTTTGTTAAACTCTTGAAATTCATGTCTTTTGGCAAATTTTCCCGTGACTTTTATACATTTTTGAAGTATTTGTACATCTTTTGGACACTCAAAGATAGGAAAATATGCATGATGTTTTGGTTGCACATTATTTCTCAATTGTGCATATTTTTGGGCTTTCCTCCTTATTTATAATGAGCTTATCAAATTTATTATTTTGTAAGGAGTGTATTTTAGCAAGAGAATTAGAGCCAAGCCATTTGGGGAATCAAAGATGATGAAAATGATGCCAAATCATAGATAGAACACCCCATTTGCAATAGAAGAACTCAATTTTTCAGAAGAGAAATGAGTCATAGCCCACTCTGTTTTGAGCTGCAACTCATTCTGCAGCAAAATTACAGAAGAAAACTGAGCCATAGCTAAAAAACAAGCCACAGCTCATTTCAGGACAGGAGAAAACTGAGCCGCAGCTCAAATTTCTGAGCAGTAGCTCAGTCGCGACAGCAAAACGCACAGCACTAATATGACGAGAAATTTAGGTTTTTAAGGGGAGAAATCAAAGGAGGCCGACATTATGGACTTTGGGGGCCTTCTTGGGAGCTTTGTGGTGTGCTAGGGCAAGGATTTTGGTGGATATTGAGCTAGGATTTGAAGATTGGAAGAGATTCTGGCTTCACATCTTGGTTCTTCTTCTCCATTCTCCTTTCCTTTTTCTTGTTCAATCTTTATGCTGATTCTTATGTATTTTCCTTTGGGTTTCTTGCATATGTGTAGCTAAACACTTTGCTCTAGGGTTATTTTGAACTCTTTTATGGAGTAAGTAGTCATTTCCCTTTCTATTTGTGATTAATGGTATGATTATGTTGATTTTACTCCATGCTTAATGCTTCTTGTTGATTGGCCACCAATGAGATTGTTGGGTTCACTTGATTGATGCTTGAGAGGGCTAGATTGAATGTAGAACTTGGGTTTAATCATGTGGGAACTTGAAATTTGATGTTGAATGGATGGTTTTGTTAATGGGATAGAGATATACTCATTAACCTCACATAGCCATATGGGATTTGCATTGAGAATTGGGGTTTCAATTATTCATTTGAGAGAATAAAGAATTCATTGAACTAAACACCTATTTGGAGACTTGAGAGAGCACTTATGGGTAACTTAGTATCATTGGCTAGCATAATATATCATTAGGAAGCAAATATAGTTGGGAATTAATTGAGTTCTTTTGAAATACAAGGGGGATAAATAATTCTAGGTCCTAATTGCATCCTTGAAGTCCATGAATCATTTTTTTTATTTTATTTTAAAAGTAGCTTCCTTCCACTCATGATATTTTTCTCACTCAAATTGGGCAAAAGTGTTATAATCGTTACTTGACCGGGTTTTGGAACCAAATCCTCGTAGGAACGATACTTTACTTATCACTTTATTACTTGGCGCGACCCGTCCACTTGCGGTGTGAACAAGCTTATTTAGGTAAACATGCCTGGCCTTTTTTCTTGAGGCCTAACCTACAAGTCTACAAGTCTGGTCTACTTAATTTTATTTTAATTTGTGTTCTATATTATAATATAAAATAAATCATTTATATAAATTATAACATTACAAACTTAACTTTAATTCTAACCTTCACATCTCATCATTCATTTATAAAGTTCAATCCCTTAATTTATTACTAGTTGTTCACTTTTTCCTAATTTCTTTCTTTTATTCAGTTAAGATAAAATGATAGCCCACTTACTCTTCTCTAATTTTTATGATTCTATAAAACAATACTATTTTTTGTAACTTTCAAGTTTATTTCAATTGTGCTTAAATGAAATATTAAATCTCAATATGAATAATTTAACGCATTTTCTATGGAAAAAGTAAGAAAAATATTTAGTTTTAAGTCATAAAGACTATTTGAGAAATACATAGGCTTTTAAATAGGTTTACAGGGTAATATATGGAATTAGATTTATAGGCTTTTAAATTTATTTAAGGCATACATTTTAAGTAGGCTTTTAAAAAAGGCTTCAAACCTTGCCAGGCTTTTTAAATATGTGAATATTTATTAATTTATTAAATTTTAGTATAATATCATATTTTTTAACATGACTCCTCATCATGGGAAGATGCCAGCATCCTCACTCACTAAAGAGGACCCTCCAAACCCACCAAATGAGGATGGCGAGTTTGATTTAGATGACATAAATGTGACCCTTAATGAAGCTGAGACTTTTGTATATGAGGGCATAGAGTTATAGCAATATGTCCCTTAACATTCTACTGGAAAATGGAGGGGATTTCATGCACAGATACTGCATACATAATTCTTTAAAATTTTCTTATAACTGAATAACTTTAAATATTTTAGTTACATTTTTTTAATATTACTGGCCCCGACAAACATATATATAAGGCCACATTAGTGATGTGGCAAGTATATAAATTGCCTATGGGTCATCCAATTTTAGGAATGACTGATCAACCTATTGGGCATGGGGGAAATAAATTGCCTTACATACTCGTTTATGTTTATGTTCATACTTTAACAATATATGTCTTAGGTTTGTATGCTTGTGTCTATCTTTACTTGTCTTGGTGTATGTTACATTTTACCTCTGTAAGCTTGCTATCTCTAATCAGCCTTCCTTTTCGTCATCACTCCATCAAGGTCATGAACATGCTCTACCTTTTCCATTTAAGGCGATTTATTCTTCTCAATAGGGTTTTTGTCATAAAGAAACCCTTTTCATCAGCTCAAGAGTTATAGACGTCGTGAGTTACTAGTGTGAATTGGTGGTTTGTGGTGGCATCCTTCTATGTCCCATGCTTTACCGATGATGCCAAGTAGTTTATATTCCTGCTTTTTGGGACTTTGAGGTGTTTGCTTTGGTGTTGCTAAAGCTGCTTTGAGATATGGGACTCTTGCTTTGGTTAGTCTTCGAATAACTTATTGTCTTTGGGATGCAACTTCATGTTTTTTTTTTGTTTTAAATTTTGTTGTCTTTGTGTGTTTTGTTTTGTTAGTAAGTTGTAATGTGTTTCTATTAAGCCTCCAATTTTATCATGATCTAAAGACCAATTGGTAGTTTTATATGTATCGTCTTATCTTTTTCCTAATTAAATTGACATTTATAAAAAAAAAGACTTGGTTGAGATTGGCCATAACTTCTCTCATATCCCAATTGATCATGAAACATGGCAACATGTTAAAGAGGCAGGGAAGAATGAAATTTGGGAGCAATTGGTGAAGGTAATACATCTATATAGTTATTATTTATATTTATTTTTAATAACAATTATTTTATTTTGTAGACGAGATTTGTAGTTATGGACAATAGGAAGTAGTATGGCCTCTCAAAGATGGGAGATGGCTGGAGAAATGTGGTAAAAGTAGGAGACTTTACAATGCGAGGAACGGAGACGGCATAAGGCCAACAAGGGAGGTAGTGATGAGCAATGTGCCATCAAATGTCCTTGATATTGGTTGGGCACGATTTGTGCAGTTTAGAAGAACTCCTAAGCAAATCATATGTATGGAACCAAATAATTTTTTATAATAAATCTATTAATGTAAAATAATACTGACATTTTACATTATTTTATTTCCTATACAGAATGTTTCTTAAAGGAATAGAAGGTGTCAATACTGACAGCCAATCCACCATATAAGTAATCAAAGACTTTTGCCATTAGAATGAGTGAGCCAGTGAGTAAAATAATTTCATATTATTTAATTAATTATGAATTTATTTATGGGAAAATTAATGTGAGGTCCCATGGTAGACAACTAATATTTAAGAAAAATATTGTAACTTCACATTTTGATTTAGTACAATTCAAGGGACTTACCCTTAATTAATTGTCTACCATGGGACTCCAACATTAATTTTCCCTTTATTTGTTCATATTCATATTTAATTATTATTTTCATTCATATATAGGAGGAGCAGGCTAGAAGGGTGGATAGAGAGGTAGATTATGGAGACCTCTACATCCATACTCATAGGCACAGGAATGGTACACCACTTCCATAGATGCTGAGGAAATTATTGTAAGTGAAATTAATGTTATATAAAATATCATGGGTCTTTCACTGTAACTCTATTAAAGTGTTCATGGGCAAACACCACAACTTTACGGGGCCTTACCACAGATAAGTTAGGCATCACATCTGTCAATTTCTCTCAACTCATTCATATTGGTGAATCAAAAGATGACAAACCATATATACTTGCCTCAGTAGTATAACAAGTCTATTATGTGAAAGATGAAAGGAATAATCATTGGCATATGGTTGTTCATCTTAAACCTAGAGACCATTATGACATGGGTGATGGAGACAACATCAGCTATGATAGCAAGCCATTCTAACCCAATAAATTTTGACAACTTTATCCTAAAGGACATGAAAAATTACCTCTTTTTAGGTGGATCCTTCTCAACTTATTATTCCTTCAAGTTATCCTATATATACAACATTTTAATATGTATAATTGTTTTAATTTATCTTATACATGAAAATGGCAGGAAAATACACAAGATGAGGGTGAATTGTGTATCTCAAATTTTTTAACTAGAGTAAAAATCAAAGACACAGAATTTATACTGGTTTAGTCCAACTCTTGACCTACGTCCAGTTCTCCAAACAAGTTGGGTTCCACTAGTGACTCAAGATTAACACAGGTTCCTGAATACCTTTATAACAAATAATTTTCTCATTAAGATCTCACTAGCTATTTCACCAAATTCTCTCCCTTAAACTTTGTAAGATTACAACCATTTCCTCTAGGATCCCACTATCTAAAGGAAATCACTCAATGAAAGGATAGATTAATAGACAAGCTTGCTCACACACTTGAACTGATAAAATTACAGCTGAAAGAACAAATGAGAGAACTCAGAAAACTTGGATTGATTGCAGTTTGATTTTGGTAGTTGGATAGCACTTAATTCTCTGCCAACCAAGAAAAAACCAACAAGAATGGTTGGATAGCTGTAGACCTATTAAAAAATCAATAGTCGATGAGGGAATTTACCGGTTGAACCTTGATAAATTGAAGCCCTCTCATGCTCATAAGATGGACTGGCAGGTTCTTGATGTGAAAACAACATATGGTTAAAGATTTCGACTCCACCTCTGAAATCTTTAACACAGCCGCGATTCCGTACTGACAATGCTTCGAGCATACCCAAAGCTTCAACCTTGAGTTTGATGGTGGACCTGGGAGGAGAAGGCGAGAAGAAGGCGGAGTTGAAATGGTTTGAGGGACTTGGAGGAGTTCGACAGCGGACTTGATGGGAAGACAGAGTCGAGGGCGAGAAGAAGAGGGAGGGTAAAATAGTTCGAGGGAGAATAAGAGGGAGCATGGTGCTTCTGGGATTGGAAATGAAGAAGAGGATATCGATGGAGGAGGAAGAAGAGATGAAGGCACGGGTTTGCAATGAAGAAGAAAAGGGAAATAGTGTTTGGTTAAGTGAGAAGGATAGTGGAGGCGGCTGGGTAAGGGTGAAGGAGCAGGATTAGTAGGATTTTGAGGGATTAGGGGAGGAAGATGAAATTTTTTAAGTGGGAAAATTTTAAGAGGGAAAGATCAGATGAAAGGTTTGGCATGTTATAGGAGGCTAATCCGACGCTTAAAAAAATATAAGTGCTGGGTTAGGGCATATATTTTTTTTTAAAAAAAGATATGGCCTATCCCGGTGCTTATTATTAATAAGCGCCGGGTTAGGCCCAAAAGTCCGAAAAAATAATTTTTTTAAAAAATAAAATAAGCCTAATCCGGCGCTTTCTACATAATAAGCGCCGGGATATGCCCAAAAAAATAATAAAAAAAGGTCTAAAGTACATTTAAAAAAATTAAAAATTAAAAAAAAGTAAATATTAAAAAATAAAATTAAAAAAAGGGTTAAGGTGCATTTTGGCCAATGATTTGTTACAAAAAGCGCGTCCAGCACAATTATTTTTAAAATGTCCATATAAGCCAACCATCTTTTAAAATGGGGCAATTTGACAAATACCGTACAGAATTCTGTTGTGCTAGGCGCTCCTTTTTGAAATAAATTATTGGCCAACTTGCCCCATTTTAAAAGATGATTGGCTTATATGGACATTTTAAAAATAATTGTGCCAGGTGCACTTTTTGTAACAAATTATTGACCAAAATGCACCTTAACCCTTAATAAAATAGTTATGGAGCATATCCCTGCGTTTTCTACATAATAAGCGTCGGGATAGGCCCAAAAAATAAAAAATAGGTTTGAAGTCAATTTTAAAAAAAGGAAATATTTAAAATTAAAATTAAAAAAAATAGTTAGGGAGCCTATCCTGACTCTTTATACATAATAAGCGCTGGGATAGGCTCAAAAAATAATAAAAAAAGGTCTAAGTAAATTTTTTAAAAAATAAAATTAAAAAAAGGAAATATTAAAAAATAGTTAGAGAGCCTATCCCGACGCTTTCTACATAATAAGCGTTGGGATAAGCCCAAAAATAATAAAAAAGGTCTAAGTAAATTTAAAAAAAAAAAAATTAAAAAATAAAATTAAAAAAATAGTTATGGAGCCTATCCCGGCGCTTTCTATATAATAAGTGCCGGGATATGCCCAAAAAATAATAAAAAAAGATCTGAAGTAATTTTTTTAAAAAAATAACATTAAAAAAAGGAAATATTAAAAAATAAAATTAAAAAATTAGTTAGGGAGCTTATCCTGGCGCTTATAGTATCTGAGTACTGGGATATGCTTAAAATATTTTAAAAAAAATCCTAATATTCTATCCCGGCACTTTTATAGTAAAAGCGTCAGGACATGTATAAACCTATACCGGCACTTATGTTTATAAAGCGCCGGTATAGGTCACCCTGCAACACCTATCCTAGCACTTTCATTTTGTAAGCGCCGCTATTGTTGCGCTGCAATAGGATATTTTGTAGTAGTGCCTTTTGAACTCTAATTCTTAAATGAGATTAGCAGTAAATCCTTGTATTTGTAGATTTTATATGATAAATTGATGCTCTTAACATGTATATGATGCAATAAAGGTCTAATAAACACTTAGATAATCTCATAAGTCCATTTGTAGAAATAGCATATAATGAATATTAAAATGCCATAATTGATAATTAATTGGAAGTAATTGATTTCTAGGGTAGTTGATCCTTGTCATATTGTGTTTTTGATTTTGGAAAACCAAAAGAGGAGGAAACTAAGTGAAAGGAAGTTATTGGAGAAGGCTAAAGAAACAATTTCCCATGGCCTAGCACCAGAAAAGCCACAACGAGCGAAACAGGTAGAGAGCCCAAATGCAAGGTTTGTGTGGCTCACATCAATGAAGTCATGGAGATTGTACAGAGATCTCTACAACATCATCCTTTGCCATTGGTTCACTGGAACCTCCAATTTTGAAGCACAGAATTGGGCTGTTTTTGGAGTATCCTGCGACCCGGATGTGATTTTCTCTCCTATGACCAGACTCAGACACTAGTAGCACAATTTTGTAGGTTAACGTCTTCTTCCACTTATTTTCTCTCAACCCTAACATTTTCTGCTTAGATCCTAATTTTCCATGGATTCTACCTCTTCTACTCTTGTTGGTGCTTTCTCCAAAGTGTACGGCAGTTAGAGAGCAACATTCTTGGTGATGGAGTTTAAGACATGAGCTTGGAGCTTCTATTGGAGGTTTGCTCTCTAACTCTCTCTTCCTTATGCTTAAGCTTACTTTTCTATAGGGTTTTAGGAGTATATTTGTGCATTCGATTGTTATCTTTCAATTGTATATCTTGTATGAGAGTGGTTGAAACATCTTTTGTTGTTTTTCCATTTGTGTATGCTTAATTAACAATCAACGTTATTGACCTGTACCACTACAAAAAAAGCGTGTATTAGTAGTGGTTATAAATGCCGATTAGTAGCGGTTATAAATGCCGATTAGTAGCGGTTCCAACCGCCACTAACATGTTACTAGAGGTTTTTATTTCCGCCACTAAATCGTCCGTGACAAACATTTACTAGCGGTTATTGAAACCGCGTGTAACAAAGTCAAAGACGCTACTAATTAGTAGCGGTTATTAAAACCGCTACTAAATAAAAAAAAAACCGCCCCTAATGTAAAAATTAGCATAATCGTGGAAAAATTCAATTCTCAATTTAGTGGCGGTTTGAACCGCCACCAATTAAAAAAAAATTGGCCCATTTTTTAGTGGCGGTTTGAGCAGCGGTTTTCAAACCGCTACTAATTAAGAAGAAAAAAAAATAAAAAAAGAATTGGTCCAATTTATTAGTAGCGGTTCAAAACCGCTACTAAAGTTTAAGGATTTTAAAAAAACAACCAGATTAGATATTAAATAATCAATATCATATGATTAAATGTAATAAAAAAATGATAATAAATTAGTCTATTACAAAATGTTTTTATTGTTAAAATAAAAAAAAATTTCAACTATATTAACAACCATATGTATAAAAAAACAATATATTAAACACTTAAAAAAGAAATAGTTAAAAATAAACAACTAATTATATTTGTTGTAAGAATAATATGAATAATAAATTAAAACATTTTTATAACTAAAAATGGGAAATAATTCGATATTGTTACCTGAAAAAAATATATTAGCAAATAAATTAATTCAGAATAGAAAATAAAACACACTAAATAATAAGAAATATAAGATAAATTGTTTTCAGAACAAAAAATAAAGGTATTAGCGGTCAGACTGAGGATAAATTGAATGGAAAGGGAGAAGGAATTGATTGAATGTGTGAAGAAAAATGAGGGGAGGGGGTGGATATTTATAGTGGTTTGTGCGGGATTTAGTAGCGGTTTGGGCAGCGGTTTTAGAACCGCCACTAATAGTTATCCGCAGAATTAATAGCGGTTCTTGAACCGTTACTAGATATCTTTAATTAAAAAAAAAGCTCAACCTACATAAAAAAAATGATATATGAACGTTTGATACACATTTTTATGAAAATTTTATAAACTGAAAAATAATTATGGTTGGCTGCTTCAATCATCTTCTTCTTGCTCCTGCCTAAAAAGAACATAAACAAATATATAAATTTCTATTGCTAAAGGTGTTGAAATTTGTTTAAATTATTTGTAGTGAAAATCCTCACCTAACTACTTGTAAATGACCGTCTTCTTCAGAAATGAGATTGTCGAAGTTTTCAGGTTCAAAATGTTGGCTGCCTAGTTCCAGATCATCTTCGTCACCCATGTTGTAGAGGTCACGCGGCTTCATATGAATCACCATGTGCCAATCTTTATGTGTCCGATCTTCCACATAGTATACTTGCTGCGCCTTTGAGGCAAGAATATACGGCTCATTATCTGCCATTTCCCCTGTGTGAATGAGCCTTGAGAAATTTACGGACGTGATGCCCAAGCTGTCCAATGTAATGCCTCGAGAAGTTCTGGTGTCTGCCCACATGCAGTTGAAGAGAGGCACGGTGAAATGACCTTGATAGTTAAGCTCGATGATGTCCACGAGCTTTCCATAGTATGATACGCCTCCAAATCGCATGTCTGTATCCCGTGAGCTGGCATAACTCCTTGTCCCGAATGTGCCAAAGACTCCGGAATTCTGGGTGAGAAAACCTTCATCCCTTGCAATGGTGCAGAACTTGAAGCCGTTGACGTTGTATGCTGTATATCTCCTGACATGGTCGAGTGGACCGGTTGCTAGATTTATCATATCAGGCGCATGGGGATTGTTGTCATTGAGTATCCTCTGTGCAAACCAATCCGGAAACTCTCGATGGACCTTTTTATCCACCTCGGCAGATGACCTTGTGCGGCTTCGTAGTTGGCGTTTAACATAGCGGCGGAAATCCCTAAATTCCAATGGAACATATCAGAGGGTTATGTGGTTTGGAAATAAAAAAATAACATGATACGTGTATATAGTGTTAGAATTCTTACTGAATGTAGGGCTCCACTTGAGGGCAATTTGTCAAGACATGTCTGTGTGCTTGCAACCTCTCAGTGGGAGTGAGCCTGTAATACTGACTTCCTCCAACTGGCTTTCCGACTGGCGGGAATAATGTGTTGGAAGGTGACTGGACATTGGTGGGGCTGTCATCGACACGAGGAGGGCGGTTGAATGAAGTCTCGATGTCATGATCAAAATAGCGCGAACAATATGTTAACACCTCGTCACCAGAATAACCTTCTGCTATAGAACCCTCTGGAGATGCTTTGTTCCTCACATACGACTTCAATTTCCCCAAGTATCTGTAATTACAAGTACAATCAGGTAACTGAAACAAAATCATGAAACCACTGGAAAAATGAATCAACGAACCTCTCTATGGGATACATCCAACGGTATTGAACCGGGCCGCCCATCTTTGCGTCTTGAACGAGGTGTACAGTGAGATGGACCATGACCGTGAAGAAAGACGGGGGAAATATCATCTCCATATGACAGAGCGTTAGAACAATTTTTACCTGCAATTGATCCAGCTCTGCTTTGTCCAAAACTTTTGCACACAACCGTCGGTAGAAAGAACTGAGTTGAACCAAAACATTAGACACCTCCGGGGGCAATGTGCTTTTAATTGCCAGAGGTAGGAATTGCTGGAGCAAAACGTGGCAGTCATGGGTTTTCAACCCGGCAATCTTCTTAGAGTGTATGTCCACACATCTTGAGATGTTGCTTGAATAACCATCAGGGACCTTGATGTCCTTAAGTGTGGAGAGGAAGACTTCCTTGTTGGCTCTTGTTAGTGTGAATGAGGCTGGGGCAAACTTGTCATTCTCATCCGGCCATGCGTCTTCACGTATTCCCATCGCCATCAGATCTTTCCTTGCTTGAAGATGGTCCTTGGACTTTCCAGACTCGTTGAGTAAAGTGTACAAAATATTGTCACACACATTTTTTTCGATGTGCATGACATCAAGACAGTGACGAAGTAGATTAGATTTCCAGTAGGGGAGCTCGAAGAAAATGCTCTTCTTTCGCCATTGCTGCACGTTTTCCCCCTGGGACTGGCCGCGTCCCCTTCTTCCCCCAGGCTGAACGACGTCTGTCTTCCCGAACTCTACGTGAACATCTTCAAGCTGTTGAAGAATATCTGCGCCAGACAAAAACGTAGGAGGATCCCTCATTTCCTGCGATCCGTTAAATCTAATCTTCTGCAGCCAGAACCTATGACCTCCAGGAAGGAACCTCCGATGACCCATGAAGCACCACTTGCGACTGTGAGGAAGGCGGACCAAGTCTTGGTCAAAGTTGCAGTTGGGGCAAGCTCTGCCTGTATGCACGTTCCAACCAGACAATGTGCCAAGTCCGGGAAAATCGCTCACTGTCCACATCAACGACGCACGGAGTGTGAAGAGCGTCTTACTGTAAGCGTCATACGTCTTAACTCCGTTGCTCCAAAGTTCCTTCAACTCCTGCATCAACGGTTGAAGGTAGACATCTATATCGTTTCCAGGAGCTTTCTTCCCCGGAATAATCATCAAAAGAATGAATGAGCTCTGTTTCATACACATCCAAGGGGGTAAGTTGTACGGTATTAATACCACAGGCCATATACTGTACGTAGTGCTAAGATTCCCGAACGAATTGAACCCATCTGACGCGAGAGCGAGGCGGACATTTCTCGGGTCACTGGCGAATTCCGGGAATAGAGCATCAAACGCTTTCCAAGCCTCAGCATCCCTAGGATGTCTCAACTTCCCATCGACGTTGGGCTCTGATGAATGCCACTGCATGTGCTCCGCCGTTTTGGATGACACATACAACCTCTGAAGTCGTGGAGTCAGGGGGAAATATCTTAGAATCTTTGCAGGCTTCTTGGTTGCTATTCGGCCCCTCTTCGCCTGTTTGTACCGAGACGCATTACACCGCTTACATCTGTCCAACTCGGCGTCGTTCCCCAGTACAACATACAATCATTCAGGCAGGCATGGATTTTAGTGTAGTTCAATCCCAACTTGTTAATAGTCTTCTTTGCTTCGTAGAATGATGGTGCGATTTCTGCCTGAGAGAATGCATCTCCCAATAATTCTAACACCATCGACATCCCCTTATCGCTGAAGCCACACAAGCTCTTGATATGATAGAGCTTGATAAGAAATGATAGTTTTGAATATTTACTGCACCCTGAATAAACATTATTCTTATTCTAAAATGAACGTTTATGTGACAAAACTATAAACGAAATGAGAGGCAGTTTTTAGTAGAACCTGGAAACAATGGCTTATCTGAATCCGTCATAAGGTCGAAAAAATTCTTCGCAGCATTATTTCGAAAAAACTCCGGGAGTGGTCCTTCAACCCCTTCCTGACTCCCGATGCCGTCACCTTGCACCCCGAAAGCATCACGCACAACATCGTTAAATGGATCCACATGATTGTCGTCATCATCGTCATCGTCGATCTGCATTCCAACCTGAGATGTTCGAGCAACTACCTCACCACCATCATCATCGATCTCGCCATGAATACCCCAGAATGTGTAATTGGACGGGAATTGTTTCAGTATAAGATGCTCACGCACAACATTTCTGGGAAGCCACTTCTTAAATTTACATTTCGGACAAGGACACAATATCTGATTGTTAACACCGGTGCGGTTGAAAGCAAAATCTAAAAAGTGGTCAACACCAACCAAATAGCGGGGCGACGTTCGTGGCAAATTTATCCATCATATGACTGAAGATATTATCAAAGAAGGAAAGAGCTTAATAGTTTGAATGAAATGTGAAAATGAATTGGAAAGAATCAAGGGCTTATAAAATGAAATTTAGACATTAGTAGCGGTTATTTAACCGCTACTAAAACCGCAACTAACTCAATAAGACCGTTGGAAAATTAACACGTGGCAGCTGTCTGAGTATACATTAGTAGCGGTTTTAGAACCGCTACTAATATTAAATTATTTTTATAATTAGTAATTTAGTGGCGGTTTAAAACCGCTACTAAGTTTAAATTTTTTTTAATATTTCTTCAGTTAGTAGCAGTTCTGAAACCGCTACTAAATGTGCTATTTTGTATTTTTAATGTTATTTATATCTTGTTTTTTTCAAATACTATATAAGAAAATAAACAAATAACAACGGTTTATTTAGTAAGTCAGGGAGAAACTTTTTTGTTTAACTGTTAAAAAAAATTATCGCCATTTGTATAGTAAAAAATAAAATAAGATAATAACCACTAACAAAATTATGCAACATTAAAGATATGAAATGTTTAAACAACTAATATTCAAATTACCAAACATTTAAATATAAAAATGTTCAACTGAAACCGCGTAATAAAAAACATTCTAATAAAAAAAGACCCTAGAGCTACGCCGCAGGAGGCTGATCGTCGTCTTGATGCTCCGGAGAACGGTTGCGAGGCTGCTTCGGTGGACGTGAAGGTAGTGGTACTCGCAAAGGAGATCTATCCGGGTCGAACATTCGCTGTATCCGTTCCAACGTGCTATTGGCGTTGTGCACCCAAGAGTCCAGTCGGTCGTACACCTGATCAGTCACCCGTTCCGTAATCTCATGAGTGAGTCTCTCCCTCATTTGAGCCTCAAACTCTGCGTCTCCCCTAATAGGGCCACTTGTTGATGGTTGGCTCGAAGCTGTAGACTGGGCGCTGCCTGGGTCGCCTGACCTGCCGTACACCACCGTAGGTCGGGCTCCGAATCCCATCCCGCGAACCCGGCCAGGGTGCTCTTGAGGCCCTAGGGCAGCCCTTAGCGAGGCAGTGGGGTCTACATTGTCCCCCTGCGACTCGGCGATCTCTCTCTCCGCAGCCTCAATCCTAGCCTGCACACACAAACATATTAACAATTTTATTTTGATGTCGTTGTTATTAAAAATATAATAATATAAAAATAAATAAATAAATAAATAACAATTTTACAATTTGCTCCTCAGCCTCCCTGGATGTTGGGCTCCTGTCGGCGTGTCTGTGCTTTATTTGGTAGAAACGACCGTAGGTAGCCTTCTGCCCTTTCTTCGCAGCCTCTTCCTCCTGAAAATTAAGATACAAACAGTTATTAATATATAAAGATAAATTATTTTTAAATCAAACAGTGAAACTTCATTCCATCATACCGACTGGGCGCTGCCTGGGTCGCCTGACCTGCCGTACACCACCGTAGGTCGGGCTCCGAATCCCATCCCGCGAACCCGGCCAGGGTGCTCTTGAGGCCCTAGGGCAGCCCTTAGCGAGGCAGTGGGGTCTACATTGTCCCCCTGCGACTCGGCGATCTCTCTCTCCGCAGCCTCAATCCTAGCCTGCACACACAAACATATTAACAATTTTATTTTGATGTCGTTGTTATTAAAAATATAATAATATAAAAATAAATAAATAAATAAATAACAATTTTACAATTTGCTCCTCAGCCTCCCTGGATGTTGGGCTCCTGTCGGCGTGTCTGTGCTTTATTTGGTAGAAACGACCGTAGGTAGCCTTCTGCCCTTTCTTCGCAGCCTCTTCCTCCTGAAAATTAAGATACAAACAGTTATTAATATATAAAGATAAATTATTTTTAAATCAAACAGTGAAACTTCATTCCATCATACCAGCTCTTTGTACCCAACCGAAAACGGCTTCGTCCCAGCCGTATGATGAACCTTCTGATGGGCCTTCGCGGCAAGACCTTGTTGCGACCTCTTCTGTTAACATAAAATAAAATTAAATAATCATCAGTAATTCAAAAATATTTTTTCAATATGATATTTCAATATCTATTCAATAATATTATTCATTATACCTTCCCAATGTCTCCCCTCCTCCAACCCACATATCTCTCCCACGCATCCGCAGGGACGCCACCAGGGACATCATCGACCAACTCCTGAAGCGGCCTACTCCCACCCCGATCTCTTTCTTTGAACATATCCAACCGCTTGTTCTTCCAACCGTCCCCATCTTTGATTCTGTCCAATTCTTGCGGCTGTCCCTCACATCAAACTTCCTCTGTAAAATATTAAATTTAAGTATGTTTAATTAGAAATTAATAAATAATAACAAATTCGAATAATAACATAAAACAAATAAGAAATAATAAATACATTTCCTATAATATTTATTAAAATCAAATTCAAATAATAACAGAAAAGAAATAAGAAATAATAAATATATTTCCTATAATATTTATTAAAATCAAATTCAAATAATAACAGAAAAGAAATAAGAAATAATAAATAATAAACAATACATAATAACAAGAATATTTATTATAGTATTAATTAAAATCACATTCTAATAATAATAAATAATAAACAATAAATAAGCTCAAAATTAATTCAACAAACCTTAACAATTTCGTCAAACGCGAACTTTTTAGAGTTCGCGTCAATCTCCCTCCAGTCCAAAGCGTCAATCGGAAATCGCTGATAATTCTGGCCTACACCCCCGACGAACCTCGAGTATAGTTGCCCCCTTTGTCCAACCGGTAATTTGGTCAAGTCGTCCCACTCAACTATAACTCTGTGCCCGCTCGGAAGGTTCATCGCATCTTGCACCGTCAACCTCTTCTCACTTATGCTACCAGAAGGGTTTGTAAAATTTAGGGAACAATTTCAATTTAATGAGCGATAAAAAATTATAATTATCTAATAAAAAGAATAAAAATTGAATTTCCTTACCCTGAACTTGTACTTCTTAACCGGTGGACCTTCCGGAGGATCGTTTAGGGTGCCCCGCCTCGTCAAATTCCTCACCATCCAACCAACGTTCCATATCCTCAAAATCCGCTCATCCTCCAGTCTCGTCGAAGTCTTCTCCCCCACTCCAGAATGCGTTGATTACATCTTCTGGAATCGGATCGTTCTGTACACGGATGCGCTCTTGTTCTATACGATCCCTCTCGGCCTGCTCAGCCAGTTCCTTACGTAGCCGCTCCTCAGCCTCCATTTGTTCAGCGGTCATAGGCCTCTTATTGCGATCGCCCTTTTTCACCATGATTTTGATCTCTTTTTTCTAGTCGAAGTCACGTCAGGTCACTTTCTTTCTCAAAAAGCTCGTGCCTTTTCTCTGAAAAGGCACGAGCCTTTTTAAACTGTTCATTTTAGTAGCGGTTCCGCAAGAACCGCTACTATTAGTCGCGGTTTCAGCAAAAACCGCTGCTGAAACCGCGACTAATTCACCCTGTTATAAATGCAGTTGCATTTATTTCGCTGAAGTAGTGGCGGTTTTGGGGGAAACCGCTACTAATCGACTAAAACCGCCACTAATTCAAGGTCCTTTCATTTTCTAGCGGTTTTTCCCTCCAGAACCGCGACTAAATTTACGCCACTACTCATCTTGCCAAAGCGCGCCAAATTTGTTGCGGTTCTTTCCCTTAAACCGCTACTAATGTCCACTACTAACTACTTCTGTGGTCAAACCGTCGTATTTACTTGCGGTTTATACTTATAACCGCTACTAATGTATAATTACTAGCGGTTTTAGTGTTCCGCGACTAAGGTAACCGCTACTAAAAGCCCTTTTTTTTGTAGTGTACATTGTCTGAATGTATGGATTCATCTTTTGAATCAATGTTTTAGATAAAATTATGTTCGAATTGACAATCACAATTAGTGGACTATTTTGTTAAGTAATTGCATCTGGTAAATGGCAAATGAACATGTTAGTTGCATGAGAGGTATTGAACTTCAACCCTCTAGGCTTAATTCATTGAATGGGATCCCACCAATGAGTTCTTGATCAACATGACTTAATTATAAGAATTAATATGTGGGATTCCGATATTAGTTATTCCAATCCAAGCTTGGTCTAGAGAGATTTCTGTAGGGTCAATTTGAAATTAACCAAGAAAACTTCCTACGTATCATTTGAAGGGAATGGGTTTCCTTGCTAAGCAATATGCTTAGCAGGGAACGCTAAGCACCAACAATGAATCATGGCCATTAAAGAACTATTAATCTCAGCCCTCAACTCATTTTTTTTATTTTTGTGTTATAAATTAGTTTATTCTTTTTTAGAAAAATTAATTGTTTGATCCTTATAATTTGACTGAATTTGCAACTCAATTCTCATAGTTTGACTTGTCGCAACTCAGTCCCCGAAGTTTGCTAATTTTATAAAAAAGAATGAGTCTTTTGTAACTCATCTTACATGGCATATGTGTCAAGGGCCACATTAGCAAAAGTCAACTTCACACTTCTTCTTCTTCTTCTTCGTTTTCCAGATCTGAACCAGAGAGGGGAGAGAGAGAGAGATGGCTACCTCTAAGGAGGGGGGAGAGAGAGAACTTGGTGAACTCCACCACCGTCATGGGCAACGCCGTGTTTTCTTCAACCCCTGTTCCTCCCATACCATGGATCTGAATAAAGTTTGATTGAAAAGGATCAAATTCAAACGCTCTTGACTTCATTCTATCCCAGAAAAATAACCCAATTAAAAAAGGAAAAGAAATTTATTGAAAGTTTGTATATGGAACAATTAATGGAGGATGCGAGGCATCTCCATCACCTAAGTTCTATAAAATAATGTCATGAATGGACATCAATAGTCACATTGCAAGAGAAAAATATATCGCTCATGCTCACTCATTTCATTCAAGGAGGAACAGGGAGAAATAAGGGGTCGAAGAAAACATGGTATCGTCCATGTCAGTGGTGGAGTTCACCTAGTTCTCTCTCCCTCCCTTCCTTAGAGGTCACCATCTCTCTCTCTCCTATTCAGATCTGGGCAAAGGAAGAAGGAGAAGTGTGAAGTTGACTTTTGCTGATGTGGCCCCTGACACATATGCCACATAAGATGAGTTACAAGAGACTCATTCTTTTTAATAAAATTAGAAAACTTAAGGTACTGAATCGCGATAAGTTAAACTATAAGGACTGAGTTATAGAATTAGTCAAACTATAAGGATCAAATAACTAATTTTCCCTTCCCCTTTAATTCAATTCACTGTCAACTTTTCTTCCCAGAATCTTCTCCTTTGTCCCAGCATTTTCTTATTTTGTATCCATTCTATCATACTTGAAAAGAAAATCCTACAACCAGAAATTTCATCTAGTTTCTTGCACTCTCATAGATCCAAGACTAGGAATCTCTGTTCAGGTCCTAAATGATTTATCAAGTTTCTTGCATTCTCTTGATTCTCTCTATTCTCATATCAGTACATGGACAGTGAAATTACAGCAAGGACTTCGAGCAGGGAATAAGTATCAATAAAATCCCAACTTAAAGATTCACGATGAAACAAAAATTGTGGTAGAAATAATTGATGAAGAGGCATAAAGTGATTGTGGTTGACAATATTGCCGTGAAAACGTAGAACGTCGACAATAATGGCCGACGAGTGGTTTGGAATTGGAGGAAATTGGAACTAAAGCACAAACTTTTGGTCGGTGACATTGTCGTAAAAACTGAAAGTGCCGAAAAATCAGAGAAGAATCGTTGAAAGATATATGAATTCATTATGATTTAATGACTTAATTAAACAAAAATAAAAATATAAATACAGGGCTGAGAATTAAAGCTTTCCCAATGGTTTCAATTTAGTTTGCTGCCTAGCACTCCTTGCTAAGAATTTTGCTTAGCAGGGAAACCAAGTCCCATTTGAAGTGATGGTTGTTAATGACTCCTCCCACCAAGAATGGTCCGTCCGATTTTGTCCAAATCAATCCAAATCTCAATTATTTTCTTACCTATTCTTTGTGAAAATTCCCATTTCAACAAAAATCAAATACGAAATGTTTTTGCCTGTTCTATTACACTTTTGATATACTAGTTCTAGGAATTAGTCGTATAAGGCTCCTCTGAGAATGATAGGCTGGGGATAGTGTTCACCATTGCCCTTTGTTGTAAATTTTTGACGAGCAGACCCAATGCACACTACACTGAACAAACAGGGCTCTTCAATTAGTCACAAGTCTAAAATGGTTTAACAATACCTTTGATTACAAGAAAAAGTAAAGGGAAAATATCATTTAACCACCTTTATAATAAATTAACCTCAGATTCCAAAAAAAAAAAAACTAAAACTTCATTTTGCCCCAATGAGGCAAAGTGAAACTAAATGTTTAAGCTAAAAGACCAAAATATCCTTATTGAAATAAACATAAAAGTCTTGAAAATTCCCTATATGTGTTTTGGAAATCAGTTGTAAAATTTTGGATGCTTTAGGATTGGATTCCATAATTTTTTAGATTTATAAAGCTTATATTGATGTTAGAAAGAAACACAAATATCTTTGAAATTCTCTATATGAGTCTTGAAATCTAGTTGTGAAATGTTGAATGCTTTAGTGTTGGATTCTATAATTTTTGAGACATGGAAATACTCACGTTGATGTTGGAAATAAGCATAAACGTCTTAAAAACTCCCATATGTGTTTTGGAAATCCAATCGTGAAATGTTGGATGTTTTAGTGTTAGATTCTATGATTTTGAGACTTAGAAACACACAGTTTGATGTTGAAAATAAGTACAAACGTCTTGGAAACTCCTTATATGTGTCTTGAAAATCCAATTTGTGAAATGTTGGATTACATGATTTTTGAAATTTGAAAGTATTTACGTTAATGCTGGAAAGAAGCACAAATTAAACGCGTTAGAAAAACCCCACATGTTTGGATTCTAGTTACAAAATTCAATAAAGAAATTTTGATCTTTTAGCTAAAACATTTAATTTCGCTTTACCCCTATAATAAAGTGAAGTTTCAAAGTTTTTTTTTTTTGGGATATGAGGTTAATTTGATGGGGCTAAGTGATATTTTTTGCTCATATATCAAGGAGGTATAGTATTAAATACTATTAAAAATAGTACTCCTACTATACATTTGAATGTAATAGAAGGTTCATTAATGTATTGATTTCAATGCAATGAACAAAAGAAACAAATGCATTGAACGAATGAAATGTTTTTCAGACCCTAAATTAATGACAAAAATTTTCCAAAATCATCATAGCATCACACGGATATATACAGTCAACGCTCTTTTTGACCTCCTACATACATGATCTTCTCCATAAATCAAAGCCCATAAAGTCTGTAGCATCACCATGGAATCCCAAACGCCAATTGATCATCACCATCATCACTTTGTAGTGATACCTTTAATGGTCCCAAGCCATCTTCTTCCCATGGTGGACATAGCCAAGCTATTGTCTCACCTGAAAAACGTGAAGGTAACTTTAGCCACCACACCCCTCAACGCCGTTAGGTTTCAGGCCACCATTGAAAGCGAGATCCGGTCCGGTTCAACTGGCCTTCAAATTCAACTTTTTCAGTTCCCAAATGCTGAATCTGGTGTCCCTGAGGGATGTGAGAGCTTTGATACCTTACCTTCAACAGATCTTCTTCCAAACTTTTACAAGGCCTTGTCTTTATTACATAACCCACTTGAACAACTGTTTGAAAAGCTTATTATTACAAGTCCCATTCCTCCCACCTGCGTTATATTTGACAAAAACGTTCCATCTGCTTCTGATCTTGCCAAAAAGTTCAAAATTCCCAGCATAATATTTGATGGTACTAGTTGCTTCAATCTCTTGTGTACCCACTGTCTCCTTACTTCTAGGGTTTATGAGAATGTCTCTGATTCAGAAACATTCATTGTCCCTGGATTACCCGGTAATATTTCATTCAAAAAGCACCAACTTCATTCTTCTTTTAGTAGTAGTAGCACGAACCTGGGGATAATGTCCGGATTTCGTGAGAAAGTGAAGGAATCTGAAGAAAATGCTTATGGGGTGATAGTGAATAGCTTTGATGAGTTGGAAGATGAATATGTGAAGGAGTATAAAAGAGTCACTGGTAAAATGGTTTGGTGTGTTGGACCTGTCTCACTCTCAAACAAGGATGACTTGGATAAGGCTAAGAGAGGAAACTTACCAGATTCAAACGAAGAAGAAGGAGAAGGAGAATATGTGAAGTGGCTTAATTCATGGCCTGAAAGATCTGTGATTTATGTCTGCCTTGGGAGCTTAACAAGAGTGGCCCCAGAACAATTAATGGAGCTGG
Organism: Mimosa bimucronata; assembly: GCA_037074515.1. Lineage (NCBI taxonomy): Eukaryota > Viridiplantae > Streptophyta > Magnoliopsida > Fabales > Fabaceae > Mimosa > Mimosa bimucronata. The sequence goes on from CM073441.1 coordinate 26,136,799, forward strand.
GTTTGGGATTGGAAGCATCAAAGAGGCCATTTATTTGGGTGCTGAGAGATTCACACAAGAGAAAGGAAATGGAGAAATTAATGATGGAAGATGGATTAATGGAGAGAGTGAAAGGAAGAGGGATGATAACAAGAAATTGGGTGCCTCAAGTTTTGATACTTTCACACAAAGCAGTTGGAACATTCTTAACACATTGTGGATGGAATTCAACGCTTGAAGGGATTAGTTATGGAGTGCCATTAATAACATTTCCTATGTTTTCTGAACAATTTTATAATGAGAAGGTTATTGTGGAGGTGTTGGGGATTGGTGTGAAGGTTGGGGCTGAGAAGCTTATGCATATTTGGGGGGAGGATAAGGATGGAGTGGTTCAGGTGAAGAAGGAGAAAGTGAAGGAGGCCATAGAGAAAGTTATGAGCGAAGAGGATGAAGAAAGTGAGAGGATAAGAGAAAGAGCAAAGGAATATGGAGAGAAGGCTAACAAGGCGATGGAGAAAGATGGATCTTCTAGTCTAAACCTGTTTTTGCTTATTGAAGAGGTTGCACATGTCATGGGGTTAAAGATGAACCAAGAAGTTGCCAATGAAGAACTAGGAATCTAGTAGTATAAATGCTCCCCCATTAAGTGAGAGGTCACACATTCGATCCATCTTACAGCTCGTGTTAGTAATGTGTGCCTCTCTAGTTTAAAAGATAAGATGAAACAAGAAGTTGAGCCTCAACAGAATCCAAATGCATAATAAAAGTTTGTGTTTTGTGTCAAATTTGGTACCTAAAAGTTGGTGTATTGGTCATCTGTGTGTGAGTGTGTTTTTTGCTACAAAAATATTTTTTCCCATTTGTTTTGGTTTATCGATTTATAATAAGGGAATGGAACAGCCGTTTAACTATGTGGAGCAAGGAAAGGATAAAAGATTCTGTATAGAAGGTTTGAAGGTGGAAAAATGGCCACACCAAAAATGATTTCTGGCATTGTTTTGGGCAAATGTGGACTAGTTCAATACTTTAATTTGCCAAGGAGCACGACAGTGAAGTTCCTGTTATCTGGAATTTTTAATCTCTCATCTTACAATCATTATGCAAACTTCCATACTTCCTTCTATCCTAAATATAATATAGTTAATTTTTTTAAAAAATTCTAAGAAAACTAAAGAAGTCACTTATAAATTAATTTACCTAAATGTTTTCCCTAAACTAGTTTGTTTGACTTATAAACTAATACATAATTTAATAATATGTCACATATATGATGATTAGATAACTTGTTTTGCTTCCTTAATCTCTTAAAAAAATCAATTAGGTCTTTTGTTAAGGACCAGAGGTAGGAATTATTATGTAAAATTTACTATGTGTTGTGAGAAGTAGTCCACTTGTTAATAACGTTGTAGGCACTTGTTTGATAAGAATAGCCCACTTATTCATGACATTGTAGGCCCTTGTTAAGGAAAAGTAGCTTCCTTGTTCATGACGTTGTAGGCACTCGTTCAAAAAAAAAAATGCATGACTAATTGTTTATTAAAACAAGTTTTGGAAAATAAATTGTTTGGATAGTTGTTTCTTAAAATAAGTATTGAAAATTGTATCAAAAAAAAAGTATTGAAAACAAAACATATTTTTTTTTTGAAATAGTAGTTCTTAATCTTATAGTATTAGCTTAGATAAAAATTTTGTCACTCGTGTTGACATGACGACAACTAATGTCTAACTAGTCAAGGATATTAAAATTTTATCAAGCTAGTTTAGCCAACTATTTAATTGAGTTTTGGATTAGAGAAAATAGTATCCGAATGGTTAGTGATACTAATTCATCTAACATTAACGAACTCAAGAGGTATACTAATTCATAGTTAAGTACCACTCTGTTTCTTATTATAAGTCCAACTACCACAATTTTTTTGTTCCAAAATATAAGTCCAGTTTGGGATCAATTAATGTTATTGTGACTATTTTACCTCTATATTGGAAATAGGAAAGATGAGAGAGAAGGGTTACAATGCATAAAATATTATTTTAACACCTATTATTAAATAAGGGCAAAGTTGGAAAAATAAGATATATTTAATACTATAACTTCCACTCATTGGTATGTGAGAAGTAGTTAGGGTGGACTTATATTAAGGAACGGAGTGGTATATTTCTATTAAGGTTCGATCCAATTACTAACATGTTAATTGGGGTGTGTTTTACCAATTATTTTTATTTTGCTAATTAAGTACATTTCTTCCACAATTCCTTTTTGAGGGCTTACATTAAGGTCTTAATTGCTCAGGTCAACTATTATTTACATAGAACTAGTTTAGCTAACAATTAGAGGAACTAGTATGACTGGTCAGGGATACTAATTCATCTAATCTTAACGAGCTCGAGAGGTCTCTTGAGAAACTTTTACAAGACTAATAACTCGTCGTAATCATATAATAAAAAAAAATAGTATAAGTTCATTGGTCTCGGGAACTGTTTTCATAAATTTGAATTCTTAAACTAGTAATTAGTTTTTTTTTCTGCATCTTTTAAACATCTTTAGGAAAACAAAGAAAAAAATTAGATTTTAATTCTTTTGTATTTAGGCTACTTGCAATTAAATTACACACTGATTTCTTAAAAGAACGTTATCTAGGGATCGTATTATTTACTACATTCTTTGGATTAAGATAATTTTTTAGGAGCGTGATCCAAAATTAAATAAGTCTAAAAATATTTTGAAAGAGAACAATATTGCCTAATAGATTAGATTTCGAGCTCTTCAAAACTATATGAATCTTATATTAAAGATAGGGTTAATGTTATTTTTGAAATGTTCAATTTATGGATGGCTATTATAATATTTGTGAGCAAAGAGGAAAAAGATGGAGACTGATTTATGAAAGTTATCTTTAGGTTCTTTGAATTTTGGATATTCATGAACTTCTACAAAATAGGATGAATATTTACAACAGTAACGTTAATATTATAATCAAATTAAAAAAAATAACATTATTAAATCAATCAATGTTAATAAAAATATATACTGCATCAAATTCTAAATTATACTACCTCCAATTCTTAACGTAAAACTTATTTAGAGAGTTGATATTGATCATATATATAACTTATTTCTAATTTTCGTCAATGTTTTTTTTCTTTCAAATTGTCCCTTTTAATACTCCATTAACAATTATCAAATAAGAGATATCGATAGAATTAAGGAATATAGTTGGAGTATTTTTTTTTTAAAAAAAAGCATATCATATCAACGAACTCAATTAGTATCATTAATATAATCGAATTTGGTGAATATACCTAATATCTAGAGGAGTAATAGCATATTTCAATGCAATAAACATTTAATCTGGTCAGACAAAAAACAAGTGCAATGAACGAATGAAAATGATTTTTTGGGATCTTAGATTAAGAACAAAATTTCCAAATTCTTCAAAACGTCATAATTTCTATATTTAACAACCTAAGCAGCAAGTTGAAATCGAAAGTCGATCATTTGTGTGTTGCTCCTCCATGTGGAACCGCAAGCTTACTCATAACTTCGTTTAAGATACCGGCCCTTTGAAATCGTAAGTCCAAGTATAATCTTTTGAGGTTTAGAACATAAAAGATTTTTACAATTTGAAACAAAAAAAGGCGTATTTCCAAGTAATATCTAATCAATAAATATTACAAATAGAAAACATGAAAACACTGAAAATAACAAGCTTAAGAGCTAGAGCATCCTTCCCTGTATATAAGAGCATAAAATTTAAATGGCTTTATCTCTTTTTATAATAGCTGTCTAAAATATCAAAGTATTGAATGTGTTTTTCTCATTCCGCCCATCATTTTCTCTCAATTAACATTATCTTTCATACTTATTTCTATCAATATTACATTTCTTTTTCTTACACTCCTCATCATAAATAAGGTCAAACTTAAAATATAGAAATTACTCACAAATATATTTATTATGTTCAACTAATTTTGTTGTTAACATGTGTGAAGTTGTCTTTATACTCACAGAGGGAGTAGTACATTTGACGTGGGTTAAAAATGAGCTTAGGCTAAGTAGTCATACCTCAAAAGCTCAGCTCTAAGTTTTTCTAACGGTATGTTTGATGGCTGATATAATTTCATAATTTTGGTGAATTCATGAGTTCAGATTCGGTAAGATTTTTTGCCTGCATTAAAGAAAAACAAATGGTAAAAGTTTTTTACTGTACCTTGGGATTTGTACTGGTGGTGCTGTTTTACTGTACCTTGGTTTCTTCGTTCTTTAGCATTCAGCCAATAATGAATGAATGGAACAATTAATGCCACATCGCAACTCCAAGAGCCATATGATGACAGTAACAAATCATGTTCTTGGGATTACAAGGGAGGCGCACAACCCAATAAGAGTAACTCATACGACACGGCAGTAAAAGGCCTGCTGAAGAGCAAAGACATTTTGTATATGTATAAGGGTAAATGCGCAAAAATGCCCACCAAATTCAGGATGCGCCCAACACCGCAAAGTTTTTTTAGGGCTAAAAGTACCCACACAGTTAACAAAAAGGTACTCTCTGTGCCCATGCCGTTAATTCTCACTAACCCCCGTCATTTTTCACCGTTAGGGAGAGGGAGATTGACAGGTGGTATTATAGGTTGGACATTTCATCAATTTTCAATGGACACGTCAGCAAGCATTAGGCAAAAGTAAACTAAAACATATAAAAAAAAGAACAAGAGCCATTTGATTTCAATCCACAAATGCACAAGCATGTGAATCGCCGGCGGCCAAGAACCATTTGATTTCAACCCAGAATATTCCATAGCTCTTCCTCCTTGGGGAACATTAAGCTGCCCAGAACTATTACTTCCTCCACATACCACAAACCCAGTTGATTTCAATCCACAAACCAAAAATCCTAACAGAGTCATCGAGCATACTGGGTATGAACACAAGAATAAACCACAGCAGAACCAAGTAAAAAAATCACAGCAGAATAAGTAAAAAAAATCCATGATAATCTTGAATGAATACAAGGTTGAAGAAAAATTCAACGCCCATAGAGAGAGAAACGTTAAGTAAATACAGCAAATAAATCAACCAGTAGAAACTAGGAAAAAAATAGGAGTAACAAGATTGAAGGAAGTGTACAGCATGAGGATTTATCGGTGCCAGTGATAGATACAGAAGTGAGACTTGAGAGATCACAAACCCATTTCATATCCCATTCGCAGATCATGCTCGAAGTCCTCCCATTCAATGACCTTCGCATTATCTCGATCATATTTATCGGTGCCAGAGGATTGGTTTCAATTTCGTTCCATCAAAAGTGAGAGAAGGAAGAAAAAAGCAGGAATCTAAGGAGAAGGAAGGGATGGATCTCATGGTTAATCAACTCATCGACCCAGCAAGGGTAGAAAGGATCCTGATTTTGTTAGGGGAAGAGATTTACAGGACATGATGTGGAGAAGATGAAACAAAATGTCTTTCTTTTTTTCTTCGTAACAAAAAAAGCCACATCTTTCTCTGCTCATTCCTCTCCTTCTTCCCCTATGCCTCTCGTGGGTTTCGCAGATCTGCGAATCAAGGAAGAGAATCGAAGAACAAGGAGGAGATTCGAAGATAGCTTTTCCAGGAATAGCCTTGAGGTCATAAGCAGCAGAAGATGAGTCTTTGAAGATTAAGCTATCTCAGTGCAACTTATGCAGAGGATTCAAATCAATGGAGGTGATGGTGGAAGATTCCGCCGGAGCCAAGAAGGAAAAAGAATCTGCGGCGGCGGTGAGAGGGTCGACTAGGGGATTGGTTGAACTCAGAAGGATGCTTTCAAGCCAATGAGGATTTTTGGTTTTTTTTGTGTTTTAGTTGACTTTTGCCCAATGCTTGCTGACATGTTGTTAACCTTTAGAAATTTCACATATTTCGCACATTTTTCACATGTTTTAAGCTCATATATGCTCGCTAATATGCTTGTAAGGAAGAACATCATGTGAAAATGTGTGAACTCCTATCACCTTAAAATTGTGAAGAATTGATGATTTCCCTCTCTACTTTGTAGGAAAAATAAATTAAGAGTGAAGAAAAAGGGAAGCAAGGATAACAAAGCAAAGTTAAGGGAGGCATGACTGAGCTTCTGGCTGCAGCGAGAACCTTTGCTAGCTGCAGCGAACCATAGGAAATTTGTGGCCTCCTCTCTGTCTGACTGGCTGCAGCGAGAACATCTTCTAGCTACAGCGAGAAGTCCCTTCCAGCGAGCCTTCCTCTCTGTTTGCTTGGCTGTAGCGAGAACACTTGCTGGTTGCAACAAAAACGCGTCAGTTCTGCTACGCGTTTTGGGTCTGAAACACAAAAAAAGAATAAGATAAAAGCTAGGGTTGGCCGATTTTCAAACATAACACACCTGGGGTCGACTTTGGAGGCTGGGGAAACACTGAAAGAGAGCAATAGAGAGCTTGGAGAAGGATTTGAGAGCCTTGGAGAAGTGAATCTTTGAGCTTGAAGAAGGAATTTCTTGTAGTTGCTTCTCTTCTCCTCTCTTTTCTTCTTTCTTTCTCTTGTTTATTTCTGAACTTGTGATGTATCTGAAGATGCTTGTTGAGTTTTCTTTCTTCATGTGTAGCTAAACTTCCTATTCAAGGTTTATTTTGAAGCTTTGTATGGATTGATGCTTAGAATTCTCTCTCTTGATGATTAATGGTTATTGAGTTGTGAATTTAACTTGTGCTTTATTTTCTTCTCAAGTGGTAGCCAACATTTAGCTTGTTAGCTTGATTAGTGGCTTGAGAGAGCATTGATTAAGCAAAGAACTAGATTAAATTCAAGCTTGTCTTGAGATTCCAAATTGGGATTGAGAGTTTGTTAATGATATAGAGATATTCATTAACCAAGTTTTGTAAAATTAAAGTGGGATATTTATAGAGACTAATTAACATAATATGTAGTAAGAGATTATGCATATTAGGGTTAATTAAGGTTGGGTAAGTATGGAGTTGAAAGAATTTGTATTCTCCATTAAACTGAATTCATCAATCTCCTCGATACATATATACACGAAAACTTCCTAATATGGTGAGGGAAGTCTCTGCCACTATACAAAACTATCTAGGAAATAAATAAAGAAAAATAAATTAGGCAATAAATACAATATCTCCCAATCACTCAAATCTGATTATTCCCTAATATCTTAATGAATTAATATTTCCTAAAAAACTCATTCACCACACTCCCCCTTAAGTTGGATCATAGATGTTCATCATGTCCAACTTGCATATAAACCTTGCTTAGTATTCCAAATCTTACTCTTAATCTCAAAGAGACGTGACAAATCTTCCCCATCAGTATTGTTAGAATCTTAAGTTTTGATGAAGACTGACCCATGGAAAAATATCGCTAATAAGAAATGATAACTTAGCAGATCAATAAGAATGAAAATCTCTATCGCTAAGTGAATCTAAATAGCTAATTGATAGAAAGGAATAGCAAGTGAAGACTTAGAACTGAAATAACAAAGTTGATATCTTTCGCTAAGTCATTCACTATCGCTAGAGAAAGATCCATCGCTAGAATTTCATTGATCATATGTGTAAATGAATCCAGCAGATAAATGAACCAAGTGTCTAAATCAGCTAGCGATAACAGGTTAAGCTATCGATAACCATAAGTGCTTCAGATAAATGATCATTCAGATAGCTAGTGCCTGAAAGCTAATGAGTCAAATAGACACTACTACAGAAAACACTTTTCACGTCTCTTTTTCTTGGGACGTAGATCAGGGAGACGTTGAAAGTCAGGACTTTCCACGTCTCATTTTAAAAATGAGACGTGGAAAGTCCCCACTTTCCACGTCTCATTTTCAAATATGAGACGTGGAAAGTGCCACTTTCCACGTCTAACATTTAAATGTGAGACGTGGAAAGTTGGCACTGATCACTTTCCAGGTCTCTTTTTTATAAAAGAGACGTGGAAAGTCGCCACTTTCCACGTCTCACATTTAAATGTGAGACGTGGAAAGTGACCAGTGAGACTTTCCACGTCTCTTTTTTAAAAATGAGACGTGGAAAGTCTCACTTTCCACGTCTCTTTTATAAATATGAGACGTGGAAAGTGATCAGTGCCAACTTTCCACGTCTCTTCTTCAAAAATGAGATGTGGAAAGTCTTTTTTTTTAAAAACTGATATTTTTTAATTAGGATGATTAATCCCAATATTTTTTCGGAATAATAAAAATACAACACTTAAAATGAAAAAATGAACTAATTTTATTATTTATAGCCAAACAAATATTAGTCCAATACTCTAATTACATACACATAAGAAACAGAAGTGGTTATAGTTACTGACCTAAACAGAGGTGATCTTTTCACAAGAATCAATGACCTTTGGCCATTATATATTTTGACCAAGTCTATAATATGATAGTAATCAAACAATAAGATCAAAACCCCCAAAAAGTCCCATATAGTACTCCAACCGTTTACCATCTAGCAGCATTACATCGTCTAAGTCATATAGATTTCCTTTCTGGTTGGTTTGATCCCACCAGCTTCTGACTATGCTCCTATTTACCTCTGAGTTCTCAACTGAAACAACATTCTTAAGAGGAATGCCAAAACATATTTATGAGTTAATTTCAATATACATACAATGGTTGTCAATTGTCACAGAGAATGATATGTAAATATGCTGAATAACAACACTAACCTACCTCCGCCAGGAGCTTTGGGACGAATGCTGAACCTGAAAAAAAAAACGAACTACAGATATTATAAGATCTACTATCACAAAGTAAGTAGAATGAATTATAAGAAAACCAAAGAAAAGTACTTTAAAGATAGATCAGCTTCATACAGGAATAGGTACTTTCACATTATTTTTATATCACCAAAGAAAAGTACTTTAAAGATAGATCAGCTTCATACAGGAATAGGTACTTTCACATTATTTTTATATCCTTTTTTTTGCCTTTCCATCAACAAAGTAAACTTGTGAAAAGGTTAGAAAAATATATGTTTGTATATTGTATGCAAATAATCAGGGCAAACTTGCCATTTGATTCTTCAGAACTGCCCATGTGTGACTACAATTGCGTCTACGTACACTTAACCATAAATATACATTAACTGTCAATCCAAGAAGCAAGATGACAGGGAAAACAGGAGCATTTAGGCTCCTTTTCCCTCTCGAAACAGAAATGATTTCACTTAGCTTTCGATTAATTAGCAAACAACAAAAGCAATGTACAGATTATTTAATCAAACATTAAGAAGTAGGAATAATTTGGATCATTAATGCAACCATATTAATGGAGCAATACTCAGGACAGAACAAATACTATCCCAGGATTGACAAGCAAATCCACGCCAAAACTCAAGGATTTTTATAGGTGGGCATTTCACATTATCTAAAGAAGTAGGAATAATTTATCTCTCAATATATATCAGTTTCACGAGTTATAATCACTCAAACTGAAAACTGACAGGAAAAAATAAATTAGTAGCCACGTTTGATACCTTGGGAAGAAGATAATGTTCTTCACGAGGTAACTGTCTGTTTGTGTTACACGTCCTACTAACAATTTCCAATAAGAGAACTCCAAATTGTAGACATCTGGTCTTCTTGTTACTTGACTTCGTATTGCATACTCAAGTGCTAGATAACCACCTCAAAAACCACAGTTTAATGCAGGAGATGGTAATTCTGAACTCAAGTAAATAATATGATTAAACTAAGTCCAGATTCTTAATAATTGAAAAACTCCTATTTTGTATGCTCCCTCCTGCCTTACAAGCTTGTCTCTAAACAAATCGCACATATTCCACAATGTAAAGCAAGTCTAGATTCTTAATAAGTGATGAAATGGTTTTTGTTCGCTGCATCATTGGGAAATTAAATTTATTCAATGTAAAGATGACAGAGTAAGATTCAATCACAGAGTTTCTATGTTCTTAATTTTCTTTTAGTCAAATTGTCAAACAGATTAAGAACATGTGAATGAAACTAAGGGCAAAAATGAATGAATGATGTCTGTAGGTCAAAATACAGAAGATGAAATCAAATTGCATCAATGATTGCTTCATCAATTTTAAATGAAACAAAAAATGATTGTTCTTCTCTAAAATTGATGCGCCAAAAACTATCAAACGAGTTGAAAGAACAAAATGGGAGATCAGTCGGATGACCCAAGAAGTTCAACAGAGTACAAACTATAAAAGAAAATATGCTTACATTTTTAATTTCAAATCCTTAGATGCAACAGTTAGAAGACATTTAACTACTAAGAATTGCATCCATCACAAGAAAGAACTTGAGCTAGAAAATTTCAGGCGCGTCATTCATCACAACAGTTAGCACCGAACTCCTCGATTGTAAAGAATACTAAGGAAAAAATCCCCACTCAAAATACTTATTATCAATGTAGCCACACAAATTTTGAAATCGAGATATATATATAGAGATTGAAGTTCACAATTGATCACCTGTTAGCAACATATCCTGAACAATAAAAAAAAATTAAGAATCCAAAAACCCTAACCAGGAAGAGTGATGATATCTTTAGCAACTGTTATTGCGGCCATCTCCTGATTTTCCATTAAATTATTACTAGATCGGCTTTGTTCTGAAATCGAAGGAGGAATATGGTCGAATCGATGAATAGGAATGATGAAGAGAAGAAAAGCCCACAAAAATGGAAGGATACGATTTGTAATAACAATGGAAATCATTTGTTAAATAATGAAGGATGTTGCTCTGAGGGCCAGTTTGGCGATTTGCAGAGGTGAAGTGAGGAAGCAAGGATGAAGAAGTTGTTGGCGACGGCGGAAGCATCAGGGATAGGGCTGGGAGGGGAAAGAAAAAGGAGTCGAAGTGAGGACTCAAGGGAATGAAAAGATAATAGACGGGGTAGTGATTCTAAAGGCTTTTCACGTCTCACTTTTGAAAGTGAGACGTGAAAAATATATCCAACAGATTTTTAACGTCTCACTTTTGAAAGTGAGACGTTAAAAATATGCCCTAAAAGTCTTTCACGTCTAATAATATTTATGAGATGTGGAAAGTTTTTTTAAAAAAAAAATTTATATTTTTCACGTCTCACTTTTAAAAGTGAGACGTGAAAAATATGTCCCCCACAAACTTTTTACGTCTCATAAAATTTATGAGACGTGAAATGTCACTTTCCACGTCTCATAAATTTTATGAGACGTGGAAAGTTTTTTTTTAAAAAAAAAATTTATATTTTTCACGTCTCACTTTTAAAAGTGAGACGTGAAAAATATGTCCCACACACACTTTTCACGTCTCATAAAATTTATGAGACGTGAAATGTCACTTTCCACGTCTCATAAATTTTATGAGACGTGGAAAGTTTTTTTTTAAAAAAAAATTTATATTTTTCACGTCTCACTTTTAAAAGTGAGACGTGAAAAATATGTCCCCCACACACTTTTTACGTCTCAGAAAATTTATGAGACGTGAAATGTCACTTTTCACGTCTCATAAGATTTGTGAGACGTGGAAAGTTCTTCCCGCCTTCTTTTCCAAACTATTTCGTATTTACCGCTTTTTTTTTCGGGAATCCACATCTCATAATTAAAAAAGAGACGTTGAAACTTTTTCACTTATTTACAATTTTGCCACCGCCTTTTTTTTACATCTCATATTCAAAAAAGAGACGTGAAATGGGGACGTAAATACTGTTTTTTGTAGTAGTGAGAGCTAACATGGTTGCTAGCGCTATCAATTCTATCTAGCGATAGTAGGATGTCTGGAGTGTCTTTAAATATCCATATCAGTGTCATCTAGCGATAATGGAATTAGTCATCGATAGAGAATGCCTTGAAAATATTCTAGCAGATATACTGTCTCTATCTCCTTGAGCTAATGAAGTATCCTATCGATAATATTTTGCTGCATGAGTATTTGTTTCAGCTAACAGCCTAAGTGCAGGATTTACTCTGACAAGTTAGCGATATCAAAGCATGCTAGCGCTACTGAAAAGCTGCTATGAAAGTACAAATGTTCAGATCACACAGGCTAACCTACTATATGTAATGTCCCAATTTTTATTAGCTTGGAAATTACATTTTATAGGCATTAATTTAAAGCATGAGGAAGTTTAAGTATTTGTTGATAATCTTCCCTAAGAATTCTCATAAAACATTAAGAAGAATTTATAATAATTAAGTAGAATTTTGCATGGTATTATTTGCTAAGAAACCCATCTAGTTTGAGATTAGGCTTAGAAAATGGACTAGAGAAAGACCTTAGCCCATTATTTGCTTAGAAACCCATCTAGTTTAAGATTGGGCTTAGAAAATGGACTAAGACCTTAGCCCATTATTTGCTTAGAAACCCATCTAGTTTAAGATTGGGCTTAGAAAATGGACTAAGACCTTAGCCCATGAGAAATAGTAATTTCTCCTTGTGGAGCCTAGGTTGGCACCACATGTCATGAAGAAGGAATTATGTTGCAAATAATAAATAAATAAGGAATTGTAAGCATAAAATTATATTAAAGAAAAGAAAGCATGAGTGGAGCATTAGGTAAGGGAAAGAAAAGCAAGAAAAGAAAAGAAAGCATGAGTGGAGCATTAGGTAAAGAAAAGAAAGAAAAGAAAGCATGAGTGGAGCATTAGGTAAGGGAAAGAAAAGCAAGAAAAGAAAAGAAAGCATGAGTGGAGCATTAGGTAAAGAAAAGAAAGGAAAAGAAAGCATGAGTGGAGCATTAAGTAGGATAAAGTGCAAGAGAAGTCTCAATTCTATTGGATAATGTGTGAAGTGGCTTGGGGTGATCTTTGCCCTCATTTCCCCTATAAATAGGACCTCTTCCATCCCCTTTCTACACACCAAAATTCGTAGCCCCAAAGAAAGTGAGAGAAAGAGGAGTGTTCTTGAGTGTTCTTGAGTATTTTTGAGTGTTCTTGGGTGTTCTTGAGGAGCCTTGAAGGTTAGGACTCCAAGAGAAATTGTAAAGCTTTAAGGTAGTACTTACTCTCTTACATTTCCAGCATTGTTTCAATATTGTGATGTGGTATTTGGCTGCCTTGATGATTCATGTTTGAAGTGATTATGTGTTTCTTATAATGCTATGGCCATATGTTATTATTTAAGAACATAAATGCTCACATGTATAAGTTATTGGTATTGCCATATCTTGTCCAATGTTAAACTTGCATGGTTGTTTGTTGAGTATTGTGCTGCTGAGATTTTCCCCAAAATCTCACCCCCCAAATCTAAACCATTTTAGGAGCAAGTTCATCAAAGGAGAAAGAGAAGAAGCTAGCCTAGTCAAGATGAAGAATTCAATGTTCTTGTTTTTGTTATGCATCTTTGAACTCATGATAAATCTGTAATATTGTTGGGATGCTTTTGATTATGCTATTATTATGTTATCCTTTTGGATTTATGTATGTATATGGTCATTCTTGGCCATTGAGAACAAGTTTTAATTCATGCAAATGAAATGCTGTTTTTCTGGGTTCCATTCTGTGCAATGTCTATTGTTGATATTATGCGAGATAGAAGATGAATTCCTTTAGCTTTGTAATTTTTATGTAAAATACTAGACATGTAGGGCTTTTTGGAAACCCAAAAACTAAGTAAATTGGAGTTATGTAGCTTAATCTAAAAATCACGCAAGAAGGCCAATATTTCTGGGCGTGAAAACGAAGGCAGGTTTGGAATATCAAATATCTGTATCACCTGCGTTGATGCATATTATGTTTGATATTTGTCCCAGAAAGAGGACTCTTCAAGCTTTAATTTGAGACTTGAACCAAGTCAAAACCATTTTTCTACAATTAGTTATGATTTTTCAAAGTTGCTGGAAAAGTTCCGCATTTTCAGCATTTTTCCAGAAATAAAGAAAAGTTTTAAAAATTGTGGTTTTGATGTTCTAAGTCCCATATGAGCTTGAATATGATTCCCAAAGATTATTAAGCTTGGGAATGAGTCCTAGAAGTAGGTGTTACACTCTACGCATAAACAGTCAAAGACTAGATCAAAAGCTGAATGTCCAAAGGCTAAAAGTTCCCAACGTCTATTTTCTAACGGCCATATGAAGACTATTAAAAAGGCAATCTATGGAGATATAAATACAACAAGATTTTCTTCCAGAAAGTGACGAACGATCAACGAACGAAAACAAGAGATGAACAGAGCCTTATACAGAATCGCAAATTCCTTAGATTGAGAATGTTTGAAAAGAAGAGCTAGAGAAATACATTGCTCAGATCCTTAAGCTCTAGTTGTATTTCTTCTTACACCTTAATTGTACTTAAGTGTTTATCACAATCTGTTCATTGAGTGAACCCTATTATTAAAAATCCTCGTCTGTTTGAGGTAGTTCCTTAGCTTGGTGCTTTGTGAACTGGGTGGTAACCTTACAGGTAGTAAGGGGGAGTGTTTAGAGAGATTCTAAAACTTTGTAAAGGTTGGCAGGTGAACCTGTGGTAGGCTTCTCTTGTGCCAGGATTAAACAAGAGGGTAGTGGAAATCTCAGGTGGAGCCTGAGGACTGGATGTAGGTCTGGGTTGACCGAACCAGGATAAATTTTGTGTGCATTATCTCTTCCCTTAACTCTTACAGTTTTTCATCATATCTACATTATATATATATATATATATATTCGTGCATTTACCAAGTTTTGAATTACTCTGTTATAATCTGAGAAAAGTTTTGAGAAGGTTTCCTTCACAGTGATTAAAGAAAAGAAAAGAATTCAAAAAGGTTTAAATTTTTATCCTATCACCCAACTCACCCCCCCTCTTGGGTGACAGTCAGTACTCTCAAGTATAACATTCTCGGACAGCCTCCCAAATATCTCGAGCTATGGGGAGATACATAAAGGTTCTCTTGAGATTTGGTGACATGGCATTAATAAGCCATGAACACACCATAGAGTTCTCTGTTTTCCACTGCTGCATTGCTGGAGATGAAGGGTCAGAAGGAGATTTGGCCTCACCTGTAATATACCCCAACTTCCCTCTACCACCAATAGCAAGTTTCACTGCCTGGGCCCACTCCAAATAATTATTTTTGGTGAGCTTATCTGAGACAATGAGATGCGAGGAAATCTCAAAGATGGAAGAACCAGCAGAGGTGATATCCTTCGGAGACCTATTCAAGGATGAGGTGGCCATTAGGTGATGTTCGGCAGACACGTCTAGGGCTTGGTTTAACTCGTCGAACACAGATAGCTCATTGGACTCAACAAGCTCGCCGAAATCTGGTGTTTCGGACGTTGGGTCATTGGCTTCTGGTTCGTCGGCCACTGGGTTGCCGGAAAAACGTTCACCGGCCTCTGGGTTGCCAGAAATCCGTTCGCCGGCCTCTGGGTCGTCGGAAACAAAGGGTGGCTTGTCGTCGTCAGATAGCAAGGAGTTTTCTAGGTCCGAATCTTCCTACTCTGGTACCATATGGAGTTGAAAGAATTTGTATTCTCCATTAAACTTAATTCATCAATCTCCTCGATACATATATACACGAAAACTTCCTAATATGGTGAGGGAAGTCTCTGCCACTATACAAAACTATCTAGGAAATAAATAAAGAAAAATAAATTAGGCAATAAATACAATATCTCCCAATCACTCAAATCTGATTATTCCCTAATATCTTAATGAATTAATATTTCCTAAAAAACTCATTCACCACAATAAGCTCAAGAGAGTTATTCAAATGGATATGACTTCAAACATCAACTCAGTATTCATTTAATTGTCATTAGAGGAGGGGTAGTTGAGCATCATGAAATACAAAGTGGATAAATAAACCTAGTTTTTTCCCATTTTGTTGAATTTACTTAAAGTGCTTTCTTTTATAACTTGACATTTCTTTTAATCATTTTAACTCTATTAAATCACTTGCCTATTGCCCGTTGCTAATTTTGCATATAATGAACTTAATGAACTTGCTTTTAACGCGATCCTAGTGGAATGACAACCTTTTCTTAACCTATACTACTAAACTTGACCCGTGCACTTTCTCTAGCAATTTATGGCGAACACATGTTGTTAGAATCTTAAGTTTTGATGAGGACTGGACCAATAGATAACATAAGTAAAATGAACAATTGGCATATGACTTAGTCTGGAATAAGTTGAGATAAGAATCATGATAAATGACTAAGTAAAAGAGTGTAAGTTATCTTAACATTGAACAAGTAAAATCCTATAGATAACAGATACACTATCGCTAGGCTAGAACCTATCGCTAATAAATGGAAAGCTTAGGATAATAGCTAATGAAGACTTAGCAATAATCTGAAAAGACAAATGTCCCTATCGCTAAAACTTTCACTATCGATAAGAGAATGAGTTGAGCTAGCCTAAGCCAGCAAAGGATAGTTTACTATCGCTAAGCTATATTTCTATCGCTAAGGCCCCATAAATGACATGGATATCACAAGGGAAAATGTTAGAACAGATAGCAAAGATAACTAGCGATAATAGGATCAGCTATCGATAACAGAATACTTCAGATAACAGACATTCAGATAGCTAGTGCCTTTGAACCATTGAGCTAATGAAATGAACTAGCGATAACATAGTCACTAGCGATAACATAATTAGCTATCGATAGGAAAATACTTGTTGAAATAACTTAGACATTCTGATAGCTAATACATTGTCTGTAAAGATTGAGCTAATGAATTTCACTAGCGATAACACCTACTGTGCTTCACATGAATACTTGTTTAGCTAACAGCTAAGTGCAGGACTCACACTATGAAGCTAGCAATAGCCAAACGAGCTAGCGCTAGTGATAAAGCTGCTATGCAAGTACAATGTTGCAGGTGTTCGTTACTCACAGACTCTTTCTCTCTCTTAGCTCACCCTCTGCAAGAATTAAATGAAGCAAGAGAAGAAAGTTGACTAAGATGAAGAACAACATTAATGGCCAACGGCTAGAAGCTCTCAACGATTAAATTCAAACGGCCTCTTGAAGCTGAAAAAAAGGCATGCTGTGACGAGATATAAATATCGAGACTTGAGCATTTATGAAGAAGAAGATGAAATCTTAATCACACGCACACAGAGAAAACTAGCATTTAATATTCTCATCTATTCTCTACTCACAAAAGCTCAAAGTCTTTATTACTTTTAGTGAGTTTATTTGTACTTAAGTGTTTATCAAAATCTGTTCATTGAGTGAACTTATTAATTGAAATCCTCTACTGTTTGAGGTTGTTCTAAAGTTTAGGACTTTAGAACAGGGTTGTGTCCTTACAAGTTGTAAGGGGGAGCGTTTAGAGGAAAAGTCTAAAGCTCTGTTGTAAAGGTTGGCAGGTGAACCCATGTTGTAAAACCTGTGGTATAGTGGAACCCAACGAGGAGTTGGAGAACTGGACGTAGGCATTGTGTTGGCCGAACCAGTATAAAGATTGTATCGTGTTTCAAGCTTTAAATTTGTTTAAACCCACAATTCACCCCCTTGTACGTTTTGCCATTCTCATTTGGTATCAGAGTAGGTCTTCTCTTTTTGATTCCAACGAGTATGAGAAGCAAAGATCAAAATGGCATCATACGAGAATATCTTGCCTGAAGGAAGCTCCATTAACAAACCCCCTAGTTTTGATGGAAAGCATTATACTTTCTGGAAACTCAAAATGAAGATATACATCAAAGCAAATGGGTATAGGTTATGGAAGATTATAGAAGAGGGGATATTGTGCCTACAAGTATTCTAGGCAATCCAAAGAGCGAAAATGAATATACTCATGAAGATATTACTGATCTTGAGCTGAATAGCAAGGCAATTCTCATGATCCAAAGTGCTCTTAGCCAGACTGAGTTCTTTAGAATTAGCTACTTGAACACTGCTAAAGAAATGTGGGAAGCTCTGCAGATTGCTCATGAAGGAACCTCTGGAGTAAAAGACAGATGAGTGGAAATGCTTGTTGAGGAATTCCACAAGTTTGAAATGATTGAAGGAGAAAAGATAAGAGATTTATCAGATTCACTCATCTCATTAATAATCTTGCTGCATTAGAAAGAAAAATTCCAGAGAGGGAACAAGTCAGCAAGATTCTGAAAGTGTTAAAGGGCGATTGGCTTATGAAGGTCACTGCCATTCAAGAAATGCAAGGTGAATCAACCAAGTCCATCACTGCCTTGTTTGGTAGTCTTGCTGAATATGAGCTGACTCTGATAGCTCAAAGGGAAGCTCAGGGAAATCCTAAAAAGAAGTCTCTTGCCCTTGCCGTATCTGAAAGAGATGAAGTTGATAGTGATGATGAAGATGAAGATCTCAATGATGAAGATATGGCTCTCATGGTCAGAAAATTTAAGAAATTCTTCAGGAGAAGAGGAAGGTTCCAGAAGGGTGGTCCTAACTTCAAAAAAGATTCTCAGGAGGACAAAGCTCTTGTATGTTTTGAATGTAAGAAGCATGGTCACTTCAAGGTAGAGTGCCCAAGTCTTCAAAGATTCAAGGAAAAGGAGAAAAAGAAGGAGAAGTCCTCTGGAAGGAAGAAAGCCTATGTATCATCCATCTGGGGAGATAGCTAAGATGAGGAAGCTAGCGATAATGAAGAATGTGCAAACCTCTACCTAGTTGCTCAAGAGGAGCAAAGTGACTCTGAGGTATATGATTCTGAACCTACCTATTCTGAACTTCAAAGCATGTATAATGAAATGCATATTGAATTAACTAAGCTTGCTAAAGAAGTTGTAGGTTTGAGAAAAGAAAACAAGGAACTTAAGAAAAATATTTCTTCCTCCTCATCCAAAGTTCCTTCTGCACTATCGATAGAAGAGCAGCTATGGCATGCTCAGAGAGCTGAGCCATCGATAGCTAGTCCTCCATCGATAGCTAATCCTTCAACAAATTTTGACAAATGTTCCAACTGTGAAAACTTGTTGAAGGAAAAGGAAAACTTTCGAATGCCTTAGAAAAATTTACAAAAGGCTCAGAAATGCTAAATATAATTTTAAAGGATCAAAAAGCTTTTAGAAACAAAAATGGCATAGGTTATGAGCAAAAACAAAAAGCTTCAAAGAAATGGGTAGAACCCAAGGTGAAGCCTTATTTAAAATATTTTAGAAAATCCTCTGAATACTCTTTACCTTATAGTTTTTGTAATTACTGTAACAAAAAGGGCCATACTCAATCTACCTACAATCCAAGGAAATATGGAATTGGTGGTTCGTACAAATGGGTTCCTAAAGGAACGTATGTCCCTAAAGTTTTTACAAACCCAGAGGTCAAGACTAATCCTAAAGGACCCAAGAAAGTTTGGATACCTAAATCTGTCTAGTCTGTGCAGATGTGCCTTAAAGCATCCAATAAATGAAAGTGGTACATTGATAGTGGATGCTCAAGGCATATGACAGGTGACAAGAACAAGTTCAATAATCAAGTGATAAAAGATGGAGCCAAAGTCAGTTTTGGTGGAAATCAAAGTGGAAAAATCACTGGAGTTGGGGAAGTTGGTCCTGTTAAAGATGTGTACCTAATGGATGGTCTCTGCCATAACTTGCTGAGTGTTAACCAAAGCACTGACCATGGTAACTGGGTGATTTTTTATTCCAATGAATGTCTTATGGTTAATAAAAAGGATTTAGATTTATGCTAACAACTTGAAGAAAAATGTTTTATTTCAAATGATGAAACCTGTTGGCTA
The DNA here is from genome assembly GCA_037074515.1 of Mimosa bimucronata. Lineage (NCBI taxonomy): Eukaryota > Viridiplantae > Streptophyta > Magnoliopsida > Fabales > Fabaceae > Mimosa > Mimosa bimucronata. Next base: position 26,156,376 of record CM073441.1, read on the forward strand.
TGGCATAAGAGACTAGCTCATGTAAATTTTACTCAACTTGATAAGCTAGTTAAAAAGGAGATAGTCATAGGAATTCCTAGTTTTAGGGCTAATCATGATTTAATTTGTGAATCCTACCAAATGGGTAAACAAACAAGGTCTTCATTTAAAACCAAGAAGACAGTTTCCACAAGTAGGCCATTGGAACTAATCCACATGGATTTAGTTGGGCCTGCAAGAGTGAAAAGTCTAGGTGGAAGTCTATACACTCTTGTAGCTGTGGATGACTATTCAAGGTTTACTTGGACAATGTTTCTTTCCTCAAAGCATGAAACTTTTGATGCCTTTTGTGTGCTTGCTAAGAAATTGCAGATTGAAAAAGGCACCAATGTTGCAATCAGGACTGATCATGGAGGAGAATTTGAGAACAAGGAGTTCATGGAGCTGTGTGATGAAAGTGGTATTGAACACAACTTCTCTGCCCCACATACTCCTCAGTAAAATGGTGTTGTTGAGAGGAAGAATAGAGTGCTCACAAAAATGGCAAGTAGCATGCTGAATGAGAAACAAGTGCCTCAAATGTTTTGGGCAGATGCAATGAGCACAGCATGCTACATCTCAAATAGAGCATATATCAGAAAGGGGATAGAGAAGACTCCATATGAGCTCTACAAGGGAAGAAAGCCCAACATCAGTCATCTGAGGATCTTTGGATCTAAATGCTACATTCACAACAATGGGAAGGTAAACCTAGGTAAATTTGATCTTAAATCCGATATTGGCATATTTATAGGATATTCAAATAGGAGTAAAGTATATAGAGTCTATAACAAGAGAACTCAAACTGTTGAAGAGTCAATTAAAGAGCACCGAAATGGAAAGAAATCAGTGTAGTGCTGCCTCGGGTCTGCTCTCCAAGAATTTAAGACCCAAGGGGTAGTGGAAATTATCCCCTGGTGTCAGTCTCAAGGAGCCTTCGTGTAAATGACTACCTAATAGCTAAATGCGAAACTAATTGGACGGGAAAACATTTTGTATTTGATTTTTGAGATGTAAAAGAAAAGTTTGTATGAAAAGTGTTGTATGTTCAAGAAAGAATTGAGATTGGATTTAACGGGAGATTTGGATTAAATGGGGTGGAGTAACCCGTGGTGAATAGAGAATTAAGACAATCATTGCTTCAATTTGTTTTTAGGGAGCTCTTTGGTTCATTAAAAAGGCCCCTAGAGGGATCCCTCTAGGCTAGGCTCGAATTGGGTGAATTAGTACCGAAATCCCGCTTACTAATCTCTCCAACACCGAGTTGATTAAGCTTAAAAACCAAAGTGAATTTGTTAATTGTAAGGGGCTATTAATCCGACAGTCGGGATCCTGAATTGCCACTTAATTAATCCTAGGGTTCAATTAATTACTGGAATCCCACATAATAAATTAAAACACAAGGATAGAAGGCCAATGCCACTCATGCAACTTAACAAACTCAATAGCCAATTCACAAATGCAAATACTTGACAAAGTGGTCTACTAAATGAGAATCCTCAAATAGCACAAATATTAACTAAAACATTCATTCAAAATGATGAATCCATACATTGAAACAAAGTTTAAGTAAATGAAGAACAAATGTCAACCATACAAAAATGGAAACAAGCTACAAGTGTTTCAACCACTCTCTAACAAAAGATAATTCGTAGAAATCACATCCAAATGAAGAAACAAACCCTAGAATCTTAGAAACATGCTTAAACATGAGGAAGAGAGAGTGAGAGAACAAGAACTCCCCTAATGAAGCTCCAAGCTCAAGTCATTAGTCTCCATCACCAAGGATTTGTGCCCTCTAGCTGCTGCCTTCCATGGAGAAGTCACCACCAAGAGAAATGAGAGTCGGTGCCATGGAGATTTGGGGTGGAAAGGAGGTGGAAGATGAAGATGAGATGAGAGAATGAGAGAGCTAGGGTTTGGGTGTGTGTTTTGTGGACCAAATCTGACTTAGGGCTCCCAAATTTCGTGTCTAATACCCCCCCAAGTAGGTCAAGAAGTGGGTAAGTGAATTGGACCTGGTTTGGCCCAAAATGACAGCTTCAGTTTTGCAGAATCGGGGCCTCGCCGTGGGTCTCGCTGTGGGGTGCCACGGTGAAGGACAGAAGCAAAGAAAACTTTCGGATCCTCACTGTGGGGTGCCACGGCGAGGGACCTTTCTGTAATTTTGAAATTTTAGGGTCCTTTCTGTAATTTTCACAATTTGTCCAGAACTTGTATTTTGACCTTTTTTCTTGAAATTTCAGTTTCTAGCCCCATTTTTCTTGCTTCTTCTCATATTGGATCCTTCATATTTGGTCCTCAGATAGCCCTACAAGTAAAAATGCAACAAACAAGAATCAAAGAACCCTAAAAATCAATTAATGCTAATTGATATTCAATTATGGCAATTTAATCCTATTTTCATGATACTTTAACTAAAGGATCTATATTATTATTTAAACACTTATGGACCAATATTGCATTTCAATTATGTTAATTACCTCAATTTAAGCACACAAAAGCATACAAATCCAAGGATTTGTCAACTCCCCCACACTTAAACCTTTGTACTCCCGGACAAAGACAAATATAAAAGCTTAAGCACAAATGGTAAGTAAGGCATAAATGAGAACTTCAACATGCTAGATGAATATGAGCTAATGCAAATTGATAACCCCCTAACCAACAAGCAATGAGGAATGAAATGATGCTAAAGAGTTAACCATGGATGTAGTGAATGCAATGTGGATAAGCAAAGGAGAAGGTCACTCAAGGATAAGTGTTTAACTCTTCTCACCATATTGGGTTCATTTTCTACTCTCAAAATCCACCTTGGAGCACACTCTACCATAGTCTTGTAGGAACTCTAAGATCTCTACTTAAACATAAGAAGTGCAATGCATCAAAAGGGCATTTAGGGTTGTGATGATGGAGTAAGCCACATGACATGATGAAATGAATGAACATGATGTTGTGCGTAATTGAATGCCTAATTAATCTTAAAACACTTTTTGTAATCTTAAAACACTATTTTCTTTTTCTTTTTCACTATTTTTCTTCTTTTTGCATTTTTGTTTTTCTCTATACATGGCATGCTTATACACAACAAAGCTATGGCATTCTTCAAACAACACAAGCAATGATGCAACTTTTCATATATTGGCATGTCAAATGCAAAACATCAAGTGAAGGGCTCAAATGGGGGTGACAAAGGGAAGAAGTGTTTGTGATTTGTGTTTGGGATATAGGGTATGAAATGAATGCCTTTATCATGCTTCATTACACTAAATGCAACAAGTTTTGATCAAGAATGCAAACAAGTTCTAAAGAATGGCAACCAAGTGGATATCACACAAGAATGAACATATAGGCCCAAATAAACCTCACAACATGGCTAATTCTCCAAAACTCAAAAACATAGATAAACTACAAACAAGATTCAACCATAAAGCAACAATTCCAATCAACAAGGTTGCCAATCAAGAAGATTAATCAAAAGCATAAACACCATATCCAAAAGCATGAAGGAATTCCCATAATTGCCAAAACAATTCCAAAATCATGTCCGGTCCAAGGATCAACAAAAGTAAAAGTGAGGAAAAGTTCAATTTTTTCCAACTTTTTGAAGCTAAAAACATTAGCAAGAAGCAATGATTTTTAAACCACTTCACCCACTATGAACCACGTCCCTCCCCCACACTTAATTTCTACATTGTCCGTGATTATCCTAGTCGTATAGGCCTCAAAATTAACTAGATTACTCTCTATAGAATAGTGAGACAACCTAGGTCGAATTCCACACTTCCTTGGCTAAATATGTGATTGAAAATGTAAAGTGAACACAAATTAAAACCAAATTTCAATGAATTGAACTACCTAAAACTAACCTAATTATTTTTTTTAATTTTCTTTTCTATGAAAGAAGCAAGTGAGGACCGAAAATGTAAGTGATGAGATATGAAGAAAATGTGACAGTAAAGGTAATTTCCCCTGAGATTCTGCCTCTAAACCTTCATCGCCGATTATATTTGGAGCAGTGTGCAATTAATTTGAGAATCAACAATCTGAACAAGTAATATCTCAACTAGAAATATCTCAATCTCATTCATCCAATCTATGAAGTCCATACAACTAGATGAAGTTTCACAAATTGAACTACAAGTAATCAGTTCAGAAATCAACTCGGTCAAATCTCAAACACAATGCACATTATCCTCTACAACATGCAAGAAACATTCTAGATGCAACTAGATCAAGAATAAATCGACAATTAAGTAGAAAGGTGAGAGAACTCCCTAGCATAAAGATCAACGGCTCTGGCTTAAGCTTCCTCTAAAGAGAAATTGCAGGAATTAGCCAAGCATTCCTAGAAAATCAGCCATAAAACGATCTGTAATCGAAGAGAACATGGCTGAAGAATAAGAAGCTCAACTCGATGGAGACGGAACAGTAAAGACGATGAAGAACACTCAAGAATTTTGGAACGGCTCGGAGAAATTGAAGAGAGGAAGGAGAAGATGGGAACTAGAAAATAATGCCGACCTCTTCAATTTCGATCAAACGGATATATATACTCCCCTCTCTCAATGAACCTAGACCGAATTCCCTCCCCCTTCCTCCGTTCAATTCGTCCTTCAACCGTTCCCTCCACGTTGGCACTCAATAACCAATTCCCCCCAAATCCGGTGAGCCAAATCTGACGTGGAACCAATCTTGCTCTCTCACAATCTCCGCTTCGTTCGATCAGCTCCAGCCTTCATCTCCCTGTTTCACGTTGTCAAAGCCTCTTTAAATGCTTCAGGTGTGAACGGCTTTAAATCTGAACCCTTGCCTTCATTTGGGTAATTCCAATTTTGCCCCTATGAGTTGAAATAAGAAACAAGCAAATGAAGGACCAATTTGTAATTTCACTATTAATCATTAAAAAGCACATTTAAACCCAAATCGTCCTAATTAAGTGCTCACTCAAATTAATGATACTGTAATGCAATTTTCACAATTTAATCCACTAGTTTAAGCTCAAAATGCACACTTTAATCACTTTAATAAATGGATTATCAAATTCCTCCACACTTACTCTTTGCACTCCCGGGCAAAGTATCCATTATAGAGTTCCAAATGCAAAATCGAATAGAGAAAATAAGAATGATGCAAGTCCTTGACTCAAAGTATGCAAGCTTAGTGATTTTCAATCCTTCAAAACAATGTCACAAATAAAATTCACCATTGCAAATCAATAACCAATGTACCAAGCTTATCAAAGTTGAGTAATGCATAGAAAGCAACTAGGAAACTATTTCACTCTTCTTCCCTTCACTCTTAAGGGTTATTTCACTCCTCTCCACTAGTCCAATCCCTACCATAGGCTTGTAGTGCTACTAGAATCTCCACCACTTTTTATACATGGGGTTAGTGAATCAAGAGGACTTTATTATGGGTTGTAATGTTGGAGAGGTCTAGATGAAAATGGAAGGCATGTGTAGCACATAAACCAAACTCAATGTATGAAATTAGAGATTGTCCTTTATCAAGTCAAATGCCATGGCTTCCTCTAGGTTATTTGACAAACAAATCAAACATGAATTCCTCAATTCAAACAAGAGATATATTGGCCAGTTTTTTTTTCTTTTTCTTCTTTTCTTCTTTCTTTCCTTTCTTTTTTTTTCTTTTTTTCTTTTTCTTCTTTTTTTTTCATCATTTGGCTTTTCGCACATTTTTTTTCACTGTCCAATATCTCCCACATACAAACAGATCTTACAAATTTTGCACACATGCTCTTCACTCGTTGGTATACAATAAACGTCCATTACATTGAAATAGAAAGATATACAAACATATAAATAGCCATGCTTTATAATTTTCCACAATCAATTCTCATACATAAGTCTAGACTATGTGCTTATGTCAAGAAAAACGAAAATGATGGGTTCAAAGGGCTTAGCAAAGGATTATTTGAGTGACTTGTGTATGGGGTAAAAGGGTTTAGAAATAGAATGCCTCTATCATTTACACCATTCCTCATGTAATTATGTGGCCTCAACCAAGTAGCAAGACAAGTTCTAGAGGAAAATGAAACTAATGGAGAATGCTCACATCAATTTGAATGAGGTTGAAGCTCAAATTCTCATGAGAGGGCTTTGTGCTTTCTAGCTAACTCTCCTAAACTAAACAAGGTACATGATCATATTAATGCAAGAGATAATTCTATATGTGACACTAATTTTCCAGATATTAGACCATTTAGCTAGCATGGACTTTGAATAAGGCCTTGATTCAATCTTACCTAATCAAATTCAATTCTGTAATTGTCACTCCAATAATAGACCAGTGGTTATGCACAAGCAAGAGTAAGGTAATTTGAGAATCATGCAAAACCATGAAGTTCAATGCTCAATTTTCATCACCATTTAGCAAATTCCAGCAACTAATCCCACAATTCAGCCCAAATTACAGCAAAGAAGCAAGAGATTCAACCAGCGAAATCAAGCAAAAAAAATTCCAGAATCGCACCAATAAAACCTCACTACTACAAAACTCCCATTTTATGTCACCAATTAACGTCACTTATTTAAAAATGTGACATTGAAAATCAACAAAAAATAAACAACATCACACTTAAAATTAAGTGTGATGTTGAAACTTTTCCACGTCACACTAAAATTTTAGTGTGACGTTAAAAGTGTTTTTCAGAAAATGAAAAAAATCAAAAAATGGTTGGAGGGAAAATGAAAAAAAAAAGAAGAAGAATGGGGGGTTTTCCACGTCACACCACAATGTGGTGTGACGTGGAAAACTCATTTCCCGCCCCCCAATTTTCCCCTTCCCACCCCCTCCCCCCCACAAAAACAAAAAAAAACGCTCCTCACCCAAAGAAAAAACCCTCAGCTCTCAACCCCCCCAACAAGCTCACCACCCCGAGACCCCACCCCCAAACCCCACCCCCCACACACAGACACACACCCCCACCACCCCCCACGGCCCCCACCCCCACCCCCCCACACACACACACGGCCAAACCCCCCCCAAACAAGCTCACCACCCCGAGACTCCACCCCCCCACACACACGCACGCACGGCCAAACCCCCCCCAACAAGCTCACCACCCCCACCCCCCACTCCCACCCCCACCTCCCCACACACACGGCCAAAACCCCCCCCAAAAAACCCACGGCCACACCCCCACCCCACACGGCCCCACCCACCCCCCCACACACACCCACACACACGGGGATCCCACCCCCCACCCCCACACGGCCAAACCCCCCCCAAACCCACGGCCACACCCCCCCACACACCCACCCACCAACCCACGGCCACACAACCCCCCACACTATGAAGTCATTGAAAATTGGTACGTTCTTCTTGCTATTGCTATTTCGGTTTCTGTTATAGTTTAGAATCAAATCTTTATTTTTTCTGTAATTTGATATTGATAGGAGCTTAGAGGGAAGCTGTTATGTGGGCTATTTGTTGGTGGTGAAATGGTTCTTTGCTTTGCTCATAGGAATTGGTACGTTCTTCTTCTTTCTGCCTTGAGTTTCTTATCTTAACCTTGAAGTGTATATATATTCTGGTAGTTTCAATTTTATAAGCTCTAGTTCTGAATTGCCATGATTGAACTATTAATGGTTCATTTGGTATGTGGTTAGAAAAATCCTTTTCTTTTTTTAATTTGATTATCTTGCGTCTGCTGTGATTATTTTTCATTAGTTCTGTTTTTATAAATTATTATTATTCTAATGCAGATTTGATGGTATTTTTTTAATTCTAAAAAATCGTTTTTTGGAGGAGGAAAAAAAATGAGACATAGGCATAAAGCTTAGTGACGTTATGCCTTTCATGCATGCACCTTATATATCCTTAGCTTTCTCATATATGTTAAATTATTGTTGATTATGTGTATTTCATCAAATTTTAACAGGTACTGGAATAGCTGCTGTTTTCATCAATATATCTGTTGAAAACTTCGCTGGTTGGTAATTAAATATGCAATTCTATCTATCTGGTTCTTTTTTTTTTACTTGTTCAAAGTTTTTTTCAGCTCTGATTTCCTCCTATCGGGTTCAGCAATTTCAATTGCGCCTCCGTTCACAGCTTCACTTCATCAAGGTTCCTTCTTTTCCTTATTTATTCCTGATAATTAAATCTGCTGCCTTTTTTTTCTCAATTGTAAATTGCAAAAAATGCCATAGCATATTTAATGGTTTTGTAAGTCTTATAAATTGGTCTCCCATAGAATGTTTAATGTTCAATTGTAAATTGGTTTGCAAATGCTGTTACGTTGTAGTCACTGCAAATATTGCATACTTTCCAAAATGTTTTATAAGTCTTGTAAATTGGTTTGCTATTGGTTTTTGTTCTCAAATTGCTGAAGATTTATTTTGTCTAATTGATCTTGTTGCTACTAAAATCGTCGTGAATTTCGTTGCATTGTTGCTTGTTCCTTTGTTGCATTTTACATGCTGGTTTTGCTTCTATAAATCACTTCAAATAATTGGAGTGAAATTGGATTGTAAATGTAATTTTTGGATGTCACATTTACAAGAGGAGGCTTTGCCAAATTTTTTAAAAAATTTGCATGAAGTGAAGATTTGCATAGCATGCCCATTTCTTCCTAATAATGTAGTGAGATAAACTTGACTAGTTTGTTGGAGACGGTATAGGTTTAACAGAATGGATCGTAGTTGGATGCATGCATTGAGAACCACTAAAAAGTATCAGATGGGTGTGGAAGAATTTATTGAATTTGCCAAAAAAAACGTGTCCAGTAAGAATGGCATGTATCTTTGCCCTTGTGTGAAGTGTGCAAATGCTTATCGTAAAAGCATTGATGATATAAGGGATCACCTTCTTTGTGATGGGATTAATCTCCGTTATAAGAAGTGGCTTTGGCATGGGGAATTGGGAAGTACCGTACATGCGTGCCCGTCACAAAATGTACAAGAAGCGGTGGATGGTGTTTGTGATGATGGAATGGACGAGATGATTAATGACATTGGGGCGGAGTCATTTTCTGTGGTCCATGAGTTCGACAAGTTGAGGAGTGATGCAGAGACACCGTTGTTCCCGGGGTGTACTAAGTATACTCGGTTAACCGGCGTCCTAAAATTGTTGAAAATAAAGACAGAAAATGGGTGGGCAGACGCGGGATTCTCACAGATGCTTGAAGCTTTGAGTGATATGTTCCCGGCAGGCAATGTGCTTCCGAAGCGCATGTACGAGGCTAAAAAAGTTCTAAGCAAGATGGGCATGGAGTATAAGAAGATACACGCTCGCCCTAATGATTGCGTGTTATACAGGAAAGAGTATGAGGGCCTAAAAGAGTGTCCAAAATGTCATACTTCGAGGTACAAACCGAGGAAGGATGCCGTTGGTGATGATGATGGATCAAAGAAAGGGATACCTTTGAAGGTAATGTGGTACCTTCCAATTGTTCCACGGTTTAAACGCTTGTGTGCAAATGAGGCAGAAGCAAAGAAATTGAGATGGCATTGTGATGAGAGAATATCCGATGGAAGATATCTCCGGCATCCTGCTGATTCTCCTCAATGGAAGAAGATAGATTCCATGTTTCCTGAATTTGGTGGTGAGCCGAGGAACCTTTGTCTCGGACTGTGTACGGATGGTTTCAACCATTTCGGGAGTCTCAGTAGCACACATAGTGCTTGGCCAGTTTTGCTGGTCATTTACAACCTGCCGCCTTGGTTGTGCACGAAGCTCAAGTATGTGATGATGTCAATGATGATTTCAGGGCCGAAACAGCCTGGTAACGATATCGATGTCTACCTGGCACCTTTGATTGAGGACTTGAAGATGTTGTTGGAGGAAGGCGTAGATGTGTTTGATGCTTACAGGCAGGAGACATTCAAGTTGCGAGCTATGTTGTTTACCACAATAAATGACTTCCCTGCATATGGCAATCTTTCTGGTTACAGTGTGAAGGGTTTTATGGCATGCCCTATATGTGAGTCTGACACACACTGCCACTATCTCAAATACGGAAGAAAAACCGTCTACCTCGGTCACATGAGGTTTCTTGATCGGTTCCATCCTTACCGTAGACTAAAGAAGTGTTTTAATGGCTTATCTGAGTACCGATCTGCTCCAGCATTTTTTGATATTATGGTGCACTTGATTGTTCATTTGGTAAGGGAGATAAGGTTGTGTGGCCCTGTTTATCTAAGGTGGATGTACCCGTTTGAGCAATTCATGAAAGTCTTGAAAGGGTATTCTAAGAACCCACATCGACCTGAGGCATCAATTGTTGAAAGATACATAGTTGAGGAGGCAATGGATTTTTGCAAATCGTATCTAAAAGGGGTTGAGGAAAACCCACGACATGAAGATGGGATCGGTAAGGGGGTACGTGGCATCAAAGTGAAGACTATGCGCCGTGAAGAGGTGTTACAAGCACACCTATACATCTTGAATAATATGGAAGAAGTGCAGCCTTATTTGGATGAGCATAAGAGGATCCTGAAAGAAAAGAACTCGAAAAAGAGTGACATGCAGATTTCTAACGAGCATAACAGGACATTCATTAGGTGGTTCAAAGAGAAAGTTCAAAAGGAGACCGGTGGGCCGGATACAATAAGATGGTTAGCAGGAGGGCCTTGTTTTGAGGTTGTTACTTGGGGCTCTTTTGACATAAATGGCTATTGTTTCTACACTAAGGCTCAGGACAACAACAGCACCATGCAAAACAGTGGCGTGATGGTGGTAGCCGAAGCGATGCACTTCTCCAGTTCGAAAGATAAAAACCCACGATTGGCTTCCATGGCATATTATGGGGTAATTGAAGAAATTTGGGAAGTTAGTTACACCAAGTTCAAAATTCCAATCTTTAAATGCAAGTGGGTTAACAATAGTGCAGTTGGAGTTGATCCCCACACTGGTATGATCTCAATTGATATTCACAAGGTTGGATACAGAGATGAGCCTTTTATTTTAGCAAGTCACGCAAAACAGGTGTTCTATGTAACAGATCCCACAAATAAGCAATTGTCCATAGTGTTGCAAAGTAAAAAGCAAAAGGACCGCGCTCCCACTTTAGATCTAGATGAGATACCACCTTTGTGCACAGGACCACGTGAACCAAGTGAATTTGAATTGATAGATGTTGATGATGACCAATTTGCCTCTAGAAATGATCATTGTGAGGGGATATGGGATAACACATAAAGTGAGAACCTTTTTGAATTATCATGTATTAAGTACTGTTATTGTTTTTATTTTGTTTTTGTGAAAGTTGTTGCCTTATATTGACTCTTCACATCTTTGATTTGTTAACAGGTACATCATGGAGGATGATTCTAACAATCAGGGACAAAACAATCCCCCTCGAAGAAAGAAAAGAGGTCCGACGAAGCTCACTGACATTGTTGTCCGTCATGGGACAAATGTGCAGCCTATCCATGTGGAATTTGACGAGGACATGAATCCTATCGGGGAAATTGGCGCGAATTTCGTGAGCTACGTCGGTTTTGTGGCAAGGAATCGAGTAAGCATATTGGTTGACGATTGGAGGGAAGTCGAAAAAGACATTAAGGATCAATGTTGGTCAGATATCTTGGTATGTTTTATCATTATCTATCTGTTTGTTCCTAATATGCATGTATTTGTTTGTTTAGTTACTCAACTGATGTGTATTTTATTCTTATTCTTTGCAGCAAAATTTTGATGTCCCAAACACCGAACAGTTCAGGGATTTTTGGTTGAACGAAGCGGTCAAGATGTGGAAGAATTTCAAGACTACCCTGACCAAAGATTACATCCGGGGGAACAAGATGGATCAAGATCCCTGTCAGACCTACCCCTCTCTTGACCCAGAGACTTGGAAGACGTTTGTTAAGAAACGATTAGATAAAAAGTTTCAGGTTTGTATAGATCTTTTACTTTGCTTCAAAACTGATGAATTTTAACATATTATATTAGTTAACTAACTTAGTTTAGTTTTCACAGGAGAAAAGCCAAAAACAAAAGGAGCATCAAGAAAAGAATATCTACAAGCACACAATGTCTCGGGGGGGTTACAAGTGGGTCGAGAAAAAGTTGACCGAGAAATATTTTGCGGAAATGGAGGAAGCGACACGGTCCGATCCTACCATTGTTATAGAGCCTCCGCCGTCCTTCTCACGTCATACGAAATGGTCTGAGGGAAGGAAGAATAAAGAAGGAACATTTATCAATCCGGAGGCTGAAGCAGTTGCAAATAGGATTGTAAGTATTTTACTTGGTTGTTCATTCATTTAACTTGTGGTTTTATAACAAATTACCACTTATGATTTTTCGGTCATTGTAGGTCGAACTTGAGCAGCTGGCTACCCAAGGGTCCTTCACACCTTCTGGGAGGATGGACATCCTGGCCACGGCAATTGGGAAGCCCGATCGCCCCGGCCGAGTACTCGGGGAGCCCAGGACTGTAGGGTTTGCCAAGTATTTTGGCCGCAGATCCAACTACAACCGTAGAGAATCCACTGAGGAGATTGTGGCTAAGGCTCGGGCGGAGATGGAGGCCCAATTGGAGGAGCGGTTTGCTTTATCCCAACGGCAGATGGCAGCACAATTCGAAAGTCAGGTGGCTGCGCAGGTCCAGGAAGCTCTTTCGGGTTATATGGGGGAGCAGATCCGTGCGCAGATTGAGGCACAGGTTAGAGCGTCTACTATACAGCTTGGAATCTCATCAAATTCTTCTCAACAAAGACAGCAGGTTTGAGCATCTTTTATATATTTTAATTACCGACTTCCGAGTTTGTCAATTAGAAAATTACACTTTCTCTGTATAATATCATCTCCTGTAGGAGTCCTCCGCTACCGGAGGTCCAAGCGGCAAAGACAGCTGCAATCACACTGTGCTGTTAGGATCAATTCGTGAGGACCAATCAAATCCCACACCAGACAATGACCCTGAAGTTGGAGAGGAGTGTTATCTCCATCTCGATGTCCCTCGCCTGCGCGCGGTCGCAAAAGCTCTCCAGTTCCCGAACGCCTCCTTCATACATAATAAGCGTATTCCGGAGGACCAAGTGAAGGTGTCTGTTACAAATGTTCGAAAGAATGAGAGGGGTTCAGCTATACCTGTTCATGATAGCGAAGTAACCAGACTAGGCGATGCTATGGGGGCATTCATCTTGTGGCCAAGACGACTTGTACACAAGACTCAACAAAAGGCGCCGGTTGATGTGGTATGTACACTTAATTTTTGAGATTTCTTGTTTTAATATATTACAGCATGTAAGAATATATAACACTGATTTTTTCATCACCTACAGGTCTTTCCAGATCAATATCCTTCTCTCCAACTCCTGCGGGAGATGCAACCAAGTTTGCAATCCACATCCATTAAGATGCCTCCAGGAGTAGTCAGTCCAGATCGTACATATGAATTTGCGATTGATGGTGACAGAGATATCGTGGAGTTTTTGACAATGGACTGTATTGACCTCGCCTGGCTCGAATTAGCAACTATGTAAATTACTATTACTTTTTATGTCTCTGCAATATTTGTACTTCTATCCTTTTATAATTTCAATTATTTTACGATAGGTACTTCCACGACCTATGCATCCAATTAAGCACAGAACAATACAGATTCCTTAGTCCATTGGCCTTGGCGAGGAGAGATGATTTCAACAACAAGGCGGACCAGCTGAGATATGAGGATGAGATGCGAGCTTATGTCATACATCAAATGTCAGCGAATCGGGGATCTGTCTATTTTGCGCCTATTCTTCAAGAGTAAGTGTGATTATTACTTTTTGCCAAATTTTTATCATTTGCACATTTACAAATGTTTTGTTGTTTCCGTGTGGCCTTAATAGTTTTAATGTCTTTCAGTAAGCACTGGTCATTAGCTGTCATTTGCCCCAGACAACATCGTTTGGTTTGGTTTGACTCCTTGAGGCATAATATAACCTCCTATTATAAAACTCTTTTATCGAAGTAAGTAGTTTTAATGACTTTTTACTTTGGGTTAAATAAATTATTTTCATGTATATGTGCTAATTTTGGTTCCATTTCAGGGGCATTCAGCAATGGCATTTTATGGAAGATACCGATGAAATGAATAATCCCATCACGGTGCAAAGACCTAAAGTAAGTATTTTGATTTAAATTCCTTCAATGTTAGTCAATTGAGATATTATTGAGATATTATTTACTTTGTTATTAATTTATATTATTTCCTTTGATTTATAAAGTGCCCCAAGCAACCGACGAATAAGGAGTGTGGGTATTATGTCATGAAGTATATGTGTGACATTATTGAGAGTGACCGTAGCGGATCCTTCCCACAGGTATAAATTCTTATATATAGCTTATTATATGATTCATACAATTTTATTTAACTTTGTATTGATCATAGTATCCATTATTGTTGCAGTTTTATGACCGAATCGATGAATTTACAGTCGAAGACATCGATGCGATTCGTGAACGTATTGCTCAATTTTTCCTTTTATTTTTGATTATGTAACAATCTGAATCAAAATTATTTGCTGGTGATCTTTCCTTTCATTCGATTCGACTTATTTTCTTTGGTCTGGCCTATGTTGGTGATTGTATAGTAGTGATAGCATTTTATTGTTATGCTCTGTACATTGCTTGGAACTTGAATTTTGTGTATGTATTATCTGACCTGCATTTAGACATTTGCAATGTATATCAACGGGGAATAGAAAAATTAAAAATGCTTTTTTTTTAAAAAAAAAAAAGAAACAACGTCACACAGAATATTTGTGTGACGTGGTTTCCTGGAAACCACGTCACACAGAATATTATTTGTCACGTCACAAAAATAATCTGTGTGACGTGGTTTACAGGAAACCACGTCACACAAATATTCTGTGTGACGTGGTTTCCTCCGAGAAACTTACAACATCACACCTAATATTATGTGTGACGTGGTTTCTCTGACTTTCTACGTCACTTATTTATGTGACGTTAAAAGTCCATTTTCCATGTCACTTGTTTCAATGTCCCCTGAAAAAGTGACGTGGAAACCCCCAAAATTTGTGACGTTAAAAATACTTTTTGTAGTAGTGCCTCCCCCACAATTGAACATTGCATTGACCTTAATGCCACTAGGAAATAGCATGCACAAAGGAAAAACACATGTTTTACAGCAAGTGTAGAAAAATTCTAAGTGTTGAAATTGTGTGCAAAGTGTCCAGCCAGCTAGGTAAAACAATAATCAAATGCAAGGTGTTCATCCAACCACTTTATTCAAAACAACAAATGCAAACAAACTAACTACAGCCCTACTGAAATTTGTTTTTCTTCCCCCACACTTACATTACAGCATGCATTTCAACAATTGGATAAACCAAACAGCAAGTTGAAACACAAGATAAGTGAAGAAGGGAAGAGAAACAACCTGATTTTTATGGAGGCCTATGGCTTGAGTAGTAGAGGCGAAGGCGGTTGCTCCTAGTGTGATAAAGCTTTCCAAAACCATCCTTCAACTCATAAGTCCTTTTATCACTTTTTCCCACCACTTCAAAAGGTCCAATCCAAGTGTCCTTGAATTCTTCATGTTGTGAGGAATAGTGAGGAACAAATGCCATGACACGTTTACCTATTTCAATTGGAGACCTTTGTGCTTGTAGGTCCTCCTTGCTTGGATCAAGAGATATAGCATGTAATGGTAGTAGATGAGGTGAAAGTCCTTCACTCTTGATCCTTCCCTTCTTTGTGTCATCATAAGAGCTCCTTTCCTTAGGTGATGGAGGTTGAGGCATTTGACACATCACCTTAACCATATCGGCATGGTCCTTCATGGTAAGAGGAACATTGAAAACCCTTTTTGTAGGAGTCTTTGTAGCTCCACTTAACCCTGCACTTTCATTACAACAAACACCTCTCTCAAGTATATTCAGGTTAGTGGAAGACTCACCAATCATAGCATCTTTAGAAACAAGAGCACATGGAGTGGAAAGAGTGTAATCCAATAAACTAGCACTAGAACACATCATGTCACTACCATGTAAGGGGGAAATAGAAGAATGGGGTGGAGAAGGGGTAGAATGAATCAAGCATGCATCAACATGTTTCTTATGACCACTAGAAGTTAAACAAGCTCAACACTATCAATATCATGCAACTCATCAATGAAATGTACATCAAGCAAGGAATAATCTTCATGCGGATGCTTCATTGTCTCATACATGTTAAAATGCACAAATTGGTCACCAACAGACATTGTTATAGACCCTTCTTTCATTTTAATTTCAGTATTTGCAGTTCGCATGAAAGGTCTTCCCAAAATCAAGGCACCTTCACTCATACTCTCCTTAGACATATCTAAGACATAAAAGTCTGCAGGGATTAGCAAATCATTGACCTTAACTAAGACATCCTCAAGCACCCCATATGGATACCTCACTGTTTGGTCGGCTAATTGCAAGATCACACTAGTGGGCTTAAGTAATGTAGTGCCTAAAGACTCAGACAGATTTAGGCATCATGTTTATCACTGCCCTAAGGTCAAGCAAACCCCTTGGAATGGTGTATTTCCCTATTGTGCAAGGTATAGTGAAACTCCCCGGATCTTGACACTTAACCGGTAATTGGGGCTTAAAAATTGCACTCACATTAGAGGGAACTTGTACCATCTCATTAGGCTTGAATTTCTTCTTATACTTGCAAAGGTCTCTCAAGATTTTAGCATACTTGGGTTGTTTGACAAGTTCAAACAATGGAATGTTAACCTCAATTTTGCTAAACAAATCATACAACTCATGATCATGATTTTCAGTTTTCTTACTCATGCCTTGCAAATATGAATGAGGAAAAGGAAGGTCTTTGATACTTACCTCCTTACCTTTAGTGCAAGAGGCTCCATGTTGATCACTTTGCTTGTTTTGAGCTGATTTGGAAACTTTTTCTTGATATCCAGCAAGCTGTCCAGCATCTTCATCAACATTTACAGCAAGTTCATATGCTTGTTTTAGCAATATTGTCTCATTCATGCTCTCGGATTGGTGCTCAAATGCACTTCCAGCTTGATTCTCAACATGATTTTCAGCAATTTCAGCAAATTCCTCATCATTTCCATCCATAAATCCCACTTTCTTGCCACATTTCAAAGTAATAGCATTGAGGCCTCTGGGATTCAAAACAGTATTGGATGGTAGAACACCCTTTTTAGCTTCTTTCTCACTCTGTGTTAGCTAGTTGAGATACAATAGTAGTGAGGTTATCATGCTTGACCTCCATTTGCTCAATCTTCTCACAAAGATTTCCCATCATCTTCAATAAAGCCTCATTGTTGCTTGAGTCTTGATTAGGAACCGGTACTCTTGAAGGCTCTTGAGAAGGTTGGTGGTTTTGATTTAAGTTAGAAGAACCACCATTGTTGCCTTGAAACCGGTTAGGATAGTTGTTGTTGCCTCCTCCCCCCCACTTGAAATTTGGATGGTCCTTCCATCCTTCATTGTAAGTATTAGAGAAAGGATCTCTCTTGGGAAATTGGTTTGGCTTTTGTTGATAGAATGCAGCTACTTCCTCATATCTTGAGGGACAATTGGAGGAAATATGCATTGGGGAGGCACAAAAATTGCAACTAGAGGGCACCAAAGCTTTGGATATCTCCATAGCATTGCAAGGTTGAGGAGATTTGCCAATCTCCAATCGATCAAGCCTATCATTTAATTTGTGCAGCAAGTTATAGATTTGATCTTGGCCGGAACGAATACCAACTTCATTGAGGCTTGAAGAATCTCTAGTATAAAATTGTTGGTTATTGTTGGCCATAGTCTCAAGCAACTTCCAACCTTGATTCGGAGTAAGAGAAAAGATAGAACCATTTGCCGCCGCATCCATACTCAACTTCAAAGAAGGAATCAAGCCATCATAGAAGTATTGGACCAAACTTGTCCGGCTACAATTGTGATTGGGACAACTATTCACAAGGGTGTTGAATCTTGTCCAATACTCATAAAGAGTCTCTTGATTTTGTTGAAAGACACCCGAAATAGCTTTTCTCAACTTTGAAACCTTAGAAGCCGGAAAATAATGGTCCAAGAAAGCTTTCTTCAATTCAGCCCAAGTGAGAGTGGCATAGTGGGTAGGAAGATTCAAAAGCCACTCCTTAGCACCACCCTCCAAAGAGAAGTGGAACACTCTCAATAGCACTTCATCTAATTGAGCTTCTGGAGGCTTCATAGAGGAACATGTAGAATAGAGAGCCTCCAAATGCTTGTGAACATCATCACCTGTAAAACCAGAAAATTTTGGTAAATGACTCAACAAAGCACCTTTAAGTTCAAAATTTGCAGCAGTAGCACAAAATCCCCTAGGAGCAAAAGTAGCAAAGTCATTATTAATTTCTTGCATGGTCCTAGTATCATCATCATTAGGCAAATCCCTATGGAACACTTCAGGAATCTCCTCTCCATGATTCCTAATCACCTCTTCAGCCATGATCAAATGATTATCAAGCAAAGCACAAGTAGTAATGGAAGATGTAGAAAATGAGGAAATATGTGGTGCAAGAGCAACTTTATTCTTTTTCTGTACAAGTCGACGTCTACAAAATGTCCTTTCAATTTCGGGATCAAAAGGATACAAAGAAGAATCTCTAAACATGCACCAATATGCCAAACATCAATGAACCAGCAAGCATGCACAAAGCAATGAGATTTGATGCAAGTCAGATTCAAAATGCACAAGTGCAAGAAGTGACAACTTAGGTTGTTCACAGCAAGAACTAGAAAATAGCCAATCTTGACAACTTCTATAGCAAGTCAAAAATGGCTAGTCAGATTCAAACAGTGTGTAACAGAACCAGATTGCAAAAGAATTTTTTAGTAAGAACAGGCAAAAAAACCAGCAGAAATCAATGGGCAATGGCAGAGTGTTCAACAAAACCAGATTTGTTTAAGGTGCAAAAGGCAGAGAACATCAATTATTTGATTTTTATCAACCAAGTGAAATGATTTCAAAATCAATGTGCCAAATCCCTTAAAAAGCAGATTTCCAATTAGGATAGAAACTCAACCAGATTGAGAAACCGATTCAGAAAATCATAATAGAGTGAAATCTGTATCAAAACTGAATGGCACTATGACAGCAGCAAAAACCAGATACAGTAAAACCAAGCAGAAATGCCAGATCACAAAATTTCAGATTGCACAAGAAATAGCAAAACAGATCTTGGACAATGTAGCATTTAAATCTGATTAGGAAGGACAAAAATCATGCAACAATAGCCCACCAGGAGAGACAGTAATTTTGTCAAATGCAATGACAGTGTCAAAGTGCAATCAACAAATATTGTTCTCACAGCAACTTTCAAATCACAGCACTCAGATATGAAACAAGAAAGAATCAGTCCAAATATAATCCAAGAAACGCAAGTCCGGACTCACAGGCACAAGAGCAACAATTGAGCATCAAGGTTGTTTACAGCAATTATTGATTACTGAGAGAATACAAGTAAACCAATAATTGACAACCAAAACTCCCTAAATAGAATTTTTAATGAGTATAGCACTAAAAGACAGATCACTTCAGCAGAACAGATTCAGAAAACCAGATTTGAAGTGCCAACAAGAGTGTGACAGTTCCAACTTCACAGGATTTCGAGCAAAACAATTCCTCAACTGAATATTATTAATGATATCAACAACGCTCAGCCATAAATCAAATGTTTCAAGAGTAGCACAACAATTTCTCAATAGCAAGAATTACTACAAACTTGAATCTGGTTGAAATTGCAAAAGTCAGATACAAATAACACGTGAGAGACAATTTCACAACAAATAGCACAATTTAGAGCAAGACTTTCAGTGTGCACAGCGACCTAGAACTCAGAATGTTATGCAGGTAAAATTTGAAAACAAACTGGACACAACTCACAGCAAAATAGTCTAGAATTAACAGCCTTCACAATATCATATTACAAGAAGAATGAGCTCGAATTTTTTTAGAAAGATACAAGAAGGAAGTTGCAAGCAAAGCATTCAAGAAACTTGATCTCAGAATCAGTCACCTTATGCAAAACATAATCAGTAACTTCCAATGCTCAGTTTGAATTTTTTTTTTCAAAGGTTCCAGAATTTGCAGCAGGAACAAGGCACAACTATCAGACAAAATGCTGATGAATCACAGTAAGATTACAGCAATGACATATACTCAAATGTCCTCAAAAATTCCAGAAATGCAGCTTTGGTATTCATGCAATTAAAAAGCACATTTATCTTCAAAACATGCGTACAATTTCAAATTGCGATCAAATCAGTCCAATGTCAGAAAATTAAAACTGTAGCAGGATAACCAGAACTGGAGCAAAATCATATCACAGTGCACATGCGTGACATACTCTGAATACAAAAATGCAGCAAAACAGAATTTCCAGCAAATACTCAAAGTAGAGCAATTCTCAGGTTTAAATCTGTCACAAGGTTACAATTCAACACCAAGAACAGAGTCAGCACAGTGGAATGGTGATGAATTAAATCCAAGTAAAACAGATTAAAAATGGCAGTGACAAGTCTCAGCAATCTCACAACTTAAAACCTCACAAAACAATCACACATAAACCAAGAAAACGGCACCGGCGCCACTTGATTATCCTAGTTGTATAGGCCTCAAAATTAACTAGATTACTCTCTATAGAATAGTGAGACAACCTAGGTTGAATTCCACACTTCCTTGGCTAAATATGTGATTGAAAATGTAAAGTGAACACAAATTAAAACCAAATTTCAGTGAATTGAACTACCTAAACCTAACCTAATTATTTTTTTTTAAATTTTCTTTTCTGTGAAAGAAGCAAGTGAGGACTGAAAATGTAAGTGATGAGATATGGAGAAAATGTGACAGTAAAGGTAATTTCCCCTGAGATTCTGCCTCTAAACCTTCATCGCCGATTATATTTGGAGCAGTGTGCAATTAATTTGAGAATCAACAATCTGAACAAGTAATATCTCAACTAGAAATATCTCAATCTCATTCATCCAATCTATGAAGTCCATACAACTAGATGAAGTTTCACAAATTGAACTACAAGTAATCAGTTCAGAAATCAACTCGGTCAAATCTCAAACACAATGCACATTATCCTCTACAACATGCAAGAAAAATTCTAGATGCAACTAGATCAAGAATAAATCGAGAATTAAGTAGAAAGGTGAGAGAACTCCCTAGCATAAAGATCAACGGCTCTGGCTTAAGCTTCCTCTCAAGAGAAATTGCAGGAATTAGCCAAGCATTCCTAAAAAATTAGCCGTAAAACGATCTGTAATCGAAGAGAACATGGCTGAAGAATAAGAAGCTCAACTCGATGGAGACGGAACAGTGAAGACGATGAAGAACACTCAAGAATTTTGGAACGGCTCGGAGAAATTGAAGAGAGGAAGGAGAAGATGGGAACTAGAAAATAATGCCGACCTCTTCAATTTCGATCAAACGGATATATATACTCCCCTCTCTCAATGAACCTAGACCGAATTCCCTCCCCCTTCCTCCGTTCAATTCGTCCTTCAACCGTTCCCTCCACGCTGGCACTCAATAACCAATTCCCCCCAAATCCGGTGAGCCAAATCTGACGTGGAACCAATCTTGCTCTCTCATAATCTCTGCTTCGTTCGATCAGCTCCAGCCCTCATCTCCCTGTTTCACGTTGTCAAAGCCTCTCCAAATGCTTCAGGTGTGAACGGCTTCAAATCTGAACCCTTGCCTTCATTTGGGTAATTCCAATTTTGTCCCTATGAGAAGAAATAAGAAACAAGCAAATGAAGGACCAATTTGTAATTTCACTATTAATCATTAAAAAGCACATTTAAACCCAAATCGTCCTAATTAAGTGCTCACTCAAATTAATGATACTATAATGCAATTTTCACAATTTAATCCACTAGTTTAAGCTCAAAATGCACACTTTAATCACTTTAATAAATGGATTATCAGTCCGCAATGTAGCAAAATATGGAAATACCAATTCAAAGCATGTTGAAATCAAGTGTGATCTTGGTGTGAGCAAGAAGCCTTTATTTGTAATCCTAGGAATTGAAAGAAAAACAACTACTATTTTTACTACTGGCATGTGTCCCTCCCCCACACTTATCTTCCTTATACAACAATTAAGCCAAAATATGCATGAAGATTAGGAAGAAAATAAGTGAGGAAAGAGACAACCTTTGTTATGGCCTCCTCAGAAACTTGAAGGAGAAGTTCTCGTCCAAGATGAGAAGCATGCATTTCCTCAATGTGGCTCTTTCTCCTATATTAGACTTCCTTGGAAGTGGGGGTTCCTAAAAAAGAAACACCGTACCAGCAGCAGTATCTAGTCCAAAAGGGAATACATGGAGAGATCTAAAACAAAATATATGCATTTTTGAAGCAAGATTCTCCAAGTAAACATCACAACCAAGTAAGTCAATGGGGTTCCCATCAGTAGGAACAAAGCATGTAGCCACATTGTCATCACCCTCGACATCGGGTGTTTCAAAACAATCAATTTCATATTTACCAATGTCGGGTGGCAAGTCACAAGATAAAAGTAGATGGAAAGATTCATTCTTGTTTACAATTTTATCAATCGAAGCACTTGAATCTTTCTTATTAAACTACCAAAAGCAAGAAGAGAATTGGGATCAAGAGATGAACAATTTTCATGGTTATAATCAAGTGTAGCATGTTCATTAGTGCTATCAATCAAACTAGATGAAGAAGTAACATCATGTGATGTGGAAAGCCAATCATTAATTTCTATGAAAATGGCACAAGGCCCATCACCTTCACATGTGTAAATAAAATAGGGATGTGGGGAGGAGGGGGAATGAATTCTTCATCATGTTGAATAGATTCTAAGAAACTCAAATCATGCTTATCAACACTTGAAAAAGGGAGTGATTGTTCACACTTCTCCACATTTTGAACATCCAAGCTCAATGCATCACTTTTCACAATCTCATTTCTAGCACTAGTAGATGCATCATGCACTTCACCTAAGTTCTTTTTATGTAATGCAACAAATTTGTCATACTTAAGATCAATGCAATCCATGCACATGTTGTCATCACCATAAGAACAAGGTAAAGGATCATTCAAACCATGATCATCATCACAACTAGCACCTAGAGAGATATCATTGTCACCACACTCATGAGTAATACAAGCAAGATCATCAACTACACAACTACCATGTGAAAGTCCATAATGAGCATTTTCAATATCAGGCATTTGAGGGGATTCAACAACAATTTCTTCATCCACCTCATCATCACTCACATCAACAATCACAGTAGTATAATGAGAGTTATCCTCTTCAAGAAGAGGAGGAATATTACCAAATTGTAAAGGCGACTCCTCCGGTGGTCGAAAAGATGCTTGCTCCTTCTTGATGGCTTGTGTGGGAATAGACATTGGGATTTGGAGATTATCCACTTGAGATGTGGCATTTGGCTCTTGTTCTTCAATCTCCTTATCATGGTTGAAGTCATAAGGCCATGGTGCTCCTTCTTCTCCATTAGTTTTCTTCCATAAAACATGTTGCACAAACTCCCTAATGAATTCTTCTATTGCCTCAAGCCGCACTTCCATCTCCTTTGAAAGTTTATTGACCTCCTTTAACATGACAACTCATATTGTTGAACTTTTAGCTCATCGTACATCCTCCTTAAAGATAGGGTTTGGTCATCCATGTTTGGGAAGGTGAGGAAGGCATCAAGTCCATTGTTGGGGGTATGGAGGGTGGAGGTGGATGTTTGTGGTGAGGAGGAAATGGTGGGTTGTATGGATTTCTATGTGAAATAGGGAAGGGGGTGGGGTGAATTTGTGGACAAGATGGTTCCAAGTGTGTTTGGAAGTGGTTGGGCAGTTGAGATCCAAAGACATTGTTGTGGCTTTGCAAATTCGCTCTCATGGAATGCAACTCTTGTAGACTGAAATCAACTTGGGAGTGTGTTAGAGTATAAGGCGCCTCATTTCTCCAAGTATGTGGAAGGCTTGGTGTTTCATTCCTTGAAAAAGAATGCATAGGAGGATCAGTGTAGAACAAAATCTCATAGTTAATGTTAAACTGAGACATGAAAATTGCAATCAAGAAAATCCCAATATACAAAATGCAATGCTAGACAAATATGCCTAAACCTAAAATAAAAGAAAAAGATGCAAAGATCATGGTATGTACAAACTAAAAGAAAACCTAAAATGCAACGAAACTAAATGCAATCTAAGAAAATGGACCCATCCAAAACAAGTTTGACAACCGGCTACTAGGGAACCAATTACTTGGCTCCCCGGCAACGACGCCACTTGAAGAGCACCGAAATGGAAAGAAATTGGTGTAGTGACGCCTCGGATCTGCTCTCCAAGAATTTAAGACCCAAGGGGTAGTGGAAGTTATCCTCGGGTATCGGTCTCAAGGAGCCTTCGTGTAAATGACTACCTAATAGCTAAATGCAAAACTAATTGGACGAGAAAACATTTTGTATTTGATTTTTGAGATGTAAAAGAAAAGTTTGTATGAAAAGTGTTGTATGTTCAAGAAAGAATTGAGATTGGATTTAACGGGAGATTTGGATTAAATGGGGTGGAGTAACCCTTAGTGAATAGAGATTTAAGACAATTATTGCTTCAATTTGTTTTTAGGGAGCTCTTTGGTTCATTAAAAGGGCCCCTAGAGGGATCCCTCTAGGCTAGGCTCGAATTGGGTGAATTAGTACCGAAATCCCACTTACTAATCTCTCCAACACCGAGTTGATTAAGCTTAAAAACCAAAGTGAATTTGTTAATTATAAGGGGCTATTAATCCGACAACCGGGATCACAAATTAGGGGTGTCCAAAACCGGGACCGGGACCGAGAACCCCTATTCCCGGTTCCCGGTCCCGGAAAGTGGCCGGGACTGGATATCAGTCCCGGTCCCGGAAATTCCCGGTCCCGGTGGGGCCGGGACCGGAACCGGGAATTTTCGGGAATTCCCGGTATAGTATGTATCACATTTAAAAAAAATTTGGCCTCTTTCCATCAACCTAATAAAAATTTGGCCTCTCCTTTGATTCAATTATTCTTCTACCCCATATAGCAAACTGCTGCCAGACAAGTTATTGGAAGGACATGTGCTGTGTGCAGGGAGATCTCCTCCCATAGGATAGATATACAAATCTTTTTGTATTATAGATTTAAGCTTTGGCTTGCCTACTGTTAGGAAAAAAAAAGTTATTGCTTCTCCTTTTGCTATGTATCACGTAAACAAATTAATAATTAATAAATGAATAAGGAACTAGTAGTAGATTTTTTTTTGATACAGAAGGAACTAATAATATATGCCAAATGCCAATATCCAAAAACCATTAGAAATAAAACCAAGAAAGTGCATCAAAGGCAGGAAAACAGTAGAAAAAAAATAATGCAAACCATACACCTATTTTTTCAGTCTGAAAAAAATCATACACTTATTTTTGGCTCACTGATTTTATAAAAAAAATAATACAATACCGGGACCGGGATCCCGGCACCTTGCCCGGATCCCGGTCCCGGGATTTTTTTCCCGGATATCCCGGTCCGAACTTGCCGGGACCGGGACGGGATCACCGGGACCGGGACTATATGGACACCCCTATCCCGAATTGCCACTTAATTAATCATAGGGTTCAATTAATTACTGGAATCCCACATAATAAATTAAAACACAAGGATAGAAGGCCAATGCCACTCATGCAACTTAACAAACTCAATAGCCAATTCACAAATGCAAATACTTGACAAAGTGGTCTACTAAATGAGAATCCTCAAATAGCACAAATATTAACTAAAACATTCATTCAAAATGATGAATCCATACATTCAAACAAAGTTTAAGTAAATGAAGAACAAATGTCAAGCATACACAAATGGAAACAAGCTACAAGTGTTTCAACCACTCTCTAACAAAAGATAATTCATAGAAATCACATCCAAATGAAGACACAAGCCCTAGAATCCTAGAAACATGCTTAAACATGAGGAAGAGAGAGTAGGAGAACAAGTGCTCCCCTAATGAAGCTCCAAGCTCAAGTCATTAGTGTCCATCACCAAGGATTTGTGCCCTTTAGCTGCTGCCTTCCATGGAGAAGTCACCAACAAGAGAAATGAGAGTCGGTGCCATGGAGATTTGGGGTGGAAAGGAGGTGGAAGATGAAGATGAGATGAGAGAATGAGAGAACTAGGGTTTGGGTGTGTGTTTTGTGGACCAAATCTGACCTAGGGCTCCCAAATTTTGTGTCTAATACCCCCCATGTCAGGTCAAGAAGTGGGTAACTGAATTGGACCCGGTTTGGCCCAAAATGACAGCTTCAGTTTTGCAGAATCGGGGCCTCGCCGTAGGCCTCACTATGGGATGCCACGGCGAAGGACAGAAGCAAAGAAAACTTTCGGATCCTCGCTGTGGGGTGCCACGGCGAGGGACCTTTCTGTAATTTTGAAATTTCAGGGTCCTTTCTGTAATTTTCACAATTTATCCAGAACTTGTATTTTGACCTTTTTTCTTGAAATTTCAGTTTCTAGCCCCATTTTTCTTGCTTCTTCTCATATTGGATCCTTCATATTTGGTCCTTAGATAGCCCTACAAGTAAAAATGCAACAAACAAGAATCAAACAGCCCTAACAATCAATTAATGCTAATTGATCTTCAATTATGGCAATTTAATCCTATTTTCATGATACTTTAACTTAAGAATCTATATTATTATTTAAACACTTATGGACCAATATTGCATTTCAATTATGTTAATTACCTCAATTTAAGCATACAAATCCAAGGATTTGTCATCAATGCATGTAGTATTTGATGAAACTCCTCGAGAAAAGCAACATTGTGTTGATGAGGATGAAGATTTTTCAAAGTTTTTAGGACATCCACTATCGATAGCACCAAAGCCATCGATAGTAAATGCTGAAGGTAATCAAGATTCTTCCAAATTTTTAAAACAGTCCCTATCGATAGGCCCAAAGCCATTGATAGTAAATTCTGAAGAAAATGCTGAAGATGATCAAGATGAAGCTAATGAGCCTCAATCTTCCATAAGACATCTTAAGCATCATCCTCCTGAACAAATAATTGGAGAAATGTCAAAGGGTGTTAGAACCAGAAGGCAACTACAAAATGAAATAGAATTTTCTGCCTTTATTTCTGAAATTGAGCCAACCTGTGTTGATGAAGCTCTTGTTGACTGTGACTGGATAGTTGCAATGCAGGAAGAACTTAATCAATTTAAAAGAAATCAAGTTTGGGATTTAGTGCCTAGACCAAGAAATCATCCTATTATTGGTACTAAATGGGTTTTCAAAAACAAACTTGATGAATCTAGTCAAATTATTAAAAATAAAGCCAGATTAGTTGCCAAAGGATATTACCAAGAAGAATGCATTGATTATGAAGAAACCTATGCTCCAGTTGCAAGAATTGAAGCAATATGGATTCTTCTAGCTTTTGCATCCATAAAAAATATTAAACTTTATCAAATGGATGTTAAGAGTGCCTTTCTTAATGGCTATATCAAAGAAAAGGTATATGTTGAACAACCTCCTAGTTTTGAAGAAAACTCTAAGCCTGACCATGTTTACAAACTTAAAAAGGCTCTTTATGGTCTTAAACAGGCGCCTAGAGCTTGGTATGAAAGGCTTGGTACATTTCTACTTGAAAAAGGCTTTTCTAGAGGAAAATTAGATACTACTTTATTTATCATGCATAAAGATAAGCATATGCTCATAGTTCAAATTTATGTTGATGACATTATCTTTGGTGCTACTAATGAAAAGCTCTGTGAAGAGTTTGCTAAGATGATGCAGGGTGAATTTGAAATGTCAATGATGGGAGATTTAACATTCTTCCTAGGCCTGCATATAAAGAAAAAGAAGGATGGCATTTTCATCTCCCAAACCAAGTATTGTAAGGAGATCCTCAATAAGTTTGGGATGGAACAATCTAAAGATGAGGACACTCCCATAAGTACCTCTGCCAGTTTAGATGCAGATGTCAAAGGCAAAGTAGTTAGTCAATCTCATTATAGAGGGATTATAGGATCCTTACTTTATCTAACTGCTAGTAGGCCTGATATTCAATTTAGTGTAGGAATGTGTGCTAGATATCAAGCAAATCCTAAAGAATCTCACTTAACAAATGTAAAAAGGATTTTGCGATATTTACAAGGAACTCAAGAGCTTGGGCTGTGGTATCCCAAGGGAACTCAAGAGTACCTTCTTGCTTATACTGACTCTGACCATGCAGGTTATAAGACAGACAGGAAGAGTACAAGTGGTCAATGTCAATTCCTTGGTGGCTGTTTGGTCTCTTGGGCTAGCAAGAAGCAAAATTGTGTCTCCCTTTCATCCACAGAGGCTGAATATATTGCAGTAGCAAGTTGTTGTGCTCAAGTCCTATGGCTTAAGCATCAACTAAGAGATCTGGGTTTGGAATTCCCAGAAGTGCCTATTCTTTGTGACAACACTAGCACAATAAGCTTGGCAAGAATCCAGTTCATCATTCCAGAACCAAGCATATTGATGTGAGACATCACTTCCTGAGATATCATGTTCAAAAGAAGGATGTCAAGGTGGAGTTTATCTCAACAAATTTTTCAACTTGCTGATATCTTCACCGAACCTCTTGAGTCAGCTCAATTTATCTTCATCAGAAGGGAATTAGGAATGGTGAATCCAAATGAGTTGTAAATATTTCTGACTTATTCTTGATTTGATTTCATTTTATTCATATAGATCAATCACTAACTTAGGCATCGGAGTGCCAAATCTTAAGTTTTTGCAGGACTGACCAATCGATAGTAAGTTTCACTATCGCTATCATATGCAGAACAAGCGAAGTTTAAGCTAAGATTGCCATCGCTAGCCATAAACATTATCGATAGCAAAGTCAGCCATCCATAGCCGGAAGGAGTGAGTGATTAGTCTAAGTCACTTGCTCAACATGGGATCATGCCTGCTAATGATAGCAGCTCTTATTAGCGATAGCAAGTCACTTAACAAGTCAGAATGCGAAATGATTAGTGAATGCTCTTCACTCTGGTAAACCCTAAATCTATAAATTTAAGTCATTTGCATTTGCATTCATCATTCACGATTACTCAGAATTTTCTCTTCTACTCCAAACACTCTCTAAGCACTCAAAGTATACACATACTCAAAACCCTTTCTCCTTAAACCCTAAAATGGCCAGATCCAAAAACCCTAGTGACAAGGCAACCTCTAGCACTACTCATCCTCCTCCCTCTTCACTAAACCTTCACCCAACCCCTTACTTTTGATGATGCCAAAAAGGGGGAGAATAATCCAGCTCTTAAGGATGTTGCTCTTGAAGATGCTGAAGAAATTGAGGAAGTTGTCAGAGGCATAACTCACAGCTATATGGAATCTGAGGCCCACAGGACTCCTCCTCCAACTTCCAATGAGCCTCAAGTTCAAGCTCAAGCTGCTAAAGCTCCAGAAATGGACATATTTGTGGAAGCAGTTGTGGTCACAGAGAAGCATGGATTCTCTCCAAGTGTCCTAACTGCAAAGCCAATCCAAGTTTCTGTGATTCCTCCTGGAGCTAATGTGGAAATCACAATCCAGGACAAGCCTAGCACTGGAAATAAGGTTCAAGATGATATTCAGAAAATGCTAGTGTGTGAGGCTAAGAAAAATAAGAGCAAAGCTGAAGGGTTGAAAAAGGAAAGGAGCAAGAGGAAAGCCAGAGAAGAAGTTTCCTTCAAAGTCATTCCAAAGGCTACCCCTGAGGCTCATAAAGCTCAGAGGATCAAGCGACTAGCTCCTAAGAGAGGAAAATCACCTGAAAAGCAAGCTCCTCCTCCTAAGATATCAAAAGAAGATATGAAAGCTATTGCAGAGGTCCTAAGGAAGGACAAGGAGGATGCTAAAAAGGCTAAGAAGGAGGCTGATAAGGCTAAGAAAAGGGCAGAAAAAGAGGCTGCTAAGGTAAAGAGGAAAGCAGAAAAAGAGGCTGCAAAAAGAAGAAAGAAGGAAATTGTTCAAGGAAAGAGGGCATGGGTATATAAAAGAAGATTTCACACATCTGAAGCATCCGAGGCTGCCACCAAAGAAGTATCTCTTATGCCTAAAAAGTCTGAGAATGCCCCCAAAAAGGTCTCTGCTGCTAAATCCATTCAAAGCATTGATCAAGACAGATTCTTCTACTCTGACTCCTCTATTTCTTACTATCCTGATGAAGAATACATGACCACACCCTCTGGTGCAAAATTCAACAAAGAAAAAGCCTTAGTCTTTAGGAATCATTATGCATACATCTCATACTTAGCTGATTCTAACAATTTTAATTCTGAAAAATTGTAAATATTCTGTAAAGTCAATACATGCCTTATCTGAAAATTGTTTTGATCCTGATAATTATATGCTTTGTACATGTTTCATATGATATATGATTTTACTTATGTTCTGTCATCATCAAAAAAGGGGAGAATGTTAGAATCTTAAGTTTTCATGAGGAATGGACCAATAGATAACATAAGTAAAATGAACAATTAGCATATGACTTAGTCTGGAATAAGTTGAGATAAGAATCATGATAAATGACTAAGTAAAAGAGTGTAGGTTATCTTAACATTGAACAAGTAAAATCCTATAAATAACAAATACACTATCGCTAGGAGAACCCATCGCTAATAAATGGAAAGCTTAGGATAATAGCTAATGAAGACTTAGCAATAATCTGAAAAGACAAATGTCCCTATCGCTAAAACTTTCACTATCGATAAGAGAATGAGTTGAGCTAGCCTAAGCCAGCAAAGGATAGTTACTATCGCTAAGCTATATCTCTATCGCTAAGGCCCCATAAATGACATGGATATCACAAGGGAAAATGTTAGAACATATAGCAAAGATAACTAGCGATAACAGGATCAGCTATCGATAACAGAATACTTCAGATAACAGACATTCAGATAGCTAGTGCCTTTGAACCATTAAGCTAATGAAATGAACTAGCGATAACATAGTCACTAGCGATAACATGATTGGCTATCGATAGGAAAATACTTGTTGAAATAACTTAGACATTCTGATAGCTAATACATTGTCTGTAAAGATTGAGCTAATGAATTTCACTAGCGATAACACCTACTGTGCTTCACATGAATACTTGTTTAGCTAACAGCTAAGTGCAGGACACACACTATGAAGCTAGCGATAGCCAAAGGAGCTAGCGCTAGTGATAAAGCTACTATGCAAGTACAATGTTGCAGGTGTTCGTTACTCACAGACTCTCTCTCTTAGCTCACCCTCTGTAAAAATTAAATGAAGTAAGAGAAGAAAGTTGACTAAGATGAAGAACAACATTAATGGCCAACGGCTAGAATCTCTCAACGATTAAATTCAAACGGCCTCTTGAAGCTGAAAAAAAAAGGCATGCTGTGACGAGATATAAATATCGAGACTTGAGCATTTATGAAGAAGAAGCTGAAATACTCAATCACACGCACAGAGAAAACTAGCATTTAATATTCTCATCTATTTTCTGCTCACAAAAGCTCAAAGTCTTTATTACTCTTAGTGAGTTTATTTGTACTTAAGTGTCAAAATCTGTTCATTGAGTGAACTTATTAATTGAAATCCTCTACTGTTTGAGGTTGTTCTAAAGTTTGGGACTTTAGAACAGGGTTGTGTCCTTATAAGTTGTAAGGGGGAGCGTTTAGAGGAAAAGTCTAAAGCTCTGTTGTAAAGGTTGGCAGGTGAACCCGTGTTGTAAAACCTGTGGAATAGTGGAACCCAACGAGGAGTTGGAGAACTGGACGTAGGCATTGTGTTGGCCGAACCAGTATAAAGATTGTATCGTGTTTCAAGCTTTAAATTTGTTTAAACCCAAAATTCACCCCCCTCTTGTGCGTTTTGCCATTCTCACATGTTCATTGAAAATTGATGAGGTGTCCAACTTGTAATGCCACCTGTCAATCTCCCTTTCTCTAACGGTGAAAAATGAAGGGGGTTAGTGAGAATTAACGGCATGGGTACAAAGAGTACCTTTTTTTTAACTGTGTGGGTACTTTTGGCCCTAAAAAAACTTCATGGTGTTGGCTGCACCCTGGACCAAACTTGATGGGCATTTTTGCACCTTTGCCCTATGTATAATTGTGTTTCCATATGTTTACACACACCATTTCCCTTGTTGCATTATAAAAAAGGTGGGCATTTGTGATGGTTTAAACCGGATATTTGTACCATTTTTAACCGGCCACAAACAAGTTAGTTAACGTTTTGCCAATCCACTAGAAAAAGTATGGTGATAAACTATTTATGGAGGTTTCAAACAACCATTATTTGTGGTGGACATATTAAATTTGTCAAATATAATTATTTTCCTTAACTTGAATACATTACTACAGAACAAACTTTTTACGTCTCATATTTTTGACTTCTCACTTTGCTTTTAGATGGGACGTCTTTAGGGGAGACGTAAAAAATGGGCACCTTTTATGTCTAATAAATATGAGACGTGAAAACTCCAATTTTCACATCTTATTTTTATTTTGTAGACATTGAAGATGCTCAGAAAGGTACTTTCCATGTCTCTTTTTTTTTTTAAAAAAAAAAGAGACATGAAAAGTGGCATTTTCCACATCTCATTTAAAAAGAGCCGTGAAAAGTGGCATTTTCCACGTCTCCTATACAAAAAGAGACGTGAAAAATGTTTTCTTAAAAAAAGAATATGCAAATTAGTGGCGATTTTGCTGAAAAAGGCCACTAACACACAATTACCAATGGGTGCGTCATGTATTAGCATCGATGATTGTGTTCAATTAGTGGCAGTTCTGCAAGAAACCACCACAAACTTACTTATCCGCCACTAACTCTGCAAACCTTTCATTTTCTAGTGGTTGTTTTGTTCAA
Organism: Mimosa bimucronata; assembly: GCA_037074515.1. Classification (NCBI taxonomy): domain Eukaryota; kingdom Viridiplantae; phylum Streptophyta; class Magnoliopsida; order Fabales; family Fabaceae; genus Mimosa; species Mimosa bimucronata. The sequence continues at coordinate 26,189,216 of CM073441.1, forward strand.
ACAGCACTAAACACACACCACTAAAATTACGCCAAATTAGCGGCGGTTCAACCACATAAACCGCTACTAGCTTACACCACTAATCGCACCCTTGGTTAAAGGGTCAGATTTAATGGTAGTTGTACCTCAAAACTGCCACCAATTTAACCGCCACTAATTTAATTGCTAAAAGATCCCGCCTTTTATGTAGTGTTGTTTTGAATGAATTTTATTAGCATGTTAATTGTCATATACTATATAGCAACATGAGAGCAACAAATAAGCAATAGATTAATGTCAATCAGGTAAAGCATATCCCGCTATCTCAGTGAAAATGATGATTAAAAGAATGCTAAGCACGTTACTTAGCTTAACCAAGTCAAGATGATGTGGATCGACCACTCTTCTTACTTCAAAGAACTTACCATTTCTAAAGTAATTTGAGTTACATCTATTTTTCCATTTCAATTTAAGAGTTATTATGTGTTTCTTCCGCCAATTGAGACCCCGAAAAATGGACAAATTCCTTTTTAAGGAACACATTCAAGATTTGTCACCACAAAAGAATAATGTTCGTACTCTGTTGGAAAATGTGCTTATAATTAGTGGCTGGTAGTTCCTCTCAAACAGGACTGCCTCAAATAGAATGATATTAGTGCATATATACATATTTTTATGGCTAAATTCCATCAAACCTCCTTGACCTTTGGAGTAATTACATTTAACCCCATCATCCTTTCAAAGTTTAAATTTAACCCTCTTGAACCTTTTTTTTATTATGAACCTACTGCTGTTAACTTACCATAATCTTTTGACGGAAATTACCTTTTCGGTTAACATAAGATACCCCATCATATCCTATGTGACATCATATTAAGGTTATTGTGAGATTAGAAGAGATTTACACCAAAGAGAGAAAGAAAAAGCATTGAGGTTTAGGATTTTTTTAATGATGAAGTTACAATTTAACTCATATAAAAGTTATATAGTAAAAATTATAAAATTATATAGTTACAATTTAACCGTTAGGTCGTTTCCTGGTTGTAACGAGCTGTATGGCTCGAGTACAGTGATAAGAGAGCAACAGCCGCTGCATCCTCGCCAGAATGCAGTGTTAAATGTGATAGTGTTGGCTGTCACCCAAGAGGGGGGTGAATTGGGTGATGGGATAAAATTTAAAACTCTTTTCATGTCTTTTCTTTTCTTGAAACACATTGAAGGCAATCTTTAAAATCCTTTTGGTTTATCACTGAGAATATTTCAAAACATGAAATACACTAAAGAGTATACAAGTTTGATATGCTGGAAACTAAGAGAGTTAAGGAAAGAGATAATGCAAACAGAGTTTATCCTGGTTTGGTCAACCCAGACCTACATCCAGTCCTCAGGCTCCACCTGAGATTTCCACTACCCTCTTGTTTAAACCGGGCACAAGAGAAGCCTTTACAACCCACAAGTTTAGACGGGCACTTGTGAAGCCTACCACAGGTTTTACGAACACAGGTTCACCTGCCAACCTTTTCACAGAGTTTTAGAATTCTCTCTAAACACTCCTCCTTACTACCCGTAAGGTTACAACCCTGTTCTTAAAGCACCAAGCTTTAGAACAACCTCAAACAGTAGAGGATTTCAAATGATAGGTTCACTTAATGAACGGATTGTGATAATCACTTAAGTACAGAGGAATATATGATGAAACTACAATTCTAGAGCTTATCAATCTGACAATGTGTGTTCTAACTCTACTCTTCTAAATCACTCGATTCATCATTTCTGGGCTCATTTGAATATGACTGTTACTCTGTGCAGAGCCTCTGATTTTTATCTCATATCATCTTGTCATGTAAATGCATCATGTGTGCATTCATATTTCTAATGTCTTCAAGTCTTTATATATGGTAGTATACTTTTCTATCCGTTGGAGACTTGGAGAACTAGCCGTTGGCAATAATTGTTATTCTTTATCTAATTCAAACTTCTGATCTGGTTTCAACTGTTCATGAATAGACTGCGCTTTCTGAACGTCTTCAACAACTATACTTGCATAGCAGCTTTTTCAGTAGCGCTAGCATGCTTTGCTATCGCTAACTGCATAGTATAATTCCTGCACTTGAGCTGTTAGCTAAACAAGTAATCATGCAGTGGATGATATCGATAGTGCACTTCATTAGCTCAAAGAGATAGAGACAATATATTAGCTAAGGAATTTCAAAGCATTCTCTATCGATAGACATGAACATTATTGCTAGCATATTCTTTTAGTTCAAACGTTCAGCATACTAGCTATATCATTTCAACAAGTATTCTTCTATCAATAGCTAATCCCGTTATCGCTAGTTACTTGATTGCTCATTAGCTTAAGGATACTGAGTTATATGAATATTCAAAGTAATTTCAGGTATCCTGTTATCGATAGCTAAATGTGTTAGCGCTAGCAACTATGTTATCGCTAGTTAACTCTTTTGCTCTCAGGTACTAGCTATCTGAATGTTTATTATCTGAAGTACTCTGTTATCGATAGCTTAACCTGTTATCGCTAGCAGATTCCATTAGCTCAAGGACTAGGTCTATTTTTCTGCTAGATGTTCTTCCTTTCATTTATCCATGTTCTCAATGAACTTCTAGCGATAGTGTATTTCTTTAGCGATAGTGTATGACTTAGCGATAGATATTAACTTTATTATTTCTAAGTCTTCATTTGCTATGGCTCTTTGTCTATTAGCGATAGGCTCTAGCTCTAGCGATAGTGATCTGTTACCAATCAGATTTTACTTATTAAATTCAAAGGTAACTTACACTTATTTTACTTATGTTATCTATGGCCCAGTCCTCATCAAAGCTTAAAATTCTAACAAAATGAGTAAGGGCTACTGCACTCTAATAGACGGAGGCGGCTAAAGAAGCTAGTTCATGAGAGTAGGATCATATTTGGTTCTTGGAACATTGGGACACTAAATGGGAAGCGTTTTGAGGTGGCACAAGTAATGAGTGATCGTAGGATTAATATATTGTGCTTGCAAGAAACTAGATGGGCTGGAGAGGGAGCTAGAAAAATCGAAGTTAATGGTGCCAAACTTTGGTACACAGGAAAGGTAAATGGGAGGAATGGGGTTGGTATCATTTCTGATAAAGAATGGAGGAAGAATGTAATGGAAGTTAAGCGGATTAATGACCAAATCATATCTGTGAAAGTAATTGTGGAAAAGGATGCAATAAACATTATTAGCGCATATGCACCTCAAGTAGGGGCAGAATCACATCTTAAGGAGAAATTTTGGGTTGATATTGAGAGGTTGATACAAGGTATACCGATAACTGAGAAAATTTTTATTGGGGGAGACCTTAATAGACATGTTGGGAAAGAGGTAGGACCGCATATAAGGGTGCATGGTGGTTTTGGTTTTGGGGAGTTGAATAATGAAGGGCAGGCTATTATAGATTTTTCCTTAGCATACGACCTTAAGATTGTTTACATGCTTTAGGAAGCGGGGAGAACATTTAATCACATATAAGAGTGGAACTCAAAGGTCTCAAATTGACTTCTTTTTTGTAAGGAACCCTGATAGAAGATATGTACTAATTGCAAAGTGATTCATGGGCAGGGGGAGACCACACAACATAGACTATTAGTTATTGATGTGCGAATTAAAGGTATAAAACAAAAGCACTGAGCAGTTTTAAACCAAAAGATCAAGTGGTGGCAGTTAAAGGGGGAGAAGCGAGAGACTTTTAAGAGAAATCTATTGGAGGAAGGTGTGTGGGAGCCGCAAGAAAATGCTAACGTCATGTGGACGAATATGGCTAAGAAGGTTGAAAGGGTCGCTAAAGCAATTTTAGGAGAATCAAAAGGTTTTAGACCACGAGATAAGGAAACTTGATGGTGGGACGAGGATGTCCAAGAAAAGATCCGAAATAAGAAGAATTGTTTTAAAGCCATACACTTGTGTAATAATGCTGAAAATTGGGAAAAGTATCGCTTGGCTAAAAAGGAGACTAAGAAGGCAGTGAGTGAAGCTCGTGCTAAAGCATACGAGGGATTTTATATGGAGTTAGGGACAAAGGTTGGGGAACAAAAGATTTACAAAACTGCAAAGATTAAGGAGAGAAAGTCGAGAGATTTGGATCAAGTAAGATGTATAAAGGATGAGGAAGGTAAAGTTTTGGTCACTGATGAAGATATTAAGAATAGATTGGAGGCTTACTTTTCTAAGTTATTCAATGATGGAGGTAAAAGTTGACAACTTCCAGAAATTCATGTAATTTCAGCACATTTTCCTTGATGTTTTATTCAATCATTGATAAATTTTGGATACTCAAGATAGGAAAATGTTTATTTGATTTTTGGTTGCATATCATTGTTTATTTATGTAGATTTTGATCATATTTCTAGTTAGTTTCTTATGTTGTTTTATGTAACTCTTGTAGGAATATTTTGATGCGATAACCAAGTGATTATAGCCCCTCCACCAAGCTGACTTTGAAGAGATTTGGGCTTCTCCTCTTGGTTTATCTTCTCTATCTTTATTCTCTACTCTGATTCTATGTTTGTGATGATGTATATGTATGCTCTCATGGAGTTGTTGAATATGAGTGGCTAAATACTTTGATTCTAAGATTATTTTGAACCCTTGTATGGATTAACTCTTGATTCCCCCTCTTATTTTGTGATTAATGAGATGTATGTGTTTATTTTACTCTTATCCTAATGCTTCTAAGTGATTGATCACCATTTAGATGTAGGGTTCACTTGATTGATGCTTGAGAGGGCTAGATTGAGTGTAGAACTTGGGTAAAATAGTTCAAGAACTTGAAGTTTGCATGATAAATGGATGATTTTGTTGGTAAGATAGAGATATACTTGCTAACCTTGCATAGTCAAATTAGGATTGGAGCTTGAAAATTGGGTTTTATTAATTATAACAAGAGATCGTGAAATTAATAAGATCAAACACTTGTTCTTGACTTGAGAGAGCTTTTACAAGTACTCTGTGAATCCTAGATTAGCACATGGTTTTATTGAGAACATCTTTGAGAGGAGGTTAATTGAGTTTTAAGAAGTACAAGGGGGATACATAATCTTATGACCCATTTTATACTTGAAGTTGAAGAATCACTTGTTTATAATTTTGTTTTCATTTAGCATATGTTTATTTTCATAGTTAATCTTCAATCTCAATATTTGAATCACTCAAATTGGGCGAGAGTGTGACAATCATTGTTTGACCTGGTTTTGGAACCAAATCCTTGTGGGAACGATACTCTACTTATCACTTTATTACTTGGCGCAACCCGTACACTCTTGCGGTGCAAACAAAAGTCTACCTTGTGAGTTGGGGGAGTTGACAATTTGTTAAGATGGACTTAATAGGTCGTTTTATCGTAGAATTAGAGTTGGAGAGGTTAGGGAAGGTCTTAAGAAAATGGAGAATGGTAAAGCTGTTGAACCAGATGGTATACCGATTGAAGTCTAGAAATGTTTAGGTGAAGAGGGTGTGTTGTAGTTATCTATTTGTAGTTATCTAAATTGTTTAATGAGATTTTACGGTCCAAAAAGATGCCTGATGATTGGAGAAAAGTACTTTAGTTCCTATTTATAAAAGTAAAGGCGATATACAGAATTGTGCTAATTATAGGGGAATTAAACTTATGAGTCATACAATGAAATTATGGGAAAAGGTGATTGAGCATAGGTTAAGATTAGAGACTACTATTTCTGAGAGATAGTTCGAGTTCATGCAGGAAGATCCACAACAGAGGCGATATATCTACTAAGAGGGATGATGGAGAAGTATCGAGTAGAAGAAGAGACTTACATATGGTTTTTATTGACTTAGAAAAGGCGTATGATCGTGTACCTAGAGATTTACTTTGGAAAGTCTTGGAAAAGAAATGAGTGTATGTTGCATACATTAGAGTTATACAGGATATGTATGATGGTGTGTGACTAAAGTTAGAACTCCGGGAGGTGAGACAAAAGACTTCCCTATAGGAATTGGCCTATATCAGGGATCAGTTTTGAGTCCATATCTGTTTAACTTAGTAGTCGATGTTCTAACTGAGCCTATCAAAGAAGAGGTCCCTAAGTGCATGCTTTTTGCTGATGATATAGTCCTTTTAGCTGAATCAAGATAGGAGATTAGAGATAAATTAGATATATGGAGAAACACTTTGGAGTCGAAGGGTTTCCGTCTAAGTAGGAGTAAAACAGAATATATTCATTGCAATTTTACAAATAGACAACTTAAAGATGATTTGGAAGTTAATCCGGGAGATCAATAAATCCCTCAAGTGACAAAGTTTAAGTACTTGGGATCAATTATACGACAAAATGGTGAGATTGATAGAATTCAACCTGGGTGGTAAAGTGGAGGAAAGCTACTGGAGTTCTCTGCAACTGGAAAGTACCCCATAAGATAAAAAAGAAATTTTATCGCACTGCTATAAGACCAGTAGTTTTATATGGTAGTGAATGTTGGGCTTTGAAGGGGCAACATGAACATAAAATAGGAGTGGCTGAAATGAGGATGTTGAGATGGATGTGTGGTCATACAATAAAGGATAGGATTAGGAATGACCATATATGCGATTGAGTTGGAGTGGCACCTATCAGTGAGAAAATGGTAGAAAATCGTTTAAGGTGGTTTGGACATGTACAGAGAAGGCCATTAGATGCACCAGTGAGGAGGGTAGATCAAATAGTCTGGAGTCCGATTAAGAGAGGAAGAGGGAGACCCAGGCGTACACTAGGGGAAGTTGTAGAGCGAGATCTTTTAGTAAATAATATATCTAAGGATTTGGTTAATGATAGAGCACAATGGCGTCGTGTGATCCATGTAGCCGACCCCACCTAGTGGGATAAGGCTTGGTTGTTATTGTATACAATTATTAATATATGTAGGATGTCACATATGATGCCATGTAGGATTCAAGGTATCTTATGTTAGTCTGACATAACAATTTTTATCAAAAGATAATGGCAAGTTAACAGCAGAGGGTTCAAAATAAAAATAAATAAAAGTTTAAGGGGATTAAGTTTAAACTTTGAAACGTCGGAGAGGTTATATGTATCTACCCCAAAGTTCAGTAGGATTTTGTAGAATTCAGCCTATTTATATATATATATATACTCCCTCAAGTTCTAAATATAAGATCAAATAGACCCTTTTGTGGAGATTAAGGAAGCAAAATGGACTACTAAATTTTAACATATGTTACATGTAATCAGATTATATTAGTTTATAAGTAATTTAATTATTTTTTAGAAAAAAAAGTTAGATTAAATAATATAAAATGATTTATTTTACATCTTTAATATCTCCAAAAAAGTTAACTTAATATTATCTTTAAGATTGGTGGGAGTATATATATATATAAGAGAGGTACCCATATTTAGTATTCTCTTCGGTCCATATTATAAGAGGTACTCCCTCCGTTCCTATATATAACAGCAAAAAATTTGAATGGTTTTGTCCATTTTTATAAGAGCCTGCACAATTTGTCAAAGCATTTAATGAGTTTTTTCCTATTTTAATTACCCATAACTATTCTCTCTATTCACATTCTCTTTCACACTCATTTATAACACTATTATCACATTTCTCTCTCTTACAAGGGCAAACTTGAGAAAACAAAATTATTTCAAACATATTTATTTCTCTCAACCACTTCTTTAATCTGTGTGATTTTACCTCTTTGACTCTTATAATAAGGGACGGAAGGAGTAGTAAACTATTTTACACAAACCAAAGAAACATAATGGTGTTATTTATTTGGGGTATAATTAATGTGATTTTTCATTTTTTTCCTTATATAATTTATTATACATCAATTTTCTCTCTTTCCCCTCTTTACATTTAATATACAAGGGTAACAATGGAAATTAAATATTTATTTTCTTAATTTTCACACGTTATCTCTTACAATGTGGACCAAAAAATCCTTATATTACCTCTTATATTATGGACTTAAGGGGTGTATATATATAACATAACAATGCCTTGAATAGAATTGTTTCCAACATAATGATACTGATCAATATCACAACTCACGCTCCAATGCCACACGAGCATCAATACTCAAATTTATGAACGAGTATCATCACCCTTTACTTTTTTTCCTTATTTGTGTTTCTCAGTTCAGTTTCTTGCCAGCCTCAATCTTACTCGGCAACTCAGTCATTCAATAAAGATCCTCTCCTACAAGCTAAGTGTTCAAAATTCAAGACTCATCATCTGTCTCTATTATTGCCATATCCAATCTTCTCCATCACACCATGGCTCACACACCTGTTGAACTTCACTTTGTTTTGATACCCTTTATAGCTCCAGGTCATCTTCTTCCCATGGTGGACTTAGCTAGACTATTATCCCGGCGAAATGATGTGAAGGTGACCATAATAACCACTCCTCTAAATGCTCTTCGAGTTCAAGCAAATCTTGATAGGGAGATAACACAGTTTGGCCCATCAATCTATGTTCAACATTTTCGATTCCCAAATTCTGAGGCTGGTTTACCAGAGGGATGTGAGAGCTTAGACACTCTGCCTTCCATGAATCTTCTTTCCAACTTCGTTAAAGCTTTGAATTTGTTGCAGAAACCAGTTGAAGAACTCTTTGAAAAGCTTGTTCCCTCTCCAACCTGTGTGATATATGATAAACACCTTCCATTTGTAGCTGATATTGCAAAGAAGCTCCACGTATTAAGAATAACATTCGATGGTACTAATTGTTTCACTCTATTATGTGATCACTGTCTCCATAATAATTCTAAAGTTTATGAGAATGTGTCCAACTCAGAACCATTTGTTGTACCTGGATTACCCCATAAGATTGTGTTCAAGAAATCTCAGCTTCCCGAGTGGTTTACGCTTAACAGAGGTGAAGAGTTCATTGTTTTGCGTGAGAAAACAAGGAAAGGTGAAGAAGAAGCGTATGGGGTGATAGTGAATAGCTTTGAGGAATTGGAAGAAGAATACTTGAATGAGTTTAAAAGAGTCACAGGTAGAAAAGTTTGGTGTACTGGACCAGTCTCACTCTCCAACAAGGATGACATGGATAAGGCTAAGAGAGGCAAACAAGAGTCAAAGGAAGAAGAAGAAGAAGGGGAATATTATTTGAAGTGGCTTGATTTATGGCCTGCAAGATCTGTCATCTATGTCTGCCTTGGAAGCTTAACCAGTGTAGTCCCAGAACAATTGATGGAGCTAGGTTTGGGGCTGGAAGCTACAAAGAGACCATTCATTTGGGTGCTGAGGGATTCACACAAGAGAGAAGAGATGGAGAAATTACTGAAGGAAGATGGATTAGAAGAGAGAGTAAAAGGAAGAGGGATGATAGCAAGAAATTGGGTGCCTCAAGTGTTGATACTTTCACACAAAGCCATAGGAGCATTCTTAACACATTGTGGATGGAACTCAACACTTGAAGGTATATGTAATGGGTTGCCATTAATAACATTTCCTCTGTTTTCTGATCAGTTTTATAATGAGAAGGTAGTTGTTCAATTGTTGGAGATAGGTGTTAGAGTTGGTGTTGAGAATGCTGTGCATTTGGGGGAAGAAGACATATGTGGGGTTCAGGTGAAGAGGGAGAAAGTGAAGGAGGCAATAGAGAAAGTGATGGGTGAAGGAAGTAGGAAGATAAGAGAAAGGGCAGGGAATTATGCAGAGAAAGCAAAGAAGGCTACGGAGGAAGGTGGATCTTCTTGGCTTAACATGTCTCTCATGATTGAAGATATAACACAACATGTCTTGAAGTTCAATGAGAATTCTCATCAACCAAGTCCGAATGCGTAAAAGGGTGGGAAATATTAATTGTTGTTTTAATTAATTATTGGCTCTCTTTTTGTGTGTGTATTTTGGATTTGGACCTTCTTGGAGTTAAGAAGCTAAGCTAGCATGTGTATGTTGAATGTTAAATATCTAGCTAATGTCGTGAGGCTAATGATGAACTAAGTAGATGCGTATGGCCTTATAATATAGTGACTAAAATGCCTCCCATTAGTGGAAGATCATGAGTCTTATTCCCCTTCTATCTCATATTATTAGTGTGTGTCTCTCTAATTCAAATGCATAGTGTATTTTCCCATTTGTTTTGTTTTATCGATCATGGGACCGTCTATGCCACAAAATGGTTTGTACCATTTTTTGGGCAAAAATGTGGAATAGTTTAATTTGTCAAGCGGCACCACAGTGAAATTTTTACTATTTAGAATTCTTAATATCTTATCTTAAAATTTTTATGTGAACTTTCACAATAATTATCTTATAAATCTCGATAGGGTTATACCCTCTCCAAGTTTACAGTATAAAGGGTTTTTTTCCAAAAAAAAAAAAAAAAAACTGTTTACAAGCAACATATAATCAATAAACTTTACGGATAGCAAACTTTTTTTTTTTATCAATTACGGATACCAAACATGAAGTAAACAATAGTATTTCTGTCGTCCGTTAAAAATGAGCTTGCAGTAAGTTTGATGGCTTTTGTTGTATTAATTTTAGATCTTACAGTAAAATTTTTTTAATGGTAAAAGTTTTTCTTCTGCAGTTGCTGTTTTATTCAATTATTGAATGGAGCATTAAATGCCACAAACAGAGTCCAAGAGTCATATGATGACAGTAACAAATCGTACTCTGACATTACAACGGAGGCACACACCCCGACGATAAGAGTTACCCACATGATAGTAAAAAACCCGTAGAAGAGTAAAGACATTTTCTTTATAATTGTGTTTCCATGTATTTTTTGCAGTTTACACACACCATTTTCCTTGTTATTTTGAATGAATTTTATTAGTATGATAATTTTCATCTACTATATATCTAGCAACATGAAAGCAATAGTATAAGCAACAGATTAGTGTCGATCTGGTAAAGCCTATCCCACTATCTTCATAGAAATGATTATTAAGATATGCTAAGAAGGTAAAGCCTATCCCACTATCTTCATAGAAATGATGATTAAAAGAATGTTAAGCGCGATATTACTCGTCTTAACAAACCCCTTTTCTTATGTCAAAAAGCTTATCATTTCCAAACTAACATTAGTTATATTTATTTTTCCATTTCAATTTAAGAGTTCTTATGTGTTCCACCTTCATTTGAGACCACGAAAATGGACAAATACCTTTTTTAAAAACACATTCAAGATTTGTCACCACAAAAGAATAATGTTAGTATCTCTGTTAGAAAATGTGTTTATATTTAGTGGCTGGTAATTTCTCTCCAATAGGATTGCCTCAAATAGAATGATATCCATGCATATGTATATATTTTTGTATAGGCTAAATTATATATAACTTTCATAAGTTTTGGGTTAGTTGTATATAACATCCCTAACCTTTAAAAGTTTAAGGTAGGGACCCCTAACTTTATATGAAATTTTAACGGTAGGGTAGTTGATGGTCAAAACATAAAATGTCAAGGGTCCTTAAGTTAAATTTTCAAAAATTAGGGAGGTTATGTGAAAATGAACCAAAGATTATGGGATTTTCTATAATTTAACTTTTTTAATATATATATATATATATACACTCTATGCTGTCTTAAATAAAAGATTAAATTGACTTTTTTTGAGGATATTAAAGAAGCAAAGTGGACTAATAAAATTTTAACATATATTACATATAATTAGATTATACATTAGTCTATAAGTAAGGTTAAATATTTTTGAGAAAAAAGTTAGATATAAATAATTTAAAATGATTTATCTTGCATCTTGAATTTCTAAAAAATGTTAACTTGATTTTATATTTAGGATTGGATTGAGTATATATATATATATATATATATATAAAGAGAGAGTTACCCATATTAAGTTTGTAACTTGCCAATATGCCTTGAATAGAATTGTTTCCAACTTAATGATACTCTATTAAAAAAAAAAAACAATCTCGCAACTCAAGCTCCTATGGCACACAACCATCAATACTCACATTCATGAATGAGTATAATCACCCTTTACTTCTTTCCCTTATTTGTATTTCTCAGTTCAGTTTCTTGCCAGCCTCAGTCTCACCCAGCAACTCAGCCATTCTATATAGATCCTCTCCTATAAGCTAAGTGTTCAAAATTCAAAACCCATCATCTTTCTCTTCCATTGATATAACCAATCTTCTCCATCTATCACACCATGGCTCACAGACCTGTTGAGCTTCACTTTGTTTTGATGCCCTTTATAGCTCCAGGCCATCTTCTTCCCATGGTGGACTTGGCTAGACTATTATCACGGCGAAATGATGTGAAAGTGACTATAATGACCACTCCTCTAAATGCTCTTCGGGTTCAAGCAAATATTGATAGCGAGATCACACAGTTTGGCTCATCAATCTCAGTTCAACATTTTCGATTCCCAAATTCTGAGGCTGGTTTGCCAGAGGGATGTGAGAGCTTAGACACTCTGCCTTCCATGGATCTTCTTTCCAACTTTGTTAAAGCTTTGAATTTGATGCAGAAACCAGTTGAAGAACTCTTTGAAAAGCTTGTTCCCTCTGCAAGCTGTGTGATATATGACAAATACCTTCCATTTGTAGCTGATATTGCAAAGAAGCTAAAAGTATTAAGAATAACATTCGATGGTACTAATTGTTTCACTCTATTGTGTGATCACTGTCTCCATAATAATTCTAAAGTTTATGAGAATGTGTCCAACACAGAACCATTGGTTGTACCTGGATTACCCCATAAGATTGTGTTCAAGAAATCTCAGCTTCCGGCGTGGTTTACACTTAACAGAGGTGAAGAGTTCATTGCTATGCGTGAGAAAACAAGGAAAGGTGAAGAAGAAGCGTATGGGGTGATAGTGAATAGCTTTGAGGAGTTGGAAGAAGAATACTTGAATGAGTTTAAAAGAGTCTCAGGTAGAAAAGTTTGGTGTATTGGACCAGTCTCACTCTCAAACAAGGATGACATGGATAAGGCTATGAGAGGCAAACCGGAGTCAAAGGAGGAGGAGGAAGAAGGGAAATATTTGAAGTGGCTTGATTTATGGTCTGCAAGATCTGTCATCTATGTCTGCCTTGGAAGCTTAACCAGTTTAGTCCCAGAACAATTGATGGAGCTAGGTTTGGGGCTGGAAGCTACAAAGAGACCATTCATTTGGGTGCTGAGGGATTCACACAAGAGAGAAGAGATGGAGAAATTACTGAAGGAAGATGGATTAGAAGAGAGAGTGAAAGGAAAAGGGATGATAGCAAGAAATTGGGTGCCTCAAGTGTTGATACTTTCACACAAAGCAATAGGAGCATTCTTGACACATTGTGGATGGAACTCGACACTTGAAGGAATATGTAGTGGGTTGCCATTAATAACATTTCCTGTGTTTTCTGATCAGTTTTATAATGAGAAAGTGGTTGTTCAATTGTTGGAGATAGGTGTTAGCGTTGGAGTTGAGAATGCTGTGCATTTGGGGGAAGAAGACAAATGTGGGGTTCAGGTGAAGAGGGAGAAAGTGAAGGAGGCAATAGAGAAAGTGATGGGTGAAGGAAGTGAGAAGATAAGAGAAAGGGCCGGGAATTATGCAGAGAAAGCAAAGAAGGCTGTGGAGGAAGGTGGATCTTCTTGGCTTAACATGTCTCTCATGAATGAAGATATAACACAACATGTCTTGAAGTTCAATGAAAATCCTCATCAACCAAGTCCAAATGCGTAAAAGGGTGGGAAATATTAATTGTTGTTTTAATTAATTATTGGCTCTCTTTTTGTGTGTGTGTGTATTTTGGATTTGGACCTTCTTGGAGTTAAGAAGCTAAGCTAGCATGTGTATGTTGAATGTTAAATATCTAGCTAATGTCGTGAGGCTAATGATGAACTAAGTAGATGCCTATGGCCTTATAATCTAGTGACTAAAATGCCTCCCATTAGTGGAAGATCATGAGTTTTATTCCCCTTCTATCTTATATTATTATTTATTAGTGTGTGTGTCTCTAATTCAAATGCATAGTGTATTTGTTTGGCAAAAAAAAAAAATGCATTGTGTATTTTCCCATTTGTTTTGTTTTATCGATCATGGGACCGTCTATTAACTGTTTGAAGCAAGGAAAGAAGTTAAGATTATACATAAAAGGTTTTAGGGTTGAAAAATGGTCATGCCACAAAATGGTTTGTACCATTTTTTGGGCAAAAATGTGGAATAGTTTAATTTGTCAAGCGGCACCACAGTGAAATTTTTACTATTTAGAATTCTTAATATCTTAAAATTTTTATGTGAACTTTCACAATAATTATCTTATAAATCTCGATAGGGTTATACCCTGTCCGAGTTTACAGTATAAAGGGTTTTTTTCAAAAAAAAAAAAAAAAAACTGTTTACAAGCAACATATAATCAATAAATTTTACTGATAGCAAACATTTTTTTTTTTATCAATTACGGATACCAAACATGAAGTAAACAATAGTATTTCTGTCGTCGGTTAAAAATGAGCTTGCAGTAAGTTTGATGGCTTTTGGTGAATTAATTTTAGATCTTGCAGTAATTTTTTTTTTTTTAATGGTAAAAGTTTTTCTTCTGCAGTTGCTGTTTTATTCAATTATTTAATGGAGCATTAAATGCCACAAACAGAATCCAAAAGTCATATGATGACAGTAACAAATCATACTCTTGAGATTACATGGGAGCCACACACCCCGACGACAAGAGTTACCCACATGATAGTAAAAGGCCTGCAGAAGAGTAAAGACATTTTCTATATGTATAATTGTGTTTCCATGTATTTGCGCACACCATTTTCCTTCTTGTTTTGAATGAATTTTATTAGCATGATAATTTTCATCTACTATATATCTAGAAACATGAAAGCAATAGTATAAGCAACAGATTAGCGTCCATCAGGTAAAGCCTATCCCACTATCTTCATAGAAATGATGATTAAAAAAATGTTAAGCAAGTAAAGTGTAACATCGTGAAAAATTAATTCCAGTTTAATTATTTTTATTTAGGATTTTAATAATAAACTTGGGAAATTATGGCTATTCTATGAGAAATTGAGGTTTGTTGAGGGTATGTAAGGGTTTAGTGTTTTCATTATTTACAAAAATAAAAAGATAATTAATTATTTAATTAGAATTGGAAGACATAATTTGAATTTGAGATTTAATTTAGATTTACGGATTTAATTTGAATTTGATGATTTTGTGAAGATTAGTTGGAGAGATTTATGGTTGAAGGAGAAATTTCTATATTAGTTAACATTTATTGACAAGGATTAATTCCATAGAATAATAAATTGAAACTAATTAGGAGATTATAGTAATAATTTAAAAGGGGAAATCTGAAAATAGAAAATGATATCCTTATTTTCATAAAATTGAATAAATATTTGAATAGGGACCCAAACATAGCTAATTATCTAAATTTTAGGGACATTAACTAAATTAATGATAAGATTTATTTTTTTAGATATAGATATAGATATATAACAAAAAAAAAATGTGTGCAGAAAAAGATATATATCTAAATATATCTAATACTAAATTAATAAATAGAAAAGGTAAAAAAATTATTAACAAAACAATTCGTGGGCCCGCGGCAACTTTTACGAGAGGTATATACATATACCCACCCAAACACGTTAGTCTAGTACTGTCAATTGGATAAAGCGACGCTGAGGTTTCTTCAGGTCGTCGTGCTCGTAGTGGAATTGATCTAATCTGGTGAGTTTGATCTAATATGGTGAGTTTTACGGATAATTTAGATGGCCATTATCACTTCTTTTAACTTAGTTTTCTTTATAAAAGTTTTTATATGTAACTTTAGCTTTCTAATAACATTAATATTAGGGTGATTAGAGCACAAATTGTGGCTTAGGTTTGAAGTGGGAGTTAATTAAGTTTGATAATAAATGACCATAGATTTATTGAAGTAAATTAGTAGGTTGATTTTATAGATTTAAATTTGTTTATAGGGCAACGTGAGAATTTAAAATAATTTTCTTAATTTAAAAACTTATAATTCATGAAAGATTTCCGAAATTACTGTTTAGTTAATGGATTTTAGTTTATCGTTTGGGTTATCTTGATAGATTAAAGGTGTTGAAGGATTTAATAGGGATAAATTTGATCTGTACGGGTGTTTTCTTGTATTCAAAGAGAGCATATGCTTGATTTTAATTTGGGGATTCTATAAGGATGAACAATCGGGGTGTACCAATGTTATCTAGGGACTTATTCTGGTAAAACGATAATAACGGTAAGGTCAAATTTGTTAGATATGGGGTAGGTATTGATTTGGGTAAGTTGGTGTTATCATATAGGGTGAAATGTGGCTGAGTAAAATTGTAAAAGACTTAGGTATGAATTTGAGAACGGGTAGTTAGGAATTTAATTTGTAACTTGTGTTTTCTTCTAGTAGATAGTAATTGTATGTGTATGTTATGTAGAGTTTGAGTCGTGCTAAGATAGCACAGGGGGAAGCGGCACTATTGTGACTTGTGAGATTGACGTCAGCTACCAGGTAATCACTTTTATTTGTTCTATGTGTGTGTTGTTGGTAAGAGATTTGACTCAAGAATGTTAGAATTTTTAAAATAAAAAAAATGATTAATGGATCAGGTAAGTTAATAATTTAAAATGAATGAATTTGATAAAAAAAATTAACTAATAAAATAAATTAAAGTGAGAAAAAGATGGAAGCTAACAAATATTAATCTCTTGTTTTTATACTTCAATTGTCGAAAACTGTATAAAATGATATAAAAAAAATATAGCTAAATATTCGGTTGCAATATCCCTATAATATATATAATCCAAGCTTTTACTAAGTGTTCTATATATATATAAATATTCGGTTGCAATATCCCTATAATATATATATATATATATAATACACCCAACAATTTTCTTTCATTCTTCCTCACTCTGTCAACTTAAAAACCGAGGGAAAGAAATTTCTGGAAACCTGGAGAAACTCCATCACCTTTCTTCCTGTTTGTGTCGCCAGTGAGTAGAGTTCGGTCTTTTGGTGTTTCTTTTTCTCGGTAATGATCAGCCACCACCATGATAGTTTTGCAGCAAAATTGATTTTTTTTCCTTCTTGTCATAGTATTTCTTCTCCTATGCAGCGGCGGTATTGGGTATGTTCAAAGATTAAGTTTTTTAGAATGCTTCCATTTTTTTTATGCTGTACAATGTGTTTTAAATTTTCATCTGTTTTGTCCTATGTGTGAAGTGGGAAATCAAATTGGTATTTGATTGGAGTTGAGTCAAGTTTTGGTGATTTTAGTTTAGCTTGATTATAATAACTCTGATGTTTAAAGTTTGAGGCTACAATTTAAGAGAAACATTGTCTTGGAGTTTTAAAAAAATTACATGCACTTCAAGTGTTTGATAAAAGGTTTGAGAGGAGAACTTGAAGCTAAATTTTGACTTTGGGAATTGTGGGACTTTGTGAAACTACATTAATACTTGAAGATGCTTAATTAGCAATATGTACTACTGCAGAAAGGACTTTCAATGTCTGTTATTTGGGAGTTTTCACGTCAGTTTTTCATGTGACATTAAAACTAGTGATTTAGAAAATATGACATTTTAACGTCACTAAAAGCAACAGACGTAGAAAGTCATATTTTTCACGTCACAACTTATTGAAAATGTGACGTAAAAAGTCCTTAGTTTGATTATTTTTTGTTTTTATTTAAAAAAGAATTAATGTCACATGTTTTTAACAAGTGACGTGGTTTCTCCTGGCTGAAGAAACCACATCACATATTTGGGCTAATATGTGACGTGGTTTCTCCTGCCACGAGAAACCATGTCACTCATTACTCTAGTATGTGACGTGAATTCCATTTTTTTAAAAAAATTAGTTTCTTTTTTATTTTTTCCTCATACTTTCATGCATTGCATTGCTGATGGAAACAGATTATTATTTAACAGATGTAAACCATGAACCAGAGATATAACTAATTTAATCAAACTAATTAAATATATATACATGTGACTTTTGCTACTACTACACAAACAAAAAATTCTATTTTTACACAACTTAGTATTTTGTACAATGCTCACTGATTTCTACAAACTAAATCTAAAAGAAAAATTAACTTGGGAATGCAAAGAAATCAAGAATCAAATTGGGAAACAAGCAAGAACAATTTCAAGAACAACTTGGAAATCATGTTCTTCTAATTGAAAAAGTAAATCCACTTAATGTAACAAATGTAACACAACACCTCTCATCCTGGAATATTTAGAAGCGGATTTTGCATGATTATATTTCCATGAAATAGGTTCAGGAAAATGACATTGAAAAAACAGAGCAAGGAAAAAAAATAAAGCAAGAAGTAAGAAATTAGTAGGAACGGGTAGCTAATTAAAGGTGTACATATTTCAATAACTAAGAATGCTCGACAAAAGAGTTTAGAACTCCAAAATAAGAAGATAGAGAAAAATGCAAAGATACTAAAATACAATACATAGAAAGCAAAAACACAAAAGGAGAGAGAGGGGAGCTAAACCTGAAGAAGTAACAGAATGAAAGAAGAGGAAGAGAGGCAGAGGTTTCGAGAGCTGGGGGTTTGGGAGGAAAAAGACGAAGTGAGGGAGCTGAGGGTTTGGGAGGAAGAAGAGGATGTGAGGGAGCTGAGGGTTTGATCAGGTCAAAGGAGTTATTAGCTAAGAGAGGGAAATGTGGAGTTGAGGGAAAAAAGGCGCCTTTTTTTAAAAAAAAATTTAAGAAACAATGTCACTTGTATGCTTAATATGTGACATGGAAAGAAACCATGTCACATATCAAAAAACATGTGACATTGTTTCTTCTTTCCACGTCACATATCAAAAACATGTGACATTGTTTCTTAGCTAAGAGAGGGAAAAAAGGCGCCTTTTTTTTCAAAAAATTTTAAGAAAAAATGTTTCTCAGAGAAACAATGTCACTTATTTGAAACATGTGACATTGTTTCTCAAAGAAACAAACAATGCCACTTATTTCAGAAATAAGGGACGTTGTTTCTTTTCTGTTTTGAGTTTATTCACAAAATTGCTACCGCGTTTTTTTTAATGTCAGTTTTCTATATAACAGACGTTGTTTGGGGACGTGAAATGTATATTTTGTAGTAGTGATGAGATGATGATGATTATTTTATGACAGCATTGCTCACAATGCACTTGTGAAATTGCGTATAAGAGGAAATTAGCTTAAATAAGATTGTTCAAGTCTACGAGATGATTTTGAGCCATGTATATGAAGTGTTTGAGTAAATGCTTGAGTTGGAATTCTTATGGAATTGAGAATGAAAGCTGCTAGTTGTAGTGATGTTAAATAAACTACTATATAATATTAATATTGATATTTGGTTAAATTTGTTTGTATGTTGACTGCTGGAATGCCTAGGAGTTGGTTGATTATGCTTGTTAATTTGAAGAACGTTGATGAATGAATTAAACAACATAAGCCTACAAAGTTAAGCTACTGATTATAAGACATGGATGTAATTTAATATAGAAGGATTTGATTCGTAAATCTAGTTGAAAAAGAAAGACCATGGAATGTTTGTGTATTGTTATATTGAGTGTTGGTATTCTTATGTGAAGCAACTATTGAAACTAAAGATTATGCAAGTTAAAAAAATTGTTATGAAGAGTCTTGTCAAATGAGATGTAAATATTTCATGTAAAATCATAGTTGGAATAACAATGACTCTATTTTGGGTATTAGGGGTTAAGGAGTATGTATAGCTCAGAGGCTGTTTGAATAGAAGTAGGTGCTATTTTGGAAGCATAGCAGGTGAGTGAATAGCGTCCCATTTGAATACTTGGAATTGATTATTACTTGTTATGTGTTTTTTTGATTTAAACTATCAAATATGTTAAATCTAATTTTATCAAGGTTAGTTTGATTAGATTATGTCATTTAATTGTTGATTTTAAATCTTTAGATAAAGGAAGAATTTTATCCAAAGTTATCCGCTCTTCTTCCTTTTGATTATATTGAAAACTCATGCATAGAATTGCTTGAAATTTAAGAGTTATCATATAGAAATTCTCATACTAAGGTGATTATATATTTTGCAATGTCTTATGAATTACTATGAATTAGGAACGAGTTTCATTTGGTTGAACGTAATTCAATTCCATGCATGCTTGAAAATGGTTTCTTGAGAGGACGGAATACAGAACGCTGGTTACTAACAGCTGTACTATTAGTCCTTGGTGCACCATGGTTAACCCCGAGCTCGCTTGACAGTCGTGGGCACAGTACTCACGCTTGATAATCGTGGGATTCATTCTCACGCTTGTTATCCGTGGGTTTTGTACCTGCGCTTGTTTCGTGGCCTTGAGCTACGCTTGGTTACTTACCCTCATAGACTGTGTGTCCACATTAGCTATCCGTTCTGTTAAAGTCCTATAAACAAAGCACATGAGAGAATTATGGTTTTAAATTGATTATGTTTAACTTGTTCTATTATGCAATGACGTTATTCAAGTAATGATATTTTATAGTGTTATTTATGCTTATGATTGTGTACTATAGAAATCAAATTTATATTTATGTTGTTATTCAAAGTTATATTATCCACATTATTTTCATTAGTGTTTCATTGAATTTTGTAAATGGGACGTTATTCACTGGAAAATAATTTTGGCCTCAGATAGTTTAGCAACCTCTGTATCTGCTTCTGTCTATACAAGGGAAATTGAAGGACTGCAGTTGGTGCAATGTGTTCATCATTCTCAATTCAAATGTAAATTTCAATCTCACTTATGTATTATATTTAGAAAATCAAGTCATATGAGCTCCACGTAATTTATAGATAGGATTCTCACCTTATTTATGTGTTGTATATTTTTGGTATGGAGCAGAGCCTCACATGTATGTATCGGGTAATTTCTAGCATTTTCATGAAATCCCACTTTTAGGGGATACTTTATAGGAAGTTTTCCCATTTTTTATTATATGAAACATATTTAGTGACTTTATATTTTGTACTATTGTACTATAATATATATAATTAGTCAAAGTTTTATATATCATAGGCTTAAGGGATATGGGTTGTCCCATATTCCGGGCCGGTCACATCTCAATTTTAAGGGTGTGACATGAACTCTCTTCCAACTATGGATGCTTTGGACTACGATATGTATGATAAGATTTCAACTGTTTATTTTGCTATACAAAAGTCATGTGGGATGCTTATTCTAAACTTACATAAATTTGTGTATTGTATCATACCTTTAGAAAAGAATATATATTGTTTTGAAACTCGTATTGCATATTTTAAGAAATCTAAAAAAGGGTCGAGTGCCCATTGGTTAATATGTTGCATATTGCTTGATGATATGTGATTGTGTGAGACACCGGTGTAGAGAATTATTTGCCATCATGTGATGAGGTACCTTGTCGGCCCACAGGTACTAAGGCATTTAAGGGATGTTCACCCCAGGTAATCCAAAGCGGGTTAAGCCTCGACTGGTTTTATAAGTAGTCCAGGGCGAGTTAAACCCTAACTGGTTCTACTCGTGGTTTACAGGGCGGGTTAGACCTCGACTGGAATTCCACTTAGATTATTGAGACTGTTTGATGTTGGAAACATGTTTTGAACTAATTTATGAACAATAATACTTTGTATTAATTTGATACTTTTATACTGATTATGGTTGAGATGTCGGCATTATACCTGAATATGTGTATCATGGATTATTATGTATCAATCTATATATTATATCATCCCACTTGACACCTTACTAGCATACACACACACATGTAGGCAGGTAGTAAGTGATTACCTTGGGACTACCCCACTTTTATCTCACTTTCGCAAGTCCGAGTCACGGAGTAGACGGTCAAGGGAAGGATTCGGGAGTTTCTCACTGAAATAGTGAGTTTCCTCTGGGCTGTTAGGGCAAGGATTATTGCCACATCTTAGGCTCATACATTGCGATGCTTCCGCTTTATTTTCAATTATTGTTTCTTACTTGGATTGTAGATTACTATTTAGCTTTTATGAAGTATGTTGGTTGATGGTTAGTATTTTGGGACCGGTCCATTTCTGGCAGTTTTATTTTTACCTGGTAATTGAATTTTGGTTATATCAAGTACTTTAAGACTATACGATTAATTGAGGATATTATGCTATGATGTTATGTATGTTTCTTCTAATTACCATGATAGAGTGTTCTTTTCTATCATAGTATAGGTGTGTTTAATTATCCATGTTAATAGGTTATTAGGAAACTCTTTTTTTTAACATGGATAACCGGTAGAGATTTACCAAATGCTTTTATATCCATGTTAGCACTAATTGTCTATTGAGCTTTTCTTTCTAACATGGATATATCCCCACTTGATTAACTGAAGTCTTTTCTAATAATGATAGATTATAATTGTATTTAGAAACCTCTTTTTCCTATCATGGTTAGTCACTTGAAATTGTATTTTATAGAAATCATGAAAAATCCTTTTTCTAACTATGTTAGCTATTTTGTTAAGTTTAATTTATTTTCCTAACATAGTTAGACCTTAAACTGTTTTGGGGGTTGATTAATAATGATTGGATAGTTAATTAAAGTCATAATTAGGGAGTAATTGTTACATAAAACCTATCCCACTATCTCCATAGAAATGGATGATAAAAAGAATGTTAAGCTCGATGGTACTTGGTTTAACCAAGTCAAGATGATATGGATCGACCCATTTTCTTATGTCAAAGAACTTATCATTTCCAAACTAGCTAACGTGAGTTACATTTATTTTTCTATTTCAATTTAAGAGTTCTTATGTGTTTCCACCTCCATTTGAGATCCCAAAAATGGATAAATATATTTTTAAGAAACACATTCAAGATTTGTCACCACAAAAGAATAATGTTAGTATCTCTGTTAGAAAATGTGTTTATATTTAGTGGTTGGTAATTTTTCTCAAACAGGATTGCCTCAAATTATGATATCCATGCATATGTATATATTTATGTATAGACTAAATTATACATAACTTCTCTAAACTTTGGGTCAATTGTATATAACCTCCCTAACCTTTGAAAGTTTAAAGTAAGGATACCTAATTTTATCAGAAATTTTAACGGTAGGGGAGTTGATGGTCAAAACATGAAATGTCAAGGGTCCTTAAGTTAAATTTTCAAAAATTAGGGAGGTTATGTGAAAATGAACCAAAGTTTAGGGATTTTCTATAATTTGCTTTTTATAATATATACTCTCTATGCTGTCCTAAATAAAAGATTAAATTGACTTTTTTATAGGAAATTAAAGAAGCAAAATGGACTACTAAAATTTTAACATATGTTAAATATAATTAGATTATACATTAGTCTATAAGTAAGGTTAAATATTATTGAGAAAAAAGTTAGATATAAATAGTTTAAAATGATTTATCTTACATCTTAAATTTCTAAAAAAAAGTTAACTTGATCTTATATTTAGGATTGGATAGAGTATATATATACATATACACAACAAGATAAAAGTAGTTCTTCTATTATTCCCATAGACACCTCAAATCACGAAGAAACCTCCTCAAAAACTTCTAAACATATTTTTAAAGAAGAAATTTCTTTTGAAAACATAAACCAACATATTGATGATTGGGTGTTACCCCCAATAGCTTTAAACACACTCTATAAACAACAAGATAAAAGCTGGTTTTCTGCTTCTAACCATATAGTTAGAACTGTTGAAGAGTCAGTCTCTGTCCACCCTGATAAACACAATTTTTATCTCCTTTCTCAAAAATCCATTGAAAGACATAAGAAAAAATGGAACCTTTTACACGTGGGAAGAGTACAAGTGGCCATTAAACCCCTCATTCGAAAAGGTTTAAACGTTTCAGCCCTAGTGTGTCTATTAGATAACAGGCATAATGACTTTTCAGATTCACTGCTGGCCGCAGCTGAATTTGGTCTCCACAATGGTCCAGTCTATTTCAACTGCTATCCAGATAGGATGGTCGAATTAAAAGACGAACAAGTCCGTGAAGTGTTAAAACTAAAACTTAAACTACATGGTTTAAACATGAAACAGGGATCTATACCTGCTACCTTAACATATCGGGTGCATTACAAGGTTTCAAACTCATCTAACTCTTTAGCCCAAGTGCCACCGGATAATGGCCAAACTATTATCTTCTTGACAGACCAAACCCATGTTAATTTAACAATCCCCAAAACTATTATGTGGAATGACGTTGAGTTACCTGAAGATTGGACTTTAGAAAAGGCTTCAAAACCTGCTCCTTGTCCAATAAATCAAGTAAGCAAAGTCACCCAAACAACTGATGGGACTGTTAAATTATCATTTGAAAGACCTAGAAGGTCTTGCTCTTTCAGTGTTAGATCTGCTTCCTTATACGAAGACTGTAGATCCAATATAGAACCAGCAAGGCATTCTTGTTCGTTTTCTAAACCTCCGTCTGTCATTTATATGCCAGCACCCCCTTCAACAACTCCCAGAAACATTCCTCCTCAAACAAATGTCCTAATCCAGGGAGTCGATAATTCGTCAAACATTCCTCAAACCAGTTATGAAAGGGCTGAAGACTCACTACCACCACAATCTCCAACTTATTCATCAATGAATGCAGGAGAACCTTATGAAAATGTTCCTCTAAACGAAGGAGAAAACTTCAAACCCATCAATGTTTTAGAAAAACAATTCTCTATCGATAAACAAACCCTTAGAGAAGAATTCTATTCTGAAGATAACCAACTTCAGAGGAAATGGTTTTTCCAAAACTTTAAAGGATCCAACAGACAAAATATCCAAAATAAATTTTACAGATTTCTCGAAAACATCCAAGAAAATATTCCATTCTTCGACTGGTTTAGTGCTTACGCCCAAACCAGCAACATTAAATATCCTTTTACAAACAAAATAAACATGACCAAAAGGGAATGGAAATCCCCAGACGGCTCAACAATTTCATCTAAATTTCCTCCTCCCAAAACAGTACAAATTCCCAAATTAACAGATGACCAAAATAACCCTATACTTGCTGCACCCTTCAAATATAAAAATTTAAAAAACCCAATTGACCCTATCGATATAAAAAATATCTTAGAACAAAATAATTATACTAATCAATACCTCCAAACTTTAGGGGATTATGTGATCCAAAAAACAGCTCCTCTGCTTGACCCCAGCAAATCACCAGTCCCTAAATTAGAGGCCCCACTCTTTAAACCATTCTAACTTAGCTCAAAGATTAAGTCAGAATTCTTAAATAACAGAGCTGATTTATTAAAACAAGTTGAGTATAAGATTAGCCAACTCCAGTCCACAGTTGTCCCCGATACACCTCAAACTCAAACATCCTCATCCTCAAAAAATGTAATGAATATTGTAAAAGACTCTGACACAGAATCTAAACTTTCAGAATCAGCCCCACTTCAAATCAATAATCAAAATTGGAAAAAACCTTCTAAACTTTATTATTCCCGAGCTTCGCCTCCTGATATTTTATTAGAAGAAAGATTAAATCATAATTTTAAATCATTTAGTGCTGATCATATTTATGAATGGAACATAGATGGTCAAAGTGAAACAAACATATTACAGATTCTTCAGCAAATGACAATGGTAAGTACGGCATACCAAAGCCAAAACAATGCCTCAGATGAATCCATTACCAACCTATTAGTGGCTGGATTTTCCGGACAACTAAAAGGCTGGTGGGATAATTATCTCTCCCCTGAGGACAAACTTGCCATATTTACCTCTGTAAAAACTGAAGCGGATGGAACACCCATAACATCTGATGGATGTTCTATTCCTGATTCTGTAAACACTTTGATTTTTACAATTATTAAACATTTTATTGGAGATCCATCTATTTGGAAAGACAGATCAGCAGAACTCCTCTCAAATCTTAAGTGCAGAACTCTATCCGATTTTCGTTGGTATAGAGATAACTTTTTACAACGAGTACTCACAAGAGATGATGCCAATCAACCATTTTGGAAAGAAAAATTCTTAGCTGGATTACCTAAATCTTTGGGTGATAAAGTTAGAGAAAAACTTCGAAACCAACATGATGGCAACATCCCTTATGAATGCTTAAGTTATGGACAATTGATTTCTTATGTCCAAAAAACTGCTCTTAAAATTTGTCAGGATGACAAAATTCAAAAACAACTTGCCAAAGAAAAAGCTACAAGGAGTAAAGAGCTGGGCACATTCTATGAACAGTTCGGCTTTCCTGCTTGTAAAAAATCTAAGCCATCTAAACCAAGGAAGTTTAGAAATGACAAAACAACCTACCATAAGTATAAACAAAAAACAACCCCTAGGTGGCCACACAAAGAGTCCAGATCTAAACCCAAAAATGATCATTCTCAAACTAAAATAAAATGTTTTAATTGTGGCAAACAAGGGCACATTTCAAAATACTGTCGTTTGACTCGAAAACTTAACAAGATTAGGAATATTGACCAACCAATCCTTGATCAAATTAATAATCTTTTACTCGAATCTGAGACAGATGATACCAAAAGCTCTTCAGAGGATCTAAACAATATCCAAGACGATGACATTGAAGAATCATCCTCTTCTTCTATTAATGTCATTACTAAAGAACAAGATTTACTCCTTGACATTATCACTAAACTTCTTGATAATGAAAAGGGCGAATACTTGTTTAAATTTAAAGAACTTCTCAATGAAAACCCGAGTTCTTTCAAAAATAAACCATCTTTAATCTCGAATAAATATGATTTAACAGAAACCATAAACCGGTTCAAACATTCTGTTAAACCCGCAACCATACAAGATCTCCAGCATGAGATACATAATCTCAAGGCTGAGGTCTCTTATATTAAACTTCAACAAGAAACACATGCAGCTGCAATATCCCAAATTCAAGATATCCAGCTTGAATCCCATAAACCAAATGAACAACAAGCTCTTTCAGGTCATGAAACTGATGACCATGATGAAACATTTATTAACTTAATTTCTAAAGTGTTAATCCCAAAATTTCATATCCTTGCTAAAATCATTATCAATGACGAATTTATCCTAGAACAACTTGTTTTGTTTGATACAGGAGCAGCTTCTAATTGTTTTAATGAAGGCATTGTTCCCACCAAATATTATGAAAAAACAACTGAGAGATTTAGTGGCGTAGCACAAACACCCCTAGACGTTAAATATAAAATTACAAATGTTGTTATTGAAAATAACGGATTTCGTGTTCAACAACCATTCATATTAGTTAAAAATATGGGGAATCAAATCATCTTAGGACAACCCTTTGCTGGTTCCATATTCCCATATCTAACTAGTCAGGATGGAATATCCTTTGAGCACTTAGGGAAAACAATTACATTCTCTTTTACACAAAAACCTAGAATAAAAGAATTAAATCTTCTTTCTTCAAAACAACAGCAAATAAACTTTTTAAGAGAAGACATTTCTTTTAAACAAATTGAAACACAGCTAGCTCAGCCACAAGTTAAACAACGAATTCAGGACTGCTTAGATAAAATCCACCAAAGTATTTGCTCGGATCTACCTAATGCTTTCTGGAATCGTAAAAAACATGTTGTTGATTTGCCCTATGAAACAAATTTCTTAGAAACTCAAATCCCAACAAAATCAAGACCTATCCAGATGACTTCTAAGCTTCTTGAAACCTGTAAAAAAGAAATTCAGGAACTTTTAAATAAAAAATTAATTAGTAAATCTAGAAGTCCATGGTCTTGTGCTGCTTTCTATGTTAATAAAAATGTTGAACTAGAACGCGGCGCCCCAAGACTTGTCATAAATTATAAACCTTTGAATGATACTTTAAGATGGATTAGATACCCAATTCCTAATAAATCTGATCTCTTAAAACGGTTATATTCTGCAAAAATCTTTTCAAAATTTGACATGAAATCTGGATTTCGGCAGATCCAAATCTCTCAAAAAGATAGGTATAAAACTGCCTTCACTGTTCCGTTTGGACAGTATGAGTGGAATGTTATGCCTTTTGGGTTGAAAAATGCACCTTCCGAATTCCAGAGAATTATGAATGAGATTTTTAATGACTATAGCCAGTTCATCATTGTTTATATTGATGATGTATTGATCTATTCTCATTCAATTGATCAACATTTTAAACATATAAATTGTTTTATGAAGGTTGTAGAAACAAACGGATTGGTAGTTTCTAAACCAAAAATTTCTATTTTCCAAACTAAGATCAGGTTTCTTGGGCATTGGATCTACCAAGGGTCTATCACCCCCATAGACAGAGCCATTCAATTTGCTGACAAGTTTCCTAACCAAATCCTTGAGAAACAACAACTTCAAAGATTTTTAGGATGTTTAAATTATGTTGCTGACTTTATCCCCCATTTAAGCAACTTTCTCAAACCACTCCATCAGCGTCTTAAACAAAACCCTCCTCCATGGACAGACGTCCATTCCAATATTGTCAAGCAAATCAAACTCCAGGTTAAGCAACTTCCTTGTCTTAGCCTTCCTGACCCTTCTTCTTTCAAAATTGTTGAAACTGATGCCTCTGATATAGGATATGGTGGCATCCTTAAACAGCGAGTTGACAATCAAGAAAAGATCGTCTCTTTCACTTCTAAACATTGGAATAGTACCCAACAAAACTAGTCCACCATAAAAAAGGAGATACTAGCAATTGTTTTGTGCATTTCCAAATTTCAATCAGATCTTCTAAACCAAAAATTTCTTGTGCGTATTGATTGTAAATCAGCAAAAGATGTTTTGCAAAAAGATGTTAAAAATCTTGCATCAAAACAAGTTATTGCTTGCTGGCAAGCAATATTAAGTATCTTTGATTTTGATATTGAATTTATTAAAGGTACTTCTAATTCTCTTCCAAATTTTCTTACCCGTGAGTTTTTACAGGGTAGATAAGCCTAATCAACCAGACATGCCCAAAAAGAAAAAAGCCTCAGATGACAAGGCCAAAGAGCCATCAGACGATAAACAATTAAGCATCTTCCAAGATGCCCAAAACCAAAATTGCTCCAGCCAAGAGCTGGAAGAATTTATTAAACAAATCCTGCAACAAACATAGGTCCCAAACTCAAGGATCTCCACAGTTGCAGCAATCTAAACAGGAGTCATCCACTCCATCTGGGTCATCAACCCAAAAACTTAAACAGGAGTCATCCACTCCATCAGGGTCATCAACCCAAAAAACCCAAAACCAAACCTCTCCTAAACAAACAGTCGACTCCTATGCTCTGGCCTACACCCAAAAACAGATTCCACAAACCACGTGGGGCCACATAGTCACTAAAAATGGTCGACCTCTCACTAAAGATAAACAACCTCTCATACCCCAAGAGATCATAACTAAACAACAATATGATCTATCCAACCCTCAGCTTCACCAGGTAACAATTGCATCCTCTTCAAAGGCAATTGTTCCACATACACATGTGCTATCCAATACAAAAGATAGCACCCCCTTTCTCAAAAAATCCAAAAACAAACGAAACATCATTCAGATAGAACCCGAATGGTTCCATCCCAACCCAAATCAAGTAGCTGCAAATATCTTTCCTTCTGGAATGCATTTTAAACCTTCAGCTATTCCAAAAACAAGAGAGTACTATGAACTAATTCTGGTTCATTCTGGATCTGTCGAGATCAAACATACCTCAGACAGGAAGAATGACAATGAATTAGCTTTCACAAGAATCCAAATTTTAAACATTCTTACTCCATCTCAATGGGGGCAAGATTTATACAGACCAAAAAACTTTGGAATCAATTATTTTCCCGATGGATATAATTATTGGGATTATGTTGATGCTTGGTCTAATGTTTTTTGGTACCAAAACTCCGGATTTTCTCATACTTGGTTCATCTATTTTAAAAAGGATAACAAGTATCAATTTCCTCATTGGTTTTTTCACTGGTGGGAATTTTTTGGTCCTTTACCCGAAATATTTCCACCTGAGGTTGTTAAAGCTTTTGAATTATTTAAACAAAAATTCAACTGTGATGATCCCTTTCCTTCGGATCTTCATTATTGTTCTAAACTCTCTGTTTCATGGATTTTCTCCTGGAAATACGAATGCATGAAGCTCAATGAGACATCAAACCTCATGCCTGTCCTACAGCGAGTCCCTTACTCCAGATGGTGGACGAAATTCGAAATTCCAAGAGTCAACTCTGATGCAGTAGAAAGGTGGTTTCAAGAAAATCCCCAATTCCTTTGCATGACAGAACAAAACAAATTCCTTCACCAAAAATCAAGGATTGCTTCTCTTCTATCATCCACAGCGGATAAAACAAGTCTTGTAAACCAATTAACAGTACTGCTCCAGACACTCCAGGAACAATATGCTCAACCCTCCCCTAGTCAAATCATTTCCCAGTCTACTTCAGAAGCCCAGGAAGAAGACGATTATGAGGTGGACTTGGGAGAAGACTGAAACATTCTGACACATTGTAAACAAGCACATGTAAAACACTGAATACTGTAGTATCACTGTAGTACACTGTGCACTTAAACTGACCGGAACTGTTCAAACAAGTATCCAGTTTCCAGGTCATAAACAATGTTCAAGGGTCTATATAAGAAATGCTCAGCACCTAAAGAAGGGCAGAACTTATTTGAGATCCGAATAGCCATTGTAGAGAGAGAGACTTAGAGAGAGAAGCTCTGAGAATCTCTTCCCTTCCCTTTCCTTCTACTTCCTTTGTTTCATTTCTTTGTAAGTTTCATGTTTTATTAAATAAAGCTTTATATTTCTCAGTTATCTTATTACTTTCTGCATCATATCCTTACCTCTTCTGGGAATCAAGGAGACTGTTACAATGAACTAGCTTGGCAGGTTCTACCGCCTCAGTTCATACGCCCTTTGATTCTTACAGAACACCCCCTTTTGCATCTGCATAGTTATTTATGTTTTAAAGAAGTGTTACTTCTGCTCTACTTCCTTGTCCTTTTCCTACTTGTGATCCTCCGGGCCCTTCGGGACTCGCTTCCTTGTACTTACCATTGTCATTTGCTAAAGAATCTGTAATATGTTTGTTTCACTTTGACCATCTATGTTCCATTCATAAATATGATCAGCACTAAATGATTTAAAATTCTGATTTATCTTTCTTCTAATAAAATATCAGGAGGCGAAGCTCGGGAATAATAAAGTTTAGAAGGTTTTTTCCAATTTTGATTATTGATTTGAAGTGGGGCTGATTCTGAAAGTTTAGATTCTGTGTCAGAGTCTTTTACAATATTCATTACATTTTTTGAGGATGAGGATGTTTGAGTTTGAGGTGTATCGGGGACAACTGTGGACTGGAGTTGGCTAATCTTATACTCAACTTGTTTTAATAAATCAGCTCTGTTATTTAAGAATTCTGACTTAATCTTTGAGCTAAGTTAGAATGGTTTAAAGAGTGGGGCCTCTAATTTAGGGACTGGTGATTTGCTGGGGTCAAGCAGAGGAGCTGTTTTTTGGATCACATAATCCCCTAAAGTTTGGAGGTATTGATTAGTATAATTATTTTGTTCTAAGATATTTTTTATATCGATAGGGTCAATTGGGTTTTTTAAATTTTTATATTTGAAGGGTGCAGCAAGTATAGGGTTATTTTGGTCATCTGTTAATTTGGGAATTTGTACTGTTTTGGGAGGAGGAAATTTAGATGAAATTGTTGAGCCGTCTGGGGATTTCCATTCCCTTTTGGTCATGTTTATTTTGTTTGTAAAAGGATATTTAATGTTGCTGGTTTGGGCGTAAGCACTAAACCAGTCGAAGAATGGAATATTTTCTTGGATGTTTTCGAGAAATCTGTAAAATTTATTTTGGATATTTTGTCTGTTGGATCCTTTAAAGTTTTGGAAAAACCATTTCCTCTGAAGTTGGTTATCTTCAGAATAGAATTCTTCTCTAAGGGTTTGTTTATCGATAGAGAATTGTTTTTCTAAAACATTGATGGGTTTGAAGTTTTCTCCTTCGTTTAGAGGAACATTTTCATAAGGTTCTCCTGCATTCATTGATGAATAAGTTGGAGATTGTGGTGGTAGTGAGTCTTCAGCCCTTTCATAACTGGTTTGAGGAATGTTTGACGAATTATCGACTCCCTGGATTAGGACATTTGTTTGAGGAGGAATGTTTCTGGGAGTTGTTGAAGGGGGTGCTGGCATATAAATGACAGACGGAGGTTTAGAAAACGAACAAGAATGCCTTGCTGGTTCTATATTGGATCTACAGTCTTCGTATAAGGAAGCAGATCTAACACTGAAAGAGCAAGACCTTCTAGGTCTTTCAAATGATAATTTAACAGTCCCATCAGTTGTTTGGGTGACTTTGCTTACTTGATTTATTGGACAAGGAGCAGGTTTTGAAGCCTTTTCTAAAGTCCAATCTTCAGGTAACTCAACGTCATTCCACATAATAGTTTTGGGGATTGTTAAATTAACACGGGTTTGGTCTGTCAAGAAGATAATAGTTTGGCCATTATCCGGTGGCACTTGGGCTAAAGAGTTAGATGAGTTTGAAACTATATATATACACATATGTGTATATGTATATATATATATATAAGATAGAGTTACCCATATTAAGTATGCAACTTGCCAATATGCCTTGAATAGAATTGTTTCCAACTTAATGATACTCTATTAAAAAAAATCTCGGAACTCAAGCTCCTATGGCACACAACCAACAATACTCACATTCAAGAATGAGTATCATCACCCTTTACTTATTTCCCTTATTTGTATTTCTCAGTTCAGTTTTTTGCCAGCCTCAGTCTCACACAGCAACTCAGCTATTCTATATAGATCCTCTCCTATAAGCTAAGTGTTCAAAATTCAAAACCCATCATCTTTCTCTTCCATTGATATATCCAATCTTCTCCATCACACCATGGCTCACAGACCTGTTGAGCTTCACTTTGTTTTGATGCCCTTTATAGCTCCAAGCCATCTTCTTCCCATGGTGGACTTGGCTAGACTATTATCACAGCGAGATGATGTGAAAGTGACTATAATGACCACTCCTCTAAATGCTCTTCGGGTTCAAGCAAATATTGATAGCGAGATCACACAGTTTGGCTCATCAATCTCAGTTCAACATTTTCGATTCCCAAATTCTGAGGCATGTTTACCAGAGGGATGTGAGAGCTTAGACACTCTGCCTTCCATGGATCTTCTTTCTAACTTTTTTCAAGCTTTGAATTTGATGCAGAAACCAGTTTAAGAACTCTTTGAAAAGCTTCCCTCTGCAACCTGTGTGATATATGACAAATACCTTCCATTTGTAGCTGATGTTGCCAAGCAGCTCCAAGTTTTGAGAATAACATTCGATAGTACTAATTGTTTCTCTTTATTATGTAATCACTGTCTCTATAATAATTCTCAAGTTTATGAGAATGTGTCAAATTCAAAACCATTAGTTGTACCTGGACTGCCCCATAAGATTGTGTTTAATAAATATCAGCTTCCTGAGTGGTTTACACTTAACAGAGGTTAAGAATTCGTTGTTATGTGTGAGAAAAGAAGTAAAGGTGAAGAAGAAGCGTATGGGGTGATAGTTAATAGCTTTGAGGAGTTGGAAGAAGAATACTTGAATGAGTTTAGAAGAGTCTCAGGTAGAAAGGTTTAGTGGACCAGTCTCACTCTCCAACAAGGATGACATGTATAAGGCTACAAACAAGAGTCAAAGGAGGAAGAAGAAGGGGAATATTATTTGAAGTGGCTTGATTTATGGCTTGCAAGATCTGTCATCTATGTCTGCCTTGAAAGCTTAACCAGTGTAGTCCCAGAACAATTGATGGAGCTAGGTTTGGGGCTGGAAGCTACAAAGAGACCATTCATTTGGGTGCTGAGGGATTCACACAAGAGAGAAGAGATGGAGAAATTACTGAAGGAAGATGGATTAGAAGAGAGAGTGAAAGGAAAAGGGATGATAGCAAGAAATTGGGTGCCTCAAGTGTTGATACTTTCACACAAAGCAATAGGAGCATTCTTAACACATTGTGGATGGAACTCAACACTTGAAGGAATATGTAGTGGGTTGCCATTAATAACATTTCCTATGTTTTCTGATCAGTTTTATAATGAGAAGGTTGTCAAGGATATAATAACACTTTTGTTATTAAATTATAGTATATAGTTGTAATTAACCAATTCTGTTGTGCATTGTTAACTAGAGTTACTTTAGGTAAACTAGAGTTAGTCTTGGCTGCTTATGTATATATTGACCGTTTTATCATAATGAAAATTAGTGTGTTCATTTTCTAATTTTCTCTCAGTCACATGGTATCATTGTTCCCTCATTTCTGATCTGATTCATTGATTTTTCCTTCACTGATTGCTTCATCTGTTCATGGCGTCGACGGCATCAGCATCTACCTCCGAAGTTCTTAATCAAACTAGTCACTATTACATTCATCCGAACAAGAATCCAGCTTTGATTCTTGTTTCTCCGCCTCTTGATGGGTCCAATTATCATGGCTGGGCTCGAGCTATGCGTATGGCGTTATTGTCGAAGAACAAACTGAAGTTTGTTGATGGAACCCTAACTCCACCAAAGGAGACTGATTCTTTATATCCAGCCTGGGAACAATGTAACAATCTTGTTCAAGGATGGCTCACAAAATCCTTGTTGCCTTTTATTGCTAAAAGCATCTTGTGGTTAGACAACGCGTCGGAAATCTGGAAGGATCTTAGGTCACGGTACTCTCAGGCTGATATTTTTCGGATTGCAGATTTGCAAGAGGAGATTTACACTTTGAAGCAAAGAGGAATGAGTGTAAGTGATTATTATACTCAACTTAAAATTCTCTGGGATGAACTGTTCAACCTTCGTCCATTGAAGCCCTGTTCCTGTGGCTCTACCGAGAGTGCTGTCCATCACCGTGACGAGGATCAGGTTATTCGTTTTTTAAAGGGATTGAATGACCAATTTAATACTGTCAAATCTCAGATTATGCTGTTAGATCCTCTTCCTTCTATTAATAAAGTTTTTTCTCTTGTTCTTTAACAAGAACGAGAATTACATAGTGGTCTTGATTCAAAAATTGTCATGGCCAAAGGTCCACGTCCTGGAGGAAATTCTTCTGGTTCTTTCAATCCTTCTCAAGGTTTTTCTGCTGGTTCCAAATCTGTCAACAATAAGCATTGCACTTATTGTAACAAACCTCGTCATACCGAGGATACGTGCTATGGGAAACATGGATTTCCCCCTGGCTTTAAGTTTCGCTCATCTGGTTCTTCTTCCACAGTAAATCAAGTTTCAACTCAAGATTCTGGTAATGCTCAAAATATTACTCACGCTCCGCACTCTTCATCCACTCAATCGACAGCCTCTGTTTTGCCACAATTGTCTTCTACTCAATATCAGTGTCTCCTTGCTCTTCTAGATTCTTCTCCATCTCCATCAATTGTTAATCATTTGTCTACTTCCTCTACTCCTGTCACAGGTTTCTGTAATTCTGTTTACTCTCAAAATTCTGTCTCCTGGATCATTGATTCAGGTGCAACTGATCATGTTTGTTGTTCATTAAATTTGTTTTCTTCATATCATCCTATTTCTCTTATTTCTGTACAATTGCCCACAGGTTCTCATGTCATTGCTTCCCATTCCGGCACTGTGATATTATCATCCACTATAACCCTTACTAATGTTCTTTTCCTTCCCAATTTTGCTTTCAATATTTTCTCATTTTCTCGCTTTACAGCTTCTTCTGATTGTTCTCTCACATTTTATTCTTCTTTTTGTCAGATACACTCACTCCATCCTTTGCGGATGATTGGTTCAGCTAAACTTTTTGAAGGGCTATACATCTTGATTGCAGATAAGCATACCCCTGCTAAACCTTCTCTAATCAATTTGACCTCAACTACCAATGATTCTGCCTCTACTCTATGGCATCTCAGATTGGGGCA
The DNA here is from genome assembly GCA_037074515.1 of Mimosa bimucronata. Taxonomy (NCBI): domain Eukaryota; kingdom Viridiplantae; phylum Streptophyta; class Magnoliopsida; order Fabales; family Fabaceae; genus Mimosa; species Mimosa bimucronata. The sequence continues at coordinate 26,225,006 of CM073441.1, forward strand.
TCTTTCCCATTGTACTTTTTCAAGATTACATAAGACTATTTTAGATATTTCTTGTACTCCGCATTTTCTTCCTTGTGATACTTGTCATTTTGCTAAACAAAAACGCCTTACGTTTCCTGTAAGCTCTAGTTCATGTAATACAACATTTGAATTTATTCATGTCGATATTTGGGGACCTTTCTCAATCCCTTCTATTCAAGGTCATCGTTATTTTCTAACCATTGTTGATGATTTTTCTCGGTTTACATGGCTGTTTTTATTAAAATCTAAATCAGATGCTCGTTCTCAACTTCAGCATTTTATTGCACTTGTGGAAAATCAATTTTCGACTACCATCAAAATTATTAGGTCTAACAATGGTTTAGAATTTTCCATGTCTCAATTTTATGCATCTAAGGGAATCATTCATCAAACTTCATGTGTTGCAACCCCTCAACAAAATGGCATTGTAGAAAGGAAACATCAGCATATTCTAAATGTTGCCAGGGCTTTGTTATTTCAATCTAATATCCCTCTTTCATATTGGTCATTTGCTGTCATGCATGCTGTATATATCATTAATCGATTGCCTTCTCCCATTATTCAACATTTCACTCCCTTTGAAAAATTGCATGGTGTTGTTCCTTCTTATTCTGACTTCAAAGTTTTTGGTTCTTTATGTTTTGTATCTACTTTGCAAGCTCATCGTTCTAAATTTGATTCTCGTGCTCATAAATGTGTATTTTTGGGATATCCTTCGGGCTCTAAAGCTTATATTTTACTTGACCTGAAATTAAATCAAATTTTTTTATCTAGAGATGTCGTCTTTCATGAACTATTGTTTCCTTTTACTTCAGGCAGTATCACTTCTCCTTCTATATCCTCTCCTGACCCCACCATTCAGTCTTTGCCTACATTCCTAGATGACATTCCTTCCCCTGTATCTGCACCCTCTACTAATACTCCTTCACCTATTTCTTCACTAAATCAATCTCCTGTCCCTTCCCCTGTTCCTTCCTCTGTTTCTTCAGCCCCTGATTATCCTTCTTCTGCCATTTTTCGTCGATCTACCAGACCCCATCACCCTCCATCTTATCTGCATGACTATCATTGTGCCCTAATGTCTACAACTGAACCGTCATCCAGCAACTCTTCTTCTCGGTATCATTTATCATCAGTCATGTCCTATTCCTCTCTTTCGTCTTCTTATAGATCTTTTGTTTTAAATGTTTCTACTATACCCGATCCCAAAACTTATGCACAGGCTGTTAAATTTTCTGTTTGGAGAGATGCAATGGATGCAGAAATTAAAGCACTTGAGCAAAATCAGACTTGGGTTCTTACTTCTTTACCTCCTGACAAGAAATCAATGGCTTGTAAGTGGGTTTATAAAACCAAGTTCAAGGCTAATGGTGATGTTGAACAATATAAAGCTAGGCTAGTTGCCAAAGGATACACTCAAACTGAGGGTCTTGACTATTTTGACACTTTTTCTCCTGTTGCCAAAATGACTACACTGCGTTTATTGTTGTCCATTGCAACTGCCAAGAATTGGCATCTTCATCAACTTGATGTCAATAATGCTTTCCTTCATGGTGATTTACATGAAGAGGTTTACATGGAACTTCCTAAAGGTTTTCAATCTCCTCAACCTAACTTGGTTTGTAAGTTGCAAAAGTCCCTTTATGGTCTTAAACAGGCTAGTATTCAATGGTATTCTAAGTTGTCTGCAACTTTAATTTCTTATGGCTATACTCAATCAGCCTCGGATCATTCCTTATTCTTTAAGGCTTCTGTGACTTCCTTTACAGCTATTTTAGTATATGTTGATGATTTGGTGATTACTGGGAATGATATCTCTGAAATTTCTGATGTTAAACACAAGTTGGATGCAACTTTTTCCATTAAGGATCTCGGTGAATTGCGGTATTTTCTTGGTCTGGAGCTTGCACGATCAAAGGAAGGTCTTTTCCTATCTCAAAGGAAATTTGCTCTTGAGCTTCTTGAGGATGCTGGTTATTTGGCGTGTAAACCAGCCTCTTCTCCCATGGATCCTCATTTGAAACTCTCAAAGGATAAAGGTATTCTTCTTTCTGATCCTCAATTGTATCGTAAATTGGTTGGTCGTCTTTAGTATCTCACTACCACTCGACCTGATTTAAGCTATGCTACTCAACAATTGAGTCAATTTATGTCCTCTCCTCGGGACATTCATTTACAAGCTGCATATCGAGTTTTGCGTTATATTAAATCTTCACCAGGTGCTAGTATCTTTTTCTCGGCTGATTCGGATTTGCAGCTTCGATGTTTTAGTGATTCTGATTGGGCTAGTTGTGTTGACTCTCGCCGCTCGGTTACTGGCTTTGCTATCTTTCTTGGTTCTTCCCTTATCTCTTGGAAAGCTAAGAAACAGGCCATGGTTTCTAAGTCTTCTTCAGAGGCTGAATATCGTGCTTTGCCTTCTTGCACGTGTGAAATTCAGTGGCTTATTTACTTACTCAATGATTTTGATATCTCTCACTTTGATCCAGCCTTATTATATTGTGATAACCAGTCTGCCATTCAGATTGCTAATAATCCTACTTTTCATGAACGCACCAAGCATATCGAGATTGATTGTCATTTGGTTCGTAAGAAAGTTCAATCCAAAGTCATTCATCTCTTACCTGTCAGATCTATGGACCAGCTTGTTGATGTTTTCACCAAACCCCTCCATCCTACTAGATTTCATGATCTCATATCCAAGCTTGGCATGAGGAACATCCATGCTCCAGCTTGCGAGGGGGTGTCAAGGATATAATAACACTTTTGTTATTAAATTATAGTATATAGTTGTAATTAACCAATTCTGTTGTGCATTGTTAACTAGAGTTACTTTAGGTAAACTAGAGTTAGTCTTGGCTGCTTATGTATATATTGACCATTTTATCATAATGAAAATTAGTGTGTTCATTTTCTAATTTTCTCTCAGTCACGTGGTTGTTCAGTTGTTGGAGATAGGTGCGAGTGTGGGGGTTGAGAATGCTGTGCATCTTGGTGAGGAACATAACTGTGGGGTTCAAGTGAAGAAGGCAATAGAGAAAGTGATGGGTGAAGAAAGTGGGACGATAAGAGAAAGGGCAAACAATTATGCAGAGAAAGCAAAGAAGGCTATGGAGGACGGTGGATCTTCTTGGCTTAACATGTCTCTCATGATCGAAGATATAACACAACATGTAATGAAGTTTAATAAAAATCCTCATCAACCAAGTCCAAATGCGTAAAAGGGTGGGAAATATTGATTGTTGTTTTAATTAATTATTGGCTCTCTTTTTGTGTGTGTTTTGGATTTGGATCTTCTTGATGTTAAGAAGCTAAGCTAGCGTGTGTATGTTGAATGTTTAATATCTAGCCCATGTCAGGAGGTTAAAGATGAACTAAGAAGTTGCCCATGGCCTTCTAGTCTAGTGGTTAAAATGCCCCCATAAGTGGAAGGTCATGAGTTGAATTCCTCTTCTATCTTACATTATTAGTGTATGTCTCTCCAATTCAAATGCATAATGAAAGCGTTCGATTTATGTTAAATTTGGTGCCTGAAAATTGTTGTATTGATCATTTGTCTCTTTGATTCAAATGCATAAGGAAAACACATAAGATTATATATGTAATATGAAAGGTTTCAAGGTGAAAAAATGGCCATGCGACAAAATGGTTTGTATACTTTTTTGGGCTAAAATACTAAGATGAGGAATAGATTACTTAGCGAAGCAGCACCACAGTGAAATTTCTACTATTTAGAATTCTTAATCTCTTATCTTACAATTATTACTTGAACCTTTACAACAATTATCTTATAAACCTCAAAAGGGGTTATACCCTTTCGATTATACCAGCATAAAGGGTTTTTGTCACTCTAAAAAAACTGTTAACAAGCAACATATAATCAATACTCCTCTAATCCTATTTATAAGACACTTATAGCATGTTTCACATAGATCAAGGAAAACTTTAAACCTCATTAACTCTGTCTTAAAATTTAACAACTTTTTAATTTTACCCCTATTTAAATTTCCACTACACTACGTGAGAAAAAAGTCAACATATAATATATTAAGGGTAAAATTGTATATTCTTATGGAAAAATTAAATGAGTGACTTATAGATAGAACCAAATGAAACATTCTCTCTCTACATTATTAATAGTATAAGAGGAGTAAATTTTACAAATAGCAAACATGAAAATGAGTCAAACTTAAGCACTAGTAAACAATACTCATCTGGTCCTATTTATAGGGCAGAGAGAGAATGTTTTATTTGGTCCTATATATAAGTCACCTCATTAAATATTTAGTGTGCATGTACAAGTTTACCCTTCATTTATTATGTGTTGACTTTATTTTAATGTGGTATAGTGTATATTAAATATGGGTACAGTTGTAAATTTGTTAGATTTTAGTGGAAAGTTAATGAGTTTTAAGGCTTTTCTTGGTCCGTGTGAAATGTGCTGGAAGTGCCTTATAAATAGGATCAGATGAGTAGTATTTTTTTTTGTTCCTTAAAAATGAGCTTGCAGTAAGTTGGATGGCCTATAGTAAATTTTTAAGATATTGCAGTAAATATTTTTTTTCTTGTATTAAAGGAAAAACAAATGGCAAAAGTTTTTCTTCTGGAGGTGCTGTTTTAGTCAATGAGTGAATGGAACATTAAATGCCACTAAAAAATTCCTAGAGTATGACACTAACAAATCATGTTCTTGGGATTACAAGGGAGGCACGCACTCCAATAAGAGTAACTCATATGATAGTAAAAGGCCTGCTGAAGAGTGAAGACAATTTATATATGTATAATTGTGTTTCCATACATTTACACACACCATTTTCCTTCTTGTTTTGAGTGAATTCTGATAGCATTATAATTGTCATCTACTCTCCCTCATGTCGATCTCCATGATATAAAAGGTGATATGAGAATATTTTTTTTCACACTATAAGTGTTATCATGTAAAAAAATAAAGATAATACATGTCTGATTTCCATTTTTACCCTTGCATACTTAATGTAAAGAGGTGCGAGAGTGTGCGGGTATATAATAAATTATATAAAAGTAAAATTGGAAAACCACATTAAGTTTGCCTATAATAAATGACTCAATTATTTTTCTATTATTTGTGTAAAATAGTTGACTACCTTTTCTAATGTTGAACGGAGGGAGTATGTAGGGAAAAAAAATTCAACCATGCCTTTATTAATAATGGGACAACCAACACATAGTTGGTCTAACAGTGTAAGGCCTCGTTAAATCCCTTTAATTTGGGATATTGAGTTTGAGTTCTAGAGGAAACACTTGTATTGGGAGGGGAAGCCACAAACCCCAAAATTTGAGTAGTGGGCTACTCGGATACCTGGTAATATGATCCAGTAAAAACGCTGATTGCCAATTGATTTATCAAAAAAATAATGGAACAACTAAGAGAGAGAAATAGAGTAATAATAAGGGGAAGTACAAAAGAATGTAGTATTGAAAAAATATGAAGAGGGAGAATAGAATTAATTATGGGCAAAAATGGTAAAAAAAAATGCATTAAATGCTTATACATCCCTTATTGAGCTCTTAAAAAAGGACCAAAGCAATTCAATTTTTTTTTAAACACCAAAATAATTCAAATTTTGGGCTCTTATAATAAAGACAGGAGGAAGTAGATGGCAGTAAACGATGATGATAAAAAGAATGCTAGGCGAAGTTACTTAGCTGAACCAAGTCACAATGATACAGATCAACCCCTCTTTTTGAACCAAAAATTTTACTAATTCAGAATTGATTTGAGCTACGCAGTGTTTTTCCATTTCAATTTCCATTTCAATTCAATAGTTCTTATGTTTTTCCATGCCCATTTGAGACCCCAAAAAATGGACAGCTTCTTTTCATAGGAACACATACAAGATTCCACTAAATAGTAATGTTCGAATCTTTGTTGGAAGATGCGGCCAGGGTCCTCTCTACTACATTGTCTTTCCATATAGTATTCCCACCATTAAATTTGCTTACAATTGTCGAGATATAATACAATTGGAAAATATTGTTATCTATATATTATTGATTGTATAATATTTTTTCAGTTGTAATAGATCTCGACCATTGAAAGTAAATCCATTGGTGGAAATACTAAGTTGAGAGAAAGTAGAGATGCTATATAGAGAGATCCACAGCCGGCACCCACACACATTTATATAAGAGAGTTACTAATTGTTTTAAATAAAACGATACTCTATGGGGAAAAAATTCAATCTCACAACTCACGCTCATATGGCACACAATCATCGATACTCACATTCATGAATGAGAATCATCATCCATTTATTGTTTTTCCCTGTTTTTGTTTCTCAGTGCTGTTTCTTGCCAGCCTCAATCTCACTCAGCAACTCAGCCATTCTATAAAGACCCTCTCCTACAAGCTAAGGGTTCAAAATTCAAAACCCGTCATCAATCTCTTCCATTGCTATATCCAATCTTCTCCATCACACCATGGCTCACAGACCTGTTGAGCTTCACTTTGTTTTGATACCCTTTATGGCTCCAGGTCATCTTCTTCCCATGGTGGACATAGCCAGACTCTTGGCTCGCCGGAACAACGTGAAGGTGACCTTAGCCACCACACCCCTCAATGCCCTTCGAGTCAGAGCCGCCATTGAAACAGAGATGATTCATCACTCTTCCTCACAAATTCACCTCCTGCCTTTTCATTTCCCTAATGAAGGATGTTGTGAGAACCTAGAATCTTTGTCTTCCATGGATGACCTAACTAGCTTCAACAATACCATATGTAACAAGTTGCAGGGCCCACTTGAAGAGCTCTTTGAAAAGCTAACTCCTAACCCATCTTGCGTAATACATGATCCACATGTTCCTTCTGTATTTTATGTAGCAAAAAAGTTCCAAGTTCCAACAATAATATTCGATGGGACTAATTGTTTCTCTTTGTTATGCAATCATAGTCTTCGTGATTCCAATGTGTACGAGGATGTCTCAAATTCAGAACCTGTCATTATCCCTGGATTGCCTGATAGGGTTATGTTCAAAAAACCTCAGGTTCATCCATTTTTTGGTTCTATTCCCACAGCTGACATGATCACTTACCGAGATAAGATATGGGAGGCTGAAGAAGAAGCATATGGGGTGATGGTGAATAGTTTTGAAGAATTGGAAGAAGAATACTTGAAAGAGTATAAAAGAGTTGCAGGTAAAAAGGTTTGGTGTATTGGACCAGTCTCTCTCACAAACAAGGATGCCATGGATAAGGCTAAGAGAGGCAAACCAGAGACAAACAGTGGAGAAGAAGAAGGGAAATATTTGAAGTGGCTTGATTCATGGCCTGCAAGATCTGTCATATATGTCTGCCTTGGAAGCTTAACCAATTTAGTCCCAGAACAATTGATGGAAATAGGTTTGGGACTTGAAGCTACAAAGAGACCATTCATTTGGGTGCTGAGAGATGCATACAAAAAAGAGGAAATGAAGAAGATGATGAAGGAAGATGGATTGGAGGAGAGAGTGAAAGGAAGAGGGATCATAATAAGAAGTTGGGTCCCTCAAGTTCTTATACTCTCACACAAAGCAATAGGAGCATTCTTAACACATTGTGGATGGAATTCAACACTTGAAGGGATATGTAGCGGGGTGCCATTGGTAACATTTCCTCTATTTGGTGATCAGTTTTATAATGAGAAGGTGGTTGTTCAGTTGTTGGAGATAGGTGTGAGGGTGGGAGTTGAGAATTGTGTGAATTTCTGGGATATTGAGGAGAAAAAGTATGGTGTTGAAGTGAAGAGAGAAAAGGTGCAGGAGGCAATAGAGAAAGTGATGAGTGAAGATGATGAAGAAAGTGAGAGGATAAGAGAAAGAGCAAGAAAATATGCAGAGAAAGCAAAAGAGGCTATGGAGAAAGATGGAAGTTCTTTCTGTAACATGTCTCTGCTAATTGAAGTCATGACACATCACGTCTCGGGGTTGAAGTTGAATGAAGCTATGCAACAACAAATTCCAAATGCATAAATTAAGGTTTTGCCTATCTTATTTGGATTCGAAGATTGTTGTTTTGGCTATTTCATATTTCTGAGTGTTTTGGAAGCTCCATTTATAATGCTTCTGTTAGAGTGTAATCTGAAGAAGAAGCCTTGCAAATTAGGAATTCGAAATAATGTATGAATCTTCTATTAATCCTCGAAATTAGTTAGCGGCACGTTGATGGCTAGTAATTATAGATGATGTCAAAATATTGACTATTTTAATTAAAGAGGTAGCACTAATGGTCAGATAACGCAAACAAAATCAAACTCACGATTTTCCCTTTATAAGAAAGTCTTCATGCCACTAGGTGACAAGGTTATTGACAATATAAATGTTAAAAAGTTAGTAAAATATGGAAAAGTTGAAAATAAGTCTTCATACATGTTTGAATTAATTTATGGAAAATAACTTCAGAGAACAAAGTTGAAAAGTGTTTTTAGAGAATAGATTATGGAAAATAGCTTATGAAATTATAGGAAAAAATAGCTTCTCACAAAACCTAGGTTTTTAGACTAAAAAGCTATTCTAAAAAAGTCATGAGTGTTTGTCTGGCTTAACTGAAACTTAGGTTTTGATAGTAAAAAATTACTGTGAAAAATTTGAGGGTGTTCGTCTACCGTGATTTTGAAACCTAGGTTTGGTGTTGCCAAATAGGCAAATAGGTTATATAGTGATTTGACTGATTTCCATACAGAGAACATGACAATTAACCAATCGGTACACTTCTTCTCATAGACTGTGAGCTGTCAGTTTTAGGGTGTGTTTGGATTGACAGTGGATAAGTGACTTTTTTTTCAATTTAACTTTTATAGAAGTAAGATTGGATAAAAGTCAGATTGTGTAACGTGATTTATGTTTTGGATTTGTGATGATAGAAATGACTTTTATTCAATCTAACTTTTAGAAACATGTTTGGATAATTATTTTGAAAAGCAAGTTTAGATGAAAAATTACTAAATAGGACATCATTGTTATTAAAAAATACATATATAATATACATATATTCTTATAGTTTAGAAAGAAAAAGTGAAATTTTGGGTGTTTCTGAGATTTTTAAAAGCTTAGTTTTTCCCATATTTTAAGGAAAATAATTTGGAAAAAATATACTTTTAACTCAAAGGAGAATATTGTGGGAGAAAATAGTTAGAGATTATTATGGTAAATTTTTGGAGATAAAAATGAAATTTTAGATTAAAAGAAAATATCTTATTTGAGATAACAACTATTCAGTTTGCAATAAAAAATAATATTAGCTTTACATGTCCCTTCTAATTAATTAAAATCATATTAGCTTTTATTTACCTATCTACTTATTTATTTATGTTTTGGAAGCTTAATTTATGATGCAGTCTTTGTGTGTCCAGAGAAAAAGAGCCCTGCAAAATCAGCAAAGGGCAATCCAACACTTTACTATATTTGTGTAAATGGTATATATAAATACATTTATTGTAAATTTTTGAAATTAAAATTTTGGCCCCCACTTGATGCTACCAGAATTTAAATAAGCTCCGCAAATGTACGGACCATAGAAATAGTAATTTAGAGAAGCAAGGTTGATCCCACAGAGATTCAAAATAATTGATTATTTGGCATTAAATATCCTCTTTTTGTTTAAATTGAGCAAGACATAATTGATTTTAAACGAGTGAAGAAAATTACCTAGTATCTAATAAAAACAACAAACTTTTGTGTGGATTAAATTCAAGAGTTAAACGAACAACTTATAGTCACTAATCCTTTGTTTATTTCTTAGATTTTATTCCCACTAAATTAATTATACTTTAATTTAATCAGCTAATCTAGAGTTCTAATGTTTATAAATGTATGTCGGTCTATTACCTAGATTAATTATGTAATGTCTTACACAAATTAACTAGATGCAGTTTATATTGGTATCATTCTAATTTGATTATGCGGAGATTCTAACTATATATCTATACTAGAAGCAAATTAGATTAAAAATCTAATTCCACATTATTCAATTTCATGGTCTATTTAAAGCTCCCATCGTTAAGTTCAATTCTAAATTGCTGAACATGTTTAATGGTGGCCAATCACTAAAAAATAATAATTAAAAGCAAAATTAAATAAACCTAAATTAAAATTAAACATAACTAATAAGTAGGGGGAAAAAATCTCTATGTCACAAACAAATTCACAGTACTCTAGGTTGTAAAAGAAAACTATCCACAGATGGGTTCCATCAAAATCTTCTCAACAAATAAGAGTTCAAAATCCAAAACCATAAGGAAAATAAGAAGAAACACCAACAATTAATTCTCCTCCTCCACCAGTGAAGAACAAAAGGGGATGAGTGAACAGTGCGCTTCTAGCTATATGTCTATCATAGACGCAAATTAGATTAAAAATCTAATTCCACATTATTCAATCTCATGGTCTATTTAAAATTTCCTTCATCAAATTCAATTCTAAATTTTTAAACATGTTCAGTGGTGGTCAATCGCTAAATAATAATAGCTAAAAGCAAAGTTAAATAAACTGATAATTAAAATTAAGCATAACTAATAAATGAGAAAAATATCTAAATCACAGACAACTTCATAATACTTTAGGTTGTAAAAGAAAACTAGCTACACATGGTTCCATCAAAATCATCTCAACAAATTAAATAAGAGCTCAAAATCCAAAATCATAAGGAAATTAAATAAGAAAAAAGACCCACAATTAATTCTCCTCCTCCACCCGTTAAGAACAAAAGGAGATGAATGAACATGCACTTCTCACTCTTCTCCCACGGGACCTGCTGAAGATGATGAATCCAAACAGTGGCGGCTTGCTCTTATCAGATTTTCGGTGTATTAATGAATGTGTGTGAGCGGCTTCCTTTCCTTTCTCTTTTTATGCGTGATTGTGCTATTGATGGTGATGATTCCTATCTTTCCTAATTCCCTCCTGCACATGTATGTGTGTAAGAAAAGAAATCGAAAGAATGATATCAACATCAAATAATAACAATAATAATAATAATATGTCAAATTGATATCTTATCAAATTACGACAAAATCTCTTAATTTTTGAGTTGATGACTCTCCAAATACAATAAAACATATCTGAAAATATACCAAAATTGAGAAGTCATCACCACCTGAATATTGATAAGTCATCTTCAACTAGTCACTACTTAGCTTGGCCAACTCTTTGCCTCGTATTGTCTCAGTTTTGTTATTTGTGTGATGATATTAAGGTGCAGGCGGGCAGCCTTTGGACTTTCTTCATATAGCCATGCAACTTTTAACTTTTGTTCACTTCTACTCTGATTATTTTTTGGAGAAACTATAAATAAATCCTCTAAACTTGAGGTGCGTCTTTTCCCTAAAATCTATCACGGTTCAATATGTTAATGTTGGAAAAGTCCTCTATCTGTAACTGCCTCTTTGGTACGTATCTGACCAATTTCACATCTTAGAGGTTTATCCAAATTCAAATTTTCAAATTGACTTTCTTAAGATTCAGGTTTTCTTTGAATTCATCTCGCTAATTTTCTTCCGGTTACATTTCTTGTTCCAATTCAAGATTCAATGAACCTTACTTTGAATCAGTTTTCTCTTGATCCTCTTTAAATTATTCTCGTTCAAGGCCATCTCTTAGAGTCTCACCCTCAAACGGGCAAATAATAATCCATATTTCATCCATATCAGGCTTAAATTCCTCTAACTAATTTAGGTTTGAATTAACATTTAGAAGCTATATAGCTAATAACTTAATCCTTTCCTTATCCATCACTATACAATTCATATTCAAATAAAAATTTAATGAATTATTATACATATTTTAATATTTTCAAACGCATAAAAACACTAAAATTCGCACTGTAATCCTAAGAAACATATATAATGAATGAAGGAGGTTTTAAAAACAAATCGTATCTCAATGAAATCTTCAACACTCACATGAAAGGAGGAGGAAATTAAGATTCTGGAAAAACGGGGAGAAACCCGTTAATGCCCACTCTCACATCGAAATCAGTTTCAGTGCTCGTCAGAAAGATGAGTAGAGGGTGCTCCTCCCTTATGGACCGTCCAGATCCAATCTAGATGGTCCAGATTTAATTTTTTTAAGTTTTTGATTTTAATAAAACAATTATTTTTATGGTTACAAAATTTAAAATGAAGATAATCTCTTAACTCTCATTTTGTCAAAAAACATATTATTCATTTAAAAATCACAAATTTAAAATTATTAAATCTGGACCTTTGAGATTTAAATTTGGACGATCCAAAGTAGAGGAGCGCCATTTACTCATCTTTCCGACGAGCACAGAAACTGGTTCCCTTTCGCATTAGCGTATGACGTCGTGAATATCCTTGGTTCGTGTCATGCATATGGATTGAGATCGGAGTACTCGTGCATATTCCAATCGCATTAAATCTCTCTATATATATACTCCGCTTCTAAATATAAGATCACTTTAACTTTTTTTTGTAGAAGTTAAGGAAGCAAATTAGACCACTAAATTATTATATGTCACATAAAATTAGATTTTAGGTTATTTTATAAGTGGAATAAATTAGTTTTGAGGAAAAAAGATTTTTTTTTTTTTTTTGAATTGAAACTACTTTTTTTTATTGAAAAAAAAAGTTAAAAAAGTTAAAATAGTCTTATAATAATTATTAAGACGGGAGGGAGTATATATGTCATATTCACAATGGATTGAGAAAAAGATACACCCAAAGAGAGAAGTTAATGAAAGTTATTCTTTTCATAACTTATAAAAAACAGACTATTTAACTGATACACCCATATATTAAGTATATATGGTTACATGGGTTCAATATTTAATCTATATAGGGAAACTCATTCTGTAAATCAATATTTTCCATATTCACAAAACAACCCACTAGGATTGGGCTTAGGCCCTAGACTATCAAAGGTCAACTAGGTATATTCCGATATGTTCGACGACGAACTCACATGTTGCAGAGAAAGATTGGTGGCTTTTTTATTTTTAGGATATTTTAATATTTTCATACTTCTAATGTTTATTTTAATGAATTATAACTTAAATTAGATTTCTATACACCCATCAAAACAAATTTTTGAACCACATATCTATGTTCATTTTCAAATTCATATCTATTTTTATTTTCATTTTCCATCAAAATCAATTCTAACGTATGAAAACATGATTATAACTAGGTATTATTGAAGAGACAATAATGAGATTAGCAAGAGGTGATTAGGTTGAGCTAAGGAACAAAGCTGTCTAGTAAGCAGAATCTCATGCCATGTACACATTTATATTGTTTGGAAGATCCTTTTGCAATCAAACAAAATAGTACTTAATTGTTGGCCCTTCCATGAGATCCAGGGGTTATACATCAACATAATCAATTTCTTATTAATTTTGTCCCATGTTGGGTATGACTTCTTCTGCAGTTTATTCAAGTGAACGTTTCAGTAAAACAGCAAAGGAAAATGCTCTCTTTACCACTAGATTCATATTCGAGGCTCACGAATCATCAATAGATGAAGATTATAAAGTATATAGGGGACAATTTTATATTATTAATTATCATTTAAAAAATTGGCTATCCTTAATTGTTTTTTTAAAAAAATCAACTCCTGGTAAAATTAACCTTTTAAAAATTAGTTTATCAACTTTCATTTTCATTTGAAATTACATTTTTATAATATCTATAGGTACAGACAGAATTAGGCTCCATTTAGGCTAATACTTCTCAACATAGTAGGAGTAAAAAGGGACAAAATGGGAAAACACGTGAGTAGTTGATTGTGTAAACTTAAGGTTAGAATCAAAGTTTGGTAAGTACAAGATGCAAGACTTAAACAAATTATACTTTATAAAGAACATTTAAAAATATAGAACATTTAAAAAATATATTAAAAAGTTAAAAATTCATTTGAAATGGTAGAAAAAATTTCCTTGAAATTTAAAGAAACTCTTGAAAATATATTGTCATAACTATGAAATGATGACGAGCTCGTCATTTATAGAGGACTTCAAGAATAGGCATAGCCTTAATAAAAAGATTATATAAGCAGTGGATAATACATCACATTAACTAGGCTTTTATATTACACATCACTTCAATAATTTCATTGTCAAAAGATACGATCAACAACATGTAAGGGAACATAAATAACTTAAAGTCTTAAACATCATAGGTTTGATTTTCCTAATTTGTTGGGAATATAAGTGATAATACATTAAGTTATGAAAAAAAAAAAATCTCACCATTTAAAATCATACTCCATCATATCCTACTTATAAGATCAAGTTGATTTTTTTGGAAAACTTAAGGATACAAAATAAATCATTTTAAATTGTTTATATTTATCTTTTTCAAAACTAATTTATTTTACTTATATAAACTAACATATAATCTAATTACATGTAGGATATGATAAAATTTAATTGTCTATTTTGCTTCCTTAATTTCAAAGAAAAAAAAGTCGACTTGATCTTATAATTAGAATAAGAAGGAGTATTTGGATATATATATATATATATATATATATATATATATATAAGACTACGGAAAGCAGTATCTGAGTATCATGACTAAATTTATCTCTGGGTCACTTAATTTATTAGTTTCTTCAGGAAAAGCCGTCGATGACTTAAACATGCAATATTTAAAGTAGACTTATTAAATTATGAAATGATTTTGTAACCCCAAAGCAAAATCACGGAATCAGTTTCAGTGCTCGTCAGAAAGATGAGTAGAGGGTGCTCCTCCAATCTAGATGGTCCAGATTTAATTTTTTTAAGTTTGTGATTTTAATAAAACAATTATTTTTATGGTTACAAAATTTAAAATGAAGATAATCTCTTAACTCTCATTTTGTCAAAAAACATATTATTCATTTAAAAATCACAAATTTAAAATTATTAAATCTGGACCTTTGAGATTCAAATTTGGACGATCCAAAGTAGATGAGCGCCCTCTACTCATCTTTCCGACGAGTACAGAAACTGGTTCCCAAAATCACATGGTACAACTTTATTTATACACAAAGACAAACGCTCCCTTTGATATCTTTATTAAAGTAAATAAATATGAATTTTTTTGGTTCTAAATATATAAAAATCATAAATAATTATTTTCTATAATTATTAAAAAAATTAATACGTAATAAGTTATTATCATTAAATATATAGTCATGATGCCAAACAATCGATATGAATATTTTTTTAAAAACAACATATATATATTTATTAATTTTATATGTGTTAAATAGTTTGTGTAAAATAATTATTTATTTTTAATAATTGCTCATGATGAAGTAAATTATTATAAGTCACGCTCATATTTGATGGTGAAGAGCGTAGTGATTTATTTATGTATTTATATATAAGCTTATATGGTTCCACCATGTGTCACTTATATTGAGGTGATGCCTGCGAATTCCAATAAGGTTGTTTCTTTCTCTCTCGAAGTCAATATATATAACATGCATGTAGTGAAAGGAACGACTGTGAGTAAAATTATTTAGCATACATGTGATTCGAATAAAAAATATAGGTTAAGATGTAACTTTGCCCCATTCAAGAAAGGCATTAGATATTAAAAAGTTAGGTTAATGGTCTAATATATATATATATATATATATAAATGTGATTTTATCAAAATTACATCAAACACCAAGTAATATTTTGTTTTTGTCAAAAATAACTATGAGCTTTCAAAATATTGTCAAAAGTCACATTTTCTGTTAAAGTTATGAACATTAATTATGAGTTATATTCGTTTGACTAAAACTTGTGAAGTGGTAGCTAGCTTGGAAGTGTTTGGTCAATGTGAGTCCTATAATAATTGATTTTAAATATTTTAAGTTTTTAATAAAAAAAATTATCTCTAGATCCCTCTTCTTCTTCCTCCTTTTTAATATTGGGTTATAAATAATAAATACTCCTTCCGGTCTTAAATATAAGATCACTTTGATTTTTTTGTGGAGATTAAAGAAGTCAAATAGACCTTTTAATTTTAATGTATCTTACTTGTAATTGTATTATACAATAATTTATAAGTAAGGTAAATTAGTTTTGAGGAAAAAAGGTATATAACTATAGACATTTTAAAGTAATTGATTTTACATCCTTAATTTCTCCAAAAAAAAAAAGTCAAAAGTGATCTTATACTTAGTACCGGAGGGAGTAATTGATTACCTTGTAAAGATAAATTTATTTAAAATTAAGTTATAAATCACTTACAATTGAAGCTTTTATATTTAATCATAATTTTATGAATGATTATTGCAATTCATTTTTCAAAACTAAATTAAATTAAAGTTTTAATCGTGAATGTCATTCATGCTTTAATTTACATCAATCTCTACATTATTCATAAGTAGTTATAAGATTATTAAGCATAGTTGGGTTTTATTTCGGCGTCACATTTTTTTAATTTAATGACTTGTCAAAATTATAGACGATACTGATTCAGTTAATCATGAATTTGTTGAAATTTATTCATAACTCAAATTAATCAGAAGAATTAAAATAAGAAGTTCATCAAATCTAAGAACAAAACTGAAAAATCAACATCATAACGTGCACAACTTCTTATTCAAACACGAAACAACAACAACATACACATATCTATCCAAATGCATAAAAAATAATGATCCTAATTTATTAGCAAGCATTTGAATAGAGATGAGGACAATTTAAGAACAAACAAACCATCCCTCAAAAAGAAGTAGGCTTGAAGTTCTTAGAGCAACATATCAAGGACCTTTTCTAGATTATGATAAGAAGAACCACCAAGCCTAGTTGCCTCCTCTGCCTTCCTCTTCCACTCCAAAGCCCTCTCTTTCATGTCCTTCCCTTTCTTTGATGACTCCTCAATCACCTCCACCACCATCCTCCTCACCTCCTCCCTCTTCACCACTGGCCCCACCTCCAAACCCATCCCCCACTCCACACATGCATACCGGCAATTCGTTTGTTGTTCGGCGAAAAATGGCCAACAAACCATCGGTTTCCCAGCACAAACACTCTCTGTCGTTGAGTTCCACCCACAATGACTCAAAAACCCTCTTATCGCTGGGTGATTCAACACCTGCTCTTGGTTGCACCACCTCACTATAAGTCCTCTTCCTTCTGTCTCCTCCTTAAACTTCTTTGAAAAGATCACTGACCCGCCCTCTACTAAATCGGGCCTAACCACCCATAAAAACCTGCACTTGCTATCCGCGAGGCCCCATGCGAACTCGACAAGCTGGTCGGATGTCATGGTGGTGATGCTACCATAATTGACGTAGAAGACGGAGTTGGGTTCTTGAGAATCGAGCCACTGGATGCAATGAGTGTCTTCTTTCCAGAGGTTGGAGCCAATGGAGGACATGAGGTTGTGGTTGTGAGGGGTTTGTTGGAGAAGGAGAGGGAGAGGGCCGATGGTGAAGATGGGAGGAGAGTAAATGGAAGAAAGATATTGGAGTGAGGTTTGTTCGAATTCGTCGAAGGTGTTGATGATGATCATGGTGGCTTCATGAGCTGCTTTTACTTCTTTGATGAAATAATTGAGCATGATGTCGTCTGGATCTGTGGTTCTGATGAAGCTTGGGATGTCTCTTAATCTGAGGTGGTTGATTCCTGGAATACAATCCACTTTCTTCTCCAAGAAACCATTTGTCACATAACTCTCATCTGCACACGCATACATATGGATATTAGAAACACAAGTAAAACAAGACTACAAGATATGATGAATGCTATTTTCCTATAATGAAAGGCTTGACTCCGCCACCTATCCATTATACATACTACTCCCTCCGGTCCTAAATATAAGACCACTTTGAATTTTTTGTGGAAGTTAATGAAGCAAATTAGACCACTAAATTGTAATAAATGTGACATGTAATTAGATTATATGTTAGTTTATAAGTAGAATAAATTGGTTTTGAGGAAAAAAAGATAACTATAAACAATTTAAAGTGATTAATTTTACACCCTTAATTTTTGCAAAAAAAGTCAAAGTGATCTTATAATTAGGATCGGAGGAGTACATCCAAATGACTGCCATGTCATTGACAATGATGGTTGCTGATGGTGATGACCTCCTTAATGTCATAGACAGTGACAACTGCTGCAACATTATCGACGATGGCTAAAGCTGCCGTGCATCATTATTGACAGTCGCAATGTCCCGGATGGCCACAAGCCCACAACCATCATGACGTCACCTATGGTGATGAATACCGCAACATCCTTGACAATGGCAACCCCGAAACATCATAGACAACGACGATGGTGCCAAAATCACCAACAGTGGCAACAACTAAAATATCATCGACAAAAAATATCACCGATGGAGAATATCACATTATCGACGGAGGCCGCTCGACATCCCCGACAACAACAAAAACTGCAAAATGATTGACGGCAACCACAACTTTACCGACATCATCAATATTACTGACGGTTATTGTCACATCATCATTGGTAATAGAATGTTTATCTAAGTTATTACTATAAGATTAACAGCAATTATTTCAAACAAATTTATTTTTATTTTTATTTCAATACTAGTTTTATGAAACAAATATCCAAACATTTTTTCTTTTTGTTTCTAAAACTTGTTTTAATAAACAATTAGTCAGACATGTTTTTTCTTTATTGTTTTGGAAAAAAAAAAGACTTCTATAAAACTATTTTTTAAATCAAAAAAGCATAAACAGAACCAAACAGCATCCAAATTCATCAGATTTGAACGGTCTTAATTTAATTTTAAAAAAATGAGTGTTTCAACGGGTGCAGTGTTTTTATTATTTTAAAAATCGATTTTATTTAATATGCTATTTTAAAATAAAAAAAATAAAAGGCTAATTCGTTCAAATCTAAACTCTAAACATCGCACGTGTTGTTTGATATTAGTAGTGCAAGAGAAGCAAATATAAATGAGTTGTCCTCGTTCCCATGTGATCAAAACTCACATGAAAACAATGCAACATATTTTTATTTTAAGAACAAGGCAACATATTTACAATTCTATAAACAATTAATCTTGGAATCGGTTTGGGTACTCATCCTCATTAAACCTAGAGCGTCTAGGTTTGACCTAAATGGTCCAGAGTCGAAACTTAATTTTTTTTTCAAGGGACAGTTTTTCAATAAAAATACTATTTTAAAATACAATTAAGATATTATCTTTATTTTAGATTATACACCCATTATATCTATAAATATTTAATATATATATTTCTCATTTCCTAATTTTTTTTTAAATGCACAAGACCTATATATGTTTATTGGAATTGTGACACTAAATATGAGCCATCTATATCTAGTATACACAATTCAGATTTGTTGAGTACAAAATCTAAAATAAGAAAATCTATGGGCCGTTTTTCTAAAAAAAGTAATTTAAATTTAATTTATAACAGCTATTTGTTGCAAATATTAACTATAGACCATTAAAATTGTATTTAGAGTAGACAATACAGATCTCGCAACTATATACGTCATGATGCTTGTGTCATGTTTACTCTAGTCAGAGATCTGAAATGTCAACAACTTTTCTCTTATAATCGGGTAAAACAGTCAACAAAAAGAAAACGAAGAAGAATTACAAAGTACAAAGCCTCTACAACATCAAATATGGGTGAGATCTATGACACATAAAACAATAAACCAATAGGGGGAAAAATAAAATGAAAATGAAAAGAAAGTACCTTTGAGTGGGACGAGGCCTTGGTCAACAAGATATTGATACTGAGCATACCCTACAAGGCCACAAGCACTTGCAGTCCAAAACAAGACACTAGGAATCCCCAAAGCATTAGCAGCTTTGACGGAAAATGTCATGATCCCATCGGAGACCACACATGTCACCGGAGGCACATCTCCGGCGCTCTGAATCCGGCGGAGGAGTTTGAGAAAAGGGTCAAAGCAAGTGGTGCTAGTGGAATGGCATAGAGAAGGGACATGTTGGGTGGCGTCGGCGTCTGAGGGAGGGAGGCCATCTGGGATGGTCTCGTACTGGAAGTCCGGTAGGCCGTCGAGGGAGTGGGGCCCTCTATTTCGGAGCAAGCGCTTGTGGTTGAACTCAGAGTTGACAAAGGTGATATAGAAGCCTTTGGAGTAGAGAAGCTTGGCAAGTTTCATCATAGGGTTCACATGACCTTGAGCTGGATATGGAATCATCACTGCATGAGGTTTCTTCTCTTCACCTATGGAACCCATCTCTCTCTCTTTCTCTCTTATCTCTCACTCTGCTGTTAGGGTAGGAGCTATGTTATATGAGCCTTTTCATGCCTCATCAGTGCTTGACTATTAATACACGAGGGAGGTTACATTATTTATTTTTTAATATTCAATATTAAATATCATATTGATCGAAAAATAATTTATGTCACTACAAAAAAAACCAGTAATTAACGACGGAACAATTTCAGTCGGTAATTTTAATTAATTATATTATTTTATTTATAAATTATTATTTTAATTTATTAAAAATATATTAAAATATTATTTTTATTTATTTTAAAAATATTTTATAAATAATATTTAATAAATATTAATAAAAATTACCATTTAGACGTATATAAATATAAATTTTTAATAAATTTAATTGTAATTTTTTATTAAAAAATATGTTATTTTTGATAAATATTAGTAATAAAAATGAAAAATAATTATAATTGAATAATATATATAATAAAATAATTATTAAAATAATTTAATGATAATAATTATAATTATTATTATAATTTAAATAAAAAATGAAAATACTAAATATAATGTAATATTATAAATATAATAATTTGCAAATAATATCACAAGGTCCTTATAGCTCAACTGGTTAAGGCATCAGCATGCGCGTAAGAGGTTGCGGGTTCGATTCTCAGCTCTATCACAATTGAGAGACAATTTCTGAAGGTGACACATGGCGGCGCGAGGAGGCCACACGTGGCGGCAAAAATGTGGCATATAATTTTAAAAAAATTAAAAATTACCGACGGAATTCCGTCGTTAAAAATAATATTTTAATATATTATTTTTAAATTAAAATAATAATTTATTTATAAAATAATATAAATTAGCGACGGAAATTCCGTCGGAAATATTACCACGGAATTCCGTCGGAAAATCCGTCGCAAATTTCCGACGGAAAAAAAAATCCGTCGGTAAATCAATTTGCGACGGTGGAATTTCTGACGGAAAAAATTCCGTCGGAAATTCCGCCGGAAAATTTTTTCTGACGGAATTCCGTCGAAAAATTCTGTCGCTAATTCCTGGTTTTTTTGTAGTGTGTGCTAGGCCCTAACTGTCACGTGACATGTTCAATAATATAAAATGTTTTGTTTGTACTCCCTGTAAATTCTTAGGAATTAAATACCCTTTCATGTAGCTAACTTACTAGGGAATATGATTGAGATACAATGGCACTAAATATAAGATGTATTTAGTCAATTTTTTTAAAATTACTTGTTTTGATCAATAGCCTTCAAGAATAATCAAGTATAACAACATCGGAAGGAATTGAGGAAGATTATTTAGGTGTTTTAGAAGAACTATATCATTAACTAGTTTAAGTAATATGTTTAATCTAATCAAATTACGTAAATATGTCATGTATTTAGAGCCAATGACAATAATTAATTTGACTACTAATACCCTAGATAGTGATACTAAGTATATTTTTAACTCTAAGTTTAAAATATGAGTAAGGTTGTTTTCTAAATGTGTTCGTTATCCTAAAAAGTAAATAAGCCAAGCAATGGGAAAGGTGGATCTTCTTAACTTATCACTGCTTACTGAAGTCATGACTCATCAACATGTCAAGGGGTTGAACTTGAATAATGAAGCTTAGGCCTAAACAGATCCCAACATTAGATAAAGGGCTTGCATATATTATCTTTCGATTGAAAATTGTTAGGGAAAATCACACTAAAATCCCACAAAAAATAATGATATCTGAAAAGTCTATAACTTGTCAATGACAAGTAAAAGTGCAAACTCTAAAATTGAAAAGGTACTATAGACAAATTATGAGACTTTTCAAATATTATTTTTTAAGTAAGACCTTTATGTTATTTTCCTTTTTTTTCTTAATTTTCTGCAGGGAGCTCCATGTATGATGCAGTTTGTATGTGATTTGTGAAAAGAAGCTTGTAACTTATTTTCAACCTTTTACATGTGTGCTTATATATATATATATATAAATATTAGACAAATTAAACACAAATACATCCCTTAGGGGAGGGAACTCACAAACCCACCACACATCCCTTTCAACATGGGGAATAGAACCAATGACTTTTTCATAAGAGGTATGGGATGCCAATTGAGCTAATTTAAGAAGCTCTTACATGTTTGCTATTGTAGCGCCAATTGAGCTAAGAAGCTCTTACATGTTTGCTATTGTAGCGTTTATTGATATGACATGTTAGTTTGTAAACATGGAATAATATTGAGTGATGGTACTTAGTTGAGTGATGGTAAAATATTGAGTTGTGCTATATTTTATTCATACTTTAAAAAATTGCAACTATGTTTTAAATGCAATAATTTATATATTATATTTATATGTACCAATTTTCATCTAAAAAAATTAATCATTAATGCTTTTATAGTTTTGATATAGCTAGGGGCCATAAACTGTAGATCCTAGTCTGCTATATCATATGAAGAGTAAGTGGGAGAAGAATTATTCAAGGGTTCACATTGACGTTGACTAGAACAAATGCGAAAAGGAAGAGAAAGAACCAGAAAAGTTAATTTGATAGTTAAGGTCAATGGTGACACGGCACGCGTGCCCCTTTGCTTTTTTTCCTCATTTCAAGGCTGAGTTGGAAGCCACATCATCAATTTTAAAGGATATTAATCACATGTTTTACCAAGTAAGTTGCCTTATAAATGATCGCAAATTAACAATTGAGTTATAAGCAAATCAAAATTAAAGTGACTAAGATGCGCTGAGTTATGCATATTTGAGGGACAGAGTTATAAATTAGTCAAAATTATAAGGATTAAAAGATTAGTTTTTCTCTTTGTTAAAAAAAAAAAGATTAGTTTTCAAATTAAATATGCGTTTGTGAGCCAGGCACTTAACTTTTTTTAACAAAAAACACTACATCATAAGGAATGGTGTTCTTCAAAATAAACAAGACAAATTAAAAGGGCCCAAGTCCTTTCAAATTAAGTCTATTTAAGCCCATTATTTTCCAACTTTCTACTCGCCTTATATTCATGCGTAGCTACACAATACATGCTATCGAACATTTTTTATTACAATTTTAATCCGAAAATAAAATACAGAAACGGTCTACTACACAACATCAAATTTAATCTCGCACCTAAAAGAGATGCGAACGTTGAACATCCAACATGATTTTTTTTTTTTGGCCAATGCATATACTATATTACTTCAAACAAAGTAGATCCAACATACCCATCGTCAGTTGGTTCAGCTGGCGAAAGGGGGTTGGACTTCGACCATCTTGGTGAGGGTTACATCCCTGGGAAAGGCCACTTTGTTGTGATTCCAGTCGCGGCACTTGAGGAGGCATCCCTACAGCTTAGTGAAGTTGGGCGTAACCTACCTATATGGATTGAGCGGCTTGCCAACCAGGAGCCCACAGGGTCAGGCCCTAGTGGATCATCAGTTAGAGGCCCTGCCCTTGAATTGTGGGTGAGCCAAACCCCTTTCCTAAAATTTCTGTATAAAAAAAAAGTATATCCAACATAATTACTTTCAATAGCAGTGTTTAAATATTGGTTAGTAAGTAGGATTAGTCATTTCCTATTAACTATGTAAAAATTGACAAAATCTTGGAAAAATCACACTGAGGTTCCACATAAAGCATTTAATCACAATCAGGTCCCAAACAATCATCAAATTACATTGAAGTCCTAAGGGACTTGGGTGTAATTAAATGGTTTGTCATTAAGTTGTTAATACCAGCTTCTTGAGTTGTCAATGTAGTTGTCAATGAAAGTGATGCATTGGTAACTATTTAGTTGTGTATTGACAACTATTGAGTTGTCAATGGTATTGACAACTATTGCATTGTGCATTGACAACTCAATGAGTTGGTATTGACAACTCAATTTAATTACACCCAGGTCCCTTTGGACTTCAATGTAATTCGATGATTGTTTGGGACCTGGTTGTGATTAAATGCCTTATGTGGGACCTCAGTGTGATTTTCCCTAAAATGTTCCTATATTTCACCCTTATTTGATTTTATATACTATCATCTCTCCCCTTCTTATGAATTTATCACTCAGTATTTTGTAACAAAAGGTAGAAGTGAAAAGTAAGCATTGATTATCCTATCAATCTCTAATATTGTGGTCAAGCTATATCCTTCTACAAGACCTCTTATAATATGGATAGGAATGAGTAGTTTACAAGATGGATACTCTGTTAGAAAAATTAATCTTACGACTCGCCCCTATGCACATGAGGATCAATATTTACACTCATTGATGAACATCATCATCCGTTTCTTCTTCCTCAATTATTTGCGTACCACCTCTTGAATCATGTGTTTCTCAGTTCATTATCTCTTCACATGCACAAGTTCCAATAATGCTCAGTTCAGTTTCTTGGCAGCCTCAATCTCACTCAGCAACCCAAGCCTCTTTGTGAAGACCCTATCCTATACAGGCCAGGTGTTCATATTCAAAACCAATCATCCCAATCACCATGTTTTCTTTTTCTAAACCAGAATATCTCCACTCAAAAAGGTGAGAGACTAATCTTATAGAGTATTGTCAAGTGTTAAATTAAAGGCGGGCACTCCTCCCAATCATGTCTTTCCCATACACACCATCCAAAACTCAGGACAAGATGCATGCCTAATGGGCGTAAGTATCTTCAACTTGGACCAACACTATGTTGTTATCTCTATTACTGTTGCTATATTCAAATCATCATCTCCAGTCCGCCATGACTCAAAAACTTGTTGAGCTTCACTTTCTTTTGATACCCTTTATGGCACCAGGTCATCTTCTTCCCATGGTGACCATAGCCAGACTATTAGCCACCACACCCCTCAACGAGATACAAGTCAGAGCAGCCATTGAAACAGAGATGTATGGCTCATCACACATTCACCTCCAGCTTTTTCATTTCCCTGATGAAGGATATTGTGAGATCCTAGATATTGTGTCCTCCATGGGTGATCTAACTAGCTTTAACAATGACTTGTGGATCAAGTTGTAGGGCCCACTTGAAGAGCTGTTTGAGAAGCTTACTTCCAACCCATCTTGCGTTATATATGATCATTTTAATTTATTTTTAGATTTAAGTATGTTTTACCAGCATTTAATTGCAGAGTCTCCGTTTAAATTTGTTGAGTCAATATTATCGGTTAAAGAAATTAACGCTATTAAATTTAAGCGATAACGGTAAATTTTGCCCCTGAAGTTTTTGGTGATGAGTGGTGGGTATTCAAAAGTAACTTTATGATCAATTTTGCCTTTGAAGTATATTTGTATACTAAAAGAATTAAGTTGAAACTTGATATAAATTTAAAGGGACAATATATACATACATTTTATCCTAAAATAATATTATCACTGGTTTCTTAATATAAGTGATAAATTATTATTTTTCTATATTTTATCACCTTATTCACATATTTTGGGGATTATTTTAGGCTAATTCTGATTTATTAGGAAAAAAATAGATTATTAGCTAATTTTAAGACATAATATAAATATGAATTAATTATGAGATTATTTGATAAAAATTATAATATTTTTTAGTTGGATATTTTGTAATTGATTAAATATTTTCAAATCTGAAAAAAACACTATCATTTTATTCTTGGAGGTCAATGAAAGGAGACTAGAAATAACCGGTCTTGAAAGTTGAAGAAGAATTTAATGGCTAATTTTTAGTGGTCTAATTTGATCTTAGTGGACGCAAAACCCTACCTAAATTCCCCTACTATCCTAATAAAGGAGAGCACCAAAGAAGAGAGGAGGACCATTATGCCGAACGCTCACCATTCGGAGAAAAAGACCCACTAACCAAATCCCATTCCTTCCCGTTGCTCCTATACGTTAGCCACAAACCCACACCTGGTTACTCATCACAAATCCATCTTTTACTCACGCCACATCATGAATAAAGTTACCATTCTTCTTTAGGGTTTAGGATTTGGTCTGGGAAAAAAAGGAAGAAAGTCATGGGAGCTTTAAGTTAATTGGAACACAACTTGGGAGAAGTACATAGGAGACTTAGAACCTAGACTTGCACTTAAAGACTATAAGGGAGTGTCTTTTTTTTTTATCCTTTTAATTCAAGGCTTAAGATTATTTAGTTTTAAATAATTTTGAGTTATATTGTTTGACAATTATCTAGTTTTAGATTATAGACATATTTGTTTTCAAGATTTGATTGATATTTGGATTTTATTTGTGATTAATTGTTTGTTGTGATTTTATATTTACAAAATCCTTTGTATTGCCAATTAAATTTATAATTAAGTTTTCATTATTGGTTTAATTGTTTATCTGATTATATTACAAATTTGGGTTTTTATATCACTGATTGCTTAATTGAGTTGATAGATTATTTAATTTTTCAATTAGATAACATGCATAATTTCCACAATTAATTGAAATAAATTGCATTGGTTTTAATGGATTTAATTAATTAACTCTTATTCCATTATGAGTTCTCTAATGGATTAAGTGATGTTATACTTAAGGGTTTTCCATGCAACATTTAGATAATTTGATATATTAATTCCACTCTCTTGTGATCTCTCTTTAGTCTAATTAATTGATTTCGGCTAGGAAAGTTAATTCCACACTACTACAGAAATTACTTATAGCAGCGCAACAATAGCGGCGCTTACAAAATACAAGTGCTGGGATAGGTGTTAGGTAACCTATACCGGCACTTTATAAATATAAGCGACGGTATAGGTTTATAGCTATCCCGGCGCTTATTATGAAAAAAGTGCCGCGATAGGTCATGTACTATTTCTTTAATTTTATTTTTTAATATTTCTCATTTTTTATTTATTTTATTTTATTTAAAATTTATTTCACATCTTTTTTTTTTTTATTTGTTCATATCGCGACGTTTATTATGAAGAAAGTGCTGCGATAGGTCATGTACTATTTTTTTAATTTTATTTTTTGATATTTCTCGTTTTTATTAATCTTATTTTATTTAAAATTTATTTCATCTTTTTTTTATTATTTGTGCCTATCGCGGCGCTTATTATGAAGAAAGTGCCGCAATAGATCATATACTATTTTCTTAATTTTATTTTTTAATATTTCTCATTTTTTTTATTTTTTTTATTTTATTTAAAAATTATTTCACATCTTTTTTTTTATTATTTGTGCCTATCGCGGCGCTTATTATGATGAAAGTGCCGTGATAGGTCATGTACTATTTTTTTAATTTTATATTTTAATATTTCTCATTTTTTATTTATTTTATTTTATTTAAAATTTATTTCACATCTTTTTTTTATTATTATTTGTGCCTATCGCGGCGCTTATTATGAAGAAAGTGCCGCGATAGGTCATGTACTATTTTTTTTAATTTTATTTTTTAATATTTCTCATTTTTTTATTTTATTTAAAATTTATTTCACATCTTTTTTTATTATTTGTGCCTATCGCGGCGCTTATTATGAAGAAAGTACCGCGTTAGGTCATGTACTATTTTTTTAAATTTTATTTTTTAATATTTCTCATTTTTTATTTATTTTATTTTATTTAAAATTTATTTCACATCTTTTTTTTATTATTTGTGCCTATCGCGGCGCTTATTATGAAGAAAGTGCCGCGATAGGTCATGTACTATTTTTTTTTAATTTTATTTTTTAATATTTCTCCTCTTTTTAATTTATTTTATTTAAAATTTATTTCACATCTTTTTTTTATTATTTGTGCCTATCCCGGCGATTATTTTGTAATAAGCAATGGGATAGGCTCTCATATTTTTTTAAATTTTTTTTTCGTTTTTTGAGGCTTTCATATATTTTTAAATTATTTTTCCCATTTATTAGATGTTATCTTTTTTATTTAGAGTAGCCTATCCCAGCACTTATTTTGTAATAAGTGCTGGGATAGGCTCTCAGATTTTTTTTAAGTTTTTTCTCTCATTTTTTTAGGCTTTCATATATGTTTAAATAATTTAAAAAAAAAAGAAACTTTAAAAACTAAAAACTAACCTATCCCGGCGCTTATGTTCTTATAAGCGTCGGAATAGGCCTCCCAAACCTATTCATTGCCTCTGAAATTTTCCTCTTCCTCACGTAGTTCACTCACATTTCCTCTTCCGTCGTTCACTTCTCTCTTCCATTTTCGTCCAAGCTCACCAAGCTCATTCTTCTCTACAATTTCAGCAAATAAGGGTTCTCCAAAATCCCCCTACAACCACCACGTTTTGCATAGTCCTGGCCGTTATGAGTGCTCTTACTCCGTGGATCTACCACCTCTAGTTTCACTTCCTATGATTTCAGCAGATAAGGGCTCCCCCGAAGTGCAGTAACGCCGGCAACATGTCCCTTTTTCTTCCCAATTTTGCAGTTGAAGCAACATGTATGTACGCAAGTGTTCTACTTTGAGTTGAAATAAACTAAAAGTTTGTGAAGAACTCGTACTATGATAGCATGCATCCGCAAGAGTATAGTTTCCTAGGTAATTTTTAGTTCAAGCAGGCCATTGGAGGATTAGATGCAGTTATCTTCTTTCTTCTAAGTACATTAGAACTGTCGGCTATTTGCTTTTCTTGTTTAATAATTTATTATGACCTTTTGTTCTTTCCCTTCATGCAAAGTGAAAATGATTGTTTATACTATGCTGAATACTGATTGCAGTTTCATGATGCTCTGTTTGGTTAACTTTATCATCAAAATTTAGTCTGCTTATTTTTTTCACTCAAGATTGATACATTTCCCCCTCTCATTGATTTTTTTTTCAGGTGTGGTGAAGCTAAATGATATCTTTTGGATTTGGATGAAGCTAATTTTTCGTATCATCCAATTGTACTCTCTACTCTGCAAAATAGAAGCACTTACCTTATTTTTTAGGTTTGTATGCTTGGATATTTTATTTTCGAATAGATCATGCTAGATTTGTTAGTGGAGAGTTCTCTGTTTAATCATGATGTTCCCCCTTCCCCCTTTTTGTAGTTGTTAGAGGGCTTTGAGATTATTAATTAGAATGCTTGATTTAAATATATTTGATTTCTAGATATATGGCTGTAGTGTTTGCCGTGAAATATGGATGTTCCTAAACCTTGAGTGTTTATTGTTTTCATGTGATGTGGACATAATACTGGATGAATGATTGATTGATGTTTTAATATAAGTGGAGAATTTTTTTTTTTTTTTTTGCTTCTTGGGTAATTGCTACTATGGTATCACATTTTCGTTTGAGTAAGTGAATCTATTTGTAAAGTAGTTAGCGGCAAGCCTTATTCTTTGAAAGATTATGAAGACGATATTGTATTATGAATTTGTCATTGTCTATATTAGTGGTGTTTGAATTTAAGAAAGACTGTCAGACCCTACCTTTCTATTAAGAATGGAATTAATAATGTGCATTCATTGATGCATATACTGACTCTGCCTTTTGTATTAAAGATTAAAAATATTTTTTTATTAAAAAAATAACCTATCGCGGTGCTTTTGCTTTCTCAGCAAAAGAGCTGCAATAGGTAATTTTTTTAAAAAAGAAACAGCCTATCGCGGCGCTTAGTATATAATAAGTGCTGCGATAGGTAATTTTTTTTAAAAAAAAACAGCCTATCGCAATGCTTATTATAAATAAGTGCCACGATAGGTAAGCCTAACATGGCGCTTAAAATTTAATAAGCGCTGCTTTAGGTTACCTATTGCGGCGCTTAGCAAGCACCGCGTTAGGCTTAATAGCCTATCACGGC
This sequence comes from Mimosa bimucronata, assembly GCA_037074515.1. NCBI lineage: Eukaryota > Viridiplantae > Streptophyta > Magnoliopsida > Fabales > Fabaceae > Mimosa > Mimosa bimucronata. The sequence goes on from CM073441.1 coordinate 26,254,882, forward strand.
ACTGGCTATTGCGGCGCTTATAGGCGCCACTATAGGGGCAAAATAATCGCTGCTATAGGCAGTTTCTGTAGTAGTGCCATGTGATTCCTAAGTTGTCTATTTTCTCCATAACTAAATCAAATATCAGTTTTATTTTCTTTGCTTAATTAATTAGTTTCTTTGTTTAGGATTTTAATTTTTTGTAATAAAACCCCTCCCCCAAATTGCATTTTCGTTCATATAGATTAGTTCCATTCTCATTTAGGATATAGATTTGCATTCTAGTTTTTATCACCTAAATTTAGTTTTGAAGAAAAACTCATAAATTACTCTTTAAAAAAAATGATCTAAGTTGCCAGTATATTGCATTTATTTGTAGTTGCACTTAGTTTAATCGATTGCTTTAGTGACGAAAACAAGACATCGATAAGATATAGTTTGTTGCACAAATTACACTATAAATTAAATCTTATATTATGCACAAGTGATAATATTATCAGCTTTACATGTCCCTTCTAATTAATTAAAACCATATTAGCTTTTATTTATTTAATTATTTCTATTTTGGAAGCCTTAATTATATTTATGATGCAGTGTCTTTGAGTGTAACATTCTAGAAAAAAGAGCCACGCAAAATCAGCAAGGGGCAATCCCTCCCTTTATTTTACTATATTTGTGTAAATGGGTATATGTAAATACATTTTCTTGTAAATATTGTGAAATTAAAATTTTAACTTTTTGTTCACTTCTGTACATAACTCCTCTAAATTTTATGTCAAGTATGAATATCTAGAGAAAACTTTTGAAATTTTACAATGAATCACAAAAACTATTTACTTTCATGTAAACAACTCCCCTGTCAATAGTTTTATTTATGAGAAAATTGCATTCAAATATTAAGAAAGACAATTAATATACTTGTTAATGATAAGTGAAAAAGCAACTATATCTTAACAATTCACTGGGATTTGTTTTATATTCATTACTCCCTCCGTCCCTATATACACTACAAAAAAATAACGAATTTCCGACGGAATTTTCCGATGGAATTCCATCGGAAAATCAATTTTTTCGAACGGATTTCCGACGGAATTTTTTCCGTCGGAAATTCCTGCATTGGAAATTGATTTACCGACGGAATTTCCGTCGATAATAATATTATTTTAATACATTATTAATAAATTAAAATAATAATTTATTTATAAAATAACATAATAAATAAAATTACCAATGGAAAATTCCATTGGTAATTATATTTTATTATATTATTTATAAATCAAAATAATAATTTATTTATAAAATAATATAATTAATTAAATTACCAACGGAAATTCCGTCGGTAATAATATTTTAATATATTATTTAAATTAAAATAATAAATTATTTATAAAATAATATAATTAATAAAATTACCGACCGAAATTCCGTTGGTAAATTTTCAGTCGGAATTTTCACCAAAAATCCGTCGGTAATTATCGACGGATTTTTTTCCGTCGGTAAATTCCGTCGCTAATTACTTGTTTTTTTGTAGTGATATAAGAGCCAAAATTTTGAATTGTTTTATTCCTTTTTATAAGAGCGTGTCACAATTTGTAAAAGCATTTAATGAACATTTTCCCATTTTACCCATCATTATTCTCTCTATTCACATTCTCTTTCATACTCATTTATAACATTATTATCACATTTCTCTCTCTTACAATAAATAAGAGTAAACTTGAGAAAACAAAATTATTTTAGACATATTTATCTCTCTCAACTACTTCCTTAATCCGTGTGATTTTACCTATTTGGCTCTTATAATAAGGGACGAAGGGGGTACTTATTAGCACATATATATTAAAGGATTAAATACCAAATCTGCCCTAGAAGTATGCCCCCAATTTCAAATTTGCTTTGGAAGTTTTTTCAGTCTCAATATTCCCCCAAAAGTTTGAAAATGGAACAATGTTACCCTTTTTTAACCACAAGTTACTTTGACCTTTAATTTTGACTATCATTGCTTACATGACAGCCATGTGTCTTGTTGTTTTTCCAACTCATCACCACACCCCATTCTCTCTCTCCCCCCTCCTCACTCTTTCTGGAATGGGTCTCAAAGAAATGTTCCCCCACCCCCACCCACTTCTCTCACACCTATCTTCGTTCCTTCACACCATCTTCATGGAGATAGTGAACCACATTGAAGCCTAATCAAACCTTCATCGATTCATACCCATCAACCCCTACACTCTTCCTTTGCCATATTGGTCCAAATCTTTTACCTTCCAAGAAATCCAACTCGAAGGCATAGGGTTTGCGGCGGCGGCGCCGGGAATAATGACAACGGCCGAGGCAGAGTTGAACGGCGATAACGAAGGAGGACGGTGAGGCCAAATGAGGTTGATTTGGTGAATATGCAAGATCTAATATTGGGACATGATCTGAGATAGAAGCCCACCCTTGTCATCGTCGATTCCCTTGCGATCATAGTGGCCCCGGATTAGAAGTTCCCACTCCCGATTTCCTCCTTTCTCTCTTCCTCTCTCCCATATTCATTGTCTTCACCGGCCATCTTCATCGTCACTCTCACAAGGAGGAAGATGATTTTGCATATTTAAACTTTTGTTTAACCATCATGAGACAATGAAGATTTGAATTGTGCAGACAATGAAAATTCAAATCTGTGTTCTTTCATATTTGAATTTTTGTTATCACGTTCAAGTTGAACCATACGTGTTCATTCATATTTGAATTTTTGTTTAAAAATTGATGATCTTGCATCTTGTGGTTGTATGATTAAACATTATGATCTTGGTTTCTTTGGGATGGGGTTGGTGTTTTGATGAATAATACAACAAGAAGGAAGAAATATGATGAAGAGTGGCTAGCCCGGGGCATCTTCAGTTTGCCATGATTTCTGGGTTTACACTTTACATAGGTTTGGTGTTTGTCTATTGGTGCTTTAAGATAGGTTCTTATTTTTATTTAATTGTTGATTATTTCATTGTTGTATTTGATTTTATTAATGGGACTGCCAGGAATTTCTGGGGTTTAGTATGATGCTTTTTAAGGGGGAGAGGGAGATGGAGATGGCATAAGAAGATGAAGAAGTGGCTTGCCACATAGGATTCCATGGAACATGTCAGTCAAATTGTCAAAATTAACATTGTTAACGGAACGGGGCAATATTGCTCCATTTTCAAACTTCCGGGGGAACATTGAGACTGAAATAACTTTCACGATGAAATTGAGATTGGAGGCATACTTCCAGGCGGATTTGGTATTTAATCTTATATTAAAATTTGGGGGACTTGTATGCATATATAAAAAAATAAATAAATAACTCTTCTAGCTAGTTTCTGTTTTAAATATGTTGAATAAAATGTCATTTTCAATTAATATTATAAATATATGGGTAAAAGTGCAAATCAACCCACAAAGTACTTTGCCTAAAGTATTAGACAATATAAATTTTCTTTGAATGCAAAAATAACATTGCGCTATTAAAATTGTGCAAAATGCAACAATGGTTAAGTCAACTAATGTTGACCGTTTAACAAATATGTGAACAAAAAATGTTGCAAAAATACACCTGAAATTTAAAAATGGTGCAAAAATGTCACAGCTGTTGAAAGTTTCATGTGTATTTTTGCACCATTTTGGTATTGTGCATTTTGCACTATTTCTTGACATATATGTATGGTAAATGGTCAATGTTAGTTGACTTAACGACCATGATGTTTTTGTACCATTTTAAAAATTGTATATATATTTTTGTACTCAATAAAAGTTGATGATGCATAATGCCCCAAGCAAAGTATTTCATGGGTAGATTTGCAAATTTACCCTTAATATGTCACCTAAAATTTTAGTTGTTGTTTTTCTTATCTTAGGATTGAACACAGGCAAAATTTGGGTTTCGTGTTCATCCCCCTAACATGTAATTTTTATCACATTGCATCCAAAATTTTAGTTACCTCATGCAGTTGTTATTACATTGCATTCAAAAGTTTAGTTACCTCATGTGATGCAAGAAAGAAAAACCTTTTTTATTCCTATAGGCTTGCGCTAAAAGTATGAGATTACATGCATAGCAATAAGATATTCCATATTATTTCTAATGCCACAAAATACTATTGATTAACTGATTAACTGATGTTTTAAATTTAACGTGTTCATTGGAAAACCATATAAAACAAAATCCAGAACTTGAATCATCGTTAACGATCCTGAGCTCCAATAGCGAGATCAAATCCCAAAACCTCTTATTTGCAAGGCATGATATAACATGAGATTAGAAGCATAGAAGCGCAGTAAGAAATTCAATATTATTTCTAACGCCACATTATACATTTAATTGGTTGATGTTTTAAATTTAACGTTGGCTCACTCGAAACCACATAAAATGATATCAAGAACTTATTTGCATATATAGCCTCGACTCATCGTTAACGAATCCTGAACTCCAATAGCGAGATCGAATCCCGCAATCTCTAATTTGCAGCCTCTTATTTGAGGCATGCAATAACAACATGATATGAGAATCATAGCAATAGGAAATTCAATATGATTTCTAATGCCACAAGATACAATTTATTAACTGATGTTTTAAAACTTAACGTTTGATTAATTCGAAACCATATAAAACGATACAAAAAACTTATTTGCATAACCTTGAATCATCGATAATGGATCTTGAGTACCAACAGCAAGATCAAATCTGACTACCTCGTATTCATTTACAGGAGAGATTTTCATGTGAGTAGGCCATCATGAGCTGTATGAGACAGTTAACGCATCCTAGGCTCCATCCATTCAAAGTAACATTTCCCAACAACTCAGACGTACCATGTCCAGCACAATAATTAAGAATCGCATCAATATACAATAATAAAAGTGCATCATTTTTACTGTTCATATGAACAGCGCTAGCTTATGTTTCTTTCCTATTTTTGTCGTAGCTTGCTACTTCCTTATTTGTGTCTCACCTTCTTGAATCATGTGTTCCTCACTTAAGTTTCTTTCCTATTTGATAAAATATATTCGATGGTACATATACGGTTATTGAATTTTGATAGTAGTATCTGTGGTTTTTCTCTCTTAATTAAATCATTATTTTTGCTAAATGACCATTATTAGCTCCGCAAACTTCATTCTAATAACATGATTAGCCCTTGTATAGAAGTTAATCGGATTTACAAAATATAATTAGGATAAATATACATAGGTACCAAAATCAAAATTAAATAAAAGGTTAATACAACTTTTGGTCCTTGACCTTTCACTTAATTTTGGTTTTGGTCTCTAAACTTTAAAATGCGTGGTTTTGGTCCTTGAACTTTCATTTCAATTTTGATTTTGGTCCCTAAACTTTAATATCGATGGTATTAATCCTTGAACTTTCACTCATTTTTTGTTCTGGTGCCTGAACTTTGTGTCTTTTATAACTATTAGTCCCTCAACTTAAAAAAATATGGAAAATTAGAGACCAATGATTATAAACGACACAAAGTTCAGAGACTAAAACCACATATTCAAAGTTCATGGACTAAAACCAAAATTTAGTAAAAGTTCAAGTATCAAAACCACCTATTTCAAAGTTCGGGATTGAAACCAAAATTGAGTGAAAGTTCAAAAAGCAAAAGTAGCAGTAACCTTTTTTTTTAAGTATAGGTACCATGTTTTCCCTTCCTAATTTTATATTATATTTTTCACACAGCAAAGCACAATTTCAGTTTCTCATTGCCAGCCTAAATCTCACTCATCAATAATCACCTTCAAAAACTCTAAACCCTTTCTACAAAATCAAACCCCATCATCATCTTCTTCTTCACCGAACTATTTCCTCATTGAATCTTCTCTGTCACACCATGATTCAGCAGAAGAATCTTGACCTTCACTTTGTTTTGATCCCTTTCATGACCCCAGGTCATCTTCTTCCCATGGTGGACATAGCCATATTATTGGCTCGCCAAAATCTGAAGGTGACTATACTCACCACACCCCTTAATGCTGTTCGAATCAAATCCACCATTGACAGAGAAATCCAGTCCGGTTCAACCGGTCTCAGCCTCCAACTCTATGAATTCCCAAACACTGAAGCTGGTTTACCTGAAGGATGTGAAAGCTTAGACACCTTACCTTCCACAAATCTCAGGTTCAACTTCATGAAAGCTCTGCTAATGTTGCAGAAACCACTTGAACAAATCTTTGAAAAGCTCAATCCATCTCCTACCTGCGTTATATATGATCCTTATCTTCCTTCTGCAGCATCTGTTGCTAAGAAATACAGAGTCCCAGGAATAACATTCGATGGAACAAACTGTTTCAAACTCTTGTGCGATCACAATCTTCGTAGCTCCAAGGTACATGAGAAATCAATGTCTGATGATTCAGAACAACTTATTAATGTCCCTGGATTGCCCCATAAGATTGAGTTCAAAAGATCCCATCTTCATTCTTTTTTCAATGTATTCACAAAGCTGGATGCAGATTATAGAGAGAGAGTATGGGAAGCAGAGGAAGAAGCATATGGGGTGATAGTGAATAGCTTTGAAGATTTGGAACCAGAGTACCTTAAAGAGTACAGAAAAATTACAGGCAAAAATGTTTATTGTATTGGTCCTGTTTCACTATCCATTAAGGACAATATGGACAAGGCTCAAAGAGGAAACATAGACTCCAACGAAGAAGAACATAGTCATTACTTAAAATGGCTTGATTCTTGGCCTGCAAGATCTGTTATCTATGTCTGCCTTGGAAGCTTGAACTGTGTCCCACCTGAACAACTCATGGAACTTGGTTTGGGACTTGAAGAAACAGAGAGGCCATTTATTCTGGTTCTGAGAGGAGCATATAAGAGAGATGAAATGGAGAAATTATTGAAGGAAGATGGATTAGAGGAGAGAGTGAAAGGAAGAGGAATCATAATAAGAGGTTGGGTTCCTCAAGTTCTGATACTATCACACAAAGCAATAGGAGCATTCTTAACTCATTGTGGATGGAACTCAACACTTGAAGGGATAAGTAATGGAGTACCATTAATAACATTTCCTATGTTTTCTGACCAGTTTTACAATGAGAAGGTGATAGTGGAGGTGTTGCAGATGGGTGTGAGGTTGGGAGCTGAGAATACTATGAATTTTGGGGAAGAAGATGGGTATGGTGTGAAAGTGAAGAAGGAGAAAGTAAAGGAGGCAATAAAGAAAGTGATGGGTGAAGGAAGTGGGAAGATAAGAGAGAGAGCTAAGGAATATGCAGAGAAAGCAAAGAAGGCAATGGAGAAAGGTGGATCTTCCAATCTGAACATGTCAGTGCTGATTCAGGACATGATGGAACAACAAGTCATAGAATTCATTTGAAAGAAGCTAATTAATAAAGCTTCAGAAGAGAGATCAAAAGCAATGAAGTATTTGTCTTTTTTTATCAACTATGGAATCTGATGAATAATAATATTGTTGAGCTTGAGAATGCTGCTATTTTTTTATTTTTTATTTTACTGGGAGAGCCTGATTCATATCAGGCAGTTCTATAATAGTTTGATTGTAATCTGGAGAGATATGTAAGAATCAGTAACTTGAACTTGTACTGTGTATGAATCCTCTGTTGACCCTAGGAAGAGCAGCGTTTAATGGTTCAAACAACTGAATTTAGGACTCTCTCCCTCCCTCCCCAGTTCGGATTAGGCTGTAGAAGCTACTTTTCCAACATGTTTTACAGTATGAGGCAAGTATGTGAGAAGAGTTTTGTCTCAACTTGTATGAGCATGCTTCTCTATCCAAACAGACAATTTATTTGATTGTTACTCTAATTCCTTTTTTTATTGGATAGTTTTTCAGGAGTTTTTTTTTCATTTTTATTTTTAAAAGTATATACATAACATAAAAGTTCAAACCAAATTCACTTAAGTGTGAGAATATAAATCCTAAAGAATCTTGTAAAACACCATTGAAAAAAACCATAATGTTAATCTCATTTTATGTAGAGAATATGTTAAATTATATCATTCACGGGTGATAGCTTCTAGATAATGCAACACGTGCTACAAATTTAATGTTATGTATAAATATGTATATAAATATAATTATTTTTAAATAATGTTTGGTAGGCAATATATTGTTCTCAAGAAAACAGAATGAGAAATGTGTCTAAATAAAAAAACAAGAGGTGCATTTCGTATTTTCCTTTAAGAAAACAATTTTCCAGGTACTAGACACAGCATAAATCTCTCTTTGTTAAACAAGCAAAATACAAAAACATTATAGAAAAACAAATAAAGTTTAATAATAGAAAAACAAATAAAGTTTACTAGGAGAGGATTTTTTTTATATATAAATAAGAAAGCGATAAGTCTACACTGTGTTACAAGAAATAAACAAATGTAAATTATCTAAAGTAAATAAGTGATATTCAAAAGGCATCCTAATGCTCGTTTAGTCAACAAATTAGCTTTAAAGTTGTTCTCTATGTTGACATGTTGGAGGTCAATTGCCAAATCCCTCTTCAACATATGATTACTTTCTAGGATTAAATGGCAGTTTTCATGGATATCATTATCTACATCCTTGATAAGTTTGATCACTTCAAAGGAATAATTTCCCAATAGAGCTTTCCTATGATTTTTGTCACATGCTCTCTACGGACGATAAGTCGGGCCCAAAACTATGCTAATAAAGGGGCTCCATTTTGAATATTGTGCATGAAGACTTCAATTATATTATCCCTATAATCTTTGAAATGATACCTCCACATCCTGCCTTACCATCTTTTTCAGTAAAAGCGCCATCAACATTAATAACCACCTCTCCTTCTAATTTTATATTATTATGATCATCATCATCACTTTTTATACCTTCTAGTTAAGCTTGAATCACATGAGATTTGGCTGCAATAAAACTAGACAACACTGCTCGAACCATTGGAAAAAGTCCTTGAGAATTTGAATCGGTGTTATTGAAGACTTTTTCATTGCACCTTTTCCATATTAGCCAGTAGATGGTAGCAAAAATTTCCTCCCAATGGCCTCCACAATGTCCCACCTTTAACGCCAATGCTAGAATGTTCAATTAAAGAATCTCAACCGGAAACTAAGTTTAACTATAACTCACAAAATTTAACGGCAGCGCAATCACATAGAACATGTAATACATCTTCAACATCATGGTTACATCAAATATAGATAGGGAAGATCTCTCACTTATTTCAAAGATGAGAGGACTCTTTTCAAATATAAAATGGCATAATTTTGCCCACTCAACGCAAGTCTCACGTGAATATATCTATATATATATATTAGAAATTTATGGTTTCTTTTATTAATTTTTCAAAATTACGATTTATAATACTATATAAAGCTTACTAAAATAATTTAGTTTTTTGTTAAATATTTTTCCTCACGTTCCTTAAACATTCACCTTAAGAGAGTCTGTAAATTAATCCTCCATCAACAACTTAAGATAACTTACTTAAAAATTTTGGAGGTTACACTGTTTTTTTGCTTGTGGATGTTATACTTTGAATATTCAAACTTTAAAATATACGTGCAAGTAAACTATACAAAGTAAAATAAAAAAAATATTATTAGTATATACAGTAATGTACAAAAAGTGAGAAAAATATTTAATATTTTTTATGGCAGAGAAAAATGTTATATATGGACTAAGAATCAGCTAAATCATTCATGATTTATAACTTATAAGCTTAGTTACACTATTCAGGTTTTGTAGATGCTTCGGTTTGGACTCAAATGAAGGAAATATTTCATCTATAGCTCATATGCTTTGCATTGATGTACCTATTCTTGAGATGATTTTACCCCCAACAAACAGATTATGCCATAACCTATATATGAATAATAAGAACTATGGATCAATCGCATTTTGGAAAGCTTATGAATAATATTCTGTTTATTGATATTTCTGTTTTATATTGATAACAACCTTTTAACTACTTCACTCTCTTAAACTCTATTTGAAGGTCACAAAGGTCGAGTTTAGAATCAGAACATCCTCTTTAATATGGGATATTTGATAGCGATATTTGATGCTTTTATCATGCATGTATTTCAAAAAATAATTTAATCTTGTTTTTAATCATGTCGGTATCTTATATCAACTTTACGTCTTTTTTATATCATGAATAGTGTATGGAGTATTGTTTCTGGTTTTGAACTAGTGAAGCTTGATGCCTATATAAGGAGGCCTCGATGATATTTTTGAACTAGTGAAGCTTGATGCCTATATAAGGAGGCCTCGATGATGTGTGAAGGCAGAACGAAGTTGTATCATCTTCTATTCTTCTATATATATATATATACATATATAATAAGATATCATTGTTTTTCTCCATGAGCTCTCTAAATTTCTTCTTGATTATGTAATAAAAGTAACGTTAACAGCAAGTTATCTTAGTGGCACCACCACCACTACACTTCAATGAGATCCCGAACTTGAGTTTCATATTGACATGTTTGTGTATATGTTGTGACCTGTGTGTGCGTGTTTAAATTGAATGAAATGAAATAAATAAAAAAGGCATGGATAAAGAGGACAATTAAAGCGATATTGAATAGTATGCAACTTCTGATAGAGAGCAATGAGCGAGAAAGTAAAGAGAGATAGGGTACTGATCATGCGAGCAACAATGAAACCATCTCAGAAGAACAAATGGAAGCCAACAAAGAGGATGATGAATTGATGGGAAGGAACATTAAGAAGATGCAGAATGACACTGTTATGGAGGAAGCTAAAGGAGGAAAGGGGAAACAGGAACCAGAGCAAAGTGAAAAGCCCCCCAAGGCCCTAATGAAGAAGCCTCCCCACAGAAACTGAAACAGGCAAAACAACCTGCAAGAACCCAAATCTCTTACAAAGCTAAGCTAATGGGAGAGGAGTAGAAGGCTTATGATCAAGATTTTGATGAACTGGTCATAGAATGGTTACGGGAGGAACAGGAACTAGCCCCCATTCTCACTGAAGACCAGAAAAATTGTTAGAATCTGTCCTAAAACTAACAATATCGGATGATCGCCTTAAGGAACTCTGCAGACCATGGAAGGATGCTCTGATTCTTACTGTGGTAGGGAAGAAGACCAGCCTTAACATGATGAAGGATAGTGTACGGGCCCCTCAAATGTGAAAATTTTCAGCTGATTGACTTACCGGATAACTTCTATGTTTTTCGCTCAAATGACAAAGGCTTGACCACAAGGTTGCTGTTCGATGGTCCATGGATGATTCAAGGCTATTATCTAGCTGTCCAAAGGTGGAGCCCAAACTTTAACCCTTATTGTAACAAGATGAAGAAAGTAGCTATTTGGGTCAGAGTACCAACTTTACCTATTCAGATGTACTAAGATTTTATGATGGAGCTGGGCAATATGATAGGAAAAGCATTGAAAGTGGATCTCAACACTTTGGTGCAAAAAGAAAACAAAACAAATGAAGTTGCAAGAGCTAAATTTACACGGGTGAGTGTTGAAGTTGATTTGAATAAGCAGCTAAAATCAAGATTTATGTTGAGAACCAAAATATATATAGGGGATTATGAGGGCTTAAATACAATTTATTTCAAATGTGGGACTTATGGTCACCAACAAGATCAATGCTCTCTGGGATACCCACCGAAACAAGTATCACTAGAGACCATGGCAAGCACTACTACGCCTGAAAAGATGGCGATGACGTCGGACAGCTCCTCTCTGATGATGAACTACTCGACAATGGCCAGTAAACCCCCTTGGTGAGCTTTTCAGAGGTAAATGTGGAAGAGCAATATGGGGATTGGATGAAGGTCAAACCTTTCCCAAAGAAGAGAGCCCTAAAGCCTGACAATGGGAAAAATCAAATTCCAAAATCATCAAACATGGCAAAACCTAAACAAAAAGCATAACAAATGAGCTCTCGATCGCTCTTTGAAGTATTGAAAGAGGATGGGACAAATATCTCATTTAATGCTAACTCAGAACCTGCCAAAAGAAAGGTACTTGAGCCTATTTGGAGAAGGAAAGAAGCTACAATCCCCAATTCCTTTAAGCAAACGTCGCACACCAAAGTAAGTAAGGAAGGTCCTCCCTTATCCTTCGTTTTTTGTCAGACCAATAGGACAAAAGGAGATGAGGCAACGATTAAGGCTAAGGATAGTGATGGCAAGGAAGAAAATAAGGTTGCATCAGAGGAAAAAGTGGTGGCTAACCCTAAAGGGAAAAGGAAGAAAAGAAAGCTACAAAAAAAGGACAAAAGATATGGGCCCCACGAACATGGGCCAAGAGGAAGTATCAAGCCCACATGCTCTAAGTAAATTGGGAAGAAAATGATTTCTCACTTCAAGGCCCAAATTAGTTTCGCCCCTATTAAAAAAGAAACAAATAGGGTGGGCCCATCAATTAATAATCGGGTCTGCTTTTGAAAAGAGGGCCCTGGATTTTAATGAAGCTAATTTATAGCCCACGGAAATGACGCTGCAAGAAGGAAAATGTAATCCAAACACTAACAACCCTCAAACAGAAAATCTTGCAACCCAGGAACAATAAAAAGAAATTGAAGAACAACTGATTGCCCTGCCAACAAAACCACCAAACCCCTCACATATTGTAGAATCGCGGCAGTTGGATCATGAAACACAAGAGCAAAACGATTTGTGGTATGACCCACAGGATGAGGTTAAAGATGACCAAACGAGGGAGATGAAGGTCTTGGAGTTATCCGACTCTGGGTAATAGCGTGTGGAGCCAGGTTTCCTCTAATTCATATTTTTTGATGATTATGAACATTCTTTCTTGGAATTGTAGAGGGGCTTCCTCAAGGAATTTTTCCGGTAGAGTTAATTAATTATTTACTTAGGGGAAACAATGTTGATGTTCTGATTCTATGTGAAACTAGAATAAGTGGTAGCAAGGCTGATACAATTATTATAAAATTGGGTTTTAGTAATTGGATGAGAATTTAGGCCACCGGTTTTGCGGGGGGGGGGGGGGGGTATTTGGCTTCTTTGAAACTACGACACTATATCTTTTAGATATTTATCATCGTCAACATAAGCTTTTCATGTTCAGGCCACTGTTGAAAGTAACTCTTAGACATTCATATTATCCTGTATTTATGCGAAGTCGTCCCACAGATTAAGGGGTACCTTATAGGATGAGTTCATTTATATTAGTCGGCAATGCAACGAGCTGTGGGTTGTGATGGGAGATTCTAATGCTTACCTCTCAAGTGATGATAAAAGAGGGTGGCAGACTAAATCATCAATCCATGAGACATTTTTAGAACTGCATTAAAAGAGCTTCTCTAATAGAAACAGATGTAGTCAGTGATTGTTTTAATTGGAAAAGAGACCTCTTGAAAGAAAGAATTGACTGGGTTTTTATAAATCATAGCTGGATCCAGGATTACCCCCTTACCAAAGTACACCATCTTAGTAAGTTTGGTTCGGACCACCAACCCATACTACTTAAAACTAAGACTTCTCTCCAAACATATCGGCCAAACCCCCCCTTTCCGATGCAATGCTGCTTGGTTTCTTGTAGATGATTTTGTTGACATTGTAAAGACGTGTTGGGTGGTAGACAATTGGGAGGACAAAGTGAGTAAGTTTTCAAAGGAGGCAGGGAACTAGAAACGGAAGAAAGTGGGCAGTTTCAGTTCAAAAAAGAAATATATCCTAAGAAGAATTGAAGGAGTGGAACGATCAAGAAGTCGCAAGGATAACCAACACCTTGGTCAAACGGAGGAGTTATGGAAAGAATATAACAAACTCCTTTCCCAAGAAGAATTGACTTGGTATTATAAATATAAATGCCAATGGCTCAAATGGGGGGACAAAAATAGTAAATTCTTCCACACAGCAGCATCAGTCAGAAAGAGAAGGAACACGATCGAAAGCCTCAAGAATGATGACAATGAATGGATTTTCAACCAAGAGGGTCTTAAAAGCCTTGCATGGAACTATTACAAGGAATTGTTCAAGAGTGACAATAGTATGAGATTCAATTTGAACACAAAAGCTAGTTTTCCCTGCATTAATGAAGATCTCCAACATGCTCTAGTGGATCAAATCAGTGATGAAGAAATAAAGAAAGCCACTTTTGACACTGGTGGTTTTAAAGCTCCAGCCGATGAGATCCAAGCCATATTCTACCAAGAGTTTTGGCATACCTTAGGCACATCAATATTTGACATGGTGAAGACTTTCTTCCGTGATCCCACTTGGGTCGAGAAGATAAACAATACCAACCTGGTTCTCATTCCTAAGACAGACACCCCTGAACACATTCAAGATTTCAGACCAATCTCCATTTGCAATGTCAGCTACAAGATAATCACCAAGATTCTCAGCAATCATCTCTGGGTAGTCATGGGGACGGTGGTACGGAAGCACCAATGCAGTTTCATTGTAGATATCATCATCGCTCAAGAGGTAATTCACTCCATGATGTCTAAAACTGGGACTGAGGGATGGATGATGATCAAAGTTGACTTAGAGAAAGCCTATGACCGCTTTGAATGGGATTTCATTGGTGATACCATCAAAATGGTGGGGTTAGAAGACTGGATGGTGGATGCTATAATGGCTTGTATATCATCGCCATCTTTCCAGGTGCTATGGAATGTAGAGACAACGTCGACCTTTTGGCCTAACGGAGGTATTAGACAAGGGGGACCCATTCTTCCCTTACTTATTCACCTTATGCATGGAAAGATTGAGACACATTATTCAGGATGCATGCAATTGAGGGGGACCACCGCTATCTCACTTGTTATTTGCCGATGACCTGATTCTATTTGAAGAAGCCTCACAGAACAAGCGGATGTGACAATGAAATGTATTTAGCGATTTTCTGATGCTTCAGGGAAAAAGATGAATAGTTCGAAGACTCAAGTTTACTTTTCAAAGAATGTTTGCATCTCTAGAAGCCTTGCCATGAGTCAACATATGGGGATAGGTTTGATAAGAGACTTGGGGAAATACCTTGGCATCCCGTTACTACACAAAAAAGCCTCTTACCTTACCTTCACTCCAGTTTTAGAGAAGACTAAAAAAAGGCTTACGGGTTGAAAGAAATCCTACCTAAACATGGCGGGTTGAGCTACACTGATTAAGGCAGTCATGACTGCCCTGCCCTCCTACCATACGCAAACCATGCTCCTTCCTAAAGGCCTGTTGAATGACTTAGAAAAGATTAGCAAAAATTTCCTATGGGAGGACAGAGATGAAGAAAGGAAGCTACACCTCTTATATTAGGACCTTATCACCAAGAATAAGAAAGATGGGGGTTTGGGAGTCCGGAACTTGGCGATGCAAAACGAAGCATTCATTATGAAGCTTTGTTGAAACCTCCTAACTACCCAAGATGCCTTATGGGTCCGCATTCTGAGGGGTAAATATCAGTGCAGAGTTCAGACTATGCCTATAGTAAAAAAGAAGCACAATGCCTCCCTCACTTGGAGAAGTATCTGCAATGTGTGGGGGAATTTCTGCCATGGTCTTGGAGTCAAAATAGGTAATAGCGCATCAACATCCTTTTGGTTTGACAATTGGGAGGAGACAAATGCCCCTTTTATCCACCAAATTCCTAGCTTTAAGGAGTTTTCTCCAAGAGAAGAGAAGGTTGTTGATTATGTTACCCCTTGGGGGGAATTGGACAGAAATAAGCTTCTGAGATGGTTCCAACCTCAAATTGTTGCTCATATTATGAGTGCTCACCCACCTTCGAGGAGAGAGAAGAAGATAAATATTTATGGAAGCCATCTTCAAATGGCATTTTTTCTGTTAACTCTGCCTATTTTTTTTCTTTCTGCAGGTACTCAGCAATAAGGCGAAACCATTTGGAATGCCTTATGGAGGTGGGTAGTCCCGGAGAAAATCAAGACCGTCATGTGCCTTTTTTCTGTTAACTTTGCCTTTTTTTTTCTTTCTACGGGTACTCAGCAACAAGGCGAAACCATTTGGAATGCCCTATGGAGGTGGTTAGTCCCGGAGAAAATCAAGACCGTCATGTGGATCTTTGCACATGGGAGAACACATACATGCCACCTTAAGTACCAAAGGGGGTGTGCGGGTTCCCCTAACTGCCCATTTGCATGTCCATAAGAGGAGGATACTATATACCTAATTAGAGACTGCATCAATACAAAGGAGAGATGGAAATCTGTGGTGTCACTCGCGCTATGGAATCAATTCTCTATTCTTGAAGGGAAAGATTAGGTGATGTGGAACTTGAAGCACAAGGCAGGAAGGCTTATACCAAGAAACTCAGCTGGCCTACCCTCTTCGGATACATCTTCTAGGACATTTGGAGAGACTGGTGCAAGAAGGTTTTTGACAAAAAGGTGGACCAAGAGAACATGAGTGCAACAGACAGTTTCCTTCGAGCATCATGGGACCAAGTCATCCCGTGCTTCCTTCCTGAGTACTCATGTAGGGAGCTATGATGCGAGACCAGCGAGGAGACCTGATTTATACAAGCTTGAAACCGTTGGATCTGTCCTTAACTCTAGAAGTAGCAGATGTGGTGGAATCATTAGAGACCAGGATGGAGGGTGGAATGGGGTTACATCCTCAAACTAACTAACATTCCACCAACCATCTCTGAACTCATTGCTATCATTTAGGGGCTTTAACTTTATTGGAACAGAAACTACAAATAGGTTCATGTTTCCACCTACTCAACGAAGGTAGTGAACTTACTTATAAGAGGTTGCTCAAGCTATCACCCCTTCAAGGAGATCATAGAGGATGCTAGATTTTTACTCGGTCGTGATTGGATGGTGGTGATGGACCATATTCCTAGAGAAAACAATTCACAGGCAGATTAGATGGCCAAAGCAACTCATGACATGCTTGGCAACTTTCGCTTCTACAATCAGCCGCCTCCTTCGTTACAAGGAGCCCCTAAGGGGGGTATTACATGATCCGTCCTTAGCCTTTTAAATCTTTTAGTGTAAGCTCATGTGAGCATAATATCCAGTTTGTACTCAAAAAAAATAGTATGCCTAACCTAGTCAATCCCCTCAAAAGGGTAAGCTTACCAAAGAGATTGAGATCTGTTCTTTGTTCTGTTATGGTATGAGCCCTCTCGAACTGTTCATGTTTCGTTTTTAGTTTTGATTAAAAATGTGAATTAACACTAAGAATTGTAGCCATTGTTAGGTTCAAGCAGAGAATAATAGTATTCTCTGTGGATGATGATTAAAGTGGACCTTGAGAAAGCAGATGATAGGATTGAATGGAGCTTCATTCGGGACACCCTTATATCTGTGGGGATTGAAGACCAGCTCCTGAGGGTCATTATGGAATGTATTTCCACCTCTTCATTCCAAGTTCTATGGAATGGAGAGCCTTCTAACACATTCAGATCATCGAGAGGCATTCGCCAAGGCGACCCAATCTCCCCTTACATCTTTACCCTTTGTGTGGAGAGATTGAGTCACATCATTCAGGATGCTATACAGGATGGAGAGTGGTCCCCTATCCAACTGAGTACTGGGGGGCCTCCTCTTTCACACCTCTTCTTTGCTGATGATTTGGTTCTACTTGGTGAAGCATATGCAGATCAGGTAGATACAATATTATCCTGTATTGAGAGATTTTGCGGCGCTTTTGGACAGACAATGAATAAGACCAAAACCAAGGTTTGCTTTTCGAAGAATGTTCATTTCTCCAGGGCTCTTGAGCTAAGCCAGAGATTGGGAGTAGGTCTTACGGGTGACCTTGGAAAATACTTGGGCATCCCGCTGCTTCATGAAAAAGCCTCGTACCTCACGTTTGCCCCAATTTTAGAGAAGACCCAAAGGAAGCTTTCAGGATGGAAAAGAGGAAGTTTGAATATGGCGGGCGAGCAACTCTAATTAAGGCTGTCCTCTCAGCACTACCATCATACCACATGCAAACCATGCTACTCCTAAAGGGATTAGTGAATGACCTTGAAAAGAAGAGTAGAGGGTTCTTATGGGGTGATAGGGAGGAAGATCATAAGATGCACATGGTATCATAGGACACGGTAACCCGAGATAAGAAGGATGGGGGCTTGGGAATTAAAAACTTAAGAAAACAAAATGAGGCTTTCATCTTGAAATTGTGTTGGAAAATGGTGAATCACAAGGAAGCATTATGGGTGTGCGTTCTGAAGGGCAAGTATAAGTGTGGGAATCAAGCTATGCCAAGAGTCCACAAGAAGAAAATCTCCTCTCTCACTTGGCGCAGCATATGCCAAGTTTGGGAATCCTTTAAGAAGGGCCTTGGGGTTAAAATTGGTGATGGCAAGAATACCTCCTTTTGGTATGATAATTGGTCGGAAATTAATACTCTCCTTATTGATCTCATACCAGGTTATGAACAATTTGCGAACAAGGAAGAGAGAGTAGTACACTTTATAACTCTTTTGGGAGAGTGGGACAGGAACAGGCTTCTGAGGTGGTTCCATCCTCAAGTAGTCGACCGGATCATGTGTGCACACACCCCCCGTGAGGAGAGAGGAGAGGATAGATTCATTTGGAAACCATCCTCGGATGATCGTTTTTCAGTTAACTCCGCATACCATTTTCTTTTTGCAGGTTCCCATCGGGTGGAGGAGACGCTATAGAAGATGCTATGGAAGTGGTCGATTCCAGAGAAAGTCAATGCGTTCATGTGGATGTTTGCCCGTGACATCAGAATCCACACTAAACAATTTAGAGAACGCAGAGGGCTTACAGACTCATCTCTTTGTCCTTTTGGATGCAACCAAGTTGAGGACGCCATGCACCTCATCCGTGATTGCACCAATGCTAAGGAGCGGTGGAGAGCAGCTGTTCATCCCTTGCTATAGGAAAAATTCTCAAGTCTACATGGCCAGGAATGGATGAAATGGAACCTTAAATGCGACATTGGCAAACCCTCCACTAAAAAGGTTAAATGGGGGACCCTCTTTGGGTATATCTATTGGGACATTTGGGTAGATAGGTGCAAGATGATCTTTGAGGCTGACAACCCCCCACCCCACAGAGATATGTATGGTAGTTTATTGAGAGCTTTATGGGACCAGGAGATAATCGCTAATTACAGCTTCTACACTAATCCATTGGCTGAAAGGAACTGGATGAGATCCCTTCACCCTGATTTCTTCACACTAGAAACGGACGGTTCTATCCTAAGCTCAGGTCAAAGTGGATGTGGTGGTGTTATTCGAAACGCATCAGGGGAATGGGTAGGTGGCTTTTCCTACAAGCTCACAAATGTCCCGCCAGCGATCGCATAACTCATTGCAGAGATACAGGGTCTAAACTTTGTTGGCGCTTTGGCTACAAGAAGGTGGAGATTGTCATAGATTGTGTCGAGATGATCAACATGTTGACCAGAGGAAATGTTCGGGATCATCCGTACAACGACATAATTGAATATGCTAGAAGATGGGTGACGAAGGACTGGCAAGTGCTGATTAGCTTTATTCCAAGAGAACTAAATACTCTAGCTGATCATATGGCCAAATTGGCCCATAACATTGTAGAAAGCTTTTGTTATTTTGACCAACCTCCGCCCTCCTTTCAAGGAGGAACGGGAAAAACCACTAGCTATGCTACCTTAATGATGTATTTGCTCCTTTGAGCTTTGGTTATCCAGGTTTATATTCAAAAAAAAAAGTAGTATTCTCTCACATATAGGCTTCAGCCCCCATAGTCCCATACCATATTCTTTCAAGAAAAATAAAACACAAAAAGACTTGAACATGTGTTTAGTCCTTTAAATATGCATCAAATTCCAGTCTAGTCATTTATGTTTAAAAAGTGTAATTTTAACCCTTTAAATTAAAGGTGTAAAGTTTAATAACCCAAAATGCTGATCCAATAAAATTGAAAATGCTGACTCCGCAATTAAATATTGACAAAATTCTTAAATTTAAAAGGAAGACAGCAACACAATTGAATTGTTTTTTTTTTTTTTGGGTTAAAAATTGAAGCCTAAGGCCCAAGAAAACAAAAATGACATTCATCGTCCTCTTTAGTCATGACACCCTTGTTCGGCCCTGCAACCTTATCTTCTTCGAATTCTGGAACTTCCTCTCAAACACACCAGTCTTCCCCCAAACTCATCCCCACCTTAGCTAAAGCATTTGGCACACACATTCAAGTCACGTCCAATTTTGCAAGAGCATGCATGCATTGATGAAAACCATTAAGAAATAAAGCCTATCTCCTCCTTCCCTTTCAACCACCTGGCCAAAACATTAGAATCAGTTTCAACAATTAGCAGGAGAATAACGCCCAGCAGGAGATTGATTATAGGAACGTGGGCACAATCATATATCAATATATAGGGAGGGAGAGGACGAAAATGTTTATTATTGTATACATCTTATGGATAGAAGAAGGACGTGTAGAGAAGGATACCTCTAGATTTTTCATTAAGTAATTAAAAGACACAAGTAGGAAAACGCTTATATTTAGAAATAAAAGATTAGACATGCTTTGTCAGCGTTTCAGATGCTGAGTGCACATTTTCCATTAATAAAGTGCCATTAGTAAACTTAACGGTGATAATTTGATGGACTGAAAATACATTTGTTTCAATATAAAAGGCTAAACTTAAACACGTTCCAAACTATAAAAACTAAATGTATGCTTATGAGAAAAATATACTCTCGGTCATAATTATAAGATCACTTTGACTTTTTTTTAGAGAAATTAATGATGCAAAATTAATCACTTTAAAATGTTTATAGTTATCTTTTTTCCTCCAAACTAATTTAAAATACGTTAAAATTAAGTAGCCTATTTGATTTTCTTAATCTCCACAAAAAAAAGTCAAAGTAATTTTATATTTAGGACTGTAGGAGAATTAGAATTTGTTTTATTTAAGCTTCAGGGCTCAAAAAGTGGAAGAACATGGAAAACGAAATCGCTGGACAACACATGCATGCCAACAAAGTTTGTAATCAATGAAATCAGGCTGAAAGATAACAATCTTCTAGGCAATTTATTCTACAACTATACTGAGTTTCAAACAAGGAAAAACTATAATTAAATACTCCCTCCCATAGTTGTTATAAGATCAAATTGATTTTTTTAGAGAAATTAAGAATACAAAATAAATCATTGTAAATTGTTTATATCATTTTAAATTGTTTATATTTATCTTTTCTCCTCAAAACTAATTTATTTTACTTATAAACTAATATATAATCTAATTACATGTATGTGTTACTATTTAGTGGTCTAATTTACTAAACTTCCACACAAAAAATCAACTTGATCTTATATAATTAGCACCGGAGGGAGTACCTTTCAAAATTTGAAAATATCAAAAATAGTTATTACTGCCATACTACTAAAACCCTAGCAATGTAAGCAAAACTGATTCGAGATTTTGACGTTTCCAGTGTATTGTTCTGGAACATCCCTTGAAACAAGAGGACCAAACCAGAACAAAAACTAACATAACGCCACATAACAAGGGGGGTCACGATGCATTCCAACTTACCACTCCACTTGAAATGTAATAAAAACAAACGAAAATCTTAACGGGTTAACCAGTATACTCAGTTACAACTTCATTCTAAGAACAACTCGAAGACATGTATGGGCAGCTCAAAATATATTTATAATACACAATCCCTTCTCAGTAGCAGAGCTTCTGTGTGAAGCAGACTTGCTGTAAAATCAAATTGGAACTGCTAATACC
Organism: Mimosa bimucronata; assembly: GCA_037074515.1. Lineage (NCBI taxonomy): Eukaryota > Viridiplantae > Streptophyta > Magnoliopsida > Fabales > Fabaceae > Mimosa > Mimosa bimucronata. The sequence goes on from CM073441.1 coordinate 26,276,497, forward strand.
TACTAACAACAAACATTGCAAGTTCTACTAACATGTTCTTCTCAACTGTTTTAAAAGCCTGGACTAACTAAAAATGTGATTAAAGTAAACTTTCCATTTCTATATGCCTATTAATCAACCAATGAATCATATATTTAATGTATACATGAAAAAAATATTGCAAAGGCGCTAATTTGAAGCCAAAACAGTCAAACCTGGCATCTGTTTTCAGAAATTAAGAAGCTGTTCTGGCAAATAAAATGAGTTTCCTCAATGCAAGGGGATGCAACAAAATTTTACTGGCTAATAAACCAAGTTCTGTGGGTGGCGTCTACAGAAACCATTTTCAACCCAACCCAAGGTTACAAATTTAAGCACACCACCCATTTTCAAAGCTTAATTATCAGAAACAGTAACTAAAAAACACAACAAATGGAAGGAAAAATTGACGTACTTGTTGCAGTTGATGCGAACTGATGAACAATACAAGGCAACATTTAATAAGTTATGACAACTAACTATTGCTTTTACCTATTATTATTCCTCTGCATCTTCACTTTTCTTCTTATGCTTCTTCTTCTTCTTTTTCTCACTTTTATCCTCATCATCAGCCTTCCCATTTATCTCAGCAGCATGATTCTCAGCTTCTTTCTCCTTCTTCTTTTTCTTCTTCTCTGACTTCTCCATATCAGGTGAAGCATCAGCCTCTGTCTTTTCTTTGTGTTTTTTTTTCTTCTTCTCTGACTTCTCCACATCTGGTGAGCCAACCTCTGCTTCATCTGCATCCTTATCCTTCTTCTTCTTCTTCTTTTTCTCTTTCTTATCAACTTCAACCTCCACTACATCCTCCTTTACCTTCTTGATCTTGACTAATTCCTCCTTCTCAGCTACTTCAACTTCTTCAGTTTTGGCCTTCTTAGTGGGCACTAGAGCAGCATCAGTGCTTTCAACTAGTTTTCTCTTGCGCTCATGCCCATCCTCCTTACTCTCAACTTTATCCTTCTTGCCGGCATCTGGTTCAGCCGAAGCATGCATACCGGCAATGATAGAATCCCCACCAGTCGGTAAAACTACATTCCTCAGCCACTCCTGAGGAGTATTGTCATTAGGCTTCCCGCGCTTATCTAGCTTCCCCTCCGAAATCAACTTCTTCTTCATGGACGCCCTCGGTCCTAGACCCCATTTCCTCGGATAAGTATCTCTATCCATAACCACTCTTTTAATCTTAGCTACGACACCATGATCACAAGTAGCCATTACAGCAGTAGTCATCTCCGCGATCCCCAACGCAATCGCCTCACCTTTAGTAGTCATCAGCACCACTTCCTCCCCTACCTCAATATCATTCTCAAACCTCAACAACCCAGGAATCATCAGCTTCGCCCCATAACAAATAGCATTGACAGCAGAGTCCTTAACAACTAACCTCTTATAGCTCGTTAATATTACTTCCAAAGGCATAATAACCCTCCTCAAATAAGCCTCATCCCTATAATTATCATAAACCCATTGAGCATCCAAAACATCATGCATAGAAACCATATTATCTTTCTCCCCCAAAATACCCGAACGCACCCTCCTAAGCTCCTGCATATGCCCCCCCACACCAAGAATCAAACCCAAATGAACACACAGAGTCCTCACATACGTACCCGCCTCACACGAAATCCAAAACACAACCAAATGTTTATCAGCATCATACTCAAGAAGCTTACTTTCATAAATAGTCCTTATCCTAAGCTGCCTCTTCACCGCCGAAATCAACGGCGGCCGCTGAAACACCGCCCCAGTAAGCGTCTCGAGCGCACGCGCCACCTTCGCTACATCAGGCACCGCAGAATGCAACCTGGCAACACAAACATACTCCTTCCCAGCACCTTGCTGCGATTTCACCAAGCGCGTGGCCCTATCAATGCAAACAATTAGATTCCCAGTAACCTTAGGATCTAGGGTTCCACTGTGACCGGTTTTCTCGACACGTAGGATTCTTTTAATCCAAGCGACGACCTCGTGGGAAGAAGGATTTGCTGGTTTATCGAGATTCATGATACCGTACTTGATGTATTCGGCGAGAGGTCGTTTGAGAGGAGAGAAACCGGAAGGGATTGGAGTGTAGTGACCGGTTCGTACATTGAGGCGATCGTAGTTTTTGAGGAGAATCGGCCATTGAGAAGTGTCAATGGTGGGAGTGTAACTCTGTGGTTTGATTAAGAAATCGGAGTCTTGGACGTTGTTGTCTGTGGATGATTCGTCTTTGTTTCTGTGCTTCTTCTTCTTCTTGTCTGAGCGAGAAGCTTCGAGTTCAGTCATGGCTAGGGTTTAACAGTGGCTAGGGTTTTGGTGGAGGCGAAGGAAGGAGTAAGAGGATTTTATGAGGGAAATGGAGATTTATAGGGTTTTAGGGTTTGGGGAGAATGAAGATGAAGAAGGGGGTGATTCCTTTTTTTTTTTTTTTGCTGGGGGGCTATTATATGGATTTAGCCCTGACCTAATTTTCAAGCCCTAGGCTCAATATATGGCCCAAAATGAAATTTTTAATGCAAATTTTTGAAATACTTGATAGGCCCAACAAAAGCATACATAGTTTAATACTACTGTTATTATTGGAGAAATTCTTAGGTGAACCTGGTTCGCCACATCATTTGTGGTCTCCCCCAATCACAAACAAACACATAGGGTATGACGTGGATATTATAATCTATGTAGGCACCCTAAAAAATTACTTGTCAAATAAAAAAATTATTTTGTGTTTTCTTAACTTTACAAGTTCAAAAAAATAATTTTATCTAACATCTAATTGTTTAGGGTGTCTACACAGATTATAATATCCACGTTATATTCTATGTGTTTGTTTATGATTGTGAGAGATCACAAATGACGTGGCGAATCAGGTTCCCCTAACAATTATTCCTAATAAAATATTGGAAGTTAACTTCCTAGATCTAGCCTAGCCTAAGGGCATCCTGACAAGAAATTTGGTGGATACCACAAGAAAACAGTTCGTTCTCTAATGTTCAATGCTTCCTTTGTCGGTGTTTCAGCCACTTTATTAGTGTTTTTACTACGAGAAATTTTTAGGTGAACCCGGTTCGTCATGTCATTTGTAGTCTCCCCCAATCACAAGTAAACACGTAGGATATGACGTGGATATTATAATCTATGTAGGCACCTTAAAAAATTATTTGTCAAAATAAAAAAATTTATTTTGTATTTTCTTAACTTTATAAGTTGAAAAAAATAAATTTATCTAACATCTAATTTTTTAGGGTGCTTATATGTATTATAATATCCAAGTCATATCCTACGTGTTTGCTTATGATTGAGGGAGACCACAAATGAAGTTGCAAACCGGATTCACCTAAGAATTTCTCTTTTACTGCACCACTCGACACTCATGTCACAAACTCTTGATAACCAGATTTGAATTTCAGTTAATAAATTTCCTTCAGAGTGATCTTCTCTTCAGCCCTCTAAGAATGGCTGCACCTCGTCTATTACCTTGTACCAATAATCCGATCCTTCTCAATAACAAATCTCCTTCATTTTAAATTCTTTATTTATATATCTCTCTTATTCTTTTTATATATTTCCTCTATCCCCATTTCTTTTTTTTTAATTTGAGTTTTAGGTGAATTTTATTAGTATCAATTTATTTATTTATTAGTGAACATGTTGGATTATATGGAGTAGTGTACTATGACCTAACATGGGCACATCGAAAAAGCATGAAGGAAGATACTTAACATTTTAAGTGAGGTCTGCAATTAAAATTTGAATAATTTCTTCAATAAAAATCTTGAGAAAAAACAAAATTAATTATTATTATGCAAAATACTCCCTCCGTCCCATAATATAAGGTCCATTTTTTTTAATGATCTTGTCTCACAATATAAGGTCCTATTTGACTTTATTTGAGTAATAAATGCTTATTTTCCCATTTTACCCATGCATTAATTTTCCCACACATTCTCTTCATCTTCTTTTCATAATTACCCCCTCTCTTACTCATTCATAAATAAGGGCAATATGGTATATTTCCTACACATTTATTGTTTTTAACTAACTTTAACTAATTTTTTAGGAACCCGCAATTCGGTTAAAAGGACCTTATATTGTGGGACGGAGGGAGTACTTAATATTGAACCTACTAGTATTTCAGATTAATCAGTATACACCCTTATAGTAAGAGAGATCCAAATAAAGATAACATGCCTAATCATATAATTGATGCTAAATTAAAATTTTGACCATGTATGTTATTATGAATAATGAGCCTTATTATGCAGATATTATGCTTCATAAGAAATAATTATAGTTTGATAGTTTGAAGGGAACAACGTAGTGGAATCAAGAATTTACATATTGAGGCCCGTATAAAAGCAGAGTGGGCTATAGCCTAACCCAAGCTCAGAACAATACAATCTAGAATGGGCTTCAATGTTTACTAAAAACAAGAAGGGGCTTCAATATAGACAGGTGCTTGAGTAATTTCAATGGTTATACAATTCCGGTAACAGACAAGAGAAAGTTGATAATGATGTGATGTTGGTAATTAGATAGAGATATATTGATAATCCGTTATCCAAAATTGGTATTCCGTAATACAATTCTGGTAATAAACAAAAAGAAGTTTGTAAAGTTAGGAAGTTGGTAAATGGATAGATAAATGTTGACAAACCATTATCCAAAGCTGGTAATCCATTATACGATGTTGGTAAACCACTATCCAATTCTGATAATAAACAAAAAGAAATTGATAAAGTTGTGATGTTGGTAAATGGATAGAGACATGTTGGTAATCCGTTATACGAATTTGGTAATCCGTTATAAGAATTTGGGAAAATATTAAGAAAGATTGAAAGATAGTGTGTGTGTGTGTGTGTGTGTGTTTGCAATATACTCCCTCCGTCCCATATTATAAGGTATTTTTAACCGAATCACGGGTTCCCAAAAAACTGTTAAAGGTAGTTAAAAAGCAATAAATATATGAGAGATACAACTTTGTTTCCAGAAATGCCCTTTTTTATGGAAGAATAAGAAAGAGGGTAATAATAAAAAAGAGGAAAGAGAATATATGGGAAATAAAAGAAGTAAGAGAAAAAGGTTATGAGAGAGAGAACAAAATATAAAATGAGGGAGAAAATGCATCACTGTAAATTTATTTCTTTGCTTTGATAAGAGTGTCATCTTTCTCTCCTCTCATAAAAATAAAGCTGAATCAATTTTTTATATAATACATTTATTAAGGATAGTATTGGAAAAAAATGCATTTATCATCCACATCAACTCAAATACGACCTTATATTATGGGACAAGGTTATTAAAAAAATTGGACCTTATAATAAGGGACGGGGGAAGTATATAATAAAAAGACGTGGTGGCTTTAGAGCAAGGTTCAAAAAACCGGACCGGGCATCAAACCGGGTGAGGCACTAGTTCAAGGGTCAATGGTTGGATCGAGGTCGGACCGGGTCAAACCGGATTATATTAAAATAATAAAATTTTATTGGTATTAACATTAATAATCACTAATATGAAAATGTAAATGTAGATAGGTATGCATGATTCATCAAATATGAATATTTTAATGTTTCTATAGAGGGAAAAAGAGGAAATATTAGTTGATTACACATAAAAATAAATATTATTCTACAATCCACAGACTAAAATACAAAATTAAGAGCAACAACAATTAAATATTAAGTATATACAAGTAAAATAGCATTTAAAGTATTATAGTTTCCTAATTTCTAAAATTGAGTTAAGTGAAAATTAGCAATTAGGTGAATTATAATAAAATAAATATTTTTTATTTTTTTTTAAGGGGGCCAACCCGGTTCAACCACCGGGTTGGACAGTTGAACCCCTCAGGTTGGGCGGTTCAACCGCTGAATTGACCGGTTTGACCCGGCCCTTGCCCGGGTCAACCTCCATCTGGTTTTTCCCCTTGATCGGACTGGACCAGCAGCCGGTTCACGGTTGAACCGCCCGGTCCGGTTCGGTTTTTAAATCATTGCTTTAGAGTGGGGAGGTGGGTTCGAATCTCACCCCTCCACTTTGTCCCTTATTTTTTAAAATTACCCCCACCTGCCACGTGGCAAGTTGGCCCAGCCGCAGGCTGAAGTTCCGACGGTTGGCGATGACAGCACCTTTTATTAAAAAAATAAAAAATTTAATCCAATGGCATTTGTGACATTCCTTCAAATTTGCAAATGACAGTTAGATCAATTGTATATTATTGTTCTTTTTTGAATCCGCTGTATCCAACTGTCATTTACATATTTCAAGCATCTTTTTCCCAATTTTTTAACCCATGGAGGAGAGAAAAAAAGTATTACATACTCCCTCTGGTCCTTATTATAAAAAGTAGTCAACATTTTTACACATACCAATAAACATATTGGAATAATTTATTATAGGTAGATTTAATAAAGTTTTATATTTTTACCCTTACTAATTTATTATACATACTTTATATCCCCTCATTGTATTTACTAATATACTACAATGAAAGAAATGTAAAACATGCATTTTTTACTCTAAATTTTGCACGTTACCTCTTATATTTTGGACCGAAGGGAGTATCTCCTTAATATAAGAGTTAGTTGTGTTAGAATCTTAAGTTTTGATGAAGACTGACCCCATAAATAACATAAGTAAATGAGAGCAAGTTACCTTTGATCTAAACGAGTAAAATCTAATAGGTAACAGATCACCATTGCAAGAGTAAAAGATAGTAGATGGAAACTTAGCAGAACAACAAGAATGAATATCTCTATCGCTAAGTGTATCCCTACAGCTAGTAGACAAAGAGCAACAGCAAGTGAAGACTTAGAAATAACAAAGTTAATATCTATCGCTAAGTCTAGCACTATCGCTAAGAAAGATCTTATCGCTAGTAGTTCATTAAGAACATGAAAAATAAAAGGAAGTATAACCAGCTGAACAATGAACCATGTCCTTGAGCTAATGGAATCAGCTAGCGATAACAGAGTAAGCTATCGATAACAAAAGTGCTTCAGATAATGATCATTCAGATAGCTAGTGCAAATGAGTCAAATGAGCTAACATAGTTGCTAACGCTAACTCGTTTCGCTATCGATAATAGGATACCTTGAAACACCCTTTAATAAACATTTCAGTATCCTTAAAGCTAATAAGCAATCAAGTATCTAGCGATAAGGGATTAACAATCGATAGAAGAATGTATGCTGATATGATATAGCTAGTACTCTGAACATTGAGCTAAAAGAATATGCTATCGATAATACTCCTGCCTATCGATATAAAATGCTTTGAAATACCTTATATTGTCTTTATCTCACTTGAGCTAATAGACTAAATTTGCGATAGCATTCTCTATACTTTAAATGATTATTTGTTCAGCTAACAGCTTAAGTGCAGAACTCACTCTATGAAGTTAGCGATAGCAGATCAACCTAGCGCTACTGAAAAAGCTGCCAAAAAGTACAATTCGTACAGACGCTCAGAACGCTAAGTCTATCTCTCTCCTAGCTCACGCTACGCAAGAAGTAGTTGAAGCTAAAGCAGAAAGTTAAGCCCGATGAAGAAGCTGCATTAAATGCCAACGGCTATGAGCTCCCAACGACTAAATTCAAACGGCTTCTTGAAGATTGAACACTAGGGCAAAATCTGAGAAGAGATATAAATACAGAACTTGAGCATTTAATGTAAAGCGACGAAAAACAAGAATATTCACGAACTCATTCATTGCTCTCTGTTTTCTTGTATTTATTATTTTAGAGATTTTATCTGTACTTAAGTGTTTATCAAAATCAGTTCATTAAGTGAACGTATTTATTGAAATCCTCTACTGTTTGAGGTTGTTCTGAAAGCATGGTGCTTTAGAACAGGGATATTGCCTTACAGGTAGTAAGGGAGAGTATTTAGAGAGATTCTAAAACTCTGTAAAGGTTGACAGGTGAACCTGTGCTCGTAAAACCTGTGGTTAGTGGAACCCAACAAGGTGTTGGAGAACTGAACGTAGGCAGTGTTGGCCGAACCAGTATAAAGTTTTAGAGTTGATTTTATTTATAATCAGTTTAATACCTTGTTTGAAAGCACAATTCACCCCCTCTCTTGTGCGATTTGCTCTTTCAAGTTGACTAATTTTGAGATTTTAAAAGACACAATAAATTATTTAAATATAGTTTTTGTTATATATCTCTCTAAATAATTATGTGTATCATTAAATTATAAAAAATTCTTATATCAATTATATATTAGTTTCTAAGTCAAACAAATTAGTTAGAAAAAAATAATAAATATAAAAAATGAAATGAAAAATATATTATATTTATGACTAAAATTACTTCTAAACTAACTCCTATCGAGGTAGTATCATTAAGGAAAATTAGGGGAAATGTATATTATTGTGTTTAGTCATTTTTGTTACCGTCAATCCAAACATAAATGTCATTACACAATATGACTTATATCCTATCTTACTTTCACAAAAGTTATATTAAAAAAAAGTCATTTATAACTTAAAGAACCAAACCTTATTTTACTTAATACAACAAACAGCTTCTAGATTTCCATGTTAAGCAGATCATTCCAAAAAAAGTGTTCTCTTCAAGATTTGAATCTCAAATATTATTAGTAAAATTAGTTGTAAGCATAATCCAGTGCCACTAAGTCAACTTTTCTAAAATAAAAATGTTTTTTTCAAATAACCAACTTAGTGTATTGAAGTCATATTGAACTTACTCCAGTTAATCCTAGCTAAGCTAAAAAGAACCTAACCTTATAGAAATCATTGGTAGAAGATTAAGGTAAGTGGATTTATAGGTTAGAGGGGAATTGATAGGATCAAAATATGGAGAAGATAGTTGAAGGGACCAATGAAGAATGGTTGTGGGAAAACCCAACAAGAGAGAAGCAGAAGCATGTGGAGGGTATAGTTTGGACTTTGGAGGCTACGCGGCTCAAATCTCATCACACGTACACTCACTCTCTCTTCAGTCTTCAGCGAAAATTCAACCAATCCTCACCACCTCACCACTGCCTCATGACTCATGAGTCTCCCTATTTTTACCAAGGACAGTTACTACTTTCATTTGTTGCCTTTTGGCAGCCCCCGTAGCTAAGTTATACATTCAAAAAAACATCCCATTTGTCATTTGGTCTCTATTAATTAGCACCTTTTAGGAGGGAAAATTATAGTTAGATCCCATGAAAGAAAACCAATTATAGGCGTGTCTCTTAAAATCATCAAATTGTATTAAAATCCCTAAAAATTTGTGTGATATTAAATTAAAATGTATCGATAATTGTCAATTGAATTGGTATTGACAAATCTACAGTGATATAATTATTTAAACACTTTAAGTACATATAACCCTTTCATACCTAGAGTTATATGCAAATGACCCTTTTAAAGTTTAAGTTGTGTGTGAATAAGTTATTAACAAGACTAATCATAGGGCTGTTTTATGTATAAATGTAAACAAATTATAGGTTCACTCTCTATCAAAAACAATTTAGGGGTTTCTTGATAAACTTCAATGGTTTATGGAGATTATGCATACATGGTACAAAGTTTAGGGGAGTTGTATTATTTTTTAAAATTAAACATTATTAAAGAAGAGAAAATATCACACAAAGAGTTTCAAAATATGAGAAGGACACTAAGGTGATCTACATTTCTAAAATGACAGATAAGTGACATGAAATAATATATCCTTTTGAAATTTAAAGAAAATGACAAAAATGCGTAGTATAAATATTATTTTAATAATTATTTGCCACCAGAGCTTCGACAACCAGGGCGGCAGGCCTACGTCGCGGAGCCCTGATGGCCAATGGGTGAGTCCTTTGTTGCTCCAAAAAATTTTGTTGGGGGAATTGTTGGGTGGAGGATTTGATCCCACCCCCTTTGCTCTCCAATTGGACAACCAATGACTTTTAGCATAATATCCAAAAGTACTCATGTCTGGAATCAAGTCAGGAAGCTAAAGATGATTCTTCGATTGGGATTATTTTTATGGAGATTTGTCTGGGATTCCTTGCCCGCGAAATCGAATTTGATTAACCATCATTTGCAGATGAATCATCCTGTCTATTTTGTTTTTGTGATAACGAGACCACTTATCATCTCTTTTTTCAATGCCCATGGACAATGATGATATGGTTTGGCTTACCTATTGGTTTACTCTCTAATCATATTCCTCATACGCAAGTACTCAATTGGATGATTGATATCTTGGTACAAGGTCTAGATTATGTATCAAATTTGGTTACTTGGACTTTATATTTTATTTGGTTCTACAGGAATAAAAGATTCTCAGAAAATATTTCAATCCACCCCCAGCAAGTTATATGAGCTATAGTCTCGCAGATTGATTTTCAGAGCACTCTGATCTCATCTAACTTACCTAGTTTGGAAGATAATATCTTGTTAGATTCTTCTTACCACTCTCAGTTGTATCAAAAATGGCATATTCATACTTCCATCTTCAGAAGATCTAAATGTCATCATCAGCTATCATTTAAAATATCTATTGACTTTCGGGATGAATTACTTCAAAGTTTTTATTGCTCTGAGAGAAGATATTACAATAAATGGGTGACAGCTTTATCTTATTTAAGATAGGTCTTATTATTCATTCGTCACCACGAGTGGATCAATGATCCATACACTTATCATATCTCTTTTTATAGTGAAGATCAAGGGCTACAAAGAGTTCTAAGACGACAAATTCCCTTAATTCTAGAAGCCCATCGAATTTTACAAGATTGTCTAGATATCTTTAATAATTTCTCTAGTTTTGTTATCTTGTAATTTTATGTATGTATTTACTTGTAATTACTTATAAAAAAAAATATATCCAAAATATATATATAAGTACACTTATAAGTTTTAACCCAACTTATTCCCAAATTTTGATAAAGAATTACCAACTTCGCTTTTAGATTTACGAACTCTCTATTTGTGTATACTAAATTATTACTAGATTTTACCAATTTTCAGTAAGCACTTGCCATAATATTAATTAAATGTTAAGTTGCTTTCAAATTATGTATGTCTTTACCAGCTGCTATTTCCACTATCCTAAATTTGTTTTTGGGTATACCAACTTTCTGTTTGCGTTTAACAACTTTACATATCTTAAGTTGGTAATTTTATATTTCAAGTAGATAATAACATATGTTAACTGGGTAATAGTATATCTCAACTTAGTAATAACTTATTAAAAAATGAAATGAGTTGAAAGTTTAGATTTGTTATTTAGTAAACGAAAATTGATAACAGCTATTTAAATATTTGGAACTTGGGAACTGGTTACTAACACCATCTTGATATAAAATTACTGACTCCATATACATACATGTTGATTGATATATTCATGATGATACGTTGACACACGGAAAAGGCATGGGTGCCATAATAATTCCCATCTTATTCTGTCACATTTGCCTGGCTAACAGATGACAACAACTTCAGCAAACAGTGGTCTCTCCCAAAAGCATCCAATCATTCTTTACCCCCTTCAATATTAATTAATATCTCATTATTTGTTAAATCGTAATATCTCATTATTTTTATTTATACATATTCCAACTCAGTGATTTGCACATCACAAAACATATTATATCATTTCTGATTTTTAAATGATTTATTTAATTACTAATAATATTTATTTATTAATAGTGCAATTTTCGTGTTATAGATTAAATCATGATAAAGAAATAAGTAATATAATTAAAATTGTCTTGTTATATACAAAATAATGAAGCAGATGGACAGGTTGTTCAGCCACCTGCTGCAGAGACACATGAAAGGAGAAAGTTGAGCAAACCCTCTTAATATCCCTTCACAAACAGATAAGAATCACATCATATGATAAAAGATAGTCAAGTGCTAATAAGTGTGGGTTCCTTGGACAATTTCAATTGATATACATGACAATGTCATGTTTAAATTTGAGAGCTCACAGAAAAATGATGCCACTAGATTAAGAGAAAACAATCAGTATAATTTATTAAAGCGTTTCCTGATAATGAAAGTAGTACAAAGGAATTTTATCATACAACTGAGCATAAAATAAACTTATAGGGCATATATTCTTCATAAATAATTTGAATCTTGTAGATATAAAAGCCTCATTTCTCCAGTCAAATTTAACTCATTTGTATTGGATATTAAATTATTGTATAAAAAATGAAATAAGTTCTATGTATGCAATTATCTAGTATCCATATGATACTAATTCTTGACAGAAAAACTTAAAGATCAGAGTAATTATTTATTCAAAGTCTGTGTATATTATAGCCTTATATTATGTAGGTCTCAGAGTCACTCATGTCAAATTTATATTGAAATTTTTGTTTTGTTGATTCTACATATACCTAATAATTCTTTAAAAAAATTTTAAATACCTGTTATTGCAAATGTGGGGTGTGAACATAATGAAAAAGCTAATTGGTTAAATCCGTAGCTAACTATACTTTTTTAAAGAAAGATTGTAAATGAAAATTTAATGCTGAAAACGTTTATTTTAGAGCAACTAAAAACATGAAAAGATTACATTATGCATTAAACAAAAAACAACATTACTAAGCTAATCTTAATATGAACTTGATCAGCCCAAGGTGAGACCGCTTTTTTAAATATAATTTTTTCATTCATAAAATTTAAATTTATGATTTTGTTTAAAGGATGTTTGATCATTGTTTTAACTTTTAGAGATGTAGTTATTCTTTTATTAGAAGTAATTTTATTAGAGATATCATCAGACACTAAATACAGGCAGGCATCTCACCATATAAATTGAAAAATTTATTTACCACATTGTGAGAGGCTAACAAGATTAATCAAATATAACTCTAATTGATAAGAGATGTGGATTTCTTTTGGACCCATCAAGTTGATTCAACATTTTTTAATGTAGACATATTTAATTTAAAATTTTCAATTAAAACTTTTTGCCTGTCGTATTTGGTGGGGGCCTGCTTATCATTTTTCAGTAGGCAACAAGAGGCGTACATTAAGCCTATGACATTTATGATGAAAATGGATATATTCCCCCAAAATTTATTGGCTGTCTTTTATTTTTGAAAAAAAAAACATTGGTCATCAAATTTCTTGCTTTCATTAGCTGTGGTTTGTGAATGAGATAGATAAAGTGATAAACAGTGGTGTGAAATTGACTATTGCTTTTATTTTTATCTTTTATAGAAAAAAGAAGCAAACAAAAACAAAGTATGTAATGTGGCAGACCAAAAAGTTTCTATCTCAAGGCAAGGTGATGATCAAAGGCTTAATAACACCTACCTTCTTGCCTCCTTTGGTCATTCAACAATCTGCAGTCAACAATATTTTGTATGCATGGATTAGGGGGGAATAATATTAATTCATCCGGTCAAAAGTATGAAAAACTAATAAAAAATTTTGATTTATTTTAAATATAAGACACTGATCCAATTTATTTTTTAAATTATTTATAGCAATTACACTTTGCAAAAAGTTTTTATTAGTAATAGTTTCTAATGAAAGTGATTGAATGAAATTTTTCAAAAATCAATACATATTTATCATAAATAAATTAACTACTTTTAATATATATATATATATATATATATATATTTATATAAATGAGTTATCTAACTCATGTTATTTATAATGTAAGGAGTATTTAGATTTAAGATGACATGAGAACCGTGATTATGTTTCTTGATAGAAAATGACCATCGGTACATAGAATGAAATGCAGATAATATTGAATATAGTGTCTTTTTTAGATAAAAAAAAACAACTGTTATACCTTTGAATAAAATTATAATATTAAGATAAGTAGCTGTAATAATATGGGTATAACAGATATTGCATTGCATGATATTTGTTTAATAGAACCACTTTTCATTTCAATCAAGAATACCAAACAAAGCCTAACCGGCATGGCCAAACAAGTCTATTATTTTCTAATACACCGGAAAATAATAAATCCATTTTTTGTATAAGAAATATTATTGATAAATACATATTCATAATAAATTATTGATACCTCCATTTAATTATTATAAAATTATATTTGAAGGTTTTATGTTTTAATTTACAAGGCCATTTATAAAATATTTAGAATAATTAATGTGTTTACTTCTTTAATTTATTCAATGATATATATCTAGTGCCACTAATAATCAACTAATTTAATTCGTGGAAAAGTAGGCTCCTAATGAGGGCAACCTCACTACCTTCAAGTAATTATCATTGTTAACCATTTATCAAGATGGAACTACCCACAACCCCAATTGATCAAAGTGTTTGCAGTGTTTTTTGCAACAATGCTCCCAATTAATAAAGATTTGAATGTTATTGGCCAACAAATGGAATAGTATGAATGTATCTTATAATAACAAACACAAGAAGTTTCGAATTTAAATTGACACCCTATTTTAAGAAAAATGAATTACCAATAGTTTGTTTAATTGATTTATATAAAATAAATGGATCAATTTATTTTTATATATAAATAAATGTAATATGACAGATATAGAAAAAGAAATAGATATTGATGGGTCGTTGGGAAGCGCTGGGATGAATATTTGGTATGATATGATACCAAAAACAACCCATGAGAAAGACAAAACTGAAAAAGCAAGGTACATTCCAGCGAGATAAGTGGAAGCTCTCCTGATAAGGTGCCTACAGTAATTCAAGTACAAAAAATAGGGATAAGTAAAACCGAATCAAATGGTTTTCAAATTTTCGGTTTCGATTTGGATTTTAATTTTTGTTACTTAATAGTTTTTCGGTCTTTGGCTTAAAACCAAACTGGAAAACATGCTGTTGGCCATGTACCGTGCATTATGCAAGTAATATTTCAATATTTTTGTATCATTCTCAATTTGTAATATGCAATTTATTTGTTTTTTTATTGATTTTACAATTTCATTGTTGCAAGATGTGCTCTAGAAAAGGAAGTGAACGAACCAACTGAATGTTGCAATGTTTTAAGCATTTCTTTGTTTTGGACATGTTGAATTAATAATTTAATTGTTTTGAACAAAATGTAGAATTTGTAACTACTTAGATACATTGAATTTGTTTTTTCCTTTTTTTAATTGAATTTTCGTATTTAAAAAAGGCCCAAAAATAAGCAAAAAACAGGAAAACCGTAAAACCAAACTAAAAAACAATTCGGTTTTTTGGTTTCGGTTTCTAGTTTAAAACCGAACCAAAAACCGTTTGCTCATCCCTAACCAAAAGAGGCATGTCAAATTTTAAATTTATAGATAGGGTATATGTATAATTTTAACTTTGAAGTGTTATGATAGTAGAATTTGCCACAAATATATTTTGAACGGTGTTAGAAGTCTAGAATACTTTAAAAGCAAGGTAAAACTACTAACGCTATTTATTTTCTCCAAATTTCTGTTTAATATGTTTTAGGAAAAACAAACGGCATTGATTTTTTGCTCCATTTTTTTCTTTGTTTTTTAAAATTTATAGGTATTATAGCATAAGTTAAAATATATTTGTGTTAGATACTCTTATCTAACACTTCATTAGTAAATTTTTATCTTTACTTTATATATATATATAGCTCCTCATTAAAATATTTCTAAAAGCAAACTAATTGTTTAAATAATAAAAGTCTTTATTAAATTACTTCGAGCTAACTCAAATGATAAGAATGAGATGAAGTGTAGATAAAAGTAAATAAGTAAGGGTAAATGTGTAAAAATACCCATGTATTTGGTTTAAGGTGCCCATGGAGTCACCAAAATAGCTTAAAAGTGCCTATACCGTCAATATACTCAAACGGCGTTAAGTTTTTCAATGTTAAAAAGAAAAAAAGGTGCAAAATTACCGAAAAAAATTTGTTTCAAAATGCACCCAACACCACGAACTTTTTTTTTATTTAAAAGTGCCCACGTAATTACCAAAATATTTTTCTCAGTGCCTATGCCGTTACTATACACAAAAGGCAGTGATTTTTACAATCATCTTTTACATCTTCAGTGCTCGAGTTTGAGGATATCGTCAAAATAGTTCCCTTAGTGCCTATGCATTCATCCAATGACTCTAATTAAGCTTCCAACGTTTCAATTATCAAGATTAAATATTAGAGGAGCATATAAGTCAAATTTTGGAACTTTAACGTATAAATCAATTTCTACATAAACCCAGTGATAAACTTCTAAGTTACACACTTTCCTATGTTTTCTAGATTTCAATGCTCTGTTTCTTTCCTATCTTTTTTTTAAAAGTTCTTTTAAACTTAAAGTATTGAAATACCCAATTCATCCACTCTCGTATATTTCTCCTGCCTAACATGTATAAAGTAACGGCATAGGCACTGAGGCAACCATTTTGGTTACTAGGTGAGCACTTTTGAACTAAAAAAAAGTTCGCATTGTTGATTGCACTTTGGACCAAGTTACATAGATATTTTTGCATATTTTATTCTTCCTGAAGTGAAAAACTTAACGCCGTTTACGTATATTGATGGCATATGCACTTTTGACCCATTTTGATAATTGTGTAGGTACTTTTGGGCAAAAAAAAAAAAAACCTTCACAATGTTGGATGTACTTTGGACAAAACTACATGGGTATTTTTGCACATTTACCTAAATAAGTAATGCATCCAAACATCTGAAATTTACTTGTTCAAAATTCCAGAAGATCCAAAGTAATTTTGTGAGGCATAATTAAAGGCTCAAGGTTTTGACATATGAAATATCCCACTTGGAGATTAAATAGGCCCCATCATTTAGCGTGATGTTGATAGTGGCTAACTGTCTATATTTCGCTTCCATTCACAGCCACTATTTTTTCTATTACATTTTTACTTAAATTTTGGCACTTTCACGTGAACATTTGAAGTTATTCAATTAAGGTTTAATGGGTAGAAGTACCCACAAAATATCAAAAGTATGTTCAATACCTTAAATTTTTTTAACGCAAAACTAACTACAAACTTTAAAAAGGAGTGTAAAAGTAACGATGAACTTTAAAAAAAATATAAAATTGATACTTTCGTTAAAACCTCTAACTTCAGATAAAATGCCTAAATTTTTTTAGAGTTAAAGTGTAAGAATACTTATCAAATTATGCCAAAAGTGTGCCCAATTCCCTAAACGCTTTTTATTTCCTTTTTATTATTCCTTGTAACTCTCTCTTCTTATATCCTAACCAGTTCATCTGTCTCTCAAACTCTCCCTTCTTCTTAAATATTGGTGACAGTGATGGCGGTATCCTCCACCAATGACGACGAAAAGATCAAGTACTTCTTTCTCTCTTATTCGTTGGGGTTGGTTAACGACATGATGGAGACAACAAGATCAATAATCCTCCTCTATGTCACTTTGTTTGATATAGTAGTCGATCTTGGATTGACACCATGTCATCAACTTGCCATTCTCAACAAATAACACAATGTCGTTGGAGGATATCGATCATGGCATCTCCAACAAAGAAGACAACGTCTGTAAAGGATTATTGATCTTGTTCTCTCCACAACCCAATCGATCTGACCCAACAAAGAAGAGAGAAAGAAGTATTTAATCTTCTATCGTCATTACTGAATGATGACTCCATCACCGTCACTGGAATATGAGAAGGAGGGAGAGTATGAGTGATGATGAAACAGCAACATTTGGGGAGGGGGGGGGGGAGTCTCAAAGGATAAGGAAAGGGTAGTAAAGGAAATAAATTTTTTTTTAGGGTTTTAGGCTCACTTTTGGTATAATTTCGATGGTATTTTTACACCTTAAAGGAAATAAATTTTTTTTAGGGTTTTAGGCTCACTTTTGGTATAATTTCGATGGTATTTTTACACCTTAACCGTAAAAAGTTAAGATATTGACATAAGTTAGATGATTTTAAGGTAGTCTCACTTTTGCACACTTTTTAAAATTTTGTTGTTACTTTTGCACTCTTTTTTTAAAATTCATAATTACTGTTAGTCTGTTAAACCAAAAAAATTAATGTGCTAGGTGCATTTTGATACAATTTGGCTGGCAGTTTTACATCTTAACCTTTCAATTAAGACTAGATTTCATGTCAAAAACTTAAGAATAGATTGCTATAAAAAAAACACTGGCAAAAAGGGATAAAATTTAAAAACTATAAATAAAAATAATTCATTATCAACACTTTAAGAAAATTGTTATGGGCCTTGGCTTCTCCAACAAAGAATACAATGTCCTAAGAGGATTACCGATCTTGTCATCACCAACCAATTGATCGAACCCAACAAGAAAGAGAGAAATAAGTGTTTAATCTTCCATTGTCACTAGGAGAGGATGAAGCCATCGTCATCACTGGGATTTGAGAAGGAGGGAGAGTATGATTGATGATGAAACAATGGCATCTGAGGGGCTGGGGGGAGTCAAAGGATAAGGAAAGGATAGGAAAGGAAATAAAAAAATTATGGTTTTAGGCTCACTTTTGGTATAGTTTCATTGATATTTTTGCACATTGCTTCATGGGTATTTTTGTACATTAAACTTAAAAAAATTAAGCATATTAATGTAAGTTAGATGATTTTAAGGAAGTGTCACTTTTGCACACTTTTTTAAGTGTTATTATTGTTACTTTTGCACTCTTTTTTTAAAACTTATAATTAATGTTACACCAAAAAACATTTAATGTGTTGGGTGCATTTTTGGTATAATTTGGCGGTATTTTTACATCTTAAATTAAAACTAGATTTTATCTCAAAAAATTAAGAATGGATTAAAATAAAAATGAAAACTGACAAAATGGGATTAAAATAAAAAACTATGAATAAAAATAATTTTATGATCTTTAAGTAAATTTTTAAGAAAATTAATCCCTTAGTCCTTGTACTATCATAGCTTCGATTGATTTTTAATTATGTCCCTATAATTTATTTTATTTTATCAGGTGCATGCATTTTCCCGGGTTATAAGCATAAGTCCATATACTCATAGTGTGTTTTGGATGGACTTCTGAAAAAGTGACTTATATATAAGTCAGATTGAAAATAAGTCAAATTAAAAATAAGTCAAATTGTGTAATGAGATTTATATTTGGGTCAGCTGTGAAAAAAAAAGACTTATAAGTGACTTATTTTCTATAAGTTAGATTGTGTATGTTTAGGTAAGTTGTGATTAGATGTGAAAAATAAGTCAGAATTTGTGGGCCCCACCTTATAAGTCAGAAATAAGCTATTTTAAACAGCTTATAGTTTATTTTAATTTATAAGCTATAAGTTATTTATAAGTCAGATTAACAATAAGCTGAAACAAACATGCAAAATAAGCTACCAACAAAATAAGTTACTTTTACCCCAATATAAACACTTATTTTTTTGTTTTAAGTTGAGCCAGATCTCGTAATCTATTTCCTCCTATTCATATTATAAGATGTATCTATCCAAAGTACAAACCAATTGCAATAATTAAATTATTTAATAGAAGTAAACTTGATATAATTTTCCGATTTTACACTTATACTCCTCTGGTCCTATTTTTATAAAGCATTTTCAACATGTTTCACACGGACTAAGAAAAATTTTAAACATCATTAATTTTGCTTTAAAATTTAATAAATTTTCAATTTTACCACTAATTACACCCCATGAGAACAATATCAACATATAATAAATGAGGGGTAAAATTGTACATTCATATAAAAAATTTAATGATGTGACTTATAAATAGGACCAAATGAGACTCTCTCTCTCTCTTTCTCTGCGCTATAAATAAGTACTCCCTCTGGTCCTAAATATAAGAGGTAACATTGTAAATTTTTTGGTCCAAAATATAAAAGGTAATATGCAAAAGTCAAAGTAATAAATGTATGTTTTCCATTTCTACCCTTATATATTAATAATTGCAAGGAGGGGAGAGAAAATGTGTATAATAAATAAGTAAGGGTAAAAATGTAAAATCCACCAATAATAAATGATTCCAACATGTTTTTATTGGTATGTGTAAAAAGGTTGACTACCTCTTATAATAGGGACCAGAGGGAGTATCATTTATCATATACCACTCTGTTCCTTATTATAAGTCCAACCACTACAAATTTTTTGTTCCTAAATATAAGTCCAGTTTGGGATCAATTAATACTAGTGTGACTATTTTACCCCTACGTTGGAAATAGAGAATATGAGAGAGAAGGGTTATAATGCATAAAATATTATTTTAACACCTATTATTAAATAAGGATAAAATTGAAAAAATATGATATATTTAATGCTATAACTTTCACTCCTTGGTATATGAGAAGTAGTTAGGATGGATATATAATAAGGAACAGAGTGGTAATACTTTAATTTCTCTCTTTGCATTTATTATCTAAAGGTAAGAATAGAAAATAAGCATTAATTATCTTGACTTTTTCGTATTATCTGTGGACGTGAGGGAGTGTTAATAACGTTGAAATAGATGCTAATTAAATACACGTAAGTTGCCACAAAAAATAAGAGTTTTTTAAGAAATTAGATGACAAAATAAAATTTATTTATTATCAACATAAAAAAAATAACGCTCAAAATTGTCTACTTGAATTAATACAGTTTTCTGTCAAGGGAGAGCCACGTTATCAGCTACCATAACTTTTTCTTTGAACAATTAACAAATGATGAGTATAGTAGTCATTAACTATAATTGAAAGCTATAAACACCTAAGTAAAAATAAAAAGTAAACCTAATCAAATATGAGATAAAATTATAAAACCTTGTATATTATTTATTCTTAAAAAAGTTAACTGATGAATTAATAAAGGCATAAAGCTTTTATATTTTACTTGATACATTTAGAATAAAACCTCTTTTCAAAGAGTCAAATATTCAAAGAAAACACATGCTCATCGAAATTTAATCTCTTTAGTTATGCTGGAAGAGCAATTTCACCAATGTTTCCCTCTCAGGCATTAAATTAGTAGACTCAAATAGGTCCAAATACAGATATCAAATTGTCAAAATTTCATCAATATATTAATATAACATCTCTATCTATAATTAATCTAGTGAATTATCCATAAACCCTAAATATTAAGTACCCAACACATATTACTAGCACTCCATCCATCATATAAAAACCCAAAAATCGAATGTGTTTGTCTTTTTTTTTTTTTTTATAAAAGTTTGTCTAGATTTTTCAGAGCATTAAATTAAACTTTTTCCTTTCTTTTCTATGGCTATTCTATCTTTTAATATTTTCTTTTATACTCATTTATATCATAATTATTATATTTCTCTTACAATATACCCGTCTTAGTTAAGGATAAATTTGAGAAAAATAAATTAATTCAGTTTATTTATCATTTTCAGCTATTTTCTTAACACTTTACTGTTAAGTTCTTATATGTATATATGTGTGTGTGTGTGTATATATATATATGTGGACGGAGGGAGTATTAGCTTTCAAGGTGGATTATAGTGAAAGGGTGAGCTTATTCATAATGACATGGCAAGCTGGTAATTATGGGATTAAGATGTTTCGAACTCCAACCTGCCTGCCCATGGAAAAGGGTCTTTCATGCTTTTATCGTCTTCAGAGGAATGTTTTTGGGATTGCAATAAATTCTCAATAACCATATCTTCTAGAGAATTTGGACAATGGGGACATCAATGTATGTTTTTATGTATATCTATCTATGGCCACTCTCACTAAACACCCTGAAACTTCTCTCCCTTCCATTATCATCATCTGAAATTCCCACAGCATTCTGTCCATTGTGCCCATTTCTACACAGCCTGTAAGAAAGACTTCTTCAAATCTTTGCCCAGAAACCGACAATTATTCTGAGAATAATATCATTCATTCTCAATCATTATCCCATGTGGGTTCTTCTTCCTCTTCCTTCTTCTTCTTCCTGTCAGGAGCTCTGAGTGATTCTCTGCTCTGTGTATCCTGTTCTTCATTTTTCTTCCACTTTCCCAGCAAAATCCATCTCCAACACATTTATTCCTCCCAGATTGTGGATTCCAGCATGTGGGAATCTGACAACGAATCTGCAGCAGGAAGGGGATTTGCAGGTGGCCTTCTGAATCCAAGCAAGCAAAGTGTTAAGACAGATGGGTTTGAACAAAGAGGCCAATCTTGGTATGAAGAAGGAAAAATGCAAAATCAGTACTTTTTATGTTGATTTTTGTTCTGATACATAGTTCTAGTGAATCACAGAAGCTAAAGCTTGAAACTTCTGATGATTTTATTTCTACCCATTAGTTTATATGCACATATCCATGTATCTCATTCTCAATAAAACTAAAACAGAATCATAGTCATAAATCTGTGAACAACCTGGTTCAAGAAGAATTCTAGATGAGTTTGAAGAGCTTGTAAGTAACTTAAACTTAAATACTGTTTGGATATATATGCAGGTATGTTGCAACGGATATTCCAAGTGATCTACTTGTTCAAATTGGAGGAGCTAACTTCCACTTACACAAGGTAGCTATTGTTTTTTCTTTTTCCTGTCCAACTTGTACTGTTGTGATCTTCATGTACTGTTCTTAAATTTTCTGACCTTTTATCCCACTTTCTCGGGGAAGTATCCTCTTCTTTCTCGAAGTGGAAAGCTAAACAGGATCATCTATGAGTCACGCGACCCGGATTTGAACAAGATAGTTATGGATGATTTGCCTGGTGGGGCTGAGGCCTTTGAACAAGCTGCAAAGTTCTGCTATGGAATTGCTGTGGATTTAACAGCAGGAAACATCTCAGGCCTAAGATGTGCTGCAGAATACCTTGAGATGACAGAAGATTTAGAAGAAGGCAATCTCATATTCAAAACTGAGGCATTTCTGAGCTATGTGGTCTTATCCTCATGGAGAGATTCCATTGTTGTGTTGAAGAGCTGTGAGAAGCTGTCTCCATGGGCAGAGAATCTTCAGATTGTTAGAAGATGCAGTGAGTCCATAGCTTGGAAAGCATGTGCCAATCCAAAAGGGATAAGGTGGTCCTACACTGGAAGACCTCCAAAACCTTCAAGTCCCAAATGGAATGACACAAAGGAATCATCAAGCCCCAATAGTAGGAACCAGCAGGTTCCTCCTGATTGGTGGTTTGAGGATGTTTCAATCCTCCGGATCGATCATTTTGTCCGAGTTATCACGGCGATAAAAGTAAAAGGAATGAGGTATGAACTCATTGGGGCATCAATAATGCATTATGCAACTAAGTGGCTTCCAGGATTAATAAATGAAACAGCAAACTTTGGAGATGAAGCAAGTAGTAATAGTAACAGTAATAATAGCAGCAGTAGTAACAGTGGAGGTAGCTGGAAAGGTAGACTTCATATGGTTGTGGCTGGAAGTAGGGATGAAACTTCAAGCCATCAAGCTAAAGATCAAAGGATGATCATAGAGAGTCTTATAAGCATAATCCCACCACAGAAGGATAGTGTCTCTTGCAGCTTCCTTCTTAGGCTTCTGAGAATGGCAAACATGCTGAAAGTTGCACCTGCATTAGTCACTGAATTGGAGAAAAGGGTGGGAATGCAATTTGAGCAAGCTTCACTGGCTGATCTTTTGATCCCTTCTTATGACCAAAGTGAGACCATGTATGATGTAGATCTGATTCAGAGGCTGCTTGAGCATTTTCTGGTTCAAGAACAAACTGAGACCTCAACAAGCCCAAGCAGAGTGGGAGGGACTAATTTAACTGCCAAGACCAGAGTTGCTAGGCTTGTTGATAGTTATCTCACAGAAGTGTCCAGAGACAGAAGCCTTTCCCTCACAAAGTTTCAGGTCCTGGCTGAAGCCTTGCCTGAATCAGCTAGGACCTGTGATGATGGACTTTACAGAGCTATTGACTCCTACCTGAAGGTAAAAAAAATCTGCTATAGTGATTCTTCTATGTTAAAGTTAGACATATTCATAAAATCAATCATCAGTTTTCAGTTAACAACCTAAATTTTTTAGTTCTAACGTGTCTAATGTAACTTTTAGGTATTGAATCGTGTCTAATGTGTGTGTGTGTGTGTTTGCACATGCCAAACACATACATTTGACTCTTATTACCACTTTGATTCTTATTATAAGTCATTTGTTGAGGAAATTTCTGATCCTAAATATAAGTCACTTGTAGGGTACTTAATGGTTGTTTTCCAATGTTACCCTTGTTTAATAATAATAGTTGGAAAGAGAGAAGGGAGAGGGGACAATGGTTTTTAAGTGCAGAAAGGGGGGAAACTTTAACAAGGGTAAATTTAGAAAATTTTATCAACTTAGTGCATTCCTTGATATGTGAGAATAAGTTACAAGTGACTTAAAATAAGGACCAGAGTGGTAATTGCTAATACTTTTTTTAAGTTCTGTGAAGCTAAACTTATACATAAATGGCTTATTCATGGGAGAACTTCACTTCTGCTGATGGTTTTACAGGCGCATCCTACGCTTTCTGAGCACGAGAGGAAACGGCTTTGTCGGGTAATGGATTGTCAAAAACTCTCCATTGATGCCTGCATGCATGCTGCACAGAACGAAAGGCTTCCACTAAGAGTTGTGGTGCAAGTTCTGTTTTCTGAGCAAATCAAAATAAGCAATGCAATAGCCAACAGTTCTCTGAAAGAAGGTGGTGCAGAATCTCAATACCAGCCAATGATCTCAAACAGAAAGACACTTCTAGAAGCTACACCACAATCATTCCAAGAAGGATGGTCAGCTGCCAAGAAAGACATAAACACACTCAAGTTTGAGCTTGAGAGTGTTAAAACCAAGTACTTGGAGCTGCAGAATGATATGGAGAATCTGCAGAAACAGTTTGAGAAGATGATGAAGCAGAAGCAGACATCAGCTTGGAGCACTGGGTGGAAGAAACTAAGCAAGCTTACTAAAATGACAAACTTGGAGAATCATCATGATATTGCTCCCCAGATTCCGACTTCTGCAGAACAGAACAGGAAGCCACCAAGAAGGTGGAGGAATTCAATTTCCTGAAACATGGGAGATTCTGATGTTAGTTTCTGTGTTCCTTTCATTCACTTTTTGGTTTTTGGAGAGTAAATTATGGGTTTTTCTTTGTTTTGGTTTCTGTTTCTGAAGGCAATTGCTGAAAAAGTTCTAGCTGCATTGAATTTGTCTCCAAAAGTTAATCACAATTTTCATGTGCAACAGTGCAAGTTCCACTGGTACTTCAATCAATAATGAAATGAATCATTTCTGCTTTGTTTCATCTTGGATATCTACGCTTCATGTTTCATTATAAAAGTTACACAAGTCACTAGTTTGAGACATAGTAATCTTTCTCGTTAAACATTTTGATTGGAGGGAGGGTACATAAAAAATCACAAGACCTTGTTTTGATAAAAATATATCCAATTTTTTAATACCTAATAGTTTGGCCAGATGGCCACATTTTTATCTTTTACTTTGTTTACTCATCCACAAATATAAACCTGTTTGCTCAGCATTTTTAATCGCTCCTAAATTCTGCAAAACTTCAAACTCTCCATACTTCTAAAATCTGCTATAAACCAAGATTTGCCCCCATTAGTACAATAGAAGTTTTAAATAGTGCATACCATTCTATGACAATAAGAATTGTATTATCATGTTAAGTCCTAAATATAGAAGATAGATGGGGAGGTTTATTTTAATCCTAAGTATAACACCTCAATCAACTTTGTTATCACCTTTATAATCTTCCTCAAAATATCAATATTGATTTTACATAGTAATGGGGTTTTTATCAAGGGTAGTTACAGTGTACATTAGTAGAAAGGGTATTATAGAAAAACCATAATACATTTGTTACAAATAATAAATTTAATTATTTAATATATACAAATTAGTTATCTAGTTCTTGTATTAAAGACTAGAAGAGGGACTAAAGTGCATATAATTTTAACTAATGCTTACAAAAAGATTCGAAAAAGGAATAAAATAAGGGGGAAGAGATAAAAATGTCATATTTGTCATTAGATAACAATTAGCAATAATTTAAAAATAGTTTTTAATAAGTAGCGATCATAGAAATACTATTTCCTATAGCGATTGTGATTCAACAGTAAAGGACTGTCTTTTCACTAATCGACATTACTTGTAATGGAAAATACTATATCTCATTAAGTACACAAATTTGACTTAATTTGATAGCATTGAATATTAAATATTATAAAATGAAATAAAATAAACACATGAAACCCCACATTATCACTATAATAAGTACAAGTTCATGAATAAAATATTGCCTAACTACTTGCATTAATCATCCCACAGAAGGACCTGCCCCACCCAACTCTATTGTTTGTATAGTTTGTACAGTGGTGTGATTGGTGACAAGGAATTTTGGCCTAATTTTCTATGATTTTAATTTTCACTGTTAGAAAAAAAAATGAGACTATGATCACTCTGCGTGTAATATCAATCAATTAAGACCAGAATCATAAACGGGGAAAGAAACATGATTAGATGTTTCCAACAAAAATCATGTCATCCCACAAGCAAGACAATACTGATATTTCAGCTTCATGATAAGATAACATGAAGAAGGGAAAGAAAATTCTAAATTGAGTAATCAGAATGATTTTTCAGAAACCAAAAATAATTTCTTATATGGAATAACTTACAATGACAGAAGAAAGACGACGTGGACGGCTACTACTAAACCGGTTTTTGATAGAAACCCGTACAAAATTAAAAACGACAAAAAGCAATGTGTAATTGATATTGTATGTCTTAAAAAGTTAAGATTTTATCAGCATGAAACTAAATTTTTTTCTCAAACTTTTATTATAGAAATTATGAACGATTAATGAATAAAAGAGTTGAGTTTTGTGTATGAATGATAAGGTGTTGAGCTTAGAATTAAAGCTAAGTTGATAATGTTATAAATAATTTATATAATATATTTTATATCACATATCATATGATAAATTTTAAAAAATATAAATAAGTCAGGCCTATAGACTTGTAAGCTAGGCATTCCCGAAAAAAGCCTGGTTTGTTTACTCAGGCCTAACAACAAGCCTGATAATGAGTCTGACCTATTTACCAAAAAGGCCATGCTAGGCTTAAAATAGGCTACATCGTAAACCCCTGATAAAAGCCTGGCTTATTCCCAACAGGGATCTTCTTCTTCAGCAACACGATTCTGTTTCGGATGTTCATATTTGGCACCAGAAAGTCCCTCCAAAGTACAATTTGTTACTGAATTTGGAAGCTATAGGGCAATTAATTATCTTTGCATTTACTTTACGTTTTTACTTTGTAAGAAATGGTCAATTATATTAAAATGAATATGCTTATACCGCTAAAGATGGAGTAATAATGTAATATATGTATGGGGAAGAAATAAAACATTAGTTTTATATTGTTGGGAGTGAATGAGAAAAGAGTGAAACAACCATGAACACTTATTTTCTAAGACGTCACCAAATTTGTATTAAATTTTTTTTTGAACAATTAGTGAGTATCAATAACTTATAGGAGCATTATAATAAGCTGTGTAGTAGTTTGTAACTCCGCCTCATGATAAGATGGTGGAGAAGCATAAAAAAATGCAAAAATTGTTAACAATATTATGAGTCATCTTATCCATACAGCTTGTGTGTTTTCGTTTCTACACACATAATAAATCGACACATTTGGGTCAAATTTGGATTTATCTTTCCAAAACATAATGTGGGGATGAGATATTAATTTAAGTATAAAATTAATATTTTCTTGAATTGAATAAGTTTATCATGGTGAAATTTGTGACAAAAACTTCTCTATTAAATCTGCTCATAAGTGAACTGAGAGGGGCAAAAAAAAATCCTCTCCCTCAACAAGGGATAAAATTTGAAAGACTTTAAATTAACTTTATCAGTCTTGAGGGATCCAGTGCTATCTATTGATTCCCTTTCAGCTACTACTCTGTTGATTCATCCATCCACATTCTTACTTCTTATAGAGAGAGAGAGAGAGAGATCTGGCTTAAGATGATTAATCCTCAAAGATTACTTTAGTTTCCTCTCTCTGCCTGTGTAGAATTGTATGCTTTGGAACTCAAAGTATGAAGCAGGAAACTAGTCAGTCGTCTAGGCATGAAAATCCCTTGGCAAAAAGCTCTTTGATGGTGTCTGTTGGGACATATTGAAGGATAATGTAGCAGAGTTTTTTCTAAGAGCCTAGCTCTAAAAAAGATATAATCTTCTTAATTGCTCAAAGAATTATTGAGAAAAATAGGCTTCAATCTCTTAAGAACATCCACAACCCATCGTACAATGATTCTCCTGCTAGAGTGATCTTGCTGGTTGAGATTGGACATTGATGGCACCGTGTTTCAAATTTGTGATGGAAATTTGACTTCATAAAAAAACAGGATACACACCTCCTACTGCCTATGGAGATTGTGGGAATTTGATGAAGGACTTCATCTAGGTTGGAATCACAATTGCCAGATGTTGTCTTACTCATCTCAATAGAAGCATTGCAACCTATCAATAGTGACTTAAATTGGGATAATCCTCTCAACGGTTGGATTAGACAAATTCACAACCTTTTGATGTGTAATTATATTGATACTTTTGATCCAATATCAAGGGAAGCTGACCATTACACCAGTTTATGTCACATAAGTTTATCAACGGATATTGAAACTATTATCACAAATATTCTAAGTTTTTATTTATAGTGTATGTGCGATATGTTTGAGAAATAATTTTGAAGAGAGTAACTTAATCTCAAAATATTGTTAAAATATGAAGTTGATAGTATTTATGGCTCAAAATTATGTTAAAATATAAATTTCAAATACCAGTTTAGGAAATTGCCGATTTAGAAATCTTAGCTACAGATCAGCTATGTAAGTTTATTAAGCATCTCAATTGAATTGCGACTGAGATTTATATATTTATAATTGTGTAAAGTAATAATTATAATCGTGTAGTATGAGAAAAAGATGAGGTAGGAGGATAAAATTAATCATGAAAAAATAATAAGTATGTACTAAATGCTTAGACAGAAATAAATTATTATAAAAGAATGAAGAAAATTAAAATTTTACGTTGTTACAAGACAAATTGGAGGTGATAATAATATCTTAAACTAAGTGCAAGCTACAGTAGAGTTATTAAAGTTAAAACTAATCAAGCAGTATTGGGGCTGCAATTTTTGGTGGAAGAGAACACGTGGCAGGCATATTTCATATAAGCAATCTTAGTCAATCACGACAGACAAAATCAAGCTGATTATATGGGATAATATATCTTATAATTAATTGGTAATTGATATTGTGCATATGCTGTAATCTTGTAGATATAATTTGGATACGATGATGGTGCCCACAATCACAGCTCCAATAATGAATCCCGCCGTATATGTACATGCTCTCAATTATCAATGAAGATACAGCATTTCAATATTCTTTAATTTTTAGTGTGTACAAAAAAATACACGACTATGATCACACTCCTAACATGAAACGATTAAGGCCATGAAATATAAAGTAGGAAACATGATTAGATATTCCAGAAAGTTGTTGGGGAAAAAAAAAAAGATATTCCAGAAAGTAGGAAGCATGATTAGATATTTCAGTAAAATTGATGTCTTCATGCTTTGCCATCATCATAATAATAATTAATAAGGATAATACTTCTGCTACATGACAAGACTAGCGGGCCAATTCTAAGCGCTGCAAAGGCAAATGGATTTGACCAATGAGACTTATCTTTAAATTTAAAAAATCAGGACAAATCTCTGGATTAAATATCAATTTGGTCAATAAACTATTGGCTAAGTATCATTTGACACAATTATTAATAAAAAGTCTCTTGAATGCCAACCAAATTTTAAAATTTAACAAAATGACCAACACTGTCAAATCTAGCCAAATGTCCATTAAATCCATCCCTAAGCCGATGAGGTAGAAGAGTGACGTGTGCACACGTGGCATGTATTTAACGGACGTTTGGCATGATTTAACGGTGTTGGCCATTTTGTTCAATTTAAAAACTTTGTTGGCATCCATTAAATTTTTTATTAATAATTGTGTTAGATAATACTTAGCCAATAGTTCATTGTCCAAATTGACATTTAACCCATCCCAATTTAAAAAATTAATTGTGGAATGGTTCTTAATTATTTAATTATTACGGCCCTTGAATGTAAATTATTGCGATGAGAGAAGCCCAATGCCCTTACCTTTGCTTTAGGGAAGGTATTTGCCTATCAGGAATGACATTTTCCTATTAAGAAGATGATTTGACCAAAAAAAATTAGGAAAAACATGATTTGTATATAAAAAAATTTACATATTAGGGAAGTGATATGCATATTAGGATATCAGCACACTATGGAAGGTGATTTACATTTGTTTGGAAAGGCATTTGCACATTAGAAAGGATATTTGCATCTTAAGGAAGATATTTGTATATAATAAAATTTTGATGTTAAGGAAGACATTTTCATGTTAAAAAGATGACTCATATATTAGAGAATTTACACACCAGAAAAAGGTGGTTTGTATATTATGAAAGGTACTTCATAATAGGAAAAGTGATTCACATATTATGATGACTTTACGCTTAGGGAAAAAATGTTATTGAAGCTATAACATTAAATGGTTCTCACCCAAATCATAAGGTCATAATATATAGGATGGACATGAATCCTTTGGAAAGCAGGTGGCCATTTCAAATGAGGAGAAAACAATTCCCAATAACCATGAATTTTGCCATAACTATAAACAAAAGTCAAGGGCAATCGTTAAAGCGTGTCGGGCTTTTCCTTTCCAAACCTGTATTCACATGATCAATTATATGTTGCTCTATCAAGAGTGAACAACATAGGGTGTGTTTGGATTAGCTTATGAGAAATAACTTTTTTTCAATATGACTTTTTCAGAAGTAAGATTGGATAAAAGTCAGATTGTTTGAAGTGATTTATGTTTGGATTTATGATGATAGAAGTGACTTTTTTTCAATCTGACTTTAATAAACATGTTTGGATGATTATTTTGAAAAGCAAGTGTAGATGAAAAATTACTAAAAAGGATATTATTGTTATTAAATAATACATATATAATATGCATATGTTCTTAAAGTTTAGAAAGAAAAAGTGAAATTTGGGGTTTTTTGAGGATTTTAAAGGTTTAGTTTCTCCCTTATTTTAAGAAAAATAATTTTAAAAAAATTATATTTTTAGCTCAAAGGAGGATTTTGCAGGAGAAAATAGTTAGATATTATTATGGTAAATTTTTGGAGATAAAAAGGAAGTTTTAAATTACAAGAAAATATCTTATTTGAGAATTTTAGGGTCTAATAATCTAATTTTTCTACCCAATTATTAAATAATATATAACAAAAGGCGTGAGACCCATCATTCCAACCCCCAGAAGTCAGAAACCAGAAGCTCAAACTTTCAGATTTTTTCTAGAAACCCGTTTAAAACTATAAGCTCTTCTCCAAATAAGCCAAACACAAACATCTCCATTTCCCTATTTTCAGCTTCTACGTCGCGATTGAGCTTTTGGATGTCCAAAAGCTATAACAAACACACCCATAGATGGTTTGAGAATATAGGCACCACGAAGTGATGAAGGTAGTCCAACAACGACTTCAAATGTTGTTTACAATGATGTTTGTAGGAACCTAATTCATTAGAAGGTAATAAAATAATAACCCTGCACTTGTAGTCGTTAGCTTCTTACTGTCTGCCGTGATTATATAAGTGGCATTTGACATTTGACTGTTGCTGTTTAATAACATTTGTAGCTTCTTCAATAGTTGACAAAATGCTTGGCCGCAATATTTGAATTTCAGCTATGGACATTCAAATTGGCAAGTCTTACCTTTTTTTGTATAAATGCAGGTAAGGCTGGAATTACGTGTTCAGTTGATTTTTCTCACATATTAAGTACATGTACAACCCAATTTGAAGGTCCAATTTGTGCAGATTTTGGGCAACAAAATTTCCAGCACAATGAGGTGCAAAGGTGCTGATTGCTTGTGTGAAAAGTTCTAGCCATTCGCGGATTTTTTTTTGTGTGTTCATCCAACAAGTGCCTGAAATCTGTTGCTGGGATGTAACTTTAATTTAAGCATTTCAAGTTACTTTGCTAATACATTTCCATAAGATGAGATTACTTGGACGCTATAATTTCTTATTTCTTAGTGTATTAATAGTTCTTGCAGTGAAATCTTAAATATATATATATATATATATATATAAGTAGAGTAACCAGCGTGCCCTTCTGACATGTGTCTATTTGTCATATCGCTCCAAGTGTCCATCCTTCACACCCACTTAGGGGTGCTCACAGGACGGGACGGGAAATCCCGATTTTTTTTAAAATGAACATTTTTTTATTAAAAGCTAAAAATTAAAATGCTGTTTTTGACTGGAATGGGCCCAATTTTGCCCCCCAAAAATTTGTCTTCTCCAACATAATAAATAAGCCAAAAAAATGGAAATAACAACTATTTGTTCTTCATCTTACGACTTGCATAAAAGATTACAGTGAAGCAAAGTCACTAATAATGATAGGATGACCTTCTGATGGAACATGACTCTCCAACATGTTTAGTAACAGCATCATCCAAGCATTAAAGACATTTTGATCAAACAATTGCTGAGGAATCTCCAGCTGAATAAACATAAATGAACCCAAAAATGCGCAAGTCAATTATATGAGCTTAAGTTGAGAAAAGCATAAATATAAATAACAAAGTTATCTATGCCATCTCAACTGTACAATGAAAACAATCTCCAGGGCGATTAAAATCCAACAAAGAGAATTGACCCAACAAGGAGAGAAATGATCCAACATAGTATGTGCATAAAACAGGAGGTAATGTATGCCGCAAACTATAACAACAAAAACCATTGCAGGAAGGCTAGTGTGAGAGAAATGAGAAGAGTATAAGAAGAATGAATGAATGAATTGACATTCAAAATAGGTACATGTCCAGTTCTGCAGAACTACAGGCACACTTATTCTTCTTAGGGCTGTTCAGACTTGTCCCGTCCCGGTCCGTCCCGTCCCGTCCCGGTCATTTCGGGACGGGATTGTCCCGTCCCGAAACTTTTCGGGACGGGACAAATCAGGACGGGACAAAATAGGGGTTCGGGACGGGACGGGACTCGGGACGGGGTCGTCCCGATCCCGTCCCGTCCCGAATATATATTTTTATAATATATATATTTTTTTTCACAAAATATATAGAAAAATCTAATTGTTGAGACATGGTCTTGATAGGAATAATAGGAAAGCGAATAGGGTAGAGAATAGAGAATGAATAAAGTGAGAAAAGAAGCTATGATTTTGATTGTGGTTCACTGGTTTTGTAGAAATTAAGAAGAATATGTAAGTGAAGCTGTAGAGATAAGTTGGAAAATTGTGCTATTCTCTATTTTATTTTTCCCTTTGTCTCTTCCTTCTTCTCCCTTTCCTTCTTACTCGTTCCTCTGCAGTAGTAACTCTACAATTCTCAATTTGTAAAAAATAAAATCAAATAAAAAACATTTAAAAAATAAAAAGAAAATTAAAAAAAAAATAATTCGGGACAGTCCCGTCCCGTCCCGGTCCCGTCCCGTCCCGATTGGGACCGGGACAAGTTCGGGACGGGACGGGACACGGGACGGAATTCTCGTCCCGAACACAATTTTTCGGGACGGGACGGGACGGGCTTGTCCCGGTCCCGTCCCGTCCCGTGAACACCCCTAATTCTTCTCATAGCAGGCAGCAGCACTACTCATCACATACTAATTGCAAAACGCAAAATGAAAAGGAAAAAAGTCACCTCCATGATGTACGATTTAGGTCCACAATTTAAGTGGTAGTTCATCGAAACAAGAAATCAATCCCATGTTCACACCAATCAATTAATAATGGTTGAGGTTAATAGCTATTGTCCTTTCAATATTATACCATTACCTCAATCGTTTGGTGCTGGCTCTTCATTTGAACATGTTGAATCAGCTGTAAAATCACTAAACAAATACAGGGACAGAGATGCTAAGGTTGGAGGATGACGGTGAAAGGGCTTTCACAAACCTGATTGACTGATTCCTGAAACACAAACATTGAAAGCATATATAAGCTTGGAAACAGCATGCAAAAGCTCAGAAAACGATTGTTATTCTTTTAGATGAGTGAAGGTTTCCTCAACCCCCCAATTTTCGGTTAACTGATAAAAAGGGCAACAAGTTTTAAGTATAATTCTACAGATAACACATCGAAGCTCAGAAAACGAATGTAATCTACTCACATAAGCTTTTAAATCTCTAATCTATCCTAATAGAGGTCGGAAATTAGGAAATTTAGACGATGAACAATAGCTCAAACAAAGAAACCTTAAGCTTTAAATCAACCTCCATTCACAAAATCACTTCTAAAAAGCTTTGAATCGAACCTTAAGTTTCCATTTCATCTGAAACGGGGGGAGGTGAAAAACGAATAACGAATGGCGAGGAGGAGCTGACGGCGGCGAATGGCAAGGAGACACACAGAGAGAGGAAGAATGACGAAGAACCTGCGCTTGAGACTTGAGAGACGTTTGGAAACACGAAACGAAAGGGAGGGACCTAGGGGGCGGCCACGTGGGGGCTGGCCGGCTGGGCTAGGGCTCTGGGAGGGAGTGGCCGAGTGGGAATCTGGGAAAGGGAAAGTGAGAGGGAGTGAGTCAGTGAGGGACCGAGGGAGCCAGCCAAGGGGTTTTTCCAATTTTCAAAAAAAAATTGAGAGACATAACTGAGACACGTTGTCTGGTCAAGTAATTTTTTTAAAAAAATATATATAGAGATATATATTCGGGACAGGACGGGATAGGGACGACCCCATCTCGAGTCCGTCCCATCCCGAATAGATACTCTGTCCCGTCCCGTCCCGAAATGCCCGGGACCGGGACGGGAAAATTATGAGCACCCCTACACCCACTAACTGCATCATGTCTGATAATTTCTCATGCCCAGTTACTCCATCATACCCACTAACTGCATCATGCCCATTACTCCATCATGCCCGATAACTTCTCATACCTACTAACTCCATACCCACTAACTACTCATGCCCACTAACTAACTCATGCCTACTAACTCCATCATACCCACTAACCCACCCATGCCCACTGATTCCATCATCCCCACTAACTTCTTATGCCATATGTGGCCTATAATTTAGAATGTCGTATTCCATTCTTGTGTACTCAGTTCTTTTATTACTTGCTCTGTCTTTCCTTTCACAAACATGACAAGCTTTTATGATCCTCTGTGTGTGCTGAAACCTGGCCATTACAATTGGCGTCTTTGTGTCAGCATCATTTGATTATGGACAATTCCAACACGCTTTGAAAACCAGGATGTTTCATCTATTGAATTTGTGATGCAAGATGTGGATGTGGGTCTATGTTTTTTTTGCATACTTCTTAGCATCTAATAAATTTTTTTGATCATCTTAATATTCTTTTTGCTATTGTTGTTGTCATCAAAATTGGGTGATAAGATTCACAGGATTGTGCGTAGGGATTTGTCTGGAGACATAAGAAGAGTCTATATGAGGGTGCAACCTGTGAGATAAGTCATTTTGATGTTGTTCCAAATACTGGTGGTTATCGTTCTACTAAACATCTATACCGGGTTAAATTCTAATATTCTACTGTGATCAAGCGGTGGACAGATAGTGGTCGATTCCTATGTAAGGATTTTCGTTCAAGTCATTTGCTCATCTACAGCTAACGTGTTTGATGACAGGATTCTTGTTGGTGAGTGATCTTTCTGTTTTTGTTTTTTTATGGTTGAGCATATCTTGAATTGGTTTTGTGATATTGTGTTTCAAATTTATAACAGATGTTTTCGAGAAGGTTACTGCTGTAGGCTATGGAGAGAAGTATATTGTTGGTGGCAGAAATTATATCAATGTGGACATTGAATTAATGGACACAAGGTATATTATTTACAGGGTTTACATTAAATTTCTCAACCATTTGCGCACATATGTAGTGACATATATATAACTAACTCCTCATTATATAGCATGGAGCGACTTCAATGCACCTTATGGGGATTATTTGCAGATGACATACTTGACTATATAAATAAACATGAATCTAGCTATGTTGTCCTCATTCTTCAATGGTGCAAGGCTAAAGAGTTTATGAGTTAGTGATTCATCATTGGACAGCTGAGTCATTTCACAGTGGTTGCTTTAGTTTAATATTTTGCATTATTTCATGATTCCTAACTTATCTTTTACACAGAAGAAGCTGTCTAACTCCATGTTTAGTTCACGCATGTTGATTCATCCTACTTAGCCTTATGTAGTGACATCTATTTAATTGTCTCATTAGTGTTCTTTCTATTATGCAGCATAAAGGGACTTGAATGCACCTTATGTGGACTATTAGCATATGAGATCCTTAACTACATGAATCAACATGAATCTGGGCATGTTATCCCCATTCTTCAATGGTGCAAGGCAAATGAGTTTATGAGTTAATAGTTCATTATTAGACGACTAAGGCATTTTTCATTGGTTGTTTCAGTTGAATCCTTTACATTTTGCTTTACTGCCTCCTAGAAGTTTTTGTATTATACGTACACACACATATATATCTATATGAATGTATAAATTATATATAGAATGAAATCAATTTATGATACTAAAATAATAGAATAATAATTCATTTATACATTAACTATCCAGTCAAAATATTCTAATATCTATCTAATATATAAAAACAAAAACCTTGGAATCATGTTGCATGCCATCTAGCACACCCCATCTATTGCCACGTGTTATGAAATTTACAGTTTACAATTAACCCATCATACTTTTCAAAAAGCCCTACCTCCTGTATTTTCCAACCTCTACACTATTTAAAATTTTTATGTAAAGGGAAGTTAAATTTTAATGGGAAGTTACAATAGCGGGCATATTCTGCCACGTGTCCAGCAAGCATCTCAAGCCAAGTCTCTATCAATAAATCCATCACGCCTTTCGCCCATCCTCACCTCCCATATTTTCTGCCATCAACACTATTTTAAAATAAAATAAATTTAAAATTTTCATGTAGTGGGAAGTTACAACAGCCAGTGGACATCTCGAGATAAGTGTCCATCAATTAATCTATCACACCTTTCACCCATCCCCACCTCCCGTATTTTTCGCCACCAATACTATTTTAACATATTTAATTTAAAATTTTCATGTAGTAGGAAGTTACAATAGCAGACGGGCATCTCGCATGAAGTGTCCATCAATTAACCTACAGTTCCTTTCACCTATCCCCACCTTCCGCATTTTCCGCCATCAACAATAATTTAAAATTTTTATACAGTGAGAAGTTACAATTTCAAGGGAAGTTACAATAGCCATCGGGCATATTCTGCCATGTGTCCGCGGGCATCTCACGTCAAGTGTCCATGTGTCGGTAATTTCAGACGGAATTCCGTCGGTAATTTATAAAAAATATTAAAAAATTAATTATTTAATAAAAAATTACCGACGGAATTCCGTCAGTAATTTATTTATTATTTTTTAATAAATTACCTACAGAATTCCGTCGTTAATTTATAAAAAAATAATTATTTAATAAAAAATTACCAACAGAATTCCGTCAGTAATTTATTTTTTATTTTTTATTAAATTACAGACGGAATTATGTCGGTAATTTATAAAAAAATATTAAAAAATTAATTATTTAATAAAAAATTACCGACGGAATTCCGTCGGTAATTTATTTATTATTTTTTATTAAATTACCGACGGAATTCCGTCGGTAATTTATAAAAAAATATTAAAAAATTAATTATTTAATTTATTTTAATTTATTTACTATTATATATATAATAGTTAATAAATATATTTTGTCAATATTAATTCGTACATATATATTTATTACAATTTAATTTTGAATTTTTATTAAGTAATATGTTATTTATTACAAATTTAATTTAATTTTTTTAATAATATATAATAAAATAATAATTATGAATATGTAAATTATATATTAATAATTAAATATATTTCATAATGTATTAATTTAAATATAATGTAAAGTATATATAAATATAATTGTTTGCAAATAATATCACAAGGTCTTCACAGCTCAACTGGTTGAGGCATGAGCACACGCACATTGTAACACCCCAAATTTTAGAAAATAAGAAATAAGGAAATATTTGGAATCTTGGGGTATTACTTGATATTTAAAGAGTCTTATAAATAAATCTGGAAATTAAAATATACCTAGGGAGATTATTTTGGGACAAATTTCAGATTTATTTGTAAATGAAAATGGTAAAAGAAATTACCATTTAGAAGAAAATGTAAATTGGAAAATTAAAAGGACAATATCTGCCCCTAGTTGAAAAATATCCTTAATTAAAAGGGAAGGGCAGGATAGTAAAATACCTTATATAAATAAATATCATATCCCTTAAAATCTCAGCCACACACGTGTCTTCTCATTTGATTCTACTCTCTTCTCATTTCTTCCAAGATACTCTCTCTCCCCATCTCCCCACGTGTACACACATGCATTTAAAATAAAAAAAAAAGAAAGAAAAGAAATTGAAATTATATACTCCCTCTGCCGAAATATACACACATACACAACACTTCACCACTCTCTCTCACCGACTCGCATCTCTCACTCTCTTCTCCCTCTGTTCTTCAACTCCAGCGACGGCATCGGCGGCTTCGACGGCGGCGAGCGACGGCTACGTTCAGTGGAAGACGAACAAGAAGGCTAGAGGAACCTTAGGTAAGCATATTCCTCTCATTTCCTTCTCTTTTCTCTCGCGAATCTGAGCGTATATGGGGGGATGATTCGAATTTTTCGGATGTTTTTGGAGATTTCTGAAATTATAGAAGTGAAGCTTGAAGCTTGCTATTGTTGTTCTGGTTGTTGATTTTGGGAAAGAAAGTGAAATAGCTCAAGATTTTCGAATTCCTTCCTCCCCTGCTACTGTTCACCGACGGCTAAATTTGGGGGTTTTGGGTATTTGTTGTTTTAAAGCTCGATTAGTCTGATGCATGAGTGATTTTAAGCGTGATTGTGCCTTGGATGTGGATTATTGAAGCCTTTTCCTCCTCCCCTGTTTTCTGCATTTCGACGGACAAAAAGGGGAAAATTTCTGAGCATATTATACTTGTAATTAGGAAGCCAATCTTATGGTCTGATTGAAGGTTTTATGTATGTGAAATTATGAAATTTGGAATGATTGGATTTTGTTCCTCTTGTTCTTGTTCTGCTGGCCGAAAGGGAGAAAATGAAAGAAAAGAATTTTGTGAAACCAAAATTCTTAAGATATATTAGTTGAATTTTATCTTTGCTTTGTGTGTGTTAAGCTTGAGCTATAGTTGCTAACCCTGATCCTTCAATTTTCTGTTCTGTTTCGGCCAAAGAGAAAGAAATGGCCATTGATGTTGTTTTGTTTTGGGAGATGGCTTGAAATTTTGGTTATATATGATTGATTAATATTAGGTACCTAGAGGTACAATTCTTGTTTATTTGATACCTGGCTGATTTGGAATTTATTAGGGAAAGAAAAAAAAAATGCTGTGATGGTTGAGTTGAGCAAGGAAAAGGAAAGAATTATGGATGATATAAGAAGAAATTACTATTGTTGTTGATTAAAGGTTTAGGTGTTGAAGTTAGAAGTTTAATTGTTTTGAGTTACCGATTTAGTGACAAAGAAAAGGAAATATGGTTTGTTGTGGTAATAGGTTCTAGAATTCTAATTATTAGTTTGATCAAATCAAAGTAAAGGAAATAGTGATTTTATGATCTTGTTAATACTAATGGCTGTTGGCTTTATGAGCAGAGACAAAGGAGGTCATGGTGATTAATTGGAGGATACAAGAGGAAGTAGTTGTTGTTGTTTGATTGAGGGTTTTAGGTGTTAAAGCTATGATTTTTGGCTGTCTTGGCTGCTGGTTTGTTGACAAAGGAAGAGGGAATGATTATTGATAAAGTTGGATTAGGAATTTAGGTAGGACTAATTGGTCAAAAGGAAGTTGATTGGTGATTTATTGATTAAAGTTTCAAGTTAATATTTTTTTTTAGTAATTGTGGTTGTTGAAATTTCAAGTTAAGGGGTTGCAAGTTAGTTGGAAATCAATTTATTTCTTAGGGATTTTCAAGGAGTAGAATAAAGTTTAAAGTGTTGGAATTTTAATCTTTGATTAGTAAGTTTATTACATTATTCATTGATTAGTAGTAAAGGCTAGTTAATTTAAAGTAGTAAAGACCCTTTTTGTGCTTATGTTTGTGTTGTGTGTATATTAATATGTTTTGTGCAACATTTATAAATAATAATGTGGTTAGTCATTAAGTTAGTAATTTAAACTTTTACTATATTAGAAGTAAGAGGGGTAGTACCCTAGGGCTGTGAGAGACGTTTAAAAATTACATCTAAGTTTAGATATTGATATATTACTTTTATTATAAATATTTATAGGACAAGATAGTGGAATAGAATTTCCAGAGTACGAGGCAGAGAAAGAGTACAGCGAAGAGTAAATCAAGAATCAGGTAGCAGTTTATTTCAGTAACAAATTAAAGTACATGTATCATTTTGTATTATCTGTTGCATTTAGTTGATAAGTTATTATTCCTCAGTTGGAGTACTCCAGGGTTTAGGGGTTTGGCCACCTCTTTTCCCAACCAGTTAGTTATAGTTTTAAATGCTATAACGAGAAATCCTGCAGGTAGAGCCTCCACTCTTAACGAATATATCGTTACTAGTGGTTGGTAGGTGCGGATAGCATACAGATTAATAGGAATAAGCTATCATTATTTGCACTGATTTATAAAATGCATACATGTCAGTATATATATTCAAGAGAATAAAGGTTAATGAGATAAACTGCGTTGAACCATTGCTTTTCAGATAAGCTAGCAGGAGATAGACTTTTTGGGGAGTAAGGTAAAGTAGAAGAAAGCAGGAATGCATGCTTGTTAGTGTATTAGGATAAACATTTTGGGCCTAGTTGTATATATTGTAAATATGAAAGATAAGCAAAAAGACAAGCATAAGTATATAACTGATGAGCAGTAAGCTGATAGATACAGTTAAAGAGGATCGTCGATCGAGATTGTTCCTCTAGTTTAATTTTAAGCCACGCTAATCATTATTAAGTCTTAGATATATATTAAGGCAAATCTAATTAATATTTTAATTGTCTTATAACCACTGGATCTTATAAAAAGATTTTAGTATTTTAAATTAGTCCGAAAAGCCCATTCCAACTATATTAAGGTTGGAACATTGTTTCCGAAGAGAAAGGTTTAAAATTTTTCATATTTTAGGGCTTTCGGTATTAAAAAGTGGTTATAATTCAATTAAAATACGGTAATATAGTAATAAAAGATAAGGTGTTACACACATGAGGTCACGGGTTCGAATCGCAGCAACGCCACATTTCAGACAATTTGTGAGAGGGACACGTGGCATAAATTAAAAAAAGTTTTTAAAGAATTACCGACGGAATTCCGCCGGTAATTTCCGCTGGTAATTTAGCGACGGAATTTCGCCGGTAAAATGTACCGACCGAATTCCATCGCTAAATTAGCCATGGAATTCCGTCGGTAATCCGTCGGTAATTACCGACGGAATAAATTTTCCGTCGCTAATTTAATTAGCAACGGAGAAATTACTAACGGAAAAATTTCCGTCGATAATTCCGTGTTTTTTTGTTGTGATATTGTATCAAAATTGAAGCATTTCACGTTACTTTGCTAATAGATTTTCATAAGATACGATTTTTTGAACCCCATGCGATGTAATAATATTTATTGCAATGTCATTTTATGTTAACAAGATGAGTACCCTGTGCAACATTTGAAGATAATTTGTTTGAATTTTCAATGTGTAGCCTTTTATTGTGTCAACAATTTTAGTATTTGTTTTTTTATCTTGAAATATCTTTATAATTTACGAACGAAGTATTTCTATGAATTTATTGTCCAAAATCTTGACACTAAAACAAATTGGTTAGGGTAACTAACCAACAAAACACATATTAACTTCCTCTAATTCCAAATCCATTTTAGTGCACAATATAAAAATTACCAAAACTTTTACGTTTCACAAATTTATTTGGTATTAGCATGTTCATTATTTTTATAAGAAAATGTAATCTCATATTGATACATTGGTTGATATTTTTTCTTCTTAAATTCTAAGACAACGATCTTTGAAATTTATAATGGCATAGTATATCATTGCTGCTTTAACTTTTTTAAGTGTGCTTTTATGTATGATGACGGAATAAACATCTTTACCCAAAGAAAATATTTTATTGAATATGTAGGATGATAGATGAAAAGTGTGCAGATTTTTCATGAAAATATGGAGGGACGATATATGTGGTTGTTGAGTCTTATTTTTCTTCGAGTACATTTATTCCAACATTGTGGAGTCCATTGCATTTGAGGTTTCTTTTGAGTAGTGATATCCTTGTGTCTGCATAATGGAAATGAATCTTTGTGTGGTCCTCATAATTTGTGAAATAAGTGTACCTTGTATTTTATACATTATTAGAACTTTTATAGAAGTAAATGAACTCTATTAAAGCAAAACTAACTTTAAGTAGTTGTGAACATACTAATTATTGTGTCCATTTTAATCCATTGTAACACAATGATACAATTGTTCTTGTCTTCAAGTTCTGCATATTTTGAATGGGCCCAGTATGCTAATAAACCATTTATAATGATATGATAGAGATTATCCCTTTTGCAAGCAATATTGTGAGAATGTTTAGTTTTTTGTGTTTTTTGTTTGTCGTTGAAGATGATTCAGACCTATAATCTACTATGTGAAATTTGAATTGCTCAGCCATGCATTTGGCCTTCAACGTGCACATGTTTAATTTCCTCAACATCAACCATTTAACCATAAATATCTGCTCATGGTTGTGAAAAACATATTGAGTTATACATTAGAGCATGTGTGTGTGTGTTTTTGTGCTTTTGTGTTTTTTAGGAAGACTTATTTTTTTTGGTGCAATTTAGAAATGTAAAATTACGAAAGT
This sequence comes from Mimosa bimucronata, assembly GCA_037074515.1. Lineage (NCBI taxonomy): Eukaryota > Viridiplantae > Streptophyta > Magnoliopsida > Fabales > Fabaceae > Mimosa > Mimosa bimucronata. The sequence continues at coordinate 26,319,388 of CM073441.1, forward strand.
TTTTTTTAAAAAAAATTCTACTATAAATAAAGTAATAAGTGATATATAATTTTATTGTAATGGAAGTCACATCTTCATCACATATAATAGCATTGAGGGATGTAATGTGGCCATCAAATTCTGGATCGAACACCTAGAATAACCAAATAACACGAACACAAATATTGCAGTTGAATTCATCATCAATGTTTATTGCTGAAAGTTTAGTAATGATAGTTTGAGCCATGTTCATGAGTAGGAGGGAAAGGGAGTTTGTTTGGATGTCTAAATATCCAATGCTTCATGAATATAAAGAAGAAATTGTATGTTTATTGACATGTGAGTTGTGAATGTTGGATATATAATTAAATATTATTAAATAATTCAATTGAAAATACTGTTTGAATATTGTCCGAGTTTGTCACATAATTTAAACGCTTACGTTATACTTATTATTTAGTTTACAACTAATTGATTCATTGATTCAATTTAGTCGTTTACTCATTAATTAAATATTTATGAAAAGCACATCAGTTATGTATTGATTGTATCAATATTTGTTCTTTATTTATTCTTTAGTATAATATAATGTGATTGGTTTATAATTTGAATGTTTAACAATTATTATTTATATTACAATTAGTTGATATTCAATGATATTTTTGCATGACAAACATAAATATAAATATATATATATTATGATTTCTGATTATGATAAAAAAATGAAAAATGTAGATATACAATCAATAAAATGTTTAAATTAGATAATAAAAAATGTTTGAATTAATATTTCATACATGAGTGGTTAATAGATTTTACATATAAATTGAAAATGACCATAGATTCCTCCTATTTATTTTAAACCCAATAACTCCACCGATTCATTTCCTATTCCACTAAATAATTTCCTATTCCATCAGATATTGGAGTTTTGCATTGTGCATATGATGTACCTTTCTCCCCCATGATGATGTACCATTTACTACCATTTAATAATCATTAATTACAATTATTAATATTAATTAATGATTATTTACCATCAATATATCCATGTAAATCTTGTATTCACGCCGTCATCAACCCGTTAATTCTGCAACAACCTATTATCTTCTATAATAATGCCGTAATCTCTCGTCAAATAATCATTCATTTACTCCCACTTACCCCATATTTGCATCTGCCACCCTCAGCCGTTACCTTTCACTCTCTCACCCTTTGGTTTCTATGTACATTGATTACAGATTCTTCAACCGATACGTCATTAATATTCCATCAATTATTTATCATCGACGTGCTATGTGTTCTCAGTAGGTTATAAATCTCTTCTCATTCTCATATTCTTCCATATATATGTTGCCCTTGCCTGTTGTTTTATGTTATTTCAGCCAAGGGGTGGATGCCTTTGCCAAATGGTATGTTCACAGATTTACTGATTGGATATATCTTACCAGTTGTCAGATTCATACTTATATGGTGTTGGCATATTGTTGCTTGACTTGCTTTTAACAAGGTTCAAAAACCCGGACCGGGGATCGACTCGGCCGAAGCACTGGGTCAAGGGTCAGAGATTCAACCGAGGGTCAACTCGGGGTCGAACCGGCCACATTAAAATAATATAATTTAATAATTAATAACAAAACACACCAACATTAATGTCAAAATATAAAGAAATTTAACAAAAGTCTAACTGTTTTAAAAACATAATACATAAATATTGAGAAAATTAGAGTTAGATAAATTATTTTTGAAGTTTAAAGAAATTTTGAAGAAAATTTATAATAGATGTAAAGATTCATTTTAAAAAAAATGAGAGGTCTTCTCTTCCTTGTAATAAAAAATATATATATTGTCTCTCTCTAATTTTTTTTACAGATCAGAATTACAAATGCAAAAAAAAAAAAAAAAAAAAAACTAACAAACTAAATAAACACTAGTGGAGTGTTCACGTGATGCCACTATTCCTCAACAGTGCCGTGGCAGGAGCTCCAGCTAGAATCTATAATCCCACCCCACCTATAACCTATTACAACTCATCTCTCATTAAAAGAAGGGAACAAAGGTGTAATTTAAACAAACTCATTTAATAATTTTAACCTAACTTTCTCTTTCCTCTTCTCCTGCAAATCGTGTGGCCGCCCCATTTTGCACCATCACTGAGCTCACACTCTCATCCTCCTTCCTTTTTATCTTTGAGGAGGCAGACGCAGATCACACTCACACGGCACAGCTGCTTGTTTTTTTTTACTTTCATGGTGATGTTTCCTCCTTTTTCATCAATATCTCTTCAAAGCAACGCTGCTATGTAGCTTCTTTTTTTCCCCTTTCTCTTGCAAAGCCATTTCAGTTCTTCTTCTTCTTCTTTTCTGGTTCACCGTAGGGCCTTTTCCAGACCCGTCAAACCCGCACCACTCGCCGGGTCGCCTCAAACCGGCCGAATCGACCCGGATTTTCCCGGGTTGATTCCATCAGCGGGTGGTGCATGAACCAGACCGTTCTCCTCCCCGGGTCCCGGATTTTCCGGTTCAACCGGCCGGGCCGGGCCGGTTTTTGTAACCATGGCTTTTAATGGTTTATTCTCTCTATTTAGTTTTTTTTAGTGTCTTATTGTGGATTGAGAGCAAGAGATTACTGATGGCTTTAGGGCTACAAGTATAGTTTATAATTTATAATACGTATTCTTTTTAGGTTTGATTTCATTTTTTGGTCCCCTAAATTTTCTCATATTCATTATTCACAGTTGGGTGAAGATCACCACAAGCAATGATTTATGATGGATGAGATGCACAACAAAATATGTTCATGATAACTTGATGAACTCTTGCATAGCTAAAACCACATTGTCACTTTTTCGTTTCTCGTCCCTTTCTAGCAATGTAATCCACATGTATGGTTATTTTTTCTTCCTTTATATTTCCGCCTTGACTGTTTTACATAGGTATATATTTTAATTTCTTCACTGCTTTACTGAGGTATTTTCAATTATTGGCTTCATTTTCTGCATTTTTTTCCAGCTCTACAAACCAAAGAAGGGTACATGAATATTTACATTTTTATTCAGTTCTTTAATTTTGTATATATAGTGAAGGATCCAGGTGATATTTGTGTACTAAAGTCTCCCGGGAAGAATGTAGACAACAAATTTCAAAAAGTTAAGGTGTTTACTTCTCTCACATATTCATATTATCAGTCCCAAAATGGACATATGGACCAAATTGCTAATGCCACCACATGAGAAATTTTGACGAAAGTGGAGAGATTTGTGCGGCATCAACAATAGATATGTCACTTCTAGATATTGGCTTAAGGCACACACCACCTTTTCCAAACATTTATCCGAATGCACAGACGTGTTATTATCTTATTTTTAAATAGACAAAATAAGAGTAATAATTTCATAATATACTTTTTATTTACATATATATTCATGCATAATCAGCAATCTTCCGAGAAAATTGATTTTCAAAAGAAGGTGGTAGGGATTTCTTTTCTTTTTTATTTTTGTTCCAAAGAAGGTAGGGGTTTACTAGAGTAATATCTATTGATATCAAAGCTTTGTATAAGCTAAATGACATTATGTCAATACATAGGTGGGATTTTAATAACCATCGTTAATTCACACAATATTAACTTAGGAGATGGGGGGATTTCATAAACATGAATTGAATTAGTTATTAAATTAATTTCTGATACTCCAAAAATCACCTAATAGTAACATATTTAATGAATTATTGAATCTTTTTATTGAATTGAATTATTAAATAGATTATTAATATCAATGTCTTCATGATTTTTTTTTTGTATATCATTTCATAAAAATTATTGTTGATATAAAAAGTTCATAGAAGTTATTTATTATTAATATGAACAATAGTGACAAAACAATCATTACTTAGAAGTCTAAAGGATTGAGCAACACCTTTTCATATTCTTTGAACAGGGGATTGACATCTAAAAGACAAATTTTAGTTAACAATCAATTTTACATTTAATTGAAAAATTAATTAATAACTAAATGTCTCAACAACATAGGAGTGAGTCACAACTTTTCACATTCCTTGATAATTATTGCTATCTTAAAAAAAAACAACCCCTTCACATTCCATATACTAACATTTAATCCAAATTTACTTACAACTCTCTTTTGGAATGAAATTTTATCACAAATAACTCTAGGGTATTGAATGCACCTAAAAAAAATATAGCGCACATTGTAATGAGAGGTGTATAGTGTCTTGAAATAAAAGAAGTAGTATCAACCGTCAAGTACAATCTATAACAAAGTATCTTTCAAAGGATTTACATATATGTTTAGAATATGCAATTGTTGTCATGTATACTTTTATCTTGAAAGAAAAAAATCAGAAATTTTATTAGTTTTCAACTCACCCAAGATAATATCAAAAATAACTAGTGTTAAATTCAAAAATTCTATATGATTTCATCATTTTTCACTTGCACAAACTAAAGCTATCTTTGAATTCTTCATATAAACACAACAAATGGAAAAAAAAGATAAAAAAATATAGAATAAAAAAATATGACTCTTGCAATGCACGGGAATTTGCGTCTTGTTTACCTAAATTGTTATCATATATGTTGCAATCGATTTTGTAGCATCCTAAAACTTTTGAAAGAGATAGAAATGATTTATTTAAGATTTAAGGGTGTTATTTTAAAATTAAAAAACATCATAAAAAATTATTGGAATTAGTGGTAAAGCACATCAGTTATGTATTGATTGTTTAAATATTTGTTCTTTATTTATTCTTTAGTATAATATAATGTAATTAATTTATAATTTGAATGCTTGGCAATCATTATTTATTTTAAAATTAGTTGATTCAATGATATTTTGTATGAGAAACATAAATATAAATATATATTTTCAGTCTGATAAAAAAAATGAAAAATGTAAATATACAATCAATAAAATGTTTAAATTAGATAATAAAAAATGTTTGAATTAATATTTTATACCTGATTGTTTAATAGATTTTAAATATAAATTGAAAATGACCATAGATTCCTCCTATTTATTTTAAATCCAATAACTCCACCGATTCATTTCCCATTCCACCGTTTCCTATTCATGCATATGATGTACCTTTCTCCTCCCATGATGATTTACCATTTACTACCATTTAATAATCATTAATTATAATTAATAATAATTATTGATTATTTACTATTTATCTAAATCTAAATTGTTATCATATTATGTTGCAGTCGATTTTGTAGCACCCTACAACTTTTGAAAGAGATAGAAATGATTCATTTAAGATTTAAGGGTGTTTTTTAAAATTAAAAAACCTCATAAAAATTATTGGAATTAGAGGTATTTTTAAGTATTTAGAGATATTATAATTATAATTATTATAATATTATGATTATAATTATAAATTGGAACAATTAGGGAGAGGGATCAAGGGAAAAAATTAATTACTCTTTAAAACCTTTAAAGAAATAACCCTAAAATTTTTGAAAGAGATAGAAATGATTTATTTAAGATTTTAGGGTGTTATTTTAAAATTAAAAAAAAAAACCTCATATAAATTATTTTAAGGACTAAATTTTTTCAAAGAAACACAACTATATTGTTTTCCATGAAACAACTACAAACCTTTTCATTAACCAAAATCATGCCTATCTTTCATATCAAATGCGGGGGGCTTTTCTCCGAACAACCACTTTCTAAGCACATGAGCAACAATCACGCACGTATCTTTGTTATCATTGACATCCCCAATCATATCATGACGAGTGTTAGACATTTTGGCTTCAAATAAAAAACAAAGAACCAAGAATGAAGATTTTTTTTTTGGCCAAAAACCAAGAATGAAGATTGAAAATTAGAAATTAGCAAGGAAGAAGCCAAGGAAAGGGGATTTGATAGCTTTTGCGTGCACAAATATTTATAACCAACATTATGAAAGAAGAAGCCAAGGGAAGGGGAATGGATTCCACCATTAGGAAGGGGAAGCATTTACCTGCAAGAAAAATTGGAAAGGAGTAACTAAAACGTTCAGAAGGAAAAGGGAAAATGGGAAGAGGTATTAGAAGAGGTGAGTGGTGGCTGCCTCACCATTAGGGGTGAGAATAGGCCAGGCTTTTATCAGGGGCATACGGCTTAGCCTACTTTAGGCCTAGCCTGGCCTTTTTAGTAAATAGGTCAGGCTCATTATTAGGCTTGTTGTTAGGCCTATTTGAACAAACAGGCTAGGCTTTTTTCCGAAAGGCCTAGTCTACAAACCTACAGGCCTGGCCTATTTATTTTTTTAAATTTATCTTATGATATATAATATAAAATAAATAATATAAATTATTCATAACATTATCAACTTAGCTTTAATTATAAGCTTAACACTTTATCATTCATACACAAAACACAACTCTTTTATTCATTAGTCCTTCACAGTTTCTATGATAAAAGCAGGAGAATAAAATTTAGTTTCATGATCATAAGAACTTTTTAAGACATACAAAGCCTTTAAATAGATTAAGAGGCTATATATGGAACAATAGTTATAGAATTTTAAGCTTATTTAAAGGTTTATATTTTAAGTATGCTTTTAAAAGGCTTTCAGTCCTTGTCAGGCCTTTTTGAGACTCAAGCTCAGGCTAAAAAAAAGTCTACATACAGGCCCAGACCAATACCTAAACTTTACATTTCTATTACAGGCCCAGGCCTATTTAGCTAAAGCATAGTTAATCCTAGCCTATTTCCACCCATACTCACCGTAAACTAATAAAACAAAAGGTAATAAAGCAATTTAAAACCAGACCATTATTGTAATTATTGTAATGTTAAAAACGTATAAGGAAATCAATCTGCAATTCATTTCCTATTCCACTGAAATTATTTCCTATTCCATTAACATTGGAGTAGTTTTTTTTTCATTCTTTATCTTTATTTTAAGAGTAATAGAATTACACCAGCGGACCAGCCATTTCCTATTCCATCAACACAGAAGTAGCTTTTTTTTTTCAATTCTTTATTTTAAGAGTAGCGGAAATAGGGAGGCTGGGTCTTTTGTTTATCATTCATTCTAACAGTAAAAGAATTAGGGAGAGCACACTGTTACTACAAGATTTACAAGATGTATTGATTGCTCTCCGTGTGGGAAAGTTAATGCTAATTTGTCACCAAAAGTGAATCACAATTTTCATGTGCAACTTCCCCTCGTACTTCAATCAATAATAAAATGAATCATTTCTGCTTTGTTTCCTCTTGGATATCTACGTTTCATGTTTCATTGTAAACGTTTCAAAAGTCACTAGTTTGAGACATAGTAATCTTTCTCGTTAAACATTTTGATTGGAGGGAGGGTACATAAAAAATCACAAGACCTTGTTTTGATAAAAATATATCCAATTTTTTAATACCTAATAGGGTACATAAAAAATCACAAGACCTTGTTTTGATAAAAATATATCCAATTTTTTAATACCTAATAGTTTGGCCACATGGCCACATTTTTACCTTTTGTTTTGTTTACTCATCCACAAATTTAAACCTGTTTACTCAGCATTTTTAATCTCCCCTAAGTTCTGCAAAACTTCAAACTCTGCATACTTCTAAAATTTACTACAAACCAAGATTTGCCCCCATTAGTGCAATAGAAGTTTTAAATAATGCACACTATTCTATGAGAATAAGAATTGTATTATTACATTATGTCCTAAATATAAAAGATAGACGAAAGGTTTATTTTAATCCTAATTATAACACCTCAATCGACTTTGTTATCACATTTATAATGTTCCTCAAAATATCCGTATTGATTTTACATAGTAATAGGGTTTCTACCAAGAGTAGTTACAATGTACATTAATAGAAAGGGTATTATAAAAAAACCATAATATATTTATTACAAATAATTAATTTAACTAATTCTTTAATATATTAGTTATCTAGTTCTTATATTAAATACTTGGGTTAAAGGTCATATTTGCCCCAAAAGTATGCATGGTGGATCACATCTGCCCCAAAAGTTTTTTTTGGTCCAATTTTGCCCCGGAAATGTGCAAAAGTAGATCATATTCGCCCTTTACTAGTAAAAATAGGGGTGTACCAGGACCAGCCAGAGTATAGAGTATAAATTAGTATAAAACAATAAAAGATATTTTATATATATTGTTCTTTAAAATACACTGAAAATACTGAAAGAATACATTGTAAACTTACAAAGGAGCAGACTGGATGAGCGAGCCTTTGCAAGAGAGTTTAAGAAATAGAGAGAGAGAGATGACAATCGAAGTGTTTGAAGTCTGACTCTCCATTTGTTATAGGGCCTTTTATAATGAGCCCAGAGTACATTTTGCTTTCATTTCATTTGCATTTACTGTGGATGTCACGGGAGTTTGCTTTATCATATCTTTTGTCTTCTTTGTCATTATGCTGTTTCTTTCCTGTAGTGTCACGCCTGTTTACTTTATTCTGTAGCAATCATATTTTCTTTATCCTCTTTGTCATCATGCTGTCTCTTTCCTGTAGTGTCGGCAGAGATTCTTATTCGTAATCAAGATCAATGCCGTAACAATCATCTTCATTTTCGTTTCCATTGACTGATGATTCTGAACTGGTTTGAACTTGAGAACCTATAGCTTGAGAGGCAATTTCTTGTAATTTTTGCTGAAATTCTTCTGGCTTTAGGGCCTTTAATTCTTCTATAATTTTATCTTTCTGGGTTAAAACTCTTGATGTAGAAGGAGCTGGAAGAGGAGGAAAATCTCTGACAGAAAACTCAACCTGCCATTTTAACACTTGAGTTTTATTTGCCAAACTTTCTTTATATTGTGGCCACCATTTAACTCTATATCTCCTTGTTAAATATCTTAGCGATGGAGCCAGCTCAATTCCTTTTGTAACTGTAAAAGTCCAACTGAGTATCCAAGGAACTCTGAATCTACTACAAACTTTCAAGGGCTTCTCTGCATCGTGACAATTAATCATTCCTTTAAATATTTTATATCCCTCGAGAATAGGGGGAGGTAGAATTTGATGTACAAGTCCATTAATACTAAACCATTCATAAAACCACCTGGGAAATTCTATAGAATTATTATTGGCAAATTCTCTATTAAACCATATGAACCAAGAATGGTTATAATTTTTATAATAGAGAACATTATACCAAGCCTTTTTATAGTCTTCATAGTTATAACCTAAATTATGAAAATTAACTGTAAACTTCTTGGCTGTATATGGAGATTGCCCCCAGTCTCGTAGAGTCATTACTCGAATTATTTTTATCTGACTGTACGGCCTTTGAGTTGTAGTATCTATTTTATGCTCTATGAGAGCGGAATCTGTATCGACAAGAATAAGCTCATAATATCTTCTAACTTTCTTTATATTTTCTGGGAGGAAGTTCCATATTCCTTCGTCAGGATGAATGGGGAAGATGGCTTCAATTGTTTGCCCAATTTGGGTACTTTCATGTTCCCGTTCTAAGGGACACACATAGGTCATAAAATCTTTTGTAAAATACTCAGTGTATGACTGAGTTACTTTAGAATACGAGGCTATAGGTTGAATGGAGGATGGCTGTATTTGTGAAGAAGATGCCCTCACCAAAGATTGTGAGGTGGATGACCTCACCTGAGTATTTACTATACTTTGACTATCTGTAGCATAATCAATAGGTCTCATTGACCTAGTTACTGTAGTACTTTGCTTATGTGTCTGAGCCGGAGTGGCTAAGACAATATCTTTTCCTTTATTGCGTCCTCCACAGGAGGAAGAGCCTCTGCGGGTACTCATTAATGTTCTGTAGTTAAATTTCCCTATAGAAATTCTCTTGTCAAAAAATCTGGAAGAGAATTACTTTCGCCTTTAATAAATTCAATATCAAAATCAAAACAGGATAATAAAGATTGCCATCTGGCAAAAATCTGTTTTGAAACCAAATTTTTAACATCTTTTTGTAGAACATCTTTAGCAGCTTTACAATCAATTCTTAATAAAAACTTTTGATTTATCAAGTCATCTTGAAATTTTAAAATACATAAAACTACTGATAAAATTTCTTTTTTGATGGTGGAGTACTTGGTTTGACTTCCTATCCAGTTGCCTGAATGGTATCTCACGATTTGTTCTCCTCGTTCACCTTTTTGCTTTAATATTCCTCCAAAACCTATTTTTGATGCATCTGTTTCAACTATCTTAGGCTTATGAGGGTCAAGGATTCCTAAACATGGTAATTCTTTAGCCTGTAATTTAATTTTCTTGACTATGTCAGTCATTCTATTATCCCAAGCAGGAGGGTTTTTCTTTAATCTCTTAAATAAAGGTTGGACCTTTATTTTGAGGTTAAGGATAAAATCAGCTATATAGTTTAAACATCCTAAAAATCTTTGTAATTGATTTTTATCTTTAATCTCATCAGGAAATTTATCCGCAAATTCGATTACTCTGCTCGTAGGAGTTATCATTCCTTGATAAATTTCCATCCCTAAAAACTTAATCTTAGTTTGGAATAATTTCATTTTTGTGGGAGATATGGCTAGACCATTTGCTTTAATGATGTCATAAAATTTACTTAAATGATGAAAGTGTTGTTCTATAGAATTAGAGAATACTAATACATCATCTATATATACAATAGTGAATTCACTGTAATCATTAAAAATGTCATTCATTATATTCTGAAATTCTGAATGAGCATTCTTTACTCCAAATGGCATTACATTCCATTCATAATGTCCAAATGGTACTGTAAAAGCTGTTTTATATCTATTTTCCTCTGCTATCTGTATCTGATAATATCCTGATTTCATATCAAACTTAGAAAATATAGTTGCCTTATATAATCGTGAGATTAAATCTTTCTTATTGGGAATTGGATATCTTATCCATTTTAATGCTGTATTTAATGGTTTGTAATTTATAACCAATCTAGGAGCGCCTCTTTCTATTTCGGCGGCATTTTGTACATAAAATGCTGCACAGCTCCAAGGAGATTTACTGGGTCTTATTAACCCCTTTTCTAGCAATTCCTTTATCTCTTTCTTACAATATTCCATTAGTTCTGCTTTCATCTGTATAGGTCTTGCTTTAATGGGTTTTTTTTTTCATTGAAATCTTTTTCATATGGTAAGGTTACTATATGCTTTTTCCTATTCCAAAAGGCTGTAGGATGATTAGAACAAATATTATTTTGAAATGTCTTTTCCAATAATTCTATCCTTTGTGTAATTGCCTTACTGTTTATTTGTTCTTCGATTCTCTTATACCTAATTTCTTGCTGGAGATTATTTATATAAGTTTGTTTAGCTTTTATTCTATTTATTTTAAATATTAAAATTTCTTTAATAAGATTTATTTCTCTTTCTATTGAAGGGACTAACCATTCAAAATTAATCTTTTTACCCATTACCTTAGTAGTAATTCCTATATGGGTTACTTTAAATGGAATTATTAGTTTATATATAAAAGAAATTCCTAAAATAACTGGCTCACTTAAGTTTTTTACCAAAACAAATAGATTTTTAAAACAAATTCCTTTATTACAAATTTGTGCATTATCTAATTTGTAGTTTACTTGTAATCTAGAATCATTTGCTGCAGAAACATTTTCTAAAGTCTTTTCATAATATTTTGTAGGTATTAAGCCTTCTTGGATGCAATTTATATATGCTCCAGAGTCTATTAACGCTACTACTATCCTTTTATATTCATTATTAATAACTAAATCTATTTGACAATACCATTTTTGATATATTATTTTTTTTATAACATTTATAAATTTTTCATGATTTATGTCTTTCCTGCCGACTTCGTCAGAGTCTTCTGTAGGTTAAGTTTTCTGGGTTTTCTGTGTTTGATATAATATTTCTAATTTAGCTTTAATTTCAGTAAGTTCCCAATCGCGATTTACTTCGTTACCTTTTATTTCTCTTATTTCTTCTTTAAGGAGATTAATTTCTTCCTGTAACTCTTTTACTCTAATATTTGAATTAGGTGATTTATCACTGAATTTTTGTAATATATTATTTAGTGTTATAGGGGGTCTTTGATCTTTAGTTTTCTGTTCTTCCTATCCTATTATTTCTTTTATTTTTAATAAATATTGTTTTTTAATATCTTCATCTATTATTTTATCTATTACTTCAATAAAGAAATTAATATTTTTGGTAGATATTACATTTACTCTTTTCTGACTGCAATCTTTACAATTACATAAACCTATACCTAAACATTCATTATCATCTGATGATTCTATAGTAGATTCTTCATCTGAACTTGCTTCTTTTATTTGATTAAGGCTAAATTCTTCAATATCAATTGATTCATATTCTTCTAGACTACTATCCGAGTAGTCTTCATTAATCATAACCTTTACCATGTTTGCTTTATTTTCTTCACTTATACTTAGATTTCTTATTTTCTTTTCTGTTTTACAACTTCTTGCATAATGGCCAAATTGGCCACATTTATAACATACTATATTCTTAATATCTTTTTTTATTATTATAATCCTTCTTCTTATAATGTTTCTTTAAAGTTGTATATTTTCTTTGATAAGTTTTATTCTTAGGATTTTCAGATTTCTCATGCCATTTAGGTTTATAAAGCTTATTTCTTTTAGATCCTGTAAATCTTCTCTTTTTCTTATGAGAAGGGGCTTTAATTTCTTCAAATCCATATTAAGCACAGAATTCTCCTAATTCATATTTTCCCATTTTCTTTTCTTTATACAATCTTTTCTGTAACTTTAAATCTCTACACATTCCTAATCCTACTATATTCATTATCGCAATTATATTGCCATAGGTTAAATCATTATATCTTAAAGTTCCTCCTTGTCTTAGTCTAATTTCTTCTTTAACCTTTCTGCAAAAAGAGTAGGTAGTCCGGAAATAAATTTTCCTTTCCAAAAGTCCGAATTACCATCTTGTCTCTGAAAAACTTTAGGGATAGAATTATCTTTATACCATCTAAAATTAGCTAGAGTTGGACACCTTAGGTTTAACAATTGTTCCATATATTTTTCTTGTAATTCTAAAGGTTCACCTATAAAAGATTTAATAATAGCGTATATAAGTTGTTCTAAACAATCAGACATTAGCTGTCCATTTTTTATCTGTTGAGCATTCCTTATAGTTTCTCTGTCTCCTTCAGTAAGAATATTATCCCACCATCCTTTTATGGTTCCTGTAAATTCTTGAGTTATCATATATAATATTTCTGTGTCATTGTTTTCTTTAATTCTATAAACGGTGATAGCCATTGTTAATTCTTGAGTGAAATTTAATATTTCATGTTCTGTGTATCCATCTAAATTCCATTCATGTATAGAGGTTCCGTCATAAGAGGATCCTGTGTTTAACTGTCTTTCTTCTGTCTGTAAGTCAGGGAAAGTGGGCTGAGGATAATAATTTCTATGGGGTCCTTTTTGATATCTATGACTAATTTTATTTATATTATAATCTTCTTCTTTAAATTGTTGTTCTATTCTTGTAATGCTATTAATCTTTAGACTAGTGGATTTTTCTTTTCTATCTTTAAGATTTAAATTATCTAATTGTTTTCTAATTTGCTCTAGTAATTCATAATTATCTTTTTGTCCTAAGTTAAAATTTTTTGTAATTTCTTTAGGTACGGGTTCATATTTAAATATGGGTCTATATGGGTCTATATTTGAAGTAGAAGCTTTAGTTGTATCTAGTTTATTTTCTATTCTATTTAATTGTTGTCCTACTCTGTAATTTTTAGTGGTGAAGCAATAACTTCATCACTCCCTATGTTAATTTTTATTTCTTCTAAAGGTGAATGTATCGAAGATACCACCTTATCTTTACATTGCCAATTTTTTGTATTGTTTGTAGTTACCCTTATTGAGGGATGATTTTTCTCAAAAAGATTAAATATTTCATTATTGTATGTATACATTTTAAACCATTTAAAGAAATATATCTCTGTTCTTAATTTTTTCATATCTGTATACCATTGTTTTCTTATATTTCCTTGTTCTTTTTCTGTAAATGTTGAGAAAAACCAATTTCTTTTATTCTTGTGTTTCTCTAGCATAAACTCTTTTCGGATTAAATCTTTATTAATTTCGTAATTATTATCTCTTATTACTCTTAAACTAGGATTTACTGACTGGTATTCACTAGGTGCAAAATTTCTTTCAATTTCTGATTCTGTTTCAAAGTTACTATTTTCATTGGTTTGTTCATATATGGGTACAGGTATATTAGGTTCAAAGTTAACTCCTCTCAGCCTATATCCTGTACTTATATTATCTACTGAAGATCTAGGTTCAGTAAATTATTCTGTATTCCTAGTTTGAGCACTAGAAGTTGATGCTGATCTATTTAACATTTTATAGATAACATCACCTTCTGAGTTTTGTATTATCTGTTCTAATTGTAGTCTTCTTAAAGGTTCTGGTTGAGCTATATTTTCAAATTTCCAATTATCTGGAAAAGTTATTTCATTATGTTTTAACTTCTTAGGTATTAGAACAGTTGTCTTAGTGGGGTCGCCTAATTCTATTAACATAGTTTCTCCTTCAAGTGATTCCTTTAAGGCTGCAAAGCTTTGATGCGTTTTAGTTAACTTAAACATTAATCTGTATTGAAGAACCATCACCGTAGTGCCTGATTCCCAAGAGGCATCTGATGCCAACTCTAAAACTAAATCATTTCTTACTGACTTATCTTGAATTTTAGCTGTATAATTTGGGAAACAATTAAAATATACTGGCCCATTATAAATGTTTGTCTGTATTATTCCTACAATAGAATCATTAAAATTTCCTATTTGTCTTCTATCTCTAATACAAGCAAAAACTGGCTTATCTAATCCTTTTCTAAAGTTTGGCTTTATTGCTACTTATAATAACCATATATGAATCCATGTATATCTAGTTTTATATTTTTGAATTAATTCTAGAAGAATCATACTTATTATTTGTCGGCTAGCTGTAATTGGAATTTCTTTTTCTATAGTCTGAGTAACATAAGAGAAATCAAATGTAGTTTTCTTATAAATTTCGGCTGTCCTAAAGGTCGGCATAGACCAGTTCTGTAGTCGGCCTTGAAGGACCTGAATGGTAATTTCTGAGTAATTAAGGGTCTCATCTTCTCTAGTCTCTATAGTTCTAACGTCTGTATTATCTTCATTAGAGGCTAAACTATAACTCCTCAAACTCTTACTGCTACTGGCTCTACTTCTATTATCTGAACCAAATATTTGTTTTCTAATCCAAATAGTCATTACTGTTTTTCTTCCTAATTACTATCTTATTTCTAGCTTGACGGGAACACCAGGGCTAAACCAACGGACTTACACTCACTCTGCCGGGACCACCCTCTCAGGCTTACCAACGTTTCCACCAAAAACAATCACAGTAATTAAAATAAAACAATAATCACATATACGGTAAAAGGCGAATATGATCCACTTTGCACACTTCCGGGGCAAAATTGGACAAAAAAAGAGGGTAAAGGGCGAATATGATCCATTTTACACACTTCCGGGGGCAAAATTGGACCAAAAAAAACTTCTGGGGCAGATGAGATCCTCCGTGCATACTTCCAGGGTAAATATGATATTTAATCCTTAAATACTAGAAGAAGAAGTAAAGTGCGTATAATTTTAACTAATTCTTATGCAAAAAGATTAGAAAAAGGAATAAAATAAGGGGGAAGAGATAATTTTATTTGTAAATGTCATATTTGTCATTAGATGACAATTAGTAATAATTTAAAAGTAGTTGTTATTAAGTAGCAATCGTAGAAATACTATTTCTTATAGCGACTGTGATTCAATAGTAAAAGACTGTCTTTTCACTAATCGACATTACTTGTAATGGAAAATACTATATCTCACCACGTACACAAATTTGAGCTTAATTTGATAGCATTGAATATTAAATATTATAAAATAAAATAAACACATGAAACCCCACATTACCACTATAATAAGTACAAGTTCATGATTAAAATATTGCCTAACAACTTGCATTAATCATCCCACAGAAGGACCTGCCCCACCCAACTCTGTTGTTTGCATAGTTTATATAGTGGTGTGAGTGGTGACAATTAATTTTGACCTAATTTTCTATGATTTTAATTTTCACTGTTAGAAAAAAAAATGAGACTATGATCACTCTGCTTGTAATATCAATCAATTAAGACCAGAATCATAAAAGGTGAAAGAAACATGATTAGATGCAAAAATCATGTCATCCCACAAGCAAGACAATACTGATATTTCAGCTTCCTGAAAAGATAACATGAAGAAGGGGAGAGAAAATTCTAAATTGAGTAATCAGATTGATTTTTCAGAAACCAAAAATAATTTCTTATATGGAATAACTTACAGTGACAGAAGAAAGACGACGTGGATCATGGCGGCTACTACTGAAACGGGTTTTTGATAGAAACCCCTAGAAAATTAAAAACGACAAAAAGCAATGTGTAATTGTTATTGATAGGCCGATGGAAATATGTTAAGTCTAACTAGATTTTAATTAAATAGGTTTGAGCTTGCAGCAGAAAAGTTTAGGTCAAGGCCTGGGCCTGGACCTCTAAAAGATCTAACAAAGCCAAAAAACCTTTTTAAAATCTTAATTAAAATATAAACATTTAAATATGTTTAAAATTCTATAACTCTTATTCCATATATTGCCTTTTAATCTATTTAAAGGTCTATGTATATCTTAAAAAGTTTTTATGACCATGAAACTAAATTTTTTCTCTTGTTTTTATTTTAGAAACGGTGAACGACTAATGAATAAAAGAGTTGAGTTTTATGTATGAATGATAAGGTGTTGAGCTTAGAATTAAAGCTAAGTTGATAGTGTTATAAATAATTTATATAATATATTTTATATTACATCTCATATGATAAATTTAAAAAAAAATAAATAAATAGGCCAAGTTTGTAGGCTAGACCTTCTGGAAAAAAGCCTGGCCTGTTTACTCAAATAGGCCTAACAACAAGCCTGATAATGAGTCTTCCTTATTTACCAAAAAGGCCAGGTTATGCCTAAAATAGGTAGATCGTAAGCCCATAATAAAAGCCTGGCTTATTCCCACAAGAGATCTTCTTCTTCAGCAACACGATTCTGTTTTGGATGTTCATATTTGGCACCAGAAAGTCCCTCCAAAGTACAATTTGTTACTAAATTTGGAAGCTATAGGGCAATTAATTATCTGTGCATTTACTTTACTTTTTTACTTTGTAAGAAATGGTCAATTATAGTAAAATGGATATGCTTATACCGCCAAAGATGGAGTAATAATGTAATATATGTATGGGGAAGAAATAAAACATTAGTTTTATATTGTTGGGACTAAATGAGAAAAGAGTGAAACAACCATGAACATTTATTTTCTAAGACGTCACCAAATTTGTATTAATTTTTTTTTTTGAACAATTAGTGAATATCAATAACTTATAGGAGCATTATAATAAGCTGTGTAGTAGTTTGTACCTCCGCCTCATGATAAGAGGGTGGAGAAGCATAAAAAAAAAATGCAAAAATTGTTAACAATATTATGAGTCATTTTATCCATATGATCAGCCTGTGTGTTTTCGTTTCTACACACATAATAAATCGACACATTTGGGTCAAATTTGGCTTTATCTTTCCAAAACATAACGTGGGGATGAGATATTAATTTAAGTATAAAATTAATATTTTCTTGAATTGAATAACTTTATCGTGGTCAAATTTGGGACAAAAACTTCTCTATTAAATCTGCTCAATTGAGAGAGAAAAAAAATCCTCTCCCTCAACAAGGGATAAAATTTGAAAGACTTTAAATTAACTTTATCAGTTTTGAGGGATCCAGTGCTATCTTTTGATTCCCTTTCAGCTACTACTCTGTTGGTTCATCCATCCGCATTCTTATTTCTTAGAGAGAGATCTGGCTTAAGATGACTAATCGCTCAAAGCTTACTTTAGTTTCTTCTCTTTGCCTCTGTAGAATTGTATGCTGGAACTCAAAGTATGAAGTAGGAAACTAGTCGATCGTCTAGGCATGAAAATCCCTTGGCAAAAAGCTCTTTGATGGTGTCTGTTGGGACATATTGAAGGATAATGTAGCAGAGTTTTTTCTAAAGAGCCTAGCTCTAAAAAAGATATAATCTTCTTAATTGCTCAAAGAATTATTGAGAAAAATAGGCTTCAATCTCTTAAGAACATCCACAACCCATCCTACAATGATTTCCCTGCTAGAGTGATCTTGCTTGTTGAGATTGGACATTGATGGCACCGTGTTTCAAATTTGTGAAGGTACTTGTAGGAGCTTGCTTCAAGACAATAGGGAAATTTGGAAATTTGACTTCATAAAAAAACAGGATATACACCTCCTACTGCCTATGGAGATTGTGGGAATTTGGTGAAGGACTTCATCTAGGTTGGAATCACAATTGCCACATGTTGTCTTACTCATCTCAATAGAAGCATTGCAACCTATCTATAGTAACTTAAATTGGGATAATCCACTACTACAAGATACCCTTTCCATGTCACTAATTTATGTCTGATAATTAAAAAAGTGACGTTGAAAAAAAACGCGGTGGTATTTTTATAAATAAGTTAGAAATTGAGGGGAAACAATGTCACATATTAATTAATATGTGACATTGAAAGTTTCAACGTCACACATAATTTATGTGTGACGTTGAAACTCCATTAAAAAATTATTCCTAAATAAATTATATAATCTGAGTTTCAACGTCACACATAATTTATGTGTGACGTTGAAACTCCATAAAAAAGAAAAAAAATTATTCGTAATAAATTATATATCTGCTAATTTTCAACGTCACAGATTAAGTATGTGTGACGTTGAATCGTGTGACGTCGTTTTGAGTTTCAACGTCACACATACTTATTGTGTGACATTGAAACCCCCTCCCCCCCTTAAAAAAAAGCCACGTTCAAATTTTCTTGTAAAATGTGACGTGGTTTCTCTATTATATCTTTATCAATATAATCTAATTTTGGACAAACAATGTCACAATTTTGTAATTTGTGACGTGAAAAATATCACTACTACAGAAAATGCCTATAGCATCACTTATTTTGGCCCTATAGCAGCGCTTATAAGCGCTGCAATAGCCAGTGATGCAATAGGCTATTAGGCCTATAGCAGCGCTTGTTAAGCGCTGCAATAGGTGGCCTAAAGCAGCGCTTAAGCGCTGCTATAGGGACATAAAATTTACCTATTACAGCGCTTAAGCGCTGCAATAGGTCACCTAAAATTTACCTATAGCAGCGTTTAATGAAGTAAGCGCTGCTATTGAATTTTTTTTTAAAATATTTCATTTTATTTTATATACCCCACCTGCATCAGTGCTAAAATACCAGCAATTCTATACAGTTCCAGGCAACGAAAATACACCAATAACTCATCCAGAGAGCAATGTACAAATGAACCAACCATTCTAATTGGGAAACAGCACGCTACTAGCTATACTATTATATATCTACATTTGTACTTATTGAAAAAGAGGTAGAACATAAGTGCACCATTCCTCAATTAGCGCATTCATTTTTTCCCTCGACAATGAGGGGCAACGTGCGTTTGGGTAATACTGCACAGAGAGATAAATTTGAATGGCAATCAAATCTACTTGAAATGTAATAACAAGTTCAAATACAATTAGAGTTGGCAAAATATAAAACTTACTGTCAATGGAATGCTACATCGATCATGTGTAACGACATCCCTCATAAATTGCATCACATAGTATCCACAATCGTTGTTATTGGGTTGGAAGGGGCACTGTAACAAAAAAGACCAGATATCTAATGAGAAACATTTACTTTATGTTTGAGTAGATTGTTTAAAAAATTGAATAACTTGTAGAACCTGGACTGTGAGCCACTTATAAGCATCTTTCTGGTCAAGGGCTCTGGAATAACTCAAGTTAACGGAGGACCGAAAACTAGTCAATGCGCTGGAAACGAAACAAAGTAAATTAATTTTATTAGCTAGGGTCATAAAATGACAAATGATGCAACGGATTCAAAGAATGCTGACATTCACGTACCTATTGACGAGGCGCATCAATGCTGGGCGACTTTCTGGATCAGCACCATACACAGGATCCAAATAGTAAATCAATGGATTCGCTTGTGTTTGCGGATAGATGACAAGCAAAAGCCAGTGCTGCCTAAAATTTTTTAGAACGTTATGTCAGTATTACAGTATATATAAATGATGCTTGGAGCTAAGAATACGATGAAACCTATAATGCATATCGACTTACCCTGTATTAATTGGAGCTAAGAATAAAGTCATGCCTGTTGCCTTTAAAGAAAAGCGCCTTTTAAGCTTCGCGGACTGCTCGTCATAGCTCACGCCCGCAATATGTGCTATGTCATAGGGGCTTATGAATTCGAACGAGACATAATCCCCGGCAATCATGACACGTTCGTGCAGGTGCCTTCAAAGAAACCATACAAACTCCCAATTAGTGTAAAACTTATGACATTAAACGAAACCCCAATGGAAACGCAAATATACCTGATCCATAAAGTAATAACCGTAGCACTGAGCCATCCTTCATCAAGCACCTCCATGAGCTGATCCCTAGAAACATGCTCACTCATATTTGACACACCAAATACATGGCTATTGAATGGAATCTCGACAATAAAATCGAGAGATAGGGTGGCTGCAAGTGCTCGCAATCGAGCACGATTTGGCGTCTCAGCTCTTGTACGTTCAATAACAGGAGGCGCTTGTACTTTCTTCTTGCCCTTGGCTTTTGTTGCCTACAAACCATATAAATAGAAAGTCTGAAATTTTATTCCAATAAAAAAGAATGCTAGTTTAATTGATTAGTAAATAATCACCTGTGACGATGGATCAGTATGTGAACTCTTTTTCTTCATCACTTGACCACCGGTACCTTGGGCATTAGGCCTTTGTGCTTTCTTTCCGGTAGAACGTGTACCCTGAAAAAACATGTAAATAAAAGAGCATTCTTTCAACACAATGAATGCTAGTGTGAATGCTATTAGTAAATAACCACCTGTGGTGTTGGCTCAATCAAACCAATGGGCCAAGCAACGAAAGCACCGATAGCATCTTGGACCCTAGTCATCTCATCAGTAGGGAACGGTATTGGTGCCCCGTTGTTGTAGGAGGATTCAATCATTACTCTCAGTGCATTTTTAGGCAACGGCGAGTTATGCAGGGTCGTGTTGGAAGTGTTGTAGACCTTCCCTATGGCAACTACTTCACTGAAAGAGTAATCGATATACAGCCTGCAGTCTGACTCGCCCTACGAAAGAGTTGACAACATTAGCTCACAACGCATAATGTAACAATGTCACTGCAAGTTTGTAAGCAGAGAATGTATGAACTACCTGAGGAATTTGGGCCCACGGCATCGTACAGCTCTCCCTTATGCTTAGACTGTCGACGGGATGAACGTTACCTTGTTGCACGAAGTTCGACGTTTGTGATGCAACATTATATCGCTGGTAAAATTCGAACATCTGCTCGTACTTCCGATGCAGTTCCTCGTTCCGTCGTTGCATCTCCTCGTCCCGTCATTGCATCTCCTCCCTCAGAGTTTGAACTTCTTCTTGTAACGCTCTTACTTCGCCTTTTGATGCCCTATGTTGGCGGCCAAAGTAAGAAGAGGGCGTGACCCCTAGACCTGTGCCCCGAACACGGCCCGAATACTCAGGGCGATCGAGCGCTCTGCTCAGGAAATCATCGGGGCCAAATTTGTTGACCTCGTCAGGGTATTCTTGTGACAACATATCCTATAACAAGAAGAAATTGTTGTTAGATATTAACTTAGCAAAGTCACCAGTTAAAAAGATATTACAAAGTCCAAGAGAATGACTTACACATCGTTCACGGCAAGAACCTCCGATGTCCCATGTAAACATTTTTCCTACAATGCTCCAGCCGCATCGAATGGGTATCATCTTCACATATAGGGCACGCACCATATCCTTTGATGCTGTATCCGGACAAATTACCATACGCTGGGAAATCATTTATCGTGCCAAACAACATGGCCCTCAATTTGAAACTTTCTTCCTTACATCCATCAAAAACCGTCTCACCCGAATCCCACATATGCTTCAGGTCTTCAATCAAAGGATCCAAGTACACGTCTATATCGTTGCCGGGCTGTCTAGGCCCGGAAATAAGCATGGAAAGCAACATAAACTTGCGTTTCATGATCAAATTTGGGGGGAGGTTGTATATCATCAGAATCACCGGCCATGTACTGTGAGTACTACTCTGAACTCCATGCGGATTGATTCCATCGGTTGCCAATGCAAGCCGTAAGTTTCTCGGTTCTTCACTGAAATCAGGGTACTCGTAATCAATTTTTTTCCATTGGGGGGCGTCTGCGGGGTGCCTAAGCTTGATGTCTTTAATCCTCTCATCAGCGTGCCATGTCAAAAGTCTTACAACATCCGCATTACTGTACATGTGCCTAAATCTTGGAATGATCGGAAAGTACCACAACACTTTAGAAGGACTCTTACCTTTCTTTCCATACCGAGACGTGCTGCATTTAGGACACTTCTCCAACGACGAATACTGGTTCCGGAATAAAATACAGTCGTTGGGGCATGCATGTATTTTCTCATATTTCATACCGGTCGACCGGAGAATTTGCTTCGTCTCGTATGTTTTCGAGGGGAGTACATTCGCTTCTGGGAGTATATCTCGCAGAGCGGACAGCAGCGCTGTGAAACTTGCATCACTCCAACCGTATTGTGCCTTCAGGTTATACAATTTAAGCACCGCACTCAATCTTGTGTATTTGCTGCATCCCACATACAAAGGCGTCTCTACATCGCTCTTCAGTGTCTCAAACATTTCAGGATTCTCCTCACCCACCACGTTCAACATTTCTTCAAGATCATCGCTCTCATCACACATGTTTGTGTCAACAACATTTGAAGCACTACTAACATCAGGTACCCGGTCTCCGCATTCATCTTCATAGGTCTCACCGTGCTTTGTCCATCGTGTATAAGACTGATCGATTCCATGACAAATTAAATGACCCAACAATTCAAGAGGACGAAGACGCTTTCCATACAAACACGACATACAGGGGCATACAATTCTATTAGCATTCTCTGCATGCTCTGCAGCAAATTCAATGAACTCTTTTGCTCCATCTATATATTCCCTTGAACGCCGATCACAAGACATCCATTTCCGATCCAACATGGTAACCTACTAAAGGAAAGTGCCGGTAAGATGTACATCATGAATTACTCATTAGGTAGCCACCCTACGATGTTACCTTATTTTTTTAACAAAAAATCTTCAGCATAACGGCTACAAAATGAACGTTCCCAGGCTCAAGGCCCTCTCTTTTTAACATAGAAATGGATAGCAAACTATATAAACAGAATCAACTCAATATATTTCCACAGCCCACGACAACAGAATTCACAGAGCATATATTAACGGGCAGAAAAACATAGTTACAGCTCACATATCCAGTTCCACAAAGCCATAATCTCATAAATGTATATTAACAGACCACATATTCTTAACATCTAACATAAAAATGTACCTTAATAGATTCTTTGAATTGACTTTTGGTGGAGATCAAAATGTGAACCAAACAAATGCTAGGTGAAATTCCTACAACATATAAACAAAGTCTTTATAAATTTCTTAACATGTTGCAACTTAGGAATGCAAATCATTTGAAATGTGGATAATTTTTAAGCCTAAAAAATTCAATTCATTAATCAAGCAATCATAAATTCAAACCCTTGTTCTTACTTCCTAAACATAACATTTATACTTCTAATTCATAATAACATTCTTCACCATATAGCATATACCAATCCAATATTAGCCAATAGTTATTAATATCTTGTGATTAATTTATGAGTTATCTATCCATAAAGTACTTTTAATTATCATTATTATTTTTAATTATTTGATATTTGCTTTCTTTCTTTCATTCAGTGGCAATGTATATTTTTCTTGTGGGCAATGATATGTATGGAAAGCTAATGGCTGCCTATAGACTTCCAAACATTATTAACCACATCACAATTCATTCATTATCAATCAATGACAATTCTTAAGTTCCAAAAATTAAAGAAAAAATTGAACTCTACTCCATCACACCAAATACTACTATACAAGGCAAGGTGTATACATAGATAAATTTACAACCATATAATCATGATTCTTGTTTGGTCATAAATTAACTTTTCAACATATATGTTTTGTTACATTTATATCAAATTTTAGTATTATCTCTTAATTTATAGTGTATTGTAATTATTTTAAAATAAGTTAAGAAAGGTAGAAATTGCTAGTTCCAACCCCCGAAAACAAATTCTGGCTACCAAATGAGGCATTAATCTGTTTTAAAGTAATAACAATTAAGATTAAAAGTGAGCATCATCACTAATTAATAAATTTTTTCATCTAAGAATCTGAATAAAAATTAATTAACCACCGAAAAAGACTATAAAATTAGAACATGACTGCAAAAGAACTTTCTTTTTCTTTTTTGGATTAGGAACTGAAAGTTAGAGCTCAAAGAAATGGAAAACAGAATATAGAGAGAAATATCACGGAAGCACAAACCTGAGCTTGCTTGACCTTGTTCGCCCAGTTATGTGTATCACAAATTTCGTTGCATCTCATAAAGGAACCACGGATTATAAAAAAATTGACAACCCACATAACAAAACTACTAAATGAAACATCAGAGATACAACATAAAAATCAAATGAACATGCTTAAGGACAAATCGATCAAAATCAATAAAACACTAATCAGAGAAAGAAATAAAAAAACAGAAAGGAAATCGAAATTTCATTAGAAAAAAATAAATCACCTGAGATCCGTGTTGTGCCACTTCAACCCAGTTTCGAATCAAGGAAATAATAGTGGACCAAACTTGAACGGAGGGAGAACGATGGTGGACGGCGAGAAAAATGGAAGAAGATCTGCTGTTGTGGGGATGGAAGAAGAGGACGAATAAGATCCTAATGAGCAGTCTTGGAGAAGCAGAGATGCCGGCGGAGAGGGAGAGGGAGAGAAATCGGCGCCGATGAGTCTTGGTCGAGCTTCGAAGCGTGTGGGAGGCAGAGAGGGCGTGGTGATGATGATGAAGAACAAGAGGGCTTTATTAGGTTCTGATAGCTTTAGGGGAATAAGGAGGGAAAAACAAATAATATTTGAGAAATTTTGGGAAATGTGGCACCAAGAGAGTTCATCAGCTATGGGCTCCAAAAATAAACCCCAGGGTCCTATACCAGCGCTTAAGCGCTGGTATAGGCCCCTGGGGTTTATTTTTTATTTAAAAAAAAATTGTAGAACAATTTGCCAATTTTTTTTAAATTGTTTTAAATATTTTGTAATATAAAAAATAAACCCCAGGGGCCTATACCAGCGCTTAAGCGCTGGTATAGGCCCTTGGGATTTAATTTTTATTTTAGAAAAATTGTAGAACAATTTGCCAATTTTTTTTAAATTGTTTTAAATATTTTGTAATATAAAAAATAAACCCCAGGGGCCTATACCAGCTCTTAAGCGCTGGTATAGGCCCCTGGGATTTAATTTTTATTTTAGAAAAATTATACAGCAATTTGCCAATTTTTTTAAATTGTTTTAAATATTTTGTAATATAAAAAATAAACCCCAGGGGCCTATGCCAGCGCTTAAGCGATGGCATAGGCCCCTGGGGTTTATTTTTTATTTAAAAAAATTGTAAAACAATTTGCCAATTTTTTTTAAATTGTTTTAAATATTTTGTAATATAAAAAATAAACCACATTGGCCTATACCAGCGCTTAAGCGCTGGTATAGGCCCCTGGGATTTAATTTTTATTTTAGAAAAATTGTAGAACAGTTTGCCAATTTTTTTTAAATTGTTTTAAATATTTTCTAATATAAAAAATAAAACACAGGGGCCTATACCAGCACTTAAGTGCTGGTATAGGCCCCTGGGGTTTATTTTTTATTTTAGAAAAATTGTAGAACAGTTTGCCAATTTTTTTTAAATTGTTTTAAATATTTTGTAATATAAAAAATAAACCACATTGGCCTATACCAGCGCTTAAGCGCTGGTATAGGCCCCTGGGATTTAATTTTTATTTTAGAAAAATTATACAGCAATTTGCCAATTTTTTTTAAATTGTTTTAAATATTTTGTAATATAAAAAATAAACCCCAGGGGCCTATGCCAGCGCTTAAGCGCTGGCATAGGCCCCTGGGGTTTATTTTTTATTTAAAAAAATTGTAAAACAATTTGCCAATTTTTTTTTAAATTGTTTTAAATATTTTGTAATATAAAAAATAAACCACATTGGCCTATACCAGCGCTTAAGCGCTGGTATAGGCCCCTGGGATTTAATTTTTATTTTAGAAAAATTGTAGAACAGTTTGCCAATTTTTTTTAAATTGTTTTAAATATTTTGTAATATAAAAAATAAACCCCAGGGGCCTATACCAGCGCTTAAGCGCTGGTATAGGCCCCTGGGGTTTATTTTTTATTTTAGAAAAATTGTAGAACAGTTTGCCAATTTTTTTTAAATTGTTTTAAATATTTTGTAATATAAAAAATAAACCACATTGGCCTATACCAGCGCTTAAGCGCTGGTATAGGCCCCTGGGATTTAATTTTTATTTTAGAAAAATTGTAAAACAATTTGCCAATTTTTTTTAAATTGTTTTACATATTTTTTAAATTCCAGGGGGTATATAGCAGCGCTTAAGCGCTGCTATAAGCTTATACCTATACCAACACTTTTATTTATAAGCGCTGGTATAGGTCATATTATACCTATCCCAGCACTTACATTTTATAAGCGCTGCTATTGTTGCGCTGCAATAGGGTATTTCTGTAGTAGTGTATGACTTTTCACGTCACTTTTTGGTGTGACGTTAAAAGTCCAGTTTTACACGTCACTTGAATTTATGTCCTCCTAAAAAGTGACGTGAAAAGCCCAAAATTTGTGACGTAAAAATCCTATTTTGTAGTAGTGTACAACACATATTTACCCGAATAAGTATTCAAGAAACATTAGTCATCAGGTTCGCAGCCCTTAGGATATGGTTAGCAAAAGCTTCAAATGCTGCAATAATCTCTCCGGGCCTGAAGGACTCCCCTACAAAGAGGAGTTTGTTCCTAGCTGACTAGAGTTTCCAGGTGATGATGCCGAATAACATTGTCCACCGTTGACTTGACCGTGATGGGTTTAAGTTGAGCAACCACCATTCAATGAGCTGGTGATCCGAGAGGAGCTGAGTGCAGCATGCGAGTGTTAAGGGGCAACATGCCTTCCAATTGGTCAATTTTTACTGGACCCATTCAACAATGTAGCGGTAGATCTCCTTAGTCACACGGGAGCAAAGGAGTGGAGCTCCTCGGTATTTCTCTATATGGTCTGTTTTGACATATCCAAGTTGGGAGCATATGTGATCTGGTTCATGTTTACCAACATTTTTATAGCATATGTGGTCTGATCCTATAACAAGGGAAGCTAACCATTGCATTAGTTCTATATCACATAAGTTTATCAAAGGATATTGAAACTATTATCACAAATATTCTAACTTTTTATTTATATTGTATGTGCGATAAGTTTAAGTAATAATTTTAAGGAGAGTAACTTGGCCTCAAAATATTTTTACAATATGAAGTTGAAGGTATCTATGTCTCAAAATTATGTTAAAATATAAATTTCAAATATCAATTTAGGAAATTGCCAATTTAGAAATCTTAGCTACGAATTAGCTATGTAGGTTTATTAAGCATTTCAATTGAATTGCAAATGAGATTTATATATTTATAATCGTAGTATGAGAGAAAGATGAGGTGGGAGGATAAAATTAATCATTAAAAAAATGATAAATATGTTTTAAATGCTTAGACAAGTTCAAATAAATTCTTATAAAAGAATCAAGACAATTAAAATTTTAAGTTATTACAAGACAAATTGGAGGTGATAATATCTTAAACTAAGTTACAATAGAGTTGTTACAGTTAAAACTAATCAAGCATTATTGGGGCTATGATTTTTGGTGTGTACAAAAAAATACACGACTATGATCACACTCCTTGTAATATGAAACGATTGAGGTCATGAAATATAAAGTAGGGAACATGATTACTTGATTAGATATTCCAGAAAGTAGGAAACATGATTAGATACTTCAGTAAAGTCGATGTCTTCATGCGTTGCCATCGTCATAATAATAATAATAATGATAATACTTCTGCTAAATGACAAGACTATAGCGGGCCAATTCTAATTTCTAAGTGCTGCAAAGTCAAATGGATTTGACTATATGGGACTTATCTTTAAATTTAAAAAATTAAGGACAAATACCACTTTAAAAAAATTAATTGTGGAATGGTTCTTACTTATTAAGGTCCTTGAATGTAAATTATTGCGATGAGAAAAGCCCAATTACCGTTACGGAAGGTATTTCCCTTTTTCATATTAGGAAGATGATTATTGATTAGTATATTAAAAAGTTTACACATTAGAGAAGTGATATGCATATTAGGATATTAGCACATTATGGAAGGTGATTTACATATTAGAAAGGATATTTGCATCTTAAGGAAGATATTTGTATATGATATAATTTTGATGTTAAGGAAGACATTTTCATATTAGAGAGATGACTTAGAGAATTTACGCACGAGAAAAGGTTGTTTGTATATTATGCAGGGTACTTACAGGAAAAGTGATTCACATATTATAATATTCATTTGCATATTATAAAATTTGCATTTAATGGAGGTGATTTGTGTCTAGCGACCTCTCCATTACATAGTCTTTTGACTTCCTCTTCATTCAATTTCTCTGTCGTTGGATTTGTTTTCAATAATGACTGAGATCTGTTTTAATTGGATAATATTATTATTTATTTATTGTTGATTGTATAATATTTTTTTAATTATAAATATGTTGATAATTGAAAACAAATCTAATGATAAAAATACTAAGTGATGAGATTCTTAACCGGATAACTTCCACGTTAAAGGATGTATATTAGGTAATATATTTGCATATTAGGAAAGGTTCTTACATACTGTGAAAATTCCTTAATATACTAGCCGCCTACTCTAATGTTCATAGATAGTAATGCGTAAATTCCTTTTTTTTAATATGCAAATAACATTTTCTAATGTAAAAATATATCGTGAGTCACTTTCCCCAATATGCAAGCCACCTTTCTGCCCCAATCCCCAATATGCAATTCACCTTCCATAACTTACAAATACGTTCCCTAAATGTGCAAATAACCCCTAAAGGTAATTTTGTTTTTCTCCCATCACAATTATTTTCACTCAAGGACCTTAATCCTTAAGGGACCATTCCCCAATTGATATTTTCTCTAACTTTTATTATATTTTATGTTCATACTAAACTTGTCGTTGCGGTTTCGGTCCATGTATTTATAACAAATTTTGATTTTGGTCTATGTATTTAATGGTGTTAACTAAAATTAATGTGGTTAAATTTAGATAGAGTTTTTATGAAACTATAGGAACTTAAAACCATTATTTGAAATTGTAGGGATAAAAATTAAATTTCAATCAAACTATAAGGACTAACAATGATAATAACTCTATATTTTTTTTATAAATTTTAAATTTGAAACGTTGCTTATGAGAAATTTGAGGAGTATGATAAGTTCATGCAGACATATTTCATAAATTTCTGTTGCAGAGATTTTCATACTTAATATTTGATTATGCAGTGATCACGACTGTTTTTTCTATTTAAACAAGGGCTTTAGCCCTAAAAGATTGCTGTCGAAAATTTAATCTCGTACATTTTTTGTCCACTGAGGTATGAAGAACACTCAGACTCATATATAATAAAGAGGAGTTATTCAGTCCTTTACTAAAAACATCAACAACTCTATTTTGTTCCCTTTGAGATGTGTTGCAGTTGAAGCTTCCAAGTGAACATCAACATCTTGTTTGAATCTGGACGAACAATAAAATGCAAGTTTTCGTGCTAGTCTTTCTCATAAACATAATATCAATGAGATTCTTCGCTTCTGATTCAAGAATTACTTTCGTGAAACCAAACTCCCAAGTTAATACTATACCATTCCATATGCATTATTCTTTCTTTTTCTTTTTTTCAAATGTGCGATTTTATTAATGAGGTGTTACAGATGGAACATCTCTCACAAATATATTATGAATGGTGCTAAAATACTAATACACTTTTATAAATTGAGCAAGCCAACCAATATCCTTTATTTTCTCCAAACGTCCGTTAATTTTCTGACTCATCCACTGTATGACTACTTTAACGGACATTTGAGAAAAAACGGTGTTAGTTGTTTTGCTTCATTTTAAAAATCTATAAGTATTTTAACACTCTTAAAAACATATTTGTGATAGATACTCTTACCACAACATTTCATTAGTAAAATTTCACATTTACCCCCTCCCCCCCCCCCCCCCGCCCAAACAGTTTTTTTTCTTTTTCCGTGTGCATATAGCCATATACCCCATTATTCTACTTCAACAAACGCTTCAAAATAAGATCCCAATTTGATTCCAGATTTTAATAAAGGGCACATGTGCGTGACCAAAAAAATGGCAATATGATGGGCCTAACAAGACTAAATAAGGCATTTGGGCTTAATGGCCTACTTGGGCACATGTGTCTTGAGGACCGATGTTTGGTTTCTTCTTATTTCTTTTTTGGATAAAAGAGAACTCAATAATCGTAACTGAAAAATGTTACGCAAAAACGTTCAAATTTTAGGTATGTAATTGCAATAATTATTTTAAAATAGCAAGGTTTTTCTATTATGAGTCTACATTCACAGAAACTTGATTAGTCAATTGTTAATACTGTTGAATATATAAATCCAAAAGCGTAGCCCTGATTCACAAGAAGGGACAAAAATGTTAAAACTATATTTAACCAAAAAAGACTATAAAATATGTTTGGGTTTTTAATGCAACAAAACTGATCCAAACACATAAAATCCACAAAAAAATCATTAGCATCTGGGAAGAAAATTTTATTAGTTGTTTTAAAAATGCAACCAATAGTTTTTTTTTTTTTTGAAAAAATAAAAGTTAACCATAATTATTACAAAATTGACTTATAAGGACTAACATTTTGGACTAGTGAGACTATAGGATAAAAAAATACAATTTAAAACTACATTATATCAAAATTAAAATTTGTTAAAACTATAACCAACAATAATATTCCTCACAAGTTCAATGAAGTGTTTAAAAATTGATGTCATTGCATGAGATACCACGAGCTTAGCATTTTAGGGTGTGTTTGGCTCGCCTACTTGCAGCCAAATAAGTTCTTATTTTGATAAAAAAAGGACTTATTTTCAGAAAAGGACTTATGAGCATGTTTGTCTCGACTTATAAAAATAAGTAACTTATAACTTATAAGTCAAAATAAGTATAGGTTTTTTTTTCAACTTATGACTTATAAGTCACTTTTTTTTGTGGACCCCACAATTCTAACTTATTTTACACATCAAATCACAACTAACACAAACATAAATCACTTTTTCAAAAGTCTATCCAAACATACATCTCATTACACAATATGACTTATGACTTATAAGTCACTTTTTTTAACAGCCCATCCAAACATAAATCTCATTACATAATCTGACTTATTTTCAGTTTGACTTATTTTCAGTTTAACTTATCTATAAGTCACTTTTTCAGAAGTCCATCCAAACACACCTACATTCAACTTGCTGCAACTACGTTACATTCACTATTTGGAATCAACCAGGCTTATAAACTTATATTTATTTTTTTGGCCAAAGGCATGTGAGCTAATATTGAAAGTTTGAAACATAACTTAAATGATAAATATCTTTGGAACATGAGATTTTTTTTTTTCTTTTTTCTTTTTTTGCCAAGACATGATTAATTTTTTTTTTTTCGAAAAGGATGTAAAGCTGAGAACAAGGACGGGACAGGAAATGACACTCATGTGATATGCTTAAACTGACATGATAAGACTTAAGCCCCATGCCTTACAATGAGTCCTAACCAATACCAAAAAATAAAGCACGTACTTTTTCTATGATCAAAATCCAAAACCAATTATGCAATGTACCAAAACACCCAATTATAAAATGGAGGAGGCTCGTTGGACGAATGAAAATGAGGGTTTGATTTTTGTGAATGGAATAAGTTATATTGAAACCCTTTTTTCGTTAACAATTTTGAAACCCTTTCTTATATTTTGATTCAATTACATTTAAATTTGGATTAAATAATAACACTGAATGCTAAATAGTTATAGCAAAAAGTAAGAAAAAAACTTTTCCAAGAATGTTGACTTTCAAATTTTTAAAGCACCCTTAAAGGCATCTTTATTACTTCCGGCTCTGCTCAAAAAGATTCTAAAAGAAAAATAGACCAGCCCACTTCAAAAGGACTATCAGTGATATTTTAAAAAAAAAAAAATTTACAATATGAGCTAGGTATTTCACATCATTCGTGTCAAATTGGCATAGTTAATAAGCTTGTACAAAGAGTGAATAAAACATACGACCAAAAATAAAATCTATATCAAAGACAATAAAGTTAGATTAATACAATTAGTTCATAAAAAATATCTTAAAATTCAGAAAAATTGGTTTTTCAGATGTTAAAAAGATGTTTTAAATTTGTTCCTAAGTAAACCATCTTTACAACAGTTGCTAAAACAAAATTTAGTTTGAAAAAGTATTAATAATAATTTGGTTTCTTCGATTGTGAGCCTACATTCCGACTATTCATTTCTTGTAACGCTAGATACCGTAGAGATTTTCTTTTTTAATAAAAAGATTATGATGATGATGATGATAATTTTCATGCAGAACCGAACGCAAAATGTCTGGCACAAGAAATAGAGACATCGTAGTAATTGATACTCAATCACTCCCACAGAGGAATCGAAGATTCATAGTAATTGATCTACACACATACAACACAGTGATACACACAAATACAACACGCAAGACAGGAGAAAGTAAACAATGTGCCAGTCATAATAGCTGGACTACATTCAAATTTCATACCTGACATACCACTATCTATCACACCCCAATTATTCTCACACATAATAAACTCAACCCAACTGAGATCCACGGATGAGCAGAGCATCAGGAAGAAAAGACACCAAAAACAATCAACCCACCTCTCAATTACAATCCTAGAAACTAGAAACTAGAATAGCTTAACATTTTCCAACATCAGCATGTAAAAACAAAGCAACCTTTTACCACGAATGGTGCATTAGGAGAGAGAGAGATGAAGAGAAAGTGAGGGAGGGTCCCAGCACAGACTCATGATGATAAATCACGCACCACCATCCTCAAGCACTCCCTCCAACATGTGAAACTTTGTTTGGTGCTTTAGAATTTTATGGCAG
The DNA here is from genome assembly GCA_037074515.1 of Mimosa bimucronata. Lineage (NCBI taxonomy): Eukaryota > Viridiplantae > Streptophyta > Magnoliopsida > Fabales > Fabaceae > Mimosa > Mimosa bimucronata. Next base: position 26,352,750 of record CM073441.1, read on the forward strand.
CATGATATGCGTGCTAGCTTGAAAGAGAGGACAACAAAAGCATAACAACAAGAGTGAATAAAGGAGGGTGGAAAGTGGGACCCCAGTTACCTAACGCGCATGCATTCAACCAAGGGGAAAGTTTCAACACTTGAGGGGGAAAAATAAAGTGTCCTCATTTACAGCATAGCCCACCACCACCTTCTCACGTCCCTTCAATCTTTGGCCTTTAATATTTAACCCTCCAAAAAGATAAATGACAATACTTCTGGTCCATACAACCAATCCCCCATTTTCTCTGCAATCCCAGAGGCAAAATACAGTACTAGTTATTACTTCTGTTCACCGACTATGTAAGCGAAACCTTGAGAAAGAGGATTATAGAATAAAATAAAGAAAAAGGAGCATGCTGATTCAAGCTTTAACCATTCTAGTCTCCTACAGCCAACGGCTAAATATCTTTCAATCCAACTCCAAGAGTACCAGTTTGGGACATCAAAGATTTCAAGTATTCAATGGTTCCATCAATGATTGACTGAGGCTCCTTTCCCTTTGTTCCAGGAACCATGTTCTCAAGAACTTTCAATGATTCACGGATCTTATCCTTTTTGAATTGAATATCACCCATCATTGTACTCTCTTCCCCCCTAATCTGCTTGGCAGAATACACTTGGCTGGTGGAATATTTTGATTCTGCATCACTGGTGCAGTCACAAGACTCATTTAGTCTTACTGAAATAGCACTGTTGAATGGTGATGATCTCTCGCACCCTTCATCATTTAACTTCTGCCTTTTGTTCGGCTGGTCCGAGCTTGCAAATTCCTCCTTCGTGTTCTCAAATTGATCTTGCATCACGTAAGACCTTTTAGTTGCTAATGGAGAACAACCTGTACTTGCAACCTCATCATCATCACTACGATAATCAACATCTTCGTCTGAGTAAAGCAAGGCATTAATTTCTTCTGTGTCCTCATGCAGTTCACTTTCCTCATCATTAATTTGATTCTCATAAGAGTGAACCGGTAAACAGTATTTCATAGGATAATTCTCATCTGTACAAGCTGCCTGTCCCATCTTAATTTCATCAGATGCTTGAATAAACTTACGGGGAGCAACATTTGGACATTGAACAGAGGGGGAAATTGGACTGTAGAACAGCCTCGTTTTATCACCAGTTTGGTCAAAAATAAGAAACTTTTTCTGCAGAGATCCAGGATTCTCATGTCGCATGGCCCCTCCAATATCTCTTTCTTTCACACATTGTTCTGAAACTGGTTGCACTTGGATATCTTCAGACTGGTGATGATTGGGATACTGTAGAAATCCTCGGATTCCCTCTGTTTGCTCAGCCCCAATATTCGAGAAACCAGGAAATGTGAATCCAGGAAAAGCTGTGTGTCCAGGAAAGTTGAATGTGCTAGTATTTAGGTCTGCTGGAAGGCCACATAACCTAGGCTCCCACAATGTGCGGGGGCAATTTAAATAAGGTGCTTGCCAAGCCACATTCTGTGGACAAGGCCAGGAGCTGTCAGCCTTAACCATCCAACAAAAAATGACCTACAAATCAATAAAAATGATAAGTCGATAATAAGATGAGACACTTTCAGCCAAAAAAATTGGAAATATCATTTAAAACTGCATACCAGGGGACTTTGTGGCGTTCTGATAGGGATCTTATTTAATTCGTGCTTCTGAGGTACAAAGGATTAAAAAGGAAAACCAAAAACTCCAGCTTAAAGAGAAAGAAATGCGGAATCGAATCAATCGACCTACGTGACAGGCTTAAGCAAATGACGGAAGTACTCAGCCTGCATGTCAGAACATAACATTGATGAGCTCTTTGAATGATTCTGATAACTGATAATAGAAGCTTCAGAACATTCAGTGGCTGATCATAAGTAAGTTTTTCATGAAACAGACATAAAGGAAAATTTCATCAGACAATCAGCTTCTTGACCATAAATACGGCTAAAGAAGATAAATGCAAGAGAACAACAATAACTATTACAGATTACTAACCTGACAATCGTGCAAGGGTTGAAAGCATGCTATCACTCTAACAATGATTGTTGGTTCACCTTCAATGCCATTTTCATGTTTTAATGCCCGAAATCTTGTTTGGCTTGCCGCTTGGCACACCATAACGTCTTTTGATTTTTGCCTCACTACTCAATCAGTGTGTTCACACCAAAAATATACCCAACAAAATAGAATAAAGAAGGTGCAAATTATATGAGCAAATGAAAATCAGCTAGAAAAGGGAAGAAACAAACAAGGGCACACTGAAGACACACTACTGGACCTTCTTCACTTCCTATTCTTCAACCAATTCTATACTTATCAGAAAAAATGATCATACGGTAGTAAGCTTCCATATGTAGTGGTTAAGTCCAAAAGATTAAAAGTCACAAAGCGGATAGCTTATTGGAATATTACTCTACACAATAACTTTACAATACACGTTCAAGCGGACAACTTTGCGAAATACATCAACAGAGAGACCCAGCCAACGCATGCTGACAAAGATTTCCAGAATTGCTTAGATACTCCAGCAGATGTTATGCCCACATAACTAACATCCCTGCAACAAGATTATACCATAAAATGAATATCATAACTTCATTTGGACAAATGTCATAAATTAGAATTATGCAGCATCATATGTCATATCCTAGAGAAGAAAGTTTCATAATTTTTTATAAGTTATAAACAAAAGATCTGCAAGACAATAACACTTCTCAGTTGTTAACATCTGATAAACCAGGACAAGAAGCCCACTTAGCCTGATGCCTGATATGATTATTACTTGATCAGACATAGTTCCTTCCAATTACCCTGAAATTCTCAAATTCCTCATCCAACCAAGTATATTAACTCATTTACTGCTAATCCAACCTAAGAAACCCTCATACGAATGAATTCCAGAACCCAATTTCAACAAAAGCAAATATAATCCTAATCAAATCCTAAAAATTTTCCCTTTTGCCTCCTCCCCAGCTACCCAGAGAACACAGAAAACCCACCAAACAAGTAGAAAATAGGATGAGATTGTGGAAACTTACAGATCGAATGAAGGGGAAACGAAAGCTTCTTGATTAGAATTTCCGGCAGGGAAGAAGTGGGAGAAATGAAACGCAAGAGAGAGTGAACAGTGAAGGAAGGAAATAGGCAGAAGCAAATGTCCAAAGAGGTATTGTAATCACTGGACGCCTCCATTATATAGACCCATCGCACCATTTTCCCACCAACTATATTACTCTTCTACTATTATTATTATTATTATTATTATTAGGAGAAAATGATATTTTTTGCCTGGAAGTTTTAACTTTTGAGTACTTTTAACCTGAAAGTTTTTTGAACCAATTTTGACCCGAAAGTTTACAAAACGTAGCAATATAGACCAATTTTAGCTACGTTTTATAAACTTCTAAGTTAAAATTGGTCCCAAAAAAACTTCCGAGTCAAAATTGCTTGAAAGCTAAATTTTCGGGCAAAAGATGACCATTTTCCCTTATTATTATTGTTGTTGTTGTTGTTGTTGTTGTTTTTCTAGGGAAAATGGTCATTTTTTGCCCGGAAGTTTTAGCTTTTGAGTAATTTGGCCTAGAAGTTATTTTGAGACCAATTTTAATCCGGAAGTTTACAAAACGCAGCAATATAGATCTTTTGAGGCCTCTCTATATTATAAAATGAGTCTATATTGCTACGTTTTGTAAACTTCCGGGTCAAAATTGGTCCCAAAAAAACTTTCAGGCCAAAATTGCTCCAAAACTAAAACTTCTTAACCAAAAATGACTCTTTTCCCTTTTTTTCCTATTTCCCTTCTTCTTTAATAACTATTCAGTTTTTTAAGTAAAATAGTTAGATCAAATTGGTTATATTTATTTGGTCAAGTTTTACTATCATATACGGTCATATACTCATATGTTTTATTTTTAAAATCCTGTCATTTAATTATAAAACTACATAAAATATATAGGACACATGATTTTATGTGATTCGAGAGCTTGATATGAGTATGATTTTTTAGTATCATCATTTTTTTAATTATAATGCACTCTTTGTATTTTTAATATATAAGACAAAATTAATTAATTTGGATAGATCAAATTAAAGAAAGCTAGATAAAATACTTAATGATTACAAATGTGACTTGATATTTGAAAAAAAAAAACATGTTACCCCTTATAACATTAGATTATATATATATCATCAATTTATATAAGTTAATGAAATTGACTTGAAAAAATAGTGAATATTAAAGGGTCAAGGTGCATTAAACACCCTGGAGTAATTTTCTGGGTATAATCAACATTAGCTCCCTAATTACGGGTTGAAATTGCACCCATTTAAATACATTAATTTGCTTTGTCCAAAAAAAAACAATGCATTAAGATGCTAATTACACCACAAAATAGTTTAATTTGTTGATTGCGTCCAAGAAATTATTTGAGGGTGCTCAATGCACTTTAACCCAATATTAAAATAAATATATAGGCCTATTGTATATTTATAATAACATCACCTCCTAACTTGCTCTAAAGATTAGAACTGGAGGAGTAAAGTAGATTTAAATAATTAAATGTCATTAGTTAATTTGATATCAATTAAAAAAAATAAGGGTTTTTACGTGGTTTTCCATTTATAAACTTTGACATATAATTTTATTTTAAGAAAATATTTTTTTGCACTGATTTTAAGAAAATATTGATAACATTATTCTCAACTATAATATGATTGGAATATTCTTGGTTTCCACTTCTAACTAACTAATTAGTAATTACTAGTAGTTACGAGGATTGATTGCTCACTACTATTCATCTTCTCTCTCAATGTTGTACAAGTAATTAAGAGCATTGTTGTCAAACTCGCGAGTTGACTCTCCGATTTTACCGTTTTTACGGTTCCACCTAACCAAAACGTTTCACGAGTCACTCAAATTTATACTGGTCGTAAACTCGGTAAAAACTCACGAGTTTACATGTCGAATTTACCGTTTTTACGTTTCTACCTTATAGAAAATCGTGTTAACTTGCTATCAATATCATGCTTATTATTTTTATTTGACCATATTCAATGAATTTATGTTTAAATTTCATAGAAATTTGTTTATTGAGTTAGATAAATTATGAATGTTGATATATTTAATAACAACTATTTATATTTAAAATATATTCAAGTCAAATTTTTTTTTTTTGTATTTCTTATTTAATTATATACTAGAAACACGTATTTATTAATAAAGGTAAACTCTTACGAGTTTATGATTCGAGTTTACGATCCGATTTTACATTCTTCTCACGAGTTTACTTAAACTCACGAGTTTGACAACCTTGATTAAGAGTATTCCTTCATTATTTGAACTAGCTCACTCATAAAATCAGGATAATACTCCTCTGACTCTAAGTAATTATGTGCAACCTCTGAATCAAGACATGATCAGTAATGGTTGGACCATTGCTATTCATAGAATCAAGAGTAACATGTTATTTTGTGTCATTCTTTGATATACCTCTATCGCCAATCATTACAATAATTTAAGTGGATCTGAAAACAATGAATGATCACTTGTTAATTACAATTGTCTTTATTCATCTCTTTTTTGGATTGTAAAATCTTTCTTATTCTCTTTTGGAGCCTCATCAATTCAAATTTGTTACTTCAATCAATCAATTTGTTCAAATCAATAATCAGAGGAAAGAATATGGAAATATTATCTTGCAAGATACTATAGCCATTTTATCCTTTTTTTTTATTAGTTTAGATGCCAGAGTAGTTAATCATTCTATGTCTTTTCTTTTCTATTTTTCTTGTTGCCTTTGACTTTACCTTTACGATGTATTTTAACTTTTATTATCAATCTCATTTGGCCTTTCAGACAAAAAAAAAAAAAAAAAGAAGAAGAAGAAGAAGAAGAATGGGGGTTTGGGGGGTGGGGGTTTTGGTCACTACTCTTCAACTAAAATCCTATTCGGCTTTCATACATGCCAAGGTTGGTCTTCTATAATTTAGTTTTCGGTAAACGTGTTTTTCAAATGATACTTTTCATGTTTGGATTCTTTTTTAATTTATTTGTTAATGGAATTACGTTGTTATTTAAATTTACTATCGCAGAAATAATTTTTGAATAAAATATTTTATCAATACGTATATTCTCATAGGTCAAGACCATAATAAAGTCAATTACTATATGTAAGTCAAATGACTTCCTACACACATATCACTTTGACTTTTTTGGATAAATGAAGGATACAAAATTAATCACTTTTAAATGTTTATAGTTATATTTTTTTCTCAAAACTAATTTACCTTACTTATAAACTATCATATAATACAATTACATGTAAGATACATTAAAATTAAGTGGTCTAATTAGCTTCCTTAATCTCCATAAAAAAAGTCAAAGTGATCTTATATTTAGGACCGAAGAGAGTATTTAGTTATGAAATACATAATCGAGTTTTGCTAAATTTTAGAATTATTACGATATTCCAAATTAAAAATACTCTTTAATTAGACCTGCCTCCATATAGTTGAAACTTTCAAAAGATAATTTATACAAGGGTGAGGTTTCTTTAATTATTTATAAAAAAAAAAACACATATTCTTATGGGGAAAAAAGTTGAAAGGACTCAGGGTAATATGGATTACTTCCAAATAGAATATTGAGAATTCATTAAAAGGCCATGTGCGGCACATGAGTATCTAGTTCTATTATTTTTCTTGTTTCCCATCTTTTCATTGAATATTTCCATCTTTGAAAATAACTTTTTATTTGTATATGAGTTTGAAAGTTTTCGGCCTACTAGTAGCCCGAACTCAAATGTAACTTGGGAATTACCATTTGGGAGTTACCTGTGTGACTAGATTAGATTGGATTTGTACATTATCAGGTCTAATTCGAAATGGTTCTTTAAAAAATGTTTTCTACATCATCATGAACTCTAATCAAAATTTCGTATTTAAACAGTTAAAACCCTTCTACTAAGACCAAAACAATCAATTTAATTTGGATCTGATCCACCAATAATCAAATAACTGTAACCATTTTACAAAAGAAGCAAGGCTGATGAATTATGACTAATTTAAAGCGTAGTTTAGAAGATATTAAAGCACTGTGTTCACATGCTTGCCTAACGCCTATCGGAACGCATGAGGAAATTGTGGCAATTCCTCAATCATTATGTACCCGGAAAAAAGAAATTAGTCATAATTCCACCAAAAAAAATAAAATTAAATTAGTCATTTTCCATATAACTTCTTATTCTCTCAGGGATATCCTAGTCCTGACTTTGTCGGCTAATAACAGTGTTTATCAATGCTTTTACTAAGCATTATTTCTAGTGCAATGGATGCTTGTGGTCGTCTTATTATGTGTAGTGTAATGCATCATGACTGTATGATAGCTTATATGTGTATCTTTTTATAACAAAAAATTTAAGTGAATTGGAACGAAAGGTTTAAAACAGACTTACATGTTAGAAAAGCATTTGCAGGGTCCTCATCATATATGTAAGATATGAACTCATAATCTTATAATAATGAGCCAACTCACTTACTAATTGGACCGATCGGTGTGTGTTTTAACACTTGACTCCAAATTTTGGTTTTGATTGATTTTACTGATCATCTTTTGCTCCTTAGTTTGGGTAGATTGATTGTTTCAAGATTTAGGTTATTTGTACTGATTCCTCTGCATTGGACTACTGTGCTTTGTATTGGTTATATGATACTGTAAAAGCCTAATGTTTGTTTTTTATGTAGCCTATTCAGTTATGTTTGAATAAAATTTTCCTTTATAAAAAAAAAAATATAACTCTCCTTAATACCGTAATATTTTCTTTTAATTTTACGACAGGTAAGTAAGCTCGTGGATATAGACTTCAAGTGGCCCTTATTTATATAACAAAAATAACCCTTCTTAAGTGGCTGGTTTGATTCATCCTCCTCCTAAAAATAAATTTATCATATATTTACAATTATGATTGTTTTATGACATTTTTCATATATACATCACATATATGAGGAAACTAAAATAATTGGAGCATTGATGAGACATGCTTCACCACCAACAAAATGTCATTGGCATACAACGTTCCACTGTTTATGGTTGCTTTTTGAGCTTTCAATAGTGCCGATCATCTATTTATAATAGTTGAGTTAGATGTACTACTTTGTTTCTATTTATAAATCCACCTAATTTAAATAATACATACCAATGAAATGTGGTTAAGTCATTGGAAATATCCACAATTGATTAATCTTTCTAATTATACCTCCCATTGAAGAATAAATATTATATTCTCTTTCTACATATATCAACATTCTCTCTCACATTAATAAGGGGTAAAATTGTACCACTCACATAATTGCCCCTAAAGTGGATTTATAATAAAGAACAAATTTTTTTCACAAACTAAACTTATAAATAGGAACATAGTGGTAACTTGTAAGTGATTTAAAATAGTTAATTTAATTATTTATTACAAATGTGTGTTTTACTTAAATACTATCTTTACTCATGTGCATAGAATTGATGGACACCTTTTTAATATATACAATCAATAGGGATGCTATAAAAAATTAGAAGACGAAATTCATTGAAGTTTTATATTTAAGATCAAAACAAAACCATATCTAGCTTATATATTATAATATTAGGAGTATTCTTTAAGAAATTAACGGAAATAAGTAAACAGAAAATTGTTATGATATAAGACATATTGTAATTGTTCAGCTTGACAATGTTAAAATACTCACCCTGGATTTATACGTAAAAGCTAATTAAATGGTTTGTTTTTGTTACAAACATATCTTAGTCCACATTATCCCATAAATTTATAATTATTTATCTAATAATCATTTTGATTCACATACTAAAGGGGATTTTGAACAATCACGGTAGTTTATAATTACAGGGATATCTTAATAAAACCAACTCATATTTGATAGAAATAATTAACTTATCTATTTTTATTTCTATAAAAAATAATTTATTGATTATATCTGGTAACTTGTTGGATTTAATGTTAAAATTCGAAGATTTAATTCTTGAAACATTTTTTATATGCATATGTATCTTCTTATTGAATTTGATATCAAAGATCAAAAACTGAATTTTTCAAACATTTTTAAGTTTGTTTTTGTTTAACTTTGAATAGATTGATAAGAGAAAGGGACTTCCTTCTAATGTTTTTTTACAAAAATTTCATGTCCATTTTTATGATCAAACAAACTGTTCGGTAACATTCAAAAATTAGTAAATTACCTTGTCTCCCAAATGTTGTTCAATCTTTTTAGAATCATTGCTTAAAATATTTTTTGGGTGACAATTACTATATTGTTACTTTAAAAGATTTTTTGTTAAGAAATAATAGAACTTAATCAAACAAAGTCAAATACTAATAGTCCTATTTTCATAAAAGATAAACAATGGAATATTGTTGATCATACCACTCTCTCTTGCATATCATTTCTTATACCACATGTGAATTAATTCAAAATATAATGATTACCAATTTCATTTCATGATTGAAGATTAATCATAATTTTTTATCAGCATGTATGCAGGTTAGATCTAGGCACATAAATAAACAAGTCTGAACTTAATTATGTAGATATAGTCAGGAGTATATTTTTATTTTATATTCTAATTTTGAAATTAAACAAAATATCAAAATTCGAAAAATAAAATACAATATTGATGATTTTAAATTGAATAAGGAACACTGCATATTTATGACCAATTGTTTCGATAATTTAATAGAAAAATTGCGGGAAAAGAAAAGAAAATTTTAATATTAAGATTTTTTTTTGATAAATTTTTTTTTAATATTAAGATAAGATGAAGCCATTGATGAAGTATTGGTCACAGGTCACAGGTCACAGGTCACAAGAGACATAAACATGTGTTATGCACTCATTAGCAGTCTAATTTACTATTCACCATCCATTAAAATGCAACCACATGGGTCCCCACCAAAGTGATAGCACAGTGCCACAAGGCAACATTGTCTCATTTCTGGAATTATGGCACAGCATCACACCCAAATTAAAGATTCTGCTTAAATGCATTCTTACAATTTCACATCTTAATTATGTTTAGTCATTATTATTAAAGGCCCACAAGTTTCATTCCCTTTTGTCATACTCCTATGGGCGTTTTTATTTCTAATTAGAAAATGGACATGTAAAATTCTTTTTACTTAATCTATAATTAACCTCAATAATCATTTTCAAAATACAATTACGCTAACTATGATAATAAAAAGAGTTGTCCTTATAAATAGAGTAATGGCTATCATAGTTAGAAAAGCAATTTAGTAATTAGTGGCAACTTTACCCATGATAGAAAAGTACTTTATATATTAACAACAAAGCTATCATGGATATTAAGAGTTTTCTACGTATAGAGACTAATCCTGTTAAAAAAGGGGGACCCTACCAACATGGTTAATAAAAATGAAAGCCTGATTTAAATTCAAATAATCCTTTCTAAAAATCACATGTTATGCTAATGATGATAGTAAAAGGGATTTACTCATAATCAACGCAGTAAATATTATAGTCAGGAAAAGTATTTTACTAATATTCAAAACACGCTACATACCCATGATAGAAAAGAGACATGCTAACACCCTACAAACATACTATCATGGATACTAGAAACTTCGTATGCTTAATGAATCAAACCATGTTTGTAAAGAATTCAGCTAATATGGTTATTAAAAAGGGTTACACAAAATTCACAAATCCCAATTTCCAAATAATTTACATAACCATTGTAGAAAGAACTGATATAATATGGTTGTTAAACCAAACCCGTCCAAACAGAATAAATCTATAAACAGGCATCGGATCTACAATCTCGATCACTATTACATAGCCATATAAAATATCATATGCATGTGAAAACGCAATCATAGCTTGGTATAATAGTAACTTGCTAGAATTATTCATCGGCTCTAAACCATGCATCAAGCATATACCAATATAATAATCAAAGTACAGTAATCACAACTAGATAAATTCAATTACGGAAGCGAAATGATATAGCCTAACAATTGACAATATACAAAATCACAAAATACATATACTGCCGCCGACTCGCAGAATCAGTATGATTCAAATGGCCCCTTTATTTGCACCCTCTACAGTGCGTGATCATCTACAAAAATGTAAATCACAAGGGTGAGACAAATTGTCTCAGTATCACTGGCTCAACTCAATACACAAGTGGGTGTGTGATGGCAGAGTGTCTAAAGGGTATTCATATTTGAGAAAACTTTGTTACAACAACAATAATCAATCACAATATTGAATTTCAATATACATATCACCATATAAAAGCAATCTAATTTCCAAGACAACAGAGTATATATATCATGATGATGTGACACTATGCACATGTCTACAATCAGGATGGCACTCCCTTATGTCTACAATTAGGATGGCAACTCTCCTTGTCTAACATCAGGATGGGAACTTCCTTGTCTACAATCAAGGAAGGGTTTCTATCTACAATTAGAGACTGTACAAATAGCCACTCGATTGGCCAATCAAGAGTTACATCGTGTGACGATACCAAACAGTGTCACATGCAACAATTAATCATATCATAATTATCAGCCTATGTACTAAAAATCTAGCCATCCCAATTTGCAACATTCAGTAATAAATTCAATATCAACATCATCCCACATATCCAATAATTCTCAACTCACAATCATATTCGCCCAATATTAACCCGTTCTCAATTCACAACATTCCGAAATACACCTTAATAGTAACATAATGCACCATAACTTTCCTCTCAATTTCATCTTTTCTACATCATTCACATTTATATAAACAGTACCCAAAAGAAGCGTTTTAATACAAAAATATCATTTTTTTGAAATTCCATTCATATCATACTAGCTAACATATAAGTGATTTTGAAAATCCCAACAAACATCAAACACATAATATAGTGAGGGGAATGTGGTTGCCTGAAATCGCCCAAAAACAAAAAAATACCAGGGAAGCCGAAATCCTTGAGCTCAGTTCAATGCACTGGTGCCTACAATCACTACAATTACATGCACACACGATCAATACACAAGTCAAATGACACCGACTTGACACTTCGAGACTTAGCCTATAAAGGTTCCAATTACATATAGAAATCAAAATACATATATTTGGCTTGATTAAGTTAAATCAACTTACATCAAAGCCCAAAGATAACAATCATCCTCAAATATCATAAATCACTTCCTATAGATAGCCAAATTCCCCCACAACTCATCCAATTCAAAATTCTCCATTGATTTCACTTAAACATAGCCCAATCACCTCATTCAAATCATTCATACCCCCATTACATAACCATCATGACAATCCTCAACATTCTTCCTTTCTTACAAGCACCCAAAACCTCAAAATCTCATCCAACTCCAAATTCAGCCAAAAGAATCCAACCAACATTATCATTGAGCATAAACAATCCCCTATAAAACATAAATCAAGTTCGAAAGCTCTCAAATTAAAAACATTTCTTATTCAAACTTTAATTAAGCAAAATCTCACATAGGATGAAATCCATCAAAATTAAACCATTGGACATTTATATAAGCTCAAAGTACTTAAACGATAAACTAGAAATCATCAAACAACCCATAAATTTTGAAATCAACACAAACCCTAAAATCCCTAAAACTCCAAATCTAAAACTAAGAAAGAAGAATGGTAGGAATTAAGTTAAAATCACTTACTAGGCACTTAGGAAGCTTGAAATCATCCTTAAACCCTTGAAAGTTAAAGCCCTAATGTAACAGCCCAAGCCTCGATAAGGATATTGTCTGCTTTAGTGACATAGCTATGCCCCTCACGGTTTTGTTCCTCAAGGTAAGGATAATGGTCGAAGTCTCCCACACTCACCTGTGAAAACGCGTCCTTCCGGGTAGGGATGTTGCCCCTCTGTGGGCCCCCACACTCACCCCGTACAAGATATTGTCCTCTTTGGCACAGCGGAAGCATGTAACCTCAAGGCTTTGTTACCATCTGGGACGCAAACTGATGGGTAGGAGAGTCCAACACCATATATAGGCTTGGAACATCTCGAACCCAGTCGATGTGGGACATTACAATCCACCCCCCTTGGGGCCCAGCGCCCTCGCTGGCACACCTCCCACATCGGTTGGGTTCGAGATGTTCTAAGCCTATATAAGGTGTTGAACTCTCCTACCCATCAGGATGCGTTTTCACGGGTAAGTGAGGGAGGCTTAGGCCATTATCCCTACCGTGAGGAACAAAACTGTGAAGGGCATAGCTATGTCGCCAAAGCGGACAATATCCTGATCGAGGCTTGGGCTGTTACAGTGGTATCAGAGCCAGGCTCGGGAGCGAGGGCACTGGGCCCAAAGGGGGGTGGATTGTAATGTCCCACATCGGCTGGGTTCGAGATGTTCCAAGTCTATATAAGGTGTTGGACTCTCCTACCCATCAGGACGGGTCCCAAATGGGAACAAAGCCTTGAGGTTACATGCTTCCTCTGTGCCAAAGAGGACAATATCTTGTACGGGGTGAGTATGGGGGCCCACAGAGGGGCAGCATCCCTACCCGGAAGGACGCGTTTTCACGGGTGAGTGTGGGAGGCTTCGGCCATTATCCCTACCGTGAGGAACAAAACCGTAAGGGGCATAGCTATGTCACCAAAGCGGACAATATCCTAATCGAGGCTTGGGCTATTACACTTAACATAGCCTCAAATGATCTCCTTCAACCCTTTCTTTTCTTCCTCTCTGAAAATGACGTTAATGCGTTGTTTTTAAAACTAGACTCAGGGAAGTCACAACGAACCCACAATGAGTCCCTCCAACGCTCGTTTGCTGTGGCTTCACCATGGTGAACCCATGGCGAAGAGACCTTTGAGGCTCTTTGCCTGAAATGGTTCTCCCCCTTCACAGAGTGAGCTACGGCGAAGGATCCAGAATTTTCCCCAAAATAAAATACTTATGCTCCCAATTCTCAAATCATAATCAACCATCATTCATATTGAACCCTATCCAAGATCATCATCTTCAATATCCTCAATTTAACCACAAAAATCCATATAAATCCTTAATTATTCCCATAATTCAACACTAAACAATATTAATCCTCAATTAAATTTTTGGGGATGTTACAACTCTCCCCACCTTTAGGAATTTTGTCTCCAAAATTCAAACATCTCATACTTTTCCCATGTGGCGCCAGATTAACACACGATATGAATTACTCCGACATACAGGACATAAACTCCAATCAATACTAATCCTCAATTAAATTTTTGGAGATGTTACAGGACATGTATATTGCATTGAGTCTAAAGTCAGAAAAACAGGCTAAGCTTGTCGGATTGTACTTGTTTAAGCCCATTTAAATTAAAGACTGAACTTCAAAATATATGATTTTAGGGTTAATCAGACTTTTAGGTTAAGTCTTGTTAAGTCCAAGCTTTTCAAAGGTCGATCCTATCAGGATGGTAGGTGGATCATTGAAGCCCGCATAATATTATTGTTTCCATCTGAGGTATGTTTCAACCACTTTGATAATTATATTTGTTCATTTTTTAAATAATATTTATTTAATAAAAAAATGTTTTATTTCTTTATAAATTCCATAATCAAGCATGGTGCAAAACTAAAACTATTTGATTTGACTTATTTTTAGTTATTGGACATAATTTGACATTTTAGTTTGTTAATATTTATGATTGGGGTAATTAATTATAAGTTCCTTGTAAGGAACTTAATTAAGATGAGGTCCCACAAAATCATGTAATCAATCTTAGGTCCTTGACCGGAAGTTTTTATCACATGCTCAGTAAGTTGTTATTGGCAAGCCAAACAGTTGTTATTATCTGATCAAAAGTTGTTACTGGTGTATAATTAAATTCTCAGTCACTAACAACTTTTGACTAGGCGATAACAACTTTTTGGCCTGACGATAACAACTTTTAGCCAGACGATAACAATTTAGGGTTTGACGATCACAACTTTTTAACTCTTGTTCAGTAACAATTTTGAGTTGCCGATAACAACTTAATGAGTAGGTGATAAAAACTTCGTGGGACAAAAAATTAATTACGTGATTTTGTAGGACCTCATATTAAGTAAATTCCTTACACAGGACTTGTAATTAATTTTTCCTTTATGATTTGAATTAGAAATCTTATGAGATCTTTTGTTTTTTTACCTATTTGAATTTTAAGCATAAAAATATTGAAAAGTTAACAGGGCATAAGGCTCAACCAAGCCTAAGCCTATGACTCTGAGGCTCAGACTTCATTTGTAGTAGAGCCGGGAATTCTGACCCAGCCCGTTGGGTCAACCCGTTTAGGCCCTAGCCTGAGAGGGCTAGGTTTTGATATCGAAGCCTAAAAATGGAAGCGGGCTAGCCCGCTTAACTTTTGTTTCTATTTTTTTTTTTTTTTTGCTTTTCTTGTTTATTTTTATTATTAACAATATTAAAAACAAAAAATAGGAAAAAGCTTGATATTTTTGCTTTATAAGAAGAAGAGCCTACTCATAGTGAAATACAATCAGATTTTCTTGATGTTGATGATAGTGATGATGGCGAAGAAAATTACAATAATACTAATTCTTAATGTTTAATGTAGTTTATAGCTTTCATTTTTCTTATTTATGACTCTATGTAGTGGTTTATTTAATTGTAATATGTAGACTTTGTGCAATGATTTATTTTAATTGTGGCGTGTGGACTTTATGTGAACCTTATAAAATATTCTATTTAATTGTGGTGTGACTTCTAGTTCTAGACTTAATATTTAATTTAAGTTGTTGAGTTGGTAATGCACTAATGGTTGGTATTTAAACATAAATTGGATCATATATATGCTTTTTATCATATGTTTACTGTTTAAGTTAGCAATATATGCTCAAAAGTGGGGGGGAACATTTAAAAAAAAGCAAGGCCCATGGGCCAGGCTTTACAAATGGGGATTTTTTTTGTTCACAGGCTTAAACAGGTTTGGCCCGGCTCTAATTTGTAGGGGCAATTTAGGTAAACAAGCTTTTCAGACTCTAGCTCATCAAAGCTTGGCCTAATCCGTTTTTCCACTTTTATTTGAGTATGAAAAACGAGACATTGTTATTTGTTACTACATTCAGTTCTACATGTAATAAATAACATTTAGGTTAGCTTCATTTCAATTGTTAGACTTCAATCCACTCAACCTTCTAAATTTATAATATTTTTCTTAAACCCTCTCTCTATTGATTATGCATGGGTATATTAAAGGGGATTTCTGTCAATGCCTCGAATCCGGATTAGTTTGTGCTTGTTGAGTTTTCCGTGTCATAAGGGTTGGCCTGAGATACCAGGTGCATACGCAAAAATAAAGGGATTTTTGTCAAATAAGTAGTCTCCTATGCAAATGATTGAAATATGTTTTATAAGAAAAATAAAACATTTTTTACAAATAACTATATAAACTAATTTTTTAAAAAAAATTAAGAAAATATATTATTTAGCAAGCTCCTACATATACTATTGGAAGAAGTAATAGTTGTAAATAATTTGCGTGTATATCAACTCATGTTGACATGAGTACTAGGTATTATTGTCATTTAAGTAAATGGGGGAATCAAATTTTAACCCTGGTATGCCCTTGTACATTAAATAGTATAGTTGAAAGGATTCTATCATTTACCCCCTAATATGTTAAAACTAGTTTTTATTGTCATTAGAGTATAGTGAAAGTGTAGTCACACATATATTGATAATGGTGATAATAATCTATTTCAAAGTAACATATATTATATAAGATTATGCAAAATTAAGGTTATAAAGAAAAATCACCTCTAACTTAGCCTTTCTCCCGTATGAAAGAGAAACACCCACCCACCATATTTATGAATTATATACTTAGCATTGAAGACCGGATTGACCCAAATAAATTTTAAAATATCACACTTAATAAGCTCACAACTAAAGAGAATGATAAGGGGAAAAGAGAATAAAAAATAACAATAAAGTCTCTTTGTTTTTTGTTAAATCTGCAAAGATAATGCATATGCAGGTATGATGGGATCGAAATAAAATACAAACTTGGTCAAAAAGCCAAAATATTAAATAATGCAATAATCAGATAATACATACTAGATCCAATATATTCAATTTTTTTTCTAAAATGTGAAATCATTCCATCAATTTTTAATATTATATGCATGTTCAATTGAATGCGGATCTAGATACCATTAAATTGTAATCAATTGAACCAAGTTTATTAAAAGTATATGGTTAAAATATACTTTTGGTCCTTTATATTTGCATCAAGTTTCATTTTAGTCATTTATGTTTGAAAAGTACACTTTTAGTCCTTTTTTACTAACACAGTGAGTTTCATTTAACGGAAAATGTTGACTCATCAAATCTAAAAGATGATTTTGTAATTAAATGTAGACAAAAAAGGTTTAAATTTAAATTTGTTAGTATAGTCATTCTTATATTTTAAAATTTAGTCATTTTTATCCACATATAATTATAAAATCACCTTTTAGATTTGATGAGTCAACATTTTTCATTAAATAAAACTAATGGTGTTGGTAAAAAAAAGGATTAAAATTGTACTTTTCAAACATAAAGGACTAAAATGAAATTTGGTGCAATCATAAATGATTAAAAGCATACTTTAGCCAATGTATATTAACAATAAAATAAATTTAAAATTTGATAGACCAAAATATTGACTTATTGAATCATTACTCCTCAATTCAACATATAAGAGGATTTTTTAGAGATAACTTGTATCTAAAATTTTTAGAATCATTTTCTAAATTTGCCCATTAATTATTGATTAGTTTCACAGCATTAACTTACCACTCACACACACACTCTCCATAAATAAAAGGTATTTTAAGAAAGTACGTCAATTTTTTAATGACTTTAACCTATTTTCTGATCTAATGTAATTTAGTTATAGAAATCTTAGCTTATAAAAAAATACTTAATGGAATATAAAATAGCACCAAAAGCCTTTGCATATAGTCCTTTTAAATAGTGTCTTGAGTCTGAGGCAATGACATGATAGTTTAATGGCCGTGAAGCTCCCCTCTTAGTGAGAGGTTGCAGTTTCAACATCGCTTCAAACCTCAAATCATTAGTGTCCAATCTTTTAATTAAAAAATGTGGTTTAATGTGAATTTTTAAAGGATTAAAATTGCTACTAGAAAAGCTTTATATCTATTACACAAACACTCCTATGGTCCAATAACATGTATACAGAGAAAAATTGTTTTGATCCATTTATAAGTCACATCATTAAACATTTTTATGTAAATATACAATTTATCATTAATCTGATATCATATAGAGTTTGTTTTCATGTAATATAGTGTATGTTAAATATGATAAAGTTGGAAAATTGTTAAATTATAAAACAATGTTAATGATATTTAATGGTTTTCTTGGTTTCTTTTGAAATTTATTAGAAGTACATTATAAACAGGGTTAGATAGGTATAGATATAAAGATTTGTACACCCGTAAAGGTGTAACTGTTCAAATTAATTGGATAATGTAAATCTCAACATAGGATAGTATTTCCGTCCCTAACAACAGTGAAGAAAATGCTAGAATCATCAAGTGCAATCCAATCTCTTGGCCACTAGCTGCAATAATCCATTTGTACATGCTACACTCGTGCATTAGATAATCGAAAACCCAAAAAAGAACAAAAGATCCATTATTTATTTTTCTTTCATTAAAAAAGAAATAGATTATAGACCCCAATGATTTTATGTATAATAATTTAAATTATTGGCAAAGTTGTGCACATTTTTTATTTTTATTTTTTTTTTAATTTTTTGGTTTGAGTAAGAGTGGATGGCATAAGCATCAAATACTCAAAATACTATGATGAGGTTTTCTCTTTAGGTTGCAGCCTCATACCAAAGTGACTTAAATTAAGGGATATCCACTCTCACACTTTTCAATATTCAATGTGACACTATTCATTGCTTTCTCCTTTTGTTCCTTTTAATGGCACTTACTCATCCTTTAGCTTCTTACATCATACATTATTATTATTTTAGATTATTAAAAGCTTGGGACTATTTTTTTTTTTTTTTGGTTTCTCATGAATTGAAAAAACAAATTCATCATATGCGTCGTAACATTATCTTCTCTATTTCATTCTTTTTGGCTAAATTATTTTCGATTCACCATCTATAATTGAATTGAAAAAAATTCGATTCTACATGGCTAAAGATTCAAATGTTGTGGATAAAAAATTATGTTAAAAGTGTCTCAATCAAATATGATAATACTTAAATATAACTTGTATTACTAAATATTAGTTCATTATATCTTGAAAAAAGAGTATTCCCTCCTATTCTTATTACAATTCATATCTTATCTAACCACCTCAATGGAACCATGGAAATGTTGTAGGCTTCATAAACTTTATCTCAAAATGAAAGATTTTTCCTACTTTATCCTCATTCAAGATTCAAGAACATAGAGAACCACTACATTATACTTTAAAGTTTAAACCTTCTCCTGATAATCTGTAACAGGGTTAGTATTTGAAAAAAAAAAAAAAAAAACTTAAATAACTCATGAACCGACTTATATTTAAGACCATCATTTCCTTCTATAAGGTGATCTAGGGGACCAGAGGCAATATTTTTTCAATTCCATATGCTTGAAGAACTTTTGTTTAATTTGTCATATTAGGGAGAATTACTTGCTATTAATTAGATTCAAAGATTCTCAAAACAACATATATTCTGTTAGAAAGTGAACTATATCAATAACGTAAACTTGACCGATTCAATATAAATTGAAAATTTTCTAAAATTTTATGAAATAAATAATGCTGTACATTTCTTTTAGGTCACTTTTTTCTCTGCAAATGGCTTTCGGTGAGCACTAGGAAAGGCATT
This sequence comes from Mimosa bimucronata, assembly GCA_037074515.1. NCBI lineage: Eukaryota > Viridiplantae > Streptophyta > Magnoliopsida > Fabales > Fabaceae > Mimosa > Mimosa bimucronata. The sequence goes on from CM073441.1 coordinate 26,372,660, forward strand.
AATGGTAGTGGACACAAATCTGACTATAAAACTCTGTAGAGATCTTCTTTTGTGCACCATTTCTTATGAAAGTGCTGGATTAATGCAGATTTTAGAACCACATTTTGAATACAAAATTACTATAAAACCATTTACAAGATATATGGATTAAATAAAGATAAAGAAGGATTTGGCATGACCATCATTACTTGAATAGGTCTGCAAAATCCAAAAATATCTAGTATATCTATTTTGCAGCTTTAAACAATTGAGATTGGAGTGCTTTGAAAAAGTACTTGAATTATTTGAGTTATTATGATTCTAAAAATAAACAACAATTCACCTTTTCCTCAGATGAAAAGAATATACTTTGCCTACAACAGAGATTGACTTCTTTTAATCTGAAGCATTGATGATAAATGCTAAACCTCTTTGGATTTATTTTCTATATACGCAAAGAATAAAAATTAAACCTTCAAAATCTTGTTTAAGTAATGAGTCTCCAAATTTATACCAACCTAAGTTGGTATATAAGGTTGGTATGGAGTTTTAAGGCAACGGTAAGATTGTTTTCATTTTACCTACATGTTATGGGGCATAACTTCTAAAATCAGTTACGTCACTTGTAACTTGTAAGGATAAAATTGCATGCATTTATTCTTTCTTAAATTCCATTTAGTGACAGCCTTATACATTAAATTGGCCGCCACCCTTTTAAAGGGAAAATTTCATTTTACCCCATAATAAAGAATTAATCTCAGATCCCCCCAAAACATTATGAAATTTCACTGCACCCCCAAGGGACTAAAGTGAAATTAAATGTTTCAGCTAAAAGATTAAAATGCCCTTATTGAAAGAAATACAAACGTTTTGGAAATTTCTCATATGTGTCTTGGAAATTCTCCATATATGTCTTGAAAATTTTTCATACGTATCTTGAAAATATAGTTGTGAAATTTTGGATGTTTTAGTTTTGGATTCCATGATTTTTTAGACTTGAAAATATTCACATTGATGTTGAAAATAAGGACAAATGTTTTGAAAAGTTCCCTCATATTCGTCTTGGAAATTTCCCATAAATGTCTTGGAAATTCTTCATATGTGTCTTGGAAATCCAGTACAAAATTCAATAAGGACATTTTGGTCTTTTAGCTGAAACATTTAATTTCACTTTAGTTCCTTGGGGGTGCAGTGAAATTTCAAAATGTTTTGGGGGAATATGAGATTAATTCCTTACTATGAGGGTAAACTGAAATTTTCCCCTTTTAAGCTGGCAAAGAGCAAGTACTTTTGATATTGGAGCATAAGAGTGTTTTACCTTTTTTTTTCCTTTGGTTGTAATTTGTAATTTTAATTTTGATGCTAATGATTAGATTAAGGGTTAATTGCGAATTCAAAATATAAATTCTAAAGTTAAAACAAAACAAAATTTTGCATGATAATTAATTTTTTTATAGGTACATATTTTCTCCTATAGAAAGTAACTATGTCCGACATACTGTTAGTTATTAATAAATCAATAAAATTAAATTCAAATATTTGTAATAAAATTTGGATGAGAGTGTGAGAGACGAGAGAGTGGAGAAGTAGGATAGGGGTTAGGGACAAACACTCACATATTTTCATATCCCAAACTATTCACATCCAATCACAGGACCAGCCACTACATCTACAACTTGATGATTGGATGCAAATTGAAAACAAAATAAATATTAGGGGCCAGAATCCATTTTAATTCCGTTTACAAGACAAAAAATATAATTTCTTTGAGAGACAAATTGATTTAATATATCAAATTGAAGTCCCTCCATCCCTGAATCTTCATGTCCATAAAACAACGAGGGAGGAGACGTACATGTATGATTGATTTTCAAATGGTGAAAGAACACTTGTCAAACTAACTTTTAAAATTATAGAAGCAGCTTTCATTTGTGCCTACTTTTTTTTTTCGTTTTTGTGGGTGAGCTGTTAGGAAAAGAAAATTTTCCACTCAAGCTTTTAGTAGAACATTACAATTATTAGAAACTAAAACAAAATAAATTGAAGTGTTTTGGATAATTATAAGCGATCAGTTATCTTTATCCTCTTGTACATAATTTTGAACAAATGTTTGAGTTGAATTCAGGGAGGGTAAATTAAATAGCATGAAAAAAGGAGCAAAAAAGACTAGAGATTCAACGAAATAAACAATCTCTCTAGTATATCTTAATAAAGATTAAGTTGTTGATCGTATCATGCAATTGAACCCAATCTCTTGAGACATGACTTGCGGGTTAAAATTACAAGAAAAGCAGCCCAAACAATTTTTCAATTAAGGAGACAACTTCAAACAATTTAGACATGAATAGACATATTCTATCACTTCTTTCTGTCATTTTCCCCAATCTGAACTTATATAAATAAAAATTAGAATAAAATATATTGACCTCCTCTCTATATAATAAAAATTACATATACCTCCCATCTATTTTGATAACATATATAATCATCCCTTTAAATTAAAATATATGTGACATAAACCTTCCTTTTAGTTTTAAAATTTAACTTCCATCTACCTAACCGATAATTGAGCATTAAATCACAATGTTGACCCATCATTTTGACTAAAATACCCTTGATTAGCATAAAATAATAATTAATAATTAGTTAAGCACATTTTTACCAACATTTAAAATTAATTTCAATTTATACTTTCATATTTTATATTATTAAATTTCTTAATTATGATCGTATGACAATGTTAATTAATTTTATAATTATAAATTTTATTTTTAATAATTCTATATGTTTAAAATAGTTATTTTTTAAAAATGATTTTTTTATGTAATTTGTAGTTTTTTAAATACATATATTGGTTGGAAATGTTTTGAAATTATATCTATCTTAATTTAAAATATCAATTTTTAAAATGAACTTTTTTTTTTTTTTTTTGATAAGTCAAGGAGTTCTAATCTGTAATAATCTCCGAGTTTACAACATAGAAAGAACAAACAAATGCATCTACACATAAAAGCTGACAAATATTAACCGGTGGAGCTCCAAAAGTCGTGAAATCTACATGCATGTCCTGGGCTTGTCTTGCTAAGCAATCAGCTACCGCATTAGCATATTATTTAATATATATATATATATATATATATATATATATATATTAAAACGTATGTTTTACACGTTATACATCTTAGGTAAATTTCGATATATCATGTTCATAAAAAATTACTATTTTTATCAATTTGTTGATATTTTTTACGTAACATATATTTAATATCTGTTTGAATTAAATAACAGATATTAAATAGATCATTATTAATTATTAAATAAATAATCAAAAGATGAATGAGATATTTAGTAGTAAATTAGTAAAGAAGATTAAATCAAAATTAATTTTGAATTAAAGAAATACATTTATAGAATCTTTCTAAAATATTCTTTAACGGTGTTAAATTTTAGACCAAATTGTATGTTTTCAAAAATAGAGGGAAAGTTTATATAATTAAGGTAAAACAGAAGGGAGGTCAATATATTTTACTCTAAAAATGTTTAATATTCACAAGTTCTAAGAAATAAATACTGAAATAGCATGCCATGAAGAGGTAGGACTCCGGAGTTAAAAAAAAAATGCAAAAACCTAAAGCATTCATTCCTTAAAAAAGATATCAGATAATTACATAAACATGGGGTAAAATATCCTAGAACAATTGAATTCAACAACACTAACAAAAGCATATCCTACAGGAAATTAGATCCTTTGAAATTAGGTTTTCGTAAATTGAATCTGATAAGAATAAGAATGTTTGGAATCAGTAAACCCCATTTACACCATCACTTATTGGGCACTCTCATTTCAGCATCAGAGTATTCAAATTCAAACTTAGAGCCATTGAGTAAGAAGCTGTCATTGAGATTATCAAAATATATCAAGCAACCATGAAATATTTATATATTTATTATTCAGTACAATGACACAGAAGTATCCACTAAGATCTAGAAGCACCCAAAATATATCAAGTTAAACAACACAACCATCGTGTAGCATCATACATATCCATGGTAAAGCGCCACATTATTACTTATTAGAATAAGATATTACTGCGCTCCCAACACTTCAATTTCAAAATCCAAGACAGAGTTTGGCATAATTCCCCACGCAGGAAAACCTTGAGGACCATAACCATAGTCAGGAGAGCACTGCAAAAATTATCATAGAAGTGATCAGGGTTAGGTGAGTTTCAGATGCAAAATATCCAAAGTGAGTCATAATCAAATTCAAAACAAAAGGATGCAAACGGTTCTAATGGCATAATGAGGAACTATCAAGAAGCATATTCCAGCTTGTGACAAGGGTTATTTGTCGTCAGAAGAGGTTGAAATATGCACACCATAAAATATATGAAAGAAGGGCTGCCTAGTACATAAGGCTCCTATTGGGTGGGGCCTAAAGAGGGGTAGGTATACGTAGCATTAACCCTGCAAGCAGAGATGCTGTTCCCAGGTCACATGGCAACATCCTCACTGTTGCTAGGCTCACACTCAACACCATGGAATACACACACACACACACACACACACATAGTGAAGGAAAAACCAGATTTAACAGGAAGCCAGTAACACTCGAGATCTTAACCTGAAACTCGAACCAAATCCCTGCAGGGATTACTGATCTATTTGGAGGAACCCCCTCCCCCTCCCTTTCGTTTTCCTCAAAAAAAGAAGGTGAAAGGGTATTCACTCAAGTTACAAACACTTAAGATGACATAAGGGTTACTTTCAGCTCATTTGAAGAAAACCAACAGCACAGAATACATATATAATATATTACCCGCAGACGAGCAACTTCGCCAACTTGCATCCCAATCACACCTTCATCCCATCCTACACAAATTGAGATAAATGAATTAGTTTATCACATTTCAATAATTCTGCCTTTAAGACAAGGTGTAGTGGAGGATGCAGTTACAAGATCGATACATAAATATGCAAAAACTGCAAAGATAATACGGACATATTATTATTACAATTGTGCGTGTGTGTGTACAAATGAAAATTGTCTTTAGGAATAAGGCAAGAAATGTAGAGGTCAAGTCACCTTTTATAACAGCACCTTGGCCAATCTTAAATGTGAAAGGCTGCTGCCCAGGATCCTTAGTGCTTCACAAGAACAAGAAATATGTCAGTGCAACTTTTATAATGAAGGACTAAAGAAACTAGGGTCCATGTGTTCCCCTGCATTCTTTTCTTTCCCCACAAAAAATTAAATGAAAATCCTCTAAATTGTGCTAAAACCCAAAGTGCCAGTAGCCTAACCTCCAAAATTTCTGAGAAAGGTCACCGTTTTTACCTGCTCAGGGAATTTCATGAAATAAAAATTAGTGCATTAATCAACAGGAAGACTTTCCACTAATTTTGAAGTCAAGGTGATAGTAAAACACAATGAAAAATATTTTGGAAACTCTTATTTATCAACTTCAACAAGGATAATTTTGAAGAAGAAAAAAGAGAGTGCAAGCATTATCATGCTAGTAACAGGTATGTCTCAAGCTGCATCAGAGGCGGGAGTGTATGTAGTAATTTTCCATCATAAGGATTCCATTCATATCTACACATGTAAGGTATGCCAAAGGTCTCTGCTTCCAAACATGACAGAGAACTACAGACCCATTAAATAAACATATGACAAAAATTTCATCAGTGAATCCTGAAACTAGCTATTAGAAAGAACCTGTATTCAAGGACCATGAAATATTGCCAATGAAGGCAAGAAGTATGATACAATTTGATTTAACCATGCGCAATCACCTAATAGTCACACTTTCTAGTTTCAGCATCAACACCCAATTGGATCCCAACAAAAAATCAGATGTTTTCAATTCATAAAAAACATGAACAGTCAAGAATACAAAAACATGGGCTCTACAAGAGTTTCCTGAGACTTAGCATTGTCCATCCAAGCACTAAGTGAACAATCAAACCATGAAAAAAGTGGTTTCTAAAAAAAAGCTGTTATTATCTTGACGTTTTTAGTTTAAAATAAATATGCTGAGGAATGGTAACTATGTATAATCACTAAAAATTCTTGAGAAGTTTAGGGAGGAGACCTTAGAATCATGTCAATATTACACACTAACCCAACAAGTTGTCATACTTAATATGTTCCTGTTTGTCCATTAGAGATTACACAAGGGGTTAGTCTATACCCTCTCACAACAGGCACCCCATCTGCTCCCACTGGATTTTAACCTAGAATTCAAAACTTAAACACTAAGATGTGAGCTTGGGGCAGTACAATTAGTTTATTTAAGCATGATTAATTTGATGGTTTTACTACAAATTGACATATTCATGCAACCATTCAGACATGCATAAAGATTTAGACTCAGAACAATAGAGGAAACTTAAGGATATCAGAATAATCACGAAAAATAACTATTTGGTAAGATTAACAAAGCCTCGTCCATTGCCTTTTCCACTACTTTTTCTCGGCAACCAAACACTAAAAAAATGGGGTAACAAGGATTAACAAGACATAACCGCACATAATTCTTTTCCAACCCTAAGAAATTTAAATCACAACGAAAACCCTTTCTTCACTGAGGTAGAAAAAAATAGAAAAATTTCTAAGCTTAAAAAATTACTATTAAAAATGAAAAAAGGGCAGAGAGGGTTAATAAAAGAAAAGCTAACCATAACCAGTGCAGTGAACAGTGACGTTTTGGCCAGCAGCAGGCTTAGGACCAGATCCAGGCCTCAGGATTTGCTTCTCAATTCCCATCTCTCTTCTTCTTCTTCTTCTTCTTCTTCTTCTTCCCTGCGATTTCGGATTTCTTCTTTCTTTGGGCGGCGATTTTTTTTGGCTTCCCACTTTCACTATCTGCTATCAACAATGATCCTTATGTGGGTGTCTATATATAGGCACAGGCACCCATCAAAATTTGATTTTTCTTAAGGGTGCTATAACTTTCAAACTAGTAACAAATCACACACACACACACGAGAATTTTTTTTTTTTTTTTAATGATATTATCTGTTTTGAACTTTTGACGATAACACAACACGAGTTATGATAGATGTTTCTAGTGATTTTTTTTTTTGTTTAATTAATTGTTTTTTTATACTCCCTCTATTCTTTAAGTGGGGGTTGATTTTGAAATATTAACTTAAATATAGGATGAATTTATAAATTTGGCCAATTTTTTCTCAAATTATTTATTCCTATTAATTATCCATCAACAATAATCAAATAAAAGATGAAAGAATTAATGAATATTATTACGGTGTTTTAAAAAGAAAAGTCATATTAACTAATTTAATTAATATACTTAATTTAATCAAATTGGATAATTTTGTTCTCAATTCAACATTTATACTATCATATATTGATACAAGGTTTATATAACCCTTGATCATTATACATTTATACTATCATAAAAGGGTGTGAACTTAAACCTTAGTTTCAGCTAAAGACCCAACATTTTACCTTTAATTGTCTCAAAATTTCAGGCCAAGTTATATTTAGGTTAGGTTAAAAAGTACTTTTAATGCTTTACATCTGCATCAAGTTTTATTTTAATATTTTACATTTGAAAAGTGTGATTTTAGTCTTTTATTATTAACATCTTCAGTTTTATTTACCAATCCAACAAATTTATATAGGGATTATATACTTTAATGTTGACAAAATATGCTCAAATGTTAATTCTTCAATATAATCATTTTTATATTAAAATTTATGCATCTCTTATCAACATTTAATTAGAGAATAACCCTCTAGATTTGTTGAGTTGTCATTTTCCGTTAAGGGACATTAGCAATGTTAACAAAAAATGATTAATAATGCACTTCTCAATCTCATATTTAGGGCTCGTTTGGATCATAGAAAGTATTTTGATGAAAAGAAATGGAAAGGAAAATTTGAGAGGGTAACATGTTTGGTTAACACTGAAATGAACATGAATTCCTTTAAAAATTTTATGTTTGATAGGATGAAAATGATGATGAAATAGGAAAAAGTCAAAACTAAATGACTTTAACACCCTTCTTTCAAATTCGAATTTATCATCCAAATTTCAATTTGACATCCATCTTCCTCTTCTTCTCCGTCATCCATCTTCAGCTTCACTTCTAAATTTTTCCAGATAAGCATTCGGAATTCCAAAGACAATAATTAAAGAAAGAAGCCAATCCATTTTCCGCTTCTCTTTTTGCGTTACCAAACCATTTTTGAAACCTCAAAATATGGAAGCAGCGGCAAGTCTTAATTTATCTAATAATAGAGGCAACGAACAACAGTGTCGACGTCAACATGTGGAGAAAGTTCGGCACCAAAGTGGACTGGGTAGATCGAAGTTAATAGGGAGCAGTTTCGGCACCAACGTGCTGAATCGCTTATAAAGTACAAGAAGCGTTGAAGAATGAGAAGATGAATAGTGATATGTAGGGTCAAAGTGGTCCTCCCACCAATATAGATGGGAAGGTATTTTCCCATATTAAAAGGAAAATTGCTCCTCCGTCTGAAAAGAATTTGACAGCAATCGACCAACCTAACACATGAAGATGGTGGAAATTGTATAATTTCCACTTCCACTGGTTGGTTTTTTAAATAGAAACTGTATATCATTACTCAATAAAAAGTTACATTAGAGGGCTATTCTAAGAGCAAGCCATCTATCCTTCATCAACCCCCACCTCATCAATCAAAGAAGAAGGTTGATCAAAGATACAAAAGTTCATGTCTAACCTGTGGGACAACTTTGCTAACCGATCTGTTAGGGGAATATGCTCCCGTCTAGAATGTACAATACTAACTTGCCAATCCCTATGAATAAGTAGTATAACATCATCTACTACATCCTTAAAGGGATAATTGTCTTCACAACCTCTCAATGTGAGGTTAATAGCTTCTATACAATTAGAGAATAAATGAACATTTTTAAAACCTCCTATCCAACACATATGAAGACCATATAGTATTCCAAGCATCTCAGCAATCACCGGTGGCACGTTGGTGAGCTTGCAACTGAAACCTCTGATCATGATCCATTATGAGTCTGGACAACACCTCCGCATTCACTCTTCCCATCTTCCAAACCTAATCCATCTACTAGAAGTTGGATACCATTCATCCCCAAACAAGAGGGCACGCTAAGGTGGGGCATGCCTTTCTTATTTGAGACGAATTTCTGTAAGTCTTGGTCTGAGCAGGCCCCGAAAAGGCTTATATTCGGGTTATATTTACTCTCATACTGCGCTTCTCCAAATAGCTTATTGCATCGATTAACCCAGATATCCCAACACATGTATCCAAACAGAGATGCCAACGGAATTTTCTCTGTAAACTGTAGACCCTCCTCATGTGTAAGGTTCTATTTAACCCACTTAGCTCCCTGTAGAGAGAAGAAGCTCCTTAAATGGTTAGGGCTTATAACAGAAGCTCCTCACTGGATGATTTTTGTGCAATCAAATGGGTCCTTATATGCATTTATCCAAGCACAAATAATCATATCTTTTATACACTCACGCATAGGATAATAGGACATGGTTGGGAAAAAGATTGCATTTAATTTAGTTATATATATAAAAATATAAAAGTGGAGCATCAAGTGGCTGTAGTTTAGTGGTAAGAATTCCACGTTGTGGCCGTGGAGACCTGGGCTCGAATCCCAGCAGCCACACATATCTATTTTTGGTTTTTTTTGCTTTGATGATGAAAGTTGGAGCTCAACGACGACGTTTATCGTCTGGTCAGCCGTCATTTGCTATAAGCCTATATATAAGCTTCGTAGTACGTACGAGTCAATACGCACCTGTTACAATATCACCGTTCCAGTCTCTTCCAGATTCAGAAGATCTGAAATAAACCTCAAGCCTCAAGGTGACTATTTTCACCGACCCTTAATTTGTTTATCGCTTTCATTTTTATTTTTTTTTCATTCCCTTCTTTGGGTAGTCTGTTTCCATTCTCAATTTTTTACATTGATGCTAAAAGGGAAAAGTTTTTTTTTTTTTTTTTGCTCCCCCCAGATTTCGGTTCTCATTGGACGTTGTTTCATCTTCATTCCTTTTAAAATTTTGTAATTTTCATGTTCAGTTTCGACGCATTTTTTATGATATATTCTCTATAAAATTGAGGTCGGATTAGTGTTATGCAACGGGTTCATACCAAAAACTATATAATTTTGGGTCTGTTCAGTTTCAGATTTTTACTTATTTGGAGTTTATTTACTGTTCCCTGAGAGAATTTCTTTTTTATTTAAGGTTTTCGCTGAAGTATTGTTGGTTGCTCTTTGATACGGATCCTCATTGTTATTTTGTCAAGGAGAAGTAGGAAATTTTCATATGATCTGAATATTTTTACGTTGAGAATCGAAGCGATTTGACTTCGGTATTGAAATTTTTTTCTGGATTCTGGATTTTTTATTTTTATGGACTTGAAGGATTATTTATAATTTAAGGGTGATCGTGTATGTTTTGAATTGAAGTATTCAAATGTTTTGGGAGCTCATTGGGATGTTTGGTACCTTTTAATTGAACTAATTATTTGTTTACATTTTGTGCATTCCAGGAAATTAGAGATGATTGACGATCAAGGCTTGGGCTTTATTGCCAATTTTCTTGGCATTTTCATTTTTGCTTTGGTTGTATTGTACCATTTGGTCACAGCCGACCCAAAATATGAAGGCAGCTAGGTATTTTCATTTTTGTGATGCACCAAAGTTTGAGGTTTGATTTGGTTTTGTTGACGGATCTGTTAGATCAGTATGTATAACTCAATCATATGATGGGATTTTAGAGCCATATGCTATTTATGGCAGTAACTTTTTTCTTTCTTTCAATCTATTAATCCATTTTGAGGACTCTTTTTTTATCACTTACAGTTTTAGTTAAGAATGTGAGTGTTTAGATCTATAAAGCATGGACTCTTTTAAAAAGAGCCTTGTTTCTGTTGTTGGACTGCTGTATTAGACACAATATGATACCACGTGACAATTTGAATCCCATAGCTATCCATGAAATCTTGTCACATTATCGTGCCTGCTTTAGTGTGGTGTCATGTGCTTTATCCATATACCCATGCTTTCTAGCTCCCAGGTTTAGATTAACTAGGAATGTGAAGTAATCATTCCCCTGCCTAATATGCTTATATATAATACTTATATCAGCTTAGAATGTGAAATATTAGATTTCCTGTGCATAACATGCCGGATGCTATGGGTTTGTGGTTAGTGATGTGTTTTAATTCTAGCATTATATGCTTCTTGTTAGAAATAAACTTAAGATCAGCTCTTCAGTCTGACTGGACTTTAATATGTCATGTTCAATGAATTACCCAAGCTGTGACCATGAGCTAAGTATGAGCATGGCTTGTAGCAACTGGGAGTTGGGGTTAGTTAAAATATCTAGAGAGCTTGGTTCTTAGAATTGGCTAGAGCACTTTAGAAAGTCACCCTTGATAGCATGTTTCACTTCACTCTATGTTACTAGCTTCTGATTTTTCCATGTATAAATCTGTCAGCATGTCCACTTTGGAATAGGACGTAAACATAGAACAAGCAGTAAATATATGAAATGTCCATAACCAAGTACTGGTGGAGCTATTGAAGTAAAGTATGGCCCAAGCTAAATTTGAGAGGGATTGTTTACTCTCCTGCACATACTCCCCAGTTGCAACTGTAGAGCATACCATATAAGCACTTTGCAGAATAGGAGGGAGGTACCAAATTAACCTCAAGTACTTCTGTGGTATGTGGGGGAAACGGATGAAAGTATGTGGGAATTGGGGGGATATTAGGAGTTGTAATTGGTGGAGGCAACCTGTACTCAAGTCACTCAGATACTAGCAGGAAAGGGGGAGCGTTTGGGGTTGGGAATTTGCCAGAGACAGGCAATGATGGTGCTGAAAATTTCCTATGTGCTTGGGCCTTGGCTAGGCTATGAAGGGAAGTGAAACAACCAAATAGACAGGTGTCATTTGAGTATGAAATCGAAGACTTGCAGATATAGCACTCAAGGATTTAAGTTAAAGGGGTAGTCATAGGATTGGTTGCAGGGTGAGTCTAGGAACTTTGGTTTTTTCATAGGGCAAAGTGAGAGAGAATGGCTATATGGTTTGGGAATAGCTAGTAATTTGCCTAAAGATTATTCTCAGTCAATAAGATGGTCTAATGCACTCCCATGTAATCCTTTTATTGTCACTTGCAAATCATAAGATTCAACAATGTACTCAAGGTATGGGGAGTTGAATGCAAACCATGTTCTTGATTATATTTTACATGAAAGAAAATCGGATTTTGAACAGGAGTTTGAAATTTGATGAAGTTAATTTTTTTTGCAAAGAAAATCGGATTTTGAACAGGAGTTTGAAATTTGATGAAGTTAATTTTTTTGGCTATGATCGGTGTTAGCGCGTCTATAAATCATTGTAATTAAACCCGGCCCGGCCAACCCGGGGGCAGAACGGCCGGTCAAAACCCGGGAAAACCGTTCTGACCCGGTCAAAACCCGGTCGACCCGGCGGGTTAGGAGGGTCGACCCGGTCCTTTTTTTTTTTTTTTTTTTTTCCTTTTTTTTTTTAAAAAAAATGATATTTTTTTTTGTTTAATATTTTTATAATGATGAAAGGTTGAAGGTGAAAATATTTTGTTACCATATATCTATTTTGATATGATAAATAGTTAATACTAGGTACTAATTGGTTGCTAACCATTTTGTGTCATTGGATAGTAGTATAATATGATATGATGATGTCATTTTGTCAAAGAATTTTGTAAACAATGTTGATACTTGGATTATTTTTTGGTTAATGATTCAAAATGGTAAGTGAAGTTATTGTTTGGATTTTTGGAAATTATTGTTAGTTGGATAATTTTTTGGTTAATTTTTTATTCTTCATCGGGCTGACTCACGGGTTAGTTACGTACTGACCCTCTGACCCTCTGCCTCGACCGGGCTAGTTGCCGGTCCGGGTTTAATTACCTTGCTATAAATCACACTTGTGCACTTGTACTCAAATGTGAAAAATTACATTTTGAATGTGATTTCAAGCAATCCTTAATTGTCTATAGCTTTCACAGTAATGGTGGAAGCTCTTAGATTTCCTATAATCAACGAGCTTTAAATGAGAAGTTGCAATGTGTTGAAACCGGGGAATGTTCAAATTGACAGAAAAACTGGTCCGTGCAGTAACAGAAGCTTGGTCACCAATGAAGTTGCCTAGTTGAAATGTAGAGAAACTACTGACACTAAATTTTTATTTTGGACCTTTAACCGTTGAGATACTATTATTATCTTGAAGTCATATAGTATTCCCTCTATCTAAGCCGTCTTTATCTGCTGTTCTATCCCGAACAGAAGGGCGGCATGCTTAGGAACAGAATATGAGAAGAAAATTTTCATCACTTGCTTTAAGTCCTCCTTCTTGACTAACCTGGATTTTTTTTTTTTTTTTTTGTTGGGAGTGAAAGTAAAAACAGCACAACAGATTTCTTAACATCAATTGAAGTACAACATCATCAACAACAATAACAACAATCCTAGTAGAATCCTTATCCCACTACAGGGTCGGTCACATAGCTCGCACAACTGTTCTATTAACAATGACAATGCAAAAACTACATTATTCTATGCTAGGCGTATTTAAAAAATATATTGTACAGAGCTGCATTATTCGGTCTCTTGTTTTTGCCCTTCAATGATACGAGTACATACAAGAACAAATTTCTGAAGAGAAATACAGCCAATATTATGGGTAAAAAAGTAAGAAGTCAACTCCAAAACATTGTATCTTTGACTGCGAATCTGCCAATTTGCTCCATGTTGGTTTTCTTGTAATCCAATGTCCATTTCTCAAATGTACACTCAGTAAAGTCATAGTAACCCCCGTGAATAGAGAGTTCCCCATTCGCCACCTTTGTTTCTATCCATGGGTATGTGAGCAGGTTTGACAAGGAATTGTTAACTGATTCCTGTAAAACAAACATTAGTTGGATTATATCCAATGGTAGGTGGAAGAAAATTATCCTAATGGAGGATATCCAATTGAATCCCAATTTGACACCAAATAAGCAGAGACCCATTGTTTGTCAAGGATTGCAGACGACATTTTATGTGTAAAATGAATAGTGATTTGAATTCCTACAATAAACTCAGGCTCATGACTATTGTAAAGCAATGTTGGATGCGGATTCGCTAAATTGTACTTCTATGCTTCAGCATATTTCGGAGCATTGATTATGGTATCCATGAGAGCTCTAAATATTTTCATTTCTCAGGCCTAAGTTAACTTCATTGGAAACTCTGAAAACCCTAATACGGCATTCCATATTCTCTCTTAAAAGTTCAAAATTTACCTGGCTAGAAGATGATTAGCAGAAGCAGAGAAATGTCACATATTAACCCAAACTACATTAGATAGAATTATATTGATTTCAAGGTTATTTTTCTTCACATCAAAGAGGGTGTCCCACTCACCTTGAGGCACTATCATGATTTAACTAGCATTCTAACCCCAGATAAGGACAACTCATTGTATCATTATTTACTTAACATTATGAAGTTTTAGCAAACAAATGGAGTTACAAGGTAAGTGATATTATTACCTTCTCACAGTGCCTGCACTTCTGGTCAAAGTTGAGACTGGAAGCAGCAGCCTCAGTTTTTATTTTCGCATTCTTCCCAAATACCACCCAGCTTTTGATAAAGCTAATCAGGAATAAAAAATATAACCAAGTGAGACATGTATAATACAACATTACCAATGAAAGGGAAATGACAAGCTTTCATCTAGAATAATGTAAGTCAACCTTGAATTTACATCATCCCCATCCTGCATACTCATTAGGGCATTAATTCCTCCACAGCAGCTGTGCCCGATTACTAATATATTCTCAACCTGCAATGACAGTGGTTTTAATTCTTCCTCAAATGGAAGTATACAAAGTTAAATTTGATATCTACTAATGACATAGAAGCGAAATCATCTTTAACTCTGATACTGATTTTTCTGGCCTGTGATGGTGAATTGAAGTCTTAATAATAATTAATAATTATTACTCCCTCCGTCCCTGTATATAAGAGTTCAACTAGCAAAATCATGCAGATTAAGAAAATAATTAAAAATAATAAATATATCTGAAATAATTTTGTTTTCTCAAGTTTGCCCTTATTTATAGTGGGTATATAAGAGAGAGAAATGTAATAATAATGATATAAATGATTATAGAAGATAATGTGACTATAGAAAATAATGATAGATAAAGTGGGAAAAAAGTCATTAGATGTTTTGACAAATCTAGCAAAACTCTTATAAAAAGGGGACAAACCCATTCAAATTTATAGGGACAAAGGGAGTATTTGACCTAATCGTATTTCAAACAACAGCTGAGTTACACTAATAAAGGAAGTTAGAATTTGTCAAAGCAAACAAGCACATAGGTGAATAGTTAACATGCCAAAAAGATTGTAATTCATTAATAGTAGTATTAAGAAAAAACCCAAATCAAGATAACAAATCCTGTGCTATACTTTAAAAGAAAAAATGTGCTTACTTTTAGGGAATTCACAGCAAATTCTAATGCAGCATTTGTCTCAGTGGGTCCACTCTGTATCATGGAAAAATAAAATTTGAAAGGTTAAAGTAAGCAAAGTAGCCCTCTCTACATCTTATTGGTCAAGATAAATCACTTTCAAAGGTAAACGTACCTCAAATGGAGGTACCAAATTAGCCACGTTACGGATCGTGAATGCTTCTCCTGGTTGAAATCCCAGAATATTAGAGGGACAAACCCTAGAATCTGCACAAGCAATAACCATAAACTGTTGTACAAATTGTTAGACAAGGTTCAAGAAAACCATGTGTATCAAATCAGTTACTACACAAATTGAAAGAAAAGACCAAGAGGAATCAAAAATCAAACCACTAATTATTAAACAGATAAAACCTTAGCCCAAAATAGGAGGGGAAAGAGAAAGTGTTCAATTACCTTAGGTGCCTGACCCTGGGCCAGATTTTGGAACTGTTCATTGTCTTTCCTGTCAGTAAACAAACCACATTTACAAAGTTTCTTCTCTTTTTGGGTATCAGAAGGAAATAATTGAACCAGGGTTTTCTGAAGCTTACAAGTAGCTCTTCTTAAAACTTAAAAACCTGTCCTTGATATTATGGAATATATCAGACCCATCTTCAGCCAGAGTCACAGTCCCTAGCTTCTTGTTTTCAAGTTGTTGAGTAAATCCTGAAGGACCCATAGAAGCCCTTAAAGATAAACTTTGAGTGCTCCTGCAAACATCAGAGCAAGATATACCGCTGAGCTTCATTTCAACAGTTATACTGCGAAGTTCTGAGAGTAAGTAAACAAAATTGCAGTTACAGAAACAAGAGAAGATTGCCTTAGTTAAACATAATGAAATCTGTCTCAGTTTTAAGTCCCAAGAACACAATTCCGCATTGACTCAGCATAGTATTTTTGTGTACCACTGGTACTTAAGAGTTAGAAATGAAAGAAATAAATAATTGAGCCATCTGATAGTTATTTCCCTCCCAAATGTTAACAGCTTCAGATTAACTATTCCACTTTTCTACCATAAAAAAAATCTACAAGACTTGCCGTGTAAGCGAAACTAACCTTAAATCAGACACCAATCCCAAACGGAGTTTCTCCGCCACTTTCCCAGATTTCAGTTTCCAACCAAAGATCTACCAAAGAAAATACCGCATTATCATCTCACCCACAAGAATAATCCATCACGAAATGTGGGGTGTCAAGAAAAATCGAAAAAGGCCATACCTTTGATGAATTCGACAGAAACCCATGAAGCTCAGAGCAAGAATTAGACGAAGGAGCAAAGGGATCTCGTGAAACCGAGACTGGGGCAGGAAAAGCCATTTGGGAAGCTGAAAACAATGATGAAATGGGTTATCAGCAAGGAATACAGATAGGGTAATGAAAGAAGCAGCCATGGATGATGAATGAGAGGGTATTTATTAAAGAAGGTGGATAAAGTTGGTTGGTCAAGCAAAAAGATGGATCTGATGCCTCCAAGAAAGGCGGAGAAACCAAAGTAGAAGCACGAGAGCAAAAGCGACGGAAATGATAAGAATTTACGAATTGTTAATTGGGATTTCCCATTTTGACAGTGTAGTCACTGCCAAATTCTCCCGACCAGGGATAGTTTCACGCTGACAAATACAAGAGCCTCCAGAAACTTCGTAGTCCGTACTCATATCTTTCACTAAAATAGAAAGTGCGAATAAATGAACTCTTATCTTTGATAAAAAGGGGAAAACCTACTTTTCTTTAAAGAAAAATTCCAAATAAATACCTCTTAAATATCAAAAGGATAAAAAGGTACCTCCAATATACAAAATAACATAAAAAGGATCGTTCACAATTTGGAATAAACAATTTTAAGGCAAAAAGACTAAAATGCCCCTGTCTCCATTAACCACTCAAGTATAGCCATTAACCACTCCCGTATAGCGATTAACCACTCTAGTATAGCCATTAACTACTTCGTTGATTCATTAGTTATGCTTGTTTTTGGGAAAGTTGTTAACTACTTTAGTATAGCAATTAACCACTTCAGTATAGCGATTAACCACTCCAGTATAGCAATTAACTACTTCACTGATTCATTAGTTGGGCTCAAATACTCTTATATTTGTGAAAGTCGTTAACCACTCTAGTATAGCAATTAACCACTTTAGTATAGCCATTAATCACTCTAGTATAGTTATTAACTACTTTACTTTGAAAGTGAATGGAGACAGGGGTATTTTGGTCATTTTACCTTAAAATTGTTTATTCCAAATTGGTAACGATCCCTTTTATGTCATTTTGTATATTGGAGGTACATTTTTGTCTTTTTGATATTCGAGAGGTATTTATTTGGAATTTGCCCTTTCTTTAATTTCTTAATCTTATAGGAGTACCTTTGTGTTGTTATATTTTAATTAAATTATTAACTAAGCTCTTGTAAACTTGCTTTGTTAACAATTTTTTTTTATGTATCTATTGTTATCCAGCGCTATTAAGAATCGATTTGATTTGAGGGAATGTAGGCATATAATGGGGGAATCTCACAATCTAGAAGTATTTATTGTAACTGCATACTCGAGACCTTTATTAATATTTTAGTCTTAATTTGGGTGAGATGGAAAAAAAATACTTTTAGAGGATGAACCATGTTAAAAAAGAAAATTGTATCCAAACATCTATCTATCGAAAGAGAAAAAGCCTTTATTATAACAAAACCAAGGTTATATGATCCTAAACCATGGTTTTGAAGAAGGAGGATTTTTATGTTTTAATAGAAACACTAGGCAGAAAGATATCATCATCACACGTTTCATAGTGATAATCATAAATCAGAAATGATATTACCCTCTCTTATTCCTCAACACATTGACTTATGTCATTTTGAGTAATTTACACATGAAAAGTTATTATCATAATACTAAACATTCGCATTCTATCAAAATAATAATTCTTTTTTGTAAATTCTTTTTTAAATTCTTTTTTGTAAACATTATCATAATAATTCTTTTATCGTCTTAAAATTCTATTTTACTTAAAAAAATTTTGTAAATAGGTGGGCCTTGCACATGTGCTAACAATGCAAACAAAGGAAGATTAAACCAATTAATTGAGATTAAAAACATGCATGTGCTAAATTAAAAATCAAAGAAAAATATATGCATCAATAAAGGGTTTTCTCGTAGAAAATAAATGTATGCTTATGATTTAAAAATATTTTGTGAATTTGTTTTTTAATTTACCTCACTGACCTCATGTACAACAAATTTTTACAAACCAAGAACTATGAGATCACCCATTTCGTTCTAAGATGACGGCTGGAATGTACAATTTGAGCTTATTTTCATACCTTTTAGAAAGCCCAACTCTTTTTTTAAGCTTCAAAATCAAAACCCGGCCATCATTGGGCAAGGGCCTAAAACTCACATCTTGTAGGAAATATTTCACATCTTGTAGGAAATAACCTCCATCCATAAAAGTTGCACCCGAAATGGTAGATCTGATCCAGATTATTCCTTCAAATATGAATGTGAGGAAAGGGAAATCTAAGCAAAGACTGACTCATTCACCATACTCCGGTTGACTCATTAGTCTGCCCAATAGAGATTAATTTAGTGTTTGTGTGAAGGGGTTAAAATTCTCTTAATGCTCTGACAAAAAAAATATTACAATGGAAAATTTGTGAGAGAGATGTTATATAAAAAAGAATGAGCTGGTGTTACCCCATGCGTTGCACGGGAAGCATTGAATTTAGGGAATATAGACTTTAAAAAACATGTTATCTAACTCAAAATAAATCAATGTAAGTCACAAACTCACAATTAAATATGAATGTAATTACTTAACTAATTAACAAATAGTTTTTGAGATAAAAAAGGAATAAGAGCAACATGTGTTAAATAATGACAATTTGGTAAAGGAAAAATTACTTTCTATCAGTGAAATTAAAAAAAAAACTAAAACCTTATAGGTAAGAGAATCTCACAAAATAAAATATAATTCATAAAAAATCCTTGAAATGAAGGCTTACATTAATTTGCAATGATTATAACATGTCATTATTTCTTTCTAAGATGAAATACATGGTTACTCTTACATTTATTAGAAAAGTTGAAGTCTCATTTTGATTTGCCTCATTTACAGTATAACTCTTTTTTTATCAAAGCGAATCTTGATTAAAGTTTCTCCATGATTAGGTTTAACATAAAAAATAACAATCAAGTCAACCATTATTAGAAATCACTTCTCACCAAACTTAAATGAATGCCCCATAAACAATGCATTTAGAAGTGTGCATTTTAACATAAAAACTTCAATACAAACAATGCAAACCTTCTCAAGAACAAAACAATTTGCTTAATAAGCTGATAACTTGAGTTGGACTCCGAAAAATTTGGTCACCATAAATTATGACAAATTCATGTTATCAGCTTCTATGAATCGCTTCCCTAAATTCTTTTATTAAAATTTATTTTAATTGTTGCAGAGTTAGACATCTGACCTTATATTTCTAAGAATCACTTCCCTAAAAAGAAGACCAGCCTATGAATTAGACGTCAGAATCTTAAACACATTCCATTTTATTGAGCTTGTGCTACACTTACGTTGCATGGGAGCATTGACTTTACGGCCATTAAAAAACATGTTATTTATTCTAAATAAAACAATATAAGCCACAATTAAGTATGCAAGCAATTAATTAATTAATTTATCGAGCTCATTTTTATAAATTGAAGATTCACCAATTTAAAATTGCAATTGAAGACCACTCATAAATGGATTTTTAAGACATTGCACATGATTTTTATGAAATTAAGTTATAGAAACAATTTTTCTTACAAACTACCCACTTTTTCTCATATTTAGCCAAGCTTTGTGTTTCAACCAAGCTTATTAAATTCGGACCGGACCGGCCGGTCCGGCTCGGAACTCGCCGACTCGGGCATCAGGCCGGTCCGGTTGAGCCCCTAACTCGGTAGCAGAGACTCGGTCGTGACTCGTTTGATTCGGGGTAACTCGGCACTAACTCGGTTGACTCGCCGAGTTGGGCAAGCCACTCGGGTTGGCTTGCCTGAACAACGATGAAGAGAAAACGACCGGACAAGTGAAGAGGAGAAGAAGAAGACAAGAAAAACGTGGGAGGCAACTGATGAAATGAACAAGACCAAAGATGTAGAAGATGTGCGAGACTAAACAAGAAAACAGAAACAAACCAAGAACTTTAAAGGAGAGACCTGGGAACTATTTCTCTACTCGTAGGAAAAGTCGATGGAGAGTGTGAAGGTTGCTAAAGAGGAAGGCTACTGCTGAACAAGACCAGAGATATAGAAGATGTGCGAGACTAAACAAGAAAACAGAAACAAACCAAGAACTTTAAAGGAGAGACCTGGGAACGATTTCTCTACTCGTAGGAAAAGTCGATGGAGAGTGTGAAGGTTGCTAAAGAGGAAGGCTACTGCAACTCTTGAATATCAGATCTAAAATGAGTTATGAAGAGTGTACTCAGTGAAATAAAGAGAGAGAACGTTTGAGTGATGGGAGAATAAAAGATGAAGATAAGAGGCTTCTTTGAAACAAAACATCTCGAAGTCTGTCTCGAAGTCCGTGAGAAAAGCAGGACTCCATATATCCAATGGACAAAAGCATGAAAAGAACAAGCTTCCACAACACGCAGTCGCATTCACCACACAAGTGCACATCACTATACGGTGGGAAACTTATTTTGTTTTAAACAAAATTTATATTTATATTTAACTTTGTTGTGAATTGACATTCCTAGAGTGGTTTTTTTCAATGTTATAGCCTAGTTTATTAGTAAAATAAATTTATTTTAGAAAAAAAATGATAAATATAAAAAATTTAAATGATTTATTTTGTAACATTAATTTCTCTAAAAAAACTAACTTGATCTTATAATTAAGATCGGAGGGAGTAGTTCAATACCTAGAAAATAGGGATATGTATTAAACAATTATTTTTTATAATTAAAATATAAATATTGTGATCCATTATAATCAAATTATATTATTTAAATTACTACCGGTCTAGCTTCCGAGTCGATTCATGACTGACCCACTAACCCTTAACCCACTACCTCGCCCGGTCTAGACTCCAGTCCGAGTTTAATTACCTTTTCAACTTCTTTGTCTTCGGGCCTGTTTGGGTTTACACCCAAACCTAGGTTTTGTTACCAAACCTAGGTTTGGAATGGTAGCCAAACACTTTTTTCTGATAAACCTAGGTTTGGACTCAAAACCTAGGTTTTAAGACCTAGGTTTTGAGTCAAAACCTAGGTTTTAAAAAAGGTAACCCAAACACTTGAAAAAATATGAAAAGCTATTTTGGATTGGAAACCTAGGTTTTGGCCACCCAAACCTAGGTTTTGAATAAGCTACAATTTTCTCCTTCTGCACAAATTACAAGGTAAAAAAAAAAGCCATCATTACACATGTCATATTGAAATACCTTAAATGCCCTTATTCTCTCTCTTTCCCAACACATTAAACTTATGTCCTTTTTAGTAATTTACACAGAAAAAGCTATTCTCACAACAACTATCCAAACACTCTCATTTTTACAAAAGCTACTTTTTCTAAACATCAGCTTTTTTCCCAGAAGCTATTCTCTAAAAGCTAATCCAAACAGGCAACTACTTTTTTCAGCTTTTACGCGAATTACGAGACAAAAAACACCATCATTACACATGTCATATTGAAATACCTAAAATGCCCTTATTCTCTCTCTTTCCCAACACATTAAACTTATATCATTTTTAGTAATTTACACATAAAAAAAGCTATTCTCACAACAACCATCCAAACACTCTCATTTATCAAAAGCTATTTTTTCAGCTTTTTCAAAATCAGCTTTTTTTTCAGAAGCTATTCTCCAGAACCTAGGTTTTGGTTATCCAAACAGGCCCTTCATCTTCGAACGTTAAATTTTAAGCGACAGCTTTCAAACACATCATTACTGTATTCATGTTTGTCTTTTTTGTCCTTTGTGGCCTTGTTTGCATGAACCTTACCCAATTTGAGGTGTTTAATGCACCTTATCTTATTTTTTTTTTGGTACAGGGTGAAAAATATTTATATACTTTTGTCAAAAATGTATCTAATACCATAAGTTTTTTTTAGTTTATCATTAGTTTTTATTTAATGGGGCCACATTAAATATTTTTGAAAGATTATTTTACTATTTTAATTTAAAAAATTGCCACCCCCAATCTGTCGAACCCTCATCATTCTCTTTCACGCCTCTTTCATGGGTTGAAGACTTGACGAAGGCTTTGTTTTCAATTAAGAAACTTTTTTTTTTTTTTGCTTTAAATGCCATAGATGTTTTCTGGATTTCTGGTTGATGAAACTAATATTTAAATGGCATGAAAATGGCGTGAAAAGGAACAGGTGAAACCATGAAAAGCGCAGGTGAAAGAAATAGTATTTGGGCAAGTTCTTCGATCTCGCTGATGGGGTTTTCATATGGTGCAATTTGAATCACTCCCTCACCAACTGTACTTCCTTTTGGCACTTCTTCAATACCTTTGATGAGAACTGTACGGAAGCGAAGAAGATATGGAAGTCACCGAGACGCCACTTTCAACCCCGTTACTGTGTTGGGGGTACTCGAAGGCAGTCCAAAGCTAACCTTCGACATCAACCAGCCTATCTAGCTAGGAAAGAGTTTTCCACTTTAGCAGAGAATCAATTCAGAAGTTGGAGCTCGTAGCCAACAATGGCGACCGTAACGATTTCACGAATTTCACTTAAGTAATAGGGGAGTGAGTTCTTGGGGTTGAAGACATGAGACCCCGAGAGAGAGAGAGAGAGAGAGAGAGAGGTGAGGCATTGACCGGAGGGGATGTGAATTTTTTTAATTAAAATAGTGAAATAATCATTTAAAAATATTTAGTGTGAACCTCACTAAATAAAAACTAACGGCAGTTTGCATCATTTAAGGGCACTAGCATTTTTACCCCATTTAAAGAAGTTGATTGGCATTTTTACAGCAAGAAAAAATTTACGGTGTTAGGCGCATTTTTGATAAAAGTATATGGGTATATTTGACCTTTTCTCCTTATCCTTTTTTTTATCAATCTACCAATATCCGACGCTATTAGTGACCGATTAATCCAATTCGTGGGAATGTAGGCCCACAATGAGAGAACCTTGCTATCTCTAAATAATTATCGGCGCCGTATACTCAGAACTTAAATTCGAAACCACTAATTAAGTTATAAGATTAGAACAACCCATAACCAGTTGGTCTAAATTCTTATTTGTAGTTATATCTTACACAAATTTTTGTCCTATTTACATTTTAATAAAGTTTTATTTTGACAAACATGTTTGAGATAATGATAGAAAAACAACCTGTAAATTACATAATCTTAAATTAAGTTTGTTGACTTTGACATACATTAAGATTTTACAATTTTCAGTTATTTCTGTCATTTTCCTATGTTATACTTAGGAAAAATTAATTACATGCTTATAGAACGAATTTAATTAAAATGAGGTCTCACGAAATCCTCTAATCAAACAGAGGTCACTAGGAATATTAATTACATTAAGTGTTCTACTCATTCACAGACTGTTTAAATTAAGTTTGGTGACAATTTTTTTTGCTCCTATAATAAATTCCCTAGATACTTCTATAATGAAAGAAATATACAGAACTACTGTAATCAATCAAAAATATTGCAAAGGCTCTATATCTCTATTTCGGAATTTAGGTTAACTTTTAATAAGTCACTCCTTTTTTTTCCAGTAAATTCGACAATTTATTTGTCACTCTTTTTTTTTTTTTTTGGAGACACTCAGTGTGTTTGGCTACACTTATTTGCAAGAAATAAGTCCTTATTTTGCAGCAAAAGAACTTATTTTGAAAAAGTCCTTTTGAAGATGTTTGGCTGGGCTTTTAGAAAATAAGGACTTATGACTTATAAGTCAAAATAAGTATAAGTTCTTTTTTTCAACTTATGACTTATAAGTCACTTACGGAGGTGGACCCCATAATTCTAACTTATTTTATACATCCAATCACAACTAACCCAAACATAAATCACTTTTTCAAAAGTCCATCCAAACATACATCTCATTACACAATATGACTTATGATTTATAAATCACTTATAAGTCATATTTTTAACAGTCTATCCAAACATAAATCTCATTACATAATCTGACTTATTTTTAGTTTAACTTATATATAAATTACTTTTTCAAAAGTCCATCCAAACACACAATCACACAATTGATAACTTATTTTCTTGTAAAGAGTCACGTCTTTTTTGCCACGCGGTGAGAACTTTTTTTCCTGTAAAGAGTCACTTTTTTTTTTTGTGCCAGCTGGTGATAATTTACTACTTTTTCATCTCCTGAAATTACAAGAAAAAAATGACATAAGGAGTGACTTAATTTACCTCTATTTATTTGTTTATTGGTTATTGGGGTAATTAATTATAGGTCCTGTGTAAGGGATTTAATTAAAATGAGGTCCTATAAAATCACCTAATTAATCTGAGGTCCCTACTAAAAAGTTGTTATGGCAGGCCGAAAAGTTGTTATTGTAGGCCGAAAAGTTGTTATTGACCTTCACTAACAACTTTTAGGCCTACAATAACAACTTTTCGGCCTCTAATAACAACTTTTTGGCCTGCCATAACAACTTGTGGCCTGAAAATCACTCTTGTTCTGTAACAACTTATGACCTTACGATAACAATTTTTTGACCAGTAATAACAACTTCGTGGGACCTCATATTAGTTAGATGATTTCGTAGGATCTCATCTTAATTAAATCCCTTACACGGGACCTTTAATTAATTAGCCCTTTTTATTTTCCTCATTCATCTTCGGTTTTTTCCCCCGCACAAACCTCGCGCGCTTGTCTTCTTCCATCACAAAATCTCAAGCTTACTGGGGAAGTTAAAAAGCAAAAACCCAAAAAAAAAAAAAAAAAAAAAAAAAGAGCGGGAGAAGAAATCTGACCCTTGTCCACTATCTTGTGTAATGTTGATTGGTGACGGTTTGACACCAAAAAACACCCTTTAAATCCAACTCTTCATTTCCCAATTCTACAAAATGTCCTTCTGATTCAACCCAATTTCCAAGTTATACATTCCCCAAATCCAAAAGTCACTCCCTTTTTTTTCCCTGTGAATTCGATCGTGTTTCTCTCTCTCACTCACTCCATGACTCGCCTCAGAAGATCCTCCTCCTCCTCCTCTTCTTCTACTGCTGCTACTGAGAAATTCAACGTTTTCGAGTTCAACGATGAGGACGCGCGTGTCGAAATGGCGTCCGAGCGGTTTCTGGGCAAGTTCGTTAACCCTAACAACAGTCGCGACTCCCCTCTTTCTAAGTATTCCTTCCTTCAAGTTTGTAAGTAGTACTCTCTTTACTCATTCTTAATTTATTCTACTTTTTTTTTCATTTTTTTTTGCTGGAAAATGGCTTGATCACTTGTTTGTCTTTGATCATGGGGAGGGAGGACTATTTTGAAAGCTGAAAGATACTTGAGCTTAATATTGCTATATGGCTCTCCATTTACTTGAAAATGTGGTTTGCAAATGTGTCATGGTGGAAGTGCAGAAGTGGGGTGACATTGAATGAGAATGAATGAATACAGTGCTGATTCTTGATCGGCTGATAATGTAGTCTACTTTAATTTGTTTGTTACAATGTGTTTCAGCGGCCGAAGTGGAATTATTCTTATGATTGATGACATGCGTTACAGTTCTGTGATTAATTAAGGACATAATAGTATAGAAAGGATGGAGAGAAATAGGAAGATGACAGAAAGAAGAGAAACAGAGGGCTTTAGAGAAGAAGAAACAGAGAGAACATGTCAGAGAAAGAGAGGAAGGAATCTGCATCATTTAGTCATCAATCATAATCTGATTTACAAATGCTAGGACCCTTATATTTATAGGCTCCTAATCCTAGTTAGTCCCATAGTATCTAACGGCTTGTAGGCAACTAACTCTTAACTAAGTTTTTCCTTTTAATGTTACACTTACACAACATGTGAGAGAACTAACAAATCTCGGTTTGAAATTTTAGCATTTACTACCAATTATGGGGTCTGGTTTATTTTAATTGGCGACTTTTTGGGTTCAATTCCCCCCTTTGCTTGTGTTGTAATTTTTAGGATAATTTTTTACCAACAATTTTCCGGGTAATTAAGCTAATATTAATCACATGATAAGATTATTGTTTGGTAGAACAATGATCATGTAATTTGTGATCGGTTATAATTGCCCACCCCCAAACCTATACCTTAAATTTTCTAAATTTAATTATTTATCAATTCAACCTATTGTGTATTCTGATGATTGGATGTGTTACTTAAGAGTCTTATAGAAAGTTCTAGAAGGGGTAATTTATTGTAAATAGAAACTTGGATTTATTCTTGATAATAAATTGGTAAATAAAAACATTGAAGTAAAATTAAGAGTATGAGATGTAAAGTCAGATTAAGGGATCGTTAGTACATGTGTATGCTCATTGCTTGAAGAACTGGACCTGTTACTATGAGTCTGACTAATCTGCTCTCGTGAAAGTCCCTAAAGTGCTAGTACTTCATTCCTTAAGCCTCTTTGATGTTTCACAGCATGTTTAGAAACAGTTTCACCTTCCCAAACATATGTTCCCAACATCTCACAATTTGTTGGATATTGGGAATGGATGTTTTGATGTGAGGGATAGAAAATGGAAGTTTTGGGACGTCTAAACCGTTTGAGCCACGTGCACTAAAACATGGATTGAATATAATAACCACCAAAGAAATGTGGCAATGGTTAAAGAAACTAAAAATGGGATGAAAAACAATTTTTAATGAGGCTAAATTAGAATGTAAATATTTTTTTGTGCCCTGTGCTTGTCTATCTTTGCTGTTTGCCTTGCTTATGCTTTTAGACTATGGTTGGATCAACTTCAAAAGTAAAATGTCGTTTGAAAACTAAAATGCAGAATCCAAACAATTTGATACCAAACAACACACTACTTTTGGTAAACAGCAGCGTTCTCCCTCAAACCCATATATGAGTTAAAAGTTATTGAGACCCGCTTCTGCTTTATGTTGCTTAAAAAATGAGGTTGTTGCGAATGTAATGTGTGTTTTAAAACTTTTAACAATCCTTTACCCTTATCCCTTCGTGCTATCTATCTGCTTCAATTGGTTTTACGGATTCCCTTTGTGACATGTAGAATATAGAAGATAAAGGAAAACTAAGATCTTTTTTCACCAATACACTGAATACTTATCTGGTGACCCTGTACATAGAGATATTTGCTAAATTTACAAACTACCATCTCGCTACAATTACCTAATTAATCCCTAATTCCTCATGTAACACTATACTTTCTACCTTCTTGTCTGTTTTCTTCTCTGCTCGGTGTTTCTGGTTGCTGATAGGTTGCCATATCTGTACACCGTCTGCCTACACTGTCTGTTTTCTTCTGTCTTATACAAATTTTCGCCGTCTGTTGTGCCTGCGGACTGGTAGATAGATCTTTGCCCTCAATATCTCTTCTCTTTCCTGCTTGGCATTTCCGATTGCAAGCTGTGCTTGCTTTGGTCTCTGTCTGTATCCTTTCCTGCTCACTGTTTTCCTCTCAGGGTTTAATTTATTAGTTTTCTTTATCTGTGCTCAATTGGCCATGTCTCTATTGCACAATTTCTGGATGACTTGTATGCTTTGAAAATTGAAACAATAAAGCTGTGTTGAAATTCCCCTCGTCTTGTTTCTCCTTTAGGGTTTGCTTCGGATGATTGTACTAATTTTGAATGATTCATATCTTAAGTTGACTAGGGATGCCTACTGTACCTCATTTGCATTCTAATTGTGCATAACATGAATAGAAAGTCATCATTTGTTTCTAGGAGGTCGGGATTTTGCTTTGCAGTTCATGCTACTATTAACTGCATGCATCAAGTTGGTTGAGTGAAATTCACCAATTCAGTTCGGCTGTTAATTATCATTTTCATTAGATAAAACATATAGTGATTGTGTTATTGTAGTTGCTTACGTTAAATTTTGATGATCTAAATTGTTACTGGAATGATGATGGCTCTTCTATTTGCTATTTATTAGCATATTTCTTAATTTGAGAAATAGGATTTTTTTTCCGGTTGCATTTCCGTGACCCCACAATCGTAATCTTGTAAGAATTACGAAAATAAATCCTGCGTTTCACAAGTTTTAGTAATATGCTTGATTAGGGGACTGCTAATCTAGCTACTTTATAACCCCAACTGCTGTATATTGTTGTAAGAACATGGTTTTGCAGACGCTAATCTAAACAAACTTAGTTGCATTGTGTGTTGCTCCTCCTTGTTGAAACTAGAATGTAAATAATTTGTGTCCTTTGCTTGTTTATCATTGCTGTGTTCTTCTTTTAGTTCCATTCTATGCTGCTGCCCCTTGTTCCAACTTTTTTACTTTATAAACTATTATCAGTATTACTATTATTTTGCTTCTGATTGTTGGTAATATGCAGTTGCACAAGGCTCCAAAGGCCTGCATAAAGATATTAGCTGTGATCCAATTGATGTTGATGCCGAAGGTACTGGTCATTCTTGCAGAAAGTGTATCATTACTTTTATGGGTTGTTGATGGTTTCCATTTTTTAACTGACACAGCACATGAAATTACCCCAGAATTGAATTATTCAGTGGAAGACACTAGACGCAAACCATCAGAGGCTGGGAATTGTGGAATGGGTCATAAGTGTTCGAAAGCCAATTCATGCTCAGTTGATGTATCACTACAAGAGAATACTTCAAAAGAGATGCCTTGTTTTGATGGTTTTCAGAAAAGCAACTTTGAATTTGGAGTAATTGCTCTTGTCCATCTTATTTTTGTTGTGTCTCGTATTCATCCTTTTTTAGAGGAAAATCATTGATGCTTTTTGTGACTATATAATTTATTTCTTTTCCAGAACGAGTCACATGATTTAATTTGCGATTATGACATAAGTAGTCAAGTAAGTGCTTCATCAACGTCAACTTCAACTTCAACTTCAGAAGACATTGAAGGTATTTTTATATGCTCTAAAGTCTGTAGAAGTGACATGAGAATTATTATTTCATTAATGATCTGTTGATAATCTCCCTTATTCTGTTCTTGTTTGATGCTCCCTGACTATCAGTTCTAAATCTTGTGATTTCAGTGTCCTTTGAAGACAAGTTAGTGGTTCAGGCTTCTGCAGCATTTGAAATTGTATGAGTACTTCTCATCCATCTTTGATTTATGAAAATTGTGGTTTTGTAATGGAACACAATTTTTCCCCAAGTTTTAATCACTTATTTGAGGGCATTTGTTATGTTTTTGCGTAAGGGAAAGGAGAAAATTTGGAAATTGAAACCGGCTATGGGTCACTGTTTTGGATAACAAGTGGGAGGGAAGAATAAAAGAAGTCAGGTGGAGAACGCATACCATAACTTATATATAATTTTATAGTATAATAAAATATAATATATATCTATCTATTATACAATAATAGAGACGTTAGTAGTCCTTTTGACTGACACTTGGCA
The DNA here is from genome assembly GCA_037074515.1 of Mimosa bimucronata. Classification (NCBI taxonomy): domain Eukaryota; kingdom Viridiplantae; phylum Streptophyta; class Magnoliopsida; order Fabales; family Fabaceae; genus Mimosa; species Mimosa bimucronata. The sequence continues at coordinate 26,402,709 of CM073441.1, forward strand.
CATCTGATCTGATGACATGTTACTTCTCTTCCTTCCACCATCTGTCATTTTAAACTGCTCTAAATAAAATAACCACCCACTTTCTGCTTCACCCATACCCACTTCTCACGTCCACCTCCTTTTAAACCATTGACCTGTGTAAATTGTGTATTGGGCAATGGAATGCAAATGTTATAGGATACTATGTTGATTAGATTTGAAGATGTTTTATTTCACATATTTTTGGTGTGCTTTTTTAAATGTAAATTGGGTTTCCTCGGTAAAGTAATGATATGGATGGTACAGAGTTTTTTGAGCCTTTAGGTAAGGTTATAGTTAGTAAGTGTTTACTTAATCAAATTTGCTTAACTAACCAATTATTGCACTTTTAATGGTTGGCATCAATTTATACTCTAAACAGAAATCTTATAATTATTATTTTAAATAAAGCAAAGGACTGTATGTATACTTTTAGTTATGAGAACATTGGAGAAATAAATCATTTTCAATTTTTGTTTCAATGTTTTCGTTTGCTGTGTTGGTGAGATATTTTTATTCACTGTTCTATCTTTTTTGCTTTGCAGAATGGCAAGGAAAGGGTGGTTGATGTCTTCCCCGATTTTATCAGTTATGGGGATATATATTCCACCAACTCTCAGTTAAGATTTTCTTGCGGCTTTGTGAAACTTGAAGGCTTAACTGTCAATGGAAGTGGAGGAACTGTTAAATTTGAGTGGTCAATTGACGATGTCATAAAAGTTGAGTCCTTTTGGTGTGAACAGGCAAGTTACATCCTTTATTTCTTCTCTTACCCATTGGAGTGGATGGAAATTGGGGGGTTACAATTTGAAAATATTTTACCTTAGGACTAGCAATTTCTATTTCTCCAAAATTAGGGAGGAATTACAGAGAAAATCTGAAAGTAAGCCTAATTTATTCCAATTTCACTATCATTTTTCTGCAAATATAATCTTGATAGTAATCTTATGGTTGCCCTTGGACCCTGTAGACTGTAGTTAAGGAAGTTTCCAACTACAGAGCAATGTAACTCATTTGGTTTTTGTTTCTTGTGCTCAATTTGGTGAGGAATTAAGGAAGTTTCCAACTCTTCAATTGTTGAGACTGTGTAAATCATCTCTTCATCTGACTTATGCCTTATGGCCTCTTCAAGTGGTTGTCTCTTTTGCGTTACAGGGGGAGAATGGACTACTTTGCTTCACATTTTGTGTTTCTACTTTTCTGTTTTGCATTACATTTCTCTTCTCACTATTAGGCAGATATATTATCCTTCTCCCAAGTATTTTTCTTTCTTCCTTGTATATTTAAATCACAGATAATTACTTTTTGTCTCCCGATTTTATTCTTACCGTTTTCATTGACCTCTATTTCTCCCCCTCCTCATTTCGCTTCCAAACCAAAGGTTTTTAATGAATTTAAGTTTCTGCTTGTTGTAGGTTGAAACAGCTATGATCAACCTTTTTCTTACATCAGAAGATTTTCAAGAAGCTGGAAATACAAATCACAATCAAGGTGTCAGTTCCTTAAATTTAGTGTCATTTATCTTTCCTTATTTTCCCCCTGTTTATGCAGACTTGGTTATTATTCTTGAGGCATACTTTAGATATGGAACTTCTAATTTCATTGGCTGTTTTGAGTGTCTTAGGTCTTAACTGTATCGTTTTTTTTATTTAAAGATAATACTTTATTGAATGAGCTACTGCTAAAGCTGGGTGTATATCTTGAAGCTAAACTTTTTTATATTAGTTTTAGATCCAATATTTCCCCTTGTTCATTATATTTTTAATTAAGAATCACTTGTATAGATCTACTGTGAGTTTTACTAAAATACACAAACCGCCATTCTATTTTTAAAATATATTTAGATCTCTCCTGAAATGAAGGATTTCTCTTTTTGTTGTTTTGATCCATCATGAAGATGTCTTTTGAAACAATTAAGTAACTCTGCGTTTTAGTTCAATTTAAAAATGTTGGACAAAATAGTCTTCATTAGTTCTTAATACATATATTTCTTTAACCAAAAGAAATATAGGTGAAGGGTATTTTGGTTAGAAAATTTATTATATGACTAAAGTTGGGATTTTTTTGATTTAAGGGTTGCTTTGATATCTTTTAAAAGTAGAGGTGGGGTCTGTAATTTTAACCAAATTCAGAGGTTTGTGTAATTTACTCTTTAAGTAAGGATGAGATTTTATTTTTATTATCTCCCACATTCTGGAAAAGTTAGACATGTTGATCAGTGGTTGTAAGTTGTTTTTTGTTTTGATCATCTCTCATTTGAGGGCGATAGAAAAAGCTCCACTAACTGCTGTACCTTGTGTGAAAACTTTTAATTGTCAGTTTAACATGTGGTCCCTTTTATTAAATTCATTTAGGATTTAAGGAGCTGAGATTTGCAGTTTATGATCCATACTGGTCTAAAGCAGAAGAGGCAATCAAATCATTGGATGTGAGATATACGGATATATGGAATGATAAATTTGAGTAAGTATTTTATTGCCTAACTTGCTGGCAATGTAATACTTATCAATTCTAAGTGCTTTACGATTGCTTCCAAAGCCCACCTTTTACCCTTTTTTTTATGGCTGGAGAATGTTCAAAACACCCCCCATTACTATATGCCTAGCGGCTTTTGATTTATCTAAGCTACTATGATTTCACAGCATAGTAATATGTTATATGGATTTTATGTCCGCATGTATCATGTGATTGATATGATATTATATCGTGAAATTTGTTTCTTTTGACATTGATCTAGAAGAAATCACAAAGGTTAAGAATCAGATAAGACAGAGAATTAAAGGAGCAAAAGAAGGTAGTCATGATGAAGAGGCAGGGGGAGTAGTTGAAGAGTTATTGACAGTAATATGTAGAGAGAAAAGTTGAGGAGGAAGAGGGGGGAAGAACTTTGGTCAGGTTTTGTGTGGAGAGTCTGCCTCTCTAAAGACTACCGCCTGTTATGTTCTTGAAGGGTCTTGTGTTGTATTATTTGTCTGTTTCTAGTGGGTGCCTGTGTAGTAAAGTGTTTGGAGTCCTCTCTTTCCACCCTCGTTGCTAGTATTCTGCACTGTTAGCCACATGAATGTCATTTGCACCATCTGTCGTGGTGTGTTTTAGTGTTTTTTGTGGCAGGAGTATTTCAATACTTTTGTGTATCACTGTGTGTGGGTATGAATTTATGTGCTGTACTTTAACTGGATTAAATTTTCAGCACTTCCTTTCATATTCTTGTTTAAATATATTTTATACTTGGTCACTTTATGATCTATTCTGGAAGCATTTGTTAAGGTTATTCCACCTTCTTTAGTACAGCCTCTGCTTAATTTCTGAGTAATTTTTTTTATCGTCATTTTGTCTTTATATAGTAAACTCGCTTGCTTGTATGAGAAGGGGGTTGCTCGATCTTGTTAATGTTGATTGGTATTTTGTTCATATTCGTGCAGCTTTGCCACAGATAATGAAAAACTTTCTCAATTTGGCCAGAACAGCCATGTCTCTCAGATGCCTTATTTTCCCGTGTAAGTCAATTAAGATTTGTGCTTGCATAGTCATGAATACACTATGTTATTAATTGTATTGGTTTGTTAGCAGCATTTAAGATTTTTTTATGCTGATTGGCCCAAAAAAGTGGTTAGTGTTTTCTTTCAAAGCCTAATTTTCTTAAACCAGCATGGCAATACAAAATGTGTTCTGTTTCTCGAATGCTTCTGGATGCTTTGCTAGATCCATGGGCATGTGTAACTACAAATCGTTCATGGACATGCCCCTAATAGCTTAAGCCTTTGGGATTTTCGTTCTTGACAGTATTTTGAACCTAACCATTAAGATTTTAAGGCTGCTCTCTCTATTTGTGTTATTCTATGACTTTGATCCTTTGACAATTATAGAGTTTCGGTTGCCATGTTTGTTTTGGCCAACCTGTTCTTAGTGAGTCTTATCATTGGAATATAAATTATTTGAAGAAATTTCTTACTGGTATAATATCATGCTTTGCAGTTTTGATGAGACTTTTGATGAGATTATTTATCCAAAGGGGGATCCTGATGCTGTTTCCATTAGTAAGAGGGATGTTGAGCTTCTGCTACCAGAGACATTCATTAATGATAATATCATTGATTTTTATATCAAGTAATCAGGACTGCTGAAGTTATATTTTTTCTTCTTCTTAACTTCATTTATGTTCCTATAATATGTTATTATTTTGGACAAAGTACTTTTTACAATTTCTCTCGCACATACATACAAGTCTAGGTAGTCTTGCTGCCAATTGATTTTTTTTTTTAAATAGTAGAATAACTATTTAAATGTAGACAGACCCTTTCATTTTACACTCTGTAGTAACTTATTTTTGCTAAATTTGTCGTATTTATAGGTATTTGAAAAATAAAATCCCTCCAAACGAACAGAACAGGTTTCACTTTTTCAATTGCTTCTTCTTTCGGAAGCTTGCTGATTTAGACAAAGATCCTTCAAGTGCTTGTGATGGCAAGGCAGCATTTCAACGTGTACGGAAATGGACAAGGAAAGTGAACCTTTTTCAAAAGGATTATATTTTTGTTCCTATAAACTATAGGTGGGAAGCTAACTGAGCTTATCTTGCTTATTTGTTGGGATTGTGCTGTCTTCTGAAAAAATAATGATTGATGTATCTTGCTGCTGGCAGCCTTCACTGGAGTCTGATTGTCATCTGTCATCCTGGTGAAGTTGTATGCTTCCAAGGCAAGATCCTTCTTTGAGTTGATTTTTCTGTGGTTTATTTGGACATTACCCAATATTATATTTATTTGACTCTTGCAGATGAAGAAATCAATGAATCTTCTAAGGTACCTTGCATCTTGCACATGGATTCCTTAAGAGGAAGTCACAAAGGTCTCAAAAATGTGATACAAAGGTATCTTTCTGTTAGCTCAGATCTTGAGTATAAAAGGTCTTGAAGGCCAAATATGAATAGGATTGGATATGAACTACAAAAAATAGATAGAAAATATAGGGTGCCTTGTGAAATTCAAGGTGTAACAGCTGCTTTTCTTTCTTCCTCTTTTTCTTTCAGGAAAGGGTGGGGAAGGGTGTAGAGCCTAATAGTTAAAAGAAATTGTTATGGCTGATTATGGGTTCTTTTCTATATATCTTATGACAGTTACCTGTGTGAAGAATGGAAAGAGAAGCACTGTGATATGGTGGACGATGTTTCTTCAAAATTTTTACATTTGCGATTTGTCTCGCTAGAGGTACTCAATCTATCACTTGTTTCCCATCTAAAATAAGGAATATAAATGCAGCTTCTTATTTCATTTTTCTCCTCATCATATCAGCTTCCACAGCAGGAAAACTTATATGACTGTGGTCTCTTTCTGCTCCATTATGCGGAACGTTTCCTCAATGAAGCTCCCATCAACTTTAACCCTTTTAATATCACTAAGTCCTCTGACTTGGTGAGTGACTTCCCTTTGCATAAACACTTGCATTTCCTCCGCCTTTTTTTCCTATTTTGGAATTTTTGCTACAAGATGCTGACTTTTGATCGATATATTAAAAGTTGACATGTATAGTAAGTCATAGATGATATTGTTTCATTCGATTCTTTTTTTTTTTTTTTTTGCCCCTTTTGAAGAGAAATTGGTTCCCTCCAGTAGAAGCTTCTCTGAAACGAGCTCAAATTCTGAAACTAATTTATGATATCTTCCAAGATAGTTCCTCGAAAGCCCTCCCCACTGATTTGGTTGGCAAAAGTTCTCCCTCAGAGGACAAAATGAAAGCAAATACTTTTGGTGGGAGTTGTCGCTCAACATTAGGGGAAGGGAAGTTTCTCTGTTCTGCTAAACAGGGGACAAATATTCAGTCCCCAGTAGCTTCCCCTACTAGGGTTGTATCAAGTTTTAGAGAGCCAGGAATTGTTTTGAAGGACTTGTATGGAACAGGTGGAGATTCATCTTCTGCGAATTGTCAGCAGGGTGTAGCTTGTCGCAAGAGGGGCTTCATGTCACCTATCAAGGTAATGAATTTAAAATATTAGACTTCCGTTCTGTCCCATGCAATTTAAAGGTTTGTTATAGTAAATCGTATTCTAATTTAATGTAATATTAAATGTCTATTCATGCGGGGGCTGTAAATTTAGATAAAGTATATATGGCTTGACAAACAACACTGGTTGATCCAAACTATTGGTTCTAAATAGTGAGGCACTGATTAACTTCAATTGTTAATTGATTGATATGACTGAGTCGTTTACTGGTTCAAGATTCTTTGGGCAGCTGCATAAATGAAAATGTAGTGTTTCACTGAAGCTAAAAGGTTGTTGCATAATTTTTAAAGCTCTTTGACATAGGTGTGCAGTGTATTTTGTTTCATAAAGAAGTAAGATAAAAGAAAGGGAGAAATTAGTTGTGTGCATATTGATCTCTGCTTAGAGCATTTAATTACGTTGCGTTACTGCTTGAACTCATGCCTTTTATTGAAAAATGTCGATAGGCCAACTTCAGATTCATATATAATCTGTTTTCCTTGAAATCAGGAAATTGAAGAGGTTGATGAAGAAAACATGGGATCGCCCAATGGCGATTCTCAAGTTGCAGTGTTGGCATCTGACTCACCATCCACATCATATTTCAGATTACCAGAAGCATCTTCATCACAGGGATTCTCCGTGAACTTCAAAAATGCTATTGAGGGACCTTCCCATTCAAGAACATGTGCTGGTGCATCCTGGAACACATTGGAGTCAGAAACTCAAGAAAACTGCCCTCAAGAGAAAATTGAAGAGTCTAAACTTTCAGACAAGAGTGACATGCTTGAGATCGGTTCTTCAACCCCCAGTGAGGAACTCTCAGACTGTGTTGTTCAGGATTCCCAAGAGGCAAATGACATGGATGATGATGATGAAGATGACATAGTTGCAAGCGTCAAATTTCCTTTCTCTTTGGAGGGGAATGGTAAGCAAGTGACTAAAGAATTTGACTGGCATGAGACCATCAATATTGAAGATGATGATTCAGTTTGCAAGAAAGAGCCACCTGCATCTGAATCTGATGACCGAGATGCCAAAAGGATTAGGCTTATGGAGATTGATGGTGAAAAACGAATCACAAGAAGCCTGCTTAAAGAACCTTGCTTAATGCCATTGTGAATAGTGTTAATAACAGTTCCTTTTTCTTTTTGTGGGTTTTGGTGGTGCAAAATTGTGCATATGTCAAAGTAGAAATTTCAGGTCCTAAAAAAAAGATGTAAAAAGGGATAGAAACCCAATGATGATTGCATAGAGATAGGAAGAAGAGAGATGGAGATAAAAGGTCTTTTTTGTCATATTAACTTGTCCATGATTAGCGTGCATAACAGGCTCTTATTTTCTTCTCCTAATTCAATCGAAAGCTAGTCAGAATAGTCATTAGTCAATCATTTTGTTTCCCCAAAATCTATCACTCTCAAGTTTAAGATTTATACGTAACAGTGCTTTTACCTCCTATAAAAGACTGCATTTTAAATATAACGGTAGAAAAGATTAGTTTTTTCTTAAATATTTGTCAATTATTTATTTTTTTAACATTATCTCATAATCACATGTATTTTGCCACACAAAGATGTTTCCAACTTTTTACAGCATGCTAAGGCGTCATCTTGTGCTGTTGATAGATTTTACGCGTTATATTGATGGTGACCTTGATCATCACAAGGTTTTGGCCATCTGAATTTAGCTTGTTGACGATAAAATTAGGTGTGGGTAGAGATTCAGATTTCACTTTTTTTATGGCCAAAACTCAACCTTAATAATGTTGTTTAATCAGTCAAAATATGGAGAATTACAACGAGGTCTGTATTAAAAAGTTAATCAAAACTAAATCCCTTGAAATAATCAAATTATATTAAATCCTTAGGGACTTAGATGAAATTAAATTAAATTACATTGGTAGTTGTTAATGTCACACATTAAATTGTGAATAACAAATGTGTCCTTGAGGGTTGTCAATAACAACTTAATGAACAATATTGACAACTATAAATACAATTCTGTGACCTATGAATACAATTTGATTTTTCTCACATAGATCCCATGGATTTCAATATAATTTGATGATTTTAAATATGGTGGATTTTCTTTTATGGACCTTTAAAATAATAGTTACCTAAATTTTGTTTTATAGATGTTTCATATTCAAACTTTAATGTTATAAATTTTAAGAGTATTATAATATAATGGAAAAAAAGGATCATCAGTAACTAATAATAAATGTGAAAAAAATGTTATGTTACCTTTTTGATATTATATAAGGATGAAAATATAGATGATAAACATTATATGTTAAGCGACCACTTTCAAATCGCCTAAAATATTTGCCTAAAATTTAATAACTTTATAATAATATCCCCCATTTAATTTATCTATTCCAATAGTATGAAATCTATGTATAAATAATTATCCATTCATATAAAAAATTAATTATAGGAATTACTCTATGAAAATGGGAAAAAAAAAACTTATCTCTGCCATGTAAATCGAACAAGAGTAATATAGGAAGATGCATATTATATTATTATGTTTGGTTTCTATTACGTTGTCTACCTTAACTATCAGCCAACTCTTTCATATTCCTCTGGCTTTTCAGTATGGTTGGAGCTTCTTTTTGGATTCAATTATCAAAGAAAATTCATCCGGCTCTCCTTGTTATAGCCTACAGGTTATTTACATCCATAAGTTCTTCCTTATTATGGAGCTTCATTGTGGAGTGTCCTTGAGCATTGTTTAAGCTAGGCGAGCCTGCATTTGTTCTCACACTTGGAAACGAGCTGTGCAGTTTTCCATTCGTAACGATCTTCAATCAGAGCAAAGCAGATAAGTGTTTTGGACTTCTTCGGAATATTAAGCTTCAATTGCAAGTTACAGACATACTTAGCCTAGGCGCTTAGTATCTTGGCATTTTATTTTGTGCCCAAAACAGTTTTTATTTTCTACTATTCTATGCTTTTGTATTTTATGTTGTTATTTTAAGTTTCTGCTATACTTTTCCTGTTCTATGGGCTTCCTAATTCATAAATAGGAAGTCTTTTATGTAATATCTTTTTATTATAAATGAAGTTGGCTTTATATATATATATATATATATATAAAAAACCAAGAGTAATATCGTGTGGGGTAATCCTTAGTGGACGTTTAGTTTAGTTTAGTTTATTTCATATGTTTTTGCGCTATACTCAAATAGAAAATGAGTGAAATTTTGTCTTTGCAGATGAAAAAAAAACTTGATCTGTGTGAAGACAAACACCCCTACGTATAGCATCTCCTTCGTTGCCAAATAGAAAGGTTTGACGAATTTGGGAAAGGACAGATAAATACATAGTCTGAAGTCTGAACTGTCCTATTGAAGGATTAAAGAAAATGACAACAATGTCCTTCAATAAATAGAGAGTTGGTAAACCTATAAAGATACTTGGTAAAATCCAGTAAAGATAGAGTTGATAAGTGGCTGTGTGAAATTGGTAAGCCCAAATAGAAAATTGATACACTTAAATATGCAGTTGGTAAAATCCAGTATATATAGAGTTGGCAAGTGTTTAGGTGAAGTTGGCACAATCATTATAGAAATATGATAAATTTCTAAACTCATATGAGGGTGTATTAGTTATTTCCTTTTAAATTATGAATGGATAGATCAGGCCATGTCATTTTTCTATCATCTCCCAAATTCAATGCACCTCAATCTCCTTTCGTTATTTTGAGAGTCCATTTTGTGTGTTTTCCCTAAAAAAAAAGAAAGTTTAAACAAAATAATTCCTTCCATTTCTTAATATAAGACCTATCTAAGGAGGTACGTTTGTTCCTAAATATAAGACCTCTTTTTATTTTTCCTCAAATTTTCCTTAAATTATCTTATTGATATTCTTCAATAATAAACAAACAAGAAATGAATGGTGAGAATAAAGGTAGGTGGTTAGGTTGTATATAATTTGATTTTAACTAACTTAATCAACATCTTTAATCTAATCAAATTAGATAAATATGTCTTATATTTAGGAAGAGAGGGAGTAACATAAATAAATCCAAGGACAAGAATAATTTTTTGTTCTAAAATAAATGGTTGTTTTGATGGACTTGATTTCTCTCCTTTAGTCTTCTTGTCCGTTCTATCCTTTACTTTGAAACTACATTGTTTTGAGGACAACTTTTATATATTTGCTTTTATCATTAGATTTTAAATAAAATTAGTGACATTTCGATATCTTATAGGTAAAAAATGGTCAATTTTTCAAAGATTTAATTTTCGAACTCAAAAACAAAATACAGAAATTTAACGTTAAATTTTTGATAAATCATATAAAATTGAAAAGTGAACCATTTTTTTACGATAAGATCTCAAAATGTCACTTGTTTTTTTTTTTTAGGAATCTAACCATATCCAAAAGAAGGAAACACAAAACATTTGACCCTAAACCAAAGTAGCTTCAGGTTAAAACCTAAAAAACAAAAAAGTGAATTGAAAGGAAAAGGATAAAGGAGAAGTCAAAATCCTATTTTGATAATTTTGATGGCGGAAAAAAATAGAGGTGAGCGACAAAAAGATAGGAAATAGGAGTCATTTGCTCATTACCCCATACACCTCACTAATACATTCCTCTCTTCTCTTTCTCTCTCGCCGTCCAATTTCTCCGGTCACATTTTCGTCTTCAATCTTCATGTTAGGAGTCTCACTATTCGGCTTTTTCTCAGCCCATGTATGTGTTTTTGCTTTCATTTGTCTTTCTTCCTGCTATTCTTCATCACATTTTCGGATCCATAAACAACATTTGTTTCATTTTCTCAATTTTCAATTTCTTCACGGTTTCTGTTCACCATTCACTTGTTATTTCCACTATTGATTTCCCCTTTATTTTCTTGGTTGCTTTTTGTTATGGTATGCAAGGGTAATTCAAAATAAGAATTGTTATTCTACTCTTTTTTTTTTTTTTTTTAGCTGAGTAATTTAGTTCCTATTGAGATTTCATTGAATTTGTGGCACCATATGGGTTTCAGAGCCATTTTATAATTGTGTTGTTAAATTAGCATGCCAAGTAAAGTTATAGTCTTTGGTAGGTCTTGTCTTGAAGTCTCAGCTATCTTCTTTATCTAAATAGAACTATTGTTTAATTTTCTAATTTTAAATTTCTTGCGGAGTTTAGCTGTCTCTGTTCACCATTCACTTGTTATTCTCATTGTTGATTTCTCCTTTATTTTCTTGGTTGTTTTGTCCTTGTGATATGCACCAGTACATCAGAAATAAGAATTATTAATCCTTTTTTTTTTTCAGTTCCTATTGAGATTTCAGTGAATCTGTGGCACCATATGGACTTCAGAGCATATCTTCTTTTCCTTGTGACAGACCCTGGTTGTCCACACTTCTCACATATCAAATTTCAGACTCTTTCGGCTTTCTGCTGCCTCCATTCACTTCACAGGTATGCTTTCAATTACAGAGATGATGTTTATCACTAACTGAGTTGCACTTCTTTTGCCTTGTCCATTCCCATGCTCCATTAGCATGCTTACATTGTTCATGCTAGCATTTCATTTCCAGAGGATTTAGGTTATTTGAGTTTGAACTTTTAGACATTCAACATTGTTTGTGTGTTTAAGCGTTTTGATTTCAAATATGTAATAATAACCTGAAAGAAAAATTAATTAGTAGTCTCAAGTTGGATCAAGATTCTCTGAGGTGGGGATCTCACGAGATACTGTACTGTCATTTGTGTTGCAATCCGCATTAAATTTATGAATTAAAAGTGTGTCATGGGCTTTATCTAAAGAAAGGAGTAAATCACTGATGCTACATCATATCTTATGACAGATAAGATATCCAAAACTGAAAATAAAAATATACAGGCTGACTTAGTTAATGAGTACTAAACATAACTATCTGGGAAATCGATGCAATTGAGCACTAAACACAACTAACTATCTGGTAAAACAAGCCTTCATGTTTCAGGTTATTTAAAATGATTTTGGGTTGATTTGTTGGAAATAGTGCTTTAAAATGCCTTACTGCCCAGTACATCATACTCTTATCATGAGTGCAGTTAGTGCGATGTATTATAATTTGAAGTTAAAGTCTTGATAAATTGTGATTGAATATCGATGCATCATGTGAATCTCTGTACATCAAACTTAGTGCAGATTACAATCCTGAGAGCTGCTACCAACAAATCTATCTCCATTTGCTGCTAGCCAGCAGTATTTGAATTTATAGCACATGGCTTGTCAAATGAGATGTATGATTCCGCAACAAGGATTATCAACTTCTGGGAATGAATGCCCTGATAAATTCTGTATAAACGTTGCATCTTCTAGAATCCAAAGCTGGTGCAGCGAGCCAAGCTTTTCTGGACAAGCTCTAAAAGTTGGCATGAAGTCCTCATCATTTGTGCGTGGCTGGTAAAACTTTGAATGAATCGTTCAAACTTCAAACTCTTACATTTTCCATTGTGTCCAATGTCATAGTGCTTTTATTGTCATTCTACTTGTTATCATGATGTGATCCTGTGAGAACATTTTTTTAGAAATTCTTCAATTCACAAAAATGGATATATGCATTGTTCTCATGACCGTACCCTTTTTCTTTCTCTTTCATGCCAATACTCGGAGCTTCCACATTCCTTTCTTTCGCATATATTGATTTTTTTTTTAATGCATTTTAGTGGTTGCCAGAATAAGAGACTGTCGCCTATTCACAAGTCTAATTGGTGGCACAGTTTCTAGTATATGCTGAACTATTTGCATCCTTGTTTTTATCTTACAACTAGGAGAACAAACCAGTTGTTTCATGTACTTGCAACATCTATTGATTTTCAATACCTTGGTTCAGTTTCCTGGTAAGAAGGTCAAAGTGGAAAGTAGCCTTTGCCTTGAACACAGGAGGAGCATCAGATGATGGCGAACAAGAAAACCTCAATGATGCAAGTTCGAGTTTTGGCAGCACGCGATTGGGTAGGATTCTGACAGCAGGTGGCAGACAACTACTAGAAAAACTGAACTCGGCCAGAAAGAACTTTCCTATGAAGGTATTCCTGCTACTTCTGGGTTTCTACACGGCAAACGCACTGGCTACAATCCTCGGGCAGACCGGTGACTGGGATGTTCTGGTCGCCGGTGTTGTGGTTGCCGCAATTGAGGGAATCGGCATGCTCATGTACCGAAAACCTTCTACTATGGGGACTGGGAGGCTGCAGTCTTTTGTGACAATGATGAACTTCTGGAAAGCAGGTGTTTGCTTAGGCCTTTTTGTTGATGCTTTTAAGTTAGGAAGCTAAAGATCCCCAAAGTTTATATCTTTCTTTCTAATGCAGTATCTTCATTTATAAAATGGTTAGCCCCAAGTTTGGCCCCATTTCGAATTTGTATTAATGGTGTATCATTTTTTGAATATAGTAATAAAATTGTAAAATGATTCTGTGGGGGCAAAAGGCCTATACATTTAGCCTCTATTTAAATCAAACGGTGTCTATTTAACCGTCATTTTGATCCAACGGTGTCATAAAAAATATCTAGATAATGTTTTCTAATTGTTTTGGAAAGTTGTTGGATCAAAATGTAGGTTAAATAGACACCGTTTAATCTAAATGGAGGTGAAATGGAGAAAAACCTCAATGGAGAGACGCCTCATCCAATGAATATGTGAGATACATTGAACGTGGATGATAAATTATTACTTACTGTTAGTTATTGAAACACATGCATGCCCAATTGAAGTTGAGGAAATTTGCGGATATGGAAACAAAGTGCTGAATTCCACAATTTTTCAGTAACTTGAAAATTTATGAAATGAATTACGCCCTATAAATTGTTGAATATTGAATGCTAAATAAATGTCAATAAGAAAGAAAAAGGAATAAAAAAAAAAAATTAAGCACTTGAACCAGTAAATTAGAGCTTGTCAATTGTGACTCCACTTTGACCATGAACTATATATGCACCTTAGGAACTAAATGAACAGAGATTATAAGAAAACTTCGCAGTGCTTTGTTCCACTATAAAAGCGCCAAGTGATCACCTTATAAAAGTGCCAGGTAAACAGCGTTCTCTCTCTCTCTTCATTTAGATCTTCTCAAGTGCGAAGCTGCCAAATATCTTTCAAATAAACATAAAGATATGTTTATCCTAATGAAAGAGGTTTTGACTGCTTAAATATAAGGACCTAAGGTTGAGTATGTGTGAATATAAAAAACAACTCTGGAAATATACTCCTAAGTGAGCCCGACAATATTTGAATTTGACCGAATCAAATAGCTATTTTAAAGAATGTCTTTCAAATAAATGAGATATAAGGAAAAGAAATATAGCTTGCATAATAAGTTGTGCTTTTATCAACAAGGCATAAAATATCACAATTTCTTAACTTATTCCTTTGTCAAATATGGAACATCGAACTGAATGCATTGAAAATCTTGGTCTTTGATAATGAAACACTATACATATTAACTCCCCAAAATGTCATCGTTTTTGTGACAGGGAGGACATTTACATGAAGTGTTCATAGTTTCCAAAAGAATTGGCTACAGTCAATTGCTCTGCTTTGGAGAACGTGGTTCAATAGTAACAAAGGATAATGTTAAAGACTAAGAATCTATGATCCAACATTGCCGTACCGAATAAAATATAGTATTAATGTACACAACAGCAACAAGCCTTATCACACTACATAAGATCGATTACATGGACAATATTCATATGCACAGTGACATAAGTTGAAAGGGAAGTGTTCAAGCTAAAGGTTTCATGCCCTTTCTGCATGAAGCAGATGTTCAAGCTCTTCTCTACGCCGTTCCAACTCCTGGTAAAAATCCACAATCAAGCAAATAAAGCAGAACTTTGATTAGAAGAGCGCTTAATGAGTAGACGAAGTTTTTCTATAGATAAACAAGCAAGTCATTAAAAGATTTATCAAGACCATAAGTTGAAAGGAAACGCCAAAAGCATTTAAAAGAATTCTTTCACGCAAGCCGAGACAAAATCCTCTCAGTATTTACATACATCATAAAATGGCTTCCAAGATCACATGTTCCTTCTTGTGCAAGCAATATCTATCAAGACCAACCCTTTAAAATAACCTTAATTTCTTACCCTTTTCAGGCTAAGAAGATGAGACACAACCGTCACTACTGAAACCATGCATTAATTCTATATAATACTTTCAAGTTGCAAGTGGTGTTTTATTTGTCATTTGACTAAGTACAAAGATTGACAGAGACAATAGAACACAATTAAAAATAACAACATTTTAACATAAAGCTTACCTCCAGTTCTTTGGCCGCTTGTTCTCTTAATGTCTCCCTCTCTTCCCGATTACGTTTCATAAAGCCAATACATAGGATTCCCTTGAATTTATATTATCATCATTATTATAAAGAATGTTAGCTTTATTTTTTCATTTCAAGGTCAACAAGCAGAAACTAACAGCAGATTAATTGAGGAATAGTATAGAAAAAAGTGGAGGGAGAATGATACAACAATAAATAAATCAAAGTCTGTTTATAGAGTTATAATGTAAACAATCTGAAATAGATATCAAGCCAATCGGCAATAGAACATGGTATGTTAGTTAAATACTGCAGTATAAAATAATTTTTAATTAAGCACCCTAAGTCTAATAAGAAATCGTACACCACACAACATTTGCTGAGCCAACTGAAAAGGTAAAAACATGAATATGGTTTTCTTAAAAGGTATAAACATAAGCACATAACCTCCTTTCAAAGGAACTTATAATCAAACAGTTTGGCATGCATATAGACACAAACTCAAGAAGACACTCTCAACAGCATAATTACACTGTCCAATGATCTTACCGCAACAACATAAAGTACACCACAAGCAAGAAGCATATAGCATCCTACGTTCTGAAGAATAAATTCTATTTGCTTCCCACCAAAATTAGGGAAGGCTCTTGTCATTACTGCAACACTGCAAAAAGAAAACAACAAATTTAGAAACCAAACAAGAAGGTTTGTGTCATTATATCACTATCTATGGTAAATCAGTTACTCCCACAACATTTCTAGCATTCTACCTAAAAAATGGTGGCCTAGTACACAAAACTCCCACTTAGTGGGGTCTGAGGAGGGTCAAATATACGTAGTCTTATCCCCACAACCAGAGAGGCTACTTCTAGGATTTGAACCATGACCTCTAAGTCACATGGTAACAAATTACAAACTTAACTTAGGCCGTAAATATCGGCATTTTGTAGTGGCCACTGCTAAAGTATATCAGTTTGAACTAACCAATCAGTATAGAAGTCTATTATTCCAACATGACAGTTTGAGGTTACAGGAACCAGGGGAAATCTTAAAATAACTTCATGTAAAGAAGAATGAGCTAAAGATAAACATAATAATTCTCACTACAGAAAACGTACAAGATCTGCAGCATACCCCTGCAAGGCCAAGACTCCAAAGCCTGTAAAGCATTGAGTGAAAAAAATCTCATTAGACTATGGGAAACACAACATTAACATCAACCATAGTAAAATGTAAATAAATATCAGCCCAAAACAATCCAACGATCATAAGAAATCAAAGTTGTCATCAAGCAAAGAATATTAGTATTATTATAGCACTGGAACAAATACCTTGAATGACTTCATGATCCAACCCCATTCTGTTTCAGCCAGAACTACAAAACAAGCTATCAGAACCGCATAGCACCGGAATATGCCATCGAAAATCTACAAATAACACTTAAAAATGAGCACAGAAGATGAAATACAACACCCATTAAGCCTAAATGGTAAATGTTAGAGAGAGAGAGAGAAGCAGACATACCCCAGATATGTGTTTGAAGCTCTTAATAGCAGAGAGGACATTGACGACAATGCAAAGAATGGCAGCCAAAGCGGTGAACAAGCTGAATAATTTACAGGCCACTAAGAATGGGTCAGGTCTCGTTCTAACTCTGTCACTATAAGTAAGAATAGGCACATTCTCTCCCTCCTCGTTTCCCGACATTTTCTCAGCTCTTCTTCTTCTTCTTCTTCTTCTTCTTCTTCTTTCTCTGTCATAAGGTTGAGTTCGTTTTCGGTTTTGGGTTTTCTGCTGCTTACTTTACTTGGCATGGAACGCGAGGCATATTGGAATTCATTTCTTTATGATTCGTTCCTTATTTTTTAGGGAATAGTATTACTTATGAGTCCCACTGAAGGATTCTAATTACTGAAAGATAAAGAAATGGCTTTGAGACATTTCAAAGAACCTGGCTGTAAATAAGTGTTAATGTCTGATGATGTTCCATGATGTCTGCCTCAGTCCACACAAATTCACGAAAAGGCAAAAACCATCTTGGCTTTTGAGTGTATTTTGTACTTGTGGCGTCTGATATATTTCTTTCTAAAGTTTTTTTTTTTTATTATTATTAGATGACATTTCCATTTCCATATGTTATAAATATAGAATAATGCAGTTTTGTGTATTCTACATAAAATGACATTTTCATAGATTTTAGATATAGAATAATGTAGGATTTAAATTTTTATTATTTTTCAAAGGGTTAATACAACTTTTGCTCCTTCAACTTTCACTCAATTTTGGTCTTGGTTTCTAAACTTTAAAATCGGTGATTTGGTCCTTTAGCTTTTGGTCAATTTTGGTCTTGATCTTTGAACTTTAAAATCGATGATTTTGGTCATTGAACTTTTTGTCAATTTTAGTTTTATTCCCTGAACTTTCGGTTAATTTTGGTCTTGATCCCCGAACTTTTTAAAAACCTTGAAAAATGAGATACATATAAATCAATTAATGGTAAATGGCCCAAAAAATCCAACGAGTAACTAATAATCCGGTTATACAGAAAAAAGTGGTTATAAATGTCACAAAGTTTAGGAACCAAGACCAAAATTGACAGAAAATTCAAGGACCAAAGCCACCGATTTTAAAGTTCAGGGACAAAAAAAAAAGCCAAAATTGAATGAAAGTTCAAAGACCAAAAGTTGTATTAACACTTTTTTAAAATAAAGATACTCTTAAATTGAGCTCTTTTTTTTTTATTATCAATATGATGTATATATGTTAAAAAACCTAAATGCTTTGAAAAATATTTTATCAAGACGCTTCACTCAAAAATGTTCACTGTGCGAATGAGTTAATATTTATACATAAATAGCTGATTCAAAAGATGATTTTTATTGTATGAAATGTGACATCTAATTTTGATAAGGTCAATTTTTGTCATGAAAGTTTTTTTACGTTAAATGTAGAAAGCATGTAAAAATGTGCAATATTGCCCCAATTTAACACCTAAAAAGGTTGACGGTGAACTTATAATCATTTTCGAGTCAATTTGTATTGTTGGCTGGTGATGTGACAAGGGGAGAAACAATGGCTACATGTGGCAACTCTTTTTGCACAACCATGGTAACCATGTTCCCAGATCCCTTTGCCTGCATGTCACACCGTCCGAGCTCCTCCCCTTTGTTCTTGCACAACACCTGAGTTGTTCTCTCTCCACAATTTTACAAGCTATTGTTTGGAGTCTAGAATACATTTAATCTTTTTGATTTTGGGTCTGACACTCATTTTTGGATCCGCTTCCATTAAAGATTTAATTTATTGTTCATCTGAATCTTGTTTCTAGTATCATGGATTCACCTACTGAATTTTGTTCGAATTTTTATATCTTATTCTCAAGACCTCTCTTCACCATTTTATGTTTACAGATTATATATATAGTTGGCCATAGATTCTCCAGGTGCCAGTGGTAGCTAGCTACGTACTCTGTGTAGTGTTCTTTGTCTTTGATTTGTGTTTTAGCGTTGTGGCTTTGATGATGAGGAATACAGTATGTTACTTTGTAGAGCCACCTCAACTTATTGAAGTCAACTGTCAACTAACTGTTGACTATTAGAGTCAGTTAACATAGGATATGGGATTGCATCTTTTTATATACTTCCATGATAGCATTGAGCTTTAAAAAAACTTCCCACCACTTTGGACGAAAACTTCCAAAATAAAGTTGCATCTTATCCCTTTTATAATAAAAAAACCTGAAATTATTCACTTGGTAACCGGTTTTAAATGTCCTGACTTGTTAACACTACCACATAAAAGGTTTATTGCAGCGTTTTATTTTGCCTTATTGTGATGTTTCAAAAATGTTGCGATAGCCAGCATTACGATAGGTTTTCACGGAGCTTACTGATCATTTAATTTTTTTTAATTTATGCACCTAACGTGGCGTTTAGTATAATAATAAATGCCGTGCTAAGTAATATATTTTTTTTAAAAATAATTGAACTAACACCGCGCTTGATCTAACTCTAGCGCGGCGTTTATTCTAATAAATGCCAATCTAACGTGGTGTTTTATTCAAAAATGGCTGCTTATGTGGTGCCATGTTCCTTTCTATAGTATTGTACCATATTAGGAAGAGAGGCATAAGGTAGTGGGGAATATAATATAGAGAGAAAGCCTATAGATACTAAAAAAAATGCAGGGACAAAATTCAAAATTTGATAAAACTATAAAGAAAAAACATACGCACATAGCCATACGCACATATATTAATTTCTAAATGATCATTTTTTAGCTTATGACATCGACTCATCTTATACTTTGTGTAAAACATGAGCTCACATACAGTCTAATTTAACATATTATCAATTTATCATATGATAATATTAAATCAAACTCCTAAGGAATCACCTCCAAATGACTTGAACACATGTTTGATCAATTGCCTCATGGCTTAACCTCACCAAACAACACTTGGTTGGCTATTTTGGCTCCTCTCTCTTTTGCCATATACAGACCCACATGATGCATAAACTCCTGTAAAAGAAATTGTACTTATTGTTAGAGTAATTTTATAATAAATCATATAGGATAAAGTCTAAATCATTATTTACAATAAATATATGGGTTAAAGGTTGATTTTGTCCCAAAAATTTTAACTCATAAGTGATTTTGGCCCGAAAGTATTTTTTGAACCCAATTTTATCCTGGAAGTATTAAAATGGAGAAATTTTTTCTTTTACCATTAAAATATTAACTATAAATGTCAACCTTTTAACATGAATTTTTAACAAAATATGGCGAATTGGTGATATTACTATCTTTTGAAACTTTCAGAGTAATTTTGAACCTTAAAAAACTTCTTAATCAAAATCGGTTTTGAACGAAAACTTCTACGTCAAAATAAACATTTAATCCTAAATATATTGAAAGTCATATTGTACATAAGTTGTACACGGTACAACTTGTTTAATAGGACTTCATGCAATAAATGGGTCCTATCATCTAGTTAAGGATAAAAGAGGAGCATACAAGTAGAAAAAGATTAAAAATTCTAATGTCTCGAAGTTTTGGGTCAACAGGAATGTTACATCTGTTTATTTATTCCTTGTCTTTTATTAATTAAAGACAAATATACTAACAATATGAGATTACAAATAAAATTGAATTAATAACCTACTTACATAGGAATCTAGATGGGATGGGAGTGTCATTTGCGGGCCTCCATTTCCCCCCCTTTCCATAAGTTTTTTTTTTCATTAGATATTATAAAAAGAGTGAGTGATATTTTGATATCTTACGACAAAAAATGATTTATTTTTTAATTTTATATGTTTTTTTAAAAGATTTAATACTCGAACTTTAAAAAATCACAAAATTTCAAAGTATTAAATATTTATAAAATCATATAAAATTGAAAAATGAACTATTTTTCGCCCATAAAATATCAAAATATAACTCGTCTTATATAGAATCTAATGATAAAAGTATACACAAAAAACGTTTAAGAAGGGGAAAATGGAGATGTATATGACATCCCATGTGGTAAGATTAGATTACAAGGTCATTGGCTCTTTCTCCTACATTTATACCATTGGCTTTGTCTCCAATGTTTATATCTGTCAGTACACAATGTTTGATGTGTCAAGGTGTGTGTGTGAGAGATATTATTTTGTGTGTCTGATATTTACCTGAGGGTGAGCTAAAGCTCCCTTCATGTTTCTGGCAACATCAAGAGGGAAATCAAAGGTGGCACACCCATTTGAATACACCACCACATTCTCCAAAGGCTTCAGAAATCCTCTGTTCTTGGCTGACATGGTGGAACACACAAAGTCCAGAACGCATATATCTGTGCATACTCCCACAACTACCAACTTCACACCAACAAAAATAATCATTAACAACTAGTTATTACTTAAAGGCTTCTAATTGAAGCACCTTTATGAAAATAGTTATTGAATATTCGTTGAACTCTTTAAAAAGACAAAAGGATTAGTAGTCTTATCTCATAATAGGTATGTGTCATGTAAAAAAAAAAAATACTACCCCTTCAAAATATAAGAGTTAGCTACCCAGTTAAGGGGTTTGCTTTTGTTATAAATATGAGACACTGGTCATTTTATTTTCTAAATTTATAATTTTTTTTAAAGTATCCTTATTGATTGACTATATTAAAAAATTCCCATCAATGATGTTTCTAATGCATATGAGTGAAAAGACTGTTTTAGGAAAACCAACAAACATTTACTCACTCTGGTCCTTATTATAAGGCACCAACTACCAATTCTCACAAACCAAGGAATGGTAGTTGGGTCCTTAAATCTAGGCTTAATTGACCATGTTTTCCAACTTCACCCTTCATTAAATGATACAACTTAACATTTTAAACTATGAACATTCATTAATGACAAGGGTAAAGTAGGAAAAATGTAATTAATGTGGCGGTTGGTGCCTTATAATAAGGACAAAAAATTTTGTTAGTTGGTGCCTTATAATAAGGACCAGAGGGAGTATTTAAATAACTCAAATAGTTTTCTTAATATTCATATACTTAGTTCACAATTATATTAATTACAGGAAGTACCATGTACTTCTTAAGTTCCATTTTTTTTTCCCAGAAGAGATTTATGTGTCAAGTACTTACAGTTTTGATGTTGTTGTTCCTCACCCAGTCTGCAAAAACATTAGAGCCATCTTCTTCCATTGAACCCAAATATCCATCAAAACAGTCTTTACGTCTGATTGTCACGTTTGATTCACCCTCCAGCCATCTTAATTCTACAATTTGAATAGGCAATCTTTAAAAACAGACATATAGGGATGGAAAAATGAATGCATATGAACTTGGATTAACAAAACCAAGTTCTCCTAATCATTAAATGGTTAAGAGATTGGCGACTCAACACTCTTCTAAGTAATATCTTGAACTACGAGCCTTATTTATAAAAGACAACATTAAAAGAATTTTTCTCTTATAACTCAAATATCTATTTTCTTAACAAAAATATTTTGGACCACTCAGTATCTTACACTTCTTCTAGATGATATTATTAGGTATCTAAACACTAATCTAAATCTAGGCTTTACATCTAGGATAACTCTCCTCATGAATCTTTTTTTAAACAAAGTGGGAATTGAATCTTAGTCCTCCTACTTTTGTGATCTAGTGTAGTTGGTCAACTATTAGACCAAGTAGCTATGGTAAATTCTGATTAATTAGTAATACTACCACAAGTCTTTAATATTAGATTAAGTAACAAACTAGATCATCATATAGTTCAACAAAAAACAGTTTTATTTTCATTGCACTCCAAATAAATACTATATACTATGTACTCTTCAGGAACATCAAACTCTCACATAAGCAAGGAGAGAGACAGATAAAGGTGAGAATATATGTTGGCCAAGAGCGCTGTACTCTATTTATTCCTCTTTTTTCTGAGACAGGATGAATTATTCAAATATTATAACACAGAGAGAGAGAGAGAGAGAGAGAGAGAGAGAGAGAGAGAGAGAGAGAGAGAGAGAGAGAGAGAGAGAGATTTCTAAACCTGGAACCAGATTTGATTCATCAGAGCCAATAAGACAGTGAGTAGGGTAAGGATCTTCCGGCTTGTTTGGGTGGTGAGTATCCAGAAACGCCATAATTGGCAGTTTCTTCTCACAGAACAATCTGGCTATCTTTTCTGACTCACCGATCATCCCTGAAATCTGCATATTGGGTTCTGTTGGAGCCTACAAATTAAACAAACAAACATGGCCATCTATCAACGACAAATTGTGCATACATACACTATTTCCGCAATTCGAGATCTTATATTAAAGACAGAAGGTAATATATATGTAGATATAAAATAACCGGTCTTTGATGTCAAAAGCCTAGAAGCCTAGTGGCATGAAAACAAGTGACAGGTTTGATCCGGAGAGTAATCTAGTGGCATGAGGTTATTGTTAGTGTTTGCCTTGTAATTCAAAAAAGAAACTGGTATTTGATGGACTTTAGAGTGGAAAATTAAGAAAGGAGATTACCAGATTTCCAGCACCAACAGTGCAGAAGCCATTGATGATGTCCACAAGAACAAGACCATTCACAGAATCTTGAGGCAAAACAAAGGCCTCCTGCTCTAGAGGGATCTCATTCTTCAACAACTCAATTATCTGTGACACCATCTTCAATTAACTTCTTCTCTCCCAACTTTATGCTACTCAAAAAGGCCCTGTTGTGTGTCTATATGTAGAAAAATTTCAACGCTGTAGTGACTCAACTTTAAAGTCAATAATTGTGGGTATTATGGATAAGAATGTGAAGATAAGTTCAAGTGCCAGTAAAAAAATTGGTCTTTAGTTTACAATACATTGAAGTGTTTGGATTGTTGTGACAAAGTAGCGGCACAAGTCAAATGCAATGACCTATTAGATTTATTTTATGGCTTATTCCACCATCGATATGACATATTCTTTCGACAAAAACAGATATTTCTTTGGGTACTCAATCATTAATCTTAGTGGGTCCATAATGAAAGAATACACCTTTATTCCTAATAAGAAATTATGTAAGAGAGACTCTTTAACATCTTTAACATTGCTGACACAACATAAGAGACTTTCACCATTTAAATATAAGGTTTTGAGTTCAAATCATCCCAAAATAAAAAACAACACCTTTAAGAAAACTATCCTTAATTGGACCTAACAATACGAATAAAATAATCAAACAGCCATATCAAGAAATATGAGCCACTCAATTTACAATATGAGAACGTATGTTTGTAACATAGTAATGGATTTTGTTTTCTGTGATGCAACAATAGGCAAAACTAGTGATGACTTTTTTATGCGATGCAACAACAGGCAAAACAAGAAATTTGAAGGAAACAAAAGGGCTGAATAGGAATTTAATGAAAAAGATAGGGATATAATAGGAGAAAGGAAAATAATAAGTTCATAACAATTTCTTGCTATAATAAACAAAATGTAATTATTAGAATAGATAGTTTATGTCAAGTTTAACAGGTCAACCCAAATTTAATATATCAGCTGGAATAAGCCTAGAAGTTTTAGGATTGGGCCGAAGAAATCATGTACCTCTTTCAACTTTTAATATAAGATCTATTTTTTTTTTTGTTCAACCAATATAAAAGCTAGTTAGAATTGTCTCTCCATATTTATCATTTTTTTATCTAAATTATATGCATTGTTTGCACATTTTAAAGCAATATTATCAAGAAATCAACACACATTATTAACAAATAACTAAATTAACTTTAATCTATTCAAATTTATTAAATGGATCTTATATTAAAGATGAAAAAAAGAATACTCTTAAAATCAAGTTTTTTGGTTAATAGACTCGGGTAAAATAAATATCACCAATCGGCCAATTACAAGCCAAAACCTTATGAAAATAATTACAAGTTTCTCATTTATATGATTTTTGCCATTATTCACTGTCCCCATGAAAGTATTAACGTTTAGATTAATTAGCTGTGAGTTATTCTAACTTAACCAGTGATTTCAAGTTCGAGTTTTGGGTTTGCAGATGCGATAAACTTTTTTTTTTTTTTTTGAGCTAATGAGTTCCCCGCTGCAAGACCTAAAGAAATTTGTTGTTAAATGTCTTCAATAGTAATTAACTAAATTAACCATCTTCTTGTAAATTACCCTCATTTAATCATTGTTTCAGCATTCTTAGCTGAAAGAATGTATTGAAACTTGAGAGCTTGGTGGTAGAAAAAATCTGAAAAATATATATTTATCCACAGTCCTCTTGAATTTTATTTTCGCCACCATTTTTTCATCTCTCAAAGAAAGGACCAAGGCAAGAGAAGAAGGTGCTTGAACGAGTCCGCTAAGAGCAGCTCTTAGCTTTGGGTGCTAATCCTAAAAAAGTCACCTTTTGAGGAGAATTTTGGGATGGGGAAGGATAAACTTTGGAAAAAATTAGTGGAATATATTAAGAAACTTATTTATTAAATTTAGAATATTAGATAATTTTTCGGGTTAGGTCAAATAGGCAAGGCAGCACCCTTGTTTAATGCCCAGTCCTATCTAATATTTATCTGGTCCTCTCCTGTCCAAAATTTTTAAAGCCACTTTTTTGGGTTGAGTCGAGTAATTTTTATCTAGATTTAAGTGAGTATACAGGACGGCTGGACACCATGCTCACCCCAATTTTTAAATGAGGTCTTATATTTAGGTCCAAATAAGATATTTGTGTTCTGAAACTTTTTAAAAATACCCCCTTTAATTTTAAATATAAGACATAATTTGTAAGTTAATTTTAGCAATTTATTTAGTGTTTTATTTTTTTATAGTTCGATAAACATATCTTATATTTTAGAGCGGAGGGGATATCTTATAAGATGGGTTGCAGTTTACAAATATCAAACTTACTAATATATTTCAGGAATTTCTCCATAAGTTTATCCTCTCCAACCCCAAAATTCTCCCCCAAATGGTGACTTTTTAGGATTAGCATCCAAAGCTAAGAGATGCAATTCTCCCCGAAATGGTGACTTTTTGGGATTAGCATGCAAAGCTAAGAGATGCTTTTAACACTGAATGAGGACTTGTGCTTGAACACTGTGACAGTGTTCTCTGAGACACCAACCATTCAAATTCTCCGATGATAAAAACATTTCTCTCAACCCCACAAAATTTTTCCTAATATGCAGTCAGCTTCCACTTCACTCTTTCATCAATTCCCAACTTCCCCCCCAAAGTTCCAAACTTTCCCTTCAAGAACTCGTCTCCTTCAATTCCACAGACCAAGAATGTCTTCTCTTCCTGGATTTCGCGTGTGGTCACAGATAGGACAAGGTGGTTCTTCTTCTTCTTCTTCTTCATCATCATCTCTTGGTGATAATGGGTTTTGTTCATTCATGGAGTATGTGGGTAAGAGAGGGCTAAATGTGGAAGATGATTTGGTGATTTTGCTGTATCATATACAGTTCGCTTGCAAGCAAATAGCTTCCCTTGTGGCTTCTCCTTTCAATTACTCTCTACGTAAACGTTCAGGTCTCGGTTCAGCTGCCGGTGGTGCTTCTGACAGAGATGCTCCAAAGCCTCTTGATATCGTCTCGGTATTTATTTTTGCTGAGATTACTTTCTTGCTAACTATGTAATGTTTGATGTTGCTTTTCTTTGCATGCATATGAATATGATGTACTTGGTAAAATTTAAATTAAAGTTGGACACCACTATTAGTAATTTGAGAATTTTGTTTATGGGTAACCTATAAATTACAATGGTGGAAGGTTTTTTTTGAGCTTAGCTTACCCACTTAAGCCTTTTTTTATGCCAATAGAATGAGAAGAGTATGGTATATTTGTTAGGTAAGCTATATATAACACTAGTACTTGAAAAGTAGAGCAGAATTTTGTGTAAACCATACTTTTTGACGACACAAAATTTCATCATGACACTAATGTTTTGTGGTGATACAGTATCTCCATTATTTGGTGTCTGCAATTAGTATCCATGCTTCTTAGTTGGCAAGAGAGTAACATAAAGGGATGAATTGAAGGTGGGGTGGCCTACTTAGCACATCCTGAGGTTCATTGTCCTAACCATGGTACAAGCCGCCACCTGAACCCAGTCACCTAGGCTAGTGTTAGTCACAAAATAGAATCATCTTATCTTAAAATATTAAAATATAATAGTTATTGATGGATTGTTAAGACTTTTGTCAGTCAGATATTAGAATGATCTT
Source organism: Mimosa bimucronata (assembly GCA_037074515.1). Taxonomy (NCBI): domain Eukaryota; kingdom Viridiplantae; phylum Streptophyta; class Magnoliopsida; order Fabales; family Fabaceae; genus Mimosa; species Mimosa bimucronata. The sequence continues at coordinate 26,429,659 of CM073441.1, forward strand.
ATCTTAAAGTGATTTTATGTTCTAATTCTGTAACCTTGAGCCCCTCCTTTATGGAAGTTCTGTTCTGCCATTTTGCCTTACTAATGCAAGAGCTATGTAATTTTTTAATCATTGGATGTTACTGAAATAAGAGAAAGGGAAAGTAACCGGTTGACCAGTACTCATGCTATGAATTATTGCAGAATGAAATCATCTTATCTTCACTGCGAAATTCTGGAAAAGTTGCTGTCATGGCTTCTGAAGAGGATGATAATCCGATCTGGATAAGTGACGATGGTCCTTATGTGGTGGTAACAGATCCCCTGGATGGTTCTCGCAATATCGATGCTTCCATTCCAACTGGTACAATTTTCGGCATCTATAAGCGCCTCGAAGAACTAGATAACTTACCGATTGAGGAGAAGGCTATGCTTAATTCACTACAGAGTGGAACAAAGTTGGTTGCAGCTGGCTATGTTCTATATTCATCTGCCACTATACTCTGTACAACTTTTGGTTCTGGGACGCAGTCATTTACTCTCGATCACTCGACAGGAGACTTTGTTCTCACGAATCCAAGCATTAAAATCCCTCCTCGTGGTAATTCATACTCGCAGCTTGCATGATCCATATCTAACTTGAAGCTATGCAATTGTAATGTTGACCCTTCCTAGTATTTGGCAACAAAAATTTGAGGTTATAACTAGTTATATGAAATATCTCTATTTCATTGGAATTCTCATTTGTGGTTAGAGAGATGCCTTAGAATAGATAGACATGAATATATGTCAAGGGTTAATACCATCGTTGGTGGTCACATTTTGTTGAATTGATGTTTTGGTCCCCGTATACTCAATTCACAGTTTTTAGCTCCTATATCTTCATAAGAACTTAGTTTGAGTTGAAGTTAAGTATAAAGACTAAAGCCAAAACTCGTTAAAAGTGTATGAACTAGAACCAGAACTAAAAGAATAATAGACCCTATACCTAACTATGACATGCATATCCCATACGAGACCACTACTTTCTCTTATAATATTCTCTTTCCGATCATATTCTCTACATGCACTTTGTGAATGCTGTGAATGGAGAGGTTCCATAGGCATCATCATATATGTCTTTCTTGTATACCATTTGTGAGGGCTAATGTGCATATTGTTAGGCTCTATGGTATTAATGCTGTACAATTTGCAGGGCAAATTTATTCTGTGAATGATGCACGATACTTCGACTGGCCGGAAGGTCTAAGGCGATATATAGACACGGTAAGACAAGGAAAAGGTAAATATCCAAAGAAGTACTCGGCGCGGTATATATGTTCTCTTGTGGCTGATCTGCATCGAACTTTGCTGTATGGGGGTGTGGCGATGAATCCAAGGGATCATCTTCGCCTTGTTTATGAGGCAAACCCTTTGAGTTTCATTGTGGAGCAGGCAGGAGGAAGAGGGTCTGATGGGAAAAAAAGAATTCTCTCACTTCAACCTGTTAAACTGCATCAAAGACTTCCTCTTTTTCTGGGCAGCTTGGAAGATATGGAAGAGTTGGAGAGTTATGGAGATGTTCAACAAAAAGTCAATCCTGGTTATGAGGTTTGATCGTGGTGGAGCCAATTTTGAATCTTCTCATCAATATTGCCTACCAGCTGTGGATTCTCTCTATGGTTCATTTATGTATTGTAATGACCATTACTTGTGTAATAATAATCTTCCTTCCTTCCTTTGTTCAGTCCAACCATTTGGTATCTGATAATACCTACTAATTCAGGTTTAAACTTAGTCCAATCCCAATAGAGATGGCTCTTTTTAAGGTGATTTTTTTCATCTTTAAGATTTAAAATTTGAATTGACCACTTTAAAGGAATTAAAAAAGGAGATGATTAATAGAAAATGACTGTCATGCTCATGTATTAAAAAAAAGATAACAAAAACAGTAAGCATGTGTTCAATGATGGTTAGAAAAATACAGATGGTTTTCAAATGAATAAAAGGAAAAGGTATTTTTACCCTCATTTATCGAACGAGGGTTGAAGACCCCAAACTTTTTATTCTAAGAAGTTCAATAAATTTAATGATATTTAGTTATTCAAAAAGGTTTATTATAACAAAAAAAAGGTTTCCGTGTGCTATTCTTATGTAGAAAAAAAATGAAAAATTAACATGTAAAGATTAAAGACTTTTTTTTTTGTTGCTTTTATTTTCTTTGCCTTTTTCCACAATAACTCACACATTTATTATATTCTTTGTAAATAGTTTGAATTCGTAATTTCATATTTAGGAAAGTTTTTAAAAAGGTAATCAGGGTCGTCTGCGCTAAAAGGTTCACCTATTTTATTCATCTATAATATTATGTCATAGTAGCAAGTGGTAGCTGTATTTTTTTGCTCAATTTTTCTCAGGTAGCTGCTATGATATGAAAAAGTAGTGGAAAATTATTTTGAAGATACCTATGTTTTTTCTCAATTTTTAATTTGGTGCACACATGTTTTTCTTTAATTAAATATTTTATTACTCTATTAGCAAAGTTAAACCTCACAAAGTGTAACTTTATTTTGTCAGCACTTTAACCCATGTACATAAGTTAATGTTAACATATATATGTTATATTATTAGATTATATAATACTCTCTCCTATTCTAAATATAATACCTATTTAAAGAAGATCGGTTCTAAATATAAGACATCTTTCCAATTTTTCAAAGCTTTTTCCCAAATTATTCTTATTGATACTTCTCAATACTCTCTCTGGTCTTAAATATAAAATCTATTTGAGGAGGCGAGTTTGGTCCTAAATATAAGACATCTTTCAAATTGTTCTTAACTTTTCCCTAAATTATCCCTATGAATGCTCCTCACTAATAACAAGAGAGGAGTGGGGACAAAGATATATGGTGCATTGGTAATATGATGTGATTTTAATTTAATTAACTAACATCGTTAATCTAATCAAATTAGGTAAATAAATCTTATATTTATGACCGGAATGGGTAATAAACAAGCAAAAAAGGAAGGGTGTGAATAAAGGTAGATGGTTAAGGTGTTTTGATAATATTATATGATTTTAACTAACTTAACTAACATCCTTAATCTAATCAAATTAAGTAAATATGTCTCATATATGTTTAAGAGAGGGGGAGTAACTTATAAGCCCAACAAATTGTTTTGAATAAATAATTGAGAAAATCAATCTATGACTTTTTTTTTCATAATGTAAAATAAAATCCAACTAGAAAATGGAGGAAGAAAGATGAGAGCAAGTAATTAACCCCGGACCGGCCACTGACTCAGTCGAGACAATGAGACAAGGGTCAGAGAGCCAACCTAGTGGAAATAAAATATAAAAAATACATAAAATATCAGCACACCTTTCCAAAATTTTAAAGAATAATTTTCATTTTCATCTTGAATCACTATCCAAAAATCATTATAGTATCCTACATTATTCACAATTGGTTTGACGAATTGACATTATATTAAACTGACACTGAATAATCTCTACCTTAAATATTAATTTAATACCTTGAATCGCTAACAAAATAATCATATATTTATTCAAAAGTTTTTACAAGTTTTTTGGCATATTGACATTATAATAATAATCAATCATTCAATGTCACCATAAGAAGTAATCATTAAATATTTTTCTTAGTAAAATGTCAAAATAGATAACTGATAACAAAATATTCATGACTACAGTCATTTAGTCATTAAACTAATAGTTATTATCATCAAAATCATTATTAACTTTGATCAATATTATTTCCTACAATTCATATCCATAAAAAACTTAAAATTGTTTTATTTTTAAAAAATCCACTCAACCAAGTTAACCCAACAACCCACCGAGTTATTCGAGTTGTTAAATCCCAATTAGTAGTCAACTCAGACCGGTCAGCGGAACTGGGCCGGTCCGGGATTACTATGTAAGAGAGAGAGTAACGACCGCAAAAGGCAAACGTAGTGAGATTTGACATTCGAGGAATCGAAGAACCCTTATGTAAACCCTAGGCGCACTGCGCATCCCATCCATCTCTCTCCGCGCACTTTAGCAGACGAAATTCCTAAACCAAAGACCCATTCTTTCTTCCTCTCTTCCCAACGATAATCCAAGAAGAACACGAAAATCAATTCATAGTGTGACCGTGGTGGAGGGGCCCGAGAAAGATCGCAACTTTATGCATTTAATCCAAATTCTGCACATTCAACATTAGAGATTAACAAGAAGCAAGAGATAGATAAAAAAAGGGATTATGGGAAGCAGCTTTCTCTCTCCACAAGCGAAGAAGCGTTCAATATTTCACACTGAAACTGGAATTTCCGACCCCAACCCATTTGCAACAAATGGGTCATCGAAGCGTTCAAAATCCAAACACCCACCTCCTCCCCTCACTATCCCTCCAGGTCATATCGCCTTCCGATTGCTCTGTCAAGCTTCCCGAATCGGCGGCGTCATCGGAAAATCCGGCGCCGTCATTCAGAATCTCCAGCAAGTAACTGGGGCTAAGATTCGCGTTGAAGAGGCCCCTTCTGAGTCACCCGACAGGGTTATTGTTGTAATTGCGCCCAGTGCTCTCACTGGCAAGGTGTCCCTCGGAGGCCGGAGTCCGAATTATTCGGATTCAGAGGACCCCGAGGACGAGGACGAGGATAACGGCGGCGAGGTTGAGGGTGTTGACGTGTCAAAAGCTCAGGAGGCATTGTTGAAGGTGTTTGAGAAGATTTTGGATGTTGCTGTGGAGAGTGAGGGTGTTAAAGTGGAGGATGGGATAGTGTCTTGTAGGTTGTTGGCTGATGATTCACAGGTTGGTTCGGTTATTGGGAAGGGAGGGAAGGTTGTGGAGAAGATTAGGAAGGATAGTGGGTGTAAGATTAAGGTTTTATCTGACAAGTTGCCTGCTTGTACTGGCCCGTCCGAGAAAATGGTTGAGGTAAGATGATTGACTCACTCCAGTTCTTTGTACGGGAAATAATGGAAGTGTAGTGCTTTTTGTAGCTTGCTTTGTGGTTAGTGGAGTTTGAGTTCTATTTTGGTTTTGGCTGCACTAAACGGTAGTGGTGAATTTATTGGCCACCAAATGGACCACTAACCCTTGACTGATTCTCAATTATCTGGTTTAAAGCATGATTTTGATGAAATAAAGATTAAATATAATTATGAATTTCTCAACTAGCATTGAAATTGGAAGAACACGTGCCATGTATTAGTCATGCTGGGACCTGAATAGGTTCTCCAATTAATGTCCTTAACTAGCAGAAGGGGCAACTTGTGGTGATACTTTCCATTCAGTTACAACTTCTTGTTTGTAAAAGGGATGTCCTTCTTATTCGAGTTGAAGTCAGTTGCCTTTGATGTTCCCTGCTTAGTATCATCTCCCCTCCCCCCTCTCTCTATGGGGCCAGAGTGTGCTGTGATGAATAAAGAGGATAGATGAGTTAGTGATGTTGGTACTGTGCAGGTCGAAGAGTGACTAAGTGAGTGGGCTGGGTTGGTGGTGATCTAATAACAACATGTTTGATTGTAGGACAACTTTTAACATGCAACTTCTGGGATTAAAATCACACCTATTGGAGTAATTTGTTTGATCAATTAAGTGTAAAGAATGCTTCACTTCTATTTTTGAAACCACTGTACACAGAACATGTAGTAATTGTTACTGAGCTTCACTTGACATACAATCTATAATTTGTATATGGCAGATAGAAGGCTATGTGCAGTCTGTAAAGAAGGCACTTCTTGCTGTTTCTCGCTGTCTTCAAGATTTTCCTCCACCCAGCAGGACAAAAATGATGGGAAGCAAGCCTCATGAAGTCGTTCAACATGAAAGCTTAGCTGCAGTTCCACATGATAATTTAACTGTAGTTTCACGAGATACTTTACCCGTTCGGCATGCAGACCTTCGTCTGCCGAGAGGCTCTGTGTTGTCTACTACACCCAGCAGCTATGCTTCAGGAGTTCATTCAGTGTCAGCTGAGTTACCCCGAGTCTCAGCCCTGGATCCTTCGACACACAAGCAGGAAGTTTCCTTTAGAATTCTTTGCTCCAATGACAGGGTTGGTGGTGTGATTGGTAAAGGTGGCAGTATTATCAGAGCCCTTCAGAATGAGACTGGGGCTACTATAAGTATCGGTCCTTCTGTGGAAGAATGTGAGGATAGATTGATTACTGTTACTGCTTCTGAGGTTTGTTAAATATAATTGTTTCATTTTTGCTTTTGCTTGTTTTAGTTGCACGTCATTTGTATTGCTATTCTTATACTCATAAGTTCTTTTTGGCTGGCTTACGTGCAGAATCTTGAGTCAAGATATTCCCCGGCGCAGAAGGCTGTCGTCCTTGTCTTCTCCAGGTCTGTGGAAGCAGGCATTGAGAAGGGGCTAGACTCAGGATCAAAGGGGTCATCTGTTGCTGCAAGACTGGTGGTTTCATCAAACCAAGTTGGCTGTTTATTGGGAAAAGGAGGATCAATAATCACGGAAATGCGGAAGGCAACTGGTACTAGCATAAAAATAATGGGGACTGACCAGGCTCCTAAGTGTGCATCACAGAATGATCAATTAGTACAGGTTTGCACATGGTTCTTCTTTGCTTTGTACAATCAAAGGTGGTTGTATTTATTTTTAATTTCACTATATTTTCCCTTAATCATATTCTTATACTTAAATTGTTGGCACCATCTAATTTCTCTTTGAAAAATCATGAACATCTATGTGGTATTTGATGTCATTTTAAGATTTATGCCTCCACTCTTGTGACATAAGTACCGGGAATTGCAAGCTGTTAAATTATGAAATATGAAATGAAGTTGAGAAAAATGTGACTCAATGTTTAATTTCATGGCTAGTGATGCATTTGATTGACATCCACCATAACTAGCTGCAAGAGGACGACTAGGTAAATATTGATTGATTGTGGGACGTTTCATATTAGTACTATTTTTAGATTCCTTAGTTCAGAAGGGAAATAATCTTTGATCAGTATCCACTTGAAGCATGTCTAGTATAAGTTCTCCAATTTGGATTCTGTTGATTATCTGTTTAATGTGAAAAGTGCGGATTTTTGTTCGGCAAATAGGTCTATTGCTCAACCTGGAGAAAAACATAATCTAGTATCAGTAACTGGTGGAGCCAGTTTTCTAAAGCATTGCTTTCATTGAGGATCTGTGATATTTTCTTTATTCCTTTTCAGTTATAAATTACTCTCTCCCCCTCCTTTCTCTCATAATGCTCTGTTAAACTCAAATTAAGGGTGCTCCTTATCGTTTCTCTTTTGAGATTTATTGTTTATAAATCCAGGAAACACCGTAGTGTAAGAACTGTCATCTAATTTCATCATATCTTGCTCCTCTTAGATGACAACGCATTTATTACTGAGATAATTTTTCAATTTTTCTTCAAGACTAGCATCCCTCAGGGAACTGTGATGCATAATATTCAGCTCTCCATTTTTGAGCTTTTGTATACTTGTTATTTGTGAATTAAATAGCTCAATCTAGCACATGCATCACTACTTGCCTCGAATGAATACATTTTTCCCTTCTAAAGAAATGGGTATTGTAAGTGATACTTTCTCTCTTATTTTGAGACTAGGAATCTGATACTGAAGAAGTAGTTGTTTCTTCCCTCTAATGGGTTTGTAGTATAGTCTTCATCTTTAGGCTAGCCGAACTAGCTGGTGGATGTATTAGTTATATGGCAGCTGCCTCATAAAGGCTGGAAATTGATGAAGTAACTATTTGTTGTCCTTCCTTTATGTATTTTTAAAATCTTCACAAGAAATCTATTATTTTCATTCAGACTAACCAAAAGATTGCTTATATTACATCCTTTATGATGCACATATTAATCATGCAAATTGTTATTTCTATCAATAATAAAAAAATTACACGAACTAATATGACATTAAGCATCAGTTTCCTGGTAATAATGAATAAGAACTCCTGAACAGTTTCTTTCAGGATCCTTCACATTTATGGATTCTTGTTGTCTGCAAACTCTTTCCTGTCACACTGATTTGAAGCTGACAAAATATCCATCTTTTTATTTCCACAATTGGGTTTTATTCTCCCCCAATTTGTTCCTCTGAATCTGTTTAAAAAAAAACACTCACAAGACAGTAACTCCTGTCTCCCAATGCATTCAGTTTACTGTATCCTTTTTTGTCCCCAGATATCTGGAGAGTTTTCAAATGTTCAAGATGCATTGTATAATGCAACTGGCAGATTGCGAGATAATCTTTTTTCCGGCACACAGAACAGTGTTGGAACAACAACCATTACCTCTGTATTACCTGATACCAGTCCTCATAGGAGATTGAGGGATCCTGTTCCGGTTGGTGTCCAACCAGCCATTGGTGTTTCTCATAGTCTGAGTAGACATACTATGTCTCAAAACATAGATCATGTCGTTTCACGCTATTTAGATCATACCTCTTCACCAGGATCATGGGCATCACGGGTATTCCTTTCTTTCTGCTGTCTGTTTTTCCCATTCAATTTAGTTTCATATTTATATCGATAAATTTGAATGCAGACGGTTTCTGGGATACAATCGGGAGGTGTTAATGATATTGGCAGGGGTTTTACTTCTCTAAAAGGTGGCTTGGAACTTGGCAGGTTAGTGATATACGAATAAGCCCATTAGACATGTGTGAATGTGAAGCTATAATTTGAAAGATAATGAACTAATAGCTTCTGTAGAAGCTTTTAAGCTTTTTGTATATTATGATTTATTCTGTGCAATTGCATCATTTGAATTTATCCTAATGATGATGTAATTATGAGTTATGACACATTAACAAGACATGAAAGTATAGTACTGTTGGTGTTCTACATTTTACTTTATTTGATCAGATTGTTACATGTGCGAAGTATTATTTAAAGTAGAATGTTTTAACGATGAAATCCCAGTGTAGGCCATGGTCTCTTGGTTTAGTGGCTCATCAAGCAACCTTAGAAACCAGGCATTATTCTTATTTCTTGCGCGTAACTCTTCCAGCTCTCTTAAGAGACTATGATGTGGAAGTCACCTGTGACAGCTATAGGTTTTCCAAAACTTGCAGATTCAGTGTTATTCTACCTGGTTCAGTGGCAGGTGATTTTGCCTGAGCTAGGTTAACTAATAATTTATCAAAGATTTGGTTTTTGATAGAGCACAATGGCATCATGCAATCCATGTAGCCGATTTCACCTAGTGGGATAAAGCTTTATTGTTGTAATTGTTGTTGCTTTAGTAGGTTGACTGTATTGAACATACGCCTAGCTGATTTACAGTTAGACCAGTTAAACTAACCAGTTCAAGAGCTTTCACAAAACTGACCTTCGAGATTAGCAGCTGCACTCTCTGCATATTGTATGTACCTGTGCTATAATGTTAACATGTTAACTGTATACGTTTGTTTTGACACTCAAATTCAGTGATGTCTACCACATACACTGTATAAGATTATTATACTAGGCTATCATCTACCATTTCGTTTTATCAATTATTTTGGGATCATGGGCATTTGCTTTTTTCCCTCCCCCTTTTAAGCCGATGTCTTAAAGTTGTAGTTTAATTGAGAGTGTCTATTTTTGACGTATGTTTTTCCCCTACAGTGGAAGCAAAATTGCTATGGTGACTAATACAACTGTGGAAATCGTTGTTCCTGATGCTGTTATTGGCTTGGTATATGGGGAAAATGGTAGCAACTTGGCTCGTTTGAGAAAGGTATAGACTTGAAAGCATATGCACATATATACTGTTCCTGTTAGTGTCTTATCATGAGCTATTTACAACTTGCCCAATTGGAGAAAATAATCATCAATTAAAATCTTATCTGAACACTCCATAGTAATATTGGAGGAGGCATCTGCATCTGCACTGCCTATTGCATTATGTTCATAATTACATTCTGAACACATCATGGATGATTCTATTTTTTTTTTTTGGTCAAACTCTACAAGACCCATGAATGTTAGGCCCGATTGTATATAACCTCCTAACATTTCAAAATTTGAATTTAACCTTGTTGATGCTTTAAATAGTTTAACCCCCTACTGTTAATTCCTACGTTAAGTTACTGATAGAAACTACCATGTCAAATTAACGAAGATGATGTGACATCCTACAGCTAAAAGAATTTTAATTTTGAAATGTTAGGGGCTTATAGGCAACTTCCTTGTTGATCCATGTTCATAAGATTTGATTGAGTTTTACATTGGTTGTTGGAGTCTGACACAACCTTCTTCCTTTACCCGGGCTTGGGACTGACTATAAATGTAGGCAGAGTTATAATTTTAAAATGTCAAGGGGTTCTATGTAATTCCTATGTCCTAATGTTTTAACTTTATCAGCACAATGAATTCGTGCGATCAATGTAGTTGACCGTACCTAACGGAATAATATTCTGTTGGTTGTTGTAGGGGGGTTATATGTAACTATCCTAAAGTTCAATGGTTTTTGTATATTATATCCAAAAACTTTCAATCCATATCAGATATTATGTCATCCTCATCAATTTAATGTGGCACTTTCCATCAGTTACTTGATAGTAAAGTTAACATGTGGTTTAATGTCAAAAAATTAAAATGTCAAGGATGTTAAATTTAAACTTTGAATTGTCAAAAGGTTAAATGTAAGAATGCAACTGAGCTTTATAGAATTTATTTTTAGCTTTTCTTTTTCCCCTTTATTTATGACTTTATCAAGCTATTCTCTTAATCAGATTTCAGGTGCCAAAGTTATTGTCAATGAACCTCATCCAAGAACAAGAGACAGGACTATTGTCATTTCCGGTACACCTGATGAAACTCAAGCAGCTCAGAGCCTTCTTCAAGCATTTATTCTCACAGGTTCTTCATGACAGAAAAACCCCAGGGATGGCCCTCTTCCTTGTGCTTTCACTCAATTTTCCTTCCCATTAAAATGGAAAAAATTAGGTCTTGGATCAAGCTAAACTAGGCATTTTCGCTTAACTGAATCCATCTTAAGCGGTTCACTCAACATTTGTGCACTGATTCAGTGCCACGACCACTTGATTCTGTAGGAAAAATTTAGTAAGCCTTCATCAGACGGCACTGTTCTCTTCATGGATGCTAGAACCCATTTTCAGAATTGATAGCCAACTATCTACAACAATCCTGAGAAGCCCAATGGTTTAACTTATTAATAGTAACAAAAATGGAAGAACATAAACCATTTTGGCAGGAAAAAGACACTATGTGAACGCACAGTTTCTCCTCTCTAGCTTTTGTGCATAGAGATTCTCCTCTTAACGCTAAATTCTTGTTTTAACCACACTGAACATCATTATGCATACAACAGCAGAAACGCCCAAAACAGAAAACAAAAACCGGAGATGTGTTAAGTCATATACTTGGCATCTTTCTTATAATTTCCCCTTCACTTCCGCTCCAGTACACAAACAAATTATTAGATCAAATTTTGAACGGTTCAGATTTGATGTTCTACAAAAAAATTGTAATATAAAAATTCTAAAAAATGAATGGATAAATTTTAATAGTTAGAATATGCAGTGGAGAAATGGAGTGAAACCAACACCATCATTTACTGGTTTATAAGATACGGATTCAACGGCGGTTTGTATTGAGAAGAATGCCATAAAAAATCATTAACAAAAATTTTTCATACTATTTTATATTCTATATCAAAATCTAATATTAAACTCTGAAGAGTTGAACCGCCCAATCTCAAACGAACGATATAACAATTGTAGGCAAAGTTTAATTTTAGGGTATGTGAAGACTTAATAATCAAACTGACAAAATGTCTTTTTGAATTTTATATCATGTTTAATAGCATTATACCCAAAATGAAAAATTTTCTAATGTTAATCATTAGTCAATTGCTTATCACCTCCAAAGATTTTATATTACTTAATTATGGAGACTAATTTTCTTTTTTATCTAATTGGACATTAGTTAATTCCCAAACTGTAGGCCTATTAATATATGTCATGTCCTTATGGTTCTCTGCAAAAAATTCAACACAATTCATAATACGAGTGTTTTTCACTTGGGTTAACATCTGGACACAGATATGGAAAAATTAACGCAGTGATCCCGATAGTTTCATCAAAATTGTCAATAAGTAATTACATGTAAACTTTTAATTGTAAATTTTATTTCCCTCAAGAATCCATCTATTTGAAAGTTATATCCAAAACACTGAACATTTCTCAACGGGATCCTTATCCATGTTTTAATTATCTGTGATGGATAAATCATGATATTCACTAAAACTACAAATATGTCTGTGAAATAGAAATTTTTTTCAATATTACCCATATTTATTATGGGCTTATTAAGAGAGAGAAATAGGAGTATTAATGAACATAGAGTGTAAGGAGAGAGAATAAATATGAACACCAACCCAATGTTTATTTAATACAATACTTCATACTAGTTAGAGGCAAAATAGGAAAAAATTATTAAATGATGAGACAACCAAAGCAGGCTCTTCTATTTTTGACCAAACCAATTTAATATTCAAGCATTTATAATAAGGACACGAGGGAGTACTATTTTCTACAACTTTTATGATCATATATTGATATATTTTGATATCGATCATTTGCTCGAAGAAATGACAAGAATGCTGAAGGAACCACATGAAGTGGTACATTCATCTTTCTCACACTCATATTTGGCTCAAACTCACAGTGGTTTCGAGTAAATACACTTAAAGAGAGTTGCTTGAATTACAAACACTTGTCCACACATAAAATGGCATTACACAAACAATAAGAGACTCAAGCAACAGAGGAGAGAAATTTCTAAGGTAAAACATACAAACAATCGTCAAAGATTTATTTTTTCACACTATAATAAAGCCTTGCTTGTGCAGAACTGAATCCCCATCCATTGAATGTACTTTATATTATGCTTAAGAATTTCTCAGGACTAAAAGTATTCTCTTAACTCTTGGCAGGTTCACCGGTTGGCTTGAGGATGATTTCCACATTATCATGGACTCCTTGAAGCAGAAGCTCACCATCATATGTCACTATTTTTCTCTTCTTTGCTGCTCTTAGCGTACCCACAAGCGCCTCAAATATATTTGCACATTGGTCATCATGAAACAGTGTGCCAAATGTGACCTTCAGAATACAAGCCATGTCTCTTTCATTATTACAAGAGAGTGGTGACATATGCCAGAAGTATATTAGCTTAGGACTGTATTAGTTGAGAAATTCTTGTAAAGATCAAATTGTACACCCCTCACATATCCATATGTTAACAATCATTGTATCATCAAATATTCAATATATAATAGAAATTCTCGCCACGGGATTTGCAAGCCATCAATAATGCGACTCATTCCTCTTAACTCTGCAATACGTGGAGAACATATCTAGTTTATAGTGAAGTACCACTATAGACATACTTTGTCTCCTGCTGCTACTGGTTTTGTCTAATATTTAGTTGTTTAACAGCAAAATAAGTCCAACAGTATTAAGTTGAACAATGCAGTACTATAATTTGAATATAGATAGTATGAACAAGAATCAAAAACTCTGTCCCTTGATTAATACATCATTATATTTACAAGTAAGCAAATGTATAAATGTATATTAGTATATAAGCTATGCAAGCTATCTCAAGCCTACCAGCCCTTTTGATTAGGATGATGCAGAAGTGTGTTAGCCTTGTTGGCTCAATGAATCAAATCAACACCTTAACAATTCCGACAATATACTTAAAACATGATTTAAAATCACTGATTCATGAAAGGCTTTCTCGATTCATCAAATAAGTTATCACATGGAGGAGGGGCCAAAGAAAAACCAATAAGTTATCTATGGATGAGGCAATGTTTCAACCTTTTGTGAGCATGTGAATAAGTTTTAAAGTGCTTTAACAAAGCATTCAGTAACCTGAGCACTATCCATCCAGTAGTAAAGAAATAAATCATACACATTTTCTTCCTCTGATGTCCTTTTGGCTGTTTGTTTAGATAGACTGAAGGGGTCAGAAATGGGATAGAATTAAAAAGACAATGGTGCTTATTGATCACTCCCTATCCATCTAAAGGAAACAAATTAGAAAATACTTAGCTTCTAAACACAAAGGAAACATAAATACTATTTCTTGCTGTAGTACATCACCACTATGACAAACACTGTTGTTACTTCGTTTCGTCTCAATGATATATATAGGTTCCAAAACTTAATAATCTCCCAGAATTTAACTCGGTTTCAGATCGGAGTATATAATGGGGGAATTAAACCTAAATTTCTCATCTTCTATGATATCTCGAAAAGGGCCCACATAGATCCAGAGCTGGATACGAATTATATAGAAAAAAAACTAACAGAGCAATGAACAAATAAATACATGGCCCTAGGATTTAGATCCCAAAAAAAAAATAAAAAAAAAATGTCAGATTTGTAACAGCAAAATCTGCATCGATCGATGAAAGATTCAATCTCAAAGATTTAATAGAAAAGGGAACCCATTTTTTTTTTTTTCTTTTTGTGGGTGTACCTTGCAAGAGCCATCAGGTTGGGATTGGCCAAGCCTCTTGATTTCTTGTTTGAGTCGCTCAACCTCTTCCTCTACGTTCATGGTTTCAACAGTTTCAAGCTCTTCTCTCTCGGAGCACCAAAATGAAAAAAGTTTCTTTCTTTCTTTCTTTCTTTTTTCTCCCACTCGCGCTTGATCAAGTTTCTTTGCCTTCTGCTATTTATATTTCTCGTCCGTGAATAATTTTTCCGAGAAAATAGGGACATGAGAGTACCAGCATGGAAAGAATGAAAATAAAATTGCCATTACAAAAGTTTATTACGCCCTTGTTATATAAGCTATAAATCTGTAAACGTTAATGCCTCCATATATAAGTTTCATTTTATGTGGGGTGTCTCTCATAATCATTTTTCTTATTGTCTTCTCATAATCTTATATCATTGGATAAAAAATATGAATGGTTAATATGTAATATTTCTTTTATAGATTGATATGTAATGCTTTATCAAACTATTAGTAAAATATTTTATACTTTAAATTTTCTTATAATACAAGTGTACCTCTCATAATTATCTTTCTCATTTTATTCTCATAATTGCTATTTTACCTCTAGACTCCAAAATGAATGATCTTGATATAATATCTTATAAAATGTTATTATGATGTTTTAAACATATAAATAAATAATTTAAACCTTTTAAGTTTTAATCTGTGTACACTTGTATTATAAGAAAAGTTAACATTTAAAATATTTTAATAATGTTTTAATAAAGTATTACATATCAACCATTTATATTTTCGATTCAATGGTAAATATAAGATTATGATAAGATAATGAAAAAATGATTATGAGAGAAAATCAACCCATTTTGTGATTGCCTAAATATTTATTGCATTTTTTAAATTTAACTTATTTTTTTATCTTTTTTCCATACATTCTTTTTTATATTTATTATCTCTTATTTACCTCATTTTCTCCTTATCTTTTTCTTATAGATTCTCTTTTATTAATAAGGATATAATTAGAAAATAAAGTATATTTGTTACCAAATCTTTTTTTCTAGTTTTATTAGTTTTTTAAATAAAAATAAATTAGTTATTTGAAGTTTATAATAACGGTAGGAGGAGTATCAAATAATTATGTATTGTTATTGTTTATCAAGAAAAATAAGAATTTATTAAATAAATTTCATGGATGAGATAGAAATTTAATAATCAAATAAAGAAAGGGAAAAATTACGATAGTTAGATTTAAAACTTGCAATTTTTTTCTCAAAAGAGTAAATTTCAATTAAAGTCCAAAATAATAGTCGATGTTGATTTGATTAGAAATTTTTATTACTTTTAAAGTTTGTCATATTGAATTGTAAAAAAAAAAAAAAATTATTTTGATATAAAAAATTAAGCATTTGGTGCCCCAATTTATCCCACATTTAAATTTAATTCCAAGACATGGCATTTTTCAAGCTATCCTTTTTATTATAACAAGCTGTCCTTCTAATTCCAAATATTATGAACATTAATCCTCAAACTTCTTCATGGTTTGATCATAAGTGCCTCACTGCACCACACCATCCATTTGACATCCCAGCTACTAATTACTATCCAATATCATATCATGACTCATATATTTATTTACATCAAAATAAAGCATATATTTCATTAGCTTATTGATGTATTTTTCTTATTACTTAATACTTACTTTTATTATTTGAAAGAGAATTAAATCACATATTTAAAATGTAGTCTTATTTATGCAAAAATACCAATGAACTTTAATAAAAAATGCATCCAACACTATATACATTTTTTAGGTGCAAAAATATCCTTAGACATTTGAACAAAAATACCAAAATAGTAAAAGAGAAACTAACACCGCTACTTTTAATTGTGGGCCCACACTATTTTCAATGAATGCACCAAATTACCATCATGACAAAAAGGAAAAACCTTCCTCTCCCTAGCACCCAAATTGTCATATCTGTTTCATGTACTATAAACTATAAATCAACAATCATTCATTAATAAGAAGAGCTTGTTGGGAAGGGTTACCCGCCTTTGGTGTAAAGCACCTTACATGGGCATGCCTACCATACAACTCTGTTACGGATTAGTCGGTTGCCCTGGGTTTCTTGATCCAGTTGAAAAAGACTAGGGACTCAAAAAAAGGTGCTAGATACTGAGGAGAATTCGAGTTCTAAGGCCATAGGCCTTATCTGCCTGTTGTTATAAAAAAAAGAGCAATAAATTAAACAATATTGGGTGAATGCAACTAGGTACTAGAAATGAGGAGGCATCACAGCACGAACAAAATAATGAACTTTTATTTTGCGAGGTGTGGGAGTGTTCGATACAGACTTAGGGTGCCAAATGTTCCCACTCAGATTGATTAATCTCATTAACTTGATGAGCTTCTTTGCCACTTGTATATGGAAAGAGAGCTCGCACACCATGTTGGAAGATCCAAATTGACCATGGCGGTGGAGTATGAGATGGATGATGGCACTGTAGAAGAATAAGCTTTATGACATTAGAACATATGAGAATTATTGCAGTTGTTGGTAGAGAATCATGGATGCATTTTTTGTAAAGAAATCAATGCAGCAATTATTAGTGGATGATATTGCCACCGCCGCTACTATTACCGACATATGAGATGTTGGAAAATGAAGGAAAGAATGAAAGATTAAAGAGCACACAATGGAGAGAAAACTACTTGCTTTATTCAATAATATGGCCGTACATATATACAACATCGTGCAACAAGAAAAGGACGAGATACATGCGTAACAGCTTGCATGATATTCTCTGATCCATGCAAATAGCAACTGTACAAAATATAGTATTTAAATAATATTCAAACATAATATTTAAATACTCTCATATATATTCGGTTGACCAATTCTCACACTCCCCCTCAAGTTGGTGCACATAGGTTGACAATGTCCAACTTGCTAGTGATCGTTTGGAACTTGTCTCGGCCAAGTGGTTTTGTAAAAACATCCGCAAGCTGCGTCTTTGTGGAGATCTTAGTCGGGTTGACTTCCTTGCTTTGTACGCGTTCCCGTACAAAATAGCAGTCCATTTCAACATGCTTG
Source organism: Mimosa bimucronata (assembly GCA_037074515.1). NCBI lineage: Eukaryota > Viridiplantae > Streptophyta > Magnoliopsida > Fabales > Fabaceae > Mimosa > Mimosa bimucronata. The sequence continues at coordinate 26,447,191 of CM073441.1, forward strand.
GTGCGCTCATGAAAGACTGGGTTTGCGGCAATGTGCAAGGCTGCTTGACTATCACAGAACAAGGTTGTGGCTCTTGTTTGTGGTTCACCAAGCTCATCCAACAACCATCGCAACCAAATGACTTCACTCACAGTGTTTGCCATTGCACGGTATTCAGCTTCGGCAGATGACCGAGCCACAACGCTCTGTCTTTTCGACCTCCAAGATACCGGGGAACCACCTAAGGTGATGTAATATCCTGTACATGATCTCCGTGTTTGTTTGCATCAACCCCAGTCAGCATCACAGTATCCCATGAGTTCACATACCCCACCATTCCGTAGTAAGATACCCTGTCCAGGTGTGCCTTTCAAGTAACGAAGAATACGTTCCACCGCGTCCATGTGAGTGCGCGTAGGTCTGTTAGAATATTGACTTAGGATATTCACAGGGTACACTAAGTCCGGCCGTGTGACAGTAAGGTACAATAAACGGCCTATCAACCTTCGGTACCGTCCCTTGTCTACCACTTCATCATTTTCGTGAGGCTCCAAATTGCAGTTCTCTTCCATGGGAGTTGGGCTTGGGCGACAATCTTCCATTTTAGCATCTTTAAGTATGTCAAGTGCATATTTTCGTTGGCTAAGAACAATGCCCGTTCTAAGTTTGGTGACTTCAATCCCCAAGAAGTATTTGAGAGCTCCGAGATCTTTGATACTAAACTTTGCATGAAGGTGTTTCTTGACTGCTGTGATTATTTCTGGACTATTGCCTGTAATTATCATGTCATCGACGTAGATCAACACTGCTACAAACACATTTCCCTTTCTATAAATGAGAAGGGAATGATCAGCACGTGACGGATGAAAGCCTACTTGGAGTAATACACTGGTGAATTTGTAATACCAGTTTTGCGATGCTTGCTTAAGTCCGTACAATGATTTTCGGAGACGACAAACTCTAGCATCACCTTGTTTAGCAAAACCTTGAGGTATTTTCATATAGACTTCTTCCTCGAGCTCCCCCTGTAAGAAAGCATTGTTGACGTCCATCTGATGCATCTCTCATCCTCTCTTGGCAGCGATGGCAAGAAGAGTCCGAACAGTAACTAGTTTGGCCACAGGTGCAAAAGTCTCATGGTAGTCGGTCCCTTCTACCTGCGTATAACCTTTTGCGACGAGACGGGCTTTGTGGCGGTCAAGCTCGCCGTTGGGCTTGAATTTGCATTTGTAAACCCATTTTGAGTCAATAGCTTTCTTTCCTGGAGGTAAGGCTTCTAATGACCACGTACCATTCCGTTCCAATGCATCAATTTCCTCTGCCATTGCTTTGCGCCAGCATTCTTGTTTTACGGCCTCCGCAAAATTCTTGGGTTCATGGTTGGCAGTAATGGCCACTAGAAAAGCTTTATGTGAAGAGGAAAAATTATCATAAGAGATAAAATGAGAAAGAGCATGTACCTTCGAGTTGCCTGGGACTGGATTGGACTGTGATGGAACTATAGATTTTGGAAGCTCTACTGCATAATCTTGAAGTTTCTTTGGAAGTGCCCTTGGTCTAGAACTCTTGCGTGATGCTTCAGGAAGGTTTATGGGAGATGAGGCTTGATGGTCATGTTCACGTGATTCACTTAAAGTGGGTGATGTGTTTGTGTGGGGACCAGGTGCATGACTGGACAAAATTGTAGGATAAGTATGGTTATGCTTAGCATGGTCATAAGTGACATCATCGTCCCAAAAGTCAAGGATGTTAGGCCGGGCCCACTTGGGCTTTTCTTTATGAAGATTAAGGTGCTGGAAAGGAAATTCCTTTTCAAAGAATATGACGTCTCGTGAAACCACAACTTGGCGTCGCTCAAGATCAAAAATTTTATATCCTTTCTGTCCTACTGGATATCCCACAAATACCCCTCTTCGGCCACGTGCTTCAAATTTGTCCTGAATTTTGAGATCTTTATAGTAAGTGAGGCATCCAAAAGTTCTCATATTATCATAAATTGGCTTTGTGCCAAAAAGAATCTCATATGGTGTCCGATTTCCAGTCGCTTTTGTTGGAACACGATTAATTATGTGCACTGCAGTGAGCACACACTCCCCCCAGAATTCCTTCGGCAAGTGAGCTCCGAACCGTAGAGCTCGTGCCATCTCAAGGATGTGCCGATGTTTGCGCTCGACGACGCCATTCTGTTGTGGCGTATAGGTGCAGGTGGTTTGAAGCAGAATTCCCTTCGTTTCATATGTCTGTAGCATCACGTTTGATTGAAACTCGCTACCATTATCGGTTCGTAATACTTTCACTCTTTTTTCAAATTATGTCTCTACCATATTAAGGAAGGCTGGAAGGAATCGACCTGTAACACTAACTCCCTAATCCCACTATTAACCACTCACAATTAAACATTAAAACGTTTATATAGCTAACTATGTTAGAAAAAGGAATTAACTTAATAAAATAGCTAACATAGTTAGAAAAAGATCCTTCCATAATATTTAGATATTACCTTTTTAAATCAAACCTCAACTCTAATCTCCGTCATCACAATATAATTTTCTTCCCATTACAATAACAGAAAATTACATTATACATGATTAAACTCCACACATCATTCTCAAAATACCATACCATAATAGGTATTATACAATAATTTTCCCCCAAAGTAGGAACAAAGTTCAGCGGAAGCATCATACAAAATATGATCCTAAATGTGGCAATACCTCCTGTCCTTCTGGTCCAGAGTATCTCACGATATCAGTGAGAAGTTCCCGGATCCTTCCCTTGACCTCCTACTTCGCTCCTAGGACCTGCAAAAGTGAGATCAACGGGGGTAGCCCCAAACGCAACCACTGACTACTCATCTAAGTGCGGTGTGTGCCAGCAAGGTGTCCAGTGGAATACATATATATTAGTTCAAACAGTATGCTCAGGTATTCACATATAATGCATAACTTGGTCCCAAATATCTTTTCCCAGTTTATAAGTACAAAATATTCCATCCCAAATCATCTCCAAGAATTATATATATCATTAATAATCACAATCAACCCAAACGAATCTTAATAGAAGCGTTGGGAAAACATGTGGGACCAGTCGGGACCTTCCACCCGCCCCTGATCACCACGGTACAATTCACGAGGGACTTTCTACCCTCCCTGAACCGTACCACGGATTAGAAGGATCTCCGTCCTTTCTGAATCCGTGAGGGGCGATCTCCCCTCTTTCGTCTTTCTCTCCTTTATTTCTCATAATATATCAATTAGTCCCTGTGGCGCAACAGGGTACCTCATCACGTGATGGCACAATTTCCAATTCACCGGTGTCACATACACAAATAATTTCTCACATACAACACATAGATATGCAACACCACAATCAGGCACCAGGCCTTCCAGTATTTTCATGATATACATATATTGAATAATTTCCAAAACCACATATATTCCAGTTTCAAATATTTCACTTCACAAATTTATGCCATTTCAAAATAATACTCCACAGGACATTTATTATAAAAATATTAATATTCCAAGATCTCATTTTCATATCCCATCAATCATCAATTGATAATCATATCTCAACTGTGATTCAAAATCTCATCTCCATATAACATCATAATAGTCAAATAATAATATTTCAAATTACTTACTAACACTACACACACACATAAACAAGCAGAAAGCGATTACCTGATAGCTGGCACCAATCTCACAATAGTGCAGCTCCCCCGTGCTAACTTAGTGCAATTCAAGCACTACACAACCATACATACAACCAAAATTAATTATTTATCCAACAATTTCACATGTTGGAAAATAAATTACTTACTACCCTTTCTTTGCCCTTACTTATTTTAAATTTCTATTTAACATTTATTCTCCCTTTCTATCTCTAAAATTTATCCCTACTCCATTTATACATATATCCAAAATTATTAATCTTTCCAATAACTATTTATAAAATTCCTTAACATCCCATAATCCCTCAATAATTCTTTAGGTGCAAACCCCAATCAAATCAATTAATTAAATCCCCTCATATGACCTTAATAAACATCTTAAAAATCATCAATTTACCCATAAGCACCTCGAATAATTTAAAAGCCTCAATTTCTAAAACTTCCATAAATCCAAAAATTCCTAATAATTAGGAAAACTTCCAACAATGAAAAATCTACTCAGAAAAACTCATAATCGAGGCCTAAGCTTCAATTTATTAATTTTTGGACTCCCAAAAATACCAACTTAGACAAGGTCTAATTTTTCAAGTATAACAAATCGAAAAACTAATGACATAGAAATGTAGAGGAGACTTACGGGGTTCCAAAAATGTACTTAGTTGGCCGAAAAGTTTACTATTCCTATATCAACGAGCTCTGATAAGTCTAATAATAGGAATATTGGTGGTGGAAAGAGAGAGCAAAAGAGAGAGAGAGAGAGAGAGAGAGAGTCGTGAGAGAGAGAGAGGCGAAGGAATGAAGAAGGAACGGTGAAGGTGTGTGTATATATAATAATTGATGAATAGTAAAATAATAATATAATATAATATAATATAATAATAATATATTATATTAATAATATAATATAATATATATAAATAGTAGTTGAATGTGATTGGTTGAGGAAATAATAATTGATGCACAGTAAAAGTTTCTGGCGAGGAAAGGAGTGTCGGCAGAGTGGAGAATATACTACTGGGCCCTAAAATTCTTAAATAAGATATTTCTTTTGAATAAAAAATTTTCTTTTTACTCTCAAAATTTTCCCATAATATCATTTATTTATTTCCTCCCATATTAACCTCTTTTGAGCCTAAAAATAATCTCTCCCAAAATTATTATCGTCCAAATAAGGAAGAAACTAGGCCTTTAAAATCCTTAAAAATACCTCAAAATCCTTCACATATTCTCATAATCCATCCTTTCTCATTAATAAATTCCTATTTACCCTCACAAATCCTCAATTAATTTTTTAGGATGTTACAACTCTCCCCACCTTTTTAAGAATTTTGTCCCCAAAATTCTACTAACATAACCCCAAAAACAAGCAAACACAACACATACAACGTATAAAATCACTCAATAAACGGAACTTACCCAGGGAATAGATAAGGGTATTCTCGTCGCATACGTTCTTCAGTCTCCCAGGTAGCATCCCCTGGAGTCATACCTCTCCAGAACACCTTAACTAGCCTAATCGTCTTATTCCTTAGCTGCTTATCCTTAACATCTAAAATCTTTTCCGGCTCAGCTTTATATGTCAAGTTTTCTCTCAACTCGACCTCCTCAGGCTCAATCACATGCGAAGGGTCTGGATGATATTTCTTCAACTGAGAAACATGAAAAACATCATGAAGATTCGATAATTGCAGAGGCAATGCCACCCTAGATGCCACTGATCCGACCCGTTCAATGATATCGAACGGACCCATAAACCGGGGAGTGAGCTTCTTAGCTCTGATGGATCTCCCAATACCCGTAGTCGGAGATACCCGAAGAAAAACATGATCCCCAACACTGAACTCTAACGATCTACGTCGTTTATCTGCATAGCTCTTCTGCCGACTATGTGCAGTCAATAGCCGCTGGCGAATCAACTTAATCTTCTCTGTCGTCTGATCCACAATATCTGGGCCAATAATAGCCCTCTCGCTAAGCTCTGTCCAACAAATTGGCGACCGGCACTTCCGACCATATAGAGCCTCATAAGGCACCATCTGAATACTCGAATGATAGCTGTTGTTATAGGCAAATTCCGCCAATGGAAGATGTCTATCCCAACTGCCTGGTAGCTCCAAAGCGCACACCCTGAGCATATCTTCCAAAGTCTGAATCATCCTCTCAGTTTGACCATCGGTCTGAGGATGATACGCAGTACTGAACTTGAGCTTCGTACCCAAAGCCGTCTGTAAAGACCTCCAAAACTCAGAGGTGAATCGTGGGTCTCGATCTGAAATAATACTCTCGGGAATCCCATGAAGCCTGACGATCTCATTCACATACATCTGAGCTAATCTAGTCAAAGGATAATTAATCCTGATCGGAAGAAAATGAGCGGACTTAGTCAAACGGTCCACGATAACCCAAATCGAATCGTGACCAGACTGAGTTAAAGGCAAGCCAACCACGAAATCCATCGAAATACTGTCCCACTTCCATTGTGGAACCTCAATACTCTGCAATATGCCACCTGGCCGCTGATGTTCGATTTTCACCTTCTGACAGGTCAGACACTTCAAGACAAATTGAGTCACGTTGGACTTCATCTTTGGCCACCAATAAACTCTTTTTAAATCATTATACATCTTAGAAACACCAGGATGCATCGCATAACTGCTCCTATGAGCCTCCTCAAGAATAGCTTTCTTGATATCTTCATTATCCGGAACACATACTCTTTTCCTAAATCTCAGAATACCTGAATCACCCAGATCATAATCTGGATAGACACCACTATCAAGCTTTTCCCGGATCTCCTTAAGATGACTATCCTGATCCTGAGCCACTCTTAAATCCTCGAAGAACCCAAACTGGCCAACAATTGCTCCCAAAAATGCAATTGACCTTTCTGCCCCAACATGAATGACACGACAATCACTAAAAGAAAACTGCTCTCCCACACTTAAGGAAGACATATGTACTGATTTCCGGCTAAGGGCATCAGCAACCACATTTGCCTTTCCCGGATGATACTTAATTTCAAACTTATAATCCTTAATTAGCTCCATCCAACGACGTTGCCTATTATTCAATTCCTTCTGATCCATAAGATATTTCAGACTCTTATGATCACTGAACACCTCAAACTGTGACCCCATCAAATAATGTCGCCAAATCTTTAAAGCAAAAACAACTGCTCCCAGCTCCAGGTCATGAGTCGGGTAATTTTCCTCATGCGGTCTCAATTGCCTAGATGCATACGCAATAACCTTACCATTCTGCATCAAGACACAGCCAAAACCCTTGAAGGATGCATCTGTATACAACTCATATGGCTGACCTGGATCCGGCAATGTCAACACAGGTGCAGTCGTCAATCGGGTTTTAAGCTCCTGAAATGCTGACTCACACCGATCAGTCCAGATGAAAGGCCTATCCTTCTTGGTCAAATTAGTCAAAGGCCTCGCAATCTGCGAAAATCCCTGAATAAATCTACGATAATACCCGGCTAATCCAACAAAACTCCTAACCTCCGTCACTGACTTAGGAGACTCCCACTGCAAAACTGCCTCAACTTTACTTGGATCAACTGCAACTCCCTCAGCAGATACCACATGCCCTAGAAACTTTACCTCCTTGAGCCAAAACTCACATTTAGAAAGTTTGGCATAAAGCTTATGATCTCTCAGAACTCTCAGGATAGAATACAAATGCTCCCGATGCTCTTCTTCACTCTTGGAATAAATTAAAATGTCACCAATAAACACCACTACAAACTTATCTAAATATGGCCGAAAAATTCTATTCATATAATCCATAAACACAGCAGGGGCATTGGTGAGCCCAAATGGCATCACCAAAAACTCATAATGGCCATATCTCGTCCTGAATGCAGTCTTAGGGACATCCTCTGCTCTAACTCTCAACTGATGATACCCAGACCGAAGATCAATCTTGGAGAAAACTGAAGCTCCTGCCAATTGATCCAACAAATCATCTATCCTAGGCAACGGATACTTATTCTTGATGGTCACTTTATTCAATTGCCGATAATCGATACAGAGCCGCATGCTTCCATCTTTCTTCTTTACGAACAAGACTGGGGAACCCCAAGACGATCCGCTAGGCCTGATAAAACCTTTATCCAGAAGTTCTTCAAGCTGCTTTTTAAGCTCTACTAACTCCAACGGAGCCATCCGATATGGAGCCTTAGAGATTGGGCCCGTGCCCGGCTCTAATTCAATGGTAAACTCTACCTCCCTTTCTGGAGGGAGTCCACGCATATCATCGGAAAATACCTCTGAGAAATCTCTAACTACATCCACCTGATCGATAGAGATCTCACCCTCCTCCTTAATGGAGAAGAAAACCATAAAGGCCTCACAGCCTTTTCTCACACACCTCTCTACACGAGTCGCAGATAGTAACATCGGCGCACTAGATGACTCAGCATAAGACACAATCTTATCCTTACAATGCAAGACTACATTATTTTCCTCTAACCAATCCATACCAATAATCACATCAATTCCCCTCAAGGGCAAACAAACTAGATCAATTTTTGATTTACGGCCTTCAAACCATAAATCCAGATTTTTGCATGCTAAAGCAGTCTCAAATTTAGCACCCGCAGGCGTAGACACACGCATATTATATGGCATAACAGATAACTCAAAATTAAGCCTCCGAGTACAATCGAAAGAAATAAAAGAATGCGACGCACCAGAATCAAACATCACATCAATATCATGACCATGAATAGAGACCGTACCTCGAATCATATTAGGAGACATCCCTGCCTCCTCAGCTGATGAGCATAAACTCTACCCTGAACTAAAGGGCGACTGGGCTGAGCTATTGGCTGTTGCATATTCTGGCCCCCATCTGGGCAGTACCTGATCGGGTATGCCCAATACGACCGCATCCAAAACATCTATAGCATGCTCCCTGGTGGTACTTACCACACTTGCTACAAGGACCAGTTACACTAGGATTTGACTGAACTGACTCTCCATAAGTCACCTGGCTGCCTGCTCTCGACTGACCTTCTGAACCAAATCTCCACGGGGCTGAATCCTGACGACCCCTGCCTGACTGGCCACGCCCAAAACCACCAGACTGTCCTCTGCTGTGGCTACCATATTGACCACGACCATAGCTACCTGACTGACCACGTCCATGGCTCCCAAAGTGACTTTTCCTTCCAGAGCCACTAGAACTGCTACTACCACTTGCTCCAAATTTCTTGCTAATACCTCCCGTCGGCCCAAAGGAATGAGAAGGCCTACTCAGGGAGGGCTGAAAAGGTCTACCATAACTCTGATGGCCGAGACCTGGACCTCCAGTATACTTAGCTGTCACTGCAGCTGCCTCCCTCATCATGCGATCTACAATCCTCAGCTTCTCACATGCTTCTTCAACATTATTACATTTCTTATCATGCACTTGCAATCTCAAATCAGGTCTGGCCTTTTCAAATAACTGATCTATACGCCACTGAGGGTCGTCCTGACGCTGCAGGAACAAAATATAGCGAGATAACTCTAGAAAAATAGCAATATACTGATCCACTGACATCCCACCTTGCTTGAAATAATAAAAAGCATTCTCCTTCTCCTTCCTAAGAGAAGGAGGGAAATGATATCCCAAGAACTTGTCCTTAAACTTATCCCAGGTCATCAAGGAATCATCTACACATACACTCTGCCACCAAATCAATGCTTTTCCTTCCAAGAGGAGAATAGCAACCCTCGCTTTCTGATAAGGGTTACAGACCACAGCTGCAAATATGGCCTCTAATCTTTTAATCCAAGCCTCTGCCTCGAAAGGATCCTGACTTTCACTAAAATGCTTGGGATGATGACGGTCAATTTTCTTCCATACCTTTTCAGTACTCAAGTCCTCCGGGCGAGGATAAACTATTTCCTCCTTATCATTAACTTTAGAGAACTCCCCCTGCATTTCTGATTCCTTACCTTTATTAGTCTGAGCCTGAAAATCTGCTTTCAATTTAGCCAACTTTTCCTCATTTTCTTTATTCATTGCTGCAACTTTTTGCTCCATCTCAAATCTCAAGTCTTCTTTTATTTTGGCTACTAGCTTGTCATACTCTTGGTTTGCAGGCTGCTCATTTCCTGTACCATTTCCTGCACCTGATCCCTTAGTACGAACCATACTTTCATTCCCTGTACTATTTCCTGCACCTGATCTCCTAGTACGAGCCATATTTTCCACCCACCTACGGATGGAAGTTACACCTATTAAAAACAATCATATAATAGGAAACATAAAAAGGGAAAGGATTGGAAAAGTATTGCCACAATATCCCTAATGCAAGTGTAATGCATACTGACACAACAAGAAACATGCAAAACACCTTTCCAGGTCTTATACCATGAAACTGATACCAACTGTAACACTAACTCCCTAATCCCACTATTAACCACTCACAATTAAACATTAAAACGTTTATATAGCTAACTATGTTAGAAAAAGGAATTAACTTAATAAAATAACTAACATAGTTAGAAAAAGATCCTTCCATAATATTTAGATATTACCTTTTTAAATCAAACCTCAACTCTAATCTCCGTCATCACAATATAATTTTCTTCCCATTACAATAACAGAAAATTACATTATACATGATTAAACTCCACACATCATTCTCAAAATACCATACCATAATAGGTATTATACAATAATTTTCCCCCAAAGTAGGAACAAAGTTCAGCGGAAGCATCATACAAAATATGATCCTAAATGTGGCAATACCTCCTGTCCTTCTGGTCCAGAGTATCTCACGATATCAGTGAGAAGTTCCCGGATCCTTCCCTTGACCTCCTACTTCGCTCCTAGGACCTGCAAAAGTGAGATCAACGGGGGTAGCCCCAAACGCAACCACTGACTACTCATCTAAGTGCGGTGTGTGCCAGCAAGGTGTCCAGTGGAATACATATATATTAGTTCAAACAGTATGCTCAGGTATTCACATATAATGCATAACTTGGTCCCAAATATCTTTTCCCAGTTTATAAGTACAAAATATTCCATCCCAAATCATCTCCAAGAATTATATATATCATTAATAATCACAATCAACCCAAACGAATCTTAATAGAAGCGTTGGGAAAACATGTGGGACCAGTCGGGACCTTCCACCCGCCCCTGATCACCACGGTACAATTCACGAGGGACTTTCTACCCTCCCTGAACCGTACCACGGATTAGAAGGATCTCCGTCCTTTCTGAATCCGTGAGGGGCGATCTCCCCTCTTTCGTCTTTCTCTCCTTTATTTCTCATAATATATCAATTAGTCCCTGTGGCGCAACAGGGTACCTCATCACGTGATGGCACAATTTCCAATTCACCGGTGTCACATACACAAATAATTTCTCACATACAACACATAGATATGCAACACCACAATCAGGCACCAGGCCTTCCAGTATTTTCATGATATACATATATTGAATAATTTCCAAAACCACATATATTCCAGTTTCAAATATTTCACTTCACAAATTTATGCCATTTCAAAATAATACTCCACAGGACATTTATTATAAAAATATTAATATTCCAAGATCTCATTTTCATATCCCATCAATCATCAATTGATAATCATATCTCAACTGTGATTCAAAATCTCATCTCCATATAACATCATAATAGTCAAATAATAATATTTCAAATTACTTACTAACACTACACACACACATAAACAAGCAGAAAGCGATTACCTGATAGCTGGCACCAATCTCACAATAGTGCAGCTCCCCCGTGCTAACTTAGTGCAATTCAAGCACTACACAACCATACATACAACCAAAATTAATTATTTATCCAACAATTTCACATGTTGGAAAATAAATTACTTACTACCCTTTCTTTGCCCTTACTTATTTTAAATTTCTATTTAACATTTATTCTCCCTTTCTATCTCTAAAATTTATCCCTACTCCATTTATACATATATCCAAAATTATTAATCTTTCCAATAACTATTTATAAAATTCCTTAACATCCCATAATCCCTCAATAATTCTTTAGGTGCAAACCCCAATCAAATCAATTAATTAAATCCCCTCATATGACCTTAATAAACATCTTAAAAATCATCAATTTACCCATAAGCACCTCGAATAATTTAAAAGCCTCAATTTCTAAAACTTCCATAAATCCAAAAATTCCTAATAATTAGGAAAACTTCCAACAATGAAAAATCTACTCAGAAAAACTCATAATCGAGGCCTAAGCTTCAATTTATTAATTTTTGGACTCCCAAAAATACCAACTTAGACAAGGTCTAATTTTTCAAGTATAACAAATCGAAAAACTAATGACATAGAAATGTAGAGGAGACTTACGGGGTTCCAAAAATGTACTTAGTTGGCCGAAAAGTTTACTATTCCTATATCAACGAGCTCTGATAAGTCTAATAATAGGAATATTGGTGGTGGAAAGAGAGAGCAAAAGAGAGAGAGAGAGAGAGAGAGTCGTGAGAGAGAGAGAGGCGAAGGAATGAAGAAGGAACGGTGAAGGTGTGTGTATATATAATAATTGATGAATAGTAAAATAATAATATAATATAATATAATATAATAATAATATATTATATTAATAATATAATATAATATATATAAATAGTAGTTGAATGTGATTGGTTGAGGAAATAATAATTGATGCACAGTAAAAGTTTCTGGCGAGGAAAGGAGTGTCGGCAGAGTGGAGAATATACTACTGGGCCCTAAAATTCTTAAATAAGATATTTCTTTTGAATAAAAAATTTTCTTTTTACTCTCAAAATTTTCCCATAATATCATTTATTTATTTCCTCCCATATTAACCTCTTTTGAGCCTAAAAATAATCTCTCCCAAAATTATTATCGTCCAAATAAGGAAGAAACTAGGCCTTTAAAATCCTTAAAAATACCTCAAAATCCTTCACATATTCTCATAATCCATCCTTTCTCATTAATAAATTCCTATTTACCCTCACAAATCCTCAATTAATTTTTTAGGATGTTACACGACCCACTTGTGATTTATTCTGCATGAGGTAGACCCATGTTGCTCTACTATAATCATCAACAATAGTAAGAAAATAATGAGAGCCACAGAGGGATGGAATTTTGTAGGGTCCCCATATGTCACAATGAACAAGTTCAAAACAAGAAGTACTTTTTATTGAACTTTCAGGAAAAGATAAACGAGCTTGCTTAGCCTTCATACAAGGATCACAAGACTTTATTTGCTGAGAATGAAATACATTTGAAGGGAAATCTAAATTTGCAAGTTTTGCATGTGAGATGTGCCCAAGTAGTTGATGCCAATTTGGATTCTGTGTTGCCTCTTCTTTAACAGCCAGTACTCTCCTATTTGATGGTGGCTCCAGTACATACAGTCCATCACAATGCCTCCCCAGTCCAATCAGGTTCCTCGAGCGTGAGTCCTGTATCACACAAAGATCTCTTGTGAAGTGCACAACACAGTCGTAATCACGAGTTAGTTTACTAATGGAGAGTAAATTGCATTTAAAAGTGGGAATCTTTAAAACATTATTCAGCTGTAACCCATTAAATAATGTCATGGATCCTGACTCATTGACTGCAATGCTTTGCCCGTTCGGAATCTGAACTAGTTTGTGACCTCCTCGCTTTCCATTAGGTGTCAATTTTCCATTGCAAGTAATATGATTGGTGGCCCCGGAATCAATGATCCAAGGCTTGTGGGGGGAAAAATACCTGCCATGTTTGCACTGGGTTGAGCTGAATTGTTGCCTGTCATTGTGGGGTCGTCCCTGTTGAAGTACTTAGCTAATGCATTAAGTTGATTCATGGAAAAACCTGGAATAGGGCTATCTTCTACCTCCACAAAAGCAGCTCTAGGACCGCGGAAGGAACCACTCCTCTTGTCACGTCCAGATTTCTTCCAATCTGCCGGGTACCCAATGATCTCATAGCATTGATCCTCGCTATGACCGTTCCGGTGACAGTGTGAACACTTCGGTCTTTCTTTCTTTGAGCCTCTTCGGTCAACTGCTTCCTTATGATTATGTGAGTGTTGCACATGAAATGCGGCACCTTCGGAAGTCGGCCGCTGCATTGAGATCTCGCGTTGCTTCTCATCATCAGCCACAAGGTGGTAAGCTGTTCCCAAACTCATCATGGGCTTCGTACTTATGATTTGTGTACGAACTGTGTTGAAACTCTCATCAAGACCCATGAGAAAATCATATAATTGTTCCCTTTCTCTCATTTGTGATATCTCCTTCTCGACTCCACATTTGCACCCCCTGCACGTGCACTTTGGCCATGGCATTATGGAGTCCATCTCATCCCATAAAGCCTTCAATTTAGTGTAAAATGAAGGCACGTTCAGCATCTCTTTCTTCAAGAGAGCTACTTCTCTACGTAATTCATAGAGTCTCGGCGCACTGCCTTTCCCAAACCTTTCTTCAAGGTCTACCCATATTTCATTTGCCGTCTTCGCATGCCTCACGCTGCTTCGAACTTCCTTGCCCATGGCACTTTTGAGCCATCCTTTAACCATTGAGTTGCATCGCATCCATAACGCAAGGTTCGGCGAGTCCGCATTCGGCATCGTGATCAAACCATCAACGAAACCCATCTTGTTTTTGGCAAAGAGAGCGTTGCTCATATCGCTCACCCATTCACCATAGTTGTTTTCGTCTAGGAGGTCACTCACGTAAATTTGTCCAGGGTTGTCCGACGCATGAAGAAAATACGGTGACAACGTGTCGTGAAATGAAGTAGTGTTTTTCTCCTTCTCGGGTTCACTCAAATGCGTCATCTCTCTCTCAGAATCACTGTCAGATGTCATTGGTGGCCCTCAAGAAATCTTCTGCTCTGATACCATGAAAGATTAAAGAGCACACAATGGAGAGAAAACTACTTGCTTTATTCAATAATATGGCCGTACATATATACAACATCGTGCAACAAGAAAAGGACGAGATACATGCGTAACAGCTTGCATGATATTCTCTGATCCATGCAAATAGCAACTGTACAAAATATAGTATTTAAATAATATTCAAACATAATATTTAAATACTCTCATATATATTCGGTTGACCAATTCTCACAAAGAAGGGGTAATCTGATTTGCATCAAGGATATGAGAGATTAAGAATGTTCCGCTGTTTTATTGTTAAAGGCTTAAAGCATCTTAGAAGGACTCTCCGCCCTCATCCTTCTTCTCGCCACATCCACCTTCATGATTTGGTTGAGCTTGTTGGTGCTTATTATGATGTCATCTTAGTCAAGTCACCATGGAAATATAACTTGTTTGAGCTTGTTGGTAGGTGCTTATTATGATGTCATCTTGGTCAAGCCACCATGGAAGCAAGCTCATGCTTGGTGGTTGGGCACGGCACTACAGTTGCGTTTAAGATTGAGTGGAGGAATGGCTGGCTCATGTTTCGAATTGAGAGAAGGGTTTTTTTAGTTAAGGGTATTTTGTTATTTTCATAAAAATATTGTGGATCCCACTATTAAAAGTAACGGTGTCAGGTTATATTAAATAGTTAAGGGACTGATATATCTTTTATGATATTCAGAGGGATTTTACTGTCTTTTTCCCTATGAGTTAACTAAAACAACTATTTGTCGTTGTGGAACAGCTCAACCACCCTACCAAAATCAACAAGCTTCCCTCTTTTTCACTTGATTGCATAAAATCTTATTAGGATCATCAACCTAGTGAACACATTTTTGGAAATTTCTCATCCAGTCCAAATTCCACAGAAGGATACTTGACTTTGGACTTTAGATATCTAAGCTCAGAACCAGAGTAGAATTTCACGCCATGTTTGTTAAACCTGTTTGTCCTCTTCCCTCAAATTTCCTTCTCCTCTAAAACAACACCACAGAAAAATATACCTATCATCTCAGTGTGCTTCTCATTGGTCTTCGATAAGGTCAAGCTTTATGTGAAGTTGACCAAGTCTCCTTCAGCTTATCTCATACTATCTGTCTATTACTCTCAAAATCACTCCTTAAATTGAAGACTCAACAATGAAATATAGTACTTAATCTATAGTATCAATTTCTGTTTTGAGAATCCGATTCTTGAAGCGATAATCTCGATGGATGATTATGATGATGATATTCAGAGTGTAGATTGGTCCGATCTTCCCAAAGAACTATGGCCGATTATCGGAAAATGCTTCAACAGTAACATCGACCTTCTCCGATTTCGTTCTACCTGCAATTCATGGCGTCGTTCCTCTGTTCTTCCCTCTCTCTCTCTTCCTCCTAACTTCAATCAAACAATCGATACCTCCTCTGGCCCACACCAACTCACTCCCACAGCAATCTATCGTCTCGAACCTTCAGATCTCTCCAAATCTCTCTCATCATCATCATCATCATCATCTTCTTCTTCTTCTTCTTCCTCGAAATCCTATTTGATCAAGGTTGAAGAATCCAGCTATGGCCGTCTCCGTCTATTAGATCCTTTCACGAACAATCGACTCCTGCACTTCCGTACGAGGTACCCTGCGCCTTCCGATTCTTACCCTAAGGTGTTGGATCTATTGAAATTTCGATTCGTTGAACTCATCAAAACATATTCTATCATAGTGAATGATTCTGGTTTGAGGCTGTCTTCTCTTCCTCGTAATGAGTTAGCCGTGAAAGTGGTAGGGTTCCCTGATTTTGGTTGGAACCAGGTACAGAATTGCAGGTTCTTTTCTGTCAATAGGGAAGGGAAATTAGGGTTTTCGAAAATTGGGGATGATAATGAATGGACACTTGTGGATGATAAGAACTTCTTTTATGATGACATTATTGTTTACAAGGGTCAGCTCTATGTTGTGGATAGATGGGGAACCATTTCATGGATTGACTCTTCTTCTTTGAGGTTGGTTCAGTTTTCTCCTCCATTGTTTGGTTTGGGTAAGAAGAAGCATTTGGTGGAGTCATGCGGGAGTCTTTATGTTGTTGATATGTATACTGAAGGAGATCCTAATAACCCAAAGGGGACATACTATGAAGTGGTTAATTTGAAGGTATATAGGCTTGATGAGGAATGGGGTAGGTGGTTGGATGTGAAAAGCTTGGGTGAGTATGTGTTTGTTTTGAGTAAAGATTGTAATTTGTCTCTCTCAGCTAAAGACTACCATGGATGTGAAGAGGATTGCATCTACTTCTGTTGTAGAGGATGTGCTTCTATGTTCAACTTAAAAACCTCCACATTTGGCACTAGTCCCAGTGTCTTTTGGCCTTGCCCAACTCTATTCAACTTGTGATTTGTTAGGATAATATAATAGGGTTCAACTATAGTTGGATGGGAAGAGGGTACTCTCAATGCTATTTTCTCTCAAAATTTAATAGTTCAGTTTCGGATTATATTGTAGAGATTGGATTCTTAGAGTTGGTTGAACTCTCTTGATCTTTTAGTCTTCCTCCTGCATTATTAAGGACTTTGCTGCAGAGGATATTTCCTTGTGGCTATAGTTTTGATTCTGGAAGGGTGGTTCTTTCCACTAATTTTTGTGTTTATAAACCGAATTAGGAAAAATGACAATAGGTTCAGGTTAAAAGCTTGGAGTTGGTGGTGATTGTATTTTGAAGAGTTTCGTGGATACGGGCAAGAACGATAGCATTTGATGCACAGATGATTTATCATTCATGCTATCTTTTTTTTTTTTTTTTCTTAAACATGAGAAACGTCCACGCTATCATGCATGTAATGTAATAATTTAATAGTCTTTTTAAAATTTTTAATTTGCCTTTTTTTTTTTGGCCAACGAACTTGCATCCATTTTAGATATGTGTGTTCATAATGGTTTGTACATAAGTGAATTTCACGAATATTAATTTGCATCTAATAAAAGTCCTTGTAGTAAATTTGGTTTTGGAAAAATTGAAAATGTCTCGACATAATAATTTTTTACAACATAGTAAATATAGGTGTACATACAGAGTATTAGCATCCTAGCTTAGGTCTCTCTGGCTAATTAAGTTTTTGATGAAATACGTTTCCCCAGTTTTCCCTTTGATTGTTCACTTTGGCCGCTTGGGTGCAGCCAATTATGGCAAAATCAAATCATATGGATGAGACAACTGAGACATCAAATGATCAAAATAGAAAAGAACATGAAAAAGAGAAAGAGAAAGAGGTAGAGGTAATTCAAATGATATAATAAAAAGAAGATAACTTATAATTTCTGTGCATATTAAAAATCTTAACGACGTATTTTAACTTATAACTTATTACTTTTGCGCATATTGAAAAAAATTAACAAAAATGTGTACTTCAAAATTTATGATCCTTTGGATGTCTAAAGTAAAAAACAACTTGTTTTATTTCTAAATTTTTTTATTCTTATACATATTAAAAAACAAATGATATTATTTTATTCTATAATTTTTAATCAAATCAATTTCAAATATAGTCTAGAAAATAACAGAGCATGATTGTTTAATAATATGTTACCCCATGTGAATAAAATTTTTTAACAACTTACTCTATTTTGATTTTTTTTTTAACTCATGCATAGTGAGTATTTACAAGTCGCTGAATTGATAAGTTATTTATAACATATACAACAGCAAAGTTTTATTTCTTAAGAATTTAGATAAGGTGGATTTATATCACACATATATCTAAATAAACATGGTTGATTCAGTAGTGTAAGGTGTAACATCCCAAATTTTCAAAAAGAGATAATAAATATTTATTTAAGGTCTTGGAGTGTTATTTAGGAATTAAAAAGCCTTATAAATAAATTCATAAGGCCATATGTATTTTTAATAATTTTTAAGGCTTATTTTCTTTATTAATTGAGGAAAAATAGTTAGAAAATGAATTTAAATAAGGGAATATTTAGAACCTTGGGGTATTATTTGATATTTAAAAAGTCTTATAAATAAATTTGGGAATCAAAGTATATCTAAAAAAATTATTTTTAGAATAAATTCAGATCAATTTGTAAAGGAAATGGTAATTAAGATTTTTAAAGAAGCCATAAAGGGAAAGAGAAAAAATAAAATTAACAATATCTGCCCCTAATTGAAAATATCTTAAGTTATAATAAGAGGGGTAAAATGATAAATCAACCTATTAAAATATCTCTTCATTCCTATTTTATTCATTTGCTCCCACGTGTTCCTCACTATTCCCTCATCATCTCCCTCTATCTTCCTCGAATTTTTCCCCTGTCCCTCACCCTCTCCGTTTTCCGTCGAGCATCCACGGCGGTCGATGGCTTTAACGGCGGGGAACAACAGCGAGAGGCAGCAAAAACGTACAAGGAACCTGAGTTAACTTTGGGTAAGCCTTTTCCGTTCATCTTTTTCCTCTTCTTGGCCGATTTAAGTGTGTTTGAGGAAGGGATTGAATCGAATTTCTGGGGGTTTTGAAGTTCTTAAATTCATAGAAATAAAGCTTAAGTCTCGATTTTGATGATTTGGGAAGTGAATTTGAGAAATGATTTGAGGTTAATCAGATTTCTCTAAGAACCCCAAATTAGAGTATTGTTCAACCAACGCCATTTCTGTTGATTTCTGGGTGTTCAATGAATGAAAGCTAAATTAAACGTAATTATGAGTAGGTTTAGGTCTCTAGAGTGTCTTGTATGTTGAGATTTTGATGTTGGGTGAATTTGGTATTCCTGTTCTTATTTCCTTGTTCTGCCAATTTCTTGTCTTGTGAAATTTCTATCCCTCTGTGTTTTTGTTTCTGGGTATGATGAAAAGAAGATGGATTGAGGTTGACTTTGGATGGTTGGGTATTAATTGATCATTCCTTCTCTCCTCTTGTTTGCCCTGCCGTCCGGGTTCAATGACAGGAAAAGGAAAAAAAGGGGTGTGTTCTGTCCTTGTTTTGTTTGTTCAGTTGGTGATTGGCGTTCCTGAGCCTGAATTAGGAAGAATTAAATTGTTGTCGATGGTGTAGGATTGAGGTTTAGTTGCATATGTAAATTTGTAGTAAATTCTTCTGTTTTGTTGGTTCTGTTCGACAGCTTAGTGGCAGGGAGAAATTTGCAACGATAGACTCTAACTAGGATTTCATTATGTGTAATTAAATATTATAACGATGGTTGGAAATTCAAGTTTCTTCTTGTGTGGGAATATATTCAGGTTGTAGGGAAAGGGAGGAAGAGAAGGAAACGGTGAATTGTAATGAGATTAACATGTTGTTGTGAGGGTATGTCCTGCTGTGAAATTTTCATGGTTAAAGTTATAACAAGGAATGTTAATATTTAAAGAATTTGGGATATGGATTTAGTTAGGCTATTTGATTTATGTTTCTTAGAGTTGGAATTTTCAAAGTTTTATTATATATGGATTCTTAGGTGTTTATTAACTATAAGATTATTGAATCAAGTTTTGAGGATCAAGAATATGGAATGATAGGTTCTATTTGAGAAGTTAGAAAGATTAAGTATTGGTGATTTTATTATGGTTGGTGATAATGAGGAAAAGGGATTGTAAGCCAAGAAGGCACCATCCTAGAAAACGAGATGTACTATTACAAGAAGACTCCCATCACCAACAGATATTTACGAGATGAAAGTAACGGACTCAATGGAAAGGGGCATAACGTCCAGTCAATCACCCCTATAATCCGCCCAATAATTACTCATTCAAGACAGGACGAAAAACAAGGAAGAAACAGAGGGAGAAGATCCTGGAGCCGTTACCCCCTGTTTAGCAACGACAACTAGAAGCAAAGAGAATAAAGGATGGGGGAGCTAACGGGAAAGGATCATATGATCGTTGCTGGAAAAGACTCACAACCTGAGAAAGAAAGAGCTGGAGCGAATCCCACAACACAACAACAAAGCCTTATCCCACTAAGTGGGGTCGGTTACATAGATCGCACGACACCATTGTGCTCTATCGGTAACCAAATATTTAGATATATTATTTATTAAAAGATCTCGTTCTACAACTTCATTGAGTGTAAGCCTCGGTCTCCCTCTTCCTCTCTTAATCGGACTCCAGACTGTTTGATATACCCTCCTCACTGGCGCATCTAATGGCCTCCTTTGTACATGTCCAAACCACCTCAAACGATTTTCTACCATTTTCTCACTGATAAGTGCCACTCCAACTCGTTCGCGTATATAATCATTTCGAATCTTATCCTTTCTTGTGTGACCACACATCCATCTCAACATCCTCATTTCAGCTACCCCCATTTTATGTTCATGTTGACCCTTCAAAGCCTGATATTCACTACCATATTATACTGCTGGTCTTATAGCAGTGTGATAAAACTTTCCTTTTACCTTATGGGGTAGTTTTTTATCGCAGAGAACTCCAGTAGCTTTCCTCCACTTACACCACCCAGCTTGAATTCTATGATTAACATTGTCATCAATCTCACCATCTTGTCTTATTATTGATCCCAAATACCTAAACTTCGTTACTTGAGGGATTGTTTGCTCTCCCAGTTTAACCTCCAAATCACCTCTAAGTTGTCTATTTGCAAAATTGCAATGCATATATTCTGTCTTACTCCTACTTAAACGGAAACCCTTCGACTCCAGCGTGTTTCTCCATATCTCTAATTTATCATTAATCTCCTCTCTTGATTCGGCCAGAAGGACTATATCATCGGCAAAAAGCATGCACTTAGGGACCTCTCCTTTTATAGGCTCAGTTAGAGCATCTACTACTAAGTTAAACAAATATGGGCTCAAAGCTGATCCCTGATGTAGGCCAATTCTTATAGGGAAGCCTTTTGTCTCACCTCCCGGCGTTCTAACCTTAGTCGACACCCCATCATACATATCCTATATAACTTTAATATAAGCAACACATACTCCTTTCTTTTCTAAGGCTTTCCAAAGTAAATCTCTCGGCACGCGATCATACGCATTTTCTAAGTCAATAAAAACCATATGTAAGTCTCTTTTTCTACTTCGATACTTTTCCATTATCCCCCTTAGTAGATATATCGCCTCTGTTGTGAATCTCCCTGGCATGAACCCAAACTGTCTCTCAGAAATACTAGTTTCTAGTCTTAACCTATGCTCAATCACCTTTTCCCATAGTTTCATTGTATGACTCATAAGCTTAATTCCCCTATAATTTGCACAATTTTGTATATCACCTTTGTTTTTATAAATCGGAACTAAAGTACTTTTTCTCTAATCATCAGGCATCTTCTTGGATCGTAAAATCTCGTTAAACAATTCAGATAACCATAACACACCCTCTTCCCCTAAACATTTCCAAACTTCAATCGGTATTACCATCAGGTCCAACCGCTTTACCATTTTCCATTTTCTTAAGAGCTTCTCTAACCTCCCAAACTCTAATTCTACGATAAAACGACCTATTAAGTCCATCTTCACTAATTGTCAAATCCCCCAACTCACAAGGTAGACCTTCACCTCCATCATTGAATAACTTAGAAAAGTAGACCTCCCATCTATTCTTAATATCTTCGTCAGTAATCAAAACTTTACCTTCTTCATCCTTTATACATCTTACTTGATCCAAATCTCTCGAATTCCTCTCCCTACTCTTTGCGATCTTGTAAATCTTTTGTTCCCTAGCCTTTGTCCCTAACTCCTTATAAAACCCCTCGTATGCTTTAGCACGAGCTTCACTCACTGCCTTCTTAGTCTCATTTTTAGCTAAGCGGTACTTTTCCCAATTTTCAGTATTATTACACAAGTGTATAGCCTTAAAACAATTCTTTTTATTCCGCACATTTTCTTGGACATCTTTGTCCCACCACCAAGTCTCCTTATCTCGTGGTCTAAAACCTTTTGATTCTCCTAAAGTAGCTTTAACAACCATTTCAATCTTTGTAGCCATATTCTTCCACATGTTGTTAGCATTTCCTTGTGTCTCCCATACCCCTTCATCCACTAGATTTCTCTTAAAAATCTCTCGCTTCTCCCCCTTTAACTGCCACCGCTTGATCTTTCGGTTCAAAACTGCCCGGCGCCTTTGTCTTATACATTTAATTCTCACATCAAGAACTAGAAGTCTATGTTGAGCGGTCTCCCCATGCCCAGGAATCACTTTTTAATTAGTACATAACCTTCTATCAGGGTTTCTTACCAAAAAGAAATCAATTTGTGACTTGTGAGTTCCACTTTTATATGTAATTAAATGTTCTTCCCGCTTCTTAAAGCATGTGTTAACAATCTTAAGATTGTATGCTAAGGAAAAATCGATAATTGTTTGTCCTTCATTATTCAACTCCCCATAACCAAAACCACCATGCGCCCTTGCATATGATCCCGCCTCTTTCCCAACATGTCCATTAAGATCTCCTCCAATAAAAATTTTCTCGGTTGCCGGTATACCTTGAATCAACCATTCAATATTTGCCCAAAACTTCTCCTTAAGATGTGCTTCTGCCCCTACTTGGGGTGCATATGCACTAATAACATTTATTGTATCATTTCCCACAATTACTCTCACAGATATGATTTGGTCCTCAATCCGCTTAACTTCCACTACATTCTTCCGCCATTCTTTATCTACAATGATACCAACACCATTCCTCCCATTTACCTTTCCTGTGTACCAGAGTTTAGAATCATTAACTCTGATTT
The DNA here is from genome assembly GCA_037074515.1 of Mimosa bimucronata. Classification (NCBI taxonomy): domain Eukaryota; kingdom Viridiplantae; phylum Streptophyta; class Magnoliopsida; order Fabales; family Fabaceae; genus Mimosa; species Mimosa bimucronata. The sequence continues at coordinate 26,470,378 of CM073441.1, forward strand.
CTTTAGATCTCTCTCCAGCCCATCTGGTTTCTTGTAAGCATAATATATTAATCTTACGATCCTTCATAACTTGTGCAACCTCAAAAAGCTTCCCATTCAGCGTCCCAATATTCCAAGAACCAAATCTGATCTTACTCTCATGAACTAGCTTCTTTAGCTGCCTCCGTCCATTAGAGTGCGGTAGCCCTTGCTCATTTAACACTGCATTCGGGCGAGGATGCAGCGGCTCTTGCTCTCTTATCACTGTACTCGAGCCATACAGCGCGTTACAACCAGGCAACGACCTATCCTTTAGCCCTTACTCTCTTAACACTGCATTCAGGCTAGGATGCAGTGGCTCTCGCTCTCTTCTCACTGTACTCGAGCCATACAGCGCGTTGCTTACGGGCAACGACCTAACATTTACACAATTTCTTCTTTGATCCATGTTCATGAGATTCGACGGGGTTTTTACGCTGGCTGTCGGGGCCTAACACAACCCTCCTCCTTTACCCGGGCTTGGGACTGGCTATAAACATAGGTGGAGTTCTGGAGCGAATCCCACATTTCTATGTTTTTATTTGTTCTAAGTTCAAATTATTTAATTGTTGTATCTTATTGCCTATATGGAATCTCAGTTCATGAATTGTACTATTTCATTGCGCCATTGCGAAATTTCTAGAAAGGATTGCTAGTGACTTAATTTTCATTCTTGTTTCAATTAATTTTACGATCTGGTAGTGAGAAAAATTCAATTGCATTGCTTACCATTTTTTGACCACTACAGGGATGATAAGTCTAATGATGGTGAATTAGTGGTTTGAATTATTGTATTGAAAGGGTTTTAGAGTTAAGATTAAAGATTTAATGTTGATGGGCTAGGTAAGAATGTGGTTAATTTTGGAGAATGGAACAAAAATGGGATGAAGTTATTTGTTGATGATTTGTGGCTAAAATTATAGTTGTTGAGTTAAAACGTTGTTCAGAAATTATTCGAATAGCAGAATTATATGTTTGGTTATCTAAAGATAGATAGTTGTTTAAGATATGGGTTTGTTTTAAAGATAGTGCTTGAAGATTGGAAGTTTAATTGATGTTGATTAAACTCAGAAAACTGGTTCGGATTCTCTATTTTGAGATTGAGTAGGTTTCTGTTTTGGTAATGTGTGAGATTTAAAGCTATGAGTAATTTAAACCTTAGTTTGAGGTTTCAACCCGTTCTAGATGGGAGAGGAACCCCTCTTTTTCTTATGTATCATTTTCCCTCAGTTTCTTTTTTAATAACCACTAGATATTTTTTCAATGGTTCAGATTTAGATTTATACAAAATATATTTTAATTGATTTTCAATAATGATATTATAAACACCAAATCTGAACCGTTCAAAGAAGATCTAGTGGTTATTAAGAGAAAAAGGAGGGGAAATGATACAAAGGAAAATGAGGGGTTCCTCTCCCGTTCTAGATGACTCAAATATGTAGGAATTATGGAAATAAAGGCTCAAATCTTGTTGTTGATTGATACTCTTAGAGTTAGTTAAGAAGAGTGTTTAATAACTTGTAGGGTTAATGAAAGTAAAAAGGGGAATGTTTTAAATGTATGAATATGATTCTGGTCAAAATTTTCAGATTTGGGGTGCATGGTTGTTAAAGTAGAAAGTTACCATTTAAGTTTGCTAAATGTTGTTATTGGAAATTTACTTGAATTAATTGAAGTTTATAGTTTTAAGGAGAAGTTAGTTAAGTTGAGTAAGTTATTATATATGTTAGGAGTGTTATGTGATATTGTTAAAGTTTAGAATTGTTGTCTTGAGGGTGGAAATGTTTAGATTCGGATTCTAATTTAGTAATGATGGTGAAATATATTTGGATTCCAAAATGGTTACAGTTAAGACCTTAACTGGATTATTGGAGTTTATGTTAGTCTCAATTGGTTTTATATTTAGACTTTTAGCAATTAGTACTTTGTCACTGTATTGGAGAAAGAGACAGCAGGAAGTCTCTTAAATGACTAAAACATATTTAGAAGCTAAAAGGATGATTACACCTTTTTCTGTGTCACTTCAATTTCAAAAATTGAAGGGTGTGACTTGATAGGTTAAAATTTCACTTAATATGGAATTAGTTCTTTGAAATTTTTAAGTAAGAATAAGGTTAAGGGATTGTAAAATATAGGATGTTCGTGATTTATAGGGTAATAGGAAAGGAATTGGAAATTTTGGGCTGGTGTGAGTAGAAGTGACAAATGCAAATTAGTGTGGGGGTACAAATGCTTTGGGAAGTTGTACTGTTAGTTAGGAATGGAATATTTAATTTGTGATGGCTGCTGTAAGGACTTTTGGTAGTATTAATAGTTAATATAAATTTTTTTATGGAAAGTAAATTAAGAAATGAGAAGTAATTTTTAAAAGATAAAAAAAAGGATGATTAATTTATATGATTGTTTTGGGTTATAAATATGTTGTTAAGAATTGTATTTAAATTCTAGGTGTAAGAAAGGGAGAATAAGAAAAGTTAATTGGAAAAGAATAATTAAAAGTGATATTTTCAATCTTTAATGGTCACGTTAATTATAAGTAATCATGCTTCACAAATATAAAGACTTGTGGTAGCATCAAGTATTTAGGATCCGTGAAAGACACTGGATAGTTATATAGGAATATAGGTATTAATTTATTATATATTACATATAAATAGGTCTTGATAGTAGCATAAGTTGAGGAGATCAATGGAAAAGGAAGGAGCAGATTAGGACTAAGCACTGGTATCCAGGTAGCAGTTTATTTCATTACACTCAATTGCATGTATAATTTTGTAATACATGTTGCATTTAAATGGTAAATCTTTTATTCCTTTTATGTTTGGAGTACTCCAGGGCTTAGGTGGGTCGTTCCCCCTTTGCTAGATCAGTTACGTTGTAGCTCTAAATGTTATAACGAGAAATCCTGCAGGTAAAGCCTCAACTAGTTGACGAAAATATCGTTATCAGTGGTTAGTGGGTGCAAATCGCACACAGATTAGTAGGATAAATGCTATCATTATTTGTAAAGGTTTATAAAATGTATACAGATAATGCATTCATGAAATTTACAGTGAATGACATAAACTGCGTTGAACTGCTGTTTTACAAAGAAGCTGTGAGATAGTGAGATGATTGAGTTAAGGCAAGAGTATTGGAAAAAGAATAGACGAAAGAAATAAGATGATATTGTGAAAAGCAGGAGTAACTGTTGCACTATGGTAGTTGAATGTTTTAGTCTTGTTATTCATTTATGATATGGCATTAAATTATTAAATTATTAGTGGAAATTATAGAAAATAGAAATGTATAAATTTAAAAAGGGTTTTAAATTTCCCAAGTACCATAAATAAGGGACAGATACCCTAAGATGATTAATGTACTTTTAATTGTTTTATGAACAACTCTGCTTTAGAAAAAGTTTTAAATTATTCTAATTTGTCAAAAAAGCCCATTCCAACAGGAATGAAGTGGATTGATATTCAAAAAGAAAAAGTAATTTTTTCTTATTTTTGGGTTTCTGACACTGAAAAGTGATTGTAATTCAATTAAAATACTATAATATAGTAGAAAATTTTAGGTGTTACGCAAGGTTTGGTTAGATTATTTGGAGTTTGGTTCAGCCATTTAACCACCCAATTGTGCCTCCGAGCTTCTCAATTAGGCTTTTAATTTTCTTCTTCTTTTAACAATATTTGGCATAGTGTTTAGACAGTTGAGCTTTTATGGCAAAATTGGTGTAAGGCTTAAGCTATTTTCAAGTGTTTATAACTTATGGCTTATGGAAATTAATTGTAGGAGGTTGTTTAAATTTCTTTGATCTTATTTACAAGCCACACCATTTAAATTTTTTATATAAATGTATTCCTTTAGTTCTTGATATAAAATCGAGTTAACTTTTTTTTTTGGAGAAATTACAAAAAATAAATTATTTTAAAATATTTATATTTACAATTCTTTCTACAAACTAATTTGTATGGCTTATATACTTGTATATAAATAAGTAAATGGCACCTAACATATGTTATAATTAAGTGATTTATTTAGCTTCCTTAATCCTCAAAATAAAGTCAGCTTGATCTTATATTAAGGAGATGGAGCAGTACAATTTTACTATTAATTTATTACTATGTTTACTTATTTTCACAGGGTATATTGTATATTAAATAGAGATAAAATTTAAACGTTTTGAATTCTTAATTAAAGGGGTAGACATTAATCATCGAAACATTTTTTTAAACCGACTTTTTTACAAAATTCAATCCAAACTTAAATCACATTACACAATTTGACTTTTATAAAACTCAATCCAAATACAAATCACATTCCATGATATTTACCTTATCTTACTTTTATGAAAGTAATTAAAAAAAACTAATTTTACCATAGGACAAGCCCTAGGAAAATGAAAAAAAAAACTAATAGCAGGTTTGATGAGTCTATTTGAGTGTCCTATACTCCTACTAATAGCAAGACATTACCTCCTAGCAAACCATCATCAGATACTCTGAAGCATTTATGAGGAAAAGAAAAAGGCAAATTCCTAATGATACAAACAACCAAGAAAAATACATTTTGGGAGGTGGGGTAAAAATGAAGGGACAAAAGGGCACATTAAAAAGGAGGAAATTTCAGGTTACAAACTACAATGTAATGAAGCCATCAAAATAAAGATCCCCGAAAGTTCCACTGTTTTTGCCTCCTATTGACATGTGGTTGTGTGAATACTCCACTCCTCATTTTTGCCCGTTTACTAGTTTAAACTCATGCTATTATTTTTTTTAAACATCATCCGGTAATCAGGCGTCTATTGGCGACAGATTAATTCAGACTTGAGGGGTAAGAGTGTTACCCATATAGGCAGGGTTGTCTCATCTCCCAACTAGAGCGCTTCCCAGCATTCGAACACATACATTTTCATCCTTACTGGAAGTGAGTCTACTTACCAGCACGGCCAACTGCTCGTCGGTAACTAATAGTATGTTATTATTTATACAATTAGAGTTTTTCTCTTCCAAAATATGGTGTTTTGACACAACCACATATTTTCTTAAACCCCAACAGTTGCTTACATGCATGAACATGTGTGGTTTATTCTCTTTCCATTTTTTAAGCTATGAGGAGGCATGAAGGATGAGACACAATGCAACCGTATGTTTGCTAATATGTAACTTGGAGGTTACAAAAATTACCATTATTGAAAAAAATAAGAGACAAATCGATATGAACAGGGGTGAAACATGACCCAAATTATGTAGGATATGTTTTGACCATTAGTAAAGGGGTGAGCAAATTAGAACCAAAATTGAAAACAAAACCGAACCGAACTCAATTCAGTTTTTTTGGGTTCAATTATTTTTTAGAATTTCGGTTTTCGTTTTCGGGTCGGTTATTTAAAAATTAATTCAGTTAAAACTGAAATTTATATAATATATTTATATTTAATATGAAATATTGACTTTTATATGTTAAATATTGGATATTATGATATATATTACATTATTATATAAATTTTATGATAATATATACTTTAATATGTTATATAGATAATATTATACTCAAAATGCACTTAATATTTTATATATAATACAATATTTATTTTTGATAAATAATATAAAATTGAAATTCAGTTATTTCGATTAATTCAATTTTGGTTATTCGGTAAATCAATTTCGGTTTCGTGTTTAAAATTATTACTATTATGTTTTCAGTTATTTCGGTTTTTACTGAAAGTAAAATCGAACCGAATAACTGAATGCTTACCCTTATTGGTAAAATAGCATTATACACTTGAGGGTATTGCTGATTCATTTCTATATGGAATTTAGGATTCTTGTCAGTTTTGATGAGCAGCACCAGAGTAATAGTGCATTTGAACTAATTTAATGTTTGCGAGGTAAATACTTGAGAGGAAATTTGTCTCTTACAGATGCATGCAGAATAATTATTTTTTCTTCATATAAAAAAAGAATAACCTCTTAAGCTAAACCAAAACCATGTAAACCATATATGGTCTAGCTGGGGTAAGAACTGTAGTTAATTTCAATTTCATGAGCACCGGTATACAGGTTGACAACGGAGATTTAAACACGTGGACTTACTGGTTTTCTTTTGAAGATTTGCCAGTCTCTTGTTAATGTTCATGGTTTTTATTTTATTTTTTCTCCTTCCCAAACCGAAGGCTAATAACAAGGCGACGGCTCATCTAACACTGAGCTTCCAGGGATGGTTTATGCTTAATAATAGGCAAATTGTCTTGAAATCAGCTTGCAGTTAGAGAGTAAGCAGTTTTCTTATTTATGAGTGCTGTAGTACATCTAGAGGTGGGAAATCGGGCGGGCCGGCCCGTCACGAGCCGTTTAGGCCCGCGAACAAAAATACCCCATTTTTGTGAAGCCCGACCCTTGAGTCGTCGGGCCTTGGGCTGGCCTGCGGGTTTCGACTTTTTTAAATGTTTTTTCATTAATTTTGAGTGTGTATTGCTAACGAAAATAATGGACCTATGATAAAAAATATAAATATATATGATCCAAATTATATTTAAATACAAACTTACCAAGCATTAGTGCATTACCATATACCAACTCAACAACTCATAAATTATATACTAAGTCTAGAACTAGAAGTCACACCACAATTATATAGAATATTCTTAGTAATAAGGAATTAAAGTACAAAAGTGGGACGTATGGGACTTGAATCTAACCTAATAAGCATTTAAATTATTTTTATCTATATGCATATGTACAAAAATAACACACCCATTTAACTTTTTGAGTAAATGAAAATAAAACAAAATGTAAAAAAAAGGAGGGGCAATAAACAGGATTAAACAGGTCGGCCCGCGGGCTGGCCCGTTTAAGGCCGCTCCCCCTTTTTTTGCTCCAAAATCAAAGCCGGCCCTCCTAGAACTAGGGCCTAAACGGGCTCGACCCGAATTTCCGGCTCTAAGTACATCCTATTGGCCACCACGGGCCTTATGGCCCAGTGGTATATAGGTGCCCTAAGTGGCACTGAGGTCTAGAGTTCGAACTCCAGATCTCTGTCCTTTACTTTCATATATATCAAAAAAAAAATACATCATATTGGCCATAGATGTGATTGAGATTATATATATATAATTATCTAAATAAGTTAGACTCAAACATTGTCAGAGAGATTCGGATAACTATTAGACTCAAACAATCAGTGTGTTTGGCTGGGCTTTTATCCACCAAATAAGTCCTTTTTTTCAATGAAAAGGACTTATTATAAAAAAGCCCAGGTGATTATGTTTGTCTGGGTTTTTAGAAATAAGGACTTATGTTAAATAAGTCCCAATTAGCTATAAGTCCTTTTGTTCAACTTATGACTTATAAGTCACTTATGGAGGTAGACCCCACAATTCTGACTTATTTTACACATCCAATCACAACTAATCCAAACATACACAATCTAACTTATGGAAAATAAGTCATTTATAAGTAATTTTTTTCACAGCTGATCCAAACATAAATCTCATTACACAATCTGACTTATTTTTAATCTGACTTATATATAAGTCACTTTTTCAGAAGTCCATCCAAACACACCCTAAGCAGTTATCTTATTTATGAGTGCTTTAGTACATCCTATTGGCCATAGATGTGATTGATATAATGTTAATAGATTATATATATATAATTATCTAAATAAGTTAGACTCAAACATTGTCAGAGGGATTCGGATAACTGTTAGACTCAAACATTGTCAGAGGGATTCGGATAACTCTCCCAATTGAGGCAATTTGGTGATTATAATATTCTCATTAACTACTAACTGTTATTTTTTTGGCCCCAACATATATGGGGTTGAAAAATTGAATTTGGAAAGGTCAAGGATTATTTTAGAAGTCATTTATAGCCGTTTCATTACTCATTATGAAAACAATTTTATAAATTTGCTCTGATGTCCATAGTTATAAATTTTGTGTCCATTAAAAATAACTAAAAGTATGTCATGTCAAAAATTCATAATCTTTATGTGTCAGTTTAGTTGATGTGTCTTTAATAATTCAATATAGAAAAGTATTTGAACATTAATACGAGGTTTAATTAACTAATTTTGAGAAATTAATGGAATTAAATAAACTACTTAATTATGATGTGTCCCTTAAACTAGATACCGAGGGCTTAAAACCGACCATGAACATGAAAAAATCTTTGTTGGAAGAGACAAATCCCACTTCAGTAATCTCTACATTTAGGTGGAAAAAATCTGTATGTCACTCAAAAAAATCTTGTATGTAAAAAAAATTGATGGGATACTGCCCCGATTCTACTAAAAATTATACGTTCTCCGGTCCGTATTACATGCCCTGTTTAAAGAGATGATATTGGTCATGAACATATGACTTATTTTTTTACTTTTATCAAGTTTTTTTTTCCAAAATACCCTTATTGTAGCTTACTCAACAATAAACAGATAAGAGATGAGTGAGAGAATTAAGGAATATAGTTAGCATATTTTTACATGGTATATATGAAAACTTATATATTGTCATATTCATATAAATCATTCGAAGGCTTTTTTACCTGTGTACTATAAACAGTAAAAGAATTTACTAAAATGCTACACACAAAAAAATATTTCCTCATATAGTACACCTGAAGTCGTTATTTAGGTGAACAATTTCTAAATAATGAAGAAGTCGTTCACTCGAAGAACGACTTCTAGTGGTTCTTGGCGTGAATGACTTTCATTGATTTGACCTTTTGTTTTCATATTTTAATTTTTGTTTTATTCTCTCTGCTTCCTTGTATGTTTATTCCTTCCTATTCACTGCAGTATTCTCTCCTTCTTCCCATGCAATAATATTCTCCTCCTTCCCAATATTATAGAGTGGCATCAACCTGATCGTGTGCTACGACAGTTTGGTCATTAACAATCAATTCTTGACACACTTGTTCATTTAGGAAATTATCACACAATACAATTGCGGGGTAGAACAACAACAAAGTAGATTGATCAATACTCGACCTTTATTCAGGTATGGGATAGATGATCACATGCTATTGTTAATGCTCTAGTGGCTCTTGATGAACTTGACTGGATATCTTAATACATGCAATGGTACTGGAGACATACAAGAAGATAGATCCAACATATTAGTGATGATACTGGCTGCGTAGTAAGGTTTTCATATTTTTGCATTAATACCATCTTATTTTCTTCATATAAAAAGTGTTATAACCCGATCTCTTTTTATTTATTGTAGTCTGATATAATAGAGAAGTTATACAAGTTAACGATTAATTCTCGTACCACATGCTCTAATTGCACTGTTTATTGGGACAGAGTTGCTCGAGACCAACGGAATATCTTACTTGCACTTAGAGAGCAACGATTTAATATGAACTCTCAACCTGCCCCACCAACAACTGAGTTGCTGCGGCCAGAAATTCCCCGCGATAGACCAAGCAAGCGATGTGGCGGTTACTTTTCTACCCAACCACATGTTGAAAGTTAAGATGTAAGTGAACAAGAGCCGCCAAATTTTAGTCAGGCTCATTACATGGCATCATCATTATCATCTCCCTTCACATCTTCCGACCAGGTTCACCATGAACCTCGATTCATATCACCGTCCTTCTCATCCCCTTCCAATCCATCCAATCCTAATCAATTTTCATCCTTCACATCTTTACTAGATGATGATGCAGTATTTTCGGCTGAATACAATGTTTTTATTTCTGAGTGCGGTGGACTATCAAACGAAGCATTTATCACACATCGACCCTTCATTCATTTAAGTGATTCTCGTTGGTTTGGTTTGAATATGTCAAGCTCTCACCCAAATGATACTCTTCAATCTCAACAAAATGACATTCAACAACAACGACCACACCATAGGAGAAGGAGAACCAGATGTGGTACATGTAGTCACTATTTATAGGGTAATATAATTTTTATTTTTGATAAACTTTGTTATTAGTTTTAATTTATGTGTCATTTTAAATTTCAACTAATATGCACTTTATCAAAATTATGTGTCATTATTTGTGTTTTATGTAACTATTACTATCTTATCCTTTTAATACAAGACTTTATAAGAAAGTTAATCTTAGTCTTAAAAGTATGTGATGTTAATTTTTTTTTTTATGTTTACCTAAGTTACTTTCATAGTACTCCCTTAACAATAATCAAGTAAGAAAATGGAGGAAATTATAAAAGATGATTCAGGTGGTTTAAAAGAAATTCTCTGTTATATTAGTTAATTTATTCTCTTAATTTTAATTAAATTACTTGCAGTAGAAAGTCTTTTATTTTGGAGGTCAATAATTAGGAGGTTATGGTTGCATGAGGTAAGAAATGACGTGAATGACTTTAGTTGTAGGGGCACGAAGATTGAAAAATGGAACATTTGAACGACTTCTTCATTATTTAGAAATCGTTCACCTGAAGAACGACTTTAGATATAGTATATAGGGAATTTTTTTGTGTGTATAGCATTTTGGTAAATTCTTTTAGTGTTTATAGTACACAGGCAAAAAAGCCTCATGCAATTAGTTGTAAAAAAATTAATAAACATAAAAGGTAAAAAAAAAACACCTTGTATATTTAACACAAATTAATCCATAACTATCATATAATAATTATTAAAAGATTAAGGGAAAATTTCATTAAACCCCATAAGAAGGAATTTATTTCAATCAACCCTAAAAGAATCTGAAAACTTACCGCATCCCCGAGGGGTCAAAGTAATATTAAATATTTTTGCTAAAAGACCAAAATGTTCTTATTAAAATAAATACAAATGTTCTGAAAATTCACCATATGTATTTTGAAAATTTAGTTGTGAAATTTCGGACACTATAATGTTGGACTCAATGATTTTTTAGACTTGAAAATATTAACATTGATGTTAGAAAAGACACAAACATATCGGAAATTCTCCACATGTGTCTTATATTCTAGTTACAAAATTCAATAAAGACATTTTGATCTTCTAAATGAAACATTTAATATCACTTTGGCCCCTCACATTGATTGAGTGAGCTTTCATATTCTTTTTTTGGGGTTTTACCGTAATAAACTCCTTCCCACAGGTGTGTGTAATGAAATTTTGCCAAAAGATCAACCTCATGTGAGCTGAGTCCACCACTATACCTTCTTCCCAAGTTTTTCAATTTTGAATCGCAAGATTCCCTTTGTGTTGTTCTCCTTCCTTTTCCCCTATTCCCCCTTCTTTCCATTTAAGGGTTTTTCTCTTGATCTCTCTCAAAATCAGCCATGGCAGAAGACTCCGTACAATCGCCTCCATCATCATCATCTTCAGCTTCTTCTGCTCCCCTTGGTTCTTCCGTGATCTCCATAGTTAACAAGCTTCAGGACATCTTCTCTCGCGTGGGAAGCCAGTCCACCATCGATCTCCCTCAAGTCGCCGTCGTTGGCAGCCAGAGTAGTGGCAAGTCCAGTGTCCTCGAATCTCTCGTCGGCCGCGATTTCTTGCCCAGGGGTAATGATATTTGTACCCGCAGGCCCCTCGTTTTGCAGCTCGTTCAGACTAAGAGGAAGCCCGATGGCTCCGAAGAGGAGTACGGCGAGTTCCTTCACTTGCCTGGAAAGCGTTTCTACGATTTCTCCGATATCCGAAGGGAGATTCAGGTCTTTCATCATTTTGAAAAAAATAATAATAAAACAATTTATGTTTTTTTGTTTTGGTTTGTTTTAGCTTGGCGGTGCTGAAATTTTAAGAAGATGTTTCTGTTTAGTTGCTGGGAAATGGATTGATGTTTTTGTTGAATGTTAAGTGGGATTGAGTTCTTTCGCATTTCAAGTTACGATTTGCTGTTTAGGAGACAGAATTTGGGAAGTTCGTTTCTTAATGAGCTTGGGATGCTTGAGGGCCTGAAATCTAGTGTGGCATTCTCTTTTAAGTTATGATCGTGAGTAGTTTTGTTCGTATTACATTACATCTTACAGATTATGAATTCTATTTTATTCTGCTGGAGTGAAATGGAGCATACAGTGGCTATGACCGTGAGTAAAGAGTTTCCTTCCATCTTCAATGTCAATCACGTAGTCCCCGATTCACGCATTATGACAACTCAATATGTTTTCGCTCCTTGGTGTAGCTGCACGAAATTGGAATGTGTATGATATGGTCAGAAACAAGCTTGTAAGGCAGGATGAAGCATACAAAATAGGAGTTTTTCAATTCTTAGGGATCTGGACTTGTTTTAATTATATTCTCTACTTGATCTCAGAATAACTATCCCCTGCTCTAACGAGCGCACTTGAAAGTATATATTGTAAATCATAAATTTCCGTATATTTATGGATGAGTAAATTGTGATCGTTCAGGCATAAACTTTGTCTTCAAGTAGCTCTACAGATAATTCATTTTTTTTCAATATTAAGTGTTTTTAATTTTTGGGCTGAACTTTCCCTGTGATGTGCGTATAACTGGGCTATTAAATGATCCTATTGTTGCATGCCTTTGGACTGAGTTGAAGCCTTGTTTATGGCTTTTCTATGTATTTGGTGCAGTTTAATTTTATGGTTTCACTGTGGAATGGAGAAATCCATACCTCAATATTGTAGAAACTGTTGTCTCTTTCAACTATGAATATCGTCTATATTTCGAGAAAAGGTTAGCTTGAGTGACACTTATGCTAAACTAAATGTTTAGTCATGGAATTGACCTGAACTCAGGCTAGTTGTAGACAATTTGATGTTGATCATTGTGTTCATGGATATCTAGCAGAAAGTTGATTTCATTAATTTTTGGCATCCAACATTTGATCATGTAGTGGTGCAAGTTTATTTTAGAGGCTTAATAATACCCAGTTGAAGATGTACATCTTTGATTCATTTTGATGAATAATTTATTGAGTAGGGCACGATGGCCTTGTGTGATTTATGTAGTCAATTCTTCTAATGGGATAAGGCTTTGTTGTTGTTGTTGTTGCATGTCTTAAATTGTACCTCTCATTTAGGTAGCATCATTTTTATACGTTATTGACTTGATTATTTTCTTTATTGTTTAACATTATATCCAATTGAATGTAGGCTGAAACTGACAGGGAAGCAGGAGGGAATAAAGGCGTCTCAGACAAACAAATACGTCTCAAGATTTTTTCACCAAATGTTCTTGATATTACACTTGTAGATCTGCCTGGGATTACAAAGGTTCCTGTTGGAGACCAGCCTTCTGATATTGAATCTCGAATCAGAACAATGATTATGTCATATATTAAAACTCCCACCTGTCTTATTCTTGCTGTTACACCAGCTAATTCAGATTTGGCCAACTCAGATGCTCTTCAAATGGCAGGAGTTGCTGATCCTGATGGTGAGCATTTAATTTCATCTGCCTAAAACAATGGCAATTTCTTTTCTTATCTATTAAATTGATTTTTACATATTCATTTTTCTGTTTCAGGCAACAGAACAATAGGCGTAATCACAAAGGTACACTAAATTTGCTCATCCTACGTGACCTATAGATTCTTTTATGTTTTTTCTTTCTTTGTTTTATTTTTTCTGTTTCCATTTCTGATAAGGTTTGCTTATATTCTTTGAACATAGTTGGATATAATGGACAGAGGCACTGATGCCCGGAATCTGTTACTTGGGAAAGTCATTCCCCTCCGACTTGGCTATGTGGGTGTTGTTAATCGTAGTCAGGAGGTAACGATATTTTACTGTGCTGAACTTGGTTCTTGAGGTTATCTAAATTTTACTTCAGCATGTATTCTGGTAGTGTTTTTGTTGGAAAGTGATTGCTGATTATGCGCACATAATGATACGGTTACAAACAAATGTGCGTCTATTTCTGGTAGAGTGGTAGTTGAATATGGGACCTATACCCAACTTTGTAAATGTTGGTTACTTGATCAGCTTGTAGGTCAACATGCAATGCTGAAACCTGATTTGTTTGTTGTCTCATTCAATTAGGATATCCTAATGAACCGAAGTATCAAAGATGCTCTTATTGCTGAGGAGAAATTCTTTCGCAGTCGTCCAGTGAGCATTTCCTTTGATTTGTTAAATTTTAGATTTCTGTTAGTCTATATGTTATTTATTAGTTTGTGCTATACGCAGATATACAATGGTCTAGCAGAGAGCTGTGGTGTTCCTCAATTGGCAAAAAAATTAAACCAGGTAAATACTTGGTAACATTGAATGCTTAAATCTTCTTTTATTGTTCATTTTTCTTTTTCAAAGTTCAAACGACAGCTTATGCTTTCTCATGCTGTGGTATAGACCCTCTGTTCCCATACATTTTCTTTTTAACAGTGTGACATCTAGACTTTTCCTTTCAATACGTGCATGAGATGAAATACTTTCTTCCTTCGGTGTCTCATGATATTATCTTTTCCTTTTATAGAAAGAGAGAGAAGAAAATGTCAAAGGCTTGCTTTTAATTCCTTCAACTCATATTCGCAATGCCTTAGGAAATATGCTTCTAATTGTTTTTATTATTTATTGAGTAAAGAAAAAGGCATAGGAGAAGGGGGAGAGATTAAATGAAGAACTTTATAGGCAGCTTTGTTAAAATTGTGATTTTTAGATTTATTAGATGATAATCAAATTCATAACTTTCTCAAAGTAATGCATGCCCATGTTGAAGAGGGAGGATATGTAGAGGATTATAGGGAATATACTATAGAAGGAGCTGCATTCTTTGATACCCCTTAAAACTTTAACATTTGTATGTATTGAACGTTTCAGTTTGGTAGTTTTGGACTGTCAAACTAAAGCTTGTCAAATGCTTCTTACATTTACTACCAGATTCTAGCCCAGCATATAAAAGCTGTTCTCCCAGGGCTGAGAGCTCGAATAAGCTCTCAACTGGTATCTGTTGCAAAGGAGCATGCAAGCTATGGAGAAATCACAGAGTCCAAGGCATGTATCAGTATTTGGTTCTGTCCTTATGACATGTTAAATATACTTTATATGATGAAAGCATTGCAGTAACTCAAAAGCAACATATCATCTAATTTTGCCGGTGACATACCTTATTTTATTGATGATTATAATCCTTTATCTTTAACAGGCTGGTCAGGGTGCTCTTCTACTAAATATCCTTTCGAAATACTCTGAAGGTACCTAACTATTCCTATTGTCTGGTCTGTTGTCTCTTAAAGCCTTCTGCTGTGAACTTAATTATTTCTCTTCTCTAACATTTGTCAAACATATAATCATGTAAATTGTTCTTTACAAATGCGGTAATGATATTCCTTTTTCTTTCTTTTCTTTTTCTTTTTTTTGGGAACAGCATTTTCCTCCATGGTAGAGGGGAAGAATGAGGAGATGTCAACATCAGAATTATCTGGTGGAGCAAGAATTCATTATATTTTTCAGTCTATATTTGTGAAGAGTTTAGAGGTATACATTTTTGTATTTACATTGTATCCGATAGTTTTTAAGAAAGTCTTGCCAATTGTTATGGTGTGTTGAAAGGATGGGCTAATATGTGGTCTTTTTCCTTTTTCTTTTTGAATAAAGAAAAGGTGGGTCACTGTTGGATTGTAAAAGGGCAGGTCAAACTAGCCTTTCTTTGATTCATAAACCATTCCTGCCTATTCACCTATCCTTTATCTACCTATTTGGGTGTTATCTAATCTAATCATTAGCTCATTACATGGATTAGTGCAACACAACCTGCATACATATATCTATCTGGTCAGGCAGCCACATTTCTTTAAAGCTAGTTCATTTGGGAAGATGTAACTTCTGTATCATGCAGGAGGTTGATCCATGTGAGGACTTGACTGATGATGATATTCGGACTGCCATACAGAATGCAACTGGGCCTAAATCAGCATTATTTGTTCCAGAAGTAGGTCTTATCACCGTCTTTTTTGTATCATATAACTGAATCCAAATTGTGCACTAATGTAAACTTTTCCACAACTCAAGAATATCAGTGCCTGTATTTCTGTTAAATCAGGTACCGTTTGAAGTCCTTGTGCGAAGGCAAATATCACGTCTATTAGATCCAAGCCTTCAGTGTGCAAGGTTTATATATGATGAGTTGATGAAGGTAGGGTTTTATTGATACTCCTCTCTGCTGTCTCACTTGGCTGCATTGCCGTCGAATCTGTATCTTTTAACTATGATTGTCTCACTTCAGATCAGCCATCGTTGTATGGTCACTGAACTTCAGCGTTTCCCATTTTTGAGAAAGCGCATGGATGAAGTGATAGGGAACTTTCTACGAGAAGGTCTCGAACCGTCAGAGAATATGATTGGACACATTATAGAAATGGAGGTGAGATGAAAATTAACTTATATTTAGTGTTCGATCCACTCTCGCCTTTCTATTGCACGATAATTTAAATTCTGCTAGGTTACAAGGCTAAAACAATTCCACTGGAACAATGTTGAAAGTGGTTGATGAAGTTCAACATCATTAATACCTGGACTTAAACGTTTTCAACTGTGATATTGCAGTCTTGAGTGATCTCTTTGATGTTCTTTAACCCTAATTCCTAGTCTCAATATCATTTATTTATTTTTGATAGTCTCATTATCGGTTTTTGGTCAAGGTAGAATGAATCAACTATGGTTGCTGGAGATTATTGATGTTATTTTACTCTTAATTTACATTGATCTAGGTTGTGTGTTATTTAATTTAGGCCTAGTATTTATTTTTTTCTTATTTTTACCAACAATGCTTACATTTTTTTGGGAATGGTTTAGTATCTGATGTTTTGTTTTGGTGTGTTCGTGCGTGCGACCTAATGCTTGCTTGGTGATCAAGCTTGGCTTACCTTGTTGAGGCATTGCTGAGAGTTCTTTCTCTCGCTAAAAACAATGTTTACAAATAATAACATACTACATGTTAACTCATCTTTTTTTTATTGAATTCTTTTTTTTTTTTTTTGATACAGAAGAAAGCAAATAAATCTACTTTACATTAGAAGAAATAAACAAATGCAAATCATCTAATTGCACTAAATGAAATCCAGTAGGAATCTCCAAAGCACGTTTAGCCAACATGTCAGCTTCAAGGCTTACCTCTCTATCAATGTGTTGAAGATCAACCAACCAATCTTGCCCTAGCATAGTATGACTTTTAAGGATTAAATTCCAATTCTTATGATGATCGTTATTTCCATCTTTGATAAGTTTAAGTGCTTCTGAAGAATCATTTCTCAAGCAAATTTTTCTACGATTACCATCCCATGCCCTTTTAAGATCAATAAGGCATGCCCAAAGTTCTGCTGTTATTGGGTCCCCATTATCAATATTTAGCATGAAAGCTTCAGTATGATTACCTCTATGATCCTTAATGATTCATTCACATCCTGCCTTACTACTCCCTTGAGAGTAAGCTCCATCGACAGTGATAGTCACCTATCCTTCCCTCCCTAATTGGATTTGATCCTCATTTGCCTCTTTAATACCTTGAATATCTTTGTTGCGCTAAAACTGGACAAGATAGGCTTAGCCTTTAATAGGAGATCATGAGTACTGGAGTTAATATTTTCAAAAACTTTTGAATTGTGCCTCTTCCAGATTAACCAACAAACAACAACAAAGAACTCTTTCCAAGACCCATCACACTTCCCCACATTGGGGATGTTTGGATTGGCTTCTGAGAAGTAACTTTCTTTCAATCTGATTTTTTCAGAAGTAAGATTGGATAAAAGTCAGATTGTGTAAAGTGATTTATGTTTAGATTTGTGATGATAGAAGTGACTATTTTTCAATTTGACTTTTAGAAACATGTTTCGATGATTATTTTGAAAAGCAAGTTTAGATGAAAAATTACTAAAAAGGACATTATTGTTATTAAATAATACATATATAATATGCATATATTCTTATAGTTTATAAAGAAAAAGTGAAATTTGGGGCTTTTTGAGGATTTTAAAAATTTAGTTTCTTCCTTATTTTAAGGAAAATAATTTGATATTTTTAGTTCAAAGTAGGATATTGTGGGATAAAATAGTTAGAGATTATTATGGTAAATTTTTGTACATAAAAAGGAAATTTTTGATTAAAAGAAAATATCTTATTTGAGAATTTTAGTAGTCTAATAATCTAATTTTCCTACCTGCTTTATTAAATACTCCCTTCGTTCCTATATATAAGAGCAAAAAATTTGAATGGTTTTGTCCCTTTTTATAAGAGCCTGTCACAATTTGTCAAAGTATTTAATGATTTTTTTCCCATTTTACCCATAATTATTCTCTCTATTCACATTCTCTTTAATACTCATTTATAACACTATTATCACATTTCTCTCTTTTACATAAATAAGGGCAAACTTGAAGAAACAATTATTTTAGACATATTTATTTCTCTCAACCACTTCCTTAATTTATGTAATTTTGCCTCTTTGGCCCTTATAATAAGGGACGGAGGGAGTAATACACAACAAAAGGTGTGGGACCCATCATTCCAATCTGCAGAAGCCAAAAGCTCCAATTTCCCACTTTTTCCTAGAAGCCCATTAGAAGCTGTAAGTTCTCCAAAAAGGCCATACCAAACATCATAAAAAATAAAAAACAGACTTCTGGCTGTTAGGCTGAGCTTCTGGGGGGAAAAAGCCATTCCAAACATGCTCATCATCATTTGGATTCATATACCACTAAGGCCAGATATCACAACTGAAAAATCTCACCCAAAAAGTAGGCTTAACAATTGAAATCCACAAAGATTTAACTTCAGGACAATCACGTAGAACATTTAGTGAATCTTCTGTAGCAAAATTGCATCAAATGCAGGAGGCTGTTTTTGGAAGCCCTTTATCATTCTCGCATCATAGTAACCTGTTATGTAGAGAAATCCAGATAAAAGGCTTACATCTCTAAGGTACTCCCAACTTCCAAATTTTGTTCCACATAGGATTTACTCTGGCATTGACACCATTCAAAATATTATATGCTGATTTAATGGAAAATTTCCTTGGTTTTCATATTTCCATCTAACTACTTCCCCTTCCTCTCTACCCACACGTTCAGTTCCCTCTGACACATCCTTTCAAGTGTCCTTAATTCCTTTCAACAATCATGATCCAGGTTGTCATCTATCAATGTTAGGAATTAAGTAATTACCGCACTTATATTTACTCCTAATAACCTTAGTCTACAAAGCCTCTTTGTTCTTGATCAAACCCCAGCCCGCTTTCATCATGAAGGCCTTATTTTGTAGTCTAGCATGGCGAACACCCACTACAAGATGGATTCTCTTATTCCCACTACAAGATCCCCAGAGAAATTTTCTAGCATTCTTTTCAATCTCATCACATGTAGCTAGAGGGAGATCACATGTTTGCATAGGATACAAAGGAATTACTTGAACTACTGAAGTAATAAGAGTATGCCTTCTCGCCAAAGAGACAGAATTAGCCTTCCAACTGCTTAATCTGGCTTTGACTTTATCCACAATAAATTGATAAGTAGCCTTTTTACTCGTGCATGGTGAAGAGGGACTCCCATATATTTTTCAAGGTTAGGAGTGCTTGTAAAACCGAGCTCCTCACTAAGCTGTGATGCCCTATTATGATTCACATTTCTAGAAAAGAAGACTTTTAGACTTGTTCTGATTAACCTTCAGCCCTGAGATTTGGCAAAAAGTATCCAAACATCTCTTAATCACCTCTACTTGATCCAAAGATGCCTCTGCAAACAAAATAAGATCGTCTGCAAAGAACAAATGTGTAATCGGTGGACCATCTTTATTAAGCCTAATTGGTTTCCATTTCTTATTGCTGATCTCTTCTTGTATCAAATGAGCCAGTTTCTCGATACCAATGACAGAGATATGGGGAAATAGGATCACCTTGACGAATGGCACGAGATGGTGAGAATTCCTGTGTCATACTTCCTTCCCATAATGTTTGCATTGTTGGAGAAGATATGCAATGAGAAATAATATTCCTAAGATTCTTAGGAATATTTATCTCTACTAGACAATTCAAAATAAAACTCCAACAAAGCCTATCATAAGCCTTTTCTAAATCAATTTTGATAGCCATAAAACCTTTTTTGCTCTTCATATTTCTCATTGAGTGTATAACTTCCTGAGCATTAATAATATTTTCTGACCCCAATCTTCCAGGAACAAAACCACATTGAATTCTGATGATCAGTCCATTAGAAAAAATCACACATCTCACAGTATAATATAATTTGAACTTTCAGATGGACTACCTAAACACTTCCCACCCAAATTTTATTGGTGGAAGCAAGGCATTGGAGGTGGCTGTGCAACAGACCAAGTCTTCCAGAGTTCCTTTACCGTCCAGGCCAAAGGTATTGTGCATAGTGCTGTGCACTCATTTAGATATTTGTTCCCCATGCCAGCTGTGGATGCTTATTCATTCTTGTCGTTCTTTACATTTCCCAAAATAAAATAAATCTTTTAATTTGTTATAAGGACGGTATGGAATCTGATAAGGGATCAGCCTCTGAAAGAAGTGCGAAGTCTCTAGCATTTCTTTCAAGGCCTGTAAATGGAGTAGTGGCTGATCAGCATCAGGTACTATGCGCTTGTATCTTGCTAATCTGGCGAAAATTTAATCAAAGATCATTTAGAAGTTATTATCGTAATGTTACCACATCAGTTTGATTGATTAATATAAATATGAAAAACAGGGTGGTCGTCCTGCATCAGAAGGTGAAAAAGTTTTACCCTCTGGTAATTTGTTTCTTCCATTTAATGTTCATGTGATGTTGTATGTTGTTTTTTGCATTTGCTTTTGTACTTTTTATTACTTATATGTTGGTTTGTTTATTTGTTTTCTGTCCAATCTTAATCATGTATGTTTTGGAGGTATCAACAAGCGTCATCACTAATCTGTGTTGAAATGTTTAAATACTGGAAAATTTGATCTTTCAGGACACAGTAGTACTTCAAGTTGGGGGATCTCTTCCATTTTTGGTGGAAGTGATAGCCGTGTGTCTATAAAGGAAAACGCATCAAGTAAAGTGCACAATGAACCAGTTAACACTCTTAGCATGGAACAATCGTTCTCTATGATCCATCTGAGAGAGGTATGTTAATGACACATTTATTATCAGATGACCATTATATTTATTGGTTATGTGATTTCCATGTCTTGTTTTTTGTAGCCACCTGCTGTCCTGAAGCCATCTGAGAGCAATTCTGAGACAGAGGCCGTTGAAATTGCAGTGACAAAGTTGCTTTTAAGATCATATTATGACATTGTCAGAAAGAATGTTGAGGATTTGGTCCCCAAAGCAATTATGCACTTCTTGGTACCACACATCCTTCTAAGTTGCAAAATTTTATTCTTGTTATATGAATATTCAAACAGGAAATGTAAAAGTTTGCTGGCTAATTTGAATCACCAAACCCTGTTGTGTAGTATGACAAAATGTATTCCCATTTATTTTTTTGCCTTATGCCCCCTCTAGCATGCTAAGAACTATTAATAGTTACAATTTTTCTCTTTTTTGGGGCTACGATAACTGCTTTTGTATCATTCTTGATATTTGATCATTTTTCTTCATTTCTTTTGGAGTGACCAAATATCTGGACGTGAACACATGCAATAAATTTTTCTTTATTGAATTTTATCCAGGTAAACAACACGAAGAGAGATCTGCACAACGTTTTCATCAAAAAGCTTTACAGGTGAGGTGACATATGGTGGTTGTGGTCTGCTATTTGAATTTTCCATTTGTGAATTGTGATTATATGAAATCATCCTTTGTTGCATGCTAAGTATGCTTTATGTGTTAAATACAAAGCAGAGAAAATCTATTTGAGGAGATGCTGCAAGAACCTGATGAGGTAGCAACAAAAAGAAAGCGCTGTCGAGAATTGCTCCGAGCTTACCAACAGGCTTTCCGGGTGAGTGATCCTAATGCTATAGTTGTCAGTATTATTTGAAATTTAATTTTGCTTGAAGTTGGGGCTTTGGTTGATCTTGAATTCTTCGTGAAATAAGATTGATTGAGGAATCCATCTTTACTTGGGGAAAAAAACCTGATTAGTGACTAAATAGCATCATGGATATTCAAAAAGGATACAAAAAGAAATCCCTTGCCTGTGATACACCAAAGGGGTCCGAGGCCTTGATTTTCTATGAATCTGCGGCCACCATTTGTAAGGGTTCCAACATGCCGTGGTATCGTCAATAATAACATGGGCCTAAAAGCACTTGGGGGAATTGCTGTAAGGTCCCAAGGAAGGGACTTAATCATCCAAAAGTCCTATAAAAACTGTGGAGTATGCAATGATAAGTTATACCGTAGGAAATGATAACTAGTTTTTACTGATAACTTGTCATTGGGGCTTTTTGGTAATTAAATCGCTTCTTAGGACCTCAGTAATTTAGCCTTTTCAATTGACAGCACTTGAGCTAAATTGTGGTTGGTGTCTCATGGCTGTAATTTTTCATGGTAGGACTTGGATGAGCTGCCACTGGAAGCTGAAACAGTTGAAAGGGGTTATGGCCTGCCTGAATCAACTGGCTTGCCTAGAATTCATGGGTTGCCAACTTCATCTCTGTATTCTACAAGCAGTTCTGGAGACTATTATGGAGCTTCCCCAAAGAATCCAAAGTCTAGAAAATCTTCACATTCTGGGGAGTTTCAATCACCATCACATGCATATTCAGATTCTAATGGAAGGGGGGCTTTCACGTCAGGTTTCTATCCCTCAGTCGATGATTGAGTGCTTCGGAATGAACAAATGTGAATGTCTGTTCAATTAGATTAATTCAAGGCATTTTATTCATTTTTATTCCAAGATGTAAACCTCCAGGAGTTGGAATTCAGGCTCCTGGAGCTAGTCTGCAGGGAAATCACTGCTTTTTCCCCTCTTAAATAGAATGGTCTTGAATGTTGGCCAGTGCTTTTTGCAACTCTCTCTTTTTGCCAAAGTGCTTTCTCCTACTTAAGTTTTTTGTTCCCTACATATAGGATTGACATTCATCATTTCACAGCGCCAAACATTTTTCATATCAGCTTTCCAGGTTGGCTGTTAGGTTGCCAAACTCATTACGTATAAGAGGCATTCAACATTTTATTGGCTGCAGCAATAGCCATTTGGATGAGGTACTATGAACGATTGTATGTTTGGGTTATTTTTAATGAAATTATCATTTTGCGAATGGATTCCCCTCCATCCAAAAAAGTCAATGACTTGTCTAGCCTTAAACATATTATTTTCTTTTTCGAAGAATAGGAAGTAAAAATATCGCAATTTACTTTAGAATCTATATTCCTCATCACTCTTTTTGGTCCCTAGTACAAGAACTAGTTGGGGTTGATTTTTGTTCTCAACTTGTTTACAATGTTTATCATATTTTTCTAAACTATTCATATTTTAATGCAATATTATTTATTATCCATAGATGTAGGTCTCGATCACATCAGGAATATAAATTACTATATGGGGGTGGGAAACTTGTTACTTTTCTTCTGTTTTGCAAATTAATAATCACGAGTGATAGATTGCTAGAAAATTTTGCTAATTTTGATTTATTCTATCAATGAGTCGAAGAAGGTGTTGAATTCATGGTTGGAGAGCATCAAATGATTTATCATACAGTTACCCACGACATCTCCTGTTCCTGTTCAACTTCTCATCTTTGTGGTGATGTGGTTTTTAATTTTTGATTTGGAGGAAAGCAGATTTTCAATGTGACACAAGCAAATGTGGCTGATTAGAAACATTCTTTTAGCCTTGGTTAAATTTGTGTATGAAGCATAAGGTATTTTCATTGGTTTGGAATTGAACCCATATAATCAAGTTGTAAAATGGAAGATCTCTTCCATATTGAATGTAGCTTGGCCTCTAGTCCTTTTTTCTTATCTTCTTTCATGTAGTCAAACTGTTATGCTATTGTAGTAGGGCACTGAATATATTAATGTCAAGAAAAAAGTTATACAGAAAATTAATAATAGCATATTGTTGTTGGCTTAATTTATTTTCAACATGCCAAAGAGAAAAATCTCAATGAGAATTTATGTCCCATTCACTTATGAACACTTGTAATAATTTTATATTGAAAATTAAGTTGTCATTCTGATCCTTAACTGAAATTCTCCCAAACTGAATCATTCATTTTGCCTGAACAGGAACGTGAGTGACATTAGCAAGTGCCAGTCTTAATTTACATGGACATGCTTGCTGATTGCAGAAGGAACTCTCTGGGACTGCATTGATTGCATGATATCAAATATGTTTATTTATTTTACATTGAATCAAATATTAGCATGAATAACAATGCAAGTTCTAAAAATAGAAGCTTTCAATCTATGAAATTTTGATTTTCACTCAGTATTTTATTTTATTCTTTTACCAGGTTTTTCAAATAAAAATTATTGTAGAAAAATTATTTACATGATTTGATACTCAGATTCAGCGGTGAAGGAAAAATTTCATTCAACCCCATGTATACTGTATAGCAATTTAACGTCAAATAAACTTCATGAAATTCTGAAACAACTCTACAGGAAAATGAAATAAAATTGAAGATTCAAATGAATTTATTGCTCTTATATAATTTATAATTTTCGAACAAGTACACTTATTTCCAACATATATGGAGGTATTTGCAAGACAATAAGTCAATAACAACACTTGAGAAAAGAAAGATATTTACAAAAAAATGTGTCATTTACAAGACAAATACAGGGTATTTTTAAGACAAGTATGCTTAATTCCAACACATGTGAAAGCGTTTTCATGACAAATATATGTCATATACAAGACAAATATGAAAATCTTAAATGACATCTATTTGTTTTGGAAATACCTTAATGTGTGTTGGGAATAAGCATGCCTATCTTAAAAATTGTCATATTTGTTTTGTAAATGCACATTTTCTTGTAAATACTTATTTTCTCTAACAAAGTTTTGGATTTATTTATTGTTTTGAAAATACCTACATTTGTATCGGAAATGAACATACTTGTCTTAAAAAATTTTATATTTGTCTTGTAAATGACACATGTTTGTCTTTTAAGAAAATACAATGGAAATAAAGTCTTTAGATCCTCAAAATTTTATTTCACTTTCCCCTAATAAAAAAAATAGAAGGGCAATAATACTACTGTGGCTGTTTAACATTAAATTGCTATGTAGGGAATTAAGCGAAATTTTCCGAAATAAATTTATAACCCAACGTGTTGGGTTTGAGATGGCCGAAAAACCCAAAGCCTAAATGCAGTTCCGTGATCCAACCCTGCCTATCTATGGATATAGTCTCCCATGGAATGGGAAATTAATTATTTCTGTCACAATTTTGGCAGCGGTCACGACACTATTTTTATTTTTTTATTTTTTTAAAAAGAAGTAACTGTAATCTTTCAACACTCATATGTGAAATTTACTTTCATTTTTGAAATAAATAAATAAATGGAAAGGTTTGGGAAATGTAATGTCCTTGGAATTATAAAAGTCGTCACTCATCACAAAAGATTAGTGACAAACATCAGCATTAAATGTTTTAATTCACGTGCAATGACATTTTTGTCGCCATACATGAATTTTGTCACAAAAAGAAAAGTTCCCTTGTGACAATTCATCAGTTATACTCCCTCAGTCCCTATACTCATTTGGTCCTATTTATAAAATAGAGAGAGAAGATTTTAGTTGATTCAATTTATAAGGCATGTCATTAAATTTTATGTGTGAATGTACAATTTTACCCTCCATTTATTATGTTCTGACTTTGTAATTATGTGGTGAAGTGGAAATTAAGTAACGGTGAAGTTGGAAAATTTCCAAATTTTAAGATATAATCAATAAGGTTTAAGGTTTTCTTTGATCTATATGAAATAAGTTGAAAGTACCCTATAAATAGGATTAGAAGACTATATAAGAACCCAACTAGTAAAATCACGTAAATTAAGAAAGTGGTTAAAAATGATAAATATGTCTAAAATAATTTTGTTTTCTCAAGTTTACCTTTATTTATGATGAGGTATATAAGAAAGAGAAATGTGATAATAATGATATAAATGAGTATGAGAGAAAATGTGAACAGAGAAAGAATAATGATAGAAAAAGTGGAAAAACGTAAATACTTTGACAAATCTAGCCAAACTCTTATAAAAAGAGACAAACTTATTTAAAATTTGGGCTCTTATATATATAAGGAGGGAGGGAGTTAAAAAAAAAGAGCTAATGTATAAAAAATTCAAACTCATCGAATCGGAAATAGTGAAAATAAGGGAAAATATATATGACTTTTTTCTATCATTTATTTATCTATGAGCGGTTTCCTTAATTTACATTCTCCATACTTATTGGAGCTCAAATAAACAGAAGTTATCGTTCATGATCACGCACACATGTATATCAATTCCTGTAGAGTGTAGCTTTGTGGCTGGACATCAAGGTTGTGATAATGTTATCATTGCATAGGAAGCTATACATACCATGAGAAACAAAAAGTTGCGGAAGGGATACGTAGCAGTTAAAGTTGATATGGAGAAGGCGCATGATAGATTGGATTGGGGTTTCATTCGTAGTACTTTACAAGGGATAGGAATAAAAGAAGACCTGATTGGTATTACAATGGAAGGCATCTCCTCTGTATCAACTACGGTGATGTGGAATGGAAGGGCAGCTCATACTTTCAATGCATTAAGAGGTGTACGACAAGGGGACCCCCTAAGTCCCTATATATTTATTCTATGTAGAAGAAATGGAAAGGACTGAGATTAAGTGGTGTGGGGCTAAATATCACTCACTTATTCTTTGCAGATGACCTCTTGTTATTTGGAGAGGCTTCCTTGGAGCAGATAGAAGTTATGAAGGGAGTAATGCATAAGTTTTGTGAGATATCTGGGCATCGAGTTAGTTTGGCTAAATCTAAAGCCTTCTTTTCCAAGAATGTGCACTTTAATAGAGACGTTGAACTGAGCCAAAGTCTAGAAGTTGGGTTGACTGCAGATTTAGGAAAATACTTGGGAGTCCCCCTTTTACATAAAAAGGTTTCCAAAGCAACCTATCTTCCTCTTTTACAAAAGGCAAAGAGGAAATTGGGGACATGGCAGAGTAGTTTTCTCACTATAACAGGTCGATCAGTCCTTATCAAATCGGTAATGTCAGCAATTCCTAACTACCAGATGCAAACTATGCTATTATCGATAGGAGTGATAAAGGAGTTGGAAAAATATAGTTGGCAATTCTTATGGAATCAAGTGCAAACAGGGAGGAAACTTCACCTTATCTCATGGGACAAAATTAAGGAGGACAAAGGCAATGGTGGACTTGGAATTAAAGATCTCAGATCACAAAACATAGCGTTTATTATGAAGCTATGTTGGGGCATTCTAACAAGGCCGGAGGCATTATGGGTTAAATGCCTTAAGTTGAAATATAGGTGTGGAGAAGAAATGTACCCTATGGTCCTAAAAAAGAGGAACATATCACCGGTATGGAGGAGCATTACGCATGTATGGGGAATGTTCCAACAAGGGATTGGCCGGTCTATAAAGAATGGGTGCTCTACAAATTTTTAGTGGGACAGATGGTCACCACTAAATGAACCTCTTATTAACTTTGTGGATAAGAATTTGCATTTGATTAACCCAACAGAGAAGGTGAGGCATTTGGTTAAGCAAGATGGCACTTGGGATACACTCGAGTGGGAGAAATATCTTCCGGGGTGGATTATTCAGATTTTGAGAACTGTGAAAACTCCAACCAGTACTGAACAAGACAGGTTTTGTTGGATAAATTCTGTAGATGGAAATTTTAGTGTAAAGGCAGCATATAAGATGATCACCAATTGTGAGCCTGGGGTAAATAATAAGCAGTGGCGGAAGTTGTGGAAAATGGCCATTCCAGAGAAGATCAAATTCTTTTTATGGCACGTGTTCCATGAGAGATTACCAACTAACCAACTCAGAGCCAAGAGAGGAAGTGAGATTAGTGAGATATGTCCCTTTGAGTGTCAAACAGTAGAGTCGGTCTTACACATTCTCAGAGATTGTAATGTAGCAAGAGAGTGTGAATGAAGTTTATTAAGCCTAACAATCATTTTTGTTTTTTTAGAACTGATTTGCAGGAATGGATACACAACATGACCAAAACAATGGAGAAATGAGAAGACAAAAGGAACCTGGGCCGAGAAATTTGGAGTCATTTGCAGGAACTTATGGAGAAACAGATGCAAAGGAGTCATGAGAGGTGACAGAGATGGAGCAAAGGAGATCATTCATATATGCAAGTATCAACTAATGGAGGCAGAAATTCAAGGAAGACTTAAGCACCAAATATTCGGGTATGATGGTAAGGAAGAAACACTGTGGACAGCGCCACCAGAAGGACATCTTAGAGTTGATGTAGATGAATACCAGATGCTTTATTAAGGAAATGACTTATTCAAAAATATAAAATATAAATTAACTTACATTTATAAGGAGAAATAATCTAAAGAATGTGTAATACATGAATACGTCTTGATAATGCGCATTATTATAGAAACAGAGTTTATGTAAAATTGTGTCTAAAAATAATGAAAGACACGTTTGTTTGTGACAAGACTTTGACAGCGTAGAAGTCGAAGCATGCACGTACTATAGCTTTGTGCATATATGACTTTCTTTATTGAAAAGATAAGATATTAAATTTTAATGTTCTTCTTGTTTTATTTGCTTGTCCTACATGCCTACTCTACACAGAATTTTTTTTTTTTTTTTTTTTTTATCAGCTACTCTACACAGAATTGACAATCATATTTAACAAAACAAAAGCATCAATTTTACCAAGTGCTTCATACCCACCCTGGAAAGCACCTTTCAATTTAATTTGGATCCTCTAATTTCAGAGGTAATTGAAATTCGGCTTACTCGCTAATTTTTTGTGTGTGTGTGTGTCTTTTCTTTTCTTTATTTTCTATATGCATGTAAAGATCGATCAATTGTGGACATTTCCTATAACTTAACTACCTTTCCTTGGTATATATAAATTAGATAAGGTGAACTTATAAATAGAAATAGAGTGGTATATCCTTTTGTGTGAGAAGTTGGCAAAATAAAAAAGGAACTAAAAGCTGGGGTGTATGATTGAGTGGTAAGAACTCGTTCACCTTTAATTAACCAACCAACTGTTGAGGGTTTGATCCTTGGTGTTGCGTATGGAGAAGCATTAAGTTACCCGGGCTAGCTATCCCACCTTTAAGGTGCTTACAAATCAACGTATGATTAATTTCTCACCTGTCGGGTGGGGATACCTTGATCTTTGATTTAAAAAAAAGAAAAAGAAAAAGGAACTAAAAAAAGAGTGAGAGGGAGATTAAAGGTAATAACTAATAACACATTTAGCCAATTACATAATTGCGTTCACACCAAGCACGAATAATCAATCATAAAAGGTTACTAGCTGACTTCTTCACTTCCCACGGCGACTTTATCTTTTCCCCTTCCCCCCTCTCTGACCTTTCCTTCTCTATTAAGTCATATTCATGGGATGATTTATTTCTTCCCCCTTCTTCTCTTCATCTCTCTGCAGATTCAACCTCATCGTAGTAAAAATAAAAATAAAATTAAAAAAGCTCCGATCCAATATGGCTTCTTCCTCGTTCCATATTGTCCTTTTAAAATGCATTGATTTTCTTTCATGGTATGCATCTCTTCTTTTGTGTGTGTGTGTGTGTGTGTCCTTTCTGTTCTTTATTTTCTATGCCTGCACATTTTCTTCTTCTGGCCAGATTTCATATAATCTGTAATCTCTAACAACTACTGGAAGTAAAAGATGAACCAACCCTCTCCTTATGCTTTTTATTAGTGACTCAATCTTGTTCTCAGTTGCAGGCCCCGTACTTGCTTTGGGTTATCCTCTGTAAGTAGTCTCTCTCTCTCTCTCTCTCTCTCTCTCTCTCTCTCTCTCTCTCTCTCTCTCTCTCTGTGTTTTTTTTTTTTTTTGGGTGTAACTCTGAAAAGCCTTCTTGCATTTGTCAAAATTCTATGTCATGTTTATATTGAAATGTTATTTCAGGAATGGAAAAACATATTTGCCAGTAAACAGGACTTAACACAGAATGGAACTGAAGCCTTTGAGAAACTCATTGCTAGCAAGGTACAAATCACCCTATTGACGTGTTGGAGTGCAAAGGCCTAAAGTATTTTCAGTTATAACATAGGTTTTGGAGATGTTTGGTACATCAAAATAAAATACTGCTTCTGGTCCTTAATATTAAAGGTACATGACTAATTTGTGTAGGTTAAGGAGTTGAGTTAATTACTTGTAATAGATGTGGATTGGTTTTCCTAAAATATGACTATGTTTGAATTGATACCCCCTTAATTTATACAACCAATGTGGATACTTTGGGGGGAAATTTAGAAATTTGAGAGAGAGTGGATTGAGATATTATATTTCAAACCAAATCCAACCCCCAAACTTTCTCTTGGTGTATCTAATTTTTCAGGCCCTATGCAATGCATGGGACTACATCTAACTGTTGTTTAGATTTTTGTGTTAGCTATAGCAATCGAAAGTGCATATGGAAAGTAGGCACTTAATATTCTATAAAATATAATAAATCTAAAAATGGTGAGGTGTGAAATGGTTTTGTTCTATGCCTTTTTTTAAAAGGGATGTATGCTGCTTTTAATATATAAAAAGTTCGTTTAAGTTCAAAAGTACTCACTACCAATCAGATTCAAGTTGCCTATTTGTTTTGTGAATCTTGAATATTAAGGAATGAATCCTTTTCTTTTATTTGTAGAACACAGAGCAAAGTCTTCTTCATGCAGAAACTAGGAAAGCAGTTCCAAGAACTACAGAGAAGAATGAGATCCTGAAGGTGAATTTTTTTATGTCATTCTTGTCATCCATTCATTGGCATTTTGTAAAATACTCCTCTGATCCTATTTATAAGGCACTTCCAGCACATTTCATATAGACCAAGGAAAGCTTTAAAACTCATTAACTTTCCACTAAAATCTAACAAATTTACATCTTTACCCATATTTAATATCCACTCTACCACATTAAAATAAAGTCAACACATAATAAATGAAGGGTAAACTTGTATATGCACTCTAAATATTTAATGAGGTGACTTATATTATAGGACCAAATAAAACCCTCTCTCTCTCTACCCTATAAATAGGACCAGATGAGTATAACATAACCGAAAGTTGAGTTTTGAATTTTGAAATGGTGTCTTCTCATGCCTCTTGTTATTTTGGATGACTTGGGGAATCTCATATATAAATAATAAGACACACTCAAAAATCAAGATTCTCCGGTCAAAATGGTCATATCAAATGTGTTCTCAAATCCGAGACTCTCAGGTCGAGTTTGAATTACTCACTCTCTCTTTCATTTGAGTTGCCTACATATTTTTATTATTTTGTGAAACTTGATTGCTGAAGAATCAAGCCAATGAAACTTTTCTTTTATTGATGAACTCAACACAAAATCTTGATACAGAAACAATAAGAACAGTTCCAACTAGTAGGAAGAATGAAATGCAACTGATAAATTTCTAATGTGATTGTCTTTTTACAGCAAGTTTCAAACATGAAAGAAACTGTAAGCATTTCTGGGTTGAAGTATTTGATACATGAAGAAGTTTATCTTCCAACCTTACTTTCTTTGACAAATAAAGAAAGGTTTCTCTTTGAACAGAAACACATCAAAGATTTGGAGATGATTGAGAAAGAGGAAGTTTGTGAAGGCAAGCAAGTAAGATTTCATATCGTTTTCAAATAAACAGACAATTTTTTTCATAGCGGTGATCAAACATCCGTTAAATAAGGGATGCAGGTTCCATAAGTTGTGTCATGTGTAAATGAGTTAGGGGCAAAAGTCTCCAAAAAGTTTTACAACATGGTGGAATTTGGCTCCTCAACACTTAAAAAAGTTACAAAAATCCATTTACACACAACAAAATATATGGAACTCATATCCCTTGCTCAATATATGTTTGTCCACGGTTATGGATTGGGGATTTTCGCACCGTTTTTGGGAGTTGATGGCCAAAAATTTCTCCCTACTAATTTTGGGATGCTAGCAGTGCCTTATAAAATACTTTAGGGGTGTTTCTGCAACTTAAACCTAACGTAAATGTGTATACTTACTATCTTATTAGGTTGATTATTTTCACTAATCTTCAGCTTAATACCAAGTTTCCAACATTGCAGGATAGCCTCAAATCAAAGGAAAGCACTTCATCTTCCATGGCGAAAGCAGAAAATATGCTAGCAGACACAGCAGACTTAGATCATGGAACACATGCTAAGATTTCTGCAGCAAAGAATGTACAGAATGAGTGGACATGTGCCATATGCCAGTTGACAATGTCTTCTGAAGCCAAGTTGAATTGCCACTTGCAAGGAAGGAAACATAAAGTTGCTTGTGAAGCTTTGAACACGATGAAAACTAAAGCAGCACCGATAAACACAGGAACTAGAGCGTCTTCAATGATGAAAAACACAAGAATCAGAGTATGTCCTCAGGTTTCTGCATCTAAAAATGCACAAAAAATGTTTAATTGTGCTGTCTGTCAGTTGACAAAGCTACCTAAGCATAATATGAAGTCCCACCTGAAAGGGAAGAAACATAAGGCTGCTTGTGAAGCATTGAGTGGGAAAAGCCAAGGTGTTTCTAAGAAAGGCTTGCTGTAGAAGAATGATAACTCCATTGGAGAACAAGAGAAGATAATTATCAATATGACTACTTCAGATGGAACATTAGAACAGAAGAGTATCACAAACAATCATCATCCAAAAATGGAGCATGATAATAATGCTCCCTCCGTCCCAAAATATAAGTTTTACTTTGGTGATATTGTGTGTCCCAAAATATAAGTTTCGTTTTAGGTTTGTTTAAACATTAATTACATTTTTTCCAATTTTACCCACTGTTTATCTTTTCCCCATGTATTTTCTTTCATGCTTATTAAGAAGGGTATAATTGGAAAAAAAATCATATTTCTATTATAATTATTGTTTTTAATCAGTTTTAGTAGTTTTCTTGATAAACGTAAGTTAGTTATCTGAAGCTCATATTTTGGGATGAAATGAGTATTAATCAGCAGAATAGCGTAGGAAAATCAGTTCTTGAAACGAACAGTTGCATATTCAGATGTGATATGTGTGATGTAAATTGCACTTGTGAAGGTGAGTTGGCTTCTCACTTACAGGGTAAGAAGCACTTGGCTCAAATTCAATTACTTAGTGGTTCTATCTAGTAAAAGGAATCATCTGCTTCAGATCTCTTACTGCTGCAGTCAAGCCCTATGTAATAAATTTTGGAAAAAACAAGCCTGAATTATAACTTAATAAAACTTAACAAGTGTGAAGCTTGACTTAAACAAAACATAACAAGTGTGAAGCATAACTTAAACATGATATAACAAGTTTGAAGCATATGTTGTTCAAAATACAAGTCTAAACCATTACCCCTTCAAAATACATAGACAGGAACCATAAGCCCTTCAAAATACAAGTCTGAACCAAAATAAATAGTCTTCATGAGAAATAATCCAAAAGTCAGGTCCTAATGTCAGCTAGTTCAAAACCAAAATAAATAATCTCCATGGTATGAGCTAATCATTTCCCCTTCCCCTTCCCCTTCCTTTTCCCCTTCCAGTTCCATTTGCCCTTCCACCACTAGTTGTTCCATGAATCAAGGTGTATTTATATGCTTCAAGGTGTGATCTAGTCACTGTAGGTGAACCTCTCCACGTAAAGCCTGGAGGTTTGAATAGGAGATCTGTAGGTTCAAAAGCACTTTTTCCAACACCTTTATATTGAATTATTTGAGAGCCAGGGGAGCTACAACTACCAGACATGCTCCTTGTCCTTATTGTGACAAAAGTGCTCTTCAAATGTACTCCTTGAGCAAGCCCAAACTTGCTCTTTAAAACTCCACCTGTCCATTTCTTGCCCTAGTTTGTATATATATATGCTTGGCACACCATTTGTGTTCTGCCTCAGGAAGCAACTCTCTTACTGTTGCAGCCAAGCCCTATGTAATAAGATAACAAGAAGTATGAGATTTACTTATGTCACACAGATCTACAAACAATCAAACCAAATAATTAATTTTCTCAATAAACCTTTTGCATGCCGCTCATTATTGTGAACGTTGAGCACGCTCCTCACCCAACCTCTTCCTCGTTTCAGTAATCTCGTCGACAACAGTCTGTTAATAACCTACTCTGGCATCCACATCCTCGTTATCACTCCCATCACTATCGCTTCCACCATCCTCTTCCTTATTCATATATTCTTTTTCGATGTCCAACACTTCATGCACACCGCCTTCGGGCCCACAAACTGGACTACCTTTCGGACCACACTCAGGACCACTACCATCACCTTACTTCCCATTTCCCAAATAACCCTAGCCAAAAAGCGCAAAAATTCAAATACATACACAAACAGACAAAGGGCGAATATGAGAAATCACTGCTAAAATAAAGAAATTAAAGCATTGCAGACAATGGAGAGATTTCATACTTACACTTCAAGGATGAATCTCTGGTTTATCACAGATCTACAAGCGTCAGAATCCACATGCAGCCCTTCGATTTTGCCCTATCTTCTTGTCTTCTCTTAGAGCTTCATCTCCTGTCCTCTTTGCTTTCTCGAAACTTCCTTCATTTGCCCTCTGTCCATTTTGTCACATTAATTTAAATCACAGAACAAAAAAAAAAAATTTAAATCCTAGTTTCATGCCATGTCACTGCCACGTTTCATGCCATCATTCGAACCTTACTGTCAGCGTGCCATTTTAATAGTCAACGCTATGACTCCATCTACTGTGGGGTAAAACGCGCTGCTTTTGCTACTTCCGGGGTAAATAGCCCTTTGTTACTTCCAGACACTGAATGCTCCTATTAGGTTACTTTTTAGGTGAAATTGGACCTTTTCCCATTTGAGTATAACTCATTTTGAGGTAAAACTAAATACCAGATGCTTTATTAAGGAAATGACTTATTCAAAAATATAAAATATAGATTAATTTACTTTTGTAAGGAGAAATAATCTAAAGAATGTGTAATACATGAATACGTCTTGATAATGCGCATTATTATAGAAACAGAGTTTATGTAAAATTGTGTCTAAAAATAATGAAAGACACGTTTGTTTGTGATAAGACTTTGACAGTGTAGAGTCGAAGCATGCACGTACTATAGCTTTGTGCATATATGACTTTCTTTATTGAAAAGATAAGATATTAAATTTTAATGTTCTTTTTTTATTTGCTTGTCCTACATGCCTACTCTGCACAGAATTGACAAAGCATATTTAAAAAGCATCAATTTTACCTGGTGCTTCATACCCTGGAAAGCACCTTTCAATTTAATTTGAATCCTCTAATTTCAGAGGTAATTGAAATTCGGCTTACTCGCTGATTACCCATATGAAATTAGAGCATCATTGAGGACTCCGACCACATACGTGGTGATTCACCATAGAAGGAGAAGAGAACATGAAGGAGTTGTAAATAAAAACTGACTAACACAAAATATATTCTCATAACTCATGTATATCATGGGTAATTACTGATTTAAGTTTTAAATTATAAAGATTAATCTCTTTATTTAGACCTATATTTCTTAACATATTAGCCCCATTCGCATTGGCTTCATGCCCTTAATTCACTAGAGGTAGAATACATATATTCCAACAAATTAAATCTTTGCCCAGGTGATTTCATTCAAGTAGTTCGGATATGTAAATAGGTCAGATAAAACTTTGACTAAATTGGACTGAACATGCATGGTAGGCCAGAAGCCATATGTACGAACCAATGCATACCACCAAACTTGCCAATTATTTGGAACAAATTAGCTTAACTCATAAGTCATGAACTACAGGAATCATCTCACAATTTGTGTTGTGTGGATTCCAATCCATAGGCAATCTTTTCTATTTGCTAACGTCTTTTGTGTGTGTGTGTGTGTATTTGTTTTTTTAGTATATTAGAAGCTTTGCTTTATTTAGTGCCATATATTGCGTGGTGATTTGGAAGTGCTTTCTTACCTGTTTCACTTTCCTTCTTATATATATAGTCTTTGCTTTTTTTGAGCTTTCTAACATTTCAATCTGCAAGGCCTTTATATCGCCTCAGCTATCTTCTTGTTTGGCTTGTGATATATACATTCATTTTTCACACAATCTTGAATTATTAAAGAAGTAGCGTCAGTGATTAACTTGTGCTCTTTTTGGAGCACTTGGAATAATTCAAAGACATGATATTATAAACACGTGGCTAAAGATTCGTTTGGCCTCCTAAATTTTAGACATTGGAATTCGGATCATCTTCTCCACATATACATTTCCATTGGCTGGTTTGGTTCGTGAAATTAATGGGAATGTAACGTAGTGGAGGTTAGACGTGTTTGTTATATGACATATTTAATTAATTTAATAAAATTAAAAATATTAGGTATGTTAGTTATGATATCGTGTGCCTTTTTTTTTTTAAAAAAAATATCCCAATGGTCTTCCCTTAGTCCATCCACATCTCTTACTTGATATTATTGTTTGAAGAGCATCAATGTGAATAATTTAGGAAGAAATTGATAAAAATTATAATTAGGTCCTATATTTAGGATCAAAACCAACTCTTTAAATATGTACTATATTGAGGACTGGAGAAAGTATAATATTATAGAATATGAAAATCAAATTCATTATTTGCATGAAAAAATAATAGAAAAATACATTTTTAATTTCAAAATCCCATATAGGAAAATTTATCTAGTCGAGAGTAGATATTAATAACAAATGCACATCATCTATCAGAAATTTTGAAATTTAGAAGGTCTTTTTCTATCATTTTTCCTATTTATATTTTAGTAAATTAACATAAAAAAAAGTCATTTCTATTAAGTTCTCCTGACCAATTATTAGAAACTGTTTTTTTTTTCAATTTCGCATTTTATGTTGTACTACGACACGATTCATTCTGTCATGCATATAGATGTTTAATCATAACAATGGCAACATCGTTGTTATTTAATGGCGATAATTAAAAATTTAAAGAGATATTCACATCTCACAAATTAGTGAATGATTAATTAATATGAAATATAAAAAATATTTAGGTATGTGATTGAATTCTATAATAGCATCAGATCATTATTGTTTCTATATAACCCTTCTAAGAGATTAAAATTGTAAAATTCAAAATGCACATGTATTTGTGTTATGTGCTCTTATATTTATTTTGTGTGATCTATATTTCCAATGTGCGTTGTGCTTTCTTTCAGTTTGGCCACTATCACTTTATTTTTATTTGCCTTTTACGTATATACTGATAGTATTTTTAAAAAATCTGAACAAAAACTTTACAAGTACTATTGAATTGAATACCCTAATCAATAAATGCATTATTGATGCTTGAATTGTTAAGAGAGAACCAGACAAATGTGTTTAGCTGCGTGTGTTTATACGTGTGTGTTGCTAACATCTCTTCACCAAAAGAAAGTTTGGGCAATCCAATGACTCCATGTGTATCATAGCCTACATTATAAAAGGAAAATGCTTAAAAGGTTAGTTTGTTCTAGTCATTGCGTCAAATTTTTCAATTACGCAAAAATCATGCGTCCAATTTTTTAAATATTATCATTTAATTATAAAAGAAAATTTTTAAAATAAGACATGATCGGGTGCGTGATTGGAACACTTTTTTCTATGGCCAAACGTGTGATTGTGTGATTGAAAAACTTAATATAATTGATATAAAAAAACTCGATGTAAGTATGATCAATAATATTACATGACTCTGTATGTTAATATAAAGCTCAATTGACAAATTTATGAAGATCATATTAAAAAAAAGTAAATTATCTAATTATAGCATGTATATATTACATGATCTCTTTAAAATGAATAATTTTAATATTTTAATTTATTTAATTTCCTTAATTTACTCAAATTAATCAGCTAAATTTATATTAACTTGTCAAAATTAGTCACCTGTATATTAATACTCTTCTGGTCCTATTTATAGGGTAGAGAGATAATATTTTATTTGGTTTTATCTATAGGGTATATGATTAAATTTTATGTGAATGTACTATTTAACTCTTCATTTATTATATATGTGTTGGCTTTATTTTCATTTAGTGGAGCGGATATTAAATAGGGGTAAAGTTAAAAAGTTGTCAAATTTTAAGGTAGAATCAATGGGGTTTAAGGTTTTTTTAGTCTGTATAAAATATGTTAGAAGTGCCTTATGAATAGAATCAAAGGAGTACACATTATGAATAGGATCAAAAGAGTACAAAGGAGTACAAATTATGCACTAAGAAAAAAAATGTTAGAAATGCTTTATAAATAGGATCAAAGGAGTACAAATTATGCACTAAGCATGTATAATAATTGTTGGTGAGCTGTGGAAATTACCATGAGCTTACATAAACTAACTAGCACGTGTCTTTCTATGGTGGCCTTAATCCATGGAAACGAATCACCTCCTGTGCGTTAACGTTAACTGTTAGCTTCATCCTATGGTTCAGAGGAGAGAAAATAGCTACAAAACATTTTTTTTTTGAAAAGCAGGCAAAATGATATATTAAGATATTAAGAGTCTTAGAGTACAATATTAAAATAAGGACAAGAATTTAAAGCTGAGGTAAAAAGAGGTAAAATGAAATCACAATAATGTACTGAAACATTATTGAATTTGCTCAGGATATTTGCAATGTCTCTGTTGATAATGCTGCTGGAATCATGAAGCATGCTAATAGTCCACACCGTTCTGGATTTAACAAACCAGACCGCTAGAGGTGCCTCATTTACTTGCGAGAAAAGGTCAGTTTGTGCATAAGTTTTAGGAAAGGAGTTGGACTCATTTAAAGTTGGCTTTTCTCCTCCTCTCTTGCCCTTCTCTTCCCCTCATTTTCTCTATTCTCACCTTGAAATTGATATTTCGATGGTTCATATTCAAAGTTTTCTAAAAATTACTCCCTCTGGTCCTAAATATAAGACTACTTTGACTTTTTTTGGTAGAAGTTAATGAAGCAAATTAGACCATTAAATTATAACATATGTCACATAAAATTAGATTATATGTTAGTTTATAAGTAGAATAAATTAGTTTTGAGGAAAAAAGATTTTTTTGGGACTGAAACTACTTTTTTTTTACTGAAAAAAAGTCAAAAAAGTCAAAGTGGTCTTATAATTAGGACCAGAAAGAGTATATTTTAAGTATTTTTTGGTGAGGTTTTAAACTATTATAAATAAAATATTGTTGTTTGAATTTGATCATTTATTTATTAAATAATTTAGCATTTTATTAGTAATTTTATAAAACATTAAATCTGAACCATTCAAATTACAATCAAAGGACTGGAATAGAGAAGATAATAATGAGAGACAAGGAGGAAAACCAACCCCGGATTCACCTAGTTTCTAAATGATGACCGATTTGGGCATATCCTTGTGGGACCTAGAGTTTGACAAACAAACATTTTTTCTATCTATAGACAGTTTCGATCAATTTCAAAAGGTTTACAAAATATAAATATGTGTGTATATACACGCATATATGTGATTCATGAATTATAATTCATCCTCAAAGATGATAAAATACAAAACATAACTTTTTTTTGTGGCCGAAACAAAACATAACTATAATAACATGAAAGATTCGAATTCGCATATATATATTTTCTAACAATTTTATGTGTATGTCAAGTCTGAAGCAAAGGAATGGTTTTTAGTTGTTTAACAATGTGCATGCCCCTTTTTAGTCGTCAGATAAATCTAACGATTGTATTTACCGCAATTCTAAGACACCGTAGGAAAGGCACAGGAGGGAATCCAACTCCTACTCATGACCATAATTATTAATTAGTCACGATTTGTCCAATTCATCTCTCATCAGGTTTGCTTTTTAATCCTATTCATTATACTTAGAAAATGTGCTCCCATAATTTCTATATTTTCCATGTAACGTCATTATCATCATCAAATGTGAAATTTACAATTATACTTCTTCTTTTTAATCCAACTGTGATTTTCTAAAAAAATAAATTAAAATCAGTTTAAAAACAATAAATGGGTAGGGATTTTTTTTTAAAATGCCTTATTTATGAATGTGAGAAAGAGTAATTATGAAAAAAAATAAAAGAGAATATATGGGAGATATAATGCATGGGCAAAATGGGAAGAAATACATTTTTTATTATTCAAACAAAGTCAAATATGATCTATTTTACCAAAAAAAAAAAGTCAAATCAGATCTTATAAAAATGGACAAATTATTTAAAAAATGAAGATATTTTATATATAGGAAAAGAGGGAATACTGTGTAAATTTATTTAAATACATGAGATGATGTGTTTAACAAGCTAAAAAAAAACATATCAATAAATTATATTTTTTGCAAATTATATATAAATCATGAAAGCGTTTTCTCAGTGAACATCAAGGACAAACAATCATTGCGATATGAAAATATTGGCATGTGAATAGATATTGTTGAGGTTGACATTGTGTACGTTATAAAACCTCATTTGTGGTTAAGCCGAGGTAGCAAGAAAGGTTTGCTTTTGCTTTCACCTACAAAAACAAGACATGGCCGAAAGTCGATAACTACTTGATATCTAATGTACAGATCTTGTTCCTCTCCTTTTGTTCTTCTTCATTCTTTTAATCTTGATCATTCATATGCAAATTATATATTAAAACTGACTATCAAAATGTATTACAATTTTATAAATAAATGTATAATGACATCATGAAATATTATATATATATATATATTTCACTAGCAGGTTAACCTTCTGCATGAATACATTTGAGACGATAATTAGAAGAGGAGAAAATAGAAAATAAAAAGAAAGAAAAAAAGAAACTAACTAATGACTTGAATATTCTGGGGCACACCAAAACTTGTCCAGTGCTTCCAGATAGATTAGTCATAATTATTGAACCATTTTATCTTTGCTTGTCCATTCACCTTCACATTTTGTAATGAATGAAAGACTTTTTTATATACTTTACACATCGATCTCTATTTGCTTTTATTTGCTGCATAATGATAATGCCAATTCATAAGCGACTCTTGAGGAAGGTGGTGCAGATTTTCTTCCAAGTCTCTCTATCTGGCTCTCGCAACATCACTTTAGCCCTAGCTTCCACCCCATAAGCTTCCTGCCATATCATTCAATTCCAAACATATTATTTAACATAAATATATATATAGAGTTCGTTTGTTTAACCTTATTTGTAAAACATCATGTGGTTAGTGCCAAAAATATTGGGTTTGAAGAAAGAAATTAGGTACCAAGATGAAGTGGCGCTGTACGAGGCGATCTATGAGATGAAAGAGGATATCAAGAGAGTACTCAGGGTGGCCTTGGATGCCCATTATGTGATCTCCCAACCTAAACATCTCCACCCCAGTCTTCTCCGACCAACCTATCACCTCTGCCTTTGCCGGAATTTCTCTCACCTCATCGCGGTGGCATTGTATTATCGACAGCTTCGACGGCAGTTTGAGGGATGACTCCAGCCATGATGATGGTGATGGTGTTAAGTTTATGGTTCTCACACCAATGTCCCAACCAGTTGGAGAACGAGTCACCTTCCCTCCCAATGCACGACATAATATCTGATCACAAAACACCAACCCTAATAATCAATCTCCATCGAAACAATCATACAATATTATCATAGTTGTCATCATACTCCTAAGAAATAGAAATGGGCATTATTACCAAGAGGATTGGGTTTAACAGAAGGAGTTAGACTTTCACAATGTGATAAATGGATGTTTGAAGCTCCATTGGGAGATGAATCACCTTTAGTGTTCGAAAAAGATTGATAATAACAAATAAAAAGGGAGGTTGGTGTTTTGGAATGACCAAAGATGGACATGTAATAGAGTGGGTGGTCATTAATCTCCAATACTACGTTGCTGTCAAAATGGTTCAGTTATTAGTTAATAATAACGTATGGTATGTCACACTCACACCCACTCACCAACATTATTATCTGATAGGTCAAGCAAAACAACCATTATACAAATTCAGTTCCAACTAGAAATTTAAAAAGCATTATGGCAACGAGGCATGCTTTAAAGACAGACGTAAACATTTAAAATATTGTACGTGGTCCACAACCGTAAATTTATACTGGACTCTCATGAAATATCTGGATGTCACTTCCAAAGGTAAATGACAATAAAGAATCATCTTCAAGAGCCAGAAAATTAAGTAGTGTTTCTTTAAGGACCACATGTTTTGAATTATAAACATAACACTAAAAAGAGAGAGAGCTTAAGTATTTAATCTTGTATGCTTAATATAGTTTCATATCACCAAATAAGAACAAGTGAATTTTAAAGTATTAATAATAACTGTTTCTTATAGGAAAAAATTAAATATTGAAAATCCTCACGGTTTCATACAAGACAAGGTTACATGAAATACTATAGCATTATGGCTTTAGATGCTGAATCGTGATTCCATTTTCTAAATGTGCCATATCATCTCTTAACTACGTTTCCACCATCTGCTATTTATGGTCATAGGTCCCACTCGAGTCCGCACAAAAACGGTACTAATGTATGTGTGTGTAAATGAATAGGTCATGAGTTGATATAATTGGTACAACCGTACAACAATCAATAGTTCACATGGGGTTTAGAATGGAGGCTGGAGGGGACCAATGTTATAACTATACTCCATTCATTCGATATAAATATGAGATTAAGTTACTTTTTTTTTAATTAGGGAAGTCAACTAGATTAATGAAATTTACATATTCATGCAAAAAAAAAAATGTCAATGTGATGTTGTACTTAATAGGGGTGTTCA
This sequence comes from Mimosa bimucronata, assembly GCA_037074515.1. Taxonomy (NCBI): domain Eukaryota; kingdom Viridiplantae; phylum Streptophyta; class Magnoliopsida; order Fabales; family Fabaceae; genus Mimosa; species Mimosa bimucronata. Next base: position 26,513,081 of record CM073441.1, read on the forward strand.
CGGGACGGGACGGGACCGGGACGGGGTCGGGACGTCCCGTCCCGAACTTGTCCCTGTCTCGATCGGGACGGAACGGGACAGGCCTTGTCCCGAAATTTTTTTCCAATTGACCCAAAAATCTTTTTCTTTTTTTTTTTGCAGAGCAACACACTTGGTAGATGATTTTGTAGTATAATTAAATATCCTCCAATGCCATGAGCACTCCATATTAATATATCATAAACCAAAAACATAATAATTAGAGCAAAAAAAGTAGTAACAACTACACATTTAAATAGAGTTTGAAACAAACTTCAAATGTGATGTGTTACACATAGAGCATAGTGGCAGTGGACAAGAAATTTGAGATCAATGAATAGTTGGAACTTAGTTTAGAAGTTAGAGTTATATTTTTTTTTTTTAAAAAAAAAGTCATATATACTCACATATGAGAGAGATGACACATGTATTTTTTTAAAAAAAATAAATATACATATATATATTTGGGACTGGACGAGATCGGGACGAGTCCCGTCCCGTCCCGAAGCTGCACTCTGTCCCGTCCCGAAAATTTTCGGGACGGACCGGGACGGGACAATGTTGAACAGCCCTAATACTTAAGATCAGAGGAAGTGTAATTGGTATTCAAAGGCAAAAAGGTCTAGATTTCTGTTAAATTACACGGATTAATATTTTAAATAATATAAAATTTGGAGACTAAATTCGCTTATTTGAAACTTGAAAAACTAAATCTAAGGACAAACTTAAAAGATAAAAGTTGGATTAACCCAATAAACAGGGAAGCATATAGCCATAGGTCAGAGTAGTCTAGACTGTGTAGTAAAACGGGACCACAGGACGAAACCAATGATGACCCGATGGAATCACACTCAGATTTACGATGAAACATTATGACATTCAAATAATAAATTATTTTAATTTTACTATTGGACTATTGGTTAATTCCCCCACGTGCATTATCCACTTAAATCCAAGCGTCTGAAAATAAATTTTCTTTTTCTTTTTGTCAGAGAATAAATAATTTTGATTTTTGGCCCGATTATTTATTTATTTTCCATATTCAGAAGCTGGTGTTCCCATAAGCAAACCCAAATCTAGTTTCAAAAGCAATGTCAAGTTGCCAGCACACACGCAAAATCTACTAATAGTCAACTACTTTTTTAATTAACAAACTCTCTAATCTCTATATCCTAACGCCTCCTCAAGAAACTAAGGATCATTTTCCAAGTTTTTTTTTTTAAATATCTCTTATATCACACGATATTAACATGTTTTTCAAAATCAACTTCCAAAACCAACGGCAAACTGGTCACACACAATCTAAATCTCTATATTCAACTAATTTCTCGAGAATCGAATGCAAATAATTTTTTGTACACTCCCTCCGTCCTAATATATAGGACCTATTTACCTAGTTAATATAATTAGATTAAGAAGGTTAGTTATGTTAATTGGCATGATGTGTTTTTCTTAAAACTAATTATTTTTTAAAATGCCTGTAGCTATAGATATGATACAGAGATATTTACTACTTTAAATAAAAGAAGAAATTCTTAGGTCAATTTTTTATCTAATCAATAACAAGTAAACGAATCAGACCTAACACCGACATATTATTAATCTCATGCACCCTAAACAAATTTCCAAAAAAAAAAAAAAAAAAATTAAACTCATGTTTTCTATGTTTTTCTTATATAAAAGTTGGTAGAGAGATCTATCCTGGCGCATATCAATTTCGAAAAATCGCACGCGGAAATCAAAATCCAGCGAAATCAAATCAAATCATGAAGGAAACGCAAAACAGAAATCTCCAGCGAAAGAAGAATCATGAACACGAACAATCAATTGATTAATTGAGTAGTAGTATACCTGGTGGCCGAAGCAAATGCCGAGGATCTTCTTGTTCATGGAATGGAGTTTCTGAATGAGAGTGATAAGGCGGTGGATCCAAGCGTCATTACCGTGAGCGTCATTGCAGCTTCCGGTGATGACGAATCCGTCGTAGAGGCTTAGATCTTCTTCCTCCTCGGGGAACTCGCCGGCGGAGACCTTGTAAACGTCCCAATCCTCGCCTTCCTCCGCCAGCATTCCGATGAAAACCCCAAAATACCCTCCGTACTTCTTCCTCACGTACTCTGAATCATCAGCGCACATCAACACCGCAAATCTCTTCCCTTCCATTACCTTCTCTCTCTCTCTCGTCTTCACTGAAAAAAGCTCCGTACGGTCACTTTCTTCTCCCTCTATCTCTCTCTCACTGAGAGCTTAGAGAGAGAAAGCAGAGATTCAGAGAATAAAGAGGAGCAGAAGGAAGAGAGAGAGGGAGGGAGAGATTTTCTGTGGTGTGTTGTGTGTGCGTTCAGATTTTGTGTGTGCAATGGTGGCGATATGGAATTGCGATATGCGTGGGTTTTTAAAAGGGTGGAATTATGAAAATACCCTTGCTTGGCTATGTTTATTACGAGAATGGCATGGATAAAGCTGGGGGTTTCTATTCCCTTTTTTTTTTTTTTTGGTCAAGGGTTCTATTTCCATTTAAACGACTGGTAGTTTTTGATGGGGCCAACAATAAACGACTCCTAGTTTCAACTCAATTAGTTCATCAATCAAATTCGGTGTTTTTTGTTTTAATTATTGTTTTTACTATGGGTTTGGAAAAACAGTGATAGAAAGACTTGACTTTTTTTTTTAATTAAAAAAAGAACTCTTTAAATATCAGCCTGATCAATTAAAAAATTATATTGTGAATTTCCTTGACATTGACCCATCTTACTTGAATTTTGAATTGATAGGTGATATTCCGTTCATCTTATACTATGTTCGATTGAAAATATAAGGGGAGAAAACTAACTGACACAAATAAAAAAAAATCGTTAAAATTGGTTAAAAAATAAAGATGGAAAATTTGCAACTTATTTTCTTAAAATACTTTTATTTATGGAGAGGGTGAGTGGAGAGATATGAGGGAAAATAAGTGAGAAAAAGATATCAAAAAACATATATTTAATTAAGACTACAAATGCATTAAATAATGAGATAATTTTAAGCTTCACCTTATATAAAAAAATTATACATTTTTATAAATCTGAACCTTATATTTTCAACCGGAGAGTGGTTTGTATAAAGAAAAAGACTTTGAAATATAGTGAAAAATATTAAAGTAAATCACATGCATAATAGTAAAAGCTGGAATCTCACTATATATTAATGTGAAAATCTCATCCTTAGATAATACACACATACTCTTTAAAAAGTTGGAGATCAATTTTAGTGACCTTTTAGCATTCAGTTTAGCCAAATTTCGTATCAATATATTATAAAAGGGGAACATGAATGTGGACTGGTTTATGGTGTAGGGGTGAAACTAATGAATAATATCTTTAAATATCAGGTTAAGGTTCATTTTCACCCCGGAAGTAACCGCAAAAGGGAACTTAGTATTCAGAAGTAACATGAGGAGTATTTTTGGCCCGGAAGTTTCCTAACTGTGGCAAATTTACCCCCACCGTTTAGAATGTTAACTTTGACCGTTATATCCTACTTTTTAACAGGACAATACTGACGTGGTTCTGTAACCATATACACATAATTATTACAAGGTCTATTTTTGCCCCGGAAGTAACCATTAAGGAGCGTTTTTACCCTGGAAGTATCAAAATCTTAGCAAATTTATTCGGACTGTTGTTCAAAATTAAAATTAACTGTTAAATGACATGTGATACTCCACATTGCACCAATAATCCGTTTTATCACACACCTCATCACAAATTGTACATAATCAAATAATGGGATGATGCAAAATTGTCATTATTATTTTTTTTAAAATAATATAAATGACATAAAATGTTAATGCCCATTTTTGTCGTTTCTCCTAGTGAGGGGGAAGATGATGATAATGAAGCTAGTTTGTGTGGAAAGGGGTAATGGGACAAGGTAGGCGATGCTTTTTCTTTATTTTATTATTCTTTTAATTTTTCTGGATGTAATTTAAACGACTTGCGGTGATGAGACAGATCATTGAGTACAATATGAAGAACATGTCATTTAACAGTTAAACTTAACTTTAAATGATGATCCAGACAAATTTACTACGATTTAGATACTTTTAGGGCAAAAATGCTCCTTAGTAATTACTATCGGGGCAAAAATGGACCTTACAATAATGACGTTTATATGGTGACAGAGCCATGTTAGCATCGGCCAGTCAAAAAGTAGGATCTAACGGTCAAAGTTAACGTTCTAAACGATGGCGGTAAATTTGCTACAGTTTGAAAACTTCTGGGCAAAAACGCACCCTATGTTACTTTTGGATACTAAGTTCCCTTTTACGGTTACTTTCGGGGTGAAAATGAATCTTAACCTTTAAATATTAAGTAGACTACATCTAGTCTTATATATAATAGCTAATTGAAATTGAATTTTGGTTATAAATATAAGGTTATTTCATTTTATTTCTTACATTTATCACTTTTTTTTAAATTAATTTGTCTGACTTAAACTGATACATAATTTAATAGTACAAATAAGTTTTATAGAAATACTACCTCCGATCTTTAATAATAGGTTCAAATAACTAATTTAAAGAGATTAATTAAAAAAACTAAATAAATGACTTAATTGTATATCATATGTTCCATATCCTATAAAAAACTTAGTTAAACTTTATGTTGTATGTGTGTGACACTATTTTTAAATCAATTAACGATTTTAATGGCGCTTAAGCATTCAGCTTAGCTAGATTTTAAATGGATACATAGAACATGAACATGGACTAGTTTACGGTTTAGGGGTGAAACTAGGTTAGCAATGAAAAATATTTTTAAAATTGAAACACCCACACACAAAAATCAAGGTTTGCGTAAATCCATGAGAAAAAGGAAGTCATGGTCAAGAAATCAATAGTTGCATAAAAGCAGGTCTTCATAATTTATTAATGGGATTTTTTTTTTTTGCCAACATTATTAATGGGATTTTGGTAGCATTTGGCATCCGTTTATGCGCACACGCACACATGTATGTGGGGGCCAATTTATGTAAGGATTGTAAGATCTATTTGCGTAATAAAAAACATATGTTCTATTAATAAATTTAGATTTTTAAATAAACTATACAGGGCCTGGAAAGAAGAAAGATAATGTCATTTATGGGAACAACTCTTCTTATAGGTTTCACCGTGTGTGGGCGCTAAATAATAAAATAAGATGACAAAAATTAAAACGAAAAAAGAAATAAATATTTTTAAAGTTGGTATACTCTCTAGCTATTTACTTATAATGGCCAAGATGGATCTAATTACGTGAAGCATTATATTACTTTAAACCTTAAATTATGGAAAGGTGGTCTCAAGGAAAATAAAAGGTATGGAAATGAAAGTAGTACGATTTTTAATTAATGATCTTTTTCTGGAACAAGTAAACGTCCGGCATTACGTTTTTAGCGGCCAAATATTAGTGTTCCCTTTTGTTGCTTCATACTCACTCAAGCCCACTTCCCTTTTATGTGCTTTTATTTTCAACGCCCTACTTAATTGAGTAGTCTTCTTGTAATCAAATTAATCGATTAGTAATTAATTTCGTGTTTGATTTCTAGTATAATGCTTATGAAGTTATGACTTCTGATTGTAAAACAAATTTAGAATTTTGTTATAATATAATATGAATATTAGTTTCAGACCAAAAAAAATAATATGAATATTAGGGCTGTTCAAGCACTATAAAAAAAGCGGGGTTTACTAGTGTTTCATTTAGTAGCAGAAAATTAAAACCGCCACTAATTACACTTTAGTGGCGGTTTTAATAAAAAACCGCGACTAAAGCTGTCTATTTGACCAATATAAAAGATAGTGGGGTATTTTAGTCGCGGTTAGTCCCACATAACCGCCATTAAAGTGGCGTCATTTGGCGGGAAACTTAGTGGCGTCACATTAGTGGCGGTTTAGGCGGCGGTTTTCCAAAATAACCGCCGCTATTAGTAGCGGTTCTCAGAAACCGCTATTAAATAACCGCCACTATTACTAGCGGTTCTTTAGAACCGCTACTAAATGCGTAATTAGTAGCAGTTAGTGGCGGTTCTCTTAACCGCTACTGATTCGCTCCTGCAACAACTATAAATACCTATCCCTCTCCTCATTTCATTCAACCTCATAAAACCTTCTTTCTCAATTCTTCTCCTCTGATGCTCTTAATTTTTCCATCAATCTCATAAATTTATCTCTTATATTTTTTATTCTAATTATTTTATTCAATTTTCAATCATATATATATACTAACTGTTTTTTTATATCAATTGAGAACATGTGATAAAAATTTTTTATGATTATTTAATGTTAAATTTTTTTCAAATGTTTTATACAATTAAACATTATTGCAAATAGTAAAATTGGGTCTAATTAGAAATTTTTTTTTATATTTTTGAGCATCCAGTAGCGGTTCACAAACCGCTACTAATTTTTCCATTAGTAGCGATTATGAACCGCTACTAATCTAATTTGGTGGTTTTGACCGTATTACTAGCAGTTCTTGAGAACCGCTACTAAATGTTAGTCACGGGTGATTTACTAGCGGAATATAAAACCGCTAGTAACCATTTAGTAGCAGTTAGAACCGCTACTAATCAACGGTTTTAACTGCTACTAAATGCCGCTTTTTTTGTAGTGAAGTATCGGGACGAAACCGGGACACCCTTTGTCCGAGTCCTGGTACCATAAGAAGGCCGGTAGCCATTTGTGTCCCAGTCCCGGTACCGGTACTGAAGGGGTCCTGGACCCATCGGGATGGGGCCAGGACATGGACCAAGATCGGGACGTCTCGATTCTCTTTGATACAATCTGCTTTATCAAGAAACAAAAAAAGCGAAGCATCTATGTATGTTTATACTTTAGTTACTAATAATATAATATAATAAATTTTTTAATATCACAAATATATATTTATGTGTAAAAAAAGATTAATCATTTAATAATCATTCAGTCCAACAAATCCTTTTTTACTACTTATAAAGTCTCCAAAATATTATAATGAAACAAACAACAACCATAAGTCTATTAGGGCTGTTCAACATTGTCCCGTCCCGGCCATTTCGGGACGGGACAAACTGGGACGGGACAAAGTGCAGCTTCGGGACGGGACGGGACTCGAGACGGGGTCGTCCCGATCCCGTCCCGTCCCGAATATATATATATGTTCATATTTTTTTAAAAAAAAATGCATGTGTCATCTGTCTCATGTGTGAGTATATATGACTTTTTTTTTAAAAAAAATATATAACTCTAACTTCTAAACTAAGTTCCAACCATTCATTGAACTCAAATTTCTTGTCTGCTGCCACTATGCTTTATGTGTTACACATCACATTTGAAATTTTTTCAAACTCTATTTAAAAGTGTAGTTGTTGGCTTGTTGTTACTTTTTTTGCTCTAATTATTATGTTTTTGGTTTATTATGTATTAATATGGAGTGCTCATGGCACTGAAGAAAATTTAATTATGCTACAAAATCACCCACCAAGTATGTTGCTTTGCAAAAAAATATATTTTTGGGTCAATTTTTTTAATTGAAAAAAAATTCGGGACAAGGCACGTCCCGTCCCGATTGAGACCGGGACAAGTTCGGGACGGGAACCCCGTCCCGAACACTTTTCTTCGGGATGGGACGGGACGGGGTTGTCCTGGTCCCGTCCTGTCCCATGGACACCCCTAAAGTCTATAATGAAAATTTAAACATTCAAATTCAAAGCAACATCATTGTTCAGAAAAAAAAGAAATTCAAAGTAATAGCCAACAATTCAGCCATTCCCTACTTCTTCGATCATTCCTCTTCGTTAAGGATTGTGGAATGACGGAAAAGAAAAAAGAGGTGTGTCTCTTAAAAGGTTAAACCTTAAACCTTAAATGATTGAATCAATCAATCATCAATATAATTAAATGATCTTGTAAAGAAAGAGGAAAAAATAATATTTGGATTAATTTATTGAAAAAATAAAGGAATAAATGCATGTTGAATTAGGAAAAATATTAAATAAGTAACTATACTTATGGTATCAGGATGGGACCAAGAATCCCGGATATATGACCATATCCCGGTACCGTTCTGGTTTCAATTTGGTCTTAGTACCGTTGATCCCAGTACCGGATCCCGTTGGTCCCAAAAAATTCCTCCCGATAGGTCCGGGATAGGACCGGAATAACCGGGACATGAACTTTTTGAACAGCCCTAATGAATATCATGTTCACATGCTTGGGTGAAACAATATTTGTGAGCCATAAAATCATTAATAAGCAAATACTCTTTTCAGTTCCTATTGTAGGAACTATGAACTACGAACTAAGAACTACACAATTAATTTGCACAAATTAAATAAATTAGTTAAATAGTAATTTAGAAGAAATATCCGTTAGTTTCTTATAAACTCACTTTTTAATACATTTACAACAGAAGAAAGTATTATATCTATAGATTTTGGATCAAACCAAAATCAAATTTATCACTTGAACTAATTGACTAAGCGGTGTAGCTGCATTTCCAAAACGTTAAATAAAACTCAGAAATACTCATTTTGTGTACAGTTGGTCTTGTTTATAAGTATAAACTTGTATTTTGTAAAACGGTTTTTCAAAACAAGTTTTAAAAATAAGGAATAAAAAACATTTATTTCAACAATTTTTGTGAAAAATTACATTTAAAAATAAACATACGGAGGATGAAACTTCAATAGGAACTCAGGTTTTTCAAATGAAGAAAATGCCATAGAGTGGAAAAGAAAGAATATCCCAATTTTTCCAATAAAAAATGAAAAATGAAAAAACAAAAATAATAAAAAATTAAAATTATTTGAATATTTTAGTTTTTAAAATATATTTCTGTTTTTTATTTTAAAAAACGCCTAACTAAAAATAAATTACCTGACAATTTTTTATTTTTATTCTAAAAACAGAAAAACTGCTTTCAAAATAAAATAATAAACAGGCCCTAAATCTCCTCCAACTAAATTTGCTCTATGGATGACAAGAGCTTTTATGGCTGCACACCAACCTTAGCTGATAAATTTATTTCAAAGAATTTTTAGGGCGAAATAAATGTTTTTGTTTTTGGAATTCGGTGTTAGAAAAACATATAGGCCCATACTTGGGGCTGAAAGCCTGAAAAGTGGCATTTCATTGTAATTGGGCTACAATGTTGTTGCAAGGCAAAATCTGGAAATATAGTTGGCCCATAGGCCATAGGATCTCGTGCATTATAAAATACCTGTTAACTTTGGGGAGGAAAACCTATTGCAAAAAGGAATTACAATGTAAAAGGGAAAATTCATTCGTAGGTAATAAACTTTTATTCAATTTTCATTTTGATATTTGTGTGTTTTGTAACATAATTGAATGCTATAACTTTATTTTGGTACACCTCCCTTAATAAAATAATAAAATAACTATAATAAAAACTGTATTTTTTTATTTTCATGCTAGAGGAAGGGAATTGCTTTATAAACTTTAAACCTCCGTTTTGTGACTTGATTGTTGTGTATCATTTTCATTTTTCAGCACAAATCTATGTATTAATGTGTCTAAGCTTTAAACACTACTCTGTTGGCTTAAAATATGTGTTAGCAAAAAAAAAAAAAAAACTGCCCGTTTTAATGTTTGTAAATTGTAATGGAAACTGCTCCGCAAAAGAAAAATTCCCTTTATGTGTATTAATAAGAAGAATTTTAACAAAATTTTATTGCATAAATCCGGAGAACAAGGTGAATTAACGTATATTTATGGCATCCTGCTTATAAATCACTTTTAAGTTTTAACATGTTTTACCAAAAGCAAGAAAAGTTTTAAATCTCATTGACTATAAGCAGTCAAAACGGGCCAACCTCATCAAAAAGTCCTTTAAATGAAGGAGCAGACTTGTGTGTTTTAGGGGGTTTAAAGGAAAATCGGGATCAAATCAGCAAATCCTTTCTTAAGGCTAAAACATAAAAGGGACAGTCCAACCCTTTTAAGTCTTTGTAATTTTTTTATTATCGTTAAAACTCTATTAATCATTAAAAAACTCAAGATAAAACTTTGTTGTAAGACCTTTCACTCTTGTTTTGAGTTTCAAACAAATAAATCAGATCAATGCCTTTTTGTCATCCTTCATCCCTCCCAATGCATTATTATTTTTCGAAATTGAACAAGTGTATTAATGTTTGGATCTTGATTTGCATTAGTTTTGAACAATGGAACATATTTTGACACTTTGTTTATTAATGTTTATGATTTAAATGAGATTTTATCATTTTATACTTTTATATTTTTAAATAATTGAAAAATGTTTAAATTTAAAATGACATGAAAACCCATGGGCTAGTCTTGAGCCCACTATGAGTCGGACTTCGATAAAATGATGATTTTATAATATGTGGGTTCTAAAGAAATAGCTCTTTTAGGTCATGTTCCGCAAAGGGTAAATCTTTAATGTCTGACAGGTCTTTATTGATAGCTATTTAATTTTATTTAAAATTCAACAACTTTTCAACTTCATTTTCATTAAATATTCACCATACTTCATGAGAACAAAGGCTACACAATAAAATATGACTAGTGGAGTTGTACATTTATATTTGAATTTTTGTCATATGGCTTATAAATGGTGTAAGAACTAAGAAAACTGTCTCTTTCAATCTTGTATACAGGACTAGTGGAGTAAAATCTAGGATCAAAGACAACCCGTCTAAGCTCCTATTTCCTATATTTACAGTTGAAAGGAGTCATTTTAAGATATGAATATTAGTCATAAGAATTCTTTTTTTTTTGGATAACAAGGCAAGCGTAATGCTTGGAAAAATGTAACAAACTAACTACTCAGGATATAAATCCCAAAATAGCTTCCACCATGTCTTGCCTCATTAGTGCCAAGCAAAATCTTGGTGGTTCTTGGAGTATGACCAGATCCATATCAGTTTCATGAGCGTCCCTTGCCAATGTATCTGCACATCTCAGCGCTTCTCGATGAGAATGATGTAATTCAATGTCCCAATCATCCGCAAGAAGTGACCTAATTTCAGTAACTTCCTGTCTCAATGGGTGAGCCAATCCACATTCCCCCATGAGAAGTCGCATTGCATCTAAAGAATCAGTAAACATTAAAATCTTTTTTAGATTCAACTACTTACACATAAGCAAACCTTCTCTAATTGCAAATACTTCAGCAGCTGATGAAGGTGTATACCCCAGTTACTCCACTAGTCATAAAAATTCTGATGAGTTGTTTGGTGGCTTTTCTACCTATATAATATACATACTAAAATGATACAAAAGAAAAAATAGAAGCTTTGGTCAACTGAAAAAGTTTTTGTAAGAAGAGTTTGGTTGGGAAGAAAAAAAGTATAAGCCGGAGGAAGAGGAAGAAGGTAAACATTTATGTTACAGGGAGGGAGGGAGAAAGATAGGTGATGAGTGGGCATTTTTGCCGACAGGGACCAAAGTTGCCAAATAAACAATTTACAGTGCTACATAAGATGAGCTAGGAGTGACTGAAAATTTTTGTAAAAATTATGAAACTTGAAAGACTAAGTCGCGAAGAGACAAACTATCAAGACTGGGTCATAAACTTAACCAAACTATAAGGACTAAATGAAATCATTTTTCAAACAAACAATTTTAGCATTGTAAGAGAATCATTCACACAAAGAACGATTTCTGAGTCGTGATAAATGAAAAGTGTCCTTCGCATAAACGATTTTAGAAATAGTTCTTTGCATAAATAATTTCAGTTTGTTATCACAAGCACAAATATTTCTTCCTGGTAATTAAACAGTACGTTGTCTAATTCTTTTACCCACCTACTCTTCTACATGTGAGTTAAATGAATGAAGAAAAAAAATTGTAACTCCTTGTACAAAATATAAGGCATATTTACTTAATTTTATTGAATTAAAGAGATACTCCATATGGTCCCTATTATAAGAGGCAATCAACCATTTTACACATACCAATAAAAGATGCTGGAATCATTTATTATGGGTAGGTCTAATAAAATTTTCCACTTTTACCCTTATTAATTTATTATACACACTTTCTCTCCCTTCTTGCATTTACTAATATACAAGGGCATAAATGGAAAACATGGATTTATTACTATGACTTTTGCATGTTATCTCTTATATTTTAGACCGAAAAATTTGTCATGCTACCTCTTATCATAAGAATAGGAGGGAGTAAGTCAGTTAATATGAGAGGTTTTTTCTAAAACATCTTAATCATCTTCCTTAATTCCTTATATATATATATATATTACTTAATTATTGTAAAGAAAGTGAAAGTGGGAGCAACTTGAATAAGCATTAAAAAAATATTAGAGATGTGTCATATATTTTAAGACAAAGATCAACTCTCTGTAAGAGACCCTATATTAAAGATAAGAGATCAATATTTATATAAAACAGCAATAAATTAAAGATCACATAATGTGGATAATGTGTAACATTTTATTCCTTATTTTAAGTTCAACTACTAAAAACATATTTTTTTCCTTAAATATAAGTTCACTTTGAGGTTACTAATGATTATTTTCTAATTTTAACCTTATTTAATTATTGTTCAGAAGAGAGAAAGTGGATGGAGATGCGAGAATAATTTAGAAAGAAAAAAAAACTCATATCCAACAATAGTTCAAGTTCATCCAATTCACCAATAAGCATGTAACACGTGCATGAATGAACCTGCAACCCTATTTGCGCAAAGGATCTCAGCAAGCAATTAATTGATTCTCAATAACCCGCAAAAATAGAATGCAGAATCTCGGTCCTTTGAAAAGCCCACCATCCAAAGCGCGAAGAGCCTTTGACAATTATCTCCAACCAGCCGTGGGCTCTCCCTGGGTAACTTTTTTTATTTTTTTTTATTTTCAAAGAACCACCTGGAGAACTTAGGACACTTGGATTCCCTTGTTTTGCTTAAGAGAAGTATTTTGCTAATGAAGTTGTATAACCTCAACCTTATTGCTTAAGGAAATCTTCGTGCTCCTGCCTTGATTTTTCCAAATCTTTAAATGGAAATTGATCTTGTATATCATCCTCTCTCTGTTATGCAAATTCGTTTTTCCTCTTTATAGTTTTGCTTCCCTCTTTCTTCATTGTTTTTGCTGCATCACCCTGTTGTAGGTTCAGTAAGGATTTTCTGTACGGACATTGTTAACGGAGATGAAGAAGAGAAACAGCGTTAGATGATGAGGTGTTCAATTAATAAACGTGTTATATGCTTTTTGGTGAACTAAATGGACTTGATCTATTGTATTACAATGGATGTAAGTTCATTCTTTTATAAAGGATTAAGGTATAAATCTACCTCAAAAGTGTTCGAAAAATCTCAATATTGCATTGGAAGTATTTTTTATCTCAATGTCACCCCATAAGTTGAAAAATGTAGTAATGTAACCCCCTAGTTCCTTTAAGTTTAAATTTGACTGTTTTGTTTGACCAAAACTCTCACGTATCATCAAACTCATCTCCATCTAAGAGAGTCTTCTCTCCCCTCCCCCTCTTTCATTGTTTTTTCCTCAATCTTCTTTCTATCTTAGCATGCTACCTCTTCATCCTTCTGAGGACGCCGGAGATGGAGAATGTGCCATTGTCCTCCTAATCTTCCCCCTTCCTCTCCTTCTCTCCCTCCCCAAAGTTGCTGCAAGATTGAAACTAAAATACAACCACTCCAAAAATAATACTCCATCAGATTCTAAATAATAAGACCACTTTGACTTTTTTTTTGAAGAAGTTAAGGAAGCAAATTAGACCACTAAATTATAACATATGTCACATAAAATTAGATTGTAGGTTAGTTTATAAGTAGAATAAATTAGTTTTGAGGAAAAAAGTTTTTTTTTATTGAAACTACTTTTTTTTATTGAAAAAAAAAGTCAAAGTAGTATTATAATTAGGATCGGAGGAGTAGCAGCTAAGATCGTAAAATGGAAGCATTGAACAATACCCGAAATCAGTTTTTATATAAAAAACTACAAAACAAGGGAAGAAAAGAGAGAAGTTGTAGAAGAAATTGTGAGAAGAGAGCAATAAAACCAAACTCAAAGTAGACTAATTCAAAATGAAAATACAAAGAAATCAACCCAGCAGCGCTGCCATCCTTATCGTTGTCATCGTGGTCGTTTCTCATTCAGGAAGGTGGATCAGTGTAGCTGAGCGGCATGTGAAAGTGAGCAGCACCGGCTGCTTTGGAGGGATTGATGGAGAGCTTGCGGCGGCTTCGGAGATGGAGCAACAAGGAAGATGAGGGATATTATTTTTTTTCCCACAAAAAAAAAAAAATTGTATGGGTGCCACGTAAAGAGGTCAACTACCGTTTGACTGTTAATATGGGGGCAAAATTGCAATATATTCCAACTTCGTGGCGATATTGAGACAAAAAACATTGCCAAGGCAACATTGAGATTTTTTTGAACACTTCCCCGGCGGATTTGGATGTTAATCCAACTATATGTAAAGAGAGGGAAATTTTAAATAAGGGTGGTATTGGAAATTTCATCAATTTAAGATATATTTAATGTTTTAACTAATTATTTTTGACATGTGAAAATTTGTTAAAGTAGATTTATGGAGTAATAAGGAACATAGTAGTATACTCCATCCGGTTCATAATAATGTCCTTCTTTTTTAATGACATTGTCCCAAAGTATAAGGTTTTATTTGACTTTATCTAAAGAATAAATGTGTTTTCCTCATTTTACCCATAGATTAATTTCTCCCACACTTTATCTTTTATCTCCTTTACATAATTACCATCTCTCTTATTCATTCATGAATAAGGGCACTTTTGAAGAAAAAATGTATATTTCCTACACATTCACTGCTTTGAATTAACTTTAACTTATTTTTTAGAAAACTGCAATTCGGTTAAAAGGACCTTATATTTTGGGAATGGAGTATTAATTAAATTTTAAAATAACACACTCCCTCCGATCCTTATTATAAGAAGTAGTCAAATTTTTTACAAATATCAATAAAACATATTGAAACCATTTATTATGGATATGTTTAATAGAGTTTTCCATTTTACCCTTATTTATTATAGACACTTTCTCTCCCCTCCTTGAATTTACTAATTTACAAGGGTAGAAATGAAAAAAAAATGCATTTATAACTCTGACTTTTGCATATTATATCTTATATTTTGAACCAAAAAATTTGCTATGTTACCTCTTATATTTTCGATCGAAGTAAGTACCACCCTGTTTCGTATTATAAGTCCAATCACCACAAATTTTTTGTTCTCAAATATAAGTCCAGTTTGGGATTAATTAATGTTATTGTGACTATTTTACCCCTATATTTGAAATAGGGAAGATGAGAGAGAAGGTTTATAATGCATAAAATAATATTTTCATATATATTCTTAAATAAGGGTAAAGTTAGAAATTTTTTTAAAAATGAGTCATATTTAATTCTATAACTTCCATTCCTCGGTATGTGAGAAGTAATTAGAGTGGAGTTATAATAAGAAAGATAGTGGTATATGGTTATTTCCTCTATCTCTAATAAAGTAAGAGAGATAGAAGAAATTAATAAAGATGGTGAATAATTGGTAGTTCCATTAATGATAACGATAATACAAAGTGTAGTTGTCAAACCTCAACGGTATTTAAAATACGGAAACGACAATTGGTGATCCAAGTGGATGCAAACTACCATTTTGTTCCTTATTATAAATCCACCCTAACTATTTTTCACATACCAATAAGTGGAAGTTATAGTATTAAATATGTCATATTTTTTTTAAAAAAAATTCAACTTTACCCTCATTTAAGAATAATTGTTAAAATAATATTTTATGCATTATAAACTATATCTTTCATCTTACATATTTTTAATATAAAAATAAAATAGTCACAATAATATTAATTAATTCCAAAATAGACTTATATTTAGGAACAAATAAGTTTGTGATAGTGGTAGTTAGACTTTTTGCAGTTGCGGTAGTCTTTTTGACAAGTCACTTTCCACACTAAAGTAGAGTCACTTCCAATTGTCCTCACTCCTGACCATTCAACAATAAGAAAACTTACTTACAAATGAGGAAGATAGAAAATAATAAAAGAGAGTGCATGATATAAATTAATGAAGCGTAAAATGAGTAAAAATATATTTATCATTTGAACAAATTCAAATGGGCTCATATTAAAAAGTGTAAATCAATTCAAATTTTATTGTCTTATTTAGAGGAAATGGTTAAAATTGATTTTTAAATAGTTAGCCTTAGTTTTTCTTAAGAGTGATATTGCTACTTTTAAATATCTTTATATTGGGAATAGATGAAACTAGTCTCATCACCACCTAACGAATACATTGATTACGATGATGTTAGATATCTCTTGTCTAAATATGTCATATATTTAAGAATGGAGAAAGTAACGAACAACCCTCTAAATACTTGTCCTTTGAACTTCATATGATAACACAACACTTATAGAAAAATATATTGGTTCACTTGGAAAATTATTAATGTTTATTTATCAATATCACCTATGCAATTAGTGCTTGAATGTGTTCTTTTTATTTTTCTCTCTCATTTGAAACCTTATTTAACATGAGTAAAGTGAGAAATATATTTTCTCTTTAAGATAAAATTACAAAATAAAAAATGCATTTTTTAGTTTTTATTAATTAGTTGAAGTGACTTATTCCCTCTTGTCCATTTTATATATATGAAGTCTCCAACTATTACATATGAACCTAAAACATTAATGGAACATAGCCATATCTTCTATCTTTAATATAAAACTCAATTGACTGCTTTGATAAGATTAAGTAAGCTCAATTATTTAATTATGGCATACGATGTTTAATATTTTTGAAAAATATATCTTTAACACTAATTTATAAATCAGTGCATAAGTAAGATAAATTAGTTTGAAAAAAAATCATATATATAATATAGAATAAAATATGTCTTATATTTAGTATAAAAAATCAACCTTTACTAACTCTTTTTCTTATATATAAAATTATCTCTTATATTTAACACCTTGAGATAGTATTATTTATTATCTGTCATCTTCTCAACTCTCAAGTATATTTCTAAGAAGAGCCATGAAAGAGTATGATGTGCACGTTAACATTACAATAAAGGTTGTGGCACACCTTCCATAAGCCACCTAGGTAGGTGCTTTGCCACCAAAACGACCGGCCGCAAGGTGTCCACGTAGCGGTCCCATTTCCCGTGCCCTTTTATTTCATGCATTTAATTTAAGGCCACATTGCATTAACATCATCCCAACAACAACAAAAAAATCATTGAAGTATGAGAAAATTCAAAAAAGGCCTCCAATATTATAAAATCTCAAATTGGGTTTATTTCGGTATTTCCTACACCAAAATAAGGTACAATTTTCAACTCATTTTAGTGAGAAATTACTAAAATGAGATTTTTTAATTTTGGAGACCTTATTTAAGAATTTCCTCTTGAATGATTGGGTGTTTATGTAATTTTTTATTTTTAGAAAACAATAATAATTGATCATCTGATTTTACCGTTTGGTTAAGTCAATGTCAAACGCCCACCTCATCTCTGAGAGAGGGATATGGTGGTTGATGAGGTCTTTTTGTATCTTCCTTGGTTAATCGTTGCAGTTGGTTATTTTTTAGAAAATTACAAACGCATAATGGTGACTATCTGATACTCTTTTACATAATTACTCATATTTAGGTTGTGCAGCTCTTCAGTAATGGGCAACGTATTTTCAATTATTTAGTTATATTGTAGAATTAATTATCCAAATATACTTCAAATTTGGGTCTGAAGCAAGTACAACTTACCTTGAGTGGCTACAACTCTTTTTTTTCTTTTTCTTTTTTGAACTGACGTGGCTACAACTCTCCATCAACTATATACAATATATTTCCGGTTATGTGTAAATGTCTTTTATTAATTTCAATATAGGGCCAATCTAGACAATTAATTTTAAAATAGAGTCAAAAGATTCTGAAATATCACTGCAGGTTCAAAGTCCTTAAATGAAATTGAATTGACGTGGAAAAAGACGAAAAAGACCCCACATCACATGTCCCCTCCCTCCCTCCCTCCCTCCCATTTCATTTGTTCAAATTGGGGTATTTAAAAAGGGGAGGAATCCCTCATCTTTACTTTATAGCTATTAGATAAACATTTCATGGTTTAGATTTGGTTTTATACAAAATATTTTTCATCATCTTCTTTATGGCAACATTAGATTATTCACATCAACATTTAGCTATTTAACTTTAGTTTGTCATTTTTCTTTTTGTGATATATCATTTTAATTAATAATAATGTTATTAAAGAGTAAATGTGAACCATCAAAATGTTGGTCTAATAATGGCTTTAAAGAAGGAAAATGAGGGAAGAGGAGGGTTCCTCTTCCATTAAAAAACAGTTAATGTATAATCTTATTGAAAGACTGTATGAATGATCATGAAGTGCCGAAGTTAAGGGCAAGCCCAGTTCCTGTTTTGAGCAGAGGAGAGGATGTAATTAGATGGAAGGTTGTTGCTGGACAGAAGTACTCAGTTTCTCACATGTTTAAGAGATTAAGGGAGGATAGGGACGAGCTAGGGAGGAATTAGTTGATGAAAGCTGGCGGAAAGTGTGGAAATGGGAGGGACCTAAAAGAGTTCAGATTCATTTATGGCTATGCATTCATGACAGACTCCTAATAGCAAGTAGGAAAGCAAGACTTTGGGAAGGATCACCTATATGTGTTAAGTGTAGGGAGGGGGAGGAAGATTTGCTACATGTAATAAGAGATTGTAAACAAGCAAAAGAAATATATGGAAGGGGAGTGGGAGGAGAGACAAGAAATGATGTATTCTTTCAATCTTATTTAAAGGAGTGGTAGGTAAGAAATATTATATGAGGAAGTGTTAGGAAGTGTTTGTGACACAGAGTGTAATGTTTGCTTTCTTAATTCTTTTGCTTTAACCATGAATCTTTTCATGAATCACATCTAATTTGAACTAATTATGGTAGGAAAAGAAATTCACTCACTATTAATTGATATCATAGTTAAAAAAAAGCTTTAACTTCTAAATTTTTCTTTGGTACTAAAATAATGAAAGCTTAACAATGATAGAAAAGAATTTTCTTAATTGAAATAAGAGGGGCTATTATAGTTAGAAAATGCTTTAACTAATCATTTAAGAGTCTATCATGATAGAAAAGGAACTTTCTAGAGAATATTAAAAACAACTTAACATAAATATATAAAGTCTCTGATAAATTTGGTAAAAATGCTAATCATGTTGAAAAATGACGAATGCTAACATGATTATTAGAATTTTCCTCCGTAAACCAACCACTTCAACCTAATTACCTTATAATTTAAAAAAGGTCAAATTAGGGGGGGGGGGGGGTTTGGAGTTCACCAAAGCATTTGACCCGTCTAATAAATGAGCTTTGTTTTGTAATTTTAGGATTTCTCAATGGAAAAAAAAAATCATTTTCTATATATACATACCTGCACACACAACAGTGCAGACATCGTTTTATTTACTTCTAGCAGAACGCCAAAACCTGCTTTTTTAACTCTGCTCGTCCTCAATACCTCTGTTCTCCATCCATGGCCGCCGGCGACTCATCTCATCGGAAAATCCACGTGGCAGTCTTCGCCTTCCCCTACGGCACACACGCCGCCCCTCTTCTCAACCTCACCTTCAAGCTTGCACGTGACGCCCCTCACGTGACCTTCTCCTTCTTCACCACCCAACAAAGCAAGCTTTCGCTCTTATCATCTTCCCAATTCACCACCAAAATCCCTCATAACATCAAGTTCTTCGATGTCTCTGACGGAATCCCCGCCGGAATTGACATCTCCGACCACCCCTTTTCACGGCGGCCGGATTTCTTCCTCGAAGCTGGACCTCAGAACCTGAAACAGAGTCTGGATATGGCAGTTTCAGAGAGTGGTGGTGGTGATATGAGTTTGATGTGTGTGATTTCTGATGCTTTTGTTACTTCTTCTCTTTTTGTTGCTCGTGAGTATTGTGTTCCTTGGATTGCTCTTTGGACTTCTTACACTTGTTCTCTCTCTGCTCACTTCCATACACATTTGATCCGTGAAAAGTTTGGTTGTGGTGGTCATGATAAAGATGGAAGCTTGGCCTTTATTAATCCTAGCTTCTCTAAGTTTCGAGCCCAGGATTTACCAGAAACCATTGTACGAACTTCTTCTTTCTTCAATTCTTTTTAGTTGGGGCTTTGATGCAATTTTTTCCTGTGTATCCAGAATTTTTCTAGATCAGTTTCCCCAAGGAAATAACAAAGCACATGGCAATTTTGAGCTTGCCATAAAATATCTTAAACAGTGTATATTTTTTTTTTAAATTTTTTTTGCCATCTTATATGTTTTTTTTAAACAGTGTATATGTTTTTTTTGATTGATTATGATGAATTTGGTACTCAGAAAAACTTCTAATATCCAATGCTAGTGGTCAACGTGCAATTTTCTAGGAAGCAATCACTCACTCAAGAATGCCAGGGCCGGAAGTTTTAATTCATGTTGGCTGTATGTTAACCTTTTAAACAGTAGTCATAAGGAGGCAAAATTGCACATTTTTGGTTATTATCATGTCAAAATTGCTCCTAAAAATTTTTGTAGTGATTTGGATTGTTACTTCCTCGAAAATATTGCATTTGAGCCCTTTCTAAAGTAAGGGCATGAATGCACCAACTATACAAAGTTACAAATGGATTTCTTGTAGCTGTGTCACTAATCTACAAAACGATTAGCTTCTCTCTTCAATTTGGAAAATAAATCCGAATCATTATCACTAACACCTCATAATATATGTTCAGATACTCGAAGAAGAAGAAGAATCTACATTCTCCAAAGTGCTAGCTTCAATGGGAAGGGTGCTTCCAGAAGCTGAAGCTGTGGTGGTTAATTTCTTTGAAGAACTAGACCCACCTGAAATGGTTCAACATCTGAGATCCAAGATGAAATCTTTAATCTACGCAGGTTTCCTAAATCTCTCCCTCCCACTTCCGCCGCCGCCACCAGCAACCACCGAAATATCCGGCAGCCTACAATGGCTAGACCAACAGAGTCCAAAGTCATTAATATATATCAGCTTAGGAACAGTGGTTTCACCTCCTCCTCATGAGCTAGCCGCCATTGCTGAAGCATTAGAAGAGCTCGAAGGTGTCCCATTTCTATGGTCACTTAAAGATGATTCAAAGGCTTTTCTTCCAAAAGGGTTTGTGGAGAGAACAAGCAAGAAGGGGAAGGTGGTTCCGTGGGCCCCACAAACCCAAGTTTTAGCTCATGAATCGGTGGGGGTTTTTGTGACTCATGGTGGGTGTAACTCAGTGAGCGAGTCACTGTCTTGTGGGGTCCCCATGATTTGCAGGCCTTATTTTGGAGATCAGCTTATGGCGGCGAGGATGGTGGAGGATGTTTGGGGGGTTGGTGTGAAGATTGAAGGTGGGGTGTTTAAGAAGGATGGGTTGATCAGAAGTTTGGAGGTTGTTTTGATGGAGGAAGAAGGGAAGGTCATGAGGAAGAGGGCTGAGGAATTGAAGAACATTGTGATTGAGGCTGCGGGGCAAAATGGGAAGAGAAAGAGTGTAAAAGAATTTCAAAAATTGGTTGAAATAATCTCTTGAAACAATCATGGCGACAGTACTGCAACGGGTTTCCCTGTGTGACTATTTCTCCGCTCCATTACAAGAGGCTTTCCGGTACTAACCAACAATTTTTTTCCCCTTTTTTTTATAAATTAGTTGTTAGTTTTTAAAATGGTTTCTGACCTATTTTTGTCTTTTTTTTTTAAATATATATACATGCCCATATTCCAAAAAAAAGTGTGATAATAGAGGGTAATGTTTAATATGGTACTCCCTCTGTCCCACAATATAAGGTCTTTCTAACCGAATTGCGGGTTCCTAAAAAATTAGTTAGAGTTAGTTAAAAACAATTAATGTGTAGGAAATATACCATATTGCCCTTATTTATGAATGAGTAAGAGAGGGGGGGTAATTATGAAAAGAAGATGAAAGAGAATGTGTGAGAAAATTAATGCATGGGTAAAATGGGAAAAAAAACATTTATTACTCAAACAAAGTCAAATAGGATCTTATATTGTGGGACAAGATCATTCAAAAAAATGGACCTTATATTATGGGACGAAGGGAGTATTAAAGTTTAGTGTAGTTAGTAAGAGTAATATTGGAAATCACTAGAATTTTAAGACAAATCTATTGTTTTTAACCATTTTCATTGGTATTTAATACTTATTACTTTGTTAATTGACACTTTGTAATAAAGATCATATGGGGCCAAAGAACCAGTGGCCTGATGGTTGGTAAAGGGATGGTAAGGCACCTCCCTGCCTCAGGTCCTGGGTTCGAACGGCATTCAGGCTATGTCCTGCCATATGTATTCAAAAAAAAAAAAAAAAAAAAGATCATATGGGAGTAATTCACTCAAATCAAACAATGATAGTTACATTGTAAACATAACAGGTATAGGGGGATTAAAATGCCTCGGAAGTTTCCACCATATGGTCCTGAGTTTCAGGAAGTATTTTTAGGGCCAAATTTACCCTGAAAGTTTTAAAAATTGGGCAATTTAGCCTTTCTATTAACACTTCTTAACAGTCAATGCCTTCAACCGTTATATGCATGTGTGGCATGCCTACGTTGCATCCACTTCATCCTCATTTTTCCATGTCATGTCATACTTTTTTTTAAAAAAAATTGGCAACTAAATTTCTCTTCTTTTTTTAAATGTTTAAAAAACTATTTTTTATTTTTTAATTAATATATGATTTGAAAAAAATTAGGATGCCATGGATGCCACGTTGGTATGCCACAAGTGCATATAACGGTAGAAGGTGTTGACCGTTAAGAGGTGTTAACAGAGGGGCTAAATTGCCCCATTTTTATGACTTCCGGGATATATTTAACCCTAAAAATACTTTCAGACACTCAGTGCCTATTGGTGGAGACTTCCAGGTCATTTTAGGCCCTTATCCCAAAATAATAAAATCTTCTTTTTTTACCCTTATTTTTCACTTATTATAACTACTATAATCGAATTCCTCTCTTTCCCCTCATTCGATTTTGTAACAAAGGGTAAATGTAAAAAATAAGCATTGATTATCCAGTCAACATTTTATATTATTGATTAAATTTTTTTTCTAGACCACCTTTTTATACGGGAAGGAGTAGAATTTTTTTATTAACGGGTGTATTTGGAAGTTGTCTTGTATTATCATATAATGTGGAGTAGAATTTTTTATTAACCGACCAAAATAAATTTTTTTTTGCCAGAGACCAAAATAAATTAATTATAAAAGTAGCGGAGGTGAGATTTTATCCCACCCTATTTACATTGAAAAAAAAATGCGTAGCCATTGGGCCACCATTTGCATACAAAAACAAATTGAAGTCAGCTTTTTAATTTTGTATTCAAACTAATTCACAAGTTTTTGTAAAAAAATTTCTCACATTTCATTAAACATTACAAAATTTTGTACTCTCTGGGATTTATTATTTTTCAGGCTGTTTATCTAGGGAGAGGAACCCCTCTTTTTCCTTTCCCTCATCTCCTCTTTGCCTGTAACTTATGACTCATTAGAAAGGAGTGAGATGGTGGCAACATAAAAAAGGAACTAAAGAGGAGTGAGAGGGAGATTAAAGTTAATACTCCTTTTATTCTTAAATATAAGATCTAATTACCTAATTTGATTAGATTAAAGTTGCTAGTTAAGTTGGTTAAAATTCTATGATATTACCAAAATACCCTAATCACCTACTGTTGTTCTCACCCTTCCTCTCTCTTGCTTAATTATTAATGAGAAGCATCATTAATGATGATTGAGGAAAAAATTAGAAAGAGATCTTATATGTATAACAAACTTAATTCCTTAAATAGGTCATACTCCCTCCGGTCCCTATTATAAGAGATATCACTCTGTTCCTTATTATAAGTCCACCATAACTACTTCTCACATACCAAGGAGAAAAAGTTATAGCATTAAATATGACCCATTTTCTAAATATTTTCCAACTAGGCCCTTATTCAAGAATAAGTGTTAAAATTATATTTTCTACATTATAAGCCTTTTTTCTCATCTTTCATATTTCAAACATAGGGGTAAAATAGTCACAGTAGCAATAATTGATCCCAAAGTGGACTTATATTTTGGAACAAAAAATGGGTAAATAGTCTTAAATAGCCAGGAAGTATTATCTAATGAGTTGCCAGCATCAGAAAGTTTTTCTTGGACCTTAAATACCCATGAAGTTATATTTTCGTAGCTTGAATGCCCAAAGCTAACAGAGAGGGAAATTGACATTTGCCACGTCAGATTGAATGCCACATCAGACTGATTGGGTGATGACGTGGCTTTGGTTAAGGTTCTTAAATGCTCCGGAAGTTTTCTCAAAGGAGCACCCAGCACCCTGAAAGTTTTTCTTTGGTTCTTAAATGCCCCGAAAGTTTTCTCGAAGAATCTTAACCAAAGCCACGTTATCACCCATTCAACAATGGTTGACTCTGATGTGGCATTCAAATCTGACGTGGCAAAATGAAAATCAAACTCAATAATTTGACTTAAATATAATTTAAATATGAATAGTTGATATTAAATATATCGACATTCATAATTTATCACACTCAATAAAGAAATTTATATATATTTTATATATAAATTCATTGAATATGGTCAAATAAAAATAATTAACATGAGATTTAAAGCAAGTTGACAATATTGTTTCCTAAGGTGGAAGCATAAAAACAGTAAATCTGGTGAGTAAACTTGTAAGTTTAACTGATTGTACAACTACAGGAATTTAAGTGACTCGTGATATGTTTTGGTTAGATAGAACAGTAAAAACGGTAAAATCGGATATTCAACTCGTGAGTTTGACAACAATGTGTAATAGCACCAAATGAGTGCTCCCTTTGGTCCATATATAAAAGGTAACATGAGAATTTATTCTGTCCACAATATTAAGAGATAACAAGTAAAAGTCAGGATAATAATTATTTGATTTCCACTTTTACCTTTACATAATGAATGTAAAGAAGGGAGAGAGAGTGTTTGTGTATAATAAATGATATAAGGGTGAATGCCACATCAGAGTCAACCCTTGTTAAATGGATGATGACGTGGCTTGAGTTAAGCTTCTTCGAGAAAACTTCTAGGACATTTAAGAACCAAAGAAAAACTTTCAGGGTGTTGGGTGCTCCTTTGAGAAAATTTCCGGGGTATTTAAGAACCTTAATCCAAGCCACGTCATCACCCAATCAATCTGATGTAGCGTTCAATCTGACGTGGCAAACGTCCGTTTCCCTCTCCGTTAACTTTGGGCATTCAAGCTACGAAAATAATACTTCATGTGTATTTAAGGTCAAAGAAAAACTTCCAGATACCGGCAGCTCCTTGGATAATACTTCTTGGCTATTTAAGACCCTTTACCCACAAAAAATTTGTGGTAGTTGGATTTATAATAAGAAACAGAGTGGTAGTTAACCTTTTTACACATACAAAAAAAACATGTTTGAATCATTTATTATAGTTAGGTTTAATAAAGTTTTCCATTTTTACCTTTACTCATTCATTGTACACATTTTCTCTCTCTCTCTTTTCATTTATTAATATACAAAGGTATAAATAAAAAATATGTATTTATTACTTTGATTTTTATATGTTATCTCTTATATTTTTTTTTTAAAAAAATTGTCATGTACCTTTTATATCTTTAAGAACAGAGAGAATAATACATTTACCTGTAACACAACTGAGTTCGTACCAATCACCAATAATCATGGAAGGTTACTAGCTTTTTCACTTCCCACGACAACTTTATCTTTTCCCCTTCCTTCTGTGTTAAGTCTTCTTCATGGGATGATTCATACTCCCCATGAAAGAAAATCAATGACCTTTCCTCCTCTGTTAAGTCTTCTTCATGGGATGATTCATAACTTCCCCCCTTCTTCTCTTCATCTCTCTGCAGATTCAACCTCGTCGCAGTGAAAATAAAAATAAAATTAAAAAAGCTCCGATCCAATATGGCTTCTTCCTCGTTCCTTATTGTCCTTCTAAAATGCATTGATTTTCTTTCATGGTATGCATCTCTTCTTTTGTGTGTGTGTGTGTGTGTGTCCTTTCTTTTCTTTATTTTCTATGCCTGCAAATTTTCTTCTTCTGACCAGATTTCATATAATCTGTAATCTCTAACTATTGAAAGTAAAAGATGAACCAACCCTCTTTTTCTCCTTTTGCTTTTTACTAGTGACTCACTCTTGTTCTCATTTGTAGGCCAGCGCTTGCTTTGGGTTATCCTCTGTAACTCTCTCTCTCTCTCTCTCTCTCTCTCTCTGTTTTTTTTCCCTGTAACTGTGAAAAGCGTTCTTGCATTTGTCAAAATTCTATGTTATGTTTCCATTGAAATGTTATTTCAGATATAGTGATGCTGTTTTTGTTGTTTATGATTATAATTATGGTGTTTTGTGTGGTCAAAGATGTGCTTCCATTGAAGCAATTGAGACTGATAGCCATTCACGAACTCGGAATTTGATCTCTTATTGGATTCTTCTCTCACTCCTATACCTCTTTGAGTATACTTTTCTCCAGCTTCTTCAATGGTAAATCACTTACTCTCTATCATTTGACACGAAAAAAAGAAGTGATTACTTTCAATCATATGGCCATTGTTACTTTCCATTGAATTGATACCTTTTCAGGTAGAAATTGAGCTTAAGAACTGAACAAAATTGGTTTATGTTCTGCACGAATCTTACTTTTCCATACCCTCATCTATAACATCAGGTTTCAGTATTGGCATTACATGAAGCTAATGATTGTCGCCTTCCTCGTGATACCTGACTTTGGAAGAGCTGCTCATGTCTATAATCACCTCATTCAGTCATGCATCTACATGAATCCAAAAGAAGTCATTAGCAGATTCAGGAACTGGAAAAACATATTTGCCAAGAAACAGGACTTTATAATGCAGGTTGAGAATTATATAGCACAGAATGGAACTGAAGCCTTTGAGAAACTCATCGCTAGCAAGGTACAAATCACCCTATTGACGTGTTGGAGTGCAAAGGCCTAAAGTATTTTCAGTTATAACATAGGTTTTGGAGATGTTTGGTACATCAAAATAAAATACTACTTCTGGTCCTTAATATTAGAGCTACATGGCTAATTTGTGTAGGTTAAGGAGCTAAGTTAATTACTTTGAACAGATGTGGATTGGTTTTCCTAAAATATGACTGTTTGAATTGATACCCCTTAATTTATACAATCAATGTGGATATTATTTTTTTGGGATGGGGGGGGAGGGATTTTAAGTTTGAGAGAGAAAGTGGATTGAGATATTATGTTTCGAATCAGATCCAACCCCCAACTAGCTCTTGGTGTATCTAGTTTTTCAAGCTCTATGCAATGCATGGGACTACATCTAACTGTTGTTTAGATTTTGTGTTAGCTATAGCAATCTTAAGTGCATATGGAAAGGAGGCATTTAGTATTCTATACAATATAATAAATCTAAAAATGGTGAGGTGTAAAATGGTTTTGTTCTATGCCTTTTTTTGAAAGGAATGTATGCTGCTTTTAATATATAAATAGCTTCTTTAAGTTCAAAAGTACTCACCACCAATCTCATTCAAGTTGCCTATTTGTTTTGTGAATCTTGACTATTAAGGAATGAAGCCTATTATCCTTTTCTTTCATTTGCAGAACACAGAGCAAAGTCTTCTTCATGCAGAAACTAGGAAAGCAGTTCCAAGAACTACAGAGAAGAATGAGATCCTGAAGGTGGATTTTTTTATGTCATTCTTGTCATCCATTCATTGGCATTTTGTAAAATATAACATAACTGAAAGTTGAGTTTGAATTTTGAAATGGTGTCTTCTCATGCCTCTTGTTATTTTGGATGACTTGGAGAATCTCATATATAAATAATAAGATACACTCGAAAATTGAGATTCTCGGGTCAAAATGGTCATATCAAATGTGTTCTCAAATTCGAAACTCTCAGGTCGAGTTTGAATTACTCACTCCCTCATTCATTTGAGTTGCCTACATATTTTTATCTTTTTGTGAAACTTGATTGCTGAAGAATCAAACCAATGAAACTTTTCTTTTATTGAAGAGCTCAGCACAAAATCTTGATACAGAAACAATAAGAACAGTTCCAACCAGCAGGAAGAATGAAATGCAACTGATAAATTTCTTATGTGATTGTCTTTTTATACCAGTTTCAAACATTAAAGAAACTGAAAGCTTTTCTGGGTTAAAGTATTTGATACATGAAGAAGCTTATCTTCCAACCTTACTTTCTTTGTACAGACAAATAAAGAAAGGCTTCTCATGGAACAGAAAGACATCAAAGATTTGGAGATGATTGAGAAAGAGGAAGTTCGTGAAGGCAAGCAAGTAAGATTTCATATCGTTTTCAAATAAAAGTAACGGTTATCAAACATCCTTTAAATAAGGGATGTAGGTTCTACAAGTTGTGTCATGTGTAAATGAGTTAGGGGCAAAAATCTCCAAATAGTTTTACAACATGGTGGAATTTGGCTCCTCAACCCTTAAAAAAGTTACAAAAATCCATTTACACACAACACAAATATATCGAACTCATACCCCTTGCTTAATATATGTTTGTCCACTGTTATGGATTGGGAATTTTTGCACTGTTTTTGGGAGTTGATGGCCAAAAATTGCTCCCTACTAAGTTCAAGATGCTAGTAGTGCCTTATAAAATACTATAGGGGTATTTTTGCAACTTAAACCTAATGTAAATGTGTATACTTACTATCTTATAAGGTTGATTATTTTCGCTAATCTTCAGCTCAATGCCAAGTTTCCAACATTGCAGCATAATGCAGCCTTGGATAGCCTCAAATCAAAAGAAAGAACTTCATCTTTCATGGCGAAAACAGAAAATATGCCAGCAGACACAGAACATGGAACACATGCTAAGATTTCTGCAGCAGAGAATGTACAGAAAGAGTGGACATGTGCCGTATGCCAGTTGACAATGTCTTCTGAAGCCAAGTTGAATTTCCACTTGCAAGGAAGGAAACATAAAGCTGCTTGTGAAGCTCTGAACACGATGAAAACTAAAGCAGCACCGATGAAAAACACGAAAACCAGAGCGTCTTCTCAGGCTTCCTCATCTAAAAATGCACAGAACACGTTTACTTGTGTTGTTTGTCAGATGACAAAGCTATCTAAGGATAATATGAAGTCCCACCTGAAAGGGAAGAAGCATAAGGCTGCTTGTGAAGCATTGAATGGGAAAAGCCAAGGTGTTTATGAGAAAGGCTTGCTAAAGAAGAATGATGACTCCATTGGAGAACAAGAGAAGATAATTATCAACACAACTACTTCAAATGGAACATTAGAACAGAAGAGTATCACAAGCAATCATCATCTAAAAACTGAGCATGATAATAAACCCCCCCCCCCCCCAATCCTAAATTATTAGTACAATCATCATCCAAAAACGGAGCATGATAATAATACTCCCCCGTCCTAAATTATAAGTTGTACTTTGGTGATACTGTGTATCCCAAAATATAAGTTTTATTTTAGGTTTGTTTAACCATTAATTGCATTTTTTTTTCTAATTTTACCCATTGTTTATCTTTGCCCTATGTATTCTCTTTCATGCTTATTAAGAAGGGTATAATTGGAAAACAAATTATATTTCTAATATAATCATTGTTTTTAATCAGGTTTAGTAGTTTTCTTGATACACGTAAAATAGTTATTTGAAACTTGTATTTTGGGACGAAAGGAGTATTAATCAGCAGAAGAGCGTAAGAAAATTGCACTTGTTAAGGTAACTTGGCTTCTCACTTACAGGGTAAGAAGCACTTGGCTCAAATTCAATTACTTAGTGGTTTTATCTAGTAAAACGAATCATCTGCTTCAGATCTCTTCTTTTTCCCGCACATATATATAGTTGCAGATATATGGACATTTTGTTCAAATTGGAAGTAAATGTTTGTATGCGCCAAGTACATGCCATTAATAATATGTACTTTTTGAAGGTTAAACTCATGTGCCAAAGGTTGTTTTGGGTTGAACTTGAGCATTACCCTGAGATTTGCGGTACTGAGCGTGTCACTGCAAGACTGATTATGATGTCTAGCTTCGAAGCTTGTGGAAAAATCATTCTTAAGGCATCTGCAGTTTCTCTCTCTCCAATTTTTAATTTGTTATCTAAATGTTTCTTTCCAATTTTTAATTTAGTATCTGATTGTCTAGCTTTAGTAAGGAGAGGAAAACGTATGTACCAAATTAAAATTTGAAGGAAATTGTATATATATCCAGAATGGTTTTCCCAAAATTTATTAGCAAGTACAACAACAACAAAGCCTTATCTCATTAGGTGGGGTCGACTACATGGATCATACGACGCCATTGTGCTATATCAATAGCCAAGTTTCGCGATAAATTATTTACCAAAAGATCTCATTGAATAACTTTGTTAAGAGTTCTTTTCGGTCTCCCTCTTCCTCTTTTGGCAGGGCTCCACACTATTTGATCAACTCTCCTTACCGGCGTATCCAATTGTCTTATTTGAACGTTCTCAAACCACCCCAAACGATTTTCTACCATTTTCTCCACAATCGATGCTGCCCCTACTCTTTCTCGTATATAATATTGCTGATCCTATCTTTTATTTTATTACCACACATCCATCTCAATATTCTCATATCTGCTACTCCAATCTTTTGCTCGTGTTGTCCCTTATAGCCTAACATTCACTACCATATAACATTGCTGGTCTAATGGCTGTCCGATAAAACTTTCCTTTTATCTTATCTTGTATTTTATGATCACATATAACCCCAATAACTTTTCTCCATTTAAATTACCCTGTTTGAATTCTATTATTAACATCACCATCAATTTCACAATCTTTTTATATAATCCATCCCAAATATTTAAACTTGTCCACTTTAGGTATAGCCTGGTCTCCCAATTTAACTTCTATATCCCCATAAGTTTGTCTTTTATCAAGCCTACAGTGCATATATTCTGTCTTGCCTCTGCTTAGTGAAAAACATTTTAACTCTAGGAATCTTCTCCATAACTCTAGTTTCCAATTAATTTCTTCTCTTGCTTCGCCTAAAATGACTATATCATCTTCGAAAAGCATGCATGCAGGAATTTCTTATTCCATTATTGTTTATTAGTGAGTAAACAAATTAAAATAATCCCTAATATTTGTGAACCAATGTTCAAAATTCTCGTTAGATGTGCCTATAAAACATTTGTCCAATGAAAACAGAATTAATATCATTTTATTCTTATTTGACTAATGACTCATCCGAAACAATTTGTATTTTGATTTGTTTTAAAGAAAATCAAACCTCTTAATTTTGAAATAATAAAAAAAAACAACCAACTAGGATTATGAGGTATATTATTTAAGCCAAAACAAAAGTGAATTTTATTAAATGAGTACTATAATTAAAATAATCTGAGCTGTGTTTACGTCGAACAAAGTTCAGATAATGTAGCATTCATGAAGTATGCAAGTATTAATTCTCATGAGTGAGACAAAAAGTGGGAAAAAGATGAAACTTGTTAAAAATAAAATAAAATAAAACCCTTCAGAAATTAAATCTTATAATTTAAACTCGAAGATTACTAAAATAAAAAATTCTGCTAACCAGGGACAAAGATAAATCATAGTACTTGAATTTTGTGCAACTTACAAAGAAAGTACTACTAATTTTTTGTTTTGAAAAAATCCCAATAAAATCTCATAGAGCTATTGTGAGATTGTCATAAAAATCATCCCTTAAAGATATTATTGTTGATGATCCCTCGCAGCTGATTATCTAGTGAAGTGTTCCCATGATATGAAATGTTATTTTTGTACTTTGATCAATATACACCAATGCTTATCGAGGTGGACCTTGATGAGAGGGTGGTTAAACATTTGTACTGTTGCATCACTTATAATCAATGAAATCCAATGTTTAATTCTTTTTTTAAAAGAAATCCATCCCCAAGTCAACAAATTTCAAATTACCCAAAATCAAAAATTTGAGATTTCAATATATTGTTAATTTACCATGCTACCCCTAATCATTTGTGCTAAAATAAATGTTCGAGTAACTACAACTTAATTAACAAATATGTTGTCAATTTACCATGATGTCATTATGGAAGATGACATATTAAAATTCTAAGAAGATTTAGGGATATAAACGATGAGAATGCACTAATTAAATGACTTGGAGAAAAAGACTAAAGATGATAAATGTGCATCAATTTAATTGACTTGGATTAAAAATAATAAGAATGCATTAATTAACTGCATTGAAAGTAAGATTAAAAGTGATAAGAAGGTACTCCTCTGGTTCTATTTATAGGGCGGAGAGAGAAGGTTTTATTTGGTCCTATATATAAGTCACCTAATTAAATATTGAGTATGAATGTACAAGTTTACCCTTAATTTATTATGTGTTGACTTTATTTTCATGTGGTATAGTGGATATTTAATATGGGTAAAGTTGTAAATTTGTTGGATTTTAGTGGAAAGTTAATGAGTTTTAAGGCTTTCCTTGGTCTGTGTGAAATATACTGGAAGTGACTTATAAATAGGACCAGATGAGTATTAATTAACCGATTCAGGAAGAAGAGTATGAATGATAAGAGCACATTAAATGATTCTAGTCAAATAAGGAAAAGGATAGTAGAAAACCATTATGAATAGCGGTGCGGAACCACTGCATTTCCCCAATCTGCTTTTCCCCTGCATTTTTTCAATTTCAGCCATCCATTTCATCCAATGGCCCATAACACCCCACAAATTCCACAACTCATTTTCCTCATACCCGACGCCGATTCTGGTAGACTCCAACGAGTGGGAGATGAGGTCGGAGTTGGTGTATTTGAGTGTAGAAAAAGAAAAAGAAAAATATCTGTAGACCTGAGGCCTCTGAGACTTAAAAAAAAAAGTACAAGCCCAGGCAAAAAAAAAAAAAAAGGAAATCAGACCTGAGGCCTCTGAGACTCAAAAAGAAGTACAAGCCCAGGCAAAAAGATAAAAAAAAAATTAGTAGGGAGAATATTAGATAATTAGTCCCACGAAAGATTGA
The DNA here is from genome assembly GCA_037074515.1 of Mimosa bimucronata. Taxonomy (NCBI): domain Eukaryota; kingdom Viridiplantae; phylum Streptophyta; class Magnoliopsida; order Fabales; family Fabaceae; genus Mimosa; species Mimosa bimucronata. The sequence goes on from CM073441.1 coordinate 26,546,179, forward strand.
GATGTGGATTAAGGGTATATAATATTGGGTTGAGTCCCAACACATTGGTTTAAGCTTTTGTGATGGAAAGGCAACACCCAACATACATATACAATTAATCCATATTTCAACAAGACCCACAATCATTTACCGAATCCATGATCTCAAAGAAACATAAAAATAGCTTCTTCAATTGGCCGCCATGACTGGAATTATCATTCGCAGCGCAAGATTGTCCATTTTATAATCAAAATCAAAGCGTGAAGGATTTGATGAGATGATGATGCCACGTACGATGTCGCCACCCGTGAAGTGATTCTCCGCGTGGTGCTTGACGAGCCTTTGTTTCTTAGGCTCCAAATGCATTCTTCCTTCAGAGGCAGCCACGATTGAAAAAATAAAATGACATGGGTGAGGGAAAGTGATTTGTTATGGGCCATCAGATCAAATGGATGGCTCAGATTGAGAAAAGCTTGGGAAAAGGAGACGAGGGAAATGCAGTGGTTCCAAACCGAATAGATAGACCTATTAGTGAAATAGAAAATACTGAAACACAAAAGAAAAAAGAAGGGAAAATTTCACTTTATCCTCATAATAGGGAATTAACCTCAAATTCCCCACAAAACATTATGAAACTTCACTGCATCCCCAAGGGGTCAAAATGAAATTAAATGTTTCAGTTAAATGACCAAAATATCATTATTGAAAGAAGTACAAATGTCTTGAAAATTTCCCATATGTGTCTTGAAAATTCTCCATATATGCTTTAGAAATATAGTTGTGAAATTTTGGATGTTTTAGTGTTGGATTCTATAATTTTTTAGACATAGAAATACTTACATTAATGTTGAAAATAAGCACACTTGGAAATTCCCATATACGTCTTGGAAATTTCCCATAAATGTCTTGAAAATTCTCCATATGTGTCTTAAAAATTTTATATTGAAATTTTAATTTGGATGCTTTAGTGCTGGATTCTATGATTTTTGAGATTTGAAAATACTCGCATTGATGTTGGAAATAAGCTCAAACGTCTTGGGAATTCTCTATATGTATTTTGGAAATCCAGTACAAAATTCAATAAGGACATTTTGGTCTTTTAACTGAAACATTTAATTTCACTTTGGCCTCTTGGGTGCAGTGAAATTTCATATTGTTTTAGGAGAAATCTGAGGTTAATTCCCTTTTACAGGGTGAAGTGAAATTTTCCCAAAAAAAAAAGAAAAAAAGAAGAAAGACCAATGATAATAGAGCTGGGAATCAGGGTCGGCCCGAAAAGCCCGGGTAGTGTAAATATCCCTATTTTTCAAAGCCCGGCTCTCGAATGGTCGGGCTCAGGGCCTGGCGCTTATACACTACGTTTTAATATTTTTCCATAGAAAAAATTAAAGCAATAAAATCCTTATTATTAACACAAATATCAATTTTAAGTTTCAATACAAACACTAACAAGCAATAGACACTAAGAAATTATCAAGTAATCATAAATATTGTTAATATTTTTAAATAAGTCACACAAAATAAATGTTTACCTTTAATTAATTGTTTTAATAAATATTATCCATATTTTTAAATAAGTCACTCACTAAGAAATTATCAAGAAATGATAAATATTGGGAATTATGTATTATGATTTTTTTACCTTTAATTAATTGTTTTACTTTGTAGTTGTTATTTTTTTTTAAAATATATATATGTGATAGGCTTAAAAAGCCGGCCCTTTGAAGCTCTCGCCCTATAGGGCCAGCCCGTTAAACCCGATTCCCTTCTGAAGTCTCCAAAATCAAAGGGTCAGGGCCTAAAAGAGCTGGCCCGATGGACTTGACCCGAATTACCAGCTCTAAATGATAATGACGTGAGTCTGGTGAAAGAAAGGAAAAAGAATCTACTGAAAAACTAAGAAATTCTCCTACTTAATGTCTAAAATAAAATATATTTTAATTATCTTTATCTTTTCCGAGTTTTCAACCCGGTATCCCGGGCCAGCTCCAATGTCATGGGACTCAACTGGTCCAGACTAATCCAAATCAACACTACTGGACCTCCAGTGTTGGCCAAGGGGTAGGTTGCATTTTTTTTTGAGTACACACTGAATACTTATGCTCACATGAACTTACACTTAAAGAGCCAAGGCCGGGTCATGTAATGTTCAGTGTTGACCACGGGGTAGGCTGCATTCCCAAAGCAATTATCTCTTTCTTTTATACAAGGAAAAATACTGTGAAATACGTTTCTGACTTACTTTTAGAAGCATGAAAAGACTTTTTCAGATTCTATTCCAAGTTTTCTATTTTTATCGGTATATGTGTATGTATAAACATATGAGGATAACTGGATAAGGATGACACTGGCAGGAAAAAAAACTGAGATACCCTTTTCACGTACGTATATTTGAGTGTATATATGCGTGTGTTTAACTGTTTTACTTCTGGCTTTATACATGTGTGTTCTGCCCACTTTTTCTTACCTCATCACGTGCAAAGAAACAATTTTCTTCTCTGAACTCATCACATCAAATCTCTTTCACTAATTCCTCTCTACATACCATTTCTAAATTACCTTTTATTAACTCGAAAAATAGAATGTTGGAAAAAAAAACTCGAAAAATAGAAAGTCCTTCTTTTATACTATGTATTTTTTTTTTTGGCCAACCTTTTATACTATGTACATATTATCATGCTCTTCTAATAAAATATGACCCCACTTCCTTCTCATCGTGTGCCTTTTTGTATGTTGTACTGGATGAGTGAAGATTTTTTTTTTTTTTTTCTTATTTGCTCCAAATCTGATGAACTAGATGAGATTTGCCAAGATTTAGTGGCTGTATGCAAATATGTAAAATAATAATTCTTGTAGGTATGGTTATTATGATCCACTCTGGGGACAACCTGATTAACTATATATTCATTTGAGAGATGTGTTCTATTAAATTATTTATCTTAAACAATATATCATAAAGTTTATTGCATGAATAAAAACTTGTTTTCTGCTCAATTGAGCAGTTGAACATTATTAGTTCAAATATATAAATATACTTAACATCATTCTTAGTTCATCATAACGTTTCAGATGCTAATTATCGAGATCAAAATATTGATTGAATGGATCAGGATAGAGGACATGCAAGCTATTCAAATTCTGAATATTATTACTAATAACCCAATAGATCCACCTCCACCTAGCCTACACTTCAGTCCACTTATGTTTTATTATAATTATGCCAAAAATTACTTTGCCCCTGAAGAAGTTAACATCGCTACAATATTTGCTGTTATCACTTTAGGAGTTATGACTTAATTATGTATATGTATATATATTATAATGAATAAAGTTTTATGTATGGGAGGGTTATACAGAAGGATGATATTATAAGAAATATATATATATATATACATACATACATACATACATACATACAGATTTTATGTTTTGGAAGTATCATTAAGAAGGTAATGCACAAGACTTTGTGTTGAAGAAGTTTATATGATAAATTATCTTTGGTATTATAGTGCAATATCTTTCTTTCTTCAATATTTAGCTCATTTTGTATACAATATAATATAAGAATAATAAAACGTAAATATTTATGTGTGTGTGTGTGTCTGTACGCGCTACACATACGTAAGCACAAAAAGTTGTACGTGAGTGCTACTGCAAAAAGCATAAATTAATTAAAATGGCTCATCAATTCTAATTATATATATGTATAGTACATCAATTATCCACGAAACAATATGCCATTAAAAAATACGGGTATATTCCCTATTAACATAATTTGGTAATGATATAAGTAAAGATAACAATAAAATAAAATATACTATGTACATAAATATTCATCACATATATAAAATAAAAAAAAAATCTTAAGTCATCATTTAGTTTAGAGATTTCACAGTTCCGATTTTCGTGTTAGGTTTGGCAATGTAGAATGTTCATGGAAAGTAGACATTTGGTATTCTATAAACGATAACAAAGCTAGAAGTGGCTAGGTGTGAAATGGGTTTGTTCGATGCCTGTATTGAGTACACCAAATGCCTTCTTAAATGGGATGCAAAAGAGCGATATAACTAAATTATATAAATTAAGGAAATTGCTCAAGTTAACTATTTGAAACAATTATGTGTTGGTTTCCTTAGAATACCCCTTTCTCATCATGTGCAATCAATAGGGAAATTATGGGGAGAAAATTATAAATTTTGAGATAAAATAGATTGAGGTACTATATACTTATTAGGAGAAGAGGTAGTATATAAATAGTTTGTTTGAGTCAAAAAAGTAGTCACCACTAATCTCATGCAATATGCCTCTTTGTTTTTTGAATATTGCCTATGTAGCCAATTATCCTTTTCTTTTATTGTAGAACACAGCGAAGTTTTCATGCAGAAACAAGAAAAGCAGTTCCAACAACTACAGAGGAGAATGAGATCCTGAAGGTGAATTCTTTTATGCTATTATTCTTGTCATCCATTAATGTTATTTTCTAAAGCATAGCATAACATAACATGACAAAACTGACATTTCTTGTAGAGGTTAAGGAAGCAAATTAGACCACTAAATTGTAACATATGCTACATGTAATTAGATTATATATTAGTTTATAAGTAAAATTAATTAGTTTTGAGGGAAAAAAGATAAATATAAAAATTTAAAGTGATTAATTTTGCATCCTTAATTTCTTCTAAAAAGTCAACTTGATCTTATAACTATGATTTTAGGGAGTATTTGATAGGGATACACAAAAAAGGGGCAGGACCAAGCTAAACATATCCTAAAACTTCTTAGGCTAGCCATTTTAGCTCTATACCCTGCCCAAACCCTGCTTGACCTAGGACGAAAACTGGGCATGACATATCCTCCGGGCCACATACAAGACTGGTTGTATTGGTCCTTGATCTTAATATAACAGTTGGCAGAGGAATAGTCCCTCCAAAAGTAAAAGGAATTAAAAAAAGAAATTGGGAAAAGAAAAAAAATTGAATAAATCAATTAATCAATATTTTATATTGTGTGTTAAAAAGAAATTATTTTTTTATATAAAAATTAATAATATTTTTAGGCTTGGCCCTCTGGTTTCGATGCCTATACCCGAAGTCCGTCCTGTCCAATGGTCGGGTTGACACTGTCCTGTTGGTTATTGAAATATATATTGGCTTATAAGTCAAATAAATTGGTTTGGAGAAAATTTCATGCAAATGAATTTATAAATAACTTATTTAACTTTCTTAATTTTTTTTAAAAAAATAAATGATGTCATATATTAAGGAACTAAGTGAAATAAAAATTTGAATATTAAATCACATATACATTATGAAGCAAGCACAAACCACTTTAGCAATCATCAATGTGTAACATTTTCAGCGGCATATAAATGTCTTTTGTCTTCCATATAATTCTATGTATATATATAAACACATACATACATAATTACATACACACATTTCGTGGCATAAAAATATGTTTATATATAGCACAAAATTGAAGAAAAATATCAATTATGTGAAGATGAGTTGCCTCCATACAAAAACTCAAGTTCCTATGTACTTTTGCGAAATGACTTTTTGTAGAGCTGGTAATTTGGGCCTGCCCGACGGTCCCGGTCCTTTGAGGGCCGGACTTTAATTTTGGAGGCTTTAGAAGGGAATCAGGCTTTTCGGGCTGGCTCATCTCATATTTTTTTAAAAAAAAAAAAACCCTAAATATAAATATCACTCATATTCCTTCTCCCCTGAGCCCTAAATATAAATATATGATTGGAATTAAATTATAATTTTTTGGCCCAACATTATTTTTAAAGAAAGGAATATTTATATGGCTGAAACTACTGGGTGGAAGTTTTGCTCGTATCTAATACAATTTTTTGGCCCACTATTGATAAACCTTATTTTTGTTTTGCATGTTTTTATTTCATATTTCCTAATTCATGTTATATATCACAATTACTTACCTTTTACACCTGCAACCACTCATTGTTAAGTCTTTTGTCTTCATCATGGTTAACCCAAACCGAATACTCTATATTTAGTAGTTGGATTTATTCATTTTCACTGAACGTTGTTCCTTTTATTTTTCCCAAAATTTGTCCCATGCAATTGCTTTTTCATTGAAGGTATTCATTAAACACTTAACCTAAACATTATTGATTACCATGCATAGACTATTTTGGTCTTACAATTAATATGTTATGTTAGTACATATGAATTATTGAGAAATAAATTGTCAGTAGTGGCTCTTAAAATTTCATATCAATTTTGTCATGTTTTATTTTTTGTAGTCCTTCATTTTTATATTATCATGTTAATTACTATTGGTGGTGGTCCCAATGTTGCTGCTTAGTATTTAATATGGTTGCTTAGTTTATTCACTACTACAGAAATGGGCTATTGCAGCGCCCCAATAACGGCGCTTTCAGCGGTGAGCGCCGGTATAGGGTGGGGGTGGATCTATAGCGGCGCTTATTGCAATAAGCGCCGCTATAGGTTTGGCCTATAGCGGCGCTTTCTAGTACAAGCGCCGCTATAGGGTAGTTTTTTTCCTCTTTTATTCTTTTTTTTATTTATGAAACCTATAGCGGCGCTTAGTCTTAAAACGCCGGTATATGCTGATATAATAATTAATATTATTTTCTAATAAAAAATTACATTTTTTGAATTTTAAATAGAAAATAATAATTAATAATTGATATAATAATTTAAGACTAAATATTAAATATTAAAAAGAAAGAAATGAATAAAATATTAGTATTTTTTTAAATTAAATCATTATAATAATAAAAAATAAATTAATATTAAAAAGAAGCAATAATACCTATACCGACGCTTTTTAAAAAAGCGCCGGTATAGGCTTTATTTAATATTATATATTCTGTTTCATTTTTTTATAATAATTAAAATAATAATTTAAAATTAAAATATAAATACTAATAGCTATACCGGCGCTTTTTTCAAAAAGCGCCGGTATAGGGGGCCAAAAATTGGAGGGAAATTTCCCTCCAAAAATTTCGGACCCCCTATACCGGCGCTTTTTAAAGAAAGCGCCGGTATAGGCTGATATATTAATTAATATTATTTTCTAATAAAAAATTACATTTTTTGAATTTTAAATAGAAAATAATAATTAATAATTGATATAAGAATTTAAGACTAAATATTAAATATTAAAAAGAAAGAAATGAATAAAATATTCGTATTTTTTTTAAATTAAATCATTATAATAATAAAAAAATAAATTAATATTAAAAAGAAGCAATTATACCTATACCGGCGCTTTTTTAAAAAAGCGCCGGTATAGGCTTTATTTAATATTATATATTCTGTTTCGTTTTTTTATAATAATTAAAATAATAATTTAAAATTAAAATATAAATACTAATAGCTATACCGGCACTTTTGTCAAAAAGCGCCGGTATAGGGGGCCAAAAATTGGAGGGAAATTTCCCTCCAAAAATTTCGGACTCCCCTATACCGGCGCTTTTTAAAGAAAGCGCCGGTATAGTCTTTAATTTTTTTAATTTCCCTCCAAAATAACACTTGAACTTTCATCTTTGAATTTTTTATTCTTCATCTTTATAGATGGTGATTGTTTCTGCATATAGTCTCTGCACTGTTCTCTTATTCTCTCTTATTCCCATATTCCTCACTTGTCGCCGGTATCCCCCCTAAGGTCCTCTTCGCTGCCACCCATAATCTTCCTTTTCTGCATCGTCATCTAGAGAGGAGAGGTAACTGTCCTACTCACCTTTTTAACTTGTTATTGCATTTCTTCACGAGGCAAGCCACGCAATAGGCTATACACTTGCATGCAGCCATATGTTATGTTTCTTTTTCTTTTTCTATTTCCCTCTCTCTGTCTTTCCACTGCTTCAATGATATCATTGCTATTTTTATTTTCATACTTATTGAATGTATATATATGTATGTATATATGAATGCCTTGTTGTCATATAATTATTGTGAATGTCCATTTCCTCATCTTGTTGTATATTGTACGGTGAAGGACTCCAAATTGATCACACAAAAGGTTATTATCACCATAAGCAAGACTGAGTTCTAAATGTACTTTAAAAAAAAAAAACTTGTACCATTTTTGTTTTCCCGAGTTTGCAAGCTAATGTTTTTTTTTTGGCTGTATAATGTTACAGATGTTTGATATTGCCATTCCCTCTCCTAAAGAAGCTACTGGTTATTTTTGTGAGGATTGTGCTGAATTCTTTTTGAGTTTTTACAAGAAGAATGGGTTTGATTCTTGGGTAGTTAATTCACATTATATTATTTTATTTTATTTCATTTCATTTGTATGTATTTTGTTTGGCTCATGTTAAAACCTTTGTATAATGACTAAGTTGTTTCGATTAGATATGGGAATACTATGTATTATTTATTGAATGGTAGAAGTGTTATTCATAACTCATTGAGTTGTTGAAAAATGAGGATGTTGATGAAGCTATATATTGAATTCTTAAATATTTCAGCTTTGTATTTCTTTTTTTCTTTTTGTGAAGTCTTTAGCTTTGTATTTCTATTGCAGAACGGTGGGTTATATTTAAAAAATGGGGGAAAAACCTTTTAAAAGGGTACTTTTTGGACCTAGTATAAAATTTTTAGACCTTATTTTAGATATATGGGGTCTTGAATAGAATTGTATATGGCAAGCTATAGCCTGGAATTGTATAGAATTGCTGGAATTTTTGCAATGATGCAAGTAGGTGTGAATTAAAATACAAATTGTAAATTTTAAAAAAAATACAACCTATAGCGGCGCTTTTTACGAAAAGCGCCGCTATAGAGAGGCCTATACCGGCGCTTTATTACCCAAAAGCGCCGCTATAGAGAGTCCTATACCGGCGCTTTTTACAAAAAGCGCCGGTATAGGCCTTTTCAGTTTTAATAAAATTTAATTAAAACATGACCTATACCGGCGCTTTTGGGTAATTAAGCGCCGCTATATGGTCACCTATAGCGGCGCTTTATAAGCGCCGCTATAGGTCACCTGACCTATTGCAGCGCTAGCTATAACGGCACTTCAAAAGCGCCGCTATAGGGGTCAAAAAAGCGCCGCTATAGGTGTTTTCTGTGGTAGTGATTTTGTGTGACTTATTTAAAAATATGGACAATATTTATTAATGTTTGTTGCTTGTTGGTGTTTATTGTAACTTACAATTGATATTTGTGTTGATGATAAGGATTTTATTGCTTTAATTTTTGTTTGGTGGAAAAAAATTAAAAAATAGTGTATCGGCGTTAATCAGGGCTAGGCCGGCCCTGAGCCCTACCATTCGAGGGCTGGGCTTTAAAAATAGGGATATTTGCACTACCTGGACTTTTTGGGCCGGCCCTGATTACCAGCTCTACTTTTTGAGGTCCCTTAATTTTATGGTATATATGCCACAATATAATTTACGATTTTTTTCAAGAAATAATCGAATCATGACCCTTCTAAAAAATGAGCTTGGTTTTTGTAATTTTAGGATTTCTCAATAAAATCAAAGCAGAATTACAAGTAAGTCATAAATTAAAGAATTTATCACCAACAAGTCCCAAACTAGTTGTTATTAATTCCTTATTTGGGACATAACTGTAATCTTATATATATAAAAGTAGAGTAGCCAGCATGCCCTTCTGACACGTGTCCACTTGCCATATCATGCTAAATGTTCATCCATTATACTCACTAACTCCATTATGCCCACTGACTATATCATGCCCACTAACTCCATCATGCCCACTAACTGCACCATGCCAGATAACTTCTCATGCCCACTAACTCCCTCATGCTAGATAACTTCTCATGCCCACTAACTCCATATGTCCACTAAATGCATAATACCCACTAACTCCATCATGCCCGATAACTTCTTATGCACACCAACTCCATCATACCATATGTTATAAATTTAGGATGTCATATTCCATTTTTGTGTACTCAATTCTTTTATTACTTGCTATGTCTTTACTTTCACAAACATGACAAGCTTTTATGATTCTCTTTGTGTACTGAAATTTGGCGTTACAATTGGCGTCTTCGTGTCCGCATCATTCGATTATGGATAATTCCCCCACGTACTACTACAAAAAACCCTTTTCATGTCACCAATTAATGTCCAATAATTAAAAAACTGACGTTGAAAAAACGCAGTGGCATTTTCGTAATTAAGTTGGAGGTGGAGGGAGAAACGATGTCACATATATTGGTTATATGTGACGTCGAAAGAAATCAAACAACATTATTTTTGTGTGCGACGTAGTTTGTCAAGAAACGACGTCACACATAAACAATGTGTGACGTTGTTTCAAGGAAACGACGCCACACATGTTTCGACGTCACATATAAAATATATGTGACTTCGTTAACCCCTCCTCCCTTAAAAAAATTCTGATTTGCGCTCAGCTCTCTCACTTCCCCGTCTTCAGCTCTCGTCCTCCTCCGCCCTCAGCTCCTTCTTCACTCCCAGCTTCGTGCCTCAACTTCTTCCCTCAACCACATTTCATCGGCCATCAGCCAAAACCCCATCACCGTCCATCGTCACCTTCCTCAACAAAACCCTATCGCCATCCATCGTCACCTTCCCTAACAAAACCCCCATCGTCACCATCGTCACTCTGTTGGCGTCCGCGTCTAGCGTCGCTTCAGGTATCATAAAGGTTCATGACTCTGCATCATTGATTCATGACTTTCCTAAAGATTCATGATTCTGCATCATTGATTCTTCTTCTTTTTTTATACAGATTTCCATTTTCTTTTTTTGATCTGATTTTTCATTTCCGTTTCCAAGTAGTAGTAATTTCTGCCCCTATTCGTCCTGCTTTACAACCCATTGCTCATAATTTCTTCTCCTTTTTTTAAATTTCCATTACTTTGCTGCTTTTTTTTTGTCTGTACTTAACTGATTCATTCGGTGGCTCTGGACTTGATTCTATTATATGCTCTATTATTGTTTTTGTGTGTTGTATACTTGGTTATCTTAGACTTTTCCAGAAGCCCAGTAATTGGTAAATGCTTGGTTTGTTATGAAATTTGGGGCTTTTACTTCTCTGGAATCACTAATTAGAATGGGATTAAGTAGAAGCAAGCTGATGCTGTTGATACATGTTTCTTATTGATTTGTGTTGGAAATTTTGCACTGATTCAGTTTTGTTAGGGCTATAAGAAGCTTGAATTTCTAGGTTATGAACATTAAATGAATTAGAGTAGTGATTGAGAAGGCTTTAGAGCTACTTGTTGTGGTTACGTTGGTTTGAGTTGTGGTTTTCTAAATTGAGAATTGATGTTCTCTTGGAATATGAAGGCCTTGAGCAAGAGGAATTAGTGACAAAATATATTTAGGAGTTTAGGGTGTTGGTTTATTGATTTGTATGAGTCAAATTTTAGCCTTGTGATGAGATCTTTGTGTGTTCTGTTTTCTATTGGACAGTTGAATGGCTCTCTTGATGCCTTAATTGTGTGGTTGATTCATTGTTCGTTGTAGAAGGAAGTAAAGCCCTTTCTGACCATTGCAAGTAGAAGGAAGCGAAGCTGAAAAAGTGGCCATATCTTCATCTCTGTAGGTTTCCACTCATCCTTTGTCACCTTCGTTTTTGTTTTCTCTGTCTTCGTTTTAACTCTGATTTTTCTTCTTCAAGCAAATTTGAGTGACGACATTAGAATTGAAATTATTTTGGTCTATTATGGACTTTTTTGTGGCAGCCTTTTGTGATCTTAAATTTGTGAGTTCTTGTGAAATTTTTTGTTGGCTGTTTATATATTCTGTAAATAGTAAACACTAATTATGATGATGAATCCATGTTAGTTCTGTTTTGTTATGGCGGGCTTGAATTTCATGGGTTTTAATATCGTTTTTCAACTCCAAAATTGTAGCTTCCTCTTCTGCTAATTTAGTTTCCCCTAACTGTTAGTTTCGTGGTTTTAATTGCTAATTTGATGGTATGCCTTTGTCTTCTATGCAAGATGTGGATGTGGGTCTATTTTTTTTTGCATGTTTCTTAGCATCAAATAAATTTTTTTGATCTACTTCACCAAAATTTTTTTTGATCATCTTAATGTTTTTTTGCTATTGTTGTTGTCATCAAAATAGGGTGGTAGGATTCACGGGATTGTGCGTAGTGGATTTGTCCGGTGACCAAAGAAAAGTCTATATGAGGGTGCAACCTATGAGATAAGTCATTTTGATATTGTTCCCAATACTGGTGGTTATCATTCTACTGAACATCTATACTAGGTTAACTTCCAATATTCTATTGTGATCAAGCTGTAAACAGATGGTGGTCGCATTCCTATGTATGGATCTTCTTTCAAATCTTTTGCTCATCTATAGTCTAAAGTGTTTGATGACAAGTTTTTTGTGGGTGGGTGACCTTTCTGTTTTTGTTTTTTAATGGTTTATGTTGCATAGCTTAAATGTGTTTTGTGATATTGTGTTTCAAATTTATAATAGATATTGTCGGGAAGATTATTGCTGTGGGGCATAGAGAGAAGTGTATTGTTGGTGGCAGAAATTAGATCTATGTAGACATTGAATTAATGGACACAAGGTACATTATTTACAGTGTTTACATTAAATTTCTCAACCATTTGCCTTCATATGTAGTGACATCTATATAATTAACTCCTTATTATGCAGCATATAGCGACTTCAATGTATCTTATGGGGTTTATTTGCAGATGAGATACCTGACTATAAAAATAAACATGAATCTAGCAATGTTGTCATCATTCTTCGATGGTGCAAGGCTAATGAGTTTATGAGTTAGTGGTTCATCATTGGACAATTGAGTCATTTCACATTGGTTGTTTTACTTCAATATTTTGCATTATTACATAATTTCTAATTTATTTTTTACACAGATTAGAAGAAGTTGTCTAATTCCATGTTTAGTTCAGGCATGTTGATTTATCCTGCTTAGCCTTATGTAGTGACATCTATTTAATACTCTCATTAATGTTCTTTCTATTATGCAGCATAGAGGGACTTAAATGCACTTTATGAAGCCTATTTCTAGATGAGATCCTTGACTACATGAATCAACATAAATCTGGCCATGTTATCCTCATTATTCAATGGTGCAAGTCAAAGGAGTTTATGAGTTAATGATTCATTATTGGATGCCTAAGGCCATGTTTGGTTGGGGGTTTTTGGAGGGGAAGGGTGGAAAAGTAGAAACCTTGTTTGGGTAAGAAAAATAGAGGTGAGGGGAGGTACATGTTTTTGTCTTTTAGTGATCCCCTTCCCTCCTCTCTCTTACCCCCCAAATCAGGGTTTTTTTGGAGGTTTGAAATTTCCTATGTTGACAAAAATGCCCACAATAACTTTTGCTTATTCCACTGTTGTCCCTTGTGACTAGAGTAGTTTTTTTTTCTTTTTATTCTCTCCCAACCTTAAAAGCACCGTGCAACGCAACTGATATATATATAATTTTTTTAACTTTCCATTCTCCTCACCTACTGTGCGTTCACCCCTGTGTCATGGTATGTGTGTATATTCATATTTTAGTTTTGTTTTCTTTTCTCTTTATAACTTTATCATATTTTATATAGAAAAAAATTTTAAAAAACATATTTTACCACATATCAATAAGACAATAAGCGTTTTAGATTTAAAAAGTAGAAAATAATAATTTTGATATAAATTTTATAAAAGAAGAAACAGGAAATATAAACAAAATTATAAGGGTATATTTGTCACTTTATAATTAACTCTCCTCACCTCCCCTTTTGAACCAAACAAGAAACATCGCTTCTCCTCCCCTCCCCTTCAATAAAAAAAAGCTCATAACCTCCCCTACCCTACCCTCACCTTCCTTTAATGAACTTCCCCTCACCTACCTCACTTGAACCAAACACAGCCTAAGGCGTTTTACATTGGTTGTTTTAGTTGAATACTTTGCATTTTGCTTTAATGCCTCCAAGAAGTTTTTGTAATATACGTACATATATATATATATATCTATATATGTATAAAATATGTAGACTAAAATCAATTTAAGATACTAAAATAATAGAATAATAATTCATTTATACACCAATTATCCAGTCAAAATATACCAATATATATATATATCTATTACATAAAAACAAAAACCTTGGAGTCATGTTGCATGCCATCTAGCACACCCCATCTACTGCCACGTGTTATGGAGTTTATAGTTCACAATTAACCCATCATGCCTTTCACCCAACTCCACCTCCCGTATTTTCTGACCTCAACACTATTTTAAAATAAATAATTTTAAAATTTTTATATAGAGGGAAGTTAAAATTTAATGGGAAGTTACAATAGTTAGCAGGCATATTTTTCCACGTGTCCTGCAAGCATCTTGAGCTAAGTCTCCGACAATTAACCCGTCACGCCTTTCACCCATCCCCATCTCCTGTATTTTCCACCCTCAACACTATTTTAAAATAAATAATTTTAAAATTTTCATGTAGTGGGACGTTACAACAGCCAGCGGGCATATTCTGCCACACGTCTAGCGGGCATCTCACACTAAGTGTCCATTAATTAACTTATTACGCCTTTCACCCATCCCCACCTCCTATATTTTCTGCCATTTACACTATTTTAAAATATATAATTTAAAAATTTCATGTAGTAGGAAGTTACAATTTTAAAATTTTCATATAGTGGGAAGTTACAACAGCCGGCGGGCATATTATGCGACATGTCTAGTGGGCATCTCACACTAAGTGTCCATTAATTAACTTATCACGCCTTTCACCCATCCCCACCTCCTGTATTTTCCTCCATTTACACTATTTTAAAATATATAATTTAAAAATTTCATGTAGTAGGAAGCTACAATTTAATGGTAAATTGCAATAGCAGATGGGTATCACGCACCAAGTGTCCATCAATTAACCCACCACACCTTTCACCTATCCCAACCTCCCACATTTTCCTCCATCAACACTATTTTAAAATTTTCATGTAGTTAGAATTTACAATTTCATGGGAGGTTACAACAGCTATCGGGCATATTCTGTCACGTGTCCAGCGGGCACCTCACGTTAGGTGTCCATAAACTAACCTACCACGCCTTCCACACATCCATACCTTCCACATTTGCAGCCCAAAAACTATTTTAAAATAAATAATTTAAAATTTTCATGTAGTAAGATGTTACAATTTAATGGGAAGTTACAATAGCAAGCATGCATATTCTGCCACGTGTCCAGCAAGCATAACGCATCATGTGTCCATCAATTAACGCATCACGCCTTTCACCCATATCATCTCCTGTATTTTCTACCCTCAACACTATTTTAAAATAAATAATTTTAACAATTTTCATGTAGTGTTAAGTTACAATTTAATGGGAAGTTACAAAAGGCAGCAGGCTTGCCACGTGACCAGCAAGCATCTTGTGCAAAGTGTCTATTAATTAACCCATCGCACCTTTCACCTATTCCCACCTCCCATATTTTCTACCTTCAACACTATTTTAAAATAAATAAGTTTAAAATTTTCATGTAATATTAAGTTACAATTTAATGAAAAGTTACAACAGCCAACATGCATTTCTGTCCCATGTATAGCGGGCATCTCGAGCCAATTGTCAATCAATTAACCCAAGGCGCCTTTCACCCATCCCCTCCTCCCACATTTTCCCTCTCAAAACTATGTTAAAATAAATTTTTAAAATTTTTATGTACTATTAAGTTACAATTTAATGGGAAGTTAAAATAGCTAGCGGGCGTATTCTGTCACATGTCCAGCGGGCATCTCGAGCCAAGTGTCCATCAATTAACCCATGGTGCCTTTCACACATCCCCACCTCGCTTATTTTCCGCTCTCAACACTATTCTAAAATAAGTAATTTTAAAATTTTCATATAGTGTTAAGTTATAATTTAATGGGAAGTTATAATAGCTGGAGGGTATATTCTACCATGTGTCCAGAGGGCATCTCGCACCAAGTGTCTATCAATTAACCCATCGCTCCTTTCAATCATCCCCACCTCCCGTATTTTCTGCCATCAACATTATTTTAAAATAAATAATTTAAAAATTTCTTGTTGTGGGAAGTTACAATTTAATGGAAAGTTAAAATATCCAACGTATATATTCTGCCGAGTGTCAAGCGGGCACCTTACGTCATGTGTCCATCATTTAACACATCGCGTCTTTCACCCATCCTTACCTCTCATATTATCCGCCCTCAATACTATTGTAAAATAAATAATTTTTAAATTTTCATGTTGTGGGAAATTACAATTTAATGTGTTATTTTTCTCATTAGATATTAGTAGAGCTTGAAATTCGGACCAGCCCGAACAAGATCGTTTAGGCCCGCTTTCTAAAAATATGCTTTTTTTACAAGCTCCACCTTTAAAGTGGTGAGCCATTTGGCCTTACTTTTCCAATTGGTTTTTTCTCACTTTCGATTATGTGTTACTAACTAAAACAATGAAGAATTCGATAAAAATCATAAAAATGTTCCAAATTATGTTTAAATACCGAGCATTATCACCTTAACAATTGAATATTTAACACACATATAAGTATACTAAGACAATAAATTCAATGCATAGTTGTTATTATTCTGTTTGTGTAATTAAAAAGCATAGATAAATTAAATCTAATAAAATATCTATATATGCATATAGAGATATATATATACATATGTATATATAAATGACTAAAACACCATCATATGTGAATTCATGCAACCAATTACAAATAAGAGTATGAACATTGGATGGAATAATGGAACTCCTATACTTTATTAATTATTAAGTAAATGAACAAAATGCAACAAAAGGAAAAAACAAAGAGAAGGTGGACCTGAATGGGCCGGCTCGTTTAAGCCTGACTCCTTGTGGGGCTCTAAAATCAAAGTCCGGCCCTCCACTTTAACGGTTTCAAATGGAGTCGGCCCGAATTCCCTGACTTTATATATTAGTAGTGTTTTAGTAAGAATGTAGGGTTATTTTTCTATCGCCCTAATTTTGGGGTTGATTTCGTCTAAATAAGGATATTGATTCATAAGAAGGGCTAAAGTATACTTTTAGTTCTTTATGTTTGTATTAGATATCATTTTAATCCTTTAAGTTTGAAATGTGCATTTTTGGTCCTTTTTAACTAATGGTGTTAATTTGACTTAATGGAAACAAATATAAAAGGTGATTCTATAATTAAATTTGGATAAAAATGGTTAGATTTTAAAATATAAAAATATTATAATAAAAGATTAACATTAAGCATATTTTGTCGACATTAATCATAGAATCACCATTTAAATTTATTATTGAGTCAGTATTATCCGTTAAGTGAAACTAGCACTTAGTAAAAAAAAGAAGAGCAAAAGTGCACTATTAAAATTTAAGGGAACAAAATGATACCTAATCACCTAATGCAAACATAAAGCACCAAAAGTATATTTTACCCTCATGAGAAGATAACAATCTTTTTTTGTTAATTTAATTTATAAATCATATCGGCGAATAATTTAATATATACTCCTGCATCGCACATGGTCTATTTAATTATCTCATTGTTCATATAACTGTACATTATCATTGGCTAATTGATGTAATATCAAACTCAATTTGTAAATAAGCGTAGAATGCCCAGCGCATCGCACTGGTTCCGTACTAGTTTTCTCTTACTCCCTCCGTTCTTAAATATAGGAGCTAATTAACTAATTTAAGGAGATTAAGGATCGTAGTTAAATTAGTTAATATATATTTTTCCCAAAATACCCTTATTTCAATTTTAATAATTTAACCTATTGTAAATTTGAGATTAGGTTCAGTTTGATTTCTCCCCACATCTTTCATCTTCGTCATCCTCTTCCTTAAGATCTTTGCACAGATTCATCATCCTCAATCAGATTTAATGTGTGCTACCTGTATCAATCCAATAAATTTTAGAATCTTCAGCACTTTATGCTTCAAATCTTCGCACAGATTCGTCACTTCCACTAATTCCTTCGATCGGAAGCAAAACTCCATCGTTTCCCCCGTAGATCTGATTGAAAGCTAGTTCTTCAATCACAGGAAATCGTCCGAATCCATTAGAAGATGGAGTTCTTCAATTTCGGCGAGGATCTTCTGGATCTGCTTCACTATGTAGCAATCCTCGGTGGATTTTTGGAATTTCTTGCTTCAGATTCTCTTGATTCTTCTGAGGAGTTTTCAGGATATGTGGATCCAAGATTCCAAGATATTATGCGTCATGTACACCGTCTGATTCTCGCAGCTCTCGATAAGATCCTCATTCCGGTGATGTTCATCACTCTTCTTTTCTAAAGTTCTTTCTATTTCTCTTGTCTGAATTCATTGGTAGCTCTACAATATCCTAAATTAGGTCCTATATTTAGGAACAGATGATGAAAACCATCTTTTACATATATACACCCACACACACAAAACAATGCAAGCATCATTTCAATAGAAAACACCAAAACTTGCCTTTTTCACTCTGTGCTCATCTTTAGCATCTCTGTTTTCCTCTGATCTGCATCCATGGCCGCTGGTGACTCATCTCATTGAAAAAGCCACGTGGCAGTCTTCACCTTCCCCTACGGCACACACACCACCCCTCTTCTCAACCTTACCGTCAAGCTCGCACTTGACGCCCCTCACGTGACCTTTTCCTTCTTCACCACATAATAAAGCAAACTTTCTCTCTTATCATCTTCCAAATTCACCACCGAGATCCCTCATAAATTCAAGTTCTTCGATGTCTCTGACGGAATCCCGCCGGAATTGACATTTCTGACCACCCCTTTTCATAGCGTCTGGATTTCTTCCTAGAAGCTGGACCTCAGAACTTGAGACAGAGTCTAGATATGGCAATTTCAGAGTGTGGTGGTGGTGATACGAGTTTGATGTGTGTGATTTTTGATGCTTTTGTTACTTCTTCTCTTGTTGTTGCTTGAGAATATGGTGTTCCTTGGATTGCTCTTTGGACTTCTTATACTTGTTCTCTCTCTGCTCACTTCCATACACATTTGATCCGTGAAAAGTTTAGTTGTGGTGGTCATGACAAAGGTGGAAGCTTGGCCTTTATTAATCCTAGCTTCTCCGTGTTTCGAATCCAGGATTTACCAGATACCATTGTACGAACTTATTCTCTCTTCAATTTTTTTAGGGGGTTGTTTTTGCAATTTTGTCCGGAATTTTTTTCAGACCAATTTTTCCATGGAAATAACAAAGAACATGGAAATTTTGCCCTTGCCATAAAATATGTTATACATTATATGTTTTTTTAATTGATTATGCTGAATTTGGTTTTCAAAAAACTTTTAAATGTCTAATAGTCATGTGAGTGGTTACAGTGCAATTTTTTAGGAAGCAATCACTCACTCAAGAGCGCTAGGTCCAGAAGTTTTAATTCATATTGGCTGTTAACATTTTAAATAGTAGTCGTACGGCAGGGAGGAACCCCTACATTTCCACAATCTGCTTTTCTCATGCTTTTCCCTCACTCAACCCTTCATTTAATTTAATGGTAAAAAACACTAGGACTTTCCTACTATTGCTTACATTGGATAATTCCTCCTCGCTCTTGTGCTCCTAAAATCCATCAAATCTCTACGTCTTAACCGCCGCAACACCACCCGACCACTGTCACCACCACCCTTCGCCGCAGCGGTGGCGAAATCCCCAACCGAGTAACCGTAAGATCTCTCCCATGCGTGGGCCACCCCTAATGCCTCCACCACCGTCCAAATCCTCGAGCACCTCTTCGTCGAAGACTGCAACACAATTGTTGAACGATGAGTCGTGTAGTTGAATTGAACCTCACAATTACTGGCTGGCATCTTGGGCTGTGGAAGCCGAATTTGACCACTTGATGAGGTGGCTCCGCTTACGACAACCGCCATCCTACCGGGAAATGATGTCATGAGTTTGATTCCGCCAAGAATGGTGGAGTATATGGTGGCGATTCGGAAGGAGAACATGAAGCAAGGAGGTTGAGGCTTACATGCATGGAGGATTTCATCGTGAGAGAGTGAGAGAGGGGGAAGAAGGAGTTGTTATGAATGTGGAAGATGAATGAATTGTAGGGGTGTTCATGGGACGGGATGGGAACGGGACGACCCCATTCCGTCCCATCCCGTTAAAAGGCATACGAGACAGATTTCTCATCCCATGTCCCGTCCCATCCCGTAGTTATCCCGTCTCGTTCGGGACGGGACACGGGACATGGGATGGGACAGGAATTTCCCGTTTGTTTGTTTTTTGCAAACAAAAATAAAAGGCCATTTTTGCAAAAAAAAAAGAGTCAAATATTGCACACAAAAAATTAACTATGGGTTTTTACAAAATACTGTTGTTTTAATAATTTTTTTGTATTGACAACATAATAAACCATAATCAAATTCAACATATAATAACAAAAATCTTTCTTTTCTATGTCAATGGAGCTTAATGTAAATCAGAGTACGAGGTATAAATATTTTTCCCCTTTTAATTTATTCTTTATCCAATTCTTTGTATCTAGCTCATTATTGAAAGTGTGTTTTGGATGCGAACGATTTCATTTGGATGTAACGGCTCTTATTTAGCCCATGATAATGTTATTGTCCAACATTAAACAAAGACCATTAAGTTGCACTGGTTGCTCTCAGTTTTCAGTTGTCTTGTTTTTTATATTGATGAGTGTGTTGAATGGAGTTGTGTTGCTTATAGCTCAACCCAGCTCAGTTTAACTTCAAGTGTGAATATGGTGGCAGGAGTTTATGTGCATAAGTATTGTCATCATACTCCTCTAATCCTTTGATAAAAAAAATAATAATACTAACGGGACGGGACGGGAATATATAGGACGACCCCATCCTGTCCCGTTCCCGACCCGCAACCAAAAATTTGTCCCGTCCCAAAACAAGCGGGATCGGGACGAGATGGGCAGGATGGGAAATTTTTGAACACCCCTATTGAATTGAATAGGAGAGATGAAGAGGAATTATCCAGTGTAAGCAATAGCATGAAAGGCATAGTGTTTTTTACCATTAGATTAGATGAAGGGTTGAGATGAGGGAAAAGCATGAGATAAGCATATTGTGGAAATGTAGGGGTTCCGTTCCCGTCATACGGGGCAAAAATTGCACATTTTTTGCAATTTTTATGTCAAAATTGCTTCAAAAAAATTTTGTAGTCATTTGGATTGTTACTCCCATGAAAAAATTGCATCTTAGCCCCCTTTTTCTTGGTTAGAGGGCATGAATGAACTAAACATACAAAGTTACAAATCGATCGAAACTACAATTTCTCGTAGCTGTCACTAGGCTATTCGCTTCTCCTTCCTTCAATTTGGAAAATATATCCGAATCATTATCACTAACACCTTCTTATAATACGTGCAGATACTCAAAGATAAAGAGGAAGAAGAAGAAGAATCTGCATTTTCCAAAATGCTAGCTTCAATGGGAAGTGTGCTTCCAGAAGCCGAAGCTGTGGTGGTTAATTTCTATGAAGAACTAGACCCACCTAAAATGGTTCAACATCTCAGATCAAAGATGAAGTCTTTAATCTACGCAGGTTTTCTTAACCTCTCCCTCCCACTTCGCCGCCGCCGCCACCAGCAACCACCGACAAATCCGGCAGCCTACAATGGCTAGACCAACAGAGTCCAAAGTCATTAGTATATATCAGCTTAGGAACAGTTGTTTCACCTCCTCCTCATGAGCTAGCCGCCATTGCAGAAGCATTAGAAGAGCTCGAAGGTGTCCCATTTCTTTGGTCACTTAAAGATGATTCAAAGGCTTTTCTTCCAAAAGGGTTTGTGGAGAGAACAAGCAAGAAGGGGAAGGTGGTTCAATGGGCCCCACAAACACATGTTTCAGCTCATGAATCGGTGGGGGTTTTTGTGACTCATGGTGGGTGTAACTCAGTGAGCGAGTCACTGTCTTGTGGGGTCCCCATGATTTGCAGGCCTTATTTTGGAGATCAGCTCATTGCGGCGAGGATGGTGGAGGGTGTTTGGAAGGTTGGTGTGAAGATTCAAGGTGGGGCGTTCAAGAAGGATGGGTTGATCAGAAGTTTGGAGGTTGTTTTGATGGAGGAAGAAGGGAAGATTATGAGGAAGAAGGCTGAGGAATTGAGGAACATTGCGATTGAGGCTGCGGGGCAAAATGGGAAAAGTGTAAAAGAATTTCAAAAATTGGTTGAAATAATTAATCTCTTGAAATAATGCGACAGTACTGCAACGAGTTTTCCGGTGTGACTATTTCTCCGCTCCATTACAAGAGTCTTTCCGGCACTGAATAACAATTTTTTGTTTGCCCCTTTTTTTAGTAAACTGTTGTTGGTTTTTAAAATGGTTTCTGACTCCTTTTTCTTTTCCCCGGCCATATTCAAAAAGTGTGTTATAGAGAGTACTCCTCTTATCTTATTTATAAGTCACTTCTAGTATATTTCATACATATCAAAGAAAACATTAAAACTCATTAACTTTTTATTAAAATTTAATTAATTTTTAACTTTACCCATATTTAATATCCACTATACCACATAAAAATAATGTCAATACATAATAAATTATGGGTAAACTTGTACAATTATGTGAAATATTTAATGAAATGATTTATATATTGGACCAAATAAAACCTTCACTCTCTACCCTGTAAATAGAATCAGAGGAGTAATGATTTATATGGTATTAGAGTTTACTGTAGTTAAAAAGGATAATATTGGAAATCACTAGAATTTTGAAACAAATCTAGGGTGAAGGTGTAATTTTGACAATAAAATATTCTGCGAAGAGCATATGATACAACTAAATCTATAAAGGTGTAAAAATAATAATAAACTTCATAAATTGATGCAATTTCAACAATGACCTGTAATTTTTAAATGGCCTCACATTAATAAATTTTAAATATTTACTTTTTCAGAAAAAATTGTTAAATATAGAGGGAGATCTGAGGCGTCTTGATGGTCGCTGGAAGCATTATCCAAGATGTCACTTCCAGATATTCTTTCTTGCTCTTCTTCACTGCTTTGTCTCCCATTAACATTCATCTTATAATCCTAAGACATTCTACTTCCTTCCCTTTGCCCCACATCTATATCCGTCTGCTAAAAAACATGAACAACCAAATAATAATGTCAGGAAATGACTGAAAAGGGCTCAGGCAGAGAGAAAAGTGGAAGAAGAAAAAGGAAGATCTCATACCATGTGTATCACAAGAAAATGGGAGGCTAAATGATTTAGTCTTCCATAGTTGTTTTTTTGGTAATTTTTGTGCCAATTTATAAGTCACTGAAATGTTCTGGTGTTTGACATTAGCATATCGTTGAACAAGAAGGAAAAGAAATTATTCATCTTAAATAGTAGCTTCAAACACCTTATATTACGAGATCGGTTAAAGAGTAAGAGCAAGCTTCCATTATTTGTTCCTAAATCTAAGCTTGCCTCTCTTACAATTTTGTTTTATTTCCCCTTGGAATGCTTGATTTCAGGCCAATGCGAGATCGGTCCTCTGTTTTTCTGAAATTTCTTACGCTAGTCACCAACACCGCCGTGTTCATCTACTTTGTGCAATTCCCTCACAAGCACAAAAATACGCACATAAAAAAAAAGTAAATATTTAAAATTAATTAATGTGGGGTCCATATTAAAACGTTTGTACTCCTCTTGTCCTATTTATAGGGTAGAGAGAGAATGTTTTATTTGGTTCTATATATAAGTCACCTTATTAAATATTTAGTGTGAATGTACAAGTTTACCCTTCATTTATTATGTGTTGACTTTATTTTCATGTGGTATAGTGGATATTTAATATAGGTAAAGTTGTAAATTTGTTAGATTTTAGTGGAAAGTTAATGAGTTTTAAGGTTTTCCTTGGTTTGTGTGAAATATGCTGGAAGTGACTTATAAATAGGACCAGATGAGTATAAGTTAGCTTCATTGTTGAAATTTCCTTGAATTATAAAGTTGATTGGTATTTTTACACTTTTGTAGACTTAATGGTGCCAGATGCTCTTCGCTAAATATTTTATTGTTAAAATTACACATTCACACGATAAATCTATTGTTTTTAACCATTTTAATTGGTATGTAATACTCCTTCCGCTCCTATATATAAGAGCAAAAAATTTGAATTGTTTTGTCCCTTTTTATAAGAGCCTGAATAAATTTGTCAAAACATTTAATGAGTTTTTTCCCACTTTACCCATCATTATTCTCTCTATTCACATTCTCTTTCATGTTTATTTATAACGCTATTATCACATTTCTCTCTCCAATATGCTCAATTATAAAAAAAAGGCAAAATTGAGAAATTAAAATTATTTAAGATATATTTATCATTTTTATCACCTTTTTAATCTGTTTGTTTTGACTAGTTAGGCTCTTATATATAGGAACAAAGTGAGTACTTGTTACTTTGTTATATATTGGCGCCTTATATAATAAAGATGATACAGGAGTAATTCACTCAAATCAAACAATGATAGTTAAATCATTTAACATGTGTGTGTACAAATGATCAAATCGTCTTGTTTTAACCTTATTTTTCATTTATTATGACTATTATAATCCAAGGGGTAATTAATTACATGTCCCATGTAAAGGACTTAATTAAGATGAAGTCCCACGAAATCACCTAATTAATATGAGGTCCCACGAAGTTGTTATTACAGGTCAAAAAGTTGTTATCGCAAAGTCACAAGTTGTTACAGACCAAGAGTGATTTTCAGGTCACAAGTTGTTATTGCAGGCCGAAAAGTTGTTATTGCAGGCCGAAAAGTTGTTAGTAAAGGATTAATCACTAACAACTTTTTGGCCTTCAATAACAACTTTTCGGCCTACCATAACAACTTTCTGGTGGGGGCCTTAGATTAATTAGATGATTTCATGGGACCTCATCTTAATTAAATCCCTTACACGGGACCTATAATCAATTACCCCATAATCCAATTCCTCTCTTTCCCCTCGTTGGATTTTGTAACAAAGGGTAAAAGTGAAAAATAAGCGTTAATTATCCAGTCAACCTTTCACCAAATCTTCAAGCCATGGAAACCCGCCAACGCGTAAATTACCATCACGCTTCTAGATTATGTAAGTATCAAATGGAGCAATCTTAAGTAACAAGGAACGGAATCACAGAGCTCTCCAAGTGAAACGGAATCTCCATATAGAAATCCCTCGTACGCTGCACTAGGGGTGTTCAAAAATTTACCGTCCTAGCCATCCCGTCTCGATCCTACTTATTTTGGAACGGGAAATCTCGTCTCGAAAATATTCAAGACAGGACAAACTTTTGGTTGCGGGACGAGAACGGGTCGTCCCATTCCCGTCCCGTTAGTATTATATGTTTTTTTATCAAAGGATTGGAGGAGTATGATGACAACACTTATGCACATAAACTCCAACCAACATATTTACACTTCAAGTTAAACTGAGTTGGGATGAGCTATAAGCAGCGCAACTTCATTTAACACACTCATCAATATAAAAAACATGACAACCGAGAAAACTGAGAGCAAATAGTGTAACTTAATGGCTTTTGTTTAATGTTGGACAATAACATTATCATGAGCTAAATAAGAGCCATTACATCCAAATGAATTTGTTCGCATCTAAAACACACTTTCCATTATAAGATAGATACAAAGAATTGGATAAAGAATAAAAGGGGAAAATATTTATACCTCGTTCTCTTATTTACATTAAGCTCCATTGACATAGAAAAGAAAGATTTTTGTTATTATATGTTGAATTTTATTATGGTTCATTATGTTATCAAGACAAAAAAAATTATTAGAACAATGGTATTTTGTAAAAGCCCATAATCAAATTTTTGGTGCAATATTGGACTTATATTTTTTTTGTAAAAATGGAATCTTATTTTTACTTTAAAAAAAAAGACAAACGGGGAATTCCCGTCCCGTCCTGAACGAGACGGGATAACTACGAGATGGGACGGGAAAGATGTCCAGTATGCCTTTTAACGGGACAAAACGGGATGGGGTCGTCCGGTTCCCGTCCCGTCCCATGAACACCCCTACGCCGCAGCGCACAGATCAAACGAGGCAAATGTGGCCGCACTTGACCCATGGTGGAAACGAAGCAAGATGAGAGGAAGGAGGAGGAGGAGAGTAGTTTGGTCTTCTAAGACATGGAAATGGAATTGAATTGAAGGAAGGAGTGAATGGGGAAGAGGCACAACTTTTTGTAAATGGGAGTCAGAATTACTATTGGGTGATTTGCCACGTATGCTCGCCAACTCAGCTCCAAACATTTAGCCATCTATGATTAATCATAGAAGGTTACTAGCTGACTTTTTCACTTCCCACGACGACTTTATCTTTTCCCCTTCCTCCCTCTCTCACCTTTCCTTCTCTATTAAGTCATCTTCATGGGATGATTCATTACTTCTCCCTTCTTCTCGTCATCTCTCTGCAGATTCAAACTTCATCGCAGTAAAAATAAAAAAGCTCCGATCCAATATGGCTTCTTCCTCGTTCCTTACTCTCCTTCTAAAATGCATTGATTTTCTTTCATGGTATGCATCTCTTCTTGTGTGTGTGTGTGTGTCCTTTCTTTTCTTTATTTTCTACGCCTGCAAATTTTCTTCTTCTGACCAGATTTCAACAATTGAAAGTAAAAGATGAACCAACTTTCTTTTTCTCCTTATGCTTTCTATTATTGACTCACTCTTGTTCTCATTTGTAGGCCCGTGCTTGCTCTGGGTTATCCTCTGTAAGTCTCTCTCTCTGCCTTTTTTTTGTGGTGTAACTCTGAAAAGCCTTCTTGCATTTATCATAATTATATGTTATGTTTCCATTGAACTGTTATTACAGTGATAGTGATGCTGTTTTTGTTGTTTATGATTATAATTTTGGTGTTTTGTGGTCAAAGATGTGCTTCCATTTACGCAATTGAGAATGATAGCCATTCAGAAACTCGGAATCTGATCTCTTATTGGATTGTTCTCTCACTCATATACCTCTTCGAGTATGCTTTTCTCCAGCTTCTTCAATGGTAAATCACTTACTCTCTATAATTTGACACGAAAAAAAAAAAAAGAGAGAGATTAGTTTCAATTATATGGCCATTGTTAATTACTTTCCATTGAATTGATACCTCTTCAGGTAGAAATTGAACTTAAGAACTGAACAAAATTGGTTTATGTTCTGCACGAATCTTACTTTTCCATACCCTCATCTTTAACATCAGGTTTCAGTATTGGCATTACATGAAGCTAATGATTGTTGCTTTCCTCGCAATACCGGACTTTGGAGGAGCTGCTTATGTCTATAATCACCTCATTCAGTCATGCATCTACATGAATCCAAAAGAAGTCATTAGCAGATTCAGGATCTGGAAAAACATATTTGACAAGAAACAGGACTTTATAATGCAGGTTGCGAATTATGTAACACAGAATGGAACTGAAGCCTTAGAGAAACTCATTGCTAGCAAGGTACAAATCACCCTATTGACGTATTGGAGTGCAAAGGCCTAAAGTATTTTCAGTTATAACATAGGTTTTGGAGATGTTTGGTACATCAAAATAAAATACTACTTCTGGTCCTTAATATTAGAGCTACATGACAAATTTGTGTAGGTTAAGGAGTTGAGTTAATTACTTGTAATAGATGTGGATTGGTTTTCCTAAAATATGACTATGTTTGAATTCATACCCTTTAATTTATACAATCAATGTGGATACTTTGCGGGGAAATTATAAATTTGAGAGAGAAAGTGGATTGAGATATTATATTTTGAACCAGATCCAACCCCCAACTACCTCTTGGTGTATCTAGTTTTTCGGCCTCTATGCAATGCATGGGACTACATCTAACTGTTGTTTAGATTTTTTTGTGTTAGCTATAGCAATCGAAAGTGCTCATGGAAAGTAGGCATGTAGTATTCTAAAAAATATAATAAATCTAAAAATAGTGAGGTGTGAAATGGTTTTGTTCTATGCCTCGTTTTAACAGGGATGCATGCTGCTTTTAATGTATAAATAGCTTGTTTAAGTACAAAAGTACTCACTACCAATCTCATTCAAGTTGCCTATTTGTTTTGTGAATCTTGATTATTAAGGAATGAAGCCTATTATCCTTTTCTTTTATTTGTAGAACACAGAGCAAAGTCTTCTTCATGCAGAAACTAGGAAAGCAGTTCCAAGAACTATAGAGAAGAATGAGATCTTGAAGGTGGATTTTTTTAATGTCATTCTTGTCATCCATTCATTGCAATTTGAAAAACATAACATAATTGAAAGTTGAGTTTGAAGTGGTGTCTTCTTATGCCTCTTGTTATTTTGGATGACTTGGAGAATCTGATATATAAATAATAAGATACACTTGAAAATCAAGATTCTTGGGTCAAAATGGTCATATCAAACGTGTTCTCAAATCTAAGACTCTTTGGTTGAGTTTGAATTACTCACTCCCTCTTTCATTTGAGTTGCCTACATATTTTTATCTTTTTGTGAATATTGATGGCTGAAGGATTATGCCAATGAACCTTTTCTTTTATTGAAGAAATCAGCATAGAATCTTGATACAGAAACAATAAGAACATTTCCAACCATTAGGAGGAATGAAATGCAACTGATAAATTTCTTATGTGATTGTCTTTTTATTGCCAGTTTCAAACATGAAAGACACTGAAACCATTTCTGGGTTTAAGTATTTGATATATGAAGAAGCTTATCTTCCAACCTTACTTTCTTTGTACAGACAAATAAAGAAAGGCTTCTCATGGAACAAAAGGACATCAAAGATTTGGAGATGATTGAGAAAGAGGAAGTTCATGAAGGCAAGCAAGTAAGATTTCATATCGTTTTCAAATAAAAAGACAATTTTTTCCATAACGGTGATCAAACATCCGTTAAATAAGGGATGTAGGTTCCAAAAGTTGTGTCATGTGTAAATGAGTTAGGCGCAAAAATCTCCAAAAATTTTTACAATATGGTGCAATTTGGCTCCTCAACCCTTAAAAAAGTTACAAAAATCCATTTACACACAACACAAATATATGGAACTCATATCCCTTGCCTAATATATGTTGGTCCACTGTTATGAATTGGGAATTTTACACTGTTTTTGGGAGTTGATGGGCAAAAGTTGCTCCCTACTAGGTTTAGGATGCTAGCAGTGCCTTAGAAAATACTTCAGGGGTATTTTTTCAACTTAAACCCAACATAAATGTGTATAATTACTATCTTATTAGGTTGATTATTTTCACTAATCTTCAGCTCAATGCCAAGTTTCCAACATTGCAGGATAATGCAGCCTTGGATAGCCTCAAATCAAAAGAAAGCACTTCATCTTGCATGGCGAAAGCAGAAAATATGCTAGCAGACATAGTAGACGCAAAACATGGAACACATGCTAAGATTTCTGCAGCAGAGAATGCACAGAAAGAGTGGGCATGTGCCATATGCCAGTTGACAATGTGTTCTGAAGTCAAGTTATTTTGCCACTTGCAAGGAAGGAAACATAAAGCTGCTTGTGAAGCTCTGAACACGACGAAAACTAAAGCAGCACCGATGAAAAACACAGGAACCAAAGCGTCTTCTCATGTTTCTGCATCTAAAAGTGCACAAAACATGTGGACTTGTGCCATATGTCAGTTGACAAAGCTATCTATGGATAATATGAAGTCCCACCTGAGAGGGAAGAAGCATAAGGCTGCTTGTGAAGCTTTGAACGGGAAAATCCAAGGTGTTTCTGAGGAAGGCTTGCTGAAGAAGAATGATAACTCCATTGGAGAACAAGAGAAGATAATTATCAATACGACTACTTCAGATGGAGCATTAGAACAGAAGAGTATCGCAAACAATCATCATCCAAAAACGGAGCATGATAATAATACTCCCTCCATCCCAAAATATAAGTTTTTCTTTGGTGATATTGAGTGTCCCAAAATATAAGTTTCATTTTAGGTTTGTCTAAGCATTAATTGCATTTTTCCAATTTTACCCATTGTTTATCTTTTTCCCATGTATTATCTTTCATGTTTATCAAGAAGGGTATAATTGGAAAACAAATCATATTTCTAATATAATTATTGTTAAGTAGTTTTAGTAGTTTTCTTGATAAACTTAAGTTATTTATTTGAAACTTATATTTTAGGACGAAAGGAGTATTAATCAGGAGAAGAAATTAGGAAAATCAGTACTTGAAATGAGCAGTTGCAGATTCAGATGTAATATGTGTGATGTAAATTGCACTTGTGAAGGTGACTTGGCTTCTCACTTACAGGGTAAGAAGCACTTGGCTCAAATTCAATTGCCCAGTGGTTCTATCTAATATAATTCAGATGTAATATGTTTGGATTGGCTTTTTTTCAGAAGAACTTTTTCAGAAGATCTTTTTCAGAAGGTCTTTTGGAAAAAAGTTAGATTGTAAGAAGTGATTTATGTTTGGATTAGTAATGTTATAAGGACTTTTTTTCAATCTGACTTTTAAAGCATGTTTGGATGATTATTATATTGAAAAGCCAGTTTAGATGAAAAATTACCAAAAAGGACGTTATTATATAATACACATATAAAATATACATATATTGTTATAATTAAGAGAGAAAAAGGTGAAATGAAAATTATACAAAATTGAAAATATTAAATATTTAATAAATAAAAATACATATAAAATACAAATCATACATATTTAAATGTTCAATTGAATTACATATAATAATTAATTGGATCATATGTCTCGTACAATTTGGTCTCGAATTCTATTACGAAGAGAATTCATTCGAGGTGAAGATGATGTGGTGAAATTTGATGATGAAGCATCTTGAACTTGATGGCTATTATCCTCATTTATTGCTCTTCCATTTTCAGCTTGTTCAAAATGAAGGTCAGATTGAGAATTTCTCCTAATAAAGTTATGTATAGCCATTGTTGCACAAACTAACTGAACCTGTGTTTGGTACTTATATTTGCGCATTCGTTGTAAGATTTCAAACCTATTCTTCTACACTCCAAAAGTCCTTTCTATAGTGCATCTCAAACTTGAATGATAAAAATTAAAGGTCTCATTGTGATTTTCAAATCGCGGTTGACGCCTGAATTCTGGAAGGTGATAACGCTCGCTTCTGTATGGACTAAGATATCCCATAGGTGTTGGATATCCAGAGTCAACCAAATAATATTTCCCTAATAAATTGTGAAATAATTATAAAATATGAAAATGGAAATGTGAAATGAAGATAGAGAGTGATTGAAATTCAGAAAAAAGCTACATTCAGGTGGATGGGGGAAATTCATGGATGGAGTTGAGATAGCAGAATGAAACACACGAGCGTCATCTGCAGTACCTTCCCAACCCGCCAAGACAAATGTAAAGCACATATCCTAATCACATACAGCCATGACATTTTGTGTTGGATATCCCTTTCTCCCGATATATTTATCTCGAACCGAATGACTAACCACACATGGTACATGAGTTCCATCAATTGCACCTATAGCATCCTCAAAATATGGGAAATATCGTGGATCATCTTTTATTTTTGGGTGACATGAACGAAACATAGGATCAAGTGGTTTGATATTTTCCCTTGCCAAATTGAAGCATGCCTTTAGTACTTTGTGAAGATGTCTGCTAATAGTTTCTCCAGAATGTTGAAATAGTTCTTGTAATACCCTATTACAAGAACCATGTCCAACCATGTGTAAGAAAATGGTAACCATCTCTTGAACTCCGATGTTTTTAGAATCTTTCAACCCATGTTCAACCAATTTAGAGCATAATATGTGGAATATATGCTTTTCTACTCGAAACATCTCATGACACCGTTTTGAGTTGCTGTTCAAAATATATTGGACAAATTCTGCTCCTGTTTGCTCGTTAGTTCTACATGGTTCTTTACACACATAGGGCATCACATATTGACTAACCAATACAGCTATTTCTTCTGCCTCTATCATCTCATCATTCAAGAGGGACATTAACTGAGCCCCTTCATCTTCCTCCACCGTGAATTGATTATTCCAATTTGCCATTGATTAATAAAACCTGTGAGTGGTTAAATTGATGTGTGAGCAAATAACATGACAAGGCAAAATATTTAAATCACACAAGGCAAAAGAAATAAGACGGACACATAAGGCCAAAGATATTAAGAGCCATAACACATATTATACAATATTCTACATACTAAATACTACCGCAAGTTAGGCACAATAGTCACAAAAGTGTTGTTAAATACTTGCACAGTTCATCTAACATTAACTTAGGCACAATAGTCACAAAAGTGGCGTAAAATAACATTCAAGAAGGCGGGGGTTGAAGCCAAATTGGTGGGTCGATCACCATCTCTCGCACAAACTTCATATGGACTTCAGGCTTTCCCTTCATACCCATAAAAACTTCCCTAAAGTTCTTGTTTACCACAAAAACTTTCATGCATCGGAACATGAGTGCATCGTCGTTCACTATTTTGTCGAAGCGAAGCAGTTTAGCTGTAACCTCTATAATTGATACTTCATTTATTTTCTTCATTGCCGCTATTCTATCCTGAGAGGTTGTAGCTATTACACTTACTGAATCAGCTATTTTTTTTTATGCTGGAATTTTTATCTTCTTTCCCTTACCACACATTTCATTCCTCTTTTTCTTCCCATGACTTCCTGAATCACTAGGACCACTGGCTATAGTGCTTGATCCTAAGTTAACACCTGCCAAGTCATCTGTAAACCCTGCACTGCCACCACCAAAGTCATCTTCTTCACTGTCCCCTGACCCCTCCAGTAGGTCAATGTTAGGTCTGTAAACATCATCTTGATCCTCATTTTCTTGAGGGGTTGAAGATGGTGCCAACTGCTCCTGTCCGGTAGCCGACGTCCCTTTGAATATTATTTCTAACTCCTTTGCAAAAGGCAACCCAATGTACCTAAATTTTTCAACTTCCCGATTCTCCTGCAATAATTCAAACTATCAGAACTAAAAGTCTATCTAAAGTAATATTACATTTTATAACTTAAGTTTAACAATTGTGTTTACCTTTTTTTTCTTCTCCCACCACTCATCTGATGCCGTAATCGTATTTGTTGTCCGATCCCAACCTACGCCAGTCTCTTTCAAGAGTCCCTCCCATTTGTTCCAATCTTTCTTGAAACTATCGAATTTATTTCTAATATGTTTTTTGTCATATTGTTTCCTTGATTTTGCCCTAAATGCAGTTTCTAAGTTCTTCCACCCTACTTTTGTAAGTGATCCTCCTTTACGTTGTCTCAAATATACTTGCTCAAGTATTTCTTTGATAAAAAGTTCCGTGGTCGGTCGATCCCATGCTGCTTTACTTTTGTCCATTGCCTTTTGTTTATTGACAATTCTCATCAGTATAACAATAACAATCTCAAACAGTTTAGTTTGGCAGGAATTCATAGGAAATAAAACTCTTTGGTAATATAAGGTAATCCAAAAAAAAAATATATAAACCATACTTTTTAAATTTCTTTTAACCTGTTATTTGAATATTGTTAATTGAATATTAATAAAAGTAAATTAAAAAAAATTAACAATTAATATCAGGTGTGAACTGCCAAATTAAAAATAAATTGTAATTCAAAATAAACACCATAATCTTTGTCCAATTATTGGGCCAAGTCTCTCTTGGTACTAACTTTCTCACAGTATGAAATACCATTAATTTTATCCTGAGCATTCCAATTTCGACGGTCAGAACATAAAACCATATACGATTTGTCTGGGTGTGTTTGAAGGTAAGGTTCCTCTCATCCAATATGATAATAAGATCAGATTTCATCCAATCTAATCACGATTTCTCATTCAAAAATATTGCCCAACACGTTGAGGACTTTGACTGGATGAATTAATTAATCAACTAATCCCCAAACTGGAACCGTAATCTCAACTCTCACCCTCCCAAATTGCAGTTACTAATCCCCAATTTCTCATTCAGGAAAGCATAGCATCAGTTTCAGCAAATCACAATGGAAACACCAGCTAACAACACTACTATCAGAAACAGAGCAACCATGCAAGGGTCCAAAATCACAATAGAAACACCAGCTAACAGAGGAGAATAGGGAAAAGAAAGAACAAATAACAAAATCCAACCCTCTGCTCCCGTCGGCTCTTGAACAGGGGAGAAGAAAGAACAAATCCAAAAATTCCAAATTTTAGAAAATCAAACATGCAAGACTCTCTTTGAATTTATAATGACTCCTAATCATGCTTACTATAGAGTAGATCAGAGACTGGCCTTCGAACGAGCAAATCAGAGGAGAACGACCAGATCTGAGGAGTTGAACAAGAGCCTCCAAGCTTCCTTTGTGCCGCCGTGAGGAGTTGAACAAGAGCCTCCAAGCTTCCTTTGAGCCGCCGTGAAGAAGAAGGAAGGGGTGAGAGCAAGCAAGGGTCGATCTGGAGAGGAGAAGGAAGTGGCTGTTATGGTGCCGCCGCCGCCGCTGTGGAGAGGAGAAGGAAGGGTCTGCACTGCCGGGGGTGGTCTGAGCTCTTCCAGGTGAGGTCAGAAGAAAGTGGTGGCTCGGTCTTAGGGTTGATCTTCTGAAAGGGGGGTGGTTCCGCCGCCGCTGTGAGGAAAGGAAGGGTTGGTCTTCTGAGGGGGGTGGTTCCGCCGCCTCAGATGAGGAAAGGAAGGGTTGGTCTTCTGAGGGGGGGTGGTTCGGGTTGTGTTAAATGAAGGGGGTGTGTTAAATGAAGGGGGTGTGTTAAATGACGGGGGGGTGGTCAAACAAATAAATAAAAGGGAGAAGGTTAGGAGAAGTAGGTGAACAATTTAAAAACATTTATTGCGTACCGTTGCAAATGACTTCTGGCTGAAAAGATGATTCATCTGCTTTTGGCTTTTTAATGGAAAAAAGTCCTTCTGTTAAATAAGCTCTTTTTCACCTCATACGAACCCAAACAAAACTATTCCTGAAAAAATAGCTTATCCGGCCCAGAAGTCCTTTTGGGCTCAAATAAGATATCCCAAACATGCTCTAAAACGAATCATCTGCTTCAGATTTCTTCTTTTTCCCGCACATATATATAGTTGCAGATACATGGACATTTTGTTCAAATTGGAAGTAAATGTTTGTATGCGCCAAGTACATGCCATCAATAATTTGTACTTTTTGAAGGTTAAACTCATGTGTCAAAGGTTGTTTTGGGTTGAACTTGGGCAATACACTGAGATTTGTGGTACTGAGCGTGTCATTGCAAGACAGATTATGATGTCTAGCTTTAAAATTTGTGGAAAAATCATGCTTAAGGCATCTGCAGTTTTTTCTCTCCAATTTTTAATTTGTTATCTGAATGTTCCTTTCCAATTTTTAATTTAGTATCTGAGTGTCTAGCTTTAGTAGGGCGAGAAAAACGTATGTACCAAATTAAAATTTGAAGCATTTTGTATTTGTATCCAAAAAGGTTTTCCCAAAATTTATTTAGTTAGTAAACAATATTAAAATAATCCCTAATGTTTGTGAACCAATGTTGAAAATCCTCGTTAGATGTGCCTACATTTAGTGCTCAATGTGTCTTAAATAGAATTATATCAAATGGGAGAATATATATGTGTATAAAACATGAAAACATAACAATTGATATAATTTTATGGGTTAAAAAACAATTTTACCAACAGACTATTGTCCAAGTTGTAGATGGCATAATTGACAATTAAAAGGGTCGGAAATACCAATGGACATTTTAACTAGAGGCAGATTGGCCAACGCTGTTAAAAATACCAAACATCTATTACAAATTTAAGTGGGACCCATAATTTTTTGTGGGGTTAAAGAGCAATTTTACCAATAGACTATTGTCGAGATTGCAGATAGCACAACAAAAGTAACGACCGTTTGTTCAAATTAAACAGAGTTGACCAATCTGCCTCTTATTAAAGGAAAAAAAAGTTGGGAAAATTTCATTTAAGGACCACTGTAGACAATTAATGTAAAAGAAGGACCACAAAAATCTGAAATTTCACTGCAGGACCTAGGTCCTTAAATGAAAAAAAATTGTTGTGTGAAAAGACCTAAAAGCCCTTCTGAATTAATTTCACATAAGGACCTGTACAAAAAGTCTTCTGACGCTGACGCTGACACAACGTACTTCCTCGTGCATATGGCGATTTCCTTGTGCATATGGCCATTTCCTTGTGCATATGGCCATTTCCTTGTGCGTGGCCAATTAATTTCAAATAAGGACCTATGCAAAAAGTCTTCTGACGCTGACACAACGTACTTCCTCGTGTATATGGCGATTTCCTTGTGCATATGGCCATTTCCTTGTGCATATGGTCATTTCCTTGTGCGTGGCCAATTAATTACTCCTTGTGCATATAGGCATTTCCTTGTGCATATGGGCATTTCCTTGTGCGTGGCCTGGACATAACACATTATAAGGCATTTCCAGGCCACGCACAAGGAAATGGCCATATGCACAAGGAAATGCCCATATGCACAAGGAGTAATTAATTGGCCATATGCACAAGGAAATCGCCATATGCACAAGGAGCAATTAATTGGCGTTATAATGTGCTATGTCCAGACCACGCACAAGGAAATGGCCATATGTAACATCCTAAAAATTAATTGAGGATTTGTGAGGGTAAATAAAAGTTTATTAATGAGAAATGATGGATTATGAGAATATTTGAAGGATTCTGAGGTATTTTACAGGATTTTAAAAGCTTAGTTTCTTCCTTATTTGAACAATAATAATTTTGGGGGAAATTATTTTTAGGCTCAAAAGAGGTTAATATGGGAGGAAATAAATAAAGGATATTAGGGGAAAATTTTGAGAGTGAAAAGAAAATTTTTTTTTTGTTCAAAAGAAATATCTTATTTGAAAATTTTAGGGTCTAGTAGTGTAGTTTCCTCTTTCCTCCTGCTGACACACCCTCACTTCAATAATTTCGTTCTTCTTCCCCCGTAACTTTTACTTTTTACTTTTTATTATTATTTTATTATTCCTCAACCAATCACATTCAACTACTATTTATATATATTATATTATATTATTAATATAATATATTATTATTATATTATTATTATATTATATTATATTATTATTTTACTATTATATATATACACACATGTTCCTCCGTTCCTGCCTACTTCATTTTCTCTCTCTCTCTCTCTCACTCACACCTTTTTTCTCTCTCTCTTTCTCTCTCTTTTGCTCTTTCTTTCCACCACCAATATTCCTATTATTAGACTTATCAGAGCTCGTTGATATAGGAATATTAAGCTTTTTGGCCAACTAAGCACATTTTTGGATTCCCGTAAGTCTCCTCTACATTCCTATGTCATTAGTTTTTCGATTTGTTATACTTGAAAAATTAGACCTTGTCTAAATTGGTAATTTTTGGGAGTCCTAAAATTAATAAATTGAAGCTTAGGCCTCGATTATGAGTTTTTCTGAGTAGATTTTTCATTGGTGGAAGTTTTCCTAATTATTAGGAATTTTTAGATTTATGGAAGTTTTAGAAATTGGGACTTTTAAATTATTCGAGGTGCTTATGGGTAAATTGATGATTTTTAGATGTTTATTAAGGTTATATGAGGGGATTTAATTAATTGATTTGATTGGGGTTTGCACCTAAAGAATTATTAAGGGATTATGGGATATTAAGGAATTTTATAAATAGTTATTGGAAAGATTAAATAATTTTGGATATATGTATAAATGGAGTAGAGATAAATTTTAGAGATAAAAAGGGAGAATAAATGTTAAATAGAAATTTAAAATAAGTAAGAGCAAAGAAAGGGTAGTAAGTAATTTATTTTCCAACATGTGAAATTGTTGGATAAATAATTAATTTTGGGTGTATGTATGGTTGTGTAGTGCTTGAATTGCACTAAGTTAGCACGGGGGAGCTGCACTATTGTGAGATTGGTGCCAGCTATCAGGTAACTGCTTTCTGCTTGTTTATGTGTGTGTGTAGTGTTAGTAAGAAATTTGAAATATTATTATTTGAAAATTATGATGTTATATGGAGATGAGATTTTGAATCACAAATTGAGATTTGATTATCAATTGATGATTGATGAGATATGGAAATGAGATCTTGGAATATTAATATTTTTATAATAAATGTCCTGTGGAGTATTATTTTGAAATGGCATAAATTTGTGATGTGAAATATTTGAAACGGAAATATATATGTGGTTTTGGAAATTATTTAATATATGTATATTATGAAAATACTGGAAGGCCTGGTGCCTGATTGTGGTATTGCATATCTATGTGTTGTATGTGAGAAATTATTTGCGTATGTGACACCGGTGAATTGGAAATTGTGCCATCACGTGATGAGGTACCCTGTTGCGCCACAGGGACTAATTGATATATTATGAGAAATAAAGGAGAGAAAGACGAAAGAGGGGATATCGCCCCTTACGGATTCAGAAAGGACAGAGATCCTTCTAATCTGTGGTACTATTCAGGGAGGGTAGAGAGTCCCTCGTGAACTGTACCGTGGTGATTAGGGGTGGGTGGAAGGTCCCGACTGGTCCCACATGTTTTCCCAACATTTCTAGTAAGATTTGTTTGGGTTGTCTGTAATTATCCATGATATATATACTATTATTGAGGATGAATTGTGATGGGTTATTCCATAATTATAAACGATGAGAAAAGATATTTAGGATCAAGATATGCATTATATACCTGAGCATGCTGTTTGAAATAATGTATATATATATGTATTCCACTGGACACCTTGCTAGCACACACCGCACTTAGATGAGTAGTTAGTGGTTGCGTTTTGGGGCTACCCCCGTTGATCTCACTTTTGCAGGTCCTAGGAGCGAAGTAGGAGGTCAAGGGAAGGATCCGGGAACTTCTCACTGATATCGTGAGATACTCTGGACCAGAAGGACAGGAGGTATTGCCACATTTAGGATCATATTTTGTATGATGCTTCCGCTGAACTTTGTTCCTACTCTGGGGAAAAATTATTGTATAATACCTATTATGGTATGGTATTTTAAGAATGATGTGTGGAGTTTAATCATGCATAATGAAATTCTCTGTTATTGTATTGGGAAGGAAGTTATATTGTGATGACAGAGATTGGAGTTGAGGTTGAAATATATATAAATATTATGGAAAGATCTTTTTCTAACTATGTTAGTTATTTTATTAAGTTAAATCCTTTTTCTAACATAGTTAGTTACATAAACGTTTTAATGTTTAATTGTGAGTGGTTAATAGTGGAATTAGAGGGTTAATGTTACAGTTGGTATCAGTTTCATGGTATAAGACCTGGAAAGGTGTTTTGCATGTTTCTTATTGTGTCAGTCATGCATTACACTTGCATTAGTGATATTGTGGCAATACTTTTCCGATCCTTTCCATTTTTATGTTTCCTATTATATGATTGTTTTTAATAGGTGTAACTTCCATCCGTAGGTGGGTGGAAAATATGGCTCGTACTAGGAGATCAGGTGCAGGAAATAGTACAGGGAATGAAAGTGTGGTTCGTACTAAGGGATCAGGTGCAGGAAATGGTACAGGAAATGAGCAGCCTGCAAACCAAGAGTATGACAAGCTAGTAGCCAAAATAAAAGAAGACTTGAGATTTGAGATGGAGCAAAAAGTTGCAGCAATGAATAAAGAAAATGAGGAAAAGTTGGCTAAATTGAAAGCAGATTTTCAGGCTCAGACTAATAAAGGTGAGGAATCAGAAATGCAGGGGGAGTTCTCTAAAGTTAATGATAAGGAGGAAATAGTTTATCCTCGCCCGGAGGACTTGAGTACTGAAAAGGTATGGAAGAAAATTGACCGTCATCATCCCAAGCATTTTAGTGAAAGTCAGGATCCTTTCGAGGCAGAGGCTTGGATTAAAAGATTGGAGGCCATATTTGCAGCTGTAGTCTGTAACCCTTATCAGAAAGCGAGGGTTGCTATTCTCCTCTTGGAAGGAAAAGCATTGATTTGGTGGCAGAGTGTATGTGTAGATGATTCCTTGATGACCTGGGATAAGTTTAAGGACAAGTTCTTGGGATATCATTTCCCTCCTTCTCTTAGGAAGGAGAAGGAGAATGCTTTTTATTATCTCAAGCAAGGTGGGATGTCAGTGGATCAGTATATTGCTACTTTTTCAGAGTTATCTCGCTATATTTCGTTCCTGCAGCGTCAGGACAACCCTCAGTGGCGTATAGATCAGTTATTTGAGAAGGCCAGACCTGATTTGAGATTGCATGTGCATGATAAGAAATGTAAGAATGTTGAAGAAGCATGTGAGAAGCTGAGGATTGCGGATCGCATGATGAGGGAGGCAGCTGCAGTGAACGTTAAGTATACTGGAGGCCCAGGTCAGGGCCATCAGAGTTATGGTAGACCTTTTCAGCCCACCCAGAGTAGGCCTTCTCATTCCTTTGGGCCGACGGGAGGTATTAGCAAGAAATTTGGAGCGAGTGGTAGTAGCAGTTCTAATGGTTCTGGAAGGAAAAGTCACTCTGGGAACTATGGCCGTGGTCAGTCAGGTAGCTATGGTCGTGGTCAGTATGGTAGCCACAATAGAGGACAGTCTGGTGGTTTTGGACGTGGCCAGTCAGGTAGGGGTCATCAGGATTCAGCCCCTTGGAGATTTGGTTCAGAAGGTCAGTCAAGAGGAGGCAGCCAAGTGACTTATGGAGAGTCAGTTCAGTCAACTCCTAGTGTAGCTGGTCCTTGTAGCAAGTGTGGTAGGTACCATCAGGGACCCTGCTTTAGATGTTTTGGATGCGGCCGTATTGGGCATACGATTAGGTACTGCCCAGATGGGGGTCAGAATATGCAGCAGCCAGTGGCTCAGCCTAGTCGCCCTCTAGTTCAGGGTAGAGTTTATGCTACATCAGCTGAGGAGGCAGGGATGTCTCCTAATATGATTCGAGGTACGGTCTCTATTCATGGCCATAATATTGATGTGATGTTTGACTCTGGTGCGTCACATTCTTTTATCTCTTTCGATTGTACTCGGAGGCTTAGTTTTGAGTTATCTGTTATGCCATATAATATGCGTGTGTCTACCCCTGTGGGTGCTAAATTTGAGACTTCTTTAGTATGCAAAAATCTAGATTTATGGTTTGAAGGCCGTAAATCAAAAATTGATCTCGTTTGTTTGCCCTTGAGGGGAATTGATGTGATTATTGGTATGGATTGGTTAGAGGAAAATAATGTAATATTGCATTGTAAAGATAAGATTGTGTCTTATGCTGAGTCATCTAGTGCGCCGATGTTACTATCTGCGACACGTGTAGAGAGGTGTGTGAGAAAAGGCTGTGAGGCCTTTATGGTTTTCTTCTCCATTAAAGAGGAGGGCGAGATCTCTATTGATCAGGTGGATGTAGTTAGAGATTTCCCAGAGGTATTTTCCGATGATATGCGTGGACTCCCTCCCGAAAGAGAGGTAGAGTTTACCATCGAGTTAGAGCCGGGCACGGGTCCAATTTCTAAGGCTCCATATCGGATGGCTCCGTCAGAATTGGTAGAGCTTAAGAAGCAGCTTGAAGAACTTCTGGATAAAGGTTTTATCAGGCCTAGCGGATCGCCTTGGGGTTCCCCAGTCTTGTTCGTAAAGAAGAAAGATGGAAGCATGCGGCTCTGTATCGATTATCGGCAATTGAATAAAGTGACCATCAAGAATAAATATCCGTTGCCTAGGATAGATGATTTGTTGGATCAATTGGTAGGAGCTTCGGTTTTCTCCAAGATTGATCTTAGGTCTGGGTATCATCAGTTGAGAGTTAGAGCGGAGGATGTCCCTAAGACTGCATTCAGGACGAGATATGGCCATTATGAGTTTCTGGTGATGCCATTTGGGCTCACCAATGCCCCTGCTGTGTTTATGGATTATATGAATAGAATTTTTCGGCCGTATTTGGATAAGTTTGTGGTGGTGTTTATTGATGACATTTTAATATATTCTAAGAGTGAAGAAGAGCATCGGGAGCATTTGTATTCCGTCCTGCGAGTTCTGAGAGATCATAAGCTTTATGCCAAACTTTCTAAATGTGAGTTTTGGCTCAAGGAAGTAAAGTTTCTAGGGCATGTAATATCTGCTGAGGGAGTTGCGGTTGATCCAAGTAAAGTTGAAGCGGTTTTGCAATGGAAGTCTCCTAAGTCAGTGACGGAGGTTAGGAGTTTTGTTGGATTAGCAGGGTACTATCGTCGATTTATTCAAGGATTTTCGCAGATTGCGAGACCTTTGACTAATTTGACCAAGAAGGATAGGCCTTTCATCTGGACTGATCGGTGCGAGTCGGCATTTAAGGAGCTTAAGACCCGGTTGACAACTGCACCTGTGCTGACATTGCCGGATCCAAGTCAGCCATATGAGTTGTATACAGATGCATCTTTCATGGGTTTGGGCTGTGTCTTGATGCAGAATGGTAAGGTTATTGCGTATGCATCTAGGCAATTGAGACCGCATGAGGAAAATTACCCAACTCATGACCTGGAGCTTGGAGCAGTTGTTTTCGCTTTGAAGATTTGGCGACATTATTTGATGGGGGCACAATTTGAGGTGTTCAGTGATCATAAGAGTCTGAAATATCTTATGGATCAAAAGGAATTGAATAATAGGCAGCGTCGTTGGATGGAGCTAATTAAGGATTATAAGTTTGAAATTAAGTATCATCCGGGAAAGGCAAATGTGGTTGCTGATGCCCTTAGCCGGAAATCGGTACATATGTCTTCCTTAAGTGTGGGAGAGCAGTTTTCTTTTAGTGATTGTCGTGTCATTCATGTTGGGGCAGAAAGGTCAATTGCATTTTTGGGAGCAATTGTTGGCCAGTTTGGGTTCTTCGAGGATTTAAGAGTGGCTCAGGATCAGGATAGTCATCTTAAGGAGATCTGGGAAAAGCTTGATAGTGGTGTCTATCCAGATTATGATCTGGGTGATTCAGGTATTCTGAGATTTAGGAAAAGAGTATGTGTTCCGGATAATGAAGATATCAAGAAAGCTATTCTTGAGGAGGCTCATAGGAGCAGTTATGCGATGCATCCTGGCATTTCTAAGATGTATAATGATTTAAAAAGAGTTTATTGGTGGCCTAAGATGAAGTCCGATGTGACTCAATTTGTCTTAAAGTGTCTGACCTGTCAGAAGGTGAAAATCGAACATCAGCGGCCAGGTGGCCTATTACAGAGAATTGAGGTTCCTCAATGGAAGTGGGATAGTATTTCGATGGATTTTGTGGTTGGCTTGCCGTTGACTCAGTCTGGTCACGATTCGATTTGGGTTATCGTGGACCGTTTGACTAAGTCCGCTCATTTTCTTCCGATCAGGATTAATTATCCTTTGACTAGATTAGCTCAGATGTATGTGGACGAGATCGTCAGGCTTCATGGGATTCCCGAGAGTATTATTTCAGATCGAGACCCGCGATTCACCTCTGAGTTCTGGAGGTCTTTACAGATGGCTTTGGGTACGAAGCTTAAGTTCAGTACTGCGTATCATCCTCAAACCGATGGTCAAACCGAGAGGACGATTCAGACTTTGGAGGATATGCTCAGGGCGTGTGCTTTGGAGCTACCAGGCAGTTGGGATAGACATCTTCCATTGGCGGAATTTGCCTATAACAACAGTTATCATTCGAGTATTCAGATGGCGCCTTATGAGGCTTTATATGGTCGGAAGTGCCGGTCGCCAATTTGTTGGACGGAGCTTAGTGAGAGGGCTATTATTGGCCCAGATAT
Source organism: Mimosa bimucronata (assembly GCA_037074515.1). Taxonomy (NCBI): domain Eukaryota; kingdom Viridiplantae; phylum Streptophyta; class Magnoliopsida; order Fabales; family Fabaceae; genus Mimosa; species Mimosa bimucronata. The sequence goes on from CM073441.1 coordinate 26,589,726, forward strand.
TGTGGATCAGACGACAGAGAAGATTAAGTTGATTCGCCAGCGACTATTGACTGCCCATAGTCGGCAGAAGAGCTATGCAGATAAACGACGTAGATCGTTAGAGTTCAGTGTTGGGGATCATGTTTTTCTTCGGGTATCTCCGACAACGGGTATTGGGAGGTCCATAAGAGCTAAGAAGCTCACTCCCCGATTTATGGGTCCGTTCAATATCATTGAACGGGTCGGATCAGTGGCATATAGGGTGGCATTGCCTCCACAGTTATCGAATCTTCATGATGTTTTTCATGTTTCTCAGTTGAAGAAATATCATCCAGACCCTTCGCATGTGATTGAGCCTGATGAGGTCGAGTTGATGAAAACTTGACATATAAAGCTGAGCCGGAAAAGATTTTAGACGTTAAGGATAAGCAGTTGAGGAATAAAACGATTAGACTAGTTAAGGTGTTTTGGAGAGGTATGACTCCAGGGGATGCTACTTGGGAGACCGAGGAGCGCATGCGACGAGAGTACCCTTACCTATTCCCTGGGTAAGTTCAGTTTATTAAGTGATTTTATATGTTGTATGTGTTGTGTTTGCTTGTTTTGGGGTCATGTTAGCAGAATTTTAGGGACAAAATTCTTAAAAAGGTGGGGAGAGTTGTAACATCCTAAAAATTAATTGAGGATTTGTGAGGGTAAATAGGAGTTTATTAATGAGAAATGATGGATTATGAGAATATTTGAAGGATTCTGAGGTATTTTACAGGATTTTAAAAGCCTAGTTTCTTCCTTATTTGGACAATAATAATTTTGGGGGAAATTATTTTTAGGCTCAAAAGAGGTTAATATGGGAGGAAATAAATAAAGGATATTAGGGGAAAATTTTGAGAGTGAAAAGAAAATTTTTTTTTGTTCAAAAGAAATATCTTATTTGAAAATTTTAGGGTCTAGTAGTGTAGTTTCCTCTTTCCTCCTGCCGACACACCCTCACTTCAATAATTTCGTTCTTCTTCCCCCGTAACTTTTACTTTTTACTTTTTATTATTATTTTATTATTCCTCAACCAATCACATTCAACTACTATTTATATATATTATATTATATTATTAATATAATATATTATTATTATATTATTATTATATTATATTATTATTTTACTATTATATATATACACACATGTTCCTCCGTTCCTGCCTACTTCATTTTCTCTCTCTCTCTCTCTCACTCACACCTTTTTTCTCTCTCTCTTTCTCTCTCTTTTGCTCTTTCTTTCCACCACCAATATTCCTATTATTAGACTTATCAGAGCTCGTTGATATAGGAATATTAAGCTTTTTGGCCAACTAAGCACATTTTTGGATTCCCGTAAGTCTCCTCTACATTCCTATGTCATTAGTTTTTCGATTTGTTATACTTGAAAAATTAGACCTTGTCTAAATTGGTAATTTTTGGGAGTCCTAAAATTAATAAATTGAAGCTTAGGCCTCGATTATGAGTTTTTCTGAGTAGATTTTTCATTGGTGGAAGTTTTCCTAATTATTAGGAATTTTTAGATTTATGGAAGTTTTAGAAATTGGGACTTTTAAATTATTCGAGGTGCTTATGGGTAAATTGATGATTTTTAGATGTTTATTAAGGTTATATGAGGGGATTTAATTAATTGATTTGATTGGGGTTTGCACCTAAAGAATTATTAAGGGATTATGGGATATTAAGGAATTTTATAAATAGTTATTGGAAAGATTAAATAATTTTGGATATATGTATAAATGGAGTAGAGATAAATTTTAGAGATAAAAAGGGAGAATAAATGTTAAATAGAAATTTAAAATAAGTAAGAGCAAAGAAAGGGTAGTAAGTAATTTATTTTCCAACATGTGAAATTGTTGGATAAATAATTAATTTTGGGTGTATGTATGGTTGTGTAGTGCTTGAATTGCACTAAGTTAGCACGGGGGAGCTGCACTATTGTGAGATTGGTGCCAGCTATCAGGTAACTGCTTTCTGCTTGTTTATGTGTGTGTGTAGTGTTAGTAAGAAATTTGAAATATTATTATTTGAAAATTATGATGTTATATGGAGATGAGATTTTGAATCACAAATTGAGATTTGATTATCAATTGATGATTGATGAGATATGGAAATGAGATCTTGGAATATTAATATTTTTATAATAAATGTCCTGTGGAGTATTATTTTGAAATGGCATAAATTTGTGATGTGAAATATTTGAAACGGAAATATATATGTGGTTTTGGAAATTATTTAATATATGTATATTATGAAAATACTGGAAGGCCTGGTGCCTGATTGTGGTATTGCATATCTATGTGTTGTATGTGAGAAATTATTTGCGTATGTGACACCGGTGAATTGGAAATTGTGCCATCACGTGATGAGGTACCCTGTTGCGCCACAGGGACTAATTAATATATTATGAGAAATAAAGGAGAGAAAGACGAAAGAGGGGATATCGCCCCTTACGGATTCAGAAAGGACAGAGATCCTTCTAATCTGTGGTACTATTCAGGGAGGGTAGAGAGTCCCTCGTGAACTGTACCGTGGTGATTAGGGGTGGGTGGAAGGTCCCGACTGGTCCCACATGTTTTCCCAACATTTCTAGTAAGATTTGTTTGGGTTGTCTGTAATTATCCATGATATATATACTATTATTGAGGATGAATTGTGATGGGTTATTCCATAATTATAAACGATGAGAAAAGATATTTGGGATCAAGATATGCATTATATACCTGAGCATGCTGTTTGAAATAATGTATATATATATGTATTCCACTGGACACCTTGCTAGCACACACCGCACTATGAGTAGTTAGTGGTTGCGTTTTGGGGCTACCCCCGTTGATCTCACTTTTGCAGGTCCTAGGAGCGAAGTAGGAGGTCAAGGGAAGGATCCGGGAACTTCTCACTGATATCGTGAGATACTCTGGACCAGAAGGACAGGAGGTATTGCCACATTTAGGATCATATTTTGTATGATGCTTCCGCTGAACTTTGTTCCTACTCTGGGGAAAAATTATTGTATAATACCTATTATGGTATGGTATTTTAAGAATGATGTGTGGAGTTTAATCATGCATAATGAAATTCTCTGTTATTGTATTGGGAAGGAAGTTATATTGTGATGACAGAGATTGGAGTTGAGGTTGAAATATATATAAATATTATGGAAAGATCTTTTTCTAACTATGTTAGTTATTTTATTAAGTTAAATCCTTTTTCTAACATAGTTAGTTACATAAACGTTTTAATGTTTAATTGTGAGTGGTTAATAGTGGAATTAGAGGGTTAATGTTACACCATATGCACAAGGAAATGGCCATATGCACAAGGAGTAATTAATTGGCCATATGCACAAGGAAATGGCCATATGCACAAGGAAATCGTCATATGCACAAGAAGCAATTAATTGGCCTTATAACGTGCTATATCCAGGCCACGCACAAGGAAATGGCCATATGCACAAGGAAATGGCCATATGCACAAGGAAATCGCCATATGCACAAGGAAATGGCCATATGCACACGGAGTAATTAATTGCCTTATAATGTGCTATGTCCAGGCCACGCACAAGGAAATGCCCATATGCACAAGGAAATCGCCATATGCACAAGGAAATCGCCATATGCACAAGGAAATCGCCATATGCAAGAGGAAGTACGTTGTCAGAGTCAGTGTCAGCGTCAACGGTCAGCGTCAGATTTTTGTCAGCGTCAGCGTCAGATTTTTGTACAGGTCCCTATCTGAAATTAATTCACAAGGGCTTTAGGTCTTTTCACACAACAATTTTTTTTTTATTTAAGGACCTTGGTCCTGCAGTGAAATTTCAGATTTTTGTGGTCCTCATCTGACATTAAATTGCTACAGTGGTCCTATAATGAAATTTTCCCAAAAAAGTTCACCAAAGCATTTGACACCTCTAATAAATGAGCTTTGTTTTGTTATTTTAGGATTTCTCAATTGGAAAAAAAATTCATATCATCTTATATCTTATATATATCAATACCTACACACACACACAACAGTGCAGACCCTGCTCGTCCTCAATACCTCTGTTCTCCATCCATGGCAGCCGGCGACTCATCTCATCGTGAAAGCCACGTGGCAGTCTTCGCCTTCCCCTACGGCACACACGCCACCCCTCTTCTCAACCTCGCCGTCAAGCTCGCACGTGATGCCCCTCACGTGACCTTCTCCTTCTTCACTTCCCAACAAAGCAAGCTTTCTCTCTTATCATCTTCCCAAATCACCACCGAAATCCCTCATTACATCGACTTCTTCGATGTCTCCGACGGAATCCCCGCCGGAATTGACATCTCCGACCACCCCTTTTCACGACGGCTGGATTTCTTCCTTGAAGCTGGACCCCAGAACCTGAAACAGAGCCTGGATATGGCATTATGAGGGTTTTTGTAATTTTCCTTTTGCATTTGAAGCAGAGATACTGAACCAACGGTGTTGTTATTGATGCATGTTCATAGGTTTAATATTGCTTTTGGAGGGTGGTGTGGTGGACACATGAAGACCATGATTTTGGTAGGAATAGGCTAAAATAACTCAACTGAGGAAATGTAAAAAGGTGGTTAAAATTTGTTTAAAACAATAATTATATAAAATATGCGACTTCAATTTTTAAAACATTCTTATTCATGAAGATTGTGAGTGAGAGAGTGAGTGGAGAGAGATGGGAGAGAATAAACGAAAAGAGGCATGAGAGATACATATACTCCTTTTGGTCCTATCGGTCCTTAATTTTGTCGATGGAGCAATAATAAAAGGTAATTTGAAAACAATCCAGTTAATATTTTTTATAAAACAATATAATCATCTTCCTTTTGGTCCTATCGGTCCTCAAATTAGTTAATATTTTTTTATAAAACAATCTAATCATCTTCCTTAATTTTTCCCACTTTATTACTTGATTTTGTTTATTGAGCAACAATAAAAGGTAATTAAAAAAATTGACTCAAAATTAAAATATGTCTTCTATTTAAGACCAATTACCAATATCAACTCATCCAATAGAATCTACAATAAGGACTGTCATTAAAAAAAAAAGGATCTACAATAAGGATCGAATGGAGTAATTATTAGGGGTGAAAATAAAAATATATTTTAAATAATAAGATAAACTCACACTTCACCTTATACAAAAAATCTCGAGTCATTCACAAGTTTTTACCTTATATCTAAGTTAGACGGAGTATAATATATGCCATATCACATAAGAACAAACTCTATACACTATCCGACTATAAACGAAAGGTAAATTATATATTCACATGAAAAGAATTTAATAATTTGATGTATAAGTAATACAAAAAAATGACCTCTCTAAAAATTAATAATTTAATCATCTCTTGTTTGTTAGAGTAAGTTAGAAATGTCTTATAATTATAAATTTAACAGCTGGTCTCTAATATAAGATTTAATTTTCCATACAAATCCCACTACAAATAAGATATTAAAGACTTGGTAGTAATAATGTTAAAAAATTGTGAAGATGTTTGACTTAAAAGTTTCTCAAGAAAAAAAAAGTTGGGAAGATTGAAAAAAATCAATTTAAAATTTAATTGACTAGAACAATCTTACAAATTTTTGTATAAAAAGTACTGTTATTTTGGAAAAAAGTTTACATATAGGAGTGGTGCTAAAATTTGAGTAATTTTTACTATTAAAAATAGGTAAATTTAATTACAGGTCATATGGAAGGAACTTAATTAAGTTGATGTCCTTAAATAAAGGTAAAGTTGGAAATTTTTTTTAAAGTAGTACATATTTAATGCTATGACTTCCACTCCTTGACATGTGAAAAATAATTAGGATAAACTTATAATAAGGAACAGAGTGGTATAACAAAATGATAGTAGGTTACTAAGAGCAACTCTCTGGAATTTATTATTTTTCAGGCAGTTTATCTATCTCTTTACCTATAACTTATAACTCATGGAAAAGGAGTGAGATGGTGGCAAAATAAAAAATGAACTAAAGAGGGGTGAGAGGGAGATTAAAGGTAATTTTCTCTTCGTTCATAATATAAATTAATTCTGGCAACAATAATATAAATTAATTATTTTTTAAAATACTAATAAATATTAATAAACTATTTATAAACTGATTTGTCTAAATTTTTTTAAATTAATTTATTTAACTTATAACTAATAATACATAAAATATGTGATGATTTGATGGCTCATTTATCCTCCTTAATTTCATTAAAAAAAAAAACAATAATTATTGAGTTCGTACCAATGACGATTAATCATAGAAGGTTACTAGCTGACTTTTTACGACGACTTTATCTTTCCCATTTCCTCCCTCTCTGACCTTTCCTTCTCTGTTAAGTCATGTTCATGGGATGATTCATTACTTCTCCCTTCTTCTCTTCATCTCTCTGCAGATTCAACCTCGTCGCAGTAAAAATAAAAAAGCTCCGATCCAATATGGCTTCTTCTTTGTTCCTTATTGTCCTTCTAAAATGTATTGATTTTCTTTCATGGTATGCATCTCTTCTTGTGTGTGTGTGTGTGTGTGTGTGACCTTTCTTTTCTTTATTTTCTATGCCTGCAAATTTTCTTCTTCTGACCGGATTTCAACAATTGAAAGTAAAAGATGAACAAACCCTCTTTTTCTCCTTATGCTTTCTATTACTGACTCACTCTTGTTCTCATTTGTAGGCCCACGCTTGCTCTGGGTTATCCTCTGTAACTCTCTCTCTCTCTCTCTCTCTCTCTGTGTTTTTTTTTTTTTTTTGTGTAACTCTGAAAAGCTTTCTTGCATTTATCATAATTATGTGTTATGTTTCCATTGAAATGTTATTTCAGTGATAGTGATGCTGTTTTTGTTGTTTATGATTATAATTTTGGTGTTTTCTGGTCAAAGATGTGCTTCCATTTACGCAATTGAGAATGATAGCCATTCAGAAACTCGGAATGTGATCTCTTATTGGATTCTTCTCTCACTCATATATCTCTTTGAGTATGCTTTTCTCCAGCTTCTTCAATGGTAAATCACTTTCTCTCTATAATTTGACACGAAAAAAATAGAGATTAGTTTTATTTCATACCTTTTCAGGTTAAATTGAACTTAAGAACTGAGCAAAATGGTTTATATTCTGAACGAATCTTACTTTTCCATACCCTCATCTTTAACATCAGGTTTCAGTATTGGCATTACATGAAGCTAATGATTGTTGCCTTCCTCGCAATACCGGACTTTGGAGGAGCTGTTTATGTCTATAATCACCTCATTCAGTCATGCATCTACATGAATCCAAAAGAAGTCATTAGCAGATTCAGGATCTGGAAAAACATATTTGACAAGAAACAGGACTTTATAATGCAGGTTGAGAATTATGTAACACAGAATGGAACTGAAGCCTTAGAGAAACTCATTGCTAGCAAGGTAGAAATCACCCTATTGACGTATTGGAGTGCAAAGGCCTAAAGTATTTTCAGTTATAACATAGGTTTTAGAGATGTTTGGTACATCAAAATAAAATACTACTTCTGGTCCTTCATATTAGAGCTACATGACAAATTTGTGTAGGTTAAGGAGTTGAGTTGATTACTTGTAACAGATGTGGATTGATTTTCCTAAAATATGACTATGTTTGAATTCATACCCCTTAATTTATACAATCAATGTGGATACTCTGGGGGGAAATTATAAAATTGAGAGAGAAAGTGGATTGAAATATTATATTTCGAACCAGATCCAACCCCCAACTAGCTCTTGGTGTATCTAGTTTTTCAAGCTCTATGCAATGCATGGGACTACATCTAACTGTTGTTTAGATTTTTTTGTGTTTGCTATAGCAATTGAAAGTGCTCATGGAAAGAGTAGGTATTTAGCATTTTGTAAAATATAATAAATCTAAACATGGTGAGGTGTGAAATGGTTTTGTTCTATGCCTCTTTTTAAAAGGGATGCATGCTGCTTTTAATATATAAATAGCTTGTTTAAGTTCAAAGGTACTCACCACCAATATTATTCAAGTTGCCTATTTGTTTTGTGAATCTTGACTATTAAGGAATGAAGTCTATTATCCTTTTCTTTTATTTGTAGAAAACAGAGCAAAGTCCTCTTCATGCAGAAACTAGGAAAGCAGTTCCAAGAACTACAGAGAAGAATGAGATCCTGAAGGTGGATTTTTTTTATGTTGTTCTTGTCATCCATTCATTGGCATTTTGTAAAACATAACATAACTGAAAGTTGAGTCTGAAATGGTGTCTTCTTATGCCTCTTGTTATTTTGGATGACTTGGAGAATCTCATATATAAATAATTAGATACACTCGAAAATCGGGATTCTCGGGTCAAAATGGTCATATCAAATGTGTTCTCAAATCTGAGACTCTCATGTTGAGTTTGAATTACTCACTCCCTCTTTCATTTTAGTTGCCTACATATTTTTATCTTTTTCTGAATCTTGATTGCCGAAGAATGAAGCCAATAAAAATTTTCTTTTGTTGAAGAGCTGAGCACAAAATCTTGTTACAGAATTAATAAGTACAGTTCCAACCAGCAGGAAGAATGAAAAGCAACTGATAAATTTCTTATGTGATTGTCTTTTTATAGCCAGTTTCAAACATGAAAGAAACTGAAAGCATTTCTGGGTTGAAGTATTTGATACATGAAGAAGCTTATCTTCCAACCTTTCTTTCTTTGTACAGACAAATAGAGAAAGGCTTCTCATGGAACAGAAAGACATCAAAGATTTGGAGATGATTGATAAAGAGGAAGTTTGTGAAGGCAAGCAAGTAAGATTTCATATCGTTTTCAAATAAAAGGGTACAATATTTTCCGTAACGGTGATCAAACACAGTTAAATAAGGGATGTAGGTTTCACAAGTTGTGTCACGTGTAAATGAGTTAGGGGCAAAAATCTCCAAAAGGTTTTACAATATGGTGCAATTTGCCTCCTCAACCCTTAAAAAAGTTACAAAATCCATTTACACACAACACAAATATATGGAACTCATATCCCTTGCTTAATATATGTTTGTCCACTGTTATGGATTGGGGATTTTCGCACTGTTTTTGGGAGTTGATGGGCAAAAATTGCTCCCTACTAAGTTTAGGATGCTAGCAGTGCCTTATAAATTACTTCAGGATTATTTTTGCAACTTAAACCTAATTTAAATGTGTATACTTACTATCTTATTAGGTTGATTATTTTCACTAATATTCAGCTCAATGCCAAGTTTTCAACATTGCAGGATAATGCAGCCTTGGATAGCCTCAAATCAAAAGAAAGCGCTTCATCTGCCATGGCGAAAGCAGAAAATATGCCAGCAGACACAGAACATGGAACACATGCTAAGATTTCTGCAGCAGAGAATGTACAGAAAGAGTGGACATGTGCCATATGCCAGTTGACAATGCCTTCTGAAGCCAATTTGAATTCCCACTTGCAAGGAAGGAAACATAAAGCTGCTTGTGAAGCACTGAACATAATGAAAATTAAAGCAGCACTGATGAAAAACACAGGAACCAAAGCGTCTCCTCAGGTTTCTGCATCTGCCATGGCGAAAGCAGAAAATATGCCAACAGACACAGCAGACGCAGAACATGGAACACATGCTAAGATTTCTGCAGCAGAGAATGCACAGAAAGAGTGGACATGTGCCATATGCCAGTTGACAATGCCTTCTGAAGCCAATTTGAATTCCCACCTGCAAGGAAGGAAACATAAGGCTGCTTGTGAAGAACTTAATACAACAAAAACTATAGCGGCAACGATGAAAAACACAGGAATCAGAGCATGTCCTGAGGTTTCTGCATCTAAAAATGCACAGAACATGTACACTTGTGTTGTATGTCAGTTGACTAAGCTAACTATGGATAATATTAAGACCCACCTGAATGGGAAGAAGCATAAGGCTGCTTGTGAAGCATTGTATGGGAAAAGCCAAGGTGTTTCTGAGAAAGGTTTGCTGAAGAAGAATGGTAACTCCATTGGGGAACAAGAGAAGATAATTATCAATACGACTACTTCAAATGTAACATTAGACCAGAAGAATATCACAAACAAACATCATCCAAAAATGGAGCATAACAATAATATTAATCAGCAGAAGAACCTAGGAAAACCAGTACTTGAAATGAACAGTTGCAGATTCAGATGTGATATGTGTGATGTAAATTGCACTTGGGAAGGTGACTTGGCTTCTCACTTACAGGGTAAGAAGCACTTGGCTCAAATTCAATTACTTAGTGGTTCTATCTAGTGAAACGAATCATCTGCTTCAGATTTCTTCTTTTTCGCGCACATATATATAGTTGCAGATACATGGACATTTTGTTCAAATTGGAAGCAAATGTTTGTATACGCCAAGTACATGCCATTAATAGTATGTACTTTTTGAAGGTTAAACTCATGTGCCAAAGGTTGTTTTGGGTTGAACTTGAGCATTACGCTGAGATTTGTGGTACTGAGCGTGTCATTTCAAGACAGATTATGATGTCTAGCTTTAAAATTTGTGGAAAAATCAATCTTAAGGCATCTGCAGTTTTTTCTCTCCAATTTTTAACTTGTTATCTGAATGCTTCTTTCCAATTTTTAATTTAGTTTCTGAGTGTCTAGCTTTAGTAAGGAGAGAAAAACATATGTACCAAATTAAAATTTGAAGGAATTTGTATGTGTATCCAGAATGGTTTTCCCAAAATTTATTTAGTGAGTAAACAATATTAAAAGAATCCCTAATATTTGTGAACCAATGTTCAAAATCCTCGTTAGATGTGCCTAAATATTGTGCTCAATGGTGTCTTAAATAGAATTATATCCAATAAGAGAATTTATGTGCCTATAAAACATTGTCCAATGAAAACACAACAATTGGGTTGAAATGATCAGATCAAGGGTCTGTTTGGATTAGCTTTTGAGAATAGCTTTTAAGAAAAAAAACTGAAAAATAGCTTTTTGAAAATATCTTTTGTGCAGAATAGCTTTTTTGAGAAAAAATGGTTTTTGATAAAATGAGAGTGTTTAAAATTATTACTAGAATAGCTTTTATTGTGTAAAATATCAAAAAGGACCTTAGCTAATGTGGTATTTAGATTTAAGGGAAAAATTTTATTTCAAAAATTCAAAACGTCAAATTATATAATTTATAATAAAATTTAAAAAAATTACTGCAAAAAATTAAAATTATAGCATCAATTATTTTATAAGATGATCAAAAAAAATTTAGATAAAAACATATAATTTAACGAATAATTAAATATTTGACTAGTATAAAATAAAAGTGATGTTTTATTAACATAAATTAAGGAAAAATTGAGCCTCATTTCTTGTTTTTTATAATATGTAAGGGGCTGAGCCGAGGAGGGATGCATGTGCGTTTTTTTCTTAGTGCCTGTTTGGATGACTCAAAAAAAGCACTTTTAGAGCCCAAACCATGGTTTTGAAATAAGCCAGCAAAAAACGTTCAGCTTTTTCAGAATAGCTTTTAACTGTCAAAACCTAGGTTTTGATTAAGCCAGACAAACACTCACAGCTTTTCCAGAATAGCTTTTTAGTCTGCAAACCTAGGTTTGGGGCAGAAAACCTAGGTTCTGCCAGAAGCTATTTTTTTCTACAATCTCAGAAGCTATTCTACAGAATCTATTATCTAAAATGACTTTTTCAGCTTTTTTCTCAGAAGCTATTCTCTAAAAGCTAATCCAAACAGGCCCTAGAAATATTTTGGAATCAAATTTTGAATCAATTTTCGGTGGCAGTAAAAAAAACTGAATGAAGACTTTGGAAATAGTGAGGTTAAAAAGTAAACAGCTGAAAAGGATGAGGATATTTTGGGAAGAGTATTGTTGACATCCACAAAAAAATGAAAAAAGGAGCTTTTTCAAAACCATGGATTTACCATAAAAGCACTTTTCCAAAATCTCTTTGTGCTTGGCTCTCTTTTTTCAAAACCTAGGTTTTGACTCTAAAAGTGCTTTTTTAAGTGGTACCCAAACATGCTCAAATGTATTTTTAAATGTGAATTTGAATTTACTCACTCCCTCTCATTTGAGTTGCCTACATAATTTCATCTTTATGTGAATCTTGATTACTGAATAATCAAGCCAATGAACCTATCTTTAAGAATACAGCACAAAATCTTGATACAGGAACAATAAGAACACTTGCAACCAGCAGGAAGAATAAAATGCAACCAATGAGGTTCTCATGTAATTTGTCTTTTTTATAGCCACTTTCAAACACGAAAGAAATTGAGGCCTTCTTTGGGTTGAAGTATTTGATACATGGAGGATCTTATCTTCCAACCTTGTTGTCTTTGTACAGACAAATAGAGGAAGGCTTCTCATGCAACAGAAAGACATCAAAGATTTGGAGATGATTGAAAAGGAAGAAGTCCAGAAGGCAAGTAAGAAAGATTTCATATCATTTGATGTCAAGTCATGCTGGAGCTGGTTGTTTGCAATTAGCTTAGGTCTGTTAAAACTTGTAGTTTTTGGGGACTTCCCCCCTTTTCCTTATGATTGACAGAAAATAAGTTAGAAAAAAAGTGGAGGACAAAGTGATAATGATATAAACAAGCTAAGTGCTAGTTTTTCAAATATTCACAGTCAACACTTGCTAATCATGTGCTTAATACTGATTGGGACTTTTTGTGCCTCTTTTTAGGATTGATGAGATAAATTGCACCACAGTATGACATTTTATGGGTTTTTTTGCCCCTAGCTTAATTACATGTGGCACTATATATGTGGGACCCACATCCCTTATTTAGCGGGTGTTTGACCTCAGTAACGAATTGAGGATTTTTGCTTCATTTTGTAGAGTAAATGGACGAAATTGCACCTCACTAAAATATATGATGCCAACAACTCCTCAAAAATACTTTGTGGGTACTACTGCATACTTTATATCTTATTAAGTTGAATTTTTTGGCTAATCTTCACCTCAATGCCAAGTTTTCAGCTTTGCATGATAATACAGCCATGGACAGACTCAAATCAAATGAAAGCACTTCATCTGCCTTGGTGAAAACCGAAAAATGCCGCTAGTAACAGATAATGGAACATATCTTCAGATTTCTGCATCTGAGAATGTATAGAAAGAGCGGACTTGTGCCATATGCCAGTTGACAATGCTTTCTGAAGCTAATATGAATTCCCACCTTCAAGTAAGAAAGCATAAGGCTGCTCGTGAAGCACTGAACACGACGAAGATTACAGGAATATGGGTGACTGACTCGGGAAGTGAAGAGTCTCCTCATTTTCCTGCATCTAAAAATGTACAGAAAATGTGGACTTGTGGCATATGCCTGGTGAAAATACTTTCTGATGTTGATTTTACTTCCCACCTGCAAGGAATGAAGCATAAGGCTGCCTGTGAAGCCTGTGAAGCACTGAGCATGAAAAGTGAGCTTGTTGCTGTGAGAATTTTGCTGAAGAAGACTATGTCCAATGAAGAACATGATCATCCAAAAATGGAGCATAATAATAATGATATTATTAATCAGCAGAATAAAAACAAATATGTTGTTTTTGTTGATGCCAATGGAGTGGCGCAAAAATTGCAGAAGAACATAGGAACGTCAGCACTTGAAATGAACAGTTCTATTGACAGATGTGATATGTGTGATGTGAAATTCTAAATTGCACCTTTGAAGCTGACTTGTATTCTCACTTACAGGGTAAGAAACACTTGGCTCAGATTCAACTACTTTAGCGGTAGTTTCTAGTAAATGAGTCATCTGCTTCAGATTTCTTCTTTTTCCTTGCATATATAGTTGCAGATACATGACATTAAAGTTCTAATTGTACTATGTACCTTGAGTTTTTTAGGATCTAACTTGAGTATTACACTGAGACTTGTGGTAGTGGGAGTAAACAATATTTTTTAAAAAATAAACTTGCCATTTAAATGTTCAAACACCATTATCAAATTGGTCCTGGTTTGTCTTTTAAGTTTTTTTTTCCCGACTTTTTCTAGCAAACATAAGTTAGTCAAGAATTCAAGAAATAGAATCAAGCAGGAGCCCATGAAATTTTTAATGTTTTGTCTTAATGTAAGATTTTCCTCTCCCTCTCTCTTTTTTTTTTTTTTTTTGCCATACCTCAGGACACTTTTTTTAATAGGCACAAGTGTTGAAGAAAAGGAGCACAAGAAGGAGAGGATCTGCTTCTCAATAAATGTACACATATCTTCACTTGAGAATTTGAACATTTGTTTACCATATTGTAAGAGATTAGCCCTTTACTGGATCCCATATGTGCGTATGAATAGTTGATGGTTTCATCATTATCCTAAAAGAATGCTTAGTAAATTATGAAATGAGACTTTGTGATGAACAATCCAGTTAAAAATTTGGTTATTGACAAAGCACAATGAAATTGTTTAATATATTTAACCGATTCTATCCAGTGGAATAATACTTGTAGATATTAGTAGCATTATACATTTTTTTTTTTTTTGCAAGTTTGATTGGATTGGAGAGTGGAGACATTGTAAAGACAACAGGCAGATGTGAAGAGGTTGGAAATAGGGGTGGAGGGTGAAAGCTAGTCTTGCTTTCATGCTTTGTCCCTTGAAAAACCCATCATATGAGCACAAAAGTGATTTCACCATATAAACCAGTCATATTTTAATTAATATGATTATCATAATTATATCATGGGAATGTGGATTCAATTAGGCTTATAAGTTCATATTTGTTTCATATTTGGTCTCAGACTTTATATAGTTTTGAAGGTAATCGTAACAAATAAATAAATTATTAAATATTAATGGTAAAACAATATTTTTTTAAATTAAAAATTATAATAAAATTGTAATTTTTTAATTCCATAGGGAAAAATGTCAAAATCCAAGCCGCTTGTTTTTCCAATAAACAATTTAAATCTCTCCCCGTATAAAAAAAACGACCCCCATAATTAATAAACTGTTGGTGTGGGAAATGACTTAAACTCGAATTCTATATAAAACATACTTATTGAGTGTTAAGAAAACATTTTCCTCTCTAAGTCTCATAACCTTTTGGTCCAAAAGAAGAAGAAAGAAAGCCAACCCACTCATCCGTTGCACGCACCCATATTTCAGGCACTTTTTTTTTTTTTTTTTTTTACCAATACATATTTCAGCCACTTGAGGTATAAAACAAATGACATCCTTTATTAGAAAAGTGCGCGTGTCATTAAATTAGGATACTGTTGGGAGTAATAATACTATAATTGGTTAAGTCAAAACTGTCGGCAAAAAAAAAAAAAAAAAAATAGTTAAGTCAAAACAACAACAAATATCACTCTGTTGCTCGTTTACTACCACAAATTTTTTTATCACTTAATGTTATTGTGACTATTTTATAATACATAAAATAATGTGTTTAGATTAACGATTGGAAAAGTGATTTATATATAAGTCAGATTGAAAATAAGTTAGATTGTATAATGACTTTATGTTTGGATTAGCTGTGGAAAAAAATAACTTATACCACTCTATTCATTATTATAAATCCAACAACTACAAATTTTTTGTTCAATATAAGTCCAATTTGGGATTAATTAGTGCTACTTTGACTATTTTAACTCTATATTGGAAATAGGGAAGATGAGAGAAAATGTTTATAATGTATAAAATATTATTTTAACACCTATTCTTAAATAAGGGTAAAGTTAAATTTTTTTTTAAAAATATGACATATTTAATGCTATAACTTTCACTCCTTAATATATGAGAAGTAGTTAGGGTGGACTTATAATAAGGAACAGAGTGGTAAGCCAATTAAACTTTTAAAACATGTTTGGATTAACTATGAAAAAAATTACTTATAAATTAATTCAAAACAATCTTACATGTAAACCAATGAAGTAAGCACTTATTTTTTGAAAATAAGCTCTTAAATTTAGCTTCAACTTATTCCTACTTATAAGCCAAAAACTTTTATTTTTATAAGATAAACAAAACATCTCATTTTAATATTTTCCCCATTTTAAGCTCTTTTAAAACAATAACTCCATCTAAACACACTGAATAAGCAAGTAGCTGTGATGATGAAATGCTAGGCATACTCCCATTTTTATAGAAAAAAAAATAGAGAATTACAAAATTAAATTCTCCAGCTGGGCCCACAAGATGAGCCAGGTCAAGCCCCAATGGATCCTCCTTGACCTTTTTGCCCCCCAAGTGTTTCACTGTTTCCACGCGCACACTCTTCTTCTTCTCCTCCGCCGTTTCCTTCTCCGTCAAGTCTTCTTCCCAATTCTTCACTCTTCCAACTCTCTCTCTCTCTCTCTCTCCCTCCCTCTCTCTCTCTCTCTCTCTCTCTTCCACCCCTATGGGTTTTTTCTGGCTTCTCATTCTCCTCCTTAAAGGCATTGACTTTCTCTCTTGGTATGCTTATTTGCATTTTATTATATACTCTTTTATTTTTTATGTATATCCCTCATTTAATTTTTTAATTTCTAGGGATGCGAAATATCTTCTTCTGCATCACTTTTCTTAGTTTGTTCTTGCTTTATCCCTTATCTTCACATTAGCAGCTGAACGTTCTAAATGCTTTTTCTTGGTCTCCCTGATTTTGGAAAGTTAAAATGGATCTATTTTACCAGCTTTATTTCCTTTAACATTTTTTTACCACTGATTATTCTGTGTTGTTTGGTTATATAGGCCCGTTCTTGCTCTGGGCTATCCTCTGTAAGTCTCTCTCTCTCTCTCTCTCTCTCTCTCTCTCTCTCTCTCTCTAGCTTAATTGCTGTGCTCATGTGGCTGGGTGTGAATCTGTTCTGACATGATTATATGTATTTTTTCAATTTGGTTCGGTCTATCTGTTTTCTTTAAACTCAGTTTACATGAAAATCTTTTGAAGCGCTTCATGTGTTTGTTATCCACGTCCTCTCTGGTAAAAATTATTGCATATGGACATGTTTTACAATGCAGTATCGGTTATTGACTTCTGAAGATGTTAATAGCATATGCCATAATATGTTGTCAAGTTTTCCCTTCAAATCAGTAATTTTTCTGATAGTTGTGATGTTTTTGTTGTTTGGGATGGTGGTGTAACGTGGTCGAAGATGTGCTTCCGTCCAAGCAATTGAGAATGACAACAATTCAGACACTCGGAGTTTGATCTCTTATTGGATACTTCTCTCATTGATAAACCTCTTTGAGTATGCCTTTCTCAAGCTTCTACTATGGTAAATTCCCTGTTCTGTATCTTTCTCCAAAAAGAACTCAACCATAAAAAGAAGAGAACCTGGACTTGCTTGAAGGATTTTCAAATGAACAGACGCAATTGTTAATTTCAATTGAAATGAAGCTTTTTCAAGTAAATTATAATTATGATTAACGGTTAATTTTGTCCCGGGAGTTTTTTTTCTCAATATCGATTATGTCTTGAAAGTTTTTTTTTTTCAAAATTGCCCTAAAATTTCAAAATGTAACAATATCTTCCTACTTCGTTAAAAAACTCAATTTAACCGTTAAAATTTTAATGATAAAGGGCGAAATTGTTTCATTTTAATACTTCCAAGATATAGTTGGACAAAAAAATACTTACGGAGTAAAATTGGTTCTGAGCTAAATTGGCCATTAACCTTTATAATCATAATAGAGAACTCAACAGAAAGGTTGCGGCTTCTTGATCACATTATACTAGTTTTATCGCCTCATCTAAGGTTAAAATTGTGTTAACTGTGATATTAGACAATTATTGTTTATAATCTCACCTTTTTCATCCTCGTGCTCAATATCAGGTTTCAGTATTGGTATTACATGAAGCTAATGATCGTTGTTTGCCTTGTGATACCGGACTTTGGAAGAGCTTCTCATGTATACAATCAGCTTGTTCGGTCATGCATCTACATGAATCCACATGTAGTCATAAGCAAATTCAGAAGCTGGAAGAGGGTCCTTGTGAAGAAAGAAGACTTTCTAATGCTGGCTGAGAAATATATAACAGATAATGGAACCGGAGCCTTAGCGAAACTCATTGCTAGCATGGTATAAATCACCACACACACACATTAGGTGTATAGATGGATAGGAGTACAAAATCTAAGGGTATCCTCTGCTACAGCACAGGGTTAGATGTTTAGTATATTATTATCACATATTTTTTGTGCTAGATATGACAATAGAATGTTTTCTAGAAAATCATACAATTAGTATTTTATTTTACAAAAAGATAACAGCTAAAATTGGTATGATTTGAAATTGTGTCTTTCTATGCCTCTTTTTATTTAGGAAACTAGCATACTGTATTAACGTTAACATTATTGAGCCCACGCTATAGTGCTTCAGGAGAGAGCCATTTTTTTGGATATATTTATGCATGATTCTGGTTTAATCTCTAAATGTTTGTTTGAGTTAACTGCTCACCACCACGCTCACTCAATTTGCATTCTTCATTTGTAAATCTTGATTACTGAGTAATTGAGGCAATTACCCTTTCCTTCTACTGTAGAACACAAAGCAAAACCTTGATGAGGCAGTTCCAACTACAGAGCAAAATGAAATTCAGCAGGTGAGTTTTATGCGTGATTCTTGTTATGCATTTATATCTTGTAAAACATAACAAAAAGAGGTCTTTGTAAAATGCTTTCATGTTATGCCCCATACATCTTATATCACTCTCTACGCCTTTCAGTTAAATTTGCTTAATTATTTTGTTTCATCTGTATCTTGATTAACCCACTAGCCTTTTCTGATTTTGAAGAACGCAGCACAAAATCTTGACTCAGAAACAATAAAAACAGTTCCTATCATAGAGAAGAGTGAAGCACAGCAGGTGAATTTCTCATGCTATTCTTGTCGTGTTATTGCCAGAAATGAAATTTTTTTTCTTGGTCATATTTCCTCTCTTTTAGTTGACACATCAGCAACATGTACGATCACTTATAATTTTGTGAAGGAGCGTATATTCCAACCTTAATGTCCTTATGCAGACAAATAAAGTAAGGCTTCCCCTGGAACAGCAAGACATCAAAGATTTGGAGATGATTGAAAAAGAGAAAGTCCCGTATGGCAATCCAGTAAGACTTCTTATTATTGAAAAGAAATGGGGTTGTTATGGAAAGCTATACTTTTTTCAATCCAAGTCATGCTAAAGTTGGTTGTTTACAAATAGACTAGGTCTCCTGCTATTTATAGTTGATGGAAAATTTTTCCCTTCCTTTTGATTGCCAGAAAAATATTTGACATTAGTGGAAACAAAGTGATTACGACCAGCTAACAAATATTATTGGGGAAAAAAACACAAGATGTAATCAACTTATGAGAAGTGTTGAAGTAAGTTGTAAACAACTTACTAAGTTGTAACCTAGTTCCTATACTTTTACTAAGTACAACTCAGTCCATATAATTTTAACTAGACTGTAACTTAATCCGTGAACTTTGATTCACTATAGCTCGGTCCCTATAGTTTTGACCATTTTATAATTTAGTCTTTATATTTTAGAATAAAATATAAAGACTAAATTATAAAATGGTCAACTGAGTTACAGTGAGTTGAAGTTTAGGGACTGAGTTACAACTCAGTGAAAATTATAGGGACTAAGTTGCATCTAATTAAGTATAGGGATTGAGTTACAATCGAATTCAAACTGTAAGGACCAAAATATTAATTTTCCATTTAAATTCAACTCTCTCTCCTTCATAAGGAGTGTGTATAAGAGAAAGGGATTTATATAAACTCTTCTTGGTTTTACTTAATGAACCTCTCATTTATCTTGAAAATATGCAAAACTCCTTTGAAAGTGAGAGACATTTGTATAATCTATGCAAAACCCAAAACTCAGGGGCATGTGCATTTTACCTTTAGTTTTTAAGAGATGTGTGTAGAGATTTTGGAATTAGAAAAGTCGGTAATTACAACAAAACTCAAGGGAAGCTTGTGTGATTCCCTCTTATATGGTTGTATCTAACTTAAAAAGTGTACTTGGTTATGAATTCCTTCTTTATTGGACGCATGAGTAACCAACACTTAAAGAACCTCGCAAGGGAATGATTGCGATACTTAATGTGTACCAATCCATTGACAACACCAATCAAATAAAATATCAGGTATTGTAGACATTTCTTTGTGAGGTTCACTGTGTTCAACCTTGTACATAAATGTTTGATTTCCCGCACCACTATGATTACAACCCTTTCACACTTCCTTGGAAGTATACTCCCTCGCTTAAAATGTGTTTGCTTTCCATCTTATCAGTTTGATTTTTTTTCAAATCTTCACCTTCACGCCAAGTCTTCCACATTGCAGGCTAATGCAGTGTTGTGCAGCTTCAAATCAAATGTGAACACCATATCTGACATAGCAAAAAATGAAGAAATAATGGCCGCAAAATACAGAGAAGGTGGATCATCTCCTCATACTTTTAAATCTAAGAATTTTCAGAAAGAGTGGACTTGTGCCATATGCCAGGTGACAACAACTTGCGAGGCTAATTTGAATAGTCACTTGCATGGGAGGTCGCATAAGGCGGCTTGCAAAGCACTGGAAGCGAAAAACTTGTCTTTTACCGTGGAAGTATACATGAAGAAGAATGACAAGTCAGGTGGAGAATCAGAGAAGATAATGATCAGTACTTCAGATTCAATAGAACAGAAGATCACAACGTGTCATCCAAAAACGGAGCAGAAGAATGTTGGAGTTGTTAATGGGCTAAAATATTATTATAGGCCGAAGGGGACTATTGATCAGGAAAACATGAGCAAAAGTGTCGATGTCATTCCCAAGGTGCAAGAATTGCAGAAGAACTCGGGAACATCAGTACTTGAAATGAGCAGCTCCAGATTCAGATGTGATATGTGTGATGTAAATTGCAGTAGTGAAATTGTCATGACCTCTCACTTGAAGGGTAGGAGGCACTTGGTCCAAAGTCAATTGGTCCCGGTTAGAAAATGAGTAATCGGCTTCAGATTGCTGCTTTTTGTTGTATACACGGACTAATTATATGAGACACTGGGTTTGTAGAGGCATGTCCATTGACATTGTGTCAAGATTGAAAGTATGTGGTAGTTCTTATTTTAACATTGGCGGTTTAAGGAGCAAATATACCCTAAATATTTCTGTGTTTAGGAGTGATATTGCCTTGGAAGTGTTTTTAGGAGCAACGCTGCCTTGGAATTATTAAAATTGAGTAATTTTACCATTTACCAACATTAAATTAATTTATAATATGATAGGATGGTATTACTATAATTTGAAACTTTCTATGCAAATTTTAAACAATAAAAAATTTAGGGTAAAATAGCTTCTAAACAAAAATTTTCTGGATTAATTAGCACCTTAACCCATTTAACATTTATCTTTTAAAAGTTCTGTACCAGAAAATAAATATTCTAAATTTAGGGTGTTCATTGTTTAGGATGTTAGATGTATCAAGAATTACATTAGGATACCAAATGCTATTAGGAAAAAGTACTTTTGGTGATGAATTTTGAAAATTCATCCCAGACGAAAAATAAATTGAAGGATTGATCCCCAAGGGTCATTTCTCCTAGTTCCAAGTGAAGATTAATTTGACAAGGTAAGTAATCATTAATAATCTATGATAAGGTTTAAAATAATCGAGTAGTTATACTTCCTAGTTCCTATCTGTCTACTACTCCCTCCGTTCCTAATTATAAGATCACTTTGACTTTTTTGACTTTTTTTTCAGTTCAAAAATAAAGTAATTTCAGTCCCAAAAATAATTTTTTTCCTCAAAAATAATTTATTCTACTTATAAACTAACCTATAATCTAATTTCATATGACATATGATATAATTTAGTGGTCTAATTTATTTCCTTAACTTTTACAAAAAAAAAATCAAAATGATCTTATATTTAGGACCGGAGGGAGTATAAGTTATCTCATTTTTCTAAAACCTTTTTAATTGAATGCGATAAATGATCACCTAATTTTATTTACGATTTTACAAAATATTTAAATTAGAAATATGAATATGACTCATTTCTAAAAAGAAATATCTTATAAATATTTATTAAAGCACATCTAATTACTTTATCAAATTAAAGGAGGGTTTTTTAAAATCATTAATCATTAACTTGATCTTGAAAAAAAAAATTCCAAATTTATCTATATAAAATACAGTAAATCATATCCAAAAAATAAAAACAAAAAGCAATTAATGAGATTCAAAATAAAAATAATTTTAGAAATTGTATTTCCTTCGTTCCTAAATATAAAACCCAGTTGAATTTTACCGAAAAAATTAAGGAAGTTAAATGAGCTATTTAATCATAATTTTTTTTGAATAATTAGATTATATGTTAGCTTCTAAATCAGATAAACTAATTTAGAGAAAAACTTCAGATAAATCAATTTATGAATAACTTATGTAGCTTTCTTATAATTTTTTAAAAAAGTCAACTAAATCTTATTTTTAGGAAATGGGGTAATTCGTATACCATTTAGTGACATAAAATGAGACTATCTAATCATTCTAGAAAGTGTTCTATGAAAAAGATGAAAGAATTATATATTGACGAGAGGTTTAATTTAATGGGCATACAAAAATATCATGCTCATAGTAAGTTTCTCACCAGATAAGAAGAGAGTTTTAAGAATCATGAGGATTTAAAGCACACATCTATAATCTCCACACTTTAAAAGGAGAGGTGAGCAGTTACACATCATCTTACCTAACCCCCAAAACTCATCATTTCACTCTTCATTTCTTACTCTTAACTTATCCAAACTCAACACATTAATAGACAAAATAGGGTGGCTGATTATTAAAATGTAGCAAAGGAACAAAATCCTGAGTCAAGACTCTGAAAATTGGCATCATAATCTCCAACACCATCCTTGCAATTAAAGAAACCAACTATGTCCACTAGTTAAGAACTGAGACCAACCAAACTGAAACAATCCAATGTTAGAAGTATAATATCCTTGAAATGCTTTTAAGTTTTCCAATGCTAAGGTAAATCCATAATCACAGAGAAACAAGAAAAGAGACTATATATGTTCTGTTCCATTGTGTAATCAGACTTTGATGATATTATTGATTAGATTTATAAATAATTACAATTTACAATTTCGAACCATAAGCGTATTAGGGGGGAAAATATTCTGCAGAGAAAATTAGCAAACTGCAGAACTTACAGAGTCTTTCTATGAATCCATTTCAAGAGAGCTAATTAGTGAATCTGAACCATTTGGATCATCATCATCATCATCATCATCTATTTCTTCTAGTGCAGGAAGATCCAAAAGGTCCCTATTTTCATGGATCTTGTCCAATTGATCTAATTCATCTTCACTCAAAAATTGACTCAACTTCTCCCTATACAGCTTCAACCGATCTTGCAACAAATCCCTCTCAGATTCACATTTCTGAATATCCAAACGCATTGATTCAATGACATTTTGGTCATACTCTTGCATCAGCTCAACCACTCTTTGGTCATGATTAGTTTGAATCTCCACTGAACTTCTCTCAGCCTGAAGGCGAAGAATCATAGCCAATGCTTCATCTGCTGCTGAAGCTGATGCTGCTCTCTCATTTTCAAGCTCTTCAAAAGCCCTATTCGCTCTCCGCCTCTCATTCTTCACTAAATTCCTCAGAATCATTACATCAAACACCACATCTTCATAATGAACCTCTCTATCTTGATCTTCTTGAAGATTGTTTCTTTTTATCAATCGGTTTCTGGGTTTTCTTCCGAATCCAAGGACATAGCGAAACAAGCCATTAGAATGCCAATCAAGATCTAAGAATTTGAAACAGAATCCGAAAAGCAAGATCAACCCAAGAAGATTGAAAACCCAATAGTATGACCCGAGAAGTAAAAAGGAGCATCCAATATCACAGGCCTGAGTGAAGAAGGAGAAAGTGGAAGAAAAATCCATGACAAAGAAGGCGAGAAAAATGCGAAAGAACCTGTGGTACAACTCAAGAACAGAGTAAGAAACAACAAAGAGACAAAAACGACGCAGGGTCTGCATCATCTGGGGGGTGGTGAAAGAAAAGATTTTGACAGAACACCCAATCTTAGCGTAAAAGAAAGAATGTGAGTGAAAACAAGCAATTGATAACAAGTGAAAAAAACAGGTGAGGGCTTTTCTTGATGTGTGTGATGTGATTTTTGCCTAAAACCCCCAAATGTTATATAACACACCCATAAAAGAAAAGACAAAAATGAAAGATCACAGTGTAAAAGAAGGAGGAGGAGGAGGAGGAGGAGAAGAAGAGTGAAACTAACCCTGAAAATCGGAATGAAAAGCGAAGAGAGAGAAAAATAGATTAGAGGATTTGTTGTTGTTGCAGTGAAGAAAAAGGGATCTGGGAGGCAGAGAAGAAGAAGAAGAAGAAGAAGATGGAGAATATAGAAATGAAGAGGGAGGGGGTGGGTCCCACCGTTGGTTACGAGGGGTCATGTCTTGGATGAACCATTTTCATAGATTCGGTACCGTTGTGATGACCATTCACAAAATTAGTGATATTATTACTCAACATAATTAAATCACATTAAAGTATTGGAAAATAAATTTGAAATGACAAATTATCTCTTTTTTCTTAGTGAGTGCAGTATAAATATTTTATTTAGTTTCAGGTTAAAAAAAATCTTTGAACTAATTCGAATGTAATTATAAAAATAAAAATAGTTAAACAAGTAAACTTATCATGAAATCTAAGTGATTTTTAATATTAATTTTATTAACTGCAATAAATAGCTATGTTAACACCTGGTCCTTATTTCTAATAGGATTTTTTTTTGGGTCAAAAATATAAGTTTACTTATAAGATATAAATGACTTTTTAAAATTTTACCATCATTCAATTTTAGCTAGAAAGAGGGGAAGTGAAGAGAAAGAATACCTTAATTAGATTAAACTCAATTTTTTTGCTTGAAAAGACATGTGTAATGTTTAATGATTTAACTTCATTCCATAATTATATAAATCTCTACTATATCTCACCATCCTTATAAAATATAGGTATATATAAAAAAAGTTAAAACATACTTTTGGTCCATTTTGTTTGCATTAAGTTTCATTTTAATCATTTATATTTGGAAAGTACACTTTTAGTCCTTATATGTTAACACCGTTAGTTTTATTTAAAGGAAAATGCTGACTGAACAAATTTAAAAGGTGATTCTATGATTAAATGTTGATAAAATATGTTTAATTAAAATTTTTTAGTGTAATTATTCTTATTTTTCAGAAATTAATAATTTTTTATCCACATTTAATTATAAAATAACCCTTTAAATTTGATGGGTCATCGTTCTCTGTTAAATGAAATTAACGGTGTTATAAAAAATGATTAAAAGTGTACTTTCTAAATATAAATGATTAAAATAAAATTTAATGCAAACATAAAGGACTAAAAATATACTTTTAACCTATAAAAAAATCCACTACTTCTTGATCAAATAATTGCTTTCTCACTCATGAATAGTACAAGTGTGAAAAAAGAAGTCATATTATTTGTGATTTTACATGGTTAGTATTTTTGTCAACCATTATATGGTTGGGTTTTAATTGGAGGATTTATCAAGCTTCAAATTGATCCAAATCAAATTGCATATGATTTTTTTATTTGCAAAGTTTATTATCAAATATTTAATGTTGCTTTATTATCAAAACCCGAACTCAAGCTTTTTATCATGTTGGTGCAATACCTAAATAGATTGAACAAGGGCTCAATGGCAAGGTGCACATGCAATATTAGTAATAATAAATGGTTGCAATTAAAATTGTAAGGTCAAAATTTTACTTTGATATTACATTTATCCTAGTTTTATTAAGTACTACAACTAAATGCTTTTGGTCCCTTAAAATTTCTAGGAACTTAAGTGGAATTACATCGAATTGTATCAATAGTTAGCAATGTCGTTAATTGAATTAACAATAACAAATAGATCAACATGAATAGTTGTTAATAATAACTCAATTAAAAACATTAACAACTATAGATGCAATTCAATTCAATTTTATCGGAATCTTAAAAGATTTTATTCTATACAATTGAATGATTCTTCTATACAATTGAATGATTTTAAGGATATTCTTGTTATTTTTTTCTATTATTTGGGATATGTGTGTCAATCCCTTTAAAAGTTATATACACACACACGCATATGAAAGTATATATTTAAAATTAAAAGTTTTTTTATGATTTTGTATAATTAAACTTAGAATTAATACTCACTAGACATTTTTAGGTTATAAATTATTAATTAAAAACTCATTAAAATTTGATAAGAATTAGGGGAAGTGGGATGAAGCATATGTTGTATGAGAATAATCTACCGTACGTGAAGAGTCAACTAACAATAGGATCTGACATATAAAATTTATTTATTCCTTCTTAAATAACGAACCTTCAGGACCAATTCGATTCAATATTTAGTGTATATGTTATGTTTAATATCAAAAAGAGCTTATGCTTAATATTCCAAAATATTCGATGTCACAATCAATAGCGTTAATAATAAGCATTATTATAATGAATGTACTCTATCCATCAACCTGCTGTACAATAAGGATATATACTCCCATCCGCCATTGCCTTACTCTCCAGCCGTTTCATTATAATTGTCATGAAAAATTTCTTCCATATTTTATAGTAAGTATAATTTTCAAATTTAAAGAAAGTAAAAAATATTTAATGTTTTATTTTACCCTTATATATATACACACAAGAGTTGGGTTTCACAGATAACTTCAACCAAAACACGCCCTTCCATTCAAAGAATGTTTTCAAACATATTCATTTCATACCCTTTATTAATGTGGTCTTTAGAAGCCAAATATTTCATCTTTTTCTTACTCACTCATCTCTATTTGAGTTTTTATTTTGTATTTAAATATATGCCATTGCCTTATTCTAAATTTTAAGATGATTTTTGGCCAAATTTCAAAAATATTTTTTCTTTTTCATCATACCCTCGTAAGTATTTTTAATAATATATATCCTTGTTCGAGGAATCTGAAATAGTACCTTAAATGCATGTCACATACCCTTAAAAAGTTAAAATAAAAAATATAAGAATAAAATTTATAAATTTAAACATTTACGTTTAATTTAAGTGAACCAATTTCATGATGACAAAGTTAAAAGTTAAAAATAATGATGGTATGGGCAGGGTATATAACAAAATAGGACATAGAATAGAAGAGAAGGACTTAACTCAGTGCATACAAATTTGGTTGTTTGGTGAGGAAGGTACGTCCCGTTTGGCTGCAATAGAAATTACTCCCTCCGGTCCTAAATATAAGATCACTTTGACTTTTTTTGTGAAAGTTAAGGAAGTAAATTAGACCACTAGATTATATCATATGTCATATGAAATTAGATTATAGGTTAGTTTATAAGTAGAATAAATTAGCTTTGAGGAAAAAATATTATTTTTGGGACTGAAACTACTTTATTTTTGGACTGGAAAAAAAAGTCAAAAAAGTCAAAGTGGTCTTTTAATTAGGACCGGAGGGAGTATGAAAGATTTATGGGTGACGTTGACTTTTCATCAAGCCGTTTTTTTTTTGGACTGAAATGACATAACCCTTTTATTTTATTTCATTTCTGTCTGCCACATTTCATTTAAAAAGCTAAGGCTAATAGCACTTCTGGTTCTTGTAGTATGATTGCATTTTAATTTTGATCACTGTTATTTGAAATCTTGATTTTTTATTCTTTAAGATTGGTCTGTGTAAAACAATATTGATCTCTATATTTTCATAAGAAAATGAAGCTGTGGTTAACAACCTTAACTTTGCTTATGTGTCTTCAACCACGTTTACTTTGTTTATGTTGATTGCTAAGATGGAAACTAACATGATAAAAGAAATGCACTCTAGGTCATTGTATATGTTGAGCCAATGAGTTTTTGTCTTGATGTTATTTTTTGTCTCTATATTTTATATCATCAATATTGTTGATGCTAAAATTTGGGATAAAATATTTAAGAGCGAAATAGGGGATTTTATTGATAATACGGGTCATCGGCAACGGTGGATACAAAAGTTTTCGAATTAAATTGAATAAAATAAGCTGAAACAACTGTAATTTGCAGTGGAGTGAGCCAAGAGAGTGTTCTGAGTGATCAGTGTACTTCTTCAGAGCTCGTGTGTCCCTCTGGTGTTGTTCTAGCCCATAATAAGCTGCTCAGGGACCTTGGTCGCCCCCAAAAATGTCGGCGACATTTGAGGGATAGTGGACGTTGAGGGCGACAATCCAGGTTTGTTAGCAACTTCCTCTGCGTCGTCCGGGTCATGGCGTCGTGCCAAGTCAATCAGTTTTGAATTTGAATTCTGACAAGAGGCGTTCATGGACTCTGGGATGTGTACGCTAGGCCCACTTGGCTTAGTTCCCCTTATGTGGGCCTCTTGTGCAAATCAGGGCCCAACATTAAGTCCCCCACTTCACGATGCCAACGTCAGTTTACATTGGGAAGTAGCGGTTACAGTGATCCAACAGTTGAAATCGCATTTGACTGTTCGCCTGCCTCATTCCCTCCACGTTGAACGGCTGTGATTCGGCTTTGAGGGCGTGGCGTCATCCAACGGCGTCGTCAGGCTGGATTTAAATGGGAAAAGCTTAACTGCCTTTACTTTTTCCACTCCCTCTGCAAGTTTCCCCCATTTTCTTCACTGCTTCCAGCGGTTAGGGCTTCACTGTCTTCCCAGGTACATTTTGGATTTTGCTTTCAGTCATCTTTTTAGTTTTCTGTCTGTGTTATCGCTTTTCCCTGACTATTTCAAATGTCTGATTTAAGTTCAAACCCTTCTTATGTCGGGTACCCTTCTGATGAAGGGAGTTCACCCACTTCCCACGCGTCTCGTCCTCCTGATGATGAGACCATGGTGGGAGAAGAAATAACCCCCTCTGTTAGCCCCGTTTTAAAGAAAAGGGAAAAAATTGCTCCTCCGCCCAGGAGGAGGCTTTCTAGCCGCTTAATGTATCGTCGGCCTCTCTCTAAATCCTCCGCCTCTAAAGCCCTAGTTGTCGTTTCTGACGATGACGAAGGTGGCGAGGAGGCAAGATCTGTGGGCTACGGCGTAGGCCTTGAGATGGCCGTTGTCCGAATGGATGAGGCTGACATCCCCATCGAGGACTTGGGGACTCATTCCTTGACCAGAAGGTCAGGGGTTATGGGTGCAGGTCACCCTCCTTCCCTTAAACCCAAGGAAGTTGAATTACTGCCAAACCTCCATTATTTTGACCCGTCGGTCGAGTATAGGTTACCTGAAAGATCCGAACGACTTAACTCTTATTCCGACAATACCATCGCACTTAGCGTAGAAGCCTTTCGTTTTATTTCTCCCTTCCCTCTGCCAAGGGTAATTTTAGAGATATGCCATTACTATGACATGTCCCCTTCCCAGCTTATGCCTCATGTTTGGAGGTTGGCTGCCGCTGTCGGGGTGTTCAATTGTGAGTTAGATACCACTCTGGACATGTTTGACCTTTGTGAAACATATAAACTGGTGAGGAGTAGGCCTGGGTGTTACACATTCGCTCATCGCCGAACGGGTAGTACTGCTTGGTTGGCAGACAAGCTACCCAACGACCGCCAGTGGGACGTCAGGTTCATCATGGTTCCCATTGCCCGTCTGGAATATCCGGGTGTCTCCCTTCGTAGGGAGTGGCGAGAACTCAGTAAGACGTCTGTCCCTGTGTTTTTGATAATAAGTTTGTGAATGGCTGACCTTATTTCTACTTTGGTTTTTGTAGGTGAGGACGAACTTCTGGTTCCTCCAATTGTCAACCGTTCCACCCCAGAGAAGCTCAAAAAGATTTTTGATCTTCCAGACGACGCTCGTGTTTTTGCTAACGTCATGTCAAGTAAGCTTTCCTTGGGGTCTATCTTTATCGTATTCCTTTCGTCGGTCTCATGTTGAGCCTGTTTTTAGGGAAATCGGACGCAACCAGTGCCTCGAAAATGAGCGCCGACGACGTGGCAGAGGCCCTCAAACGCGTCGCCGCTAAGAAGCATTTGTCCCGGGTTGCTTTTGACGCTCAGCAGCTGGCGGTCTCTGCCCGTAACTCTCCTGGCGCTGTGAGCAGGACTCCCCAAAGTGGCCCCCCTGTCGGGGTAGCGATCAGGAGTCCGTCTGGTCCATCCATCGCCTCCAAGGGTGTCAAGAGGTCGGCATCTGGCAAGGGTAAGGGCATCGCTCTTGATGAGCCCTTGAGAAAAAAAAAAGAGTTTCTGCCGTCCGAGGGCGACCGGGTCGTGCTGTCTTTCCCCGCGGGTGCCTCAGCATCCAACTCGGAAGACTTTAAACTGGCCAACCCTGTTTTGTCGCAGCTGCCCCTGCCAATTGACAAGGCATATTTTGAATCTTTGAGACCAGACGGTGAGACAGAAAAGACTGTCCGCTACGCTTTTTTGGTAAGTCTTCTTTTGGAATTTAGCACACTTATTTTTTTTACTCGTGCATTTAACCTTATTCCGCTGATCGTCAGGTGCTGGAGTCTGTTCGACACCAAGCACTGCTGAGAAAGGTGCATAAGGATGCCCTGGACAAGGCAAAATCTGAGTTAGAGGCCTCTGAGAGGGAGAGGGACCGGATCAAAGAGGCCCTTAAGAAGAGCAATGAGGAGCGGAAGAAGCTATACCAGACCTGGCAAGCCGAGTTGAAGGGGAAGGAGAAAGAAATTGCTGCCCTTCAGGAAGAGGTGGACGCCAAAATAGGGACGATTCAGGGGCTCCAGGCCGACGTGGCTGATAAAGAAGCCAGGATTGTCGAGCTGCAGGACAAGCTTGATCTGGGCATTGCCGAGGTGCACCTGAAGTCCCGTCGTGACTTGATGAAAGAATACTTGGACGGGCAGCATGTGTTGTGGAAACCTCAGGAGATCATTGCCCAGTATGAGGAGCTGTTTGGCGAGGTTGATCCCAATGCCACCCCAATTACCGCTGTTCCTGCGACTTCGGAGGTCGATGGGCCCATGGGCGACGCAGAGGACCAGCATACAATTTCCCAGATGGTGGAAGGGGCAGTGATGCTAGCCACCCAGGATGCGGTCGGGCTGGGACAGGAACCGGAACGAGTGCAGGACCAAAGAGAGGTCCAGGGTCAGGAGCAGCCCGTCGACCTGAGTGACGACGCCCCTCAGCTCTAAGGACGTAGTTTTTAATTTCTAGCCTTGTTGTTCTGGACTCTTTTAATTTCATCAGAATGTAATTTGACGGCCATAAGGTCGACGTGCCTTATTTACAATCTTATTTCCTTTAAATGCTAATTTTATTGCACAAAGTGTGTTTGTACCTTTGCGAGTGCTGTTAGCAGCTGTTTGATTTTTCGATCGTTGTAGCCATTTGCCGTGGTAGACGTTAGCGTTGATCATTCCTGTCAATGAGTTAACATGCCGTTAAACCGAGCGTTGTTCTGGTTAAGGCACTTATATTTAAAGTATTGGTAGCGATTACCTTTTTTCGGGCTCGCTTTAGTCCCCCTCAGCGTGATAGCTTTGCAGGGGACCGCGCCAAAGCAATGTTGCCTGATCATATCTTAGGGTAGCCACGAGTCGCGTATAGAATAGGGTGTCATGTTTCATGGTTAGAGGTACCACAAGTATACGTAGGACAAGGCATATAACCTTATCAAGGGGGATGTGTGGCGTCAGTAGCCGTTTGCCACACCTAGTACAGTGCCGCTGGGGCGACTGTCCGAATATGGTATCGGGCTTGGCTCATCCCTCGCCACCCCCTTAGTTAGTATGTGTTCAAAGAAGAAAAGGTAATTGAAATTGGACTAGAGTATGTACCTTTTCAATTGGATGGCGTTCCAGCTTCTTTTGAGGGGTTTTCCATGTACGTCAACCAACTGATAGGCGCCTGGCCCTGTGATATCGGCGACTTTATATGGACCCTCGTACGTCGGGCTCAACTTACCATCCTTGCTTTCAGGGGTATTTGGGAATACCTTACGCAGCACCCAGTTCCCCACTTGGAAATGTCGCTCTTTGACCTTTTTACTCCAAAATTTGGTCGCCCTACTCTGATAGGCAGCTATCCTGATGAGGGCTTGCTCTCGTCGTTCATCAAGCAGGTCCAATTGTCGGGCTAGCTCCTGGTTGTTCGTTTCTTCCCTAGTCCACTCGTAGCGCAACGAGGGTACCCCGACTTCCACTGGGATCATAGCCTCTGAGCCGTAGACAAGTGAAAACGGGGTTTCCCCTGTCGCCGTCCTCGATGTGGTCCGGTAAGCCCATAGTACTGCGGGGAGCTCCTCTGCCCACTTGCCTTTTGCTTTATCCAGTCTCTTCTTTAAGGAGTTCACTATGGTTTTATTGCTGGACTCTGCTTGCCTATGTGATTGGGGGTTTTGAGGTGTGGAAAACTTCAAATTGATGTGCCACTGCTCACAGAACCTTCGGAACTTCCTTCCAATGAACTGCGACCCGTTGTCGCTGACAATCTCCTTAGGGAGACCGAACCTGCATATTATGTTTTTCCAGACAAAGTCTATTACCTCGGGCTCTTGCACTTGGGCAAATGCGCCTGCTTCCACCCACTTGATGAAGTAATTAGTGACGAGGAGGAGGAAGACAAGGCGTCCTGGGGCCTGAGGGAGCTTTCTGACGATGTCCATCCCCCATTTCATGAATGGCCAGGCGGGGGCGACCGCGTGCAATTGCTCCGGCGGCTGCCGGGTTGTGGAGGAAAACCTTTGGCATTTGTCGCACTTTGAGACTAAGTCGATGGTGTCCTTTTGAAGGGTAGGCCAATAGTATCCTGCCCGGTTGACCTTCCTGATTAGGTTCATGCTGCCGCAGTGGTTACCGCAGTCGCCTTCATGTACTTCCCTCAGGGCGTAGTTTGCCTCAGTCGGCCCTAGGCAGCGTAGTAGCGGACCTGCGTAGGACCTTTTATATAGGTCGTCCCCCATCAGGCAGAATCGGGCCGATCGTACGATGATTCGTCGTGCCTCATTCTTATTAGGCGGCAAGGTGCCTTCCTGCAAATATGTCATAATAGGGGATCGCCAGTCCCAGGTTAGGCAATGACTTAAGATAGTATCGTGACATACCTCGACCGTCGGGGTGGACAGGTAGTATAGAGGGATCTGTCTTGGCCCGGAGGCTTCTAGTGACGAGCCCAAGTTTGCTAGTGCGTCGGCCTGCTGATTGTCGTCTCTACCTATCTGTGTGATTTTGAAATGTTCAAACCTTCCAGACAACTCAGCCACCTTGTCGTGGTATAACTTCATCCGGTGGTCTTTGGTCTGGTAAACACCTTCCGTTTGCTTGGACACCAACTGGGAGTCGCTTCGCACGTCGATGCTCTGGACGCCCATGTCAAGGGCCAATTTCAGTCCTGCTATGAGTGCCTCGTACTCTGCCTTGTTATTGGTCGCCTTGAATCCACAGCTGATGGCTTGCTCGATTAGGTCGCCCTCGGGGGTTTGCAATCTGAGGCCGAGCCCTGTTCCTTTCGAATGGGTGGACCCGTCGATGTGCAGTATCTACATAGATGGAGGGACTTGATGATTAAAACATAAGACTTCTTTGTCAACACTTACCTGTAAGTTGGGGCTGAAGTCGGCCAGGGCCTGTGACTTGATGGCTGTTCTTGGCATATAAGTGATGTCAAATTCGCTAAGCTCCACGGCCCACTTGACTAGCCTCCCCGACAGGTCGGGCTTGTGAAGCACGTTCCTCAATGGGTAGGTAGTAACGACCGTGATCGGGTGGCATTGGAAGTAAGGCCTTAGCTTTTTCGATGCCGATACCAAGGATAGTGCGAGTTGCTCCATTGTTGAGTATCTGGTTTCTGCGTCTAACAGCGCCTTGCTCACATAGTAGACGGGGTATTGTTTCCCTTTGTCTTCTCTGACTAAAACTGCACTTACAGCGTTAGATGCAACAGCTAAGTGCAAATATAGTGTTTCACGTGGTATAGGTTTAGAGAGCAATGGTGAGCTGCTGAGATATTGCTTTAGTTGCTGCAAAGCGTGTTCTGCATGGTCGTCCCACTTGAACTCCTTGTTTTTGCGGAGAGCATCAAAAAACGGTTGGCATTTCTCTGACGATCAGGAGATGAACCTCGTCAGGGCCGCCACTCTTCCTGTCAAGCGTTGGACATCCTTTACACAGCGGAGGGACGGTATGTCGATTATCGCCTTGATTTGAGCTGGATTTGCTTCAATACCTCTACTGGAGACCAGGTAACCGAGGAACCTCCCAGATTGGACGCCAAAAGAACATTTGTCCGGATTAAGTTTCATGTTGAATTTTCTGAGCAAGTCAAACGTTTGCTGTAAATGGTCGGGGTGATCCTCCGCTTTTAGGGACTTCACCAGCATGTTATCAATGTACACTTCCATGGTCTTTCCCAAGTGTTGCGTGAACATCCGGTTCACCAGCCTATGGTACATTACACTTCCATGGTCTGTTATGAACGATGCCTTTTCCTGATCGTCGGGGTGCATCAGTATCTGGTTGTATCCGGAGAAGGCGTCCATGAAACTAAGAAGCTCATGTCCTGACGTAGCATCCACTAAGGTGTCAATATGAGGCAGGGGGAATGAGTCTTTTGGGCAAGCTTTGTTCAGGTCGATGAAGTCTATGCAAACCCTATGCTTCCCATTCTTCTTGGGTACCACGACAACGTTGGCCAGCCAGTCGGGGTACTGTACCTCTCTGACGGATCCGATATCCAGCAGCTTTTGGACATCGTCATTGATGATTTTGTTGCGCTCGAGGGCAAATTTTCGCCTCTTTTGTCTAACCGGCTTGTGGAGTGAGTCCACGTTGAGCTTGTGCATTATGATTTCAGGGCTAATCCCTGTCATATCTGCATGGGACCAAGCAAAACAGTCTAAATTGTTAGATAAAAAGGAAATCAGTCTTTCTCTGACCTTACGGTCCAGGTCCGCTCCTATAGATATCGTCCGATCCGGTTTGTCGGGGTCCAAGGCGACTCTGTCTAGATCGCTTTCCCCCTGTTCCCCCTTATCCATAGGAGACGGCACCTGTAATTGCTATGCTGATGCGTGAGGCTTGTCCTGGCCTTTCATCGTGGCTTGGTAACATTCACGCGCCACTCGCTGCTCGCCTTTGATCTCTCTCACACCCCAGGGGGTTGAGAACTTGATAGTTTGATGCAGCGTGGAGGGGACACCTCGCATTTGGTGGACCCAAGGTCTACCAAGGAGGGCGTTGAACGCCGAAGGACAGTCCATCACCTGAAATTTGAACAATTGGTTAATTCCAACTGCATATGTTAATAAAGAAATTTTGCCGACGGTCCTGTCTGGCGCTCCATTGCCGAATACCAGGACTGTTGGGGCTTTCACTATTTGAGACTCAAGTCCCATCTCTTTAATTGTCTGCATGTAGACAATGTTCACCGAGCTACCTGCATCCACTAACACACGCTTGATGTTAAAGTTACCAAGGTGGAGCGATATTACCAGGGCGTCATCGTGAGGACAGGACGTCCGTTTGATCTCAGTGTCGTCGAAGGTGATCGGTCCTTCAACTTGCTGGGTTACCTCTATCAGCGACCTGGCCGTCGGGTCATTTTTTGGAATCGATCTTGCATGTCACTTTGCTGCAGAATACGTAGATCCGCTTATATCGGATCCACCTGTGATGTTGTTGATGGTTTTGGCATTCTGAGGGGGCTGGACTGGCGCAGCTTGTCGCTGTTCACCACCTGCATTTTGGTTATTTTTACCTTTAAGGAGAGACTTCAGGTGCCCCTGCTTCAGGAGTTCTGCTACCTCTTTCCTCAGGGAAATGCATTCGGATATGAAATATCCGTGATCGCCGTGGAAATCGCACCATTTGTCGGGGTCACGCTTGTCTGCGGGCTTCTTTATCTTGGCTGGCCACTTGACGGTGTCGCCCATCCGGTGCAGAGCATTAACAAGTTCGATCGGGGTGACCGAAAAGTTATGCTCTTCCAACTTTGGAGGCGGCGGTCGCTTGGTGGTGTCTTCCTGGGAGTTCTGGCCTTTGGAGCTGTTTTGGTTACTTGTAGGATATGGCTCAGCTCGCCAACTCTTACCCTTTGGTCTCTGACTGCGCCTGTCAGTAGAGTTGTTGTCAGCCTTCTGCTGCTGTTGCTGGGTAAGGAATTGTCGCCGATAGTTGCAGTCATCTTCCTCCCAACGAATCTGGGCCCAACCTCTTGACTGAACTTCGGACAATGTCGACACCTGGTGCTTCGTCAGCTCCTTATACAAGTCGGAATCAGGTAACAAGCACCTCCTGAACGCCTGGACGGCGACGGTCGGATCACATTCTTGGATGCTTACCATCTCCTTGGTGAATCTGGTCATGATCTGCCGAGTGTTTTCGTCAGGACGTTGCAGGATTCTGTAAAGGTTGTCTGACGTCTTACGCAGATTCCTGCTACTGGCAAATTGCTGCACGAACAACTCTGTCAGATGAAAAAATG
Source organism: Mimosa bimucronata (assembly GCA_037074515.1). NCBI lineage: Eukaryota > Viridiplantae > Streptophyta > Magnoliopsida > Fabales > Fabaceae > Mimosa > Mimosa bimucronata. The sequence continues at coordinate 26,626,052 of CM073441.1, forward strand.
AATTGATACTACCTGGGGTTATGTTAGTCCACCAGGTCAGGGCTGGTCCGATCAGGCTGATCCCAAAACCACAACACATGCATGCTTCCCTTTTGTCTGAAGGGACGACTGCGACCATCATGATCTGTCGGTACTGTGCCATATGTTCGTCAGGATCGGTGGTCCCGTCATATTTAGGCAACGTCGGGTAAGCGAACCGTTCTGGCATGTTGACTTCAGCAATCGACCTGATAAATGGGGAATCAGAGAAACTGCCAAGGCGGGTAAGGACGATAGGCTGGGAGATCCTGGGGACCTGGAGCATTCCTTTTTGGAGTTCCTTCAACTCTTTGCACAATTGTGCTGTTTCAGTCAGCTCTATGCTCCGAGGGTGTTCAGCGTCCTTGTCAGAACGACGATCGCTGTTCTGCGACGGCATCGATCCAGCGACAGGCGCTCCATTGACGTCGCCATTGGTACCTGCATTACCGACAACGGTGTCAGGGCCAGTATCAGTGATTTGCTTACCTGCTTTCCTAATAGGAACCGGACTGTTAGGGTTGTAGAAAGAGGGCATGGTTGGGATGCCCGATGTCTCGACTGGTCGTGACTGGTTTGGGCGATTAACCGAGAATTCAGTAAGCTGGGATTGGAGCCCTTGGTTCTCTAGTTCCAGCCGCTTCAAGGTTGTGGCCTGGGTCTTGACGACCTCCTCTTGGCTTTTCAGCAGTTGGGACTGTTCTTCCGCAAGCTTCTCCTGGCGGGACATCCTTTCAGATTATTCGGTCAGCACTTCCAGGATCCGGGCAAGTTGCTCAGCAGGATTAGGGAGATCAGAGGAGGACGACATGACTGCCAAGAATTGTGAACTCAGTGGCTTTTAAAAGGTTGTTGCTGGAGTCCCCACGGTCGGCGCCAAAATGTTGATGCTAAAATTTGGGATAAAATATTTAAGAGCGAAATAGGCGATTTTATTGATAATACGGGTCACCGACAACGGTGGATACAAAAGTTTTCGAATTAAATTGAATACAATAAGCTGAAACAACTGGAATTTGCAGTGGAGTGAGCCAATAGAGTGTTCTGAGTGATCAGTGTACTTCTTCAGAGCTCGTGTGTCCCTCTGCTGTTGCTCTAGCCCATAATAAGCTGCTCAGGAACCTTGGTCGCCCCCAAAAATGTCGGCGACATTTGAGGGATAGTGGACGTTGAGGGCGACAATCCAGGTTTGTTAGCAACTTCCTCCGCGTCGTCCGGGTCATGGCGTCGTGCCAAGTCAATCAGTTTTGAATTTGAATTCTGACGAGCGGCGTTCATGGACTCTGGGATATGTACGCTGGGCCCACTTGGCTTAGTTCCCCTTATGTGGGCCTCTTGTGCAAATCAGGGCCCAACAAATATTGTTGGTTCTTATGGTTTCGTATAAGAATTTGAATATGACATTAATAGTAGAAAGCAAAATCAATCCATATGTCATTAAAAAATTTGCATCTTCAATATAAATACATTGATATTAGATCACTTTCTTCAAAGAGAGATCATATACCGGCAAAAAAAAGAGAGATACATAAAAAGTAAAGTTCAAAAAACCGGACCGGGCATCGAACCGGACGAGGCACTGGTTCAAGGGTCACAGGTCCAACTGGGGTCGGACCGGGTCAAACCGATTATATTAAAATAATAAAATTTTATTGATATTAACATTAATAATCACTAATATCAAAATGTAAATGTAGATAAGTATGAATGAATGATTCATCAAATATGAATATTTTAATGTTTCTATATAGGGAAAAAAAGAAAATATTAGTTGATTACAAGTGAAATTAAATATTATTCTACAATCCACAGACTAAAATAGAGCCGGGAATTCGGGCCGAGCCCGTCGAGCAGGCCCTTTTAAGGCCAAGCCCAAGGAAGGCCGGGTTTTGATTTTTAGGGCAAAAAAGGGGAACGGGCTTAAACGGGCTAGCCCGTCGGGCCGCGGGCTTTGACGGGCCGGCCCGTTTAAGCTCGTCTAAGCTTTTTTTTTCAAGTAATAAAAATTAAAAGGAAAATTGTATTATGTTATTATGTATTGGTTTATTTTGTGGTGTGTGAACTAGTTTTTTTAAATGTGTTGTGTCATGAGAACATTATGTCCGTATGAAACATTTTAATATTATATGTAGTTGTATGTGATGTATGACTTCTAATTCTATACTTGCTACTTATGGATCATATTTATGTTTTTTATTTATGCTTGGTCCATTGCTTTTTAATTGTCTAATATTTGGAGTAATGAATGATTGTTTCATGTCACATGCTCTTATTTTCCTTTTCCATTTTCTTGACTACTTTTTTCTGTTCTATTTAATCTCATTTTTTGAATTGTGATGTATCTTTGCTTTTGTTGTCTTTATCTAGTAATTAATTAATTATTTGTGTAACATTGCCAATTTGCTATTTTTAATTGGGAAACCACATAAATTTATCATGTTCTTCCCTTTTAAGTTTTACATATACTATTTTTGACAAATTATGTCACTTGACTTTGTTGCACAATTTATTTTCAATTACCCATATTTGTTTCTTTAATACTTTCGCAGTGCAATTTCATTTATTAAAAAAAGCCAAAGCCTTTCACTAAAATATATAAAAAGAAAAAAAGAAAAGTGAAAGCCCGTCGGGCCGGCTCGAGCCCGACCTCTTAAGGGCCGGGCTTCAATAAAAGGGTATATTTTTGCTCCCGGGCTTAAACGGGCTTGGCCCGTTTAAGCCCGGCCCGCCCGAATTCCTAGCTCTAGACTAAAATATAAATATTAAGAGTAACAATAATTAAATATTAAGTATATGCAAGTAAAATAGCATTTAAAGTATTATAGTTTCTTAATTTCTAAAATTGAGTGGAGTGAAAGTTAGTAATTAGGTGAATTATAATAAAATAAAATTTTTTTTTAAAAAAAAAGGGTCAACCCCGGTTCAACCCCCATGTTGGCCGGGTTGACCGGCTTTCCCGTGTCAACCCAGTTCTTGACCGGGCCACAATCCCTCCCAGTTTTAGAGGCTGGCCGGTCCGGTTTTTTGTTCATTGATAAAAAGTACTCAATTCGTACGTTATTAAAAAATTCATGTGATCACGTCACGCTCATCTATTTCATTTTGATTTACTTATTTAGGGGTGTTCATCTATCAGCCTAACCCGATGAAAAAATGCCCAGCTCTGTCAAGAAAAAGTGGCCCAAAGAAAAAATGGGCCGTCACGGGTCCATCGGCCCTACCCATAAAATATATATAATTCTATTTAAAAATTATATATATAAATAAATTATGAATGATTATATATTATTTATTTCTTGTTCTTGTAAATATATTATATTGAGATGTGTTGTTACGTTTTTGTTTATGAAATTAATGTGGAATTGTGTGTAATGTTAATTCTTATATTTATTCTTTTTAAAATATTTTAAGTTGGGAAATTATATAATCTATTTGATAATTAAAATATTATTTTTATTTGAACTTTTTTCATATATGGTACCATGTTAAGGTGTTACCAAGGAAGCCTGCCCTGCCCTGCCTGCCCCAACCCAACCCGAAATGGCAGGACTCTTCATGGGCAGGGCAGGCAGCAGGCTGCAAAATACAGCACATTCAATCTTTGGGCCGGGCATCGAGTACAACTCACCAATATGTACGTATTAATTATCTGGCTCCCTACTATGGTAGACATATTCTCCATCCTCACTAGATAACCACCATTGCCAAAACTCTCATCCTTCTACTGGGCAAAATGGTCCACAAAGCTTGAATTCTGATAAAAGTGGACCAGTTTCGTAGGAGTATGATGGAATTTCATCGATTTTGGTGGAATTAATCTGATTCCCTCAAGAATTAGATTTTGGACAAGAGAAGGGAAGAAAGGGAAGAAAAGAGCTTACCCAAGGTCAACCCATACTGCTCACGTGATTCCGCCACTCCTCGCCGTCGATCTCCGCCGAGAATGATCGAAGGAACAAAGAGAAGAGAGTGAGAGGGAGTGTCGGGCTGAGGGAGAAGCAGAGGGAAGGTGGAAATAAAGAAGGAACATGTGGTGTATTTGTATTAAAAGGTGGAAGTAATATTTTTAATGGATATTTTACCATCTTGCCATTCATTTTATAATTGAAGATCTTTTCAACTAGGAGCAGATATTGTCTTTTTCATTTCTCTTTTTCTATTTTTCCTTAAATGGTAATTTTATTTACCATTATCATTTACCAATGAACCTAAATTTGTCCCAAAATAATTTCTCTAGATATGCTTTAATTTCTAAATTTATTTTTAAGACTTTTTAAATACTAAACAATACCCCAAAGTTCTAAATATTCCCTTATTTAAATTCATCTTCTAACTATTTTTCCTCAATTAATAAAGAAAATAAGTCTTAAAAATTATTAAAAATACATCTGACCTCTTGAATTTATTTATAAGACTTTTTAATTTATAAATACCACCCCAAAATCTTAAATAAATCCTTAATATTTCTTTTTGAAAATTTGGGGTGTTACATATGATACCATGGTAAGGTGTTACCAAGGAAGCCTGCCCTGCCTGCCCCAATCCAACCCAAAATGACAGGGCTCTTCATGGGCAGGGCGGGCAGCAGGCTGCAAAATGCAGCCCATTCAATCTTTGGGCCGGGCATCCAGTAGGGCTCACCAATATGTGCATATTAATTATCTGGCTCCCTATTATGGTAGACATATTCTCCATCCTCACCAGATCACCACCATTGCCAGAACTCTCATCCTTCTACAGGGCAAAATCGTCCACAAAGCTTGAATTCTGATAGAAGTGGACCAGTTCTGTAGGAGTATGATGGAACTTGATTCCATCGATTTTGGTGGAATTAATCTGTTTCCCTCAAGAATTAGAATCACAACCAAAAGGTTTTTTTTTCTTTTTCTTTTTTACCAACTAGTTCCATTTCTACTTCCATAACACCGATCAAAATATTAGGGGTTATGGATTGTGATGCCTCGGACCAATTTGTTTGACTTGCTGACCAAATATTAGTTTGACATATGTATTGGAATTGTGATGCCACGTTCCTCTTTTTTCATTCACTTATCATCATGGATGAAATACTCCATATGATTACATTTATACTTTGCAAATTCATGGCAACAAATTCAGTGCCTTGTTCATATAATCCAAAGCTCGAGAAATTGAACTAGGTAATTCTTTTTAGGTTGAATCCTATATTAACTCTGTTCTCAAGTGTCATGCAATCCTCTTGCTAGCTGGTTTAATTTCTCTTTCACAATTTTTCATGACAAATAAATTAACTATTACATACTAGCAAGAAAATCGGATTAATTAGTAGTAGTACAACTCTATCAAAAGTTCAGTACCACTTCATACATACTGAATGATTAGAATATGAGGATAGTCTGAATAATGAAGAATAATATAATTAAATCCTAAAAAATTAACTTTATTGTTATTATTGTCAGGTTTCAAAATATTTTATTGAAACAAAAAATGAGTATTGAGGTGCAAACATAAATTCTGATAATTTTATGTATAAAAAATCTCTGTTTCAAATTAAATTACAAGAAATAATACATGAGCCGTGAATGTCTAATTTAATTTACTGAGTTTGTCATATTTAAAATATTCTAAATTACTCTTCCTGTCCCACTTATGGGAGCTAAATTAATTAGGTTGAAACTAGTTTATATCTAACTTGTAAGATGATATATAATCTCATGTTACATATGAGTATATTAGAAAGATCAGGTCACATACTCACATTTGTTATAATTAATTAATTTATGTAGATTTCTTAATCTACTAAAAATAATTATATAGCTTTTAAAAAAGTATGAGATAAGTAATATCCATAACTTATTACTATCTCCTATATATCCTTTATATAAGAATCCATATGTTTAATTTAGAAAGGTTAATGAAGCTAAATAAATTACTAAATTATATATAAATACTAATTATTTTGGATTATATACAAGTTTATGATTTAAAAATAAATAAATATAACTATTTAAATTAATTTCTTTAATTTAAAAAAAAAGTGATTTGACTCTTACATTAAGTACAGCACGAGGCGGTATTATCAGTGTGCTGATTGCAAATTGGCATATAAGTGTTGTGTATGTCACAATGATTGGAAATATTATAAACTCAAGGACCCCAAAGGAATGGAAAAACAAATTTCATTCTTTTGTCAGATAAAACAAATCCAAGTTTCATGTACATATTACAGAAAAATCAAATATTATACACTATGGGCCTGAACATTTGGCCCAAAAGGAGGCCTCAAGAGAAGAAAACATAGCTTTAAAAGAAGGAGGCAAATACACAGGAACAGGCATGGTCAACGGAATCACAGGCAAGTCAACCTCAAACTTAAGGACCTTAATCACTTCCCTCGCATTAGGCCTCATACTATATTCAGGATACGTACACCAAAGCCCAACCACCAACATTCTCTTCATCTCTTTCTCCTCATACTCCCCCATAAGGTTGGGATCACTTGCTTCCCCCACCACCCCCTTACCATACAACCCCCACACCCACTCCACCACCGATATCACCGCTGTCCCACTCTCCTTGTCCTCGACGTCCACCGCCTTCCTCCCGGTCGCCATCTCTAGCAACACAACCCCGAAGCTATATATGTCAGACTCTTTATATATCTTCCCCGTGAAGACATATTCTGGTGCTATGTATCCTCTTGTCCCCGCGAGCAGAGTTGTTCTAGAACCTTTTTCATGGGACACCAATCGGGCCAGCCCAAAATCCCCTAGCTTCACGTTGAAAATAGAGTCTAACATGACGTTGCTTGACTTTATGTCTCTATGAAGAACACATTGCGACCACTCTTCATGGAGGTATAGTAAGGCCGAAGCTAACCCTAGGGCTATATTGTACCTCGCCTGCCACGTCAGCTTGATAGGTTTTGGCTTATCGTTGCAAAGGTAAGAATCTAAACTTCCATTTGACATGTACTCGTAGACGAGAAGTAGGTCATTCTTCTTGTGGCACCACCCTAATAGTTGCACCAAGTTTCTGTGCCTTAGTTGGCTGATGACTTTTACTTCTGTAGAATATTCTTTGATTCCTTGTGCTGAGTTGCTTGATACTCTCTTGATTGCCACGTGGCAGTTTAACTCTTTCAAGTAGCCTTTGTACACTCCTCCAAATCCACCTTGTCCTAACTTTTTGGACTCCGAGAAATTGTTGGTCGCTACTTTTAAGGCATTATAGCAAAAGCTCTTAGGTCCAGTTTCTTTATTAAACTCGTCGTCCATTTTGTGAATATCATAAACTGATGATGATGAAGCTTTTCCTTTTGATGAATATTCTTTTCTTCTTTTGATTCTCCTCCATAGAAGGACACATAAGAAAGTGGAAGACAAGCCTATACCAAATCCTAGCCCCACGTATAACAGAATCTTCCTTATCTTTTTTGGTTTGGGATTGGAATCTTCTTCTTCTTCTTCATCATCATCCTCAAGGGTTGAGTTAAACGACCATGACTGAAGAATATGAACCTCAAACAAACTACCTGTGGCAGCAGAGAATCCAATAATAACCTTTTCCGGCAAGTAATCTCTCAAGTCAACCTTATAAGACAAGCCCTTTATCTCGCCGGAGTTACCGTTGCTTACGGATGTGACATAAACGGTGAGTTTTAGAGTACTAGAATCATACTTCACACTACAATTATGTATCTGCTCCTTCTTCTTGATATTAGTTGACCACGGCCTTGTTTTTAAGGACTTCATAGAATTGATGTTAATGCCAACGTGGATATTCCCATCCTCTGGGTCCCACGAGTTGTGCCACGTGTCAAACTCGACAGCGAGGAAGGGGTGTTTGGTGGAGTTGAGGGCTTGTTCTTTAATATTATCGTCGTCGATGATGCCGAGGCCGCCACCTTGTGTGATGTTGGTGAGGAGTGTGAGGTTGGGATCGGCGAGGAAGAAGGCGAGGCCGTCGGCGAAAGACGGCTGGTCGGAAAAGATGGTGAAAGTGAAGGAGGTGGAGAAGTTGGTGAGAGTTCGGGACGGTGACGTGGCATCCCATAGGCGAACTGGTCGGGGCCACGTCACACGTCCAACGCTGTTTTTGTAGATTTGGGCCCTTGAGTTGGCAGTGACTTGGATTTCAGAACGAGTGAGTTGGGCTTCTCCATCAAGATTCAACTCTCCTTCGTTGAATCCATTATTGAAGTTGAAGGAGACTGGATTTACTGGTGGAATTATAATTATTATTTGCAGTAGTAGAAAGAAGTAGAAGTAGAAGAAGAAGGATGATGATGTTGTTGGGGCATGAAGAAGGCCTATGAGATCAGAGTGAGAAGAAGCCATATGTCTTGAGTGATTACATAAGATGAGTAAGAATGAGAGAGTTTTAATCCATGGCTAATGTAATATAAAATAATCTAAAGCAATGATTTTTGGAACTTTTCTTGTGCAAGTGTTTAATTTAATTTTAAGTGGGTGACGTGTTTTAATTAAGGGTGAGGCTTGTACGAAGTCCTAGTAAATTGGTCATATTGTTGGTAGTTTCTTTTGTTTTTCATAGTTGATCCAACGAGTAGACAACGATATCGGCCAGCCGGCAGAATTGTGATTTGTGCTGAAATGTACAAAGTTCTGTAGTCAATGGTTTGACTATTTTTCCTTGGTAAGACAATGGGATGGAACAATAACAATTTTGGGCCTTTGACATGTAGCCTTTTGGGCTTTGTCACACGATACACCTCTAAGGCTATAACTATGTGCATAATGGATATTGTGCTGATAAATAGCATAGTGATTTTGATTACATATAGGGTACGGTTACAAAAGTGGCTTATTTTTAATCTGACCTTTATAAAAATAAAATTAGATAAAAGTTAGATTGTGTGATATGATTTATATTTGGATTGACTTTTGTAAAAGTGAGATTGTGTAATGTGATTTATGTTTAGATTGATCTAATTAAAAAAAATTTGAATGATTAATGAAAAAAAAACTTAGATGAAAAATTATTGAAAATGACATAGTTTCATTATACACAATCATATTATAGGTATATAATGTGATAGTTTTAAAAGAATAACTTAAATTAGAGCATTGTCTCTCTTTGTGTGTATAAATTTTCAATTAAATTTCTAATAGGACATTTTCTCCAATTTTTCTTAAAATTAACCACCTCCTATTCTAAATATAAGATCTAGTTGATAAACAATTTTAGTTGTAAATATAATACCTTTTTCATTTTATTTTTTATATTTATCATTTTTATTTAAATTAATTTATCTGACTTATAAACTGATATACATGTATATGTATATGATTTAGTGATAGAAAGGCATAATGTAATATACTATAGTGAAGTAATTTATTTAGTTTCATTAATTTCTCTAAATTACTCAAGTAGCTTTTATGTTAAAGGTTAGATTTAATATTTCTTCTCTTTCTTTCATACAGACCCTACAAATTTTTTTATCAATTGGAAAAGCCAAAAGCTATAAGCATTTCAGTTTATTGTTTAAAATAGTTATTGGACTATAAGTAATATTGTGGATAAGCCCACCCAACTGCCAAACATGACCGAAAAATTAAAAATGGTTTTAAACACTTTTGTCACCCCAATCGTGCTTTCCCCCCGCCAAAGCTATGCCAAACACACCCTAAATACTTGATCGCTTTTAAATTAACTTCTTGAGTTAGGATCTTAAATTGGATTAAACTTCTAAATTAAGCCCTTACTCTTTATACCATCATGAACGCTCTACTTTCTGCCACCTTCGTACTTTGATCTCCAGAAATACTCCACCAGTAAAAGAAATAGTTCCAAGTTCCAAGTTAGACCAATGTGGTCTTCCTGCCACCTCTCAAAAACAATATGTCACTCTTGAAATTCCTCAAACCCTCGTCAACTCCTATATTCAACAAGGATATACTCATCTTCATCTAGGTGTTGTTCGCCTAGTCCTCACTCCACATTTCAGAAAAGGCCTTTTGGAATAGAGATGGGGCGACCTTAAGTCCAAAAGGGAGAACTTTCCATTAGTATTGAACATCTGGAATGCAGAAAGCAGTTTTATACCTTTCATCTGGATGAATACCAATTTGCCAGAATCCTGCTTTGATACCTCTAACTAATTATCATGTTGCATACACAGAGTTCAAATACAACATGGGCACACATACCCGGCCTTGTTTTAGATTCTCTTTGATTAATCTGATCAAAGAAAAAACGAAAATTTACTCTCCCTAAACAATTTTGTTCTTAGCAAATTAGTTATATATGCATTGTATCAATTTAATTTTTCCTAACCACTAAGCGCTTATATAAACTGTCTATGGGTTGTTCTAACTTAATCAATGGTCCCGAGTTTGAGCCCTGTGTATGCAGTCAGATACCGGTGAATTAATAAAAAGAAATTAATTTTTCCAAACAAAAAACTCATCATCACCTAGATCGACCAAAGAATTAAGTTATTTTTAATAAATGTTAATTTAAAATTAGTTTATAAGAATATATTTTTTATAGCATCAATTCATAATCACAACTTAAGTATTATAACTTATGAGGCACACGTATAGGGAAAAAAAACATAATTAAATAAACGAATTTACCTTAATTTTGAGTTATGAAGGATTATTCATAATTATTTTTGGAGGCATATGATAATGTATGGCCGGTCAGTCGGTCACAAACAAATAAAGCTCCTTTAATATCCTACTTAAGGAAAAAAGATCTGCATTAATAAAATAGAAGTAGTATAATTAAGGGAAGCAAACCCAATGAGCTTTACAGCTTCGCACGCCAGAAGTGGTTTGATAAATAAAATAAAAAATTAAAACAATATGTTCTGTTCAAAGATCCTCGTACCATCAAAACATTAAAAAATTCTTTCCATTGATTATCATGAGCTCCACAATGATATATTCTTTGAAAACAAATTTTCGTATTTGGAAAATGTGAACCCTTACAATGTATACCTTGCATTCATAGATGCCCTTGCACCTTCCTTTCTATAATATAAGATCTAGTTGATTTTATTTTATAATTTAATGAAGTTAAATAAATTACTTAATTGTAACATAAGTTGTATATTTTTATGTTAGTTTATAAGTCAAACAATTTAATTTGGAGAAAAAATCCAGGTAATAAATCAGTTTATAAATAACTTATTGAATTTTCTTAATTTTTTAAAAAGACAATTAAATCTTATATTTTAGAGTGGATGAAGTATTTTTTTCAGCGTTAGCCATATAATATATGGACACACTGAGAAGGCTATATGATTTAAATTTGGGTTAATATAACTTTTGGTCCCTGAACTTTCACTCAATTTTGGTTTTAGTCCCTGAACTTTAAAATTTTTGGTTTTGGTCCCTGAACTTTCGATCAATTTTGGTTTTGGTCCCTAAACTTTGAAATTTTTGGTTTTGGTCCCTGAACTTTGGGTCAATTTTGGTCTTTGTCCCTGAACTTTCAGTAATTTTGGTTTTGGTCCCTCAACTTTAATTTTTTTTTTTGAAGTTTTTTTTTTAAACTGAGGGACCAAAACCAAAATTACTAAAGTTCAGGGACCAAGACCAAAATTACTGAAAGTTCAGGGACCAAGACCAAAATTGACCCAAAGTTCAGGGACCAAAACCAAAAATTTCAAAGTTCAGGGACTAAAACCAAAATTGACCGAAAGTTCAGGGACCAAAACCAATAATTTTAAAGTTCAGGGACCAAAACCAAAATTGAGTGAAAGTTCAGGGACCAAAAGTTATATTAACCCTTTAAATTTGGAATTTCCCATATATGTTGGTTGAAGACAGATAATGATGAGAGAAAAACAGAATTTTATAGACTCATTCAATCAATGTAATCCACATCTACTTTTTTATCCCTCCCTCGGTCCCTCCCACTATCTCTAACACACACATCTTTTTTATGCCTAGTTTAGACAGTAAATTATTTATTGCAAAGAATCATCTGTATATATTTATATATGGAAATGCGAATCTTTATGCAACTCGCATTCACATTGCTACACCATCAATTCTTATATTTTATAATTCATTCAAGCTTTATTTATTGTTTTTGTTTTTAAATTAAGGTACTCTGAGTATATGTGGATTACAATTTATTACAAGTAGGTCATCTGTATATTTTCTAAAATATTACCTCTCCCAGTCTCAACAACAAATTGAATGCTTGATATTAGTTTTGACTTAATGAATCGAGAAAAGTTGTTCACCTAAGAAAACAAATAAATTAATAATTTTGAAACTGAATATATATAAATATATATAATTATATAGGGCTTGAGCTATGACATGGTGAGAATTATATGGTTATTTTTTTTATAATTATTATTGTCATTTATAGTTTACTTTAACTCAATATATGTATACTGGTAAAAAAAATCAATATATATAAATATAAATATATAACTTGATCGACAACCCTTCTTATGTCGGAGGTTGTTGGATCATCAATTTAATGGCCCTAGCTAGTCAACCTATTATATTGTGTTAGAAGCACATTTTTATTTGTGTTTAATTATGGCAAAAAATGTTTTGTTAGGTGATTTATAATCACGCAAATATCAAGAGTTGGGTAATTATTAAACATATCTATATTTTCGTACTAATATAAATAAATCAAAAGAGACAAAGGCGGCAAGAATTTCTGTACTCCCTCCTATTCTAAATATATATATATATAAAAGACATATTTGGAGATGTGAGTTTGATCATAAATATAAGACATTTTCCCAAAATTTTTCATCTTTTTCTTAAAATACTTTTATTGATACTTCTTAATAATAAATAAGTAATAGAGGAAGTGTGAGAATAAAGATAGATAGTTAGGGTGTTTTAATAATATTATGTGATTTTAACTAATTTAACTAGCATCTTTAATATAATCAAATTATATAAAAATGTTTTATTTTTAGGAATAAGTATTATAAAAGGCATTGGGCTTAGACTTGGAAGATAAGTTCTGACACGAAAAAGAAGAAGAAGAAGAAGAACAATAGAGAGTAGAAAGATAAGTTATTAAATTAGGAGATGCCCTTTTACACTTCTAAGGGACATGGGTTCACTTATTCAAGGAGTTCGGATATTAAAATACACACACACACACATTATTTTTTAAGTTTATCTCAATTATGGATCTGATCGATCCCTGAAATTTAATTTTTATTATTAGTTATGTTCCTAAAATTTTGTAACTATACAGTATACACAATTGGTTTGAAGGAAAAATAACACTATATGCTAATGGTTCGTTTAGTTCACAGAAAATATTCTGACGAAATGAAAAGGAAAGGAAATGGATGGAAAGGAAAGGAAGGTCGACACGTTGGTATGCACAGGAAAGGAAATGAATGGAATGAAAAATTTTATATTTGGTTGGTTGAAAATGGGGGTAAGGAAACTCAAAATTCTATACAAATGATCATTTTGCCCTTAATGAATATTTATTAATTAAAATCACTAATATTAAATTTTAAAATATTTTAAAATTATATTATCATAAAAATTAATTAATAAATTATTTATACCAATTATAATTTTAACAAATATTAAATTTTAAATAAATAATTTTAATTTACATAAATAAATAAAAATATTCTTGCTAAATATAGCAATCACATATATTTTAACTAAAAATATATTGATATCAAATTAGTAAAAAATACTACATAATATTTAAAAATATCACTAATATACTAAAGATATTTGCAACCATATCTAACAAATTAATTAATTATTAAGTGAAATAAATAGTTAAATTAATTATAATTGTGAGAATTTTGTAGCTTCAATTAACTATGCATATCTCAAAAATTTCTTACCCATGTTCTCTTGGAGTTTCAACTGCTTCAATTTATCAAAAAATTATCTCTTGTACAAACTCTCATTATCAAATTTTTAAATACACATCTCAAGTCTCAACTACTTCTCATATTTTTTTTTTTTGCCAGTACTTCTCATATGTTTTAAATAACTACAATAAATAAATATAAATATTGAATAAAAGATGAAAAAAAAACTTATATTCACATAATATATTATAGTAATGTGTCAAATTCGAATTTGAGTTGCTCAAATTCGAGTTTAAGCAATTACATTCAAATTTAATTGCTCAAATTCGAATGTAATTGAATCAAATTCGAATTTAAGCAATTCAAAATCGAATGTACTTGCTCAAATTCGAATTTGATTGAATCAAATTTGAATTTGAGCAATTACATTTGAATTTACTTGTATAAAACTATGAAGAATCTCATTTATACTCCTTAATACCCAGATTTATGATAAAAATCACTAACTCCATTCAATCTAACAAAAGCAGCAAACTCAAATCAAATTTGAATGAAAAAGTTAGAACAAGCCCAACTCACACTGTCAATCTTACAAAGGCAATCTTTAAAAAAAACAAATAAAAAGGAATTTAATTATGTCAAAATTTCTAAAGAAATCCCAATCATAATGAGTTGCCCAGATTATAAACAGTTTTACAATCAAAATTTTCACGGATTTATAATCAAAATTTTGGGTAGCTACATAAATAAAATGAAGAAAGGAATTTATTTGAAAAACAGAAGAAAGGAAAAAAAAACTCTAGAAAGCACCATTCCAGCTCGTCTTTAAACTCCAGTTTATTATTCAAAAAAAAAGAAAGCACCGTTCCAGTTCGAATTCTACGGCACGCGAGAAGGTGAGAGAGATGTCCCTGCGTCAGAAATTTTCCCCTTCGTCTTTTTCAACATGCATAGTGAGAGAGAAAGAGAGATATAAGGATGAAGATCCAGATGCAGATGCAGATGCAAGGGATATACAGTGAGAGAGAGAGAGAGAGAGAGAAAGACAGAGATGACGATGCTGCAGGAGGAGAAGACGAGAAGGGTATAGGTGAGGGTAATGTTGTCATTTTTCTTTTCCATCGCAGGCCGGAAAATGGCTTCCCACCATTTTTGGTGAGAACCCATTTTCCAGGCTTTAAGGGAAAATGAAGGGAGACCAGAAATGGAATCATCAAAGATTTTGGCAACCAAACACATCAGTTTGATGGAATTTCAGCAATTTTCTGTTTCCACCGTCGAGATTCAGTGAAGCAAACGGGCCCTAAGGGTTAATTATGTATGATTATGGAATTTAGACATTTATTGACAAATATAAAACTTTACGGATCAAATTAATATTTGAGAACAAATTTGAGAAATCAACTTCTTTTTTTTAACAGAAAGAAATCAACTTCTTACTTTCATTTATATATGTGTGTGGGCAGTACAAAATCTTCAAAAAAAAGTTGGGGCAACAGGGGAAAGATATAATGATAGAAAAATTAAAAAATTAGGAGAGTCCGCACCTGATTAGACCCATCATTTGTTGATCATTGACAGTTGGATAGGCTCTTGTTGGTGACATTATACCCAGCTTTCTTTTCTTAATAAAAAAAAATATTTCATTCCCAATTAGAAAACGATCTTTAGTTAATTATATAGTTTATGTGCCTTTGGAATCTTTGGTTTAAGGAAACAAAATATCATTTATTGGATATACAATATCTTTATCACATGGCCTGGTGGGTCCATAGGCTTTTTGATTAATTAAGTTCCGATGGTGTCATACTCCACTTATCCATGTAAAAAAAAGTATATTATTGTTGTTATTAAAAAATGATCGATTTATTTTATATTTGATCAATGTCATTGATCTGTATGCCCTAATTAATTAACATATTGAAAAACACTTTGTTTTTCCCCATCTGACTATAATTGGCAAGTCTTTAAAAAAAAAATTATGTATAGTGTAACCTTTATTTATTTTATGATTTTCTTTAAGTGATCGAATGAATTTTTTATAATATAAAAAAGTTTAAGTAAGCTAAATCCAATAGTTCACTATAATTAGAACATATTTTTAAGTTCAAAGAACACTATATATAAGTGTTTATCAATTACCCATTAACAAAGTTCTTATGTCAACACCATAAATAACTTAAATATATGATATTACTAATAAGGGTTTGGATCAACTAGTTTTGAATTATATTGTTCAATCTTAATAAGTGATTTTGTGTTTGATTCTTAAGTATATAGTCGCGATAATTATTTAAAGATAATGAGTTTGCCATTTATAGGTATACATTCTCAAGAATCAAATTAATCGTTTGAGAGTAGTGTTGATCAAATACTAATTGATAAATTGAAAAAAAAAACCTGAAGTATGTGATATTATGAGTTACGTAATAAGGTCAAATCCTCACTGGCTGCATCAACCTTAACTGATGAATATGTGGTATTTTATGTTTTTAACAAATTAAGTAAAAGAATCTTATAATGTTGTCTGGCTGTGTGGACTTGATGACATGCATGTATCCCTGTATAATCGTGTCCCAGCACTAATAATGGTGATATATATATATATATATATATATATATATGGTCTGTGTTCAAATTATTATTACTTAGGAAGGCTCGAAAGACTTAGTAAACTTCGATCATTTATATTTTATTTCTAATTGCTATTGAGTAAAATCTGCGACTTTATTCTCAAAATTAGTGGAGAAAGGATCCAATATATAATATATTTCCTGTTTTGGAAATATTAATTGAATATGAATATTATACTTACACACACATACATGTATAATCCAAATAATTGGTAGGAGACTAGGAGGACTGTTTCACCTTTTACGGAATTTGTCGGACTTTCGTTGTTAGTTTAATAAGCTGGCTAACTCCCTAACCAAACAGATAAGGAATTAAATACTAAAAAAGTTAATAAATTATACCGAACTTTGAATTTTGAACTTTGTATAAATAAAGAATAGGGTTGGTTTTATCTTTCCAAATTCATATAAAATAGGCTTATTTTGTGTTTACCTAAAAAGACCAGGAGTTTAAGCTAAAGGGATTGCTTAATGTGTGCCTGTAAGAGTGAGCAACTTTTCTAACTCTTAACATTTGTTAATAAATTGCTTCATAAGTTCAAATTTATACATAGATTAAATATCATTTTAACCAATGAACTATTGCTCATGTATAAGTATCATCTGGCACAAGTATTAATAAAAGGTATCTTGCATGCCAACTAGGTTTTAAAATTGAGTAAAACACCGTCAGATCTAACTAAACCGCATTATGTCTCTACCGCCATGTGGATTGTCAGGAGATCCAAATAAATGACATGAGCCAGTGACATGTCGACACGTGGTAATTAAGGCATAACGACCGTTTGGCTATATTTAATGGTATTGACTATATTGCTCAATTTTAAAACATAGTTGGCATACAAGATACCTTTTATTAATACTTATGTCGTATGGTACTTATACAATAGTTTATTGGTCAAAATGATACTTTACCATTTCTACATTTACTTTTAGCGTTAATTCATCGCTTTTTTTTTAATGCATATGAAATGCTAAAAAAACAAAATTACAACTACTCCTCAGACTAAGTTCCTATGGAAACACTACGGCATGTGATCCCTTTTTCAGCTAGCAATAGGTGGGTACATGTTCCTCTCCCCTTCCATAGGGTTGCTTAGAGCTTCCTTGGCCAAGCAATCTGCGATCTCAATCTGCCCTCTTTCAATATGAACCAATTGGACTGTCCATTCTCTCATCAGCATTTCACGAACAAGACTAAATATTATATTGTGGTCTTCATGCATTTGGCTTGTCCGTTCTTTACATCATCTCAAATTAATTCATCGCTTAATCATTTTTATATAAATTAGAATTCCCTGGTCATATCATGTGTCCATTCCTTAATATTTATATATATATATATATGAGATGAATGAAGATGATACAATTTAAATTTAAATTTAAATTTAAATGATCCAAATATAGAAATTTTCAATTTTTTATAAAATGAAAATTGAAAATTATTTTTATTTCAGTTATATATATAAATTAAAATATTAAAAAAACAAAAATTGGGATAGTTCAATTTTTTTCTCGAAAAAGGTAAGCGTCACATAATATGTTTAAGATTATGTATATAAATTAAAATATTTCAGTTATGTTTAAGATTCCCTCAGAAGTTTCAAAATGTAGTAATTTCGTCATTTACCTTTAAAATATTAATAATTAATGTCAATTTTTTAGCTATTAACGTTGATATTTTAATGATAAAGGGTAAAATTCCTACGTTTTAAAACTTAAAAAAAATTTGAAACAAAAAAAATTCATAATAAAATCGTTTATGGGCAAAAACTTTCAAATTTACGGCTTAATTAAACAAATTAAATAAACCCTGTGTAATCAAACTCGGTCCCGTCCGGTTGGGTCAGCCCGGAACCCGGCAACCCGGCCATGGGACCGGATCTGGGAAGCATCTAACCCGAGCAAGTGGCAACTCGGAGAGTTGTTGGGTTGACTCGGGTTGCATATTTTTAAACAAAAATGATGTTAAAAATGATATAATTTGTGTTTTTTTAATTTTAATGGTAATTTTGATATTAATAACCATTAGTTTAGTGAATAAAAAAATTATTGGTAGAGATATTTTGTTAACATTTATTTTTTAAAAAATTTATTGGGAAGAATATTTTGTGATTTTATTAGGAAGAATATTTTGTGATTAATGACTCCAATATCAATGAATAATAGATTGAAGCTATTGAGTTAAAATGTCAAAGAGATTGTAAAGAATATTGGATAAAATATGATTATTTTATCAATAATTTAAGGTATTGAATCGGTATTTAATATTTGGATAATATGATGATAAATTTAACATTTAAATTATTTTTTAATTTTTTTATTTTTCACTGGTCTGATTCTCAAGTTGACTCCGAACTGACCCACTGACCCATTACCTCAACCGGTCTAGATACCGGTGCGGATTTAATTACCTTAAATAAACCTAAGGAACAATATAATAATGCTCATTGTTATTATCGCTTGACGTGGTCAACCTCAATAAATAACCATAGACGTCAAGAAAACATATAAAGCTAAAAGAAATATGACAGCTATAGCTGTACCATAAATTCTCCTTTGAAGCATTCATTGGAACCACACGTGAGTTCAGTCACATCTTTAGATAAATACTCGCCCATATAAAACCGCAAGAATATACCAAATCGATCCAAATTCTTAACGAAAATCCCCCAAAAAATATATATGAAAAAAAGTCAAGTTGTTTTTTTAAAACATTTTTTCCTAATTTAGTTATATAAAAAACGCACAATTGCTAAGGAAGTTATCTGTCTTTTAAAAATAGCTAGTGATCTATAGCTTTAAATTGTTGTGTTGAACTAATTTAATTTGTGTGTGTGTATCCAAGAAAAACTGCTCTCAAAATTGGATTGCCTCGTTCAGATCTGTGAGCAAATGAATTAGTTCTTGGTTTAATTTGATTTAGAATGCCTTTAAAATTCACCAAATAAAAAAAGTAAATGATGATTGGGACAAGTAGAAGAAATTTAATATTTTATTAATAAAAAATTACATATTGATTGAAACTGGTAGAAGATATATGCACATAAATAAAAAATCTTTAAAATTTGTTGGCGAAAGGTTTTGATTTATGATGTGATGTCAAACTCACTTATATCTTGTATATACTCTCTAATTATATATCTTCTGTCTTTTGGAGATGCTCCCACGGCCTAAATGCTTGTTTGGATGGCACTTAAAAACACATTTTTTGGTTCAAAACTTAGGTTTTGAAAAAAGAGAGCCAAATATTATGAAATTTTGTATAAATACTTGTCAAAACCACGGTTTGAACATTTAAAACTATGGTTTTGATAAAGTTTTCTTTTTTTTAGCTTTTTGTGGGTGTCAATAATACTCTTCCTAAAATATTCTCAAACTTTTCAACTTTTTACTTGTCAGCCTCACGTTTTCCCACGAGTCTTCATTTAGCTTTTTTATTTTTTTTGCCACCGAAAATTGCTCCAGCCGAAGCCAAAATACTTTATAAGAATTTTTTTTTTGTCTTAAAAATGCTTTATAAGAAATAAAAGCACATACATCCTTCAGCTGGTCACATATTATAGAAAAACAAGAAGTATAAAATCATTACTTAATTTATGTTAATAAAATATCACTTTTATTTTTAACCAGTCAAATATTTAATTATTGGTTAAATTATATATCTCCATCGAAAAATATTTTTTTATAAAAATAATTACTATTTTGAAAAAGTTTATGTCTCAACTATTATGCATATATTTGAGCTATTTTATCATATCACAAAATTGAATAATATTATTATTTTGTCATAGCACATATATCCTTTTTAATACACATATACAACATTAGCTAAAATGAGTTATGTCTCTACAATAATTTTTTAAATAAAATTTTTCCTTTACATGTAAATACCACATACATTAACTAATGTCCTTTTTGGTACTTTTCACAAAAAAAACTATTCTGATAACAATTATCTAAACACTCTCATTTTATTAAAAGCCGGTTTTCTCAGAAAAGCTATTATACTTGTAACCTATTCTTTAAAACCATTTTTCCAACTTTTTTCCTGAAAGTTATTATCCAAAAGCTGATTCAAACAGGCTCTAACACAAGTTTGAATATTCTAGATTCAAAATATTATTGTTTGTATTTAAATTTTACAATATTGTTTAAATATGATTTAATAACACTAACAAATACCAGATAGCTAGTCACACCAAAAATTGAGAGTATTCTTTTGTCGTACAATATCATATAGAATATAGAAAATTGTTGGGAGCCACGCTGTGTGAATAAAGTGAAGAGTTTAGTGAACTCTCAACGTGGCATTAATTATGGCAAAAAAAAAAAAACGTGGCATTAATTATATACCCTAATAGACATTTTACCTCATAAGTTTGTTCAATGAACAGACCAGATGAAATTAGAATCTAAGCTATAATCTAGTCTGTTTTATGGACGAACTAATTAAGTTAGACAGCCTGTACTATGGTATGGTCAAGCAGGAGACTAATAATGAATAGAAAGAAATCTCAACACGAGGTTACATTTCTAAGCACAAACAAACACAAAGCTGATCTCTCGTTCTCCTCATCCCATAAATATTTCCCTAGTTGTTACCAATATTTTTTTCATTTCAATTAAGTGATTAATTTATTTTTCTTTACTTAAACAATAAAGAAAAACCACCTAAGCCACCTATTCCACATAACGGCACATATTTCTGATTTCAAATTTCTTGCTTTGGTTTTTCAGTTTCATCCGCTGTTAGGTTCTTTTGTTTCCCATTTTGATTTTGATTGGTGGTCTTTAATTTTATGCAAAAATAATTGACAATGATAGTTTCACGTGCAAAACTTGTGTGTTTGTGATCAGTTTTTTGAAAAAAAAATTTGTTGGTTTTTCTCGTTGGTAAAAAAATTCACAGCCCACATGCATGATCCATCAGACTCAATATTACCCAACACATGAAGAAATTAATGCAATAGGAGAAAACTTATTTATTGGTATTTATATTTTTATTTAATTTTGATTTTGATACCTGTAGTTTTTAATCTCTTAATTAAATCATTAATTTTATTCAATTACCATATTAGCTCCTCTATCAACATAGTTAGCATTTGTAAAGAAGCTAAATTAAAATTAGAATATCTAATTATGATAAAAATCTACATAAATACTAAAATTAAAGCTAAATAAAAATATAGGTACTTAACAAACTTATTTTTCCATGCAATAATTTATACCATCAAGTCTCGCTGGTAGGTGGTAGCCTTTCATAATGGAGGCTAAATAATAGCGTATTTCTATTTATAAAAAAGTTGACGAAATAAGGAAGCCCTGTTTCCATTCACCATTGTTTTCTTTTTATAGTGTTAGACCAAGAAAACAAAAACTTACTTCCATTGGACACATTTGTCATTAATGGAAAGTGCTGAGAGTCAATGACCATTTCGCCACTTTTGTTCCCAGCCCATTGATTTTGGAAGCTCACGTGTCACTCTATCATACGTCACCGTATTGTCCCCAAAATTTCTGAACGAGGAAAAGCTCCTAGGAATTATGCTTCCCCACTCGCAGTCATTCACTCTCTTTCACCCGCTTCGTTCTGAGCGACACGTGTCCCTGAAATTTTCTCTGATTCTATTTCCCTGACCTGTACTCTTGTGAGCTGTGTCTAGTGAAAGTGGTACACATATCAAGAATGGAGCGCGTGAAATAAGCAAGACATGCTTAACAATGAATAGTGGTTTTGGCTTCCTCACAAAACCGCTTAAGATTTTTAATTTTTGCCCAAATAAGAGGGTATTACTTGTGTCCTTTGTACTAAAACGTAACATTTGCTTTCCATTTAAAGTATATATAAAATCACCATTTCTCGTCTAAAAAATAAAAAAGGCTTTTGGGTCTTCTCCTTCTTCCTCAACCTTTTCTTTCTTCTTTTTCTTGAGCTTATCTTTGTATCTGTCTGCCTATCCATTTTGATCTTGATTAGACAGTAAAATTTCTGTTTGAGTGAGTCGATCGATCACCTTCATTCACCAACCTCTGAGATTTGATTGATACTATTATTATTTTTATTAGTCAAATTTGATATGAATCTTGATTAAATCGGGTGGTATTTGTTGGGTGATGTGGCAGGTCAAAGAGGGAAGATTTGGAAGTGAAAACCCTAGGTAGGAGGAAGGAGATCTATAGAGAGAGAGAGAGAGAGAGAGAGAGAGAGAGAGAGAGATCATTAATTATGGGAAGAGGGAAGATAGCGATTAGGAGGATAGAGAATTCGACGAGTAGGCAAGTGACTTTCTCAAAGAGAAGGAATGGATTGTTGAAGAAAGCAAGAGAGCTTTCTGTTCTTTGTGATGCTGAAGTTGGATTGATCGTTTTCTCCAGCACTGGCAAGCTCTATGACTTTGCAAGCTCCAGGTATATATTTTCATTTCATTACCATCAAACTTGATTAATTTCCTGATTATTCTCTCTGCGTGTTGTTGTTCGCTTTTGATCTACACAAGCCTCCACTTTTTCCTTTTTTTTTTTTCTCTTTGGCTTGGTTTTGCTAGAATTATTTTATATCATTCACACCTTTTTTCTTTTTTGGGACAAATATATAAACATCTTGGTATTGCGATTCTAGTATGCTTCGTGATTGGTGCTTATAATTTTTTTTTTTTATGTTTCCACTTGCATTTGGGTACTTATATCTGTGCATATATTATAGTGATTTCCTCTATCTATTATTTGATATCTGCTTCTGTTTAAATGAAAATCCATGCATGCATATAATCTTTGAATGCATGTATATATGCTAGCTGCTCTTTTTCTTCTTTTATGTGCATCTGCACCCATATATAGGGACCTTGTCCTCACCTTCTTCATCCTTTAATTTCAGTCTCAATGATAAGTTAAAAGTGAAATACCTATTTCAAAACAACAACTTTATTGAGTTATGAACACTAAGACTCTCTCTCTCTATATATATACATATATAATAATCTAATTAGGGTTCATATATGTGGGCGTAATCAGTGAGCTTAGAATCAGTATGTATAGGCTGTACATGTGCAGCTATTTCTATTTATGATCATAATTCAGCTTCAAAAAGTAACATGTTTTATCATGCCGGAAGTTATATGCAGATATGGATGGCGCTGAATTGAATTAATCTACGCATGCTTATTATAAAAATAATTAAGGATTTCTAAATTAAAACTTAAGCACGAGTATCTAGAGATACCTTTTGCTTCCTTTGATATTATTCTTTCAGCCATCGTACACTAGAAATTAAAGGGAAACCTTAATGTGATTTATCTTGAAGCAACCTTTTGGTTTTGGACACATATATAACTGAGCCTCACACTTGTTCTTTTTGGCTTAGCATTCGTATATATTCATAAATTAAAGCTACAAAGGGTCATCGATCGATCTGTGTCAGAAAACTAATACTATTCCTACCTCTTTTTGAATAGTCAGAAAACTAACGCCTAATTATTATAGACATACTTTTTATTTTATTTTATTTTATTTTTTTGAGATCAAAGGGGAGCTATAGGCACGCATAGGTTAGTGTTGTACGTTGGCGTGTGTGATACACTCTTGATTTTGTGAAGATTGGACCCAAATTAAATTGCATTTAGCATGGGAGTAAAGAATCCCCTCACACTGTCACACACATCACTCATCATAGCAAATGGATTCCATTTTGGTGCTAAGCAGCTTGATGAGCACTCCGCATTAAGCTTGATCTGCACCATACATTTAGTGGAAAGAAAATCATGACCGTTTAATAAATTTTAATTTCAGCATTCCAACCTTTTTTAACCACCCCTTATTCAATGAATTTTAATTTCAGCATTCCAACCTTTTTTAACCACCCCTTATTCTTAATATAAGGTCCAATTTATTAATAATGGGTGGTTAAAAAAAGTTTGAATATTGAAATTAAAATTCACTGAACAATCATGATTGTCTTTCCATTAAATGAGGATGCGGCTTCTCTCCTCTGCCACGTCCCTCCTCTGCCATTCTCTTCCAAATCTGGACCATTGATCCAATGGTCCAGATTTAATATTTTATAAAAATAAATATATTTATAAAAATAATTTTAAATCTCATAAATAATTTTAATATGTTATTATTTGGTCTGAACAGTTCACAACTGTAATAAAAAATAAAAAATAAAAAAATAAATTTATAATAATAATCTACAGTTCTTTACTGTTCAGAACAAATTTTGACAGATTAAATTTATTATGTGATTTAAAATTATTTTTATAATTATATTAAATCTGGACCATTGGATCAAAATCCAATGGCCCAAATTTGGAAGAAGATGGTAGAGGAAGGACACGGCAGAGGAGAGAAGCCGCGTCCATTAAATGAATGGTGCAAATCACACTTAGCACGGAGCACTCATCAAGTGGCTTAGCACCGAAATGGGATTCATAGCAAATACATGCATTTATGTCTATCTATGATCACATAATAATGCCAATAGACATCAAGAGAGATAAGAAATTAATCATTTTTCTCAATGATATCTTCCCATACCATTTAGTACCTCCAATCCTAATTAATGTAAGACTAGATAAACTAATTTAGGAAACTTAATAAAGTTAAAAATAAACTATTTAATTATATAATATATTACATAATATACATCTCTCTGAAATATATTCATGTATATTATTAGATTATAAGAAAGGAAAAATAGTTTCGCGAAAAAATGACAAATGACAATTATATTTTGAAGACCATAGAGAACTATAAAAAGACATAACACTACTAAAAAAACTCGTTTCAGCAATGATTGATTACAATAAATGAATTGCTGTAATAAGCTTTAACAGGCTATATAGTAATGCTGCCTCTGTGTGTGTGTGTAAGGTCATTTTGCTGTTAATAAGCTTTAATTTAACAACAGCCAAATTGTTGTTAAAACACAGGAACAACTATAGTGACAGTTAAGTACCTAACTGCTGCTATATAATAAAGTAGCAGTAGAGATTGATTGCGGGTATAAGTGATCACAGATATTTGAGGAGTCACCTCAATAAAGTGTAATGATTGTCATCACGACGGTTAAGCAAAGAACCGCTGCTAAACTTTAGTAGCAGTTAAGTTTAGCCATCATTATATACATGTGCATAAATATATATATATATATATATATCATCAGCAAATGACGATAGAATTTAAATCTTGCTTTCAATGGAAATTTTAGTTGTGTGGTTTATGCGTTAACCACCTTCATGTGCCATATTTTTAAATTTGAAGTGTATATTAATATGAAAACAAATGTCATATACATCAAACTCATATCGTCTTATAGGAATATCCTTGTTTGATAGCTTGAAGTTATCAACTATTATTTGAGATGGGGAATATCAACTATATCATGTGTTTGTGTGTGTATTAATATTTAGCTTCAACCTTTCTTTATAAATCAAATTTTTGGTACATTTTGTCCCCATAGTCTATATAACCTTTGTTAGGGTACCAAAATCCATTTAACAACTTATGCCGATAGAGTCAAGTAGAAGGGATTTAGTTTCTTTTAAATAAAATTTTAGGTCTGAACCTCCATTAATATATACACACACATACTTGTAAAAAAACTATTCCCAGTTAGAACTCGACAGTACCTATAATCCAAAGCAATTAGCATGCAATGCAAACACCACTCAAGTCCCCATTCGTTCAGTTTTGATGGCAGCTAGTTCCTTTATTACAAAATCACATTCTAGAAGATATTTTTAGTTCTTTTCACAAGTCATTAATTGTCTCAATAAGTGTTAAATATTTGCATCATAGGTGCCCAGATATATTTGATAAGAGTACAGAGAGAAAGTAGAAATAAATATGATTATAAGTTAATAAAAGAAAATATTGAAAATCACTTAAATTTTATAACAGATTTAATACATTTAGCTGTTTTTATTGTTACAATATAATAGTTAGAAGTGGTTAGTATTTGAAACCAAAGTGGTATATGAATATTTATTGGTTAGACATAGGGATGCATAAAGACTAGAGTGGACCAGCGGGCTAGACATATGGCCGAAGTCTAGTCTGAAAAATCTTCGGACTAGCCTTTTTGGCTCAATATCCGACCCGATCTTATTTAACCTTGAACCGAAATCGGGCATAACATGTCCATGGGGCCAACTAGATTGATCCAATTGGTTCGTTAGCTTGATAACATTTGGGAGAGGGACTTGATCATCAAATCACTGTACAATATATATTCCCTTAGAAAGTTACAAAGTACCGTACCGAAATAGGAAGAATAGGGTTTAGGGAATTAGGATATAGAAAAAAAATTAGAAAAGAAAAGAAAGAATAACCAAATAAAACATCAACATTATTCACAATTTTATAGTGTATTAAAAAGGAAATTATTCTGAGTTGGGCTAGTCCTAATAGTATGATGACTGTGCCCTTAGTCCCATCACTTCAGTGGCCAGGTTGACCCTGTTATATATGTTTGTCATTGCTTCACGTTTATTTTTCTAGGATCGAGTTTACTTCAAGCAGGATGAGTCACCAACGATCGGTCGGATTTCATGTTTAGTGTGCAACCCTAGTTAGACATCCTTAATTGGCTTGGAGATTGAGGTCATACAACTTATATCAAAAGGATTAGTGGTAAGACGTGGGTCTGATGATCAGTGCCAGTAATGGAACAATAATCTAAATATGAAAAATGGGAACATAACTGTATGAGTATATATTGAATTCACGTGTGCATGGAGATTGTAGGGATCAAATGTGTGTTGGCGTAAAAAGAATTGAAGAATATGTTAGACTATCTGGATGAATGATATGCAAATGAAAATGATGACTTGAAACTATTTTGTAAATTAAGGTTTTAGGTCAAGAGATAGTGTTGAGTTTATTTATAAATCCCTCGCAAATTTGATTGAAATTGTTTAAGATTGATATTACCCTTTAATTATCAACCATCACCAATTTGATCTCAAGAATGTCATTTCATTTTTAAGAGAAAAGATATAGTCGAGTTTATTTGTTTGCTTACTCTCAGATCGGATTGATTGTGTTCAAAATTGATATTTATTTTAAAATTGACATCACCAATTTGATTTTGAAACAACTATTTAATGCACATTGTAACTATGGACCTTTTACGTTTTGGTCATCGTGTAGTTTACAAAACTAAATATAAGTATTGTGATTTGTGTCTGCAAAGTTACATTTATACACACACACATGTACACACATATATGTGTGTGTCCATTTCATTATAAAGATTACAGTCTGGTGCTTCAAAATTATAAAATATCATTTCAGGCCTCTAACCTTAACATTGTCAGTCTCAAATAATAATATTTCGTAACCATTATTTTTATTTAAAAATTAAACTTTATATGTGAGTATTTGAGGAAGATTTTGTCAACATTTGAAATTTTTACATTAGCAAATTGTAATAAACGGAGTTAGGTAACCAAAATCGAAACATAATTAAATGACTGAAGGTGCATTTTTTGCCTATACATATGTATGTGATGGCTATTTATCATTTTCAAGATATATATCAAAAACAATTTTATAATTAAATTTATTGAATATTGCAACAAAATATTACTAATTAAATTCTAAACTAAATGTTTTTAATATTTTATGAGTATTAACATTAACTATTTTGCCTAATTCAAAATAACATTTATTATTCTGTAAATACTAGTAATCTCTCTCTCTCTCTCTCTCTCTCTCTCTCTCTCTCTCTCTCTCTCTCTCTCTCTCTCTCTCTCTCTCTCTCTCTCTCACACACACACACACACACACATATGAACGGGGATGTCATGGCTTGCTCGCGCCTCACATGCATGAAAGTATCAACAGAGACCTTGGATTTAATTTCAAACTTTTTTTAACATATTTTATTGACACGTATTGTATTGTATGGTAGTTTTACATTCATTATACCAATCGTCCGTTGATTCAGCTGACGAAAGAATCGAACATTCGACCATCTTAGAGAGTGTTCGATTCTTAGGGAGTACCATTTAGTTGTGGTTCCATTCTCGACGTTTGGAGAGGCATATCCACAGCAAAGTGAAGCTAGGAGATACCTACCTATGTGGACAGAAGAAATGACTTGCTTGTCATGCTCTAGAACCCACAGGGGCCCAATAGATCATAAGTTAGGAACCCTAACCTTGGATTGTGGGTGAATCAAACCTCTTTCCTAAAAGTTATTTACCAAAAAAAAATTTACATTCATCATTGAAATACAATTCTCATGTTTTTTTTCTGTAAACAAGGATAATTTCTCATTCGGATTATCATGTTGGAAAACTATTCTTGTTTGGTCTAGTGTTATCCACGTTATATCCCACAACCAATAGAGACTGATCCTTTTAAAGTGTAGAAATCTAGAATCTGTTTTGCCTCTCCAAAGCTAAGCGCTTTTTCCAAGCATAGAACATATTGTTTAAGAGATTCAATCATCTACCAATTACACCAGGCTTTTGTTGTTGTTGTTGTTTTTTTTTTTTTTTAATCTCATAACCAAGTTAGGAAAAAGGAAACATTTACCCAAACCTTTGTGATTATATTACTGATATACACATACACACAAGGACTTTTTTAAGTAAGATCTAGTTAAAAATTATTCATTCCAATCTATGATATAAGATCAAGTCAACTTATTTGGGGAGAACGAGGTAAGGAAATAAATTATTTTAAAGTATTCACATTCATCATATTTTTCCAAACTAATTTACATAACTTAATTATAAATTGGTATAAACATGTAATATATGTTATACTTAAGTAGTTTATTTAAATTCCTTAACTAATCTTCTCAAATAAAGTTAAACTGATTTTATATCAAAGACTAGATGGAGTATTTTTTACTTCTACCTTGAGTGATGAAGTGATGATGATCATTTCATTTCACGAAAAATCCAAAATTGAAGCCATAACACATGCAAGATTGTAACGAAGAAAGTAGAAATTTATCTTTAGAGATCAGTAGGCACAGTAGACGTAGTTGGTGGGAACAGAATTTGGAAGAAAGAAAATGCAAAACTCAAAGGGAAAAGGGGGAATAGGACGTAGCTATAGAGCTATATATAAATATATATTCATTTATATATATATATATATATATATTCATATAT
Organism: Mimosa bimucronata; assembly: GCA_037074515.1. Lineage (NCBI taxonomy): Eukaryota > Viridiplantae > Streptophyta > Magnoliopsida > Fabales > Fabaceae > Mimosa > Mimosa bimucronata. The sequence continues at coordinate 26,655,613 of CM073441.1, forward strand.
AAGAGTTCAACAGGAAACGGTTGGTCATAGCTGATGGAGACCTCTGAATATCCCTGAATCCTCAAGGGCTGTTATTTCCTTGAAGATAAAAAAGATCACAAGGTTTTCATGGGACGATCGAGTTTGCTGAAAATAGTGTAGGGTGTATGGTTTAACTTGGGATTTCACGCTAGCTAGAAAGAGAACTTTTATTTTGTAAAGCATAATAATGACTTCTAAGGTGTTTCACCCAAATACCCTCATTGCATGTGTTTTACTAGCTCTCCATATTCATTTCAAGAAGAAAAATTTAATCATATATTTTAGTTGACGATTAAATAACTCTGATCTTAGATATAATTAAGAATAAACCAAATCTACTCTATTGTATGAGACTGAAGATTTAGCGATACCATATATATGATGTCAATATTGCTCTTGATTATAAAGTAGATCAACTGGCATATTAAAGTTGATATATGTAAATCTAATTAACCAAGGGCTCACATATGTGTTGCAGCATGAAATCTGTGATTGAGCGATACAACAAGCTTAAAGAGGAACATCTGATGCTTATGAATCCTGCTTCTGAAGTCAAGGTAACTCAACTGATACACTAGTCTTATTTATATGTCAAATTTTATCTGCATAATTTAAAAAGACATTCTTCAAGGATATATAATCCTCCGTTCCTAATTATAAGATCAAATTGACTTTTTTGGAGAAATCAAGAATGCAAAATAATTAATCACTTTAAAATATCTATATTTCTTGCTTTTCTGTAAAACTAATTTACCTTACTTATAAACTAACCTATAATCCAATTATATGTGACGGTTAAAATTAAGTGGTATATTTGGCTTCCTTAATCTTTACAAAAAAGTCAACTTGATCTTATAATTAAGAACGGAAGGAGTATATTATTAGGGCGGGGGGATATGAAGAAGTAAATTATCCTTCATGAATTATTATTCAAGTGCTTTAGTGTATAAGAATTCAAGTTGTCAACGACCTTTCATCCAATATTAGTTCATTGAAGTGCAACCAATCAGTTGCATGAACAACGTGTAATTAGCAATAGGAGCATGCATGACCGTATATATTATCATCCCCTCAAGCATTCTACAAATTTTTTCTCTCTATGCCTTTCAATGAATATTGGCTTTTTTATTTTTCTAATACTGCGTAGTTCAAGTCTTTTGTCTCAGTTTTGTCCATGTGATAGCAAGAAATGATGGTCTTATATCTAGTTAATTCACCTACGTGTTACAGTCATGACCCGTCATAATCGACAAGCCCATTGATAACTTGAAATTACATAAAATACAAGTTGACTGGTTCATGTGGAGAAATGCTACTATAGATAACAAGAAAGTACTTTATAAGCTTAAAACAAAATGTTATAAAACTGCCATATGACCAACAATATTATGGTAATGAATGTTGGGCTGGGGAAGGAACAACCAAAGCATACATCCAAAGTAACAGATAATTATAATGTCGAAATGGATGTGTGAGAACTTACAAGAAAATCAAAATAAGTCATTGTGATAATGTAGAGCTCTACTCAATTGTAAATAATAGAGTATAAAATTGTTTAAGGTAATTTAGAGAAATACAAAAGAAGGCTATTTATTGTGTCAGTAGGGAGGGTAGATTAGATAATGTAGAGCTCTTTGAAAAATGACTGATGAACTGAATATAGAACGATCAAATAAGTCATTTAACAAAACCTTTTAGCTAACAATCTATCTAAAAATTCTGTCGTTAACATAGTAAAATGGTATTACACGATTCATAAAGATGATCCCATTTAGTAGGATATCGCTTAGCTGTAATGATGGAATAACTTAATATGTAAGCAACACTCTATGATTCCGTGATGGATGACTTTAGGAAAAGGTTATTGCATGACTATGATTTGGATTACAATGTGTCATACAATTTACGATGATGTTTGGAGATAAAGCTGAGTAAAAGGCAGTTATGATGAGGATCAAAAGGTCAAGAGGCTCTCTTTTGTTCACAATAGACATTGAAGAACCATACCTAAGCCTATCAACTAAATCCGATTTGCTTAAAGTGGTTTTCCTCTCATGAAGTAAAACTTTCAGAGAGGTTGATCATCAATGTAATCCTTCCAAACCAACACCTTAATTAGATTGAGGGGAAGCAAAATACATCGTTCCCCATGACATATTAGATAAGCTTTAAAGTGAAGCATTATGATATACGCTTATTTGTTCACTCATTACTACATCTACTGAGAAGAAATGCAAATTATACATGCATCCTTCAACTATTTTTTGGTTAAACACGGTAATCCGACGCCTATTGGCAACCGACTAATCTGGATTCGAGGGGTATGAGTAATACTTACATAGAAATGAGCAATTCTCGGGGCTCGAACATATGTTCTCATTCTTACGAGGGACGAGCCCACTTACCAGCTCGACCAACGACTCGTTGGTTCAACTATTTTGTTTCCACCTCTTAGCTTTATTTAAACATTACTTATATTGAGTTTCACTTATATTTATAACATTTATTTTTATTGAAGATAAAATATGTCCCATATGAGAAATAAACTTACAATGCTCATCAAATATTTATTTAAATTATTTTAAAATTAATTCCAACCGGGGGCATGACTTGTACGGTTGTACTACGGGCATGGTTAAAAAGATTTGTTTCAAGCAAGCAAATTGGCAAATGGCAAATAAGTAGAACATGAATGTCAGACCTCATTCAAAGGAGCTAATAATGGTGGAATAAGAAGTTATTTAATGAATTCATTTCAACGCCTTCTAATTCTGCTTCCTTCATTCTTATGAATGTTTACACCTTTATATTACCCATTACCCACTTTCTTTCCTAGAAGGTAGACCTACCTTCATTTATGAATGTTTACACCTTTATATTACCCATTATCCACTTTCTTTCCTAGAGGGTAGACCTACCTTCAACTTGTTGTGAACTGGTTACCTCTACTCCCAAGGTTGATTAAGCTTAATATGGATAACTCTGCAAACCTGTAAGGTGAGATTTCTGCTTGTGATTGTATATGTTCAATCAGAGATCAATATGGTTCTCCTATCTATGCTTTCTCCTCTTATTTAAGGGAAATTCTTCATGACCTATGAATTTCCTGGTTCAAAGGTTTTAAGAAGTTTATTATTAATTCCAATGCTACTGACCTTATTCATAGGATTTATTTTATCTCTACCATTCATAAAGTCAGTCATGTATTTATTAAAATTATTCACCTTAAGGTCCATTCTTCAGACATGTCATTAGAGTTCATAATGCTCCTATTGAATAGGCTATAGCACACTATAGTTCATTATACTATTATTTAGCTTCTTTAATATCCCAAAATAAAGTCAACTGACTCTTATATTAAGGACCGGATGTGGTAATATGTTCTCAATGATTTAGACTCCCTTTAAGTGCTTCTTTGTAAGGTGCTCATCATTATCCTTATTGGATTCTTTCTACTTCCTTTGTCAGTCACCCAACATTTCTTTCTCCTTTTGGTTTTTCATTTCTCCTAAGTTTAAATTCCTGTCCATGATTAGCACATGAATTGAAAAGGGTAGTCACAAGGAGGTGAATAAAATTCAAGGAATGAAGTGATGGGTCTGTCTGAGTTTTCCAAGTCTTTAAAAAATTCATTATGATTCTCCCCTGAAGGACTAGGGAAGAAGATATCACGGCTTACATGTCATGGCATTTTATAGTATTTTTCAGGATGGAGAATAGCCAAGAAACGCATATTTGATAGTACAAGGATCAACTTGCTTTGTTGGGAGGGGTTAATATACACAAATACTTTGCCACCAATCGACAAATTCAGATTTTTTTGTTGTGAACATGAAGGCAACACATTGATGGAGCCTCAGGTTGACTTGGACCACCCATTTCAAACAGGAATCAAGCTCCAATTCCATGTTGGTCCCCCCCGCCCCCCAAAAAAAAACTATTTGGCATGCCTCACATTGTAAAAGAAGAACGCTTATATTGCATAATTGATTTACGTCATATTAGTGAGAATTTTCAACCAGAAAAACAAAGGATTTGTGTTTTAAATCTAGGTACATGAGACAAACTCAATGGACCCGGGCCTAGCCCAGAAAAGTCCATGGTCAAGTCTTAGAATCTTAGATTCTGACTCAGTTTCAGAAGCAAACTTGAACAAATTCAATTCAACAAGTTCAACTAAGGTAAATCTCTCAACATAGTATATATCAAACCATCCAACATACCAATGTAAGGATATGAACATACTAGGACACTTGTATTGCGTCTCTCCAACTACATGGAATTCTCCTCTGAAATTGAACCCTAAATGATGGGAATGTGCGGGTTGCCAACAATTCTCCTCTGAAATTAAACCATATATTGTTGACAAAAAAAATCTCACTCTACAACACCAAAACGAATACTAAATGAAGTTATACAGCGAAATCTTTTTATTAATACTATACCTAAATTTGGTTACTGATAGAACATAATGGCGTTATACGATCCATAAAGTCGACCCCACTTGAACAAGGCTTTGTTGTTACTATTTTGTCCTAACCATAATTTGCGCCTTCATAAGGCTAACCCAAATACGCTCTATCTTATTGCACTCCACAGGGATTTTTCTTTGGCCACCTTGCATTTATTTTTGGGCATGGGGTACCCAGGAGGAAGGATAAAGAAATTTAGACATGCTTCACACAAGTTCTTACCCAAGCATATTTGAAACTTGCTAGTTTAAAATTCTCTGTGCTACCAGAAATTCAATTAAACATGGTTACTTTTCATACTAACTGATGTGATTTTCTGTATTTGCTAGCTTTGGCAGAGAGAAGTAGCAAGCCTGAGGCAACAGCTACAGTACTTGCAAGATTATCACAGGTAAAGGCTTAACACCCAACTGTCACATGATTGTATTAGCAGCCAAAATTCCGAGGAAAAAAAAAAGTAGTCATAACATCATTATATTTGATAGGTGATAAAAGTGATTTGGTGACCATAAAGTGTATAACTTGACAACAAAGAAAAAAGAACATATAGTCGCATAAGAATAGGAAAACACACATTGTAACGTTCGAGCAATTCGATGAATTCTGAAAGGAAAGCAAAAAACTGGAGTAGAAACATTTGGCATTCCCAACTAAGAAGAAATGCAAAAGAATGCTCTTTAAATTAGCCAATGAATGCCACTTCCACTGAAAAATAGCAATTATTCTCCCTAAACGTATCAATATTAAGAAAAATCTTACTTATTCTCCATAAAGCTACATGCAGACTATTACAAACTCTGGCCTGATGAGAGTTTTGTCCCACGATAAAATATTACAAATGCAGCAGCTCCAGCACCTACGTAAGCACGGAAAATCCACCTTTAAAAGCTGGCTTGCAAGGAATACGAGCTAAGCCACATAAATACATAACAATTACACTTAGCTATCCAATGTGGAGCTCAAATAACAACACGACTGCAAAAATAATAATAGAACTGTGCATGAAAATTTTTATTAAGTGTTCAAACACACTCAATTAGAATCCGGAAACCTTTTGATACTTTTTGCTAAATGCAGGCAACTCATGGGCGAAGAACTTTCTGGTTTGGGAATTAAAGAACTACAAAATCTGGAAAACCAACTAGAGATGAGCTTGAAAGGTGTCCGCATAAGGAAGGTATGAGAGCTCAATACAAATCAAAATCCATTTACAGCAATGACCCTGACATTAACATTCATTTCCCTGCAGGATCAAATTTTAAATGACAAGATTAAAGAACTGCATCAACAGGTTTGTTGGGGTTTTGCATTGTTCCTTCAAAGTTCCAAATATAAGGCCTCTCTGCAGGTTCTGAGCAACTTCTATTTGATATATTGCAGGGGAAACACATTCATGAAGAAAATGAACAACTTCACAAAAAGCTAGAGATCATCCAGAAGGAAAATGAAGAGCTGAGAAAGAAGGTATATGATCAAAAATCATATCAAATATAATGATCAGAACTGTTCTACATCTTTTTATAAATATATAAGCACGTCTAAAGGAAATGCATGTATGATCAACACACATGCAGATACGAGAACTGCATCAATCAGGTTTTGCTAATGTATCTCTGGTCAGTGTTGTTTATTTAAAGGGTAAAAGTTTCATGTCTTCTTCAGAAGCCTAAATAGATGTTTTAAATCATAGGTCTACGAAGCACAAAGCATGAATGAAGAGAACGGAACATCCAATCCTTCAATCACTATAAGCAACGGATATGATTTACATGCACCAATCTGCCTCCAGCTAAGCCAGCCGCAGTCTCAATACAATGAACCACCAACCAAAACAATGAAACCGGGGTACCCCTCAAACAGATAATATAGAACATGCAGCTTGTATTCATCCAATTTCTACTCTTATAATTGCATATACTAATCACCTGTTTTCTGTAGCAGATTACAGCAGCCTAAGCAGAAGCAAGTTGACAATCAGGGTTGGTTATCTGACAACAAGCTCTCAACAACCAGGTCCTGACCACAAAATCAAAGTTCTGCTACTCATACTCATAGTTCAAATATTCAACAACTGGTATGAGATGTTCCATCATGAAGCATGGTAGTTACAATTAAGCATCTAACATACCGGCTGCCTGTGTAAATTTCATGCGGTAATTATATTATCAAATGTGGGTACTGTTTTCTTGTTTTTGGGAAGGAGGCAATTAGGTGCCTTCACAATTCCTACATCTTCTGTGAAAAATTGGACGGAATTCAGATTAGCAACCATTGTGTAAACCTTTAACAAGCTATCACCATAGGAAGGACAAGTATTCAGATGGTGGAATAAAGGGGATTAAAATTTTATTACATCGTCTATTATTGATCAGAAATTCTTAGTACATTTTATAAGAGAAGGGTTTTAACCATATCATATTGATCAGATCCCTCCAGCTGAAAATAAAATACAGCTAAATCTTGAACTCTCTTTTCTTTTTGGATATTCCTATAATAAAGGGGGATTACAACTAAAAAAGAATAGCTTAACAATATAAACATTAAAATAATAAATTATAACTGAATTAGTCACCACTTTCAATACTCTCCCTCAAGCTGGAAAGTAGATGTTTACATTCAGTGAGCAGTAGTCTTAGTCATCAGATCAGCACTTCGGCACCAGCAGGAACATCAATTAAACCAGGGTTAATATTCTCCTAATGGAAATCTATCTCCACATGCCCTGCTACACCATGATGTACAAGATTTTTGGTGGCCGTTCAACACCTAATCTCAGGTCCTTGAGAAATCTCATCAGCCATATTCCTTCACTTATGCAAAGAGCTAATGCTCATAATTCTACATCAACAGTGTCTGTTTCTACATTTCATTCTTTTGTTCCTCTGTGTCAGTAGATTTCCCCAAACAAATGTCAAGTACCCAGTAGCGGATCTTCTATCAGTCATGATTTAGCTCTTCCACACACTTTTGATGCATACCAGTGTCAACCAATGAGTTTTCTTTCTGAAGTCTGACCTTATATCCTTATGTGTCAACAATTTTACACCCTAACACCCTAGCAGCCCAATCTCTTATAGGAGATATACAATGAGCTTTCTCCAAAATATAGATGTGTCTTCTTTGTTTCATGCAACCCCCATCCATATAAAGTACCACGTTTGGCCAAGGCTTCTAATTTGTAACTCTACTGCAAGATTCTCATCAGCTAGCCAATATCATCACAAAAGTCTCATGTAACAACATTATCATCCACATATACAAATAGAATGGCTAGTTTTAGATTTGAACCACATTCAACAAATTAAGTATCATCATTATGTTAACATTAGTAAACTTTTTAAACCACACCCTAGGGTACGGTTTGAGTACATTTAAAAACTTATTCACATACCTTGTTGCCATATGCTTTAACCTCCAAGCTTTTCATGTAAAAATCTTCCTTGAGATCCCCGTTCAGAGAAGTGTTCTTGACATCTAACTGTTGTGATAACCACTCCAAGACAGCTAGTAGAGAGAGTAGAACTTTGATGGTTTTAACCGTTGCCACAAAAGCAAATGTTTCTTCATAGTCTATGCAATGGGTTTTCGTGAAATCCTTAGCCACCAACCTTGCTTTACGATAATTGATACATCCACCAAGACAATATTTTTTTTTATGAATATGGAATACCCATTCAAATGCTGTCAGAGTCTTTCCAAATGGAAGATCAACAATTTCCCACGTTTGATTCTTCTGAAAGACCCTTAATTCCTATTGAATTGCCTCACTCCCTTCCTGCTTCTTTGAAGCTTCATAAACATTTGCTTGAAGTTCCTCCTCTACAAAGTGCACAAAAACACCCACAACTTAACGCCAGCTAGAAGCAACAAAGTTATTGATGGGTGTTTAGTACACTGACTTACCCCTTTCAGCAAAGCAATAGGCACATCCAAGTTTTCACATGAGATAATTCCTTCAAACTTTCAAGAAGGAAAAGTTGAGTGATTCAGCTCAAAGTGCATTTATTCACTATGAAGTTGCCCATGAAGTGGTTTTTCTGCATAATCAGGTGGTACTTATCCCTCTATATATACTTCTCTTTCAACCACTGCTTTTCGTCTTCTACGAGTAGCTTCTTCTGCTGTTAGGCACTTGGACAAGCTTCAGGTCTAGAAGTAGGCTCAGGTTGTGAGAAATTTGAGTAAATCATGGGCTATATCGTCATGATGTTGTTTCTGGTATGTTAGGTGTAGGTGGCTAAGTTAAGGGCTGCAGAGGGTTAGAAAGGTTCCAAGACAGCCAACTCATTAGGATTTTTGGTATTAGATTTTCTTCCTCTCAATGGATGTCTGACTGTTAAACAGTGCGTATCCAAGAAATTGACATTAAGGGTGGTATAAATCCCTTAGAAGGATATACAGCAACATTTACAGCCTTTTAAAATTGGGGAATAACCAAGGAAGATACGTGTAATCGATTGAGGCTTAAGTTTGCTCCCTAAATCTGTTATGGACACAGGCTATACAACCAAAAACCTTGAAGGGAGCTGGTGTCCACAGTTGTTCTCAATTTCTGCTAAGGAGTGTAATTAGACCCTTGAGGGCATTCTATTGATTAGATAAGTTGTCTTCAACACAGCTTCTCCCCAATTGTAGTTTGAGGCATTTGAAGCAAAAAATAGAGACCTGGCCACCTTTAAGAGGTGTCAATCCATTTTTTTTCCTGCTATACCTTATTTTATTGTGGGGGTATCGAAACAGGAGCTCTGATCTATGGTTCCATAATATGAAAGATAGCTTTTCATATTTGGGTTAAGAAATTCTCCTCAATCTCCACTTCACAAATCTGAATATTTCCTTCAAACTGATTCCAAATTAACCTGTGGAAACTTCAAATGATATTTGCAACATATTTATCCTTGGGAAGATAACCCACGTCAACCTAGTGTAATCATAAATGAATGTCACAGATAGCCAAAAAAACATTAACAGATGTCAAACCATTAAGCCTCACTGATATTTTTATTCGGCTGGTCCCCACACATCACTATGTATCAAAGAGAAGGTATGAGATGTACAGTATGTTTTGAGCTCGGTCGGTTTTTCTTGAGTTTGGGTAATTGACAGATTACAAAATTAAGGGTATGGAGAAATGGAAAGGAGAACCTTTACTGATCAAAATGGCATAATTTATACATGTACGAAAATTGAGATGTCCTACCAGACAATAACCAGCACCTTTAGCATTACAAATCATCTACCCTGTCCAAAAAATTCTAAAAAGAACAGAACACCTATAAGCATCAAAGCCAGCTTATCACTTGAAATTGTTGGTAAGCTTACAAATTGCTAACAAAATGCAATCTAGTGATGGTACAAGAAAAACATCTTTACCCTAACCTTCAGCATTAGAGCAACAAACTTACTGAGTACAGAATCACTAGCCTGTGACTACTACAAAATTGGTAATCCCAGAAAAACCAAACCAAAGAAACCGCCTAACGCGGGTGGTACCCAAGTGATGGAATATCCTATTTATCTGCACTCACACATGCACAATTCTCACTGCTGTGTGGCTGGGCTCCACAAATGACTCCCAAAATATTGGTATCCAAGAATTGGATCTCTCATACTTCCCATCAAGTGTATCACTACCATCCCAACAGGTTTAGTAGCCGTCCCTACCAGGCACTCCTTGTCTTAGTTGACAATCATCAGATTTGTAACGAATACTGGGATACATTCGATGATCACAGGACTGATCATCGCATCATGGGAAGCACCTAATGGTTTGTTTAATTATTTCTTGTTTATTGTTTTAGATTCTGAATTTAATTCTAGCAAACATTTAGTTAACATTTCTCAGATAACTTGTGGAATAAAAGAGGATTTGCATTTTATTTCATCATCCATTATTGATAAGAAAATACTTAGTACATTTTATAAGAAAACATTACATCATAGCAGATTGATCAAATCCCTCTATACAAAAATTACCTTAATTTTTCAATAGATATTACTAAAACAGAGGAGAATAACAACTAAAGCATAATGAAACAATCTAAACAGAAAAGTTAATAACTAAATTATTCACTGCTTTCAACAAATTTTATTTATTATTTACTTCCTTTCCAATCACAAGTGCAGTCCAAAATGAGCTAAGAAAAAAATGAAATAGAATTTACATTAATGTAACTTTTGATTCCAAAAAATGCTCCTAAGAAAATAGAAGTTAATTTGAGTTTCAAAATTCTTCATGTAACTATTGAAGCAACTGCTCCTAAGGTATCTGTAAATAAAAATTTCGTGCCACAATGGCAAAGAAATTATTATTGTGCCTAAACTTGAGTGTAAAGGAAATTTCATATTTCAGCGTTGCGTGCAAGCAAACGAGACATGCAGCAAAAACAGAAGCTATCTACCATGTCATAGGAGAAACTTCATCTTGTGAGAAAACTACTCAGAATTTATTTGCATAATTAAAGCATGTAGTATTCAAGACCAAGTTGTCTGTCAACCATAACGTAATATAACAATGCTTTACAATCACAAAAGAAACAGCAATACCTGCATATTGCATATACCGATGTTTATGCACCACAAGTGACAATAAAATAAATCATATCTTTTAAAAGGGTTAAGGATCACCGTTGCCCCGGAAGTATGCACGATGGATCACATCTGCCCCGGAAGTTTTTTTTGGTCCAATTTTGCCCCGGAAGTGTGTAAAGTGGATCATATTCGCCCTTTACCTTTTTGTTTTGGTCCAATTTTGCCCCGGAAGTGTGTAAAGTGGATCATATTCGCCCTTTACCGGTAAAAATTTTTTAATGGTAAAGGGCAAATATGATCCACTTTACACACTTCCGGGGCAACGGTGAACCCAAAAAGACTTCCGGGGCAGATATGATCCACCTTGCATACTTCCGGGGCAACGGTGACCTTTAACCCCTTTTAAAAACAGATGTGTTGGGGAGTGGATGACAGTCCGTATGACACGTTTTTGTTAAATGCAGAGATATTTTTTCTTCTCTCATTTATATTCAGATGAATCAGATGCAATTACCGCAGTCTTTAAAGACTTCTTTCAGCCACAGGCTAATAGCAACTGATTCAACATGTAAGTCTAGTTCATAACGGTGCGCCCCATCTCAAAGATTTTTATAAATTTAAGATATGCCAATTACTAGTCCAACTTTTCAAGTGTTACTCACAAAATGAAGCATACAGACGGCTTGAACACCTCATTTGATGGTTATCCTTGTATACTGTGCCACAAAAGCAGTGAATTGGGCCTGATAAAGAGGACACGACCTTCCAAAGACTTTTCTGAACTTCATAAACATCACATCAAATGATGTATTCATATATAATGAGGAAAGAAATGAAAATTATTGGAAAGAAATTCTCAGCACTCATAGTTTGATAAATATTTGGACATCAATATAACATGAGGTTTCCGAGAGAAATCAGAACTCATATATTTTGTAATACAAATCAGACAGGCAAAGCAGACATCTGCAGGGTCATCAGAATCTCAATCATATGATCTATCAAAGCCTAGATGGCTATAAAGCTGAATCCATGTCACCGTAGTTACATGCACATTGTGTAAAATAATCTTATCAAAGAAATCTCAAGATGTGAGTAACTCAATTGTTGTTAAGAGCCAGTTCCTGCCAGCAACCAGGACTAATGACTGTTGAATTTCAACCTCATTTTATTATTTTATATAAACATCCATATCTGCAGCAATATTATTTATTATCGTCGGAAAATGCACTATAGAATGTGAAATATCATTATTCAATAATATTTCATTCTCTATCATATCTTGAATGTGAAATGTTGAAAAATGCAGTTTAGATGAGGAAAATCTATACACTACGAAACTGTAAATTCCAAGCAGCTAACATTCTGTGGAGCTCTATAATTTATTACCATGACTTCAGAAAAGAATAACAAAAAATCAAGCCAATATGGGAAGGTAAGAAGCAAACAACAAAAAAAAGCGGTATCTCACTCAATAAGGCTATATGAATCGCACGATGCCAACTAAATACACACACACATGTTAAATATTGCATTGTCACATTTAGTTGTATGACTACACTTGGATTACCGATAATTTAAACCATAGACAGAACAAAATCAATTTGTTTCTCAGCACAGATTGGTTGACTAAGAAAACCCCAATTATTGATAGCAACAACTAAACCCACGCACTAATGTCTTAATGCTTAATTTTTTGCAAGATTAGCCTAGTTGGGTACTGTTACGTATAATACAACACCATAATGCTCTTTTAGTAAAGTGGAGACATAATATGGATCTCGCAAAACTGAGCCCAACAAATATACACTTCTTTTGAATGGGCCCAAAATTTTATGTTATGCCCACAAACTAAAATAAGGCATTGCTTTAGCACCTGAACTACTTCTGTGTAGGCTTGTGCTTTCTTTATCATGCTACTTAAGAAGAATCCCAATAATTTTTCACAGGTTATTAAGTATTATTTCTCAACTCACTACAACATACATCTTTCATCATTAAATTACTGTCAAATTGGGCTGGTATTTTAGATTCTAGACTAGTCTTCAAATTCTCTTTGAAACAGCGCTAATTTAAGTGCAGAATAAGCTTAGGCTTTTACGTTTTTGGAAAAGTCAATAGCTATATCTGTTCCATTCTTGACAAGTAAGCAAATGATTATACCACCAAACTAGCTCTCAAGGACTTGTAAATTTATATCATATATTTTGCATAGCTAACCAACACTTGGTAGTTGGTACTCTATAAATTATAATTATAATCAAGAGCGACCAACCTGTTACACCCATTTGGAGATCATATGATATGCTATTAGTCTAGAACCTATGATTTTCTATTTATTTTACAATAGGCACTCTAGTGGGATGAGAATCTCATATTGCTTCATAGAACATCGCATACTGCACCTTGTGATTCTTAGGCATCTCATACCATCTTAGTTTCAATCAATTGACCACCCTTAGAGAGTTGTTGTCCCAACAAATACACCCAAGGCACTTCATTTAATGATGAATTATAACTTTAAAACAAAAAATAAGTAAATAAAATATCACAAGGCATTATAGTCAACTTATTTTCATCTCCCCTACCAACCAAACAAAGACTCATTAAAATTTTTCTCATCCTCTAGTTAAAAGAAAAAGGGATTATTAAAATCCCCCCTTCCTACCATAAACCAAAGAAATCATTGATTTCACTTTTTCTGGTGGCAGTAGATTTCGAGACGTGGAGTCAAGGACCACAAATGATTGGCACTACAGATTTTTTAGGCATGTATCTCATTCAAGTACATGACAAGTTTAGAAAAGTAACTTTTTCATTAGGATCCATCTTAGTGATGCTATCATAAATTATAGGTTAGATCAACCGATTTTGCATAGATAAGATGCATCCATCTTTATTCAGCAGAATTTCTCCTTTCTATGGTGAAATGTTCTATCTATTTTCTAATCAGGTTAAACCTTCTTACCTTTCATATCATAATTCTTCTTCCTAAAATTCCTTTCATTCATAGCAATGTGTTGAGATACTTAAACAACAACAACAAAGCCTTATCCCACTTAGTAGGGTCGGCTACAAGGTTCATACAACGCCATTGTACTCTATCAGTAACCAAATCTTTAAATATATTATTCACTAAAAGATCTCACTCTACAACTTCACTGAGTGTTAGCCTTGATCTCCCTCTTCCTCTTTTAATTGGACTATAGACTGTTTGACCTACCCTCCTCACTGGCGCATCTAATGGCCTTCTTTGGACATGTCCAAATCACCTCAAACGATTTTCTACCATTTTTTCACAAATAGAAGTCACTTCAACTAGTTAACGTATATGATCATTCCAAATCTTATCATTTCTAGTATGACCACACATCCATCTCAACATCCTCATTTCAGCTACCCCCCATTTTATGTTCATAATGTCCCTTTGGAGCCCAACATTCACTACCATATAATACTACTGGTCTTGTAGCAGTGCAATAAAACTTCACTTTTACCTTATGGGGTACTTTTCAATCTCAAAGAACTCCAGTAGCTTTCCTCCACTTATATCTTTTCTTGTTGAGATTCTTCAAAATTTAAAAATGTTACTAGAGCCAAGTGGTTTTGACATTCATTAATTTTATAATTATAGGAGACTTTAAAGAGGAGATTAGGAGAGTAGAAATTTCTCTAACTAAAGATTAGACATTTTAACATCACTTAACTTGCTTACCTGAAATAAATAATAGGGATAGGGTTGACTAATGCAAAGAAAATAAATACCAGATAATTTGGAGGAAACATAAATGATTGGGGTTCAAGGAAAAAAATCTTCTTTCAGATACTGAGAAACACCAAAGGCTACTTAAGAAACTCAATCAAGGTAAACATATCTACCAAGTTGAATATTTAAAGAAGATGCTTCCTTTCCCTCTTAATTACAGGTTGCTGACCTAGTGCTGGACATCACAATCTATGCACAAATCCAAAACCCATGCCTTATTTACTTTTCCTTACTTGTGTTTGTCAATTAATTTCTATTATATTTTTATTCTTTCATATTTCCACTGGCTTTATCATGTAATTTGAATTTTTAATATATTCAAATATCGAAATGATTATTGTAGCCTATTTCTATCATACGCGTAATAATTTTTTAAGAAATAATGCAAAAAAAAAAAAAAAAAATCAGACTCTTCTCAGAATTCTACACATACTGAATAAGCAATTAGGAAAATGAGATCGATAGTACTAGATTCTTTTGTATATGTTAGAAACTTTTCGGGAACAAGAATTATAATGCATGCCAACAAATAACTAGAAAAAGTAAACATCACATGAAAGCATAGTTTTCATACTGAATCAATATATCCTAGAGCATATCATCACGAGACAATACTTGATCTCATATATCACCTAATATATTTATATATATATAAATATACATAACATTTCTTATGCTTTCCTAATAATTTCCTACTTCATGCTATAACTGATCAGCGAGATGATGAGGATTAAGATCATGCATAACGATGGCAAATACCAATTTGATAACCCTCCTTTCTCCTACAAATATTGTAAATCTGAATAAAATTGCATACCATTATGTTTGGGAAATTTTGACAAACATTTGTAATTCTTGCCTACTTCTGATTGTGCAGCAACGTTGAGGCAATACTTTCAAACACCAAAGACCTTTTCTGGATTTGAATTCAAGGGTGATTAAAAAAGTATTAGTTGCTGATCAATCTATAATCTGTAAATGAATAAATAGGCAGATAACTCATTTCTGTGAATTTAAGCAGCCAATATGATTATATAAATTATGGATATTTAGTTGAATATGAACATTCAATGGTATAGAACTACAATTCATTGGTGTTTCTAAACACAAAACAGGATAAATACCAAGGTTCACTGCACAATCATATGCATGGGATAAATTCAATCAGATTGCACGAACTAACTCATTCCAAGATAAAAAAATATATATAAACTACCAAAAACAAACAAGAATAAGTTCAAAACAGCAAAAAGGGGAGGGGGGAAGAAAATTAAAAAAAAGGTTAAAAAAGGAATCTACTTAGCAAGAAAAACCATAAAGCAGACATAATATTTCCTGAGCTTTTCAAGTCCAGAGGTCCATGTTAGCGTTTTTAGTGGAACTAGACAATTTGCTATGGTCACCATGGTTAGGCCATTCATAAATACCCAGGTCTGCACTGGTAACACCCATACTAGTACTCGAATCACCTAAAATGCATCATTGATCATAATATACTATTCCACAAGCTAGTTTTGCGGTGTTATTCAAGCCTTAATATCTTATGAAACATTAGAATAAGAAGGTTCAAAGAGAAAACCCTAAGATATATTGGCAACATCATTTTACTTGCTTCTTGTGTGAAATTCTGATTTCAGCACAACAATAATTATTTTTCTAATGAAAAGAAGGGTGGTTAATCATGTTTCCATGTGTGTAAGAATTGATAGTATAACATAGAACTGAGGTGAAATATAGCAATGACATCATCCCTCTTCTCATTTTATGAATTCTTTCCAGATGCTAAGGTTCAACCATAAGTCACGATTTGTAGAGAAATGTAAATTAAACACTTGAAATAGAGAATTTGGGGGTAGGAGGTGACCTTATCATACACTTTTTCAGACCACAAGGCCACACACCAGCATGTACAACGGATAAGAGCAAAAAAGACAAATTAGCTCACAAGATTGTGTGCTGTGTACTTGACATAAATATAAACATGCAATCTACAACACTGCATAGACACTCCATTCGAGTAAGTATAAAAATTCTGGCAACATTTTTTATTAAAAAAATTGTAAGAAAAAACAGTCACTGACTAGCTTTAGTTGGGGTTAGTTTTTTTCTCATTGTTCGATCTAAACAATTTCAGTTTGAGACAATCTGGAAACTAGCACAATGCTACTGAGTTGCTGACAAAGCGTTGCAACAACATCCTTATCTATTACGAATTGAGATGACCAATCACAGAAAATCCACCCAGCACTAGATAACATAAAATCATCAATATCAAAATATATATAACCTAGAGAAAGCAAAATTACTCACAGAGCCATAAACAGCAGCTTGCTCCAGGGATATGTTTAGCACTTATTGTCAAAACTATTGATCTCCAACTGCAAAGGAAGAGGATTTTTCACCAGTGCTCTAATTAAAATGAATAGGCTCTTAGAAAATAAGGTCCTCATATATTTCAAACCTTAAAGCTTTGCTAATAGTAAACAGTACATGATATTAAGATTAGAGAAGCACAAAGATGTTAAATATTGGTTATGAGCTACATCATTGGCGAAACACAAGAACCAAATCTTCACATTAATTCCCTTTTTAAAATAATAAAAAATCACAAGAACAGATGGTTATTAACACTGACTTGCTGCACAGGAGCCTGTTTCCAAAAAAAAAAAAAAATGTCTCAGTCAAAAGTTATCTGAAAAAATCCATTATCAGGATGGAAACTTTTCCACTGACATTTTAATACATACTTTCTGACTTTTGACCCAGGAAGCTTAGATTTTTTACCAACACCTGGGAAGTATAGAAACTAATATGGACACAAGACATAAGACATGACAAAAACTGAAGTGTCCATATAATTGTAAGTGATGCACAGTGTCATGCCTAATCTAAAGCGAGTTTACAGAATGTGCCAAACACAGGCATGGATACTTTTTAAAACTTATTGAACTCATTTGCCTGAAGTTATCAAGAACTATGTGACATATCTCATCTAAAATAATTAAAAGTTAGCACTCAGATAAAATTGAATAATACATGGATTCAAATACAAACGTAGTTTCTCGGCAATATCTCTCAAAAATTGTGAGCACGAATACGAAAGCTACTCAATATACAATTGTCTAACTAACAAAATCAATACTCCACTACCCCAAGCTTTCATTAGTGCACATTAATAACATCAAACTGCATCCACTACAATAAATCAATATCAAAACTAAAACTGCTAGATCCAAAATTTTCCTATTAAAATCAACTGATATAATTGTCTTGCCGTTAGTAAGCAACAAATAACAGCGCAAGCAAATAACAAATCACCACAACAAACTACAATCATGCTGCACCACAGAAGAAACTGAAGAAAAATTTCTGCTAAGTCGTACCTACGAAAAGTTTTTTTCACTTGACAAAAAAATACAAAGCCGAGAATTCAAAAAACAACTCACTTTTAGCACACCGTGATTTCTCAAGCAGTTTCACACAATACGCATTCAAAGGGAAAACAAAATGCAAGCCACACTTTCACCAACATTGAGTATATAGCAAAATGAAAATCGACATGAGAGCTACCTCACAAAAATCAATGAGCCAGATCGATCTCAATGTTTATCCTTTTCATTTTTCATCACATGCAAGCGAAATCAAATCAGTACACGAGAAGCTCCTCATGTAGAGTCGCAGTCGGCGAACTATACATCGACCGCCGTCTCCGTCGCCGTCGCCGCCGCGAGGAAGAGAAATAGAGAATCGTTCTACATTCTTCTCCGGTGAATGATCGTGTTGTATACTGAAGCAGCCATCGTACTATGAAAATGGCCACGTAGTAGAGAGAGAAGAAAATATCTACGCCTACTAAAGAGATTAGGTACGTGAAATTACATAAAAGCCCCTCAGAAGTAAGCCATGATTCTTGTTTAGGCAACCTTGTTAGGGCATTATTAGAATTTAGAGCTATCAAGAAACTGGAGAGAGAAGAAAATATCTATGACAAATGGGATTAAACTAATGGGAGAGGAGAAGTCCCCTGCAAAAAGGCACCATATTTTAATCAATTACGCCCTATATACCAGGTGGTAATCTTGAATATATAATTATATTATTCTTTGCTTTGCTTTGATTAGTTTAATTCGTTACACCTCTCATTCATTGAATCAAGACCAGGTGAGGCATAGACACAGGCCATTTTTTATTTTTTATTTACAAGCCATATTTTATTATGGCATTTTGGTGCTTATCATTTTGGTTGGTAATTTGAGTTTATGTTTATATGTGTAGGGGTTCATGTAGTCCCTCTCCTGGCCCTCCTATCCAAGTCTCGGAAAGTCAGTGACGATACTAGAACAGGAAAATTTCCAAAACTAGAACTAGATTCAGGTAAGGGGCCAAGATTCCCTGTCCCAATCATGGTTATACTTTTATTTTTATGTTTTTCTGTTGGATCAAAATAAGAGGGTTATTAAGTTTAATACCCAAAAGAACCCACCCTAACTTACGCCTTAGCCTAATATGTGTCCTGCCCTAGATTTCTTTCTTTCTTTCTTTCTTATGCGCCTTCACTAGTCATGGCCGCTGTGTATGTGTGTGAGAGAGGGGGGAGAAGGTGGGAGAATATTGGTAATCGGAATGGAGGTCAAATGAATCTTCTCAACAACTATTAGATCACGAGAAAAAGAAGATGCCATTTACTCTACAAGTAAGCACTCAAATGTATTTGATCTTTTTACGGGTGGTGGTGGCAGACCTCTTTTGAAGATGCCGGATCCATATCCATATCCAGCTTGTCACTCTCATCTCTGCAACTACAAACAATTCCTATCATTACTCTCTCTATATATATATATATATCTCATGATCAAATACAATGATTACATTGACATTCGTATATATTGATTACATTCACATTTGGCTTCAAATCTGGAATTTCGGTCAAATATGGTATATGTACTATGCACACATATAATGATATTTAAACCTTGTGTATGTATATATTGATTACATTCACATTTGGCTTGGATGTGGGGCATCTCAGTTCGGACACATTTTTTTTTTCAGAAAATCCTGGTCTTGGTATTTCCCGGTCCTGCCAATCTCAATCTCGACCTCCTTACATGAAGGGATCAGGAACACCCCTATCTATGTGACATCACTCAAAGAGGAATGGAGGCAAATTTGTTCTGAAATTCACAATTTAATATATCATCGAAAATCAATTTATGTCGAACTAATTTTTTTAAAAAAAAATATATCCAAATATACATATAAATAGCATTAAGCCTATTGATTTATTTCCTAACTTTAACTTGTAAAAGTTGCAATAAGAGTCATTTTTACTAACTTTAATCCACACAAGTCATGAGAGTGTAATCTCTTAATCAAAGTCACTTACTTGATGGGAGAAGGGGGATTATTGCAGCTATGCATATTATTCGATTGAATTCATGGTTAACACAATGTTTGAGTTTTATAATTTTTTTTATTATTTTCTACAGTTTCAAATTATAGGTTTTGATCCCTTGAATGTATTTCTTATTAAAATGTTACTCTCTATATTTTAATAAAAACCTGAGCCAACTTGACTCTTAAATGATTTTAATTAATTATCCAAACGTTATGGGATTATCTTCTTGAACCAAATATTAATATTATTAATGATGAATTCATGAATAAAAACAAATATAGAAATAAACTATAATATATTAACGATTCAAGGAAAAAATGAAAACGTTAAAAAAAATAGCCAAAGGGCCCACTGCCCATTTTAATATATGTATATATATAGCAGTATAACACATATTGTAACTTGGAGCAGTTAAATTGCTGCCTCCATTCCTGGCTTGAGTTATTTTAATTTCCATAGCATTTTTTTAGTATCTGCATTCATTCTATCCTCCAACTAATCTAAATGATTAGAAAAACACATCTCATATTACTTTTTAAGATTGTATATCTATGTTGGATAACGAGAAGATCCGCTTACATATAAAAACAAAAGTTTCTTTATGGTAATCAATGATTCAAATTTGCTTCTTAATGATACTGAGGAATAAAGATATTGATGGGGTATGTTTCCCCATCCCTCGGTTTGTCCGTCCGCGAGAGAGGAGTGAGTGCAGGGTCTTCCTTTGGTTCGCCATTGCCATTTCATGTGAGGTTTTAAATGTTGAAGCTTATGCTGTTTTGGTACTCAATACTATAATTTTTGTGCATACAGGAATGAAATATCATAACTGCAGAAGAAGGGAATTAAACTGAAAAAGACAGCAGCTAGAGTTAGCAAGGCTGAGAAAAAAGATAAAAAGAATATGCAAGTGGAGGAAGAGATTTGTCATCTTTCTCGTAAGCTCAAAGAGAAACATACCAAAGAACTTGCTTCATCTCTGGCTGCATTAGAAATAATGGAAATGAAAATAGCAATTTTGACAGTTTGGTGAAGTCTATAGCAGCAGCAGTATCTGTTGATGATGAGCTTTATATTCTCCTAGGGGCTTCATCTTTTTATACGAACCAAGAACTTCGAGCTACGGCAGCTAATTATAAGAGGACGCATGAGCCTGATTTCTTTCCATTTAACTTGTCCAAAAATTTGGTGGAAGGTGATCCAGAAGAAGAATGGCTTGCTCAGAGGCAGAAAGACCACGGGAAAGAAATGGAGCCAATAGATACTCTCTCTAATCTTATATATAAGAGCATGTTGCCTTTCTGTGAGAGATTAATCATATTTCAATACTAACACATTCCAATCATCTTTCTTAATTCTTTCCAAGCATTACAAATAAGAAAATAACTTTATAGGCTTTATATTAAGCACACCAGTAAGTAGTATGATAATTTCTACACGTTTTTTCTTGGCCGGCATACTTTCTACCCAGCTTACACCATCATATCGCTGGTGATTGGTTCACTAGCTGACAAAGAATAAAGACATACATTGTCAATTCTAAAATAAGATTTGATTTTTTTTTAAAATGAATCTGTCAAGCAGTGTTAAAAAACCGGACCGAACAGGGGGCGGTTCAACCGTTTAAACCGGGGTGACTATTGACATGGTGGAAGACCAATGGGCCAACCCAGTCAAACCCGGGAGCTTGAACCGGGTTGGCTTTTTTTTTTTCAAAATATTGTTTTTTAAAATTTTTTTATAATTCACCTAATTATTAACTTTCACTTCACTCAATTTTAAAAATTAGGAAATTATAATACTTTAAATGCTATTTTACTTACATATGTTTAATATTTAATTGTTGTTGCTCTTAATATTTGTATTTTAGTCTGTGAATTGTAGAATAATATTTATTTTCATGTGTAATCAACTAATATTTTCTCTTTTTCCCTCTATAGAAACATTAAAATATTCATGTTTGATAAATTATGCATACCTATCTATATTTACATTTTGATATTAATAATTATTAATGTTAATATTAATAAAATTTTATTATTTTAATATAACCGGTTTGACCCCGGTCCGACCCGATCCGACCATTAATCCTTAAACCAGTGCCTCGTCCGGTTCTATACCCGGTCCGGTTTTTTGAACCTTGCTTTCAAGTATGAATAAAGTCACGCAGACGCATACACATGATAACTTTTTTTAAAAAAATAAAATAAAACACATGGGAAATATTTTTGCTGTAGTGTTTATGGCAAGGATGAAAAAACGGACCGGACCGGCCACTGGTCCGGTCCGGGTAAGGTGAAAAACCGGGATGGAGGTTGACCCGGTCAACCCGGGGTTTAACCGACAACCCGGTTAACCCGGTAGTTGAACCGGGTTGGCCTTTTTTTTAAAAAATAAAATAAAATAAATATTTTATTATAATTCACCTAATTACTAATTTTCACTTAACTCAATTTTAGAAATTAGGAAACTATAATACTTTAAATGCTATTTTACTTGCATATACTTAATATTTAATTGTTGTTGCTCTTAATATTTGTATTTTAGTCTGTGGATTGTAGAATAATATTTATTTTTACTTGTAATCAACTAATATTTTCTCTTTTTCCCTCTATAGAAACATTAAAATATTCATATTTGATGAATCATGCATACCTATCTACATTTACATTTTGATATTAGTGATTATTAATGTTAATATCAATAAAATTTTATTATTTTAATATAACCGGTTTGACCCTGTCCGACCCCGATCCGACCATTGACCCTTGAACCAGTACCTCACCGGGTTTGATGCCCGGTCCGGTTTTTTGAACCTTGGTTTATGGACAGTCTCAAGAAACCCAATATGATTTTAAAGCCCAATATAATATTTATCATTTTACTTCTAATAATAAATTGCCTTTTCCATAGAAAAGACATCTCTTGATTTATATCTATGTATCTGACAATGTTCACCAATCAGTTTATATTATACCCTTGTTACACCCTCCTTAGAAGAAAAAACAAACAAGTTTCTACTGTTATCTACCTCTCATATGGCTATATATGCATTGATAACTGGATAGGCAGGAAAAATTATACAAAAAAAAAAAAAAAAACCATAAACTGTTTCTTTTAACATTGCATTCTAAAACTTTTGAATACATTTCCTTACAATATGCTGCAAATAGGACGAAGTGTCAACACCTATATATTTTTTCTTTCAAAAGCATACAAATTGATCAGTGTACAGGGCAACCATCTACCACAATGCCTTTAGCAGTAGGACATGTTGCAAGAGGACAGTGTTCACCACCAGTTCCCCACCAAGTGATACTCTTATTCTCAAGTCCCACTGAGAAATATATCACCACAGCCATGAAAGCAACCCCAGCATCAAGTGCTGCAGATAGCACATAGTTGTACCTCTGCCACCATTGCTTCCTGTATCGGAATATGTAGAAGTTGAAGATCGTTCCGACGATGATCCACGCGTTGTAGTTCAATGCAGTTGCAGGTGGCATAGCCGCTGTTGCTCCTAGTAATATAGGAAGGTTGATCAGTGGAATCCATGACTGTGAAGGATATGCTCTGTGCAATAGCCAAACAAGTATGGGACCTATTGCTCCTCCAAGAAAGAACCAGTTCATTGCAAAGTAGTTTCCTTCTGAACCGAAGATTCTCTTTGGTCCAACCAAACCCCAGATGACCGAGGCATCGAAGAAGACGCGATCACTAGGACACGTCCATGGACTGTCTGGAGGGAGAACTTCATCTTGGCATATGTGCTTGATGGAGGTAAGCAACCACCATGCTACACTAGCGTTTATGGTTCCAGCCAGCATGGTACCAATAAACTGTTCAGTTGGGAAGAAATGGGGTGTATCAGATATTGGATTTTCGCGAATTAAGTATGTATCATGTTTATCTTTCTATGAAAATAGTTTAACCTAATTTGATATGAACTGCCTTGTGGTTGTATAACTTTTCATTCACCTTTTAGATACATTCTAATATCAGAAACTGTGGGGAAATGCAATATTAATTTACTTTAAGCAGGATAGTGTTCCTCCCATCTGATGTACTCTAAGAATCTGATGTATGTGAACATTTTTCAAATCATTGTATCTAACATTTACTACTGGAACATGCTTTTGCTTTGTTTACAAACTTGTGATTCATACAGTTTGAAATCAAAATGGTTGCTAGTTGTAAAGAACAGCTGTTAAGAATATATGATTGATGAACATAAAGTCACGTGCCTGAACTAAGAACATTGATTTGGGAGGGATCTTCATGTAGTGTCCAAGCTTGAAATCACTGAGGAAGGAGACAGCCTGAGACATGCTTATGTAGCCATAGGTTTTGAAGCATACATTGGCTATTGGTCTTCCAGGGTAAATGAGACCAAACACATACTCGGTGATAATGTTCAACCCTGGTGTCTGTTTATGAGCATATATATAACAGCATTAGTTAAAACCTGATCCCTACGGTCTCCTTAAATACTTTACCTACTGTAATGATTAGAAAAACAATGAACAAGTTTAGAGTTTATTCTAACCTGGTTTGTGGTGGCGGTTATGATGCTAATAGGGAGGGTGAAAATGAAAGCTATAGCTGAAGCGAAAAGGAGTCCCCACCAAGGCATTTGAACCTGATCATTCAGAAAGATGCACAAAAACAGAGAAACTAAAAATGTCACACCTAGTAACACATGAAACCACCATGAAGGTATGTCCTCATATCGCCTCATCAATCTCGTGTGGATATCTACTTTTCCAGCAGAAGAAGCTCGGTAACGAGCCATAATCTCCCTGCATTA
Source organism: Mimosa bimucronata (assembly GCA_037074515.1). Lineage (NCBI taxonomy): Eukaryota > Viridiplantae > Streptophyta > Magnoliopsida > Fabales > Fabaceae > Mimosa > Mimosa bimucronata. The sequence goes on from CM073441.1 coordinate 26,680,608, forward strand.
TTTTTAGTTCCACATCAGTATACAACTACAACTTTTTAGGAAACACACGCACACGCACATATGATAATATCTCCATAGAAACTTAGCACTAATAAGCATATATGATATATCCTTCTCGATGAACATGTTGGAAGTTGATGAATATTTTTTGTATATCCAAAGTATGCAAATAACATAACTGCTACATATATACTTGGATTAAGGCTCAATTTTGTATTGAAAGTTATTCCATATGAGTTATGGGTATCCAAAAGTTTTTTTTGCTATTAATATCACCTGAGAAGTGTTAAAAAATGAATAACTTCAACCTAAACGTTAAAAAACCAATATTAACCGTTAACATTTTTAGTGCTTAGGGTGACATTACTCATCTTTTAACACTTTCAGGACAATATTGATCCAGAAAAGACTTCCGAATACTCACAGCTCCAGCTAGAAAACTTCCAGTACAAAATTAGACCTTAAGCCCACACTTTTTTTTTTACTTACCTTCCATGGAAACAGGCAACATGTGTGAGGGTGGCTGCTATGGTGGCAAATCCAAAACCATAAGTGAGAGCGAAGAACACACTGAGATGAATTCTACCTTGAGCTTCATACTGATTTAAGTCCAGCTCAAACTTGTCATTAACAATGGCTGATATGTTATAAAGCTGACCTTGTGAAGTGAACAAGTGTGAAGAGAAAATGGGGAACCTTTTGGCACTATACACATTTAGGCCCCAGTAAGCTATAGGAAGCACAATATAAACTATAACAGCATATCCCACAAAGATATTAACAATGGCGAAGAAAGGTGTGATGAGAGGGCTGAACAGGTAGGATGCTACAGCAGACCAGTCCAAAGTTATGGCTCCGAGTCCTAAACCTTTCATACCAGATCCTAATTGTTGAGCTGTGACTGATTTGGAGAAAATCCAGCAGATGAATGATATGTTTGTGAGAGTTGAGAATAAGTATCCAGGAACCAGGTACCATATAAAACTGCAAACTAGTACAATGAAGAAAAATTTCGCCCTTGATGGTTTTTGATCATCTTTCTCATGCAATGCTCTGCATCATAAACGTGTGTATATAAGTTGATGTGAAAAAACCATAAATGTCTGAAAAGTAGATGTGGATTGGATGCTTGGGTTGTTACTAATAAGAGCAAAGAATTGTAACAATGAGCATAAAAGACATAGGCTGCTTCAGGTTTTCTGTAAAGTTGTAATTTCTGATGTAGGAAAAAGGAAAATATCCCACCAATTTTATTATAACATTAACAAATGATAATTTATCCATTTTCTCTCTATTTCGCTTGTTTAACATCCAAAATTAAGTTTCATACATTCTACAGAGTCTAAAGAAAATATATCTTATGATTAATAATCTATTAATAAATTATTTTATCTTTTTTTCGATAAAAAATTATTTTATCTTTTACAATAATACTTTTTTGAAATAATTAAAGGAACAATACCTATTGAATATTTCATAGTAAAGTTGATACTTTTCTCATACCTTGATAGTAACATTAATGTTTTTTTGGTGAAGACAGTAACATTGGTGTTGAATAGTACTTTAGAAATGCCAATCATCATATTATAATTGTAATAATTAAAAAGAAAGAAAAAAAATCACAAGTGTGGTCCACTAAGTATGAAGGCGTTGTAAAATACTCATATGACGGCTCTTCAAGTCAATGGCCCACACGTGAAAGACCACCAAAGGGGGGCCATTAAGGCTCCCCATAATTATCAATCCATAATTTTATGAAAAAAAATGATTGTCTTAATTGCGTCTTTGCAGGGAAAAAAAAAATTAATTGAACGTTGACCTACATCACATTTTATTGAACGTTCAACCTTCAACCTCATTACATCACGTATTACATCCCCATCCCTTAGATCTCACCACAATTGATTCTCAAACCATTCTATAAACTTTCTTAGATTCCTCCCTATTCCTCCTGCGTCCTACTTCATTCTTCATTTTTTCCCTAAAATTTCTCTTCCTTTTATATTTATTTATTTATTTTACATATAAGTGATAATGCTAAACGAGAATATGATATAAAATTAAAAAATAAAATAAAAGCATACCTAAAAAGTGAGACCTGAACAAGAGTATTGGGCCACCACATATGGGCGGGCTCCACCACGTATTTCCTGATCAGCCCAGCCCATCCATATCCCAATACCTGGTTCCATAACACAGCTTTTTTGTCAAAGTAGGCAGCATCTAGATTTTTATTTATTTAAAACCATATTTTATAAATGATGTTGTATGCATGATTTAGTTTTAATAAATAAATAAAATAGATAGGAATGATGGTAGGTATTTATGCCGCTAATTATATTTTTAAAAATAAGATAAGATTCACTTTTGCATTAAAATTTAAAAATGTCCACTTCCTCGAACGAGTACGCCAATAATAAACATGTTTCTGAGAAAACTTTTAAAAAATGTTAAAGTATAGTTTTGGTCTTTTATCTTTGCATCAAATCCTGTTTTGGTCTTTTAACTTTGAAAAGTACACTTTTGGTCCTTTTTCGCTAACTCCGTTAGTTTCATTTAAAGGAAATAATTCTTATATTTTAAAATTTGACCATTTTTATTAATATTTAATTATAAAATTTCTTTTTAGATTTGCTGAGTCAGCATTTTCCGTTAAATGAAACTAACGGCGTTAGCAAAAAAGGATTAAAAGTGCACTTTTTAAAGTTAAGGAACCAAAAGAAGACTTGATGCAAAGATAAAGGATCAAAAACTGTAATTTAGCCTTTAAAAAATAAGAATAATCGAAAGGTTGAGCACCAAATAGTTTTTACACAGTACTGCATAGGTCCATCCAAACGATATGCCCGCCTTCATTGCTAAAATTTTTGGCAGAAAATAACGAACTTTATTACACACCTAAATTCATCTAAAAAAGATCCTCGCAATTTCCGAGGGAAACAACAAATTTATAATAGTTAGAAAAAATTGGCGTTTTTAAAGTCCATAAAAAGTCAATTTATCGTAAGAAAATTTCTCTAGTGAGAGAAACATGGATGAAGTCTACAATTACTCTTACATGTAGTTTGCAAGGACGAAGGATTTTCCCATAAAAATAATCACCAAATTCTAAAACAAATTTAAATAATTTAAAAACCACTAGAAATTATTCATTTGCTTCTATTTCCTAATGCAGTAATACATTTTTTCCTTTAAGTTAGTTCAAGTTCTAATCTAAGTTTCAATCCTCAAATTTTATTCCTGAAATTTCGATCAGCAACTTTCATTATGTTTAAAGCATTAATTTTTATAACAATATTATAATCTAGAACATTTTACCTCTAATTATCTAATTATAGGGAGAATTATTAAGGAAGACAATAAATAACGAGTGAAATGGTGAACGCCATTGAATTGAATTGGGAAAAGATCCCCTCCTCTACTCTCTGACCTAATCCCTCTTTTCCCATCCTCATACTATTAAATTTTTGATCCAATGACCCAGTTAAATATTTTATAAAAATAAATATAATTATAATAATATTTAAAAATCACATAATAAATTTATTTTATCAAAATCTGGTCTTAACAGATAAGAATTGTAATAAAAAGATTAAGAAAATCTAAATTTATAATAATAATCTACAGTCCTGAATTGTTAAGATCAGATTTTAACGGACTAAATTTATTATGTGATTTTTTAATATTATTATAAATATATTTATTTTTATAAAGTATTTAAGTAGACAATTTGATCAAAAATCCAATCAAATTAAGACGGAAAAACGAGGGAAGAGGGGAGCATCCCCGTGGCCATTGAAAATGCACCACTCACAAGCTGATTTGCTCAATATTAACCGTCTTGCACGTGAACCAATTCTCCAATATTATATCAACTCTTTTTTTTTTTTTTTCCTTAAGAGAGATGAAAGATAATAAAAATATCCAATGAGTACGTTTTACCTGAGTGGTGATGATGAGAAGCCAGGCAGCAAAGAAAGAGATGCTCCTACCATAAAACGCCTTGATTATATTCACAATCCCAACGGCATAAGGCGACCCGGATCCGAAAGCACTACCCGCATTAGCGAAAATAGTTATCAAAACATGCTCCTTCATGTTAAACGGGCCCGGGTTAAGGGAGAACAATCTCGACCCGAATCCGAAGATCCGAAACTTCGTTTTGGGGAGCAAGGCGGCCATGGAGATCCCGATCGGGAGAGTGGCGACCTGGACGGTGATCTGAGTGATGATGAGAGGTTCGGTACGGTAGGCGAAGAACTGATTGAGGAAGGAGAGGAGAGAACAGGAGAGAATACCTAGGAACCACATTCGGAAGGTCCATACTGGTAGATTTGGGTCGTCTGTGTTTGTAACCGTCAATCGGACCTCTTCTATTGGTGAGATCTCGTCTTCGTCGATGGTGGTGGTTGGTTTCTCGACGTCGAAGGGCTTGGCGGTGGTTGTTGTTGTTGTTGAGTCCGCCATGGAAATTGCAGACAGAGAGAGAAAGAGAGAATGGGAGGTGTGTGGGGAGAGAAGAGGGAGAGAGAGTATTTATGTGTGAAGGTGAAGGAAGAGATTTGGTTTGAGGTGAGATGGCTGGGGAATTTAGGTGCTTAACGGAGGAAATCATGATTAGTGTTACACCAAATTGCTTTCTGTCACTCATTAGTCATCTTTTTTTTTTTTATTAAATTATTATTACATAAAATGTATTGGGTGAGCTGGGGTTGAAGGTGTAGAAATTGGTTTTACCTATTATAAGTAAATATATAAAGTATAATGTGAAATTTTTAGTCGAACTAACTAACTCATAAAAATATTTGTTCAATTTGTAAAATAAAAAAAATTAAAGTTGAAAAACATGAGATTTAAATTTTTTTGCATTAATTAATTTTTTTAGGTTGTCAAGTCAGATTAAAAATTTCACGTTAAATCTTATATGTTTACTTGTGATTGATTAAACTAAGGATGACGTACTGTACCGGGTTCACCTAAAAATTTATCTTAGGTGAGTTGGGACCTAAGTCTTATCAAGTTGAAGGTAGGCCTCCATATTCAAAGAATATCTATAGAGGTACTCCCTCTGGTCTATAATATAGGAGATAATATGAGGATTATTTTGTCCATAGTATAAGGTATAACATGTAAAAGTCAATGTTATAAATATTCAATTTTCATTTATGCCCTTTCATATTAATTGTAAAGAGGAGAGATGATGTGAGTCTATAGAAAATTATATAAGAGTAAAATTGAAAACCACTTTACTCATAATAAATGGCTAACTATGTTTCTATGGTTTATATAAAATGGTTGACTACTACATCTTATAATTTGTGCTAGAAGGAGTATGAACAGTTTGTTCACTAACAGATCCTCACATTTTCGAGCATACAACATTATGTTTATGAGCCAAACTCTTTATCAATTGAATCCACATTTGTTAGCAAGCCAATAATCTTGTTATCTTCTTAATATTTTATTATGTATTATTATTTACAACTAAATCGTTGGCTAGCTTTACTTAATTTTTATTTTTTTAAAGAAAAATCTGTACAATTTATGACTTTGTATTTAGAAAAGGATTTATTATGTTTACCTTATTTGTTAAAAATTCTCTTCATGTACCCTTCCTTAAATCTAAATTGGCTTCATAAATGTATGCCGGTTATACATTTGGTAAAGTTCAAAATTAGTTGGGACATTTTTGGGAAAAAATTTACAGTTTGTGACATCCTCCCTATTTATAAGCTACTTTCTTCATGTATTGACAGAATAAAAAAATGTAAACTTTATTTCCTTTTTTTAATTTAAAACTTATTAAACAAATATTCTTTAAGAAATTAACAGTATGCAAAACATTCTATTAAAGGTAGAATTATGCATTTATATGATAAATTTAATAGGGTGGTTTGTGTAATAAAAATTACACTTTGTTTTTGTCTTATATTTATAACTGGAGGGTTACTCATAAAGAGTAAATGCTCTCAACTATTTTTTTTAATGAAGAAATGCTTTCAACTAATATTAATATTGTGGTTTATTTGTTTCTTATATTAACGATGGGATGGAGTTAGTGATTTAAGTATTATTAAATTTCAATAATTCAATTCCATATGCATATATGAATTAGATTTTAAAATAATTTAATAATTTTTTTATATTCCTAGCTTCATATAATTTTTTTACCGGATGTCCTCGCAGGAATATTCATAGTGATGTACCAAAACACGTAATGGGAATATAATTTTTTTGATAATGATATATTGCATAACAATATAGTACTACGATATGTATAAAAAAAAAAACAAAATAGTAATATGATAATCTTTAACTCATATGCTTTATATTCATTTTCTCTTCTTCTTTTAATATGAACCGTATGAATTTATTATAAAATGTTTTAACAACTAATATGCTACTATTTTATTTTTAGTAACGATTCATTAAACGATAAAAATAATTAAATAGAATAAGAATTACTTGGACTGTCTCGTGTGGTAACAGAGTGGGATATTTGGGGAGCAGATACAGCCATACAGGTAATTGTGGGTAAAAAAATGGAATAATTTTTTTAACAAATAGGCAAACAGATAATGACAATAATGCAGTCTTTTTATGTAAATTTATATATATCATTTACCCAGTTAACATGCTAGTTTAACTATTTAAAATTCATAGTTAACTTTTGAAAGTGACGAGGTTACTTCAAAAGAATTGGATGTTACTGGCAAAAAAAGGGCGTGTTAGCCCAAGCCTCAACGATACAACACAAAAAAAGGCCTAATTTTGGTTCTAATAATACTTATTACATATTGTTACTACATGCAAATTAATTTTCTTATGTGTAAATTATTTTATAAAAAAATTAAACCATCGAATAATGAAATCATGCTGATCTGTACAAAACTATCTTTTAGAGTTTTTATCCATGTTACCATCGCATCTTTCGTGATTGGTTCACTAGCTCACAGAGCATAAAGACATTGAGCATATTTAGATGGGTTTAAAACCAAAAAATAAGTGTTTATTTTGGGGTAAAAGTACTTAAAATTGTTGATAGGTTATTTTGCATGTTTATTTCGGCTTATTGTTAATCTGACTTATAAGTACTACCTCAAGTCCTAATTATAAGAGCCAAATGACTTTTTTTGGGGAAATTAAGGAAGCAAATTAGACTCCTAAATCTTAATATATGCGAAATATAATTAGATTATATGATAGTTTATAAGTAAAATAACTTAATTTTAAGGCAAAAAGACAAATATAAACAATTCATAGTGGTGTATTTTGCATCCTTAATTTTTCCAAAAAGGTCAACTGGCTCTTATAATTTGGATCGGAGGGAGTAACTTATAGCTTATAAGTCAAAATAAGCTATAAGCTATAAGCTATTTAAAATAACTTATTTCTTACTTATAAGTCACTTATAAGGTGAGGCCCACAAATTCTGACTTATCTTTCACATCTAATCACAACTAACTCAAACATACACAATCTGACTTATGAAAAATAAGTCATTTTTTCCACAGATAACACAAACATAAATCTCATTACATAATCTGACTTGTATATAAGTCACTTTTTTATAAGTTAATTTAAACACACCCATTATTTTCAACTTCTAAACCAAGCTTCTTTTAAGAAAAAATGCATCTGTCACGTATGATATGAATAAAGCCACGTAGAGTGTTATAAAAAACAAAAAACAAAAAAGCCACGCAGACGCATATAATGAGCCAATCATATTTTTTCCGCCACTAATGGTTAAAATTAAATCTTTTATTAATACAGGAGTCATTTTCAATTGTGAGAATACTGTTTAGAAAATGGATGGGGATGGACCAAACGATACTACTACAGAATAGGGCTATTGCGGCGCAGTAATACCGACGCTTACTTAAATAAGCGCCGCTATAGGGTTTAAAAGACCTATACCGGCGCTTACTTAAATAAGCGCCGCTATAGGTCTAACCTATACCGGCGCTTATAAAACTAAGCGCCGCTATAGACTTTACATATTAAATTTTTTTTTATTTTTTTTTATTAGAAAACCTATCCCGGCGCTTGTGTCTGTAAGCGTCGGGATAGGTTATTAATATTAAATATTAATATAATTATTTAAATATTAAATAAAATATTCCTATTCATTTTTAATAAAAATTATTTTTTTAGAATTTAAAAAAATAATAATGAATATAAAAATTTAATATTAAATATTAAATAATTAATTAACAATTAAATATTAATTTATATTTTATAAAAATATTACGTGCACCTATAGCGGCGCTTTTTAAAGAAAGCGCCGCTATAGGCATCAAAAAATGGAGGGAAAGTTTCCCTCCATTTTTTTATTTTGAATTTATAACCTATAGCGGCGCTTTCTTTAAAAAGCGCCGCTATAGGTGCACCTAATATTTTTAAAAAATACAAATTCAAATTTAATTGTTAATTAATTATTTAATATTTAATATTAAATTATTATATTCTGTATTATTTTTTTAAAAATTCTAAAAAAATAATTTTTATTAAAAATGAATAGGAATATTTTATTTAAATGTTAAATAATTAATTAAGAATTAAATATCAATTTCTATTTTTTAAAAATATTAGGTGCACCTATAGCGGCGCTTTTTAAAAAAAGCGCCGCTATAGGTTATAAATTCAAAATAAAAAAAGGAGGGAAACTTTCCCTCCAGTTTTTGATGTCTATAGCGGCGCTTTCTTTAAAAAGCGCCGCTATAGGTACACGTGACTTTTTTCTTATTTATTCTCTCTTAACACATTTCACTCCCATTTTTTTCTTCTCTCTTCTTTCTTGCTCTTCCCGTTCCACTCTCTCTTCTCTCTTCACAAGGGATTTGATCAACAACTTGTAAGTTTCTCCTCCTTTCCTCAAATATTCTCTCTTCTCTCTTAGCTTCTCACCATTTACCTCTCTTTTTTTTAACATATCTCACTCTCTTTCTCTCACTGCCATTTCTAGAGAAATCATTTACAGTTGCAGATTATGGAGCTCCAAGTTTCCAGGTGATTTCACGAATCTCAAATGGTATAAGCTTTTTTTTCTTCGGTACCTAGATTTTTTTGTTTCTACTCATTGTATAGGAATGGAAAAAGGGAAAAATAATTTGGATTTCTTGTTTCTACTTATTGTTTTAAGTTACAACACTAAGCACATAAAATGGAAAAAGGGGAAAATAATTTTGATTTCTTGTTTATACTCGTTGTATTAAGTTACAACAATAAGCATATAAAAAACTATTCTGAATTAGGAGTATTTTGCTTTTTGTTGAATTCCAGTGCTAAAATTTTCGCACTGATGTAGGTGCATGTGAAAAAACAATATTGATTTATTTTTTTTTTAAAAATAAAACCTATAGCGGCGCTTTTTAAGAAAAGCGCCGCTATAGAGAGGCCTATACCGGCGCTTTAAGACATAAAAGCGCCGGTATAGGCCTTTTCAGTTTCAATAAAAAATTAATTAAAACATACATATAGCGGCGTTTTTGGTATAAAGCGCCGCTATATGGTCACCTATAGCGGCGCTTACAAAGCGCCGCTATAGGTCACCTGACCTATTGCGGCGCTAGCTATAGCGGCCTTCAAAAGCGCCGCTATAGGGGTCAAAAAAACGCCGCTATAGGTGCACGTAATACACCATTATTCACGGCTAGCCAATAATAAGATTCCATTAAGATACAGATTCTATTAAGATTCCACAATTATGAGTAATGCTGAGCGCCTTAGCGTAATACACCATTATTCACGGCTAGCCAATAATAATTCTTTTTTTTTTTTTATGTTCCATGTTCTGCTTTTTAATTTCTAATGATGATGTCATCATTATAAATAAAGAATTATGTTATCTATTTTTAGTTCTTTTATTTCAGAATATAATATAAATCGTAGCTGCTTGCAAAACTGTGATATATGCCTCCATGGTCAACGAAGAACTCCCAGCAATTTTATTGTATATTAATTTGGTAGAATATTCCTGAATGATGACTACAAATGTGGTCTATGCCTACATGGTAAAGGAAGAACTATATTATGTCTTTACTCGTGATTACAGGCTAAAAAAAGGGCGTCACCCCAAGCCTCGAGTCCACAACAATACAAACACCCCCCCCCCCCCCAAAAAAAAGTCTAATTTTGGTTCTAACAATGCTTATTACATATTATTATTACATGTAAGTTATATTGATTTAATTATATGTAAATTGTTTTATAAATAAATTAAACCATTGTATAATTAAATCATGCTGAACTGTACGATACTATCATTTGAGAGTTTGTATGTATTTTGAATAAAATACAATTTACCATTAATAATATAAAAAGTTCTTACAATATCACTCTGGTCCTAGATATTAGATTAATTTACCTAATTTGATTAGATTAAAGAATGTTAATTAAGTTAGTTAAAATCACATTATATTACCAATATACCTTAACCATCATTTATTTATATCTCCTCCCTCACTGTCTTTTTTTTTTTATTATTGAGGGGTACTAATAAGAGTAATTTGAGAGAAAAAAAATGAAAACAATTATAAAAAAGTCTTATATTTAGGATCAATGTCATCTCCCTAAAATATGATGAATGAAAAGATAGAGCCACTTCAGCAATATTTGATACTGACTAATCTTGAGAGAAGATAGCAGGATCAAACTTGTGAAGAATTAATTTGATATCATTCTCCAATATATCAACTGATACATGCAGAAATCTACTATCTTTTAAGCTGTAAAACCATTGAGATGTGACCAATAGTGGAGGCCTTCTAAATAATGTGGATGCATAGTTCCAAGAAAGAAAGATGAACAATTATCCTTATTTTTTTGCCATAAAAATATCTGTATGATCTGATTTTTTTAAATAAACGTATGAATGACAATAAGCACTTATTCTTTTCTCAAATCTATCAACAAATAAATTACCAGTAGCCGATTCTTGGTGATGGAGCCGGATATCTTGGACTCAGTAGCCAGTCAATAATCTTACAAGGAACAATAAATTACCCAGGTTACCATCATATCTTTCGTGATTGGTTCACTAGATTTCTTTTTTTTTTTTTTTTGTTGCCAGAATTGGTTCACTACATGACAAAGCATAAAGGCGTATTTTTCAACTTTTAAACCAAGCTGCATTCTATATAAAAAACCTTAAATTTTAGAACAGTTGCATATAACCTCATGATATTTCAAAGTTTAATTTAATAAACCCCTCTAACCTTTTAATGTTTTAATTCTAGATCCATGTCATTAACTTATCGTTATCTTTTGATGGTATTTACCACTCCAGACTTGCATAAAGTACATCATCAATCTTACATGATATCCTATTAAGTTTACAGTTATATAGTTAAAAATTTAAATTTAACATATTTAAAGTTTCATTTTTTTTATATTAGGCCCTGTCATTACTTTTTTTCTAATTTATATCGAAGCCAGCTTACTTTTTCTACGGTCTTCTTCAAACATCAAAATAAAAGTTTTACAAACTTACCATTTTATTTTACAATTTTTATAAATTTGTTGATCTTTTTCTTATGTGTGTGTATATATATAATTCATTAATTTTAAGAGCATTCTTTTCTTAGAGAAAAAAAGAACAATCATATTTAAAGGATCATATATTGTCTAGAAACATTAGAATAAAAATTCAATATCTAAATAATAAAAAAAAATCATGTTGAGATTGAATTTCTATTTATATGTTTCTAGAAAATATTATCATTTAAATATGATTTTTCTATTTTCTCTACGAAAAGAATGCTTTTTAAATTAATGAATTATATATACACATAGGAAAAATCTCAACAAATTTATAAAAATTGTAAAATGAAACGATAAGTTTGTAAAAATTTATTTTGATATTTGAAGAAGACCATGTAAAAAATACGCTCGCCTAGATATAAATTAAAAAAATAATGACATGGTCTAATATTAAAAAAACTAAACTTTAAATATGTTAAATTTAAATTTTAAAATGCCAGAGCGTTGTATGCAACTAAACCAAACTTCAGGGGAGTATTGTACAAATGTAAACTTAATAGGATGCCATATAGGATTGATGAGGTGTTTTATATGAGTTTGATGTGACAAATTCCGTCAAAAGATAATGACAGGCTAACGGCAGGGGGTCTAGAATAAGAAAATAAAAGGTAAGGGGATTTAAATTAAATTTTGAAATGTCAGGGGGTTATATACAATTGTCCCGGGGCTTTTTGGAGTTTAGCCTTTAAAAAAGAATTTATATTTCATGTATGAATAAAGTCACACAGACGCATATAATGAGCCAATAATATATTCTCCGCCATCAATCAATAGAATTCTCTAAATCCAATAGTAACACCGTTAAGAAGCCGTTAACTTCAGTTCAATCATCTACATTCGATATTAACACCGTTAAGAAGCCATTTAATGACCATTCATATTCCAAAGTTCAACTTATGATTAAGAGTGTCATTTATCATGACTCTTAATATTCTAGCGATTGATTACTCGACCATTCACATACCAATGTTCGATTTATGATTATCAGTGGCATTTATCATGGCCCTTCATATTCTAACGATTGATTACTCTATATATATAATTTATATTGTGAGATTATTTCTCGCTCAATCGGATGGTTTCTCTTCTTCACATAAGCTCATTTACAGTCTTCAAGTTCATGCTTCTGGGTATCTATTTACTTTTTGTTTTTCATAGACATGATTATATGAAGGTTGATGCCTTGAAACGGGTATATGATTGATTCTGTTTTCTTCCTCTAATTTTTTTAGAATTATCACTTTATTATTTTTCTTCTTCTTTTTTATTTCTGATATTAGGAGAATTGATGTGAACATATGTCGTTTTTCTCTTTATTTGTGTTTTGATCAATCATTTCTCTTTCTCTTTTATTGATTGAGTATGTGTTTTCTTTCCCTTTTTCAAATATATATATATATGAGTATCCTCCCTTTTTGTGGTTTATAAGAAGATTGATACCTACGAAAATGTATGGTTTTTTTCTCTTTTCTTTCTCCATTTTTTATTGAAGTTTTCACTTTTGTATTTCTCTTCCATTTTTATCACAGGTATAGGTGAGTACTTTTTTTTAATTTACATTCACATACACTCTTTGAATTCTCAGTGGACTACTTGTTTAATGTAATCGATTTTAAGTGTTCTTCTTTTCATGACATCTTGATTGATATTCAATCTAGAATGATTGTTATATTTTTTTAACAATTTTGAAATAAAGCCCTTATATCTCAACAATTCTAATTTAATTTAATTTTGTGTAGAAATCTACTCCAATGTTTATCCACTTATTTTATAAATCCTAAGACTAGCAATGTGTTGTGAAGAAGTTAGATGAAAATATTTTGTAGAAAACCCTGGAAACTAGGCTTGGTATACAATACTACTTAGCAATGATGGATTCAGATGCCTTGAAATAATATAATCTCCGCTTACAAAAGTTTGAAGTGCTTCTTATGATCATCTTACTTTTTCTATAAACACAAAACATGACCTTTTTAATAATTTTTAAGTGGAATATGAAAGAACTTAGTAGAAATATTTGGAATTTTCAAATCAATAATCATGAATTTTTAATGTTGTATGGACCTCTTATAAAAGGGATTTTTATAGGAATTTGTAAGGGGTTGTTAAATAAATCAAATAAATTTGGTTTAAGATTATATATAATATGAAAAGATTTGGTTCGACGTTTTTTAAAATGGCACTGTCTATTTAAAAGAATATGAAAGGTTGTGACTATTACTTTTAGGCTTCTCATACCTTTAATTACTAATTAATCTTCAATAGAATATGAAATGAATTGTTGAATAAAAAAGCTATGGTAGAAATATTGAGGCTTTTCAAATCCACAATGATGAACTTTTAATTTTTGTATAAGCATGTTAAGGAATGGGTTGTTATTGGAATGTGTAAGGGGTTATTAAATGAGTTAAATAAATTTTGTTTAAATGCTATAAAGAATATGAAAAGGTTTAGTTCAATTTTTTGAAGATGATACTCTCTTATTTAAACGAATATGAAAGGTTGTGACTAATATCTTTAACTATTAATTAATCATTCAATGTAATGTGAAAGGAGTAGTTGAATAAAATTTGTTTTTTACATATAACACTCTCCTATTCAAGAGAATGTGAAAGGGTAAAATAATACCTTTGAACTTATCAATGTTAACTATATTGTCATTATTGTTCATATAAATTTTTCTTAAAAAAAATGAAGAATCCACGAATTAAATTGTAGAACAATTTAAATGACTATATAATTTTCTTCAGGAAGTTTTATTTCTCATCATTGTTTAACATTTATCTCTAATTCCAATTAGTTAAATTCCAGTAAGTTAAATTGACTATACGAACTTTGTATGAAATGGATTGTCATTAGAATGTGTAAGGGGTTGCTAAATAAATGAAATAAATTTGGTTTCAATGCTATATATAACATGAAAATATGATATGTTTTCTTTTCTAAAACACCTCAATCATCTTCCCTTATTCCATGCACACCTCTTACTTAATTATTGTTGAAGGAATACCAATAGGGATAATTTGGAAAGAAGTTGACAAAAATTAGAATTAGGTCATATATTTATGACCAAAACTAACTCCCCAAATAGGTCTTATATTTAGGATCGGAGGGAGCACTATAATTAGTACAAGACCCTTTTTATTAAAAGTCTTGGTGAGAAGGCGGGGGACTAAAGGATGTTGTATGGTACCTTGAAATAAGGGAAGTTATATCAACCCCAAAATCCCATATAGTGAGGTAACTTTCAATAGATTTATATACTATATATCATGAACTGTGGACATATTTTTCTCCATCCTATGGATATGATATAAATTTTTAAAATGTACCTAATAAATGAAATATATTTTGAATATATAATTGTTGGAGTGTATATTTCTTCTTGAGAATTAAAAAACTCTGACATTAAATTATTTTTTAGTTCAAATATAACTTAATAACACATGTAATTATAGTTAATTTCTTTTTTTTTTGAAAATAACTATTGTAAATTCAACAAAGAGTCTCTATGATTCAAATATTTTTTCTGAACAAAAATGAGTTATTATTGATTTCTTAAAACCATAAAATATACCAAACAAAAAAGTAAGATAGAAAGATTTAGAATAAATAATACAATCCGTGTAACACATGGAGAATTACTTCTTATTAATGGTTAAAATCAAGTCTTTTATTAATAAAGTAGTCATTTTTAATTGTGAGAATACTTTTTAGAAAATGGATGGGGGATGGACCAAACTTTTTTTTGGGGGGGGGGGGGGGGTTCCTCTGTTTGAAAATAATGACACACAGATACAGATTCTATTAAGATTCCACAATTATGAATAATGCTGAGTGTAATACTACCTTTATTCACGGCTAGCCAATCATAATTCTATTTTTATATTCCATGTTTCATGCTTTTTTCCATATTATGTTTTTTATTTATAACGATAACGTCATCATTATAAATAATAAATTATGCTATGAGGCATGAGCTATCTATTTTTGGTTCTTTTACTTCAGAATAATATAAATCATTGTTACGTGCAAAACTATGGTCTACGCCTCCATGGTCAACGAAGAACTCCCAGCAATTTTATTATATATTAATTTGGTAGACGCTTATTCCAGAATAATGACTACAAACTTGGAGATATCTTCATTTCAAAATTTTTAATTAATTTATTTAAAAAATATATAAAAAGATTCACTCTTATTTTTTTGGGGATCAACTTGATCACCACTTGGCATAAATCTACAATATTTAATGTGTATTTGACTTTTAGCGTATCACTTTTTCAATAATTGTTTGCTTCAATTATTTATCAAGTTTAATTAATATACTCCCCCGTCTCATAATATAAAGTCTTTCTAACCGAATTGTTGTTTCCTAAAAAAACAAGTTAAAATTAGTTAAAAACAATAAATGTTTGAGAAATATATCCCTTTTTCCAAAATCGCCCTTATTTATGAATGAGTAAGAGAGATGATGATTATGAAAAGAAGATGAAACATAATGTGTGGGAAAAATTAATGCATGGGTAAAATGGGAAAAAACACATTTATTACTCAAACAAAGTCAAATAGGACCTTATATTTTAGAACAAGATTATTCAAAAAAATGAACCTTATATTATAAGACGGAAAGAGTATAACCTCAGTTATGACACATTTCATTCTTAAGTCACTTCATGCACAAGGAAAAGAGGCATCAGTGGCCCCAAAAAAATTATGCCATGCGTAGAAAGATGCATAAAATCAATTCTTTTGGGGGATTCAAATGAACATTAATTTCATCCAAAAAAATGAACATCAATTGAAAATTTTGTAACAAATTGAACTATTAAAATCATGAATAGCATTTTAATTTGGTCTCTCGTAAATTAAGCGTTTCATTTATCAGTTATCACAAAGTTTCCTCAATTCAACCTCTGAAATCTGGTCAAAAGGTATCAAATAAAAATCAAATCATCAATCAATCATCAATATATCAATATAATATCTCTAAATCTTGTGATCATATTGTTACCTCCCATCTAATTGCATCCAAAATTTTGGTCAATTTGGCCTAAAATCTCCTATAATTCCGTTAGAATCTCCCATAATTATGTTAAAATAAATGTGATGCCTACAATTCCAATTAAAGTGATTGTCCTAATAATGACTCCAAATTAAAAAGTCCATTAAATCCAATAAATACATTATATTATAATGAAGAGTCAAGCAATGATGTAATTAAGTCATAATGATGGTGATTCAACCTCTTCCAATTGTCAGCTTTCACTTCCTCTTCTCAATGTTACAATCAACCTCTCCAAATTCCTCTTGCCCGTAAATGCTTCCCCTTCCCAATATTGCAGCTAGTCCCCCTGACTTCTTCCTTCATCAAGGATATGCATGGTGCTGGTGTCACACATCATATTTACACACGCGCGCGCACAAAGCCATTCATTCCTCCCACCACAGATTTTCTTCTTCTTTCTTCCTTATTCTTTATTCTTGAGTCTTGATTCTTGACTTCATGCCAACATATCTATGATATGATTGTTCACATCCTTGGAGAGTGGGTTGTTCGGAGAAAGTCTGCCCTATGCTCGATTTGAAAAAATTGAAACATCAATATGACTTTGGTTGATGAAGAAGTCTATAATTGATGCCAAACATTATAGTGAAATTTGTGTTTTTGAATTCAATCTTTAGCAATGTAAGATTTAGTTCACCTATAAAATGTAACTACTAATAAAAGTTATATTTACCCTTTAAGTGTTTTAAAATTGAGGCATATGTGACTTAATAGACTTCGATTGCTATAAGTTTTTCCTGTTGAAGGCTAAAGTCTGTCAGTTTGAAAATTTAAAGTTCTATCAAATGTTGGAGATTATAAAGTCACTTCGAATTCGTTCATTTTTTATGTTAATGACTAGAGGCGATATTATTTTTTACATTGTAAGTTCTTAATTTAATATTAGTGTAGGTATGAAGGGATGGCACAAAAAACAATATGATTAGTTTATAATGCCTTGTTGTATTTCTTTGGGGACTTCTTTTTTGTTCCCTTTCTTTTGGTTATGAAGGCAAGATTTAACAGTTTGAGATCACTCAAATGCAATCACTTTTGCTTTATCTTTTTGCTCTTAGATAATGTCTTAGTGTAGAAATTGTGTAATATTTTAATCAAACTCCATAGTTTATTTTCAATATTCCAAATCATAATCCATTTAATCATATTTTGTTTTTCCTCTTTCTCAAGTGCTTGAATAGTGGAATTCCAAACGTTATTTCAGACAAAAAAAATTTCCAAACGTTATGTTTTGTTTCAACATGATACTTTATCTTTTAAATTCACACTTAAAATTTAGCCAAAATTGAAAATCAAATTATAATTTTCCTCTTTCCAAGTCCCTCAATCATAGACATTTCTAAAATTATGGTTTGTATTTTTATAAATTTATATCAAGAAAGAAGGCAGGCGAAACCAAGCAAGCAATTTATTTGAATAATCAGCAAACATCATAATTCAACATGAAAATTAATAAGTTACAAAAAAATGATTATAATATTGGAATTAGGATATTAGTTCATGACCAATCATCAATATCACCAAACACCAATGATAAATAGGTAAATGAATAAATAAAAAATTCGTAATTCTTGAAGCATGAATTATATATCCACTTCCAAAACAAGCGAAAGATACATACTCAGAATCTATAAAATTTAAACCAAACTCAATCATACATGTCAATTCTAAGATTGAAGTTCAAATTATACTTATAGGTGAGGTGAAATTATATTGTTTCCATTTTAATTTCACATTTCACATATAATTAATTAATAATCTTACAACAATCCATATAAGTAATTTCGCAACAAATAATCAATGAATGTATATCTTGAAATCCCATAGTGAGGCTATAATCTCTCCATTTAATGTTCTAAATCCTATAATCACGCCGTTTATTCTCACATGTATATTAATTACGCAATAATCATGACGTCTAATCATCATTTCCCATTGGAACTTTTCCATATCTTAACATGTCTATCAATGCCATTTAATCATCATTGCCAATTGCCATGATTATGTGATTGCGTCTCTTTAGCTTCATCGTTATCCACTCCACTCATCTTCTCGATGGCGTTTCTTTGTATATAAGATGGACATCATATTTTGTTTCCTATTTTGTTATCTTTGGCATCTAATGTATTAAGAATATTTTGACTTCAAGGCTTGAGGGGTTCTTATTGTTGGTTTTAAGCCAGTTGAATTCACTACTACAGAAATATTATATAGCAGCGCTTTTTTTGACCCTATAGCAGCGCTTTTAAGCGCTGCTATAGCCAGTGCTGCAATAGGTCATATGACCTATTGCAGCGCTTATTTTGTGTTATAAGCGCCGCTATAGGTAACCTATAGCGGCGCTTATAATCTCAAAAGCGTAGCTTTAGGTCATACTTAAATGAATTATTTTTTAAAAAAAATAAAAAATAATGCCTATAGCAGCGCTCATTACGTAATAAGCGCTGCTATAGGGGGTCCTAATGAAGACTTCATAAATTCAAGCCTCGGAAAACATCAACCAATGCATATTAACAATCAATATAATGGAATAAGAAAAATCAAACAATGATACCTTCATATCAATATGATGGAATGAACATAAACTAAGAAGAGCAACAACCAAAATATCTCTTCTAATTAAACTATCAACTTGCCATATCCAGAAACTAAAGAGCAAGAAAGCATCAGAATTGTAACCATAGCTACCAAAAATAACGAGCTTCAAATAAAATAAAAATTAACACATGAATAAGAAGCGAAGTCCATAAGCGAAGTCAAGAGTAGTGAAGAAGAAGAAAAAACAGAGCACAAAATCTGATCCGTGACTAAAGACAAAAAAATTTGGAAGGGGAAGAAGAAAAGAGAAAGAGGTAATGAGGTTGAAAACACAACGTTCAATATAAGAGAGGACCCTTACCCTTAAGAAACCACTATCAGCATGTAGATCTGGACTTGATCGATACAGATATGAGAGACATCGATGATGATGATCGGAGAGAAGGAAGAGATGAAGAAGTAAAGAGGAGATGAAGAAGTAAGGAGGAGATGAAGAAGCAAGGAGGAGATGAATAAGAGTGATTAATTAAATGGGTGGTGATGAAGAAGAGTGAAAGTACCGTGCTGGGTATAAGGAAATGTGGGGAAATGAGAGGGAAAAGGAAAATTTTAGATTTTTGGAGGGAAATTTCCCGCGCACCTATCCCAGCGCTTTTTAAGTAAAAAGCGCTGGGATAGGGTCATAAAAATTAAAAAAAGAAGGAATTTATAAAAAATTAAATAAAAAAGATAAGGTTAAATATTCAGAGAATTAATTAAATATAAAGCTAATCACCTATCCCAGCGCTTTTTAAGTAAAAAGCGCTGGGATAGGCCATGAAAAATAAAAAAAATTGAAAAACATATTCTAAAATAATCTGATATGTAAAAAAGAGAACAAATAAAAATTCAAATTAAAAAATTGTTTAATGAGGCCTATCCCAGCACTTTATACGTAAAAAGCGCTGGGATAGGCCATGAAAAATTAAAAAAAATTGAAAAACATATTCTAAAATAATCTGATATGTAAAAAGAGAACAAATAAAAATTTCAATTAAAAAATTGTTTAATGAGGCCTATCCCAGCGCTTTATACGTAAAAAGCGCTGGAATAGGCCATGAAAAATTAAAAAAAATATTCTAAAAAAATCTGATAAGTAAAAAGAGAACAAATAAAAATTTAAATTAAAAAATTGTTTAATGAGGCCTATCCCAGCGCTTTATATGTAAAAAGCGCTGGGATAGGCCATGAAAAATAAAAAAAAATTGAAAAACATATTCTAAAATAATCTGATAAGTAAAAAGAGAACAACTAAAAATTTAAATTAAAAAATTGTTTAATGAAGCCTAAATTGCTGGGATAGGCCATGAAAAATGATTTTTTTAATTTTTCTTGTTTTAAAAATAAAAAAGATATCTTAATTAGTTTGAAAAATTAGAAAATTACAAGAAAAGGTTTAATAATTCAAAACGTGAAATAAAAGTTAGAAAAAAAAGTAAAGTCAACCAAAATCAAGCCTTACATAAAACAAATTTTAATAGATTAAATTTGAGTTTATCCCGGCGCTTTATAATATACAAGATATAAATGTTGGGATTGGGTTCACCTATACCAGCGCTTAGTTTTATAAAGCGCTGGGATAGGCTTTCAAGTATCTATAGCAGCGCTTGTAGTTATTGAGCGCTGCTACTGTTGTGCTGCAATAGGGCATTTCTGTAGTAGTGATTTGTTCTTGAAAACAGAGTTATGATCGAGGATGATATACTTATCTGTAAGGTGTTCTCTGTCTATTGTTTTGAGAGTGGAATCCAAGTACATATGTTGTTCTTTGTTTAGTCTCTTTATTATTAAGTGTCCCCTTTTTTAAAATCTTAATGCTCCTTTTTGTGCGTGAGTTCATCAGTATGCCTCTTTTCTCACCTTTTGAGTTTTTAAAGTTTGTGTGCTAGTATGTGTTTTATAAAAATTCTCCTGTCAATTTTTGCTCCATCTGTGAATTTTTTCCTTTTTTGTGAAGTATATGTGTTTATTCATGACCGTGGATGTATTTTTCAGGTCTCCTAATATTTTATTCCTGTATTTACTAACTTTTAGGAAAATTTTGTATAAAGGGAAATCAGTAAAATTGACTTCTATAGTTTCTTCACAATTTTATTTTAGAGTTATTTGCTAAGGATGAATTTGCAACAACTATCTGCAACCTTAGTTATCCTTTTCTTCTTTTACCGTTATTCTCTATTTTATTCTACTTTTTATCTTCTCATTTTTTGTTGAACATATTTGCATCTCATTAATTAAAATAAAAATTAAACTATCCGAGAAAATTATCTTTCTCTCTACGTATCCTTTTAACCTAATGTCTATCTACTTATCTCTAAACCTCAATAATATACTATTTATATATATACATACAACCATCAAACCGAATCAACTTAGATTTTGTTATATATACCTACTTGGACAAATTGGATGTTTATGATTTGTTTTAATATAGATTTCTTTGGTTTTCTACCATATTGTATTTAACATAAGTGTCTCATTAGTTTTATTTTGTCATTGAGATCGGAATGATTCTCCAAATTTAAAATTCATTAAATTATTTTTTGAAAATTAAAAAGGATTGTAATCAAGAATGAATATAATTATTATCTAAACTCATCTTCTATTTTTTTTTTTTTTGTAAATTTAAATCTCAACAATCTCTCTCTCTCTCTCTTAAATTAAAAATAATTAAATATTTGGAATAAAATACACGTTATTTTATATTTAAAACATTCTATGTTGCATATACTTATATCAGCCGCTTGGATTAATTTTTTTTTGGGGGGGGGGGGGGTGGGGGTTGATGCTTTGTTTGGGAGTTATATAAAATTAAACTCTTTAATGGACAAGTATTACATCCAATCTAAAAACCTAATGTATAATTTATTTATTTTAAAAAATTTCTATATAAATTTTACTATACGAAATCAAATACTTTTTATCAAACTCATTTTGAAATCAATTTTAACACCCTTATTCTTTACACAAATTGTTTGAAAATTTCCAATTCAATATATACGGAGGAGAAATTGCAGCTTTTTTTTTTCTTTCTAAAGGACATAAAAAACTAAAGATAAAATGTGAAGCTTAAAGAAATGTTACAATAATATGTTTGATACATAATTAAAAAAGCAATGAGTTGTAGTTTAATGTTTAAAGTCCATACATAATTAAGGATGTTAATTAAATTTAATTTTTATAATATTAGAGTCAAATATGTAGTTGACATACATTTTTTGTGGGGTTTTTTTGTGTATTATAGTTAAAATGTTTAAAAGCAAGATACAACCACTAGCATGAAGTGTTTTGTACATCGCTCATCTTTTAGACAAAAGAATAACAAAACCTACAATAAATGTACTCCCTTCGTCCCTATATATAAAATCTCATTTAGCCCAATCACGTTGAATCAGTAAGTGGTTAATAATATTAAATATATTTGAAATAATTTTGTTTTCCCAAATTTGTCCTTATTTATGATTGAGTATATAAGAGAGAGAAAAATGTGATAGTAGTGTTATAAATGAGTATGAAAGGGAATGTTAATAGAGAGAATAATGATGAATAAAGTTGAAAAAAACTCATAAATGCTTTGATAATTTTTACCAAGCTCTTATAAAAAGCCATAAAACATTCATATTTTAGGCTATTATATATAGCAACGGAGGGAGAAGTATATAAGGGAAGTCTATCAAAATATACACCCATCATCCAAAATGCATGAGCTGCATAATGGATTTAATTATTGATATTAGTAATTAGAAATGTTCAAGGTAAACATTTTGTTGCATCTGAGAACTGCATCCTATCAACTTGCAAGTGCTATTGTAACGGAAGTATTCCTTGCAATTGTTGATCATGCTACTTAGGTTAGTTGTTGCCGCGTATTGTTTGAGTAAATCTCAAAATTATGATGATTCAAAGTGTTTGTTTTGATGACATCTCGTGATCAGCTTATTGTCACATCAATATGGATGCCAATGATATTTTGTGGCTTGAATTTAAATATTTTCTACTATACTTTCAAGTTCTTAATATCATATGGATAGTTTATTTTAAATTAAATTTCATACAATCATGTAATGTGCTTCCATACAAGTCATAAGAATGTAACCTATAAGATGGTCCGTGCAACGCATGGGGTATACATCTTGTTAGCATCAATTGTGGTGGACAGGTTTTTAGCAGTTTAACCACAATTTCAAACTGGAGTAAATGCTAATGTAAGAAATGTTTAAGAATATTTACCTCCAGTTGAGTCTAACAAATAATAACGCTTGAATCCGACCAAAACTGATAGTTACATATTAAACTCTCAAATAAAATATGTTTTGAAATTAATCCTCGTAAAATTATATTTTTACTTCAATCACTCATAAATGGAATTTTTTCGGTTTAAACTTTAAACTCATTAATAAAATTGGTATGGTTAGCAGTGGCATTCTATCACATTATTGTTCACTCAATTGTAAACTCAGGTTCCCACCACCGATAGTAGTGGCTAACCCCTCGCCGCTAGTTCTCCACTTAAGGGTAAATGACTGGTCACGAAATGCTTTCCATACCTAAGGTTGTGAT
The DNA here is from genome assembly GCA_037074515.1 of Mimosa bimucronata. NCBI lineage: Eukaryota > Viridiplantae > Streptophyta > Magnoliopsida > Fabales > Fabaceae > Mimosa > Mimosa bimucronata. Next base: position 26,704,354 of record CM073441.1, read on the forward strand.
TCAAACCGCAGCCATTTGGTTGATGGACTAAGTGAGGAATCACTAAGCCACATTTGCATGGTTAAAGAATTAGATTTTCAATGTTAAAGTTAGTTATATAAAAATTAGGCTATTTTCCCAAGGTTTTGTTACAAGAATTAGTATGTGTGTATAGAATTTAAATTCGTGCAAGTGGTTAATTATTAATAATAATTAAAAACGTCAATTCTTAAATTCTTATTTTCTTGGGAACTTCATTGAACCAGCTGGTGCTAACTCAATGGTCAAAATTAATAAAATAAGTAGGATACGGATTCATCGAAGGGAAAATTCCAGAAAAAGACTCTTGAATTACCAAAAGGACACTTTGATACAGCTTAACAAAAGTTGGGATTCCCTTATGAGAAGTTGGGAATCCCTTGAACGTTTTTGGTAACAAGTAAGAAGATTTGGTGAAGTATTTTGGAAGTTGGTAAATGGTAAGGTACATGTTAGGAATCCCTTAACAGAACTTGGGAATCCCTTGAACATTTATGGTAATAAGGAGGAAGATTTGGTAAAGTATTTTGGAAGTTGGTAAACGGTAATGTACATGTTGGGAATCCCTTAACAGAAGTTGGGATTCCCTTATGAAAAGTTGGGAATCTCTTGAACGTTTCTAGTAAAATATTAAGAAGGAATGAAAGATAGAATATATATATTTTTTGCAATATATATAACAAGGACCCATGATGGCTTGGTGGTAAGGCTTTTTACCATCAAGCCTATGAGGGTGGGTTCGATCCCCACCCCCTCATTGTGCCCTTTTTTTTAAAGGGTTACCCGCCACGTGGCAGCTCCACACTGTGCCATGTGGCGAGGTGTGGGGTCGTCACGTGGCGGGGTGGGCCAGCCGCCACGTGGCGGCGGCGGCCCATTATTAACAAAAATAAAATAATTGAACTAGGGGCATTTTCGACTTTTCCTTTAAATTTGTTAAAGGACAATTCAATCACTGTACGAAATTTGTACTGACTGGTCATTTCTGAAATTCGCTGTATCAAAGTGTCCTTTTGGTAATTCGAGAGTCTTTTTCTGGAATTTTCCCTTCATCGAATATACCTATTCATAATTTTCAGACCACAGAAAAATACCTACTCATTATATTTGTATCTTGTCATTAATCGTTAAATAAAGGGAGAATCTAATCTAAATATATAATAATAAGACGGCTGAACAACATATTTTCGTGAAAGTATTTTTTAAGAAAAATCTAATACCGTAAGCCGTTGAAATGAAGTTTAACTTTAATTGTGAAATTATCTCTTATTGGCCTTAAGGTTTAAATATTTAAAACAGAAGTATCCAAGTCTTCAAGAAAAGTCATTTTCCACTTAAACCTGAACTCAAATTATCCTGCATCAACTTGAAACCCATTGCCGATTATGTTGAAGGCAGGTCAAAGTGGGGTTAAAAAAAAATTATTAACACTTGAAGATCAAAGCCTTGGTATATTGGAAATATGGATTTTCTACCGAATCAGTTTTATTCTATCTAAATCATAGAAAAAGTATTTTAAACATAATGTTATTAAGTATATTTTATTTTGGATCGAACCCGAAAAATCCATCTGCTGTCGTCTTCATCAAAAGACTTCGTTCCTCTTCAATCAAATAGTTGCCTCTCAAAATCTCTTCCTGATGATCTTAATTCCATATTTTTATGGAAATACTGGGACTACAGCGCCGGTGAGCTCGTCTCTCTCATTCTTCTGAAACCCTAACCGTCGAGTAAGGTGTGTCTTCAATCCTGCCAAAATCTGATTCGTAATCTTCAATCAAGTTATCACAGTGGTTCCTTGCTAAGCTAATATTCTGGTAACGGCGAACTGGGTGATTCGAAAGTTGTGGCGGAGAGCTCTCGTCTCTCTCTTTCCATAACCCTAATCGCCTCCATTGCTGAACCACCATTTGAAATCATCAGCCGTTAGCATCATCGGAGGTATTCATCTGTCATCGGAGTACTCTATTTAAATCCCTTCTTGTTTGAAATCTTTTCTTCCATCATCTTCACCGTTGCTGCAATCCCTGTGAAATCGTTCTTCCTCTGGTTTTCAATTCGTTTAAGCAAGTAAAATATCTCTCATCTGTTGTTATTATCGGTGGACTGAGTTCTTTTTCAAAAGAAAGATATCTCATCTGCTTTCTGGTCATCTCTGTTTGCCGTCGCTGATCAACCCTGTTCTTGTCTATGTTGGTGTATGTGATCAGCTTTAGGTTTTCTTCAATTGTTAAGTGAATATTCTATTTTGGCCTTGGGAAATAGCTGGAATTAGAGAAGATTAGGTCTATTTTTTGTTGTTTGGTTAAAGTGCTTGAGGAACAGGAGAGCTTTGTCTTTCTTATTTCAAAATTGGATCTCATTCGTTGTAGTATTCTCTTGGTGGTTGGACTCTTATTTCTCTGGTTTTCTGACAATTCTAATAACATGTCTTTCTTTCCTGATGGTGAATGGTCCCCTCTAATTAGGGGCCATTTAGTTTTGCTAAAGTGGTTGATAGTCGCAAGATACATGATTCAAAACTCCAATCCTTGATCTGTTTACATTGGAAGTTGTAGGGTCTTGTATAAATTCTTCAGTACTTTGATAATCCCTTTTTGCTTTATTTCCAATATAAGGAAGATCTAAATTACATGCTTTCTCATGGTCCATGGATGCTACAAGGTTATTTCATAATTTTCCTTCCTTGGAAACCTTGTGTTAAATTGTATGATCTTTCTGTTCAACAATGCTCAATTTGGATCCAAATTCATGGTTTGCCTTTAGAGCTCTACAATGAGAAGACAACAGCCTTTTTTGGAAATCTCTTAGGTAAATTCATTTGCTATGATCAAGATAGTTATTTAAAAGATAGTGGTCTTCGTATACATATAAGCCTTTCAACTTTGGGTCTTCATTCACTGAGCAAGTTAGAAGATTATGATAATGCTCTAAAGATATCTGTTGTATTAGAGCAAATTGGAAGATTATGTTTGTGTTGTTTGGGTATTGGTCATGTATTAAAGAATTGCCCTTTATCATCTTCTCTTCATCCTCTCTTTTTTGTTTCTGTTGTGGGCTCAAAGTCTAGTAATGTCAAATTTGATGATTTCTCAAGATCATATGTCTCTTCATCTCGCATGACTGGTATGAAAATTAATTTCTTATCAAAAGATTCTGATAGAAGATGGATTCATGAGGACATTAAGGATAGATGCATGCTTAAGAGAAAAGTTCAATTTTTTGAGTTTGCCAACTATGCTGTTTTGCCCTTCAAAAGAATTAAGCCTTTATCACAGGATAATTATGATCACGTCTCCAATAAGCATTCATCAAAGGATAATTATGATAAGTTCGAGGTTTCTATGGTGGGTTCTCGGTCGGTAGATGTAAACTATGATGCTTACTTTGGTAATCATGTTTCTACTACTAAGGAGACTGGAGTTCATATTACTGCAAGGAGTTCTAGAGAGGATTTGGGAATGAAGACTGGTCTCATATGCAAAAGAAAAGCTGAATTTATTCCAGAGGATGGTAGTGCTAATAAAAGGATTAGAATACAAGATCTTAAAGGTGCTAGTTTCCAAGCAAAGTCTATTCAATCTAACTCCAAAAAGCGTAAACTTCACTTTCAACAATTTGCTGAGACTTTGCTTCCCAAAAGGATTAAATATTCTTCAGCTGAGGCTTCTTCATCTACTAGCAACACTTCCTCTAATTCAGTATCCTCTCAGCGTGCTCCATCATCATCAATTTCTCGTCTTACTAACCCAACTGAGCAAGCCTTCACTTATTTGAAGCATTGCAAAACTAGCGTATCTCGTGAATCTTTTCCCACGCTTGCAAAAAGACTACCAACTTTGTTCAGTGATAAAGCTCTGCCTATGTGTTTCCTTTTTAGTCATCTTCATCATATTCTGAAGAGCTTTAAATCTAGTAAGCATTTTACTATCACACTTGGGCAAGGTCGAGATGTTATATTTTCTCCGCATGATCTTATAAGAAGGAAAAGGATGCATCCATGGACTGATGATCCTTCTTATGATCTGGGTTCTGACGGAGCTTCTGCCAAAAAGCTCCGTACAAGCACATGATACTGGAAGGGGTCTCTAAGTTATCCAACAGCCACTTAGAGGTCTATCTTATAGTGCTGCAGTATTTTATAATACTTAAGTTATGTGAAGGTTCAACAGCTTGGGAGGACTTCGTGTTCTTGAAGTTTTATCCATTCCTATTTACAGCTATATATTATTTGGGATTTCAATATGTGTCTTTTATTTTTGTTCTGCTTGTTTTAGAATCTGAATTCCAACATAGAATCATGATCAGGTATTACATTGATGGAATTTTTGATACCTGCAAATGTAGTTATAGTCTTTATGGGACTTCCAATTTAGTGTTGGATTTAAGTCATTTTCTTTCAAACCCTCTTTGGGTAGATGCCCGTTTTTCTTCTCTTGAGAATGAAGTTAGTGACATAATTTTCATCGACTTCATGTTGATAGCTTTATCTATATACGACATTACAGTACAAGGATTTTCCATATAGTGTATTTCTTGGTCATATTCTCATATTGGAATTTTGGCTTCATGCTTGTGTTTAGATGTGTTTGTTAGCAATTGTAATTTCTCTAGGTTCGTTGTTAATATCATGAGTGTGTTGTCAGGTCCTAAGCAACTATCTTAAAAGTATATTTTATTTTCTTAAAAAAAATCTTCAATTTGTTGAATTTTAAATATAAATAAAGAAGCCTCCTAAAATGGTGGTTGCAATCAACATGCTCGTGTGAACGCTGGTCCTTTACGTTACGACCGTTTACTGCCTTAGTGGACTTTGGAGTAATTATTTTGTTAGTTTGAATATTTCACATTTCTTAATAGTCATAAATAATATAATTTTTTCTCAAATTTCATGATATTTTTTTTAAAAAAAATTAATGTATATAGAGTAATTAAAACAAGCATTTTTTTAACTGAATTTAAAACAAGCATTTCAAAATTAGTATTATATGTAGGGGAAAAAAGTAAGTAAAGCTCCCTATAGTCACTTTCATATAGAATCTGGCCATGATAAATTGACAATATCATATTAGTCATTAGTAGGAAATGTGAATGTATATAGATAACGTAGGAGCAATTAATTCTGACAATACAAATGTGGAAAAAATGTGGATACTAATTAATAATTCAAAGTCAATATTTGTCATCTACTCTGAGATTATGAGTCGGGGTCAAATATGTCACCTATCATTTGAACGGTGCTAATTAAGGTGCTTTATGTCCAATATTCGAAAGTCTAAGGAACTCAAAATTTGTCCATAATTTAATCCTCAAATTGTTAATATCTTAAAAAAATTAATTTAGGCTGCTCAAATTAGACTCTAGACATCTATACAATAATTCCGCCTATTATTTTAAGTGTGCATATATTTTGCACAAATGAGGGCTACAATCCAAAATATTAATAACTTAATGTAAGGGAAATTGCATTATATATGATCTTTGTCAATTAGGGTTCCTAGATGAGATCAGGCAGCCACACATCTAACAAAGAGGAACTAGATAAGCCATCAAAAAGCGTGTCTCTTGGTACATGTCTTGATTGAAGAACTCAACTACACTCCATCATACTCGGTATTTGGATAAATATCAAGCTACCAATGATAGTTTTGAATCTATATATTTAGTAGCATACCCACTAAATTCTTTAAAATGGATTAGGGTGAGACTTTAAAATAAGGTTAAATTATAGAAAACTTCCCTAAACTTTGTGTATGTGTGTTGCATATAGCTCCCATAAAATTTCAAAGTTAAAATTCAACCTCCCTTAACTTCTAATTCTTTACCTTGAACCCCTTGTCATTAGTTAACCATTATCTTTTTAACGAATATTGCCATGTCATAATGATATAAGACACGTGGCATCCTGCATCGCATAATATGTGGCATCCTATGGAATCTAATAATTATATATGTGTGTGCATTACCCTAGTTTTTCTTGTTTCTCCTAGCTGCCATGTACATAACTAGCTTTTGGAGTGTAGTTTATCCAAAAAATTTAAACCTATTATAATGATGCTTTTATTGAAAACTGACAAATAAAAGAGGACTATTAATGATGAAGAGTTCTGATCAGAGAAGCTAACCAACAAAGCAAAGGGTTGAGTGTAGTGCGCCTAACCATTGTAATGCGGATTCGTTGAGCACCTCTCCTCTTAAGCCGGTGGCAATATTATAAGTCCCACCTCATGGAGGTTTCCTTATATGGAGCCCCTCATCAATTGTTATTTTAGGATGAAAACATATTTTCCTTGAATCGATAGACTCTATAAAAATGATAATCCTTGAATAATAGAGATATTATATGCTCGTCACATTTGTGCATGACCATAACTTTCAAACCGATACTCCCTATATTTGATTCCATTCAGATATCCCATTTCTTCCCAATTTTCACTTCAGATTTAGAGCATCCAATCCCCACAAGCATATTTCTTACCTCTCGATCTTCACTCTAATATAATCTTTTTTTCCCCATATGCATTCAAAGAAGGGTAATTAAAGTTGAAAATAAAATTAAAATCTTATTATCTAATTGTTTCTTTTGGCATCTGAGTGTTAGGTAAAAATATCTTTATTTAAAATGGAGATTTAATTCTGATTCGGTTAACCCAGCAATTCTCCATTATTCTTCTTGGTATTTTTTTTCTTTAGTTGTAATTGTATATTTTCTTAAATTAAAGTTTTGCATGTGAAATGGTGACGGTCGAATTTAAGACTTGAGGATTGAAAACATGCAATCACCGCCAGCAAAAATCCAAGTTCGAATTTAAGGTTGGAATTGACTTCTAGCCATACATATTGTTCTCACAAAAAATAAAATTAAACCGAAAGCTAGGTTCGATTGTCTTTGACTAATCTATAGTGAGTTGGGTGGATCACAAATCTTACAAAAGTATCTCATTGTGCATTAAATAAAAGCAGCTGTGTGCATAGGAAAAGACAGCTACATAGTTACTCTGACCCTTTTTATAAATAACAATTACCAAGATCATGTAAATAAAAATGTTGGATTATTAAAATTAATTTCAAAAAGTAACTATATAGCATTTATATTTTTCTAATTATACCTTTATTTGTGAAAATGATCGAAGTAGTTAAAAAATGGATGACAAGAGATATGTAATTAATGGGGAGTAAAAACTGAAAATTGAAAAAATTTATTGAATTTTTCGACAAATACTATACAAATTGTTACTTGTATTTAGGATCAGCTATATGTGAGAGAGTGTTACTTCTAAAGATGATTGAATATAGTACATAACTAAAATTTACATATAATATGCTCTCTCAAGTTCACAATATAGCAAGTTGTTTTAACTAATACATCTATAAACCAAGAAAATGACAATTATAACTCATCAAATTTATCTTAATTTTTTTTTTCAATTTCACCCATAGTAAATGAGGTTTTGAAGGAGAGAAAAATATATAATGAGCTATATTTAAGCATTAATTATAGAAACAAAACCGACAAATAACCATTAATTACCATCTAAGTGACTTATTTGAAAGGATTTTCTCAGAGAAAATGACATGTATATTAATACATAATATAATGATATGTAACATATATTATGAGTATTTAAGTAATTTATTTAACTTCTCTAATATTTTTAAATAAGTCAACCTGAGTTATATCAATGATCTATCATCAGAGGGAGTATATTGCAGTGGTAATGTGTACATCTATGTTTGTGCGTTGTAATTTGTTTATATTTCTATTCTTTGAGTCTCCAATTAGATTATAACTAAATGATCAATTGGAGGTTTTATATAAATATATATATACTCCCTCCGATCCTAATTATAAGACCACTTTGGTTTTTTTAATTTTTTTTTAAATAAAAAAAAGTAGTTTTAGTCAACAAAAAAATCTTTTTTCCTCAAAACTAATTTATTCTACTTATAAACTAACCTATAATCTAATTTCATGTGACATATGTTATAATTTAGTGGTTTAATTTGCTTCCTTAACTTCCTCAAAAAAAAAGTCAAAATGATCTTATATTTAGGACCGGAGGGAGTATATAGTTTTCTTAAATAAATTGACTTTTATTAAAAAAATCCATCGGAGGGAGTACATATTTTTCTCTTTTATGTTGTCTCTCAAAGACAGCAAGAAATGAAAATTACAAAATGTAGAAGCTTAATTAAAGTAGTGATTACGTAACAGCAAGTGACAAAGACAACCTCGATCTTCATCGCAAATTCAGCTCATCATCTTTAATGCTTTATATGTTAAGTGGCTGTTTGAATAAGAGCCTATATGCTACTTCTTCCATTCTTAAATATAAGATATATTAACTTAATTTGATTAGATTAAATATGTTAGTTAAATTAGTTAAAATTACATTATATTACTAAAACACCCCAACCATTTTCCTTTATTCCCATCTTCCATCTCTTACTTGTTTCTTATTGAGGAGAATTTATAGGAATAATTTAAAAAAAAAAAGTTGAAAAAAATAGAAATATGTTTATATTTAGAAACAGACCTATCTCTCTAAATAAGTCATATATTTAGAAACCCACAGGGTATTTCTTTTCAACATGTCTCATGGTGCAAGATAAATATACGACATCAGTTTTATCGTACTTTATCAATTCTTATCCAAATAAGCCAAAGGGAAAATGGCCAAAAAATCCCTTCCAATTTGTAAAATTTAAAATAAGGAATTTTGAGTTGTTATTAGTTGTTAATGCCTCATAGTGAAATTGTTAATACATTTAGTGCAGTTGTTATTGGGATTTTAGAAATTGAAAGAGATTTTTTTGTCATTTTCCCTAAGCCAAATTGGACCAATCCATCTTAGAGTATGAGAAATGGTGGGGCCCACCATTTACAATTTTTTTCCCCTTTTTTTTTGGAATGTAACCACCATTACAATTTTGGACGGATGATCCGTGACGAAGCTGTTGAAAATGTTCATAGCTTTCACCGTTTTCTACTCTTCAAAATGAACAATTCCAATATTATGGGACAGATACTTGGAATCTCTCGAATCATTCATCACTTTTTTTTCCCATGATCTTGTATTCTCCTCTTTGTAAAGCTTCAGTAGAGAGAACTCTTTTGGTGCAGAACATTATATCCTTTTTATTTCAAATTTAACACATATTTCTTTAATTTGGGGAGCTTAAAAAAGCTAAATAAATAAGATGATTGTAACCTAGAAGTCAGAAAAATTAGTATAGAGAAAAATAAGTACTTTAGGATTTAAAATTAAAGGACGTTTTATATTTATATCAAAATTTACTTTAAAATAAGTCTTATATTTTTTAAAAGTGTTTTAGGACATAAAAAGTATCTCAATTTATAGCCTCTTAAATTTACAATTCTTTAAAACTCTTCATATTAATTCAAATTAAAAGAGTTATTTAAGGGAAAAATATTAAATGCAAGTTAAATGACTAAAAAGATGTAATTGATCAAAGAAACTGACACATTTTTTTCCCAAATAACCAACTTCTTTGCTCATTAATTATCTAACTTTGCATGTGATATTATTTTTTAAGGGCTGTCAGGTAAATAATTAATCATGTTATTAAAATTTCAAAGATTAATTATCAAACAATCGATCTAGGTATGTTTTCGTGATTTCTATTAAAAAATTACAAGGTGAATCGCTAATTACTTGCAAATCAAATCTGAGAAACAATATTGCAAGTGAAGCTTGATTATTAACGATTTCCTTTCAGTATAATTTCAGCACTTTCATTTTAATTTTTTATGAATAAATTTTTTTGGTATTTTATTTCAGAATGCTTTGGGACCGAACTAGTATAACTTGAGGATCAATCTTTAGCATGAACGACTTCCTTCCTTTGTGTAAAAATTATATTGAATCCAATGATGGTGCCTCAAATACATATATAGTTAATTAGTTCACAATTACTAAAGATTGACGTTAAAATTAATTGTAGCAGTATCAATATACTATCATTTTTGCTGCGGCCAGGGATATCATAGCCTAAAGGAGTCATGTGATTATGCCTTTTAACATTCGGACAACGGTGCATGCTGTCCTTTCTTTGAGAGAAGCATGAATTACTTCGTTAATTAATTAATAAACACAACACACCAATACATTCCCGAATGTTTAAGTTTTTTTATTACAGCTAATTCCAACACACAGATACAATTATATCAGTTTAGATCTCATCCAAATATGGCCAATAACATTGTTATCGGGTCAACTTGTTGATAATATTGCTATCGGCCGGCAACGACTTGAGCTTTGTTACCAGTGGGTTCTTGTTGCCACCGGCCAATGAGGGGTTTGTAATAAAAAAAAAAAATAAAGAAGATTTGATTAAAGGGTATCTGGATAATTTCTTTTTAATTTTTGACAAGGACAAATCTAACCATGACACCTCTTTGTCGTTATGAAATGTTGGAGCACTTTTCTATCCTTCAGTGTTTTTTACGTCTTTTCTCTTTTTTTATCCTTACAAATTAGTAAATTACCATCACAATTTGACCACATTTTGATTCAGGTCCCAATATTTTTAAATATTTAGTTTTTAGAGTCTGTTTGGTATGAGGGGGAGGAGAGGGAAAATGGTCGGAGATAAAATTTTTTTGAGTTGAATTTAAGAAAATTAGTTATGTGATGTTTAAATTGTATAATCATTTTCTCTTTTATTCTTTTATCTTACATATACTATTTGTTTAATAATTACAACATCACTTCTTCATTTTTTTTAAATTCAACTCACAATTTCTCTCCCCTCCCCTCCTCTCTAAATCCCTCATACCAAACAAGCCTTAGTTTCCACAATTTCATAAAAATTTTGATATCAGTTTTTTTTGGGCAATCAATATCAGTTTAATTATAGAAGCCAAAAATAAAACTCACCGGCAGCATAGGGATCTTTGTTAAATTCTTATAAAGTCGTAAGGACTAAAATAAAAGATTTCAGACTACATAAAAATCAAATTTGATCAAATTTTGTTCTATATTCTGACGAAGCATAATTAGTGGGAAAAGCTAAAAAATGTATAATTGATTAATTAGAGTAGTTTGTGGGTAATGGGGAATGGGTAATCATCAATTAATGACATAAAGAAAGATTAACTAAAGGATTAATGGAAGATAGGATTGATTGACCTAAAGCCATAAACAGGCAGAGGATAGAAAAGCATGGAGAAATTCTTGCATACTCCCAGTGTACCAGCAAATTCATGCTCTGTCCAATGAAATCCTGCCAAGTCAAGGTGGCTTTATCCAATGTGTCAGCACACATGGCACTTATTATTCATCCCATTATTTTAGTATTTGTTCTAGGCAAAAGTGCTGCTGTTTAAATCTCCCATACTCTCTCTCATGCGTCACCCCACTCCCCCCCACCCCAAGTACTCTCTCTCTCTCACTGACCCACCCACCTGCTCCTCTCGCTGCCAACACCCCCCCCCCCCCCACACACACACAACACTGGTTCTCTGACTCTCCACCATCCCACTCTCATTTTCATTTCTCCACAAGCATATATTATGGACAAAAATAATGGAATCATATAAAATTACTGTGCAAAAATTAATAACATGTATTATGAATAAAAGATATAAAAAAAATACATACTTCCTCCTGTCTTAAATATAAGATTACTTTGACTTTCTTTATGGAAATTAAGGAAGCAAATTAGACCACTTAATTTATAACATGTGTCATATGTAATTAGATTATAAGTTAGTTTATAAGTAGAATAAATTAGTTTTGAGAAAAAAAGATAACTATAGACAATTAAAGTGATTAATTTTGGATCCTTAATTTCTCCAAAAAAATCAAAGTGATATTATAATTATGACCGGATGGAGTATAAGTTATATATATATATATTATGAAGAAGACCAACATCTGCAAAAGAATCCAACAAGACAACAAACAATTTAATCACACATGTTAGTACCGTTAATAATTTAAAACAGAGGAAAGATTGTGTATGAAATAATTTAAAGGTTAAATCATATAAGTCTACAATTATACAATTATATTAAAGTCAGATCTTGATCTTCTTCATAATATATATATCTATATATTTTAAATTATACTCCGTCCGGTCATAATTATAATATCACTTTGATTTTTTTGGAGAAATTAAGGATCCAAAATTAATCACTTTAAATTGTCTATAGTTATCTTTTTTTCTCAAAACTAATTTATTCTACTTATAAACTAACTTATAATCTAATTACATATGACACATGTTATAAATTAAGTGGTCTAATTTGCTTCCTTAATTTCCACAAAGAAAGTCAAAGTAATCTTATATTTAAGACAGGAGGAAGTATGTATTTTTTTTATATCTTTTATTCATAATACATGTTATTAATTTTTGCACAGTAATTTTATATGATTCCATTATTTTTGTCCATAATATATGCTTGTGGAGAAATGAAAATGAGAGTGGGATGGTGGAGAGTCAGAGAACCAGTGTTGTGTGTGTGTGGGGGGGGGGGGGTGTTGGCAGCGAGAGGAGCAGGTGGGTGGGTCAGTGAGAGAGAGAGAGTACTTGGGGTGGGGGGGAGTGGGGTGACGCATGAGAGAGAGTATGGGAGATTTAAACAGCAGCACTTTTGCCTAGAACAAATACTAAAATAATGGGATGAATAATAAGTGCCATGTGTGCTGACACATTGGATAAAGCCACCTTGACTTGGCAGGATTTCATTGGACAGAGCATGAATTTGCTGGTACACTGGGAGTATGCAAGAATTTCTCGAAAAGCATGGGCCTGTGTGGGTTCCACCAGCTTGTCTCCGTTTTCCCTTTCACTTTCACCGTCTATTCTACCCTTTCACAATATGCATGAGATAATTCAATGCCTCTAACCCAATCTGGATTTGTCTCTCCTGTTGTATATACTCATCTAATCTAATTGATAACTTACTTCCTTAATGTTTCACACATGCTAAAAATAATTTTAATTTTATTAACAGTATCTTGAAATTAATTTTTTTATTTTAGCTCTTTTTAATTACATTTGTACTATAAAAATAGAATCAATACAATAATAAATGGATAAAATTTAATGGTTGACTTATAACCAGGGCCATAAAATTCCTCCACTCTTTTCTCTCTAAATAAGATCAAAAAAGTATTCAAAAGTTTTGTCAAGAATGTCTCTTTCTATTTGTAAGATATACTAATAATCTACTTAAAATCTTTAATATTACTCCCCCTATTCTAATTATAAGTCCACAAAATAAGTTAATTTGATCTTATAATTAAGATAGGATGGAGTATTTAATTTTTTATCTTTATCCGCATTAACTAACTGTTTGATCATTCATTCTCCCACATTTACTATCTCTATAAATCAGAATATTTTCAAAACTTAATCTACATTATTTATATGCATTGTTTTTAACAATTTTAATTACATAATTTCATTATTTATATTTTATAAACATGATTGAATGGGTGGAAGGCAGAACTTGAAAGGCAAAAAGAGCAAGTGCGCCCACCTTATCTAGAAGGCAAGGCGAATTATAATTTGTCTCCTAAAAAATTCCAATAATTGGTTAGTCAACCCACGACTTCCTTGATAAGCCCACCATTGCATTCCTACTACGCTCAATAATTCATAATCATTCCCACTCACATATATAATATATAAATATATAAATAAATAAATAGAAATTTTGTAAAATCTATTTTCATGTGAAAAACTAAATCAATCAATGTGTACGTTTTACTCAATCTATATTTTTGTCTATTTTTTTTTTTTAATTTGATTGAAGATGTGAGAGCCTCAGAGGGTCATCCAAGAGATCAAGAAGCCCTGTTTCATATGCAAGAAAGATATGCTTTTTATTTTCCGCATACAGTTTTTTTTGCCGGATTTCTGCATACAAATTGAATATTATTTTGTAATTCTTATTATCTGGCCAACTACGTTTTTATTATCATTACCATTTAGCAGTTAGCACTAATCACTTTATTTTCATATATGTAAATTACGGATCTGCTATGTTCAAATACCCGAGTTTGGAAAATCAATTAGTAACAAAACAAGCTGCAATCTGTTGTAATCTTGAAGATCTTATTGTATCGACAAATATCTTTAGTGGCTTTTGTTTTCAGATAATATTTCTGTTTTTAGATATTAATCCCCCATTTTATCAAATAATTAATTATGTATACGCTGCCCAACTTTTTTGGGCCAAATACACGGCCCAACTTAATATAAGCTCAAACGGATAGAGTTCTAGAATCTTCTCTCTTTCCCTGATATGTCTGGAGCCCAAATGATTTTTGTAGCCGAACTTAAAATATCATTGTTTGGGCTTTGCCATCTTGACAAATATTCAGACGGAATATGTTCTATCTTCATGGGGCTGGCCAACAAAGTTAAAAGAAAAGATGACACCCAGTTGATTAAGGAACTTCTATTTATTGGCATGAACACAATAATTACAATGATTTAAATAAAAAATAGTAATCACCGTAATTTATAGCATCTTTGCTAATGGGTCATAAAAATGAGCCTGCATAGGAAAATTCATCCCCAATGAAATTAAAAAATCCCTGGTTTGTAATAGGCTGCTTCCAGCTAGGGGTGTTCAAACCCGGGACTGGGACCGGGATTGCCCATTCCCGGATCCCGTCCCGGAAGGAGGCCGGGATTGAGAATGAATCCCGGTCCCGTTCCCGGGATTTCCCGGTCCCGCCGGGAACGGGACCGGGAATTCCCGTTTCTTTTTTTTATAATAAAATTTGGGGTCTTTTTTCATACATTTTAAAAAAAATAAAAATATTAGAAGATTTAGGAGGAAGAAGAATTATCACAATGCTCTCACCTTTTTTTCACACCGAATTCCACACTGTATAGCATTCTGCTCATTCCATTTTGGTAATGAATAGTATAAGCATTTAATAAAAAGAAATAAAAAAAAAAGGAAAATGCACCTTCCCTCCCAGCTGCACAATACTAGTATATATTTTAGAGGCGTCAGCGTCACTATGCATTTCGCCAGACTCATGATCTTGTTCTATTCGTTCATTATCATGTTCACATAGGAGATAGTAATTACACAAATATAGTACAAACAGAACCCACAAACAGGATATCCCATTTTTCTTCAAAGGTATTAAATTTAAACAAATTTATGTCAAAATAAATTGGGCTTGGGCAATTGTCCAGTTGGTATTAAATTTAAACAAACCCCTCTCTCTTAGACTCAAAACATAGAACCAACAATCCAACACTTAAAAAAATTAAAAAAAAAAATCTAGGACCGGGACCGGGATTCCCAGCCCCAATCCCGTTTCCCGTCCCGGTCCCGGCCCCTGGAAATTTCCCAGTCCCGGTCCCGAAAATTTACGGGACGGGAAATTCCCGGTCTAAACTACCCGGGACCGGGACGGGAGGGCCGGGACCGGGATGACATGGACACCCCTACTTCCAGCTAGTAACATGAAACTATAATTCAAGAGAACGAGATTATCTCAACAAATATCAAAATCAAAACTAACCTAAAATTGACTAAACAAACAAAAATTAAAGCATTATAAATAAAATATACTACTATATATATATTTGTACAGACTAAACTAGCATTAATTGTACCCACTAGATATCAATATATAAAAAGAAACCGGAAACTATGATGCATCGATATGCTATAAAATGTGTGTGTGTGTGTGAATTTATAAAAAAACACTAAAAAATATACTTCCTCCTCCCTTCCTAAATACCTACTTGGGAAGTTAGCGTTAATCTTAAATATTGGACCTAATTTTAATTTGTGTCAACTTTTTCTCAAATTATCTCTATTGATGTTCCTCCAACAATAATTAAGTAAGAGATGGAGGAAGAAATAAGGGAATATGATTGGGGTGTTTTAGAAAAATCATAACACATAACATAACATATATCCTTCATTTAATCAAAGTAGTTAAATATATCCTATACTTAGGACCGGAGGAAATAATTGCAATTCAAAAAATTCAGGCCAACATACTTGTATAGTCTTTTGATAGTACTGAATATCATACAGAACATAATCATTAACTATCAATCATATTACTAGTTAAAAATTATCTTGTAGATGTAATTTACTCACCCACATGGCTCAGGTGCTCACAAACATAATCATTACTCCTTATTAATCAAAATTTTACCTGTTAAACATGCATCTAATAAAGGATTGTATGGATGTGAAGAGTACCCTTGGCAGATTCTTGTACCGGCTAAGTTGAGAGAACAATTTTTCCCCATTGAGGAGCTCATTAGTTGGGTTCATTGGAAGAAACATCTATTATAATGACGAGATGGATGGCACTAGGTGGGGTGTTTAGTTTGCTATTTTCTGTTGCTAGTTTTGGCTAAGTAGAAATGGTTGTGTGTTCAACGATATGGTGATAAGACCAGGAGCTGTTGGCGCTAAGGTTATGGTTTGTTTGTGATGGTCAGACGCTCCCTTTCATCAAGAACAACGTAAGAACTCAAGTTATGAGTGGATACCCACCAACGAGGCATGGGTGCTTGTTGCGCCGCCGCCACCTATTGCCCCGAAAATTTGTCTCATTCCTAAATGCTTTTACATATAAATTGAGTAACATTTTGATATTTGATGAGTAAAAACCAGTTAAGTTTTCAGTTTTTACGATTTTTCAAAGATTCTATTGCAAAGACATCCATTTATTTCAAAAAAGCTTCTTGGTAAACCACATATGCAAGCTGGCCATACACTCTTTGTGAAACAATATGAAAGTAAGGTGTCCATTCTGATTAGATATGTTCATGACTAGATCTGGGATTTCAGGCCAGGCCAGGCCAGTCCTAAGCCGGGCTGGAAATTCATCAGCCCGAGCCCAACTTAACGGGCTGGCCCATTTTTTTAAAAATTTCAGAAAAAAACAGTTTGGGCTTCCATTCCACGCAAATGACCTGATGTGATGCTTTCAACATGCTTTTTCCAATCTTTGCGCAAGTTTTTTCACCTTAAATTCGTAAAATCAAAAGACAATCCAAATTTCAAGTTTTATAACAAATATAATAGTGAAGAGAGTATCAAATAGAAGTTATTCGAAGTTTCATACTACACCAAAAGACTTATACTTGAACACCATAAGCCATTCAAAACAATTAATTAAGTCATTGGTACTACGAAATACATATACTAATAGAGTAGTTACTAGTACAACCACAATATACATCTAATCAGTAATCATCTTCATTCTTCAATTTGTGACAATGGTATTTGAAGATGAAACATTCTCTAAAGCTGAAAAAATTGGAATAGGAGCGGTTTAATTTTTCTTGGCCTTGGAGTCCTCGACATAACACATAAATCATGATGTCATAATTGCTTGAAACTAAAATATTAATCAATACATACAAGATATATAAGAAAATATATTGTCAATATTACCATTCCATGGCAACTGATTTTATGGCGAAAATGAGCACTGGATATCACCAGATGGTGCAGGCTACTCCAGAGTTAGATAAGCTTCTGGGGTTGGATCACGATGGGATCAGTAGCACGATATGCTACTGCTGAGGCATTTCTATTTTTATATTAAAAAAATACTCCGTAATACACATGGCCTCATGTAATTAGAGAAATTGAAAAAATAATATAAAAACTTGATTTAAGTATTTTCTTCTAATAAATTATTAACAAGGCCAAAGAGGTATTGTTAGGAATTTTTTAATATTGTTAAAAGACTATAATGTTGCTTTGTTCTTTTTAAAAGGAAAAGTGAAGGTAGTTGAAAATGACAAAAAGTAGTTTAATTTAACTTATATTGGGCCTAATTTAGAAGTATCTTTTTTTATTTCAAAAATTCATAATTAGGCATCCTAACCTAATTAATAATTTATTGAAGGTATAGGCGCAAATTTATTTTTGGTCATTTCAATTGAATTTAACAGAGCTTTCATATCATACCACAAATGTTGTAATTAAATAATTTATTTAGGTAAATGTGCAGATTTAGCAACCAACAAATGTGCAGATCGCATCAAACACAAATAACAATTTTAAAGTGTGAACATGATGCTAATCAAATAGAAAGATTATAAATATGAGAATGCAGTTGACCAGGTGTGAGAATCATTTAAAACTTGTGAAGTGTGAAAGGTTGCAAGTGAACCCTACATTATTTAATTTTAAATTATCATTTTTTAATAAAAATTCCATCCCTCCCACCATATCTTCCTCCTCCTCTCCTTCGTCCTCACCCTTCAACCCAACGACCCCGTCCTCTCTCGCTGCGGTTTCATTCTCCACTCCCTCACTCACTTCTCCATCTTCATACACAGTCGCCACTGCTCCTATTCCGGTAAAAAAAATCCTCTGTGCCACGTGTGTCCCCTCATGAAGGCAAGGGTGTGTGTCCGATGGTTCATATACTTGCCACGTGTCCTCAGAAGGTAAAGCATTGAATTGCTCAGGTTTATCGTCCGATGATGGCGAGTAAGAGTGGGTGTGAGGCTT
Organism: Mimosa bimucronata; assembly: GCA_037074515.1. Classification (NCBI taxonomy): domain Eukaryota; kingdom Viridiplantae; phylum Streptophyta; class Magnoliopsida; order Fabales; family Fabaceae; genus Mimosa; species Mimosa bimucronata. The sequence goes on from CM073441.1 coordinate 26,722,865, forward strand.
TTAGGAGGGACGAGGGGGAAGAAGGAGGCTGGAGGTGGAAGTAGAGAATTTTTTATTAAAAAATGACTTAAAATTGAATAATATGGCGTCCACTTATAAAGGGCAAAAATGGCCTTTGCACTTAGAACTTAATATAATCTAAGTTCCAAGGAATTGCAATTAATTTAATGATTTCATGAGACCTGATCTTAATTAATTGCTTTCCTTGGACTTAGAATTAATTTTCCCTTCATCTAACCCAGATATTTCACTCTCACTTTTTAATTATTAAAAATATTGATAATTGATAAAAATCTATTTATTAATACTTACACACCATATTTTTCAGTATTTGCCATGTCACATGCCGTCAAATAAAAGTATTTGCCACCTCACAGCTCAAAATATGTATAACATCACTTTGTCTCATCGAACTTCATCATTTCAAACGGTCAAAGTTGGACTACTTAACGGAGGTATGGAATATGCAACAAATTTGATTCATAATAACCTTTTTAGTAGCTCAAAAATTGTTATTTATGTTTAGTGGGATTTACACAATTGTTGGATACTAAATCTGCACATTTACCCTATTTAATTCACCAAAATTACATAAATATCTCACACATTATTAACGACCATAGAAGTCCTATTTATGCTTAATTATATATCTGATTTTTTTAAAAAAAATATCATCTGATTCTTATAGTAAATCATTAGTCTTTACATATCACAGTGTTATAGTTTGTTGATTCATGGTTAACAAAATTTGATTGCACAGTATGAAAACTGAGTTTACCTTGAATATACTACGGTGATAAAATTAATTTTGAGCTAAAGCGTTATACACTCTTATTTTTATTTAATTTAATTACATTAAAAATGTTAATTAAATTAGTTAATATGATATGTTTTTTCTAAAACACTTCATCCATCTTCGTTAGTTTTCTCCACCTCTCTTAGTTGATTATTATTGAAAGAGTTAATAAAGGCAACTTAAAAAAATTAAGAGAAATTAGAAATATGCCTTATTATTTTTAGTACCAAAATCAATTGTCTAAATAATTATTTAAGTACAGTAGGAGTATTATTGTTTTTCATTTGTGTATGTTTTACTATAAGGACACATTTTAGGCACAGAGAAAATATCCCTTCTTATCCTTAATTTAAGTCGCATCCTAAAAAAATTATTTATATATGATCTTAAATATAAATTGCTTTACTAACACATAGTTGGTTTAGCAATGTAAGACCCTGCTAGATTCTTTGAGGTCTCAAGTTCGAGTCCTAAAGGGAACACTTGTGTCTGGATGGGAAGTTACGAACCTCAAAACTTGAGTAGTCAATCGCTCATAAACCTGTTAATAATATGATGAAAAGGTGATGATTGCCAGTTAATATATAAAAAAAAATATAAATTGCTTCGAAGAAATATTGATTTGCTACAATTACAAAACCACCCTGTTAGCTTTTTTATCTTGACCATACCCAACCTTCCCAACCCCTACAACTACAAGTCACTAGCCAACCAACCCCCCTAATATACTAAGCACATTCATTACTTCATTTGCTTTCCTAACTTTCTTCTTATATTTTTATGACATTATAAATATTTTATTTATAAATTCTGGAGTCTGGGCTCGTTCCTGAATTAGATTTAGATCTACGGGAGTTTATAATTGAGCCTATCTTTTCATTAGTCAAAAGTTTAGTTTTTTTTGTGTGGTCTATTTATGTTCTTAGTTTCATGCCTCCCCCTAATAATACCCTTATGTAAAGGGAGGTTTATACTTTTAGTTGTGCTTCATTTGATCCTTATTAAATAAATTGACCGGATGTAAAAAAGAATTGATTCACGAAGTCATGATCGGAACTATTCCAACCAAGTGGCTACAATAACTTTGCTGCTATATTAAATTAAATATTTTAATTAGCTTGACTTATTCTAGATATTTTTATTTTACTCTTGGGAGAATTACAAGTAAGTCCTATGGAAGATAGTTAATCACTATCAAATTTAAAAAATTTATTAAATTACATTAAAATCCTTAGGAATCTGGTGATATTAAATTAAATGTATTGGGAGTTGTCACTGCAACTCATTAAGTTATCAATAACAATTATGTCTTTGCCAATACCAACTCATTAAGTTGTATTGACAACCCTCAACACATTCGATTCTCCCAAGTTATTAGGGTTTTCAATGTAATTTAATGACTTTTTAAAACCTGATTACGATTAATTCTCTTCTATTGAACCTATATGTAATTCTTCCTTTATTCCTTTAGCCCAAAGAACTTAGATTTTTCCTTGGGGGTTTTGCTCAAAATGTAGATTGTACTCTCTTGGTTACAAAATTTTAAACTTTTTGTCAGAATCTAAGGCGGCAGGGTTAATGTACTTGTTTCCTCTAAAACCAAACCAACTCATGATAGATTGATAGTAATGACTTTCTTTTTCTTCTTTTACCGTCATCTTCTCCTTCTCTTCTACATCTTCATTCATTAATTAAAATTTGAACGGCCTAAATTTAATGTTTTAAAAAATTTATATTTTAAATATTTTTTATTGTTGTTTTAAACTGTCATGACTAAAATTTAATGGTTAAAATCTATTTATCTATTAAAAGATTTTAGTACTTTCTTAATAATTTTTCAAAATAATGAATCTAGACTGTTCGAATTTCAATCAAAATGTAGAGGAGGGGAAGATAACGATAAGAGACGAGGAGGAAAGCCAAGTCCACTTTGACTGCATCCTTTTTTTTTCCTTATTGCTTACAATCTTAATTTATAAAAAGGATAAAATTAAACTTGTCCATAATTTTTTTTATGAAAAACAAATGAGAGACTTGTATAATATAAAGATCCATACTAATGTTAAGGATGAGAGGCTTAAACGTAGTATGAATTGTTTTTTCGATAGAGAGAATATCAAATCTTAGTGGTGAGATTTGAGTGAGCATCTATATCGATATATATATATATCCATAAATATATAATCATATTGTAAAATTTTATAATGCATGTATCAAATAAAAATAATAATGAAAAGTGAAGTCAATGGAATGGTTCCCTATTTTTTCAGCCAATAATTTTTAAATAATTGAGGTGTGATTAATGGTAAGGGTGTGATTAATGGGAAGGGTGTTCATGAGACGAGACATTCTTATTCTGTATCCCACCTTGCAAAAAAGTATCGGTACAATAAAGTTTTCTCATGTCCCTACCCTACCCGTCTTGATCTTGTCTCATCCCATAAGATCAGGACAAGAAAGATATATCAATTGTTTGTCTCATTTATTTTCTTTAAATTATATAAACCTCCTTAATGAGCTTTCGTTATTTTTTCTGCTCTTTTCCAGACATGTAAATTAAAGCTTGAACCTAATAAGAGACATATCATAAATTGAAAAAAAAAAAACTTGAATCAGATTGTAATGTAGGAAATAAAAAACTAAAGAGTTAAAACAATATTTTAATATAACTAGTATCTATATAAAAAAGATGTTAGTTCTATCTCTAAAAAAATATTCGATATTCTAATTAAAAAAATCAAATATATGAGCTATATCTAACTCATATATTTCTAATATTTTGTATTAAAAAAATAACCTATATAGCAATATCATCAATCAACTTTTTATATGAAATCTTATAATACGAGTCCATTAACTTATACAAATAGAATGGGTCAGATAGATTCCTCTTAACTACCGATAAAAAATACTTATTATTGTTCAATCAACCTTTATTTAAATAATTAAGGCATACATCTCAATCATTTGACTTACTTTATCGTTTAAGTGTTGAATTACATATGATATGAGTTTAGGTTTATTACATAAAGAGAGAACCCCTTTTAAATCCATGTTCAAAAAACAATAATTATTCAATGTTAATATATGAAATATAATTTTATTCAAATCCACATTTGAACTTTAGCTTTTTATTATCTTAAATCAATATAATTTGTTATTGTGAGTTGTTATTAACTGATTAATTTGAATATTAATAGGTCAACAAATAATATTTTAAATTTTTAAAATACAATTAATCATTATAAAATGTTATTAATTAGAATATCAATATATTTCTTGTGCATCTCATGGGGAAAAAAATACATATAAATACCAAAATCAAAAACTAAATAAAAATATAAGTACTAACGAATATATTTTTTCATATAACTAATATCTATAAACAATTGAAGTATGAAAGGGAAAGAGCGAAGCAGAATTCCGATCCGATCTTCTCCTTTAACTATAAACAATTGAAAAAATAATAATCAAATAATTAAATAAACATTTTTTTTTTAAAGAAAAAAGAGTTTTTAATACCATGTCAATGGCCTAGCCAGTTGTGGTTCGAGTTCGATGTGGCAAGACGTGACAGTGTGACAACCTCCTTTTTTTAATCGAAATCTAAATAAATAAATAGAAATAAAATTTTAAATTTCTAAATCGCCGCTAGCGTTTGGATTTGTATTGGAAGTTTCGGAGAAGGTGACTCTCGAGATTGTCTGTGACTTCTTCATAAATTTGCCGGCTTCTGTTGAATTTCCGACGAAAAACAGAGAAAAGAAAAAAAAAATCTACCTGGGTTTTTGTATTATTGTATCTTTTTTTTTTTTCTTGCTCACAGATTTTTCCTTCATCCTGAAGCATTGAATCTGTGTTGGTGGTGAACGAGTTCAATCTACGCTAACTCAAGCTTTTGACCTTTCTGGGTATTGACGATTCCTGCTAAATTATCGTTTTGCAGCGAGGTAAATCACTTATCTCACACTTTTCTGCATCTATTTTCGTGGGTTGCTCATATTTTGTCCATATTGTTGAATTCTATATTTGGATTTGGGTTACTGCATGCTCCTGTATATGTTACAATTGGTCTTTATAAGCTTAAGTAGATTCTGAAAGCTGCCAACCAATTTTGTTTCAGGTTTTAGTGACTGGCGGGGCTTGTTTAAATTTTGGATGCCTGAGCCTGCCTTTGCCCCTTTTGAAGTTCTGGGTTATTTTTCATGATAGATTATTGGCATGATAATGAAATGTAGGTTACTTACTTTGTGAAATAGCAATAGTGAATAGAGTTTCTGGGAGACATTGTTCATTATCTTCTTGTTTAGTAATTGGAAGGATAGTTTAGTATAGATGGAGCATGTTATGGAATTGACTGGTCCTAGAGTTATTATGAATGGGGAGAGTGAGGCTATGGACAATGAACCTTCTGTAAGCATGCCTCTGAGGCCGCAACAAATCTACCCGATATATCCTGCAGGCTTTGTTAAGAAGACAGCATATATATTTGATGGCTTAGGGAATTTTTATAATAAGGAATGGGATCTAGCAGACCTTAATCAAAACAGGAAAAGAGAATCAGAGCTAGCAGATGGGAGAGGGAATGAGTTTTCTTGGTACCATGTGGAGCTCCCAAAGGAGAATCAAAAGCTGTCACAGTCTGCACAGGACTTAATTGGTGTTCTTTGCCCACCTTTGAAACTCCAGGACATTCTCTCTCTTGTTAGCAATGGACCCTTTTGTGCCCATGTTGATGGGGCGCTTGTATTTAGGGTTAATTCACCTGGTCCTCCCACCAGTGACTTTACATTTAGGATTGCTGCTAGAGTTACAGAAAATTCAGTAATTACCGTGTCTTTGGGACGTGTTTCCCGATTAGGTTTTTCGCGGATGGGAGAGTCTCTTCTTTCTGAGATTCCTAGCGTGGAAAGTTCCTCTCATTTTGGAGATCAACAGAGTCAGGGGAATGGGATTGTGATTAAGGAGCATGTTCTGGAATTTTTATTGACTATGAATCATTCTGAGGAAGCTGACAATCCAGTTCCCAGATCTGTCTCAAAACTTGTAGTTCATATAATTGACACACATGTGGATCAGCTTCAAGATCTCGTAACTAAACTGGAGATGGAGTTGGACTCTGTGGAGCTTGCCTTGGATAAAGGTAATTTCTGTCAATGACATCTTGATCCCATTCTCATTCTTACAATCGAACATAACAATAACTTTATTCGCAATTATTAGTTGATGGACAGAGTTACTGGTACTTATTATATTATGCAACTTTATTATCTCATTTGGGGATAAAATGAATAAGATTTAGTGAACAAATGACATTATAATACGTATTCATAAATAAGTGTCAGTTGTCAAGATCTACTTTCTATTTTAGCTCTAGCTAGGTATATTAACTGAATCTTCTACGCAAAAATGTTTGACTTGAATGATTTTAGGAATACATAGTGCCTTGAAACATGTGTAACTTCAAAGGTAGTACTTGTTAAGTCTTTTTATTTGCAACAAGGCAGGCCTCATTAAATCTTTTTATGACACAATATGGTACAGAAAGAAGTTATGTTCGGATGGATATTCAGTTAGTACTTGTTTATACTAGACAAAAGCTTAAACCAGAGAAGAATTCCCGGTTACATTTATGTTTATGGATTAATTAATTTTTTTTAGGTATCAAAGATTCTTATGTATGTTAGATGATCGAGATAGATGTTGTTTGGTAGACAGGGATAGGATTAAAGACACCAGCATTCAAGATCCCAATCAAGCATGTTATTGTCAAAAAAAGTAGGGATCTCTTGCCCCTTACAAAACATGCAGGAATCTGACGTCCTGCTAGTATTAGGTTTTAGCAACCTTTAGCTATAATCTAGAGTCATTTCTATTATAACTACCAATTGTCATACCAAACATGCGGGGTGTAATATATTCTATATCTTTGGATTTTGCACCCGCATAATTGATTATCCAAGATATCAATGTTTCAAGCAGCTCCAAGAACGTTCATTTATCATCACCTTTTTTTGTGTGATTTGCTATTTATCTTTAAAAATGTTTTGACAGGTTGCAAAAGTATGTTCATCTTGAATGACTTGGATTTTGAATAACATAAACTCTGAACTCTGTTTGTTTGCATTTTTCTTCCATTTTAGTCCCTTGGAACACCCTGTTTAAAACTGTTTAGTGGAATTGAACCTGAGATAAACTATTTTGCTCGATTGTAGGCGGTTTTGCTTTGAAGAAACAAATGCTTGATGATAGAAGATTTCCCAAACTGCATCTGGACTTGCAGCGTCTTCTTCAGGTGGTTCTTTATTCCCCTTAATTTCTTTATGATTTCTTATCCATTTTGCACACAAAGTATCACTGTGTTTCTGCCATCCTTTGATGAAATGGTTATGGAGCATGCTTTTTGGTGTTGCTTGGGAAATGTGGATTGTGGAAGGGGAGAAAACTAAGAGAATATGATTTGATTGTGAATAGGATGCAATGTTAGTCCTTTACTATCTTAAATAATTTTGACATTATAATTTTTTGCCTTTTAACATCTACAAAAGGTCTAGATTCGTGTGAAATTGGGAACAGACCCTTTCCCCGACCTGGGAGTAAGAAACTTATTTGCTCTGCTTGATGGTAATGAGGGATCTTACATGACTGTGAAGGCATTACCATTCTCATGATTTCTTCCACTTTTCAAGTTATAAAAGCAACCTTTTGTGGACTGAGCCACTTTTTGGTTTTGCCTTCTTGAATTTAATCAGGTGATTTCTCATGGAGAGCAAGTATTTTTACGAGTCAGAGAAAAATGCTCTTTAAAACCATGGTTTGCCAACGAAGACATTAGCTCTCTTGAAGAACTAATTGGGAGATTAAAGAGGTTGAAGGAGAATGTAGGATTTGTAGTAAATCGTGTAACAGCAATTCAAGCAGGTCTTGACAGCTGGCAGTCTGAGCAAATAAACAGGAAACTTTACTATATTTCATTCCTTTCAATCATATTCCTCCCATTATCTATTATTACAGGAGGTTGGCAATCTAACACTTATTTTACTTCTATCATTCACATCCATAGGCAATGATATTGAATGTCTTTTTATTCCTGTTTCACTGTCAATGCAGTTTTTGGCATGAATGTTGGAGGAGTTCCATGGACTGGCCAAAACAAACCGGAGCTTAAGGATGGTTTTCGCAATGTCATCCTACTCTGTGTTGTTATGCTACTACTTGTGCTACTTTGCTTCCTCTTCCCAGCTCTGTATACTCGCATAGTGGCTTGGCGGAAACAGAACATTCTGGGAAGAAGCTGGTCGTTAAATAGGAAGTCAATTCTCAGAAGACCTCTCCATACTGGAGATCAAGGGAGAGGAGGATACCTTCGGATTTGACGATGAAAGGTTTTGTTCTTGCGAAGAACATCATCATGGTCCCAAATTTCTTCCTTCTGTTTTCAATAATGTCTCACTTGAGCGTGAGTGTTTTTTATTCATGAAGCAGATAGATGAGCTGATTATCAGTTGTCATTTACTCATGTATCATATAAAAGAATAAAAACAGTTGCCACGTATAGAAAGAACCATAAGCTTCAGAGATAGAGGATTTATGAAGCATAGATTCTTTCCTTGATGAAAATGGAGACTAGTGATTAAGGTGAGCCTATTCATTCATTGCTTGTTTCTTGTTTAGGGGGAGGGGATTATGGATACATGATTCTTTTCTATATAATGGCAACATTTTTTTCCCTTGTATATAGCTCTGTATTAGATTTATTTAATGGAAGAACTGTATTTGTTTATTCGTAGTGCAGTACGAATTTAATCTCCCATTCATATTATCTACTTTTGAGAAACGTATGATTATCATTCCTGAGGAATTGTACTGCTTTTAGCGGCTTAACACGTGCTTGAAGAAGTTGATAGTGAGATTATATTTACAACTGAAGAACGGAGGCAAGTTCATGTTGGAAGATGAAGTAAAGATTGTTGAATTGCAAACCAACATGACTTTATTATAATATCGACAAAAAATTGTCTAACATGCACTTTTCTTCCTTTAAAAAAAATTGAGATAGAGTAATATCAAACCGTGTGATTAAAAATCAAATATTTCTGTTGCCTTATAACATGTGATTAACAATAAACCGATATATTCACTTCAATCATGTGAAGCATATAAGATCCTACATGGATGTTGAGTGAAAGAAACATGTGAAATCTAGCATTAAGTCAACAATAACAATATTATAGCATCAACAAATGGGTCTGCGAATGGTTGTTACAACATAATTTATAGCTTCAACAATCGCAAATAATTGTTGGGTCGCAGCAGCACTCGTCCAAGAGGCAGCAGCAACACAGAGCTGCTAGGCTACACAACAAACAATTCAACATAGAAAAGGATTAGACAATAATATACTATTAATCAATAATAGTTGAATCTAACTGTGTGTGTGTGTGTGTGTGTGTGTTTCCTTTTACATCACATACCAGCCCTCAAGGAACCCACGTTGTGGCTGTCTTGGCGGTGGTTGTGCAGGGTAATACTGCGGTGGTGCCGCCACCGGTGGTGGCCCCTGATAAGGACCTAAGCCCAATGAACAAACAAAATTATTCAGTATTATTGCTGTCTAACATATATAGATTCATACTGTTTTCATTTTCAAATTACTAATGGTTTGATTATAAAGACAGAAATATAGATCAGAACTGAAGGAAAACTGATTATTTCTTTAAAAGAAAAAAAGAAAAGTAAGGAGGAGAAGGTAAAGTTTACACATACAAAATACACACACATTAGGTATACCTTGGGGAGGATAAGGGTAGCCATATTTCATCTCACTCATGGCTGCAAGAAGAAACCTATGAATTGCAGACTTGATGATGAGCTTAATGGAAGAGACACAACTTGCAGATAGGTTAAGGAATGATGGCTTTTGATGTATATAAATATATGAGTGTATATATAGACACATACAGATGTGAATATATATGAAGTTTTCTGAGAAAGAAGGAGGGAATATAATTGATCAAGAAGTAGAGGGATTGAACAAGAAAGATCTGGAACATTATTTATGACAGTCATCCTCCACCCACCCTTTGCCTACATGTGAAGAATATTACTAATTTTGACTGTAATTGCGAGGCTTTTAAAAGTGGATTCTGGAACAAGCTCAAGCAAAGAACGTTATCACGATCATTAAATTAAAGCGCATTTTTATATGGAGGGATTTTATTCTCATAATATGTGAGTGATATTAGTTTTACAGAATCCATTTGCGTTGCTTTAGAAGCTTCGTTAATGTGAAAAAAGATAATGAATTATAGAAGTTGAAGAATTGAGGTGTGAACAGAAAGAGTTTGAGTCAAAAGAAAAAGAGCAGTCACACACGAGGGATTGTGAGTCAGGCGTGTATAGGTAGAAAGTAGAATAAGGTACCAATCTTAGCCTATTGGCCTTTCATCTTTGAGTTCGAATATGTTCCTTCCATCCACTCTCAAGTTTCACACTTGAAATATGGTGTCCTAATTTGTCTCAAAGGAAACCACAACCAATGGGTTAAAATTTAAATATTCTCTTTTTATAAAAACGAATAACCATTTCTCAATTATAAAAATTGTAATTAAAGTAAGTTGGTCTTAAAGTTATATTTAGCCTTTCCCCACAAAAAAAAAATATTCAATCCAACCCAAGGTGAATTAGGGCTAAGCCCTTTTATAAATGGGGTATAAATAGAAATAAACAGATTATGAGGCAAGCATATACCATACTTTCCTTCATATGAAGAGAGTTACATAAATGTAAGCACATTGCATTAGATGATGGGAGCATGAGAGGATGTTATTGAGATTTGGTTAAGAATATGTTTCTTCCATTCACTCTTAAGTTTCACACTTGAAATTTTGTGTCCCTATTTGTCTCCAAGGAATCCTCAACCCATAGTAGATAACAATATTCTTTCTCATATATTTTATATAAGATGAATAACTAATTTTTAGTGATGAAAAAATGCAGTTAATAAAGGTTGGTCCGGTTGGTAAAGGAGTTGGCTCATAACCATAAGGTTGTGGGTTTGAATCCTACCGATGTGAGGACCTTACTGATGGATTATCTATAAGTATCTTTGTTAGCGCTCTTTGAGTTTGGAGGCCTGCCCTGACCCTAGTGAGTCCCCGAGACCCAACTCACCTAAACTTTTTATTGATGAAAAAATGCAGTTACTATTAGTTGATATTGGGCTATACCATATCCACTCTCGGTGAATTAGGATCCAGACACATTTACAAATGGATATAAATGAAAACAAAAGAATTAACGAGATAAAACGAGTATTTACAATTCACCCCTTCATATGAAAAGGGAGTTACATAACTTTGAGTAGGGCTGTGCAACGGGCGGGTATGGGCGGCCCATGGGGGCGCCCATACCCATACCCGTGTAAACTAAACTCATACCCGCTAGATGCCCATTTAAGCCCGTTGCTAAATAGGCTTACATATGGTGGGCGGGGAAAAACGGGTACTAGGTGGCCCATTTAGCATTAACTTAAAAAAAAATTAGGCCGCATATATTGGGAGTTGTATATGTATATGGTATAGGCTTTTAATGATCAATATTTGCAGGCTTGTTTATATAACTTTGATAAAAGAATATGATTGAAACTTGAAGCATTTCCTCCAATTCAAAATACAAGATGTTTTAAAAGCAAATTGCCATAACAAAATTTATAAGTATAACCAAACAAAATTTAAAAGTAAATTCAACTTTGATAAATTACAATTCCAACGAGAAGTTTCCAATCTGCTAGCATCCAAGAGAATATATGAATATAACCAAACAAAATTTTCAATTTAAGACCTGATCCCTCAACTTAGTTCCAATATCAAACATCCAACATTCATAAACAAACATTCATAAGTTCCAAGTCTATTTATTTCTAACATGAGCCAAAAAAATCAAAAACAAAGTAAAATAAAAAAAAATAGGGGAAGACATAAACGAGCGAGTACGGGTACGGGCAGCCCGTGCCCTTGCCCATACCCATACCTATGTAAGCCTTAAATGGGCGGGTTTGAGCCCGCCTGTGATGGGCCCTTATTGGGCGGGCCAAAAAGGGGGAAATTGCGGGCTTAAATGGGCGGGTTCAACGGGGTTTTGGGCAGCTTGCTCAACCCTAACTTTGAGCACGATGCATCATATGATAGGAGCATGAGATGGAGTGAATAGGGCTTTTGGCATACACTAGAAATTGTGTAACTCCCAAGCCTGCACTTTGCCCTCTATTTAGAAATAATCCCTTTGGTCTTAATTATAAGATTAAATTAACTTTTTTATAAATATTAATGAAGTAAATTAGATCACTAAATTTTAACATATGTTGCAAATAATTATACTATACGTTAGCTTATAAGTAAAACATATTAATTTTGAGAAAAAAATGAATATAAACAATTTAAAGTGATTTATTTTACATTGCTAATTTCTCCAAAAAAATCAACTTGATCTTATAATTTGGACAGCATGAAGTAATTCTTTTTACTAGTCTTTGTCTTTGATAAGTAAGGTAAACAAAGTCCAATTTGTGATCCCTTTTTACATGGCTGTTTTGATCTTTCAGATAGACTCACAATTATGCCTCAATCCCTTCAAGTGGATTGATAAGTATATTAAAAAAATAAGAAATACTCTCATTGAATTAGTTGGTTAGTTTTAATAATTAATCTCATTACTAAATGCTACAAATAAGAGCTTTTATTATGATAGAACTAAAAAAATTATCTACAGAGGGACGACTATCTATCAGATATAAACAATACAACTTACCTTAAAAAGAAAGAAAAATATTTTGTGATAGATTCCTCTTATTGACGACATGGCGTGCTCTGAACATGTTTTGCTAATATTTTTTTTAAAAAAAAATAAAAGGGCATACAAAAAATACCATGCCCAAAAATTTTATAAACACAAGTGTCAATAGATAGACATTCTTTTCTTTAGGGATAAGGGCCTAAAATGCCCCGGAAGTTTCCACCAAGGGGCACTGAACATCTGGAAGTTTTTTAGGGGGCAAACTTACCCTGGAAGTTACAAAAAGGGGGCAAAACTACCCCTTCGTTAACATCTCTTAACGGTCAATACGTTTGACGGTTATATTCTGACGTGGCATGCCACGTCATCCTCATTTTTCCATCATATATTAATTAAAATATATAAAAAAATTAGATTTAGGGGATAAGGGCCTAAAATACCCCGAAAGTATCCACCAGGGGGCAAATATACCCTGGAAGTAAAAAAAAATAGGGCAATTGCATAACTTATAGGGTATATTTGCCCAAAAAAAAAACTTCTAGGGTATATGGGTTTTTGTCTGGGTTGGGCATAATTGCCCCCTTTTGTTGACTTTCAGGGTATATTTGCCCCTAAAAAAACTTCCAGACGCCAAGTGCCCCTGATGGATACTTCCGGGGCATTTTAGGCCCTTATCCCTATTTTTTATTTTTTTTTAAAAATATGACATGGAAAATGAGAATGACGTGGATGCCACGTATTCATGCCACGTGTGCATATAACGGTCAAAGGCGTTGATCGTTAAGAGCTGTTAACGGAGGGGCTAAATTGCCCCATTTTTACGACTTCCGGGGTAGATTTGGCCCTAAAAAAACTTTCAGACGCCCAGTGCCCCTTGGTGGAAACTTCCGGGGCATTTTAGACCCTTATCCCTTTTCTTTATAATAATTGAGTAAGTAGGAGCTCAACATTGGATGAAGAAAATGCATAATAAAGATTGTATGTATGGAATAAAGCATCCCCAATATGACAAATGGAATTCAAATTTAAATAATTTGCGAAAAAAAGGTACAATTGGAACTTGTTATCTCTTGTAAATTATTATTTGGGAAAATTGCACCCTGATCCCAAGTAAGGCAAATTATTACTCTAAGGTCCCTTAAAATCTCAAAATTATTACGAAGTCCCTAGAGACTTGAATGCAATGAAATGGAATTACTCATCAAATTCAGTTGTTAACGAAGGCTTATGCAGTTGTCAACGAAGACCTATTCAGTTGTCAATGAAGGTTTGTTGAGTTGTTACTAGCGTTTATGACATTTCGCATCAGACCACGTTAACAACTCAACAAGACTTCGCTAACAACTAAATAAGTATTTGTTAACATTACTGACCGCATTCAGTTGTTAACGAAGGCTTATTCAATTGTTAGAGAAGTCTTGTTGAGTTGTTAATGAGGTCTGATGGAAAATGTGATAAACCCCATTAACAACTCAACAAGACTTCGTTAACAACTGAATATGCCTTCGCTGACGACTAAATAAGCCTTTGTTAACAACTGAATTTGGTGAGTAATTCCATTTTGTTGCATTTAAGTCCTTAGGGACTTGCTAATAATTTTGAGATTTTAAGGGACCTTAGAGTAATAATTTGCCTTACTTGGGACCCAACTGCAATTTTTTCTTATTTAAATTCATGGTCACTGATTCATTTATACTTTATGGCTTCCTTGTATTTATATTTAATGTTACTACTCCGTTCCTAAATATAAGACCTGGTTGACTTTTTTAGAGAAATTAAAGAAGTTAAATGAATCACTTAATCACAACATATTTTGTGTATTATTATATCATATTTTAGCTTATAAGTCAAATAAACTAGTTTCAAGAAAAAATTCAGGAAAATCAATTTTTTAAAATAACTTATTTAGCTTTCTTAGGATTCTCTATAAAAGTCAACTAGATCCTATATTTAGGAACAGAGCGAGTATTAAACTTTTCTATATAAAAACAAAATGATATTTTCAATTTATAAATAATCAGTAAACTGAAAAACTGATATTAAAAGGCAAAGTTGATTACAATTGGTAACATGGCTAATTGGCTATAAGTGATTCCAATTTTTAATAGAAGGATATCTATACTTCACAAATAAGTGTTATTCGACGCTCATATTGGTGGTTCATGCCCATAATCTTAATAGCCAAGGCAGCTAACTTTGTCATTTATTTATTTATTTATTTTCCACACGGAAGTTTGATTAAGGAGAGATTCCTTAAATTTAGGCTAAATTATATTTTTTTTTAAAAAATATGACCTGTATGTTAATAATATCCTATTCTTTGCAAGCTGACAAAGAACCCCTTAAATGTTGACTTTTGTATAAATAACCTCTTAATATCAATTATTCTGTTATTTTACTAAAAAAATAATAATGTACTAATAACTCCTTGATTTTTTTTTTCAGATAACCTCTCAAATTTTATGTTATTACAAGCTAATAATCCCTTAAACTCTAAGAGGCATGAAGATAAATGTCCTGTCATAATATATTATTTTAGTTACTTGCATAAATTAATATAAAAGCCTTGGAGATTCATCATAAAATTTTAAGGGTTATTTGCATACAACCCATGGTTCAAGCTTCAATGGATTATGGAGTATATATGGTTTAGCTGATATATCCTTATTTTATTATAGTATTTTATATCTTATTTAGGGATTTTGGCATTAATATTGAGCTAAATTGCATATATTATGATTAAGTAGAATTAAAGATGATTGTGTGTAAAAAGGAGCCAAATAAGGAAATAATTATCACATTTGATTGATTATTTTGAGTGATTAATTCTTGGAATACAAGGTATTACATTGTGGTTAATTTTTCCTTGTAGAAAATGGAGAAAAAAGGGCTGAAATTGCTGTTTCTGATATTTAGCGAAAATTACAGAAAAAGACCCAGAATCCTGAAAAGCTGTAGAACAGTTAGGAGAAAATTACAGAAACTGGCCCAGGACTTTCAGAAATTGCAAAAAACGCCCAGATTCTGAAAATCAGCGTTTTTAGGGTATTTTACATCAGAATTTCGAGTTTAGATAGGAGAAGAAGCGCCGCACAGCAACTCCAACCCTCACATATCATCACTTTTCATCAATAATCACTTTTTCTCATCATCCACCACCAATATTCACCAATTTCACCTCTTTTCTACCATCTTCTTCCTCTTTCTTCACTCTTTCTTTGTCTCATCTTCCATAACAAACATTCCAACCATCCATCCATGGCCTCTTGGTGTAGCAAACAATTTGTAGCGGTGATTTGCATCATGAGTGGCTAATTTTCTTGTGCTTCTTGGAGAGGATGAACTAGCTTGAGCTATGGAGCTTCTTATAGGGGAGTTATTTATTTTTCATCTACTTGCCTAATTATATTTCAATTTCCTAGGTTAGGTTTTGTTATATGATTGTGGAACTGAGATTTGTCGTTCAATTTCTCTGTGTGGATTGATTAAACTTGTAATAGTTATTGGGATTTGTAACTTGGTGCTTGAATTTCTATTTCCTATTTTTGAGTTCAATAAAATTATATTATCTATCATCGATTGTATGATTTAGTTGGGCTTGTAATTTGTCTCCGTGAGCATTTGAATTTAGAGGAACAAGTTGCTTTGACCAATTTCGATTACACACTAAGTGGTTTATGAAAAATAGTTTAATTGGTGATTATAGCCTAGCGTTTAGGAATAATTGTTGATTAAATTCATTTGACCCAAACCGTGTTTGGGGTTTGCAATTTGACTTAGTGATAAATTTATTCCCATACATTCCAAGGAGCATATCTTTATTAATTTTTCTCGAATCCAATTTCATCAAGTCATTCTCCGTTTATTGAAAAGACAAAAAAAAATAGTAGCTTAGGATTTATTTTAATTGCATTCACAAGTAGTTTGATAGATATAATTAATCTCAAAACCCATTTTAATGATGCTTTTGATACTTAGTTTCGCCTAGGATTTCAAATAAAGAGGCTCCGCGAGAGAATCGACCCGTGTTGTACTATATTGCATAATTTGGAATTTTTGAATTTCACCCAAGGCGACTAAAGGTGTTAAATCATTAGTTTAATAACATTAAGTGATAATTTGGGATTGCTCCTTCTTTTATAATAATTCTCCTTATTTCAAGAAAAGAGTTATGATCATTCGGTTATGTTATTTAGAAGTATAACAAAATGACTAACTTATATATGTTATTTATTTGATTGAATGAAACTTAGCTCATGTACCACTTTAATGGGCGAACAGCTCAACCCTTAGAACATATACAGCCCCAGGTGGCGAAGAGCCGATATCGAGGTGCCGTATCAGACCAAGAAGCCTTATTAAATATTTTTGAATTAGTTGATTTTACTAATATACCCTTTATTATTTTCTATGAATCTTGTCTTTTTATTTCATTCATTATTTTTAGAAAAATATAAAATAAAATCTTTATTTGATAAAAATAGATTTCTTATTATTTTGAGAACCTTCTTTGTGCAGCTTCTAAAAAATAATTAGATGTGGTAAATGTAAATTTCATAAACGTGTGTCAATATGTGAAAAGTTTAAAAATATCATCCAGTTTGTAAATAATTAAACAATAAAGTGTTTTTATGAATATGAATACTCAAAAATATCATAATTCAAAAAATCATTAAATGAAATAATGAAATTTGGAGAATACAATCAAATATGTTTTAACATGGGTAAAATCAATAAATTCAGAAATTTCTAACCATGCCTCTTAACCTAGTTTGAGATTTATTGAAATTTTTTTGACCATCAGATTTATTGAAATTACAGTCATAAATTTGGATTTGGGTATTTCAGATATAGTTATTTGGGGTTTCTCTTAATTCTTTCATTTTTACGTCTACATTCTACTCTTATTCTGCGCTTTTTAACCTGTAATAATCATTATAAGTTGTATAATGTGCATTTTAAATTAAATAATTATAATACATGTTAAACTAAGAGAGGAAAGTGGTGCTCTGAGCCTCTGACCAATTGAACTGCAATCCTAGAAAAAACACAAGTGTACAGCAAGAGGATGTTTATCAGCCGATGAGCTCATTACACTATGTTTAATGTCAAGGCCCAAATCCAGTTTCATTCTGGGTCAACTGAAGCCCCAAACATATGTTAAGCATCTGGGCCTTTTATCCGAGTGTGGTTATGTTGTTAGAGTCATGTCATAAGCAATTTTTTCAAATTAAAAGACAAGGGTTCGGCCACAGAATTCTGATTCACATGTTAACGGAATGGACATTAGACTTCTGTTAATTATATAAAAAAATGGAAAAATATCATCAGTAATCATGTTAATAAATAACAAATCATTCGGTAAGAGTATTTATATATTTTCTTTTGTAGGATATATATTGATTTTTTTTAATGTTTCCGTTTATATTATAAAGGTCTATCTATCATTTTTATTTCATCAAAAGTGATGGGTTTTGAATTATGCGTTTTACCAAATGTAGATGGAATTTATATTTAAAAATAAATGAGATTGAATGATACAGATTAACAAGTACTCCCTTAATAAGGTAACATGGCAATTTTTTTGTCCAAAATATAAGAGATAACATGCAAAAGTTAAAGTATTAAATGCATGTTTTCCATTTCTGCCATTGTATACAAGGAGGGGAGAGAAAGTGTATATAATAAATGAGTAAGGGTAAAAATGAAAAACTTTATTAAACCTACCAATAATAAATGGATCTAACATATTTTATTGGTATGTATAAAAATGTTGACTATCTCTTATAATAAGGATAAGAGGGAGTATAAGGCATATATGCAACCCCATAAACTAGCCATTAAACGCATGCAACTCATGAGTCAAGATTTATGGTATTACTACTATATAAGAATAAGTTATATAATGAGATCTCACATTTAATTTACTTTTTTGTTATCAGACATGGATGATATGGAATATAACCTGTAAGGAAAAAATGGTTGAAGCAATGAGATTTAACGAGCCGAGTTACATTCCTACCTATTAAGGCCCATTTATATGAGATACCTACACTGTTCAACATTGAAGAGCAGGAAGTAATGTGATTCACATATTGTAGTAGACAAGTTCGAATTCATTGTTACATTAGGAATTGTAATTACTTGTTAAATTTGTAAATATTATCGTAGATGATTTTTAAGTTATTCTCTCTCCTTCTAAGTATAGAACATATTTTAGAAATAAGTTTTGATTCTAAATATAAGACATTTATTATTTACATATTTTATATTTATAATTTTTTTCTCCAAATTTATATATATGATTTATTTACTGATACAAAATTAGCTTTTTAGACCATCCTTCTCAAACCTTATATGGAGGATAAGGTGATCCGTGGCATTTTTGTAAATATATGTAATTTTTTTTTACCTTATTCTTGGGATAAGGTCTAAAAAGTGTGACCAATGGTATTTTTGTAAATGTATACAGATTTTTTAGAACTGAATTTTAGAACTAGGATCTAAAAACTGTGACTAGCTAGTGGCTTTTTATTTGTAAAATGTCACCTTTTTAAACCTCATTTTGTAAAATAAGGTTTGAAATAAAACCTCATTATATAAAATAAGGTCTAAAATATCATTTTTTAGGACTTCACTCTTCTCCTCTGCTCTTTCGATTCTCTTCCGTCCTTTAACTTGAAATGATATAGTTTTGGGGTCAAATTTTTTGTATTTGATTTCATTATTAGAATATAAATAAAATTAGTAACATTTTGACATCTTATGGACAAAAAATGGTTCAGTTTTCAATTTTATATGTTTTTTAAAGATTTAATACTCTAACTTGGAAAAAATACATAATTTTAAAACATTAAGTCTTTGAAAAATCATATAAAATTGAAAACTGAACCATTTTTCGTCCATAAGATATCAAAATGTCATTAATTTTATGTAGAATCTAATGATAAAATCAGTCATAAAAAAATTTGACCCTAAAACTTATATAATTTCATGGTAGATGACAGAAGAAAACCGGAAGGGCAATGGAGAGGATCCAAATCTCATTTCTTAGACTTGATGTAAAACAACTCTAAAAAGTGGTGGACTTTCTAAACCTCCTATATCTAGAACTCATCTAAATAAGTCTAAAAGGCGATTTAATAAGGTCTAAAAGTCAATTTTTCCACTAGTGATAAACTAATATATACTATTATGTTACCTAGAAGTATTTTAGAGACACTATATCACAAATGTCATAATTAAATAATTTATTTAACTACATAAATACGTCCAAATCAAATAAATAGATATTACATTAAATACTAAAGAAGTATGTAAGACATATTTAATGCATACAAGTTTCCAGATCCAATTCACCTAAATGTTTATTTAAAAAAAAACTAGTTTAGCAGTTTTAACATACTATTACACAACATGTGCAGCATTTTTTGGACTACAACTTGTTGGTTTAAAAATTGACCCTTTAATGATTACTTCACTAATCACTAATACCATTCCCATAAACCCACTGAAGAGGCAAACGTTGGCTTTACTCTTCAATCACAATTACTTTTCTCATAAACTATGATGGTGTATTTCATGGAAAGCATTACAGGACGAGATGAGTCTAAATAAGGTCAAAATTATAGATCTTTGATTGCGAATGGCTTATTTCATCAATTATCGGATAAACCATTGTTAAGAGGATAATTAATATTGGTCCATTAGCTTATTATTCTAGATACTTCCATTGTCACTTGTATTGACTTATTAGCTCACCATAATAATTGGTGAGGTTTGTTTTGGCCAGTCATAATTATATGTGAGAAATATATAAAGAACAATATGCATTGACTTGAGAAAAATGGCATTTTCCTTAAACTTCAAAACTAACTTCACCACATTGAGTTAAGAACCGGACCGAAACCAATCGGCCTAATTGGTTAGATCATAACCCAAATTTGTAGTAGTTCGGTTCAAACAAAAAAAAAGGATTTTTATGGTTGAACTGAATTAGATCGAAGTTAAGTCATCATAAAACCAAAGCTCCTAATTAAATCAACAATTGGAACAATTTTTGGATAATTAAGTAGTTTTTAGCGGGGTTAATACTACTTTTGGTCATTAAACTTTCACTTGATTTTTGTCTATGAACTTTAAAATCAGCGGTTTAGGTCCATCAATTTTTTGCAATTTATAATCATTGGTCCTAAGTCGTAATAATAAATTAGTTATCACTTCATCTCCTCCCGAACCAAACAAGTCATAAGTGTAACTTGTATTAATCTTTTAAAATAAAAAGTGAAACATACTCCCTCCGGTTTTAATTATAAGAGCCATTTGACTTTTTAAAACAATTTAGGATGTAAAATACACCATTTTAAATTGTTTATATTTGTCTTTTTTTTAATGTAATTACAAATATATTTTAAAAATTAATTAAATATGTCCAAATAAATATGAGAAGTATCCAGGAAAAACAGTATATCACTCTTAAATGAACTATCAGACAAAGTGCCAAAAGCTTAATCTGAAATCAAACAGGGTGTCAAAAGTTTAATTTGGTATCAGACATGGGAGCAAAAAGCTAAAATTGGTATCAGAGAAGGGTAGATAAGTGCTTAGTTTTGCAGGATAATTTTTGACCGAATTCGGATTGTCATCTATGCAACTTGACACTATGTTCAAGTATAACTAGATGACATTCTCAAACTAAAACATTTAGATTTTCCCATGCCATTATAATCTTAAGATAATTAGAATCAATTATTAGAAAATACATGGTTCCAAAACCCAAAGTTGATTAAATTATGAGGGCTAACCATAATTGTAACAAAACTATTTTATATGAAAATTCTTGCAAGTTGCCTTCCTAAGAAAGAATATCGAGATGGTCTTTCAAGTATCATGTTGTCGTCTCTTCATTAAGCTCATTCTCCCTCTTCATTTTCATTTTTTGTACTAGCCTGGTTCTTCACCCTTTTTCTTACTTATTTGAGCGAGTTTATATTTCTTGTTATTTAGGTAATCATTATCTTATTTTTCCATCTTTAATTTTTTCACTTATTGTGTTTTCCATCTCTGTCTTTTCGAACATTTGCACATGTTGTTGTTGCTTGGCATTAGCATTGTTTCTATGGAATTTTATTTTGAAACTTAGGTTTTCCGTTGAAGCCTTTAGTTATCACAAAAGTGTTTTGATTATCCTATTGTAAGCTGACAAAAATAAATGTTCTATGAAAAAAAATCATTTTCAAATTTTTAAAACAAAAAAAAGAAAGTAAGATAGGATATGAGGACGAGAAGAGGGAAAGGAGTGACATAGCATTCATTCTCCTCTTTATTTTCCATTATTTCTTTTTGCTTACTTGTCATAATGCCATATGATTCTCTTCCTCCGCCTCCTTTGGTGTCTCTTTTGAATTTCCTCTTCTTCCCCATTCTTTGTTTTCAGGGGGAATCTTCATTTCTTTTTCTTCTTTCATTTTCATAATTTGCGAAAGGAAATTAAGGTGGTATTTCAAATATCAAGCTGTCATTTTGTCTCTCAGAGCTCATTTTCACTTTTTTGTTTGGGTTATATTCCTTGTTATACATGTAATCATTCTCTTCCTCCTTCTCCTTTTGTAACATTCTAGTTTCCTATTTGAGGTTTAGTGAAAGGATTAGAATTTTATTAAAGAAAATTGGCTACTTTTTTTGTGGTAGTTGGGTTTCTTGAGGATTAATATTATTTGAGGTAAGTTTGGAATATTTTGGAGTTTAAAAGTTGGATTTGGGTTCTGGGTTTGCCGTGGCGAATTCACGGTGAACTAAAGGAAATTTTTAGGCTTAGAGCTCGGATTAGTGGTCCTTCGTGGTTTCATTGCAGCAAACTCACAGTGAAGTAATCAGGCCGAGAGGTCAATGAAAGCATGGCGAAGTTGCGATACAGAGTAGGATCATGGGGTGTTTGCTGGAGCGAATCGACGATGAAGACCTGAAAATATGTCGCCTATAAATAGCTCATATCATATTTTTGAAGAAAGAAATTGAGTATATTTATATGAAAATGTCACATGAGACTGTATTTTTTACTTATGCATATATATATATATGATTCATGCGTGATTTAGAAAAGATAATATGAGTTTTGAAAACTTGAGCATACCATAGTTTAACTATCAGATGGTTATAATGATATTAATTGTGATGATGAGATAGACTGTTGAATTGTGATGATTGTGAGTTATTGTTGGTTTCATATGCATAGACAAACCCCCTATCACATGATAAGGCCCTCAACGCCCATTAAATGACTAAGAGATTCATCATTGATTGTACTTGATTATTACATGTTTTTATCTACTAAATTATGGGAAATTCGCACTTATTCTCGGCTTTACATAAGGATTTAGGCACTTTTATACTTTGGATCCAATAATTTTGAGTTAGTTGCATGTCCATCCTGATGGAAGTATTTAGGTCATTAACTCATGCATTTGACAATCCTGGATTTAAGTTACTTCACGTGTGCTTAAAATTTCCATTGTAAGAGCAAAGAATAAGAATCAAAACAAGAACAAAGTAAAAAAAAAAGGAAACTTCTACATTATAGGAAACTTCTACAAAATAGAAAATTACTGATTAGAAAACTGGATTAATTGATTGAGCTAATGGATTGACCCATAAACTTTCCTTATTGGTAAGATCAACAAGAATAGGAAATGCCTATTTTGATTGGATTGAGTGATTGTGTCTTTCCCAAATTTTTTCTATTTGTCATTCCTAGTTAGAATTGGCAACCGAGGCCAATTTGAAAGGATTTAAGTTGCCTCTTGTGCTATATATAGGAGACCAACGAATTTTGACTGTCTTCTCTCACAATTTCGGTTCTCTTCTCCTCTCCTCTTCTCTCTAGGCCGAAATTCTACTACCTCTACACTCTCATGGAGCTATCAATTCAATATGCTGTCTGTTGTTTTGAGAGCATGATTGGCTAGGCGCTTTCGTGGGAATCTTGATGGAGAAAGGCAACCGGAGCTTCATCATCTTAATTGGGGAGTTATTTGGTTTTCTTTTCTTGTCTAATCTCATCTAAGTATTTTAATTCATTGTGTTTTGGTAAATGTATGTGTTGTTGGAACAAGTTCGCTTTGAATTTCTATTGGTCATGCATGTAATCAAGATATTCCTTTTATGTGCATGAACCTAATGTTTGTTTCTTAGAATTATATGATTGGTGTGGTAGAATTGCTTATTTACTTTGGATCCTATGCTATGTTGGATGCAAGTATGTTTGTATGTGTGTATAGCTACTAGGTCCATAATTGGAAGGTCAAATTAAACTTTCAATAAGAGACTCATCATCTATTTGTTAAGAACTCTCACTACCAAGTTGGAATTTAACAATTGCCTCTTTAATTAATTATGTAAGCAATGCGCGGAATCAATTAGTAATTAGGTTAATTGGACTTAAGTGATAGATTTTGGTTTTAACATTAGAACTTGGATAAAAAGAACTTCCATATCATTTTAGAAGTTAGGAAGGTTACTCAATTTTATCAATAGACCCATTTCCATCGTATAGTTTCACAAATCCAATTTACTTACTTTCTTTATAAATCAAAAATCACAAAAAGAAATAGTTCAATTTCCTTAATCAAAATCACAAAACCGCAGTTTTATAGCTTTTCATGCATTTAGTTAGCTTGGGTAGTTAGTTAATTGACTCCATGTGAGACGATCCGAGAGAGCATCACTTTTGCAATCCTTGGTTAATCAATTTTACATTTGCACCCCAATGCGAAGTAGGGAAGGTACAAATCAACTGTGACATAGGATGGTAACAAGTTTTTGTCCTCAAAAAAGGATAAAAATTCATTCCCTTAGTGTAGTGGATAGGCTTTAGGCTTGGATGATGCTTAAAGAGGAGAGCATTTAGGATTAAGTGCTTGAGTTAATATAAATTATGCATATATATTCACAATTTTGAAAAGATAAAGATATTTGTATTGTGAAGTTTGTGATGATGTGGTGTGCATATTTGCGAACGTACTATATTTGGTATATGGCTCACATTGATACTTTGCTTGCACACACGAACATGTTTGGCAAATAGGGTAGTGTATTACTGTGACATTGCTCACTCTATCTGCTCAACATTTTTCAGGAGATAGTATCGGTGCAGGAACTTTAGGGAAGGCATCGACAAATATTCACTAGGCTAAGTGATGCTCGTTTTGGTGATATGATGCTTGCTTTTGTATAATGCCAAACCTAGGGCATTCTTTGTAGCTTCCACATGTTTTAGACTGAATTTGGCATTCAGATGACTATTTCAAACTATTTAGTATAATTGTTAGTTCTATGCCGGAGGCCTTGATTATTAGATCTTGTTTGGGACCAGTGATCTTTCTAATATTGGCTTGTTTTTCTTAAATATGATAAATTGTTGATAGGCCTGGGGCCTTATTGATGTGATATGTTGTTGGGTCTGGTGTTCTTTTCGGCGTCAACTTAAGGCCTTTGTGTTATGGATTGCGTAATATTAGTGGATTTGTTACATGCATGTGACCCCTTGTTCCAAGGATACTCTTTTGGTATTTTGTGTTGGCGTTGGGATCCTTGATAAGTTGTGGTAGATTTGAGTTACAGATGGATTTCAAGGGATGGTTTGATTGGTGAATGAATTATTAGTTGTACAAAAGTTTTGAAATGAAAGGCATTTTTCTTTGTGGAAGTTTGTTCTATTTACCATGTCAGGTTAGTCTTTTTCTAACATGGTAAACCTTTAAATTGTTTATGAAAGATGCTTTTCTAACTATGTTAGTAAATAATTCATTTTTCTAACATAGTTAGACAAAGTAATCTTATGAAGAGAATTTTTAATAACTATGTTAGGTGATTTCTTTTCTAACATAGTTATCAGTTGAATTGCGAAGCAAGAGTTTAATAGCCATGTTAGTGTTTCCCCCCTTTTTAACATGGTTTAGGTCTCAAAAGGGTTTAGAAGAGTTTTAATATTTATAATAGAGTTTTCAAATGCGTTTAGAAAATCATTTTTTATCATGGATAGTTAGATTGATGATTAGAGGAAGCATTTTCTAACTATGATAGTTATTAATATTTTACTTGGCAAATTCTTTTTTTTTTATCATGATTAGGTTATCTAAGTTTGGATTTGAAAAAGAAGTTTATGAGTTCATTCCTTTTCTAACTATGATAGTTAATTTATTAAGTGAAACTCTTTTTCTATTATAGTTAGCATCACAATTATGGTTTAAAAAAGGATTTTGGTTAATTAAATTGGTATTAGTATGAGAGTTCTAAAGTAGACGCTTCAAATCTAAGTCATTTTTCATAGAGTTGTTAAATTAGTGCTTGTTTGGGTGACTTAAAGAAAGTGCTTTTTTCACCCAAACATAGGTTTTAAAATCAGACAGACAAACATTCTCAACTTTTTCAGAATAGCTTTTAACTGACAAAACCTAGGTTTCATTTAAGCCAGACAAACACTCACAGCTTTTCCAGAATAGTTTTTTTGCCTGAAAACCTAGGTTTGGGGCAGAAAACCTAGGTTTTGTCAGAAGCTATTTTTTTCTACAATCTCAGAAGTTATTCTCCAGAATCTGTTATCTAAAATCATTTTTTCAGTTTTTTTCTCAGAAGTTATTATCCAAAAACTAATCTAAAGATGCCCTTAGTCACCTTTCATTGTCTTACAGTTCTAAGTAATCTATTGGCGTGAGTTTGGCTTTACAAAAAAGTCACAAGCAAATAGTGATCACGTTGAATGTTATCGATTAGACCATTAGGGCCACGTTACTGACCTTCTTAACCTATTCATCATGTGATATCTCTTTTCATTGTGTTTGAACTCCTTACACATTGTTAAGTGTTCCAATTATTTAGATAAAGTTTCGACGGTTCTAATTTCAGCATAATCATTTTTAATATTTTTTTAAACATGTACTATGCACATCTATTTAGAACCCTTAAAAATTATAGAGTTATGGTGCAAATCTGCCCCAAAATTTTCGCTTATAAGCTATTTTGTCTTGAAAGTTTTTTTTTTAAAAAAACTCCTCCAAAAATTTCAAAACTTAACAATTTTACCATTTCTATTAAATATCAACGTTGACCATTAAAAATGACATTGACAGTCAATATTTTAATGAAAAATGACAAAATTGTTATATTGTGAAACTTCTATATCAATTTTAAATCCCAAAAATCATCAAGGTAAAAACTTCAGTAATTTTGCGCTTTAACTCAAAATTATGTTACACATATAATGATATTAAAAAATGTTAACCTGCTCAATAAATTTATATATTACAATTTAAGTAAATAGGCATGCCCTGTTAATGGGCCTAAAGAAAACTAGGCCACAAGTCAATTAATGCCAATGTACTTCCTCTCTCATTTCTACTTATATGAAATTAAAATATTAATCTAAATTGAAATGATATATTCACACTAAATAATGTAATTTTTCTTTCTACACCTGCTAAACTAAAAAAAAACCGTAAACAGTATTAACATTTCACATCATTTAAATAATGTGGTAGTGGGCATCTATATCAGTTTTTTAGTTTAGCCGATGTAGAAACATTTTTTATGTTATTTATTTTACCAACGTAATTTGTGGACAAACAAAATCGTTGGTATATATAGCCTCTAGTAACTTGTGAAGCCTTTCCGAACTAGCATAAGCATTTTCTGAAGTAGTGAATGTAGATGAATTTGATATTATTCAGCCACCTTGACTAATAAATATCTTCTATATATAAAAGTGTTGAAAATGGAAACCATTGAAGAAACTTGGAAACTGAAGGAAAAGAAAAAAGGGGTATAATGAGGCCAACTCTATAATTAAAAATTGGGAGATTAGAAGAAATGAGTGAAAATGAAAGGTGTTAATTTAGCCATAAAAATGAGTAACATCACATGGCCATCTCATGTATATAGTGGTCCCAATTAAGATAATAGAAGTCAAATAAATGCAACAACTCTATTTACACTTTTCCCACATTTAGTGGCGCCACGTTCTATCCAATTATCTCATCCTGATTGCGACATTCATTCAAGAAGAACCCATTTGTACATTATTTATCAGTATTATATGTACAGTATTATAAAATTGAAGTAAATATAAAATATATTTTGTTTGTGACGATGATTTCTTGTTATATTTGGGTTTGATAAAGTATGTTAAGTATATCATGAATCTCTATCAAGAATATTAATTTTTTTGTCTGCCAACATCAATAATATTAAAATTTCACTAGCTAAGATGAAAGGGTTACAAATTAGGTTTGGATTAGTTTGATGATCAATTTAATTAATTTTATTTTGTTGGTTCACTTGATTTTTTTGAGTTGATTGAAATTTTATTTTCAAAACAAATAATGAACCATAAATTTATTATTTTGTTGTGTCTAAGCATCTAGCATTTAATATTATCAAGTAATCTAAAATCAAGCATTTTCATACCCTAAATGGGGTATTTCTTCAAAAGGTTTTTTTTTTCAATTAGCAGAATTCTAATATAAAACTTTGTTTGACATGAAATCCCAAGTTGAATTTTTTTTTACTCTCTTTAGTTCACAATATAAGTTACTTTATTTAATTTATTAGAACTAAAAAAATGATAATTAATTCATTAAATTTTCTTTAATATTATTATTTTTCAACTTTACACATATTAAATGAGATCGTAAAGGAGAAAAAAATAAAAAATATGAAAAGTCACAATGAAGTATTTGCTATGTGGGTAAAATTCACAAATAAGCATTAATTACTCTTCAAATGACTTATATGATAAACTGATATATTCTTCTATGAGTAATTTATATGGTGGAGTTGGGGAAGTACATAAATTACTTTGACATTACTCAAGATAAAGGAATACGATTCCCACGAGTACTTCCTCTGTCCCTTGTTATATAAGAGCCAATGAAGTAAAATTACACAAATTAAGGAAGTGATTGAGAGGGATAAATGTCTGAAAAATTTTGTTTTCTCAAGTTTACTCTTATTTATGATTGGGTATATAAGAGAGAGAAATGTAATAATAGTATTATAAATGAGTATAAAAGTAAATGTGAACAGAGAGAATAATGATGTGTAAAGTGGGAAAAAAACTCATTAAATGCTTTGATAAATTTAGCCAAACTTTTATAAAAATAAATAAAATTATTCAAATTTTTTACTCTTATATTATACTCCTCTGGTCCTATTTATAGGGCAGAGAGAGAAGGTTTTATTGGGTCCTATATATAAGTCACCTCATTAAATATTTAGTGTGAATGTACAAGTTTACCCTTCATTTATTATGTGTTGACTTTATTTTCATGTGGTATAGTGGATATTTAATATGGGTAAAGTTGTAAATTTGTTGGATTTTAGTGGAAAGTTAATGAGTTTTAAGGTTTTCCTTGGTCTGTGTAAAATATGCTGGAAGTGACTTATAAATAGGACCAGATGAGTATATGTAATGACGGAGGGAGTACTGTATATGGTTAATTTAATGGAGTTAGAGACAAAATTTGAGGCTAAAAGGGTGAAAATGGGAAAGGAGCAATGATCAATGTTAGGTCAGAGGGGAAGGTTATGGGTGGGGGCAATAATGTGGGTGATTGATTCTTGGGAAAAAAACTGATTTTGTGTAGCAAAATTCCATCCAGCTGTTTGCTCTTATTTTTCCCATTAAAAGTTAAAATAAAAACCACAATGACTTTAAATTTGAAATAACATTGGGATTGGACTCACTCATATACAAGACTTGTTTTGGTTGGGTTGGGGGCATCCAATCATAAGTTTTAAGGGAAATTACGAGAGTAACCCAATAAATTTAACTTTATCTAAAATTAGGTCACTTCAAAATGAAAATATTAGGACATGGATCCACAATGATCTTAAAGATCATCACCATGATTATACTTTAGTACTTTACTACTGTCTCACTAATTTTTTTTTCTCGTGCAATGCATGACATGAATAATGATCGTGTGGAATTTTTCCTAATAAAATTAAAGGATATATTAATTAGAATAGAAATTTAACGCGAAAATTTATGTGTCAATTCAAATTGTAAATACTATAATGATGAGACAAAAATAGAAGTACCAGTAAAAATAAAAAGATGAAGAGATGCATGGAGTATTAAAAATTTAACGTTATGTACTATAATTTGGGCAATAAATACTCTCTCTGACATTTGACCAAGAAAAAAAAAATACTCTCTCTGACCATTTTTACAAGTAACAACTATCTAAATCACATAAAACCTTCCTTATGCAATGTTAGTTACAAGATTATTACGAAGATTATCAGCAACCGGCTAAGAGGTTTAATGGGAAAGATTGTGGGGAGAAACCAGTGTAGCTTCATAGCTGGGAGGCAAAGTAGCGATAATATCATTATAGCCCAAGAAGTAACTCATTCTATGAGATCCAGGCAAGGTCCTGAAGGGTGGTTAGCGGTGAAGGTTGATTTAGAAAAAGCCTATGACAGATTGGATTGGCATTTCATCCACGATACCTTGGTCAATGTAGGGCTTGAGGACCACATGTGCAATCTTATTATGGCTTGTATTACAAGTACATCATTCAGGATCCTTTGGAATGGTGAGAAGACTGAGGAATTCACAGCTACTAGGGGGATTCGGCAAGGTGACCCAATCTCTCCATACATTTTCACTTTATGTATGGAAAGACTTAGTCACGCCATTCAGGATGCGGTGGAGGAGGGGGCTTGGAAATCGGTTAGGCTAACTGAGGAAGGACCGCCTATATCCCACCTATTTTTTGCTGATGATTTGATCCTGTTTGAAGAAGCATCCTCGTCCCAAATTGATATCATGTCAGAATGTTTAGGAAGATTCTGTGAGGCATCCGGTCAGAAAATAAACAAGCAGAAGACCAAAATAAGTTTTTCCCGACATGTTCACTTTTCCAGAACTTCGAACCTAAGCAATCGTACGGGAGTAGGCCTTGCGGCGGACCTAGGCAAGTATTTAGGTATTCCTCTGCTACACAAGAAAGCGACATACCCAATGTTTGCCCCCATACTCGAAAAGACGAAAAGCAGGCTCTCAGGGTGGAAAGGTAAATACCTGAATATAGCGGGCAGAGCTACTCTTATCAAATCAGTTCTAGATACTCTTCCTGCCTACTACATGCAAACTATTCTCCTTCCCAAAAGGTTGATGAAAGAACTTGAAAGAACAAGTAGGAGTTTCCTTTGGGGTAAGAATCAAGATAATAAGAAGCTTCACTTGTTGGCTTGGGACAATGTTACTAAAGAAAAGAAGAATGGAGGTCTGGGCATTAAAAACCTACGCCTCCAGAACGAGGCCTACATGCTAAAATTGTGCTGGAACCTAACGACAAATAGAGAGGCTCTTTGGGTGCAAGTCCTTAAAGACAAATACAAATGTGGTGCTCAACAAGTGCCTAAGGTTAAAAAGAAGAAGGAAGCTTCCCTCACTTGGAGGGGCATCTGTACTGTTTGGAACAACTTCTTAGGCCGTTTAAGAAGGAAAATTGGGAATGGTCATGAGACGAACATGTGGTTTGAGAATTGGTCAGAATTAAATACTCCCCTCATTGATATGATCCCTGGTCTAGAAGGCTTTATCGATAAGAATGAAAAGGTCAAAGATTATGTTTCTCAGGGAGGTGATTGGGACATTCAGAAACTCAATTGTTGGTTTACACCCCAAATGGTTCATCGTATCACTCGTGCTCACCCCCCATGTGAGGAGAGAGGAGAGGACAAGTTTTTTTGGAAGCCGGCCAGTGATGGCTGCTTCTCCATTAAATCTGCATATCTGTCTCTTTTCGCAGGTACCCACGATCGAGAGGAATCTATATGGAAGATGCTATGGAGATGGAGAGGACCTGAGAAAATCAAAACTTTCTTTTGGTTACTAGCTCATGAGAGGATCCACACAACAGTTCTAAGAGTGCAAAGGGGACTTGCTAGCTCGGACAGATGTCCACTTGGATGTGAGACTTCAGAAAGCATCATGCATTTGATCCGGGATTGTGTAAACGCAAAGGATCGATGGAAATCTGTAGTCAAACCTAACTCTTGGGAGACTTTCTTTAACCTTCGAGGAGTGGAGTGGCTCAAATGGAATCTAAGACATGAAGCTGGAAGGAACTTCACCAGAAAAGTGCCATGGGCAACTCTCTTTGGATATGTTTGTTGGGATATTTGGTGTTCCAGATGTAGCCAGACCTTTGAACCAGTTGAGGAACGTGATGTTAGTAGTGCTAAGGACAGTTTTTATAGAGCATGTCTCGACAAGGACTTACTAGGTAATTTCCAAACACAATCACAAAGATCCGCTGAGGACCAAATAAATATAAACAGAGAGGAGGACTGCTTCACTCTACAATCAGATGGATCGGTGTCGCAGGAGGGAGAAAGCCGGTGTGGATATAGTTGCAAGCTAACGAACGTGCCATCTACCATTGCCGAGTTGTTAGGAATTATACAGGGTCTTGACATCTGCCACAGCAAACACATTAATAAAATCCAAGTGCTCACGGATTCGGTGGAAGCTATAAACTTAATACAACGAGGGTGTAACTTGGAGCATCCTTACAAGGACGTGGTGGACGATGCAAGGAATTGGGTTCACAAAAGCTGGGTTGTGAAACTGACACATACAGACAGGGAGCATTTGAAGGAGGAAGACTACCTAGTCAAATTGTCACACCGCCTGACAAGCCCTTGTACTATTTTTGAACACCTCCCCACTCATATGAGAGGAGAGTCAAATGTTGTTGTATCAACTTAGAAACTTTGACAGCATTTCAGACTGTCATTAGTTATAGTTAGATTTCTAGTTTTTACAATAAAAAAAAATCACATAAAACCAAGTGCTGGTTAAAAATAATTAAAAGCAATGCATGTATAGGATATGCAATTTGTTTTGAAACATGTCTTTAGTTATGAAAATCACGAGTGTGGGAGAGATAAAGTGGGGGGCGGGGGGAATGATGAGAGAAAATGAGAGAAAAGAAGAAATAATAGAGACATCATTAATTGGGATAAAGATTAAAAAAGTGCATTAGGTTTTAAACAAAAACTAATTATTGTCTATATACAATACCAGGACTATGTGAGAAAATGTTGCTTATAAATAGGAGTGGAGCAAGTATATAAGCATAGTTTTATATCTTTAATTAGT
The DNA here is from genome assembly GCA_037074515.1 of Mimosa bimucronata. Classification (NCBI taxonomy): domain Eukaryota; kingdom Viridiplantae; phylum Streptophyta; class Magnoliopsida; order Fabales; family Fabaceae; genus Mimosa; species Mimosa bimucronata. The sequence goes on from CM073441.1 coordinate 26,755,624, forward strand.
CTACATGATTTTAAAGGGATATTATCACAAGAAGTATTAAATCTGAATCTTTCTCTCAACTTTTTACATAAATCATGTGACACCTGTGGATAATAGTGTTTTTTAAATTGATGCTTACAATGTTTGTTTTCATGTGGACCTTTTCATCACGCACTCAAGTGCTGCTTGCAAGGACTTGATATGGACACAAACAAAATACATAACTTGCGGAAGTTGTTGTCCTTTCTCTCTATTTTCGCATTTCTTTTTTAATACATTTCACCATCCATCAATTTTAATATAACCTCGCAAGTTAACTACTTAAGGTTATCATAAAACAAGCCTCATTTCAGTGTTTCAATATCGAGTAGGACTTTTTTAAATCTTTCTCTTGATACAAAGGACATATAATGATTTATATATTTTAAATCCCTCATAATGAGTTCTATTTTATTTGAACATTGATCAGGACGTTGAAACTACAACTGTCAAAATGTTTCTAAAGTTGTTCGATTAGAGTGGTGGCTATTATAGGGGAAAAAACAAAACTTGAGGTCAATCATGAAATAATGTTCTGTATAGGAATTTTCTTTTTAATCATAATATTGTCATTTCAATTTTTTGTCAGCATATCCTATAAATGCAGCTTATCTTTTATCTATTGTTTTTTTTAGTAGTTGGTAATTAAAACTAATCTAGATTTAATTTAATCTATATATTTCATTAAAACAGTAAAAAGAATTTACTCATTCTGGGATAGGAAGAAAGCCAAATATGAAGTCTGAACACACATATCAAATTTCATTATTAAATCAACTACAGGATGATGAAAACCCATCAAAATTTGATTTTTATTCATTGTACCTATAACGACAAAGAAGCTGCATGAATTCAACAACCAGAATAACTTTTCTAATAATAACATTAATAATGAATAAGCAAACATAAAAAAAAAATATCAGAGCACATAGATCATTTCAAAATAGTGTGGCAGTCACTCCTATCCAAAATATAAGAAATAACATGTAAAAGTTAGAATAATAAATGTATATTTTTTATTTATTCTCTTGTATATTAATAAATTTAAAGATAGGCAAAAAAATACGTATAATAAATGAGTAAGGATACAAATCAAAAGATTCATTAAATATACCCATAATAAATAATTCCAAAAGATTTTATTAATATTTATAAAGGTGTTGACTACATCTTGTAATAAAAAAGGGCATATTGGATTCTTTCAAGTCATCTCATGCTTATATTATTATTCCACCCACTAAATTTCCTTAAGGTAAAAACTTTTGGGAATCTAAATTCAAATTAGAGTAAATAAGCAAATTTTTACATACCAGTGACAGGAGGAAACCACAACGCAGCAACATAATAATACTAATAATAGTATTTCCATGTGCAACGTTGTATACAAGTAGTAGTAAAATCTAGAAGTGTACGTATTTAGATAACTAACCCAAACAAACCTGAACTGTTTTAACACTCCAAGTAATTAATCAATCAACCTTGGGAAACCTTGTTGACCACTTTAAGATCTTGACCCAATGATACTCCGGTCGGTCTTACATCACCACCCACCGTCGGAACCATCCCTTGATAAGGCGGCTGGTGAACCACTCCGGCAGGCGCAGTATAGTAAAACTGCCTCCCACCCGAGCTATCGTACGCCACCTGCGCATACGCCGCCGAATTCTCCGGCATCCCGCCCTGCCGAACCACGTTGAACCCATCCGTATACGCCGCCGCTGCCGACTTCACCGGCTGAGCCGCCGGCGCCAAGCTCGCCGGAGGCCCCGACGAAAACGGCGCTCGCGGCGCCGCGCTATAAACCTGCTGCTCGCGGTACCCATCGGAGACCATCCGCTGCACGGCGTAGTAACCCTGCGTCGCCGGCGCCGCCACCGCAGCCGGCGGACGCGCCATCTGCGGCGGCGCGTGGTAGAAAGTCCCCGGCTGCGGGATCATGTAAACCGGCTGATCCGTTCCTCCCGACCCGTTCGACGCCGTCATCGGCGGAAAACCCTCGCCATGAACCTGCTTCTCCGGCGGCCAGTAACCTCCCGCCGGCAAATTCGACGGCGCCGGAGCTTTATCGGCGAATTTCTGAACGTAATAATCTCCGGCGGCGGCGTATCCTCCCGTCGAATTATCCTCGCTCTTTCTCCTATACACAGCCTGATCTTGATGATCCCCAATTTGCATCCTCTGAAACTGCCTCTGAACCTCGACCGGGTTCACCGCAGGATCCGACCCGATAACCCGGTCGGATCCGGATCTAACCTGATACTCCATCTGCGGCACCGCGGGTCCCGGGACCGCGTCGTGGAACTTAGCCGCCACCGGCGGCGGCGGCTGCGGCGGAGGAGCGACTCCTTTCTCAAGGCCGAAGAGGTAATCGACGTTAGCACCTGCGGCGGCGGGAGCCGGCTTAACCGGGTCGGGTTGACCCGGACCCGAATTAAGCGCCTCGACGAAACCGTCACGATCGGAGGCGAAACTCGACGGCTGGCTCGAATTAGCGGGGAAGAGGAAGAGGCGCATGCGGGCGGGTTTAGCGGAAGCGCGATAGAGGCGATCGTACTCGTGCATCATGTGTTCGAGGTCGTCGTCGTTGGTGACGGAGATGAGGGCGTCGAGTTCTTCGCCGGGGAGCTGGTACTTGAAGGTGACGTCAGCGCCGTCACAGAGAGCGGAGAGTTTGGAGATCATGGAGGAGAATTTGATGTTGAGGTCGACGGCAAGGATTTTTGTTTCGCCACCGACGTAGGAGAGCTGGTTGTCGTGGCTGCGAGGTTGGATTTTGCCGCCATAGCTACACATGAATTTGGCTTTGTAGTTTGGCGGTGGTTGTTGTGGATCATCCCATGGCGGTGGGTTCTCGAAATCGACTTCTCGGGAACGGGGGGAGGATTCACCGGAATCTGGGTAGGAAGGGTATGTGTAATTCTCCATGGTGGTTTCTTGGGATCTTTTTTTTTTTTTTGGGGTTTGGGAGTGAGATTGATTGGTGTGAGAAGGAGAGGCAGGGTGTGTTGTTGAGTGATGATGAGTTTTAAGCTTGTTGTGGAAGAGGACACTACGGCAGATTTTTTTAATATTAATTATTCAGGGGAAACTTTTTTTTTTTTAATGCTTATTCAAGACATGCCGTTGCATTTTAGTGCTCATCTAACAAATATTTTTTCTTGATTATAATACTGTAATTTTCAACTTGTTTTACTTAATGTGAGGTATAAGATGCAGGTGACTAATTTTAAAAGGGAAAAATGATACTGAATTTTAAAATTTTATATAAGAGATTTTAACTATTTGCATAACGATATTAAATTATCAACTATAGTCTATAACTATTCACTCTGGTCCTAAATATAAAATCTAATTATCTAATTTGATTATAGTAAGATGTTAGTTGTGTTGGTTAAAATCACATGATATTACTAAACACCCTAACCTTCTACATTTATTCTCACCCTTTATCTTTTGTTTATTTATTAATGTGAAGTATCAATAGAGATAGTTTTGGGAAAATGTTGGGAAAAATTAAAAAGATGTCATATATTTAGGATCACGACCAATTCCCTAAATAGATCATATATTTATACCAGAGAAATTATAATGGCCCGTTTGGTTCAGTAGAAGTAAGTCCAGAGAAGTGGAAGTGGAACTGGTGTCAGTGCATGTTTGGTAGGCTGGAACTCACTTCCTCATGGAACCTAGTTCCATCAAAATTGATGGAAGTCAGTTCCATCCCCTACCCCTAAGAACCCAGTTCAACTTCTCATGGAACTGGGGTTGTGCCTATTTTGCCCCTCAAATGAAGACCACAGATGTACGAGGAGGATGGCCAAGATGATTGGTGCTACAAGGAGGACGGAGGGGAAAAAAGAGGGCGACGGAGGTGGGCCTCTACCATCAAGTCGCACTTCACTGGTCCACAAGTGAAATTCATAATGGAAAAGAAGTAGAGAACTAAAATACTTCATTGTCAAAATCCAGGTCCTCTGCAGCTCAAACAAACAGGACAAGTCCAATGGTGGTGGTGATTTTCGGAGCAGTCAAGAAGAGAGGAAGATGAAGCCACCACCGCTGCCTCCTCTCTATTCGGACTTCTTGTTCCGGTGCAGTCAGAGCAAAGTGTGATGGTGAAGAAAAATGGCCGATGGTGAAGATGATTGTTATGTGTGGCTAAATCGAAGATGAAGAAAAATGGTGAAAGGTGATTGTGGCTGCTTGGTGTGCGATGGGTGGCTGCTTTGCCGAATGGAAAATGGGTGAATAGTGATGGTGTTGAAGAATGGTGGCTGCTGGTGCGATCCTAAGATGAAGAAGAGTGGTGTGTGCTTTGCGATGGTGCTAATTCGCCAGGGGTGAATGTCTGCAAGATCTGGAGGTGGTTGAGAGATATAGAGGTGGAAGATTTTTTTTTAGGTTTAAGGGCATTTTAGTATTTTCACATTTTAGATATATATTTTAATTAAAAATTATATCTCACTTCCACCATCCTAACAAACATGTTTTAAAACTCAATTCCACTTCCACTTCCACTTATAATTCCACTTCCAATTCCATAAAAAACTCTTCCATCGCACCAAACGAGGCATAAGGAATTTGGAAGTGAAGGAAAGGAAATGAAAACTTTTATGGTTTGTTCTCCTCCTCCACTCCACAAATGCCAAACAGCCCTGAGGAAGTTAATTACATAATTTCCTTAAAAAAGCTTACTATAAACTATTTTATAAGCTTTTTTTATACTAAAGTATTTTATAAGTTAAATAAATTAGGTTGACAAAAAAATAATGAATGTAGATATTTTAAAATAATTTATTTATTTATTTAATTTTCATAAATTAGTTAACTGTATCTTCTATTAAGTATAAGAGGAATTCTATATTTTTTACATGGCTAAAAACATTTTCTTGAGTTTTAAAATTGCAGTTGTCAATTTTTTCAACACGTAGCTACTTGTTATCGGCTATTATTGGTTTATATTTACCTATTCAACGGAAATAGATTCTCTCCTTTGTCTCTTCTTTCCTTTTCCCTCTCACACTATTGGATCTTTAATCCAACGGTTCAAATTAAATATTTTATAAAAATAAATATAATTATAATAATACTTAAAAATCTCATAAATAAATTTAATCTATCAAAATTTGGTCTAAAATAAAATAACAAATAAAATCAAATTTATAATAATATTATATAATTTTGATCTGTTCAGACTTGATTTTGATAGATTAAATTGATTACATGATTTTTAAATATTATTATAATTATATTTATTTTTATAAAAATATTCAATCTAGACCGTTGGATTAAAGATCCAATAGTGTGAGAGGGAAAAGGAAAGAAGAGATAGAGGAGAGAATCCATCCCCTGCTAAGAGTAGTTCTCATCAGTTTTTATGTATTTAAGTATTACTCATCTAGTTAAGACTAAGCTAGCCCACTTTTTGGTTTATTTTTAGTCCGTTTTCTTTTAATTGGACTTGGCATATGTAATATATTTGGATTTGGCTTGCAGTCTTCATTTTACTAATATTAATATATTGTTTCTTAATAAAAAAGATGAGTTTTTATGCATCATGTTCTATAATTAAGATTATTTGATACAAAATCATCAATTGTAGCCAGACACTAAAATGTATTTTAAGTTAAGATGTATGGTCGTATATTAAAAAAATAAAAATAAACAGTATCATTTTAATTATACTCCAATTTTAGCTGACAGTCTTATATTTTTACATTAAATAATGTTTTCTGTCTTTAAAACTTATTAATTTTTTCATTTAATGTATATAATTTAAAATTATATTTATATAATCGAGATTATTTTTAAATTTTCATTTTTTTTCTATGGTTTGCACTTCGTGTCTTTAAAATATTTAATTTTTTAAATTTTTATATAAGTTCTATATATATACATACTGAAATAGCAATAGAATGTTAAAATAACAATTGATTACTTAGTGGGATATAGTGAAATGTCGACACATTTTCAATAAGAATGACTGAACAAAAAATGTGGAAACTATCACGATTTACGTAGAAGTTTTAACTTGCAAAAGATCAAACTAAAAGCACTCATTTAAAAAAAACTGTTTTTGTGTTTACTTCTGAATATATATATATATATTATATATATATATTTTTGGCCCGAAGATTACTTCTGAAATGGGGCAATAACTTTTAATATTAATTTAGTAACACTATCAATTAAGATATTTTGGGTTGTACATAGAGTTTGATGAAACTAGCTTGAGGGAGAGGGAATATAAAAGGGATGGCAATTTGCAGAAGGTGGGGTCTATGGGTGGGAGTGATGGTGGGGGATACGTGGCCCAATGAAGAGGGAGAAGGTCGCGAAACAACGTGATACCTCAGGTGAGGATAGCAGTGCCTGATGGCCAAATAGAATAGCTAGCAGACTTGTTTTTGGTTAGAAGGTGTGGGAGAAGGGACCCATTGGTATTGATTGAGAGTGTGAGAGTTAGTAAGAAGGGATAAGAGAGTGACGCGCTTGTGTACGAAAAGTTGGAACTATGTGATGAATTGTTTGACTGTATATCCAACAATACGAGATACTCGTTCATCCCATCCTAAATATATGATTTATATCTTTAATTTATTTGATTAAATTAAATATATTAATTATTTTAATTAGTATATTGTTGCATTTTTACTAAAGCACTTCCAATCATCTTTTCTTATTTCCTTCCCCATCTCTTACTTAGATTATTATTGAAGGAATACTAATAGAGATAATTTTAAAAAAAATTGACAAAAATTAGAATTATGTCATGTATTTAAAATAAAAACCAATTTTTTTTAAATAATTTCATATATTTAGGACCGAAAAAAGTACTAGTTTCAGATTTAAATATAAGATTTAGATAACTTTATATAGAAATTTGGGAAAATGGCCATTTTTGGCCTGGAAGTTTTGTCTTTAGAGCAATTTTGGCCTGGAATTTTTTTAGGACCTATTTTGACCCGGAAGTTTATAAAACGTAGCAATTTTGACCTAAGCTAACGGAAATATAACGCTGACCGTTTACTTATGACACATGGCAAATTTAGACTACTAGGCCCTGAAATTTTTAAATAAGATATTTATTTTTGAGCTACAAAATTCCTTTCATTTCAAAAGTTTTACCTACCAAACCCCTTAATTATTTTCTCCCATAATAACCTCTTTTGAACCTAAAAATAATTTTTTCAAATTTATTGTCTTTAAAATAAGGGAGAAACTAAGCATTTAAAATTTTTAAAAATGCCTCAAAAATTCCTCAAATATTTTCATAACCTATAATCTATCTTGAATCAATTCCTAATTAGCCCACTAATCCTCAACTAAATTTCTAGGATGTTTACATAAGACACAATTTCTATGTTCATATAGCTTTTGACCTCAAAGCTGAGCTCAATTCAATAGCAAGATAAACCGTACCAGCACACTTTGATTCCCAAAAACCGGTGAGGAACCCAACATCAAACCAAAAATAAACTCCATCTACATCTGCAATTCCTAATTAGCCCATTCCTGAACTTACAATTTTTCGACTTAATCTGGAGCAAGATGAGGTATAAGCTTAGATTAGGATTACATTATAGTTTATTATGGTGACTGTATGATTTATTGTTGCTCTGTAATTGAAATTTTTAATCCGAAACCTCCTTCTCTCATATTTGTGTTGTTTTCAGTTGAGTTGAAATTGTTTTGTGGTTTTGTTCATCAATGATTCTTTCCAGATTGTGGCTAAATTAAAATAAATTGACATTACAGAATTTTAAATACTTAGTTTCTCCCTTATTTTAAGGACAATAAATTTAAAAAAATTATTCTTAGATTCAAAAGAGGTTATTATGGGAGAAAATAATTAAGGGGTTTGGTAGGTAAAACTTTTGAAGTGAAAGGAATTTTGTAACTCAAAAATAAATATCTTATTTGAAAATTTCAGGGCCTAATAGTCTAAATTTGCCATGTGTCATAAGTAATTAACGGCAGCGTTATATTTTCGTTAGCCCAGGTCAAAATTGCTACATTTTATAAACTTCCGGGTCAAAATAGGTGCTAAAAAAACTTCCAGGCCAAAATTGCCCCAAAAACAAAACTTCTGGGCTAAAATTGGCATTTTTCCCTAGAAATTTTAAACATTAAAATAAATGACTTAATAGTAATACACACACATACATATTACAAGTGATTAGATTATACATTAGTTTGTAAGTTATGTAAATTAGTTTTGAGAAAAATATTACTCTCTAAATCCCCTCGGTGCTTAATACACGACTTATTTAAAGAATTGATCTTAATCACAAATGTATGGCCTATTTAATTTTTGTCAACTTTTTTTTCCGTGATACTCCCTAAACAATAATTAAGTAAGACATGGGAGGCAATTAAAGAATATTGTTAAGGTATTTTTATCGAAGACATAACATATCGGTTTATTTAATTAACGTCATTAATCTTATCAAATTAAATAATTAGATCATGTATTTAAGATTACAGTATTTAAATTTATGTTTATATATATGTATATATTAAAGTAACTTATTTTAATTCCTTGATCTCCAAAAAAAAGATCAAATTGATTTTATATTGACGAATATAATATAGAGAGTGTTATGAATTAGTAAAAGTTTAAAACCAATATATGATTGATTTACCCAGGAATCCACATATAGTCTACTTAATAAAAACATTTAACTAAATTTCATTATTTACTTGCTAAAACTATTGTTTTTATATATACTAATAATAATCTCGGGAACAACGATTCATGTTATCTAGACGTGGTAATGATTAGTAAGATGTCGACCATATCATATGAAATAACAATGTTCTTTATGATTGAGGTTCTAGGGTTATTTACATATCTTTTCCCCAATCTAAGGTAACTTGGAACATGAAATTAAAAATTGGTCAAAAAAAAAAAAGAATATGAAATTAAAAAACTAATATGATTATATTCCAGGATCATGCTATTCACCCCGTTGGGTCCTTTTTATCTGATTAGAATGCGACTTGGTGTTAAATCAATCCAAACACATTGATTTTTATTTTATTTTTTACCTGAAAACACATTAATTGGTTCACTTTAACTATCATTGGACTGCTTTTAATATAATACTAGTATATATGAAATTAACTCAGACAATATTTATTCACACATATCATACATGTCGCCCGTTTGTAATACATATCAATCTCGTACAAGCTAAATTTACATAATTTTATACAAGCCCAACTGAAATACTACTAAACGTCTAGTAATAATTACCAAACATAGTCAAATATTTTTAGATTAATTGTTCAACTAAATTAGGACATGTTTCCATGATTAAACAGGACTACCAATAAATTATCAAGTATGCACAACAGTGAAGATAGATTAGCTAAGAACCATACCAAAAAAAAAAAAAAAAATTGGGTTGTTAAAATAATAAAGATATATTCTATAAAAAAAATAATAAAGATATAACAGAAAACCAACTCTGCGCAATTTTTCACTAGTTTTGACAGGCTTTGACTAATTCATTTCCTCCCCGATTTTGATAGGTTTCTAGATCGGACCTTAGATCGGCTTGCATGTCAAATTGACAGGTTTAATCCGGATTCGGACTCTAGGGTAGGAATACTGCCCACATAGGTAGGGTTGTCCCTTCTCCCAACGAAAGTGTTATTCTCAACCTTACGGGGTTGAGCCCACTTACTAACTTGACCCACTGCTCATTGATAATATTACTTTTAACAACTTCTCAAAACTACCCCCATTAAACTATAATCATTATTTAAGCTAAAGGTAAATAAATGGGGGCATTTCTGAAAATACATGAACATTTGGTTAAAACTTAAATCCAATAAAAGTACTACAAATTAAATCTTATATTAAAAACAAACAATTTTGTTACAAACCAATAGGTTTAGGTGTCTATATAGGAGTGACGAGAACATATTTGTAAAGAACATGGGCTATACAGGGAGAAATTGAATGGAAGTAAGTGTGCTTAAGCTTAACCTAAACAGTTAAAAATAATAAAGCACCCTCTCCGATTCAAAATATAAGAGGTAACATGTCAAAAATAAAAAACTCTAATTAAATATGCCCATTATAAATGATTTCAATATATTTTATTAGTATGTGTAACTAAAGACGTTGATTATCTCTTATAATAAGGATCGAATGGAGCATGAAGTAATATTTATGACTCTGATATTGTTTCTTTGTAGCATCAAACACTACAATTTTATTTAGAGTAAAATACACTGAGCTCCCTTCTATTTTGCCTTAATTACACAGACATTTCATCTATTTTGAAAACATACAGTTTTGTCCAATTCGTTAACACCATTAGGAATATTCTAAAAATATAATTTTAAATTTTAATTAATATTTAATTTACTATCTTACCCTTCAATCTAATAAATCCATAAACTATAGGAGTATTAAAATTTCTTTGGTTTTAAAAATTTTATTTCCCGTAGATTATTTCAAATTAAGTAATTAAATTTTTTACTAAAATTTCTTTGGTTTTTATTTAAATGTATTCTTTTAATAAATGTCTCCTTGGTAAATGTGTTTACAATTTGTAACAAAAAGTATGTTTTACATCGAGAAAAAAATATCTTTTTAAGAATTTTGAATTATTTACCAAAAAAATTTGAATTATATATCTGAAATTTTCAATAATTTTTACTATAATATGAATTAAAACAAGACTGAAATATGATTTAGAAATTAAAATTAAAATTAATATTTCTAATGAATATATTTAAAAAATTTAAATTATGAAAGTTTATTATTTCAATTAAAATTAATAAATTTAATAGAAATTTTGAAAATATGTGTGAGCAAGAATTAGTTTTTATTTATAAAAATTTGTTTGAAAAATATAAATGTTTAAATAATTATTATATCAAAAATGGGCATTTTGATCCAAACAAAGTTTAAAAGTTAAACTTAACGTTCAACTAACGGTTTGGATGGATAGAAATAAATTTTCAAATATAGAAGGGAGGTTTGTGTAACATATACCTTAATTTTGAGGAAGGTTTATATACGTTGTCAAAATAAAGGGGATGTTTCTGCAATTAAAGTAAAATAGAGGGTATGTGAGTGTGTTTTACTCTTTTATTTATTATGCATTAAACATCGTGCTATTATTTCAATGGTGTTTTTAGTATCAGCACATTAAATCATAATAAGATAATGGTACTAAATTTAAATGAACTATAATATTAAGAGTACAGGCCCAGGTGCAAAAAATATCAAAAATAAAATTAAAATATTGAGGACTACTAAAAAAATAAAAAAAATAACAGCATCATGCTGTATACTGCTTTACATAAGAAAAAAAAAACACTAATTGAATTGCGAATAGGAACTGGATTATGGTAGGAAGGTGGAGTCGTAGATTTCTAGATTCCTCATATTAAAGAACGGTGATAGTGCTGACAAAAAAAAAAAAAAATTGTGATGGTGGACTTATAATTGGTGAACCACGTTTCTGATGAACTTGAGTAACATGTGCAGAGTGCAGTGACTATATCCCTCTCCATTGGATCTATCTAACATTTCAAAAGTTAGTTGAAATGTCAAAAAGAATGGACTTGGGACAAAATATATATGTTTTCACACTAAATTTATGAGATTACTGAGTTTGCTTCACAACAGCAGGCCTTAGACGATTGGTGGGCATTGTTCAATCGTACAGCTATGATAATTAGGGGTGAGCAAAAGCAAACCGAAACCGAAAACCGAACCGAACCGAATTAAGTTCGGTTTTTTCGGTTCGGTTTTTTCGGTTTTCGGTATAAATTCGGTTTTTTAAATTCGGTTTTTCGGTGTTCGGTTTTCGGTTCGGTGCCTAAAAAAATAATTCGGTTATAACCGAATAACCGAAATGTTAAAAAAAAATTTAAAAATATTTTTTTTCATATTTTTCTTTTTATACAACTAAGTTTTAAAATTCAAAACTTCGAGCTATATTTTTTGTTTTTCTTATTTTAATTCAAAAAGTGAGATGTCATATATCATTCATCAATATTTAGTTTTTAAAATTTTTATTATGCTTTTTTATAGGATGAAATAATGTTGAATACATTTATTTTGTTTGTATTTTGCATTTTTCTTATAAATCTTATATTATGTTTCTCGTTTATATATTGTATTATGTTATTTGGGAACTTATTGAGGTTATTAGGTTTATAATTTGTATTGAGTTTTATTTATTAAAAATTAAAAAATTCTAATTTAATTAAAAAGAAAAAATTTTCGGTTATTAACCGAACCGAACCGAAATATTTCGGTTAATTCGGTTTCGGTTATTCGGTTTCGGTTCGGTTTTGAAAATTTTCCCTATTCGGTTATTCGGTTATTTCGGTTTTTACCGAAAACCGAACCGAATAACCGAATGCTCACCCCTAATGATAATGTTGTAGGGATTACACTCAACTCTCAAAGTGGATGTGAAACGTTGCTTCTTCGGATGGTAAAGTTGTAATCTTCCCAAACAGCTCATTTATTATTTATGGTAAAAAACACAGCTCATTTATCATTAAAAAAAAAAACAGCTCATTCTTGAAGATAACACTCCTTTTGAGCTAAACCCCTTTCCTAAAAATTGCATATCAAAAAAAAAAAAAAAAAGATAACACTCATTTAATATTAAATATAGGACTTATCTATTTAATTTAATTAGATTAAAAATATTAACTGAATAAGTTAGTATATCATGATTTTTCTAAAACATTCAAACTATATTTCTTAACTCTCCATTTCATAATTATTGTTGAAAAAATATCAATAAAAGTGATTTAGAAAAAAGTGGATAAAAATTAAAAATATGTTTTATATTTAGGAACAATACCAACTCCCAAAATAGATATTGTATATTTCATCGAAACGAGTGTTGAGTATTGTAATAATATATAATAGAGACTTTCAAAGAGAGACAGATACATTTTGCTAAAAGAAAAGAGATACTCCATCCATACACATAACACACTCTCATGTACGGAAACGAACTGTTCAATAGTTGGGACCTTAGCTTGCAAAAACTTCCCTAAAGACTTGTTTAAGTGCAAGGTTGTGAGTCTAAATTTTCATGTGCCTGTTTTAGGGGGAAAAAGGTAAGGTTTAGTAAATACTCAAAAATATGAATCCTATTGCTTTTGAGAGTTTTTTTTTTTTTTTTTAATTCGTAGGCACCCAAAATATCTGTTTTTGGTTCAATTAGGCGCCTAAATTTTTAAGCATTTTTGCAAATATCCCAAGAAAGAAAGAGTATAGGTCGAAAAGACCAAAGTAAATGCTAAATTGTTGGGCCAAACCTGGCTAAAAGTACAAATAATAGCCACAAGTCAACGGGAAAACTTGGAGAGTGTGGTCTAATGGAACCTTAAACAGTTACTTTCAGTGCCAACCCAGGAAAAAGACTTTATTGGGCTCTATTGAGGCCCAGCAATATTTAAATACGAATTGATTAGTAGTTTTTAAGTACCGAATAATTACTTTTAAAAACAGAGACATGTTGCATGGATCATCTTGCATATTCTTGTAGTAGAGTCTTAGATAGTCTCGTGAACTATTTGGTCCAGTCAATAGGAAATATCGTTTTAAATTGCGAAATGCGTATAAACGAGAAGCTTCAATTTTTGTAATATTTATTTATTAGTATTTATGATATTATTATTTCCAATGAAATCTAAAAATAATTGGATGCTTATTTTATACCTTTTCATTTTGGGTATAGAAAGCCGATTGACTGATGAAGTTTTGTCTAGTGGAGTGTTTAACATCGTAATCCTATCATATATACTCGCAGGTTGTAATTGGGACCTTCTAATTGGTTTGTCTTTTTATTTATTTATTTATTTATTGTGGCTTGTTGTATAATCTTCACATCATTCTACTTCTACCTTGTGGTTTAATAATAAATATATGTGCATACATTCCTCTTCAAAAGTCTAATGTGTGTGTGTGTTTCCTAGATATAGATATGCATGTTTTCTTTTCTTTTGTCTTTTGATAACAAAAAATTCAGGTGGGTCGAATCTCATCGGCCCATTATGGTCATGATAGACCTCCCGACTTAAATAACGTTTACAAAGACATTTACAATTTGTCCACCAATAAAATTCTCAAATCAGTGAGATTTGGACTCAAAACCTTAAGATTATGAGATAAGTCTTTTATCAATTAAACCGACATTTATTGACTACCGGTGGACTTGAAGAAAACCGCTTTTATGGAGCCTTGATATGCATATCAGCCTCCATCCTCCCAACTTGTAGGGATGCCATCTCTATATATAGACATATACTCACAAACTTTAATAAAAAAAACTGAGGTATAAGCACAAACAATCATCCTTTTGGACGAAGATAAAAACTCATAGAAACAAGAATGCAGACAAAAATATGCATAGTGTTATGAAATCATATATTACTGAATGTCTATAGCTACATCCTCTTAAAATTTCTCATAGGATTTCTTTCTCTCTAAATGCCCTTAACATTGTAATCTACCAATAAAAGACTTATGAGAAATTTCACATGATAAATGCTAATAACATTCACCATTATTTTTTTGTAAGTTGTAACCACATGCAAAGCCTTCAATAATTTGAAGCTTATAAATAGAAGTTATGTACAAGACAATTGCACTATTAAATCACAAGTGAAAGTAATGGTTTATTTAGACAAAAAAAAAGTGATAGTTTATTCTCATATTTTCTTGTCTTGTTCTCTCTTTTAATTTTACACTCTTCTTTCTCTCAATCTTTCTTTTTTCCCCTTATTTTACAATACATAGGCCTTTCTGAAATAAAATTGGTAAAATTAAATCATTCAAGGTGATAACAACAATAAGTAAATCATTGATATCACATTATCTTAAATGATTATGTTGGATTGGAAACACCACAGCAAAAATCAAAATAGTGGAAATAAAAGAAAACAAATCAAAACTATTGTAATAATCAAATGGTGGAGACAAAAAAATTATGGAAAAAACGCGCCCTAAGGCAAAACTTAAAGACAAATATGAAAGTTGACATCATGAGGGAGAATAATTCAAAAGCAAATTAAAGTGAAAGACAACGTCCCTAAATATATATATACTATCACAAAATTTTCAAGAGAGACTCACATCGTTGAGATACTCAAAAACTGAGAAATGCCAACGTCACTTGAGAGATTGAGATATGCCACAATAGAAGAAAGCAGATGATGAAATTAGAGACAAGAAAACATTGCAATGGCATGAAAAGCAAAATATAATAGATAATCCCAATGATCCTTAACTGAAAAGACAAATAAATATCACTCGAATTTTAAAAGCCCAAAAAAGTACATCCATTATCAGAAATGATATAAAAGGGATTATTCTTAATTTGGGGTAACGAAATTTGGGGCAAAAAGACTTCGATTGCTTGTTACTCTTACTTTAGTGGTTAATACTATTGCTCGAGTGAGTAACAATGTTTATCATTGTGAGCGAAATTAATACTAAGTTCCGATTGTGTAAGTGATTAATGCCTTTACTCAAATGGTTAATACCATTACTGGAGTGACTAATGTTTCAAATTTATTTATTCCAAATCGAGAACAATCCCTCTCACGTCCTTTATCATATTTGGGATACCTTTATAGGCTTTAAAATTTGAGGATTATTTAGGGTTAATATAACTTTTGGTCCCTGAACTTTCACTCAATTTTTGGTTTTGGTCCCAGAACTTTAAAATTTTTGGTTTTGGTCCTTGAACTTTCGGTCAATTTTGGTTTTGGTCCCTGAACTTTTGGTCAATTTTGATCTTGGTTCATGAACTTTCAGTAATTTTGGTATTTGTCCCTCAACTTTAATTTTTTTTTAACTGAGGGACCAAAACCAAAATTACTGAAAGTTCAGGGACCAAAACCAAAATTGACCGAAAGTTCAGGGACCAAAACCAAAATTGACTGAAAGTTCAAGGACTAAAACAAAAAATTTTAAAGTTCAGGGACCAAAACCAAAATTGAGTGAAAGTTCAGGGACCAAAAGTTATATTAACCCGATTATTTATTATTCTTTTTCCCATCCTTAAAATAAGACTTAATTAACTTTTTCATTTTGTAGAGAGTATCAAATTTTCCTAGTTGTTTGAATAATTTTTCTTGAGTTGTCATATGTTTGTATGTGGAGGATAAAAGGGAGTATACTAATAACTACTATTAAAACTATAATACAATTATATTGTAGTTACAAGTCATGTACCATAATTCTAATTAGATAACAAATTGAAGAGCCAAATTCATAACCCATCCACATTGATAGCCTCATAAAAAAAATGATAAAATAATCAATGTCACACAAATAAAAAATATATGGAAACTATAAAAGTATATTCAGGGACTACAATTAATGACTAATGTGAAAAATAAAATACTATATAAAAATAATAATAATTGTAATATAATACAATTATAATCATATTATGAATTGAAGAGCTATATTCATGGGCATAATCGTCATCAACACGTGGAACGGGAAATGTCAATCTCATAAAAAAAAATAACTCAAAAATAAAAATAACATAAAGAATATATGGAAACTATAACCAAAAGCCGATATTAAAAGTATAATATGATTATATATAATTTTTAAAAACTATAATTATTAATCACATCACTACCACATAAACATAAACATTAAACAATTGACGATTAAATCTGAAACCTCTTATACATGGAAGGCCCCCGATTTGTAAATAATTGTTATGCATGATAAGTAGCTAGCTACTTTTATTTATCATACTTGTTAACTATTTAATGGAAAAAATAATAGGTAATCGTTATATATAAAAAATGTCAAGTATTAGTCATGTGGTACTATTTATCTTCCAATTTCAATTTTAATATTCACTGCTTTGACAATTGTTTGGCTCGATAATACCAAGTATATTTTCATTGCCTTAACCAACCAACCACTTTGATCAAACCCATTACATATGACAAATACATTATTTAACAATTATAAAGTGAAAACAGTTCTGTACGAAAAGATATAAGTTTCAGTTCTTACGATATAGCTGCTATGTGTATTCTAAAGTTGTCTCTTTTAAAACACCTTTTATATAGTACCTTTTCACATTTTTCTTTAGTCAAACAGAAACCCAGAATTAACCTTCCATTATTCCATGGATAAAGATTATCGAATTTTGAGCGAACGACACGGTTACCAATTAGAACCATTTTTTGACTAATGGTAGTAACTAATAAATATATTGAATGAATAACAATTTCTGTAACCGCTATTAAATATATGAACTATTTAAATAATTTAATTAAATTAAAAATATTAGTTATATCAGTTAGTATGTTGTGTTTTTTTCTAAAACACCCAGTCATCTTCCCCTATTCCCTCTTCCTCTCTTACTTGATTATTGTTGGAGGAGCACTAATATAGATAATTTGGGAAGAAGTAGACAAAAATTAAAAATAGGTCCTAAAAGGAAGTACTACCTCTGGTCTTAATAAAAGGTTTAGTTAATTTTTTTTGGAGAAATTAAGAAAGTAAAATAGTTTATTTAATCATAACATGTGTCAACTTAGAGGGAAGCAAAATAAGATAGTAAAATAAGTTATTTAATTATAACATTTAATTATGTTATAAATTAATTTATAAGTCAAATTAAATTGTTTAAATAAAAAATTTAGTTAAATCAATTTCTAGATAACTTAATTAGCTTTCTAATAATTTTCTAAAAATGTCATCAATGTCTTATATTAAGTACCGGAGGAAGTGCTACTTCATTAAAACATGATAAAGGGAAGATATCATAAGCAAAGATAAAAGTCACAAACTCAAATGGCCATCAACATCATGCAAGAAGGGCTAATTAAAAACGATGATCAGGACTGATTAGGATGATTAGTAGATACCAAAGTGGACCAATATAATATATCGCTACAAGATTTATAAGGTTAAAGTTATATTGATGATGCTTGCTTCTTAGGAACCACCTCTTTTAACTAGTTATCACTCATAATTCTCAACAATGAAGCCATTTCCTTCCGGGTTAGTCTTTGCAACAATGTTTTTTAATCGTTTGTGACAGTATTTCTTACTCCTTCCAATCTTAAATATAAGATCACTTTGACTTTTTTTATGGAAGTTAAAGAAGCAAATTAGACAACTAAATTATAACATATATCACATGTAATTAGATTATAGGTTAGTTTATAAGTAAAATAGAGTAGTTTTGAGGAAAAAAGATTACTAGAGACAATTTAAAGTGATTAATTTTATGTCCTTAATTTTTTTCAAAAAAATCAAAGTGATCTTATAATTAATACTGGAGGGAGTATCAGAATTTGAATATCTTAGTTTTTGTTACTGTTGCTATTTATCATGATGGAAGAAAATCATTTTACTGAATGTTGTGAACTCAAGCAAGGTTAGTTCAATTCTCTGTTTGTTTAATTTTTTTGGGAAAATTTCAGTAAAGGACCACTGTAGCTAATTAATTGAAAAGAAGGACCAATAGAATCTGAAATTTCAGTTAGGGACAGTGGGGGCAAAGTGAAATAAAAATGGAAGGGCAAATAACCAAAATACCCTTTCTCTCAAATCACCCTTTATCCCAAGAATTCACCCAAAGTTTGAAATCTGCCTCTCCCCTCCCAAAAGACCAGAGCTCCCTTTCTCACTCACCGTCCTCGGTTTTCTTCGACGGTGCGGCAACAATTCCGGCCAAAATTAGTGGCGACTGGCGGCAAGAACACTTAGGAACTTTGGGTCAACTTTAGGTAAGCTCTTTTCTTCGTTTTCTCTTCGCTACTGGCCGATTTCGAGTGAGCTAAAGGGAGAGTGATTCGAATTTTGGGGAAGTTTTTGAAGTTTCTATATTCATAAAAATGATGCTTGGACCTTGTTCTTGATGATTTGAGTGTCGATTTTGGGAGGGAAATCGGATTGAGTCAGATTGCTCCAAGAATTCGAATCTTGGTACTGTTCACCCGATTTGGTTATTGTGATTTTGGGCAAGAATCGAACAAAATCGTTAATAAACATTATTAGGAGTAGTATAAGTTCAAAGAGAGAGTATTATATGGCTGATTTGAGGAAGTTTGGAATTGTTGGATATTAGTTCTTCATTTTCCCCTGTTCAGTCGAACTTGTTCCTCTCTGTGTTGTTCATCTATGTGAGTATTTGTTGCTATGTTAGATATTGACAATTCCTGATTCATTATTACTTGAAATCACTGTCAGTGCATTGCATAATTAAATCACTTGCATTGTCAAGAATTAATAATATGGTTTTCTGTGGATTTAAAAAATTCTTTGATTTGGACTGAACCTTTGAGATTATAGTGTATAATAAAATAAACCTTGATATGAAGTAGTGGATGAGTATAGACATATCATATGCATTATTGTAATAATATAAATATTTACTTGTTTTACATTTCAATTTTTGTAGGGATGATTGCGGGGTATATGTGATCAATTATCTGGTGTGGTGGCTTGTTAACCATGAGAAGAATGAAGCAAAGAAGGACATTTTACAAGAATTGGAACGATTAAAGGGTGGCACAAAGACTTAAGGCAAAATGTATTAAATAGATGTTTTTGTTTTAGGTTGGATTAGTGACATTATTGGTATTCTAATTGACACTTATGTATAGATTGTGGTTATTATGTAAATATAGCATCAATTAAAGGGAATTTTTTTGTAATATTGTTTGTAATCCAATTGTCAGTAGAAGAAGGAAATGGCAATAAGCAACAAGAAATCTCAATATGCATAAGCAGTAATAAAGTCCCTTATAACTTGTGTTGTCCAGGCCACGCACATGGAAATTGCCATATGTACAAGGAAATAACCATATGCACAAGGAAATGGCCATATGCACACGCACTAATAAAGTACCTTATAACTTGCATTGTCCAGTCCACGCACAGGGAAATTGCCATATGTACAAGGAAATGGCCATATGCAGAAGAACTAATAAAGTACCTTATAACTTGCATTGTCCAGTCCACGCACAGGGAAATTGGCATATGCACAAGGAAATAGCCATATGCATAAGCAATAATAAAGTTCCTTATAATTTGCGTTGTTCAGGCCACGCACATGGAAATTGCCATATGCACAAGGAAAAAGCCATATGCACAAGCAGTAATAAAGTCCCTTATTACTTGTGTTGTTCAGGCCACGCACATGAAAATTGCCATATGCACAAGGAAATGGCCATGTGTACAAAGAAATGGCCATATGCACAAGTAGTAATAAAGTCCCTTATAACTTACGTTGTTTAGGCAACGTACAAGAAAATTGCCATATGCACAAGAAATTAGCCATATACACGAGGAATTGGCCATATGCACAAGCACGAGGAATTGGCCATATGCATGAGGAATTGGTAGAATGGCCTGCCGTTCGCCGTGGGTTCGCCGCAGCGAAGACACGGTGAACTCACCATAACTTTGGTCCTCGTGCATATGGCCAAGTCTTTGTGCTTGTGCATATGGCCAATTCCTCGTGCATATGGCCATTTCCTCCTGCTTGTGCATATGGCCAATTCCTCGTGCATATGGCCGATTCCTCGTGCATATGGCCAATTCCTTGTGCGTGGCCTGCACATGACATTTTATTAGGTCAGTTTTTATTCCTTGTGCATATGGCCATTTCCTTGTGCATAGGTCATTTCCTTGTGCGTGGCCTGCACATTGCATTTTATTAGGTCAGTTTTTACTGCTTGTGCATATGGCCATTTTCTTTTGCATATTGTCATTTCCTTGTGCGTGGTTTGCACATGGCATTTTAGGTCAATTTTACTGCTTGTGCATATAGCCATTTCCTTGTGCATACGGCCATTTCCTTGTGCGTGGTCTGGACATGGCATTTTATTAGGTCAGTTTTTACTGCTTGTGCATATGGTTATTTCCTTGTGCGTGGCCCGCACATAACACGTGGTACAAAATATGCCTGCTCATATATATATATATGCAAAAATCATAAAGTGGTACCATTAATTCTTGTACCATTTCATACATCATGAAATTCATCCTGGTACTCGACACATTTTGCCATCAAGTACCATCTTGAAATTGTTCTTCTAGTGACAATTGCTTTACAAAAAGACAACTACAAAAGATGCAACCCATTCCAAAAGATGCCACAACTCTTCTGCTACTAATCTTCGTAGCTCTTCGTAAGTCATCCCTTTTTCAATTAATCTTCTGCTTATAATACCACCTTCATACATCATTTTACTGTCTGAATTATTGACACATTCACCTCCAACATGGAATATGCAAAATAATTTCTTGATCGAACTGCTGGCCATTTCTCATATGCTCCTACAAATAATCATGCGTTTCTGTCATTTGAATAAGGTGTAGTAAATTGAAAAAGACAAGCTATGTCCAGACAACGCACAAGGAAATGGGCATACGCACAAGGAAATCTCAATATGCACATGGAAATCGTCATATGCACAAGCAGAAACAAATTGACCTTATGTCCAGTCCACGCACAAGGAAATGGGCATACGCACAAGGAATTCTTAATATGCACATGGAAATGGTCATATGCACGAGCAGAAACAAATTGACCTTATGTCCAGTCCACGCACAAGGAAATGGGTATACGCACAAGGAAATCTCAATATGCACATGGAAATCGTCATATGCACGAGCAGAAACAAATTGACCTTATGTCTAGCCCACGCACAAGGAAATCTCAATATGCACATGAAAATGGTCATATGCACGAGCAGAAACAAATTGACCTTATGCCCACTCTATGCACAAGGAAATGGACATACGCACAATGAAATCTCAATATGCACATGGAAATCGTCATATGCACAAGCAGAAACTAATTGACCTTATGTCTAGCCCACGCACAAGGAAATAGGCATACGCACAAGGAAATATCAATATGCACATGGAAATCGTCATATGTACGAGCAGAAACAAATTGACCTTATGCCCACTCTATGCACAAGGAAATGGACATACGCACAATGAAATCTCAATATGCACATGGAAATCGTCATATGCACGAGCAGAAACGACCTTATGTCCAGTCCACGCACAAGGAAATGGGTATACGCACAAGGAATTCTCAATATGCACATGGAAATCGTCATATGCACGAGCAGAAACAAATTGACCTTATGCCCAGTCCACGCACAAGGAAATGGGTATACGCACAATGAAATCTCAATATGCACATGGAAATCGTCATATGCACGAGCAGAAACAAATTGACCTTATGTCCAGTCCACGCACAAGGAAATGGGCATACGCACAAGGAATTCTTAATATGCACATGGAAATGGTCATATGCACGAGCAGAAACAAATTGACCTTATGTCCAGTCCACGCACAAGGAAATGGGCATACGCACAAAGAATTCTCAATATGCACATGGAAATCGTCATATGCACGAGCAGAAACAAATTGACCTTAAAAACCACATCCACATCAGCACCACTTTGGTAGGCAATACAAACACCTTCACGTCAGCAACATGAACCATGAATGAAATAAATGAGGTGTAAATGAGCTTCCAGAGAGAGACAATGAATGGGTCCCTTAATGCTTCATTATAGTTATTTCGTTGTGCATTAGAGAGAGAGAGAGAACGAATGAGAGAAAACGAGAACGAGAACGAGAGAGGGAGGGAGAGAAGAAGAGAAAGATACCCAATAGAAATTAGCTTGTGTGTGGGCAGAGATAGGTTTGAAGCTCCATTGATATTCAGTTTGATCTTCTTCAAAGGTTCTTCAAATCCGAATTCACTCTTCCTCTTCATATTTCAGATTTCGTTCATGGCTGTGGGGTCTGTGCTTTGTGTGTAATGTTTGTCTTTCCCTTTTCCTTGTGGTATGTACGTCCTGTCAGCTCAAGGGTGTTAAAGGAAATTAATTCCCCTTTCACAAGGGCTTTTAGGTATTTTAACACAGCCACTTAATTTCATTTAAAGACCCCACCCCTGCAGTGACATTTCAGATTTTCTTGGTCATTCTCTGACATTAAATGGCTACAGTGGTCCTACAGTGAAATTTTCCCAATTTTTTTCCCTTGTGAGATTATACAGGTTATTTCTTCATCCACTTTTAATATTGGTTTTGTAGGTACTCTAGTCCTTATTATAAGGCATCAACTAACAAGTTTTCTTGATCATTTTTATAAGGCACTTGATAGTTTCCAATGAGCATTAATTATATTTTTCCATGTATACCCTTATTTAATAAGGGTAGAAGCAGAGTTAATAATTAATATGTTGTTGTAGTTTGTTATAATTGATTAGGGTAATATTGTAAATCACTTAGATTTTAAGACATATTTAATGCTTTTAACTAACTTTATTGGGTTGTGAGAATTTATAGTTGGTGCATTGTAATAAGGACCAGATGGAGTATTTGTTTATGCTCTATATATTTGTATACTTTGTTAACACCGGCTTATTTAATACTTCCTCTGTTCCTTATTATAAGGCACCAACTGTCATTTCTCATAAACCAAGAAAAGAAATGGAAGTTGGATCATTAAATTTGTCATATTTTATCATCTTTTTCCATTTTTACCCCTCTTAAATATGTGGATTTTGAAATAAAAAGCTATTTTTTTAGAAGATCATCCGGGTACTTTGTATAGTAGGGAGTAGTATCATTTTTTAGCCATTGACTTTGCTTTCTCACCTGTCCCCACTCCCCTCTTTTGCTCATATTATATTGTTTCCTTCTTTCCATTTTTCCCATCGTCTCTCTCTTTCCATTTTTCCAGGCTATTAAGAAGAATAAAAGAACAATATTTTATAATTATAAAGGAGAAAGGCAAACGGGTGGGTGACTGCTGGTAGAAAGAGAATGAATAGCACATTGAAAAGTGAAAACATAATAATAGGGAGAGAGAAAAAGTCAATGCAGACAAATAAAATTCTCTTTCCTATGGGTGGCTGCTTCATTTTAAGATAAATTAGGCAACCAAGGATTTTGAAAAACTGATTGTAATTATGATATACCACTCTATTTTTTATTATAAATTTAACTATCACAATTTTTTTGTTTCAAAATATAAGTCCATTTTGGGATCAATTAATGTTAATGTGACTATTTTACCCCTATATTGGAAATAGGGAAGATGAGAGAGAAGGGTTATAATGAATAAAATATTATTTTAACACCTATTATTAAATGAGGGTAAAGTTGAAAAAATATGATATATTTAATGCTATAACTTCCACTCCTTGGTATGTGAGAAGTAGTTAAGGTGGACTTATAATAAGGAATAGAGTGGTAGGTGATGAGGGTATAATGGGAAATTTTTTAATAAATGAGTAATTTAGTGGCAGTTTGTGCCTTATATTAAGGACCAAAAATTGTAGGCAGTTGGTGTCTTATAATAAGGACTAGAGGGAATATATCTTTTCATCTTCTAAGATTATATGCATATATATTTCTTATGCGCCCTCCGTGTTTGTTAAGAGAAATTAAGTAAACTCCAGTTCACCACATAATTTGTGTTCTAATTAATCACAAATAAATACATAAGATTTGATGTAGAGATTTTAATCTAACTGATAAATTCGAACAAATAGTTGACAGAGAAATTTAATTTTTTTCAACTTGTAAAATTAAAAAAACATAGAAAATATGAGTTCAAAATTTTTTTTATCTATTGGATAATTTTTTTGGGTGTCAGATCATATTAAAATTTCTACGCTATACCACAAATGTTATGTGTTTATTTGCTATTTGATTGGTTAGACCAACCAGATTTATACTAGAATATAATTTCTAATTTCTGGTTTTATTCGTTGAATAGTTTCTGCGCTTGTTTTTCATGTTTCACATTGGCAAGTTCTTTTGCAACACTTGCCGAGTTGTAAATTACATTTCGATAGATATTTTATTTCAAAGTAAAGGTACAAAAATACTAATGATAATATATCAAATGTGCAGCTAGCATCATATTAAAACATCGAGTGTAAAAGAACTTATCATAAATATAAAGGGGTGCAGTTTTATTTCTGTCGTTAAAAAGAGTTAACTTCTGTTAACTACAAAACCTACAAATGGTGTCAGGCCCACATATCAAGTTAATAGATGTTAACTCTTTTTAACGGCAGAAATAAAATTGCACCTCTTATATTTATGATAGGTGGTTTTGTACCCGGAGTTTTAATATGGTGTCATCGGTATATTCCACATATTATCGTTAGTATTTTTGCATATTTACCCTTTATTTTAAGAAAACATGCACTGCTTTTGAAGAAGTTTTTGAAGACGTGATTGTAATTTATACTGTGTTTCAGATCTTATTCTTGTGTCAATATATAGATGAATGCAAGTTTTCTAATTTTCTGCAGGAATATTCTCATTAATGCTCCTCCTTTGCTTTTTATTTAAATCTATGTACTAATGTATTATATTTCATTTTAATGAATATTGTCCTTTAAAAAAAAACTCTCCGTTGTCGTTGCTTGTTGCATTTTTTGACCTTACAATCCTTCAGTTAGTTAAAGCCCATCTCTGGGTTCTATTCATAACGTACTGATTTTAACAACGTTTAATTTAAATAAAAAGTTGTTACAGAAATTTCAAATTTAGATTAAAATGAAATGAAATTTTTTAACAAGTTTCATAAAAAATTTATGAAAAAAAAATATTTTTTTGTAATTTATCTTATGTATTTATTATTTTTTGTCTTAAAACAATTTATCCATCCTTTAAAAAAAATATTATTTGTCATACACTAATGTAAAGAAATAGAATTTAAAAGTGGTCCAAAGTAAAGTTTCTAAATCCGTTTGAAAATGATATATATCTGTGCTTTTATCCTTTCGATACCAAGTGCCGCCAACTCCCTAGAGTCATCAATTGTGCACCAACTCTTCAACTGTTTTCAATGAATACGAAATCAAATGAACTATGGGTTGGCACTACCTCTGGTCCATAACAATATAAATGTTTTTTATCTACAGTATAAGAGATAATATATGAATTTTTTTTGTCAACAATTAACGTGTAAAACATGAGAGATATTGCGAATGTATAATAAATGATATAAGAGTAAAATTGGAAAATCACATTAATTTTTTTTATAATAAATGACTCTACTATGTTACATTGGTTTTATATAAGATGGTTGACTATCTCTTATAATGTGCATAGGAGGGGGTATATTTCTAAAGTTACTCCCTCCGGTCCTATTTATAAGAGTTCAGCAGCCAAATAACTCTTCTTAAGAAAACATGTAAAAGGTAGTTGGGAACTATAAATATGTCTGAAAAATAACTGTGTTTCCAATATTATCCTTATTTATGATGAGACTATAGAGAGATAAACGTAAGTAGGATTATTAATGAATACTATGAAAGAGAGTGTTAATAAGTAGGGGTAAAATGGGAAAAATGGCATTAAATGATGATAGATTCTAATGCGAGCTCTTATATTTTGGACCAAAACAATTTAAATTTCTAGCTTTTATAAATAGGTCCCGAGGGAGTATTAACTTATTATAAGTTGCTTCGCCCATAAAAGCAAATTAAATCAACATTACCTCTTCTTTCCCTGCACTTAGATATCCACAATTGCTTGCTTCTTAGCTTCCACCTTTTTTTTTTGGGAAAATTTCAGTTTACCCCCGTAATAAAGAATTAATCTCAGATTCCCCCCTAAACATTCTGAAATTTCACTGCACCCCCAAGGGACTAAAGTGAAATTAAATGTTTCAGCTAAAAGACCAAAATGTCCTTATTGAATTTTGTACTGATTTCCAAGACACATATGAAGAATTTCCAAGACACATATGAAGAATTTCCAAGACATTTATGGGAAATTTCCAAGACGTATATGAGGGAACTTTTCAAAACATTTGTACTTATTTTCAACATCAATGTGAGTATTTTTAAGTCTAAAAAATCATGGAATCCAAAACTAAAACATCCAAAATTTCACAACTATATTTCCACGACACATATGAAAAATTTCCAAGACACATATGGAGAATTTCCAAGACACATATGAGAAATTTCCAAAACATTTGTACTTCTTTCAATAAGGACATTTTGGTCTTTTAGCTGAAACATTTAATTTCACTTTAGTCCCTTGGGGGTGCAGTGAAATTTCAGAATGTTTTGGGGGGAATCTGAGATTAATTCCTTATTATGGGGGTAAAATGAAATTTTCCCTTTTTTTTTTTTTACCAAATCGCTCTCCTCTCTAGTCTTTCTTCTTCTTTAATAGCTAATTCTCACAGATGAAGGCATTTCCATCTTAGGTTAGTTGTCACAGCAAATAAGAACTAGGGTGAAAAATGATTAATGAAAAACGTAGCGAATAGTGAGCTTTGTCATTCTTATTGTATTAAAGATTTAAAATATAGAGTTAGAGGTTGACAATACATGAGTGAGGGGCTCAAGATATATTTGATGCAGCAACATCACATGAACATAATCATTTGGTTCTATTTATAAGGCATTTCCAGCATGTTTTATATAGATCAAGGAAAATCTTAAACCTCATTAACTCTACCTTAAAATTTAACAAATTTTCAGTTTTATCCTTATTTAATATCCACTACACCACATGGGAACAAAATCAACTTATAATAAATGAAGGATGGAATTTAATGAAGTGACTTATAAATAGGACCAAAAATAAAATATTCTCTCTCTACCCTGTATGTATGACTAGAGGAGTAATATCTAAAGTGATGGTACTTTAACAAGAAGAATGGTTTTAGATGGTACCACTCTGTTCCTTATTATAAGTCCACCCTAACTACTTCTCACATACCAAGGAGTGGAAGTTATAGCATTAAATATATCCTATTTTTCTAACTTTACCCTCATTTAATAATAGGTGTTAAAATAATATTTTATGCATTATAACCCTTCTCTCTCATCTTCCCTATTTCCAATATAGAGGTAAAATAGTCACATTAGCATTAATTGATCCCAAAGTGGACTTATATTTTAGAACAAAAAAATTGTGGTAGTTGGACTTATAATAAGGAACGGAGTGGTACTCCCTCCATCCCTATATATAAGAGTAAAAAATCTGAATGGTTTTGTCCCTTTTTATAATAGCCTGGCACAATTTATCAGAGCATTTAATGAGTTTTTCCCCCATTTTACCCATTATTATTCTCTCTATTCACATTCTCTTCCACATACTCATTTATAACACTATTATCACATTTTTCTCTCTTACATAAATAAGGGCAAACTTGAGAAAACAAAATTATTTGAGACATATTTATCTCTCTCAACTATTTCCTTAATCTATGTGATTTTACCTCTTTAACATTTATAATAAGGGACAGAGGGAGTATGTAACAATCTGTCTCATTGGAATTTGAATATAGGGAAATTTTCAGTTAGTCTTCCAACTTAATAACAAACACCTACATTAAATTTTAAATTCTGAGACATCATTGCATCTTTGATTGGGGGGGGGGGGGGAGGAAATAAAATCTTAAAGGTGAAATGACTTAATTGCCCTTGTATTATTTACAATGCAAATACAAGAATTTTTAAAACAAGTATGTGCATTTTTAACAAAAATGAAAGCATTTCTAAGATAACAAGTGAATTTAAAACAATATTACAAAAAAATATGTCATTTACAAAATAAACATAGGGATTTCCAAGACAAATATATTTATTTCCAATACAAATAATTTCTTGTTAATGTTCTTCTTTCTCTTTTGCATTGTTTATTTTTTACTCTCTCTTATATGCATTGTTTTCGATAAGTGTTTATTTTATAGAAAATACCTTTATTTATGTTAAAAATCAGTCATACTCATCTTGAAAATTCTCCTATGTATCATGACACATTTTTGGCCTTTCACAAAGATACAAGGCCAATATTTCACTCTCAATATTTTATTTTATTTTCCATGCATTGATGTTTGAAACTCTTGTAATTAACCGCATGAGGCGCCTACAGAATTAAATTCTTCTCCCTTCGCCGTACTCTCTTGACCTTCTTCCCTTCAAGAACTTGTGAGATTTGAGATTCTTGCAGAGAGATTGAGGAATTGTTGAATCTGGCATTTCTTATGTAGTACTATTTCTCAACAAAACAAGAGTAGGAAATGTTGGCATTGTCGAACACCACCATGTAGGAGATATGATAATGATGAAGAAGAAGAAGAAGAGTGTGAGGAAGACGACATAGTTGAAATTAAATTACGCTTCAATAGATATTCTTAAGACATCTCGAGCTGTTTTTCAAGTGATTACTCTCAGTGACGTCATTGTAATTTTATACTCCCCGTTGTCATTGCTAGTTGGAATTTTTTTCTCTCTATTTTCTCATCAATGAGGCAAATTGCAGATCATATTTCATAAACAAGTAGTTCTTCACGTGTTAAAGGCTTGTGTTTCTGCAGCTGAAGATGGGGAAAAAGCGTTTTATGGTGCCAGTGGAACAGGTTGACTTATCCACAGTCAAATATGAACAAGAGGGCATCAAAGGTCATTGATTCTCTCTTGATTTTTGGTTTTGTTAAAATCTGATAGATTGGGATACTCTGCTCATACTTGTTAGCAATTTTTGTGTTTTGCAGCTCCGCATTTGACTGGATTCCTGTTTAGGTTCTTCGTTCGGATGGTTGAAGCTCCGTTGATAGGGCCTTCAATAATATCTAAATTGAAGAAGTCGATTAAGATTGATGAGGTTTGTTTGTTTTTGCCCCAAATAGGTGTTCCATGGTCATGCTTTTCATTTGCTGGGTTTAAACTTTGAAGTTTTATGTCGCTGGGACTAAAATTAATGAGTAGAGTGAGCTTGACAGTTTCAAAGTGTATTTTTCTAATGCTTTGTTTATTTGTAATCAATAGTGTGTGCGGCACAATGTGATACCAGAGGAACCCATGTTCAGGCCTGAATATCCACCTCAAGGTAG
Source organism: Mimosa bimucronata (assembly GCA_037074515.1). Taxonomy (NCBI): domain Eukaryota; kingdom Viridiplantae; phylum Streptophyta; class Magnoliopsida; order Fabales; family Fabaceae; genus Mimosa; species Mimosa bimucronata. The sequence continues at coordinate 26,785,538 of CM073441.1, forward strand.
CTTCTTCTACATGTTTGTAATTGATGTTAATTCACATAGCTTTTAGGAAAGCATATTTATTTTTCTTTGATCATGTAGCGTCATATTTCTTGAGAAAACTGTATACTGATGGAAAATATCTTTTTTGCACTGCATTCACCTTATTAAAATTAGATTCTCATCAATTTTTCGGCTAGTTAGACTTATAGTGATACATTAACTTTAGAGAAAAGTTCCTTGAATAACTTATTCAAATTGTTTGCATTGGATTGGAGATCTATGCTTATGCCTTCCCTTTATACTATGACCTAATTTCAGAAAAGGAATCTGGTGTTGTCAATCTTGATGAGGATGGGAGACCTGAATATCGAGTTGAAGCTGCCTTTAATTGTCTTCCAAATTATGATCCTGCTGCATGCAGGGAGAATTCCTCTTTTCCATTTCAGTACTGGAAAATACGTGATTATGCTCATGCATATCGATCAGGAAAAGTGACGCCATCTATGGTTAGTAGCATTCACTTGCTGTGAACTTCGTTTTAATTCAATTCATTTATGAATTTATTGCACATAAATTATTCTGCTTTGGAGATATAGGTTGCAGAGAACATCATTTCAGTAGTAGAGGAGATCAGTAATAAGAGACCCCGAGAACCACTACTGATATCTTTTGATGCTGAGGAAGTCAGGAAGCAGGCATCTGCATCTACTCACAGATTTGAAGCAGGTATTACTATTTGGTTCTCACACAGATGGTGCTGCAGTGGTATCCTTTAAGCATATGATTATGCTGACATATGACAGAATTGATAATTTAATCACCTAACTCACCCCTTTGACTTTTATCTGATTGCTAGGAAATCCATTATCTATTTTGGATGGAATTTTCATGGCCATTAAGGATGACATAGATTGCTGCCCCCATCCTTCTAAGGGTAAATTAATATTTCTTCTAACGAATAACTATAAAAAATAGTAATATCATTTCATGATGTTGATAGGTGCTACTACATGGATGCATGAGGTACGCACCGTTGAGAAGGATGCCGTTTGTGTTTCAAGGCTGCGTAGCTGTGGTGTGATATTTGTGGGGAAGGCAAATATGCATGAGTTGGGCATGGGAGTAACGGGGAATAATCCTAATTATGGGTGAGACTTTATCTTAGGTGTTTAATGGTTAATGTGGATGTTATCTCAACATCAAAATCATAAGTATGGATTCCATGTTAAAATAAAATTTGATCTTTTATAATGAGGAAATCAGATAACTTTAGAGACTATTTAGTTTGATTCTTTGCAAATTTATGTTTAAGTCTTTCATTGTCTCTGTTTGCCTCATTTGAAATGGAATCAGCATCTTAGCATAACCAAATCATTATTCAGCTCGATTAGGTGAAAATGTGATTAAGTGAAGAGGCCCAATGCTTGAGTTCTGTTGTTTGTTGTTTCATTAGGAGTTGGAGAATAAATGCATGCATTATGTTCTGATCACCTTGATAAATAAAAGTTATAATTTTTTTAATTAAAAAAATTATAACTTTTATTTATCAAGGTGATCAGAACATAATGCATGCATTTATTCTCCAATTCCTAATAACAAACAAGAAGAAAATATTTAATCATGATGGTTGGTCTTTAAATTTAATTTTATTTATGTGCAGAACTACAAGAAATCCTCATGCACCTGATAGGTATACTGGCGGATCTTCTTCAGGTTCAGCTGCAATTGTAGCTTCTGGACTATGTTCTGCTGCACTGGGAACTGATGCGGGAGGTTGGAATTACGACTACTAAAATTGAATGTTAACCCCCATATTTTGTATGTACTGGATTTTAATGTTTGGTAATGAATGGGAAAGGCAGGTTCAGTCCGCATTCCATCCTCCCTTTGTGGTGTAGTGGGGTTAAAGACAACATATGGACGGACAGATATGAAAGGGTAATTTCTGATCCCATGTGATGGATCATGTGACATCATTTTCCAATATGAATTGCTTTTGGTTTAATAATACAATTTAATCCGTGGTAAGAACTATCAAAATGTTTTATTTATTTAGAAATTTGGGTGATAATACTTGGATATGTTCCTCTGGATTTCATAGATGTAAATCTTTACTCTAAAGTGAAAGCTATTGCTTGGACTATGATATATAATAAATGAGTATGAATAATGTTCTGTAGACTATTTGGCTTTAAAATGCTATTCTCGGATGTGTTATAAGATATTGGAGGTGAGAAGTGAACAGCCTTATTATACACTGTGAAGTTGTCTCAATTGTGGAATGGACTTATTGACAATCTTATTAAACAAGATGTTTGTCCAGTCTTCTTAAATAACCTTTTTTGTCAGGTTTAGAGGTTATGGTAGCAATAAGAAATATAGAAGAGTAAGATGTTTGGAGATTTGATGTTTATGCAGGATAATGGGGTTTGTGGACTGAACAGACTTCAGGAAATTTTGTTAAGAGGTTTCTCCCATTGCTCAATTAATGGAATAGAGTAATGTATTTTTTTTCTAGACTTCTCTGGGTTCAAGGTCATGAATTATTTGAGGGGAATCTTGGGATGGGAGAGCCTGTGTTTATTTCTGCCTTTGTTATAGAAGGATGATTTTCTCTCCTTGCACACCCTACTCGTTCACTTGATAAAATCTTTCTTATCAATAAGAATATTTTATGACAGAATGTTTATATCTCTTGTAAAGGGGAGTGGAGTGTGATATGCTTTAATGAAGTTTCTGATTGATTCGAAGAAAGAGAGAACAGAAACACATCTAACTTTACATAAACATTACGAGGGGGGAATAGAAAAGTGAGAAAAATACTCCCAACTGGGTTAAAGAACTAGAATGTAGAGTGAAAGGTGCAGGAACAAATTATATTTCTCGAGAGAGCCTCTAACCTCTCAAATGCAGAAGAATTTAATTTTTCTTTGTACTTTCTGTTTTGTATCCCTGTAAAAGTCCAATACTGTTTAATTTATTTATTTCTTGCTGTTAAATAGAAATTGCAGCTCATTATACATTGAATGAGAATTTCCAGAAGTTCCCTCTGTCTCCAAGAACTAATAGAATATTATTATGCAAGGCTGTATTTTATGATCATGTTTGAATCTTCGGTCTCTTTTTGCAGGTCAATATACTCTGGTACTGTGGAAATTATTGGACCCATTGCCTCAACAGTGGAGGACGTCATGCTAGTGTGCGTAATTCATATTTCTGTCTATATCTTCTGCCACCTCTTCATTTGATGACTTCTGATTTGCATTGCTTGAAATCAAACTATATTTCCTCTTTCCTTTACTTATGTGAAACTATTTTGTATTATTTCCCTCATTTTCCGTAAATTATTTTGCTTCAATCCTTTTTTGCATAAAAAAAAAAATCCAAGAAAAGGTACTTTTGATAAAGTTGCAAAATCTTCTCTGTAACATAACATATAATCTATGCTTTGAAAGCTGCGTACTTACATATCCATTTTCTAGACTTTTGATATCATCAATGACTTCTGCACGTGCTAAATAGATCTTTTCCCCAATCTTAGGATCCAATAAGTTAGCTAACCAAAATGTAATGCCCTTTTCTGGCTTACCAATATAAACACTTCAATGATATTAAGAGTTTATGCATTTGTCCCACCTATTATTTGGTACAGCATCCCAATTGTTTTTGTCAAGTACTAAAATCCTGACCATGATGTCGTCCTTTTTTAATTTTTATCATTACATGACAAACCTTTGAGTCTCTGCTTGTAGAAATGTTTACTCTGTTAATAATCATTGATCAGGTATGCAGCAATTTTGGGTTCATCACTTGTGACCAAAATCAGTATGAGACCGGTAATTAATCTTTAAAGCTTTGATTGATGTTTTTTTTTAAAAATAAGTGTAGAAGACTGAAATTGAACACTGCACTTCAAATTGTAGATTTCATAGAATTAGAATTCATGAACGTAAATCAAACAACACAAAAGTTAGCTTAATTATATTCTGTGTGGATTGTGGAGCATATATTCTTTATAGAAGTGAAGAATAGGAAGAAAAAGACGACTTTTTGACATTTATTTGGGAATGACGATGATGATACAATTTTCATATATATCTAATAAAATATTTTTCCATGAAACAATATTCACTATTCCATTTTTTCTTAAATCTAAGACCTATTTACCTAATTTGATTAGATTTAGGCCGTTAGTTAAGTTAATTAAAACCACATGATATTACCAAAACACCATAACCACTTACTTTTATTCCCATCTTCCTTCTCTTGTTTATTATTGAGGGAGCACCATAAGGGATAATTTAGGGGAAATTTGAGAAAAAAATATAAAGAGGTCTTATATTTAGGAATAAGCTCAACTCCCCAAATAAGTCTTATACTCCCTCCAATCCTAATTATAAGACCACTTTGACTTTTTTGACTTTTTTTTTAGTAAAAAAAAAAAGTAGTTTCAGTCCCAAAAAAAATCTCTTTTCCTCAAAACTAATTTATTCTACTTATAAACTAACATATAATCTAATTTCATGTGACATATTTTATAATTTAGTGGTCTAATTTGCCTCCTTAACTTCCACAAAAAAAGTTAAAGTGGTCTTATATTTAGGACCGGATGGAGTATTTAGGAATGGAATGAGTATTAGCTTTGTTAGTATTTGCTACATCTGGTGTTTTCCTAGAGTAATTTTCTATAATGCTATACCTTGCCAGACCCTGCTTTTTAGATTTTTTTTTTTAATGAAACATCAAGGTATCCTCCACCGGACAGGTGGAGACTAATCCTCCGCTGAATTGTAGACACCACATTCTAACTCGGGGTGTGTGGTTGAGTGGAAGGGACTCATTCACCGTTAACCAACTGTCGAGGGTTAAGTATTACCTATTCCAACATTAAAGTAAATCCTCTGTTTCGTGTACAGAAGTAGAATGTGGTGCTTCTTTCTAGCAAAAAGATCGAGCTCACAATCCATATTTTTGTTCCTAATTATTCAGTTTTGTGCATGTTTTTTCAATTTCAGGAAAGCAAAATACAAGATAAAGACAGTCTTCTAAAGTCAAACAAATTGTATATTTTATAAAAAATTATGAATTGCTTTCATCTTATATTTTGCTTCAAAATAGAAAAAAAAACAAATAAATTTAGATTGTTCACTTAGATATCTTCTCGTAATGAAGTAGCACAAGTGCTGCTTCTGTACAAAAAGCAAAGATTCTGTTTTGATTCCAATGACATGCCTAGTCTTTTCTCCTGTCTTCTTTTCGTCAATGTGAATTTCATATTGTGCCTAATTTTGAATTGGAAAACTGTTTGGAGAATTTTGCGTCAACTCATTTTTTATTTGGAGTTGCCCTTTCAATGAGTGCAAGTCTTCGTGATTTTCCCCCCTATTATCATTTGTATCAATTTAACATGCTCATCTGTTGTGTACTAATAGCCAATGCCCTATTAGCCATACATATTGTGCCTTCTAACATAATATTTGAATGCTGGCAGAGGATTACCTCTACTAAAGATTATTCTCTTTCCACCCCTTTGGTATGTTAGTCTGTAGCACCAACGCGGATCAACCAGATAGGAATGATAACAAGCATCCTTTCTAGAACAAAATTAGAGAATCTGCCTGAGGAACTAGAATCTATTAAGACTTCCGATTGAAAAGGTCAAACTGTTAAGGCAGGAGACCAATCTAGTATGTATGTACTATGTATATTCAATACAGCAATACCTAGAATAAAATTTTTAACAAGTCACGTTATTACCTGAATGGTACAACTAATTCTTTAGATTCTGTGCAGTGCACAGGTGAGTGTGTCTAGTTGAATATGTACCGTGTGAAGTTCTGGTCTTTGTTGGCTAGTGTTTGCAATCCAACAAAGGACATAATGGTTTCATGTGAAAATAGAAAATTATCCTAATCAATGAGAGGTGCAATCTTGTGTTTGAAGTTAAAATTATAGCAGAGCTGTTCTTGCCATTTTATATTCTATATCAGGATGAGCATTACTCTTTCTCTAACGATTCAGTGTTTTTTGTTGTTATTTTTTTGGCAGTCACCACCTTGTTTGCCAAACCTGTCATCCTACGATGATTTGAATACTTTGGGATCATTGCGGCTTGGGAAGTACACTACGGTAATAACCCTATACTTAAAAAATTGATTATATTTCTAGAATAATCTGACATTTTCTTGAAAGTAATATATTTTAATTCCTGTGCAGTGGTTTAATGACGTACATTCAATGGAAATCTCTGATCAGTGTGGCAATGCGCTTAATCTGCTATCAAAATACCATGGTTGTGAAGTAAGTTTATTGTTAGTATCATGTTATTCATAATAGTATTAAAATTTATTTCATTGCTTATTATAAAGAATGAGTAATTTTTAAATTTAGCATGACACAGTAAAACAATCTTGAGTATTATTTTTAACTTTTAATCTTTTTACCTATGCAGACAATAGAAATTATTGTACCAGAGCTTCTTGAGATGCGAACTGCCCATGTTGTTTCCGTTGGCTCTGAATACATAGCATCACTAACCCCTGATTGTCTGGACGGGTACGTTTTTGGGTATTTTGAAGCTTAAAGCTAGTAATCTTGTATTTTCTCTGATTGTGACAAGGAAGTATGCCTTATTTGTTTTTCGGATGAGTCATTCTTCTCATTTGTTGTTGAAAGCACTTTAAACTGCTTACTGTCAATATCTAGCAATGCATGTTGATATATATAAGGCATGTTCTCTCTAATTCTTCTGTTGTAGGAAAGGTTCCAGATTGACACATGATACCCGTACGAATGTTGCACTTTTTCAATCATTTACAGCAGGAGACTATGTTGCAGCCCAATGTCTCAGGTGATGCAAGAGACATGTTTATGAAAGAAGCTAACTTATATTTGGTCCAATTTCAAATTATGTATCACTTTTTCAATGATGTGGGAAAATCTTATGCTGCAACTGTCATACTCACATCGATACTTTAATATAATTTAAATCATAAATGTAGCTTCTGATCCTCATTCCCATTTCAGACGAAGGCTCATGCATTACCATATGGAGATTTTCAAGAAAGTGGATGTTATAGTAACACCAACAACAGGGTACGTGCATATAACAAACAATTGTGATTAAAGTGAAATCTATTATTCTATGTCATGGACCTTCATACATGTGTTTATTTTTTGTCCAAAAATATGTGTTTCTTTACTTTCTTATGGTAATTTGGAACATATCCCCTTCCCCCCCCCCCCCCCCCCCAAAAATGAAAAAAAAAAAAAAACCACAAGGGCCCAAAGAAAGCCGTTTTATCTAATTGCCTATGGAGCTCATGCCATCATGTACACTTAAAATATGTACAACTCAACAGTAACAGTTGAAACCTTTTATAGTGAAAATCTTTTCTGAACACTAAAAATAAATTATCATTATTTCTTAAAGTTAAAACTGATACTCTCTAAAGCTTTAGCCAAATATTTGTGATGTCGCAAGGGTGCTGTGGATTTCTGACTACTACTAATACTGGATGAAATACTCTTGCGAGTTGCAATATTGAAAAACGATTAGACTGTAATTCTAGAGGGTACAAGTCGAAAATTCAACAAGCACCAATGCAACTAATTTCTAGGATTTTTTAGAGAGACATTCTAACTTTAAAGGTCTTTCACCATCAATAATGAATTGTAAGTGACAACCTCATCCCTTTATAGAATTGACAATTACAATTGAAGAAGATTTAGAGGGTGTGGTGGGGCTCTTGAAATTGAGAATCATTGTTATGGTGAATTGTAAATACTTGTTAGCCAAATCAAGCTTCTAATTATTTTTGGGATTAATACTTTCTGTTGTTGATGCTGGAATGATGTATGTCGAGTAACAGAAACTAACGTTACTTTTTTTTTTTCCTGATAGCATGACGGCACCTAAAATACCACCTAGTGCTCTTAAAAGTGGCGAGACAGATATTCCGGTTACAGGTGATTTGATATTCAGCTTCAGTGCTGCATTTACTTATTCTTGCCTCTTGCCATATAATAATTTGAGGCTTGGCTTTCAGGTTATCTTATGCGTTTTGTGATCACCGCAAATCTTCTTGGGTTCCCTGCAATTACTGTCCCTGTGAGTAAGAGTGGAGTGAATCTCTAAAAGAAGAGACCATTTCTTCTTTACTGTTTAATCTTTTGGTGTAAGTTGCTATTTAATCAGTAATATTGTTTTTTCCCTTTGTTTAACATGTTCAACTTTTAGGTTGGTTACGATAAAGAAGGCCTTCCAATAGGTTTGCAGCTAATAGGTCGACCTTGGGGGGAAGCTACAATTCTACGTCTAGCTTCTGCAATCGAGGTACTTACCCTGTTATGCATAAAATGAAAAAGCGCTAATGGTGTCACAACACTGAGAGCCAGATTTTCAAGTGGTTAAGCTTTTTAATCAATTAAAGATTAAAGATATGGAGATAAGATTCTGACCTTACTATGAAGAGAAAATAATAGGAACAATTACTATGAGGTCTGAACGAATGGATTAAATAACTAAAAACTTAATAACGAGTGATCTGCATAAACATGTTGTCATTACCAATGCTAAAACTTGTTAATGCACACTCCAAGTCGAGCTCTTATATTTTGGACCAAAACAATTCAAATTTCAGGCTCTTATAATAAGGACCGGAGGGAGTAATGTTAACTGTAAGAATCTTAAAAAAAAATTATTTTCCTAAAACTACAATTTGTGCTTCCTAAGTTTTACATTCATACTCTAAGATTACAACCTGATTTTTTCCCTGATGTTACAAGGGTGTTTTGGTCTATTATTATTTATGGATGAAGAAGGCCTTTCAGCACCAGATAAAACATGTCACAACATTAAGACGCATCTACCGTTACTTAAAATAAGAGCTAATAGCAGCTTATTTCTATGAAATTTGGCAGATGATTTTTTTTAAAAAAAAATTCAACTGTCAATAAGTTGAGTCCTCAACGACCATTTTTAGTACTATAGAGAAGATCAGAGTGAGAATCTCAATACATATATTAGGGAGAAAACCTCAATCTTTTGGCCACTGCACAGTTTCCACTTTCTTGTTGCGAACGATACGGGTTAATCTGCCTCTCTGTTTATGAGCACAGAAACTCTGTGGGGAGACGAAGAAGAAACCTGTACAATACTATGATGTCTTAAGAACAAACTGAAGCTGCGTTTATCACAGCTAAAGCTTCTGCAGTCTCCATTATTTGTGAGGTATTAATCACATGCACTGTATGTTGATTCTCTGGACATCTCATTTCTTCGGATAATATTCTCTTGATTAGACGAATAATAATATTATTCGTAGGAAATATGTTGTGCTGGAAATAATTGTAATAATTTCAGAATAAAACTTGGATCTTGAAATATGAGAAGGAAAGAAAATCTTTTTCTGGTTGAGTACCGTTAAATATGTTTCAATAATTGTTATTTGGGTAATTAATTACAGGTCCCGTGTAAGGGACTTAATTAAGATAAGGTCCCACGAAATCACCTAATTAATATGAGGTCCCACGAAGTTGTTATTGCAGGTCAAAAAGTTGTTATCGCAAGGTCACAAGTTGTTACAGACCAAGAGTGATTTTCAGGCCACAAATTGTTATGGCAGGCCAAAAAGTTGTTATTGCAGGCCGAAAAGTTGTTAGTGAATGCTTAGTCACTAACAACTTTTTGGCCTACAATAACAACTTTTCGGCCTGCAATAACAAATTTTTGGCCTGCCATAACAACTTTCTGGTAGGGACCTCAGATTAATTAGGTGATTTTATGGGACCTCATCTTAATTAAGTCCCTTACACGGGACCTGTAATTAATTACCCCATTGTTATTGGAATAAGCAGAAAGATAGGCACTTGATGCATATTACATAGAGATGGGAAAAGGGCATGACCAAGCCTAGGGTCTAGCCTACAATAAGCTTAGTATAGCTTATTAGTAAATAAGTCAAACTCATATTCAACCATATTTTTAGGTCTATTTAGGTAAACAGGTCAGGCCTTATACCTATTTAATTATTTTGTAATTTCTATTATGATATATAATATAAAATAAATAAATTATAACATTACAAACTTATTTTTACCTCTAAGTTTCACATCTCATCAGTTGTACACAATGTTTAACCTTTTCATTCATTATCTGTTCACCTCTTTTTGATCCCTTTAAAATACTTAATATGCATTGCTAACTTATTACTTTTCTTTAATTTGTATGATTTTTTTTAAGCATAATAATTGTTGTAACTAATAAGTTTGTAGAAATTGAGCCTATACCTTTTATAACCATAAAAGTAATTTATAATCTCAAAACGAATATAGGTAACACATATCTAAAATCAATTTAATTGTTAGACAAATTTGATAAGTGAAATTTTTGAAAAGACAACAATTTAATGGGAGAATGACACTAAGGTCCAAGGACAGAAAAAATTATTACAAAAGTCCCACCACAACATTCCACTTATTATAAATACTTTTTTTGTCATAAATAAATTTTATTTGATACAGCGGTGTTGATAACCACAACCATAATTATCAATAGTCATTGAAAGACTTGTCAAAGCAAGAATTGTCATTGATAAATTTTTGGGTTAAACCCCACTTTTGGTCTTTATAGTTTACTCAGATTTAGGTTTTGATCCCTGAAATTTTAAATGAGTAGTTTTGATCCCTCAAGTTTACACAGTTTAAAACAGTTAGTCCCTTTATTTTTAAAAAGACCTAACGGTGTTAATTTCTGCTGATGTGTCACTAACTCCTTTAGTTTTGCTGAGTTGGCTCGATGATTGGACAAGCTGACTTGGAAATAATGGATTAAAAATAAAATAAGGAAAATGCTTTTTTTTAATAAAAAAATGGAAAAACCCTCAACCCTGATCTGGTGTGCTTCTTCCTCTTCACCGTCAAGCTGGGTATCGTCGACAAGTCACCACGCTGGTTCATCGGCTCATCCCTATATCCGAGCTTGAATGCCTCAGCTGAATCAGTGATGTTCTTTTTCTCTTCGAATTTCTCCATCACTCTCGCTCAAGCTTCACAGTATACCCATTCGAATTCTCACCAAATGGTTGTAGTTTTGCTTCTTTACACATTCAATTGATCTTTGAACGCTATGTACAGATTGTTACCGAAAGTGGGTTTATGATTTTCGTAAGTTGCAAAAATCAATTTTTGCCCAGATAATTTAAGATGGCCAAGCTCGTAAAATTGGTATGTGTTGATTCAATGGTTATGATTTGTTTTACAGGTTTCTTGCTTTTCTAAGTTTGCAATGGTACAATATTGCTTTTGAGTTCTTTTTGGAATTTCTGGTGATATGTAAACAGTGGGTGGTAGAAATTTTATTTGAGGTGTACAAGATCAGATATGGGGATGAGCTGATGAACCAGGGTGGTGATCGTGGACTATGCCCAGCGGTGGAAGAACACGAAGCACAGGGTTTTTCCTTTTTTTTCAAAAAAACATTTTCCTTACTTTATTTTTTAATCCATTATTCCCAAGTCAACTTGTCTAATCATCGAGCCAAGTCAGCAAAACTAAAGGAGTTAGTGACACATCAGCAGAAACTAACACCGTTAGGTCCTTTTAAAATTACAAAGACTAACTATTTAAACTGTGTAAATTTGAGGGACCAAAACCACCCTTTAAAAATTTCAGGGACCAAAACCTAAATATGACTAAACTATAAGGACCAAAAGTGGGTTTAACCCTAAATTTTTAGTTATCAACTAGCTAGTCTTTGTTAAAGATTCTAACTAAACATAACATAATTTAATTTTATTTAACCCAGTAAGAATTGTTAATGACTACAACAATAGTTGTCAATAGCAACAGCAATACTTGTCATTAGTTAAATTTATAGTTGTCAACTAGCCTTTTTTAAAAGTTTGAAATAGACATAACATAAATGAATTTTAATTAATGAATTAATACTTGTTAATTATTATAATTAGAGTTGTCAATAGTCAACGAGACTTGTTAATGGCAACAACACTTATCAAAGTCATAATATTTCTCATTGGGTTAGGGCAGTTTATCTTTACACGTTTTAAATCTATATCAAACAAATCCCTTGAAACCTTATATAATAAATGGAATCTTGTAGTGGGATTTTTCAATAATTTTTTCAATCCCTTGGAACCTGGAACCTTGGTGTCGTTCTCCCTAATTTAATTGGTGTCATATAGCTAAAACATATACTCAGTCCGTTAATTATTTACTTTAAATGAGTTAAGAAAACTAATTAATGAATAAAATGAAAATCACTTCATCTTTTTATAAATACTGCCCTCATTCAAATAGTTTATTTACATTCACACCATCTGTCTTTGTTGATTGAATTTTAAAAGTATTCATTTCGGAGTTTTTTTGAACAAATGTTAATTGCTGAAGAAAATATTGTTTCTATCTATAAGGTAGGCTTAGTAGATATACCATATTCCCTTTTATAAAATAGGATTAGGTGATATTTAAATTTTTTTTTTAAACTTCCCATTATACCCTTATTTAATTTCAAAAATCACCTATACCCTATTACATTTATTGCTTTCTCCATTACAAATTCTCTCACTACTACATATCTCTTCCTTATAAATGAAGGCATTTTTGGAAAGTAAAACTTATTTTTATATATATATATTACATTTAACTAATTTTAACTAATTTTTTTGAAAAACATAATTCGGTTGGTCCTATTTTATACCACTTTGATCCTTATTATAAATCTACCCTAACTATTTCTCAGTTCTTACATACCAAGGAGTGGAAGTTATAGCATTAAATACATTGTTGTCAAACTCACGAGTTGACTCTCCGATTTTACCGTTTTTACGGCTCTACCTAACCAAAACGTGTCACGAGTCACTGAAATTCGTATCGACTGTAAACTCGGTAAAAACTCACGAGTTTACATGACGAATTTACTGTTTTTACGTTTTTACCTTATACAAAATCGTGTTAATTTGCTATAAATTTTATATTAATTATTTTTATTTGAATTATTCAACGAATTTATATATAAATTTCATAGAAATTTCTTTGTTGAGTTAGATAAGTTATGAATATTGATATATTTAATACCAACTATATATATTTAAAATATATTCAAGTCAAATTATTATTATTTTTTGTATTTCTTATCTAATTATATATTAGAAATATATATTTATTAATAAAGGTAAACTCTTACGGGTTTACGATTCGAGTTTACGATCCGATTTTACATTCTTCTCACGAGTTTACTTAAAATCACGAGTTTGACAACCTTGATTAAATATATCATATTTTTTCAACTTTACCTTTATTTAAGAATATGTGTTAAAATAATATTTTATACATTATAACCCTTCTCTCTCATCTTCCCTATTTTCAACACAGGGGTAAATTAGTCACAATAACATTAATTGATATCAAACTGGACTTATATTTAGGAACAAAAAATTTGTGGTAGTTTGACTTATAAGAAGGAACAGAGTGGTATATTGTAACAGAGGGAGTACTGCTTAAATTTTGGGAAAATTGCACCCTGATCCCAAGTAGGGCAAATTATTACTCTAAGGTCCCTTGAAATTTCAAAATTATTACCAAGTCCCTAGAGACTTGAATGCAATAAAATGGAATTACTCACCAAATTTAGTTGTTAACGAAGGTTTATGCAGTTGTCAACGAAAGCCTATTCAGTTGTCAACGAAGGCTTGTTGAGTTGTTATTGGCTTTTATGACATTTCGTATCAAACCTCATTAACAACTCAACAAGACTTCACTAACAAGTGAATAGGCATTCGTTAACAATTGAATACGGTCAGTAATAAACTGATATTTTGATTTAAGATGTATGTTAATATTACTGACCATATTCAGTTGTTAACGAAAGCTTATTCAGTTGTTAGCGAAGTCTTGTTGAGTTGTTAATGGGGTCTGGTAGGAAATGTGATAAAAGGCCATTAACAACTCAACAAGACTTCGTTGACAACTGAATATGCCTTCGTTGACAACTGAATAAGCCTTCGTTAATAATTGAATTTGGTGAGTAATTATATTTTATTGCATTCAAGTCTCTAGGGACTTCCTAATAATTTTGAGATTTCAAGGGACTTTAGAGTAATAATTTGCCTTATTTGGGACCCTATTGCAATTTTCCCTTAAATTTTTCAAATAATTGGACATGGAAAAAAATTGTCTTTTAAAAAGAAACGAATCGAAGAAAGTACATAATTCTTTAGAAACATGGTTTTTTTTGGGAAAATGATAAAAAAATCTCTTTTAATTTGTAAAATCTCAAATAAGGAATTTTGAGTTGTTAATGGTTGTTAATACCTATCATGAAGTTGTTAATACCTATCATAAAGTTGTTATTGGGATTTTGTAAATTGAAAGGAATTTTTTTGTCATTTTCCCTTTTTTTTTCTTTGAAAAAAGGCTAAATTCTTTTCTCAAGATGAATCCCAGATCAGAAGGCATGTTGCCCGGATAGATAGTTGTTGACGAATGTGAAACTGTCCACTGTCATCATGCTAGAAGCGCGATGTTTTTAATTTAATTCTGAAAATCCTGATTCATTGAAATGAAAGCAGCTTCGTCTTTCTTTTCTTTTTTTTTTTTTTTTTTTTTTGCCAAGAACGCAGCCTCGTCAATTGTTCAAGAGTTGTATGACTTGTATCTCACCTTCTATCCACACTGCAAACGTACTGATTTGAAGCAAATTTTAAATTGAAATAAGATATTTTTATACAAATTTAAAAACTTATATTAAAAAGAAATGAAAAATTTTAAACAAGTTTCATTAGAAGTTTTGAAAATAATAAAAAAAAAATTAAAAGACTACAAGTGCACCTGTAAAATTTAAATAATGAAAACTTAATGTAAACTTAAAAATCCAATTTTATATTATAGCTTTATTTTTGTTAAAACAACTTATCCTTCCTTTTCAAAAAAAAAAATTATTTGCCAAACACCAATAATTCAAAAAAATTAAATAAAAAAGTATTCCAAAAAAAAATTCCTAAAATCATTTGAAAATTATAATACTCTTTTTCAACTTTGTTCAATCAATATTTCAACCATATCCCCTCCCCCTGGCGGAATATGAATTCAGAATTTCAGATGGAGTCATGGATCGGAGCTTGGGTAATAAGTGCCGCCAACTACCAAAAACCAATGCATCACTCAACCATTGTTTTCAATTATTTTCAATGAATACCAAATCAAATGAGCCATGATTTGATATTTAGAAGAGTTAATGAGTTGCTTCGCCAATAAATGGAAATAAAATCACTTCGATATGAACATTGGACAAATGCTTGCTAGTTGCTTCTTACTCCCTCTGTTACTTATTATAACATGTAGTAAATCATTTTACACATACCAATAAAACATGTTGAAATTATTTATTATGGGAATATTTAATAAGATTTTTTATTTTTACCTCCACTCATTTATTATACACACTTTCTCTCACCTCCTTACATTTATTAATATACAAGGGTAGAAATGAAAAACATATGCATTTATTACTTTGACTTTTACATATTATCTTTTATATTTTAGACCAAAACATTTGTCATGTTTCTCTTATAGAATAGGAGGGAGTAGTTTTTAGTCCCTCCATCCTTATATATAAGAGTCCAAAATATAAATGGATTTTTCCCTTTTTAATCAGAGCTTACTTCAAATTGACATAGTATTTAATGATTTTTTTTCTATTATTTTTTCCCATTGTTATTCTTTCTATTAACATTTTTTTGTTAGATATTTATATATTTATATATATTATTTATTATGGATATTATATATATATATATTAGAATATCTCCTATTATAGCCATATGTTATTAAATTTTTGGTTAAGGGTAATTTAATTTTGCCAATATATTTTTATTAGTTTTGATAGGAAAATAATAATAATAATAATAATAATAAAAGAGGTCACTGTTTCAAGCAATACAGACATGCCTATTTACGTAAAGAGGTATATCCATCCACGTACTTGCTTATTTAAAGGGTTCCATGAACTAGTTAATGGCATCTTTAACAAACTATCACTGTACCTAAAAAATCTAGTCGAAAAGTCCTTTCTAGTTCTCACGCTTATTTTAATTTCAAATTTTAAAGATTCTCAATAGAAGAGATTTTGGTCATGGCAAGAGGTACGCTAAATTCTTCCGCTGTATAGATATATTATTCTATGTTATTACATCTGTTTTATTAGTTACATTTCTTTTATACTCATTTCTATCATCATTTTCATTTCTCTTTCTTACACTCCTCATTATAAATGAGGGTAAACTTAGAAAATAAAAATTATTTTAAATATATTTATCATGTTCAACTACTTTTCTTAATATTTATGAAAATGTTTTTGAACTTTTATATGCAGAGATGGAGGAAGGGAGTACTTCTTAGCAACCACCTCCTTCCACGGTGATTCACTCTCCTATGCAGTCTCTTCTTCTCTTTTCATCATAAACTCTCATAGACAAAGGCATTCCCTTTCAAGTTAGTTTCCGTCACAATGGGGGATATTTTTCTTCATTCCTTTGATATTTTCATTATTTTTTTTTCTAGCTCATGAGATTAGTTGAGGTAATCATGTTTAACGCAATATTGGATATCAAAAATTAATACTTCTCTTATCAAGAATTCTAACCTTGGTTCGTTATATTGTGAGTGATTAGCCACTTTCACATTACCGATCCTTGTTGGTTATCATTGCAAGGAAGAGAGATGAGAAATTCTTAAGTGAACCCGGTTCGCGTAAATTATTTGTGGTATGACCAATTATAAGCAAACACCTTAAGTTTGGCGTATAATTTTTAATGACTGGGCCTTCTAAAAAATTAACTAGCACATACAAACTTAGATATCATATTTTATGTTTTTTATTTTGCAAGTTGAAAACAATATTTTTATCTGCCAGTTAATTTTTTAAGGGTCCCAGCTAGATTAAAAATTTCACCTCATAACTAAAGTGTTTGCTTGTAATTGGTCAGATATTACCTAAAATTTTTTGAGAGAGATTGATGAGAATGAATCTAATTCAAAATAGAAAAATGTGTATTTTATAATGCTCATATTGAAACTAGGGACACCGCAGATGTTTTAAGCAGTTGGATGTAATGAATTCATTTTGATTTTAGTCCTCCTCACCTGAAGTATGGCATCATGTGTTTATCTTTTTCCGCAATTTGAACCATGACCAAATTTGGCACCATATGTTTATTCAATGGGCCTATTTTTAGACTTAGCCATGTTCATTGAAGTTAAATAGTTAATTATGTAATTTGACGAAATAGGAATGACTTGAGTTTCTAGCAAGAAAACCTTATAATAGTATATGAATTGAATTTAGTAACGATCATAAAATAAGATGAAAAAAAGTTGTAAAGGAAAAATATATAGGGAAAACTCAATTGTTGGTACCTATACTTATATTCAATTTTGATTTTGGTACCTGTAATTTTTTATCTCTTTATTAAATCATTAATCATGCTAACCTACCATTATTAGATCATCTAACATTATTCTATTAGCGTGGTTAGCCTTTATATAAGAGTTAATAGTGTTAACAAAATAAAATTAAATCATTTAATTATGATAAAAACAAACATAGATACCAAAGTTAAAATTGAATAAAAGTATAGGTACTTAAGGCCGTTTGATTCACTTAAAGTCATGGGATGGAAGTGAAAATTTGAATTTTCCACGGTAGCTACTGTTTGGTTCATTGAAGAAATGAGAAATGAATTCCTTATGGAAGTTGATTTTCCCTTAGACATGGGAAAATCAGTTCCAACCAATTTTGGTGGGACCCAATTTTCCATTAAAGGTGGGAAAATCCAAAAGACAACTTTCCTCATGCCTTGATCTCTGGTTCTTTTTCTTGTTTCAGTCGATGGTGCTTCTTAGTTCATATTCTGAATCATACCTTGTGTAACCATAAGCTGTCCATAGTAAAAAAAACCCGGATCAACCCAGTGGTTCAACTGGAAACCAGTCTCTTGACCAACTCGGATTTGTATGTGACCCGGATGGCGGGTTTAGCCGGCGGGACAAGGGTTGGACATGCGAAAACCCGAAAAAACAGTGGTGGTTGAATCAACCAACTCTTTTTTAATTTTTTGAAAGTTTTTTTATTCTGTTATAATTCCCTTTATTAAACTTTCACTTACTTAATTTTAGGAAGGGAAAATTCCAAATAAATACCTCTCGAATATTAAAAAGAAAAAAATGTACCTCAAATATACAAAAAGACATAAAAGGGATCGTTCCCATGGGATAAAAAATTTTAAGGCAAAAAGACCAAAATGCCCCTATCTCCATTAACCACTCAAGTATGGCCATTAACCACTCCCGTATAGCTATTAACCACTCTAGTATAGCTATTAACCACTTCGCTGATTCATTAGTTAGGCTTGTTTTTGTGAAAGTTGTTAACTATTCTAGTATAGAAATTAACCACTTCAGTATAGCGATTAACCACTCCAGTATAGCCATTAACTACTTCACTGATTCATTAGTTGGGCTCAAATACTCTTATATTTATGAAAGTTGTTAACCACTATAGTATAGCAATTAACCACTTCAGTATAGCGATTAACCACTTCACTTTGAAAAGTGAATGGAGATAGGGGCATTTTGGTCTTTTTGCTTTAAAATTGTTTATCCCAAATTGGGAACGATCCCTTTTATGTCATTTTGTATATTGGAGGTACCTTTTTGTCCTTTTGATATTTGAGGGGTATTTATTTGGAATTTTCCCTTTCAGGAACCACACATAGGAGACTATAATATTTATTTGCATATGTTTAATGTTTATTTGTTATTACGCTTTGTATTTGTATTTGGCTGGTAGACTGTTATCAAATATTCATTTTCATATGCGATCATTTTCTTTTATTTCCTCTTTACAAATATTAAAATATTTACGTTTAATGAATCAAAACATACCTATCTATATTTATATTTTGAAATATGGTAATGATTAATGTTATTGTATTTTGTTATTATCACTAAAGTTATATTAATTTAATAGGCCAGGTTGACCCCGAGTTGACCCCTAATCCAACCATTGAACATTGGACCAGTTCCATAGCCGGTTCTAAACCTGGTTCGGTTTTTTGAACCTTGGTTAACTATGTATGAAATAAGTGTTTTTGTTAGATGTAGGTGATTGCTACATAATGGTTAACTTGATAACAAGTTAAATGACGTTTAACCATGAGTTAATCACAATGTGAATCTGGTAATCCATATAAAATCATTTGCTCTTGATTATACTAGTACATGGTTAAGAAAAAATTGGTTTGGGTGATTGCTTTGTCGAGCTAACTGTAATAGGGGTGATCAGAGTGTTATTTTTCCAGGTTTTGAAAAGATGCAAGTGATGTGCAACTTTAGATATGATGATTACAGTGACGGTAACAACAATTGACATGTTCGCTCTTTCAATGGCTCCTTCATCTTAGATATCTAGGTCATGATTAATCTTTTGTTTTTGAATGGAGAAGCGGATGATGGTATAAGGAAAACATCCATCCTTTTTGAAAAAAATAATGCATTTTAAATACAATGCTTATATTTTTATAAATGGAAAAATAGTCATGAAACAATTTTTTCTTACCCAGCTTCCCATCATTTTAATCTTACCAAACACAACTTTTCTTATCAACCAATTTTTCATTCATATGCATACCAAATGCTTATGTGAGAAAATTCCTTCCATTCTCTTCTATTCCATTGCATCGTCTTCTTTACCAAATGGGCTCTAAGTAAAAAGTTGCTTTGATCTAAAAACCTATAGTTGACTCATGCTGTACGGTTGTGGTAAGGTGTAGATAAAAACCTACTCCCTCTTCTCTTTATTATAAGCACCAACTAACAAGTTTTTTTTTTTATCCTTTTTGTAAGGCACTTGTTGAATTTCAAGAAGCATTATATATGTTTTTCCTACACATGCCTATATTTAGTAAGGGTAGTGGGAGAGAGTAATAATTAATATGATATTTGAGTTTAGTGTAGTTAGTAATAGTATAAGTAATATTGGCAATTACTTGAATTTTAAGACAAATTTAATGCTTTTAATCAATTTTATTGATATATGATATTTATTAGTTGATGACTTATAATAAAAATAAGAGGGAGTATAAATCAAAGGGTTCAATCAAGGGGTAAAAAAGAATAAAAGTTGGCTTGATCTTTGGATCATCCTTGTCTCTTCCCAATGAATTCTAGTGGCTGGGGGCGGCCATCGAATTGCATAATGCTTTATATGAGCCAAAGTGATTAAAATCTAAATTAGTCTATACCAATAACTACTGATTCATTTAGTTGAGATAGTCATGTTTCACCTATATAAGAAGGAGGAGACAAGTTTAACATCGAAAAACACACTGGATAAAACATTAAAACGAAGACTTTTTGTGCTATGGTAAGTCTCGAAAAAAAAAATTCCCTTATTGTGGGCAAAAAAAAAAAAAAAAAAAAAAAGAGAGTAAAAAGAAAAACAGCACCCTTAATCAAATAAAGAAACTAGTCCCAAAAGGTGGTTGGACTGGAGTTAAATTAAGATAAGTCAAGTCATCATTAAAGTAATGTTCAAATAAGAAGATATTAACGCAAAGAAGATTGGATGACATGTATAAAACACACATAATTCAACAACATATAGAATTACTAAAACATAACACGATAAATTGTTTTTTAAATGAAAAAACAATTTTTTTTGCCAATGAAAACAACAATGACGTTTTATGCATAACAAGAGAGGAAAAAATATATAAAATCTAAGGACCAATTCGCCCCAAACTCTTAACTAGACCTACCAAGAGATTGATCTTAATCATTCCATCAATTTTTCTTACCTTCTAATCCTTCCATTAATTAAAGCTTTTCTCTAGGTTCTATTCATGACATATGAATAACTCTCGTATTCATTAATAATTAGCTCCACGTATTTGTTTTATTTTATTTTTTTGTTTGAAAAAGTAAAACATAGAGTACTGACTTCCAATATTTAGATGAAAATTTTAGGAAAAAACCCTCTATTCTGATAAAATTGTATACATTTAATATTCTTTTTTTTTTTGTTAAATGTATACATTAGTATTTTGATTTAGATCCTTATGAACTAGAAAAATTTCAGTGAGACTTTTTCCCAATGTTTTTTATTTAAATATGCTATTTTTAAATTTTAATTTATATAATTCAATGGTCTTTTCTAATTTTGTTTTGAAAAAGTAAAAGGTATTGATTTTAACAAATTTTAAATTGAAATAAAACGTGTTAAAAAAAAATTTACACTTTAGATAAAAAGAAAATGAGAATTTGAAAATAATAATAATTTTGTGTAATTTATTATACTAAAAAGGAAAAATTTCACTTAATCCACTATGTAACAATTTAATGTCAACCATTACTCATAAAATTATGAAACATCACTGTAACCCCCAATAGAAAAAAAATATTAAAATTTTCAGGGTCAAAAGATATTATTGTCTACATCTCTTTCAGAAAGACAAATATGAAATATGTGTTGTTTGCAACTTAAAATTAAATAGAAAATTTTTAAGATAAGCATGTTGATTTCCAACACAAATAAATGTATTTTTTGTCCACAGGGCAAACTAAAGTTTTCATCACAATCTTTCCCATCGTTGTTCAACTAATATCTCAACCGTCTTTGTGTCACATTGCCGAATGCCCAAATATGAATTCTTTAATCTCCCAAAGACAGCCAAAGATGAATCCAATTGGAGACATGAGGCTTGTGTATTGTAATAAGTGCCGCCAACTACCAAAACCCAAAGCATTATTACTCAACCTTTCTTTTCAAATAAATACCAAATCAATTGAGCCATGAGTTGTGAATTGCTTCTCCCATAAAAGGAAATCAAATCAACATCACCTATTCTTCTTCTCCTTCGCTTCGATATCAACGAACGCTCGCTACTTTCTTTTCTTAGTTCTTCTCAACCACCTCCTTTGACCATTTCACTCTCTTCTTCTTCTTCTTCTTCTTCGCTAATTTTCAGAGACGAAGGCATTTTCCTTCCAGGTTAGTCTTCGCAACAGTGGTTTTTGATCGTCTGTTACGGTTTGTTTTATCGGAATTTGAATTTCTTAGTTCTCAGTACTGTTATTACTTGATCCTTTTGGACGAAAGTGATTTCTACTGAATGACGTACTTAAAGGTAGTTCAATTTTCTGTTTGTTTTTCTTCTTCTTGTGATATATCTATTTTTTTTTTTAAATTGTTCGCACTCCGTGTTCGTTGAATTGTATGTCTGAGCTTGTTTTCATGTTTTGATCGTCTGTAACAGTTTCTGAGTTTGTTTTGTCGGAATTTGAATGTATAGTTTTCGTTTCTGTTATTACTTATCATTTTGGATGATAATGATTTTATTGAATGTCGCGAACTCGAAGTTAGTTCAATCTTCTGCATTTTTTATTTTTTATTTTACTTGAGTGCGCCCTCCGTTTTCGTTGAATTGTCTGTCTGAGCTTTTTTTTCATATTTCACAATTGTACGTTCTTTCGCAACTCTTGCCGAGTTGTGAATTACGTTTTGATAGATTTTTTTTGAAGAAATCTCGCGCTGTTTTTGCTCGTTGGAATGTTTTTTCTCTATTTCTTATTAGTGATGCAGATCATATTTCAGAAACAAGTACTTCTTTACGTGTTAAAGGCTTGTGTTTCTGCAGCTGAAGATGGGGAAAAAGCGTGTTATGGTGCCAGTGGAACAGGTTGACTTATCCACTGTGAAATATGAGCAAGAGGGCGTCAAAGGTCATTGATTCTCACGTTCTGTTGAATTTTTGGTTTAGTTCAACGGTAATGTGGTGTGAGGGAAAAGCTGATGAATTGGATATTCTGCTCATACTTGTTAGCAATTTTTGTGTTTTGCAGCTCCACACATGACTGGATTCATGTTTAGGTTCTTTGTTAGGATAGTTGAAGCCCCGCTGATAGGGCCTTTGATAATGTCTCAATTGAAGAAGTCGAATAAGATTGATGAGGTTGGTTGGTTGGTTTAATTTTTTTTGCTCCAAATAGGTGTTCCATGTTCATGCTTTTTCATTTGCTGGTTTTAAACTTCGAATTTTATGAGTACAGTGAGCTTGACAGTTTCAAAGTGTATTGACTAATGTTTTTCATATTTGTAATAAATAGTTGTTGCGGAACACTGTGATACCAGAAGAACCCATGTTCAAACCTGAATATCCACCTCAAGGTTACTTCCTCTACATGTTTGTAATTCATTTTAATTCAGAGAGCTTTTAGGAAATCATATTAATTTTTCTTTGATAATGAAGCTTCATAATTCTTGAGAGAACTGTATACTGATGGAAAATAGTACTCTTGCACTGAATTTACCTTATCAAAATTAGATTATCATCAATCTTTTCGGCTAGTTAGAATTATAGTAATACATAAATATAAGAGAAAAGTTCCACATATAACTTCTTCAAATTGTTTGCATTGGATTGGAGAAGTATGTTTTATGCCTTCCCCTTATACTATGACCTAATTTCAGAAAAGGAACCTGGTGTTGTCATTCTTGATGAAGATGGGAAACCTGAAGATCGAGTTGAAGCTGCCTTGAATTGTCTTCCAAATTATGATCCTGCTACATGCGGGGAGAATTCCTCTTTTACATTTAAGTACTGGAAAATACGTGATTATGCTCATGCATATCGATCAGGAAAAGTAACGCCATCTATGGTTAGTAGCATTCACTTGCTTTGAACTTCATGTTTCTTTAATTCATTTATAACTATATTACAAATAAATTATTCCACTTTGGAGATATAGGTTGCAGAGAACATCATTTCAGTTATAGAGGAGATCAGTAATAAGAGACCCCGAGAACCACTGCTGATATCTTTTGATGCTGAGGAAGTAAGGAGGCAGGCATCTGCATCTACTCACAGATTTGAAGCAGGTATTACTATTTGGTTCTCACACAGATGATGCTGCAGTGGTATCCTTTAAGCATATGATTATGCTGACTTATGACGGAATTGATAATTTAATCACCTAACTCACCCATTTGACTTTTATCTGATTGCACAGGAAATCCATTATCTATTTTAGATGGAATTTTCATGGCCATTAAGGATGACATAGATTGCTACCCACATCCTTCTAAGGGTAAGTTAATATTTCTTCTAATAAATTATTATTAAAAATATTAATATTATTTCATGGTGTTGATAGGTGCTACTACATGGATGCATGAGGTACGCACTGTTAAAAAGGACGCCGTTTGTGTTTCGAGGTTGCGTAGTTGTGGTGTCATATTTGTGGGGAAGGCAAATATGCATGAGTTGGGCATGGGAACGACAGGGAATAATCCTAATTATGGGTGAGACTTTATCTTAGGTGATTTATGGTCAGTATGGATGTCATCTCAACATCAAACTTTGATTTTAAGTATGCATACCATCTCAAAATAAAATTTGATCTTTTACCATGATGAAATCAGACAACTTTAGAGACTATTTAGTCTGATTCTTTGCAAATTTATGATAAGTCTTTCAATGTCTCTGTTTGCCTTATTTGAAATGTAATCAGCATCTAAGCATAACTGAATCATCTCGATTAGGGGAGAAACTGATCAAGTGAGGAGGCCAAATACTTGAGTTCTGTTGTTTGTCATTCCAGTAGGAGTTGGACGATAACTGCATGCATAATGTTTTGATCACCTCGAGAATATAATTTTCTTAATTAAAAATTCCATGGTAGCAAAGCTGAAATTAGTATAGGATTTTCTGTTTATCTTGTGAAATCTAAATTTTCAATAACTTCCACCTTTAAGCAAATAATGTTATTATATTCGTTCCCTACATATCATATTCACTCCTCTCACTATCAAATCAATCAAAGCTTTATAATATAAATAGTACAAAATACTATTTGGCAAAGAAAATATAAAAAGGCATTGGTCACTTTAATTTTAATTTCATTTATTAGAAACTTTTGCATTTCAGTTCATTTGTAAATTTAATAAATCTGCTTCGCACTTTGTTGAGTGTTTGGTCTGCTCATAGTTACACATGTTCTCTATAGAAGATTTAATCATGATGGTTGGTCTTTCAATTCAATTTTCTTGATGTGCAGGACTACAAGAAATCCTCATGCACCTGATAGGTATACTGGTGGATCTTCTTCAGGGCCAGCTGCAATTGTAGCTTCTGGACTATGTTCTGCTGCACTCGGAACTGATGGGGGAGGTTGTGGAAATACATGTAAAAATGAATGTTTTATCCCCCATATTTTGTAACTGATTTTAATTTTTGGAAATGAATGAGAAAGGCAGGTTCAGTCCGCATCCCTTCTTCGCTTTGTGGTGTGGTGGGGTTAAAGACAACATATGGAAGGACAGATATGAAAGGGTAATTTCTGACCCCATGTGATGGATCATATGACATCATTTTCCAATATAAATTGTTTATGGTTTAATAATACATATTGATGCATGGTAAGCACTATCAAAATCTATAATTTATTTTGGAATTTGGGTGAAAATACACGGACATGTTCCTCTGGATTTTATAGATGTAAATCTTTACTCTAAGCCGAAGGCTATTGTTTCTACTATGATACTCATTAGATTGGCATGAATAATTTCCTGTAGACTATTAGGCTTTAAAAAGTTATTGTCGGATGTGTTATAAGATATTGGAGGCCAGAAATAAACACCCTTATTATATACACTGTGAAGTTATCTCAATTGTGGAATAGACTTGTTGGCAATTTTATTAAACAAGAAGTTTGTCCAGTGTTCTTAGATAACTGTTTTTATATCAGGTTTAGAGGTCATGGCAGCACTAAGAAATATAAGAATGAGATGTTTGGAGATTTATGCTGGCTCGTGGGGTTTGTGGACTAAATAAAATTCAGGAAATTTTGTTAAGAGGTTTCTCCGATTGCTCTGTTAATGGAATAGAGTAATGTATTTTTCTGGACTTCTCTGGATTCAAGGTCATGATTTATTTGAGGGGATTCTTGGGATTTGAGAGCTTCTGTGTTATTTCTGCCTTTTCTTTTCCTTTGATTTTTGTTATAGAAGGGTGATTTGCTCTCCTTGCATGCTCATCGTTCACTTGATAAAATCTTTCTTATCAATAAAAATATTTTGTAACAGAATGCATTTATCTCTTATGGCTTTTGGTCATAGAGGGGAGTGGGATGTGATATGCTTCAGTGAAGTTTCTTATTGATCCATGTTGAGAATGTAGTAGAAAGAAGAAAGAGAATCCACATGGGGTGTGAGAGGAATGATGAGGTCTCACAATATGTGATGTACCTCTCATGGCTAACTTAACATGGTACATGGTTATGAGGGAGGAACATAAAAGAGAAAGAAATGCTCCTAATTGGGTTTAAGAGCTAGAAGGTAGAGTGAAAGGTAGAGGAACGGATTATTTTGCTTGAGAGAGCCTCTAACCTCTCAAATGCAGAAGAATTCTATTTTTCGACTTTATGTTTTGTATCCATGTAAACGTGCAAGATTGTCAAATCATTTATTTCTTGCTGTTAAATAGAAATTGCAGCTTTTTATACGCATAACAATTCCCAGAAGTTCCCTCTGTCTCTAAGAACTAATATAAAATTATTATGCAAGGCTGTATTTGTGATTATGTTTAAATTTTTGAATATCTTTTTGCAGGTCATTATGTGATTCTGGGACTGTGGAAATTATTGGACCCATTGCTTCAACAGTAGAGGACATCATGCTAGTGTGCGTAATTCATATTTTTGCCTCTATCTTTTTACCATCTCTTCATTTTACTTGACTGGCTTCTGGTTTGCATTACTTGAAATCAAGCTATTTTTCTTCTTTCCTTTATTTATGTCAAACTTTTTTGTATAATTTCCCAAATTTTCGATAAATTCTTTTGCTTCAATCCTTTTAGCATCCAAAACACGCAAGAAAAGGTACTGTTGATAAATTTGCAAAATTTCCTTTGTAACATCACATGTTCATAGATACTTTGAAAGCTGCGAACTTACATATCTATTTACTAGACTTTTGATATCATTAATGACTTCTGTACGTGCTAAATAGATGTTTTCCCCAATCTAAGGATCAAATAAGTTAGCTGACCAAATGTAATGCCCTTTTCTTGCATATGTCCCGCTTATTATTTGGTACTGCATCTCGATTGTTTTTGTGAAGTACTAAAATTTTGACCATGATGTCATCCTTTTTTAACATCTTATGACAAACCTTGGAGTCTTTGTTTGATTTTTACTTTATTGGTAATCATTGATCAGGTATGCAGCAATTTTGGGTTCATCACTCGCAACCAAAATCAGTATGAGACCGGTAATTAATCTTTAACCCTTTGATTTATATTCTTAAAAACAAGTTTACAAGACTGAAATTTAACACTGAACTTCAAGTTGTTGATTTCATAGAATCGATATTCGTGAGTGTAAATTAAACAGCCTGAAAGCTAGCTTAATTTCGTGGGGAGCCTATATTCTTAGTATAGAAGTGTAAAATAGGGGGGGGGGGATGACATTTTGACATTTAATTTGTAAATAGTGCTTATGATGATGAATAATCTGAGTTTTGTTAGTATTTGTGACATCTGGTGTCTTCCACGAGTACTTTTGTACAATGCTAACTTTGCTTTTTACATGTTTCTATATAATCACCTATTCCAATATTAAAGTAAATCCTATACTTCTTGTACACAAGTAGCATATGGTGTCGCCTTCTCACAGCTCATAATCCATATTTTAATTAGTGAGTAGTTATTCAGTTTTGCATATGTTTTTCAATTTAAAAAAAATGCAAAATACAAGATAAAAACGGTCTTGTAAAGATCAAAGGAGACACTTTCTAGTTGTATATGTATCATGCGGAGTTCCAATCTTTGTTGGAAAGGAGACACTTTCTAAAAGATATATGCTAGTGTCTGCAATCCAACAAAGGACATGATGGTTTCACGTGAAAACAGATTATCCCTGTTAATAAGAAGTGCGATCTCATATTTGAAGTTAAAATTATAGCAATGCTGTTCTTGTCATTTTATATTCTGCATCAGGCTGTACAATACTTTTTCTGTAATGATTATGTTTTTTGTTTTTTTGGCAGTCACCACCTTGCTTGCCAAACCTGTCATCCTTTGATGATTCGAGTACTTTGGGATCATTGCGACTAGGAAAGTACACTCAGGTTATCACCCTATACTTTTATAAGTTGATGGTATTTCTAGAATAATATGACATATTTCATTGAAATTAATATATTTTAATTCCCGTGCAGTGGTTTAATGATGTGCATTCAACGGAAATTTCTGACAAGTGTGAGGATGCTCTTAATCTGATATCAAAATACCATGGTTGTGAAGTAAGTTCATTGTTAGTATCGTATTATCATGATTGTATTTAAATTTATTTTAATGCGTATTTAAAGACAGTAAGTTTTAAATTCAGCATGACGAATACAATTCTGAGTAATATTTTTGTCTTATTACCTTGAAGACAGTAGAGATTGTTGTACCAGAGCTTAATGAGATGCGAACTGCCCATGCTGTTTCCATTGGCTCTGAATGCATAGCATCACTAACCCCTGATTGTCTGGATGGGTATGCTTTTTGGTATTTTAAAGCTTAAAGCAGGTCTGATTGTAACAAGGAAGTATGCCTTATTTGTTGTTCGGATGAGCCATTCTTCTCGTTGTTAAAAGCACTTAAAACTGGTTACTGTCAATATGTAGCAATGCATATTGGGATATCTAAGGCATGTTCACTTTAATTCTTCTGTTATAGGAAAGGTAAAAGATTGACACATGATACCCGTACGAGTGTGGCACTTTTTCGATCATTTACAGCAGGAGACTATGTTGCAGCTCAATGTCTCAGGTGATGCAAGAGACATGTTTACAAAAGAAGCTAACATACTTAGCTTTGGTTCAATTTCAAATTGTGCCCAAGTTTTTCACTGATATGCGAAAATCATATGCTGCAGCTCAGAAATTATACTTACATAGATTCTGTAATATAATATAATCATAAGTGTAGCTTCCAATACTCTTTCCCATTTCAGACGAAGGCTCATGCATTACCATATGGAGATTTTCAAGAAAGTGGATGTTATAGTGACTCCAACAACAGGGTACGTACAATTAATGGACAATTGTGATTGAAGTGCAATCTACTGTGAGGGACCTTCAACTTACTACAAAATGCAGTTGAACCAATTTAGCATTCATATATGTTCCTTTTTTGCCGAAAAACTAAAAAAAAAAAATGTGTTTCTTTACTCTCTAGTAGCAGTTTTGAACATACCACCTTTGTCTCTCTTCCCCCTGCGAAGCAAACTGGGTTCTCTAATTTTTACTTCTTATGGAGCTCATGCTATCATGTATACTTAAAATATGTATAACTCATAACATAAGCAGTTAAAAACTTAAATATTTAAAATCTTTTCTGAAGACTAAAAATAAGTTTATCATTATTTCAAAGTTACAACTGATACTCTCTAAAGTTTTAACCTATATTGTTGATGTTGCAAGGGTGTTTTGGATTTTTTTTACCCCTACTAGATGAAGATACTCTTTGTAACAATGGAAAAATTAGGTTGTAATTTTAGAGGGTACGAGTTGAAATTACAAGTATAGATAGTGACTAATTTCCATGATTTTGGAGAAACATTCTAATTTTTACGGTCGTTCACTATCGACATTGAATTATAAGTGACAGTAACGTCATCCCTTCATAGAAATTACTATTACAATTGAAGAGGAAATATAGGGTGTGGTGGGGCTCTGGAAATTGAGCATCATTGTTATGGCGAATTATAAATACTTGTTGATCGAATCAAACTTATTATTTTTGGGATTAAGGCTTCGTTGTTGATGCTGGAATTATGTATGACCTGAAAAAGAAACTAAGTTACTTTTTTTTTTTTGTCTGACAGCATGACAGCTCCCAAAATACCTCCCAGTGCTCTCGAAAGTGGCGAGACAGATATTCCGGTTACAGGTGATTTGATATTCAGCTTCAGTGCTGCATTTAATTATTCTTGCCTGTTCATGGTCAAAAAAAAAAAATTATTCTTGACTGTTGCCATATGTTAATTTGAGGCTTGGCTTTCAGGTTATCTTATGCGTTTTGTGATCCCTGCAAATCTTCTTGGGTTCCCTGCAATTACTGTCCCTGTGAGTGAGAGTGAAGTGAATCACTAAAAGAGACTAATTCTTCTTTACTGTTTATTCTTTTGGTGTACAGAGTATATGATTATTGCTTATATCCTGTAATGCTGTTTACTTTTTACCCCTTTAATTAACATGTTCGATATTTAGGTCGGTTACGATAAAGAAGGACTTCCAATAGGTTTGCAACTAATTGGTCGACCTTGGGGGGAAGCTTCAATTCTGCGTCTGGCTTCTGTAGTCGAGGTACGTACTACGTACTGTACAATGCTTCTCATGAAAAAGTGCTAACGGGTGTCACGATAATTTCAGGGAGAGCCTGAAGTTCAATTGGTTAAGCTTTTTAATCATTAAGATGAGATTCCGACCTAAAGGGAAGATAAGATAATAATAATATAGGGACTGTAACTCAAAATGTTAACAGTTAGAAACTTAGAATAACAGTTAGAAACTTAGAATCTTACAAATAAAAAAAATAAAAAAATCGAAGAACAGAGAAATATGTTACAGTTAGTGCTTCTTAGGTTTACCGTTCATACTCTACAATTACAGCATGACTTTTTCCAACGATGCTACAAGGATGTTTTCGTCTACTGTTATTTATGGATGAAGAAGACCTTTCAGCACCAGATAAAACATATCATACCATTAAGAAGCATAAACTACTCACTCTAGACCTATTTGGGGAGTTGGTATTAGTCCTAAATATAAGGTCATGATTTTAATTTTCTTTGATTTTTTTTTTCAAATTATCCTTATTGGTACTCCTCCAACAATAATAGATTGGAAGGGAATAAGAGAAGATGATTGGAGAGTTTTTAGAAAAACATACCATATTAACTAACATCCTTAATATAATCAAACTAGTTAAATGAGTCTTATATTTAGAAGGAGTGTAACTTTATATTAGCACTAATAGCAACTTATTTCTGACATTTCTGAGAGGATTTATTTTTTAAAATTTTGAACTGTCAATATTGTAAGTTTAGTCCTCAAGGATTGTTTTTAGTACTATCGAGGAGGTTAGAGTGAGAATCTCTACATATATCTGAAAAGAAAAAAGATCAATCACTTGGCTAACGCATAGTTTTCAGTTGCGTACAACATTGGTTAACCTTCCTCTGTTTAATGAGCACAGAAACTTTGCTGGGAAACGAAGAAGAAACCTGTACAGTATTATGATGTCCTGAGAGCAAACTGAAACTGCGTTTATCACAGCTAAAGCTTCTGCAGTCTCCGTTATTTGTGAGTTACTATTTATTATATGCACAGTATGTTTGACTCTCTGGACATCTCATTTCTTCGGATGATATACTCTTGATTGGATGGATGCTATTTGTAGGAAATATGTTGTGCTGGAAATAAGTGTATTTTAGGATGAAACTTTGATCTTGAAATATGAGAAGGCAAAATAATTTTTTAAAAAAAACTACATTCTTCTGTTTTGGAGTACCTTTAAATATGTTTCAATAGTTGTTTTGTGCTTCAGATACAGTTATTAATTCAGGACATCGTCGGTATAACTAGAAAAGATAGGTACTTGATTCATATAATGTATAACTTGGTAGGATTATCCTCAATCTCATTTTCTTATAATCTTATCCCCGTCCCTAAATATGATGGAATGGGTTTAATGATTTAAATTTAATATTCTATAATAGAATCATTATACCGATTTACAAATTAAATTTATTATTTTTCTATTACAATTATGAAAAAGTTGTATTTGTAGATAGAATTTTAAGGGTTTTAATTTACGTTTGTGTCGTACTGATTTTATTTAATATTAAATCTAGGTCTAAATACGTTGTGTCTTTTGGAAAGAAATGTGCAGCTGAAGTGTAGAGGTGACACCTAAAATCAATTTAATACTCTTTTCGATCCTAATTATTAAATCAAATTGATTTTTTTGAAAAATTTTAGGATGTAAAATAAACCACTTTAAATTAATTATATTTATCTTTTATTCTCAAAATTTATTTTAGCTATAAATTAATGTATAATCTAATTACATGTAGCATATATTCACATTTAGTGGTCTACTTTGCTTCCTTAAACTCCACAAAAAAAAGTCAACTTAATCTTATAATTAGAACCGGAGGGAGTAATTAAATAAACTTGATAGTCTGAATTTAGGAATGACAATACTTTAATCGGTGTTACATTTTTTATGTGCATGGTATGGCTAAAAATGTACTTCATCCGTTAATTATAGTTACTAATTGATGTATTTAGGACCACTCTAAAGCTATAGTTACTCATTTTAGAGGGATTTTTGAAAAAAAAATTGTACATAAATTTCCGAAGAAAATATCAATTACTGATTAAATTTTGCAAATCATTGGAACACAGAAAACCATGGGAAAATTTGTAAAAAGGGAACGAAACATGTGCAAGGCTGATTTCTTAGAAACATGATTTATAAAAGACCTAAAATGGTATGAGCACAAAATTAACGCTTCTTTAATAACGTCATTTTTTTTTCCTTTAAAAAAGGGCTGATTTCTGGGCTCAAGATGAAAATATCATTGCATAACGGAGTATTTGAGCTCTATTTAGAAACTGAGCGTCTCAATGGCGTGGTTAATCTAATAGAAGTAGAAGAACCAGACCCCTATTTCTCTGTGTCCTTCACGGCAGCAACATCACTTGGGCGATCCGGTCCAGAAGGCGTGTTGCCTGGATAGTTAGTTGTTGATGAATGCGAACCTGTGATCATGCTGGAAGCACAAACAATTTTAATTTTAATTATGAAAGCAGCTTCGTCAATAGCTCAAAAGTTGTAATCTTACCTTTTATCCACAATGACCATGGAGCGAAGCTCACAATTGGCAAAACTGCAGACGCATATGAACAAAATAGTCACACACAAGCTTCATCATAGGAATGAGAATTATCACAGCCACGATACCTTTTGCTATATAGTAGTTGTGAAATAAGTAACTTATGCTATATTTTACTCCCTTTGACCTAATATAACATCTAGTTGCTTTTTTTTGAAAAATTAAGGAAGTAAAATAAATTACTTAATCATAACACATGTGTTATATTATTTAATTATATGTTAGCTTTTAAGTCAGAATAACTAGTTTGGATAAAGAATTCAGTCAAAACAATTTTTAAATACTCCCTCCAGTCCTAATTACAAGAGCTAGTTGACTTTTTTGAAAAAATTAATGATACAAAATACACCACTTTAAATTGTTTATATTTGTCTTTTTTCCTCAAAACTAAGTTATTTTACTTATAAACTATCATATAATCTAATTACATGTCACATATATTAAGATTTTATAGTTTAATTTGCTTCCTTAATCTCCAAAAAAAAAATATAACTGGCTTTTATAATTAGGACCGGAGGAGGTAGTAACTTTTTTAAACTTTCTTACAATTGTTAAAAAAAAGTCAACTAGGACTTAGGTCTTAAAGGAAAAGGAGTATAAAGATATACATACTGGAGACACTATTTTTAGAATGATCACTTAGGTGGTAAGGTAACCTCTACCATTTTCTAAATACAATTGAACGGGGGAATTATGGAAGTAAATGCATTAATCAGACTAAGAAGAAATCATTTAGATGCATCTTAGGGAAGATTCACACGCGACACATGTTAAAAGAGGGTGAATCACGAGTAAATTTTCCAAGATTGAGGCATCAATAAGCTTACTGCTTGCATATTTCCTTCTTCATGACAGGATGGCAATCATTTCCAAAATATGTATTTAGAGTATGAAACAAGAATCCACTGTGCGTCACTATAGCTATCTCCTTCTCCTTGCGGGTTAACAACCTGTAATTGAGTGGAAAACAAAAGGATTATATAAAATTTGATCACAACGCATTTCATGGAAGTTTCTACTTTCTGACTGATGAACTAGAGAGCAGTCGCAGGAAAAATGAATATAACAAAATGATTTTCTTGTTCTTATAAAAAACACAGAATTACATAAATCTTCAGATATTTACTACTGGCTATTGAAGCAAATGCCATAATATTGGTTCAATGATTACCAAATTAAAATAAATCGTAATAAGGTTAATTCTCACAAATCTGATATCAAGAAAATTTCTTAATTATTAAGCGACAGACTCCAACAAACAAATGAACTTCTCTTTCAACTCAAAAGCTCACAAGGAAGTTTAACTTTGAGCAATTTGAATTTTGATTAACACGGATTCAGCAGCTACTACTACATTGCAATTTGGCATGACAACTAACAGCTATTACAAGACTAAAGTGGATCTTAAATATTGCACATGTGGTAGCACCACATTGAATCTAGGTAGAATCTTGAAAATTAGAAACGCCAATTAGTTCAAAAAAAAAATTAGAAAAGCCAAAAGTAATTCACAGACGTAGCATGCCATTTTGTTAAACTTCATATATCCTCATATAATCAATAATCAAGATAACCCGTTCATTAGTTTCGTACCAATTCATGAATTCCAAGCCCCTTTTTGCAAGTTCTTCCTTTGTCTCCCTAACATCGGCCTTCCACATAGTATCCTCATTACTATCTATCTGAAGAGAAAATTAAAAGGGATTTGGCACAAAACCCCAAGAAAGCAATAAAATTAGCCTCATTTTAAATTGCTCAAGAAAGCTATCAAGCATCTGCTAATATTTTAAAATGCTATCTTTTTTTTTATACACTTTAAAATGCTATCTTTGATTTGCAAGAAATGCAATACTTGCCAGTGAGAAATCAACAGCAGGGAAAGCAAACTCATAATCGTCTTTGTTTCTTCTTTTGTCACAGGGATGAATTCCCTGCACAAGAAAACTCATTAAAAAAATGCAAGGGTTCTCATGTCAATGTATGCATTAAGCTTAAGAGAACTTGTATAAAAGATATGTTATACTAATTACTTTTACATGGCAAAAATAAAGTTCTGGCAATTTCATAGAACAACAACAAGCCGTATTCCACTAGGTGCGATCAGCTATATGAATCATACAGTGCCATTTCATAGAAGAGGTGAGAAATTGACAGCTAACTGACTCTATTTTCTTGCATATGATTTCTCTTCCATTTTTTGTTACCTTAATATCATTCAATGGTCTATGAAAACTTTTGGTTCAAAGTTCAATACTTGCATGTCATAGCATAGGACTACTGTGATATAAAATATCCATCAACTTAAAGGTAATAATCTTCAATTTATTTCACTTATTTACTCGTGTTTATGTTTTCAATCACAAGATAAGATACAAAACAAACTGTTATAGTTTTATTTAATTGAAAAGAGAGTGGTGTCCGGATGTTTTGGGGTTACTGGAATTTAAATTCATCCTCGATGATCAACAAATTTAGTATTTACTAGCAGCTAGCTAAATCTAAAACTTTCTAATACATGTTTGTGGACAAATTATCCTGGTGATTATCTTTTCTCTAAAATATTTTTCTTTTCCAAGACTGGACTTGTAAATTCTAGAGCAAGGAATAACTTAAAGTGAATTATTTTCAAGCTGGGTGTGTGATCCAGTAGTTGTAAAATGGAGATCAAATAGCAAAATCACCCACCAAATGTTCACGACAAAGTTCAACAGCAACTATCGGTGGACAATTCAGACTAGAAATTGCTGAACGGTTACTGTTTCCTGCATTTGCCACCATAAGCGGCAATACATCCATCTTATCTACATAGTCCTCACCACCAAATACCCCAACAGCAGTTTGTAGAGTCCTTAAATGCCAAAGCTAAGCTATGTTAATCCATGCTGTCTCTAGCTCAACTCAGAAGTAATTCAAACATGCAAAATGTATCTCCAAAAGAAATCCCGGCAGGATCACATTTATTAATGGTGAAACACATGATATGAAATTATCCGTCGTATAAAGTCAATTACTATAAATGAATGATGATTCACAAACTCTATCATGCAAACATTGCTGCTCAGTTCATTCTCAAAGCTAAGTTTGCTCATATTACAAGTGATGTACCCACAAACAGCAGGTGCCATCTTTCATTTTTAAGTTCTAATGTCAGGTGCCAATGACATTTATACAAACAGCAGCAGCAGCATTGGTCCTTATCCCACTAAATGGATAGTACCGCACATTTAAAAATTAAACAAACAAAAAAATTGTAAATCCATATAAGGAAACCAAATATTTAGATAATAATTAATGTTGATTGGAAATTGCCTGTTTTATTTATGCTAATAAACACAATTCTCTCCAGTGATTGGGAGCAGTGAGAGCTTTTCAGCTCAAAAGCAAGTAGCATATATGTAGAAGTGGGGTTGCCAATCTCAGGTAAGTAATCAGCCTTTAATCATATTTACCTACAGTGATTCTGATCAAGCCCTACACTCTTTGTACAGTTAAGAGTGGTTATTTCTGTTAAAACAACTAGGCATCTCTAGCATCTATAACAGCAACGTCCCAGTGATTCCAACCTAATTCTGCCATTCCTATCCCTCCTACTTCTAATTGCTACTTATATGATGCTATCACAACGTAACAGTCTAAGCCCCCACCCGCCCAAAAAAGAAAGAAAGAAAGAAAGAAAGATAGAAATTTGGTTTCACATAACAGAAAACCTCAAAATCTCCAGCTTGTAGGATAGCCTAAAATATCTAGAAAGAAATCTGTTAGGTAGTAGTATCTGCACATCTTTCAAAAATTGTGTGTGATTTTGAAAGATATTATACTAGATATATGAAAATGTACTACTATGCTCAAGCATGTCAACAAACATCTATTTTTAACATAAGCTTCACCAATGTTCCACACTCGAGAAATCCTTAGTTGCCCTCTAGTATTGCTTCCTAGGTAAACACACAATTTAGTATGTGACTGACTAAATGACACTGATCATCCAGGAAAAACAAAATGCAGAGAGTATAAAATATAAGGTCTGAAAATAATCATAAATATAAATATAACATTTAGTTGGGAAAGAACATTACAGAAAACATTATCGGAAAATTTCTGGATGCCAGAGCAAAATAGGCCCAGCATTTTCAGACCTACTAACTTCACCAAAAAAAAAAAACACCAATTTCACCAAATCTGGCTTCATAATTGGAGTTAATAAAAAATTTGTAGATAGATGATGTTAAGTCTCAAAATTTCAACTTCAATTTCCAACTTGTCACAGTCTCCAGGTTCTTCATCATCAACAGTATTAACAGAAATAAACTAAATAATTTTCAAGCAAAGTAAAAAGCCATATGGCTGCTAAAACCATATAAGAAGCACCAGTTCACTGATATCACTAAATCAAACACACAGGTATTATTTATTACCTTAATAAAGGAGATGTAATTACTAGATCAATCTTCTTTATGAGCCCAGAAGCATGAACATGCTTACGCAAATTTTCAACCTGTCAGTGTAGAGAAATTATCACTTACTCTCACAGAGAAAAATGTCTTTTTCTTCTCCGAAAACCACACAAAATGTAAGCCTTGGTTTCCGGAACAAATTCCACATGATACGCTGCAAAAGACTTGCTTAGTCATGCTTTACCTGCTGCCACCCTAATGGAGTGAGATGTGCATCAAAAAAATCAGGATTCAAGTATGCTTTGTAGTTCTTTTCTCCATCCACATTGTGGATCCCCTGAGCATGCCTGACCTGGATGTATGGTTTTATAAGTAGGAAAATCTTTGACTTGCAGGCAAAAGACCAAGAAAGAAGGCAATGTTGCATGCACTTGAAATGAAATATATAGCAGCCTCAAATACGCACTGGATATAATGCGTTAACAGTAAAGTGAGTTTGATACCAACCAGATGAATGGTTTTGCACCGATGCAATGGATACAAACTTGAACCAGCACCACAATCCATATCTTCAGATGAACCTGATGAACATTAGAATTCAGAACAGTGATATCACACCTAAATTAACAAAGCACCAGATCTCCATAAGATTTTTCCACTGTCTACATCTTATGCATGGTTATTTATAGTTTCACCAGCTCCGTCACTTCATTTTCACTATCGACATACACTTGTCAATACGCACATATAACTAATCTCCAGCTTAATCCCTAACCTCAAAGAAAGTAAACAGAAAGCACAATCAAGTTCAAGCATAATGTAACAGACTCCAAGCCTCAATCAAAATCTTCAGAAGCAGCAACATCCAACTACAAACACCATTACTTGATTTTTTTTTCACCATTCCGAAAATTGCGGAATCCGCACGCACACAGAATTCAAACTCAATACCTCTCTAAACCACCATTTCAACAGTATACAACACAAAAACACAGCGAGTAACCACAAAAAAGCAAACAAACTACCGAGTCACATAACGGAGCTTCCGAAGATGAGAATGAAATTGTAAAACGACATCTAAAAGAAAATATCTCACAATCGAATATCACGCAACGTATGGAAAAAGCATAGAGATCTGAGGAAGTACCAGAGAAGGAGAGGAAAGAGAAGCGAGACGCAGAAGGAAGCAAATGAAGGTGGAATTTGCAGAAGCTCGGAGAAGAAGAAGAAGAAGTAGATCGGAATGGTGGGAGAGAAAGGGAATGAGAATGAGTGTATGTGAAAGAAGTGAGAAAAAAGCTCATTGGACTTTTGGCGATGCACAGTAATTTATATAGCGACGAACTTCGCTCTAATATCTGGTAGTTATGTTGCGTCAAGTCAATTCGCTTCTTCAAATTCACTCAATTTCGATAAAATTTCCAGGCTGCACAATTTGCCCTCTTGTGTCCGAAAATGCTATTGCTGATTATAGCAAGCTTCTCAAAAACAACTTTTCTTCATTTTTTAATTATAAAATTTGTCCACATGCTTATTTTTTGCAGGGGAAAAAAAATTGGGCGGTAGTCTTAAAGCTGTTATGCCTTTTATTTTTGTTTGTTTTTTAATAAATATAATACATTAATAAAAGTATAAAACCATGATATTTTTTACATAGAGAAATTCTTAGGTGAATCCGGTTTGCCACATCATTTATGGTATCTCCAATCACAAGGAGACACATAATGTATAACGTGGATTTTTTAATCTGACTCAGCGCCATAAAACAATTAGTTGGCAGATAAGTTTATTTCTTTTTCAACTTACAAAATTAAGAAAACATAGAAAAGAGAAAATAAAAGATTTTGATCTGTCAACTAATTGTTTTATGGCGCTGAGTCTGATTAAAAAATCCACGTCATATACTACATATCTCCTTATGATTGAAGAGACCACAGATGACGTAGCGAACTAGGTTCACGTAAGAATTTCTCTTTTATATATCTATATTCTCAAGGGATGTAACAAAGTCTTACACCATTAGTTTAACTATGTGTTGATATAAAAAGATAGTGTTAACATAAAAGTAAAGTAAAATTAAAATTAGAACACCATCTAGCTAGTAAACAAATTTAGTTAAATACTTAAATTAGACAATTCCTTACAAGCTATAGGGAAAAAGACAAAAAAAAAGACCCTCAAATAGTAAAAAGACAATTTGCTGCAACCAATTTAAGAAATGACAAGTCAGTACAATTGACTGAATTGTCCAAACCAAATTTAAGTGAAATGTAAAAAAAAAGCCCTTGGATTAAATATTTCATTTTTTTAATAGAGGGCTCACCACTACCATCGCTCGGCGGGGCCCATTGCCGGCCGTTAGAGCTCTGGCCGCTGGCGAGGGTCAACCTGCCACATGGCAGGTGTGCCTTAAAAAAAGGACAGAATGGGGGGTGGGATTCGAACCCACCCCCATAGGCTTGGTGGTAAGTAAACCACCATGGTGCTTTGTTATATATATTGCAAAATATATATATATTCTATCTCTCAATTCTTCTTAATATTTTATCATAATTGTATAAAGGATTACCAAATTTGAATAAGAGATTATCAACATGTTCCTATCCAATTACCAACATTATTACCAACTTATTCTGTTCGTGACCAAAATTGAATAAGGGGTTACTAAATCCAGATAAGAGATTACCGAATTTGAATAAGGGATTACCAACATATTTCTATCTAATTACCAACTTTTTTTGTTCATTCCCAGAATTGTATAAGAAATTACCAAATCTGGATAAGGGATTACCAAATTCGGATAAGGGATTACCAACATGTTTCTATCCAATTACCAACATCATTACCAACTTCTTTTGTTTATTCCCAGAATTGTTTAAGGGATTACCAAATTCGAATAAGAGTTTACCAACTTTGAATAAGGGATTACCAACATGTTCATATCCAATTACCAACATCATTACCAACTTCTTTTTGTTTGTTCTCAGAATTGGATAACAGATAAGGAATGGAAGGATGTTGGTAATCTTTTATTCGGATTTGATAATTCCTTATACAATTCTGGGAATGAACAAAAGAAGTTAGTAATGATATTGGTAATTGGATAGAAAGATGTTGGTAATCCCTTATACAATTATGGTAAAACATTAAGAATGAATGAAAGTTAGAGCATATATATTGTAACATATATAATGAGAAAGCTTGGTTGCCCTCAAAGGTGAAGGGGGGTGGGTTCAATATTCACCCCCTCCACTCTCCAAATTCTTTTTGGCCTCCCTCCTCCACACATGCCACGTGGCGGGGGGCTCGCCAGCTGCCAGAGCTCTAGTAGCCGGCGGTGGTGGGCCCTGCCGACTGGTGGTAGTGGGCCCTTTTACTAAAAAAATAATTTGAA
The DNA here is from genome assembly GCA_037074515.1 of Mimosa bimucronata. Taxonomy (NCBI): domain Eukaryota; kingdom Viridiplantae; phylum Streptophyta; class Magnoliopsida; order Fabales; family Fabaceae; genus Mimosa; species Mimosa bimucronata. The sequence goes on from CM073441.1 coordinate 26,826,329, forward strand.
CCAAGGGCATTTTAGACATTTCTTTTTAATTTAGGGTTGGACAATTCAGCAATTGTACTGAATTGTCATTTCTGAAATTCGTTGTAATAAAGTGTCTTTTTTGCTAATTTGAGGGTCTTTTTTTGTCTTTTCCCCAAACTCTTTGTGCATATCAAAGCAACATGACTTTTTTTTCATAAGTCCTTGTACTTTTTCTTTTTGTTCTCTATTGTTTTTATCATATTTCACATGGATTATGTAGGTCTTTTAAATTTTTTTAAAAAAATATAAGGGAATCATTTTTATTTTCATGATTTTCATATACAACAACAACAACCAAACATTATCTTACTAGATGGGGTCGGCTACATAAATCACACGATGCCATTATGCTCTATCATTAACCAAATCCTTAGATATATTATTCACTAAAAGATCTCGCTCTACAACTTCCCCTAGTGTACGCCTGGGTCTCCCTCTTCCTCTCTTAATCGGACTTCAGACTATTTGATCTATCCTCCTCATTGGCGCATCTAATGGCCTTCTTTGTACATGTCCAAACCACCTTAAACGATTTTCTACCATTTTCTCACTGATAGGTGACACTCCAACTCGATCGCGTATATGGTCATTCCTAATCCTATCCCTTATTGTATGACCACACATCCATCTCAACATCCTCATTTCAGCTACTCCCATTTTATGTTCATGTTATCCCTTCAAAGCCCAACATTCACTATCATATAAAACTGCTGGTCTTATAGCAGTGCGATAAAATTTCCCTTTTATTTTATGGGGTACTTTCCGGTCGCAGAGAATTTCAATAGCTTTCCTCCACTTATACCACCCAGCTTGAATTCTATGGTTGACATTGTCGTCAATCTCACCAACTGTTGTATAATTGATCCTAAGTACTTAACCATTGTCACTTGAAGGATTGATTGATCTCCCAGATTAACTTTCAAATCATTTCTAAATTGTCTATTTGCAAAATTGCAATGCATATATTCTGTCTTACTCCTACTTAGACGGAAACCCTTCAACTCCAGAGTGTTTCTCCATATATCTAATTTATCGTTAATCTCCTCTCTTGATTCAGCTAAAAGGACTATATCATCAGCAAAAAGCATGCACTTAGGGACCTCTTCTTCTATAGGCTCAGTTAGAACATCGACTACTAAGTTAAACAGATATGGACTCAAAGCTGATCCCTGATGTAGGCCAATTCCTATAGGGAAGTCTTTTGTCTCACCTCCCGGAGTTCTAACTTTAGTCAACACACCATCATATATATCCTGTATAACTCTAATATATGCAACACACACTCTTTTCTTTTCCAAAGCTTTCAAAAGTAAATCTCTTGGTACACGATCATATGCCTTTTCTAAGTCAATAAAAACCATATGTAAGTCTTTTCTTTTACTTCGATACTTCTCCATCGTCCCTCTTAGTATATACGCCTTTTCATGATTTTCATATTTTTTAAAAATAAATAATTTTTTAAATTTTGAATGCTAAATTAAAATATCTTTTTTAACTTTGAAAATTAAAACATCTATCAATAAAACTATCAAATAATCTCTTATTTATCAATCATAACGAATGGCATCCCATAAAATTCAAATTATCAACATGGAACCAGTACAAATTTATATCTAGTTGAGTTTAAACTAATGAAGAATGATTTTATTGGTAAGAATTTGATACATGACCTACAAGATTGCAAGTACAAATCTTAATTTTAATGCAAGGGAGGCAATTTATATGTTTTATTAACTTAGTCCAAGTATGCATATTTTTCCTCTTAATTAAATCTTCAATTTTGATATACTAGTTCGATTAGTTCCTATACAGGGGAGTGCTAAGAAAGTAAAGTTACAGGGTTAGTGATACTAACAAAAAAAAAATTAAAATATTTAATTAAGAGAAGAACTTCTATACAAATAATTACTTATCATATGGAAGCTCTTTACATGATGCATATTATAAATAAACATCATCTCAAACACTCTTTATTTGGATGTGATGTTGAAGAATCTTTGGATCATCTTTCCATTGTATGCCCTTTTATTAAAAGTGTTTGGTATGGATGTATTGATTTTAGGATACCTAATTTTACATTTTCTTGATTTTAAGAGATTGTTAAAAGATATGTTACTCACCTTGAGTAATGGTCACATCACTCATTTGATATTCCGTGTAATTTGTATCTTAAATACTATTTGGAGGGAACAAATCTTGCTCTGCATGATTATAAATCCGATGCTCAGTGAAGTTAAAACTAGTTGTCCAATTTTGCAAACTTGAACTTTTTTCTAATTTAACAACAATAGTTAAGCCTTGCAAAATAGTTCAAACATTTTATTCAGATTTCATGAGAAATGATGACGGATGGGACATTATTAGATTATAAAAAAGAAAGAAAGAAAGAAAGAAACTAAGGAGTTATTATTTCAATAAAATCATTCGTCATAAGAGCTTTCCTCTTTAAGAGTTTGTAAGGTAAAATCAAATTGTCCCAAGGAACAAATTTGCTATCCAAATAGTATGGTAAAATCAAGTTGTCCCAAGAAACGAAATTTCTATCCAAATAGTTTTATGGTAAAATCAAGTTGTCCCAAGAAACGAATTTTCTATCCAAACTTCTTCATGCTGCTTGTTTTTTAATTTAGAATTCTAAACTCCAATAGATTGGTTATAAACTTAGTGGCAACAAATGTTCCATTTACATCCTCAACAAGTTTTTGTTAAGACTTACCATTACTCGGCATAACATGCTTCCTTTACTTTTTTTACCTTTTGATTTTCAAACGTAAGTATTATTAAGATATTTCTTCAGTCGTCTTTTCGCACTATAGCAATTTATGTTCGAAATTTATTTGTAATTTATAGAGTCTTGTTATTAAAATAAAAAACACATATACACAATAAATTAAAAATTGAGAACAAATATAAAAACCTAAAAGGCATACTTTTCCCTAAATATTTTTATAAACATATAAACAAAATTAAAGAGCATGTATAGCTTGTAGTCTGGATAAATTAGCAATGGATCTAAATCTTTTCTAGTTTTTAGTCCTAATGTTGCCCATTGTGAAAAGATTAGATTATTAAAGCTCTTGGGCTTCCATTTCTGTTCAAGACTTGGCAAATATTTGGGAACTTGGGTTGACCCTGACAAAAATAGAACCATCATATATTAGCAAGTGATTGATTCTATGGATTCAAGAATATGTGGGTGGTAACTTTTATTAAATACTCCATGTTCTTACATCAGTGAACACTCATATTTTGTCATGCACTTGGTTACCTCAATATATGTGTGACCGTATTTATGCTACTTGTGCTAATTTCTTCTTAGGATTTTCAAATTCTGGGAAGAAGTTACACCTTTTGAGAAGAAGTGTTGTTTCCTCTAGTTGAACAAGGAGAATTGGGTTTAAGGTCTACCAAGATTGTCAATCAAGTTTTACTAGCTAAACAAATCAGGAGAATAATATCTTCTGAGTTGCCTTCACTATTAGCTTCCACAATGAAAGTCATATATGTGGATCTTTTAGAACCATAATCATTATAAAAAAAAAACCATACAATTTCTCATGGGTATGGAAAGGATTATCTAAGACTGCATGTATTATTGTGAAAAAGTTAAAATGGAGGGTTGGAAATAGAGCTTTGATTCCAATTGATCACCACATATGGTGGCCCATGCAGGAGGATCGGCCTTCCTTGTCTAATATTAGACAAGTGTCTGGTCTTTTATTGCATGATTCTTTTTCTTGGAATTATATTATTTGGAATTCACAATTGATTTAAGCTTATATTCACCCACCATTGCCAAAGCCATCCTTAACATCCATACCTCTATTTTAAATTCTCCAGATAAACTTATGTGGATTGACAATTCATCAGGCATTTATACTGTAAAAGATGGAGTATCTTAATTAATGTCAAATGTAGTACCTAATGGCAACCTTGATAATCACTTCTAGAAGTTTTTATGGAGGCTTCACTTACCTTACAAATAGCTTGTCTTCATTTGGAAATTATTTTGTAACACCTGGACTTTTACTACTATATTATAACCTTTTAATTGAATTATAACCACTTTCTAATGTCAGAAGCCCAAAAATACGTAAAAATTTAAAACTTTTCTTTTAAAACATTAGACCAACCTCCTGTAGGTTGGAATGGGCTTTTCAGACAAATTGAAATAACTTAAAACTATGTATAAAATAAAGTGGTTAATAAAACAATTAAAAGTACACTAGCCATCTTTCAGTATCTATTAATAATTCATAATACTTAAAGAATTTAAATCCCTTAATAAATTTATGCAATTCTATTTTCTATGCTTTCTACTTTAATTTGATAATTTAATTATTACAACATATACAAATAATATTACTGCATTATTTAACCACCTTTTATTTTCTCAACTATACTCCTAATTTCTTCTTCTATTCCTCCTTCCCAGCTAGCTTCTCACATCCTGCGTACTGAAAATGTTTGGGGAAAGAGTGAGATTGGAAATCCCAATAGCAGTTTCTTTCATTAACTTATATGATCATACTAGCATTGCCATGTATATATTTCGTAAAACTGCTCAAATGATGATAGTCTTACTCCTATTAATCTGTGTGCGATCCGCACCAACCAACCACTGATAACAATATTTTCGTTAACTAGTGGAGGCTCTACCTGCAGGACTTCTCGTTATAACAATCCTGTTATAACTAAACTGGTTTGGCAAAGGGGTAGCGAACCACCTAAGCCTGGAGTACTCCAACTGAGGAATAACAACTTACCAACTAAATGCAACAGTTATTACAAAATAATACATGCAATTTAATTGTTACTGAAATAAACTGCTACCTGGAATACCAGAACTTTAACCATAAGCTTGCTCCTTTCTTTTCCACTGATCTTCTCAACTTATGCCACTATCAAAACCTATTTACATATAAATAATAAATTAACACCTATACTTATATATGATTATTCAGCGTCTCTCACGAATCCTAACTTACTTATTTCTACCCAAGTCTTTTCATTTACACAAATTATAATTTATCCAACTTAATTAGAATCTTGACTATTCTAGATTACTTTGATAATTGATCTATATTAAACTTTCATAATTTCAATGTTTGCCCTATGGGTTTTTTTTTTTTATAAAAATTATTCTTTTAAGACTTTAGCTATTTATGCACACAATACATACCTGTTTATATATACTTCCTATTTATCACAAGATTTTAATAATAAATCAATCAATAGTGTAAATCAAGTCCAATTAATTTAATTTATTAAAGAATATCACAAATCAACTTTCCGAAAGTCCTTGACAATTACCGTAACTTAAATCATGACTCTGAGTCAACTCTCTTGCCTTAACCCTAAAATTCGTACTCCAGAAGCTTTAATCCTCAAATCGACTACATCCATCCTTTTTACAAATCACCGATTAAATCACATATCAAAGGAACAATAACACATCAGATTAATCAAGCCACTTTAATCTATAATCCTTTCCTAATCAAGCAATTGATCTCCTAGCCTTTAATATTGAATCAAACCACCTGTAATGATCCCAACTTACCACTTAACATCCCTTCCAAGCATGAAATAAACTTTTCCAACTAGTTAAACCTTAGATTTTCACCATTCTTCCTGAATTACTTATATTTGCTTCATTAATCTAAATATCATATAATTCCAAGTAATTTCCCTACATCTTCATGTAAATCATTCAGAGAACCAAAAACTTAATCAATTCCTAAATCACTTAATTTAAAACTGGAACACCCATGAACAATCAGTTTCCAACTCAAACAGATTTGAAAAAACCGAACATAATCCTCAAGTACTTCAAAACCACACACTGAACTTCCGCTACTCAAAACCATCATATACCCTTAAAGTACTCCCAAATAAATAGAATAATGATTTCACAACAAATCGAAACTCTATACTCTTACCATATCCAACATGAACACTAGATTTCAAAGACTTTAAACACTAAAGAAATCCATTTAAGCTCCATTATAATTCGATCTTATAAGACAAACTTAACTTTATCAGGTTTACCAAATTTCCTCAAATTAATCAGAATTAAAAGAGTTATTAAATTTCCCATCAAAAGATCTTCCTAAAACAAGCAACTTAAGTCATGCTCCATATGACTTCAAATAATCATTCTCAAATTCCTTGTTCACAACTCTCCTTTATGCTTTTGGTGAACAAATCTAAACCTTCACCAAACTCCAATACAAATTCTAAATCCTTATCATCTTATCATTGAAGCACTAACTATTCCAAAACCCTTTTACTCATGTAACACCCATGCTTAGGCCACAACACAATCCATAACATAAAGTCTCAACAAACTTCAACATCATGTAAGCATTTAACTCCTTTATACCCCAATAGAACTTACTGCCATCATTCCTACAATTGAAAGATCATACTCAATCCTCTTTAATTTTCCCAAATTCCATATGCTTCCTTCAACAATTCTTCACTAATTATTTCAAGATTATCCATTTCTTATATGACAAAATCATAGACTAACAAAAGACCATAAAGAACATAAATTTTCAAGTTCATAACCATAGTAAAACAACAATAGATTCCCAACACAAATTCTGCACCCTATTACAGAAAATTCAGCTTCTAACCTTAACCATTCATACTACAACCAAATTATCATTAAAATCATAGATTTCCCTTTCTTCCTACCCACTGAAGCCAGCGGCCTGAGAAACCAACAGGGAAGAAAATTAAATGACCAACACCTAATCCAATCATACATAGAGCAAGGAGAAATCAACAATCAGACATCATAAATTTCTTCCTCCTTTCATCCTATGCACAATCAGAATCTCACAATCACAGAATAACAAAATCCAGAACAAGAATTCGACCAACAAGCAAAGTGTAGAGTCGAACCAAATAGGCATAATCGGTCCTCCTCCCCCACTAACCAAAACTCACATATATCAAAAATCATGAGCTTCATTATTTTCCATTTCGGATCAAGGAGAACAGAATATCAGTGGAAACAGAGGGAGAGAACGAAGCTAAGCGCAACAGATGGAACAAGATTCAGCCAAACCGAGCAGAACCAGAAGAGGATCAGAATAAAACAACTCAAAGGATCATCCCATCATATCCTTCCTAACCTCAAATTTATAAACTCAAAAATTGCAGCCCCTTTGGACCAGCGATTACAAACGAAACAGGGGACGAAGAAAGGAAAAACTCAGAAAACCCCGAAGCTTTAATAATCAACGTACAAAGCAACAAATATGTTCAAATTTACTCCTATCAATGTGTAATCAAGCTTTAATTTATTGAAACCCCCAGAAATCATCAAAGTCTCATCGGGTGAACAGTACCCGAGTCACAAATTTGGGAAAAATCCGACCCAAATCAACCTCCCTTCACCAAATCGCTTCAAGCATACTCTTGGTCGAGTCTTAGGCTTCGTTCCTATGAATTTAAAACTTCATAAACACCCCCAAAATTCGAATCGATTTCTCACAAATCTCACTCAAACTCGGCCAGAAAGGAAGGGAAAACGAATAAAGGAGCTTACCCAATGTTGGCCTAAGCTTCTTGGGCGTTTTCCGCCATGTTTCCTCGCCATCGCCATTGATTTCCGCCGGAGCTCACCATCGGAACTCGCAGGAACAGAGGGACGAGAGTGAGAGAAAGTGAAGAGAGAACGAGAGAGTGAGAGGCGGTGGAAGTATTATATAAAGGATGAGGGGAAAATTAGAGTTCTGACCCCTAAAACTTTCTTCTTTTCGTTTCAATCCCTAGAATCAACTTTTAATGTTTTCAGTTTAGTCCCTTCTCTGAAAAATAATTTCTAGAATTAAATTCTTATATCATATTAGAGATTTTTCTTAGTCATAAATTTCATTTAGCCTTTAAAATAAATTCTCCTAAAGTTCCCAAATAAAAATTTATCTTATAATTATTTTTCTTTATTTTCTAAAGAAAATAATCTTTAAAATTATTAAAAATACACCTAGTCTTATAAATTCATTTATAAGGCTTTCAAATTTCTAAATGCCTTCCCAATTAAATTTTCTTAGATTAAAATTTATCTTGTAATTATTATTTTTTCTTTATGTGTAAATAAAATAACCCTTAAAATTTATTTAAAATGTCTAAAGCATCATAATTTCATTTTTAATGATTTTTAATATTTTAATAATATTTCCTAAATCTTAATTAATTCCTTATTTTCTCTTTTCTAAAATTTGGGGTGTTACATATTTCATAATGCTTTACCATCCAGTGATGTCTTAGCATCAACTTCCTATTCAAACTATTTGTTTGGTTGTGATAAGGAGAAGTCTCTTGATAATCTCTTTGTGCCTTGTACGCTAGCTAGAAGCTTATGGTATGGATGTCTTGATATCAAGATTCCAACTTCTTATTTTACAAATTTCAAAGATTGGCTTAAAGATGCTTTTTGCAATCTACATAAGGATGGTTTCATACATCTAGTCCACCATATGATATATCTCTTTCATACTTTATGGAGAAAACGGAATCAAGCTCTGTATCATGGTAAATGAGTAAATTTACTCATAATAGTTAAGGAGATTAGATAATGTGTTAACTTCCAAGATTTGGCATTATCTAGTTATTCAGAATAAGGGGATATTATCAAATTAAAGCCCCCTATTGCTTCTTACTTGTCTTTGCAAAATGAAGGATGGGACATTATTCTTTACAAATACAAGTTAGGAAAACATTTTTGTCATGAATTCATTTGTCATAACGATTCTCCCATCAAAGAATCAGAGTCTCCATATTCTTCAACTACTCATTGTGTTGACAAATTCATCAAGCCTCCTTCAAATCCTTCATCAAACATTGATATCACATGGCGGGAACTATTAGCTTAACTTTTCTGACTTTTATGTTGCTAGGTTTAGGATTATTTGTAAATTGACATCTTTCGCTTTCTTAAGTTCTCATTTAAGTGTTCTATCTATATGTAACCTAAAAACTTTGGTTGTTTAAATTTCATTTTGCCTTTTTATCAAAGAGAAAAAGGTTTTTTCCATCGCATAGTTCATTCACTATCTATAAGCTATGTTTATGGAAGAATGTTAGGTAAATGTGCAAGGCTATGAATAAACTATTATATAACGTACCACTCTGTTCCTTATTATAAATTCATTATAACTACTTCTCACATATTAAGGAGTGGAAGTTATAGCATTAAATATGGCATATTTCCAAAAAAATTTCCAATTATGCCCTTATTTAAGAATAGGTGTTATAATAATATTTTATATATTATAAGCCTTCTCTCTCATCTTTCCTATTTCCAATATAAGGGTAAAATAGTCACAATAACATTAATTGATCCCAAAGTGGACTTATATTTTGGAACAAAAAATTTGTGGTAGTTAGACTTATAATAAGGAACAGAGTGGTACACGAAACATCATAATCTTTTGTGAGGAGCAAATATCATAATAATAAAATAAAACCTTTACAAATATACTAAATCCGTTAATTTTTTCAGATTTCCGTCAAACATATTTGTGGGCTCAACTTTGTAAAAATTTGACCGACATTAGAGCAAGTTATGAGACTCATCATTTTTGCAACATTTTTATTTCATCATCAACATATTTAACATGAAAGATTATAATGTTTTCGTGCAACTTGCACATCAGCTTTACCCAACAATGTAATCTTTGAACAAAATAAAGTAATCATCTTTACACAAAGCACTTGGTTCAATTGATAAGATGTTATATCAGTTGAATTAGAGGTCTTAAAATCGAACTCTGAAAACGCAACAGTATTGGGGGTGTTTGGCTGGGCTACCAATGGCAAAATAAGTTCTTATTTTTAGGAAAATGACTTATTTTGTAACCCCTCCGGTCCTAATTATAAGACCACTTTGACTTTTTTGACTTTTTCTTTCAGTCCAAAAAAATAGTAGCTTCAGTCCTAAAAAAATATTTTTTCCTCAAAACTAATTTAGGGCTTGTTTGGCTGGACTTATTCCAGCTAAATAAGTCCTTATTTTAAAAGATAAGTACTTATTTTTAAAAAAGTTGTTTTGAATATGTTTGTCTCGACTTATAAAAATAAGTAACTTATAACTTATAAGTCAAAATAAGTATAAGTTCTTTTTTTTCAACTTATGACTTATGACTTATGACTTATAAGTCACTTTTTTTGTGGACCCCACAATTCTAACTTATTTTACACATCAAATCACAACTAACCCAAACATAAATCACTTTTTCAAAAGTCCATCCAAACATAGATCTCATTACACAATATGACTTATGACTTATAAGTCACTTTTTTTAACAGCTCATCCAAACATAAATCTCATTACATAATCTGACTTATTTTCAGTTTGACTTATCTATAAGTCACTTTTTCAAAAGTCCATCCAAACACACCCTTATTCTACTTATAAACTAACATATAATCTAATTTCATATGACATATGCTATAATTTAGTGGTCTAATTTACTTCCTTAACTTCCATAAAAAAAAGTCAAAGCGGGCTTATATTTAGGACCGGAGGGAGTAAAAAGTTAAATTGGGGTTGTTTGGCCGGACTTATAAATATAAGTAACTTATAACTTATAAGTCAAAATAAATATAAGTTTTTTTTTTTCAACTTATGACTTATGACTTATAAGTCACTTACAGAGGTGGACCCCACAATTCTGACTTATTTTACACATCAAATCACAACTAACCCAAATATAAATCACTCTTCCAAAAGTCCATCCAAACATACATCTCATTACACAATATGACTTATGACTTATAAGTCATATTTTTAACAGCCCATCCAAACATAAATCTGACTTATTTTCACTTTAACCTATATATATAAATCACTTTTCCAAAAAATGTTTCAAACACTCCGGTTAAATATTTGATGGTACAAGTTTGTCCCACCCTTTGAGTTTGGAACCCAATAAACCTTCCGAATTAAAAGAAGTAATACTCTCCCCATCGTTTCTCAGACGTTCTGCACTAATTCACTATCCATTCCTGGCTCCTGAGTCTCCTCCCCAGTAACGATGTCATGTCTCCGAAACTCCTTTCACCGCTCTTCCCTTGGCTAATCTTTCTCACCTTTGCATCTCTCTTTTTCTTGTACTCTTTTGTTTCTCTCTATACACCCTCTTCTTCATCCTCAACATCCATCGTTGTTCCCACATCTTCCTCATGTAATCTCTTTAGAGGCAACTGGGTCTTAGATCCAAATCGCAAGCCATTGTACGATGAGACTTGCCCATTTCACCGAAACGCATGGAATTGCTTGAGAAACAAGAGGGAAAATATGAGCCTCATCAATTCCTGGAAATGGGTGCCTGAAAGTTGTGATCTTTCGCGAATCGACCCGTTTCGATTCATGGGGTTGATGAGGAATAGGAATATTGGTTTTGTTGGGGATTCTCTGAATGAGAATTTCTTGGCTTCGTTTCTTTGCATTCTGAGAAATGCTGATAAGGGTGCTAAGAAGTGGAAGAGGAAGGGTGCTTGGAGGGGAGCTTATTTTCCCAAGTACAATGTCACGGTCGCTTATCATCGTGCTGTGTTGCTTTCCAAATACCAGTAAGAATATCATTGCGTAAGTTCTTTCAATTTGAATTATAAATGAGTTTCTTCATGCAGTGCTTTCTCGCAAAATTAACTACCTGCACGAACAACTTCATGGTAACATAACAATTTGGTATTAGCAATGTTAGGTCTTTTGAGATTTAGTTCTCGAACATGTAGTGAGTCTCAAAAATAACAGATGGGCGCTCAGCAGTTTCTTGAGGAGATCTCTAGGTCATTTGGGAGGAGAACAATGAAATTTTTTTAGTTTCAGGTGCATTTTTCTAGTTATTGAAAATTGTTGCTTTTAGATTACTAAAAACTTCCGTTGGTTTGTCTGTGAGTTGTTTGTGCACATTTTTAAAAAAATTATTTTGATGTGCCTCACTGATGGGCAAAGAAAAAGGAAACTAGGCATATAGAAAGTGTGCTTTACCTAGGAAGAGGAACTGGCTTGTATCAGAATTTATATCTTTTTTGGATCAATCCAAGGGAGCATTTGCTTAGAATGTGAGATCTTTTATACTGAGCTTCAACTCAAATGGGTGCCAACAGGAGTGAGTTGATGTCATACTTTTTACATCTCATCTGTGGAATGCATTAAACTTCGTCCTTCATGGATGGATGTATACTAATGCGAATTAGTTTGTGGGCCGGTATGCTATGAATGCCATAGCCACATTTTTTCATGAGTACAAATACTTAACTGTTGGATGTTGTTAATAGACATAGACGTAGTTTATGGAACTATATGCGTACAGTCAATCTTATGTGCTCACTTATTATGAAAAGGTGGCAGCCAAAGCAATCTGACAATGGACATCATGAGGGATCAGAAGGTGTTTACCGGGTAGATGTTGATGTTCCTGCTGATGATTGGGTTAATATTGCAGGCTTCTATGATGTTCTTGTGTTTAACACTGGCCACTGGTAAATTCTTGTTCCCTATGCTGAGCTTTGAAACTGTTAAATTGTGGAATACATTACTACTTTCTACTTATATGCATAGAGAAAAAGCTGTTTAGCCTAGACATCGGAAAGAACAGAGATTTGGCTAGTTGTAACTGTCTCAGATATCTAAATTTATGACCTATGAGTTCCTCAGCACTTCTTGTCTTGAATAGGTGGAATCATGACAAATTCCCGAAAGAGAAGCCTCTTGTCTTTTATAGGGCTGGACAGCCAATTGTTCCTCCACTTGAAATGTTGGATGGACTAAAAGTTATTCTTGACATCACAGTTTCATACATACAAAACAAGTTCCCAACAAAGACACTGAAGTTCTGGCGTTTACAATCTCCAAGGCACTTCTATGGTGGAGACTGGAATCAAAATGGGAGCTGCTTGTTGAGCAAGCCCCTTGAGAAGCATGAGGTTTGTATTTCTGGAACCTGCCCTGTGTTTATGCCCCCCGGGCAAAATGCATTTTCTTCTCCTTACTTTTCTGTTTCGATTTAGCAAATCGTAACACTTAAAGACTAAGTGGTTTGATACATATGATCTAATTTTTCTGCCTCTTGCTTGCATTCAGAAATCATCTAAACCAAGAGACTTAAGAATTTTGTTAGAGATATAATAAAATTATTACAACCTTTCGCTTAACAGCCTAAACTCTTGAGTTGAAATGATCGTTTACATTTTTGTTACACGCATTAGTTGAGAGAAATAGATACTAATATCTGAGCAGCTTGGCTCATGGTTTGAACCCAGGAACAATGGAGTTAACAAAGAAGCAAGACAACTGAATCTTCTGATTGAAGAGGCATTGCGAGGCACTGCCATCCAAGTGCTTGATTTAACTCACTTGAGTGAATTCAGAGCCGATGCTCATCCGGCGATTTGGTTGGGAAAGCAGGATGCCGTGACAATCTGGGGTCAGGATTGCATGCACTGGTGTCTGCCTGGTGTCCCTGACACATGGGCTGATATATTGTCACAACTGATCCTTAATACATTAGGGGGAACCAGTGGATCATGAAAAATGCAAGTTATTTTTTTTTTAATGTAGACCCAATCTATAAAATATAAGAGACGAAGTCGATACAAATACACTGACATGGAGTTTTTCTATAATGGTTTCTACATCTGGAGAGGTCAAGTTTTTCCCTTGACAAATCAAAATTTTTAGACAATGTAAATGATACAAATCCAAGAGTGAAAAACTCAGCCTGTCTGGCGTGTCAAAAGTAGGACCCATTGAAAGATGTATTACACGATTTCATTTCTAATTATAATTAGTTTACTTGTATTCTATAGATTGGGTCTGCCTAAATTTTGTTTCCGGAAAGAACGATTAGAAATCATGAAATTCTATGTCATATGCTTGCCAATTGAAATGTTATGGGGCTTGTTTTTATTGTGGAGTTGTGGGAATGAAGTGATTATCTAAGCTTTCTCAGATTTGGAAGCTTCAATGCATCACTTAACACCCTGCACAGTTCAGTAGGTTTGTGAGTTTGACAGGTTTTTTTTTTTTTTTTTCAGAATCAAGAATATTATTAAGTCACTTTGAACTTTAGACTAATTCATTTCTAGACATAGAAGATAAAAGGGTTTTCAGTTTTCACTTCTTCCAACAAGTGTGTTTCTCAATATTTGAACTTGTACTTTTTTTTATTGGGGTGCGGTCGCTTTCCGCCTCAACCAACAGTTTGTTGGTAATTCATTGGTTTATATACTCAATCCGGTATTTGAATGGGTCTTTAACTTGTTTTTGGTATTTTGAAAGATTTTGAAACTCTGCTTTTATAATTTTGTGATAATTTATTATTTAATAAAAAATATTAATTTAAATATTAAATATAAAACTTATGGCAAGTTATTTATTCTTCTGAATTTCATAAGATGTGATAACTGTTCTGAATTTTGTTGATGACAAGGTTAAAGAAATGCATATAACGTACTAATGCATATAACGTACTTAGTGTGAACACTTTATTTTTTTAATATTAAAAGTAAATGTGTCATTAAAATCTCTATACAAATTAAATTTTGGAACAATTGCACATAAGTCCCAAGTAAGAGAATTAATTTCAGATAGGTCCCAAGAAGTTGTTAATGACAACTATTAACAACTGCAATAGTCTTGATTAACAAGTAAAGGAGTTGTCAATAGACCTGTCTGAAATTAATTCTATTGCTTGGGACCAATTTGCAATTCTCCCTTAAATTTTTTTAGGAAAAAGAAGTTGTATCATGTATTGTTTTATTATTTCAAATTCCACACAATTTGGATGATCACATTTTTGTTTATCATAATTATGTGAAATACAAGCCAAATTGCTATTGTAGCCTGTAGGAATAGGATCAATTCTTTTTATTATTATCGTTTTCAAGTGCTTGTACCACATCCCACTTGTAATTGTAGCCACAAGGGTGAAACGCATCCTACTTGTAAACAAAAATTGATGGCGGTTTTATATGCGAAACACTAATTTGAGAGCAAATTAAGCAACTAAATTTTCTTATTTTCATTTTCTTTTCACACAGGGAAAGGTTAAAAAAAAAAATACAAACCAGCAACAGACCAAAAGCAATTCGCAAAGCCCGTTTAAGGTACGGTATTAACATCTACTCTTGTGATTCGAGATAAAAATGAGACTTCCTTTACTAATTCAATATCTAACTAATCATAAACAACTGTAGCATTATATTCATACTAGAGTCTGTAATGCCTAAATATGAATGCAATTATCCTACGCAATTATATAACTCGCATATGGACAAAGAATTGTCTGTTTACGGTCCATTTCCCCGAGTCCCAATTAATCCAATATGCCAGAAATTCTGCACGCGAAATACACAAGACAATAATGACACTAAAACAATATAGAAAACTCATTATAATGAAGAGAAGTTTAAAAGCAAACATTTAAGTTCTCAATGTAGGGGCAGGTCCTTGAATGCTTTGATGATACAGTTACAGGTTGATCTACCGGGAAAACAGGTATAATAGCACTATGATATGAACAGCTTTTTTGGATATTTATTTACTCCAATGGTCTTGTAAGATGTAACAGCAAATCTAGAACAAAAATTATATACAAACCAGCAGGAATTAATGCTAAACCTGCACTGCACACACCAAATTTATAAGCCTGTAGATAGACACAAATCAGAAATGGAGCTGTTTGCACTGTGCAACTGTAGCATCTGCTGGGCAGTAAGGACACTTGAATGTTCGGGTGCTGCTTTTCGACAACTTCATAATTGATTGCTTGCAAAGAACATGTAAACATGGAAGCAACATTGGAGGATTCTCTTCACTTGCTTGATCACGACTCACGGGGCAGACAAAAATAGAATGGAACTGAAATTCCTTCCCCAGTTCTACAGACACTGGCAACTGTTTCATTGCCTGCCACTCTTGCGTCTTTGCGGCCATTACATTTGCCAGTTTCAAGAGTGTAGGCAACCCTTCAACTCCGGCAGCAACTGCCACACTCAATGGGCTCTCATAGGACTGTCCCAGGAGAACGCAGAACTGCCGTGTCAACTCTTTAGTAGCCCTCTCCCAGTGGGTTTGGGATTGGGATATCAACTCAGAATAAGGGGAGTTGTCAAGCCTTCCTACATACAAGAGGCAACCCATAAGCTTATTAAACTCATCCGGGTGGGAGGGAGCAAAAGGAGTAAGATGAGTTCGGGCATAATATAAGGCTTCATCTCGAGTTCCATTTTGCAAAACCTCTACATACTGCAGCGTATGAAGCTTAAGCTCAAGAATGGAACCACTCTGAACAAGTTTAGCTCGGTTACTAGAGATCCATGCAAGAGCAGGTTGAAGGTTCTTAACTCTCATAGCTTCAAGAATCTGATGCATTTCCAGGAATTGAGATCTTAACGAATTTGAATTTGACTCTCCAGCCTCATTTATGATGCTATCTCCAAGATCAAATAGCCCTTGACGGTAAAAATGGTTTGCAATAATCTGATTCACAATATGAAAGTCAAAGTCAACATTTCTGTATGCCTTGGATACATCAGGATTTAAGGATTTCTCCAGAAGCTTTTGGTACTTCGTAAGACTTATGTTCAATTCTTTCTGTGGTCCTTCTAACTGTTGAAGCGCCCCAATAGCATCAAGTTTAAACTTAAGATCTGTAAGTATAGATTTCTGGTCTGCAGGGGCTAAATCTTGAACCGACTGAATTTTCACCAAAGCCTGTTCAATTTCAAGCCCCACCTGATCAATAATTTCTTGGAACTTAGAAGTAGACAACTTTTGCTTTTTAGATACACGGTCAAATGCATCTCTAATGCTATTCAGCTCCATCTTAGGTGCTTTTGTAAGAAGCTACTGCAGAAATTTATCAAAGAAACCAATCAGAAGTGTCCCAGAAGAATACAACTATTGCTTTGTGTAGAAACTATCAGTTATCATGAGAAAACCGTTTATTATAATAAATAACAGAGTGAATTGCCAGCTACATCACATTAAGGCATCTTGCCCCCATATGAAGACAACAAAAATGAAATACCACAGTTTTGTTCACTGTCTGCAACTAAGTAAAAGATCCTTTTCCCACCATGCAAAGAGAATTGTAACTAGGAATATGTATGGTGAATAGTTATAAGAATTTATCAAAAGTGAGAGACATAAGCAAGCCAAAATTTTGAAACTATTTTCTTCTAAGTTTGTTTTCACCACATTTCGTAAGAGCGTACCCTACGCTCCTAGCCTCCTAACTCAACTGAAGAGGCTTCCCTATTTCCAAAGCTTAGCAAGAACATCAGTACATTCTTTACTTCTGTTCATAAGAAAAACAATTATCTAAAAGGACTGAAGAGCAATACAAAACTGTGAACAACAGCTCTCCAACAATGAAGAAAAAGAAGTTGCAAAGAGGACATTACTGTATCCCCAATAAAATGCATACAATGTGCACAAGTCACAAAACAAAGATTTTGAAAGTTCTTTACACCAAAAAAGGTTAGTTTTTTTTAGTATAAGCTCCGCCTATTCTACGTCTCTGAATAATCATAATAGAGAACCTCAAAATAATGCTCAAAGGTTACTTCTATGCTGACTTGTACTCAGAAGATCCTTTCATTTGGATTTAGACAACACTGGTAAGAGTGACTCTAAAGAGCTCCAAAATGAGAAATTAATGACAGAAAAACCACATATACCCGTGTTATATATATATATATATATTCTTCATACCTCATAATCTACTGGATCTCATAGGATTCTACCACCTAGTATTACC
This sequence comes from Mimosa bimucronata, assembly GCA_037074515.1. Taxonomy (NCBI): domain Eukaryota; kingdom Viridiplantae; phylum Streptophyta; class Magnoliopsida; order Fabales; family Fabaceae; genus Mimosa; species Mimosa bimucronata. The sequence continues at coordinate 26,844,133 of CM073441.1, forward strand.
TATATTAGACCAAGGATGAAGCCTATGATGGAATCTACTGATGAGGTGGGGCCTATTATTGGCAGAAGTGACCATTACAAAGTCATTTCAACTTCTTGTCAGCATTGTCAATTTATGAACCATTAGGACAGTTATTATGCAGGAAGTTCAGATAGATGTCTTACTCTAAGCATGCAATGTCTGGGTGTCATATGTTTATGAGTCAATTGTTTGAGCATGTATCTTATGTATCGTAAGAAAATGTTAATTACATGATGATGTGTGTCATTCTGTATCAGACTATGCAGGTGATCTTGATAAATGGAGAAGGGTGTGGCATGTTATGCAGCAAAACTCTTGGAGATTCTCAACAGCTCGGTTAGTTTATGCTCTAGATTTTAGATCATACTAATTAAGATTCTACCTTAAACTTCAACTAATTCAACCCAGTTCTTATCAGGATCCCAATATTGTAAGAATGGGACAGACTTATAAATCTTCTGCCTATCCTTATCATAACACTTCTATCTGCATCCTTCACCTCATTTTCCAGTTTGCACATGATGAATATCTTGATTCATTTTGCAGGAGGATCTACAACTAATCTGACATAAGTTGAAAAGCCAGGTAACATCGGGAGGACAAGTTTCAGAAGAATACATCTCACAACTGGGATTAATGGAGGACACCAAAGACCAAACAACCAAAATTATAGCAGTAACAGGTAGATAAACAAAGAGGACTGAATTCTCTAATCTGACATGAACATTTTTTACATAACCAAGCATCAAGATATATCTCTTACAAGCAAGATTTTTTTTTTTTAAAAAAAAAAGCCTATCCAGGACCAATCAGAAAGGATATCTGAAACCTTAAGCAGGTAGCCTACTATATTCAGTTATCCATTATCAATTATTTGTCCTTTCTTTTGCAGTATCCTTAAACTTTCTCCCGTGAATGCTATAGTAAAATAGTTTTCAAATGACCAAGGTTATTAAATGTAACCTCAATTCTGTAGTTTGATGTTAAATGGAAATGAAGCAACGCCTTCATTTAACTTTAAGTATAACAAAAAATACACTGAGCTCACAGCAAAATTTGCTAAACAAGCTTAATGCACATGTCTTTACAAATAATCAGCCTTTCCCGTATAGCAGGATCATAAATTCAATATTGGTAAACATAGATGAAAATGTTCACAACAACTATATGTTAGAGAGCTTGTCCTCCAAATTAAAAGATCATAATAAGGCAAACCCAAACGAAATTCTCATAATCAACCCTCTTCTCGCATAGGTGCATAAATGACAAGGCTCTTAAACAGCACTGATCAAAACTTCACAGAATGCAATCAATAAAGACAAACAGTGAACATTCACTTCCTTCTCAAATAGCCCAATTCTCAATCGATCACAATATCCGGCTGCCTACAAATGCTTACAAGAATATCAACACGAACTTCCACTCCTTTGATACTACGAATTCAATATATACGATAACTCAGAAAAGACAGAAGCAGGTAACACAATCACGAATCTATAAAACGTTAAATTCACCCCATCTCGAATTTCTCGGACAAAGAAAACCAAGATCCATTCTTTGAAAAATCGAATAAAGTGAATGTAAAGAAAAGAACAATACAAATCAGAAAGAGGATCTTGAAAAATTTTGGGGGGGGAAAAATAATTGCAACTGCCTGCGGTTTTCTGCTGTTACCTGAAAAACAGTGGGAGAAGAAAGAGAGAAGCAAAAGCGTATGAGGGAGGCGAAGAATGTGCAGTCTTGCAAGCGAGTAAGAAGTCTGAATTGGGAGGCACTAGCACGTGCGAGAAAACACTTGTCCTAAACGAAATCTGAATGGGAAAAACTTTTGCAGGAAGTTAATTATGATTTGAAATGATTTTTTTGCAAGAAACATTGAATTGATTTGAAATTTTTGGGCTTGTAGTAGTATTGATATTGATGTAGATATTTTTTTTAAAAAAAATAATTAATTTTTTAGAAAACAATTTCAGAAAATGTCAAAATCTCAAATCAGCTTTATTTAATCCATTAATAAGGGATTGACAACACGTTTTAATAAGGATTATTGATGATATGAGATTTTCTTATTCAAAAGACATTTAATTGGATATTTTCATAATTTTTAATGAGTATTTTATTCTTAATTTTTAAGACTCGTGCTAAGAAATATGCAATGTCATTCTCGCGAACTGAATTAGTCGATTTCTAGTAGTGCGGGATACCGGTGGATAAATAAAAAAAAATTATGTAATGCACCAATAATGTGTAATGACACCATGAAAGGCATTAAACATGTGTTTAATAACAAGTTAAGATGCACTCACAAAAAAAATATCACAATGCAATTTCATCGTGAAAGTTTTTTTTAATAGTAATATCATCCTAAAATTTCCAAAATGTATTAAGGGAAAATGACAGAAAAAGACCCTCGAATTACATAAATGACGCTTTGATACAACGAAATTTCAAAAGGACATGTCAGTGCAATTGACTGATCTGTCCATAGCCAAATTTAAAGGAATTGACTGCATTGCCCTTAGGTTAATTCTGATGACATTTCACCCTCTGTTGCTTGCTCTCTTCACCCTCTCTTGCCTTTTTTGAGGTTTGCCGGCTATCAAACAGAGGCAAAGGCTGTGAAGCATGAAAGCACGCGATAGGTAGCTCTGTTCAGCCTCTCTTCACCACTGCGAAAACGCTGTCAAGAAGCCCTTGTCATCTGCATTTTCGATTGTCATATGTGCAACGATTTTTTGGTTTTCCCCCAAATCAAGAGAAGCGAAACGAAGAGAGAGGAGACATTGAAGCTTGAGTGTTCGAAGATTCCAGTTCGGCGACTTGAAGACCTTAAAGGTGGGATTTTTGGAGCTTACTTTGGTAATAAATATAGATATAGACTCCTTTTCTTCTTCATTCATTCGTTGTAGCCTCTCTTCCAATCTATATAATTAGAAAAAAGCACTGCTGTTTTTGGTTGATGTGAGGTAAATGTCATGGGTATGCATTAGTTTCGTTGTTGTGTAATGCTTTATCGGCATTGTGTTTGGTCTGACATTGCATTTTTTGGGGTTGTGCTTCTTATTTTGTGTGTTATGTTTTTGAGGTTTTCTTACTTAACCTTAATTTGCTCCTTTGCTGAATGAGGTTTAAGCTAGTTTCTGATTGGTACAGGGAAATTCAAAGGTTTAAATCATTCGGCTTTTAAGTAGTTTCTCTGGGTGTTTTCCTGAGTGTCTCTTATCCTTAAGTGGCTTAATGATACTTGAAAATATTTTGCTCAAACTTTGTGATATAGCTGACATAATCACTGGCTTTAATTATACCTATAAGAGGAAAACGAAAGGGACAAAAGCACAAGGTATCTTTTGTAAATTCGAATTTTGGTTAGAATGAGGGAAGCCTCTTTTGTAATATGATTCTATCTTAGAATTAATATGAAAATCTCAGTATTTCCCTTCTGTTTATGTGTTATGTTTCTGTAAAATTGCTGGTGTTATATTTACTGGGATAGGTCCCTAAACTTGTTGAGTTCTCTGCTTGTTCGCTGAATTGATTTTCAAACTTCTCTTATCCTAAAAATACAAATTGGATTTTTAAACTTCTCTTATCCTGAATTGATTTACTGTGAAGCTTAAATTTGATTGTTATTTGATTATTCTGATGCATTCCTATTTATCACTATCCTTATGTTGAGTTGGTTGTGACCTTTAAGGCATGGCTTTTTAATCATTAGGCTGCTTATAGTTATGCTACTATTGTCTCAGAAATCTCTAATTAGTTAGTTCTATTTATTCTTTTCTTCTGTGCTTGTTCGATTAAGATTGTATTATCTGAAATGGAATAGTGACAATTTTCAAAATGATTTTTGTTATGAAACCTGAAATAGTTATATTGATGATAATTTGATAAGACCCAATTTCCTACTGCTACTCTATCATATAGAGAGAGACATAGGGAGTAGTAAAAGTATTGATAAGACCCAATTTTTCTACTGTTACTCTATCATATGGAGACAGACATAGGGAGTGGTAAAAAGACATATAAAAGGGATAAGTAATGCTAATGGTTCAGAGGATTATCCTCAGGGTCTTAACCAAAAGGGAAAAGAAGGGCATGTGAGTAGGAAGTGTAGCTGCAGCTAGGGGCATGTTTAGTATTTTCTAGCTTTTGGTGCTTTAAATATGCACTTGGTTCAGCAAGGGAGGCAGAGAAGAATTTTGAAATTGATTTGGCTGAGGGCTGAGGCCTTTGGAGGGAGAGGGCCAACCTCTCGAAAGTTTGGCAAAGCTGTGGTGTCATATTTGTGTGTTTGTAAGGGTGTATCTGTGTGTTATTTCTGTTTGTTCATCTCTGTAATTGTTCCCTTTGTTTCAGTGTTTATGTAATGTTTTGTCCATTAATGCAGTGAAGTTTTAGCTTTCAATTGTGTTTGTGTGTGTGTGTAAATCTGTTGGGTCCTAACATAATTTGATTAATAGCTTGTGCTTTTGTTTTGTACTGTTCGAGAAAGTGAAGATTTTGAAGATATTGGTTATTGTTGTTTAGTCTTAAAGAAAGCTAAGACAATGGCAGGAAGAAAGAGCTGTGGGAAGGGCAAAGGAGAGGAAAAGGAGGAAGAGAAATGTAATATAGTTATTATTAGTTGTTATGTGAATTATTGATTACTGTTGGTTATTCTTTAGTTCATGTGATTATATGGTTGAAAAGCTCTTGTGTACTTAGTGTGTCTAAATTCCTAAATTTTGTATCTATCATTTGTTTGGACTTACTGTGCGTAAAGTTGCAATTGACATTTGCATGAGATGTAAAAGTTGAAATGTTTTTGAAGCATGGTTAAGACTCACGCAGGTATATTGTGGAACTAAGCTCTTCCATTTATGAAACAGGTACAGATATGGAGCGATCCATGGGGAAAAAAGCGATAGAACAAGAACAAGAAGCACCCAAAGCTTCTACGAATGGTTTTATGCTGTTTAGAAGGGAATTTGGTTCGAAACCAGAACATAGCAAGGCAGCAGGAGAGGCGTGGAAAAAACTCCCTGACGTGGAAAAAAATAAATATCATAAAGCAAGCCTTGAAAGTAGGGCAGGAAGACAAGAGACAAAGGCAGTAAAAGAGGTGGAGGAACCGAAGAAAGACAATAAGAAAGAAGTTTTATTCCACACAAGATGCTCAGTAAGAGCCTTCACAAAGCTGCTGAAATTTGTGAATAGTGATACAAGTCTACAAGACAGAGTGAAAGCAATAGGCTTTGGTCCTCTATTGAAGGTGGAATTTCATAGACTCCCTCATGATCTAATAGTATCAATGCTGAGGTTATATGACCCAACGACACACCAGTTTATGATAAGAGGGATGACACGTGAGATAGATGCCGATGATATGGAGAAGCTGCTAGGAATTCCTCATAAAGGTAAGGAGGTGAGCGTGGATGTGAGCGAAAGTGACCCAACGTTGCAACAATTGAAGAAGGAGTACGGCAATAAGAGGTACTCCCTCTGGTCCTTATTATAAGGCACCAACTAACAAAATTTTTGGTCCTTATTATAAGGCACCAACCGCCACATTAATTAAATTTTTCCTACTTTACCCTTGTCATTAATGAATGTTCATAGTTTAAAATGTTAAGTTGTATCATTTAATGAAGGGTGAAGTTGGAAAATATGGTCAATTAAGCCTAGATTTAAGGACCCAACTACCATTCCTTGGTTTGTGAGAATTGGTAGTTGGTGCCTTATAATAAGGACCAGAGGGAGTATAGCACAATATTGCAAGAAATTGAAAATGACAAGGGGTCAGAGAAATTTGAGCTATTGTTTGTGTTGTACACTTTGGGAACTTTTTTATGCCCTATGTCCAGTTCAGGGATAAGTGATAGGCTTTTAAGAGTGATCTGTTGTACGAAAGACGGATTTGGGGGCTATGATTGGGCAACCTTCATGCAGAATGACCTGTGAAAAGAAATGGACGACTATGTCTCAACATACCGGAGAAAGGGGGAAGGGGATGGTATATGCAATGTTGGTGGTTGCTTGTACGTTCTACTGGTATGATATGATGTGGTAAATATTTGTTAAACAAATGGATACTTTAGTTTCACTGTATTGACAATTTTTGTTGCTTTTGTAGTTATTCCTTGGCGAGTACTTCCCTGTGAAAAAGTTTTTGGAGCATGAGTCCATTTGGCCCGTTGAATTCTGGACGAAGGAGAACATGATAGATTTGATACAGACAGAGAAGAAGAGCAAATTTGGATTGCTGTTTAGTAGTTGCACTTTTGAGGCTACGGTGAGAAAGGAGGATAATAAAGTTGTCGATTGTTTATCCCCGGTAAATAATTTATCTAGATTTGCATATCATGTTGGTGCCATATCATTTATGCTTTTTTTCTGTAAGTTTGCATATAATGATAATTGTTATACGGTTGCAGGATCTTAAAGACTTGCACGGGCGATTGATGTCTGTGATTGACAAGGAGCTGACCAATGTCCGCACAAGACTTGTCAATGCAGTGAGCAAGGAGTTAATGAATGCCCAGTTACGGAGAGAAGGGAAGGGGAAAAAGGATGAGACAGAGAACGAGGCCATTGCTTGTGAAGAAGAACATGAAAATGAGCAGCATGAAGACAATGCACGGTGCGAAGAAAAAGACGAGCATGTTGTTGGTGATGACAATGACGGTTTCTATGAAGTCAACAATGAGGTCAACCAACCTTCTCCATCTTTTATACCGGAGGAGTCCCCTATTAGAGTCCCTGATGACATTGAAGTCAATATGGACGAGGGAAGCAAGGGGAAAGAAGGGGTGGAAAGTAACAAGGAACACAAGTTGAGAAGATCAGTGAGGACGTGCAGGCCGGCAATTACATCTCCATATGTGGAGTTAAAGGCACCTCCTCGAAAGACCAAGGCACTTGACGAGCGAGACACTTTTTTCAAGTCCATTGTAGCATGCATCCCACTGAAAGATATAAAGGATAAGTAAGTTTTGATTACAGTTGGATGTGTGTCAGAGAAAATGGCACCCCTAAGTCAGTAAATAACTTATAAAAAACTTATTTTCATACTAACATGAGATTCCACACTTATTCACAGGATATTGGTGTCAATGATGGACGAAGATATTAGTAGAGATCAATTGTATGCCCTTGGGGGGAGTATCAAAGAGTTGGTAATAGGGTTCGTATCGATTTAAGAAGCAGCCATTATTTTCCCAACTTGATAGTGTGTGTTGTTTAGTCTTAAAGGAGGACTTTAATGGGTCTAAAAATGGCTGTCACTAATATGCTGCTATCACAAATGCAGGTAATGTCACTGGTGTGTAAGACTTTGATGGCTGAGATACAATCAAATGGATCTCCAGTGAGGCGACACATTTTTTCGGCTGACTTCATGGTATGTTTGCACAATGGGTATTTATTCCTTGAGTTACAATCCCTCTTACTGTAAAACATAGAACATGGAATATGGAGATTGCATGTTATGTGAAACTGTCTTGTTTGTATATATTTGTTGTAATATGATTGCTGATTCCAATCTGATGCAGATGAAAGTGGCATTGAAACCAATCAGTTGGGATGTTAGAGAAGCTAAGAATGAATTCTTGCCAGAAAGACTTGGTTACAATCTTGGTGATTGTGATTTGATCCTGGGACCGGTTTTGAAAGAAGAACACTGGTTCTGCGTTGCTTTAGCTCCAAAGACCATGAAGTTCTATGTGTTGAATTCTTGCAAGCCTAACTTAGAAGCTAATACAAAGAAAAAGCAGCGTGAAGTAAAAGAAATCTTGAACCCTTTACGACTGATTGTAAGCATATGATAGTTTAATTTTCTGATTATGCTCAAGTATTTGTTGAAATGTTGCTGAGCAATGGTGGTTGCTTGCAGAGGGATAGGTTGTATGATTCTATTGCCATAGTCATGCCCGAACGTGTTTCGGGTAAGGGAAAGAGCATCATATTGTAGCCAGAAGTTCCTCAACAGCCCAACACGTAAGTCTCTATGTTGTTACGGTTGTAATTAGACATGTCAATTATAACTATGTAATGTTTATCTTCTTCTTGATAGGAAGGATTGCGGGGTGCATGTCATGATTTGGTTAAGGGAATGGGAACCCGATACAATACACAAATGTAAGTGTTGTGTGAATAAAGCTTACTTTGCAGTTGCTTATATTTTGGTTCTGTGTTCTTATGTCTCCATTTTTCCCAGGAACACATTCCACAGTTTAGGAAAGACCTCATATGGTGGCTAGTGAACCATGAGGAAAACACATGTCGCGAGGACGCTTTGGAGGTGCTTCAGGAAGAACCAATTGCTAAGAAGGACGATAGCGCTATCGACAATCTTTTAAGACAACAAAAGACATTTGGGAGGAAACGAGCACGGTTGTCGTAGTTGTTGCATAGTTATATGTTATCCCTTGTAAAGTAGGTGGATGTTTGTAAACTCTTAGTTGCTGAGACGTTATGTTGACTCATATTGTTATGTTATGTTGGTTTTTTTGTGTCCCAAATGTCAATATCACATAGGTGTGTTGGTGTTACCAATTACAAAAGTGGTTGCAATGTTGCAAAGCTTGCATGTTTATAGCTAACTTCTAATAAAAGGGCCCCAAGTCCAAATTAACATTCCCAGCTTCATGTAAAGGGATTTCCCAACTTCATCCAAGGGTTTCCCAACTTCATCTAAGGGTTTCCCAACTTCAGTTAAAAATGGCTTCGAGCTGAATGCAAAGGGATTTCCCAACTTCATCTAAGGGTTTCCCAACTTCAGCTAAGGATTTCCCAACTTCAGTTAAAAAGTGGCTCCCAACTTCATGTAAAGGAATTTCCCAACTTCAGTTAAGGGTTTCCCAACTTCATCTAAGGGTTTCTCAACTTCAGTTAAGAAATGGGTCCCAGCTGAATGCAAAGGGATTTCCCAACTTCATCTAAGGGTTTCCTAACTTCAGCTAAGGGTTTCCCAACTTCAGTTAAAAAGTGGCTCCCAACTTCATATAAAGGAATTTCCCAACTTCAGTTAAGGGTTTCCCAACTTCAGTTAAAAAGTGGCTCCCAACTTCATGTAAAGGAATTTCCCAACTTCAGCTAAGGGTTTCCCAACTTCAGTTAAAAATGGCTCCCAGCTGAATGCAAAGGGATTTCCCAACTTCAGTTGGGAAACCCTTAACTGAAGTTGGGAAATTCCTTTACATGAAGTTGGGAGCCACTTTTTAACTGAAGTTGGGAAACCCTTAGATGAAGTTGGGAGCCACTTTTTAACTGAAGTTGTGAAACCCTTAGATGAAGTTGGGAAATCCCTTTGCATTCAGCTCGGAGCCATTTCTTAACTGAAGTTGGGAAACCCTTAGATGAAGTTGGGAAACCCTTAACTGAAGTTGGGAAATCCCTTTACATGAAGCTGAGAGCCATTTTTTATCGGAAGTTGGGAAACCCTTATCTGAAGTTGGGAAACGCAGAATCTGGTTATGTGCACTCAGATCAGATTTGGTAATTACTGTCAGAATCTGGTAATTACATATGGACAACATGTTAGTGGTGCACGTTAATGCAACTTTGTCATTGAAACAACCACATATATTAATTACAAAATAGGCATGAGAACATGTACAATTTAGAATGCCAAGATCTCCTAAGGCACTCCCAAAAAACTAGCAACCCTATTGCCTTCTTTGTGTTTAATGACAAGTGGACATTAAGTTAGTGGTGCAACTTAATGTTCCTTTGTCATTGAAACAACCACATATATTAATTACAAAATAGGCATGAAAACATGTACATTCTAGAATGCCACCATGTGCTAAGGCACTCCCAAAAAACCAAAATATACACCCACACTCAACTTGGGTTAGGATTTGTGCATGTCCTTCTGGTGTGGCCACATTGATGACACAAGGAACAAACATAGATCTTCTTGTTCTGGAATTGTGATTCCACCCTTCTAACTCTTGGCCTCCCACTGGCGCGAATTGTTGTTGGAGGCTGCAATAAGACTTCCTCAGATGCATTTAATCTGCTATAATCAACATAGTCATTAAAGTTAGGCATGTCAATGGTGACGACCGGAATCATGCTCCGTCCATAAATCTTCTGTTGAGCTGTAACTTTATAACATTCTTCAACATATTCATATATATTCCCATGGATATGCTTCACTGCTGCACAAGTATGCTTGCACGGAATCCCACTCATATGCCAAGCTGCACAACTACATTGCTTTAAATTTAGATCAACTCGGTGGTGACCATTAGTAGTATTCACACAGATTCTGCCACCACCATAATTCTCACACCACATATAACCACATGATTCCACATTTTTCTTCACCTTCGCGTCTATATTTGGTCCAACGCAGTTCTTCCACTTTGTCATTGACACATAAGATGCATCTATCTTCTTAGCAACTTTCTCACGGTGCTCATGAAGAAGTTGGCTTACACCATACTTTCTCTCCTTAACCATCCAAGCATTGAAAGACTCAGCTATATTGGTTGTTATATTATCCCATCTTTTGTATGGGAATTTGCTATAAGCCCATCTTTCAACATTCCCTCGGTTGTTAATCCAATCACATAACTCCGGATTGTAGCTGTGCATATCTTCCATTGCCATATCAAATTTATGATCGAGCCTTGCATAAGCTACTTTGTCAAGCAGAGACAGCCCATCCTCTTTTGAAGAACCCGGTGACTTCCTTTTACCCCTACTCAATTTAACCAACTCCTTACTAAAATTCTCCTTGATGTGCCTATAACAGAATGCGTGCCTCTCCCCACCAAATACTGCTTGAACAGCTGTTATGATGGAATGGTGTCGGTCTGAAACAATAGTCAGTACGAGTGAACCAACAATCTTCTTAATCATATGCATGAACCATGTCCAGTCAGCATCCGTCTCCCCTTTCACAATTGCTATGGCAAAAGGCAACATCTCATTATCTGCATCGTATGCTGAAGCTGCAAGCATGGTTCCTCGATATGGACCGCTTAAGTGAGTTCCATCAACATATAGAATAGGTCTTGCGCCTCCCAAGAATCCCTCAATACATGGCCCGTAAGCAATAAAAACACGTGCAAACCTATTCCCATCAGGCACATATTCTGCTACAGTCTTGTCATCTGTTTCCTTCAACCTTCGGCATATCCATGGAATCAACATATATGAATGTTCAAGCTTGCCATGTATTTCCTCTAATGCCTTCTCCTTCGCTCTATAAGCCTGCTTATAAGTTAGCTTCATACCATATTCTCTTTCCACTTTCTTGATTATTTCTAAAGGCTTCTTTTCTGTGTGGTTCCTCATTTCATCTATTATTAAAGATGATGTCATACTTGCTCTCCCTCCATGAACCACTTGTAGAGTATCTTGAGCAGTATGAATGTGGTCTCTAATGAACTTTGTAACACGTAACATAGGACCAGTCTTCCCCACAGCAACTGCACAGACCTTCCAAGGACACCCTTCAACTTTACACTCTATAGATATCCTCTCCTTACTATTCCTCACATATTTGCGCTCAAACTTGTGAGCAATGCTAAACTTGTAGACAGCTTGCCTAAACTCATCTGCATGTGCAAATTGCTGACCTTCACCAATGATAAGTCTATACCATTTCACATGGATCATGTCACTCATGTCTGTTTCATCACTTCCTGCCCAACTCCTTATGATTGAATTTGTTCCTGAGGGACTCTCCTGAAGTAAAAATGAAGCACCGCTATCATAGGACAAAGGATAAGCAGTTTCATCCAAAGGAATGCCACTTAAATCAATTTCTTCTGAAAATCCAAAACCTCTTTCATGCCTGCATACAATTTCCCAAAACTTGTTAGTGTATTACTAAAACTTTAACGCGAAAAACCAACATCAAATAGCACAAAATATTTAAGCACTTACACTTGAGGATCACCCATTTCCACCGGTTCATTCACATTCCCTTTACAACTTATATACACATGTGCTTTTCTTTCATTGTGACCAAATAGATTTCTCATTTCAGCTTCACTATCAAGATCAATTAGTGTCCTCTCATCATACATTACTGTATATTTAATGTCACAGTAACTCCAATCATATCCTACCAATTCACATACAATATGTCTTAACTCATCAATTGTCGTCCATTCTTTCAGCATCCTTGACCTCACACCCCCTCCACTGTATTTAACTTCACCATCATCATTACAAACAAATTTCCCCTCCACATGGAAATAACAAAACAATTCTTGCACATTACTTGACTGAATTTCATTACTCATTTTCCTCCTTCACCTGCAACAAAAAATATAACATTTCAGATATTTTTCATCTCAATTTACATTACATCACTTGCAAAATTAACTTTACATCACGATTCCCAGCTTCTATGAAGGGTTTCCCAGATTCTGTTAAGTGTTTCCCAATTTCTCTTAAGGGTTTCCCAGTTTCTGTTAAGGGTTTCCCAGATTCTGTTAAGGGTTTACCAATTTCTATTAAGGGTTTCCCAGATTCTGTTAAGGGTTTCCCTGATTTTGTTAAGGGTTTCCCAGCTTTTATTCAGGGTTTCCCAGCTTCTATTCAGGGTTTCCCAGATTTGATTAAGGGTTTCCCAACCATGTGTTCATTCACCTTTCTTCATCCTTGACACTCACGTAACAACAACCACACCATTCCCATTTCCCTCCCAACAGAATGCTTTTCCTTACCCCAAACAATGAACACTAACCACAATGTAATAAAATTTTGCACAATTGACATCAAGAGAAAATGCTTTAAACAATATTCACTACTTACCTTAACTTGCTTCAAGTATTTTCGAGCTACTTCACACACATGAGGAGTAAGTTTTTCTCCTATTCTTCCCCAACAAGAAGGCGTCCTTTTCACCCTGCATGTACTCAAATATTAGACAATGGACATGCAAGGAAGATGCTTTAAAAATGTCACCATTAACTTCAGCTTTTTCGGCCAACCTGAGAAAACGTTGGGATGCTCTTTTGTCTTCCTCTTCACCAACCCACCAGTCCGTCCTTTCCCTCTGCATTTCCATAAAGACGAGATTAGGCGAACATGAAGACAATGGAGTTCAAGACAAGATCTTTAAAACCATTTACCTTTACTTCCTTCAGCTTTACTTAAAGACCTGAGCACACGTGGGGATGAAGACGAAGCCCACAGTCTTCTTCTTCCCCAGCTGGTTCCGTGTTCCTCTCTCTCTGCATTTACTCCATAATGTCAGCTCTCTCTCTCTCTCTCTCTCTTTCTTTATTTTTGTGTTAAAGCTTTAAAAGCTAAAGGCCAAAGGTAAAAGGTCAGCACGTGTGCTCAGGTTCTCTTTTTAATTTGAGGGCAATGCAGTCAATTCGTTTAAATTTGGCTATGGACAGATCAGTCAATTGCACTGACCTGTCCTTTTGAAATTTCGTTGTAGCGTCATTTATGTAATTCGAGGGTCTTTTTCTGTCATTTTCCCATGTATTAATGTATACCATATAAAAATTAAAGTTAACCATTAGATATTCAAGGATTGAAGAGCAATTTGGTCAATTGACTTTTATCCAACGTGCAGCTAACATAATTGACAATAAAAGGGATAATATCACCAATGGACTTTTTAATTGGGGTCAGGCCAACGCCTTTAAAAATCACAAAACGTCCATCACAATTTTAAGTGGGGCCCACATTTTTTTGTGTCACAAAAATAACGACGGTTTGCTCAAATTAAACGACATTTGCCAATCTAATCTCAGTTAAAAAATCCATGGTGATACTACCCCTTTTTATTGTCAATTATCTTACTTGCACCTTTGACAAGAGTCAATTGGCCCAATTACTCTTCCGATCCTATTCATAAGGCACTTCCAGTATATTTCACACAAATCAAAGAAAACCTTAAATCTCATTAATTCTACCTTGAAATTCAATAACTTTCCAATTTTACCCCTATTTAATATCCATTATACCACATGAAAACAAAATCAACACATAATAAATGAAGGGTAAACTTATACATTCACATATAAAATTTAATTATATGACTTATAAATAGGACCAAACAAAACATTTTCTCTGCCCTATAGCTAGGACTAGATGAGTACTTTTTAACCCATTATATCATTAAGCATTAACAGTTTTAATGGTACATAGGAACGTTGATCCATTATCGCTTTTGGGCAGTAACCATGAACTCAAAAAAATTTATAAGGCAACATGTCATTACTATTGAATAAAAAATATTGAGGGAAATGTACACCTTGATCTTTAATACTAATTTCCCTAGCATCTATTCCATTTTCTCACTACCTAAACTGTGGGCTTGGGTTTTTCCCTGCTTGTGTTGCTGGCCATCTAAACTAAACTAAACTAGGAATAACCTCTCCTGTGGCCTTGCTTATATTGGAGATATCTTTCTGGGTTTTTTGAAATTTAAGAAGTATTTATTTGTCTTTTTCGTCAAAAACAAACCGATATTTGAATAAAAATTGAGGAAATGACACACATATAATGGTTTTAAAATGCACCATGATAACCAAACTAACCGTTAGTTATTTGAAAATCACATTAATATTTTTTAAAAAATTGAAAAGGATGTCAAGACCAAGTGAAGAAAACAACCCTCCACCTCATTTTATAGGGATTACTTTGTCCTAAGATAGCATCCATTATAATTATATAAGGAAAACAAATCAGTAATGCTAATATAAAATAGAAGAAATTAAGAGGTAGGTCCATAGAATGAATTTAATTAAAATAAGGTCTTACAAAACCTTTTAATTAATTGAGGTCCCATGAAATTTCCTAATTAACCTCAGGTCCTATGTTTCAGCCAAAAAATTGTCATCGTCAGGTCAAGAATTGTTATCGTCTAATTTAAAGTTATTAGTGACCAAAAGTTTAAATTCTTGGTCACTGACAACTTTTGATCAAACGATAACAATTTTTTTTGCCTTTGTAACAACATTATGAGTATGATTCACAACTGTTATAAATTATTAGTCACTAACAACTTTTGACGAAACGTTTATAACTTTTTGGATATTTGTAACAGCATTATGAGTATCAATCATAACTTTTTAAACTCTTGGTCACTAACAACTTATAACTAGACTATAGAAACTTTTAGCTAGATAATGACAAATTTCTTACTAGAACTAGGGACTTCAGTCTAGTTAGATGATTTTGTGGGATCTCAGTTTAATGAAGGGATTTCGTAAGGCTTTAAATTAATTTTCCCTGCAAAATATGACATAAACCACCACATTAGTTAGAGAAAAAAGTTAGCCGACTATTCTATCAGGCTCAGGAGCTATTTTATTCTTAAAGTAGTTTTTGGTCCAATTTAGTTTAGTAAGTATTAAAATAGAGCAATTTTATCATGTACCACTAAATTATTAAAGGTTTATATCAACTTTTTAACTGTTAACACAAATTGTTTTACTGATAAATATTGCTATATTTTAAATTTTAAAAAAAACTTTTAAGATAAAATGAAAATTTTCCCACACAAAGTAGATCCTTAATAGGAAAAAAATAGAAACCACATTATTTTTTTAGATTAAGGGTCAATTTTGTACGGAAGTTTTCGTTTATTGCCAATTTTTTTTCTAGAAGTTTTTTTCTTTTAAAATTGTCTTGGTAGTTTCAAAACGTAGCAATAACCCCCTATTTTGTTGAACAACTCACGTTGACTATTAAAAAGTTGACGTTGACCGTTAATATTTTCACGATAAATGATAAAATTACTCCATTTTAACAATTCTAAAGTAAAATTGAATAAAAAATATTTAACAACAAAATTGGTCATACTGAAACTTCCTGCAAAAATACACCTTTAATCCAGTTTTTAAGTAGGAAAAAGGTCTGTAAGGTGCCCATGCAAACGCACCAAATCCAAGTATATACAGACAACAACATCTGCCACGTGGACAGCCAACCCACTTCAAAATTGCAACTATTCCTTTCATTCCCTCCCAAACACACAATGGCTGCACTAGACGTCAATGAAATTGGAGTGCCATGGCTTCTTCTGATGATGATTCCTTTCTTCTACGACGCTTTCGCTTTCCCTATAACTTCCAATTCTCACTCTTTGGACGTGATTACTTCCCCTCCTCAAATGAGCTTCTTCCAGTGGAATTTCATTCCTGCTTCACAAATATGTTGGAGTCTTTAGCTTATTGCCGAAGCTTTAAGGTAACCTGCTGAGTTTTTTTTTTTTTTTTTTTTGGCTTGGAATATGGGTTTTGTGAATTGTGGTTTTTGAAGGATCTGAAAAAAATTTCCCCTTCTTCCCGCCATTTTGATCTAATTCTTCATGGAAAAGGTGAAAAGGAAAGATGTATACTCTTCGGTTTCTCCATTTTTTGTGTTTACATTTGGATGGGAAATTGGAATTATGACGAAATAAGTGGTGGAGTCTCGGAGTAAACGCTTTCTGGGAACGTTTTCTAGCATAGATTGATCTAAAAAGGAAGATTAGGCAATATTATACTCGGTATCTGTTCCTAAATATAAAACATATTTCCATGATGATTTGATCAGATTAAGGATGTTAATAAAATTATTTAAAATCACATGATATTATTAAAACATTCTAACCACCTACCTTTATTCCAAGCGGGAAAATTTAGTGAAAATGTGAGAAAAATATAAAGACATTTTATATTTAATAACAAACACTCCTCCCAAATAGGTCCTATGTTTAGTAACCGAAGTAGTATAATTTTGCATGATCCATTTGGTCTATAACCGTACTCACCGTTCCATTTATTGATGGTCAAATTACAAAGTTTTAGTAAAACTTGGGGCCATTCAACTCAACTTGATTTGGACACAAAGAGAAACAATAATTTAACTTCACAAAACAGAAGTATGTTCTCATGATGAAAAACTCAGTTACAAATGAAAATATAAGATAGACTTTGGTAGATGTTTCAGAAATAAGACCCGCTTGTTGCTTAATATATCCAATATTCAACTGCAGCTAGTGAACTGACATTTTATTACACTATCGGTTTCCTTGATAAGTCGGTAATTAACAGTTTTTAAATGGGTAAATATGAACGGAACTTGTTGCTTAATCTAATTTACATGCATGCATGCAGCAGCAGCAGCAGCAGCTTGCACTGACATTTTCTTACTTTGTTTTCTTGCAGGGACATGGTATTACCAAACACAACAGTTCAATCTGGACTCACCCTCAAGCTATTTACCAAATTCGTAGAAGTGCTATTTCCACACTATGTTCATATGACAAGAGAGGGGCACCACTATCACATGGCTTTGGTCATAAGATATGTCACGGAAATTCCGGGTCGGAAATGTTCTGTGACACAACTTTCATTGCTCCCACATTATCGTGTTGGAAAGGACTCTATTTCTCAAGGTATAGGCAATTACGTTGGCAACGGTTTAGGGCAAGTGTGGCATATGATGTTGCTGGTGCTGTTGAAGTAATGAATGATCTAGGATCGGATACTCTTACATTCTTGGCTGTGACTGTGTTAATTGTGCCCACATTCAAGTTAATGAAAGCCAGTCCTGTAAGAAGTCTGTGTTGATTTATATACATAAATAATTGTTTTATGCGCATATGATGATCTCCAATACAAATTACCACATTTTTATCACATCATCTGTTTTTTTTTGGGGGATCTGCTGTATTTGTTGCGGTAAATCTCTTGCAATGTTTAACCAGTATAGATCAGATGTATGTGATTTTAGAGGTACACTGACATGGAGAAAAGAGGAATGAGTTAATTCTCTAAAATATGGATGATTAAGTAAACTGAAAGGACATATTGCATCTAATTTATTATAAACTGAACATATTTCTAATCATCTAGATTTTGAGACATTTGAAATTTATAGTGCGGTCAGAGTGGATCCAATGGTATGCACATATATTTGATCGAGATATAGCTATATTTAATTATACCTAATATTCGTGCACGTATTATGAAACAGTAAGAATGCAGAAGTACACTCATTTTTCCCATTTACTTTCTTCTCTAATCTTCTAAACTGAAAGGAGCTTGACAATTTCCATTTTCAGATACTTGGTTTCTTTTTTGCTGG
The DNA here is from genome assembly GCA_037074515.1 of Mimosa bimucronata. Taxonomy (NCBI): domain Eukaryota; kingdom Viridiplantae; phylum Streptophyta; class Magnoliopsida; order Fabales; family Fabaceae; genus Mimosa; species Mimosa bimucronata. The sequence continues at coordinate 26,862,193 of CM073441.1, forward strand.
TGTGGTACTCAATCAGTTTGGCTTAATAAGAAATATTACAGATGTGAAAGTTTTGTCTGAGTGGGGAATCCTTTTCCTGGTAAATTTCACTATCTCAGTTTCTCGCAGTTCCATCTTTGATACTTATATTTTATTTGTTATGCAGTCCAAGTGTAAGTGGATTTGAGTTGATGTAAGATATCCCACATAGGATAAAGTTGGGCTTAATAAGTAATATAATAAAGTGGAAATACCCATAAACTTGAGCCTCGATGTCTTGAGTTAAGATGTGGCGTCCTCCATTCCTCATTGCCCATTTGTTCTCTCCTCCCATTTTGAGTCAATGTTTATCATTGTGGCGATTTCTCTGCAATATCCATCTTATTCACAGCTAATAATTATTTTGAAGTGACTCATGTTTCTTTTCAGCTGTTTGAGATGGGTTTGGAGCTTTCACTCGCACGTCTGAAAGCTCTTGCTAAATATGCCTTTGGGATGGGACTGGCTCAGGTATGGAAAGCTGGCAAAGAAACATCTTCAGCCATTTTATTTAAGCCATTCATTGTTTTAGTTGTCTTAGATCAGGAAATTTTAATTGTTTTTCTTAGTTTTGTGAGTTTTTTTGTTTAAGTTCTGCAAACTGTAGGAAAAATGCTTAATATAAACTTTAACAAGCTGTTCTTTGGGATGGGACTGGCTCAGGTATGGAAAGCTGGCAAAGAAACATCTTCAGCCATTTCATTTAAGCCATTCATTGTTTTAGTTGTCTTAGATCAGGAAATTTTAATTGTTTTTCTTAGTTTTGTGAGTTTTTTTGTTTAAGTTCTGCAAACTGTAGGAAAAATGCTTAATATAAACTTTAACAAGCTGTTCTTTTGAAGGTTGTATTATCTACTCTAGCATTTACTTCTTTTGAACTTCCACCTAATGGGGCTATTGGAACAAAAATTTTGGTGTTCCTTTTCCACTCAAGGCCTGATCTGGTGAGATCTCTGGTACCATTTTAGCTCCATTTGTTGGCTATGGTTCATCTATAAATTTGCGTGCATGTACACATCAATTTGACATCATTGGTCAGATGTTCAGTGTTTTCATATGCATTTCTGAAGCTTTATTTTTAGTTAAATGAGTTTCTTTCAATGTCATAATCTCTTGCTGAGGCAAAAAACCTAGATTTGAATTGAGACATTAGTTACAGCCAGGGTTGTATTTATTTTTTTAGGGGGTGGTTTGGGCTGGGTCCCCACAATTTTTTCCTACCTCTACTAATATTAAAGAAAGTTTTAAATTCCATGTTAAAAAAAAAAAAAAAAAAATCTGTAGAGTCTTGGCCACCATAATTAGCTGAACGAAAAAATTTGGCTTCCCCAATGTAGCCCTGTCCATGATTATAGCTTGATATAGGAATGTTTATTTTCAAGGAAGTCCTATTAGAGTCTCAGTGATTTTGAACCTTTTTATGTGATTTAGGTGAACATTAGAAGTGTTGATGAAGCTGTAGTGATTGGTGCTGCTCTCTCACTGTCTTCCTCTGCATTTGTTCTACAGGTATGGCCCTCTGGGCTATCATAAAAGGTCTATTTTAAAGTAATCAAGCCTAATTCCATTGTCCATGCATAAGACACAAAGCGTCTAACTTTTTTATGCATATACATGTTTTGATAGTAATTAAATTGTACTATTCATTTTCCCATACTCACAATCTGTAACAAGTCACAAAGCCAATCATATGAAGCTGGCTGAATTGGAGGTTGTCCTAAACCATGTGCATATGTAGCTTCTTGCAGAGAAAGGTGAACTTCCTACAAGATTTGGTTCAGCAACTTTGGGAATTCTTCTTTTACAGGTTTTGTCGTACCCACTTACTCTTGCCCGGTCACAAGGCCTTTATCCATTAAATATGTAGTTGATGAAGAACATTAACTATGTTTTAGTATACCTTTTTTTTTTTCTGGTTAGCCATTGTTTATTGACTTGAAAGTATAATGTCATAAAAAAAAACTTTTGACATCTTTTGTGCCCATTTCTTCTTGGAATTTGCAGGACATAGCTGTTGTCCCTCTGTTAGTCATTCTCCCTATATTGGAGAGCCAGGTAATATGTCCCTCTTCTAGGACATAGCTTCGGTCTTAAGGATATTGTTTTTTTAATAAAAAAACAATGTATTAGCACATTGTTTTTCTAGTTGCTTCAATATACAAAAATGGAAGTAACGGTTTACATCATCCCATCATTGGCTATCACATGAGTCAACAACCACCTTGACTCGTATATTTTGAATTTTTGTAGTGCCAAACTTCCCTCCCTCCCCACTCCTCACACCTTCATAAAACAAAAGCAAATCCGAAAGCAAAATGTTAAAAACGAATAATTTACTTTTTTTCTCAGGTCAAATTTCAGATTCTTGTTCAAGAATCTTATTGCAGTTTTGGCAAAGATGTAGCATCCTGCTATCTTGCCCCCCAGCTATTGCAATAAAAGAAAATTGCATAATGAACTTGTCTCTGTGCCCATATAAAGGATTTAAGCTTCAATATATGCATGCTTGTATCTGTGTGTTAAAGGAGATTCCTTGCCACATATTTTCATCTTCTGGCGCTGCTTATCTTTCATATTTACTAACAGGTAAAAAATACTTTAAAATCTTGATCCCACCGTTATGGGGGACCAAAATCACAAGCAACACCATGATGCTTTTTCGAATAGCAGTAGAGAGACTGGTTTAATCTGTGAGAGGGTGTCTATTCTACATGATATGTCTTATACAGCAGTGTGATAGTTTTTTCCTTTCACGTAAATGAAAAAATTGTCTCATTATTATTGCCAGTAATTCTATAACAAGATAATGTTTCTGATTCCACCAATTCTTTATCTTAATGGTTCCTACTATTTAAGTGATTTGGCTATTTTTCTCATTAGATGTTTTGGTTGTTGACCATGTGCCTTTGATTTCTCTATCTAGAATCTGGCTGAGGAAAGTATTTGGCCAATGCTTGCTCAAGAAAGTTTAAAAGCGTTGGGTGGATTGGGTCTTCTTTCTCTTGGGGGAAAGTACATTCTGAGAAGAGTTTTTGAGGTCTCTATTATATATTTAACAAAAGTATTTTATCCAAGATAGAGAAAGCATTTGACTTTATATCTATGTTCTAAACAGTAAACTATTGATCAAAGTCAGGTTGTTGCAGATGCAAGGAGCCCAGAGGCTTTTGTTGCTCTTTGCTTGATGACCATTGCTGGAACTTCACTAGTTACGCAGAAGTTGGGGTTTAGTGATTCGGTTAGCCATTTTCCAATAGTCTCTTATAATGGATTAGATATGAGAGAGTGGAATCATTACATTGAATATCCGCATGACAATTGAATGCAATATCATAACGTAGCTTGGAGCTTTTTTAGCTGGAGCACTCTTGGCAGAGACAAATTTTAGGACACAAATTGAAGCAGACATAAGACCGTTTAGAGGCTTACTTCTTGGTTTATTTTTTCTTACTACTGGGACTTCCATTGACATGCAGGTAAAAATGTTGATTACATGTGGCATGCTGAACTTCATTATTTCATGTTTTTGTGTGTATGTGTTTCCTTTTATTTCTTGGAAGCTTTATTTGCTACACTGATATTGCTTCTTTGCACTTTTAAATACCAGAATCATTTAACTGGGTAGTCTAGCTGCAGTAAGTTTTGATTACATGTGTTATTAGTAAAAATGTTACTTCCTTGAAATATATTTGACTCCAAAAATTACAATGGTATAGAATAGGAATATTTACACACTCAAGTATTTGACCTGGATATTCTTGAAGTTAGAATATGCTTGTGGCTCAATTGCAAGAAGTATTGTTAGTGCCTTCATGAAATTGAATGCGTGAATTTACGAGTTTTGATGGAAAACAATTCTGTCAACTTAACACAACCAAGGGATGTACCTGTTTGTTGTTTACCTACATCATTGAAAGTGCCTCTTTCTATAGAGAAAGTTTACTTTCCACATATATTTTTTCAACTCTCCGTTTTTTTCCTCTTTGCAGCTCCTTTTCCGAGAGTGGCCAAATGTACTTTCACTCTTGGCAGGTTTAATTGTTATCAAAACATTAATTATTACAGCTATTGGGCCTCGTGTGGGGCTTACTTTACAAGAGAGTGTAAGAATAGGATTGCTTCTTTCCCAAGGAGGCGAGTTTGGATTTGTTGTGTTCTCTTTAGCTAATGGGTAAGTAAAAATCGAACCAAAACCAGATGATATTCAAATGGGTAAATTGGATTTGCATTTAATGAAAAATTATTCTACATTCTTGGAAGCAGGCTTGGAGTTCTGCCACTTGAGCTCAACAAGTTGCTCATAATTGTTGTTGTCTTGTCAATGGCATTAACCCCTCTTCTTAATGAAGCTGGAAGAAGGGCTGCTCATTTTCTTGATGACAAATTTGATGCTGAAAATGTATGTTTTTATCATAAGATTTTTATTTGAAAGTTATGTACAAGCACACACGAGGATACATATAATGACTGCAGATAGCAGTGATGGGTCATTAAAGTAGTTGCTATAGAAGTATTTTTCATAAGCAATGTAATTAATTTATGTAGGAAAAGGACTAGTAAGATTCTATATTATATAAAAAAAGGAGAGAGAGAAAAGAAAAGGAGAGAGTAAGATTCAATATTCATAGAAGATCATTCTGATACTACATACAATCCAATGCATTATGCATAAACTCTTCTCATTTACTTCTTTTTTATGAACATGTTCAAGAACTCTGGCGTACAAACATGTAAGTTGTATTACTTGATGCAAAAATATATGATTTTTAAGAACTCCATGATAGAGTATTTATGCCATGACTTTTTGCAATGTACTCTGTTTATTAAATATATTTTACGGCCGAATTACTCTGTACTGTTTCATTTTAAATTGCAAGTTCACATCGGGTGAGCAACTGAACTGAGTTATTTGCAGAAAGCTTTAGAGATGGTAAATTTCGATGCCAGTGAACCTGTTGTTATCCTTGGATTTGGACAAATGGGTCAGGTAGTTCAATCACTGCACTGTACAAACTGTTGTTTATGTGGCATATGTTCTGAACTTTCTCCTTTTTGTTCTGGTGTTAAGGTCCTTGCCAATCTCCTGTCCAACCCATTGGCTTCAGGAGGAGACGGTGATGCTATAGGATGGCCTTATGTAGCTTTTGATCTTGACCCAACAGTAGTAAGGGTCAGTATATTTGCACATTTTGCATGCCTAGCTTCCCCCGTTATATTTGATCTACTTTTTTTCCAAGTTGACATACTATTATTTGGCATCTTGAGTTCCTTGTTTTTCTAATTTTCTTTTTGTTTAATTTACCAAGAGAATGACTGCATTTTTGTTTTAATTTGTCAATTGTTTCTTCGAGAAGGACATCATATTAAATTGAATTCATTTTGTTACCTTTAAATTGCCTGGCAGGCAGCTAGAAAACTTGGTTTTCCAATTCTTTTTGGGGATGGCTCACGCCCAGCTGTTCTTCAGTCTGCTGGTATCTCTTCTCCTAAGGCTATAATAATTATGTATGCTGGGAAGGAAAAAACTACTGAATCCGTGCAGAGGCTACGATTCACTTTCCCTACTGTAATTGTCTCTTACTCTGCCCTCTTGCTTCTCCCATTTCGGTATTTGTGTCATCAAGACTTCAAGTATATTTGTAAGAGTGATGTAGAAGTCTTTAAGACTAAGAAAAGAAGAAAGCCATATTGTAAAAAGCTCCCCTTTTTTTTGGTATCTCACACTAATGGTTACCCCAATATATTATTGGGAAACTTGAGTAAGGATCTTCATATGTCTAACTGAAAGTCTGTTGCATAATCCCAGTCCTGTAGCTGTAAAGTTTCTTCCCCAAAAAAGGAAATTGAATTCGATGTGATGGAACTTGTTAATTCACAGGGGAATTCATAAAACGATAGTCCATTTCTATTTTATTCATCCATATGTCTTGTTTCTTTTCTTATAAACTCCTGGTTCTCTAATTGGCCTGTGGTGTGTTAGAGATTATTTAAATGATTCATTATATATTAAAGATTACAATATTTTCCTATAAATTTTTCATGACTTTTACTTAGTAGCTCAAATTTTTAAGTTGAAATGTTTTTAATATGATATCGGGGCCTTTAGTATCATGAAGTCTTATCGTCTTCAATATATGTAAGGGCATGCTAAATTTTGAAATAAGTCCATATGTTGAACTAAATTTATGACTTAAAATCTGAGAGATTGAATTTTATTTGGCAGATTCCCATTTATGCTAGAGCTCAAGATCTCAAGCATCTTTTAGATCTGAAGAAAGCCGGCGCAACAGATGCCATTTTGGAAAATGCAGAGGTACCACCCAAAAAAAAAACCCCGCCCCAATAGTTACAGCTTGGAATCACCATTTTTCAACATTTCATTCATGGATTTTTCCACGGCTAAATATTAAAAATCATTCGTGCAGACTAGCTTACAGCTTGGTTCTAAGCTTCTGAAAGATCTCGGCGTGATGTCTGATGATATATCATTTCTGAGACAGCTTATTCGAGACTCCATGGAGCTACAAGCTCAAGAAGCTCTCAGCCAATCTGAATATGGTGAATTAGATATGATGAAACCACTGCAGGTACTTAAACTATATTGGTTTTGATTGTGTCCAGAGAATATTTTACTAACAAATGGATTTAGTTGAATATTTAAAATATTCACTTTGAAGTTGTTGCCTTTGATGTGGCATCTTTTAATTGATGCATTATTTCATACGTTCAGTCTATATAGCTTGACCATCAATTTTTGCCTCTCATGATTTTAATGGACCCTACAATATTCTAGCTATAACTGTGGACTCTCACTTATTTGTAAGTGAATTCTATGGATTATAATATATCTAAAGAATTGGTTATTGATAGCATAATTTTGTCGTAAGATCTATATAGCCGACCCCACCTAATAGAATAAGGTTTTATTGTTGTTTTTACTAAGTGTATGTACAAGAAATCACTTCCTCCCGTGCTTTTTACAAAATCCGAACTTTTGAATTGGCCTAGTTCTTTTTATAAGATCCAATAGGGGAATGTTTGAATATTAAATTTATTTTATATAATTTTGACCTGTAATTAACTTTATACCTTTCCCCCTACATTCTTTTTCTTCTTGTTTCTCATTATTTCTTTTTCTCACTTACCATCTCAAGAATAGGGGAATGTTTTTTTTTAGTACAATTCTTACATATTCATTACTTTTTGTTAATTTTAACATATTTCTTAAATCACACAATTTGGTTATTTGGATCTTATAAAAAGGAATGAATTGGGCACTTTTGATTTTTCTCAGCATGCTGATTATTAGAATAGAGCTGAAGATAATTCTTCAATTGTTTCTCTAGATGTTGTTAGTTTCCTTATGGTTTAGTATCTAATAAATCATAAAGATGATTGCCCGAAGAAATTGGACTGAATATTAAGGACCCTTGTACTGAGACTTCAACTTTCAGATGTAGGTTGTCCCCAAAAAACAAACACGAACCTTATAGATGAAGGAAACTAACGCGTCTGATGTAATTAGGTGAGAGTTGATGATTTGATGGAGACACGTGAACCTATGGCGACAACTTCACCAGAGTATGAATTATCAGAATTGAACCAGACAGATAAAGCTGTGCTGGGTAAAATACAGACCGAAGAAGATTCTGATGAACAAGGTTTTGATCCTATGGAATCTGTGAGCTTAGAAGGACATGGTGTCCTATATAGTAAAGAAGGTGCTGAGGAAAGCTCAGTTGCTGGATACCCAGAAACTTTGGGAGAGAAGAATCTGGTGGACCCATCAATCCCTATGCAAACAGCCATGGATGAGCCCTAAAGATTCTTCTCTCATTTTGATTATTATTTTTACGAAGCATGCTTTTTCCCCGTATATTAGAGTCTGCTAAATGAGTTGCATAACTTGTGAATAATATAGCTTATTTTTTTTGATCAACTGAATAATATAGCTTATTACAGATTCATTAGATGTGTAGATAATTATATATATTATAAAAACTTAAACAACCTATAGTCTATATAATACTCCCTCCGGTCCTAATTATAAGAGCCAGTTGACTTTTTTGGAAAAATTAAGGATGCAAAATACACCACTTTAAATTGTTTATATTTATCTTTTTTCCTCAAAACTAAGTTATTTTATTTATAAACTATCATATAATCTAATTACATTTAGCATATATTAAGATTTAAGGGTCTAATTTGCTTCCTTAATCTCTCCAAAAAAAGTCAACTAGCTCTTATAATTAGGACCGGAGGTAGTATTAGCATTGAATTGTGCAGCTCATTACTCCAAAACTTCATATAATGTATGGGTAGTTTACAATATAATTAGGAGTGTATTGAGGTTTTATTGGATATTGAATTTCGTCCTTGGGCAAACCTAAGTGCTCACTCCTTCCCATTAGTTTTGTCCTCCAAAACTCAATAGCTCTTGTTAGGGTATCTTCATGTTTCATTGTACATTGACGACCTTACCCATATATGTATATAAGAAATATTAAACGTACATTTTTTGCTCTTAAATTTTGTATAATTTTAGTTTCTGAAAATGATGTTAATTATATAAATTAACAGTATCATTTGTTTCCAACAAGGGTTTGGTCTAACAGAATGAACAAGTTTCTTAAAATGTGATTAACCATGATTCAAGTCGTAATTAAGGAAGGTTCATGTATTTAGTACTCCCTCCGTTCGTAAATATAAGACATATTTATCTAATTTAATTATATTAAGGATATTAGTTAAGTTAAAATAACATGATGTTACCAAAATACTATAGCCATTTACCTTTATCCCCCCCCCCAAATCTCTAGCTTGTTTGTTTGTTATTGAAGAGTATTAATATGAAAAATTTAGGACAAAGTTGATAAAAAATAGAAAGAGTTCTTGTATTTAGAAAGAAGCCCATCTCCATAAATAGGCCCTATATTTAAAAATGTTTTGAACAAGATTATCTTTAAGAAGATGATATATTTTTGTAATGAAAAAGGTTATCATTGTAATATTTTTTATTTTGTTCTTGTTGACTAGAGCTGAGAAAATGGGTTGAGCATGCCCTTCACGAGTTAAAAACACCCATATTCCTATAACCAAAATCAATTTTTGTAAATAGAATAAATGATTGTTGGATATATATATATATATATGTGTGTGTATTTTTTTTTTTTTATCAGCGATATATATGTGTGTGTATTGGCTTTTATTTTTTATAATCCACATAATGCATCCAAACATTCTTAGACGCAATTGAAAATTTTACTTCATTTTTTATTTAACATCAATAAAAATTACTTCTTACATTCCTAAATATAATACCTAATTGACTTTTTTGGAAAATCCTAAGAAAGTTAAATAAGTTACTTATAAATTGATTTGCTTAAATTTTCACTAAATTAATTTATTTTACTTATAAGTTAGCATATAATCTAATAATACATAAAATATATTATGATTAGGTGGCTTAATTAACTTCCTTAATCACTCCAAAAAAAGTCAATTATGTCTTATACTAAAGAACGGAGGAAGTAATTTGTCAATATTGTATAAGAAGAAATTTCTTTGCAAAACTATTAAGAACCAAATAAAATATTATTGAAAATTGAGTAAATATTTTTTCCAAAATCAATTAGAAGATTTTAAAAAATAAATAATATATTTTGTAAATATGTTTGAAAAGCACAAGAATTTTCAAAATAAAAAACAATTATATTATTATATATATTTGAAAAGTGCAATCACAACTTCCAATGAAGGTTCAAAAAATTGAGCCGGCATCGAATTGGTCTAGCTAGTGGTTTAAAGGTCAATGGGTTCGACCGGGTTGACTCGGGGCAACCCGGTGTTAATTAAAATAATATAACTTAATAAAAATATTTATATTTAGTTGGAAAAGAATAAATATATTTAAGTATAAATATTTTTAGTTAAATTTAAGGTTGTTTAGAGAAGGTGGTCAGGTAGATCATAAGATATTATATGATATTTGTCTACCTTATATTAAGATCTTATTAGTTTATATGGTAAAAATAATATAATATAATATAGTATTTCTATTCCAAAATCTGAGGTTTTATTAATCTAATAACTGATTTTTCTAAAATCACAAGAAAGATAATTGTTGAACATAAAACTAATTTCTGTATTCATTTATGTTGGTAGCCTATTAGGATGAGAGGGCCCAAGCCCAAGCATTTTAAAAAACCCTAAGTAGTAGACTGCAAATCAGCTCATCATATTTCCATTAAAAAGTAGCCGCATCATCTATTCTCTGTCATCACCCAAGGACAACACCGTCTTCCATAGCCAACATCTCCATTTGCAGAACTCTCAGAATAAATCTGTGGCACTAGAGATCGATCTCAACACGGTCTTCTTCAGCCATCATCCCTTGTAATTGTCAAAACCTTTCTTAGTTCCATGTTTTCCTTCTTATTTTTTCCTCAGGTTCCATCTATGCCCTCCATTCTTCTTCAGATCTAGTTTTGTGTAGCGTGTTTTATTTTTTGTCTAAAGGAAGAAAACAAGTCGGTTAACCCATCAGCCCCGGCGGGTTTCCCGGTTTGAAACGATTTTGGCCGGTTGAACTCGGGATCTCACCGGGCCATCTGGACGCCGGTTCACACTCTGATTTAGCCTGGATTGGATGCCGGTTCACTGGGTTTCCGGTCAAACAGGCCGGTCCATTCCGGTTTTCAAACCATGCTTCCAATACATAAAAAAATATTGGAAAATAAGTCAAAAGTTACAAAAAAGGGAAAATTTCACTAAATCCCTATAGGAGTAAATTTATTTCAGTCAACTGCCAAAGGAATCTGAAAACTCACTGCAACACTAAAGGGCCAAAGTGATATTAAATGTTTCAGTTAAAAGATCAAAATGTATTTATTAAATTTTGTAACAAAAATCTAAGACACATGTGGAGAATTTTTCCGATACGTTTGCGTTTTTTTTAATATCAATGTGAGTATTTTTAAGTTTCAAAAATCATGGAATCTAACACTAAAACATCCAAAATTTCACAGCTAAATTTTCAAAACACATATGGGGAATTTCCAAGACGCGTGTGGAAATTTTCAAGACGTTGTGCTTATTTCCAATATTAATGTGAGTATTTTCAAGTCTAAAAAATCATAGGATCCAACATTAAAATGTCCAAATTTCACAACTATATTTTCAAGACACATATAGGGAATTTCCAAGATGTTTGTGCTTCTTTCAATAAGGATATTTTGGTCTTTTAACTGAAACATTTAATATCACTTTAACCACTTTGAGTGCAGTGAGTTTTCAGATTCTTTTAGGATTTACTGAAATAAATTCCCTCCTATAGTAGTTTAATGAAATCTTCCCTAAAAAAATTACATAAAAACCAAATTCGCCAGGTTTAAACGGCCAACCTTTTTTAAGCCTGTGGCTTTACAAGGCTTACCCTTTTAGATCTAATTCCTTTTTAGGCTATATTTTACAAGCCGACCCTTCACTTAAACGGGCAGGTTCAACAGGATCCATTCGTTTTCCCAGTAGACCATAAGTTTTTGTCAATTGTTAGAAGTAATAACAAAGTCTAATAATACCTTCGAGATCAATTAGTTTAGAGGCACAGGAGAAAGTATATAATTCAAGACAGCTTGGTGGACATATCAATTAGCCGAGATGCCAACTTTATACTTCAAAGAGTTCAAGATAACATTATTATTCTTTTATGATTGCTGATCAATCATTCAATAGAACGCTTTTTGCATAAGCATTTCAATTCCACAAGCAATACTCTACATCATGTATACATAATTTGCATGGACCAGATTGCTTAATTCAATACACCAATGCACGTTTGATGTTTTGGAAGAAGCTTTTGAAAGAAATGAAAATAGACGCGGAATAAAAAAATAGAGGTAGAAGGTAACCAATATATACCTAGGGCTAATCCCAACTATTTTGTTTCGTTCTCATCAGTTTGGGATGGGACAATTACGGAACACAACAGTGAACAAATATAATGTATGATGAGACAAAATTTACATAATAGGACGTGGAACATGCTTTTATTTAAGAATGTAATATCTCTAATACTTTTATTTTTGACTTGAACATCTAATCTAATATTTTTATTAAAGATATAACCAATATCTCTTTAGGAAAATTCTAGAAAAAGACTCATCAAATAGGTAAAGAACACTTTAGTACACTTAATTAAACAAAGGATAAATAAGTGACAATGACATAACTATCCAATGGCAAATTAAAAGGAAATGCCTAAAATATCCCTAGGTTAATAAAAAGAGAAGAGGAAGGAGGATGTGTGTGTTACCAACTTTGTATATTATTTTATCAATATGTGTTTTTCCATTTGTCAACTTTCTAACTTTACTAACTTCTTGTTGTGTGTTACCAATTTCGTATAACAGCTTACCAACTTTGTATAATGCTTTCCCATTTACCAACTTTTTGTTATGTGTTACCAACTTCATATAATATTTTACCAATATCGTCTTATGTTTTGCCAACTTCCTCTTTTCTTTTTATTAACTTAAGCATATTTTAGGCATTTTCTTTTAATTTGCCATTGAACTGTTAAGTCATTGTCACTCATTTATCCTTTGTAAAATTAAGTGTATCAAATTATTGTTTACCTATGTACAAAGTCTTTTTATAGAATTTTTCCTAGGATATAAGTTATAGAAAAAGATATGATCATACTGTTTATATCATTAATACAAAATATTAGAACTATTTAAGTTATTGTCCTCCTAATTATTTATTAATTTTCTGTATTGCAATTAGAGTCTTATTAGGTTTTCAAATTTTGTTGTTTATATATAATAAGGATCAAACTTTATTTTCCATTTACGATAGGGCTCTTACCAAATTCAACTTTTAATTATTTCTTATTTTTTATTATGCTATGGTAAAAAAACAGATGATCGTATACTTGTATGATATAATTCCAATTATCAATGCCCAGCAGCATCCGATCAATATATATACATTTTAGATTGATTTTACAGGTCCAAAAATGAGAGGAAAAAAACTCATAATCAAATTCAGGTATTTTAAGAAAAAGATGGGAAATCTTGTTCTTGCCTTGGTCCCACGTCATGTTTAATGTCCTTTTCCGTACGCATAACTAGCATGTTTCCTAAGATTATTTAGGAAAAAAGACAAAAAAAAAATCCCTTCTAATTTGTAAAATTTTAAATAAGGAAATTTGAGTTGTTAATGGTTATTAATACCTATCATGAAGTTGTTATTAGGATTTTACAAATTGGAAGGGATTTTTTTGTCTTTTTTCCAATTATTTATTAATATTTTTATAATTGAGTGATAAAATAGAAGTCCCGCAAAAATTTTGAAATGACCTAAAAGAATGTTGAAAATTAATTGAATAATGTTGAGCCGTGAAAAATATTGTTTATTTAAGATTTGTGTTTTTAAACTTTAATTATCTTTTTTAATAATTTTTTATATTGTGAATCTTCGAGTATCCACGTTCATAAAATATTTTTTTTTCGAACAAGCCATTTTAACAATTTTTTCACATTTTTTTAAAAGAAATAAAGTTAAATAACAAATTTTTTAATTAAAGTAAATATTATAAAAATTGAGTTACAAACACCAAATAAAGCACTAAGTGTACAACTAAATAATTTTTTTATAAAACTAAATAATAATCTTAATATTATCTTATCCAATATTTACATAGTTTAAAAGTATTAACATATATAGTCTGAATCAAATTGTTGTCAAAAATTTAAATGAATAAACTATTGTTCAAAATCAAATAAATCAAATCATCTTATAATATTCAATCTTAGAGAAAGTTAAAAGTATCTAAATATTTGTGACATTATTAACCATTAAAGTTAAAAAATCGATAGTATTAACATGATATGAATAAATTTAGATAAAAATTAAGAAATAAAAAATAAAAGGGCCTAATGGGGCTAGTCCTTTAACCTTTGTGGTTGGCCCTTTTAAACCCTCAACCTTACCAAGTCGGCCTTTTTAGGTCCGCTTACAATTTTAAGGATAAAACATCAAGCCGATCTAAGCATATTTTGGGTCTAAATAGGTTGACTGGACGGATTCATTTTGTTTTTCTAGAGCCGAACAAACGGGTGGAACCCGTTTAATCCTGTTAAAGATGTGAGACAGGGCATGTACTATATAGTCTGAAATGGGAGTAAGGCCTAAAAAGGCCAATCCTATAGGTCGCGGGCTTAAACGCGTTAATTAGTTTTCTATATAAGTTTGTTAATTTTTAGAGTAAAATACACTCACTTCCCCTCTATTTTACCTTAATTACAAAACCCCCCCTCTATTTTGAAAATGTATAGAAACCTCCCTTCAAATCAAAATATATATTACACAAACCTCTCTTCTATTTTTGAGATTCCATTTCCATCCACCCGAACCGTTAGTTGACTGTTAAGTTTGACTTTCAAACTTTGTTTATACCAAAATGTCCCTTTTAACATAATAATTATTTAAACATTTATATTTATGTACAGGTTCGGCAAATAAAATTGATTCAATAAAAACAATACAAACTCGATAAATATGCAATGATCTATACGTACAGGCTCGGCAAATAGCAAATATGCCATCACAAATTTGTCCATATGTGGCCATAGGAATCAATTTTACCAATATCTCTTTTGTCTATATGCATCGGTAATAGTAGTGGGGGAAAGAAAATTCGATGATGAATATATTTGTTAATTCTATTGCAGGAGAGAAGAAAAACGTATGAAAAAAGCCACCATTTTGCCTTTAGCTTCAGTTGCCATTGAACCTTCCCTACTTCTTTGTCGCCAACGTCGTCTCTTTATATCTGGATAGGAGTATAATTTAGGGTTTTATTAAAATGAAGGGTAAAATGATAAATAAAATATAAACTTAATTTAAGAAATATATTTTAGAATCTTTTTAGAATATTCCTAACGGTGTTAACGGATTGGATTAAACTGTATGTTTTCAAAATAGATGGGAGGTCTGTGTAATAAAGGCAAAACAGAGGGGAGGTCAGTGTATTTTACTCTAATTTTTAACTTACTTTTTCTAGTGATTTTTTTATATCTTAAAAATTGTAACAAGAATTTACCACACACACTTATTTTTAATAATGATAAGATATAATCTATATATCATTTAGCATTTTTGTTAAAGGGAAACGACCATTTATTTCATTTGCTGAAAAATAATAAAAAAAAATTAATTATTTTATAATACATATGGTTTAAATATATTTGAGGCCTGTGGGTCAAGCCCGAGCCTACGAGCAATCGAGCGGGGCTCTGAAAATGAGTGCATTTTTAAGTTAGGTTGGCACACTTTAGCCCGAATCAATGGGATTGAAAAAAGAATATTACTTTCAATTTAAATATCTTTTTTTGGCCTACGATATCCCAACTAAAAAACGTTGTTTTTCTTTCTTTAATTAACTTTCCTTTTCATCTTTGCCAGACAAGATGAATTTGACTAGTTTCAGTCACAGTTCAACAGAAATTCTATTTTTTTTTTTAATTTTTACCTGACCATTATTTCCATTAAAATAATATGCCATCTCTATCTAATATCTATCACACCAACCCTTTTATTTTATATTCTATAATTTATAATGGGAAAATTCCAAATAAATACCTATCGAATATCAAAAGGATAAAAAGGTACCTCCAATATACAAAATGACATAAAAGGGATCGTTCCCAATTTGGGATAAACAATTTCAAGGCAAAAAGACCAAAATACCCTTGTCTCCATTCACTTTCAAAGTGAAGTGGTTAATTGCTATACTAGAGTAGTTAATCGCTATACTGAAGTGGTTAATTGTTATATTAGAGTGGTTAACGACTTTCATAAATATAAGAGTATTTGAGCCCAACCAATGAATCAGTGAAGTAGTTAATGTCTATACTGAAGTGGTTAATCGCTATACTGAAGTGGTTAATTGCTATACTATAGTAGTTAACAACTTTCACAAAAACAAGCCTAACTAATGAATCAGTAAAGTGGTTAATGGCTATACTAGAGTAGTTAATCGCTATACGAGAGTGGTTAATGACCATACCTGAGTGGTTAATGAAGACAAGGGTATTTTGGTCTTTTTACCTTAAAATTGTTTATCCCAAATTGTGAACGATCCCTTTTATGTCATTTTGTATATTGGAGGTACCTTTTTGTCCTTTTGATATTCGAGGGGTATTTATTTGGAATTTTCCCATTTATAATTTACTACCCTCATCTCTCGTATAATTTTTCTTGCCAAAGATAACACATATATCACCCTTATCCTTATGATATATATCTCGCAAATATATCGTATCGTATATCATAAACATATATTTTGGTGATAATCGAATATATCTTTTTTAACCAAATATCCAAAAAGTTATCGTATCCTAAGTCCTAACTATATTTGATAATTCAGGTTAAAAAAAAAACTATATTTGATAAACGCTACTTCCCTCTTCTTTCTTTTCTATATATATAACGTCTTCTTCTCCTTCTTCTCCTTACTAATTTTCAGTTTCTCACTCACATCTGTCATTACCGATTTCGACCACTATCTTCGAAATTCCAATCACATTGTTACCAGGAATAGGAAAAACCCCAAATTTATTATTAGGTATATTAAGCCTTGTTTGTACGAAGAAATTCGCTGACGAGTTTGGCCTCAGGAGGAAAAACCAAGTCGTTTTTTCCTTCCTTCCTTCCTTCCCGTTCAACTGCAACTACCACATTCCATTCAATTCAATTCAATTCGTTTTTTTCCTTGGTCAAGAGAAGAAAAAGCGTCGTCGAATTAAGTATAGAACACATTGTAATGGAAAATTGTGAGGAATCAAAGGTTAAACCTGCTTCTTCTGATTCAACAGAGGTTCAATCCGCTTTGGAGACACAAATGGCAAAAGCTTCTACGTCAATGATCCCTTCAACCTCGTGGTTTACCCCGAAGAGGTAATTCTTATTCCTTTTACTTTTTTTCCCGCGTCATTGTTCGCAAATCTGGGAATGAAAAATAAAAATGTAGGTGCCTTTGAGAATGGTTGTTATTTTGCGTGTGGATTATTAAATTGAGATCTGGTAAAATGCTTCTTTGAGAATCGTTATGCATGACGTGCATTGAGTCATCGTTTATTGTTGACCGGTTTTCTTTGTTTTTTTTTTTTTTTTGGGTGTGGATTCACTCTGTGCTTTTGGCTTTTGGAGATTTTTTTTTTTTGGTGTTTTCGGGAGAGGAGCGGTTTTATGATTTCTTCGATGTTTCCAGTGTAACATATCAGTGACTCAATCTCAAAATTGTCTTCTTTGGGGCCTCCTCGCCCCTCACGGTTTAAAAATGCTTTATGAGGGAAGGTATCCGGAACTTATTTCGTTCCCTCCCAACCTAATGTGGGGCTTCACAATCCATCCCTTAGGGCCTAGCGTTGTCCACTTTGGACCTTCTAAATGTGAAGTCCCACATCTGCTGGGGAGGGAAATGAAAGACGCTTTATAAGGTCTAGATACATCCCCTCTTGATGCGTTTATAAACAGTGAGGGTGACGAGGCCCTAAAGTGGACAATTTTGAGAGCGAGGCGCAGGGATGTTACATCAAGTTCCATGATTTTGTGCATTGGCGGGTATTATGTGTTTTTGGAATGTCTTCCTGACGGAGTATATTCTTTTGGGTGGCATTTACTAGTACTAAGGCAGTATATGTTTTTCAACTGTTTGAAGACTGGTTTACAAAAGATTATGATATATAAGTCGTATGAGAGAATTTATATACTTTCATAATAAAAAATAAAGAACAAGAAAAAGAATAGAACAGTTCAAATTTCCATCATTACATGTTATATAAGATATAACGTACAAATTCTAAACAAGTTGGGTCATGTTGGGACATTTAACAGCTCTTGTGCCAAACATCAAGTTTACAATTCTGCAACACATGAGATAATGCAAAATATTAATATTGACACATGGATAAATTACATTCACCATGTTGGCTAATTGCTCATCCCAAATGTTGAGTGCATGTGCCTTTCACATTAAGGGGTAATATGATTGTTAATACGTAAAAACATTAGACAATCATTCTTGCTTATATGAACATCTGTGATATGTTTCCCACTTTCCTTTTGGGGTTTCGTCAAAAAGTAAGATGATTAATGTTCTTTGACTGCAAAACTAAGTAGGGTTTAAAAAACATGATTATCCATTACAAATTCAATGCCTTAAGCTCTTATATTTGTTTGTACAGGCTACTTATTATATTTTGCCTGATCAACTTGTTAAACTATCTGGACCGAGGAGCAATAGCAAGCAACGGAGTTAATGGAAGGCAAGGAACTTGCTCAAAAGGTGGTATTTGCACGGCTGGTACTGGAATACAGTAAGATATTTTTTTAAAAACTCCTTATCACCTCATTCTGTCAGTTAAATTTCTTCTTCCTGGTGTGGTTGCCAGTATTTTCGTTCTTGCTTGTTCTTTTTCCTTTTGATCTGGCTTTTGTGCTTGTTTATGCTATCAAGAATTAGTATCCTCGGGAGTGGTTCTAATAATAATATGAAAATATCTGATGTTGAATAGAGAATGTTTTCCTTGAACACAGGGTCAAGAAAATGTGGAATGGGAGGGTGAATTGAAGGGAAAGGGAAGAGTCATAGTGGAAGAGATGGGGCAATAGCGAATATTTGGGCAAATTTTTATAGAAACAGGAAAATAAGATGTTTGCACAAGTAGTAATATAAGAGAAGATTTCTTTTATTCAGTAAACTCTACCTATATTTATAGCTGGTTTTGAGCCCGGATAAAAGAGGAAGGTTGTGTTATGCCATCAATAGCCAACGTAAAACTCTGACGAATTGTTATGTCACTTTTTAATTAATAGGATACCAGACTGTCTACTGAAACTAAAGCCCTACTTATTAATTATATTTTGCATGTGTAATTAAAAAAGCTCAATGCCTAAGTGTAGTGTGTTATCGATTGTTGTTGCTAAATTTTTGCCTTAATTTTTGGTCATAAAACACTGAAACATGTCTTATGTGATTCTCATTTTAAGGTAGTTATCTGTTTATTATATGACTAACTGCTGCAAGTCTGTCAAACTAATGCATTATTCACTGCTTACCCCAACATAATTGATTGACACGACTTTGTGATGAGCTGGAGGCAGCCGTATGGTTTATCCACTTGTAAAATTTCAAGTAAAAGCATGATGTGAGGTGTAAATAGAAGACATGAAAAATTCAGTTAAATCATTATGATGGGCAGAGAATGAGGGGGTGTCTATTGTGGAGAAACTTTCTCCTGTGTCATCCTTGCTCTCATATGACATGCTATATCAATCTTCTTTTTGTAGAAATTAGTTTTCTAGACTGCAAGATAAACTATCTCTGTTGCATGTATGAATTTATCCCTAAGTTCTGTGCTATCTCATTTTATTAGTCAATGTCTCACTTACAGTTTTCCTATGTAGGGGGGAATTTAACTTGAGCAATTTTGAAGATGGAGTCTTATCATCTGCTTTTATGGTTGGACTTCTTGTGGCTTCTCCATTATTTGCGTCACTAGCTAAGTGGTGAGTCATTTCTATCATACTAGTAAATATATGCTTACTATGATGCTTTTATGGATAAGAGATGCTATTTGAATATTGGGTCTTATTGTGGGGTTAATCCACATGCGCATGATGTCCTATACAGTATATGGGCATGAATACATGATACATATGGCAGTCCTTTGAAATTGGATTGTGACATGAGCTAATCTTCAAATGAGGACAGGGAGTTTATGTTGGGATTGGGCTTCTGAATGTTGCTATTGGGCTTCGGCCAGTGATTAAGGAATAGATGGTGCAAGACATGTGAAGGGGGTATTTTAGGTATTTGAATAATATGGCAGTTATAGAGGGTGCACGGGTATAAAGTAGAGGGCAGGGGTGAGTGGAAGGCATGAAGAGAATTGAGTGATTTGTGGGAGAGTTGGATATGCCTCTCGAATGCATTTCCATTGTTAGCTTGTTCTTCTTTATATTGTGTTCCTGCATTTCTGTTCTTAGGAATCTCCATTAGACATACACTCTGTGGAGTTTTATCTTCATTAATACAATATTCAGTTCAGTTTTCCACCAGTTTACTTTCCAGTTCTAGCATTCGGCCAACTTTGCGCTAGTTTATTGAGAGTCAAATGTATGAAATTGACTATCTGCATTTAAGCTTCACAATTTGAATATAGACTCGTTATGGCTATCAAGTATCAACTTAATGTGATCATGTCTACTTGCATTGCAATTAAGCATGGCACCATCTAATATGTTTATCCAGTGTTTTTGATTTAATAATCTTCATTTATTCTTTAGTAGGTGAGTTTCACCAGCTTGATTTGGCTTTTGTGCTGAATTTAATGAAGCTTAAGAAGATACTTTGCTCATGAATGAATCTTCTGAAATTTGAACAGCCTTTGAAATCACTATGACCTATTTTACTTAAGATCATTCATCCTTTTGGTGCGCACGTTTAGTTGGCCTAATCTTCTTGTGTGTGACTTCAAATCGTTTCAAAGCAAAACACAAATTTAATTTTGAGTACCTAAGTTATAAAGCTTTTCATCATAAATTCACTTGCTAACATTGGAGTTGGTATCGATTTGTTTGACCTTTTTTCAAGTATGTTTACATTTCATATTTTAGGGGGCATAAGAATTGGAAAAGGAGATTTTAACTTTTTCCCTTCCATGCAGATGTTGAAGAATGCATCTTTGATCAGATTTACAATTTCTATCATTGACTTTCTATCAATGAATTCTTACATGATTCTTTTTTATGCAGTGTAAATCCATTTAGACTTATTGGAGTTGGGTTGACAGTTTGGACTCTTGCGACCATGGGTTGTGGTTTTGCTTTTAATTTCTGGTTCATTGCACTCTGTCGCATGTAAGTAGTCTAATCTCATAATTTTGAATGTTATCTTTTCTTTCCATTGAATTTGAGTTCATTAAAAACTAAAAAGAGAAAATAGTTTAAGGTTACTTGTTTCACTGTGTTTATCTTAGTGCACGGGAAAACAGGATCCAATCTAGGAATTGGCTTATGTTCCTTATGATTTTGTTCTATAGGCTAGTTGGCGTTGGTGAGGCATCGTTTATAAGTCTTGCAGCTCCTTTTATTGATGACAATGCCCCAGTTGCTCAGGTTTTTTGTTTTCCCTTTTAATCATTCACTTTTTTGGATGTGTAAAATCTCTTGTTGCTATTCACTTTTTCTCATTGTCCAGCCTGCATTTCTTTCATTCATTTGAACTTAGACACAATGATTTTATGAATTTTGGGTGGGTTGTAGCTTCATTCAATGTATGTGTTATCTATCACCCATCATAATTACACCAACTTTTTGTGTTTTGCTAAACACATATTTTCTCTCTATTGTAATATATACTCTTCAGTCCAACTTAAAATTTTTTAATACAGTACTCTCCATTTGAGAAAATATTTATGAATAGCATGTACAATTGAATGATTTATACAGGGATCTTTGTTTTTTTTTAAAAAAATTGAAATTTCTTTATTATTTGTCGCAGTTATAAATTTCTCTAATTAATTAATTTGTTAAACTTTGATGTTTCTCTTTTTTCTTGGTTCAAATATGCTTTACTTTAACATCTTAAACTTGTTATGTTAAATTACATCATGCAATCATTAAAGCTTTTAGGGCCCATTCGGTTCAATTGCAGATACCCTCTCCCATGTAATGGGATGTAATACAATATTTATTAGCATTAAAATGTTTGGTATACCTCATGGGGGTGAGTAAAATAAAAATATATTTTAAATTAAATCATATATGCAAAGAAATAAAAAGACCCAAATGTCCCCAACCAATAAATTATTTGCCTCCTGCTTTCGTATTTCCTCAATAGCAACAACCCAGAAACAAGCCAACTGATTTCAACTCCATGAATCACAAAGTGAAAATAAGCATAATCAAATCATATTCAAAAGGTGGAACAAAAATCATTACTTTAAGAACAAAATCCAACAAAAATTGTCTAAAAAATTCAAGATTTATCGACAAGAACAAAAACCAAAGATTGATGAACCAGATCTGCTACTAACTATGCAGATTTGGTACCGTTTATCTGGGTCTTGGCAAACTCAGAAGGATCAGACTGTGCCAAATTCTGTTGACCTCCATCGACATTGAAGGGCATGGCCGATGAAGGTGGAGATGAAGTGAGCTGGAGGTGGGGGGAGAAGATGATAGAAGAATGCACCGAAGATGGTGGAGAAGATGAAGAGGTCGCTGGTGGCGGGGGAGCGGAGATCTTTTTTCCTTCAGCTTAGATCTACTACGCCACAGCTATAATGGAGATGGTGGGGGAGATGGAAAGGAAAAGGAAGCTGATGGAGGAGAAGATAAAGAGGTTGCTGGTGATGGAGAAGATGATGCTGATGGTGGTGACATTGATGACGGGAAGGGGAGAGATAAGGGGGGCTTTGCATAAGTGATAGAGGAGAGGGAGGGACAGGAGAGAGAGGATGATTAGAAAATTGGGAGGTAAAAGGGTATCTTTTAAAGGGAAAGACAATTTGTGAAGGATTGCTTTCTGCAATGAACATTCATAGGCCCCCCCTTAGGAATGAACATTACCAAAAAAATGTGCAATTCTCATTACCAATGCAATCATTATTGCTGGCAATAAGTCCAATCAAACACCCTTTTTATGATATTGCAATAAAATTTACCATTGCAAGCTTACAATGTGGTTGAACCAAACAGGCTCTTAATTGTTTTAGTCGGTTGTCTTTCTTGGGCAAATACATTATTTTTCAAAAGAAAATTAGATTTTCAGTTTCCTAGGACATTGGCCAAACATCTAGAAATGTAAGATGCCCTTAGTTTTTCATTTTCTTTATATTTATAAAGCTTATAATGTGGTTAGAACATTGAGAGACAGGAGAAAGCTAGAGGTATTATGGAAGAAAAATAGTATGTCATGGAGATAAAAAAGATTAGAGTGTAAAACACAGACCATCTATATTTATACTGGGGGATAAATTGCATAATGTCTATTGCAAATGTTTATAAAATGAGGCTACATAAGGCTTATTGTTGTTTTCTTTTCCTTTGGCCGGAGTTTTCTTTTCCATTCTAAGAATTGTCTATTATAATCACCGTCTAATTTCTAATCTTATGGAAAGCTCTTTTTATGTTGTGTCAGAAAACAATATGGCTTTCAACATTTTACATGTGCATACCAGCGGGATACGCTCTTGGCTATGTTTTTGGTGGTTTAGTAAGTTTTTCTGACTTTCGTACCTGAACTAAATATTCATATTATTTTTGAAAAAAAAAATCCGTTTTTCTTGCTCTTTTTTTCTTGTCTATTTTCCATCTCATGATTTTATTTTGTGTGGCCTTTTGATAACTGCCTCTGTTTGTCAATAAACAGGTTGGAAGTCATTTTGGGTGGCGTTATGCATTCTGGGTGGAGTCTGTATTGATGATTCCATTTGTTATAATGGGATTCACTATGAAGCCTTTGCATATGAGAGGTGCACATTTGTCTTGCATTGATGTTTCTGATCCTACTAGAATTGTTCAGCTCTAAACTACTTGTAAATACAGGTTTTGTTCCTACTGAATCACAAAAGGCAGTGGCGCCTGAGACAGTTGGCTTACAAGTTCAAGGTAAATATTATTAAAAATTAAGGCCTACGTACATTATTTGATAACAATATCTTCTCTGTTAAAGTACCAATTGCATAATCTTATGATTGAATAACATAACATTCGGTATCTCTCACTATTTGGAATGGCTATTTTTAATGCATATCCACTGCAAATTTGTTTCATTGAGATTTCTGTTCAGAAATTTTATCGAAAGATCTTAAGCCAATCATTCTCTTAAGGAACTGGAGAAATAAGGTTTAGTTTTGATGCATGTTATTGTTCAAATTTCTTTATTGGCCTTAACAAAATCAATTTATTGTGAAGATACAGAGGCTTCAAATGGCAAAAATGACTTACTGTCATTGGGATCAAAGTTTGAAGATAAAAGCTCACATCAACCATGGAAGTGGTAATACTTATACATTATTAATAAAGTGGCTTTCTTGTTTATCCAAACGGTTGATCTGTTATTGTGACGCCTAATTTGCATTGATGGCATTTATTCCGGCACATGTATTTGTAAATTATGGCTAAGTATAAGGCTGTTTTCTTTCTTACAACTGGGCAGATTTATCTGATTTCTCTCTCTGACAAATGTACTTGTATATTCCATCGTCTGGCATCCATAATATTTTTGTGATGTTTATAAGATTTGTTGTCTATAAATTATTGTCTTATTTCAGGTACACATCAGCTTGCTATGCCTGGGATCAGATCTCACTATCTGTGGAAGATATGAAAGTGCTTTTGCTTAATAAGGTTTTCGTCACTAATGTTCTAGGTACTTCTTCCTAACTGATATCCTGTATTCATCAGGTGCCTATATTCACTATTCTGTTGGTACATCTTTCTCAAATTGCTAAAGATGTAATGAATTCGCGTCTCACTCATTCATACGTTTTTTCACTGTGTATCTATATTTAATTTTTTGTTATGAATGTCTACTTGCAGGTTACATGGCATACAACTTTGTCATAGGTGCTTACTCATATTGGGGACCCAAAGCTGGTTATAATATATATAACATGGTGAGTTTCTTGCTTCTAATGATCACATATACATCTGAATGTGATAATATAGTCGTTCTATCTCTTTATATCATTTTAATTTCATTAAATAAAGTTTTCCTGGCAAATCAACACACTTTCTGGGTATAACATAGTAATTAGTAATATTATCCCATTGTTAAAGTCTGGTTTGTTTGGCAGGCTGATGCTGATATGATATTTGGAGGAGTTACAGTTGTATGTGGAATATTGGGCGCACTAGCTGGAGGTTTCATTCTTGATTACATGAGTAACACCGTATCAAATGCATTTAAGGTTAGTCCTCCTTGTTAAGAGAAAAAATTTCTGGCATTAGTTTTATGCCTGTTTTGGAGTTTGTTTAGAGTACTATTTTTTACATGTTTAGCGTTGACGACTAAGATATATTAGTATCTTAGATAGCTGAACTTTTGGTCTTCAAATTGTCATTTGGTTTTTTTCCTTCAGCAGCATATGCTGGGTTTATATTAGAATGCTAGACTAGATATAGTTCCTCTGATCTTTTCTGTTGGGTTTTTGGATAAAAATATATGTAATTTTTTTTTTCAAAATATTCCATCATATATGAGTTGCTACAAATCATGTACTTGTCATTCTTTAATTAAAGAACATGATGACAAAAATATAAAGAAAAAACTGTGGTTAGATTTATCAAGTTAAAGTTTCCTATAGCCTACAAGTTGGATTTGATCGGCTGTAAATATTGGTCATGCCTCTCCCATATTCGAAAACCTTCGTTCCAAGTGGCTGCAGTACATTTTCATGCTGGAAATTTTAACTATGTTCATGGTTGCAGTAATTGAAACTTGAGGATTGTTCATGCTTGCTGAACAGCCATGTGGATTTAAATGAAATGGCTTTTTGATGAAGCTTGTGCAAATGAAAGTAACAAGCTTTCAATTTCAGAGTTGCTTTTTGTTGTAATAACTTAGTTCAAGGTTCTGGTCGGCTTTTTAGGCGAGGCATGTGAATCAACAAAAAGTTTTTAGGCATCATGGCAGCAATTTACTTGTATAACACTGTTATAATGTTTTATTGTAACGTCGATCCCATAGAAAGCTGGTAATATTCAATGAGTGATAACCAGAAGGCCATGGGGAAATGGGATAAGGGTTTGTTTTTATGTATTGGCTGAGCTCGGGCTTGAAAAACTGTTTGTCATGCATAATTGCTCTATTTAACATGTTTGCATTTAATTGTGTTGTCTTATTGGACACCTTGTATCTTTTGCAGCTTCTTTCATTGTCGACAGCTCTTGGGGCAGCATTTATTTTTTGTGCTTTCTTATTTAGAGACATGTATGGTTTCCTTGTTCTTTTCGCCTTCGGTGAACTACTGATTTTTGCCACTCAGGTACTTTTCTTCTCAACATGATGATTTCGTTATGTTTGTTGTGGTTCTATTGAATTGACTTAACTGGTTACATCCTTGCCACAGAAAAATGTGCTGTATTTCAGTTTTTAGTATTCCTCTGTTAGCTTACCTTCTTACTGATTTCTTTCAGGGTCCCGTGAATTTTATATGTCTTCATTCTGTTCAACCAAGTTTGAGGCCTTTATCAATGGCTTTGTCCACCGTTGCCATCCATGTGCTCGGGGATGTGCCATCTTCCCCACTTGTTGGAGTTTTCCAGGTTAGCCTTCTGAATTTGTTTTTATATCTGTTGATAATTCTTTGAGTGCCCGGTTCCTAGACGGGTTCAGAGGAAACTTGATTAGAAGATGCAATTTCTGATTATTAAAGAGTTCTGATATCTATGCTATTGATTTGCCAGGATCATGTTCACAACTGGAGAACTACCGCACTGACTCTAACTTCCATCCTATTCCCAGCAGCTGGAATATGGTTGATAGGTAAATCATCATATTCTTTTTCATTTTCTTTTTTTTGGGGGAAAATCACTGAGACCCATGAAGTAATATAACCACTAAAAAGTCAAAATAACAAGTGAGCAACATGGAATTGTTTTCATCTCCTACATTGAAACTTATCATTGGATGCTGGTCACTTGTCACAAGACCTTTTGGTGATTCTCCCTTTTTTTTGAGAGGGGAAGTGGGGACATTGAGTCAAAAGATTATTGAACTTAGAGTCTGGACAAAACACGGGTCTACCTTTCTTTTACTGAATCTTTATCGATATTCAAATAATGAAGTGTTGGGTCCACTAGGGTTGACGTTGAGTTCCTTATCTTTTTGAGATATAGAAGCTTTGGTAGGTATTTTGTGAAATACCAATTCAACTTGAAAGCTTAGGAGTGAAAGCTCATTAATAATCTGTTATCATTTTTATCCTCAAAGAAGAGAGAAGGCTGTCTTTGTTCCTTGGGCATACCGAAATCAGCTTATCTTGACGTGCAGGAGTATTTGATAGAGAAAAAGACAAATAAATACCCTCCAATTTGTAAAATCCCATTAACAACTTCATGATAGGTATTAACAACACAACAACCTATCATGAAGTTGTTAATACCTATCATAAAGTTGTTAATGGGATTTTCCAAATTGGAGGGTATTTATTTGTCTTTATCCCTATTTGATATACAAATTCTTAGATTTAAATGGGGAGAAAAACTGAGCTTGAGCTCTTCGGAATTTTCCCGTTGGTTAATTTATTTCTATTATGTTGTGGTGGCAGGTGTATTTTTGCGTGGTGGTGATAGATTTAACGACGATAATAATGTGCAAAGGTCAAACACCACTCCATCTCTTGAAGAGAATAATAATAATAATAATAATAATAATAATACTGAAGATATATCAGCATCTGCTCCTCCTCCTGCTCCTCAACAACGCCAAGAATGTTGATTCCCTTTTTGACTTCCTAGGCACCATTCAACTGTAAATAGCATTCGTTTTATTCGTTTCACACGTTTTTCTTTTATTCAATATTTTAATGTATCATTGGTGTTATATTTAGCACCTTTGATGGTTTTATTCATTTTTCATTGGGGGGCCCCAAAAAAAGAGGCGTGGTGGATCTTCCAATCAATATCAATGTTGAATATGAAACTTGTTGCAAGTTCACGAGTAAACAAAGGGAATGAGGAAATATGCTTGATTATTTCTAAATAAGCACTCCCACATAAGAACTCAACGCTAGTTCATATCTTATCAGAAAAATTTGAGGACAAATTAGTTGGCTTATTAACAACACAAATTGGTATTTCAAGAATATAGCTATTTTCTTCCCATGCTTCTTTGGGATTGCTCCTTATTAGAACATAACCCTCTAAAGGCAATTATGAATTTTTAATTGTTATACAAAAATATTGGTAGGAGAATGTTAATTGTAAAGTATGCCTAAACCTCAAGAAGCTTTTTAATCTTAATAATTAGTGCTCAAAAGTCTTATAATGAATATTAAATAAGTATAAAATCCAAAAGTTGTTGGATTTTAAGTAAAGTTAATGAAGATTAAGGTTTTTCTTGATCTGTGTGAAACATGTTGGAAATGGCTTTTAAATAGAACAAGATGAGTTTATACTTTTCTAGTCTTATTTATAAGGCACTTCTAATATATTTCATACAGACCAAGGAAAACCTTAAATCTCATTAATTTTACCTTAAATTCAACAACTTTTTAACTTTACCCCTGTTTAATATTCACTACACAACAACAATAACAAAGCCTTATCCCACTAGTGGGTTCGGTTACATGGATCACAAGACGCCATTGTACTCTATCAATAGCCATGTTTTGTGATAAATTATTGATCAAAAGATCTCGTTGTATAACTTCGTGAAGAGTTTTCTTTGGTCTTCCTCTCTCTTTTGAGAGGACTCCATACGCTAAATAAACCTCTCTAAAAATTAATGACATACTTAAAACATTCTCAAATCAATCATATTGTCTTAAAGTACTCAAACCATAAATGCTCTCCAATCAACCAATAATAAAATCTTCCGGAATTGGACCGGTCTCTCAAATAGTATTAATCAAGTAAATAGTTCAACATAGTAACTCATGAAGAAATTACAATCTTAAATTAAAACAATTAAACTGAAACAAAACATACGGAAGCACTCAGGAATGCATGAGCCCTAGGTGGTAATACTATTTTGTCTTGGCCCAGAATTACCCACTAGATCAGTGAGAAGTTCCCGGATCCTTCCCTTGACCGTCTACACCGCTACTAGGACTTGCAAAAGTGAGATAAACGGGGGTAGCCCCAACGCAACAGCTATTCTACTTATCTACATGTGGTGTGTGCTAGCAAGGTGTCCAGTGGAATTGTAATACAAATACATATGCATGTTCTAAATCAAGGTTCAAAAAACCGGACCGGGCATCGAACCGGATGAGGCACTGGTTCAAGGGTTAATGGTCCGATCGGGGTCGGACCGGGTCAAACCGGTTATATTAAAATAATAAAATTTTATTGATATTATCATTAATAATCACTAATATCAAAATGTAAATGTAGATAGGTATACATGATTCATCAAATATGAATATTTTAATGTTTCTATATAGGGAAAAAGAGAAAATACTAGTTGATTACACGTGAAAATAAATATTATTCTACAATCCATAGACTAAAATATAAATACTAAGAGTAACAATAATTAAATATTAAGTATATGCAAGTAAAATAGCATTTAAAGTATTATAGTTTCCTAATTTCTAAAATTGAGTGAATTGAAAGTTAGTAATTAGGTGATTTATAATAAAATGATTTTATTTTATTTTTTAAAAAAATGGCCAACCCGGTTCAATCCCCGGGTTGGCAGGTTTTCCGGTTCAACCCGGGCATTTGACCCACCCGGTTTGGCCGGTTTTCCCGGGTTGACCCGTCATTGGCCAGGTCAACCTAACTCCCGGTTTTTAGACCCAACTGGACCGGACCATTGGAACCGGCCGGTCCGGTTCTTAGATCATTGTTCTAAATCATACTTAGAGTATCAAGTAAGATGTACATAATATAATTTCCACATCCATTTTCAAATACTTTAGTACAAAATAGATATAGTTTCATATCATTTCCAACATCTTCAAAATACAGTAATCATAATCATAATACAAACAAACCCACAAGCGGTCACACAGGCCTCAGGGAAAATCAGGTGGAACCAGTCGAAGCCTCTCTACCCGCCCTGGTCCACATACGGGTCAGTTGGAGCCTCTCTACCCATCCTGAACTCATGAGGGGCATTCTCTCATATAGTAACCAAATTAGTCCTTGTGGCGCAACAGGGTACCTCATCATGTGATGGCATAATTCCAGATCCACCGGTGTCGCACATGCAACCAAATCCACACAACAATACAGGTATGCAAACACCACAAATATCAGGCTCTTGGCCTATGCAATATTCTGAGAAAGTGCTTATGCAATGGTTACAAAATCAATGTTTACTCAGTTTCAAACATGCCAAATCACAACAATATGCCAGTTTGAAAATATAATTCCATAGGACGTTATAATAGAAAAGTAAGAGTTTCAACAGTTATTTTACATGTCTCATATAGCCACAAAATCGTACAGTTTTCAAATCACTTACTAACAGACACGCATACATAAACAAGCAGAAAGCAGTTACCTGGTAGCTCGCACCGATCTCACAACAGCACAGCTCCCCCAGTGCTATTTTAGCACGACTCAAACTCTACATAGCATATTACATACAATTACTCTCTACCAAAGAAAAACACAAGTTACAATTTAAATTCCTAACTACTCATTCCCAAATTCATACCTAAGCCCTTTAATAATTCAACTCAACCAAATTTAAGCCTATATGGTAATACAACTTACCCAAATCCACACCTACACCATATCTAATAAATTTAACCTTATGGGTATTATCGTTCTACCCAATTAAGTCCCTAAATTTCATCGGTACACCTCAATTGTTCATCTTTATAGATTCCCAAATTAAAATCTAGCATATACTCTCTTTGAATGCAAGAAAGCATCTATACAGATCAAATATATCCTAATGAATTCCTTTAACATGTTCAATCTACCTAGGTAACCCAGACGGTAAACTATAAGCCTAATTAACAAATCTACACCCATAAAATCAACCTACTAATTTACCTCAACAAATCTATGGTTAGTTATTATCAAAACTCAACTCCTACTTCAAACCTAAGTCCCAATTTTTTGTTCTAATCACCCTAATATTACTGTCATTGGAAAGCTAGAATTATATGTAAAAAAGTTCATGAAGGAAGTTAAGTCAAAAGAAGTGATTCTAATTAGGGAAAATTCAAAAATAAAGACCCTCAAAATAGCTAAAGGACAGTTTGCTACACCGAAATTTGGAAAGGACAATTCAGTACAAATGACTGAACTGTCCAACCCAAATTTAAGTGAAATTTCCAAAATGCCCTTATTTTACCAACTTCTTTTGTTCGCTCCCAGAATTCTATAAGGGATTACCAACATGTTTCTATCCAATTACCAACTTCTTTTGTTCGTTTCCTGAATTCTATAAGGGATTACCAACTCAGGATAAGGAATTACCAACATGTTTCTATCCAATTACTAACATTATTACCCACTTCTTGTTGGTAATCCCTTATACAATTCTGGGAACGAATTAAGAATGAATGGAGTTAAGAAAAAAAAATTTAAAGCAAGGGCATTTTGGACATTTCACTTAAATTTAGGTTGGACAGTTCAGTCATTTGTACTGAATTGTCCTTTCCAAATTTCGGTGTAGCAAATTTTCCTTTAGTTATTTTGAGGGTCTTTTATTGGAATTTTTCTTTCTAATTATCTAATTTATCTATAAAACTCACCTAAATATGCTCACTGCTACAAACGAAGGAAGAAAAGACGAACTGATACAGCGGCTTTACACACGCAATTGATATGACTCAAGGTATTTTGGGGTATATAAATACTACATGCGGGCCCCATGATGTTATTTTATTATTATTTTTTTATTATATATATCTATCTATATCTCTGTTTATTTGTTTAGTATTATATATATACACAAATATATCTTTTCTTCCATGCATATTTTTTTATATAATATTATATATTATTTTATTTTTTTTGTTTATTATATATATATTTTATGTTCCAAATAAATATTTGGAACAATATATATATATATATATATCTTTTCTTCTATATTTATTTTTCTTTATTTGTTGTATATGTATATATTTTAAAAATAAATCTTTACATTAATTTAGTATCTCTCCCTAAAATTTAAATAATTACTAAGTTTTGGATCATATCCAAATATATATTTATAATTTTTATAAGAGTAAGGATATCATTATCTATTTTCGGATTTCCTATTTAATTTATCAACATAATCTCCTAATTATTTTCAACCTACCTATTAATTATCATCAATAAATCTTAAGTCATCTAGAAATTTCTCCTTTCACCATAAATCTCTCCAACTAATCTCCATAAAATCCTCCATTCAAATTAAGGACTCAAATTCAATTTAAATCCCTAAATTCAAATTAAATCTTCAAATCCAAATTAAATCCTCAAATTCAAATTACATCCTTCAATTCAAATTAAATAATTAATTATGTTTCTTAAAATAAAGAAAATACTAAGCCTCTAGAAATCCTCAATTTCCAATAAGATAGCAATAATTCCCCAAATTCATTATTAAAATCCTAGATAAAAATCACTAAACCCTACATTAATTTTTCAGGATGTTACAACTCTCCCCATCTTTTAGGAATTTTGTCCCCAAAATTCACTTTACTGAACTAAAATAGGAAATTAACACAATAGATAAAACAAAACAAGACTCACCCCGCAAAAAGGTGGGAGTTCTCGCGCCTCATACGCTCCTCGGTCTCTCAAATCTCGTCTCCCGGAGCCATTCCTCTCCAAAATACCTTAACCAATCTAATCAACTTATTCCTCAATTGCTTATCATTGACATCCAAAATCTTCTCTGGCTCTGCTCTATAGGTCAAGTTCTCCCTCAACTAGACCTCCTCGGGTGCGATCACATGCGAAGGGTCTGGATGATACTTCTTCAATTGAGAAACATGGAAAAGATCATGAAGGTTTGATAACTGCGGAGGCAACGCAACTCGATAAGCAACTGATCCAATCATCTCAATAATGTCGAACGGACCCATAAATTGGGAAGTGAGCTTCTTAGCTCTGATGGACCTCCCAATACCAGTTGTCGGTCACATGCGAAGAAAGACACGATCCCCTACAATGAACTCTAACGGCCTACACAGTTGATCTGTATAACTCTTCTGCTGATTTTAGGTAGTCAACAACCTCTGACGAATCAACTCAATCTTCTCTGATGTCTGATTAACAATATCTGGACCCATGATCGTCCTCTCACTAAGCTTCGTCCAACAAATTGGTGACCGGCACTTCCGACCATACAAAGCCTCATACGGCGCCATTTGAATACTAGAGTGGTAACTGTTGTTATAGGCAAATTTCGCTAATGAAAGATGCCTATCCCAACTCCCTGGCAACTCGATAGCACATGCCCTAAGCATATCCTCCAAGGTTTGGATAGTTCTCTCTGTCTGTCCATTTGTCTGGGGATGATAAGGTGTACTAAATTTGAGCTTCGTACCCAAGGCCATATGCAACGACTTCCAGAATTTTGAGGTAAAACGCGGATCATGATCTGAAATAATACTCTTAGGAATACCATGAAGCCTGACTATCTCATCTACATACAAGTGAGCCAATCTTGCCAAAGGATAATTAATCTTAATAGGGAGAAAATGGGCAGAACTCTAAGGTAATAAATGAAGGGTAAATTTGTACATTCAGACACAAAATTTAATGACATAACTTATAAATAGGGTTAAATAAAACATTTTCTCTCTATCCGATAAATAGGGCCAGATGAGTATCATAATAGGATTTAACTTGTATAGATATTTGGACAACATTGAATGATAAATAGTTTAATATGTATGATATTACTCCATCTAATTCACATGATAAGAAGTAGTCAACCGTTTTACATAAACCAAGGAAATATAGTGGATTCATTTATTATGGTTAAAATTAATGTGTTTTTCCAATTTTACCTTTATGTCACTTATTATACACTTATTCTCTCCCCTCTTTACATTTAATCCTCAAGGGCAAAAATAGCATTCAAACATTTATTATCTTGATTTTTACATGTTACTTTTTATAATATGGACCAAAAAATTCTCATGGTTCCCCTTATATTATGACTAGAGGGAGCATATGGATATGTGTAGTAAAGCGTTGAAAATGGATTTCTACAACTTTTAAGATAAAACATTGGATGAATGTGCAAATTTAACAACGAAATTTTTACCTAGGAGCATCTAGCACCATAAAATTTCTTAAAGAACCAAAAATGCACATAAACATCATAAAACGGTGCAATTTTAACATAGATATTAACAATGTTAGTGTCTCCATTACTTTATGGTTTGTCCGCCGTACTTTACTAATTTTAAATGATTATTTTATAAAAATAATTCTTAAAATCTTTTCCCATACCTCCCCCACCTCTCCCAACAAAAACAATAGGTTCCGAGTTATAGTAGAGCTCAAATGGAAATGGAATCGCAATTAAAATGATAAATGGAAAATGATATCCATACACATGAATGTACCAGACCATATCTCCCTCACATCCGTTTCATAGATCGGAAGGAATGCAATGATTAGGTATGATAGTTGGACTGGAACTTTTAACTCCTAGATCGGCGATGATCTTCCCTCGGAATAGCTCCACTATAATTCGGGACCATTGCTTTTGTTGGGATCATTTAAAATTATTATTATTATTTTAAATAATCATTCAGCTTCAGTCCAAGAACAAAAAAATCATTCAGCTGTTACAGAGAGAGAGAGGGGGGGAGGGGGGGGGGGAAGGAAGGGGGTTTGAGAAAAGATTTTAAGAATTATTTTTTTATAATAATCATTTAAAATTACTCCATTCGATCCTAAATATAGGACAATTAGATTAAAGATGTTAGTTTAATTAATAGGTTTAACATATTTTACCCAAAACACCTCAATCATACAACTTAATCCACCCTCCCCTCTCTTATTTGATTAATGTTAAAGGGGCATCAATGAGGGTGATTTTAAAAAAAAATGGACACAAATTAAAAATAGATCATATATTAAGGACCAAAACCATCTCTTCAAATAGATTATATATTTAGGATCAAAGGGAGTAATAAAGTAAGGCCTACAAACCATAAAGTAACGGAGACATTAACGGTGTTAACAGTTGTGTTAAAATTGCACTATTTTGTGAAGTCTATGTGCATTTTTGAACCTTTAGAAACTTTATGGTGTCAGATCATCGTAGGTAAAAATTTCGTTGTTAAATTTGCATATTCACTCTAAAACATTTTTATATTACTTTCGTCAAAATGTGACCATGTTTTCAAACATAGTATGTCTCGCATTGATGGTAGTAAAACTCAACTATAATCGACCAATCAAATTAGAGAATTGATGAATGAATCAATTGGTTAATAATATTAAGAGTTTTGAACGGACCGATCATATTGAATTTTATATATTTTATTGGGTTTAAAACGAGATCATTAAGTTTTAAAAAATTGTTCTATACTTCAATAACTCTATCTTATTGGATTGTGTGTAATTTTATACATGAATGATTTCATATGTTGAATCACTTATCTTTAAACCAGTTCTGTCTTAAGTCTCCAGTATCTTACATGGCACCAACAATGACATTAAACACACGGCAAGTTGTATGTAATAATACTGTGGTCTGTCTTACCTTTCAGCCATATAAATAGAGAAAGAGTTTATGTTTACCAATTATTCCAAGTCACAGGCAGGAACTGAATCCGCAGCTTTCAATTCAATACTTGCGGTTCCCACAACATCCATGAAAGAGTAAATAAATAAATAACCCTCTCGGTTCTCTGCATCTACCACAACACATTTAATTCATTAATACAGTGGGGGAACCTATTCTAGCACTGTGCATCTTTTCCTTATTGAAACTGGATTATTAAATCAACCACGTGTAGTTCTGGCTTTGATCCTTTTTTTTTAAAAAAAAAAAAGATCAAATATATTAAATATTAAAGAAGGCTACATTAAGATACTTGGATAGGAACTAATAACACACTTATGGTACTTAACAACTAACCTAGAGAAATTACAATTGTTAATAAACACACCCAAACACAAGCAAGAAGTCAATATTCTAATATCAGAACATGACCAAGCAGTACACGATATGGAAAATCCTTGTACTGTAATGTCGTATATAGATAAAGCCATCAACATAAAGTCGATGAAAATTATGCCACTAACTTCACTCTCAAGTGAGGAATAACGGACATCTACCCAAATAGGGTTTGAAAGAAAATGACTTAAATCCAACATTAAGTCGGTAGTCCCATAAAGACTATAACGACATTTGCAGAATTCAAAAATTCCATCAATGTAAAACATGATCATGATTCTATATTGGAATTTAGATTCTAAAATAAGCAGAACAAAGACAGAAGACACATAATTAAAACCCAAATA
Source organism: Mimosa bimucronata (assembly GCA_037074515.1). NCBI lineage: Eukaryota > Viridiplantae > Streptophyta > Magnoliopsida > Fabales > Fabaceae > Mimosa > Mimosa bimucronata. Next base: position 26,898,403 of record CM073441.1, read on the forward strand.
ACAGAGAGCTACAACGAGGAGCAGTTGAAACTTTAAGAGCACTAAGTCCCCCCAAGATGATGAACCTTCACATAATTTAAGGCCTATTTGGATTAGCTTTTGGAGAATATCTTCTGAGAAAAAAGCTGAAAAAATGATTTTAGAGAATAGATTCTGGAGAATAGCTTCTGAGATTATAGAAAAAAATAGCTTCTGACAAAATCTAGATTTTTTCTGCCCCAAACCTAGGTTTTCAGGCAAAAAAGCTATTCTGAAAAAGCTGTGAGTGTTTGTCTGGCTTAACTGAAACCTATGTTTTGTCAGTTAAAAGCTATTCTGAAAAAGTTGAGAGTGTTTGTCTGTTTGATTTTAAAACCTAGATTTGGGTAAAAAAAATCACTTTTTTTAAGTCACCCAAATAGGCACTTAAGCATTAATGCAAAATAAAGCAGCACAGCAGGATGGACCTCTAAGTGATTGCTGTTTAACTTAGAGGCCCCCATCAAGATCATCCAATTGTACGGGGCTTTTTGGCACAAGCCCTGCAAGAACCCAGATTTTGAGCATAAAGGTCTTTCCCACAGACATTTCCTTGAAGTTGATGATAAAAGATGACCATAATTATGCTTAGCCAAATTATGATTTGTATGTGAAGAGTGATCAGAAGATGCAGAACATATCTGAGAAGGAGACTTGTCATAAGCAACTGAGAGATTGCTTGCATGCATTTGAGAGATAAAGTTGACGTGTATTTCCATATGCAAGCAATGTCGTTCAAAAAACATAGAGTAAACTATGAAAATATGACATCGCCATTGAATTTCGTCGTTCTAGCTTTGATTCTGACTACTAAAGAGGACAAAAACTTGTATATATTCACTTTAGAACTCATATCTCACTCTACATTCTCCATATACTACCATTCCACACACTTATACAGTCCGACGAATATTCAATACTTCCTCATCTTCTAAATATAAGACATATTTACTTACTTTAATTAGATTAAGAGTGCTAGTTAAGTTAACTAAAGCTATATAATATTACCAAAGCATCATAACCTTATATCCTTATTCCTACTCTTCCTCTTTTGTTTCTTATTGAGGAGTATCAATAGGGATATTTTAGAGAAAAGTTGAGAAAAATAGAAAGGGTATTATATGAAGGAACAAGTTCACCTCCCTAAGGTTTTATGTCTAAGAAGCGAGGGATTATTTTTTTTTTAGTTATTTGAAAAGCTGTAATTTGATAACCATGGTTTGAAATCCCTAGGATTTGAGTTTGACCCTTCTCGACCTGGAAAAAAAAAAAAAAAAAACCATCAAAATCAACGCCCACAGACTCTTCCACTGTTTTTCTCTGTCACTAACTATAAATACAAAATGTGTTACCTTACTTTCTTCCTTACTCATCGAGACACACACCACTTTAGCTTGAACTTCATGTTAATGGCGCCCACAGCAGCAATGCTACTTCTCTGCCATCATGCCAAAAGCCACAGCCCTTCTTCTTTTGCCTTATCACCACCAGAACGCTCAAGCTCTGCGATACGAAAATGGTGGGCTGTTAAATTAGAGAATCAGATGTTAAAAGCAGGAGGAGGTTCAGATAACATTAATACTACTAATCACACACAATGTTTTGTGGATCATAATTCTGAGATGAAAAATAGGTTTGAAGATGCCCTTCAACTCTGCAATTGCTAATTCCGGTCTCTCAGCCGCAGATTTCCCAGCATTTTCGTCTTTTTCTTACTTTCTTTTTTCCATTTTTGTATATTAGTCAGCCCTTTGTAAAGAAAGAAAAGAGGCACTCTTCTTAATACTATGTTGTAATTCGGAATTACACTCCATCTACATGTGTGCGCGCACATGGTGCCCAGTTTTTCAATAATAAAATTCAATTTGATCATTACTTAGAATCCAAACAAATGTAACTGAACAAAAAATTATAAATTCTCAGAGAAAGCTATTAAATCTTGATATTAGTTTTGCGAGGATCTGTGAGATCCTCAACCCAAAAATAGGCGTATGCCGCTTTAGGTGGAGAGCACACGGTATTCTTTAGTAAAAGGCGAAAGAATAGTTCGCTCTGTGATCACCACACGGCTTCGTGAGATAAATTCTCTGAAGACGTGGCATTATATTCAAGAAAGATAGGTGAGGCTTCTTATCATTTTACGATGTGGGACTTGTCTGATTTTGACGTTGATGTTAGACAAGGTAACAAAAAACCATTTAATTATAATATATATATATATGATATATTATTATAATATATAAGCTATTTAATTATAACATATACATATACAGTATATTATTATATTATATGTTAGATTTGACTTCTTTGAAAAATCTTAAAAAAAATAAGCTACTTATAAATTGATTTTTTTAATTTTTTTTAAACTAATTTATTTAACTTATAAACGAACATTTAATCTAATAATATGCAATATATGTTGTGATTAAGTAGCTCATTCACCTTCTTTAACCTGTTGAAAAAAGTCAACTAGATCTTATATTAAGGAACAGAAAGGGTAATTTTATTTGGTTTCTCTTTTTTTAAAAAAAAAGCTTTGTCACTGTGAATGATCATTTGAGAAAATATATCAGACATACTTTATTCTTTTTTGAGGAAGTACTGAATACATTAGCTCATAAGAGCATTACAAACACCTATCTAGTAGCCTCCACCTCCGCCTATTGATAGAAGATTGGTGGGGTATCCAAAAAGCAAAAGTTTTCAACCATATTATGAGCCATCTTAGCCATATGATCAACTATTGTGTTCTCAATAATTCTCCTCTCTAGGGACATAACAAATTGAAACTTGCCAAACTATTGGGTAGTTGACAGCACTATATCTTGTTATCATATTTATTACATCAATATAATCCATAGTTACCTTCACTTCCCTAAAATTCCTGGTCAAGCATATGTGAAGCCCCTGTATAGCTACAATCAGCTCTTTGATAGTTGGAGGAACATTTAAAAGTTTGCAAGCAAAACTACCTAACCAGTTTTCCGGTCCATAAATTGCCCCTCCACATCCACAGCTCTCGGATGTTAGAATCTAACCATGTCTCAAGTCTAATAAGGCTTGATTGAGCATTAATCACCTTTGTCCGATCTATAGCTTTGGCAAAGTAGAAATGACATTTAGATAGAAGATCATGATTCCAAAGGACTCTTAAAAGGCTATCCTTTTGCAGTCTTGTGGTCAAGTCACAATTTATTCTTATACCGATTTGAGGAGATTTTATGATGCTTGCCAATTTTATAACCTTTGAATAAATATATAAATATATATATAGAGATGTCAATGTCACTTTTCTTGAAGAGTACTATTCAATACGAGAAAATACAAGAAATCACTTGAAATATTCTTTTAACATCAAAATACCTGAACCACTTACCCCCCCCCCCCCTCTCTCACACACACACACTGCCCCCCTTTATTCCCTAGAAAGTCATCATATTACATAAGCCAGCATCGAGGAAAGGCAAAAGCAGCCATAGAAATTAATCCTGATGCGAGCCAATGCTTTGAAATAAACAACAAATCAAACGTGACCCAAAAAAGCAGAGGATTCACATTTAAATCACCAGGCTGGAATGTAGAACCAAAGGGCTCACAACGTTTGAATTAATGTTATGATTATCGAAGTTGATATTAAGGTTTTCCATGAATTATGATGTTTCTGCCACGGTCCTTGAATCTCAGCATTTTGATTCTGTTGAATTCAAAATTTTGAAAACCTTTTTCTCATAAACCATTTTAACATCACCCTGGACATTGTAGTAGTGAAGAAAGAATTAACTGACTTATCAAGCCAAGCATCGTGAATACCATGTTCTGTGAATGAATATTGTGATATCCTAGGTGAAAACAATCGCTATGAATATACACATAAAAGTTATTTATATTAACTCATGTTCATGTTGGTTGGGATTTTCTTTCGAAATAGATGTCAGTGATAGCAGAGAATAAAGGTAAAAACTAAAAAGTAGCTGCAATAAGGAGAAGAAATGAAGAGTCTTTGAAAGGAATAGAACTCACTCAAGTGTGTATAGGATTTAGGATCTTTCAAATAGAGAGAACTGTTGAAGAAAAGTCTCACCCCGATGTACCAAGCAGAGAAAACAACTTTCTCCCTTGTGATATACACCGATTACAGAAATACTGTCATACATTAAACAGAAAAAGATCCCAGTGGCGTTAACCAAAAACCCATTGAATGATGAACGAAATGAGACTCATCATATAATTTATGCCTAAACGAATAAGAATTAAACCCCAACATACAAAAACACTTGAAACGATTTATAATAAACAATCATACAACATAATGAACAACATCCATACTCAGAAGGATACCAAATTTTCATATGTAGTATTGTGAGGATCTCCCAAAGAGAAGATCCTCTCCAAAAATAGGCGTATGCCGCTTTAGACGGCGAGCACACGGTATTCTTTAGTAAAAGGCGAAAGAATAGTTCGCTCTGTGCTCACCGCACGGCTCCGTGACTTGAACGCATCTCATGTTTGATTTTATATTCTAGAGAGATGGCAGATGCTTATGTATATAGAACGATGTGGGACTTCTCTGCAGCCGCTAACCCTTCTCTCCCTTCCCCCCACCCCCAGATATTTTGGCCAACAAAATGCAGTTCGTCTGTTTTTTGCACCCTCCTCCTAAAAATATTTTGGCCACAATCTGGAGGATAGATTTGTATCAATGAAGTAAGCAATCTTCATCCCTCCTCCTAAAAATAAGAGCCATGCACAACACCAAGCTTGCCCCTAAGTTCTTCAGATTGTTTCTTCTGCAGTCCTATGGTAAAGATATCAACAACCTCTTTTTCCTATGTTGAACAATGTAACAGCTCAACTTCACCTTCCTTTTCAGCTTCTCTAGTAGCACTGTTGCATGATAGTTTATTTCAATTTTGTTTAGTTTTTCCACAAAAAACTCTTTTTCAACCATTGTAACGGCACACAAGATCTCTATGGCAGCTTCTTGCTTTAAACTTCAAATCGTTCATAATTTTTCTCATCCATAATGCTTGGTTAATAGCAGCAGATGCAGCCATATATTCAGCCTCTTTATTTGACAGAGGTACAGAACCTTGCTTTCTCGAACTCCAACACATAACACCTGATCCATGGGTTAAGCAGTATCCTGTGGTTTCTTTTTAAATCTTGAAGTGATCCAGCCCAGTCATTTTTATCAGTGAATCTAAGTAATTTCAGAGCTGAACTTCTCCTGAACAAAACACCATAGTATACCTGGAACATCCCTTATGACCCTTTTGGCTTTGAGATGATTTTGTTGAGAGTTCCACATCAAGAAACCTCACATGAGTAGTTAAGTTTATATAAGTTCTAGGGGTTTTTCTTCCTCTTGGAAATTAAAGTGCATGTATCTCGATAGAATGCTGGTTGCATACATTACATATACTGCTTTTGAATGGATGTTATGACTTTCACTGTTGAAATTAAGATGGAATTACTCTAGAGACTCTGTAGTAATTGAACATACATTGATCTCAGCATATTGGTCCTGTTGAAATATTAAAGTGTTCACTTAGAGATCCAAATCTAAGTCCAAGGCGGATCTCCTTTGCCCATATCTATGTATAAACATATCTTACAGTAGTAACCAGAGAGAAATGAGAAAATGGGGAGAATTTAAAAGGAGGAAAGTTAAGAAATAATCATTGAAGAAGGAAAGTCCCAGTGCATGTACCAAACAGAGAGAACAGAAAGAAGATCCAAACTCTCTTGTGATATGCACTAAACAGAAACTGTGATCCCCTGAAAATGACCCGCTCCAATCCAGCGAGGTTCTAAACTGAAATTTCTCGTCTTGTCATACTTAAAACAGAGGGTTAAATTTAATGCACAGTTAACCCAAACGCAGAGAAATGACATTAACTTTTAAAATTGATATTGTAAGAGGCTTCCAATGGAAACCTCCTCCAAAAATAGGCGTATGCCGCTTCAGGCTGCGAGCACACGGTAATCTTTAGTAAAAGGCGAAAGAATAGTTCGCTCTGTGCTCACAGCACGGCTCCGTGAGGTGTTCTGAGTAAACGCTGGGCTTTATATACAGGATAGGTAGGTGACGCTTCTTTATAATTATCAGTGTAGGACTAACATAATATTCTGCTTATCCTTTCAATCTTAATTATAAGATCAAGTTAATAGTGTTATGAGAGGTACGGTTACTAAATAAACAACTTTAAAGTTTTAAAAAATTTTATAAATTTTTCTCAAAACTAATTTATATTATTAATAAAGTAAGATGTAATCTAATTACATGTAATATATGTTATAATTTTGTACTTTATTTGGTTTCCTTAATAAAAAAAAAAAATCAACGAGATCCTACTTTTTGATGATATGTTTGCCAATGATCTCATCATCAAGTTCTCTACTAATTCTCTCTCTTCTTTTTTCTTTTTTAAAAAAAAAATCATCCACTAGATAAATGGTCAAACATTACTTAAATCTTCAAGTAGATAGTGCTTTTAGTTGTTAAACTGGAGAAATTATTTCATCTCTTTTGTTCTTGCCTATATATTCAAACTATTTGGTTTGGTATATTTTCTATTCGATCTTCTGATCTCTCTAATCAATATTTTTAGACATAGCTTATGGAAAATCTTCATCAACTATTAGTTTAGAGCAATCTAACAATGATAAAAGGGAACATTTTCTTACTTAACCTCGTTTGGACTTGAACAAGTTATTTTAGAATTTTGATGTTTTTTCAATACCTTTTAGAAATTTACAATTCGCAAGGTTTTACACACAATTCCCCAACTTCACCAGCATATATATCTTTTTTACTTTGTTGTGATATTGGAAACTTTCTTAAATACACACAAGGCCAGACAACTTTCATGAGAAATGTTACGATAAGAAGACACATCACTTACTTTCCTGCTGTTTTCTTGGACCAAGATGGATGGGTGTAGTTATGTTCTATGTACCTTTGTCTTTTTCCAACACTAGATGTCATATTGATCCACATTGTTTGGTTTCGCTTTTCAAACTTAGGTTTGAATTCAAAACCTAGATTTAAAGAATAAACACCCAAACAGGTTACAAAACCTAAAAAGCATTTTTTTTCCCTCTAAATCATGGTTTTTCCTCAAAACTAATTTATTTTACTTATAAACTAACATATAATCTAATTACATGTAGTATATGGCTGTGTTTGGCTGGGCTTTTCCCAGCACCAGATGCGTACCAGGACCAGCCAAGGTATAGAGTATATGATTTAGTCTTAAAACAAAGAAAAGACAGATGCTATAAATATATAATTTTATTTAAGAGAAATATTATCTGGCAGATGCGTTCCAGGACCAGCCAGGGTATAGAGTATATGATTTAGTCTTAAAACAAAGAAAATACAGATGCTATAAATATATAATTTTATTTAAGAGAAATATTATCTGTAATGATACACTGAAGAAAACAAAGATTGTAAAACTGTAAACTTACAAAAGTGCTGATAGGATGAGCGAGCTTTTGCAAGAGAAATTTAGATAGAGAGAGAGAGAGAGTAGATAGTCGAAGTGGTTCGAAAATCTGCCCTTCCAAATTTTTGTAGGGCCTTTTATAATGAGCCCATGTTACATTCACATTACATTTCAGATTCATTTCCTGTAGCTGATCACGGGTGTTATTTCTGTAGCTTTCATCTTTTTGTTCCTGTAGCACCTTTTTTTTCTTTTCCTGTAGCTTTTGGCTTTAAGTCACTCTAATTGCTTTTGTAAAATCATGCTGTCTGTTCCTATGGAGTCACGCCTTACTTCATGTTGTCTGTAGTGTCGGCAGAGCATCTTAGCTGTAGTCAAGATCAATACCATAACAATCATCTTCATTTTCATCCCCATTAACCGATGATTCGGAACTTGTTTTAACTTGAGATCCTGTAGCTTGTGAAGCGATTTCCTGTAATTTAGAATGGAATTCTTCTGGCTTTAGTGCCTTTAATTCTTCTATAATTTTGTCCTTTTGACTTAAAACTTTAGATGTAGAAGGAGCCGGTAGAGGTGGAAAGTCTTGACTGGCTTGCCATTTTAATACTACCGTTTTGTTAGCCCAGCTGTCTCTGTATTTATGCCACCATTTAACTCTATATCTTCGTGCTAAATATCTTAGCGAAGGGGCTGGTTCTATGCCTCGAACTATTGTAAACGTCCAACTAAGAATCCAAGGAATCCTGAAACGGCTACAAAATTCCAATGGTTTTTCTGTATCTAGACAGTCAATCATACCTTTAAATATCTTATAACCCTCTAAAATAGGGGGTGGTAAAATTTGTTGTACTGGTCCATTAATGCTGAACCATTCATAAAATCATCTGGGAAATTCTGTATGTGAACGGTTTCTAAATTCTTCTGTAAAATATATAAACCATGAGTGGTCATAGTTTTTATAATATAACACATTATACCAAGCCTTTTTATAATCCTCATAATTATAATCCAAATTATGAAAATTAACTGTAAATTTTTTAGCTGTATAGGGAGATTGACCCTAATCCTTTTAAGTCAGGACTTGAATAATTTGGAGTTGGCTGAAGGGTCGCTTGGAGTTTTCATTTTCTTTATGCTCAATTAAGGCGGATTTAGTATCCACCAGTATAAGCTCATAATATCTTCTGTCCTTTTTCCGATTTTCAGGAAGGAAATTCCATATTTCTTCTGTAGGATGTGGGGGGAAATAGACTGAATAGTTTGCTGTATTTGGGTACTCTCATGTTGCCTTTCCAAAGGCAATATATAAGACATGTATTCTTTTGTATAATACTCAGTAGATGACTGAGCCACATTAGAGTATGAAGCTATAGGTTGAGTTGAAGATGGTTGTATTTGTGAAGAAGATGCATTCACTAAAGATTGTGAAGTCGATGACCTCACCTGAGTATTTACTATACTCCGATTATCTGTAGCATAATCATTAGGCCTCATTGTCCGATTTGCTGTAGTATTTTGCTTATATGTCTGAGCCGGAGTGGCTAAGACAATCTCCTTTCCTTTAGAGCTTCCACCACGGGAGGAAGAGCCTCCGCGGGTGCTCATTTTTGTTCTATAGGTAAATTTCCCTGTAGAAATTCTCTTGTTAAAAAATCGGGAAGAGAATTCTTATCTCCTTTAATAAATTCAATATCAAAATCAAAACAGGATAATAAGGACTGCCATCTGGCAAAAATCTGTTTTGAAACTAAATTTTTAACATCCTTTTGTAAAACATCTTTAGCAGCTTTACAATCAATCCTTAGTAAAAACTTTTGATTTATCAAATCGTCTTGAAATTTTAAAATACATAAAACAACTGATAAAATTTCTTTTTTAATGGTGGAGTATTTGGTTTGACTTTTTATCCAACTTCCTGAATGATATCTTACTATCTGTTCACTCTGGTTTTCTTTCTGCTTTAATATTCCCCCGAATCCTATGTCTAAGGCATCAGTCTCAACTATCTTAAATTTTTGAGGATCAGGAATCCCTAAGCAGGGTAATTTTTTAGCCTGTAATTTAATTTTCTTAAATATATTAGTCATATTATTATCCCAAGCAGGAGGGTTTTTTCTTAATCTTTTAAACAAAGGTTGGACATTTATTCTAAGGTTAGGGATAAAGTTGGCTATATAATTTAAGCATCCTAAAAATCTCTGTAATTGATTTTTATCTTTAATTTCATCAGGAAATTTATCCGCAAATTCAATTACTCTACTTGTAGGAGTTAACATCCCTTGATAAATTTCCATTCCTAAAAACTTAATTTTAGTCTGGAATAACTTCATCTTTGTGGGAGATACTGCTAAACCATTTTCTCTAATAATGTCATAAAATTTATTTAAATGATGAATGTGTTGTTCTATAGAATGAGAGAAGACTAACACATCATCTATGTATACAATGGTGAATTCACTATAGTCATTGAAAATATCATTCATTATATTTTGAAATTCTGAAGGAGCATTCTTTAATCCAAAGGGCATTACATTCCATTCGTAATGTCCAAAAGGTACTGTAAAGGCTGTTTTATATCTGTCTTCTTCAGCTATCTGTATTTGATAATATCCTGATTTCATATCAAACTTAGAAAATATAGTTGCTTTATATAATCGGGATATTAAATCTTTCTTATTTGGAATTGGATATCTTATCCATTTTAAAGCTGTATTTAAGGGTTTATAATTAATTACTAATCTTGGAACTCCTCGTTCTATTTCGGCGGCATTTTGTACATAGAATGCTGCACAACTCCAAGGGGATTTACTCGGCCTTATTAACCCTTTCTCTAATAATTGCTTTATCTCTGTTTTACAATATTCCATTAATTCTGCTTTCATCTGTATAGGTCTTGCTTTTGTGGGTATCTATTTTTCATTAAAATCTTTTTCATATGGTAAAGTTACTATATGCTTCTTTCTGTTCCAAAAGGCTGTAGGGTGATTAGAGCAAATATTGTCACTAAATTTCTTTTCTAGAGCTTCTATTCTTTGTTTAATGTTTTCATTATTTACTTGCTCTTCTATTCTTTTATACTTAATTTCTTGCTGTAGATGATTTATATGACTTTGTTTAGTTTTTATTCTCTTAATTTTAAAGATTGAACTTTCTTTAATAAGATTTATTTCTCTTTCTATAGAGGGTACTAACCATTCAAACTTAACCCTTTTCCCCATTATTTGGGTGGTAATTCCTGTATGAGTTACTTTAAATGGAATTAATTGATATATAAAAGGAATTCCTAGAATGACTGGTTCACTTAGGTTTTTTACTAAAACAAATATATTTTTGAAACATATCCCATCATTACAAATGTGGGTGTTATCTAATTTATAATTTACCTGTAGTCTGGAATCATTTGCTGCTGAAACATGTTCTAAAGTTTTTTCATAATATTTAGTGGGAATTAACCCTTCTTGAATACAATTTATATCTGCTCCAGAATCTATTAAGGCTACTACTGTCCTTTTGTATTCATTATTAATAACTAAATCAACCTGACAATACCATTTCTGATATATTATTTTCTTTATAACATTTATAAATTGTTCTTGATTTATATTGGTAGGAGTATTTTCTGTGGATTCTTTTAAAGCGATATCTTTATGATATTGATGTAGTATTTCTAATTTAGCTTTAATTTCAGTGAGTTCCCAATTTCTATTAACATCATTGTTCTTAATTTCTCTTATTTCCTCTTTAAGAATTTTAACTTCCTCTTGTAATTCCTTTATTCCAACTTGTGAACTAGATGATTTAGAGCTAAATTTCTGTAAAATATTGTGTAATGTAATAGGTGGTCTTTGATCCTTAATTTTCTGTTCTTCTTGACCTATAAGTTCATTAATTTTAAACAAATATTGTTTCTTAATTTCTTCATCGGTTTTTTTATCTATTATTTCAATAAGAAAATTAATATTCTCGGTTGATATTACATTTATTCTTTTCTGACTGCAATCTTTACAATTACATAATCCTATACCTAAACATTCATTATCATCTGAAGTTTCTGTAATTGATTCGTCATCTGAGCTATCTTCCCTTATTCTATTAAGACCAAATTCTTGACTATTAACTGAATCATATTCTTCTGAACTACTATCTGAATAATCTTCATTAATCATAACCTTTAATAAGTTTGCTTTATTTTCTTCACTTATACTTAAATTTCTTATTTTCTTTTCTGTTTTGCAATTCCTTGCATAATGTCCAAACTGACCACATTTATAACATACTATGTCTTTAATATCTTTCTTATCTTTCTTTAGATTATAGCTTTTCTTTTGATAAGGTTTTTTATTGTATTTTCTCTTGTAAGTTTTTGTCTTAGGATTTTCGTTTTTCTCATACCATTTTGGTTTATAAATTTTATTCCTTTTATATCCTGTAAACTTTCTTCTTTTCTTATGAGAGGGTGCTTTAACTTCTTCAAAGCCATATTGAGCACAGAAGTCTCCTAATTCATATTTTCCCATTTTCTTTTCTTTATATAGTTTTTTCTGTAACTTTAAATCTCTACACATTCCTAATCCTACTATATTAATTATTGCAATTATATTGCCATAAGTTAAATCATTATATCTTAAGGTTCCTCCTTGTCTTAATCTTATCTCTTCTTTAACCTTTTCTGCAAAAAGTGTAGGTAACCCCGAAATAAATTTTCCTTTCCAAAAATCTGAGTTTCCATCCTGTCTTTGAAAAACTTTAGGGATAAAATTATCTTTATACCATCTGAAATCAGCTAAAGTTGGACATCTTAAGTTTAACAATTGTTCCATATATTTTTCTTGTAACTCTAAGGGTTCTCCTATAAAAGATTTGATTATAGTATATATTAGTTGTTCTAAACAATCGGACATTAATTGTTCATTTTTTATCTGTTGAGCATTTCTTATAGTTTCTTTATCTCTTTCAGTTAGAATATTATCCCACCATCCTTTAATTGTTCCTTTAAACCCTTGGGTTATCATATATAATATGTTTGGATCATTATTTTCTTTAATTCTGTATGCTGTAATAGCCATTGTTAATTCTTGGGTGAAATTTAAAATTTCATGTTCTGTACATCCATCTAAATTCCATTCATATATAGAAGTTCCATCATAATGTGATCCTGTATTTAAATATCTTTCTTCTGCCTGTAAATCAGGAAAAGTGGGCTTAGGATAGTAATTTCTATGAGGTCCTTTCTGATATTTATGGCTTATTTTATTTATGGTATTTTCATCTTCTTTAAACTGTTGTTCTACTTTGGTGATGCTATTAATCGTTAGTCCTGAAGATTTTTCTTTTTTATCTTTAAGGTTTAATTGGCTTAGTTGACTCCTAATCTTTTCTAATAAGTCATTATTATCCTTTTATCCTAAATTAAAATTCTTGGCAATTTCTTTAGGTACTGGTTCACACTTAAATATGGGCCTATATGGATCTATATGAGATGTTGAGACTTTAGAAGAGCCTAGCTTATTTTCTATTAGGTTAAGTTGCTGTCCTATTGTGTACAAAGTTTGATTTGTATAATTATTTTGTTGCTGTATTTTTTGACTGGACTTATCCTCTGTTAATTCTGTAATTTTTAATGGTGATGCAATGACTTCATCATTTCCTATTTTTAATTTTATTTCTTCTAAAGGAGGATGTATAGATGTTACTGTCTTATCTTTACATTGCCAATTTTTTATATTGTTGGTAGTTACCCTTATAGAAGAATGATTTTCTTCAAAGGGATTAAAGATCTCATTTTCAAAGTTATACATCTTAAACCAACTGAAGAAATATATTTTTGTTCTTAATTTTTTCATATATGTATACCATTGTTCTCTTATATTTTCTTGTTCCTTTTCTGTAAAGGTTGAGAAGAACCAATTTCTTTTATTTTTATTTTTCTCTAGCATAAATTCTTTTCGGATTATATCTTTATTTATTTCGTAATTATTGTCTCTTATTACTCGTAGGCTAGAATTTACTAACTGATACTCATTAGGTGCAAAGTTTCTTTCTATTTCTGATTCTGTTTCAAATATATTATTTTCATTATTGGGTTCATATATAGGCTGAGGTATAGTGGGTTCAAAATTAACCCCTCGTAACCTATATCCTGTACTTGAATTATCTACTGAAGCTCTTGGTTCATTGATTTGTTCTGTATTTCTAGTTTGAGCACTAGAAGTCGAGGCTGATCTACTTAGCATTTTATAAGTAACATCACCTTCTGCATTTTGTATTATTTGTTCTATTTGTAGTCTCTTTAGAGGTTCTGGCTGGGCTATATTTTCAAATTTCCAAGTGTCTGGAAAGATAATTTCATTATGCTTTAATTTCTTAGGTATTAAAACAGTTGTTTTAGAGGGATCGCCTAGTTCTATAAGCATAGTTTCTCCTTTGGGAGATTCCTTTAAGGCTGCAAAGTTTTGATGAGTTTTCGTTAATTTAAACATTAATCTGTATTGAAGAACCATCACCGTAGTTCCTGCTTCCCAAGAACCATTCGATGCTAATTCTAAAACTAAGGCATTTCTTACTGATTTATCTTGAATCTTTGCTATATAGTTCGGAAAACAATTAAAATATACGGGTCCATTATGAAGATTTGTCTGTATTACTCCTACTATAGACTCATTAAAATTAGTTGTTTGCCTTCTATCTCTAATTCAGGCCAGAACAGGCTTGTCTAATCCTTTTCTAAAATTTGGCTTTATAGCTACCTGTAATAATCCTATATGAATCCAGGTATAACTATTCTTATATTTTTGAATTAACTCTAAAGGAATCATACTTATTATTTGTCTAGAACAGTGAAAAGAGCATGTTTGGCTGGACTTATAAAAATAAGTAACTTATAACTTATAAGTCAAAATAAGTATAAGTTTTTTTTTTGAACTTATGACTATGACTTATGACTTATAAGTCACTTACGGAGGTGGACCCCACAATTCTAACTTATTTTACACATCCAATCAGAACTAACCCAAACATAAATCACTTTTCCAAAAGTCCATCCAAACATACATCTCATTACACAATATGACTTATAACTTATAGGTCACTTTTTTTTACAGCTGATCCAAATATAAATCTCATTATACAATCTGACTTATTTTCAGTTTGACTTATATATAAGTCACTTTTCCAAAAGTCCATCCAAACACACCCTATGTTACAAATCAGTGGTCTAATTTATTTTCTTAACCTCCACAAAAAAAGTCAACTTGATCTTATAAGTAGGACCGGAGGGAGTATTAGTTTGTAAGTCAGTTAAATTATTTCGTAGAAAAATGACATAGACATATATATAAGTAATTTATTTAGTTTTGAGAAAATTAATTACGGGTCTTATGTAAGGAATTTAATTAAAATGAGATCCCACGAAATCACGTAATCAATTTGAGGTCCTTGCCAGAAAGCTGTGAATGTTAGGCCAAAAGTTGTTATCATCAGACCAAACAGTTGTTGTCGTCTGAATATCACGAACAACTTTTGATCAGACGAACAACTATTTACCCTGACGATAATAACTTTTAGCCTGACATAATAATTTGGGGCTTGACAATCACAACTTTTAAACTTTTGTTCAGTAACAATTTATGACCAAATGATAACAACTTATGACTGCACGATAACAATTTCGTGGGACCTAACATTAATTATGTCATTTCGTAGGACATCCTCTTAATTAAATTCCTTACATGAGATCTGTAATTAATTTTCCCCCTCGCCTTTTATTCTCCTCAAATTACTTATATATATATATATATTTATATAACTTATATTTATATATATATTTATATAAAGAAAAGTATGAGGTCGGGGTTGGTTGATTCAAACTAATCCAAATCAATCAAACTAATTAAATACACAATTTAATATGCCTAAAACTGGATCGAGCCAAACTTTTTTGAATGCTTTTTTATTTTATCGAATTTTTGAATGCGTTTGATTACATATAAAAACCAATACCAAATTATGTAACCATACAAAATCCGACAAACATTAATTATTAACCTCATTTCCTTCCATCAGCAGCCAATTGAACCATCCTGAAAAGCCAAACACAGGAGTAGGTTTTATTTATTTTATTATTTTTAAGAAAAAGGAGCATCTAACGGTCAGATAAATTAATTTGGACAACGATTTATTTTCTGAGCAGCTTCCCAGCTATAAAAATTAATTTGGACAACGATTTATTTGCCTGTTTTGGTTCAATGATTGTTACACGTTGTTTCTGATGTTATGTTCTGATTTGTTTTGTTTCAAGTTTTATTTCTTGTTTAGTTTATGTTTTACTTGTAGTTTATTCTTTTACTACATATAGTAGAAGGCATTTATTTGTAATATCTTTTTAGAAATTGTCTTTATATATATATAAATATATAAATAAAGCTATAACAATTAATTAATTTGCACAATAATTTGTCAACATTTCTTTTCTTTTCACAGTAAAGCTCAAACATATTTTCAGCGAAGAAGTAATCCTGAAAATGTCATTTGATCGGCTGCTTCAGTTGAACGAGAAAAGATGAACAACAATTGTGGGCGATGTTTTCAACAGAACCTTCTGCTACGCCCCTACATGTTCTAAATAGCAATCACCTGTTAGGTTTAATCCTGATCCTTTCCCGGAAAAACCCTTAAATCTATTAAGCTTTAGGAATTCTGTTTTTTTTTTTTGGGTCTGTCGAATGCTATAGCATAGAGCAAATGGCTTCGTCGGAGATCGAGGTGGTTTCATCGGACTCTAAAGCCCAGAAAAATTCGGACGCACCTCCTGTAGTAGACGTGTTCTCTGCCTGTTATTGTGGGGATTTTGAGAAATTGAGGTGGTTTGTGGAACAAGAAGGTGCCTCCGTTTCTGTACCTGATTCCAATGGCTATTATGCTCTCCAATGGGCTTCCCTTAATAATTTCCCAGATATTGTGCAGTATCTCATTAAGGTATTCCCATTTTTTTAAAAAAAAATCCTTTTCCTTTGTAAGTGATATTGCGGATGTGAGCTCAACTTTGATGATAAATTATTGGGTTTGCTTTGAAGTATTAAACTGAATTCATTTGCTTATGCGTAAAGGAGGGAGTTAATTTTTCCATTTTTCTCATTTGTTTAGTCATTATGTCAAGACTAGGATTACTTTTTTTTTTTCCCTTTCTTTCTAAACTCTATCTGGATGTTATCCTGATTCTTGAAGCATGGGGCTGATGTCAACGCTACTGACCACATGCAACAAACAGCACTACACTGGGCGGCAGTTCGTGGTGCAACTATAGTGGCTGACTTGCTCTTGGAGAATGGTGCTCGGCTTGAGGCTGCTGATATGCATGGTTACAGGGTATTATGTTATCTGTTATTTGGAGTTGGTTGTTTTGCGCAATTTGTTATGTTTTTTCGTTAAATATTAAATTTTTATTGTGGTTGATTAGCCATGGAATGGAATGTACTCCCTCTGGTCCTTATTATAAGGTATTAACTAACAAAATTTTTAGTCCCAAATATAAGGCACCAACCACCGTATTAATTGCTTTTTTCCTATTTTACCTTTGTAATTAATAGATGTTCAAAGTTGAAAAGGTTAAGTTATATCATTTAATGAGGGGTAAAGTTGGAAAACATAATCAATTAAGCCTAAATTTAAGGACCCAATTACCATTCCTTGGTTTGTGAGAATTGGTAGTTGGTGCTTTATAATAAGGATCAGAGGGAGTATAAGATTGCTTTTAAACACATTAATTTTCTGTTGAATGTAAAATGTCAGTCTCCCTGCATTCAATAAGATGGAACCTGCACTGTCGGTACATGTTAATTATATTGTATTGTATGGTGCAGGCAGTTCACGTTGCTGCTCAACATGGACAAACAGCTTTTTTAAATCACATCATTGCAAAATACAATGCTGACTTTGATGCACCTGATAATGAGGGACGAAGTCCTCTTCATTGGTATGCCATTAAGCTCTGGAATGTTATGACTGGTAACAAGAATTGGTGTCCTATTTTCGTAAATACCTGGCTTCCGGTGTTGTTTTGGCCGCATCTAATATTGTTTTAAGAGAAATGTGGCCAGATATTCATGTGAGTTATGTGTATGTTGAAGATACCACTTCTAAGAAGGAAAAAATATAAATATCCTTGCAGATGAAGTTAAATACAATATCATGAAATAAATAGAGAGGAAGCGGGGAAAACCTCAGTAGAAATGTGATCAATGAATGTCTGAACTGCATGAAATTCTATGTGTATAGGTTAAGCTACAAGACAAGACATCAAACGACTCATTAAAGGCTTTCTAATTACATTTATAGTACATTAACTTCAATATCCACCCCCCCCCCAACCAAAGCTCAAACACATGTATTTGGTTGCCAATGTTATTTCTGTCACATATAGTTTTGTTTAAGAGAATTGCAATATAACAGCCGGTTGGATAATTCTATCTCTGTCTATGTGAGAATTATGTACATGTTGAAAAAGCTATTTCATCATAAGTCTAAAAGGGAAAAGAATAATATATATTGAACTTAGTGCAAGCATGGAAGCTTTGGAAATTGAACTTTTGTGAAATGCAGTTAAGCATTTTGAAACTATATCGCTGGACATTTACTTGTTATTTTTGTCTGTGTTGATCTTCACTATCTCTTATAATGTCTTAGAGCTAGCGCACAACTTAATTAATTCTGTTGTTTGAGGTCATAAATCTGAATCATAATTGTGAACCAGAGAATCCAATAAACATCATTTTCCCTTTGTTTCAAAAAGTTGCGTCGTACTTCTGGTTGGTAAACATAATTCACTATTTTTTTTTTTTGTAATAATCATCGCTGTATATGAATAAGATTATTTTTGTTGAAGATGTTGACTATCTTCTTTGTTAGCTTCTTATATCCTTTATTTATTTTTTCAATTCTTCAAATAGGGCTGCATATAAGGGGTTTGCTGACACAATCCGATTGCTTCTATTCCGGGATGCGTGCCAAGAGAGAAAAGATAAAGATGGTATGGCAAACAGATCTTACTGCATAATTTCTCAATCAAATACTTTGCACATTACAAGCCTCTTTCTTATAGCTTTTAGTTTTTGGTGAAGTCTGACTGATTTGAAGTTGGTGTTCTATTTGATGCTGAGGTGAGCTAGGAGCTATCACGTACCAGGGCAGATGTTATTTGTGGTTAACATTTTTATAGTGTGTACGAGATAAACCTTTCTGATGTATTCGTTTAAGTATATATACTAAGGTGCCTGTTTTATCACATTCTTGTGTTGGGACTATGGTTTTGCATTTCAAGTTGCTGGAGAAACACTTTCTTTTGTTAGATTTATTTTTATAATGCACATGAATTTTATAATGTAGTTCACTTCTATATTTGCTGAAGACTGTTTTATACGAGTTTGAATGCTATGATAATTTGTTACGGATTGATGTTGCTTTTAAGATTTGAAAAGGGCTTTTTATTCCCTAATCTGTGGTTTTACTTAAATTTATAATAGTCATTTTAGTTTTTAAGGAGATGGTACTAAATAAAACTAATATAGGTTGTACGCCATTGCACTGGGCTGCACTAAGAGGAAATGCAGAGGCATGCACTGTGCTTGTACACTCAGGCACAAAGAAAGAACTGGTGGTGAAGGACAATGCTGGATTCACTCCTGTACAACTTGCACATGATAAAGGTCATCGGCATGTCGCCCTTTTCCTTGTACGTAACATTGTATTGATGATGCCGTTGGTTGTATATTTTTTAACTAAAATATCGATCATGAGACTTGTAAAGATAGTAAGAGTATCCATTATCGCATGTAGTTCTGCTGTTGCACCCTCTTGAAGGAAATTTCAGAGATTCATGTGTTTTAAATATGCAAATGTATTTACTTTGCATAGAAGGAAACAAAGGTGTCAAAAAAGGAAAAAAAAGAGAGAATAAAAGAAATTAATGATGGCCATATTTGCATGATCTTATAAGCGATGATCTTGAGTATCATGGCAAAAAAATAAATTTCTAAAGTTTGAGTAACATCTGATATGTAGATTGTAATTAATATAAGATATTGGTTAATACTGTTGTGTTAGGGGAATAAATAATATTTATGATGATGATGATGATGATGATGATGATGATAGCCGTTTGTTGGGGGAGGTTAGAGGCTAAATCTTATAGAGAGGAGTCTAATTGTAAGCCAATGGCTTGTGCTTGTTGACTAATCAGAGTATTATTCAGTTTAATCTCTCTATCGTCTCTCCCCCTCTCCCTACTCCCTTCTTTCCTCTTTCTCTCTGCCACAATCCATCAACATCCTTATTTGTCTATTATCAAATTATCCTCCTACTGAGAAAGCCCGAACCTGCTGATTTTATCGATTATAGTTTTGATTTATAAATTCCAGATGATAATTCAGAAGCAGACTTATTTACTTGGTCCTGGGAATGAAATACAAGGCTTTTCTTATTTATTATAATATTCTTCTTTTTCATGTTGGGTTTATTGTAGCTACAAGTGTTGAAAGGGTTTGAGTGAGAATATGCCGATGTCAGATAGTTGTAATATTAAAAGCATGAACCAAAGATACATTATCAGTCTAGGCTTTACATTGTTTTAATGTATAAATATTTATATCTTGTAGTTGAGGGTGTCTGTTGAACTATTGTAAGTTTTATCCATTTACACAACTTAGTTTGGTAGTATTTTTTTAATAATGTTGGGAGGATTATCGATGTACTGGAAACCAGATTGGACTACTTGTTTCAACTAGTACTTTAGTGTAGTTGAAAACAAGCCCTAAACCAGATTAGTAATAGGTCAAAAATTGGACAGCACCCATCAAAAAGTTCAAAATGTCGACTTTCAAGAAGCTTCACCACACTTGTGTTGCAATCCCCATCAATAAGCATTTACATCTCAAACAATGCCTTCTTCACAACATTCCCCTCCATACTCATGCTTCCTTCCCTATTCGCCTCAAAATTTTCTTATGACAACTGTGTTATTACAGTTGCAATTATTCATTATGGTTGA
Source organism: Mimosa bimucronata (assembly GCA_037074515.1). Classification (NCBI taxonomy): domain Eukaryota; kingdom Viridiplantae; phylum Streptophyta; class Magnoliopsida; order Fabales; family Fabaceae; genus Mimosa; species Mimosa bimucronata. The sequence goes on from CM073441.1 coordinate 26,918,914, forward strand.
TTGATACTTTAAATAATCTACCCATAGTGCTACCTGGAAGTTCTTGTTCTGCTAAATTGGTTGTGTTTAGAATAATGATGCTAAGCCTGGGTGTATCAAAGACTAGGAATTTGGGAAGAATCTTTCTGCCAGTTTGAAAGTACCGAAGGGTTATGTAGGAAGTAGCATGTGATTGACGCGAAATTACTTTTGTCATTTATAGTTAGGATATCTGCATTTCAACACAATTATTGGGTTTATAGCTGATAGTGCTCTTGTATATCACAGTCTAAGCAACAGAGAGCTCTGAGCAACCGCTGGAGAGACAAAATTTGTAGTGGGAAGATGACAGATATTGGCTATGCTCCCATTTTATTTTGCATTATAATCTTTGAAATGTTCCTCTTCATCAACTCAGTTGTTACAGGTCTTTCAAGAACCTTTTACAATTTTTTAGATATACTATATATTTCTTATATATGATTGAATCCTTTCCTCTCTCACCAGGTTCTAGTTTTCAAAAGATTACTGCTACTGCCGGTCTTTGGGCTTGGACAGCTCTTTCTCTGGCAGTTGGTACTCTGATTATGTTCTATAGGTGCAGTAGGTAAAATTTTTGTCTTATAACGAATCTTCTTTCTTCTCTCCAGCTTTATGCATCTCTGTGGTTTGAACAGATATTCTCTGCTGATGCACCTGTTATTTTCATGTGAATGTTCTGATAAAAATTCAAGAAACTACGATGTTGGTTCTAAGTTCTGCGGTTTGGACTTAGCACTGTAAAACTTGACTAGCACGTGTTTTGCTGCCCCCACCCAAAATAAAAATAAAAAAATTGATGTGTTATTAGAGCTTAATTATTTTAAAGATTGGTGTTGTGGTTTGCACTGTAGAACCATGTCTCTTAATCCTTTTCTTCTCTCTTCTCTTTGTGTTGTGGTTGTTATATGATTTTCATTACTACTTTATTCTTCTCTTCTTTCTCCCAGTTTACTGTCATTTTATCTTTTTTATTTGTAGCAAGAACTTAAGATTATGAGCTGCAGCCAATTGCTTGATCTTAGATTCTCTTCGATAACTTAAAGGACCTTCCCAAACTTTCTGGTTATTACCATGTCAAGCTCTAGAACTTTGAGATGAGATAACTAAAGATCTGGAGTAAGAATTTTTATTTTACTTGCAACTACCAACGATGATATTGAGAGGACATGCACATCAATGTGTGTGTATGATAGGACTGCTCAATGCTTATTGGTAAAGTGCCTTTTTCTTGTGTATTTGTCTTGTGATGGGCCCAGAGGATACTGGGGCCGAGGAGGAGGGCAAACAGAGAAAGGCCCAATGAAACTTCCGTGCTGCAAGGGCAGAATGGGGAAGCATAGTGCGGGGCTTTGTGTTGGGTTTGGGCTTCGGTCAGGGTGGTATTGGGCTCCAGTCTAGAGATAATTGAGAGGGGAGGTGTGACATGTGAAGGGGGTATTTTGGGGTATTTTCTAGGGTGACAGTTACTGAGGGAATCAGGTATATAATAAGGAGGAAGGCTAGTGTCTAAGGCATGAAGAGTTTGGAGTGAGAATTGGGAGAGTTGGGAGTGCCTCTCGAATGCATTCCTATTGCTTGTTCTTCTTCATTATATTCTGTCATTTCCATTTCTGTACTTAGGAATCCTCCACTAGATCTATACTCTGTGGAGTTTTACTTCATTAATACAATTTCCAGAAGTTTATTCCATCACTGTGTAACGATATTCTAACAATGTCAGAATATGGGAGTGCGCATAAGGAGATAAGGGAAAGAGAGGATAGGCAGACAATTGGTTGATAGGAAATAGGAGAGGTGCCTAGTCTCTCAAAAACTGGGTTGTGAGGACTATTATTCTGTCATTTCTGTTGCTGTTTTCCATTCCACGATGCTCTCATCCTATGAGGGAGCATTGGGATTGTATCTTCTTATTCCATTTAGTGAAGAGGATACTTGTTGGCTTTTCAATCTGCTTTCTATATATTTCTGAGTTCTTTGCAGGTCCTATCATCTTGCAATTAAGAAATTCAGACAGTTAGCTTACGTGCATTATTTTGTATCTAATAACTTCAAGACATTCTTTTGATTTGCACTGCTTTATGCCATGCTGCGCCAACAGGCTTACTGATACCAACCTCCTATGCTATCTGGATTTTTACCATATGTTTGTTACATGATCTTGTTTTTCCAAATGTGTTTTTATTTAAATTTGCCAACAAGAGATTTTTTTACTGTTAGTTACACTTTTGTGCAGTAAAGATCCTGGTTATATAAAACGATCAGGAGATTCAGGTGCTCATAGTGATTCAGAGGTATGTAATGTTCTCAAATGTAACCACTAGCGTCTATGAAAAAGGTTGTTCCAAATTCTGATGGTCATGTTTAAAAATAGATTGCACGAGAGTCAGGTAACCTTCAAAGTATGTAGGTATCTTTTCTGAGCGTAATGTCTGAGTTGGGAAAGATGTGATTTTATGAACAATATAATTATATTTCATATATTATAAATTAGATAACATCTTAGTTATTAGGCTCTTGATTGCATTTGATTTGAACAGTCAATGGATTTGAGCATGCATGACAGTTTATATCTATTCCTTTCAGACAACCCAATCATTGATGCAACTCTGGGTTTTCATTTGAAACTCACAATGGGAGATTACGACTATTGATATCTTGATATGAACTGTAGTTTTTACTACACTGGTTTTATTTACTAGAAAATCTGTTAATTTTATATTTGGTGTTTTGCAGGATCCTTTATTGAATATTGACCTGAACAGCTCCTCTGTTTGGACAGGAAATTGGTCTCAACTTTGCCCTACCTGCAAGGTTTATTTTAATGCATTTGTTTGGGTATTTGATGGAAATATTGTTGAATGTTAATTTACGGTTAGAATTTAATTGTTAAGAGCTCAAGTTTAACTGATACTCATTGTCTGCTTTTCTGGAATTGCATAATCAGATAGTAAGGGCTGTACGATCTAAGCATTGCCCTACTTGTAAGCGTTGTGTGGAACAGTTTGACCACCATTGCCCATGGATATCTAACTGTGTGGGAAAGGTCAGGAGTTGTGGTATTTTAGTTACCCCCCCCCCCCCCCCCAAAAAAAAAAAAAGAAAAGAAAAGAAAAGAAAAAAAAAAAGGAAAGAACAAATAATTCTCATGGATGATTTTTCCTGATTGCTTTTTTTCCTTTTTATTTATTTTCAAAAGATGGATGGCTCATAGAATCAGGATTACCGTCCTTGTGGGTACTTTTGACCTTGAAATAAGATGCCCAGTCTAACTTTGTCACTCAAATTATATAAGAATTAGTCTTCATTTATTTGTCCTTTACCCTCATTTCCAGTTTGCTTAATGTCATAACGATTGTGCATCTTGCAGAGGAACAAGAGGGATTTCTTTATTTTTGTCTGTATGGCAACTTTGACATCATTCATCAGCGGTGCTGTTACAGTTCAAAGTATTATTTGAACTCATTTTGCCTTATCCTACATTGAAATCATATTATAGAGCATTTTGTTTCAACTTGATACTATCCTTGTTTCTGTCATAGGAATTCGGACATCATCAATAGGACTGTCAGAAGGAGAAACATGGATTCATCATATGCTAGTACAGCATCCTGGTGCTATTGTTTTTCTGGTGCTGGACCTTTTTATTTTCATTGCTGCTGTAACTTTGACGTCAACACAAGCTTCAATGGTGAGTGCTTAAACATTTTGAGGGTGTTAGTGCTTGATATAAAATGGTTGATACCCTATCATCAATGAGTTATATGCTTTGAGTGGAGCAGCTTCAAGATAAGTAGCTGATGGGAGGCCTTTTATGCTTTGTGCAGATAGCTCGGAATATCACCACAAATGAAGTAGCAAACTCTACTCGATATGTGTATCTTCGTGGTCCTGATGGGAAGTTTAGAAATCCATACAACCATGGCTGTTGGAAGAATTGTTCTGACTTCTTTTTTAAGGGCTATACAGATGATGATGACATTGCTTGGCCTCCATTACAGCGGGCAGCGACATAGAATGATGTCCTTAGTGGCATCAGAACATCCTGTAAGATCATTCTGTTATGTATTTCTAAATTCGCAATCATGTATATTGATTGTAATTTGCGGATAGGTTGATCATTCTTTCTCTTCAACACTTGTATCTACTTTGGAATGCAGAGCACAAATAAATCAAACATCCCTTTTCAAGGGGTCTTACCGGATTGACATCAATTCTATGATTTTCCCCCCTACTGCATTCACCACTGCATGTGGAAATATTTTGTTGGGGAATTAAATACATGTAGGAAATGCTTAATACAACTTTTGGTCTTTGAACTTTCAGTCAATTTTGGTTTTGGTCATTGAACTTTAAAATTTGTGTTTTTGGTCTTTGAACTTTTGGTTCGATGGTTTTGATCTTTAAACTTTTAGTTAATTTTGGTTTTGGTCTCTGAACTTAAAAAAACTTGAAAAATCAAGGACCAAAAGTTATAATTGGTACAGAGTTGAGGGTCTAAAACAACCAATCTAAAGTTCAGAGATCAAGACCAAAATTGACTGAAAGTTCAAAGACCAAAACTATCGATTACGAAGTTCAATGACCAAAATCTAAATTGAGTGAAAATTAAAGGATCAAAAGTTGTATTAACCCCAACCGAAATAAAGTGAATGTTGACTCTGTGTGTGTGGAGTCAAACTCGGAACATTTTCCAGTAACACTCTTCATTTGCCCATAGTGCATTTGTCTTCATATTCTTCTTTTGTCTACTCATTGAAGTCTTTTCTCATCCATTAGAAAATAATTGCTGTCGTGCAAGTGAGATAGGGAGAAGGGAAAGTGACAATTACAAACCCTCTAAAGTCATACCAACAGGTGTTTGGTTGTTTAAATATGAGGTTTCAAGCTCAAGTTTGCATGAATATAAATAATGCTTTTATGAGAGTTAGTCTTAATTTGACCCAACGATACTCTACTTTAACCCAATCAAAGTGTCTTAAGTCACATAAAAGATCGAATCCTATAAAGTCATTAAAGGCAATAGAGACTTTTAATTACACGATAGTCTTTTAAATGGTATAGATTTTCAGTTTATGGGAGTTAGTATGAGCATCTGCAATTGAAAACGTAAATGAGTTCACAAAGTTGTCTTTTTGAACAAAATGGAAAGAATAGTTGATGAAAGCCTTCGTTTTTCCTCGGAAATTATTCTCCTCACTTTGAAGCTACTTTGCTCGCCTTCAATCCCGGTCTTCAGTGGAGTGGATCGTCTTGTAATTGGCAGGCACATTCATTGGTTTGCTTCTTGTTAAAGTATTACATGTCCCCCTCCCCCCTTCCCTCTATCTCACACACACACCCCCAAGTCTTGGGACTAATGTGGTACGGGGGAAATTAGTGTTGTGTTCCGCACTGTGGTGTTTGCTCTTTCTCCTCTATAGATTACAGTTATTCGCAACAACAGATAATTTGTTCATGTTAAGATCAAGAAGATTTACAAATTACTTGAAAAAGGAGATCGTAATTTGGGAGATGCTTCGAGCAACAGTATATCTTACATTTTTGTTTTTAGTAAATTTTTTCAGCATTTTTCTCTTTTTCCTTTTTGAGATTTGTTTTATAGAAATAATCACTTAATTTACAATGAAATTATCCTAATTAAATTCAATCTAGTTGATAAGAATGTGAGTTACTTCCTTCTATGCACATTATAAGATGTAATCAATTATTTTAGACAAATCAAAGGAACATAATGGAGTCATTTATTATGGTTAAAACTATTGTGATTTTTCAATTTTACTTTTCTATGATTTATTATACACACACTCCTCTATTTACATTGAATATATAAGGGTAAAAATGAAAATTAAACATTTATTATCTTTACTTTTATATGTAACCTCTTATAATATAAACAAAAATTTTCTTTATTACATCTTATAGGGTGGATGGGAGTATATTAAAACGATGTATGTTGGAATCTCATAACTGATATGAGAATATCATATACTCTTTTCAACTTTTATGTACGCATTGAACATGATTGCACCTTGGAGTCAATTGTCTTAAATTTTTTATTTCAGGAGAAGGAAAGAATATTCAAGGACTAATAAAATAAGTTATTTTTCTAATCTTATTTATAAGGTATCTATAGAACAATAAGAAAAAACTCAAACGTCATTTATGGTTCCTTAATTTATGACAAATTTTCAATTTCATCTTTATTTTATATACAAAATTCCGCTATAAGAACAAAATCCACATAAAAATATTGCTTACATAAATTAGATCAGAGGAATATTTTATTAAAAAATTAATACGTGCGACGCTTGCATATGCATATCCATTCGGATACGTGCATTGCATATGTGTAACAAGTGGCATGTCATAAACAAATCAATAATTTATTTCCTGAAGCCACCATGGCTCCGACTTTTCGGGAATAAAAGAATTCAACATTTTACAATTAAGTGTTCCGACCATCTGGGAATAAATCATGTCTGTTCATGCTTGGTCAAAGATGGTTAGAAATCCACCAAAAAAACGACCGATAGTTAGGGAAAAGTATTTTTCATTGTGATTGGATGGGGTGTCCATAAGTTATTAATTAGTTTCTTTTTAATCTCTTACTAGTTATATCTATTAAAATATTTTGAAATAAAAATTATACATTCAATTCTATATTAACAATTTTTCATCACCCAAGTTTTGTTATTGTTGTAAAGTGTATTTATGATGAAAAAGAAAATGAAGCCCACAAGCCAAATACTATAATTAAAATAAATTTGATATATTACTCTAGGTTAGGGGTTGTTTGGTTTCACTGTAATAATCATTTTTTTATGATACAAAACTACTTGTATATTGGGAAAATTTCAGAAAAAGATTATAGAAATATGCAAATGACAGTTGAATACAGTGAATTTCAAAAAGGATAGAAACAAGCCACTGACCTACTTGTCTCTTACAGATTTAAAAAGAAATGACAAAAATGCCCATTGACAAAATTTATTTTTTTAAAAGTTGTTAATCTGTTATTCAAAGTTGGTAATCTGATATACAATTTGGTAATCCATTATTTAATTCTAGTAACAAACAAAAAGAAGTTGGTAAATGGATAGAGACATGTTGGTAATCCGTTATCTAAAGTTGGTAATCCGTTATATGAATTTGGTAATCCATTATACAATTCTGGTAACAAACAAAAAGAAGTTGATAAAATTATGATGTTGTTAAATGTATAGAGATATGTTGGTAATCCGTTATTCAAAGTTGGTAATTCGTTATACAAATTTGTCAAGAGACATTTTTGCCATTTTCTTTTAATTTGCAAAGGGCTTTAAGATTAGTAGTATGTTTCTGTACTTTTTAAAATTTGCTACATCCAAATGTTCTTTACATAGCTTGTTTGACAGTCATTTTTTGGAGTTTTCACTTGTATATTTTCTTAAGAACATATAATATCAATTCTCTACCACTATTCCAAACAATCATCTATCATCTATTAATAAACAAACTCGTCATAGCTCTTTTATATATTTATATATATATATATAGAGAGAGAGAGAGAGAGAGAGAGAGAGAGAGAGAGAGAGAGAGAGAGAGAGAGAGAGAGAGAGAGAGAGAGAGAGAGAGAGAGAGAGAGAGAGAGAGAGAGAGAGATAAGATTTGATGCGCTTTCAAATTATTAAAAAATACTGAACACCAAGCATAAAAAGCCACCTGCCAAATATGAGCTTAAAATAAGATTTAAGTATATTTTTTATTTTCCTAACTTCTTGCAATTAAGTATATTTTTTATTTTCCTAACTTCTTGCAATTAAGTATATTTTTTATTTTCCTAACTTCTTGCAATTAAGTATTTTTTTTATTTCATGTGCGGACCCTTTAATATGGCGGTTCAGTGTCTGGACCACAAGTTATAGTGAACACATGCCATTTGGGAATTGGCTAAGAACTTGTAGGGTCAAAGGAAAGTGTGAAATATTAACCTAAAAATAAGGGAAACTATGGAGAGTGAGGCTTAATCATTCACATTATTGGAAAATGACAACCAATCAATACCAACAGTCTCACATTATCTCACTGACTTGCTCTATTTTTTTTTATTTTTTTTTCTTCGAGGATGGACGGAATATGATTTGATTTGATCTTCTTAAAGAAAAGAGAGAGAGAGAAATTGTTATGAGAAAGACAATATCATAAAGTAGTTGGGCCCAGGGATAAAATGGGTTTGTATTACAAGGGTTGTACTTTTTTTTTAATCACTTACTTGCAACATACATTACCCTTAGCACTTACGCTAGTTTCATGTGGCACAAAGGATAATGTAATTTAAAATATTCTCTCTGTTTCAAAATTATGAAAACTTTTTGCTTCTTTTTCTTAAAATAATTATCACTTTAAGAATTCCAATGGAACATTTTTTTTGTCATTTTTCCCTTAATGAATAAAAATAAAGTTAGGTGACCTAAATGTTTGTTTATATATAACTCAATTATAAAAGGGTATTTTAGCCTGTTACACTGGATTTTGCTATAATTTAGACTGTTTCATTACAATGTTATATGCTGCATAGCCTTAAACAACAATTGCATTAAAACAGAGGTAGTAATATTTATAATAATTTTTTTGATCATACAGGGACCATATATTGTTCAAAAATATGTCATTGGAAAATTCAAAATTCCCTCAATGTTGGAGACGTTGGTGAGGGCCCACAGGCTGGATTGATGGAGGCTTCTATTACAAAAAGCTTGATCAAAGTTTCAATGGCAGGTTGGTGGGTTATTACTTATTAGAAGAACTCCTTCAAAAAAAAAAGTCCAAATAACAACAAAAAGTGTAGACATTAATTTGTCAGCCTGAAGCCAAAAAATATAAATAAAGGGTTTTTTATAGGGAAAATTAATTATAAATCCCGTGTAAGGAACTTAATTAAGATGAGGTCCCACGAAATTGTTATTATATGCTTATTAAGTTGTCATCGGCATCTCAAAAATTGTTACAGAACAAGAGTTAATTGTAATCATCAGGCCCCAAGTTGTTATTGTCTGGCCAAAAATTGTTATTGCTTGGTCAAAAGTTGTTAATGGTTGAGAATTTAATTATGGGTCAAGAATAACTTTTGACTAAAAGATAACAACTGTTTGGCCTGCCGATAACAACTTAATGTGCATGCGATAATAACTTACAAATAGGAACTTGAGATTAATTACGTGATTTTGTGGAATCTTATCTTAACTAAGTTCTTTACACACGGACCTCTAATTAATTATCTCTTTTTCATGTCCTTCATCTTCATTTAAAAAAAAAAAAGGTTAAATTCGTTAGGTTGTCTACCCCTTTTCACATCAACGGCATCGGAGACTAATTGCCACTGTTATAAATTGGGACACATACAGACAAGCTTCAGTGGGATAGGACAAAAGGGTATTCGTATCTTGAGTATGATTCTTCTTCTTTTCCTTCTTAACCTCACAGCTTATTTGTCAATTTCAATAACTGAGATCTATGAGTGAGTGAGATATATGGATGTGGAATTACAGATTCGTGTGTGTGTGTGTGTGTGTGGATTTGCCTGCCATGTGTTTGGTTTAATGCTTGTTTTGAAGGATATTTATATCAGATGATGAAGTTTTAGTGCAAAATTGACCTGTTTAAGGTTGTCCCTCTTACAGGATAAAGGCTTTGAGCTCTTTTTGGCTGATTAAGGATTTTTCTTATGGAAATTCCATCTATGAGAATGTCACCTAAACTGGTAAGGCGTCTCTGTGTGTGTGTCTTACAGCTCTTCTGCTGATTTGTTCTCTGAAAATAAGTTAGTAGATACATATTGTGCATGCTGCTTTGGAAGCACTTTCTGAGAAATGTTTTGGTTTGAATCAGGAAATAATAGAGGATCCTACCTTTCTTCATGAATGGCACTTGAACTCTCTGGGTGATCCAAGCTTACTGCCACTAGCTGCAGCTTTTGGAGATACCTTTGAAAGGCCCGAGAAACAGCCCAAAGTCAACACAATTGGTCAGAATCAGACATTAGACACAAGCTATGATTCATGTTCCAATAATCTTCTTTCCTTTGTCAATTCTTCAAGTTACATGAGCCAATTGGGAACATTAAAGCCTTATAAGGAGCAGATACCATGTCCTGAATTCAACAGCACAAACCCTTCTTCAGACATGTTGGCCTCTCATGGTGGATCCTTGGGAAATCAGAACTTACTTGTCTTCAATGCCAGCCAAGATCCCAAAAAGAATATTGGAACAAGTCCTAAACTTTCTCAGCCTCAAGACCACATAATCGCCGAAAGAAAGCGGCGAGAAAAGCTCTCCCAGCGCTTCATTGCTCTATCTGCTCTTGTCCCTGGCCTTAAAAAGGTATAACAAGATGTTGTTGTTGATGTACTTTTCAATTCTGAGTTCACTGCTCTTTGCCTTTCTTGTCCAACATGGTTGAGATTCATCACATTACTTACTCACAGTATTAGGTTAAGTTGGATCCAGCATCTAGAAATCTTTTTCCAATGACATTTGGTGTTCTAAACTGATTTTTTCTATGTTGAGCTTCTAAAGTAATTTTAGTGGGATTTTTCCCTTAAAATATTTTTCTCAATAGTAATAGGCACCATAATCTTAGAATTCTGAATAATGCTGGAAAAAATTAGTTTAGAGTACCGTATATTATTAGAAAAATAGTACTTGAAGATGCTAAATACACGTAAAATTAGTTTAATATACTTAGTGCTGGAAAAAAATACTTTAGAGTGATGGATACTACTTCCCCATACTATGTATAATGTGTAGCAGATGTTCTAGTTAATATGAAAGAAACACGGACTCTGACAGACATATTCATTGGGTGTTTTCTGAAAGTGTCTGAAGATATACATACATCAAGTTCTAGATCAGTTATATCTGTCTGCAAAATTCTGATCTATTCCTTCTGAAAGCACAGAAAAAATGTGATCATTACTCAAGCATACAATAAAAAACTTTGATCGTAAGTAGTTTATTTGTTACTAACAGACGGACAAGGCTTCTGTTCTTGGGGATGCTATAAAGTATTTGAAGCAATTGCAAGAGAGAGTGAAGGTCCTTGAAGAGGAACAGAGTAGAAGGAGCACTGTGGAATCAGTGGTGGTTGTGAAGAAAACTCAATTATTATTAGCTGATGAAGGAGAAGATTTTTCTTCAGACTCTGGCGAATGGCATGAGGAACCATTACCAGAAATTGAAGCTAGATTTTGTGAGAGAAACGTCCTCATAAGAATTCACTGTGAGAAAATAACAGGAGTGATAGAGAAAGCAGTGAGTGAGATAGAGAGACTTCATCTAATAGTCACAAGTACCAGTGTCATGACTTTTGGCAATTCTGCTCTTGATATAACCATCATTGCTCAGGTGATTACCTCCTCATCTTGATACCGACAAAAGGGTTAATACCATTGTCACTCTAGTTTGTTAATTTTGAATTCAGTCCGTATACTTCTAATTGGTTTTGATTTTGGTTCCTATACTTAGCAATGTTAACTAAACATTAAATTCAGATCAAGTCTTTCTAAAACTATAGGAACTAAAAACCATGATTTGAAACTTGATGGACTAAAAACAAAATTCGATCAAACTGTAAAAACTAATAATAGTATTAACCCTATATCAAACTATGATGCACTAGAATATGTCATGTTTCTTCTTAATGATTTTCTTCAATATACAGATGGGTAAGGAATTTAGCTTGAAAGTGAAGGAGCTTATAAGAAGTCTACGCTCAGCTTTTGAATCTTTCATGTGAAGAAGTTGCCTGTTCAGTTCACATCAAAAGCTTCAGAGGAAAAGGAGTTATATGCAGCCAATAATATATATACATATGTATGTAGTCTCTTTATACATGGTGTTTGCAAGGCTTGTTGTGTCGGGCATCTTAGACCATAATCCCCCAAAAGGTTACAGCGAGTTTTTTTTTCTTGGAACTGTCTCTCAGAACTTTTTGCAGGTGTTGGGTTTGGTGTCAGTTTTTTTTTCTGGCAAAAGTGAAGGTTTTTTTTGCAGGTGTTGGGTTTTGCAAAGCATGGGAAAGAAATAGCCAACTACAATGCGTAGGAGTAGACACAATACCACATCTTAACCCAAAAGCTTGAAAAGAATAGGTTTTTGCCCTTATATACCTCTTTTTTTTAACTCAACTCCATCCAATGTGAGGTGTCTCCCCCACAATAAACCTCCACACTAAGCCAAGTTTACTCACACTTAACATCCCTGCAAAAGGTTCAACGAGATGTTACTTTTCTTGTCAGAAAAAGGGACGGTGGTTTTTTTGGGTGTGTTGACGAATGGGCCTTTGTTTAAGATTTAAGAAGGTTGTTATTTGGAAAGTGTTGTTTCTTTTTCTTTTTTTTTTTCTTGTTGAAAAGACGGACAAACAAAAAGCTTTGCAGTAGTAGTTTGGTTGACAGTATAATGCAATAGTTGTTTGTCTCTTTTGTGGTCTCATTAATTTTTTCTGTTCTTTTTATTCAACATTGTTGTACTGATAAAAGTCATATATTTTTATGAACTGTTTTGGGGTTGACTTTTAATCTTATATATAAAGTTTTTTTTATTTTATCTTTTATATTAATCATTTTTTTCAAACTAATTTACCTAACTTATAAATTTATACATAATCTAATGATACATATAAGTTTTTCAGAAATATTAAGTAAAATATTTTATAATTAATTAATTAATTTAGCTTCCCTAATATTCTCACATTAATAGTTTTCACTTTATATTATAGACCATATGTAGAAATATATAGTGAACAGAGGGAGTGATAAACTTTTTGTTTTTATTTATAACTTCTTTGACCTTTACCACCGTTTTTCCGCTCCACCTCACTGAGTCACATTCACAAGCATGAAAAATATATTTCTTTCAACTAATTTTTAAACATATACAAGTATTCAAACCAAATTTTTTAAACATATATCATTTGATTTTCCGTAAATTTAAATTAAAAAATATATTTTTAAACCTAGAAATTATTTGATTTTAAAATGTTTAAATATGAGAATATATTTTTTGAGAATTATTACTTGAAAAAATTAAAAAATATTTATTTTTATGTAGTTTTATTATAAATAATGACAATAGATATAATAAATCGGGATATAAAGATATTACTTCCTCTGTTCCTAAATATAAGACATATTTGAGGAGGTAAACTTGTTCCTAAATATAAGACATCTTTCTACTTATTCTCAACTTTTTCCTAAATTCAATAACAAACAAGTAAGAGAGGGAATGTAATAATAAAGATAGTTGATTAGAGTTTTTTAGTAATACCATGTAATTTTAACTAACTTAACTAATATCATTAATTTAATCAAGTTAGCTAAATAGAACTTATGTTTAGGAGCGAGCGAGTACTAATATTGTCTTGGTAATATGTGTCTATTTTCTGTCCTTCATAATTTTTCCTCCTTCATCTCTACATAAAGGCTAAGAATATGTGGTCTGAACTCTGAAATATTCTATATGATGAATATGCAGCCAAAATTATTTAAATCGTTATTGGATAGCATCATAATCAAACAACTTCATCATATAATATTCTAAATAAATAAATAAATATACAAGATAACATAATATGTATTAGCATCAAAATTAGGTTTGAGCTTTTAAAACGTGAATGAAAACAGCTTATTACAGATAATTAATATAGTTAATACATACTTTTTAATAGAGCTGGTAATTCGGGCTAAGCCCATTGGGCCGGCCCTTTTAGGCCCTGGCCCTTGAAGGGCCGGGCTTTGATTTTGGAGGCTTAAAAAATGAATCGGGTTTCACGGGCTGGCCCTGTAGGGCCAAGGGCTTCAAAGGGCCGGCCTTGCAGGGTCGAAGGTCAGCCCTTTTAAGCTTGTCACATATATATATATTATAAAAAAAATTAATAACTACAAAATAAAACAATTAATTAAAGGTAAAAAAACTATAATATCTAATTCCCAATATTTATCATTGTTTGCTAATTTATTAGTGAGTGACTTATTTATAAATATGGACAATATTTATTAAAATAATTAATTAAAAATAAACATATATTTTGTGACTTAAATAAAAATATGGACAATATTTATCATTACTTGATAATTTCTTAGTGTTTGTTGCTTATTGGTATTTGTATTGTAAATTAAAATTGATATTTATGTTGACGATAAGGATTTTTTTGCTTTAATTTTTTCTATAGAAAAAGATTAAAAAATAGTATATAAGCGTTAATCGGGTCGGGCCGGCCATTCAAGGACAGGGCTTTGAAAAATAGGGATATTTGCACTACCCGGGCTTTTCGGGCCAACCCTTTTAAGGCCCTGGCCCTTGAAGGGCCGGCCCTGATGCACAACTCTACTTTTTAAGCTAGGATATCCTTTCCCTTCCTAAAGTTCTAATTTACTAGGCCGATTAATAAACCAATTTTGGTTATTTTAATTATATCAGCCACAAGCAATTGTTTTGGAATCAAATCAACTTGAATTTGCTGGTGCCAAGTCAAAAGTATCATGTGTCCCTAAGTTTGCTTAAGGCTCTGTTTGGTTCAACTGAAGGGAGGGGAGGGGAGGTTCATTAAAGGGAGGTGAGAGGAGGGAAGGGTGGATTATGAACCTTGTTTGGTTGGAGGGGAGGGGAGGGGAGGTTTAATTTCTTGTTTGGTTGAGAAGGGGAGGGGAGGAGGTAATTTATTAGTTGACAATTATACCCCTCATTTTTCTAAGTGCATGATATTCAACTTTATTAGAGATATAAACTAATGAAAATTGTGAAAAATTTATTAGTCTCAAAGCAACAGGAGCTCTGGAGTGGAGAGTGAAGACAGGCACGAGAGGCGTCGAAATTAGGGCTCTGAAAGGGGTTTTAAAAGGTGAGGGTATATTTGAAATATAGGAAATATGATATGGGTAAATTGGTCAAGAGTGGACACTGATTTTCTCTCCCCTCCAAAAAACCCCACTTTTGGGGGTGAGGAGAGAGAGAGCAAGGGGTCAGAAAAAGACAAATTTTTTTTCCCTCCCCTCCCCTCCATTTTTTTCAACCAAACAAGGTTTTTAACCTTTCATCCCTCCCCTCCTCTCACCTCCTCTCCAAAACCCCCCAACCAAACAATGCCTAAGAATTAATTAAGAGGAACACTATATATGATTTCCGTTGGCAGGGCAGACAGTATGAAAAAAAAAAAATTGACTTTATATATTTTGAAAAATCGGGCAGAAAACCTCTTTGCTCCATTTATGTCCATTTCCCTTCCACTTCATTAAATATTGTAACTTTGAACTGTTGAGATTTAATTCATAACGTGATGTTAGTTTTCAAAAAAAAAAAAAAAAATTATAACCTAAAAGGGTTGGCTAGTTCAATTCTTATGGTGAACCGAGTTTTGATTTTCAACCCATCAAATTAAAGTGATTTAAATAAGTTAACTTAACTTATTTAAATCCGCAACTCCTAAAGGCCTAACTTAACTCACTTGACCTATATTGATGACTTTACTTTTGTTGCCAGCGTATTTTGATGACTTTACAGGAACGCACTCATATTTTTTTAACGGCGAACATGGCCTATTTTTGACATCTAGACATTTACTATTACTGAGATATGCAGCACATCATCGAATTTAAACAGTTACATAACTTCATCACATATGGTTGTTAAACTCATGGGATATCCTCTCTAAGTTTAGTATTTTTATGTTTCTATTTCACAAAAATAGAGTTAACTCATTCTTAAACTTATATTAGCTATAGTCTATAACTTTATTAACCTCATGAGTTTACAAGTTAAATTTACTATTTTTATATTTTCACTGTACAAAATCTCATTAACGATCACTCCTAAACTTATGCTACTTTTTTCTATTTAATCATGCTCACAGTAACCTTATATGAGTTTTATAGAAACTTTTTAGTTGATTATGATAAATTATAAACATCAATAATCTAATTTCAATTATTTGGATTTACAATGTAAGTCAAATCATTGTTACTTTTTAGTATTTAATTATACACTTTTTAATACCTATTTATTAGTAAAAACAATTCGACTTTACAATATTGGTTTACATCTTTGTCACGAATTTGTTTAATAAACTCACGAGTTTGACGTTCTTATTTTATGCCCCACTTTTTCTTTCTTGTTCGTACACACACAATTACTCCCTTATAAGAGAAACATGATTAATTAAATAATTAATTGTTAATAATTACGATATGGAGTAGTTGATAATCATTGATCAATGATAACAAACCTATAGTAGATATTACTATATTAAAATTAAAACAGATTAATGATTGTGTATGAGAATTTTTTGTAAGAAACTAGTCTTAATTTAATCTGGCACTATGGAACCTTGATTTTTTTTCTGTAACATAGAAAAGAAAGAGTAAATGGCGCCTTATTTTTATGGGATAAGTGGCACTTAGTATCCTCATCTTATTTTTCGAGTTGCGTCCAATGTCTTAATATTTTTTGTGCAATTTCACCATGATTTTTTTATTTGGATCAACTCCAACATTGGTTAAGTTGGAGGAAATGGCTGTTAAGAGTAGACGATATGTGGATAATTTTGTTAAAAAAAGTAAAGTGAATTAATATATTAAATTAAACATAAAAAAACAAATTAACTTAATATTTTGGATGGGGAGAGTAATATCTAAAAGAGAGTGTACCATTACCAAGGACCTATTCTAGAATGTTGTCTCAAGTCTCAATAAACCACATCACATTCTTCAAAAAAAAATCTAACATTGCTCATATAATACCATCACTTATATGTTCAATTTTGAAAACTGAAATTATGATAAATATTGATTTAATGGACATTTAATTTTTTTTTTATTCATATGATCTTATTTATAAGACATTTTTAACATGTTTTAGATAAAAAGAACATTTGACCTTATTAACGGTGTTTTAAAATTTAACATTTTTTTAGCTTAATTCCAATTTAATATTATTATATGAAATATATATATATCATGAAAACATACTCTCTCAATCCCTGTTTATAAAGTCCTAGTTTAACATGTTTATCCTTTTTATAAGGTTCCCTTTAAATTTGTCTAAATAATATATGTATTTTCATTCATTTTATTCATTAATTAATTTTGTCCGTACATTTTCTTTCATTGTTTTTCTTACTATTACTCTTTCTCTTGCTCATTTATAAATAATACCATCAAAGCAATATTTGGATATTATATCTTTTAATAAGAAATATAAAATCATATAAAAAATTTAATGATATTACTTATGAATTGGACCAAAAAATATTATCTTTTTATCTTATAAATAGGATAAAAACAATATTTGGATATGGGTAAAAGGTAAAAAATAACCATGTACTATTATCAAATGTGTGGCTAGCAACACATACTTTTTGTGGATGTAAAAATGCCTATAAACTTGTCAAAATGGGCCATAAATACCACCACCGTTAAAATGGACTGATTGTCGTTACTTTTAGACTCAGCAGGCCCATGCTATATTTTTATATGATTATTTTAATAAAAAAACTCATTCTTCTTCTACCTCTAACCTTTGCGTCTATCCCAATTCAATGAGTTTTTTTTATTAAAATAATCATATAAAAATAGAGTGTGAGACCCACTGAATCAATAAGTAACGGCAGTTAGTTCATTTTAACTGTGGTGGTATTTATGGCCTATTTTGACAAGTTCATAGGAATTTTGCACCCACAAAAAGTATGTGGTGCTAGCCACACATTTGATAATAGTACATGGTTATTTTTAACCTTTTACATGTTAGATATTGTATATTTTAATAAGACAAGAGGGAGACGAAGAGGCCAAGTGCCAACTCATGGAGTTCTTATTATCAACCGAGGGTGGGAATAGGTCAGACTTTTATCAGGGGCCTACGACCTAGCCTACTTTAGACATAGCCTGTCCTTTTTAGTATTAGACTTGTTGTTAGGCTTATTTGAGTAAACATACAAAGCTTTTTTTTTTGGAAGGCCTAACTTACAAGCCTATATAGGCTTGCTTATTTATTTATTTTTTAATTTATCTTATGATATATAATATAAAATAAGTTAAATTATTTATAACATTTTCAACTTAGCTTTAATTCTAAACTTGACACCTTATTATTCATACACAAAACCCAAATCCTTTATTCATTAGTTGTTCACAGTTTCTATGATAAAAGCAAGAAAAAATTTATTTCAGACATACATAGACCTTTAAGTATATTAAAGGGCAATATAGAGAATAAGAGTTATAAATTTTAGGCTTATTTAAATGTTTATATGTTAAGTAGGCTTTTAAAAAGACTTTCAGGTCTTATCATGCCTTTTGGAGGCCCAGGATCAAGTCGAAAAAAATTCTACATACAAGCCTAGGTCTAAGTATAAACTTTATATTTTTGTTGCAAGCTCAAGCCTATTTAGTAGAAGCCTAGTTAAATCTAGCATATTTCCATCCCTATTATCTATGATGATATTTTAATTCTTTTATTCATTGCAATTTGGTCTCCCTATGTACATAGTTTTTTTAAAAAAAAAAAAAATACACCCAAGTCACGCCATGATATCTTTCCATCTCATTTTCTTTTTTATTTCTTTTTTTAACCATAATTTTCTTTTTTTATTTCGATAATCAATATAAATAATATTTCGATTATTCAATCAATATCAAGTACATAAATCATAAATGTAAAGATTGTGACCCTCATAATTACTCAAGTAGTGATCATCAATATCAATAATATGAAAATTATGATCCATTAAATCATGGATAATATGAAAAATTTGAAAGGGTTAAAGTCTGTAACAGCCCAAGCCTCGCTCAAGATATTGTCCGCTTTGGCGACATAGCTATGCCCCTCACGGTTTTGTTTATCATGGTAGGGATAATAGCCGAAGCCTCCCACACTCACCCGTGAAAACGCGTCTTGAGGGGAAGGAGAGCCCAACACCTTATATAGGCTTGGGACATCTCGAATTCAGCCGATGTGGGACATTATGTAACACCCCAAATTTTAGAAAATAGAAAATAGGGAATTATTTAAGGTTTTAAGGAATGTAACTAAAATATTAAAAAGCATTAAAAATAAATTTATGATATTTAGGCATTTTTAATAATTTTAAGGCTTATTTTCTCTAAGAAATAAAGAGAAATAATTAGGAGATAAAACTTAATTTGGAGAAAAGAGATAATAAGGATTTATTTAAAGTCTTGGAATGGCATATAGAAATTAAACAGTCTTATAAATAAATTTATGAGGCCATGTGTAGTTTTAATAATTTTTAAAGTTTATTTTCTCTATTAATTGAGGAAAAATAGTTCGGAGATGAATTTAAATAAGGGAATATTTAGAATCTTGGGGTATTGTTTAGTAGTTAAAAAGTCTTATAAATAAATTTGAAAATTTAAGCATATCTAGAGAAATTATTTTGGGACTAAGTTCAGATTAAATTAAAAAGGGAAATGGTAAATAAAATTATCATTGAAGGGCAAGATAGTAAAAGGGATATAAAAATGACAATATCTGCCCCTAGTTCAAAATATCTTCAGTTGTAACAAGAAGGGCAAGATGGTAAAATAGCCATTAAAAATACCAACTTCTTCTCTTCATTAAATATACTCCCACGTGTTCCATTCATTATTCACTCCCTCTCAACCGACTTTCCCTCTGTTTCTCTCTCTCGCGTCGTCCTTTGTTTTCTTCGACGGTGACAGCGGCTTCAAGCGGCGGACCACGGCCGAAACCGTCAGCGATCGGCTGCGAGGAGCAAGGAGAAAGAACTGAGAGCTTGGATTAACCTAGGGTAAGTGTTTTTCTTCGTTTCCTCTTCTTCTCTGGTCGATTCTGAGCGAATTTAAGGGAGAGAGATTTGAATTCTGGGGGGGTTTCTGAAGCTTTCAAATTCATAGAAATGGTGCTTAGACTTTGTTCTTGGTTGTTTGAGTGTCGATTTTGGGAAGGAAGTTAGTTTTGGTCCGATTTCTTCAAGAAATCTCCCTCTTGTTACTGTTTACCGACGGGAATTTTGGGGATTTTGGGTGTTCATGGCTTTCAAGCTTAATTAATGATAATTAGAAGCAAGTTGAAGCTCATGAAGTTGATTGAATGTGTGATTTTGAGGTTAAGGAATATTTGAAGAATTTCTTCTCCCTTGTTCTGTCAAGCTTGTTCTTTTTATGTTGATTCGATTTTTGTTCTTCCTCTGTAGTATTAACATTATAAGCATAAGAAAATGATGATGGTATTGATGAATTTGATTGTGTGAAATTTCTGTTCTTCTTCTTGTTCCTTTGTGTTCTGTTCACCCGAGAATGATAAATTGAATTTCAATCTACAACCACCTAAAAGTCTGATATAATTTAGCTAGAAGTAAGATAAAACGAATGAATCGAGTTGTATGTTGAATTTTGGGGATTTTTCTGGTTGATTCGAATTTCTTCCCTTATTGGTTCAAATTTTTCCTGCCGCGCTGAAATTTGATTCTTGTTCTTCTCTGAGATTTTTGCTTTAAGCATGATTAAGAGGAGGGAATTGACACTTGAGTATGTGATATTAATTTTAATTTGAGTTGTAGTGGGTTATTGTTCCTTCTCTGTTTGTGATGCTCTGGCTGGTGACTTTCATGGCAGGAGAGGGAGGAAAAATTGTGAGCTTTGATGATGGTTGGTTGCTTCTTGTTTGAGTGTGAAGTTTTGTGATTTTTTTTTATTCTCTCTTGCTGTTCTGTCTAACGAATTTCAGTGGCAAGGAAGAAGAGTTTGTGATATTTAATCTAGTAAGATTGGTGTTTAATTGGATGTCTGAAGTTGTTGTAATTTTTCCCTCTTTATCAGTCAATTTCTGGGCTTGTTCGGGCTACTGGTTTTATGATAGAAGAAGAAGGAGAGGAAATTAGAATAAAGGAAAGGTAGATTGTGATTTTATTTGCCTACTTGTGAGTTTGGTGTTGTAAGGAGAATAGAAAAGAGGATTATGAAGAATTAGAGGTTGATCTTGTGTTATGTTTGCCTGTGTTAATCTGTGATATTTCAGTTTTAGAGATTGGAAGGTGTAACCTGATAGGTTAACATCAATATGGAATGTTGAAGTTTAAGGTTTTAGGGAGAAAATAATTATTTAGCATAATCCTTGTGTATGTTCTAGATAGTGGTATTGTTAAGGATTTGAGGATACAATTATAGTTATGTTTGAACCCTTTTAGAAGTAGGATGAGGAATAAAGTATTGGTTGATATTGGTAAAGATGTTAAAGGTTTTGTTAGTGTTAATTAAAGTTGAGATTTATTTGTATGGAAGGATTATTGGGTTATGTGGTAATTTAGGGAGTAATGCTTAATAGTAGAATTAGAATTAGAAAGATTATAAGTATTAGGATTTGATTTAAGAGTTATAGAATGATGGACTTGAATTTAGTTGCAAGCTTAGTATGTTGGAGGTGTTGATGTTTCCACTCTAGTTTAAGATTTGGTGATTAAGGCATTAGGAGATTGAATTAGAAATTAGACTATGAGGATTGTAATGTTGAGGTTTTATTAGATGGGGTTAATTTAGTAATTTGAAGATAATGATATGGATAATGGGGTTGTTATGTAGATTCTTTTATAGGAATACAAGTTCTGTAATATATTTATTATAGACAAGGGATCCTTAAAAGAATTGGTCTAATATTAGGTGTGAATTGATTGAGGAAGGTGGCTTGAGAATCTAAATATAAGGAGTATTAATTCTAGATTCGAAGAGAGGGAATTGATTCTTGAAATAGTAATTTAATCTGTGACGATTGTTTTGAGGATCTTAAAGGTAGGTTAAGGTAACTATATGTTGATTACTATGGTGATGTAAGTTAGGAGATTTAATTTGATTAATTAGGCTTAATATCATTATTGGAATTGGAAATAAAGTTATGATTTAATTTAATTTATGAAAATTGTTAAATACTTTTGGAAAGGTGCTTTATGGTTGATGATGATTGTTGGGTTGACAAGAACATGGGATTCTTATTGATGTTGTTGTTGGTTATTGAGATTTTGAGGAGACTGGTGTCATGTGCTAATGTGGATAGAATCTTAGATTTTAAGAAGAAATTGGTTGGTAAGGAAAGATTGGTTTAAAAGTAATTATGGTTTGGGTTTTCAATGGTTGCTTTAGGATAATGAGTTAAAGTTAGGAAGGAGTATAGGAGCCAAGTTTCTGGTATAGCAGATAAGGATCTGTATGGTTTTAGAAACTATGAGGTATTTGATGTTTTGATTCTGGTTAAAATAAAATTAAAAATGTGGGTATTTGTAATTAAGTTGTTTAAACAAGGAAATTTCATTTGTATACTTATGATGTTTAAGAAATGGAATTTGAGGTTTTAAGTTGAAATTAAGTAGGAAATTAGATTATAAGGTGTGATATAAATTGGGAAAGTGTGTTTTAGGGTCTAAAGAGTTGTAAGGGATTTTAGGAGTTAATTGTTATTTTATTTTCTGTTCTGAATAATTGGTATTAGTGATGAGAATTATCAGTTTGGAAGGTAAATTGTTAACTTCAGACTTTGAGTTTCATTAGTGTTTGAAGGTCCAATAATTATTAATTGAATCCAAATTAATTTAGAGGTTTTATCATAAAGGTTTAAGAATGAATCTAAAAATGAAATCTCTGTTCAATTTCTATTCTCTCAAACAACATTTTCAGTGACAACAGTGAATCAATAGTAAGCTGTAATTCTGATAAGATTAAAGTTATACTGTACAAAAATAAGGAATTAATATATGGTAAAAGATGGTAATGGTTAATAGATTAATTATGGTTAAGTCATTGTGATTTTTATATTTAATTTTGGAAAAGATGATAATGAGAATTAGAATAATTAATTGAAAAAAATTATATTAAGTGGCCTTTTAATTTTAAAAAACAAAAGGTCAAAATATTTAAAGTAAAACCTATTTATATAAAATATAAAGAATGGGGTAGTATTAAGTATATTAGGACCCGAGAGAGACGCTGAATAATTATATAAAAGTTTAGGTATTAATTTACTGTTTATATTAAATGTAAATAGGTCTTGATAGTAACATAAATTGAGAAAGTCAATGGAAAGAAAAAGAGCAGATAAGGGCTAAGCTTGGAGTTCAGGTAGCAGTTTATCTCATTACACTCAAATTGCATGTATAATTTTATAATATCTGTTTCAAATTTACATTATGCATGAAGGTGATAAACCTTGTTAATTCCTGTATAGCAATTTATGGAGTACTCCAGGCTTAGGTGGTTCGCTACCCCTTTGCCAAACCAGTTAGCTATAGCTTTAAATGTTATAACAATAAGTCCTGCAGGTAGAACCTCCACTAGTTAACAAATATATTGTTAATAGTGGTTGGTAGAGCATGTAGCGCAGGGAGTATGTGTGATGGTGATATTTGTTCAGATTTATAAAATAAATACATGGCAATGCATGCATGGAATTTACAGTTAGTGACATAAACTGCGTTGAACTGCTTTTCAGAGAAGCTGCAAGATAGTGAGATGGTTGAGATAAGGCAGGAGTGCTGAAAGAAGATTAGATGAAGAAATTAAGATTATGTTATAAAAAGTAAGGTTATCTGTATATGATGTAAATTTAAATTATTAAATTAATAGTAGAAAGCATAGAAAATAGAATTATATAAATTTATTATGGGATTTAAATTCCCTAAGTATTATGAATTAAGATTAGATACCCTAAGAGGGTTAGTGTACTTTTAATTGTCTTATTAACCACTTTATTTTATAAAGAGTTTTAAACTGTTTCAATTTGTCCGAAAAGCCCATTCCAACTGATAGAAAGTTTGTTTAATGTTTTAAAAGAATTTTTTTTAAATTTTTCCGTATTTTTTGGCTTCTGACATTGAAAAGTGGTTATAATTCAATTAAAATTGCTATAATATAGTAGAAAATTTTAGGTGTTACACATTACAATCTACCCCCTTGGGGAACCAGCACCTTCGCTAGCACACCGACCCGAGCCTGGCTCTGATACCACTGTAACAGCTCAAGCCTCGCTCAAGATATTGTCCGTTTTGGCGACATAGCTATGCTCCCTCACGGTAGGGATAATAGCCGAAGCCTCCCACACTCACCCGTGAAAACGCGTCTTGAGGGGAAGGAGAGCCCAACACCTTATATAGGCTTGGGACATCTCGAACCCAGCCGATGTGGGACATTACAAGGTCCATTTTGGCCTCGGAAGTAACCGCAAAAGAGCATTGAGTATCCGGAAGTAACATGAGGAGTATTTTTGCACCGGAAGTTTCCAAACTGTAACAAATTTACCCCCACCGTTTAAAATGTTAACTTTGATCGTTAGATCCTACTTTTTGACTGGGTGATGCTGATGTGGCTCTGTCGCTATATACACGTCATTATTGTAAGGTCCATTTTTACCCCAGAAGTAACCATCAAGGAGCATTTTTGCCCCGAATGTATCCAAATAGTAACAAATTTGTCTAAATCGTCATTTAAAGTTAAGTTTAACTGTTAAATGACATGTAGCATTCCATATTGTACCCAATGATTCATCTCATCACCGCAAGTCGTTTAAATTACATTCAGAAAAATTAAAAGAATAAAAAAAGAAAGGAAAAGCATCGCCTACCTTGCCCCATTACCCCTCTCCACATAGACTAGATTCATTGTCATCATCTTCCCCTCTCACTACGAGAAACAACAAAAATGGACATTAACCTTTTATGTCATCATTTATATTATTTTTTTAAAAAATAAGAATGTCATTTTTGCACCATCTCATTATTTGATTCTCTTCAATTTGTGATGAGGTGTGTGATAAGATGGATTATTGGTGCAATGTGGAGTGTCATGTGTCATTTAACAATTAATTTTAGTTTTAAATAATGGTCCGAATAAATTTGTTACGATTTAGTACTTTCGGGGCAAAAATGGATCTTACAATAATGACGTGTACATAATAACAGAGCCACATTAGCATAGTTCGATGAAAAAGTAAGATCTAACGATCAAAGTTAACGTTCTAAACGATGGGGGTAAATTTTCTACAGTTTGGAAACTTCTAGGGCAAAAATACTCCTCATGTTACTTCCGGATACTCAGTGCTATTTTGCGGTTACTTTTGAGACGAAAATGAACCTTAACCCAGTTCAAAATCATGTTGATTGGTTTACTAAAACGGTCTAGTGGTTCCATTAGATTGTATCCATATTTATGAACACTACTTATTATGAGAATTTTTACACTGTAATTTACTACTAATATAGAAGGTTTAAAATTATTTCATATTATTTTTATGTCGAATCTTTTAGTGACAAAGTTTTAAATGTTAGTATTAATATAATATCATAAGATGATAGTTTTTTTTTACCAATATAAGATGATAATTTTAATCCATTGTTTATACTATTAAATGATTATACATATGATAAACATTGATTTCGAATGTTCACATTTATTCAATATGCACGAAAGAACAAAACCATCCGTGTATTATTACACTGGTATCATGCTAGCTAGTTAAACAAGTAGTTGTTAAGCAATGATTTTTTTTTATAGATATCAACTGATAATCAGCGCCTTTTTGGATCATATTACCAAGTATCTGAGCAACCAACTACTCAAGTTTCGGAGTTATGACTTCCCCTCCCAACACAAGTGTCTCTTCTAGGATTCAAATTCGAGACCTCAAAAGGATCTAGCAGGACCTTATACCGCTAAAACAATGATATTATTACAACATTGATATGAGTGACCAAGACTAATTAATTGGCTTAGTCAGTGATATACAGACTAATGGTTTAAGTAGTAAAAAAAATAAAAAACTAAATAGTTGGCAAGAAAAACTTAAAAACTAAAAAAAAATCAAACAATCAATTAAATAGTTGGAATTAAGCAGTATAGATCTGTTGCAGTCATATTTTATATCTAAATTTATCATTTGTATATTGTGCTGACTTGTAACCAAACTATTTGATAATTACACTCATTCTTTCATATTTTACGGTCATCCTCTCTTAAATTTTCAAGTTAATATTAATATACATATCTACATGCTGATGAAAAAAAGTAGGCTGGGGAGAAGAAAAAATGTAAGATTGCATTACGGCCGAATGTTTGAATCAACTGATAAATGCATTGTTTTAGGTTAATCAAGACTCCGGAGTTTGAGTTTAGACAAGCAATAGCGTTAAAACTCGTGTGGTAAGGGTTACCATCTAAAAAAGTCCCACTCACCCTAAATCCGGTTAAGTTTGGGCCACTTGAATTCCGATAACATAGGGGCTGATTGGAGATATCTGGTGCATAGAGGGGAAAAAATGTAAGAGGGCATTAAGTGAGACAAAAAAATTATGAAGTCAGTCGGCAAATAAATCCAAGATTCAACTTTTCTTTTGCATCATGTTATATACTGACGTGGCTGAAATCTTCTGAATATCAGATGGCCCACAGCGCAGGCCACAATAAAGGAAGAATGACACGTGTGAAGGAGATAGTAGGTCGGTACAAATTAATAATATCACAATTGGAAAAAGTCAAAAACAATGAATAAAACTGCATCATCAATCATTTGATAAATAAAATCATCACAAAATGAGCTGTCATGTGTACGCGATCTCTTTCCCTTCTGTCAAACTAAGATTCTCCACTCATTTTGCATTATTTTATACTCATTACGGTTTTAAATATAAAATTACTTTAATTTTTTTTTTTGAAAGTTAAGGGAGTAAATTAAACCATTAAATTATAACAAATGTAACATGTAATTATATTATAGGTTAGTTTATAAGTAGAATAAATTAGTTTTGAGGAAAAAAGATAACTATAGACAATTTAAAATGATTAATTTTGCATCCTTAATTTTTTCAAAATAAGTTAAAGTGATCTTATAATTAGGACCGAATAGAGTATTAACTAAGTGTGGGTTGAGAATTCAGATATGTTTCTTTACCTGAAAATAATTTATTGCTTCCTTCATTCTTTAATATGGGATCGAGTTGACTTTTTAAATTTTTTTTAAGAAAACTAAATAAGTAATTAGTTATAAATTGATTTTCTTGAATTTTTCTTTAAACTAGTTTATTTGACTAAAGTAACTCATTTAACTTTCTTTTTTTCTCCAAAGAAAACCAAATGTGTCTTATATTTAAGAACAGAGGAAGTATTAGGTTATTGAAAAAAGAATGCAACACTGCATTTTTTTTCAAAATGTGTTCAAATGAAATGCTTATATTTGAAACAGGAGTAACACGTACTTTACAGTTCTCTTTAAGATATTGAAAAATCCTTACAAAATACTTTTATAAAAAAATATACTTTAATCCATAAAAATCACAATAAAAGGGTTATTTTGTAGGCCCAACAATATTTAAATGTCAAAATATACAGTCATACTTGTCTTTGTAACTTGATGTTGAAAGTTTTTTTTTTTTTTTTTGTGATAACTTGATGTTAACTTAATTCACAGACATTTATCAGTCAAATGAAAAAAAAAAAAAAAAAAAAGCCACAAACAAATACTTAAGCAATTTTGTTCATTATGAACAGAAGATAGGCCAAAAACCCAACCCAAGCTCCTAGTTTGGGATCAATACAATGCTAAGGGTTGAAATGAAATTTGACAAACATCCTTTTTTGTAAGGAAAGGGAGCCCAATTCAATATTTAGAGAATATGGGCCTTTTTAGAGCCCAATGTACTAATAAGTAGTACTCAGTATATGATTAGTTATGGTGTTTGACCAACAAAAAAAAAATTAACCTGATTAGCTTATTTTGAAATTGAACAATAAGACAGAGAAATAAAATGAAAAATAAGATCACGTTTTTAAATATATGGTAACATGTTTAAATTGAAAAAATAGAAGCAGTAATAGAGAATGAGAAACATTAATAAGTATGACTAGTTAAGGTGACAGGTCAACAACAGAATAGTTGGCCAAAAAAAAAAAGATCAACAACAGAATAAAATAAATTATGCATGATTAACTTCATAGAAGTGAACATGAAGACAGAAATAAAAATGAAAGATAAAATCAAGTTTTAATTTTTTTTATTAAATGTTTCTCATTCTTTATTACTATTTCTATTTTTTAGTGAATTACTACTTCTCTAATTATAAAAAAAGAAGAAGAAGAATTACTACTTCTCTTTTTAATTTAAATATGTTTCCATATATTTTCATGTCAAATTATTAATTAAACATTAATTAATTGTATTTGATTCTATGTGATATTTAGGGATGGTAATAGACCATGCCCTAAAAAGGGACCTACGGCCAAGCCTATATGGGACCTGAACTAGCCTATTTAGTAAATAGGTTAAACTCATATTCAAGCGTAATAATAGGCACATTTAGATAAATAGGTCAGGCATTTTTTCTTAAAGCCTCGTCTACAGGCTAGGCTTATTTAGTTTTAATTTAATTTATACTATTATGTATAATATAAAATAAATTAATTATGTAAATTACAACATTACCAAATGAATTTTAATTCTAAACTTCACAACTTATTGTTCATTCACAGAGGTTAACCTTTTCATTCATTGGTAGTCGTTCACCTCTTTTTGATTTCTTCCTTTTAGTCAATTAAAATACAGTGCTAGCTCACTTACTCTTTTCTAATATGAATGAATTTTTAAAACATAAAAAGGTTTACCACTTGAAAGTTTATTTCAATTGTGCCCAAATGATAGATTGTAATTTCAATAAAAATAATTTATTATAGTTTCCACGGTAAAACTAAGAGAAAAATATATAGTTTTATGGCAATAAAGACTTTTTGAGACACATATAGGCTTTTTAAATAGGTTTAAAGGATAATATATGGAATTAGAGATATAAATATTTTAGTATATTTAAAGGTCAACATGTTGAATAGACTTTTAAACAGATTTCAGGCCTTTTGAAGGCTCAGGCCCATGCCAGAAAAATATATATATATAGGCCCAGGCCTAACCTTCACATTTATGTTGTAGGCCCAGGCCTGTTTAACTAAAGCCTATCTAACCCTAGCTTATTTCCACCCCTAGTGATATTTGAGCGTGTTGGGATCAACATTCTGAAGAGTTGAACATATGTTGAAGAAAATGCTCATCCGTTCCTAAATATATGACCCATTTGACTTTTTTGAAGAATTATAAAAAAGCTAAATAGATTACTTAAAAATCGATTTTTCTAGGATTTTCTCTAAACTAGTTTATTTGACTTATAAGCTAACATATAAACTAATGAGTAATACATAAAATATGTCTTGATTAAGTGGTTCATTTAACTTCCTTAATTTCTTTCAAAAAAGTCAGCGATGTTTTATATTTATGAACGAGAGAAGTAAAAGCCAATCATAGCTCTTGACATTTACTTCCTCCATTCCTAAATATAAAACCCACTTGACCTTTTATTTAGAAATTAAGGAAGCTGAATGAGTCATTTAATAATAACGAATTATGTGTGTTATTAGATTATATGTTAGCTTATAAGTCAAATAAACTAGTTCAGAAAAAAATTCAGTAAAATTAATTTATAAGTAATTTATTTAATTTTTTTTAGGATTTTCTAAAAAAGTCAGCGGAGTTTTATATTTAGGAACTGGGAGAGTGTTTGGAATTGGAATAGATTTTGCCCAAAATGATTTTTGAGATCAAAATAACTTAAAATTATAGTAACTTTTTTCACCTTCTAGTTTCTGGATTTTTTTATATTTGAATATTCTAAAATTAAAATTTCAATATATTTTAGAAGCAAGTACTTATCAAATTTATTTTTTATATCTATTTCACACATAAATCACACTACACTAATACATTTTTATCCCAATTTTAACTTGTAAAAGTATATTAAAATAAAAATAATTTTTGTCGACACTAATCCAAACAAGCCCTATATCTAATAAGCCTAGACATAATGAAATCTGAGAAAAAATGAACTACACCCTTTTTAACAGTTGGTCATAATTTTCTTATATTTTATCTTAATATTGATGGGTCGATTAATATATTTTGATAAGAAAATATAATATTTACTTCATAATTGAAATATACAATGTGTATATTAAGTATTAACAAACATTGAAATAAACAGATAATGAACCGGAAAACCTGGATCGAACAAGGGCTGAACGTTTTGGTAAAAGAAGGCGGAACTTAATATTATAAAATTAAACAAGGGAATTTATTCACAAGTGGTGTCGTGGTGTAGTTGGTTATCACGTGAGTCTAACACACTGAAGGTCTCCGGTTCGAGTCCGGGCGACGCCACCTATATAATTATATTTTTTTATCAGTGGACCCCATAACAATCACAGCCAATAACACCTTGGTCCCAAAGTTCCATCAACTATGAAGCATATATGAACTCTTCAATCTCATTGGCTCATTGTCTATTTTTAATTTTTCCTTTTCATCCAAGCATTGAAGTTTGAGTCGCCATCCTGTTGAGGTGGGATTAAGAAGTTCTTGCAGTGCTTGGGTGTTATATATAGACACACACATAGAAGAAACTTTTTCCCAAAACCAAGATCATGCTAATCCTTTCCTAACTAAATATAGAACCTAATAATTTGATAAAATTAAATGTGTTATTTAACTTAGTTGATATATCATGTTTTAAGTACAACACCCTACCCATCTTTAATCTCACCCTCATTTATAACTTAATTATTGTTGAGGGTGTGGTGGTCAAAAAATGGTAAGATGAAATTTAGAGTATTTTATATAGTCTTGATTTTTAAGATTTATAAGAGATTTGTAATGGGTCACCAACAGCCACGAATTAAATACAAAGACCAAAGGTTGGCTTGGGATATAAGGAATTATAGGGAAATAAGTGGAAATACATTAAAGAATTTACAACAAAGAAATATAGATAAAACGAGAAGGGAATTTCAGTAGGTGACAGGAATATAGAGAAAACGAAAAGGTTGGCTTGGGTGTGGCCTTGACAGGAGTGTCTTGCGGTGACGATACGAGAGTAAGGATACTGGAGTGATGGCGGCGAGTAATAATACAGGAGTCAAGGCCCTTTTACGGGAGTCGTACCTCCTATGAGAGGGCATTGTTCTTCCTGGGTGAAGAGCCCAAAACGTTAGAAATTTGTTGGGAGTGAATTTGAGAGATTCTTTGTGTCCAGAATAGTCTTGCTCCTCATCTTTATATGTGTGGCGAGAGTTGTACATAGTGGATGAATAAGCTCCTTAATTATTTTGTGGAGGTCATGAGGTAATGGATGGGATGATGGTCTCGATTGGTTGAGATTTCTTCTCCTTTTTTTCCCGTTGGATAATCTGGACGGTCAATGCACATGGAAAAGATCACAGCAGAGGCAGTTGAGAGGTAATGGGAATATGGTTCATTGATTTATGTATCTTCCTTTGACCATGTCATATGATGCCACATGGCACCTCTTTGGACTGTTATCAATGGGCCTTTTCTTCCTGAGTCCAAGTATAAATTTTTGGTGCTCACAGAGGGAGTATTGTTAGAGGTATGTTGGGAAAAATGTGATAAAATTAAATTTGAAATATATGCCAAGCAATATTCTCTACAATTATTTGATTTTTTTAATACCATTCATTGTTAGTCTTTATAATTTTGTTAGATCTTGGTTTTGATTCTTATTGTTTCTAATAATTCTTTTAGCGCTACAATGTCATGAAAAGTTTATCTAGGTTTGACAACAAGTGCCTATACATACTATTAACAAGTTTTTCTTAGTCCATATATTTAAGTGCAAACCAAATCTTATAAAATTATACATAGAAGGACAAAAATCAACGATTTCAAACTAGAATGATCAACACCAAGATCGGATCAAACTACAAGGATTAACAATGTTGTTAGCCTAGTAAACAAACAAATAAAATGAATTATACAGATATTGACGCATTATTTTAATTTAAAAATATTTGTTTACTTAAAGGTGTATAAATGACCCAAATTTTTGAGCAGGTGCATATTTTTAACTCTATGCAACATATTTTTAATTACTTATAAATATCTTTCGTTTTGTGTGTATGCACACAAACATATATATATATACTCTCTTCGGTCCTAATTATAAGACCATTTTGACTTTTTTTTCAATCCAAAAAAAAAAATAGAGTAGTGTCACTCAAAAAAAAATCTTTTTTCCTCATAACTAATTTATTCTACTTATAAACTAACATATAATCTAATTTCATGTGACATATGTTATAATTTAGTGGTCTAATTTGCTTCCTTAACTTCTATAAAAAAAAGTCAAAGTGATCTTATATTTAAGATCGGAGGAAGTACATATTTATATCGTTGAAGATAAGTTAAGTTACACAGTAATGAAGAAAAATTACAATTGCTGAAATAAAGTTGTGTTTGTGTCCTTAATCAGATTTTAGGTATCTACGATACCTTCAAATAATAAATTTTAATATGAACTTTTTTACTAACTTTTTTCTATTAGTTTGCTCAATTTAAAAAGATTTAAATTACTACCTTGAGTCTTTAATATGAGCTAGTTAATTGGAGTGATGAGTCATAAATATAAGACTTCAGCTTACTTTACTCTTGAATTCAATACTTTTTCCTTGCGTATATTCATATTGATTATACTTATTAAGGGTGTCCAAATAAGTATAGTCATGATTAAAGATAACATTTTAAAAAAAGTAAACTCATGTCTATTACAAATAATTAACATACCTATTTTTTAACACTCATTAATTGATTGTTATTATTAAAGAAATGAGGTACTAGTATTTTTAAAGGATAAAGGTCCAATTTCGCCCCGGAAGTAACCCAATAAAAGCATTCAATGTCTGGAAATAATAAATGGAGCATATTTACCCTGCAATTAGCAAAAACAGCACGTTTTGGCACACAAATGGAAACTTTACCTTATTTTCAAATATCACCCGATCGGGAAAAACAAATTGAGGTCTTATCGGCCTTCACACGATCCATGCAGGAACACGTACACCTAGCATTTCAGTTGGCATTCCTCCCTTTACATTATAACCTTTTTTTTTTTCCTTTCCAAGGAAAGAGTCGCGTTCAAACATTAACTACTCTCATTACATTTTTTTAATATAATTATTTTCAATAATAAATCCTTAACTTTGCTTAGAAAGAATTAAATATTATTCTGCTCAATATGAGCATATATAAATGTATTGACTACTTTTGCCTTTATATAATATTCTTCGCAAGACTTTTATTATATATAATATAGTTGTGTTCTTCACAAGCCTCGTGTTTCTCGTGACTGACTTTTGCTAACAAACAACCATTTCATTGATTTCATCATTTGTTTTAGTTTTTTTTTTTGAACAATTAAGTATTTTGCTAAAGAAAGCAACAAGCCGCTGTCCTTTTTTTGTTTATTTTAAAGTGTAGTGGTTCAACGATTTATTTCTTCAAATGTCACTCTTTATGATATGATCCTCTAAGGATATATGTCTCAAATTGATGTTTTTAAATCAAATTGATACTAAAATAAACAATAGTTTAACAATCAAAATAAGATTATCGTTATATTGTTTAATTTCATGAAATATGTCAACTAATTTAATAAAAAAATGATGCTTTATCAGTTTTAGGTTGATACTATTTCACTAAAAAAAGTTGATACTATAGGTGATAAGTACTCTTAAGCATCCTTAAGTAAGTGATTAGGGTTCAATTATATTTCTAAATAATGTTATATGTATGTGTGTTTGGATTGACAATTGTAACTTATTTTCTATCTGACTTATGTAAACGTGAATTTGAGTAAAAGTGTTTTTTTTTTTTCAGTTTTTGGATTGGCGGTGACAAAAATTATTTATTTTCAATCTGACTTATGATAACATATTTGAATGATTGATTTGATAAGCAAATTTATATACAAAATGACTTAAAAGAACACCTTAAAAAATAAGTAACTAATAAATAACTAAATAAGATAAAGGGTAAATCAGGCAAAAAAAAATTTGAAGCCTCATTTAAGCCTAAAGCTAATAAGCAATTTATCTCATCTTATAAGTAACTCTACCCTGACTTAAACTTTTAAACTGCTTTTGTGCTATAAGTTAAGTGAATTAAAAGCTTTGCATGCTTTTGAACTTATTTACCCACTTTTGAAAAACATATATAGCTTTTTTATGAAAGGTAGCTTAAACAAGTGATTGGAGTTTCAAATATATTCTTAATCCCTATGATAAGAGATCCATTTGACGCTGTCATTGGGAAACCATAAAATAGTAATTAATATTTGGAAAATATTTATAATTAATAAAAAATTT
The DNA here is from genome assembly GCA_037074515.1 of Mimosa bimucronata. NCBI lineage: Eukaryota > Viridiplantae > Streptophyta > Magnoliopsida > Fabales > Fabaceae > Mimosa > Mimosa bimucronata. The sequence continues at coordinate 26,953,173 of CM073441.1, forward strand.
TCTTCGCTATAAAATCCATATATACTCTCTCGCTGAGGTAGGTGCCAGCATGTGTTTTGGTATAAGAAAGGGTGCCTGCTTTGATTTTACAATATAATGCCTTGTTCATAATTTTATTTTGGGATGAGAATGGTACACAAAACTTGAAAGTTACAAAATCTGTATTATTAATAGGGTAAAGGGTCAAAAATGACCCTCTACTTATGTCCAAAGTGCACCCAACACCTCATACTATTTTTTGACTCAAAACTATCCCTCAACTTTTAAAATGGGGCCAAAAATGACTACCCTGTTAATTCAACCAACGTGCCGTTACTTTACTCATGTGGGGCCCGCATGTGTTGTACAAGTGTGCAATTATTTGTACAGGTGTGCAATTAATTGTTCACCCTTGAACCTCACCTCTTCTTCCTGTCTTCTCTTCTCTCTCTCTCTCTCGATTCATCACATACCCTCTTCTCTCTTGGAACTCATCACAGACTTAGCTTTCTCTTTACTTGGCATTCTTTTGGATTCAGTTGGATTGACAGCATGACCAGGCAAGAAAACCCAGAAAAAGCAAATAAAAGCACCCGGAAAATAAACACTCCCAACTCTGGTGCTTTACTTGAATGCTTCCAGCTGACCGAAAGGGAAAGCAAATAAAAGTACCCAGAAAATAAACACCCAAAAAAAATTCCTTATCAGCCAATCATCAACAGAAAAAAAAACAGGAAAAAAACAATTCATCACAGGAATCATCATCATCATCATGAAGATTACAAAAAAAGAAACCCATAAATTATATATGAAAAAGGAAAAATCCTTACAGGGCATTAGCATGCTGGATATCAGCTTCTAGCACTTTCAAGGAGTCCTTGAAAGATTTTCGCATGGAAGTTGTGTACATCTTCCAGGAAACACGAAAAGCAGAATAATTTCCCCAAATCAAGAATCCCCAAAAAAATCAAAACAAAAAGAATCGCGAGGAAACGATCAATAACGATGATATAACTTAGGTACTAGAATTAATCGCTCATGCACATACTAACTGTGGATGTGTTCTTCTTCGTCGTCAACGGAAGAACTGACGAGAGACTCAAAAAAAGAACTGAGAAGGGAGGAATGGAAATCGAATGGGAACTCGGAAGGGAAGAAGAGATCCTTGGTGTGGTCCTGATGGTGGTGGATGAAAACGTCGTCGTCAAGGAACTGAGGAGGCAACCAAAACTCACTGTCCTCCAAATTGTCGGCCATTGTGAAGGAAGGAGAGAGTATGAGATGAGAGGCACAGCTCTGGATGTGGCCTCAGCTTGTGGTGGTGCTTGTTTGATAAAAAAAAAATTGTTCCTTGGTTGATATTCTCCCACGTGTAAAGTTTCTTTTGCTATTTTTGCTTTGTTGAACAAAAAAAAAAATGAAATCTGAGCTGACCCTTTTCTTCTTTCCAACTCAGCTTCCACCTCACACTTTTTGGTCAAAAATTTTGAAAGTAACGGTCAACGTTAGTTGACTAAACAGAAGAGTCATTTTTTACCCCGTTTTAAAAGTTGAGGGATAGTTTTGAGTCAAAAAATAGTATGAGGTGTTGGGTGCATCTTGGACATAAGTAGAGGGTCATTTTTGACCCTTTACCCTTATTAATCCATGGGAAAGATTCATGTCCTGATTAAAAGGTCACGATATTTTCGTTACACTACTACAGAAAATGTCTATAGCAGCACTTATTTTGGCCCTATAGCAGCGCTTATAAGCGCTGCAATAGCCAGTGATACTATAGGCTATTAAGCCTAACGCAGCGCTTGTTAAGCGCTGCGATAGGTGACCTAAAGCAGCGCTTAAGCGCTGCAATAGGTAATTTATTTTTTAAAAAAATAATACCTATAGCAGCGCTTAATAAGCGCTGCTATAGGTATTATTTTAAAAAAAATTAATTTTTATCCCTGCATCAATTTAGAAATTACAGACATTTCCAAAACATATATACATCAAAAACCATTTATCCAGAGATCAATTACATTAAAGCAAACATTCTAATTAATTAACTCATATATATTATAAGGTAATATACTTAGAGAAAAATAAACAATTAAATAAATTAGAAAGAATAATGGACAATTAAGTAAATTAAAACATGTAAATTCACTAAACATTTTAGAAATCAAAGTCTCTCTCAAATATATTTACTATATACTAATAACATATATTTGAAATTACATAATCAAAATCACTTACTCATGCTTAAGGTTCCATCTACAGAGTCAGAATGCCCACTGTTAAAACGGCAAAAATTGCAAGCATACTATATGTTTCTAAAGAGAACCTAAATGTTTGTACTTGTATTTTTTTCATTCAAAGACACCAGAACCAATTAAAAAACAATAATTAGAACAAATAACTAGTCATATGCAGTATATCTCTCTGCAGGCTCATTTTAGACAATCCAATAAAAGGATCAAATTGTTTGGGATTTGGAAAAAGAAGTTTGGCCAGCTCAGCCTTGTTCACTTCAATAAATTTTGGCGAGCCTAACATATTCTAAGACTTATAAAGCAATCAAATTCATCCAAATCTGGATCTTAATAGCATAATTGTATACCAATCGACCATGCCCACGATATCAATGTCCAAGCTTCAGTTTATTAAGTTTAGGACTCTCAAAAACCCCAACTTAGACAAGCCCTAATTTTTCAAACATAGCCAATCGAAAAACTAATTACATAGGGATACAGAGGAGACTTATGGGGTTCCGAAAATGTGCTTAGTTGGCCGGAAAAACTCCGACTCCGGCACCGACGAGCTCAAGAAGTTCCGGCCAAAGACTAATTTAACCTCCTTATTTAGGCACGGATCGAAGCAAAAAAGTGTAGAGGAAGGAAGTAGGAGGTGAGAGAGGAAGAATGGTGGTGGTGAAAGGTGGTTTCCGGCGAGTTTTTCACCGGAAAAACCACCCCCTACGAGATCTAGCGGCACCGAAAACGGAAGAAGAGGCGGCGGTTTTCGGCAAGGAAGAAGGAGGAAAGGACTGAGGGAGAAGAGAGGGAGGGAATGGCGGTGGTGCCACGGCGAGCGGCGGCGCCGGTGAGCAACCACCGAGAGAGAGAAATGAGAGGGTGAGAGAGAGACGTGAGGAAGAAGAGGGAGTTTGAATGTTTGGGGGGGTGGTCTGCACGAAGCATAAGGAAGGAGGGAATAGTAAAATGAAAAGGGGGAGAGAGAAAATAATAAAAAAGAGAAGGAAGGAAAAATTGTACTATTAGGCATTAAAATTTTCAAATAAGATATTTATTTTGAGCTACAAAAATTGTACTATAGGCCCCTGTAATTTAAATTTTATTTAAAATTGGTTTTAGATAATTTTTTAAAGAAAATTTAAATCACAGGGGCCTATAGCAGGGCTTAGCGCTTAAGCGCTGCTATAGGCCCCCTGTCATTTAAATTTTATTTAAAAAATAACTAAAACCAATTTTAAAAATACTAATTCATTTTAAAAAAGGAACAAAATTTAAAAATACCTATTTAAGCCTATATAGGCCCCATGTCATTTAAATTTTATTTAAAAAATGTCTAAAACCAATTTTAAAAATACTAATTCATTTTAAAAAAGGAAAAAAAATTTAAAAATACATATTTAGGCCTATCGCAGCGCTTAAGCGCTGCTATAGGCCCCCTGTCATTTAAATTTTATTTAAAAAATATCTAAAACCAATTTTAAAAATACTAATTCATTTTTAAAAAGGAAAAAAATTTAAAAATACCTATTTATGCCTATCTAGACCCCCTGTCATTTAAATTTTATTTAAAAAATATCTAAAACCAATTTTAAAAATACTAATTCATTTTAAAAAAGGAACAAAATTTAAAAATACCTATTTATGCCTATCTAGGCCCCCTGTCATTTAAATTTTATTTAAAAAATGTCTAAAACCAATTTTAAAAATATTAATTCATTTTAAAAAAGGAAAAAAATTTAAAAATACCTATTTAGGCCTATCTAGGCCCCCTGTCATTTAAATTTTATTTAAAAAATGCCTAAAACCAATTTTAAAAATACTAATTCATTTTAAAAAAGGAAAAAAATTTAAAAATACCTATTTATGCCTATAGCATCGCTTACTACGTAATAAGCGTTGTTATAGGCCCCTGTGATTTAAATTTTATTTAAAATTGGTTTTAGATAATTTTTTAAAGAATTTAAATCACATGGGCCTATAGCAGCGCTTAAGCGCTGGTATATGCTTATACCTATACCAACACTTTTTTTTAAAAGCGCTAGTATAGGTCATATTATACATATCCCATCACTTACGTTTTGCAAGCGCTGCTATTGTTGCGCTGCAATAGAGTATTTCTGTAGTAGTGTTAATTGCATTGTTCATTTATTGTAGTTCATTTATACCACATATCTTGACTTGAGTTGTCTTAATTAGGTGTTAATAGGGAATGGTAGAAAAAATATACATTTATGGTTAATATAAAATCAAGTTTATTTTATTTACTACAAAAAAACAGACTTTCAGTGGCAACTTTCAGCTGCGACTAAAAAAGTCGCCGCTGAAAGTCCCCCTTTCCTCGGCGACTTTTTTTGTCGCCGCTGAAGGTGGACCTTTCCGTAGCGACATAAAATAGTCGCCGCCGAAAGAGGCACTTTTGGCGGCGACTTTTTTTGTCGCCATCGAAAGGCATACCTTTTGCGGCGACTTGTCGCCGCTGAAAGTCATGTATTTTATTTTTTAAATAACACTAATAAATATTGCTTTTTATTTTTATATAAAATTTTTAAAATTTTAAAATGTTAAATAAATTATTTTATCATGAAAAATAAAATAAGGTAATATTTCAAATTTTTATTCGTAATTAAATTTATAGTAAATACTTTAATTTAATTAAAATTAATGATATATCAAATAATCTTATAAATGAATAAAGAATAATAATTTTTAAATTAATAATTATATCAACTATACAACCATTTTAATTTATTAAAAATGAATATTATATTAATAAAGAAACATTTATATTATATTTTATCTCTATATATTAAATATTTAAATGAATATTTAAAGTGGGACTTTCAGCGGCGACTTTATAAAGTCGCAACGGAAGGGGACCTTTCAGTGGCGACATATAAAGTCGCCGCTGAAAGGTCCACTTTTGGTGGCGACAAAAAATAGCCGCTGAAAGTCATGTAGTTTATTTTTTAAATAACATTAATAAATATTGTTTTTTTACTTTTATATAAAATATTTAAAATTTTAAAATATTAAATAAATTATTTTATCATGAAAATAAAATAAGGTAATATTTTAAATTTTTATTCGTTATTAAATTTATTGTAAATACTTTAATTTAATGAAAATTAATAATATATCAAATAATCTTATACATGAATAAAGAATAATAATTTTTAAATTAATAAAATTATATCAACTGTACCAACATTTTAATTTATTAAAAATGAATATTATATTAATAAAGAAACATTTATATTATATTTTATCTCTATATATTAAATATTCAAAGTGAGACTTTCAGCGGTGACTTTATAAAGTCGCCACGGAAGGGGACCTAGTCGCCGCTGAAAGTCATGTAGTTTATTTTTAAAATAATAATAATAAATATTATTTTTTTACTTTCATATAAAATATTTAAAATTTTGAAATGTTAAATAAATTATTTTATCATGAAAATAAAATAAGGTAATATTTTAAATTTTTATTCGTTATTAAATTTATTGTAAATACTTTAATTTAATTAAAATTAATGATATATCAAATAATCTTATACATGAATAAAGAATAATAATTTTTAAATTAATAAAATTATATCAACAATACCAACATTTTAATTTATTAAAAATGAATATTATATTAATAAAGAAACATTTATATTATATTTTATCTCTATATATTAAATATTTAAATGAATAAATAAATATGTATATAAATAAATATTAAATGTAGGTAATATGATAATATATTTATATTATAATAATATATGTATTTAAATTAATATATTAAATATATGCATATAATATTAGTGTGTGTGTATTTAATTTTATAGTAATATGATGGAAGGTCATCACAGCTCAACTGGTAGAAGCTTTACACAAGACCAAAGTGGTCGTTGGTTCGAACCTTGGGAAGGCACATTTGGAGGAGAAATAAAAGATAATGAAGTAGCGCGGTGTGGCATAGAATGATGATGTGGCACATGACAAGTGGCAGGAGGGTGGATGATGTGGCACGATGTGACAAGTGGGTGAGGGTCACCACGTCATCAGCCATGTGGCCATAGGTGCTGATGTGGCTTTATTTTTTTAATTTTTTTTGCCACTTTCAGTGTCGCCGCAAAGGGTACCTTTGGTGGCGACTTAAAATGTCGCCACCAAAAGGGTCATTTTTTTATTTTTTTTCGCCACTTTCAGCGGCGACTTAAAATGTCGCCGCCAAAGGTAACCCTTTCGCAGCGACAAATGTCGCCGCTAAAAGTCGACTTTTAGTGGCGACCCAAAAAGTCGCCGCCAATACTTTCGGCGACGGTCACATAGGCGGCGACCTGGTGGCGACAAAAAGTCGCCGCCAAAGACCTTCAGCGGCGACTTTTTATGCTTTCAAGGTTAATGAAACAAAATATACTACTTAATCATAACATATATTGCAATTTACATGTCATTATATTATATGTCAGTTTATAATAGGGATAATTTGTTTAGAATAAACATGATAAATATAAATACTTGAAAATAATTTTGATGGACAAAAGGATAAGGAAGATTGCATGGAGATTTGAAGATTACCATATCAGCATTTGATTGTTATCAATTAGTATTAATTGTTATTTGCATTTAGTTTTAATTTCTAGAATGTTCTAGTTTTATTTTGATTTGATTGTTATCAATTAGCATTAATTGTGATTTGCATCTCTATAATGTTCTGTCATCAATTCATAGGGTTTGGCTGAGCCTATAAATAGTACCTCAATTATTTGCTTTGTAAGTTTTATGAATTATGAATTTTGAATAATATCAGCTTCCTTTGCCTTTATCTATCTTCTTCTTTATCTCTCATTTCTCCTTATTGTCTCTTATCTCTTTCTCTCTTCTATTCTCTTTCATCCCACTTTTCCCCTTTTCCGGCCCATGCTGCATCAATTTTATTTTACTCTTTTAATCTTCTAAAAATCAAGATGATTTTATATTAAGGATTAAGAGATTATATGGGAAATGATATATATGAATATTTCAAAATTCACTAATTTATATTATAACAACAACATTCAAACCCATAAACATCAATATCATATACTTCCTCTGGTCCTAAATATAAGATCACTTTGATCTTTTTGTGTGGAAGTTAAGGAAGCAAATTAGACCATTAAATTATAACATATGTCACATGTAATTAGATTATAGGTTAGTTTATAAGTAGAATAGACTAGTTTTGAGGGGAAAAATATAACCATAGACAATTAAAAGTGATTTATTTGTATCCTTAATTTTTTTTTTCAAAAAAGTCAAAGTGATATTATAATTAGGACCGGATGGAGTATGTGTGTGTATATGGTACTCGCGTTTTACTTGTTTCAATTATTGGTATGTATAAATTAGGTAAAATTGTATTATAATAAGGATCGGATAGAGTATATTGAATTTTAAAATAATAAGGTGAAATTGAGGCGCTGGTTAAAACGGAAAAAAGAAAAAAAGAATTAAGCTGTACGCATCTAGATTCATCATGCATAACAGTTGATGGAATCTCCTTTTTTTTTTTTTTTATCATTCACTAGTTGAAAGAAACTCATGCACATAACCATATTTAGAGATATATACTTAGGTCCGTATAAAAAAAAAAAAAAAGAGATATATACTTAGGTTGTACGTCTTTTGTGTAGAGTTAAATACACATTTATGGGATGATCGAATTTATAATCTCATACTCAAAAGACAGTTAAGAAAATGTGAAATTTAAATTAAGTTATTATTTATATTCTATTTTCCTCTACAGGGGCACGGACAAAATTATTCAATGAAGACAATATGAAAAATTAAAAACTTACGACTATACTTCCAACTTATATGACTGCGTATTGAATTAAAATATCACTCTTTTTAAACATTGCCATTTTAAATTTCTTAGTAATTCCTGAGGCAAAAACTTAAATACTTGATGCGATTATACTTTTTTTCGAAAAAAAAAATTATACTTTAATTAGCCTCATAATCAAATAACTGCCACACATTTTTAATATTATTTATATGTGTGGACTGAATTGTTTGTTGGGAAAATTCCAGAAAAAGACCCTCGAATTACCAAAAGGACACTTCAGTACAACGAATTTAGGAAATGACGAGTCAGTACAAATCCGTACAGCGACTGAATTGTCCTTTAACAAATTTAAAGGAAAAGTCCAAAATGCCCATGGTTCAATTATTTTTTTAAATAATTGCCCACAGCCACCACCGGTGGTGGGGCCCGCCACCGCCAGCCGGTGGGGCCCACCACCGACGGCCTCCAGTGGCGGGCCCCACCCCTCCACGTGGAAGCCCACACCACGCCACGTGGCGCTGTGGGGCTGCCACGTGGCATGTGTCCCTTGTAAAAAAGGGACACAAAATGTGGGGGGTGGGAATCGAACCCACCCCCTCCACTTGGTGGCCTGGTGGCCTTACCACCTGGCCACCAAGTCCCCTCATGATATATATTACAAAAGTAATATGTATACTATATTTCATTCTTTTTTAATATTTTCCCAGGAACGTTCAAGGGATTCCCAACTTCTCATTAGGGATTCCCAACTTCTGTCAAGGGATTCCCAACTTCTTATAAGGGATTACCAACATGTACATTACCATTTACCAACTTCCAAAATACTTCACCAAATCTTCCTACTTGTTAAATGGTAGTGTACATGTTGGTAATCCCTAATGAGAAGTTGGTAATCCCTTGACAGAAGTTGGGAATCCCTTGAACGTTTCTGGTGACAAGGGGGAAGAGTTGGTGAAGTATTTTGGAAGTTGGTAAATGGTAATGTACATGTTGGGAATCCCTTGACAGAAGTTGGGAATCCCTTATGCGAAGTTGGGAATCGCTTGAACGGTTCTGGTGACAAGGAGGAAGAGTTGGTGAAGTATTTTGGAAGTTGGTAAATGGTAATGTACATGTTGGGAATCCCTTGACAGAAGTTGGGAATCCCTTATGCGAAGTTGGGAATCTCTTGAACGGTTCTGGTGACAAGGAGGAAGAATTGGTGAAGTATTTTGGAAGTTTGTAAATGGTAATGTACATGTTACGATCCCTTGACAGAAGTTGGGAATCTCTTATGTGAAGTTGGGAATCCCTTGAACGTTTCTGGGAAAATATTAAAAAAGAATGAAATATAGTATATATATATATTACTTTTGTAATATATATCATGAGGGGACTTGGTGGCCTGGAATGGAGGGGGTGGGTTCGATTCCCACCCCCCACATTATGTATCCCTTTTTTACAAGGGGCACATGCCACGTGGCAACCCCACAGCGCGCCACGTAGTGCGGTGTGGGGCTGCCACGTGGACGGGGTGGGGCCCGCCGCCACGTGGCACGGGGCCACCACCCACCGCCCCGCGGCGGTCGGTCCGGTGGTGGCTGTGGGCAATTATTAAAAAAAAATAATTGAACCAGGGGTATTTTAGACTTTTCCTTTAAATTTGTTAAAGGACAATTCAGTCACTGTACGGATTTGTACTGACTCGTCCTTTCCGAAATTCATTGTACTAAAATATCTTTTTGGTAATTCGAGGATCTTTTTCTGAAATTTTCCCTTATTTATTCCACCGAATACTCATATAGGTCTGGTTGCAACTTGCAAGGATGGATCTCTATCCCCAATTCCCCATAATTAGAAAATAATAAATGAATGAAAGATATCACATGGTCAGTAGTCTCACCAAATTAAATGAAACGTTGGTACAAATCATGAAGATGATTTGACTTCTATTATTTTGAGTGAAGAATGAGTTTTTTAAGAAAAAGAAAACAGGAAGGTTACCTTCAAAAGCAATGACTTAGGTAAATTCCAACAAACAAATTAGTCTTCAAAGTCAACACTTCCAAGTTATAATTACACGATATATATAGTTACTTTAATTTATTTTGACCTTTCTTGTTTTGTCCACCAAACACTCTCTCTACGTACTTGGCTCTTTATATACGAAACCTACTAAAACTAAGCTTAAACCAAACATCGACTTAAACCAAACTTAAGCCTCACGACATTTGGGACCCTTTTTTTTGCGTGCGGACGATAACGTCTCCGCTCTCTTTGTCACCATTTCATAACACTACGTACCTTCCAACTATAAGTCATTGTCCCCCGCCCGTCTATCATCGATGGGAAGAAAATTAAAAAAGGAAAGAATAATAAGAGAGAGAATACTTTAAAATAGTATAATAATGTTTCTATAGATGTATTTATATTATTCTCTTTTCTTTATTTTCTACATAGTTTTAGACTTTTAGGGTCTGCAAACATATTATAATATTATTTGTGTCTTTGATTTCCTTTTGATAAGTTTTAGTTTCATATACATATTTTGTATTTTCGTATACGTGCTCCTTTGTTAAAAACATAGACTTGTAGACTATAAAAATATTTATATTAATGGTGGTTAAATTGAATGTAAAATATTTAACGTCCTTCAATTTGAAAGATTAAAGGCTTTTTTTCACCTTTAAAAGATTAAAGGTTTGAATCTCGTGAATGTAAAAAAATTCAACTGAAAGAATGGTTCTCAATTAAATTAAACTAGATAATATTCTATTATGAATAATTTGTATCACAAAATATAAAAATATTCCTGTTACTTATTTTTTCTTTAGGCATATATTGACTCCATATTGGTTTATATATACTCTCATCAATGGTATATCCAATGGTCATCTTTATACATGTCCACATGTAGTCATTTTGAATATATAGGCATAGCTTCATTATATTCTCACTCTTCCTCTAATATCATCATTTTGAATCTTAATTTTTTTGTATTGTGATATGTTCGATTCGACTCAATAGTCTCAACTTTGCTGCACCAACAGTGTAACTTCATATATTATTGTTATCATTTCAAAACCAAATATTCACTACCACATAGGATTACCGATCTTATAGGAGTTTGATAAAACTTTCTTTGATTTTAATTAGATGCTTTATTATTTCAAATAACTCTAGTAGGTCTTTCTCTATTTAACTCACCCTTCTTGTATTCTATATATGTAAAATTTCTCCATCAATTCCACTATTGATTCCTATTTGTAATTGATTCGAGATATATGAACTTTGTTACTGGTGGAATCATTTGACCTCCCATTATCACCTCTAAATCATTACTATCTAACTTGTCTCATCCCAAAAATGTAATGTGTGTGTGTATATATATATATATTGATACAATGTATATATTTATTTTTGCTACTACTTATTATGCGGAAATCTTTAAACTCCAAGAGTTTTCCTTTCATCCACAGCAACTATATCATTACTAACACACATAAACAATCAAACAGTCCAATTTTCAAATAACAGAACCATTAGGATATTAGCATATACGTACTAGACACGAGCTTAAAGAAAAGTTAACGAGTCTAATTATAAATACGCCAACAAACCAAGGTGAAGATATATGCTTTTAGGAAGTTAATTATATGAACAATATAGTAAAACAACAGTACTAATTTTATTATATTATACTCCCTCCGGTCCTAATTATAAGACCACTTTGACTTTTTTTTTCAGTCCAAAAAAAAGTAGTTTCAGTCCAAAAAAAATATTTTTTCCTCAAAACTAAGTTATTCTACTTATAAACTAACCTATAATCTAATTTTATGTGACATATGTTATAATTTAGTGGTCTAATTTGCTTCTTTAACTTCCAAAAAAAAAGTCAAAGTGGTCTTATATTTAGGACCGGAGGGAGTATTTCATATAAAACCATATATTAAGATAAACTGAAGATTACATATTAATTATACGTGATTCGATTTACTAGTAGAACCTATTATAAGAAACTACATATTTAAAAGTCTTTGAGTTTAAATCTTTCAACGTAAAAATATTTTTAGGGGTTAACATGGTATAAGAAAACAGCAGTATTAATCTATTTTATCTTATCATAATATGTGGTTTAAAGAAGAATGGGTTAAGGATCAATTTTACCCCGAAAATTGTTTTTGGATTGTAATTGTCCTAATTATTTCAAAACGTAGTAATATCGTCATTTTTCGATAAAAAACGTGCGTTGATCGTTAAAAAGTTGACATTAACTATTAATATTTTAATTATAGGGGTAAAATTGCTTCATTTTACTACTCCGAGATAAAATTGAATCAAAAAATATTTTTAAGATAAAATTGGTCTTAAACTAAAACTTACGGGGAAAAAAACTTACTGGTAAAATAAGCCAATAACCTAAGAAGGAAACGGGCTCATGACTTCCGTACTTACGTCTTTCCCATGAGAAATAGGGTCCACTTTTTTTAGCAATTTCAATAACATGTTTTAAATATTTAAGATATCATACGAAGCCAATCAACTGGCTTTGGAGAGTCCCACGTAGGCTTTGAATTATATTGACGGCTAAGCCTTCTTCCATGAGCAAAGCTAGAAGTAATATATTAAAACAAAATATTGCCAACTCGTGCAATGCAAGAAAGAAACTATAATTCATATTTTTTGTTCACGCCTAGCACGCACGCGTTTATATTTCCTAATCAGTCTCTTTGTGTGTGTGTGTATACATATTGCTATCCAGTCTCTTAATATTATTACCACACATAGTTTGACACAAAAACACAAAGCATATGTATATATATAAATATATGTGTATATATATAATCACTCTTGTCTACTTGTCTATATATTATATGAGTACCAATTAACAAATTTTTTCTATCCTTTCTAAACTGTATTTGTTAATTTCTAAAGAGCATTTGATATTTTTTTTCTATTTATGTTCATATTCAATGAGGGTAGTGGGGGAGAGTGATAATTAATATGACTAATATTATATTAGAGTTAAGTGTAATTAATAAGAAATAATATTGGAAATCACTTTAATTTTAGAATAAATTTAATATTTTTAATCATTTTATTGGTATGTAGGAATTATTAGTTAGCTCATCGTAATAAAGACTAGAAGGAATATATTTAAAATACACTTTTAATATTATTTATAGTGTATAGAAATTATTATTTATCTTTAATGTAAGTGAATTCAGTAAATTTAAAATATAAACGTACTACTAGAATTTTATCTCGAATTCATTATCTTAGAGACTTTGACATTTCAATTCTCACTCATTTATTCATGTTAAATATGTTAAATATGGGTAGAGTTGAAAAGTTTTTATATTTTAAAAAAAGATTGATGCGGCTTAACTTTTTTCTTTATCTGAATAAAACATATTAGAAGTGTTATAAAATAAAACCAGTACACTATACAACCCCCGAAAATGTTAGAAAAGCCTTGCAAATATAATAGGGTCCTTCTATTTTGCTGAATTTTGGATTTGGTTCTTAAAATTTTAAATCGTTATTTTTTATCCATAATTTTATAAGTATTTGGTTTGAATGTAGCTATTAGTCTTCGTATTTGTTAGTGTGTTTTGATTTTGGTTCATATTCCTAAACTTAAACCAAATTCTTATTAAAGTATATTAATCAAAACCAACAATTTGAACTACCGGACCAAAATAAAAAATCAACCAAAATTGTAATGATCAATGATGATAATGATAAAGATCCTATAAAATAATACTCCCTCCGTTCCTAAATATATGATTTATTTAGGGAAGTGAGCTTGTTCTTAAATATGAGACCTCTTTCTATTTTTTTATCATATTTTTCCTAAATTATCCCTACTAATGCTTCTCAATAATAAACAAGCAAGAGAGAGATGATAGGAATAAAGGAATATTGTTAGGATGTTTTGATATCATGTGATTTTAACTAACTTAACTAACATTCTTAATATAATTATATTAAATAAATATGTCTTATATTTAGGAACAGGGATAGTAGCTGCATCTTGATAAATGAGTGAGAATTGAGATTTCTCAATTTAGTTTACAAAGTACTTTCATATTGATTCAATCATACACACACTTAAGTTTTTTTTTTTTTTCTGAAAAAAAAATCATCAGTTGAGGCATGCCAAAGATTCTTCTCACTCCACTATGTCATATTATGGTAAGTTGGTAATGTAAACAATGTATTTCTTACACACACACACAATTGTATATAATTCTCATACATGTAAGTCATTTTATTGTTATATACGTATATATCGGATCAATTATTCTAGAATGAGAAATTTTTTAAATTCAATAATCCTCCAAGTCCTTAATATAAAATCTAGTTGAACTTTTTAAGAAAATCCTAAGAAAACTAAATAAGTTACTGATAAATTGATTACCTTAATTTTTCTCCAAACTATTTTGTTTGACTTATAAATTAATATATTATATAATAATATAATACATATGTTATAATTAACTAACTTATTTAGCTTCCTTAATTTCCCAAAAGAAATCAACTAAATCTTATATTAAGGACATGAGGGGAATAATGTTTTATTCATGTAGTGATATCATAACCGTTTATCTATATAGGTATTACTTCTCTACCTTGGTATATGTCACATAATATATAATCAAACATAAAGTTAATGTCAAATTTTATATTGAAAATTGTCAAATACTCCCTCTGGTCCTTATTGTAAGGCAACAACTAACAAAATTCTTGGTCCCAAATATGAAGCATCAACAGCCACATTAATTGTTTTTTCCTACTTTACCCTTATCATTAATGGAGGTTCAAAGTTTAAAATGTGAAGCTATATCATTTAATGAAGGTGAAGTTGAAAAAGTGGTCAATTTAGCATAAATTTGATAACCAACTATCAATCATTGGTTTGTGAGAATTGGTAGTTAATGCCATATAATAAGGATAAGAGGAAGTAAGAGCAATGATGCATGTGAAAACTTTTTGAGAATCAATGTCATTCCAAAAGTTTCTAAATCTTAGCAATTTGCATCGACTGTTAACCAGATTAAATTGCCAACCTTTGAGATCAAATCTTATTCGTTAATGTCACTTACCACTCTATTATTATTTATAAGTCTTTTTCAACTGATTCTCTCATACTCCCTACGTCCCTTACTAAAAGAACCCAAAATTTAAATGGTTTTGTCCCTTATTATAAGAGCCTGTATAGGGGTGTCAAAATAGTTAATGACTTTTTTCTCATTTTGTCCTTCATTATTTCATATTTCAAATTAATTATTGTCATTATTAATCTATTTCTCTCTCTTATGCGCCCCATCATAAATAAGGGTAAATTTGGGAAAACAAATTTATTTTAGACATGTTTATCCCTATCAACTGCTTAATATGTGTAATTTTGCCTTCCGAACTCTCATAATGAGGGACTGAGGGAGTACTAAGGAATGGTGGCTATGTGATTAAATATGTATAAAATTGCAAACCTTTCAAATTTTACCCTTATATAAAAGTGAATATTAAAATAGTATTTTATATTGCATTCATCAATATTCTCTCTCATGTTCTCTATTTCTAACACATTTAATAAGGATAAAATTAGAAAATTCACATTATTACTCCCAAAGTACATTATGATATGAACATTTTTTTTTACTAAATAGACCCACAAATAATAACAGAGTAATATATATAGTTTTTAACTTTTTATTGACAACCCTTCATAAATAAAGTAATTAGTAACAAGTTAATCAACCAAATCAACAGTTACATAAGCGATATTAACAACAATTTAATCACATTCATATTCCTAACAACTTCAAATAAATTTCATGATTTTCACGAGTATGGGCATTTTACAATGAATTTTGTGGTCTAACAAGGGGACCCATGAGGCATTCCCCTCACCAGTACTTGTCTTTTGTGCTATATGTTCACAAGCGTACGCTTACCATAGCGCGAGAAAAAAGCACAAGAAACCAAGAATCTGCGGCCGCCAGTCTTTTTTAGTGAATCTTTGGTGGTGTCTTGATTATGGGTGGGTACCGGCAGCCGGCAGGGTGAGAGTCGCTTTCCTGCCTCAGTTATAATTTTTGCTCGGTTACTAAATATAGAATATAGGACATAGAGTATTTAATAAGAAAAGTTTGAGACCATTTTTTTTTATTTTTTTTACATTTTTTTAGATTATCCCTATTAATGCTCCTCATTTATAAACAAGCAAGAGCTCGAGGGTAAGAATAAAGAAAAGTGGATAGGGTGCTTAGGTAATATTATGTTATTTTAACTAACTTAACTAACATATTTAATTTAATCAAATTAATTAAATATACATTATATTTAGTAACAGAAGGACTATATCTGAAAAGAAAATGTACATAATATAATTAAATAGACATAAGTTTTTGGATAAAATAGATGGAATATATACATATTATTCAATACACATTTTAAGTATTGAATAATATGTATTCTCCCTAAAATAAAATGTAAAGAATAATATATATTTTAAATAAATGTTATATAACTTTTCATGCTGGACTAAATGGGTGGGGAATCACCCTGGTACGATGCTCGGTCTTACTTAATAAGTAGTCCGGTCCAGCCAAGTCCAAAATTTTTAAGGTTGGGTTTGACAATTTTTGGTTGAACTTGGGAGGTCATACATAACTGCTAGGACAACATTCACCCTAACCTTAATTATAAAGAAAAATAAAGAAAACCCATTGTCTTGAGTTCAATTGGCGAAAATGTTGAACATTCGACTATTCTGACAAGTGTTAGATTACTCGAAAGTACCACTTAATTGTGTTTCAAGTTAAGGCATTTGGGAAGGCATTTCTATAACTCAGTAAAGTTAGGCCAAACTTACCTCCATGATAGAGGGAAAAAATGTCTTACCCGTGGAACATCAGTTCAGAGCCCGCCCTTGCATTTTATTTGTAAATGGGGCTAACCCTTTTCCTACAATTTTTCTAAAAATGGAAAAAGGAAAAAAAGGGAAAATGAAAAAAGGGAATTGAAAGAATGTATGAGCCACCGTTTACAAATTGGCAAAAACACATTTGCAGGACTGGAAGCGATCTTTTCGTATAAATTGATGATTGATGATTGAATCACGCAAAATCTACACGTCACACACAATCAAAGACGTAGAACTTTCCCGAACGTAAGAAGAAGAAGAATAAGAAGGAAGGATACCGCTTTTTTCAATTTCCTTTTTTCTCTCTTTAAAATTCTCTATATTCGCTGTTTCTCACAAGCCCCATTTGCAGCAATCTCTGTGTAGATGGAAGATCAGTTGGTTCTGGGAGGGGTTCTAGCTTCGTTTTTGTTGCTTGTGTTCGTATTTTGCAGATTTGCTGAGAGGAGCAAGAAATTCTCGCGCTTAAGAGGTGTGAACAGTGGTGGGTTTTCAGAGATCTCAGAAAATGGAAAATGCGAATCAGATGATGGCGGAGATGCTGAAATAATCATTGTTGGTGCTGGTGTTGCTGGTGCGGCTCTTGCTTACACACTTGGGAAGGTGAATGATGTCACTTTTTTTTTTTTTTAAGGTCCCCATGCCCTGTATCTGTATGATGATTTTTCCTGGCTTGTAATTTTTTACAAAGTTTGAAGTCATGCATTTGATCTGTCCATGTTTTGGTTGTTTCTAAGTGGAAAAGAGAAAGAGAGAAATTGTGGGTAGTTTGTTTTCGCTTGCAAGGGAAGCTTCGGAGTTTTGAAAAGAAAGAGGTAGTATTTTTCTGAGTTCAAGGTGGCAAATCAGGAAAGGCGGAAACAAAATAGACAAAACTTTGTTCATGTATAATTTTTATTTTTTTTGCCGATGAGAAATGTCACTATCTTTCCCTTTTTTTTTCTCATTTTATTTTCAATCATCCTATGCGAGCAACAATTTTTTTTTTTTGAAATTCGTGCTCTTTTTTGTTTTCTAAAATCTGTTTGCCCACCGGAGCTGGGAAATCACACTAACCGCCGAATTTTCTGAGACTTCTGCGAACAGAGCATCAGAATCTGTTAAAAGTATTGTATTTCTTTCTTTCCAAATTCTGCTTGAGACCCTTGAGATTAGGGAAATAACAAAAGCCTGCCATCTTCTCTTGCGTTTACTTCTATTTCGTTTTATCATTAATCAATCAAAGGAATCATCAAAATCAGTGAGAATTTTTATTTTCATGCTTTCAAACTGTCTGTGGTACTCGCTAGAGAAGGTGAATCACAGAAACCCACAAGGGTATGGAACTCACAAAATATTTGCAATTATTCATCTAGATTTATTTCAGACGCATGATTATTTTTTGTCTCTGAGCTTCTGTTGCATGAAGGCATGGAGCTGTGATAGCTGCTACTGATCTTGCCCTATGCTGTTTATTACAGGATGGACGAAAAGTACATGTTATTGAAAGGGACTTGAGTGAGCCTGATAGAATCGTGGGTGAATTGCTGCAGCCTGGAGGGTATTTGAAGTTAATTGAGTTGGGTCTTGAGGGTAAGCAAGAATCTGAATGGTCTTAATAATTGAAGTGTCTTAACAGATGAATAAGGTTACTAAATTCTTGCAGATTGTGTGGAGAAAATTGATGCTCAGAGGGTCTATGGCTATGCTCTTTACAAGGATGGGAGAAATACAAAACTATCTTACCCCTTGGAGAAATTTGACTCTGACGTTTCTGGGAGGAGTTTTCATAATGGGCGTTTCATACAGAGAATGCGAGAAAAGGCTGCATTTTTCCCAAAGTACTTTTTTGTATCTTTTCACTTCAGACTTCTGTTTCCATTTAACTACTTCTGTTTCTAAACTTTTCAATTGCTGTGGAGTTCATCAATATATTTTTTAAGTTGTATTGAAATCCTTCATTTACATCATGTTATCTCCAATATTTCTGCAGTGTAAAACTAGAACAGGGAACAGTCATATCTCTAATTGAAGAAAATGGAGTAGTCAAAGGGGTGCATTACAAAACCAAGGATGGGCAAGAGATCACAGCAAGGGCCCCCCTCACCATAGTTTGTGATGGTTGCTTTTCCAATCTGAGGCGTTCTCTTTGCGAGGCAAAGGTAAAATATATTTGGTTTCTTTTTCAGTTAGACTATGATGTTTATCTTTCAAGCAAGATGCTAAATTAAAAAATGGGAAGGACTTCATATATGAAATGTGTTATGAAACTATGAATGTTAGATATGTGCCTTACCCAATTTTTTTTTGGATGTGTTTGGTGCTTTATAATAGATTTAAACTCTACGTGCAGTGCAATATTGATTGCCCTTTGTTGCTTAATAGACATAACTATTTCTCCAGGTTGATGTACCATCTCATTTTGTTGGCCTTGTCCTGGAGAACTGTGACCTTCCATATGCAAACCATGGACACGTTATTTTAGGTGATCCTTCACCCATTTTATTTTATCCCATCAGCAGCACCGAGATTCGCTGTTTGGTTGACGTACCTGGCCAAAAAGTACCTTCTATTGCCAATGGTGAAATGGCTACATATTTGAAATCTGTGGTAGCTCCTCAGGTGCCAATTTCATAGCTCATTCTTCTTTATTATCAATTGTTTAAAATGATGGACGTTCTTAGATATTCAAGGTAGCTAGATAACCTTTATGCAATAAGGGATGCTGCATGGTTTCAGGTTCCACCCGAGCTGTATAATTCTTTTATAGCAGCTGTTGATAAGGGTAAGATAAGAACTATGCCGAACAGAAGCATGCCTGCCTCTCCTTACCCCACACCCGGTGCCCTTCTGATGGGAGATGCATTTAATATGCGTCATCCTTTGACGGGAGGAGGAATGACTGTGGCTCTGTCTGACATTGCTGTGCTGAGAAATCTTCTAAGGCCACTTCGTAATTTGCGTGATTCTTCTGCTCTTTGCAAGTATCTTGAATCGTTTTACACACTGCGCAAGGTAGATGTGATATAAATAAGGATTTGTCTTAGGCTTTCACTCACAAGACACAATATGACACAGAAAACACTGCATGCGAAGTAAATGAGACACGAAGCTGCTGGATGACTGTTTTTTTTATATTACATATTAGTGTTGATGATTAATCATATTTATGACTGCCTACGTGTAATTTGTGAGTTTTTCCAATGCTTATAAGCATGACATATATGCGATATGCCAAACATGGCTCTGCCACTATATAATATGAAATACCCATGTAGAAAAATTAAATTAGATAAGACCATTCTTAGCCTTTTCACTCTCCTAATACTACATGGAAACCAACGATTATGCGAGGTAAATCTGATATTCAGCTGTTAGATGACTATTTCCACAGAGGTAAATCTGATATTCAGCTGTTAGATAACTATTTCCACAGAGGTAAACCATCTCTACATCTTGTTCCGTTGCTAACAAACATGGACATAGTCACAGGAAATGCCTAGAGATGGATGCCATCTATTTTGTTTAGAGTCAGTGTTTTGTAGTTTTAATGAAGCTTGTATTGAAGGGAATTGATAGAAAGTGGCTGATTTTGATTGCAGCCAGTAGCATCTACGATAAACACATTGGCAGGTGCACTGTACAAGGTCTTCTGTGCATCCCCTGATCCAGCAAGGAAAGAAATGCGCCAAGCATGTTTTGATTATCTCAGCCTTGGAGGCATTTTCTCGAATGGACCCATATCTTTACTTTCTGGCTTAAACCCTCGTCCATTGAGCTTGGTTCTCCATTTCTTTGCGGTGGCCATCTATGGCGTTGGCCGTTTGCTGATCCCATTTCCTTCTCCAAAGCGCATGTGGATTGGAGCGAGATTGATTTCGGTGAGTATTTTTGGATGACGAATTTAAGTATGTTAAATTTAACTCAGTGAAAAAAGCTAGCTTGAATAAGTCATATAAGTACGTTAACTTATAGTGATTCTCATTGAAGAGTTTGATGTGTCTGATTTTTGCATGTCAATTCATGGTTGCTTTGTTTTACGGGTCTCAAGAATTAATCGTTTTGAGATTCTCATTTGGATAACTAGAATGTACCTTTCAGATATCACTATCATTTTTTGTGCTATATTTTCAGGGTGCATCTGGAATCATTCTCCCCATTATTAAGGCTGAAGGAGTAAGGCAGATGTTCTTCCCTGCAACCGTGCCAGCATATTTCAGAACACCTCCTGTTCATCTACATGACTCAGACTGAGATCACATTTAGAGTGGATTTTCATGTTAATTCCTACATATTGTTTTCGCTTTAGCTTTCTTTTTCCTTTGGAAGACAGGGAAAAAGAAATTAGTGATAACTCATATTTTCTTCCCCTAGGCTTGATTAAGAACAATAACTGGGGACTACTGCTGCTTCATTTGTATGCTATTCTGAGTTGGAGCAAAAGAAAATCCTAGGAGCCTATCTTCCAATTGTAAGATTTGCAGAGAATAATAATATGTTTCATCCTTCACAACTAGGGCTAGATCATTTGTAAGGCTGCTGTTATTGTTTCTGTTTTCATAAAATTAGTAAAATTTTGTGGAGGGTGATTGATGCAATGGTGGAAGGTCATAAATCGGAAGATAGTAAATGAAAGATTGGGAATGGAAAGATACCTACTCTAGGCAGATAAGAACTACTTTGACTGTCACTTGTGAAGACTGATTTTTAATCATTATCTGGAGGACAAGGAATAAGATTTGCACTTGGGTGGAAAAATACATTCTGGATCGCAAATCACTAGAATTCCAAAGTTTTCTATTTTGGACTGGTGGAGAAAATTAGAGTATACTCGCGATTGTGAGGGATTAAAATAAGGGATAAGATTTTGACTTAGGTGGAAAAAAAAATTCTGGACCACAAAGTGAAATCACGAAACTTCAATGTTTTTTTATTTTAGTATGATGGATAAAGTCAGAGAATATTTCTGATTGTAAGAGATTAAAATAAGGATGAATTTAAAAACTATAAAATGATTTACATGCGCACAGATAAGGGTTTGTCTCATTTGACATCTTCCTAAGGAGGTGCTTAGTGCCTCTTGATTGGTTTATTTCCACTAATAACCTCTCAAGAGTTTAGTCAATTTACTTAAAAGAAGGTGTTTTGTGTCGGTTGAACGAAACGGTTCTAGTGTCTAAATTACTTGTGCTTGGTACCTCAACTGAATTTGTATGTTGAGACTTATGCTTTTGATTTCCATTGTGTCTTATCCAATTCATATCTTGGGCCTTGTGATGTCCTTCAACCAACTGTTACCTCCAGTGCATAGTATAAAAGTACATGAGTTTATTTAACGAGATCAAGGAAGTTAAATAAATTATTTTAAAGTATGTATAATTATAATATATTTTGGAAGATAAATTTATCCTCCTAAACTTATGTATACTCGAAATTAATTAATATTTATATATAAGTAATATGATTAGTTTTCTTAATCCCCCAAATAACATCTATTGAATTTTATATTAATGTCCGGAGGTAGTATTTTGCTTGCTCAAACTCACGAATAGTGGCGATCACATCGACTACAATTTCTTCCCCTCTAAGCAAGTTCATTGGAAATCCCATAATCATCGTGATATGTTTCCGATGAATTCAATGAAGAACTTCTTTCACCCCCTAGATGTGTAATGTTTAAGATTCATAGCCTTTTTTCTGTGATGTAAAAGACTAAAAGGTTTTTCAAAACCTGCCATACACGTTGAGTTTTTGAGATGATGACCGTTTTACGGTGGTGGTTGTGGATTTTTCAAATGTGTTGTAATTCTCCTTAAGAGGCGGTGTTTATCCCCTTTTTTTTCTTTTGTTTGAGGGACACTTTTTGTAATTTTATAATTTCAATACATATAATATTAAACAAAAATTACGTTAGACTTTTTTTTTTTTATGAAATACATTAGACTTCTTACCAAATATATTTAAAACCACTTAAATATAAATTTGATTGTTTAATTTTACATCAAGTTACTCTTCAATTCCTTAATTTTAATTTTGTTAAGTGTATTTTTGACTGTATAATCTTAACACTATTGGTTTCATGTGACAAAATATGCTTAAATTTTAAGTTTTTATTAAAATGTGGACATTTTCATCAATTTAAAATTTTGAAACAATCATTTAAATTAGTGAATCAACATCTTCTGTCAAATGAAGCTAATAGTATCACAATAAAGAAAATAGAGACTGAAGATACACTTTATAAACTTAAAAATTAAACTAAATTTTGATGTAAACTCAATACGCCTAATCAACTGCTCCCTCCATCCTTATATATAAGAGTTCAACTAGTAAAATCACGTAGATTAAGAAAATGGTTGAGATAAATATGTCTGAAATAATTTTATTTTTCAAAGTTTGCCCTTATATAATAAAGGATATAAGAAAGAGAAATGTGATAATAATGATAGAAATGAGTATGAAAGATAATGTGAATAGAGAGAATAATAATTGGTAAAGTGGGAAAAAGTTCATTCAATGCTTTGACAAATCTAACCAAAATCTTACAAAATGGGACAAAACCATTTAAATTTTGTGTTTTAACCTTTTTACAATCTATTTCTATTTCCACCTCCTATTTCACCTCTGTCCGATTTCTATTTCCACCTCTTATTTCACCGATATCATTTGCATTTACATTTCCAAAAAACAAATCTTCAGTCTTACAAATTGAAGGGCTGTACTAGTATATGACATATTTATCTAATTTAGTAAGAGTAAAAATGTTAGTTATCTTAATTGGTATGTCATATTTTTACTACAACACCATAACCATCTTTTTTTAATTTCCTCACGTCTCTTAATTATTGTTGACAAAGCATCATTAAGGATGTTGGGAAAAAGTTGATAGAAATTACATATAGGTTATGTATTCAAAAACCAATATCAACTCTCAAAATATATCCAATATCAAGAATGGAGAGAGTAATTATTAACAAGTCTGCGTCAAAATATATATACTAAAAATAAAAGCTCAATAGCATTTTATTATATTATAGGTTTGAGATAATGTCCAATTTTGTTCTAGAAATTTTTATTGAACAGTAATGAGTAACCAAAGGTTTGTAATAATTTTGCCCTACTGTTCTCTAATGTTCAATTTGAATGTTAAATCAGTCAAACATACTACATTTAGGCTAATTCACCATATAGTTTAGTCAAACATACTACATTTCAGCCTGATTCACCATATAGTCTTTGATCTTTATTGAGTTGGCACCACACCTCATCATCTCTCACTTACTTCCTTCTTCACTCACTCTTTCCTGGAAAAAATTCCACAAGGTTAAAAAAGGGTAAATGTGCAGATTTGGTAACGAACTATAGGTGCACCAAACAGAAAAAAGTTTTTCTAGGTGCAAATGGTGTAATTATGAATTAAAAATGTTGCAAATGTGATAATGCTGTTAAACCATCCTAAACTCCGTTAAATATTCACTCTGAAATTCGTGGGCCCTACTTCCCAAACTTTTAACGGAGTTTAGGTTGATTCAACGGTATTACCAAATTTGCAACATTTTTTATCTATCATTACCTCATTTGCACCTTGAAAATCTTTTTTCTAGTTCGGTGCACCTGATGCAATAGTTCATCACTAAATCGTACATTTACCCGGTTAAAAAATTTCATCGCCAAATGGCAATTTGAGATAAATGAGATATAAGACCCAACAAACATCGATTTATAAACATTTTATAAACTTACGAGGTAAAAAAGTCCCTAAAAAACTTTCATATAGCTAATGCTCCTTCGTTCAAACTTTTGAGGGTAAAATTAGACTCCGTCCCTTTTGGACTTGGCTTCTCTCATTTTTCCTTCCCAGCCGCTCCAGTCATTTGCCCCCAAATTATGTAATTTTGGAGTCAAATTTTTTGTAGTTGTTTTTATGATTAGATTCTACATAAAATTAGTGATATTTTGATATATTATGAGCGAAAAATGGTTAAGTTTTGAATTCTATATGATTTTTCAAAGATTAAATGATTTAACTTGGAAAAAAACCCTCATAATTTAGAGGATTAAATCTTTGAAAAATCATATAGAATTAAAAACTTAACCATTTTTCGCCCATAATATATCAAAATATCACTAATTTTATGTAACATCGAATGATAAAAATATCTACTAAAATTTGTGCCCAAAATTAATTTATGGGTAAAAAACGGAGCAGATAAGAAAAAAGAGAGAATCTAAGCCCATCCCTTTTACATTTCCACTATTACAACTTGGGCGTCTTAAGATCATATATGTCACTCAGTTGATCCAAAGGAAAAAAAAAAAGAACTCACAAGGTCTGGCATAGGTGGTAGATGCCTTTGTCACTTAAGCATCTAGTCCCGGGTTCGATCCTGGGGTGGTGTGTATGTAAAAAGAATTTGTGGGGAGAGGCAAAACCCACTGTTTGGTGATCTCTACACCTCGGGAGGATTAGTCTCTAGCTTCTGGCTGGAGGATACCGCCTGGTTTATTACCAAAAAAAGAAAAAAAAAGAGGGAAAATATCATTTAGGCTAAAGTATTGTTTTAGTCGTTTATGTTTGCATCAAGTTTCATTTTGGTTATTTATGTTTGAAAAGTACACTTTTTGTCTTTTTAGACTAACACCGTTAGTTTTTTTTAATAGCAAACGATAACTCACCAAATTTAAATAGTGATTTTACCAAAAAATGTAGATAAAAATGACTAAATTTTAAAATATAAAAATAATTATACTAAAAAATTTAAATTTAAACATATTTTGTCAACATTAAATCATCTGATCACTCCTTAGATTTGATCAGTTATCATTTTCCGCTAAAAAAAACTAACAATGTTAACTAAAAAGGGCTAAAAGTATACTTTTCAAACATAAAGGACCAAAATAAAATTTGATACAAATATAAATGACTAAAACAATACTTTGGCCTATCATTTAACCCCTTATAGCAAATTAACTTCAAATTCCCCAAAAAAATTCTGAAACTTCATTTTGCACCTATGGGGCATAGTGAAATTAAATGTTTCAGCTAAAAGACTAAAATGTCTTTATTGAATATTGTATCCATAATCCAAGACATGTGAAAATTTCTAATACGTGACTCAGTTGATCCAAAGGAAAAAAAAGGGAAAATATCATTTAACCCCCTGTAGCAAATTAACTTCACATTCCCCAAAAAATTCTGAAACTTCATTTTGTATCCATCGGGGTATGGTGAAATTAAATATTTCAGCTAAAAGACCAAAATATCCTTATTGAATTTTGTATCCATAATCCAAGACATATGTGGAAAATTTCCAATATGTTTGTGCTTCTTTCCAACATCAATGTGGATATTTTCAAGTCTGAGAAATCATGTAATCAAATATTAAAACATTCAACATTTCACAAATGAATTTTCAAGGCACATATGAGGAGTTTCCAATACGTTTGTGTTTTTTTCCAACATCAATATGAGTATTTTCAAGTCTAAAAAATATGGTATCCAACATTAAAGCATCCAACATTTTACAACTAGATCTTCAAAACTTATATGAGAAATTTTCAAGACATTTGTAATTCTTTCCAACATCAATATGATCATTTTCAAGTCTAAAAAATAATGGAACCCAACATTATAGCATACAACATTTCATAACTAAATTTTCAAGATACATATCGAAATTTTTTAAGACATTTATGTTTTTTATAATAAAAATATTTTGATATTTTAACGGAAACGTTTAATTTTACTTTGTTTCAAATGGTAAAGTGAAGTTTCGAATTTCTTTTTTTTTAAATGACGAAAAACCCTCCACTGACCCAAACCAACCCTAATCTTTCCCAATAATACCTACTATGTTCATCTCTCCCTCTCTGTAGATGCCATATGCCATCGCAGTTAGTGTTCGGATCTGCTTCTTTCGCTCTCTGAGAAACCTTCTCTGCTGATGCTCAGGTCATTTTCATTTTTGTTTGTGCCACAAAATCTTTTGCGATTTTGGTGTTTTCTCAACTAACCAACTCCAGATTTTGAATGCTTTCACCCAATCCTGATGTTTGTTGTTTACTCTGTATAATACGAATTAGTGTTGAACGATTTTGCTTGGTTCTGTGTTTAATTTTCAGTTGAAATGAATTTCCCCCTTTGTTGGGGCTTTTGTTCTTCGTCATTTTACTGTTTGCATGATTGCAAATGTTTTTAAATATATATATTTATATTTATTATTCCTCTGGTAATATTCCACTGTAGACGTTTTTCATGAATACATGCCTTTCTATTTTCAACGAGTGATTTAGCTATACATGTTTAGTTTAGTTTCCCATGGCATCATCTTGGCAATGTCAACTGACAAACAAACCGAGTGTACTTCAAAAAGGACGATTGTTCTTGTCATCTGGAAGTCCAATCAGTATCTTGTGGCTGTGGCGTGTGCCACTTGCACTTACAGTACAAATTAAGCTCTTGTGCTATTTTACATTCGAAGTATTCTTTTTGGCCGCATAACTAGTTTATAAAGATTAAGGAAATTAGAGAAATTAGTTATTTGTTAAAAAAAATGTGTATTGATTTGATTTTAACATAATACACTTTTTAATCATATGGACTGCTAACATATGCATGTAAACTGCTGATCCCACTGTAGCTTGTCATTTAAGCTTAAATCTTTGCTTCTCTTTATTTTTGTTTTTAGAAACTTGTTCCTGTGGTTGTGTTGGTATCTGAAATTGTTTGTGCTTTCATGTTTGTGATGTAATAATTTGATTAAGTTATTATTTATTACATTTTTCTCTAGAATCCTGTTCCTTTTAAATGAACTTTTAGATTTTTTTTTCTTTCCATGGAACTAGTTCTGATGGATTTTGATAATGTTATACTGTAGATTATTGCAGGTTGTTTAAATGAGAAAGCTTATTTTAACGTGGCTGGTGACATTTGCCAATATAGTGGAAAAAGTGGCCTTTTTATTTTTTTCCCCCCATCTGAGGGAAAAGGTTTGAGTAGTTGATGAGTACATTCTAGGAGATTACGCCCAAAACTTCATGGAAGATCACGCGTTTGTTGTTGGTCAAGAATTCCCTGATGTGAAAGCATTCCGCAATGCAATTAAAGAAGCAGCTATTGCACAGCATTTTGAGCTTCATATTATTAAAAGTGACCTGGTTCGTTATTTTGCTAAGTGTGCATCAGATGGCTGTCCATGGCGCATTCGTGCAGTCAAGCTCCCCAATGCTCCCACCTTTACCATTAGAAGTCTTGATGGGACACATACTTGTGGGAGAAATGCACATAATGGGCATCACCAGGCTTCTGTTGACTGGATTGTGAGTTTCATCGAGGAAAGATTGCGAGATAATATCGATTACAAACCAAAAGATATCTTACATGACATACATAAGCAATATGGGATAATAATACCATATAAGCAAGCTTGGCGTGCAAAGGAACGTGGCCTTGCTGCAATATATGGCTCCTCTGAAGAAGGATACTGCCTACTTCCTTCATATTGTGAGCAGATAAAGAAAACTAATCCTGGTAGTTTCGCAGAGGTGTTTACTTCAGGTGCCGATAACCGTTTTCAGAGGCTTTTCATTTCTTTTTATGCATCGATATATGGCTTCCTTAATGGCTGTTTGCCCATTGTTGGACTTGGTGCAATCCAACTGAAAAGCAAATATCTTAGCACATTCCTTTCAGCAACTTCATTTGATGCTGATGGTGGGTTGTTTCCACTCGCATTTGGTGTTGTTGATGTTGAAAATGACGAAAGCTGGACTTGGTTTTTGTCCCAGTTGCACAAGACACTTGAGGTAAATGCTGAAACCATCCCGCCAATTATATTTTTGTCAGATGGACAAAAAGGTATTATGGATTCAGTAAGAAGGAAGTTCCCTAATTCTTCTCATGCATTCTGCATGCGTCACTTGAGTGAAAGTATTAGCAAAGAGTTCAAGAATTCTAGGCTTGTCCAACTTCTGTGGAAGGCAGCATATGCCACCACAACCTCTGCTTTCAGAGAAAAAATAGCTGAAATAGAGGAGGTTTCTCCTGAAGCTGCTAAATGGTTACAGCAATTTCACCCATCTGAGTGGTCCTTACTACATTTTGAAGGTGCAAGATATGGTCATTTGTCCTCTAATGTTGAGGAGTTCAATAGATGGATTTCCGAAGCCCAGGAGTTGCCAATTATTCAGGTGATTGAGCGGATTCATAACAAGCTTAAGATTGAGTTTGATGACAGGCGTTTAAGGAGCAGTTCATGGTTCTCTATACTCACTCCATCTGCTGAGAAACGAATGATAGAAGCTATTAGCTGTGCGTCCACATATGAAGTCCTTAGATCAGATGAAGTGGAATTTGAGGTTCTCTCAGCTGATCGCTCAGATATTGTAAATATTGGTAACCATAGCTGTTCCTGCCGCGATTGGCAGCTATATGGAATACCATGTTCTCATGCTGTTGCTGCATTGATCTCATGCAGAAAGGATGTCTATGCTTTTACTGAGAAGTATTTTACAGCTGCTAGTTATAGGGAGGCCTATGTGGAGGAAATACATCCAATTCCTGAAAAAATTGAATGGAGAAGAACTGATGAGGCTTCATTTGACGACAAAGCCCTTCTCGTACGGCCACCCAAATCTCGGAGACCACCAGGACGCCCTGAGAAGAAAAGAATTTGTCTTGAGGATCTTAATCGAGAGAAGCATACGGTGCATTGTAGCCGGTGTAATCAAACTGGACATTACAAGACAACGTGCAAAGCAGAGATAAGTCATGGTATAGAACAGTTTTAGGTGTGTCTAATTTTGTACTCTTAGGTCACAGGAACTAGCATGGTTAGCATATAGGGACAAAATGTGAAGGATATAAATTATTAAGGCTATGTAAGAATTTTACTCCACTTTCTTCTATATGCATGTGTAAACTTGAGTAACTTTGTAAGATGATCAGGTTTGTAATCAAAAGCCTTAATGGAGATGGAGTGTATCAAGAATAATTTTCGAAAGGGTTAAAATATCTCCTGAAGTTCCTTCCTTACCAATTTTTCAATTTTGTTGGTCTTGGTCAACGAGTTCCTGCCGCGTCTTTGGCATATATGTTGTGATCTGAAAGTTAAGATCCAGGATCTATTCCTGTGCATTAAACATGAATCTCTAAAGTGTATATAAGTTTTTTTATATAGCTATCTAATATCATGTCCAATTGAGAATATTTCTCTTAAAGACGCATCTGCTAATTCATAGTAAAGTCTTCATGTTTAAATAATCAAAACCCTTTTATCTATGACTAGAAACGCTTGTTAGTTGAACATTTGTGCTTAATGCATAATACTCACTCTTGCACAAGCAAACAAAAATAAACACAACTGGTTCCTCCTGCTAAAAGCATTGAATCAATTGATGTATTCGGAAGAAACTCTACGGAAGATATGAAGAGCAATTTATGTACAATATAGCTATCCTTTTGAATCTTCCCAAACAAGACCTACATTAATTGTCTGCAACCTTCCCTCTGACCCATGGGGCCATTTCTTAATTTTACCTCCAATGGCCCCAGCATAAAACCCACATAAATGGAAACCGAATAATGCGATGAGGTGAGACAGAATGAGGATAAACATTCAGATATAACCATTTAACACATAAGAATATATTATTTCAAGAGGTAACTTGTGAGGCCAGTCTTCCTCAGTCCAAGAAGGTACAGTGAGATAATCTAAGTTCAACCATATAGCTCCTTGAATCTTCTGCAGGCCTCCAAAATATTTTCCCTGTGACCAAATGCGCTTACACGAATAAAACCTTCACCACCAGGTCCGAAACCACTGCCAGGGGTTGTAACCACATGGGTCTTTTCAAGCATATCGTTGAAAACATCCCATGAGCTTCGTCCAGGGAAATGAACCCACACATATGGTGCATTTTCCCCTCCATATACTTTAAAACCAAGAGATTTAAATGTCTCCACTATGATATTAGTATTCTCTTTATAAAATCCGATGACTTCCTTCATAGCCTGCATTCAAATCTAGTGAGTCTATTATGTAGCTTGACCAAGATGTATTCTACAAAAGGCTAAACCAACTTTCAAAAAAGATTAACCTCAGAATCCACAAAATTTTTGAGCAATTTCTATTTCTTCGTCAATAAGAGGAGCTATAACAAGTTATCATTAGCTAGAAAGGTTTGTGCTACACAACACACCAAAGCTGTTCTTTTATCATTTTTCCTTTTTATTGGTTGAGAATGCTAATTCTTTTTCCTACATGGTATGAAGAACATTGAAGTTCATGTAATGTTTTGAGTAAAACTATCATACAGGCTAAGTCCTGTTGCAATCTTTCAGCAGAAACTGGTACAAAAACAATAACTGACCTTGAGACCTTCTGGTGAAAGGCAAGCCAGACCGCCTGCCTGGGAAATATTGGATGCACCATTGAAGCAAGTACTTGTAACTCGGCTGAAATCCTTGGCAACAGGAAAACCATCAGAAAACAGTAACTGCTTTGGAATCACAGTCCACCCAAGTCTAACTCCAGTGAATCCGGCATACTTGCTAAATGATGCAGTCTCGATCGCAACCTGCAACCTCAACAAGGTTTCATAAACAACATTATGATCTTTGATGGAGTTGTCCATATAATGGTTGATTAATAACCAAGCTGCCTAAGTAATATGGTGGGCACAGTCATGAGACAGAATATCAAGCAAAGTATGCCCACACTATTGTGATGTAGAGACTTATCAGTTAAATCAATATATCTAATAAAATCTACTGCAAGACTCATTATTCACAAATGCATGAAATATGTGACTCATTTTTCATGCTCTGTCCGATATATGGGAACATGTCTAGTTGAACACCAATAATTCATGCCAGTTTGACCACAGAATGAGCAAACGAGTGAAGAGTCAATCCAATCCATTCTAGATATTTTGATGGAAAATGAGCAGACAAGTTAAGTTTTAGATAATGCAGCAACAAGTGGCACAAGTCAATTAGAAAACGACAAGGTAAGAGTCCATCCAATCCATTCCATGATGAACAATTAACATTATATAATCAGAACTGTGTTTTATGTTGATAAATGACAGTGCTCAAAATTTTAATCAAGAGGGTGTAAGATTGAACATAAAGCTCAGCAGCCTTTAAGCACTTAGTTATCAATTATAGACTGACCCCTTTGGCTCCTGGAATTTCAAAGATGGAACGTGGGCTGTCGTCTGATATGTACAATGCATATGCAGAATCAAATACTATTATTGACCCATTATTCTTAGCAAACTGAACTAGTTGGCTAAGTTGCTCCCGTGTTGCTACAGCACCAGTAGGATTGTTTGGTGAACAGAAAAATATTATATCTGTTCTTGAAACAGAGGATAAATCAGGGAAGAAACCATTTTCAGGATTACAACGCATGTATTCAATTTTTCCATACATCTGAGCATCCTTTAGGTATTGGCCAGTTTGACCCATAATAACACTTGAGTCTACATAGGCCTGCATCAAGAGGTTCAAACATAAGCAAAAATCAGCTAAAAGTAATGTAAAAAATTGTGTATTTCTGAGTTCTTTCAGACAATAAAGAGGGAAATGATCAATGCATTAATAAAGGAAATTAAAAGTTGTTTTGTCAGCAATCATTTAAACAGAATATCAAAGAGAGGACTGAGGAACAATACAAAAATAGTTCCTAGTTCCTACACAAGTTTGCGAGTCAGAGACACTAATAATTCCCACACATTTACACCTTTCACATTTTCAAATCAAAAGAAGTATTCTTTATGAAAGGGCCTTTCCTAAACAGATATGAAAATAAGTCCACATTCTTAGGATTTGAAAGAACAGGATAATTTCAAGCTCTCTTCCACGTTTTTTTTAATGAGAAAGTAGACATTAGCGAATCAAACCATTTTTCATTTCATCAAAGAGCATGACAGACCAAATGAATGAACTGAACTAAGTCGGCACTAATGTAGAACAATAATGGGACAATACCAAAATAAAAATAAAGGCATATTAAAAGCAGAAATGATGTGCATAATAAACTGTTATTGGGATTATATTAATGCAAAGTAAAGCATAATTTACTGGGTATGATGGGTCTTGCACTGCCATCGTCACATTCGAGCCAAAGACAACCTGTAGAACAATAATGAAGGGACAAGTTAGAATTTGAAAGATCTTATGACTCATTGTTGAAAGTTCCCCATCAGTTATGACTCACTATTGAAAGTTCCCTATCAGCATCAACCATATTAAGAAAGGAAATTATTGACAAATAACAAGTAAAATTACAATCAAACCTGAAGACGAGATATGTCACATTTCGCTCCATCTGAGACAAATATTTCATCTTCCTCAATGCCAAGATCACCGTAAAATGTTGAAGCAATTGCCGTTCTTAATGGCTGCATAGCATAGATTAGAAACACCTATCACTCTTCAAATATCTTAAATTTCATTGGTATAAGTTTTAACTTAAATGAAGATCTAGATATGGTAACTAGATGATTAAGTGATCATATTCCTTCCATTTTTATCTGACCGAGTTCCTGAAATAACCAACAGTAAGACCTGCCCTATAATTGTATAAGTGTTCAACCACTGTACAAATAGGATTGATAATGCATCTTGATCAAGTCAATGCAACATACCTTTTCACCTTCATATTCTCCATAACCACGATAACCCTCAATGGTAGCTAATGAATTTGCCTTCTGAAGAAAAATATTTTGATGGCCAGTTAGCAACAAGCAAAGCAATGGTTTTATTTATAAGTAACAAAATCATCACTTATCAATTATCATGAGTGTTTTCTCTCGAGTCAAATAGGAACTTTGTACAAAGCTTACCTCATTACATGTAACTTCTGAACTTAATAACAATCTATAAAAAAAAAAAAAAACTTGAACAATTGCTTGACTTGATCTATTTCTGTAATAAACACATAATTGATGGACAGGCACCAACTACAATTTTTTTTTTTTAAAAAAAAAACAGTCTACTATAAAAAGGAAACAGAGTTCAATGAGTCATTAACTTAATTTAAGCATAAGCTGTACCATTGCCATAGCAGAAGTTATGACTTCAGGAATGGGTTCAGTAGTATCACCAATTCCCAGGCTTATCACTTCTGCGTCAGGGTACTCTAGCAAGAGTGCAGATTTTCTTTTTGCAACCTATCTTCAACAGTAAATTAAACATTACATATCATATTTGAGTCAAGTGAAAGAAGTAAATGAGATTTTAAAATTCAGATCTAAAAGCAATATATATATATATATATATCTCCAGCGGCATTACAGACCTCTGGAAAGAGATAGCCAGCTTGAAGTTTAGCCATGTTTGCATTGCGAGAGACATTAGTCCTGAACCCTTCAACATGAAAAGGGGGAAAATCATCTTAAATTCTAGGCGTTCTTTCCCAAAGAAGTTCTAGTAACTAAAACAGTCAATAATTTCAATAGAGAAAGCTGAAAAGAGAAAAATAATGGGAACAAGTACATAGAAGTACTATTGATCAAGTACTCGAAAGTCAGTAACAAAGTAAAGAAAGAAATGAAGAAGCATCTACATGCAATCATTTCATAATCACAATAACGAATGGTAAAAAGAAGTCGATAAAGCTTACAACTTAGAAGAGAAGGTTTCTGGGTATTACCAGTCTCCAATTTTTGGGACTCCCCAACACATTTACAAACGCCCATGCGTTTCGCTGGCAAAGAGACATACTGATTCCTGAAATATCCAAAAAAGGAGGGAAACAAAAACAAAACTTGTTGAGTTTAAACAGAAGAAAGTTGCAGAAATTTTTATCAATATTCAAATTCAATGTAGGCTTTTATGGGTAGTTTGAGAAATATGAAATGAGAAGTAAATAGAAGGGGATTACCGTGTGTTGAAGTTAGAGTGATTGAAGAAAGAAGAGTGATAAGAGGTAGAAGAGGTTGGATTAGTCGTGGGATTATGGATCATAGCCATGGTTGATTGTGGCATATTACAGAATGGTGGTGAGATGATCAATAATCTCTCTTATTTATAGTCGCCTAACAGTTTTAGTAGTCGACGTCTCTGTAAGAATTTTCAACAAATCGCATAATAATAATAATGGGTAAAAGTGCAAGCAGAACCGAAATAATTTCAGAGGAACAATAAATACTCCAAACTATTTTGTGGTACAATTAAAAGTATTTTAAGGTTGACAGGGAGAGAGGAAAGAGAAGGGAAATAAACGGTGGGTGTTCATTGCCCTTTAAAATATTTGAAGGTACTAATTACACCATAAAATAGGTATTTATTGCCCTTCCAAAATTATTTTGGGGTGCTGTTTGCACCTTTATTCTAATTAATAAGTGAATAACTCAGTTTTAAAACTCCATTTACGCCCACAATCGAGCATTGCTTATATGTAGGAGTAATTTGTATTACCTCATAATCCCTACTCATCTCTTTTGTTGGGAACAAGATCTACTCAACAAAAACATGAGTAGGGAGAGTTAGACGTATCTAGACCGTCTAAATTTCATTTGGAATGTCTATAGTTGATATTAGATACCAACTTTATAATAGATATAAAATCTAAAATAAAATATAGATCGTCCAGATAAGATCTAGACAGTCTAGATACAACTAGTTCTCCCTACTCATCTTTTTTGTTAGTATAAAAACCGATTCCCTTTTGTTGTAAGGAAGGAGAAGCTCAACAAATGTAGGATGTATAGATCTATCGTCCTTTTGTTTTGGTTGTGAGTAGGGTGAGCTAAATATATTTAGACAGTTTAGATTGCATTTAAAAGGTATAGATCTCAGTTAGATGATTTAGATTAAAATTTATTAAAAATATTTTCATAAATACAGAATTTAAACAAATCTATGTCGTTCATATAAGATCTAAACGGTTTAAATATACTTAATACTCGCTACTCATAATAAAAATGAGTAGGAAAACGGTTTGTACTACCTATAGTACTTAATTGATATAAAGAGCTAGCTGAGGATAGAACAAAAGTCCTTAGGCATTGAGATCAACATACTAATCAATTACCACCTGCATTTTTTTTTTTTACATAAATCATCCTTACTGATTGCATATGTTGGGAGAATTTGTATAAAGGGGTAATTTTTAAGGTTCAAAAACCCATACCGGGCATCGATTCGGTCGAGATACTAGGTCAAGGGTCAGAGGTTCAACTAAGGGTCGACTCGGGGTTGAATCGACGAAATTAAAATAATAAAATTTAATAATTAATAACACAACACACCAATATTAATCAACATTTATGTCAAAATATAAGAAAATTCAACAAAAATATACCTGTTTTAAAAACAAAATACTATTTCTATTGTCCAAGAGCCTCCAACGTAAAACACCAAAGTAAGAATAAACAACTTTTTAGTTGTCAGTTTTGTCCATCCTCGCACTCCTTCTACTTTGAATGTTTGACAGCTAATGCTTACAGCTAAGCTATTTTGAATATCATTGTCCTATTAACCTATACTTACTTGTTGCCGTCAAACCAATGGTTAAAAGCTTGCCACTGTATGCGAAAAAAGAAGGATTTACGAGTTAAGAAAAAACCAATGGTTTTACCACCCACCCCCAAACAAAATAATGCCTACAGCTAAGCTATTTTCCTCCTCTCCCCCCTACCCTCATCTTCTTCCTCACCAGATTCAAGCGGTCATCTTCCTCAGCAGTTTCATCTACTTCAGCTTGTGCTTGCATTTTGACTTTTAATCTGGTAACTTCCTTCAATCTCCATCTCATTTTCTTCATCTATCATCTTCTACTCTCTTCTTCTACTGTGACCAAAATTATAAAGGAAGAAATCAAGTCACAGTCGAGATTCTGATCTGGAGCTGAGAGTGAAATGAACGGAGCTGAGGAATTTTTTGTAACCCGCCCAACCTGCGTCACCCGTCGGGCTGCCTCAAATTGGCCGAATCGACCCTGATATTCCCGGGTAGATTCCACCAGCGAGCGATGCGTGAAATAGCCCGTTCTCCTCCCCGAGTCCTGGGTTTTCCTAATTTAATTAAAGAAAATACTCCATATTTATCTAATTTAATTAGATTAAGAATGTTAGTTAAATTAGTTAAAATAACATGATATTACCAAAACACCCTAACCATCTATCTTGTTCCCACCCTTCCTCTCTTGCTTGTATATTATTAATAAACATCAATAAGGATAATTTGGAGAAAAGTTGAAAAAAATTGGAAAAAAGTCTTATATTTAGGACAAATCTCACCTCCCCAAATAGGTCTTATATTTAAGACCAGAGAGAACAATATGTGTGTGTGTAAAAAGTCATATAACTTATCAATGACAAATGAACATCATCTACAAGATATGAGACTTTTTAGATATCATTCCCTTTTAATTGGACTTGAATTAATTTTCCGAGTGATTTAAGAGTAATACTTTAGATAATCCAATACACACATTTTTTTAATAAATGAAAGTGGTAATATTTCCAATATTAGAAGAAGATATCAAGAGAAATGGGCTGCCTTATCTCACGTTCGGAACACTTTGCTTTTTACCGTCAATGAGGAGTTCATCTTCAATCCTTATGAATATAGCTTGACTTTGCATATAGAAAATAATGTTTTGAAACGAATCTTATGGAAGTATCATTGTCTGTTTACTCTAGATTAGCCTTGCAACATTGTGTACAGCTTTTGGGTTATTTTCCCAGTTTTAGTATCACTTAATGAGTTGTGATATACTGCAAATGCATTCATCTTTTTTTTTTATGTAATATAATTATAAAAAAAAATGAAGGCACTATGTAATATGTATACATCAAGGTCAAAAGTAGCATGTATACATCTTCTTCAAGTCACTTCTCAAATTCTATTGGGATGGTTTTCCCCAACGTTACGTTGTTAACCCGGACCGGCCACTGACCCAGTCAGTGGGTCAGACTGTAGTCAATTCGGGGGCCAACCTGGTGTGGAAAAAAAAAAGATAAAATAAATTAAATTTATATGACACTATCCAAAGTCCAAATTGAAAATCAATTAACAAAAAAAGCATTCATTTACTTAACATACATAGACATTCATAGTATGAAATTATCAAGGTATCAATCTCTGGGCTTATATGTCTGATTTTTTAATTTTGATGCTTTTGATTTTTTCTAATTCAGATGCTTTTAGCTTTTTCTGGGGCTTATATGTCTGATTTTTAAATTTTAGTTTTAAAAAAATTCAAACAAAAAAAAAGACTGACCGAGCTGACTCGTTCAACCCGCCGGGTCAATCCCGGGTTGACCGGGTCACTCTGCACCCAGGTCATACACTGAACTGAACCGTCTTTGGGCCCGGTTCACGGTCCGGTCCGGCTCAACAACTAGTTTCTGTCTTTTCTATTATAGCAATTAAAAATTCATTTTAAATTTAGATGTCGTCGCTTTGAAGTAATGAATTCCCGTTGAACTCCAGCAGCTTCTGCATTCTTTTCGTGATATAGGTTCAAAAATAGAAATCGTTTCACCATTATGGTTGGGTATTAAGACATAGGTATAGAGAATGAAATAAAATCATAATCTGATTTTTTTTTAAAAAAATATAATCTTTAATTTTGTATAAGTAGAATCATGACAAGGGGGCCTAACCAACAAAGGTTATCCACATGGTAAGAAGTTAATTAGTTCATTACTCTCAAAATTCTAATCAAATACAACTAACGCCAACCATGTAGTACATATCTGTATTTAATTTTTCATTTGAAATTATGGTTAAGTTTTTGAAAAAAAAATTATTTATATATATCTATATATATTTACTTCAAAATTTATGCAACTACATAAATTAAAAACAAATATTACTGGAGATTTAGAAGTAAGAATTTCACATTGAAATGAGAAATTTGAAATGTTAATGATTTGATTCTGGTTAAACTCTAAAATTCCTTTTAAATTTTGTGTCACTTATAGAGGTTGTTGTAAGTGCCTTTCATGAAATGGTGTGAAACTTGGTGAGAGTGGATAGATTTTGAAATAAATAAGCCAAATACTCTCAACATTTTTAGAAGGGTTAAAGATCATTTTGGCCAATGAACTATGAGCGAAGTATCACCCAGCACATATATTTATAAAAAAACATCTTATATGCCAATGAACTTTTAAAATTGGACAAATTGACCAATGCCGTCAGATTTAATCAAACGGTGCCACATGTCGATATGTCATTCGTCCACGTGGATCCAAAAAAATGACTTGGACCAATAATGTGTCGACACATGGCAGGGACTTAACGAAAGTTAGGGTAAATTTGACGGCGTTAGCCAATTTGTCCAGTTTTGAAAGTTCATTGGCATATAAGATGCTTTTTATAAATATATGTGCTGGATGATACTTGGCTTATAGTTCATTGGCTAAAATGATCTTTAACCCTTTTTAGAATAGCTTTTAACTGTTAAAACTTAAGTCTTTGGTTAAGTCAGACAAACACTACTAACTTTTTCAGAATAGCTTTTTTGCCTGAAAATCAAGGTTTGGGGCAGAAAACCTTGGCTTTATCAGAAGCTATTTTTTTTCTATACTCTCAGAAGCTATTCTCCAGAATCTATTCTCTAAAATGACATTTTCAGTTTTTTTCTCATAAACTATTCTCCAAAAGCTAATCCAAACAGGCCCTAATGTTGGTAGCATAATATGTGATTTGAAGCAAGACCTTACTCCTGTGATTATCTTATATAATTTACATTATTTTAACATGTAACCTTGGTGATTCAATAGTCATCAAATATTTTAGAATGTAAGAAATGATTGAATCAAATGTTACATTCACATTGTAAATATGCTTAATCATCAAAGCTTCGAGGCATGCTTATTAGGAGAACTAGAGAGTCATTAAGATTTTTTAGTAGGCGGCAATATTGTAATTACACCAACAAATTTCAATAAAAAAAATTCATTATAATGATGCGGATGATAAATTTGTAATTTTGTAATTTGGGATCATTTTGTTTAAATCTCAGATGTATTTTATGGATTTTTGACATTTTCTTATATTATATCTTTCTTGCTGGCAAAAACTAAAAAAAGATTATTTTATTTTTTCTGCACCTTAGCCTAAGAAACATCAACAGAAAGAACTAACCCTCCCTATTCATTGAACATCGGTTTCCTTGCTACATGAGATGAATCTTGTGCTGTGAAGGCAAGCTCTCTCTGCGATTTTGTGGCGGGTAAGTTGCAAGTTTTGGTTTCCTTTTCTTTAATTTTTTTGCACAACTATGTGTTCGAATCCAAATATCATATTTGGCTATTTATCCTCTTCTTCTTTCTCAGTTCATTGATCAGAGACGAAGCTTGATCTCTGATGGCTCATATCTCTAGGAGATCCTATTCTTATTATGCATTGCGTCGATTTTGGGGTTCTTATTAGTCTCTGGGTCTTTGTAAATTTCAAACTTTTGTTCGAGATATGACCAAGCAAGAATGAGTTTCTTTAACTTCAAAGTTGTTGTATTTTTCATCATTTATCACTAAAATCTCCTCCTTTGATGTCATCAAACCAATTACTAAAGTCGTTTATCTGCTAACCTGAACATTTTTCAGAATTTTAAGATTTGTGAAAGCTATACCATATAGAATTTAACAACTTTGATTGGGGCTATTTTTATGGGGAATTTTAGGCATTAATTGGTACAAACTACAAAGAGCTTAAACATTTGGACTATCCATTTAGAATCAACAAAGATCTTGCACTCCATATTTATATATGCTTCACTAGGTTGTGGGACTTGATTGGAAAACCACTTGTAAAGATCAAAAGAGGTTAAAATTTCAACACTTGAAAAGATCAAAAGAAATTAATATTTCAACACTTGTAAAGATTAGAAGATGTTAAAATTTCAAGTAAAGATCAAAACAATTTCAAATTTCAACACTTGTAAATATCAAAAGAGGTTAAAATTTTAACATTTATAAAGATCAAAAGAGGTTAAAATTTCAACACCTATAAGGTTAAAATTTTAACACTTGTAAAGATCATAACATATTTAAATTTCAACATTTGTAAAGATGAAAATTGACCTACAATGCTGGGACTTTCTTGATTCTAAAACCATAATTTTCAATTTTATTTACTATTTTACCATTCACTCTAATAAATCCCTAAATCATAGGAGTATTAAAATTCCTTTGGTTTCACAAATTTCATTCCCAATAGATAATGTAAATTAAGTAATCCAAACTTCATTAAAAATTCAATTTGTTCTTTTAATAGATGTTTCCTTGGTTAAATGTGTTTGCAATTTGTAGTAAAAATTATGTTTTATATGAGAAAAATATCTATTTAAGAATTTTTAATTATAAATTTAAATGAATTATATAATCTAAAAAATTTATATATTTTTTACCATATTATGAATAAAAATGTAATTGAAATACGTTTTTCTGTTCACAGTGGGACTGGATTTCAGTATTTTATTATTTTTCACGAGCTCCTGAGCTCGTTTGTGGTCTTGTATTGGAGGATTGCAAGTTTATTTCTAATGTAGCTCTTTAGAGCATGTTTTTTATCAATAAAAAAGATTAAAATTAATATTTTTTAATGAATATATTGAAAAATAAAATTATAGAAGTTTATGATTTAATTAAAAATTAATAAATTTATCAAACATATCATAAATTTTGAAAATATCTGTGTGTGCCTTTAAAAAATGTGTTTGCTAGAATTATTTTTTATTTCATAAAAATATTTTTGACAAATATAAATGTTTAAAGAATTTTTTTTTTTTGATGAAAGGGACAATATAATTACACAGTAAGAACTAAGAAGTACAATCAGTCCAAACCAAACATATATGAAAAAACTTCTACATAAATACTACTATTTAAAGATAACTGAAAAGATAACTGATGAGGATGTGGATCAAAATAGGATGTGAGATAAAGGTAAAAGGATATTCTTCCAAGCCATAGCATATCTGCCTTATCTTGATGTCTTCATAATGCCCAAACTGACATCACCTTCCTGACACCATACGTGCCTAGACGTCGGTCTTGCATAAGGTGGCTAACGGCACCTTCTAGCTCTTGAGTCTGGTTTGATGAAGAACGGAGAATGGACCCAACTCCACAACCTTCTGAACAGATAATAAAGCTATGTTCTTGAAAATTAGCTTCCTTCAAACCCTTGTCTTTACTTGAGTTGAAGGATCCACCATTAAATCTAAAAACCCTCAGCATAATAATGCAACAAGATAACCAAACAACAGAAATAGTGTTTACCTTTGACAACAAAGAAAGGTTCCAATGTGACAAACTATCATACAACTGCAACAATGGATTAAGGTTGGCTAAGAAACCCAAGTTGGGTTTTCTAGCCATCTTCCAATAGCTATGAATGATCATATTGAAAGATCTCCACACAAAAAGACAATTAAAATTCTTAGGAATCTTAGGAGGTTTGCCGCTTCCACAATTAAAAGATGAATATCAGAGAAACCTTGTCCGACTCATATCCTGAACCCAAAAAAACATCAAGGCTTTTCGGCAACAAGAAATTTTCAGATCTTGCACCACCTCTAATCATTTGATCATTGGAGTTCCTTAATACTGAACTTTAAAACAAAATTTTTTGAACCCCACAGACTATTTCCCCTGAATCCTCACCCTTAAACTTTTTGAAAGAAACATTCTGCTCTACCTCAAGATTCATATCAGACCTATCTCGCTTTAAAGAAGCTACACTAGAAGGAGAGTCGATCTCCATATTTACTACTTCAGATGGGGAAAAACCATACCTGAGCCACCGTTGATTTGTCCTCTGAACCAGCACCGTCTTTATCTTCTTCAACCTTTGGACCTCTTCCAATCTCTTCCTTTTATTTTGTCTGGTACAAGATGGAGAGCAATCTCCTCGAACCTCCAAATTCAGAGTTGCCGACATAAGAGATGACATCGGACATCGAACCCATCTTCGACCAACAATGGACGAACTGCCACTAACAACAGTTGATTTGCTACCACCGGAGGTGAATCTACAACCCACAAGGAAGGATATACCATTATCACTCCTAGAGCTTTTAGTTATGAAGTTTGCCTGTGGCTCTCCCTTTTGAATCCTCTCACCAGCACACATACCATTCGCGACACTATTAAAATCTTAGATCCACGAAATTAATTCCTCGAATGAAATCACTGATGATGATCTTTGAAGTAGAAAACAAAGTAGAAACCAAATACTCCCTCCGGTCCTAATTATAAGAGCTAGTTGACTTTTTTGAAAAAATTAAGGATGCAAAATACACCACTATGAAATGTTTACATTTATCTTTTTTCCTCAAAACTAAGTTATTTTACTTATAAACTATCATATAATCTAATTATATTTAACATATATTAGGATTTAGGGGTCTAATTTTCTTCCTTAATCTCCCCAAAAAAGTCAACTGTCTCTTATAATTAGGACCGGAGGTAGTATCACAGTCTCACCTTAGACGATGTCGCTGGAAATTTCTAGAGAGAGTTCAGAGCATCTCTCTCACTCAACACCCCTTTAAAGAATTATTATTTTAAAAAGGGGTATTTTTTTCCAAACAAAGTTTAAAAGTGAAACTTAATAGTCAATTAATAGTTTGAGTAAATATAAATAAAATCTCAAATATAGAATGGATGTTTGTATAAAGTATATTTTAATT
Organism: Mimosa bimucronata; assembly: GCA_037074515.1. Lineage (NCBI taxonomy): Eukaryota > Viridiplantae > Streptophyta > Magnoliopsida > Fabales > Fabaceae > Mimosa > Mimosa bimucronata. The sequence continues at coordinate 26,996,750 of CM073441.1, forward strand.
TTGAGAAATGTTTCTATACGTTATCAAAATAGAAGAGAGATTTGTGTAATCTGTCTATTATATAATTTCAGTGACGTTGGTAGTCTCCCTGTATACCATCTAGCATATCTACTCTTTTGACATATATCATATATTTTTTTGTGCTACTTGACATGTAAACCGTACAATTTGTTAACGGCCCACCCACGTCTCCGCACATTCCCACTTCTACTGTACAATTTCTTTTTCCCTACCCACAATAGTTATATTCTCAGTAAGGGCATGAAAGCAAAAGTCACATCTTCATTATTTGAAAAGTTTATTAGTAACCATCTACAGGTGAACTTCCATCGGAGTTGAAGGAGAACCAATCACACTTCTAGCATCATTTTGTTTTTCATTTTTCTCTTCTGCAATGCTATATATCATTTTGGGTCATCCCATTTGCACGGGATATGTACTAGTTAATGTAAAATAGTGGGTTCGGTTGTGAGTGTATTTTACTCTTAATTTTATCCTATCCTAATATTTGTTATGAAGTACTCCCTCCGGTCCTAATTATAAGAGTCAGTTGACTTTTTTGGAAGAATTAAGGATGCAAAATACGCCACTTTAAATTGTTTATATTTGTCTTTTTTCCTCAAAACTAAGTTATTTTACTTATAAACTATCATATAATCTAATTACATGTCACATATATTAAGATTTAGGGGTCTAACTTGCTTCTTTAATCTCCCCAAAAAAAGTCAACTGACTCTTATAATTAAGACCGGAGGAAGTAATATTTAAAGGAGTGGAATTATAAAGTCAAACCTGCAATCCCCCCCTTCTCCATCGATCTGGTTTCATCAAAGAATATTGAAGCCCACAATTAAACTATTCAACCCAACAGGGCCCACATTACATGTAATTGGACCTGTTTGTTTAATTCTAGATCCTTACCTTCTTTCTTTCTTTCTTTCTTTTTATTTATTTAAACCAGAAATAAATATAACACTTTTTGTGTTTATTAATTTTGTTTATGTCTCAGAGCCCTAACCTCAACCCCTCCGTCTTTTGCAACATCGGATACTCCAACGAGTTCCCCCAAATAGGTAAGAAGGACGAACGTTGAGGGAGGTGACATCGGCGGCGATTCTCACATATCTGAGGTTGGTTGGTTGGTATTTCAATCACTGTTGTTCGTCTTTGATTTTTGTGCCCCTTTTTATTGCTACTAGTAAGGGTTGATCTGGAAATCTGGATCGGTTTGTTTGTGCTTTTGGGTTTCTCAATCTCCCTTGATGTGAAGGCAATGTTAGTGGTGAGAGCAACGTGATTGCAAGCAATTCTGTCCAACGGGTTAATGGTTAATTTTGCCCGGAAGTTTTACAACGTCAACTTTTTAACATTCAGTTATTGCTACTTTTTAGAATTTCCAGGGCCAAATTGACCCATAACCCTATATTATAATTAGGGATAGTTTTGTCTTAAAATATTTTAGCTTTTTCAGTAGTACCTGGTTGTAGGTGGGTTTCCGACAATCCCACACTCCATATTATTATGCTCAGGCCCTCATACCAAACATTACAATATAGCCAATATACCAATGCCAAGCCCCATCAATAACACGTACCAAACAGGGCCTTCTATTTCGTCTTCTTGTTTTAAAGTTCTTACACAAATTTTTGAGTACATTGCAATTGGTGGATCCATGCCCATTAGCATGGGATGGCTTCTCCTTTGTGTTAGGTTTTGGGAAAGAAAGGCCATCTAGTTTAATGGTAACGTGTTGTCTGATTGGAGTTCTGCTGTGTTGAAACGTCCAAAATGTTAAAAAGGATGTTGCGTTGGTCAATCAGAAGGTTTTAGGCCTTGGATATGTAATTTGCTCCCTCTCTATGTTGAAACCATAATTCATCTACGACACCAATCATAATTTGTTGCTTTGGATGCTAGTTATATTACCAACGACCTCTATGGGATTAGCAATTTTGCGTTCTCAGTTTGAGTTGGAGAATAAGAGTTCTTTGCGGGTTTTTTGTCTTCTGGCTGTGTCTATAACTCTATATATTAAAGAATAGGAGAGCCGAAATATACATGGTTCCATAATCAGATGATATATGGTCTTTTGATTATATGCTCTATTCTATGTACATGTTGTATTTATCTTGATTTCTTCCTTCCTTTCATAATTTTGCCCTTACTAATTTGAGGGTTATGTGAAATTATAATACATGGCCTTGTTAGGAATGAGGATAGGGATGAAAATGGAAATCAGACAAGAAACAAGAAGTGGCCATTGTGTGGTTGTGTCTCTTTTTAAAAAGAAAGATATATACTATTGAGCAATGATAACAAGGACTATTAAGCATTACATAAAACAATCACCTTTCTTTTTAGTGAATACTTTTTACTTACTGTCAAACTGGTTATGCCGATCATATTTCCTGTCCCCCACTGATAGAATACCGAGATAATTATGGATTTGGGATATTAGAGCAATAGTAATTAGTTATTTTACATATTTTCTACTTTATTTAGGATATTTTCTGATTGGTTGAGTGGTCCTCAAGTTTAGGATTAGTGTAGTTAGTTGGGATTATTTATTGAGTCAAATATATTATTTTCAATATTGTTTGTTGGGGGTTATTTTCTTAATTCGTGGATTAATGGGTCTTGATTTAGGGAGTCATTGTTATCGTTTTGTGTGTGTATATTGAGGCTCAATATCTGTAGAAATCAATCTGGAATACATAATATTTGACAGAGATATATTTCTCTTGTTGGGAGATTCTCCTTGACTTTATTAGTCGGATGAGTTAAAGATTCTTGCTTATCCCCTAGTAAAGATTTATCTTCATCTTTATTATTTTGAGGTTAGATTCTGATTTCATGAATTAATAGATATTTATCTTTTTTATTTTCCCCACCTATTAGGTTCCTATCACCCACCCTTCAGCATTACTCCTTGGAAGTGGATTGTTATAATTATTGACATTTCTTTGCATATTCTTCAGTTAATTAAGTTGTTCCCCTTTCTTTTTTCTCCTTGTTGATTTGTTCAGCCGTGAAATGGATCTGGAGACTGAAAACCGACTAGCTGCTCTTCTTATGAGAGAAGCAGCTGAATTGCGACGGCAGGCTGAAAAAGAAGGCATTCTTGCATATCTTCGAGAGCCTAATAAACGGCATCGGCCAAATTCACGCTTCCTCACAGCGACTGTACTAGGGGTACAGCAATGTAGGTCCTATTTACTATTTTAGAAATATAACTTGGTTGTTGCATTTTATGACACTAAACTTTGTCAATCGTGTTTCTAATTTTATAGAAGACAGTGCTTACTCTAACAGCTAGTCATTTTTATTCATCTCTTGGTGGGTCTTTTTATAATGTGATTCTTAATGACTGTTTGTTACCGAAGACACTTTGTCCTTAATTTTTCTTTCTAACAGTTTGTTGAACTTCTGAATAACTACCTATGACAAAAATGTAAAGTGCTTTCTTTTTTATTTTTATGAATTGTTTGACCTGAAGCAATTTAATTCCCCATCTCAGTCCACAAGAACTTCTGATTCATTCAATCTCTGCTTAGCATTTGTGGTTCAACCTCTTCTGATTGTATTAAATACACTATTTCTGAGTTGATAAATTTCAGTCTGCAAATAAGGTTGTAGTTGGTTTACTTTTGGATTGTGTATACACAAATCATGATCTATTTTTTACTGATTTTTTAAGTGAAACCCTGTTGTTTTTGCTTAGTAGTACACTCGTTCAGTCTTTGATTATTTTCAGAAGTATGAGAAAAAGATTATAATATTTGCTTCAAGATAACATGAATTTGTTTTTACATGTTGGAACCTGTCAATATTTGGTACAAATTGTCATAGGAATCAACCCAGTAATCTCAATCTTTAACCATTCTTGATATTAGTAAAACCAAAAATGTCGACGGTCTTATTTGCTTGAGATGTTAGATTTGTCAAACCTGTTATAATTTAAATTTATATATTTTTTGATCATTTGAAAATCCCCCTCTTCCTGCGTTTTGTAGTTATTATGTTTAGCACAAGCATTTTTCTCTTGAGCTGCTAGTTTATGTTCTTTTCTGTTTGTGCCTCATTCTTTAATTCTTTTATCAGCAAATCGAGCTGTAGAAGTAAATGAAATGTGGCGAGTGCGGCACAAAGAATTAGCGCTTGATAGAAGGTGTGAAGGTACATCTAGAGATCAAAACTCTGGCAACAGAAGCTGTAGGGATGGTAATTCATCAAGAAGCTCCGGAAGGTTTGGTACGGATGATATTACTACTAGTGCCTCTGCTTCATTCTCTAGTAAGAGAGAACCTGACCATTGCCTGGAAGGTTTAAGGGACGAAGAGCTCGAGATGTTTTTAAACTCTAGGTACTATTGCCTTTTTTTTTTTTTTTTGCATTTTTTGTGCATGGTGCTTTGATATTGACCCACTGGTTTAAGATAGTAACAGAAGAAACTGTCTTTTGCAGGACCAAGCGAGGCAGAGGAGCCATTGGTCCAAGGATGGATGAGACGGGTCCTTACCTTCCACATTGCTCAGATGGGGATGAGCCTATTGCGAGTTCTGATGTAAGGAACCGTCGTGTCTATGGTCCAGAAAGGCCTGCTTCACTAAAGTCATATGAATCTTCCGAAGAGGAGGAGGAAGTCCATGTAAAAAGAGCTAAAAAGGCCAAAAAATCTCACTCCTGGAGCTCAGACAAGGAGCATTCTAGGAAGAAGCACAAATCTAAAGAGGACTCTAGACATAAGAAGAATAAGGAGAAAAGAAGCAAGCATCGCCGCTGACAGTTGTATTCTTGCTATCTTGTAATTTACGAGGAAACTGTCAATGTCGAATTTACTCATGCTCGAGTGCTTGCATAGATATCTTAACTTGTGTAACAGCAAATGCAATTTATTGACGGCTTGAGACTATCTTCCAACCTTGTGTGTAAATAAATTGAGCTGTCTCTACTCTCTAGAATGTCTAGATATCCAAATTTAGCTTGACATTTAGATGGTGGTGGAAACAACTGTGAAACCTCCACCGGCCAGCCGGAGCCGCAATATTTGATTGATCATGGCCAATTGTGTGTCAGTGTTGACAATAATGTGATGACTTTTTAATATTTAATGTAATATAATTGCCACCCAAATTAGTGGTAGATTAGTGACCTGGGAACCCAAAATCCTTGCATAGGTTACGTAATTGTGTTCAAAAAGTCGATCACAGACCATATCCTTGGGTTGACCAAATAATTATACTATTAAAATGCAAATATTATATTCCCTCCTGTCCTAAATATAAAACCTATTTGGGGAGATGGTTTTTGTGCTAAATATATGACCTAGTTTTAATTTTTGTCCATTTTTTCCAAAATTACCCTCATTGATGTCCCATCAACAAAAAGAGATCGGAGAATGAGTTAAGGAATATGATTGAGGTTCTTTTGGAAAATCATGTCATATTAATTAACTTAGCTAACGTCCTTAATTTAATCAAATTAGATTAATAAGTGATATATTTAGGAAGTATTTTGTTTAAAATTTGAGATGGGATGTACATTTCAAGACTTATAAATAACATCACTTTTGATAGAGTATAAGATACCCACACATATATCTAATTAAATACAAAATTGACGACAAATTTTTTTATTTATATATATGAACAATTAAATTCATTCTTCTAAGTTCTCCTCTAAGGGCTAACAAAACCTGCGCAAGGGAAAAATCTCGTAACAACTAACAAAAAGTTACTCCCTCCGATCCTAAATATAAGACCTATTTGATGAGATGAATTTAGTCATAAATATATGATATCTTTTTAATCGTTCCCAACTTTTCTCCAAATTATCCCTATTAATGCCTCCAATAATAAATAAGCAAGAGAAGGAGAGTGGGGATAAATGTAGATGGTTAGGGTTTATTAGTAATATGATGTAATTTTAACTAACTTTACTAACATCTTTAATCTAATCAAATTGAGTAAATAGATTTATGTTTAGGACCCGAGGCAGTAAAATTGAAATGTATGTGATAAACTAAATAATTTAGTTTATCAATGTTAAGGTGCTTGCGCTGTTTGTGGCAATAGGAGTATTTTATACATTTTATTCTGCTGTTTGCTTTCTGATCTTTTTTTTTTTTTTTACCAAAATAAACATGTGCCTCTGATCCTGATTGCTTTCTGATCGCAAATATACGCAAAATCTGTCAGCTTGTTTTGGCATTGCTTGTCGTGTTGAGGCTAAGGCCGCTAACAGACGCAAGCCATTGAAGATAATTCGTTTAAAGTTTAAATAATTATACATGATATCAACCAATTGATTAATAAAACTCTACATTTATTTATATACTACTATAATTTTTATTAAAAAAATTCAGGAACCGCCCCGCTCCTTTTTTCTTCATTCATTCTAATCTATTTATCCTCCACAGATAAAATTTTTCAAAAATATTAGTACCCGTCACAGGAGGACATTGAGCGTTATTGATTATTCAAATGAAACTTACAATTGGATTACGGAAATCTTTTTTTTTTTTTTTTTGCTAATGAAGACAAAGGCGCTTCTATAATAAGAAGTCCAGAACCAGAACATTAATTTTACACTTTATGACATAACTTGCCCCACCCACAAAACAAGCCCTCTGCAACAAACTGTATTGATGATGATGCAAAGCACAAGAGTAGCTGTAATTTCTCATACCTAGCCTCCTATTCCAGATCATGACTCATCACCTTCTAATCTAAATCACATTCATGGATCCTGACCTATTTGATGCTCTCACCCTCTATATTGCAATCTCCATGAACATATAACAAGAAAACGACAGAATTATTTTGAGACTTTGTACACGATTAGATGATCTGTTTTGGTCAGGAGTCCTCATAATGATGATCTGTCTCGTCGTATATCTCCTCCTACAGAAATGGTAATGTTAGCAAGATCTGAATACAGGATAGTTTCATACTTTCTGTTAGTCTTATATGTATGTGGGAGGGTAAATCCCACTTTGAGTGCACTACACCGTACTGTCAGTAAAAATATTTGGAAAGATCGCTATCAGATCTTAAGGTATGTAATCACAACAAAATCCCACAATTGAGCAACTTGCAATAGCAAGTTCAATTGAAGGAATTGACAACAAATCCATGCTACTCGTTTGTTGTTATTAGGACTTTTTGATAATTCTATTTATTCCTTCAAACCTTGGTGATTCCGCCAAGATATTTTTGAGCGTGCAAGAAAGAAGAAAACAAGTTCAGGATGACTGTTAATACCTGTAAAAGCTCTTCAATAACATCCTCCATAGTAATGATCCCAACAGCTTCTTCTTCTTCTGGAAGCCTTGGAAGTGAACTTCCATCAATCTCCAAAATGTCTGAGTACATATTCTTTGACCATTTCTTGGATCGAGAACCGCCGAGCCTGGGAGAACTACGTGAATTTGGAAAGCTTTTCCACTTATGGAATGACTTCTTTTTGAACAGAACTTTATCAGAGGAAGTTTTGACACCATCAATGTCCACATTCCACTCTTTCGTTGAGGTATAGTAGATGGTCGAGCCTGTAGAACCTATGCCAGTGGTATGATGGACTGGAAAAAGTTATTATCAGTTTGAATCCAGAGGAATCTATATTAAATGGTGGCAAAAGATATATGCATTAATCACAGTATTAGCGCTTACCTTGTTTGTTGGAAGACTGATGGGATGAATTTTCACGCTGCTTGACAACAACAGCCATATGGCTATGGCCCTTCTGGAACTCATTCAAAATGTCATATAAAGGCATACTGCCTTGAACCCTGTCAAAATAGGTGATTTTAAGGCATAAATTATAACAACATATCATACAGTATACATCAGATTCTATATGGGGTCTAACACACTTCCTATCATGAAACTATAAAAGAAAATACCTCGGAATCCTTCGAATCGTTACACTCTTAACTGGTGCTTCATCTTCTGGGTGAATTGTCAACAAGTTCTTGACCTAAAATTAAGCAAGGGCAGATTTAGGAAATGCACTGCGTAGGAAAATTTGAGGAGAAAAATAACTAGACATTGAGCACAAGTAGAAAGAATGTAAACCTAAGAAAAAGAATACTGCAAGAACCATGGATCTTATTTCGATCAAATTTACTAAAACGATAAAGGCACTGCAAACAACAACTGCAAGATAGTAACCAAAATCATTGATAACATAAAAGTTAACTGCACTAGACAGGAATAATAGTGGTAACTATTAACAATCTATTCAATTTTGATTCTTGGGAATATTACAAACTTGCACGAGTGCAGTCATGTGCAAGAGAATCAAATACCGCCCTTGATTCATAACCAAACAACACAAAACAAGTATCTCATCTACTAATGGAAACTCAATCTCATAAATACCGTAGTAACTTGTGATTTATGAGAACTACATTTCTGCTATATAATTGATTATTGATCTTATACTCGAGGCAAATGAAAACTATCCTCAATGGTGAGAAAAGGTAGAAGTTGTTACCAGAACAAGCCCAATAATGTTCGTAGGTCGCTCATAATAGACCGGGACTCTGCTGTGCCCTTTCTCTAATATTGAACTCATCAATTCCCTGCTTATTACCAGGCATACAATTAGGTTGCCAATGGCTGCATGGGCTGCATAACATGCATTCTATAATCACATACCTGTCAAGCCTTGCATTAATATCAATAGCAAAAGTTTCTGATATAGGGGTCATGGCATCACTGGCAGTTTTCTCAGACAGTTCAAGCGCCCCAGCAATGATTGTTGTTTCATCATGAGTCAGTTCTCCACCTTTCCCAGCCTAAATTTAAACACAGGACAATAATGTCAGATATGAGATAAGAGTGCATGCATATCAAAGTGAATGAGTTGAGTCTAAAAATCCATATTACATTCCAGGAAAACTGTCACAAAAAGTGCAGCATACCAATGAACAATCAAGATGACAAAAACTAGTTTGTTCAACTTCAAAAGAAAGGGAGCAAAAACAAGATTAAATACTTTAGTTGTAAAACAATAAAAAAAGATTAAATCGGATAGCTTTGGTACTGACCTCATTACCGTGCATATCTACAAGTGTTTTTAACTCAGCTCTGCGGAAAAGGGCTGCATTACGATGACCCAGCAAATAGTCTAGAAGCTGGAAGAACACAAATGCGCAGAAATGTGAAGGGAAAAAAGAAACATTAATCAGGAATTAGAGTATGTAATTTTTTTCCGCTTACTAGCAACATATTAATACTATTTCTGCTTGATTTTTTTACCTTGCTAATTGGAAAAGCAACTGGAAAGCAAATCCATACAAGCACACGGACAACCGGCGCCACTGTTGCACCAATCAACAGGCCATAACGAGAACAAACAGACTGCGGAATAATCTTTACACAAATAAAATTAAACAGATGTCAGAGCATTAGTTCGCACACCGTGCTGAATGATTGAGTACAAAAAATTGTTCCCATGAGATATAAGGAGTATGCAAATTACTATTATTAATAAGAATGATCCAGTTTAGATAGTAAACAAGTCTACAGACAAGCCAAATCTGGAAACTCCAACTGATCCAGTATAGCAAATGATTATATTAATTTTTCAATTTGCCAACTATCTGTGTTAAAAGGCATCTATCTACGAACGCATTAAGAACAAGGTGGAGTCCTGGATAATGGAAAAGATCTCAAATCTTTCATATGCTTGCATTATAATCAATATATAACGGGGAAAAAAGAATAAAGAAATTCATACTAACCTCACCAAACAGAAGAATCAATGTCACTGAAATGAGGATAGCGCCCCACCAAATAACGAGATCATCAAGAAAAATAGGAAGTGCCTAAGAAAACCCATCACCATATAAAATTAGCTCCATTTTTTTAAGTCTTCCAGTTAATCAAATTACAAAGCCGAACATAGGCTTTTGCTATACCTCCATGGCCGCAGCATTGCAAATTAGCAGGGTGCAGAGCAACAAATGCTGATTTCTGACAACCGGCAATATCTTCTCTGTAAAGGCAAATTGCACAATCAAATAGCAACAAAATTAATGGCTTCACAACATCCAACAGGTAATAATGTATTCTCTAATTCTTTGAAGCCAAACGTCTCTCAGTCAAGCAATAATCAGTCAGTAAGCAGTTGACAAAAATACTTAAAAGAGAGGAAAATTGCAAAGAGTTTCATCCATAGGATCTGAACAAACAACCATATACAGATGGAATTCCAAAACAGAAATCACACCAAAGCACCTCAATAAACTTCCAAGTCAGATGCAAATTCTCCAGAAATTATTAAGGTATGACACTCCAAAAGTTTGAAATAACAAAACAAGTCACTACACAACGAGGACTCTTCAGTTTTTGTTCGCTACGAGCTTGAAAATTAGCTAACAAGAAATTACGAAATTAACAAAAAGCTAAAAATAGAGGGAAAGAGCAATAAAGCCGGGAAAAAAGGAAGGAAGAAGAGATCAGGAACGAGGAAAAAGGGAAAATACCGGCATATTGGCGATCCTTAGGGGTACCAGACTTAGCGAGAACTTCGAGATCAACAAGACTCAAGGACATGAGGCCCAAGGTGAGGCCAGACATCAAGCCAGCGAAGAGAACGAGGAGGACAATTATGGCTAAGAAGAGGAAGAATTTGGGTTCACAACAGGGAATATGCTCCGACATTGAAGCGAACCCTCAAGGAACTTAGAAAACCACTGGTAATTTTGGTTGCTTATGGAAGGAAGGTAAAAAAGAAAAGAAAAGCAGTGCAATGCAAAAAAGAGGAAGAAATGGAGAGAGAATATTAGGGAGGATTGGAGAAGGAATTGGTTAAATAGAGAGACATGAGGAAAGAAATGCCAAATGAGGCAAGAGGAGGAAGAAGAAGAAGAAGAAGGGATTGGCTTGGTAATTGGTAGTGGTGCTTGGGATTTTGTGATGCTTGTCTTTTTTGGTTGTGACGAGTGGTGCGGTGCGCTGTCTTCCCAACCAAGTGCTAAACTAATTACTACTGCTCCTTTCGTTAGCTGTATATAAGAGCGCTAAACTAAAACAGAATCAGGTGAATTAAAAAAAAATAATTAAAAATGATACTAATCATAGAAGTGATGAGTGTAAAAGGAAATGCCGAGAAGTGTGATCTAGTGGTACTTTATTTGATCATTTAATCAAGTGGTGGGGGTTCAAATCTTATCATTGGGTATCGAGAGCATTTCGTAGCCAATCGTTTACCTTTAGGGAGGGGGCTTACGACGAAGGGATTAGTCACTGCTATGAATACTCTGAGTTTAATAAAAAAAAAGAAGAAGAAAGAAAGGCTTTTTTTTGGGGTAGTGATTGTTAAAATGTGGGAAAATCATTAAGGGTGTGTTTTGATTCGTTTTTTTTTCATAAGGACTTTTTCAGAAATAAGATTGGATAAAAGTCAGATTGTGTGAAGTGATTTATTTTTGGATTTGTGATGATAGAAGTGACTTTTTTTCAATCTGACTTTTAGAAACATGTTTGGATGGTTATTTTGAAAAGCAAGTTTAGATGAAAAATTGCTAAAAAGGACATTATTGTTATTAAATAATACATATATGATATGCATATATTCTTATAGTTTAGAAAGAAAAAGTGAAATTTGGGGCTTTTTGAGGATTTTAAAGGCTTAGTTTCTCCCTTATTTTAAGGAAAATAATTTTAAAAAATTATATTTTTAGCTCAAAGGAGGATATTGTGGGAGAAAATAGTTAAAGATTATTATGGTATATTTTTGGAAATAAAAAGGAAATTTTATATTAAAAAATCTTATTTAAGAATTTTATGGGTCTAATAGTCTAATTTTTTAACCCAATTTATTAAATAAAACACAAAAAAAGCTTTTAAAAATGTCAAATCAGATCACTCTCTCTTCCCACCGAGCTTTTACCCCGCTAGAAGCTCAAAAATTCAACTTCTCCTTCTTCTCCATTCAATCTGACTTTTGAGCAATGATGTAAAAACCGGACCGGACCGGCCGGTTCAACCGTGAATCGGTCACTGGTCCGGTCGAGGCTGAAAAACCGGGATGTGGTTGACCCGGGCAGGGGCCGGTTCAACCTGGTGGTTGAACCTCCCAACCCGGGGGGTTCAACCGACCAACCCGGTGGTTGAACCGGGTTGGCCCCCTTTTCTAAAAAAAAATAAAAAATATTTATTTTATTATAATTCACCTAATTATTAATTTTCACTTAATTCAATTTTAGAAATTAAGAAACTATAATAATTTAAATACTATTTTACTTGCATATACTTAATATTTAATTGTTGTTGCTCTTAATACTTGTATTTTAGTTTGTGGATTGTAGAATAATATTTATTTTTATGTGTAATCAACTAATATTTTCTCTTTTTCCCTCTATAGAAACATTAAAATATTCATATTTGATGAATCATGCATACATATCTATATTTACATTTTGATATTAGTGATTATTAATGTTAATATCAATAAAATTTTATTATTTTAATAGAATCCGGTTTGACCCGGTCCGACCCCGATCCGACCATTGACCCTTGAACCAGTGCCTCACCCGGTTTGATGTCCGGTCCGATTTTTTGAACTTTGCTTTTGAGTGAGAAGTACTTTTTTTTTCTGCTGACCCAAACATTGAAAAAAAGGGATGAATAGCTTCTGCAGGCCCACCGAGCCTCTGGGTTTGTAGAAGCTATTCCAAACACACACTAAAATGTTTTGATAAGTGTACGCTAACTCTTATATAAAGGGTAAACATTTTAAATTTTGGGTTTTTATAAAAAGACGTGCGGAGTATATTACAAAAACAATTGTCGGCTTTTAAACTATTTCCTCTAATACTTAAGGTAAAAAACATAATATTTGAGTGATCAATTTTGATTCTAAATATATGATATATATATATATCTAATTTTTGTCAATTTTTTTTAAATTAATCATTTTGATTATCATTCGTCAAAGGCTGTACAGTTTAGTGGTATAATATCTTGTTAATAAGTGGGAGGTTGTGAGTATGATCTTATTTATAACCTCAAGCTATTAGTATTTGCCTCTTTAATTAGAGAGAGAGAGAGAGAGACCATATCACATTTTTTTACCAAAAAAACCATGTCATATTAACTAGCATCTTTAATTTAATCAAAATAAATCAAATAAACAATATTTTTATAACCCAATGAAATAGTTTTTATTTACCAAACAAATTTTTAAGACTATTTTTTTTAAAAAAAATTAGTGAAATCCCCCATTAAAAAGTTGCTTGGGATCTACATTTTTCTTACAATCTCATCTCTATGACTCTATCCTTAGTTTTGATGATTCAAGTGTAAGATATTATAAAATATTGTTATACTATTAGTGAAATATAACATAAATTTAAACCGTTAAAATTTAACTAAAAAAATTCACATATAGTATAAAAAATTTAAATTTATAAAATATTCTAATACTAGTTTATAAAATATCACATAATAATCATTCATTTTTTTCTAAATGTGGATAAATGATGAGAAGATTTGAATATTTTATCAGTGTGGATGACCTAAATCAAAATACTAGTACTCCATGTGAACAAAATTTTCATAGTATTGGTACTCAATTGTAGAAAAATTTATCAATTTCTTCACACCAATAAAATTTCTAAAGAAAAAATTTTCCCAAATTTTCGCATTTAATTCCTAGTTGTAAGAAAAATTGTAGATTTGGAATATTATCTATTATTTGTTTTCTTGTTAAATACTCCTCTGGACATTTTCAAAAGTGAGAGATAATATTTTTTTTGTCCTAATTATATGTCATACCATTATTTTTTCACATAAATACATAATTTTATCCTTTATTTATTATTTTATAGTTAGATTTTGTACAATTAAAGTATATGATAAATAAAGGTAAAGTTAAAAAATTACTCTATCTGATCCTAAATATAGGACATATTTGGGGAGCTTCCCTTGGTCCTAAATATATGACATAATTATAATTTTTGTCAACTTTTTTCCAAATTTTCCCTATTGGTACTTCTCAAACAATAATTAATTAAGAGATGTGGGAAGGAATAAGGGAAGATGATTGTGGTGTTTTATAAAAAACACAACATATGAACTAAGGGGTGTTTTATAAAAAACACAACATATTAACTAACATAACTAACTTATTTAATTTAATTAAGTTAGTTAAATAGTTTTGATATCTAGGATTGGAGAAAGTATTAAATTTTAAAATAGAATTAATGAAATTTGATGTTTTACTTGATTTTGTTGAAATATATTGGAAGCAACTTAGAACTAGATTGTATATGAAATAATTTGCTACATAAATATGCCTTCTTCATTAGAGGTTAGAAAATAATACGGCTATCAGGCAAAGCTATAACTGAAAAAATAAAAGAAAAATTAAAAAAAAAAGACTCTCAAATTATCAAAAGGACACTTTACTACAACGAATTTAAAAAATGACAGTTCAGTACAATGACTGAATTGTCCAACCCAAATTAAAAGGAAATGTCTAAAATATCCTTGGTTCAAATTATGATTTTTTTTACCGAGACATGTTGGTAATCCCCTATCCCAAGTTGATAATCCCCCTCTCCGGTTTTGGTAATCCCCTATACAATTTTGGGAACAAACAAAGGAAGTTAATAATGATGTTGTTGGTGATCCCCCTATCCCAAGTTGGTAATCCTCATATCCGGTTTTGGTAATTCCCTATACAATTCTGTGAACGAACAAAGGAAGTTGGTAATGATATTGTAATTGGATAGAAACATGTTGGTAATCCCCTATTCTAAGTTGGTAATCACCATATTCGGTTTCAGTAATCCCCTATACAATTCTGGGAACGAACAAAGGAAGTTGGTAATGATGTTGTAATTTGATATAAACGTGTTGGTAATCCCCTATCCTAAGTTGGTAATCCCCATATCCGGTTTTGGTAATTCCCTATACAATTCTGGGAACGAACAAAAGAAGTTGATAATGATAATTTGAATCAAGGGCATTTTAGACATTTCGCTTAAATTTGATTTGGACAATTCAGTCAATTGTACTGAATTGTCATTTCTGAAATTCGTTGTAGCAAAGTGTCCTTTTGGTAATTTGAAGGTCTTTTTTTGGAATTTTCCCAAAAATAAAAGTAGATTTAAGATATGAATTAGTAAAAATAATTTCAATGTCATGTGATGGTTAGATAATTCTGTATAACAGTCAAGTTATTGATAACTTTTAACGAATATCTGGATAATAAAACTAAATATACAATACATCTGATCCTATTTGCTGCAAAGTTCATTTAGATATAATTGTGAATATACACTGTGACTCTTTTTTTCATCCAATCTTCAATATGCATTCTGACTTTAAATCCTATTGGTAGATGAAGTGAAAATCTCATAAGTATTTTCTATGCATATATACTCCAACTTCAAAATAATGGCATATACTCCTTTGGTCCTAATAGGCAGGGAGGAATGTTTTATTTCGTCCTTTATATAGGTCACATTATTAAATATTTTATATGAATATACAAGTTTGTCTTTCATTTATTATGTGTTAACTTTATTTTCATATGGTATAATTGATATTAAATATGAGTAAAGTTAAAAATTTGTTAGATTTTAATGGAAAGTTAATGAGGTTTAAGGTTTCCCTTATTCTATACAAAAATATTAGAAGTGACTTATAAATAGGAGAACTAGAAAAGTAAATGCATTTTTATTGACATTTTGATGGTACAGTAACATTGAATGGGTCTCTCCGTCCCCCCCTCCCGGTGAGAGACAGAGACAGAGACAAAAGAAGCAGGTGAATAACAAAACAAGGGTCAAGGGGATCCGAGAACGGAAATTAAGCAGCTCAAGAACCGAGGCATGCTTCGCTAGTGGAATTTATGCAAGGTTATTAAACCCGGACCGGCATCTAGACCGGTCGAAGCACTGGGTCAAGGGTCAGTGGGTCAGCTCGGAGTCAACTCGAGAACCAGACCGGTGAAAAATAAAAAAATAAAAAAATAATTTAAATGTTAAATTTATCATCATATTATCCAAATATTAAATGCCGATTCAATACCTTGAATTACTAATAAAATAATCATATTTTATCCAATATTCTTTACAATCTCTTTGACATTTTAACTCAATAGTTTCAATCTATTATTCATTGATATTGGAGTCATTAATCACAAAATATTCTTCCTAATAAAATTTTTAAAAAATAAATGTTAACAAAATATCCCTACCAATATTTTTTTTAATCACTAAACTAATAGTCATTAATATCAAAATTATCATTAACATTAAAAAAACACAAATTATGTCATTTTTAACACCATTTTTGTTTAAAAATATGCAACCCGGGTCAACCCAGTAACCCACCGGGTTGCCCGGGTTAATCCGGGTTTTCCCGGGTCACTCCGGGTTGCCACTTGCCCCGGGTTGGATGCTCACCTGCCCGGTCCAATGGCCGAGTCGCCGGGTTCCGGGCTGACCCGGCCGGGCCGGGCCGGGTTTGATTACACAGAATTTATGAAACACATCGGCCTTGCCCAACATTTGATTTTTTTTTATAAAAAGACAAAATGAATATATAATTATAATGTCTTACATTTGATCAAATGTTATTATAAGTTTCTTGTGAAAAAATGATTTTAAATCAGTGAGATGAAACAGGTCAAAAAAATCAGTAAGATAAATTGTTAATCTTAAACATAAGTCATTCATAGAGTATTTAATAATTGTTTTTCAATTTTATCGCTCTTGATTATAATAAGAGATAAGGGTCAATTTTACCCCGAAAGTTTTAACTCATTACCAATTTTTTCTCGGTAGAATTTTTTGGTTCAATTTTTGCCATAAAAGTATTGAAATGGAGCAATTTTACTCTTTACTCTTTAAAAATTAATGGTCAACCAAAATCTTTTAACATTCTACATGAGTTGCAAGTAACTTATATTAAATACAGCAGTGGCAAATCCATTTAAAAGGCTACCAAATTTTTTTTTCTATTTCACCCTTATTTAATTCTCATTACATAAATAATAGATGAGAGAAAAAAAATGAAAGTGATTTATATACCTCGTGTAAAAGTGTTTTCTATATTCATATATAAAATTGAATTTAAGACATCGTATCGTAATCGTATGATATCATAATAGCTAAAACCTTCTTCCATTAAGATCAGCACACAAAATTGGTAAAATAAAGGTTAATTTTAGGCCAGGCGTAAAAGGAAGGGAAAAAAAGGTAGGTTGAAAAATTATAGAGCATTAAATTTGTAATTGTAAGAGAGCCTTATATTTGTAATTTTTAAAATATTTGAGGGAGGTTGGTCGGAAGGATAGGTAAAGGTAATCACTAATCAATAATAAGCGCATTATCATTACTTACCTTTCTTACTAGCCACACAATCCCACCTCCCTAATCCCCATACCTGCGCCCGGACCCACCCCGTTTTAGGTAAATAAAGTACAGTTCATTAAATTAATCCATCACCATTGTTTAAACTACTACTTTTAAGTGATTCTGTGTTTTTTGGTTTGAAAAAGTTGTTTAATACTTAGTTGTTGTGAATATAAATATTATTGTTAAAAAGGCTTTACCATTTTTGTGATTCAAACCAACTCATCATCTTATAGGGTTGAGATTAATTTCATGCATGCCATCTTTATCATCTCCAAAAAATTGTATACCTTTTAATTGAAAAACATTGACCTAAATCTGACACAGCACACAGTTCTAGTAATTAATTGATTAGAACTTATTTTTACATCATGAAATCTCAAAATCGTATGCTACAACAGTTACATCTAGTTTAAAATACAAGTCATTTTCAACTACTTTATTCTAGTAAAGTGCTGTAATTAAGAATGGTTAACTCAATAATTATATTAAAAAATGTCAACTTTACACACGTTACATGAGATTTAAAAGGAGATTGAGAAAAATAAGAAGCGTCATGTTATATCTAAACAATAATTATAAGGTAAAATTGAAAAATCAACATTCACTGCTCCAAAAAAAAAAAGACTTTATCTCACAGGCCAAACAAGTTTCTAAAATGTGACCTATATTTTTTTATCGAAGGAGTATATGATTGATTTCCGATAAATGCAATCTCCAAATGGTGGAAGCTCCAGATCTATTTTGTGGTCCATGTCATAATATATTTTTTCCATGAGAACATAATTATGCATTAATATAGTAAAATGTTGCAGCACACAGGCATTTAGAGTTTATAGTATGGTCCTAACATCCTGTCAAAGTGGCCCGTGTCATAAATGCATGAAAGTAGGGACACGTAATTCTAAGTTTTTTTTTTTCAGTACGTAATTCTAAGTTTTTGGCTCATAAATATGTCATTAGTTTCGTATACATATGCATATGTATGTAATAATACCTTTTAGATTACATAACTAATAGTATTTCTTAACGATTATCGCTTTATTATAATATTAAAATTCTATTTAAGTTTTTTTGGGGTAACATTAAAAGGGCTTGAACTTATGACTATTACTCGCAGTACGTAGCCCCCACGTTATGAATGAAAAGTCATGTACCTCTTCTTTGGGATTTTACAACGTCGCTCAAATCAGAATAGTCAGTAATATTCAATATTATTTTTTAAAAGAAAAACAACACTCACATATACTCCCTCCAGTCCTTATTATAAGAGTTTAAAATTTGAATTAATTTAGTCCAAAATATAAGAGCCTACCTTACATTTTCTCATCATTTAATGCGTTTGTTCCTATTATTCCCCTAATTCTCTTTCATGTTTATTAATGCTCATATATTTCTCTCTATTAATAGACACATCATAAATAAGGGTAACATTGGAAAAAGATGTACTCCCTCCGTCCCTATATATAAGAGCCAAAAATTTGAATGGTTTTGTCCCTTTTTATAAGAGCCTAACACAATTTGTCAAAGCATTTAATGAGTTTTTTCCCCATTTTACCTATCATTATTCTCTCTATGCACATTCTCTTTCATACTCATTTATAACACCATTATCACATTTATCTCTCTTACATAAATAAGGGCAAACTTGAGAAAACAAAATTATATTAGACATATTTATTTCTCTCAACCACTTCCTTAATCTGTGTGATTTTACCCATTTGACTCTTATAATAAGGGACGGAGGGAGTATATTCCAGACACATTTAATTACTTTCACATGTTTTCTTAAGAAGTATGTTTTGACGACCAGGCTCTTATAAATAAGACCGGAAGGAGTACTATATAATAATGGGTAACACAAGTATTGTGAGGTATAAGAATCTCATCATAAATACTTTACCCAAAAAAAATCATATCCTACATACACGTGCGCATGCATATATATATATATATATATGTATGTATGCATAATTCAACACCAACAAGTATATATTATGTGTAACACTATAAAATACTAATGAATATATAATTAAATAATATGATGTTATAGCACTTATAATAGTGATCTCTTTGTTTGAGCGTATGCTTATATTAGCCCTTTCAAATTCGAAAGAGTCATTTAACCTTAACAAACGTCTTTAGCTGATCAAACAGTGCCCAGCGTCTCCATTTGTCACTCTTTTATTATTAAGATTGGAAGACGTAAATCCTTTATCAATAGTCGAGACTAATTAATTTTAGTGTCTGTTTGGTTGGGAAATCATAAGAATTATAATGGAGTGCAAAGGTAGAGACACTACAAAAAAACATGAAATTACCGACGGAATAAATTTCTGTCAGTAATTACCGACGGATTTCCGATTGAAAATTTTCGTTTGTAATTAGCCACGGAAAAATTCTTTGGCTAATTTTTTGATGGATTAGTGACGGAAATTCTGTCAGTAATTTTATCGACGGAATTTCGGTCGCTAATATATTAATTATTTTATAAATAAAATATTATCTTAATTTATTTTTTAAAATATTTTATAAATTGTTATAAATATTAATAAAAATTAATATATACACATATGTAGATATAAATTCATTAAAAATTTAATTTTAATTTTTTATTAAATAATATGTTGTTTATTAAGGAATATTAGTAAGAATTATGAAAAATAATTTTAATTTAATAATATATATAATAAAATAACTATTAAAAAATTTCATAAAATTAATTCACAAAAATAATATTTATTATAAGCATAAAATGAAAATACTAAATATAATGTAATGTATATGAATATAAAAAATTATTTATGTAAAATAAAAGAATTATTAATATGTAAATTACATATTAATAATTAAAATCAAATATAATTATAATAGTGGGAGTTTGAATATTATAAATATAATAGTTTGCAAATAATATCACATGGCCTTCATAGTTCAACTAATTAAGGCATCAGCACACGCTCAAGAGGTTGGGGTTCGAGTCTCTACTCCGCTACAATTGAAGACAATTGGTGGAGGCGACACGTGACTGCGGTGAGAGGTGACACATGGCATATAATTTAACAAATTTTACCGACAGAATTCTGTCAGAAATTACTGACAGAAAAAAATTTCCTTTGCTAAATTAATTACCGACCGAAAGTTCATTTCCTTCGGTAATCTATCGGAAAATTGAATTACCGACGAAATTTCTTTTGGTAATTCTTTTTTTTTTTTTTGTAGTGAGAATGCCATGGCATTGAGTGATAATTTCATGACATTTTTTTGATATGTCATCAAACAATCATAATAAAAAAACATAAAGGATATAAATGGTTAGATATTGATTTAAGGAGATAGATGTTTATACATTAGTTTATGTAATATAAGCTTGAATAAGATAAATTATTCTCAATTAAATTTGATCTATTTATATACGACCTGGCCTATATATCCTAGTTACATCAACCGCGCGAGCTAGGTTGATTTTTACTCTCTTAATTAGCAGAAAATGATCGAAGTGTTTAGTAGCTAAGTAATAATCCTTGCCTCATTATATTATTATTGGCGTAGTTGTCAAATTTTGTTGTCTTTTCCACTTGTATTTTAAAAAAATAAAATTACATTATCATAAAAGAAAAACCCAATTTCGTATTGTATTACTTCAAAATGATCAACCTATGATTTAGTTGCGTTCCAACGTGGGCTACTTCTAACAGTTCGAAAGACAAAAACAGAAACTAAACTTAACTTTGAATTAAAAAATAAAGAACGGATCACAAACACATACTTAATTGTTTAACATATCATTGTTTTGTCAGAGGTCTTAAATATTTGCAACACATATGCATATAATGAAATTTAACTAGAATGCTGAAGGATTAAGATACATGCATGTTTTTTTGTGGTAAAATATCAATAAAACTAAAAGTATTTACAAGATCAAAGGATTAAAGTATTGGACACTACAAGTCCTGTTATTATAACCCAAATGATACTAAACATTCTTTCCGGTTTTTTTAGAGTAGGGTTAGTAGTGAGTTGGAATCATCTGTGAAAAATATAAAAGGTGACTGGGTTTCTCAAAGACATATTTTACATCTACACAGAATCAAATTTGAAACCTTGTATTCAAGGCAGCGAAAGTTCATTTTCATGAGGACCAATGCCTCCTGATTGTAAAAATAAATTTTTTGTTTTTAAGCAATTTTGTTATAATAAAATAACTTCTATCTTTTCAGTCCATCCTAATTGTGTTTGGCCCACTTAGGTGACAAAAATGATACTTCATCACCGTAATATATTAAATTAATTAATTAGAATTAATAAATTAAAAATATCTTAAATTAAAAAAAAAATCCAATTTTACACGCATTAAATGAAATTTCAAAGGAGAAAAAAAATACAAGGAGTTACGTTTAAAAATTAATCACATTGATAAAATTAATGAATAAGCATTATTTATCTAAGTCACTTATATTATAGACCAACTTTTTTAAAAACATGACTTATATTCTGTGTGAATTAGAATACGCTGGATTGAAGATTTATTAATTTCTAGTTTATAAGACGGCAGGTACGAGTTCTTCATTAAATTAATGTAAACAAGATAAAATTGAATTTAAAATAGGGATAGCCTTATCTCTTGATGATAAAATCGAATACTTCCAATTTCTTGCTAGGTACGTAAACAACGTTAAGGCCTTAAGGGAGTTTGATTATGCGGTGTCATAATACTATTAAAAAATTAAAATCGTATAATTATTTGATTAAATGTAATTAAAGTGATCAATTAAATGACGAATTTGACGAATTCAAGTTTTAAGACTTAAGATAGATTGCATTTTATGGCCCAAAAAGAAAAACACTCAATGATATAATTAAAAATACCACATAATATAGAACAATTACGTTGATCGGTTCCTAAACTTGCACAAATTTGCATAAATTATCTACAAATCCATTTTCAAAGAATAAACATAACTATTCGATCAGTGCGCACTTTGAAGATAAAAATTGTTAAACCTAATATTTATATTTAGTCGTGAAATTAGGTAAACTTTTGTTTTGTTTTTATTTTTTTAATAACCCTCAAAATTGATATATGTGCAACTCAGAATGGGTTGATGAATGAGGACATAGTTTGGAATATTTGTAGTCATTAAAAACTAACATCTATATAACTGCTTCTCATGCTTGTTTTCACATTCATTGGATATATAAAATAAAAGAATGGCATGCAGATATGTTTAGAAGTTTTATAACCAACTGCTTTCATTTTAAATAAAACCAGCTGGTTCATATAAAACTGCGTAAAATAGAAACTGAGACGAGTTGCTTTTGTGTTTACAGAAAATAAAATTTCATTGTACTGTATTGGTAAATTGATAAAGACTACATAATACTTAAGAAGGTATTTGTTGTCAATTATTGTCCACTAAGCCAAACAGTTCCGGCGGCCATGCATATATATTGTTTGATTCTTTTTTCCTTTTTTTGTCTAAATTATTTGAGTCATTCAAATTAACCAAAGCGTGA
Source organism: Mimosa bimucronata (assembly GCA_037074515.1). Taxonomy (NCBI): domain Eukaryota; kingdom Viridiplantae; phylum Streptophyta; class Magnoliopsida; order Fabales; family Fabaceae; genus Mimosa; species Mimosa bimucronata. The sequence goes on from CM073441.1 coordinate 27,019,644, forward strand.
ATTTTATACTCTGCACAATGTATGACTCATATATATACATAACACTAGGCATATTCATCTTGTACGTACACCGATGATGTATAATAAATGCCGATGATATTGACTTTCTTAGCTACCTTTGTTCTTTATATAAAAGCTACAACTATTAATAAAAAAGCCAAATAACTAATTTTTGCATATTAAGAAAACTAGTTTAATTATTTATTATTTGTAGCAAAAAGTGTGTTGGTTTTATTTTTTATTCATGTGCATTGATACTACTCTTTCGCACAATTAATAGTGACACTTTAAGAAAAATTATAAATTTAATAAGTTTTAAAATGAATTGGAATAATATATACACACACACACACATACATTCGACTAAAATGAACACATAGTAACACTAATATTTTAGAATATTAGAAGACCGGAGTATGTTAAAGGCCAGCGCTATTTTACCAATAACTTATCATTTACATGATTTTTTAATTTGAGAGAGAGAGAGACCTAGCTAGCATAATATAAAAAGCACGTCAATAATTTCTGACTACTTATGTGTCTGCGTCTCCAATACAAATTTGTAAAGCATATTCACAAGCATTTTAAATCTCTATGCATCATCGCTGTATATGTCTAATAATAATAAAGACAACAAATGGCACATGATCATATATATCTCTGTGTGTGCGCGTCTATTACTACAAGAAAAGCGCAGATTTGTCACGGTTGTATTTTTGGAATTTGTCACGGTTGCTACAAAAAACCGTGACAAACATTTTTTTTTTTAAAAAAAAAGTTTGTAACGGTTCGAACCGTTACTGATCAGTAACGGTTCGAACCGTTACTAGGCTCTAGTAACGGTTCGAACCGTTTCTGAGATGTAACGGTTCGCACCGTTACAATACCCTTTTGTAACGGTTCGAACCGTTACAAGACCCTTTTGTGACGGTTCGAACCGTTACAAAGGGTTTGTAACGGTTCAGACCCTTACTTTCTTTTAACGTGACATAGCTTATATATGCTTGTCACGTTTTGTTATTCACTGAACCGTTACAATTCTCTCCATTTTTCCACCAAATCTCACGTGCGTGTTTAGTGGATGGTCGTTGTTTTTATCTTCATATTTCATTTATATATATAACAATGTCATCTGGGAGAAACAAGGGAAAAGGAAAGGTAATAGAAGAAGAGCCTAGGCGTGTTAGAAGAGGAAGTTCTGGTAAAAGTAGGGGTGGCCAAGGTAGAGGAAGTAGAATACCGGTATATGTACCATCCGGACCCGAAGAAGCCGGACAGAGCCAACCAGAAGCTCATGGACATTTTCCTGAAGTCCCCGATAATATAGATGACATCAACATAGATGACTACAATATAGAGGCCGCGTTGTTCAACGATTTTCCCATATTTGAAGGAGAAAACGTGATGAGTACAGAAGAAGCGAACAACGAACAAATCCGTCCCCGACGATCGTCTTCACGGGGAAACGGTTGGTTGGTTAATCTTATAGGTAATAAGATAAATAATATGTTGTATTTAATTTACTAATTTGTTAAGTAAGGTTATTTTAGTTGTTATTTAACCTGCGATATTTTGCAGATCGACGAGGCAGGATCACAAAGAGGACGTTAGATGTGACTGCAACCAATCAGTTGGAAAGGGGCCTACGAGTTGTGGTGCCTTTCAATGATGAAACTAGGCAACCTAAATTGTTGGGAGGCCATTTGTTTAATCGGTTTTGCAGCGATCTAGGCGGCAACTGGAGCCGGTTTCCTATCTACTTTAAGAACTGGAAGAAGATGCCTGATGAGTTTAAGGTCGCAGTTTGGAATGAGATAATCAAGGTAAAAAATTTAGCAAAATAAATTTAATCAATATAATATAAAGTAATAATTTGTTGAGAATTTATTTAAATTTATAGTCTAATATAATGTATTTGTTGAATTGAATTTGATAGGAGAAGTTTCTGGTGAGAGGGGAATTGATGCAGGACTACGCATTTATAAAGATGGGCGAATCGTGGAAGAGCAAGAGGAATCGCCTGTTCCACAGTACAGATGGGGATGGCACAAGAACAATTGAAGAGAGGATACCGGATGTGCCAGACGGTATTACACCTGATGCGTGGGAACGTTATATTCGATATCGGATGAGTGCCGCAACAAGGGTAAATAATTTATTAAATTATGTTTAAAGAATTTATTATATCATGTAGTAATTAAAATGCGTTTAATTAAAAATGTATTTGTGTTTCAGCGGATGGCTGAGCAGAACAGACGGAGTCGTTCCTACCTAACTACCCCCCACACTTCAGGAACAAAGGCGCTGCAGATTAGATATAGCGAGATGGTGAGTGAATTGTTGAATTGATTGATTTGTTCTATATATGAATTTATTACTATTTAAAATTTGTTTAGGAGGCGGAGGCAGCGGCGGAGGGTAGACGGACAAACTATGGGGAGCTATTCGTAAAAACCCATACATATAAGGATGGTAGACCTGTATCCCAAGATACACAGATGCGAATTGTAAGTAATTTAACTATATAACAAGTATTAAAAGATATATTTATTATTAAGTATATATTTTAATTAAGAATAATTTTATATTTGGAAAGGAGCGTATTCGGCAAACACAGGAGTGGCTAAGCCAACAAGAGGAGGGAGGCGAGTCTCAGGATCCCACAAGCACCCTAAAAGCGGCTTTCGAGACACCAGAGCACCTCGGTAGAGTCCGAGGGATGGGGCTAGGTGCTCGGCCAAGCAAGATTTATGGGAGGTCCAGCATGTCTAAAGCCGGACCTTCCCAGTTTAGGGGGTGCTCAAATGTGGATGAGATTCAAGCCCATCTAGCCAGGAAGGCTAGATTAACTAAGCAAGCAAATGAGTTCAGGGCTTGCATGAATGAGTGGCGTGCTTCTATGAGAGAAATCGTACAAGAAACATGGTCGATGAATAGGCCTGGAGTTACACCACCTGATTTGCCTCCTGTCCCTAGATTTACCTGCGATACTCCTATGCCTCCTGAAGATGATGATGCTATCGATTTCGGGCAGCAAGATGATGTGGCAGATGATGATGATGATGATGATGATGACCAGTAGTTTTTTTTTAGTTGTTTATGTATGTTTATTTAAATTTGAACTCCTGTTTGTTTAAATTTGAACCTATGTTAAATTTGGATATGAACAAGTCTTCCATAATAAGGAACTCCTCCAAACTGCATGGTACCATCTGTGCTGCTCGCATAACTCCTAGTCCCGAATGTGCCAAAAAGGCCTGAATTTTGAGTCAATAGGCCTTCATCCCGAGAAACTGTGCAAAATTTGAAACCATTGACATTATATGCTGTAAACCTTCTTGCTTGGTTTAGAGGTCCGATTGCAAGAGCTTTCAAATCAGGAGAGTGTGGTAGGTGATCATTCATTATGCGACGCATGAACCATGATGGGAATTCTCTGTGGACTCTCTTATCAACCTCAGCGGATGTGTTTGTCCGGATCCTTAGTTGACGTTTAACATGGCTTCGGAATTCCCTACAAAAATTAGTAAGTGGAAGGTCAAATTGCATTACGTTGTAATGTAGGCCTATGTGGGTGTGCAATAATTCATACCGAAGGAACGAATCAACTTAACTGCAATTTGTCAAGACATGTCGGTGTGCTTGTAACTTCTCCATTACAGTTAATCTGAAATTTTCACTTCCCCCCACCGCCTTTCCAACAGGAGGGATTAAGACTTCATCAGGTGAAATGGTAGATTCAGGGCAATCGTCTACATGAGGTGGACGGTTGAAAGATGTCTCTATGTCATCAAAGTATCTAGAGCAAAAGTATAGAACCTCATCCCCCAAATAGCCCTCAGCTATAGAACCTTCTGGCCTTGCTTTATTTCTTACGTAGGATTTCAACTTGCCAAGAAACCTGTACAAATAATAATACAATTTTCAAAATAGCAGAAACAGTTCAATTGGGAAGTTTTGATGTGGTAATTAGAAGTAAAACAATTACATACCTCTCCATCGGATACATCCATCGATACTGCACTGGTCCAGCTAACTTGGTTTCATGAACAAGGTGGATTGTTAGGTGAACCATGACTGTGAAAAAGGATGGAGGGAAGATCATCTCCAAATGACAGAGCGTCAGAATAATTTTTTGTTGCAGTTGATCCAATTCATCAATCACTAAAACCTTTGAACACAACTGACAGAAGAAATTGCACAGACCAACCAAAACGATCGATACATCTGGAGGAAGTGTATTTTTTATGCCCATTGGAAGTAGTTGTTGCATCGAAACATGTGAGTCATGACTCTTAAGACCAGCAACCTTGCGAGCATGCATATCAATGCAAAGTGAAATGTTGCTTGAATATCCATCAGGAACTTTAATATTTTTCAGGGTCGCTAAGAAGATGTTCTTGTTGTCTTTCGTGAGAGTGAATTTAGCAGGCTGGAACTTGTCATTGTCATCTGGCCAAGCATCTTGACGCACTCCCATAGCAAGTAAATCTTTCCTTGCCTGAAGATGATCTTTTGATTTCCCCGGTTCATTGAGCAATGTATATAACACATTATCACACACATTTTTTTCAATATGCATGACATCAAGACTGTGGCGTAACAGATTGGAATGCCAATATGAAAGAGTGAAGAAAACGCTTATCTTACTCCATTGTTGCGGCTCAGAAGATGATGGCCTGTTGACCTTCTTACCGATATTAGCTCTTTCAATAGGCTTTCCGAATTCAAATTTAACATCGGCAAGCTGCTCTAAAATCTCTACACCAGATAATATTGTTGGGGCCGCTCTTTTCTCCTGTTTCCCATTAAAACGCTTGCGTTGCAATATGAATTTGTGTCCTCCATCTAGAAAACGTCGATGACCCATGAAACACCACTTTCGGCTGTGTGGGAGACGAATTGAGTCAGAGTCAAAATTGCAAGTCGGACAAGCAAGGCCAGTATGAATATTCCATCCAGATAATGTCCCTAAACCCAGAAAGTCACTGATGGTCCACATCAAAGCTGCACGTAAGTTGAAAAGAGTCTTGTCGAATGCGTCATAGGTTTCGATACCATCATTCCACAGGTCTATTAGCTCATGCATAAGCGGTTGGAGGTATATATCAATGTCATTACCGGGTGCTTTTTTCCCCGGAATGATCATGGACAAAATAAAGGAGCTGTGCTTCATGCACATCCATGGAGGCAAGTTGTACGGCACAAGGACAACCGGCCAAATACTATAACTCGTACTTAGATTCCCAAAAGGATTGAACCCATCAGTTGCGAGACCCAAACGCACATTTCTTGGATCAACAGAAAAAGAGGGAAACTCACGGTCGAATGCTTTCCATGCTTCTGCGTCACGTGGATGTCTTAACTTTCCATCCGGATTCGTGTCAACGCTATGCCACCTCATGTGCTCAGCGGTCTTAGAAGACATGAACAACCTTTGCAATCGAGGTTTCAACGGAAAATATCTGAGAATCTTTGCCGGCTTCTTCTTTTGCCTTTTCCCCTTTAGTACTGGCCGGTATCTGGAAGCGTTACACCGCTTACAGGTTTCCCTTTCAGCGTCATCTCCCCAATACAACATACAATCATTCGGGCATGCATCAATTTTTTCGTAATTTAACCCAAGCTTGTTTATAATCTTTTTTGCCTCATAAAACGATGCAGGGATTTCAGCGTTGGGGAATGCATCATGCAATAATTCAAGGATCATAGATATACCTTTATCAGTCATTCCACATATGCATTTTATATGATATAATTTAACCAAAAATGATAATTTAGAATATTTTTCACAATTAGGATATAAAGACTTATCTGCTTCGTCCATTAACTGGTAAAACTCACACGCTGCATCGTTCCTATAGAACACTGGGTCAGATCCTTCTGCTTCTTGAGTGATGTTGTCATCATGAAAACCAAAAGCATCACGAACAACCTCATTCATCGGGTCATGATCACCATCTAATTGAACTGCTGCCTGAGAACTTTCAGCGAATGGATCATCAGCCATGTCGGGTGTTTCTCCATGTAGACACCAATATGTATATCCTTCCGGGAATGGCTTCACAATTAAATGTTCTCTAACAATTTCTCGTGGATGCCACCTCTTACACTTGCATTTGGGGCATGGACATAGAATCTTCCCATTAACACAAGAGTGAGTTGTAGCAAAATCTAAGAAAACATTCAATCCATCCAAATAGATCGAACTTGTTCGAGGAAACTTTATCCATGATTTATCCATACTTTGATGATAACGTTATAGAGAAAAATAAGTGAGAATAGTAATAATTTGTGTATTTGCAAACTCCTCACCGTCGTTTCCACCATATATATTGATGAAAATTTCAACGTTTAACATTTTGTAACGGTTTAAACCGTTACAAAACCACGACCGTTGGCTTTCCAACGGTAAGAACACGTGCAGAAACCGTTTTGTCACGGTTCGAACCGTGACAAACACCATTGTCATGCATTAAACCGTGACAAACTATGTTAAAGACTCCTATATAAACCCCTTCCCCTCATTTTACACACTCTACTTTACATTCTCCTCATTTTCCTTTCCTCTAGTCTGGTATGCTTCATTTTTCTGAATAGTTTTATTTCATATTAGTTTTGTTTATCTATTTCATTTCTAACTCTTTTTTCTTTGTGTTGCAGGGTGTTTAAATAAAAAATATTGTATCTGTTAATAAATTGTAAATAAAAATATGATCAATTTCTTGTTTATATTATTTCATTTTTCTTTATGTTATTTTAGAGAAATGTGCAGAAGAAAATTAAATTATAAAATATGAGCTTATTTACCTTAAAAGAAAATAATTAATCATATAATTCAGTTTCTGATTGGGACCGTGAGAAGGTATGTCACGGTTGGAACCGTGACAACGCTTGTCACGGTTCCAACCGTGACAGATATTGTCACGGTTGGAACCGTGACAATATGTGTCACGGTTGGAACAGTGACAAGAGACAACTTGTCACGGTTTTAACCGTGACAAAGCTCCCTATTTGTCACAGTTTCCTGTAAAAATGTTGCTATTTGATCAATTTTGTAACGGGTTTAACCGTTACTAACCCAGCATTTGTCACGGTTGAAAACAACCGTGACTAATCGGCTTGCCACGGTAGGATTTGTCACGGTTCGAAAAATCGTGACAAACGCGTTTGTCACGGTTAAAACCGTGACAAAACCACGGTTTTAACCGTGACAAATGTACGTTTTTTTTGTATTATGGACGATTCTCTCAATGATTTTTGCACACACCACAAAGAGAGAGCGAGACATAGTTACGTGGGTGTGAGTGTGTGAATTAATCTGGAAATGCCAAGCGATCGCTGCATCTGATATAATATGATATCAATCTGATTCTCTTAATTCAGCTTATTAGAAAAAAAGTTGATTATCTTAAATTAATAATCACAAACTTTACGTGTGAGGGACAGCACACTATACCATATTATATATGAGCACAAGTACAGTTATATAAATTAGATTAAAAATAAGGTGAAACTATAAAAACTGATAAATCAAGTTTTTCTTTTAAATAAAAAGAATTATAATATAATATCTTTGAAGATGCTGTATGATCATATGCAATAAAACATAATTTTATCTGAGAATATATATATATATATATATTTGTTTTGTAATAAAATAAAAGTTATGCTAAATGATAATAACCTTACTGGGCATAAATGTATTTTTTTTTTTTTAAAAAAAACTAATTTTTTAGATTAATATAATACAAATATTGCGCGCTTTGAAAATATCTATAGCTTTCAGACCAAAAATATATATATATATATATATATATCGCAATATTTTAATTATATCTCATAACTTTTAGTTTTACTAAAATGCATTATTTGTTCCTCTAATTAATTAAGTTTACATTAAGTTTTAGTTTAATCAGTTACCTTTAGAAAATATATTTTCATTCTCTTAATATTAATAATGTTAGACTCGTTATCAAAAATTTAAATGTTAGCATATTAATCTTTGATTGAAAATATTTAAAATAAAACCTGATACAGTTGCTGTGATTGTGAAGGTCAACAACACATCTTTCAATAAATAGATATATATACAAACATATATATTACAAATGTTTAAATCTTAAATATATTTTTTCAAAATTTACTTGCATAGTTTTATTTAAATTTTTGAGTCAACATATTTTATTAATGCTGTTAACATTAAACCATTGAAAATTGAAATTGAAAATATACTCTATAAATTAAAAGACTAAACTAAAATATAATGTAAAATTATATGATTTAACCTTCCAGTATTAAAAAAAATTTTAATTGAAAAAGAGAGATACGACAGAATCCAACCGAATCTTATGTTTCTTAATGCAAAATTGCAAACGGCGGCTGCCAAATTGTAACTTTATGTTTGATAATACAGCTAAGTTGATATGATACTCAATAATTAATAATAATAATGGTTGCATCATCAATTTAACGTTCACTTGAAGCCACACAAATGCACCATCCCCAGCAATGTGCTAGGCCCACTCACTCACTTTGGCAGCTGCACCATAATATACAAAATCTAATTACACTTCAATTTTCATACTTTACATTAAAAATAATTATTAATTTAGGTAGATTAATAAAATTAAACCTGTTAGCTATTTCTTGAAATGCGTGTTGGTTTCTTCAAAATACCATCCTAAATTTAATCATTTAGATGAAGGTGCTTTTTATACAAACTCACTTACCATATGCAAACAATGAGAATAATTTAAATGAAAATAATAGATATGGGGACAAAATGGAATGAGTTCTTGTATTTCTGGCAAAATCCAACTCTTCAACTAACTCTTGTACTTTCCTGGGTCGTTAATATAAGACAATTTGAGAAATTGATTTTAGTATTAAATATATAACATATTTATAACTTTTACCAATGTTTTCTAAATTACCCTTATTATTGATACTTTCTTAACAATAATCAAATCAAGGAGAGATTGAGGTAATTAAGATAGATGATAATAGTGTTTTTAAAAAAGTTTGTCATATCAATTAATCCAACTATCAAATTCAATCGAATCAAATTAGACAAATGAGTCTTATATTTATTTAGGAGGAGTATTAATCCCAAGATAGTTTTGAATCTCAATATTATGAAAGCTAGACCGAATCACTTCAATGATCAGATGATCATGGTTGAATCATTTATTAACAAATTCATATATTTTTAATAATGTATATTTAAAAGAAAAAACAATCTTTCGTGATAATAAAAATGAATATTTAAACTCAAAGATTTACAATATCTAGTAACGCAACATCCATAAATTCTCCATCGTTTTCATTCAAGATTTATATCCATATTTTATAGTTTGTAGTGTATAGATATTAGAATATATGAATATGAATATGCATATTTCTTTATTTTTCGTTCTTTTTCTATACATATTTGGTATAGATAAGCATAAATTATAGTGCTATATGTAATAAAAAATAATAACTAAGCAATGAGTTGCAAAATTGAATTCCTCCACTCCCCAGTTTTCTTGTCCCCTCACCCTCCCATTTTTGGCATGATCTAAGCAATTTCAGATGAAATTAGAATTGTTGATTTAACTTTAACATTTTAATAAAAAATATTAGTAAAAATAAGTATTATAATCAATTAATAATAAAATTAAAGTTATAAAAATTAATATAATTAAGTAGTTTAAAATTAGAAGAAATGGAAAATGAGGTAAGCTTGGGGGGAAAGGGCATTGCGAATTTGTGATGGAAGAACAGCATTAATTAGGGGCACAAATTGGATTATGCGTGATGTCGCATCCCCGACATGAATCATGATTTAGATAATGATAATATTTTTCTTACTATACATATAATATTTGATTGTTCCCTTCTCTATAAGATGATGCAATACATTTCATTTTCACCCGTTATATTTTTCTTTCTGACTTTTGTTCCTATTTGCAAACAATCAAGACATTGGTGTCTAATCTTTTGACAAATCATCACCTCGACCATATAAACTAAGAAATGTTCAAGTCATTTGACTTTACCTTATTATACTATTTTTTGTCTTAATTAATTATGTAGTAAGTAGCAAATGGTGATCGAAGTGCTTAGTATACATCGTTATCCACCCTTATTATATAGTACGAGTATTATATTGATTTTAGAAATTGTCAAATACATTGATTTCAAGATAAATTTTTCATAAAAGATTATTTTGTCTATGGAAAGTAGCTAGAAACAAAATTTGTATTGCATGAATTTAAGATATTCAGCTTAGCATATCTCAGTGAAAAAAAATTAACACACTTGCAACGAGTTAAAGCAGCCTAAACTTTCTTTATTACGTGAGCGTTGAACGATTGTTTTATTAATTAAAATGAATATAATTATATGATTTTTCTTGAGTTAATTCCAAATGTGCCAAGCTAAACGTGATAAAAAAATGATTATCCGAAATCTCACAACTTTTAGTGAAAAAAATACTTGAAAGTAAAACAAGCATGTAATTCTTGTTTTTTTAAGAGAATCACTGCAGGGTCTCCACTCTCAAGCAATAAATAAAATCCATATGATAATAAGTTTTCTTGTGAAAAATAACATGTTCATGCTATTTATTTATTGTTTTTAGTGATAAGATTCCTTCTTCTTTTTTTTTTTTTGATCTGATAAGATTCCTTCTTTGGACCTCATAGAGATTCCTGTTTTCCCCCCATAAAAGTTGTATAACTAGAAAAAACACCTTTTCCTGTTAAAAAAAAAAAACTACCCGCTCACAATAATAATTCCTACAATTGCATGTAAAATATAATAATTTAAAAAATGTCAAGAGAAAAACAGAACAAAACGCAAAATATGTAATAGTAGTCCAAAACATTTGGGATGTGTGGTATTATAAATATATTAAATAAACAATACATTTGTTAAAAATGTAAGTGATAACTTGAAAAAAAAAATACTAAGATACAAAGTCCCAAATAAACTAAAGAAGAACAAAATTTTTTTATCAAAAATTTTAATTGTTTGAGATTTACAAAGGTTAGTGCATGTCTTCAAACTTAAAAATAGTAAAAAATTTAAAGGTCAAAATTACACATGTGATTTTGTCAAAAGTTCGTCAAATAATAAGTAAGGATGAAGATGAAACAAACCCAGAAGGCGAGAGGAGAGGTAAAGGGGAATAGAGAGAAATCAAACCACTGAATTCCAAACCTAGAACTAGGTATAAAATACTAAACCAAATTCACCAAATCATCGTCAAGTGAAAATTGTACAATAATTTAGTTAGGAAGCAAGTGTAAATTAGTTAGAGGAGATGAAGATGAAAAAAAGACCCAGAAATGGAGAGGAGAGGTAAAGGGGAAGAGAGAAAAAGTGAGGTTATTTTTAATTGAGAGAACTAAATTTTAATCTGACGGTGTTCCTCCTCAGCTAACACATATGACAAAAAGAAATGACATGGCATGCTTTTAACGATACTTGTGACTTTTGACCCTAATTTAGAAGTTTAGGATTACTTTTAGTTAAAAAAAACACTTGATACTGAATAAATTTTTAACAAAATCACATATACATTTAATCTATAGTAAAACACTAATTGAATTTGTTTCTCCTTAGATTTAAACCGGTGAATGTATTTTCGAAAAAGTTATTGCAAGAGCGCAAATCCATGTTGCAATGCTAAATGTTTAAAAGGCAATGCAGTATTGATACAAGAGTTGAAACCCAATACTTATACTTAGGGCCTAAAAAGCCCAATAGTACTTAATGAAACACCCGCCTAGATCTCCTTTTTCTCGTCCTCTCTGATTTTGTGTGTGTGATGTGATCACAGTGAAGCTCTTTGGGTTTCAACTTTCAAACGCCAACAATAATAATTTTATATTTTTTCCATACGATAATTTCATAGATTTGTGACATATTAATGCACCAAATAGATTCCAGTCCTACATAATAAATGGCGATATTAAAATCTGTCTCAGACGGAATTGATTTATTGAGTTAATTTTTTCCTTAAACTCATCCTAAACCAAATAAAAATCTAATTCACAAGATTTAACCAAATTATATAAAAAAAATTTAAATATCAAGGATTGAAGTCTATATTACACAATCATACTTAAATTGAGTATTATCATTTGCCACATAAATAACAAGTTCGGAAAATTACAAGTGAAATCCTATAGAAAACAATCAATCACATTCAAATCCCTAAAAATCACCAAATCACATGCAAATATTTAGGGAAAAGGATGTAATTAATTCCAACGTGGAAAAGGAGAAATGACAGAAAAATATATAATGAATTTCAAAATCCCACATTGATTAATTGCAATTAATAATATCTATACCCAACTAGTTAATACCATTAGTTAACTAGTTAAAATCTTCTATATAAAAAGTTGAATTAGATGGTATTTTTCTATCATTTTCTTGATAAAAACCATATTTTTGTCCCGTATTGCTTAGGATATGATTCACTCCAAGTTAAATACATGGGAGAAAATGTCTTTTTGGTTTTGGAATTAATTACAGGGTTAAAGGGCATTTTTGCCCCAGAAGTTTTTGCAGTTCGGCACCTGGCATCTGGAAGTTTTTTAGGGGCCAAATTTGCTCCGGAAGTTAAAAAAAGAAGCAATTTGCACCTTCCATTAACAAGTCCTAACGGTCAACGTTATTGACCAAAATAAGCGTATGTGGTAGCCACCTCAATATTTTTTGCCATGTCATATTTTTAATAGAATTTCTTAAAAAAAACAAAGAAAAGAAAACCCACCCAGATTCGTTTCATCTTCACCCTCTCTCTCGCCATCATCATCTTCTTCATCATAATCATGGAGGTCTCATAAAGACTCTTCAATTTCAAATACCAATACCACTTCATCTCAGCTCATCTCTTAGCTATCACTATCTCTTCTTTCGCCTGTCCTTGCTCCCAGGTTTCTGACTGCTCTCTTTCTCGCTCTTGTTAATGTCACCGGCCACCACGAGCTGCATCTGGAATCTCAACCTAAAAAATCCGATTGAAGCTTGAGAGTTTAGATCCAGGAATTAATTACGCACAGGATGTAGGAGTTGGCATGTTAGTTATTTTTGAAGACCCAATATTCAGAAATCAAAAAATGAGGCAGAAAGAATCTAACAATCTAATATTTGAAAAATCTAGAAGCTTACTTTCGCCATCGTTCTCACCGTCACCCACCGTGGCCGAAGTTGAGGTTCCCACTCCAGCCCTCGGAGCTTCCAACAGAGCCGCCGCTTCTCCTAAACCCTCTCCTATTCGCCAGATTTATAGAGTTTTGTGCTTCTTTTTTCTGGGCATTCGACGCCCAATTAGTTACTCAGCGTGAAGTTGTCGAGATCGATGAGATTCTCATGGGTCTTCTTGGATTTAGCGTCGATCAGCTTATTGTCAATTTTCATCATGGACTTCTCTTTCTGTAGTTTGATTCCTTTTACTGTCATTTTCTTAATGGTTTCAATTTGTGTTCATTGAAAATAATTAAGATTCATTTTCTTGAATGGTTTTGTGATGGACTGATCTTATGAAACTCTAATAATAGTTCTATGATTATTTGGCTGGTGGTGTATTTCTTTTTCTTCAAGCTTATCTGATTCAATACATGTGTATGCAGTATGCATAATCATATTTCTTCATGGGTAGTGGTGAAAGATGAGATTGAGAAATTTTGATGAAAGCACACCACCTGGGTTGAAAGGCAGTGGAAGAGAGAAGGCGTTGGAGAGAGAGAGAGGAGGAAGAAACTTTATTTTCCATTTCAACAATATGATGTGTGAAAAAAAAAATGATGTGGCATGAGATGGATGACACATGGCATAGCCAACTTAGCATATTTTAGTCAACAATGTTGACTGTTAGGGTTTGTTAACTGAGGGTGCAAATTGCTTCTTTTTTTAAACTTCTGGGGGTACATTTGACCCCTAAAAAACTTTTAGGTGCCCAATACCCAACCGCGAAAACTTCCAGGGTAAAAATACCCTTTAACCCTTAATTACATCCAACCCCAGTTCATAGGCACTTACATGTGATCTCTTGATTTCGACGGATTTAGATATGGTTACTTAAATGTCTTCAACAAAATTTTATTTTAATTTTTCTTAACAAGTTCTCCTAAATTTTGATTTCTTACTAAGGAAAAAGGAAAAAAATCTTAAGTGAGTACAGGATAGCAACAGTATATGGTACTAAACTACCATGCGCCTTGCGCGCCATCACCATTCACCGATTAGAATCTCCAACTCTGTATCTTCCTGCTGAATTTTTGAGTTTCTTAGAATGTTGGTCTCCATATAAATAATGAAATGTGATTCTTGACAATCTAACGAATCAGCTTCACTGCATGCTTCATAGCATCATCCGAAAAATCATATCTTCAAAATTTCAAATTAAGACCAAATTAATTTATTTATTAATGTATTGAGTTCTTAGTTTGTATCACTCTTTGTCTCAGTGTGAACTTCGAGGACGATAACCGTAGATCCAAGTCGTCTTCTTTGATTTTGTATCAGGTAACCTATTTCAAGCTTCCTCAATGATTAATCTTCAATTTCCACCATATTTCTCTTCAATTCACCGCAATATAGCTAAAACTTCGCAAATAAAATATTTACTTCCGAATTTTTTGTTTGATAGAGTCTGAACATGTATCTAGATGTCATGAGCTGTTTGTAAATTTGTGACAAAATACGATTGCATGAACGTATTTGATTGAGAACATTATATTGAAGTTGCTGTTAAAACATATGCTAGGTTTAGAAGCTCGTTGCTATCATCATGTCAAGGAGGCAAGTATATCCTGCTCGCGTTTCACCAGGTGGAGGAAATGTTCCTTTTGTGACTTCAATTCGGTCTAAATCTCGCAACTCCCCCTTCATATCCATTGGGCTCGTTGCCCTGGTAATTATAAGTGTTCTTCTGTTTCTGTTAAACGAGTATCTGAATTCATAGAATACTTGGCAACTTTAGATTTGGTATGTGATATTTCTGATGGCTTGTTTGATGCTACTTTTTTTGCACTGAGCAATTCCTACATTTGTCCCTGCCATCCTTTTTTCCAAGAATTCTGCGTTTTGCTGTATTTCATGGTGTCCTTGATCCAGGATTTTTTGGTGGGGCTTATTTTCAATAGATTGTATGCTTAATTGATTTATGTTTGTATAATTTCAGGGCGCAATCCTTCTCATTGGTTATTGTTATAGCAATTCAGGTTTGTAAATGACCTTTTAGATGAAATCCTCACAAGGATTCTTGAATCCATCACTCATTTTTGTGCATCAAATTCTAATAAACACAATTTCAGGGCGTCTCAATCATCCTTGTTGTGTGAATTTTGTTTTGCCAGTCAAAAGGCTGCTACAGGCAAGGCGAACACAGTTGAATATATAAATGAATTACCCTCAATGCAACTGGAAAAACTTTGAGGAATAAAATTGAATTGTATTGATGGAAATTATGGCTTCAAGCTACACCCAACGAATTGTTTCAAACCACCATAACTAGATGAGCTGTAGCCCAATTATTATTATTATTATTTTTTTGGGGGGGTGTGGTTGTTGTTGGGATCACAGAAGACCTTTCTCTTAGCTAAGCTTTCTTACATTCCATTTAGACACTATCTGGTTTCTACTCTGGAATCATGCCCACTTCAGTAGCTAGACTGGTAGTCTGGTAACGTTCCCTTATCTAGTGAACCCTGCCAATTCTGCTATCAGCTTACCGAATTATAAACAGTAAATACCTTGTGGGGTTCTTTTTTGCTTTGTCACGTTATGATGCCAAAAACAGAACAAGTCATATTGTTATGCTATTGCAAATGATCATGCTAGCTTTACTATTCTCAAATTGTCAATTTTATAAAAGAAATAAACATAATGCAAATCTTTTATGAGATCTGAGATGAGGTGAAGATATTCTGAATCGTCAACTCCCTTTGCTTTGAAATTGCAGGTGGGGCAAACAGTGGTCTAAAGTGGTTCAGTAAACTTGAAGGTAATTAGTTATACCATTTTTGTGACCTTTTCCAAGCTTTCAAAACATTTTAAAAGCGGGGCTCAAGTGTTTATTTGAGGCTGTAATACTGAATTGCTTCCCTTGCACTTTCTTTCAATTTTTCTTATTAGTATGTACTCGCAGGTGGTGCTTCATGCACATTAGAAGTTATAAAAGCATTTCTGGTTTTGAAGAAAGCTTATGGGAACAGGATGCAAAAGGTTTTACATGTTGGCCCTGATACTTGTTCTGTGGTGTCTAGTTTGTTGGCAGAAGAGGATACTGAGGCATGGGGGATAGAACCATATGAATTAGATGATGTTGATGCCGAGTGCAAGAGTCTTGTCCAAAAGGGTTTTGTGCGTGTAGCTAACATAAAGTTTCCTCTACCCTATCGTGCAAAATCATTCTCTATTGTTATTGTGTCAGAAGCATTGGATTACTTATCTCCGAGATACCTAAATCAAACGTTGCCAGAGTTGGTAAGGGTATCCACAAATGGTGTTGTCATCTTCGCTGGTACATGATATATTCCCTTTTATTGCTTCTTTTCTTCCAGTTTTACATTTTTAATATTAGCATCTAAGAAAATATTGTTTTGAACTAGATTTTTGTTGGGCATCTTCTTTGGCATATTTATTTGACCATTAAAAGGAATACATTTACATAAACAACTACAAAAGCCATCTTTTTAAATTTTTTTTTTGTATATTGACATGGATCTGATTGTGTAATGATGTCGTGTAATCCTTGTATGTAAACCCAATTGGTGGGAGATGGCTTGTTGTTTGTGTTACATGGGATGGAAAAGAGAGATTGGGACATAAAGTCTCAAAATCTCTAAATTGCAACCATATGAACAATTAAGTGTGTGATGAACTATTGATTGTAGCCAATGTACAATTCTGTCATGGCTCAGTATAATTATGCATGATTTTCCTCCTTCTGTTAAGTAGGTCCTAATCTTACTTTGTTTACAACTTAAGCTTTTTTTTGGGTTTTTTCCCCCACAAATTGTGTTAGTTGTGCTTTTATAGGAATGGATTTTTTATTTTCCTTTTTCCCCCTGATAAAGCATTTTCATATAGGTTATCCGGGTGAGCTAAAATCTGGAAGCAGAGATGGGGCCAAGTTTGGTCGACCGGTAAGTGGCTCTTACTCATAGTGTTTCAATGGTCATTGCTAATTTGCCATGATTATGAGATCTTTTTGTACTCGCTTCTGCTTTGGGTGATCAATACAATAATTTAATTGATGGAATTGCATAAAGTACCTAAAATAAAATGGGATTCATGATCCTAAAAATATACTTTTTTCTTATTAGAAGATAAGCCCCAGTTTTTTAAAACCTTTTCTTTAGTTTGAACAATTTTGAACTTTAAATGTGGAAGGCAAGGAAGTCATTAAAGGGTGATTTTGCCTGCCACTCGGTATGATATGATGATTTGCGTTCGAATATGCAATTTATATGTGATGATAAAGAAAATGACACCGATCAGTTCTTTCTATGATCAGAGTCATTTGGGCCTTATCTGAGTTTTTTTTCATATAACCATCTTAAATTTTGTAGGAAATACTGAAAATTTTGACTATTGAAGTAAAATAAGCAGCTCTGATAGGATTTTGTTTTGTAGGCCAAACTGCGCAGCCCATCTTGGTGGGCAAGTTTTTTTGTTCAGAATAGTTTAGAAGAGGATGAAGTTGTGGGAAAAAAGTTTGAACATGCTTCACTCAAGAGCTCATACACTCCAGCTTGCCAAGTTTTTCACCTCAAATCATTCCCTTAAAAATTTTGTTCTCATATCTCACAAGATGCCGTCAGAGTGCATATCTAACACTCAAAGGGTAATGTTCTTACTTCCTTATATCTTAGAGAAACTATACAGATGATGATGAGACAATGTAGGCAAGTTTTTTGGGGGTCTATCTAGGTTAGTTAATAGGTTGATGCCAGTGTCGGCTCCTTGATTTGACCGTTGGTATGTAACTATATGCTTTAATGATTTATGTGTAAGAACTATATGCTCCTTAATTTATGTATTTGATTAATGATTAATAACTATACAACAACAACAACAACCAAGCCTTGTCCCACTAAGTGGGGTCGGCTATATGGATCGCACGACGCCATTGTGCTCTATCTGTAACCAAATCTTTAGATATATTATTTATTAAAAGATCTCGCTCTACAACTTTATTGAGTGTACGCCTCGGTCTCCCTCTTCCACTCTTAATTAGACTCCAGACTGTTTGATCTACCTTCCTCACTGGCGCATCTAATGGCCTTATTTGTACATGTCCAAACCACCTCAAACGATTTTCTACCATTTTCTCACTGATAGGTGCCACTCCAACTCGTTCGCGTATATAATCATTCCGAATCTTATCTTTTCTTGTGTGTATGTGCTAATGCAAGGTGACTTGGTTAGTGGATTGAGAATGTTAAGTTGTTTGCTTGAGGGAGGTGGCACAAGAAATAATTGATTATGCAAGACTTTAAATCCACAATTTGGGCCACCCCATAATTGCTCTAAATTTCTCTCTAAACCCTAATCCATTGATGGCCACCCATACAATAAATTAGGATCTAAAGAGTGTTTGCCCAATGTCTCAACACAAACAATTAATTCTTATGCCACCTCCCTCAAGCAAACAACTTAACATTCTCAATCCACTAACCAAGCCACCTTGCATTAGCACATAATTTTCACCAAGAGAATAACAAAACTATGAACCCATAAATTTCATTAAACTCAAAGCTAATAAGTAGCAATGTCAAGCATTATGCAAGAAGGAAACAACATAAATATAAACATAAGTTCTAACCCTAATGTCATAAATGCATCCAACTAAGTGCCATAAATGCACCTCAACCAAATGCAATAGCAATTAATACAACCCACCAAAATGTCATAAATGCAACCATAGAAACCTAGAAAAGCATAAATACAACAAATGGGAAAGGATTAGAACTAGGAAAACTCCCCTATTGAAGCTTTAAGCTCATCCCTTGGCTCTCACCACCAAGAATGGTGGAGCCTAGCTGCTACTCTTCATGGAGGAACCAACAAGAAAGAAGGAAGGAAAGGAACCCATGGAAGGATGGAAGAAGAATGAAGAAGATGAAGATGGAGAAGAGAGAAGAGAGAGTTAGGGCTTGGGTGTGTAAAATGTGAGCCAAATCTACCCTAATAGAGTGTGTTTTTCGTGTTTTATCTCTTTCAAGTCGGGTCAAGTGAGTGGGAAATGAGTTAGATCCGGTTTGGGCCCAAAATTCGCGTTCTGGAATTCTGCAGAAACACGCGTTCGCCGTCATCTCGCTGCGGCGAAGCCGCGGCGAGGTGATGTTGCTTCTGGAGCTCTGGGGTCCTTCTCGCCGCGGCGAAGCCACGGCGAGCTCATGTCTTCTTTGCCAAAATTGGGACGTTCTCGGCGAAGTCACTTTGTCTCTGCTCCTTTGTTTGGCCTTCTTCTTCATCCCGGGTCCGATCTTTTGGTCCTGAACGACCCTACAAGTGAAAACAAGAGTAAACAAGGATCAAATAGCCCTATAAACCAATTCATACAAATTAATCTACAATTATGGCTAATTAACCCTAATCTAACACTAATTTCACCTAAGAGTTTAAGTTCTACATTAAGCATTATTGGACCAAT
This sequence comes from Mimosa bimucronata, assembly GCA_037074515.1. NCBI lineage: Eukaryota > Viridiplantae > Streptophyta > Magnoliopsida > Fabales > Fabaceae > Mimosa > Mimosa bimucronata. The sequence continues at coordinate 27,039,307 of CM073441.1, forward strand.
ATCGCATCTCAATCATGTTAATTTCCTCAATTTAGGCATATAAAAACCATACAAATAAGAGATTTGTCAACCACACATCCATATCAACATCTTCATTTCAACTACCCCCATTTTATGTTCATGTAGACCATTCAAAGCCCAACATTCACTACCATATAATATTGCTGGTCTTATAGCAGTGCGATAAAACTTCCCTTTTACCTTATGGGGTACTTTTCTATCGCAGAGAACTCCAGTAGCTTTCCTCTACTTATACCACCTAACTTGAATTCTATGATTGACATCGTCATCAATCTCACCATCTTGTTTTATAATTGATCCCAAATACCTAAACTTTGTCACTTGAGGGATTGTTTACTCTTCCAGTTTAACTTCCAAATCACCTCTAAGTTGTCTATTTGCAAAATTGCAATGTATATATTCTGTCTTACTCCTACTTAAAAGGAAACCTTTCGACTCCAGCGTGTTTCTCCATATCTCTAATTTATCATTAATCTCCTCTCTTGATTCGGCCAGAAGGACTATATCATCAACAAAAAGCATGCACTTAGGGACCTCTTCTTCTATAGGCTTAGTTAGAGCTTCTACTACTAAGTTAAACAAATATGGGCTCAAAGCTGATCCCTGATGTAGGCCAATTCTTATATGGAAGTCTTTTGTCTCACCTCTCGGCGTTCTAACCTTAGTCAACACCCCATCATATATATCCTGTATAACTTTAATATAAGCAACACATACTCCTTTCTTTTCCAAGGCTTTCCAAAGTAAATCTCTCGGCACGCGATCATACGCCTTTTCTAAGTCAATAAAAACCATATATAAATCTCTTTTTCTACTTCGATACTTTTCCATTATCCCCCTTAATAGATATATCGCTTCTGTTGTGGATCTCCCTGGCATGAACCAAAACTGTCTCTCAGAAATATTAGTTTCTAGTCTTAACCTATGCTCAATCATATTTTTCCATAATTTTATTGTATGACTCATAAGCTTAATTCCCCTATAATTTGCACAATTTTGTATATCGCCTTTGTTTTTATAAATCGGAACTAAAGTACTTTTTCTCCAATCATTATCTTCTTGCACCGTAAAATATCGTTTAACAATTCAGATAACCATAACACACCCTTTTCCTCTAAACATTTCCAACCTTCAATTGGTATACCATCAGGTCCAACCGCTTTACCATTTTCTATTTTCTTAAGAGCTTCTCTAACCTCCCAAACTCTAATTCTACGATAAAAAGACCTATTAAGTCCATCTTCACTAATTGTCAAATACCCTAACTCACAAGATAAACCTTCACCTCCATCATTGAATAACTTAGAAAAGTAGGCCTCTCATCTATTCTTGATATCTTCGTCAGTAATAAAAAATTTACCTTCTTCATCCTTTATACATCTTGATCCAAATCTCTCGAATTTCTCTCCCTAATCTTTGCGATCTTGTAAATCTTTTGTTCCCCAGCCTTTGTCCCTAACTCCTTATAAAACCCCTCGTATGCTTTAGCACGAGCTTCACTCACTGCCTTCTTAGTCTCCTTTTTAGCTAAGCGGCACTTTTCCCAATTTTCAGTATTATTACACAAGTGTATAGCTTTAAAACAATTCTTTTTATTCCGTACCTTTTCTTGGACATCCTTGTCCCACCACCAAGTCTCCTTATCTCGTGGTCCAAAACCTTTTGATTCTCCTAAAGTAGCTTTAGCAACCATTTCAATCTTCGTAGCCATATTCTTCCACATATTGTTAGCATTTCCTTGTGGCTTCCATATCCCTTCATCCAATAGATTTCTCTTAAAAATCTCTCACTTCTCCCCCTTTAACTGCCACCACTTGATCTTTTGGTTCAAAACTGCTCGGCGCCTTTGTCTTATACATTTAATTCTCACATCAAGAACTAGAAGTTTATGTTGAGCGGTCTCCCCATGCCCAGGAATCACTTTGCAATTAGTACATAACCTTCTATCAGGGTTTCTTACCAAAAAGAAGTCAATTTGTGACTTGTGAGTTCCACTTTTGTATGTAATTAAATGTTCTTCCCGCTTCTTAAAGCATGTGTTAACAATTTTAAGATTGTATGCTAAGGAAAAATCGATAATTGTTTGCCTTTCATTATTCAACTCCCCATAACCAAAACCACCATGCGCCCTTGCATATGATCCCGCCTCTTTCCCAACATGTCCATTAAGATCCCCTTTAATAAAAAGTTTCTCGGTTGCCGGTATACCTTGAATCAACCCTTCAATATCTAACCAAAACTTCTCCTTAAGATGTCTTTCTGCCCCTTCTTGGGGTGCATATGCACTAATAACATTTATTGTATCATTTCCCACAATTACTCTCACAGATATGATTCGGTCCTCAATCCGCTTAACTTCCACTACATTCGTTCGCCATTCTTTATCTGGAATGATACCAACACCATTCCTCCCATTTACCTTTCCCGTGTACCAGAGTTTAGAATCATTAACTCCGATTTCTTTAGATTTCTCTCCAGCCCATCTGGTTTCCTGTAAGTATAATATATTAATATGACGATCCTTCATAACTTGTGCCACCTCAAAAAGCTTCCCATTCAGCGTCCCAATATTCCAAGAACCAAATCTGATCTTACTCTCATGAACTAGCTTCTTTAGCCGCCTCCATCCATTAGAGTGCAGTAGCACTTGCTTATTTAACACTGCATTCGGGCGAGGATGCAGCGGCTCTTGCTCTCTTATCACTGTACTTGAGCCATACAGCGCGTTACAACCAGGCAACGACCTATCCTTTACCCTTGCTCTCTTAACACTACATTCAGGCTAGGATGCAGCGGCTCTCGCTCTCTTCTCACTGTACTCGAGCCATACAGCGCGTTGCTTACGGGCAACGACATAATATTTACACAATTTCTTCGTTGATCCATGTTCATGAGATTCGACGGGGTGTTTATGTTGGCTGTCGGGGCCTAACATAACCCTCCTCCTTTACCCGGACTTGGGATCGGCTATAAACATAGGCGGAGTTTAATGATTAATAACTATAACTTTAAATAATTTTTTTAACATTTTTATTAATTAGAATGAAAAAATAATTCTGTTATCATTATTCCAAATCAAGGGCATTACAATCATTTACTCTTTACTTCTTTCCATTATATTTTCATCCTACCAAATATAATTTTTTTTATTTCATAAAACCATTTACCATTCCAAAGCATAAAGAATATGTAAGCAATCAAAATTGTTCATTTTCATTCCGTTCATTTCTATAAATTCTAGTTTTTTCTACCAAACATGCCATTAGTTTGTATTAGAATTCAGGTATTGTAAGATAATAAGATAATACCATCACTAATGTATTGAAAGTTTGAAACCTCTTTTTCTTTGATAATAGTACTATACTAGTCGGAAGTCGGAAGCCTGTTTGACACGTGTGTATCTAATTTACAGTTCAACATATTATTGAAATTTCATCAAGAACTTATTTAAGAGATGTCAAATTTTTATTCATGGCTATTTATTTTGTATTCAAAATTAATATTTGTATTTGTGAAAATTTTTAACTTGTCAATATTAATTACATTATATGATTGTTACATATAAATATAGTTTGATTGAAAATAAATATAATTGTATCTTACTCTTAACATATTTGAAGATATGAATTTGGTTCTAAATCGAAGACATATTACTAATTTCTCTCAACATTTTCCCAATTTATACCTATTGATGTTCATTAATAATAAACAAACAAGATAGTGAAGTCAGGGTGGGAGTAAAGGTAGATGGTTGGGATGCTTTGGTAATATCATATGATTTTAATTAACTTAACTAACATCTTTAATCTAATTAAATTAGCGAAATATATCTTATATTTAGGATTGGATGGATGGATGTAGTATGTTCTAATGGTTTGGGAAGAAGGGATATGAGTGTGAATGCTTAAATAAAAAAATTAAGCACTTTCCAAAAAGGCATTACTTTTCCTTTTACTTTTTATTTCAAACAATAAAAATGCATAATTTAATCTAATTGATTCAAATACTCCCTCCGGTCCTAAATATAAAATCATTTTGACTTTTTTTTTAAGTTAAGGAAGCAAATTTGACCACTAAATTATAACATATATCACATGAAATTAGATTATAGGTTAGTTTATAAGTAGAATAAATTATTTTTGAGGAAACAAATATTTTTTTTCGACTGAAACCACTCTTTTTTGGACAAAAAAAGTCAAAAAAGTCAAAGTGATCTTATAATTAGGACTATGTGTACAAGTAATTTAGCTCGTTTTTTGTCGCATGAATAATCAAAGCTAGTTTACTCCACTTAGAAAAATGTCTTAATCAAATCCTAAATATAAGATATATTTATCTACTTTGATTATATTAAGGATATTAGTTCAATTAGTTAAAATAACATGATATTACTAACATACCATAATTATATACCTTTATTTCTACCCATTTCCTCTCTTGTTTGTTTATTATTAAGGAGCATCGATATAAACAATTTGGGGAAAATTGAGAAAAATTAGAAATGTTTTTTATAATTAGGACTAAGCCCCTACAAATAGATCATATATTTAAGACAAGAGGGAGTATATAATAAATAGTACACATAGAAAAATCCCTCGTGGCTATTTCCCAAAGTATCATCTAACTGTACGGTTTTAGGAATTGAACATTGTCCCGATTGCCTTTTAACACTTTGGATAATTACCTATGATAGGTTACCATAATCAACCTGGATGAGGAAACATAATTGCATCAAGAATAAACAAGCAAAAACTATCGTAGAAAAAAAAGCCACAAATGTAAAAAAAACAATTGCTTTTTTCAGAAACATTTTTTAACTACAAAAGAAAGGCAAAAGGTGCTTTAAGAAATCTACGAAGCATTCTTACGATCCTAATTATAAGATCAAGTTGATTTTTTTAGGATATTACAGATGCATTAAATATGCCTTTTGGGTTTCATTTAATTCCTTTAGATAATTTGCACATGTTTATTTCTTGTATTGTAGTGTAATTTTATCGCTTTCTTATAAAAAAAAACCATTGATTAAACTCTCGCAGCTCATTTGTGTTGTAAAAATAATATTTTAACTATACATTCAAGAACTAAAATACTCCCTTATCCTAGATATAATATCAATTTGGGGAGCTGATCTTATCCTAAATATATATGATTCGATTCTAATTTTTGTTAACTCTTTACCAAACTATTTCTGTTAGTATTCCTCTAACGATAATTAAATAAGAGATTGGGAGAGGAAATAAGAGAAGATGATTAGGGCGCTTTAGAAAAAAAAACAAACAAACAAACCATACTAACTAACACAACTAACATTCTTAATTTAATCAAATTAGTTAAATAGGTATTGGAGGGAGTATGAAATTATAATCTATCCATATAATAATTAAAAAAAACATAGTAATTACAGGATTCGATTAATATAACATGGGAAGCAATATTGTTATGAAAGGCTTTTGCCAAAATTAGAAACTCACAACTCACAATATATAACATAACATATAAAATTACGATCGTTACAATCTCTGGCAAAGCAAGCGTGTGGAATCACAGTTCACAAAAGCACTGAACATGTTCCCATGGCGGCAAGAGATCCTAACCTCATAACCACCAGCCCTAAGAAGAAAATCCCTCTCTTCCCTCTTCTCTCTCTCATTTCCTTCACTTCCATCTTCCTCATTCTCTCTCTCTCCCGAAACGCTTCCATTCCTTCCGCCTCAACTTCCACTCATCGCACCTTCGAAATCTCCGATGTTCGGGTCGGGTCCTGCGATTTCTCCGACGGATCCTGGGTCTACGATCCGAAGGAGGCACGTGCTAGGTATGACCACACGTGTAAGGAGATTTTTAAGGGCTGGAATTGTAGATTGGGCAATAAATCGAATGCCGGAGATATTGTTAAGTGGCGGTGGAAGCCTAATCGTTGTGATCTTCCGCAGTTTGACGCCGTTAGGTTTCTTTGGGATTATAGAGATAGCAGCATCGGTATTGTACTCTCGTCTTCAATTTTTTTTTTTTTTTTTTTTTTTTTGTGTTGCTTTAACAGTGTATTTTTCGTTTATTTCATTTGCATTTTAGCCACTTAGATGTTTAGAAATTATGTTAGTTAATTGGGATATCATTAGTTAGTTTTTTGGCATTCGGTCGATCTGCATTGCCTGAATGTTCTGGTTAGCGAGTGTTGCCGTTTTTTGTTGTGAAGGGATCATAACTGAACTGAGAGAATTTGATTTTGTTATTTTGGTTGAAAGCAAAGGAAACACAAAAAAAAAAAAAAAAAAACTTTGGCCGTTTCAGAGAGACTTAAATTGTGCCCTTCCTTTTAATGGAGCTATTAGATTTTTTTGTTTTGGGTTTGTTATTCAACAACACTGAGCGTTTTTTTTTTTTCATTAAATATAGCACTTTATTTCTCAGAAATGTTTGTCGAGTGATTGTCAATTTGCTACTCTATGTGTGTTTTTGGGCATTGCTTTGATATTTGAAAGTACAATTTCATTTCGTTTTTACCTGGAGCTACTGAAATTGTTATAAATTTAAACTAAATTATATTGTCGTGTATTAACCTGATGATGATACAATCTTTTGAAAAACAAGAATAGGTTTTGTGGACTCCTAGTAATACCAATTTGGCATTTTCTATGATTTGTAGTTGCTTTAACAGGTTTTCGCACTGCAGGTTTTGTTGGGGATTCCTTAAACAGGAATATGTTTGTGTCACTCTTCTGTACTCTTCAAAGTGTGTCCAATGAAGTGAAGAAGTGGCGACCAGCTGGTGCTGACCGTGGATTCACATTTCTGCAATATAATCTCACCATTGCATATCATCGAACAAATCTCTTGGCTCGTTATGGTAGGTAAGCTTATTGTTAGAATGATTTGATTTTTAATTCTTGTTTTGAGCTCTTGTTGGCATCATGTAGGATCCTTTTCTATTACTTATTTATTTATTTATTTATTACAACATCTTTTGATTTTAAGGAGGTAACTCAGAACTATGTCTTGATATGTTTTTGTTAAAGAGAGAAGCCATTAATGTGGTGAAGTGCAGATGAAGAGTTCCCTCTCAATCCCTTGTTTTTGATGAAAACCACGATAGGAACCTCCTTATTGTGTCAAAGTTACAAAGGCAATTGGAGTTAGGTGGAAAGCATCTAACATTGCCTTATACATGTTTCCCTTAATGTGTGGTAAGGACTTGGAACCAAGGTTATCAAATCGGGATACGAATTGTGAATCAAAAATCCTATTTTTGGAATCGTGTATCGCAAGATTCATGATCAATTATTAAAGATGATATTATTGTAATTTTCCAATAAGAAAACATCAAAAATTTGAAGATGTTAGCATTTTAATGGCAAATAAGGCTTTATATTTTATAAAACTAGCATTTAAAGAGTAAATATCATAGCAATTAAATCAACAGAATTTAAAAGGATAAAAGTTTTCTAGCAAGGGGAAAAAGATACATCGAAATGTATCGTGAATTGTAAGATTCATGATTGATTCTAGCTTGTATCGTATGATTAAGGTGAGATACATGCATATAAAACATACTTCAATAGATTCGTATCTTTCCCATCTATTTTCGAATCGAATCATATGATACGAATCGAGATTTATGAGATTCTGACTATCTGGCTTGGAACTGCTAGAATAATGGTTGAATGAACGATGGGAGGCTAACCATCTCATTAGGAGGGTTTAAAAATTAGGGTGTGATGGGAATGTTTTGTTTGGAACTGCTTCTTAACCCTCCACTCTAATTTTTTAGAGCATCCAAACAATGGTTTTTAATTTTGCATATCCTACTTCATCCAAACAAATAAGCCTTTAGTGGCTATAGAGCAGGAATCAGTATACACGCTGAACCCTTTTTCCTTATAGTTTTAAGAATGTGAATTTGCGATTTTTTTTATTTTGGTATTATTGTGGACCAAGGTTCTAGCAATATTCAAATTGTAATAAATTATTCAGTATCATCTGGTGACTTCAGCCTCTGAAGGTAAAGGTGAGAGGCTGCATGCAATCCATTGTCATGGTGTGCAACTGTTGTTAGATATTAGTTTGTCTACATGTGCCATAGCTGTAGGTTGGTGAGTGAACGTTTTCAGCATCTGGCCGGTGTTTTTTCTTAGCTTTGCTTTGTTTCATTTATTGATTTACTTGATTTTATGCTATTAGTTAGACTGTAATATTTTTTAGCTGCGTATAAGTGAAAATTGTTGTTCCCCTGTTTCATGCAGATGGTCAGCTAATGCAAATGGCGGTGCATTAGAATCTCTTGGATTCAAAGAGGGTTACAGAGTTGATGTTGATATCCCAGAAAGCACATGGGCACAAGCTCCAACTTTTCATGATATTTTAATATTTAATACTGGCCACTGGTAATTTCTTATTATCTCCGTATTTTCATATCAGCTCAACTATTTAGAAATGAAAGCAACTAGAATCACATTCTTTGACATTCTAGAAGATTTCATGTGACAAAAGTTATGAATCTTGAGATTCTTTGGGTTGTGTGAACCAGGTGGTGGGCCCCTTCAAAATTTGACCCTGTGAAGTCACCTATGCTTTTCTTCAACAAAGGTCAGCCAGTAATCCCTCCATTGCCTCCTGATCGTGGCCTTGATTTGGTTTTGGAGCACATGGTATGGCTAATGCATTACTTTCCTATCCTCTCTAATGACCAAACTATACATGAGATATAATACTAGATTCTAAAGTTAATTCTCACCATGGTCACAGCTGGGTTCGTCCAAAATTATGCCACTTTCGTGGGCAATTTGAAAGACTCAATTCCTCATATCAGTTTGTTGCATATAACTATATAAGATAATATCCTAAAATGCTTCCTACAATATTTGCTGCCCTATGGCTTTCTATTACCGCTGAATGTCGAATTCCAAAGTTCTAGTTCCCAACTTACGAAGATGAACATAGCTCTTTTCGGGTGGTCTCAGTCTTAAGAGATGGGTGCTTATTGGATAGAAATAAAATTTGGCTATTGAGTGCAGGATTTTTAACCTTGATTCTTGTAAATCTAGAAAGTTCTTATAGTAGAATTCATAGTTATTGATTTATGAACAGATTCTGCTGTTGTCATCAACTCTCCCTTAGCCATAATTTGTTTTTTTGGTGGGTCATCATAATTCAACATTTTGGAGTGGTTTTATTTACAGATATCCTATGTGGAGGAAACAGCGAAATCAAATGCAGTAAAACTGTTTCGTACTCAATCACCCAGACATTTTGAAGGTGGTGATTGGAATCAAGGTGGTTCTTGCCCAAGGCTCCAGCCTTTATCAACAGAGCAGGTACTACCTCCAAAAGTTGTATAATAACCTATTAATTAATGCATCTGGAAAAAAATGGAACTAAATTGTGCTTATGAGTAGGTGATTCAGGCATTTGGTTCATCGTTTGGAATAGCAAAATGGGGTTTAAGTTATTAAAGTTTTTTTTTTTGGACTGAAGTTATTAAAGTCTTTGACAAATGATTTTTTAGGAGATAATACGCGTTTTATGGTCCGGATTCTTTTTTTCTCTCAGACTAATCAAAGGCGAAGAGTAATGGGTGGGTTGTGGATAATTTTAGGTTTAAACTCTCTTGATGTATTAAACCCAAAAAGAAGAAGTAACATGATGATTGAAACCCAAAAATAAGAAGTAACATGATGACGTTAAAACAGAACCAAACCTTCAAATACTGAATCTATGGAAAAAAAGGGGGGAAAAAGTAACATGATGCTGTTAAAACAAAATCATATCTTTAAATACTGTGTCTATGGATGGAAAAAACTTGTGGAGTGAATTATGCTCTGATTCAGAAAGTTGTTTCTTTTTCAGGTGGAGAACCTCTTCTCAGTGAATAATAATGGGACAAACGTAGAGACACGATTGGTCAACAAACACCTCTATAAGGTGCTTTCAGGGTCTAATTTTGTTGTTTTGGACATAACTCACCTGAGTGAGTTCAGAGCTGATGCTCACCCATCCATGGCCGGTGGAAAGAAACACGATGATTGCATGCACTGGTGCTTACCAGGACTCACAGATACCTGGAATGACTTGTTCATAGCGCATCTATATAGTATCAGGAACAGAAATTGATGTTTGGCTTATTCATATTCCACTTACAAAGAAAAGGAAATTGTTCATATGTTTCTCTTGTACTACGCACGTGTTTTGATGACTTTAATTCAATTACTTTAGTCCAGTATATAGGTTAGAGTACTTGTTTAATTCTCAATTTGCTCTGAAGTTACGGAGTCGAATTGATGATGAGATTATATGGTTCACTTGATACAAGTTATAATCTTCAGAACAGAGGTGAGATACTGAATTCACATCTTCTATCTTGACTTTACCATTTTAAAATGCTTTTAAGGGATTAAAGCCATATTTTTATTCTCCAGAAGTTCTTCAATTTTCTTGTGACTGTTGTCATTTGATGTTGCTAAGATTATGACATGTTACTAAATTTGTTAGCAGATCTGGTATTAACGAAAATATTAGGTCGAATGGATTTAGAAACTTGAGAGGCTAGAATAAAATACTGGAAGTATATAATAACATGAATTCATCCAAGTGCAGATTTATTCCAAGGGGGGCAAGGCAAGGAAAAACCAGGGTAAGAGAATGATACTTTTTACTTTGAAACAGTTGACGTGAATACATTAATATTATTTTTCTTTGACGTGAATACATTAATTGGATTGTGAATATTACGATATTATTTTTCTTTTGGATTCTAATATCCCATATTCCCTAAAATGTAAAACTCATCAAAGGTTGAAAGCTCAAAAAGCAAATCTCCAAACTGAAATCCTCGTAGCGAAGAAGGAAATGCTCATTGCTCAGTCTACTTGAACAATCCATTTCTTTGTGTCCTCAATACGTCCTGTTTGAATGCCAACCAGGGTATCATACAATTTCTGGCACATACTCTCTGCTCCTGTTCTGTACTCAACTCTGCATAATTGAAAGTTTTTGGAATTTAGCACCAAGTTGTAACATATTTCACAATCATCTAAGAATATATATGATAGGTAAAACAATACCAGTAAAAATGATGGGTGAACAAAATCATGTTGTTTTTGTTCTATTGATCCTTCATTATTGAATCAACTAAGAAATAACTCTCAAAATGACTTGCCTTCTGTTATTATAGGTCATAGATGCAATAGACTTGACACCCATGGCAGTTCCTGTGCAGAAAACTTCATCAGCTTGCAACGTTTCCTCCACCTCAATATCACGTTCCATGATCTTTGACATAGTTCATATAGCCTCTATGTAAGTTTTACTTGCAACGAGGAATTATCAGCAATGTGTGTGTGTGTGTGTGTATGAACAACTTACCTGATAGCCCAAATCAGTGGCAAGTTCAATTATGCTTTTTCGTGTGATCCCTGGCAGAATGCTTCCATCTGCTACTGGGGTGCTGATAACGTTACCCTACACCACAAGATAAATAGGAATATGAAGTAAACTAAAATAAAAGATAATTTTAATCCAACATTCTTTACACATATGCATCATCAGCTATATATGTGAAGATTATATAATGAAATAGAGGGTTAAACTTTCTTAATTACCCAGAAGTGGTTTCCTCTGTTTATAAAGCTCAAATTCGTAATGTTACGACATTGGGTTTCTTAAATTTAACCCACTGAAATACTAATGATAATGACAAAATTGGAAATCAATGAAATGATGTGAAACTGAGAAAGTAAGGTAAATTAGGATACCTTGACCACGAATACATTGCATGCAGAAAGTTCCTCTATATGATTTGCAGTTGCAGCATTCAAGAACATGACATCAGAGAACCCTTGTGCTTTAGCTTCAGTGATTGCACGGTAGATCTGCAGCAGCAGAGGAATTAATCAAAGAAAGAATTGGATATAAGAAAAGAGAGTGAGTGATTAATATTATTATGCATACTGACAGGGGCATAGTTGGTGATGCTCTTAATCCCTCCAGTTCCACAATGTCCAGATATTGCTCGGAATATCTTAGTCTCCACTTTTACGTCGAGTGGACCCTGTAACCACCAACTTCAATTAATGTCACATGTGTGAAACAAGCACAAGTTTTTACTGGAACAGAAAATTAAAACGGAATGGATTCATGACTTGTAAATTCTCCTTTTTCCATTAAAAAATACTACCAATTTAAATGCTTGAAAAGTGTATTCAAATTGTCTAATAACAAATATTTAGTTATTATCAGTCATCGAGATCTATTTAAATTATTAAATGGTAAAATAAATGCTATTCTTAAAGAGCCTAAAACATTCCTTAATTGGAAATAGATGATCTCTTAATTGATTTGCTACCCCATACTACGGCACTTTGCACTCTTCACCCATGTGCTTCACTCCAATGAAACAGTGAATAAAAGCATCTTTGTCATGAATATAAAGTCTACAAGGAGTGACCGAATTCCAAAAAAACTATTCACTCCATTCTTAAATATAAGTTTTGGAGATATAAGGAAGCTAAATAACCCACTTCATCCTAACATATGTCATATGTTACTTACTCCTTTCCTAAATATAAGATCCGGTTGACTTTTATTTTTAGAGAAATTAAGGAAGCTAAATGAGACACTTAATCATAACATATTTTGTACTCCTATATTATTAGATTATATGTTAGTTTATAAGTCAAATAAATTAATTTAGAGAAAAAATATAAGCAAAATAATTTATAAGTTACTTATATATCCTTTTTAGAATTCTGAAAAAAAGTCAACTGGGTCTTATAGTTAGGAACGAGAAGGGAGAGAGCATTACATTAAAAGCAGCTTATTTAACTAGAAATTTTCTAAGTCAACTAGCTTTTCTAATTTGGGGGGAAGAGTGCCAAAACTTATAAAATACATATGACTTGTAAGGCTCCAAGCCCATAAGTCATAACAATACAAACATACAGTTATAGTTAAAATATGGATATAGATAATTTGGAGGGAAAGAAGTAGTAGAAAGTGACCTTGCGGTAAACACCGACAGGAGAAGCATAAACAAGGAAAGTGAATTCATCAGGAGGTTGAAGCCCTAAAGCAGCACCAGTGGCCATGAGCAATGGCCTTATATACAGAGATCCTTTCCCAAATGGAGGCACCCATCTACGATTCGCAAGAACTGTGTTCTTCACAGCATTCACAAATTGCTCAATGGAAGGACTAGGCATACACATTCTCTCCGCTCCCATCTTCATCCTCCTCCCATTCTCCTCCGCTCTGAACAGCAATATTCTCCCCTCCTCACTTCTCCGCGCCTTCAATCCTTCAAACACTCCCTGAATAATCAACATCTCGCCATCAAATCAATCAATTTCCACACAAAATCGCAGAAATAATCCAAAAGGGAATTACAACTAGGTCCCAGAGAATCACAATCAGCTATCAAAAAATCATTAAATTACATTGAAGTCAACCTGACTGATATTAAATCGGATGTGTTATTTTTTATGGAACTAGTTTTTCAGTAAAGATGGGTAGGGAAGGTCCTCCACTTTGAATCATCGAGATCTAATTTAGATCGTTCAAATCTAATATATTTTGAAGTTGATGATTTTTAAATGATAATTATTTTAATTGGTACAAAATTATAAACAAAAATAATCTCTTAACTATCATTTTATCAAAAAAAAAAAAAAACATAGTTTTCATTTAAACATCGTAATTGTAAAATATTAAATCTAGACTAGATTATATCTAGACGGTTCAGAGTGGAGGAGTGCTATATGCTCATCTTTATGATGAGCACTAAAACTAGTTCAAGTTGGAGATGCATATCAATGAGTTGGTATTGACAACTCTTTAAAAACCTATGTTTTTTTTTTACCCGAAAAGCCTACTTGTTATTTACAACTAAATGAGCTGTATTATTGGCAGCTCTTGACACATTCTATTTAATATCATCTTAAGAACTTCAATGTAATTTAATCACTTTTTGCGACGTGATTGTGATGAATTAATCTTCCCCAGGACCTAACTATAATTTTCCCAAATTCAATTCCGATTTCCTCGGCGTCAAATTCGCATCTGTAAGAATCGTATTCTAACTTGGCCTCTTTCAATTAATTCCAGATCTGAATACTAGTTTCAATCACCATACATATATAAACATATATATATATATACACACACACACATATATGGATAGATACATACCTGACCATAGTTTAGAATGGAAGAAGAGGGATTGAGGGAGACGCTTGCGAAGGGGGCGAGAGAGCCGTGAGAGAAATCGTGGCCAATGGAGCATTTCATGACGTACGTGAAATCGGTTTGGACGAAGCCGAATCCCAGTTTCTCCCATTCCACATTGCTGCATATTTCTCCTCCTCCTCCTTCCCTGATCTTTGTACCTACATCATAACTGAATATGCATGTTTCCGTACAATTTGATTAATTTTCTGTTCAAACTAATGCTAAGTCTAGCTTTTGGATCAATCATTCAGTGTAAGAAAGCACATTATGAGACCTACAAGTAGGACAAAATCTTGTGTTTTGGTTTTCTTTTACAAAAAAAAAAAAAAATGTTGTCTCATATGATTATTAATGGGAAAAATGTAAACGCACCCAAATGTACTAAAAAATTAAGATGGAGTTTTAGGTACTTGTAACTATGTTGTGAAGCATGGTGGTGGTGGTTCATGGAATCAACAAATCATATGTAATCACTCTTAACAAATAAAAGGGGGAAGAAGAACAACTTGCAATTTTGTGTCGTATGAATGTATAAAGTGGGAAAATGAGCAGTTTGAGGAGAAGAAATAAATTACCCAAAGGCCTGAGGAGTTGCAGCAATAGGAGAAGAAACATCCAAATCCATAGTTTATATGGAACTCACTCCAATGAAGGACCGGGAGAATAGGGGAGAGAATGCGATAGAAGAGAGGTCAACAAGGATGGGAAGAGAAAACTTAAGGGAGGGAGATAAAGCTTACAAATCATCAGGTGAAATTGAAGTTCTATTTAAAGATCTCACTCTAACTATAAAAAATAAATGTGAAAACAATTTAGAATATTAAATTAAATGCAAATCACATTAAATAATAAAATATAACAACTAAATCAAAATTAAAGCTAAATATTCCCTAATGGTAATAGATATAATAAATATACAATAATCCTAATCAACCATAATTCAATATCTCATCACACTTTAATTAATCTTATGATGCCTCAAAGTCAAACATTTTAATCAAAAGTCTTGTAACCTAGTAATATGATATCAGTTCAGTTAGTTAGAGGTTATGTAGTTAAAGGTTACGGATTTGATCCCATTTATAATTCAGATCGTTAGTATTTGCTCTTTTAATGGAAAAAAAAAAACTCAAATCTTTCTCAATGCTCATGTTTATAATATGCATTCTTTGTAGTTTGATAGTTGCTGACGTTTATAAGGGGTGGGGGTGGGGTTGCATGCTAGTGAAGAGGGGAATAGCGGGGGTGCCCGCTGGGATTTCAGCCTGGGCATCTCCTAGGCACTCAGTTTGAGGTACAAGTCACTTTTTACAAGAGCAGTCTATGTTGGTTAATATAAGACATTCTTTGTTAGTTTTCTTGTTTAATTGTGGTTCCTCTCATTTTTATTTCATCTCTTATTTAAAACTTTATTTAGGAGGGGGTAAAGTTGAAATTTTTTAATTAAATGAAAATTTAATGAGATGATCATTTTATATCATGTAAAAGATATTTTTGGACATTTTATGAAATCTAATAAAGCGTTTATTATTGTTTGTGAAATATATGTCTCACAATTTCACTTTAACAAATATAATATAGATAAATGTTAGTCATACATTATGAGTATTATTATAATGCTACCTTATTTTGGAGAAAAAAAATTCCAGTATATTTTTGGAGAAAATCAAGACACCAGATTATTTTTAATTATTTTTAGTAGCCTATAAATTAGTTAAATATATTTTATTACTTAAAAAAAATGATCTATGATCATCTATTTATATTTTATAGTATAATGATATAAAATGCCCGCACATCTCCATAAAATAAAAAAATAGGATTCTTATTGATCCACTAATTTAAAAATATGATTATGATTATATACAAACTGTTAAAAGGATATAGTTTCAGATCTGGTCCAAAATAAACTATTACAAGGAATATTTATTGAAATCTTTGGATTGAAAATATGGTAAAGCAGAATGGGCCACTGCTCTTTATATGAAAAAAAAATGTTCAAATAATTTTAATCAATGTGTTACCTTTTTAAACTAAATAAATATTTATCTTAATCCCCACGCTTATAGAATTAAAATAATGATTTTCCTTCTTCAACAAACTAAAATATTGACCTTTCTTTTACTTCAACAAACTAAAGAATAGGTTATAAAATAAAAGTAACACCCCATTTGACAGAATTGATGGAAAATAACCATAACCATTTGTTAAAGAAACTGTAACATCCTGAAAATTTATTTAATGTTTAGTGATTTTTATTTAGGTTTTTAATAATAAATTTGAGAAATTATAGCGATTTTATGGGTATTTGATTTTGTTGAGAATTTCTAGGGCTTTAGTATTTTCCTTATTTTAAGAAACATAATTAATTATTTAATTTGAATTGGAGGATATATAATTTGACTTTTGAGATTTAATCTGGATTTAAGGACTTAATTTGAATTTGAGGATTTAATTTGAATTTAAAAATTTTATGGATATTAGTTGGAGATATTTATGATTAAAGAAAATTTATTTATGTGAGTTAAGATTTATGGATAAGGATTAATTTCACAAAATATGTAGATTAAAAATAATTAGGAGAGTATATTGATAATTTAAATGGGAAATTCGAAAATAGAAAATGATCTCCTTACTCTTATAAAAAAAATAAATATGAATAAATATTTGGAATTTTGGATAGGGTATAAAACTTAGGTAATTATCTAAATTTTTGGAGAGTTACTAAATTAATATTTATTTTTTAATATACATACATATATAAATATATGGGGGGCCGGCAACCCCTTTCACATTGGTGTATATATATATATATATATATATACCCAAGCCCCTTAACTCTTGTCACTGCCGTGCCGTCACATCTCTGTTTCCTTCGTCGTTTGTGCAGCATTGCCATTGGAATTGATTTAGGTTTATATAACCAAAATCACTTCTTTTTTATTTACCTTCCTTAATTAATGAAAGTTCTTACATATAATTTTAGCTTTCTAATAATAGTAATATTAAGATAATTAGAGAAAAAAATTGGGACTTAAATTTAAAATGGGAGTTGAGTTTTGATAATAAGTTATCATAGATTTGTTGAGGTAAATTAACAGGTTAATTTTATGGGTTTAGATTTATTTATTGGGTTACTTGAAAATTTAAAGTAATTTTCTTAATTTAAAAACTTCGAATTTATGAAGGATTTCGAAAATTATTGTTTGGATAAAGAATTATGGATTGCCGTTTGAGCCGTCTAGGTAGACTAAAGATATTAGAAGGGCTAGTTGTACTAAATTCGGTTATGTTAGGTGTCTCCTAGTAATTAAAGTAGCTTTAAACTTAATTTTAATTTGAGAAGTTTATGAATTGAAGTGCCTGAGATGAATTGATGGAAATTGGGAGATCATTTGGACTTAACGGAATTACCGGAAGTGTTAAATTGGTTAGATATAGTGTAGGTTGTAAATTGGGAACATTGGGATACTTAGGCTTGAATTGGTGAGATCGTGAGGAAAGAAATGATACTGGTAGGATGTAATTAGTTGAAGCTAAGAGTGGGTGGTTTGGAATATGATTTGTAATTTGTATTCCCTTTTAATAGATGAGTAATTACATATGTGTATGTTATGTAGAATTTGAGTCGTGTTAAGATAACACCAGGGGAAGCGGTGCTATTGTGAGATTAGCGCTAGCTACCAGGCAATTACTTATATATGTTATATATGTGTGTGCGTTGTTGGTAAGAGATTTGAACCCTCTTCCAACTATGGATACTTTGAACTATGATATATATATGATAAGATGTCAACTGTTTATTTTGCTATACAAAAGTCATGTGGGATGCTCTTTCTAAATTGGCATAAATTTGTGTATTACATCATACCTTTAGAAAAGAATATACATTGTTTTGGAACTCATATTATATATTGTAGGAAATATGGAAAAGGGCCGAGTGCCCATTGGTTTGGTATATGTCGCATATTATTTGATGATATGATAATTGTGTGTGAGACACCAGTGTAGAGAATTATTTGCCATCACGTGATGAGGTACCTTGTTAACCTACAGGGGCTAAGGTATTTAGGAGATGTTCACCCCAGGTAATCTAAAGTGGCTTAAGCCCCGACTGGTTTTATAAGTAGTTCAGGGCAAGTTAAGCCCCTACTAGAATTCCACTTGGATGATTGAGATTGTCTTATGTAGAAAATATGTTTTGAATTGGTTTATGAATAATAATACTTTGTATCAATATGAGACTTTTCTACTAATTATGGTTGAGATGTTGGGATTATACTTGAATATGTGTATTATGGATTATTATGCATACATCTATATGTTATATCATCCCACTTAACACCTTGCTGGCACACACGCACATGTAGGCAGGTAGTAAGTGGTTATCTTAAGACTACCCTACTTTTATCTCACTTTCGCAGGTCTGAGTCACAGAGTAAACGGTCAAAGGAAGGATCCGGAGCTTCTCATTGATATAGTGAGTTTCCTTTGGGCCGTTAAGACAGAATTGTATTGCCACTTTTTACGATTCATGACTCTTTAAATGCTTCCGCTTGATTTCACTTAGTTGGTGGACTTTTCATTTTTGGATTGAAATTTACTTAAATCTTTTTTCTAATATGGATGGAGTTGATTTATAAGTGGTGTTTTATTATACTTGTTAGCTTATTCAAATTAATTACTTTCGAATTAGTTAAATTCTTTTCAAACATGAATTACTTTTATAAGGTTAAATTCTTTTTTGATTATGATAGGCTTATTTTATTATTTTAGAAGTTCATTTTCTATCATAGTTAGACTGTAGAAATTGTTTTATTAAAAATGTTTATGAAAATTCTTTTCTATCCAGGTTAGCCTTTTACTAACCTAAATTCTTTTTTTTTCCTAACATAATTAGTTACTAAAACAATTTTGAGGTCAGTTAATGGTGATTTAAATTGTGTTTAAGAAGGCAAATGTTACAATAACAAAGGAAGACATTTGATGGAATCTATTCCATTAATAAATATAATCACTTTCAACATCAATATAAATATAATTTTATTACTTGAAGTGACTTACATTAAAGATAAAAGAGAATCTCCCCCCACCCTATAAATAGAACCACACAAGAGTACCTTTTCTTAATTTCTTTACCTTTTTTTGAAATGCGCCATCGAACTCGTCCCTTGTGATTTAAAGACATGGCTGTAAATTAAACCACAAAGGCCTGTGATAACTAGCAACCACAAGAGTATTTATTATATTATTTTTTTACTGAATCGTAATACTTAACTTTCATTACCTTTTTATGGTTTAAACATATTAAAGAAATTTCCCATTCACAGAATCACTTTTTTTTTTCTCACTCATTCATCTATTCAATTTCATTTCATGTGTCGAACGAGGCCTTAAACTATCTATTCATCTTGAAAGTTGAAACATGCATGGCATATTTTTTGCGTTGATGAGCTGCCGTTCTAGCGTATTTAACGGATACGGTAAGGTGAACTACATTAATTAATTACAACTTTATTATTTTCTCACTTTTGGCTTCTCTCATTTATTTTCAGCCTCACTTCTTCTATGCTTTCTATTTGAAGTTATCAACTTTTCAATAAATTTTGAATGGTTATATGATTTAACATTTTGTTAAGTAATTTTTTATTTTTCTCAATTATATATATTTCTATTCTACTCAAATTAAATTTTCACACTTTAAATTTTTTTATTTAACTAATTTCACATATTAGTAATAATTTTGTTGAATAGTAAATCCTAACCACTCAAAATTTGATGCGAAGGTGAGGTGGGAACTAGGAAGTGGAGAGGGAAAATAGAAAGAAGCCAAATCCCTTCTGACATGGGTGTGTCAGTGTATGAGTAGGGAAAATTTGCATTTTTACATTTTTATCGCATTTTACTCTAAGAACTTATTCAGAAAACTAATGTAGTTTTTTTTTGGGAAAATGACAGAAAAAGACCATTGAATTAGTAAAAGGATACTTCAGTACAACGAATTTTGAAAAAGACGAGTCAGTACAAATCCGTACAGTGACTTAACTGTCCTTTAGCAAATTTAAAGGAAAAGTCCAAAATGCCCCTGGTTCAATTCCCAGAAACGTTCAAGGGATTCCCAACTTTTGTTAAGGAATTCCGAACTTCGCTTAACTTTAAGGAATTCCCAGAAACGTTTAAGGGATTCCCAACTTCGCATAAGGAATTCCCAAATTCGCTTAACTTTAAGGAATTCCCAGAAACGTTCAAGGGATTCCCAACCTTTTTTAAGGAATTCCCAACTTCGCTTAACTTTAAGGGATTCCCAACTTTTTTTAAGGAATTCCCAGAAACGTTCAAGGGATTCCCAACTTTTGTTAAGGAATTCCCAACTTCGCTTAACTTTAAGGGATTCCCAACTTTTGTTAAAAAATTCCCAGAAACGTTCAAGGGATTCCCAACTTCACATAAGGAATTCCCAACTTCGCTTAAAGTTAAGCGAAGTTGGGAATCCCTTGAACTTTTCTGGGAAAATATTAATAAGGAATTACATATAGTATATATATTACTTTTATAATATATATAATGATAACACTTGGTGGCCTGGTGGTAAGGCCACCAAGTGGAGGGGGTGGGTTCGATTCCCACCCACTCCCCACATATATTTTGTGTCCCTTTTTCAAAAGGGACACACGCCAAGTGGCAGCCCCACAGCGCGCCACGTGGCGCGCTGTGGGGCTGCCACGTGGCGGGGTGGGCCCCCCGGCGGCCGGAGTCCCACCGGACGGCGGTGGTGGGAAATTATTAAAAAAAAATAATTGAACTAGGGGCATTTTGGACTTTTTCTTTAAATTTGCTAAAGGACAGTTCAGTCACTGTACGGATTTGTACTGACTCGTCTTTTTCGAAATTCGTTGCACTGAAGTGTCCTTTTGCTAATTCGAGGGTCTTTTTCTGTCATTTTCCCTTCCTTTTTCTTTTACCATTTTATTAATAAAGTTCTTCTAACTAGGAATTAATACAATATACCGTACTTCTTTTGTTCTCTATTATAAAAAACATTTTACATGTTTCATGATATGGTTTATTTTATTTCAAGCATTAATTTTCCACATTATATTCCTATATAATTATAAGTTAATTGATTAAATTCTTTTAACTAACAACCTTTATTGAGAAAAAATTTATTTTTAATAAGAAATAACTGTAATTAATTAACTAACTTTCATAAAGTAACAAGATGGCTTATTCGGCTATAAGCGTGTTTATTGACTTTTCCTTATACTAATAAAATTGACTCTTTTGAAAAAAAGAAGTCCTGACTATATATATGACACACACACATAGTAGTCGCTTAGAATTCAAAATAATGAGGAAGGTTTTCCAAGAATAAACTTTTTGATATTTCATGCACATATATATACACATGTAAGTGTGTAACACTAAAATTCTATAAAGTGCTTTTTTTCCCCTTTAGATGACTTGATAATTTTATCTACACATTTGACATTTATATTATCATATACTTCCTCCATTACTAAATATAAGATCTGGTTAACTTTTTTTTGGAGAAAATAAGGAAGCTAAATGAGCCACTTAATCATAAAATATTTGGTGTATTATTAGATTTATGTTAGTTTATAAGTCAAATAATTTAGTTTAGAAAAAAAATTCAGGTAAATTAATTTATAAGTAATTTATTTATATTTCTTAGAATTTTCAAAAAAGTCAACTAAACCCTATATTTAGAAATGAGGCAAGTAGTAGAGAATTCTGGTTTGTGTTAAAATAGACATGTTTCTTTCACTTTACATGAGTAGTTTTTAAGAAATGAATCGTTTTCCTGGAGTGAGTCCGTAGTAGAGGTTCCATTACTTAATTGATAGTACGAAGGAATTTGGGGAAACTGAAAAGTCAAATGGCAATCAATTATTATGTGCAAGATTTTGCATTCATATAATCAATTTAATGAAGTTACTGATATTAAAGGTAAAAAAACCTCTCCCCACACTATAAATAGAAGCATATACTCCTCTAGTTTTATTTATAGGGCAAAGAGAGAAGGTTTTATTTGGTCCTATATATAAGTCACCTAATTAAATATTGAGTATGGATGTATAAGTTTAACCTTCATTTATTATGAGTTGACTTTATTTTCATGTGGTATAGTGGAAATTTAATATGGGTAAAGTTGTAAATTTGTTGGATTTTAGTGGAAAGTTAATGAGTTTTAAGGCTTTCCTTAGTCTATGTGAAATATGCTGGAAGTGACTTATAAATAGGACCAGATGAGTAAATATTAATTATATTTTTTATTATGCAATCGTACTTATTTAGTTTTATTACTTGTTTATTACATAAAACAAAAGCAATTGTTTTTTTATTAATTTTTATTATTAAAAGATATTTAGAAATTTCCCATATACAAAAGTACTTTTTTTTAAATATATTTTTAATCCTTTATATTTGCATTAGATTTCAATTTAGTCCTTTATCTTTGTAAAGTACACTTTTAGTTCTTGAAATATAACACCGTCAGTCTACTTAACGGAGATTGTTGACTCATTAAATTTTAAGTGATGACTGTTCAATTAAATGCTGAGAAAACGTGCTTATAAAGTTTTTTGAGTAAAAAAATAAAATAAATCAAGTAAATCATCTCCTTCCCTCTCATATTAAATCCTACCATGCAAGGCTACTATTACGCCCCCAGTGTAGATAAGTTCATGGTCAAATGTCAGAATTTGAAGTTGCATCTGAACAGGTTAAACTCCATTAATGATTATAGGATGGATTATCGTATGTAGCATTTGCAGATTATAGTTTAATTTATTAAAGGACATAAATGTTGATACATTGCGTTGCGTGGAAACCGAAAACTTGAACCTATATTGAAGGTTGATTGAGATCCATGGAAAAAATAAAAGTTATAAGAGAGAAATGATTTCGGAGCATATGGTTTAAAACCAAGATCTGGAGAAAAAATGCTGATGCAGTTCTGAAAAAATGGATTTAAGGAAAAATAGATCTAATCAAAGTAATTGGGGTAAAAAAAAATTAAAGAAAAATAGATCTCATCTGGGTGGCGGCGGCGTGGGGTGATGACGATGCAGCTAGGTTCAATGATGGGTAAAGAGATAAGAGGAAGGAAATAAAGAGAAAAAAAAAAGATAAACAAGAGGGTAAATGAGACTTTTGCTAAATGCAATGACATGGTAATGGATATTCACAGGGGAGGTATGAAGGAGGATTACCAGTTGTTTTGGTAATTAATCATCCTTACCATAATAATCTCTATTGCCAAATTTAAGAGCAACCAAATAGTCTTATCTTGGTAATGCAATCATGATTACCATTGTAAGTCTGTAATGGGGTTGAACCAAACGGGCCCTAAAAGATGTAGCTTTCAGTTTAAACTAGATTTTTCTCCCCCGTGCGATGCACGGAAGTTAAATGTAAAAATGAAATAAACTAAAGAACATAATTTTTTTGAATAACTATTTTATGATTAAAAATGTTACTTGAAAACAACAAAAGTTGATTATATATGGATATAAATGATATTGATAATACAATAATGATTTAAATCAGAAATAAATATGACTCAACAACTATTGATTGAGCATGGATTACATTGCAAAACGAAAAAAAAGTGATTTTTTTTGCTTGAAAAAAGAAAAAGTAATAGTTGACATATTTGTTATATTTTCACATTTTAGAATTTTATTTTATAACTATTTTTTTAATAAAAAACAAAATTTATATGGTGTTTTTTTAAAACAAAAGTAAATTAAGATATATGTACATGAGAACTGATTTTTATCGGTGTAGCTTTTTAGCAACCAATTTATTTTTAACAATGGAAATGAAAATTCAAAAGAAAAACTTTCCAAATAGAAAAATAATTAATAACTTGTTGTCTAATTCACTGTCATATTTAAACACATTAATTATTTTGTAAGTTTTTTAAGAAAAATTAATAGCGTTGATTTTAAATCATATATATATATATATGTTTTAATTGTTGCCTAAAATAGTGACTTATTTGAAGATAATAATTGATTTTGTATATCTAAAAAGTCAAATATTGCAGATTAAAAATAAATACATATAGATAGATTTTTCTATAAACAATATTACACTGAGAGGTATGTATGTGATAAAAAAGAGATTAAATATAGAATACCTTCTTAAAAGTATATATATATGTAATTAATCATTGCTCAATATTAAATAACTTCCATACATTTATGTATTTAATCATTATTGCTTTGCTCAATTTTAAATAACTTTCAAAATTAAAAAAGTACATTCCCATAAGTAGAAATATATTATGAGTAATGATTAATTATTGGCAATGAAATTTGAAATTAAGAAGAAAATCTTCCATTGTGACTTTGATTATGTGAACATGTGTACCAATAATTGAGTTAAGTGAAGATGATGTCATTGGACATGTGGACCAATGGGATTGTTGCTAGGAGCTTTTAAGAAATATATAGATAATTTTAAATTTACATGATTTTTAATTTGGAAACATTATTAAAAAGGATTAAAATGAAAACATGCTTTGTCATTGCATTTTGTAAGCGTTTAATTGAAATGTCATCACTTAAAATTTGATGAGTCAGCAATCCATTAAGTAGACTGACAGTATAAAATTTGAAAGATTAAAAGTATACTTTATAAAGATAAAATATTATATTGAAACCTTATGTAAATATAAAGAACTAATAATATATTTTAACGCGGTTTCCAACCACTTGTTTTTTCAAATTCAACACGAGAATACAATAAACGAGTTTATATATAAAAAAATGTCATTCCATGTGCCCCACGCTACCTCAATTATTCATCAATCATCATGAAAACTTGCATTTACTATTTATTATTGCTGTGTTGATGAGCTGCCGTGCTCCTGAATCATCATCATCAATGCATTGGTGAGCTGGCGTTCTCGTGTATTTATCGGAAATGGTCATTTAAATTCTGGCAGAGAAATCCCTCCTTTCTTTTGTATCCTTTTCCTTCATTTTTTTTAATAATCACTAGATCTTCGTTCAATAATTCAGATTTGAATTCATACAAAATATTTTAATTGATTCCCAATAATGATATTATAAACACAAAATCTGAACCATTGAAAGAAGATCTAATAGTTATTAAAAGAAAAGAAGAGGGAAAAGGAGGCATACCTCTCCCATTAATTCTTGTTGCTGCTGGTGCGTGCTTGAACTCACGGTTCAAGAGATGAAAGGGAAACAATCTCACCAATCACCATCAAGATGTAAGTTCGATTGTATTTAACGGCAATGGTGTATTAACCAAACTGCTTTGAAAGTTCGAAGGAGCCAACATTAATTACCTCTTTATTATTGAAAACTGGCTTACATACTCATTTAAAAAGATGAGTAGAGAGTTGGACATATTAAAACCATTTGAATCTCATATTAATGATATAAATTTTATTCTTTTAAAAAGTAAAGATTTTTGTTTAAAAAATTATTTTAATAGATAAAAAATCTAAACTATCTAGATTCGAATGGTTTAGGTATATTTACCTCTCTCTACAAATAGTATTTTTTATAAGTAAGGAATCTATGAATAGTTTTTTAATGGTACATATTTTTTTTTAATTATTTTGTCACACTTGAACACAACCTCTATTCTTTTGAGTCCGCACACAATGCTAAACGAATCTCTTATTAGCACTGAATGGTAAATTGGTAATCTCCAAAAACGCCACCGTATGGTCTTAATGTTTGGGAGTTGGGAAGTATGAATTTGTGAAAAAATATGGTAATACTCATCTGATCCTATTTATAAGACATTTTCAGCATGTTTCATACAGACCAATGAAAACCTTAAATCTCATTAACTCTCCCTTAAAATTTAACCACTTTTCAATTTTACCCCTAGTTAATATCCACTACACCACATGAAAACAAAATCAACATACAATAAATGAAGGGTAAGATTGTACATTCATAAGAAAAATTTAATGAAGTGAATTATAAATAAGACCAAATAAAACCTTATCTCTCTGCCCTATAAATAGGACTAGATAAGTATATTAATAAGTTTAGTTATTTGCAACCCACCTTACAAAATGATCTTTTGTATTCTAAATATCATATATATGTGTGAGATTAAATAAGCTAAAAACGTAAAAAAAAAATCACTTCTAAACAAAATCTTATTTTTAGAATCCGATGAGTATTGAAAAATGGATTTAGAACACAAATACCCCATCCGCTACTAAATATAAGAGCTAATTTAGAAGTCAATTGTACTTATATATAAGTGTCATGAAAATAAGAAAAAATATAAGAATTGAGATGAGAAAAATGAAGAAAGCAAGAGAGAAAATTGGAGAGAAAGTGGGAGAAATTTTTATTCACTTGGATATTCAATGTTTACTACATTATCTTCTATTTATAGGCCACCAACCTCGCATAAAAGTAACACAAAGTAAATACCAAATTTAATA
This sequence comes from Mimosa bimucronata, assembly GCA_037074515.1. Classification (NCBI taxonomy): domain Eukaryota; kingdom Viridiplantae; phylum Streptophyta; class Magnoliopsida; order Fabales; family Fabaceae; genus Mimosa; species Mimosa bimucronata. The sequence goes on from CM073441.1 coordinate 27,066,017, forward strand.
CTCATAAGTGTACATATTGTAACCTTTGAGTTATGGCAATAACAACCTATAAAGACTATTCATTAGAGAGGTTATGGAGGATAAGAAAGGTCAAGAGTTGATAGAGGTTATGGACATTCACATAATCAAATATTTATAACACTGCCCCTTGGATGTTCATAAATATGTATTGTGCCTCATTAAAACCTTATTAGGAAAAACCCAATGGGATGAAAACTCAGTGAAGGAAAAATTGTACACAATACTTATCAAAGCTGTTTCATTAAAAACCTTATCAAGAAAACCCAGTGAGACACAGCATTGGTTAAAGGAAAAAGAGTACAACATGACATTTTCTCCACATGAAGACATAATCACTTTTACTTTTCCACATGATGACAACATCGCTTTTACTCCCCCTGTTAGCTAACATATTTCTTTCGAAACTATTTGAGCATATCTTCATTTTAGTCAAATCATGCTTGACACATTATCATCAAATGTTCTGTTAAAATATATTCCTCAAACATATCTCCATGATACATGCAGCATCCACATACTTATTCTTATTCATATATAATATCCATTTGTGTACATTCAAAAACTTAATTTTTCCATAAAATTTTAACATTAAATATCAAAATTAGCAAATATTTATATGGGATCTCTATTCAAGATTTTGAAATCATTGAGGAATTCAATAACTTGATCTATTAGTCAAGTAAAATGCAAATTTGTATATTTTTAAGAGATATTATATGTTGAATGATTTTCTTGTACATGCTTCTGGCATTTTTCATCTAAATTTCACAATATTTATTATTGACATATATTTTCTTTTCATATACTTCCAGACTTATAATATATGCAAAACTATTGCATCCACCACAAAACAATGCGCATTATCATAATCTTCATTACCTTTTTGAAAATCTATATTTCACATAAATATTTATATATCATAATAACTATATAATTCAGGTGTTTGAACTACGGGTCCATAATTTTCACATATTAAAAACATAATCATATTTTTGTTGTGCTTTCCCTTTTGTTTTCCTTTTGAATCATATTTATGTCTATTTCTCATGATATATCTTAGTATAAGATCCTCACATAATCACGTGATATCATTTTCAAAATTATTGTCGACAACTTTATTCTTTTTAATTCTATTTTTCTTGTTGTGATATAACTTATTGAGATCCCTTTGTTAATTTTCAGGTTCTTGTACCTCCTTTTAAGGTTTTTCAATTAGTTATGTCTTGGGACTCTTCTAGAGTACATGCCTTCTCAATATGATTATCTTAATTATAAGCTCCTATTTACATTTGGAATCGATTGATTTCTTATGCTTCAGGCATGTCGCATTTGTTGGAATAGTTTCAGCTGGAATATGAGATGGAAAACATCCAGCTCGTGACCAAAGTTATACGTCTGTGATTGAGAAGCTGCAAAGAAGTAAGTTTCCGGAGTCTATTTTGAGACAAGCCCGTCAGCTGCCATAGAGGAAGTTACTTAAAGAGTATCAGTATATCAACATTGAAAAAGAAACTATATTCTCATAAATATTTCATGGAGGCTTTAATGAATGATTTCTATATCATATAATTTGGAAATCATGCACTTAATATAATGATTTATTCAAACGATCTTTCAAACTTCAGGTTGCAAACTAATGATAATGACACGTGTAATTAATTCATAGATACATCTATCAAATTTATTGAATATTTGTATGGTGTACACGCTATTGGGCCCATCATGAATTTCATATATTTCCAGAAATGTTCAGTTCCATTCCAAATCATGTACAACTAGTGACTTTTTTCGTTGTAAATTTTCTTTGATAACAAGCAGCACATAATAATTCTTGAAATATGTTAACTATTCATGAAGACTCTCCTGATTCTTTAATGGATGTCAATATGTGTAATATCAAGAATTTGATGTTTCATATATATGACCTGGATGATCAAACAATTCATGCCAACAATAAATTTATTTAGATCAGTAAACTTCTGGTTTACTATATCATTTTTCATAACCAATATTAAACTTTTCAATTTTCTTATTTAAAAGGATAATATGACATCCATATTTGGAAGATCAATTAGGCTTTATGAGGAATTATATGAGTGGAATTTTATTCAATATTCAATATTAACTCACATTTATATTACAACAATTCCCCCTCAAGTGTGAGTCATATCAATAAACTTCCTCTATTCATATATATTGTAAAGACAGTTATAGTAGGTCAATAACCTACACTCAATCTGGAAGCTCAACTACTTCCTTATTCACATGTAAATATGGATTTCATTCTAATTGGGTTATCTTTTTATACCCTTTAACAAATTGAAGCTCTAATATCAACATATGGAGCCATAATTTTCATGATCAATTCCTCTTTCGCCCATATAATAAAAAAATTTATTAGTTCTTAAGGAACTATATTTCTTCGTTGATCCATGTTCATGAGATTCGACGGGGTTTTTACGCTGGCTGTCGGGGCCTAACACAACCCTCCTCCTTTACCAGGGCTTGGGACCGGCTATAAGCATAGGCGAAGTTTTATCAGGAGGGGTTTTATAAGGAGTTAGGGACAAAGGCTGGGGAACAAAAGATTTATAAGATCGCAAAGAGTAGGGAGAGGAATTCAAGAGATTTGGATCAAGTAAGATGTATAAAGGATGAAGAAGGTAAAGTTTTGATTACTGATGAATATATTAAGAATAGATGGGAGGCCAACTTTTCTAAGTTATTCAATGATGATGGTGAAGGTCTATCTTGTGAGTTGGGGGATTTGACAATTAGTGAAGATGGACTTAATAGGTCATTTTATCGTAGAATTAGAGTTTGGGAGGTTAGAGAAGCTCTTAAGAAAATGGAAAATGGTAAAGCAGTTGGATCTGATGGTATACCGATTGAAGTTTGGAAATGTTTAGGGGAAGATGGTGTGTTATGGTTATCTGAATTGTTTAACGAGATTTTACGGTCGAAGAAGATGCCTGATGATTGGAGAAAAAGTACTTTAGTTCCGATTTATAAAAACAAAGGCGATATACAAAATTGTGCAAATTATAGGGGAATTAAACTTATGAGTCATACAATGAAACTATGGGAAAAGGTGATTGAGCATAGGTTAAGACTAGAAACTAGTATTTCTGAGAGACAGTTTGGGTTCATGCCAGGGAGATCCACAACGGAGGCGATATATCTATTAAGGGGGGTAATGGAAAAGTATCGAAGTAGAAAAAGAGACTTACATATGGTTTTTATTGACTTAGAAAAGGCGTATGATCGCGTGCCGAGAGATTTACTTTGGAAAGCCTTGAAAAAGAAAGGAGTATGTGTTGCTTATATTAAAGTTATACAGGATATGTATGATGGGGTGTTGACTAAGGTTAGAACGCTGGGAAGTGAGACAAAAGACTTCCTTATAAGAATTGGCCTACATCAGGGATCAGCTTTGAGCCCATATTTGTTTAACTTAGTAGTAGATGCTCTAACTGAGCCTATAGAAGAAGAGGTCCCTAAGTGCATGCTTTTTGCTGATGATATAGTCCTTCTGGCCGAATCAAGAGAGGAGATTAATGATAAATTAGAAATATGGAGAAACACACTGGAGTCGAAAGGTTTCTGTTTAAGTAGGAGTAAGACAGAATATATGCATTGTAATTTTGCAAATAGACAATTTAGAGGTGATTTGGAGGTTAAACTGGGAGAGCAAACAATCCCTCAAGTAACGAAGTTTAGGTATTTGGGATCAATTATAAGACAAGATGGTGAGATTGATGACGATGTCAATCATACAATTCAAGCTGGGTGGTGTAAATGGAGGAAAGCTACTGGAGTTCTCTGCGATAGAAAAGTACCCCATAAGGTAAAAGGGAAGTTTTATCGCACTGCTATAAGACCAGCAGTATTATATGGTAGTGAATGTTGGGCTTTGAAGGGTCAACATGAACATAAGATGGGGGTAGCTGAAATGAGGATGTTGAGATGGATGTGTGGTCACACAAGAAAGGATAAGATTCGGAATGATCATATACGCGAACGAGTTGGAGTGGCACCTATCAGTGAGAAAATGGTAGAAAATCGTTTGAGGTGGTTTGGACATGTACAAAGGAGGCCATTAGATGCGCCAGTGAGGAGGGTAGATCAAACAGTCTGGAGTCCGATTAAGAGAGGAAGAGGGAGACCAAGGCTTACACTCAATGAAGTTGTAGAGCGCGATCTTTTAATAAATAATATATCTAAAGATTTAGTTACCGATAGAGCACAATGGCGTCGTGCGATCCATGTAGCCGACCCCACTTAGTGGGATAAGGCTTTGTTGTTGTTGTTGTTAAGGAACTATATCAATTTTGTTACATATAAGTTATATATATATATATATAATTGGTTAGAGGAATCAAACAAATATCATATAATGGAATAATTTCGACAATGGAAGAGAGAATAGAATAAATCATATGTTAAATTGTAAAATTAGAGGTAACATAAAATGACAGTAAGACATAAATATATGATAACAACTGAATAAATAGTATAGAAAAGTAAGACTATTCTAAAAGCATAACAACTTAAAAAAAATTAAAATGCAAATGATAATTGGACAATGGCATAACCGTGTAAAAGAAAGCTATGATATAATATTATCATACTGTAAAAACATATCAATCTATAAGAATATACCTAAAATTTTCAGAACAACACATTATTTCATAATGAAACTGCATATTACTTGTAGTAAATATAAAAACATCAAAACCTGATAATAATGTAAAATAAATACAACACACACATATAAAATCTGATAATAACATAAGCTTTCCCACTGCATACGATTTTTATATACACCTACTATGGTACGGCTCATGTATTATTGTTTTGTTTGATTGAGTAAAATGTACAGAAACAATAACAATAAATAACAAAAGTATAAAAAGTAAAAACTAAGATAGGGGATAATACGGTAAGAGAAAACTAATGTGAAGCATCATTTTAACATGAGAATATTCTACGTGTTTGGTAATCCTTATTTTGGAGCAAAAGAACATAAAATTGTGGGTAGGAAATTTTGCTTGTTTGGTTTGACTTAAAGTGAATTTGATTTATAAGTAACTTATAGCTTATAAGTCAAAATAAGTTATAAACTGTTTAAAACAACTTTTTTTTTTTTACTTATAAGTCACTTATAAAGTGAGGCTCACAAATTCTGACTTATTTTTAACATATAATCACAACTAACCCAAACATATACAATCTGATTTATAGAAAATAAGTCACTTATAAGTAATTTTTTATAGCTAATCCAAACATAAATCTCATTATACAATCTGACTTATTTTCAATATAACTTATATCAATCTAGACACTACAAAAAAACAAAGAATTTCTGACGGAATTCCGTCGGAAAATTGACTTTTTCGACGGATTTTCGGCGGAATTTTTTCCGTCAGAAATTCCACCGTCGCAAATCGATTTACTGACGGATTCCGTCGGTAATATAATAATATTATTTTATAAATAAATTATTTTTTTAATTTATAAATAATATATTAAAATATTATTACCGACGGAATTTCCGTCGGTAATTTTTTTAATATTTAAAAAATTAACGCCGCCACGTGTCGCTGTCTCGTGCCGCCATGTGTCCCTACTCACACCTCGCCACGTGTCGCTTCAACAAATTGCCTTCAATTTCGTCATTGAAGAGATTCGAACCCACAACCTGTTGGGGCGTGTCTGATGCCTTAACCAGTTGAGCTACGAACACCTTTTGAATTTATTTGCAAACTATTATATTTATAATATTTAAACTCCCATTATTATAATTATTTTTAATCATAATATATTATGAAATATTTTATAATTATTAATATATAATTTACATATTAATAATTTTATTATTTTTTATAAATGATTTTTATATTCATATACAATCCATTATATTTAGTATTTTCATTTTATATTATTAAATTATAATTATTTTTCATTTTATTTTATGACATTTTTAAATAATTATTTTATTATATATATTATTAAATTATAATTATTTTTCGTTTTTATTAATAATATTTAATTATTTATTAAAAATAAAATATTATTTAATAACAAATTAAAAATGAAATTTGGTAATAAATTTATATCTATATACTTGTATATATATTAATTTTTATTAAATATATTTTATTTATTTATAAAATATTTTTAAAATAAATTAATATAATATTTATAAATTAAAATAACAATTTATTTATAAAATAATAAATAATTAAAGTTACCGACGGAAAATTTTCCGTCGGTAATAATATTTTATTATATTATTTATAATTTAAAATAATAATTTATAAATAAAATAAAATAATTAATTAAATTACCGAAGGAAATTACATCGGAAATTTCCGTCGGTAATAATATTTTAATATTTAATTTAAATTAAAATAATAATTTATAAATAAAATAATATAATTAATTAAATTACCGACGGGATTTTTTCTGTCGGAAATTCGTTGTTTTTTTTGTAGTGAGATGATCTAGATGGTGGCTTATACCTTCAATATTTTCAGAGTGAAATCGTACTGATAACGTGTTATGAAAATAAGAAAAATATAAGAATTGAGATGAGGAAAATGAAGAAAACAAGAGAGAAAATTGGAGAGAAATAGGGAGAAACTCTTATTCATCACTTGGATACTCAATGTGTAGTACGTCTTCTATTTATAAGCCACCAACCTCATCTAAGAGTTACACAAATTAAAGTAAATTCCAAATTTAATATTCATGAGTGTACATATTGTAACATTTGAGTTATGGCAATAGCAGCCCATAAAAACTATCCATTAAAGAGGTTATGGAGGATTGGTAGAGGTTATGGACATTCACATAATCGAATATTTATAACAATAAGACTTTTTTTTTTCATTTTTTTGTTATATTTATATTTGTTAAATTAATTTAGCTGACTTATACACTAATAGATCATATAGAGAGATTCTTAGGTAAACTTAGTTCGCCGCATTAGTTGTGGTATGATTAATCATAAGCAAATACATAATGTCTAATATAGGGATTTTAATATGACTTGGCACTTCAAAACAATTATATGGTAGATAAATTAATTATCTTTTTCAAGTAACTAAATTAAGAAAACATAGAGAATAGGAGAATAAAATCTTTTATTTGTCAGATAATAATTTAGGGGTGTCCGGTTAGATTAAAATCTCCCATTATGTGTTTGTTTATGATTGGTTAGACCACAAATAAGATGGCAAACTAGGTTCACATAAGAATTTCTTTATATAATCTATCAATGTATAAGTCAGCTAAATTAATTTAACAAATATAAATATAATAAATAAAATGAAAAAAATTCTTATATTAAGAAGTACAATTGACTTCTAAACTAGCTCTTACATTTTGTAGTGGATGGGGTATTTTACTCTCTCCTATCCTAATTATAGGGCCCATTTGGGGAGAAGAGTTTGGTCCTAAATATAAGACATTTTTCTAATTTTTCTAAAATTTTCTCCAAATTATCCCTTTTAATATCCCTCAATAATAAACAAGCAAGGTAATATCATGTGATTTTAACTAATTTAACTAAAAGCTTTAATTTAATCAAATTAGGTAACTATGTCTTATATTTAGGACTGGAGGTAGTTAAAACCATTTTTTAATACTCACTTATTCTAAAAGTAAGATTTTGTTTAGAAGTGAATTTTTTACATTTTATTTAATTTATTTAATATCATACATATATATGATATTTAGAATAAAAAAGATCATCTAGTAAGGCGGGTGGCAAATAACTAAACTTATTAATATATTACCGTATTTTTCACAAGTTCATCCTTCCCAACTCCCAAAAATTAAGACCAAATGGTGGCGTTCCTGGAGATTACCATTCAGTGCAAGGCAAGGTATAAAAAAATGTATCTGTCAGTGAACCGGCTGGAGTGGAGGTTTAGGGTTGATGGGTCAAACCGGGTGTAACATCCCAAGAATTATTTAAGGATTAATGGTAATTTAATATTTGATTTTGGGATTAAGTAAGGAGTTGGGAGAGTCCTATAAATAAGTTTAGGAAATGGAATTATATGGGGAATTTTTAAAAGCCTAGTTTTTATATTAATTCGATAAAGTTGGAATTAGAGAAATTATTTCGGAATTCAAAAGAGACTCTTGTTGGAGAAAATATTAGTGGGGATTTAAAATAAATTTTTAGAATAAAAAAGGGGGATTTTATTCTAAGGAAATCTATCTTATTTTGAGATTAATGGGTCTATAAGCAATTTCCTTATCAAATATATTCTAATTATTTTATATTTCCCTTTTATTTCATTCTTGTCCCCTCTCCTCTCTGCAAACACGATACACACACACACCATCACCAACCCTCCCCTTCCTTCTTCAGCGACGCTGGGCAAGAAGGAGGAGCGGACGTCCTGGTGCCGCCGCCGCCGTCGGCGTTGCCGACATGAGGGGCGGCCGTGGTTTCCGCCGTGGCACCTATCGTAGACAAAGAGAGAGAGAGAGAGAGAGAGAGAGAGAGAACGGTGAGTAGTGAGGGGGGATTTCGGGGGCTACAAATAGGTAGTTTCTGGCGAGTTCTCCGGCGGGATGAAGGCATATGAGAGAGTTCTTCAAGCTTGGGTAACTTTCCCCTATTCCCTTTCCTTTTCTTGCTTCTTGTTTTTTATTTTCCCAAATAGAAATTTCTAGGGTTTGTTTGATTTACGAATTTCTGGCTTGATTGGGGCAACTGCCTGGTTCTACATGTTTATTTAGATTAATTGATGATTATAATGTGGTTGATTTGGTTGAATTTGGCCTATGTGAGATGTGGCTTGCTTAAAATAAGGATAAAACAAGTTTACAACAAGAAATCCTTTGAATTTGTGCTTTTGAAATTGATTTATGATGTCTAGAGGATTATTAGAGTTCCACGATATTGTTGGTTGAATTCTTTGGGTTAGGTTAGTGTCGGATGAAAATTAGGAGTGGTTGGTTGCTTAGGGGAGAGAGAGATAGGTTGTTGAAATAAGTTGTGATGAGTGTAGAATAATGATTTAGATAAATTGTATGAGAAAATTGGGCTATGTTTGAGCTAGAACTTGGATTTAGAATAGTTATGTAAAAGTTTGGGTAGTTATGAGAAGTGGAGAGGGAAGAAAGAAATGATTGGTGTTATTGGGTAAATTGGATGATGATTCTTGAATAATGTGATTATTATTCTAGGTAAATTGATGTTAGTGATTGATTATTAATGATTTAAATTGTTGGAAAAATTGGGTAACTGCAACATAATTAGGCTATGGATGATTTAGACGGTTTGAGAACTTGGATATGGTATTGTGGAATATAAATTCATAATGAGTTATTTGGGAGGCTCGATATGGGTTTAATTTAACTTAATCAAGCCGGGTAACGGTAACTTAGGCCATGATGTTCCACGAGAGCTTTAAAGAGGCAAAGTCTCTAAGTAGTATTGTTGAATGTCCCTTTGATTGGTGATTAATCGCACGTATATTGTTTTAATGGTGATTGTAGACGTCGGGTGGTCGAATTGAACTCAAAGACTGCATGCTATGGTATATTTATTGTTTTCTCCCAATTCAGGTAACCGCTCTCACCTCACTACATTATTGTGTGCGTTGTTAGTTGGGATTTTCTAAATCCCTTTTTATACATATATGTATCTCTTGATTTATAATTGGAACTTTAAAGTGACTTTCGTATTAATGAGCCTATTGGGTGCCATTGGACTGCAATTATTTTCATATAAATAATTGATATGTTATACGTAGTATCCTGACTGGTTGTGGTGGTAATGATTATGAGTTATTGAGTTGTGATATTATAGACGTAATGTCCTGAATGGTTTCTTGGTTGAGTTTGATATCTGTTGATGTGATTGCTGCATGGTGATTGGGATGTTGTGAAGTAATTGGGAATCATTCTCTTATTGTGATTGCTGTATGGTAATTGGGATATTGTGAAGTAGTTGGGAATCATTGTGTTGTGATTGCTGTATGACACTGAAAAGTACCGTCGCGAGTGATGTAACCCTCGGTAGGCCAACCGAGCGGTTATTTGTACCGGTCATCCTGATTATAGACAGGGACCGTTGGTCATCTTGATTATAGACAGAGACTACTCCCCATTCTGATTATAGACAGAGGGGAGCCCCCATTCTGATTGTAGACAGAGGGAAAAATTGCTTTCCTGATTGTAGACAGGGGCATAGTGTTACTTCATGTTTACTTTTGTTATAGGTTTTTGAAATTAGCCGCAGTAGCTTGGTTATGGTGCATATTGATATTTTGGTGATACGGTTAGGTTTATATATGTGTAAAGATATACTATTTGTAGATTAAATATTTTAAAATGTGGTACCCTTTAGGCGCTCTGCTAACACACTCACACTCTTGTATTGAGTTGAGTTGTGGTTACTGAGACATGTTTGTCTCACCCTATCGTTGTTTACATTTTTGCAGGATCATGCACAGACCAGGGCGAAGGGAAAAAGGGATGGGGCCAACTGGTTCACATGGAACCGGTGAGTTGGTCGGTAGAGTTATTTTGGAATTGTATATTGCCACATATAGGCTTGCATTCGCTTCCGCATGTTTATGTCTTTGATTGATATTTAAATTCTGGATGACTGTATCAATATTTGCTTGATTGTTGTGGAGTTAACGTTTACATGTGAATTTTTATTAACCATGTTAGGAGGCTCCTTATCTAATATGGTTAAATCAATTGTTAATTGTTAATAAGGTAAATCTTTACTAACTATGTTAGAGGAATCCTTTTCTAACATAGTTAGGGAAAAATATCCATGATAGTATGATTGTATGATTATGTGTTTGCCCTTTTCTATCATGGATTATCTTATGTTTCTAAGATAAATATTTTTCTAACTATGATAGGGTAATTGTTGTAATTATATGTAAAACTCTTTTTCCTATCATAGTTAGTAATATAATTATGATTAGGTTTGATTGTTGGGGGTTAGTGTTTAATGATCCATGATAGTATATATGTGGTGTTACATGATTGCTTTTCTATCATGGATAGTGCCGTAATATTATTAAAACTCTTTTCTAACTATGATAGGATTGTTGTATTTATATGAAAATTCCTTTTCCTATCATAGTTAGTATTAATCTTGGCTAGACAGATTGATTATTGGTAATTAGGGTGTATTAGTAACATGGATTTTACACCGGGGGTCAACTTAAAGCTAGACCGGTTAAATTTATAATAATATAATACAATTAAAAATATTTAAAATTGATCATAAATTTATTTTAATTCACTTTTGATTGTGCTTTCAATAGAAGATGAGTCAAACACTCATATCTTTGACTTTATCCCAAATAAAGTACTTTGACTTTTTATTTTGAGCTATTTTATTCTTTTTGGCAGATAAACAAAGGCCCAAGCCCAACATATTTAAACAACCCTAACCCTAACCTTCCATTTCTTTCTATTAGTCAATTAGCCGCCTATTATAGTACTATTATCTTTATCCTCTTCCCTCCCATGTGAACCACAGAACTAGTTCAGACTTTCAGTTCCAATGGCTTACTTCCATTTTTTTTTTCCGATGATTACCTCCTTCTATCCCACAAAGGTATTGGCTTTACTTTTTCTTTGAAATTTTTGCAAATTCTCCTCATCTTCCATTCCTTAGACTTCACCTTTACATCGGATCTGATCTCTTCAACTTTCATCATCTTTCTTTCTCTTCTTGGAATCTTTGAAAGAGTAACTCGCATGACCCACCAAACTTGGCAGGTTAGCTAGTGTATCACCGGTTCACCTCGATCCATATCATGTTGCACGGGTCACGGTTTCCCCTATCCATGCCTATCAACCGAACTGGGCAACATGCCAGGTCGCTGGTTCTTGGGTTAACCCGGTTGGTCTGGTCCGGTTTTTAATACCATAGTGCTAGGAGAATTTTTTTATCTTCACCATTATATCAACCTTGAGAGGTTGAAATTTAATATCCTATAAAAATGAAAGACATATAGAATATTTTAATAAAGAATATACATATGTGAACTACCTACATCAAACTTTAATGATTAATTCTTTTATTAGATATTATAATAATATTCTTTTTTTATACAAAAATTTTAGGAAAGGGGTTAGGATCATCCACAATCCAAGAGTATGGCTCTGATAAGCTCCAAGATTTGATGCATTTCATCATATCTCCTCCCACATTTGTACATATTTTTGAAGGTATAGTTTTCAAATTATACAAAAGCTCATAGAAAAAGATAAACAAAGAAACATTTACATTAATTTGTGATTTTGGAGCTTAATCATATTTGTTTTGGTAAGTGAATTTGGTTGGACTTCATCAACCCTCTCTTTATCTTGTAAAGGGAGAGGTGGATCATATCAACGAGGAAGAAAGACCATGAAGTCACAAGAGTGAAGCGAGGGAATCAAAGACAAGCAGCAAGTAGGGGACAATGAAACTGCCCCTCGTTGTGGCCCTCCCACAGCAAGGCCCACGGCGAGGCCTTTAATTTGGTAGAGCTTTCTGGTCCTCACCGTGGACCTGCCACAGCAAGGGCCATGATGAGGTTGAAAAATAGGATATCCTTCTCTGGCCCTCGCCATGAAGGCTCCACAGCAAGGGGTACGGCGAGGGTCCAAAAGAAAATGCAGCTGCGCGTTTTGCTTTCTATGCAAAATTTACAACATATAAATAGAGGTTTTTAAGCCAGAACGAGTGGAACGGACTTAGGGCAGATTTTTGGTACTCTTGGAGCTTCAAGGGAGAGTGGGGAAGTGATAGGAATCTTGGAAAATCTTGGAGAGATTCAAGTTCACTCATCTTGGTTTCCTTTCTTCTTCCTTCTTCTCTATTTTTCTGTCATGAATTCCTTCTCAATCTTCATTTTTGTTTTTATTTTTTCATGTGTAACTAAATCCCTTTTCTAGGGTTACTTTGAACCATTTGATGGATTGATCTTGTATTTCCTTTCTTTGATGTATTGAATGAATTTTTATGTGTGGAAATACAAGTGCTTGATCACCACTTGATTTGTTGAATGAAAAATGGCTTGAGAGAGAGAGTATTTTGTTTTAGAACTTGGGTGAAATCATGTTAGACTTGAATTTTATGGGTTTAAATGGATAGTTAGATGGTAATATACAGATATAATTACTAACCTAACATTGTTCATAGGAGGTTGGTGGAGTATTTATGACTTGCATTAATTGTGACAAGAGGTTGTGTAATTAATGCAACTATAAATTTGATTTTGACTTGAGAAAGCTTTTTCAAATGAAATTGAACCTTGAACTCACACATTAATTCATTATAATGCAAAAAGGAAAGGAATTTCCTAGTTCATGAAGTTAAATGGGGATAAGTACCCCTAGGTCTTTTTATTTGTCTTGACAAGTATTTTCTAAATCACCTTTCTATTTTATAATCTTTGTGACTAAAACCCTAACTAGAAGTAGAATTTTAAATGGCAATCTTTTACACTTTAAATCTTCAAACCGAAATTTGCTTTATCTCAACTTAATTTAATTTACTAAGCCTTTTGTTTGATCGCATTTGTAATCAAATTCATGTAGGAACGATACTTTCTTATCACTTTATTACTTAGCACGACCCGTGCACTTGCGGTGCGAACAGGCTCTTAACTCATGATTTACTGAGGCATGTTACCATGGGTTCTAGAGCATGACAAGCAAGCCCTTTTTTCTATCCATATAAGTAGGTTTCCCAGCTTTATTTAACTGTGAAGATGCCTCCCCAAGAGCCCGATTAGAACTAGGGCTATTCACAGGGACGAGATAGGTCCTGTCTCGTAAAAAGGGCTTGGGACGGGAATCCTGTCCCGTGTCTATCTCAAGATTGTCCCGGTCCCATTCAGAATGGGACTATCCTTTTTTTTTCAAATCTAGATTTGTGGAGCTGTTGTGGGTAAGGAATAGCAAGAAGAGGAATGAGAAGAAGGGAGAGATAGAGGAAAAAATAAAATAGAGAAGAGTAAAATTTTCAACTCCTCTCCACTCTGTTCCTACTTTCTGCGATTTGAATCACACCCTCTTTTCTCACTTCATTCAATTCCTATTCCCTGCCCTATTCACTTTCCTATTATTGCCATTAAGACCATGTCTTAGTAATTAGATTCTTTTTCTTCTCGATCAACTTTGCCTCTAAGGCATGGCGATCTTGCTAATTATCATGCTATTGATCAGCACTTAATTCACAAGATTGCTTATGAGACTTTTGTTTAGAGCTTGCTTCATGGCCTTCGAAGCTCAGCCCTTACTTAAAGAGCATTGACTTAGAGACCTCGATTTGGTAAACATGAAAGGAAAGATTGAGGATGATAGATAAGTGAAAATGAAGAGAAGGAGAAGGAGATTGACGGAGGGCTTGTGATTGAGGATGTGGGGAGAGCTTGAAGGGAAGAGAGATGGAGATGAAGAGAGATGAGATTGGATGAGGTCTGAAGGGAATAGGGTCAGGGACAAGGACTTATTAGGGTTTGCTGTTTGCTTTGGAGAGACTAGAGAGACTGTGAAAGGCCGACAACTTTGACACATATATTTTTAAAAAAATATTATATACATATATATATTCAGGACGGGACAACCCCATCCTGAGTCTTGATCCGTATTGAAAGCTTATTTTTTCCCTTCTTAAAATGATCGGGATGGGACGGGATGCACTGGGACGGGACAATTTCAAACACCCTTTAACTCGAACCACAACTAAGTGGTACTTCCGAAGAATCAAACACTCACCAAGATGGTCGAATGTCCAACCCTTTTGTCAGTTGAACCCACGGACGATGGGTATATTATAATAATATCCTAATATGATATTAATTAGGAAGATTAATTATAGGTCCCATTAAGGGACTTAATCAGGTCAAGTCCCACAAAATGTTCTAATTAAACCAAAGTCTATAGGGATTTGGATACAATTATTTGTTAAATTCAAATCGCCATCTTACCCATTTTCATTCCCCACCAAGTGCCCTAAAACCCAAATTCCTCATCAACATCACTACTGGAAGCTCCTTCCATTAATGGCTTCTACGTGTGTGTGAACAACAATGCCTCATCCCCATGTCTTTCTCCCCCCAAATCTCACTTTCTAGAAATCCCTCTCATCCCCTTCCGATTTCGAGTTCTCCCTTTAAGATCCAGTCGCCAACCTCTCCGCCGGCCAGCTCTTCTCCACTGGAAAGCTCATCCCCTTCCACCTCTCTTTGCCAGAGTTTGGTAGATGCAGCAGCTTTCTCTACTTCTGGCAACTTTGTCAGCACCTCCAACTCCTACTAGGCCGTCGCCTTCGCCGGCACAGTCTTTGCCACCTCAGGCAACAACACCCCTCCGTCAATTACTCCAAGATGTTGATGAGGAATTTGGGTTTTAGGACACTTGATGGGGGATGAAAATGGGTAAGATGGTAATTTGAGTTTAACAAAAATTATATTCAAATCTTCAGGGACTTCAATTTAATTAGAACATTTTGTAGGACTTTGCCTGAATTAAATCCCTTGTATGAGACTTGTAATTAATTTTCCCACATATTAATTCTTGGATATTAAAAATCTAATGGTACGTAGAGATAAAAAATGTTCAGAAAGAAAATTGTTAGGAAACTAAGAAAGTGGTGAGCTTCTCTTTCCAATTCTTCTCTCAATTTTTTCACATCACTTCCCACATCAACCTTTTGGATCAAATTTTGAATGGCTATGATTTAACATTCTACAAAATAATTATTAAAATAAATAAATAAATTCAAATGTGAAAGCTTAATCTAAATATATTTCAAAACTATAATTAAGAAAAATAAAAAAAAAGTTCTTTTATAAAATGTCAAACCCCAACTATTCATAATTTGTCATGGAAAGTGGAGAGAAAATGAAATAAAAAGAAGCCAAATCCTCTCTAGTAGGTGCGTATGAGTGTACGAGAGACTATGAGTATGTAAAGTTCACACTTTTTTATTTTTCTCTTATTTTACTCTAAGAACTCATTCAGGAAATTAATGAAGTTCTTATTCAAAAGTTATTACAATGTATAAAGCGTTTGGTCTTTATTATTAAGACCTCTTACATGTTTCATAATTTAATTTATTTTATTTAAAGTATTAAGGTTCCTAACCAATTACAAAACTTCCTAATTAATTAATTAATTAATTTGTAGAGTCCAACCCCTTGTATCCTGAATATGTCCTGTTTGGATGCCAACTAATATTTGGACGAGCTTTTGAGAAACTGCTTCTGCCCCTGTTTTATACTCAGCTCTGCATGTATATCGCCAAGTTAATAATAAAACTATCCACATTCAGAAATTCTCGGGTCAAGTAATTCTATAGCATAAAAGTATGTGTACAAAAGGAGACACTACCTTCACTTCGTTTTTTTTTTTTTTGGGTAAGAGTCGTCGACTTGAATTATCTTGGTCTTTTTTTTATTTGTGTCTACTTGGGATTGTATTTTGTATGAGCATTTAATACATTTTTACTAAAAGGATTGTCTTGGTCTTTCTCTTATTACTACTTCATTTCTTTCTCTAACTTATCCTCTTATAAATTATACTTAGGGAAAAGCTCATTTCCGACAGGGTTATTATTTTTAACTAATTTTAAACTGTTTTCTCAAACCACATAATTTATAGGGTAACTTGCAAATCTACGCATTAATATTCACAAACGTAAACTTGGCATGATGAAGTTCTTTTAGGATCTTCATGTGCATTTTCGCACCAAGAAAAGGTGTACATTTGCGAATACTTCATAAGCATATTAACACGTTCATCCATTATATATATAAACATTTTAACATATATAATTTCTTATCTGTTTTTTTTTTAAGTCAATCTCTCCCACCAGAAGACATTTACTTTACCTGGTATTATTGTGAGTGATAGATGCAACAGGATTAACACCGACTGCAGTTCCAGTGCAGAAAACTTCGTCAGCCTCCATTAATTCATCCACTGCTACTGCACATTCCATTACCTACATACATATACATACGAATTATTATTCAAATAAAGTCGTCAAAATTAATAAGTTAATTAAAGGGATATGTGCATTATGATATATGTTGTTATTAAAAAGTATGCTCATGCAAGACATATTCGCTTAGATCATTGAAAATTACATACGAGGATGGTTTTCCAAGAATAAACTTTTAATAAATGGCACACACATATACACATGCAAGACTAAAATTTTTTCCCTTTTCACTTGAGAATTTTATCCATAAATTCGAAATTAATTAATATTATCATATAGTAGTAGAAGCCCATTACTTAAACAAATGGTCGGAGCCTTGTATCTTAAAAGACACAGAATAAATTGTATTCATTATAATTTGTGAATCGTATATATTTTGTTATCAATTTTATTATTATGTATATCGAAGGGAAATAAATCACCTCATAACCCAAATCAATGGCAATTTCAATGATGCTTTTCCGGGTGATTCCAGGCAGAACATTCCCTCCTGCTGTTGGAGTTGAGATAGCTTTACCCTTCACCAAAAAGAAAAGGTTTTCATGGGATTAATTGAAGATAATCCCATGTATGGGTTAGTCATAATTAACAATACTCTATTCATTTTCCTATGCACGTGTATCTTTAACTTTCTCTTTAATTTTTTGAACATTTTCCCTTATAATACAATACATGTGTTTTACACTGACACACCTTGACAAGGAAGATATTGCATGAAGAAAGCTCCTCAATATATTTTCCTGTTGCTGCATCCAAATACAATATATCCGAGAACCCTTCAGCCCTGGCTCCCTTCAGTGCCTTATAAGCCTTTAACATATCATATAGATTCCACTATTCAGCAACTACGTAATAATCTATTATTAAATGCACAACAGTGTATTTTAATATAATAATTATTATTACCTCTGATCCTTAATATAATATCCCGTTGGATAATTTTAGGAGATTAAAGAAGCTAAATAAACTATTAAATATATTGTATGTTACATGATATATTTATATATATTTGAAAAACTTATATATATGTATCATTAAATTTATATAAATTTATTATTTAGGCAAATTGGTTTAAAATATAATAAATATTAAAGATAAAACGAAAAACACCTTATATTTAGGATCTAAAGTCAACCACAATCTAACTCTTATATTTGGGATAGGAGGTAGTAATCCTTAGCTAACTTACTGGAGCATAGTTTACCACACTCTTGATGCCTCCAGTTCCTCCACTTCCACATATGGCTCTGTACAGCTTGTCCTTGATTACCAAGTTCAATGGACCCTGCATTTATATTATATACATATATATATATATATATATATTCATTAATGATTGAATAAATTAATCGCAGAAGAATAAATATTAAATGATTGAGAATCAATACTTCAAGTGTGGAAACTCACATTGTGATAGGTTTTGACAGGAGTAGCATATACAAGGAATGTGTATTCAGGTGCTGGAGTTAAGCCTAAGACACTTCCCGTTCCCATAAGCAGTGGCCTAATATACAGTGATCCTTTCCCCACAGGAGGCACCTGTCCCACAATATAACACCTCTTATTTGCAAATAAAATGAATAAGAAACAGAGAGATTTCAAGGCGCACATATTATTCCACTGGCTTACTACTCCCTCCGGTTCTAAATATAAGATTACTTTAACTTTTTTTGTAGAAGTTAAGGAAGCAAATTAGACAACTAAAATATAACATATGTCACATGTAATTAGATTATATGTTAGTTTATAAGTAGAATAAATTAATTTTGAAGAAAAAAGATAACTCTAAAAAATTTAAAGTGATTAATTTTGCATCCTTAATTTTTCCAAAAAAAATCAAAGTGATATTATAATTAGGACCGGAGGGAGTATAATTTACCAAGTGGGCATAAACTACATCTTTTCAAGATTGCCTCCTATTTATTAATATCCTCTTATTTGCACCTTACATGACTTCTATTGGGGAGGCGGACTTAAAATCTTATTTCATTTTTAGACCAAGTTGTAATGACATAACGACTGACTCTTTAATTTGATGAGTTGGTAAGAAGTGACTTATAATAAGGACCAGATGGAGTATATTCGTACCCAACGTTCATTGGCAAGGACAGTCTGCTTCACAGCATTAACAAATTGTTTAACAGATGGTGATGGCATGCACATTCTCTCTGCTCCAATCTTCATGCGCCTTCCATTCTCTTCTGGTCTAAACACAAGTATACGCCCATCTCTGCTTCTGTATGCCTTCATCCCTTCAATCACTCCCTAAAGATAAAATCCATTCATTGATAGCAAAACTCAAGTATACATTTAATTCTGCTGAACTTGTATGTATATTGTCAATGGCGAGAAGCAACTAGCTAGGATACTATCATTATAACCCTTAGTACACTTATATATATAATCAGTATGTTATGGAAAATAAGTAAGTAATTTTATTTTCTGTTAGGCTTTTATTGGTTTACTAGCCTTTGGGGGTAGGTAGATATCTTAGGCTACAGATAAGGCCCTACTACTATCGCACTACTATTGATTGATTGTGAATACTAAAGCATATTCAGTTCCTCTGTCTCTTTCCCTCTCTGTTTCAGTGTTTCTATGTATCGTCACTTTCTCTCTCATATCTTCTCCAAATACCATAACAGTCTAGGTGTCTACTTTTGATAGACTGCTTTCAAACAAGATATATACTACAAAGAAGCACATACATGTATGTATATATATATATATGATGATGATCCATTTAGTAACCTTTTGTATAGTCCTATAGTATGTCACTTATAATGTGATATCTGAGTCTGAGATATAGAGAACATGAGATATGATTATAGAAGATTTAGAGAAGGGATAATGATTAATTGTGCTTAATAAAGAACCTGTCCATAATTTAAGATTCCAGCAGAAGGGGTGATGTGTAGATTCCCATAGGGAAGGAGGGATCCTTCTGAGAAAGTGTCCTCTTCTTCTGGGGAGCATTTCATCAAATACATGAAGTCCGTTGGAATTATGCCAAACCCGATTTCATCCCAATTGATTTCCTCACTGCTCTTTCAGATATATATATCCAGAGAAATTTGGAATCAATAATGAGAGGGAATTAAACCATATAAAGAAATTAAAGAGTAACCAACCAATCAAGCAGATAACAGAACAAGTTTAACTAAGCAATAACATTAATTACCTGTTTATAGAAGGTGGAGCCATAGTTGCGTTTGGCTTATCTGCAACTACTTCGACGAATAATGAATAATGAGGCTGAGGAGTGTGTATATAGAAACGATGATGGTATTTGTGCAAGTTAATTAGAACAGGGAAGGAGTCAACTGTGTGCTAGACAGTGTCAATGTAAGCAACTTCATGTGTTTGACGAACTCTACGTTATTATCTCCTTCTTTCACCTACCAAAGTAGGTGGTTTAAGCCAAGATTAGAATGTACTACCTACTATCTTTAACATAACAACGGTTTATTTTATTTGGGAAGATTAAAGAATTTAAACAAATCCCTTAACTTGGACTTAGTCATATATATGTATATATATACTACTTTGACAGTTTCGGTGATTTTCACTAGAGCTGGTAATACGGCCGGAACCCGTAGGCCAACCCGAAATCAGTAAAAAAAATATGGTTATAGACTCAGAAAAATAGGTCCATATTAATGGGCTAACCCGTTAAACATGTAGGCCAACCCGAACCCGTTTTCCCTTTTTTTTTTAAAAAAAAACAAACAAACCCTATCTTCCATTCTTAATGAGTCTCATCTCATCTTCGAATTAGTAATTGTACAAATAAATGATTCCATCAAAAATCCTATTATTCAATAAATTCAACGATAACGACATCTCATACGCTATTAAATCCTTCTTTTTTTTAACTGAAGCTTAAATGCTTCTTTTTATCCATTCTCTCCTATACTTTTGACCTCATTTTTTTACTTAATTTCCTTCCTTAATTACCATGTTTCCATTTGAACTCTTGCCCCTTACACTCCACATAATTAAAAATAACTGTGTACTATTTGTAATTTATAAATGTGTCTGAATAGAGGCCTTTAAGATTAAAAATGTGAATAAATGTGGAAATTCCTAATTGAGATTACTTTAGTAAAACTTTATAATATACTAGGAGATTAAATCCTTTCATAACATTTTTGGCACAAAAAAATGTAAAACATATCCACTTGATGGCTGTCATTCTGCTTCTTCATTTGCTGATAGTAGTTTATTTAGGAGTAGGGAAATGATAATGATACAATTGATTTTGTATTGGAAATTGGAAATTTGGAATCTTGGCCTTTTGAATTTTAGATTTAGTTCAGGGATTTATTGTATTTTGGAATATTTGAAGTTGAACATTGTATTCTATATTTTACTATCATTTTTGTTATTTGAAATGTATTAAAAACTTGAACTTGAATTTATAATTTTGTGTTATATATTTGTATTATAATTAGATTGTAAAACGGGGGGACTTATTCGAAAAAAGGGATTAGCACATAAATAAGGTAAATTTGTTTTAGAAAATGATAAAGATGAGAGATAAAATGATTAAAAAATGCTCATATTTATAATCAAAAGTCAACCCCAACTAATTCTTATATTTATGATTGAAGGTACTCCCTCCAGTCCCTATTATAAGAGGTAGTCAACGTTTTTACACATACCAATAAAACATGTTGTAATAATTTATTAAGGGTAGATCTAATAAAGCTTTTTATTTTTACCCTAACTCATTTATTATACACACTTTTTCTCCGCTCCTTGCATTTATTTTTCATTATTTAATATACAAGGGTAGAAATGGAAAACATGCATTTATTACTCTGACTTTTGCATGTTACCTCTTATGTTTTGGACAAAAAAAATTTGCTATGTTAACTCTTATATTTAGGGGAGTCATATTAAAAAATGATTAATATATATGCTATATATGGAAGCCACTGCCTTCAATGAAGGAGTCTTTATAGTGTTATCCCTCGTGTCGTTGCTTGTAGTCTTTATAGTGTTTCTATTACTTCATGTAATCCTTCGTGTCGTTGCTTGTAGAATAAATTTATAGTGTTAAATATAAATAGCTTTGACGGTGCTTCTGTAAACACATTTTTAACGTTTCCAAGTTAGGTTTGGTATGAATCAACAATGACGTGCTAATAAACCAAGTTCACCCAAATTTTTTTTTAGTATGAAGTATATATGGAATTTATTGTAGAAGTGACATATTTCAAGAGTTATTATATGCTGCTTGTTCTCGAAAAAAATTTACAAAAAAAAAAAAAATCATTAGTTGTGATTTGGAATGGAAGTGTATATTTATGGAAATATATGAAATTCAAGATGGGCCCAATAGTATGTAAACCATACAAATATTCAGTAAATTTAATAAATAGAAAAATCGGGAGGAATGTAAGTAGAATAGGGAAAACAGCTGGAATGGCCCTTCACATGCTCGGTTTAAACGGGCCGACCTGTTTAGACACACTTTTAATAACAACCCAATTCACAAAGCTCGGCTCAATTCATCTTAGGCAGGGGTTGGTTTGAGAGGCCTAAATAATTTAATAAAGAATTATTTTATTATTTTATCTTTTTTAAAAAATTAAGTCACAACAACAAGATTCTTAATTTAAAACAAAGATATTATCAAAGATTTAATTTTTTTATCTTTTTTTCAGTAAATAGAAAAAATGGTTGTTCAATATATATGTGTATTGGCTTCTATTTTTTTATGATCAACATGATACATCTGAATATTTTCAAATACAGTTGAAAAAAATTATGTCTTTTGTTTATCTACATCAATAAAAAAAATAATTTTTTCAATATTTTATGAGAAGAAATTTCTTTACAAAACTATTAAGAACCAAATGAAAAAATTTTAAGTATTGAGTAAAATTTTTAAAAAAATAAATGAAAAAAGTTAACAAAATATGACATATTTTGTAAACATGTTTGAAAAGTAAAAGAAGCTTTTAAATAAATAAACTTATATTACTACATACTTGAAATGTGTAAATTAGAATTTTTATATAAATTATAAAACAAATGATAGAAAATAAGTTGAAAAAAAAGAAAAAATTACCTAACAAACTAATTGGCGTGCTTCAACGGGTCGGCCTGCAACCCTACAAGGCCGATCCTTTTAGGTCTTATTCATTTTTTAGGCTATATTTTATATTCCCTATGTTCCTAGATTTAAGACATGTTTACTTAATTTGATTAGATTAATGATATTAGTTAAATTAGTTAAAATCAAATTATATTACCAAAACATCTTAGCCACCTACATTTATACCTAACTTCCCTCTCTTGTTTGATTATTATTGAGGAGTATCAAAAAGGATAATTTGAGGAAATATTGAGAAAAAAATAAAATGAGGTCTTATATTTAATTAGGAACATACTTGCCTTCCCAAATAGGTCATATATTTAGGGCCGGAGGGAATATACCCGGCTCTCCACTTAAATGGGTTTAAACAAGATCGGCCCAATGGGTTTGGCCATTTTCCCAGCTCTAAAACTAAACAAAATTTTTACTTTGCTCTTTTTTTTTTTCAAAAATATATCGATTGAAAAATTATATACATTATAATTTTTTTCTTTGATATTATTTCCGGTTATAAATGTATTAGCTAAATAAAGATTTTTTTTTAAATATAAGATCTTAATATATTTTCCTCCATATTTATAATTTTTTTTCTCAAAACATCGTTTTTAGCACATTGCAATTAGGAGGATCCACAAAGTGGTATTCCAGAAAACCTACAATTTGTAATTTTTTTTTGAAAAAAAAAAAACTACATCTTTTTCACTATTATATGAATCTCGTACAAGTCGATAACCTTTTTCAGCTTTTTGGTCAAATTAGTGGGAGAGGAAGAAGTGGTTTTCCACACAAATTTTAATTTGTCCACTTGTGATGACAGATTAATTAATACTAATATTAACATTCACCCAAATATAGGAACCAAAAAATAGTCTTCGACAAATAATAAAAGTCTTTTCTATTAATAGCCTCCAAATCTTGCTCTAATAAAAACCCCTCCAAAACAATTTGGCTAATTGATGATCCCTATTACTTTTCCAATACAAAACACAAACAAATAAAAAAGAACTAAGTACAACATGAGGTCCTCATCATCAAGCCTTAAAAATGTTCTGGCCATCTTCTTCGCGTTTTTCTTCACCGTCTCGTTTGCTGTCGCAGCTCCTCATAGGCACGGAGGTCATCATAGGAAAGGTGGTCATCATTTGCATGGTGGTCATCATTTGCATCCTGTAGTACGTACCTACACTCAAACTTTTTTTAACATATAATATCTCATTTTATGTAATATTACTTTCAATCATTAATATAAGGGTAAGTTGACCCTTTTTGAGGAATAAGAAGTTAAATAAATTTCTTTCATATAGCTATATTCTCATTTTTTTAAAAACTAATTTGTCTGATTTATAATTTTATATGTAATTCAAACTAATTAGTATTTATACATTATTAAATAACTTATTTAACCTTTTTATTAAAAGTAGTAATATATGTATAGTGAGAATTTACTACATCAGGATGGCATGTAGTAATCACATATTAATTTATTCAGGTTGGACAACAGAACCCATCAGCACAGCTCACCATGGCACCAGCTACTGGCGTAAGTAAATTTCTTCATATTTGTTTGTATGTTCATGTATATATGCTACTTATAATATACACATGATGTTTCAATTATAAGAATGTTTAATTAAATTGTTGTTATATCTCCACTTTAGTATGTCTTAATCTATATATACCTAATAATGCTTCCTTTCTCCTTTATATATTCCGGCCGAACCCAACATTACCACCAGAATTCAGGGAAGATGATTCTACTTAGGATATACTCTCCCTGGACTTTAATATAAGCCACGTAATAAATTTTCACAGATTAAAAAATTAGTTATAGGATATACTCTCCCTGGACTTTAATAGTAGCCACGTAATAATTTTTCACAGATTAAAAAATTAGTTACTTTATTTATTACTATAAGATTTTTCATATGTATATCTCCATAGACAACTTTAGTATATGTAATGTATGTTGAACGTTATATGTTTCAAGTGCTGCAAAGTGTATTTGTTTGTTTGTTTTATTAATATTATTGTTTCTCAGATTTGTTAGCTTGAATAAGTGAAATAAGTTATATCCATGTAATTAGACTTTATCAATTTGTTAGTTTTATTAATCAATTAATTAATGTAATATGATCCAAAATCCGTAGCCTGCTAGTGATAATTAATAAAATTTGGTCAATTATTTGACCTCACTTATTTTCTCTCGTGTGCCGTGCCGTCTTTATTTTTCCAACGTTGTATTGTTGTCAAATTTCACGATTAGGATCTTCTTCCACTTATCAAAAAGGGATAGTGTATATATATGTCCCTTCTTTTTCTTCTCTTATTTAGAAGTACAAACACGAATAACTTAAAATTATAAAATTATAGATAGGATCAAACTCGTAATCTTCTAATCACGAGAAAGGTTTTATACCATTAAGTTACAAAATCGTTCATATATCTTTTAATCCTTCCGATTATACCCTAGTTAGATCTTGTATGGAATAACCCTATGGCCTTATTTAGTACATGGTATTAAATTTTGATGGATTGAGATTGGGTTTAGAATTGGGGTTGGGATTGGGATTGGGATTGGGATTGAACTTTAAAATTACATTTGGTATAAAGTAATATTTGGAGATATAACTTAAATAAATTTTATTTTATAATTAGTGTTAAATCATTAAACGACTATAATACCCCTGACAATCCGGTAAATGGTAATGATAATAAAACATTTGGTAACCTCTCTTCTTCTCAAACTTAATTGTTTCTCAAAAGAGAAGATAATGGGGAGATCTTGATTTACAATCTTATATTTATTTTGTCAGATATTCTCTTAGATGGACACTTAATTTTATTAATTGCTTTCACTTACCATGTTGTTGTGTGTTATTCAGAGCACTCCTCAAGCGTGGTTGGACACGCACAACGAGGCAAGGGCGGAGGTGGGTGTGCCACCATTGGTGTGGAACCAAACCCTAGTGGACTATGCTAAAAAATACGCGAACTCAAGGTACGAGAAGTGCGAGTTTGAGCACTCTATGGGTCCATATGGTGAGAACCTTGCCATGAACTATGAGGATATGGAGGGCTCGGACGCCGTCAAGTTTTGGTGCACCGAGAAGGCGGACTACGATCACGCCACCAACACTTGCCGGACCGGTGAGTGGGAGTGTGGACACTACACTCAAGTTGTTGCACGTAAGACCACATCCGTTGGGTGTGCTAAGGCTAAGTGCAAGAACAATTGGATGTTCGTCATTTGCAGCTATTATCCTGTGGGAAATATTGAAGGCGAGAACCCTTTTTGATGATCGATGTATAATACATTCTTCTATATATATATGAATGCATAAGGATGAGGTTTTTGGAGTAAAAGAAAACGGCCATGAGTTAGAATATAAGACTAATGACATTGTTGTATTGGTAACTAATTATCAACTATTGCTTTTTCGTGCAGAGTTGATTAATTGTTAGGATTTGGTGTGTGATGGGCACGATTTTATATATTGATGGCTTGGTGTTGTTCAACACCTCTTTGTTATTTTTGAACAGCCGTTGTTCAACACCTCTGACTGAATTCAATTAGGGACTTTATTATCGGATTTAATTCTCGGTTTATGTTGGTGTCCTGGGTGATCAATTAGAGTTTTTGTTATTTCATTTGCTTTCTTACCACGCGCATATATTTACACACACACAAGTCCATTCTTAATATTTTCTGTCTGTAGGAGTATAATTTATATAATATATATGTTGGGACAAAAATATATCCCTTGGGCCCACTTGTGGATTAACCCGTAAAGGCAAAAATACATTCTTTTGGTCCAATGCAAGTTCACTCATGAGCGGACCCATTAAGGCTGACCCAGTCCAACAGTCCATCCCCCACTACTGCAGAAAGGGGATTCTAAGTCTGTTATTTCGGGGTTTTCATGTCACTTTTTTATGTGACGTAAAAAGTAGTGACTTAGAAAAAAAAGAGATTTTACGTCACTTAAAATAGGGGACGTGGAAAGTCATATTTTCCACGTCACAACTTATGAAACAAGCAACCTAGATAGGTCCCTGAATAATTTTTTTTATTAAATGGCTGAGATTTCACGTCACATGTTTAGAAAACATGTGACGTGGAATGTGGTCTGAAGAAACCACGTCACTTATTTGGCAAATAAGTGACGTGATTTAGGAGAAACCACGTCACATTTTATGGTTATATGTGACGTGGTTTCTCCAAAACCACGTCACTTATTTGGCTAATAAGTGACGTGGTTTCTTGCCATGATATTTCACGTCACATATTTATAAACATGTGACGTGGATTATTTTTTTTTAAAAAAAATTAAATTTTAATATTTTCGTTTGATCCCATTTTCTTTTTCTTGTTTTTGTTGTCTCAGAAAACAGATTCACCACAAATAGCAATCAACCAAGCTAACATAAGTAATCAATCATACTAACCATATATAACTTGTGTTTACTACTACTTCACAAACCATTAGTGTTACACAATTTAGTATTTTGTACAATGATCAATCATCTCTACTAACCAATTCCGAAAGCAAAAATTCAGCAACATTCTCATGAATTGAATCAAGATCTTCATCTGTAAATGTGTTGGTATCATAAAACTGCAACAATAAAGATGTGATGATCAATGCAAAGAAATTATATAAAACATTATATATTTATGTATTAACTGTATCAATCATACAAGAATTTAACTTATACCTGTGAGAATGATCCGGTTCGTTCACTAATAATAATGTCATAAATATATTTCATGACGTAATATCCGCACTCCTTATTGGTCGGTTGCCTAGGGCACTTCAATCACAAGAAACGGTATAAATTAATAGCAATCAATTTAATAAATCTCAATTGACTAACATTGAAAGAATTTAAATCAAAAGTACTTACTCTAGGTCTTTGTAGCACGACGTCTTGATGTTCTTGACCAGTTTTTTCCATTGAATGCCACTGAGATATACCCCTAAAATGGAACCAAAATTAGTACATATATATGGGACTAATTTATTTGGGACACTAGTATATAATAAAGATATTAACACTACTCACTCTGATAGGAGAGTTCTATGATAGGGGGTTATATTACGCCTCAACGAGTCAAACCAAACCAGACAATGATCCCTAGGGCATACGACAGCTAGTGCCCAGTGCTTACTGAAAGACATTAAAAATAATCATATCATTTACAAATGTGTATAATGATGAAAAGTTGGCAAAATGAAACAATCAAACTTACTCTTCAAGAATAGGTGCAAAATAGATAATTCCCCGGTTCACTGACATTTGATGGTTGACGTATGCCTGCATGTTGTCATCATAATTCCTCTTCTCCGCCGGGGTATTGAAATTATCCCTCATCACCAATGCCATTGGACTGAAGAATCTGTATTGTCCCCTGCCTAATTTGTGACACAAGCTGTGGAAGTACCTATATATCATAGACAAGTTGAAATCAAAAAGGGATTTAATAAGAAATACTGCTGAGACATAAAAAGTAACGGTCATTTATTACATAGTCGCTAACTCAAGCCATCTAAGGTCAATTTCCTGCAGCTTCAAAAACTCCCTGATATCTCGGGAACTGTCAAGCAAAAATTTGTATGTATGATCAGGACTGACTACTCCAGGAGGCATCGTAAAGGGCACAGACTCCAAATTTGGCTGCATCTCCCGTAGGAGCTGGAGAGAAGGATATTCGTCTGAAAAGGTCTGCAGGGCGATGGAAAAAATCATTGTTATGTTATGCCTAAACCAGAAAAATATCAAACAAGCAGTCTCAAAACTTAAGTGTACATACCACATCAACCGGCGGGTCCGGCCCCTTTTGCGGGCTCTTGTGTACAAGATATCTAGGCCACAAGATGAATGCCCTGACCGCCTCGCCTAGTTTGGTGACTTCATGATCGGGAAAGGGTACATCTGCCCCCGCCTCATTCCTCTGGACAGCTGTAACGGACACCTTCACTTGGTCCTCATCAATAGGAAAATTATGTATGAGGGAGGCGTTCGGGAACTGGCGAGCTTTGGCGACCGCGCGCAGGCGAGGGAAATTGAGATGGAGATAACACTCATCTCCATAGTCAGGGTTGTTTTCTGGTGTGGGATCTGAGTCGTCCTCATGAATTGATTCTAACTGTCTAGGCTGATTGCAGCTGTCTTTGCCGCTTGGACCGGCGGTACCGAGAGACTCCTGCAAGGGATGAAAATATTCAGAGTAAGACTATAATTGATGAACCCGGAATATGGAAATCAACATATTTAGTAGATGATCAAACCTGATTATTTTGTCCAGAAGAATTCGACGTGAGTCCGAGCTGTACGGTAGATGCTCAAACCTGTGCCTCAACCTGCATCCGGATCTGCTCCGCCATTTGCCCATTAAGCTGCTGGATATGTGCATCCAACTGTTCCTGGAACTCGGCCTTCATCTCCGCCCGAGCCCTGGCCACAATCTCCTCAGTGGATTCTCTACGCGCGTAAGATCGGGGTTTGCGACCGAAATACTTGGTCAGCCCTACATTCCTCGGCTCCCCGATAACTCGATTGTGGTGGTCGAGCTTCCCATTGCCGTGGCCAGGATGTCCATCCTCCCAGAAGGTGTGAAGGACCCTTGGGTGGCTTGCTCCTCAAGTTCTTCCTGTAATGACCTAACAAAATCATAATTGGCAATATGCTACAAAACCACAAGTTAAATGCATAAACAACCAAGTAAAATACTTACAATCCTCTGTGCAACTTTCTCAACCTCTGGAGTCACAAATTTTCCTTCTTTATTCTTCCTTTCCTCAGCCCATTTCGTATGACGTGGGAAGGGTGGCAGATGCTCTACAACAAAGGTAGGATCGGACCGTGCCGCTTCCTCCATTTCTGCAATTTGTTTCTGGGTCAACTTTTTCTCTAGCCACTTGTAACCACCCCGAGACATCGTGTACTTATAGATATTCTTCGCTTGTAGGTTCTTTTGTTTTTCGCTCTCCTCCTGTGAAACTAAGACTAAGTTAGTTAACTAATATAATGTGTTAACAGTGCAATTTTTAACCAAAGTTAAAAAGCTATTTATGAAATATACAGACCTTGAACTTTTCGTCTAGCCGTGATGCAACAAACTTCTTCCAAGTGTCTGGGTCAATATTGGGATAGCTCTGACCCGGATCTTGACCCTGCTTGTCTCCAAAGACATATTCTCTGGTCAGGAGATTCTTGAAATTCTTCCACATCTTGCGCCCTTCTCCCAACCAAAAATCCTTGAAAAATTGTGTGTTTGGGACATCTAAGTTTTGCTGAAAAAAATGACGAACACATTAGTTGAATTAAGTGGAAATAAGAATACATACATATTAGGAACAAACAGAAGTATAATGATATAACCCTTCACATTGTAACCAGAAAGATTGCCATATGCAGGGAAGTCATTTATTGTAGTAAACAACATAGCTCGCAACTTGAATGTCTCCTGCCTGTACGCATCAAACACATCGACGCCTTCCTCCCACAACATCTTCAAGTCCTCAATCAAAGGTGTAAGATAGACATCGATATCGTTCCCAGGCTGTTTCGGCCCAGAAATAATCATAGACATCATCACATATTTGCGTTTCGTGCACAACCAAGGAGGCAGGTTGTAAATGACCAGCAAAACTGGCCAAGCACTTTGTGTGCTACTGAGACTCCTGAAAGGATTGAATCCATCCGTACACAGTCTAAGACGAAGATTCCTCAGCTCACCACCAAATTCAGGAAACATTGAATCAATTTTCTTCCATTGAGGAGAGTCAGCAGGGTGCCTGAGATATCTTCCATCGGAGATTATCTCATCACAATGCCATCTCAGTTTCTTTGCTTCTGCCTCATTTGCAAACAAGCGTTTAAACCGTGGTACAATTGGAAGGTACCACATTACCTTCAAAGGTACCCCTTTCTTTGATCCATCATCATCACCAACGGCATCCTTTCTCGGCTTGTACCTCGGAGTATCACATTTAGGACACTCTTTCAGGCCTTCATACTCATTCCAGTACAACACGCAATCATTAGGACAAGCGTGTATCTTCTTATACTCCACCGCCATCTTGCTTAGAACTTTTTTAGCCTCATACATACGCTTCGGAAGCACATTGCCGGCAGGGAACATATCACTCAAAGCTTCAAGCAACTGCGAGAAACCCGTGTCCGCCCACCCATTTTCTGTCTTTATTTTCAACAATTTCAAGACGCCGGTCAACCGAGTATACTTAGTACATCCCGGGAACAACGGTGTCTCTGCATCACTCTGCAACTTGTCAAACTCATTAACCACAGAAAATGACTTCGCCCCAATGTCATTGATCATCTCGTCCATTCCATCATCACAAACATCATCCACCGCTGCTTCTACATTTTGTGACGTGCACACATGTACGGTACTTCCCAATTCCCCATGCCAAAGCCACTTCTTATAACGGAGATTGATCCCATAAAAAAAAGGTGATCCCTTATATCATCAGCGCTCTTACAATAAGCATTTACACACTTCACACAAGGGCATCGATACATGCCATTCTTACTAGGCACGTTTCTTTTGGCAAATTCAATAAATTCTTCTACCCTCATTTGATACTCTTTAGTGGTTCTCAATGTATGCATCCAACTACGATCCATTCTAATTAACCTATGCCATATGTCATACAAATTAGTCAAGTTTAGTTCACTACCTTGTGAAGAAATGGGCAAGCCATACACTTAACTTCACTTCATGCAAATTTTTTAAAAAATTTGGCAGAGTTTCCCCTTGTAAATGTGACATCCAAAAATTACATTTACAATCCAATTTCAGTCCAGTAAATACAAAAGCATACCATTACTAATTCAACACCAATCAAATGGGCATGCCATACATTTAACTTCACTTCATGCAAATTTTTTAAAAAATTTGGTAGAGTTTCCCTTTATAAATGTGACATCCAAAAATTACATTTACAATCCAACTTCAGTCCAGTAAATACAAAAGCATACCATTACTAATTCAACACCAATCAGTAATTACAAAACCTATAATTTCACCCTCATTTGATGGAAATTAAACATTGTTCTACAATTAGTAAATTAAATACTCACTATGGAAAAATTGATAAGTAATTGTACAAAGTATGAAGGATATGATAAAGTAATTGATAACCCACTGAGCAGAGAGCATCTAAACAACAGCCATTGAAGTAATAAAAATTATGATAAAGTAATTGAAGTAATAACAGCCATTGAGCAGAGAGCATCCCAAACGCTGGCAAAAAAAATGGAATTCCAAACAAAAAAAGAGCAATAACCACGCATTCTGGGCAAGAGCCAAGAATAAGCCCCATTATGCAAATTCAGTGCAAGAGCAAAAAAAATTACAAAATACAATAAATTACAAAATAAGCATATATACCTGTGTGAGCGGACAAGCTGAGGGAGCAAGAAAGATGAGGGAGTGAGACACCTGAAGGATAAGCTGAGGGAGAGAGCTGAGAGCTGAGGGAGCGAGACGATGAAGCTGAGGGGTGAGGGAGAGAGGAGAGAGCTGAGGGGGTTTTTTTTTATTTCTTCAATGCATGCAGATGAAAACGAAGCTGAGGGGTGAGGGAGAGAGGAGAGAGCTGAGGGGTGAGTTCAAATTTTTCTGGGCAAGCTGGGGGGGTTTTCTGCGCGCGGATGAAAATTTGGGAAAGCTGATGAAGGTGAAGAGAATTGAAGCTGAAGGTTTTTATATTTTTTTTAGGAAACCACGTCACATATAGGAAATATGTGACGTGGTTTTCTTCAAAATAATCGTTTTTTTAAATAAACCACGTCACATATTAAAAATATGTGACGTGGTTTCTTATAAAAAAAATTAAAAATTTAATTTGGAGCCAACCACGTCACATATTTTGAATATGTGACGTGGTTGGCTCCAAATTAAATTTTTAATTTTTTTTATAAGAAACCACGTCACATATTTTTAATATGTGACGTGGTTTATTAAAAAAAATAAAAAAAAGATTATTTTGAAGAAAACCAAAATAAAAAAAAAACCTGATTAAAGCTGAAGAAAACCACGTTACATATTAAAAATATGTGACGTGATTTCTCACAAATTTAAACCACATCACATTTATCCCATTATTGTGACGTGTGGTTTCTTCCTCAGCCTGAAATTTAATTACAAAAATGCCACCGAGCTTTTTTCAATGTCAGTTTTATAAATTAGTGACGTGAATTAGGGACAAGAAATGAGTTTTTTGTAGTAGTGCCCCCATTACTCCAATCAGTTACTGTATCAAGTCAGTCAACCAACTAATCCCCTGATCCACTATAATAGGAACCACTTCCTCCTCTCCCTACAAACGTGGGATCACCTTCCATAACCACCATATAAGCCTATAAAAGGAGAAAGGTCAAGACAAAGAAGGGGGTAGATTCCTCCAGCAGCGACTCAATGCTTAATACTCTTAAGAGTCCTGATGGGGTACCTGCTACACATGACGGGGTACTTGCTACACATGACGGGGTACCTGCTACACCATTATTTGTTCTTATCATACAATTCTCCCCACTTCTCCCTCTCTACTGTACACTTTTCTTTGTATTTATATCGAATACTTTGTAAACTTCATTATTATATGTACCATCTATTGGTCTTTGTAATCCACACTACGGTTGTTGGAGACCCATTTTCAGACTATCAATAAAATCTCTATCTATTTATTGCTTTACCGAAATTAGCATCAACAATATATACCAGCTGTATATTTTTAATAATACGATCTATTCTATAGTGCATAAGAAAGCATATGTCTTATTGATAAAAAAGATTCTAAGGGAGGAGTAAAAATAGAGCGGGAATTGCTGAATTTCCTGAAAAACAGTGAAACATGCATATCTTAGAAATAAAATAAAATAAAACTTATTTGGTATTACAAATTATTATATATTAGGACTAGTTAATTAGCATTCTCTCTGATCCTAATTATAAGATCAAATTGATTTTTTAGAAAGTTTATGAAAGATGTAAAATAAACCATTTTAAAATATATATATATCTATAATTTTTTCTCAAAACAAATTTAGTTTACTTATAAACTAAGATATAATTTAGAAACTAAGATATAATTTAGGGTTAATATAATGTTTGGTTTTTATAATTTGCTTTAATTTTGGTTTTGGTCCCTATAGATTGAAACAAGAGGCCGTTTTGGTCCTTCAAGTTTCATTCCATCAAAACAATTAGTCCCTATAGTTTAATAAGGACTTAAACAAATTTAATGGTGTTAAATATGCTGATGTGTCACTAATATGTTAATTATGCTGATGTGGTTGGATGACTAAGGAGGCATGTGGCAAAATAAATGATAAACTTAAAATTAAAAAAGCATTTAAATAATTAAAAAAAAAAACTCTCCCTCAGGTATGCATCATCCTCAACGCCATCGGCGGCGTTCAGGGAATGATCACCATCCTCGTCTGCATCATCCCACCGCGGACCGTCATTTTCATCCCCTGGGTCACCATGATGGCCCTCCACAAGAAATCCCAGCTCCTTCAGAAGGTTGACGACACCATGGCCTGAAGCAACATCTGAGCATCATATCGTCATTAACGGATACAGATTCGGATTCTCCCATAAACCGATTCAGATTCTTCTTGAGAGAAAGTATTTAGAAGAGGGAGAGGTAGAGGGAAGAGAGTGGACGGAGGCCGAGGATGATGCAGATCTGATATCTAGGACTAGGAAGAAGGAGAGTTTTTAAAAATTATTTAAATGTTTTTTTAATTCTAAAGTTTATAAATCATATTGTGCCACATCAGTCTGCTTAGTGCCTGTTTGGGTAGCTAACAAAACCTAGGTTTTGACTTAAAACCTAGGTTTGAAAAAATGTAAGCCAAACACTTAAAAAAAATGTAAAAAGCCCTTTTGAATTGGAAACCTAGGTTTTGGCCACCAAAACCTAGGTTTTGAATAAGCTACAATTTCCCCCTTTGCACAAAATATGAGGTAAAAAAATGCCATCATTACACATGTTATAATGATCTACCAAAAATACCATTATCCTCTCTCTTTCCCAACACATTAAACTTATGTCCTTTTTAGTAATTTACACAAAAAAAATCATTCTCATAACAATCATCCAATTAAACACTCTCATTTTTACAAAAGCTATTTTTTCAGAAAAGTGTTTTTTTCAACTTTTTCCCCAGAAGATATTCTCTAAAAGCTAATCCAAACAGGCTACTACTTTTTTCAGCTTTTACGCGAAGTACGAGGTAGAAATATACCATTATTACACATGTCATATTGAAATACTGAAAATGCCCTTATCGTCTCCCTTTCCCAACACATTAAACTTATGTCTCTTTTAGTAATTTACACATAGAAAAGCCATTCTCACAACAACCATCCAAAAACTCTCATTTCATCAAAAACCATTTATTTAAGCTTTTTTAGAAAAGCTGAAAAAAACACTTTTTCAGCTTTTTTCTCAGAAGCTATTCTCCAGAAGCTAATCCAAACAGGCCCTTAGTCATTTAATCACATCAACATAATTAATGGAATTAGTGACATGTCAACATCTTTAACACCGTTAACTCTTCTTCAAGTCCTTATTAAATTGGGACTAACTATTTTGACAGTATGAAACTTGAGGAATCAAAACATTTTGTTTCAAGTTATATGGAAGTAAACTATAAGGATCAAACATTATATTAACTCAATAATTTAATTACATGTAACATATGTTAAATTTAAGTGATCTATTTGGCTTATTAATATCCATTAAAAATAACTTGATCTTACCGTAAAGACAAGAGAGATCACATATAGTACATGCATATATAGAGTCGTCAAGATAGGTCAAACCCATAAGGCTACACCGTTTAAGTCGGTTTAAATAGTGTCAGACTTGTGTTTTAGGGGTTCAAAAGAAAATCAAGCTTAAATTGGCTAACCCTTTATTGCTCAAAAATAAAAGGACCGACATGTTAGGGTTGAGGCGGGCTACCCTTTGATGAGAAATTTATGCATGAACCCGGTGCACCATATTATTTGTGGTATGATCTATCACAAATAAACATATAAAGTCTAACGTGGAATTTCCTATCTGACTTGGCACCCTAAAAAAATCAATTAGTACATCAAAAAAAAATTAAATATCATGTTTTCAATTTTTTTTTATTTTACAAGTTAATTTTTTTATTAGTTAGTTAAGTTTTTTAGGATGCCAAATCAAATTGAAAATTTCACATCAGACCTTATGTGTTTACTTGTGATTGGAAAGACCATAAATGATATGATGCACCGGGTTCATGCAAGAATTGCTCTTGATGGTTGCCTAAAATAGTGACCTACTTAAACACAATAATTGATTTTGAAATTTTAAAAGCCAAATATTCCAAATAAAAAACAAATATATATATATAGATTATAAACGATATTACGTTGCCAATTCATTTAAAATTAATTCGTGATTTATTTGAAAAACAAAACACTCATTACAACTTTCCAAGTTTCCATCATTCAAATTTAATTCGTGATTTATTTGAAAAGTAACATATATGAACATGAGAATTAATTTTCATCAATGCGTCTTTTTAGCAAATGAAGTATTTTTGACAATGAGATTCAAAATATAAAAGAAAAAAATTTCCAAATCAAGATGTTGGATGAAAATTGATTTATTGTTGACAATGAAATTCAAAATGGAAACAATGAAATTCAAAGTGGAAAAGAAAAACTTCCCAAGTAGAGATGTATGATGATGAGTTTATTTGAATATGTGGACCAATAACATAAGCAATTAAAACTGACATTATATGACATATGGACTAATAGGAGCATTGCTTGAAGATTTATAGAAGTATGTAGATAGATTTAAAATCAATTAGTGATTTATTTGAAAAACAAAACGCTCGTTACAACCTTCCATTATTCAAATTTAATTCGTGATTTATTCAAAAAGTAAAATATATGGACATGACTCATGAGAATTTATTTTCATCAATGCGGCTTCTTGGCAAATGAAGTATTTTTGACAATGAGATTGAAGAGCACCACTTTTGAGTGTGTGTGCGTATAGCACGCCCTTGGGTCTGCCCTTCAAGAAAATAAGAATCAAGGGGATAGTGGAAGCTAACCCCCGAGTGTCGTTCGCTTGAGGAGCCTAAATGCAAAAAATGACCTAGTAACTAGTATGCAAACTATTAAACATGGGTAAAAAGTATTGTATTTTGGTTTTTGGTATATAATAGATGCAAAAGGTGTGATATGTTCAAAAGTAAAACAAAAATAAGATAAAAGTGAGATTTGGAGAGGAATGGAGGTGGAATCATTATTGATGAATGACAACCTTGACATTCATTGCTTCAAAAGATTTTCAGGGAGTTAATTGTTGATTTTCAAAAGAACCCTAGAGGAACCCCTCTAGGCTAGGCTTAGATTAACTTAATTAACGCCGGAACCCCGCACATTACTTAATTTAACCTAAGTTGATTAAGCTCAAAATCAAAGTGAATTTGCTAATTGCAAGGGGCTCCTAATCCAATAACCGGAATCCCGAATTGCCACTTAATTAATCCTATGGTTTAATTAATTACTGGAACCCCACATAATAAATCAAGTCTCTAGGATTGAAGTCCAATGGCACTCATGCAATTTGACAAATTCAAGAACTAACTAATCATGCAAGACTTTAAATCCACAACTTGGGCCACCCCACAATTGCGCTTTATTTCTCAATTAACCCTAACTCATTGATGGCCACCCAAACAAAGATTAAGGTTGAAAAGAGTGATTGCCCAATGTCTAAACACAATTAATTAATTCCTATGCCATTTCATTCATGCAAAACCACTTAACATTTTTAATCCACTAACCAAGCCACCTTGCATTAGCACATGATTTTCACAAAGAGAATAACAAAATCATGAACCCATAAATTCCATCAAACTCAAAGTTAATGTAGCACAATGTCAAGTATTCAACAAGAAAGAAACAACATAAAATAGTTTCTAACCCTTATACAACATATAGAAATGAAGAACACAACCAAATGTCATAAATATACTCCTAGAACCCTAGAAAAGCATAAATACAACAAGAGGAAGAAGGATTAGAACTAAAAATCCCCTATTCATGCTTCAAGCTCATCCCTTGGCTCCCACCACCAAGAATGGTGGAGCCTAGCTGCTACTCTCCATGGGAAGAACAACAACCAAGGTGGGAAGGAAAGAGGCCATGGATTTGGGTGGAAGGAAGTGAGAAAGATGAAGATAGAGATGAGAAATGAGAGAGCTAGGGTTAGGAAGTGTGTGGTGGCTCCAAATATGCCCTAATGGGGTATAAGTTTCGAGTCTTATGTCCCCCAGGTCGGGTCAAGTGAGTGGGTATTGGGTTGGATCCGGATTGGGCCCAATTTTTCGCAGCTGAAATTCTGCAGAATCACAGGCTCGCCACGGTGAGCTGCATTGCTCTTTGCCAAAAGTGGGCCTTTCTCGCCGTCTGCTCGCCGCGGCGAGGACCATTCCTTTTTGCCTCTTCAAGGTGCTTCCTCGCCGTCTGCTCGCTGCGGCGAGGACCATTCCTTTCTGCTTCTTCAGGGTGCTTCCTCGCCGTATGCTCGCCGCGGCGAGGAGCCTTCAATTCTGCATCTTTTGTTTGGCCTTTTTCTTCGTCCCGGGTCCAATCTTTTGGTCCTGAGCAACCTTACAAGTGAGAATAAGATAAAACCAAGATCAAATAGCCCTATAAATTAATTAATGCAATTAATCTACAATTATGGCTAATTACTCCTAATTTCACACTCATTTCCCTTGAGAGTTTGGAGCATTCAATTAGACATTATTAGACCAAACTTGCATCTTAATCATGTTAATTGCCTCAATTTAAGCATATAAAAGCATTATAAATAAGAGATTTGTCAGAGATTCAAAATTTAAAAGAAAAAATTTCCAAAGAGAGATGTAGGATGAAAATTGATTTATTGTTGACAATGAAATTCAAAATGGAAAAGAAAAGCTTCCCAAATAGATGTGTATGATGATATGATTGAACATGTGGACCAATAACATTAGCAATTAAAACTGACATCATAGGATATGTGGACTAATATAATAGGAGCATTACTTGGAGATTTAGAGAAGTATATAGAAGATTACAACAGAAAGCTATTAATTTTGGGTGTTGGTGAAAGAGGTTTACCTGTCAATGTTGCCGAACTCGTGAGTTTAAGTAAACTCGTCATAAGAATGTAAAATTGGATCGTAAACTCGAATCATAAGCAAACTCAGCTCGTAAGAGTTTACTTTTGTTGTAAATATTTATTTAAAGTATATAATTAAATATGAATAAAAATAAAAATAATTTAACTTAAATATAATTTAAATATGAATAGTTGATATTGAATATATCAACATTCATTCTTTCTCAAATTCAATAAAGAAATTTCTATAAAATTTATATAAAAATTCATCCAATATGGTCAAATAGAAATAATTGACATAAGATTTAGAGCAAGTTGACAATATTATTGAGTAAAGTAGAAATGTAGAAAGGTTAAATTAAGTGTGTAAACTCGTGAGTTTAACCGAGTTCATACATGGTACGAATTTAACTGACTCGTGATACGTTTTGGGTAGGTAATGTAAAGTCATAAAGTCAACTCGCGAGTTTGACAATAATGATACCTTTTTTTTGACCTGGAGGTATACCTCTCTCTATGCTTACATGTTATTATAATATTCCAAACATTTAATGATCTTGTAATTATTTTATCAAAGAAAGTAACCTATGACTTTGAGTAATTAATTGAATAAGAACATTCCATAATATGAATGCATGTCCAATAATAGACATTTAAATAATTTAGTGGTTATCATTTAAAAAAAAAATAATTTAGTGGTTGAAGAAGCAGCAGCCACCGGGTAAAAAATCTTTCTTAATTATTAGTGGTATTTGTTTGGATTAACTTATTTAAAATTAATTTTAAGCTGTACATGTGAGATGAGTTTTATCATCTTTAAATATATGTTTTAATAAAAACTAGGTTAAAGTATACTTTTGTCCTTTATGTTTGCGTCAAGTTTCATTTTAGTCATTTATGTTTGAAAAGTACACTTTTAATCCATTTTGTCTAACACCGTTAGTTTTATTTAACGGAAAATGCAAATCTAAAAATCTATTTAAGTTGTCCCTCCAAATATTACTTCATACCAAATAATATCTAACACCGTTTTTTTAATTGTAATTTTATTACCAAGTATTCAATAATTCAAGGTTCAAAAAATCGGACCGGGCATCGAACCGGACGAGGCACTGGTTCAAGGGTCAAAGGTCCAACCGGGGGTCGGACCGGGTCAAACCGGTTATATCAAAATAATAAAATTTTATTGATATTAACATTAATAATCACTAATATCAAAATGTAAATGTAGATAGGTATGCATGATTCATCAAATATGAATATTTTAATGTTTCTATATAGGGAAATAAAGAAAATATTAGTTGATTACACGTGAAAATAAATATTATTCTATAATCCACAAACTAAAATATAAATATTAAGAGTAACAATAATTAAATATTAAGTATATGCAAGTAAAATAGCATTTAAAGTATTATAGTTTCCTAATTTCTAAAATTGAGTGGAGTGAAAGTTAGTAATTAGATGAATTATAATAAAATAAAATAAATTTTTTTTTTAGAAAAAAGGGTCAACCCGGTTCAACCCCTGGGTTGGCAGGGTTGGTCGGTTTTTTCCAGGTCAATTCGGTCCTTAACCGGTTTAACGTCCCTCCCGGTTTCAATGGCCACCCGGACCGGACCAATGGCCGGTTCATGGTTGAACCAGCCGGTCCGGTCCGGTTTTTTGTTTATTGCAATAATTAACTAATCCTATTTTAGAGTTTATCGTCGTCTCGTCCCGATCAACATAAATATTACTTTCAGGACTAGAAATCCAAACCAAGAACAAGACGATGATGAAAGATTGGGGATGTTTACTTGTACATACTCGGATAATTAATTGATGGCAAACGTCCTTACATCGATTACTCCTTTTCTTTTTTTGTGACAGATCATTCCATTTTTTTTTTAATAAACAGATATTACTCCATCCGTAAAGTTGAGTCCATACGAGTCGATAAAGTATTATGTTTTAATTTATCACTAGGCTATTTGCGTATTTTTATGGATAAATAATATATTTTCTTATAGAAAATAATTCTATAAATATATAAAATTGTCTTGTCCTCTATTATTCCGTGTTGTTAAATACAGTCTGTTACTTTCGTTGAAAAAAAAATACAGTCTGTTACGCTCCTTATACATTTTTTCATACATAATTCTGTTCCTCTTAATAAGGATAAAGTTAAAAAATGGATAATTATAGTGTAGGTTAGTTAGAATGACCTGGTTACGTACAAAATAAACCGAGGGAGTATTGGATAAATTATGGTTCTTAGAAATTATGAATAGAATTGTGGGTGTTACAAATACATCCAAATGAAAGAGATGAAACTAATCCTTTGATTTTGAGGATAGTTTTCCATAAAAATAAACTATATTTATATGCATTTGAAAATACTGTATGGATAACCAACAATCAAAATAAATAAGTAAATAGTAAATGACCAACTATCTTCATGACACATGTTCTAAGTTGCGATTATGCATAACCTTCACATTGTATTTAAATAAGTATTTCACTATTCATAGTTAATCAGATTC
Source organism: Mimosa bimucronata (assembly GCA_037074515.1). Classification (NCBI taxonomy): domain Eukaryota; kingdom Viridiplantae; phylum Streptophyta; class Magnoliopsida; order Fabales; family Fabaceae; genus Mimosa; species Mimosa bimucronata. The sequence goes on from CM073441.1 coordinate 27,107,867, forward strand.
AATAATTTTGAAAACAACGTCCATATATCTAATATAAATGTTTCCATGCCACGAACTATTTAAGTTAGAAGTAGGTATATGGACCTGATCCAGTAATGGGAGTAATCAGCTGCCACTTTATTTATATCCTATTCTCTATATTTATATATATTTTTAATCTCACATGATCTCTTAGTTCAAAGAGTTATTACATGACTATCCATCAATAAAGTTCTCTTATTGGTTGTGGATAATGAGCCAACTCATATCAAGTAGACCAACTTTTATTGAACATATATTTTGAAAAATTTGAGATGGAAAATATACAAAGAAAAAAAAATCACTTAGCCTAATGTTTAAAAGATAATGATAGAAAAAGAATTAGAAAATTGAAAAATCTCAAATCATTAACGTTGCTTACAATAAATAAAGAATTGACTTCACTTAATAAGCAATTCACAATTCATTTTATAGGAATTATCTGTGTTAGGATTTTATAATTTTTTCGTTTTTCTGTCATTTTCTCCACATTCAAGTATACAATTTATTACAATTCTAACAATATTTAGTTACAAAATTATAATTTTTTCTCATGTAATTTTGAACAAAATTACAATTTGTCCTTGTGTGTGTGATTTTGCATTTAACTGTAATGTTGAAATCATCTTATTAAACTTATCTAATATTTTATTTTACACCCTAATGATAATTGACTTGATCCGATTGCTTTGATAATAAACAATGGTTAAACAATTAACTTCATGTCTCACACTGCAATTTTAAAAACCGGTGTGCCAGCTTCCTACTTTCCCGCCATAGCCCATATGGTTAATCAGCTACCACAGTATTTAAATCTTATTCTTCCATATGTATGGCTGAATGCAGTACTTATAAATATACTTATGAATTTTTCCACTAATAAAGTTATTTCTTCAGTTACGGAATTTGATTTTATGATTTTGTAGGTTATGGGCTAACTTCTTATATCAAGTGAACCAATATTTGTTGGTTATATATTTTGGAAATTTTATTTGAAGCTGGAAGTAGCATAATATCCAACAGAAGTCCAATCTATTATAATTTATTAAGACACAAAATTATGAAGTTTTCCTCATATAATTTTGAATAAAAATATTATTTTTTCCTTACATGTGTGGTTTTACATTTAATTGTAAAGTTGAAATCATCTTATTTCTTAAAACTTATCTCATATTTTATTTACACCCTAGTGATAATTGACTTGACTTGAACGATCGCTTTGATATAGAAGCAACATTTAAAAAATTTATTTACAAAAAACTCTTAATATCACTCTTTTCTTAATCTTTCACCGAACTTACAATCAAATTGACATTGATATGTAGAAGTATTTCAATTATATCAACAAATCCCCTTTTTTATGTGAATAAATACTCCATCCATGTTCCGAAATATAGGATCTTGTTGACTTTTTTGGAGAATCCTAAGAATATTAAATAAATTACTTATAAATTGATTTGTCTAAATTTATTCGTGAAACTAACTTATTTGATTTATAAACTAAGATATTATCTAATAATTCACAAAGTTTGTTATGATTAAGTGGTTCATTTAACTTCCTTAATTTCGCCAAAAAAAAGTCAACTGAATTTTATATTTAAGAATGGAAGAAGTATACAATTTTGGAGTTAAATCTTTGGGAGTCACCAAAAATAGGGTAATAAAGTATACGTACCTTTAAATTCAAAGAGCTCTTATAAATTATTAATAAATAGTAAATTTTTATATTGATAATAGGATTTAAATTCAACCCTTCTTTTTCTACTGAAATTCAACCCTTCATAGAGTATGATATGTATATTTATAATTATATATAAAAATGAAGAGTACGATATGTATATTTGACAATCTACAATGTAATTATTACATATATGTTTTCTACGTTTACAATGATTTTTACTAATAAATCTAAACATTTTTTAATAATACAACTCTTTTAATTAAAATTAAATGTTACATTTCTAATATCTATAAATACTCTCATCCCATCTCTTTCTATCTTCATCACATACCTTCTCAGAAAGTCACAATGACACATAACTCTATCATCATCTCAACCTCACTTCTTCTCCTTATCATCTTAGCCATCCCACAAATCTCCTCCGCCCAAGACTCGCCGAAAGACTTTGTCAACGCCCACAACGCCGCCCGCCGGCAAGTCGGTGTGGGGCCCATAAAATGGGACGAAAAGGTGGCCTAATTCGCTTGCAACTACCTGCACAAGCTTAAAGACAGATGCCAAAAGGTTCACTCCTACGGGCCCTACGGCGAGATCTTCGCCTGGGGAAAACGCGACTTGAACGCCACGGCTGCTGTCAAGTTATGGGTGGATGAGAAACCATGCTATGATTATAGGTCTAACTCGTGCATCGGAGGTGAGTGTAGGCACTATACTCAGGTGGTTTGGAGTAAATCGGTCCGACTCGGTTGTGCTAAGGTTAAGTACGTAACCACAATCGTGGAACCCTTATTATCTGTAATTATGATCCTCGTGGGAATATTATAGGTCAGCGTCCTTATGATAATCCTTTGTTCCAAGTTCCACTTAGCTTTAGGAAGGGTTTAAAAGATGATTTTAATTAGGTGGAACTTCTATGGCTTGTGTTTCTGAGTGCGTATGAATAAATAAAATAATGAAACTTGGTTGGAAGGTTGTACGAGTGTGAATTATATGTCTGTGTACGTTTCTTAAGGTTATGTTTGTTTCGTTGTGTGTGAGGTTTGGTTTTGAAGATAACATTAATCGTATGTCGTTCATTTATATGAAACCAACCAAACATTTGGATTAATTATTTAGATACATCGTTTAGATTTTAATAATGGTCAAATATGTAAAAGAAAGGGTAAATTGCACTTCATCAAGTCTTAATGAGAACAAATTATAAAGTAGGTCCCTCAAAATTTTAAAATTACAAGCATGTCCCAAGGGATTTGAGAGTAATGTAATGCAATTGTGAAATTATCTTTTTACCCTTAATGATAAATAAAAAAAGACTATTGCTAAGAAGAGGTGTCTTGATTGATGAATTGAGGTGCTTTGATTGACAAGTGCATAAACCTTATTAGCAATTAATTTAATATCAACATGCCGGCACATTTATAATTGACAACTTAACTAACCACATTAAGTCATTAACAACTATCAAGACTTGTATTGACAATTAATTAGTGTGGGCAGCTTGGTAATTTCAAAATTACGTCATATTATTCGCATGTCTCTTGGGACTTATTAATAATTTTGTGATTTCAATGGACATTGCAATATTACATTTTTTTTCCTTGAGGAGGGAGGAAGGGAGGTTCTCTTTGTACACCAAAGTCACTTGGAAGAACTTTCTTTTCACAATAAAAAAAGACACATTTTCCTCCATATTATACAGAGCATGAAACTGAACTATACTATTAACTTGTACTTTGTAAGTAATACAACTTATTTTTTCAGTCAACTGAGTAGTACAACTTGTTTTGAATTTTAGATAAGATATGTTGTTTTTTACGATGAAATTAAAATACATTATAATTACAATAGAAAGCTACTCCGATCCCTTTGTCCCTATATATAAGACCAAAATTCGAATATGTTTGTCCTTTTTATAAGCATTTTCTTAGATTTGTCATAAAATTTCTCTTTCATGATGCTCATTTATATCCATATTATCATTTATATACCTTATCATTTTTTTTTGGACTGAAATATACTCTACCATAAATAAGGACAAAACTTGAGAGAGAAAAAGTATTTCACATATATTTATCATTTTAACTATTTTTTAATATTCGTGATTTTGCTATTTTAGGCCTTATATATAGGGACTAGGGAGAAAGTGAGTATTAATTTTGGGTGTTGGTGAAAGAGGTATATGCTCACATGTCACATGTTTTTAGAATATTCCAAACATTTGATGATTTTGTAATCAAAGAAAATAACCTATGACTTTGAGTAATAAATTGAATAAGGACAATTCCATATTATTAATGCATGTCTAATAACATGCATTCAAATAAGGCTATATTATAGAAAACTTCCCTGAACTTTGAATTAGTTGCACAGAACCTCTCTGACTTTTAAAAATTTAAATTAAGAACCCCTAATATTTCATGTTTTGACTATCAACTCCCCTACCCTTAAAATTTCCTTTAAAATTAATGGTTTTTATCTTATCCAATTTTTTCACATTTTGTTTTGTATAATGTCATTAAAAATAAGTCTTTTCATTTAATATAAATAATAGTAAGTATATTATAATTTTTATTTAAAAAAAGACATCATCAAATAAATATTTTACATGCATTTTAAATAATTTTATTTTTAAAACATTTTATTTATAAAGTCCATGGTCAAGAAAATATTTTAAATCCCTTTTTTTAATTATCTTATATTTTTTAAATATTGAAAAATACTTAAAATTATTTTTCAGTTGTGAATGGTTATTTTTAGAATGACATGGTATATAACAAAATAACGTTTGTAAATGACAAAAACCGTTAACTTTAAGGGCAATTTTAACGGCATATGAGTTAAGAGTCAAAACATGAGATGTCAGTGATGTTTAATTTAAACTATCAAAGATCAAGGAGGATATGTGTAACAGGCCCAAAATTTAGGGGGTTTCTATAATTTATCCTTTACATAATTTAGTGGTTGAAGATGCATTAACCACCAGGGAGGCAGGGACAAAACCTTTCTTAATTAATAGTGGTATTAGTTTGAATTATCTTATTTAAATTAATTTTACGCTGTACATGTGAGATGAGTTTTATTATTTTGTAAACCACAAAAACGTACGCTTTTTTAATATACGTTTGAAACCGGTTTCTAATATGTGGAAAAAAAACTACGTAACCACGCACCTTGCTGGTTTTCTTTTTTTAACTGGTTTTCTTTTATTTGTGTCAAAGTCATCGTGTCGACTTTTTTTTTTTGTTTTACGAAGAAATGGGATATTTTTTTATACCATCTATCGTTATTAGCGTTTTCTTTATTTTATTACTTATCCGTGGTAAATATAGAACTTATTAGCCTAATTTGATTAAATTAATAATGTTAGTTAATTTAATTGATATAAAATTCCAAAAATATGTCACTCATTCTATATTTGGGACTAAGGCCATTTCCTCAAATATGTCCTATATATTTAGGATCGGAGGGAGTATTAAATATTCAAAGACGATTAGTCTAGTTTTGAAATTCATGATTGTCCCAACCATTATGTCACTTCTAGAATTAGAAGAGATGATGATGAAAGATTGTGGATGTTTACAGTTACTTTTACATATTCGGATAATCCATGCGAACTAATTGATATCAAATGTCCGTATATTGATTACTCCATTTTTTTCACAAACAGAGATTACTCCATTCGTAAAGTGAAGTCAATGAAGTATTATATATGCTTCAATTTATCACAATGGCTATTTACATATTTTTTATGGATAATTAATACTCCCTCTGTTTCTTAATATAATAATTATTTGAATTTTTTAATTTTAAGAGATTAATGAAATTAAATGCGTAACTAAATCATATACTCCCTTCGGTCTTAATTATAAGAGCCACTGACTTTTTTGAAAAAAAATTAAGGATGCAAATACACCACTTCAAGATATCTCTTCATTGTTTTTAAATATCCCCAATCACAACACTGTGAAATAACTTAAGAAAAGTGAAGCGAAGAGTGTAATAATTGCTTTCTAAATACATCTAAGTAACCACTAATTAGACAATATACAAGATTTATTGAAAACTAACTATGTTAGAAAAAGAGTTTACTTAAAAAAGAATGCTAACATAGTTAGAAAAGCTTTCAAATATCAATTTCCTTTGGAATCCAAACCAAATAGCCTAACTATGATAGAAGGAAAACTTATAACAATACTTACAGATCTATCATAGTTAAAAAAAAATTAAACTTAAATAAAGGGTCATCCATGTTAGAAGAGAGTTTCACTATATCAAAAGGCTAACATGAATAACAAAAGCAGCCCAATAAATTCAATCAATTCATGTAAGAAAAAGAATCTTTCTAAATCAAAAGCTAACATGGATATAAAAATTCACCCAACTAAAAAAATTTATCCATGTCGGATAAAAATTTCCTAATATGGATATTAAAATTCACACAACATACAATAGAGATTTCCAAATACTTTTCACAACAATTTAAAACCTTAACTATGTTAGAATAAGACTTTCCTTATAACATAGTTATTTTAAAACCTTCCTTAGAAACCATTTAAGTATATCATCTTAGAAAAGGGAAGAAACTAACATGGTAAATAGAACTATCATACACTCTACAAACTAATTGATGACAAATGTTCGTACATCGATTACTCCATTTTTTTTATGAACATAGATTATTCCATTCGAAAAGTCAAGTCAATGAAGTATTATGTTTTAAGACTGTCAATAATCAGTTGTTTTTTAGTGACATTGTTGACTTCACAGTTTACAAACCTCCTTTCACACTCTTCACATTGGGAGATTGGGTCCCTCAATCAAGTACCTCTTGGCTCTCTAAAAGAAAGAAGCCTCTCATCCATGTTTAATGTTAAAAAGAAACTATTTCATTCTCTAGTGATTGGTGTCTCTAATTAATAGTTATAAACTAGACAATGTCTAAAAGTAGTATATATAAAAAAGCAAGGACTTGCTCGTAAGAAAACCCAAACCCAATGCAAAGATTAATAAGAGAGGGCAACAACAAGAGAGGAAGGGTATTATATGGTGTCTCCCCTAGATATGTAACAATCAGGGCAGAGCTAGAAGGTCTTACTCATTTGAATTTCCGGCCGTCTGAACAATTACGATGGAAAAGATTATTACAAACATTTTCTTATATGAGCCAACCTTTGACCCACAAATTCTCCCTTCTCATCAAAATGTGTTTTTGTGAACAAGTCAAATGGAGTAGGGTCTCTTCCCAACTTAACATTCTGTAGGAATTTACAATGATTCATTAGATCATGTATTAATTAAACAATGAATACATTTGAAAATAAGTTCTTACCAGCCTTTTCCTATGCTCAGTATTATTAATGCTACCCCCTTTATGTTGAGTGTCTCCAGTAGAAGAGACCCGATTATTTTTAGCTTTACCACTCTTGGCCTTATACTTTCCTATTGTCCAAATTCTATCCAATTCATCCATCACATTAGAGGGAATCCAATTAGGTTTAATTTATTTTTTAAATAAGTATTGTCTAACATTATGCATTGTATGCCTTAATACTTGTTAACCCTTTGAATTCCAACTTTTCTTAATACCAACATCATATTGTGGCAACCATTTAAATTCTTTCTGCATATAAGAGAAGATAAAAATATCAAAACTGATATAAAATCTCACCCATAATACAAATATTAATTACCAAATATTCAATAAAATATACACGTAATTTCTAGGATTAAAGCTTGAAACGCAAAGGAAAAGATGATGCTGTAAGATTGGGGATGTTTACTTGTACATATTTGGATATTCCTACGAACTAATTGATGGCAAATGTTCGTATATCGATTACTCCATTTCTTTCAATAAACTGAGATTGTTCCATTCGTAAACTCAAGTCAATGAAGTATTATGTTTTAATTTATCACAAGGCTATTTGCATATTTTTATGTGTAACCAACATTTTTTTTTACCCAAAATACTTCTATAAATATATAAAACTGTCTTGTCTACAAGGACTAAATGATATTACAAATTAAGACCAATGTTTATAAGGTACACAACGATATAGAGCATCTTGCCCTCTTTTATTTTGCCTTGTTATAGTACAGTCTGTTACGCTCCTCATACATTTTTTTAATAATTCTGTTATTCTTCAAATAAATTTTTTTGAGTATTGGTAAATTATGCTTCTTAAAAGTTGGGGATAGAACTGTGGGTGTTACAAATACGTCCATCCAATAGAAAGAGAAGAAACTAATCCGTAGATTTTGAGGATAGTTTTCCCATAGAAATAAAATATATTTATACGCAACAAAGAATTGGAATTACTTATCTAAAGTTAGAACACGTGTCATGAAGATAGTTGGTCATTTGTTTATTTACTTATCTTATATACTTTTGAATAAAATTATAATTTTTCCTTGTGCTTGTGATTTGACATTTATTTGTAAAGTTGAAATTATCTTATTAAACTTATCTAATATTTTATTTACACCTTAATGATAATTGACTTGACTCGATTGCTTTGATTTATATTAACAATAACAATTAATTTCATGTCACACACTACAATTTGAAAACCAGGTATGCCAGATACCTACTCTCCCGCGATAGGAGTTATCAGCTGCCACAGTATTTTAATCCTATTCTTCCATGTAAGACCCATCTAATGACTTAAAAAGTGTTTATAGACGTAGTTACAAAATTTTCACTAACAAGGGTATATATATTTCGGCTGTAGAATTTGAATTTACGACTTTGTGGATCATAAGCTAAGTTTATATCAAGCGAACCCCCCTTTGTTGTTGGTTATATATTTTGAGAATTTTAAAGGTGAAAGTACCAAGATAAATGACAACTTATTTAGCATAATATTCAACTCAAGTCCTATTTAATATAATTCTAACAATATTATATTCAGTCACAAAATTATGAATTTTTCTCAAATAATTTGAATGAAATAAAGTATACTTTTTTTCCTTGAATTTTTGGTTTTACAAATTGAATTGTAATGTTGAAATCATCGTATTTTTTTTAAAATTTATCTCATATTTTATCTACGCCCTAGTGATAATTGGCTTGACTTGAACGATTGCCTCGATATATGAACAGTATATGTTTAAACAATTTATTTATAAAAAAATTCTTAATATGTACTATTTAATTTTCTTAATCTTTCACCGGACTTACACTAAGTTGACATTGATATGTAGTAGTATTTCAATTATCACTAAAAAGACATGAAATTACGTCGGTAATTACCGATGGAATAAATTTCCATTGGTAATTATCGATAGATTTCTGATGAAATTTTCGACGAAAAATTTACTGACGTAATTACAGATGGAATTTTCGTCAGAAAGCTGTCGGTAATTAGCCACGGAAAAATTCTGTGGCTAATTTCTGACGGAAATTATGTCGGTAATTCTACCGATTGAATTTCTGTAGCTAATATATTAATTATTTTATAAATAAAATATTATTTTAATTTATTTTAAAAAATATTTTATAAATAAGTAAATAAATAAATAATATGTCATAAATATTAATAAAAATTAATATATACACATATGTAGATATAATTTTATTACAATTTTAATTTTTATTAAATAATATGTTATTTATTAATCAATATTAGTAAGAAAAATGAAAAATAATTATAATTTAATAATATATATAATAAAATTATTATTAAAAATTTCATATAATAAAAGTCATTCACAAAAATAATATTTATTATAAACATAAAATTAAAGTACTAAATATAATGTAATGTATATGAATATAAAATATTGTTTACATAAAAATAATAGACTTATTAATATGTTAATAATTAATATCAAATAATTATAATAGTGGGAGTTTGAATATTATAAATATAATAGTTTGCAAATAATATCACAATGTCTTTATAGCTCAACTGGTTAAGGCATTAGTACGCAAGTAAATTTTGACGAAATTCCGTCAAAATTTTTTTTCGGAAAATTCATTTCCATTAGAAATCCATTAATAAAATTGAATTACCGACGGAATTTTCGGCTGTAATTTTGTGTTTTTTTGTAGTGTATATTAACACATTTGCTTTTGCATGTAATTGATAATAAAATTTGGGCGAGTTAGATCTTAAGCAGGCACCCAAAATACGGTAACAAAGTATATCAGAGAGCATTGATATATCTTATAAATTATTCAAATAAGAAATTTATAAACTTTTAAATAACACAACTCTTACAATCAAAATTAAATATGACATTGCTATGATCTGATATATATAAATACTCTCATCCCATCTCTCTCCATCTTCATCGCATACCTTCTCAAAGTCACAATGAGACATAACTCTACCATCATCCCATTTTCACTTCTTCTCCTTATCATCTTAGCCATCTCACAAATCTCCTCCGCCCAAGATTCGCCGCAAGACTTCGTCAACGCCCACAACGCCGTCCGCCAGCAAGTCCGTGTGGGGCCCATAAAATGGGACCAAAAGTTGGCCTCCTTCGCTCGCAACTACCTGAACACACTTAAAGATAGCTGCCGGATGGTTCACTCCGGTGGGCCCTACGGCGAGAACCTCGCCTGGGGAAAACCCGACCTGACCGGTACGGCTGCCGTGAAGTTATGGGTGGACGAGAAGAAATACTATGATTATAAATCCAACTCATGCATCGGAGGAAAAGAGTGTAGGCACTACACTCAGGTGGTTTGGAGTAACTCGGTTCGACTTGGGTGTGCTAAGGTGAAGTGTAACAACAATCGTGGGACACTTATAAGCTGTAACTATGATCCTCGTGGCAATATTATTGGTCAGCGTCCTTATAATAATCCTCTCTTCCAAGTTCCACTCAGCTTCAGGAAGGGTTTGGAAGATGACTTTAATTAAGTGGTAGTACTTCTAGGGTTTGTGTTTATGCGTGTGTATGAATAAATAAAATCATGAAAGTTAGTTGAACTGTACGTGTGTGAATTATATGTATCATGTATGTGTACGTTTCATAAGTTTAGGTCTGTTTTGTTGTGTGTGTGTGTTGTGTGGGATTTGGTTTTGATCTCCCAGGAAATAAAAGCAGAGTTTCGTGGTGTTTGTTTAATTAATTTGATTATTCTTAACGATAAGATTCTCGATATGTTCAGAATTTCTCAGGTGACATCGAAATAGATTAATATGTTTTCTATGATGCTCATGGATGTAAATTTAGTGAACTGATACAGTTAAAATGGGTTCGCATGCTTGAGGAGATGATCAGTAACGTTGAAAGATAATCTAGATATCCAATTTCAATTAGTCAGAATTAGATAAATGTTCCTTTCATTTTACCATATATTGATTCTTATAATCTTATTATAGGATATTCTCTTGAATATATTAAAGATTTTGGTTAAGTTAGTTATTATGGTGTTTTCTAAAACACTCCAATAATCTTCTTTAATTCTCTTCCTTCTTCTCTAACTTGATTGTATAGATAGGACTAATTTAAGAAAAAATAATAAAAAAACTAAAAATACATCATATTTAAGACCAAGATCAAACTTAAAATAAGTCATATTATTGTTTCCCAAAAAAATAAGTCATATATTAAAAATTAGATGGATTACCTTTTAGGTAAAAACATATAATCCTTAATATAAACCATCAAGTAGGCATTAATTATCTTCATTTTCAAGATTGATCCTATTTAAAATCTGGTTCATATTTATATTCCAACTTCTATGACTTTATAGGTTAAATGTGCAATTTGGCCGTGAAAGTATTGCAATAAGAGTCTATGGCACAAATAAGGGATTTTGATCACTAATATTTTTTTAAAACCGAACAATTTACCCATTGCCGTTATCCAGCGCAGGCCTAAACATCCGTCTTTGCCAATTGGAAGTCACATGTGGACCACATGTACGAAAGACATTAACTAAATTGCTTAATTTTAAAAGTTTACAGTTGGCAAAAATTTTTTTTTTAAAAGTTTACAGGTAATTAAAATCACTTCAAAACTTATTTCAATACTTTTTGTTAGCCAAATTGCATTAGTTACCCATGACTTATTAACATAATTTATGATATTGAATAAGGGTAATATTTTTTCAAAAGATCATCTTCGGATAATATGCTCTAAATGAAAATACCCACTTATAAGATTTCTACATATATATTAAACGATTATTCTACCAGAGTCACCAACTCCGCAACTATAATATAATACGCACATGCTGATCAATCATGGGGCAATTCTCCAGATTAAAGTTAAACAGAAAATTATAAATTTATAGTCGTAATATTTTTGTTAAACAGAGTGACCAATATAAAAAATTTGAGCTAATTAATTGAATAAGGACAACTCAATTAAGAATGCATGGTTGATAATAGGAATTTAAATAATTGACATGGTGACTGAAGAAGAGGCAAGCAGCCACATTATATTAAAGGCAAATTGCCTTTCTTAAGAACTAGTTGGTCTAAAAGTTACGTGGCGTATTATCTTGTTATATAGTCTAAGGCATCTTAATGACTTTTCTAAAGAAGAAAATATGCATGTTTACTTCTGCATACATATTCCATGATATATAATGGCTTTGTCCTTATATTAATTATTGGAGTAATTAAGGTGTTTAAAAATTGTTTTGAGTACCCAAGTACAACTCATCTTCAATTATGTGCAAAGGGAAGGCATTTACACAAATTTAAAAATATGTTACACGTAGCTAAAGTAGAAGAGTTGATTTGTAAGCTGAAATTTGAATTCTTATATGCCATTAGATATAAATTTAGCAATGGGAGATTTTTGGACAACTTTTCTATTATACTACTGATATGTTTTCTACATTTATAACTAATTTTCTAATAAATGTCAATATAAATTCTTAGCTTCTCTAAGCTAAATATAAATAATTTAATGTAATTTATTTAGTTTATTCACTATTTTTAAATTAGTCAACTTGATTTTATATTAAAGACCATGCATTATAATTTAAGAGTATTAATATGGATAATTTAGAGAAAATGTGACAAAAAAATAAAATAAAAAAGATGTCTTATATTTATGAACAAGCTCGCATCCTCAAATATGTCCTATATTAGGGAGGGAGTTGCTAATATCTATAAATGCTCAAATCCAATCTCTTTGATTACATCTCCACCACTAATAAACTCCTATAAATTAATCACAATGGTACGTAACTCAATCATCAACATCCCATTTTCACTTCTCCTCCTCATCTTCTCAGCCACCCAACAAATCTCCGACGCCCAAGACTCGCGGCAAGACTTCGTCGACGCCCACAACAAATAAAATGGAAGTTGGTGGGGTTGTGTGTGAATTATATGTATGTTTCATGTTGTTATGTTTTGTTCGTTGTGTGGTTTGGTTTTGATCTCCATGGAAATGAAAACAGAGTTTGGTTGTGTTTGTTTTATTAAGTTGGATACTTCTTCTCTTGTCAAGATTCTCGATAAATCGCTTTAAATTATCTGGTTTTTAATATAAGGCCTATTTTTTATATTAAATATATAAATTATTTAATTAATTTGGATATATGGAATATTAGATAAATTAGTTAACTATAACAAATGTGATCAGTTCGCATGCTTGGGGAGATGAGGAGCGTTGAAAGTCAAACTTTCTATACAATTCCCATTAGTCAAAATTAGATCCTTGTCCCTTTCACTTCACCATATACCAGTACGTTATTATTAAAAGTTACTTTTCTTAATTATATATACCTTATCATAAGCATTATACATTTTCTAATATTATAACATTTATTTGAAATCTCACTCAGATTGCAACTTCTATGACTTGATAGATGTTATTTTTGCCACTACCTCTTCTCTTTATTATAAGGCACCAACTAGCAATTCGTACATATCAATAAAATTGGTTAAAAGCATTAAATTTGTCTTAAAATTTAAGTGATTTTTAATATTGTCTATACTAATTACACTAAACTCAAATACATATTACTCTCTCCCATTACCCCTATTAAAACTGGGCATAGATGGAAAAATATATTAAATGCTTATCAGAAACTAACAAGTACCTTATAAGAAGGACTAAGAAAGCTTGTTAGTTGATGGTTTATAATATGAGGTAGAGAGGGTATTTAGTATGGGTAAGTTTGAAAAAAAAAAAAAAAAAAGCATCTTCACACAATATGTTCTAAATGAAAATAACCAATCATAACATTTTAAAAGATGCTTCTATCAAATCACAAACTCTATTTGTATAATCTAATAAGTACACGCTGATGTTTAAAAAGGAAAATTATCTTATACTACTCCTTTGAGTCCTTATTAATATAATACATATTTATATAATAATTTGAGTATATTAAATAAACTAAATAAATTACTTAATTATATAAGATATATATGACATGATCAATCTCTATAATATACATTTGTGCAACATTAGAATAGATATATATATATACATATCATTTTATTGGTTAAGCAAATTAGTTTGGGATAAAATGGTAAACATGAGAAATAATAAACAAAAGTCTTATGTTTAATTATATCAAAATTCACTCTCAAACTAGGTTTTATGTATAACACTAGCATAGTGGATACCATGAATTTAATAAAAAAAAGGGAAAGACTCATGAAAAAGGGATTAATCATTGCTATCTATCGGTAGTGGATACCATGAATTTAATAAAAAAAAGTAGTTGTTTTCATCAAAGAAAGTGATCTATCACCTATATATGACTTTGAGTTAATAAATTGAATGTGGACAACTCAATTAAGAACGCATGGTTGATAATTGGCATTTAAATAATTGAAGTGGTGGCTGAAGAAGAAGCAGCCATATGAAAGACAAAATGACCTTTCTTAAGTACTAGTTGGACCTGAAAAAGTTACGTGGCGTATATTATCTTATTATTATCAAAGTCATCTTATCGACTTTTCATAAGAATAGAATATAATGGCCATGTCCTTATATTAATTATTGGAGTAATCAAAGTTTTAAAAAATTGATGAATATATTTTTCAATAAGACATAAAGTTCTAAGAACCTAGTTAGGGGTGGAAATAGGCTAGCTAGGCCTAACCTGGCCTAGTACTAAACAGGCATCGCATGTTTTGTAATAGATTGACCTGAACCTACCCTGTAATCTGTAATAGGCATTTTTTTAGGCATGAGACTGGTTTGTTCACATGCATGACCTGGAGCTTGTTAAGAGGCCAATTTATCAAATCATGGCAACATGTTACCAAATAGGCCAATGCTGTCAAACAAGCCTAGGTCTCAAAACAATCCAAAGATACATTTTTTTAATCAAAATATATTTTGATATAATATACATAAATAATTAAGAAATTAAAAAATTAAAAAAAAAACATAAGTAGGCCGGCCTATTAGGCCAAATAGGCTATTTAATAATCCTGGACCTAGTTTATTTAACAAAGTAGGCTTTTTAAGAGGCCTAAATCTTTTTGATAAAAAAAAAGGGGTCTAAGTCTGAACCAGCTTTTTATTAGGCTTGGCCTGGATAGGTTAAAAATAGGCCAAACCTAAGGTTCCTGATGGACCGGCTGGCTGTTTTCACCTCTAACCTTAATTAGTGTTGCCCATCTTCAACTATGAGTAAAACACAAGAAATTCACACATAATTGAAGTAGCAAATAATAATAAGTTGCAGTAAATGCCTGAATTTTTAGAAAGCTTAGAGTAATACATTTTGTAATTGAAGATTTTTCAATTTTTCGATTATTAAATATGTCTTGTAGGTTTATAACTAATTTTCTAATAAAGTACTAATATATACTACCGGTGAGATCAGAGTATAATTCTATATATACTCTGATCCAGTCCCTTTCCATATCCACCACCAATGAACTCCTCAACCACAATGGGACGTAACTCTATCATCATCCCATTTTCACTTCTCCTCCTTATTCTCTTAGCCACCCCACAAATCTCCTCCGCCCAAGACTCGCCACAAGACTTCGTCAACGCCCACAACGCCGCCCGCCGGCAAGTCGGTGTGGGGCCCATTTCATGGGACGAAAGGGTGGCCTCCTACGCTCGCAACTACCTAGGCCGGTTTAGAGACAGCTGCCAAATGGTTCACTCCGGCGGGCCCTACGGCGAGAACCTCGCCTGGGGCTACCCCGACCTCACCGGCACCGGCGCCGTGAAGATGTGGGTGGATGAGAAGCCATACTATGATTATAACTCTAATTCGTGCGTTGGAGGCAAAGAGTGTAGGCACTATACTCAGGTGGTTTGGCGTAACTCGGTCCGACTCGGTTGTGCTAAGGTTAAGTGTAACAACAATCGTGGGACCCTTATAAGCTGTAATTATGATCCTCCGGGGAATTATATTGGTCAGCGTCCTTATGATAATCCTTTGTTCCAAGTTCCACTTAGCTTCAGGAAGGGTTTAAAAGATTATTTTGATTAAGTGGGACTTCTGGGGTTTGTGTTTTTATGTGTATGAATAAAATGAAGTTGGTGGAGTAGTTGTGTGTGAATTATATGATTTTGTATCGTATGGTTATGTTTGTTTCGTTGTGTTGTGTTGTTTGGTTTTGATCAGGCAGGAAATAATATCAGAGTTTGATTGTGTTTGTTTAATTTGGAAGAGGATCCTCTCATTGCTCTCCCACCTTTAGAATTAAAAATAAATGGTCTAAATTAATTGATACAAATTAATCTATAATTATGGCTAATTAACCTCATTTTCATGTTAATTCAACTTAATCTATAATGATATTCAATAAATACAATTGGACCAATTTTGCATCTTATTCATGTTAAAAACATCAACTTTAGCATAATAAAAACCATACAAATAAGAAATTTGTCATACCACTTTGTTCTTCATTATAAGTCCAACTACCAAATTTTGTTCTTAAATATAAGTCAATTTAAAAGTTATTGATGCTTGTTTTCCAACTTTAGTTTCATTTAATTCTTGTTGGGAAGAGAGAAAGATGAGAGAGATGTTAGATAATAATTTATAAATGTAGAGAAAGGGAAATTTTGAATAAGGGTAGTCTTGAACAATGTTGTTAAACCCAGACCGGACACTGAATAGGCCAAGGCAATGGGTTACGGGTTAGTGGGTTAACTCGGGAGTCAACCCGGAGCCAGACCGGTAATTATTAAAATAATATAATTTAATTTAAATACATAAAATATTCATATGTAATTATGAAAAATAATGCTACTTTTATTCCTTAATATAAGATTTTGTTGACTGTTTTAGACAATACTAAGAAAATTAAATAAACTTTTTGTAAATTGATTTATCTGAAATTTTTCTCCAAACTAATTAATTTGACTTATAAGTTAACATATAATATAATAAATTAATAATACACAAATTATGTTATGATAAGTCATTTATGTAACTTTCTTAATCTCTTTGAAAAAGAAAAAAAAAAGTCAATTAGATCTTATACCAATAAATAAAGTGAGTAATATTAAGATGAAATTCTTAAATTATTTTTATATTGTTCCTTCTTTCATGGGATTCTCCATAATCCGTATCCTTCCCTCACGTGTTCTCCTCTAAATCCTTCCTTCACATGGGTATCCTTTCACGCCAAAGAAAAAACGTGGGTATCTTATTTTTATTTTTATTTTGAAATCCCTTTATGAGAGAACCATTAGATTAGGACTTGGGAGAGAACCCTCAAGCATGTGCGGCGCCTCTTGACTCTTCTCCTTCATCAAGTCATGTCTTTCTTCTCTCACATAGATCCATTCATTTCCTCACCTTGCGCCAGATCTTGAAGCATGAGTTGAACAACCACGGATTTGGGGTTTAGAGATCTGAAATTTTAGTCTGACTCTGATGTGAACAGCAACGTCAACGATCGATCTAATTTTAGAGCCTGTTTGGGGTGGTTTTTGAAACCATGGTTTCAAAAGCTCTCAGCCAAACAGATGTAAATTTCCTCAAACCATGGTTTGGGTCCAAAACCATGGTTTGGGAAAAAGCTGTTTTTTTTTCAACTTTTACACGAAGTACGAGGTAGAAATATGCCATCATTATACATTTCATATTGATCTACCGAAAATGCCCTTATCCTCTCTCTTTCCCAACACATTAACTTATGTTTTTTTAGTAATTTACACATAGAAAAAGCTATTCTCACAACAATCATCCAAACACTCTTATCAAAAGCCATTTTTTCAGCTTTTCTCAGAAAAACTGAAAAAGCATTTTTCCAGCTTTTTTCCTCCAAACCATGGTTCTAAAAGCCACCCCAAACAGGCCCTTAATGTGAGAGATCTTCGTCTTCCATCTCTTGTTTTTTATCACGCCGCCAACACCGATATGTGAGTTTGATAAACGGAAAAATGAACGGGTTGGCTCGCCCAACTTGGCGAGTTAGCCGGGTTTGTCCCGGGTTAGGCCGACCGAGTCAGCTCCGATTCTCCTCCTACCCGGGTTGGTCCCTCAATCGGACCTTTCTGAGGTTTGGGTGGGCGGTTCCTGGGCCGGACCGGCCGGTCCGGGTTTAACAACTATGGTCTTGAAAGATTTTACCAATTTAAGGCATATTTTATGATCTAACTAACAATTCTTTGTATATGAGAATTAATTAGTTAAAGTGGACTTATAATAAGGATCAGAGTGGTATATGCTCACATGTTTTTAGAATATTCCAAGCATTTAATAATCTTGTAATCAAATAAAGTAACCTAAGACTTTGAGTAATTAATTGAATAAGGACAATCCCATATTATGAAATATGAATTCATGTCCAATAATAGGCATTTAAATAATTTCGTGGTTGAAGAAGCATCAGCCACCGGGGACAAAACCTTCCTTAATTCATAGTGGTATTTATTTGAATTAACTTGTTTAAATTAATTTTACGTTGTACATGTAATATGAGATGAGTTTTCTTATTTTGTAAACCACAAGAATGCTATTTTAATATCCATAAGAGTCAACTTTTTTAGAAAAAAATTAAGAATACAAAATACATCACTTTAAATTATTTATACTTACCTTTTTTTTCAAAACTAATTTATTTTATTTATAAACTAACATATGATTTAGTTACATATTGCATATATTAATATTTAGTGAGTCTATTTTGCTTCCTTTATCTCCATAAAAAAAGTCAACTGATTCTTATGATTAGGATAATTAACATAAGTGGTAGTATATGTTTGAAACTGGTTTCTACTGAGTTGAAAAAACCACGTAAACACGCATCTTGGTGGGTTTCTTTTTTGTTTTTTTTAACCGATTTTCTTTATTTGGGTCAAAGTCATTGTGCCGAATTTTTTTAAGGAAGAAATGAGATATTTTTTTATAGAGTAAAATATACTGAGCTCTTTTAATTTTGACTTTTTTCTATTTTAAAAACATACAAATTAGTTCAAAAACTAACAACATTAAAGAACAGTCTAAAAAAATTCTAGAGGTATTCTAAAAACATTCTAATTAGTGGATAGAATTGTGGGTGTAATAAATACTTCCAAAAGTTAGAGAAGACACTAATCCTAAGATTTTGAGGATAGATTTCCATAGAAATATAATATATTAATTTATAAGCAACAAAGAATTGAAATTACTGTATGATCACCAACTATCAAAATAAATAAATAAATGACCAATTATCTTCATAACACGTGTTCTAACTTGCGGTTATGCATAACCTTCACATGGTATTTAATTATTTAACTATTCATATTTAATCAGATTCAATAAGTTTGAAAACAACGTCCATATACCTAATACAAATGTTTCCATGTCACGACGAACTACAAGTTAAAAGCAGTTATAAGCCAGGGTCCTACTCGGGGTAATCGGCTGCCACATTATTTAAACCCTATTCTTATATACATATATATATATATATATGCTCATGCTCATCCGGTTCTATTTATAAGATATAGAGAGAATATTTTAATTTATTTGGTCCCATTTATAGGGCACGTCATTAAATTTTTCTTATAAATAGACCGTTTTACCCTTCATTTATTGTATGTTGACTTTATTTTCATGTAGTGTAGTATATATTAAATATGGGTAAAAATAAAAAATTGTCGGATTTTAATGCAGGGTTAATGAGATTTAAGAAGGTTTTCCTTGGTCTCTATGAAATTTATTGGAAGTGCCTTATAAATAGGACAAAATATATATATGTTTAATGATACATATGTTTCTCAATTTAAAAAGTGATTAGAGAAATATTTAAATTGTTAGTCAACAAAATTCTCTTATCGGTTGTGGATTTAAACTCACGGCATTAAGAGCTAACGTATATTAACTAAATCAACATTTCAACATTATTTGTTGACGATATATTATATGAAAGATTTGGAATTGAAATAAACGATAAAAAAATTATTTAGCCTAATATTTTAAGGAGTATAAAGAAAAGGAGTATACAAATTACAAAATCTCAAATCAGGCTTGTTTCTTACAATTAAAAAAGGAATTAACTACACTTAATGAGCAATTCATAACTCATTTTATTGGAATACCAAAGGAACCATTTTCTGTGCGAAGCACAAAGTTTAATAGGGATAGATAATAATAAGATGTCGATCTTCATATTTGATTTGTATGATCAAGATTGATTTTTTTAAAAGTTTATATATATATTTTTTAAAAAATATTATTTTAACGAGTAAATAATATAAAATAAGTATACTTTTTTAAGTATCATTTAATCAAAACTAATTTTTTACTAAAAAAACATTCTTTTTATTATGGAAAAAACATTCTTTTAAAAATAATCAAATTTACACCATCTAGATTAAAACTGAAAGGTCCATATTTAATTGGCTCTCATTATTAAGCATTTGTGCTTAGTAAGAATACTGGTTCCAACACAAAATTTGGGATCTTGCGATTACACTTATTATAATTCTAATAATGTTTAACTTCAAAATTATAAATTTTTCTTATGTACTTTTGAATAAAATTACAATTTTTCCTTGTGTGTGTGATTTGGCATGTATTTGTAAAGTTGAAATTATCTTATTAAACTCAGCTAATATTTTATTTACACCTTAATGATAATTGACTAGACCATAGTATTTAAATCCTATTTTGATCTTCCATTTCCATGTAAAACTCATCTAATGACTCAAAAAGTGTTTATAACTTAGTCACAATTTTATTTTATTTTTTGCTAATAAGGATATCTCTTGGTTGCGGAATTTGAATTTATCACCTTGTGGATCATCAGCCAACTTTTTATATCAAGTAAACCAGCCTTTGTTGAGTATACATTTTGGGAATTTTGAAGATGGAATTATACCGAGATAATTGACAAAAATTAGTTAGCATAATATTTAACTCAGGTCCAATTTAATATAATTCTAACAATATTTAGACACACATTTATGAATTTTTTTACAAATAAATTTGAATGAAAGTATAATTTTTCATTAAATGTATGGTTTTACATTTATCAGCGAACACACAATATGCTGACATTGATATGTAGTAGTATTCCAATCATATTAACACGTTCCCTTTTTCATGTGATTAATTCTTAATAATAAAATTTGGGCGAGGAGTTAGATGTTAAGCAGTCACGCAAAATGGGGTAACAAAGTATGGGACCAGAGGTATCTCACCTATTTTTTGTTGATGATTTGGTGTTATTTTGTGAAGCTTCCTCTGATCAAGTGCGACTGGTGAAAGCGTGGTTATGTCCTACTTCTGTAGAGTATCCGGTCATAGGATAAACTTGGACAAATCCAAGATGTTTGTGTCCAAGAACGTCCATTTTAACAGAGCCGTCGAATATAGTCAACTCCTGGGCATAAATATTACAGTGGACCTGGGCAAGTACTTGGGTGTTCCTTTGCTCCACAAAAAGGCTATGAAAATGACTTATGCTCCGTTAGTTCTTAAAGTCCAAAAGACGCTAGCAAACTGGAAGGGAAGATTCCTAAGTATGGGAGGGAGGTCGGTCATTATAAAATCAGTGATGTCTGTGAAGAGCACCTAACCGTTGGGGTTATGTCGGAGCAGTGCCGCCTCGAGTCCGCTCTCCAAGAAATTAAAACCCGAGGGGATAGTGGAAGCTAACCCTGGGTGTCAATCTCAAGGAGCCTAGTGTAATATGATTTCTAATAGCTAATATGTAAACTTGAAAAGGCGGGTAAAAAGCATTTTTGTTTGGTTTTAGTATGAAGTTGGTATGTGCAAAAGGTAAAGTAAAAGATTGGAATTAAAAGTGAGATTTGGATGAGAATGGGATAAAGATCATTTTTTATGAATGAGAGATTCGGGAATCATTGCTTCTAAAGATTTTTAGGGAGTTTAATCGATTTCTAAAGAACCCTAGAGGAACCCCTCTAGGCTAGGCTTAGGTTAACTTAATTAATGCCGGAACCCCGCACATTACTTAATTTAACCCAAGTTGATTAAGTTCAAAATCAAGAAATAATTGATTATGCAAGACTTTTAAATCCACAATTTGGGCCACCCCATAATTGCTCTAAATTTCTCTCTAAACCCCTAATCCATTGATGGCCACCCATACAATAAATTAGGACCTAAAGAGTGTTTGCCCAATGTCTCAACTCAACCAATTAATTCTTATGCCATCTCCCTCAAGCAAATAGCTTAACACTCTTAATCCACTAACCAAGCCACCTTGCATTAGCACATAATTTTTCACAAGGAGAATAACAAAACTATGAACCCATAAATTTCATTAAACTCAAAGTTAATAAGTAGCAATGTCAAGCATTATACAAGAAGGAAATAACATAAACATAGTTTCTAACCCTAATGACATAAATGCACTCAACCAAGTGCCATAAATGCACTTCAACCAAATGCAATTAATACATTCCAACAAATGCCATAAATGCACCCCTAGAACCCTAGAAAAGCATAAATACAACAAATGGAGGAAGGATTAGAACTAGAAAAATTCCCCTATTCAAGCTTCAAGCTCATCCCTTGGCTCCCACCACCAAGAATGGTGGAGCCTAGCTGCTACTCTCCATGGAGGAACCAACAACAAGAGAGGAAGATGTGGAAGCCATGGATGGAAGGAAGGAGAAGGTGAAGAAGATGAAGATGAAGATGGAGAAGAGAGAGCTAGGGCTTGGGGGTGTGAAATGTGAACCAAATTTGCCCTAATGGGGTCTAGCTTTCGTGTTTTATGTCTCCCAAGTCGGGTCAAGTGAGTGGGTATCAAGTTGGATCCAATTCAAGCCCAAAAACTCGACTGAAAATTCTGCAGAACACGTCTGTTCGCCGTCATCTCACCGCGGCGAGCAAGGTTTGGTTCTGGAGCTTTGTGGCGGCTAGGCCACGGCGAGCAAGGTTCCTTTCTGACCTCTGGGGGCTCTTTTCGCCGTCTGACTCGCCGCGGCGAGGTGCCTTCAGTTCTGCCTCTTTGTTTTGCCTTTTTCTTCATCCTGGGTCCGATCTTTTGGTCCTGAGTGACCTTGCAAGTGAAAATAAGATAAAACCAAGATCAAATAGGCCTATAAATTAATTAATACAATTAATCTACAATTAAGGCTAATTACTCATAATTTTACACTCATTTCCCTTGAGAGTTTGGGATATTCAATTTGATATTATCAGACCAAAACTTGCATCTTAATCATGTTAATTGCCTCAATTTAAGCATATAAAAGCATTACAAATTAGAGATTTGTCAGTCTGTGTTGAGTCCAGCATTGGCAGCTACTGAACCCACCATGTTGGGCACCCCCAGGGCCCCTCTCGAGGTCACCAAGGTATTGGCAAGCCCAACTCAGGTATTGTAGAGAAGTCCAGGGCCGCTCTCGCAGACCCGACCCAATGCTGCAGCATTTCAGGGAGGAGGCCGTGTCATTGGCGCACCCTGGGGTTCGATCTCTGGACCTCCCACTTTATAGGCATTCTAGATGCCTCGCTTATCACCACTTGAGCTGCAGCTCAAGTGGTGAAGGCCATCCCCTTAGGGGGGTGATAGCACGAGGTCTCGACTTCGAATCCCACCAGGGCTGCAGCCTGGGGATGAAGGACGCGAGAGCGCATTGGACCTCGTGTAATGTAGGGCCCAGTACCGTGGCAGCGGGGGCCCATTTGGGGAGTATAGTATACTGCTGTGCTCCCCTCAAAAAGCGCCTTTTTGTTGAGTCCAGCATTGGCAGCTACTGAACCCACCATGTTGGCACCCCAGGGGCCCATCTCTGGGTCACCCCGGTATTGGCAAGCCCAACTCAGGTATTGTAGCTCGGTTGGGGGCCGCTCTCGCGGACCCGACCCAATGCTGCAGCATTTGTGGGAGGAGGCACTTGTCATCGTGCGCACCCACGGGTTCGATCTCCCAACCAAGCACTTTATAGGCATTCTAGATGCCTCGCTTATCACCACTTGAGCTGCAACTCAAGTGGTGATAAGCGAGGCATCTAGAATGCCTATAAAGTGCTTGGTTGGGAGATCGAACCCGTGGGTGCGCACGATGACAAGTGCCTCCTCCCACAAATGCTGCAGCATTGGGTCGGGTCCGCGAGAGCGGCCCCCAACCGAGCTACAATACCTGAGTTGGGCTTGCCAATACCGGGGTGACCCAGAGATGGGCCCCTGGGGTGCCCAACATGGTGGGTTCAGTAGCTGCCAATGCTGGACTCAACAGTCTGCCATCCCATACTACTAGATGCAATCTACTCTCATCTCGAAAGGGGTTTTGCTGGAGATAGACAAATTGAGTAGAAACTTCTTGTGGAATCAGGACGCGGGTACAAAGAAAATGCATCTAATTGCCTGGGACAAAATCAAGCAAGATAAGAAGGAAGGTGGGCTAGGTATCAAAGATCTTGTCAATCAAAACAAAGCCTTTATCATGAAGCTGTGTTGGGGACTGATAATTAGAACAAAGTATGGTTGTGGAGAGGGGCTGATTCCGAAAGTAACAAAGAAAAGGAACCAATATGCTGTTTGGTGCGCTATCACCACAGTTTGGGACACTTTTCGGAAAGGAGTGGGCCATAAGCTACGTGATGGTCATGCTACAAATGTATGGTGGGATCTATGGTCAGTTTTTGATCAACCGCTAATGCACTATGTAGTGAGCAATCAAGACGAATTGGACCCAGTAGAAAATGTTCGGGGGTTTGTCCTGCCAAATGGAGAATGGGATGACAGGAAATGGCGACTATACCTGCCAGGTTGGGTAGTAGAAAGAATTAAAGGAACTAATCCACCAACTCTGATGGGGGAAGATAAAATTTGGTGGAGAATGTCCTCAGATGGAAATTTCAACATCAAATCAGCATATAAAATGATCCATTAATAGGTTATTAATTCGGAAGGGCAGATGTGGCAAAGGATTTGGCGATGGCCTATTTCTGAGAGAGCAAAATTCTTTATGTGGCAAGTGTTCCATGAAAGACTCCCTACAAACTCATTGAGAGCAAATGGAGAGTGAGTGAAAAATAAAAAATGCCCTTTTGAGTGTGACAGTGAGGAAACAATTCTACATACACTGAGAGACTGTGAGATATCAAGGAATGTCTGGTGTTCTTTACTTAACCCAATATATTATACTGTATTTTTTCTCTAGATTTACAGGTGTGGCTGAAATTGAACACAAATCATGAACCGGGTAGAACAAGAATGTCAAGATGGCCGTGGCTTAAAGTGTTCAGTGCTGTATGGTGGACAATATGGAGGAATAGATGCAGACAAAGTTTCGAAGGACCACATGAAGCAGCTAAAAGAATAACCTAGAAATGTGTTCATCATCTACATGAAGAGGTAGAGCGGGAAGTTTACAAGCACATAGTCTCCTTATCACCGAATCGGGCAGCAACAAAATGGAGGACACCACTTGAGAATTTTGTGAGGGTGGACGTGAATGCAGCACAAAACAATCTCCGGGAAGTAGCTTGTGGATGATTAATTTGTGATAGTGCAGGCAAATGGTTGGGGGGTTTCCAGCAGCGTTTGGGCTTTTCTTTAGGGTCTACTACGGCTGAATTAAGTGCCATAAAAAATGGCCTAATAGTTTGCAAAGGCAAAGGCTTCACAAAGGTACACCTATACTCGGATTCTTTGGAGGCGTTACATCTGATTCTAACAGATTGTGGTCAAAATCATCCTCTCAATGAGGATATACATCTGATCAGGTCCATCATGCTCATAGACTAGGAACTTGAGATACATCATGCCTATAGGGAAAATCTGATTTGTGCAGATATATTAGCAAAAACAGCTTTTAGGGCAAACAACGAGCTGATGATTTTGCATTCTCCTTCAGCTTTTTGTTCGGATCAAATGTTTGTTGATCTAGGCTAAGATTTGATCTGTTAAGACTTATTATGTTTGTTTTCTTTCAAGTTTGTAGTCACTATGTGAACTCTCAAGAGTAAATCTTGTCATCGTTTATTCAAAAAAAAGTATGGGAGATGTACGCGTCTTCTTCCCTTACCATCTAATCCCTCTTATTAACCAATAAATAAACTTTAAATGGTTCAAATTTGATTCTATGTAAAAAAAATTTAATTTATCTTTTAAATTGAAGTGTTAAATTATGTGTATCAAAATTTTGTAATTTGCATTTAATTAATTATTGAACATCAAATCTAGACCATTTAAAGTTGATCTATCTACTAGTTAATTATTAAGAGGGAAGAAAAGTTAAGAGATGGTAAGGGAAGAGGTGTTCCTCTTCCAACAAGGTAACATTTTTATATTGACAACAGGATTCAAATTCAACTGTTCATAGAGTATGATATGCGGGAGAGGAACCCCTCGTTTTCCTTTCCCTCCTATACCAATGATATGCATACTTGTTAATACGACAATCTACAATGTATTATTACATACGTACGTTTTCTACATTTACAATGTTTTTTCTAATAAATTTGTACTTTAAATAATACAACTCTTTTAGTTAAAATTAAATATGACATCGCTAACATCTATAAATACTCTCATCCCATATCTCTACATTTTCATCACATACCTTCTCATAAGTCGGCGTGGGGCCCATGAGATGGGACAATACGGTGGCCTCCTACGCTCGCAACTACCTGAACACACTTAAAGATAGCTGCCGGTTGGTTCACTCCGGCGGGCCCTACGGGGAGAACCTCGCCTGAGGGAAACCCGACCTGACCGGCACGGCGGCCGTGGGAGGAAAAGAGTGTAGGCACTATACTCAGGTGGTTTGGCGTAACTGGGTTGTGCAAAGGTGAAGTGTAACAACAATCGTGGAACACTTATTAGCTGTAATTATGATCCTCGTGGGAATATTATTGGTCAGCGTCCTTATAATAATCCTTTGTTCCAAGTTCCACTTAGCTTCAGGAAAGGTTTAGAAGATGACTTTAATTAAGTGGGACTTCTAGGATTGTGTTTCTGAATTTGTTTGTACGAATAAATAAAATAATGAAAGTTGAATGTTACAAGTCGCGCGTTGGGAAATAAATGTCACAAGTAAAGTAAAGTGGGATTTATAAGTTCAAGGGTTCTCTCTCCTAATTAGCTAGCTAGTCTTTTAGGATAGACCCTCTAGTTGAGCTTGTGATCATCGCTACGGTACGTGTGTGAATTATATGTATGTGTACGTTTCATAAGGTTATGTTTGTTTCGTTGTGTGTGTGGGGTTTGGTCTTGATCATCACCCAGGAAATAAAAGCAGAGTTTCGTGGTGTTTATTTAATTAATTTTGATGATTTTTAATTATAAGAATATCTATGTATCTTTGATGAGTTAAACAATTACATGTTCAGAATTTCTCAGGTGACTTCGAAACAGATTGATATGGCTTCTATGATACACACGGATGTTAATTTAGTGATGTACAACTAGTACTGCTAAAATCGGTTCGCATGCTTGAGGAGATGATTGGGAACGTTGAAAGATAATATGAAGTATTCAATTATTCCTTTTAGTCGGAATTAGATAAATGTCCCTTTCATTTCGCCATATGTTTATTACACGAATTATTTGCCTAATTTGATTATATTAAAGATTATATTATATTTTTTCTAAAGTACCCCAATCATCTTCCTTTGTTTTCTCTCTTCCTCTCTTACTTGATTATATTATTGTTGAGGGAGCATCAATAAGAGTAATTTAGAAAATGTTGATAAAAATTAGAAACATATATCATATTTATGATCAATATCAACTCTCCAAACAAGTTACATCCTTCAGTCTTATTCAACTAATTTGATTAAATCAATGATATTAGTTATATTATTTAGTTTGTTGCGTTTTTTTTTTTCTAAAACACCCAAATCATCTTCCCTTGTTCCCTCCCTATCTCTTACTTGACTATTGTTGGAAGACATCATTAGGGATAATTTGAGAAAAAATTGATAAAAATTAAAATTAGATCATATATTGATAAGACTAACTCCACAAGTAGGTCCTATACTTAGGACTAGAAGGAGTATATATTAAGGACTAGAAGGATTGGAGTTCGTACCATTTTAAAAAAAAACAAATAATCCTTTGTGTAAATCATTAATAAGTAGGGCACCATTTACGTTTTTTTTTTCAATATTGCTCCTATTTTGAATCTCATTCATAATAAGACTTATACATATTAAAAAATGGTTCTGTCAAAATCACAAACTCTGCATCTATAATAATTTGCACATGCTGATCAATCATGGGGGGATATTTTCCAGATTAAAGTACAGAAAATTATCGTATACTCGTAATTTTTATTATCAAAGAAAGTGACCAATATATGACTTTGAGTTAATTACTTGAATAAGGACAACTCAATTAAGAAGGTATGTTGATAATAGGCATTTAAACATTTGACATATATGGTGACTGAAGAAGAAGCAACCATGTTAAAGAGAAATCACCTTTCTTAAGTACTAGTTGGTCATGTGAAAGTTATGTGCATGGCCTATTATATTCTCTCTTTTGCTCTTAATTATAAAATCAAGTTGACTTTTTCTGTGGATGTTAAGGAAACATATTAGACCACTAAATTGTAACATTTGTTATATGTAATTAGATTACAAGTTAGTTTATAAGTAAAATAAATTAGTTTTGAGGAAAAAAGATGAATATAAACAATTTAAAGTTATTTATTTTGTATCATTAATTTCTCCAAAAAAATAAACTTGATCTTATAATTAGGACCGGACGAAGTATCTTATTATAGTCAAAGTCATCTTATCGACTTTTCTTAAGAAAATGTGCATATTTACTTCTACATACATATTCCATTATATGTGGTGGATATGTCTTCATATTAGTTGTTGCAGTTATTAAGGTTTTGAAAAATTGTTTTCAGTACCCAACTGCAACTCATTTTCGACTATATACAAACAAACAACATTTACAAGGTTTGATGAAGTAGAAGAGTTGATTTGCAGGTTGAAACTGAGTTACACTCATTTAAATACATTTTTTTTTTGGATAAGAACTGGAATTCATTACTTAGTAACCTTAGCAACACACAAGGTAGCCTCCTTCGTCAAGATCCACACTACCCATGTTACGTAGATATAAATTTCTACGCATGTTAGGTGGATATAAATTTAACAATTATGATTTTTCGTCAATGTTCCCACTTCCCATTATAATACTAATAATATGTTTTCTACGTTTGTAACTATTTTTCTAATAAATTTCAGTATACATTCTTAATTAGCTTCTTTAAAATAAATATAAATACTTTAAAAATAATTTATTTAGTCTATTTAACATCTTTAAATTAGTAAGCTAGATCTTATATCAATGAGAGGAGTATAACTGATTTAAAATTAAATAGCTGATATCTATATTGTTAGAATTTAAGGTTCAGATCCACACTTGATGGGCTGGATTAATTGAGAAATATGAGTAATTCCCAATTGATTTATTAATTAAAGATTTAATTAATATGATTGGTCGGATGAGAAAGGCGTAGATTGCTGACTCAGGAATTCCCAATTGATTTATTAATTAAATGTTTAATTGATATGATTGGTCGGATGAGAAAGGCGTGGATTGCTAGCTTATTCAGTCATGAGTAATTAATTGATTGATTGATTAATTAATTAAGCATTCAATTATCTGATTAGTCAGATAAGAAAGGCGATGATTGCTAATGAGAGGTCGAAATATTCTCTCTACTGATGGTGGTGGTGGATATATTTTGTATTCCCAAAATATCCCCAGCCTTCTATAACCCTTCAGTTCAAATCACCATAATCGTTGAATTTTCTGACTCTCTTATTTTCTCTATATTTTTTCTTGTGTGGTGCTCTGCTGTGCCACATGTTTGGACTTTAGTTTTTCCAGTAGTCCAAATTTTTGTGTATGTTTTTCTAAAACCAACTCATGGAGCTCCGGAGGTTTGACCCGGATCTGAATATGAATCCGTTTGATATGTTATTTCTCGCTCTCATTTAATTATAATTTTCCTTCATATATATACTCACATCCAATCTCTTACATCTCCAACAATAAACTCCTCTCAAGTCTTAATCACAATGGGACGTAACTCTATCATCATCAACATCCCATTTTCACTTCTCCTCCTCATCTTCTCAGCCACCCCACAAATCTCCAACGCCCAAGACTCGCCGCAAGACTTCGTCGACGCCCACAACGCCGCCCGAGCCGAAGTCGGCGTGGGACCCATTTCATGGGACGAAACGGTGGCCTCCTACTCTCGCAACTACCTGAACACACTTATAGATAGCTGCCAATTGGTTCACTCCGGTGGGCCCTACGGCGAGAACCTCGCCTGGGGCTACCCCGACCTCACCGGCACCGGCGCCGTGAACTTGTGGGTGGATGAGAAGCAATACTATGATTATGACTCCAACTCGTGCATCGGAGGTGAGTGTGGGCACTACACTCAGGTGGTTTGGCGTGACTCGGTTCGACTCGGTTGCGCCAAGGTGAAGTGTAACAACAATCTTGGGACCCTTGTTAGCTGCAACTATGATCCTCGGGGGAATATTGTTGGTCAGCGTCCTTATGATAATCCTTTGTTCCAAGTTCCACTTAGCTTCAGGAAGGGTTTAGAAGATAATTTTAGTTAAGTGGGACTTGTGGGATTTGTGTTTTTATGTGTATGAATAAAATGAAGTTGGTGGGGTTGTGTGTGAATATATCTATATGTGTAATGTGTATCATATGCTTATGTTTGTTTCGTTGTGTGGTTTGGTTTTGATCACGCAGGAAATAATATCAGAGTTTGATTGTGTTAGTTTAATTTGGAGAATCCTCTCATAATTACCTTTCTCATTTTTTTTCTTATAATCGCTCTCCCACCCTTTCTCTCTTACTTGTTTATCATTGAAAGGAATCAATAAGGATATTTTGAAAAAAAGTTAAGAAAAATTAGAAAGAGATCCTATCTTTTAAAACCAAATTCAACTACCAAAATAGGTTATATATTTAGGGGGTAATAACTTAACTAATATCATTAATCAAATCAAATTAAGTAAATATGGATCGAATGGAGTAAGCAATTACTTGTTCACATACAATTTCAGGTTACTTAGAAACTGATATTTATATATATATATTTGTTTGTGTGTTTATGTTTGCTTTGATATTCATGGATGTTAATTGAGTGAAGGCATTATTCATTTAAAATCAATTCGCTTGCCTAATGAGATGAAGAACGTTGAAAGATAATCTAAAATATTCAATTCTTATTAGTTATATATTTTTGTCCTTTTCATTTGACCATTTCTTTATATCTATACATATAGATATATTGTTTACTGTTCGATATATTCAGTGCTTATTAGGAGAATTTGCGTTTTAAAATTTAAACATTCCTCGCTTTAGAAACTATATTGTACTTTGCAATGCATACGGGGAAGAAACAACGGACAAGCAATAAAGAATTGATTATACTTCCTCAGTTCCTATATACAGAGTACAAGACATATTTGACTTTTTTTTTGGATAAATTAAAGAAGTTAGATGAGTCTCTTAATCATAATGTATTTAATATATTATTAGAATATGTGTTGGGTTTATGAGTCAAATAAGTTAGATTAGAGAAAAATCTGTCAAATCAATATATAAGTAATTTATTTAGTTTCCTAGTTTAAAAAAAATCTACTGAATCTTATATTTAGGAACTGAGGGAGTATAATCTTTCTAGAATACCCCTATCTAACAAACAATACAGTTAAAATACTCATGGATGTTAATTTAGTGAACTAATTAATATGGAACAGTTAAAATCAGTTCGCATGCTTGGGGAGATAAGTAGCGTTGAAAGTTATACGTTCTATACAATTCCCATTAGTCAAAATTAGATAGTTGTCCCTGTAGCGCACGAAAATCCGCTCTCCTGAGGAGGGAGGAAAAACATGGAGTCGTCATCAAAATTTTAAAAATAGGGATAAAACCATTTTTCTTTTGAAAAATAAATAACTGATCTTATAAACCAAAACAAGTTCGAGAGTCGATTGTGCTTGGGGAAGGTGTTAGGCACCCCACAGCACCCGTCCATAAGAACGGTTACCTTTAAATTGATTATTTTAAAATAATAAGGCCTTAGACTATATTTTAATTATCCTAAAAAATAATAATACAAAAAATAAGAGAATAAATTTTACTAATTACCAAAAAACAAAGACACAACCAAAATATACAATTTTTTTAAAACCGGACTTGATCTAGGATAAAACCCTAGAGCCTACGTACCCTTTAGAGGGATCAAAGCCCACGTAGTTCGGGGTAGAAAGACGTGTCACTTGGTTTCATGTCTTTTATAAAAATCTTAGATTAATTTATTCAAGAAAATGATTTTTCAAATTGATTGGTATTTTTTTATTCATGAAATAAGTTTTCCCTTTTTATTTTTTAGAAAATGTTTCAAAAGAATTTTAAACTAACCTTCCTGAAGAGGTCCCCACAACCTTATCAGAAGAGTAGTACGTTTTGCTTGAGGAGGTTCTTAAAACCTCCCACGGCATAAAAACAATTCTTTAAAAGCGATTTTTATTTTAAGAATACTATATTCCCTTTTTTGTTTTGTTTCACAAAAATTTGGTATTCGCAGGTTAGCAAAAGAGAACTTACACCGATACAATTTACCCCTTGAGCATGTAATCGTACAATTGACTTGTCTTATCTCGCGCTAATAAAAATCTGTTGCCTTTTCCCTTTTTTCGAAATTCACCCAATTATTATGCTTCCGTCGTGGCAACTCCCCAGATATTAATTCCGAATTCACACTACTTGAGGGATTTGTTTGGGATGTGTGTGAGGAACAAATCTAGATGGCGCTTGTGATGACTTGTGCAGGTGCTGGACAAACAAATAGAGATGAATGGATGGGATGTGGGGCCGATTGATGGTGTGAGTCCGCGTGAATGCTATGGCTTTAAGTGTGAGATGAAAGAAAAGAAGAGGGTATGCACAAGAGGGTGAGAGAGCGATCTGGGAGAAGGGGAAGGGAATTTGTGTGTGCGTCAGGAGAAGAATGTCCGCGTCTCAGCCTAAAATCCATCTCCTCCCCTTAGGGAGCTATCTCCTCTTTTTTATAGGACCTCCACCTTCTAAAACCCTAATTTATTTATTTTTTAATTTGGATATCTTATCTATTATTTACTAATGTTATTATCCTAAATTAACTCACCTTCCAACCAATTTTAGATTTTATTTTTAATTTCAAATCCCACCTAAAATCTCTCATCTTTCAGCCAATTTCAGATTTAATTTTAATTTCCTAAAAAAGCTCTCATTTTTTAGATTTTTTTTATTTTCTAATCCCACCCAAAAAAATCTCTCATTTTCCAACCAATTTTTAAATTTAATTTTCATTTTCTAATCCATCCTAAAATATCTCATTTTTTTCTTTTTCAAATTTTTCTTTTTCTTTCAGCCAATTTTCAAATCATATCCTAAAATAATCAAGATTTTCTTGTATCATCAATTATTTATTATTTTGATATTATTTTATTGGCCCGGACAAAATAGGGTGTTTACAGTCCCTTTCATTTCACCATATACCAGTCCGGTTATTATAAGTTACTTTTCTTCTTCATTATTATAAATAACTAAATAGAGTATTAATTACATTTTCCAAGATTATTACCTCTATTTAAAATCTCACTCATATTGCAATTTCTATGACTTGTTAGATGTGATTTTTGATATTGAATATGGTAAGTTAAAAGATTATCTTCGGACGACAATTTGCTCTAAATGAAAATAACCAATCATAATAACATTTTAAAAGATCGTCCTTCTATCAAAGTCACAAACTCTGTATTTATAATCTAATTTAATTTGAACATGCTGATGATTAAAATGAAAATTATCTTATACTCCTCTAGTCCTTAATATAAGACCTATTTATTTAATAAGTTGAGTATATTAAATAAACTAAATAAATTACTTAATTATAATATATGTGACATGATCGATTTCTATGTGCAACATTAGGATATATATATATATATCCTAAATACAAATTAGTTTGGGATATATTATATGTGACATTATAATATATATAACAAAATAGTTTGGGATAAAACAATAAATATGAAAGATAAAATGCAAAAGCCTTACATTTAAGATCAAAATTCATTCTCTCAAACAACTTCCTCTATTCCTAAATATATAACCCTATATTGACTTTTTTGATAAGTTCTAATAATACTGAATAATTTACTTGCAATTGATTTGCCTGAATTGTTCCTCTAAACTAGTTTATTTGACTTACAAGCTAGCATATGATTTAATAATACACCAAATATGTTATGATTAGATGGATTATTTAGTTTCCTTAACCTCTTAAAAAAAATAAACTAGATATTTTATTCAGGAATGAACTCTAGCGGAATAATTGTTTTCATCAAAGAAAGCGATCTATATAAAACTTTGATTTAATAATATGAATAAGGACAACTCAATTTTTTTATTTTTTTTTTTTTGCCATGAAGGGGACAACACAATTAAGAACGCATGGTTGATAATAGGCATTTAAATAATTGACGTGGTGACCGAAGAAGAAGCATACATATTAAAGACAAATTGCCTTTCTTAAGATTATGCTGTTATTGTCAAAGTCATCTTATCGACTTTACATAAGAAAATATGCATGCATGTTTACTTCTGCTCACATATTCCAATATTCCATAATATATAATGGCCACGGTCCTTATATTAATTATTGGAGTAATCAGAGTTTTAAAAATTCATGATTATTTTTCTAATAAGATAGAAAGTTTCAAGGAACATATAGTGCAGCCCATGTTCAATTAAGAGTGAATCACAAGAAATTTACACATAATTGAAGTAGCGGTTGAAAATGAGTTGTACTAAATGCCTGAGTTTTTAGATATCTTGGAGTAATAAATTTTGTAATTGAAGATTTTTCAACAATTTTTCCATAACTAAATGTGTCTTCTAGGTTTATAACTAATTTTCTAATAAAACTAAATATAAAGTTTCTAATTACTACAATCTTTGGTCTCTCATACTTATAGCTTCATGTTAGTTTTGATAATTTAAGTTTTATATCATTTAAAACATTCGTTTCAAGATTTTAATAATAAAACTAGACAATTTCATAGCCAGAGAAGTTAAAACTCCTGATTTGAAACTCCATTGATTATAGCCAAAATGAAGAAAAATTTGAAGGACAAAAAATCATATCAACCCTAAAATTTTGACGTAACTCTATCATCATCATCCCATTCTCACTTCTCCTCCTCATTCTCTTAGCCACCCCCACAAATCTCCTCCGCCCAAGACTCGCCACAAGACTTCGTCAACGCCCACAATCGTGGTACCCTTATAAGTTGTAATTACGATCCTCCGGGGAATTATATTGGTCCGCGTCCTTATGATAATCCTTTGTTCCAAGTTCCACTCAGCTTCAGGAAGAATTTAAATGATGATTTTAAGTAAGTGGGACTTCTTCTAGGGTTTGTGTTTTTCTGTGTATAAATAAAATTGAAGTTGGTGGGGTTGCGTTTAAATTATATATATGTATGTGTTTCATATGGTTTATATATGTTTGTTTCGTTGTGTGGTTTGGTTTTGATCACGCAGAAAATAATAATAGAGTTTGATGGTGTTTGTTTCATTTCGATACTTCTCATCAGGAATCACGATATATCTTTGATAAATTAAGTATCCGCTTGGCAAGTTCACAAATTTATGTGACTTAAAACAGTTTAATGTGTGTGTGTGTGTGTGTGTGTATCTATTATATAATATTTATGGATTTTAAATTGGTGAAGGGATGGAGTTAAATTCAATTCACATGCCTGAGGAGATGGGTAACGTTTGAAAGATAATCTAAGGTATTCAATTCCGTCCTATTAGTCCTTTTTTTTGTTTTTGCCAACCAATTTCTATTACGAAAAATTAAATGAGATACTGTCCTTATCATTTGACCATTTCTCTAAATTGTTTTGTTTACCGTCTGATATATTTAGTGCTGATGATAAGAGGAATTTAGACTTTAACACATTACTTGAACAATGGACAATAAGCAATAAACTACATATGATATACAAAGTGTTGCTTGAAAAAGTTAATTAACCACCAAGCGTTTAGATTAACTGGTTGTGGGTTGTTCTACCTTAACTAGTAGTCTCGAGTTTGGAGCATTACAAAAAATTCCGCTTTCGGCGGTGACTAGTCTTTAGCGGCAACAAAAGTCGCCATAAAGCCGTTGCCTATGTGACTGTCGCCAAAAGTATTGGTGGCGATTTTTTAGGTCACCGTTGAAAGTCGACTTTTAATGGGGAAAATTGTCACCAGCCAAAGGTTTACTTTAGCAGCGACAAAAAAATTAAATAATTAAAGTCACAACAGCATCCTATGGTCACATTGTTGATGACGTGGCAACTCTCACCACTTGCCACATTGTGCCACATCATCCACCATTCTGTCACTTGTCATGTGTCACGTTGCGTCACATCATTACTTTATGCCATATCGCACCATTTCATCACCTTTTATTTCACCTCCAAATATGCCTCCCAATGTGCCTATGGCCACATATGATTGATGACTTGGTGACCCTCACCCACTTGCCACATCATCCACCCTCCTGCCACTTGTCATTTGTCATGCGCCATATCATCACTCTATGCCACATTGCACCACTCCATCACCTTTTATTTCACCTCCAAATGTGCCTTCCAAGGTTTGAACCCATGACCACTTTGATCTTATGTGAAGAAGGTCCTAGAGGGATTGAAGTAAAGAGCTAACACTAGAAGGGTTCAACATTTAGTATTAGCCAAAGTTCCATGATTTCACATTTCTGTTTTGGCAGCTTTGACCAATGTCAAGTTTCTCCAGTTTGATGAGGTATTAATCGCAATGATTCATACGCCAGATGAATCATTTAAAATTAAAATTGACGAGTGATATTAGTGACATAATAATAAAAACCTTGATACGATACCCTAACCCAAAAACTCAAAAACCTAAAACCCTAAACCCTTTCATGAACCTTGAATTTGTACGAGAGAGGGATAAAAATGAGGACAAATTAGAGTTTCCAGGTTTTGAATCCCAAACCACAAACACTGATATAGGCATGCAGTACAGATTCATACATACTGCACACGGTTTGTACAAAAAGATTACACGTAAGCTTGGTCGAATTATTTCAGAAGAACTTACTAACACCTACAGATTTGGTGAAGATACTTGTAAATCTTGAATGATAGCCACTTTCCTTTTAAAATCAGGATCCTTCTACAAATTGTTCTCCACCAAATCACAAAAATCCTTAATGCCTAATACAAATGCAAAATTATTTACAATTACAAATGCAAAGAGAAAAATTCGTTAAGATATTGTTTTCCATACGCCTTTTGGTGTTGTGTAACATTCTCATAATAGAAGTAAGGTAGCCTAATGGCAGCCTTAGGAAGTGTTCTACATGTGATTGAGAATTACTGATCGCACCCACTTTCCCTTTCATCCCCTTATACCAAACATGCCCAAGGTATGTTTATCTATCTTTTTGTTTTAAAAAATAATCATCTGTTCATCCTTAAAATTTGATATTGGTGTGGTTCTCGAAGCATTGATGGCGTGGAGTTTTTCTCTTTTCTAATAAAAATAGCGGGTAAATTTGAGTTCATATAGGACGATGTGCCTGTTTTAATTTTTATTTCCCCCATAAAATTGAAGAATAAGAAAATTTTTGCTATTCAACTGATGAAAATTTATGAATGAAAGTCACTTGGAACTCCTTTAATTTTACAGTGTCACCTTGTGAGGTAAACTTGTAAGTCTGCAATATTTCGTCTGGTTTCATATTCACTTTGTTTCTTCCATTGCTAAGTTGTTGATTTTCTCTTTTGAAATATCACCAATGGAAGGAATTTCTAGTTTTTGCCCCTTTATTATCCCTCCTTTGGCTGTACTCAGACGAACTATATAAATTCATTGGTCTATACTCCACATGGCGGTAATTTTTATATCACCAGAATGGAGGTTGTATCCTATATGA
Source organism: Mimosa bimucronata (assembly GCA_037074515.1). Lineage (NCBI taxonomy): Eukaryota > Viridiplantae > Streptophyta > Magnoliopsida > Fabales > Fabaceae > Mimosa > Mimosa bimucronata. The sequence continues at coordinate 27,145,913 of CM073441.1, forward strand.
CTCTCAGCAAAATCATGATTTATGGGTTAATTTGTAAATAATCCATGGTATAGGGTTTATACCTAAATGTTTTTGTGGAAATGAATTGCATATATGGGCAACTTTATGAGAGGTATTAAAGAGTGCCTCACATCCATCAGCAATAATCTCTTTAATTTGAGAGGTTAGTAGTTCACATTCTTTAGCCAATGAATTTAGTTCTTGATCTCTCAGCTCAAGCTCTTCGCTTAGTTGTCCCCTGTTAGTAATTAAAGAGAACAATGTTAGAGTTTTCCAGGTTTTGAGGCGAGGGGAGGAAAAATCATAAGAGGGTATTGCAAAGAAAATGTCAAATTCAAAAAATTAGGGTTGAGATTTCCAATGTTACAGCTCATACAGAGCGGTTGCAGGTAATGACATGAAGTACCGAAAGAGAAATGGAACTATTTCTCCATATGTAGACTTTATGTAATAGTTTATTTAATTGTGGTGTGTGGAATAATTTGACCTAGGACGCCATCAAATATATAATTTGATACTATGAAGATAGTCTAGTGATATCTAAAATCTTTTACAATATTATGAATCTATTTGGTTTTTTCCATCAAATCTTTGAACAGATCATGTTGTCTTCTTTTGTACTATATGTCTTATGCTTCTAACATATCCAAATCCTATTTCATTGATATATCATGTATTATATTGAGGCTGCATCTCAAATTCATGGGGGACAATTTACAGCTGGATTTGTGGATGGTTTTGTAAGACTCTATGATGTCAGGAAACCGGAGATGTAAGCATTTCAAATTCTACTTTCATTATTGTCTGGTTCTATTTTATATTCATGCCTTTTGCTACCTTGCTAATTTTTGTTGCTATACAATGATGTTCTTAGGGTTGTATGTGAATTATGGCCCCACACACAACGTGTAGGAAAAGTTGTGGGGATCAACAACCTGGACACCCAGGAAAGGTAAGAGGTGCATCTTCCTAGTTCCATGCTTTTCTATAATTTGTATTTCTTGCTACACTTTTTTTAAAATAATGGTCTATATAACCTATGAATTTTGATTTAATATCGAAGATGAAATCATATGGCATATTTTTCCCTACTCAGATTGTCAGTGCTTCTTAGGCTTTATGTAAACTATAATGACATTGTGGCTGCCCAGCTAATGGCCTTTCCTTCCAATCATCGGACCTACCCTCAAAAGATTGATAAGAGTTTGTGTTCCATGATTGGAAGGAAAGGTTGTTAGCAAGCCAAAAGCCACTGTTAATGACAGAGACTAGTTTGACGAATGCTTATTTTATTTTTTCTTTTCCATTTTCAGATTGAAACATTTCTTATCGTACTGATAGTGAAATGTTTGGCGGTTATATTCTTTTCATGGGCCTACGATGGCCAAGGACAAAGCGGGAGACTTGTACGTACTGTGCACGATTTTGAATTTCAACCTCACCATGACAGCCCTTCAGTCCAAGTCCAACATTTGCAAATCTGCATTTCCAAGGATTGAGTACATGCATATGTGTAGATTTAGTGGACTAGGGCTAAACTTTTGATACAAGGATTTGTTTTATGTATATGAAATCCTTCTTTTATGCATAGAAGGATTTGTTTTTGTATATGAAATTGATGACTCCCTATTTTTTTATTAGATTCAATACATATTTTAGGTATATTTGGGGAGTCATTTATGCAAAATTAAAAGAATTTGTTGAGATTGAGTAAGGTATCAATTTGGTGCATGATTTTGGGATTTGATAATAAATATCTTAGTTTTAAAAGTAAAAGAAAAATATTTTAGTTTAGGTAAAGCACTAAATAAATAAACAATATTATAAAATCTAAAAAAACAAAGAAGTAGAAAAAGAAAAGACAAATAGATATTACTTTTATCATTATTATTATTATTAGTTGCACCTTTATTTTATTCGTTCTTCCTTTCAGATTAGCAACATGGCATCATGAGAGTAAAGATTGGCTTGAATGATCAATAGACAATGAATGGTTCAGTAAGGAGGAAAGTGCATTGTTGGAAAAAAAGAAAGAAAGAATTGCAAAAGCGAAGTCATATGTGAAATAAAAAGAGGAGGCGCACAATACACACGGATTCATCCTTATCTTCACAATCTTCACATCGTCTTCATAATCTTTGGCGGCTGGGCAAGCGAGAACCAAAGGGGCTGAGAGGGAAAATCAGCCAGAGCAAGAGAGGACATCTAGGTTCAGTTCATCACCTTCACAGGAGAAGAAGACTGTGAAGGAGTTGGATTGAGGACTCTAGGGTGCTTCTTCTTCCTCCTTTGTTCTTCTGCAGTTTCAACTTTCAAAGGAGAAATTGGAGCTTGAAGATGATTCATATCAGTGCTTTCTTCACTTGCATATTCTTCCTTTCTATTATGATCCGAGCTCTGAATTTACTGTTATTACTGAGATGATTTTTGTAATTTTAGTTTTAACATGATTAGCTAGTTAATTTGTTTTAGGATTATTTTGAATCTTTGTATGGATTGATGTTTGAACCTATTTCTCTTTTGATGATTAATGAGTATGATGTTGTGGATTTAACTTCAGCTTTATTTTTTTTCTAAGTGATGGCCAACACTTAGCTTGTTAGCATAATTAGTGGCTTGAGAGAGCATTAACTAATCATAGAACTAGGATGAATTCAAACTTGTCTTGAAAATTCCAAAGTAAGGATTGAGAGTTTGTTAGTGAGATAGAGATATTCACTAACCAAGTTATATAAAATTGAAGTGGGTTGTTTATATAAAGACTAGTTAACATAACATGTAGTAAGAGATTATGCATATTAGTGTTAATTAAGGTTTGGGTAAGCTTGAGAGAGTTATTCAAATGGATAAGACTTCAAACATCAACTTAGTATTCATTAATTGTCATGAGAGGAGGGTTAATCAAGCATCATGAAATACAAAGTGGATAAATAATCCTAGATTTTCCTTTGTCTTGAATTAAAGTTTTAGTTTAACTTGTGTGAAGTTATTTTCATTTTAGGTTCATTTAAATTTCAAAAATACAAAACTTTTCACTGAACCTCATTGATAGCATAATTGTGATGGTTAATCTACTTTTGCCTTAGTCCCTATTGGAATGACATCTTTTCTATACTACTTTTAACGACCCGTGCACTTGCGGATATGCTAAACCTCGAACAAGTCAATGGCGCCACTGTTGGGGACTAATGGCAAAAGCTTGTGTGGTTAATTATTGCAATTGTGCTATCATTTACTTTTGAGTTTTTCTGTCATTTTGAAGAGCACCACTTTCGAGTGTGTGTGCGTGTGCGGGGCCCCTTGGGTCCGCTCTTCAAGAAAATAAGAACCAAAGGGATAGTGGAAGCTAATCCCCAGGTGTCTTTCGCTTGAGGAGCCTTACGCAAAAGATGACCGAGTAGCTAATATGCAAACTAACAAAAGCGGGTAAAAATAATGTATTTGGTTTTTTTGATAGAATAGATGCAAAAGGTGTGATATGTTCAAAAGTAAAATAAAAATAAGATAAAAATGAGATTTGGAGGGGGATTAAAATGGAATCATTCTTGATAAATGGAAACCTTGGGATTCATTGCTTCGAAAGATTTTTAGGGAGTTTATTATTGATTTTCTAATGAATCCTAGAGGAACCCCTCTAGGTTAGGCTTAGGCTAACTTAATTTATGCCAGAACCCTGCACATTACTTAATTTAACCTAAGTTGATTAAGCTCAAAATCAAAGTGAATTTACTAATCGCAAGGGGCTCCTAATCCAACAACCGGGACCCCGAATTGCCACTTAATTAATCCTAGAGTTTAATCGATTATTGGAACCTCACATAATAAATCAAGACTCTATGATTGAAGTCCAATGCCACTCATGCAATTTGACAAATTCAAGAACTAACTAATCATGCAAGACTTTAAATCCACAACTTGGGCCACCCCACAATTGCACTTAATTTCTCAATTAACCCTAGCTCATTGATGGCCACCCAAACAAAGATTAAGGTTGAAAAGAGTGATTATCCAATGTCTAAACACACTTAATTAATTCCTATGCCATTTTATTCATGCAAAACCACTTCACATTTTTAATCCACTAACCAAGCTACCTTGCATTAGCTCATAATTTTCACAAAGAGAATAACAAAATCATGAACCCATAAATTTCATCAAACTCAAAGTTAATGTAGCACAATGTCAAGTATTCAACAAGAAAGAAACAACATAAATACTTTCTAACCCTTATACAACATGTAGAAATGAAGAACACAACCAAATGTCATAAATATACTCCTAGAACCCTAGAAAAGCATAAATACAACAAGAGGAAGAAGGATTAGAACTAAAACTCCCTGAAGAGCACCTAACCGTTGGGGTTATGTCAGTGCAGTGCCGCCTCGAGTCCGCTCTCCAAGAAATTAAACCTGAGGGGATAGTGGAAGCTAACCCTGGGTGTCAATCTCAAAGAGCCTAGTGTAATATGATTCCTAATAGCTAATATGTAAACTTGAAAATGCAGGTAAAAAGCATTTTTGTTTGGTTTTAGTATGAAGTTTCGTATGTGCAAAAGATAAAGTAAAAGGTGGGAATTAAACGTGAGATTTGGATGAGAATGGGATAAAGACCATTCTTGATGAATGAGAGATTCGGGAATCATTGCTTCTAATGATTTTCAGGGAGTTTAATTGATTTCTAAAGGACCCTAGAGGAACCCCTCTAGGCTAGGCTTAGGTTAACTTAATTAATGCCGGAACCCTGAACATTACTTAATTTAACCCAAGTTGATTAAGTTCAAAATCAATAAATAATTACTTAAATAATATTGCTGAGATGATTTTTGTAATTTTAGTTTTAACATGACTAGCTAGTTAATTTGTTTTAGGATTATTTTGAAGTTTTGTATGGATTGATGTTTGAACCTCTTTCTCTTTTGATGATTAATGAGTATGATGTTGTGGATTTAACTTGAGCTTTATTTTTTTTTTAAGTGGTAGCTAACACTTAGCTTGTTAGCATAATTAGTGGCTTGAGAGAGCATTAATTAAGCATAGAACTAGGATGAATTCAAACTTGTCTTGAAAATTCCAAAGTGGGGATTGAGAGTTTGTTAGTAAGATAGAGATATTCACTAACCAAGTTATGTAAAATTGAAGTGGATTGTTTATAAAGACTAGTTAACATAATATGTAGTAAGAGATTATGCATATTAGTGTTAATTAAGGTTTGGGTAAGCTTGAGAGAGTTATTCAAATGGATATGACTTCAAACATCAACTTAGTATTCATTAATTATCATTAGAGGAGGGTTAATCAAGCATCATGAAATACAAAGTGGATAAATAATCCTAGATTTTCCTTTGTCTTTAATTAAATTTTTAGTTTAATTTGTGTCAAGTTATTTTCATTTTAGGTTCATTTAAATTTCAAAAATACAAAACTTTTCACTCAACCTAATTGATAGCATAATTGTGATAGTTAATCTACTTTTGCCTTAGTCCCTGTTGGAACGAAATCTTTTCTATACTACTTTTTACGACCCGTGTGCTTGTGGATATGCTAAACCTCGGATAAGTCAGAAATCCTTCTTTGATGTATAGAAGGATTTTTCTCCTATATTAACTTCAACTCTTATATACACATAAGTACAAATGTATTTTGTGCTTTTTAGCCACTCACTCTCAATAACAGTTATTTTTACCTAAAAATAACTATTGAGGTTGGAAAAATACTATTTTCTCTAAAATTTAACTAAATGTTATCACAAGATTTGAATTAGTAATCTTGTCTTAAGTTTTATTATCTAATGATAAGTTCCTCAGCATCTTCCTTAGCTGCCGCATGCTTTTACTTCCCAGACCATCATTGATCTGGTTTTCCTTCTACTTATCTCTCTCTTCATCACATATCTCTACAACTTATTTAACTTTCACTACTGCAGCTGATTGATCTTGACAAGAAAATTGAAGTGGAATGCTGATATAGGGCGGAAAACACCCCTACTCCTTTCACGAACTTTGAATTTGTACGAGGAAGGGAGAAAAATGAGGACAAATAAGAGTTTCTGGGTTTTGAATCTCAAACCATAACACTAATATAGGCATGCAGTACGGATTCAAATAACTGCACACGGTCTGTACAAAAAGATTACACATATCGTGCTAGGTTGAATTATTTCAGAAGAACTTACCCAACACCTTTACCCCATACCCTAAACCTTCAAAACCCGAAAGAATGTAGAACACCAAACACATGCATATTGTCTCAGACTTTGAATTTAGATGAGGGGAGAAAAATGAGGATTGATAAGAGTGTTCTAGGTTTTGAATCCCAAACCATAAACACTGACATAGACGTGCATTATGTATTCAAATAAAATCTTTATTGAGGGAAAGTGGAGTAAAGACATATGTTTATGTTTATGTTTATGTGAAAGGAGAAAACAGATATTTTATCTGTATTACTCAGATTCTGAATAGAGTCAATTCTCCCCAACACATCCTGTCCTCTAACCATGTCAATATCCATATCAACAGCCTCTGAGTCAGTTAACTCTTCAATGGCTCTACCATATTCCTTAGGGCGAAAGACACCCCACAGGAAATTCTTAACATTTAATCTTTCAATAGTACCTGCGAGCACAATTTCATGACGTATTTATGAAGAAGCCGATGGAAATGCAACAATATCGCATGTATAATTAACATTTAACCTAATATTTAGAAAAAACAGCTTCCATTCTGCATTTTCCACATATGTGCTTTATGTAAATCATAACCTATTAAATAAACTATAATTCATGTTTTTCCCAACTCTATAATTTGTTGTCTTGACTCTTGAAGCCTCCATTGAGGCCCATTTGTCTGTATGTGCGCACTCTCTCACTCTTATAGGCCTTTAATTCATTTTGGCCCAAACCCAACTCTATAATTCATGTTTTCCCCAACTCTATAATAACTCGTGGTCTTGACTCTATTGGCCTTCATTGATTCAATCTGAACCCTCTCCCCCATCCCCTTGCGTTGCCTTCATTCTGAGCCACCTTAATAAAAAAATTCCCCTTGAAGCTCCGCCAGTGATGGAGAAAGGGAGAGGCTTTATTGAGATCCCGGTGAACAAGAGGCCATGGGGTGGTACCAGCATTGGCTTGTGCGTATGACCCGGCTTCTTCATCTTCTTGAAATTCAAGCTATGAAGTGAAAAGCAAAGTGAAGAGTAATTTGGGGAATAGCGAAAAATGCTATGTTCAAAGGTCTCAAATCGAGTTCTTTGTATTTTGGCTCCAACCTCTAGATGGCATGAGACGTTTGAATGTTCAGTTTCAAATATGCTTTTAGAAAATATTATATTATGTCTTTAGGTGTAATGAGACTCTATCATTTTTTGTGATTTAAAAGTATGATAGAACTCCTACTTATTCAATTTAAGATAATTTCAGAGCTGTGACCTTAACTTGTGAAATGTTGCTCTCATTGGGACATTGGTTATGAAAGTCATTCTTGCTGCATATGCCGCTTTCACACCTACAAATGTACGAAAGGTTCAATATATTAGAGGACTTGACTCTAGAGGCTTTTATTGATTTTGGCCCACGCTCTTGTACGCTTTCACACTCTTATAGGCCTTTAATTCATTTTGGCCCATACCCATCTCTATAATTCATGCTTTTCCCAACTCTATAATAATTCGTGATCTTGACTATGAGGCCTTCATTGATTCAATCTGAACCCTCTCCCCCACCCCTTTGCGTTGTCTTCATTCCGAGCCACCCTAATAAAAAAATTTCCCTTAGAATCTCCGCCGATGATGGAAAGAGGGAGAGGTCATCACTCTATGCTACATCGCACCACTTCATCACCTTTTATTTCACCTCCAAATGTGCCTCCTAAGGTTTGAACCCAGACCACTTTTCTCTTATGTGAAGCTTCTACCAGTTTAGTTGTGATGAACTCCCATCATATTACTACAAAATTAAATATATATATATATACACACTTTAATATTATATGCATATATTTAATAAATTAATTTAAATAGATATAATACTATAATATAAATATATTATCATATTACCTACGTATAATATTTATATATATATATATATATTCATTTAATATATAAAGATAAAATATAATATAAATCTTTCTTTATTAATATAATATTCATAATATTCTTTTTTAATAAATTAGAATATTGGTATAGTTGATATAATTTTATAAATTTAAAAATTAATATTCTTTATTCATGTATAAGATTGTTTAATATATAATTAATTTTCAATTAAAGTATTCACTATAAATTTAAAAACCAATAAAAATGAAAACATATTACCTTATTATATTTTTCAAGATAAAATAACTTATTTAACATTTTAAAATTTTCAATATTTTATATAAAAAATAACATTTATTAGTGTTATTAAAAAAATGCATGACTTTAAGTGGCGACTCATAAATGTCGTCGCTAAAAGCCATACTTTTAGTGGAGACTATACAAAATCGCTACAGAAAGTCCAACCTTCTGCGGTGACACAAGGTATGACCTTTGTCGACACCAAAAGGCGGACTTTTGGCGGCAACTTTTTATGTCGCCACAGAAAGTTGTTGCTAAAAGTTTTTTTTGTAGTGAACCCTGGATATGTTGCCGCGATAATTATTTAGAGATACATTCCCGTGAACCGGATTAATTTGTTGCTAGTAGCACCGGATACCGGTGGATGAATCCAAAAAAATGTTAAATAATTAAGTATTATCAGTTGTCATAAATATATAGTTTTAGACTTGAATGTAAGATGATGACTCCATGAAAAAGTTGGTTGTGATAAGAGGCAATCCTTCCTTTTTTTTAACGTAAAAAGTAATTAACTAGCTAATTTGGATAAATTAAGTTAATTATAAGTATAACAAATGTGGCATGATTGTTTTAAATACCCTTGTGTAATATACATGTCCTGTAATTATTTACATTTGATTGTTACGATTGTTGAAAGAGTATAAATGCCGTTAGTTTAGGTAAGCATGAGAAGTAAACTAGATTGAGTGTCTTACATTTAGGATCAAAACCAACCCAAAACTAACTCATACATTTAGGACTGGAGTATTAAAATGACAAGATAAAACAATTGTACTAATGGGTTAGATGTAGTAAGAGTTAATTTTCCATAGTGTGATAAACTAATGTTTGAATTATCGTTGGGAGAGATCTCGGCATTAATTAAACATCTAAAAATACTTTGAATAAGATTCCCTTTAGCTGCTTAGAGAAAAAAATTTAATTAAATTAATATGCTAAATTTTGGAAGATCTCCTTATGTATATTATACAACACAATGTGAAAGAGGTGATTCGACCGTCGTCGTTTTGCCCTTGGGTCAAATGCAAAGATATTTATAAGTAGGAATACAAGGGTGTAGCAATAATGGTGTAATCCGAGTCGTTTTCAAGGAGTCAATATTTAATTAAACTACCTAGTGAACTAAATGCCTAAATGCAAGAGGAAATGGGTAAAGACATATTGTGTTTGGTTTTCAAAGGTTCAACGTAATTGAAGTAGATATTTTTGGGGGTTTTGGTTAAAAGAGTGGAATGAAAGTGATTTTTATAAAATAATGAAGATGCTCTTGGAAATTGATTTACAACGGCTATCCTAGTTCAATTAACATATTTGGGAAGTCAAAGGCACTAAGTCACTAAAATATCAAACCCCATTAACCAATAGGTCCAATGACTAATCAATGGAACCCCATATAATTAGACATACATTGTTCCACCCTTTAGCACCTTGAGTTTTCTATAAGTTTCCTACAATACCAAACCTCACCAACAGGCCTAATCTCATGAACCCATTCAATTATGCAATTATTAAGTACCCTTAGAGTGTGATTAGTAGTTAGCAATACATTAGGTTCAATTACAATCCATTTCAATCAAACTATCTACCATGACCATGTGCATAAATGAGAGAAATCAATGGAATCATAAAGAACATATATATATATGGATGAGGTGAAATCCTTATTACAAACCAAAATCACATCAAACTCAAATCAAAACATATAATCTGTCTCAAATGCATAAATGATAAACCCAGACATAGTGAAGAGCTCATCGATTGGGGTTTGTATCGGAGCAATACCGCCTCGAGTCTGCTCTCAAAGAAATTAAACCCAAGGGGATAGTGGAAGCTAACCCCCGGGTGTCGATCTCAAGGAGCCTAATGTAATATGATTCCTAATAGCTAATATGTAAACTTGAAAAAGCGGGTAAAAAGCATTTTTGTTTGGTTTTAGTATGAAGTTTGGTATGTGCAAAAGGTAAAGTAAAAGGTGGGATTTTTCAAACAATACAAGCAATGATGCAACTTTTCACATATTAGCATATTAATGCAAAACATCAAGTGAATGGCTCAATATGGGGTGACAAATGGAAAGAGTGTTTGTGGTTTGTGTTTGGGATGTTTTGGTATGAAATGAATGGCTTCATCATGCTTCATTACACTAAATGCAACAAGTTTCGACCAAGAATGCAAACAAGTTCTAGAGAATAGCAACCAAGTGGATTTCACACAAGAATAAGCATATAGGCCCAAATAAACCTCACAACATGGCTAATTCTCCACGACTCATAAACAAAGATCAACTACAACCAAGATTGAACCATAAAGCATCAATTCCAATCAATAAGGTTGCCAATCAAGAAGATAAGTCAAAAGCATCAACACACATCCAGAAGCATGAAACAATTCCCATATTGCCAAAACAATTCCAAAAACATCATGTCAAGTCCAAAGAGGAACAAAAGTGGAAGTGAGGAAAAGTTAAAAATTTTCAAATTTTCCCAACCTTTTTGAAGCTAGAAACATGATCAAGATGCAATGATTTTGAACCCACTTCACCCACTACAAAACACATCCCTCCCCCCACAATTAATTTCTACATTGTCCTCAATGTAGCAGAAATATGGAAATACCAATTTAACTCAACTCTTGGGTGAAGTGGAAAGTTGTGAAGTCCAATTCAAGATTGAAGCACAACACGTCATCAACACCAAAAGAAAAATAGGGAGAGGGCAAGAGTAAGTAAAAATGGTATACCAAGAGAATTTTCAAAGCATGTTGAAATTAAGTGTGGTAAGCAAGAAGCTTTTATTACTAATCCTAGGAATTGAAAAACAACTACAACTACTTTTCCTACTAGGTAAGTTCCCTCCCCCACACTTAGCTCAAAAACATATGTCAATTAATAATCAAGTGAAGCAAGTAGAGAGGTGTTCGGTCCGCAAGTACACGGGTCGCATCAAGTAATAGAGTAATAAGAAAAGTATCGTTCCCTCAGGGATTTGGTTACAAATGCGGTCAAGCAGAAGGCTTAGCGTATTAGATTAAGTTGAGCTAAACAAGGTTTTGCTTTGAAGAGTTAACATATAAAATTAAATCACTAGAAGGTTACTTCTTTTTGAGATTTTTAAATTAAGATTCTTGAACAAGAGAAATGATTTAGAAATACTTGATAAATTGGATGAGAAAACCTAGGGTTACCGTTCCCCATTTAACTTCAAGACCCAATAAATTCCTTCCCTTTTCCTTACGCAATGAATTTCATGCATGAGTTCAAGGTTCAATTTCATTTGAAAAAGCTCTCTCAAGTCAAAATCAAATTTTTACTAGCATTAATTGTACAATCTCTTGCAACAATTAATGCTAACCATAAATGTTCCACCAACCTTATATGAACAATGTTAGGTCAATAATTATATCTCTATATTATCAACAAACCATCCATTTAAAAGCATAAATTTTAAGTCTAACATGATTTCCCCCAAGTTCTAAAACAAAATATACTCTCTCAAGTCATACTTCATTTAACATTTCAAGTGGTGATCAAGCACTTGTATAATTTAAAGCAAAATGAAAATCCATACATAAATATTCATTAAATACATCAAAGGAAGGAAGTACAAGAGTCAATCCATCAAATGGTTCAAAGTAACCCTAGAATAGGGGTTTAGTTACACATGAGAAAATGAGAAATAAAAACAGAAATAAAAAGCAGAGTCATGGCACAAATTAGAGAAAAAGAGAAGAAGAAAAGAAACCAAGATCACAACTTGAATCTCTTCAAGAACCTCCAAGCTTCCTAGCTCTTCCCCACTCTCTCCTTAAGCTCCAAAATGATCCAAAATATGCCCTAAATGCTCTGTGTTTTTTTTCAGATCGCATTCAATGTCATTTATTACATTCAGATCGCGTAATTACTCAAAACACGCAGTTTTAGGTGATTTCGCCGTGGCTTCGCCGCGGCGAACGCACGAATTTTAGCTTCCAGAGAATGAATTCACTCGCCGTGGGTTCGCCGCGGCGAAACCCACGGCGAAGTCCCTTTGCTTCTGGTTCTTGGCCTTTTTGTCATCTCTCATTCTCCATTCCAGCTTTCCTTGCATTTCTTTGGCTCTTTCTCTGTATCACCTCTTCCTATACAAGATTGAAAGAGGGTTGATGAGCTTTTTTTACATTTAATAACATTCACACACAAATTTTTGAATAGAGAATCATTAAGCTCTAATTTTCATGCACAAACACTTTCTTCTTCATTAAGGATTTTCTTTGAATTTCTATGCCTATTTCAAAACATCACTTTCAAAAATATACACAAATGAGGAAAAATTGTGATGAAATATGTGAAATTTTAGGAGCTTAACAAGAGGAAAGGAACAACCTCGAGTTCATGGAGGCTTATGGCTTTCCTTGAAGAGTTGAAGGTGCCCTTTCCTTGCTTGAAAGTAGTTGCCTTGGGCATCCTTCAATATAACCTTCTCATGGTGACAAAGTGAGTGAATCTCAAAAAGTCCCACCAGCTTCACTCTTGTTTCACCATTTGGTGTTGTATATGTGTAATAAGAGCCTAGGATCTTGTCACCAGTTTGGAAATGCTCCACTTTGCTTGGATCTTCATAGGCATCACAGAAGACACGGAGGTGGGCCAAGATAGCTTGTGGTGGGTTGGTTGGTGGAGACTTGTGCTTTTTCTTGGAATAACGCCTTGGAGGAATTGGTTCCTCAAACCTCTCACCATTATCCACTTTCTCCACGTCCATTGCAGCAAAAACATTGTCTTTATATCGCTTCTTGATTATAAGCTGAGATGGGATGGAGTTGACAATACATGGCACCTTTACCGGTCTTTCATTAGCATATAGGGCACGCAGATCCCTAAAGAAGTGGGCAAGTTCCTTCTTAGAAGTCTTTTTAGCTCTACCACTGCCTACAAAGTTATCAACAACAAAAATCTTTTCTGCCATAGTGGGGTTAGTAGGAGACTTCTCAATCATAGAATCAATGTGGGTGGGTGAGGTGTGCATATCATCATGTTCATCAGGAAGCAAACCATCAATACAATTGACATCACACATGGGGTAATCCTCATTAGGTTGCTTCATTTGTTCATACATATTAAACTGCACACTCCTATCCCAACAGACATAGTGATAGAACCCTTAGACATGCTAATGTCAGTGTTTGCAATCCTAAGGAAGGGTTTACCTAAAATTAAAGTTCCATCCCCTTGGGTGTTTGGCATGTTAAGCACATAAAAGTCAGCAGGGAAAACCAAATCATTCACTTTAACTAAGATGTCCTCTAAGATACCATCAGGATTCCTAACGGTCTTATCAGCAAGTTGCAAGATCATGGGGGTAGGTTGCAAAGTTTTTACCCCTAGGGCCCTATACAAAGACTTAGGCATGACATTGATTGCGGCTCCTAGGTCAAGCAATGCACATGGGATGCTAGTTCTACCTATGGTACATGGAATGGTGAAAGAACTGGGATCCTGGCACTTAATGGGGAGTTGGGGCTTAAACAAAGCAGACACACTAGAGGGTAATTGGACTTTCTTGTTAGGTTGGAAACTCCTCTTATGTGTGCACAACTCCTTAAGTGACTTTGCATACTTAGGAACATTTTTAATCAGATCAAGCAAAGGCACATTCACTTCAATGTTACTAAACATGTCAAGTATTTCCTTATCTTGTTTTTACCAAAAACTCTTTGACTAGCTAAGTAAGAATGAGGAAAAGGTAGGTCAGAAATGTTTACCTTCTTACCTTTACTTGTAGAGGCATGATTGCTTGAGTTGCTCTTAGCCTATTCTTGCTTCCTTGTTTCTCCCAAAAGCTTTTTCTCTTTATCGCTCTCACTCTTTGATGGATTGTGGCTTTTGGCTTGAAATTCACGGCTCTCATCATAGACTACCTCAATATCATCATCCTCTTCTTCTTCAACTCCCAACTTCTTGCCACTTTGCAAGCTTATGGCATTGAGCTCTTTGGGGTTAATCACGGTATTAGAGGGAATTGCCCTACTTGTCCTTGCTTGTTGATCATTGAGGCTATTTGAGAGCTTGGTCACAAATAATTGGAGATTGGTGGCTCTAGTCTCCCATTGCTCCATCTTAGACTCAAGAGATGCAAACCTCACATCATTTCGAGCATTCATGTCCTCATGCATCCTTTGAATGCTCTTGAGAATTTGAGCAGTAGAATCATCCCCCCTTGGTGAATCTTAGGGGACCAAGGCCCTTGGAGGGGAAGAGGATTGGCCCTTGTAACTGGTCATGGTGTTGTTGTTGTCCCTCCACCGGAAGTTTGGGTGTGACCTCCACCCTTCATTGTAGGTGTTGCTATGGGGATCCCATTTCTGGTTGGGATTAGCATTAGATCTCCCCTGGTACATTGAACCAACATCTGCTGGCTCATTAGGACAAAGGCTACTAATTGCATCACTGACCCACAATGCTCATAACTTGGTGCGACTATGGTTTTGGGGGTAGAGGGGGTAGGAGCACATTGTTGCATGCTAAGGTTCCTTAACTCGGATGTAATGAAGGAAAGTTGAGAAGTAAGTTGGGAACTCAAAGTATCCACCTTGGCCTCTAAAGAATTCATTCTCCTTAATTGTTGTGGGTTGGAGCTAAACTCAAACACCCCTTTAGAACCTCTTCTATTATATTGCTGGGTGTTTTTGGCTCTAAGCTTAATCATAGCCCAAGCCTCCTCAGCAGGTAAGTCTTCCAAAGAACCACCAGCACTAGCATCCATAATGCCTCTCTCATTAGGCAAGAGCCCCTTGTGGAAGTATTGAATCAATTGTTCATGTATGATCTGGTGGTGAGAAAATTTGGCTAATAACTCTTGAAAACGGAACCAATACTCATAAAAGCTCTCTGAAGGATCTTGTCTGATGGAATAGATGTCCTTCTTCAAATCCTCAGTCTTAACATCTGGGAAGTAATGCTCCAGAAATGCCCTCCTCAGATTAGCATAAGAAGTGAGGGCATTCTCATCATGTCTTGGTAGGAGTCTAAACCACTCTTTGGCTTTTCCATCCAACGACAAGTGAAAGACTTCCAACTGCATATCGTCAATATTCGCTCCAGCTGGTTTCATGCTTATGCAAGCAAGGTTGACCCCAAATAGATGGCCATATGCATCCTCCCCTTCCAATCCTGCAAAATGAGGTAGCGCTGCAATTAGTGGTCCTTTTATCTCAAAATCAGCATTTAGAGCATGATATGCAATTTGGAATGGGTCGTATGTGACACCACTCGAGGTAACTTCCCTAATACTACGCCTCCTAGGGATTTCATTGTTTCCTACTCCCTCACCCTCACCATTGTTTCCATTATTGCCATTGGGTGGTGGTCTGTGAGCCATAGGGATATCTAGAGGTATTTCTATGTGGATGGCGTTTTCAGTGTCTGAATGAGAGGGACTGCTAACTCCCCAACAGAGGACTCTTCTAAGATAGGGCTAGAGGGACCTTCTTGATTGGCTCTCCTAAGTTGGTTAAGGTGTGGCTCAATCCCAAGGTTTAAGGATGGAAGGTTTGATCCTCTTCTCCTTCTACCTCTCCCTCTAGGCATGCACAATGAGATATAAACAAGTAGAAGAAATCAAAAGCGAGTCAAAATTGAGTCACACAAGGCATAGACAACAAGTGGACTATCAGCAGCAACTAAGGCTTAGAATGTGCAAAAGTCAAGTGAGAGTCAATAGTATATGATGTATGGAAGTGTATGAAGTGTGTATGTGTGAATATGGTGTGAGTATGGTGTGTATATGCAACAAGAATGATCAAAGAATAGCGAAAGTCAGTGAAAACAGAGGCTGACACAGGTGGAGCTCGCTGTCTCTTCACCGCGGTGAGGTGACGGCGAGAAATCAAAAGTTTTTTGCCATGGGGGCGAGTGCACGGCGAGGAGTGGCTGATTCTGCCACTGAACAGAAGGCAACTGCATCATTTTTAGAAGCTAAAACAAGTTGAGTGAAAGCGTGATACACCACTTCAAACAAGTGCGAATCAGTCAGAGCAAGTATGCTATGCACAAGTAAGCTTCAAGCAACAAGAATGTGACTTGGGGGATAGATTCATGCACTCAATATCCAGCAAAGGACATCATTCACAATTAGTGCAATAAAACTACCACTAAAGCAACCAAGCACAATAGTAAGTCAGTGAGCCAAGAAAATGCAAAGAGTAAGCATCTATACCAATTTTCAAGGGTGTTTCAAAATATGATATGCAAAGATGAAAAATAAACTAAGATGCAACTAAGCTAAAATGCAACTAGAAGCTAGACCCGGCCAAAGCAAGTTTGACAACCGGCTACTAGGGAACCAATTACTTGGCTCCCCGGTAACAGCGCTACTTGAAGAGCTCACCGATTGGGGTTTGTATCGGAGTAGTGCCGCCTCGAGTCCTCTCTCCAAGAAATTAAACCCAAGGGGATAGTGGAAGTTAACCCCCGGGTGTCGATCTCAAGGAGCCTAGTGTAATATGATTCCTAATAACTAATATGTAAACTTGAAAAAGAGGGTAAAAAGCATTTTTGTTTGGTTTTAGTATGAAGTTTGGTATGTGCAAAAGGTAAAGTAAAAGGTGGGAGTTAAAAGTGAGATTTGGATGAGAATGGGATAAAGATCATTCTTGATGAATGAGAGATTCGGGAATCATTGCTTCTAAAGATTTTTAGGGAGTTTAATTGATTTCTGAAGAACCCTAGAGGAACCCCTTTAGGCTAGGCTTAGGTTAACTTAATTATTGCCGGAACTCCGCACATTACTTAATTTAACCCAAGTTGATTAAGTTCAAAATCAAGAAATAATTGATTATGTGAGACTTTTAAATCCACAATTTGGGCCACCCCATAATTGCTCTAAATTTCTCTCTAAACTCTAATCCATTGATGGCCACCCATACAATAAATTAGGACCTAAAGAGTGTTTGCCCAATGTCTCAACACAACCAATTAATTCTTATGCCATCTCCCTCAAGCAAATAACTTAACACTCTTAATCCACTAACCAAGCCACATTGCATTAGCACATAATTTTCACAAAGAGAATAACAAAACTATGAACCCATAAATTTCATTAAACTCAAAGTTAATAAGTAGCAATGTTAAGCATTATACAAGAAGGAAATAACATAAACATAGTTTCTAACCCTAATGACATAAATTCACTCAACCAAGTGCCATAAATGCACTTCAACCAAATGCAATTAATACATTCCACCAAATGCCATAAATGCACCCCTAGAACCCTAGAAAAACATAAATACAACAAATGGAGGAAGGATTAGAACTAGAAAAAATCCCCTATTCAAGCTTCAAGCTCATCCCTTGGCTCCCACCACCAAGAATGGTGGAGCCTAACTGCTACTCTCCATGGAAGAACCAACAACAAGAGAGGAAGGTGTGGAAGCCATGGGTGGAAGGAAGAAAGATGAAGAAGATGAAGATGAAGATGGAGAAGAGAGAGCTAGGGCTTGGAGGGTGTAAATGTGGACCAAATCTGCCCTAATGGGGTGTAAATTTCGAGTTTTAAGTCCCACAAGTCGGGTCAAGTGAGTGGGTATTAAGTTGGATCCGAATCAGGCCCAAAAACGCAAGCTGATATCTGCAGAGTTCGCCGTGGCGAAGTCACGGCGAACTCATGTAGTCTCTGGTTCTTCTGGCTTTTTCGCCGTGGGTTCGCCGTGGCGAAAGCGACGGCGAACTCATGTCTCTTTTGCCTCTTGTGGGTGCTTTTGTCGTGAGCTTGCCGTGACGAGGCCACGTCTCCAGTTTCTTTTGCTCCTTAGTTTGACCTTCTTCTTCATCCCAGGTCCGATCTTTTGGTCCTGAGCGACCCTGCAAGTGGAAACAAGACCAAACAAGGATCAAATAGCCCTATAAATTAATCAATACAATTAATCTACAATTATGACTAATTAATCCTGATTTTATACTAATTTCACTTGAGAGTTTGAGACATCCAATTAAGCACTATTGGACCCAACTTTGCATCTCAATCATGTTAATTGCCTCAAATTAAGCATATAAAAACATTACAAATCAGATATTTGTCACATAGGAATTCATAAATACGAAGAGAAGGAAAAAGAAACAAGACTCCCCTATGAAGACCATGAGCTCAAGTCATTTCCAATCATTCCCAAGAGCTTTGAAATGTTTAGCTACTCATGGAGTAGAGCCCATCATCTCTAAGGTTCAAGCATATGTGAAAATGAGCTCTCCCTTTCGGCCTTCAGGTGTTTTGAGTCGGGTATAATGAGTGGGTATCGGGTATAACCCGATTTGAAGCCCAGAAGTTGAATTTGAAATTTTGCAGAATCGGGGGTTCACCTTGGATTTTCTATGACCATCCCACGACTATCTTAGGGCTTTTCTATAATTTTCAGAAAGTTATGGGTTTTTTTGTAATTTTCACAATTTATTCAGAAACTTGTATTTTGACTTTTTTTATTGAATTTTCAGCTTCTTGCCCCATTTTCTTGCTTCTTCTCATCTAGACTCCTTCATCTTTGATCCTTAGATGACCTTACAAGTAAAATATGCAACAAACGAGAATCAAACAACCCTAAAAATCAACTAATGATAATTGATCTTCAATTTAGGCAATTTAATCCTATTTCCATGCTACTTTTACTTAAGGGTTCATATTATTATTCAAGCACTTATAGACCAATATTGCATTTTAATTATGTTAATTATCTCAAATTAGCATATAAAAATAATACAAGTATAAGGATTTGTCAAGAGGTTCTAATAGAGTATCTGTTAGAATCTTAAGTTTTGATGAGGACTGAACCCATAGATAACATAAGTAAAATGAACTGATAGCATATAACTTAGTCTGGAATGAATTGAGATAAGAATCATGTTATATGACTAAGTAAAAGAGTGTGGGTTACCTTAACATTGAACAAGTAAAACCCTATAGGTAACAGATACACTATCGCTAACAAATGAAAGGCTTAGGATTACAATAGCTAATGAAGACTTAACAATAATCTGAAGAAAAGTAAATATCTCTATCGCTAAGACCTTCATTATCGATAAATGAGTTGAGCTAGCCTAAGCAGGCAAAGAACAATAGATCACTATCGCTAAGCTCTGTCTCTATCGCTAAGGCCTCATAGATAACATAGATAACACACAAGGAGACTGTTAGAACAGCTAGCAGTAATGAACTATAGTTACTAGCGATAACATGGTTAGCTATCGATAATAGAACACTTGTTGAAATAACTTAGACATTCTTATAGCTAATAACTTGAGCTAATGAAATGAACTAGCGATAACATGATTGGCTATCGATAGGAAAATACTTGTTAAAGTAACTTGACATTCTGATAGCTAATACATTGTCTCTGTACATTGAGCTAATGGATTTCACTAGCGATAACACCTACTGTGCTTCACATGAATACTTGTTTAGCTAACAGCTAAGTGCAAGACTCACACTACCAAGCTGGCGATAGCCAAAGGAGCTAGCGCTACTGATAAAGCTGCTATGCAAGTACAATGTTGCAGGTGTTCGTTACTCACAGACTCTATTTCTCTTAGCTCACCCTCTGCAAGAATTAAATGAAGCAAGAGAAGAAAGTTGACTAAGATAAAGAACAACATTAAAGGCCAACGGCTAGAAGCTCTCAACGATTAATTTCAAACGGCCTCTTGAAGCTGAAAGGAAAGGCATGCTGTTACGAGATATAAATATCAAGACTTGAGCATTTTTGAAGAAGCTGCTGAAATACTCAATCACACGCACACAGAGAAAACTAGCATTTAATATTCTCATCTATTCTCTACACACAAAAGCTCAAAGTCTTTATTAATCTTAGTGAGATTTATCCTTACAGGTTGTTAGGGGAGCGTTTAGAGGGAGTCTAAAGCTCTGTTGTAAAGGTTGGTAGGTGAACCTGTGTTTGTAAAACCTGTGGTATAGTGGAACCCAACGAGGAGTTGGAGAATTGGACGTAGGCATTGTGTTGGCCGAACTAGTATAAAGATTGTTCCTTATTATTAAGTTATCAAAATTTTCAAAGCACAATTCACCCCCTCTTGTGCGTTTTGCCATTCACATTTGGTATCAGAGCAGGTCTTCTCATTTTTTATTCCAACGAGTCTGAGAAGAAAAGATCTAAATGGCATCGTACGAGAATATTTTGCCTGAAGGAGATATTGTGCCTACAAGTATTTTAGGCAATCCAAAGAGCGAAAATGAATATACTCATGAAGGCATTGCTGATCTTGAGTTGAATAGCAAGGCAATTCTCATGATTCAAAGTGCTCTTAGTCAGACTGAGTTCTTCAGAGTTAGCTACTTGAACACTACTAAGGAAATGTGGGAAGCTCTGCAGATTGCTAATGAAGGAACCTCTGGAGTAAAAGACAGAAGAGTGGAAATGCTTGTTGAGGAATTCCACAAGTTTGAAATGATTGAAGGAGAAAAGATAAGAGATCTGGAGATCAGATTCACTCATCTCATCAATAATGTTGCTGCACTAGGAACAAACATTCTAGAGAAGGAACAAGTCAGCAAGATTCTGAAAGTGTTAAAGGGTGATTGGCTTATGAAGGTCACTGCCATTCAAGAAATGCAAGGTAAATCAACCAAGTCCATCACTGCCTTGTTTGGCAGTCTTGCTGAATATGAGTAAACTCTGATAGCTCAAAGGGAAGCTCAGGGAAATCATAAAAAGAAGTCTCTTGCCCTTGCCGTATCTGAAAGAGATGAAGTTGATAGTGATAATGAAGATGAAGATCTCGATGATGAAGATATGGCTCTCATGGTCAGAAAATTTAAGAAATTCTTCAGGAGAAGATGAAGGTTCCAGAAGGGCGATCCTAGCTTCAGAAAAGATTCTCATAAGGACAAAGCTCCTGTGTGCTTTGAATGTAAGAAGCCTGGTCACTTCAAAGCAGAGTGCCCAAGTCTTCAAAGACTCAAGGAAAAGGAGAAAAAGAAGGAGAAGTCCTTTTGAAGGAAGAAAGCCTATGTATCATCCATCTGGGGTGATAGCTCAGATGAAGAAGCTAGCGATAATGAAGAATGTGCAAACCTCTGCCTCGTTGCTCAAGAGGGGCAAAGTGACTCTGAGGTATATGATTCTGAACTTACCTATTCTGAACTTCAAAGCATGTATGATGAAATGCATATTGAATTAATGAAACTTGCTAAAGAAGTTGTAGGTTTAAGAAAAGAAAACAAGGAACTTAAGAAAAATATTTCTTCTTCTACATCCAAAGTTCCTTCAGTACTATCGATAGAAGAGAAGCTAGAGCAAGCTCCCAGAGTTGAGCCATCGATAACTAGTCCTCCATCGATAGCTAATCCTCCAAAAAATTCTGACAGTTGTTCTAATTGTGAAAACTTGTTGAAGGAGAAAGAAAAGCTTTCGAATGCTTTAGAAAAGTTTACAAAAGGCTCAGAAATGCTAAATAAAATTTTAAACGACCAAAAAGCCTTTAGAAACAAAACTGGCATTGGTTATGAGCAAAAACAAAAAGCTTCAAAGAAATGGGTAGAACCCAAGGTAAAACCTTATTTGAAATATTTTAGAAAATCCTCTGAATATTCTTCACCTTATAGTTTTTGTAATTATTGTAACAAAAAGGGTCATACTCAATCTACCTGCAATCCAAGGAAGTATGGAATTGGTGGTTTGTATAAGTGGGTTCCTACAGGAACGTATGTACCTAAAGTTGTTACAAACCCAGAAGTCAAGACTAATCCTAAAGGACCCAAGAAAGTTTGGGTACCTAAATCTGTCTAGTTTGTGCAGGTATGCCTTAAAGATCTAACAAAGGAAAGTGGTACATTGATAGTGGATGCTCAAGGCATATGATTGGTGACAAGGCAAGTTCAACAATCTAGTGATAAAGGATGGAGCCAAAGTCAGCTTTGGAGGAAATCAAAGTGGAAAGATCACTGGAGTTGGTGAAGTTGGTCCTGTCAAAGATGTGTACCTAGTGGATGGTCTCTGCCATAACTTGCTAAGTGTCAGCCAAAGCACTGACCATGGTTACTGAGTAATTTTTGATTCCAATGAATGTCTTATTGTTGATAAAAAGGATTTGGATCTAAATAAAACTAATCTTAAGTGTAAGCTAAAAGCAAATAGAAATGAAATTTATACACTTTAGATTTATGTCAACAACTTGAAGAAAAATGTTTTATTTCAAATGATGAAACTTGTTGGCTATGGCATAAGAGGCTAGATCATGTAAATTTACTCAACTTGATAATTTAGTTAAAAAGGAGCTAGTCATAGGTATTCCTGGTTTTAGGACTAAGCATGATTTAATTTGTGAATCCTGCCAAAGGGGTAAATAAACAAAGCCTTTGTTTAAAACCAAGAAGACATTTTCCACAAGTAGGCCATTGGAACTAATCCACATGGATTTAGTTGGGCCTGCAAGAGTGAAAAGTCTAGGTGGAAGTCTATACACTCTTGTACTTGTGAATGACTATTCAAGGTTTACTTGGACAATGTTTCTTTCCTCAAAACATGAAACTATTGATGCCTTTTGTGTGCTTGCTACGAAATTACAGAATGAAAAAAGGCACCAACTCCCTATTGCTAACTCCTCAAGACACCCCTATCGCTAACCCCTCCCCTAGCGGTAGCCATCACACCCCAGTCTTACCCTCCCCCCAACTCCCTATTGCTACCTCCTCTCCTACCCATAGCAACCAAAGCCCCCATACAACCCAAACCTTACATCCAACCATTATCGCTACTTCCTTTATTAGCGATAGTACTCTTATCCATACCACCACCACTAGCCCTCCTATCCCTCACCCTCCTATCTCTTCTTCAATTCTTGCCCAAACACTTACCCAATGTGATGATGACAAAAAGGGGGAGAATAATCCAACCAATATTCAAGTGCTTGAAGATACTGAAGAAATTGAGGAGGCAATCAGAGACATTGCTCGCAACTACATGCAGTCTGAGGATCATAGGACTCCTCCTCCTCCTTCAACTTCCAATGAGCTTCAAGTTTAAGTTCAAGCTTCTAATGCTCTCGAAGTGGACATTTTTGTGGAAGCAGTTGTGATCGTAGAGAAGCATGGAATTCCTCCAAGTGTCCTAACTGCAAAGCCAATCCCTATTTCTGTAATTCCTCCTGGAGGTGATGTGGAAATAACAATCCAAGACAAGCCTAGCAAGGGAAATAAGGTTCAAGATGACATTCAGAAAATGCTAATGTATGAGGCTAAGAAAAACAAGAGCAAAGCTGAAGGGTTGAAAAAGGAAAGGAGCAAGAGGAAAGCCAGAGAAGAAGTTTCCTTCAACGTCATTCCAAAGGCTACCCCTGAGGCTCCTAAAGCTCAAAGGATCAAGAAAGTGGCTCCAGCTCCTCCTCCCAAGCTAACAAAAGAAGATAAGAAGGCTATTGCAGAGGTCTTAAGGAAAGACAAGGAGGATGCTAAAAAGGCTAAGAAGGCTACTGCTGAGGTTAAGAAAAGGGAAGAAAAAAGAGGCTGTTGAGGCAAAAAGAAAAGTAGAGAAAGAGGCTGCAAAAAGAAGAAAGAAAATTACTCAAGGGAAGAAAGTATGGAAATACAAAAGAAGGTTTCACAAGTCTAAAGCCAAGTCTAAGGGTGATCCCAAAGATATCTTTATTAAGGAACTCCCCCAGAAGGAACCTTCTCAGTCCAAAGATGTCCCTCCTGCTAAACCCAGTCAGGCCAAAAAGGGCTCTGTTGCTGAACCCATTCAGAGCATTGATCAAGACAGATTCTTCTACTCTGATTCCTCTATCTCTGATGGACCTGATGAAGAGTACATCACCTCACCCTCTGGAGCCAAATTCAACAATGAGAGAGCCTTAGTCTTTAAGAACCATTCTGCATATGCTGCATATTTAGCTAATTCTGAAAATTTTGATCCTAAAAGGATATAATTATTTTTTGCAAAGTCAATATATGCTTATGTTGATTTTGATAATTATATGTCTGTACTATTCTATGCTCTGTACATGCTTTTACTTATGTTTTGTCTTCATCAAAAAGGGGGAGAATGTTACAATCTTAAGTTTTGATGAGGACTGAACCCATAGATAACATAAGTATAATGAACTGATAGCATATAACTTAGTCTGTAATGAATTGAGATAAGAATCATGTTATATGACTAAGTAAAAGAGTGTAGGTTACCTTAACATTGAACAGGTAAAACCCTATAGGTAACAAATACACTATCGCTAAGCTAGAACCTATCGCTAACAAATGAAAGGCTTAGGATAACAATAGCTAATGAAGACTTAGTAATAATCTGAAGAAAAGTAAATATCTCTATCGCTAAGACCTTCACTATCGCTAAATGAGTTGAGCTAGCCTAAGCAGGCAAAGAGCAATAGATCACTATCGCTAAGCTCTGTCTCTATCGCTAAGGCCTCACAGATAACATGGATAATACACAGGGAGACTGTTAGAACAGCTAGCAGTAATGAACTATAGTTACTAGCGAT
The DNA here is from genome assembly GCA_037074515.1 of Mimosa bimucronata. Lineage (NCBI taxonomy): Eukaryota > Viridiplantae > Streptophyta > Magnoliopsida > Fabales > Fabaceae > Mimosa > Mimosa bimucronata. The sequence continues at coordinate 27,170,717 of CM073441.1, forward strand.
AACATGGTTAGCTATCGATAACAGAACACTTGTTGAAATAACTTAGACATTTTGATAGCTAATAACTTGAGCTAATGAAATGAACTAGCGATAACATTGTCACAATGTCACTAGCGATAACATGATTGGCTATCGATAGGAAAATGCTTGTTGAAGTAACTTGACATTCTGATAGCTAATACATTGTCTCTGAACATTGAGCTAATGGATTTCACTAGCGATAACACCTACTGTGCTTCACATGAATGCTTGTTTAGCTAACAGCTAAGTGCAGGACTCACACTACCAAGCTAGCGATAGCCAAAGGAGCTAGCGCTACTGATAAAGCTGCTATGCAAGTACAATGTTGCAGGTGTTCGTTACTCACAGACTCTATTTCTCTTAGCTCACCCTCTGCAAGAATTAAATGAAGCAAGAGAAGAAAGTTGACTAAGATAAAGAACAGCATTAATGGCCAATGGCTAGAAGCTCTCAACGGTTAATTTCAAACGGGGACTTTAGAACAGGTTGTAAGGGGGAGCGTTTAGAGGGAGTCTAAAGCTCTGTTGTAAAGGTTGGCAGGTGAACATGTGTTTGTAAAATGTGTGGTATAGTGGAACCCAATGAAAAGTTGGAGAACTAGACATAGGCATTGTATTAGCCGAACCAGTATAAAGATTGTTCCTTATTATTAAGTTATCAAAATTTTCAAAGTACAATTCACCCCCTCTTGTGCGTTTTGCCATTCACAGTATCAACTACCAAGACATTTTTCAAAGAGTCATAAATGACCAGTACAAACAAAAAATAGTGGACTGATGACGGAATTTGTTGTAAAATAGATCGTCAATAAATAAGTATTGACATAATTTTTTATTTAACGAAGAAAATTTTGTCTTTATCAACAGAATTGTATCACTAAATTCCGTCGCGAGTTCATTGCTTTTTAATTAGTGAACTATACATCTTTAATATAATGCACATGATGATGAATCATGTGGAAATTTTCCAAATTAAACAGGAAATTATCTTATAATTTTTTTCATCATAGAAAATGACCTATAATTGACTTTAAGTTAATTAATTTAATAAGGACAACTCAATTAATCTTCTATCATTAGCCATTTAAATAATGCGGTGGCTGAATTGAAGAAGCAGCCATTATAGACAAATTAGGTACCCTTCGTTTACAAGCTAGTGAGTCCTGCTAAGTTCCGTAGCCTGTTAGAGTATCTTGCTACCTAATAAGAAGCTACTTTACTCCGCACTTGCTGGAATCTAATAATATTAGTTATTGTCAAAGTGATCTTATCCACTTTTCTTAAGAAGAATATATATATATATATCTGTGGATGTTTACTTCTGCATATATATCTATTATGCATTCATGACTGTCCTGACCAAGACCAAACTTGACCGAAAGCTCAGGGACCAAAACCAAAAATTTCAAAGTTCAGGGACCAAAACCAAAATTGACCGAAAGTTCAGGGATCAAACAAAAAATTTTAAAGTTCAGGTACTGTAGGTTTTCGGGCGTACCTAGAATCCGGTTGACTCGCTCGGTACCCACACGAAATCGGAGCACCAATTTGGACTCCGATCACGTTATACGACAGATGCACATAGGAGAGGAAGAGAGGAGACTTGAATTACAGAGAACATTTTGTTTTCTGCGTTAGTTCTGCTTTTCACAGAACTCCTTTTTATAAACAACGTATGAAGAGACATATCTTTTCAATTTCAAATTATGAAGGGAAAAATTACTCATTTTATCCCATATCTCTCCATAATTATATATTAGCCCCAATTCTAATTGGACTTCACATTTTAGCCCTAATTCTCATTGGGCTTAGGCCCTAACCCACCAAGGGTAGCTTAGGTGTATTCCTACATCTCCCACTCACACTTGGCGGGTTAGATGTCAAGGGTCAAGTCTCTATCTTTTCTATCCTTCTTTCATACTAAGTGCTCTGTCGTAACCGCGTGGGCACGACGTCTCCTTTTAGGTGTCTTGTACTAGAAATCCCCTTTTACAGAGACCAACACAAAACAACCTTGCAGTGCAACTCGATCATTTTGATATAGTGCCTCAGATATCCTAGATTTACACAAATACACTTCTCTCATGGCGAATCTAATCCCTTTAGAGTCACGATAAAACTCAGATTGCCTTTCTCATATGCAGTGTCCACAGTTATGAAATTAGCACACTAATATCATAATGGACCGGTCTCAGACACTAGCATAAGTGTGTGTATTTTAGGTAATCTTCCTTTCGCCCAAATATCACTTCAATATGAATCAACTACTTTCCTAACGTAACACCTTTAGATCGCATTTATCATGATCATAGGATATATGCTAAGGTAGCAGACACTAAAACATATTTCCATGACATTGTCAAAGTCAAAGGACATCAAGAAGTATGGAACCTTTCTTGGACTCACACAGCAATGAAACAGGGATCCATTCACTGCTTCCAGTTTGCGGTAACTTTAGCACACGCGGTATGAATCGCATGCTACGGTGTTACTCTTTTTCTATAAGAGCGTACGTCGATTTGATTGTATCATTAACACCATACAGACTTCAGTATAGAAACACACTGTATCTAAACCCAAAATTCTTCAACCCTTCTCATATTGTATGACGTCAATTTTGAAGAATTTTGTTGTCTGGCTACAGGTATTACGGACGTGGGTATCCATAATTCGATCCATATGTGTGTAATCACGGATCTCATCTCGACTTGCTGCACTTTTGAGTCGAGGCGACATATAGTTTGTGTTTCTTCCCTACCATATCAGTACTTTCACTGCTTTGCTGGTGAACACATTGTCTCATCTTTGCACACTACTCCTGAGTGTCAAAGGCGGTCGCTCGTGTGAGAGAGCCGACCTCATCTACCTGTACGACATACTAGACATTGTATACTATCACATACAAATGTAAAGCCTTAATGAAGTATCAATTACTTCATATCCTATGCTTGCCGAAGGACTTATCATGTCTCTCATGTATATCCTTGGCCACAGGCTCAATCAGGAGACTTTGCATAGGAACTTGTTGTTTAGTAATAACCTTATGTGCTACAACACATCTCACATATTTTATCTTTGTATTTTACTCATGCTATGATACTTAGGGTCTTTTATTTAGGCAACGGTCGTAGTGTTTTCACAATGCATTAACACTAGGTTTGAATTCTTACTTCAAATCCAAGATGTTTTTCCAGACATCATCAACCATATAGCCATATGTACTACCACAGTAAGTACTTTTAAATGCGCATAGTTATCGTGCCCTTTAAAGTATCTATAAGCATTTTTATGGGGCCATCAAATGCCTCTCACAATGGTTGGACTTGTACTTACTTACAAAGTCCTACCACAATGGATATCTAATATTTTATACACTACTGTGTACATCAAACTACCAACAACGTTTACATGGAAACCCTTTTCCATTTTGAGTTTAAAGTTGATTCAGTTTAGGGATATATATAATCAAGAACCAAACTCACTCTAGAAGTCACTAGGGTATCTATGGGATCACAATCGTTTACCTTGGACCGCTCAAGAATTTCCATAATATAACTCTTGTGACAGAGAATGGATTCTACTTGAGCTATATCTTTGGATCTTAACTCCAAAAATACACAATGATGTACCCATGTTCTTAGTACCTTTCCTTAATAGGCACTATCAAAATCAAACTATTTTGGTCAATAGTATATCATCCGCTTAAAGGATAATATCACAAACTGCTTGATTATGGTTTCTTCAACCATAAGAAAATATATTAGGTTACCACTCATATGGAACCTTAAATACCATTGTTTGGATGATTGCTTCAGTCCATGAATTGACTAATGCAAAAATATGTAATATGAGGTCATCCTTTGTAAACCTCAAACATCTATTATAGTGAAATCTAATAGCCAAAGCATATAGATTTTTTTTTATCCAAATCACAACTCAAAATGCAAGTTTGACATCCACTTGATGTAAACCTAAAACCAAACAGTAAGCTATTTCCAAAATGAGTATGATTTTAAGCACATAAAGACATAATATATGAGAAGGTATTCTCACAATATATGCCTATGTATACCCTCTGTAACCGAAAGAGTCTTGTTTTGTTAATTGATCTAAACAAATGATCTCTCATCTTTGTGGTGGATCAACTAACTCTCAGACTTGATTCTTTCCCAAAGAATCTATGTCCTTTAATATTTCTTTCTTCCATTCCTTCTAAGAAGTAGGTAAGGCCTCTTATACAGAACACTTTTAGGTCTCTTTAATAACCTTTCACATGCTCCCACTTACATGGGCAATTGAGGACTTTAGAGCTTGTTCCGTATTGCCTTGTCACTGTGTCTCATAAAGAGATACAGAGAAACACAATGTGATAAGCTTCACCATTATTTGGAAAAACTCACCCATAATATATATGGTTCCTTTCAATTCTTTTCAGACACAAATCCATCTTCATTTTCACTGATGAAAATGTCATCAATAAGCTCCCACTTACAACGACTATGAGATCGTGTAACTGACCTTTATGGCCTATGGGAACTCAAAAAACTTGATTTGCTCTTTGACCATAATTCATGTGGTTCGGAAAATACCATTTAGGAGGACACATGGTTAAGTATAAAGTTTGTATCTCTCTTAAAGAGAAAACCATACTTGATCAATCAAATATGTGTACTAATCCACCAAAGGTGGACTAAACAACACTCACTCTCCCACTCACTTTTGGTGGGTTAGTTTGAACCATTTTATACATGACCATGTTTAGTAACATTTCATTACGCCTCCTAATGACTCCATCTGGTGACAGAGTACGAAGGATCATTTAGCTAAATAAATATCCCTTTTTATTCATGGGGCTTATTGAAACTGGTCAGGAACAACCTCTATTAGTGCGTAGAATTCTTAAATTCTTTATGCACTTTATTTTCAACTTTATTCACTTGTCGTCTAAAGCGCTTGAGCTTCAAACTTGTGTGAAATAAAGTAATGATAATTACGTGAGTAATCATCAACTAAGGTAATATAACCTCTGTGTCATGCCCTCACATTCATTGAACCATATATAGTCAGATGGAAGAAATGCAATATTTTCTCAATCTGAATTCCCTTACTGAAAAAACTTTTCTTAATGCTTTACCTACTAGACACTTCCCTATTGGGTAATGAACAAAGTATTCTTGAAAATGCCAATTCAATTTATATGTCCTAGTCCACCATGACATGGATTCAAGTCAACAATTGAATTAGGGTGGTAAAGCAGTCATACACACAAAGATCACCAACAATGACGGAAAAACAAAGAAATGTCAAGGAAGATTATATCACAAACAGCTAATTTTGTCATGAAAGTTAAGATAGTTCATTTAGAACCCATGAGCCTGGTGGATGAAACAATGAACTTGTAGGCTCTAATGCCTTGCACCTCAATCCTCATGTCATTACCAATTTAAAGCCTCATGCTTCAATTTGATAAATGACAACATTTAATAAAGGATCTTTGATCCTTATTCTTTTAGTCTATGGAGCTTGAATCTTTTACTGCTTACTATTGACAGAAAAGAAAAAATCCATCTCAAAATGGTTTACTCTTTGGTAGGAAAATAATTTAACCTCACTTAGGTCATTGCTCTCCTTAAAGAGTTTATTACTCCTGTGATGTCAGAGTAGTTCTCACATTCTCTTTTGTAGAACCTCTTACCCTTGTCTCATTTGGGTTTAGGATATTGAAAACGTGCTACCTCTGCAGTATGCTAGCCCAAAGGGTTTGCACACTTCCTGACATCCATATTCAAGCTCCAAGTACTTTGATACATCACTGAAAAAGTAACAAAGTTTTCACTTTGGTTTTGCCTGACTTTCATGTGCTCCCACCAGGAAAGAAGCGCCCTTATGAACAACTTGCACTCATTGTTCATTGGACAATATACAATCAACTTCATTTAATCTCTTTGTATTGTTGGTTATCTAATGTAGAGGTTGTCTCATAGAGGGCGTTAAGCCTCAAGTAATATGTGTCAAACTTAATTGACAACCTTATTATTGTGAAATGGAAGTTTTGCGAAAAAAATTTCCTTTTACACAATTCACATGGCTCTTTGTTGTTGGATTTCTATCATGCTTGCACTCTATAGGGTAATTTATGACATACTATTCCCTTTTCGAGCCATGTAGGTCTCATGTCCTCTCATAAGCTTAGTCGAGATGACTCTCAACTTTAACTACATCATGACTCTTAGTCAATGACATGACAACATCTTCTATTTAATCGTATGAGACCTTTCAATATCAGATATCACATTTGTCCCCATTAAATTTATTGTTGTGTTGTTGTTCTTGGCAGACTTTCTTGGCTTAATTACTTCAAATCATCCCACTAATCTGGCTATTCACAATCTGATTTGATCCAAGAACTTATTTGTAGCACATTGAAGTATACAATGTCATGCACTTGTATTATTCTTGACTAGAAAAATAATAATACTATTGGGTCTATGATCAGGAGAATACGTTTAAACCTCCCATCATACAGATTCTAGTAATAATATTATCATCTATAAAAAATTTTATACAAGCACTTCTACAATATGCTCAGTTTTATCTCTCAGAAAACTTCTTTTCTGAAAGCTCCCACTTAGACAAAGCATATGAAACTCCAAGAAGACTTATTTTCTAAGAGCTCCTACTTAGATAGAGCATATAACACTCTTAGAAGACACATTTTTCCAAGAGCTCCCACTTAGATAGAGCATATAACACTTTACTCCCACTCACAAAATGTATTTGACATTTACTTTTTCATGTCTCTCTTTACATTATTTCCATAATGTCTTATTAACTTCTTATTTGAGTGACTTAAGAGTTTTCTTGATTTCTACAACGTTCTTATGATTTTGTGAAGTTAATTTCAGCTGAATATAACATCAAAAATGGAAGGTGAAGTTTCTCTACTTCCCAAAACCAAATCTGATATAGGTTCTCACTAACCGTTATTCAGCAAGGCTCTTAGGAATATCATATTCCTAAGTGACATGATAGAAGTTGTGTCATGTTGTTTTGGTAATTTCTAAGAGGTTCTCTATTTTCTCAAAGAAATTTTCAAATGTTTTATGCAATTTATATATATATATGTTTCTTCACAAAAACATTTGGTCTTTGCTCTTAAATCTTTTATTTGTTGAATCATTGGTGATTGGACTGGGTTTAGGATACTTTTTCTCCTAAGGTAGGCTTTCAAGTCTACTTGAGGTGTATTTTATTCCTGAATTTCACCGTGATCCGGAGTTAATATGTGGAAATTTCTTCATTTGAAATTTCCTCTTGCATTGATCTGATATTATTCCTTTAATATCTGATCGTTATTTTAACTTCCCTGAGGTTTATCCAGATCCCAATCCTAAACTTTAGGATTTTGGCTATTCAGGTTACTCCTCTAGTGCATCATTAATATTTTCTTCATATTATACATCTTGTTTCATTTCAAGTTCAAATGAACCTTACTCTGCATTATCTTTCTCTCTTGATCCTCTTAAGGATCTTCTCCTTCTAGGTTTTTATTCTAGAGTCTCATACTCTAATACACAAATCCCTACTTCATACATCACTTAGAGGTTCACATTTCTCCAAGTAATTTAGGTTTGGATCAACACTTAGAGGCAATAACCAATAAATTGTTCCTTTTCTAATTTACTACTATGTAAATCATGCTTAGGATTAAGTTTCTCTACTTAAGTGTCATCTAAATGAGTGAAATTCTTTTGGTTTGATGCTCTTAGAACTCTCTAGGTTCATATTTGAGTCAAATAAAATTTTTATAAATTATTATATATATTTTAGGATTTTTAAACTAATAAAAATCACAAAAAAATAGCACCAAAAATATACATACAGATCCAAACCACCTTAACAATAGACAAACAATATGTCTAAATGTAGGTCTTGAACTTAGGGACTTTTAGAAACAAACCGAGTCTCAATCGGAGTTAAAATGCCCCTTCAGACAACCCTAGAAAGAGAAAAAAAAAATTCTGGAGTTTTTTTTAAGTATTAGGCCCAAAAAAAACGTATTGGGCTCACCCTTTTGAGCCCATTTCTTTTTTGCCTTATTCAATGCAAATTCACATACAACAAATTGAATTGAATTTGTTGAAAGCACTGAATCACAGGAAGCATTTACCAAGATGCATATAATCTTCAGTTGCTTAAATAATGATAAAAACAAACTAATATATCAAGATTTGCTGAATTGATAAAGCAAATTATCATCAAACAGATTTCAGATTGAACTTAAATCATAAATCTAAAATTTTGCAGCGGAAATCAAATAATTATGTTTGATCAGAGAAGAAAGATAAATAACAGAATAATCCACACAGCCATGGAAACCTAATGCTCTGATACCACTGTAGGTTTTCGGGCGTACCTAGAATCCGGTTGACTCTCTCGGTACCCACACGAAATCGGAGCACCAATTTGGACTCCGATCACGTTATACGACAGATGCACATAGGAGAGGAAGAGAGGAGACTTGAATTATGAAGAGACATATCTTTTCAATTTCAAATTATGAAGGGAAAAATTACTCATTTTATCCCATATCTCTCCATAATTATATATTAGCCCCAATTCTAATTGGACTTTACATTTTAGCCCTAATTCTTATTGGGCTTAGGCCCTAACCCACCAAGGGTGGATTAGGTGTATTCCTACAGGTACTAAAACCAAAATTGAGTGAAAGTTCAAGAACCAAAAGTTATATTAACAAAAAAAAAAACTTCTAGGAAAAATAACTCTTAAACAAATTTTTGGGGTAAAATGAACCATTAACCCTATAAACAATTACATATGTGTATGGCTTATTGAGTCACATGACCAGGCACCCTAAAAGTAAAAACACAATAGCATGTGAGTTATTGATCTTTTCACCCTTGAATGTTGAGAAAATAAGAGCAAATTTGAGAGCCCAAAGTAATATTTAAACTTAATTATCATGTTATTGAGTATCCAATACAAAGTGCATGAAAATACTTCACATATATACCTCATTTAATAGAAGATTGGAATGCATGAGAATCCGAGAATTTTACTTCTATTTGTATGAATTTTGCTTGCATCATCGATTATCGTGAGAATACTCTATCAAGATTCAAGAGATCAGAGAGTGACTACCCTTGTGATGTCTCGGTGTGTCGGGCTGTAAGATATTTAGTTTTGGCCTCAAAAAAATTATAAAATGAAAAATATTCAAAATATCATTATCGTTTCCATTACCCCGATGACCGCGGCGGAGACGAATAAGGAATATGCTCAGAAATATCCGCAGACTCAAATATACAAAAAGGTCGTCCTGGAAAAAAAAAACAAAGATGAAAATCATCAATTCCAGTCTCATCCAGCCATTTATTTTCCATATGTTTTCACAATGTACTCATGAAAAACAAAGGAGGCTAAGGCAGGCGCAACAGATAGCACAGTCTCTGGCAAAAAAAGATGTGTCTAATATTAATTAGCGCTAATCAATAATATATATATATATAGATATATATATATATATTAATACTTCAGAAATATCATATAACATACTCCTAGAATTTGAGGAAATGAGAGACTCGGCCATCTCATTCAAATTAATCAACTAACTTTGATATTAAAGACTAAAAATAATATCTTCCTAGAATTTGAGGAAATGAGAGACTCAGCCATCGTATGGACAAATTATCAGATGAAGAAATGGAAAATCTCAGAAACAAAAGGTCTTGTCACAGTCTTGACGAATGTGAACCAATCCTTATGGGAGACAACAATTTATTACTCGGAAAATTATGGAATCTGTTTCGATGCTTATTAACCTACTAGAATTCATGTCTTTTGGGCATATTTTCCTTAGTTTTTATATATTTTTGGAGCATTTGTACATCTTTTGGATACTCAAAGATAGAAAAATGTGCATAATGTTTTTTGTTGCGATTTTTATTCAATTGTGCATAAGTTGAGCTCTCCTCCTTGTTTATTATGAATTTATCAAATTTATTATTTGGTAAGGTCTGTTTTGGCAAGAGAATTAGAGATAAGGCATTTGGTAAATCAATGATGATGAAGGTGATGGCAAATTATGGATGGGATACTTCATTTGCAACAATAGAACTCAAATTCCATAAGCAAATTGAGCCGCAGCTCAAAATCTGGGCCACAGCTCCCCTTTATACAGAAGAAAACTGAGTCGCAGCTCAAAAACCAGGCCACAGTTCATTTCAGGACTGAAGAAAACTGAGCCGCAACTCAGATTTCTAGGCCGCAGCTCATTCATGACAGCAAAACGTACAGCTTCATTTGTACGAGAAATTTAGGTTTTAAAGTGGAGAAATCGATGGATCCCGACATTCTTCACTTCTTGGGCATTTTTGGGGGCTTTGTGTGCTAGGGTTTAGGTCTTGGAGGAGCTTGGAGCAAGGGATTAAAGTTTGGAAGAGATTTTGGCTTCAAATCTTGGTTTTTCTTCTCCATTTTCCTTTCCTTCTCTCTTGTTCTATGATTGTGCTGATATATGTATATATTCTCTTGGATTTTCTAAACATGTGGAGATAAAGCTTTGATTCTAGGATTATTTTGAACCCTTGTATGCATTAACTCTTGATTACTCCAATCATTTTGTGATTAATGATATATATATATATGTGTGTGTGTTTAATTTATTTTACTTTTTACCTAATGCTTTTAAGTGATTGATCACCATTTAGATGTTGTGTTCACTTGATTAATGCTTGAGAGGGCTAGATTGAGAGTAGAACTTGGGTAAAATAGTGTAAGAACTTGAAGTTTGCATGATGAATGTATGGTTTTGTTGGCAAGATAGAGATATACTTGCCAACCTTGCATAGTCACATTAGGATTGGAGCTTGATAATTGGGTTTTATTAATTGTAACAAGAGATTGAGCAATTAATGAGATCAAACACTTGTTCTTAACTTGAGAGAGCTTTTACAAGTACTTTGTGAATCCTAGACTAGGTTTCATTGAGAGCATCTTTGAGATGAGGTTAATTGGATGTTAAGAAATACAATGGGAATAAATAATCTTAGGTCCCATTTTGTCTATGAAGTTGAAGAATCACTTGTTTATAATATTATTTTTATTTAGCATAGGTTTATTTCATAGTTACTCTTCAATCATGATATTTGTCTCACTCAAATTGGGCAAAAGTGTGATAATCGCTACTTGACTGGGTTTTGGAACCAAATCCTCGTGGGAGCGATACTTTACTTATCACTTTATTACTTGGCGCGACCCGTACACTTGTGGTGCGAACAATGCTCATCAGAAAGATAAGTAGAAGGCGCCCATCTACTTTGGATCGTCCATATTTGAATCTCAACAGTCCAGATTTAATAATTTTAAATTTACGATTTGGAAATGAATAATATATTTTTTGACAAAGTAATAGTTAATACAAGAGATTATCTTCATTTTAGATTTTATAACCATAAAAATAATTGTTTTATCACAAACTTAAAAAAATTAAATCTGGACCGTCTAAATTGGATTTAGATGGTCCATAATAGAATAGCGTCTTCTACTCATCTTTCCTATGAGTATCGAAACTGATTCCGAAAATTACTAGCTGGTTTCGAATAACCAATAGAGTTTTCAAAAGAAGATTTTTAATTGTGAATTAAAATACATAGAGTAAATATGTAAAAAGAAAGAAAGAGTTTTATCTCAATTTGCACGAATGGTTAGGTTAAACAACTCCAATTAAACACTTTCATAACAAGAAAACTTTATAAAAACTCGTGGATCTCAAGTCTCAAAATATTCCTTTCTTATGATATTTCCTAAACTCACTATACACCATAGAAGAAGATATTTATTTCCTTATGGTTTTCCTTCCAGGGTCGTGTGTTATAATTTTCCTTCACTTGGACGAATCGTTGGTAATATAGAAGCATGTAACTTATGAGTCAATTCCTTATCAAACAAAAGGTCTTGTCGCAGCCTTGAGATCCAACGGTTAGTCCAAAACTTACTATACGCCATAGAATAAGGAATTGACTCATAAGTTTCAAACGGCCAATAAGTAAATAGAAACAAATACGTATCTTCAGATCATTGATTTTTCACCATATATATCAACAAAAGATGTAAACTAGTCAATTTTGTGACTATGTGAGATGTTGACACATGTTCCATGTTGGTCCCTTGTTTGCTTCCTAATCCTTAGTTAATGCAGAAACTAGCTATTCCATAATGCCTGGAAAATTACAAAAGGACATGGAAGTTTCAATCTCTGAGAAAATTATGGTCATAAAGAGAGATATTCACTTCAATTGAAAGTTTAAGATGTGTACATTTTTTTTCCCCAAAAATAGGTTCATTAAAAAATCCAATACAATAACCGGCCCAACTGGCCTAGCTAGCGAGCGCGCACACACCCCCAAATCTATCATTTAATTAATTTTAGTATTGATATTCATTTCTTATTGAATACTATAATATAAAATCTCAAACAAATGCTAAGCAAGTTATACATTAAATAGTGTGACTAATCTTCTCTTTAAAATTTTATGAAACACATGAGAAGCTCAACACTTAGTTATGTGTTAAGTTTTGTAAATAACAGTATTAGTTGAATTTAAGATTAATTAAAGGTATTTATATTGAAATAATTTACATTTGCAACATTATTCTAAATGATTCGAAGAGAGAAAAAATTAATTTGAGATGTGATTTATTTTTTCTCATAAGAATCAATTTTTTTTTATTTTCATGACTTGATATCTTTTTTTTCCATTTTACTGTTTTCTTTTAGCTTAGTTGGTTTGCCCTATATTTTAATATAAACAATTACTCATAATATGGGTGAGGGGCCTCCCACCACATTATCTCTCCATTTCCTCTCCACTTATTATCTCTTCCATTGAATTTGTTTTCAATAGTAGAGATCTATTATAATTGAAAAAATATTATATAATCAATAATAAATAGAAAATAATATTTTCCAATTATATTAGATTCCACCATTGAAAGCAAATCCAATAGTGGAGATACTAAGTGGAGAGGAAATGGAGAGACAATGTAGTGGAGAGGCCCCTTACCCCTCATAATATATAATCAGAGCTAGGCATTTAATCACAAATAGCCATTAATTAATTATTAAGGTTCTCACATTAACAACAGAATTTAAACTTAGGATTGTGTAACTTAAGAGTCAATTCATTATCAATTGGACTGATTTATATTAATAATACTATATAAAATGTTAAATATCTAGATTTACGGTCAAGTTTCGTCAGCGATTCTTCAACATTCGTAAGTAGTGGGAAAATAAATAAGCTTGTTCCAATCTAAAAGCTTGTATATGGAATTTGGAGTTTTGGACCATGACACGGAAGTGGATAGAAGAAAATTTCCCAATGTGATTTCTTTTTCTTTTCTCTTATATTTATATATATATATATATATCTCATATTATATAATATCAGTTCAAGTTCAATTAATTTTGACTGGCATATTAAGAAATAAAAAAAATAATTAGTTTTTACTTATAAAAAGAAAGAGAAGAACTAACTCATTAAGGGTGCAAATTATTCTAAAATATATATTTTTCAAAAAATAAATTTCTACTATAGAATATATGAGATTTCAAAAAATTAATTTGCAAGTTCTTATAATTTCACGTTACTCTTAATTAAATCCTGATACATCTAGATTATTTTTATCACATCAATATAAATAAAATCAAAATCAATTACAAACTATATATACATATATATATATATATATATATATATATGTGCAATAAGGATAGATGATTATGAGCATAAAATTATTCTTATGCTGATATAATAATAGAATTTTTTGCGTTGATAAAATCGATAAAATTATTTTAGCAATTTAGAAGGATATATAGATGATTATGATCGAGTTTATATAATAGGCTTAACGTTCTCATCAATAGTCCTAACCAATGTTCTGGAACCATATTTTCTACTAAGGACAAACTTTAATATGGAGGGTTGATAAGATCTACATGCATGCTTCAAATATGATCTGAGCAATTCAGATTTTATTTTTAAAAATTATCTTTTTAAAATAATAACAGATTTAAAATCTAAAATAAAGATAATATTTTAACTACTATTTTATCAAAAAATAAATTTTTAAACAAAAAAAGCATCATTCTAAAAACAATCAAATTCGAAACGTGCATATCGGTATCAGATTTGGAAAGCATGTATCTGATTAGCTTTCTCTGACTAAAATTTGTATTTACAGACTAATATACTTATGATAGACAGAATTAGCTTCAAAGGACTCTATAAAAAAAGGAGAAGAAAAGGAATGTGAAAACCCTAATTACAAATCAAGTAAAAGTACAAAAACTGACGAATTAAATTTTCATGGTTTAAAATTACATGGCTTGACAATCCATCGCTCTATATATAGTCTCATCCCATCTCCTTGCATCTTCACCAACACCTTACTCCTCATAAGTCACAATGGCACATAACTCTTTCACTATCCCAACCTCACTTCTTCTCCTTATCATCTTAGCCATCCCACAAATCTCCTCCGCCCAAGACTCACCCCAAGACTTTGTCAACGCCCACAACGCCGCCCGTGGCCAGGTCGGTGTGGGGCCCATTTCATGGGACCAGAGGCTAGCCTCCTATGCTAGCAACTACCTAGGCCGGTTCAGAAGCAGCTGCCAGATGGTTCACTCCGGTGGGCCCTACGGCGAGAACCTTGCAGGGGGAAAACTCGCCGACATCACCGGCACCGGTGCCGTGAACTTGTGGGTGGGAGAGAAGAAGTTCTATAACCATGACTCAAACTCTTGCGTTGGAGGCAAGGAGTGTAGGCACTATACTCAGGTGGTTTGGCGTAAATCGGTTCGGGTCGGTTGTGCTAAGGTCAAGTGTGATAATAATGGTGGCACTCTTGTTAGTTGCAACTATGACCCTCCTGGCAACTATGTTGGCGAGCGCCCTTATTAAATGAAGCTCCACTCGGCTTCACATAAAAGGGTTTTAATTAATTAAACATGATATAGTGGGAGGTATGAATAAAGTGAAGAAGAAAGAGCTGGCTAGCCCTGGCTTAATGATCCTATATATGTATCTATGTTTCATGTCACCCATGAAATATTAAAAAATAAGATCCACGTTTAGTGTGTGTTTAATTGGTAATTGTATATTATCCTTCAGGCTGCTACAAACGGATTAATAATAGGATAGTATATAAGTATTAGGATTTAATATTGAACATTTATAGAGATTTTTATTATTTTTTGATCATTCGAAGTACAAGACTACTGCCAATCTATTAGTTGTACTCAAATCGACCTGGATCCTTTTATTTTGTCCAGCAATTTGGTTCCTTTTAATTTAGCTGACACAAATTTAACCGAATTTTTATAATTTCATATAATGTGATTGTGGAAGAATACTTGTAGTGGTACACATTGAACAGATCATTATATAAGGTAGTAAGGAGAGTGTGTATGCAAACCTTATTAGCATAGGTTCACGCATCATTCTTGGCTTGATCAATATCCGGGAGTGGTGCCGACTGAATAAGTGCATTGGTAACACCATGCGTATCCAGGACAATGTACACACGTTCTTGCCACTGCCTAAAATTCTTTCCATCAAACTTCTCTATTTTAGTTGTGTCAGGAAACTACCTAAGAATAGGCACTGCTATCGGAACAGCGACAATAGGAATATGGTCATCTCCTATAGCAGCAACATTGAGAGAAGCCATGGTAATAGATAGCTCTTAAGATTGTTGACATCAGCACCTTGCTTCAAAGAATATTCTAGCTTGTCTCCAATGCTATGTTCGAATTTGTTAGTAGCAACACCTACAAATAAGAATTGATTCGAGTTGTGTCAGAGGACACTGTCCTAAAGAGCTATTCCCCTACTACCGGCAAATAAGACATTGCAGTCCCCAAGATTAAACGAATCCTTCCTGTAAAAACAGGGAGCATAACCACGGAAGATACTAAATTCAGTTAGGCAGAATTCTTAAAAGGTGGAGGAAGAAAGGTGTGCTTACGAAACTTAAGAGTTGTCACTCTCAATCTTTCACACTACAAATAACACTGTTCTTTCACACACATATAAAACCTCATGATGATTACATACTTTTAATTAGATTTGATATATATTTTAGAAGTCATTGATGCAAAATTAATAAGATTTCTTGATATTTTGATAAGTTATCAAGTAGGTGCATTATTTTGGGGGTTTTATTATAATTATCATATGTTTGGGTTTAGTTAAAAATAATAATAACAAGTTTTCGTATTACTAAAAAAAAGAAAGAAAAGATTATTAGGTATTATATTATTATTATATAATTCTTCTCCTTTTAACTTTGCCATCAGGTGAAGGCGTGAAGCTATTTGACACGTGGTGTGCAATTTGAATTTGCAAACATGAGCAACGCGCACCGTTTTGGGCATTGAATAAAAAAACAAAAACTAAAGCTAACGCGTGCGACTACCTGAGGGCGATTCACTGTTCATTCACTTCATCGTCTCCTACCGTCTTCGAGAGTGAGTGGCGCGAGGAGAAGATCCAGAGTGAGAGAAAGAGAGAGCCAGAGGGGACCTTCGGGTTTCATTGATCAACTCCACAGAAGGACGAGAGGACTATGGAGGGATCCATTTAGGACCGGAGTGCCGTCATCAACACCACCGTCGGGGCCACCACTGAACACCTCCGCCGTTGCTTAGTTGGAGAGCTCGTGCAGGGAGACAAGTGGACTGTTTCATATTCTCAAAAGCTTCATCAGGAGGAATCAAAGGTGAGGAGACTTTTTTTTTACTTTTCCTCTTTTGGATGTTATATCTTTATTTCATTTCCCTTTCAGTTCTATTATGTTGTTGAATATGAATTTTGGTGTTATTAAATGATTTTTAGTGTTAGTTATGGGTAGTTAGTTAATTTGTGTTAGGATTATTTTTAAACCATTCACTACTACAAAAAAACAGTATTTACATCATCATTTCACGTTTCTTTTTTAAATATGATATATAAAAAAAAGGCGGTGGTAAAATTGTAAATATATTGAAAACTTTCAACGTCTCTTTTCTGAATATTAGACGTTGATTCTCTAAAAAAATGAGCGCACAAACACAAAAATTAGTGGGAGTGGACGGGAAATTAGTTTCCACTTCTCACATTATATGTGAGACGTGAAAGAGCTTATGGGATTTTTTTTAACTTAAGATCTTTCACGTCTCACATTATATGTGAGACGTGGAAGAGCTGATGGGGATTTTTTTTAATTAAAGAGATTTCACGTCTCACATATAATGTTTTTTTTTAATTAAAGAGATTTCACGTCTCACATGATATGTAACTTTCCACGTCTCACATATAATCTGAGACGTGAAAGCTCTTTACTTGAAAAAAAAAATACATCCCCCCTTTCATCCATCAGCTCCCCTCTCTTCCATTTTTGTCTTCCATTCTCCCCTTTCTTTGCCATTGAATTCCTCCGCTGATTTGTCAGCGATATCGCTGGTCCCGATTCGTCAGCGGCACCGCTAATTTGTGTCACTTTTAGCATTTAAGAAAGCTTGTTACGTCCTAGATCTGAAAGCCGCCGCAATCTCACCTTCAGGTTTTCTCTCTCCTTCTTTTCTTTCAATATCATGTGTTCTTTATTTTTTAAGCTTTGCAACTTCGATGCCCAGTACTCCTTTGTTTATTATTGATGGCAATCTCTCTATAAGGTACTTTGCTTACCCACCGTTGGAGCTTGGAACCTTTTCCTTCTTTTATCTTCATCAGGTTTGTCCAGTACTCCTGGCTTTGCATTTCGGATTTTGTGAATATGGGATTCATGATTATAGAATACTGAGATTCACTTTGCTCTATTTCTTGTTTTCGTTCTCTGTTTCGATCGAAGTTTGTTAGTTGCGTTGTGTCTAATTCGGCTTTATTTCGTTGTGATATTGCTTGAAGTGGGAGATGATTCTTGAAAACCAAACCTTTGTTCCAATAAGAAAACGCGGATTAGGAGAGGGACTTTTTTTATTTATAATTTCAGTTTTGCCTTTCCTATACATTGTTGTTCTGTAATTTCCGAATTTGGGGTTCATGTTTTATGAGTTTATAGATGTTGGAAGTGAATTGAATCTGTGACTCCTGAATAGTTATGTATATTTTCGGATTCCAAAGAAAAAAGTCTAAAAATATAAATGTTGGCAATTGAGAAATCTGGATATTTGGTCCAAATATTAAAAGAACTTGTGAAGCATTAGAGGATGTAGGGTTAGATTTTTTTAAGGTAGAAACTAATTTGAAATCTATTGCTTAATGCTTCCTAGAGCTTAATAATGGTCACTGTTTATCTTCATATTATAGTTATTTAAGGATAACCACATGTTCAGCTATTATCATGGGAGTTATAAACAATTGGAATATATAATTTAAGTCTATAAGGTGAAGTATATAATGATAGTTACAAGCTGGCATTTCTCAATTTCATAAAGGATATTTGATAGCTACAAAGAAGCCAAAGACTTTGAAGTTGAAACTGATTGGACCCTACTGGTTTATGTTTCAAAATGTGAAAGAAAGAGCTTAGAAATTTTAAATGAGAATATTGAATGATAGATAGAAGCGGGAAGTTCTGGATGATTGATTATTATTATTGTTGTTTTGAAGTCTCTTAACTTTGAACAATAATCCTTTTAAGTATCAAAGGTTGGTTAAGATAAATAAAAGGATGATCCTTATAGGGATTCGCTTTAAGTTGTGTTAAAGTCATGACCTTATATGCAAGACAAGAAAGTGCCCTTGAGGTTTACAAGTGTTAAGAAGACTATCCAATTTTAGGTCTAAAATACTAATTTAAGTCTTAATGTAGATGCTGGAATTTATTCTTGTGGAAGTTTTGAAGGTAACAAGAATATATACAAGTATGATGATGAAGTAAGAGGCTTGAATTTATGGAGCTGAATCTCTTCTTGTATGTTTACTTTATTATTTCGATGGAAATTTGCTAATTCTTTGTGCTGCTATTTAGCTAAAACTTTGCTCCATATTCACTGCATTTTTCAGTTGTTTTGCTGCTGCTTGGTGCTTTTGTTTTGCTTGCATTATTACTACTGTGAGTTGGCTTCTTAGTCTTCCTTCCTTCATTTTCTTTTGTGTATCTTGTTAAGAAATTTTAGCTCGCTTGTTTTATGGAATATTAAAAAAGGTTTAAGCTTGATTGTTAATTCTTTGTGCTTCTATTTAGCTAAAACTTTGCTCCATATTCACTGCATTTTTCAGTTGTTTTGCTGCTGCTTGGTGCTTTTGTTTTGCTTGCATTATTACTACTGTGAGTTGGCTTCTTAGTCTTCCTTCCTTCATTTTCTTTTATGTATCTTGTTAAGAAATTTCAGCTCGCTTGTTTTATGGAATATTAAAAAAGGTTTAAGCTTGATTGTTAATTCTTTGTGCTGCTATTTAGCTAAAACTTTGCTCCATATTCACTGCATTTTTCAGTTGTTTTGCTGCTGCTTGGTGCTTTTGTTTTGCTTGCATTATTACTACTGTGAGTTGGCTTCTTAGTTTCCTTCCTTCATTTTCTTTTGTGTATCTTGTTAAGAAATTTCAGCTTGCTTGTTTTATGGAATATTAAGAAAGGTTTAAGCTTGATTGTTAAGGATATTGTTAATCAATAGGAATTTATTGTTTTCTAAGAACATTTATCATACAATTATCCATATTTTGATTGAAATTAATATATTTATTTATATAATTATTATGATAAATTGTGCTACTCCGTTTGATACAATGAGTAGATAAATTTACAAATTGTTCTCCCTTTTTTGTAGGATAAAGAAGAAGGAACAAATGGAGCGGAAATCAGAGTTAAAAAAGCATGCTGGATAGGATGCCTTGGCCACCAGAACAGGGTGCTGAGGAGATCTAGGATACCTCGGCCACCAGAACAGGGTGCTAAGGCGACCCAAGCGATCCAGGATGCCTCGGCCACCTAAACAGGGTGCCGAGGCGACCAGAGAAAAATCAAATTATAGATTTTGGATATCATATTCAAAAATTAGGGCTTTTTAAGAGGAAGAAGACACAAAATTGAAGGAGGGCTGAATTTGGGGATGAAATTGAGAGAGAGCACAGACTTGTGGAGAGAGAAAGATCAAATTAGAGCTTTAGAGGAGTCTTACGGTGCTAATTCGGGAGGCTTCTGTAGGGTTCTTCTTTATTCTTTTTATTCATTCATCTTGTTTAGTAGTTGTAATCATTAATCAACTTCATAGATTTGAATTCCTTTCAATTATGCGTAGCTAAACGTTAGACTAGGGTTTCTTTGAACCTCTATATGGATTGATTTTGTTAATTTCCTTTCTGTTGGTTATTTAATGCAATTCAGTTTTGTTTTTACCTTGCTTATATTTCAAAAATTGCTTGATCAACACTTTACTTGTTTAATGATTCATCGCTTCAGAGAGGGTGTTTTGTTGTAGAACTCAGGTAAAAGCATATTAGAGAGAAAACTCTTTGTTGATAGAGAAGAGATTTATCTGTCAACCTAATATCGTTTGAGTGAAATTGATGCTTAAACATGTTTTTGTTGATTCAATAGCATGAGAGTGTGAGAGTTTTTGAACATGATTTTTCATAAATCCAATAGCATGAGAGTGTGAGGGTTTTGAGAGATAAAGATAATATTTTTGACTCAAGAGAGTGTTTCTGATCACATTCAAATTTCAGACAAAGACTGAATGCATTTTATAGCTATTAGAAAGGGTAATTTGGTAGAAATCATGACATATAGAGGGGATAAGAAATCATAGGTTTCATTCTCATCATCTTAAAAGTAGTTTTCAAAGTTTGTTTTGTTTATTTCTTATCCTTTTTGTTCAAAACAAAATTTTTAATCAACTTAAGTAGAAACAAAATTAAATTAATCAACCTGCATTAGATTAAACCATAGTCCTCGTGGGAACGATATTTTTATACTACATGCGACCCGTACTCTTATGGGCGAACAAGTTTTTTGCTTAACTGCTATATCTTCGTTCCTCCTAAAAATAAATTAGTGTCACCTTTGGTATGGTTACTTTTATGGGGAAATGCTGTCAAAATTTTTGGAAATTGTGTAAGCAGTTCACTCACTTTGAGTTAGTGATGATCTAAACTTGACTTTTGTGAAACGTAGTGAAGGTTTGAATAGAATGGATCGTAGTTGGATGAATAAGTTGAGAACTAGTAAAAAGTATCACTACTACAAAAAACCCTTTCTATGTCACTAATTAACGTCAATTAAATAAAAAACTGACATAGAAAAAAACGCGGTGGCATTTTTGTAAATAAGTTGGAGGCGGAGGGAGAAACAACGTCACATATATTGTTTATATGTGACGTTGAAAGAAACAACGTCACACATAAAATATGTGTGACATGGTTTCTGGAAACGACGTCACACATATTTTATGTGTGACATGGTTTCTTGAGAAACAACGTCACACATAATGTGTGAGTGACGTTGTTTCTAAATGTGTGACGTGGTTGATCCCACCTCCCTTATGCCATAAGCCCTAATTTGGTGTCTCATTATTTCTTCGTCGTGCTCACTCCCAAAGTTTCTACCTCTTCAACCTTCATCTTCTCCAACAACGGCAGCCGTACTGGTACGCTTCCCTTCCCTCTAACCTCTCTTTCTATTTGCACTCGATCGTCGTTCCCTTCTATCTAAAACCTTTTTTGTTTTGTTTGGAATGTTGTTGAAACGAACGGAACCCCATATCATACTGCTAAAAGAAGGGACCGACACATCACAAGTGAAGGCGCAGTTGGTGAGCAACATCAATGCAGTCGCCGATGTGGTCTGAACCACGGTCAGCCCCCGCGGCATGGACAAACTGATCCACGATGATAAGGGAAGTGTCGACATCACCACATCTCAGGACTCCGAGGTATTTTACGGGAATCAATTATTTTACCGGCGTATTCTCTTGGATTCCTAGGTCTCTAGTTAGTATTCAATTCTGCCACGGCAAATCCATAATTGTCACTATTGGTTTACGGTTTTCCCTCCTTCCAACTTCTCCTCCATTTCAGGTCCCCACCACTTTCATTCTATTTCTGTCTACCTTCGTGTTTGGGGTGTGGATTGACTCTGAAGTTTCTCTTTCTTTTCTGCGACAAACCATATTAAAGAGGAATGAATTGGATTTGGGTGTTGTTTATTTTGAATCTGAACAAAATCTTGTTTTGATATTCAACTTTCGGTAACTGGTTTTAGAGGCTACTATTTTATGATTATATTTTTGCTTGCACAGTTTGTGGTTGATAAAATGCTTGAATGAAAGAGTTATAAATGGGCTGTAAAAATTAGAAATGTATCCGTGTAA
Source organism: Mimosa bimucronata (assembly GCA_037074515.1). Classification (NCBI taxonomy): domain Eukaryota; kingdom Viridiplantae; phylum Streptophyta; class Magnoliopsida; order Fabales; family Fabaceae; genus Mimosa; species Mimosa bimucronata. The sequence goes on from CM073441.1 coordinate 27,193,115, forward strand.
GGTAATGAAACAATAGGAGATATTAATTATGATTATGTGTTTGGAGACTTTTAAGATGTAAATGATGGTATTTTGAAACTTCCAATCTTGGATTTTGTGAGTCTCCATGTTGTTTATTTTCTTAACTCGTGATAATTCGAGTGTATCTTGTGCTATTTTGATGAGTCTTCCTCAACTGAAATCTTGTGCCATTCTTGGTTCTTTGTTTTTTTTATTGTTCTCAGTCTTGGCTTTTCAGTTGCCGCATTATTAGCTCTCGTTTTTTAGTTTTGAATTCTGGATCTTTGAATCTGATTAGTTAATTGATTTTCATTTTGTGTTGTTGCTCGCATTTTTATTGGTGGTGTTCTAATTTGTTGTTTTTTTTTTGTTTCTGGTGATAGTTCTGATTCCAGCTGTGATAAGGGAACCCCCTTTAAGTTTACGCTCAGACAAAATGATTGCTGCATTTGATTTTTCAATGGTTGTGGTGAAAACTATAGGATCTGGTAATTGATGTAATTGGAATATGGTGTTTCAATTGGGAAATGATGAATTATAAGCTGACTCACAATTCAAATTCAGTTAAGTATGTGGAGTTGATCGTCATTGTGATTTGTGGCAATGCAATTGAGTCCTTGTTCTGTATTTTGCGGGATTATAAAGTGAATTTGATGTTGTATGGCATTTTTTGTATTGATTGTATGCTTCTAGGAATCGTTGTTTGCAATTTCGCATGATTTTTGCTACACAGTTAATCTTTGGATTTTGTTTTGATTCATGTCACAAAATGTGAAATACCTTAGCCATCCAATCTCCTGAATGTGAGTTAGGAGTTTGGTTCGTGTGAGTGGGTATAATTTGAAGTTTGCTGATGGTCCTATAATGATTTGACAATATTACTTATCATTTCTGGAAAGGGTTGGATTTGAAGTTTCTCGTGGAACTGCAGGGCAAGTAATTAAAGGGTGGGATCAGGGTATTAAGACCATGAAGAAAGGTGAAAATGCCGTTTTCACCATCCTTCTTGAGCTAGCATATAGTGAAGGTGGTTCTCCCCCAACCATTCCTCCAAGTGCTACTCTTCAATTTGATGTTGAGCTTCTTTCTTGGACCGTTTATCTCAAGATGCCTCATTCCTTTTGCTTCTGATGGCGATTCCAAGGTCTTTTATCTCGAGATGAAGGGTGGTTCCAAGGTCCCTCACTGCTTACAAATTTGTTCAAGTATTCATTTCCCCCCTTATTTCTTGGGTGATTTTTGTGAGTTTTTCCTAATTTTTTGTGTCTTTTTTGTCCATTCAGTTATATGTTTTTGGGTTGCAGATTTTTACATGTTTAGCATTATCTATTTATTGTTATGCATCTCATTGTGCTGCATTTATCATGTTTATGATTGGTTCCGCTGCTCCAAGCCCCCTCGGATAGTGCATTGATTTAATGCCCATAGTTTGTTACATCTTTTCTTTTTCTTCCTGTTAATGGAACCTTGCTTTTATGTTACTGCTATTTAAAGTGAAGTTTCGCTCATTTGAATCAATTAATTTAAAGTCAAGTTTGTTAAATGCCCATTTATTACATTTTTGTTTTGATGTGTCCTCAGTCCTCACAGCACACGCTAATGCGACAATGTAATTGCAAATTTGCAACCAATTCACTGAACTTTCCCCTCAGCCCTCACCCCTCACCGTTTCTTTGGTTGGCACAAATTTTAAAATCCAATACTCCATGAAAATTTCTCTTTCCTTTTCTTTTCAATTAATAAAAATAAAGATCATAAATGCTTCCTCAAAAATTGTTTTTTGCTATCTTGAGAAATAAATAGTCATGTTTTAATATTCATTATGTAAAATTATAAAAGAAATCTCGTTATTCTTGATTTTTTTTAATGCATTTGATGTGTTGTTGAATTCTACAATCCGTGCTTCAGACCCTATGTGTTGAATGGGGGTGGTTTTGATATGTAAATCTGTGCTTGGGACATGTTTTCTTGTTAATTTTTGCATATGAATATTGTTCTTGCACTTTTGGAATTATATGAGATGTTGCACGTAGGGACTTTTATTTGGATTGTGGGTGATTCCAATCCAAAAAAATTGCCCTATTTTATAATTCAAATGTTCATGTAGGAGGCATTTTTTGGGTTATGAGTGATTCCAATACAAAAAATGCCCCTATTTTTTTAAAAAAAAATTGCCGGACTTTTCACGTCACATATTAGATAATATGTGACTTGGAAAGTCCGGCCTGAGACTTTTCACGTCACATATAGACTATATGTGACGTGAAAAGTCTCAGGCCGAACTTTCCAAGTCACATATTAGATAATATGTGACATGAAAAGTCCGGCAATTTTTTTTAAAAAAAATGTGACGTGAAAAGTCTCAGGCCGGACTTTCCAAGTCACATATTAGATAATATGTGACATGAAAAGTCCCGTTCATGTCACATATTATCTAATATGTGATGTGGAAACTTTGATGGACAAACAGTCACAATTTTAGTAATTTGTGACGTGAAAAATCTGACTTTCCACGTCTGTTTTTTGTGTGACGTTAAAAGTTCAGTTTTCCACGTCACTTGAATTTATGTCCCCTTGAAAAGTGACGTGAAAAGCCCAAAATTTGTGACGTGAAAACCCTCTTTTGTAGTAGTGTATGGACTTGGAGTGGAAGAAACAGAGTAAGGCTAACATGTGGAAGAAGAGGCCAATCTTATTTAATCTACCATATTGGCGCTTTCTTGATGTGAAACATAGTATTGATGTGATACTGTGGAGAAAAACGTGTGTGATAGTCTTATCGGAATGCTTTTACACATTCCAGGAAAGACTAAAGACGGAATCAATGCGAGATTAGATTTGATAGAAATGGGAATAAGACAACGGCTGCATCCAAAAGTAAGTAATAATGGCAAGAGATCTTATATGGAACCAGCTGCTTATACAATGTCTAAACAGGAGGAAAAAAGTCTGTGTGGGTGTTTGCGGGGGATCAAGGTGCCACAGGGCTATTCTTCTAACGTTAGTAGACTTGTGTCTGATGATTTGAAATTGGTGGGAATGAAATCACATGATTACCATGTATTGATGCAATAATTATTACCAATTGCTACAAGATACATTATACAAGATGATGTAAGGAACACCATAACTAGGTTGTGTATGTTTTTCAATGTTGTATGCATCAAAGTTATCGACACTAAGAAATTAGATGAGGAAGGTTACATTATTCTAACCAAATTATAGATGCACTTTCCTCCTGCATTTTTTGATATCATGGTCCACTTGATCGTTCACTTGGTAAGGGATATAAGACTCCGTGGCCTTGTTTATTTAAGGTGGATGTACCTTTTTGAACAATTCATGAAAGTCCTAAAAGGATATTCTAAGAACGCTTATCAACCTGAAGCATCCATTGTGGTAAGATATGTGATTGAAGAGCCTATGGACTATTGCAAACCATACTTGAAAGGTGTAGACGAAATGTCCAGACATGAAGACGGGATCGATAACGGAAGGGGCCTCATAGTGAAGAGTATGAAACTTGAAGATATGTTACTGTTCGCCCTGCGCTGCAAGTGCACGGGTCACGCCAAGTAATAAAGTAGTGAGTAGAGTATTGTTCCCACGAGGATTTGTCCAAAACCCGGTCAAACAATGATTGTCACACTCTCGCCCAATTTGAGTGACACAAATGTTGAGATTGAAAATTAACTAAGAAAATAAAATGAAAATAAAACTATAAACAAGTGATTCTCCAACTTCAAGGATAAAATAGGTCCTAAGATTATCTATCCCCCTTGTACTTCTTAAAACTCAATTAACCTCCCCTCAAAGAAGCTCTCAACGAAACCACGTGCTAATCTAGGGTTCATAGAGTACTTGTAAACGCTCTCTCAAGTCAAGAACAAGTGTTTAGTCTTATTAAGTGTACAATCTCTTGCTACAAGTTAATAAGACCCAATTCTCATGCTCCAACCCTAATGTGACTATGCAAGGCTAGCAAGTATATCTCTATCTTACCAACAAAACCATCCATCCATGCAAACTTCAGGTTCATGCACTATTTTACCCAAGTTCTACACTCAACCTAGCTCTCTCGAGTCATAAATCAAATGAACCCAACATCTAAATGGTGATCAGGCACTTAGAAGCATTAAGAACAGAGTAAAATAAGCACATAGATATCATTAATCACAACATAAGAGGAGGAATCAAGAATCAATACATACAAGGGTTCAAAATAATCCTAGAATCAAAGTATTTAGCTACTCATGTTCTACAACTCCATGGGAGCATATATATACAACATTACAAAGCAAAACAAGAGAAGAGAATGAAGATGGAAGAGATAAACCAAGAGAGGAAGCCCAAATCTCTTCGAAGCTCCAAGCCCAAGCTCAATCCCCACCAAGCTCCAAGCCCTAGCAGAGAAAAATACTCCCAAAATGCCCCAAAAGTCAAAGAATCCCGAATAAGCTTGAAGCCCTAGCTTTTATTTCCTTCAAAACGCGTCTATTCTATCCAAAATGCAGCAACACGCGAAGTTCGCCTTGGGTCTCGCCGCCGTGAGCCCACGGCGAAGTCCAAAAATTCCTGGGCTGAGGGATGCTCGCCGTGGGCTTTCGCAGCGGCGAGCTCTAAAAACAGGCAGAAGCTTATTCAGTTCGCCGTGACTTTCGCCGCGGTGAAAGCCACGGCGAAGTCCCTGCTTCTCTGGTCTTTTACTCTGTGTTCTTTATTCCTTGGGCTGCTCTAACTTCTTATTTTTGTTCAATTGGGAGTTTGGTGAAGGGCTAAAATCTCTTGTTTATTGCATCAAATTATTCCTACAAAAATTACATAAAACAAAATAAGAAACTAACTATAAACACAATCAAAATCTACATAAATATACAATAATATGCGACCGAAAATCAAATGAACATTTTCCTATCTTGAGTATCTAAAATTCATCAATGATTGAATAAAACTCAAGAAAAATGTGCTAACATTACATGAATTCCCAGAAGTTATCAGTTACAAGCTCACCTGTATATTCTAAATAATATGGAAAAAGTACAGCCTTATTTAGATTACCACAAAGGAAGTTTAAGGGACAAGAACCCAAACAAAAATGACAGACAAATAGCTAATGAGCATAACAAGACATTCATTGAGTGGTTCAAGGAAAACATTACAGAAAATACCGATGTGTCGGATACAATTAAATGGTTAGCTGAGGGCCCCTGTTTTGAGGTTGTCACATGGAGCAGATATGATATAAATGGGTATTCTTTCTACACAAAAACTAAAGACGATAACAGTACTATGCAAAACAGTGGTGTAAAGGTTATAGCCGAAGCTACACACTATTCTAGGTCGAAGGATAAAAACCCAAAAGTAGCTTCCATGGCTTATTATGGAGTTATTGAAGAAATATAGGATGTAAGTTACAACAAGTTCAAAGTTCCACTCTTCAAATACAAGTAGGTTAGCCAAAATGCAATTGAGATCGATCGTCAGTTTGGATTTACCACTGTTAATCTTCAGAAGGTTGCTTACAGTGATGAGCATTTCATTTTAGCAAGTCAGGCGAAGCAAGTTTTCTATGTGACTGATCCTGCAAATCCCTAATTGTCTATAGTCCTACAAAGTAAAAAACAAAAAGACCGTGCTCCAACTTTAAATCTAGATGATACACCACCTTTCTCCTCAAACCCACCTCAACTCGATGAATTAGAATTGATAAATGATAACCAATATATGCTTTTAGGAATGATCATTGTGAAGGAATATGGGATAACACATAAAGTAAGTACCTTAATAAATAAAGATTGTTTTTTTATTTTTTATATTTTATGTTGAAGTTATTTCAATTTTGTAACAGGTAAATGAAAGACAATTCTGATGATAACTCACATGAGGATCACACAAATGATCAAAAGCAACCACATATTGATTCTCCCCAAAGAAAGCGGGGCAGGGGTGCCACCAAGCTTCCTGAGATCGTTCAGCAGCAAGGAACCAGCAACTTTGAACCTATTCTTGTTGACTTTAGTGAGGACATGATCCCACTTGGTCCAAACAGGCAAACATTTGCTAGTTACCTCGGATTTCTAGCATGAAACAGATTAAGCATCCTTATAGATGATTGGAGATTAATATACAAAGAAACTAAGGACAGAGTCTGGACGGATATTTTGGTATTTTCTAAACATTTTCTTTAAATTGATTGTTGATTTGATTTATTTGCTATAACAATTGACTAAGCATTTTAATAATTTGGTAGCAAAACTTCACTGTCCCGAACACTGAGGCATTTAAAAAGCATTGGCTAAGGGAAGTACGACATCAATGGAAAGATTTCAAGTCCACTCTTATCAGAGAGTATGTTCGAGGACCTAGGAGCAATAAAGATCCTTGTCTTATGTGGCCATATCTTAAACCAGAGGAGTGGAAAAAGTTTAAAGCATCAAGGTTAACTGAAGAGTTCCAAGTATGTCTATTCTAACTTTGTTTCACATAAACTTTGTTTACTAACTACCTATTTATTACATTATACTAACTTTGTTTTCTCTGCTAGGAAAAAGGTAAAAAAAACAGCAAGAGAAGCAAAAGCAGCCCAATCAAAAATGGTGAGGGTGAGGGAACATTTGAAGGCAATAGAGGAAGCAGCCCAATCAAACCCCAACATTATTGTAGATGCTCCCCCACCTATCCCACGTCACAAAAAATTTGTAGAAGGAAGGAAGAGTGTAGGGAAATTTGTAAACCCCAAAGTAGAAAAGATTGCTAAAAAGATTGTAAGTTATTTGTTAATGTTTAATAAATTGCAATACTAACTTTTTCTTCTAAACAAGACCAATGATTTTTTTCCTGCAATTTACAGGGTAAACTTAAGGAGCAAAGTTCCTAAGGGTCCTTCTCTTAGATCGGTAGGATGAACATTCTTGCTACAGCAATTGGGAAGCCCAATACCCCTGGATGAGTTGGAGGCGAGTATGGGACAATTGGTTTGAAAAAATATTTTGGTTGTTCCCCAAGCACTGTCCAGTATAAACCCAAGTCGGAAACTTTTGGAAAAGCTCTTAGTAAAAATCTTGGATCAGGTGATAGAACAAGTTCAGGGTGATATGAGGAGTATGATGCGGCCTGGTGTTTCATCACCACATGTGAGTATCTAATATTATTTATGAATTAGTAAGATTTTATCTTTCAATGAGCTTATCTCTGTAATTTCGCAAACACTGCAGGAATCCCCCGGCTTTCGAAGCACAAAGAGCAGTTGCACTATGCCGATCTACCCCCTGGTCCTAACTCAGAAGATGAGGGACAACCTTGCTTTCTTCATTTGAATGATCCAAATCTGCGACCAGTTGCCAAAGCTACTAAGTACCGAAGGGCCTCAACCATCCATAATAGAGCCATTCCGGAGGACCAAGTTAAGGTATCCGTTGGATTTGTTGTAAAGGGAGAGGAGTCTACACATGTTTCGTTTCCTACTGAAGGGGTTGCTATGTTAGACAAAGCAGTAGGGTCTTTCATTTTATGGCCTAAGTGACTTGTCTTCGATGCACCAATCACAGCCCCTCTAGATGATGGTGGCAACAAGTATACCTCGCTGGCAATCCTGCATAGTTTTGTCTCTTCCCTACCTAACAAGATCAATTTCAAGATGGATCCAAGAGTCGTAGGACCTGATAAGACATATCCCTTTGGACTTGGGCAGAATAATGTCGTGGCATTTTTTACTATGAATGATTTGGACCTTAGATGGTTGGAACTTGCAATTCAATAAGTTTATTTTTCCCTCGTTTTTACCTTTCAGTTATATACCAAAATAATTATATGTTGTTCTCATTCAAGTTCTATTTTAGGTACTTTCACTGTAAGTGCTATTAGGAGGGCTTCTCGGACTACGCATTCCTAAGTCCATTATCACTGTTAAGGGAATACAACCTCCAAAGAAAAGGAAAAAATTGAGGAACACAACAATAATATGGAGGCCTATGTGGGGTTTCAAATTTTGTATTTGCAAAAAGCTTTGTTATTTTACACCAATCCTTGATAGGTAAGTTTGTTCACTATACATACCATTTAAGCTTGTTCTCTGCCTCTTCTGAATTTTTGAGTATCTAGTTCATTAAATCTGTATCTCTATCTAGTTTTTCATGTGTTAAAATCAGCTAGGAAAATTCAATGTGAAATCTGACTCGGTGGTTCTGCATTTGTATGTCTACATTGAGAAATTGAATGTGACTTGGCTGTGCTACACAGAAGGTCATTGTTTTGGACTTGAATTTTGCTGCGCCTTTGAACTTGCTGTGCATTCAACCTGCCATTGTTCGTCACAGGCCGCAAGTGCACGGGTCGCACCAAGTAATAAAGTGATGAGTAGAGTATCGTTCCCACGAGGATTTGGTCCAAAATCCGGTCAAACAATTATTGTCACACTCTTGCCCAATTTGAGTGATTCAAATATAGAGATTGAAGATTAACTATGAAAATAAACCTATGCTAAGTGAAAACAAAATTATAAACAAGTGATTCTTCAACTTCAAGTGTAAAATGGATCCTAAGATTATGTATCCCCCTTGTACTTCGTAAAGCTTAATTAACCTCCTTTCAAAGATCTCTCAACAAAACAATATGTGCTAATCTAGGATTCACAAAGTATTTGTAAAAGCTCTCTCAAGTCAAGAACAAGTGTTTGATCTCATTAATCGCACAATTTCTTGCTACAATTAATAAAACCCAATTTTCAAGCTCCAATCCTAATGTGACTATGCAAGGTTAGCAAGTATATCTTTATCTTATCAACAAAACCATCCATTCATCATGCAAACTTCAAATTCTTGCACTATTTTACCCAAGTTCTACACTCAACCTAGGCCTCTCAAGCATCAATCAAGTGAACCCAACATCTAAATGGTGATCAATCACTTAGAAGCATTAGGAAAAGAGTAAAATAAACACATACATCTCATTAATCACAAAATAAGAGGAGGAATCAAGAATCAATCCATACAAGGGTTCAAAATAATCTTAGAAACAAAGTATTTAGCCACTCATGTCCAACAACTCCATGAGAGCATATATATACATCATCACAAAACAGAACAAGAGTAGAGAATAAAGATGGAGAAGATAAACCAAGTAGAGAAGCCCAAATCTCTTCAAAGCTCCAAGCCTAAGCTCAATCCCCTCTAAGCTCCATGCCCTTACAAAGCAAAACACCCCCGAGAATGCCCAGAAGTCGAAGAATGACGGCCAAGAACGAAACCCTAACTTTTATATCACTTAAAACGCCCATGTTTTGTCAAAAAACGCGCAGCAGCTAAGTCTGCTCGCTGCGGGCTCGCCGCGGCGAGGACACGGCGAGCTACAAGTGTTTCTACCACTTTTTGGGGGGTTTCGGCTCACCGCGGCGAGCTCACGGCGAGCTGGGACCTGTCTGTAATTTTGGAAATTCGGGGACCTATCTGTAATTTGGGGATTTCGAGGTCCTTTTCTGTAATTTTTACAATTCATCCAGAAACTTCTATTTTTCCCTTTTTTCTTGAAATTTCAGCTTCTAGCCCCAAATTCTCCGCTTTTTAAGTGTTCTTCTTAATCCGGGATCCCTTGGTTATTGTATCAAAATATTCCTACAATATTTACATAAAACAACATAAGTAACTAACTAGAAATATGATTAAAATCTACACAAATGAACAATAATGTGCAACCAAAATCAAATGAACATTTTCCTATCTTGAGTATCCAAAATATATCAATTATTACATAAAACTCAAGGAAAATGTGTTGAATTTACATGAATTCCAAGAGTTATCAGCCATATTGCTAGTTGTGACTTGATTTCAATCTGCATTTGCTGAGATATTATGTGTCCGAATTTGTGTAGTGCTGATTAGTTTGCTATAAGATTTTAACTGCATTTGCGGATCTGATTTGGCTGGTAGTGATTTGTTGTCACCTGAATCTTTTAACCTCCAAATGCACACTCTAATTAATTGAATTTATGAGTATCTTTGGTAAATTTAATTCTATGCTTCAGGGGACATTGGAGTTTATGTGTTATCTACCTCGGAGGACACCATATTTATTGGTTTGACTCCTTGGATCGTGGGCCAGTCAGTTTGCAAAAAAAAATTTCACCAAGTAGGTGTTTGAACATTTTGAATTAGTAAATATGAGCATAAGCAAATTATTTGCATAGTTCTTATTTTAATTTCATTGTAGGGCCATATGGCATTGGCATATCTCATTATAGACACACTGTGGAGCTAACAAAATTGAGATTGTTAGGCCTACAGTAAGTCATTTAGATTGTATTTATTTAAATATCTATTAATACTACCTTGGAAGTTAGTAAATTACTTTCATATGTTCTAATTGTTTTTGTATGATTTATAGTGCCCTCAGCAACCTGGCAATATAGAATGTGGGTACTATGTAACTCTATATATGTATGACATAATTATGAGTGGACTTCATGAGGGCTTGTCCAATGTATGTTTCATTCTTATCATTATTGCATTTCCTAATTCAATTGTTTGCTTCATTAATTGTAATTAACTAATCGATATTTTATCACTAATATGGTGCATATTTTTTATGGGGAAGAGCCTTTTCATCAAGATGCAATCGATGAAATTTGGAATAAATTAGCTGCCAGGTTTCTTCAAAATATGGATTAGAAATTAGATAGAACTTACTTGTTTTGACTGTATGACATATGAATCATATGTTATTGTATATAGACAACTTTTTTTGGTGAATTCTGTCTATTTGGCTCTGTTTGTGGCAATTTGGACATTGTATCTACGTTTTGTTTAGTGCATATGGGATATATGAGTAACCTGGATTGAAATATTTTTTTAAAAAAAATAATATTCCACGTCTCTTTTTTAACTAGGGACGTGGAATGTGATTTTCAACTTCTCACATTTAAATGTGAGACGTGGAGTGTATACTTTCCACGTCTCATTTTTAAAATGAGATGTGGAAAAGTTTCACACTGGCCAAGATGTGGAAAAGTTTCACACTGGCCACTTTCCACGTTTCATTTTTAAATTGAGACGTGGAATGTGCCCATCTAATTTTTGATGTGAGATGTGGAATGTGCCAACTTTCCACGTCTCAATTTAAAAATGAGACGTGGAAAGTGGTGCCACTTTCCACGTCTCACATTCAAATGTTAGACATGGAAAGTGGCACTTTCCACATCTCACATTAAAAAGGAGACATGGAAAATTGAAAATGAGACGTGGAAAGTGGTGCCACTTTCCACGTCTCACATTAAAAAGGAGACGTGGAAAGTTCCGACTTTCTACGTCTCTTGTATCCACATCCCAGCAAAAAGAGAGGTGAAAAGTCCAAAAAAAGAGACGTGGAAAGTGTTTTCTGTAGTAGTGATTGTATGGATTGAGACTGATTATTACCCTCTTTTAAACATTAATGATAATTTTGTGGTGGTTTTATCTTGTGCCTAATAATGCTTCCATGTGATTGGTCACCATATGGTTTGTTTAGTTCATTTAAATTATGTTCGAGAGAAATAATTTAAATGTAGAACTTAGGTAAACCATATTAGACTTGAAGTTTATGGATTAAATGGATGGTCTGCTAGTAACATTGAAATATAGTTATTAGTTTAACATTGTCAAATTAAGGTTGATGCCTAATGATAATTCACATTAAGTGTAACAAGAGATTCTGCATTTTAATAAGAGTATAAATTTGATTTTGGCTTGAGAAAGCAATTTCAAATGTTTATGAACCTTAGACAAACACATGATTTCATTATAATGCTAATTAAGAGAGTTTTAATTAAGCTTCATGAAATTTAATGGTGATAAATAAACCTACATTTCTGTTTTCTTGAATTCAAGTTTTAATTTAGTTTTTGTCAAATAATTTAGGACCCTTGAGCTTGCGGTTATGCTAAATGTCAGACAAGTAGTGCTCGCCATACACTCTCAAATATTAGGCATCTTTTAAAATGTAAAAAAGACTACCATTATTTTCCTTTCTTTAATGCCATAAATTGATACAATCAAATGAGTTTTAGAAAGGTTTTTTTAAAGCATATTCATCAAAACGTTGGAATGCCATAAAACACTTCAACTCAACAAACCAATATAAAACAATTAAACTGTTTCGGTTTCCACAAAAATAATTAAAGCAAAAACCAAAAAAATGATAAGGAAATTAATTCATTCAATTTGAAATCAAAGTTCCGCAGAATCAACTCCTTATGTCTATTGGCCAAAAGAAAAAAAAATCCTTATATCCAAAACTGATCCATGAAATTAACTTCTTACTTTCAAAACACCCAATGTCCAAATCACATAATAATATTTGCTATTTTCCATAACCTTTAAATATTAGATTCCACAAATATAGCCTAATAAAAAAATTAAATGCCCACTACACATTTTAACTTACACACATGGGGTGGAAAATATTAGTCGGATTTCACCTAAAGTGGCCAATTCTTGTGCAAATTCACTCTTGCTCTTAACCCATTTAGTAGTCCGGCCAATTACACTTATTATTTGAACCCCGCAATCCCAAATAACTTGGGACTTATTTCTTATGACACACCCAATCAAAATTGCCAATAAAACCAACTTATATTTGTTACAAATAACATAAATAATTTTCTTAATATGCTAAATTAGTCAATCAACTCTTATATTAAAGACCGGATGGAGAGTACATGTTTATCTATGTCTATATCTATTTTTCTAATAAAATTCAGTAAGAAATTTTAAATAATATAACTGGTTGAAAATTAAATATGGCATTGCTGATATCTATGTATAAACTCACATGCCCCATCTCCTTCCATCTTCACATCACCAACAACTCCTAATAGGTCGCAATGGCACATAACCCCCACTACAAAAAAACCAGTAATTAGCGACGGAACAATTTCCGTCGGTAATTTCCGGCGGATTTCCGACAGAAATTCTGTCGGAAAATTTACCGGCGGAATTAGCGACGGAAATTTTTCCGTCAGTAATTACCGACGGAAATTCCGTCAGTAATTTTAATTAATTATATTATTTTATTTATAAATTATTATTTTAATTTAAATTAAATATTAAAATATTATTACCGACGGAATTTCGGTCGGTAATTTAATTAATTATTTTATTTTATTTATAAATTATTATTTTAATAATAATTAAATATTAAAATATTATTACCGACGAAATTTCCGTCGGTAATATAAATTATTTATTATTTTATAAATAAATTATTATTTTAATTTATAAATAATATATAAAAATAAAATATTATATTAATTTATTTTAAAAAATATTTTATAAATAAATAAAACTTATTTAATAAAAATTAATATATACCCGTGATGTAAATTTATTACAAATTTAATTTTAATTTTTTATTAAATAATATTTTATTTTTAATAAATAATTAAATATTAGTAATAAAAACGAAAATAATTATAATTTAATAATATATATAATAAAATAATTATTTAAAAATGTCATAAAATAAAGTGAAAAATAATTATAATATAATAATATAAAATGAAAATACTAAATATAATGGATTGTATATGAATATAAAAATTATTTATAAAAAATAATTGAATTATTAATATGTAAATTATATATTAATAATTATAAATATTTCATAATATATTAAGATTAAATATAATTATAATAATGGGAGTTTAAATATTATAAATATAATAGTTTGCAAATAATTTCACAAGGTGTTCGTAGCTCAACTGGTTAAGGCATTAGATATGCCCCAACAGGTTGGGGGTTCGAATCTCTCTGAAGACAAAATTGAAGGCAATTTGTGGAAGTGACACGTGGCGGTACGAGAGTGCGACACGTGACAACTTAAATTTTTTAAAAAAATAAAAAAATTACCGACGGAAATTCCGTCGGTAATAATATTTTAATATTTAATTTAAATTAAAATAATAATTTATAAATAAAATAATATTATTAAAATTACCGACGGAAATTCCGTCGGTAATTCCCTCGGTAATTACCGACGGAAAAAAAATTCCGTTGGTAAATAGATTTGCGACGGTAGAATTTCCGACAGAAAAAATTCCGTCGGAAATTCCGCCGGAAAAATTTTTCCGACGGAATTCCGTCAGAAAATCGCTGTTTTTTTGTAGTGCCCAGGACTACGTCATCATCCCATTTTCACTTCTCCTCCTCATTCTCTCAGCCATCTCACAAATCTCCTCCGCCCAAGACTCACCCCAAGACTATGTCAACGCCCACAACGCCGCCCGTGCCGAGGTCAGCGTGGGGCCCGTACAATGGAACGAAACTGTGGGCTCCTTCGCTCTCAACTGAGGCCGGTTTCGAGACAGCTGCCAAATGATTCACTCGGTGTGGGACCAAATGGTTCGCTCGCAATTGTAGGGGTTGCGTTTAAGTTATATATATGTATGTGTTTCATATGGTTATATATGTTTGTTTCGTTGTGTGGTTTGGTTTTCATCACTTAGAAAAAAATAATAATAGAGTTTGATGGTTTTGTTTCATTTCGATACTTCTCATCAGGAATCACGATATTTCTTTGATAAATTAAGTATTCCGTTGGCTAGTTCAGAAATTCATGTGACTTAAAACAGTTTAATATATATTTATATATATAAATTATGATATTTATGGATTTTAATTGGTGAAGGGATGGAGTTAAATTCAATTCACATGCCTGAGGAGATGGGGAACGTTTGAAAGATAATCTAAGGTATTCAATTCCTATTAGTCCTTTTTTTTGTTTTTGCCAACCAATTTCTACTACGAAAAATTAAATGAGATATTGTCCTTATCATTTGACCATTTCTCTTAATTGTTTTGTTTACCGTCCTATATATTTAGTGCTGATGATTAGAGGAATTTAGCCTTTAAAATATTCCTTGAAACAATGGACAATAAGCAATAAACTACAGATGATATATAAAGCGTTTGAAAAATTTAATTAACCACTAAGCATTTAGATCAATTGATTGTGAGTTGTTCTACCTTAACCAGTAGTCTCAAATTCGAACCACTAAAAAAACTCCGCTTTCGGCGGCGATAGAAGGTCTTTTGCGGCGACTTTTTGTTGCCGCAAAGTTGTTACCTATGTGACTATCGCCAAACGTATTATTGGCGATGAATTTTTAGGTCGCCGTTGAAAGTGGACTTTTAGTGGCAATAAGTGTCAGCACAAAAGGGTTACTTCTAGCGGTGACTTAAATGTCGCCGCCTAATTATCGCTGTTGAAAGGGGCAAAAAAAATTAAATAATTAAAGCCATATTAGCACCTTATGGCCACATGGTTGATGGCGTGGCGACCTTCACCCACTTACCACATCATCCAACATCCTGCCACTTGTCATTTGGCACGTTGCGCCACATCACCATTCTATGCCACTTCACACTACTTCATCTTTTATTTCACCTCCAAATGTGCCTATAGTCACATGGTTAATGACATAACGACCCTCATCCACTTACCACATCGTGCCACATCATCCACCCTCCTGTCACTTGTCATGTGTCACATTACCTTACATCATCACTCTATGCCACATCACACCACCACTTTATCACCTTTGATTTCACCCCCAAATGTGCCTATGGCCACATGGTTGATGACGTGGCGACTTTCACCCACTTGCCACATCATCAACCCTCTTACCACTTGTCATATGTCACTTTGCCTCACATCATCACTCTATGCCACATCATACCACTTCATCACCTTTTATTTCACCTCCAAATATGCCTATGGTCACATGGTTGAGGATGTGGCGACCCTCATCCACTTACCACATCGTGTCACATCATCCACCCTCTTACCACTTGTCATGTGTCACTTTGTCTCAAATCATCACTCTATGCCACATCATACCACTTCATCACCTTTTATTTTACCTCCAAATGTGCCTATGGCCACATGGTTGATGACGTGGCTACCCTCACCCACTTGCCACATCGTGCCTCATCATCCACCCTCTTGCCACTTGTCATGTGTCAATTTGCCTCGCCATTAGAGTTTTCAAAAGAAGATTTTTAATTGTGACTTAAAATACATAGAATAAATATGTAAAAAGAAAAAAGAGTTTTATATCAATTTGCACGAACGGTTAAGTTAAACAACTCCAATTAAACACTTTAATAACAAGAACACTTTATAAAAACTCGTCTATCTCAAGTCTCAAATTTTAGAGAATATTCCTTTCTTATGATATTTCCAAAACTTACTATACACCATACAGGAATATATTTATTTCCTTATGTTTTTTCTTCCAGTGTCGTGTGTTATAATTTTCCTCCACTTGGACTAATCGTTGGTTATATAGAAGCACATAATTTTTCAAAATAAGATACACTACTACAGAAAAGGGTTTCCACGTCACTTATTTTAGGGTTTTCATGTCACTTTTTCAAGTGACGTTAATACATGTTACGTGAAAAAGATGACTTTTAACGTCCCCAGAATATGTGACGTGGATATCAGAGTTTCCACGTCACAAATTATACAAAAAAGTGACATTAATAGTCTCACAAAGGCCTTCTCTTAAAGTCTGTCGTTGGACTTTTCATGTCACATATTAGATAATAAGTGATGTGAAAAGTCCGGCTTTCACGTCACTTATTACATAATATGTGACATGAAAAGTCTCCAGGCCAGACTTTTCACGTCACTTATTATATAATATGTGACATGAAAAGTCTGGCCTGGACTTTTCACGTCACTTATTATGTAATATATGACGTGAAAAGTCAAAGTATGGACTTTTCACGTCACATATTACATAATATGTGACGTAGAAAGTCTAATTTTTTAAAAAAAATAGAGACATTTTTTGTATTGAAATCATTAACAATCCAAAAAATGCCCCCTGCGTGAACATTTAAATTATAAAATAGGGGCAATTTTTTGGATTGGAATCACTCATAATCCAAAAAATGTCCCTTACATGAACATTTGAATTAAAAAATAGGGGCAAAATATGATAGTTATTAGTCACAACTATGAAACTACAACATAAGAAATATATGTCCATTACAACAGTGAGAGAGCAATACAAACTCAACATTTCATATATGTCCATTACAACTGTTACAAAATCAAAACTATTACACAGATAAGTCACTTCAAAATAAACACTTCAAAATAGACAAGTAGGGTCTAAATATACAAGAGAAAAATGAGCTCATACATACGTCTTCCTCGTTGTGTGTACAAGTCTCTTCCACGTTTCCACTTTCTGTAGCTACCCATACTTGCACAAACCAAAACATATGAAGCCATGGCAAAATTAAATCATTGAAGTCAAAACACATACAGCAAATCAGCAGGTAATGTGAAAGTTGAGCCAACCTTTATCGATTATATTAATTCTCGAGGACGAGAAGAAACTAATAACTGTTTTTACCTGATGACCGCATCCAAAGGCCATGTACTTTGAGTTGCTCAGACATATGGGACAAAGCTGTACCTTTTCAATGTGTTAGTTGTAAAGCCCTTGAATAATAATACCCCACCAAATACCACATTTCCAATATTATTGAAAATCCCCAGCAACCGCAATTACAGATTTATTCATATTATCACATATATAAAACCAACAGTCCCATGGCCCATCTCCAACTCCAACCAATATGATTGAAAGGGGAAATTTTCTGTGACATTGTAGGCATATAAGACAATAGATATATAAATTTAAATAAATAAAAACTTGGGCAGAAATGATATATCACCTGGCAGTATAAATTGTAAGTAAACCTAAATTTTAATCCCTTTATATGGATGACAAAATCACAATTGCAAATAAAAATTTATCTTCACCTTTTCTTCGCTTCCCTTTCACTTTGGGCATGCCTTCAACATTCATTCATTCATCAACCTATGTTTAACCACTGCCACAACTATATAAATAAATGTAGATATCCCAAACTCCTACCATTTTCTTTAATTTCTATATAGAAGATAAGAAGCTGTATTAATCAAAGAATTATCTTCTTACTAAAAGCACCCACAATAACCACCAACAAACAAGACATGCTCATACTTCCATAAATTCTTGAATTAATTTTCTTATACCAAAATAACTTATTATCAAAATTAAACTACTTTCAAGTCCCCTTCTTATTTATAACATAGGCCTTAGTTGTCCAGCCACTTCAACAACATTCCAATAAAATTCTTCTCTTAAGCATTTTAACAAATACTTTGAGTTCAATGACAATCAACTATATTATTAAACTTTTCTTTCATCAAACCTTTAGCCAAACAATCACCCATTAGTAATATATGCATTCACTAAGCTTTCCTAAATCAAATATTTACTAATAATCAATTTTACCTAAAACAAAATCAACTCGCACCTTGTCTTCTTCATAATATATATAACCAAAACAATGAAAACTTATCTATCTAAAATGGACTCCTTTATTTAATTTCAGCTTATTTTTTAATCAGAATCTCATTTCTATTCAATCCTACAGCCGCTGGAACAAAGAGGAATAATTTAAATTCAACTTTACCCTCACCAAATTTACGCATGAGCCAAAATGAAGAAAGACGGCACCTCCATTCTACACACTCATCTGACACAAAAGTTAAGGAGGAAAGAGGACTAATTTCATATACACACATGTATCAGCAGCTACATATATCAAACAGAGGAGCATAAATAGATAAAAATGAACCATATTCAAGGATAAGATAAGAAACAAAGGGAAGAATGATAAGAAGTTGCAGAAACCACACACCTATACTGCAGTGACAAAAACGTGCAGGAACAATATTCAAAATCTTCCTCCTTGCTTTTGTCGTGGATGATAAAGGCAAAATGGAAATAAGGGAGCATATTTTTTTAATGAGAAGAAGGAGCAGCGCACAAGTAACAACACACCAAAATTGAGATGAATAAGAAAATCGAAGAGAGGATGACAGAAAGGAACAACAATCGTTCGGCGTTCTTCTCCTGCTGCTTCACAATCAGTGAAGCCCCTTTAGTCAATATGATTAGTTGTTCTATCTTCTGGAATATCAAAGTCCACATCCTCATCTCACAGTAACATAACTACAGCTCCCTTTTTTACTTCAATTTTGAAAACACTTCCATCATCTATCTATTAGTCATATAGAACAACAACACTCCAAAATTAAACCTCACAGAACTACATGCTAAAATATAAAATTAAATTTATGTACAAATATGGGGGGAACGAACAACAAAAACAGAAAGAAAAAAAAGATTTCTTCGGAATCCATAGCATGCACATACTCCAGCATTCATTCTAGTCTTACTTCAACCAATTTCTTAAAAGCCAGTCACTTTCCAAGGGGTATAACCCTTAGTTTGACAAAACCCGGCAGGATTTGATCACAGATAAAAGGCAAGTGAGCCCGTAACAGCAATCAAGGACAAGCTCATTAAAGCAAGGGAAGGATTCAGAGATAAGAACCAGAAAAACCTTCTCGAGGCAAGGATAAGCCTTTGCCATGGCACCAACCCAGGGCTTAAAGTGGGCCGCCAGTTAAGAGGCATCAGATCGAAGTCAGCGAACCTGGGCTTGCCTTTAATCGCGACGGAACGAACAGGGTGAAGCGTGACGTGGCACGGCGAGGCGAGACGGCGTAGCAATTACCGATGAAGAGGTCGGATCGGGTGAGGGCCTCTACACGGTACCATGACTTGCAGACCAATGAGGCAGCGTTGCGGTCGCTACGAGCAGTAAGGAAGTATAGGACGTTTTCGAGCACATTCTCAAGGACTTGGTCTGGGTATGGCGACTAAAACTCCATTGACCCAGAAACAGAGACAAAGGCAGAGGGACAAGAAGAACAGTTCCTGGTTTTGGTGGATGATTCGGCGATGTCGGCTCTAGCGAGATCCAGAATCGACGATCCTTGGTCGTCTCTGGGGGGCTCATCCAGAATCGAGAGGAAGGATTAGGGCAGGAGGAGGAGACGAGAGAGGGAAAATGGTGAGAGGTTCGCGCGAATGCAATTGGTGTGTAGGTGGAGCTATACAGTGTCCCTGATAAAAAAAAAGTGACGTTCAAAGAAACCATGTCACATATTTAAAATAAGTGACACGGGTTAACGTCATATATAATTAATATATGTGACGTTGTTTCTTCCTCCGCCTCCAATTTATTTATAAAAATGTCACTGTTTTGTTTTTTATGTCAGTTTTTTATTTAACTGACATTAATTAGTGACATGGAAATAGTTTTTTGTAGTGGTGATATACAATTCAAATTTTAATTTGGGAGAAAATACTCTAAAATTTGAGACTTGAGATTCACGAGTTTTTATAAAGTTTTCTTGTTATTAAAGTGCTTAATTGGAGTTGTTTAATCTAACCGTTCATGCAAGTTGAGGGATAAAACTCATTTTACATATTTACTCTATCTATTTTCAGTCACAATTGAAAATCTTCTTTTGAAAACTCTAATGGTTATTCTAAACCAGCCAGTAATTTTCCAAGTAAATTGTTGTCTCCCGTAAGGATTGGTTCACATTCATCAAGACTGCAACAAGACCTTTTGTTTATGAGATTTTCCATTTCTTCGTCTGATAATTTGTCCATACGATGGCTGAGTCTCTCAACAACAACAACAAAGCCTTATCCTATTAGGTGGGGTCGGCTACAGATCACATGACGCTATTGTGCTCTATCAATAACCATGTTTCGCAATAAATTATTGACCCAAAGTTGAATAACTTCACTAAGAGTTCTCTTCGGTTTCCCTCTTCCTCTTTTGAGAAGACGATGCATGGCTGAGTCTCTCATTTCCTCAAATTCTAGGAAGATATTATTTTCAGTCTTTAATATCAAAATTAGTTGACTAATTTGAATGCGATGGCCGAGTATCTCTGACAAATCTCTGATTTGTAATGCTTTTATATGCTTAAATTGAGGAAATTAATATGATTGAGATGCAAGTTTGGTCTAATAATGTCTAATTGAATATCCCAAACTCTCAAGGGAAATGAGTGTAAAATTAGGAGTAATTAGCCATAATTGTAGATTAATTGTATTAATTAATGTATAGGGCTATTTGATCTTGGTTTTATCTTATTCTCACTTGCAGGGTCGCTCAGGACCAAAAGATCGGACCCGGGATGAAGAAGAAGGCCAAACAAAGGAGCAAAAAAGAAGTGAGTTCGCCGCGGCGAAACGGCGAAGTGGATCCCCAAGAGACAGAGTTGAAGGCTCCTCGCTGTAGCGAACCGACGGTGGAAAATTATGAAGAGGCAGAACAGAACATCGTGTTCTGCAGAATTCCAGTTCGCGTTTTGGGCCTCCATTCCGGATCCAACTTGAATACCCACTCACTTGACCCGATTTGGGAGACATAAAACTCAAAAGACACACCCCATTAGGGTGATTTGGAGCCACCACTCACTTCCTAACCCTAGCTCTCTCATTTCTCATCTCCATCTTCATCTTTCTCACTTCCTTCCACCCAAATCCATGGCCTCTTTCCTTCCCACCTTGGTTGTTGTTCTTCTCATGGAAAGTAGCAGCTAGGCTTCCCCATTTTTGATGGAGGGAGCCAAGGGATGAGCTTGAAGCTTGAATAGGGGAGTTTTAGTTCTAATCCTTCTTCCTCTTGTTGTATTTATACTTTTCTAGGGTTCTAGGGGTATATTTATGACATTTGGTTGTGTTCTTCATTTCTACATGTTGTATAAGGGTTAGAAACTATTTTATGTTGTTTCCTTCTTGTTGAATACTTGACATTGTGCTACATTAACTTTGAGTTTGATGAAATTTATGGGTTCATGATTTTGTTATTCTCTTTGTGAAAATTATGTGCTAATGCAAGGTGGCTTGGTTAGTGGATTAAAAATGTTAAGTGGTTTTGCATGAATGAAAGGGCATAGGAATTAATTAATTGTGTTTAGACATTGGGTAATCACTCTTTTCAACCTTAATCTTTGTTTGGGTGGCCATCAATGAGTTACGGTTAATTGAGAAATTAAGTGCAATTTTGGGGTGGCCTAAATTGTGGATTATAAGTCTTACATAATTAATTGGTTCTTGAATTTGTCAAATTGCATGAGTGGCATTGGACTTCAATCGTAGAGTCTTGATTTGTTATGTGGGGTTCCAGTAATTAATTAAACCCTAAGATTAATTAAGTGGCAATTCGGGGTTCCGGTTGTTGGATTAGGAGCCCCTTGCAATTAGTAAATTCACTTTGATTTTGAGATTAATCAACTTAGGTTAAATTAAGTAATGTACGGGGTTCCGATGTTAATTAAGTTAATCTAAGACTAGCCTAGAGGGGTTCCTCTAGGGTTCTTTTGAAAATCAATAATTAACTCCCTGAAAATCTTTTGAAGCAATGAATCCCAAGGTTGTCAATCATCAAGAATGATTCCATCTCCATTCCCCTCCAAATCTCACTTTTATCTTATTTTTGTTTTACTTTTGAACATATAACATCTTTTGCACCTATTTTATACCAAAAACAAAATACAATACTTTTTACCCGTGTTTAATAATTTGCATACTAGTTACTAGGTCATCTTTTACGTCTAGGCTCCTCAAGCGAACGACACCCGGGGGTTAGCTTCCACTATCCCCTTGGTTCTTATTTTCTTGAAGGGCGGACCCAAGGGCATGCTACACGCACACACACTTAAAAGTAGTGCTCTTCAATCTCATTTCAACTCAAAAATAGTAAGTAAAATTATTTTGAGCTTTCAAACGACCAATAAGTAAATAGAAACAAATACTTCTCTTCAGATCCTTGATTTTTCAGCATACATCAACAAAAGATGTAAACTAGTCAATTTTGTGACTATGTGAGATGTTGACACGTGTTCCATGTTGGTCCCTTGTTTTACTTCTTAACCCTTAGTTAATGCAGAAACTAGCTATTCCATAATGCGTGGAAACAAAAGGACATGGAAGTTTCAATCACCGAGGAAATTATGGTCATGAAGAGAGATATTGAAGAGCACCACTTTCGAGTGTGTGTGCGTGTAGTGCGCCCTTGGGTCAGCCCTTCAAGAAAATAAGAACCAAGGGGATAGTAGAAGCTAACCCTCAGGTGTAGTTCACTTGAGGAGCCTAACGTAAAAGATGTCCTAGTAGCTAATATGCAAACTAACAAAAGCGGGTAAAAATATTGTATTTGGTTTTTGAATAGAATATATGCAAAAGGTGTGATATGTTCAAAAGTAAAATAAAAATAAGATAAAAGTGAGATTTGGAGGGGAATGAAGATGGAATCATTCTTGATGAATGAAAACCTTGGAATTCATTGCTTCAAAAGATTTTCAGGGAGTAAATTGTTGATTTTCAAAAGAACCCTAGAGAAACCCCTCTAGGCTAGGCTTAGATTAACTTAATCAATGCCGGAACCCCGCACATTACTTAATTTAACCTAAGTTGATTAAACTCAAAATCAAAGTGAATTTGCTAATCGCAAGGGGCTCATAATCCAACAACCGGAACCTCGAATTGTCACTTAATTAATCCTAGAGTTTAATCGATTATTGGAACCCCACATAATAAATCAAGACTCTACGATTAAAGTCCAATGCCACTCATGCAATTTGACAAATTCAAGAACCAATTAATTATGCAAGACTTATGATCCACAATTTGGGCCACCCCACAATTGCACTTAATTTCTCAATTAACCATAACTCATTGATAGCCATCCAAACAAAGATTAAGGTTGAAAAGAGTGGTTACCCAATGTCTAAACACAACTAATTAATTCCTATGCCATTCCAAACATGCAAAACCACTTAACATTTTTAATCCACTAACCAAGCCACCTTGCATTAGCACATAATTTTTACTAAGAGAATAACAAAATCATGAACCCATAAATTTCATGAAACTTAAAGTTAATGTAGCACAATGTCAAGTATTCAACAAGAAAGAAACAACATAAAATAGTTTCTAACCCTTATACAACATGTAGAAATTAAGAACACAACCAAATGTCATGAATATACTCCTAGAACCCTAGAAAAGCATAAATACAACAAGAGGAAGAAGGATTAGAACTAAAACTCCCATATTCAAGCTTCAAGCTTATCCCTTGGCTCCCACCACCAAGAATGGTGGAGCCTAGCTGTTGTCCTCCAAGAAGAAAACACCAACAAGGAAGAAGGAGGTGACTGCCATGAAGTTGGAGGAAGGAAAATGGAAGATGGAAGGGATGGAGATGAGAAGAATTGAGAGAAAATGGGAGGCTAGGGTTTATGGGACTTCAAATATGCCCTAATGGGGTGTAATTTTCGAGTTTTATGTCCCCCAAGTCGGGTCAAGTGAGTGGGTATTGAGTTGGATCCATTTAGAGTCCGAAATTCGCGTGCTGATACGAGCTGTTGCAATGCTGTTCGCCGTGGACTAGCCGCGGCGAGGCCACGGTGAGCTGCATTGCTCTCTGGAATTTTGGAGGCTTCCTCGCCGTGGGCTTGCCACGGCGAGATAGGTTCCTTTCTACCTCTTTGGGTGTTCTTCGCCGTGAGCTCGTCGTGGCCAAGTGATTTTGCCCATTTGAAAAGCCTTTCTTCTTCGCCCGGAATCCGATATTTAGTCCTTGCACGACCCTGTAAGTAAAAATAAGACAAAACCAAGATCAAATAACCCTGTAAATTAATCAACGCAATTAATCTACAATTATGGCTAATTAATCCTAATTTTACACTCATTTCACTTGAGAGTTTGAGACATTCAATTAAGCATTCTTTGATCAAACTTGCATCTCAATCATGTTAATTTCCTCAAATTAGGCATATAAAAACCATATAAATCAGAGATTTGTCAGATATTCACTTTAATTGAAACTTTAAGATGCGTACAGTTTTTTTTTTCAAAAATAGGTTCATTAAAAAAAAATCCAATACAAGAACCGGACCAACTGTCTAACTGGCCTAGCGAGCGAGCGCGCACCCCCAAGTCTATAATTTAATTAATTTTAGTATTGATATTCATTTCTTATTGAATACTATAATATAAAATCTCAAACAAATGCTAAACAAGTTATACATTCAATAATGTGACTAATATTCTCTTTAAAATTTTATGAAACACATGAGAAGCTCATTCACTTAGTCATGTATTAGATTTGTAAATAATAGTATTAGTTGAATTTATTATTAATTAAAGGTATTTATATCGAAATAATTTACATTACAACATTATTCTAAATGATTCGAAGAGAGAAAAAATTAATGGATGAGAAAAATTAATTTGAGGTGCAATTTATTTTTTCTCATAAGAATCAATTTTTTTTTATTTTCATGACATGATGTCTTTTTTCTTCCCTTTTACTGTTTTCATTTTAATTAGTTGGTTTGCCCTATATTTTAATATAAACAATTACTCATAATATATAATCAGATTTAGGAACTTAATCACAAATAGCCATTAGTTAATTAATAATAAGGTTCTCACATTAACAAGAGAATTTAAAACCCATGATTGTGTAACTTATGAGTCAATTCACATTATCAACTGGACTGATTTATATGAATAATACTATACTAAGTTAAATATCTAGATTTACAGTCAAGTTCACATCATCGATTCTTCAACATTCGTTAGTGGCTGGAAAATAAACAAGCTTGTTCCAATTGGAAAGCTTGCATATGGAATTTAGAGTTTTGGACCATGACAGAAGTGGATAGAAGAAAATTTCCCAATGTAATTTCTTTTTCTTTTCTTATGTATATACTCATATGGTCCTATTTATAAGTCACTTCCAGCATATTTCACACAGACTAAAGAAAGCCTTAAAACTCATTAACTTTCCACTAAAATCCAACAAATTTACAACTTTACCCATATTAAATATCCACTATACCACATGAAAATAAAGTCAGCACATAATAAATGAAGGGTAAAATTGTACATTCACACTAAATATTTAATGAAGTGACTTATATATAGGACCAATTAAAACATTCTCTCTCTGCCCTATAAATAGGACCAGAGGAGTATATGCATGTCTGATATTATATAATATCAGCTCAAGTTCAATTAATTTTGACTAGCATATTAAGAAGAAGAAAAAAGAATTAGTTTTAACTAATAAAAAGAAAGAAAAGAACTAACTCATAAAGGGTGCAAATTATTATAAAATATATATTTTAAAAAACTAAATTTCTACTAGAGAATATATGAGATTTCAAAAAATTAATATGCAAGAGTTCTTACAAATTTAATACATAACTAAGTGATTGAGCTTCTCATGTGTTTATATTGAAATAATTTACAATATAACCTTATTCTAAATGATTCGAAGAGATAAAAATTTAATGCATTAGAAAAATTAATTTGAGATGTGGTTTTTTTCTCTCATAAAAATCAAAATTTTTTATTTTCATGACATGGTGTCTTTTTTCTTCCATTTTACTGTTTTCATTTTAATTAGTTGGTTTGCCCTATATATTTTAATATAAACAATTACTCATAATATATAATCAGAACTAGGCGCTTAATCACAAATAGCCATTACTTAATTAATAAGGTTCTCACATTAAACAACAGAATTTAAACTCACGATTGTGTAACTTATGAGTCAACTTCTTATCAATTGGACTGATTTATATGAATAATACTATATACAAAGTTAAATATCTAGATTTACGGTCGAGTTTCAAGATTGTACCATGAGAGAAGTGGATAGAAGAAAATTTCTCAATGTGATTTCTGTTTCTTTGCTTATGTGTATATATATACATGTCTGATATTATATAATATCACCTCAAGTTCAATTAATTATGACTGGCATATTAAGATAAAAAAGAATTAGTTTTAAATAATAAAAAGAAAGAAAAGAACTAACTCATAAAGGGTCCAAATTAGTATAAAATATATATTTTAAAAAAGTAAATTTCTACTAGAGAATATATGAGATTTCAAAAAATTAATATGCAAGTTCTTACAAATTTAATACATAACTAAGTGATTGAGTTTCTCATGTGTTTATATTGAAATAATTTACATTATAACATTATTCTAAATGATTCGAAGAGAGAAAAAATTAATGCATGAGAAAAATTAATTTGAGATGTGGTTTATTTTTTCTCATAAAAATCAAATTTTTTTATGTTCATGATATGGTGTCTTTTTTCTTCCATTTTACTGTTTTTCTTTTAATTAGTTAGTTTGCCCTATATTTTAATATAAACAATTACTCAATATATAATCAGAGTTAGGCACTTAATCACAAACAGTCACTAGTTAATTAATAAGGTTCTCACATTAACAACAGAATTTAAACCCACGATTGTGTAACTTATGAGTCAACTTCTTATCAATTGGATTGATTTATATGAATAATACTATATACAAAGTTAAATATCTAGATTTACGGTCAAGTTTCATGATCGATTCTTCAACATTCGTAAGAGGCGGGAAAATAAACAAGCTTGTTCGAATCGGAAAGCTTGTATATGGAATTTGGAGTTTTGGAACATGAGAAAAGTGGATAGAAGAAAATTTCTCAATGTGATTTCCTTTTCTTTTCTTATGTATATATATACATGTCTGATATTATATAATATCACCTCAAGTTCAATTAATTATGACTGGCATATTAAGAAAAAAAAAGAATTAGTTTTAAATAATGAAAGGAAAGAAAAGAACTAACTCATAAAGGGTCCAAATTATTATAAAATATATATTTTGAAAAAGTAAATTTCTACTAGAGAATATATGAGATTTCAAAAAATTAATATGCAAGTTCTTACCAATTTAATACATAACTAAGTGATTGAGCTTCTCATGTGTTTATATTGAAATAATTTACATTATAACATTATTCTAAATGATTCGAAGAGAGAGAAAATTAATGCATGAGAAAAATTAATTTGAGATGTGGTTTATTTTTTCTCATAAAAATCAAAATTTTTTATTTTCATGACATGGTGTCTTTTTTCTTCCATTTTACTGTTTTCTTTTTAATTAGTTGGTTTGCCCTATATTTTAATATAAACAATTACTCATAATATATAATCAGAGCTAGGCACTTAATCACAAATAGCCATTAGTTAATTAATAAGGTTCCCACATTAACAACAGAATTTAAACCCACGATTGTGTAACTTATGTGTCAACTCCGGGTCCGGTTTCAGTGCTCGTCGCAAAGATAGGTAGAGGGCGCTCATCTACTCTGGACCGTTCAGATTTAAATTTTGACGGTTCAGATTTAATATTTTTAAGTATGTAATTTTTAAATGAATAATATGTTTTTTGACAAAATGATAGTTAAAATATTATCTTCATTTTAGATTTTATAACTAAAAAAATAATTGTTGTTTTAAAATCACAAACTTAAAAATATTAAATCTGGACCGTCCAAATCCAATCTAGACGGTTCAGAGTGGATGAGCGCCCTCTACCTATCTTTGCGACGAGCACTGAAACCAATTCCGTCAAGTCCTTATCAATAGGACTATTTATCTGAATAATACTATATACAAAGTTAAATATCTAGATTTACGGTCAAGTTTCATCATCGATTCTTTAATATTCGTTAGTGGCTGGAAAATAAACAAGCTTGTACCAATCGGAAAGCTTGTATATGGAATTTGAAGTTTTAGGCCATGACAGAAGTGGATAGAAGAAAATTTCGCAATGTGATTTGTTTTTTTTTCTTTTCTTTTATATATTTTTATATATCTCATATTATATAATGTGAGCTCAAGTTCAATTAATTTTGACTGGCATATTAAGGAAAAAAAAAAGAATAGTTTTAACTAATAAAAAGAAAGAGAAGAACTAACTCATAAAGGGTGTGCAAATTATTACAAAATATATATATTTTAAAAAACTAAATTTCTACTATAGAATATATGAGATTTCAAAAAATTAATATGCATATAATTTCACGTTAGTCTTAATTAAATCCTGATACATCTAGATTATTTTTATCACATCAATATAAATAAAATCAAAATCAATTACAAACTATATATGTGTGTGCAATAAGGATAGATGATTATGAGCTTAAAATTATTCTTATGTTGATATAATAATAGAATTTTTTACGTTGATAAAATCAATAAAATTATTTTATCAATTTATAAGGATATATAGATGATTATGATCGAGTTTATATAATAAGCTTAACATTCTCATCATTAGTCCCAATCAATGTTATGGAACCAGATTTTCTACTAAGGACAAACTTTAATATGGCGGATTGATAAGATCTGGATCCTTCAAATATAATCTGAACAATTCAGGCCTTATTTTTTTAAAAAAAATATATTTTTAAAATAATCACTTAAACAGATATAAAACTTAAAATAAAGATAGTATTTTAACTACTATTTTACCAAACAATAATTTTTTTTAAAAAAAAAGCATCATTCTAAAAATAATCAAATTCAAAACGCGCATATAAGATTTGGAGAGCATGTATCTGATTTGCTCTCTCGGCTAAAATTTGTATTTAAGGACTAATATACTTACGATAGACAGGCGTAGATTCAAAGGACTCTATAAAAAAGAAAAGTGAAAAACCTAATTACAAATCAAGTAAAAGTACAAAAACTGACTAATTAAATTTTCACAGTTTAAAATCAGGGAAAATTCCAAATAAATACTCCTCGAATATCAAAAGGACAAAAAATGTACCTTCAATATACAAAATAATATAAAAGGGATCGTTCCCAATTTGGGATAAACAATTTTAAGGGAAAAAGACCAAAATGCCCCTGTCTCCATTCACTTTCAAAGTGAAGTGGTTAATGGCTATATTAGAGTGGTTAATTGCTATACTGAAGTGGTTAATTGCTATACTAGAGTGGTTAACGACTTTCACAAATATAAGAGTATTTGAGCCCAACTAATGAATCAGTGAAGTACTTAATGGCTATACTGGAGTGGTTAATGGCTATACTAAAGTGGTTAATTGCTATATTAGAGTAGTTAACAACTTTCACAAAAACAAGCATAACTAATGAATCAGCGAAGTGGTTAATGGCTATACAAGAATGGTTAATCACTATACGGGAGTGGTTGATAGCCATACCTAAGTGGTTAATGGAGACAGGGGCATTTTGGTCTTTTTGCCTTAAAAATATTTATCCTAAATTGGGAACGATCCCTTTTATGTCATTTTGTATATTGGAAGTATCTTTTTGTCTTTTTGATATTCGAGAGGTATTTATTTGGAATTTTCCCTTAAAAATTACATGGCTTGACAATCCATCGCTCCATATATAGTCTCATCCCATCTTGCATCTTCACCAACAACTAACTCCTCATAAGTCACAATGGCACATAACTCTTTCACTATCCCAACCTCACTTCTTCTCCTTATCATCTTAGACATCCCACAAATCTCCTCCGCCCAAGACTCACCCCAAGACTTTGTCAACGCCCACAACGCCGCCCGTGGCCAGGTCGGTGTGGGGCCCATTTCATGGGACAAGAAGCTAGCCTCCTATGCTAGCAAATATCTAAGCCGGTTCAGAAGCAGCTGCCAGATGGTTCACTCTGGTGGGCCCTACGGCGAGAACCTTGCCTGGGGAAAACCCGACATCACTGGCACTGGCTCCGTGAACATGTGGGTGGGAGAGAAGAAGTTCTATAACCATGACTCAAACTCTTGCGTTGGAGGAGAGTGTAGGCACTACACTCAGGTGGTTTGGCGTAAATCGGTTCGGGTCGGTTGTGCTAAGGTCAAGTGTGATAATAATGGTGGCACTCTTGTTAGTTGCAACTATGACCCTCCTGGCAACTATATTGGCCAGCGCCCTTATTAAATAAAGCTCCACTCGGCTTCACATAAAAGGGTTTTAACTAATTAAACATGATATAGTGGGACTTCTAGGGCTTATATATATGTACGTATTTATGTGTGTGAATAAGTGAAGAAGAAAGAGCTGGCTAGCGCTGGCTTAATGATCCTATATATGTATCTATGTTTCATGTTACCCATGAAATAATAATGAATAAGATGATAAAGTTTAGTGTGTGTTTATTAATTGTATATTTCTCCAGAAACTCGATATCTTTGACGATGAATAATTTACTATCCTTCAGGCTGCTACAAACGGATTAATAATAGGATATATAAGTAACGGTATTTAATTTTGAACAATTATAGTGATTTTTATTATTTTTTGATCATTCGAAGTACAAGACTACTGCCAATCTATTAGTTGTACTCAAATCGACCTGGATCCTTATATTTTGCCCAGCAATTTAGTTCCTTTTAATTTAGCTGACACAAATTTAACCGAGTTTTTATAATTTTACATAATGTGAGTGTGGAAGAATACTCGTAGTGTGATCCTTGTGATGGTTGATCGCCTACACAGATTTCACGATAAATATCTTATATTTTTACGAAAACAAAACTAGGCATATATTTGTAACGAGTCATGACTTCCCGGCATCCTCAGCACTCAGCAGTGTACTTTTGAGAATCAGTGATTCCCATATTTTACTTGCCTCCTTGTATACATGGTACACATCGAACAGATCATTAGATAAGGTAGTAAAGAGAGTGTATCTCCAAACCTTTTAGCATAAGTTGACGCATCCTTCTTGGCTTGATCAACATCGAGTGGTGCCGACTGATTAAGTGCTTCGGCAACACCATGCATATCCAAGACAGTGTACACATGTTCTTGCCACTGCCTAAAATTCTTTCCATCAAACTGCTCTATTTTGGTTGTGTCAAGAAACTGCCTAAGAATAGGCATGTTAATCTCTTGGAATTCATGTCTTTTGGCACGTTTTCCATTGGATTTTATATATTCTTGGAGCATTTGTACATGTTTTGGATGCTCAAAGATAGAAAAGTGGGCATGATGTTTTTTGTTGCAATTTGTGCTCAATTGTGCATATTTTGGGAACTCCTCTTTGTTTAATATGAGCTTATTAAAGTTATTATTGTGCAATGTGTGTTTTGGAAAGAGAATTAGAGCCAAGGCATTTGGGAAATTAAAGATGAGGAAAATGACGGCAAAAGATGGATGGAATATTTCATTTTCAACAAAGAACCCAAAATTTTCCAGAGGCAAATTGAGCCGCAGCTTACCTTAGGGCAGTAGAAAACCAAGCCGCAGCTCAAAAATCAGACTATAGCTCATTTCTGGACAAAGGAAAACTGAGCCGCGACTCAGATTTCTGGGCTGCGGCTCAGTCACGACAGTAAAACGCACAGCATCATTTGGACACGGAAATGAGGGTTTAAATTGTGGAAAACGATGGGAGGCTGCCATATTCGACTTTCTGGACGACTTTAGAGCATTTTGGGGTGCTAAGGCTTGGGTTTTGAAGACTTGGAAGCAAGGATTGAGCTTTGGAAGAGATTTGGAGCTCTAATTCTTTAGTTTTTCTTCTTCATCTTCCTTTCCTCTCTTGTTTTCTGTTATGGCTGCATATTCTCTCCTTGGATTTGTAGCTTTTTATTAATTATGAGTAGCTAAACTTGTCATCTAGGATTATTTTGAACCCTTGTATGGATTAACTCTTTAATACTCCTCTCCTTTTGTGATTAATGATATATATGTGTTTATTTTACTCTTTGCTTAATGCTTCTAAATACTTGATTACCATTTAGATGTTTTGTTCATTTGATTGAAACTTGAGAGAGCTAGGTTAAATTTAGAACGTGGGTGAAATTGTGGCAAGAACTTGAAATTTGCTTGATGAATGGATGGTTTTGTTGGTAAGATAGAGATATACTTATTAACCTTGCATAGCCACATTAGGGTTGGAGTTTGGAAATTGGGTTTTATTAATTGTAACAAGAGATTGAGCAATTAATGAAATGAAACACTTGTTCTTGACTTGAGAAAGCTTTTACAAGTATATTTTGAACCCTAGGCTAATACATGTATATTTATTAAAAGCATTCGTGAGAAAAGGTTATTTAGAGGTTATGAAATACAAGGGGGATAAATAATTCTAGGCTCCATTTTATCCTTAAAGTCAAAGAATTAATTATAATTATCAACTTCTATTTTTAAAGGCATTTTTCTATTAATTAATTCCCCAACCAAAATTTGCTTTAGCTCAACTTAATTGAACTCACTAAGCCTTCTCTTTGATCACATTTGTAACCAAATCCTCGTGGGAACGATACTTTCTTATCACTTTATTACTTGGCGACCCATGCACTTGCGGTGCGAACAAGGCACCACTGTTGGAACAGCAACAATAGGAATATGGTCACCTCTGATAGCATCAGCATTGAGAGAAGCCATGGTAGTAGATAGCTCTTAAGATTGTTGACGTCAGCACTTGCTTCAAAGAATCTTCTAACCTGTCTCCAATGCTATGTTTGAATTTGTTAGCAGCAACACCTACAAATAAGAACTAATTCGAGTCGTGCTAGAGGTCACTATCCTTAGGAGCTATTCCATTACTACTGACAAATAACACGTGGCACTCCCTAAGATTAAACGAACCATTTCTGTAAAAACAGGGTGCATAACCACGAAAGTGACTAAACTCAGTTAGGCAGAATTCTTAAGAGGAAGAAGAAAGGTGTTCTCAAAAGCTTAAGAGTTGTCACTCTCAATCTTTCACACTACAAAGAACACTATTCTTTCACACATATATAATACCTCGGTAGTGCCTGCCATACACTTTCAAATATTAGGCATCTTTTTTATATACATGAAGAGCACCGAAATTGGGGTAGATTAGTGTAGTGCCACCTCGGATCCGCTCTCCAAGAAATTTAGACCCAAGGGGTAGTGGAAGCTATCCCCAGGTGTCGGTCTCAAGGCCTATGTACAATTAATTCCTAGTAAATAATGCAAACTAATTAAGACGGGTAAAAGCATTGTATTTGGGTTTTTGGTATAGAAATTGGTGTAAAAAGTGTGTACGGTAAAGAAAACAATTAAATATAGATTGGATAAAAGTAGGAGATTTGGATTAAATGATATGGATATTCTCGGTGATAGGAGACTTAAACAATCATTGCTTCAATTAATTTTTTGGGGAATTCTTTGGCTAATTAAAAGATCCCTAGAGGAATCCCTCTAGGCTAGGCTTGGGTTGAGTGGATTAGTACCGGAGTCCCGCTTATTAATCCCTCCAACTCCAAGTTGATTAAGCCCAACAACCAAGTTGAATTTGCTAATTGCAAGGGGCTCTTAATCCAACAATAGGAATCCCTAATTGCCACTTAATTAATCCTAGTGTTTAAATTCATTGTTGGAATCCCATATAATGAACCAAAACTCTAGGATTGAAGCCCAACAACACTCATGCAATTAACAAGTTCAAGAGCCATTTTCCAAATGCAATTACATGATACCATGATCCACTAAGTGAGCATTCTCAAATAACACAAAATCTTAACTTAAACATTCATTCAAAATGATGAATCCATACATTTGAACAATATCCAAGTCAATGAACAGCAATACCAAGTATACACAAATGAAAATATAGCTAAGAATGTTTCTACCACTCTCTAACAAAGGATAATCATGAACAACACATCCAATTGCATAAACAAAATCTTAGAATCCTAGAAATATGCAAATACAAGAGGAAGAGAAAGTAGGAGAACAACAAATCCCCTAGTGAAGCTCCAAGCTCATGTTGCCATCTCCGCCACCAAGAATAGAGCTCCTTAGTTGCTGCTTCTCATGGAGAAATCATCAACAAAAGGAATAAAAGAGGAAGCCATGGCTGATTTTGGTGGAAAATGAAAGAGATGGTGGTAGGGTTGAGAGAAAATGGGGTATGAGATGAAATTGGGATGGAGAAGATGAACGGAGTGAGGCTTTAGGTCTATATATATGCTTAGGAACCGGGTATGGGTCATTCAAGGTCGAGTCTACCCATTTAGAACCCTAAAAACCCGAGATATTAGCAAAAATCGCGTGTCCGCCATGGCGAACAAGACAAAGAGGGGGAAATGCTCACTGATTAGTCCGCTGTGGACAAGCAGTGAGGTATATCCCCTGTTTTGTCCACCTCCGGTCTTTCATTGCTCAAATGCTCTTCTGATTCCAGCTCATTCTTCATGCAAACTTCTTCCTTTCACCTTGAATCTTTCTCCTTTGGTCCTTGGGCGACCCTACAAACAAAATTACAATAAACAAGGATCAAAAAGTCGTAGAGATCAATTAATACAAACTAATCTCCAATTATGTCTAATTAACCCCTCATTTTCATGCTAACTCAACTTAAAGGCCTATGATGTTCAATAAGCTTATATGGACCAAAATTGCATCTTAAATATGTTAAAAGCCTCATTTTTAGTATAACAAAACAATACAAATATAAGGATTTGTCAATACACAATATTGGGCATCTTTTGAAATGTCAAAAGACCACCATTTTTTTCCTTTCTTAAATGCCATAAATTGATACAATCAAATGAGTTTTAGAAAGTTTTTTTTAAAGCATATTCATCAAAACGTTGGAATGCCATAAAACATTTTAACTCAATCAGTTTCAAATATAAAACAATTAAATTGTTTCAGTTTCCACAAAAATAATTAAAGCAAACACCAAAAAACTGAAAAGGAAATCAATTCATTCAAGTTGAAATCAATGTTCTGTAGAACCAACTCCTTATATCTATTGGCAAAAAAAAAACCTTCTTATGTCCAAAACTGATCCATGAAGTTAACTTCTTATTTTCAAAACACGTAACGTCCAAATCACATAATAATATCTGTTATTTTCCATAGCCTTTAAATATTAGATTCCACAAATATAGCCTAATAAAAAATTAAATGCCCTGTAGTACACATGTTAACTTACACACAAGAGGTAGAGAATATTAGCCGGATTTCAGCGGAAGTGGCTCATTCTTGTGCAAATTCATTCATACTCTTAACCCATTTAGTAATCCTGCCAATTACACTTATTATTTGGACCCCACAATCCCAAAATAACTTCGGACTTGTTTCTTGTGAGACACCCACTCAAAATTGCCAACAAAACCAATTTTTATTTGTTACAAATAACATAAATAATTTCCTTAATACGTTAAATTAGTTAATTAACTCTTATACTAAAGACCGGATGTAGAGTCCATGTTTATCCATGTCTGTAACTATTTTTCTAATAAAATTCAATAAGACATTTTAAGTAATATGACTGATAGAAAATTAATTATGGCATTGCTTATATCTATATATAAATTCACATGCCCCATCTCCTTCCATCTTTACATCACCAACAACTCCTCATAGGTCTCAATGGGAAATAACCCTATCATCATCCCACTTTCACTTCTCCTCCTCATTCTCTCAGCCATCTCACAAATCTCCTCCGCCCAAGACTCACCCCACGACTATGTCAACGGCCACAACGCCGCCCGTGCCGAGGTCGGCGTGCCGCCCATAAAATGGAACAAAACAGTGGCCTCCTTCGCTCGCAACTACGTGAACTCACTTAAAGATAACTGCGGGATTTTTAATTCCGGCGGGCCCTACGGTGAGAACCTCTTCTGGATAATAGCCAACCTGACCGGCAAGGAGGTCGTCGAGCTGTGGGCAAGTGAGAAGCCATTCTACGATTATAACTCTAATTCGTGTGGCGACTTATATTGCTGGGACTACACTCAGATGGTTTGGCGTGACTCCGTTCGACTCGGTTGTGCAAAGGTGAAGTGTAGCAACGATCTTGGGACCCTTATAAGCTGCAATTATGATCCTCCGGGGAATATTAAGGGCCAGCGTCCTTATTAATCCTTTAGTTCTTCCAAGTTCCACTCATCTTCTGAAAGGGTTTGAAAGATGATTAAATGGAACTTGTAAGGTTTGTGTTTGTATGTGTATGAATAAAATGATTAATGAAATTGGGCGGTGCTGTGTGTTAATATATATGTGTGTATATATATATATATACTCCTCTAACCCTAGAACAAAGACGAGAGTATATTCTATTTAGTCCTATCTATAAATCCTCACATTTATTTTCATGTGGTATAGTGGATATTAAAAAGAGGTAAAGTTAGAAAATTATTAAATTTTAAAGAAAAGTTAATGGGGTTTAAAATTTTTTTTAGTATATGTGAAATAAGCTGGAAGTAATTTATAAATAGGATTAGAGGAGTATACATATAATAGTTATAAATTTTACTTGTACAATGAGTTAAATTGTAAAATTTGACTTGAAAATATTAATCCCTCCGCTTCTAATTATAAAATCAATTTCTTTATTTGTTTAATAATTTAAGGATGCAAAATAAATCAATTTAATTTTTTTATATTTATCTTTTTTTCCTCAAAACTAATTTATTTTATTTATAAACTACCCTATAACCTAATTACATATGTCATATATTATAATTTAGTGGTCTTATTTGATTCCTTAATCTCCACGAAAAAAGTCAACTTAATCTTATAATTAGGACCGGAGGGTACCACAAAACTTGTAAATATGAAAGTTTTACTTGTAAATATTAACCAACATGCGTTAATTCGAATGGGAGGTTCATTAATTGCTTAAATACAAGGTATCAAGTTGGAATCAGCCAAATGAGATCGCCATATAAAAAACAACTTGTAAATGTTGAATCCGTTAAGCATTAGTAAGTGGAAACATATATACAATCCATCCCTTAAGCATAATAAGTGGTAATTTAGTAAAAGTTAGTGATAACTCTTGGAATTCATGTATTTTCAGCACATTTTCCTTGAGGTTTTATTCAATCATTTATAATTTTTGGATACTCAAGATAGTAAAATGCTCATTTGATTTTTGGTTGCATATCATTGTTTATTAGTGTAGATTTTGTTCACATTTCTAGTTAGTTGCTTATGTTGTTTTTTGTAAATATTGTAGGAATATTTTGATACAATAACCAAGGGATCCGGGATTAAGAAGAACACTTAAAAAGGGGAGAATTTGGGGTTAAAAGCTGAAATTTCAAGAAAAAAGGGAAAAATAGAAGTTTCTGGACGCATTGTAAAAATTACAGAAAATGACCTTGAAATTCGCAAATTACAGAAAGGTCCCCGAATTTCCAAAATTACAGACAGATCTCAGCTCGCTGTGAGCTCGCCGCGGCGAGCCGAAACCCCCCAAAAAGTGGCAAAACACTTGCAGGCCACGGCGAGCAGACTTCGCTACTGCGCGTTTTTTGACAGAACAGGGGCGTTTTAAGTGATATAAAAGCCAGGGTTTCGTTCTTGGCCGTCATTCTTCGACTTTTCGGGCATTTTGGAAGTGTTTTGCTCTGTTAGGGCTTGGAGCTTGGGGGGATTTAGCTTGGGCTTGGAGCTTCGAAGAGATTTGGGCTTCCTCTCTTGGTTTATCTCTTCCATCTTCATTCTCTTCTCTTGTTCTGTTTTGTAATGTTGTATACATATGCTCCCATGGAGTTGTAGAACATGAGTAGCTAAAATACTTGTATTCTAGGATTATTTTGAACCCTTGTATGAATTGATTCTTGATTCCTCCTCTTATGTTGTGATTAATGATATCTATGTGCTTATTTTACTCTGTTCCTAATGCTTCTAAGTGTTTGATCACCATTTAGATGTTGGGTTCACTTGATTGATGCTTGAGAGGGCTAGATTGAGTGTAGAACTTGGGTAAAATAGTGCAAGAACCTGAAGTTTGCATGGATGGATGGTTTTGTTGGTAAGATAGAGATATACTTGCTAGCCTTGCATAGTCACATTAGGGTTGGAGCGTGATAATTGGGTTTTATTAACTTGTAGCAAGAGATTGTGCAATTAATAAGACTAAACACTTGTTCTTGACTTGAGAGAGCGTTTACAAGTATTCTATGAACCCTAGATTAGCACGTGGTTTCGTTGAGAGCTTCTTTGAGGGGAGGTTAATTGAGTTTTAAGAAGTACAAGGGGGATAGATAATCTTATGACCCATTTTATCCTTGAAGTTGGAGAATCACTTGTTTATAGTTTTATTTTCATTTAGTATAGGTTTATTTTCATTGTTAATATCCAATCTTAATATTTGAGTCACTCAAATTGGGCGAGAGTGTGACAATCATTGTTTGACCGGGTTTTGGACCAAATCCTCGTGGGAACGATACTTTACTCACTACTTTATTACTTGGCGCGACCCGTGCACTTGCGGCGCAGGGCGAACAGTTAGGATAAGAAGGATTGATCCAATAATGATCCCCTTTCATATAGATGTTGATAAAGGCTTGATTAAAGTACCTTCGTCTTACACACTTGGGGGCTGTTTTTGGTTTTGTTCTTGGTTTTTGGTTTTCAAAGATAGTTTTTAAAAAGTTTTTAAAAATGTTTTGGAAAGAAGAAAATAAAAACACGTGTTTGGCTAATAGTTTCTTAAAACAAATTTTTGAAACAAAAAAAATCGTTTTTGGTAGTTGTTTTTAAAACTAGCGTTGAAACAAAATAAAAATATAAAAAATCTGTTTAAAATAGTTGCTTTTAATCTTATAGTAATAATTAAGACAAAATTTATATCACTAGTGATGACATGACGACAATTGTCGATTACGTCAACGATGACAGTGAAGTCCCGCCGTCATCAATGATCTCATGATTTTCTTTGTTGTCAATGACGTCATGCTGCCATCGACAATGTTGCGGTTTTGTCGCCGCTTGTGACAGTGCGCTTTTTGTCACCGTCAGTAAATTGTGGTTGCCTTCTGTGACATTGCATTTTCCTTTGCCGTTGGTGATGTTACATTTTTGTCTCAATCAGTGACATCGTGATCATAGTCGATGACTTTATGATTTCTGTCCCGACCGACGTCACTGATCTTGCGGTTTCTATCATCATCTATAACATTATGGTTGCCACAGCCGGCGGTGATGTTACGAATGGGTTGTTGGAGATGCTGTGGTTTTAGTCGCCGTCAATGACATTTCGCAGTCCATCAAAGTATCTATAGTCAATCTCTATCTCAGCTGTTGGTGCACGCAGGCCTCTGGTATGTTTTATCCGGGGGGAGAGGAGAGGAGAGGAAAGGTTAGATTGAGAGAGATTAGTGAGTTGGCAAGAATGGGGGCTCCATGTAGGATATCAGTCAAATTTAACGATCATGGTTAACACTGTAAACTGTAGGGGAAACATTACTATGCTTTTTATCTTTTCAGGGCAACATTATTTATAAAAAAAACTTTTATAGATATCCACTGCTCTTGGAGGAAAAATGGACCTTACCCTTTTTAATTTTTGGATTAAGAAAACATTCTAAAACATGAGTTGTGTTTTGGATTGGAAATAACACTTGTGTGATATTTGTGAATTGGTTAAGGGAAAATTACTTACATATCTCCAGTAAGAAAATCGAATACATGTGAGTTCTGCCAAATTTTATTTAATTGTAACAAGTAACAAAAATTTAATAATACACTCTCTCATCTTGAATATAAGATTTACTTTAAAAAATAACTCTAGATATTAAATTAACGACGGAGGTACTATATAACAACGAAGATTGGAGGTGGTAGTTACAAGTTTAACATGTAAAGGATGTAACTAATTTTGTAAATATAAAAACTTGACTTGACTTGTGAAATTTTAAATTGTTAAATTTGAGTTGTAAATGATGTTAACCAACAAACATTGATCTTAATGAAAAGGCTATAACTATTTAAACACTATTTAAACACAATGTCTCAATTTCAAGTCAATCCAATAAGATAGTTATATAAAAAACCGAAAATGCTAAATCCTTTAAGCGGTGATGAGTATTTAAGGTTGTGCAAATGGTTTTTCGGTTTAGTTTTTAACCAAAAAATGAAAAACAAAAAATAGGCAAAATTTGAAACAAAAACCAAAAGAACCGAAAGTTTTTCAGTTCGGGCTCTAGGCTTATTTTTTGAACCTCATTTATTACAATTTTGTCCAATATAAAAATTTAATTAAAAAAGGGAAAAATAGATTCGACATATATGAATAGTTACACAAATTCAGCATCTTGTCCAAAACAACTAAATTATTAATTCAACATTTCCAAAATAAAAAAAATGCTTAGAACATGACAATATTGAATTAGTTCTTTGACTTCCAAACCACATCCTGCAATTAATATATATTCTGGGCTTTTTCTAATGCCACACGCTTAAAAAATGTTTTTTTTTAGAAAGCATATTTTGTTTGTTTGGATTTTAAAATATTGGT
Organism: Mimosa bimucronata; assembly: GCA_037074515.1. Lineage (NCBI taxonomy): Eukaryota > Viridiplantae > Streptophyta > Magnoliopsida > Fabales > Fabaceae > Mimosa > Mimosa bimucronata. The sequence continues at coordinate 27,234,144 of CM073441.1, forward strand.
GTGGGCTTACTTGTTGTCCTATTTTTAAATAAAAATTCTTGGTTTTTTTTTCAAATGTCACCATGGTTTTAGTTTTTTGGTTTCAAAAAGAAACTTTTTTCTAAGAACTAAACCGAAAATCGAAAATTGTACAACTGAAAACCAAAACTGTCACTAAAAACCAAAAAAGTGAAAATGCATTTGATTCGGTTTAATTTCGATTACGATTAGATTTGGCTTACCCATATAAGTGGTAACTTGCATTCTTATCATAATAAGTGGCAACTTAGAAAAAGTTAGGGTTGGGATAAGAGAGCTTCATCCAATAATGATCACCTCACATGTAGATGTTGATAATGGCGTGATTAACTTAGTTATTACACATACGAAATTTTTATTTATCCAATAAAATTGCTTGTGGCGCAATGCACTAATAAGCTTTAAGATTCAATATTATTGTAGTTATTTTCTTCGACAAGATTTGAATCCAGCTTTATGCCTCAAATAAAGAAAAAAGTAGCCCATCATGTAGCGAGCATGGTGTAACCTAGTCATACGAGTTGCAACCCACGAACAAACCCATAACTTGTTAAAAAAAATATGAGTTGGGCTGAGAAAAATTGTGTCCATATTAAAACGGATATTTTTTGCCCGAACTTGTGACGAGTGAGCCCGCCAATTTTAAAAAAGTAAAAAAAGAAATTTAAAAAGAATATATATTTATTGTTTTTTATTTTATTTTATTATTTGTGGTGAGTTTACTAGTGAAAAAGGAAAATATTCAGGTTTAAGATAATTTTAATATTGACTAATTGTTTATCACAGATGTTGGATTTGGATTTTAGATTAAATTTGTGAATTTTGTTGTGTATAATTTGTAATATTTGAATTTGAAACTTTGTATTATATGTTTTGGGTGTGTTTGGATTGACTTTTGGAAAAGTGACTTATATATAAATTAAATTGAAAATAAGTCAGATTGTGTAATAACTTTTATGTTTGAATGACTTGTGAAAAAAATGACTTATAAGTCAATTGAACTTTAATGCATGTTTAGATTGACTTCTTAAAAAGTAAGGTTAAGATGAAATAACCAAAAAGGACATGAACTTTAGAAAATAATGTAACTAAATTAAAATTATCTATTAAATCTTTGAATTATGATGATTTTGAGTGAAAAATTAAAATTATCTGTAAAAAAATTAAAATAGAAATTTAATTACAATTATGTGCAAACAAAATAAAATGGAATTTTTTTATGAGAGTAAGAACAAAAGAGTGCTCACGTACTGCAAGGCACTGTCTCCTGCAGCAGCGGTTCATCTGGTACCTCACGTATTGCAACAGTAGTAATAAGCTCTTTCAAATCTAAAAATAAGCTGAAAAAAAAATTACTTGGACTTATTTCAACTTATAAGTTATTTCAGACCCATAAGTGCTTAATTTTCTCAAGCCCAGTCAAACATCCCATTTTCAGTTTTTGTCACTTTAAATCCTTTTAAGTCAAAATAAGGACTTGTTTTCAAAAAATAAGCCCAACCAAATATGCTGTTTATTTGTAAGAAGCTGGAGCAACTGTGGAGGGATGTTGATACAATTGACATTGGGTCAGAATTCTTTATGGTCAATTGTAAAAGAGAAGCAAAGTATGATTTGGTGTTACCCCGGAGGTCCTTGGCTTAATTTTTAACACTATATAAGCGTGTAGCTGTGGAGATCGGATTTTCATTCTGAAGAGGAGAAGGTGTCTCATATAGCAGCTTCGGTTCGGATCGCCTACCCCTTGATTATTGTGATAAAGGCTTTTTGTTTGTGGTAGGGAGCCAAAATTGGGGAGGTGTTAAGGGTGGATAGAAATGTGTTACGTCGGACTAAAGGTTGATTTTCTCGAGTTTGTGTAAAGTTGGACTTGACAAAGCCATTACTGCCTAGTATCAAGGTTAATGGTGTTGAAAATAAGATCGAGTATGAAGATCTACACATGATTTGTTTCAAGTGTGGTAAATACGGCCATGATACTGATCATTGTGACTCTAAGGCAGGTATCATATCCCATGTGAAGGAATAAAAGAAGATATTTCAGAAACCACCCTCATCGGCTTCGAAAGATGGTGGTGCAATGGAATTGGAAAGGGAAGGGGTCGCCCAATTGGGAAAGGAAGGGAAATGCGCGGTAATGGTGGCAACAATCATGCAATAACATCTAATCATGGATGATCATAATGATTCGAGGGTAAAGGATATGGCACGCAATCAGGAGGCGAATATCAAGGAGAGTTTAATTGGGCTAATTAATGGTCCTAAGATTTATATTAAAAGTAAGAAGAAAGAGCAAATAATGGTGAAAAATATGCCTTCAAAATCGAATCAAGTGATGTATACTGAGCCCAATGGAGGCCTGTTTGGCAGTTGAAAATAATTAAGCTATTGCAGAGCCCAAAAGCAAAGTTGAGAATGTGGAGTCTAACGAAGTGGATGGGAAGCGAATCAGTTTGGAACCCAACCTGAAAGAAGAGAAGGACCTAAAAGTAAGGTCAAATCCAGGAGTTGATAACCCAATGGACGTGGGGGTTAAAAATAGTCAATTATTGATTATTCATCAAAACCCATTATCACTTGTGCCAAATGATGCAATGGAGCTTGATTCTATGGAACCAAAGTCCGATCCTGCGTCTTAGTTCCAGCTTTCTGTCGACCCATTAATAATAAAATATTTAATGATGCATTGTATAATATGGAATTTTAGAGGCGTGGGAGGGAAAGCCTTTGTGCTGCTTGTATCGAAACTGAAGCGTAAACATAAGTTTCAGTTTTTAGCTATTTTGGAGCCTAGACAGAAAGGAATTAAAGCCGAATGTCTGAGGAAGATCGAAATTGGGTTTTGATGAAGTTGAGGTGGTGGAGGCTTCAGGCTTTAGTGGAGGTATCTGGTGCTTTTGGGAGGCAATGATTTGCTTCAATGTATTGGAGACGCATGAACAAGTTATTCATGGGGTGTTCAATGCAGGCTCAAGGTATGAATGGGAGATATCAGTTGTTTATGGAAATCCAAACATTCAAAGGCAAAGACATCTATGGGATTCGCTTTCAAGAACTAGAGGTTTTGGAGTTCAGCGGTGGTGTTACTGCAGGGGCCCTTAATGCAACTCTATGGCTTGATGAGCATATTTCTATGGCAAGAAACGTAGTTGCTCCAAACAAATTTTTCAAACAATGGATGATAGATTTTAAGCTTCATGATCCTGAATTTGTGGGACCAAAATTCACTTGGGGAAGGGTAGAAGTTTCCAAGTCCGATTAATAGAGTTTTGGTGTGTGATGATTGGTTGTTGAAATTTCCTTATGCTAGAGTTGTGCATATACCAAACTACAAGTCTGATCATTGCCCAGTGTTAATTAATTAAACTGAATCAAACTTTGGAAAGGAAGGGAAAGATACCATTTAGATCCTAAATATTGATAATTCAGATTTGAGACTTCCACCCAATAAGCTTGTGTAATGTTATCTATAAGGTGTTAACGAAAGTAGTTGCTACCCACCTTCGGAGAATAATGCCGGAGGTTATTTCTTCTAATAAATCTAGCTTTGTTCCTGGAAGACATGGAGCAAATAATATTATCGTGGCACAAGAAATTATCCATTCTATAAGTAAAAAATAGAAAAGGAAAGGCTTTATGGCAATAAAGATTAATTTAAAGACGGCATATGACCGCGTAAGATGGTCTTTTCTTGAGAAGTGTCTGGTGGAGCTAAATTTGTCCCCAAAAACTATTAATGTGATAAAAGGGTATATTAGTACGGTTACTATGCAAGTCGTGTGGAATGGGGATAAGGGGAGGAGTTTCCCTCGGGGTTAAGGTAGGGTGACCCGTGATCTCTATATTTATTTGTATTGATAATAGAAAAATTTCCGCACATTTGATTCAAAAGGAGGTAATGGAAGACAATTGGAAGCCGGTCTGTTTACAAAAGAATGGTATGTATCCCATTTGTTTTTTTTTTTTTTTTGGCTAATGATTTGATTTTATTTGCAGAGGCTAGTATGGAACAAGTAGTGATTTTAAGGGTTTACTTAGATGATTTTTGTGAAGAATCTGGTGAAAGAGTTAATAATTTTAAGTCAAGAATTTTTTTCTTTAAGAATGTTAATCATACGAGAGCCCATGATATCAGTCAGTTTATGGGATTTATGCCTTGCGTTGATTTGGACAAATATCTTGGTGTTCTTCTCCATCATAAGAGAGTCACAAAGCAAACATATGACCACATTCTTAACAAGATGGATATGAGACTTTCTGTGTGGAAGGTAAATTCTTTATCCAGTGCTGCTCGTTATACTTTGGTGCATTATGTTGTTTCGGCTATCCCCTCGTATACTATGCGATCCATTCCTTTACATGATTCAACTTGTTTGGAAATTGATAAGCATTGTAGAAGGTTTATTTGGGGGAGTAATCCTTCAGGGAAGAAAACCCATCTGGTGTCATGGGATTGACGTTGTATGAAAAAAGGAGGAGGAGGTCTCGGGTTAAGGAAGGCAAAATTGCAAAATAACGCTTTCTTGATGAAACTAGGGTAAGAGATAATGAATAGAAGAGATGCACTGTGAGTTCGCCTTGTAAGAGAGAAGTATGGCTGTGGTGCGGATATAGTACCGCAGATAAATAGAAAAAGATTAGGTTCTAGAGTTTGGCGAGGGATAAAAAAATAACTGGGAGAGTGTTACATCAGGAATTCGTTGGCAGATGGGTAATGGGTATTCAATTCGATTTTGGAAGGACCGTTGGATTGGGTCTTGTCTTATAGATCTTACTACTATGAATGTACCTAATGATCTCATCGATATGCAAGTATCCGACTTTGTTGATGGCAATGGAAACTAGGACATGGGGATAATATCGATCAAGAGAAATCCTTAATGTTTATGTTCGAAGAGAAATCCTTAAATCCTCAAAATGAATATTGATCAAGGTAACCATCCGTTCAATAAGAACAAGAATATATATTACAAATTAAATAATTAATGTTGTGAATCACCAAGGTGAGCAAAATTAACAGAAAACTAAAAGACGAAAAAGAATTACAAAATTTGCAAGTGGAGATCATCACATATTCACATGCATATTCAAAATTCAGAATTATATAACCATCTGAAGCGTTGCCAGCAGTAGTCCCACGCATATCCCAATTGTGTTTATTCTACAAGGACTCTGTCTCTTAGCGCCTGTATCAAGCAAAAACCTTCTTATTGAGATATCACATATCAACAATTTAAATCAAAACCTACTCTATCTCACGTATGTTCTTGTGATTAATTATAATCTTGCCAATTAGGTTTGATCTAATTAGCTGGCTTTGATTAAGAAAAAAGCTAATTAGCTGGTTCATTCTTCCAAGCAAATTCATCTTATTATCATAATATAATTAAAGTGAGTATGACAAAAGAAAGATAGTTCTTTGTAGCATGTTAACTTATCCCTATTACAAGGCACTTTTAACAAATTTACATAAACCAAAAATGACAGTTAATTCATCACATCTCTCTTAAAATAATACAATTTTTTTAAAATTACCCCTATCAAATATTAATGAGGTTTTGAATGAGAAAAAATAATAATATATTTAAACATTAATTACAGGAGTAAAATTGATAATAATCAAGTACTAATGAGTCTTCAAGTTAACTAAGTTACTTAATTACTTTCTTAGTATCACAAGTCACTTCAACTATATTTCACATGGGAAAAAAAAACTTATCCTCATTTACTATTAAAAATTTAATAATTTTTTTTCTTTATCTTTATTTAATATACTCTATGCTTCATGAATACAATATCTATATAATAAATGATGGATAAAGTCTTACATTCACGTTAAAATTTAATTATGTGCCTTATAAACACTAAAAAAAAGTAAGTTCTTTTTTCTACTCAAGATTATATGAGTATATTATGGAAAAAAAATAAAGTGACATAATGGAGTACTTTCACAGGCTTCACGTGTAAAGAGATTAGGCTCACTTTTCTACTGGTAATAATAACAAAGTGTTGAAATTATGAAAATATTTGGTACTCACCACTTAGAAGAATTGAGGCATTATTATAGAACTGATAGTCATCATACCACAAGAAGCAATTAAGTCCATAAATCTCCCATCTTCTCTTATTCCCAATCACAGTTCTGAAGTTCTGCAACTGAGCCTCCAAACACATCCTGCAATCTTCCTTCCTTATATCTCTTGTGCACTGAGCCATCCCATACCTCTTCTTCTCCGTTGCATTACTCACATCCAACACTCCTGTCTCAAACATAAATGGCTTCTCCGATGCTGACTCAGCAAGCCCTCCCATAAACTCAAGCTCTTTTGAAACAACCTTAGCCTCATCGAAATCTGTTTCATTCGCCACCGCCACCGATGTTTCCTCCATAGCTCCGAAGAAGCTCTGGTTCGCGTATCTTAGGAAACACCACCTGAAAAAAAGTACAGTCATGCCTATAAAATATCAAGATGTCACTTATTTTATGTTAAATGTAACAATCAAATCATATACTTATGGTAACAGGTAGTTGTGTGCACCATAATTTTGGTGTCTGCTCTCTGGTGCAATAGACACCATAGCACTTACTATGACTAGTGTTTTTTTAACAGATACTAAAACAAATAGTTGAAAGCACATTTTACACTAGTACTTAAAAAGAAAAAAAAAAAACATTTGAGAGATTGAGACATTAAAAAAAACACACATTAGAGGGAGACATTAGAGGCCCCAGACCCTGTTACCTGAACCACACTGACACGTCTCGGCTCTTTGGGCAACTATTGGAGGCTACTTTGATGGAATTAAGGAGGCAGTTAGAACAGTTAGAGGCAGATATGTCGCCTCTACATAGTACAGAACCATAGACGACTGTGTTGGATTTCTTGTCTCCCACGCTAATTTGGAAGAAGCCATGGTGGCTGATTATGTTATCAGCAAGAGAATTCATGGTGGTTCTTAGATTGATAATAAAATCATCGTCTTCGTTTAGTGTGTTGTCGGATTCTGAGCATAGTGTGCCTGTTTGATAGTTAATCTCGGCCAAGCATAGGCCATTGGGAAAGAGAGGAAGATAGAAGGCAACACAGAGAAGAGAGAAATAATAGAAAGGTTTCATACTGTCTTTGATGAAGAAAAATGAATTGGGAGAGACGAAGAATGAAAAGATTAGATATTGAGGGGTCATGATTGTTTTGATTCGAAATTTTATAATATTTCAGGTCAAATAATGACGTTCATATTACACACACACATATATATATATATATATGCAAAGTCAGCTCTTTCGGTGATGAGGTTATGATGAGATATACATGTGAGAGGATTTTGAATGAAAAAAGTCAAGTAAACTTTATTGTCCTTTGTTTGATGATTACATTATAATCTTATCCAGTGAAGCAGGAAAAAGAAACAGTGAAAATTTTGAATATTTCTAAACTTAAAAGGAAGTCAATGTATGTGTATACCTGAAGAGCACCTAACTGTTGGGGTTATGTCAGAGCAGTGCCGCCTCGAGTCCACTCTCCAAGAAATTAAAACCCGAGGGGATAGTGGAAGCTAACCCCCGGATGTCGATCTCAAGGAGCCTAGTGTAATATGGTTCCTAATAGCTAATATGTAAACTTGAAAAGGCGGGTAAAAAACATTTTTGTTTGGTTTTAGTATGAAGTTTGGTATGTGCGAAAAGTAATAAAAGGTTGGAATTAAAAAGTGAGATTTGGATGAAAATGGGACAAAGATCATTCTTGATGAATGAGAGATTCGGGAATCATTGCTTCTAAAGATTTTTAGGGAGTTTAATTGATTTCTAAAGAACCCTAGAGGAACCCCTCTAGGCTAGGCTTAGGTTAACTTAATTAATGCCGAAACCCCGCACATTACTTAATTTAACCCAAGTTGATTAAGTTCAAAATCAAGAAATAATTAATTATGCAAGACTTTTAAATCCACAATTTGGGCCACCCCATAATTGCTCTAAATTTCTCTCTAAACCCTAATCTATTGATGGCCACCCATACAATAAATCAAGGCCTAAAGAGTGTTTGCTCAATGTCTCAACACAATCAATTAATTCTTATGCCATCTCCCTCAAGCAAATAACTTAACACTCTTAATCCACTAACCAAGCCACCTTGCATTAGCACATGATTTTCACCAAGAGAATAATAAAACTATGAACCCATAAATTTCATTAAACTCAAATCTAATAAATAGCAATGTCAAGCATTTGTACAAGAAGAAAATAACAATAACATAGTTTCTAACCCCAACAACATAAATGCACCCAACCAAGTACCATAAATACACTTAACGAAATGACATAAATGTATTCAACCAAATGCCATAAATGCACTCCTAGAACCCTAGAAAAGCATAAATACAACAAATGAAAGAAGGATTAGAACTAGAAAAAACTCCCATATTCAAGCTTCAAGATCATCCCTTGGCTCCCACTACCAAGAATGGTGGAGCCTAGCTGCTACTCTCCATGGAAGAACAAACAACAAAGAAGGAAGGTAATGGAGCCATGGATGGAGGAAAGAAGAAGAAGAAGATGAAGATAGAGATGGAGAAGAGAGAGCTAGGGCTTGGAGGGTGTAAATGTGAGCCAAATCTACCCTAATGGGGTCTAGCTTTCGTGTTTTATGTCCCCCAAGTCGGGTCAAGTGAGTGGGGTTCAAGTTGGATCCGAATCAGGCCCAAAAACGCGACTGAAATTATGCAGAATTCGCACAGTTCGCCGTCCGCTCGCCGCTGCGAGGCCGTGGCGAGCTGCTGTTGCTTCTGGAACTCTTCTGGCTTTCTCACCGTGGGCTCGCCGCGGCGAAGCCACGGCGAGCTCACTCCTTCTCTGGAATTTGAGAGCCTGTTCGCCGTCTGACTCGCCGCGGCGAGGAGTCTTCAGTCTGCCTCTTTTGTTTGGCCTTTTTCTTCGTCCCCGGTCCGATCTTTTGGTCCTGAGCGACCCTGCAAGTGACAATAAGATAAAACTAAGATCAAATAGCCCTATAAATTAATTAATACAATTAATCTACAATTATGGCTAATTACTTCTAATTTTACACTCATTTCCCTTGAGAGTTTGGGATATTCAATTTGACATTATCAGACCAAAACTTGCATCTTAATCATGTTAATTGCCTCAATTTAAGCATATAAAAGCATTACAAATCAGAGATTTGTCAATACCTTAAACGTATTATTTTTTCTTCAGTATGTGTAGGTTTATTATTTTGAACTGACTTAGTGATCTCCTTGATAATATTTGTTTCAATTTTTTTTATATATATTTCTGTCTTCACTGCTTCTTGAATATATTTGAGTAAGTGCAGATTTAATTAATTTCAGAAAGAAAAAAAACAAGTTAATATATTTTTGCATATAAGTTGGAGTGAGAGGTAATACCTTGATGTCCTTGCAACTAAAAGTGCAATATAGTGGCAACCTAGATCATTTTTCCAATGAACAATCCATGGGTTTTCTCTAGGATTAAATTCAGACATGGAATTAACTTTCTTAGCCTAAATCAATTAATTAGACTAAGGAGAGATACAATATATTATAATTAATATATTTAAATACCTAAGTATTGCATGGGAAACCCTCCGTACAACACCTCTTAATCCATTAGAGAACTCATAATGGAATAAGAGTTAGATAATTAAATATATTAAAGCCAATAACATTTAATTTAATTAACTGTGGAAATTATATTTCGGATTATCTAATCAAACAATTAAATAATCTGCCACTCAATTAAACAACCAAGTGATAAAACCCAAATTTGCAAGAGAAACTATAGTAACAATTAAATTAATAATGAAAACTCAATTATAAATTTTTATTGACAATGCAAGGATTTTATAAATATAAAATCTAACAATCGATAAAGTACAAATAGAATCCAGAAATTAATCAAATCCAGAGAACAAATGAATCTTTAATCTAGAACTAGATTAATCTCAAAAATTGCAACCCAAAGTTATTTAAAACTAAACAATCTTTAAGTTTCGGATAAAATAGATAAAAGGACAAACACTCCTTTGTAGTCTTCAGTCTTCAAGTGTAAAGCCTAGACTCTAGTCTCCTCCAATCTCATCCCAAGTTGTCTCCCAATTAATCTACGCTTCCATTGAATTTACTCCTCTTACAGATTTAATGTTCAAAGGCACCGCCATTCAATGAAGGATTGAGAGGAATAACGATTTGTGTGAGTTTGTGGCTACGTAGAGGGAGTGAGTGGACTTTTACGGTGTAGGTGCCTGATTGTAGGTGGATGATTGATGTATATAAGGGTGATGGGTTGTGAATGGCGCTGCAGAATGAGATGGTGTGGGGATTTGGCGTGAGCGTGCGGGGTCTCCTTCTCATTATTCTACCGTATGCTCTTTTTATTGTGGTTCAAAAAATCGGACCGGATATTGAACTGAGTGAGGCACTGGCTCAATGGTTAATGATTGGATCAGGGTCGAACCGGTTATATTAAAATAATAAAATTTTATTGATATTAACATTAATAATCACTAATATCAAAATGTAAATGTAGATACGTATGCATGATTCATCAAATATTAATATTTTAATATTTCTAGAGGGAAAAATATAAAATATTAGTTTATTACACTTGAAAATAAATATTGTTCTACAATCCACAAACTAAAATACAAATACTAAGAGCGATAACAATTAAATATTAAATATATGCAAGTATAATAGCATTTAAAATATTATAATTTCCTGGTTTCTAAAATTAAGTAAAGTGAAAATTGGTAATTAGGTGAATTATAACAAAATAAAAAAAAATACATTTTAAAAAGAAAAGAAAAGGAGAGAACTGGTTCAGCCCCGGTTTTGACCGGGTTGCCCGGTTTTGGGTGGGTTGAACCGGTCCTCCGCCGGTTCAATTGCCCTCCCGAGCCAATACCTCGCCCGGACCGGGTTTGAGGCCAGTTCCCCGGTCAGACTTTTGTTCCTTGCTTTTTATAATCAAAGTAGTGGGATTTAGGTATAGGATTTATGCCTAATAAAATTATATCAGCCTATCAAAATTCAGCCACTTGATGATTCGCCTTGAACTTTCAAGACTCATTCTGTACTATAGGATCTTCTACTCACTTTTTCCTTGACCTGCAAGAAGTAAATGAGATTATGATTTTACATATTTGGAAATAATTACTCAATCACAAAATAGGCAACTAGAATATTGACAATTTTAAACCCAATAATCTCATTATTAATTCATATGTACATTATTTTCAAAAATTGGTTAATTACTCAAATTTTTTTACTTTATCCAATATAGACTAAAATTATTTTTAAAATATTGAATAAGATGGGATAAAATATATAAAAATATTGATTTATCATATGATAAAGTAGAAATAGTGTGAAAATATATATATATATATATATATAGAGAGAGAGAGAGAGAGAGAGAGAGAGAGAGAGAGAGAGAGAGAGATATGCAGATGTTTGGGGGAATGAGCTTTTGACTTTGATTTTGAAATGGAGGGGGTGTGAGAGTGGGTATGGTTGATTTTAAGAAATTAATAGGAAAAAAAGGTAAAGTGAGTGATGATGAGAGAAGATGATGGCCATGGGCCGCCATGAGCACTATGTGAAGCAGCTGATTTTGATTGATTAGATGAAAGTGGATCTTACTAGCCTTAACTTTCTCACAAGGTTCCAAAACTTTATGGAGTATCTAGATTGCCACAAACCAATAAATTAAAAAACAACATATACACATAGTCACTCCCACACTCAAAAGGCGCGCACTATATTATCAGGCTTTTGATCTCCAAATCATGCCTTGCAGATCCACAGTAGATATTGAAAACATGTGTGATTGCTCGATCGTTTACGATGCAATTGGGAAGCTCAAAACATCAGTCTTTTATCAGTGCACACAGCTTCTCGGATCAGCCTCTTGTCACAAAGAAATCCACGGGTCCAAACTCCAAAGTCCAAACTAATTTGAATTTGAGGCTTGATATGAATATTTTTCAGACGACACACAAACACCTCTCAAGTATCGAACTCAACCCTCCGTTAAGTTAGAATAATCCCTGCTCAAGTATATAAGCATTTAGAGGTGCTGACTTTTGAATCTTTTAAAGCCATTTGAAAAAAAAAAAATCATAGTTGACTTGGCGTTGGAGCAGATGAGTTTTTCTTCAGAAAATAAGGGTTGGAAGATAAAAATACCACTCTATTCTTTATTATAAGTCTAACTATCACAAATTTTTTGTTCCTAAATATAAGTCCAGTTTGGGATCAATTCATGTTACTGTGGTTATTTTACTCCTATGCTGGAAATAGGGAAGATGAGAGAAAATGTTCATAATGCATAAAATATTATTTTAACACATATTCTTAAATAAGGACAAAGTTGAAATTTTTTTTTAAAATATGACATATTTAATGATATAATTTTGACTCATTGATATGTGAGAAGTAGTTAGAGTTAACTTATAATAAGAAACAAAATCATATAGGGCTTTTGTCTTGCTGATGGAGCCACTCACTTTAATTTCTCCAGGAAATGATGTTCCTCTTGACACTAATGGATCATTATCCCATCTACTTCTATCAATTGCTTCATCCTTTTTATTTATAAGGAATTTTTTGAAGAAGAATTCTATGTTTCATATACTCTTTAAGATATGTTTTGGAGAAAACAATGAATTATCAGTGACAATGACCTTGTTTCGAAAATATCCTTAGTCAATTAAGTGTGAGTTAATTAGAGAATATTATTAATTAAATGTAAGGGTTTTTCCAAGTTTTTTTTTTTTTGGTAGAGAAAGGTTCTAGAGGTATTTAAAAAGGATTATTGGTTTTGGCAAGTTGTTACAAGAATATCTTTGAAATCGAAACGGAGGAAGTATAAAAACTCTTACCTGATTAGAGTTGTTTTTATACTCTCATCATACATAATTCGACAAGAATTGCATTAAGAAAATATATAATTTGATAAGAAAGTAAGATAATTAATTCAAAATTTCTTCTAAAAGTATCTTATAAGATTTGGTTTCGTTATATATATCTATATATATATAATTATATAAATGTGATCTTTTGCTTTTGGGAAAAAAGTATAAGGCTTTAATCAAAAGCAGATAGGCCCATTACGTCTAACGGGCTTGTGCCAGGCCTTTGAACTTGTACCTCATTTTTTATTAACAAATGTAAGACAATATTGTGCCCAAAATATAAGTCATTCAATCAACAGGGGTCGCGCTAGCGGAAGGGGCTAATCTCCCCACAACACAGAACTCAAGGATCAAATCTTCAATGGAAGAAAAGTTCCATTTAATGTTTGATGTTTGATGTTTGATGTTTGCTAGTACTTTGAACATGATGATTGCTTCCAATCTCTTTCACACAAGTTTACCCCTTCCCAAATAATAACATAAAAGATAAAAGTAAGTATACATGCAGATAATTGAGTTGTTTTTTATCATCTTTGGGATTTAGTTGTTATTGACAAATCAATAAATTGTATTGACAACTACTAGTACTATTTGATTAAATATCACATAGACTTTTAATAACGTCAATGTAATTTGATGATTTTAAAAGACTTAGTGCATGTTTGGGATAGCATTTCTGGGCCCACAAGATCAGTAAAAACGGAGAAGCAGATTGGGGAGAAAAAACATGCTTGGCATCTTTTAGTTTGAGAAGTCCTTATGGCCCAAAAGGACTTCTACATGAGGAAAAGCCAGAAGCCAGATGGAGGAGCTTTTAGCTTCTGAAAAAGGACTTTTTGGAGAGAGAAAGAGGAAGAATGATGGGTCCCACACCTTTTATTGTGTTTTATTTAATAAAGTGGGTAGGAAAATTAGACTATTAGATAGACCCCTAAAATTCTCAAATAAGATATTTTTCTTTAAATATAAAATTGCCTTTTTATCTCCAAAAATTTACCATAATAATCTTTAACTATTTTCTCCAACAATATCCTCCTTTGAGCTAAAAATATAATTTTTTAAAAATTATTTTCCTTAAAATAAGGGAGAAACTAAGCCTTTAAAATCCTCAAAAAGCCCTAAATTTCACTTTTTCTTTCTAAACTATAAGAATATATGCATATTTTATATGTATTATTTAATAACAATTAGTAATTTTTCATCTAAACTTACTTTTCAAAATAATAATCTCAACATGTTTTAAAAGTCAGATTGAAAAAAAGTCACTTGTATCATCACAAATCCAAACATAAATCACTTCTTACAATCTGACTTTTTTTTCAATCTTACTTCTGAAAAAGTCCTTATGAAAAAAAAGTCAATCCAAACACACACATAATTTTGGCTAATTATATTCTCCTTTATGGGGTAGTTAGAATATCCTTAGAGAACAAAGAAAGAAATGTGATGACTAAAACATGGCATAAGAATATGATATGCCTTCTCAGTCTTTTGCGTGACGACGCTAAGGGCAGCCCTACCCTGTCTTCGACTCGTCATTACGATGAAGGGCTGATGTCCCTGTTTTTTTTTTTTTTTGGATTTCTTCTTCTGTGATCCCAGGGCAGGCCATCTTTCAGGCACATCAACGGCCCCAGACTAATCCGAATCGTCAAATTGCAGACACCTCAAAGGGTGGGATGGCTGGCCAGGGGATTTAATATTTTTCCATACCCAATGAAGATCGAACCCTCAATCTAGTTAAGGGAGGAGGAGCCCCATACCGCTCCACCACATGCCACTGGTTGATGTCCCTGTTTTTGTAATTCCTTTAGTAACAAAAAAAATCCCCCAAAAAAAAAAGAAAGAAAGAAAAACAACAAATGCCGAACATGTAAGGCATTATTTGATGACCCGTGAACTACACAAAGGGGATCTTATAGCAAATAACAATGGAATTATATGTAGGGCTTGGCAAAAAAAATAAAATAATAATAATAAAAAAAAAAGGAATTATCTTTAGGCATTGTAATACTTAAATATAGTTCAGTAATAATCTCATACTTATTGATATTTTTCTTTGAAAAAAAGAAGAAGAATAATAGCCAATGTAAATGGTCAGCTTTTGCCCGCCTACGCACATCTTCTGCCAGACTGCCACTCAATGTGTTGTCTTACTTTGCATCCAACAATTTTCTCTTTTCTTTTCTTTTTTATTTTGTCTGACACTTTTCTCTTTTCTTAAAGATAAGGTTTTATAAATTAATATTCGCTTATCATAAATATATAATTTAAATAATTAAATTTTTAAAAATTATAAAAAGTTAAGTTAGTTATTTATAAAAAATTATAGTTCTTCTAAAATATCATGTTTAATTTTTTACATTAAAATCTCTCTTTAATATATATATATATATATAATAAAATACTTTATAGGCAAAATTATAAATATAAACTTACGAGGAAAAATATATTTACAACTGGAGGGAGAGTGTAAAGTAAATTGAGACAAATAAATAATATCTTCAACTGGGTTTTTTTGTTTCTTCTGTATCATAATAATGATATTGATTTTTTAGATTTTTTACTATATTCAATTAAGGTATTTAATTAAAAAATCAACAATTCATCATCTAATATATCAAACTCAACAAACTTTCAGGCTACACAAATAGTTCGTTATAAACGTGGCTGTGATATTATGTGTTAATAGATAGATAGATAGATAGATTTTCTATATAGCAAAAGCAAAGCCAAATAACAGTAGTAAGTGTTGGTGGAATAGGTTTTGATGGATTATTTAAATATTTAAATATGAGATCTCAAGTAAAAAAATGTTTTTTGAAAAAGTTATTCTTAATTAAACTCAGAATTGCATAATCATATAAAAATAACACAACATATTATAAGTCATGCATGTAGGGGTGCTCACGGGACGGGACTGGAACAACCCCATCCCGTCCCGTCTAGAAGAAAGGTGTTCGGGATGGGAACCCCGTCCCATGTCTCGTCCCGTCACGAATTTATCTCGGTCCCCGAACGGGTCGGGACAGGAAAATCACGAAAGTTTTTTTATTGAAAATAGGTGTTGGTAAAAAAAAATATGGTCTTTTGGGCTTTTAGCAAATGAAGAAATGGGCTCAATATTTTTCCTAAAAATCTATCCTATAAACATAATAAGTTCAAAAATAACGATAACACATCTAAATTGGGTTTAAAAGAAACTTTCATATTAATATATAAACTTTAAATTAAAAACATGTCTTCAAATGTGAAGTGCTACATGTAGAGCATAATGGAAGTGAACATGAAATTTGAGATCACTGCATGGTTGGAACTTATGGTAGTATTATTTTAAAAAAATAATGCCATATATGCTCACACATGAGACATATGACACATGTAATATTTTGAAAACAAAAATATATAGACACACACATAAATATTCGGGACGGGTCGTCCCGATCCCTTCCCGTCCCAGAGATGTACTCTGTCCCGTCCCGATTTATCCTGTCCCAAAACGACCGGGACAGAAAGGGACGAACAGGACAGAAATTTGTTGAACACCCCAATATGCATGTCGTTGGGCCCTCTATTTTTTTTTTAAGTAAACATATCGGTGGATTCAAAGTGTTCGAAAAACTGAATGAAATTTGAGATACAATTCTTTTTTTTTTATTATAAGTTTACAAAAAAAAAAGTGATGAATAGACAAATAAATGACTGATAACCGTATACTGCTTCGAATTCATCAACCCAACAAATATGCAAAGAACCATCAAGCTTCAAATCATAAACTTTTAATACTAGTGGGAATAAGAAAATGGACACTATATTTTGTCTTTGAACAATTAGAAGTGGATGACAAAGTTAAATGCAACCAGAACCAACTTATGTCTTCGTCAAGAGGAAAATAGAAAGGGAAAATTTCAGTTTACCCCCATAATAAGGAATTAATCTCAGATTCCCCCCTAAACATTCTGAAATTTCACTGCACCCCCAAGGGACTAAAGTGACATTAAATGTTTTAGCTAAAAGACCAAAATGTCCTTATTGAATTTTGTACTGGATTTCCAAGACACATATGAAGAATTTCCAAGACACATATGAAGAATTTCCAAGATATTTATGGGAAATTTCCAAGACGTATATGAGGGAACTTTTCAAAACATTTGTGCTTATTTTCAACATCAATGTGAGTATTTTTAAGTCTCAAAAATCATGGAATCCAAAACTAAAACATCCAAAATTTCACAACTATATTTCCAAGACACATGAAAAATTTCCAAGACACATATGGAGAATTTCCAAGACACATATGAGAAATTTCCAAAACGTTTGTACTTCTTTCAATAAGGACATTTTTGTCTTTTAGCTGAAACATTTAATTTCACTTTAGTCCCTTGGGGTGCAGTGAAATTTCAGAATGTTTTGGGGGGAATATGAAATTAATTCCTTATTATGGGGGTAAAATGAAATTTTCCCAAAAAGAAATGAAAAATAAACGTTGTAATATTACTATATTACCCTCTAGGAACAGATAATTACCTTGCCAAAATTACAAAAGGAATTTTTTCAAATATTTCACGATTTTAAATAAATAAATCTACCAAAAATTTCATATCTTCAAGACCCCATTAATTGAGTGTTTGAAAAAAAATGTTGTTTGTGATTAACGTGCTAAACAACGCTTTGTCAAACAAGCTACTGGAATGTTCAATTTCCACTTCTCATCGTGGACTACCAACTTAGAGATATAAGATATTCTCACAAACTGTGAAGTGATCCCTAAATAAATAATATTCTATAACACAAATATTCGAAACAAATGCATGTGCCGTTCTGTACAGTGATGGGAATAATAATGTTATC
The DNA here is from genome assembly GCA_037074515.1 of Mimosa bimucronata. NCBI lineage: Eukaryota > Viridiplantae > Streptophyta > Magnoliopsida > Fabales > Fabaceae > Mimosa > Mimosa bimucronata. The sequence goes on from CM073441.1 coordinate 27,251,948, forward strand.
ATTGACAAGGATCATCTAATAGTTTGAGTATAGTTAATTTAATTGACACGTAATCAAAATAAAGTTTTTGGGATGAAATTTATGATGTGAGCGTATAAATTGTATCATTTTTCTAGACACTTCTTTTTTGGTGGGACGTGAAAGATTAACTTTTGATTTACTAGAGCAGAAGAATTAGTAACATATTAGCAAACGTGAATATTCAGATTAAAATTGGTTTATTTCATGCTTCCTTCTATTTGAATTTATTAGTTACTTCATTATTTGTATGGGTTAAAGTGCATTTTGGTCAATGATTTGTTACAAAAAGCGTGTTTGACACAATTATTTTTAAAATGGTCCATATAAGCCAAACATCTTTTAAAATGGTCCATATAAACCAACCATATTTTAAAATAGGGCAACTTGACCAATAATTTATTACAAAAAAGAGAGCTTGGCACAACAAAATTCTACACTATATTGGCCAAGTTGCCCCATTTTAAAAGATGATTGGCTTATATGGAACATTTTAAAAATAATTGTACCAGACGCGCTTTTTGTAACAAATCATTGGCCAAAATGCACCTTAATCCTATTTGTTATTAGTTGTTTATACATAGGCGCACTTGGATATTTGATACCGTTTTGCCTTTAGAAGACATTCCAAAAGTGAAGATTAAAAATTTATTACTCCCTCCATCCCATACTATAAGGTCCAATTTTTTGAATGATCTTTTCCCAAAATATAAGGTCCTATTTGACTTTATTTGAGTAATAAATGCATTTTTCCCCATTTTACCCATGCATTAATTTTTCCACACATTATCTTTCAACTTCTTTCATAATTACCCTCTCTCTTACTCATTCATCAATAAGGGCAATATGATATATTTCCTACATATTTATTGTTTTTAACGAACTCTAACTAATTTTTAGGAACCCGCAACTCGGTTAAAAAGACCTTATATTGTGGGACGGGAGGAGTATAATCAACCTGTCATTATCATTACTCTATTATTAATATTATATATTCAAATAATATTGTTTAAAATTTAAAATTCCTTATTCAACTAATATTGAATATTCGGGTTGTATATTTTTACTCAACAAATATTGATTGGATAATATGATACTCCCTCCGTCCTAAAATATAATGTTCAAATAACTAACGTTTGTCAAGAAAACTACTAAAATTGGTTAAAAGCAATAATTATGTTAGAAATATTATTTGTTTTCCAATTATACTCTTCTTAATAAATATGAATAAGAATGCATGGTGAAAAGAAAATGAGAGAGAATGTGACAAATAAGATGCAATAAAGATGAAAGAGAATGTATAGGGAAAAGATAAACAATAGGTAAAATTGAAAAAAATACAATTAATATTTAGACAAACCTAAAATAAAATTTATATTTTAGGACGCACACTTTTACAAAATTTTTTTTTTTTTTTTTTGGCCAGAACACTTTTACAAATTAAAACTTATATTGTTGGACAGAGTGAGTACTTTATAGTAATTATCAACGTAAAAGAGATGTAAGAGTAATATATAGTAATATTCTTTTTGGCCAGCTTATACAATGGTTAAAAGAACCCTATCTAATGGCATTACAATAAGTTATGGTTAGGTTATATTATCTTACATCTATATTAAAAATTATGCTATCATTGACTGAATTAAAAAATCTTGTCATTAGTTAACTTTTTTTGTCTGAGTCATTAGTTAACTTATTGAAGATTGATATATGTGCTTTAATTTATTTTTGCCGATCAACTTGCTAAGTGGGTAAAACATTTATATCATTATTTTGTCGCTAGTTGTAAATTATTAATTAATGAATAGTTAATAATTAAATTGTAGTAGCTAGGTATACATGACAGGTATGAAAATAATTACATTTTGTCGCCACTCTGATCAAACTTTATCCGGTGAACCCACTGTCCCCCACCACGCTCGCACAATATAGTGCCATAAGACCTTAATTAGTACTGTAACATTTTTTGTAAAGGTTAAAAAAATTTAAGCGACATTAGTTATTTTTTAAAATTTTATAACTATCATAATAGGATATTGTTTACTTAGTTAAAGAATATCAAAGAAAATTAATTTTTAGAGGAAATGGCCTTTATTTTTAAAAAAGTCTTATATTAAGGATTTGGCAGAGGCTGTACTAATTTAAAAAGCAATATTGAGCTCAAACATTAAGTATGTATGTTAAGTAATTAATTATTGTAGAACTATAATTCCTTCTTTTTTCTCAATTCAGTTAGTCAGGGGTCTAATAATGTAGTTGTGACTAGTAGAAATTAAATAGTTTAATACCCAAAAAAAGAAGAAGATAAAATTAAAAGGTAAAACCTAACTTTGACTCTTTTCTATGCTACCAAAAAAGCTAGAACCTAATTTTAACCCATTCAGAAGCTTCCAACACTTAGAACCTAGCTAATTAATTAAAAACCTCCTTTTAACTTCATAAAAAGCGTACACACACATATGCAGACATGCAGCAGGTATAAATAACAGTGCAGGTTGATAAGCTCCAATATTTGATGCATTTCATCATATATCCTTCCACATTTGTACATATTTTTGAAAATATAGTTTTGAAAAATATGCAAACACTCATAGAAAAAGAACATCAAAGAAACATTTACCATGCTATTAAGTTTTGGAGCTTAAAGAATATTTTATGAGTGATTTTTGTTTTAAACTGATCAACCCTTTTTCTTGTATAGGAAGAGGTGGACAATTTCAAGCGGAAGAAAGACCATGAAGTCACAAGAATGAAACAAAGAAAACAAAGACAAGAAGCAAGCAGGGAAAATGGATCTGCCCCTCACCGTGGCCCTCCCACAGCAAGGCCCACGGAGAGGCCTCCAAATTTTGTGAAGCTTTCTGGTCCTCGCCGTGGACCCTCCACCGCGTGGGCCACAAAGAGGGTTAAAATTTGACACCTCCTTTTCTGGCCCTCGCCGTGGAACCTCCACAGTAAAGGGTACGGCAAGGGTCCAGAACTTTGTGCAACTGTGCGTTTTGCTTTCCAAGTGAAAATTTAGACATATAAATAGGAGTTTCTAAGCCAGAATGAGAAGAACGAGTTAGGGCATATTTTTGGGACATTTTGGAGCTTCAAGAGAGAGTGGGGAAGTGCTAGGAAGCTTGGAGGATTTTGGAGAGATTCAAGCTCATTGTTCTTGGGTTCCTTTCCTCTTCCTTCTTCTCTATTTTTCTGTCATGTATGTGTTCTTTCTCAGTCTTTATTTTTGTTTTCAATTTAACCATGTGTAACTAAATCCCTTTTCTAGGGTTACCTTGAACCATTTGATGGATTGAACCTTGTAGTTCATTTCTTTAATGCATTGAATGAATTTTTATGTGTGGATTTTTATCTTGCTATTATTCATACAAGTGCTTGATCACCACTTGATTTGTTAAATGGAGTATGACTCGAGAGAGAGTATTTTGTTTTAGAACTTGGGTGAAAGCATGTTAGACTTGAAGTTTATAGTGTTAAATGAATGGTTAGTTGGTAATATAGAGATATAATTACTAACCTAACATTGTTCATATAAGGTTGGTGGAGTATTTATGACTTGCATTAATTGTGGCAAGAGATTGTGCAATTAATGAAAGTACAAATTTGATTTTGACTTGAGAAAGCTTCTTCAAATGAAATTGAACCTTGGACTCACACATTGATTCATTATGATGCCAAAAGGAAAGGAATTTACTAGTTCACAAAGTCAAATGGGGATAAGTAACCCTAGATCTTTTTAATTATCTTAAAAAGTGTTTTCTAAATCACCTCTTGATTTTACCATCTTTGTGACTAAAATCTTAACTAGAAATAGAATTATAGTTGTTAATCTTTTAAATGTTAAATCTTCAATCTAAACTTTGCTTTAGCTCAACTTAATTTGATTCACTAAACCTTCTGCTTGATCGCATTTGTAACCAAATCCTTGTAGGAACGATACTTCCCTATCACTTTATTACTTGGCGCGACCTGTGCACTTGCGGTGCGAACAAGTTTTTGGCGCCGTTAGTTGCCAGGGATTTGGTAACAAATCCCTTGGTCAACCTTAGGCTTGGTTATTAATTTCGCTTGAGCTTGTAATTATTTACTTTTCTTTTAATTTCTTTTCTTGTTTATAGTTACCTTTGTTTAGTTTGATACTTGCTTGGTTGTGCTCCTTGTAGGTACCACTTTGGCGCATGCAAACTGTGGAGATCGCCGATTTGGAAGTAGTACTTGAAGGAGCTAATATATTTGCCGAAGAAGGGGCCACCGAACCTGAAATCATGGCTGATGATGAATATGACCGGGCCACGGTTAATGACTTTGCTAGCCGGAACATGCGAGGCACTCAATCTTGCATTAGGATGCCTGAAATGCAAGCTCACAACTTTGAGATAAAGCCGGTGATGATTACGATGCTGCAGTTGCATGGGTTGTTCCACGGGCTTTACAATGAAGATGCCAACAAGCTCTTGCTCTACTTCCTGGAAGTATGTGGATCATTCAAGCAAAATGGGGTTCCTAATGATGTTCTCCACCTTCGACTGTTTCCTTTTTCTCTGCAAGGCAAGGCAAGGGAATGGTTTGAAAATTTACCAGAGGGATCTATAACTTCTTGGGCTGATCTGGAGGCAAAATTTAGAGCAAGATTTTTCTCTGATGACAAATCTGAGGAAGCCAGAGATGAATTTCTAAGCTTTCGGCAACATCCGGATGAGCACCTTTATGCTGCATGGGAGAGGTACAAGATGTTGATGAGGCAATGTCCTAATCATGGGGTAGATAAATGGGTGATAGTTCAAATTTTTTGCACTCATCTCAACCGTCAGTCTAAGGCAATGGTTGATTCTATGACCAATGAAGTGTATAGAAATGTCCCTGTCAATGAGGTGTTTCGACTGCTAGATCAATTGTCTGCCAACAATTCTCAAGGCACAGATAGGAGGACTTCGCAACCAATGACAACACCCAAAGAAGATGATCCTTCCTCTTCACAACTTTCAACCATTATTTCGGCAATAAATAAGCTGTTTGATGTGATAGAATCTCAGATGCACAGGGGTAAATCTCAAAGGGTTCATTCTGTACAGTTTACCCCAGTTGTTTGTGATCAATGCAATGATGTCCATCTCCCAGATCAGTGTCCACTCTATATGGCTTCAGAGTCAGTCAACTATATGGGCAAGTTTCAAAACCCTCATAACAATCCATACTCACAGACTTATAATCCCTGGTGGAGAAACCATCCCAACTTCTCTTGGAATCAAGGACAATCCTTAAATCAACCTTCATCTTCAGGTGCTAAACCATCACATCCTCCTGGTTTTCAAGCCCAACCTAGGCAAGTTCCTATCAAGGAGGAAGAATCCAAAATGGAAAAGATGCTGGCTCAGATTTTAGCTGGGCAAGAGGCTCAGAGAGCTGAAACTAAATCCACTTTTTCCCTCCATGAAACTGTAATTAAAAACCTCGCAGTACAAATGGGGAAATTGGCTTCAAAAGTGAATGCCATGACAAGAGGTGTTCTCCCAAGTGACACCATTCCTAATCCAAAAAGGGATGGCAAAGAGGAATGCAAAGCTGTGACCCTGAGAAGTGGAAAGCAATTACCTAATGTGCCCCAGCCCATTGACAAGAGTAATGATTTTTCTGAGGAAGTTGCTCATGATGAGGAAGATAAAGTTGATGAGGAGATTATAATAGAGGAGAGCACCAGCACGAAGAAGAAGTCAATTGAAAAGGCTATTGATGGTGTAGCCAAAGAAAAGGTGAAAGAGATGAAGCCCAAGTCAAATGACCCTCCGGCCTATATGCCTCCACTTCCATTCCCTCAACGTTTTAAAAAGAAAGAAGAAGATGGTCAATTTAAGAAGTTTCTCGAAATGTTCAAACAGTTGCATGTCAATATCCCTTTTGCTGAGGCACTTGAACAAATGCCTAAATATGCAAAGTTTTTGAAAGATGTGTTGGCCAAGAAAAGGAGGTTCAATGAATTTGAAACAGATGCTTTGACTGAAGATTGTAATGCCATCTTGCAAAGAAAACTTCCACCTAAGTTGAAAGATCCGGGGAGCTTCTATATTCCTTACAACATCGGGAAGAATTTCCAAGGAAAAGCCCTTTGTGATTTGGGGGCAAGTGTGAATTTGATGCCTTCCGCTGTATTCAATCAACTGGGCCTAGGAGATGCAAGACCCACAACTATGACCTTGCTCCTTGCTGATAGAAGTGTTTCCCGTCCCAGAGGGGTCATTGAAGATGTGTTGGTGAAAGCAAACAAGTTTATCTTCCCAGCAGACTTCATAGTTCTTGATTGTGAGGTGGATTGGAATATCCCGATCATTCTGGGAAGACCATTCCTTGCTATTGCTAGAACCCTTATTGATGTAGAAAAGGGTGAGATTACTTTGAGAGTCAATGATGAGCAAGTAAACTTCAACATGAATAAAGCCATGAAATTTTTAGATGATTCCTCTCAATGCTCTTTTGTGGATGTCGTCGATTCAATGTATCAAGAGGGATTTTATGCTTCGTTAATGAAAGATCCATTGGAAGCTTTGCTAGTAGGAGAGAAAGATGTTGAAGAGATCCATGATGATGAACTAAGGGAAATATGTGCTGTGAAAACTTGCGGCCATACAAGATTCAAGCCTTTCGAACCCTTAGATGTGTCGAATGCTTTGAGTTCTCCTTTGAAACCATCAATTAAAGAACCTACAAATTTGGAGTTGAAACCACTACCTCCTCACCTCAAATATGCTTATCTTGGGGAGTCAAATACTTTGCCAGTGATCATTTCTTCTAACTTATCACAAGTGCAAGAGGAGAAACTATTGAGAGTGTTGGGGGATCACAAGAGTGCCATTGGGTGGTCTATAGCGGACATCAAGGGGATAAGCCCTTCTATTTGCATGCATAAGATTCTTTTGAAGGATGATCAGAAAATTTCCATTGAGCATCAGAGGTGATTGAATCCAATTATGAAAGATGTGGTGAAGAAGGAAATCTTGAAATGGCTCTCTGCTGGCATTGTTTAGCTGGTGGCATGACTGTAGTGGCTAACACCCAAAATGAATTGATTCCTACTCGTACTGTGATGGGTTGGAGAGTATGCATGGATTATCGTAAGTTGAATGCTTCTACCAGAAATGATCATTTTCCATTGCCGTTCATTAATCAGATGCTAGACAAATTGGCCGGGCAAGAATTCTTTTGGTTCCTTGATGGGTATTCCAAGTATAATCAGATTGCAATTGCTCCAGAAGATCAGGAGAAGACAACATTCACTTGTCCCTACGGTACTTTTGCGTTTAAAAGGATGCCGTTCGAATTATGCAATGCTCCTGCCACCTTTCAGAGGTGTATGATGTCCATTTTCTCTGACATGATTGAGAAAACTATTGAGGTGTTCATGGATGATTTCTCGGTGTTTGGACAATCATTTGATAGTTGCTTGGACAATCTTGCTGCTGTTTTGCAAAGATGTGAGGAAACTAATATTATCCTCAATTGGGAGAAGTGTCATTTTATGGTGCAAGAAGGTATTGTTTTGGGCCATCGTGTTTCCAAGCAAGGGTTAGAAGTGGACAAAGTGAAAATCTCCATTATTGAGCAATTGCCTCCTCCAACAAATGTTAAAGGCATTAGAAGTTTCTTGGGTCATGCGTGTAATGACCCTAAAATTCAAATAGGGTGATTTTTCATTCATGGCTAACATTTTTTTATCTGTGATAGATATATGTATTAGCCTTAAACAAATATGTGTGTGTGTGTGAAGATATTTTATTGTACAAACCCTCAAAATAAAATAGAACAATTGTTTCATTCTTAATTAATGAGTATTTGAGTTATATTTGCTAAATTTTTAGAGTGGATCGGTGATCTATTGGAGCCTTGCTTGTTGAATGTTGTTGGGCGACTTGATCATAATAAGATGCATTAAAATATAATTTTTTTAAGGAGGTGGACTTGAAATGATTTTGCAATGTAGTTTATAATAAGACTATGATCATTTTGAATTTAAAAAGGGAAAAAAACAGAAAAACACTCCCCATTTTTCTGGAGAAGCATCGGCGAGCACAATGAAAGAAAGAAAAAAAAAGAGAGCCGAGAAGGTGAGAAAAGGATTACAAGAGGTGAGGAGCGAGAGAATGAGAAGGAGAAAGAGTAAAATCCAACTATCAACTTAGGGCCATGAGACATCAAGGGAGAGAAATTGAGTTTTAGTCCTCGAGGTTTCAAGAGATGGTTTTTTTTTTGGCACAAATAAGTTCATATTTTTGTTCCTCTCTCAAAGTCACTGATTTAGAGTGTGGAGTAAGTTTGATTTTTCATCCATTCTTCACATGTTGTTTGTGAATTAAAGGTTATTGTTTGAGCTTTGATTTAATCAAATATGAAAACAGGGAGAAGGAACTTCGGATAGGTATGTTGCTAGAAGTTGTATTTCATGAAATTGATATAGGACTGGGGTTTGGTTTTTCTATAGGCTAAATCTTTTTAATAATTGATAACTTGAATTTAAGAGACCTTGTGATTTGATGTTGATGTAGCAGTGGTTGTTAAACAATGTTGGATAACAAAGATTGCTTTAAATTTTGGATTTATTAGAATGCACACTAGGTGTTTGTTGAATTGTCTCAAAGGAGATGAGATATTATTATGTTGGATAGTTGTTGTTTGTAGTAGTAGTTTTTTTTAGTTTTAGTTTGTATGTGCTTAATGTCTTACCTCACCATATAAAAAAAACAAAACAAAACCAACAGTTTTTTTTAAGTTGTTAAGATGAGCAGCTTAGTGTCAAGAATTTGAAAAGAGAAATTTGTGAGCATTTAATTGGAATATTATATAATGTTGTAATGGTTTTCTTAATTGATCATCCCACTTTAGTGTTCTATAGTTCATGAATGTGTGTTGTTGATCATCAAAAAGGAATTGACCAAAAAATGAATTTGCCTAGTTTCTTTAATTGATTTCATTTTTTTTTCATTAAACTCTATATATATACACACAAGTTTTTGTAAGGAAGTTGAAAATTTGGGTTATGAATGTTTTTTGTACCAGAGGAATGGCACAAAGCGCCAGATAATCGTGACCTACGGGTTACGCCAGTTAATCGTGACCTTCGAGTTGCGCCAGCTATTCGTGACCTACGGGTTGCGTTAGGTAATCGTGACCTTCGGGTTGCGCCAACTATTCGTGACCTTCGGGTTACGCCGGTTATTCGTGGCCTCCGGGATGCGCCTATTTTCGTTTTGTGTTGGTTCCTCTGGTGAAACAAGTTTTCAATAAAATATATTTTTTTTTGTATTGAGAGAAAAAGTTTGATATTTTGTTTACGAAAATTCGCTTATTGATTTTCGAAAATAGTTTTGGGAAGTCTAATGTTTAAAAATAATTATGTTAAATAACTTCAGAAAGGTTTATGAATGAATGTTAACATGTCACTTTATTTCATTTACATTAATGAAATGGATTTTTGCTAACTATAAATAGAAGAAAGTAAATGAAAAAGGGCTTACGAAGTGAAGTCACTCTTTACTTCGTGCCGGTCACGCTTTAGTATTTTGGGGCGTGACAATGCGGGTTTCTACCGCCGGTTTATCAAAGATCTCTCTAAGATTGCTAAGCCTTTATGTAACTTGCTTGAGAAAGATGTGGATTTTAAATTTGATAAAGCTTGCTTGACAGCTTTTGAAGAATTGAAGAAGTGTCTTGTGTCGGATCCTATTTTGGTAGCACCGGATTGGAGTTTGCCATTCATCATTATGGCAGATGCTAGTGACTATGCTGTAGGCGCAGCTTTGGGTCAGAAAAAGGCTAAGCTCTTCCATCCCATTTATTATGCGAGCAAAACACTTGATGATGCACAATTGAATTACACCACAACTGAGAAAGAGTTGCTACCAGTGGTGTTTGCTTGTGAGAAATTCCGGGCGTATATTGTGGGTACTAAAGTAACCATTCATACGGATCACTCTACTCTCAAGTACCTTTTCAGCAAGAAAGACTCCAAAGCACGCTTGATTCGTTGGGTGCTTTTGTTACAAGAATTCCACTTGGAGATTGTTGATAGAAAGTGGACTGAAAATCAAGTGGCTAACCATTTGTCATGATTGAGTGCTGAAGCTCAACAAGACTCTATTCAAGAGATTAATACATCCTTTCCTGATGAACAACTATTTTCAATTGATGTCTCCATTACGCCTTGGTATGCAGACCTAGTGAACTACTTGGTTTGTGGTGTGTTACCACCAGACTTGAAATACCATCAACAAAAGAAGTTTCTGCATGATGCTAAGTTCTACTTGTGGGAAGAACCCTATTTGTTTCAAAGATGTGCGCATCAAATGATTCGGAGATGTGTCCCCAAGAATGAGCAGCAAGAAATTCTGTGGTGTTGTCATTCGTCTAATTATGGTAGGCATTTTGGAGGTGAGAAGACGGCTGCAAAAGTCCTCCAAAGTGGTTTTTATTGGCCAACCCTATTCAAGGATGCATATTCTTTTGTGCTTCGATGTGACCGGTGCCAAAGAGTTGGAAACATCTTAAGAAGAAATGAAATGCCTTTGACAAATATGTTGGAGGTAGAACTCTTTGATGTTTGGGGGATTGATTTCATGGGACCCTTTCCCAAGTCCTTCAACAATGAATACATTCTAGTGGCAGTGGATTTTGTATCAAAATGGGTAGAGGCCATTGCTTGTGAAAAGAGTGATGCGAAAACGATGCTCAAGTTCTTGAAGAAGCACATTTTCACTCGTTTTGGGACTCCAAGGGCAATTATTAGTGATGGTGGATCTCACTTTTGCAACCATCAATTCCAAGCTTTAATGAAGAAATATGGAGTGAAGCACAAAGTAGTATTGGCATATCACCCACAATCTAATGGGCAAGCTGAAATTTCCAATCAAGAGATTAAGAATATCCTTGAGAAGGTGGTAGGTGCTATAAGGAAGGATTGGTCTACAAAGCTTGATGATGCACTATGGGCTTATAGGACTGCTTACAAAACTCCCATAGGAATGTCTCCATATCGACTTGTTTATAGGAAGGCATGTCACTTGCCATTGGAATTTGAACATGGAGCTTATTGGGCTATTAAAAAGCTCAACTTTGACTTTGAGGCGGTTTGTGCAAAAAGACTCCTTCAACTCAATGAATTGGAGGAATTCCGTCTTAGTGCCTATGAGAATGCAAAGCTTTACAAAGAGAAGACCAAGAGGTACCATGACAAGAAAATTCTTCCTAAGACTTTTGAACCTGGTCAAAGAGTGCTCTTGTACAACTCCAAGCTCAAATTATTTCCCTGGAAGCTGAAATCCCGTTGGTCTGGATCGTTCATCGTTGTTCAAGCCTCAAATTTTGGTGCCGTGGAGCTTGAAAATGCGGAAGGAGAAAAATTCAAAGTGAATGGCCACCAGTTGAAGCATTATTGGGGTCGACATGTAGAGCGCCAAGTAGCTACCCTTCACTTGGCCACAATATGAACTGATGAAGAGTCGGGCTGGTAGACTTTAAACCAAGCGCTTCTTGGAAGGCAACCCAAGTTCTTAAACCACTTTTATTTATTTTGATTTTTAAAGCATTTATTTTAGTTTTGATATATTTATCCTTGATTTTCCTTTTTGTAGGAAGAAAGGCCACTCTCAAAAGCATGACTGGCAGGTAGAGGTGAAAGGAATTGCATTTTGGAATTTAGAAAGCAAGAAGTGGACTACAAAGGGAAGTACCCTTACAACACCATTGCACACTATTTTGAATAGTACTAAAGTCATATCCTGATAGAATTTCACTGAATATCAATTTGGTTGATTTTTGTGATTGCTGTGCAAATTTGAGCTTCATGGATGATTGATTGGATAATTGTGATTTGCATTGATGTGTATTGCTTTTGTATGATGGATTGTGGTGTGAATGGTATGTCATGGAATGGTGAGAAATTTTTGGAGTGTTGACAGTGTTTGTACCCATCTAAGACAGCTTAAGGTGTTTTTAGGAGGTATTGAAAATTGCAGAAACCCTTTAGGCTTCTTTCTGGTCCTTACCGTGGGACCCCCACAGCGTGGGCCACGGCGAGAGATGCTTATGGGGGGTTGGTTTCTGTCCCTCGCCGTGGGTACCCCACAGGGTGGGGTACGATGAGGGGTGCATAATTTTGGTGAGTTTCTGGCTCTCGGCGTGGGCCACGGCGAGAGCATCAAAGTAAATAAATAAATAAAAATAAAAAAAAGGGAACAATCATAAATCAAAGGTCAAAGGACATGTATGCCCCTCGCTTCTATCCCATATCACCATCTCACCCCTTGAATCTAGACCTTTTTAAGACCACATTTATTTCCATTTCAAATTTTTACCACATCCTTCTTGCCTTCCATATTTTACATTTCACCCCCATTTTTCCTCTCATTCTCATTCGAATTCCCCTGCTCTCTCTCGCCGTTCACTCTTACCGTCCCCCTCTCCTGCGAAGACCACCCTTCTCCTTCATCTTCTACTTCCTTCTTCCTTCATCTTCCACCCTCCACGCAGGTCACCTCCTTCATCCTCCCCATTCGTCCTTCTTCTTCCTTCCTCATTCATTTCGGAGGCCACCAAAGCACCCCAAGGTCACAACATTTCGAATTTTTGGCCCCCTCTCTTGCCCTAACTAAGACTTCGAATTTCTGCTCTCATCTCCTACTTTTGGTACGTTTCTTCACCTTTTGTGCTCTCTCTTTGTTAGGGTAATGTCAGTTTTGTTAGTCTTTATTAATGGGCTTTGGGGGAAATAGAGCACTTAGTTGAGATAGGCTTGAACATGGGAGTTTATGGATTTGCAAAATGGGGAGTATGAATTGTTGTGGTAGTTATATAGTTTTCTCCCTCTTATTTGGTGAATAATTTGTGTGGGGTTTTGAAGACTTGAAAATGACATGGGTAGGCTTGAACAGTAGAGCACTTGAGGCTTATTTTAATTGTGGGGATCAAAGTGAATTTAGTCTGATGTTGTGTTGATTGCAGAAATCATTTGATGGTAAGTGGACCCAATGTCAGCCAATTTGTACTGCCCACGTGTCATTGCAATTGTTATTTCTCCTTTTCAATTTCTGTGATGAATCTCACGTGCGTCATTTGAAAATGAGCACTTTGGGGGAACATTTAACAATGTGGTCCCCTCATGCAAATTCTGTTAGTTATGCTTTTGGGCCTGTTGGCTACAGTATTAAACTTCATTGGGCCGCTTGACTGGGCAGTGAAGACTAGGCATAGGCTTGGAAGTTGGGGGCGCAGTATCATGGGCTTAATTTAGTTGAAGTTTGGGAGGGAGATTTTTCTTTTGGACCTAGTTTGGTAGAACTTTTTATTGTTATTTAGGATGCACTAGGTTAGCCATTTTGTTCTCTTTTTGTGCTCAATAGTCTTGTTTTGTGTGCTTTTGGTTTGTCTGTTTGTTCTCACAGATCATGCCTCGAATAAAAACTGTTGCTGCCTCCTCCAGTAAGCGGTAAAAAAGGGCCAAAACCGATCCCCCGGCCAAAGGAAAAGCAGCGAGGTCTTCCAAAAAGACAGCTGAGCGATCACTTTTGAAGGAAAGGGAATTTCCTCCCACTGATATATGCCGCTTCTATAATCAAGCCAAGAATGATTACAACTTGCATAAGCTGTTAGAGCCGAGGCAGGAGGGCAATGCAGCACTAGTCAGATATTACTACAGCTCTGTAGCTGCTCGTGATATCACAACTGTCCCACACCCTTATGGTGAGCCTCTTATCCTGAACTTCGTCACTCCTGAGCTCCTTCAACAATTCTATGATTTGCCTGATGTCGCAGAATGCGAATATGAGAAGCAAAAGCATGAAATAGGAGAGGACACCTTAGCAAGAATCCAGGCCGCATTGGTCATACCATTACAGCCGGCGTGGTTCATGAGGGGAGAAAAGCAACTTCACCTCAGTTAGAGTAGCCTTGTCCCAGAAGCAAAGGCCTAGTTACAATTTCTCACTCACAATGTTTGCCCTACCAGTTATCGGAGTGATATAACCAAAGAGCTAGCTCTCCTCATCTACCTTTTCATGTAAGGCAAGCCCATCAAGGTGGAGCAGCTTATTTTTGACTCAATTTACCGATTTGTCTTAAACTTGAGGCATAATTCATCTTTGATATTCCCACACCTAATTTCTGATTTGTTCCTGCTAAGGAACATTGACAGTTTTGAGGAAGACCCTCGCTTTGAACCTGATAGCCCTTTCAAATATGACCTGATCAGAGGGGTTAAGCCTCCAGCAGTACCTCAACCTCCGATTGACCTTCCAATATTTTATGCCGAATTTCAAGAGTTTGCCAGAGGAAGGAGAGCTTTTGAGGAAGAATAGAAAAAGAAGTGGCATAGCTCTGACTGGTTCCAGAAGTATATTATCAGGAAGGTGCGTCAATTGGCCCGACATTTTGGGTTAGCTGATGAAAGTTATGAGATTCAGCAGAAAGGTTCTGAGGAGACGCAACAGAGGACACTGCATTATAAAGGAAAAACACCAGTCACTGAGGTTGAGGAGGAGGATGATGAGTCAGACCAAGAAGTGGATGAGGACAGTTCGTGGAGCAAGGAAGAGGAGTAGACTGTAGTGATGCTTGTTTTGTCGTTCAGTGTTATTTTGATATTTTCTTGCTTCATTTCACTTATTCTGTTGTTTAGTTTGATTATTCGATATTATGAGATCAACATTATGTTTTGCAAGGATCACTCCCAATTTTGCAAAACCTGCAGTTTTGTGTGTGCTTCATATGTCATGTATGCAGGCTAAAACTTATCATGTCATTTTGAATGTCTAATTGAGTGAATTTCAGTGCTATCCCCTTTCTTTTGACTTCTGTAACAATGAGGACACTGCACATTTTAAGTTTGGGGGAGGATGTGATTTGATATTTTGGGTTGTGATTATTTTTGTTGTAAATAAAAGGTACATAGGAATATTTTGATTAAATGCATGAGATTGTATTGCCAAACTAAGGTTGTTGGATTAACCATGATCTTACTTGAAAGA
The DNA here is from genome assembly GCA_037074515.1 of Mimosa bimucronata. NCBI lineage: Eukaryota > Viridiplantae > Streptophyta > Magnoliopsida > Fabales > Fabaceae > Mimosa > Mimosa bimucronata. The sequence goes on from CM073441.1 coordinate 27,266,974, forward strand.
GATGCAAAGGTTCAATGATTGGAACTAGTTGCTTGACTTGATGATAGATAGAAAATTAGACATGTATGCCCTATATGAAGGCATTATGATATTAAAGCATGTCTTCTCTTGGTTTCTTTGAGTAAAAATTCGCACAATTGGAGTTAGAGTTTAGTTGACCAGTTTTATGAAGGAAATTTGAGATAAATTGATTTATGCGTTTGCTTTCATTTGATAATTTCATAAATTTCTTTTTGAAGACTTTAACATTCATGGCAAGCCTCATATGGTTTTTGAGAAATGATAGAGGCAGTTCTTTAAATGCGTTTGGGCCTTTCAAGCTAATCTTGATGATTTCGATCCCATTTGATCCTAATTTTTGAGCCTAAAGAGAAAAACCAAGATTTTATCTTTTGAGAACCTACTGGAAATCCTAACCCTTTAAGCCCGAAAAAACATGAAAAATTTCCTTGCTTTGAGATAATGGGAAGGGTTGAATACAAGAGATACAAAGTGGAAGAGAGGATCAAGAAGGTTGTATAGACCAAGCCATGTATATATTTGTGTAAAAAAAATAGAAAAGAAAAAGAAAGAAAAGAATATACAATAAGGCTTGGTAGAAAATATCAAAGGAGCTCAAATAATTAGAGAACTAAATGGAAATTCGAAAGGTGCATCAATTCCATTATCTCAAAGTTTTTGTATAGATCCTTACTCACTTTCATTTCAAGTACCTTAAACCCTGGCCAAGTTACAAGCTTAAAGGTCCTCTGGATTTTGAGATCATGTGATGCAAGTTGTGAGTAAAAAGGGTAAAGGAAAGGGTGGATGAAATTTGAAAAATGAGAATTCACACATGGGTTGGCGTATTTCAAAAGACTAGAATAAATCTGGACAAACATTCGTTAACTCCAAAACACACACACTAGCTCAAGAGATCTCTGAAAAGCTTGTTTTTAATTTTGTGAAGCATTCATAGTTGCATACATCTGTTATTTTCTATAGATTAATGGGAAAAGAGCAACATATGAGAACCTGCATCTCAATTAAAACAAAGTGAGCAAATGATAATTTTTGTTAATTTCTTGAAACAAAATTGCTTGAGGACAAGCAAGAACTTAAGTTTGGGCGAGTGATAAGCTCCAATATTTAATGCATTTCATCATATATCCTCCCACATTTGTACATATTTTTGAAGATATATAGTTTTGAAAAATATACAAACACTCATAGAAAAAGAACATCAAAGAAACATTTACCATGCTATTAAGTTTTGGAGCTTAAAGAATATTTTATGAGTGAATTTTGTATTAAACTCATCAACCATTTTTCTTGTATAGGAAGATGTGGACAATTTCAAGCGGAAGAAAGACCATGAAGTCACAAGAATGAAGCAAAGAAATCAAAGACAAGAAGCAAGCAGGGAAAATGGATCTGCCCCTCGCCGTGGCCCTCCCACAGCAAGGCCCACGGCGAGGACTCCAAATTTTGTGAAGCTTTCTAGTCCTCTCCGTGGACCCTCCACCGCGTGGACTACGGCGAGGGTTAAAATTTGACACCTCCTTTTCTGGCCCTCGTCGTGGAACCTCCACAGCAAGGGGTACGGCGAGGGTCCAGAACTTTGTGCAGCTGCGCGTTTTGCTTTCCAAGCAAAAATTTAGACATATAAATAGGAGTTTCTAAGCCAGAATGAGAAGAACGAGTTAAGGCATATTTTTGGGACATTTTGGAGCTTCAAGAGAGAGTGGGGAAGTGCTAGGAAGCTTGGAGGATTTTGGAGAGATTCAAGTTCATTGTTCTTGGGTTCCTTTCCTCTTCCTTCTTCTCTATTTTTCTGTCATGTATGTGTTCTTTCTCAGTCTTTATTTTTGTTTTCAATTTAACCATGTGTAACTAAATCCCTTTTCTAGGGTTACCTTGAACCATTTGATGGATTGAACCTTGTAGTTCATTTCTTTAATGCATTGAATGAATTTTTATGTGTGGATTTTTATCTTGCTATTATTCATACAAGTGCTTGATCACCACTTGATTTGTTAAATGGAGTATGATTCGAGAGAGAGTATTTTGTTTTAGAACTTGGGTGAAATCATGTTAGACTTGAAGTTTATAGTGTTAAATGAATGGTTAGTTGGTAATATAGAGATATAATTACTAACCTAACATTGTTCATATAAGGTTGGTGGAGTATTTATGACTTGCATTAATTGTGGCAAGAGATTGTGCAATTAATGAAAGTACAAATTTGATTTTGACTTGAGAAAGCTTCTTCAAATGAAATTGAACCTTGCACTCACACATTGATTCATTATGATGCCAAAAGAAAAGGAATTTACTAGTTCATAAAGTCAAATGGGGATAAGTAGCCCTAGATCTTTTTAATTATCTTAAAAAGTGTTTTCTAAATCACCCCTTGATTTTACCATCTTTGTGACTAAAATCTTAACTAGAAATAGAATTTTAGTTGTTAATCTTTTAAATGTTAAATCTTCAATCTAAACTTTGCTTTAGCTCAACTTAATTTGATTCACTAAACCTTCTGTTTGATCGCATTTGTAACCAAATCCCTGTGGGAACAATACTTTCTTATCACTTTATTACTTGGCGCGACCCGTGCACTTGCGGTGCGAACACAAGTAGGCAGATATAGCACTTAGTTTTAACTTTTAAATTCATCAAAATGAGCATATTATATATAGAGCTTGAAAAGTGTATATATATTAGTCTTTGAGAGCTTGAAAAGTAAGGTACGTTTCAGACAAGAAGTGAAATAAACAAATGGAAAAAAACCCCAACATAATATTTATGATTAGGACATTGGAAGCATTCTGTGAGCCAGTGTGATCAAAACAACAATGGAACCAAATCTTATCCTCTCTCTATATATCTTAAATACTTTTTCTTTTCATAATGCCCAACAGGCACATATATGCCGGACAACATAATTAAAATTAATTAAGCTACACATACAACCTTCTTCCATTCAATATAATGCTAGTATTCATGCACCCTCACTCCTATTCATCACATATCAATATTATTATATAATTAATATAAAAATTATAAATAGTTGTACTACGTTATTACTTCCTCCTGTCCTAAATATAAGATTATTTTGACTTTCTTTTTTTGTGGAAGTCAAGGAAGCAAATTAGACCACTAAATTATAACATACGTCACATATAATTAGATTATATGTTAGTTTATAAATATAATAGAGTAGTTTTGAGAAGAAGAAAAAGATAACTATAAATAATTTAAAGTGATTAATTTTGTATCCTTAATTTTAAAAAAAAAGGTCAAAATGATATTATAATTATGACTGGAGGGACGGAGTATATTTATATAAATAAACTACGAACAAACGTTATTTTCCTCGGGAAGACCTCATCCGTTGTTTTGGTTCGATTTTACGTATACGTTGTGTTGTATGTGTGTCTCTCAATCAATCTCCTTGCTCCAAAAAAGTCCGTCAAGCAACAACTACGTACCCCTAAGTAGGAATCGATATTAATAATGAGGTATGTTATTTTCGGTTCAGAATATAACAGCTAATTTAAAAGTAATTTTAGTCTTAAATATTAAACATTTTTTTCATTTATCTCTTATATTTATCATTTCTACATGACTTATAAATAGATATATAATATAGTAATACAAATAATTATTTTAGAGAGATAATATAACATTCATTATAATTAAATAATTTATATTAAGGATTAATTGGTGGTTGTAATTAACAAGAACAATGCCCATCTGCCTCCTCTGAATCCTTTTCATATATTCTCACTCTAATATCTCCTCCACATACTCCCTAGTCTCCACTGCTCCTTTGAGAAGGGTATTCTTATCAGTGTAAAATATGCTGTGCACACGGAGTATATTGTTAGCAATTTTTAATCCTCTTAATTGAAGTCATTAATATCATCAGGATTAACATAACATTAGCAAGTTGAAATTATAAAAATTATCTGTAACTTGCAACCATCCTAAAAATATGACCAACATGTGTGTGTGTGTGTGTATTAAGAAAACTTTTAATAAGAATAATTAAACACACTTTTCACCGAGAGTGAGTACATGTATCTGGCACACCCTTTTTTTAAAACCTAATTTTGAGTCATTCTCAAGCTGCCAAGTGCCAACACTTATAACCTAGCTAGAACCTACTTATGTGTGTGTGTGTGTGTGTGTATAAAGTTGTAAACAGTTCCACCTTGTCCATGTATAAAAAAGCCATTGAAGCAGATCATGCTCTCATCACATACATCCCACTGATCAGTATAATAATCTCTGTCATTAAAATGAATAGCCGCAGCCTCACAAGTCTAATCCTCAGCTTCATCTTCATCATCTTCTTCTTCCTCATTCCTTCTAATGCAACTCAAACGCATGAACCAGTTTCAGAGATTCTCATAACCCAACATAATTTTTTCATTCAAAAGCTTTCTGAATTGAAAGACCAAGTACAAAAATTCCGAGAAACCCAAAAACTCCACCCATCAACGCACTTAGTAATAGCAGGAATCCTCTGCTTCATAGCTTCCTCAATTTCAAGTGCTGGTGGAATAGGAGGAGGTGGCATCTTCATACCAATTCTCACCATTATAGCTGGCTTAGACCTCAAAACAGCTTCAAGTCTCTCATCTTTCATGGTCACAGGAGGTTCTGCTGCAAACGTTGTATGCAATCTTTGTCCCAACAAGTTTGGTAATAGTGGGAAGAAGAAGAAGATATTGATTGACTATGATATAGCTCTTTTATCAGAACCTTGTATGTTGCTAGGAGTAAGTGTTGGTGTTATTTGTAACCTTGTATTCCCAGAATGGCTCATCACTATTTTGTTTGCTGTTTTTCTGGCTTGGTCTACTTGCAAGACTTGTAGAAGTGGGATTATGTTTTGGAAGATGGAATCAGAAGAGATTAGCAGGAAGAATGTTAGTGTTGGTGGGTTTGGGAAAGTTGATGGTGAGAAAGGGACAGTTTCGGTACAAGAAAATGATCATAATATTAATAATAATTATGGAGATAATTTGAAGAGTTTTGAAGAGCCTCTTTTGGGTCATCTTCATGATGATGATGATGAAGACATTTCAAGATTGAAGCTTCCTTGGCTCAAACTTGGGGTTCTTCTTTTGGTCTGGTTTTCTTTCTTTTCCCTCTATCTTCTTCGGGGCAACAAGTATGGACAGGTATGGCAACAGTTATTGATTCAATCTTATCTCTCCTCATTGTTAAAATGTATTATCATATACTATAATTTTGATTATTTCATCCCAATCCGTAATTTAATTCTGAACTTTACACTTTACCAATTAAGTTATTATTCGTTTGTTTACTTCTTATGTTTGATAGGGACATGTTGCAAGTGCTAATAATTAAACAATTTTATTAAATAAAAAATGACACATGAAAAGTTAAATAATAAGTAAAGGCCTACTTGGATAAGCACTATAATCAATTAATTTGAGGAGTCAAAACCATCGTTTTCTTTTAAAATATCCGAGCATTATGAACTCAAAATAACAATCTTATATGTACTTGTCAAAATCAATTCTCAAAACTATGATTTTGGCTTTATGATTTATCTTAGTATGTGTGAAAAATGATACTCCCTCACCTATTGATTAGATTAATGGGCTAGTTAAATTAATCAATATGATATTTTTTCTGAAACATCCTAATCATTTTTTTTAATTCCCTTACTCTCTTTTTCGATTGCTATATTAAGGAAATATCAATTGAGATAATTTGGACAAATTTGACAAAACTAGAATAAGGTCCTACAATGACTAAAAATTACAGCCTACATTAAGAACTGAAGGAGTGTTTGGTTTTGGGTTCATCACAGTGTTTAAACATATTTTTATAAGAGAGCCATAAGTTTTAACTCTTATAGTCAGTCATTAAAAAAGAATTTGAATAAGTGCTTCCAAAAAAAGGTTCATCTTTATCTTTTGACCACAAGTGATGAAGCTTTCATGGTTATCTGAGACAATAGTTTCAGAGTTATGAGTTTTCTTTCTTCTTGTCTGTTTGGTTTTTGTTTTTGTCCATTATCAATGACGCGGAATCAAGCAGTGCAGTGCCAATATATATAATGAGCGGTAGAGAGAAAATATTTTATGAATATCAGTCAATCTTGGAGCTGGCATGCTTCTCTTTAATGTGGTGGTCCCACTGGTCCTATCACAGCGTCTGAGAATCTTCTCCAGTGCGCTGCTGCGCATGATTTGTTGGCATAAAAAGCTTGCATCCTTGTTTGTTCATGAAGAACAAATTCACAACAGTAAAATACCAAAAACACAAGTTTCTTTTTAAAAAAATTACTGGGAAATCAATAGCCTTGTAGCACGAATGCTTTTATGTAAGTATAAGATACATATTTTATCCTCCTTATAATTATAGTTTGTTACTGTCTGCCCTCTAATTAAAAAAAAAAAAAGGAGAGAAAGAAAGAAATATGCTTCTGGCATGTTCTTGGTAAAAAAAAAAAAAAAAAACAGATGAGTTTAGGCCAATGATCTTGTAGCATGAAAGCTCCTATGTGCGTGGGAGTTACATGTTCAATCTTGTTTGTAACCTTGAGTTGTTAGTAGCTGGCCCTGTAATTCAGAAAAGAAAAAAAGAAATATGCTTCTGCATGTTTAGGGTAAAAAATATATGTGGGAGAACCTAGTTTGTGCATATTTGTTCACAGGGCAGGGGCCATGAAATCCATGTTTTTCCAAAAGTGGCTTTGTGAAATCAAACATACTCTATAACTGAAATTGACGGTTTGGTTTTATTCATAAATGATAAAATGCCATTTGGAGACTGCTTTGATTCTTACAGATGCGAAATGGTAAAATATGTGCAGAGTATAATTCCAATGGAGCCATGCGGTGTGGGATATTGGATTATCTCATCAGTTCAATTACCTCTTGCTGTAATTTTCACTTATTGGATTGTGTCCAGGAAAGAGAGCCATCCAGATCAGCATCTAATAAGCCAGGTAGGTTCATCAACTTCATTGCCGTTCAAAACAAAGGTTTTCATTATTTTAAGCAAGCAATTAAAGACTTTAAAAAGTATTTAAAAAAAAACAAGAAGACTTAGAAAATATTGCTAATCTCATTCATATCCACATTGCAGGGCCAGGATTTGACTGGAGATGGACCGTCAGATAAGCTTATCTTCCCATTAATGGCACTGTTAGCAGGTGGTCTGGGTGGTGTTTTTGGAATTGGAGGTGGAATGCTAATAAGCCCCCTTCTTCTTCAAGTTGGAATAGCACCCGAGGTAACTCCCATTACATCACAAATTTGAAACAAAGGTTAAGTATCATATAGCATCAGCGTAACATAAAATCTTAAAGTGGTTAACAAAAGTTAGTTCACTTAATAAAATGTTAGCTCATAACCATAAGGTTGAGTTTAAATCTCACCAATATGAGGTATTTATTGATAGACGATTTGTAAGTATATCTGTGAATACTTTTTAATCTCAGAAGCTTACCCTAGCCCTAATGAGCCATCAGGACCTAATGCACGCAAACTTTTATGTTAAAAAAATTGCATCCTAACCTAAGTTATAAAGCATCCAGCTGAAAAAAAGAATTTATGATCCTGGAGGCAGCAAAAACTGCTTTAGGATGCTGAGTTGAGTGGTAATTAAAAAAAAAAAAAAATACTCCAGGCTTTTGAATGCTAATTTAGGACTATCAATATATACCTTTATGTCAGACAGCTTAGTAACTGAGATAATTTTTGCTTGTATAGGTAACAGCAGCAACATGTTCTTTCATGGTTTTCTTCTCTTCTACAATGTCAGCATCGCAGTACCTGTTGTTAGGCATGGAACATACAGAGACAGCCCTAGTATTATCAATTATATGTTTTGTGGCATCAATGCTTGGGTTACTGGTGGTGCAGAGAGCAGTTCACAAGTATGGAAGAGCTTCCTTGATTGTTTTCTCAGTTGCCATAGTTATGGCTTTAAGCATTGTTCTAATGACCAGCTTTGGAGCCATTGATGTTTGGAGTGCCTATACATCTGGAAAATACATGGGCTTCAAACTGCCCTGTTAGGAGTCTACGGTATTAAGTTCATTTCAATTTTGTAATAACCTGCTAGACTTTCAACTCTGTAAAATAATGCGTAGTTATCAACTAATACTTCTGAATGAGTAATAACATAAGGACCCTGTTTTAGCACCACAAAATTTGATGACCACAAGTTGTGTTTAAGTCAATCCACAAAATCATACTCATTACTCGTCAATGAATGAGTATTAACAATGTCAATGCTGGCTAGAACTATTACTACAACCAGAAGCTGTGTATTACAGAAAACATAAAACTCTGAAATCAATGGGAGCTTTTTTCTTCCAACGCAAGAGCAAGATTACAAAAATTTTTCATGAATGTGAGTAAAGCTAAATTTGCAGACATAACAAAAGAGCCTTTTTTTCTCATACAAGATTGAAAGTACGGAATACAAGGCCATTGCCAAGTTTTAGGCAACCGGGGGACGAAGTACATGGTCCTGTGAGGTGTCAACAGAAGCAGGGGGTAAGAACTGCCACATTGAAACCCCTGGGTAACCAATGAATGGCACCATCTTGCTACCAAGAACTTGTCCTGGTGCCGGAAATGGAGCTGCTGCGAGGGTGGGAGGGCGAGGAAGGAAGCCTGGCTGTGAATTCAAGGCTTTAACTTTCCGTTCAATGTTATCTTTCTCTGATTTTAGTCGCTGCTTCTCATCACGGAGCTCACTTTTCTCAGCCTGCACAAACAAACTCACATGCATAAGGAACAAGATAGATTATGTATTTTGATCATCTCATGTGACATAATAGCCAAGTGAAAGGAGTTGCATTATTTGTTGTCCTTTCATAATTGATTATTTGGTATGTCTCTGACTAACACGTCTTGTGACAAAGGCTAAATATGCAGATTCACCAATTATATGACAACTGAAGTGTTTATACTTCAAACAAAGTATCACACACACCTTTAGTTCGTTTATTTTCTTGTGCAGATTCTCGTTAGACTGTCTAAGCTTTTGAGTCTCTTCTCGTAGCTGAGAGAGCACTCGAATTGCATCACTTAATATGACGGCCTTGTCTGTTTTGGCAGGCCTGCCAGGATCAAGGACAGAACCCAATTCTAGGAACCTTCAAACATGGCTTGAATCAGTTGCATGACAGGTATTAGACCAAAACGTTAAGACAAAAAAAACATCATGCTAGCAGAGATATAGAAAGGGGATGGAAGATTTGAAGATGCCTGTCATTCAGTCGATCCCTCCTCAATTTCTCTCTACATGCTTTGGAACCAGACGAGTTGCCAGATCCTGACCTTAGGCTGAGATATTAATATCACAGAGAAATGAGTAGATAGGAAAGGAGAAAAAATAATGAAAAGAGGATAGATCTATTTTGCATGAGGATGAATATGAGGACTATTTTTTGTCAAATTCACAGAAGAAAGGGGGGTCCATATATTTGTCAAGTATCCAATTCCATGGTTAAAATTGATCTCTAGCCAGATCAGAACTGACAATTCTATCAAATTTTACAGATGTAAAGCAGTACATAAACTTTGTCAACAAGATTTTACTCATAAACAACACATTTGAAAAAGATTACTGCATGCTAATAAGCATACAACATTTCTATCCGTATTCCTTGCACACTTACAAAGGGTGATATTGATAAAAATATCTATCTGAAAGCCAAAATTCAAGTTTCAGGATAGTATGCAATAATTAAACAAAAGGAAGGCATACTAAAAAAATAAAAGTGATAAATAGAAGTTATAGTAGGAAAATAATTTTCTAAATGCCGGAAATAGGAGTAAACAAATGGCTAAACAACAGGTTTGTAACAATGAATATGGTTTTACCGTTTTCTTGATCCAGATTCCCTAAGACAATCAGAATTCCCATAGGTATCGTCCAACTCCACACTGGAAAAAGTCAAACAGAAATGAATAATAGGTTCGGATAAAAGACAAGAGGTAAAAGAAAGTAAATAATTTTGAATAATCACCAGTCAATACCTCTGAGAACAGCACAAAAAACATCAATAGTTAAAAACTATGAAAATTACTAAAAACCACAGAACAGAGACCAGTAAAGATGATGTGAAAATCCTGTCTACAGTCAATAATGGAGAATATATTTTAAAAATACTTAAATGGACGTCCTAAGGAACAAAAATAATTCCACACGCAAGAAAAGAAGCCAAATGTATTCATCTTTATGACGATGTTACACTCCTTCATATTAAGATAATAAGTCCCACATTAAAAGATTGATAGATGAATTAAGTGTATATAATATTGAGGTGACTACTATCACAATGGCTTAAGCTTTTGTGGATAGAATGATAAACCTAACACACTAATAACTGTACAATGAGCCAATGATTCAAAAGTTCTTCAATATGTGTACAATTAAGTGTATATAATATGTATACAATTAATTCATATTTCAACACCTCACACGTTAATAACTGGGAAATCTTTAATTCGTCACAAGGATTCATAACCAGGTAAGAAATGGCAAAAACAGTACAATGATTCAAAAGTCCTTGTCAGCATAGTGGACAATCAGTTTGAATACTCATAGTTGTAGCTACCCCGTCAAGTTTGTTCTTGTCAGGCCCCAAATAACATCCATTGTGATTTTTTATTCTTTTGGCACAACCAAGTCCTACTTTTACTTATGCAATTAGTTATTTGTCCCATAATATGCTGAACTAAGACTCAGTGGCAAAAGCAATTGTTAACATCAAACTAAGAGCTTTTAGCGAAATCAAGTCAAACAGAACAAACCATGTCTGTGTTATAGGGGGGGGAAAAAAGCAACAACCATGTTTGTCCCATAATATCATTGTTAGTCCGAATGAACTCAGACCCAGAGAAATTGTGGCCATAATTCACCACAACAATTACTCATCATTTTAAACAAGACAGATGACATAAACAAAACACAAAAACCATCAACACTTGAAAAGCAAAGGAGTAACCTGAAATCAGCAGGAGGAGGAGCGAGGGAATCAGAGGGCCAAGCAAAAGTGGGAGGGTCAAGGGAAGGAAGGTCACCACCAGGGACGGGAATGTCATCTAAATAACCATAATCAAATACCCAATTGGGGTTCTCCAGAGAACCCATGCAGGAAATTCAGAATTTCAAGCGAGAGAGAGAAAAGAGAGAAGAAGAAGGAATGAATGAATGAATTAGGAGGAGTAGAGGAAGAAAGGGATATAAAAGGAGAGTGAAAAGTTGAGAATGAGAATATGAAGTGAGAAAGCAGAAAGGGATGGGAGAGATATTGAGAGAGAGAGGGAGAGAAGGAGGGAGAGAGAGAGAGGGAATAGCCAATAGGGGCAGCATCATCTCGTCGTCCCAATAACCACCACTACCACAAAAAGCGATGGCCTTGTTGCCAAATGCCAAAGCCACACGCACACTCTGCACCCAATTCTCTTCTTCACCCTTTTATCTTTTTTTCTGTAACATCAAGCTCGAATCTTTGGCTCTTCTTTTTGACCTTATGCTTGGTTCCAATAATCTATAAGAAATGCTTTCATTTAATTTTTCTACATTTATATAGCATCTAATGTTACAAGTCATAGTCAGTTCAAAAAAAAAAAATGTTATAAGTCATCGATGAACATGAACGTTATCCTAAAAAGAATATTTTTTATCAACACACCTCAGTTGCAATTTGCATACATATAGCTCTATCTCGTATACTCACCAGTTCAGTGAAGTGGTAAGAAATGATGTATAAATATTCTCACTGAATGAATGAAAAGTGTGCATTGAAAGATAGATTGATATTCTTTTTTTTGGTCAACGATTGAAATTTGAAACAATACTACTTTTTTTTTAATAAAATGATCTATCAATTTATATGAAATGAAAATTTCACACAACTAAAGTAGGGTAAATGGAAAGTCAGGGAATGAGGGATCAAAAAGTTATAAAGGGATGACTAGAAAAGTATGGAGTAGTGAATTAATATCTTTTTCAAGGTGTTATTGAAATTAGAATGGATGGTGAGTCCCTTAAACAAATTCTTTCTGACATCATGATATTGATGTAGTTCCACATACATGAAAGAGTTGAAGGAAATGGGATATAATGTAGAGGAGATGCAAAAATATAAAGATAAAAAAAAGTGTACAATTAGCCATTCATTTGGATTAATTTAATATTACATTTAATCTTTGGACTTTTACTTCATTTTGGCTTAGGTCTTTAGACTTTAAAATATGTGGTTTTGGCCCTTAAACTTTTACCTAATTTTGGTTTGGTTCCTGAATTTTAAAATAGTGATATTGGTCATTGAACTTTCATTTAATTTTGATTTTGACCCCTTAATTTTATGTTATTTATAACCATTATTCCCTGATTTTACAAGTTTTTTTAAAATTCAAAGAATAAAACTAAAATTAAAACAAAATCAATAACCAAAACTACTGTTTTAAACTTCATACACCAATACTAAATTTGATGTTCAAGAACCAAAATTAGTATTCACTGGTTTGTATTTCACCACAACGTGGGGAAAACAATATCACGAACGTGGAAACCAGACATGAAATAGAGGCAAACGCTTGATTTAAAGGCACTGGATTCGCATGGATGAAGCAACCCTATATATGCTATTGCATTTTTTTCATACTATGCATCTATGGTCTCACGTAGGGACGCGTCAAACAGTGAGAAATTCACACACTACACAAAAACACCCAATCCACCATGTCATCACTACATTGGTTGAGACCACATACAACTTATCCAAGTGGGGCAACGGGCAGATAATCACCTGCCCAAACTGCCCATAACACCCCCAATTTATAACCCATCACTTACCCTCCAAAAATGGTTCAATCGCACCAAAAAATGTCTCAAGCCATGGCATCTTCTTCCCTCTCTGCCCTACGCTCTTCCTCCTCTCTCCTTCAACCTACCCTCCAATCCCGTGCCTCCACGCGGTTGGGCCTGGGCCCATCCCGGCCCATTGGGCTCACCCTCCGAGCCCAACAAACAAATCCCGACGCCGGCACTAGCCGCCGGCAAATCCTCGGCCTCGTCGCCGCCGGCATCGCCGCCGGATCTTTCGTCGAATCCGTCCTCGCCGACGCCAAATCCATCAAAGTGGGCCCCCCTCCTCCTCCCTCCGGCGGATTACGTAAGCAGTCTTATCTCTTATATTATATCTCCCCCAACCCTAACCCTATGGATTCTGATTTTTCAGAATCTGATTCTGATTATGTGGAAAAAAAATGGCAGCTGGAACGTTGAATTCAGATGAGGCTAGGGATCTTGAGTTACCTTTGAAGGAAAGGTTTTATCTGCAGCCTTTAACGCCGAGCGAGGCGGCGCAGAGAGCGAGGGAATCGGCGAAGGAGATAATAAACGTGAAGGAGTTGATTGATAAGAAGGCTTGGCCTTACGTTCAGAATGATTTGCGCTTGAGAGCTGAGTATCTTCGTTATGATCTTAATACTGTCATTTCTGCCAAGCCTAAAGACCAGAAGAAATCTCTCAAGGAACTCGCTTCTAAACTCTTTGATGATATCAACAATGTAAGTTGTATCTCTCTCTCTCTCTCTCTCTCTCTCTTTATCACCCCCTAATTACATTGTTAAATCATGTGTGATTAGTGAATTAAGAGAGTGTGATGTGTTTTTTATTTTTATTTTTTCTTTTTGGTGCAGTTGGATTATGCTGCGAAGATTAAGAGTACACCGCAAGCGGAGAAGTATTATGCAGAGACTGTGTCTACTTTGAATGATGTTCTTTCCAAGCTGGGCTAAGGAAATTGAGAATGTTTTGGGGTTTTTGGGTTCTCCTTTTTTGTAATCTTTGTTTGTGAGTTTATGTAACACGTCACTTGTTTTTGGACGATCTTTGATTGAAGGTGATCAAATGAGATGAAGAAATTTGTTGCTGTCCTGGATTCTTCAACCCCTCCCATTTTGACCCAAGGATGACAATTTTTTTGTTGCACAAAATTACGTGTGAAGAGGAAATATAAAAAAATGAAGCAATTATTTGTATTTCTATTTGAATAATCAAGAGACGATCATAATGGAGCATATATTTTAGGAAAATATACGTTTTTTTTTTCTCATTTGCATCTTCCCTCATGTAGAAGGTGAACTAGGAAATGAAATTTTTACATCCTACTTTGACTCTGAGTAAGTGAGTAATCCTTATTGAAATGTCAATTAGCCCTCCACTGAATATAACATCAAGATGATTGTTTTAGAGGTTAAAGATAGGAAGTATGTCTATTTATCTTTTTTTTCTTCTTAAAATTAATTTGCCTTTCTTATAAATTATTTTTTTAAATATAAGATCTAATTACCCTTTTAAAGCGATTAAGGAAACAAAAAAAAAAGCCAATCAATAATAACATATTTTTTGAATTATTAAATTATATGTTAGCTCATAAGTCAAATAAAGTACTCCCTTCGTCTCTTATTATAAGAACCGATGAGGTAAAATCACACAGATTAAAGAAGTTATTGAGAGAAATAAATACATCTGAAATAATTTTGTTTTCTCAAATTTGCCCTTATTTATGATTGATTATATAAGAGAGAGAAAAGTGATAATAGTGTTATAAATGAGTATGAAAGAGAATAAATGATAGGTAAAGATGGAAAAAGCTCGTTAAATGCTTTAACAAATTTAATCAAGCTCTTATAAAAAGTGACAGAATCATTCAAATATTTGGCTCTTATATATAAGGACGGAGGGAGTAGTTTAGAGGAAAAATTTAAACAAATCAATTTATAAGTAACATATTTAATTTTTTTAGAATTTTTAAAAAAAATTAACTACGTCTTATATTTATGAAAAGAGAAAGTGCTCAGAGTAGCATAAAATATAATTACATGTAAGATATATTAATTTTAAGGTGTAGAGAGTAATATTTTACAAAAATGTCGATATAAATTAATAATTTGGTGAAATATCATTATCTTTTATTTGATAAAATTAGAGTGAATTTTGATCCTTTATCTTTGCATCAAGTCTCTTTTTAGTCTTTTAACTTTGAAAAGTGTACTTTTAATCCTTTTTCGCTAACACCGTTAGTTTCATTTAACAGATAATGCTAACTCAGCAAATGTAAAAAGTATTTTTATAATTAAATATTAATAAAAATAGTCAAATTTTAAAATATAAGAATTATTTCCTTTAAATGAAACTAACGGTGTTAGTGAAAAAGGATTAAAAGCACACTTTTTAAAGTTAAGGGACCAAAAGAGAACATGATGCAAAAATAAAACACCAAAAGTATACTTTAGCATTTTGTTCATTACTTTTTTTTTTTATGGATTGATACTTTTTTTTTATGGATTTAATTTTGTTTATTACTAATAATGTGATGGCTTACAAATTTTAAAATCCTCAAAATATTAATTTTTGGCCCTAAAATAATAAAAGAATACAACCATATTAATAATTTAAGGCGCGGGAATGGGGCAAGTTGTAAGAGATAACGACAACGTTTAAGCCATTCTCTAGAAACAACTCCATCCTTCTATACTTCTCTGTTCTCTCCTAAAACCGGTAAATAATCTCATCACTATCCGTTTTCCAGGAAAAAAAAAAAAAAAAGATATCATATATAGTGTTTGATCGTAGAAGAATGATCACACCCATTTTAGCTAAGCAGAATTAATCTTCTGAAGAAACAAAATAAAATTTAGGCGAATTTTAAATTTGTTTTTCCTCTTTCATTTCCTCTGCTTTTTTCTCACTCGCGAAGCTCAGGCGATATTCCGAAATGTCAGCTTACCTATGGAAAAACTTCGAGGAGAACGAGGATCGTCCCGAAAAGCCTCGTCGCTATGGTGTCACTGAGATGAGAGGCCCTCATTATTCTCTTTTAAATCAGAATGTTCTTCAGGTACTCACTATTTCACTTGTTCAATTTTATTTTATGATGATCATGACGATCTTTTTTTTTTTTTTTTTTTTGAGGATTGGTTCTGGAAATTAGGGAACGGATATTTTTGGAGCTGTATATGTTGTTAGATTTTGAATTAGAATTTTGTCCGACCTCAAAATAAGTGATGAACTGTGTTTTTTTTTTTTTTCTTCTTCTTGCATGTACTGTCAATCTTGAAATATTTACCCAGTTATTGGATATATGTTCGAGTTTTGCTGTCGTGTACTTTGTCCTTAAAAGTAGTTTTTTGCTATTTTGGATGAGGCCTTGGCTTGAAAATAAAATGTATTAAGCTGTTTTGTAATAGCAATAATGCTATGCAGATGGTTAAGATTTGGCTTATTCATAATATTTTTTAAAAAAAAATAAAAATGTGCTTGATTTGCAGTTTTCCCAATGCTGAAGATTATATTCAGGAGGCATAACCATTTTGGTTAATGTCAAGATATTGTGTATGAACTGCGTTCCAGAACTCACAACATATCTATAGTGGATTATAAGTCTAATTAGTTTTTGTGCCTGGTTCTTTGTCACTTTCTTGTCCTAATTTTGGAGCAATGAAAATATTTTGTTTCACAGGATATTTTTGAGTCCATGGGAGAGTTTGTTGATGGATTGAAGTTTTCTGGAGGCTCTCACAGCCTGATCCCAAAGGCTGCCATAAGAGAAATGATTGACATGGCCCATCAGCATGATGTTTATGTTAGTACAGGAAACTGGGCTGAACATCTGGTTGGGAAAGGTCCATCAGCTTTTAAGGAATATATTGAGGTCTCAGCTGATTGCTTAATTAATAAATTAGCATTTCTGATTTCTTGATCAGTGGTTGACGTGGTTTCTTATTTATAATAGGAATGCAAGCAATTGGGTTTTGATACAGTTGAACTAAATGCTGGCTATTTAGGAGTTCCTGAAGATACATTTTTGAGATTTGTTCGCATGGTTAAAAGTGGTGGTCTGAAAGCTAAGCCCCGTTTGGAAGCGAAGTTTAACAAGTCTGATATCCCCAAAGGTGGTGATAGGGCTTTTGGGGCTTATGTTCCCCCAGCACCTCGGTCATCTGGTATGATGCAAACCTCTATTCTCTTTTTTTGTCTTTATCTGTGCACAAAGGTGTGGCATGCTTGTTCTATCCATCTCTCTTGTATGATGGGAATGTACATATTTAGGATTCTAACGGAATGTTTGTATTGGTGTTATTCATTAACATCCATTTTGAAGCGATCAAAATATTTTTAGGTGTTTGCAGGCAAATGAATGTATGCAAAAGCCAAGACAAACACTCCCTAACAAGTTCCTGCCTACAGAATTTGAATATAAAATATGATACAGGCAATTTCCTATGGTTAAAGAATAAGAAAACAAGTATCATTTACATGATATTTGACATGGTATTGATCATCATGGACATAATCTTAGCCATGCTATTGTAATAATTCAATTTTCAGGTGTGCAGTAATAGGTTTCAGTAATCCTGAAAACATGTCCATCATTTTTAAGAGACCCAGTTCTGCAATTCAGAACAAATTAATTAAAGCGTCCAAGTTCAGAATTCATAAATTCTTTTGATATGAGTGGCTCATCATGAATGCCTTCATCTTTTCTTCCAGATATTTCAGGCTTGAAAAATCTGTTGTATTGAAGTGGGGAAGGCTGGGATAAGGGATCCAGTGTCACCTAGAAGTAGATAGAATTTATTAAAACTTGATTCAGATTCTACTTCTACACACACAAAACGTGCACTCACAGTCTTAGCTGGTGGTTAACAAACTCTAATTATTCTCTAGACCGGGTGGTGCTTATAACCTATCAAAACTTAAAAAGCGAAAACTTGACTTCTGATGGGAAAAATTTGATGCTGAATCAACATATTGTCTGCATTTTTTCAATTATCTTGAATCTACTGTAACTGCTTTGTGTATAAAATGGCAGAATTTGTAGAAGATGTGGATCTCTTGATCAGAAGGGCAGAGAGATGCTTAGAAGCAGGTGCAGACATGATAATGATCGATGCCGATGATATCTGCAAGCATGCTGATTCTATGCGTGCGGACATCATCGCGAAGGTCATAGGTCGGCTTGGTATTGAGAAAATTATGTTTGAAGCATCAAATCAGAGAACGTCTGAGTGGTTTATCAAGCGATATGGTCCCAATGTAAATGCTCTATTGAATAATCCTTATCATATACTCTTTTTTTTTTTTATTAAGAAACAGATCATATCAGCTTCAGATTTGCTAATATACATCATCCTTCTCTTCAGGTGAATCTCTTTGTGGATCACTCCCACGTGATGGATGTGGAATGCCTCCGAGGACGCAACTTGGGTAGGAATCATTCATCTGTTCTTGGTTCATCATATTTCCTATTATAAAGTGATTGCATGTATATGTATATTGGGCCTTGTGTGACTTGTTGGTTTGGTTTATGTAACTCGTGTTGTAACTTGTAATAGGGTTGTCTTTCCATTGGTATGTTGTGATAAATTGTTTGTGCTGTTCTCCTGTGAAATAAAGCACATTCCTTTATCTCTTCGTTTTGGTTTGTCTAACAATGAAAACTACTATCAATATTCTTAAAAAAAAAAAAAGAAAAAGAAAAATGAACTATATGGCAAACGTTCGGTGGTGCTATCTACATAATCACATTCCTGAAAATTTTAGTTTCAAAAGTTTTGTGAGTGAGATTTCAGATAATCTATTTGTTCTAATTTGACAAGAAATGTTAGTTTCATTTGCTGTTACTGATTTATTCCTTTGTTCTTAATATGGGCTTCCCTGGTGTTTTGTATCCTTCAATGAAATCGCAATCTTCGTAAAAAAAACAGTTAAAAGGAAATAAGTAATGCGGTGAACTAGGGATAGAATTTAGAATTTGGATATAGTGGAGGGACGTATTTAATAAATAAAATAGTAAAGAAATTTTTATCATAAAGTCATTGTTAAATGTTAACGGAACTTTGTTAAGTAAATAATTCAAGAGGGAAAGCCTATTAACATTTCAAACTTATCCGATGTAGATGTGGCCCAAAGAAATAAATATTATTCAATGTATTATGTAGCCCGTACACAGATACCAAATGCTCAAGACAAATTATTTAATCAAAATTTCTGAGATGTTTAAACATTTTTTTAAAAAGACATTTAGTTTATTTCATTATTTATAATTTATAATTTCCAATATATGATGTTTTCACCATTCGAGCTTCTGTTTGATGCATTCAACATTGATTCAAAGAAGATGTTCAAAGATCAAAGGCCAAAATCAAACTCTCGGATTCTGCATGAACAAATAGCAATTTTGAATTGATTTTCTCAAGGCATTGAATAGCTTAAATATTGAGAATTCCATGGCTAGTCAAAGAATATCTTGCTATAGATGGAAACAAGAAGCAAATAAACGAACTGTGTAATTGAGAGGAAATGTCTTTCCTTGATCGCTCACTTTCCTTTGAAACTGGAGATATTGCACATATCTCATCTCTCAAGGTTGTTAGAATGTTCATTGAACTTGCGAGAGCAAAAGTAAAATTGAGAAAGAAGAAGATGCGTGACGATTTCTGGCATTCTCTGAAGAGATCAATTCACTGCAAACCAAACCTATCAGAAGTTCATGAGCCAGAAGCAGCCATCCAAAAAAGAATTCCTCAGAAGAATTCAAATTCAAAAGATTGCTTCCCAAGTGCAAGCAATAATAATATGAGCTCATCAGAGAAACCTAGAAGTGGCAGCCAAATGGAATCCTCAAGGAGCAGTGACATCCTTAGCCCCATAACCCATAAGGTAGTCCTTGACATCTCCCGATGTTGTCCTCCTCGTCCTCATGAATCAAGAAAACCAATAATAACAACAATTTCAAAGAAGACCCATCATGTTGATTGCACAGAATGTAACATATCCTCCTTAAACTCAAGGCTTTTGATGCAGACAGATTTTGATAATATCAATAATAACCCATCAACTTTGGTTTGTCTCAAGTGTGGTGAGAAACTAAAATTACTTGATGATGCTGTTGAAGCACACCATATCTCCCATCATTCAGGTATTGGCCAATCTTTTTCCTCGTTGAATTAGCATGTTCTGTGTTGTTTGAGGTTTTTCTGATTTCTCGAGCCTATGAGATACTTATCTTGTGAAAACTTGGCCTATCACGCTATTCCATTTTAGATTCTGGAGTAGGAAGTTATTGGTTTTCATGTCCTACAGTGTTGATTCAAAATCTATCTAGTGCAGTAGGTGATTCACAAATAATATATCATTTAGCATATATCTAGTGCAGTAGGTGATTCACAAATAATATATCATTTAGCATATATAAATGATACAAAGTTTTCAGCTGACTAAAGTGGGGAGAGATATAAAGAGAGAATGATGGGTTGTAGTTTTGATATGTAAATCTCTGGAGTGTAAAATCCATGATTCTATTTACTTACTACCAAGGGGTTAGGTTTAGCTTATTTTAAGCGATTTTGCGTTATAAGAGGTAAACAAGTGACGGGTTTACAGGGGTTTTGTCGCGTAAAGTGTGAAAGCAATTTTTTAGGAGGAAGCTAATCCACTACGCTCAAAGTCATTTTGTGGAATTCTTTATCCAAAATCCTAATATTCAGACACCAAAGTATTACTTTGTGTAGTAATGGAAGGAATGTATAACTAGTAACTACCCCACTGACAAAAGATAGTATCAAAGTTGTAACATTTGTTCAAAAGTTAGTGAGGAATGTTATTGAAAGTCTTATAGTCTTTACTATGACTTCAAAATGTATCCTTTTAATTTGGGCAGTGATTAAACTGGACGAAGAAGATTCAACAAGGCAGATAATAGAAACAATATGCAGAACAACAGGCAATACTGATTCACAGAACAAAAAATCAAGACAGATTGAATCTGTGCTCAAAGTTCAGAACACTCCAAGAACATTTGCCAGGTTTGAAGAATACAGAGAAATGATAAAAAATGATGTTGAAAATTCAGACAAGAATGAGCAACCTCGTTGTCTGGTTGATGGCAATGAGCTTCTAAGGTTCCATGGCACAACCCTCACATGTTCACTGCCCATCAATGGCTCTTCTTCTTCTTATTCTGGTTTGTGCAGTTCACAACATTGTTGTGTGTGCCAGATTCTGAGACATGGTTCCTTCACCACCAACCAGTTTCACGGTTCATCATTTGGGGTACTCACCACTTCAACTTGTGATACGGCCTTTGAATCTATAAGATCATTTGATTCTGAATTATCTAAAAGGAAGTCGGTCATGGTGTGCAGAGTAATAGCAGGTAGGATTCTGTGTAGTTCAGTGGAAGAGGTTGTAAAAGGTGAGATTTCTGGGTTTGATTCTTTGGCAGAGAAGAGGAATGGTGATTCTGAAATTGAAGAGCTTTATGTGTTGGATCCTAGAGCCATTCTTCCTTGCTTTGTACTAATATATAAACCCTGAATGTTGAGCTGGAATTTCAGAAAAATTAATTTTTTGTTATTTATATTTTACATCGCTTATTTTAGTTATTTATTTATTTATTTTAGGAAGAATAATATTAAAATGATCCATTTAGTAGACCTCTTTTTTTTGTTAAAAAAAAAAGAATATATAATGACTATTAAGCACCCAAAATTTTGTTGAAAATAAGTTATAAAAATGAGAGTTTTAGATGTAAATCTCTTGACTTTCATAAGTCACATTTATTCCGCTTGTATTCGTTTACAGTGTGCTTTAATCTCTGAAATATACTGAGTGGATGTCTACCAACAATCTCATTGCAAGCATAAAGCAGTAATCTGCTGCCTATCAAGATATTGAAAAGGGGGAATAAATTATTCAATAACACCACAATTCAGTCCTTATAATTTAATTTATCGCGATTTGTAGTTTTCTAGTACTTGTAAAATAGATGAGCAAGTGATAACTTGTCCTACGTGGCATGCACGCCTCTTCATCTTCCTTTGTCTACCATCTTTAACCATGATTTAATTATAATACCCGGTACTAATTATAAAAGTCAATTAACTTTTTCTTTAAAATAAAATATACAACTAGACTTGAATATATGCTCTATATAATTAAATTATACATTAGTATAGAAGTAAAATAAATTAGTATTGAGAAAAAATGATGAATATAAATAATTTAAAGTGTTTAATTTTACATTCTTAATTTCTAAAATAAAACCAACTTAATCTTAATTTCTCCTTAATTATTATCAAGTTAACTGAATAATCGTCAATCCAAAAACAAAAAATGAAAAATCAAAGCCCTTTTCCTCTTCCAAGGGAGTTAGGTGGTACCACACACTCACACAGATCAACACGTGCCCACCTTCTACCCCTCACAACCATTATTACAACCATTAATTCTTCTTCTTCTTCAGTTACGAAATCGAATAAAAAAGAAACCTCCTCCCTTTATTCCTATTTAAGTGCAACCTTTTCTTCTTCAGTATCCCAAACTGTGACTTTCTACCACCACCGCAATGAAGAAGAAGGCCTGCGTTGTTGGAGGAACTGGCTTTGTCGCTTCCGAGCTCATTAAGCAGTTGCTCCTCAAGGGATATGCTGTTAATACCACTGTTCGAAATCCAGGTTCATTAATTATCCATTCTTTTTTTTTTTTTCAAGTCATTGATGTTTGGTCCCATTAATTAAATAACGTTTGTTTTTATACTACGGTTTTGACATTTGTAAGTATAACTGACTTTTGTTTTCAGTTTTGTTTGATTATAATTTATTTTAATTAATAATAGTAATTTAGGTGTTGAGAGTTTTGTAATGGACCAAAGTCCTAACTCCAATGTATGTTTTGAGCAGATGATCACATAAAGATATCCCATCTCATAGAACTACAAAAACTGGGAGAATTGAACATTTTTGGAGCAGATCTGACGGAAGGAGACAAATTTGATGCCCCTATAGCTGGCTGTGAACTTGTCTTCCATGTTGCCACTCCTGTCAACTTTGCTTCTGAAGATCCTGAGGTATATAAAATATACTATATAATCTTTATATGTTGTTTATTTGTGTGTCTTTTAATTTAATCTCTGTCCAGAATGATATGATCAAACCAGCAACCCAAGGTGTATTGAATGTGTTGGGAGCATGTGCAAGAGCAAAAGCAGTCAAACGAGTGATCTTAACATCTTCAGCAGCTGCTGTCTCTATAAATGCATTGGAAGGGAATGGTCTGGTTATGGATGAAAACAATTGGACTGATGTTGATTTCTTGAGCACTGCAAAACCACCTACTTGGGTAATTATCCAATGAATCAAATATCTTTGTGTATATCTGGTTTACAATCCATAGATCATTGTTAAAAAAATGATATGTGCACACATATGTTAGATACATTTTTTTGGTAGAGTTTGCTTATGTTATGCTTATATGTTCTGTTTCTTCATAATCTGGTCAATCTTTACGTTTCTTATATGGTCAGGTTTAGCTAAGAACTTTGGATGGTTGAAAATTATCAAGTACTAATATGTAATTGGGATTATGTAGACAAATCATTCGACACATATTCTAATGAAAAAGTTTATGCATGCAAACACAGGGATATCCTGCCTCCAAAGCATTAGCAGAGAAGGCTGCATGGAAATTCGCAGAAGAAAATCATATAGATCTCATCACTGTGGTACCTTCTATGATGGGTGGTGCTTCTCTCACTCCAGAAATCCCAAGCAGTATTGGTCTAGCCATGTCCCTAATTACAGGTATAAACTGCTAGATTCCAAGTCAGTTTGTGAAATCTGCTTGATTAAGCTTTATATTAATGGAGGGATTGATATTAAATTTGCACTTGCAGGCAACGATTTCCTCATAAATGCTTTGAAAGGAATGCAGCTTTTGTCAGGTTCAATATCCATTACTCATGTGAAGGATGTTTGCCGAGCACACATATTTTTGGCTGAGAAAGAATCAGCATCTGGTCGATACATTTGTTGTGCTCACAATACGTGTGTTCCTGAGCTTGCCAAGTTCCTTAACCAACGATACCCTCAGTACAAAGTCCCTACACAGTAAGCTCCTGATCCAAAAAAATTGTAAATAACACTTTAGCCTAAGATTCTTTCTTGCCTTTGGGATCTCATGCATAAACCCGAAAAAAGGGGGAAAATTTATTGACGGGAAAGACATGAATATGAGTATCACTACTTTTTGCATATAGAGTGTGGGTACTTTCTGTGAAATGAAAACATATCACATTCTTCTGATATATAAAATCGTCAAATAGAGACTTTTCACATGTTTTCCCAAAAAGTTATTGTTAGGTGATGATGTAATCATGTTATAACTGCAGATTTGATGGCTTTCCCTCCAAGGCTAAGTTGATCTTATCTTCAGAGAAGCTGATCAAAGAAGGGTTCATTTTCCAGTTTGGGGTAGAACAGATCTATGACGAAACTGTGGAGTACTTCAAGTCTAAAGGAGCCCTTAAAATTTGAATATGTAGAGGTTCAAAGCTCTAGCTAGCACCCTAGCTGAAGCCCCATTAGTTATAAATAATGTAATGTTTATAATAATCTGGGGCGGCAGTTCAGTCTTCATCAGTGTGCTGAACTCAATATTTTTATATGAATATGGGATCTCCTGCTTTAATATATATTATATCAAGAGCTCTAACATGTTTTTATACAACTTGTTTAACTAATAATACAACTTTTTTAACTAAGAGTCAATTTTTTCTAACTAATAACTTTGTTTAGGGTAACTTTAATATTAAACAAGAAAATAGCCAATTTTAACTAACTTTAATTAATATAAAATTATTTTTAGGGACTTATAGAAAAAAACTAAGAATCAACAAGTGTATATTTAATTCTTTAGCATGTAACCATTTTAAGGTCGAGGAGAAAATGATAAGAAAATGATTGTATTTTAAGTAAAGTTGGGAAAAGGCTCCTAATTAATATTTTTATAAGTGGGATTGACCAGAAAAGTTTTTATATTGAAAATATTGGTATTATGCAAATTTTGTATATATAGTGTAAAGATTTAGTGTATCATTGAATTATATATCAATTTATAAATAAAACAAATTCGTGTGAAGAAAATTATAAAAATACTTAGATGAAATGAAAACAGAAGACTTTATATTAAAAACATAAGATAATATTGCTCTTTGATTTTTCTACTACTAGTATCATGATTATTTCAAAGTCAGCATTCTAAGATTTTTTAAGTTCTAAATTTTGCATTTTTATCGATATGTAATTTATAAACGCTGGTTTCTTTAATATTATTTTGTCTTTTTTTTTTAAAAAAAATATTCCAACACCAAGGAATCTCCATCGTTGCATGAATTCATCCCAGCATCAAAAAAAAAAAAAAAAAAAAAAAATGAACCCACTATGCTTCTAAATATGATAATTTGGCAAAATTCTATGAAGTGTTCGTTTCTTTTTCTTTCTTTTTTTGGGTGACAAGTGTGTGATTCCCTTGTGTGTGAAAAGACTATAATCAATATTACCATCGTAAAGACTATTTCCTCTTGTCTTCTTACTTGCACCTTCTCCTTTTTTATTTTCTGGTATTGTTTGGCATATTAGTTTATAGAGAAAATTAATGAGAGGTCCTTTGGATGGAATATTAAAAAGTTATATCTCACACAATTGTTAAATTAAAGTGAGGTCCCAATTAATTTTAATATAATTATATTTAAAAGTAAATTACATTTTTACGCATCATTTTCCGCTCATACCCTCAACTCCCACCTTTCTTGTCCTCTCCATCTTCTTCCACAGAATCAATCAGATAGCTCCCTTCCATCTTTTATTTTATTATTTATTTTTGTACAAAATCATTGTTACCCAGTTTTAAATTTTATTATTCCAATTCTCTGTACTCTCCATCAGAATCAATGAGATACCTCCCTCCATCTTCTTCCTCCACCCTCATCGATTACATCTTTTATTTTATTTTTGTACAAAATCAATGTTACCCAGATTTAAATTTCGGCCAGAATTGGAATCAAATGCAGATTCATTTGCCGTCACCATGTACAAAAAACGAATCAGCACCACTCAATGTATAGGAAAAAAGAATCGATTTCACAGGCCTAGTTTTTCAAAATTGCAAGCATTGAAAGCACAACGGAGGCGCCAATGACGGCAACGGAGAAGAGAGCGACAACGAATGCCTTGAATGTGCTGATCGATGCCATAGCGAAAGGGGAGAGAGAGAGAGAAGAAGAAGAACTTGAGAGAATCGGAGAAATCTCAACCGTTATTGCTAAGGCGATGGTGGCGGTGGAGGAAGAAGATGGAGGGAGGGGTCGTTGAGGGGGCTACGCCTAGAGTGGGAAATGACGGTTAAAAATGTAATTTGATTTTAAATATAATTATATTAAGGACTCACTTTAATTTGAAGGTTTTATGGACCTAACGTTAAAATTATGTTTTTTCTAAGGGACCTCTAATTAATTTTCTCTAGTTTATACTCCATTATATCCTAAATATAAGACCTAATTATCTAATTTGATTAGATATGGTTGATAGTTAAGTTAGTTAAAATTATATGATTTTATCAAGACACCCTAATCATCTACCTATATTCTCACTATTTCTCTCTTGTTTATTTATTATTAAGGAGTATCAATAAAATAATTTGGGAAAAAGTTGAGAAGAATCGGAAAGATGACTTCTATTTAAGATCAAACTTCCATCCTCAAATATGTCATATATTTAGGATAGGAGGGTGTACAATTTTTTATTAATCATTGAGAATAGTGAAGTTGAATTAATCACATAAAAGAAATTATAAGATACTTTTAACTGTAACTCTAAGATATGATACAGAATATTGACGTTATTATCTAAATTAACTAAGGTGTATAATTTTTGTTATACAAGACGAAAGTTAATACCTAATAAGCCCTTATGTCAATAATACAAGGCATATTTTCTCATTTAATTACATTAAGGAAGTAGTTAAATTAATTAATATGATTTGAGTTTTTTTTATATATTCGGCAATTAATGTCTTTTTTGAATCCTATTTAATTTGAACAACAGACTACTCTAGTTTCGTCTCTTCTAAGACTCGAATTCAAAAGCACAGAGATCTAATGAAACTTTATATCACTAGACCAACTATGTGTTGGTAATATGATATGAGTTTTAAAACACCATTATCATATTCCTTAATTTCCTTAATCACTTACTTGATTGCATTTGAAAGAATATTAACATGGCTAATTTAAAAGGCAAATATAGAAAATATGTCTTACATCTTCGAATTAAGACCAAATCCACAATTAGGCTATACTTTAAGGAGATGAGTGGGTACTTTTTTTTTTTTTTTTATTGATCAGGGTATCCCAAAACCATTTCAGATTTTATACTGACCCTTTGCAAACTTAATTTGTGCACAAAAGGTTTTTGTCTCGTCAAATAAGTGTAATTTCCGAATTCATACTTGTATTCTTCTCCTTATAAGTTGAAGCTACCTATCACTTCAACCAAAGCTTGTTAGTAAGTACTCTCTCTGGTTCTAATTATAAGAATCAGTTGACTTTTTTTTTTTAAAAAAAAATTAATGATGCAAAATACACCACTTTAAGTTGTTTATATTTGTCTTTTCTCAAATTATTAATTTACTTTTAAACTGACATATAATCTAATTACATATAGTATAATTAAAGTTTAGTAGTATATTTTGGTTCCTTAATTTCCACAAAAAAATCAAGTGACTATTATAATTAGGATAAAAGGGATTACTTTTTTTTCATGAAAAGTGTCATTTAGTTATATTTTGTTGATAAAAAGTTTCAATTTATTTTGATCATTTTCATATGATATAGGACACAAATTGCTAGAGTTGGAAATTCGGGCGGGCCGGGCTTAAACGGGCTAAGCCTGCGAATAAAAATATACCCTTTTATTGAAGTCCGGCCCTTAAGAGGTCGGGCTCGGGACGGCCCGAAGGACTTTTACTCTCTTTTTTTTTTAAAAAAAGTGAAGGGCTTTAACTTTCTTTGATCAATGAAATTGTACTGCGAAAAAATTAAAGAAACAAATATGGGTAATTGAATATAAATTGTGTAGTAAAGTCAAGTGACATAATTTGTCAAAAATGGTATATATAAAACTTAAAAGGGAAGAACATGCTACATTTATGTGGTTTTTTAATTAACAATAGCAAATTAACAATGTTACACAAATAATTAATTAATTACTAGATAAAGACAACAAAAGCAAAGATACATCACAATTCAAAAAATGAGATTAAATATAACAGAAAAAAATAGTGACATAAAACAATCGTTCATTACTCCAAATATTAGACAATCAAAAAACAAGAGACCAAGCATAAATAAAAAACATAAATACGATCCATAAGTAGCAAGTCTAGAATTAGAAGTCATACACCACATCTAAAATTCATACATCACAACCACATAGAATATTAAAATGTTCCATAAGGACACAATGTCCACATAACACAACACATTTAAAAAAATTAACTCACAAACCACAAAATAAACCAATACATAATAACATAATACAATTTGCCTTTTTAATTTTTATTTCCTGAAAAAAAAAAGTTTCTTAGACTGGCTTAAACTGGCGGCCCGCGGGCCGGCCCGTTAAAGCCCGCGGCCCGACAGGCTAGCTCGTTTAAGCCCATTCCCCTTTTTTTGCCCTCAAAATTAAAGCCCGACCCTCCTCAGGCTCGGGCTTAAAAGGGCCGGGCTTTAAGTTGATTAGTCCAGCCAATAAACAGGTCTGGTTGAGAATTATAAAATTGTGATCCATGTCAGAAATTTGTTAGTAGACATATAGAAATATATATATATATATATATGTAAAGTTGAAAATATACCCAAAATAACTAATGAGGAGCACTGGGTTTATGAAAGTTTTTTGAGAAACAATTTTACTTTAAAAGTAATTAAAACATAGGAATTGAACACATGGTCGTTAAGTATGCTAATTGCACATATCCGGTTCTAATTATAAGATCAAGTTGATTTTTTTTGGAGAAATTAAGGATATAATCACTTTAAAATATATATATTTATCTTTTTTTTCTCAAAACTAATTACCCAACATATAAACTACCATATATTCTAATTATAAGTGGCATATATTAAAATTAAGTGGTATATTTGAATTTTTTAATCTCCCCACAAAAAAAAATCAGTTTGATTTTATAATTAGGATTGGAATGAGTATTTACTGATTTTAACACCTACATCGGGTAAAATTGCTGCTTAAAACTTTTGAATACCTGGTGCTCCTATTTTTTATTTTAAGGCTAAAATTTCACCTTTTCACCCAATTATGCTATGATGAGGAGTTAAAAAAAACTATAAAAGGTACTCCCTCCGTCCTTATATATAAGAGTTAAAAATTTGAATGGTTTTGTCCCTTTTTTATAAAAGCCTGTCACAATTTGTCAAAGCATTTAACGAACTTTTTCCCATTTTACCCATAATTGTTCTCTCTATTCACATTCTCTTTCATACTCATTTATAATACTATTATCACATTTCTCTCTCTTATATAAATAAAGATAAATTTGAACAAACAAAATTATTTTAGATATAATAACGAGATTCAACTGAAAATTTCTCAAATATTATTATGAAATATTGAAATAAATGAATAAGACGAGGGGTCAAATGAGAGAGCTGGTTTGGACTTTGGAGTGGAAAGTGGCAAATCCAAAACCAAAAGCTTCTTCATCTTCATTAATTCCTTCTTCTTGGAAGAATTGAAGTTTATGTTTTACCAGTGAGTGAAGAAAGAAAGAAAGAAAGAAAGAAAGAATGTCCAAGAAGAAGAAGAAAGGCAACGGTCGTCATACAATGTCACTCAAGGACTTCCATGGCGGCTCTATTCCTCCTCATCTTCCTCTCCCTTCCCCTCCCGCCCCGTATCTTCCTCTTCCTCTCTCTCTTTTATTTTATTCTTCTACTTTCATGTACATTTCACTTCTTGTAAATAACACATCTCAATGTATGCCTCTGAGTATCTTTAAATCCGATTATGTGTTCTTTATCTTCACATTTGGTCTTATCAACTGTAAACTGTTTTTTCCCTCCAAGATTCATGGATCTGTATATGAAAACCTTCGTAACATTTCTCCTAATTGACACAGAGCCGTTATAACTTCTCATAGTTCCTTGCCGTGCAACTCTTCACTATCTTCTAGGCATTTCGATCGTAACACCCCATTTCTCACACACACTGCCCCAATTAATAGTAATTTTGATGAAGAAGAGCGTAAGCCACTAGATGACACGTCAGCTTCCCGTAGAACTGTTAATGATGAATGTATTTTGGGCTTGTCATCTCGGGCTGAGGTGAAATCTGGGTATGGACTTGGAGGGAATTCATTAGGGTCTCAATATCATGCTGGGAAAAGAAATTCATACTCAGCTAGGCTCACTGAAGCAAGTCATGTGGGTGTGGATTCTCAGAATTTAAGAGGTAGTAGGTAACTAGGAATCAATGGTGCTTCCCCAAATGTATGGGCAATGAGGAGGGATGTGGCCAGTTCTGTTAAGCCAGATCAATCTGCTTGGTCCGGTCCTAATGCTTCTTCCAAGTTGGTTCATGCAAGTGCCATTGACAAGGTGTCTTCTGGTAGATGGCAGTCAAAGAAAGTTCATAGTCAGATGGATTTTGAGATTGGTACATCCTTTGGAGTTGAGAGTAGACCACTCAATGTCAATGGATATAGCACCCAAAGTGGGATAGACATGGTGGATGAGAAGAGATATTCTGATAAGAGATATTCTGATGTGATGCTGGCTAGACATGCTGAAAGGAGTTTGGCTATTGATGACCAGATTCAAGGTTGTAGAAATGAGTTGCCGGAGCGTGAAAGGTGTGGGATTTCCAATTATTTAGAAGTGCAATCAAGGTATCATTACACTAACGGGGTACTACCAGCTCTAAATGATGCCAAACTTGGTGGGACTGAGTCACAACATTCAGTGGCATCTGAGCCAAGAAAGCTGCCCAAATCGAATTTATCACGCTGGATGAAGCCACTGGATTCAGAACCGTCTGTTGCTGATGATGTACAGGTATTCACACTTTCAACTTATGGGACTACCTCGCTTAAAATGTAACTTCATATTGATTTTATGGGTTCTCTTATTTGCTTCATGGCAGTTATGTCACCAAGGTAGTGATTCTAGGCATGTTGAAACTGTTGATGAGGCACATGACCATGCCAATATTGTGAATGGTAACTCAGCTGGAACTGAGATCAGAAAGGGAGAAAGACAGCGGCCGAAGCTGAATTTGAAACCTCGGTCTACATCCCTTGAGAAATTTGAAGGAAACACTACATCAGACAGGTTTGTTACTTGAGAAAGTGAGCTGTAAAATTTTCATCTGTAAGTGAGTGCGTGCACGCATACATATGATTTATGAACCACATTTTCTGCATTTATCTGTGACTAGCAACCTTTAGATTTGGAGAACAGGTGCTTTTTTCCTTTTTACTTTGCATAATGGTTGAAGTTTTACTAAAATCAAACAATTCATGGGATTTTCTTGGCTGAAAAATGATTCAGAGGATTAAGTAACTTAAAATGAGCACTTGCTTTATTCTAATTTTTTAATACTTCTGGAGTCCCATTTCTTGCTGGTTTAGGGACCATGCTATGTCACTTTTAACCAAGAGAGACCTCGCCTTTTGACAAAAGGATGGGGCATCAATTTTTCTTGGGTATATTTGTTGATAATTTCGATTTGAGATATGCAAGCGTATATTAGGTGTGTGATAATTTCTATTGATTTGTAGGTAGAAATAGTTCTGGTTTGTTGTAGTAATGTTTTTAGGCTCTAATATAATTTTTCAAGAAAATTGTCGATGCATTTTTCATTCTTAAATGAATAATGGAAGTGTTTCTGGTTTGTTTTGTATGACACTGAGACGTCTATTTTGACCACGAGAATGGAAGTTTGGAGTATATTGTTACATCCGTTTCTTAAATGCTCTTTGAACCATTGATGTGTTTCTTCTATGTTCGTATGGGAACTAAAAATGTAATGTATATCCATACAATCTGGTTTCCTTCTGCTGTCATGTCAGATTTTTTAATTTAGCAGATGAACTTTGGGTTCATTGACACCTTGACAGGGGATTTAAAATTAAAAGGTTAAAACCACTTTGACTGGCATAGATTTTACTTATTAAATAAAACCAACTTACCTTGTAGTATGGTATTTGAGCATTCTGTATTCTTTGTCACCTTCTATTCCATTTTGTGCCATTATATCTGCACCACAAAATAATCTTAATGTTGTTTAGTAGGCAAAAATTACTAACAACTGAGAAAGCCCTGGAGCTATTTCTGAAGCCCCAGATACGAGTAATCGAACAATGATGATGATGATTTAAACCAATTTGAATCTAAACAAGATTAGATAAGCTGAAGCCGAATTCAATATAAATTGAAGGAAATCTAACTTTTAAAATAACGGTTATTACTAAAACATAAAATAAACTTAATTCAATTCTAGACTTTTTAATGCCTAGCATAAGTCCATTTTTGGGGTGTGTGCACAAGTTTTCAATTCTCCACCAGAATGGCTTGTCTTTGTGTTTTTCTTGTTCAAAATCAAGTGCATATGAAGAAATCATCATCGTTTGACTCTAATGTCTTGATAGTTATCTTTTGGGTCTTTGTTCTATGGCTTTCATAATGTTTTTTCTTTACTTGTTGTGCTACCTATTTAAGCACTTATGCACATATTGATATGTAGCATAAATTATTTCCAGCAAATTGGGTTAATTAAATATTCCATGGCTTAATGCCTAATAATGAATTGGCAATGCAATTTATTCAGGAGTGCTTTATTTGGTGGTGCTCGTCCTCGAGAACTGGTGAGTTATCTTCTTCATGGCCAGAACGCTCGTTTTAAAGCTTATGTTCATCATTTTCATAGAGGTCACAAGAACTGTAGTTTACATGCATACATTGTTCATACCTTCAAAATGGTTTTTCAATTCATTCAGATGGAACCCTTTCTTTTAAGAAAAAAAATCAGTTATATGCTTTCAACATATGCCATGCCCATATGCTTTCAGCCGCAGCAATCAACACTGCTTTCTCCCTTTCTTAGCTTGGTTTTTGTTTCTGGTTGGATAATGCTGCTGACCTTTTGCACAGGTATTAAAGGAGCGAGGGCTTGATGATGCTGCAATTAACAATTATAGTGCTGTTGAAGAGACAAATAGGTAATGACTTGTCTTGTTTCTGTGTTTACATTATGCCCACTTGGTAAAAAGGTATGATACAATTCTTACAAATGTGTTGTATGAATGGTTGAATTTGGTAGGGTGAAGAAGCTTTCTGATCAATCAATGCAGATCAATTATATTGAAAAGCTTACCGAAACTCTTCAACGGGCTGCAATAAAGCCTGAAAGGAGGAGGAGGGATCAGTGGGTTGATGCTGAAAGAACACAGAGGAGGAATAGGAATTGGCCGAGCAATTATTGGAGAAACTGGAGAGTGACTGACAGGGAGCAGAACTTTGATAGGCCACCTTCACTGGAGATGTGGCGTAAGCCTGTTGAGCAGCAAAATTCTTCTGATGCTGTTGATCTACGGCACAGCAAAGCCACTTCCTTTGAACTTGCTCAGGCTTTTTCTAGATCTATGTCAGATCCCAAAATGAATGATACATTGCTAAGTCAATGTGGGGGTATTGGGTGTGCACAGCAGCCATTTTCACGTCTTATTCATCCAACGCCAAAGCCTTCTTCCAATGGTTAAATATTTCGAAAGGTACATGCATGCAAGTCTTGGTTTCTGGAGCATTTAATGGAGTGGTTTTTGGGTTATCTTTCCTACTCATCGACATACATGAAGGTGAAAAATAGAACATTGTCTGCCTGCAAAGCACGGCAACCACCCAAAGTTCCTGGAGAAAGCAGATTCAGAAAATCAACTCACCCAAATCTGCCCACACAGAATTCTGAGCTCTTCAAGCTTTAATCTGATTCTCTCTATCCCAAAGCGGATTGAGAAATCAACATTTCAACTCACTCAAATCTGCCCACTTCCACAAGCCATCATACTGCTCAGTACTCACTGTACAGACACCTTCCAGTGTCTTTAACATCATATCATTTCTATAGATTTCAGATTTAATTGCTACTTTATCCATGTTCTGCTCTTGCTCTTTAAAGGCAAGATCAGTTGGACTTTGATAGAATTCTTTCTTTGGTGGCCCAGTCCACAATATCTCACCTAGGCCGGCTTCAAAAACATAATGGGTGTTTTCCGAAATATTTTCTCCCTTCTTATTAACAAATGTACTAGTAAAAACAAGTAATAAATGCTTCATATAAGAGCAAACTATTCACAAATGAAAATATTAATTGAAGTAATAAGCAACCTTACGCCCCTGTAACTAGGGTAATACAAGTGGATCTGTTAAGAGGGGGGAGGGAAAAAGGGGGGAAGCAAAATAAATGTTACTTGAATTTACAAAAAATAGAGGAGTCGGGATAAAAGTTTAGGTAAAGATGCACCAAGCATGATCTATTTTTATTTTTCAGAGGTAAAATAAGCACTCTAAAGGCCCATTTGGTTTATAGATAATATTTTGATGGAAAGGAATGGAATTAAAAGGAATGTTGACCTTTTTTGGTACGCATATGGATGAAAATGAATGGGATGAAAATTTTATGTTTGATTGGTTGAAAATTGTGGTAAGAAAACTAAAAATATATGGAAATGATCATATTGTCCTTAATAATTACTTTCTTCGGTCCTAATTATAAGATGAAGTTGACTATTTTGAAGAGATTAAGGAAGCAAAATATACCACTAAATTTTAACATATGCTACATTTAATTAGATTCTATGTTAGTTTATAATAAAATAAATGAGTTCTAAGGAAAAAAGTTAAACATAAACAATTTATAATTAGGAACAAATAGAGTATTTATTAATAAAATTCATATTTAAATTAAAAAATTCAATATTTAATACAATATAATTATTTTAAAAAAATATTAAATCATTTAAATTTATATTCGGCCAAATATAAAGTTGATTGCTGCGAAATTCAAATTTGAGTACCCAAATTTGAATTTGATTGCGTCGAAATTCGAATTTGGGACCCATGTCCCAAATTCGAACCTGATTGCGTCGAAATTTTTGGGAAATCCCGATAACAATCCATACTCAGATTTTATTCACAAGCTTCACGATCAACAAAAACACATATTACTAAGATTATATACCCAAATTATATTATGCAGATAATTACCCAGGTTTTTGGTACATAGCATAAACACAAGAGGCAGCAACAAAGAAGACACGACAGGTAAAGTGGAATAAAAAGAAAGAAAAATGGTGGGTCAAGGGCACGCATAGAACTTCTTCTTCTCTATTTAGGCCGTGAGAGAGGGCATAGAGAGATAGAGAGATGAAGCTGCAATTTGGAGAAGGAGAAGCAGAATAAAGGTGAGGGAGGCTAAAATTGTCTTTCATCACTTCAATCATGTTCCTCTATATGCCAGAAAATAGAATCCCACCATTTTTTTGTGGAAACCCATTTTCATGAAGGAAAATAGAGAGATGTGGGAAAATGAATTTAGCAAAATTTGTGAACCAAACGTGTTTCGTGGGATGGAAATACTCCATTTTCCATTTCCATCGCCTGATTCTCTACCAACCAGAAGGGCCCTAAGGTATTAACAATGTGCTTGGATGGGAGGAAAAGTTGGGAGGAAAGAAAATGAAGGAGGAGAAAATGGAGAGGAAAGAAAAATAAGAAGAAAATGTTTTCAACCTTCTTGTGTAATATTTGCTTTCTAAATACATTTAATTAACTACTAATCAAATAATGAACAAGATTTACTTCCGAATATATGTTAGGAAAAAGAGTTTACTTAATGCAAAGCTAACATAGTTAAAACATTTCCCACGAGGGGTCTCCTTTAAAGCCAAAACCAATTACCAAAAATATTCATACAAAAATTTGGTATTTACATAGAAATTAACTTAGGGCCTACATATCCTTTAGATGGATCAAAACTCATATAGTTCAGTTCAATGTAGAAATGCGTGTCACTAAGTTTGTGCTTTTTTATAAAAAATGTTTATTTAAATTTTTCAAGAAAAATATTTATTTTTGTTTTGTATTTTTTTATTTAGGAAAAACATGTCTTTATTTTTACTTAGAAAAGACTTTCAAAAGAATTTTGGATTAAACTTCTTGAAGAGATTCTCATAATCTCACACGGATGAATAATCGATTTGTACCTGATAAGATTCTAAAAACCTCACACGGTATAAAAATCACTTTTAAAAATGATTTATTTATTTTGATCAAAATATGTTTTTTTTAGTTTAATTTATAAGAAAAATGATTCACAATCATTTGCAATGATAAGCTAAGAAAGACAAGTATTAGTAGCAAGATCAACAACTTATTTGTGGTAGAAGATATAAAATACGATGAGCATACCTACCTTTTGGTCCATGTAGAATGCACATGCATGAAGAATGTGAGAAATTTGAATCAAAGACAAGAAGGATGAGATGTAAGCAATAAGAATAATAACTTAAAATAATAAACATAAATAAAAACATGAAGTATGGTGAGATAAGAATTTTGAATAAAAATTCTCATTTCATTCCATAAGTATGGATGATGAGCATATATGAGATCGTAACCAAACGGTTAGACACTCCACCCATACTACAAAAAAGGGTTTTCGATGGCGACTTTCGGTGGCGACAAAAAAAGTCACCGCCAAAAGTCCGACTTTCAGCGGCGACTTTTTTTGTCGCCTCCAAAAGTCCCTCCTTTTGCGGCAACACGAAATTCACCACAGAAGGTATGACTTTTGGCGGCGACTTTGGTCTGACTTATGACGGCGACAATCCCTCCTTTTGCGGTGACATTTGGTGGGACCTTTTCGCGGAGACTTTATATAGTCGCAGCTAAAAGTCATACATTTTATTATTTGAAGAACACTAATAAATGTTACCTTTTTTTTTAATATAAAATATTAAAAATTGTAAAATGTGAAATAAATTATTTTATCATGAAAAAGAAAATAAGGTAATATTTTAAATTTTTATTAGTTATTAATTTATAGTAAATGCTTTAATTTAACTAAAATTAATGATATATTAAATAATCTTATACATGAATAAAGAATTATAATTTTTAAATTAATAAAATTATATCAACTATACCAACATTTTAATTTATTAAAAAAGAATATTATGAATATTATATTAATAAAGAAACATTTATATTATATTTTATCTTTATATATTAAATATTTAAATAAATATTAAATGTAGGTAATATGATAATATATTTATATTATAATAATATATGTATTTAAATTGATATCTTAAATATATGCATATAATATTAGTGTGTGTATTTAATTTTGTAGTAATATGATGAAAGGCCATCACAGCTCAACTGGTAGAAGCTTCACACAAGAGCAAAGTGGTCATGGGTTTGAACCTTGGGAGAAACACATTTGGAGGTGAAATAAAAGGTGGTGAAGTGGTGCGATGTGGCACAACGTGACACATGATAAGTGAAGAGCACCGAAATCGAGGTTATCGATGTAGTGCGCCCTTGGGTCCGCCCTTCAAGAAAATTAGAACCAAGGGGATAGTGGAAGCTAGTCCCCGGGTGTCGTTCACTTGAGAAGCCTAACGCAAAAGATGACCTAGTAGCTAATATGCAAACTAACAAAAGCGGGTAAAAAGTATTGTATTTTGTTTTTGGTATAAAATAGGTGCAAAAAATGTTATATGTTCAAAAGTAAAATAAAAATAAGATAAAAGTGAGATTTGGAGGGGAATGGAAATGGAATCATTCTTGATGAATGGAAACCTTGGGATTCATTACTTCAAAATATTTTTAGGGAGTTTCATGTTGATTTTCAAAAGACCCCTGAGGAACCCCTCTAGGTTAGGCTTATGCTAACTTAATTAATGTTGGAACCTCACATTACTTAATTTAACTTAAGTTGATTAAGCTCAAAATCAAAGTGAATTTGCTAATTGTAAGGGGTTCCTAGTCCAACAACTGGAACCCCGAATTGCCACTTAATTAATCCTAGAGTTTAATTAATTATTAGAACCCTACATAATAAATCAATACTCTAAGATTGGAGTCCAATGCCACTCATGCAATTTGACAAATTCAAGAACTAACTAATCATGCAAGACTTTAAATCCACAACTTGGGCTACCCCACAATTGCACTTAATTTCTCAATTAACCATAATTCATTGATGGCCACCCAAACAAGAACTAAGATTAAAAAGAGTGATTTCCAAATGTCTAAACACAATTAATTAATTTCTATGCTATTTCATTAATGCAAAATTACTTAACACCTTTAATCCACTAACCAAGCCACCTTGAATTAGCACAAGATTTTCACAAAGAGAATAACAAAATCATGAACCCATAAATTTCATTAAACTCAAAGTTAAAGTAGCATAATGTCAAGCATTCTACAAGAAAGAAACAACATAAAATAGTTTCTAACCTTCATACATCATATAGAAATGAGGAACACAACCAAATGCCATAAATATACCCCTAGAACCCTAGAAAAGCATAAAAACAACAAGAGGAAGAAGGATTAGAACTAAAACTCCCCTAAATATGCTCCAAGCTCATCACTTGGCTCCCACCACCAAGAATGGTGGAGCCTAACTATTGCTCTCCATGGGAGGAACACCAACAAGGAAGGAAGAAGTGATGGACATGGTGTGGAGGAAGGAAAAATGGAAGAAAGATGAAGACGGAATGAGAGAGTTGAGAGAAAATATGGTGGCTAGGGTTTATGGGTGTCCAAATTTAGCAAATGAGGTCCCAATTTCGTGCTTTAAGTGATTGGAGTCGGGTTGGATGAGTGGGTACCGGGTATAGACTTGGATTGGGCCCAAAAACCAGCTGAAATTATGCAGATGCGACTGGGCTGTGGCCCAGAAATTTGAGTTGCGACCCAATTCTCTTTTGAAAAATTGAGTTTTCTTTTCCCATTGCAAAGGAAATGTTCCACCTAGGGCTATTCAGAAAGTTCCTGTCCCGGACCTGTCGGGACCAGAATTTCCTTGGACCAACGGAATCTGGTAACCGGAATCAACTGTACCAGGATCAAATTGAAACAGGGACGGTACCGGGATATGGTCACATATCCGGGATTCCCGGTCCCGTCCCGGTACTATAAGTATAGTTACTTAATTTTTTTCCAAATTCAACATGCATTTATTCCTTTATTTTTTTTTCAATTAATTAATCAATTCCCTACCCAAATGTTATTTTTTTTCTCTTTCTTTACAAGATCATTTAATTATATTGATGATTGATTGATTAAATCATTTAAGGTTTAGGGTTTAACCTTTTAAGAGGCACACCTCTTTTTTCTTTTCCATCATTCCGCAATCCTTAATGAAAAGGAAAGATCGAAGAAGTCGGAAATGGCTGAATTGTTGGCTATTGCTTTTAATTTCTTTTTTTTTTCCGAACAATGATGTTGCTTTGAATTTGAATGTTTAAATTTTCATTATAGACTTATGGTTATTGTTTTGTTTCGTTATAATATTTTAGAGACTTTATATGTAGTTAAAAAGGATTTGTTGGATTGAATGATTATTCTTTTTTTACACATAAATATATATGTGATATTAAAAAATTAATTATATTATATTATTAGTAACTAAAGTATAAACATAGGTGCTTCATTTTTTTTCTTGATAAGGCAGATTGTGTCAAAGAGAATTGGGATGTCCTGGTCTTGGTCCATATCACGGCCCCGTCCCGATGGGTCCAGGACCCCTTCAGTACCGGTATCGGGACCGGCACACAAATGGCGTCCCAGCCTTCTATGGTACCCGGACTCGGACAAAGGGTGTCACGGTACTTGAACAGCCCTAGTTCCATCCATAGTTCTTCAATGGTCTTACAAGTAAAAACATAATAGAGAAATGATCAAATGCCCTAGAAATTAATTATTTCTAGTTAATTACCAATTATGGAAAATTAATCATATTTTTAATCCTAATTTCACCTAAGGGCCTAATATCTTAATTAAGCACATACAATTGGACCAAAATTGTATCTTCATTATGTTTAAAACCTCATTTTTAGCATATCAAAACCATACAAATCCAAAGACTTGTCAACAAGTGGCAGGAGGGTGGATGATATGGCAAGATGTGGCAAGTGGGTGAGGGTCACCACGTCATCAGCCATGTGGGCATAGGGTGCTGATGTGACTTTAATTTTTTAATTTTTTTTTGCTACTTTCAGATGTCGCCACCAAAGGGTAATTTTTTTATTATCTTTTTTATTATTTTGTGGGCCCCGGTCAAATTAAGGTGTTTACACCTTCCTAAATATATGACCTATTTATGGAAGTGAATTTTTTTTAGATAATCCCTACATCCTATAATATAAGGTCCAATTTTTTGAATGATCTTGTCTCAAAATATAAGGTGTTCTCTGATTTTATTTGAGTAATAAATACGTTTTTCCCCATTTTACCCATGCATTAATTTCTCCCACACATTATCTTTCATATTCTTTTCATAATTATACTCTCTCTTACTCATTAATAAATAAGGGCACTTTTGTAAAAAAAAAGGTACATTTCCTTCACATTTATTGTTTTTAACTAACTTTAACTAATTTTTTAGGAAACTGTAATTCAGTTAAAAAGACCTTATATATTGAGACGAAGTGAGTATAAGAGATTTTTCTAATTTATATCAAATTTTCCCCAAATTATCCTTATTGATGCTCCTCAATAGTAAACAGGTAAGAGAGGGAGGGCAGGAATAAATGTAGATGGTTATGATGATTTGGTAATATAATATGATTCTAAATAACTTAACTAACTTTTTTAATCTAATCAAATTAAATAATTATGTGTTATATTTGGGAGTATACTTTAATGGATTGGCATCCTTTGGCGTCATCGGAATCAAATTAAGCGTGAGGCCTACTATTTTTCATTGAAATGAAATTACTTTTTGTTTCTATATGGAATCAAATTCCAACGTTTGGTGGCCGCAATGAGAATCCTCAAGGACTGCCACATATTTTCTGAATAAGGGT
Organism: Mimosa bimucronata; assembly: GCA_037074515.1. Lineage (NCBI taxonomy): Eukaryota > Viridiplantae > Streptophyta > Magnoliopsida > Fabales > Fabaceae > Mimosa > Mimosa bimucronata. Next base: position 27,307,993 of record CM073441.1, read on the forward strand.
ATGCTCAAATTCAAATTTAATGCCTGAAGTTCAAGTTATTGATTTATAGATATAAATGTGCAAGAGATCTGTTCAAATTTAAACATAACTCTCAAATTTAAATTTATTTTAAAGGGAGAGTACAAATTTGACTTTGAAACCGAAATCTGAATTTCTTTGAGACAACTAATTAAACAAAGTTTAATAGATAGCGAATATTGATTTCTCAATTTATAGGTAAGTGACCTATCGTTAAAAATCGCTACCAATCTATTTTCTAACATGATATTATCATTCAAAAACTCTCTGTATTTTTGAGGTTGTGATTGAAAGAGTGAGCAAAGGTCAGAAAAACGTGTTGTGCCCTCTGATCACTAATTTGATTATAAATTTCAAAATAAAAAGATGTTTCGAATGTGTCTTTTACATTAGAAACTAGATTCAAAGAAATTTTTTATGTGTCATTTGTCCAATTTGAATTTAAATTGGGAGAATTTTTTCAAGTACCATATAAGCATTAAGAAAAATGGATTTTCATATTGAGTGTTTTTTACCATATATTGAATATTTATATTTATTTTTTAATAATCTTTTTTATGAATGATTGAATTTATAAATATTTTAATTTTTAAATGAGTCACTTTAATTAAGAAATACTCAGGGTAACACACTACTATTTTTCATTAGTATATGTTTTTCTTGTTTTCACACACTATTATTTTATAATTGTTAAAGCTTGTATACCATATATATGTCTGGATATTTATGAATTATTATTGATGAAAAGTTAAGCAAGGACTATAAACATGTTATAATTAAGTTGATTAATTAAGGATGAACCCCGGAGACAACGATGACTATGAGATAGAGATAGGTACCAGAAATTAATGTTACAAACGACTTTGTATTACTTTATTTACTTGATGTCCGAAAATATTGTGAGTCCAATTTGTAATTAAAAAGAATAAAATGACTATTTCAGTATATAATTTAATTTCTAATAGAAAAATGTGGTGATTATAGTACTACACGCGTATTTTTCAGATAAAATCACATGTATGCTGATAAATATTTTTATTACAAGTGTGGCTCGGAAAATGCAAAATAAGTTATTTATTTATTTTTTTTCCTATGGTGGATTCTCAAATAAAATAAGTTCTTTATTAAAGATTTAGAGGGACTAAGCTTCTCTACTCTATGGTTTTCCTCTACCCTCTTCATCACCATTGCATCAAATTTTAGTTGTCCAAGTGTGTCAATTTCTCTTATTTGCATGACACGTCCCCAAATGAGTAGCTAAAATACATTGTTCAAAATCAACAAGGAGATTAATTATTATATTTTCTTGCAACTATCTCATCATTTTATCTCTGTTAATAATAATCAAAGTGTAGTAAATTAAAACAATGAGGTGTCATTTTTTACCCTTTATATACTTTGTTCTTTGAATTGCGTAGCCTTCAGTGGGGAGACACATTATCCAGCTTTAGCGAGCTTATGCACTACATGTCTTTCTTTGCCATGATACTATAAGGAAGAGAAGGACAAGACCATGGGGAGAATATATCTCTCATACTATGGGTTCTTACAAAGTTTGTGCCAAAAAGTTTTGTACATGTGGATGATACCATCAGGGACCTCTAAGTTTATATGCTTCTTGCAGAGCTACAAATGTTTGTTTTACCATGTTGTTTAGGTTTAAGTTTACATTTGTACTTTCATAATATATGCCAAAGGATTATATGCCAACTGCCAAGCATTCCTCTAGTTTCTCTTCATGATTGGAAGTGTTTTTTGGTTAGTTACATTGGAGAGCAAGCATCACGCTCTACTTGTTAAAGCCTACGGGTTACCTACGTCTTGAAGTTCTCTCTTCAGGAGCTTCGTAGAGGCTTGTTCTCATGATCAAGCTATATGGTTGATTTCAATTTCGGATAAAATCTGAGAAAGCTATCCTAGTAATTTTCAGTCATGGAGGAACATATGGAAGATCATTGGGATTCATTACTATCAGACTCATGTGACAATTTCATAATCAATACTTGGCCTATGGACTTGATCACAATTTGTCTCTTTTGGGTCCAATGATGTTTACATGTTTCTGTTCTTATGTTGTGGTCTGTTTTATTTCTTGTTCTGTTAATGTTTTACTTGTAGCTTGTCGCGCCTTCTATTACATGTAATAAAAGGTTTTTACTTGTAATATCTTTTTATCTTAATGAAGTTGGCTTTATATATAAAAAAAAATTAGTAGTCCAGATTTCACATTTTATAAAAATATTAATTTAATTATACTTAAAAAATATTATTAATAACTTTAAACTGCTAAAGTTTGATATGAAAAACTCACACCTTTAGTTAAAAAAAGTGAGAGAAATATTTTTTATAATAATAATAATTTACAACTGTAAATTGCTCAAATCAAATTTTAACAATTTAAATCTATTTAATTATTTTTTTTATAAAATTATAACCATATTTTATGAAATATTCCTCAATTCTTAAATATAAGATCTTGTTGACTTTTTTTTGAAAAATCTTAAGAAAGCTAATAAGTTACTTATAAATTGATATGCCTGAATTTTTTCACTAAACCAGATTATTTGACTTATAAGTTAACATATAACCTAATTATACACAAAATACATTATTATGATTAAGTGGCTCATTTGGCTTTCTTAATTTCTCCAAATAAAAGTTAATTGGATTTTATGTTTAGGAATATAGGAAGTATAAAATATGAACCATTAAAATTTTATCAAATAGTGATGAAGAGGGTCACTACCACAGAAAACACCTATAGCGGCGCTTTTTTGACCCCTATAGCGGCGCTTTTGAAGTGCCGCTATAGCTAGCGCCGCAATAGGTCAGGTGACCTATAGCGGCGCTTATAAAGCGCCGCTATAGGTGACCATATAGCGGCGCTTAATTACCCAAAAGCGCCGCTATAGGTCATGTTTTAATTAAATTTTATTAAAACTGAAAAGGCCTATACCGGCGCTTTTTGTAAAAAGCGCCGGTATAGGCCTCTCTATAGCGGCGCTTTTCGTAAAAAGCGCCGGTATAGGCCTCTCTATAGCGGCGCTTTTCGTAAAAAGCGCCGCTATAGGTTATATTTTTTTAAAAATATACAATTTGTATTTTAATTCACACCCACCTGCATCATTGCAAAAATTCCAGCAATTCTATACAATTTCAGGCAGTCCATATACACCAGTAATTCTATACAATTTGTTTTTAGGGGCCATAAATATTTGCTAATTATACTCCAACTATCAAATACAACAATTATACAAGTAAAGGAGTAAGTGTATCTCAAGAAGTAAATGAATAAGGTAACATATACTACCAGTTTCCCCCTGCCACGTATCAATAAGTCAATGTCATTTTCTTCTCAATGTAATTTGTTCTTGCCTCCATTGTAATTTGAACTTATGTGAGGCAGAGAAGAAGCAACGAATTCTAAGATAAATAAAAAAATTTCGGAAGAAAATAATTAAAAGTAGCAAAGCAGGTGAAGAAACTCACATGTATCGGTGGAGGAGGGAGAACCAGCGACGGAGGAGGGAGCAACGGCGGCGGAGGAGTGAGAACCCGTGGCGGAGGAGAGAGCAACGGCGACGGACGATTGAGCAACGGCGCGAAGCGTCGCTAATAAGAGAACGGCGAGTCGGATCTTGGGGTTACAAGGAGGGAGTTAACGGCAGCGACTTAAGGAGCAACGGTGGCGGAGGAGGCTACAACAGCGCGGTGGACTCGGGAAAGAATAAAAGAGTAAGGAGGAGGGAGAAAGAACAAAAAAGAAGACAGACACGGGAAGGAGAATGGGGGTTATATTAAAGACTATAACCCCTATACCGGCGCTTTCTTTAAAAAGCGCCGGTATAGGGGGGTTCCAAATTTTTGGAGGGAAATTTCCCTCCAATTTTTGGCCCCCTATACCGGCACTTTTTTCAAAAAGCGCCGGTATAGCTATTAGTATTTACATTTTAATTTTAAATTATTATTTTAATTATTATAAAAAAAACGAAGCACATTATTTAAAATTAAATAAAGCCTATACCGGCGCTTTTTTAAAAAGCGCCGGTATAGGTATTATTGCTTCTTTTTAATATTAATTTATTTTTTTGATTATTATAATGATTTAATTTGAAAAAAATACGAATATTTTATTCATTTCTTTCTTTTTAACATTTAATATTTAGTCTTAAATTCTTATAACAATTATTAATTATTATTTTCTATTTAAAATTCAAAAAATGTAATTTTTTATTAGAAAATAATATTAATTAGTATATCAGCCTATACCGGCGCTTTCTTTAAAAAGCGCCGGTATAGGGGGTCCGAAATTTTTGGAGGGAAATTTCCCTCCAATTTTTGGCCCCCTATACCGGCGCTTTTTTAAAAAGCGCCGGTATAGGTATTATTGCTTCTTTTTAATATTAATTTATTTTTTTGATTATTATAATGATTTAATTTGAAAAAAATACGAATATTTTATTCATTTCTTTCTTTTTAAAATTTAATATTTAGTCTTAAATTCTTATAACAATTATTAATTATTATTTTCTATTTAAAATTCAAAAAATGTAATTTTTTATTAAAAAATAATATTAATTAGTATATCAGCCTATACCGGCGCTTTCTTTAAAAAGCGCCGGTATAGGTATTATTGCTTCTTTTTAATATTAATTTATTTTTTTGATTATTATAATGATTTAATTTGAAAAAAATACGAATATTTTATTCATTTCTTTCTTTTTAATATTTAATATTTAGTCTTAAATTCTTATAACAATTATTAATTATTATTTTCTATTTAAAATTCAAAAAATGTAATTTTTTATTAGAAAATAATATTAATTAGTATATCAGCCTATACCAGCGCTTTCTTTAAGAAGCGCCGGTATAGGGGGTCCGAAATTTTTGGAGGGAAATTTCCCTCCAAATTTCTGGGCCTATACCGGCGCTTCTCCGATAAAGCGCCGATATATGTATAATAAAATAAATATTTTTTATTTATTTTATTATGTAATATTTATTATTAAATTATTATTATTTTAATAATTATTAAAAATTGAAACGGAATTAAGCCTATACCGGCGCTTAGTCAAAAAGCGCGGGTATAGGTATTTAAAAAATAAAAAAAAACCAAAATGACTCACAACCCTTTACCGGCGCTTTTTATATAAGCGCCGGTATAGGGTTTTTTGATTAAAAAATAAAAAGTAAATGGTGAACCAAAACCCTATACCGGCGTTTTTTGTAAAAAGCGCCAGTATAGGCTTCACTCTATTCCGGCGCTTTTCTTATGAAGCGCCGGTATAGGCCCCATACGTATCAATACCGGCGCTTTTTACTCTAAGCGCCGGTATTGTTGCGTCGCGATAGCACACTTTTGTAGTAGTGGGTAGAGGAAGGGAAAGGCAGATAAGAGAAGCTTAATCCTTATTTTTTTTGGTCACATAAGCTTAATCCTTATTCAACGCAACTTATTTTCTTTGTTTTCGTCTGTGTTTCCTTGCATCTTTTGTGGGCCTAGTACCTTTATAACTACAATTTTTGTGAGTTGTTCCAACAACATCATGACTTTTATTAATATTTTTTGGGAAAATGACAAAAAAATACATTTCAAATTTCAAAACCCTAAATAGTTGATTGTGAGTTGTTAATAACTATACTGAAATAATTATTGGAATTTTGAAATTTGGAATGTATTTTTTTTTGTCATTTTCTCATGTTTTTTATCCTTATAATAAAATTGTCCTTTATTAAAAAAAAGTTTGTTATTAAACATGGGTTAATACAACTTTTGCTCATTGAACTTTCAATTAATTTTAGTTTTGCTCCATAAACTTTAAAATTAGTAGTTTTGCTCTTTGAACTTTTGGTCAATTTTGGTCTTGGTCCCTGGACTTGGATTGGTGGTTTTAGTCCCTTAACTTTGTACAGTTTATAACCATTGGTCCCTATATTTTTTAAGTTTTTTTTAAAGTTTAGGACAAATACCAAAATTGGCTGAAAGTTCAGGGACCAAGACCGAAATTGACTGAAAGTTCAAGAACTAAAACCACTGATTTTAAAGTTTAGGGACCAAAACCAAAATTGATTGAAAGTTCAATGACTAAAACCATCGATTTAAAGTTGAAGGACCAAAAGTTATATTAACCCTTGAACATGACTCAAATGCACTTAGAAAGAAAAATGGATGATTATGGGTTTCTAGTCTCTAAGATCCAGCAGGAAGACTCATTTGTGATGGAAGGGAATTGAATGGAAATGAAATAAGAAAATTTCAACCATGTACATGTTTGGCATACATTTGAATGAAAAATTGTACATTAGTAAGTAATAAATGTTTCATATTATATTAAGTTAAATATAATGTAAAGTACATATAAAACGAAATATGCTTATAATTGTGATAGTTTAAATATTATATATATACCAAGGTTTAAAAAACAGGACCGGGCATCAAACCGGGGGAGGCACTGGTTCAAGGGTCAATGGTCGGATCGGAGTCGGATCGGGTCAAACCGGTTATATTAAAATAATATAATTTTATTGATATTAACATTAATAATCACTAATATCAAAATGTAAATGTAGATAGGTATGCATAATTCATCAATATATGAATATTTTAATGTTTCTATAGAGGAAAAAGAGAAAATATTAGTTGATTACATGTAAAAATAAATATTATTCTACAATCCACAGACTAAAATACAAATATTAAGAGCAACAACAATTAAATATTAACTATATGCAAGTAAAATAGAATTTAAACTATTATAGTTTCCTAATTTCTAAAATTGAGTTAAGTGAAAATTAGTAATTAGGTGAATTATAATAAAATAATTTTTTTATTTATTTTTTTAAAAAAAGTGCCAACCCGGTTCAACCACCGTGTTGAACGGGTTGGCGGTTGAACCCCCTGGGTTGGACGGTTCGACCGGTTTTGCCCGGCCATTGACCGGGTCACCTCCAATCCAGGTTTTCGCCTTGCCCGGACCAGCGCCCGGTTCACGGTTGAACCGGTTCAACCTGCCGGTCCGGGTTTTTTATCATTGATATACACACACACATATATGAGCTCCCAAATTTAATCAAAAGGTCATCATAATTAACTAGTTAAGGCATCACACTCATGCAGAATGTTAAGGATTCAAGTCTACACTTCGTCATAATCCTCTAATAGAGATGACACATCTAAACAGATGGGAGGGGACACGTGGCCTACAAATTCTTCCGGCAGTAATTTCTGAAGGAACAAAAATTCCATGGAAAAATTCTATCATACATGCTATTCCGTCTTTAATCCATCGAAATTTCCCTCATTTTAGCTGTTTTTGTAGTTGGAACAAGTGAAGAATATGTGTTGGAATTGTTCAATTGCGTTGAGGATGATTTTTTGACCTATAAAAAAATCGCTTGTGAACGCTTATGTCGTTGGGTGTATCAGCTTATCCCTGATGATAGTGCATAACCAAGATTGCATAAAGAAGGTACCTTGGTGGAGGCCACGATTACAACACCACCATTGGCGATCAGACGAGCATGATCGGGGACGAGAGGAGCGATACTATGATGAAGATGGTGAGAGCGTAACAGATTTTAGATTTTCGGAAGTTTATGGAATGCCTCAATACCTAACGCCCTTAATTTTTATTTTCAAATACAAAGGGATGAAGCAGTAATTTTACTTTAGAATTATCATAATCCTAGCCCCATAAAACTTTAATTTAGTGATTTCAAGGTACCTGGTGTAAGACCCTTCTTTAAAGTCCAAAATTTCACCTCTCCTCTTGAAAAACAACACATGCATATCTCCCTAGCCTTGTCACAAGTTCTAGCCTCTTCCTTACAAGATAAGTTGTGCGTTTAGTAATCCAATTAACTCTATAAAAAGGACACCTACAAGGGAAGAGAAAACCACGGCAATGAGAGAAAGAAAAGAGAAAATTTTGGAAGAAAAAAGATAGAGTGAGACGTGAGAGAGAGGTAGAAGAAGGAGAAAATCAAGAAAAAGCTAAGTACTTATCTTCAAAGTCCTAGGAAGCCTGTAGAGTTAGAGTTGCTGCCAGGTAGTCCTGTCCGGGTAGAGTCCAAGGGAAAGGCACCAGAGGAGTAATTTATTAACTACTATAGTGTCTCTCTGGGTTACTTGAGTCATGTACTGCTATATTACATATTTTGGGGCCTATATATTATAATAGTTAACCTTAATATATGCATATGTTACACTACCACAGAAAACACCTATAGCGGCGCTTTTTGACCCCTATAGCAGCGCTTTTGAAGTGCCGCAATAGATCAGGTGACCTATAGCGGCGCTTATAAAGCGCAGCTATAGGTGACCATATAGCGGCGCTTTATTACCCAAAAGCGCCCCTATAGGTCATGTTTTAATTAATTTTTATTAAAATTGAAAAGGCCTATACCGGCGCTTTTTGTAAAAAGCACCGGTATAGGCCTCTCTATAGCGGCGCTTTTTAGGTTATATTTTTTTTAAAATATACAATTTGTTTTTTAATTCACACCCATCTGCATCATTGCAAAAATTCCAGCAATTCTATACAATTCCAGGCAGTCCATATACACCAGTCCATATAGACCAAAAGCTATATTGTTCAATTAAGAAAAAAAGCATGCATACTACTAAAACTTTTTTATTGAACATTTTTATTGCACAAACTAAAACTTGATAAGAGAGTACATGCTATGTACAAGTACAAATAATGAATCAGCTTTGGTTTACGGCTTCCAGCGACGCAGAACAAAAAAATGAAAAAAAAATGCAAAAGACACATAAACTCACCTAATTTATCCGATTAAGAATAAGGCGAAAAATCCCCACCAGCTTCGTTTGCAAAAACCGCACCTTTAAATACAATGAATCAGATGTTAGAACATCTGTTTCTCAAACAACAAAAATCTGGGAATCCCAGAGACTAAAACAAGTTAAAAAAAAAGCAAAAACAAGGGGAAACTCACCGAAGGAAGCAAAGATTTGGGGAAGAGGCTTGGGTGCTTGAACGGCGTGACTGAAGGAGAGAACGGCGTGACTGAAGAACAGACGAAAGATGAAATGGCAGAGCAAAGGTGAACGGCGTGACTGAAGAACAGACGACAACGGCGGCCAGAACGGCTTGAACGACGGTGAGAATGGCGTGAACGGCGGCGTGACTGAAGGAGAGGTGAAGATGAACCTAAGGTGAACGGCGGCAAGAGGAAATGAAATGACGACAGAAAGTGAAAAGTGAAAAGACGAGAGGAAGCTAAGTCACGGGCATAAAAAAGAGAAAGAGAGGAGATAAATCAAGTTATGCAGAAAAAATAGCCTATACCGGCGCTTTATTTAAAAAGCGCCGGTATAGGGGGGTCCAAAAATTTTTGGAGGGAAATTTCCCTCCAATTTTTTGGCCTATACTGGCACTTTTTAAATAAAGCGCCGGTATAGGTGCATTAAAATAAATAATTAATGTTTTAATATTTAATATTAAACTCTTATTTTAATTATTATCAAAAAACGAAAAATTGTTTATTACTAGCCTATACCGGCGCTTATACAGAAAGCACCGGTATAGGTATTTTAATAAAAAATAAATAAAATAAATGATAAACTGAAACCCTATACCGGCGCTTTTAGTACTAAGCGCCGGTATAGGCTTACCTCTATTGCGGCGCTTTTCTTGGTAAGCGCCGGTATAGGCTCCTTCTTTATCAATACCGACGCTTTTTTCTGTGAGCGCCGCAACAGGATAATTCTGTAGTAGTATTACCTCAGTTTTAATGTTCAAGCAAATTTGTGCTAATACTTTTGTACCATTTACGGGACCTTGGTCATAGGAGGTTGCTACAAAAGTATCAACATAGATTTGTTAGAACATTAAAACTGAGTTAAAATATACATATACCAAGGTTAACTGTTATAATTCATAGGCCCCAAAATATGTAATATAGCAGTATATGGCTCAAGTAACCCATAGAGACACTATAGTAGTTAATAAATTACTCCTCTGATGCCTTTCCCTTGGACTCTACCTGGACTGGACTACCTGGCAGTAACTCTAACTCTACATACTTCCTAGGACCTTTAATATAAGGACTTAGCTTTTCCTTGATTTTCTTTTGCTTCTACCTCTCTCACGTGTTAATCTCTTTTTTCTACCTAAATTTTCTCTTTTCTCTCTTTTCTTTCTCTCTTTGCCGTGGTTTTCTCTTCCCTTGTAGGTGTCCCCTTTTTATAGTTACTTGGCTTACTAAACGCACAACTTATCTTGTAAGGAAGATGCTAGAACGTGTGACAAGGCTAGGGAGATGTACATGTGTTGTTTTTCAAGAGGAGAGGTGAAATTTTGGACTTTAAAGAAGGGTGTTACACCCGGCCTTGTTTAAATAACTTCTATGGGACATAACCTTAATTTTCCCAATGAAGACGTCACAAGAATAATTTTTTTTAATGCACAAGACAATAGCCATTTCGTCCTTATATTTTGAGTCAGACTAACTCTCACGACTATTCAGAGCATTTAAAATCGTTTCTTTCTATATTATTCTAGCTTGCTTCTTCACATGATATTGGTGCCAGCTTGAAAGAAGAGGAAGATCTATATCTTCCTAACAATAGGTTTGGCTTGATTGAAAATGAGAACTGTAACTAGATAACAACACTTTAAATATAGCACATTTTAAATTGAATGCCGTGTACAATTAGAATGGCACAAGTGACAATACAAGAAGAAAAATGAACTTTATCATGCGCGTTGTCAAAAGTCAAAGCATTAATCATCTTAGGAAACATAGTAGCCTTGTAAACTTGTGGCTTGCGCCTTGCTGGTTAGAGTGCTTTACTCTTACCTACGAAGTCACAAGTTCGAACAGGCACAGAGTAGAAGCCAAAGAAGTGATATCACCATCCCTCAGGGAACATAGTAGCTTTCATATATGTATATATATGGTTGGTACGTTTACTTTGTTTTTTGTTGGGTAGCATTCATAAATCACATTTTAAAATCTTTTTCCGGATATATTTGTCATATTTTCACGTGAAATAGTCGGCATATGAGTTTCGAAAATTAAAAATTCATAACACAGCACCTTGGCATTGATTGATATTTTACATCATTTGTCGAATATTGATGCCTTACAAATAGATTAAAGAATTGGTTAATGCGAGAAATATAATAGAATAAAGAATATTAACAAATGTTTAATGATAAATAATTTTTGTATGTTCGAATGAGAAAACAAGAACATTAAATTAAGAACCTTTCCGAAGACCATACATCTCTTTAATATTAGATTGGGGACAACTACACAAAAAGACTCTCGAATATATATATATATATATAAATATATATATATATATAAAAGAGAGTTTGATATAGCAAATTTCGAAAAGGACTATAACATGTTATTAACCTAACTATCATTTGTAAATTTAAAAGAAATACCACAAATGCTCTTCAATTAAATTTTTTTTTAGTTTTTAAATAAATAGCTGGCAGTGGGGCCCACTTACCAGGCGGTTAGTGGGGGTATTGGAGGAGGGAGGTGTGCCAAAACTATTGGCACACACTTTAAAGGCTTACCAAGCCTTTTTATTATATATATTGCAGAAAATATATATACACACTATCTTTTATTTTTTTTAATATTTTCCAAAATTTATAGAACGGATTACCAACATATCTTTATCCATTTACCAACATCACAGCTTTACCAACTTTTTTTTGTTTCTTCCTAGAATTGTATAACGAATTATCAAATTCGGATAACGGATTACCAACTTTGGATAACGGATTACCAATATATTTTTATCCAATTACCAACATCATTACCAATTGCTTTTTGCTTGTTCCCAGAATTGTATAACAGACTACCAAATTTAGATAATTAATTATCAATTTTTAATAATGGATTGCTAACATATTTCTACCGCATTACCAACATCATTATAAATTCTTTTTGTTTGTTCCCAAAATTGTATAACGGATTACCAACATGTTTCTATCCAATTACCAACATCATTACATATTCTGTCCGTTATCCGAATATGGTAATCCCTTATGCAATTCTAGTAACAAAAAAGAAGAAGTTTGTAATGATGTTGGTAATTGGATAGAAACATGTTGCTAATCCGTTATCCAAAGTTGGTAATCTGTTATTCGAATTTGATAATTCGTCATACAATTCAGGAAACGAACAAAAAGAAGTTGGTAATGATGTTGGAAATTGGATCGAAACATGTTGTTAATCTGTTATTCAAAGTTGGTAATCTTGTTATCTGAATTTGGTAATCTGTTATACAATTATGGGAACAAACAAAACGTTGGTAATGATGTTGGTAATTGGATAATAACATGTTGGTAATCCGTTATACAATTATGGGAACAAACAAAAAGAAGTTGGTAATTGGATAGAAACATGTTAGTAATCCGTTATTCAAAGTGGGTAGCCTGATATCTGAATTTGGTAATTCGTTATACAATCCTGGGAACAAACATAAAGAAGTTGGTAAAGTTGTGATGTTAGTAAATTGATAGAGATATGTTGGTAATCTGTTATACAAATTTGGAAAAATATTAAAAAAGAATGAAATATAGTACATATTTATTTTCTGTAATATATATAATAAAAATGCTTTGTGACCTTTAAAGTTTAAAGTGAGGGGGTGGGTTTGAATCCCACCCCCCACTTTGTACAATTATTTTTGGCACACCTCACTCCCCAATGCCCCCACCTACCACCTGGGAGTTGGGTCTTGCAGCCGATTGGCGAAGCCCAGATGCCAACTCCGACCCCGCAGTGGTGGGCCTATTTATTAAAAAAAATAATCTAAGGGCATTTGTAACATTCCCTTTAAATTTGTCAATGACAATTAGGTCAATGGCATGTTATAGTCCTTTTTTAAAGTCACTGTATCCTACTATCTTTTTTATATTTTGAGATTTTTTTCGGTCTTTTTCCCTATTAGATTTTGATTTAAAAGTGAGGAGAAATTTTAAGGAATAAAAAAAGAATTGAAAAAAAAAGGCGAGGAAGTATACCCAGAAGTAATCCTATAAAAAGAATCACAATGTACACAATATGTGAATAGTGAATATTATTTAATAATTACTCCCACCGTTCCAAAATATAGGAACTATTTATGGAGGTGAGCTTGTTCTTAAATATAAGATATCTCTATAATTTTTCTCAACTTTGACCCATTTTAACCCTATTGATGCTTCTCAATTATATACAAGCCAAGAGAGGGGGTGGGAATAAAGGTAGGTGGTTATGGTGTTTTAGTAATATTATGTGATTTTAACTAATTTAACTAACTTCTTTAATCTAATCAAATTAGATAATTAATCTTATATTTGGGGTGGAGTGGGGTGGGGTGGGGTGGGGGAGTAATTCACTATCATCAATATGAGCTGTGTAACACGTAATTAACTGTAGGCACCGGTCCATAAACAGGAAAACACAGATGGAACTGAACAGTAATGAAATGGATTTGAATGAAACTAAAAGAGAATAAACGTTGTTATTAAAAAAAACGTGTTGGTAAGGCCATTATTCCGCCCATACGTAAGGACAATGTCGGCAAAATATATCAGAAACTGTAAAAGGATAAACCAAACAGGTAAATTAGGAAAATCTTAAGTCAGGATTAAGAAAGAAATATAAAATTTTTATATTTTATCAAAAAAATACAAATACCCATAATAATTAATATTTGTATTGTCAAGTTTAAAATGAGGATGTGTAACTTTACCATAACGATATTCTATTTCAATTCAACATCCCATAACTCACATTCCTATATTTTCTATTAAAAATATTGACAAGGCTAATGTAAAAAATCTTCAAATATTTTAGTATTCAAGAGTTTAAAATAGGAATTTTCAGCTATATCATAGCTAGAGATTGTCAACTTTAAGTTATTTAGCAATTCATAACTCATTTATGTCTTTTTTTTTTTTGGAACTAAAGCTCATTTATGTCTTTAGACTACAAGACCATATTAAAAAATCCCATGATGCTTCATATAGTTTATAATAAGGATTTCCAACTTTATCATAAATAATTTTCATTTTATATGTTAACTATTCCCAATTCATTTCAACAATTAATGTTGAAAATCTTCTAATTTCAATTACAAAATAAGGATTTCAAATTTTATTGTATAGAGTACCAACTTTTAAGTTAACAATTCAGTGTTCACCTATCTTTTTTATTAGAGTAAAATTTTCTCCCAAGAAAAATCTTTCCGCAGCTTATTTTCTCAACCAATCTTGACTTGTCCTTTTTTATTGGATTCCGTCCTAACAATGTTAATGTTCTTTTCTTCACAAAAACCACAAAAACAGCAATATATATTCCTTTTAAGTTTGTCAATTTGTTCAAAACAAAATATAAAAAAGAAACCTACGAATTAAGTATTGTTTAGCTTTTGTAATTTGAGCAATTGCATTTTCATTTAAGGTTCAAATACAGTACTGGTTCATTTATTTAGTCCTTTTGCATTTTAAGGAGTATAATTATTTTTGGATATAATCCAAACTTACTCCTTTATAGAAATTGTTTGTATAAAATTTCACATTCTAAAACTAAAAAAATGGGGTTAAGGTACAAATTTATTCAGTAAATTTTATTCGTGACATATTTTGCAGTGAAAGTTTTTTTTTTTTAAAAAAAATCTCTGACAGTTTCAAAATCTAGCAGCAATTTTGTCATTTACTATTAAAATATTAATGGTAAATGTCGATTTTTTAATAGTCAAATGTTGATATTTTAATGGTAAATGATAGAATTGTTACTTTTTAAATTTCTTAGACAATTTTGAACTTAAAAAAAACTTCCAAAATAAAATAATTCATGGGCAAAAATTTCAGTGACAAATTTGCAACTTAACAAAAAAAAAATTGTTCCTTCACAACCTAACTCGTTAATTTTTTTTACTCAAAATATTATGCTTATTTATTTATTTTTAAAGTATTGGTTAGGGAAGACATACATCTGTTCAGTAAAATTAATCTACTGACTCATACTCCGCACTCCATGCTTGCACTTCGATCCTCACCGAATTCATCAGTTCCAGTTGAATTGAAAACGATACAACTAAAAATCTTGTTCACAAAAATTAAATGTTAACCACATAAATGACCAAATTATCCCTAAAATAAAATGACGTAAACAGAAAGAGAATATCAAAAGAGGGCCATTTAATTTCCACTTTTTTCTTCAGATATTTCATGCAGGTGCGTATTAGACTCCTATAAATATCGTTGAGATTTCCTCCTTCCTTACCATAAATCCTTTCAAGTATAATCGATACAAGAAGAAATTGTATCCATCTCTGAGAAGCCACACTAACTTTTCATGGCCCTGTTCACTATGAAATCCTCCATTATTGCTCCATCTTTCCTTCCTCATTATCCTTCCACAAAAGCTAAGCTTTCTGATAGATCCTCCTCTTTCAAACTCAAGTCTCTCCCTACTTCTAATAAATGGGCCATCGCTGACCAAAACCCTTCTTCTACTACCCCTTTCAAAAACTTTGTAAGTGGAGAAAACCCTTGATGTGTGTGTGTGTGTGGTTTTTCTCTCTCTTTTCTTTGACTAGTAGTATCTTTATTTACTAATTATCTTCCATGGCAGGACCATTTCTGCAAAAATCTAGAAGGAGAGCTGAAACAGTATAAGAACGTGCTTAAGAATGTGGGTGAAAATTCAGTGAAAGGTTTGTACATGATTGATGCTTTGCAACGTCTCAACATTGATTACCTCTTCCAACAAGAAATTGACGTATTCCTAGCAACTCAGTACTCCACTTTCAGCTCTAATGCTAGTGGCTATGGCGGTTATGGTCTCCATGAGCTATCTCTCCTCTTCCGCCTTTTGAGACAGCATGGACATTGTGTACCTTCAGGTGGGGACTGGATTTATTTATCATGTTATATTTGTACTAAGAGTTATAAAGAGGCATTCGTGTACAAGACTGTTACCAGGTAGGGTCTAACCTGCAAAATAATATTGTTTTCAATATTTGAACCTGTAACATCTATGTCATATTATAGCAACCTTATTTTTGCTTGAGACTCAACATTTATTTATATTGAAAGGTATAAAAATAGTTTTTTTTTTTAAAAAAAAATATTTTCCTTCTCTTGTGTGTTGCAGAGGTGTTTGAGAAATATACAGGCAAGGAGGGAAAGTTTTGTGGCGAGAAGGTAGGTGGGGATATGAAGGGAATGATAGAATTATATGAAGCTTCGCAGCTAAGAATGATGGGTGAAGATATACTTGATGAAGCTGAACAATTTAGCGGGAAGAAGCTGAAGGAAATAAGTTCCTACATTGGTGTCGGTAAAGCTGAGTTTGTGAGGAGCACTCTGGAGCAACCATTTCACAAAAGTCTTCCAATTTTCACTTCCAGGAACTTGTTTCATGGCACTCATGGCATGAATGGATGGGTCAATGCCTTACGAGATGTCACCAAAATGAACTTCAATATGCTACAATCCACATACCAAATGGAGATTCTACAAATTTCTAAGTATGTTCATGTAAAAAAAAAAAAAAAAAAACACACACACACACACACACACACAAACACAAAATAAAATTGGGTGAGTTATGGCGCAATGATAAAGTTGTTGCTATATGACATAAAGGTTATAGGTTCAAATATTGAAATTGCTTTTCATTTTTAAAGGGTCAGGTTGAGTACATTTATCTTTCAGCAGATCCCATCTGACTGAAGTTTCGTACACTAGGTCGCTATTTTATATTATACTTCAAAAAGTTTGGGTTTTTTTGACAATTTGTTTATTTATTTTTCAGATGGTGGACTGACCTTGGTTTGGCTAACGAGTTGAAGTATGCAAGAAACCAACCATTGAAATGGCACATTTGGTCATTGGCATGCTTAACAGATCCATCCTTATCCGAAGAAAGGATAGAACTCACGAAATCAATTTCCTTCATCTACTTACTAGATGACATTTATGATGTATATGGAACCCCTGAAGAATTAACTCTTTTCACGAAGGCTGTTACTAGGTACATACACTCGAAACATTTTTTTTCTATGACAAATATTCCTACAAATATTGCTTCTACTAGTTAAAAGTTGACAGATAAAAGAAATGTTTTCTTTGGATATATATACAGATGGGATGTTAATGCTACAGAAGAGCTACCTGATTACATGAAGATATGCTTTAAGGCACTCTATAATCTCACCAATGAAATCAGTTACAAGGTGTATCTAAAGCATGGATGGGACCCCAGTGCGTCCCTACGAAAGGCGGTAAGTGTATACATACACATACACATTCAACACTATCACAATCATTATAGGTTAAAATTCAATTTTACCCGGAAATTTTCGCGACGGATATTCAAATTTTTTTTTTTATATTAACATAATCTGGAAGTGTTAAAAATGAGCAATGTCACATTTAATTAGTCGCTAAATGTTAATGATCAATGTTACATTTTAATAGTCAGGGTTAGTTTATTTTAACGGTCATATGATAGTATTTTTTTACGGTCATATGATACCTTTGCTCATTTTTTAACACTTCAAAATTGAATCTTAACCCATCAGTATTTCTTTGAGTGCTATAATTCAAAGATTAAAATCATTGTTCACTGGTGTTTCTTTTTGTGCAGTGGGGGAGTTTGTGTGAAGCATTTCTGGTAGAAGCAAAATGGTTTGCTTTAGGGAAGATTCCCAGCTCAGAAGAATACTTGAAGAATGGGATGGTAAGCTCAGGAGTGCACATAGTAATGGTTCACATTTTCTTTCTCTTAGGTGAAGCAATCACCAAAGAATCAGTGCAGAAAATAGACAATTCTCCAATCATCATCTCTTCCGCAGCAACAATTCTTCGTCTCTGGGATGACTTGGGAAGTGCTGAGGTAAACATATTCTTTTGAAAAATCAACGTTCCCTATAAAAAAACAGGAGGAAAATAGCTGGAGATAGAGACAGTTTTTATTTCCTTTTCATTTTTTATTTTTTTGTCAATACCTGCACTTCTTTCAAGTCTCAAAGGTTCTGGATTTCTTTGATTTTTATCAAAATAGTAACCTAAATCAATTTGATACGACTCACCTAAGCAGTAAAAGAAGTGAAGAACTTGGAGGTTTAGGTGTCAAAATAATGTGTCACTTAAAAATCCCACAACAAATTATCATTTAACAGCATGCAATGTGTCAAAATAATGTACAAGAAATGATAACAAGTTGTGTGTGACCGCACAATAATTCAAACAGTATTGTATGGTTGCTTATATGACAACATATTGATGTTGTTCATTTGTCATCATAAGATTCTGTAATGATTACATTATTTAGGTGGGGTGCTGCTGCACAATAATTCAAACAATCCACACTACTGTTGCGCGCAAAATTGATTATCCAAATAAACAGCACAATACCAAATATGTTAATGCCACTAAAAAAAAAATGTCAGAGAATATATGTACAGATGCTATTTCACGGAAGAAATATAATTAATGATGAATTTGACTTGCAGGATGAGAAACAGGAAGGGACGGATGGGTCATATATAGAATGCGCAATGAAGGAGAATATGAGCAGGGAAAGAGCAAAAGAGGTGGTGATGGCTAAGATCTCAGATGCTTGGAAGAGTCTCAACAGAGAAATCATATTACACAACTCTTCACTCTCCAAAGCAGCTCTCAATTTCGCCAGGATGGTCCCATTAATGTACAATTACGATCATAATCAATGCCTTCCCAAACTAGAGGCTCACGTCAAGTCTTTGCTTTATGATCAACTTCCTTTGTGATTGATTTGTATCACACGTGCCCACAAAATTATTAAGGCTTTATATTCACATTTCTCTCGTGTGCTATTACCTCCCTCCCTCCCCTGGTGACCTGTGATGTAATTGTTAAGATCATATTATTAAGTATTCAGTCAATTAGTCTAGATCGAAAGTTTGCAATGAATTTGAACTTTATTTGTCCACCTTATAATTTAGTTTAACCATATTATCATTAATCCGAGCAATAAGTAGTCCAAATCGAAACTTTAATTTGTGAAGATGATATAATCGCTCCATTGATTTTTTTTAAATAAAATGGGGTTCACTCAATTTGGAATAGGGGTGGGTCCATTTACATTTTTCATGGGGCCTATATGGACACATCGTGCATTAAAGTCACATGTCTTGTTTGTCCAACTTTAAAAATGCAAACTCCTATATATAATATCTTTTGATGACACGTGACAAATCCTTGGATTTATGTTTTTATATGCCTAATTTGAGGTATTTAACATAATTAAGATGCAATATTGGTCTAAAAAGTTTTTAAATGATCATATAGATCCTTAGGTTAAAGTAGCATGAAAATATGATTAATATGTCATAATTGAAGATCAATTAACATTAATTGATTTTTAGGGCATTTTGATTCTTGTATTTTGCATATTTTATTTGTAGGGTCATCCGAGGACCAAATATGAAGGATTCAATATGAAGAAGAATACTTGAAAATGGGAGAAATTGGGGCTAAAAGCTGAAATTTCAAGAAAAAAAAGGGAAAATACAAGTTTCTGGGTGAATTGTAAAAATTCCAGAAAGGACATTGAAATTCCCAAATTACAGAAAAGGACCCTAAATTTGAAAATTACAGAGAAGTTCCAAGGCAGAGAACATGTTAGTTCGTCGTGGGTTTTGCCGCAGCGAAACCCACATCGAACTTCTCCTGAAAGAACCAGAAGCAATGTTTGCTCGCCGTGGCCTCGCCACGGCGAACTCATGCGTATCAGCAACACATCAGACGCGATTTTTGGGGTCCTACATGATACCCACTCACTTAGACCAACCCTAGACCATATATAAACAAAAATTGAAGCCCTGAACCTCAGATTTGGAGCCACCACTCACTTCCTAACCCTAGCTCTCTCATTTCTCATCTCCATCTTCATCTTTCTCACTTCCTTCCACCCAAATTTATGGCCTCTTTCCTTCCCACCTTGGTTGTTGTTCTTCCCATGGAGAGTAGCAGCTAGGCTTCCCCATTCTTGATGGAGGGAGCCAAGGGATGAGCTTGAAGCTTGAATGGGGGAGTTCTAGTTCTAATCATTCTTCCTCTTGTTGTATTTGTTAGAATCTTAAGTTTTGATGAGGACTGGCCCCATAGATAACATAAATAAAATAAGTGTAAGTTACCTTTGAATTAAACAAGTAAAATCTGATAGGTAACAGATCACTATCGCTAGAGCTAAAGACTATCGCAAATTGAAAGCCCAACTATAGCAGATGGAAACTTAGCAGAACACTAAGATAAATATCTCTATCGCTAAGTGTATCCCTATCGCTAATAAATAAGAAGGAATAGCAAATGAAGACTTAAAAATGAGAAGTTAATATCTATCGCTAAAGTCTTTATCTATCGTAAGGAAATATCCTATTGCTAGAAGTTCATTGATAACATGGATAAATGAAAGGAAGAACATCTAGCAGAAACAATGAACCAAGTCTTTGAGCTAATGGAATCAGCTAGCGATAACAGATGATGCTATCGATAACAGGATTAGCTATCGATATCTAAATACTTGAGGAAATAACATAAGTTACTCAGATAGCTAAACAAACTTGAGATAACAAAGGTCACTAGCGATAACGCATCTAGTTATCGATAGAAGAATGCTTATTAAGATGACATAGCTAGTACTCTGAACATTGAACCAAAAAGAATATGCTAGCGATAATGACTCATGTCTATCGATAAGAGAATGCTTTGAAATTCCTTAGATATTATCTCTATCTCTTTGAGCTAATGGACTAAGCTTGCAATAACATCTGCTGTGCCTTACATGTTTACTTGTTCAGCTAACAGCTCAAGTGCAGGAATTATACTATGCAGTTAGCGATAGCAAAGCATGCTAGCGTTACTGAAAAAGCTGCTATACAAGTACAGTTGTTGAAGACGTTCAGAACGCGCAGTCTATTCATGAACAGTTAAAACTAGATCAGAAGTTTGAATTAGATGAAGAATAACATTTATTGCCAATGGCTATGGACCTCCAACGACTATATTCAAACAGCCACATGAAGCTGAAAGAAAAGGCAAGCTGCAAAGATATAAATAGATCAAGACTTGCTTCCATAAGAAAAACGAAGAAAACGATGGAACAGGGCTTTATGCATAATGATAGATTACACTGATTGAGAGTAAAACCTAGTGAGCCCAGAAATGAGGAAAGAATGTTGAGTCAAGTAAAATTAGAAAAAGAAAGCTAGAGCACTCATTGTTCAATCTGTTAAGCTCTAGATTTGTAATTTCATCATATATTCCTCTGTACTTAAGTGATTATCACAATCCGTTCATTAAGTAAACCTATTATCTGAAATCCTCTATTGTTTGAGGTTGTTCTAAAGCTTGGTGCTTTAAGAACAGGGTTGTAACCTTACAGGTTGTAAGGGGAAGTGTTTAGAGAGAATTCTAAAGCTCTGTGAAAAGGTTGGCAAGTGAACCTGTGTTCGTAAAACCTGTGGTAGGCTTCACAAGTGCCCGGCTAAACTTGTGGGTTGTAAAGGCTTCTCTTGTGCCCGGTTTAAACAAGAGGGTAGTGGAAATCTCAGGTGGAGCCTGAGGACTGGATGTAGGTCTGGGTTGACCGAACCCGGATAAATTCTGTTTGCATTATCTCTTCTCTTAACTCTCTTAGTTTCAGCATATCTTACTTGTATACTCTTTAGTGCATTTCATGTTTTGAAATATTCTCAGTGATAAACCAAAAGGATTTCAAAGATTGCCTTCAATGTGTTTCAAGAAAAGAGAAGATATGAAAAGAGTTTTAAGTTTTATCCCATCACCCAATTCACCCCCCTCTTGGGTGACAGCCAGCACTATCAGTATTTATACTTTTCTAGGGTTCTAGGAGTATATTTATGACATTTTGTTGTGTTCTTCATTTCTACATGTTGTATAAGGGTTAGAAACTATTTTATGTTGTTTCTTTCTTGTTGAATACTTGACATTGTTCTACTTTAACTTTGAGTTTGATGAAATTTATGGGTTCATGATTTTGTTATTCTCTTTGTGAAAATTATGTGCTAATGCAAGGTGGCTTGGTTAGTGGATTAAAAATGTTAAGTGGTTTTGCATGAATGAAATGGCATAGAAATTAATTAATTATGTTTAGACATTGGGTAATCACTCTTTTCAACCTTAATCTTTGTTTGGGTGGCCATCAATGAGTTAGGGTTATTGAGAAATTAAGTGCAATTGTGGGGTGGCCCAAATTGTGGATTATAAGTCTTGCATAATTAATTGATTCTTGAATTTGTCAAATTGCATGAGTGGCATTGGACTTCAATCCTAGAGTCTTAATTTGTTATGTGGAGTTCCAGTAATTAATTAAACCCTAGGATTAATTAAGTGGCAATTTGGGGTTCCGGTTGTTGGATTAGGAGCCCCTTACGATTAGCAAATTCATATTGATTTTGAACTCAATCAACTTAGGTTAAATTAAGTAATGTGCGGGTTTTGGCATTAATTAAGTTAACCTAAGCCTAGCCTAGAGGGATTCCTCTAGGGTTCTTCTGAAAATCAACAATTAACTCCCTGAAAATCTTTTGAAGCAATGAATCCCGAGGTTTCCATTTATCAAGAATGATTCAATTTCCTTTCCTCTCCAAATCTCACTTTTATCTTATTTTTGTTTTACTTTTGAACATATAACATCTTTTGCACCTATTTATTACCAAAAACAAAATACAATACTTTTTAACTGCTTTGTCAAGTTTGTATATTAGCTACTAGGTCATCTTTTGCGTTTAGGCTCCTTAAGCAAACGACACCCGGGAGTTAGCTTCCACTATCCCCTTGGTTCTTATTTTCTTGAAGGGCGGACCTAAGGGCGCGCTACACTCACACACACTCGAAAGTGGTGTTCTTCAACACATTTCACTAAAATATCAACTAGACGGACAATACCTGTCGCCTTTTTTTTAATTACAACAATAGCTGTCACCTTGGTTGTGTGTGTTATCAATAATTCTGAACGATTCACAAGGAATTCTATATGGGAGTTGGATTCTCTCTTCTATTTTTCCAGTCTTCTTCTATCTTATGGAAGAAAAATGGTTCAGTTTTTAATTTTATGGAAGAAAAATGGTTCAGTTTTTAATTTTATGGAAGAAAAATGGTTCAGTTTTTAATTTTAAATAATTTTTCAAAGATTTAAAATGATGAAATCAAACACAAAAAATTTGACCCTAAAACTATTTAATTTTAGGATAGAAGATGGAAGTGGACAGGAAGAACAACATAAGGGAGAATCCAAGTACATATCAGTTCGTCTTTTATGGATTTCTTACGGACGCTTTGATGGATCAATCTCATCTCAGAAATTATAATGACGTTTCGCTGACCAAACCCATTCTTCTACTACCCCTTTCGAAAACTTTGTAAGTGGAGAAAACCCTTGATATGTGTGTGAGTTCTCTCTCTCTCTCTCTCTCTCTCTCTCTCTCTCTCTCTCTCTCTCTCTCTCTCTCTCTCTCTCTCTCTCTCTCTTCTTTAACTAGTAGTATCTTTATTTACTAATTTTCTTCCATGGCAGGACCATTTCTTATCTGCGAAAATCTAGAAGGAGAGCTGAAACTGTATAAGAACGTGCTTAAGAATGTGGGTGAAAATTCAGTGAAAGGTTTGTACATGATTGATGCTTTGCAACGTCTCAACATTGATTACCTCTTTCAGCAAGAAATTGACGTATTCCTAGCAACTCAGTAGTCCATTTTCAGCTCTTATGCTAGTGGCTATGGCGGTTATGGTCTCCATGAGCTTTCTCTCCTCTTCCGCCTTTTGGGACAGCAAGGACATTGTGTACCTCAGGTGCGGACTGAAATTTATTTATCATGTTATATTTGTACTAAAATTTATAAAGAGGGATCGGTGTAAAAGACTGTTACCAGGTAGGGTCTAACCTGCAACCTTACAGCAACCTTATTTTTGCTTGAGGCTCAACGTTTATTTAAATTGAAAGGTATAAAAATAGTTTTTTATTTTAAAAAAAATATTTTCCTTCTCTTGTGTGTTGCAGAGGTGTTTGAGAAATATACAGGCAAGGAGGGAAAGTTTTGTGGCGAGAAGGTAGGTGGGGATATGAAGGGAATGATAGAATTATATGAAGCTTCGCAGCTAAGAATGACAGGTGAAGATATAATTTATGAAGCTGAACAGTTTAGCGGGAAGAAGATGAAGGAAATAAGTTCCTACATTGGTGTCGATAAAGCTGAGTTTGTGAGGAGCACTCTGGAGCAACCATTTCACAAAAGTCTTCCAATTTTCACTTCCAGGAACTTGTTTCATGGCATGAATGGATGGGTCAATGCCTTACGAGATGTCGCCAAAATAAACCCTAAATTCACTTAAGAGTACCACTTTCGAGTGTGTATGCGTGTAGCGCGCCCTTGGGTCCGCCCTTCAAGAAAATAAGAACCAAAGGGATAGTGGAAGCTAATCCCCGGGTGTCGTTCGCTTGAGGAGCCTAACGCAAAAGATGTCCTAGTAGCTAATAAGTAAACTAACAAAAGCCGATAAAAAGTATTGTATTTTGTTTTTGTAATAAGTAGGTGCGAAAGATATTATATGTTCAAGGGTAAAAAAAATAAAAATAAGATAAAAGTGAGATTTGGAGGGAAAAGGAAATGGAATCAATCTTGATAAATGGAAGCCTTGGGATTCATTGCTTCTAAAGATTTTCAGGGAGTTTTTGTTGATTTCTGAAAGACCCCTAGAGGAACCCCTCTAGGCTAGGCTTAGGTTAACTTAATTAATGCCGGAACCACGCACATCACTTAATTTAACCTAAGTTGATTAAGCTCAAAATCAAAGTGAATTTGCTAATCGCAAGGGGCTTCTAATCCAACAACTGGAACCCCGAATTGCCACTTAATTAATCCTAGAGTTTAATCAATTATTGGAACCCCATATAATAAATCAAGACTCTAGGATTGAATTCCAATGCCACTCATGCAATTTGACAAATTCAAGAACTGACTAATCATGCAAGACTTTAAATCCACAACTTGGGCCACCCCACAATTGCACTAAATTTCTCAATTAACCCTAACTCATTGATGGCCACCCAAACAAAGATTAAGGTTGAAAAGAGTAATTACCCAATGGCTAAACACAATTAATTAATTCCTATGTCATTTCATTCATGCTTCACCACTTAACATTTTTCATCCACTAACCAAGCCACCTTGCATTAGCGCATAATTTTCACAAAGAGAATAACAAAATCATGAACCCATAAATTTCATCAAACTCAAAGTTAAAGTAGCACAATGTCAAGCATTCAACAAGAAAGAAACAACATAAAATAGTTTCTAACCCTTATACAATATATAGAAATGAAGAACACAACCAAATGTCATAAATATACTCCTAGAACCCTAGAAAAGCATAAATACAACAAGAGGAAGAAGGATTAGAACTAGAACTCCCCTATTCAAGCTTCAAGCTCATCCCTTGGCTCCCACCACCAAGAATGATGGAGCCTAGCTGCTATCATCCAAGAAGAAAACACCAACAAGGAAGAAGGAAGTGGCTACCATGAAGTTGGAGGAAGGAAAATGGAAGATGGAGGGGATGGAGATGAGAGGGAATGAGAGAAAATGGGATGTTAGGGTTTTTGGGACTCCAAATCTGACTTAGGGCTCCCAAATTTCGTGTCTAATACCCCCAAGTCAGGTCAAGGAGTGGGTAAGTGAATTGGACCCGGTTTGGCCCAAAATAACAGCTTCAGTTCTGCAGAATCGGGCCTCGCTGTGGGGTGCCGCAGTGAAGGACAGAAGCAAAGAAAACTTTCGGATCCTCGCTGTGGGGTGCCACGGCGAGGGACCTTTTTGTAATTTTGAAATTTCAAGGTCTTTTTCTGTAATTTTCACAATTTGTCCAGAACTTATATTTTGACATTTTTTTTCTTGAAATTTCAGCTTCTAGCCCCATTTTTCTTGCTTCTTCTCATATTGGATCCTTCATATTTGGTCCTCAAATAGCCCTACAAGTAAAAATGCAACAAACAATAATCAAAGAGCCCTAAAAATCAATTAATGCTAATTGATCTTCAATTATGGCAATTTAATCCTATTTTCATGATACTTTAACTTAATGATCTATATTATTATTTAAACACTTATGGACCAATATTGCATCTCAATTATGTTAATTACCTCAATTTAAGCACACAAAAGCATACAAATCCAAGGATTTGTCATCCACATACCAAATGGAGATTCTACAAATTTCTAAGTATGTTCATGTGAAAAAAAAAGCACACACACACACACACAAAATAGGGTGAGCTATGGCGCAACGAATTGTTGCTATGTGACATAAAGGTTATAGGTTCAAATATACTGAAACTGTTTTTTATTTTTAAAGGGTAAGATTGAGTACATTTATCTCTCAACAGATCCCATTTGATTGAAGCTTCATATACTGGGTCGCCATTATATATTTTACTTCAAAAAGTTTGGATTTTTTTGACAATTTGTTTATTTATTTTTCAGATGGTGGGCTGACCTTGGTTTGGCTAACGAGTTGAAGTATGCAAGAAACCAACCATTGAAATGGCACATTTGGTCATTGGCATGCTTAACAGATCCATCCTTATCC
Source organism: Mimosa bimucronata (assembly GCA_037074515.1). Classification (NCBI taxonomy): domain Eukaryota; kingdom Viridiplantae; phylum Streptophyta; class Magnoliopsida; order Fabales; family Fabaceae; genus Mimosa; species Mimosa bimucronata. The sequence continues at coordinate 27,334,647 of CM073441.1, forward strand.
GAAGAAAGGATAGAACTCACGAAATCAATTTCCTTCATCTACTTACTAGATGACATTTATGATGTATATGGCACCCCTGAAGAATTAACTCTTTTCACGAAGGCTGTTACTAGGTACATACACTTGTCTATGACAAATAATCCTAGAAATATTGCTTCTACTAGTTAAAAGATGACAGATAATAGAAATGTTTTGTTTGAATATATATATATATATATATATATACACACAAATGGGATGTTAATGCTACAGAAGAGCTACCTGATTACATGGAGATATGCTTTAAGGCACTCTATGGTCTCACCAATGAAATCAGTTACAAGGTGTATCTGAAGCATGGATGGGACCCCAGTGCGTCCCTACGAAAGGCGGTAAGTTTATACATACTCATATTCAACAATCAACACTATCACAATCATTATTAGGTTAAAATTCAATTTTACTCGGAAATTTTCGCATGCTGTTGTGGGTATTCAAAATTGTTTTCTATTAATATCGCCTAGAAGTGTAAAAAATGAGCAATGTCGCCTTTAGTCGCAAATGTTAATGATTAACGTTACATTTTAGTAGTCAGCATTAGTTTCTTAAAGGTCATATGGAAACTTTGCTTATTTTTTAACACTTATAAAATCTTAACTCATTATTATTCCTTTGAGTGCTTGAATTCAAACATTTGAAACATTGTTCACTGTTGTTTCGTTTTTGTGCAGTGGGGGAGTTTGTGTGAAGCATTTCTGGTAGAAGCAGAATGGTTTGCTTCAGGGAAGACTCCCAGCTCAGAAGAATACTTGAAGAATGGGATGATGGTAAGCTCAGGAGTGCATATAGTAATGGTACATTTTCTTTCTCTTAGGTGAAGCAATCACCAAAGAATCAATGCAGAAAATAGACAAATCTCCAACCATCATCTCTTCCGCAGCAACAATTCTTCGTCTCTGGGATGACTTGGGAAGTGCTGAGGCAAGCACATTCTTTTAAAAAGTCAACGTTCTCTATAAAAAAACAAGGGAAAATTTCAGTTTACCCCCATAATAAGGAATTAATCTCAGATTCCCCTAAAACATTATGAAATTTCACTGCACCCCCAAGGGACTAAAGTGAAATTAAATGTTTCAACTAAAAGACCAAAATATCATTATTGAATTTTGTAATGGATTTCCAAGATACATATGAAGAATTTCTAAGACACATATGAAGAATTTCTAAGACACATATGAAGAATTTCCAAGACATTTATGGGAAATTTTCAAGAAGCATATGGGGGGACTTTTCAAAACATTTGTGCTTATTTTAAACATCAATGTAAGTATTTTTAAGTCTCAAAAATCATGGAATCCAACACTAAAAGATCCAAAATTTCACAACTATATTTCCAAGACACATATGGAGAATTTCCAAGACACATATGAGAAATTTCCAAAATGTTTGTACTACTTTCAATAAGGATATTTTGGTCTTTTAGTTGAAACATTTAATTTCACTTTAGTCCCTTGGGGGTGCAATGAAATTTCAGAATGTTATGGGGGGAATCTGAGATTAATTTCTTATTATGGGGGTAAAATGAAATTTTCCCAAAATACAACAGGAGAAAAATAGCTGGAGATAGAGAAAGCTTTTCTTTTCTTTCTTTCTTTCTTTTCTTTTCTTTTTTTTTTTTTTTTTTTTGTTGTTGTTGTCTGGGCTTGCATTTGGATTTGTCTTTTTATCAAAATAACCCAAGTCAATTTGATATGAATTACCTAAACATTATATGCTTCTGATTTGGTTCTTTCACCAATTAGTCGATATGAGGCCTTTTTTAATAATATTCTAATAAGAAAGCTGAAGGCTGAACAAATTAATACGAGATATATATGACCTTGATATTCATTGTACAATCCTAAGTAAAGAATTTAATCATTAAAAAATCCTACAACAAATTATCATTTAACAGCATGCAATAATGTGTCAAAATAATGGACATGAAATGATAACAAGTTGTCTGTTATTAACTTGTTTTAAGATATGAGTGGCCACACAATAATTCAAACAGTATTGCACTGTTGCTTATGCATGTGACACATAGTGAATGTTGCTCACCTGTGAAAATTACATTACGGAGGTGGGCCACTCCACTATAATTCAAACAATGCACACTACTGTTGCACGCACTATTAATAATTCAAACCGTACAATACTATTTTAAAGTGACAAAAAAATGTCAGAGAATATACCTACAAATACTATTTCACTGAGGAAATATAATTAATGATGGATTTAATTTGTAGGATGAGAATCAGAAGGGGACGGATGGGTCATATATAAAATGCGCAATGAAGGAGAATGGGCTTGTTTGTCTAGACTTATTTTAGTCATAAATAAGGACTTATTTTTAGAAGAGTTGTTTTGAGTATATTTATCTGGACTTATAAAAATAAATAACTTATAACTTATAAGTTAAAATAAGTATAAGTTCTTTTTTTCAACTTATGACTTATAAGTCACTTACGGAGGTAGACCCCACAATTATGACTTATTTTACACATCAAATCACAACTAATCCAAACATAAATCACTTTTCCAAAAGTCCATCCAAACATACATCTCATTACACAATATGACTTATGACTTATAAGTCACTTATAAGTCATATTTTTAACAGCCAATCCAAACATAAATCTTATTACACAATCTGACTTATTTTCAGTTTGACTTATATATAAGTCACTTTTTCAGAAGTCCATCCACAGGGAAAGAGCAAGAGAGGTGGTGATGGCTAAGATCTCATATGCTTGGAAATGTTTTAAAAGCCGGACCGGATGTCGAGCCGGAAAGACGAGCGGGTCATGGTTCAAACAGTTGAAACGGTCGGGCCGTTTGGTCGGGCCGGTGACATAATAATTTAATAAAAAAATTATATATCAAATATAGTTAATATAATTTGTTTAAAATTTAACAAAGATCACAAAATATAAAATATCGTCAATGGTAGTATGATAAGTCAACATACTTCAAATCAATTGAGACCAATTTAAAAACATTATCAGCCCTTAAGTTCTGTTAGATTACTGCTGCAATTCCAACATATTTTAAGGTACAAATCCCTAACAAAATCCCTATACGAAACCTACCTTCCTTTATCGCTTAAGATATACTCTTAACATTCCACTACATATCTCACAAACAATTATATGCATCAGATTTTTTCCCCTGCATTGTTAAGAAGAAGATAAAAAGGGGGGAAATGAAAGTAGTGAGGTATTCAATGATAAAGAGCATAGGAACAAGGGGAATAAAACCAGCAAAAGCCATCATCTTCCTATTTCTACCCAGCAAAAGCCTTCGTCTCTAACTTGCAAGCAGTCCTTGCTGGCGGGGGAGTGAACTGAATGGAAAAAGATAGCAATTACAATTTTTTTTCTAGGTTCTAGGGCACCAGAAAAAGGTGAACTAATTGGGAAAGTGTTTATTTTATTTTTGGGCTTTTGGGTTTTTTTAAATAATTCCATCAAAAGAAAAAAATTGCTTGAATTTTGATTTTTGTTTTACCCGCCCGGTTCTTATATAACCGGTCCGGTTCCCGGCCCAGTAACGGTTCCCGGTCCAAAGCGGCTCAAATGGATAGGCGGCCCAAAGCACAAATCCGGCCCGCTCCTGTGTCCGGCCGACGGTCAAACCGGTTGGATCGTTCAGCTCGATCCGATTCTGAAAACCTTGATTGGAAGAGTCTCAACAGAGAAATCATATCAAACAACTCTTCATTATCCAAAGCAGCTCTCAATTTGGCCAGGATGGTCCCATTAATGTACAATTATGATCATAATCAAAGCCTTCCCAAACTAGAGGCCAATGTCAAGTCTTTGCTTTATGATCAACTTCCTTTGTGATTGATTTGTATCCACAAGCACCCACAAAATTATCAAGGCTATATATTCACATTTCTATCGTGTGCTATTACCTCCATCCCTTCCCTTCCTTGTGGCCAATGATTTTTCGGATCAGAATATTAAGCAATCAGTCAGATAGTCTAGAGCGAAATTTTGCGATCATGATTTATCTCCCCACTGATCTTTCTAAACCATATCATCATTTATCTGAATTATAACTTTGCAATTAACCATATCATCATTTATCTGAGCAGTTCCTGTTACATAGAGACTAGTACACATCAGTCCAGTATGTACCGTGTAAACACATTTCGCTTGCTAGTAGAATAGCTTGTCATTCTCATCATATTTCTGGTAAATTTTGTATTGATCAACCTCCACCTAGTTAAGTTGGACTAAATAGTAAATAGTAGGTGATGAATGGCTTAGAATTTCTTTGTTACTTTTTATGTATAGCAGTTTTATAACCCACTTATTTGAGCTGATATAGAATACAGTTTTTTTTTTTAAAAAAAAAAATAGCGATGACGATAAATACAATCTCTCCATTGATTTTTTTTTTTAAAAAAAATTAAATAAGATGGGGTTCAGATTCAATTCGAAATAGGGGTCCATTTACCTATTTCATGGGGGCTACACTGACACATCGTGCTTTAAAGTCACATGACTTGTTTGGTCCAACTTTAAAAATGTAAAACCCTCGTGGTATCTTTTTGATGACAAGTTTCACTAAAATATCAACTATATATTTTGAGAAGACTTTTTTTAAAAGTAAGATTGAAAAGAAGTGTGTAATTTGATTATGTTTAGATTTTTAATGGTAAAAGTGGTTTTTTTCAATCTAACTTATAGATATTTAGATGATTATTTTGAAAAGTAAGTTTAGATAAAAAAATTACTAAAAATGACATAATAATCTAATAATATATCATATAACATATATGTTATGGTTAACTAACTTATTTTTCTTTCTTATGCTATTCAAAAAAGTTAATTATGTCTTATATTATGGACATGTGGAGTACTTGATAGGATCAAATAACTAGTTATTGAGTTCCTTAAAATATTTTAACCTTTTGTTTTAAAAATAAATTGGGACCAGAATTTTTATTTTTTTCCAACTTATATTAGGACATATTAAAAAGAAGAAAAATATGAACCTAATTAAATATATTTGATAAATAAAAATTTATATAGATCATAAATAATAACATTGGTTCATTGGGATGACAGGTTCCAGTTCAATAAAAACTGCGGAGAAAAAGATGACAAATTATTAGGAGGAAAATAAAAAGAAAAGGTGATGGTGGTGGCCTAATAGGTAACATGAAGTCTGTTTGGTAGTGGGATTTGGAGGGGAGGGGAGGGAAAATTTTTGTAAGTGGAATTTTTTAAATTTGAAAAAGTGGGGTTATGATATTTTAAGAAATATAAGATGAAAAATAAAAGAGTGATAAATATAAATTAAGAACTATTAACCACACTTCTCAAACATTTGTAAATTTAAGTCACAAAAATTTTTTCTCCACCCATTTTCCCTCCCCTCCCTCCATACCAAACAGGCCCTTAAAAGAATGCTTCCACCCCCACCGTAGTCCTTTTTTCTTTATACTATACCAAACTTTAAAAAATAAAAAAAATAAGTTTGGGCTCTCCCAAACACACAGGACGATCCATGCCACCTTAGTTGTGTGTAATTATCAATAATTCTTAACCATTCACAAGGATCAACCCCATCATCTCCACCACGTAGGAACTATAAGATCACCCCAAGAACTAATCTCATCATAGAAATTGTAATGGCGTTCAGTTAAATATATATATATGTGTGTGACAATTCAAGCTATTTAATCGTGCCGGCCGGAATTTAAAAACTTTTTTTGTAAGTGAGAGCTCGAGTTAGATTTAGTAGTTATGGCACACTATTAGTGATGGCATATTAAATAAAGAAAATAGTATAAAAATAGTGCTTTTGTGCACTAACGAAACAAAAATAGAAAAAATATCACAAAATGAACAGCATTTGGTACCACTACCAACAAATCGAGGGAATGACCAACATCTGACTAACTTTTTGGCCGTTATGTAATTTATAAATGGGATGATTGTATTGAGAATTGAGATTCTAAACAAAAGAATTAGTATCAGACTAACGTTAATAGATTATCAATAAAGTTTTCACTTATGAACGTTGTTATAATTCATTTGTTTGTATAGATATGCAATTGTTTTGTACTAAATTGATGGGACGGAACATCTACGTCCAAGCTGTGTAGACAAAATCAATTCTCTGGTTAATAAAATTTGTAGGACCATTTTTTCCCGGCTCTACTCTTGCTTTGTCCTTTATTCATGTGAATTATTCACGGATGCCAATGTACTTCACCGCCAACGAACGTTGTTATGATTCATTTGTTTGCATAGATATGCAATTGTTTTGTAATAAATTGACGGGACGGAACATCTACGTCCCAGCTGTGTGCACAAAATCAATTCTCTGGTTAATAAAATTTGTAGGACCATTTTTTCCCGGCTCTACTCTTGCTTTGCTTTGTCCTTTAGAGCCTGTTTGGGTGAGCTTTTCAAACCATGGTTTGGAGCCTAAACCATGGTTTTGAAAGATGACACCCAAACAGATAAACTTTTTCCCAAACCATGGTTTTGGGCTTAAAACCATGGTTTGGGAAAAAGCTCTTTTTTTCACTTTTACGCGAAGTACGAGGCAGGAATATACCATCATTACACATTTCATATTGATCTACCGAAAATGCCCTTATCCTCTCTCTTTCACACTACATTAAACTTATGTCCTTTTTAGTAATTACACATAGAAAAAGCTATTCTCACAACAATCATCCAAACACTCTCATTTCATCAAAAGCCATTTTTTCAGCTTTTCTCAGAAAAGCTGAAAAAAGCATTTTTCCAGCTTTTTTCTCCAAACCATGGTTCTAAAAGCCAACCCAAACAGGCTCATTCATGTGAATTATTCACGGCTACCAATGTACTTCACCACCAACACAAGAATGACAATAAAGTATCTGACAATTATTATTCACACAATTCACAGTAGTTTATATACTAATGCTTTATATCTATTTGATAATCATTTTTGTTATTAATAAATGACTAAACTGTCTAACCTAAATTTAAGTGAAATATCTAAAATACTGCTACAACTAACTTGGGAATCCCTTAAAGGAAGTTGGGAAACTTTATAGGAAGTTAGGAATCCCTAATGGGAAGTTGGGAATCTCATAATTGAACTAAGGGCATTTTAGGCATTTCCTTTTAATTTGGAGTTGGACAATTCAATCATTGTACTGAACTGTCCTTTCCGAAATTCGTTGTAGCAAAATATCCTTTTGGTAATTTGAGGGTCTTTTTTTTGGAATTTTTCCTAATAAAAATCTATTAATTATGAATGAGGAAAACAAAATTACATAATAAAATTTACTATTAGATTAATGAAGTTCTACGACACTACCACAACAATTTAAAAAAGTAGCGCCAGTTTTATAAAAATACTACAGCTTCTAATATGGGCCACTATTCGGCTGTGGTAAATATGTTCGGGATATGTGACAAGATGATTGTTGTGGGAGCTTATGCACTAGTTTTATCGTGCTTTGTTTGTTTCATTTAAATCGTTCCTTCATTCTCTATGCATAATTATATTTGGCCATGAATTTTCAGCTGTGACTTTCAATTGTGTTTTCTTTAATAAAAAACACTTCCTTCAACACTTTATAGAGAAATGCCACACGAAGTCAGACTATCATGACGTTTGAAGAGTACCGAAACGGGAATTATTGATGTAGTGTCATCTCGAAGCTATTCTCCAAGAAAATTAGGGGACCAAGAGATAGTGGAAGCTAACTTCGGCTTAAAGAGTTTAATACAATATGAAATTCTAGTAACTAATTGAAACTTGCAAAATGGGTAAAAACCATTGTTTGCTTTTTTGGTATAAAATTTGTATGAAAAGTGTGATATGCTTGAAAGCAAATTAAAGATTGGATTAAAGGGATATTTGGATTCAAATGCGAATGGATAGTCTTGGTAGTTGAAATATTTTGGGAATAATTGTTTCAAAAATTAATTGGAAGTAAAAGTGGTCAATTTCTAAAAAGAGCAATCCCTCTAGGTTACGCTTATATTAATTTAATTAATACAGGAACTCTGCACATTAACTAACTTAACTTAAGTTGACTAACCCCAATTAAACCTACTAATTACAAGGATGAAACTATAAGTCTATAAACACAAGGAATTATTAATTAATAATAGTGACTTTTTAGTATTTGTCACTCAAACACAAATAGTGTATTTGTATGAAGATAAAATATGGAGAAAATGACAATTCCGTCATTTAAATTATTGGAGAAAATAATAGATAAGAAAAAAGAGAAAAAATATGACATGAGAGGAATGTCTCCATTTATATTTCTTGTTTATTTATTATACCTACATACCATTGAATCAGATTCCAATGGTTGAAATTTAATATATTATAAAAATATTATTAAAATATTAAATAATAAACACACAAACACACATATAATTTTTAAAATATTTTTTAAATAATATTATGATGATATTGTTATAATATATTGAATCTTGATCATTAGAAGTTGATCCTAGTAAATAGTAAATAGAGAGAAAATGCAAAGAAAGATAAATGGAAATATGATGATTTTCATATTTTTGTAAAACAAAGATAAACCAGCCCAGTGAATGAGTGGTCGGACTCATTACAGCATGAGAAGTACGAGTTTTTAGGAAAAAGTCAACATCTGAAAAATTAGTTGTTAGAGTTAAAAAAAAAGTCCAAAATTATATAAGTCCCCTCATGACCTCATTTAACCAAGGGAACCTCCTGTATTAAACTCACAAAGCAAAATAACTATTTATAAATTGATGTTTTTCAGGTTAGTTTGTTTTGCTTATAAATTAAAATATAATCTAATGACACACAATATATGTGATGACTTTCAATTTTTAATTAGATTTGATATATATTCTGGGTATATTTAGGGAATCATTGATGCTAAATTGAAGGGATTTGTTAAAGATTTTGGTATGATATCAAATTGGTGCATTATTTAGGAGATCTTATGATAACATATTAATTTTAAATTAAATAGAAATATCTTGATATTTGGTAACATAATAAATAAATGAAAAAATCAAACTTAACAAAAAGATGAAAGTTGGGCGCTCTAGTAGGTAGTACTCTGGGTAAAGAAATTGGGTTTTGATAAATGGATACGATTGGAAGCAACTGGGTACGCAGGGGGGATATGGATTCTTTGGCATGATGAAATGGTTGCGGTTAATTATCTCCGCTCTACTACTCAATTTGTACATACTAAAGTGTATAGCAGGGAAACTAAGAGGAGTTTTCTACTTACTAGTGTTTACGCTGAACCATGCCCTTCTCTTAGGCTAGTTCTGTGGAAGGATCTGGTGGAGATGAGCCAGGCTATTCATGAGCCGTGGCTAGTACTAGGAGACTTTAATGCCTACCTTTCCTATGAGGACAAAAAGGGTGGTGCCCCTCCTAATGTTAGAGCTATGAAGCAATTTGCAGAATGTGTTGATAACGCTAGTCTGATAGAGATGGAGACTGTAGGGGAAAAGTTTACTTGGGAGAGAAACCTCCTAAAAGAGCGAATTGATTGGGTGTTCTTCAATGATTTATGGAATATCCAATATCCTCATGCAAAAGCCTTCCACTTAAGCAAGTTCGGGTCTTATCATAGAGTTGTTGAGGTTAATGCATCTCAGTGTCTTAATAGGAGGCCTATGAAACACCAGTTTAGATGCCAGGCAGCTTGACTCCTTGAGGAGGATTTTGTGAGTGTTGTCCAACAGAGCTGGACGGGAGGCGATTGGAACGAGAGGATAAATAGTTTTGTGGGCAATGCAACTGAGTGGAATAAGAATAATGTGGGGAACTTCCCCGGGAAGAAACGAGGCCTTTTCAAAAGGATTGAAGGAGTCGAGAGAGCTAGGTCGCGGCATGATAGCCAACGTTTGTTTCAAATTAAGAAGGAGCTGTGGCTTGAGTACAACAAAGTGTTAGCACAGGAGGAACTCCTCTGGTACCAGAAATCTCGTTGCAATTGGCTTAAGTGGGGGGATAGGAACAGTAAATTCTTTCATTCCTCGTCTGCCATCCGGAGGAGGAGGAATCAGATTGAAGGTATTAAGAACTCTGAAGGTGAATGGGTTTTCAACAATAGTGAGCTGAAAAGGATGGCCATGGATTTTTACAAGAACCTGTTTGGAAGTGAATTAGAAGAGGACCACCAGTGTCATACTCAGTACAAATTTCCCAATCTGACTAGTGTGGAAAGGGACCTAATCTCTGCTGAGGTGACTTATGAGGAGGTCAAACAGGCAGTCTTTGACCTAGGAGCTTTCAAAGCTCCTGGACCGGATGGTATACAAGCCTTCTTTTATCATGAGATGTGGCATGTGATTGGGGACTCGGTGTGGGACTTGGTGAAGAGTATCTTTGAAGACCCTAGTAGGATTGAAGCAATTAATGACACGAATATTGCTCTAATCCCAAAGATCGATCAGCCAGAATCTCTCAAAGATTTCAGACCAATCTCCCTGTGCAATGTAAGTTATAAAGTAATTACTAAGATCATTAGCAGACGCCTCCGTATGATTGATAAGCTCCTATATTTCATTCATTTCATCACAAATTTCCTCAATGTTGTAAATAAATTTTGTGAATAAAATGTTTGAAGAAGTTAAAAATCAATAGTAAGAAAGAAAGAAAAGAGGAACTGTATATGTGAATGAAATGTGAGCTTAATGGATATAAACTTGAGTTATTTGTAGAACTCATCAACCCTCTTTCTATTTCTTATGTAGGAAGAGGTGGACCAATGGACAAGCTAAAGAGCAACCAGAGAGATGGAGAGCCAGAAGCAAAGAAGCCAGAGAACAAGGGAGCTCGCCGCCGCCTCGCCGCGGCGAGCTCACAGCTAGGAGAGGGCTTTTCTGCCTAATTCACTTGTTAGAGAGGCGACGGCGAGCGAGAACCTCTGCTGCGCGTTTTGAGTAAGCTGAAGCTGATTTAAGTCATATTTAATGCTAGGGCTTCGTGGGACGAAGCAGAACGGACTTGAGCACGATTTTTGGGAGCTAAGAGTTGCAAGAGAGAGCTTGGGAAGTGCTTGGAAACTTGGAGAAGCCCGGAGAGATTGAAGATTCTAACACCGTGGTTTCCATTCTTCTTCCTTCTTCTCTTCTCTTGTACTATGAATTCCCTGTCAATTTTTGTTTTAGGTTTAGATACATTTATGTGTAGCTAAATCCCTTTTCTAGGGTTACTTTGAACCATTTCATGGATTGAACCTTATATTTCCTTTCTTTGATGCAATGAATGAATGTATATGTGTGTATTTTCATCTTGCTTTTATTCTTCAAGTGCTTGATCACCACTTGCTTTGTTAAATGACGTATTTCTTGAGAAAGAGTATTTTGTTTTAGAACTTAGATGAAAATATGTTGGGATTGAAGTTTATGGTTTTAAATGGATGGTTAGTTGGTAATGTAGAGATATAATTACCAACCTAACATTGTCTATAGAAGGTTGGTAGGCATTTATGACTTGTATTAATTGTTGCAAGAGATTGTGCAATTAATGCAAGTAGAAATTTGATTTTGACTTGAGAAAGCTCTTTCAAATGAATTTGAACATTGGGCACACACATTGCTTTATTTAGTTTGCTAAAAAGAAAGGAAATTATTAGTTCATGCAGTGAAATGGGGATAAGTAGCCCTAGGCTTTAATTAATCTTGACAAGTGTTTTCCAAACCATCTCACTATTTTACAACATCTTGCATTTAATCTTTAGGTTTAAAATTAATCTTCAACTATTCCTTACTCACTTCTAATTAATTACGCAATAGTACTAATTAACTTGCTCAAATCCCAATCCTTGCGGAACGACACTTTTTCCTATACTACATTTTAAATTTGACGACCCGTACGCTTACGGAAATGACCGCAAAAGTCAGTTAAGTCAATGATAATGAACAAGATGGTTGGGACGCACCAATGCAGTTTTATTCCTGGGAGGCAGAGCAGTGACAACATCATAGTTGCTCAGGAGGTGATTCACTCAATGAAGAGGAAGCAAGGTAATACGGGATGGCTAGCAGTGAAAGTGGACTTAGAGAAGGCTTATGACAGACTTGAATGGAGGTTCATACGGGAAACACTTGAACTGATTGGGGTTGATGAGAAGTTTTGTAATCTTATCATGTCGTGTATATCATCGTCTTCCCTTCGTGTGATTTGGAATGGAGAACCTACTGATCCTTTTAGGCCCTCTAGGGGGCTCCGACAGGGTGATCCTATGTATCCATATCTTTTTACTCTTTGTATGGAGCGCCTCAATCATGTGATCCAGGATGCCATTATTGAGGGTGATTGGACCCCTGTCTGGCTTAACAGGAGAGGACCGAGAATCTCCCACATTTTCTTTGCTGATGACCTGATCCTGTTCGGGGAAGCTTCTAGTACCCAAGTGGATGTTATGTTGGAGTATATGGATCGTTTCTGTGAGAGCTCGGGATAGAAAATGAACAAAGGAAAAACAAAAATATGTTTTTCTAAAAATGTGCATGACTCAAGGAGAACAGATCTGAGTAACAAGATGGGGGTTGGACGCACAAGTGACTTGGGTAAGTATTTGGGGATCCCTCTACTTCATAAAAGAGCTTCTTATGGTACTTTTGCTCCAATCTTAGAGAAAACGAAGAAGAGACTCTCAGGATGGAAGAAGGGATGTCTAAACCTGGCAAGAAGGTGTACCCTGATTAAATCTGTACTCTCAGCCCTCCCAACGTACTATATGCAGACTATGTTGATTCCTAAAGGGATAGTGAAGGACTTAGAAAAGCATAGTATAAGCTTTCTGTGGGGTGATAGTGACGAGGGTCGGAAGTTGCATTTACTTTCTTGGGAGCAAGTGATACAAGATAAACAGGCTTGGGGCTTGGGCATTAAGAACTTAAGGAAGCAGAATAAAGCCTTTATTATGAAACTTTGTTGGCGTATGGTTCATAAGAGAGATGCCTTATGGGTCCAAGTCCTGCGGGCCAAGTACAGATGTGGGAACAAGGAAATCCCTCAAGTTCAGAAGAAGAGCAATTCCTCCCTTACTTGGAGAGGAATATGTGCAGTATGGCATAAGTTTATCTATGGTTTGGGTAAGAAGATTGGTAATGGAAGGTCCACCTCTTTCTGGTTGGAGAATTGGTCTGAAGTTAATTTACCTCTTATTAAACTAACTACTGGCTATGAAAGCTTTATTGACCTCAATGAGAGAGTGATTGATTACGTTAAGAGAGATGGAGAGTGGGATAGAAGTAGACTGGCAATGTGGTTTGTTCCTAATGTTGTTGATCGGATTGTTAGTGCTCATCCCCCCTGTGAGGAGAGAGGAGAGGACAAAATTTTCTGGAAACCGTCCACTGACGGTTGTTTTTCTGTTAGATCTGCGTATCGTTTTCTTTTTATAGGTGCAGCGCGGAGGGAGGACAACATTTGGAGGTGCCTATGGAGATGGACTGTCCCAGAGAAGATCAAATCCTTCATGTGGCTGGCAGCCCATGGAAGGATTCATACTGTACAGCTTCGAGCACGGAGAGGTCTAGAAACATCTGCTACGTGCCCCTTTGGTTGTGAGGTCGAAGAGGACGTGATGCACTTGCTCTGAGACTGTCCTTGTGCGAAGCTATGTTGGAATTCAGTTCTTAAGCCCAGCAAAGCGCACACCTTCTTTTCCTTGCAGAATGAGGAGTGGATCAAGTGGATCCTGTCTCATGAGGTGGGGTTAGATTTCACAAAGAAGGTCTCGTGGTCCGTTCTTTTTGGGTACATGTGCTGGGATATTTGGGTCAACCGTTGCAGCCGTCTGTTTGGAGAACAAGGAGAAGGTGGCACTCCCAATCCGAATCTTAGCCTTTTCAGAGCCTGTGCTGATCAAGACCTACTGAAGTACCCTTCTCTGAGGGGTAATTGGTCGTCATCTTTAGGTGACTGTTTCAACAATGGGGAGAACTATGTTCAGTTAGCTGTGGATGGTTCGGTCTTAGAGGATGGTAGAAGTGGATGTGGAGGGGTCATTCAGAATCAGAACGGCGATTGGATTTCGGGCTTCTGCTGCAAATTAACAAATGTCCCTCCAGTGATAGCTGAACTCCTTGGTTTCATTCATGGTCTTACTCTATGCTGGTCAAAAGGTCTTAGAGACATCATTTTACTTTCTGACTGTATAGAGGCTATTAATCTCCTTGTGCGAGGGTGTGAGGACACTCATCCCTTTTTTAACATAGTGCGTGATGTTAGGCTGCTCCTTCATAGGGATTGGAATGTTAGATACTTTCATATTCCCCCGGAGCGCAACTATATAGCGGATCAATTAGTGAGAGCTTCACATAGTATAATTGGTAATTTTACTATTTTTGACCAGCCACCTCCTGATATTTGTCAGGCAGGAAGCGATGACAGAATAGCTGGTAACTATGCAGGGTTTTCTGTTATAACTTTGCTCTGAGACAATGATATCTAGGTTTATATTCAAAAAAAAGTAGGTAGTACTCTTTTGTTGTTAGTGTTGTTGTTGCTGTTACTGTTGCTACTGCTGTTGTTGCTGCTGTTCTTTTTCTTATTATTCTTATTATGGTTTATTTTATCCCCAATGGCTGAAACATAATTTTTTGAATCTACAAAGAATAAAGACCTAAGGGGACTAATCTAAAAAGAAGACACGGGGGCAAAGAAAAGAGTAAGCCATGACATTCATTCCCATCATCGTTTTCATCGAACCATGAGCCAAAACTAGAGAGTAGAACCGGTAATACGGGCTGAAGCCCATGAACTAACCCGAAATCCGTACAAAATATGGTTATGGGCTCGAAAAAATAAAGCCTATATTAAAATGGGTCTTTTGGACTCGAATCCGTCAGACTCAAACTTGTGACGGGCTAACCTGTCAAATCCATGGGCCAACTTGTTTTTAATTTTTCTTTCTTTTATTTAAAAAAAACCATATTCGCTATTCCTCTCTTCAGCCAACGCTATGAACACAGTCACACACACATTTTGATCTCTTGCTCTACACTCTCTACTCCAGTCTCCAAGTCCATTATCGTTGCCGATCACCCCACTCTGACGTTGGCCCAACGCCTTCGCCTATCACCCCTAAGTCTGAGCACCTTTGCCATCTTCAGCTCTCAGTTCTTCAGCCGCTCCTTCTGCAACTCGTCACCGCCGTCATATGTCCAAGTCTAAATGCCAGCAAGGGCAATCAAAGACAAAAGCTCATCAAGTTCGCCCTCCTTTTCTTTGAATCATTCTTCTCTCGGTACCTTTCCTTTACTTTCCTTCCCATCTTACTTGCTGCTTTCTTTCTTTTTTTGTTAAATTGTAAGAAAAAATCAAATCATTCATTTACCCCTTTATGCATGCCATTCGAATCGGGGATGCAAATTGTGCAAAATCAAATCGAAAATTCAAGTGTGGGTATAGAAAATGAGAGTGGATCTAAGAAATGAAAAAATTGTAAGACTAAATTGGGATTTTTTTTCTTTGATCCGATCTAAGAAAATGTGAGAGAGAGAGAGAGAGAGTTTGTGTGTGGAAGAACTACTCTCTCTATATATTGGTTCTTCTTTGCTCATGTTGTCTAATTTCCAATTCCATGTTTGTTACAAAAAACAGGGAATTAGCTATGGAATTTGTCAGAAATAAACAGTTGCTAAATAATTTGCCATGCAATTTTGTCTTTATCAATGGAATCATCAATATACTTCTCTAAATCTCATGAACTCTCTATCATTGGTCCAAGTCGGCATAAAAAAATTCAATTTAATTAAAAATCAAACTTCTATGATAATCAATAAAAGAATCAAAATTTTTTTCTGTTTTAAAGTTTAAAATTCAAATCCAAATTCTTTAATGGATCCATGATTTTAGGATCTCATGAACTCTCTATCATTGGTCCAAGTCAATATAAAAAATATTCAATTATGATAATCAATTAAAGAAATTTAATCTTAATGTCTTAATTTAAATTTAATTAAAAATCAATCTTCTATGATAATCAATAAAAGAATAAAAAAATCAAAATTTAATCTTAATGTCTTAATTTAAATTTAATTAAAAATCAATCTTCTATGATAATCAATAAAAGAATAAAAAATCAAAATTTAATCTTAATGGCTTAATTTAAATTTAATTAAAAATCAATCTTCTATGATAATCAATAAAAGAATCAAAAAATCAAATTTTAATTTTAATGGCTTAATTTAAATTTAATTAAAAATCAATCCTCTATGATAATCAATAAAAGAATAAAAAATCTTTCTGTTTCAAAGTTTAAAATTCAAATTCAAATGCTTTAATGGATCCATGATTTTAGGATATAAATTAAATAGGAAATTAATTTTTGAAAATATTTGTAAACTATACAGTATTTTAAAATAATAAGATAATTTAAAGTGACCAATAAGAATATTCTAAATAGTTACAAAAAATATTAAGATATCATAAAGATATAAAAAATCAGAAACTTAATTTCGAAAATATTTGTAAACTATAAAGTATTTTAAAATAATAAGATCTTTGATTGCAAGAATCTTTACATAAAATATTTGTAAACTATAAAATATTTGTAAATTTAAATTTAATTAAAAATCAATGTTATATGATAATCAATAAAAGAATCAAAAAATCTTTCTATTTCAAAGTTTAAAATTCAAATCTAAATGCTTTAATGGATCCATGATTTTAGGATACAAATTAAATAGGAAATTAAAGAAAGTTAATCTTAATGGCTAAGTTTAAAATTCAAATCCAAATGCTTTAATGGATCCATGATTTTAGGATACAAATTAAATAGGAAATTAAAGAAAGGATTCATGATTTTAGGATACAAATTAAATAGGAAATTAAAGATATTTAATCTTTATGGTGGCTTAATTTAAATATAATTAATCTCATGAACTCTCTATCATTGGTCCAAGTCAGCATAAAAAATATTCACTCAAATGCTTTAATGGATCAATGATTTTAGGATACAAATTAAATAGGAAATTAATTTTTGAAAATATTTGTAAACTATAAAGTATTTTAAAATAATAAGATAATTTAAAGTGACCAATAAGAATATTCTAAATAGTTACAAAAAAATATTAATATATTTCATTCATAAAGATATAAAGAATCAGAAACTCAATTTTGAAAATATTTGTAAACTATAAAGTATTTTAAAATAATAAGATAATTTAAAGTGACCAATAAGAATATTCTAAATAGTTACAAAAAAATATTAATATATTTCATTCATAAAGATATAAAGAATCAGAAACTCAATTTTGAAAATATTTGTAAACTATAAAGTATTTTAAAATAATAAGATCTTTGATTAATTTGGTCTTAAAATTGCAGATTCAAAAATTTAAAAAAAAAATATCTTAGTAAGTAGAAAATAATGATAGGTTTTAAAATAAAATAATAATCATCATCAATCATCAATCAAATAAAAAACAAAAGAAAAGATATCAAATTAAGATTAAAATATTGTGGTTACAAAAAATATTAAGATATTTCATTCATAAAGATATAAAGAATCAGAAACTCAATTTCGAAAATATTTGTAAACTATAAAGTATTTTAAAATAATAAGATAATTTAAAGTGACCAATAAGAATATTCTAAATTTTCATAAAACATTTGGACCTTAAAATTGCATATTAAAAAAAATAAAAATACGGTTAATTAAATATTGGTCACCTCTAAATCTATATTTATATATATATATCAATCATCATCCACTTGGATGACATAATACCACCTTTCAAAGATTTGGCCTCCAAACATGATTGACATATTAAAGAATGGTAAAGATGGATATGTTCCGAAATATTGAAAACAGCAAGGACACATGGTCCGTTCATGCCAAATTACTACGAAAATGGGTTGTCAACCAATCTCTCTTCAAGGCTTGACCATGTAGCTTCTGGAAGTTCTTACTATGCCTTTTTTAATTGATTTATACTTATAATCCATATGTCATTTGGATTGGTATATTAGGTGTCTTTGGATATAATTTTGGTATTTACATTTGATATTGCTTATAAATTTCGATAAAGGTCAAAATTAGAGAAAACATTCGATCTTTGATAAAAAAAGTATAACATTTCTGTTGAGGATTTATTAATTCACCTTCGCAAGATTTATCAAATTTACAAGAATAAATTTGTCCTTTAATAATTACATGGTCCTTCATTTGTTCGGTATGCAGATAATTATTTCGTGAATATAGACCAAGGTGATGAAGAGCTTGATAAGGAAGATGATATTTGTGACACTTTGACCCAACTAGGTTCAAGTTACATTGACGAAGGAGACCCAATCCATCAATGTGAACATTGTGGGGCTCTAATGTGGTCAAACGAGAGGCTGAAAAGTAGTACTGATTCTGATAAACCACAGTTCTCAATATGTTGTAGTCAAGGAAAAATCCAAGTCCCTTTCATGAAGCCACCTCCAGATGAACTCTATCAGCTTTTCTTCAACAAACAAACAGTAGAATCAAAGAATTTCCTGAAAAAAATCCGGTCTTAAAACAACATGTTTTGCTTCACATCAATGGGAGGAAAAGTTGATCGCAAGATGAATAGCAGTTTAATCTTAATGGCTATAAAAGAAATTTAATCTTTATGGTGGCTTAATTTAAATATAATTAATCTCATGAACTCTCTATCATTGGTCCAAGTCAGCATAAAAAATATTCAATTATGATAATCAATTAAAGAAATTTAATCTTAATGGCTTAATTTAAATTTAATTAAAAATCAATCTTCTATGATATTCAATAAAAGAATAAAAAAATCAAAATTTAATCTTAATGGCTTAATTTAAATTTAATTAAAAATCAATCTTCTATGATAATCAATAAAAGAATCAAAAAATCTTTATGTTTCAAAGTTTAAAATTTAAATTCAAATGCTTTAATAGATCCATGATTTTAGGATACAAATTAAAAAGGAAATTAATTTTCGAAAATATTTGTAAACTATAAAGTATTTTAAAATAATAAGATAATTTAAAGTGACCAATAAGAATATTCAAAATAGTTACAAAAAATATTAAGATATTTCATTCATAAAGATATAGAGAATCAGAAACTCAATTTCGAAAATATTTGTAAACTATAAAGTATTTTAAAATGAACATACTTATCCTTCATGAGCTAAACTTCAATAAGGATCATGAAAGAGAAAAGTGTGAGATGTTGAAGTCATCAATGAATGAGGATCAGAGAATCATTTTTGATTGTGTGATGGCAGTTGTTCAATAAAAAACCGGGGGTTTCTTATTTGTTCAAGGATGCGGTAGAACTGGTAAGACCTACCTTTGGAATACACTCATTGCAGTATTACGAGCATGTGGGGGGATTATATTAAATGTGGCGTCAAGTGGAATAGCTACAACTTTGTTGCCATCTAGTAGAACAGCGCATTCCAGGTTCCGCATTCCTATTGCAATTAATGAGGATTCAATCTGTGGCTTGACCCAAAATTCGCAAGAAGTAAACCTCATGAAAGCATCTAGCCTAATCATTTGGGATGAAGCACCCATGATAAAGAGACATAGTGTCGAGGCTGTTGATCGTACAATGATGGATATAATGAAATGTGATTCAATCTTTGGTGGTAAGTGCGTTGTCATGGGAGGTGACTTCAGGCAGATACTACCTGTAGTGCCAAGAGGTGGGAGGGCAGAAATTGTTGATGCAACATTAAACACGTCTAACTTATGGCATGAGTGTGCATTAATGGAGCTCAAGAAGAACATGAAACTACAATCCTCAGACGATCCAGAGGAACAGGCAATAATCAGGTCATTCTCCGAATGGTTATTGGAGGTTGGAGATGGGGAGATTGGACTACCACATGATGGAACTACAGAAATTCAAATGCCAGATGAATTATTGTTGTCAGATGGGGGTGATCCTATTAAATCAATAGTTGAAGCTACATTTCCAGATTTATCAAATCACTTATTTGAGGAAAACTATTTAACAAACCGTACAATTCTTGCTCCTACAAAGGAGGTGGTCGATAGTTTGAATGACTACATTTGTTCTCCACTCCCAGGTGGTGTGGTTGAATATCTCAGCTCAGATGCAATCAGCCACACGGACAATGTGAACGATAAGTTCGAAGATTTGTACAATATTGAGTTTCTGAATTCAAGCAATTATTTTGGAATGCCCCATCACATATTGAAGCTGAAGGTCGGAGTTTCGATTATGCTAATAAGAAACATTGACCAAGCCGCAGGTCTTTGTAATGGCACCAGGTTGAGGGTTACACATCTTGGTAAGAATTTCATTAAAGCAGTTGCTCTCAACTGGAGCAGCATTGGACAAGAAGTTCTTATACATTGCATGGACATGAATCCATCAGAGTATAAGTTACCATTCAGCATGACAAGAAGGCAATTCCCTGTTATCATTTCTTTTGCAATGACAATAAACAAAAGTCAAGGACAATCAATGTCGACTGTTGGTTTATACCTACCGAGCCTGTATTCTCACATGGTCAGCTGTATGTCGCTTTGTCACGTGTGAAGAGTGTAAAAGGCTTGAAAATACTAATCTTGGACGACAAAAGAAGAAGTATAAGCAAGACCAGTAACGTAGTATACAGAGAGGTTTTCCAAAATTTGTACACCAATTGACCTCATTTATTTTACAATTGAAAGAAATTTCTTTTACCTTCACGGTTCAAATTTTTGAGCAATCCGAATTACATTCACATAATTTTTATTTAGGAGTTCGGATTGTGCATATGCATAATTTTCATTTTATTACAACTCCTACCGATTGCTCATCCCTTATGAAGATATCGTTCAGCTTAAATCATCGTTAGTGTGGAACGCTTAACTATAACTCATCGCGCAACGCGCAGGTCTAGAGTCTTGTTCCAAGGCTAAATTCTGTGGCTAATTTACTGTTTTTTGTAGTCCTTTTTCTATTGTGGTATTATTTCAAATAACTTTATCTCTTTTCTACCATAGTAGTGGTTTGTGTTATTATTTGGATAAATGTTTGGTATTATAAGAAAGGGTGTTTCAACTTGTGCTTAATGTTTTCTAAGTTAATGGCCAACATTTAGATTGTTTGCTTAATTAGTAGTATAAGAGAGTATTAATTAGGTAAATAACTTGGTTAAATTCAAGCTATTCTTGCGATTCTACCTTGGGATTGAAAGTGTGTTAATGAAATAGAGATATTCACTAACCAAACTTTGTGAAATTGAAATGGTTTGTTTATAAAGATTAATTGACAATAGTATGTAGTAAGATATCACCACACAAAAAAAGCTGATCTCCGACAAAATATCCACGGAATCGTATTTCAGAAGGAAATCATTCCTTAACTAATTTTTCTGTTGCTAATTAATTAAGCGACGGAAACTGGGTTCCACTGGAAATTACCCATGGATATCCTAAGGAATTTTTGTGGGTAATTTAGCCATGGAATTTTTTCGTGAGTTTAGTCACCAAATTTTCGTGGCTATTATCCACAAAAATCCGTGGGTAATCTTTTTAAATGTCATGTGGCATCCCACCGCCAACCACCCACTGCCAGTGGCCGATCGTCGCCTGCCATGTGTCGCCTCTACAATTTGTATAGAGTGCTAATGCCTTAACCAGTTGAGCTATGAAAACCCTGTGATATTGTTTGCAAACTATTATATTTATAATATTTAAATTTCCACAATTATAATTATATTTCATCTCATATATACTTTACTTTATATTTAACTTAATATATTATGAAATATTTGTTAAGTATTAATATATAATTCATATATTAGTAATAGTTACGTTACTTTTATATAAATTATTTTTTATATTCATATATTTTACATTATATTTAGTATTTTAATTTTATATTTGGAATAAATATTTTTCTGAATTAATTTTATTATATGAAACTTTTTTAATTATTATATATTATTAAAATATAATTAGTTTTAATTTTTGGTACTAATATTATAAATAAATAACATATTTTTTAATAAAAAATTGAAATTTTATTTTTTAATAAAGTTATTTATGTATGTATATATTAATTTTTATTAATATTTTTAACATATTATTTATTAATAATTTATTTATAAAATATTTACTAAAATAAAGTAAAATAATATATTATTTCTAAAATAATATATCATTTATAATAAATTTGCCAAGGAAATTCCTTGGGTAAAATAATCCACAGAAATTAGCCGTGGAAAATTTAATGGGTAATTAGCCACGGAAATTCCGTGGGTAAAATTAGCTATAGATTTTCTATGGCTAATTCATGGGTAATTAGCTACAGAATTTTTTGTGGATAATTAGCCATAGAATTTCAGAATTTCTGTCGGAAATCCTTGCGAAATTTTTTCTGTCTGAAATCTGTTGAAAATTTTTGACTTATTAAGTGACATTAGTATGAATAATCCACTACAAAAAAAAGTCAATTTCTCACAAAATTTCCGACAGAAAATTATTCTGTCAGAAATTTTGTCAGAAATTGACTTTTTTTTGTAGTGGATTATTCATACTAATGTCAATTAATATTTAAATAGGTTTGATGGAGCTATTTGAATGTATGAGACTTCAAATAACAACATAATAGGCATTAATTATCATTAAGGAAGGAATAATTGGTATCATGAAATACAAGTGGAAAAATAGGCCTAGACTTGTCCAATTATGTTGAATTTATTCCAAGTGCTTTCTTTTGCAATTTTTCACTTTTAATCAAGTTAATTTAACCCAATCATTTATTTTTTGCCCAAAGCTAGTTTTAATTATAATGCATTTAATGAACTTGGTTATCTCATAATCCTAGCAGGACAACACTCTTTCAATCTATTCTACTACTAAATTTGACCCATACACTTACGGTAGCATTTAACGCAAACAATATGTCATTATTACTAAGTAACTCATTTTACTTCTTCAATCTCTTAACAAAATTCGGAGTAACTCATTTAACTACTTCAATCTCTTAACAAAATTTGGAGTGATGGACGCACTTGTAGAAATATTTGAAAGTACTTGATTAACCATAAAATGTTTTAAGGTATTGAATATAAATAAAAAATAATAATTTAGAGTTCGATTTGGATGCATTTTAACACAATAAATAACTAGATCTTGTACCCAAAACATAATATATGTAATAATTATTTTTTTAGCTTTTTGAAATTAAATTCTATAATTACTTAGTATAAAAAAATTTATATTGTGATAAGAAATATGTAAATACGTAAAGAATATCTCACCCAAAAGAGAGCTAAAAAAGTAAAATTCAAATTTATTTTAACCCAACATTTGCTAGGACCCATGGTTATATAATCATATTTGGTAGGACCCATGGTTAATAATCACATGATAACAAGCTTTAAAATCTAATGTAAAATATAATTGCACTTAATTTTAAAATCATTTTCTTCCATCCAAAATTGATATTTTTTTGGCCAAATAATATATATTTTCATTATAACAAGGAAAAGTAAGATATGAAGTATAAAATAAAAGGTAACAAAATTGAGATGGAAAAGAGGTTTACTTGAATGCAATTCTTTCTAAAGAACTGAAGTGTGTTCTTGTTTATCTTTCCTCCTCCATTTTTGGTCATCATCCTCCTCTATCACTGATAATCAAGAGGTCGAGATGAGAAAAACAATGACTAGCATTTGAAAATATACTCTTTCGCATTTGATGAAATCAAATATTCAAATATGTGAACATTAATAAAAATAGACATCGATTTACGAAATACCCAACAAGAATGAGCTATAAATGATTCAATCAAGTCACGTATTTGACCATATTGGAAAGCCTCAACTTGAAATTTTCAAAATAAAATTTATTACAGAAAATTAATGATTTTATGGGGGAATTAAATGTTAACTAACTATTTTATGTGAGGAATCAAATTTCATATTACAAATTTCAATTTTATGAGGAGGAAATAATTTTTGTAATTGATACAAAAATGAAAGATTATATTGCAAACTAATTATAAATTAGGTCATCCATTTTCAAAATAAAAATTTATAATCAATCTAGAATTATTTTCAAAAATAATTTTTATGTATTTTTTTAAAAAAAACCTTCCTAAAGGATTGAATATTGAACAACTATATAATTTGGTAAATTTAACATAAATATGAAAATTACAAAAATAAAAGGAGTAAATATAAAAAAATTGTAAGTTTTAAATACCACTTAATTGGAGAGAAATTATTGCCCGAATTTGGTGCACCACATCATTTGTGGTCTGATCAATTACGAGCAAATACATTAGATATGATGTAAAATTTTTAATCTGACTTGGCACCCTAAAAAAATCAACTAACCGATACAAATATTTTTTTCAACTTGTAAAATAGAAAAAACATTGAAAGCATGAGATTTAAATTGTTTTATGTGGGAGTTAATATTTTTAGAGTGCCGAATCAGATTGAAAATTCTACATCAGACCTTATTTGTTTACTTGTGATTGGTCAGACTACAAATGACATGATGCACCAGGTTCAAAGCAAAACCTCCTCCTTAAGTGGATGCATTCAATGAATAAATATATAAATATGTGTAACTATAAGATGAAAATAATATTAAAAGTTAAAAGCACTATAAAAACATATCTAAAAACTACTTTCACAGGAAAAATACACTCACTTGTATGCTTCATCAGAAGTTTTAAAATCTAAAATCCGATTTCCAACCTAGCAATTGTTTTTTCTTTAAAAAAAAAACTTCATTTACTCCTAATACTCAACTAAAGATATTTTTTGTTCCTACGAACTTTTAGGCTTTACGGATAGCTTTTAAGAGGAGGAAAAAATGAAGCCATGCCTAACACTAAAATATTCAATACATCAATTATTAACCCTTACAAAACTCGTATATTGACGTGGCTATGCTGAGCACCAAGAGACAACATTTTAGGCAGCAAGCATAACTCAGAAAATTGAGCCACCATACAGCTCATTCCACTCAAAGAACATCATTTGTTTAATTTAACATGAGGAGAGGAAAAAAATCATAGTCAAATTAAATAGTATCACACTCGAATATGTTAGGGAGAGTGTGACATAATTTTTATCAGGATTGACAATCTCCAAGGTAACAATAGCCAAATAAATATTGAATAGTTAATTATATATGGAGGTGCATTATACAAAATTAGCACAATTTTCAGATTATTATTTTTGGCAATATTCAAATTTAATTTGATGCAGAAATAATTGAACCATGTATAGCATTATTGTGAGTCATTAAAATAAGTCGAAGGCTGATTTTAATTTGTTCAAAAAACTTAAAAAAATATCACAATCTAATGAGTGTGTGTGGGTGGAGCTATCACCCTTATCTGCGTATTGATCGATGACTAAGCCACAGACAATTTTTAATGAATCACTATTTTTCTGCATTAATATATCAAAACCTTCCTCAGCAACTATATATAAATACTATATATAGAAAATTGCACCTAGGTCCAAGCAAGAGAATTAATTTCAGAGAGGTCCCAAAGAGTTGTTAATGACAACTATTAACAACTGCAATAACCTTGGTTAACAAGTGAAGTTGTCCATGGATCTATCTGAAGTTAATTCTCTTGTTTGGAACCTATGTGCAATTCTCCCATATATATATAAATGTATATGCTTCACCCTTAAAATATCTGCATTTATTATTCATGTAATGTACTAAACAAGTGTCAAGTGTTGACACCCGTGCGTTGCAAGGGGCAAGTGAATTTGAAGGCATGCGTTAATGAATTGTGATAAATAAGAGAACATTTTGGGCCTACACCTTCGTCCATATTAGATTCTTTTTTTAATCTAGCCAAACCCAAAAAAGAGATGACATTGTTATTTTAATGGGAAAATTCCAGAAAAAGACCCGCGAATTACTCAAAGGACACTTCAGTACAACGAATTTCAGAAATAATGAGTCAGTACAAATCCGTACAGTGACTGAATTGTCTTTTAAAAAATTTAAAGGAAAAGTCCAAAATGCCCCTGGTTCAATTTTTTTTTTAAATAATTGGCCACCAGCCACCGCCAGAGCTCCAGCGGCGGGGGCCACCCTACACGTGGCGGTAGGGCCCACCACATGCCACGTGGCAGCCCCACACCACGCCATGTGGTGCGCTGTAGGGCTGCCACGTGGCACGTGTCCCTTGTAAAAAAGGGACACAAAAATGTGGGGGGTTGGGAATCGAACCCACCCCCTCCACTTGGTGGCCTGGTGGTAAGACCATCAAGCCACTAAGTCCCTCATGATATATATTACAAAAGTAATATATATACTATATTTCATTCTTTTTTAATATTTTCCCAAAAACGTTTAAGGGATTCCCAACTTCGCATAAGGGATTCCCAACTTCTGTCAAGGGATTCCCAACATGTACATTACCATTTACCAACTTCCAAAATACTTCACCAACTCTTCCTCCTTGTTACCAGAACCGTTCAAGGGATTTCCAACTTCGCATAAAGGATTCCCAACTTTTGTTAATGGATTCCCAACTTCTCATTAGGGATTACCAACTTTTGTTAAGGGATTCCCAACTTCTGTCAAGAGATTCCCAACTTCTCATTAGGGATTACCAACATGTACATTACCATTTACCAACTTCCAAAATACTTTACCAACTCTTCCTCCTTGTTACTAGAACCGTTCAAGGGATTCCCAACTTCTCATAAGGGATTCCCAACTTTTGTCAAGGAATTTCTAACTTCTGTCAAGGGATTCCCAACTTCTAATTAGGGATTACTAACATGTACACTACCATTTGACAAGTAGGAAGATTTGATGAAGTATTTTAGAAGTTGGTAAATGGTAATATACATGTTGGTAATCCCTTAGGACAGAAGTTGGGAATCCCTTGACAGAAGTTGGCAATCCCTTAACAAAAGTTGGGAATCCCTTATGAGAAGTTGGGAATCCCTTGAACGGTTTTGGTAACAAGGAGGAAGATTTGGTGAAATATTTTGGAAGTTGGTAAATGGTAATGTACATGTTGGTAATCCCTAATGAGAAGTTGGGAATCCCTTGACAGAAATTGGGAATCCCTTAATAAAAGTTGGGAATCCTTTATGTGAAGTTGGGAATCCCTTGAACGGTTCTGGTAACAAGGAGGAAGAGTTGGTGAAGTATTTTGGAAGTTGGTAAATGGTAATGTACATGTTGGTAATCCCTAATGAGAAGTTGTGAATCCCTTGACAGAAATTGGGAATCCCTTAATAAAAGTTGGGAATCCTTTATGCGAAGTTGGGAATCCCTTGAACGGTTCTGGTAACTAGGAGGAAGAGTTGGTGAAGTATTTTGGAAGTTGGTAAATGATAATGTACATGTTGGGAATGCCTTGACAGAAGTTGGGAATCCCTTGAACGTTTCTGGGAAAATACTAAAAAAGAATGAACTATAGTATATATATTACTTTTGTAATATATATCGTGAGGGACTTGGTGGCCTGGTGGTAATGGAGGGGGTGGGTTCGATTCCCACCCCCCACATTTTTGTGTCCCTTTTTTACAAGGGACACGTGCCATATGGCAACCCCACAGCGCGCCATGTGGCGTGGTGTGGGGCTGCCACGTGGCATGTGGTGGGCCCCCGTCGGAGCTCCGGCGGTGGCTGGTGGCCAATTATTAAAAAAAAATAATTGAACCAGGGGCATTTTGGACTTTTCCTTTAAATTTGTTAAAGGACAATTCAGTCACTGTATGGATTTGTACTGACTCGTCATTTCTAAGATTCATTGTACTGAAGTGTCCTTTTGGTAATTTGAGGGTCTTTTTCTGAAATTTTTCCTATTTTAATTGCACAAATACAAGTGTGCAACTAAGTACATTTATATTTTTCTTATATTCATAGATATGATATGTCGTATGTTTATAATTCAAGCTTTCTACTATTCCAACGAAAATAATTTAAACGTTATTATTGCACTTGCATAAATATACACACATACACATGAGAAGTGAAACACAAATTAATAGTGGAAGTTGAGAAAATGTGGGATTGGCCAAAGAGGATGGAGGTAAAATATGAGAATAAATGTACCTAATTGTATATATCCTATTCTGTACTTTATTGTCGGTATCATATATGTAGAGTTGAGAGTATACTGGCGGAGATCCTTTCGGTGGTAGTAAGCTTCCTATTAAGAAATGATAATTTTGCCAGGAAATGATAAGCGAATAAGGGCCTACCCCATTGTTTATTGCAAGATTGACTTTGCCACCCATTGAAGTGAAGAAAAATATGTTATTGTCTGCTCTTATATTGGACAAAAAAGCCTTTGGTTTTGCATTTTCCTTCACAAAAAATAGCTGTCGAAATGTTTTTTGGAGGATCTTTAAGATAAGGGATTGTTATTTTTCCATTGCAGCAACATATGAAGTAAATGGGATATTCATTAAGAGATTCTCTCTTAAGTATTTCATAATACCACATTAACGCACCACAAAACTGGCACGTGTATTCCGGGTCTCCCTCATCAGTATAGCTGATCTCAGACATTGGAGCAGCGTCGCAGTCCACATCATGGAGGTTATCATTATCCGAATCTGAATGGTGTGAAAAATCATCGAAAGTGTCATCAGGTGCTGGTGCATGTTCCATAACTTGGGAAGAGTCAATCGTTTTGTTTTTTTCCTGAGATGAATGATACTCTGCATGAAAGCATAAGTGAAAACGCAGGTCGACGATAGTAAAAGGTAGGTGGCTTGACTTGGTATAAGAGCACTTACCTTTCTGTTGGGCTAATTTTCTATTGCATGTTTTTTTCCATGAGTTGTCCATTGGCAGAAGTCACTAAAAAAAATAATTCCGTCGGTAATTTCAATTTTCGGACAAATTAACGACGGAAATGAAATTACCGACAGAAAAAATTCTATTTGTAATTTCACTGTTGTTAATTAATTTAGCGACGGAAATTTGATTCCGTCAGACATTTCCAACGGAATTCTGTCGGTAATTTTTTTAAAACTTTTTTAAATTATACCACGTGTCCTTTCTGCCATGTGTCGCCTTTCACACTCCACCACATGTTGCTCCCTCAGAGTGTCTGCATTTGTGGCGGAGTAGAGATTCGAACCTTTGACCTCTTACCCGTGTGCTGATGCCTTAACCAGTTAGTTATGAATAACTTGTGATAATATTTGTAAACTATTATATTAATAATATTTAAACTCCCACTATTATAATTATATTTGATCTTATATATACTTTACATTATATTTAAATTAATATAATATGAAATATTTTTAATTATTAATATATAATTTGCATATTAATAATTATATTATTTTTATATAAGTAATATTTTATATTCATAAAAATTAGATTATATTTAGTATTTTTTTCGTGATACTATTATATTTATTATTTCCATTTTATATTTATAACAAATATTATTTTCTTGAATTTATTTATGAAATTTCTTAATTATTATCTTATTATATATATTATACAATTATAAATTTTTTTCTTTTTCGTACTAATATTTATTAATAAATAACATACTATTTAATAAAAAATTTAAAATGAAATTTGTAATAAATATATATCTATATATATAAATATATTAATTTTTATTAATATTTATAACATAGTATTTATTAACTAATTTATTTATAAAATATTTTTGATATAAATTAAAATAATATGCAAATTACCGACATTTTTTTCCTCATACCTGAATCGGCATGCATATTCACATCAGTATTGTTGTTCATACCGACAGAATCTACGGTGCCCTTTGCATTCTTTTAACAATGTTATATGTTTAAAAGCATTTTCTTAAAAAATGATTTTTTTTATGTAATATGTAATTTGTAAAATGCATATAATGGTTGAACTTTTTTGGAATTATATATATTTTAGTTTAAATCATCAAATTTTAAAGTGTCATTGTTTTCTTTTTAATAAAATGTCATTGTTTTTAATGTATATCATATACAGTATATGTGTGTGCATGTATATGTATATGTATATTAATATTAGGGTTTTCTATTTTATAAACCTTACACAAAAAGCAATAATTTCCCATTAAATTAATCAAGACAATGGCTATAATCACGACATCCATGTGATTCAGTTTTTTAAAGTCAGCAATCTATTTTGGGAAAATTAATTTCAGATCCCTTATAAGAGACTTAATTAAGATGAAGTCCCACGAAATCACCTAATTAATCTGAGGTCCCACGAAGTTGTTATTGCAGATCAAAAAGTTGTTATCGTAAGGTCACAAGTTGTTACAGACTAAGAATGATTTTCAGGCCATAAGTTGTTATGGCAGGCCAAAAAGTTGTTATTGCAGGCTGAAAAGTTGTTATTGCAGGCTAAAAAGTTGTTAGTGAAGGCTTAGTCACTAACAACTTTTGACTGCAAGATAACAACTTTTTGGCTTGCAATAACAAATTTTTGGCCTGCCATAACAACTTTCTGGTAGGGACCTCAGATTAATTAGGTGATTTCATGGGACTTCATCTTAATCAAGTCCCTTATAAGGGGCTTGAAATTAATTTTCCCATCTATTTTATTAGAGCAAACTTCAACATATGGAAATTTTAGAAGTAATTTTTTTTTTTAACTAAAAGGAAGAAATATGGCGTAGCACAAGAATACTCCAACGAAGTTGGAGGGAGAGTAAATTTAGAAAAATATCATGGGATATGGACTTAAATGAAATAATCAAAGAATTAAATTAAATATAAATAGGAAGAGCGCCCATTTTTAGGAGCTAAAACGAAACGGTTGAAAAGGGAGTAATTATAGGCATGAGATCTAGAAACGTAAATGTATTACTGTTATTATTATTTATTATTTAGTGTCATTTAAACCCTGCAAGAAAGAAACCACACTCCAATGTATCATGAATCTAATATTGATATTTGATAAGGACAAGAAAAACTAAAGGGCGTCAACAAACATCACCAAGTCTTGTGTCATCCTTTAACAGTCATTAACGGCTTCACTACAAGTATTAAAGAAGATAATAGATAGATATAATAAAAGGGATTTTAATCATATAATGGACTGAAAAAATCGAATTATGTTTTTGAAATTGTTATCAATATATTTAATTAACATTTTTTTGAATTAATAATATTTGGATTAAGTGAAAATATATCGATATCCTTTGGTAAACTTGAGAAATGAAACCTCTTAACAGAGAAGTCATGTTGTGGATAGTTGCTGTCATCGAGTTTCAATCAATTAGCTAGTGATTTGCTGAAAAACATTTGCAACAATGATGGATCTTAGGACATAAGAATAAGGTTGACATTATCACAAACAAAAATGCTTTAAACATGTTTGGTTAATTGTATGTAGAAAGAGACCCGAGGATGGATCTCTTTAATCAAGAAAATGGTAGGTGTTTTAAAAAAAGTGATAATAATTAGATTTTATTGTCTTCAGTTTTTTTGAACAAAAAATTATCGGTTATAAATATTAATCCTTATGCTTAATGCATTAATCTATCATAATCTGAACTAGTATTTTCATATCTATTAATCTGATAAATCTTCTATCTAACGTTTAAACTCATAAATTCAAAGTGATCAATGGCAGTAAACCTTTTATAAAACTCATCAAAACCCGTGCCTGCCAGTTCTAAGTGTTGTTGCCATTCATTAAACACACTTATTGAGGCAAAAGAAAAAAAAAATACTTACACTTTACGTTTTAATCACAAGTTGTACACTCGTTCCATCTCCACTTCACATTCTCTTAACACACTAAGGACCCGTTTAGTTCAATTACATTGCAGGCCTCTAATGGTAATCAAGATTACATTACCATAAATAAAGTGTTTGGTTACTCTTTGATGTGATAATAAGGATTACTATGACAATGATGATTACCAAAAAAAATGGTAATCAACATTCATAGCTCCCCCTATAAATGTGTATTACCATCTATTGCAGTATTCTAAATGTCTATTTTGCCCTTAACAACTAATATGAAAAGACATGAAATACCCTCAGTTTAATTTTTCAGATCCTCCCTCATCTTTCCATATACCTCCTCCCTCCTCCACCTTGCCCCACTTTAACATCGTCACTCACCGCCTACATCAAGCTCGAAGCCATGGATTTTCACCTTGTTGGAATGATTCTCGACCTCAGATTTGACTAAAACGAACCTCTTCTCATTTTAATCAATCAGTAACGGCTTGATGCTTCAGGCGCTAATGCACTGATACTTCCCTTCAATTTTCACCGATGCTTCAGGCACTTATCCAATTTCACCATACACATTCTTTAATTTGATTTTCAAAATACACACTGCCTGAGCATGATGCTTCCCAACCTTTCCAATTATCGTTGATAAAAAAAAACTTTCCAAATTATCTCCTTTAACCGCCCAAAAATGAACTATTTCTTGATGCTCACATCTGTGCAAAAGTAGGAAAAGGGAAAAGAAGAAAAGGGTTTGAATGAAGAAGGAGATACATCAGGCCCAAAAAAGAAGAAGGAGAAGATACACAATATTTATATTGGCAAGGGGCAAAATAATAATTACATATTCTTTTATATTTTAAATGATGAATGCCATCCCATTATTTTTTTAACTTACCAAACATATACATAGTAATGAAGATTGCAATACCCCCATTGCATTACATTGCATTGCAGTTTAAAATACTTCTGCAATTGAACCAAACAGGCCCTAAGTCTTTGAGCTGATGTGTTTATCTTGAAACAAGTAAAAGATAAATACTCTCTCATGTCCTTATTATAAGAGCCCGACAACCAAATAATGCTTATTTAAAAAATTGTTAAAAGTTAGTTAAAAATCATAAACATATATGAAATAGAACTTTTTTCCTATATCACTCTTATTTATGTTTTGTTATACTCTCATTTAAAACATTATTTCCCTTCATCTCTTCTCGTGAATATAAGCATCACTATCATTTATTTGATGCAATATTTCAAATTAGTTATGAGCAAAATTGTAGAATATTTTATTATATATCATTATTAGTTATATATTATTTAAGTTACTTAATAAAATATACTTAAGTGTGCTCCATAGTCAATAATAAGCCTCTTATCAAATCAGGGCCCAAAATGGTTGTCTATAGGTCTTGCCCTCTTATGGTAAGGGACACACACTAATAACACAGAGAACAGATCATCCATATAACGTTGAGTTCACAGACAACCATAATTATTAGAGAGACATTTCTTTTGTGAGGTTTTCTCTAAATAGTGAGGTTCCCTGATTGGACTAGGCAAAACCTATCAGTTGCCATCACTATGCCGTATTCCAGTCAGAAGAGACCTGAGAGTTTTACTGACTCACTTTTGTTTTGCAGATCCTTTATTGTAGATCTTAAAGAGTAATGTCTGCGTTCGATTTCCAGCAATGGCTAGAGGTATGCAGAAGACTTCCGCTGTATTACTCTTTTTACTAAAGACTGCACATCTGTGTAATATGTTATTTAACTATATGTTTCTTGTTTTACATGTGGTATCAGAGCAGTGTTTCTATTCTCATCCTTGCTCTATAACATGGAATAACTTTTTATTAGTTTTTAACATGTTTCTAGACTATAGATTGCTAAGATCTATTTAAAGGTTAAATGAACAATTTTGATATATAATATAATTTTGTTCATTAGGTATGACTAATTAACCCGTTTTGCTATGTGTATCTGTATATGTTCTCTTCAGTCGGTAGAAAATCTGGTATCTAGTATATTTTGTTGTCAGTGCTTATTTTATTGGATTTCAAAATTTCTGAAAATTTAATATTTTCTTTTAAGTTAAAAATCTGGGAAATTATTTCTTGGATACCGTTGAAATTGTGTGAACTTAGGAAAATTTTCAAATATGATATTTTTCCTTTAGGTTCAATGTGCATCAATTTTTATTAGATTCCCATTTTCTTAATTTTCAATTTTTTTGGAAATAAAGAAAAATCTAGTTTTGATTTTTTAAACGTTGAAACCAAAATATTTTGGAGAAAATCAAGCCATTTTGTTTCAACGGTTATTTCAATTCCCAGTGAGTAATTTTTTTGCTCGAGACTTTTTCTGAAATTTTGAAAATTATGAAGAGAACAAATCGATTTTGGGCATTCGTTTGTTTTTTTTCAAAGAGTTGCTTTAGTTTGAGCATGATTGAAACGTTAAGAAGATTGTGGAAGACCAAATCAGGCTCCCCTTGGCTTTCAAAAATTTGTTTTAAGAAATTTTTGCATGCTGCAAATGTTGAGAAAATCATGGAGATAAAATCTCCATTAAGTTTCGTGGGTTGCAACGTGCATAACTCACGTTTTTTCGGCTGTTTAGGGGTGTGTTTGGATTGAGCTTTTGAGAAGTGATTTTTTTTAAGAATAACTTTTTCATAAGTAAGATTGGATAAAAGTCAGATTGTGTGAAGTGATTTATGTTTGAATTTGTGATGATAGAAGTGATTTTTTTTCAATATGACTTTTAGAAACATGTTTGGATAATTTTTTTGAAAAGAAAATTTAGATGAAAAATTACTAAAAGGGGAATTATTGTTATTAAATAATACATATATAATATGCATATATTCTTATTAAAGGCTTAGTTTCTCCCTTATTTTCAAGAAAATAATTTTAAAAAAAATATTTTTAGGTCAAAGGAGTATATTATGGGAGAAAGTAGTTATAAATTATTATGGTAAATTTTTGGATACAAAAAGAAAATTTTATATTAAAAGAAAATATCTTATTTGAGAATTTTAGCGGTCTAATAGTCTAATTTTCCTACCCACTTTATTAAATAATACATAACAAAAGGCATAGAACCCACGAAAAGTCAAAAGCCACTTTTTTTTTTTTTTTTGCTTTTGACTTCGTTGCAGAAGTTATTTTGGACGAAAAGTCATTATGACAATA
Source organism: Mimosa bimucronata (assembly GCA_037074515.1). NCBI lineage: Eukaryota > Viridiplantae > Streptophyta > Magnoliopsida > Fabales > Fabaceae > Mimosa > Mimosa bimucronata. The sequence goes on from CM073441.1 coordinate 27,369,519, forward strand.
AGCCCATCCAAACATAATTTTTTTTTCAAAATGACTTTTGTTATTTACAACGCACTTCTGGCCCTCCACGTGGTATCCAAACATAACATGCACTAGGAGGTCAAAATCGTGCTCCAGGTCACTAGAAATGGTGCCTGCTATATCGAACACGAATGGCGCTGGAGTTGCAGAAGACCGGGTCGCAATTTTGGGTCGGGTCAGGTCGGTGGCCAGGGAAGGTGAGTCAAAACAGCGTCGTTTTGACTGTGTGAGAGGCGCCAATGCAATTTCAAGTTTAAATGAAACAGTTCGTTTCACTTAATAAGGTGGACTGGGCTGGCATGTTTTGGGCCTGGATCCTTGGGCTCTTCTAAAAAATGGGTTTAAATAAGCTTCTAGGCTGTTTTTTCTTTTTTCTTTTTTATCAGTCTAGGCTGTTTTTTCAATTCATTGTTTTTGGTCGAAATTATTATTTCTTTTGGGCCATTCGTGTCTTACGGTTTCAACCCAAATATTTATTGCCTTTTGTTTCTGAAATATTTTGTTTGGCTTTATTGATGGACCTTATTTATGGGCTACATATATTTATGTCCAGAAACTTTAAGTACTAAATATTTATTGTCTGCAATTGTTTTAATTATCCATGCCATATATTTATTATGTATTTTACGTTTATTTTGGGCTTCAATTTTAAAGTTTTTGCATTTAGGAAAATTAGTCTTAGCTATTTCTCATTATGGACAGATTTATAAAATCATGTTTTTAAATTGTCTAAATAATTTTGATTATTAAATTCAGACATTAGATAACAATTTTGAAAATTTTAAGTGAAATATGCAAGAAATTAATTGTTAAACAATATTTTTGGACGCTAAGATTAGTGGGAGAATTTATTAAATTATTTAATCACTTATGTTGGTTAAATTAGTTTTTGAAATTCTCAATAAAGTTGTGCACATAATAGAATTATTCCAAATACACTTCAACAATATTTGTGTGACATGCTTTTGCTTTAAATGAGTAGCCACATCATCTTTTTCTTAAGTTGCATGTATCACATTTAGTTTAGAAAATATTACAATTAATATTTACTCACATGTAGATAATTATAAGTGTATATTTAATTAGGGTGGGATAGGGTTGCCTTATATTTTCTAAGTTGCCCATAGGTATTATGGGGTATAAATGCATCTTAGTTCCACTAATTTGAGATAAATACATGCTATGCTAATATCTTTGCCCATAGGTAAATCTTAGTGATACATGTTTATAGATGTATGCTTTTTATTGATATTTTTTAAGCACGCATGGCACAGTCACTACAAAAAAGGCGGCATTTAGTAGCAGTTAAAAACGTTATTTAGCAGCGGTTATAACCGCTACTAAGTATTTACTAGCGGTTATAGTTACCGCTAGTAAAACGCCTGTGGCAACCATTTAGTCGCGGTTATACGAAACCGCTGTTACATCGGTCAACACCGCTACTAAATCAATAGCGATAAAAAACCCGCTACTAAACAACAAATGAAAATTTCACTTTTGTTTGTATATTAGCGGCAGTTAACGAAACCGCTACTAATGTGTAGAAAAGCAGAAAACTTTAATTTTATATATTAACGGCGGTTTATAACCACTACTAATTCCACGGAAGTTTATTGGCGGTTACAATTTACAAACTACTACTAACGCTACAATGGTTTTAGTAATGGTTATAACCGTTACTGATTTCACCTGAGTTTAATAGCGGTTTACAATCGCCGCTAAAAGTATCAACCCTTAGTAGCGGCTGACTAACAGCTACTAAGTTTAAACAAAATAAAAAAAAATTCGGCACTGCCAATTAAAATTCTCAACTATTTTTTTCAACTAGACAATTTTTAAGCAACAACTTGGAATATATAATTAAGAAGGTTTTTTAGCTCAAAAACATATAAAATAATATATCGAATTAATAATTAGCACCACAAAAACAAATTACTACAACAACAAAAACCAATTTAACTATAAACAAAAAAAAGAATCCGATAGTGTAAACTTGAAAGAAAAATTAAAAGACAAATTAGTATATACAACAATTAAACATTAAATAAAAAAATTATAACTACAACATAAAAAATTTTAACAAAATTGATAGGGAGAAGAAGATGAAGGAAGACAAGGTCGGATGGAAGGAAAGAATGAAGAAAGGAAGGAAGGAAATGAGCAGAGGGTGAATGAAATAATGGGAGAATGATGGGTATTTATAGACGTTGGAGATGCTAATTAGTAGCAGTTTATGTAACTTAGTAGCGGTTATGAACCGCTACAAAAAGTATTGTACATATAGTAGCGGTTTTAAACCGCTACTAAATTTTTGAATTTGAAAAAAAATTGATAAAAGAAATGTATGAATATTAATTAAAAAAAAGACATATATTAATGTTTGATACACACCGTTATGTAAAATGCTACAAAATAAAAATAAATTGTCGCTTCAATTATCTTCTTGCTCCCCCCTAAGAAGAAAATAAACACCTATATCAATCTCTGATAATAAAATATGTGGAAAATTGTATAATAACTTTGTAGTGAGCAAACTCACCTAACTATTGGTAAATGCCAGTCTTCTTCCGGAATGAGGTTATCGAAGTTTTCAGGTTCAAAATGCTGGCTGTCTAGTTCCATATCATCTTCCTCACCTATTTCGTAGAGGTCCCAGGGCTTCATATGAATCACCATGTGCCAATCTTTGTGTTTCTGATCTTGCACGTAGTAAACTTGCTGCGCTTGTGAGGTAAGAATATACGGCTCGTCACCTGGTACTTCCCCTGTGTGAATGAGTCTTGAGAAATTGACAGATGTGATGCCTAAGCTGTCAACCATAATGCATCGAGAAGTTTTGGTGTCCACCCACATGCAGTTGAAGAGAGGCACGGTGAAATGGCCTTGATAGTTTAGCTCGATGATATCATCGGGCTTCCCATAATATGATACGTCTTCAAATTGCATGTCAGTATCACGTGAGCTGGCATAACTCCTTGTACCAAATGTGCCAAACACTCCGGAATTTTGGGTAAGGGAACCTTCATCCCGTGCAACGGTGCAGAACTTAAAACCGTTGACGTTGTATGACGTATATCTCCTGACATGGTCGAGCGAACCAGTTGCTAGATTTATCATATCAGGCGGATGGGGATTGTTATAATTGAGTATTCTGCGTACAAACCAATCTGGAAACTCCTGAAGCTCTCTCTCTACTTCTTCAATTCTAGCCTGAACACAGAACATATATTAGACTTTTCTACAAATATAATTGTTATAAAAAATATGATAAACCTAAATAAAAGTAATAAAATTCTTACGCTCCTCAGCCTCTCTGGATGTTGCACTCCCGTCAAGGTGCCTGTGTTTCTGATGGTAGAAAAGGCCGTACGTAGCCTTCTTCCTTTTCTGTAAAGCTTTGTCCTCTTGAAATTATGGAATAATTTAGTATTATATACAATTAAATAAATATAAATTAAAAATAAATATCAATTAAACAAGAAAGGTTTATTGTTTCATACCATCTCTCCGTACCCGATCGAAAATGGCTTCGTGCCAGCCGTATGATGAACCTTCTGATGCGATCGGATGTAAATGCCTTGCTGCGATCTGTTCTGTTAACATAAAATAAAATTTAATCATGATTATTAATAAAAAAAATTTCTTAATAATGATGAATATCTTAATAATTAAATTACAATAATATTTCAAATAATAAATAATAAATATAATTCATATCATTTAAGAAAATCATATTCCTAAAATAATAAATAATAGATAAACTATAACTCAATTAAACCGACCTTCACGATTTCCCTCCATGCAAAATCCTTCGGCCCTGCATTAACCTTTCTCCAGTCCAAAGTGTCAATCGGGAAGCGCTTAATTATGGCCAATATTCACGCAGAACCTGCCGAATAGTTGACCCCCTTCCCTTTAGGTTGAAGGGTGAACAGGTTTCAGTCAACCTTCACCCTGTGGCCGGTCGAAAGGTTGTGCGCATCTTGCACACTCAGCGTCCTCCTCGTGGTACTACCAGAAGGGTCTGTACAATTTAAAAATACTGTTAAACCCAAGTAAAAATTCAAATTACCTCATAAAAACAACAAAAAATTTAATTCCCTTACCCTGCACTTGTACATTGTATCCAGTTGTCCTTCCAGTGGACCGTCTGCTAGCACCCCCACCGGCTTCCTCAGTGTCCTCATCAAGCAACCTTCTTTCAAAGTCATCCAAATTCGGAATCTGAGGAGAGTTCTCATTGTAGAACTCGTTGATGATATGCTCGAAAATTGCCTTTCGCTCTATACGTTCCCGCTTCGATTCTATATGCCCCTCCTCTCTCAGTTGAATTTGCCGTTGTCGCTCTTACTCCTCCTCATCAGCAGTCATAGGCATCTTTCCTCTACTGCGATCGTTCTTCCCTACCATGATTGGTGCCTAAACTGGTGTATGGAATCTAAATTTGCTTCTAATTTTCGAAAAAACCGAATAACACACGTGCGAACGTCTTTTTCACCAAATTCCTCGTACATTTACGAATGAAACCATGGAGGTTAAATAGTACTTGCATTTAGTAGCGGTTACTAAAAACCGCTACCAATAGTAGCAATTATACACCAAAAACTGCCACTAATCTGCGCAAGCAATAAATGCGTCCGTTACATTAGTGGCGGTTCTCAAATAAAACAGCTACTAACTTCAAAAGAAACCGCCACTAATATCACACTTCAATTAATGCGTCTGTTCAGTCAGTGACGGTTTCGCTATAACCGTTACTAATTTAAAACAAAACCGCCACTAAATCATGACGTTCTATTTACCAGCGGTTTTGGTTTCCAAACTGCTACTAATTTAACGCCACTAATGTTCCCGCCAAAGGGTCCGACTTTAGTAGCGGTTATTTTGAAAGTAACCGCTACTAATGTACGCCACTATATTCAATTTGGTAAAACTAACCTATTTAGTCGCGGTTTTCATCATTAACCGCTACTAATGTGTATTTAGTAGCGGTTTTTGTTTTCCGCTATCAAATTAACCGCTAGTAAACCCCGCTTTTTTTTGTAGTGAGTGAATTATGATTATCTCAACTAACTTTGTAAGTTTGTTTGATTTTCTATGTTGAACCTCTGAGTTTTGATGATAACTAAATATGATTTAGGCTATGAAAATTATAGGTATCTTAACTCAGAAAATGTTTTGAACCATGTTTTGAAAACTAAGTTAAGAACCATCGATAGCTTGTGCAACAATTGATTACTCATAAGAGACTTCCATTGATAACGTATCGAGCACTAATCGAATGTTGAAGTCTTCAATAGAGTGTTATACTCCCTCCGTCCCTAATTATAAGAGTTAAGGAGGTAAAATCACAAAGATTAAGGAAGTGTTTGAGAGAGATAAATATGTCTGAAATAATTTTATTTTCTCAAGTTTGCCCTTATTTATGATTGAGTATATAAGCTAGAGAAATGTGATAATATAGTGTTATAAATGAGTATGAAGGAAAATGTGAATAAAGAGAATAATGATAGGTAAAGTGGAAAAAATCTCATTAAATGCTTTGACAAATTAAGCCAAGCTCTTATAAAATGGGACAAAACCATTTAAATTTTTTGCTCTTATATATAGGGACAGAGGGAGTACATTCAAATCAATTGGCATCACTTTCAATCGAGTGTTAAGCTGAAAACTCAAAGTAAACTAGGGAGAAAACAATCGAGCAATAATTCTGAGCATAGAGTGATATTAAACAATTCGATGGAGAATGGTCCAATCAATGGACATCTTAACTTAGAAAATTTCAGCAGTCATTGAGCATTAAGTCTCCAATCGATTATTCGCTATCCATCGATAGGCAAAATGGCCATTGTAACACCCAACTTCATGTCACTATTCTATAACATTTTAATTAATTTATAACCACTTTGCTAAGTATCAGAAGCCCAAAATTACGAATAATTTTAAACTTTTTCAAACACTAATTTCCTTTCTTTCTAAATGGGTTTTCCTGACAAATTGGTATAATTTAAAAATGTTATAAAACAAAGTGGTTCATAAAACAATTAAAATAACTAGAATCTTCTTATGGTACTTATATCCCTTATTGATAATACTTGGGAATGAAAACCCTTATATATATATATATATTTCTAATTCCTGTATATGTGTTTCTACCATTCTAATACCAAAAATAATGGGGTTAGCTAATAACCCTCTTACCTGTATACATCACTATTCTACTTCTCACAGTTATTTATATGCATATACATACCAGTTATATATAATATAACTACCCAAGCTTCCAGCTTGTTTATTTACTTAATCTTATAATATGTACCGGTAAGCTATATTCAAAATGGTTATCTACAATAGTACAAAATATAGTAGGCATTCCCGCTTCTTCATATACTACCTTATCTCAAAAGCTCAACTCCTTTTTCCAGCTCCTCTAAAAAAAGGTAGTTCAAACGCAGTTTATTTCATACACTGTGATTTTCATGCATGCATTGTCATGTATACATTTCATAAACATATACAAATAATGATAGCATTTATCCTACTACACTTGTGTTATATACACCTGCCAACCACCGATAACAATATATTTGTTAACTAGTGGAGGCTTTTACCTGCAGGATTTCTCATTATAATGATTAGGTTATACTAATCTGACAAAGGGGTAGCTAGCCACCTAAGCCTTGTAGTACTCCAAACATAAAACTGAAAGGAATAAAAACTTATCGAATACTTGCAACATATATTACGAAATTAATACTTATATATATACTTGCTCCTTTCCTTTTCACTGCCTTGATGAATCATATGCTACTATTAAAGCCTATTACACATCTGTATAATAAAAATAAATTAATACTTATATATTTATACTTAGCGTCTCTCTCGGGTCTTAAAGTACTTAATACTACCCAAATCTTTTTATCTAGGAAAATTATAATTTGCCTGACACTTTTTTAAACCTTTTTTTTTTAAAATAAAAGGTCACTTATAAATGATCTACTCTAATTAATCTTTCTTATTCTCAATGATTAATAACTTCTTTAAAATCTTTCTCTTCTCCCATCATAATCAAACTTGACACTTTAATACAATGAAATAAAGGTTCCCTTACTCAAGATAAGTTTTCATAATAGTCTTCTTGTCACAATTAAAGTAACCTAAAACATAGTTCAGATAACTAAAAATTAATTATTCTAAGTAGGCATTGCATAACAAACTTATCATGGCCAAACAAAGTTGTGACCTCATACAAACTCATAATCATCCTAACATTTCATTTCGGTCTTCAATTACAATTGGTTTCCAGACACTTAAATGCCCCCTACCCATTTCACGTTACATCACGTCATCCATTAAATAACCTTGATTGATCTTCTTTAATCTCACATAAACCCAGAGTTTTCCTTTAAGAAAATCCCTATTAAACACTTAGAAATCTCAAATAATACAATCATCTTAGTTCTCCTAAATCTCATAATTTTAGTTACAAGTCTGCGTTCTATTTTCTTATTGCTAAAATCACTCCTTCCTTGCTCATTCCAAATAAAATCTGCAACATCATCCCCAACAATATCCCAACCTCGTATATGTAATATTTAAAATAGTTATATTCATTCTTCAAACCTACACAAAAGCCCTAAAACAGATTCTCAAATAAATTCCCAAACTCCAAAACCATTTTCTTAGTATTCATTATCTTTAAACATCTTCTCAATAACCATAATCACCACTTGAGTTAAACCAAACAACAGTCCATACTCTGCAAAACTCATCTCTGATCAAACTTATTGTAAAAACTAAGCTTCTTTAATATTAAGAGCATAATTCCTCTGTTATAATTAGCCAAATCTCAGAGAAAAGTAACAGAAGTCAAAGAAATTCAACCATTAAGAGTTTTCACAAACAAGAAGATGTTATTTGAATGATTTCCAGTTCCAAGTGAATAATAATAAGAGTTGGATTCACACTTTACAAGAGTTATCCAATGTTGATTCCTGCATAGTTAAGTCTATACACTAGGAAGAATTCGTTCAGGTTTGCGAGTAAGTTCATAATGATTTTATGAATCAAATTAAACACAATTCCATAGGTTGTGTAGATATATACTCTCTCCTATCTTTTTTAAAAGATCCAATGAATCAAGTTGCATGGTTTAAGAAATCAGTTAAAAATAAATAAGTATAATTTTTTTCAAATATGCCCTATTTATATGAGGTCAAATAAGGAAGAGAAATAACAATAAGAAAATATGAAAGAGAATGTGTAAAAAAAAATATAACCGGTCAAAAGAGATAATGAGAAAGAATAATACAGTACATAAACTTTATTAGGAGTAGAGTTGGTAAAAACATATGTAATGATCATATAACTTCAATCTGAAGCTTATAAATGGACCAAACCAATTCAAAATTTATAATCTTAGGAATAGTACAGGAAGGATTATGTATATATTTATATACTGACTTGTATCACAGATGGTGGAATGACCTTGGGCTGAACAGGGAGTTGAAGCTTGTGAGGAATGAGCCACACAAATGGTATATGTGGCTAATGGCATGTTTGGCAGATCTGAAGTTCTCAGAGGAGAGGATTGAGCTCATAAAACCTCTTTCCCTTGTCTATATAATTGATGACATTTTCGATGTTTCTGGATCTCCGGACGAACTTGTTCTTTTTACAGATGTTGCTAATAGGTACTGATTGATTGAGACATATCTTCTACACATAGAATAAAAATTTCATAATAAAATACTCCTATAATTATTTCGGCTTCTAAATCATATGCTGTTAATATTGTAGGTGGGAATTGAAAGCTGCTCAGAAATTACGAGAGCAACTCAGAACATGTTTCAATGCTCTTCATGACATTACAAATGAATTCGCCAATAAGGTCTATCTAAAGCATGGAAGAAACCCTTTGAACACCCTGCACAAATTGGTTAGTAAACAATAAAGGGAAAATCACACTAAAATCCCATTCAAAATAAATAATATTTGGCAAATCTCATAACTTAAAAATGACAAGTTAAAGGGTCACAATTGATGACAAGTGAAAGAGCATCATTGACAAGTTCTAATACTTGATTGATATTTTTTGTTTTAGATGGGACCTTAGTGTGATTTTCTCAATAATAAAGCTTTAGATTTAAAAGTTAAAGCAGTTTAGTTAAGTTGAATAATTTTATTTTAGGATTAAGGTGAAAGTTTACCCCTAAATCAAGTATTTCCCCATACTCATCTAACACCATACAGTTTTCATTGGTACAACCGTCCACATGAAAGTTCCCAAATGAAGTAAAGGTGTCATTTTCGTTAAATCGTAACATTTCTCTCTCCTTATGATTAACGGTCAGCATTGCAAAATTTAACGAAAAAGACACATTGACTTTATTTGAGAACATTCATGTGTACTATTAAATTCATAATTGAAATTTTATAATATTATATATATTCACATGGGGGGAAGTTTTATGGTTAGTTTCGCACCTTAACCCTTTATTTTATAAACATAGTGACTTGAATGGCTGTTTCATATGTTCCAGTGGGGTCAACTGTGCAATGCCTTCCTCTCGTAGAAGCAAGGTGGTTTGCTTCTGGTCACATACCAAGCAGTGAAGAGTACTTGAAGAACCGGATTATAACTTCAGGAGTGCAAGTGGTGCTAGGACACACCTTATTTATCCTAAATCATGATATAACCAAAGAAACTTTAGGCACTATGCATGATATTTGTGCTCTTGTTTCTTCAGTAGCCTCAATTGCTCGCCTCTATGATGATTTAGAAGGATACACGGTACCATGTTAATCTAACAAGTCTTATTTAGGGAGAATCAATGTCCAGTCTTATATAAGCAATTTAATCACTCAAATATTTTATAACAAGTTAGGAATATACAATGACAAGTTTCAGTGTAGAAAATCACGACAAATTTCATATTGCTAATTTATTATAAGACTTTTAAGTGATTAAATTGTTTATGTGAGACTGCACAATGATTTTCCCTCGTATTTGAGTCAATTGAAAAAAAGGAATATTGATATGTGTTGTTGACATGATTAAGTTTTGTTGATTATGAAGGAATATGATGAGAATGGTCATGATGGGTCTTATCTCGAGTGTTACATGAAGCAGACCAGAGGTGCTTCTGCTGAAGAAACAAGACAACATGTAAAACACATGATCTCAGACTCATGGAAACGTCTCAATCAAGAATGTTTTTTGCAATTCCCATTTTCATCGAACGTTAAGAGGGTTTGTCTCAAAATTGCGAGGATGGTGCATCTCATGTTTCTGGCAGCAATGTTTTAAAAGCGGGGCCGGAACTCAAGCCGGAAATAGTAGCGGGTCATGGTTTAAACGGTTAAAACGGTCAGGCCGTTCGGTCGGGCTGGTGATGTAATATTTAATTATAAACTATAATATTATATACACAAATGAAAATATAATTATAATTAGTCTAATTTAATGAAAAGTTAAGACCCAACATATCTTCTAGGTTCAATTTGATTTTTTTTTGGGTACATTGGTCCAATTTTATGTAATTATGATTATGATAAAACAATATTTTATGAATTTATGATTATGATTATTCAAAAAAAAAATTTGAGTATATTATTATTTTTTCCGGAAAAAGCTAGGAGAATTGAGTTGCAATTATACTTGGCATTTAAACTAAAATTTTAGAAGAAATTCACGTTGAACGATGAGCTAAAGCCATGCCTGGAAAGTAGAAAATTAGATAAGTGACATCTTTTATCCAATGAATATTGTATTGATATGAGTGACACTTTTTATCCAATGAATGTTGTAATGATATGAGCCTAATGCAACCTTATATCCATTGGTTATAGGATAATCTAAAGCCTCACCTTGAATAATAATCTTCCCTCTTCCACTTCGATTATGCATAGATCTAGAGTCCAGGTATAGTTCTCGCTCTCTCAGTAGATCAGAAAAGCAAAATCCAGCAACTACACTCTTTTGATCTCTCTTTTGTGGAGCTTAGTTCGATCATATGGTCTTGTTCTATACAGAAAGCCGCTTTCCTTCTTCTCTTATATGTTTTTCCATGCTCGGACCGTCTCTTCTTTTCTTCTACTGTGATCGGAGTTTCATTTTGTCTGCTAAATATATATGATGCCTGAAAAACTTTCAGACCGTCCGGCTATTGGAAATCCGGAACGGGTAACGGCCCAAAAATGGATTCCGGCCTAATAGCGGCTGAAAGACGGCTCATTCCGGTCTAACTTAACAAATGATTTCCACCTTAAAATCAATCCGTTTTTATGTCAGGCCGGCCGGACCGTTCGGTCCAGCTCTGCTCTCAAAACTCTGGATGACAGTTATCAATGCCACAGTCGAATGGACAAAATTTCATGACTTGCTTTCTGTGAGAGGTCTCAATTTATGTCATTATTTAATGATGGACCCACTAATAATCTTACAACACATATACGTAAGTAAAATTCTCTACAGGGTTTTAGATATATATAAATATATATGTATATATATAGATATAGTAATAAGTAACACCTTGTGTTTGTCTAAGTTATTGTTTTTTTTTTATTTGTACCCTTAATTAACTTACATGTTTTTCTTGTTTCTAATTCTTAGTATCTCTTATACATATTACTAAGTAACACCTTGTGTTTATCTAAAAAGTTAGTGAAATTTTTTAATTGTACCCTTAATCAACTTACATGTTTTTCTTATTTCTAGTTCTTATTTATTATCTCTTATCTCTTTTCCTACCCACATCCTCCTTCTCTCCCTCATCATAATCATATGAGATATGTTATGCCTTAAGATGAAGGTAAAATAATAATAATGTTATATAACAAAATTAGTTACTTGGATCCCCTATGTTTGGCCAACAATTTTTTCCATAGATTGTTTTTTTTTTTAGGTTTTTTAAATCTTCTTTCCTTTCTAATTTATTTCCATGCTTATAAGCATGCTCTCATGGTTCTCTATATAAACCTTTTTGTTTTAAGTGTCAATTTTTTCTTAAATATCAATATTCTCTAACTAAAAACTTCTTATATACAAGCTTATCATCAAAAAAAAAAAAACTTCTTATATACTCTTCTAGTCCTATTTATAGGGTAAGGAGAATGTTTTATTTGATCCTATTTATAAGTCACTTTATTAATATTTTTTCCGTGTGAATATACTATTTTAATTACCCTTTGTTTAATTATGTGTTGACTTTATTTTCATGTTATGTAGTAGATATTACATATGGGTAAAGTTGAAAAGTTGTTAAATTTTAAGGAAGAGTTAATGAGGTTAAAGATTTTTCTTCATCTGTGTGAAATATGTTGGGAGTGTCTTATAAATAGGACCGGTTGGGTAATCATATGAATTCTTTGAATCAAGGAAAATTATTAAGGATAACTTTGAAAATTGTAAAAAATAATTAACTGAATCTTTAAATCAACAGTTATTTATTAATTCTCTATAAAAATGTCAAGAGAGACTTTTCGAAAAAAAATTATGAAGGGTGAATAAAAAATTATGGGAAGGCTGTGAAAGAAAATTGATTGCAAGATCAGGAAAAAAAATCATAAAACTACATTTTCCAAATATATATACATATATATATAAATAACTATATATGTATAATCATTATATTAAGCCACGTCATATGGCCAATGAATTGCATCTATGATGTGGCCATTGCCACATGTGCATGGTTCTATTTTCGCACACGCATAATATGATTGATTCTAAGTGATTATTAATAAAATATATCTATATATATATATTTATACACATATCAGCAACATAGTTCCAAAGTCCGAACTTCCGTGACATGGTCAACTTTTCAATTTTTGTCTTCAATGTAGCACCTTCGAATCAGTCAGGCTATTCAGTCCCACCTGATGACATAATATCAGTTAAAATATAGGAAAAGTAATATAATATACTATATTTTCATTTTTTTTTCTTGCCAGGAAAAGATTTATTTCATTAGATATATTCTCAAATTAACTTACATATCCAAAATAAATAAGACTCCTAAAAGCATATACCCAATAACCCTATACATACCTACTGATCCAAAATAAAACAAGACACATAAAATACAAAAGCCCAAGCCCAATAACACCTCCAACACAAACCTTGACCCTAAATTACATGTTGAGAGCCCCATGCTTTGGTGCTGCCACGGTCTACAGAGACCAGAAACGCCGACTTCAGTGCCGAAGACAAGGGACGTGGGTTCAAAGAACCACCCCATAAGATCCATCCCTGTCAATTTTCTATCTGCAATTGCTAAGAGAGCAGATTCCCAAACTCCACACAGTCTCAACCATGTGGAAAGGAGAAGCAACAGCACCATCGTCACTATGACTCCAAGAGATTCTGACTACCACCAACCTCTCCCACCACCCAAGCCACCAGATCTGCAAAAACCATCAAAAAACCAAACCCACCTGATCTAGATCAAGGGAGAGAAGATCCATACCAGATCTGCAACGAGCAATAGCAGAGGGAAAGGCATAAGAAAAATCAAATCACCACCAAGCCTTCGACTTCCCGTCCGCATTGTCGTCGTCGATCCGGTCTCCTCCACCCCTCTGGCTTCTTTTCCTTCAAACCCAGCTTCACAGATCTGAAAGGCTACAAACCGACTCAAAGAAACCAAAAGCTAAATCCCCAATATATACATGCCCAAGCCAGACAACCTTCCCTCCGGTAAGCGCCGGAGAGAGAGGCGCTGGAAGCCCAAAAGAAGAGGGAAGGGTTTCTCACGGACGGAGAAAAGTAAACTCCAAGAAGGAGAGAGGGAGGCTCTAGCGATACAGATTGCACTTCTTACTATATTTTCATTTAAATAGCATCATATAAGTACAAATGTTTTCAAAATAGGGAAAATTTCAATATAGGACCTTGGTAGCCAATTAATTTCAATATGGGACCAAAATATTCTGAAATATCATTTGAGTCTTGTGGGGGCAAATTGAAATTAAATTGAGAGGAGAAAAGACAAGATTGACCCCTCGTGTCAGAAAGATAAAATGTCAGAGGAGAGAGAGTGTGAGAGGAATATTTTGTTTTTTATTGAGGCTTGTGCATATGAGATTTTCCTTGTGCATATGAGTTTTTCCTTGTTCATATGAGCTTTTCCTTGTTCGTGTGAAAATGAGTGGGGTGTGTGTGCGTGTCAGAGAGAGGGTGTCAGAGGAGAGAGAGTGTGGGAGGAATATTTTGTTTTTTATTGAGGCTTGTGCATATGAGATTTTCCTTATTCGTGTGACAATGAGTGGGGTGTGTGTGTGTGTGTGTGAGAGAGAGAGAGAGAGAGAGAGAGAGAAGCGTGTCAGAGGAGAGAGAGGGTGAGAGGAATATTTTATTTTTTATTGAGGCTTGTGCATATGAGCTTTTCCTTGTTCGTATGAAAATGAGTAGGGTGTGTGTGTAAGAGAGAGAAAAGCGTGTCAGAGGGAGAGAAATGGTGTCAGAAGAGAGGGGGTCAAAGGAGAGAGGGTGTCAGAGGAGAAAGGGGGTGAGAGGAATATTTTGTTTTTTATTGAGGCTTGTGCATATGAGATTTTCCTCTTGCATATGAGCTTTTCCTTGTTCATGTGAGCATTTCCTTGTTCGTGTGAAAATGAGTGGGGTATGTGTGTGATAGAGAGAAAAACGTGTCAGAGAGAGGGGGTGTCAAAAGAGAGAGAGGGTGTCAGAAGAGAGAGGGTGTCAGAGGAGAGAGAATGTGAGAGGAATATTTTGTTTTTTATTAAGGTTTGTGCATATGAGCTTTTCCTTGTGCATATGAGTTTTTCCTTATTCATATGAGCTTATCCTTGTTCGTGTGAAAATGAGTAGGGTCTGTGTGTGTGAGAGAGAGAAGGGAGAGAGTATCAGATATGCCATGTGGGGATGGGCCCTTTTTTGTCTTTTTCCACATTAATTTAATTTCACTTAAGGACCCTGAACCTAAAGTGATATTTCAGAATCTTTTGGTCCTACTTTTTAATTAATTGTCTACAGTGGTCCTATATTGAAATTCTTCCATTATATATATATATATATATTTGACATTTAGGGATGGACAACTTTTTTGGGTACATTAGAAGATGGTCAATTTTTAAATTTCCTATATATATATCTACATATATATATATATATTACTACCTCCATCCCTAAATATAAGTTTCATATTTGTAAATAAGTTTGTCCCAAAATATAAGCTTCATTTGAGGGTTGTTTAAGCATTTATTGCATTTTTTCCCCTTTTACCCATTGTTTATCTTTTCCCCATACACTCTATTTCATCTTTATTATCTATTTGCCATTCTCTTTCATCTTTAGTATAAAGTTGGAAAATAAATTAGATTCCTCACATAATTATTGCTTTCAACTAATTTAAGTAGTTTTTTCGAATAAAACAAAGTAGTTATTCGAAGCTTATATTTGGGAGTATTTTTTTGGTGTTTTTGTTTAGTTCGGCCATAAAGCTCACCCAGTTCTTTGAAAACTGCTCCGACTCCTCGTCTAATTAGGGGTTCTAACTCAACAAAACAATAACGGCTCTAATTAAGAGTTCTGACTCAATAAGATAATAACGGCTCGATCGTGGTATATATATTCTGGCTCATCCATGAAAATGATTTTTGGTCTAAATACAAAAGCGTCAGTTGATTAGAGAAATCCAAACTAGTTTGTCAAACCCTTTCTCTAGAAATTCTTACATTTTAAACTAGAGGCAGTATTTTTTTTTATTTAATGCCTTAGTTTACAATTAATGCAATTAATAAGATGGATTTTGTTTTGAACGATGGAATTTATTGACTATGAGAAGAATTGATGGAATTTAATATAATAAAAAGGTATAGAGATATAAAGCATTGATATCTCTTAACAAACTTAATTTAATGTTCTAACTAACTTTTAATTCATTTTTCCAACTCTAAAAGTCTCAAACTACACCTTCTCTCTCCACATATCACAAATGCATATATAAATAATCTCAATCGCAATGCAATAGTAGCAATCTTCAATTAGGAGACAGTCATATAGTTATAACTTGAGGTTCCTCAGAAAATGCCACACTTACATCATCTTGCCCTGTTCCTTGCCCTTGTTGTATCAGCATGCTTCTGCAATACGATTGTGACAGCCATGGATATAAGCACCAACGAGGAGGCTAAAGCTGGAATTCACATCCATATTGCGTTGCCAAAGCAAGCAATGCCAGTGAATTTCACATGCAGCTCAACAAGCTTTATGGTTCTAGCCGGACAAGATCATGACTGGACTGTTCCTATTGACAAGGTTGAGTCGTGCCACGCAGTTTGGGGCCATTCCTCTGCATCTTTCAATGCTTTTGACCCAAACATTGACTTAGGCCATGCCATTATTTATTTGATGGCAAAGCTTGATGGCTTCTTTCATAGTTGGGACCAGGTCAACTGGGATAAAAAGGCTGGTTGGGTTGGAGTCACTCAACACTAATGGATGATGATGATGTACCTAATAATGATGATCTTATAATTTAATAAGTACTATTAAACTATTGCCTATGAATACCCCTTCTTTTCCATTTTTCTTATATAAAACAAAGAGATAATACCATTGTTGATTCTTATAGTTTAATCAAATTATAGTTTTGATTGTTGTAGTTTCAAAGCGTTGGTTTTGGCACCTATAACTTCATAAGAGTTTTATTTGAATTTAGCGGTGGGCATTTATCCTATAAGAAGTTACGGCTTTTGTTAAACTTGAATCAAATCTTTGTGGAATTTTAGGAACTAAAACTAACTATATGAAACTACAATGACCAAATCTACAATTTGACCAAACTGTAAGAAACAACGATAATATAGCCGTAAAACAAAAATTAACCCTTTTTTAACTGAACCTAAAACAAAAATTGATCAACATGCATAAATGCCACACAAGTGAAAAATATAAACGATGACTACAATGTTCTATACTCTCGAATTAGGAACATCCAATAAAGGTAAAAAAAAAAAGAGTTAGGAACATCCAAGAGAAGACAGTCAATTGGCATTAAAATCTCGAAGAGTGAAATTTCATGTTATTGAAGCGGACAACAGATTTTGTCGCTTCTGAGGTCGACTTCATTTCACTAAAGCAAAAACATGTTCACAGAAATCACAAAGTAAGACTCTACTGAGAAACTTGTCAATACGCCACAGAATAGATCATGACGACATACCATATTATAGTATTAGAAATGCCAACAACACTAAAATAAGGAGATCAAAGAATTCATATATATGCCAATGACTAGTTATTTATAGATACATACATACATATATATATAAATAGAGAGAGAGAAAGTCATAAACGGGGGAAGATGAACTAAAACGTGACGAGGGAAAAAAGATCATACAAGGACGATGGCTATGGAGCAGTTTATGCCGCTTTGAATCCTTTAATTACGAACGTAGAAGGTACCAACAAAATAAAATAAAGGATCAGATCAGAATAACAAAAATAATAGAACCGAATACCACAGATAATGCACTAGCCTACTTATCTTCCGGCAAACTTAGCTTAAAAGGATTCCCAAGTTTCACCAGCTTCTTTGCTTACAAAATCCTTTTCTTTACCGCCAGTTTATCCACCACAAGCTGCGGTATTGATGGTTCAACAAAGTTCCCACTCTTGAAAATATCCTTGCATACCCGGTATGCAGAATCCAAATCACCATTCTCACATAGGAAGGGAATTAGCAGTTTAAACGTTGTGTTATTGGGGTTATCATCAATGTTTGCTATTTCATGGTACTACTTATTGGCTTCATCCAAATTTTTCTCATTGACAAAACCTTTAATCAAAGCATTAATGCTAAAAACATCAAGCGTGACACCCTCATTTTTCATCTCTCCAATCAATTCAACAGCTTCTTTAATGTTCTTCAGTCGAACCAATCCCTCTAACTTAGCATTGTAGCCCCTGATATCAGGAGTAACATGTTCTCCAGCATTTGGCTCCATATTTTGTCACCATCTGAAAGTTCAAACTCTGGAGAATATATGATAGAGGTCCATTTATTTATTTCATGGGGCCTATGTTGTGAAAACGAACTTTATCTGGGTGTGTTAAAAAGAAAGAAATCTCACATTGCTTAGGTGAGTAGGAGTACTGGCCTATATAAGTTAAAGCACTTTATGTGCTAATAACATGGGTTAGAAAGAGTGGTAGGCTCATGCACATGATAATGGATCGCCTGTGAGAAATCTAGCTATTATACGTGGCATGGCACCAGATTTTGACAGTGTCCTCAATTGACTCAGGTCACTTAGTCTATACTTTTGCAGGATCTCTGTTCGTCTTCCGTTAGTTATGTTCCTTGCACCGCAGAGAGAGGGGTCAGTTTAATCCTAGGGAATGCCACTTCCTGCTTTGCCTGGTGATGAAGGAATTGCTCTAAGGACAGTGTCTTCAGGCACGACTCAGGTCAATTAGTCTCTACTTTTGCAGGTTCTCTGTTCGTCTTGTTCGTGGTTCACCGGAAAATTCTATCAAACTTAGAGTAAACATTTTGCCATGGAACACGATGACTCTGCAAATAGTGTCCATCAATCTGCGTCATTCATGTTCCTCTTCCAAGGCCCTTCCCTGACACAGCCAAGATTGAGGTGTCACTACTACAAAAAATATTATCTACGTCCCTATTTCACGTCTCTTTTTTAAATACTAGAATTAGAAAAAATAGACAATGGTAAAAGTGTAAATATATGTAAAAGTTTGCAGATAATCCACGTCTCATTTATATTTATGAGTCGTGGATTGTGTTAAAATAAGAGCGGCACATTTAAAAGAGCCAAAATAAAGGCAGGAAATAGATTCTGATTCACTTTCTACGTCTCATTTTTTGTGAGACGTGGATAGTTAGCCAGGATCAAGTATCCACGTCTCACAAAAAATACGAGATGTGGATAAACCCTTTCCACGTCTCACTTATAGATACTATATTTTTTTATAAAAAAATGGTTTCCACGTCTCACTTATAAAGTGAAACGTGGATACTATATTTTTTTATAAAAAAAAAGGTTTCCATGTCTCACTTTATAAAGTGAGACGTGAAAACTGTTTTAAAAGAAAAAAAGAAAAAACCCCCCACCACCCCATTTGAGCCCTAATTACAGTCAGGATTTTGCTCCAGAACATGTTCGACTGGAAAAACTTCAGGCGTTGGCAGGAACGTGTCTACACTGTTCTTGACATGTACAGTGTTGTTGCTGCTCTAGAACAACATGAACCTTAGGATGATGCAGAACAAAGACAAAAGAATGCATGGGCATATGCTAATAAGGTTTATAGACTACCCTTATTAGTACTTTGTCCAAAGATTTGTTCGATGTTAATTGTGTCTTCAACGAAGCGTATAAGATATAGGAATCTCTTATCCTCAAGTATATCGCTGAAGATGCTGGAAAACAAAAATTCATGGTGGGGAATTTTCATGAATGAGAAATAGTTGAGGATAAAGATATCAAATTGCATATTAATGAGTACCACAAACTATTGGAGGAATTGCGAGCAGAAAAATCACTTTACCAGATGAGTTTGTGGCAGGAGTTCTGACTGAAAAATTCCCAAAAATGTGAGATAATTACTGCTAACCTCTTGGAATTCATGTCTTTTGGCACATTTTCCATTGGATTTTATATATTCTTGGAGCATTTGTACATGTTTTGGATGCTCAAAGATAGAAAAGTTGGCATGATGTTTTTGGTTGCAATTTGTGATAAATTGTGCTTATTTTGGGATTTCCTCTTTGTTTAACATGAGCTCATTAAATTGATTATTGTGCAAGAGGTGTTTTAGGAAAGAGAATTAGAGCCAAGGCATTTGGGAAATCAAAGATGAGGAAAATGATGGAAAAGATGGATGGAATACTTCATTTTCAACAAAGAATCCAAATTTTCCAAGAGGCAAATTGAGCTGCAGCTCAATTTCTAGGTCGCAGCTCACCTTAGGACAGTAGAAAACCAAGCCGCAGCTCAGAAATCAAGCCATAGCTCAATTCTGGACAGAGGAAAACTAAGCCGCAACTCAGTTTTCTGGGCCGCGGCTCATTCGCATCAGCAAAACGCACAGCATCAATATCATGCGAAAATCAGGTTTTAAGGCTGGAAAACTATGGGAGACGGTCATTCTCGACTTCCTGGACATATTTGGAGTATTTTGGGGTGCTAGGGCTTGGTTCTTGAAGAGAATGAAGCAAGGATTGAGCTTTGGAAGAGATTTGGAGCTTAATTTCTTTGGTTTTTCTTCTTCATCTTCCTTCCCTCTCTTGTTTTCTATTATGGTTGCATATTCTCCTTGGATTTGTAGTTTTTCATTAACTATGAGTAGCTAAACTTATTATCTAGGATTATTTTGAACCCTTGTATCGATCAACTCTTTAATACTCCTCTCCTTTTGTGATTAATGGTATATATGTGTTTACTTTACTCTTTGTTTAATGCTTCTATATGCTTGATCACCATTTAGATGTTTTGTTCATTTGATTGAAGCTTGAGAGAGCTAGGATAAATGTAGAACTTGGGTCAAATTGTGCAAGAACTTGAAATTTTCTTGATGAATGGATGGTTTTGTTGGTAAGATAAAGATATACTTATTAACCTTGCATAGCCACATTAGGGTTGGAGTTTGGAAATTGGGTTTTATTGATTGTAACAAGAGATTGAGCAATTAATGAAATGAGACACTTGTTCTTGACTTGAGAAAGCTTTTACAAGTATATTTTGAACCCTAGGCTAATACATATTTATTTATTGAAAGCATTTATGAGAGGAGGTTATTTAGAGGTTATGAAATACAAGGGGGATAAATAATCCTAGGCTCCAATTTGTCCTTAAAGTCAAAGAATTAATTATAATTATCAACTTCTATTTTTAAAGGTATTTTTCTATTAGTTAATTCTCCAACCAAAATTTGCTTTGGCTCAACTTAATTGAACTCACTAAGCCTTCTGTTTGATCACATTTGTAACCAAATCCTCGTGGGAACGATACTTTCTTATCACTTTATTACTTGACGTGACCCGTGCACTTGCGGTGCGAACAATTACAAATACCAACTCAAATACAAATAGAAGCAGTTGTCGCTATCAAATCTGATTACTCATATCATCATTGAAGATACCAACAGAAAGGCAATTCAAGTGGAGAAAATAAAATAGATCGTTATAAGGGCCAACCTGGTAGAGACAAAGTCATGCAACAAGAGGTACGCTGAAAAATCCCAAGATTTGCACATACTTCATATCATTTTAGAGGTCTTTTATCATGTTATATGAATATTATTGCATATCTTATGAAGAAGTTAGGTTCTAGAGTAATTACACGCACTTAGTGGTAAAAGGAGGCATTTTTAGAATGTTTTTGTGATTACTCTTGATTTAATTGATTACTTGGAGCTATTCATCTTTCTTGAGGTTATTTTATATTGTAGGAACATTGAAAAAGGGAGAAATTGAGGCAAGAAGCTGAAAATTCAAGAAAAAAAGTCAAAATACAAGTTTCTGGATAAATTGTAAAAATTTATAGAAAAGGACCCAGAACTATCTGAAAATTAGTAAAAAGCCCCTCCTTGGCCGTGGGACCCTACAGCGAAGGCCACAACCATTCACTGTGGGACCCCACAACGAGGCCCATGGCGAACCCACGAAATTTGCATATATCATATCCAAAATTTGCAGCTGACCTGTACCCGATTCAAATACCCACTCTCTTGACTCGGTTTGGGGATGTTTTAGCATAACTTGGGGTTCATTTTAAGATAATTCCTTGAACCCTAGACCACTCCTCTCTTCCCTTCTCTCATTTATTCCATTTTCCTTCCATTTTCCACTACTTTTCTTCATCATTCCACCATGGCTACACATGTATTGGAGCTTGGAGATGATGTGCTATGATCCATGAGTAGCTAAACACTTCATAGCTCTTGGGAATGATTGGAGATGTATAAAACTCATGTTCTTCATAGGGGAGTCTTGTTTCTTTTCAATTCTATGTATTATAAATTCCTAGGTCTAGGTTCTTCATTTATGCATTTCAGACTTGGATTATATGTTTTGATTTGAGTTTATTGTGATTTTGGTTTTGTAATGAGGATTTGAACTCATCAATATATATATGGTTATATATATTTTTCTTTATGATTATATTGATTTCTCTCTATTTATGCATGGTCATGGTAGATAGTTTGATTGAAATGAATTGCAATTGAACCTAATGCATTGCTAACCACTAATCACACTCTAAGGTACTTAATAATGCCTACTTGAATTGGTTCATGAGATTAGGTATTATACTTGCTGGTTGGTGAGGTTTGGTATTCTAGGAAATTTAGAGAAAACTCAAGGTGCTAAAGGACTTAACAGTGTCTAATTATATGGAGTTCCATTGATTAGACATTGGACCCATTAGTTAATGGGGTTTGGTATTTTAGTGACTTAGTACCTTTGACTTCCCAAATATCTTAATTGAGCTAGGATAGCCATTAAAAATCGATTTCCAAGAGCATCTTCATCATTTCATCGAAAACCACTTTCTTTCCACTATTTTAATTAAAACATAAAAAATATCTATTTTCATTGCATCAATCATCTTCACCATTTGAAAACCAACTACAACATGTTTCTACCCATTTCATCGTGTATTTAGGCATTTAGTTCACTAGGTAGTTTAATTAAACATTGGCTCCTTGAGAATGACTTGGATTACACCACTATTGCTACACCTTGCATTTAGATTCATAAATATCTTTGCATTTGATCTAAGTGCACATGACGATGGTTAAATCATACGCCTCCAAAGACTCTAAGCCCAACTTCAAGAAAAAGTGCAACTATTTTGTGTCTAGAAAGCCATATCACTATTCGCACTGCAAGTGCATGGGTCTTGCCAAGTAATAAAGTGATAAAAAAGTATCGTTCCCACGAGGATTTGGTTCCAAAACCTGGTCAAATATTGATTATTACACCTTATCCTAATTTGAGTGATCCAAATATCAAGAGTGAACGGTAACTATTTTTAAAATTAAAAAAAAAAGTATAAACAAATAATTCTTTGACTTCAAGGATGAAATGGGACCTAAGATTATTTTCCCTCTTTGTATTCCTTACCATCCAATTAACCTCCTCTTATAGATGCTATTAATTAACACATATGCTAGTCTAGGATTCAAAAGGTACTTGTAAAAGCTTTTTCAAGTCAAGAACTAGTTTTTGATTCCATTAATTGCTCAATCTCTTGTTACAACTAATAAAATCCCATTTAAATTTCAATCCTAATGTGACTATACAAGGTTGGAAAGTATATCTCTATCTTTCCACAAAAACCATCTATTCATTATGTAAACTTCAAGTTCTTACACAATTTTACCCAAATTTTTAGACTCAACCTAGCTCTCTATGACTGCCATTGAAGAGCTCCATATCAAAGATATGCAAGAGAAACGCCGTATAGGAACTTCAAGAGAACTTAAAGCCTGATGATGTCTGCGCCATGATAGGTGTAAGAGAACTCTTCCATCCATTGTGTGATCATGCAAACTAGAGTGCCAAAAGCTATGAAACCCCATCAAACCTGCATTAACAACGAAGAAAACACACATCATATATATAACGTAAGTTAAGGGAATTTTTTGACAAAAAGTCATCATAGCGTTCCCACAACTGTGATGATTGAAGTCTCCTAGGTTCATGGTGGACTGAGGAGAGTACAGCTGGCCGGAACCTCACCAAAGCTCAGAGAAAGTTCAATTAAAATATAGCTATTCTCAGGACTCTCAAATTCAGCTCGCGGACTTCGATGAGTAACATGATTGTTGTGTGGCATTTCTCCCATAATATGATGAGATAGATCTTCATCTTCAGCATAAAGAGGCACAGCTTGGGATTTTTCAGCAATCAGGTCAAGAATCCTAATGTAAGACAAGGTATTTCTGTTGTGAAGCAAAAGCAAAGGCATGTAACGAGTTGGATATGAAACGCGAAGTTCTGAGAAGCATTCGATCAGCTGTGGATGGATATTGGAACCTTGGAAGATGATTTCATATCCTTCTCGGAATAATGCTTCACAGCCCGTTTCATAGAGTCCATGTAAGTGACAGATCGAGTAAATGCACCTAAACCAGAGGTAGTCAGGCTGAAACCAGCGAGGGCATGAAGGACAAAAAGTAGAGTGTTCCAGAGGTACAGGAAAAGTAGCATGATTGTGAAGGTTGTACTCCATGATAAAGGAGATATCTCCAGTTATGATTCTAGGAACTGAGGTGTCCTTCAGCAAACTAGCCAAGTTGTCGATAGAAGGTAACTTTATCAGAACGGGTGAAAGAGCGTGTTTCTTCTATCTTTTGAAAATAGAGTAGATGCGTGAAAGTATCTGAAACTGAAGGCCGATGAGAAAATGAGATGCAAGCTCGTTCATTTATACCCATAGCAGTGTTCTTGGAGGAGAAGAAATTGGTTGCATGCATTCGAGAGAGGAGGATAAAGTGGCTTTATGTTTGCAAGCAACGCATCTCAAAGAACAAGGCATAGATTGTAAAAATGTGACGCCTTATTTTAACCAGAGTGAAATCATAATTATGCAAATTAATCAGACATGACCACCTTGAGATTAAACAAACGAGCCTTGATGAGTAAGGGCGATCTGGTTACTCTCGCCATTAGATGACGTGTTATGTGAGGAATGAGCCGAATCTCCAGTCAATTTTTTTTACAAAGGCTGTGAATGAAAATTGAGGAGAGCTTTTTGCCTCTTTTTAGAAGGTTGAGCATGTTTGTGCTAAAGCAAAATAAAAAGGATTCCATTTTTCCTCATCCTGATAAAAATCAAAATAGATCAGAGAGTTTTCTGTAAGTCTTGGTACTTTGGGCCTTTCATACTCAATCTCCTAGTCCCTACGTCTTTTTTGTCCTGAGATGACGATAGCTAGTTAAACTGTGCAGAATTCAGCTTGGGCCCATATCATGATGCCTGCTCTTTTTCGTGCTACATATTTTCCTTGAAAAGAATTGTTATGAGTGGAAGGAGGCCCAACAATTTCCGAGTGCACCTTTAACACATGTTGGTAATGAGATAAAGCACGACGACTTGTTGTATGCAGCAAGGAACCACATGTCCGACAGATGATTTGGATTTATTTTAGAAAGAAAGTTGCACACGCTTCTCTGAAGTCAGCAAGGTTTCCGGAGGAATTGAACAAAAACAGAAGATTGGTCCAAAAACATAAGAACCTTGATCCTAAATCCTGAATTCTTCATTTTGCTTGTTGGATCAAATGAGGCATAATAACCAAACCAGTTTACAATAGTCCTTGCTATATTTTCAGTATAATAATCAACTGGAAGGCCATAAACAGAGATCCAGACATAAGCTTGTTTAACATTCCAGGACAGAATAGGCATTTCAGAAAGCCATTGGGAAAAGATGCAAAGAAAATTGTGCATTCTCCATGAACCTTGATTCAAAACATACTCCTTATCAAGCTTATGTTGGAAGAAAAGGATGAAATGATTTCTATATGCTTGAGAGACTAAGACTTTCCCCCTTAGATGCCAGTGAATGGAAATCAGGGATTGAAACCTTCAAATATGGATAAAGTTCTTTGATATTACCCTCGGGAATAAGTAATGATCTTTACAATATCATAGACCCTTATTTTCTGATTTCGGAAGCTTCATGATGATAAGGAAATGATATAATAAAAGAGCACATACACATAAGATGATGGGGAAATAAATGCAAAACCTGAAATCAAGAACCTTAAGGCGATGATGTAGATTTTGATGTAAAGAATTAAAAACTAGGAAGATTGAAAAAGACTGCAACAATAGAGAGTAGTTCTCTCCCTCTGAAGGTTCAGAGCATGCAAGTCCTACCAATCATAAACCAAAGCTAGGGCCCATGGTTATACAATTATATGATAATGAGCTTTAATTTATAATGTAAAATCAAATTACACTGATTTTTAAAATCATTTTTTTACATCCAAAATTGGGATGAAAAAGAGGTTTACTTCAAGTAATTCTTTCTAAAGAACCAAAGTGTTCTTGTTTATCTTTCCTCCTTCATTTTCGGTCATCTTCCTCCTCTGTTACTGATAAGCAAGTGTCGGGGGTTCGAATCCCACCTTGTGTATGCAACAACTCATTGGCCAATAGCAGACCCTTAAATGGAGCTCAGCTCTGCAGAGGATTAGTCCATATCCTGTCGGGCTGAGGGATACCTTGGGCAACCAAAAAAGATAACCAAGATGCTTAGATGAGAAAAATAATTACTAGTACTTCAAAATATACTCTTAGACATTTGATGAAATCAAGTATTCAAATATGTGAACATTATAACAAATACAAATCGATTTACAAGATACCCAATGATAAATCATCATATTTGAATGTGTCTCATATGATAAAATGAGGCTACTAACATGAATTAAATGCAACTATGGTTCAATTAGTGCTTAATTGATCCCTTAGGTCTTTAGGTGAAAATAACATAAATAAGGTTAATTTGTCATAATTAGTAATTAATTAGAAATAATAAATTTCATACAAAAATCAAATACAATGTCTTTTTCCGTCTTAACAAGTTTTGCATTTAGCTATTAGGAATCAAATTGCACTTGAGCTCCTTGAGAACGACACTCGGGGATAGCTTACACTACCCCTTGGGTTTAAATTTCTTAGAGAGCGGATCCGAAGCGACACTACACCAATGTAATTCCATTTCGGTGAGCTCTTCAGCGCCCCTCCACCACCATGATAAATAGTGCTTGATGATCGATGATTGAATAGTGGCGGCTTCAATTCTTCCCCTTCTCCTGCAGCGTGATTCTCATTCATTATCAGTCCAAAAAAAAAAAATTCTCATTCATTATGTGTGATGGAGATTACTGTTTCATTAAGTTTTTCTTTTTCTTTTTCTCCCTCAAAAAAGGTTGTCTTGTACTTTCCTTTTTTATTGAAAAACAATCAGCACATTTCATTCCAACTAGATTTTTCTCCCCCCGTGCGATGCACGGAAGTTAAAAATAAAAATAAAATAAATTAAAGAACATAATTTTTTTAGTAACTATTTTATGATTTAAAATGTTACTTGAAAACAACAAAAGTTGATTGTTACTTGAAAACAACAAAAGTTGATTACATATGGATATAAATAATCTAAATCATTGATTGCAAGATAAAAGAAAAAATATGAATTATTTTTAAAAAGCTTATTGCAAAATTGTGAGTTATCAAAATACATATTTATATGTTCACTATATATTTGAAAACAACAAAAGTTGATTTCATATGAATATAAATTATGTAAATCATTGATTGCACTCATTTGAATTTGAAATTGGAAATAATGAAAGCGGGATTTGAATAGGTGCAATTAATTTAGAATTTTCAATATGATATACTTTTCCTTAAATTGGATTCTTTCCTTATATAATATTACATATTGTAAATAAAAATATATGTATCAATTCTTTCCTAAAATATAGCGATATATTTGAACACAATAATTAATTCCTAAACTTCAAAACCGAATATTAGAGATTAAAAACAAATATATATGATTTAAATTTTTCATAAACAATAATAAATTAATAAGTATGTACATGATCAAATATTCAAATAAGTGTAGTTTTTTTCTAGAGTTATGGAATATTATAAATGAAATATATATGTTTGGATTGTTGCCTAAACTAATGACCGAGAACTGATTTTCATCGGTGTAGCTTTTTAGCAACCAATTTATTTTTAACAATACATTGTTATCCAATTTACTGACATATTTAAACACATTAATTATTTTGTAAATTTCATAAGAAAAATTAATAGTGTTGATTTTAAATCATATATATATGTTTTAATTGTTGCCTAAAATAGTGACTTATTTGAAGAGAATAACTAATTGTATTCTATAAAGTAAAATATTGCAGATTAAAAATAAATACATATAGATGGATTTTTCTATAAACAATATTACACTAGGAGATATGTATGTGATAAAAAAGAGAATTAATATAGAATACCTTCTTAAAAGTAGATATATATATATATATATATTTTAATCATTGCCCAATATTAAATAGCTTCCATACATTTACGTATTTAATCATCATTGCTTTGCTCAATTTTAAATAACTTTTAAAATTAAAAAAAGTACCTTCCCATAAGTAGAAATATATGATGAGTAATGATTAATTATTGGCAATAAAATTTGAAATTAAGAATAAAACCTTCCATTATGACTTTGATTATGTGAACATGTGGACCAATAATTGAGCTAAGTGAAGATGATGTTATTGGACATATGGATTAATAAGATTGTTACTAGGAACTTTCAAGAAATATATAGATAGATAGATTCCACCTTCCTTCTTGCATGTAAATGATGATGATTAATTGGTTTCTTTCCTAATGCGTGTGGCTTGCAGTAGCTACCAAGAAAAGAAGCAATTTCAATCCAATCATCATTGTCATCATCATAATAATAATACACTAAGACATATTTTTTTCCTTTTTCAAATATTCTTATTTTTTATTTTTCTTAGCTAGATTTAACTTTCCTATTTTAATGAGAGAGATGATATTTTAAAAGGAAATTCCCATTTAGTGTTTCAAATCAATATCTTTTCAAATCGCATTAAATCTTTTAATTTTTAAATTGATGACTCCCCAAATATAATAAAATATGTCTAAAAACTACTGAAATTGGGGAGCCATCAGGTTAAGGTCACATCCTCAAATAGGTACTATATTTAATAGAAAAAGGAGTAATATATATACACATATATATATATAATAAATTCATTAAACAATGAGTGTCAATTTTCAACGTAACAACACCACAATATATTATAATTTCGTTTAAATAGCATCATATGACTACATATGTTTCAAAAACAGAATATACTTATATTAGTTTTCTTATGTTAAATACATCAAGTTTTTCGATCATTCGTTGTATGCTATTTATTTCATTTAGATTTATATTCAAATTACAACATTTCAAAAATAAAACTCATAGTCACATATGATTGGAAAACTTAACAAAATATATATAAGAAATTTTTTTTTTAATAGTATATATATATATATAAGAAATTTGACATAAAATATTTGACCTTATAGATGGTCAAATTTTAAATTTCTTATTTATATACCCACAGTTTCTAAACATAGGATCAAATTAACTTTTTTAGAGAATCTTAAGAAAGGTAAATAAGTTACTTATAACTTGATTTACCTAAATTTTTTCTCTAAACTAGTTTATTTAACATATAAGCTAACATATAATTTAATAATACACAAAACACATTGTGATTAATTAGCTCATATAACTTCCTTAATTTATCTAAAAAAAAGTCAACTAGATCTTGTATTTACGAACAGAACAAGTATTTTTAATTCTTTGAAAATTACTTCCATTCCCGGTCTAATTCTGACTTCTAAATCAATTAAGATAATAACAGCCCTAAACCCTTAACCCTGGACTAATCTGTCTAACCCATGAAAGCAAGATTTTTTGTCTAAATTCAAAAGCATTTAATGATTAGATAAATTCAAACTCTAGCCTGCCAATTAAAAAAATGCGATGCAAGTTTTTGGTCTAGAGGCGGTAATTTTATTGTTTACGGCCTTAGTTTGCAATTAATGCCATTAAAACGATGAAATATGCATGAATTTAATATATTCCCTCTGGTGACCTATTTTGGAATATAAGTTTAGTCCTAAATATAAGATATTTTTCTAATTATTACCCACTTTTCCTCCTAAGTTATTAATATTAATGCTCCTCAATAACAAACAAGAGATGGAGAGTGAGGATAAAAGTATATGGTTATGATACATTGATAATATTGTGTGATTTATTTAAGGACAAAAGTGCAATTTTGCTAAAAAAAAAACTTTTATCAAAATAGCACTGGACACGAAAAAGAGTTAGAATGTGCTGAAATAAACGTAAGGTTTTTAAAGTGATGCAAATTTACCGTCGGCGTTAATGGGCTCCAAACGTCCGTCAAATTTATGACACCCGGCAACACAACACGTGACAATTACAACATGGATACGTCAAATCAAATGCATCCCACCTTGCGCTTAGGTGGCATCAATAACAAACATGTTTTGTAGAAAAAGAAATTGTAAAAAATAAATCATAGTAAAATAAGAAATAAATCATGTGTGCTGTAGATTCGGGCAAAACAGGGCAAATAAATCATGAATGCGAAGAAAGCGGGAAAATATTTCTAATCAAATTGGATAAATAGTCTTATTTAGGACGAGAGGATAATAAAAAAAGATATCGATATAAACCATTGATATGTCTTAACAAATGTAATTTAATCATTGTTGTCAAACTCACGAGTTAACTCTCCGATTTTACCGTTTTTACGACTCTACCTAATCAAAACGTGTTACGAGTCACTAAAATTTGTACCAACTGTAAACTCGGTAAAAACTTACGAGTTTACATGCTGAATTTACTGTTTTTACGTTTTTACCTTATAGAAAGTCGTGCTTACTTGCTATAAATTTTATGTTAATTATTTTTATTTGAATTATTCAATGAATTTGTATATAAATTTCATAGAAATTTATTTATTGAGTTAGATAAAGTATAAATGTTGATATATTTAATACCAAATATTTATATTTAAAATATATGCAAGTCAAATTATTATAATTTTTTGTATTTTTTATCTAATTATATACTGAAAATATGTATTTATTAATAAAGATAAACTCTTACGAGTTTACGATTCAACTTTATGATCCGATTTTACATTCTTCTCACGAGTTTACTTAAACTCAAGAGTGTGAGAACCTTGAATTTAATGATCTAGCCAACTGTTAATTCATTTTATCAACACGTGTGGAGATGACTAAAAGTCTCTTACTGCACCTTCTCTCTCCGATTTCCATATATGAAGGATCCGATGGATTAAAAAAAATAGAAAAAAAAAACTGAAGGATCCGTTGGATTCAAGGTATTGCAATGTTTTTGTTCGTCTCCGATATGAACATATACACAAGAATGAATCATCGGTCATTAATGAAAACCAATAATTTGGGGATTACAAATCAGAGGGAAGAATAAGGAAATGATTCAAAACAAGAAATTTCTATTCACATCCTAATCTTCTTCAATCAATCTCAATCCCTATAATCACGGGATTCCTACAATATATAAGTAATCTCAATCGCAATGCAATAGCAGCAATCTTCAAGGAAGAAAACAGTCATATAGTCATAACTTGAAGTTCCTCAGAAAATGCCACACTTCCATCATCTTGCCCTGTTCCTTACAATTGTTGTAACAGCATGCTTCTGCAATACAATTGTGACAGCCAAGGATATTAGCACATCCGAGGGAGCTAAAGCTGGAATTCAAATACACATTGCGTTGCCAAAGCAAGCAAAGCCGGTGAAATTCACATGCAGCTCAACAAGCTTTATGGTTCTAGCAGGAAAAGATCATGACTGGACTGTTCCTATCAATAAGGTTGAGACCTGCCACGCAGTTTGGGGCCATTCCTCTGCAACCTTCAATGCTTTTGATCCAAACATTGACTTAGGCCAAGCCGTTATTTTTTTGATGGCAAAGCTTGATGGCTTCTTTCATAGTTGGGACCAGGTCAACTGGGATAAAAAGGCTGGTTGGGTTCGAGTCACTGAACACTAATTGATGATGATGATGATGCTACCTGATGATGATGATCTTATAATTTAAGTAATACCGTTCACAACTAAATTAAGCTATTGCCTGTTTATACCCCTTCTTTTCCATTTTGCTTATAATAAAACAGAGACAATACAATTGTTGATCCTTAATCAAATTTTAGTTTTGGTTGCTCTAGTTTCTAAGCGTTGGTTTCAATACCTATGGTTTCATAGGGTTTGGTATAAGTTTAACGACCAGTCCTTTTACTTTAAGAAGTTATGATTTTTGTTAAACTCGATTCAAGTCCTTGTGTAACTATAAGGACTACAACCCATACAATCACGACGACCAAATCTAAAATTCAACCAAACAGTAATGACCATCAATAATACTAGCCCTAAAACAAAAATTAATTCCTCCTTTGGTTGTATGGATGACGTTGGCGGAACGTAGGGGTAGTTAGGCTTTTGTGGGTGACTCTTTGACACGTTTGTTTCAAGATTTATGCAAAAAAAAACAAAAGAAAGAAAAAAAAATTAACCAACATGCATAAATGCCACACAAGTGAGAAATATAAACAATGACTATAGTTAGGGCTGTTCAACATTGTCCCGTCCCGGTCTGGTCCGTCCCGTCCCGGCCATTTCGGGACTGGACTCGGGACGGGGTCGTCCCGATCCCGTCCCGTCCCGAATATATATATGTATGTTCATATTTTTTTAAAAAAAATGCATGTGTCATCTGTCTCATGTGTGAGTTTATATGACTTTTTTTTAAAAAAATATATAACTCTAACTTCTAAATTAAATTCCAACCATTCATTGATCTCAAATTTCTTGTCCGCTGCCACTATGATCTATGTGTAACACATCACATTTGAAGTTTTATTCAAACTCTATTTAAATGTGTAGTTGTTGCTACTTTTTTAGCTCTAATTATTATGTTTTTGGTTTATTATGTATTAATATGGAGTGTTCATGGCACTGGAAGAGATTTAATTATGCTACAAAATCACCCACCAAGTGTGTTGCTCTGCAAAAAAAAAAAAAAGAGAGAGATTTTTGGGTCAATTTTTTTTAATTGAGAAAAAATTTCGGGACAAGGCCCGTCCCGTCCCGATAGAGACCAGGACAAGTTCGGGACGGGACGGGAACCCCGTCCCGAACACTTTTCTTCGGGACGGGACGGGGTCGTCCCGGTCCCGTCCCGTGAACACCCCTAACTACAGTGTTCTATAAGCTGGAATTAGGAACATCCAATAGAAGGCGGTCACTTGGCATTAAAATCTCGAAGAGTGAAATATTATGTTATTGAAGCGGACAACAGACTTTGTCACTTCTGAGGTCGACTTCATTTCACTAAAACAAAAACCAGTTCACAGAATCACAAAGTAAGATCTCTAATGAGAGACTTATCACTACGCCAAAGAATAGATCATGACCACATACCATATTATAGCATTAGAAGTGCCAACAACACTAAAATTAGGAGATCAAAGAATTCATATATATGCCAATGATTAGTTATTTATAGATAAATTTATATATAGAGAGAAAGGGAGGGATAGAGATAAGAGTCATAGACGGTGGAAAGATGAACTAAAACGTAATGAGGGAAAAAGATCATAAAAGGATGGTGGCTATGGAGCAGTTCATGCCGTTTTCAAGCCTTTCATTACGAGTTCAGAATGTACCAACAAAATAAAGGATCAGAATAACAAGAATAATAGAACAGAAACCAGAGATAATGCACTAGCCTACTTATCTTCCGGCAAACTTAGCTTAAAAGGATTCCCAAGTTTCACCAGCTTCTTTGCTTCCAAAATCCTTTTCTTTTCCGCCAGTTTATCCACCACAAGCTGCGGTATTGACGGTTCAACAAAGTTCCCGCTCTTGAAAATATCCTTGCATACCCGGTATGCAGAATCCAAATCACCATTCTCACATAGGAAGGGAATGAGCAGTTTAAACGTAGGGTTATTCGGGTTGTCCTCGGTGTTCGCTATTTCATGGTACCACTTCTTGGCTTCATCCAAATTTTTCTCATTGACAAAACCTTTAATCAAAGCATTAATGCTAAAAACATCAACCTTGACACCCTCATTTTTCATCCTCTCAATCAATTCAACAGCTTCTTTCATATTCTTCCGCCCAACCAATCCCTCTAACTTAGCATTGTAGCTCCAGATATCAGGAGTAACACTGTTCTTCACCATTTGGTCCCATACTTTGTCACCATCCGAAAAACGACCATTCACATACAACCCATCCAACAACGTATTAAAAGTAATCACATCCGGGTTCACACCCTTCTTCTCCATCTCATCAAGCATGCCAATGGCAGAATCAAAAGACCCCATTTCACAAAACGCCTTAACAACAGTATTATAAGACACCAAATTGGGTTCAATGGACAACTCAGCAGGCAACTCCTTGAAAAGGCGATCTACCATGTCAAACTTCTTGGAATGTAAATAAGCAGACAAGAGGGAGTTAAAAGATAGAACCGTACGGGTACAATTCCTCTTTGGCAATTCATCGAACAGCTCGTGGGCATTGTCAAACATGCCGGAAATGCCGTAGAGTCTGATAAGACGAGCAGAGAATCCTTCCTTGGAGACATCATCGTACTTCTTTTGGTCTTCGAGGATGTCTTGGACGAGATTGAAACGCTTGGCGGAGACAAGGCGGCGAATGGTGAGTTCGTATATACCAGGTTTGGTACGGAAACGGTCGACTTGGGAGGCCTTTTTGAACTTCTGAACGAGGAGGTTGTAGTCCTTTTCTCTGTAGAGCATTTTTGATAATGATCGGACATTGGTGATGGCGGCTGCGGCGGAGGAGGAGGAAGAGAAGTGGCGGTGGAGAAAGCGAGTGAGAGAGGACATCGTTCTCGGATTGATTGAGCAGCAATGCGAACAACTAGAACTGGCAAGAGCAGTGGATTAGCTTTTAGTGCCTTCTGGGCTTTAAGGGGCCGGTTTGAAAAGGATGGGTAGCATGAAAATCCCTATTTTTCAAAATTTGGTCATCGAATAGTAGAATTTAGGGTTGGCCCGGTTTGATTATCGCTCATATACAACTTTTTAATCTTTTCCATAAAAAAATTAAAACAATAAAATCTTTATCATCAACACAAATATCAATTTTAGATTAGAATACAAACATTTACAAGCAACAAACACTAAGAAATTATCAAACAATGATAAATATTGTAACATCCTGAATTTTAAATTACCAATAAATGTGTATAATTCCCAAATTTAGGAAAGAGGTAATAAGGAGTCATTTAAAGTTCTCGGTGTCTCTAGAAAAATACATTAGCTTTATAAATAAATTCACAGGTTTAAGGTATCTTTGAAGAATTTTAAAACTGAGTTCCAATACAAAATTAGGAAAATTATTTTTAAAGTTTAAAGGAACTTTAGGGGGGATAAAATTTCCCAATCTAACATAAGGGTGAGTTTTAGGAAAATAATATAATATGTTAGGCCTTAATTGTAAACTATTTTAAATTTTAGGGCCCTTTAGTAATTTTTCCCTACCCAACAACCCTAATATTCCCTTCTATATATATATACACACTTCACGTTCCTTCTTCATGCACAAGCGCCGCACTGCACACACACCGTTCTTTTTTCTTCTTCGTTGGCGCATATACACACACATACCACACATCTTCCATCTCTCTTGCAGCACACACTCGGTCTTCTCCTCAACCCGTCGCCCTTCTCCCTCAACCACCTTCACCATCTACACCACATCAACGCCGTGAGAGAGTGAGAGACCGCCGTGAGAGAGAGAGAGAGAACTTGGCTTTCATCTTCCTCACCTTCGATCTCCAAGCATAAGAACGTGGGAGGGCGAGAGTCAAGCCGCTGCCGTCCGCCACCGTCCGCCGTTGCCGCCGTCTCTTTTCTTCGTTTTCATTGTTCTTAAGCTCAATCCGAATCTTCCTATCTCTCTTGCCATTTTTCTGTCTTCGGTTTGGGTAAGCAATCTCCTCTTTCTGGTGGTATTTCGGTGGCTGCATTAAAATTGGTTTTTGGGAGTTGTGTGCATGAATTTCTGATCAGTTGAAGGCATAGTGAAATGCTTTGACTCTGTTTGATTATGGCTAGGGAAGAATTTTCTATTGTCTTGCAAAGGCAGTGACATGATTTCTTTCATGAAACTAAATTCAGGCTTGTAAAGCAGGTTCTTTCAAAGGGTTTTAATTATCCAAATGAAGAGGGAATGTGGAAATAGTTCATAATCCTATTAGTCTTAAACGCTTTATGTTCCAGGAGAGAAATTTAACAATTTTGGGAGTGATGGTATAAGTAAAGTTGACGATTATGTTCTGAAAATGGAGTATGGTGTTTTAAGGAAGTGAGGACAAAGGTTTCAATGGTGAATGTATTAGGAATCTCGGGTTATGACTATTCTGTGGTTATTATTTTTTTTTTGGGTTCAATAAAAAAAAATGCAAAGGGAAGTTGAAAGTTATTATTATTAAGAGTTAAGTATGGACAGATGGAGTTTAAGATCGAATAGGCAAGTTTGAGGATACTTATGATTTAATAGGTTTGATGTGGGTTAAAATTAACTAAATATAGTCACGTAATTATAATTTGTTACATAAAGGAGCAATAGGGGTATTGTAAAATTAATTCCCTAAGTTATGAATAGTGGCACTTGATTAGTTACTAATTAGGTGCGTGTATATGACATTATTTGTAGACTCTGATCATGCTTGATTTTGAGCACGGGGGCGCGCGTCTACGGTAACTATTGGTTTAACTTCACGGAGGTAACTACTTCTGTTTATTTGCGTGTGTATGTGGGTTAGTGAGTATTTGAAACTCATAATTTTGTTATTGGCTATAGTCTTGATGAACATGAATTTTGGAAGCTTATTTTATAATATAACCTGTTTAGTGGAGTATGTATTTTAAATAGCATGAAGGTGTGAACTTGTATGTTTTTGGAAATTATAGTATTTATTAAAGATATATGTATGATTGAATGAGAAATTCTGGACTGAACATTGTGCCATATGTTGGATGTGTATATTTATGACGTGTTGTGCTAATTGTGTGAACACCAAATAAATAAATAAATAAATGCCATCGTGCGATGAGGTTCCTTGTAGGCCCACAAGGACTAAATAACACAAAATGGAAAGACGAATTGGGGAGAACGCCCCCGGTCTCAGGCGAGGGTTGTGAGTCCCTACTGGACCGTATAATAACGGTGTTATTGTTTGTTTGGTTTTATTTATCTAGGTATTGGATTGTGATATTTGAGTATGTGATTTTGTGTGTGACTATGAGAAATTATTTCATGACGTTAATTTATGTGGGAATATATGTTATGGTGTTGTTGTGCATCTAATGGTATCTGCTTCATGTTTTCAATTCAATCATACTTAGTAATACTCCACTGAACACCTTGCTAGCACACACCGCACGTTGGCGAACTGTTAGTGGTTACCTGGGTCTACCCCCATTTTATCTATTTTTATAGGTCCTAACAACGCAGTGGAAACCAAGGGAAGGATCCGGGACCGTCTCACTAAGCTAGTGAGTTCTGGACTGGTTTGACGGAAGTTATTGCCACAAATAGGGATTCATATCACTTGTTTTGCTT
Organism: Mimosa bimucronata; assembly: GCA_037074515.1. Lineage (NCBI taxonomy): Eukaryota > Viridiplantae > Streptophyta > Magnoliopsida > Fabales > Fabaceae > Mimosa > Mimosa bimucronata. The sequence continues at coordinate 27,406,835 of CM073441.1, forward strand.
CCGCTTATATTTCCACATTGTGTTTCTTTATTTCCAAATTGAGGATTTCATTTAGAATAATTATTTTGGCAACTTGTTATTTCATTTCTGAGAGACCGGTTTAAACTTTATTGGTGTTTCGACTATGTTGGTATTATTGTGGACTATTGGGATTTTGCATGTTTTGAAAATGTTGGATGGTTGAGAGATTTGAATTTATAATGGTTTTAGTTATTTTTCGTGAAAGTGTTTAATGGTCAAATATGTTATTGGGTGTTTGAGAATGGGTTGATTAGTCAAGTAGTATGTTGGCTTTATTTATCCATGTTAGCCTTTGTTGTATTAGAGAAATTCTTTTCTAACATGGATAATCTTTTGTTATATTATGTTAAATTCTTTTCTAACCATGTATAGCCTTTTAATATTATAAATCCATTTTCTATCATGGTTAGGGTAATTATGTTATGTTAAATTCTTTTCTAACTATGATAGCCTTTTAATATTAGAAATCCATTTTCTATCATGATTAGGGTATTTAATTGGTATTTTTATTCAAATGACGAAAAGCCTTTTCTAACTATGTTAGTGTTTGTTTTGGTAAACTTCTTTTTTTAACATAGTTAGTCAATAAATAATTTTATAAATTGTTAAATGGTAATTTGAAATGTATTAAAAAGTATAATATGGTAGCTAATGTTACAAATATTGTCCATATTTTTAAATAAGTCACACAAAATATATGTTTATCTTTAATTAATTATTTTAATAAATATTGTCCATATTTTTAAATAAGTCAATCACTAAGAAATTATCAAGCAATGATAAATATTAGAAACTAGGTATTATGATTTTTTTTACCTTTAATTAATTGTATTATTTTATAGTTGTTATTTTTCTAAAATAAATATATATATATGTGACAGGTTTAAAGGGCCGACCCTTTGAAGCCCTCAGCCCTATAGAGCTGGCCCGTTAAGCCCAATTCCCTTCTGAAGCCTCTAAAATAAAAAACCGGCTCTTGGGCTGGCCCAAATTGCCAGCTCTATTTTTGGCAACCTTAAAAAAACATTTTTTTTGTCAAATCTAGGTTTTAAAATTAAGGTAGACAAATATTCTCAACTTTTCCAAAATAGCTTTTAACTGTCAAAAGCTAAGTTTTAGTTAAGCCAGACAAACAATCACAACTTTTTTAGAATAGCTTTTTTGCCTAAAACCTAAGTTTAGGGCAGAAAACCTAGGTTTTGTCAAAAGCTATTTTTTTCTATAATCTTAGAAGCTATTCCCCAGAATCTATCCTTTAAAACCACTTTTTCAGCTTTTTTCTTATAAGCTATTATCCAAAAACTAGCTTTTAGGGAAAAAAAGTTATTTATTCTCCAAAAACTAGCTTTTGGACCAAAAAAAAGTTGTAAAAGTGTTTTTTTAGCTTTTTTGGAAAAAGCTAAAAAATGGATAGTGTTTGGATAATTGTTATGTGAATGACGTTTTGTATGTATAAATTACTAAAAATGACATAAGTTTAATGTGTTAGGAAAGAGGAAGGATATGGGAATTTTCGGTAGATCAATATGATATGTGTAATGATGGCATATTTCTACCTCGTACTTCGAGTAAAAGTAGAAAAAAAAAAGTACTAGCTTTTTCTCTGACCTAAATTTTAAGCCCAAAACCATGGTTTGGAGGAAAAAATTGTCTTTTTTTGTGTTTTTTCTTCAAACCTAGGTTTGGGGTCCAAACCTAGGTTCCAAAAGCTACACCAAACAGGAAAAATGAGCCATTTGGTAGCATGGAAGTCACTTCTAAATGAAATCCACTTCCATCTTATCTAACTCATGGAACTGGTTTGAGTTCTCTGAAGTGAGATTTTATTACAATTATACCCTCATCTTTATAATGTATTGGCAAGTTTGCCTCTCTCAAGTTTCTTTCTATTATCGAACTTTAATTTTTTTTTAAGTTTTTTTTAAAGTTTAGGGACAAAAACCTTCGATTTTAAAGTTTAGAGATCAAGACCAAAATTGACTGAAAATTCGAGGACCAACACCACTGATTTTAAAGTTCAAGGGCAAAAACCAAAATTGACTGAAAGTTCAAAGACCAAAAGTTGCATTAATCCAAAAAATTCTAAAGCCCAGGTTAAGAACACCTAAAAATACGAGTATTTGAAAGTTAATTTTTTGCATTTTATTTTTTAAAGAACAGGGACTAATTTGCATGAGTCAAAGTATAAAGACTAATTTACATCCGAATTAAAAGTGTATGGACCGAGTTGCGACGAGTCAAATTATAAAGACCCAGTTATAATTGTATCAAAACTACAAGGACCAAAAAATTAATTTTCACAATTTTTTTATAAGGTGTAATGTGAGGGATTATGTGTGGGAGAATTAAAATGATGATTAATTGAAAAAAGTTATTGGATATTAAGAATTTATTAACTTTGAACTGCATGATCATCTCAATTTAATTATTAAGAAAATAAAAATAATACTTTCTAAATTAAACTTATTTGGCAAAAGATTTTAATCAAAACTGATTGTGGAGACTTGGCCGAATTAAGATCTCATTAAATAATTTGAATTCCGCATAATTAACTTGAATGAAATTGTCATTCTTATTTCAGTGTCCATCTTTCTTTTGGTTGTCCATCCTTATATCGCAGTTGAAAATTGAAAAAGAGGTAATCAGAAACGAAAATAAAATCAGCACTACTCCCCTTTATCTTCCAATCTCTAACAAGGCATGGAAATCAAACATTCATCATATTAACAATTAACACCTCTATAATAAACTGTTCATCAACAAAGCACAATATTTTTCTATCCTCGTACACAAAATCCTCAAAACAAAATGTCATTATCTATACAGAGAATGATCACTGCCCACCACAGTTTTCCAGTTTCCTTATCACTCTTTCACCTGAAAACACCTTTTCTACAAAAGGAGGCGCCTCATCAAAAGATTTCTCCCTATACAGAGTCCACTGCCCCTTCACCCTGCTGCCTTGCAAGATACCTTTCCCTCCTCTCTTTCTGGTAAACATAATCAGCCATTACACAGATTAATTAAGCATTGGTCAGACGTATAATTATAATTCGCAACTTCACCTCACAAAGCCAACTAGATGTACTCACCCATTCATCAATGACAAGTCCTTCCCCAATAATCTTAGCACCAGCATCTTCCGGAGGTTTCTTTCGTGCCTCAAGCGCAGCATCGGCATCAGCCAACTGACACTTAAGCTTTTCCAAAGCCTTTAATGAGACAAATTTAAAAGGCAATCAATCAGATATAATTAAGATAGCAGTTACAAAATGTCACAGAGACAAATAAAATGAAACCAAGATGCTTAAGCATATATAACATATGAACACAAATCCAAGTACTTACCGGACTAGGATGCTCAGGATCTATAAAAACAACACGCAGAACCTGCTCTACTGCTACTTGGTCCTTTTGCTCATCAAACTGTTTCCAGAAATAACGAAAAAGCTTACAAGAGGGTCAGAATCACGAGAAGTTGAACTGAAAAAGTGGAAACCAAGTGACTTCCAGACTGAGTACAGTATGAACTATTGATTGAAAGAAAGCAAAAGGATTGAATATGAAGAATGAAATCTACATATTGAAATTTTCAAAAATATGCCCTTACAATGAAATGGCATTAAAAAATAATGAAATAAAGCAATCTTATAAGTACAAGTAAAGCAAGTGGGGAATTTACGACAGGTTAGCTTAGGGTAAAAATAACAGCAAATTAGCAAGACTGTCAGATTCCAAAGAGGTGAGAAGGTTGGTAAGACATAATATCAAGTAACTAAAATCAACAACTTTTATTGGCAACTGTAAATACAGTGAATTTAACTAACCATCTCAGGAACGTAATCAATGGGTCCTTTGACCTTCAAGCTCATTATTTTAAATTTCAGTCTGCTCTTCTCTGGTTTTTCGTTATTTTCTGGAGGCTCAACAAACTTGAACACTAGGAAATTAAATAAAAATTGGTTAGTTCATTTCAACCAATCATGTCATGTATCCAAACAAAGCCTACTGTATTAAAAAATGAAATATTTTTACCAGTTGCTATGATACTTTCACCAGGAGCAAGAATAGCTCCAGGAGGACGCATGAAACAACTTTTCGGAGCAGTTGTCTGAAACTGTATTATCCACATCAAAAGCAAAACAAAGAAATCATGTTAAACAATTAAAATTAAGTACCAGAGAAAATCACAGGCATATAGCTCAGTTATTGAAAAGGCATAAATTGAAGTGCTACAAAGCAAAGCTGCGTCAAAAGTAGCGGTGATAACATATAGTTGTACTCCCTCCAGTCCTAATTATAAGATCATTTGACTTTTTTGGAGAATATAAGAAAGCAAAATTAATCACTTTAAAATGCCTATAGTTATCTTTTTTCCTCAAAACTAATTTACCTTACTAATAAACTATCGTATAATACAATTACATGAAAGATACGTTAAAATTAAGTGATTTATTTGTCTTCCTTAATCTCTACAAAAAAAGTCAAAGTGATCTTATATTTAGGACCGGAGGGAGGGAGTAATCAAGATTGATTTGACTGCATTGTTGACAAAAATGGCAAATCAATAATAGAAATTCTGAAAGGTGCATATGTTTAACAATACCTTGAAAGCTACATGAGATTTGGAAGTGTTTTTAATCTTTATGGCACTCCGAACCTGCTTGCCCGGTTCATCTTCAAAAGAGTTATAGCAAATAATGAATAGACAGAGCATAAGTCCAGCAATCTCATCGAAACAAGAGAAAAAAGATTCCACAAAATAAAAACCACGCAGCATATGTGGGTACCAAAACCATACATACACACGCATAGGATGAATAGATTGCTTGTGTATTTGTCCGTGACTGGGCACGTTAAAGTGCAACACTAAGAATGCAATAGAGAAGTTATGGATTTAGTTAAATTTGTCATGTAGCTCAGTTGTTGGATAAATGGTAGCCATTTGAATATAGCCTTTACAAAATGAAGGCGTGTTTCATGATTTAATGCTCACGATGACGTCAAAACATCAAAGAACTGCGGCTGTACATGAAAATCACTATTGCTACATGAAGATGCATCTTCTTTGTTGTGTTGATCAATCATTGGGAGCTTTATTTTCTTTTATTGAACATCAGAATTTCTTATATATATATATATATATATATTTCAAAATAGAATACAACCAATTCAATCTTATTTGTTGCCTTTGCTTGACAATAACTATTCGAACGCAAAGCTCAACTTTTATCTTTTTACTAAATATAAGAAAGCAGTCAATATATGTCTTTCCAAGAAGAATAAGTGTTTATTAATCCAATGGTCCCATCAAGAACATTCCACTGATTGTAAGGTAGCCTAAGATTTATTTAGCTACCATATAAATAGCTAAGAAGGGAGAAAAGGAAATTAGAACAAATTTAAAAGAGTTAACAAGTCATCAAGCAACAAAGATGGAAATATCTCTTGGTATTTTTAATGTATCCAACCCCTCTGCATTCGGATAATATGAAGTTTTGGGGAAAGATTTAATGACAATAAATGCCAAAACAAAAAAATTTCTAAATTCAGTTATCGAAACTTCTAAATGTAATTCAAAGAAAACACCTGATTGACAACTTCCTACAATAGAAAAAAACTATGAATAGCAGCAGCTACCTCTATTTTTGTTTATTGTGAGCACATATAAAATCATTTAGAAAAAACATAAAAATCCGCATTGCTCTCAGAACATTCAGCTCTTCGGTCCGTACAAATTTCCAATTATAGAATAACTTTGATTGTGATAGACTGCGCTCCTTTACCTAACAGAAATCTCAAGCATCGACACTAATGAGCATTTTTAGCTCAGATTCAAAAGGAAAAGGCAAACAATTAGCAACTAATCGCCCAAACGTTTCAACCATTTCCAAGCAAAGAAATCACTATAATACTTCATCGAATTCGCTATTTAAACCCTAAAAAACGAAGATCACAATCAACGCCTACATTCGATCAACATGATCACAGCAATTTACTCACACTGCAACAAGCAGAAGCTAAAAATTGAAGAAAGAAAAAAAAAAAAGAGGAATCCTTACAAGGCAAGTAGAGCTTATTGGAAGGATCAAGCTTGAGACGACGACGAGTAGGAAGAAACGACCTAGCGACTGAAGAAACAGAAGCGGAGCCATGAGAAGTGGAACCGTCAATCGGAGGAGGATTATGGTGATGGTGAACGATAGGAGACGGCGTCGTAATAGAAGAATTAGCCCCTGAGCCACGAAATGGAAGCCTGAAGAAATTCCAGACCTTACCGTCTGATTGTGGCCTCTGGTCACCAATCGCCATGTATGTATGTCCTCTCTTTTTGCTTGAAGGCTCTCACAGAACAGAAGGAGGAGAAAACGGCAGCGTTTTAGGCTTTTAGTGCTATATGGTCAACTTCACGAGAATCAGAAGGAAAAGAAGAAGAAGAAGGAGAAGAAGGCGGATGTGAGGAGGGGAATAATGGGGAATGAAGAAGGAGGTTTGGGGTCCGGAGATTTCGGTGGTTTTTGATTTGGTACTACTTTTTTTTTTTTTTTGAGAGGACTCTCTCTGTGCACAGGGACCATGAAGAAGGAACATGGGTTAAGAGACTTGAGAGGAGTGAGTGAGGATTGACGCGTGGGACGACGACGTCGTTTTTGGGATGGAGGAAAACGTGTTTTGTGAAATTGGTGGGGTCCAAGAAGTTGACTTTTGGGGGAAAGGTGTGGTGGTTTTGGTGAATGGGGTTTACTTTTTTGGAGTGGATTAGTTGTGGAAAACGTTGGGGGGATTTTCAACTAATTGAAGACGGTTTTATGATTAAATCAATCTAGTGAACCATTTTACATCAAATAAGAAAACATAATAGAGTCATTTTTATGGATAAAATTAATATGATTTTTTAATTTTACCCTTATACTCCATCCGATCTTAAATATAATATCATTTTGACTTTTTTTAAAAAAGTTAAGGAAACAAATTAGACCACTAAATTATAACATATGTCACACAAAATTAGATTATAGGTTAGTTTATAAGTTGAATAAATCAATTTTGAGGAAAAACGATTTTTTTTTTGGACTGAAACTATTTTTTTTTACTAAAAGAAAGATCAAAAAAATCAAAGTGATCTTATAATTAGGACCGGAGGGAGTATCATTTATTATACACTCATTCTCTCCCATCTTTATATTCAATGTACAACGGCAAAAATGAAAATCAACCATTTATTATACTAATTTTTACATGTTACCTCTTATCTTATAATATGTTAAATGTTATAACGTAGACAAGGAAAAAGTACATAACTCCTTTCAACTTTGTGTGAATAACTTTTTAAACAGTAAAAATGTTTAAATAAGTTGGGTTTTAGGAGCTTATTAAGGTCAAAATATGTTTCTATGCTTAAAGAACACTTATAAATGTATTTAAATGGCTCACAAATAAAGGTTGTCACATACATTAAGATTCAAATGATCTTATGGGTCATGAGAGAACTCTTTACCAAATAAATCAGCCTTTCTTAACTTTGTGTGTGAATACTGTTATGTGATTAATTTGTCCGCTACTTACCTACAACACCTAACTTAAGAGGATATATGTTTCTTAACTTTGTGTGTGGATACTGTCATGTTATTAGTTTGTCCGCTACTTACCTACAACACCTAACTTAAGAGGATATATGCGTTTGACTTGTAATTTAGTTATACTTTACAGCGGTTGTATGTACTCTAACAACTAAGTTTATGGGGATATATATAATTAATAATTAAGAGTATCTGCATCTATCAACTTATAAGTTTAGAGTGACTTATTGATAAATTTTAAATATCGAGAGAATTTGTACAAAAATGAAAGTTTAGGAACATTCTGTGTAATTTAGCTTCTATAATTGTTTGATAATGACGACTTAGCGGGATAAATAATTCTACAGTGATGATTTGTGCACAAGCTACGAGGGACATGGATGTTGTTGTTCTTTGAGGAAACAGTTGATGCAGCTTTGAATTTTGGACTTCATTATTTTCTCGAGTCAACAAACAACGAAAGAAGAAAAATATGCATTTCCAATTTGTTGTTGTTGAAAAGAATTTGAATCATATGAAGTATGAACCCTCTTTCTAACATTGAATGACACGTGGATATTTTCCTGTGCCGAGGCAACAACCCCATGTCCCCAAAAAACAAAAATACTCTATCAAAACCTTTATGGATAAGGGGGATGGTGTTAATTCAAGCAATCAGTACATGTTCCTTTAATTCAAAAGAATAAGAAAAAAAATAATATTTTTATTCAAAAAAAGAAAAAATATATATTTCTAAATTTAAAAGAAAATATGCCATTTTAATTTCAGCTTCAATGTAATCCAATAAGTATTTTAAATTATATTTTTAAGAAAAAATATTTCTCCTTCCGGTCTTAAATATAGGACTTATTTAAAAGGGTGATATTGGTCCTAAATATAAGACACTTTCTAATTTCACTCAACTTTTCTCCGAAACATTTCTATTATGTTCTTTAATAGTAAACAAGTAAGAGAGGGAGAATGTGAATAAAGATATATGTTTATGGTGCTTTGGTAATATTATGTAATTTTAACTAAGTTAACTTTTCTCGTAAAAAAAGTTAACTAATATAATTAATTTAATCAAATTAGGTAAATATATATTATATTTAGACCGAGAGGGAGTAATATTTATCCTGAACACAAAATGTACCCCATTACTATTTTTTTGTTCCGATAGATAATAATGATAGGTGGGGTGGAAAAAAGCATTAAAGTGGTTAGATATTTTACCTTTTTGACGGTTTATGTTTCTAATTCTAACGGAAGGTGGTACCCTTTTTTATACATCAAATGACAATCGAGTAATTGACTATTTAAGTTTAGGGTTTACGTCTTTTATGACTCAAACTCGAGACCCTAAAAGGATCTAACAGGGCTTTACATTGTTAGACCAACTATATGTTGGTTAGCAGACGGCACCCTTTATTTTAACTTTTAAGAGCAAGTAAGTGACACCAAGTAAAAATAAACTCTCGGTATTAACTGTATATTGAGGAATACTTTTAGCTAAAAATAATATTCCAAATTTTTTTTTATATAAGATTTAATTGATTTTTTTTAACAGATAAGAGAACCTACGTATGATATTTAATCATAACATATATGATATATTATTAGACTATATGCTAGTTTATAAGTCAAAAAAATTAATTTTAAGAAAAAAAATTCAAATAAATTAATTGATAAACAACTTATTTTTCCTTCTTAAAAAACTTTAGAAAGAGGACAGAGCTTTTGAGTTGAGGGGCGGGAGAAACGGACACAAAACTGTTGATATATTGGGGTTGACGCTCGTTACATGCAGAAAGCCGAAAACCTTTTTGTGGACGGTGTGTGAAAACCGACACTATGAGGGTCTGGGTGAAATTGGGCTGCATCATTGGGTTTGTTTTCCTCCGGCCCAGCCCAACACCATATCAATCCTTTGGTTTTTGTCTACCTTAGATTAGTTATATGACTTAAACTAATCCAATCAGAATTACTTGGAGCTGAACCTGATTTATTGGGCCAATGATTTTTTTTGTTGACTCCTGATCATTCCTCATGGAACCATTCAAAATCAGCATAAGGGGACCCATCACATGTGAGTTCAGTGTTAAAGGTTGTGTGATTATTGTTTTCTTTTCATTACTATTACTATTTCTGGTGGAAACGTTGGTAAACTTGAGAGGTGGTCCCGACAGATTGAGCGTAAGATCGTTGGTTTAGCCCTGGTGTTCCCGTCAAGCTAGCAATAAGGTAGTAATTGAAAGAAAACAGTAATAGCTAGTTGGTTAAGAAAACAAATTTTTGGTTCAGATATTAGGAGTAAAGCCAGTAGCAGTAAGAGTTTGAGGAGTTATAGTCTAGCTTCTAATGAAGATAATATAGACGCCAGAACAATAGAAACTATAGAAGATTATATCCTTAATTATTCAGAAATTATTAGTCAGATCCTTCAAGATAGATTACAGTTTTGGTCTATGCCAACCTTTAAGATAGCAGAGGTCTATAAAAAGACTACATTTGATTTCTCTTATGTCACCCAAACTATAGAAAAAGAAATTCCTATCACAGCTAGTCGACAAATAATAAGTATGATCCCTCTGGAGTTAATTCAAAAATATAGAAATAATTATACTTGGATTCATATAGGGTTATTGCAAGTAGCAATAAAACCAAATTTTAGAAAAGGATTAGATAAGCCTATTCTTGCTTGTATTAGGGTTTATGCTAGAAAAACATAAGAATAAAAGAAATTGGTTTTTCACAGTCTTTATAGAAAAAGAACAAGAAAACATAAGAGAACAATGGTATACAGATAAGAGAAAATTAAGAACAGAAATATATTTCTTTAATTGGTTTAAAATGTATATATATAATAATGGAATATTTAAACCCTTTGAAGAAAATCATCCCTCAATAGGGGTAACCACAAACAATATAAAAAATTGGCAGTGTAAAGATAAGATGGTATCCCCTATAAACCCACCTCTAGAAGAAATAAAGGTTAAAATAGGAAATGAAGAAGTTATAGCTTCACCTTTAAAAATTACCGAATCTACAGAGGATAAATCTAGTCAAAAAGTACAACAGCAAAATGATTATACAAATCAAATCTTGTACATAGTAGGATAGCAATTAAATCGAATAGAAAATAAATTGGATATGACTAAAGTCCCTACTTCTAATATAGATCCACACAAACCCATATCTAAATATGAACCTATACCAAGAGAAATTACAAAAAAAAATTAACTTAGGACAAAAAGATAACAATGACCTATTAGAACAAATAAGAAAACAATTAGATAATTTAAACCTTAAAGACAAAAAAGAAAAATCAACTAGCTTAAAGATTAATACTTGTAGTATCACAAAAATAGAACAACAATTTAAAGAAGATGAACATAATGTAAATAAGATCAGTCATAAATATAAAAAAAGGCCTCATAGAAATCATTACCCTAAGCCAATTTTCCCTAATTTACAGACAGAAGAAAGACACTTAAATATTGGATCATCTTATGATGGAACCTCTATATATGAATAGAATTTAGATGGATATACAGAATATGAAATATTAAATTTTACTCAAGAATTAACCATGGCTATTACTGCCTATAGAATTAAAGAAAATAATGATAATGAAATACTATATATGATAACTCAAGGATTTACAGGAACTATAAAAGGATGGTGGGATAACATTCTTACAGAAAGAGATAGAGAAACCATAACAAATGCTCAATAGATAAAAAATGGGCAATTAATGTCTGACTGCTTAAAGCAACTTATTTATGCTATTATCAAATCCTTTATAGGTGAACCGTTAGAATTGCAAGAAAAATATATGGAACAATTATTAAACATAAGATGTCCAACTTTAGCTGATTTCATATGGTTTAAAGATAATTTCATCCCTAAGGTGTTCCAAAGACAGGATGGTAATTCAGACTTCTGGAAAGGAAAATTTATCTCTAGATTACCTACTCTTTTTGCAGAAAAGGTTAAGGAAGAAATTAGATTAAGACAAGGAGGAACTTTAAGATATAGTGATCTAACTTATGGAAACATAATTTCAATAATTAATATGGTAGGATTAGGAATGTGTAGAGATTTAAAATTACATAAAAAACTATATAAAGAAAAGAAAATGGGAAAATATGAATTAGGAGAATTTTGTGCTCAATATGGATTTGAAGAAGTTAAGGCACCATCTCATAAGAAAAAGAGAAGATTTACAGAATATAAGAAAAACAAGATTTATAAACCTAAATGGTATGAAAAATCGGAAAATCCTAAGACTAAGAATTATAAAAGAAGGAATACCAACTCAAAGAAATATTATAAGAAGAAGGATTATGATAAAAAGAAAGATATTAAAGATATAGTATGTTATAAATGTGGTCAATTTGGTCATTATGCCAGAAATTGTAAAACAGAAAAGAAGATAAGGAATCTTAGTATAAGCGAAGAAAATAAAGCAAATCTATTAAAGGTTATGATAAATGAAGATTACTCAGAGAGTAGCTCAGAAGAATACGAGTCAATCAATAATGAAGATGAAGATTTTACTCTTAATAGAATAAAAGAATTTAGTTCAGATGAAGACTCTAGTACAGATGCTTCAGACGATAATGAATGTTTAGGTATAGGAATATGTAATTGTCAAAGCTGTAGCCAGAAAAGAGTTAATGTAATATCTACAGAAAACATTAATTTTCTCATTGAAATAATAGATAAAATTACAGGGAAGATTTAAAAAACAATATTTATTAAAAATAAAAGAAATAATAGGATATGAAGAACAAAAAATTAAAGATCAAAGACCCCCTATAACGTTTAATAATATATTACAAAAATTTAGCTATACATCACCAGGTCAAAATATTGGAGTAAAGGAGTTACAGGAAGAAGTTAAACTCAGAAGAAATAAGAGAAATAAAAAGTAATGAAGTAAATCGAGATTGGGAACTTACTGAAATTAAAGCTAAGTTAGAAATATTATATCAAAAACAAAACCTATAGAAGATTCTGGCGAAGTTAGTGATAAAGATATAAATCATGAAAAATTTATAAATGTTATTAGAAAAATAATACATCAAAAGTGGTATTGCCAAGTAGATTTAGTTATTAATAATGAATATAAAAGAACAATAGTAGCATTAATAGATTCTGGAGCATATATAAATTGTATCCAAGAAGGTTTGATACCTACAAAATATTACGAAAAAACTTTAGAGAATGTTTCTACAGCAAATGATTCTAGATTACAGGTAAATTATAAGTTAGATAACGCACAAATCTGTAATGATGAAATTTGCTTTAAAAATATATTCGTTCTAGTTAAGAACCTGAGCGAACCAGTTATTTTAGGAAGTCCCTTTATATATCAACTAATTCCATTATTTAAAGTAACTCATACAGGAATTACCACTAAGGTAATAGGTAAGAAAGTTACTTTTGAATGGTTAGTCCCCTCAATAGAAAAAGAGATCAATCTTATTAAAGAAAGTTCAATATTTAAAATAAACAGAATAAAGGCTAAGCAAACTCACATAAATCATCTACATCAAGAAATTAGATATAAGAGAGTTGAAGAACAAATAAATAACGACATAATTAAGAAAAAGATAGAGATATTACAAAAGAAATTTAAAGATGATGTTTGTTCAAACCATCCTACAGCCTTTTGGAATAGAAAAAAAAACATATTGTAACATTACCATATGAGAAAGATTTTAATGAAAAGAAAATACCCACTAAAGCAAAACCAATACAGATGAAAGCAAAACTAATGGAATATTGTCAGAAAGAGATAAAACAATTATTAGAAAAGGGGTTAATAAGACCCAGTAAATCCCCTTGGAGTTGAGCAGCATTATATGTGCAAAATGCCGCTGAAATAGAAAGAGGTGCTCCAAGGTTAGTTATAAATTATAAACAGTTAAATACAGCATTAAAATGGATATGATATCCAATACCCAATAAGAAAGATTCAATATCAAGATTACATAAAGCAACTATATTTTCTAAGTTTGATATGAAATCAGGATATTATCATATACAGATAGCAGAAGAAGATAAATATAAGACAGCTTTTACGGTACCATTTGGCCATTATGAATGGAATGTAATGCCATTTGGATTAAAGAATGCTCCCTCTGAATTCCAAAATATAATGAATGATATTTTTAATGATTATAGTGAATTCACCATTGTATATATAGATGACGTATTAGTATTTTCAAACTCTATAGAGCAACACTTTTATCATTTAAATAAATTTTATGATATTATTAAAGAAAATGGTCTAGCAGTATCACCAACTAAAATGAAATTGTTTCAAACCAAGATTAAGTTTTTAGGTATGGAAATTTATCAAAGAATGATAATACCAACCAGTAGAGTAATAGAATTTGTAGATAAATTCCCAGACGAAATTAAAGATAAAAATCAATTATAGCTGATTTTGTTCATAATCTTAGGATTAAGCTACAACCTCTATTTAAGATATTAAGAAAGAACCCTCCTGCTTGGGATAATACTATAACAAATGTGGTCAAGAAAATTAAGATACAAGCTAAAGAGTTGCCGTGTTTAGGAATTTCATATCCCAATAAATTTAAGATAGTTGAAACAGATGCGTCTGAAATAGGCTTCAGGGGAATATTAAAGCAAAAAGGTGAAAAAGGAGAACAAATAGTGAGATATCATTCAGGCATCTGGGTAGGAAGTTAAGAGAAGTACTCCACCATTAAAAAGGAAATTTTATCAGTTGTTTTATGTATTTTGAAATTTCAAGATGATTTAATAAATCAAAAGTTTTTACTAAGAATTGATTGTAAAGCTACTAAAGATGTCTTATAGAAAGATGTAAAAACGTTGGTTTCAAAATAGATTTTTGCCAGATGGCAATCTTTATTATCCTGTTTTGATTTCGATATAGAATTTATTAAAGGAGAAAATAATTCTCTTCCAGATTTTTTAACAAGAGAATTTCTACAGGAAAATTTACCTACGGTACAATCATGAGTACCCATGGAGGCTCTTCCTCCCGTGGAGGACGTAATAAAGGAAAAGAAATTGTTTTAGCCACTCCGGCTCAGACACCTAAGCAAAGCAATATAGTAAATAGGTCAATGAGACCTATTGATTATCCTACATATAGTCAAATTACAGCAAGAACGCTCGTGAGGTCATCCACCTCACAATCTTTAGTGAATGCATCTTCTTCACAAATACAACCATCTTCTGTTCAACCTATAGCTTCGTATTCTCAAATAACTCAGTCATACACTGAGTATTTTATAAAAGATTTTATGACTTATGTATGTCCATTTGAAAGAGAACATGAGAGTACTCAAATAGAGCAAACTATTAAAGCCATTTTTCCCACTCACCATACAGAAGGAATATGGAATTTTCTTCCAGCAAATATGAAAAAAGATAGGAGATACTATGAGCTTACCCTTATTGATACATATTCAGCTCTTATAGATCATAAGAAAGATGAAATTACCCAAAGACCTTTTAGCCAAATAAAGATAATCCATGTAATGACCCTTGAAGACTAGGGGCAATCTCTTTATACATCCAAAAAATTTACAGTTAATTTTCATAATTTGGATTATAATTATGAAGATTATAAGAAGGCGTGTATAATGTTCTTTATTATAAAAATTATAACCATTCCTGGTTTATTTGGTTCAATAAAGACTTGCCCTTAACGCTTCTATAGAATTTCTTAGATGGTTTTATGAATGGTTCAGTATCAATAGATCTGTACAGCAAATTCTACCTCCACCTATACTAGAGGGATATAAGATATTTAAAGAAATGATAAACTGTCATGATGCAGATAAACCCTTGGAATTTTGTAGCAGATTTAGAATTCCTTGAATACTGAGTTGGACTTTTATAGTGACTAGAGGAATAGAGCCTGCTCCATCACTAAGATATTTACTTGGAGATATAGAGTTAAATGGTGGCCAAAATATAAAGAAAGTTGGGCAAATAAGACTCAAGTACTGAGATGGTAGGCTGGATATTCTTTTAGAGAATTTCCCCCTTTATAGACTACTCCCAAACCTACAAGAATTCTAACCCAAAAGGACAAAATTATAGAAGAATTAAGGCCCTAAAGCCAGAAGAATTTCAGCAAAAATTACAAGAAATTGCATCTCAAGCTGCAAATTCTCAAACTAAGTCCAGTTCAGAACCCTCAGTTAATGACAATGAAAATGAAGATGATTGTTACGGCATTGATCTTGATTATGAATAAAGACCCTTGCCAACACTACAGGAAGATGCTGCACAATGATTGCTACAGAAAAAGCTGATAAAAGAAAAGATGACTGCTACAGGAAGATGTTGCACAATGATGACTTAAAGGTGATTATTGTAACAATTGCCCCCTTAATACAATTTTAACCATTAAATCAACTCCAACTAAATTTCAAACACTAACTATGTTAGAAAAAAAATGGACCAACTTAGTGAAATAGCTAACATAGTTAGAAAAGATTTTCCATGACGTTTCCATATAAATCAAAATGCACAAACTAACTATGATAGGAAAAGAAGCTTCCAAATATAAACACACCCTATCATAGTTAGAAAAGGATTTAACTTTATAAAAATGGAGATCCATGTAAGAAAAGGATGAAAATAATTTATATAACACTTACATGGATTAGAAAAGCAATAAGTGATATATTTCATTTATCCATGTTAGAAAAAAGAACTTTCTAAAATTATGAAGCTAACATGGATATTTAAAATCGTAAATACTTATAAAACAGTTAATCCATGTTAGATAAGGATTTGCCTAACATGGATATTTAAAACAACCTAATTACAACGCAGTAGGACCAATTCGGATAAGTGCACCTATACAATGATATAAAAGGAAATTGCAAATCAAATCTAAAGACAATAATGCTAAATCAAAGTGGAAGCATAAAAAAAATGCATGGGCCTAAGTATGGCAATAACCCCTGTCCTAACGGCCCAGAGGAACTCACTATATCAGTAAGAAGCTCCCGGATCCTTCCCTTGACTGGCTACTCCGTGACTCGGACCTGCGAAAGTGAGATAAAAGTAGGGTAGACCCAAGGTAACCACTTACTACTCGCCTACGTGCGGTGTGTGCTAGCAAGGTGTTCAGTGGAGTGTTGATATATATCACTTTAAAATGTATGACAAATACCAGATAAATGCATAATAATACCCAACATCTCTTTCCAAGCCTTCTCAAACCATTAATTAGTATGCAACAGTTTCCCAAATGTCATTCACATAAATAATACCAAAATCATAAATCACAGTGTATCACAAAAACCACCGGTATCATATCACGGTCCAGTAGGGACTCACAACCCTCGCCTGAGATCGGGAGCGTTCTCCCCATTATCGTTTTTATTTTTTATTAGTCCTTGTGGGCCAACAAGGAACCTCATCGCGCGATGGCATTTTATTTAATTAACCGGTATTACATACACAATCACCACAATCAGATCACAACTGTATGCAGCACCAACAAATATAAGGCACAAAGCCATTCCAGTAATTCTTTTAAATCTAATTATGCAAGAACCTTTAATGTATAATATCGTTTCAAACATGACAATACACATCTTCAATAATATCGTTTCAAACATGACAATACATATCTTCATGTTAGTTCAAAATACATACTCCACTAAACAGGTTATGCTATAAAATAAGCTTTCAAAATTCATGTTCATCGAGACTATAGTCAATTACAAAATTATAAGTTTCAAATACTCACTAACCCACACACACACACAAACAAGCAGAAGCAGTTACCTGGTAGCTCGCACCGATCTCACAACAGTGCAGCTTTCCCCTGTGCCAACTTAGCACAATCTGACTCTACATGCATATTCATACAACACAATCACCATCTAATAAAAGCAATCACAAACCATAGATTAAATTTCTAGCTACTCAACCTTATTTCTATTAATTTCTAATCCCAGCATTTCTTTATTCCACCACAACCATCACTCACCACTAATTCTAATTACCCAATTCAAGCCTAGGTATACCTTTCCAATCATTAATCGATCATTATTTAACCTCGAAAATTCCTTCATCATTCAATAATTAATTTCTTAATCTTCCATATGCAAATTCTTTCATATTCATGCCTAAGAGATAACCCAATTTTCTCAAATCAATTCACGCACCAAACCTACCCATTCAATATTACCAATAATATCGTTGAGTCCAAATGATCTCTTAATTTCCATAATTTCACCTCAAATACCCAAATCCATAGATTTCTCCGATTAAAACCAACCTTAACGCTACTCAGATCAAGAAAAATCACCCATAAGGATCAACTCTATCACAACTAAACCTTTAAATGTCTTTAATTAACTTAGATAACCCAAACGATAAACTATAATACATTACCCAAGCAGCAATTTTCAAAATCTTTTATAAATTCTGAGTTTTCAAATTAAGAAAATTATTTTAAATTCTCAAATCACCTAACAGACAAATTTAAACCCATAGAATCAACCTACTAATTTACCTCAACAAATCTATGGTTAGTTATTATCAAAGCTCCAATTCCTACTTTAAACCAAAGTCCCAATTTTCGCTCTAATCATCCTAATATTACTGCCATTGGAAAGCTAAAATTATATGTAAAAATTTTTATGAAGGAAGTTAAATCAAAAGAAGTGATTTATATTATCTAATTTAGCTGTATAACTCACCTAAATCTGCTCACTGCTACAACGCTGTGATAACGAAGGAAGAGATGAACTTATGCAGCGCACAAAATGAGGTGATTCAATGGGGTTTGAGTGTATATATATATATGTATATGTATTCTATGTGCGGGGCCCAAGCTATTATTTTATTGTTTTTTTTTCTTTCTATTTGTTAATGTAGGATAGATATGTATCTTATTTTTTTTTCTCTGCGCACAAATTTTCTTTTGTTATATATATAATCATATCTAAAAAAATAAATCTTATCATTACTTTAGAAACTCTCCCTAGAATTCATATAATTAACTAAGTTTAAGACCTTATCCAAATATTTATTTATTTATTTTAAAAGAACAAGGATATCATTTTTTTTTATTTTCAGATTTCCCATTTAAATTATTATCTAATCTCCTAATTAGTTTCAACCTATTTATTCTATGGAATTAATCATTGTCAATAAATCTTAATTCACATAGAAATTTCTCCTTAACCCATAAATCTCCCCAACTAATCTCCATAAAATCCTCAAGTTCAAATTAAATCCTCACATCCAAATTAAGTCTTCAAATTCAAATTAAATAATTAATTATCTTTCTTAAAATAAGGAAAATACTGAGCACTGAAAAAAAAATCCCATCAAACCTCAATTTCCCATAAGATAGTAATAATTTCCCAAATTCATTATTAAAATCTTAATAAAAATAACTAAATCTCAAATTAATTTTTTAGGATGTTACAATTACTACAGGAAAAGCAAATCCTGTGACATCTACAGGAAATGTAAATGAAATGTAATAAAAATGTAAGTCAAATGTACTTTGAGCTCATTATAAAAGACCCTTACATCAAATAGAGAGGCAGACTTCAAACACTTCGATTGTCAAAGAATCATGTCTTCTCACTTGAAATAAAGAATCATGTCTTCTCACTATAAGGAAGAGCATTCGATTCCCCTATACCGTGCTTGGGGTGAAATCCCAAAAAGAGGCTGCCAAGATTTAATTCTCAGGGTATGAGGTGTTGTCCCATCCATTAGATTCACAAGAAGTCATTCAAGCATCTTGTCCTTGGCTTGGATTAATCTTGAACCCCTGCCTAAAATTCATGTACCATAAAAAAAAAATAAAAATCAACAATAGTATTGTTTCTTCGGCGTGAGTTGAGTTAGAGTTTGAAGAAAAATATGGCCCATTGAGGCCTTCTTCATTTTTTTTTTTTGCCAAGACATTGAGGCCTTCTAGTTAATTGTACAGAAAGGATGGGGAATTTCGCTAATTGCCTGCATTATGGCTATATTGTGTTTTGTCATGGCATTTCTCTCACTTAAACCCACTTTTTAAATACAAAATTTTTATTAGTGATAAATAATCTTTCTAAAAAAAAACGATGCTGAATTTGATGCAACTTGTTCCTACTTCTATCATCTAATTTTTAATATACAATATAAATAAGTTTATTTGTAGATAAATTTTTTAATCAAATAGACAACTTTAGTAACCCATTCAACTATAGATCCCATCACACTAGTTGGTTCGATTTAGACTGCAACTTCAAGTTGCAAAATAGAGTTGAAAGAAAAAAGAACTATCACCCCCTCATTCGTCTTGGTATCAGATTAATAACACAATCGGTGATGAAGTTCCGATCCAATCCCATCATCTACCCAAGTTACTATAACTCAAATTAAACAAAGGAAAAGCCCATCTGGGGTGTTACAAAGTACAAACCAAACACGCTGTCTATATAACCTTCGTATATTAACTGACTCACCAATCAAGTAGTAACATCTTAATAGAACAGTATGTATGTTTGTATGTAATTTTACAAACGACATAAAAAACAAAGTGCGAATAAATTACAGAGCAAATAAAAGCAGAAATTGCTGGCCAATTCTGGAAATAAAATCCACTCCTCCAGCACAAACACTAGTTTCAAAAATTAACCAATCCTAGCATATATGGTGTATGTGTGCGTGCGTTCACTAATTTACAGGATATTACAGAAAAGGAAGAAAAGAGAGAAGGATAGATAATCAATTAGGGCCCCAACAGCTCAAGTACATGATGGTTCTGAGAGATTCTTCGGCTTGTTTGAGCTTATCGGAAGTGGAAGAGGAAGAGCTGAAGGCGGAGGAATCTATGGCGTTAGAGAAGCGCCTGGCCTGTTTGGAGGAAGAAGAAGAAGAAGAAGAATCGCGAAGAGATTTGATGGTGGAATCGCCACATTTAGAGCCCTGGTCTTTAAGCGCCTGCAAAAACCTCATGCCTAATCTGCACATGTACCTCAAGCTCATGCCTCCTGCTGAGTGAGATTAATAATGATAATCTCTTAGAGTATGATGATGAAGAAATTGAAGCTTGAGGAGAATTAATTAAGTTAATGGAGTTTATTTAAAGGAAGAGGTTTGTTTTATAAAGAAAGAAAGAAAGGAAAACAACCGGCGGCAACGGTGGGCGATGAAGAGGATTTTACTCACAAAACCGGGAGCTCCCAGGGGGTATTCTGTGGGTGGGTGGACACGTGGCGGTACTGACCGCTGAATCAGCACGCATTCATCTCTATGGACTATCATCCTTGGGTCGTCTCCTTTGCTGTACTTCAATTCAAATACTGTTGGCAAAAAAAAAAAAAAAAAATCAAATACAACAAGTAAAAGATTTAATTCCTAAGAAGTTATGAATGATAACTACTGATAACTGAAATAATTTTGATTAACAAGTAAAAAGTTGTCAATGAACCTATCTGATATTAATTAAATCTCTTATTTAGGATCTAAGTACAATTATCCTTTAATTCAATCATCAATGGGTGTTTGGGAGAATATTAAAAAAAATCACTTTTTATATTTTAGACGCAACCCTTTTTTTTCTCATTTGTTATTGGGAGGTTGTTAGTTGAGGTGATGAACATTCTAACTCCAATAAAGAGAATAAGGCAAGTTCAAATTTGGGGAATCAAAATTCTTGGAGACGATGACTATTTATTCTTGTTAAAATTTTATAATGATAAAAAACCTGATAAATTTTTCATGTTGACGAATTACTCGATTGCATATCTTGTGCAAGAATAACGATGCTCTACCTTTCGTCATCTGTGGGTCCATTTGTCGAAGGGATTGTACACTATCACAAGAGGGAGAGAGTTCGATCCTTGTGTCAGTCGCTGTGTTTGGAAGGCATCCTAGAGCAAAGTGAAGCAACCTCTTTTAATGCTAATTCTCATGTGATTATTGCTCTTTAGCCGGGGAGGTGGAGGAATGTGTACACTCTCGCCTATTCTGTAAAGCTGTGGATCATAAGTTAGATGTCATGCTCTTGGACTGTGTGTAAGCCTAACCCATTTTTTGAAATTCTTTTTTATTCAGAAAACAAGAATAGCGACGCTTTGATTTAGGTCACTATTACAAATAAAACTTTTAATTGGGTTTTCCCCACTTTACCAAAGTGCTTTGATAATATTATATCATATTTGATCCATGGATATACAAGTGTAATAAACTGTTTGTAGATAGCGAGGTTTTTACGTTGTAAGCTTACATTCCCGGCAGTAGAATGTTGGTGGATAAATTCAAAACAGAGTTTTATTGGGCTAAATCAAAAAAAATTCTTTTTTTGTCCAAAAAAGTCCAAAAAAGATTTTCTTGCATACTATGGGCTCGTTTGGTTCACTGATTCTCCGGCCATGGAAATGAAAAATCAAGATTTTCTATTAGTCTCGTGCGTTTGGTTAGCGGAACCCCGTATTTTCCGTTTCCAGTGGAGGGCGATTTTCCTTTAAAGACAGGAAAATGAGTTCCCACCATTTTCCGGTGTGTTGGGGAAAATGATGGAAGAAAATAAATACCATTTTACCCTCTCCTCAGTTTTTCTTCCCCTTCTGCAAATTCTAGAATCGTCTCTCTCTCACATTCTCTTCCGTCGCTGCTCGATCTCTCGTGGGTAAAGAAGATGAACAGGGATCTGGGGATCAGGGTAAAGATGAAGGCATGTGGGTGAAAAGAAAAGTGGAAAACGAACAATTTTTTTCCAGTAACTTCGACTCTCTCTGTGCGATGAGCTAGTCACAAGGAAAAAGGAGAACCACACAAAAATAGGGTGGGTCAGAAGCTTTTATATATATATAAAATTACTTGCCATTTTTTTTCTTTATAGTGTAGACCGAAAATCTTTTTTTTTTATAATTAGACACCAAAATTCTGATTGTGAATCTGAGTATATAATCTGGGAATTGATTGTTATTGAGATTTCCGAGAAATTTTGATACAGGTAAATTCAAATTTAACGTACTTATTTGTTGCGAAAACAAGTTTCATAATCAATTTTGAAAGTTGATAAAGGATTTTTGAAACCAAAATTCAGTTATGTACATATAAAATCTTATGTGGATATACTTTTTTCAAATTTTATTTTATATTTATATTTATTTATTATAATTATTTAAAATCTATGTGAAATAGTTGAGAATTGAGAGATGGGTTTTAAAATTTGAATGAGAGGGTTTGTGTGAGAAAATATGGGAGATGATTTTTTTTTTGGGATAAATTGAAGCATTTGGAGCTTTCAAGAGAATATGAGTGAGAAACTTTTGAGAAGAGTAGTCAAAGGCACAAAATTCTCAAAATTTGATTACATATTTTAGGCATTTTATTTTTTAATTTAATTATATTTTTCACTTAATTATCAATTAATTTGTTAGATATAATTGCAAATATCTTCAGTACCTAAATTAAGGTTATCTTGGTGGTATTTTTAAATATTATACATTTATTTTTTAATCATTTGATATTAATATTTTTTAAATTAAAATCTATTTGATTCCTATATTTACCA
Organism: Mimosa bimucronata; assembly: GCA_037074515.1. Taxonomy (NCBI): domain Eukaryota; kingdom Viridiplantae; phylum Streptophyta; class Magnoliopsida; order Fabales; family Fabaceae; genus Mimosa; species Mimosa bimucronata. The sequence continues at coordinate 27,429,977 of CM073441.1, forward strand.
AAAATATTTTTATTTATATGAATTATAAAACTTTTTATTAACATTTAATATTTGTTGAAATTATGATTAGTAAAAATAATTTATTCATTTATTTTTATGATTATTTAATTTTAAAATGTTTTAAAATTTAATATTAGTGAGTTTAATTAAGAAATACTCACTAAGGGCAAAATGGTCATTTGCATATATTTTTAAGTTTTCTTACCACTATTTTCAACCAACCAAATATAAAATTTTCAATTCCATTTCTTTCATTTCCTGTGTGTACCGAACGTGTCGACTTCCTTTCCTTTCCATTCCATTCATTTCTTTTCCTTTCCTTTCGCTTCCGTCAAAAAATTTTCCGTAAATCAAACGGGCCTATGTGTGAAAGTCGATTTGTTTTTGGCCATTATCTAAACCCCTCATGAGGATTTTAGACTTTTAATGCTTTGTATAAAATGAAATAAAATCAATACAAATATTTTTAAAAAAAAAATAATATAACAAGCCTTCGTTATCCTTATTTAATTTTGCCATGTAAAATATAGGGATAAGGTCGATTTTTGCGCCGGAAGTAACTACAAAGGAGCATTGAATATCTAGAAATAACTTTAGGAGCATACATGCTCCGGAAGTGTCCAAATCAAAGTAAATTTACCCACACCGTTTAAAATGTTAACTTTGACCGTTAAATTCTACTTTTTGACTCACCGACGCTGACGTGGCTCTATCACCATATATATGTCATTATTTTAAGGTCCATTTTTTGTCCGGAACGTTATTCAAAATGATGATTACTTATGGGGCGAAAACGTTCATTGGTGGTTACTTCCGGGGTAAAAATAAACCTTAAAATGATGATATGTACATGGTGATAGAGCTACGTCAGCATTTGTGGGTCAAAGTTAACATGTTAAACATTGTGATAAATTTGCTACGATTTAGACACTTCCAAGGGTAAATATACTTCTCAAATTACTTCCGGATACTCAATGCTCTTTTGCGGTCATTCTTGGGACAAAAAATTGACCTTTACCCTATAATATAATTGGTCCATCTATATTAATCCTATTAGGAACATAAATGATTGAGATAATTTGGAGTTTGTGGGCGCACATGTAAGGTATTGTGGGAAACCATTTGATTGTTTTTGACAGTTTAATTTCATCCACAGACAACGGTACGTTGAAACTGACTAATATAATCAACACCGCATAATGAGGTATGAAAAATATATGAGGGACGATAATTATATATATATATATACACACATATTGTCCATTTATTTAGATTAAGATTAGTCTTGTTCGAAAAATCGGAAAAGAACATTTCAAGGATAGTGTTTATTTTGTGTTAATCTGCTTTAAATTATTCGTGCTTATCGGCTTATCCCCAGGCTGTATCCACGCACAGGCTCATAGTTTTTGTCCAACGAATTCATCATCATCTCTTGATATATTTGGTTGCTCAATACAAAGTACGATATCCATAGAAATGAATGTGACAAATTTTATTGAGCCTTCAAGACAGTGATTTATTGAATTGTTGTATAGAGGGCATGCTGTTATTTAAGGCATGAGTTTTCCTCTTTCTTTTGTTTTTTAAAAAGGATATGCACAGTTAAACTAATTTTAAATCTGTATTCAACATCCCAAAACATTTATCGGTACAATTAACACACTAATGTATTAAAATTGGAGCAGTACATGTATCCCACTATCGATTCTGTTTCCTCTCAACTTAATGGCGTCAGCCTCTCCCTCTTAGCGTCATTATTAGCTCAACTCTGTTTTCTTTGGTTCATTTATCTTCATAGGGCCAGTAGTCTTCCATCACTTAAGAATAGGGCTGTGAGATGAATAAAAGGCTTTTCATGCACCTACCAGAATTGATTCAAATATAGTTTCACTTGTTTCCTTTCATCAATATCTAAAATTTAAGGGTCAGCAATTTTTTGTGTTTTATCCTATGATCAGGAATAATTCAAATATAGCTTAACCTCATAACATAAGAAAGAAAGGGAGGTGATTTGACCTTTGTAGAAATGGTGCGCCTAGAGGTCAAATGCAAGAAAATATGTGAAATCAAGGCTTGGGCAAAGTGGCTCAACCTTGGGGTCGTCTCTCAATAAAGTCAACTTATTTTGATGCCTAGACTAATCTAAATGCAAAAGAAAGCTATATAAAACCAGGGTTTTGTCATTGAAAAGTCTTTTTGGTATTTTTCAATTATAGAAATGTAAAGGGACTTGTTTTTTGTTTTTTGCATTTAGGAAAGCAAAGAAAAGTGGTTTGAAAACTCTTTAATGGAATGGATTTTTGGTGAAAACTTTGCAATCTTCATTCTCAAACGAATTGGGAGTTCAAAATCCAAGACCGAATGTTAAAAATCAAAGGCAATTGCCTAAGTCCAATTAATCTAGTTATTAATTGTTTCGGCGCATCGCTTGCGCAATTAGTCAACTGGGCAGTTGTTAGAAAATCGCTTGGTAGTGAAAACCCTTGACAATACACAATAAGTCTCCTTTTGAAGGTATAATTTGACTCTTCAAGAATGGACCTAGTGTCTAATGCTAAATGCAAGAAGCAAATGCATTTATCCAATTTAGCAATCCAAAATAGATAATCAATGCTACCACATCAAATTGCATTATGCCAAGTGATTAACACTAAGATTAATGTACATAAAAGCAATCGCTTAATTACATACATAACCTAAAAGAAATCTACTTATAGGAATAGAAAACATAGCATCTCTTGTTTCAAAATTACATATTAAGCAGAAACAATTGAGAATAATCTAAATCAATTACATAATCTAGAAACAAAAGAAGCAAGAGAACTCCCCTAAGTAAGCATTAAAGTTCCAATTGCATTGTTGCCATCAAGAAACCCCAATTACTCTAGCCAATTATACTCTTGAGCCCACAATTAATGAATTGACATTCTTGCTCCATGAGAGATGAATGAGAAGATGGAAAATGAGAATGGTGAAGGTGATAAATGGGTGGCGTGTGAGTAGAAAGAGGAATAGGCAATGGAGAGAAGGAGCTGGATGAGAGTGAAAAGGATGGTGAGGTATGCTTGCTCTTGGAAATGGCGTGAAGTGTGTGAGCTTCAAGAGAGGAAATGAAGGCCGAGAGGTAAAGTGAAAGTGCCATGAATGTGGAATGAAGGTCGAGATGTGTGATTGAATATGGAGATGAAGGAGGTGGATGATAATGGATTGGGAGAGAGGTGGAGACTGTCGACCTAGGTGGGGAAGATGGAGGTGGAGACGGTGGAGATGGAGGCCGGACAGTGGTGTGGTGGCCGGCGATGGTGGTGAAGGAAGATGAGGACAAGAACTTCAATGATGTGTGTTGTCTGTGATGGTGGCTGAACCTCCTGTGCGATGGTGAATGAAGATGGTTTAAGAGTAAAGATGGGTTAAGAGCTGTTTGGTTTATGGAAATTAAGCCCAAGATCCAAGGGTTTTGGTTGGATACCCAATTGAATTTCTAAACAAGGCCATTACTTTTATAATCTCTATTTTAAAAAAATAGGAAAATAAACCCAGCAATTTTTTATTTCATCTTTGCCCTCCTTTAATCTCCCAAATTATCCAACATGTCCTTACCCAGTTGAGATATGCAGTGCAACGGGACTTAGTTGTAATTTCTGAAATTCGAGCACTAAACTGTAATTTCTAGAATTCGGGCACATCTTCATCAAGACTTCCTACAATGACAAATTTGAGCACAAATTGTAATATCTCAAGTCCATAAATTAGAAATGCATGAGTTTAAACCTTAAAATACTCAATTTAGCACCAAAATGTAATTAAATAAAAGTGTAAAAGTGCCTAAATTGTCATATATTAGCCTAGGATAAGTACTAATTTCCCAAAATTAGTGGTTAGAAACATAAAATAATTAGTTGCAATCAGGAGGGCGAGTATAAGAAAACATAATTTGGGTGTTTTAGAAAAACGATTTATACCACATAACTTAACTAATATCCTTAATATAATCAAGGGTAAAGGGTCATTTTTGGCCCGGAAGTTTTAGCTTTGGAGCACTTTTGGCCCGGAAGTTTTTTTTGGACCAATTTTGACCCGGAAGTTTACAAAACGTAGCAATATAGGTCAATTTTCCAATATTTTGAGGCCTATATTGCTATGTTTTATAAACTTCCGGGTCAAAATTGGTCCAAAAAAACTTTCAGGCCAAAAGTGCTCCAAAGCTAAAACTTCCGGGCCAAAAATGACCCTTTTCCCTATAATCAAATTAAATAAATAGGTCATATATTTAGGACCGATGAATAGTAAATTTTACTTGTGTCTAGTGCACATCAACTTAGGTTCATTATATAAGCTTGCACTATGACCAAAGAGTTTGGTAAAATAAGTTACGCTTTGTGTAATACTCCCTCCGGTCTTAAATATAAGACCAATTTGGAAAGGTGAGTTTGGTCATAAATATAGTACCTCATTCTAATTTTTTTCAACATTTTCTCAATTATCCTTAATGACAATTCTTAATAATAAACAAGTAAGAGAGTGACTGTTTGAATAAAATTAGATAGTTGGGAAGTTATGATAATATCATATAATCTCAACTAATTTAATTAACATTTTTAATCTAATCAAATTAAATAAATAACTTTTATATTTAGCAGCCAGATCCGAGCGAGAGAGTACATGTCTATTTCCCCTCCAATATATGTCAGGCGAACTCAGTGGGAATGGGAACACAATTTTAACTACAATATAATTATTAAATAATTAAGAGCAAACCTCCTCAATGGAATCATATGTCTTCTTATTCTCATTTGTGCCCAATAACATTGGGCTTGGGCCCTCATCCACTAAGTATAACCAACCCAACATCTTTGTAATCATTTAATAAAATACATATTAGTAATACAATATTCGCCGGTGTTTAGAGGATAACATAATCTTTCACTCCTTTAGCCGACTTGCTGCAAAAGTTCTGAGATACTATGCATCACTGGTTCATCAATATTAAGTTTTTTCAACCTTGTAATATACTCCCAAATCCTAAATAAATGACCTATTTTGTGAATTAATCTTGGTCGTAAAAGTACGATCTATTTATAATGCTTGTCTATTTTTTTTCTCCAGATTATCCGCATTGCTTCTCCTTCAACAATAATCAATTAATATAGAGGTGGAAAATTAAGGAATATAATTAGAATGATTTAGGAAAAACATGAATATTAACCAATTTTACTAATATCTTTAATCTAATTAAATTATTAGTGTTATATATTTAAGACCAGGGGAGTATATTGGACTGTTCAACTCACGTTTAATTTATAAATATAACAAGGTGTCAAAGACTTTTGAAGAGGAATTTGATTGTGCATTGTGGTCACCATGAGCTTGACGGGCCTTGAGATAGTTTTAGAGGATATCTATCAGCTGTAATTATATGGCTTTGCGTTTGAATCTCCCACATAAGGCTTAATTACTAACAAGTTTTGTCAACTATGCTTATTGTTCTTTCTTATATATGGGGCAGTTATTTAGTCAATGGGACCAGATATCACTTTAAATGTGAATGTGTAGTTTTATGGTCCAAAATTGTTCATTAATGCTAAAAGAATTAGGAGCCATTCACATAATGGCGAAAACTGTCTTGGTCGAACTACCCAATAAACTCACAGATTGGCTAAATTTTGTTGACTAAAATGATTGAACTATTAATGATGTTGTTCGTAGAAATATGTACTCCTCTGATTCTATTTATAAGACACTTCTAATATGTTTCATAAAGGCCAAGGAAAACCTTAAACCTTCTAAACTTTGCCTAAAAATTCAACAACGTTCCAATTTTACCTCTATTTAATATCCATTACACTACATGAGAACAAAGTCAACTTATAATAAATGAAATGTAAAATTATACATTAATTTAATGACGTAACTTATAAATAGAACCAAATGAAACTTTCTTTCTTTATTCTATAAATAGGACTAGAGGAGTATATAGTTGAAGATGAAGACCCACAAGAGAAAAAATGAAGATCCTCATCATTTTATTGGAAGTGGATTTTGGTACATTTTTTGATAAAAATTTGTGGGTTCAGAAGGATAAACTCTGGTTTAGCATATTTAAAATTATTGTGAAATCTTTTACTAGTATAACGTCCTATCACTACAAACTACAAACTAGGTTTTATATTTAGGATCCAAGGTCATCGTTAAAACATGCCTTCCATCTATCACAATTAGGTGGAGATTAGTGAATTGTTGCTTATACTTATTTTCTGAAATTGCCCAAATTCTTTCTCATATGATATAAAACCATTCAGGTTTCTTTCTCCGTTAACAAGAAGACATAGAGGTTTAGTTATTAAGTACAATTAACGCTTAAAGATTATGATACTGCTAGTAATCTTTGGCATTAATTCATTACTTGTTCAAGCAAATTCAAACTCTACTGAACATGACAGCGCCTTACGAACTCCAATGTTCTCAATATAATCAACGCTCAAACTAACAACTATAACATCTATAGCACAAAGAAAACTTTAATAAATTTGACTTCATGCCACACTGCTTGAACTTTGGAATAATCCTGCCTCTATCCTTAATACAAGGTTGAGGTTGATTTTTGGTCATAATTAAATATATAAGACTTTTTTTTTATATCTTATATTTATCATTTTTCTTCAGAATAATTTGTCTGATGACTTATAAATTGGTATATAATCAAATTATACATATAAGTTTTCCGGAAATATAATATAACAAGAGTTTTATATTATATTTTTCCATAAGTTTGCAAGTTATACCTAATTTGCCTACAAAATTGGAAAAAGTATAAACGATCGAATTAAGCATAAAGAAAGTGTTTGATAAATTTCTTCTTCGTCTCCTCCTTCTACCCTTCCATTTCCGACAACAAAGACATCTTTGCCTATGGTCAAATGAGGCCGTGAAGATCCAAAAACGAAATTATCTATGATAAAAGGATCAACTCATAGATCACTTTAAGTTTATCTAATCATGGCGGTATATATGCCCAGTCAGCTATATATGTATATATTCTTAAGTCGTTCATATTGAATTATTCCCCTAATATTCATGAGTGAATGAGACAAAGCTTCAGACTTTGGAATAGAGAAAAGAAAAGTGAAGAACAAAATGCGTTGGCTTCTTATACGCCAAGAAATAGTACAAAGCCTCACAGCAAAGCATTGATGAATAAGACCAATTTACAGATGACACGTAATGGTCTCGTGAATCTGAGTTTATCTCTTATCGCCACTCAAGAATATGCTTCCATCCTTTTAATTTATGCTCTCATATAATAATGCACTATCTGTCTCCTATTCCATTACATCAATTGGTCTAAAAATAGATATTAAAACCCTAACCTGGGAAAGTTCTGGAGCCATGCATAACATGGACCAGGCCTTAAATATATATATATATATATATATAATGGAGATTATTAAAATATTTAAGAGTCTTATTGGGTTCCTTGAAATGGAAATGCTGGCGTTTTATTCGCGCAAGCCTTGGATCTCATATCTGCAAAATAATACTAAACAAATGGCTAAGATTTGTCTTGAAACAGATAAACTAATCGATAACCACATATACACTTTTATTGTTGGAACGATATTTAACAACTCTCACAACAAAGCATTAACAAATTTATGTACACGAACACGTATAATTATTCTCCACGTAAGCGGCAGCTTAATATGTAATGAGTGCTTAAGCGATAAACCATTAAACATGGGAAAGAAGAGAAAGAAAAGTGTATAGTTTATGTTCTTTGACATGAGACTATGTCTCTAAAATATGAAGCACACAAGGACAAAGTCCAGATCTCATGATCTTATTAATTATTCTTGAATTAATAGTTAATTATATTATATTTCGCTATTATCACATAATTGATTGTGGAGGGTTTAATAATAACCTACTAGTTAATTAGTTGTGGCGTTGTGTGCCTAGAGGGAAGAAAACGTGGAGCCAAAAGTATGGCTATTTCGGGAGAGAAATGTTTAAAAAGGGAAACAAATCTAAGTGATAATGATTAAATTAACGTTTGACTTTCAAAGTACCAAGTTGGAGTTAGACCTAATCAGGACATGGCTTCCACATAAACCAATAGTAATCACACATGTTTACAAAAAGACTAAATAAAAATAAAAGATTCGAGAAGGACTTACTTTTTTAAGAACTGTGTATTCTACTATTTCAGTCCAAAATATGAGTCATCTCCTATGAAAAATTTTGATCCGAACATATGTTACCTAAAGAGTAATTAATATTTATTTATTGATCATGCCCTAAAATTAATGCTTAAATGTGGTTTCTTGTGTTTTTTCTCCTTCAAAACCTAATTTAAGGTGGAAATAATGAGTTTACCACTATTCCTTAATTACTTCTCTTCTTCCTGTTGTAAGTTACTCAATTGAACAGGATAAAGTATTACATTTGCCCTAATCTTTAGCTTGGAAATTTAGATAAAAACAAAAAAACATCAACATCGAAACAGAAAGGTCATTAATTCATTAGACTAGTTACCAAACAAATAAGAAGACCAAAGACTTAATTTAATCATCATAATCTCTTGTTTTGGATTCTTTTATTTGATTTGTTCAAAGGAAAGTCATATTTTTCAAGTTTTTTTAAAACCATAGACTCCAGCTTCACCGCACTAGCTATATCTATATATAGACAGTAAGACAAACACTCATTTAATAAATTTGTATTAGGCAACGACCAATAACGTAGTTGCTTGCTTTCATAAATTAATCTTCAAATTTTGACAGACCAAAAGGTTGAATTTTTTTTTTTATTTTTAGGTCTTTAGACTACCTATTCCCTTTTTAATATTACTGGAATTTCACGTCCCAAAAAGGTAAAATAAAAAACTGGAAAGCAATTGTAAAAATGCTTAACTCAGCTTCTACGAGATATTTTTTACAAGACTTGTTTAATTTGATTGCAAATTTGAAAATATATTGTTTTGTTACTATTGAGCAGACAATAGGCACAAGGGGTGGATAACGTGGCATCGGGATGATTGGAGGATTTGTTGAATTTGTTAACTCAATGACGTTCATTAAGGACACGTTTCGAGCGATATCTTTCTAAGAAATCTGATTAATGATTAATTAATCAGTTATTTAATTTCAATAAATCCATAAACTTTAGGATAGCTACTGAACTGTATATATATAACATAACAGTTTTCCGTACAAGCTTCACTATCACTCATATAACATATTATAAGAAATTAATTTACTGCATTATCTACGAGAGTATCGTAATGATATCGCTTAAATAATACTTAAATCACAATTATTTGAAGTCATCCGAATATTGTAGAAATGTCAGTAATATTAATTAAACTAATAAAGTGGAATCAAAAATACATCTACGCACTAACGTAACACTACAAACATATATATGTATGTATGTATATGTCAGTTCTGAGTTCAGACTATTATATACATAAGCTATATAAATGGTATTTGATTATTTGAACATGACTATTTAAAACCCAGTTACTTAACCTTGAAAACGAGAATGTGAAAAAAAAAAAAAAAACGAACGAACATTTGTCATTAAGCACTAATAAATACAATAAATTAAGGATAAGAAATTAGTGGGACATGTTTCACTGTATGTAGACTCGTTTTCATCAAGAAATATAAAGTTCAGGCCGGAAATCACATTTTCCTTCTTTTATTTTGAGCTCTTTCTGACTTTCAAGGTATCCGTCTCTTTCCCATTTGAACTGCTCTTGTTTGGTACACATACGCTTGAAATTTGTTTCTACATATATAGATGACTACATGCATTAATTCTAAGAGTAATAAGATATTTGATTAATTATCTATAATTACTCACAGTAAATAATATGTATTTATACATGACTAATTAATCTCAGGCAATTAAGCCCTCTTTTTTTTTTTTTTAAATTTCTTCGACGGTTCAACTCATCAAACTCAACTTCGGCTTCTTCAGTTCACACCTGGTTGTTGTCACATGAAAGTGTGCCATATTTATTCAATCAAAGATGACAACCTTTGCTTTTTCATAAAAATACTTAAACTATATGGTCTTACATTACGAAGCTGGAATATTTACCTTTATTAATTTGATTGTTGTGCTGTACCTATATATTTATTGTATAAAATGTGGTTTTGTTTGTCAAATGGTCTAAAAGTTTATCAACAAGGTAAAAGGGCGGTGATTGACTTGACAGCATCATGTGTATGATTGGATTCTTTCCCCAAAAATTCCAATTATGATGTTCTTATTATTATTTAACTTAATTATTTGTAGTTAGTCAATTGAGGAAATTCATTAAGTTGATAGGACATTCCTTATTATTGGCTTGAATCATGAACTTCTATCGCATTATATAGGGGTAAAGTCAATGAAGAAAAATATGGCAAATTAAAACTACTTTGTGTCAATCATATGTTTCGCTGCGCCGATTTGTTCTCATCATCAATTCATCACCATTAGTCAATGTCCTTCTTTTCCTTTCAATTTTACTTATTGAAAACTTTGCCCTTATATAATTGATTGGGCAATCTAGAACATCTCAATTTTGCCACACGCTAATTAACTATATATTATCTTTATGGAAAATTAATTTCAGTGTCAAATCTTTGGAACTTTGATGCCGATAATTGATTGATAAGCCGTATAACATATACAAATGTGTGTGTGTGTGTGAATATATATATATATCTATATACACTACAAAAAATGGGCCTTTTGGTGGCCACTTTCAGCGGCGACAAATTTTGTTGCCGCTGAAAGTGAAGGTTTCAGCGGCGACAGGAAAAAGTCGCCGCTGAAGACAACTGTCGCCGCTGAAAGTCTTGTCTTCAGCGGCGACTTTTTTCTGTCGCCGCTGATGGTGCCACGAGATGGGAAAAAAAAATCCCTTTCATGAGGGATCGAACTGGGGTCTCACGCTTACATGAAGCACTTTGAAGCCAACTATACCAGTAACCTAATGTTGACAAATCTTACTTCAACTTTTATATGTAACATCTGAAAAATAAATTTTGGACTTATATTGATGAACTTTCCCTCTCTCTGCCGCGAAGAACTTCCCAAATTTTGCCCTCTCTGCCGCGAGCGAAGAACATCCGAAATTTCCCCAAATTTCTGTCACGCGGCATTGTTGCTTCTTCGCTCTTGCTTCTTGCTTCTTCCGTCGTTCTTGCTTCTTCCGTCGGCGGCATTGTTGTTCCGCCGCTCTCTCTGTCTCTGCTTTGCTCGTTCTTCCGTCGGTGCCATTATATTGAGGGAGAGAAAAGGGGTTAAAGAAATTTGGTATGCCCCCATTGTTGTGAAGCTTTGTTCATGCGTGATTTTCTCCAGGAAGATTTGTTCTTATCCTCTCAGTGATTCTGATTCGTGTTTGCCCTTCGTCTGTTCTTTGGATTCGAAATCTTGAGCCCTTAATTCTCTATCTGACTCTTCTTCACTGTTCTCAATTTGGGTAAGCATTTTTTATCCTCTTGCTTGTTTAGTTGTTTGTTTCTGTGTGAGGATTAGTGTAAGCAAATAAATTTTAGAATTGAATGTTGCTTTTGGATTGATTCTGGTGATAATATGGGCTGTCAAGGACGCTGATATTCTGAAAATCAATCTGAAATTGTGACTTATTGTGGTTGGTTAGAAGTTGTTTGTTTTAGGAGGGTTGAACATTATGGTCGATGGATATAGCATATTAAAAAAAATCTGAACTTTGAGCAGCAATGAGAGCTTATATTTTCGATGAATGAAGCTGCCATTTTTTGTTGGTGATCACTTTTGGCTGAAAGTAGAATTTTGAAGTTAATCTATATTAGGCATTGCTGCAATTGAATGTCTTTGCAGAGATTAAGTTTGAACCGGTGGACGATGAATGGAAATGGATTGTTCTTGCTGTGGAATTCTGCACTGAGAATCTGTGTTCTATGCAATATTGCTCTGTTTCTTATCTGTTTTTGTAGGATTTTGGTGTTTTTGTTTGTTGCAACTCAAGAATTTTGTGTGTCTATTTCTGTTCTGGAATTTCTGGACAACTCTGGATAGTTGCTCTCTAATTTTTGGAATTTTTGTGGAACCTGGACAGATTTCACTTCACTCTGATTTTTATATGTTTGACCTGATTTGGACATTATATTATGAAGTTTAATTTGTTTCCTTTGTGATTTTTGGTTCTGTTATTTGCAATTGTGGAGTTTATTTTGTAATGCTAATTGATGATAGTCATGGAATGCATGTTTTTGATTGTTGCTGGCAGGACATTGAGCACTTCTTAGCTTATTGATAATTTGAATTATACACACTTGCCATCCTGTGTCTTTGTGCAACAGAAAGCCTTCTGATTTGTTGCTGTTCCGGACTTGAATTGTTTTTGATTTGAACAATATCCCCATAGGAAATATATAATGGACAATATGCAGAATCATGACATGTTTTGAGCTTATATGGCCTTATTTGCTTGCTTTACTTGCTAGATTGATGTTGCTGTGTTGCTTTTGAAGTTTACTTGCTACATTGATTTGGTTTATTGCTACTGTGGTATCCGCCTCCACCCTTTGTCTTGCCCTGATGCCTTTTCTTTGAATGTTGATGGCCAATTTGTTGGGGATGAGAGTGTGCATTTGCTTGAGAGGAATTGCTTGACTAGTACCTCCAATGTTGATCAATTGCCTGGCCTTGGTGGCTGCTCTAACTGCTTACACACTCTCTATAAGGTAACTCTCATTTCTTGTTTATCATAATGCTCTCTCGTCTTGGTACATTATATGGCTTTGAATTTGGTGGATCTTGATTGATGGATGAAGGAGATGAAGGAGCTTTTCATGTTCATCTTCTTCATGATGGGTAATTGGGAAAGTTGTCTACCCTGTTTTTTTGCTTTCCTTCACCTTGGGTGATGATTACTTTTCTGCAATTATGAGCATGAATGTTACTGTTAATGCTACTGTTTTGTGAGAAAGTAAAACTGTTGTGATAATTGACTCGAATGCATTAACTAAAAAGGTTTGATGAAGTTATAGCTGTAATTATATTACTAATTGATCAACCACCTGCTTATATGGCATTATTTGCTTGCTTTACTTGCTAGATTGATGTTGCTGTGTTGCTTTTGAAGTTTACTATTTTTCCTCTTACCGACACCGTTATCTTTTGGCATCATTTTCTCTTGCAGTCTTTGTAACACCCCCCAAAATTCTAGTTCAAGCACTTGATCAAAATGCTATTATAGCATTAAAATTATCCAATATCCAGCATAGATAATTATTTAGTTCAAATACGTCCCATGTCATAGTGAAAATCTTAAAACTTCACGGATAATTTATACAACATAATAAAACATAAAGTCTTAAGTCCATGGCAAAATAAATACAACATAACATAAACTTAAGTGGCACAAAGAGCCTTCAAAGCTCACTTCTCAAGTGTCTTCCCTTGCTTCCTATTAGGTCAATCACCTGGAAAATGTTAATAATAGGATGAGATCGACATCTCAGTAACTACCGAAAAAATCCTAACATACACAAGCAAATCACGTATAATTCTAATTTAACCAATTATACACATGTAGTTCTTCGTACAACTCATGGCTTTCAAATATATATACCCAACATAGGAAAAATTTCTTAAATTATCAATAAATTGTACTCATAAATAAATATTTATATGTGCAATATGCAACTCCTTATTTCACCGTCCATCCTTATTCCGCTGACTGGAGCCATAGGCTAACACATATTGTCCAATAGAGAACTAATTCATACAACTGAATTATCTCAAGCTCACCAGTACTTAAGATGTATCCGGCCAAAGATACAGAGCTCAAGTATGGACTATGGCTCCCCTCCTTAAAGAATCACACTAAGGAGGTGTCACATGTCCCACAACTCCAATGCAATCCCGGCCAAAGGAAAACATGGAAGGAGGGGCCCTGACAAGTGCCATCCACTGTGCACCGAGTGATGGCTTACCACGTGGTAGTACGGATATCATATATCTCCTCTTCAAATCTTAACCCCTCATGGATGCAAATGCAATCATCATTACACCATAAATAATTCATAAATAATTATCAGCCCATTATATTCAACATACTCAAGCATGCTTAAAATAAAACAAGCGTAATTTATTTTCCATAGCAAATAGGCAATAAGCAAGCATGCTTGAAAAAGTGACAAAACTTATTATTGTGATAATTAATTAAAATAAAACCACACATAATTCACAAGCATACGAAAGAAATTTCCAGAGTTACCTGTTGCTCCTTAGCTCACAGATAATCACACACAGTCACTCCGTAATTCTTAATGAGACTGGGGTTCCAAAAACGTGCTTATTTGGCCGAAAAACTTACTATTCCTATGCCGACGGACTCTGATAAGTCCAGTGATAGGAATAAATATATGGTGGAAAGAGAGAGAGCAAGAGAGAGACGTGAGAGTGAGAGAGAGAGAGAAAAAGTGAGGGGGACGGAGACGGAGGGTGATGTATATATATAATTGTGAAATAGTAACTCAATAGTAATAATAATAATATAATAATAATATAATATATTAATAATATAATAATAATAAAATAAAAATAAAGAGTCACGGGCAGCAAGGCAAAGTTCACGGGCGAGGAATGATGAATTCACGGGTGAATAGTAAAAAGAAAAAGAAAAAGATTAGGGAAAAATACACTGTTAGACCCCAAAATTCTCAAATAAGATATTTCTTTTGAACAAAAAATTTTCTTTTCACTCTCAAAATTTTCCTATATTATCTTTTATTTATTTCTTACCATAATAACCTATTTTGAGCCTAAAAATATTTTCCTCAAAATTATTATACTCAAAATCAGGGAGAAACTAGGCATTTAATAACCTCAAAAATATCTCAAAATCTTTCAAATATTCTCATAACACATCATTTCTCATTAACACATTCTTATTTACTCACACTAAACCTCAATTAAATTTTTAGGATGTTACAGTCTTCAATAGGTACATTCAGCAACTCAACTTTCTCTTTTGCAATTCTTTGAATCTTTCTTTGTTAAAGTGTTGTCTATATGTTGTATTTATTAGTTTCTTGCTTAACTTTTGCTCTTCTTTTATACTTATTACTTTATTGTTTCCTTTCTTTTGACATTAAGTATCTATCTTATCTTTTCATGTTTGAAGTAATGGACAAAAGTTGGTTAGACATTAGAGACAGAGGCAACGTGGCGTATATTAGAGGAGTAGAAAGTTTTGTTGAATGGGCTTTTAGTCAAGATGGAGTGAGGAATAAAATACGTTGTCCTTGTAAAAAATGTATGAACGTTACATTCAAATTGAGAACAGAAGTTAAAGTAGACTTGTTGACTAAAGGCTTTTGGGTTAGTTACAAGGTGTGGGACTTGCATGGGGAAACTTCTAGATTTCGAAATGATTGTGAGACTTCCAATAGAGTGATAGAAAATGCCACTTATGAGGATGAAGATCTTACAAGGATGGTATATGATGCATATGGAATTCCTTCTTTAGATGATACAAACATAAGAAGTGAAAGTGAAGAGCCGAATGTAAATGCTCAAAGATTTTTTGACCTGTTAAAAGATGCAGAGACAGAACTTTATCCAGGTTATGGCAAAGAGTCCAAATTGTCTTTCATTGTAAAGTTGTTTCAAGTGAAATGTCTTAGCCATTGGAGCAATAAATCCATGGATCTATTGTTCACCGTATTGAAAGAAGCTTTCCCACAAGCTTTAATCCCACAATCATTCTATGAAGCTAAGAAGGTAATTCGTGAATTAGGTTTAGATTATAAGAAAATTGATGCTTGCGAAAATGATTGCATATTATATTGGAGAGAGCATGCAAATGCTAAATCATGCCCTAAGTGTAAAGCTCCTAGATGGAAGTTGAATAAGGTGAAAGGAAAAAATGTTCCTCATAAAGTATTGAGGCATTTTCCAATAACGCCTAGACTTCAAAGGCTTTATATGGCAGGGGAAACTGCTAAACAAATGAGGTGGCACAAGGAGAAACGCATTGATGATGATGTAATGAGGCATCCTGCTGATTCTCTTGCTTGGAAACACTTTGACCAGCAATTCCCTAGATTCTCCGTTGATCCAAGGAGTGTTCGATTAGGTTTGAGACTTTATTAAACCATATTACTATTACATTCACATCGTTAAATACCTACCACTCAAGTTTAAGCAACTTTTTTGTTGTAGGTATTTGCGATCACTAAAATCAAATGTTCGCAATATGGCTCGACCTGAGGGATCAATTGCAGAAGGATATTTAGTAGATGAAAGTCTCACATTTTGCTCGCGGTACTTACAAGATTTTCCTACAAAATTCAATGTGCAACGTAGGAATGAGGAAAATGATGTTGACACCAATTATGAACTATCAGTATTCAAGAGAAGTGGTGAACCTAGGGGACAGTATGATACAATCTCTCTTTCCCATGAAGAGTATTGTCAAGCGAGAATGTATGTCCTCCAAAATTGTGAAGAAGTTTGGCCATTCATAGAGTAAGTTTGTCTTACTTAAAAATGGTGTATTTGTAATCTATATTTTTCTTACTTGTGTAAACCTTGTAGGGAATATCAGAATATGCTTGGAACCCAACAAGAATCAATGAGTAAGCAAAGACAATATGAGGAGTTTCATGATTGGTTTCGTTCCCGAGTAAGCATTAGTATTTTGGACCTTGATGTGTGTATTAGTTTTTATTAGTATGAGATATTTAAAAAAAATTTTTTGTTTGCATAGATGGTGACATTGTCCATTCAAGGCAACTTAGGTCCTGAACTTGACAGTTTATCCATTGGTCCTATGAAGGTAGTGAGGCGTTATTCCATGTTCATAGGCAATGGATTTCGCTTCCACACAAAAGATCGAGCTACGGGGAAACAAACTCAAAATAGTGGAGTCATGGTAAAGGTTGATATTGGTAATGTGGATAAAGAGTATTATGGTGTGTTAGAGCATATTTATGAGTTGTCTTATGTAGGAAATAAGAAAATATACTTGTTTAAGTGTCAGTGGTGGGATGTGGATAATTTAGACGAAGGATATAAGGTCGACAAGCATGGGTTCACGAGTATTAACACTCAATATTCATTGGAAACTGATGAACCATTCATTTTATCATCTCAAGCGGAGCAAGTTTTCTATGTTGACGATATTGTTCATCCTGGTTGGCTTGTTGTGATAAGAACAAATCCACGAGACTTGTTCAATATGCTAAGTGTGAATGATGATGATGATGATGCTGGTAGAAGGGGAAATGTTACTACATTTGATGATGATGCTTATCAACAATTGGTGGTTGACTTGAATATTAATGCTACAAGTCTTGATGTTCCTGATATTTTCATTGACTTAGGCGATGATGTTGTACCACCACAAACTTCTATGGAAGCAGGAGCACCATCACATAGCCAGACTCATTTATCATCTCATGAAGATAATGATGAGGAGGATGTGCTTGATGATAATGATAGCGATAGTGAAGAAGAAAGTGACATAAATGATGAAATGAAAGAGAGTGACTCAGAAGATATCTATAGTAGTGATAACTTCTCAGAAGAATCAATTGAATGAATTTAGTGTCATTATCAATGGTATTTTAATTATAATTAATTAAATATGATTTTATACTTCTGTTCTTTTTAGAGAATATGCTAAATTTTGTACATCCTTGCAGGATATGTCTGGACTTCGAGGAAGAGGTGGGAGTTCTCGTTTACTTAGCATAAGGAGAGGACATGGCTCACTTAGTAGTGGCGGTACTTGTTCTATGCCTAGTACTGGTGGTACTCAGCATGAGAATCAGCCTGACAACTCCGCTCCAACTGAAAATAGTAGTGCGGGTAAATTTTATTGATACTAACGTGATTTTAATGACACTTAACCTTTATTTCTGAATGCCTAACACATTTTAACTGTTCCATTTGAATGATAGGCTCTACTAGCACAATCATTAAGAGGAGAGGAGTATATAAATCAATCAATGTGGAATCGAGAACAAGATTTTCAAAGATTAAAGTTCAGTTATCAGATAAGGTGGCCAGACCTGTCGGACCTGGAGCAAGAGACTTGGCTAACTATTGTGGTTTGACAATGAGGACAACAATATCTTTTCGGCAATGTGTCAAGTGGGAGGATGCATTTAAAAAATATGGTGAAGATATTCTATTCAAAGTGAAGGTACTATCCTTAAATTCAAATGTTGGTGTTTCTCAAAAATGATACCTGCTTTAGTGCTTATGAGCTATTTGATCTTTTACATCTATTACTAGTGACATAACCTGAAGTTGAGTCATTTAATGGTTTATGAAGAAATTAGCTATAAATCTTGTTATAGTTTGCTGCTTACTATGTGAAGTGAAATTGTTTCTTTCAAGGATTGTCTTTTTTTTATATTAATCAGCAATAATGCTTAAGCATTGATATGACTTGTCTATGTTAGTTCATTGCTCAATTTTTGAAAAACTAATCTTAAGCTGTGTATGTTGTATTTTGATTTTAGGCCAACTATGTATTATGTATGAGTTCCAATTGAACAAATAGATTACTTAGGCTTATTATGTCATTAATGATATGTTTGATGGAAGAAATACATTGAATATGCGCTTAAAGATATGAGAATGATAGTCACTGATTGCAATTTGATGATATTTGATAATAAAATTGGTGAAGAATTTGATTTGGCTGTCATTTATATTTTTCAGAACAAATTTGAACCTGCGATTGCTGGACAAGAAGAAAAGTTTGATATGTATTTAAAAATCGCTCTCCAAAAAGCATTTAACAATTGGAAGAGCAAATTGCATGACCACTACAAAAAATATGCAAGTGATGAAGATAGGTTAGCTAACCCACCTGAGCAGATAAGTCCTGAAGATTGGGAGTATTTATTGACATATTTTAAATCCCCTCAATTCCAGGTACCTTACCAACTTTTGAAATGAACTCTCATTATTTGCTCGATCAAATACTTATTAGTTAACTAACTTTATTATAGACTGTGAGTGCTAGAAACAAGGGAAACAGAGCGAAACATGTTACAAAACATACTTGTGGTTGTTTATCATTTACTGAAGTAGATTACTCTGTTGTAAGTTCAATCTCTCTCTTTTACTTTGATTTATGTTTTACTTAATTTTCTATCTTTTAGTATACTACTTGTATTTTTTTATTTTACTTTGTAGACTGACCCTACAACTGGAGAATGCCCACCGCTGGAAGAGTTGTGGCAGATCAAACACACCAGAAAGACGGCAGATGGACAGTTACAGTGGTCAGATCCTGCCGCCGAAGAAGCTTATGTATGTATGGTACTATTTATTCTTGTTTTGTTCATGAATATTTGTTTTATTCCATAACTTCATACTTTTAATGCAGATGCAAATGAGGGATCTAAGACAAACACAGGAACTACAGGGTGATGTCCAGATGACCGATGATGACATATTAACCAGTGTTCTTGGGCAGAGATCTGGATATGTTAGAGGAAAGGGTTATGGAGCACAGCCTTTAAGGAAGAGAGATCGCCCTCAATCGAGTCAAACTTCAATTGATCAAGTGCGAATACAGATACAACAAGACTTTGAGAAGAAAATTCAAGAGGAGCGAGAAAAATATGAGGCAAACCTTGCTGCAGAACGTGCAAAGATGGAAGAAGAGCGTGTAGCAGAGCGAGCAAAGCTAGCAAAGATGGAAGAAGAACATGCAGCAGAGCGAGCAAAGCTAGCAAAGCTGGAAAAAGAGCACACACAATGGGAACAAAGAATGGAGCAAAAAATGCAAGCTCAATTCGCTGCCATGATGAAAAACATGCAAGCAAATCCCCATCCTTAGTCTTTTCATCTGACTTGGTATTTATATATGTTCAGGACTTTGAATATTATGTATAAGATTGTGTTTTGAAGTACAATATAATTGATTTTATTAGTATAATGTATTGTTGTTGCCAATATTTAATTTTTAAGTCATTTATTTATTTGTTTATGGGATATATATTTAATGGCAAATGAATATCAATCAATTTAATTTTTTTTCTTAAAAAAGGGTTTCAGCGGCGACAAAAGTCGCCGCTGAAGGGGGTATCATCGGCGGCGACATTAGTCGCCGCTGAAGGCCACAGCTTCCGTGGCGACACTTATGGCCTTCAGCGGCGACAATTTGTCGCCGCGGAAACAGTGTTTTTAGCGGCGACTTTCCCTTGTCGCCGCCAAAGCCTTCTGCGACGGCCACATAGGTGGCGACTTGGCGGCGACTTTTTGTCGCCGCGAAATGGTTTTGGCGGCGACGTTTTAGACTTTTGGCGGCGACTTTTGTCGCAGCCGAAAGTCCTTTTTTTTGTAGTGATATATGGAGATTTTAGAAGGGAAAACCCAGAAAATGTAATACCTTATCCCAAATTAAATAATATGGTCATGTATGACTATATAGTATACAAATGTTGGCATATGTATTTTCATCAAACACCCTACTCAATTATTGCCATGTTATATTGAATGCTCGCCTTCAATCGTCCCTTGCATTTAATACAGACACATTCAAGATAGTGACTCCAAGAGAAATAGTCACAACTCACAAAACGACCCATCTTAATTTTGCAGCTAGCTAAGCCATAGTGAATAATATACACACACGCGCGCATAGATGTGTTGGACCAGCAGGAGATGGGGTTGGAGGGGGTTACGTGGCGTTTTCATGTTGAATACAGCTAATATGAATCCAGAAAGCGAAAACGATAGCTTCAGTATTAATCGGTCTTTCACAATATTATTATTCTATTAAAATTTAAACGCACACATACGAATTTCTGTGGAAACGGTGATGTAAATCAAATAATTTAATTAGATACTTCAGGGCCTATAATTTTGTTAAACGTCTAAGTAGGAAATTTGGTTGATCCATATTATAAAGACTCACCAAAGTTTTTTTTTTTTTAAGCTTATTGTTGAACTCCTCACACAACCCCCGTTCTTATCTGAGTTTGAGACCGACTATAAAACTTATAGATAAGGAGATCAAACATTATGAAGCCATTTGAAAGTGTAAAATGAAGAATATAGAAGAACACTCAATATAATTATTGAATATAGTAATGTCATGTAATACATGTAGTTAACTTAACTGTATTTAATGGGATAAGACTTATTGTTCTGTTACGGTCTTAGTGAGAGATTTATCGGTAAAACAATAAGTATGAGAGAGAGAGGGAGGGAGGGGAAGGGACACGTAGCAAAAGAGATAACAGAGGACGGCACCGAATCCGTTTGACTTGCCTCTCTAATTGTAACACTCACATCTTCAATCTCACCCTATTTATATACCTCCTCCTCCACGTCCCATTACGTTCCTTGTAGTCCTCTCTCCATTATTCATAACCAATCCTTCTTCTCCTTCTTCTTCAAAAGCCTGCTAGCTAGCTAAGGAGTTGAAACAAATCATATATATCATATCATACCAAATCATTATCAAGAACCAACATGGGAAGATCACCTTGTTGTGACAAAAGTGGGCTAAAGAAAGGGCCATGGACTCCTGAAGAAGACCAGAAACTCATCGATTACATCCAGAAACATGGCTATGGCAACTGGAGGACTCTTCCCAAGAATGCTGGTACATACCTATGATATAATATCACCGTACCCCTCCTTCTCTGTCTTTAATTTGTAATTAATCCTTTCGTCTTCTAGCTAGCTTCTCTCCCATAATTAATAATGGTCGGTTTGCTACTTTCTTATGAATATTATTAGGGCTGCAGAGATGTGGAAAGAGTTGCCGTCTGCGTTGGACCAACTATCTCCGACCAGACATCAAACGAGGTCGTTTCTCCTTCGAAGAGGAAGAGACCATCATTCAGCTCCACAGCATTCTCGGCAACAAGTGCGTAATTACTCATTACTCAATAATAATACGGAGTATATATATTTAATATTATATTATTTTTGTATATACTTTAATGATTAATTAGTGATGAATGATATTATCATGTGAAGGTGGTCCGCGATTGCTTCGCGTTTGCCAGGAAGAACAGATAATGAGATCAAGAACTACTGGAACACTCACATTCGTAAGAGGCTTCTTCGCATGGGGATTGATCCTGTGACTCACTCCCCACGCTTAGACCTTTTAGACCTCTCTTCCATTCTCTATGCTTCTTCATCTTCATCTTCCTCATCCACACAAGATATCTCAAACCTTCAACTTGGTGGCCTCCAATCTCCTTTACTTAACCCACACCTCCTCAAGCTTGCTTCTTCTCTCCTCTCATCTCAACGTAGAGACCACCAAAACCTAAACTTGTGTCACCAACAAATCCCAGAAAATGACACTCTCTTTCACCAAATGGCTTTACCTGAAATATCTCATCCAACTATAATGGACCAACCCAATGTGGATCCCTATAATATTCCCTCAAATTTCTCTGAGTTTGGAGATTGGCAAAACAACAACAATTGTAATAATGGTGGCATGATGGTTTCTACACAGGACTATGTCCCTGACTTGTTACCCACCAGCTTCCAATATTATAGTTCCGATGAAAATCAGTATCAGAATCTTGTGGACCTTCAGAATATCAATCATAACAATGATAATAACAACTTTGGTTTGGCCTCAGTTCAATCCACGCCATCAAATTCGAATTCAACGTACATCAATGGCAGCAGTACGACGGAGGATGAGAGGGAGAGCTATAACAGCAGCAACATGTTCAACTTTGAAATCCCTGCTGATATTTTGGATGTCAATGATTTCATGTAATCATCATCATGTTGTAATTAGAGAGCAAATCAGATTATTAAAGGTCAACCAAAACAAAGGTTGATTCTTGCTTCTTATAGCTATACCCACATATAGCTTTTGGATATGGGGAGGGGCTTTGATAATACCTGTAACATTTTCTAATCTTTTTCATAAGTTTTGAGTGATCATTAGTTTACATTTCTTTCGTTTCAGACTTTCCCTTATCATCTCCCATATCTGTTTCAGAAAGTCGCAACAATTTATAATATAATATGGACCGAATCTTTTATTAATTAATTAATTAATTAATTCAGAGTTTCCATTATTGCCATGGTACTGTAGACTCTTGTTTTTCCCCTCCTAATGTGGTAACGCATTACATCAACAAGATTACTTAAACAAATCACTAAACCCAAAAAATACTATAAAATGGAGAAAATCAATTCCATCACTTCAAAGCACATGACCAGCTCTCATCACCAAAATAATAAAAAGGGAAATAGAATAATATAGTTATAAATATTATTAAAATACAAAAAAATACATGTGGCGTGTTGATTGGATGTGTTCACATTTTATACTAGTGGTCTGCAGGTATAACAACTATTTATTGTCTTTGTTGTTTTTCATTATTAACATTAAGAAGAGGAGATGGAAGGAGACAAAGTGAAGTGAAGGAGAAGGCAAAGGATATAGAAACAAGAGTGGTACAAGAGATCCCGACAGGGAGTCCATGATTCCGGCCAAAACTCACCCGATGGTCGACACGTATCCCGGACACGTGGACTTAAAGGGTCGTATTGACGTACTCACAAGTAATAATGAATGGGTTGGAAAGTAGTAATATACTAATATGATTTGCATGGGGATTATTATTAGGGAAAAAGATAAATAAATACCCTCCAATTTGTAAAATCTCATTAACAACTTTATGATAGGTATTAACAACTTCATGATAGGTTGTTGTGTTGTTAATACCTATCATGAAGTTGTTAATGGGATTTTACAAATTGGAGGGTATTTATTTGTCTTTTTCTCTATTATTTATTATTTTTATTCATTCATTTATTTATGGTACTATTATTATTATTATGGTGCAACGGAGGGGCTTTGACTAAATGACTTGGATGCACGTGGCGAGGCAGGAGTCGTGACACTGTGACCCATTGTGGGGTCCACCAAGAAAAAGTGAGCTTGCTTTTATTGAAAAACATGGCGTGCTGCTTGCCTGCTTGAGCCCTTTATTTCCATTTTTTCCTTTTATTAAATTCGATTTTAATGGATGCCTTGGCGGGTAGATAATATTAATTGCGTCAGCATTTGGGGACACGTGGACTCAAAAAAGGTGTGGGCCCGGTTCGTTTCTTGAAACCAGTAGACTCGGTCACGCGGAAGTTCTTATCTGGTTCTTTGTTATTTTTGCCGGTATTTTTTTTTTTTTTGGCCAGTACTTATTTGGTTCTTTGTTGTATCATTGGATTTGATTATTGCTTAGTGGGACTAATCATTGTTACTTGTGCACTTAATTTATGTACTCTACCTTCTATCGTAAATATAAAAATTGGTGGTTGGGTTGGCTCTTAATATTAAATAGGCTAAATTTTAGAAAAACCATATGAACTTTGGGTTAGTTACAAATAACTTCTAACCTTTAAAAGTTTAAATTGAATACTCCTAACATTTCATGTTTTGACTCCTAACCTCTATCATTAAAATTTTCATTAAAGTTAACGATTTTTGTCATTTACAATTTTTAACATTTTTTCATTATATGCCATATCATTTTAAAAAAATAACCTCTCACAACTTACCTATAATTTTAAATATTTTTAAATACTTAAAAATATAAAATATTTCAAAATGGATTAAAAATGTTTTTTTGACCATGCACTTTATGAATAACATGTCTTAAAAATAGAAATACTTTAACTGCATGTAAAATATTTATTTAATCACATCTTTTTTAAATAAAAAATTATAATATACTTACAATTATTTATTAAATGAAAAGCTTTATTTTTTAAATGACATATTATACAATATAAAATATAAAAAAATTGGATAAGATAAAGGCCAACTTTAACGAAAATTTTAACGATAGGAGGTTGAGAATCAAAACATGAAATGTCAATGGTGTTCAATTTAAACTTTTAAAGGTTAGGGGGTTATCTACAACTGATTCAAAGTTTAGTAGGATTTCTATAATTTAACTTATTAAATATAAAGAGAGTTGGGTTGCCTTTTCATTATAAATATAAGACAATTTTATCATTTTATCTCATATATTTATTATTTTTCTTCAAGTTGTTTTGTCTTACTTATAAACTCATATAAAGTGTAATGATGTACAGAAGTTTTTCATATGCCATAGCTAAATAATTTATTTAACTTCTTTAATATTCCTAGATTAAAACAATTGATATTTATTTTAAGACCAGAAGTAGTTTTTATTTATAAAAATAGTTATATGCTTATATTGAAAATAAAAGTAGTTATGTGTTGGTTAGTCTCTCTTTTGAATTTGATATTCCCCTTTGCATCAAAAATATAAAATATAAAGGCAATAAAAAAGATTTAATGTGTATGTATGTTCACTTTTGTGTTAAAAACTACTAAAATCATAATATTAATATAAACAAGTCACTAATAGTATATATTTTTCTAATTTTAATTTTAATCGATATTTTCATATCAAAGACAAATAAATTAAATTTGATCTGATGAAATTTCTAGAGATTGTGTGTGCGCGCGCGCGCGTGCGTGTGTGTGAAGCTATAAGAAGATTGTGTGATGCGAAATTGTGTTGTTTGGGCATCCCCTAGCTAATCGATTATAAGAAACAATTAATATCGCCACTTTATTTGACATGCATGTAATCAATATTATCACAACAATTTCTAGTGTTATATACATTTAAAATTAATCATGTATAAGTTATAAATAAATATTCGTCGTTACCTTGACAGTGATTAATTACATATACATAGCACCTGCAGAGAATTACACACACCCGCGCATTGAAGTTAATCAGTAATCGTAATGGTAAAACTGAAGTTTCGTATACATGTTCTTGGCACAGAAAAAGTTAGGTATACTGGCGGGGACTGGAAATTAAAAACAAAATTTTGAAGATATGAAAAAACTGGGCATCAGACAATAAAGAGTATACGTACTACGTACGTTATGAATGATGAGGAACTAACCAAAGTATATATAGCTAACGATCTATTTGTATGAGAAGCCAACAAACTAGATGGCATAATATACGCAATTCTGTGGTCATAAAACTAGAAGGCAAAATGTCGGTATATATCGCCTATGATATTATTCCTTCACAAAGGCCACTTCGCAATTGTGTTTTGTTGTTTGTCTTCATGTACGTCGTTGTGTTTGGAATTGTTCTCCCACACACCCACGTCTCTAATTTTTGTAGCACGTGTTAAATATTTCAAAAAAAATAAATAACCCTCTTTTTACTTCATAGCCCTAAAGTTTCCTTTTTTTTGGCCAGATAAGTAGCAGCCCTCAAATGTTAATTATGTCTATGCAAGCTGCCTTTTATTTTTGTTTCCGTTAATTTTCCGCAATGCATTAATTAATCTCATTCTGAGATGTTTTATCTGTATTGGGTTACTTTTATAATAGATTTGATTTCATGACCAAAAAGAAACTAAATTGTTTTATCTTATCCCTGTTGGGAAATGTTAATCAAGAAACGAAAGGTACAAGTTATACTTTTGGTATATTAATTAGGAAATCTAATTATATCCAAAAGTACAAGTTGATCAAAATTGATGATCTTTTTTTTTTATCTTATTAATGAGCACTTGGCAAAGTCGTCGGTTTATAATTCCAATTCGATTTTTTATTTCTTGAATACTTTAAACAAATCTTAGTGTCCTTTACACAAAAAAAATCTTAGTGTGATTGTAAAAAGCTGCAGGTTGGACTAGATAGATTTTGGAGAATTGTGGTGAATCAAGTTATTGTGCTACATTTGTACGTATAGGACAAAATTAATTTATCGACCATTTGACCCGAAATTTACAAAGTCAACAAAGCTACGTTGTTGAATAGGGATTTCATCCACACATTTAGTAGTGTTCTCTCTCTTTGTATATATAGGTATATATATATATATATATCCCATGTAAAACAAGGCTGTCAAATTATATATAAATTCATTGACTAATTTTATTGGGTCAATATTGCTCTATCACACCTTGAAGTATTTTTCCATATGCATTCAGTAGTGTTTTGAAGAAACTTATTATGCAACTTCACATTTAAAGTATTTTCAAAAGTTAATTTTTATCACATTTTTCATATCTTCAATATTAATTTTTCATATTTTTAGTACTCACTTTAAAATTTTAAATATATAGTTTTGCAATTTTTTTAGTAGTGGTCATATATATTAGATATTTTTTAGACTTATCTTCTTCCATGTTTTTAATCTTGATCTTTAATTTTATTAGTGATGAATATGTGTAAGATAATAGTATGGGAGTTTACAACTAGATTAAAATTGTTTCTGAAAATGAAAAATTAAACTTAAAACATACATAAATAATATATTTCAGGGTATTGAATGAACCACAAAGAGTTTAGAATATTATTGAACTGTACCTGTAAATATACCCTGATAGCAGTAGTATATCAACCATAACCCTATTTTATTTGATAAAAGTGAAGCATACATGTGTTTTTCTTCTGTGAAGAAGGTTTCGTTAATCATTTAGGGGTCTGGCTACAGCACGTAACACATAAAAAAAAAAAAAAATCTTAAATTTGTTGACACATATACAACACATAATGTAGACATGTCATTGAACGTGATTAAACTCATATGGTAGGATTGGAAGGTCCCATTGGGATGACTGGTTCCAGAGACAAATAAATTAAGGACTCTTGTGTGCCCCGTACGTGTACGTAAGCTGCCTGTCATGCATACGTAAACAAAAAAATAGCTTGGCTTTTGCATTAACTTTGAAGTTCTAGAAAGGTTAATATATATAAATTCAGTGTGTGTATGTGTGAGTGTGTTTATTTGTGTGGGGATATATATATATATATATTTGTGTTATTGATGAATTGATATTTGATGAGTTTGACAAGGAAACCGACCACATGAAATCAATCAAAAGCCAACCAAGAGGCAGCAAAAGCGAAAGGGAAAGAAAAAGGCTATCATTAATTTGTTCTTGTGCAATAGTGTACACATATATATATTTTCATCATTATTATAATTAACATATAAGTATTTCATCAAAACTAAGAATTATTGATGAGTTCATTAGCTTTGCCTGAGAATAAAATATTTTCAACCTTGCAAAAAGCCTTAAAACAACCTATTAGACAATCATGCCATGCATCTTCTAGTAAATTTTTTAAGGAATGATATTATTCAAAAAGTATTAATAACTCACCAATTAATAAGAGGCCTTGTATTTGAGATTGGAGGGATAATGATTTATTTGAATGTACATGAGACCGTGGTTTTCTCTTGCTCGACCGCCCAAAGAAAAATCCCTCCCCGTTCAAAGGTTTTGAATTGCTGCTATATAGGATATACACTCTCAAAAGAGGCTTTCTGTCTTCCTTATTCTCTCTCATCTCTCTAATTTAATTCCCACGTTCTCTTTCTTTGTCAATTATACTTTTTTTCTTCATTTCCATTAAATATTGTGCCTTGACTTTATTCAGATTACCGAGTTTTGTAGGATCCGCATTTCCTGCGCATCACTTTTCTTCTCATCACCTTCTCATCACCCAAAACTACACCGTTTTGGGTGATGAATCCAACCTCCTCCTTCTTTTTTTTTTTTTAAAAAAAATATAAAAATAAATATAATTATAATAATACTTTTAAATCTCATAAATAAATTTAATCTGTCATTATTTGGTTTGAACAATTCACAACTGGACAGTTGTGAACTGTTCAGATCCAGTTGTAAACTGTTCAGACCAAATAATGACAGATTAAATTTATTTATGAGATCTAAAAGTATTATTATAATTATATTTATTTTTATATTTTTTTATAAAAAAAAAAAAAGAAGAAGGTTGGGTTCATCACCCAAAACAGTGTAGTTTTGGGTGATGAGAAGGTTGATGAGAAGAGAGGTGATGAGTAGGGAATGGGGACCCAGTTTTGTATCAATTCTTGCTTCTAGCTAGCTTTGACATTTTAGGTATCGCCTACAAATCTAATGCATATTATCGTCATGTTATATTCAGATATATATATATATATATATTTGAAATGTGATGAGATAAATAATGCTTCCAAAATACCTTGAATTATTAGTTATAAGGGACCTGATTAGCTTCAGTAATGGAAAATGCAAAATACCCGTGAAACTATTTGTGGTGACATGCATGACGTCATATATGACTAGTGTTATGTTTAAGCCTTATGAAATTGATTTACAAGTTTAGTCCAGAACAAATATTGTTGTATTTGAAGAGTTGATATGATACGCTAAAGTCAAAACAGATACATAATTGGAGGGGCAAACTGTGTAATTCTGAAGACGTAAGTAATTGTCAAATGGATCTCTGACACATGTGGAATTTTATAATCTCCTTGCACTTTAAACGAATCAGCCCTATAGTTTACAACCTTGTTTTATGTGTCACACACACACACACAAAGCTGTGAAAAAAACTTATGTTGATCCTAAATATAATATATATTTATATACTTTGATTAGATTAATGATGTTAATTAAGTTATTTAAAATCATATGATATTATTAAAATATCCTAACCATTTATCTTTATTTTCACCCTCCTTTTATTACTTGTTTATTTATTAAATCGCACTAATAGGAATAATTTGGGAAAAAATTGGAAAAAACTAGAAAGAAATCTTATATTTATGACCAAACTCTTCTCCTCAAATATGTCTTATATTTAGTACAGATAGAGTACTTTTTTAACCATATTATGTAGTTTAATACAAAAAGTTACTATAGCACTAGAAAAACAGTAGGTTTGCATCAGAATTAATTCTAAAATAAACTGTCACTAAATAATTAGCGACAAAATTTCTGGTTTAGCGATGAAATTTTGTGTTTACTGATAGAGTTTTGTCATTAAATTACATCGATGATTTACTTTTTTTTATGGTGAAAAATGATTATATTACTAAATTGTATTAAAGTGATAATTAAGAGAACTCATACTTATCTTAACGAAAGAATAAATAATATACATACACACACATATATATGTATATGTATAGTAAAATTTATATGAATCAAGTCTTAGTTTTGATCAATATGATTATCTGTATAAAATAAATTTACTTTCTCATTCTGACATTTAGATAATATTCCATCATGAAATAAGATGTTCTTTTTTTTTTTTTTCATTTCTTTCTTTCTCCATATGTTTTTTCTTGCACGCTAAGGCCTCGTTTAGTAGAAGGTATTGAAATTCAAGGAAAGGGAATGGGAATAGGTTCAACTAAAATACCCCTATCTCCCCAAAGGAAAATTCCATTGTCAATGAACACTTCCAACCAGATCAAAATTGCGCAGATTCTGGCTCTAAACTCCACCACTGACAAAAAACACAACCAAATCTAAGAAAGGTAAATGATGAAGGTTATGATATTGGAAGCAATGTGTGTGTGAGAGACTGATAGAGAGGTCGATTATATTAGCAAAAAAGAATAAAGAAATAGTTCCCACAAGCAAAAGACAGTGATGATTGATGATTCTCTCTGGCTAATTCATGGGAGTGGGAAAAAGGTGACGTTGACGAATAAGGGATGAACCAGATATGGGAACATTGTTGGTGGAGGGAGAAGACCAGCTTGCCATTAATCTCACCATCTCTTGCTGTCAGTTGAAGGAGCAGTTGGACGAGAGAGAGAGAGAGGCTTCTGTAGGATGGCCTAACACTAGATCAGAGACAAAGAAGATAACCGGAGAAGGAGAAGACTCAAACAACAACCGGATATTGGAGAAGGGAAGGGAGCATTTTACACAAAAAAAAAAAAAAAAAAAAACCAGTTTATTATTCACAGAAAACCGTCCTAAAACATGGTGTTGCTAAAAACATAATCAAAGAATCTCTAATTTAACCACGAAATTTTGTCTCGATGAAATTTTATCACTAAATTCTGTTACTTAATAATTGTTTTTTTTAGTGTTGGTCTGAAAAATTCCAATCTCAGGAATAAATTTCCAACCCCACCTCTCCCCAAGGGCTTGTCCAATCCCTCATTCAAGGGTTTGCTCAATCCCAAATAGTAAATGGTATCGTATCAAACACTTTTTTTAGTGCTTTTCCAGCCCCAATGCTAACCCCTACCTCTCTTCGTACCAAACTTAACCTAAGGTCTTAGAGAGTTCAGACTAATGGCTTTATCCATGTGTTGTTGACCAAATATAAATTAATTAACAACTTTATTTGTTTTGTTGCAGATATAGAAGCAATATGATGCTTCTCTTGATGAGACTGCGGGGGCCGCTACCTAAAGTACGACCTAAATATTTTTAAAAACTTGGTCAGACTTTAGAAGTTAGAACTAGTGAACAAAAACCTGGATCGGACTAGGGCGGTCAGACCGTGAACCGCCCACAAATCCGGTTCTGGTGAGGCATTAGCTCGGGAAGGCAGTTGAACCGGCGGAGGGCCGGTCAAACCTGCCCAAAACCGGAAGGTTGAACCGGTTCTCTTTTTGAAAAAAATGTGATTTTTTTAATTTTGTTATAATTCACTTAATTACCAACTTTTACTTCACTTAATTTTAGAAATCAAGGAACTATTAATATTTTAAATGCTATTATACTTACAAATGTTTAATATTTAATTGTTATTGCTCTTAGTATTTGTATTTTACCTTGTGGATTGTAGAATAATATTTATTTTCACGTGTAATAAACTAATATGTTATATTTTTCCCTCTTTGAAAACATTAAAATATTCATATTTGATGAATCATGCATACTTATCAACATTTACATTTTGATATTAGTGATTATTAATATTAATATCAATAAAATTTTATTATTTTAATATAACCGGTCCGACCTCGATCCTACCATTAATCCTTGAACTAGTGCCTTGTTCGGTTCGATGTCCGGTCTGGTTGTTTGAACCTTGGTTAGGGCATACACTTCCACTAGAAATTCAACTGTTGTATGATTTAAAAATACATACCTAATTAATCTTTTGGACTTGGTGCATACAATGGCATATGCTAAAGGTCAAAAAAAAAAAAAAATACAATGGCACATGCTTTTCCTTAATTTTTTGTTTCCTTTATCCGGCCACTTTTGATTTTTGCGTTTTATTTGATGAGTTAGTCATAAGTGGGGGAGTTTTATTGTGGAAAATATTATACACACACACACAAACACACGTATGCGCCTTGCTTTTCATCTATTCTAGTAAAAAAAATAATATTTTAAGTTTAAAGATACATATGCCCAACAGCTTTGTTGAAAATGTAATGCTATTAATTAAAAGAGTTGTATAAATATAATGGTTTGTTACTTTTAGGGATACCATATTAGTTAATTATCAGCTCAAATATATGGTATAAACATATTTTATTTCACTCAAAGAGTGATGCTAGCATCTAACACATCAATACTTGATATCAAACAATTATAATAAAAATACATTTTATTAAATAATTCCGAGAATTTTTGTATGTTATTTTGAATAATTAATACTTCTAACTAGTTTAATTTAATGCGATTTGAAAGAAAGAAAGGAACTCAGTTTTCATTAAATAGGCGATATTGATCAAGTCAAGACTTGTGGACATAGAAAATATTGAATATATATGTACACACTATAACTTAGAACTAAAACATAATCTTACCTCTAAAAAGTTATAGAAATTTTGGTAATAGGCATAAAAAAATTTCATCAAAACGAAAAACATAGTTAATAATTCATATCTAACGTCACTTTTTTTAGCAAAATATTTAATATTACTTTAATAGGAATCATCGATCGGTAAAAAAAAATTATAAAAGTAATATTATTGCTAAAACGTTGACAGCTTTTTTTTCCTTAAAGAAAGGTAGACCTATTCTTGAGTGCAGTTGAAATGCAATAGACGACGGTGAGTTAAAGCAAAATTGTGGCCTTTAATTTCTCTGTGATTTGAAAAAACCCAAATCAAGCATCAAGCTTTCATAGTCCATTGCGAGCGCTCTATGGATAAGATCATCATTACAAAGTCTTCATATTAATTTTACAGACGACAAACATAGAGGAGACCATCCCTTTTTGATTTGTTTTTTTTTTTTTTTTTTTTTTTTTGCCTTTGAACAAACCATTATTCAATATTATTATAGTTTATTGGCATTAAATTTCCACATTAAGTAGAAAACAACCGGCTGGTTTAATCCCGCTTGCAAATTTAGGCCCTTAGTTCTTATCCCTGTAATTTTCTTTAAACAAATTAAAACCATGTAATATTTATTGTCATTGTGGATATTATGTGTGGAAATAGTGCTGAAAATATAGACCACTTGTTTCTCTGTTTTTCCATGTCAAGTGTCATTGCACAAAAGATGGAAAAGTGATAAGGCGATCTTCTTGTTGTGATTGGATTGCATAAAGCTTTTATAACAACTGAATCAGAATGAATACGAGGCAGAAAAAGCACTAGCTAGCTTGTTGCTGGAACACTTTTGGCATATTTAGACGGCATTATGTGTTCTTTATTATGAAAAAAAATGCAGATTAATCCTTTAGTTCTATGCATGCCTTCAAGAAAAAAGTTGTAAGAATATTTTTAATATGAAAGGGGTGCCTTTTGAAAACTCACGTCTTCATAAATTAAATAATTTGTGCGAAAGATTGTGCAGTGAATTATAATAATAAATGTCATCAAAGTCATAGATGATCCGTTTAGTTCTTACATCATACATAAAAAGTTTTGATCAAGAATCTTGGTGAAATGTTATATTGATTCCTATGAAAACCCTACAAATTGTGAGGATATAATTCTTTATGCAAGAGTTAATTTAAATAAACATTTGGTTCATTAAGCTGGTTGATCAATTACATGTGGTTCATGAATACAATAATAGTTACTACTTTTTAATTGAAGAAGTATCTTCTTCATATGTAACATTTTAAGGTAGCTTCATAATATGTAAGTATATCCTCCTATCATTCCATTTGAACATGGACACACAACACAAAAAATGAGATCAAACTATCACTTTGTAAATGACATAGTTGTCTTGACTTGAATATTGGAAGTGCTATTTATATTCAAGGATCTTCATTTTATCCTGTAAGAAATTTGTCAGCCAAACTAACTCACCCTTTATAAAATATGAATAGGTAGGGTAAATTAAGTCTTAAGAAAAATATTACCTTGTCTTGAAAACATTGTGTACAACCTTCTTCATCATCTCTAGTCTTTGTACTTTTCAAACAACCATTCATATAAAACAATCCAATATTAGAATTTTGGGATGCAACAATGGCTATTGTGTAGATAAAAATCACACAGTGGAGAAATTCAGTATGATTTCACTAGTATAAAATATCGTCCTCTTTATATAAGGAATTCATGTTGGAATTTCCATTGTCTTTTTCTTCTTGGTCGGCCTGTTGTTTCTAAGAGTTTACTTTTGAAACTGCGGCGCTTTTAGATCTAAATGGAATCTCTTTTCTGTTGTTGGAAAGAAAAAAGCATTATTGAAAAATAATAGAGAGAGACTTGTAAATTGTAATGTCAACAAAAAATACACCTGTCAACTAGTATATTTTTCTGCCGCGGCAAAGCCTGATGAAGACGCTGAAATTAGGAAGATGATTTGAATTGATCAAAAGTTATTAATCATTGGTGTCAAGAGAAAATGACTTGCGTCACTGTTTAAAAGAAGATACGTTGGATTTAATTAGTTTGCGTTAATCACAAATTGACTAATCACTCTTTGAAATCTCACCTAGGAGGCCTTTTGACTAATAATAATCATTGGGGTTGGGGATATATCAAAATCAGCCCTCGTATATAGATCAGTGAAGGTTTTCATCACCATTCACAGGATCTCAATTTATCAAATATCAATCGTTTTTAACTCATCGGAGTATTTTTCTTTTCTTTTTTTTTTAAAAGACCGTTTGATTTTATTTTTTAAATCTTAACCCACCCACAATATTGCAATAAATTCTTACTTCACTTATGTCTACATTTAGGAAGAGTGACCAAAACAATTTTAAACATAGAACTCAGGGGATGTCTGACGTTTTAAAGGCAGATTATTTTTTTCAGTATTTAAGTGTTATGATTCATAAGCGATAAATCTTAAAAGAAATAAATCCTCATTATATGTTTATTGTTATGATTCAAATTTTATAATTATAAAAATAAATAAGCATTATAAAATTAAATATTATCATTTATAAAATAATATTAAAAATATTATCTGTAATAATAAAATATTTTATATTATAAGAGCTTATTATTAGAATATATAGAATAAAATATTAGGGGATCTAATTTTAAATTAGAAAAAAATATAAGGATATGATAAAAAATTACAGGGACCTAATTAGAAACAAATAGAATTATAAGGACTTGATAAAAAGGAAAAAACAATTATAAGGACTTTATTAAAAATTGAATGAAATTATAATAATTTATAGACTAATTATCCTTTCTTATTTTAAAAATTAACATTTTGGATAGAAGAAGGCTGTGGAATTTACTCGAGAGGGTGATATTTAGATTGCATATGCGTTCCCTTGGAGTTATATGTTTGTTATGTATCTCTATACTTTGCGTACAAGAAATTATTATGTAGATTACTTTCATGTTTATTGGCAATCAAAATCTGTCTGTTTGTTGATAGAATTAAGTGTTTTTTTAGTTATTTATCTCATTTTGTTCCCTCTAATTTTTAATATAAAACTTATTTACTTTTTAAAAAAAGAAATTAAAAAAATAAATAAATTATCTAATCAGAACATATGTTCTATACTAAAAAAATTAGTGTTTAAAAAATAAATATAAATACTTTAAAATAAGGGACAATTACACATAGGTCCCAAATAAAAGAATTAATTTCAGAGAGGTCCCAAGGAGTTGTTAATGACAGCTATTAACAACTGCAATAGCCTTGGTTGACAAGTGAAGGAGTTGTTAATGGACCTGAAATTAATTCTCTTACTTGGGATCTATTTGCAATTCTCCCTTAAAATAACTTATTTAATTTTTTTAATCTCTAAGAAAAGTTAATTGAATCTTTTATTTTTTAGAGAGTTACAAGATATTGGCCTTAGATATGATATTAAGAGTGATTTAGATACAGGGAGAAGGCCTAGTTAAATGGTGGATGCCTATTATTATTTTTTTAAAAAAATCAGAGAACTAACTTCAGGCCACATCAAAGCCTGTCTTAGTTTTTTTCTTTTTTTTCAGGAAACTAGGCCCATATAAGGATTCCTGGGCTTATTATTAGAATTCGGACATTAAGGCTTTGGTAGGCTATGTACTTCCTCCGATCCTAAATATAAGTCCTATTTAGGGAAGTGAGTTTGGTTCAAAATATAAGACATCTTTCTAATTGTTCTCAACTAACTTCTCCCAAAATTATCCCTATAAATGCTCCTTAATAATAAACAAGTAAGAGAGGGATGGTGGGAATAAAGGTAGATTGTTATGGTGCATTGATAATAGAATGTGATTTTAATTAACCTAACTAGCATCCTTAATCTGATCAAATTAAATAAATAAGTCTTATATTTAGGACCGAGAGTACTATTTTTCATCATAATTTGCGATGGCACTGGAAAAAAAAGCAAAGGCTGTTGAAGTAATAAGAGTGTGATTCATTTTATGTTTACTTTACTTTCAATTGTTGTCTGTTCTGACTTCTGAGTGTTATCTTTGGTAGCTTACTTGGGCTGTGATATTGCAGGCTAAAGTTCAATGCAATTCTTCCTGACCTTAGTGTCAGATTTCACGCTTATGAAGTTCTCTTCTACTTATTGTATCTGTCTTTAGAGATTTTCAGGGTCATTGTGGACTTCAAGGTGATTTATGATTCTGGATGCGTATCAACTTCTGAATTATGTTTTTGTTTTTAATTCCGTGTGTGGTTTATTTTTTGTTTGTCAGTTTGTTCTTTCTTTTTTAATGTGTGGTATTTGTTTTTTGTTTGTTTAGTTCTCTAAGTTTGGTTTGGGCTTCAAGGTACTTCATTTGTCTAATCATATTCTAAGGAAGCCCATCTCTGATGCATAGTTTATTTGTGTCGGTGTTAATTCTATTTTTTGTCTTTGAACTCTCACTCGGTTTTGGTATTGGTTCCTCAGCATTAAAATAAGTGGTTTTGATACTTGAACTTTTGCTCAATTTTGGTTTTAGTCCCTAAACTTTCATATAGGTAGATTTGGTCATTGAACTTTCACTCAATTTTGGTTTTGGTTCCCAAACTTTAATACAAATGGATTTGGTCCTTGAACTTTCACTCAGTTGTGTCTTTTATAACAATTGTTTTCTAAACTTTTAAAAAAACTTGTAATATCAGGGACCAATGGTAATAAATGATACAAAGTTCATGGATCAAAATTGACTAAAACCAAAATTGAATGAAAGTTCAAGGATAAAAAATGGTATTCACCCGTTGTGTTATTAAAAAATACGCCTTCTCATAACAAAACAAAAGGGTGTGTGATAAGTGAGACAACAATTTAGAATATAATTGATTTGAAATTTCTAAATTAGAATCTTATGAACACTTGAATTGGCTTAAAATATATTTTTGTTAATCATAATGGCTGTAATGAGCTTATATCAAAGAATTATGAGAATGGCATGTACTTCTTCCGTTTTTAAATATAAAATTCAGTTGATATTTTTAGATAAATTAATGAAACTAAATGGTATTTTGTGTATTTATTAGACTATATATGTTAGCTTATAAGTCAATTAATCAAAATATTTTAGAGAAAAAATTTAAGCAAATTAATTTATAAATAACTTATTTAACTTTCTTATAATCTTCTAAAAAAGTAAACGAAGTCCTATATTTAAGAATGGAGGAAATCACAATTACTAATAGAAAAATATTTCAATTACCTACCCATTTTTATAACAAGTTATTTAATAGTCAAATGTCAATACCACCAACTTTGTTTACTCTATAATGATCAAATAAAGTCAACGATAATGGAAATCTCTAATGAGATATTGACTTTAGATAGCTTCCGACACTGAAAAAGGTTAAAACAGCCTATAGCAAAATGCTAAGGGAAAATGACAGAAAAAGACCCTCGAATTACACAAAGGACAGTTCAGTACAACGAATTTCGAAAATGACAGTTCAGTACAAATGACTGAACTGTCCAAACCCAAATTTAAAGGAAATGTCTAAAATGCCCTTACTACAACTAAGTTGGGAATCCCTTAAACGAAGTTGGGAATTCCTTAAGGGAAGTTGGGAATCCCTTAAGGGAAGTTGGGAAGGCTTATGGGAAGTTGGGATTCCCAACTTCCCACAAGGGATTCCCAATTTCCCTTAAGGGATTCCCAACTTCGTATAAGCCTTCCCAACTTCCCTTAAGGGATTCCCAACTTCCCTTAAGGAATTCCCAACTTTGCTTAAGGAATTCCCAACTTAGTTGTAGCAAAGGGCATTTTGGACATTTCCTTTAAATTTGGGGTTGGACAGTTCAGTCATTTGTACTGAACTGTCATTTTCGAAATTCGTTGTACTGAACTGTCCTTTGTGTAATTCGAGGGTCTTTTTCTGTCATTTTCCCAAATGCTAAAGTGGAAGCTGTGTTTAGGAGAGCAAAATCCATCTTGGTCAGTATATATTTCACTCTTTAATATTTTTGTAATTAATGAATAAAGCGAGAAACGATGGATCAAAACAAAAGTTAAAAGTGTTTTATACATAAACTTTTTTAATTATAACATCATATATAAAAGAATTGGCCTACATCAGGGATCATCTTTAAACCCATATTTGTTTAACTTAATGGTAGATGTTCTAACTGAGCTTATCAGAGAAGAGGTCCCTAAGTGCATTGTAAAAACCTACTTACTAAATATAATTAAACCACCAACAATCAAATTTAATCATATTACACTGCTAACTATGATAGGAAAAGGGTTTTCATACAATTACAATAATACCCATATCATAGTTAGAAAATGGTCTACCTAGGAATTCAAAC
Organism: Mimosa bimucronata; assembly: GCA_037074515.1. Lineage (NCBI taxonomy): Eukaryota > Viridiplantae > Streptophyta > Magnoliopsida > Fabales > Fabaceae > Mimosa > Mimosa bimucronata. The sequence continues at coordinate 27,468,909 of CM073441.1, forward strand.
GATTATCCATGATAGAAAAAGCAAACATATATTCCTATAATCATATTATCATGGATATTTTACCCTAATTATATTAGAAAAGGATCCCTCTAACATAGTTAGTAAAGATTCGTCTGATTAACAATTGACAACTGATTTAACCATGTTAGATAAGGAGCCTTCTAACATGGTTAATAAAAATCAACTTGTAAATCCTAACTTCACATCAATCAAGCATTAATTCAATTAGACATTAGATACAATAATCCAAAGTAGATAGGTAATCAAAAGCATAAATGCACGGAAGCGTATGCAAGCCTAGAAATGTGGCAATATACAATCCAAAGTAAACCTCCGACCAACTCACTGAATCAGTGCGACCAAATAGCCCCGCCCATTCCTCAACGACCTATTCAGTGCATGATCACCTGCAAAAATTATAACGATAATAGGGTGAGACAAATATGCCTCAATAACCACAACTCAACTCAATACAAGAGTGTGAGTGGGTTAGCATAGCGCCTAAAGAGTACCACATTTAAAAGTAATTACTTACCCACGGAGTATATACCTATAAATAACCATTCCATTACAAGATTTACAGTTTACTTAATGGTTTGTACCATAATAGCAAACCTCAACTACAATTCAATAACACAAATATAAACATGATATGACATTGTGCCCCTGTCTATAATCAGGATGGCATCCTCCCCTCTATCTATAATCAGAATAGGGACTCCCCCTGTCTATAATCAGGATGAGGATCTCCTTGTCTATAATCAAGGAGGCGGTCTCTGTCTATACTCAGAATGACCGGTACAAATAACCGCTCGATTGATCAGCCGAGAATTACATCGCGCAATGGTACATTTCAGTGTCGTGCAACTATAATTACATCAACAAATATTTACATGACCCGCACCATAGCTCACCCATTACCCTCCATGTCCAATAACCATTTACCAATTATTTTTCAATACCTAAACCACAATATTCAACATCTCATGTAAAACATAGTCCATCCATATCACCAGCCAGGGTATTAAATATATTATCACAAAACCCATGATATTTTCATATGAAAGTATGTGCGATTTCAAAGGCACTCAATAGGCATTTTAATATAAATATATCGTTTAAAATTCAAGTTAAATGCTAATAGAAGTATACATATGTAAAAAGGGATTTAGAAAACCCCGACTAACATCACACACAATAATGTAGTGAGGTGAGAGTGGTTACCTAAACTTGCCAAAAAGCAAGAAAAATACCCGAATGATGCGGTCCTCGAGCCAGCCCGATCCAATGGTGATTACGATCACTAAAGAATACAATAACACAGTCAATACACAATTCACGTATATTTGGCTTGATTAAGTTAAATTAAACTCCTATCAAGTCTAAGACAACAATCTATCCTCAAACCTCTTAGCAAGATCAAATTCCTCTTTTTCCTTTTAACTACTTAGCCCAAATCAACCTCAACTCACCATCATACCTAGGAAAATATCCCAAATAATTATCCACAACTCTTTAAATACACAATACTCTATTAGACTTTTCAAACCACTGTTTATTCTTTATTGCCCCTATTTGAACTACAATTGATTCTAGGCCCAAACTAGTCCACTGTCAAGATTCACCCACTCGCCACAATCTAACACCTGTAAAATTTAACTAATAACATCAATCAACTACGAACAACCCTTACCTCATTCAAATTCATCATCCAATCCAAATTTCTCTAATCTACATCAAGGATTCCAACACTTAAAATACCTAACATGCAATCAAACCTATATCCCGACCAACTAATTTGTTTAGAATCATTTTAAATATTACTAAACTCATTATAACCATTGAATTACCCTAAAATTCACCATAATCTCTGGATCCCTTCTTAAAACCTATATTACCCAGGCTTCAAACAATCACACATCTCATATAGGCTCAAATCATATCAAAATTAGTTTGATTAAGTTTAGTTAACCCCTATTAAATCTCAAATCAAACAATCATCCTCAATTTACTCAAAGATACACAAATCCTTCCCATTCTTGCCTTGCAACATCCTAGAATTACCCAAATTCTTTCACCCAACCCTAAATTAAACCAAATAAAGTCAACTAACATTATCGTTAAGCTCCAATAACTCTCTAAAAACCATAAATCAAGTTTAATAGCCAAAACCCAAAGGATTTCTTGTTCTAAACATATCATAATCCCACTTTAAGCATGCAAAATTTCATATAGGGCTAGATTCAACCAAATTAACCACATTATAATCATCAAATAGTCTAAATAAACATGTAGCACCAGGCAATTGCCCCAGTCAAGCCAGAAATTCTAAAATCAACAAACCCTAGAAGTTTTCTATTGAAAATCAAGAACAAAGAGGAAAGGAATGAAGGAAAAATTACCCAACTCCATAAGCTCACCAAAGTCACCTAAAAACCCGCCGGAAAACGCCCAGTCCGCCGGCCAAAAACCACCACAATCCCCCTCAATATCTCTCAAATTCGCACAGGAATGGGAGGGAACAAGGAGAAGAAAGGAATGACGAGGACACCGGCAGCTCCTCTCGCCGGTGTCGCAGGCGGCGAGCCCCGCCGTCACTCTCTTCCCTCTCTCGATCGGCGCCGACAAGAAGAAGGGGAAAATAATGGTGATGGAGCTGAGGGAGAGCATGGGAAAGAAGAAGAATGGAAAGGAAATGTGAGGATGAAGGCCGGCCACCTTTCCTCTCATCGGCGCCGTTGTCGACAGCGGCGGAAGAGCCGCCGCCTCTCACCTCTCTCTCTCGCCTTGCTGCACGAAGAAGGAAGAAGAGGAATGGGAATGGGGAAGGGCTATGGGATTGAGGGAGGAATAAGGAAGGAAGGAAAGGAATAAAATAAAATAAAAATAAGGTAAATAGAATTGATAGTATAGAAAATTACTATTAGGCCCTTAGATCCTCAAAATAAAATCTCTTTTTCAATTCCTAAAATTTATTTTAATTCTCCACCAACATGCTCTCCCACTAAAATCTCTTTTTGGTCTAAAAATAATTTCTCCAACTCTAATTTTCCTCAAATTAAGGGAGAAACTAGGCTTTTAAAATCCCCAAAAATACTTATATTTTCATGAATTTATTTATAAAGCTCTTAAAATTCCTTAATTAATCCCAAATTAATTCTTAAATTACCACTAATCCTTAATTAAATTTTTGGGATGTTACATGCATAATTTTTGTTAATGATATAGTCCTTTTGGCTGAATCAAGAGAGGAGATTAACGCTAAATTAGAGATAATTTGAAACACTCTGGAGTCGAAGGATTTCCATTTAAGTAGGAGTAAGGCAAAATTTATGCATTACAATTTTGCAAATAGATAAGTTAGAGGTGATTTGAAGGTTAAATTGAGAGATCAAATCATCCCTCAAGTGGCAAAGTTTAAGTATTTTGGATCAATTATACGACAAGATTGTGAGATTGATGACGATGTCAACTATAAAAATCAAACCTGGTGGTATAATAGTGGAGGAAAGCTACTATAATTCTTTGCGACCGGAAAATACCCCATAAGATAAAAGGAAAGTTTTATCGCACTATTATAAGACTGGCAGTATTATATATATGGTAGTGAATGTTGGCTTTGAATGGACAACATAAACATAAAATTGGAGTAGTTGAAATGAGAATATTAAGATGAATGTGTAGTCGTACAAGAAAGGATAAGATTCAGAATGACTATATACGCGAATGATTTGGAGTGGCACTTACTAATGAGAAAATGGTAAACAATCGTTTGAGGTGGTATGAACATGTCCAAAGAATAGATGCACCATTGAAGAGGGTCGATGAAATAGTTTAAAGTTTGATTGAAAGAGGAACAGGTAGAGACCAAGGCGAACACTCAGTGAAGTTGTATAACAGGATCTTTTAATGAAATATATCTAAATATTTGGTTACTGAGAGAATACACTAGCGTCGTGCGATCCGTGTAGACGACTCGCCTACTAGGATAAGGCTTTGTTGTTACTGTTGTATACATAAAATTAAAGTCTTAAATTCAAATATTTGGATCCAATAATAATGTAAGTATATAATTATCCTTGAATATAATTATCCTAGAAATCATTTTATAAATTCAAAATGGAAAGCTATGATTAAATACTAGCCGAATGAATTGCTGTAGCTAATAATAAAACGAACAGCAGTATTCAGCCACAGCTGATGAACTAACGTTCTTCCTTATTCTTAAGGTGTGTTTGGTATGAGGGGAGGGGAGGGGAGGGAAAATGAGAGATTTAATTTACTCCTTTCTCCTTGCTTGGCAAGCTAAAATTTTTAAGAGGAGAGGGAAAACTTTTTTCAAACTTTCCTCATCTCCCCTCCTAACCGTCTCCTCCCAAAATGAGGATAGAAGTTACAAAAAACGTGGGAATTTCGCTCGACCCTAATTAACATATGTCTGTTGTCCCATTTTTATTGTAACGACATACCCACATGGCATCCACCTCACTTTTTTTTCAACTCAAATATGAGGTAGCAATTTTTTTCATAAAAAAGTCATCCCCTCTAGACTCAACGATAGCTCCTCAGTTGAAACTTCTAGGATAATTTTTCCTTTTAAGTCAATGTTTTTTTATATAAAAGTTTAGATAAGTTAGGTTCCAGATGCTTACTAGGGTCATGGCAAGCCTCCAGGTTCAACTAACACATATAGTGTTGGCAATTTTGAATGGGTGTGTCATAAGGAACAAGTCCCACATTATTTGGAATTGTGGGGGTCCAAATTATAAGTGAATTTTGATTACTATATGGGCCAAGAGTAAGAGTGAACTCGCACAATAATGGGCCACTAAAGGTGAAATCCGGTTAATATTCTCCACCCTTTATGTGTGAGTTAAATGCAGGCTGAACACTTTCATTGGAGGCATTTTGCAAAATATAAAATTGATTGAGCTTACTAAAATATGCCATTATTTTAGCATGCAGTTTTTGAATTTCTTAAACGGTATTCTTATAAAGTTTTAATGCTATTCAATAGCTTTTATTGTGGAGAAAAGACGTTGGCCATTTAAGTTTTATAAACTGATTGTTTGATACAATTTAATAGCTTTAAAGACCACATCATCATTGCCTTAAATTGTCTTCAAATACCCAACGTCTTTACCATTGAATTTGAACATTTTAATGGCATTTTATGTAGATTAAAACTGATCATTCATGATGATTTTGAGGCTGCCGAAGTTCAGCTCTGTGAGGCCTATATAAAGTGATTCAGTTGGAGGTTTACATATGGCTCTTGAGTGCTTGAGCGCTTCTCTTCCTCTTTTGTTATGCCTTGCTGAGTTTAATATCTTCTGTAGTTCTGCTCCCTATATTTTATAGGAAGAGTTCGTTTAATCCTGGGAGTGCCGCAACTTCTTTTGCCGGTAGTTGCGAAATACTCCCTCCGGTCCTAATTATAAGATCACTTTGACTTTTTTGACTTTTTTTTCAGTCCAAAAATAAAGTAGTTTCAGTCCAAAAAATAATCTTTTTTCCTCAAAACTAATTTATTCTACTTATAAACTAACCTATAATCTAATTTCATATGACATATGATATAATTTAGTGGTCTAATTTGCTTCCTTAACTTTCACAAAAAAAGTCAAAGTGGTCTTATATTTAGGACCGGAGGGAGTAGCTCTTAAGGACAGTGCTCCTGAGGGCGCGACTCGAACTATTTATTTGGATTTTTATAAGTGCTGCTGCTAACTAGGTTTGCATAACAATGGAGAAAAGCTGGATGATGAACTGAATTCCAACAATTTGGGTGGTGACACCAACATACAGATGTCACATAGATTGCTCACCAACAAGATCCCCACATTAGTGAGATTCAAACACACAACCTTTATGGTTATGACCCAATCCGACCAATATGATAACCCAATGAATTAATTGTAAAACAATCTACGTAATCATGTGGAGTGTAGACAAGATTTTAGGTATATTCATGTGTCCAAAACCCTGTCTATAGTAGCATACCATGTTAGCTATTGTTTCAGGAAAAATACGGTGCAAAAATGGCAAAGAAGTGGGGCAAATTTTAAATAAGAGTGACGTCTGAAATAAATGAGGAAGAATGTGAAAGATAAGAACACATATTAGTGAAGCGTGAAGAATAACACAAATGAGAGAGTGGTAGGGAGACAATAATTGACATTTGAATAACCGTCAGAGGGACAGAAAAGAGACACGTATCATGTTGCCACCAATGTAGTGGGAAAAGCCATGTGCCCTTCCACGTACTCTTCCTCGCTACGTGTCACTCATCCAAAGCAACCCCATTAAAAATCTCATTATAAACAAACATATCCTCTTTTCTATGCATTACGTTCGAAGAAGCTACGAGATTAATTGTATCAAACAACACTCACACACACACATATATATATATACGCGTCTAGTGGCAGGGGCCAAAGTGATCAATATACACATAGAAGGAGCGATTTGTTAAGGAGAAGGAATAATGGGTCGGTCAATTGAGCCATTGGCCGTCGGAAAAGTCATCGGAGACGTCGTGGATTGGTTCGTGACGGAGGCAAAGCTAACGGTGCAATTCGGGTCCAAACAAGTGACGAATGGTTGTGAGATCAAACCCTCTGTGGTTGCGGACAGACCTCTTGTTCGAGTGCTTTCTCCATCTAATGATGCAAGCAATCTATACACTCTTGTATGCCACTCATGCTCATTTAATTATATACATATGTAATTTAAGTAGAGGTCTTGAGGCTGACCATTGACATGGAGCATTTCATAAAATTTTTTATTGAACATTGCTTCATTGTTTATTTTGATAGGTAATGGTGGACCCTGATGCTCCTAGTCCAAGCGAGCCAACTTTCAGAGAATGGCTTCATTGGTATTTATTTAATTTACATTATTCTTTCTCTCTAACTAGTCCTTAGCTTCTATCTTATACTCTCATAAGTCACGGCGTTCACTAATATAAAAGTTACTTTGGGATCGATTTTGGTCATAGATACAATAACTCTAATATAATTAGTTTCACAAATTTGTATTTTATTTTTTGAATTGAATATCCTCAGAGGGCACCTTTATTAGAAACAAACTCAAATTAGTTTCAAATAACTGACTTCTTAACAAATACAAACTAATTATTTAACTTATATATTAAGCTCCATGCATATCTCTTTGATTATTATTATTATATGTGTGCTAAAAAGAATATTCAGGCAAAAAAAGTACTAAAACGAATATATACTACGTGGCAGGATTGTTGTGGATATCCCAGAGGGTTCTGATGCCACTCAAGGTGAGTGAGACTGATCACATAAATGGTTCTTATTCATGAATTTCTTACTTTACCATACACTTTAATAATTTTTTGAAATATCCTGGTGAGATCACTTTATATATGCACACACAAGTAAAGGTTAAAATGATAATTTTCTTGGAATGTTATTTAGATTGTAGATTTACGTTAAGGAAAATAATGCAGGGAAAGAAGTGGTGAGTTACATGGGGCCGAACCCACGTACAGGAATACATCGATACGTGTTTGTGGCGTTCAGGCAAAGAGGAGGATCTCTTGCTGGCGTTGAGACATGTTTGGCAGAACAGCGTGCAAATTTCAATACTCGCCATTTCGCAGCCAAACACGCCCTTGCTCTCCCGGTCGCCGCCGTCTACTTCAACTCCCAAAGGCAGCCCAAGCCACGGAGGAGCCGTTAAATTATTAAATTAATATTATTACCAAACCTAAAATATTATAAAAGCTGTGTTACCTCTCTCTATTGACGAAGAAACATGGCTACATCTTCATACATAGTAGAGAAGTAGTACAGCTTTTAGTAGTAGAGATTTATTCCCTTTTGATACCCTACCTTCCCATCATTTTGATTATTATAATTACAGCTTTGCCATTTAATTTTTTCATGGAATTTTGTGGTATTCCTACAAAGTATAAAATAAATCGCCCATTGTGAGTACGACTATGTGCTTGAGTTTAATTTCTTGATTCAGTGGGATCATATCACTCCTACGCCATTAGATACGAGTATATATAACAAAAATAAGCCTGATGCACAATATATTTGTTTTCTCTCCATGTTTATGCAAAGGCAAAGCCCGTTAATGGATAGCCTCTGTTAGGCCTGAAATCTAAGGCCCAAGTAGAAAGGCCTGAAATCTTGCGAATGATTAATTAAGCAATTGACTAAGCATTTAAACTTCAATTGAGGGAGTAGGTGGATATGAAATATAGAAGAGTGTGTGTGTGTACACACTCTTATATAATTTTTTTTTAAAAAAAAAAAACAAGCAAGTAATTTAGATATTTGAAAGGACATAGAGATGATCCAGCGCGTGCAAGAAATAGAAGGATGGGTGGGACACATTGGTAGCCTTATTCGCACGCAACCAACATGCATGTTGGATCCCACTTGCTAGTTACACATATCCACCCAATTAAATGATGCTTCCTACTAAAAGCATGCCTAATCAATTTGTTTCTTATATGATGTACCCACCCAGCCAAAATAGGAGCTTCTAAATTGCACCTTATTAGGTTTGGAATTACTTCAGACATACCTTTAATAGGGATTTGGTTTCGGTGCTCATCGTAAAGATAGGTAGAGGGCACTCATCCACTCTGGACCGTTTAGATTGGATTTGGACGGTCCAGATTTAATATTTTTAAGTTTGTGATTTTAAAAAAATAATTATTTTTATAATTACAAAATCTAAAATGAAGATAATATCTTAACTATCATTTTGTCAAATAACATATTATTCATTTAAAAATCACACACTCAAAAATATTAAATCTGGACCGTCAAGATTTAAATCTGAATGGTCCAGAGTAGATGAGCGCCATCTACCTATCTTTACGACGAGCACCGAAACCGGTTCCCCTTTAATAGTTTTTGGTGAGGGGCTTCTGGTTGTACTAATTCCAATAACTAAATTAAATTAGTTCACTATTGTTAATTATTGTTATCACATTCGTGCCTTAAAGTAGGGTATTTTGTGCGCTTATTGCCTCCATGGGATGTCCCTAGCTATTATGAGTCACCTAAGGTGTTTTTGTTCCTTTTTAAAGGCATGTGCTAATTTTAAGTGGCATTAAATATTTTGTCATATGTACCCATATATTAAAGGGGTAAAGGTGAGAGAGAATATAATTAACATAAGATCAGAAATTAGCATACTTAATAAATGTAATATTATAGATAACTTGAATTTAATGATTTTAACTACTTTTGTTGGTAGGAGTTAATTAGTTAGAAGTGATTTATCTTTGAGGTAATAGTAGCATAGGCAACATGTTTTCTAATAATACTAATATATTAGAACAATTATATCTACCTCAATCGATTGAAAAAATGCAGTTATATCGTTTAATTAAATGTTCTAAGAATGATTTCTTTAAGAAAATCTAAACAAGTTGTAAGCAATGCTGACAGTGATTTTTGGAGGGAGCAGGAGTACGAAACCAATTTTGATGTTCGTTACAAAAATGAGTAGGAGATGCTCATCTACTATAAACCGAATACATCTAATCTGAATGGGCCAAATTTAATATTTAAAGTTCAAGATTTTTAATAAAAATTATTTTAATGGAGACAAAACCTAAAATAAAGATGATCTCTTAACTATAATTTTGTTAAATAATATAGTTTTCATTTAACAATCTTAAACCTAAAAATATTAATATAGACCGTCAAGATTAGATCTGAACGGTTTAAAGTAGATGAGCGCCCCTAATCTCGACGGCTTAAAGTGGAGGGTCACCGATACTCATCTTTTTGACAAACACTGAAAGCGATTCTGCAGAGTACCTACATGAGAGTGGTGATCACCAATCACTAAAATGAATTCATACGGTTTATATTAATAACCAACAACAATAATAATAATACGGGAATAATATTTTTTTTTTTAAGAAAAATAACTCTTGAAGGATTGCAATTTTTCTTTTAAATAGATCATCGTTGAGTGGTAGGTAAAAGGCAAGGTAGCAATCTCCTCCTTACAGGGTCATAATTAATGAAAACGAAAATACAATATATGTCCAAAAAATACATAATTACAAAGATGGCATATTTAACTTCTCATTTCTTAATAAATTTCAGAAATAATAAACATTTTTTATTCAAAACACACCTGCACGAGAATTATGCAAAACAATAAAAAAAAAAAAAGTGAGAAACTGGTAGGGGATATAATCGGTGGTTGGTATCACACGTCATACCACGAAAACAGAAAGTTTGCATCTTAACGATGTCTGAATACATAATTCAAAAATAGTAATTTTTTTATATTTTGGGAACAAAATATGATGCCTTTTTATGTTTTCTTTGATTATTTTTAATACTTGTAAGGAATTTATAATTCTACATGAATAGATTTATGGGAAAATTTCAAAAAAATACCCTCAAAATAGTTAAAGGACAGTTTACTACACCAAGGGCATTAAAGAATTTTCCTTTTAATTTGGGGTTGGACAATTCAGTCGTTGTACTGAATTGTCCTTTCCAAATTTCGGTGTAGTAAACTGTCTTTTAGTTATTTTGAGAGTCTTTTTTTAGAATTTTACATGGACTTCTTATTCCTAAGTTAATTGTGCAATTCCTTACAAGCCTAATTTTATGTATGAGCACATATATACTTATAGGTGCGGTAAAAAAAAAATGCATAGATGTTAGAGTAATCATCATTAGTATTTAAAAGTCTCATTTGATAAATGCGGTAAAACTCAAAATTTATCCTAGCTGAAAAATATAAATAGTTTGTCCAAAATTAGAAATAACTTGTTTGGCTTTAAATCTTTCATGTCAGTTTTATATTCATATACATTACATTATATTTAGTAGTTTCATTTTTTATGAATAATATTTTCATTTTATATTTATAATAAATATTATTTTTGTGAATTATTTGTAGTATATGTATTATTAAATTATAATTATTTTTCATTTTTCTTACTAATATTTATTAATAAATTAAGATAATATTTTATTTATAAAATAATTAATATATTAGAGACAAAAATTCTGTCGTAAAATTACCGACAGAATTTTCGTCGGTAATCCGTATGAAATTAGTTAGGGAATTTTTCAGTGCCTAGTTAATGACGAGAAAACTATCGTCAATAATTTCGTCGGTAAATTTTCCGTCGATAATTTCATATTTTTTTGTAGTGTATATGTTGGTATACTTTTATTTAGTTTTGATTTTGTTATCTATGTGTATTTTTATTATAATTAAATGATTTAATTTTAATTCTTAAACACCATTAGCTTCTATATTAAGGAAGAGATTCTAATTGTAAAAAGACATCGTTATCCTTCCACTCGTTCAGTTGTCATTGTACACTCTTACCACTATCAATCATATTCCTTCACTTGTCAATTCAACTCTTTCACCTGTCAATCAAAACAAAACAACTTTCATTGGTCAATTAAGGGAAATTACATTTGTTGCGACATATACTTTTATTTAGTTATGAATTTGGTATTTATGTGCAATTTTATCATAATTAAATGCTTTAATTTTAATTTTTGAACACCATTAGCTTCTATATAAAGGCTAGCCATGCTAATATAATAAAGATAGAGGAGTTAATAGTGATAATTGATCAAAATTAATAATTTAATTAGGAGATTAAAAATCACCGATACTAAAATCAAAATTGAATAAAAGTATAGATACCAACAACTGGGTTTTCTCGTCATTAATAAGTGAAAGAACATAATCAACGAACAAATAGGGGCATAATTGATAATAGTAAGAACATGTAATGACAACGGGATTACTGCAAGGGCAATGTCATCTTCTTACAATTGGAATCTCTTTCTCTAAGATCTCTAAATACTTTTTAATAATTTTGTGATTTTATGTGATCTTACTATAATAAATTGCTTCCTTAAAACCTAAATGCATGTTTTCCATTTATAACAGGTATAGTTACATTTTCCTAAACAAACAGATTTATTTTAAGATTTTAGTTTATACTTTTCAAAAATAGGTTTTAGAGTAGATTTTTGGGAAAACCCCATATATAATTACTTTAAATAGGAAAATTTTAAATTAGATTAGTAAATTCAACAAATCCCTAATTGAATCATTTATGTCCTCTTCCATCTCATCTCTCTTAAACAATTTCATTGCTTTGTAACTTACGCATCCCTGTCTATGGCTTTAAAAATTTTATGTTGTGTACATATATAAACATAAATATATATCAGTAAATATTCACTATAATAATAAAAAAATTCTTTATGAGTGTACTCCAACTTTCTAAGTATTTTTTTTATACAATAGGAAGTAAAAAAACATACAGAACTAAAAACAATGAGCCTAAGTGACCCCCTTGCTACTCGAGAGAGCCATTGATGATTCCTTAGATAGAATCTGGAAGTCCAAGCCCTGAGAAAGACCCCGCTTAGCCAAGAAATCTACTTCTTCGTTATCTTCTTTGCTGATATGCAATATTTCCACTTGCCACTCTCGTTTCAGTAGATTCTGGAGAGTCTTAATCAAACCCTCATCAGCATGAAATTCTAAATTTGAACGTCTTGCCCATTCAATAATATTAGTCGAGTCACAAAACAATTGAACTCGTCTATAACCAACATCCCATGAGCGACGCAAACCCCATATACAAGCCCATATCTCTGCAGAATTACAATCATCACTATCAATCCCGTAAAAGAAAGATTTAACTATTTCCCCTCCAAGTTTGTTGAGTAAACCTCCACACCCTGCTTTACGAGTTCTTAGTGAAAAAGCTCTATCAACATAGACACAGAGACAGTTATGATCTAACTGCTTGATAAGAAAGTTATGAGTATCAATACCATTAGATTTAAGAATAAATGCAGTAGCTTTCTTCATACAATTAGCTATCCCCTTAATTTCTGCTATAGCTTTATTTGCTCCTACTAAAATATTCTGATGCACCTGTTCGTTTCTTCTTCTCCATATTAACCAGGCGGTGATGGCAAAAACTATGCTCCATCGTCCCTGAGAATTCTGATAAGAGTTTACAAGGTTGAGCTTGAACCACTCTTGAAGATTACTTGTCCAGAACCTGCTGTTAGATTCCTCAATACCCAAAAGGGTCCAAATCTCCTTCGCTCTGTTACAATCCCTTAATACATGCAAAGTTGATTCTTTTATTGAAGGGCAAAGGTGACAGTTACCATTGGGATGAATATGACGATTGAATAGTTCTTCATTAGTTAGGATGCAATCATGCAAAGATAACCATAAATGCACCCTGCACCTTTGAGGAGCTTGAATCTTCCAAATTTGCTGCCATAGCCTATTTTCCTGCTCAAAAAGTCCAACAATAGCATTGTAAGCTGAATTAACAGAAAACTGACCACATCTATTATGTTTCCATCTCACTTTCAATTCACCATCTCGAGATACAGTTTCTATTCTACTCTCCACATATTGCCAAGTAGCTTTAATCCCACTCCATGCTCTTGATCCAGGTCTCTTCATATTAATTGAGGAAGAAGATCCTCCCCACATTTATATTTACTCCGAATTACTCTAGACCAAAGAGCATCTTTTCTGGCCATCAATCCCTACCCTATCTTCATCATAAAGGCCCGATTTTGGAGTGTTGAGTGGTGCAATCCCAGGCCACCAAGTCTCTTGGGAATACAGACTTTATCCCATGATAATAAATGAGCTCGCTTTTTCTCAGAGGTCGTCCCCCATAGAAAATTTCGAGCATTTTTATCTATCTCCTTGCAACTAGAAAATGGGAGCAGAGTAGTCTGCATTACATGATTAGGCATCGCCATAACAACAGATTTAATTAATGTATTCCGCCCTGCCAAAGATAATGAATTAGTTTTCCAATTCACTACGCGTTGACGAACCTTGTCTACTACATATTGGTATGTAGAAGTCTTCACTCTCTCATGATGGAGGGGAACCCCTAAATACTTCCCCAAATTTACTGCCATTGAGAACCCCAGAGCTTCACTCAATTGGTTCTTTATATTATGATTAATATTCTTAGAGAAGAAAACTCTGGTTTTAGCAACATTAACTTTTTGTCCAGAAGCATGATAAAAATCCTTAAGACAATTTTGAATCACATGCACCTGGTCTAATCTTGCCTCAGCAAAAATCATAAAATCATATGCAAAGAACAAATGTGAAATTGGTGGTCCATTTTTACTAAGCTTGATGGGACGCCATTCACCTTCATCTATTTTCCCTTTAAAAAGATGAGCAAGTTTCTCCATGCAAATAACAAAAAGATAAGGAGAAAGAGGATCTCCTTGTCTAATACCTCTCGAAGGGGAGAAAATTTCTAATTTACTGTCATTCCAAAGAAGCTGCATAGTAGGAGAAGAGATACATTGCTCTACAATTGAGATTAGGTTAACAAGAATCTTCAATTTTGTAAGCATTTAATAACAAAAGACCACTTAATCCGGTCGTATGCTTTTTCCAAATCAATTTTAATAGCCATAAATCCACGCTTCCCTTTCATAGTCTTCATGGAATGAATAACTTCTTGGGCCACAATAATATTGTCAGAGCTTAACCTTCCCGGAATAAAACTGCACTGGTTAGGAGAAATGATAGAATCCAAGCTTGGCTTAATCCGATTAGCAATTATCTTTGTAATCACCTTATAAATGACATTGCATAGGCTAATTAGACGAAAATCTTTAAATACTTCCGGTTGAGGCACCTTTGGAATAAGAACTATGTACGTTTGATTGATGTCTCGAATTTCATTGGGGTATAGGAAGAGATATCTAATATAATCAATTAGAACCTTACTGACCTTATTCCATTGAGTTTGAAAAAATAGAGCATTCAAGCCGTCCGGACCCGGTGCCTTTAAAGCCCCCATACTTGAGATAACAGCCCTCAATTTCCTCCATCACTTCACTACCCAATATTGATAACGTTTCTGGATTTAATTGAGGGAATGAAATGTTTGTAGTAATTTCCATCCCAATATCCTCCTCCTCTTGAAACAACCTAGAGAAAAAACCAACAGCTGCATTTTTTATTTCCCCAACATCATATAGCCACTCGCCCTCTTCCCCTTTAATTGCTTTTATCATATTAACTCTTCGGCAAGCATTTGCTCTGCGGTGAAAATAAGTGGTATTCTTATCTCCTAACATGTACCAATCACAACATGCTTTCTGAGCCCACAGTAAATCTTCTTATAGTATAATATTCTCAAGTTCGTTCCAAAGCTCCTTTTGTAATTGAAGAATTGAAGAACTTGGGCTACCCGAATGGATGGATTGAGTAATGCCATCCAGCCTATGCAAGATACACTTTTTCTTCCTATTCAAATTTCCAAACACTTCAACTTTCCAGTTTGCTATTTTATCGGTAAAATAAGCAACATTTTCATTCCAAGAAGCTTCATTTGACCACACTGATTCCATAAAGTCATCAAAACCTTCATGCAATAGCCACAAAGCCACAAAACGAAATGGACGTTCTGTAGAACTTCTAATAATAGGAGTATTTGTTTGCATTAAAAGGGCCCTATGATCAACTTTGAAATTGAACAGAACTTTGACACCCGCATCACTAAATTGATCATTGAAAATATCATTCACTAAAATCTGGTCCAACTTGCTCTCGCAACCATCTCTACTCCAAGTGAAAGCAGGACCACTAGTAATCAACTGCGACATACCATATGCATCATACCAGTCACGAAAATCTCTATCTGGAATAGAGTGATTTCGTACACGAGATTTACGTTCATATTCATAAAGAATACTATTAAAATCACCCCTACACACCAAGCTCCAGTCACTGTACTCCCAAACTCCTCTAGTTCCCTCCAAACAAGTCTACGTTTCATGGGATTTGGACTGGCATATACACATGATAAGGAAAAATATAAATTACCATTACTAATTGATAGATGGACACACTGGTCTGAGCTTTTAATTACATTACACTTCCATTCATCCTCCCTCAATAACACCCAAATACCGCCACTCAAACCAATATAATCAACAATATGAAAATTTCGAAAGCCCATCCTGCTAGCAATCTTCCTAGCTTTAACTCCGCTAGATTTCTTCTCAAATAAAGCAATTAAATCAATTCGGTATTTACTACAAAGCTCCCTTATCAACCCAGGGAATGACCGAGACCCCACTCCTCTACAATCCCAAAGAAGACTTATCATTAAAAATTTTGGGGTAAAGTAGTGAGACATTGAATACCTTAATTATCGGAACTGCAGCTACATTCAGGTCTTGAAATAATTACCGCCTCAACCTCCTTAGAAATCCTTAATTCCTGCTCGGTGTCCATACATGTATTAGGCTCGCCATTTTTCCCCTCCCCCAACTCATCATAATTCACTAACATATTAAATGGATTGGATTGCCATTTGAATGGGCTTCCACCATCCTTTTTCGTTAATGGGCCAGCAGGTTTTGATCCATTCTTGTGGCTCCCCCCAGCACCATTCTTTTTAATAGATATAACACGTGCTCTTTGATTTCCTTTGTCCACCGGGACCCACTTTTTTTCATTAGTCAATTCTTTCCCAAAAGAGTGGGAGTGTACGTTAGCACCATGCATCAATTTTGCCTTTGATTTCTCATCATTTAAAACCTCATTAACTGCCTCCCGAGATTCCCTCCTTGTAACTTTATGATTTTGGTAATTATTCCTTAATGCTCCTTGATTTTCTAATCCCGAAGTAATAGGAACAAATCCCCCCTTTCTCGCAGGTTTCCTAACAGGATTCCAACACCGAGCTCCTCCTTCTCCTGCAACTGAGAACCAGCTGCCACCTCTTTCTCCGCCGTATCTCGGCTTCGTTTTTTAGCACCATCATTATTCATCGGCTTCTCAACCGATTTCTCCCCTTCATGAGGAACTTCTGAAGAAGAACTTTTTTCATTATTCTTCTCCCTATTACTCTTCTTATCTGCATCAGGGGTCTTACGGTCAGGGCAAACATCTCGATGATGTCCATACTTACCATAGTTAAAACACACCAAATGTAGCCCTTCATACTCCACAGTTCGAACCTTCCCGAAAATACGAATTGCCGGTATCAATTTCTTGGCCAGGTCTAATTCAACACAAATACGGGCAAAACGTCCTCGCTCAGTCAAATAAGTAATGGAATCCACCTTTAAGGTTTTTCCCACTAGATTGCTAATCATATGTAGACTTTCAGCATTAAAAAATTCAAGGGAAAGCACTGTAATCCGAATCCACGCTGCAATTTTCCTTTGATGATCAATCACCCAAGGATCAAAGTTCGGTCTCCACCTCTGGACTAAAAGATAGTGGTCCGCAATCATCCATGGACCTTCAAAATAAACATAATTTAGATCCTCCTCGCATTTGAATGAGGCCACAAAATATTTATTACCAATATCCCTTAGAACATATTTTTCTTTTAGTTTCCATAGCCGTTGAAGTCTAGCTTGTAAAGCATACAGGGACATATTTTTTCCCAATAAACGAATAATGAGGGACCTTTTCCAAGGAGCACACCATCGGGCATATTGTTTTTGTGAGAAAACCAAGGTAGGAATTGAATCTTCATCTTCAGCACTCTCTCCAACACCTTGGTCTCCTATACTGGTACCTTTACCAAAATAGCTTTTGAGTCCATCAACATACTCCTTCCATGCTTCTTCAAAGATACTACTGCCTCTAAAGTCAGTAGGACAACTTTTCATCTCAGCATATATCAACTCATCTTTGTAAGAGACCCTTGAAAATTGAAAAATTCCATCAGCTTCGTCCCCCTCCAAAACATTTGGTTGGCCTTTGGCTTTTTTCCTACCCTTGTCATGAGAACTTTCATCCGGCACTGGTTCTCTTACACCTTCTCTCCGCACCTCCGCCATTCAAAATATTCTAAATTAACAACCATTTCCTTTTCTTTCTTTCTTTTTTTTTTTTGATAATAGTAATAACCATTTCTCATCACCTTATGTTTATATGAAACTAAATATGATATTTAAAATGAAAAATCTAAATATGAGGAATCGATATGTTTTTATTGGAAGTATTCAGTATATCAATTGGCCGTGGATTCTTCTAACTTAACCAATGGTCTGGATTTCAAGCCCTGGGTATGCAGCTACGATAATTACTTGGAGAGTTGGAGGTAGCGACGGTTCCCCCATTATGGCTATCAAAAAGAAGAAATTAATGGAAAAGAGGAGGAGGATAAATAGATGGTATTAAGGTCACTTTATCCATAATTTAAAATCCCAAATTGGATTATTGAGCTCAATAAAAATTTGTTATTTGTTAAAGATTTTTCATAACCCCTCCTAGGGTTTCTGTTATGCATGTTTGGGCCAAGTCACAAATGCTCCACCACGTACGTAGTACTTTCCTTTTCTGTTTGTGATTTGTGAAATCCTCCCACATCTTCGCGTCCCTTTCTTTTACCGCCATTGCCATTTCTGACTTCTTCTCTCATTCATCTTTCCAACCTCCGCCGCCGCTGACGCCTCCTTCTTCGTCTTCTCGCCGCCGCCCCGCTTCTTCTCTCAATAGCATGATCTCCTTCTTCTCAGGTTCTCATCCCTCTCTCTTTTTCTTTTTATTTTTCCCCCAAAATTCGTTTTTTTTCTCTATTTCGTTGTACCCCTTTATGTTGTAGCGAGTATTTTCTTTGATTAGTGCCTTATTTGATCAAAGGAAGAGTTTTTTTTTTTTATCGGGGTTCTTGTGGGGAACAATTAAGCTAAAGGTGGGAGGAAACCCGAGATCTTTAAGGGGAAAGTGCATTTTGCATATACTTTGAATTAAATCGTTTTATTCCCAATGTTTTTCCCATTTTGTGGTTATTTGAAAGAGTTATGGTATCTATTAGCAGCGTCTGAGCAATTTGGCTGCGTTCTTTTACAAAATGAGCTGGATTTGGCCTTCGCTTGTTCTGAGTCGTTACATATTTGATCTCTAGTTTTCCTTCCTCTCCCAATTCCATTTTTTTTTTGCCTCCAATTACTGTTACTTTCTCTCTCTTCGCCCCCTTCTCTCAATGTCAAGATTTATAATTTCCCAGTTAATTTCTGAAATCATGCTACCTGAGGCTCTATTTTTCCTTGGCTTGCTCTTAATTCTTCCTATTCCTGTATGCTAATGGCTAGCTTTTATGCTTGCTCCTAATTCAGCTCATTGACAAAAATTTCTTTGAATGGAAATGTTAGAATGGATGGGTTTTGCTGAAAGTTAGGGAAAATTGTGAATTGATGAGATGTTTCTTTATGCCATGAACAGATTCTAACATTGTTGTAGGCAACATTATTGTGGCTTTGCAGATTTTTGATGCTTGGATATATAAGGAGGGCCGGTCAATCTATTTTTAGGAACTGTAGGAGCTGGCAAACTGGAGGAAGTAGATATGGGGCAATAGCCTCCGTTGGACCAAATATTCACCAATGTAGGTTGTACATGCAATATAAGTTTCCTAGTGAAGCTCGCGGTTCATTCTTGCATGGGACAAAAGAGAACTTTTACCAGAACTTTTTTTCTAGGAGCTTCACTGCAGCCTCAGCAAGTAATATAGTGACGAAACATTACCAAAATGCTTGGAGAAGGCTACATGGAAAGTATTCTTCCAATGGTTATCGCACTTTTCCCTCCGTAGATATCATTGCCCAGGCAGTCAGCTTGGCTTTGGTCCGTTCTTCTTTGCTAGTTCCTGGTATTTTTGCTTTTGTATGTGGAGAGCTAGCATGGAATCGTCGAGAATTTGCAGATGCGGAATGTTACCCATCACAGAATGCTTTGTACACGCATGGACGGGATGGGTACAGTTACTCCTTGTCATTTGTATTTATGGCAATAGATGGCCTTGTCCTTTTAGCCAGAGCTCTCTACTTAGCTATACTATTCTCCCCGTGCATAATAATGGCACCAATTGCAGATTATTTTGGACCCAAGTTCAGGGAAGCATGGCTGCAGGTTCTTCATCGTACACTAGAAAAAGCAGGTCCAGCATTCATAAAATGGGGTCAGTGGGCAGCTACCCGACCTGATCTTTTTCCTCAAGATCTTTGCACAAAACTTGCAGAACTTCATTCCAAAGCTCCTGAACATAGTTTTAACTATACAAAGAAGACTATAGAAAGATCATTTGGTCGAAAAATTTCTGAAATTTTTGAAAATTTTGAAGAAGTGCCAGTTGCATCTGGAAGTATTGCCCAGGTTTACCGGGCGTCTCTAAAACATCGTTACCCTGGTCAGCAAGCTAAGCCTTTTATGGTTGCTGTGAAGGTTAGACATCCTGGTGTGGGAGAATCAATCAGGAGGGATTTTTTGATTATTAATGCGATAGCTAAAATTTCAAACCTTATTCCAACACTTAAATGGTTAAGATTGGATGAAAGTGTGCAGCAGTTTGCAGTATTTATGATGTCTCAAGTTGACCTTGCAAGGGAAGCTGCGCATTTGAGCCGCTTTATATACAATTTCCGTCGATGGAGGGATGTTTCTTTCCCTAGGCCTGTGTATCCCCTTGTGCATCCTGCTGTTTTAGTAGAAACCTATGAACAGGGAGAAAGTGTCTCGCACTATGTTGATGATCTCCAAGGACATGAGCGGATTAAAACTGCTCTTGCTCATATAGGGACTCATGCACTTTTGAAGATGCTTCTGGTAACACATTTACCATTTGCGATTTTTTCAATGCTGTTGATGTTTTCAGTATTTAGCAACTGCAAACCCCCCCCCCCCCCCCAAAAAAAAAGAAAGAAAGAAAGAAAGAAAGAATCTCTGAATCTAAAAACATATAATAGATAGTATCGCTTATTACTGATGCAATCTGAGATAAAGTGACTAGAGTTAGAAACTGTTACTTATGAGCTTGATGAGATACTACGTTGTTACCCTGGCTTAGCTTTTCTCCTAAGCATGTACTCCTTTTGGTCCAAGATATAAGAGGTAACATGAGAAATTTTTTTGTCAACATTACAAGAGATAACATGTGAAAGTCAAGATAATAAATGTCTGCTTTCTAGTTTTCCCTTGCATATTAAATGTAAAGAGGGGAGGGAGGTTGATGCATAATGAATGATATAAGGGTAAAATTGGAAAATCACAATAATTTTACACATAATAAATGACCTTGCTTTCTGTAAAATGGTTGGCTACTGCTTATAATATGGACCAGAGGAAGTACTGTGTTTGCCTGAGTGTTTTTTCGCTTGAAAGTTCTACACCCTCACCCTCCCTCCCTCGTGTTTTTTTTTCCTTCTACTTGCATATTTATCTCATAAATTATAAAATTATACATTTTCTTTCCTGCAAAATTACTTTGATCTCTCCTGCTATATTTCTTTGAATTATAACATTTATACTTCACAGTTTCTTTCCACGATTGGTTCATCTATCTATAATCATACATCCTAATCAGTGGTATGATCTAAGAGAATGAGGCCTATGTCAGATTTAACCTTAAATTTTTAAGGAGCTAGGTTCCAATATGTTGGGTGTCTTCTTTCAGGTGGACAATTTTATTCATGCCGACATGCATCCTGGAAATATCCTTGTACGCATGTCTCAAAAGTCACCTCGCAGACGGTTCTTCAAATCAAAGCCTCATGTGGTTTTCCTTGATGTAGGCATGACTGCCGAACTCTCTGGCAGTGATAGACTAAATTTACTGGAATTTTTCAAAGCTGTTGCCTGCCGAGATGGCCGGACTGCTGCAGAGTGCACACTGAGGTTATCAAAGCAACAGAACTGCCCAAATCCAAAGGCTTTTATTGAGGTGATTGTTCAACTGGTAACATTTTGTAGAAATTGGTCACCAGTCAATGTCTTTATTATGTTATTTCTGCCTTATTTGAGTTGAAGCACATTATGTAAGGGTCTATTTTTATCAAGAGCCAGCAAATATAAATCTAGATCTCCTCTTCCCTTTGGCTTCAGCTGTCCATCAATCACCTGATAATTATTAGTGAAAGCATACGGATTCTGACATATGTGGACTAGTGTTGCATTTCCTCAGTTTGTTTCCGTATCAACACAGTCAAAAGTCTTGAACATCAACTGAAATAATCATTTTCTTGATTTGCAGTTGGCAAAAGCAGAAATGTGTATAATTCTTATTCTGTAAGCTAAGGCTAATGAAAAACACTTCTACTTCTATTCCTTCATGCTGTGGGTTCTGAAGTAGTTGTGTATTTTGTTTCATGTATTTCTGAGAAACTTGCGCATGTTTCCAATCTGTGCCACTTCATGCCTCAAGTCCAATGTTTGTTTTATGACAGGAAGTGGACGAAGCGTTTGCTTTTTGGGGTACTGCAGAAGGTGATCTGGTACATCCTGCCGAGTGCATAGAGCAGTTACTTGAGAAAGTTAGGCGACATAGAGTTAATATTGATGGCAATGTTTGTACTGTGATGGTCACAACCTTAGTTCTTGAGGTAATTGATTCGTATAAGTTTGCTAGTGGTACATGCTACTTTGTTGTGTGGGTTTATGCATTGTGAAACGACCTGGGGAATTAATTTGTCCCCTTAATTTTACATTGTGTATAGTATACTGTACACTGACGTCATTGAGCTGATTTTGGTTATGAACTTTGTAGGGATGGCAAAGAAAGCTTGATCCTGGGTACAATGTGATGGAGACACTACAGACATTGGTTCTTAGAACTGATTGGGCAAAATCCCTCTCTTACACAATTGACGGGCTGATGGCCCCTTGAGAAGGTTCTTTTGTTATTTTTTTGAGGCTGCTGATAAAAATTTTTTTGATAATACAACTCAAAATCACCATTCCTAAGAATTTGCAGTCTTAGGCGAAAAATATGAATTCCTTACTTGTTTGGAAGCTCATTTATACTCCATGTGGTCATCTAATTAAAATTTTGCAATTTCCTCTTCCAACAGTTATAGCTGTGTATCTGAGTGTCACAGCAACAGTATACGAGAAATGAAAGTATAAAGTGAATAAAAGTGGTGAATATTTTATTTTTTTGTTTCCCATAAGAATTATGATAATACCTGCATTGAAAAAGCGAGAAATTAAGGTGAGTTGGATTTCATGTATTCTTTCAGTGGTATTGCGTCTTGGTAATGAGGTGAATTGTGATGTTATATTACTCTTTGTTCAGTCATCGAGGGGGAAAAAGTTATGGAGATTTAACACCTTCAAGCCTTTATTAGAAACCAATGAATTGTTATTGTTACTTTATCTAAAAACTGTAGAGCTATTTAATTCATACCAAGCCTTGCTCTTTTAGGTTTTTAATGACAGTTACTATCAAGTAACCTCACCTTTACAACACATTTTGGCATCGGTTGGGGCTGTTTTGCTCTTGTGATATGCTTTTTTCAGATATCAATATATAATATTGACCATAATAATAATAATAATAATAATAATAATAATAATAATAATAATATAAAAGAAGCCGTTGTAAAAAAGTTATTGGGAATAATTTGAAGAATTGGAATTTTAAATCTTTTGAATGAAGCATTTTGTCCGGTCGTCCTTCTAGGTGGAAATTTCCTGAAATGGAAGTTGGCTTGACGCTTCGTTGGATTGCTCCACTGATATGAAATGGTAATGACGATTTTACAGGCTATCAAAACATGTGTAACAATCGAAAATACAATAAGAAAGATTCAAAAGAAACATGAATTAAGAAAGATTTAAAGTCACGCAAAGAAGTTAAAACTACCTGATTTAAAGTCCTGCTTTGATGGAATTGCTAGTCAGACAAGAAGATTGACTACAAAAAAAAAATTAAGAAATTAATTTTTTAACAAGTTATATAAATTTAATTTGTAAATAATACAATTTATCTTGAAAATTTGACTCGTGAGACTTCAAAGAACAGCACAACCACTTAAATAGATTAGTGGTTTCTTCTTCCATGTTCTCGTGGGTGGAACTGAAAATAAAACATGCAACAAATCCTTCACAGAAGTTTTAAAGGAATCTTTCCTTGGAGAAATTAAGAATCAATATCTTTAGACTTTGGCAATTGAAAATTTGTTGGTATTCTAAGGTCAACCATGCATGGTTGTCTTTTGTTCTGATTATTTGTCAAATTTCTCTCTAAATAAATAAACCGTGTAGAGATTTCCAAAACCATAACATTCTGCTTGGAATGGCATATACATTACAGTAAAAATTAACCAATACACAATGTGTTCAAGAATTAAATCTATACATCAATTTGGAACAAGAGTAAAAGAGAAAGATACATTATAAGAAACTATCAGTTGATGCAGTCACGTTTTGGAGGTAAGTTCACGTATCTCCTTTATTGCTGAATCAATGCTATAAAGAGCCATTTTCTTCACCTGTTTTTCACGGACCCATCACAGAATAAATTAGAAAGTTGTCAACTTTATGTGAAGCTCTAACAGAAAAAGGGCTCACAGAAGAAACTAAGAAAGTTACTTAAGATAAACACACCCCAAGATGGTCAACTTTTGCTTTGTGATCTTCTGGAAGCTGACGTGCTTCGTCGATCAATTGGATACACTCGGCCACATTCTCAGGGGAAACAAATTCCAATACTACATTAACACAACACTGCACATAAAGCGAAAATACTAGTCAGCTAAAAGTGAATCATTTGATCTATGTATTTCTACATCCTTTTTCTTTTTGACCAAATATTTCTACCTCCTGTAAAACTAAGTACAACGCAAATGTAGGTAACCATATGCAGTCTTTAGTTCTTGGAACTTATTGACAAGAAAATTGAATTTGTGGAATCATACATATGAAGATGATTTTCAAAAAGAGCATATATTCATTCAGAACAGAATAACTTTGATCAAATTGAATTTATTCTAAATAAACAAACAAGTAGATGGAGAAGGAAAACCATTATATATATGTGTGTGAAAGAGACCTTAGAATTTCTAATCTGGTATGGATATCCAGATGGAATAATAACAGCTTCGCCGACATGTTGCTCAAAAGTCCATGGTTCAATTTCTGGAAACACACATTTCCTTTAGTATACACTTTCAACAGATTATTCAATAAATGGAATTATAGAAAATCTAAAGCATGCTTACTGTATTCCTCCTTGAGCCTCATCTTGTGAGTGTTGTCAAGAAAGAAGTTCTGATCTAAGAGTGGATGATCTACCTGCAGAAATTTTACAAAATCAAGTTCCACCCATGTCCCAGAAAATTCTCGTATGGAACTGCCTTATTATAGAATTACCTGCTTGTGATTGTCTTCGGAAGAAGAAAATTCAGCAGAGTGTCTTTTAAGGTATTCCAAGAGCTTTGGAACATCTTGTCTGCGGAAGACATCCCACTGAGCACCAGAATGTTTGATAAACTTTTCATTTCTATCATTATTTAAACTCCCATAGTGATTTTCAGAATCAGAATCAGAATCACATTCTTCATCAAGGGAAATTTTGCTGTCTGTATTTTGATGAGTTGCATCTATTGCTTCAGTAACTATGGAAGCTATTCTGTTGACTCTCCTGAAAAAATGCTTTTCTTCTCTCTCCTTTCTATGCAACTCGGTCTTTTCAAAGTCTGAAGAATCTGGCAGTAATGAATTTACTTTCTCTCCTTGTTCCTTTAATTGATCAGCACTAATTTCAGAAGAATCCCTTCGACACAGACTTCGGTGCCTTTTCAACAGCTTCCTTATTTTACTCAGCTGTTCTGTAGAGATAGGGACATCCGTGGTGTGAGCCATAATATTAACCTGGAATAAAAAGGAAAATCAAGTAAATGACAAAATATTTTCTCCTTAAAATCCTCAAAATCTTTCAGCATGTGCCGCTTACTGCAATCATCATTCACTAAATGGTTACCGCAAAAATAAAATCAACAGCACACATTGAATATTACAATTTAAGGACATAGAATCAAGCTTTACATGTACCAGTTTTAACTGCTTGATATCAAGTTAAACCATTTACAAGATAAACACATAATTAGTCTGATCAGTTACTTGGCTAATCTGGCTGTAACATTAAGATATTGACATATTTGGCGTGTAGGATAAATTTGAACATCAAGGATACTGTTACATAAGCAATTAGTATCCGGTCAGTTAGTTTGTATATGAATGAATGAAGTCATTTAGTCAGCAAATAAGCCAGGAAGTTAAGAGTAGTACCTGACCAGTGTTGTTTACATTATTAGTAACACTACTCATGGCTATAGAAGGAGTGGGGCTTGTTTTAATTTTATCAGAAACTTCCTTACGGTCCATCATTCTCTCTCTATTTTCTGGTGCAACTTACACAATTTCATATCAAAGCATTGATCTAGGCCTCATGATGGTGCTTGAAACATGATCTCAAGATCAAATGACGGAATTTCATCAATGCTAGGAACAAAAGAAGCTGAATGTGACAGAACTGAGACAATCAATTGTTCTCAATGAAGATCTTATGATTAAAATGGCAATCAAGAGTCACTCTGATAGCTGCAAACATTGGTGGTAACGGATATGGTAGATCGCCAAAACACCAATGATCATCAGGTGGCTGCTAGTCGCTCACAACTCAGATCATTCCCTAATCACTAGAACGATTATTTGTTTACAAAGATGACGGGGAGCATTTAGCCATCAACTATTTTCTTAGATGCCTTCTTACAAAGGTCCAAACAGTGGCAAGACTATTCAATCTTAGATACCCTTCTAACACTGTATCTTGATTATATGAGGGGTCAATACTAGCTTTACATACTTATACTGCAGCTTCCACCAAAAGAAACTGCTCAAATTTTCCCATGAATTCAAGAGTTTAAAGTCATAGAACCATGTACAGCAGCCAAGATTGTTCTCCAAAAACAGAGATCAACTGGACTTTTACTTTTACCAAAGAATTCACCTCAAATCAGGAAATATAGTACTAGTGCATGCTCTAGCGCTGTGCAATAAGTAGATCAAACAGCTCACAAAGAAAGCAATGAATGAAAGAATGATTGCCTAAATTTTATAACATGTCTGCAATTCTTATAGGTGGTTGATAGGTTACATAAGCCAGCTCATTTTATGACTCTTCAACACCATTTTTCAGAAGTAGATGTCACTCTTCAGTCTATCATCCTCAAATGGAGGGCCAGAGCTGACGTGACAATAAGAGGTGGTTCGAAGTTCTATCTTCATTGTATAAATAGGGACTGTTCAAAAGAGCAGTTGAAGTGGTAGTCACAGGCAGAATTTTGGTAAATTACCATTTTCCGCCCAGCTATCAGATTGAATCCTCAAAAGCAGTTGTCAGCATACCAAAACCACTAAATTTGCCTCATCTAACAAGTGAATCATCTAATGATGTTGAACCAAGTTGTTAAGAAGGGGGGGGGGGGGGGGGCCAATACTTACTAGTAGAAGCAACACCTTGATAAGACTCAGCATGATGATTCAAACGACAAATAAGAAACAGAAAAGTGCAATTTGCAGTGGACATGGTTTATTTGAAATTACATCCTTTTTGAAGAAATTAGCTCAATAACTCCTCTTTGCACAAATTAACCGGAAAGGTTTATAAAGTGGTTAAAACTTAAAAGGGTAGGGCAGTGGCATATCAGTTAGCATTTACCTGAGAATTGTAGGCTACACCCAGAGTATCATGTTTCTATGTTAATTCAACATGTGGGAGACAAACTTCCTATGGGTTCTGCTCTGCCACGAGATGATATTTAGAGGCAGTATCTCATAGAACTAGAGAAGATTTTGGCCAAAGAGGTAGCCAAACAATAGAATTCAATAAAGCAAATCAATATTAACTATCAGTTTTCAAATTTTCCAACACAACCTATCACTAATCCTTGAGGTCAAGGACTGCTTTTGAAGAGGGGAGATAACTGTTACAGGGGCAACTAGTAACTGATCAACTGGTTTCTGTAATTAATCAATGAAGTCAGTAATAAGCAAATAAAGTCAGAAAGTTTAACAAACAGACCAGTGTAAGTCACATTGGAAATCTCCCTACTTCTATAATAGTCAAGTGGGACATGTTATCATTTTGTTATAGAATTGAACCTCTCCCTTTCCTTCTACAGCTACTCTCCTCTCTGTATTCTTCGTTGGTGTAGCTCACACTGGATATTAAACCAAAAACATTTGAATAATATGGGCAACTACAAGCATCATGAGTGTCAGTTACTAAAAATGGAAGTTTCTTGTTATTTCTGGGTTTCCCCATCCACTGCTACAGGCAAATTTAATAAAAGTCATAATGAGTCATGACTGAGAAACGATAGAGCATATGGTTATTTATTTATTTTTTTGGTCAACATATGGTTATTACTTTATATGATATCTCATCCATGTTATCACCTATCAGATTATAAGCATTATGATACATATGACAGTTCTGCTTTTGTTGGAAGGTACATATGATTTTGGTCATTTACTTAACCATGCTCAAGTTTCAATTCGTAAAATTAGAACATTGGCTGAAAGCCAGGCCAAGTATTAGTTTATAAATTTGCAAGGCAAAATAAGGAGAGGCAGCATACCACATCATATGACTCATAAGACAATTTTGTAGCGAAGTCACTCTGTTCATCACCACAGCCATATGAAAGATAGATATATGGTCCTAGGTCATGCTTTGCACTCCCCTGGGCCAGATTTATAGCTAAATTCAGAAAACCAGATGTAGGATTCATGTATTCTTGAAGTGGTAGAGCATCAATTACTTCAGCAAAATGAGCTGGAAACCATTCTTTGAATAGTTGGGAAGACAGTAACCACTTCAATTTCAGCATCTCATGCCACATGTTTTTCTGTGGCTGACATTTAAAAGATCCAGTAAAATACTGCCTAATATTAATTTCCACCTGTAATAGAGAAAGAAGGCAAAAATGAATAGAAAATGTAATTTAGAAACAGAACTTGGGCAGCTCCATTCTTTCTAAGAAAGAGAATGGAGTTAAGTCAAGTTTTAACAGAGTGCATGTATGTTTGTTTGCGCTCATGTTAGTTACTACAGCAATAATTATGATTTACAAAGATTAAAATTAGCAGAAAATACATGAAAGCAAAAATCTATTACATGACATATTCAACTCATTGATAAACTGACCTCACACCAATCCAAACAAGCTTCAAGTTCATCCTTGTCCTTCTCATATCTTGAGATGCTACCCTCAAGAAAAGTACAGAACATGTTCAGTGGATCCCAACTGAGGTTTGATGTATTTCGGAGCACATCTCGTACCACTACAGGATGGCCTTTACCCCAGTGCTTCTGAAAGTGTTCAAAGTTATCACTACCAGCCTCCAAAACAGTAGGATAAAGCAGCCAATTGTCTTTTGAATCTTCTCTAAGAGCTGCTTCTTGTAACTGCTTAAATCCATCAAGTTTATTATCCGTGTCTGGACACAATGAGCAGCTTGAACTTTTGTCCAATGTTTCAGGAAAGTCATAGCTGCAAACTATTTCTTCTGCTGTTACTTCCATCTCCTTGATCCGACTTAAAGGAAAAACACACCTTAATTCAAGAAAATTATCACCACAACCACCTAGTTCTTTTGGAGGACAAGATACATTGTCGGTACCATCATAGTTTGTGCATTTATGCAATGAAAAAGTGGCAACCGAATTGCCGTTGGCGTCGGCCTTCTTATCCAAAAGATGATTTTCGCTGGCAAGACATGCATCCATCGCATCAGATGACTCAGAAATAGATGTATTACTTTCTTCAAAGGAGTTGCTTCGACACGATTGCCTGCAACAACTCATGCAAAGGCTATAGGAACAACTTGGACAGCTTCTATGGATATCCAAAATGGGTGTTTTGCATTGATTGCTGAGACAAATGTTAGATTAGTTACAAAGTAGAACCAGAAAATCGCACAAACTTTACCACAAGCATTGATAAGAGAGGCCTTACCAGTAAGTCTGGTCATTGCAGCAAAATTCATCTTGCTTGATGTGAATATCAGATGGTCTTATACCTGTTACATATGAAGGCAATTAAGATACCCATTCCGTAGCAAACAAAAGTTGATTCAGATATCAACAATGTAGAAGCAATGTCGACTACTATTTACTACCTCTGATTTTAGCTTCTGCTTCTATCTCAGCATTGAGGTCTTCGTTTATTTGTTTCAGTATAGGAAGGAGCGTACAAATCAAATAATGAAAATGCAATATTTTATCAACTTTGCTTTTACCGACCAAAAACTCCTGAAAAAGAAATGCATAAATTGAAGGATCAGCATATGGTTTCATTGAAAAACTAGTCCATCTGTTAGTTAATAAAAAATTTAGTTCTGATATCAGACCTTAGCTTCATTGTCTTTACATTTACTTCTCAAGCAGTCTTTACAAGAGCAAGTTCCTCGACAAACTGGACATGCTGTCTTAACTTCATCTTGAGTATCAAAGTACCTAGATTGTTCCAAGATAGATATGACACACATGCCATTTACACATCCATATCCATAATACATAAAAGAGAAGACAGCAGAAATCATGACCACTATAGATTGTCCATGTGATATCATTACCCACCAAAATTTGCCAAAAGAGTACAGGGAGAAGAAAAGGCATCGATACTTGCAGGACTCGTTGACTTATTTGTATGGCAGTTCATATCTTCTCTTCACATTAACAGCTCAAGCATAAAATTTAGATAAACTAGTAGATGTAGAAGCTTGAGTATAACAATCAGACATTAATGTCATATTTAATATCAAAAACAAAAAGCAGCAGTCCCACACTTATGACATCTTGTCGTGAAACCTTTTGATGCCTCAGTTACTTGTTCTTCGACATTATGCGGTAAAATTGTAGCACAATTAGTTGCTGACTAGGGGATTTTCACATCATGGTTATAGTTTTTGCAGGAAAATTGAAACTATGTTAAGGGGTGCATCTCAAATTAAAGTTTCAGCATTACCCAGATATTCTATTCTATTGGATTTGAAATCCAATAGAAATTGACTGCAAACAAGAATATAAGCATACGAAGGTTCTAGTTTATACTTCAATTAAGAAAAAGAAAAGGTTTAACAAACCGTTCTTTAATGCAATCAATGCAGAAAAACTCTTTTTGACAGCTTGAACACTTTATGAGATTCCAAGAATCACTTCTTTGACACCAATGACACTTCTTCCTCTTACACTTGCGTCCATTTGGTAAAGCCTAAACATGACAAGCAATTCACTCAAATAGGAAACACAAAAATCACCAAAAAGACTAAAAACATTAGAATAAACACATTTAATCTGCTAAAACCCACAGAAGACACACCTGCAACTTCCCTGCTTGCAGCCTCTCAACATTCTTGGACCTGAAGTAACGTGGAGTGATTGCCTTAGGATCACCACACAATTTAACATCACATTGAGAACCTACATTGCAGTATTCTTGAGCCGTTGACGCCATAGAAATTGCCATTAAACCATTGGGCAATTCTTTTGTTAACTCCCCCTCATTGTAATACAATCCCTCTACTTCCTCCTCCTCCTCCTCCTCCTTCCTCTTCACCTTCTCTCCTTGCTTCTTCTTCTTCTTCCTTTTCTCAACCTCTCTCTTCAGCACCATCCTTATCAACTCCAACTGCTTATTACCCTGCTTGGACACCTTCTTCCCCACAGGAGCTTCCATATCCTTTTTCTCGTCATCTGACACTTTAATCCTTTTCCTCATCATCTTCGCCATCTTGACCACTTTCCTTGCCTTCAGTTCGACATTGTTGATAACAGAGTCATCCCTATTAAGCCCATTCTTACGCTTTCTCTGAAGCTTCAATGACTCCGGAACCTTCTCCTTGTATTGCCTATGGCGGCCTTGAAGATAGTGAATCTCACAAAGCTTCACGTTTTCCATCACTCTCCGGCTACACCTCCATTTTCTCCCGTCGGTGCGCTTGCATCGCAGGTGATCCGGCAAAACTTCCTCCTGACCCATTTCGATTTTCCCAGAAAGATTCAATCTTTCCGGTGAAATTGAGGTTTTTCTCAATAGAATTGCTCAAGAAAGTGGAAGATACCCCATATTTGTCGCAGAGCACAGAGAAGAAAAAAAGGGTTTTTTTTCAGCCCCAAAGGGTGTATCTATTGGGAATACGAAGAAACAGTGGGGATGAGATGAAAAGAGATATCCCAATTAAAAATTTGACAATTGATAAAGAAAATCTAATTCAATCTCGTAATCTACAACATGGGAACCAGTGAGATTATGATTTATGAAAGGGAAAATCAGGAATCAACAAAATCCTTTGATCTGTCACTGACCTGATGGAGGGTTAGCAAAGAGCACTCTCTGTCAAAAGCAGGTTACGGGTTTCACTGCTTTGGGCTTGTTTGGACCAAATTAGGGAGTAATTTGAAAATTGCATCACAGAATTTAAGGATTTCTTGCAAAATCATTTATCGATTGCTATTCAAGCAGTTTCTTGTGTAGGAAACAATCTTAATTTGCATTAATGAGGCAGTGTCCTGAATTTCAACATTCAAAACTTTGATATAATGTATAGTGTTGTTGTTCAAATTGTTTAAAAGGCATGTATATATCAGTTAGCGAACAATGTGGTGTGTTTGATTAATTTGCTGCTGTGTTGTTTTTTTTTTTTATACATTTGTTTTGGAAGTTTCAAAACTTCCTGATTCTGCGGATACACATCTGACTTTGAAAGAATCCAACATAAGAAGAATATTGAGATTCAACCTCATTTGTATTATGAGATTTCCATCAGTGAAATTGCTACTTTGATTTGATACAGGGAACTATAAAAAAAGTGTAATTTTGTATTGTCCTGAATTTGGCACTTGAGAAAATCGAGGTGTGGTTCTGTAGTGTAAACTGGTGTAAGTACTAACTAACAAGGAGTTTTGAATTCTGTTAAGAATAAAATAAAATTCACAAGTGTGAGATAGAAAGAGCTGCAATAACAGGGAAAAAACAATGTTCATGATTTATTTTTGAATGAGATTAGCTGCACAATTAACGTGGTTTGAAGTATGATTGTTCTTTATGGGCTGAAATTTTCAACGCTGATGCTTAGTGAAGCCCATTAATTTTTGCCTCCTCGTCGGCTGCTGTATTGGGCTTATGAATACAGAAAACGCATCTATAATATTTATGTAATTAAAATACAGATGATGAAAAGGGAAAATGTCTTGGTGTGAGGAATCTGGTTTGCCATGTTTCTATCTGCTCCAAACAGGCATGTATATGAAGTTTTACAAAATAATGTACATATTGAGTCAAGGATGATTCTTTGGTTTAAATTCTGCTGCCCCCGGTCATATTAATATAAGATCTAGTTTGTAGCATCATAGTATATATATATATAGCGAGAGTAATAATATAACCATAGTTGCACTGAAAAAGGCAATGGATTCTTTCAAGGAAGTACAATTAGCATCAAGCTGGTCTTCTGGTTGCTCATTGCTCATTATTGTAAAAAGTGGCCAAGTCTTGTTGCAGCCTCAGTGTTCTTTGAACATGCAATAAACTCAAATTAAAATTTGAGCACCTTTTTTCTCAACTTTGCTCTCCTTTTACAGCTACCACATACCTACCATAACCTCCTTTAGCAGCTGAGATCTATTTCTTTTCTGTGGTTATAAAGTACCTTTTTTAATTTTTCAAAATCAAATAGCTCGGTTCAAAAAGCTTTGAGACAGTTGAGTTGCACCAAATATAACATATGGGGTTCAAACCTTTCATTCTCAATATGTAGTTATGCTGTTTTATTGGAAAAAGTGAAATAGTAGAATTTTTCATGGAATAAATATATATATATATATTGTTCTTGGAGAGAAAAGTAGAGAGAAATATTTCTCAAATGAACTTAATTCCTAGTTATATGATCAAAAGAAGCTACTACCTATATTATATATGTTGGCATTTACTTGATGATACTTCACTCCTGAAGTTCTGAAATTAATCACAGTATAGCTGGTGGAGAGGGTGAGTTCCACAAAACTGAAATTGGTTGTTATTGAAGAATATAATATATAGAGCTGTAGAATGTTTTTCTTTTAATTTGGCATGTAAATTCAGATTATTACGAGGATTCCTGTATACATCTATTTTCAATGATGGAATAAAACTCATAATTATGTGTAAAAAAGAAAACATCATGGATATACACCAAAAAAGTCGCCCATTTGAGCAAAGTTTATTGTGACTTTAAATAAATCCAATTCAAGAGAAAGAAAACTTAAGAAGAAATAAAAGAACTTAATTATACCTTGAACTTATTGTGACGTTAAGTGTCTCACAAGGCCTTGAAAATGAAAACTTTCCATTAGAATATGTTTGTGCGTATGAAAAGGAATTTGTACCTTTTGTCATCAATTTCAACGCCAATAAATGTATATAGCTTCCACATAGTCCTAAAAAACATGATTGAATGCAGTGCTGATGATAACGCCATTTCTATTAACTTCGAACGAACTGAAAACACATCATATGAAGAAGAAGCTCATCAACGCTGCACTCAATGATGTTTTTTCGACATGGGTCTTTATTGAGATCTACAAATTGAAGCTCTTCTTCTTTATATATGTGTGTGTTTCAGGAAGATCTCTTTATATAATGTCACTTGTGAAACAAGGTTGTAATAGTACACCAACCTCCTTTGATTTGTTGTACTACCATTTAGTCACTTCACTTTCTATATAGTTTTTAGAAGTTACGTTTTTGTTTACATTTCAATTTGTACTGCTCAATTGTACTGGAAAGCAATCTTTCATAGTACTATGCCATTTGTTACATTTCCTTCACGTGTTATATTTTTCCTCAAATACGACTTTAGGTCTTCAATCTGCACTTACAGCTTTTAATCAATATGTTAAGTACAGTAAAAAAAATTATCTAAATGCTGCACTTTAAAAAGTATTTATCAATATACTATACTCAAAAGTTGATCAAAAAAAAAAATATACTATACTCAAAATCGTTAAGAAAAAGACCGAGTTAGAATTTGTACACAAACAGTTCTTGCGATTTCCATTTTGTTGGAGAAGTCATTTTGCATGCATTATTTATATGTGTGTGTGTGTGTCTGTATGTTTAGCCAATAGAGTTTTACATATATAGCTTAAACTTACAAATGAGTCGCCCCTTTCTCTTTACTTTTGTCACTAATTATTATTGAGCTACAAGTCGTTAAATGTTGCTTTAATTTGTGATTTGTGTTTCTGCATATATATAGACGGTGAAAAATGGAAACATCAAGATGATTAATTAGTTATACAGTTAAATGTTTGAATAATAAGTAGAGTAACATAATTACGAAGTTATTAAACTTAGCTTGGAACTTATTGCACAAGTCACTTCCATTAATTAAACTCCTTGATTAAGCTATACACAAACAACAATTTGATTGTACAGATATATAACTCATTTTATATGTGTCATGCATAACCTAAGTTATCAGTTATTGAGTTGGCATGTTAACAAGTTCTTCATTTGACAGTGAGGTTTCTTGATATTACATGCACATCTCATCAATTAATCCACAATATATTCATGTTTCGTGTGATTCAATTCTTAAAATCATCACTTAAGTCATAGTTTTATGTTTCAAAAAAACACCATAATACTAGTTAAGACGACGACAAAATTAATATATAATCAAATAATCGTTTATTCATAAATACACACATGCATATTGAATTGATCATTGTTTAAGAGATGTACTAATTATTAACTAATTAACACTAATTATTTGTTTCTTATAACGTAATATGTGTGTGTGTGTGTGTGTTTGTGTGTGTATTAAAATTGTCTCTCTTTGTATAACGTAAATTTATGAGAAATATATGTAAACTATACATCAATTTGATGCTTGCCTTGTAGCTAAAGAAAACTTGGTGCTATTTGGATATTAAAAGAGAGGAAGATTCTTCAAACTTATGTTATCTAGTCATCATATTATATCTATATATATATATATATATATATATCAAATTAAATAAAATCTGGTCATCATTTATACACATTTAAATGAACAAATATTATTTACAAACCTTCTTGCTCAAAGAATAATACAAGAAACCCTAGCTATCTATATATTAACAGATTTACAGATGTATGTAGCAGCAACAAGAAAAATAGAAAGAAAAGAAATATAAACTAATGAATTATCGTCTTGTACGAAGAACAATTTTGCCTTGAGCATCATCATCCATAATAGCCAAAACTTCATGAGGAGGAACATATCTCCAAATGGTAGGCTCCTCCATGAAATGTCCCATTTGAGCAAATTTATCAGCAGCCCTATTACCTTCCCTATATATATGACTCAAAAACACATCATTCACCTCTGGTAATATTGAATTTATGTGACTTATATGTTTTTGAACCTCCATGCACCTCACCTTCCTCCTCTTCAATATTATCTCCACCAATGTCTTTGCGTCTCCCTCAAGCCAAAGCTTGTCATTCCAACCATTCTCAAGCACGAGCTCGAGCCCTCGCCGGAGGGCGATTAGCTCGGCTATCGTGCTATTGGCTCGGCCTATGGACTCGGCATAGCCAAGAAGAAACTCGGCCTTGTCGTTCCTGATTAGCCCTCCTATGCTGGCTTTCCCATTTTTGCCCTTACATGAGCCATCGAAGTTGAGTTTTGTCCAACCAATTCTTGGCTTCTTCCATTCCACAGGGATTGCTTCCTTATGCAAAACTCTAATGATCACATTATTTGTACATGGCAATATTGTTCTTTGCCATCTAATTATGTTCATCACATGTAACATTATATTATTTCTCTCTTGGATGAAAATGATTGGTGTCTTGATGTTGGATATGTGATTAAAGAGGTTCGATTCTTATAAGGAAAGGGAAGATAGGTTGGAGTGAGAAGAAAGGAAAAATTAAAAGGAGATTCATCAGAAGAGGTTTCTTGAAGAGTTCTTAACGTAATAAAAAGATATATTTGAAGAAGAAGAATTAAGAAGAATATTCTGTGTTTTGAAACGTTCGGTGAAGAACATTACGTGCATGAACACTGCCATATAAAGCCTGCACCTGAAATGGGAAGCTGAAAATTAAAATCAACAACGGCAATAATATTTACACTGCTTCTTATTATTAATTAACTGTTTATTTATTCCCAAACCTTAGTTATTTATTACCAACGAATTGTGATCGATAATTAAAGCTTTGTTATATTCCAATTTGGGGATCTGAATCATGACTATATTTGTCTGCGCTGCCACCACCATACATTGTAACGTCTAACGTGGGTGTATAATAAAAAAGCAAAATTTGTTAAAATTAAAGGATTAAGGTGTAATTTTAATAAAAGATAACCAAAAAAAAAAAGGTGTGATTTTAATAATGAAGTTTAGTTTTTTGTGATGAGTTCCTGACACAATTAAGTTTTAAAGGACAAAAAAGTAGACAGTCTTCTTTTTTTTATGTGGGACCCATTTATTCTCCATAAAACTTTTTTGTTTGAATTAAATGGGTAGGCATTGAGAGCATGAGGTTACAACCAAAATGGAGCCTAAAACCTCCCATTTATTGGGGAGATGTCATATTATTATACTACAATTTATTTAGTGTTCTCTTGCCAACTTTATACTAGAGTTTGAGCCAATTTATAACAGTGTTTAATAGGAAATTGCACCATTTTAAAAAGATTATCTTTACTCTTATAACATTCATAACTTATTTGTGTGAGGCATTTAACCCAAAATTAAATTAAAATATCCATTTGAGAATTTAGTTTCTTGGCGGCAGAGCCTAATGCACCTCATCTTCAACATATGAAACATATTATTAGCTGTGTACAAACATATCTTCAATTTTATATATAAGTCTTCAAAAGGAAAGTCATTGTATATAAATGAATATATGTTGCATATAGTTGGAAAATAAGGATTAATGGAGCTGCTTAAGCTGCTGAATATTTAGGTCTCTGACCAATAAAATTTTCAAATATAGATATTTATGACCAATTTTTCTTAATTAAAAATGTAAAATTTAAGAATATTATCTTTTTGGATGCTAGTTATGCAGGCTTAGTCAAAACTCATCGAAATGGGCTTTTTTCAATTGTATGAAGCAATTAATATTGTTATTGTGACTTTTGAAACTGGGCTCTATTCTAAACTAAATCGGCTTTTCAATTAGGACAAGACTCTGTTTGTTCATTATTGTTATTACCAATTTGTTGACAATTATTGGATAAGCCGTGTGGTCTTCTGTTGCGTGCCTTTGTTACGTTATTCACTGTTTTCTAATTCATGTGATTTGGTCTATCATGTGTGTGTCTGTGCGTTGGATATGATCTAAGATATTTTGATGTAATGACCTATTATTTTAAATTTATTCCATTTTGTTTTTATTTCAATATTCGTGTGAGAGAGTGGACAATTAATTGACATGCGATTGTTTGGGTATATTTCTTTATCGAAAGTTTTTTTATTATTGATTAGAATTTTTACTCGTTTTTTAGATTTAGTTTTGGGTGAATATTATTTGAGCTTCTCTAAATTTAAACTAGATGTATGATCCATATTTTGTGTAAATTTTGGAATAGGTTGTAGCCTTTGTAGTTTATGAATAACACAATTTTAATCCGTTTAAAAATAAAATAACAAGTAATATTTTGTTGGTAGAACATGTATGATATTTTAGACATACTGGAAGCCATAAAAATATGAAACCAGATCCATCTTGTAGTTTTGGGCTTCATTGTATGGATCTGGGCCACAATACAGATCGGTTTTATTTAATTTTATATTAATTTAAAAGAAAATTGGAATGGCAGTTTCCATATCGGTTTTTCTGTTAGGAGTTTGACCATAATTGGGCGGCCTAACCAATTAAAAAGGAGTAATTAATTACAGATTTCATGTAAGGGATTTAATTAAGATGAGGTCCCACGAAATCACCTAATTAATATGAGGTCCCGAGAAGTTGTTATTGTAGGTCAAAAAGTTGTTATCGCAAGGTCACAAGTTGTTACAGACCAAGAGTGATTTTCAGGCCACAAGTTGTTATGGCAGGCCGAAAAGTTGTTAGTCTCTGGTAGGGACCTCAGATTAATTAGGTGATTTCATGGGACCTCATCTTAATTAAGTCCCTTACACGGGACCTGTAATTAATTACCCCAATTAAAAATGTTTCAGCTTAATTTGTTGTTCATACTTTTTTTTGTTTAAATTTTGACAAGTTTTTTTTATAAGACTAATAGTCCCTGCTATTTTCTTATAAGAGACAATTAATTCAATCATGGTCAGAACATTCGTTAAAATTTAGAGGAAATAAATATGTAAAGAATGTAATTTTGTTTAAAAAATAGCCTTATTTATGTAGAGTGAGTGCATAGGACAAAGAAAAAAGGGAAAATGACAAAAAAATCCCTTCCAATTTGTAAAATCCCAATAACAACTTCATGATAGGTATTAACAACTCAAAATTCCTTATTTGGGATTTTACAAATTAGAAGGGATTTTTTTGTCATTTTCCCAAGAAAAAACAAATTATTATTTATTAGAAAAAAAAGGTGTGTCATTGACAAAAGTTGCTTGAGTTGATAAAATGATTACTCATTCTTGATAAAAAAAAAAGAAGATAAAATGATTACTCATAAATATAAATCTGAGTTTAAATTCATTTATGTGAGAACCTTATTGGTAGGTGATATATAAGTATTCTTTGAATCCAGAGGTGTACACTGACATTAGTGAGCTCCAAACTCACATATCGGTGTGTTTGGAATAATGATTGGAAAAGTGAATTATTTTCAATTTGACTTATACATAAGTAAGATTGGATATAAGTCAGATTGTGTAATGAGATTTATATTTGGATTGACAGTGATCGAAATGACTTTTTACAAACTAAAACTTGTTTGGATTAGAGGTTGTAAAAGTAGCTTTATATTTTGACCAAAAAAAAAAGTAGCTTTATATATATTGTAACAATTTTAAGTAAAATATTAAAATTAAAATCATTGAAAAAATATTTTATTATTAAAAAATTCAAAATGTTTTTCTGGTCTTATTTATAAGTTACTTTATCATGTTAATACAATACAAGAAAATGATTCTTCTAACATGATTCTTTTAGAGAGATATGTAATATATATACACACTATAATTAAATAATTTATTTAACTTTTTAATCTCTACAAATTAGCAACTAGCTCTTATATTAAATACCAAATGTAATATTTTTTCTCTCTCCTTCATAGCCAAAAAGCATAAGTCATAAATCATAATTCATAAGCTACTTTTTGTTGCTTATGCTTATAAGTTCCTTATACTCTATAAGCACATTTAGAAAAAAGCTATCCCAAATACATACAAAAAAAATAAAAACCCATTTTAAGTGTTTTTTCACAAAAATAAGCACTTCATTCCTCAAAATAAGCCATTCCAAACACGCCTAAAATTTCTATTTCAAAATTGAAAAAGAGTTCCCGCCAAAAAAAATTGAAAAAAGAGATATGTATTAGAAAAAGAATCAACATTTAATATGGGTAACTTACATATAGTTTTGCCATACATCAATCATGAAACTGCAGAGTCTTACAAGCTAAAACCAAAGAACTAAACAAAAGAAACATAAAAAAATGTAAAAAAAAAACACTCTCAAAAGAAAAAAAACAAGCAAAACAAAAAGACAAGGGGATGAATCTTAGCAACAGAATGCAAAGCGCACAGTGAGATCAACATTCAGCAGCAACTCCTGTTGGTGTAACTTGTTGGGTTGGGCCTCCCGTCCTATGAGGAGAAAGGCCCAATGTTTGAGGCCATTGATGTTTTATTTATTTAAGTGGAGAGGAGGCCATATGAGGGTCAGAGAAAAAAATCCAAGAGAAAATTGCAACCTTTTGAGAGAAAAGAAGAAACAGATTTCTACAAGTTCAAGAGGCAGTCTTGGTGAATCATATTTGGTACATTAGTTAATAGCCGGGTTGGGCAGAAATTCGGTCAGAAGGTTCGAAACTTTGGATATGTCATTTTGAACTGCGGGATCGTCGATTCGGATTTTGATGTTAGAATAAGTGTGTTCGTATTGAACTTTGTTTTTTTAGTATTTTTAGCTTATTCATTCTATACTATAAGTTTGTAGTTTTGGTTGTTAGCCTGAGTGTTTGCACGTGAGCGTTTGAGACTCTCTTGTAACTTAATATGGTAATAGTGGGTCTTATTTTCTTTGGTCTGGACGACCCGCTATTTTTGCTCTTGAATTGAGAGATTTTCACAATTCTGGTGTTTCCAGTGTCATTTAACTTTTGTCATATATTTGCTTATTTGTTTTCTCATATACTCTTGTAAGTGGAAGAGAGCAGCGGATTTTAATGAGCAAAACGCAGGTTGTCCAGGAAAAAAAACTTATTTACTATGATCAAACAAGATTACAAGAGAGACTCAAACTCATGGATGGACACATGCAAACACTCAACCTAACGATAGAAGCTACAAGCTTACAACAAATAATGAAAAAGTTGAAAATACTATGAACTCAAATCAACGATTTCAGAATGACACATTCAAAGTGGCGAACATGGTGACTAAATTTCAGCCCAATCCAACAACGAATGAATGTAGAAACGATGATTCGTTGAGACTGCCTCATGAACCTGCGATAATCTCCTCTCTTCTCTCTCAAATGGTTGCAATTTTCTCTTAATTAGACATCTCTTCTCTAACCCTAATATGCCCTCTCTCCACTTAAATAAGTGAGACACAAATGGGCCTCAAACATTGTGCCTTTCTTCACATAGGATAGGAGCCCAAAACCCAACAATACCTAAATATAGAGAAGGGTAAAATCCATCCAACAAAGCTTTAACAAAGATGATTCACAAAGATTATTCCTAGTAAATAACCTTGAAATAAGAGAGTTCTCAAGGACTGCCAACTTACCCACAAGACAAGCCATACATCCCTCAATTCAGGGTTCTTCCACCATACCCAACGCTAATGCATACATATAGAGCTAAAATTAATTTTTCGTATCTGCTTTATGCAGAAATGTCCAGGGTCTCTTAATTTTTTTTTATTTCTTCTCGTTGTTTCTGCTTATAGGTTGTTCCTTCCTAAAAAAACTCAAGGATTTAAAGCTCTATGTATGATTTTGAATTATTCTTTAAGTAAACAAATATAGAATGATTTCTATCCATATAGCATAGGGAAAATTCCAGAAAAAAGACTCTCGAATTATCAAAAGGACACTTTGATATAACGAATTTCGGAAAGGACAGTTCAGTACAATATCTGAATTGTCCTTTAACAAATTTAAAGGAA
The DNA here is from genome assembly GCA_037074515.1 of Mimosa bimucronata. Lineage (NCBI taxonomy): Eukaryota > Viridiplantae > Streptophyta > Magnoliopsida > Fabales > Fabaceae > Mimosa > Mimosa bimucronata. Next base: position 27,511,084 of record CM073441.1, read on the forward strand.
AAGTCGAAAATGCCCCTGATTTAATTATTTTTTTTTACATAATGGCCTACCACCACCACCAGCCACAGTCGGTAGTGGGGCGGCTGCCGGCGAGGCCCACCCCCGCCACGTGGCAGTGTGTCACACTGCCACGTGGCATGTGGGGGGGGCCAAAATAAATGGAAAGTGGTTGGCTTGGTCGTTTTACTACCAAGCCAACATGTGTGTATGTTATATATATTGCAAACAATATATATTCCATGTTTTATTCGTTCTCAGAAATGTTCAAGGGATTCCCAACTTCTTATAAGGGAATCTCAATTTTTGTTAAGGGATTCCCAACATGTATATATTACCATTTACCAACTTCCAAAATACTTTACCAAATCTTCCTCCTTGTTACCTGAAACGTTCAAGGGATTCCCAACTTCTCATAAAGGAATCCCAACTTTTGTTAAAGGATTCCCAACATGTACATTACCATTTACCAACTTCCAAAATACTTTACCAAATTTTCCTCCTTGTTACCAGAAATGTTCAAAGGATTCCCAACTTCTCATAAGGAAATCCCAACCACGTGGCAGTGTGGCACACTGCCACATGGCGGGGGTGGCCCTCTCCGGCGGCCAGCGGTGGCTGGTGGTGGTGGTGGACCATTATGTAAAAAAAATAATTGAACCAGGGGCATTTTCGACTTTTCCTTTAAATTTGTTAAAGGACAATTCAGACATTGTACTGAACTGTCCTTTTCAAAATTCGCTGTATCAAAATATCATTTTGATAATTCGAAAGTTTTTTTCTGAAATTTTCCCTATAACATACTCGTTTAAGTTGCAAAATTAATTACAAGTGTTAGAGTATTGAAAGGACAGATCTCTATGAGAGGACCGGAGAGAACGCATCCAAGGTGTGACAAGTAATAGTGTGCCCACAATGAAACCCTCATCTCTAATAGTACTTTTCGATGTGTGCAAATAGTACACTAAATGCTTAAAAGCCTCTTATAAGTGAAAAGTTGTGGACTCAACTATTATTGTTTGTCACTAATTAAAAAAAATCTGGGATCTTTAATGGCACCATTTGCGTGCCAAGTTGGTTTAAAAGTTATACATGACCCGAAGCAAAATTGGGTCATTTGGAAATACAAGTGGGCAATGGGCATCCCTAATTATTACCTTCTAGACCTATTCATAACTAATTATAATTAAATTATAAGGTATTTCTTATAAATAGGTCTGCAGCTAGTATTATAATGTTTATAGTTATAGGGTGGTGAGGACAAAGCAATTGTAGTATACAGTAATAAGCGTTATTGTTAGTTTAATAAAAAGAAAGTGGTTTTATTGTTAAAAGTCACCTAAAAAAAAGTATTAATTGTTAATATATGTGGCAAGCGTCTTTCATGATGTAATGAGATGTGTTTGTTAGTGAAATTGTGATGATTAGCAATAAAAAAGATTTAAAGGCACCGCCCAGATGAGACATACCCCACAAACGTCCCTTATCTCATCCAACTTGCTCAAAACATAAATTAGAGTCCTTTTTTAAATTTCCAAAAAATAAATGTTATATGTCCACAGCAATAGCCTCAAGTGGATAGTCATTCCATAATTATTTATGTGACATATACTATTCCTGGAATCAGTTCTTGTTTTGCCCCATTGATAAAATGCTTTTTTATTTTAGGGTTTATTATATATAAAACCTGTGACAAATATGAGCCCCAAATTAAAATAAACGTTTTTTGACCAAGCCTTCCACTTGAAAATATCATAAAAGATATTCCCCCGCGAGCCCGATATTAATTTGTATATATCGGTATAATTAGTGACACAGTCCCAACCCTCACTAGATATTTATAAATGTTTGGTGATGAATTTCTGTCTATTACAACATTGTCGTGGCTAAATTCAATTTGTTTTATCGTAGGTTTTAATTTTCACCCCCACGTTTCCCATTAAAAGTAAAAAATAATTTTTTATTGAACATAAAAGAAGCCTCGTTTTCAACTTATTTATCGAGCAGAAAAAGAAAAACAATGATAATTAAGTAGACCAACTCATGTTGGTGTGAATAGTTGGGGTTATTATTCTTTGAATAAGTATAATATTTTTTTTTCAAAAAAAAGAAGTGGTTTGAACTTTGATGTTTAATTTCTAATCTTTTTATACGGAGCAAATATATAAGCAGAAGAAATCCAGGATTGCCTCTCACCCAATTTCTCATCCATTTCACAAATTTCCCCCTAAATTGTATAAAAACTATGAAGTTTGTTGAGGGTAAAAGATAATTCCACAAACTCTTGAAAAAAAAAAAATAAAGTCTTGAAGATTGCAAAACTAATACACACACACACACACACACACATTATAGATGACAAAGGCAATGGTAATTTATTTTCAATAGGAATTTTGACAACATAGCTTAAAAATTTTATTTGCTAGAATGACCTTATATATCTTTTATATACACAAAGTACATATATTCTACAGCACTTCATACACATTAAGTAACAATATAATTCTCAAATTACAGGTCTGGTAGGTAAAATTTTAAAAATGAGACTTTTCACTAATTTTCTCATTAACTCTTTTATTTTGTTTTGAAATTTCCCAAAAATAAAAATAAATCATTAATATTTTAAAAATTATTAAACGAGATCCACAAGTGACCTCCTCGTTACTGAAAAATTTGCATGCCTATGGCTTACAAGGTTAAGATTTAAATTGGTGGGAGTCAAAATGAAGAAAGATAAAATGGCATTTTCGGCTCACTTTATTCCTGAAGAAAAGACATGATTAAGAGTGGCCCTAATGCAAACAAAAGTATTAGCCGGTAGCTATCCGGCGAATCTTATAAAGACCCTAAAAGCACCGTATATACTTTTTAGTTTTTTTTTTTAATATAAGTATCCTTGATCAAAAAAATTTTTATTAGAGGAAAACCCACCACCTAGGTAACTCCTGTTCTGGACACTGGTTATAATCATTGATTAATCCGAACAACGACTAATTTAGATTCCAAAAGATAGAGTATGTTGTTTAATCAGTCATAACTCCTCTATTAACAAGTACACTTTTCGAGTTTTGAATTTGTGTTCTCATCCTTTGAAAAATGAAACCATTTACAATCTATAACAATCATTTGTTGGTTATCTCAATCTATTTTGGATCAACCTCAAAATCAATTTTTCTAAATAATATATATATATATATATACTTATTGTTTTCCATATTATTTATCTATTCCAAAATCTCTTCTATCCTATCACCCTTTAGCTCACATCTTTACCCATCTTCTAATTCTTTTTTCTTTTTCTTTTTTAGCCTAACATTTTCTTGTAGAGTCAAAACCCCGACTCAAAGTATATATATGGATATTCAACACTTTTTTTTTTTAAATGTACCTACTACTGCTCCCACTAGATTTTCAAATTGCCGACCAACAATTTTATATGCCTCTTAATCATATACCACCATCCATCCAAAACAAAACAATTCTAGCCACCCATTCATTCCTAGTTTCCTATTCGTTGACATTTTTATTCATAAGAAAATGAGATAAAACCCCTTTTTTATTCTTAAATAATTAACAACAATTTCATCTCACCCACCAAATCGTCACTGCCATTTCCATTTATGTGCCTTAACCATGAATGTTAGCCTCTCCTTATTTAAATAATTGGCCTGGTTCATATTTCGTATTGGTGTTTGTGGATGCCTTTTGTTTCTGCAATCTCCATATTAAAATTCTTCAAAAATCAATTTAGTTTGATTATTGCCTGGATCCTTGTTATTTGGATTTTCTTTTGCATGCCTTTTATTTTGTGTATTGTATTTCATTTTTTTTAATATAATGAAATAACATGTTATTAAACCATAAAAAATATCAATACTCTTACTTTGAGTTAAACTATACTCCTCTAAAGTTACACTAACCTAGTTGGAAGAGTTTTTTTCATTATGTTCACTATGAAATCAAAATATGATGTTACGAGGGTATAATCTTTGTGCTATTATTATACCTCCTCAAATCCTTAAGGACTTTCAGCATGTTTCTTAATCATGAAATTTAAGTCAAGTTTTTAATAATAATGATTATGTGAAGTTCTCTAAACACATTTTGACATTAAATGCCCTATTTTTTTTCACATCATCATTTTATTCTGATTAAACTTCTTATCCAACCTGCACAGTCACCTTCTTAAGGTTTTTGGAAATATTTAAAAAATATATAAAAATCTATTAGCAGCTAAACTCTTCATTCTCATTCCATATCTGTTTTCCCTCTCTGACTCACTTCCAGGCATTCGAGTTCAAATGACTTGACTGATGAATTCAAAAATGGGTGATGGGCATGAAGGGCATTATATTATATACTCGTTCGATGATCTAAATGAGGAATTGATAGTGGTTCTAAATATTAGATCTATTTTTATCAATTTTCTTTCCTAAAACACTCCGATTAATGCTATATCAATAATAATCAAACAACAAAAAGGAGAAGGAGAGTGGAAATTAACAATTAAGGGAGATTATCAAGTGTTTTAGGAAAATATGCATTATCTCATATTAAATAATTTAACTACTATTTTTAATATAATAAAATTAGATAAATAAGTCTTACAATTATTGTTAATTTCTAGGCATGCGGGAATTCCCCATAGTTTAAATATTTTTATTGAGATTTTGGAAGATCAGTGGAGGGACAAATAGGTTTAGTTTTTTTTTTTATTATTATTGTCATAACCTTAAGAAGACAGTGTTGATTTGACAGATAATTTAGCGTTAAATGGTTATGTTAAAAGAATAAAATACATGAAAATTTGTAAAGGGTGTAATTGTTTTTTTTTTTTAACTGAGAAGGGTGTACTTGTTCACTCCACAATAGAACTTATTATAAGTTATCTCAGAATATAACATGTTTTATTTTAAGTATGGGTTAAAGGTCACATTTGCCCCGGAAATATGCACGATGGATCACATCTGCCCCGGAAGTATTTTTTGATCCAATTTTGCCTTAGAAATGTGTAAAGTGGATCGTATTCGCCTTTTACCGTTAAAATATTAACGGTCAACGTCAACTATTTAACGGTCAACGTGAGTTTTTTAACGTTACAGGGCGAATATGATACATTTTACACACTTCCGGGGCAAAATTGGACCCAAAAAATTTTCCGGGGCAGATGTGATCCACCTTGCATACTTCCGGGGCAAATATGATCTTTAACCCTTTTAAATATTAATTCTTTTTCCACCTACTATGCTAACTTACTATAAAATCTTATAACTAATAATTTTAAATTACAGTTATATTAATATTTAATAAAAGTTAACCAATTTTATTAGTTTCATCCTTTTTATATAAAATTGTCATTAGGTGCTTAAAATCAAAAGTAGGAGACACTAACAATTATTTGGATCAATTGGTTGTGTCTTGTTCTATCTTATCACATGATCAAATATATGAGTCATGGGTCCACATTTTTGTAAATTAAACTCGTTATTTATTACTAATACTGGATATCGATTGATAAATCCGAAAAATAATGAGTAAGACATACTGAAACAAGAGTTCTCAACTACTAATAGGTGTAGAGAAAGAAAGAAAAAAAAAAAAAAACACACGCACGCACTCACATCTGGGGGAGTCACTCCTCCTCCAATTGAGGCAATCATACTCAATCACGATACAAGATCGCCCTATAAAGAAAAAGGGTGCTTTCATATTTCCCCCCACAATTATCCAATCGCGTGTAATCTTCACTCACAGTTCCACACACAACACAACACACCCCCTCCCCTTTCTCTCACATCATCTCTCATTCTTTCTGGGTCCCCTTATATATATATATATACATACTCCCACAACGTCCGCCCTGTCTCTCTCTCCCTGCCTCACACACTATGCACCCACTCCCCATATCCATATAGCTAGCTAGCTAGCTAGCACTCTCACACTCTTTATCACTTTTTTTTATTCCTTTTTTACCCCTCCGCCGGGAAAAATGACGACGCTCCACCCGGTGGAGTTAGACGCCGACTCCGTGGCCTCCTCCCCTCGGTCGGACCACTTCCACGTCGACCCCTCCCCTCGCGTCCGCTTCATGTGCAGCTTCGGCGGCCGAATCCTCCCCCGCCCCCACGACAACCAGCTCCGTTACGTCGGCGGCGACACCCGCATCGTCGCCCTCCACCGTTCCTCCTCCTTCTCCTCCCTCCTCCTCCGCCTCTCCAAACTCTCCGGTACACTCCTCAATTCCCCATCCCTCCCTCCCTCCCTATAAATTTCATATCCAATCAATCAGCTTTAAGTCATTTTGATGGAAAGACAACCTTAACCTACATAATTATCTAACCTTTTTTTACCACCCTCCGGGGTGGGGTTAAATTTTGATGCAGGAACTACCAATATAACAGTGAAGTACCAGCTCCCCAACGAGGATCTGGACGCTTTGATCTCCGTGACCACCGATGAGGACGTGGAGAACATGATGGAGGAGTACGACCGAGTCGCACTGAATCAAAACCCCAGGTCATCATCATCTGCCCGCCTCCGCCTCTTCCTCTTCCCTAAAGAAGAAGAAGATTCCAGAACCAACAGCATCAGCTCCCTCCTCGACGGCTCCTCCAATCGCGAGAGCTGGTTCGTCGACGCTCTCAACAACAACGGCCTCGTTGGCCGCCTCGAGCGAGGCCGTTCCGAGGCTTCTTCTATGGTCTCCGAAGTCCCTGATTATCTCTTCGGCTTGGAAAATCCCGACGAGATTATTCCTAATCAAACAAACAGAGAACAACAACAACCACCTAGGTTGAAATTCCGTACCGTTTTAAACGATAACGTTTCTTGCTCCGATCCTGGATCTCCGGCTCCGGTGGTTTCTTCTCCCTTCTGTTCTACATCGTCGGCGGCGAATGTTCCGTCGATACCGAATCTCCCTCCGGTTAAAACCAAACCGGATAATTCAATTCCTGTAATGGAATCGAAGGAGAATCACATTGAAGGTTTCCAAATCGGGAATTCAGGTGGTCAGATTCCTCATTACCTGCCGGAATCTGCTTTTTCAGGTCACCCTGTGCAACCTGTTCCGGTTTACTACATTCCCGGGCCGGTTCCGGTTCAGCACGGTCAGTTACCGGTCCAACCGGTGACGATTCAGGGGAATTATGTTCAGCCGTATCCGGCGATGGTTACGGCGGCTCATCAGGTTCCGGTGGGTTATCATCATTTGGTTCCGGGCTCGGCCGGCGGAGTATACGGTGGAGGGATGAGGCCGGTCGGCGGTGCGATTCCGTATGAGGCGGCGGCGAGGATTGTGCCGGACGGGGTTAGGCAGCAGCAGGCGTATCAAGCAGTTCCGACCAGCTCCGGCGGTGGCGGTGTTTTTCCGGCGATGAAGATGGTGAATGGGGACGAATCGCAGAGAGTCGGGGCGGAGTATGGGCCGGGTCGGGGGCCCAATATGGAATGATTGACCCGCAATCTTTTCTGTCTCCCATGTCATGAAAATGAAATTGAATTACTTTTAAAGTGTTTTGGAGTTTTAATGGAAATCACATAAAAATATCTTTTGGATTTGAAAATATCAGATAAGAGATTTGAGTAACGGTATTCACTAGTTTGATAATAATATCAATGGTGGCAAATCACTTATATGAAATTTTGAAATTCAGAAGGTATTTTTTTTAGTTAAAAAAAAACATAAAAAAGAAAAAAAGGGAAAAGATTCTTCGAATTAAATTTGAGTTTTGTGCAGAGTTTGGGAGAAATTGAAATTTGTATATATTGGAAGGAGGAGGAGTTAATAATTGAATGTATGGAGGAAAGGTTTGGTCATGGATGAGTTGATAATGTAGTTCATGTTATTTGGTTGGTTATTGTGTTTGTATGTATCTGTGTTTCGTTTTCATATCATCATGGAAGTATGATTTTTATATTATATGGTGGTAATTATGAATTGGGGAATAACGTCAAGTTATGGGTGGGAGTGGGACATACAGATGCGAAACTTGAGCAAGCATTGGTGCATTATTGAGTAAGTGATTAAAGTGAGAATATTCCTATTTATTTATTGTTCCTTTAGAGAGAAACAATAAGGAGGGGTTATCTTTTGTTAATCTCTAATCTCAGATTGACTAACGCCACAAGGCACAAGGTTCACGTTTTCTTTTAAAAAATGGAAGACACTTTTCAATTCCATGGACAGTATATTAAGACATTCAATGTTAGACTTTGCAGCTGGCTGGCTCTGAATAATATTGTGTGTGTGCGCGCGCATGTGTGGCTGTTCTGAAGCCACCAAAGATCAAAGAGGAGTGTTTAAAATGTGGAGCTGCCATGGGTGTGGGGGCTCCATGGTGTTGCTTAGAGTGTCTGCAAGCCCTTGCTTGTTGCTTAGAGTGTCTTCTCTGTAGGCTTATCTGTGTACTATGAGCAATTCCAAGAATTATTTTAGCATGATCTTAGGTATAGACAATATAATTACGTTTAGTGTCATTGTTAGTGGCTTCGGGTTTAACCAGCATGAAAGGGTTCTGAGTTAAGGTTGCGGGTTCGATCTCACATAAAAACTCTCTATTTAGTAGCAGACTAATTACCAACAGTCTCTCACCTTGCCATTCCTTGCATCACACTCACTATTGCATGGTTGGTTCGATGGCATTGGTATATACGATACTAATATTTTTGTTGTTTATGTTACACCCTTTGTATTGCATTATATCCTTATAATTTTTTTTGATTACATTATATCCTTATAATGTAAGGCCTAGTTAATCAATTTGAGGAGATAAAGAAAGTTAAATAAAATATTTTTAATTGTATTACATGTTAACATTTCTAAAAACATATATGTGCTGTGCATTAAATTATATATCATTTTATAATTTAGGCAAATTAGTTGGAAAAAATGATAAATATAATATTTAAAATTAAAAAACTTACATTTAAGACCAAAATTCAACCACATCTAAGGAAATCAAAAGTATTACACTATTTTTACAATTCATCGTATAATTTATATATTCTTCCAGCCCCAAACAAAGGAGCTTATTAGGGGATTTGCCTTGATAATCAGTTTAAAGCCTCAATAAATTTTATCTCTAATATTTATTACTATTTTCCACACCAATTTATCTAACTTAACTTTATATATAATCTAATATTATAAATGATTATTTTAACATATCATATCAAATTATTACAATTAAGTAATATAGATGGCTTCTTACAGAAAATGATAAAAGATGAAAAGGAAAAAAAAAAATCAAAGGATTGATCTTGTATCCAGTTTGGATAAAGATTCTAATGATATTAGCATTTCATGTGATTGTTGATTGACGATGTGCAATAGATGGATGACTATGTGGGTTTGTGGGTTGTAGATTTGTAGTAGATCGTGATTTGAAATTGGTGATGGGCACGGCGCAAGTATTTATTTTGTGGGTTTTGGTGGATCATGATGGATACATAATTATGTTATTGCTGTGAAGTATTTCTTTTTTGTCACAAGCATGAATAATTATATTTTGATATGAATTTTAAGGTATATTCCGATATGCATGTATTATCCAGGTTTACATTTTGTTTAAATTAATTAATATGTGTGTATATATATATATATATGTATATAAATACACATATATTTGGTTTGGTGGATTGGCCGTTAAACTACCAATGCAATATAGAGGTTGGGTTGAGATTTTTTTTTCAACTTTTATCATTTTAGATTTATGCTTTGCCCACCCCTTCTCTATCTTTAATTTTTACTCTAAAATAAGTTTTTTAATTCTGTTCCTTTCGAAATTGTTAAGGTTTAAGGTACATTTTGGTTAATGATTTGTTATAAAAAGCTCGTTTGGCACAATTATTTTTAAAATGATCCATATAAACCAACAATCTTTTAAGATTGAGCAACTTGGCCAACACCGTACAGAATTATGTTGTTTCAAGCACTCATTTTTTGTAATAAATTATTGGCCAACTTACCCCATTTTAAAAGATGGTTGGCTTATATGGACTATTTTTAAAATAATTGTGCCAAGTGCACTTTTTGTAACAAATCATTTACCAAAATACACCTTAACCCAATTGTTAAATCCTCTTTATTCTCTTTTAACACCTCATTGTTATAGCCTTTGGAGTTTGGTATTAATCAAACAAATTGTCAAAGTGGATAGTGGATGGAAAGACACAAGAAACGTTGTCTTAGAAGATATTAGAAGATATTATGACATTTCTATCCTTATTTACTAATTTAGATGTAATAGAATCTAATCATTCTTCACATATACATATATAAAGATATATATATTTACTAACATATATTCTTTGTGGCTTTAGATATTATCTTTGTAATATACTTTAACTTTTGTTATTACCGAGATTTAACTTTTTTATTAAAAAAAAGGAAAGAAAAATACATTTTGAATAAAGTAATTTGCTATATATCTCAACACCCACACACATATGTATCATGGAAAGAATTTCTAAAATTCTTCAGTGTTGAAGTATAAAGAAAAGGGGTGTTGAATCTGAAAATTTAAGTTGTAATAAATTCGTGATTTGGTAATCATCTTCTTATGAGGTCCTTAGCTGTCATTCTTCAAGAAGAATAATAATTAAGGATCTCCTGATTAAGAAGGTTAATATCAGAAAAGTATTTTTTTTTACAAAAATAATGATGAGACATAAGGAAAATGACCATCAAATTTAGAAATGTAAGTTTTGATAAGATATTGATTTAATATTAACTTTTTGTAATTCTTTTAGTAGTCATTCTTCTTTTAACTTTTTTTTTTCTAACTACATAAATTGAGTTGGCATCAAGGTTTAAAAAACTGAATCGGACACATAACTAGCCAAGACACTATTCAAGGGTCAATGGACGGATTGAGGTTCAACTCGGAATCAAACTGGTCATATTAAAATAATATAATTTTATTGATAACAACATTAATAATCACTAATATCAAAATATAAATATAGATAGGTATGTATGATTCATTAAACATGAATATTTCAATGTTTCTACAGATGAAAAAATAGAAAATGATTAGTTGATTACACATGAAAATAAATGTTATTCTACAATCTATAAACTAAAATACAACTTTTAAAAGCAACAACAATTAAATATTAAACATATGCAAGTAAAATATCATTTAGAATAATCAACATAACTACATTACAGTTTTCAATATGTGATTTCTAAAATTGAGTGAAGTGAAAGTTAATAATTAGGGGATAATAAAATAAAAAAAAACACACATTTTATTCTTTTAAAAAAACTAGCCGGTTCGACCTCCCGGTTTTTGACCGGTCACGGTTTTTGTTGGTTCAACTAGCTCTCGTCGGTTTGGCTCCATGCCCGGCTCCCTCTTTGAACCAGCATGGACAAGCAACTGGTTCATCGGGTTTCCAGTTGAATCGCCGGTATGTGGTTGGCATCCATGTGGTGAACAACTAACTCAAGGCTAAAATTATACAAATTAATTGTCATCACATTTCTTAATATATAATAACTAAATAATTACTTTATGGGTATTAAGAAAATTAATTAAGTTAGTTCTATGTGACAAATATATGTTAATTTTCTTCAAATACCTTACTTAATCATATGCATTAGAATTTCCTCTTGATGAAAACCTCTTCAAAATGTGCATTCAATAGTTATGCTTTGAGGAAAAATATGAATTTAGGATGTTAAGTGGATTATTGTCTTATATTTAAAACTAAAACAAACACATTACCAACTCCTGTATTTAGATTAGAGGTAGACAACTTTTAAAAATTATCACTCTGTTCCTTATTATAAGTCTACTTTAACCAATTCTCACATACTAAGAACTTAGTTAGATAATTAAATATGTCTTAGATTGATAAAACTTTCCAATAATATCCTTATTCAAAATTTTCCCCACTACATTTATAAATTATTCTCACATTTATTTCCTCTTTTTCTATTCCCAAATCCCAACAAGAATTAAATAATGTTAAAGTTGAAAAACAATTATTAATAACTTCTTAGTGTACTCATATTTAGAAACAAATTTTTTTATATATAATTGGGCTTATAACAAAAAATCGAGTGATAGTTATAACTATTTGTTCAAAAACATATATGCATGTAATTATTTTAAAAAAAATCGTAAATATACCTATCTATCGTTAAATAGTTAAATGTAAGTTTCATTAAATTCTAATTTGATGGGACTTGGATCTCAACTGGCTATATCTGCCACATACTTCCCCCTCATGATCATTATTATCCTCATATCGACTGAACAACTCTCTACCACTAACAATCCGAGGATTCTCTCCTCTACTCTACCCCTCTTCTATCTTAAAATTTTATAATTTTGGGGTTAATTTTTTTTTATTTCATCATTAGATTCTACATAAAATTTGTGACATTTTGATATCTTATTGACTAAAAATGGTTCAGTTTTCAATTTTATATGATTTTTTAAAAATTCAATTCTTTAACTTGGAAAAAAATACAGAATTTTAAGCATTAAATATTTGAAAAATCATATAAAATTGAAAACTGAACCACTTTTCATCCATAAGATATTAAAATGTCACTAATTTTATGTACAATCTAATGATAAAATTAAACACAAAAAATTTGACCCAAAAACTATGTAATTTCAAAGTAGATGACAGAAATGGACTGGAAGGATAGGGGAGAGAAACCAAGTCCCAATCCTTCTCTCACATATTAACTTTACTGATACTTTATTGAATTTCATGCGAACTTGAAGAGATGTGTAAAAGGATTAGAAGTTAGTTAAAAATTAAAGTCTAGAATTTATCATGGAAGAAGATTAAATAAAGCAGGATTCCTTTTTGTTTCAGCTTGAGAAGCAGAGACAGGTCAAAGGGAAGAAAGAAGCTAAAGATATTTTGACTGTAATGATTGAAAGGAATATAATCCCCCCCCCCCCCCCCGGTTGTTTTTTGTTTAAATTCCTTTACTTTACCACCCAAAATGGTTGTTCAAAGCATTCTGTTTTACGAACTCTCCAAGCATTAATTAGGTCACCCACTTTAACACAGAGATGGGAAAAAAACGGTTCATCATCTAATGTTCACAACTAATACAGCTCAGAATTGGCTAGTAACAGAGGAAGCATTGGTGACCAAAACATGTTATCAACTTATCATTGGTTCAAATATCTGATACTGTTTCAGGAAGTCAATTTGTTAAATTGTTGTCTGTACTGAGTACTGACTGGAAAACTATTCACATTGCAATAATAATTGAAAAAAGAAAGAAAGAAGCTGAAGTCCTGGACAATGATGTCTAATCTGAATTATGAGCTCAAACAAAATAATGCAATTTCACCGTTTAATTTTTGCCTAGAATAGCTAAGCATTACTAGTTAAAATATGTCAATGAGACCAACCCATACTATTCATGAGTACGTACATACATGAAAACAAAAACAAGGTAATCCATCTTGGAATCCTTAAATATTTTTTCCTCTAGTGGAAAAAAATGTAAGAAAATTCACTAGTAGATTCTAAAGAATGAATGTAATCATTTTGAAATTTCAATAACATAAACATCATATCCTGTTGTCATTTCTCGCACTGGAATTTTGAATGCTATTAACTTAATAAAGAGATTTTTTGTGATTATATTCCTTCCCTAAGACATCATAGTGATTTTCCTAAAATATAAAGGTTGTATTTTCGCTAAGAAAACACTGCTCTAGATACTTCTACTATATCTCATCCATATGTCTTTCCCTGACTTCAATGTGAAAAAAGCTGGGGTAGAGAGGAACAAAGGATTCAACTAAGACGACAACCATACTTTTCTTTATCATTATCAACACAGAAAGAGAAGCTTCTCTCTTTCTTTTTTTTTTCCTCTTCCCATCATTACAAATTGCATCATTTGAGGAACTGGTAAAGAAGATATGAAAATGGAGTTTGATCTTGAAGACCCACTAGCCAGCTTTGAAGAACAGAAAAACTGTAGCATCTCTGAACTCTTTGCCTGTGAATCTGATCACATGCCCACTCAAAATTGCATTTCCCTGCGTTGTGAAGCTGTATCTCTCATATCACAGGTGAAAAAACCAGTTTTCTCTGAATGGTCTGGTTTAAACCTTCTTTTTTTCCTTACATTAACAGTGGCTTTGTTTCATCAGGTGCAGTTTTCCTGCAATTTGGACCCTTTTGGAACTTACCTTGCCATAAATTACTTGGACCGGTTCATGTCCAGGCAAGAAATAAAGGTATATGGAAAACTTTCTGCTTCCTTTTATAGTTATTCAGTTTCAATTGTGGGACTTTCCTCCATTTTCTCAGTAACCAAATATGGCAATTTTCCCTGTGAGTTTGCAGAAGGGGAAGCCCTGGTTTCTCAAACTCATTGTTATCTCCTGTCTTTCTTTGGCTTCAAAAATGACCAACACACCCTTCCCAATTTCAGATTTGCAGGCAAGACTTTGAACTAAAATGAGTTTTTACATGACATTAACTCCACATTCAAGTATCCAAGGATTCTACTGTCTGTACTTTAAGTTTCAAAACAATATATGATGGCAACTTAAACTAGTGATATTATGTAAATAAATCAGATTGAAGATTGTATGTTTGAGGCTGCAAGAATTCAGAAAATGGAGAATCTTATACTTGGAGCTTTAGAATGGCGTATGAGATCAATCACGCCTTTTTCTTTTCTGCATTTCTTCATCTCTTTAGCTGAGATTGAACTCAAAGACCCACCATCATCATCAAAACAAGCACTGAAAAAGAGAGCTTCAGAGATAATCTTCAATGCTCATTATGGTACTTACTACTATATATTACTGTGTTTTATTCGAACCACTCAATTTGTGGTACTATATTACTGTCTTTTGGCTGTAGACATCAAATTTGTGGGGTTCAAACCTTCCATTGTCGCAGCATCTGCACTTATGTGTGCATCTCACGAGCTATTCCCACAGCAATTTTCTACTGTGAGAGCTTCAATTGTAGCTTGTGAGTATATTGATGAGGTAAATGGCATTAGTCACTATTCTCTCAAGCAAATGATTAATTATCATTATTATTTGGGCATAATATTAAAAGTTAATGAGAGGGTTTATGGTGGTTATTTTAGGACACAATATGTATGTGCTTCGATCTGATGCAAGAGATGAAGAAGATGGAGCCAAAGGACTCAGCCTTTGACCATAGCACGAGCTTTATCAGCACAGAAACTCCAGTGAGCACTGAGGGTGCTGAAAAGGAACATCAAAAGGAGAATCTGATTTTTCTGTGACTTGTACCATTACTATTATGATTATCGTTATATTTTCCAAACTCATGGGGTATGAAGAAGCTGAGGATAAAAAGTAATAAATATTATCTGGTTTATAGAGCTAAAATGCCTCTCTGGTCTTCGTTATATAGAGAGACAACCTCCTGAGTGTCATTTACCACAAGTACTTGTTCCATTCTCTTATATAAATAAAATCAGACCAAACTAATCAATTCAATCGATAACCTAGTGACTATTGGTAATTTTGCTGATAAAAAAAAAAAGCAATGTATTGGGGAAAAAACCACTTGGAAAACCACTTGGACCTTTTCTCCTCAGCTTTTTACGGGTGTATTCAGTATTCTCTCAAGTGAATTTATCTCAAATCGTGCCACTCAAGTCAGACAACTTGACAAAATAATTTATAAAAACTCAATCCATTGAACAGAGACAAATGACCACCTGAACACGTCCAACTATATATAATTATATATAGACTACTAAGGTTGGCAAAAATACAGCCCCCTCACTTAAAAATGAAAGACCCTATATGTACAAATTATCAATCTCACAACTCATGGGATAACTTTAAGGACAAACCTTGAGTAAATTTAAACTTGTAAATTATTTGCTATCAACTTTAAACCGACAGCAAGCTCTTTTCTTCGCCTATCCTTTTCAGAAACCAAATCTTGTTCTCCATCTGAAGCGATGGCACAATAACAGAGTGAAACAGCAGAGATAGCATTTGTTTGCTGATATGGTTATGCCCGCAGTTACCAAATAAGACCTGAGAAAGCAAAATTCAGCGATGACACCCTCGTCACATTCGTATCTTGGGCATGGAACTCCAGGGGAAAGTTACATTGTGCAGACACGTAGGAGTGGAATTCAAAAGGAAGAGCACTGTTTCAAAATATCCCCAAGTCTTTAGATTCAACATTGATCTCTCGCAGCATCTGTACTCTTTTCGTTGCCAGTTGTATCATCATTCTTGATGGAGACAATAGGAGGCGGATGAAGATCAAAGAGTGCTTTACTCCCTTCATTAAAGCCACCTATGTACATTGTGTCACCCCGACCATGCCAAGTGCCATCTTGAACATTGTTCATCTCTAGTGTTCTAGATTCCTGCATCATAATTCAGTGATACTACCAGTCAATATTCGAACATGTCCTTCAGAGAATTTTAAACACATTCCATTGTACTTGGTTATTGAGAGAAAGAATCTTGAAGATGACCTGACATAATGTACAGCAGGGACAAATGAGATGGTAGATACAATCATCCAGGGAACTATCCCTATCCTGAAAATGAATCAATGCAGAGTGCATTAGAGAATATTCAAAATCTATTTCAGGACAACGCAAAACTAGACATATATTAAAATAAGAAGTGACAAAAGGGAAATAAAAGGTCACAGGGCACAGTATCAATATTACACAGTCATATGTGATTTCAGTAGATCAAACGGGATTCATACCACCAATTTGTTTTCTAAGATAAGCAAAACCTATAGATGTAATTATTCCCAACCCCTTCTACAAAAATGGTGACAGCGACACTTCTCAATTGCGCACTACGATTATTCTTCATATGAGGAGTAAAAGAAATTAGAGTTTTGAACTACCGAAAAGGATATACAGCCAACCAGAGATATGCAAAACATCTTTGTCATTTTTGAGCGAAATATACTAACCATCTATTTAACTCTACGTATCCATATGAAAGTTAGGAATTAGAAACAAGTCTATAGAGAGAACCCACCTTGATGTTAAATTTCTTTCGTATACGTGTTCGGAATAAGCCTAAATATGCTCCAGTAGTGATAGCGAAGGAAACTGCCAGGTACAGAAAATGGTGTTTTCTTGTGGCAATAAAAGCTATCAAATTGAGAATGACGCCAATTGTTAGAAGAAAGTAAACTATTCCCTGAAAAACAAAGAATTCAAAGTTCAGATTCAGAAAGCTCACAGAAATTGAATTTGTCAAAGTTTCAACACAGTTTGAACAATTCTGACATATTCAAAGAAAAGTAAGCATACCTGAAAATAAGGAAGAGAAAAACCAGCTCTCTTCATGTTCTTTCCAAATCGGTAGCAAGGACAACTGCAAAACCAAACGAGCTGTCATTCACAAATAACAGGCATTATATGTAAGCTTTCAAAGCTATCCCTCACCCTTCTAGCCCTTTCCCTATATCTTCTCCTTCACCTCTATCTTATACCGGCCGTTTTGGCTTTTCGTTGACCACAAAGACATCAACACAATTATAAGGGTCAAGGCAACATGTGAAAATGGTTCAACTTAATTTGTCACGAGTACCCAACCCAGGAAAAAAATACATGGGAAGATAATAATCTCTTGGTACAACTAAAAATAGAAACCCAAAATGAAAAAGGACGAACTTGAAGACAAACATTCAAGGAACCTATAGGCACACAGAGAAATCTAACAAGTAAATTCCTGATCCCTCAAAACCCTTAAATCTTCGCAGAATGAGAAAAAGCAAAATCCCACCAACCCAACCCCCTAGAAGAGGAAGAAGAAGAAAAAGAAGGAAAGCTTACCATGTGGATTCAAGGGCGATTCGACGGTCTTCAAAGCAATCAAGAAGTTCACCTTCCCACATCCTGAAAACCCCACCAAATTCTGCAGCCTCTTCTTCATCTCCAACACCACCACCAAGCTTCCCCCATTTCCCATTAGCCTGCAAGGCCACCGTAGAACAAAGCATGTCAAAATCCACAACAGCCATACCCTCTAACAACCTCTCTTCCTCACCGCCGCCATTTTCTTCATCCACCACCACCCTCGCCGCCTGCTTCTCCACCTCCTCCGCCATGGCAAAAAAAAAAAAAAAGCTTCCCTAGGTCTAACAAATCTCTTGGGGGCGTTCTAATTCCTCCCACACAAGCTTTATTATCCCTAAAGATCCCACATTTGAACCCTTACACTAATACCCAGATGGAAAAGGTGGGTTTTTTTATGTGTATATATATAGATATGTTTGTTGTGTTATTATTATTTGTTTCAAGTTGCGCTGGTGGTAATGGGTTATATTCCATGAACATGAACAAGCAAGTGGAACGCCGTTTCGCTAAGGGATTGATCATTACACGGCGATCTGGTAGGCGCGGTTAATTAATGGATGGTGGGCCCCACTTATTGTCCCGTTATGAGCGATAAAGGTGTCGCCACGTGGAGACGGGAATATAGGAGGAAATAATAATTGCCCATTTCAGGCTTATTACATTTCTATTTTTTAATTAATTTTTTTTTATGAATGCAAGTATTTAAGAAAAAACTGCAATATTTTGTAACAATAAAATAAAAATGTTGCAAATATGATAAGTCAGTTAATTAGTCAAAACATTTGTCAAATTTTTACAAAGTGGGCCGCACAAATATGTTAAATGGACGTTTGAAAAAATTAACAGATTTATCATATTTATAACGTTTTTATTTCATTGTTAGCATATTTGTATATCGCAAAAGATTATTATATTTCGTTTACCTTGTACACTAGTTTATTCCTAAATTTGCACATTTACCCTATTTTTTTCATTTGTAGTTTAATCTGAATAATTAAAAATTTAGAATTACTAATAATTCAGAAATTAACGGTCTGCTACCAATTAGTCAATTACTACAAATCTTTCCGTATCAACCAACTAACCTGTAACAACCACCATCAGTTTCTCGTTGTGGATGATCTAACAATAAAAAAATCTAAATAAAAAACCAAATAAACTACCAAAAATAACTCCGTCTTTATGTCATGGCAAATATATTTTCCTTTTATCTAATTTAGTAGATAAATTTGTTTTGATTGGGAAAAATGGATAAGGTAAAACATATTGTATATGAAAATTGAAAGAGTCTATAAACTAAATTCGGAGAAGTAGGTAAGTTTCTGTCTTTATTATAGCAAGAGCAGCTCATATGTAACTTTAAATTAAGTTTAAACATCTCTATAAAGCCTACAAGTTATCGCATTAGCTATAAGTTTTGAAAAGTCTAAGGTAACAAATAGGTTAACGACATTAAAGGAAATAAAAAAAGACATAATAACTTTCTTCTGCATAAACATAAAATTCGGTGATCTAATTTTGGTGTGGGTGGCTCAAAAAATTAAATGTTAGTGACCCATGTTTACAAGTGAACTGGCATATTTTAATTTGACTTTTATGTTGAATTACTTCGGACTAAAAAGAGTACCATGCAGCCAATAATTGTAATTAAAAATATATGATAAATGGAGCCGACAGAATTGATCTGTAAGAACGTAAAATACAGAATTACGAACAAGTTGACTAATGGGTGTGTGTGGGATATGGTTCCAAAGGGCTGTGATTGGGATTAGAATCCTTCAAACGCTGAAACATGTCCATTCAATTAAAAAAAGAGAAAAAGAAAGAATAAAAAAAAAGCTGTTAATATCATAAAGTGACACTAAGAAGACATAAATAATTAAATATATGAGAATAATACAAAGGAGATGGCATTATATGTGGCCGGAGCTTCAACGCAGGAACAACACAAATTAAACAAGCTTAACATATGATACTTCCTCTGGTCTATAATACAAAAGGTAACATGACAATTTTTTTATCTATATTATAAGAGAAAACAAGTGAAAATCAAAATAATAAATGTTTGATTTCCATTTTTACTATTACATATTAAATGTAAAGAGGGGCGAATGAGTTGATGTATAATAAATGTTATAAGGGTAAAATTGAAGAATCACATTAATTTTACCCATATTCAATGACTCATTAATGTTTTCTGCCTTGTATAAAATATCTGACTTTCTCTTATAATATTGACCAAAGGAATATTACAAATGAAGAATGACAAGTCCATAATGGAGAAGTAATAATTATAATGGGTATTAAAAAAATATAATGCATCGAGCATTAAAAAATGAGGCAATTGAAGGATCCTAGCTAGAGGGATGAAGGGAATAATAAGAGAGAAGATACCATGATGATCAAGTTGTGTTGGTGAAAGAAAAAGTAGGTTTGATGGGTGGGAAAATGAAATGGGCAAGTTTGGGGATTATGTTTTGTGGAAGTAAGAATCTTAATTAAAATTTTTTAAATTTGTTAGGTCATTGCCTTAAAACGTGTGTATAAAAAATTGTATATAACCACATTTCTTATTATAAGTCTAACTATAAAAAAAATCTTGATCCTAAATATAAGTTCAATTAGAGATTATTAATAATTATTTTCTAACTTTAGTATTACTTAATTTTTGTTAGGAAGAGAGAAGGCTGAGAGATGTGAGATAATAATTTATAAATGTAGAGGCGAAGAATTTTTGAATAAGGGTGGTCATAAAAAGTTTCATCAATCTGAAACATATTTAATAATCTAACTAAAAATTATTGATACGTGAGTCGTCAGAATTAATTAAAATATACTTGTAATAAATATCAAAGTGGGTGTGGGGTGTGTGTATATATATATAAAAGGAGAGAGATTGTGGATAAGGGCAAGCAAAAGAGGTCGGCGGGCAAGCTCCACCCAGTCACCCACATAAGAGAGACAGCTCGACAGCTCCAAGGTTGAATTTGTTTGCTGTCTATTCTATTTTTTTCCTCTCAATCCTTTATTATTAAAGCCTTATCCATTTTCTTCATGTGCAATACAACATATTCATTGCCTTGTCACATTCTTACGCCTAACAAACTCCTACTGCTTCCTATACTTGTTATGAAAAAAAAAGGTTAGAAAAGACTATCAATATGTAAACGACAGTTAGATGTGATGAATTTTAAAAATGACATAAACATGCAATGAACTAAATGTCCTTTGTAAATTTAAAGAAAATGATAAAAATGTCTCATAACAAAATTTATTATTTTTTAAAATTGGTAATCCATTACACAATTATGGTAATAAACAAAAAGAAGTCGATAAAATTATGATGTTGATAAATTGATAGAGACATGTTGATAATCCGTTATCCAAAATAGGTAATCCGTTATATAAAGTTGGTAAAAGACATTTTTATCATTTTCTTTAAATTTGAAAAGAACAATTAGATTAGTAGTACATTTTTGTCCTTTTTGAAATTATTTTCATCTAATTGTCCTTTACATATTTTGATAGTCTTTTTTTAAAATTTTTCTAAAGTAAATTGGCTTTATTTAGGGAAATTAAAAAAGTAAATTTTAAACTAATTTATCTAACTTATCAATGTATATATAATCTTAATTAATTATTATTTATATATAATCAAATAACTTATTTTAACTTTCTTAATTTTTTAAATAAAATCAACTAAATATTATATTGCCAAGAACAGGTTGTAAACATTGTTGTCAAATCCTTGTGTTGACTTTCCGATTTTACTGTTTTTACAATTGTACCTATCTAAAATGTGTCACGAATCACTTAAATTCTTACAAGGTGTAAACTCGATTAAACTCACGAGTTTACATACTAAGTTTACCGTTTTTACGTTTCCGACTTTATGAAATAATCTTGTTAACTTGCTCCAAAACTCATGTTAATTATGTTTATATATAAATTTTATGATTTTTTTTATTAAGTTTGATAAAGTATGAATATTGATATACTTAATATAACTATTTAAATTTAAAATATATTTAAGTTAAATTATTGTTATTTTTTCTATTTCCTATTTAATTATATACTTTAAACGTGTATTTATTAATAAAAGTAAACTCTTACGAGTTTATGATCCAGTTTTATATTTTTGTCACGAATTTATTTAAACTTACCAATTTAACAGCATTAGTTGTAAGTATATAGAAACCGAGATTCTAGTTTTGCATAATATTGAAGTAGTAATGTTTAAAATCTTAATAAACTTTGATGAGGGGGAGATAAGGAGCAGATGGAGTGGAAGTAGCTGGGTGGTATCACGTGACAAAAAACAAAGCAAGGACATTAATTGAATATTAAAATTAAACTTAAATAATGGGAGGAACCCAACATCCTAAATACACGTGTCTGAATCGTAATCCAATTAATCATCGCTGTCTCCAATCAAATATAATTAAAACTCTATACATATGTGGAGTATGTAATTTGCACACATTAATATTTAATTAGACGTCCACATTCCATCGAGGGTATTGGCTAATGAAAATGGCCCCCACCCTCACATGATATAATAGTTATGACTTAATACAGCTCAGATAAAGCTGTATATGAATCCTTCCAACAATGTCCCTCCCTTCTCATTTAAAAGCTGTATATGTATGTTTGCCGCACATGTTAGTTAGGTCATAGAGTGTTTGGTTCATTAGTGGGGAGGGAAATGGGAGTGGCAAAAGGCCTCTTTGTTTGGTTTGATAAGAAAGAAAGGAAAAGGAGGGATTTTTTTTTTTAAAAAAATAAGAATTTAAACCATTATTATAATATTATCTAAAAATATTTCAATTAGAAGCCTCCCAAATCCCAATGATGCTTTCTGGGAGGAGGGGTGGGAGAGAGCCCTCAGGCTGAGCCTAAGTAAAAGAGAAACTGGGCTTTTGGACTCTTTCAATCCTCACATGACTATTGCTTCGTATGTTGCCATCAACATTGGGTTTAGACTGGGCCCTAACTGGGCTTGCCCCAACACATATTTGGGCTACACCATACTCCTCTGGTTCTATTTATAAGTCACTTTCAGCATATTTCACACAGACCAATGAAAGCCTTAAAACTCATTAACTTTCCACTAAAATCCAATAAATTTACAACTTTACCCATATTTAATGTCCACTATATCAAATGAAAATAAAGTCAACACATAATAAATGAAGGGTAAACTTGTACATTTACACTAAATATTTAATGAGGTGACTTATATATAGGACCAAATAAAACATTTTCTCTCTGCCCTATAAATAGGACCAGATGAGTATTTTGTCAAGGCTTGACCTAATTTAAGGATACTCATTTGATCTTATTAATGAGACACTCTCACAATCGAAATCAAGAAAAAAAAAAAGAAAAATTAATTATTTCATCCTTATAGTTTCATCCAGTTTGCAACTCAGTCCTTATAGTTTGACTCGTTATAACTCAGTCCTTATAGTTTCATATTTTTTATAAAAAAAAAAAAAAAAATCTGTGTCATGTAACCAGTCCTATGCGGCAGGATGTTGCTTAGTTGGCATGCCACATCACCCAAGATGGGCTTCCCTCTGCTCTCTCCTGCTATTTTGTCCCTTTCTTCATCTTCTACTTCTTCCCTCCTCAACTAATTAACTCTCCCTGCACAGATCTATGCATATAAGCAAAAGTCCACCCAGCAGCATCTATCTTTCATGAGCCTCTCCCTCTCCTAATATTCATTCATTGATCATAGTTCAAAGCTTGATTTCCAAACGTCAATTCATCTTCCTCTATGGAAAAAAGAGCGTGGACCATGACCTCAATGACACCGGCGACGACCATTCCTCCTTCAAGAGGTAGAAATTTCTCCGGTGAATCCTTCTTCTCCAACAAGAATATCTTTGGGGAAGGAGAAGCGTAAGAGGATCAGAAGCCACCTTTAGAAGGCACTAAATCCACGGGTTTAAGACTCCTCGGACTTTTGCTACAAAGTCGCCGAAAAATATGGTTTCTGGAGGAAGAAATTGTGCTTATTTTGAATCTCTGCCCCATGACCTTGTCCTCTATATCCTAACCAAACTTAGTTCTTCTATGGCGAGACCTTCCAATTTCATTAGTGTTTTTATCCTAAGTGTCGCCGAAAGTTTTAGACATTAACACCGAGAGCTGGAACTTGTTCCTGTGCATTGATTTGTGTAGGGAGAGTTTGACTGAGGAGGGAAGAAGTAGAAGTTGAAGAAAGGGACAAATTAGCAGGAGAGGGAGAGAAGCTCATCTTGGGTGATGTGGCATGCCAACTAGGCAACATCCTGCCACATAGGATGAGTTACATGACACTCAGTTTTTTTATAAAAAATATGAAACTATAAGGACTGAGCTGCAACGAATCAAACTATAAGAACTGAATAGTTCGGTGAAACTATAAGGATGAAATAATTAATTATCCAAAAAAAATCTTAAACCTTAGTTAAAGAATACTCACTTGATCCTCTTAATAAGATTTGTCACACAAAACTATTATCCCATAAGCCATTTCCCCTTACATTACATCCTTTAATTATGTGATTTGGTTTAAGTAAGCGATCACAAAAAAATAATAGAGGGAAGAAAAAACACAGACACTTTCTTTTGTTTTTTGGGATAAAATTATCTTGTTTTATAACATTTGAAGAAGGTTATTTAAAGGTATATCTAATATTTTACAGCCGAACAATGTCATGCATTATGGATGGGTGATGATTAGAAAAAAAGAATATTCTATTAATAGATATGTAGATTTGAAGTGAATCTGAAGTGTGTGGTGTGAAGGTGAATGTAAAACTGGCGTTGCTTTTCCAATGGGGAAACTATGGAAGTTTCCTTTGTCAGCATTGTTATTCACATGCTGCTGGAACTTCTGTCCTCTTGTTGTCCTTACTTTAATTCCATTCCTCCAAATGTCTCCTTTCCTTTTCTTCACTTCAATTATTTAGAAATACCAACCAAACGCTATCCCTACCCTAACCACTACAAAGCAATACTATTTTTGTCTTCCCATGAAGAAGAGTTCACGCTAGAGTGTGTATATTAGAGCCGGTAATATTGGTTCAACCCGTGGGCTGAACAGGGTTAGGGTTGGGGAAATCCCAACCCGTCAGAGTGCGGGCCTATGACTTGCTGGTTGGCCTGTCATATATATTTTATTAAAAAAAAAAAGAAAAACACCATTTTTAATTCATTAGGTATTTTTTAGACACTTCACTAATATAAATCGTGGTTAACATAACAAATTATGGTATTTGTATAATATAATCTAAACTTTATTAATAATATTGTTAGTATAATAAAACTAAAAAGATGTTTATACAAAAAAATATGTAATTATGGAGCCCATTTTTATGATATTTAGAGTATTATATTTTATCTGAGGACTGAGGCAATGATGATAAATTTTTGTTGATTTAGAATTTTTTTTATTATGTCATTTTTTAAATAAAAAAAAAAGTGGCGGGTAAATGGTTAGGGTTGGGGATTTCCTGGCCAGCAACCCGTCACGGGCCACCCCACAACCCGCGGGCTGGCCTGTTTTCCCAACTCTAGTGTATATAGACACAGCCTTAATTACACAATGGAGAAAAAAGGCAAAATCTCACTAAATACGCATATAAAAAAAATAATATCTAACAAGTCTTATAATCAATGATAATTAAAAGAATCACGGTTAATAAATGAAAGGACATTATTGAAAAGTTACACGATTTATCTTATAGTATTATTTATCTTAGGTGGGACCTTAGTATAATTTACCCAAAATTCAAATAAGATAATTATGCTTATTACACAATAACGAACTATAGGGTAGGTTATATGGACCAAAGACTTGATTGTATTATATCAACAATTCAATTTTTAGATAAATTGTTGACCAATAGGTTATACTCAACATTTTCGATGAATGTCATCTTCATCCAATACGATAGACTTAATTCATTTCGTCGTATTTAAAACTCTGCTATGTTTTTCCTTCCTCAAATGCACAAGAAATAAAATCTCCTCACAAAACTAATAAGATGTTAGTTGATGTGGTAAACATTCTTACTCCTTATTAAAGCAAATACAAGTTCAAATTTCAGAAGCACACTCATTAAAAGAAAAAAAAACGTTTGGACTCTTAAGTCTCAAAATACGATAACCTTGATAAAATAAAAAACAATAAAACTACTTAGAAATGAGCAAGAGAAATTATTTAAACAAAATCTGACTAGAAAACTGCCATTACATATCACAGAAGATGGAGGAGCATCATAACAGAACAAGAGTGATGAAGAAGATCATTAGAACTAAGAAAAGCCCAAAAAGGGAAAAAGAAAAGAGGAAGCTTAATCTTCAGCAAAAATGGCTTCCTCCAAGAGATTCTTAGAATTGTTCATCAAATCAGGGCTCAACCTAAACATAAGAGTACAAAACTCCATCTCATCAAGAGCCCCATCACCATCCAAATCACCTTCCCTAAGCATGCACATTAACTCATCATCACTCATTCCCTGCATCCCCAAGGAAGCAGCGTTCTTCTTCAAGCTCTCAAATGTTATCACCTCCTTCTCTTTGTCCATCAGCAGACAAAACCCATTTCTCAGTTCCTTCATGAATCCCTCCGTCCCAAGCCTCTCCACCATTGTCGGAAAGAAGTCCTCGAAAACCAGGCCACTGTACTGGGACGCCATTGATGCTGATGAGGATGATGGTGAAGTGAAAAAGAAGGATATCTGAAAATATATAGTGGTGATGTGGGGCAAAGGAGTGATGAGAGAAGTGAAAAGGACAAGAGGTAGAGTGTGTGTGATTGGGATGAAGAAGACATGTTTCGTGGAAGTTGCTTGGGGAGACAGAGAAGGTGATGGATTTTTCCTTATTATGATATATGAATAAAAACAGGATTGGAAGCTTTTGGGGGAGTTTGGAACCGAGATTACGCTATTCCTTGTCAAATCCAAACACAAGAAATGATGAGGAAGATGCTGTATAGGTGACTTTGTCTCACCCACTTGTTCTTCTTCCTCCTCTTGGCTTCAATTCCTCAGTGAAATGTATCTATAAGTCTAATTAAATGTGGATTTATCTGGCCTTGATGATCAACCCTCTTATTTCACAAAAAGTAAACTCTTTTATGTGGCCTTTAGCTCCACAAAGGTTTATATTACTAACTCGAGTAAAAGGGATTAATTATGTTAGTGGAAAGATACAAGAAGTTTGACTGATGACTTAATTGAAATGGTAAAAATGGTGAAGCACTTAAGTAGTGAATGGGATTTAAGATCAAGTTGGTGCTTTTTTGTCACATGTGAAAGGACTAAATTGTTTATGAAATGAAAAACAATTAATTAAAGTTTATGTAGTACTCATAAAACACTATTGTCCATTATATCCAATAAATTAACTATGAGACCTAGTACAATTAATACTTTAATGGGTTTTTTTTTTTTCAACCATTTAGTCATAACTTTTTTCTTTGATGGTGTGCGTGGAGGAGGTCTCGTGACTAGTACTAAGACCCCTTTCTGAAGTCTATAGTGTGAGAAGATTAGTCATCATCATGGAGAATAAATACTCTGGACTCACCGAAAGAAATCCAAAACCTTTGTATTGAAAGGGGAAAAGAGGAAGAGCAAATGTGAGGGAGATGGGGGCTTTGTTAAGTTGAGTTCCAAGAATTGATCATTAGTGTATCGCTACCAAAAATGGAGCAGAGGAAGGTGCATAAGTGTTGGAGTGGCTTTTCGCGCTTCAAGAGTGATGAAGAAAAAGGACAAAAGGGGTTGGCTCTAAGAAACTTCATGTTATTCTAAGAACTTTGGATTGAACTTTCTCTTCACACAAGATTTGTGTGTTCTTTCTTTGGATTCCTGCCTCCATGTTGCTTTCACGCAGCTTTTATGTTTATCACTACACTATTAGCCTCTACATTATGTCTCCCCTCAATTGTATGGAGATGCCCAAATCCTATGGCTATGAATTATATATCGTGTAATGTAAAGCCCATACGCCAAAAGAGATTTCCAATACAAGTGTTGAAATGGAGATATCACTCCCACGCGCCACAACAAAACACATAGTATAACAGATAAAAAAGAAGGGATAAAGACCAAAAATATCCCGAAAGTATCCATCGGGGGCACCTGGTGTCTGGAAATTTTTTTAGGGGTAAATATGCTCTGGAAGTCAAAAAAAGAGGGCAAATATGCCCTGAAAGTTAAAAAAAGAGGGCAAATGCATAACTTTTAAGGCATATTTGCCCCTAAAAAAACTTCCAAGGTATATGAATTTTTGCCTGGGTTGGGCGGAATTGCCCTTTTTTGTTGACTTTCAGGGCATATTTACCCCTAAAAAAACTTCCACACACCAGGTGCCCCCTGGTGGATACTTTCGTGGCATTTTTGGCCTTTACCCCAAAAAGAAAGAAATTGAACCCAAAATATCTTATCTATCAAGTTGAGAAATAACCTAACACCTCTTGATTTGACCGCCGCCTTATCGTCTTAGGGTCAAATATAAAATTAATCAAGGATTGTATTATAGGGCACAACATTAGGTCGTTCTCTCCCTCTATATGTCATGAAATGCAATATAAACAAGGGAAAGTAATTTTTATTTTTCTTATAAATGAGTATGATTGCAAGAATGAAAATAAAAGCCTAAACTACTTATTTTTGGTATTTTCACAAAGATATGATAATAAATTGGAAAATGGATGAAGTGAGCCTCTTAAAAAGGGATTAGGAATAATCATAGTTCACTTAGGGTTAAGGGAGTTAAACTATAGCTAATTATCAAATTGATCATAGAGGAATCCCTCTAGGCTAGGCTTAGATTGGAGGAACTAATACCGGAATCCTAGCATATTAGTTCTTCCAATAACAAGTTGATTAAGCTCTCTAACCAAAAATGGACTTGCTGATTGTAAGGTGCACTTAATCCAACAACCAGTATCCCAAATTACCATTTAGTTAATCCTGTGATTTTGGTTTATTATTGGAATCCCACGTAATGAGCCAAGACCAAAGGATTGAAGCCCAATACTGCTTATGCAATTAACAAGTTTATAAGCTATTTTACATATGCAATTACTCAACACCATGATTCATTAGTTGAGAATCCTCAAATAGAACAAAATCTGAACAAAAACATTTATTCAAAATGATGAATTCATACATACAAATAATGTTCAAGTCAATAGAGAGCAATTGTTTCTACTACTCTCAATCAAAAGATAAACCAAAGAAGTAACAATCAAATGTAGAAACAAGTCCTAAAATCCTAGAAACATGTGAAAATATAAGGAAAAGAGAGTGAGAGAACAATAGTTTGGGAACTCAAATCTTAGCTTCCATTTTCAAGAGGATGAACTCCTAGCGTCCCACAACATGAAGAACAACTCCAAAGAGGATGCACATCTTGGCCATAGTGTAACACCCCAAAATTTTGAATTTTGAAAAGAGATAATAAGGAAATATTTAGAATTTTAGGGTATCGTTTAAATATTAAAAAGCCTTGTAAATAAATTTGTGAATTAAAACATATATTAAGAATTTATTTTAGGATTAAATTTAGATCAATTTTAATAGAGGAGTAATTAAATTTTCAGATAAAGAGCAAAATAGGAAAAGGGAAAAATTGAAGAAGATTAAAAGGACCATAATGCCCTTACTTGGAAAATATCTCACCTTAAATGGGAAGGGGCAGTTATGTCATTTCATCCCTCTCCTTACCTCAATATCTTCCTTTATTTCTTTTTGTCTCCCTCGGCCTCTCATTCTCTCCGCTCTCTCCCTCGTGCTCTTTCCTTTCGGCGAGGCCGACGGAGGTTTTCAGTGCCGGCGGGGAAGCTTTGATTTTTCAGCATCGTTCTCCTCTCACTCTCTCTCTCCCCCATCCTCTCATTTTTCTTTCTCTCTACAAACGGTGAGCTCGGTGTCGGAGAGGAGCGATTCCGGCGACAGCAAGCTCCGTTCGGCCATGCAACCACATCAACGGACTCGGGTGAGTTCCCTTCACAAGATAGATTCCACTCTTAGATTCTTCAATTGAGTTTGTTTTGAGTGGAGGGGTCCGATCTAAATTGGGGTTCTGGGTATAAACCCACCGATTGAAAGAAGATTAGACATAAATAAAAAGCTTTTCTCAAATGAAATCTTGCTTGCATGTGGGTAATTGGTTCAGGTTTGAAAATATTTCCAATCGGAATTTCTGTTCATAATTGTTAACTTCTGATTCTGACTCCAAGCAAGGTTTATCGATGGTTAAAGGTTTAGAGCAGAGTTAAGAGAACATTAAAGATGTTGATATGCTTAAATGATTGATTCTCGCATGTGTAATGGAGTTTCCAATCAGTTTCAGTTTGCTGTTTTCGGTGCTCCTTACTGCTGTGTTGAGCTTCGATTACTATGATAGAAAGTACTAGAGTTATTGAAATTGATTTTTAATCTAGAAGTCTGAAGCTTGGGAGGTCATTTGGTTTATTTTAGTTTGAGTTTTACAATGGTTATATAGTTAAACAAAATAGAGGAGCATTATATGTGCAGTTTCAGTTCCTTATAAGCCAAAGGGAGTCAAGTATACTATTATCAATTTGTTTGGTCATATTCTGTGATGGCCGATTATGAAGTCTTGAAGGTCTAATGGTTTGTAGGTTGGTTTTCAATGGAATTGTTAATAGCTCTGAAGCAGTATATTTAATTTGAATCAAGAATGTTGTTTCATCCATTTTTAAGAAATGAAAAGAAGTAAATTTGAGGTGCCTTTTAGTGCTATGGAAGTATTGTAGATTATAAATAGTATGTTAATAGTATGTTTAAGAAATATGATTTAGTAGTATTATAAATAGTGCTATGTCTGTTACAGGTATAGATACCCCACTATTATTAGTGGCTGGAAATTACCCTACTATTAACAAACAATGTGGCTGGAAGATACCCCACTATTATCAGTGGCTGGAAGATCCTCTACTATTATTAGTGGCTGCAAGTTACCCTACTAGTGACAAACATATTGTTAATAGTGGCTGGAAGATATAATTCACTATTAAGGAAGATACCCCACTATTATTAGCGGCTGGAAGGTGCTAAGGACACAGTTTACAAGGATAATTGTTATCATTAATTGTACAAAGATTGTTAATATTATAATGTCTACACAGGTTTATTAATTGTTATAATAATGAATGAAATAATTTGCTACTGAGATTCTTTGAATCTCACTCTTTTGATACATGTTTTTATAGAGGAGCAAGGAGAAGGTGTTACTTTTGGGTAAGGTAGTAAGATGAAGGGCAGAGATTCTTTGAATCTCACTCTTTTGATACATGTTTTTACAGAGGAGCAAGGAGAAGGTGTTGCTTTTGGTTAAGGTAGTAGGATGAAGGGCAAGGATGTCTGCATTATTTTGTACTGTGGTGTATATATATTGATGATGTCTCTACTTGTATATGTTATAAGATTAAGATAAGAAAAGCAAGCTTGAAGCTTGCATAGTTATATAATTGGTGTATATATATCATTTAAAAGATGTACTACAGTATACACAGGTTAGGGGTTATTGACGATAACCCCAATATTTTTTTATCATGACAAGTAGAAGTATAGATAAGCAGGGGATACATGTCATAGATATAACAGAAATGTAATGTTGGTTTTGGCTCCCCACACACTATTCAATAGGACTAGATCCTTTGAAACGATTCTGGCTATTTAGTTGTTTTATAAACCATTTGATTTTTCTATAAAGTTTGGAATATTGTTAATTTGTCAGAAAAGCTCATTCTGTAAAAAAAATTGATTTGGTGTTTGGAAGAAATTTTTTCAATTTATTCACATTTTTGGGGCTCTGATAAAGAGAAAATGGTTATAAAGCGATTAAGATGCCTAAGTATAGTAGTATAAAAAGTAGGTGTTACACATAGTAGCAAGAAGTGGAAAGAAATGAAGTGAAATGGAGATAGAGTGGAAGAAATGGAGGTTGAGATTGAGAGAATGAAAGAGGAAGAGAATGGAGATGGATATGGGGTTGAAGGAAAAATGAATGAAAGGTGGAACATGGGTGTGGAAGGTTGTAGTGTCTATGAGTGGAATAGAATATTAGGGTTTCTAAAATCTCTTCCTAAGGCCCAATCCTTTGCTTTAATCTCTTTAAGAACCAAACCCTAACACCCATTAACTCCAAAGAAAACCATAAAGTTCAATGCTTCAGCCTCCTTGAGTTTCTCCACTTAAATCCCTCAAATTTTTGCATAGTTGCTGCTGTTCATTTTGCAGTCATCGTGACCATGTCATGACCCAAAAATTGGCCGTGGCTGAGTTTGCTTCTTTAACAGAGTAAGCTGTGACCGAAAAATTTGAGTTGCAGCCAAGTTTGCTTCTGTGACATAGGGAGTTGCGGCTCAATTCTCTTTTGTAAAATTAAGTTTTCTATTGCAAATGAAGTGTTTCATCCATAGTCCTGCAAATAAAAATACATTGAGACGAGTATCAAATTGTCCTAGAACTCAATTATTGCCAATTGGTATCCAATTCTAACCTTTTAACACTAATTTCATGCTATCTTTACCCTTGGACTTATAATATTTAATAGGCACTTATTAGATTCTAATTGCATCATAAGCATGTCAATAGCCTCAAATAATCATAATAAATATATACTAATCCAATGATCTGTCACTTCTCCTTCACAACTTGGTAGATTAGAGCATCACAATGCAATCATATCACGTCTCAATTAGTTGTATATGTTTTTAGGCTTTCATAGTTTTGCCCAAACCTATTTTGATTGGGTCACAAATGAAAATAGAGAAAATATAGATATAATGTGTAGTATATCTTTTTTAACTGGAGAGGGAGTAACATAACCAAAACGTGCATGAGAGATCAATGCAACAAGCACAAGTGAAGGAGTTAGTTTTTGTGTTCATGAAAGTGATAACTACAATGGTTCTCTACCTTAGCGGGCTCTCTTCATCTTACTTCATTCATAGTAGCATGTATGGGAGGGCCTGTTTAGATTAGTTTTTGGAGAATAATTTCTGAGAAAAAAGTTGAAAAAGTGCTTTTAGAAAATAGATTCTGGAGAATAGCTTCTGAGATTATAGAAAAAAATAGCTTCTAACAAAACCTAGGTTTTCCGTCCCAAACCTAGGTTTTTAGACTAAAGTTATTCTGAAAAAGCTGTGAGTGTTTGTCTGACTTAATTGAAACTTAGGTTTTGATAGTTAAAAGCTATTTTGAAAAAGTTAAGAGTGTTTGTGTGCCCGATTTTGAAACCTAGGTTTTGACCCAAACCTAGGATTCAGAAGCTATATCCAAATAGGTACAGAGTCTTGGATGGTTGTGATCACGGGTTTGAATCATACCTCCTACCAATATGCTTGTCAAATGAAAGAAATATATAGTATTATTTTATTGTGTATGAAAATTAAAGTCCAATTATGATTCAGATCCATGCGGGCTACTGGATTGTTTCACTAGACTTTCAAAGTATGCCCCAAAACCCTATAGACTTCTCTTCATTTTAATCTCTTAATTTCATTTCAGTTAAAGTTGCATTCCCATGCTGTTTGACATCTTGGCTTGATAGTGAGAGAAATTCAGCCTCACCAATCAAGTCATGTGTTTGAAGCTTGGCGGTTGGCACTCTCCCCAGTTCAACAAAAAAGGTTGCATTCCTATTATTGTTTTAACATTGCAAGTAGGCTATTTTTATTGAGAATCTAATTGAATGTTTTGCACTTTTGCCAACAATGATTATTTGAAGCTTACTAATTTACTTTTTATTTTTTTAATCAAAATTATATATAAATCCTCTTAATTAATTTTACTCTTTTACCCATATGAACAATATATAAAGTTAGTTGATGTTATAAAAAAATATAGAGTTAGTTCATAGGGGAGTTTTCTTTTGTTTTGTTTTTTTTTTTTTGATATAAAAGAAAACATTCATAGGGGAGTTTTGAAAACAAAAGACCATAACATTTTATATTCCATCATGTTTATAACTCTTAAAAATAATGATCAGAATAAACCCTTCATTCCCATTATAAAACTCCCAAGCAATCAAACATTTTGTTCCGTTTCACTCAATTTCATTGATGAATGTTTCCATGTAATTTCATATTACACTCCAACAAACACCCCTTGAGACTTTTGAATTTGGTATCGGACTTCTAAAAATAATAGCTAGCCCATTCTCTCTGGCCCACAAAATAGCTAGCCCATTCTTTTAACAATGGTTGATGGCTCGTTTAATATATAAAAATAAGGGTAAATTAATATTTTGGTCCTCATAGTTTCAAATGAATTGTAACCCAGTCCCTATACTTTGACTCATGCAACTCAATATTTATAGTTTTGACTTGGTTATAATTTAGTTCCTGAACTTTGATTCATTGCAATTCAATCTTTATAATTTTGCAATTTAGTCCTTATGTTTTAGAATAATAGTCAAGGATTAAATTACAAAATGGTCAAATTATAAAAACCGATTCGTGTCAAAGTTCAAGAACCGAGTAACAACCGATTTTAAAACTATAAAGAATGAGTTGCACTGAGTCAAAGTATAATGACTGAATTAAAATTTAGTTAAAACTATAAGAACCAAAAAATAAATTCTCCCTAAAAATAATATATTACCTACCTTGTGGTTCATCTATGTAAGTTTTTGCTATTTTCTTAATCCCATCATATAATTTAAGGTCTATGTGCAATTTGGTGTATTTAGATTATGGCAATTTTTTTGAACTTAGATGGCCCATTTTTTTTTTTTTTTTGTGCTTCGAACTTGGTTACTTCACATCTATTTTTTACTTGTATTGTATGCAGGAAGAAGTTTATGAGTTTAAACAAGACCTTTTGGGGTAGCTTGTTAATTGTCCCCAAATTCCAACACTAAAAATACGTAAAAGTTATTGTGAGAATGAAGCAAGTCAAGAAGTATCAAAAAAAGGCGTATTGAACTTTTAAATGTCTTTCTAGCATGCATTTATGAAATAAGAAGGTGCTTACATTTGTGTAACTCAAATTTCATGCATATATTGTATAACCCATTTAAAAACAAGAATAGGAAGTGTGTGTAAGGCATTTCATCTTCACCATAGTTAGGAATTTTCCTCTTGCAGTGTTGATCCTGAAGTAGGTGCATGTCAATATGTCATTTTATAATGCCAACCTGCAACAAACAAATTAATCTAATCAATATTTTAGCTTGATCAAACTGAGATTTTCCCGATAGCTTACATATAATCAAATTGTTCATAAACCATAGATAGCTTGATTCGTATTATTGATCAACGTATCCTTGCAAGAAAAATAATGTAATATGTTAAGCGCGAGGTGATGAATGTCAAACAACCAGAATATCATTCCACAAGAAGCACAAGATGTGAATGCATGTCACTACCATTTTTATTGGAAAAAAAGGCCACGTTATTTATACATATATTTGGCACAAGATGTGATCGCTTTTTTATGTTTTAAGTTCAATTGAATCGATCTTCAAATTGTTACATTTGAAAAGGAATGATGAATTAAATGTGTCGGATTCACAACAGACGTATTTAATTTTTTTAAAAAATAACATATATTATTTCATTAAAGTAAGGAAAAGCGAGATGCAAAACACAAAATAACAAGTATGCAAAGAGAAAGTCAAAATAGCAATAAATAGAAACCCTGAAAATAACATAACTCTAACATAAGTAGGAGGGAGTCATTGGCACCAAGAACCGTACCATTTTCTTCATTCTTTCATCAGAATTCGTGGATAGAAAAACACCATCACCAACAAAATCATTGTGAGTAGTAGTTGTTTGGAGGAACCATCCCAAAGAATCCACACATCTTATCAGCAATAAACCAATCAAATTGGGTTTTAAAGAATCTTCATTACGGATCTCACAAAAGCAAAAGAACCAACAATTACCAACACGAAAGATGAAGATTGAGTAGAATAAATTTTTATTGTCGTTAAAACTCTCAAACCAATTTATTTCCGTAGATTCAAGCAACACCACCATAAGCAACACAAAAACATGAAAATAAATGTAGACTGTTGAAAAATATGGCCGTCTCCTTCCTCAGTTGGAACTAGGGAACGAGAACTAGCACAACGATGAGAAAAAAACTCTCACCGACCGGGGAGAGAGTATTGAAATATTGATTAATTGTATAAATATTGGGTTTGTCTTTCCATCACAAAAGTTTAAACTAATGTGTTGGGACTCAACCCAACATTATATACCATTGATCCACATCTCACACTTTTAATGTGAGCTTTTGCTTTTCTCTAATATTCACTCTATTGATTTTTTTCCTCTTTATTTTCATTTTTTCTCTTTGCCTGGGCTTGTACTTCTTTTTGAGTCTCAGAGGTCTCACTCTCAGGTCTACAGATATTCTTTTCTATTTTTATCCCACAGATCGAATAGCTCTGATACCACGTTAAAAAAATGAAAACAAAGAGAGAGAAAATTAGTACAGTGAATATTAGATAAAAATAAAAGTCCAACATCTCACATTTTTTATGTGGGACTTTTGTTTTTCTCTAATAGAGAAATGCCATGGAAAAACTTGCACAACAACAAGAGAATAATTCTTAACACCCCAAAAGTTAGAGAAGATGAGGAGAAAAGAGAGATCTATTTAATTGAACCAAAGTTTTCGATTCCGTATTTGTAAGTCTCCTCTTTGTTTAGCCCAAAAAATCCCCTTTTTTTCTTCAAAAAGAAAATTAAGGCCACTGTAAAGTGAAATAACAAGGAGCTCGGAAAGTCATTCACGGCACGACATGCTCAATACAAAACCCATGTTACCCTCTCTCACTAGGAGATTAAGTTAATTTTGTTTAGGAGGTTAAAGAAGCAAAACATATATACTACTCCCTCCAATCCTAAATATAAGAGTTAATTATCTAATTTGATTAGATTAAGGATGTTAGTTGAGTTAGTTAAAATCACATGATTTTACCAATGTACCCTAATTATCTACCTTTATCCCCACCCCCTTCTCTTACTTGTCTATTACTAAGGAGCATTGGTAGGGATAATTTGGGAAAAAGTTGGGAAGAATTAGAAAGAGGTCTTATATTTAGGACTAAACTCATCTCTCCAAATAGGTCTTATATTTAGGACCGGAGGGAGTATTTAATTTATTACATATATTACATATTATTTAGTTTATAAGTCAAGTCAATTAGTTTGTTGAAAAATCATAAATGTAAATATTTTAAATTTTATTTTGCTGCATTAATCTCATAAAGGGAAAATGATAAAAAAATGTATTCCAATTTGCAAAATCTCAAATAAGGAATTTTGAATTGTTAATGGTTGTTAATACCTATCATAAAGTTGTTATTGAGATTTTGCAAATTGGAAGGGATTTTTTTGTCATTTTCCCTCTCATAAATCTCATAAAAAAGAAAAGTACCAACCAAATATATTCTAGAAGTTAGAACGCACTCCTATTGCAGTAATTTCTGACTTTTTTTAGGGCCTGAACAGTAATCTCCGACTTGGACTCAAATTTTTAACAATATTCTAAAATTTAGTTCAAAGTGTGGCCCCAAGAAAAACAAAAAGGAAGACCTTAAGTAAGAAGAGACATAATTTCTGCCTGAAAAGATGGCCCCAAACATGTATGTGGAGGATCTTTTTTTAGTTTTGATGTTTTTTGGATTTCTCCTTCGGTGATCCCAGGGCAGGCCATCTTTCAGGCACATCAACGGCCCCAAACTAATCCGAATCGCCAAATTGCAGGCACCTCAAAGGGTGGGATGGCTGGCCAAGGGATTTAACATTTTTCCATACCCAGTGAGGATCGAACCCTCAACCTGGTTAAGGGAGGAGGAGCCCCATACCGCTCCACCACATGCCCCTGGTTAGTTTTGATGTTTTGTTTCACAAAATCAAGTATCAAGTAGTACTATAAGTTACAGTTACATGAATATTGCTATTCTGCATTTTGTTATTTGTTTTTAAATAGTTAAGCGTAAATTTAAATTTAAAATAACCATTTAAAAATCCTAGGATGATTAAAGTATTTTAGGATTGATGCTTTTTTATACAAAAAATAAAAGATTCTATGATTTAAAAAATCAAAAGTTTTTTGGTTGATAAAAAATATAAATTAAAAAAGTATTCAATTATAGCGTACCGGAATTCAAATTCCCACTAAGAAGAGATATACCCAAATTTAGGGAGTGATGATATCTCAAAGACTCAAACCAGGTTGTCTCCTATAAAAGATTGTTTGGGAAAAAAAAAAGAAAAAGAAAAAAAATCACTCAACTAAGAGATTTGGGTCTGAGCAGTGTCACTTTTGAAGACTGATTTCATTTGTTGATTGAGAAATGGTTAAAAACATTATCCGATATAGACTGTAAGAAGTTATAGTTACCAATAGTTTGACTTAATCAATCAGAAATATACTCTTGGTCTTAATTATAGGATCACTTTAACCTTTTTAGAGAAATTAATGATGCAAAATTAATTACTTAAAAATGTCTACAGTTATCTTTTTTTTCTTTAAAATTAATTTGCCTTACTTATAAACTATCGTATAATACAATTAATTGTAATATACGTTAAAATTAAGTGGTCTATTTGGCTTCCTTAATCTTCACAAAAAATAGTTAAAATGATCCTATATTTAGTACTGGAGGAGTAATATCAAACTAAGAGATGCCATACGTTTATTATTATTATTTTTTTTTTGGCCAAAATGTTATGTACTTATTAAATATTTGGAAAAAAAAATAAAACAATTAGTTAAGACACTCCAAAGTCCAAACAAAACGAGTAAATTAAATGGATGATAATTAGCATCACTACAAGTGTTAGCTGTCGTCTCTGTCAGTCCTAGTTAACTGAAAAAAAATCCTTTCAGAATAAAGATTCTTCAGAAAGGACAGACAAGCCGAAAAATAGTTGCCTGGCTTGATAAACAATAGAAGCTTTGACTAATAGGAACCACCCCAGCAACTTCTCTATCCTCGAAAGCAAATAGTTGAGGTTGACTTTGAATTTATTGCCTTGTTTTCTTTTGAGCAATAGTGATTTTCTGACTTCACATTCCAGGCTAAATCATGCATCTGTCTCTAAGAATTCAATTGTACTGTAGTAGAAAAGCCCTCTAATCATTGATAACTTTATATAGAACTGTTCATATTTCAACGATTCAATGTATACATTAAAGCTGTACTAGGAATCAGTTTAGTCATACTCTTAGTTCTGCAAATTATGGGATTCAGACATATTCTTAGTTTCATTAATTGTCTCCTCATAATTTCCAGCTTCTGCCTGGCTTTAGTCTCGGCCAAAGATACGATTTTTCCTGGCCACATCATCAGAGATTCCGAGACACTTACCTCAAACAGCAATGACTACATACTAGGATTCTTCAGCCCTCAGAATTCAACTAATCGCTATGTGGGAATCTGGTATCTCTCTCCAGACAACCTCTTCTGGGTGGCTAACAGAGACCAACCAATCAATGATTCTTCTGGGGCACTCACAATTTCCCAGGATGGCAACCTAGTAATATTGAATGGACAAAAACATGTCATCTGGTCGTCAAACGTGTCATACAACAATGGTACAAACACGACAGCCCAGATTCTAGATTCTGGCAACTTTGTCCTCCAAGTGTTTGATAAAATTACTGGAATGAAATCAATATGGCAGAGCTTTGAACATCCAGCTGATGCAGCAATTCCAAACATGAGGATGAGTGCAAACAGATTCACAGGTAAGAAGGTAGAGTTTGTGTCATGGAAAAGCCCTTCTGATCCATCACCTGGATTCTTTTCTGCGAGTCTAGAGCGAATTGCTCTTCCAGAAGTGTTCTTATGGGTCAATAGAACCCGCCCATATTGGCGAACTGGTCCATGGAATGGAAGGGTCTTCATTGGAGCACCACTTATGTCAACTGGGTATTTATATGGATGGTCTCTTCAAAATCAAGATGATGGGACTGTTTATGTGACTTACAGTTTTATTGATAAAGCTGCTTCTGGAATTCTACAATTGAACCCACAAGGCAAGCTTAGATTGGTAAGGTTCTACAACAAGAAGAAATATCTGGATGTGGTTTTGGATCTAAGCGATTGTGATCGCTATGGTATGTGTGG
Organism: Mimosa bimucronata; assembly: GCA_037074515.1. Classification (NCBI taxonomy): domain Eukaryota; kingdom Viridiplantae; phylum Streptophyta; class Magnoliopsida; order Fabales; family Fabaceae; genus Mimosa; species Mimosa bimucronata. The sequence goes on from CM073441.1 coordinate 27,551,051, forward strand.
GAACTTTGGGAGCTGTAATCTACAGAACACACCAATATGTAGCTGCTTAAGTGGGTTTGAACCAAAGGTCACAGAGGAATGGAATAGGCAGAATTGGACAAGTGGGTGTGCGAGGAAGTCAGAATTGATGTGTGAGAGCTTGAAGAATGGGAGTAGTAAAGCTGGGGAAGAAGATGGGTTTCTGAGGTTTCAGAATATGAAAGTGCCAGATTTTGCAGAGAGGTCAGGTGTTGACACTGAAGCTCAATGTAGTACTGAGTGCTCCAAGAATTGCTCCTGTTTGGCATATGCTTTCGATGCTGGAATTGGATGCATGTATTGGAGTAAGCCATTGATTGACGTACAAGAATTCAATGATGGAGGAATTGATCTCTATATTCGTGTAGCTCACTCAGAACTTGGTAAGTTTGACTGTTCTTATTAACTTTATGTCAAAAATTTGTATATTATGTGAATAGAAAGATTTAAGAAACCATGATGACATCAAGTTTTTTTATTTTGGAATTTATTTTTGACATGCAGGAAATGGCTCTGGTAAAAGGTCAAATAAGAGAGAAATCATTGCAGTTACTGTATCGATAGGAACAGTTTTCATGGTTGCATTTGCATGCCTATTAGTCATCTATAACTATCGCTTTCGGAGCAAAATATCTCATAAACAAAAAGGTACACAAGTCATGTTTTTATTCTTCTGTAAATAATATACACGTTCTCATTTCTGAATAAGGTGGGATACATCAGAATTCAACGGTTTATGCTATTCTGAACACTTAACCAGATAGAAAAATGCTATCACCAATGTCATCTAAATAATATGTTTTTGAAATCCTTTTCCTGAACTTATGAGAAGCACTACGTTTACTTCCAGAAAATCAGAGTCAAAGAGTGAATGACGCCAATAGACAAGTTAAGTTAGATGAGCTTCCGATATTTGATTTTGAAGAGGTTGCATCTGCTACAAATAACTTTCAATTAGCTAACATGCTAGGGAAGGGTGGTTTTGGTCCAGTTTACAAGGTAGTTTTTTTTATTTGATCGTTAATCATCTTCTATATCAGAGTCGAGTAAAGCAGCTACTAATTTATATTACATTCGGCTCTTCTAGGGAACATTGCAAGATGGTCAGGAAATTGCAGTAAAAAGGCTGTCCAGAGCATCCGGACAAGGGCAAGAAGAATTCATGAATGAGGTCTTGGTCATTTCGAAGCTTCAACATCGCAATCTTGTAAAGCTTCTTGGTTGCTGCATTGAAGGAGATGAAAAGATGTTAATTTATGAATTTATGCCAAATAAAAGCTTGGATGCATTTCTCTTTGGTTAGCTCTTGTTTCTTGTGTTTGACCTTTCAAACAGTATTCTTCCTTTGTATCAATAGAGGATGACATCTTAACTTCTAGAAATATCCTATTTTCTCACTACTTTTCATTTCATTTGCAGATCCAATCCAAAGAAAATTGTTAGATTGGAGACAACGGTTTAACATAATTGAAGGAATAGCTCGAGGTTTGCTCTATCTTCATAGAGATTCTAGACTCAAAATCATACACAGAGATTTGAAAGCAAGTAATATCTTGTTGGATGGGGAGATGAATCCAAAAATATCAGACTTCGGTTTAGCAAGAATTTTCGGAGCAAGTGAAGATATGGTTAATACTAAAAGAGTAGTTGGAACATAGTAAGTGTTATGTATTCTTCATTTCATATAATTCTATTTTAGACAGCAACGTATTGAGCCTTTTGATACTTTTTATGACTTTTGTGATTTAAATGCAGTGGTTACATGTCTCCTGAATATGCAATGGAAGGTTTGTTTTCTGAAAAATCCGATGTCTATAGTTTTGGGGTTTTATTGTTGGAGATTGTTAACGGAAGAAGAAACAGTAGCTTCCACACCGATGAAGACTCTCTTAGCCTTATAGGACTTGTAAGTCCACTCTTTTGATATTAATCAATATAAATGTTATATATATCATAGTAATCATCATATTGATCTCATATAAAAAAATAAAATGTTGATTTCTTCATTTCAACATCACATCATGAATTGCTTAATAGTATTTTTTTCATGAAGAACTTAACCATAAGCAGTTGAGAAAACTCATAAATTATTTGTTTTGGAGTGACCCTTATTATGTATTAACTCACTAGTTTTATGTTTATGTTAAAAAAGGCATGGAGGTTATGGAATGAAGAGAAAATTATATCTTTAGTAGATCCAGACATATGGGATTCATGCAATGGGGGCCAAATATTGAAGTGCATACACATAGGACTTCTATGTGTTCAAGAAGCAGCAAAAGAAAGGCCAAGCATGACCAATGTGGTTATGATGCTTATAAGTGAGAATGTTCATCTTCCTCCCCCAAAGCAAGTAGCTTTTGTTCATAAGCATTGGGTTTCAAGTTCAGAGTCTTCTAATTCCAAGGAACGTCAACTTAATTCCAACAATAATGTAACTCTTACTGATATTCAAGGTAGATAAGCTTGTGGGGATCCGATCATCACTCACTGGAAATTGTTGCAATTCTATGTGCTTAAGATGTTGAGCAGAGACAGCTTTCCACGCTTTTTCTGATTCTATATACATATATAAATCAGCTTTGGCATGCACATAAGATATCGATAATACCATATAGGAATTAGTTTTTTCCTTTTTATAAGGTAATTAAATTATTGGGTTTGGGGGTTACTGTTTACACTTTTCAGGCGTGAAAATTATGGAATGAAGATCAACTTTCTACAGAGGCAAACTGTGTCAAGTTTAGTCTTTGTGAAATTCACCAATAATGCTAATGTCACAAACTTTTGTGATTGGTAATAATAAGCCATGCACATGCGGCGACAAGTATAATAATAATAATAATAATGCTTGTCACCTTTGATAAACACCCAAATGTTGCCTAGGCCTTAGAGTCATCTCCTGAGCCAAAATCTACAGTGTCAACAGTTAAATTCTCAAATCTTTCACTATCAGAAGCACCACAAGCATATATTTTTATCTAAAGGGAAGTCATTTTCAACCAAAAAGAGCAAGTATTTCTCCATTGGTTCTGAGAAAAATAAACAAAGATTTTTTTTTTTAAGGTAGCCATCGTTATTGGTAAGAAATCTCCAATTGAGCAAGTGGAAGATGTTATTAGAGTTTTAGCTAAAGCCCTCTGTGTGGGGTGGAATCTTTGGTTTAACATGATACAAAACAAAAAGAACCAATCAGTGAGATGAACAGAGACCCAATTCAGGAATTTGTGAATGCATGCTTATGTTCTAAGGAGGATGGATTGGAGGACACGAAACTGGAAAAGTTTAAGACTTTGAGCTTCCAAAAGGAAAGGGTTGTTTTTGAGCTTTTTGCTCCAATTTAAGAACTTGCTCTTAAAGACTTAAACGGTGCGTTCTACCTTGTGTGTATAATAAAAGTAACACAGTGAAAGCTATGGTTTAGGGTTTTAAGTTTTAAGGTCCTCTCTGAACACGAAGAAGGGGCTACTCAATTCTGGGATTCGATCCCGATTGATATGTAAGATCTCTCTGTTTTTCTTTTTGGATCTTCCTATTTTAAAACGTGGGAACTCTGTGGAATTAGCTTCGATGTTATATACTCATATGATATTATTTGGGCTGTTCCAATATGGGACAATTCGTTGTTCTTGATGTGTGAAGCTTTGAATCACAATTCTCTTTGGCATTTAGTAACTGATACACATATTAACTCGGGGTATTGAAATGATCACAATCCTCTGCATTATGATAGGATTCTGATTTTGCAGGCATGAACTTGATTGTTGACAATTATATAGTTGTTTGGCTACTCTTTAGGTTGCTTTTTATAATAAACAATTAACCGAATTATGTTGTTCAAGATATTGGTTAAAACTATATGGAAACAATAAAATGTAATTTTCTTGCGAGAAATGTGTGGGAATTAAATACAATAATATGAGTTATTAAATGGCTGTAAAGTGAGAAATCAACGTAAAAAGAAGTTGAGACAACCTATGAGTGCCTCTTATATAAAGGGATCATGTCATATCCAAAAATTATCTCTTATAAAAAAGAAAGAAGGGAGTTGCATTTACTAGGGAGCATATGAATTTTTGAAGAATAATAAAGTACTCCTTCCGTTCCTAAATATAAGACCTATTTAGAGATGTGAGTTTGATCCTAAATATAATAGCTATTTCCAATTTTTCTCAACATTTCCTCAAATTATCCTTTTCGATGCTTTTCAATAATAAACAAAGCAAGAGAGGGAATGTGTGAATAAAGGTATATGGTTAGGGGGAAGCGGATTTTCTCTTCATTCCTCATCATCTCATCACCACCATTATATTGACTAATGAATAGTTAAGATTGAATAATTTTGAATATTATTATTTTAATTACCTTTATTCTTACCCTTCCTCTGTTGCTTGTTTCTTATTGGGTAGAGTCAATAAGGATATTTTAGGGAAGAGTTAAGAAAAAATAGAAAGAGGCCTTATATTTAGGAACAAGCTCTCATCTCCAAATTGGTCCTATATTTCGGAACAGAGGGAGTAGTATTTATCCTAATTTTACTCATTATTAAATCTTAATCGTTTATTATGTCAATCAAACGGTGATGATGTAATGATGAGGGATGAGGAGAAAAAATGATGATGAGAGAAACACAACCAGACTTATATTTATGACGAAGGAGTAGTATATATTTGATAATCTCAATGTTAGAAGGATATTCTCTCTTATTTTGGTTTTTGTACCTTATGATTTTGAATGCATTAAGCTATCATGTTTTTTAACCTATTTAAATCCCTCTTGAGTTGATCCATTTGGGGGATGCATGACTACTTTAAGCTTGTTAGTAGCTTGAGAACATATTGTGTTCTCCTGTTATTTTTTGAATCATGTGCATGCTTCAAATTTGCAATAAAGAAAATGTTACAATGTTGCATGAATATATTTCAGAATAAGTGTATCCGAAAACTCCCAAGCCAAGAAGGATGAACAAAATCTCTGGAGAATGCATTTCAACAAGACAAGTATCTGCTTCAAAAGCTGCAAGAATCCTCTCAAACTTCATTTCTGCAGAGAATGGTGCTTCAGAGGCCATTAGTACATATCTTCACCGGGCCTCTGCTTCTTTGAATGAACTGAATCGTCTTCATAAGGATTCCAAATTGCTACACTCTAATCAGAAGCACAAAGGGCACATATCAGGTGATTATGATTACAAAGAGGGAGTTAAGTAAAATTCTATTCACAGCTGAGATAAATCAAGAGCTATATAACGGATCAGAAGCAGCAAAAGAAGAAAAAGAAGTTTGCATGATCTTGGGCAATCAAGGCTATAGCTTAAATCTGGTTTTCGTACATTCAATCAGGTACGTTTGTAGTTGAATTGGTTTGGTCTTGTAAATTAGTTTACCCATAGTTTCAACTTTCAAGTAGCCTATGCCTGGTTTAATGTAAAGTTTGAAGGGATAGCTATTATGTAAGGTCCTAGTCAATTAAAAATCCTACAATAAGCAACATGTAATGATAGGTTCCAGTGGAAGAAATGGCAACAACCCTATGCTGATAACTTGTCCCTTGTCATTAAACTTTTTTTTTTTTTTTTTTTACATTTTTGTGTGACCTTATATTGATTCTCTCAAAGTTGAATGTATAGTGATTTTGTATCATTTAGGCTTGAAGCTAGTGGTATGCTTTTGCCCTTTTCTCAATTTTCAATTTCATATAACAACATACCTGTATTTGGTGCCATCTCTCATGTATATGGTAATAAAACAGAGTAATGATGCCTAGAACCACAACAGCTCAAACCGGAAGAAATGAAGTTCAAGGTCATCACCAAAAATTAGTTCTAGTCACACAGTCACATATCGTTAGCTCAATTTGAATGTTTAGTTTTCCTAAACTGCAGACACACCACCTCAAAATTATGTATAGACTCACTCTTGTCCTAAATATAAGATCATTTTGACTTTTTTTTAGAGATTAAAAGAATTAAATAGATCACTTAATTTTAACTTATTTAACATATAATTGTATTATACGATAATTTATAAGTAAGGTAAATTAGTTTTTAAGGAAAAAAATATAACTATAGACATTTTAAAATGATTAATTTTACATCCTTAATTTTTCTAAAAAAATCAAAGTGATATTATAATTGAAACCGGAGGGAGTACCGTCAAACACTAGGATATATCTCAAATCTTGGTTTACAACATCGTTGAGAAACAAGATTTTAGCCACTCGCAAACTTTTTCGATGCTTATTCTCTTTTTTATTTATAAATTTTTGGCTAAATTATAGAAAAAGACCCCCTAAACTTTGGATCAACTGCAAAGAACCTCCATAACCTTTGAAAGTTCAAATTGAGCACCTCATGTTTTGACTCTCAACCCACTACCATTAGAATTGCTGTTAAAGTTAACAATTTTTATCATTTACAATTTTAACATTTTTCATTATATACCATAACATTTTAAAAAAATAACCCTTAATAACTAACTTATAATTCTAAGTATTTTTTTAATACTGAAATATATAAAAATATTTAAAAAAGGATTTAAAACGTTTTCTTGACTATACACTTTATAAATGAAATGCTTTAAAAATAAAAATACTTAAAATGCATGTAAAATATTTGTTTGATAATGTATTTTTTAAATAAAAAATTATAATATACTTATATATTAAATGAAAATGGTTAATTTTTAAATGACATATTATACAATACAAAATATTAAAAAAAAATTGGATAAGATAAAAGCCGTTAACTTTGACGAAAATTTTAACGGCAGGAGGTTGAGAGTCAAAACATGAAATGTCAACGGTGCTCAATTTAAATTTTTAAATGTTAGGAAGGTTATCTGTAATTGACCCAAAGTTCAGGGGGTATTCTATAATTTAGCCTAAATTTTTTTATTTACTTATTTTTTTTTTTTCCCAAAAGAATTTCGCTCTGGGTTCTGAGGTAATGTAATAATCTCATTTTACGTGAAATGGAGATATACGAACATATTTGACACAACTGAATTATTGTAAGTGAGAATGTTCATCTTCTTCCTCCAACGCACGTAACATTTGTGCAAAAGTATTGTGTTTCAAGTTCAGAGTTACTCTGATTCTAAGGACCATCAGTTTAATTCCTTCAATAATGTAACTATTACTAATATTCAAGGCAGATAAGATTGTGGGGATCATCATCGCTCAGCGTCATACTATTAATAGGACAATAAATGGAAAAATAAAATTGTACATTCAATGTAAATGAGGGTTGGGAAATATATTAATCATTGTTATATTTTCAACCATCAATTGCTAGTAAGGATACTTATATTAAGTTTTTTATATTCATTATGTTAAATTCTTCAATCACATAGTATATCTTATTTTTGAAATACTATCATTTAAAAGTAACTTCTTGTAAAAACTAAGACACATAATCATGTAATAATAGAAATTGACATAATGAATGTAAAGAATATTACCTAACTATCCCTCCAAATTATGGTTTTACCGTTTTATCCCATTAACAGGGATGCGTAGTAAGCATTTCGAAAGACCCATTTTATTTAACTATATTTTTTATTCACATTTATTCTATTGTCAATCATCCTCAATTTTTTTACTTACCACGCACAACTGTTATCCCATAAACACATACACATACCCCACAATGTTAGACTTACAAGGGATCACCAAAAAAAAAAAAAAAATAGAACAAAAAAACAAAGATCAGTTTCTCTTGTTTTATTATAGTTGCTAGGTGAAGGGTAAATTTAGTTTTTCCCTTTAAACAAGAGCTTGTATGGGTGATTATTGTAAAAAGAATATTCGAATTACATTAGATATATAAATTTGAATTTCGAAGTGAAAATGAAGTGTGAAGATCGTGTTGTCTGAAGGGCCCACACACATACACATGCATAGATATATGATGTAACTCTCATTTTGATATTAATATATTGACTAAGATTTTTTTTTTTAAAAAAAAAAAAAGATGGTGGGGCTTCTCAAGTCAGAAACTATGAAAGTTTCCTTTGCTATCATTGTCATTTTCTTCTTTGCTTACTTAAATTCCTCCAAAACACTAGCATCTTTGTTTGCCACTAGCAAGTAGCAACAGTTCATACTAGAAGTACGATGCTTACTTAAATGGGGTTGAATATATGTATCTATAAGGCATAGTTAAATTATTCTCCATTAATAACTAAATCTTTAAATAAATTGTTGAAGAGTTCTATTTGATAATTTTGCCTAGTGATATATTTTTGACACTTCATATTTGGAACTTGGACACAAAATCTTCTTATGAAAAAAGGTAGTAAACCTACTTAGAAATAAGTAAGAAAAATTCTTTTTAACGAAAATCTGACTAGAAATCTGCCATTACAGATGACAGAAGGTGGAGGACCATAACAGAACATGAGTGATGAAGAAGATCATTAAAACCCAAAAAAACAAAAGCAAAAAAGAAAAAAGAGGAAGATCAATCTTGAGCGAAAATGGCTTCCTTCAAGAGAGTCTTAGAATTGTTCATCAAATCAGGGCTCAGTCTAAACATAAGAGTGTAAAACTCCATCTCATCAAGAGCTCCATCTCCATCCAAATCACCTTCCCTGATCATGCACATTAACTCATCATCACTCATCCCCTGTATCCCCAGAGAAACAGAGCTCTTCTTCAAGCTCTCCAATGTTATCACCTCCTCCTCTTTGTCCATCAGCACACAAAACCCATTTCTCAGTTCCTTCATGAATCCCTCCGTCCCAAGCTTCTCCATCATTGTAGGAAAGAAGTCCAGAAAAACCTGGCCGCTGTTTTGGGATGCCATTGATGCTGCTGATGAGGATGATGAAGTGAAAAAGGAGGATCTTTGAGAATATATATATATAGTGGTGATGTGGGGCATGGGAGTGATGAGAAAAGCAGAGAAAAGTGAAAAGGACAAGAGGCAGAGTGCGTGTGTCAATGGGATGAAGAAGACCAGTTTCGTGGAAGTTTCCTTGGAAGACAGAGAAAGTGATCAGTCTAATTAAATTAGACTTTTATATGATCGTTTATCAAAAAGTAAACGCCTTTGTAGTTTGTATGCCCTTTAGCCCCACAAAGGTTTATATCACTACTTTAGTAAACAGGTGCCATTGAATCGGTGGAGTAGTGACCTAGTGGATTAGACTAATGGTAATTAGTGTTGGCAAAAAAAAAAAAAAGACTAATGGTAATTAAAAAAATATCATTTAAATAAAACGTATAACAATATTTATATTTGATTGTAAAAAATAATATTTAAATACCTATTAAACAGCACATATATATGGTTTTTTTTTTTGACCTGTCATATATATGGTATTTGAGAATTTGGGTTTCCTACTCATCTTTTTTTTTTTTTGGTCACAGTTTCCTCCACCACTTTTAATTTTATGTGCACATAAGTATTCATGATTAAGAAGTGTGATTGTTTGCGTAGAGTGTATGATAAGGAAATGAATTTACAACACTGTGTACAACTGATGAGTTGGTTGCTTAAGTGGACTGGCTATGTGGCTAGTTCGTAGTTATTTTTGGCCGCCTTGATTAGCCTGGGTTTTATAACCCTGAGTTTGACTGAATTAATTGAGATGGTCAAAAGGGGATCTTGAGAAGCAGATTGGGTAATTGGCATTGGCAAGGTTACGATGATCAAGTTGATATTTTTTGTCACAAGTATAAGAACTAAGATGTTCATAAAATGAAACGAGTAATTAAAATTGAAGTATTCATACATTCTTTTCCTTTATATACGATTTTTTTTTTTTTTTGAGGACTTAAAGTTATAGCATGTTCCAACATACGTTAGTAATAAGAGCTTTGTCCAAGTACGATCTCTCAAGTTTAAGATCCGGTAAATGTAGAAAGTATTTTTGAGGGAAATATTTTACAATTAAGTCAATAGTGCTCAAAACTAATCTAACGAGATAAAATCATTAAAAAATCCCGATAAATTCGTATTGATCGGGGAAGGGGAAGACCAAATGATGAGAAAGATTGTGGCTTTGTTAAGTTTGGCTCCGAGAATTGTTCATGATACTCTACCAACTTTGGATTGAACTTGCTCTTTACATAATATTGTGTGTCCTTTCTTTTGGGTCCCTGCTGCCTCCATGTTCCTTTCTTTCATGAAGCTTTATGTTTACCACTACACTATTGGCCCTACATTACGGCTCATGTCAAATTTTAGTCAAAAAAAAAATTACTCTATCCAATCCTAATTATAAAATCAAATTGATTCTTTTGGAGAAATTAAGGATACAAAATAAATAATTTTAAATTGCTTATATTTATCTTTTTTCCTCAAAACTAATTTATTTTAATTATAAACTAACATATAATCTAATTACAAGTAGCACATCTTATAATTTAATGATCTAATTTACTTTTTTAACCTCCATAAAAAAAGTTAAAATGATCTTATTATTAGGACTAGAGAGAGTTAACATTTTCTTTTTATTTTCTTGAATTGTGTGTAAATGCCCGAGTTTTGAATTGAGATGTGGTGTAGAGCCCACTTATATACTCCCTCTCTCACACTTCACCCAATTGATTTCTCCCTATTTTAAATTACGATCCCCGTTTCGTTTTCCTTCAAATTGTGTTCCATTGGTATTTACTACATTGTTAGAAAGCTACTTTCATTAAGGATTTAAATTTTTTTTTCCAACAATGATTATTTGAAGTTTAATAATTTGACTTTTTCCTTTTATTTTATAAGAATTATAAATAAATCCTCTTAATTTTATTTTTTACCCATATGAATAATATATTAATTAGCTCATATAAGGGTAACATTGAAAACATAAGATCATCAAGTCCATAACTCTCAAAAATAATGATTAAACAAAACCCTTCCCTACCATTATAAAACTTGCAAGCAATTAAACATTTTGCTCCATAAGGATAATTAATCTTGTGATCCTTAAAGTTTTTACTCACCAGTAACTCGGCTCTTAGAATCTAACTCATTATAACTCAACCACTAAACTTTTAATTCACTAGCAACTTATTTTCAAATCTTTCCGAGTCATTCTTTGTGGGCCAAAAGTGTTGGTGATAGCCCCTGAAAAATTCCTGGGAAACAGAAAAATCGATCCAAGTCGCGTTTAATGATATAAGCTCAAACAAACATTACATGTAAAAATATTGTTTGACTCCACCGATAATATTTTCAGTAGAAAGTGCCAATATCGTGTCTTAACTTGTGTGGGAATCACCAAATTTTAACTTAATTTGCCTTTTGATGGGCTGATGGCCCATTGTAAGGAGCACGAGCCCACTTTTCGACTATGCCCACTATCTAATTCTGATTTCTATTTTGGTCTGAATTATCTAATTCTCATTTAAGGTAACACTTTCTTATATATAGAATTTTACCCTCTCATACCCAAGCAAGCAATGTGAGATCACTTGTTTTCACATCTAGGTGCCTACTGATTTTATGGAATGGGAGGATCATCATGGGTGCACTGCTGATATCAACTGGATATCTATCTATGTGGAAACCGAATTGCTATTATTCAAACAGATTTGAAGACCTGAAGTATTGTTTGATCTCAAAACAGAGATGATCTATGGGTCTGTATGATCTCCAAAACCTATTCCTTCCTCGGATCCTAAATATAGACCCATTTTGGGATATAAGATTGGTCCTAAATATAATAACTCTTTCTAATTGTTCTCAAATTTTTTCTTCACATTATCTCTATGAATACTCCTTAATAATAAATAAGTAAGAGAGTGATGGTGGGGATGGAGGTATATGGTTATGTTATATTGGTAATATCATTGTAATTAAACCCGGCCCGGCCAACCCGGACCGGAACCCGCCCACCCGGGTGTCAGACCGGGGCGGGTTGGGTGCTAACCCGGGGGCAGAACGGCCCGGTCAAAACCCGGGAAAACTGTTCTGACACGGTCGACCCGGCGGGTTAGGAGGGTCAACCCGGTCTTTTTTTTTTTTTGTAAATGATATTTTTTTTTGTTTAATATTATTATAATGATGAAAGGTTGAAGGTGAAAATATTTTGTTATCATATATCTATTTTGATATGATAAATAGTTAATACTAGGTACTAATTGGTTGCTAACCATTTTGTGTCATTGGATAGTAGTATAATATGATATGATGATGTCATTTTGTCAAAGAATTTTGTAAACAATGTTAATACTTGGATTATTTTTTGGTTAATGATTCAAAATGGTAAGTGAAGTTATTGTTTGGATTTTTGGAAATTATTGTTAGTTAGATAATTTTTTGGTTAATTTTTTATTCTTCATCGGGCTGACTCACGGGTTAGTTACGTACTGACCCTCTGACCCTCTGCCTCAACCGGGCTAGTTGCCGGTCCGGGTTTAATTACCTTGGGTAATATAATATGATTTTTACTAACATTTTTAACTTAATCAAATTAAGTAAATATATCTTATATTTAGGACCGGATGGACTATCAATTTTCATCAATCTTCATTCTTTCAAGCTTAGATTGGTAAGGTTATATAACAACAAGAAGTATCTGGATGTGGAGTTGGATCTAACAGACTGTGATCACTATGGCAGATTTGAGGACTTTGGGAGCTGTAATTAACATAGTGCACCAATGTGAAGCTGCTTAAGTAGGTTTTAACAAAAGGTTATTGAGGAATGGAATAGGCAGAATTGGACAAGTGGGTGTGCGAGGAAGTCAGAATTGATGAGTGAGAGCTTGAAGAATGAAGGTAGTAAAGCTGGGGAAGAAGAAGATGGACTACTTAGATTTCAGAATATGAAAATGCCAGATTTTGCAGAGAGGTCAGTTACGGACACAGAAGATCAATGCAGAACTGAGTGCTCCAATAATTGCTCCAATTTGGCAATATGCATTTGATGCTATCAAGTGTGGCTATTTATTATCCAAAACTTTTATTTATCTTCAAGGTTATCAAATCGGGATACGAATCGTGAATCAAAAATCCTATTTTTAGAATCGTGAATTAAATCGTATCGTGTATCGTAAGATTCATTATCAATATTAAAGACGATATAAATGTAATTTTTCAATAAGAAAACATCAAAAATTTGTAAATGTCAGCATTTTAATGACAAATAACACTTTATATTTTATAAAACTAGCATTTAAAGAGTAAACATCATAGCATTGAAACCAACAGAATTTTAAAAGAATAAAAGTTTTCTAGCATAAGGATAAATATACATCGAAATGTATCGTGAATCGTAAGATTCATGATCGATTTTGGCTTGCATTGCATGATTCAGGTGAAATACATGCATATAAAAGATACATCAATAGATTCGTATCTTTCCCACCTATTTTCGAATCGTAAGATACGAATCGAGATTCATAAGATTCTGACTACCATGTTTATCTTCAATGCGAAATTCGAAGGAATAATTACTATATAAAGTTCTAAATATTAAATATAATCACTATAAAGTCCAATAACAAGTAAGCAGTTCATGTAATTATAACAAGTAAGCAGCTCATGTAATGATAGGTTTTGAAATTAATTTCATATTGCTTCCTTGTTATTGAAATCTTGGTGATTTTAATTCTTCTTTATACATCATAGTGATTCTTTTTTAAATATGAATGTATAGTGATTTTGTATCATTTAGACTTGTTCAGCCACCAGTTATAAAAAAATGCATTCATCTTGGGGCTCTACTCCACTATCACCCTGCAATTTTTAATTTCATATACATATCATACATACATGTATTTGGTGCAATGTCTCACGTATAAAATAGCAAGATATAGATTAATGCCATGCTTATGATTTTTCTTCTCTCTTTATTTGTTTAAATGCTTTATTTACTCATTATTTTAATTTCCAAAAAAAAAATTGCTATGGGTTCTGAGTTCTGACGTAATGGCATCACCTCATTTCAAGTGAAATGCAAATATATGAGCATGTGTGATATAACTATATTATTGTAATTGTGAAGCTTTCATACTTTTGTTAATTATACATAATTAACGATGAAAAATATATGGAATCTTCTAATCGATCACGAAACAAATTACAACTAGGTCATTGAATCAAAGGGACAAGTCATCAGTTTCAATCACATGTAAAATTTAGCTAGGTACAAATTGACTGCACTGACTTAAAAGTAAAAATTGAAGACTCGATGGACTGTTCTAGAAATAATCTTAGTTATAAAGTTATTCAAAATGCGTGAATTTGACTTAGTATATGATTTGATTATTATTATCAATAAACAAATTAGGAAACGTGCAAAACTGAAACAATTCCCTCGCACTGCTTTCATTTGAATTATAATAAGCAAGGTTGAAAGTAAGATCAAATGCTATTGGATGAGTTGGAAAGAGTTGTTGCTTGTTTAGGTAAAATAAAGCAAAATATTTTTATTAATTCTAATTAATTGTCGTTATCTTCTATCAACCCTTTTTGTCATCATTACCATATCATGATCAGCTCATCTGAAGGAAAACAAATGTCAAGCATGTGGTCAAGAAAGATAGGCTGTAAATGTTTGAGAAGAGAAAGTTCAATTTCCAAATGATAAGTAAATTATTGTATATAATATGGTAAGTGAAAGATATATTTCAATTATATTTCCATTTATGTATATAGGTTTTTAACAAAGGATTTAAAATTAAAAGATGCCCAAAAAAAATATCTATTTTTATTATTTGAGTGATAGAGAATTCAGTTCTCTTTGTGTAAACATTTGGAGTCAGACTTTATAATAGGGAAAATGGATGTTAGAATAGTCTTTTCTCTATTAATTAGTTTTATATGATTTGATTCAACTTGAATTAATCCAATGTTATTACAATTTTCAAAATTATATTATATTATTTATGAAGAATGTATGTCTCTTAGTCGACATATCAACTTTTCCACAAAACAATACAAAAAGAAGGTCCAATTCTTACTTGCTCTGAGTTGAATTGGTTTGACCAAATATACATTTTTAACTGTCCATAATATGCCTCCTTTTCTTTATGGTATTTTTCTCATCTTTTTTTTTTTCTAATCTCAATCATCCATTGAAAAAAATATAAAATAAAGGCTCCACAAATCTCTCCCACTATCTATCACATCCCTATTTTTTAGTCTACACTATCTCTCTATTCTTTTCACTTTTTTTCTTTATATATTTTCAGCCATCAGATTTGATGGATGACTGAGATTAAGGAAAATGTGGAGAAAATAACCATAAAGAAAATGAGGTGTTCCGGACCGCATTTTTACATGAAAATAAAACAATCACGACCAACTTTATTTTTATCTAGAAACAAGTTGGATGGGTTATATGAGAATATTCTTGGTTTTGAAAAAATGTATATATAATTTTGTTTTAAAAAATTTTAAGTCAATAAAACATATTGAATTTTTATTGAACTGTAAATTATTTGTGGCTTTTGTTTACTCTGATTGTCTTAGTTAAAAAGGAATTAACATATTCAGGGGTTAAAGAAATGCTACTTCTAAATCTTTAATGTAAAATTTAGTTTATAATGTGATTTGTACTATATACTAAATCTTATATTAAAATTTAGAGATACTATATTCTAGTAAGAAAAATTGCAAGATGAAGCATTTTACCAATATAGAATATTAGAGTCCATGATAAATATATATATGGCACTACATTAATACACACACATATTTTCTTTTAAAGTTAAAGGAAAAGAATAAAAGAAAATCCCATACCTACTCAAGGAGACATAAGGAGGCTAGAACATATATTTCTAGTAACTGGGAATTTACTATCTAATAAAAACCGCTTACATACTCATGAGCCATGACACTATGAATTTCTAAACATTACATTTTTTACAATATAATAAAGTTTAAGATATATATGAGATAATACCCTATATCAAAAAATTAAATGATTTCTTAACATAGTAATCTATGTGATGAGCATAATTATAGACAACAAAATATCATTA
Organism: Mimosa bimucronata; assembly: GCA_037074515.1. Taxonomy (NCBI): domain Eukaryota; kingdom Viridiplantae; phylum Streptophyta; class Magnoliopsida; order Fabales; family Fabaceae; genus Mimosa; species Mimosa bimucronata. Next base: position 27,567,001 of record CM073441.1, read on the forward strand.
TTGAAAAGAACACATCAACACTATCAAAGTGCTTGTTTGGATTCATTTTACCTATTGTGTGTTTTGATGATGCAGATAGATAATTTATGATTATGCTGGAATCACCAGGGTTGTCACTCATGATCACGATAATTGACGGTAAAATATAAAAATACGTTAGGTCAGGACTTAAATAATAATACTATATTAGGCGTATGATTTTTGAATATTGACGTTCCATTTAAAATTAATTTTGTTGTTTGTACCGTCTTATGTAATTCCCACCAACAAAGAAAGAAGTGTGTTTGGACGGATCTGGCTTCTCTCCATTGATCCCTCCCCTCCTCTGCCGGTTCTTTTCACTCCACATCATTGGATCTTTGATTTAATGGTCCAGATTTAATATTTTATAAAAATAAGTATCATTATAATAATACTTTGAAATCACATAATAAATTTAATATGTCAAAATTTAGTCTGAACAGTAAAGAACTGTAGATTATTATTATAAATATAGATTTTATTTTATTTTTAAAAGTCTTGTTATAATTATATTTATTTTTAGAAAATATTAAATCCGGACCATTAGATCTTTGATCTAATAATGTGGAGTGAAAAGAATGGGTAGAGGAGGGGAGGGCCCAGTGGAGAGAAGCCAGATATGTGTTTGGACATGCCTAGAGTGAAGGCCCTTTTCATGCAACAAGCCGCCCATTTTTTTATATTCTTTTTCCTTTCTTTTTATGTAAATATTCTTTTTCTAGTTATAATGCAATACTTATTATTATATACATAAAAACAACATTTATTTTTTTTGGTAATAAAAACAACATTTAGTTAATAACATAAAATAACGAGTTATTTAATAATTAAAACTATTGATAGTATTTAATGATTTTAATGTAATTAATGAGTGTAGTTATTGCCATAAATGTGTTAAAATTGGTAAAATATTACTATTTAATATTTAATATTATTATATCATACACAAATTGTTAAATTTTTGAGAAACCCCATGGACGTATAGATAGTCACAATCCCTTTGCATTCAACATGCAAAATATGACAAAACTTTTAAGAAATTGTAAACTTTTGGCATATTAAAAATTTTAATCCGTTAGTTGGCCATTTATTTACTCATATTTCACATATTGTAACACTATGAGGTGTTATACGTACATATACATATAGAATACTCCTTTCGGTCCTAATTATAAGAGTCAGTTAACTTTTTTTGAAAAATTAAAGATGCAAAATACACCACTATGAATTGTTTATATTTGTCTTTTTTTTCTCAAAACTAAGTTATTTTACTTATAAATTAACTATCATATGATCTAATTACATTTGCATATATTAAGATTAAGGGATCTAATTTGTTTCCTTAATCTCCCTAAAAAAAATCAACTGACTCTTATAATTAGAACCGGAGGTAGTAGTAAAAAAGTCATCTGTCCACCGGCATACCAGGCTGAGATATTGAAATATTAAATTAGTTAATCGTATGAGCAATAAAAATTTTTTAAAAAGTATTTATCAGATTGTAAGTACAATATATATAGTTTCAAAATGCAAAAGTATAAAAGTGAAAAATGTAGAGTTTCTTTGGGGTATTTTCAAGAAGTTACGCATGAACGTAACAGAATGCTTACAATTTCCCTCTAGACCTAATTGCTGTTGAAGCCCTAGCAAGATATGGATAAAAATTTTGTCTTAATGAATTGGTTTTTGAACGCAAAAGAGCAATTATCTATAAATATATTTGTTATAGTCCCTTCTGTCATATTTTAACCACCCCATAAACTGGCTTTTTACGAACAAGTCCTGAGGGGTATAACTACTATACCTTATCTCCACATTAGGTCAAAATCATGCATACGATGAGAGGATGAAAACAACTTATTCATATGTGATACTACAATAGGTTTAGTAAACAAAATTGTACAAAGAGAAATGCGATATGAAATAGCGATTATAGATGGACCGGATGACTGTGAAGCAATTGGTATTATACCACCAGGATTATAACTTCTTACTTCAAATGGTGATTCTATCAAGCTTGATCAACCAATTTTTTATCGTTAATCATTTTATTCATACGCACCAACTTATTATAAAATCGTGTGGATAACACTAGCTACTTGTGCCCTAACTTGTTAGAAGTTAGTTGGGGTCGAAAAAAGCTCGCTAGTTTGATAATTTAACTTATTACAAAATCATATGATATGTATTTACGTGCACCCTAACTTCAACTTGGGAAAATCTTTGATGTATAAGTGACTGTTCCAAACGTTAATCTTAAACTCCAAGTATTAATCACATTACAATTTTTCCTTTTTAGAAAAGCCCTATACCGATGATATATTTTTGTTCCATTTTTTTAATTAAATCAAGGTGTCTTCAAATCAGCTTGGACGTTCAGTCTAAAAAAAAAAATCAGCTTGTACTTGAGACTAATATCTTTTTCTAATATCTATTAATAGCACATTATACATATTTCCCCCCTCATTTTTTCATTTTTAAATTTTTAAATAATAAAATAAAAGAGTCAACTACAGACCCAATCGAAACGCTGGTTCGAACCTCCTGGTTTGCTGGCAAATCTTGGACGTGTCTGCTGACCACCAAGCTTCACACTTGGACCGGTGGGCCCCACATATTGCTGCACATTCCATAAAACAAAGTCATCTTCTCTCACCCTTTCTCTCTTACGGTCTTTCCCATCAGTTTCAGAAGATTTGATTTCCGTTTCTGGTTCACCACCTTCCTCTACAATGCGTGTTCAAGCTTCTTTGCTTAATCCTACTTCCCTTCATTTCATCTAATGTCATCCCACCTACCCACCAAGCTCACACATTTTCCTAATTTCTACCTCTAAAATTCCAACAAACGCCCATGGAAATTGCATACACTGTTCCATTATTTCTTCTCTCCCTCTTCTTCATCATCCTCTGTGTGCTTCCTCTGTTTTCCCATGCAGCCATTTTCAATTCAATCACTGCAGGCCAGTTCATCAGAGACGGCGACAGACTCGTATCACATGGGCTTAATTTCGAGTTGGGGTTCTTCGGTTTCGAAGATTCCCCACTACGATACGTCGGAATTTGGTACAGCCTCCCTAGACAACCAGTGATATGGGTTGGGAACAGAGAAAACCCCATTGAAAACAGAGGAGGAGCTATAACAATTAGTAAAGATGGAAACTTGGTCATCTTGGATGGGAAAAATTACACAGTTTGGTCTAGTAATGTTTCAATCTCGATCCCAAGAAACAAGTCGTCGCATGCTATTCTTCGGGATGATGGAAATCTTGTTCTTTTGGGTAGAGCTAATAACAGAAAGTTATGGCAGAGTTTTGAGCATCCGACAGATACATTTCTACCAGGTACGATTGTGCCAGTGGATGAAGCAATGGGGGAGGTACGTTCTTTTGTGTCTTGGAAATCTATTCATGATCCTTCACCTGGGAACTACACAATGGGACTTGATCCTCGTGCAGCACCCCAGATAGTGATTTGGGAGGGAAGTAAAAGGAGATGGAGAAGTGGGTATTGGGATGGTAGAATATTTACAGGTGTGTCAAACATGACAAGTAGTTATCTTTATGGTTTTAGGCTCAATGTGAATGATGACCAAACCAGGTACTTAACATATAAACCATTGAACAATTCTGTGAAGGTAAGGTTTGAGGTAGGTTGGGATGGGACTGAAAGGGAGCTGATCTGGGATGAAGGTGAGAGAAAGTGGATTATTAAGGAAACTGAGCCTCATAATGAATGTGAACTGTATAACAAGTGCGGGAATTTTGGGGTTTGTTGTTTATCCACTTCACCTATCTGTAATTGCTTAAAGGGGTTTGTGCCAAAGGATTGGGATCAGTGGCAGAAAGGGAACTGGTCTGGTGGGTGTATAAGGAAAACCCCATTAAAGAATGAGATCATAGCTAGTAATGGGACAGAGGAAAATGTTGGAGAAGATGGGTTCTTGACGATGAAGTGTATGAAATTGCCTGATTTTGTAACTTTGCTGGCTGATAGTAGTAACTCTGGGATTGACGTTACCAGAGAGAATTGTAAGATTCACTGTGTTTCCAATAATGATTGTACTGCTTATGCTTATGTTATTGGAATTGGATGCATGATTTGGCAAGGGGAGTTAATTGATGTTGACCACTTTGAAAATGGAGGAAACATGTTGTTCATCCGCCTTGCTGCTTCTGAATTAGGTGAGTACAAACATCTCTCTATCTTTGTTTTAATCAACAGATTGAATATTTTCTTAATGACTTAAGTATATCTCCTGATTCATGTCTCTTTGTTTATTTCTTGACGTAAATGCAGGTAATATGAGTAAAAAGAATAAGGCAGCGATAATAGCAGCAGTTTTGGCAGGAGTAATCTGTCTAGGATTATGCGTGTGGCTAGCATGTATATTTCGAAGAAACCGCAATGGTAATACTTATTTCTTCCTGAAGTTTTTAATTTTTAAATCTTTTTTTGAATGAGAGAAATCATATGATTAGTTCTTAATATTAATAACAAAACAATTTCGTCAGCTTCAGGAGGCAAGAATGATGATGTACCTATTTTTGTTACAAACAAGAGTAGAGAGTCTTCGGTAGGTGTTACTGGATCCACTGAGTTTAGTTTGGAAGGGAATCAACTGAGTGGGCTAGAATTACCATTGTTCAATTTCAATTGCATTGCCATAGCCACAAACAATTTCTCAGAAGAGAATAAACTTGGACAAGGAGGATTTGGTCCTGTCTACAAGGTGAAATGCTCTGCCTTACCTTTAGGAAATAAGAGGTTGAATAGAAAAAATGAACTCATAGAAATTGTTTGTCAATTTTTAGGGAAAGCTTCGAGGTGGAGAAGAAATAGCAGTCAAAAGACTTTCAAGATGTTCAGGCCAAGGATTAGAGGAGTTCAAGAATGAGATGGTACTTATAGCCAAACTTCAACACAGAAATTTGGTTAGACTATTGGGATGTTCCATCCAAGAGGAGGAGAAGTTGCTGGTATATGAATACCAACCAAACAAAAGCTTGGATTGTTATTTATTTGGTAAGTTTCTTCATTGTCAACCTTGCTTTAATGCTCTTGTTTTCTATTTTATCTGGTTACGGACACATTGTCAGCATAATTGGTTTGTTATGATGTGCTTCTTACCTTTTCCGGTTAAATCATGGCAGACCCAGACGAGCATAAAAGATTAGACTGGAAAAAACGATTTGAAATCATTGAAGGAATTGCAAGAGGGATGCTTTATTTGCACCGGGATTCTAGACTTCGAATCATTCATCGTGACCTAAAAGCAAGCAATATTTTGTTGGATGAAAACATGAATCCTAAAATTTCAGACTTCGGCTTGGCTAGAATATTTGGAGGAAACCAAATGGAAGCCAATACAAATAGAGTAGTTGGCACATAGTAAGCATGCTTTCATTTAACATGTTTGTTTTACTATAAACTTACAATAACGTATACTAATTTTCACATAACATTATATTTTTAGTGGTTATATGGCACCAGAATATGCAATGGAAGGTCTATTTTCAGTGAAATCTGATGTTTACAGCTTCGGTGTGTTACTACTTGAGATTGTAAGTGGTAGTAAGAACTCAAGCTTCCGTGATAAAGATGGCTCAAGTCTTGTAGGATATGTGAGTAAGATGTGTGTGCGTGTGTGTTTGCTGCATTTTTAAGACTTACCTGATATAACTTGCTTTGTGAATGCTAAATTGCATGATGGGAATGTAGGCATGGCATCTCTGGAATGAAGAGAGAGTGATGGAGCTTGTGGACCCCACAATCCGGGATTTAACACCGAGAAGGAAAGCTTTGAGATGGATACAGATAGGGATGTTGTGTGTGCAGGATTGTGCAGGTGACAGACCAACCATGTCTGATGTGGTTCTGATGTTGGAGACTGAAACAATGGCTCTTCCATGTCCCAAACAACCTCTGGTGATTTGCGTGAGTTCTGAGGATAAACATGTCCATATTGAAGAGCCTCTTGATGCTTCCTCAAATGGTTTGACTATTACAGTTGCCCTAGGCAGATAGTAGAATTGCATCTTTCTCTCCCAGTTTTTTCTTTTTCTTTTTCTTTTTCTTTTTCCTTTTTTGTCTGGCTCATCACAAGATGAGCTACCTTAGTGAACACTGTGAAAGGCAATTGGCCAACCAAAATTGAAAGAGATAAATATGTGCAATCATAGTACTAATGTGCTAGATGAAGAAATTATTTATCTAATTTGATTAGATTAAGGATGTTAATTTTTAGTTGATTAATATGATATTTTTTTCCTAATACACCATGACCATTTTCCTTAATTCACTTTTTTCTTTCTTACTAGATTATTGTTGAAGGTGCATTAATAACTGAAATTGGAGAAAAATCCGACACAAGTTAAAAATAGGTGCTATATTTTGAACTAAAATTGACTCCCCCAACAAGGTCTTACATTAAGGAGTGAAGAGAGTAATATAAAAAAAAAATGAAGTATATTTAATAACACTTATTTCATGCATTTATTGGATTTGAGAAAAGTGGGTGGATTTGCATGCAAAGTTTTTGGAGGGATTGTCTTGAGGAAGGAATGAATGAAGACACGTGATGCCATCTACTAAAAAAAAAATGGCACAGAAAATTACATGGCATCTTTCAGATTGCTTAAGCACCCCAAAGTTTAATTTGCTTATTTCTTACTCATCAATCATATTTATCACATGAAACATATTCTGCTATGTATGTGAATTTACTATTAAGAGTAAGGAGATGGCATTAAGAAAGTCTGACATAATTGATAGATGATTGGATCCCTTAAATATGATGTCCTAGTTTGAGTTAAGCCGTTACATGAAAAAGAGAGGCAACCCACTTCAATGATTTATGCATCTCACAATAATAAATTAGATGAACAGTTTTTTTTTTTTTGATAAGATGAACAGCTTGATTTGGACTAGGAGAACGAACACCAAAAAACTAAGGGAAAAAGACAAATAAATACCCTCCAATTTGCAAAATCCCATTAACAACTTCATGATAGGTATTAACATGAAGTTGTTAATACCTATCATGAAGTTGTTAATGGGATTTTACAAATTGGAGAGTATTTATTTATCTTTTTCCCAACAACTAAAGTCAGTAAGATAAACGAAAACAAAACATATGGCTCAATCTAGAACTCGTAAAGTAACTAAATTGGGCCTTATTATGATGAAGGTGAACATGACGCAAAAGATACACACAATTCTACAGTCATCTTCAGGATATGTATTTCCAAACTAAGAGTCCATCTGGCATGGTATGAGGAAGAGAAAATGGAAAGGAATTTTTTTTTATTTGAACCCTGTCCTCCTGTCAGATGAGAAGTACACCCTTCTCCCTGTTTATAAGGTTTTACTTTTTGAACATGTCTGTATCTTTGGGTAAATGTACAATTTTAATAATGAAGTTTTTTGTGATGAGCATCAAACACCATTAAATTTAGAATGGTGTAAAAATACACATAAACTTTATAAACTTGAGCAATTTTCACATTTTTGTCATATGTGTTAAATGGCGGTTATGTAAGTCCCACTAATCTTTCAAGTATCCAACCATCCATATTTGACCAATAGAAAAATGAAAAGCTAGTGGCACTTTCTTAAAATTCCAGACCTAACCTCTCCCCCCTTCTTCCTTGTTTTTCCTCTCCTAATTGCACATTTACTGATTTAATTGATTAGATCACCTCTGGCACCATCTTCACCTCATTAACCCCTCTCATAGTGCAACTCATTGACCATATCCCTCTCCCTCCTAAACCTTCCCCTCCGTCTCCCTCACAAAAAGGAAACTGTGTGTGTTTGCCGTTCTTTTGCAGGAGGAAGATGGGAAAGGGCGAGGAGGAGATGAAGGATAGATGGGTCATGATACCAGATAAGGATGAAATCTATGGCGGTTGTAAAAAATGTGAAACCATGGAAAACCATGACTTGATTTTATTTTACCCTTATAAAATATCCTTTTTTTTTATTAAAATGAAAACAGCTTGCACAGCCGGAAAATACAGTGAGTGGAAACTATGTGAAAGCAACCAAATGAGGGTCTCCATTCACATTACATCATGTATGTTCATTGTTACAACTTACAACCCTTTCTATTTCTTTTTGCTTTGGAAGTAAATTTTGTGTCTCAATGTATGGCTGCACATGTGTGCGGGGATGGTCTGGGTATGTTGTGCTAGCAGGAAAGGGAGCATATCAGGTTCGCAAACAGTTGGTGATGGCGAGGGAATGTGTAATTCTGAGAGGAAAAACAAGGAAGAAATGGGGAGGGTAATATTGGAATTTTGTAAGTTTAAGAAAGTGATGGAACCATTTTTCATTTTTCTTCTAATCAAAGCATGGATGGGATGGACACTTGAAAATGTGAAAATTGTTTAAGTTTGTAAAGTTTACGTGTATTTTTGCACCACCAGACGCTCCTCACAAAAAAATTTATTGTTAGAATTGCACATTCACCCCTATTTCTTTTTATAAGGTTATATTTGAGCTTTTTTTTTTTTTGACAAAATGATCAAATATATTAAATATTAAATAAGGTTACATTAAGATACTTGTATAGGAACTAACAACACACTCATGATACCAACGGGGGTTGGCGCAGTTGGGTAGGCAACTGCGCCACAATCCTCCTTACCTGGGTTCGATCCCAAGTAAGGAGATTGTAAAGAATTTCCGTTGGGAGCTCTCTCCGCTGGGGCACCGCCAAAGGTGGGTGAACCTTTCGGGCCTATTCGATTGGGGGCGTCAGGACTAGTCAGTTGTCGAGGGCCCATGCTGATAAATCCGGCGTTGGCCTTCAGGTTAACGCCGGATACCTGGACGGTGGTGCAATCGAAGGCAAAAAATGGTCCAAGCATTCATCAAAAAAAAAAACAACACACTCATGATACTTAGCAACTAACATAGAGAAGCTACAATTGTTGACAAACACACCCAAATACAAGTATGAGGTCAGAATTCCAATATAAGAATATGACCAAGCAGTACATCATATGGAAATCCTTGCACTGCAATGTCATATATAGATGAAGCCATCAACATGAAATTGATGAAGATTATGCCACTAACTTCACTCTCAAGAGAGGAAAAACGGGCATCTACCCTAAGAGGGTTTGAAAGAAGACTTAAATCCAACACTAAGTCGCAAGTCCCATAAAAACTATAACGACAGTTGCAGAACTCAAAAATTTTATCAATGTAAAACATAATTATGATCCTATGTTGGAATTCATATTCTAAAATAAGCAGAAAAAAGACAGAAAACACATAATTAAAACCCAAATAAATCACGAATAACATAAAAGGACGCAGCACTGCATATTGGACCTCTAAGTGGCTGCTGAAAAACTTAAAGGTCCCTACCATTATCATGAGTAAGGGCAGAGCTTTTTGGCAGAAGCTCCGCTAGAATCTAGGGATTCCAAATGAGGTTCATCCCATGAACGCCACCGTTTCCTTACAGAACCACCTAAATTAGTCGACCTCCCCAACAACGAAAACTTTGAATGTTCCATTGAGGGACAATGCTGATCGGCAACTCCATCCAAAAAGATTTAACTTGGATGAGATTTCTTAACTGGTCGATTGTCATGCTTAAAGGATCCTGAATGATGATTTGCTGTTCGGCTTGCATGAAAATGAACTCCTTTTAAAGAGTATGAAAACTGAGCCACGGATATGAAGATTACGTGTTGATACATGAAAGAGCCAGGTATAGGTAAAAAATGATTGAGCTTATTTAAGTTATGAATGTATATCTATCTATTTAGCATCCATTAATTTAATGTTTCCCCTGTATTCTTTTTTTTCTAAAAAAAAAACTGTACTCGTTCAACAATTTTCTTATTACTCTATCTCTTAAGATTTTACTAGTTCATAAACAAGAAAATTTAAAAAAGGAGTATATTCATCACATACTTATTATTTTTAATTAATTTTAACTATTTTTTTTACTACGGTTTGATTTAATGCATATAGCAATAAGATAGTACCACTCTATTCTTTATTATAAGTCCACCCTAACTACTTCTCACATACCAAGGAGTGGAAGTTATAGCATTAAATATGACATATTTTTTTCAACTTTACTCTTATTTAAGAATAAGTATTAAAATAATATTTATGCATTATTAACATTCTCTCTCATCTTCTTTATTTCTAATACGATGGTAAAATAGTCAGTATAATATTAATTGATTCTAAACTGAACTTATGTTTAGGTACAAAAAGTTTATGATAGTTAGACTTATAATAAAGAACGGAATGGTAAGCAATAAATAACTTCTCCAATGGCGGTTGTACTAACTACTAAACAAAGCATTAAACAATTGCAGGCTCTAATTCAATGTGGATATGTCTGCACTCACGTACTGAACAAATTAATTGAAGACCTCAAACAATTAAACCATCTTGCATTAAAAAAAAATGATCACTTTTCACTTTTTATTAATGCAGAGTAAATAATAAAAGAGAGGGGAGTAATTTTTCTTCCCCAATCTCCAGTTTGAAATTGAAGCAACAATGTTAACATTAAATAAAATTGGATGTATAATACAATTATTATTATCGTCAAACAACATTAAAAATAAACCATTTTGTAATCAAACTTATTGAGTTTAAGTTTACATGTTTATAGAAGCCGAACTTGAATAATCCAACTTAAATCAATATCGTTAATATCATTAATAAAAAATGTTGATTTAACAAATTTATATAGTGATTATAAAGTTTAAATAATGATAAAATATGCTTAAGACTTGATCATTTATTATAATTTTTTGTATTTTAAAGATGAGTGGTTAATGTTAAAAGTAATTTTGATTCTGTCAACATGTTTGTTAGATTTTATTTAAGTAATTTTTAAGTCAAAAATTGTGAACTAAAGATTAATGTGCCGACATCTAATCTGTAAAGTTACTGTTCAAATTCGTTAGGTTAAATTTTTTTTAATTAATAAGATTAACAACGCTAATGAAGATAAAGGGACTAAATTAAAAAATGCATGTCAAAAAAGTTAAGGGAAAATTGTATTCAAGTCCCAGATAAAACAAATTATTACTGTAATATCCCTTGAAATCTCAAAATTATTAACAAATACCTATAAGTAACATAATGCATCTATGAAATTATCAAGTTACCCTCATTGGGTAGTTGTTAACATATGTTGCGGCAATTGTTAATATGATTTTATTTAGTTACTAATAACAAGTGTCTTTTTTTTTATCAATAATAACAAGTGTCTTTAATATATTGATATTACTTGTTAATAACGATAACAATTGTCAAACAAGACATCTTGGTTTGTTACTGAAACACTCATATTTATCTGGTAATTTTTTTTTTTTTTTGTCTATCAGTAAAGATAATGAGATAATTTCACAATTGCATTATATTACTCTGAAATCCCTTAGAATCTTTTAATAATTTTGATATTTTAAAAGACTTTATAATATTAATTTACCTTAGTTTGAATATGAACTCAATTTTCTAAAAAATTAGTGGTATATTTCTCTTCCCTTTCTCCTTCTTTTCTTTTTCATTGCAAAAAAGGGAAAAATCATTCCATTCAAATTGATGAAATCAATCACATCCCATGAAAGATAAATCTACCACAAAAATTACTAACGAATAGCATCATACAAACATGTAGTAAAAGAATGATACCTAGTTGCTGCTGTTTATTTTGTTTTCGTTTGTGTTTCTGTCTCGCATAATGGGCATGATGTATTGGGCTACAACAGTGATACCCTGCACACTTCAATAGACTCGGACTTCTTTTATGTATTATGTTTTATTTATCTTTATAAAAAAATTGATCTTTTATTAAAAAAGATTCTAATAGATTACATGCATATTCATGATGATTTTCGCATGGTCATACCCAGAAAAAAATTTAAAAGAAAAAGAAAAAATATTAGCGATGAACTGATGATCTTTCTGGATAACAAACGGTAATTTCTTTAGCAAGCAGCATCCAATGCTTTATAATTATGATAATCAAGTCAAATATGTAACGTTTTACCATTAAGCGGAATGAGAAAATGACAAGACTGTTATTACATTTCTTGTCTCATTATTCAGTCCGGAAACATCCATGGCTTCATTAAATATCCATCAAATTTCCAGATGAAAAAATATAAATTGCCTCAAGATTTTTTTATTTTTTATTTACACACAATTACCTCAAGATTCACACTTCCATCATTTGCATACTAATGCTTTCAACTCTATATATTTTTTTACACTGAAATTTTAAGAAAGGAGGTATGTATTCTTGTCTCATTATTCAGTCCGGAAACATCCATGGCTTCATTAAATATCCATAAAAATTCCAGATTAAAAAATAAGTTTGAAAATGGTGAGCAAAAGGACAAGATAAAGAAATCAAAGGAAAGTGAAAGGAATCAATTGAGGCAGCGTAAGAATTGCTGAGCCTCTGTACAAGTTTATATAATAATATTTGTTACAAGATGATCAAATCACCACCGTACACGTATATACAAAAAGATATGAAAAGAATATTGTATAGCTGGCAAATCCTAACTACTGCACATGGGTACCTCTCTATAATTTTACCATTCTAGCCACTAATATTTACATATGACAAATCTATCCTCTAACACCCCCCCTCAAACGAGAGGGTGTGATAGCAAGCCCGAGTTTGTTTCGGAAATAGGAAAATTGAGTATGTGCTAAGGATTTGGTGAAAACATCAGCTACCTGCGTGGAAGACGGTGTGTACTGAACATTGATGAGTCCAGAATGAACCATGTCACGTACAAAATGAACATCAATATCAATGTGTTTGCTCCGGCGATGATGAACTGGATTGGCAGCTAAGGCTCCAGCACTAACATTATCACACCACATAACTGTTGGTTTACGGAGATGAAGACCTAGCTCAAATAGTAATGACATCAGCCATTTAATTTCAGCAGCACCATCAGCAAGGGATCTATATTCTGATTCAGTACTGGAGCGAGAAACAACTTGTTGTTTTCGAGATGCCCATGATATTAATGTGTCACCAAGATAAACACAGCATCCTGCCATGGACTTACGATCATCAATGTCAGTGGCCCAATCTGCATCAGTGAATGCAGTCAATTGTAAAGAGGAGAATGGTTTGATCAACAGGCCATAGTGATAAGTGCCTTTGAGATAACGAAAAATCCTCTTGACTCCTTGAAAATGGATGTCTGTGGGGTTAGAGAGAAATTGACTTAATTTATTGACAGAAAAAGCAATGTCTGGTCGGGTGGTAGTCAAATATTGGAGAGAGCCAATGGCTTGACGATACAAAGAGGGATTGTTCATAGGCGTGCCATCAGAAGCAGAGTAAGTGCGCCCGGTGACCATTGGGGTAGAGACAGGGGCACAGTCCAGCATATGAAATCTCTTGAGGATGTCTAAGATATATTTGCCTTGGTTGAGATATAACCCCGTGCGAGTGCGATACATCTCCAATCCCAGAAAATAAGATATAGGGCCAAGATCTTTTAAAGCAAACAAGGAATTAAGTTTTTTGATAAAGGCACCAATGTAACATGGATCATTACCTGTGACAAGAATATCATCAACATATATGAGAATAAAGATAGTCAGACTCTTGGTGCGAAGAAAGAAGAGGGAGACATCACTTCTAGCATTCTTGAAGCCCCATTGAAGAAGAGTACCATGTAGGCGCTCAAACCAAGCTCTTGGAGCTTGTTTGAGACCATATATTGCCTTAATCAACTTACAAACATGATGGGGCCGAGTAGGATCCACAAAACCTTCAGGTTGTTGCATAAAAACATCTTCCTGTAAATACCCATTTAAGAAGGCATTATTGACGTCTAATTGGCGTATGTCCCAGCCGAGAGACACAGCAATAGTGAGAACAACGCGAATGGTGGTGGGTTTCACCACCGGGCTAAACGTCTCGCCATAGTCAATTCCAGCAGACTGTTGAAACCCCTTGGCCACTAACCGAGCTTTATGCTTGGAGATAGTGCCATCAGCGTGAAACTTGGTCTTGAAGATCCATCGACAGGCAATTATTTTCTGACCATGAGGACGAGGAACCAGAACCCACGTTCGATTTCGTTGCAAGGCAAGAAACTCGTCCTCCATGGCGCGACGCCAATGAGGAATGGAAAGAGCGATAACCGAGTTCGCAGGCGCAGAAGCCGCTGCAATGGAGTGGGAATCTTCGGATTCTAACATCCCCACAAATGGATGCTTTGGTTTAAAAATACCTGATTTCCCTCTGGTGGTCATTGGGTGTGTATTGAGAGAAATGGGTTGAGAGGACGAAGGTGGTTGGGTGTGAGAAGAGGTCAAGGTATCTGTGAGTGGTATGGGTGTGGTGTCACGGGTGAAAGGAATTGGATGGGTGGAGGAATCAATGTGAATTGGTTGCACGGACTGGGTTATGTTCGGTGAGGGTGGGGATGGTGGGGCCGAGTTGTGGGTAGATGATGGTGGGGCCGAGGTGTGGGTGGATGATGGTGGGGCTGTGTTTTGTGTGGGTTGGGCTGAGACTAGGATTGGCGAAGATGGGTTTATTAAGGATGGGAAATGATTTGTAGTGGGACCTGGTTCAAAGGCATGTGGGATGACTAAAGAAATATTTGAATCTTGAGAATCTGTTGTGGAGGTTCGGCGATTTAAGAATCCTGTGACAAAGGGAAATAAAGAGGCATCAAATATGACATGGCGTGAGATATATATTCTACCACTAGCACTAAGACATTTTGATCCTTTGTGGTTGGGAGCAGGGCCAAGATAAACACATTTTTGACTATGAAACTGGAACTTATGATGATTGTAAGGTTTTAAACAAGGATAGCAGGCACAACCAAATGGTTGTAATTCATCATAATTTGGTGGGGTTTTATATAAGGTATAAAGAGGTGTTGAATCAGTTAGAACTGGAGTGGGTAGGCGATTTATGAGGTATGTGGCTGTTTGAAAGGCTTCAACCCAATACATTAAAGGTAAATGAGCTTGGGCCAGAAGAGTAAGACCCATTTCAACTATATGCCGATGCTTCCTCTCAGCTCTGCCATTTTGTTGAGATGTGTAAGGACATGTAAACCGGACTTGAATACCCTCATTATTGGCAAGTGGAACACAAGCACGATATTCTGCACCATTATCACATTGAATGGCCTTAATCACAGTTTTAAACTGTGTTTTAACAAATTGCAAAAAATGCTTAAAAGCAATTGTGACTTCACTTTTGTGCTTTAATGGATAAATCCAGGTATATCTGCTAAAATCGTCAATAAAATTGATATAATAACGGCACCCATTAGTAGATTGAACAGGAGCAGGTCCCCAGAGGTCAGAATGAACAAGATCAAAAGGATGAATAGCATGTGAGGTAGAATTAGAAAATGGTAAACGTTTTGATTTGCCTAACTGACAAGCTTCACACACAAAGTGATCATCAGTCTTTACATGAGCATTACATTGACGTAAAATTTGCCTAAGAACAGGAAGACTAGGGTGTCCTAATTTATAGTGCCATTTAAGAAATTCATCATGAGATGTAAAATAAGAGGTTGCTGCTGAGAGTGCTCCTGAAACTTGCCAACGATCAACACCACCATCACTTTTCATGGGATACATGCCTTGCCTGGGGGGCCCTGCCATCAGAGTTCTTCCGGTCACCGGATCCTTCACAGTGCATCCAGAGTTAGTAAATAGCACATCCACATTATTGTCAGTAACCAATTTGTGCACACTCAACAATTTTTTAGTAGCAGAAGGAACAACAAGCACTTCATTAAGAGAAATTTTAGAGGTAGGAAGAGATACAGAACCAATACCAGAGACAAGAGTACGTTCACCGGTGCAAGTAGTAAGATAGGACTTACCAACAGGATCAACATTGTCCAGATTCTCAGGGTAAGGGGTAACATGGTAGTTTGACCCACTATCCATGTACCAAGCAGGATCGGTCACACTCTCAGGAGTAGCATAAAATGCTTGAGGAGAAAAAGAACGAGAACCTGAATCAGAAGGAGGGTACCCAATTCGTTGATAGCAGGTTGAATAATAATGTCCAGGCCTCTCACAGAACGTACAGAAAGGTCGGCCACCTCCATTTGAACCACCATATCCACCACGACGACCTCGAGTTTGGCGGCCTCTGCCTCGACCACCTCGAGAGCCACGCCAATTGGAACCCCGATCTCCTTCTCCAGAACCAGAGTTGCGAGACTTGGAGGACTGATCACCTGAGCCAGAATCACGATTTGCAAAGTTTGCTGAAGGTTGGATGGACAGAGACGCGATTTTGTTCTGTTGCTCAAGACGAGTTTCATATGCTAATAAAGCCGACTGAGCTTCAATCCACGAGACATTTTGACCCATCAAGTTAACAGCGATTGAGTTATAATTCCTGTCAAGACCGCTCAGGGTGTGCATCACCAGCTCTGTTGTTGTGATAGGAGATCCTGCAAGGGCCAGTTGATCGGAGGTGTTTTTCATTTTGGCAAGATACTCCTCCATAGTCATTCCTTCCTTAGAAATGTGAAGCTCGGACATAAATACCATCACTCGTGCCTTAGAAGATGCAGCAGTCAATTCTCTGGCACTCACCCACAATTCTCGAGCAGTTGAGCAGTGGAGCAACTAGGCTCCAACGTCTTGACTCATGGTGTTGCGGAGCCATCCCACGAGCATTCGATCTAATGCAAACCAGTCGTCATAGTCTGGGTTGTTCACCAACGTCGCTGGAGTGGTGGCAGAGAGAATATGTTGAGGTGGAGCAACAATGGATCCATTAATGTAGCCTTCGAGACGATTGCCTTGGATGAGAGGAAGGACTATTGACTCCCATATAAGATAATTTCCTCGGTCCAACTTGACTGAGGTGGTCTGTGAAGAAGAGCTAAATAATGAATAAATTCTTGTCTCAGGACGTGAGGGAGGCTGCTGTGAGCCAGAGGCAAAAGAACTCTGTGGGGTCCCTGATGTAGACATGAGGAAGAGAGGAAAATTGCTCACCAATGGTGCTCTGATACCAAGTTTGAAAATGGTGAGCAAAAGGACAAGATAAAGAAATCAAAGGAAAGTGAAAGGAATCAATTGAGGCAGCGTAAGAATTGCTGAGCCTCTGTACAAGTTTATATAATAATATTTGTTACAAGATGATCAAATCACCACCGTACACGTATATACAAAAAGATATGAAAAGAATATTGTATAGCTGGCAAATCCTAACTACTGCACATGGGTACCTCTCTATAATTTTACCATTCTAGCCACTAATATTTACATATGACAAATCTATCCTCTAACAAAATATAAATTGCTTCAAGATTTTTTTTTCCAACAATTGCCTCAAGATTCACACTTCCATCATTTACATACTAATACTTTCAACTCTATATATTTTTTTACACTGAAATTTTAAGAAAGGAGTTTGGTTCACAATTCAACAATCCAAATGTAAGGCTCCTAATTTATGATCCACTGGGACTAGAGATTCAACAAAAAATAATGATGGCCACAACTAAAAATCTAAAATTCATTGTTTGATTAAAAACGTCCAACTAAGTTATTATCATTGAGAGTACTGGCTGTCATCCAAGAGGGGGGGTGAATTGGGTGATAGGATAAAATTTAAACCTGTTTTAATTCTTTTCTTTTCTTTAATCACAGAGAAGGAAACCTTCTTAAAACTTTTCTTAGATTATAACAGCGTAATTCAAAACATGGTAAATGCACGAATATATGTATAATGTAGATATAATGAAAAACTGTAAGAGTTAAGGGAAGAGATAATGCACACAAAATTTATCCTGGTTCGGTCAACCCAGACCTACATCCAGTCCTCAGGCTCAACCTGAGATTTTCACTACCCTCTTGTTTAATCCTGGCACAAGAGAAGCCTACCACAGGTTTTACGAGCACAGGTTCACCTGCCAACCTTTACAGAGTTTTAGAATCTTCTAAACACTCCCCCTTACTACCCGTAAGGTTACCACCCAGTTCACAAAGCACCAAGCTAAGGAACTACCTCAAACAGAAGAGGATTTTAATAATAAAGTTCACTCAATGAACAGATTGTGATAAACACTTAAGAACAAGGTTATGTATAATGAAATACAAGATAGAGCATAATAATCTGAACAAAGAATAACTCTAGCTCTTCTTTTCTAATGCTCTCAGTCTGAGAAATTTGCAATTCTGTATAGAGCCCTGTTCATCTCTCGTTGTTTTTCGTGTATGCGTTGTGTGTGCGTCACTTTGTTCCAGAAGTCTTCAAGTCTTTATATAGAGTATTATATTTTTCTATCCGTTGGAGACTTGGAGAACTAGCCGTTGGAAATTTGCTTCAACTAATCTTGCAGAGGATAAGACAGGAGAGACAGAAACTGTGAGTAACGTTATCCTGCTGCTACCTGCTACTGTACTTGCATGTCAGCGTATTCAGTAACGCTAATATTATTTGCTATCGCTAGTTTCATAGTGTGAGTCCTGCACTTGAGCTGTTAGCTAAACATATAAACATAAAAATGCACAGCAATTGTTATCGCAAACTTAGTTCATTAGTTCAGTGAGACAGATAATATATGGAATTTCAGTTAAGGAATTTTATTGAGCACTTTCTATCGATAGACAATTGCTTGCTCATTAGCTTTAGAGATACTGGGATGATTATTCAATAGAACTTCAGGGTATCCTATTATCGATAACTTAATACATTATCGCTAGCAACTACGTTAGCTCATTTGACTCTTGCTCTCAGGCACTAGCTATCTGAATGTTTATTATCTGAAGCGCTTTAGTTATCGATAGTTTAACCTGTTATCGCTAGCTGATTTCATTAGATCAAAAACTAAGTTTATTTTTCTGCTAGCTGAGTTATCAATGAGCTTCTAGCGATGGATTCTTCTTTAGCGATAGAGAATGACTTAACGATAGATAATGTCTTTGATATTTCTAAGTCTTTATTCGCTATTCCTTTCTATCTATTAGCTTATACAGATATACTTAGCGGTAGAGATTTTCATTCTTATTGATCTGCTAAGTTATCATTTCTTATTAGCGATATTTTTCATAGATCAGTCTTCATCAAAACTTAAGAGTCTAACATTCTCCCCCTTCTTGATGATGACAAAATATAAGCAACACAGGTAAGATAAAATACATTCGAATTAATCAACAAGTACTATTATTGCAATACATCAGGTAAACAGTTAGGATCAGTCTGAATAATAATACCCTCAGATCGTTCCTTTTTAGATTCGTCAAAATCATGCATGAATGGAATAGGAGGAATACTTAACATGCAATCTAAAAGAGGTGGGTCATCAGAGGAAGCTACGTATGATTTGTATTCAGAGGAATTTCTAAAGGTTAAGGTGTAGCTATTTTCAAAATCCTTTCTAGAGGCTGAGGCAGTGTATTCCTTATCAGGATCATCAGATAGCTCAGAGTCTGGGTAGAAGAATTTGTCTTGGTCAATATCCTTGGGGCCACCCTTAGCTCTTTCTTCTTCAATTTTCTGGACATGTTCTCTGATAGTAATGCCTGAATAGCCACCCTTTGATTTGTGAAATCTTCTCTGATATTCCCACGCCTGCTTTCCTTGAAAAATTTCTTCTTTTCTCCTCTCTTCTGCCCTTTGAGCAGCTACCTCTGCTTTTCTCTCTATTCTTGCCCTTCTCCTTGCTTCAAATATAGCTTTCTTCTCAAGGGCTTCTTTGTACCTCCTTTCAGCCTCTTCAAGGGCCTTCTTGTCAGCAGCCTCTTTTTCTGCTCTTTTCTTTTCCTCTCTTGTCATTCTACGAGGACGAGAAGTGGCTATTTCCTTTTCTGGTACTTTTATAGCCTTTTTCTGTTCTTCGAGTTTCTTTTTCAATGCAGCATGCTCAATTCTTCTGGCTTCACAGGAAACCTTCCATTCAGCCATCTCTTTGGCTTCTTTCTTGTCCTTTCTTAAGAGAGCTGATATGGCTCTCTTATCTGCCTCGGCAGCTTCCTTCTTGGCCTTAGCTGCTTCTATCTTATTTTGCTTTAGAATCTCAGCTATGGCTTTCTTGTCTGCCTTATCAGCTTCCCTCTTAGCCTTAGCTGCTTCTTTCTTATCTTGCCTCAAGATTTCAGCTATTACTTTCTTGTCTTCTTTTGACAAATCTGGAGGTAGAGACAGCTTTTCTGATGCTTTGGCTTTTGGCTTTGGGGCTGTCATTTTGATTCTCGGGGCTCTGGTTGAAGAAACTTCTGGAGTCTTGGGAGTGACTTTAAAGGACATCTCTTTCCTTGCTTTTCTCTTAGTTCTCTTCCCTTTCAGACTCTCAGATTAAACTTGATTTTCTTTCTTTTCTGGAGGAGCTTGAGCTTTTTCTTGAGGAAGAGGAGTTCTATGATCTTCTGATGCCATGTAACAGCGAGCAATATTTCTGATAATTTCCTCAGCTTCTTCAGCTAGCAATGGATCTTTCAGAAGATGCTCTACATTTTGCTCTACATGTTTCTCCCCCTTTTTGTCATCATCATAGGCAAGGGTAAGAGAAGAGAGTTGGGTAGATATTTGGGAAAGGATGGAAGAAGAGAGAGGTTTTGGGGTAGCGTTAGGGGTTGGCCGAATTGGGGGCAAGGTATAGGTGCTATCGCTAGGGGAGGAGCTAGCGATAGTGGTTGATGGTGATGCTTGTGTTTGTTGGCCAGGGTTAGCTATAGGATTCTCTGGAGGTGCTGGGAGATTGGAATGAGAGGGTGAAGGTGCAAGTGTGTTGGCTTGAGAGGGGGAGCTATCTCTAGTATGTTTGAAAGAGGTAGGAGATGGATAATGACAGAGATGAAGGGAAGAGCTAGAAGTGTTTGGGGTTGAGGGTGTAAGAGTTTGAGCTCGGGAGTAAGTGCTATCGCTAGGATGTGTGAAGGTGGAAGGGGAGGGGTAATAAGAGAGATGAAGAGAAGATGATTGTTGTGGGGAGGAATGGGAGGAATGGGAGGGTGAGTGACAATGAAGAAGGGAATGAGGTGGACTGGGAGGGGAAGATGGAGTAGATGAATGATCTGATGTATGATGAGGTGAGTGAGAAGGAGTAGAAGAGTGTATGTGAGAGTGTAGAATGGGCGAGAGAGGAGGTGATGATGATATACTTTGATGATCATTAACAGGGGCAATGCAGAGACTATCTTCTAGATTTCTTACTTGACTCTGAAGCTCCTGGATATGCTTTAGTAATTCCTCTTTTTGTGCATCCAATGCAAAAGCAAACTCAGCAGATAGCCTGAAGACTATTTCCTCCACAGCTTCTTTTGAAAAACTTAATGCTTGATTTACAACAGATGGAAGAGGTGGAGCTCTTCTGGATTGAGCTTCTTCTTCTTGGCAGTCAGGCTGAGTAGACGAGGCAGAGACATGAAAGGCTTGAGACTTAGAGCCTGAAGTTCCTCTGACTGGGCCAATTGAGATCCCCATCCTCTTCAGGGTGGAGATTGTGACTTGCTTGCATTTCTTATTTTCTCCATACTCGATAGATCTGATTTTGGAATGCTCCAGAAGCAAGGAGATCAATTGAGGGTATGGAAGAGGAGCCTTGGCAGATTTTTCAGACATGAATCGCAGCAATTCCATACACACTATTTGTCCCGGATTTAAGGGTATCTTCTGGATGAGTTTGGCCAACCAGGGATTGTCAATCTTGGCAAAACTGCTGAAGTTCCCAGATTTGTGAGTCATAAGCCTGGTGTACACATAGTGAAGGATTCGATTGAGCATAGGCATGTCTGCAGGCTTCTTGGATGAAGTCTCATATATTTCAGCGAGTTCTTCATCAGAATATTGCTCAGTCATGAACCACTTGTTGTAATCTACCCCATAAATTCCCAACATTTTGTTGATAGCAGACCATCCAAAAGTAAAACTTCTTCCTCTGATAGTGGCTTCAAAGGATACGTCTCTTAGAAGTCCTTTCTTGTAAACTGGGATAACTTTCAGGTTTGAGTAGAAGGATCTCAGAACGTCTTCATTGTAATCATTCTTCACACTCACCCAGTTCTGGTATGGCAGTAGCCAATCATCTAAGTCAAGGCCCTGCTCCTTGAAATACTTCAAATCTACCCAGACTGCTGCCCTGTCTAAGGTTCCTTTTTCTGCAAAGAAAGCGCTGGGAGTTTCTAAAGGATCTGATACGAAAGATAGACCTGAAGGAGTTCGTTTTTGACGCTTCTGGCCTGATTCAATCACCTCTTTTGAGAAGGATACACCTTTTTTGGTTCTGGGCCTTTTGCTAGTGGATTGGGTAGAGGGTTTAGCGCTAGAGGTAGTCTCAAGATCATTCACATTTGGGAATTTTGTTCTGGCCATTGCTGGATTAGGGTTCTTAGAGATGCAGAAATATTTTCGAGAACGCTCAGAGTGCTCAGATAGTGTTTGAAGTAGAGGAGAATGAATGAATGCCAATACAAAATGATTCACCTTTATAAGTTTTAGGGTTTAGGGTTTTACCTTGTGTGAAGTACACCAACTATCGTTTCGAATTCTGAGTCCTTTAAGTGACTTGCTATCGCTAAGAAAAGCAGCTATCGCTAGCAGGCATGATCCCACGCTGAGTAAGTGACTTTGTCATCACTTTCTCCTTCCACGTTTTACCTATCGATAGCCAACTTTGCTATCGATGATTTTTCAGGCTAGCGATGGCAATCTTAGCTCAAACTTAGCTCTATTCTGCATAAACTAACGATAGTGAAACTCACTATCGATGGGTCAGAGTGCAAAAACTTAAGATTTAACATTTGAACAAATTGAATTGCATTTAAGAAAGTCCACATAAAATAATACTATCCACAATTTCAAATAATCATATAGTAACCTGTCAGATAGTTCAGAGATTGATTGCTAATGTAAAGGAGCAATCATTCATAGTTCAAACAATGTTATATTTATTCAAGATAGAGTAAGAATGATATCACCATAAATGCACTTGACTAGGCAGAAGATTGCTATTGATGATAGGAATTACTATCGATAGAACTCTTGATGGCAGTCAATTCAATCTTAGTCGTGAAAACTAGCGATAGTGGATTTTACTATCGATTAATCAGTCTGAGCTTGACCATGCAGAACTTGGGTACTTGGAAAGTTGCCTCTGCTGACTCAAATGGTTCTAACATAGTATATGGTTTCAGAGATCTCTCACAAGGAATAGAATTTGAGGATCTTCTTCTTGAAGTATAAGAAACTATATTTCTCTGGTTCTTCTCAAGATAACTGAATGGTACATTGAGATAACTCAATCTTGGTATAAATCTTTCCTTTCTTGCTACAGACCACTGCTTCTTATGATTTGAGATTGATGTTGTAAAAATGCCTTTTCTCTGAGTTCTCCTTTTATGCGTAGATTCTGTGAATCTCTTTCTTGAAGTATGAGAGACTCTCTTCTCTGTTGCTCTTGAATTAGAATGACCTTTTCTTCCAGAATCAACCTGCACACATAAAGTGCTTGATGGACATTTTGGTATCCATTTGTACTTTGGTCCTTCATTGTTAGTTTTGGACCTTACATGTCCTTTTGGAACCCAGACAAATTTATTTCTCACATTTGAATTTCTTCTAATAATACAGGTGTGGGAAACATGTCCAGATTTACCACAATAATAACAAATGATAGAATGATGTGCAACACAAGATTTTATGCAATTATTGTGATGGTCAGAGAAGTGCAATTTCAACCTGTTTTCACTCAAAAAATCTTTGTTCCCAAAACATTTTTCAGTATCATTTAAAATATTTTAAGTCCTTGAAATATGATCTGTGATAGGTTGTAAATCAGTTTTATGCAAATCAAAATTGTTTTTCTCAAAAACACAGGGATTGGAACTGTATACCATAGATGCATCTTGAGCTCCAGAGGATGATTTTGCAGATTCGTTCATGTAGAGCTCTTGACAGTCATCTTCCTCTTGTCCTTCTGTGTTGACTAAATCTTGGAAGGGTCCTGTGATCTCTCCTTCTTCAGTCTCAGCTTCCAATTGCTCATCAACCATAGATATGCAACTTTGAAATTCAGATGAGCTGTCAACACTTTCAACTTCAACAAGATGGTCAGAGGTATATATAGACTCCAGAGAATCCCAAATTTCTTTAGCACTAAAGCAAAGTCTGATTTTCTGAAAATCATTTTCAGTTAAGCCTTTATGCAGAATTTGCATTGCTCTAATGTTTAGAGAAAACATTTTCTTTTCTTTCTCAGTCCAATCCATTCTTGTTTGAAATCAAAATCATTTATAAGAACATTCCACATATGGTAATCAAATGATTTTATAAAGCATTTCATCCTAACTTTCCAAAACATAAAATCAATATTTTCAAGAAGAGGTGGAATGGTATGATCAAAACCTTCTGTAAAAGAATTATACCCAAAATCAGCCATGATCTTTTCACTTGATATCGTTGGATCCTTTAAACAAGTGACCTGCTCTGATACCAATTGAGAGTACTGGTTGTCATCCAAGAGGGGGGGTGAATTGGGTGATAGGATAAAATTTAAACCTTTTTGAATTCTTTTCTTTTCTTTAATCACAGAGAAGGAAACCTTCTTAAAACTTTTCTCAGATTATAACAGAGTAATTCAAAATATGGTAAATGCACGAATATATGTATAATGTAGATATAATGAAAAACTGTAAGAGTTAAGGGAAGAGATAATGCATACAAAATTTATCCTGGTTCGGTCAACCCAGACCTACATCCAGTCCTCAGGCTCAACCTGAGATTTTCACTACCCTCTTGTTTAATCCTGGCACAAGAGAAGCCTACCACAGGTTTTACGAGCACAGGTTCACCTGCCAACCTTTACAGAGTTTTAGAATCTTCTAAACACTCCCCCTTACTACCCGTAAGGTTACCACCCAGTTCACAAAGCACCAAACTAAGGAACTACCTCAAACAGAAGAGGATTTTAATAATAAAGTTCACTCAATGAACAGATTGTGATAAACACTTAAGAACAAGGTTATGTATAATGAAATACAAGATAGAGCTTAATAATCTGAACAAAGAATAACTCTAGCTCTTCTTTTCTAATGCTCTCAGTCTGAGAAATTTGCAATTCTGTATAGAGCCCTGTTCATCTCTCGTTGTTTTTCGTGTATGCGTTGTGTGTGCGTCACTTTGTTCCAGAAGTCTTCAAGTCTTTATATAGAGTATTATATTTTTCTATCTGTTGGAGACTTGGAGAACTAGCCGTTGGAAATTTGCTTCAACTAATCTTGCAGAGGATAAGACAGGAGAGACAGAAACTGTGAGTAACGTTATCCTGCTGCTACCTGCTACTGTACTTGCATGTCAGCGTATTCAGTAGCGCTAATATTATTTGCTATCGCTAGCTTCATAGTGTGAGTCCTGCACTTGAGCTGTTAGCTAAACATATAAACATAAAAATGCACAGCAGTTGTTATCGCAAACTTAGTTCATTAGTTCAGTGAGACAGATAATATATGGAATTTCAGTTAAGGAATTTTATTGAGCACTTTCTATCGATAGACAATTGCTTGCTCATTAGCTTTAGAGATACTGGGATGATTATTCAATAGAACTTCAGGGTATCCTATTATCGATAACTTAATACATTATCGCTAGCAACTACGTTAGCTCATTTGACTCTTGCACTTAGGCACTAGCTATCTGAATGTTTATTATCTGAAGCGCTTTAGTTATCGATAGTTTAACCTATTATCGCTAGCTGATTTCATTAGATCAAGAACTAAGTTTATTTTTCTGCTAGCTGAGTTATCAATGAGCTTCTAGCGATGGATTCTTCTTTAGCGATAGAGAATGACTTAGCGATAGATAATGTCTTTGATATTTCTAAGTCTTCATTCGCTATTCCTTTCTATCTATTAGCTTATACAGATATACTTAGCGGTAGAGATTTTCATTCTTATTGATCTGCTAAGTTATCATTTCTTGTTAGCGATATTTTTCATAGATCAGTCTTCATCAAAACTTAAGATTCTAACAATTATCAATAAAAAGTTACATGATAGAATAATTTTGAGTCATTAATGACCTCAACCTCTTGCTTGGATGGAGGAAAATAAGAGGGGAGTGGACTTTTCCCTTACTTGGTTAGAGGAGAAAATAAGGGAGGAAAGAAAAGTGGGAGAGAAAATGAGGTGGGCGTCTATCTGTGTGTGTGTGTTTTTTTTTTAATTTGTTAATGTTAAGTTCTTAGCTTAAATTTTTTTTATATCTCTTTTTCTAGTGAGGGTCTGGATGTGAGCAGTTAATTTGTATGTCTTTATTTATTCTTAACCAAATTATGTTTTTCTTATATTAATTTATTTGCTTATATTAATCTTATTACGATATTTATTTTTAATTTTAAACCTAAAATATTTTGATATAAGGATAAGGGTATTTTAGTCATCTATACATTTACTCATTTCCTTCCCTTCCTATTTTCTATAGTCCATCCAAGCAGGATAGAAGATAACATTTTCTCTCAAGTTTTCTCTTCCTCCCATTTTCTTTCCTCCCATCCAAGCAAAGCCTAAATGTCTTTATGCATGTCTTTTAAACCATCTTTTAAAAATTTACATGATTTAAAAAGGTTTAACTACCAAACGCTTATATCAATTGGTTGTGAGTTGTTCTACCTTAGCCAATAGTCTCGAGCTTGAACCTTGAATATGCAGTTGCAATAATTACTTGAAGGTATCGAGATTCCCCCATTGTGAGCCTATATTCCCGTAAACTGGGTTAATCAGTTGCTAGTAGCTCAAGATATTGGTGGATAAATAAATAAAAAATGTTCCAATTAGTTTCTACCCCCTTTAAATAAATTTCAAGAAAATTGAATAAGTATTTTTAATATATATATATGTCACTCTTTCCCTCAATATATGATTTATTTGAAGAGCTAATTTTGACAATAAAGGTACGACATTTTTAATTCTTATCCCCATTGAGTATTAAAATTTTTGTTTTGTTGCTTTCAACTCTGTTTTTTCCCTAATAGATTCGACGGGATGATGTTGCCGGCCACGGTGCTTGAAGTACAAATGTAAGTTAGAGTTGTGAAACTCCCTCTACTGTTTTTAATTATAGGGAAAAAAACAAATAAATACCCTCCAATTTGTAAAATCCCATTAACAACTTCATGATAGGTATTAACAACACAACAACCTATCATGAAGTTGTTAATACCTATCATGAAGTTGTTAATGGGATTTTGCAAATTGGAGGGTATTTATTTGTCTTTTTCCCTTAATTATAAGATCAAGTTAATTTTTTTATAGAAATTATCGATACAAAATAAATCATTTTAACTTGTTTATATTTATTTTTTCTCTCAAAATTTATTTATTTTACTTATAAATTATTATATAATCTAATTATATATAGCATATGCTAACATTTTGTGGTCTAATTTAATTTCTTAATCTCTACAAAAAAAGTCAATTTAATCTTATAATTAGGATATGATAGAGTATTTGTTACTCTTATCTTAATATTAATATCCGTTTATTACAAATTTGTCGATTCATAATGCTTGATTGGTGTCAATTTGAAATTTACAAAGTAAAACTATTTGTATATATAGAGTCACCTTCAAAATCTTTCTGCAGTTATTACAAAAAGTCTTTGGAAAATTTGGTAGTAGCATGAAATTGATATTCCAACTAGTTTCTGACGCCCTTTGATTATATATATAAAAATAAATAAACTACATCAAACTATATTGACTATCATGGCTCCTATAAGCGTTAGCCCAATTTAATCTTTATAAAGAAATGGAATTACTGATAAGGGGGGATTGTAGCATCACTAATTTTGTAGATAAAGAATGAACTCTTGCCGACAACCTCTGCAATTAAATTTATTTCACGATCACATAACACAATCTCAATTTTTTAACTTTGCTTTAGTATTTAAAAATAAGACTTGCTCCAACAACAATAACAATAATAATAATAATAATTCTTGATACTTCAATCATTGAATTATATAATCGGCAGACTAATCAATCACGTGTAAGTCTTTATATATATATATATATCAAGTTGGGTGCCCCTTTTTTTTTCCTTTTCCCCTTCAATGTACAGTTAGTATCATTCTCTAACTCGACTAGTGATTAAATTCAAGAGAGAATTGCATACATATTTTAAGTAAAAGAAGTAATATCAAATAAATCCCAATTACTTATTTATGGTGTCATTTCATTTGTTAACGCTGGTTATTTTATTTGTCATTAACTAGTCATAGACTTGTTTGATATTAATTTTTTTCTCGAGATTTGAATGGAAGTCTTCCTTAACTCAAACTATAGTTAACTTTACATTAACAATATGCTAAAATCAAACACACTCATAGTGATACAACTACTGATACAACTACATTATAACAAACAAAAGAAAATCTCAAACAACGATATAGTGATCAAACTATATAAAGAAGCAATCATGTTTTTAACCTCTAAATTATGAAAGAAAATGCTTGAAATAAACATCTCAATCATCAATAACATATTTTCACAAAATCTCAAACAACGATGGTGATTAAACTATATAAAGAAACAATCATGTTTTAAACCTTTAAATTATGAAAGAAAATGCTTGAAATAAACATCTCAATAATCAATAACATATTTTCACACCAAAAAAAAATCATCAATAACATATATAAGGGAAATTATCGAACCAAAACAAATGCTGTTTTTTGTTCACCTCCTTCTAAACATAGATGTACGTTTGTTTGAACACCTGCTCTCCCATTTTTCACTCCACTTCCAAATTTGTCTGGGGCTCTGGGCAATTCCCTCTCACATATATTTTTTTTTTTCATTTGCGTTGAAACAGACTAAACATAAATTGAGGACATTTCTTTAGCCTTATAGGCACTTACCTAGTTGCATCATAAGTTGCTTCATACATGATGGAGCAACTTTTTAAGGTAACTTTAGCACTTTGCAATGGTAAATTCACTATATTGTTTGTACTTTTTGATGGGGCCAACATAAATTGCTTTAACCTTAAATAAGCCATTTAAACCAAGTTTTCTCCTATAAGCTATTGCGTTTGTGTGCGAAGAACTTTCCTCTATAACACAATGGCTGCATAGTGGTTCGAATGTGGACACGTCAAACTTTTTAGAAAAGAATGATTTAAAAAAAGCAGCAAACCTTTTTTTTCCTATTTCAACCTTTTATTTTTTTTTTTTCCTTTTTCACTTATTGTGTTTTTTGTGACAATAATGATAGTTGATGCTTCACTCAAGCTTCCTATTGATCGATCTTTCCTGGTTAGAATACTTCAATTTTCAATAAAAAGATCAATGTGATGAATTCAAGTTCTTGTGTGTGTCTCAATACAAAACCTCCAACACATAATGGTAAAGTTTGATCCTTTAAAATCTAAAACAGTGACATAAATTGTGGTAAAAAGAGAAGGTGAACACAATATGAATGGGCCACAGCCCCCATTGAGAGAGCACACATTCATTCATTAAGGAAAAGAATTGAAAATCCTTTTTTTTTTGGATTAAAGGTAAAATGATATTAATAACGAAAAAATTACAGAAGTTTAGTGAAAATCCTTTTATTTTAATGTAGAGATCTCATTAGATATATGATTTTCTCATTATTAATCAAGGCATGGAAAAAAATACAAGATCTTAAAAGATATTGAGGGAAAAAAAATCTAAACCGGATTCCATGGATTATTGCAAACTTGTGTGCAGATATGGTCCCCAAATTTGGCTTCCTTCAATCTGATAAGGATAGAGAAGAAAATAGTGATGGATAGATCTAGATCATAACCAAGAATGAGCTGCCCGCCAGTTATGGTTAATCATCTTTGCTTTAGGGCCTCATTTTTAGACTCCAAAAACAGACCTGAGATTTGAAAATTATTATAAAAATTATATCATAACAATTAAATAAATATACCAAAATCTTTTTCTTCACCGAAGGTTCCCTTTTCACTCCTAGACCATAAATCATTTTTACTTCTATGCATTTTCCAGTATTCAAACTATGTATTCGTTATGCGATATCACTTACTATCAATATGTAGTTGGTCTAACGTTGTAAGACCTTATTAGATTTTTTGAGGTGTTGAATTCAAGTTTTAAAAGGCACATTTTTATTAGGAGGGGAAACACTAATCTTAAAATCTGAATAGTTGGTTGTTCGGATTTCTAATAATAAGATTCAAATAAAACGTTGATTGTTTATTGATATATATATATATACAAAAGGAATGTTTTATCACCTTCCATTAATAAAATAATCCCTTTATTCCATCACTGGAAGAAATTTACCTCTGAAATGGATTCTCCATTCCAAAAATCAAGATTCAAACAACCCCTCTGTGCCTATTCAAGCTAGAAATGACAAAGACCAAGAAAAACAAGTAAAGACAAAGTAGCCACCAGGCACCGTCAACTGCCTCCCTCATTCAGCCCACCTATCCATACATTTCCCAATAAATAGTCTTCCCCTTAAAGAAATTCATTATTTTCTTAATCTCACTTTCACCCACAAATCGCTCCCCCCCCCCCCCCCCCCACTCTCTCTTGCAGAGAGACATGGGAGGTTTCTCTAACCTTCTCTACTACTTCCTCCTCTTCACCTTCTTCTCCACAGTACTGTCAGTCTCACAAGATACCTTAACAGCAACTCAATCTCTCGCATCCAACCAAACCCTTGTGTCAGAGAAGCAAGTTTTCGAGCTGGGTTTCTTTCCATCAAGCAATTCCAAATGGTATCTGGGAATATGGTACAAAAATACCAACTCCAAAACAGTGGTTTGGGTCGCAAACAGAGACACCCCACTTGGGAATCCCAATGGAATCCTCAAGATCGGAGACAAAGGAAACCTTATTCTTCTAGATCAAACAGGAAACCCCATATGGTCCACAAATCAAACCACACCTCCACCTTCAAACCCAGTTCTTCAACTCTTAGATTCAGGCAATTTAGTCCTCAAAGAATCAACCAAAAACAACAACAACAACCCCACAAAATTTCTATGGCAAAGCTTCGATTACCCCACAGATACTCTCTTACCAGGCATGAAACTCGGCTGGGATTTCGACACCGGAATAGAAAGACACATAACTTCATGGAAATCCACCGGAGAAGATCCCTCCACAGGAGATTACTCCTTCAAAATCAACTACCATGGCCTCCCCCAAGTTTTCTTGCTAAACAAACAGAGAATCGTATACCGAAGTGGGCCTTGGAATGGTGAAAGATTCAGCGGAGTCCCCGAAATGCAACCAGGCACAGATTCAATAAAGTTCACATTTTTCACCGACGAACATCAAGTTTACTACACATTCTCCATTGGGAACCAATCTTTATACTCGAGGCTCTCCGTGAATTCCAATGGTGAGTTACAGAGGATGACGTGGATCGAAAGCACACAAATTTGGAACAAATTCTGGTACGCTCCAAAGGACCAATGTGATTCTTACAAGCAGTGTGGTTCGTTTGGGGTTTGTGATGCGAATGCTTCGCCGGTTTGTGAGTGTTTGAGGGGATTCAGGCCGAGGAATTTGCAGGCGTGGAATTTGAGAGATGGGTCAGATGGGTGTGTGAGGAAGACAGAGTTGGATTGTGGTGGGGACAAGTTTTTGGAGGTGAGGAATGTGAAGTTGCCGGACACGACGTCGGTTTTTGTGAATAGGAGTATGAATATTGTGGAATGTGAGGGTTTGTGTATGAGGGATTGTAACTGCACTGCTTATGCGAACATAGAGATTGTGAATGGAGGGAGCGGATGTGTGATTTGGAGTGGTGATCTTGTTGACATAAGGCAGTATCCTCGTGGTGGACAAAGTTTATTTATCAGATTAGCAGCTTCTGATGTAGGTATGTGTGTTTCTTCCTTTCTTGTCTGTCTTTCTGGGTTCAAATATATAAAATAATATAGCATATATTTAACTAATTTGATTAAATTAAAGATGATGTTGGTTACGTTAGTTTGTAAGGTGTTTTTTTCCTTCTGATTCCATCCCACATCTCTTGATTGTTATTGGAGTACCACTAACTAACAGAAATAATTTAAGAAAAATTGACAAATAATATAATTATGACATATATTGAGGACAAAAATTAACTTTGTTCCTAAATATATATTATATTCAGGATCAGGACCAGATGGATTTTTATTATATCATGTTTGTTTGCTGTTTTGGAGAACATTTTTTGAATTTGTTTTGGTTTGATTGTATGGTTAGAGCTTAGAAGTCCACTTTTTTTTTTTTTTTTGGATTTGAAGGGAATAGAATGGGAAGAAGGATGTTATTGTTGATAAGATGGGTTCAGAGGATACTTTAATTTGGATAGGTTTGAGTAAAGTTGGGGGCTTTAGCTAATGAAAAAAGAAGAAGGAATAAAGCCATTTCTGAAAAGAAAACTATCTTATCAAGTTAAGTGATTGTTAGAAATAAAGATAGTGTGTTTAGTGTGTGTTTTTGAAATATTGACTATAGTATTCAAAAATAATTTTTTATATAAGAATGTAGAAAGAGTTTTGTCTCAGCTTTTATTAATGTATTTATGAATTTCGAAACGCAATTTAAAAAGATTTTTTTTTGTTTATTAAAAATTTTAGGATAAGAATTTCATGGTTTTGAGTTCAGGAAAAAGGGATATATCCTAAAAACGGTCCTTAAAATTTTATTTTTATTATCTATATTTTTTATGCAGGAAATTTTGCAGAATGCTTGATATTTTCAGTATATAAATATATTACATTTTTCTGTCTGATGAAACTCTTAAAAAGAAATGTTTCACCCTTTTTTAAAGAAGAAATAAAAGAAAGGGGAAATGGGTAGTAACTAGTGACGGAAATGTAGGCGAGGCTTGCAGACAAATATGAAGGCAACACTCGTTTGCCGTACATGTGTTAGGTAAGCATGTGCCGTGTGAACGGATAGGTCAATTCAATTATTGTAAGATTTTTTCTGATATATATTAATGTTAGACAATTATATTTTTTGTTTCGTGTCATTCAGATTTCAGAGGGACCTATACTCATTATAAAAAATAGTTTGTATTTACACATAGCATATTCATTATTTGGAATATTTTCTATTACAATGATGATTTGAAATTAATACTATCACTATTCACTACCTATGTATTAATCATTGAAAATTCATGAGAAAATCATATTAAGAACAAAATATATTTTGAAATGAAATGGGCTCAAGAGACATGAATGTGGTGTGGGTGGTGATTGGTGAAGGGGACAGAAGAATACAGCTGCCCCACGTGGCTGGAAAGGATTGGGTGGTCCATCTATTTTTTTTTTCAAAAACACGTTTGTGGGGCCCTTTTGCTTTATAGATGTAGCCATCTCCTTCTGTATCCGCATTTGTTGGTTGTATACATCTTTCAATAAACGTACGTGTTGGTGCCGCCAATTTATTATCACATTTTGCAATTCGGTAAGGGTCATATAAGCTTAATTAGGGTAAGTTCGAGCTCTAGAAACCTAACTGTATTAAATACTTTGGTGTTGAGTTTTATTGCCCTCATAATCTTGTATGTCTTGATTTGGATCAGTCAAATGCTCCATGCAAAAAAAAGAAGAAAAAAAGAAAAAAAAAATCCCATGTAAAAGCGGGGGATTGGTGAAAGCCCCCATTTGAAATGAATATGAATAATTCTGTGTAAAATTATATCATATTCTTTTCATTAATTACATTTTTAAATTAAAAACTTTACATCAATTTCTTTTTAAGATGTTTTAAACTCTTGATATATTTATTTGTTGTAGTGTAAAACCGCTTAGAATAAGCAAATGCGAATAAGCACTTTCTGAGGGATAATTTTGAAGTTGCCATATCTTTTAGGATTAAGTTGAGTTTATCATGTCAAAGCATTTTTCAGTAGAATTCATAATCTTAAAATTTTCATGTTTTTCTTTATTTGAATTCTGAGTAGTTATATAATTAGCATATACTCCCTTTACATATTTGGAGAGTTGGTTTTGGTCCTATATAAGACATAATTTTAATTTTTGTCATCTTCCTCCCAAATTATCTCTATAGGTACTCCTCCAACAATAATGAAGTTAGAGATGTGGGAGAGAATAAGGGAAGATGATTAGAGTGTTTAGAAAAAAATATAACATAATAATTCACATAATTGCCATCCTTAATTTTGATCAAATTAGTTAAATAAGATCTACAATCCAAGGGAGTATTGAGTTATTTGTTTATGGTGCTTTATTATATTGGATTTCAAATATTGGGGCTTTGGAGGCCGAATGATATTGAGTTCTTTTTATGAAGTTTTTTAAAATATGAGGTCTTAAGTTCAAACTTGGTCCAAATGATACAATTTATACGTGAGCTATGATAAAAAAATTGGATTTCATGCTATTGAGAAAGAAAGAAAAGGAAGATTTTTTTATATAATGCCTTTACTTTAGTACAGTTAGTAAATAGCCCCCGGATTAATTGCATAATTGAAGACTTTTTAAAGAGTTAAGTGGGCCCACAAAATTTAAATATTTGGGTCTGAAGTGCGGCTTTTTGGGCCGACTTTTTTGACTCCAAAGCCTCTCTTCCTTTTATCACTCCCATCTTTTGTGTTTTTTTGGGTGGGATTAGGTGCCCCTCTCAACGCCCACTTTATATTTCCTAAATTTAAATAGATATTTTCTAGAAGTTATTTTTTTAAAAAAAAAATTATGATTATTATTTTTTAAAAAAAAAAGAAGATAATATATGCCTTTCCGTTCCTAACAGAAATCTTCTTCTCTGATATGACAGGATCTGCAAATGCTTCTCACAACACAACAGTGGCTAAGGTTGTAGGAATTACAGTTGGTACTGCAGCTATTATAGTTTTAGGATTGGCTCTCTTTTTCTTATGCAAGAAGAAGAAACTGAAACGCCTAATCAAAATGAAAACAGAACACAGAGGTAATATTATCATGAGTCCACAAATCAAATGCTTCAATATAATAATGATGTTCAGACAAGGTGTTAGTTATAATGTATTGGCTTTTTTTATTTTTTGTGAGTTATTGGCAGGCTCCTTAGAGAGAAGCCAAGATTTGCTAATGACTGAGGGAGTGATTTCAAGTAACAGAGAATACTCATCAGAAAGAAACAAGATGGATGACCTGGAATTGCCATTGTTTGATTTTAATACCATAAGAATGGCTACAGATAACTTTTCTGAATCAAATAGACTTGGACAAGGTGGCTTTGGTACTGTTTATAGGGTAAGTTGCTTTAGTAATTGGTAATATATCCATAAAAATCCTCAATGATATAAAGAAAGTACTATTAAACTCCTAACATGAATCATCATGGGGACTATATTATCAGGGTAGGCTGGTAGAAGGACAGGAAATTGCTGTGAAGAGGCTGTCTAAAAGCTCTGTGCAAGGGGTTGAAGAGTTCAAGAATGAGGTCATGCTAATTGTTCGGCTTCAGCACCGAAATCTTGTTCGGCTGTTTGGTTGTTGCATTGAGATGGAAGAGAAGATGTTGGTTTATGAATACTTGGAAAACAGGAGCCTTGATTCCATTTTGTTTGGTGAGTTTTTTCGTAGATGTTCTGTATCATTTTACTTCATTGAAGATTATAAACTTTTCTCAATTTTGGTGTATATGATGATCCAGACAAAGCAAAGAGATCCTTGTTGGATTGGCAAACGCGATTCAACATCATATGTGGAACAGCCAGAGGTCTTCTCTATCTTCACCAAGATTCCAGGTTTAAGATCATCCATAGGGATCTCAAGGCAAGTAACATTCTACTTGACAAAGAAATGAACCCTAAGATATCAGATTTTGGGATGGCTAGAATTTTCACCTCAAACCAGACAGAAGCAAATACACTGAGGATTGTAGGAACATAGTAAGTTCATGACAACTCAACTATGTTTAGTTTTAGCTGTTAGGTGAAGTTCCAATAGTGATTATTTTATTATAATTTGAATCAATTCTCTCTATGTTCCAAACAATTTGACCTCACAATTCATATGTTCTTTTGATTTATAGTGGCTACATGTCTCCTGAATATGCAATGGATGGAATCTTCTCAGTAAAATCAGATGTTTTCAGTTTTGGTGTATTGGTATTAGAGATCATTAGTGGCAAAAAGAACAAAGGATTCTATTACTCAAACAAGGAGCTGAATCTTCTCGGACATGTAATTGAAAGTTCTTCTATTGCTGAAGTATAACTTGATAATATCATCTTCAGCCAACAAAATATTCATTGTTATCTTGCAGGCTTGGATGCTGTGGAAGGAAGGGAATGCTTTGGAACTGGTAGATTCATCTTTTGGTGACTCATATGTAGAATCTGAAGTTCTTAGATGCATACAGGTTGGACTCTTGTGTGTCCAAGAGCGTGCAGAAGATAGGCCAACAATGTCTTCAGTAGTGTTAATGCTGAGTAGTGAAACTGCAACAATGCCTCAGCCGAAAAACCCAGGATTTGCCCTTGGAAGAAATCCTGGTGAAACTGATACTTCTTCAAGCAAGATGGACGAATCATGCACTGTGAACCAAGTTACAGTCACAATGCTAAATGCTAGGTAGTGGTAGAAGTATCCTTTGACATAGCTGTACATTCCCAAAGATAAAAAGTTTCAAAAATGGTCTTGATGTTCCTTCTTCTGATATAGCAGTGGAAACTGCAAGGTCTTTGTTGATCTTGTTTTGGTGTAACATTGAAGAGATACATCATTAAAAAAAGTACTAACTTATTTTCATATAGTTCAACATCGAATTGTTCTATATGCTTCACATTTGTGGTCTCAATGGGGTAAAGTTGTGAGCTCACTGTGCCATTTAAACTAATAACTAAACTTGTTTTCACACAAGTAGCATAATGTTTTGAAACAATGATCTATGCATGTTATTATACTGATATGTGTGTGCTTGTATGTGTCACATTGGAGTTACCAAATGCAAGGATTGTAAACTACACAGGGATCCTTCAAGAAAGTCATTTGAGATTGCTAGAAAGACATTTTATATGACTGTAATTAAAACATCTCTGATAGTAATTCACCATACAATTTATAGGTCCTTAATTACAATTCTTTTGTTTTTTTAATTGTAGGTTATCTCTATCAGATTAGCCAAAAGCCCATCCAGAACCCGAAAGAAAATTTATCCCACAAAACCTTGCTTTTGGTGTAAGCTAGGGAGAATAGCCTTTAACCCCAAAAGCCGTAGTTTTTTCTAAAATCTCTTTTTCAAAATCTAATCCAAACATGCTCTGCCAAAGTCATAAAATTTGGGGGTTCAATCCAGTATCTTATAAAATTATTAGTTTTAAAACCTCTGCTGATGATGCCACTTAACCACTTTGTTTCCTCATAATCTGCAATTTGCCTCATTCAGGATCTGAACAAGGTTAAAGTAAGCTCACTTAGAAATTACATTACCCTATAGAGGTTGTAACATTAGTACATGTTTGATGAGATATGCATCCTAAGAACACAACGTTTCTTAGCAAAACTGGGAATACCGAAATTGAAATGGTCCAAACCTCCTCATTCACTAACAGTGGGAGCCTCATTAACAACGGACTCATTTCACAGCTGTTTCTTGGCCTTTTGTGCGAGAAGTTTTTTTTTGCTGTTAAAATTGTAAGTGATTCAAAAAGAGGCCTTGCTACCTCTTTGTTTTGGTGTCTATGTCTTACAGCTAGAATAAACACCTTACATTGTACTGATGACAGGAATTTACCACAGTACACATGTTGGATCATTCCTAGTTACTAAATAACTTTCCTCACAATAGCAACATGATGACATTCTGAATTTTCCAATAAATTATCTTCTGCTTACTCATGTAATATTGTAATATATGGTATTAAGATTTCTTTCTTTCTTTCTTTATTTTTCTTCTTTTGGCCAATTGGATAATACCAGCATTTTGATTAATATGATCAGATGGGTGGTGATTTTGTTTGAATTATATTTTAATCGTCAGTATTATTTACTCATACAGTGTTAGTATAACTTATTGTTTATTAGTCTAATAACCTACTTGTATTAAGTTTTCTGATTTGAGTAAGCATCTAACCTATTTTTTGAAAAACAAAAACTCCAACAAAATGACAGTCAAAATGCTAAAGGGTCGCCCTAAGGATAACCATGAAGCAGTACTAGCTTAGCTTAGAAAGAGAGAGAGAAAAGAAAATTAAATGTTGATTGTGATGATTATTAGGTCCCTGTCTTAATCAGAACAGTGGGAGCCATCACCATTTATGGTCAGCTGAATCAGTGCAAGGTTGTTGCTATCATACGTGCTTCAGAATTCAGTCCAGACAATGACATATATGTTGTCATCTTAATATGTAGTTATAAAGTAAGGATAACTAATGCAGTATAATCTATTTTTTATGTAGTTAAAAAAAAAGTGACCTGAAAGTAATTAAAACCTTGAGTGGGATTATGCCAAAACCCGTTTTAGATGCATTTAGATATATGAAGCATATTTTTGGCAACAAAATATAAGAGCCTACTTCCCTGGGTTTCCAATTTCTAAAGCAGCTTCTCAAAGCAGCTAAAGTTGTAGTGATCCATGAAAAGTTCAATTCATACCCATGACCGAGTTTTGTGAATCTCACATACTTTTCTCTCTCTTCCTATTGTTATTTTACCTGATTTAGAGAATCCATTGTTCAGAAAGATAGAGATCTTCTTTAAAAAATGGTTTCTTTATTGACAACTGCAAGAGTTAATTCAAATGAAAACTACTGAACTGTAAAAAGAAGATTCTTAGATAATGGATCATTGGATTCAGAAATGTGTCGTGGAAGAGATGGATTGAGTTCAAAGTCTTCCTTATGGCTGGCCTGCTAATAAGGACACCTGACCCAAGTGTAGGTCCAACCTTACAATATTAGATATACTCAACCCAAGTGGTCCAACGAACTTCATATATATATTTGTGGCTACATTTTTAGGAACTGCAAAAGCTCATTGATTGCAAAAGAAAACACGAGATTGTTGAAAAGGCCAAAGAGAATTATAGGTTGATAGTACTGAGATAAAACTTCTCAGAAAAAGGAAGCTATACCCTGTCACTATAATTTTGAACTGGGCCACCATTTTGCTTGTTAGTTACTAAACCATTTAAAAATAATTTAAATGAAATCCCTATCACTTTGGGGTCTTGTTTACCTGTATAAACGACTCTAACTGCCTTACACATGGCACTTCTCTTGCATAACATTTCTGTCTTCTTATGACAAATACAAACAAACATACCAGGAACCCCACATATCCTATTCTTCTTCCACCATTATCATTATTTAATATTATTATTATTATTATTATTAATTTTTCCTTCTGAGCAGTAAGTAATGAGCACGTCTCCACATTGCTTTGAGGTTGAGATTTCAGAGCCATTCTTATCCACTCAAGAGCAAAAAAAAGGCACTGTCTCTTCCTCTCTTGTTTCTCTGCTAAGAG
Organism: Mimosa bimucronata; assembly: GCA_037074515.1. Lineage (NCBI taxonomy): Eukaryota > Viridiplantae > Streptophyta > Magnoliopsida > Fabales > Fabaceae > Mimosa > Mimosa bimucronata. The sequence goes on from CM073441.1 coordinate 27,606,461, forward strand.
CCTTTTTTTAATTAATTTGTCAAAACAGTGCCAAGTTCGTCTCTTTCTGTACAGCTGGCGCTCCATGATTGTACGGATTCATCACATCTTCTCATTTCTGGTTTGTCCTTTTCATATCCCTTTGTCATAATATAATATAGCTCAAAAAGATAATGCACTTCAAAATCAACTCTTTATACGCATGCATGGATATATATACCTGCCCTTGTTATATTAAAAAAATGATTTGGCTTTTAAGTTCTTCTCCACTAAAACTTGCTTCATTTCAGGCTCTGTTAGCTCTGAAATTGGTTTTGAGTAATTCTGGTTTGGGAAAGTTGAGGCAGGTGGGGTGAGAAAGGCTTGATAATGATGAGAGGAACAAAAAAGAAGCACGAGTTGTCAAGGCATGAAGAGCAAAAAGACCTGTCAAATTTTGATGCTTTATTACACTTTTATAGGACAATTGAGAAAGTATGCTTCTACTTGCTCACAAAAACCATGTAAACACAGTACAATTGAAGTCTCCCTACATATTCAGCAACTAAAATAAACATCATTCATGTCGTAAGAAAGATACATAATGAAAAATAACAATAAACAATCAATTTGTTCACGTGAATCATCGAGTAAAATTAAGTTAGTTTGCTTTCCACTTGTTGAAAAATATTCTTTTACATATCAAAATTACTTAAAATAAGTGAAGCTAAATAGACACAAGTATTAGTCTTTGTAACATACCTTTAGTTCTATATTGATTTTGACTTGAAAATTATGAATTCATGCCAACAACTTGCAACCAAACATACAATGGTACAATACCCATTTGCCAAATTCATGGAGATCAAGTATGTTGTGTGTGCCTAATTTTTTTTTTATTCTTCTTTTCAAATTTATTCCCAATTAAATGTACCTCTAGTTAAATCATTTTTCATGAGTTGAAAGAAAAAAATTCAGTGATTACGGATATAATCGAAAAAATTTTATAATAACTTTTTGTTGGATGAAAACCCAAGCCTCTTGTGGGGCACAAATAGGAACAAGAGAGTACCAAAACGTTTATGGGTGTGTTTGGATTACCGTTGGAGAAATGCCTTTTTTTAGAAGTGACTTTTGGATCAAAGTCATTTGTGTGAAGTGATTTATGTTTGGATTTGTGATGATAGAAGTGACTTTTTTTCAATCTGACTTTTAGAAACATGTTTGGATGATTATATTGAAAAGCACTTTTAGATGAAAAATTACTAAAAATGGGCATTATTTTCATTAAATAATACATGTATAATATGCATATATTCTTATTAAAGGCTTACTTTTTCCCTTATTTTCAGGAAAATAATTTTAAAAAATAATATTTTTTGCTCAAAGGAGTATATTGTGGGAGAAAGTAGTTAGAAATTGTTGTAGTAAATTTTTGGAGATAAAAAGAAAATTTTAGATTAAAAGAAATTATCTTATTTGAGAATTTTAGATGTCTAACAGTCTAATTTTTCTTCTCACTTTATTAAATAATACATAACAAAAGGCGTGGGACCCACCAGAAGTCAGTCAGAAGCCAAAAGTAACTTTTTTTTGCTTCTGACTTTTACCGTTACAGAAGTCATTTTGGATCAAAAGTTATTCAAAAAATAAGTGCAACCAAACAACTGTACACCTTGTGTTACATGAAGGATAGACTGTAGATTAATGTGTACATCAACCGGTAATTTTTAGAAAAACCCTTCTTTAAGGAAGGTTAGAAGGGTTGTTTCACTAAATATACTTCTAAAGAAACGAAGTTAATCAATCAAACTGTTAACTGTTAAGTATGATCCAAAACTTCCTCTCCATATATTTGTGAAAATAGTACTATGAAAAGGGATAGATAAAGACTATAAAATAGTGGGTACTAAAAGAATAGAAGAGACTAAATATAACGTTTCACATTGGTGTCATCCAAAAGTGAGTCTATTACATGGTGTGGCAAATACATTAGGTAATAGTGCAATATTTTTGAGTCATTTTAACCCTAATTTTTTACCCTGCTTTTGTTTAATATGACTTGAACATACAATCAACCGTTATGAACATTACAAATGAAAATGGTAGGAGCTCATTGTCATCATCAACAATTTTAATTGATGAGATTGAGAAAAATATAAATGGTAGTTTGGATTTTGTTAATTTGTGTGTATGTTGTCGGAATTATGCAGATTTGGAAAAATATAAATGGTAGTTTGGATGCCTAATAATCTTATACACAATTATGCTTTCCATCTTAATGTCACTGTCTCTTTATGAAATATGTCATTTTCTGCTTTTTCTTTTGTAACAGTAACACACTCTCGATTTCGGCAGCATAAAGCCATAAACGTCACCGTACTCCGTTACCAAATTGTTTATACTTTTTTTTAAAAAAGATAAGATAAGATAAGTTCTAATTTAACCAATATGACGAAATGCAACTTCAAATTTAAAATGATTAAATTAACAATGTAATTCGCGAGTGTTTTAATCGCGACTCCAAACTTGCTAAAAGTTGCAATGACTCTAAATAAGTTATTTTATCCGTGACATTATGTTCATTCTGTTTATATATTATATATATATATACACAAAAATATAGCAAATGTTGACCTATCATGTTTAATTTTCAAAATTACAATGATTTTTATAAAAAAATTCAATTAAGACAAATTATGTAAGAGTTAAATGACTTTTTTTTTTGACCAGATAAGAGTTAGATGACTGAAAATATATTTTTTTAAAATTAAGGGATTAAATTAAATTTTGTATAAAGTTAAATGATCTAACAAGTGTTTTTTTTGGATTAATTTAATACCATAAAAGAATTAACTAGCTATCCGTTGACAGTTAACATAATTATCATGTCAGCCAGGGAAGGAACACCCTTTTATGTTCATCATTTCATCCTTTGATGCATAGCATTGAATTAAAATATAATCATATAATCAGTACTTATTATAAGAGTCCACAGTCAAATTATATTTATTAAGAAAATTGTTAAATGTTAGTTGTAACCTATAGATATGTATTAAATAAAACATTTTTTTAATATTACCGATATTTATGATAAGACTACTAAGAGGGGAAGAGAAATATAGGCATTAATGATTATGAAAAAAGGATTAGAGTATTATAGGAAAAAATGCATTCAATGATGGGATAACTTAAGGTGGGTTTTTATATTCTTGACTAAAACAATTTAAAATCCGAGCTCTTATAATAAGGACTGGAGGGAGCATAACCAAACATGACTTGTTAATTTGATTCTAAAACCAATTGTGAATGTTTTTGAATTATTAAAAACATAATTTTTCTTTTTGTATTGCTGATGAAACAAATAAATAAATATATTTTCACCAAAAAAGTAAATAGAAGAAAAAAAGGACAATTGGGTTGAGGTTTCGAATGAAAGAATTAATATCAGATAAGTCTCAATAAGTTGTTAATGATATTTTTTACTTGTTAACTAAGACATTTTTACTTGTCAATATTGTCATTAACAAATATTAAAACTTGTCTTATATTAATTCTTATACTTAAGACCCTTATACAATTACCCAAGAAAAAATAATCAGCCAAGTTGTCATTGAACCCTTACACTATGAAAAGCCACTCTTGCTTTCACACAATTTTAAAGATTCAACTTATAATTTTTATTAGTGCTAATTATATAGAATTCATTTTCTAAAATTATAACTGAGCTTCTCAATTGTTATATGGGTACTTTCATTCATTAAAAAAATAATGTTAAAATACATTTACATCTTCTGAAAAATATAATGTAATTTCAATGAAAATATAAATCATAAACAAAAAGTGTGTTACTCACATTTTATTTATTTATTTATTTTGTTATTGGATAACCAATTTTTATTTTTAGTTTATATATTAACTTAAATGCCACCACATGATATAATCAATTAATACATGCCATTATCCTCAATATTTTTCCGAAATCCTTGTCGTAGAGAAAGCATACCGTTTATAGAGTACTAGTCTAAAGCTATATAATGTGGTGACATTAATACTCTTCTTAGATGGGAGTACTTAAATTGAATATACAATGATATTGTTATGAAAAATACTTCCGGGACGAATGCGAGATTTTAATTGGTTTTGGGAAATTAATCAAAAATACTTCCAAGTCTTTCCGTAGTAATTTAGTTATGGAAGTACCCAAAAATACCAATATAGCTCTGAAAGTACCCAAAATTAGCTCAATACAGTCTTTGATGCTCAATTAACGGAGGGGTACATTGCTACGTTTTAGTACTTTCAGGGCTAAATTGTTATGAAAAATACTTCCGGGGCGAATGCGAGATTTTTTTGACACTTCTAGGGTTTATTTGCACCTTAACCCTTTATTTTAAAAAATGGTTTAGAATAATGCTTTTTATTTTAAAAAAATGGTTTAGAATAATGCTAAAACCCATACTAGTCAACTAATTTGTTTTTGCATGTGATGGAAAACTATATAACTATAAATAAGGTTGTGTACACGAAAACAGATCCTAGGAATAGGATATATTAGTTGGTTAATTGATTTTAAAAGTCCATTTGTTGATGTTCAGAAAAGCTCACCTTATAATCAATCAGTAAAACTACGAAATTCTTTCCTACTGCTCGGGCAGACAAGTTGCTGCGTTTTCAACTCTAGGATTTAGATCCTAGGTCTATCGTGTTTCAAGCTTGGGCTTGCCTTACTTTTCTTAAAAAAAAACGTAAAACTACGAAATTTTTATAAAATAATTTTCGTACTAGAAAAATAATTAATCAGACTTGTTATTCAAACTGATACAAAACATTTCGGTATAAGTCTAGAATTGAAAATGTGAGGGTAGCAATCTGTAAAGACTTGAGCTCTCTACGCGTTAATACAACTTAAGAAATAAACATTCATATTCATCTAATTGGTGGTAAGACAACTTAAGAAATTAACATTCATATTCATCTATATGTATATACTCCATCCCATAATAGAATTTATTTACTTAATTAGATTAAAATAAAAAAAATTAATTAATATGACATGATTTTTCTAAAATAACCTAATTATCTTCCTTAATTCTCTACCCACCTACTTGATTATTATATTTTTATAATAAGGTAAAATGATATCAGTGAGACATAACATTACAAAGTGATAATACTAATAGAATATAGTGAAAAATAGTCTATACTATAGATTAGAGTGAGGGGGCCTTGAATGAGGAATCATTGGAGAAAATCTTAAGAAGGGAATTCATACCACTCCAAACGAAGTCTTTGAAAGTAGAAAATGGACATCGATTCTTCTTTGGTCGATGCAAAGAAATTCCAATGGGTCGTTGCCAGAGAAATGCCCTGAATAAGAGAAGAATAAGGGGATATGAGCTTCGAGAGATAAAGTCCAACATAAATACTTGAATAGTGTACCGTGATGACATAGCAAAATCTGACAAAATGTGGTTATTTCTATGGAATTTGTGTAGAACCATTGTCCAATCCTGCTTTGATATGTGAATTCCAGAGTTTAAGACCTACTGGTCAAAGATTTGGATTGAGATTTGGATTGACAAATGGAAGATGAGGAAAAAGCAAGAGAAGAGAAATTGATCGTGTGATTTTTTTTATTATTTGATTATTATTAAGGAAGTAATAATATAAGTAATTTTGGAAAAGATTAACAAATTAAGATTATGCCCCATATTTATTATCGAGATTGACATTCTAAATATATTATACTATATATTAAGGGTGGATGTAATACTTTGTAATTTTAAAGATGTTGTTCAAATGATCAAATCTCATTATTCATGTATGTCGTGTTGACATACACTTCATAGTCTAATTATGTAAAGCAATTTCTAGCCAAACTTTAACACTTTAACTATCACTCCTTTTTTTTTTTTTTTTTGTAAACAAGTCCGATTGTTGTATTACTCCTTTAAGTATGTTTCTAACACAAATTACTTGCCCTTGGGATCACTCAAACTCACTGAATTTTTTTTTTAAAAAAAAAAAGGAAAAACAAGTGCATAAGGGCATGACAACTGTCATGATGTGGGAGAGCGGCTCACAAATTTGGACTTTTTGCAAAATTGTTGACTTCGGCCTCGTCCCTCGGTCCCTCCACCAAATCTGTCGCATCAACTGGTAAGTGCCCTTATTCGTTAATCGTTATTCCACATTTCCACTTCCCTTTTTAGTATTTTGATATTCTTTTTCTTACCTCACCAAAATAATTGGCACTCTCACTTTGGCCATCCTTCCTTATAATAAATCTCTTGTAGAAAATTTCTCTGTCTCACATATCAATTCACTTAAAATATTATTTAAAAATATTTTTAAATTTTAGTCCTATTTAGTTCTCATTGTAAAAAGAGAAAAATGAGAAACAAATTTATTTATAAATGTGGAGAGACAATTTTAATAGAGATAAGCTTAAAATTTGTTGTAATAGCACAGGAACTAGTATTGGCAAAAAAAAAAAAAAAAGGAAGAGGGACTAGAATGGTGCTATTTTTTTACAAGCATGAATGTTATTGTAATGAAAGCAAACATGTTCAAGACATGACTCATCACTAAATGTGAATGTGAGTAATATAATTTGAATTTAAGTCGGACGAAAAATTTCTTGATCTCGATACATTTAGGTGGGGAAAATATTAAATAAAAATAGTAATATGAAATCAGTTTATTTTGATATAATCGTTCCATAATCGATCATAATATAACTTCTTATAAATTTTATTGTAAATATAGCAATCAATGTATTATCAAATTGCAATAAATACATAAAACTTTCAGGTTGGTTCCGGAACCAGAAACTGGCTGACGTGGCATAATTCTGAATAGAAAAACATAACTCGCCCTCTGGCCATACACATATCAGAAGAGGAACGCCTTCTTTTCTCTCATTTTCTTTCTTAATAATCATTAGATCTTCTTTCAATGGTTCAGATTTGGATTTATATAAAATATATTTTAATTCATTTTCAATAATGATATTATAAACATCAAATCTGAACCATTGAAAAAAAAGATCTAAAGGTTATTAAGAAAAAAATGAGGAAAAATAATATAAAAGAAAAGATGGCGTTCTTCTCCCGGTCTTGCACAAGCGCTTGACTGCTTGAGGGAAAAGCCTTTGGCCATGTTTGGTACAATGGAAATGGACATATGGAAATGGAAATGGAAATGGAATCCATTTCCATGCTTTGAGCATGTTTGGTACCATGGAATTGGAAAACAATTCCATTTCCATATCCACCAAAACATGTGGAAATGATTTCCATGCTTATACCCAAAGATTTGTAATTCCATATCCTTAATTCCATCTTCAACCTTGCCCTCTTCCTTTTTGTTTTACCCGACCCTCTCCCCTCTCATTGCTGTCATCACACACCATCTCCCTTGGCCTTTCATTGTCGAACGAAATCCGGTGGTGACTTGTGCTTGCAAATCCGACGGAGGCGACGGCGGAGGGGAGCGGCAACCTTGCAGGTGAGGTTGGGATCTCGACATATATGACGAGATTGGAGATGGGATCTGCACCGGTGGCTTGTGCTCGTGAAAAGAGGAAGGAATCGAGAACCTCGCAGCGGAGCATGGCGGCTTCGGGGAAATCTCCTCCCCCCATGGAACTCACGATTTTGACGGCGTAGAAGTCGTCTTCTTCCCCCCCCCCAAAACAAATTCAGATCTGAAATTAATAGTAAACATACATATTTCATTACTGAAATCTAAAAGAAAAAAAAATCAGAAAACATGGATATGCAATCTTGCCTGAAAACATGTGGTTTGTTAAGTTTTAATGGGGGAGGGAAGTTGCAGCAGGTTCACTCGAAGGAGGAGGAAGCCATGGGATTATGGGAAGCATTTTTTTCAATAAAAAAATAGGAGGGCATTTTGGTCATTCTAGGTGAAAATTAGATCTCATTTCCATGACATACCGAACACACTTTTACACCTCATTTTCATATTCATATCCATATCCATTTCCATTTCCCATTCCATCAAAATCAATTCCAATGTACAAAACGAGCCCTTTATGGCGCCATCTCAGTCTCAAATGTCCTAAATACCCTTCCATTCTCACGAAACTCATTAACTGAAGTTCTCTTCACTTATATTCGGAAGGATATTAGGGGAAGTGTGAAATGGAAGACTACATACAACTTTTTTCCAACACTTCACCCTATTATAATCATTTGAAGTAAAGTTGAGACACTAACGACATGGAGTTATAATTAGGATTGAATCTGTAATCTCCTATTTATTGTAAAAATGTTACACCACTGGGTTATAAATTATAATACATGTGGTCATCTCTCATGTATCTATACTGTGTGTGTAACTTTTCATTTAAGTATTTTTAATTAATATGGATTTTTAAAAAAAAACAATGATAGTTAAGAAATCATATATATTTATGTTTTTATATCCATTAACATTCTTTAAAATCATTTTAAAAAAAAAATCAAATATAAATAATTTAGATGATACTTAATTTTTTATGAGTAACGAAACCAGTTTCTTATTCATCAAGCAAAATACTCTATTATGTATCCCAAGGAAATTTAACACTCATCAATGATATAATTCTTTATTAATGATATAATTAACAATCAATATAATGAAGATAAACATGAAGAAGACTACAATCCATATTAACAAGTATGAATCAAAATCAAACAAAGTCTTGGAAGTATAATTTGAATCGGACCACCTCAAGTAAGGCCACACATTAAGGGATATACCAGTACATCACACGCAAAAGGAATAAAGTTATAGAGCTATTGGCTAGGAAGATCCTTTTTTTTTTTTGCCAGATTGGTAGATCATAATTACAGCACGCTGAAGTTGCTTTTGGCAAGTTAATACTTAATATTATATCTTTTTTTCTGGTCAAAAAGTTAATAGCAGAGTATATAATTAGCACCATTATAAAAGCTTGTTGCATCTCATGGTATAAACCACTAAAAACACAGTATTACATGTTTTATTTAATATAAGATTCATTTGATGGCTTTTATACCATAAGCCTATAAACACAAATAAAAATGACAGAAATACTACCAAAAAATTAATTTACCAAGATGCTACATTCAAAGTCTAAAATAACAAAAAACTTGTTCACACAAAGAATGAGTTTGTTTCTAACATAAGTCAGAATTCATTCTTCTAGTAAACAATTTCAAAAAACCTTCAAGTGAGGAACGATTATAATGTCCTTTGGTAACCGTGTAAAACCTCTTCCCTTCTAATTAAACAATACCTTATCTAACCTCTTTTACTTCATTATTCTACAACATTAGAAATGAATGGAGAAAAAATTATCACTCATTCTAGATCAAAATATAAGAAATATTTATCTAATCTAACTAAATTAAGGAAATAAGTTAATTAATATGAGAGGTTTTTTTTCGAAACCCCAACCATCTTCTTTAATTTCTTTAGCCTATGATATTTGATTATTGTTGAGGAGGTACAATGAGAGCAACTTGGGTAAACAATGAAAAAAATTATACGTATGTCATATTTTTAAGACTAAGACCAACTTTCTAAAAATTTTTAAGGATGATGGTTGGGGTGTTTTTTAAAAAAAACCTCTCATATTAATTAATGGGTTAATGTCTATTTTTGCCCTGGAAGTAACCGAAAAAGAGCGTTGAGTATTATGAAGTAACCAGTGGAACATTTTTGCCCCATAATTAACTAAATCATAGCAAATTTACCCTCAACATTAAGTTTGACTACTAAATCCTCCTTTTTGACCCACTAATACTGACATGACTGTGACACCAAATACACGTTATCATTTAATGTTCATTTTTGCTCCAGAAGTATCCAAATCATAGCAAATTTGTCCAGACCATTATTCGAAGTTAAGCTTAACAGTTAAATAACATGTGACATTCAAAATTACATCCATTAATTCATCTCATCACTATAAGTCATTGAAATAACATGATATTCGATGAAGTAGCATTGGTTGGGCACCCCTCAACAAGACACAACAAACAGTGATTAAAGAGAATTAATTATGGGATTATGCAGAATTGACATTTTTTATTTAAAATATAATATAAACTAATTAAAGGGTCATAAGATTCATTTTTGTCATTTCCGGTAGTGAGAGAGGAAGACGATGATAGCGAAGCAAGTATGCATGGAGAAGGAAAGAGGATAGTGGGTGATACTTTTATTTTTTCTTTTCTCCTTCTTTTAATTCTTTTAGATGTAATTTAAATGACTTATGGTGATAAAATGGATTATTGGGTGTAATGTGAGTGTCACGTGTTATTTAACAGTTTAATTTAACTTTGACTAACGTTTCGGATTAATTTATTATGATATGGATACTTCCGGGTAAAAACACTCCTTGATGGTTATTTCTAGGGTAAAAATAAATTTTAAATGATGACATTTATATAGTGACAGAGCCACGTCAACATCGGTGGGTCGAAAAGGAGGATTTAACATCAAACTTAATGCTTTTAATGTTTGGGGTCAATTTGTTACGATCTTCTCTGGTTATTTCTAGATATTCATCGCTCTTTTGCAGTTACTTCCAAAACAAAAATGGACTTTAACCCTTAATATAATCAAATTATGTAAATATATCCTATATTTGGAATAGAATGGGTGATAATTTTTTCCATTCATTTAACTCGGATGCAGTAGAAGAATGTAGTAAAAGAAGTTGATAATTTATCGTTTAATGAGAAGGGAAGAGATTTAAGAATCAGGGGAAATTGAAATCGAATTGTTCATGTGATGAACGATTTCTTACTTACAAGTTTGTTATTCTAAAGTCATTCTCTTGAAAAACGATTTTGGTTGTAGCATCTTGGTAAGTGGTAACCAATTTTTCTTTTGTAGTATTCTTTCAGTTCCTAAATATAGGATCTAATTACCTAATTTGATTAGATTAAGGAAGTTGGTTAAGTTAGTTAAAAGAGTATGATTTTACCAAAGCACACTAAACATATACTTTTATTCCCACTCTAACTTTCTTGCTTGTTTATGCATTGAAGTGCATTAATAGAGATAATTTTAGAAAAAAGTTGAGAAAAATTAAAAAGATGTCTTATATTTAGGAACAAGCTCATTTTCACAAGTAAATCTTATATTTAGGAACTGAGGGAGTATTTTGGTAATCTTTATTGCTAGTTACAGGCTTCTGGTAAGTAACAAATATTATATGATATCTTTAAAATACTTATGTATATCGTTAGATTATAAGTATATAGATACACACACACTAATTTGTGATTCATGAAAATTAGTTTGGAGGAAAAAGATAAGTATAAATTCTATAGAATAATTTATCTAATTTCCTCGTTTCCCTGAATTAATTATAAGTATCTTATATTAAGGGTTGGATATAATAGTAATTTTAATGGCTTCCAACATGAGACTAAAATCGCTCTTGGTTGATGTAAATTGAATTTTATATGAATTGTAGTCATTTCGCACCCCAATTAGTTGTGTTATATGTTGTTGTTTGGCCTTGTGAAAAATGAGTAACATCTCATCATGATTCTATCACTTTATCTCAATTATTAAATCACATTTATATAAAGCTGCAAAATTTCAAATTAAGTCTCTTTTTATATGGAAAAAAAGCACTTACTTTAATATAACGTACAAATAGCTTTTTTCTTAAAAAAGGTTTTTTTTTTAAAACAGAAATTTTAAGACTGTGTTGATGTAGTAAAACTGTGGATGGTTCTTATGTACCCTCCATTAAACCATCAAAGCCCTGAATTTTTTTGGTTGCCTTACACATGGAGCCCAAAAATTTGCTTTGGTCATTCAGAATTTCTGTATTGCAATGGCTTACCTATGTACACGGTTAGTTTTCATTCTGTGGCCATTTCATTCAATTTTTGGCAATGGGTAAAAGTAGCGTGTAAATAATATAATCATCTGTCTTTGAAAATAAAGAATAAATAGTGATTACATTTCCTCTTTGCACATATACAGACACCATTTAAAGAATCGTAAATTATAATTCTAAAAAATATCACTCTACGCGAGAATATTAAATTTAAGGATTAAAAATGTTAAGCATTTTTTATCAGCAATACACACCATTTAAATTTACCCGTCAAAATTATCTACTAATGAGACAAGCGATGTTAAGGTCCTAGAGTTGAAATATGGTTTAGCCATTTTTAAATTTATCCGGAGTTACTAGCAGCCGACTAATCTGGTTCACGAGCATACCCCAGCTCAAACATGACACCACTAATTAAGTTAGAATAACCTACAGTCAATTGATTCAAGCTTTTGGTTCCTGGTCCTTCTAATATGCTCAACAATATAATTAGTAAAATAAACTTTACTCTTTAGTATAAAATTTTGAACAAGTTAGGGAGGGTGAAAGTTAAAACGAATTTATCGAAATTATCTTACATTAAAAAAAGGTTAAAAATATACTTTTAATCATTTATATTTGCATAATTTGAGTTTTAGTCTTTAAGTTTGAAAAGTGTACTTTTAATCGTTTTATATTAATACTGTTAGTTTTCGTGAAAGGAATACTCTTACTCAACAAATTGAGACTGTGATTTATGTAGTTAAATACGAAAAAATACACTTAAACTTTATTTTAGTAGTATAATCATATTATATTTCAAAATTTATCCATATTTTATCAATATTGGTCAAGTTGGTAAGAGGGTTCAGCTCATAACTAAAAGGTTGTGGGTTGAAATCCCGCCGATGTGAGAACCTTATTGGTAGGCAATCTGTAAGTACCTCTGTAAGCGCTCTTTAAGCCTAGAGGCCTACCCTGGCCCTGGTGAGCCCCTGGGATCCAACTTACATAAACTTTTTTGTAATAAAAAAGTACATTTTTCAAATTTAAGAGATCAAAATTAAATTTCATGCAAATATAATAAAGAACCAAAAGTACATTTTATCTAAAATTTTTATGAAAATTGTATAAAAAAATTGTTATGAAAATAAGAAAAATATAAGACATTGATAGGAGAAATATGAAGAAAGACAAGAGAGAAAATTGGAGAGAAAGAGGAAGAAGTTCTTATTCATTTTGATATCACAATGATTTATACATGGCCTCTATTTATAGGCCTCTAAGACATAAAGACTAAGTTTGCATTTTACTTTACCAGTAGATCAAGTAATTAAATTCCTCATTGATTTTCAAATCATGAATAAATGTCCCATGTAAATATTTGCTAATTTATTTGTTATTACATGTTACAATTTTGTGGAAGAATTAGCTTTTGTAGGTAAACAAATGGATAATGAATTTGAATAAATAGGTGGATGCGAGTTATGTTATGTCCGAGGAATACATTTTAGCAGAACATTTGATGATAATACCAAGTATAATTCGACCAATATGGAGATATTCTCTAATAGCATTGGAAGGAATATGCTTGGAAAGTTAGTATGCTCAATCGAGGTAAAATGACAAAAGTGATGTTGTCACCGGAGGGAGTAAAAGTGATGTTGTCGTTATGTGAAAAAGTAGAAGTGATCCTATTTTCAGGGGAAGAAAATACATTATGTTGTACTCTTTTTCTCTTAACTGAAGTTTTGTCCCACTGAGTTTTCTTGGTAAGGTATTTAAAGAGGCAATTTTGATAAGTATTGTTTACTCATTTTCCTTCATTGGGTTTTTGTCCCATTGGGTTTTATATAGTAAGGTTTTAATGAGGCAAAATACTTGTTTATAAACACCCAAGAGCGAGTGTTATAAATTATATAACTGTGTGGATGTTCATAATCAAATGGACTATTAAGATTTATTCTCATGGTTATATTATACCCTATAACTCTCACATTGAAGGGTTTTAAGTGTATATTGTCTCTAACCTCTAATTGTATTATTATGTTACTAAATTCTTTTATTTACGTCCTTGTAACTCTTTAGGTTAGTCTTCATGTCTTGGAGACCTATAAATAGAGGTTATGTACAAAGTATTGTAATATCAAAATGAATAGAACTTCTTCATCTTTCTCTCCAATTTTCTCTCTTGTCTTTCTTCATATTTCTCCTCTCAATGACTAATATTTTTCTTATATTTATAACAAAACTGAAGTAATTTCGCCTTAATATTTATTCACCTCCTACGAGAATTAATTCTTCTCATTTATTCTCCTATGAGAATATTTGCTATTAACACACTGAGAGACGTTACGATTTTTTTTTTTTTTTTGAACTGAAGACGTTACGATTGATTACACGGTAAATTACCTCATAAGACGAGGGCAATACGGTCATCAAAATTCCTCCATAGCCATCAGCTTCCCAGAGCTTTAAAAAAAAAAAAAGAAAAGAAAAGAAAAGAAGGAATAGCCTCCGAAACGGGAAGAAAAAGCACTCTCACCCAAAAACCTCATAAACCCTCATCTCTCTCTCAATCCTTCTCTCTCTCTCTCTCTCTGCAACAAACCCATCAAAGCTTTTTTCCTGGGAAGACAAATCGAACCCAAAAAAAAGAAACTTTTTTCATATCTATCAATGGCGTCTCACCTTCCTGACCACTTCAAGTGTCCGATTTCCCTCGAAATAATGTCCGACCCTGTCATCATCCCCTCCGGTCACACCTTTGACCGTTCCTCCATCCAACGTTGGCTCGATGCCGGCCACCGTGTTTGCCCAATTACCAAATTACCCCTCCCCGATTACCCTTCCCTCATCCCTAATCACGCTCTTAGAAGCTTGATTTCCAACTATGCCCTCATTTCCCCTCTACAGCACCAGCTCCCTCCCCAACCCGAAACCCTAATTTCCCTCCTCACCTCTCAATCTTCCCCCTTAAAATCCAAAATTGAATTGCTGAGTCAACTCGTTCGGATTTCCCAGAAAGACTCGGTTTTTCGCCGTCGGTTGACTGAGTCAGGGGTTGTGTCTGCGGTGCTTAACTGCGTTGACTCTGGTGATAACGGTCTTCAGGAAAAGGCCCTTTCTTTGCTTTTGAATCTAAGCCTTGATGATGATAACAAGGTGGGTTTGGTGGCTGAAGGTGTGATACGTCGTGTTGTGGATGTTTTGCTTGGTGGGTCGTCGAATTGTAAGGCGATTGCTGCGACTATGGTGACAAGTTTGGCGGTTGTGGAGGTTAATAAGATCGTAATTGGTGAATACCCATGTGCGATTGAAGCTCTGGTTTCGCTTCTGAGGAATGGTAAAGGGAGGGAGAAGAAGGAGGCTGCTACGGCTCTTTATGCGTTATGTTCGTTTGTTGATAATAGAAGGAGGGCTGTGGAATGTGGGGTGGTTCCTGTTTTGCTTGGGAGTGTTGATTCTGGGCTTGAGAGGGGTGTTGAAGTTTTGGGTGTTTTGGCTAAGTGTAAGGAAGGGAGGGAACAGATGAAGAGCTATCATGGATGTGTTAAGATTTTGGCTCGGGTTTTGAGGAATGGAAGCTCCAGGGGGATTCAATATGCACTGTTGGCATTGAATTCTCTTTGTTGTAGTAGTGAGAAAATGAGATTGGAGGCTGTGAAAGAAGGGGTTTTGGAGATTGGTCTTCAGTTGCTGGATGATGATAGTGAGAAGGTGAGGAGAAACTCGTCTAATTTGATTCAGGTTCTGCGTGGCAACCAGTGGACAAGTTGATATGGAAATTCAATCGAATCAAAATATTTTTAGGTGTTGGGAAGAATCAGTTTTGCATAGAAGATTTCTTGTCCCCTGTGGAGGTGAGTTGGGTTTCTCTTTATTGACTCTACCCTGTTGGGGTAGTCGTTTCTGTACAAAAAGAAGATAATTTTTTTTTTTTTTGTGGTTATAGGGTTCTTTTGTATCTTGTACATTTTGAATAAAGATGATGGAGCAGATCTATGTTGTTGGCTGTTAGAATGGGAAAGTTGCCAATCAATCCTCTGAATTGTAATCTTTCAAAGTTAAAGGGATTTTCCTTTCAATCACAGCTGGTGTGCTGGGTTAATATCTAGCTGTATTGTCATGTTTTCCAGCTACGTCAATCACCCATAGATTAATAGTCAATGGGAACATATATACCTGTGAAGATATGAAAGTCTCGTTTTGCTGTGCTTGGAATGATTACTTAAAAAGTGTAGAAACTATAATCTCCAGGCATAATTCAGAAGTAATGAGCTTCTCGGGGCAGAAAATGGTCAAAAAAGCAGTTTTCATCCAGACGTGCTTGCTGATTATCATGTGAGAAAGTTCTTTTCAACTATTGAACTTATGCAGACAGGTTCCTGCTATTTGTATTTGTGATACATCAGGGAGAAAAAGGGTCATGCTTCTGAAATATCAAATTTTCGGTGTTATTTCTGTTTTCGCTCGGAGGATCACAATATCTGTGCACTCATCTATGTCATGGATATAATAACTCTAAACATGATTTGTGGAGCGCAAGTCTTAGCGGAAATACATTCTATATGATTTTTTACTAGGATAAAGCAGTATGCTGCAAAATGTTTGTTTTTTACATCCTAGTGGAATGATCCTGATTTGTTAAGTTCTTGTTATTGATAGAATGTTTACACAAGTAGCGTGATTGCTTTCTTGTGTTGTTCACACATGTACAATTCAAGTGTTTAGTTCTATACCCTTATTATATAACCGGTTACTGCAATGGATTCCATATATGTGCTTCCAATGATTATCATATATTCACGAATTAGCCAAGTCCCTCGTATATGAAAAAGATAAAAATTCATCTCAGATAATTAATTCTCCTTTCTTATCCATCAGATGATAAATATTCTTTCTGTAGCACGGTAGAACACAAATTGCTGGGTTGGTCGACAAGTGTGTGGCAGGACGATGTTTTGTGATCTTATGATAGCAGCAAACTTCAGCTCGTTGGTGGAAGCTATATGTTGATCACTGGAATGTCTAAAATAATTCAAGGTCAAAATACCAAAATTAAATCTCCTGATTCCTGAATACAAGTGTATTTGAGCGATTAGCCTAAACGGCAATGCTCCTTTTCATTGTTCATCTCATCTATCATTCTTTTTCTTGCGCAAGATCCTTGTGCTTATTAGTGTTAGTGGCGTGCCATGGACCTATAATGGTCTGTTCATTTCTAAATGGGATGGCTACTTGTGAGGCAATGGATGGTTTAGAACTTAGAAGCGCTGAAGCGAAGCAATTCTAAATTCATGACAATATGTGGAGGACAAACTGCATTGCGACAATGTTAGTTACTGATGATGAGCATTTTTGTATGTATAGCCTGAGAAATTCTTTTCTTCACTGAACAAAGCTCTGTGGATGCTTTCTGCTCTGGTTTCTGTCATATTATATCAATCATTCTCAGTTTCTCCACGAGATGAAGTTATCAGAAAAATGACGATGTGCCCGAAAAGTGGAGCAAGTCTATGCAGGCGTAGGGGTATGCTGGTTGAAAAAGACGACCTATAGTATATAGCCTATATATAAAAGTCACGAAACTTACATCATGCCCCCCTGACATTTTCGTACATTAGTGCACCCATAACTGTAAACTCTTGAAAATTCAAGTTTTCAGTTTTGTTTGGAAAATTGCCTACACATTATAATGACTTTGTCTTGAACTGTCTTGGGATATTTATTCAATACTGTTATGCACAGAACTTTTGACTTTGCAGGGTGATGCCTTGCCTGGTCTCGTCTCTCTTATTGGAAGCCTCTTGTATTTGAGTTTGTTTCCCTAGAAGAAGAATGTTTGACCTTTACTTGATTGGGAGATGTTTTTCTTTATTGTGTATACTGTTTTTCTTGTTTGGCAGGAGATTATACTATGATCAGTATTCATCATCCATTGGTTTGGTAAGGTCTTTACTCACTCTCAGTTGTTTAATGTCCATGTGAAGAAATTTTGGAGCAGCATTTTGAATTCAGATTTATGGTAGTTGAGTTCTTTTTCTTATTTTGTTCCCCAAGTTCATCTTTTCTAGTTAGACATGGATTATAGATATCACTTATATTTGGTAGATCCTGGCTCTCACAAACAAGGATTGATGATCTTCTTTTTCAACATATATCACTTGTAATTTCACGAGAAGTAGTTCGGTCAACACCTAATGTGTCTGGTCTTTGGTGGCTTTCTTTAATCTTTATACGTTTGTTTCTTCTTTTCATACTTTCCTTTTCCCCACCTCTTTTTTATTTGCCGAATGATTCCTTACCCATTGGAAGAGGCAAGAGGTAAATAAGGCTATAATAAGAAATATGATATAATGTAATATAAAACATGCTTTTTATCACTAAACATGTTATACATTTATTAATTTAATAGAAGATAATGTTGTTTTTTATTTATGAAGTAATTGACTCTTGATACGATTGATTGTAATGGCCAGAAAAGATTTTCACCTCTTAAAAAAAGGCCGAAAAAGACAAGAAAATGCATGTCACGTGAGTTAATTGTCATTCACATCTTTTAATACTGGGGGCCAAAAGTGATTTATAATGGAGTTGGGTTGATGTGATTTTATGTTTTGTTTGTTTTTTGTTTTTGGTTGTCAAGGTTGATGTCATTTTTATCAAGTAAATTGAATGATTTTTGATATTTCAAAATTTAATAATTTTTTTTGAAATAATTATTTTTTTCTTTTTAATTGTAAAATTAATTTCTGAAACAGAAAGTTGATTACTTTTTTTAGTTAATCTTAGATAGAGCAAAATTATACCCATCTATTCCTAACACTTACATCAATTAATAATAAGTTTCATTAAATGTACTGATGGAAAAATCTATTTCTAGTAAAATCTCATTCATTATATAGTTAAAACTTAAAAGATATAGCCAAATTGTGTAATTCCATTTAAAAATAAACTAGAATGTGTGTGTGTATATATATATATATATAAGATGGTCTATTTTACACCAAAAGTTATTAAAATGTAGTAATGTTGGACCACGAGTATTTTAGGGTGTGTTGGCCCTAAAGTGTAAAAAAAAAGAGCAATGTTACTCAATCTGTTGCTTTAGAGAATCAACGTTAGTTGATCCACTTATATTGAGGCGGCTTGACTATGTTGGATAGTAATGTCACATTATATTACTTCACCAATTGAGTCACGTTAATATGATCTTGTTGAAAAGTTTGCAGCTTCAAGGGATTGATGGAGTATGTTTTTGGCAAATTTCCACTATTACTAATTGAAGTTTATGACCTTTTAAAAGGCTGGAGGTGGAGGGTAGGACTGTAGGAGTGGGAGGTGAGCTGGAGGTGGTGGGTAGAGGAGATTGGATGGTAAAACAATTATATTGAAGACATACAAGTCTTGATTGAACTGATTCAAGTTTTATATCTTATTTAACGAAGAAAATAGTGAGATTTACAAATAGAGTTTAAGTAAGTACAAGAGGAAATGAAGAAGGGGTTAAGGGAATGGATTGAAGTAGTGAATGAGTCGTACAATAAATTAGGAAAAGAAATAGGGAAGGTAAGGGATGAATCTATTGAGATACATAAGGAGATAGTGAAAGTTGGAGATACAATGTCACAAAAAATGCAAATAATTATACTAAAACAGAGGATATTATAGCAAGAAAGATGAGTTGGACTATTGGCGATGGAGAGTGCAGGGTGGAGGAGGACAATTACTTGTAGAAATAAGCAATTAATTATTAATTAAATAAAAAAAGTACTTGAAAAAACATTACTCAAAACTTAATATTTTATACATGTATGCCTTACACTATTGAAAATATTCATTCTTATTATTATTGGATTAATCAATATGGATTAATAGAATTGAGTGCGCATCTACTGCCGACTTAAAATTTTAATGCAATGGTTGACATTTTGCTTCTAAAATTTGGTATCAGATCCTGCACGAGGTTCTCACTTCCATCATAATAGATTGGATTAGGTCAAGTAGTCTATAAATCTATTTTTCGATGGATGTGGGGTGAAACTCGTGCAAGCTCTGGTACTAAGCCTTAAGAATGAAATGCTACCAATCGAGCTAGAGACCCTCAATATATAATTAATATATTTCTTATTTAAAGATTATTTTATAATTAGATCTATGTATTTTACACATTTTAGTTAAAGCAATCCACATCCCTCAATATATATAAGGTTCTTTTAACCATTTTACGGTATTAAAAAAATAGTTAAAAGCAATAAATGTGTTAGAATTACTCTACCCGTTTTTATAAGTTCACTTTACTTAATTTCCACATACAAAATAAAATTTTATTCACCCACTAAAAACATACTACATTGATGAGTTTTTTCCAATTACCCCAATTTATAAACGATTATTTAAAATATTATATACATTTTATTTCACCTCTTTTTTCTCTTTATACACTTATATTATTAAGGGAAAAATTGTAACATTATCATTAATTATTAGCATGGATTTATAACAAGGACAAAATTATTTTAGGTGAAGTTGTAAAAAGAATTAGAATGGTACTCTTTTCATTAAGAATGCACTTATTTTTATGTCTTATTTATAAATGAATAAAAGTAGACCATTAATGAAAATGAAAATCTCAAAGAAAGAAAATCCCACAAACAAACAGAGTAATTAAAAATACATCCTTTTTATATAATATAATAAGTCATTTCATATGTAAGAATAATTAATATTAAAAATAATAAATATAAGAGAAAAATTAGTTTAAAAAACGTTCAACCTAAGAGTCAACCTCTAACCAATCCTAACATTGTTTATGCATATAATATTATTGGAAGGAGTACATGGGTGGTGGAATTTGGGAAGGAAGAAGATAATGTTAATATGATTACGTGGTAGAGCCATCTCAATGCGTCATCTAACTGTTGACAGTTTAAGGCTGTTAGATTGGACTAGGATGGAAATAGGTTAGGCATAACTAGGTTTTAGTTAAATAAGTTTAGGCTTACAACATAAATGTAAAATTTAGGCATGAGTCTAGGCCTGTAAGTAGACCTTATTTTCAGCCTGAGCCTGAGCTCCAAAAAGCCTGAAAGCTTTTTTAAAAGTCGACATAAAATATAAACATTTAAATAAATTTAAAATTCTATAACTCTTATTCCATATATTGCCTTTTAATCTATTTTAAAGTCTATGTATGGCAAAAAGTTTTTACGATCATGAAACTAAATTTTTTTTTCTTGCTTTTATCATAGAAACTGTGAATGACTAATGAATACAAGAGTTGAGTTTTGTGTATGAATGATAAGGTGTTACGCTTAAAATTAAGGCTAAGTTGATAATGTTATCAATAATTTATATAATTTATTTTATATTATATATCATAAGATAAATTTAAAAAAAAATTAAGTAGATCATATTTGTAGAATTATAAGCTAAGCCTTATGAAAAAAAGACTCATG
The DNA here is from genome assembly GCA_037074515.1 of Mimosa bimucronata. Lineage (NCBI taxonomy): Eukaryota > Viridiplantae > Streptophyta > Magnoliopsida > Fabales > Fabaceae > Mimosa > Mimosa bimucronata. The sequence continues at coordinate 27,627,713 of CM073441.1, forward strand.
TTTAAAAAGAGATCTCTTTTTACATTTTGAGGCCATGTTGCATTAAATACTTCCAGAACAGAGCATGTGTCGGAAATCAGGCATGGGACGCAATCATATTGCATAAAAATACGTGTTTGATGTTTCAATTAAAAAAAAGAAAAAAGCTTCTTCTTCTCATCTTCCATTCTTCCTTTTCTGCTTTTTGTCCGCCCACCACGCACTCTTTCTTTCCCATATGTCTCATTTCTTTCGAAAGCTTATCTTGCTCCTTCATCCCTTCAGATTCCCTTTTAGATTTTTCCTTTCTTTCTATCCAATCAAGCACAACACTACTAAATACACATTTTATATATGCATTCTATATCAAATAATAAGTTGCATTATTTATTACTGCCAATAAAAAAAATATGGCAGTCAATGGGTTGCAAACAGGATGAATTAGGCATTATTGGAATCCAAAGGCTCAGTTTGCTCAAACGGGTTTGAGACCTCGGCCCAGTTCTGTTAGTGGGCTCCTTATATGGGCTTAGAGTTTTTAAAACTAAGCAATTTTTTATGGGCATATTATATGTCTTCACATCTTAATGGGAATCACAAAAGGATAAGGAAGATTCCCTCCAAATTTAAAGACTATCAAATTTGATTTTAATATTATTAATGTAATTGTTTTAATTTGAAAAAGTTGTTAGGATTTAGATCTGAAATTTGAATTTTATTGTTTTCTTTTAATTTAAAAAGTTGTTAGGATTTTTAGATCTGCAATTTCTCTTGTTTCATTATTTTAATATTTTCATTATTATTAGTTTCTAGATTTTTCTTTAAGGTTTGGTTGAGCTCTATAAATAAGAGCTCAACTATCTACTTTGTACGTTTCTGCCTATTGAATAAAAATATTGAGTTTCTCGTTCTCTCTTTTCTGTTCTCTCCTTATATTCTATCCCTCTCTTTCCTTTCTTCTCTTTTTCTATTCTTCTTCTCTACTCTTTAATCCCCCTGTCCGACATCAATACCTCTCTATAAGGACTCGACCATTGTTTCATCACATTGTAAGGGACTAGTCACATCTACTAAACTCAATCATGTTGGTGTAAATCTAAGCAATATTAACATTAAGAAACAGACACAAGTTAATGAGGATGGCTCTCTCACTCTCTACAGCAAGCTTTCATTTCAATGACTAAAATGAAGTTGGGTTAAAGTTAATTAATATAATGTGATTTATACCTAGGTAGACTTAAAAAAAAAGTCAGTCTAACATAAACTTGTTTGTATGATATACTCATCTGGTCCTATTTATAAGTCATTTCCAGCATATTTCACACAGACCAAGGAAAGCCTTAAAACTCATTAACTTTCCACTAAAATCCAACAAATTTACAACTTTACCCATATTAAATATCAACTATACCACATGAAAATAAAGTCAACACATAATAAATTAAGGGTAAACTTGTACATTCACACTAAATATTTAATGAGGTGACTTATATATAAGATCAAATAAAACATTCTCTCTCTGCCATATAAATAGGACCAGAGGAGTATTAAAAATCAATTTCAGAAGCTTCCAAAATCCCAAAACCATAAAAAGTTACTTCTAACTTTAAACTTTAAAACTACTTTAGTGCATAAAGTTTATGAACCCAAAGGAGATCCCAAACATTTTTTTTATCCAACTGGCTTTTTTTTTTTTTTTTTGTCTCAACTGACTTATGAAACTTCCTAGCAAGCCCAAAAATGGAGGATAGGTGCAGGAGGGTATATCTTGCATGGTCATTGGCCAAAGCTAGGTATGCTAATGAGAATGAAGTTTCTATAAGGGTAAACCTTGCTTGCTAGAAGATGATGATGGAAGGAGTTTGGATGACAATATTTCTCATAAGTTAGAAAGCTCTCTTGTAACTTGAATACCATATTGAAGATCAGAAACTTCCCTACTTAGGTCTCCTCAAGCAAAAGGACATAATATTTCCTCTAAAGTTGTTTTGCTGTCATGAGAGATCACAGTATATAGTATCTTTATTGTTGGTTTTTTCATATGAATACCACTTGGTATCCCTTTTCAAGCACAATTATGGGATTCAAACAAGTCTTTTTCCAAAAACTCTTGTTCATCATATCATGTCTCATTTCGTATTCTATTGTAATTGAGCTATTACCCTCCTATTTTCCCAAAAACAAGACAAAACAAAGGGTGGGGTTGAGTTGTAGCCTACAGGCAGGTACTAATTTGTTTGACTGGTGCTATAAAGAAGGAAAGAAATTGAAGAAAGGTAGAGGGAAAGAAAATGGGAGGCATCATGCGTGCATGCAAATGCAAATGTGAGTGTGAGTGACTAAAGACAGATAGCAAAAAATGATGAAACATTCAATCATGGTATCCCTCCCTTTGAGGCTAACACTTCTTCAAAATTCCCTATCATTACCCACTTGAATCCTCACTCCTTTCACACAGCCCCACCCACCACTTCACATTTCCTTTTCTTCCATTTTTAATATTCATATTCTTATATTATTTATGATATTTGATAAAAGTTAGTGTAACTAATAAGGAAGGCACTGATGCTAGCTATTTAAGAATATATACGTGGATTTAAATACCATTACTCATGAGAAATTTGATGGGAACAAATTTTTAGGAGCTTCTGTAAATCATTATATACATACTCCCTCCGTCCCTATATATAAGAACAAAAAATTTGAATGGTTTTGTCCCTTTTTATAAGAGCCAAATACAATTTGTCAAAGCATTTAATGAGCTTTTTCCCATTTTACCCATAATTATTCTCTCTATTCACATTCTCTTTCATACTCATTTATAACACTATTATCACATTTCTCTCTCTTACATAAATAAAGGCAAATTTGAGAAAACAAAATTATTTCAAACATATTTATTGCTCTCAACCACTTCTTTAATATGTGTGATTTTACCTCTTTGGCTCTTATAATAAGGGACGGAGGGAGTATATTAGTATTGTCTTTTAGCCTAACCAAACGTGATTGGTGTAGTGACTATCTCACTTCGCCGCTTAACCAGTGGTTGGGAGTTCAATCCCTTGCCCTGGGAATGCAGCTACTACCTTCCTGTAGTGGATACCCTTGCTTCACGTAAAAAAAAAAGTATTGTCTTTTAGCTTTAGTGAATATGAGATTTAACTCGCGTAAACTTTTATTATTTATGCACAAAATATGAAATTTGGGTATGTTAAAGGGGGAAGTGCTTAAATTACATGTATTTTATCATTAAGGAATCCATTGACCATTCCCTTTGGGGAGGGAGGATATTTATTATTATTATTATTATTATTATTATTGGAATCCAGTGGCCTCCCTTTGTCTCATGCACTTCTCTTTATAATCTCCACATATTCTCCATCCCACTAACACTTCTTGTTCCCATCACCCATTCTTTCCCAAACACAAAACAAATCCAAGTCCATTTAAAAGCAAAGATACAGGTCATTTATTGTCTTAAACTTTCTTTTACCCCTATTAGAATAATGTATAACAATAAGAACAACAATAATTTTGTATATCAATAGCATAACATGTCTCCATAAAACTACCTTTTGTTTCACGAAGTTGTCGGCAAGTGGGATAAGTAACATTTGCATAATTGTTTTCAGTAGAATTTGTGTGTGTGTATTCTTTGGTGGGAAATTTGAATACCCTTTATGAGGCGTTTGTGCATTTTTGTTTTGGGATACATACATAAGAAGCATTAAAAATTTCTTATTCACATCATGTCTCTCATTTTTTTTTTAAAAAAAGTAACCATATCATTATAAGAAAACTCTTCTATAAGACAATTTTTTTCAACTTCAAAACTCAAATTCAACGCCTAATTTGAGAAAATAATGAATTTCTCACCATCCTCCACAATGTTAGTTTCGCCAAAAAAACCATATAATCTTTAACTATCTCAAACTTAGGTTCCAGAGTAAATATTTGTTTAAGAAAACATATTGGAGGAAAATAATAAAGCATTGTCCTTGGTACAATTTGGAATGTTCATGATCTATATGTAATTATTGACTAATCTTTTATACTTATAAGACAACAAAAAATTATTGTTTTGTAATAACAACGACGAATTGACATGACTTCAACAACTACACCAATAAAATGATGTAACTGACCCACTAATCATGCATCACCCACCATGAACTCGAACGAATCATAAGATTAGGCACACATCAATATTATATGAATAAAGAATATTGACAATAATGACAATAAATCACCGAAAATGATTAAAATATTCTTAGCCATATATTTGGTCACATGCAAATGATTTTACTTCCTTTTTCTAAAAATAAGTGCAAGCACCATTCATTTTCAAATTAAATAATTGATTACAATTAGTTTCATTTAGTTAAGTAAAAGAAATTCCATATCCTTTTTTGAGGACAAAACAAAGGATTTCCATAAGATTGAGCTGGAGTGTTATTATCAATAAATATTTAATTTTAAATATTATAAGGATATAGTGCACTATCATATTACCAATTTTCTAATTTTAATATTTACACCATTAATTCTAGCTATCTAAATAAACTTAATTGGGTACATTCCAGTTAAAAAAAGGAATTTTCTAGGAGAGGTGAATGATTTTTGTTAAAAAAAATTTTCCCAAATTTTTTTATAACTATATGTTACCCAATAGCGTAATAATTAAGATTTTTTTAATATTAAAATAATCAACAATTAAAAAAAGGGAGAATTACTCACCCGAAGGAAAAAATATTTAGCAAGGAACACTCAAAAAACTATAATTATTTGAAAGGAATAAATTTTAAAATATGAAATTACCCTTGATTCTCTTCCATTTTTCATACTTCCATTCCTGCTAACATTTAGATATTTGATGGAGGGAATATAGGAGAGATGGTCATAGATAATATAGTCTTTTTAAAATTAATATTTTAACATTTGATCTTCCTAAATAAATATAATTTTCAAGCTCCTTCATACCAAATTTATTTTCTATAGGTCCTCTTACATAATTCTCTTAAGAAAAATTATAACGCAATTACGCAAAATTTGAAAAAAAAATCGGTAAAACATGAATAAAATCATAAATTTTTTTCATTTTCTGGTGAGTTAACTAAATACCCCCTTATAATAAGGACCAGAAACAACAATAATAAATAATAAATAGTTAAATAAAAAAAGGCGTTGGAACTTGAGACTTAAGAGTTATCACAGGCGACATGATAATATAAATACAGAGGTGCTCTTTCTACCTCAGCGTCGTCAACGTTTGATTCACTCACCAATACAAAACTTTTTGTTCTCTTCGAGCAACACACAGAACAATATGGTTACTAAAGTTTACATTGTGTAAGTGATTCTTCCTTTCTTTTTTATTTCCTATTTCTTCCTTTTGTGTTTGTTCTGAATGAGCTTCATCAGCTGTTTCGAATGGGGCCGGAATTTCATTTCCTTTTCTTGTTTTTCCGATTCTTTTTGGCTTCATTTGTACAAAGTTCGTAGCTTTTCTCGTAATGGATTCTGGGTTTTCCCAGTTTCTCCGTCGATTTCATTTTCGACATGATTGATATGAGGATTGTTCTTATTAACTAGTTGTGTCGTTTCTGTTCATTCTCACTTTCTCGCTGTGTTATGATTCTGAATATCGACGACGATGTGCTCAGAATTTATATATTGGATCGAGTAATTTGGAATATATGAATCGGGAAGCAGGTTTTTCTTGCAGTGTGCTTTTCTTTTTGCATTACAAGTCTTAGAATTGAAGGATTTCCTGGAGGAAACTAAACTGTCATTTCCTATTGTTCCTAGTCATTTTTTTCAATGGTGTTCGGATCCCACGGATTTTTTATCATATTTATTCTCTGTTTGCAATCAATTAAAGAATTACCCGGAAAACTATGAATATTCAATATGGTGCTCAATTCTTCTTAGGGTCATATTCTAGGAAAACAGATCGTATTTTAGTTGTGTGATCATCTTGTAAATTGTATAGGATCTATTTGGGGATATAAAATTTGAATATAAAATCTATTTCTTATTGTTCTCAACTTTTCTCCCAAACTATCCCTATTATTAATGCTTCTCAATAATAAACAAGTAAGAGATGGAGGGTAGGGATATAGGTAGATGGTTAGGGTGCATTAGTAATATAATGTGATTTTAACTAATTTAATTAGCATCTTTAATGTAATCAAATTAGGTAGATATATCTTATATATAGGACTAGAGGGAGTAATTATGAATTTTTTCTTCATGGTTTCTCTTTTATCCTTTGGGGAACCTTCTTGTCCTGTATGCTACAATTCTGATGGCTATTACGACTTAGATTTCTTGCTCCTCTGTATTGACAATGATCGGATTTTACACATAAAAATATGCGGGGAAAACAAGAGAAAAGAGTTTTGACCTAATTGTGTGGAGGTGGTGGGTTCATGGGTAATTTTCTGAATTATAGAGAAAGAAAGACATGATTGTGAAACCTGACCAACCTCTTGACAATAAGGGTTCTAAAGTGTGATGGGCATGGTGAGAAGAAAGCAAACCTTCTTTTTAAGAAAGTGTGGTCTTGGAATCAATCATCATTGATGGTTGTTCCTTCCAGCTGCATAAACTATAGTAATGATTGGTCTTTTTTTCCTTGGATTGCAATTCTGCCAATATTATGTTTCTTTATTTCATTCCTGTTTTTTTTTTTTTTTGTTCTAAGTTCTAACAATTGAGGAAAGCTTCACCTGATAATTTCTTACCGTAGGGAATGTGAAGTCAATGTCATTCTATCTTCTTTTAATATCAATGATAACATTGTTCTATCTTAATTTAATGGTAGGGCTAACACAGTTTCCTGTAACACACCTTAGATTCTGGGATAAGTGACACACTGTTCCTGCTAGGCTTGTTTGTCTTTTATGATGATTTCTGGTCCCCTGTTTTGACTGAATTTAACATCTGTATTTAATTGCTACCTATATGGATGGTTGCTTCCATCAGGTCTATAAGAACACACTATATTTTCCCTCTGAAGTTATAATGGATGATGACTCATTGAAACTTTCACTATATGTTTAGTTATTATTCTATGTACGGACATGTTGAGAAGCTGGCTGAAGAGATTAAAAAAGGAGTTGCTTCTGTGGAAGGAGTAGAAGTAAAACTTTGGCAGGTATTGATTGATTTTTGTAGTTTTGTTTGAAAGTACTACTCTATACTTCTTATGTTTATCTAGAACACAGATTTTAAATATATTTGTATGATTGTCTTCTAGTCACCAAAGCAATCAAACAATCAAAGGAAATTATTCAAATAAGTACATAATCTATTAAAAACTCTTGAGAGACCATCCTTTAAAGTTATTATCTGAAATGAACAGGTGCCTGAAACACTGCCTCAAGAGGTACTTGGGAAGATGGGAGCACCTCCAAAGAGTGATGTGCCTATTATCACGCCCAATGAACTAGCTGATGCAGATGGGTTGTTGTTTGGTTTTCCTACAAGATTTGGATTGATGGCTGCTCAATTCAAAGCCTTCATGGATGCAACCGGAGGCTTATGGCGAACGCAGGCTCTTGCTGGAAAACCTGCTGGAATCTTCTACAGCACAGGATCCCAAGGCGGTGGACAGGAAACTACACCGTGAGTTGCCAAATCTCTCTCTTACTTGCAGAGAAGATATGATCAACAAAATCATTAACAAGTCCAAGCCAATTATAACACTTTATCACTAATCTTGTACTTCTGAATTTTGTTCAGATTGACATCTGTTACTCAGCTTGTTCATCATGGGATGATTTTTGTGCCAATTGGATATACATTCGGTGCTGGCATGTTTGAGATGGAGTCGGTGAAAGGAGGGTCTCCATATGGTGCAGGTACATTTGCTGGGGATGGCTCAAGGCAGCCTTCTGATTTGGAATTGGCCCAAGCTTTCCATCAGGGGAAGTACTTTGCAGGCATTGCCAAGAAGCTCAAGGAATCTTCGTCATCTGAATGATTTTTTTCCCTTTTCTTTTCTTGTTACATATTCTACCTTGTGTTTCAGCTCCTTATTATGAAACAGAATAAGATACTTGCTGGGATTAAGAATAGAGAGTGAGAATGTGATATGGTATTTTGATGAAAGTAATTGTTATCATATTGTAACTTGGAATACAATATTTACTACCAATGGCAAGAAATTGTTTGCTTTGTATTTTGAGTGGCTTAATGGACTTTCTTTTTTGTTCTCATTGTTTTGCATACTACTATTATTAGAATTCGAATTCGAATCAAAATGCTACTCCATGGGCATTTTTAGGATCATTGGTCTGATCCTTAATTGGAAATGAGCCAACATTAGTATATTTAATTTTTGGATTTGGTGCTCAAATTTGCCCTGATTTTGCTTTTAGTCATTCAAGTTTTAAACAAGAAGTTTTTAGGGGCAAAATGATCCATGTTTTTACTGCATTATAGAGACTAATGCTTTAAACAAAATGAAACTTGAAACCAAAAAGAAGGTAAACTTGAAGGACTAAAGATTATCTTGAATCTTAATTTTTTTCTTGATTATTATATGCTAAAGTATAGATTTATCATCTAACTTTACATCTCTAAATTTACATTAGGTTTTATATTAGTCCATTAAATTTATAATACCCCCACCCCCTCAATAGTTAATATAATACACAGTCGACTAATTGGGGAAGATTAAGGAACCCAAATAAATTACTTTAAAGTATTTATATTTATTATTATTCTCCAAATTAATTTGGCTAACTTAAATATTTATATATAATATAAAAATACACACAGCTATTTTAAATATATTATGTAACATATACTGTAATGAAGTAATTTGTTTAATATTCCCAAATTAGTGAACTGAGTCCATAAGAACTAACTAAGGGTGGTAAGATTAAATGTGTTAACATTAAGGGAGTGAAAATACATTTTATAGATTTAAGAGGCCAATATGATACTTAATTGAACTTAGATCACGGAACATCTTTAGTTTCTAGTATTATAGTAGTTCTTATATTGAGGATAGGAGAGAGTATTTTATTTTAGAGTGCTTCATGCATTTATTTTGGGCCATTGAAACTGTTTTAGTTTGTTAGGGACAATAGTAGAGTACTATTTAGCTGGGTCTGGGTGCAAGGAAGTGGGGTAATGGGCTATCCAATATCTTCTTGGGTCGACGAATCTTCAATCTCCTTCTATATTTTGTTTTCTTGATTTGAGGCCCGTTTGAATTTTTATTGACCGAAAAACAGAGAAACAAATATAAAAGATATGCTTATAAAATTTATATATAAAAAAAATTATCGGACACTAGTGCAAATACATGTGATGTGTGTATGTGTGCGCGCTTTCTGAATACAGAAGACTGATAAAATATGAAGAAAATTGATTTTACTTCATTAATTAGAGAAAAAATATTCCCCCACGTTAGTGCAAAATGCAAATGACGTAATAAAGTTGTTGAGAGGAAACTTATGTTTTCAAAAAACAGAAAAAAGTATCTCCATTCAAGGTTGGGAAATGAGAATATAGAAAAATGGGTAAAGGTTATATTTACCCGAAAGTGTGCAAGGTGTATTATATCTGTCTCATGAATATTTTTGGGTCTAAATTTGCTTTGGAAGTATGAAAATGAATCAATTTTGCCATTTACCATTAAAAAATTCAAGTTAAATATTATATAGTGGACGTTGACCATTAATATTTTATCGGTAAAAGGCGAAATTAATCAATTTTCATACTTTCAGGGAAAATTTGGACCCAAAAATACTTTCGGGAAAGATATGATATACTTTACATACTTTGGGACAAATATGACTTTTAACTCTAAAAAAATTGTGCTATAGCCTATCAGACAAACCCACATTTAGACTACTTTACCGGTGAATAGCCAAGACCTAAAAAAGAGAAGCTTGGATTAGTATCAAATATGAATAATTTATTGATTGGGTTAAATGTCATATTTGCCTTGGAAGTATAAATAGTATATCATATCTACCCTGAATGTATTTTTTTTTGTCCAATTTTGTCCGAAAGTATACAAAGTATATCATTCGCTTTTTACCGTTAAAATATTAACTGTTAACGTTAGCTATTTAGCAGTCAACATGAGTTTTTTAACGATAAAGGGCGAATATGATACACCTTGTACACTTTTGGGGCAAAATTAGATCAAAAAATACTTTCGGGGTAAATATAATACACCTTGCACACTTCCAGGGTAAATATGACCTTTAACCCTTTATTGATTAGTTAATATCAAGATGATCTTTTGCATATTTTCTTTTTCATTAAGCAAGTTGTCCCTTAGAAAATTATACGATTATATATATTAGTCCCAATACACTTTAGTGGGTGGATATAATATCCATGTGAAAGAGATGCTTCTTACTGATTATTATACCCGAAAGTGTTTTCCCCATGATTTATCAGTTTCTCTCTTTTTTTGGTCAAATGATTTATCACTTTCTCATTGTTAGATTGTTAACGTTTAAGCTTAATTTGTACACTCATGGTGCTTATTGCTTGAATGAGTTCATCCACTCCAATCAATTGGTCAAATAATTAGACTCTCTGAGAGCAGTTGAAATTAACAATGCTTGATATTTAAAAAAAAATACAAGAGAAATGATAAGGTTTATTACTGTTAATGTAACTGTCTATATATATATATATATTCTTAAAATAGAAGACACTACACTACATTACAAGAAAGAAATACACACAAATTATCTAAAGAGACCAAAAAAACCCAAATGACATTTTCATCGCATGTTTGGCCTATGTATGTATTCTAAATATCCATAGGATATGTCGTGGTGCTGTGCAACGTGTGACCACCATAGCACTATGTGAAAAGCACAATAACTTGGAGGTAGAAATATCACTGATGTGAGCTTATATTCCCGCCAACCGAACTTGTCAGTTGTTAATAGCGTTGAATACTGGTGGATAAATAGAAAAAAGCATAATAGCTAACTCAATGCTAAATTAGTATACCATCTAAATATAAGATTAAACTGATTTTATTTGGAGATATTAAGAAAGTTAGACACTACTCATCATCAATTATAGTATATGTTAGCTAGACAAACTACTCATCAATTATAGTATATATTAGCTATTAAATCATATATAAGTTTATTGGTCAGATGAATTATTTTAAGATAAAATGATAAATTAAAATGTTTTGAAATAATTTATTTTACTATTATATTCCCCAAACAAGTTAACATACTAAGGAGAGGAAAGAGTGATAATGATGAGATAAGAGACTCAAATCAGAGACATGCACGCTTGCCCCCGCATATAATCATTAGTATAATTAACGACAGATTAGGAGAACATACAAAAGTAACAACAATTAAACATTTTACCTTTAGAAGGAGAATAAGAAGATATATATTGAACACAAGAGGAATTGTATTTTCTCCATGCATCCTAAATAAAATATGTATAGATTTATATATAAAATAAAGGGTTAATTTTTGGTCATTGAACTTTCATTCAATTTTGGTTTTGGTCCCCAAACTTTAAAATATATGGTTTTGGTCTTTGAATTTTAATATCGATTTTGGTCATTGAACTTTCGGTCAATTTTAGTGTTGGTCCCTGAACTTTCAGTCAATTTTGGTTTTGGTCCTCAAACTTTAAAAAATACTTATAAATCAGAGACCAATGGTTATAAATGGTACAAAGTTGAGGGACAAAAACTACCAATTTAAAGTTCAGGGACCAAGACAAAAATTGATGTAAAGTTCAAGGACCGAAACCATCAATTTTAAAGTTCAGGGATAAAAAACAAAATCAAGTGAAAGTTCAAGTAAAAAGTAGTGTTAACCCTAAAATAAATTATCAAATAAGGATTTAGCAACAGTACAATTATTGCTCATCAGATCTGATAAAGTAGCTTGCATTGTCAATACATATATTCTCTTCCAGATGATCAATAATCATCTGCCAGCCTGCATATATCATTCGGTGCCCATTTTATATATATAGTGTGTTTGTGTTTACCTAACTGGCCCAGTATTTCGTGTTCTCATGTAATTATGTCCCTTTCTTTCTCTTTCTTCTCTCTTTTCACACTACGATCATCACCTATTCTAGCTTGGATATTTCCAAATAGTTAATTTAATGTAAGTTTAAACCAATTTGAATCTTCTAGAGTGTGAAGCATACAAAAACAAACACCTATATGTATATATATACATGTACAATAATTCTAAAGTGAGAGGAAAATGAAAAGAATATAATATTGCTGACAAGAGAGAAAATGATCTAGCTTTAAGTTCACTTTCCCTCCTTATTATAATATATCACTTAATTTCATTCTCATCACTTTGATATATATACACACACATATGTGTGTGTGTTTTTTCCTCACATAAGCTTTATATATACTTCAGATGTTTCGAACTGAGTTTTTGACAGTGTCTTTGGTGTAAGTGTGATTCATCTATATCGTCATCATCTTCTCTGTATCTATCGCATGAGATGATGAGCTCCTCCATATGCATGCGTCCATAACTCAGTAGAAGCCATGATCTCATAGTTAGCAAGTGAGAATGTGCTCGATATTGGTGCCAAGCACAACCCTTGGCTTCTCAAATCTTGCTTTGCCCCTTTTGATTCTTTCTCATGATCACAACCCTAATCAACCCCAATCAAGAAAAAGAAGTTCAGTATGGTCTAACTAAGCATATAGCCCACAAATTTTGTTTAAACTTTTGATTATCAGCATGTTTGACATAGCTTTTGAAACGTGATCAAAGTCCCTTTTTAAGCTAAAAAGCCAATTAACTTCTAAAATGTAGTTGAGACTTGAAACAGCTTTGTTGAGTTTGATTAAAATTGAAACATTTTAAAATTGACTTTTCAATACATCATTTTAAAAACTTCAGGTTAAATTGATTTTCTTATGACAAAAGTCAATTCAAAATAAAACCAGATGACATTATAACTAACTTTTAATTTTACTTCAACTTTAGTTTATAAAAGTTATAAAAGTTACTTTTACAAACGAATCCAAACAAACCTTTTGTGTATAACTGTATAATATGTAAGCTTGACTTGAACATTATATTGAATTAATTACCTGATAGTGTTGGACAGCAGGTCCGTTATTGTTCAAATATGGAGCACTCAAAACCTGAGATTTAAGAAGGGGAAGAATATCATATCATTTTTTTTTATGAATGCACCAATAATGTTTTGTTTAAAGCAAGGTTATGTATATGAACATACGCTGACTTGATCATGAAGATACTTGATGTACTCGATGGCTTCGTGAAGAACAGATGCTGTGTCAGTCTATAAAAAAATCAACAAGAATATAATATAGTTATGTGAGACCATGAAATCTTCCTTCTTAATAAAATCAACGTAAGCATATATCATAAAACAAAGATCCAAATTCTGTCTCATAGCATACAAAATCGGAGAGGGAAAAAGGAGAAGAAAGAAAAAACTCATCACCTTTCCAAAAGGTGAAACCAATTGCTGCAGAGCAGTGATTCGGTCCCCTAACTTTTCTTTCCGAACCTGTCCCATACATACAATCAACTTGCTTTTATAATCACCACCAAAACTTGAATAAACCTCAACCATCCCATATCCCTCTCAAAAGTCAAAAAGCTTCCAATAAATATATATATATATATTACATTTAGTCCTAAATATAAGACTTTCTTTTTTATACAGAAAAGTTTAGGCAATAGTAGACACCGATAACCCCATCAAAGCCAGGGAAAGACCCCCTAACTTCTTTGACGATTTCTAGGAGGGCTTATATATTGCTCCACCAATGAGGTCTCCTGTCAGTCAGAGGATTCGAACACACGCCCGTGATCGGAAGCTGTTTAAAGTACTTCATATATATGTATGTATACATATCATTTTTCTCCAAAATAATTTGTTTGATTTATAAACGAATATATAATCTAATATACATAAATGTTTTATAGAGATCATGTAATATAAGGTCTAATTAAATAATTTATTTAACTATCTTTATTAATCTCTCAAAATTAGTCAACTACCTTTTACATTACATTAAGGTCCAGAAGTAGTTTGTGAAAATACCTTGAAAGTTGGCAATGGTGATGGGGTTTCAATTCGGGGCCTTTTGAATGCAGCTGGTTCTTCACTAACAGGAGCTTGCTCTTCTCTTTTGTGCTGTAAATATATAAATCAACGTTTAGTTGTTTTGCAAGTTTACCAAAAACCCTAGTTACTAGCCAAGAAATCAGATTCTGGCGTGTAACTACGATCGTACGGCGACACAAATATGCTCACCTACAATAAGTGTGATACGAGTACAAACTTTTTTTTGAAATTCCTGTGTGTGAATTGATATTTTTATTCTTGAAAGATTCACTTCGTCTCAACTTTTTTTCTCTTTTCATATTTGAAAACATTAATAATGTCATGTCAACTTTCTAGAAAGTAGTTCATTTTAAGGAAAATTCTAAAAAAAGACTCTCAAATTATCAAAAGGTCACTTTGTTACAACGAATTTCGAAAAGGACAGTTCAGTACAATAACTGATTGTCCAACCCCAAATTAAAAGGAAATGTCTAAAATGCCCTTGGTTCAATTATGGGATTCCTAACTTCTTTTAAGGGATTCTCAACTTCCAATAAGGTTTCACAACTTCCCTTAAGGGATTCCTAAATTAATTGTAGCAAGGGCATTTTGGATATTTCTTTTTAATTTGGGGTTGGACAATTCAGTCATTGTACTGAACTATCCTTTCCGAAATTCGTGGTAATAAAATGTCCTTTTAGTAATTTAAGAGTCTTTTTTTGAAATTTTTCCTTCATTTTATTAAGCTCTAATATCTGTCGCTTCAAGTATGTATATATTCAGTTGTTAGTAATTAGGACATACCATAACAACGTACTAAAATGGATGGCAAAAAAAAAAAAAAAACAGTACTAAAATGATGTACGGTAATCTAAAGAAATCACGACTAGTATAAGCTTATATATATCTTAGAGATAATTAAACTTTAACAGGCCAGATTAATTAATATTTTTAATGGTACGTACTAACTAGTATAAGCTTATATATATCTTAGGAATAAAACCAGTAATACCCTAGAAATTAAACATAGCTGTCAGTGGAATGTATATAAACTATTACCTCCAATCCTTAATATTCTTAATATAGGAATTAGACCCTCAATCCACTTTATCTCCTATATTTATCATTTTGTTTAAAATTAAACTATTCCTATTAATTGCACACAATGAAAGAGTTTGCTTCGAGTGGATTTATTACAAATGATTTAGTAAAGTATTTTAGGAAAACCAACACATACACATTTTTAACTGATAAGTAACTTAACTAATTCTTTTAAACTTCCCAAGTTAGTTAAGCAGAATTTATATAAATAAATATATATATATACTAGGACAAAAGGACAATATACATATACATGTATATAGTGAATCAATTACCTTGGTTAAGAGAGGTGAGCAACTGGATTTGTGTTCAAAAGCTTGAGATTGTGGGGATGAAGCATTATTATTGGAGAAGTGGAATCCAGCAGCCAGCTGTTGCTTTGACAACATTGAAGGCTTCAAAAAGTGATCATCATCATCAGAGGCTTTGGACCAACTTGGAGAAACCTGATTGGTTGAATTATTATAGCTATAAGCCAAACAAGGGTTGGTGAAAAGCGAGTCCTCTGGTTGTGGTTGATATTGGAGATGAATATTATTATTGTGTTCTTCATCATCACACAGCCCATAACTCAGATTCTGCTGATCCATCACATATTTTTGGTTCATGCTACTTTTCATTTCTGAAGAATTCGAAGAATCTACGGTACCACTAGCAACAAAAAACAACATCATTTAATTTATTGAAAATATATAAAGATATATAACACACACACACATGAACTTACGGTATAGAGAGGTTAATAGTTGATGAAGGAGGTTGGGAAAAGCCCAAAGTGGAATCCATCAAGATGTTTCCATTATTTTCAGAAGCTGATGATGGTGATGATTCATTCTGGCTTTGCTTCTGCTCTTGAGCGAGAAAACCCAGATAATCTTGATGAGAAAGTAATAAAGGAGACTTGAGATCCATGAGATTATGATGATGAGTTTGCCAAGTACTACTAAAGTAGTTGCTTCCATAATCGTTATTTGCTGCAATAGAACATAGTGGTGATGATGATGATAAAGGACAAGTATTATTCATCATATTATACCACCAATTCCCACCATAAATTCCAGCAGCTTCAAACTCCTCTGCCATGGCTTGTTGGCTCTATCTTTTCTTCTCAATAGAATCTCTAAGTTTGTTTGATGGGTTGGGAGAGATGAGATTCTTATATATGTGAAACGGTTACAAAGGTATACGAAAAGTGGATATTACCGGAACCTGGTTGACATATTTATATAATAGGCCCATGATTGGACAAATCACACGAGGATCATTGAGACTTCGTTTGGTATACGGAATATGAGAGAGAGAGAGAGAGAGAGAGAGAGAGAGAGAGAGAGAGAGAATATTTTTGTATACCAGATTGGGTGGGGGGGGGGGGGAGTTCAGAGTTATGAATCCAATTCTAAGTCCCTAGGGTTTTCTGGTTAAAATTGCATTAATTATATATAATAATGATATCAGGAGTTTCAGAGCATTTTTTCTTGTGGAAAATTTGTGTTCCTTATATGCAAAGGTATGTTTGATGATGAAAAAGTGATAATGACCCGATATTTTTGTTTTCGATGACGCGTCTTGATTTTATTAAAATAAAATCCAACGGCTAAGCCTTTTATATATTTGTGTGTGTGAGAGTTATTTAGATGAGTAGCTAACTTTCCCCCCACCTTTTAGCCCAAAGATAAAAACTTATAAAAAGATGAAACTTGAGGACCATTTAATGGTCCAAAATGTTCACCTTCATGGACCTCCTAGAATATCAATCAATCACCATCCTCCTACCCAATAGGTAAAAGTCACTTTATGTTAACAGTAAGATAGAATTTAGTAGAAGATGCTAATTACTCATAGTATGGTGAATCAAAGGTTAATTTGAATCTCCAGTAAAAGAAGTGCTCATATTTTAGTGTTCAACATTGTCTCAAATATGGTAATCACTAATAAAATAATAATTGTGCCTAGAAAAAAGTCACTTTATGTTTTTAAATGCTAAATTTATGATTAATAACTGCTAGCTTTGAGTATTGCATACAAATTAAAGTTAATAACTTGAGCAATACTATTTATAATTTTAAATAATATGATTTTTCATTAACTTTATATTAGACTTTGTGAATGGTATATAGTCATTCCGGTCCTTATTATAAGAGTCAAAGATTTAAATTAATTTAGTTTAAAATATAAGAGCTCAACTTACACTCTCTCATCATTTCATGCGTTTTTCCTATTTTACCCTTAAGTCTCTTTCATATTTATTAATACTTATATATTTCTTTCTCTTAATAGACTCATTATTAATAAGGATAATATTGAAAAAAGATGTATATTCCTGACACATTTAATTACTTTTACATATTTTCTTAAAAAACGTGATTTGGTGGCCAGCTCTTATAAATAAGACTGGAGGGAGTATTGTGTTATTGATTTTCAGAAAGGCAATCAATTGCATTTAGTAGCATGGGAGGTGAAAGTGATTTGAGGGTAGTAAGAAACGTTGGGTCAAATATTTTCAACCAAATGGAGACTAAGTTCAATGGTGGTCAACGGGTTAATGAGTTGCAAAATGCTTAAAGTCAAATTCATCGGCAGCCGTTGAGTCTCACCAAGTATCATTATATTGACAAAAATATTTGCAACATAATCGAGTTGGGGAAAAGGGTGAAAGAAAGAAATTATATGGAGTACTTAACTTAAAAATGTAAAGAAAAAATTGTGTCAAGTTGACTAGGCTTTAAAAAGCGTATGTAGTTAGGCGACGTGGTCCATGTACTGTCAGTATTGTATTATTATGTTTTTTTCTCATCATACGCATCAATATTGTATTATGAGTAACACATCCACGAGTCTAACAAAAGAAAATGAGTTGAATGAGTTCTCCAGTCTAAAAGACTTTTTTGAGTGAGAGTACTTAATTAATGACCTGACAAAGTTTTATACACCCAAAGGGTTTGATAAGTAGTAGGATGAGTAAAGTACCATGTTGAGCCATCATGCAAGTTGGAACCCATGTTTTGCATACTAATAATAAATTAAAAAAAAAAGGAAAACCTACATATGGTATCTATATTATTATTTAATTTTGATTTTAATATCTGTATATCTTTTATCTTTTTAATTAATAAAATTTTTATTTTTATTCAATGACCACTGTCAACTCCTCTAACTTTGCTTTATTAATATTGTTAGCCTTTATTTTGGAGCAAACATTGCTAAAAAAATAAAACATTTAATTATGATAAAAATACACACAAGTACTAAAATCAAAATTGAATGGAAGTATAGATACTAACAAATATATAATCCTTAAAAAACAATCATTATTGTTAATTGTTGAAATATAGCTAGTCCACCTTTAATAAGGATTCAACTTCAATTTGAATGAGATTGTTATGTAAATATGGAGAATTATAGGTTCACATACACTTTACACAGAGAGCTTTACCCCCATGGTTTAAATGTTAAACCCATATATAACCGCATATACACAAGATATATGGATGTGTTAATGAGCTGGTGTTTGGAAGTTGTTATGAAAAATGATACTCCATCCCTCTCCCTATGTTAATAATATAAGACATATTTACCTAATCCGATTATATTAAAGATGTTAGTTAAATTAGTTAAAATTACTTAATATTACTAAACTACCCAAAACACTCAGTTTTATTATTATCTTCTTCCACCTATTGCTTGTTTGTTATAGAAGAGTATCTATAGAATAATTTTGGGAAAAATTGAGAAAAATTATAAAGAAGTTTAACATTTAAGAACAAACCCACTTCTCTAAATAGTTTCTATATTTAGTAATATAGCGAGTAACTTCCAATAACTTCTTTCTCTAGTTCTCTTGCTCAGTTCTCTTCTTCTTTTTTTACAGTGAAATTCAATTGTTTTATTTTGTGATTAGAGACTGTATAAGTGCTTTATTTCATGTAAATAATCAAGTGAGCCTGTGGGATTTCAGAAACCCTTCACTATTATTAAAAAGAGAAGAAATGATATGCTAAATGGTACTCCCTCCGATCCTAATTATAAGATCAAGTTGATTTTTTTTTGAAGAAATTAAGGATGCAAAATAAATTAGTTTAAATTGTTTATAATTATCTTTTTTTTTTCACCACAAAACTAATTTATTTTACTTATAAACTAATGTATAAACTAATTATATATAATATATATTAAAATTTAATAATATATTTTACTTCTTTAATCTCCATAAAAAAGTTGACTTGATCTTAAGATTAAAATGATAGCGGAGGGTATATATTAGTGGATATATGGCATGAAGGGGATAAGGTCCAAGTCGAAGGTGTTTTGGAAGATAATGGGCGTCGTCTTGTGTTTACGAAAAATGTTCCAAATGCACATCGGGTACACCCAATAAAGCTGCTCATGTCATGCACCATGACCCTTCTAGAATCCCCCTTTTTACTCTCTTCTTCTATTTTCACATCAATTGATCACACACAAACCACTTATACTTTTATTTAACCCAAAAAAATATTAAGAATTTCACCTACTCAATTAGTTAACTGCGTCACTTGTATTGCTTACTCACTTATTTAAAGATATATAGGTATTAAGGATGTGCAGCAGGTTGATCCTTTCATGTTCAGAAATCAGAACAGGCATCGAGAAAGGACTTCCTGTCCAATAAATATATTTATTTAATAATTACATTGTAGAGAAGAGATTTTATTATATAATTTTGCCCTAATAGAAACTTATTAATCCCCCGATTTTCACTCCTGTTCAATCTCTCATATTGTATTTCAAAATTTTTAATACCCTCCACTTCTTCGCTTTGCATATAACCATTTGCAGCTCATCAACGCCATGGACTTCACTCTTTGGTCGCTGTCATTTTACAGGAAAAAAGATAATTACAAATAAGTCCCTAGATAAACCTTACCATCATTACCATTTGGCAAGACCATTTTGTTATTTGTATATTGCAATGGTATTTAAATCTCATTTTCCCTTTATTTCTTTTGTATTACTTCTTCTTTGAATTTCCTGAAACACTCTTGCAAGTAAAATACTCACTCACTCCTACGCATTATTTATAATGTTTCAGACAATTTTCATTAGGATTAAAAACAGCTGTTGGTTTACTTTGTTTGTTCAAAAACATCTTAGCGAGACCTTATAATGCCTTCTCAAGTTAAAAGAACGATATTGAAATTTTAGGGGTAAAAACGAAAAATTATTTGATATTTGAATTAAGCACCTTATAATTTGGGTCATCTTTTATCTGTGGGAGACACCTTATATAAGGTACTCCCTCCGGTCCTAATTATAAGAGCCAGTTGACTTTTTTGGAAAAATTAAGGATGTAAAATACACTATTTTAAATTGTTTATATTTGCATTTTTTCCTCAAAACTAAGTTATTTTACTTATAAACTATCATATAATCTAATTACATGTTATATATATCAAGATTTAGTGGTCTAATTTGCTTCCTTAATCTCCCCAAAAAAAGTCAACTGGCTCTTATAATTAGGACCGGAGGTAGTACCATTGAGAGTTTGCATGCATACAAACACAAACATATACATATTAAATGTTGGAAAGATTACATAATCTTTTCATTTTTTTTTTGTTAAAATTGCACAAATTTTTCTGGACCACAATTTTTATCTTATATTTTGACCTACTCATATCGAACTTTTAATTAAAATATTCAAAGGGGAGAGATATGTGTGAATGAACTCTACTTGTGGGTTGTTGATAAACGTTAGCTCTTTTTTATTTGGTTCATTTTGGACAATAGGTAATGGTAAGCTTATTTAGTGAACGATAATTATGTCATTTAATATATTTGTACCTATTCGTCTATGTATACATACATACATATATATATATATATGGTGGTTTTTTATTTATTTACATATTGTGTTTGATCCATAAAAAAGCTTTATCAGATGGTTCCTTATTAATCAATTTTACAAGATTTTCACAAACTAGTACTATATATTGTTTAAGAAATAATGTATATTATAATATATGATATAAATGTGTTGGCAAAAAAAATATGATATAAAATGAATAAAATTTAAACCTTAGTTCAACTCGTTGAACGCAATCTTCCAATTCATAATGATCTAGAACCAGTTTATCAGCATAAAATAATCAAGGTGTAATATTATATATACCTTGGAAGATTTACAGAAGTTATTCTTCGATTCCATAATGAACTAAGAAACTATTTGCCGCTTGATTACACACCAACAATACTGAGTCAAATTGAATCATTGAGGTTTTTGAATGAAACAAAACATTTATTAAAAACCGCAAAGAAAGGAATAGAGTGAGTGGCATAGAAAAGTTCGGGATTAAATCAATTGCTTAATTATTTAATTAAGTGGGATGCGACCAAATGGTTAAAGTAGTATTAATGGATGAGTCCAATAACATTATTAATTATGCAATATTATTCTAGTGTACTTATGCCTAAACATTCCATCATTTGATAATTAGCTTTAGTTTAGTCTTCACCGTTAAACAATTCCATTGACTCACTCACTTTCCCTTCTCATATTAATAATAAATTAACCTAGATACCAAATAGTAGGTTGGCCCTTACTTCAAACGGAATTTGAGATGAACCGCATTAATCATTTTTTAGTAAATAATAGTATATAATTGTATACACAATTACTACATAAATGTAGTTGACTGATTGAATGATTGAAATATGTGCAAAACGCTTGAGGCGCTGTGAGCCTAGTCGATTTTAGAGTGAGATCTTTAATTACAAAGAGAGGCAAAGCCATTTATCATTATATTTGAGGACTCAATTAAAATCCCGTCCAGTTATTATTGCTCATTTAATTTTATATTGGTGGGATTGACAAAAGGAGACCATTGACTCATATTTATCAAAGTTATAATAATTAATAAAAGCATTCTCTGTGTGTCACTCCATATCAACATCATGGTGTCTAGCTATAGTTCCCTTTAAGTTGTCTTATAAGGCGCCCTTCAATTTAAAATCTAGTTTTCTATCATTTAATTAATAACATAAGTCTGGTTTAACCACCTCACGCTCACAAAAAAAATATTAATGAAAAGATAGTTATGAGTTAAGATATGTAAACAATTTGTAAATCTTTTTAAATATGCCCCTGACAAATATTACAATGGTTCCTCCCTTTGGTTTTGCAAAAATTATAAAATTCCCATAAAGAACAAAATAGAAAAACAAATATTAAACATTTCTTTTGATGAATCAATATTATTAAATATATTTTTATATTTGCCTTATATTTTGAATAAGAAGAAAAAGAATTATTGTGGACAGGAGGAGTATATATGTTATTTGGTTGAACTACGCTAACCTCACTTTTAGGTGGATGGTTTACTTTCATGAGATCACATGGATTAGTGCACTAGAGGTTGACATGTAATTTTACCTTTTTTTTTAAAATTACAACAAATGGCATCGAGATTGAATTGGATGAAACAGTGGCTTTTTAAGAGAAATTAAAATTGTATTCAATTCATATAGAACATAATTAATATCATACAAGTCATGACTTGTTAATAACAAATGAAAGGGCCCATGTTAATAAGTGAAAATATGTCATTGATAAATCATTAAGACTTGTTTGATTGTAATTGTCTTCTCTAAGGCCAGAATGCATCTTTCCCTTCTTTTAATAAAAAAATTGTTTATATTTAGTTATTAAGCATGAATGCTTTTAATAGGAAGACATGTGTGAGCAACCAAAGAACCACTTTTAGGCTATATAAACATTAATGTTTTTTCAGCTATCAATTAAGTGTACTGAATTTAACAACTTTGAAACTGCAATACGCACACATAAAATTAAAATTCCGAAGAGTTTTATATTAGGGTTTTTGTAGAGTGTTGTTATGATCTGCTTAAACTGATATTTTGATTTTTTGAGTGTGATTTAAATATTATCAATAATATGGCTTATTTCTTAAACTCTTTATTATTATTTTTTTGCCTTTGTTATTTCTTAAACTCTTATTAGATTAGACTTGAAAAAAAAAAAATATATGTGTATTCATGCACACGAATACGCGTGTGTACTGTGTCTATGAGCATAGAAAATGGTAAAATAGATTTGACAAATGAGTCCTAACATGTAGATACGATAACCTTTTTTTCCTATTAATGTCATTATTGCTGGGCAAAGACCTTTTTAATTTCATAACCTTTTCATTGTTAATCTTCTTTTGTCTCTAATTGATATCATCACTTGCTCCTCAAGGCTACCACTCTCTCATGTAATCCAAGAAAATTAGAACAAATGAAATGAAAGAAAAATGACAAAACCTTTTGTAGAACAATGAGACGACGACAACATTTAATTATGTTCTCTTCTATAAAAACGGGAAAAAGAAGAAGAAGCGATCATCAACAAAAGAATTGGGTTAAATCAACTTTGACTCTACTCATTACAGACAAAAAAAAATATAGAGTACGTTATAAATATGTAGTCCAAGCGCACATTTTACAAAGTCAAACCATCAATTGATATGGCAATTGAATATCCTCATAATTTACTTCCTCCTGTACATAACATGTAGTTAACAATTCTAGAAGATATAAAAAAAGTTAAATAAATCATTTATAAATTGATTATTAGACTTATTTGATTTTTTTAAAACTAATTTTTTTGACTTTTAAATTAACATATAATCTAATAAATGTCACGTATATTATATTATGATTAACTAACTTATTTTACTTTTTTAATTTCTCCACAAAAAAGTCAACTAGGTCTTATTTATTTTACCAATTTTGAATATAAATTAATTAATTTTTCTGGTTTACTTAAGTTGGAGTTTTTGCAGGAATAGGTGACTCCAAACTGATTTAATTATTTCTCATTTAGATAGAAACTTTGTGCAGATCCCTATGGTATACACTACGCCTGTAGAAGGTAAACTACTCCTGTTTTTTAATTCATCAATATGGTAACGTAGCCACTATAAAGTTTTTTTTTTTTATAAAAAGAAGAAGAAATTATTAAGACAATTATATTTGTGCATAAACAAAAGTCAACAAATCTTATACATATGCAGACACAAGAAAAATATATACGGCAATGTTCAAGAAGATATGACCTGAAGCAGTTATGCTATAATAGAACTGGTTTTGGAAGGTGATTAATTAATTATCATGACATTGTTTATTACGCTTAAATCTTTTTGTTTGCTGGCAGATCATCCTAATATTCATTTTCTTTGCATGCTCAATAAAGTATACTATATGTATGAATTTCTGTTGAACCACTGAATGCTAATATAATAAAAGATTTGGTCAAAAATTATGATAAAATAAGCAAAACGTTTTTTGTTTAATGGTAGAACCACCATTTCTTATCCATCTTTTTTTGTTGACTGAGGACCGACTATTAATATATATGGTCACATTTAATGTTATATATGATTATATGCTTTTGGAAGGATTCATTTGGCTACAATTTTTCTGCAGAATCCTGATATAACTCATTCCAACTCTTGGGATTTGATATGACTTATTGATGATTATGATATTAGTTAAGATTTTACTCGTTTTTTTCAGATGACTTTTGGTGCCCAAGTCAACCACATAAACAAAACAATCTTTTAATTTGGGTAAGTTACTTAAACCATGCATCCCATATATATTAAATTGTGGATTGAAAGAGATCTCACGATGACTCGAAAATGATGTTTATATATATATATATATATGTCAATCAAGTTTAATGAGGTAAACATAAAATGATTAAGTTTGACATGCTTGATTAAATGATGAGTATGTTAATCAAGCTAGCTAATCCATGGTTGGTAAAGAAAAATAGCTAGCTAGCTAGCTGAGTGCATAAATAAATCTTAGTTCCAGGTTCTCACTAGTGAAATCTGAACTATTATTAACAAAGATCTCTACGGAATTGAGAAAAACGAATGTACGGAGCTGATGATCACGGAGAGGTTAGAAATCCGATTAATATAAGGTTTTATTAAAGCTTCGATCAACTCCTCATTTCATGTGCTCGTAACCCAAGATTATTAAAACCAAGGTTCAAACAATTGGAAACAATTGGAACGGACATCGAACCGGATGAGGTATTAGTTTAAGGGTCAATGGTCGAATCGGGGTTGAACATGTTATATTAAAATAATAAAATTTTATTGATATTAACATAAATAATCACTAATATATCAAAATGTAAATGTAAATAAGTATGCATGATTCATCAAACATGAATATTTTAATGTTTCTATAGAGGAAAAAACATAAAATATTAGTTGATCACACATCAAAGTAAATATTATTCTACAATCCACAGACTAAAATACAAATACTAAGAGCAATAACAATTAAATATTAAACATATGCAAGTATAATAGCATTTAAAATATTATAGTTTCCTAATTTATAAAATTAAGTGAAGTGAAAGTTGGTAATTAGATGAATTATAACAAAATAAAAAAAATCACATTTTTTAAAAATAAAAATAAAAATGGAGAACCGGTTCAACCTCCCGGTTTTGACCAGATCGCCCAGTTTTGGGCGGGTTGAACCGGTTCTCCACCGGTTTAAATGTACAGCCAGGCCAATGCCTCACCCCAGACCAACTTTGAGGGCGGTTCATGGTCCGACCACCCGGTCTGGTTTTATCAACATTGAATTTAAAACCCAATAGTTTCTCATTCTCATACATGAAATAAAACTTAATTGAAAGCTAAATAAGGTGTTGATTTCCAACTGACTTATGTTTTGATTGAAATGGAATTGTATCTTTAACTAATACGCAGCAGCTGATAGAGATTTTAATTTTTTACATTTTAACTTATACTTTTGGGTCAACAGGATTAGTTGATGAGAGCAATATTTTCAAAACCGGATATTATTGAGCTGGTGGAGATACTGGATTAAATTCAATCATGAACCATTCAGAGTTAGTACATGTCTAACAAGATTTAAGGCTTAAAAATAGGGCCAATATATATTTTTTATGAAGGCCCAATAAATTGTATCTAACATAAAAATAAAGGCCCCATAATGCTTTGATGGCCCAACAGTATCCTGACTGGGCTAGACTGAGTCTGTCAAACAAGTTTAACAGATGCGTTATAATCGCATTCGACCCTTAACGCCTCTCATAAAAAAAAGTACATTTTCAAAGAACTATTTAAGAAAATGGGTTAAAATATATGTTTTATTTATCTAATTCCGATTATATTAAAATATAACAATTATTTATTTTCACAGAATATGGCTATTGATATTGCACATTAGAGTCATGTGATCTATGTAACCGACCCCACCTAGTGGGATAAAGGCTTTGTTGTTATTGTTGTATAAGACTTATTTATTTAATATACATCATCTTTTGACTCAATCACATGTATGTAATTTAGATACCAACATTACATATACACAATGTTTGGGCAACTATCTTATCTACTACTCTTTAAAACCTTTCCACATAATGTGATTTTCTTAGAATATTCTAGCCATTTTTTGGTTATAAATATATGACTATTCAATTTGATTATATTGACAACCTTAATTAAATTAGTTGATATGACATGTTTTTCTTAAAATAGCCAAACCATCTTCCTTGATTCTCTCCACCTTTCTCACTTGATTATTGCTAACGAAGTGTCAATAAGGGCAATTTAAGCAAATATTAATAAAAATTAGAAATAAGTCTTATATTTAGGATTGAGATCAAATCTCAGTAGATTAATTGGTTCATGTGCATGCATAATGTATGCCAATATAACACACTCATATTTTTATTTGGATTCCGAGGGGAGGGGAAATGTTTTTTTTTTTGGGTTAACTTTGCCCTTATTTCATTTTAGTTAATTTTTTAAATTTCCAAGTATTTAATAATTAATAAAATATAATCATAATTCTATAAACAATATGTATAGCTAATTAATAATTATAATTATAATTTTATAATTACCTGTTTGCACAACCTTTAATACAAAATCAACATCAAATATATCATCATCATCATCATCATCATCAAATCTATCTGATAGAGACTCAGCTATAAGGGATGCATAATAACAAAAGAAAATAAAATTAGATTCATAATATTACTCTCTCTGATCCACATTATAAAGAGTAGTAAATCATTTTACATAAACCAAGGAAACATAGTGGAGTACGTAGTTTATTATGGGTAAATATAATGTGGTTTTTCAATTTTACCCTCGTACCATTTATTATACATCACACTCTCTCCTTTTTATATTTAATATACAAGGACAAAAATATAAATCTATCATTTATAATGTTGACTTTTACATATCATATCTTATAATGTGGACCAAAAAAATTGTCATATTACCCCTTATCTTATGGACCAGGAGTATATGCATAATCTTTGGTATATAGCTGGGAAAACGAGCCAGCCTGCGGGTTGCAGGCCTGTGCAGCTTGCACCTTAAAGGGTTGGGAAATCCCCAACCCTAACCCTCCATTGAGGGTTGGCCGGCCAGCCTGCCACTTTTATATTTTTTTGTTTTTAGCTTGTTTACCTTTTTTATTTAAAAAATGACATAATAAAAAAAATTAAATCAACAAAAATTTATCATCATTGCCTCAAATAAAATACAATACCCTAAGTGGACATTGAAGAACTGTTATGAGCTTGGCCACATCATTCATGAGAAAGTGGCAATTACACATGGATGCATTTTTCGGGTGGCATGGGGATTTTTATTTTCATCCTCTAGCATTTATATGGCTGAGGTAAGGTCACGGGCAGTTACATTAAAATTGGTTTTCTCTCCAAAATTGAGGAGAAAATCTAGGATAAAATCATATGGAATCTATGCCACTTCTTTCCCTTTATTCGCTAAAAGAATTGTATCTATTTTACTAATTTCTTTTACTGTTATTAATATCTCATGAGAAAAATACAGACCGTCCTCTTATATAATACAAGCTAATATGATTTTTAGGTTATGGAATGATGGAGTTTGTGATTAAAACAAATAGTTACATTGTTTATCAATTATGAATAATACGATTTGTTTTTAAGTTTTAGATTTTTCATGATATTAAATGGCAGTCGGCATTGCAGATATTAATAGAGAAATAAGAGGAGACAAAAGCTACAATTGTGTTATACAAATCTATTGCATTAAAAAATAAACAAACAATAATGTGCTTATACGTAAAATTATTTGCGTAACATTTCATGATGGTAACATCTACATCTTCTCTCTTATTATTACTTGCAACCATCATTGGTAGTATGATTGGATACATCTTATAATCTAGTGATGGTTTCCAAAGTTTAGGATTCTGATTCAAAACTCTAGACTCTGAAAGAAACAGTCTAAGTTGCAGCCTGAAGAAACCTAATCTACCCAGTCCATTTCCACCCCATTGTTTTTGACAAATTAGATTAATTTATATATGGATTAAATGACAAATAGCAAACATAATGTTTTCACCTTTGAGATAAATGAAAATCGTGGTTATAAGAACCGGATGGTCCGACCGGTTGGACAGTCGACCGCTCCACAGATCGGTTCGGATTTTATGGTCTGGCCGTTTATCGTGTTAAGCCGAATTGGGCCGTTTCCAGCAGGGCATTGGACCGGGAACCGGAGCGGTTTTATAAAAACTGGGCGGTCCAATCTGAAACAAAAGAAAGATGAAAAAAAATAAAATCAAGCAAAAAAAAACACCAAGTTCTTAAAAAAGAAACCCAAATTACATCCCCAAATTCATTAGCTTTATATCTTTCTCCCAAATTAAAAACCCCAACGCGGCCATTTGAAAATCTTAAGACTGTGAAATTTGATCTCCAAAACTCCAACCAATTGGTGAACATCATCTCTCTCACCATTCCTCTATTGTTGATGTTTAAAGTCTCTTCCAAGCTTTTATTCTATATTGGGTTAAGGTGCATTTTGACCAATGATTTGTTACAAAAAGCGTGCCTGACACAATTATTTTTAAAATGTCTATATAAGCCAACCATATTTTAAAATGGGGCAAGTTAGCCAATAATTTATTTCAAAAAGGAGCGCCTGGCACAACAGAATTCTATATAGTATTGGTCAAATTGCCCCATTTTAAAAGATGGTTGGCTTATATGGACATTTTAAAAATAATTGTACTGGGCGCGCTTTTTGTAACAAATCATTGGCCAAAATACACCTTAACCCCTCTATATTTAGCACTTGTTGTCTTTCTATATTTTACATTTCTTTTGAAATTTTTATCAGTTGCATATTCTATTTCTTACCTTTTGCATAACAGAAATTGCTTGTGTTCCTAACTTCCTAGTTCTTCCATCTCGACAAAAATTTCTGCAACTGTGATGCTAAAATGGTCCTATACGCCTTCTTTGTTTTGCTTAACTAAAGATAAGAATGATTTGTTTTCTAAGTCTCTAATGGCTATATATTTCTTGGTCAATGGTCTTTCATTAAAAATTAAGAGGTGAATGGACCATAATTTGTTTATATGTAATTTACATTTAAAAATTATATATTTTTTCCTTAATTATTACGTCATCGGTCCGACCGTGCGAACTGTGACCCGATGCCCTCTCCGGCTCACCTTCCGGTCCGGTTTTTACAACATTGATGAAAATAGGAAATTTTATACAATAAAATATCAATTTAATTGTTAAAATTAGAATAGTCAGTTGATTTGTGAGCCGCATATGTATAATTATATTTACAATTTTCAAATATGATTATTGATTACTAAGGGAAGAAATTAAGAAAATCTAAAATTTTTGCAATATGACTTTTTTTTGCCAACTTTTGAAATATGAGGTATTAGCTAACCTATTAATATCCTAATTAAGAATATTTCCTGATGTATGTTAAACTTGATAATCACAATGCATGTAACTAATTGTTAATAGAAAAAATTGGAAGCATATTTTAGTTAAATGGGTTGTTGGATAAGTGTTACAAGGTAAGTAATATTTTAATAAAATTTTGATAAAAAATAATTATAAGCATATATTGTTTGCATCAGCTTCTAAATGCTTCAAATGATCTCCCAACTTGTTTTCAATACTCTCTCTAACCTCTTGGCCTCAGCACATTTCAGCACATTGCTTCAAAGAATCTTCTGCCTTCTCTCCAATGCTATGTCCGAATTTCTTGACAGCAACACCTACAAAGAAGAGAAACTAATTCGAGTCGTGCCTGAGGTCACTGTCCTTAAGAGCTATTCCATGACTACCAGCAAATAAAATGCGGTACTTCTCAAGATTAAATGAATCCTTCTTGTAAAACAGGGAGCAGAATTATGGAAGGTATTAAACTCAGTTAGGCAAAATTTTCAATAGGAGGAGGAGGAAGTCCACTCAAAAGCTCATGAGCTTCAGTATATATATCACACACACCTTTTCTTGAAACACCTCATATATACCATTTAAAACTGAACATTGGCTAGCCATTGAAGGCTATAAAATTCTGGAACTTTTGGAGCATAAATCTCTTCGTGAAAAACATTACATGCGTTGGCATGTTAATATGCTTTAAAGTCTTTTACGTTATGAATTTAAAACAATAAGCATGATGAATAAGGTTCAATTTGAATTTGAATGCAATAGAAAACTCAAGGTTGCACGTTGAAACTTTGTAAATCACAATAAAACCTCTCCAGGCTCCAACGCACGATATAAGCTAGCCATTAATAATATTTATAAAATCAGTTTCTGATTTGAAAACCTAGCATTCATTCCCCACAATTAAGGCTAAAATTATGGCATAATCTTGTAATCTCTTTATTCCAAAATAATAATAAAATTTTCATAAATGCCTCAAGAAAAAGGTGCTGAATTTATTTTGACTCACATAATGGGTGGGGAATATTGGCCGGATTTCACCTGAAGTGGTCCATTATTGTACACATTCATTCCTCCTCTTGATCCATTTAAAAGTCCAATATCGCTTATTATTTGGACCCCACAATCCCAAACAATACGGGTTTCTTATGACATACCCACTCAATATTTCCAACAATCCCCCACATGCGTCAATTAAAGGAACACCTTAATTTTTTTTGAACTGAATATACGCTTTCTATTGCATGAAATACTGATAACAAAGTTTAGGGATACATAAGAACAAAACATAAGTGCAAGCAAGTAACATGAGATAACACAAGAAAAATTCACGTATCAACCAACACTGGATCTTTGTAGCATCGGAGAAGAAGAAACAAGAACTCTTTTCGGCTCCTGAGCATCCAAAGTTAGAAGATTGGATAAAAGAAGTGATGGTTCATGTACCCACCCAACCGGGATCACTTCTTTACAAGCTTGAGCTGCAAGATGATCAATTATACCATTTACCTTTCTAGGAATGAAACAAACCGAATACCTAACCTGGGAAGCTAGGAGATGAAGGATTTCCTTAATAATACCTCTACAGGCCATTCACATAAATCAGAATTTTTCTTATCAAAAATCGATTTTAGTATTAAGCAATTTGTCTCAAAAAGAACTTTGTCATATCCCAGATCAATTGCTATCAATAAAGCACGTTTGAGGGCTAAAGCTTCAGTCATGAAGGCAGAAATGGACTTCACTTTGTCGATGAAACCCTACTTAAATAATCCATGTTCATTTCTACAAACCAGCCCAATACCAGCTTTATTCTGGGAGCTGTGGAAAGGCCCATCAAAATTAAATTTTAACCAATCAGCAGGAGGTTTAGACCATGACAATTGATCCCCTATGGTCGGCGAGTATAATAAACTACTGGGGTCCTTATCCGAATTGGCGCGCTAGAAGTCTCCATTATCTTTTGTTGCCTTTCAAATCACAGCCATAGGATCAGGGTTCACATGATTAAAAATTGTGTTATGCCTCTGCTTCCAAATATACCATAAAAGCCAACATATCAGTGATATTTCTTCTCTAGATAACTGATTCGCACCCCTGGACAGCTTTATCCACTATTGAGCAAAATTATCAGTATTAAAAGCATTAATTCTAGCACCCAAGTTGTAGCCAAACCAGACACATCTAGTCCAAGGACTCATGAAGAATAGATGCTTGATGGTCTCAACTGAAAAATTACATATTGGGCAAGACTGGGAAGTAGCTCTCCTTCTGCGATATAATGCCTTATTGGTTACCACTGAATTAGAGAGTAAGCGCCATATGAATTGTTGAACACGAGGTACAGTGCGCAATTTCCATATTGCTGACCAATCCGAATCTGTAATACTCAGTGATGACGAGGCTAAGTCAAGATTTCTTTTGGTGGAGCCCTTCTTATGAATGTACCCTATTTTCACTGAGTAGATCCCATTGGGTGCAGTAGTCTAGATAAGCTTATCCGAAAAGTGGTGATTTATTGTAGCTTCAGGAAGTGGTAGACTTGAAATTTCATTAAGAATATCTTGCAAAAGAAGGTGTTGCACAAGCCTAAGATCCCACTGTCCATCATGGATTAAATCAGATACTCGGCCATTATTAACTATGTCATCCTTACTGGCCGTTAGTTTAGGGGGAAAAGAAATATTAGGAAGCCAAGTATCTCCCCAAATACGAACATAGGAGCCATCCCCTAGGTCCCACAGTAGGTTATTTTTCAAGAAGTCTCTCCCAATAAGAATGCTAGCCCATCACCAAGAGGCCTGTAGCCCTTTTTAGCATCAATAAATTCCTCTTTGGTAAAGTATATGGCTTTTAGAACTTTCACCCAAAGGTCCTGGGATTATTTATGACTCTCCACACAGTTTTAGCAAGAAGGGCATCATTCATCACAATAAAATCACGAAATCCCATACCTCCTTGAGACTTAGGATTTGTTAGATAATGCCAAGATTTTTCGATGCATACCCCCACCTTTAGATGAACCGTCACACCAAAAATTCGAGATAAGGCTATTGAGCTCCTCACAGAATTTAATAGGAAATTTAAAGGAGTTTATAGGATAAATGGGAATTGCATTTATTACCGCTTTGATCATAACTTCCCAGCTAGCATAAGAAAGTGTCTTTTGAGTCTAACCTTGACCTTTTGCCCTCACCCTTTCTCTGACATACGGTAGGGCTTGATGTTTGGTATTACCCCAGATACTTAGGATACCCAAGTATTTTCCTTGATTACCGCAGTCGGAATACCAAGAATATGCCCGACCATGCTTTTAATTTCTGGTGTGCAATCAACAAAGAAGATAATGCTAGATTTATCAAGGTTAGCATCCTGTCCTGATGCATTGCAATATAGATTTAGGATTTTTGCCAAATTGATACAGTTCTGCTAGCATTCATGAAGAATAAGGCGATGTATGCAAAGAAGCTGTGAGAAAGTTTCGGACAACTGATGCTTAGCATGATTCCCTTGATGATTTTATTCTGAATGCTCTTATGGATCATCATTGATAAGACTTCCGCCAATAGGATAAAAAGATATGGAGAGAGGGGATCGCCTTGTCTTAGGCCACGACCTGGGTTAATAGAATCAATCTTGTCTCCTAAAACACACAAATTCAAACGCACAGATTCTATACACTTCATAATAAGAGACACCCAATCAGTACAGAATCCAAAATTTAGAAGAGTTTGTTTCAGGAAATCCCACTCATTTCTATCATAAGCTTTACTCATATCCATTTTAAGAGCAAATTCATATTTAGAGCTTGCTTTTTTCCTACGGAGATAATGATAAACCTCATGTGCTATGATGACATTATCATGGATTAGTCTACCTGGGATAAAAGCACTTTAATTATGAGAGATACATGCATCCAAGAAGGGTCTCATGTGAAGGGCTAGAATCTTAGAAATAATTTTATATGAAAAATTGCACAGCCCTATTAGACGAAAATGGGATGCATGTTCAGGTTTATCAGTGTTAGGAATAAGCACCACATTAGTGTCATTAATTTCCAATAAATCATAATTCCCATTAAAAAATTCTAAAACCATACTACCAACTTGTTCACCTATTTTAGGCCAAGCCGATTGATAGAATTTACCTGAAAAACCATATGGGCCCGGGGCTTTATTACCTCCCATGCTAAAGATAGCATACCAAACTTCCTCAACAGTAACAGGTTGCATGAGTTACGAATTTATTTGTTGATTGATACAGGGATCAATATAGCTCAAAGCTTCATCCATTTCTCTATTGCCTGAGGGGCGAAAAAGAGTGATAGGATTGTGAAATATTGCTATTGATATCTTGTTCCATCAGCCATCTATTAATTTGAGTTTCTATCTCCTGCTTGCAACCATTGAATCCTTGATTGTTGCCACCAATACTCCTCCTCTCGGTCAAAAGCAGCCTCTAATTCCAACTTTAGACGTTCGACTTCCCTCTTTGAGTCTTCCGAAATGTTGTTTTAAAGGCATTCAAATATTTTAGTGGACAATGTCGCAATTAGCTTTTTAGCATTTGGAAACTCTTTACGACTCCACCTGGATAATTCATCCTTACAAGCAACAAGACGGGTTAGGAAATTAACAAGAGAAGAAGAGTCATTTACCTCGATATGATACCATCCACTTCTCATCACTTGAAGAAAATTTTTGTGCTCCACCCATTTGGCTTCAAATTTTAAGGTCCATGATCGATGCACCATTTTGTGAAAGAAGTTGACAAGAAGTAAATGATGGTCAGAGCGCGAGGGATCAATGTGGAAAACTTCCAGGTTAGGAAAAGCCTCGCACAAAATTGTATTCCCCATAGCTCTATCTATTTGTTCCTTGATGGTGGCTTGATCTTCTCTATTATTGCACCATGTATACCGGTATCCATTGAACCCCAAATCTATGAGAGCACAGTTAGAAATAAGATTTTTGAAAATTAATAATTTTTCTCATAGCTTTGGGTTTTCCTCCCCACTTTTCTTGAAGCGAGGTGATGTCATTAAAGTCCCCAATTCACATCCAAGACTGATTAATAGATCGAGAAATTTGGGTAAGTTTCTCCCAACATAATTTTCTTTCACTTTCCTTCAGAGGACCATATATAAAGGTTATATAAGCAGGAGAATCAAAAGCTGAGGCATAAACACTAGTATGAATAATGTTAGATGATGAAAAAAGAATATTCACTACCACATCATTAGTCCACCACAGCGCTAGACCACCACTAATGCCAATGGGGTCCACTGACTAGCTATATGCAAATTTGCATTTTTTTTGGAATAATACTGGATTACATTACATTAAACGTTCAAAATAGCTACAAGCACTAGTCTCCTTCATCAAGATCCACCCGATTGAGTTCAGCTGGAGATTGATCAAGGATACAAAATGGGTCCTCCATAGTATGGGACATCTTGGCTAGGTAGTCCGCATCACGCATATACTCTCTATCCCTATGAATCAGAAGTACCTGCCAATCTCTGTGTAACAACATCCTAATATCATCTATAATGTCCCTAAATGGGTGGTTAATGTCACACCCCCTTACACAAAAATCAATGGCCTCAATACAATCAGAAAATAAGACAATACTACGGTATCCTCTGTTCCAGCATAGACTCAGGCCATTCCAAACATAACACTTTTTTTTGTTTGGTTTCCATAAGAAAAACAATATGGGGTTTATTTTTCAAACATTCATTTTTAAGTTTTTTGACTGTCAAGGGAACCCCAAGACTTTTACAGTTCCAAAATAAAAGATTCATTGCGAATCGGTGGTTGGTCCAACCAACCACCGGCGTTTTGAGAAAGAGAGACATTTTTAGTAAGAGGATTACCTCCGTTGAATACAAACTGCTCTTGGGGGAAGTCAATTTTCGAAATTACTTTGAGGCACACTGGATGGATCACTGCAAGGACTGGAAATTGAATTTCGGAGATGCTGTTTGAGTGAGCGAACTGATTTCTGCGAGTTAGTGCTGCGATCCATCTTTTTTAATTTATTCGATGATGTAGGAGGCTCCTCAAGAAATTCAAGACACTTTCTCCTTTTTGGATCTGTCAGCTCAATTTCATCTGATCCAGGTTTTTTGATCTTAATGCAATTTAGGCCCAGAGGAGTATACCATTTAAAACTGAACGTTGGCTAGCCATTAAAGGCTATAAAATTCTGGAATGTTTGGAGCATAAATATCTCCATGAAAAACATTACCACTATGTTTGGCTCGACGGAGGGAAGGGGAGGGGAGGGATAAAATTTTAATGGGGGGAAAGGAAGGGTAGGGGAGGGCAATTATTGATGGAAGGGAAGGGTGGGGGAGGGAAGGGTGGGGATTTTAATGATCCCTTGTTTGGATTGATTAGAGGGGAGGGGTGGGGAAGAATTTTGATGGTGCCTGTTTGGATTGGGAGGGGAGGGGAGGGTATCTAAAAAGAAATTGACCATTTTACCCTTATAATATCAAGAGAATTTTTATTGTTACTTTTATTAATATATAAGATACAATTGATCAGCCGTGATTGAGACTCTTATTCTTAAAGCCATGCTGAGTACATCAATAACAGAGATTGATTTGTCGTGGTCTGTGCAAGTTATTATGAAAAACATCAATTAATATAAAATTCCATCAATGTCATAATAATGAAATTAAATACCAATAACAATTAACAATGCAAGTTCAAGATAAATAAAACATAGAAAACGTTCAAATAATGATGTGGCTCAATAAGGACATTAAGATCCAAAGACCATATCCATAATTATTGCTTTGCGTGCAGGAGGTGGGCATTGAATGACTGATCTCAACTTGTCAACATCGCTCATAAGATAATTGTAAATTCGTGGCAAATTATCAGCATTAAAACCACATTGAGTGATCAGATTCCAAACTTCTTCTCCTGACATAGGTGGAATCTTGTAGCTAAAACTCTCTCTCTTTATGATATTTGACTCATGCTACCCTCCCTCCTTTAAAAAATTGACAAGCCAAACAAGGGAAAGTATGTCTAAACCCTCCCCTCCCCCTCCATAAACCCCGTACCAAACAAAGCGTACATGCGTCGGCATGTTAATATGCTTTAAAGTCTTTTTTGTTATGAATTTAAAACAATATGGTAAATAAGCTTCAATTTGAATGCAATAGAAGAAAACTCCAGGTTGCATGTTACTTTGAAACTTTGTAAATCACAATAAAGGATAATAAAACTTCCAACGCATGATATATGCTAGGCTAGCCATTAAGAATATTTACAAAATCAGTTTCTGATTTGAAAACCCAACATTCATTCCCCACAATTAAGTCCAAAATAATGGCATATTCTCGTAATCTCTTTATTATTACAAAATAATGATAAAATTTCCATAAATGCCTCAAGAAAAAGGTGTTCAATTTATTTTAACTCGCACATAATGGGTGAGGAGTATTAGTCAGATTTCACCTGAAGCGATCCATCATTATTGTACAAGTTCATTCATCCTCTTGACCCATTTAATAGTCCAATATCGTTTATTATTTGGATCCCCACAACCCCCAACAATACAGATCTTGTTTCTTGTGACACACCCACTCAATATTTCTAACATATATGATATTTAATTCGGCCTCAAATGTCACTTTTTATTTAAATTACACCTATGATATATTAACTAATATAACTACTTAAATTAATCAAATTAGGTAAATATGTTTCATATAGAAAGGACGGAGTAATATTTAATAAATAGATCCATACGTACCATTGTCAAAATGATAACATTGTAGTATATACGAATTGTTCAATTAAATATAATCTGAAAACTTGTTATTTTTGGATGGTCAATCATTTACCTCTTTATATCCCTTGTTTCCACCTTTTCATTATCATCATTGCCTGCCCACCCCTTTTTCTATTGCCATCGCTTTGTTTTCTTTGTTTTTAACTTTTTATACAGTCACGTCTCTTAAAAAGTATATGAAAATTTTAAACTCTATCTTGATTAAGTATTTTCAAATGAAATCAGTCAATTCATTCTGTGAAAATAATTAATACTATGTTCTTTTGGATCGTAAGATTATGCTATTAATTAGTAATCTTATGATCCTCATTTTAAAAACAATGATATTTTGACATTTTAATATAAAAATATTGTTTTTCTAATTATTTTAATGCACGTGGGAGGAAAAAAGTGTTGGCTAAAAAGTAAAAACAGTGGGAGAGAAAAGAGTGCCTTTTGCTTTCAATGCCCGGCCCGCTAGCTTCCTTTTAAGATAGGGGTATGATAACGCAAATCCTTTGCACATATATTCAGAAGGATTTTTGTATAATACTCCCTCCTAATGTAGAACATAGTGAATTTGGTCTAAAATATAAGATAAATTTTTAATTCTCTCAATTTTTATGAAAATCATCTCTATTAATGTCCCTCAATAGTAAACAGGTAAGAAAAGGAGGGTAGGAATAAAGGTATATGGTTAGGTTGTTTTAGTAATATCATATGATTTTAACTAATTTAACCAACATCTTTAATCTAATCAAATTAGATAAAAATGTCTTATATTAATTAGGTAAACGTGTCTTATATTTAGGAATGTATGGAGTATATATATAATCCCTGATATTTAAATCAAGTATATAAATATTAATACTTATTTGTTAATTGAAAAACACTTCCAGAGATTAATTTCAAGAATGAAGTTAACTATTTAAATTAAATATTCTTTAAATATTTTGTTTTTCCGTTAGCACCATTAGCCGTTGTACAAGGGCTAACGGTGGTAAAAGATCATATATATATATACAGATATATATATATATATATTATAGTTATATACTTACAGAAGCTAATAATAACAGAGTAAAGTTAATAGTCTAATTAAGAGAAAAACACACACATACCACATTAAAAAATAAAAAAGTACAGACATCAGTAAATGAATTTGCTCATGAAAATAAAACAAAATATGGATAAGCTGATAAGCATGTGCAATATATCCTTTATATGGAAAAATAATTATATAACCGGACCAAAACCGAACTTCTTCTCCTCTCTGAATCAAAAACAAAAATGAAAAGTAAAAAAGGAACGTAGCATATTTTGATCTTCCTTCTTCTTCTTCTTTTTATCAATTTTGATCTTCCTTCTTGGAACGTAGCACGATGAAGCAAATCCTTTGTGTATATATGGAAGAATATTTGCATATGGAATATACTCGTCATACACTGTTTATATTAATTTATATATTTTAGATCTGTTTATAATCTTAATTTTACATTTTCTTTTTATTTCTTTATATCAATTGAGGATCAACATCTTTTTTAAGTTGTATTATTAGGCATCCGAACAATCGATTACTCTAATTTTAGGGTCGGTGGCTTCCCCTCCCTATACAAGCTTACTTACTTCCTATGATTCAAACTCAAAACCCACCCACAAAGAATTTAACTGGTCTTACACTCCTATACCGACAATTAATTTTACATTTTTTAAATTTTTTAAAGGTAACTTCCCTATGACAACTAAATTTACGAAATAACCCTTTCAATAAAAAAGAATAACTCGTCGAAATTAGAAGTATCCGTACTCCAAGCATGACACATGGCAGAAGGAGAGGGAAAAAAAAAAAAACCTACGCTTTACTCCACCCACCACCGGTGCTTCCAATTTCTTCAATTTCCTTCAAAAGCAAACTTGCATGTGCGCATCTCAATAATCATTAAATAGATTCAAGCGGTTGGTGACAACTATAAAGATATGATAATTCGTACAAGATAACAGCTTCAATTCAGATACTTTCTGTACAGACTTCAATCCCTGATAAACAATAATGGCGTTTTACAGCTCTTCCTATGCTGGGTCTGGTTTCGGTGAGTACAATTACAATTCTTATGCTCTAAATTACGATTCTGCTCAAAATCCTGGCTTTATGGCTTATAATTATCAAGAATTTAATCAACCTTATTATGGGTATGATTCAAGTTCATATTATGACCCTGCTCCTACCTATCCCACCATATCATACTCTGTTTCCACTTTCAGTGAACCAAAGTTTGTTGAGTATGATCCGAATTATGAAAAGTCTCAGCTTGTTATTTATTACTCTAAAAATAATAATTTGGAATTCAATGAGCCTGAGTTTGAAGATTATGATCCAACCCCTTATGGTGGTGGGTATGATATTGTTGAAACCTATGGGAAACCCCTTCCACCTTCAGATCAAACTTGCTATCCTCATTCTGGATCATCAGATTCTAAAGCTCTTCCTTCTGGGCCTGTGATTTCATTGCCTTCTGTGGAAAAGGGGACTGATGAAGAAAAAGCAATCGTACCCCACCAGAAAGAAAGTGCAGGCCAAGTTACTGATGAAATGCCTCAACCACCACAAATTAGCCATACAGATCTGCCTGCTAAAGAAGAGGACAAGATCCATGACACCCAGGATTATCTCAATCCTTCTGATGGTGAAGACCTTGAAGATGATGATGATGATGATTCTAGGTCTGGTGATGGAAGTGGTAATGGAAATGGGTACAGTTATGGAGGAAAGTATGATGACTATGAGAAGGCAGTGCCTGTGCAATATCCTTATGGGTATGGCTTGGAAGCTTTGGATATATGTGAGAGTTTGTTTGGGTATTGGCCTTGTTTGGCAAAAATGAAGGAGAGAGGAAATTATTGTGAGGGAGTAAGTGATTATGTTGAAGGAGACTGTTACTATAGAGAGAATATGTGGAAAGGAACTGCAGATTATCTGTTCGGTAGTCCATATCCATATGGTGGAGGAAGAGGAGGAGGAGAAGGAAGCAGCTATGGAGGAGGAGAATTTGTGTATGCCTGCCAAAGGCACTATCCAACA
This sequence comes from Mimosa bimucronata, assembly GCA_037074515.1. Taxonomy (NCBI): domain Eukaryota; kingdom Viridiplantae; phylum Streptophyta; class Magnoliopsida; order Fabales; family Fabaceae; genus Mimosa; species Mimosa bimucronata. The sequence continues at coordinate 27,668,554 of CM073441.1, forward strand.
CAATTACAGTATAGGCAGGTTCAAAATTTTAACAATTAATCATGATGATGATTTTTAGTTGTCTAAGGAAGGGCCGGCTTGGCTCAGTGGTAAGCTCATTTGTCGTGTGGTCTGAGGTTGCGGGTTCGAATCAGCCTCTCTGCATAAAAGCAGGGGTAAAGCTGTCTAGTATATTCCCTTCCCTAGCACCCCCACCAGGTGGGGACTTAAACTGGGTTAGCCCTTTTTTTTAGTCGTCTGAAGCTATATGTATCATAGAGTGAAACAATCTGAGCTGATGAATCATTTTGTGAATAAAAGCTGAAGTCCAGTATTGTTTTCTTCCTCCCTGAGAATTGTAGATATTGCCATATTGGCTTTGTTTTAAAGTAGATAGACTTGCATTGTGTTTTCTCTCTTCTTCACTAGTTCAGGTTTTTTGTTCACCCTCTCACTCTATTTTAAGTGGGACATTAGCCCCAAGTTGCAGAGGCCTAAAGCATAATTACAACCAAGAAGTGTCGGGATGCAGTGGTAAAGCGGCTGACGCTCCAGGGGAGAACTCAAGGTCTATCTTTAGAAGCGCATTTGTAGGTAGAGGGTGGTACCTATCTTGACACAAAGTGCTATAGGATGCTTTTCATATTACTTCGACTCTGGATTAATCGGTTGTTTAAGTTTGTCTGGCCCAGTTGAGAAGGTCAAGGCCCAGAAAAAGAGTGACGTCGGGGGAAATGTAGGAGGTCAAAGGCCCTAATCACCCTAGTTTATCAAAATAAAAAAGTATAGGTACAAATTCCCAATAAAAAGTGTAGTGTTCAATTTAAATCTTCTCTATTCCTAACAATGTTTGAGTAAAATCTTCAAATAAAGTGAAATACCACAAAGGTGATTTCTTTAGCCAATAGTTGAGTGAAGTTGAATAAAAACCAAAGCAAAATGGAACAAATCTGTAGAGGCTTGAGGAAGGTTAAGGAAGCAATATGAAGGTGACACTGCTAGAATGAAAGCAAAGAATAAAATTATGGAAAATTAATTACATATCCATAGAAGAAATTTAATTAAGATGGGGTCCCATGTTAAACTAAGGTCCCTACTAGAAAGTTGTAAACGTCACGCCAAAAGTTGTTATCATGAGGCTAAAAGTTGTTATCTTCTAGTCAAAAGTTGTTAGTGATCAATAATTCCTGATCACTAATAACTTTTGACCAGACAATAACAATTTCTGGCCTGACGATCATAACTTTTATATTTTTGGTCAATAATAACTTTTGGTCTGACAACAACTTTTAACCAATTAATGAAAACATCACAAGACCTCAATTTAATTAAGGGATTTTGTGGGACCTCATCTTAATTAAATTATTTTAACCTATAATTAATTTTTCCTAAGATTAAAGCTAATTTTAATGAATCCAATTTCAAGGTTTTAAACCACCTTTTTTGTTAAAATTTAAGAGAAGGACTCATGGATATGATGACAAAAACTTAAAGGATCCTATAAAAAAGAAAACAATTCTAGGGACCTTATTTAAAATCAAAGGAAATTAATTTTTCCTATAGGACTATTATAGCGATTTAGCGAGCCCAATAAACTTTTGGGCCAATATGCTTTTAAAAGAGTAATGGGTTTTGACCTTTATCATGAAGCTTACACCTTTAGTTTTTGGGCCAGTCTCCACTAAATATTAATTATATCTATCTGAATACACACACACACACACACACATATTATATGTGCAGAAGTAGCATTTTAAATAAATTTCTTTTAATTGATAACTTTAATTACTCGAATTCATTTTTAATTTTTAATTTTTTCAGAAATTTTTTGCAGTTGAGTTCTAAATGAAGTGCTTTTCTCCTTTGAGTTTGTCTCCAAGTCCTAAACATTAGTTAATTATTTATTCAATCTCAAATAAAATATCTCAGTTCGCATTGTCTATAAAATTTATAATTTTTCCTCAACCTGTTCTTATTGAGCACACATAGCAAGGGATTTCTATCAAGAGGAGGTAGTTCCAATTTGAATTTTAAGAAAATCAAGGCACATAGTGATAGAGTTTTCATGAAAAGTTATAATTAAAGATGATATTAAAAAAAAATCAATGCACATCTTTTTTTTTTAGTTGGTATCCGATGCTACTAACAACTGACTAATTCGATTCGTGGGAATATAGGCCCACAATAGGGGGGAACCTCGCTACGTCCAAGTAATTATCACAGTTGCATATTCAGGGCTTGAATTTGAGATCATTGGTTAAGTTGGAACAACTCACAATTAGTTGATCCAAATGCTTGGTGGTATGCACATCTTTTACAAAAAGGGGGTAAAATAAATTTTTCTTTTTTTGAATGATATTATTTAAATATTTATATGAACTTAGATTCATGTTGAGAACAGGTTTGGCATGGGCAGAAGATAAAAGTGAAGATGAAGACGAAGGAGAAAAGAAATGCACAAAGGAAAAGAACCCTAAAAAATCTCAGGTGCTCCTCCTGGCTTTCCTTAGCAAGCCAAGTTCGCACACACAATATGCAACTACTACCATTATTCCCTTTTTTCTGGAACTTCTTCACCAAAAACAGATGCTATCTAACTTTGCTTTCTATTTGTAGCTTTATGTTTTTGTTTTTTGCGTTTCTGTCTTTCTGTTCTTTATCAAAACCCCATAAAAAATAGTGCTTCAGGTTTACTAAACACACCGCAACCAAGACAGTTCAACTCCAATAAATGTATTTGGTGTGAAATAACAAATAATTAAATGCAAACAAAATAAGAGAATATTATACATAATCAATCAGTTGCCTTACATAAGGCATATTTTAAGGGAAAAAAGATTATGGTCTTACCACTATTATGTGCAAGTCATTTGGTAGATTAATAGTAATTCATTTTTTTATATTTTTTTGGTCTGAATTTTTAAATATTGTTCAAATCACCAATTACCAAGAGGAGATTAAATGTTTATTTATGTTCTTAAGTAGGGCTAAAATTGTTTTAAAAAATATTTTTAAAATAAAGTAAAAAAATTCAATTATATTTCGTTAGGGTGACCCATTACACAAAACTTCCATCATATGAGTCTAAGGATAGCCCGATGTACACCGTTTTACTCCCACAATTCAACCATATCTCTAATTAAATCCTGTTAAAAATGTTATAGTTGATTGATTATACTCCCTCCGTCTTCAAATTATCATAAGATAATTTTAACTAATTTATAAGAACAATTAAAGTAGTTAAGGGTAGTTTGATATCTTGATTTATAGAAAAGGGATAGCATCACAATAAAACCCTTGATTTATGACTAATCTCCATCTCTGTTTGTTTGTCAAAATGAGAGATAAGACCCACTAGTAGTAGTACATGATTTAATAAGATTCAAAAGAAATTGATAGAAGACAGTGAAGACACATGGGCTTCTTGTGCCTTCCTCTACTCTAATAACTTCGCTTCTTGGTCCACACACTCACATGCCTCCCACCCCACTCTTATCTTCTCTTCTCGTGCAGCCCTTAACTCACTCCAATTAATGACACCTTCTTCCCCAAGTTCAACCACTTTTATTAGTTTTAATCTCCACTACTATAGTCTTTATTATAATCGCTGGTCAAAATTTTTTTTTTTTTTTTTGGTTCAAAATGTAAATCACCCTGAGTTAATGATGGTTCTCCACTTTTACTTGTATCGAATGCAAGAAATAGAAATAGATGAGATAAAATATATACTAGAGTCGTAAATGTAGGTGTGACTATCTAATTTAATTAAATTAAATATGTTAGTTAAATTAGTTAATATAATATTTTTTTCTTCTTAAACATTCTAAATATTTTCCCTAATTCCCTCACATCTTCCTTCTTGTACTTGATTATTATTGAGGAAGTATCAACAAGGCTAATGCAAGGAAAAAAATTGATAAAAATTAAAAGTACTATCATATCAACTTCACAAATAAGTCCTATATTAAGCAGTTGGATGGAGTAATACTAAAATCTTTTTTCAATAATCATCAGTAAAGTTAAGTTTTGAAAAGTCAATCAATTTAAGACATTAAATACCTTCATTTCTTGACAAGTGAAACTTGGTCAAACTAGACTAATAAATTATAATTAGGACAAAAAATGGTGCTATTCAATTTTATTTATAACACACTCCCAACATGTTTTATTAGGGAAAAAAACTTTAAATCTCATTATGATAAGAAAAATACTCTCTCCCTTTCCTCTTGTAAACAAGACATGATGTTACTTACTTATTCCGGTTTTAAAAATAAGATTAATTTTATTATGCAACTTACACTATAAATTTGATTACAAATTTGACCTTATAACGGGAGGTAGTAGTTTTTATTTTGGTTTTTTTTCCCGCCCGCCGCCGCGCCGGGGGGGGGGGGAGCCTTTTATAATGAGAAAAAAATGAAATATATATTAACAACAAAAGGTCTTGGTGCAATACAAGGATGAATGCTTCGACATCACACCCCACGAAGATGAGAAGATAGTAATTTCCACACCACACAAACCTAGTAAGGTGTCTCAGTCTTAAATTGGATTAAGGCCATAGTTACCTTCCCAACGTGACTCAGATCAGAAGCAGAATGATAAAAATAGCATAAACAAATCATGTGGGGTGTTAATCTTTTGTTATTTTATCTAACAATCCTCAGACAGCAAGCACGAGAGAGAAGCATTGGCATGTTTAACATTCTTCATTAAATACAAAGAAAATGACATAACAAGAAGACTGATATTGCTACCAGACAAACACACCACAGATGGAACCTTCATCTATCACTATCTTCCTTTATATATATTGCAAGTTTGTGAAAAGAAACATAGCCCCCCAACTCACATGCCTCTCCCTCTCTCTCTCTTCTGCCCATGTGGTCACCACCCAATTCACAAGCTCATCATCAACAATATAATACTATTATTCTGGGGAAATTTCCAAATCCAAACTCATGTATTTGTAAATAATAACTGTAAGCACTGAGTAATGGTATATAGTACTAGTAACTACATTCTTTTTTTGGCCGTATATAATTCTTTCCTTCTTTGGTACACATCTGCCATATGGCCAGAAGTAAAAGCAGTATTATCCTCAACAAAATCTACAATCAAGCTTTTTGTTTCTGGTTTTTGGGGGGTATCACTACACAAATCCTGGTTACAATCTCAACACAAGAAGCTGAGATATTTTCTTGTCATGGGGAGGGCATAAAATAAGATTGAGATTGGGGAAAACGAATTAGCAAAACTTTAAAAGACACTTATGTAAATATACAGTTAAAGAAAAAAAAAAAAAAGAATTACATTCACGAGTGCCAAATTCCAATCAACATACTGCGGAATCTGTTTGTGGATAGCTTCTTCACAAGCCTCTTTGCATCTGATGAAACGTCAGCTTCTGCAAGTTTCTCTATGTTTTTGGCATATCCAGAGCTCACAATCTTTTTCCTCCCACTGTTACAACTTGTTAATGACATTAAGATAGAGACTAGGAACTTCTTGTGACTTGAATTACCCTCTTCTGGATCAAGCAATTTGAGAAGGAGAGCAATGTTTTGGTCATCCTGCACAAATTTCTTCCTGTTCTTGGGCACCATAACCATGGCAGATAGTGACTCAGCAGCCATTTCTCGAACTTCAAATGATTTTGCATTCAAGAACTTAACAAGCTCCAGCATAAAACCTGCATCTCCCATGGCTTTCCTAGCCTCCTCTGATGTTCCACAGAATCTAAAAGCTACTTTCAGAGCCAATTCTTGGATTGAAACCTCCCCATTACGAATATAATATAGCAATTGATCCACAAATCCATAACTCATTAATATAATTACAGAACTAGATGAACAAAAACACAAATTCTCGATAGCTCTCATTCCAATCTCCCTGGTTTTAGAAGAACATGAGCATTTAGGATCTAGAATCCATAACAAAGCCCGGATTCCACCTTCTCTAATCACCATTTGCCTAATCTGTTCATCCCCAGAGGCTATACTTTGAATGAATTGTATGGAATTTACCTGAATAGTTTCATCCCTGGATTTCACAAGCCTAATAAATGTAGAAACCGCACCTTCTTCCACCATAAATCTCTTAATTTCTTCAACACCTACAAGATTTCTCAGTACCCCACAAGCATGACCAACCAATTCTCCTCCTTTTGCTTCTCCCCCTCCTCCTCCATTAGAACAGATTTTGAGCAAGCATGTCACTCCTCCATGAGCAGAAACTGACCAAGCATTATCTGAATTAAACGTTAATTTCATCAAACACTTGGCGGCCCCAATCTTCCCTGATTCACTCCCACATTCCAAAACTCTGATCAGAGGAGCAATAACCCCAGATGAGATCAAAACCCCTCTGTATGAATCAAACCCTGAGATAACAGAAAGCACCTTGGCAGATTCCTCTTGGATTTCCACCTCTGGCGAATCAAGAAAATTTACCAAAAGATGAACAATATCCCCTATTTCCACAATCACTTTCACATACTTCTCATCCTCTAACACAGCCTCATGAAGATTAACCAAAGCCTGAATCTTCATCCCCAAATCGCCAATCTTCATTCTCGTAAGCAAATCCCTCATGTAAAACCTCATATCATCTTTACAAGCCCCAACACCAGGCCTAGAAACAACGAGTGCATACTTATGAGTCAAAATACCAGTTGAATACACCTCTGACAATTTCTTCGCGTGAAAAGCAAATTTAGCGAACATCACATCCAAATCGCTTTGCATCAGAAGCTTCCCACTGTATGAAAGATCAACACATCGGCGAGCGAGATCGTGGCAGTTGTTAACGGTGGTTATTATCGCCGGAATTAAGCCGCAGAGAGATGGGTTGTCGCCGGAATCGCAATTCTCGGCGGCGATTAAAGATGAATGAAGCTCCTCGAGTTTGTTTCGAATGAGTTGCCATTTCGCGGCGAAGACTCTGACTGAATGGGAGAGAGAAATCAAGGAAGATAGAAGCTTTAAAGCTCGAGGGATACTGGAAATTAAATCCTCCTCTGTAATAGCTTTTCTATCACATCCCTCTTCTTCTTCACCCATTATTTTCGTTTTCCTTCTCTTCTTCACTGCTTCTGAAACAAACCCATTTCTAAGGTCAAGTCTGAGTGAAGGTTCCGGCAAGAAAAATGGGAGCTTGGGAGAGAACGGAATCTCAAAGTAACGATCTTTATCAGTTATCACCGAGAAGCACACAAAGAGAGAGAGAGAGAGAGAGAGAAGAGAGAGAGAGGGTCTGACTTGCAGATCTATACTTATCCTTAGGTTGTGTAGCAGATAAAGGGTTGGACTATGGGGTGGTGATTTACAAATATGCCCTTGAGGACCACAGAGATGAGGGAGCTAGCTGGCAGAAAAAGGTAGGGGTAAATGTGTCATTGTGACTGGTGAATAGGGAAGCACAATGTGTTTGTGTATTGTGTTGATGGTTGGAAGTTTATTAAAAAGAGGGAGGTTGGAATGGAGACAACAAAGGCATAGAGAGAGAGGAGAGGCGATTCTAACTATGGATTTGTCTGTGGAACATTAAAATATTGAATATTTAGAACACTGCTTAAACATAGGACAGAAAGTGAAGTAATTTATGTGCCAAAAAAGACAAGTGAGGTGGAAGTAATGCATGCATGATTATTTATACATTACAAAAACCGTATGTTTATAAAAATATATATTTTTCATTTGTTGTATTGTCAGACACATGAAAGGGGTATATTATTAGTTAACAGTTATTTAATTAGCTGGTATTATTCGTTAACTGGTTTCTTTTGTACTTGGGGGCATATTAAAAGTCTACTTCCATTGCACCATTTGTAACTTTGCTATAAAAGTTCAATATAATTAATTAAAGAAGTGCTTACAGTAATTTGTGGCGACTGGTAAGGAGCTATGGATGAGCCAAGTGGTTGAGACAAAATAAACTAGTAATAGTATGATTTAGGAAAAATTGGGTGATTATACAGTTTAAAATTTTTATTAGACAGGTGCAACTTATCAAATTGAGTAATTATACAGTTTATAAATTTCATTAGACAGGTGTAACTTATCTTTAAATTACAATTTTTCTTCAGCTGTTTACACCCTAATTTCAATGATGTTCCATCCAAACTCCAAAGTCTTCAAATAAGGTAAGTCATTTATACATAATTAGAGATATGTTATACACTCCTCTAGAAGCAGAATGTAAGTTATATATTCTTAAATTTTTTATGTAAATGTATAATATTACCATTTATTTATTATTGTGTGGATTTTTGTTTCATGTAAGTAGAGATAAAATAAAATAAAAAAATTTAAATTTAAAGACATAATTTATAAAGTTTAAATTTTTTCTTGTTTTATGTAAAACATGTTAAATTGACTTATAAAAATCGAAGGACTATATGAGTTTTTAGATTAAAAGGACGAAATAAATGAAGTGTAATACAATCAAAACCCTGACTCTGGCCGCCAAAAGAAATTCAATCTGGCCAAAAAAAAAAAAATACAATCAAAACCCTAACGTTGTAATAGTGTCTCATTGTAAGTATCACTCTATTCCTTATTATAAGTCTAACTATTATAAATTTTTTGTTCCAAAATGTAAGTCTATTTTGGGATCAATTAATGCTGATGTGACTATTTTACCCCTATTTTTGAAATAGGAAAGATGAGAAATAAGGCTTATAATGTATACAATATTATTTTAACACATATTCTTAAACAAGGGTATAGTTGTGATTTTTTTTGAAAATAGGTCATATTTAATGCTATAACTTCCACTCCTTAAAATGTGAGAAGTAATTAGAGTGAATTTCTAATAAGCAACATACTAATACAGTTTGGAGATGACATTATAGGATCCAAAGAGAGGCAGCAACAAGTAAAATTAAGAGGAGAGGGAGGGAGGGAGGGAGTTAATGGGAGTAGAGATATAAGCATGGACCACTCTCTAATGAAGACCCAAGAGGTCAAGAGCTTTGATTAGGGTTTTTTTTTTTTTTTTTGGGTCATAAGAGCTTTGATTAGGTGAACAAAAGCAAAATGGGTTGCTTTCAATGAGAAATGAGAGTCACAGGCACACGACCCCACCCCCCACCACCATGTGAAGAAACCCCTTTCTGGGATGCCTTCAAGCTTCTCTCTCTATATTGCTCTACCTTTTGCATTGGAAGTGGCACTCAATAAATCTCTTAACTAATTCAGAGAAAGTTGCTTCCTTTTTTCACCCCCTTTTTGTGCCTTGCTAGCTTCCCTTCCCTACTCCAACAAACAAACGCCAAAAAATCTTGAAAAAAAAGGATCATACCTTCATCCTCACTAAACACTAAACAGAGGTTCTCCCAGTGGGATTTCAGCCGCAAGATCATCAAATCCCTCAATCACATCATGTGATATACTCTGCTCCTATCTTAAAAAGTAAGCATAGTTCATCATCATATAATTCCATTAGACGAGTAGTAGGTGGTATTGTAGGAGCTAGGAGACAAGGAGGGTTCACGAGAGAGAGTGCCAAAGCAAAAGAGTAAAGCTGCCTCTTGTCATTACAATCCCTAGAAAAGCATGAAGATATTGACCATTATTCCCCCAACAAGAACATTTTAACTTTTGCAGGATTCTATTGAGGGGAAATTTGGCGCTGTAAAGTATATAATGGCACTTCGTTTTTGAGATATTCCTTCGGTCCTAAATATAACAGATATGTTAGGGAGATGTGTTTAGTATTAAATATAAAACATCTTTCTAATTATAATCAATTTTTTTTCAAATTATCCATATTAATTCACATCAATAATAAACAATCAAGAGATATATAGGGTGAGGATAAAAATAGATGATTATGGTGCATTAGTAATATCATGTGATAAGACTTCTTTCTAATTGTAACCAACTTTTCTCCAAATTATCTATATTAATTCACATCAATAATAAACAATCAAGAGATATAAAAGGTGGGGATAAATGTTGATGGTTAGGGTACATTGGTAATATCATGTGATTTTAATTAATTTAATTAACATATTTAATTTAATCAAATTAGATAAATAGATCTTAAATTTACGACAGAATATTAGGTAAAAAAATTTCCCCTTTGAATGACCCCATGATGTGATTCTGATGTTCTATGAACTTTGCACAAATACTGTTCGATGAAATGACAAAATTAAGAATTCACATTACTCTGCTGCTGCTCGTGGATTCTAATTCTTTTTTGTTTTTTTGTGTAACGTGGCCTTGTATACTTTGCCTTTCTTAGACCACTCCTTTAGGTATGGAGTAATCTGAGTAAAATACGCTTGCTTATTGCAAAATCTAAAAAAAGGTTGAGCCTTTGGGGGTCACTGGGCCAATCTGCTCATGGAGCTGAAACAGTTAAAAATAAAAAATCCCCATTAGAAAATATTATTTCTTCCTTGTAAAGCATAATTGCTTGGTGTATGCAGTTTTGCACATGCCTCAATCCAGGGGTCAGAGGGGCCCCTATATTGCACAAATGCCAATCTCCATGGATTTGTTTAAATAAATACCTCCATCCCATAAAACATGTCGATAGATCTGTTAAATGTGTTAAAACATGTCTTTTTCTTAGCTTAGTTTATTTGTTCTTTTGTAAATCAAATTTAGCAAGAGATTTTTCTTTCACTTTATATTAGCTTTTCTATATTTCATTGTAGACATCATGGGTCATTTGCTCTCTTGTCCTAGCTAGTATCATTCATTGAGCTATCCTAATTCCTAAGTTACTATTTAAGATCTAAAGCGATAGTCAAAAATTTAAACTTTGCTGCCTATGGTTTCTTCCTCCTCCTCTTTCACAGTTTATTGTAGTTTGAAAGTTAAACCAGTAGTAATGATGATCACGGATCATTAGTTGGGTCAGCTAGAGAAGTTCAACATTTCACTACATGACCAATAAGATTAATGTTTAAGTCTTTCCAACTGTTTTCTGTTTTTCTTCTTTATTTTTTCTTTCCCTTTTGATACATGTTAGGTAGAGAAGGGCACTCATAGGCAAAAGCAATATACTGTGTTACCTTTGAGTATGGAAGAAGTGAAATTCAAGGATGCAGCTATAAGTCTGAAAATATACCTTAGCTTTGAAGAGAATAAGAAATATTAAACCATATCTTTTGCACAGAGGGGGGCAAGATGATTCCTATTTCCTAACCAATATAACAAAAAAACGAGTAAAAACAATGAAATTGGAGATTGCTTGATAAGGTTGTTTTACATGGTTTTTGAAGTGGTTCTGTATGATGAAAGAAATAGGTCATATAATAATCATTCCACCTATCACTGAATGTGGGTGCTTATTTAAAAAAAGAGCAATAATTGTCATTATGAATTGATTTGGGGATTAAGCAAGGGAAAATAGTTGAAAATTATACCAAAAATTGTTAAACACTGAAATTCACATTAGATTATAGTCTCTATTATTAGGCTTTTCTTAAGCAGGTCGCTTGAAGTTGATATGATTTTTATCTTCCTTGGGCTAAAGACACGGGATCAGATTTGAGAATCTTCAGATTTTCAACCTCCATTTAAATCATGAAAGGAGCTTATTTGGATTGAATTGCTCATTGACATTGACGTTACCATATGATATTGTTGTATATGGAATCTTCCCTGTGCCTTTTGGACCCCATAAAATTGACGGAAACCTTAGAAGCTAAAAAAGGTGTAAATGGAACCGACGACCATCACTTGGTCTCAACTGTTAGGTGTTACTACTGTGTTTCTTTATTATAATCACTATCACATGGGACATTAAATAGCGTACCCAGGTCTCTATTATATATATATATACACATACACACACATGCATAACCCTAAAGTTAGCAAAATTACATTCTTAATTACTCAAAGCTTAGTTTAATTAAAGTAATATAAACAGAGATACATCTTGGAATTTTTCTTGTTTTTCCTACTTTCCTGTTCTTCTTTTACTAGCCCTGTTTTTGGCACGAACATGGAGTCCAAATTAAAGGGTTAGAAATAGTGACTTGAAGTTGATGAGTAGAAACCACAGGTGTAGCCATTTGTATCAAAACCCAGTCTCTTTCACTGTTTTTGACCAATTATCATCATCATCATTGTAATGGTTGTGAATAGGTGGAGTTAGTGCTTTTCTGTTTTCTTGCAACTTATACTGCAAGAAAATGATGTGTCTCTGAGAGATCATGTGATGGGTCCTGTAAAACCAAAAGGCTGATACGGTTATTATCAATTATTAGTTGCAAATGTGATTAGGATGGCTTACCATAAGTATACTTATGCTGTCATGATTCATTAAATAGTGAGATACACAAACACATATGGGTAAGAGCAGTAGTACACGCTTATAGGAAATTAATAAATTGTTCCACGATCAAATACTAAACATGCATATCAGAAAATGGACCTCTTGCCTAACCTGATTTTGAAGTTATTATGGCGTTAAATTTGAGTCAGATGATGAGATTTGTGAAGTGGATTGATGATGACAGTAGGGCCAGATCTAAAGAAAGTGGGCCCTATATAAGCATGGCAGGTAATAATTGTGTGGAAAGTACAAAGCTGCAATATTTGAAAGAATTATTTTGATGTTCTGCTTAAGGCAGTTAATTATGAGAAAGTGAGGGTTTTCTTTACGATCATTTTTAGAAGAAGCAAAAGATTAAAAAAAAAGAAGCGGCAAAAGCCCATTTCAATCGCTAAAGATTTATAAAGATTTAGAATACTATAAAATAACTTCTTAAATATTTTGTATTGCGTTTTTAAAATTTAACTGTTTAATCAATTTATTTATTTATTATAATTTTATAAAATGTTAAATATGAACAATTCTAATTTCAATTTAACGCCTTAGATAAGGAAGGGAGAACAAGTGGAAAGGAAGCATAGTGGGAAAAAAGTGGAGTGAAGCCAAATCCAAAGTACTCATGGTGGATTAATAGTTTTGAGTAACTCATCTTAAAATTATTAGGAGGGATTTTCTGCGAGGTCTAACAAATGCAATTAACAAAAATTTCCAATAACAAATGCGTAATATGAATGTATTGTTATTTCTTGTGTTAGAACTTGTCATTGCATTCTACTCACTTATTATTAACCTTTTTTATAATTATATTCTTTTTATGGAAATCTTAACTATAGACTTCAAATTGAATGGCTTAAATGGAGAAATGTTGCCACAGATATTTGTAATCGAAAATTACTTAATAAGGTAAAATGATATTTCATGGCATTGTTATAAAATTAGTATTGCTATATGATACTCCCTCCGGTCCTAATTATAAGATCATTTTGACTTTTTTGACTTTTTTTCCAATAAAAAAAGTAGTTTCAGTAAAAAAAAAATCTTTTTTCCTCAAAACTAATTTATTCTACTTATAAACTAACCTATAATCTAATCTCATGTGACATATGTTATAATTTAGTTATCTAATTTGCTTCATTAACTTTCACAAAAAAAAGTCAAAGTGGTCTTATATTTAGGACCAAAGTGAGTAGTTGATGTAGGGTTTTAAAGAGATAACATGGTATAAAATAGGGGTAGCGATGGAATTGTTAAGATGGATGTGTGATTATATTAGAAAAGATAATATTTGTAAAAGCATATACAAGGAGGAGTTTAAGTTACATCTATTAAAGAGAAAATGGTAGAAAATGGTCTGAGATAGTTCGGACATATGTGAGAAGCCATTAGATACGTATGAGGGAGAATCAAGTTCTACGAAACCTTACGAAAAAGGGCGAAGGAACACTGAGGAGACCACTTGATGAAACAATTAAAGGAGACTTTTATATTAATAACTTTTCTAAATATTTGATTATTAATATAATGAAATAGTAGAGAATCTCTCCCAAATGTTAATTATATGAAAGGGTCATGTTGCTGAGGTATGAGGTCATAGTTTTGAATTCCATAGAAAGCAGGATGCATGAAGTCGTACCACTAAAAAAAAGATATCACTAGAAATCTCAAGTGTGATCTCTCTCTCCATAGAAAGCAGATGCATGAAGTCGTACCACTAAAAAAAGGATATCACTAGAAATTTCAAGTGTGATCTCTCTCTCTCTCTCTCTCTCTCTCTCTCTCTCTCTCTCTCACTAGAAATTTCAAGTGTGATCTCTCTCTCTCTCTCTCTCTCTCTCTCTCTCTCTAATTTGTGACTTAAAATTTATTTTGAATTCATGTTAATAAGATGTTCATATTTGAATAATACTTAATAAGTTCAAAATTTGATATTAGGGGTAAATATCATTTTGGCCAGTGGACTATTGCGCAAGTATCATTTTGGCAACGTCTAACGGTCGTTAGGCATGGTCTGATGGTGTTGGCCAATACGTTCTATTTTAAATGGTCATAATCATACAAGATACTTTTTATTGGTCAAAATGATATTTAACCCTTGATATTATGGTACCCATCATCCGTGGGTTCAGCTGGCAAAAAGGCTGTGCATTAAACTATTTTGGCGAGTGTTCGATTCTTAGGGAGTACCACTTAGTTGTGGTTTGAGTCACGGTGCTTGAGGAGACATCTCCACAGCTAAATTAAACTAGACGAAACCTACCTGTATGGACAATAAAAAATGATTGCTTGACATGCTTTAAAACCCATAAGGACAAACCTCTAGTCGATCATGAGTTATGAACTATACCCATAGATTATGGGTAAGCTCAACTCCTTTCCTAAAATTTTATTAAAAAAGAATTTGATATTAAGGCAATTGGCCGATAATTGTCGGCTGTGGGTTTTTTTTGGGGGGGGGGGGGGCGGCCTTCGATTGTACAGCCCAAGCATGCCCTATTACTTGAGCCATGGTTTGCCAGTAATTAACTTTTGCAGAGAACTTAAAATTTAAAAAAATTCAAAATGTTAATCACAAGAATTAGTTGTATGATGAAATAAAGGTAAGAAAAAAATTACAAATTCTAATTTTTTTTTTTAAACATCTTAGGCATATAAACTTAAATTCCTACGTTTTCCTTGATCATAGTATTTATATATTTTATGGAGTAGCCAATATTGTACCAATAGTGTCTTTAGTGTATACCGAATCAATATAGCTATCCTTCTTCAGATACAATAGCATAATTTCACAATCAATAACGAGATAAAGTACTAAAAAAAATTTTCTTTCTTTTCTTGTTGCTTGTGGCTGAATATTCCAAGAACGGGGAAGGATGAGAAGCATGAAGCTGAATGCTAGAAATCACAACAGGGACTTCAAAGGCAAAAACAAATGGTACAACTTTGACACTACCAGAGAGTTTATTCAACATTTCTTTCATAAATAATAGAAATGAGAATTATTTCTCGCATGATATGTCCTTTAAAGTTATCTAGGAGTATTAGAATACATTCTGATCAACCATAGAAGTCCCAGGAGATCAACCTTTTCTCTTTTGCGTACTCTGATCAAATCAATCACCTTTTGTTTTTGTTATTTTCACACTCTGATTTTCGCAGCTGATCAGAAGGAAAAAGTTGATCTTTTCTGCGTTGAGATGTTAACCTGTCAACCAAGTGTCTTCATTTATGGAGGTACAATCCTAAATAAATAACATCCTTAATACTGCTCAAGAAAAGAATTTGTGTCTCAGGTAAACTGAAAATGGATAAAAAGTGTCTTCACTGTGCAGCACAGGCTGGAGAAGTTATTGATCTTAATGAGACAACCAAGCACCATCACATCAGCCTCCTTCAAAATCCTTGTATAATCCTCAAGACTTTATTGTTGCCTGTGAGCCATATAAGGACTTTCAAATGTCTCAGAGATACTTTTGTGGGGCATGATCATCAATGCTGGTGTCTGCATGTAGGCTGTGCCTCAAGGATCTTCCACAGGCTGAAAAGTCAGAGATACTTTTGTGGGGCATGATCATCAATGCTGGTGTCTGCATGTAGGCTGTGCCTCAAGGATCTTCCACAGGCTGAAAAGCAAAATTTTTGCAGATAGGATTAGTTTAAACTAGTACCAGAACTTCTGAATAAAGTAGATAAAATCTTCAGATTTGGAAATAGAAATTTTGAGGAGGGTTTCAAGCACCAAGTTGGCTCTCACTAACACTCAATCTAGCCTGCATGAAGTATAAAACATTCCCAGTTCATTAACCCACAATAAAAGAGGTGAATTGAAATCAAGGCTTTTATTTTATTGCAAAAGGAAAAAAGAGTCACTTCTAACATGGTCACTGCTGTACTTAATGATTGTTCATCAGTTGTGTGTCTGAGCAGGAAATAGAGATTACCGGGCACCTCATGATCTTCAAAGCCGTGTACATGCATTATCATTTAGAGCGTGAGAACAAAGGGAGGGGCATCCCTTCTTGGACCAGCAACAGAACGATAAACGTAAACTTTATCAGCTTTACTGTTATCAATTCCTTCTTCCTTTATCACTTCAACATTTAACCTGGGCATTTCTTTGGCCAACAATCTAGCGCCATTCATTGTCACATTGCAGTCTGACATCCACAGCGACCTCATCGATTCATACTTCTCCAAACCTGATAGAAGCGCAGCATTTCCGAATGGACTATCCCTTATCTCCAGTTTTCTAAGCTTTGGACAACCTTCCAGCACACATTGCATGCCCCAATCACTGCTTCCAGCAAATGCCACTGAAAGTGTTTCCAAGTTTTTGGCATACTTCCCTATATACTCAAATGTTAGGTCAGTCAACAAACCTGATACTGCAAGCCTCTGGAGTTTTGTGCAAGTCTTTACGACTGCCCCAAAAGCCTCATCCATAGGCTCGTCTGTTAGGTAATCTGGCTGATGAGGGTTCATTATACAAAGACGAAAATGAGTGAAGTCTGGACAGTTTTGAACAACAGTAGCTACAGCTGCGTTAGTCATTTGACGGCAAAAGTAGAGAACATAATGTAGTCTCGGACATCCATTAGACACAGCAATAAACCCTGCTTCAGTAACTCCATGGACAATGCCCTCAGCAAAGGGATCTGCAGGAAAAACACGTAGTTCCTCAAGCAAAGGACAGTATGTTCCAACAGCTTCCAGCCCCTTGTCTTCCACTGTGTCCAAGACCTGTTTCAAATATTTAATCAATAAGGTAGATGTTTCAGGACATCGGTATGTGTTATACCGACTGGGGAAAACAGAAACATGCGTGAAATTGAACATTCCTAGAGTTGTCTATGAAAATGTGGGTTGAAATCGATACGGAGAATGATTTTGAAAAGTACTGTCACTATTATAAGGGGTTAAACATGTGTCTGTTTAATTGTTCTTATCTAGCTAGATTTCTCAAATGGAATGTAAACTGAATACAATGCAAGGTATCACATCAATTAATAGCAAGGGAAAGAGAAGGAGCATTGATTTCTAATTTCTAAAAATCCTGCACACAATAGAACTATATGTGAAAGAAGACAGATCAAATTACATACCCAGAGGCGCCTAACATTTGGACAGTGAACAAGGAGCTTAGCAAGGTCATCACCATCAAGGGTAGAATAACTCAAATTCAAGAAAGTGAGATTTGTGCAAGCAGGGTACAGAACTGGGAGAAATTGTGCTGTGGCTGCCCATAAACCAGAAAGGGTGTGAATATTTTTACAATTGTTGAACGCAGTTTCCAGCTCAGAGTACTGCTGCGCTGTCAGCTCTTGTGAAAATGTACCAGTACCGAGCTCTACTAATTGAGGAGCATGAACAAGCAGCCTTTGTAATTGTTCCAATGTTATGCTTTTGTTAACCTTCAAGGTCTTAAATGATTTGCACCTATTGACAAGTCTCTCAAGTGCGTCGAAATTTACATCACTGTGCAGGTTGGCAAAGTTAAGTACTTCCAGTGATGTGAAGCTCTCTGGGAAGCAACTCAACCAATTACCACTTCTATCTTCAATGCCATTCTCTTGTATGTCAAGCTCTGTTAAGTTCCTGCAACCAAGTATAACAGTCAAATGCAGCATTGAGCCCATAAATCAAGAGGCTTATAGAAAGAAGTTGAATAAATCATTGAAATTTTACGCAGCAATGTGGATTTCATTTTAAAAAGTCTGTTCAGCCAACACAGGGTGCCAAGTAAAAGCATAAATTTATGACTAAACATTCACAAGAAAGTTGCACAACACTTAACTTTAGAAGGCTTAAATGCATATTAACAGATATACAGCTAGTTACATCTAACAGTGCGACTGGAGAGAACGCATGCATATGCCATGTTAGTTAGAGCTTGACAAGTTGTAAATCGTGAGTCAAATCAGATAGGTGATCGCATATCACTCTATTAGTATGCAGCAATTTGAGTTTGTAACTGCTACGAATGTAAAGTTTGGCAGAATATTCCACGGATTCCCTATATCTAATGTATTCCGACTAAATGATCTTTAAATTGATCAATTCTCCCCCCCCCCCTAATGATTTTTAGAATTAAATCACAATGTAAGAGTGATATCAACTTTACTCCACCTGCTAAAAAAATAGCTAGATTCTCAGTCATAAAAAATGAAATTACTCAATGAAGCCTATTCTCTTATCTAGCTGCATTAGTAGAAATGCCACCTTCTAGAAGAATACATATGAGTTGACTCCCTAGGCCTTAACTACAGGTTTTGTTGCCATACGTAAGGAATATTACCATGTTGCCACTCAGATTATTCCATTCGTCAAGTTACATCATACAGAAAGGAGCACCCCCTTTTGCTTTTCTTCGGCGTATTCGAAAGGGGAAAACTTTACAGAAAGATTCTGTTTCCACTACCAAAGTTGATGCACAAAGATTACACCAATAGGAAAATGATATATAAGCACCATCATGGCAATTTACAATTGAGCTCAAAAAGAGAATCTCAAATAAATACACAAATTATGGAGAAAAAATCCGCAAATCAGTAAATACTATAGAATGAAATTCTATTGTAACATGTAATGCACATATGGATTAGAAAAAGTTCAATGCTTGATTAGTTAAGGCATCAATTCACTTTAGTGCACCATCCAAAATCACTAGTTCCCAAATGGTAATTTCCAAGATAAAAAGGTTTTCAAGGGAAGAATATGAGAAGAGAACTCTATAATCATACTCATATGACAAAAATAGTTTTTCATGACTATCAAAAGGAAGGGAAAATGAAGTATATTAAGTGATAAATTACAAGTACCATCAAAATTCAACTCTAGTGAAAACTAAACAAAAATTCACAAACTGATTACCAGCCAATATTTCCTTCAACTACATTAAACAGGAACTTTGTCAAATGATAAATGAGTTGACCACTATAAAATTTGGAAAAGAAAAGGAATATATACACACAAAAATTTCATATACATATAGAGTAATAGAGAGATAGATATATATATATATAGAGAGAGAGAGAGAGCCTCTTGAGGTTTGTTTGCATCAATGATATTCCTTAATATACTGTTGATAATACAAAAAGGCACAAGATAAGGGAAACAAATAAACATATAAAACATAAAGAATATGCACATCAATACGTTACTTTGTTGGCTCACTGGATTCATGACAACAGCACTAACAATAGCAGAAGTATTTAGCAAACCAGAGAACAAAAACTCCAATTCGATTTCAAGTAAGCCCATTGTGAAATATGTCAAAACCTTTAATTGTTTGATAGTTGATTAGACTCTATTTTGAGCCACAATAAGATGCCAACCAATATTCGTGTAATCTGTACGACTGTACCTCATAATCTCATATACTGCTCCAACTATTCATAAAAGCATGGACCAGTGGTAGCTATGACAAAATATCTGAAACTCTTGAATAAACTCACAACTTTGACCCTAATGTAAATCAAAAGCACGCCTAAAACATACAGACTTTAATCATCTCATTGTTTCAACTTGTAGACAAAACAAGAGGGGGATTTATGGGTACAAACTATGAATAGCGGCCCAATGCTCAAGGCTCCCACCAAACAGGGTCTGGAGAGGGACAGGTGTACACAGCCTTACCCTAGCAAGTGAAGAGGCTGTTTCTATGACTTAAACATGTAATCTCCAGATCACATGGCGGCAACCATGGCTCACCCTCTAGTGGAATTTATTGGTATATCAAGATAAAAATATCCATGTAATGTTGCATTACGGGTAAAACGTCCCGTCAATAAAGAAACTGAACAAGCAGTTATATCACAAAATAGCGAGACTGATATCTTCATATCCAGAACTGTAAGCTGGGAAGCCTTTATCCCTCTCCATAGGATGAGAAAGGGTTTCATCAGAAAACAAGAAAAGTAAAGCGCGTGTGCATCAAATGAACCAGTGGTATTAGTATTGTACTATTCATTAATCTCATAGCGTTAAACTATTCAACAGCAATATGTTAATAAAAAATGAATCTTAAAATTTATCTTCTTTTTTTTTTTCTGAACAAGGACTTCAAAATAATCCTTACTTGCAATTAGTGGCAATTGCAGCCAATCCATCGGTGCTGAATCCATCACAACTCAGAAGAGAAAGAGCTTTGAAATTGGGAAATGAAAGAGACAAAAACTCAAGGCTCTCATCAGTCACAGTCATCCTCTTGAGCTTCAACTCCTGAAGCAATGGATACCTCTCAGCAAACACCAAAAGCCAAGAATGAATATCAGCTCCCCAATTAGGAGGAACCAAGTTGAAATCTGAGAAACGAGGCTTCCCTTTCAATGTCACACTACGTATGTTTGCGAACCTACGGGTCAAGATCTCAGGAGACACAGAATAACAGTTCCCAATGAACACATGACTTCTTGACCATCTTTCAGCGTTATACCAATCTTTGCAAACCAAAGAAACAGAACTTCGATCTTTGTATGATTTTAGAAGACTCAGGACTCTCTCCAGAACCTCATCTGGAAAAGTTGTGGTGGCTCGATTTGAATTGTTTGACTCTGACCATTCCTTCTTCCTCTTGCACTCCATTTCCAAACCCAGGATGAGCTCAAAGAACAACAAGTTTCAAATATGAATTTGGCAGGCAGAGATGAATGAAGATAAATCAGCTGCTGAAGTAAAAAAAGCAAGAATTGAGAGGATAAGGGTATGAAGTGAAAAAGCGAATAGCTAAAAGAAGAGAAAAACTCCCCCACCCCACAGAAAAATCAGAAGCAATCAATCAGTGTAAATAAAGCAATGTACGAAGTACTTGCTTTCACTTTTTCAAGCTGATAATTTCCTGAATACAGAAAATACGCGCTTTCCTCGAATCTCTCTTTGGAAACATAAAGCCAATGCTTATCAGCTTCGAGGAACCATTCAGACAGAAGATAATTTTGGAAAACAATCCCAAAACCGAATCTGAGATCCACTCAATAGTGAAGACCAAGAAGATCTAACACATATAAATTAATGTGCTAGTATAGATAATAAATGATATTTGGGTCACTGAAAAATAGGATCTTTTTGCATGAAACAACCCCAGAAGGAGTAAGGAAGGAACTGATAATTTGGCAGCACAACCCCAGAAGAGTATAATAGCATAAAAGTAGAAGGGAAGAGGAGGAAGAAGAAGAAGAAGAAGAAGAATAGAGGAAGAGAGAATTATTATTATTTTTTTTTTTAATGAAAGGGGTTTTAATTATTGCAATTATATATATGAAAGTATTATCTGTTGTCAGTTCTCCACCTAAGCTTAAGCCGATACTGCGCACAGACATGGCTGGCTATCAAGATAGCGACAATAATGAGAGTGAGGAAAAATGAAGAAATCGGAGCCACCTTTGTTAACATGCGCCGTGGTGCGCAATGCGCACATGCCTTCAGATTTCGCCACGTATCCAAATCAAGCACATGCTAGCAAGCATATTCTGTTCTGATTTCTGAGAAAAGTGAAAATCCAATGCGGTGATTGGGACATGGGGTTGAGTTGAGCGTCACATTCGGACTCGGACCAATTTATGGAAATTTAATAAAAATAGGAATGACATTTATATTTTTTCGGGTAAAAAAGGGACATGTTGGTCTAATCTCTAGTTACATAAATGTTACTAATTTACTGCTATATAATTATTGGACTTTATTGAATCCGGTATCTTATTCTCTTGCATTTTATGGTCAGTCAATTCTTCCATTGTGATTTTACATATATAGAGTTATGTTTTCGTAAATTTTTATTATATATTGTTTAGTTTTATTGAATGAGACGACACTTTTGGCCTTCGGTTTTTTAAATATTAGAGCTGAGAATAGGAAAAATATTTGTGTCGTGTTGGGGACTTGGGGTTAAACTGGTTTTATTGATTTTTATTGGCAATGTGTAAATAATTGAAAAATTAAATTAAATTAATGCAAACAAAAAGTCAAACGTTTAGATCAACTGACTGTTGATTGTTCTAGTTTAAGCAGATGCACCTGCGATAATTACTTAGAGTTAGAGGTAGCAAGGTTTCCCCCATTGTAGGCTTACATTCAGGCGAACGATAATAGTCGGTTGTTAGTAACACCGGATATCGGTTGATAAAAAAAAAAGGAATAGTAACCAATGTATGTTTGAAAAAAGAGCAGCCAATGCAACTTTTCTTTTGGAAGTAAGACAAAATGATATAAATTAAATAAGAACTGTTTTACATATTACAAACTGTAAGAGATCCTATTGAAAAAGAAAATGAAAGACAAAAGCATTTACAGGAAATTATTTGAACCCCACAAAAGTGAAATTCATGTAACAGCGAAAAAACTTCCTCCCATGTGATGTCTGTCAATTGTGTAAAATCAGTCATGAGTCACATGAAATAGCTGTCAACACAGTGAATAAAAATGGAGGTTTTATTCGATATATTATCAAACCAGAGTGTAGATAACAAAACCAAGAAGTTCTTAAACATTTTAATAGAAATGCAATGCTAGGGATAAACTGATTGCTCCACGTTAATTCTTTTAATGTTGATCCTTGAAAGCAAATAATCTCATGACCAAAAACAAATGTTTAAGATGCCTTTTGTATTTATAAAAGACCAAATCCCAACCTTCAGGATTATAGTGAAAGACATCCTTAACTTATGCATGAGGTAGCAAAATTTTCTTGTCATTTGATGAGAAGGCTACATGTGCAAAAGAAGTCAAATGCCATATTTCTTGGAGCATCCTTATTGCAGAAACTATTTTTCCTTTATGAAGAACTAGATTGCGCTTTCTCCAAATAAGGTTGAGCAAGCATATAATATGACATACCATGAGAACATAACCATCACCATATAACTACATCAAGGTTGTCTTTAACCAACTCTTAAATTTAAAAAAAATCATGAGTGGGAGTTTTGATTGATACACAACCAAACCAAATGGATCTAACTAAAGGACAAGTGAGAGGGAGGGAGGGAGGGAGGGAGGGAGAGAGAGAGAGAGAGTTTCTTCATCAACACATCCAAATACACATGGTTCAGTGAATGCAAATGATGTGAATTAAGAATATCACTAGATAGGATAACATCATTCAACAACTTCCATATAAAGAGAATGAGCTTAGCAAGGAGCTTAATTCTCCATATAAATCTCCAAAATGGATCATTGATATGGTTGTTTTGATCATTAAAAATACAAGCAACTCTATCTTTCGCTAGTAAGAACCTTTACCGTATCTGGCTAGCAGAGTGACCTGAGAAGCGTCATGTTCCAAAATACAAGGTTCCCGAGATAAGGGGCATGCAATAAAATATCAAATACATGATGAATGTTCATAGAGTTAGATTAATCTTGCTATATAGGCCACCAAAGGTGGTGGTTAAGGGGAATAGAAGCGTCATTGCCTACTCTCCATCTGAGCTTTTGAACAATTACACTAGAATATTCCTTAATATCTTTCCAAATCTAAGATGAATTATATGGCTCCTTGATGAAATTAGGAGAATTCAAAGCAATATATTTTACCTTAAGAGTAGAGGACAAAAAGGAAGAAGGATATGACGAAATAACTCTCCATATTTGTTTTGCTAAAAGAGTTGAGTGCAACTCATTTTAAGTTTTTTCTACAATTTTTTTTATTGAGTGAAGGTGTGTGTTGTGTCATAACTCCTAATTGATTACATGTTTATCTTTTTTGAACTGAATAAAACACCTTCTATTATTAATAAAACTGAGATATCGTGTAGTACATAAGAAACATGAAGAACCAACTACGAAATGGAAATTACAGAAACAAGAAGTAAAGCAAATCTAATAAATTCCCATCCTTCGCCTGATTAACCGACACCTGCACGATGCACCAAGGGAGAAGAAGGAACAAGATCTCCAATCATCTCTGAAGCATCAGAAGTTAGAATGTTGGACAAGAGATGTGATGATGAATGAACCCACCCGATCGGGCACACATCTCTACAAACTTTTGCTGCAAGATGATCAGCTGCCACATTACCCTTCCTAGAAGTAAACTGAAGTAAGAACCCAACTTGTGATGCTAGAAGATTGATGATATCCTGCACAATTCCTCTGCTCTTCCACTCGTACAGATATGGTTTTTCCAATGATACACTTCGCTGCAAGAGTTGGCAATCCGTTTCAAAGACCACATTATCATAGCTTAGGTCAATAGCAATCAAAAGAGCTCTCTTTAGTGCCAAAGCTTCAATCATAAAGGCTGAGATCGATTTGATTTTATCAATGAAACCCCATTGAAATAAGCCTTTGTCATTCCTACAAATTATACCAATGCGAGTAGGTGCTTCCAGTGTTTTAAATGATCCATCACAATTGATTTTCAAGAATAACATTTTTCAATCACAACTCATTTTAAGTTTTATATAAATATACATAGTCATTTTTAATGGAACATTATCAGTTTAAATTGGAGTTAACTCTCTCAAAGATTCTTTTTTCCATTTATATATAAACTCAAACTTAAGAATGTTGCTAATATAAATTAAATTTAAATTTAAATATTTTCACACTACATAGAGCCACACTTTAATTATATGAAAAATACTTACAAATATAGCTCACTAAAAATGTATTGAAATTTATTTAATTTCAAATTTATTTTAATCTTTAAAACATCCAATTATTTCATTCCGAATTTTTGTATCTTAAATCAATTTTCATGTTGAAAAATATTTGTTGATATATTGTAGCATGATGAAATGAAATTTTCTTTGGTGAATTTATTATTTATTTTCAGGAATTATTTTTATTGTATAATTTTAAAATAAAAATTAAATACATTCTATCATACTCATCAATTTAGACAAATTACTAGTATAAAAGAAAACTGAAAACATTAAATTAAGAATACATTTAGGCTAGTCATAAAAAATCAGAAATACTGTGATAATAACTAGAGATCTCACTGTAAGCGATGGTTACACTTCTCGACAAAAATCTTAAAAATGATTATATAACAACCAAACATTAAACTCTTCCACCGCGAGAAAGCGACATAATGTTGATTTGCTTTCGAAACTCATTGTGTTATACTGTTTTATAACGGTGCCCAAATTGGACATAAAATCCATTGATTAATTGATGTACTACCTCCGGTCCTAATTATAAGACCCAGTTGACTTTTTTTGGGGAGATTAAGAAATCAAATTAGATCCTTAAATCTTAATATATGCGAAATGTAATTAGATTATATGATAGTTTATAAGTAAAATAATTTAGTTTTGAGGAAAAAAGACAAATATAAACAATTTAAATTAGTGTATTTTGCATCCTTAATTTTTCCAAAAAAGTCAACTGGCTCTTATAATTAGGACTGGAGGGAGTAGTATTTAGTTTAGTTAGAGCATATATCTCTGTGAACGGCACATGAATTTAACTTCTACAAGTTTTTTTGGGGTGTTTCAAGTGCTAATGATGATGCTGAAGGGTTTAATTAATTGGGGTGTCCATGAATTACGAAACCTGCTTTGAAGATTGCGATGCACTCGATGTTTCCACCAAATTCAATTCGATTTTCCGCTTAAAATAATGGTCAAAGATATGCCACTTGATGAATTACTCATCATTGAACAGTAAAGAAGAGTTTTTTTTCACAAAAAAACGAGAGCTATCATATTCCCATTTTTGGGGGCTTGAAATAAATAGTACTACTATAGTATATATAATACATTTTTATGGCTTAAATAGTGTCATGATTAAGAAGCAATGAAAGCCTCCCATTTTTATAAAGAAGAAAAATGAGAGGTGCTTGTTACATTTTAGCATGATTTTCGGTGAGGTTTGCATTATGCTAATTTCGCCATACTTGACATTTTGGAGATTGGGAAAAAGATAAAAAAATCCCTTTCAATTCGTAAAATCCCAATAACAACTTTATGATAGGTATTAACAACTTCATGATAGGCATTAACAACCATTAACAACTTAAAATTTTTTATTTGAGATTTTACAAATTGAAAGGTATTATTTTGTCTTTTTCCGTTGGAGATTTTGATTCCTTATAACACTTCCTTTTTCTTTATTCAAGGTACCATACCTCATATCTGTTGCTTCAGAGAAAATTGACATTAAATAATACAAGAAAAAAAAAAACCCACGAATTGTAATGGGTACGTCAAAATCATGGGGATGTGATCAGGGAAGGGATGATTATCAATACATGCAGATAGGATATAAAGGTTTTACTCTTCGAACTTATTTTCGGTGGGAAACTAAAATAATATTAAAAAATTGAAACAAAACATATTCACATGGACTTTAAAATAAATATGATCCAATATAAACTATTGAGATGGCATTTTTGGTCAACAACTTAGTTTGGTTAGTATGTTTATATCATTGGATTAATGCTATGGGATAAGGTCTCTTTTTGCCCTGGATGTAATCGTAATGGAGCATTAAGTATTCGGAAGTAACTTTAGGAGCATATTTGATCCGGAAGTATCCAAATCATAACAAATTTACCTCACCGTTTAAAATGTTAACGTTGACCATTGAATCCTACTTTTTGACCCACCGATACTAACGTGGCTCTGTTAGTCTGTCACCATGTACATTCATCATTTTAAGGTCCATTTTTGCCTGGAAGTAACCACCAAGGAGCGTTTTGCCCAGAAATCATTCAAATTAGGGGTGTCCAAAACCGAGATCGGGAATACCTATTCCTGGTTCCCATTCTCGGAATGGGGCTGGGATTGGATTTCAATCCCGGTCCCGGTTCATTTTTTAAAAAGAAAAAAGAAAAAAATGGGCTTCAACTTTGGTCTTTAGGATCTCCTCAATTTCTTAGGTGGTTTCTATCTTTGCGATATTTTCAAACTATGAAAGAAAACAAGTCACAAATTAATTATTATGAAGTTATAAACAAATGCACAAGGAAAAAGAATGAACAAAAATGATATCACTAGTTTAGTCACTTAATTTATGCCACATTTAAGAAAAAAAATAAAACAAAACAAGGATTAAACTTTCTCAAAATTCTGAATGCTTTCTTCTATAATAATGCCATGACATGAAGCAAATAAATCTCATTAAACATAAGAGATAATAATGCCATGACATAAAGGATAAATCAGTAAAAAGGACAAGTTTAATATAACAAAAGCAAGAGATAAAATAGGGGCAAAAGGCTAAAAACACCATGGTTTTTATATAGGAATTTACTTTATATGTAATTGCAATAGAATTAATCCAATAGAATTAGCCCTTTAAAGTGTTGGGCCTAAATTTTTTTTTATATATAACATAGGGACCGGGACCGGGATCCGGGCAGCCCGGATCCCGGCCTCGGGATTTTTTTCTCGGGCTTCCCGGGACGGGAAATTCCCGGTCCCGATTTGCCGGGATCGAGACGGGATCACCGGGACCGGGAGGGGTTGAACACCCCTAATTCAAATCATAGAAAATTTTGTCCAAACCATTACTCAAAGTGATGATTACTTCCAGGGAAACAACACTCCTTAGTGGTTACTTCCGGGGCAAAAATTGAACTTAAAATGATGACATGTACATGGTGGCAGAGCCACGTCAAAATTGGTGGGTCAAAAATAACGGTCAAAATTAACGTTTTAAATGGTGGGGTAAATTTGTTACGATTTAGACACTTCCGGGATAAATATGCTCATCAAGTTATTTCTGGATACTCAATGCTTTTTTACGGTTACTTCTTGGATAAAAATGGACCTTTACCCTTAATTCTATTACATCGACTCATACCAAGTTACTTAGATAAGTAAAAGTAATTATCTTGAAAGCGTATTCGGTATACGCATGTCTTGCACTTTAGTTTAAGGGGCCTAATTCCCTCTTAATATGTGTGATTTACTTTTGTAATGTATGATCTCTAAAATTACAATTTTAATATTTTTTTTTGCGGGAAAAAATCATATTCCTTTCAAATGCAGGAAGGGTGGCAAGTGGAGCGGGAGATCAATGGGGGATGGAGATGGTGGAGGAGGATGTGAGAGTGTATGGGTTAAAGTGGGGGCCTCTTTGAATTGTTTAGGGGTTAGGTTAAAGTAAACACATTCGTCCCCCAACCTTCTTTCAACTTCAATACACTTTCCCTAATCATGCTCATTCCTCAACTTCAATTTTAAATGTAACTTTCTATTTATTTCACTACACCCTCTATTTTAGTGCTTTCACTCTCATTTCACCACTATTAATGCCCCGGTATTTTTTTTAACAAGAAATCATATGTGACTCCGACTCCACACTTCATCAAAATTAGAAGGTAAGCTTATAAGTCAAAAGCTATTTATGAATCTATTTACTAATAAAGTTTTAACTCAAGTCATTGTGGTTATGAACTATGATGAACTATTTTTTTTTCTTACTCTTTAAGCTAATCATCATTAACTATATTTTTGTGTTCTTATATTGGACTGCCTTTAGGCCCAACAATACTCAAGTTCGGATGAATAAGTAGTAGTATTGGATATCAAATAGTTTTTTAAAAATATGTTATTTAAAAAAAAAACTCAAATTTTTGTTATAAATGAGTTGAATTGTAAAATGAGGATTGAAAAAATTTATTAGATAGTTTCTTTTGGTATAAATAGGAACAAAGGGAGTATGATATTGTCATGTGAAGTGAAAGTAAGATAAGGGGATAGAATTGAATCTGATTGAGGGAGAAACCAAATGAGCTAAAAGAAGTTGGTAAGTAAGACATTGAATGAGGGGAGAGAAAGAGAGAGTTGAAAGCATGTAGTTTCATAGTTTGAGTTTGGTAGAGGAGATAAGAGATGAGGGGCTAACATGGTGGAGGTTGGGCCAAAAAGATTAATAATGCAAATGCTAATGCAAATGAAAATGAAAAGAGAGTCAGATTTCATGTCATGGACCCTCATGCTTGTGTTCCCTAAAGCTTAGAAACCCCATGTTCTTCTTCCCACTAACTCACTTTCATCACTTAATCTTTGATGTGCCTTGTCATTTGTCCCAAAACTTTTGAGGGCTTCCCATCTGCCACTTTCTGCGCTTGAAATAAGTATAGCCAACCATCCTGACAATAATATGCTCCTGTTATGACTTATCAACCTCACATCGAGCAACTTCACAAGTGAATTGTGTTTTACAAGTTTAAGGAGCTCTTCCACATAATAAGTTAGTATTTTAAAATTGAGCACTTTCTTTCATACTAATGAATGGCAGTGACACGTTGGAATGGATTTTGTGCCGGATCCACTTATGAGTTTATTGCAATGCATTAGCGGCTGTTGAAATGTCATTGTTCATTGAGTCATGGTCACTTTCTTTGGCAGTCATTTATTTAACAGGAGGAACCAATTCCTGGATGGAATTGCTTTCATTACACTCTGTGAAGAAGCCATGATTTGCCTTTTTGACCCAACCACTTGCATTGGATTCCGAGGCCTTCCTTGGGCTTCCAACTTTAGGGTCTCAGCAATTATGTTTTAACGTATTTCAAGAGTGAACATTGCATTGTGCCTCATACTGTACACCACAGTCTCCTACTCCCCAATTCCACACAAATACTCCATTTCTTGTAAATTGTAATTCATAGATTTTTTTTTTTTGAATGGATCATAGATATTTTTATTAACTCTGCTCTGTGGACCAATGTTCTGTTCGTGTTTTAATCCCATGGTGCATACTTCTATTCAATAAGACAGATAAAGCAAGGGAGAGGAAAAGGAGGTGAAAAGTAAACCAAAAAGAATAGTTGCGCTTTGACTGAAAGCCTACATAGATGAAGTACAAACTGTATTCCTGAATATATAAGCGCCTGCAACACAAATTTAATTGAGCTCTTGACAAATGCCATAAATTGGGTTGGCCGAATAATCTTTCATTTGAATATATTCTTCGCGAAAACTTCATTAGGCGATGGCCTGATTATAACAAGGCAATCTTAAGCCTCATATTTCCATTCTAACAAAATAAACTTATTATGTGTATAAGGAATGATCCTCAAATTCAATGATTGCCCCGAGAAGAATTCGGAAAAATGGGGACATAAAAGAATTCAATGACATGTATGAAGATGGAGACAAGCACTAGCTATAGCCTCCAAAATGAAATATAATCGGCAAAAGAACCAAAGAACAAAATTGGAAGTAGCTGTGGAAGACTGTAAGCCATCACAAAGAGTCTTGCTTTGTGTTGTTTATTCAAAGAATTGGGTGTTCCAACTAAAGATAAGGCTTTCAGCTCTGCAATGTTAACGATACAAAGCTCCCTCAGATTTGACTCGAGTCCCTACCGAAGATAAAGCGTCTCACCCAATCTGACACCACCAAGGCCCTTGTACGCCAGCTTACTTGCTTGCTGTTCAAACATGATTGAATCAAGCTCCAGAAGAATGCCTCAAAAACTGCACATAAATTAGCAAAAAAGATAGAGATGAGATGAATGTTACCTTGCATAGACAGAATACCATAGCCATTGGGAACTGTGGCCAATTGATACCCAATCCCCTGGAAGCTGTGCTGCTGTCTGCTCCCCTCCCAGTGGAGCAAACTGTCCAAAATGCTTGTACCTTCACACATGAAGCAAATGTCTCATTTGATTTATTATGTTACAGTTTTCACTAAATGTTGATTTGAACATGTGACCATGTGGGAGCAACAAATGCCTCAACAACAATGTAGCACTCGGATAGTGACATTTTGCAACAGTTTTCTAATATTTTACCAAACAGGATTGAGTAAAACATATAATACCTAAAGGGTTTGAAGCGGTGGCGACCTTCTCCCCTGAACCTAAGAGGACCCTCTGGATTCTTTTCACACTCCTCCATCCTGTTAAAACACTTGGCCAGGTATGCTCCCTGCTGAGATGCAACCTGAAATATTTATACAGACAAATGATATTGTCAAAAGAGGATGCCATCAACAAGTAACACAATAAGCAAAACTAAAGGTGAAGCTTGTTTCAATGTTTGTGATCATGATATATGGACATTAATTTTATCACTTTATATCATAGTTTTAAATTTTTTCTGCATGACAAGACAAGCACCTGTGCTGTAGCTGGAAGAAATTTCATCTGGGAATCAACTTTGGACAATGCTGCTTTGAATTCTTCGATGTTTAGTTCAGTTGATTCTTCTTTGTCATCTCCCTTGGCTTCCTTTGACAGATCAACGATGCTGCGCATCTGCTTGCTCTTCAGATATAGCTCCACCTGAGGGTACCTTTCACAGATATCATCAATCACCTCTTGAAATTCTTTCACCGTAAGCGTCCCTGACTTGTCTTTATCAGCCTTCTTAAAAATTGCCGCAATATCCTCCTGAAAAGAGAGATAATTTCAATTAAAATATATATAGCTTAACAAGCATCAATCAAAACAGTTACCCCAGACTATCAATAAACGCTCATTGTGTTTCAGTCAGACTTGAGACTTCATCTGGACCTGTATCCTTATTCATGATTGATTTATTTTTTGTCTTTACGTGAAAACAGAACAATGAAGCAAGAAAAAATATTAGCCAGGTATAGTAAGTAATATGAGCAATTAGATACCATGACTTTTCGCTGGTTTATGGTAGCACAATCACCAAGAGCATAAACATTGTCACACCCTTCAACTCTCAACCATTCATCAGCAGCCAAGGCACGCCTGTTAGCCTATTTATTATCAAATGAACAATGTTTCAGCTAACAGTATACGAATTAATATATGTAGACTGAATAAAAACAGACAGAAAGCCAAAAAAAAGAGGAGAAAAATGGATGTATTGGCGTAAGATTTAATCTCAAGGCACACCTGGTTAATTTGCTTCATGAAATCTTTGATAAATGGACGAGTGCCTATACCAGTTGACCACACAGCCATTCCATATGGAATTGCAGTAATCTCTCCTCCATTTTTCAGTTCCTTGGTAGAAATTTCTTTGTCCGTCACCTTCACAACCATGGATCCTGTTTTCAAATTAATGCCATCTCTCTTGAACTTGTCTTCAGCAAATGTAGTAATTCTCTTGTCAAACCTGCAACACAGAGATTTTAAACATGTCAATAATAATATACAAACATTTAGTTTAAAATATGGTATATTGATCACGAATGAAGCACATAGATTTCAAACACATGTAAGTGTAACACTCATACTTGACATATCAGAATTATTTCACTTATAAACTCCGATCCACTTTCATGATCAGAAATTCAAATACTTACATGCTCAGAATATGATCTCCAGCCTCCAGAAGCGTGATCTTAACTAATTCTTTTATCCCAGGATATAACTTGACCAAATCTTCATTGACAAAGTCATGAAGGGAGGCTGCAAATTCCACCCCGGTTGGGCCACCTCCAACTATTGCAAAATGAAGAATCCTCTTCTTCTCTTCATCACTTACAGTTGGCAAGCTTGCTCTCTCAAAGCAATCAATTACTGCTCTTCTAATCTTCTGAGCATCTTCTACTTCCTGAACATAAATATTAATTCAATTCTTCTAGTGTAGTTAAGATTGCTTTGAAATGATACTAACTAAGCTTCTAGCTAAGTTCAAGATCATTTCTGACCCCGTAATACCATAATTTTATTTGGGAAAAAAGGAACAAGATAAATGGAAGTTACTTTTAAGAAATGGCAATGCTCTTCAACTCCTGGAGTGTTAAATGTGTTGACATTAGCTCCCACGGCTATGATCAGGTAATCATAGTCCACCACAAATCCTTCCTTCCCGTTTAAACTGGATCGACAGTAAATTTTCCTGTTTTGTGCATCAATCTTGAGACACTCGGCTTCATTATAATCAATGTCCACTCTTTTCTGCTCCCAAAAAATAAGCAGAAAAAGAAAATAAGCCATCAGAATGAAGCATCAGGGCCAAGGATACGCCATAAATCAAATTCCTATCTATGGCTGTCCCAATTAATTAGCCACATAATAGGGGTAACAAAACTAATCTTGGACGCATGTAATGAACAATAATCCCATAATTGTGCTGAAGGTGGAATTGGTAATTGCATGAACAGGAATTGGCATAAACCACAATTACCCAAATAAAACAACTCACAGAAAAATCCGATTTCATCAGGAAACATTTTCCATTCATAGGTAAATAATACTAATCATAAAATTATGAAACATCTTTTCCTTCCACCCCTAAAGAAAAGTTCTCATATGACGGCAATCCCAGAATGTTGGAAAGCACAGAGATGAACATAAAACTCTGTCTTAAAGCGAAACAGAACAAGTATATATGTATATATACATATATGGTGGGTTTTGTATGAATGAATGAATGAATACCTTCCTAAAAATGTTGCGAACAGGTTCAACAATGCTGCGAGCTTCAACAGTACCACTAGTGACGCTGGGAAGAAGAGGAGTGAAAGCAAAATAGTTACGAGGAGAGACAACGAGAACCTCGTATCTGGGGTTGTTAAGGTTCCTCAAGAAACTAGTGCCAGCCCAGCCAGTTCCCAGAACAACAACCTTCTTCTTCAATGGAACAATTTCTGACACCCCATTATTAGTATTGCTTCGATCTGCATCTGCATAAGCCACAAGGGCCCCTGTGCCACCAGTACTGAAGCAGACAAATTGTTACTATAGTGTTCATGTAAAATAACACAAGGTGTGTCACAAATGATTGGATCATATTGAATACCTGACGGTGAAGAGGAGGAGGAACTTGGAGAGGGAGGAGGAGTCATGGAAGGATCTAGAAAGTCGTTGATAGAAAGTGAAGTTGCGCATGGTGTCCAATAATCAAGGAGAGAAAACAGAGGAGAAAGGAATTGGTAGAGGCAAAGAAAGAGAGAGAATGGGTTTATGGGGGAGGGGTTGGCGTTGGAGAGAAGCAGAAATAGAGAGAGAGAGAGAGAGAGAGAGAGAGAGAGAGGGGAGAGAGAGAAGGGTCAAAGGAGAGAATCCGGGAAGGTGGGAGAGGGAAGAATCGAGAAAGGCGGTGTGAACAAGTGTCCTCTTTTTGACTTGGCGGCCAAGGAAAGGCCTTCACGTGTTGTCCAATGTGTCACACCTACATGCCACCTGTCGTTCTTTTCCGCTACTCCTTCCATTCATTCTTTCTTATATTATAAATCTATGTTTTTGTCTTGGTGTTCTTTTGCTCTTTATGTATGAACTACTCTGTATTTGACCGGAGTGTACAAAATTAGGACTAGGATTTGGATCCCCCGATCCCATTTTTGATCTTTAGAGAGGGTGAAGACTGATTTCGGTCCCAATTCTGGTTTTGGGGATTCCCATTATGACCAAGGGTAATGAATTGATTACTAGAATGGACCTAGTTTTCTTCATTTATAAAACTCATTTTTATCACAAACAAAATTTGCTATTGAGCAAATATTTGGGATGATATGTGATATTCACGAAGGATAAGATCGAATCGCAACATTTTCAAACATCATTGTTTGTTTTCTTGGGAAACACAAGAACAATCAACAAATCAAAAGGAAAAGGATTTGGAGAGAGAGAGTGTGTATGTGTGTTTTTATATATATACATGTATAAATAGGTACATGTAAGAAGGTGGAGGAGAGGGTGACTAAGAAGGCGGCAGCGGCCCAAGGAAAAGCGTCATGACCACCCAACGATGATGGGGGTAAACATGAATGGTGATGCCTTGAAGAGGGGTGTTTGGCCAAAGATGAGGAGGGAAGGCAAGGGAAACAAAGGGGAAAATTGGAGGTGGGGGTCAATTCAGAAGCTTCATTTTAAAAAAATGAAAATTACATTCAAGATCAAGATGGGTATGGGTATGGGAATCCTGAACATGTGACCAGCTCTCACCTAGTCCCAAATATTACATTCCCTGAATTTTTGAGATGGGTAATTGTAGAGTCCGGGATGGGACAGTGGGAAATGGTATCATATGAAAAGACATCATTTGATAATTGATTTTAATTTTAAATGTATGATATATTTTTAATTTTTCTTTTTTTTAAATTACATTATTAGTATATTAATAGAGGAGAGAAAATGGGTGAAAGGAGAAAGTGGCATGAGAGGAGCAGTTAATACTGAGATATTTAATCAGTTAGAATTAAGAGTGAAATCAGTTCATTCATTGCAATGAATAAAAATAACATTTTGACAAAAATAAAAATTCTATCGTGACTTTCTTGCATCAATGTTTTAAAACAATGAGTATGGAAACAAAAACAGTAGCAATAAGTAATACTCCTCCTGTTTTAAATATAAGATCATTTTGATATTTTTTTTTTGTGAAAATTAAGGAAGTACTGTAAATTAGACCACTAAATTATAACATATGCCAAATGTAATTAGGTAATAGTTTAGTTTATAGGTGGAATAAATTAGTTTTAAGAAAAAAGATAACTAAAAATAATTTAAAGTGATTAATTTTGTATCCTTAATTTTAAAAAAAAAATTTAAAGTGACTTTATTATTAGGATATGAGGGATTAGGGAGTATCAAATTTTATAAAATCAATTTATGATTTTCCTAAAATGTCCTATGGTCTGTTTTAGATGTATTCTGGGCCTAATTTAATGCATTTTTAGAATATAAAATTATGCAATTTATTATGTTTAAGTTGGGGGTCAAGAATTGGACACGTAGAAATGGTGGGGCCACCTGTCATAGCTGTACAAAGTCAGCCAGGGACGCAGACCCTGTGATTCAGGCGCCGTCTGATTATGAAACATTACTACGAGATCTGATTGTTCCACGCCAAGGTCAATAATAATAATAATAATAATAATTAACAGAATTGCACATTGCACATGTTCCTAACCAAAATAATTATACTACTAATATTAGAAAATAACATAATTGAAATGAAGTTTGTTTGGGTGGTGCGGTGATCACAATGTGCTCCTGAATGTTTGGTGTTGGGTCACAAAGTCTTACACGCAATTTGCATGAGCTGTCCAACCTCACATTCTACTGCACCTTCCTATCTCAACTTTCTCTCATTATTTTACGAGAGAAACGTGGAATAGGGATCACAGCCCCAACTTATCAACCTACCGTAATATGTGAATTAAAATTAAAAACTTGTCTAGAAGCATGACTGCTTGACATTATTCTATGTCCTTACCACTGTAATCAAACCAGGACCGGTCCGGCCGGGTCAACCCTGGACCCGGCCATGGGACTGGTCCGGGCAAGCAAGAAACCCGGCCTTCTTTTAGCCCGACATGGCCCGGGAGCAACCCCGGTCAACCCGGGGGTTGTTGGGTTGACCCGGGTTGCATTTTTTTTAAAAGAAATAGTGTTAAAAATTAATAATTTATGTTTTTTTATTTTAATGATGATTTTGATATTAATTACTACTAGTTTAGTAACAAAAAAATTATTCGTAGGAATATTTTGTTAATATTTATCTATTTTAACTTTTCTTAGGAAGAATATTTAGTAATTATTGACTACAATATCAATGAATAATAGATTGATACTATTTATGTCAAAGAAACTGTAAAAAATATTGGATAAATATAAAATTACTTTGTTAGTAGTTCAAAGTATTGAATTGGTATTTAATATTTAAATGGGATGCTGGTAAATTTTGAATTCAAATTATTTTATTTCTCACCGGTCTGGCTCACGGGTTGACTTCGAGCTGACCCACTAACCTTTGACCCACTGTCTCGGCTGGTCTAGATACCGGTTCGGGTTTGATAACCTTGGTCCTTACATATAAGTCACTTTAGTTCTAATCAACAGTCTACATTAACATACTTAACATTGTTAACATTACAAAGTTTACATTGAAGTCATTGTTTTTTTTTTTTACCTGAATTGTAGTTTTTCATTCAAACTTTAAAGGAAAGCTTACAACCTGTGAAAGTACGAACATAATAACATGACAAGACTAAAGGGCTTAAAAAGTAAAAGAAAAGAAAGACATGACTGGAAAGCTAGTAAAGGACAACGACTTTGTAGCCGTTAGTGGAGAGATAAGGCTGGTCATTAGCCTATACCCTCCCTATCTTGCATTTCAGTGGTCTCAGCCAGACTTGGGTCAGATTCGCTCAAACCCAGCATCATGCGAGAGAAAATTCAACAGAGAAGGTGATGGGGAGAGAACCCAGCCCGGGGGGCACACCTTCCTTCGTTAGGAGACTGCTAGGAAATCAGCAGGTGAATTCCCTTCCCGGTTTGAGAAGGAAAATTGTAGCATCGAACATGATTCAGCAAGTTTAAGAGTTTCCGTGAAGAGGTGCCAGCTTTGCCACTCGCATCTAGATCGGGATCTATGCTTCAAGCTGAGATACAAATCTTGGTTGTCTGTCTCCACAATGGCTCGAGGGATTTGTAGCTCTTTACACAGCAGGATGGCCTTCCGAACAGCTAATAGCTCAGTTGTAAAAACAGATTCCGCTTGGACTCCTTCACTGAAGCCCCATAAAAAGGTTCCATTTGCATCCCGGCCTAATATCCCAATTGCAGCAGCTCTGTTTTCAGGCAAGAATGAGCCATCACAGTTTATCTTTACCCAATCCACTGGAGGGGCTTGCCATTTTGGGTTTAATAGCTCCCTTGTGACTCCAGCTGCGGGAGGGTCCACACAGGTATTGAAGAGGAATTCTTTCACGCCAACATTGGCTTTAGCTAGCACAGAGCCGGGGTCAGGGGGTTTGTGGTTAAAGACTACTTCGTTTCTCTCCTTCCAAATTAGCCAAACAATCCAGGCAATAACAGACACATCAGCAGCAGCAAATTCCGTCTCATGACAAAGGATTTGGCAGAACCATGCTTCAAAGGAGGTGATGGCTTCTTGATCTAGTCGAAAGGACAGTCGACATCCAAACCACACTCCTCTCACCCACGGGCAGAAGAATAGCAGATGTTCGAGTGTTTCTGGGGCAGCCAAGCATATTGGGCAGAGGGGGTTACAAGAGCAGTGACGCACAAACATGTTGTTCTTAGTAGATATTGAGTTGGAGCAGCAGCGCCATAGGAATTGCACTATGCGAGGCAGAGCTTTGATTTTCCACAGCTTCTTCCAAAATTCCACAGGTAGGGACCATGATGTGCTAGGTATATTTGTCGTTGGGGCTTTGGACATAACTAGAGTTTTATAGCCTGATTTAACAGTAAAGTTTCCGTTCTTGGCTATTGTCCATACTAACTTGTCATTGTGCATTAGGTGGTCTAGTCTAATGTCTTCTATCAAGGCCACAATGTTTGCTGGGAAGGTTGCCATCAAGGCTGGTCGATGCCAATTATCTTCAATGATCAAGTCACACACTCTACTACTGGGTGTCGTAGTCATGCTCAAATGTGTCTCAAGGGACCTGCCCGATAACCCAGGTATCCAACGATCTTTCCACACGTCAATGGACATACCATTACCGATCAGCCATTGGCTATGCTCAGATATGAGAGCTCGGCCAGAGAGAATGCTCAACCATGCCCAAGAGGCTCTGTGACCCCTTTCTGCCAACGTAAAGGAGGATTTGGGAAAATAGAGGCCTTTTAATACTTTGAACCAAAGCGCGTCTTCTTCTTGGGTTAATCTCCAGGCTGTTTTAGCTAAAAGGGAGTCATTGATGGAGACAAAATCCTTGAAGCCCATGCCTCCCTCATGCTTTGGCTGTTTCATGTGATTCCAAGCGCGCCAGTGGATGCTCTCACCCCACCAAAAATCTGATATGAGTCTGTCCATATCTTTGCACGTACCTATAGGGAATTTGAAGCATGACATGGGATAGATAGGTATTGCATTCACCACTGCCTTAATCATTACTTCACGACCTGCAAAGGAGAGAAGGTTTCTCTTCCATCCTTGGACCTTGTATCCCACTTTCTCTTTGACATAGGCTAATGCTTGTTGTTTTGGTTTGCCCCACACATTGGGGATTCCCATATATTTGCCTTGCTCCTCACTGATTGGGATTCCCAGATGCTGACTTGTGTCTTCTCTGATTGTGTCAGGGGTGTTCTTGGAGAAAATGAGACCGGACTTGGTCAGATTAGCTAGCTGGCCAGAGGCACTGCAATACATCTTCAGTATTTGGGCTAATTTTTGACAGTCACTGGCGCTTGCATTCATAAATAGAAGAGCATCATCCGCAAAGAAAGTGTGTGACAGAACTGGTCCCTGGTTAGACAGCTTGATTCCTTTTAGAGCCTTATTGCCTACCTCTTTGTGCAGCATACAAGAAAGTACCTCGGCAACAAGGATAAACAAGTAGGGGGAAATGGGGTCCCCTTGGCGTAGGCCTCTTCCTGGAGCAAAAGAGGTTATTTTCTTGCCCGATATGCATATATTCAAGTGGATTGAGGAAATACAAGCCATGACTAAGTTCACCCAGCCATTGCAGAAGCCCATTTTTAGCATAACAGCTCTAAGGAAATCCCATTCAATCCTGTCATATGCCTTACTCATATCCATCTTCAATGCAAACTCGTGTTTATTTCCTTTGCGCTTTCTTCGCAGATAGTGAAAAACCTCATGAGCTATGATTATATTGTCCTGAATGAGCCTTCCTGGTACAAAGGCACCCTGGGTGTGAGAAATGCATTTGTTGAGCAATGGCTTCAACCGGTTGGCCAGCAATTTGGAGATGATCTTGTAGGAGAAGTTGCATAGCCCAATGGGACGAAATTGAGTGATTTCTTCAGCCCTCTCCACCTTGGGGATTAACACCAGATTTGTGTCATTGATCTTGCCTATATCCCCCCTACCTTGAAAGAATTCTTGCACCATCTCTACAACACATGTCCCCACGTTTTCCCATGAACATTGGTAGAATTTCCCATGAAAACCGTCCGGCCCAGGGGCCTTCGAGCCTCCCAGTTGATAGGCAGCCCCGTGCACCTCTTCCGCTGTCACTGGTGCCATTAGTTTGAGATTATCCTCTTCAGAAATTCTGCAGTCAACATAATTTAAGATCTCTGTGAAGTCTCGGTGATCAGAAGCGGCAAAGAGTTCCTTAAAGTAATCTGCATGCCTTAAAGTAATCTGCAACGCATGCTGCTATGTCGCCTTCCTCATCCACCCATACTCCATCATGTCTCTTTAACTTGAGGATGGCGTTGCTTGTGCGTCTTTGGACTGTTGAGATGTGAAAGAATTTGGAAT
Source organism: Mimosa bimucronata (assembly GCA_037074515.1). Classification (NCBI taxonomy): domain Eukaryota; kingdom Viridiplantae; phylum Streptophyta; class Magnoliopsida; order Fabales; family Fabaceae; genus Mimosa; species Mimosa bimucronata. The sequence goes on from CM073441.1 coordinate 27,708,860, forward strand.
TGCGGTCCCCTGTTTTCAGCCATGCATTACGTGAGCGTTGCTTCCAGTAGCTTTCCTCCCTCTGCCAAGCTTGTTCTAATTTTGCATTAATCTCCTCAGTTTGCTTTAGTTTGTCTTCCGTGAATTCTCCTTCCAAACATTTAGCTAACTGCTCCTTGAGGTTCTTGATTAGTTTGTAGCTATTTGGGAAGACCTTGCTGCTCCAACATATAAGCGCCTTGCGGCAATTCGCTAACCGGGTAACAAACTCCTCCATCTTGTTTTCACCGAGAATTATTCCTGCATCCCAGCCTTCTTTAACAATATTCTTGAAATCAGCATGCTCTATCCAAGTAAATTCGAATTTAAAGGCCACTGGTGTCCGAGAGCTGGTGTAGCATAGATCAATTAGGAGCATGTGGTGATCTGACCCTATTGGTTCCAAGTGAAAAACTTGAGCTTTTGGAAAGGTCTCTCTCAGCTGAACGTTGGCTAAGGCTCTGTCAATCCTTTCCTACATTGAAGTCATTGTAAAACTATGCGGACTAATGTTACAAATGACATAAAGCATAAGGCTATAAAACAATGAGAAAAAAAATACCATTATCAATGCCAAAATCGGCTACAATTTATAATCACTTGGAGTGAGTTTAATGTTTTATTTTTCAAATGGGGCTTTCATAATGATTATGAAGCATAAATATAATAGATATTTTGAATGAATTTAATATTATCTTTTATTTCATAAGGATAATGAGTATTGTTGTCAAACTCGTAATATGACTCCTTGAGAATGATATCTTTACATTGTTAACTTACAAAAATTTTATATTGTTAACTTACTCTTAAATCCCTAATAGCTACAAACTCAGTTGAATTCACGAAGTCACACATTAAAATAATCACTTTGGTGTTTGTAGATGACCAAATCATGCCAACTCGCTTTAGATTTGATCATGTTTGGTAGCTTCAAATATCACCTTTATAAAAAAAAATACTTGTTAAGTATGATAAACTGTGAATATTGATGAATTTAATATCAATTATTTTTATTTGAAATACATTTAAACTAGATGGTTCTCATTTTTTAATGTTTTAGTTATTTAATGTTTGAGTAATATAAATAAATAAGATTGAGAGAATGGAGGTTTTAAAGAAAAAAAGAAAGAAAGCTTAAATGGTGAGTAATATAAAAAGTAATTGGCAAATAAATAAAGAGAGAATGGAGAATGGAGTAATTGAGAACGTGTTCTACTTGTATACTGAAGATTGACCTAATTAGTCTATGACCAACCAGCCAGAGGACTAGAGTAGGCGGCTGCAATAAAATATATTTTTTTTGTATACAAAGGCAAGCTAAGCTTGAAGAGAATATAAAAATAAAAGCCCCCTAGGTACAGGTATTCAGCAAAGCAGATTGCATATCATGCCAGACCACTCCTATACAACTTGGCATAATCGTGTGGACTAATGTAGTCTCATTCGAACCATTATGTCCTTCCTGGGCCAAGAGGTGGGCGCATTGGATAATCTCTCTGGATGTATAATGTAATTCCACGTCCCAATCTTCATATAGAATACTACGTATCTCTCTCAAGAGATTTTGCAAGGATTGTTCCTGATCAAAAGACCGCATTAGCTGATTAAAAGCATTAAGAGAATCTGTGAACACAATTATTTTCTTGAAACCAAGCTGTTGGCAGACTTGCAACCCAGTTTGAATGGCTGTTAATTCCGCTTCGAGCACCGATCTTTGTCCTATTTTCTTGTGGAAACCCACTATCCATTCTCCCTTGCTATTTCGAATAACACCGCCGCATGCCGCTTCATTGAGGGAGTTCCACACCGAGCCATCCACATCCACTCGCACTTGCTCTTCACTAGGTGGCGTCCATTTCTCCTCTTGCTTACTCCCTCCATGAAATATCTGATGTTTGAAAGCTTTATTGATGACACATTCCATGAGTTGATTATAACACCTCTGAATTATGTCATTTGAAGAAATGGATTTTCGTTCAAATAAAGCACTGCACCTCGCTGTCCACAACAACCAGCAAATGCTACTGAAGGTTCTTGTCCATTCCCATGTGAGTGACCTACCACGACCTGGGTGATTTCTTGCATTCCATCTTAACCATACCTGCAAATCACCAGAAAAAAATCTAGAAAACATGTTAGGTTTTAAAATACTTTGCCACACATCTCTTGCTTTTCTACAATCTCTCAATATATGTAAGACACTCTCCTCACTGTGACACTCAAAAGGACAGAGATTTGAGTTTGATAGTCCTCTTTGTGCTCTGAGTACATTAGTAGTGAGTCTCTCATGAGTAACCCGCCACATGAATGTTTTAACTTTCTCAGGTATCTGCCATTTCCAAATCTGATTCCATAAGGGATTATGCTGCTCTGTACTTCTACAAGTAATAAAATTATAAGCAGACTTTACCGAGAAATTCCCATCAGCTGCTGGCCTCCATCTGAAAACATCCTTAGATTGTTGTGACGGTGGATTAACTCTCTGGAGAATATTGATAACATTCTCCGGAAGATTACCACACCACTTATCAACATTCCATCCCCCACTGGGAAGGATGTGATCTTTAACCATATCATTTGCACAAATCTGAGCTCCATCAGTAACATAGAATATGAGTGGTTGATTCATGGGTGTCCATACATCCCACCAAAAACTGGTATTTTCACCACTCTTTACAGTCTTGCCAACCCCTTCCATAAATTCATTCCATACTTTAGAAATTGATCGCCAAGCCAAAGATGCAACCCTCTTCTTTACCACACATGGGATTTCACTGCTCCCACACTTATATTTAGCCTTTAGGCATCTTACCCATAGTAACTCAGGTTTTGTTAAGAGCCCCCAGCAAAGTTTCATAATAAAAGCTTTATTTTGGTTCCAAAGATTTCTGATCCCCAAGCCCCCATCTTCTTTGTCTTGCTGGATTCTATCCCAAGCTATTAAGTGCATTTTCTTAGCCTCTGCATCCTGACTCCATAAGAAATTTCGGCAAATTTTTTCAATCTCATTTAGTGTACCCTTTGGGAGGAGGGAAGACTGCATGTAATAGCTTGAAAGAGCTGAAAGAACAGACTTAATAAGAATGGTTCTTCCCGCCAAACTAAGATGCCTACTCTTCCACGATGACAACCTTTTCCTGGCTTTTTGAATCAAGGGGGAGTAAGTCGAGTGTGTGACCCCGAGTATGTGTAAGGGGAACACCCAGATACTTCCCCAAATTAGCTGTAATATTAATGCCAAGACATTGGCTTAATTCCACTGCCCTGTTAAAATGAATATTTCTTGAGCAAAACATTTTAGATTTCTCTAGATTGACACGATGCCCCGAAACTGCACAAAAACTTTCCATAACCTCTTTCATTAGCCCCATCAATAAAATATATGAGAAACAAACACTCCCTCTGTCCATCTCTCTCATATACAAAGTTGAGGGTAAGTTGGGTTATAAAGGCTTATCAAGATCAGAATTAGAATTCACGATTCAAAGAACGTTTACAGAGGTATTTATAGATCACCCACAAACAAAGTTCTAATATTAGTAGTATTCAAGCTCACAATCTTATGGTTATAATCCAACTCCTTTACTAGCTGAACTAAACTTTAAACTTTGTTTGCTACTAATATGGCGTTTTTTTTTTAATAAATCAATAAGGCGTGACCTTTTATTTGTGTTTTATGCCTCACTTTTCCCTAATTTAATGACATAATGTATTTTATTTGACCAAAAAAAAAAAGAAGAAGAAGAAGTATAACGTTCGGTTATTAAAAACAGGGGTTAAGTGCAATTATTTTTTAAACGAACAGTAAGTGTAATTTTATTATGAAAGTAATCATTCAGAAAAGAAATGTTGAGTACGTTGAATGTATTTTAAAGGAAATTTTTCGGTTGAATTAACCAAAACATAATAATTTTTAAAATATTAATTATCAGAATCAATTTTTAATGGTCAATGTTACTTTTTTAACCTGTTAGTGGATCATGATGAGTTTACTTCTTTTTTAACTCTTTTTAAATGAAAAGTTCTCTGAAAAACTTTTGAATATCCTTTGATCTTGAGTGGTTGTTTCATGACAAAATTACACAATATATGCCGATATTTTTTAAGATTAATGAAATAGTTAGAGTATAATTTTCTTTAATATTGAGCTTAGTGTTATAAATCAAGGTAATATTTAAAAGTCATTTAAAATTTATGATAATTGGAATTTTTACTTATTTTTATCGATTTGAATGAATTATTCAGTTGTTTATTTTCGGAATAGGAGCCCGCAGCAGTTTCTTCTAAACTTCTAAAGGAATATTGCTAGGGGGCTTTTTCTTTGGTCGAAGTAGTTTGTTTGTTCGTTGAGATCTAAAATTAAAACATTTACAGGCTGTTCCTAACCTTTCTCACGTGTGCTTAGCATATTACTGGTATTATTCTTTCTTGCCAACTTTCAATATGCCTTTAATTGACCAATAAATTTTTGTCTAAAAGCAGCTATGTAGAAAATAAGAAATATTAAATTTAAAATTTCACTTGAAATTAAATTTGAATCTATTTAAAATAAGGAGATTGACTTTTAAATTTTCGTTTAAATTAAATTTGAACCCATCGTTAGAAACTTTGAATTTTTCAAAGAAAGAAGAGTTAGACCCTCACAAGTTTGAAACTTTTCTAAACATATAAATATTATAACTGACTTAAAAAATGGTTGAAAATTAAAGTTCATACTTTATCAAGGCCATGCACAACTTAAGATGATATAAGATACAACCTTATTTTTATCGTAAAAAAAAAAAAAACACACACACACACACACACACACACAGCTATTTTCTTTTTTTCTTTTTTTTAACCTTATATTGCTATTTTCTTAGAAAAACATAACTTAGTTCTATAATAGAAGTGTTCAAAGGATGTGTTGGGCCTGGCCTTTCACTCCAATGCTGGCCCATGAACATTTTGGGCCAAGCTAAGTTCTAGCTAATATACAAAGGGCTTAATGAAAAATCTAAAGATTAAAAATAACAAGAAAATAATTCTTAATAACGACAGGATAATTTATTCAAGGGTTAATATAACTTTTGGTTCTTGACCTTTCACTCAATTTTGGTTTTGGTATGAACTTTGAAAGTTTTGATTTTGATCCCTGAACTTTCGGTCAATTGTGGTCTTGGTCCCTGAACTTTGAAAGTTTTGTTTTGGTCCCTGAACTTTCGGTCAATTTTGGTCTTGGTCCCTGAACTTTCGGTGAATTTTGATCTTGGGAACTTTCGGTCAATTTTGGTCTTGGTCCTAAGACCAAAATTCACCGAAAGTTCAGGGATCAAGACCAAAATTGAATAAAAGTTCAGGAACCAAGACTAAAATTGACCGAAAGTTCAGGGACCAAAACCATCAATTGTAAAGTTTAGGGACCAAAACTAAAATTGATCGAAAGTTATATTAACCCTTTATTCAATCAATAACATTTCTATTTATAATAATTTTACGATAGAAATAATACTTTTTAAAAAAATTATGAATACATATTAAAAATACGGTACTTTTTTTACACAATCTTATGGGAAAATTACAACCAGGATCCCGGTAAAGGAATTAATCACAACCAGGTCCAAACAATCATCAAATTATATTGAAATCCAAAGGGATCTGGGTGATATTAAATGGCTTGTCATTAGGAACTCCTTAAATTATTAATGATAACTAAGTTTTTAAGAGTTGTATTGACAATTTAAGGAACTGCTATTGACAACTATTGAGGTATCAATGACAAACCATTTAATATAACACATGTCCCTTGGGACTTCAATGTAATTTGATGATTGTTTTGGGACCTGGTTGTGATTAATATCCTTATGAGAGACCTAATTGTGTGATTTTTCCTAATATAAAGTTAAGAACCAATTAATTTTTCAACAAAATCAAAAGAATGAAACGTTAAAATTCTAAGCCATAACTATAAATTAATTCACCGCACAAGATATATCAATAAAATAACCCTACACAACCAATCAATTTCCATAAAATCCTTAGAAAATGTACATGGGCCTAAAATGTTGACTTGACCCATCTCAATATGCCGAGTAAGATTGGGCCTATTGGATGCAGTGAACACTCCTGCTGCCCTGCATAAATAATGAAAAATATAACTCCTTTATCATTTTTCCTATAAGGATGGGTATCCTCCTATTGGAATAATACTATTTGAGGCTCTGACACTAAATGTGAAATACTATTGACGATAGAAGAAGGTTAGTCATATTTATATGTGAATTGCAAACAATAAATTAAAATGTCAAACAACTTTGGTAATAAAATGGGGGAAGGAAAGTCTAAATAAGTATTGCACTTAATGTGTTGTTAAATATTGTTGGAATGTGGTCATATAAAAGTAGATGAACTCAAATAAACTGGTCCTTTAGCTCGTGGTAGGGTGTGGTCTCTGCCTTTCAAGTGTTTAGTCGCTTTCTCTTCCGACTTTTCAACTACCTTGTTTATTATTCATGCCTCTTTACAAAATACTGTATGCAATTTTCTTTTATTTTTTTAGTGATGATTATTTATTAAATTAAAATAAGTATTCGTAAATAAATATTTTAATTGATTAGAATAATCACAATTTTCAATAGTACTTAAAAATATTTCATATATATTTTTTTTATATATAATTACAAGAATTTTTTAGGGGACAACCTAGCATATCTTTTAAAAGGATAACACCTCTCCTCTCCTTGTGAGTCATTACTGTCAACGTGCCATCTACAATTTGTGTGCTTAATATCTAAAGTACCTTATGGGCTCATGTGTCTTGTCATGTAATGGAGCCCAACTTAGAATAGCTTATTTATTTATTTATACGCTATGCCTATTTAACTTATATTTTTTAAAGGGGAAGATCCTCTCATAATATCCTTTCTCATTTTCTTCTCATAATCACTCATTCACCTTCAGATTTAAGAATGAATGATCAGATATAATATCTTATAGTACAACATAATTATAACCTTTTTTAACATATAAATTGATAATTTCAACATGTTTTTTATTAGGATTATTGTGTACACTTGTATTATAAAAAATATATAAAATTCTTTAATAATAATTTAATAAAGTATTACAATTAACCATTCATATTTTTGATTATATGAGATTATGAGAAGATAATGAGAGCAACTCAACATATATTTTCTATTTTGATTTAATGTGTATATTATTCCAAAAAGGTTTTATATAAAATGCTCGGTATTAAGACGTTTCTGTATATTCAATATTGTCTTAGAAGTTTTAAATTAAAGAAAGGTCTCTCCCAATTTTAACAGTCTAAATAATCAACTGTTAATTAATCCAATTATATTAGGGTAACTTTGCCTCATAAGATATATAATTCCACATGGTAGTCCTCCAGTTACGACACATCGATCTTCATCCTTCCCTACAGGCCTACACTCCTTCATCCTTGTACTCGTTTGAACCTTAACCTTAAAGGCATCACATCCTTATGTAGTTTCTTTCGGTACTTCATCCACTATCTTCCCTCTAATGCTCGACACTACCCTCTCCCTCACAGTGATTGTTTGCGGTGTCGTTAACACCACCTTTGCACGAAAATCCTGAATTAACTCCCAATCAAAGCCCATCACTAGCCTCAATAGATGACTAAAGACTGGAGGTTTGAACTTTATCTCGCACTCGCAACTTGGGTGCTTTTGGTGATAGTTGAAGAACACCATCTCCTGCAATACTTCTTCCAGCTAGTGGTGGCTGTTCTTCTATGCAATGGGACTTTTGGTGGTGGAAGAGATTTTTTGGAGAAGAAGACAAGGTGCCAAAAAAATGGCTATCCTCATTGTTGATTCAGTGTTTTTTAGCTTAAAAAAGTGTGAAGTGTGGATATGCTGGCTCAACATAACCAGACAACTAACAGTTGACATTTTAGATTTTAAAATTGAGAGAGATTGTGAACCTGAACCAACGCTTTAGGGTGCAATTTCTCGGGTAAATTTACATTTTATGCTAAACATTAGATTTATATTTATTATAAAATAATTAATAGATATTTTAATCATTGATTGATTTGATATTATTGGCAAAATTTGATATGACAAATGTATAACATAAGAATCTCCTATATAAAATATTAAGTTATAACAAATTTTTTGCCCACTACTTCTATTAATGAAAATTATGTGAATATGAAAAGTTACAAAGATCGGTTTTATACATAAGTTGGACCTCCGAAATTGATCTCATTTGGTTAGGGAGATAAAATTTTGGCATTCTCTAAGAAGTTTTAAAATTTAAAATTGAAATATCATAGTTAATTAATATCCGTAATTCCCTAAATTATTTTATACTTACTGGCTATATTTTGTTCATGTGCTTCATGGGATTGGGGATTGGTGACAAAAAATATCCACAGTCAAGTTTTTTTGTTTTGTTTCGACAACTAATCTGTTTGACTATAAAGAAAGATATTTCTCCCTACATAATTCTTTCTCGCGACTAGTTAGACGGAAAAAATGTGGTCTAATCAACAAATATTATTTATCTTTAAGAAATATTAATATATTGGGCATTTTATTAAGAGTGAAATACACTCATTTCATTCTATTTTACCTTAATTACATAAACTTCCCCTATATTTTCAAAACATATATAAACCTCCCTTAAAATTAAGATATATGTTACACTAACTTCCCCTCTGTAGTTAAGATTTTATTTCTATCAACCAAAACCGTTAGTTATCTATTATGTTTGACTTTTTAACCTGATGAAAGTACCCTTTTTAACATAATAATTATTTAAACATTCATATTTGTCAAAAATATTTTCTATAAAAAACTTTGAGATTGTTTAATCCTTTTAATTTATTATTTAAAATTCTTTTTTTAAATAACTCAAAATTCTTAAATAGATATTTTTACCCAATATAAAAAATAATTTTTGTTATAATTTGAAAACACATTTAACCAAGGAAGCATTTATTGAAAGAAAAAAAAATTGAATTTGTAATTAAGTTTTAGTTACTTGATTTTACATTATCAATTGGAAATGAAATTTTTGAAACTAAAGGAAACTTTAATACTCTTATAATTTAGGGATTTATTAGAATAAATGATAAAATAGTAAATTGGTATAATTAAAATTGAAGGTTATATTTTTATAATATTCCTAACGATGTTAAAGTACAGTACTAAATTGCATGTTTTGAAAATGAATGGGGATCTGTGTAATTAAGGCAAAACAAAATGGAGGTTATTACATTTCACTCTTTTATTAATCACATTGTTCTAGCTGATTTATTTTAAAAATTCTAAAAAAAAACTGAATAAATTACTAATAAATTGATTTGCTTGAATTTTTTTAAATTAATTTATTTAACTTATAAAATAATATTTAATCTAATAATAAATAAAATATGTTATAATTAAATGACTTGTTTAATTTCATTAATCTCTAAAAAAAAAAGTGAACTAGATATTATATTTAAGAAAATAAAGACCACTGGATGATAAGATCACTGGTAAGGACAAGTGTATGTAATCAAACACATTATGGGCTCAAAAAAAAAAAAAATTTAATAAAACATTTGGATCTTTAGGATTTAGTGATTAACTAAAGCACATATATAATACAAGTATTCCACGTTAATCAAAGCCAAATCAAACAAACTCTACAAAAACCCACAAATATCCCAAAATCTCTATTCTTCCCCTTCTCTAACCCCCAAAAACCATAATAAGTAATCCATTACGTTAAAAAAACCTTCAACTGAGGGCAACCAAAAAGGAAAAAGGAAAAAAGAAAAAAGAAGAAGAAGAAGCTTTAATTAATCTCACCGGAAAACTCATCATGTCTCGGGGGAGAAATATCAATTTCAATGAGATTATCTTCCTCAAACTGAAACTCCATGGCTATCTTCTTCCCACCATCTAAAGCTATCTCAATCAACCCTTCTCTGTCTTCTTCCTCCCACTCAAACCAATTATTCTCCGGCGACTCCCACCGCCCTATCGCCGGAAACCCACCCTCCGACGAGCTATCCGACTCCGATCCCGATCCCGATTCCGGGTAATACGGTGATAACGAAGGGTATTTTGGGAAATCAACACATTTCCCGGTGTCTTCTTTCTCATTCTGATCATCCTCTGCTTGTTCCTCGCCTTCATCGTATTCCTCGTATATAACTTCCAACGGCGCTTTCACTTCCCATGATTCTACGAAACATTCTGAGCTGAAACCCGTCTGGGATTTGAATTCTCTTTCTGAGTGTTCGGTGATCCATTGACGAACTTTGTCAACGGGATTGGATTCCTCTGTTTCAACGTCAAGATTCGAACTTTCATCTTTTTTCTCCTCCGCAACAACTATTGCTCTGTTTTGGGATCTTTGGTTTGCTCCAAATCGAAGTATTGTTAGGAGGAGAATTACGGTGAGGATTATTACAGGGGAGAGGATGATTTTCCAGAAAAGGTGAGGAAGATAAAGGAGAATGAGTGTGCACAAGGTGACGGTGAATGAGAACAGAGGGTGTGAAGAGATTTTAAAGGGAGAAAAAAGTGTCTGTGTTTCTAAAAATATGAAGTTCATGAACTTGAATTCCAAGGAAAACTCGCTTTCTTCCATGGAAGACAAGTTTTGCTTCCTCTACGATTACAACACAATTGGCTGCAAGAGAATCACACCCATGAACAGAGAAAGGGCAAAGTTGTGGATGATGAGAAAGAAAATGGAAACAGAGAAGGGGAAATTAAAATAATAAAGTTAAAGGTTTTGATGGTAATTGATAGGAAAAGGGAGACGAATACAGTGAACAAGAGCTTTAGGAAGAGTGCATTGCATTGTGGGGTTTTATAAATAGAGGCTTTTGGCGTAAGAAGGCATAGACCAAGGTAAATAGGCATATGGTGGTCCTGTTTTATATGCAATAACCAATACGATCTTGAAAATGTTGATTTCCGAAGTTAATTAAATATAATCAAGTATTAATCTTGGTTTTTGTTCAAAGGATCCCCACTTAATTTAGGTTAAAGGGTAAATATGTATCAACAAGTTTGTTTGGTTTCAAAACTGTTTTATAGTTTTTAAAACAAAACAGTATTGTCCTATACAAGATTGTCAAACTCGTGAGTTTAAGTAAACTCGTTAGAAAAATGTAAAATTAGATTGTAAACTTGAATTGTAAACAAGTAAGAGTTTATCTTTATTAATAAATACATATTTTCAATATATAATTAGATAAGAAATATAAAAAATAATAATCATTTGACTTGAATATATTTTAAATATAAATAGTTGGTATTAAATATATCAACATTTATACTTTATCTAACTCACTAAAAAAATTTCTATGAAATTTATATATAATTTCATTGAATAAAGTCAAATAAAAATAAATAACATAAAATTTATAACAAGTTAACACGATTTTCTATAAGATAAAAACGTAAAAATGGTAAATTTAGCATGTAAATTCGTGAGTTTTTTCCGAGTTTACAGCCGGTACTAATTTAAGTGACTCATGACACGTTTTGATTAGGTAGAGCCATAAAAACGGTAAAATCGGAGAGTTAACTCGCGAGTTTAACAACAATGGTCCTATCCCATTATAAAATTATTATTGACCATTAAAAAATTAATATTGATCGTTAATATTTTAAAAGTAAATGGCAAAATCGCTTCCTTTTTTATTTTTTTTCTGATATGAGGGCTGCCCAGTACTTGGTATCCAACGCCTTCGACAACCGACTAATTCAGGTCTATACATCTTTTAACGGGTTAACTTCTCTACAGGCAAGTGTGGTTCATAGAAATCAAACCTGTGTTCTCATTCTTACGGGGTCGAGACCACTTACCATCTCGATCAATCACTTGTTGTTTGCTCTTTTTCATGCTTCTAGGACGATATTGTTCCAAAACAAACTTCCGAGACACTGTGCTTATGAGTGGAAACTTTTAAGACATATTTGCACATCAACCCTTTAATTTTCCAGTTGACGGCGGAATCCCAAAGCTTTGACTCCAAAAGACGTTAGGTTTCTTTACAAAATAGGTAAATGAAAGCTTTGATTTGATGAGTAGGAACAATCATTTCAGGATAATTTTGTGGGTAAGTTACCACTTTCAGCAGTTTGTTACTCATTATGGGTCATTTCCACCATGTGTACCAAATATTGGTAATTGAGTTATTGTTTTAATTAATTTGTGTTAGAAGTAGGGGTGGAAATAGGTTAGGCCTAGCCATAGGCCTGGCTTGTTGTGTAGTTGATTAGCCTGAGTCTGACTTATAGCCTGTAATAAGCCTTTTTTAAGGCTTAAGTCTGGCCTATTCACTTACTAGGCCTCACCTAAAGCCTATTTAAAGGCCTATTATGATAAACAATAGCATGATATACAGCAACAATGCAAGAACACAAATTTGATACAAAGCGATAAGAGTCTAAAAGACAAAGCAATTATACAACAATAAAGTTAATAGTCTAATACAACCAGCAAGAGAAAGGAAAACGCTGAGAGTCAGTGAAAAGTGAGAATACATAGATGATAACGGAGGCACCATTGAGAGCGAGTGGAAAAAAATCTAGATACATACATATGTAATTTTATTTCAAGCAAATGGTGCAAATGTAATGATATCAAAATATTTTGTCTAATATATAACGGGCTAAGCCGGCCTATTAGTTAATAGGTTTTCTAAAAGGCCTAAGCCTGACCTGTTTAGTAAAATAAGCTTTAAAAAAGCCTAAACTTGGGCCCAGGCCCAAGCCTGGATAAGCCTATAATTGGCCAAGCTTAAGACCCCTTTTCAGGATCTGACATATTTCTACCCTTAGTTAGAAGATATGAGCTACTTAGAGCAACTGCAATCAAATAAATATGCCCGTGAACAAAACTCCAGCAGTACCAATAAAGATCTACATATTTCAAGTGGATATGTTTTACATTTTTTCTAGAAACCATCTATTCAAATCAAAATTGAGGATTTCGGGGGGCAGAGGTGAGCTGGAAAGAGAGAGAACAGAAGACTTGACATGCGACTTGAGCTCCTTAGAAGCACACCCTGCGACTCGAGCTGCCACTCTGAGAAGTGAGAACTGTCTTCGGCATTCGGCGATCGACGACTTGATGACGAAGATGGTAAAGGCATGGTTTTTCTGTGTTCGGCAAAAGCTTGCACCCTGAGAATTGAGTTGCAGAAGGAGAGGCCGACAGCGGAGTGGGGTAGTCGATGAAGCGACAGCGACGGACTTGCAGTAGGGTGGAGAGTGACAGACTGGGAGTGTGTGAGCCGTTAGTGTTTGAGTGGTGCTGAACGATGAAAGGGAAAACTGGTGGAGAGGGCGAATGTTGAAGATGAAACTTATTAAGAAGGAAAGATATGGTTTGTTTTTGTTAAAAAAAAGGGAAAATGGGTTATGGGTGGCCCACAGGTTTAACGAGTTAGCCCATCACGGACTCCGGCTTGACGGATTCAGATTTAAAAGATCCATTTTTATATGGGTCATATTTTTCTAAATCCATAACCATATTTTTTTTTACAGGTTTTGGGTTGGCGAAACTTCGGATCCGTATTACGGGATCTGATTGCTCCATTACGGGATCTGATTACTCCCTCTTCCCATCATTGAGCATTCCGATCACTCCCTTCGTTTTCCTCTCTCCCATTCTCTCCTTGCGCTCGACAACCCAGCAGGCGAAGGCGACGGTGAGTTCCCTCTTCTCGTTTCCACTCTTCGATTTCCCTTTCCCTCTCTTATCTCTCCGTTTTCAGGGGTGATTTCCGGCAACGGGTAGCCCAGAAGTTTCACGCAACACTTGATTCGACCTTTAAGTGAGTCCCCTCTAATCTCTTCTAACATTTATTTCTCCGATTTTCACCATTTGAGAAAGAGTCCCATTCGGGGTTTTGGTGTTTTGAGGTTTATGAGCCGATTAAAATGGACTTTAGGCATAGAAATCATGTTTTTCTAAAAGAAGTTTAGCTTACTCGAAGGATCTGAGTAGGATTTTGGGCTGTTAGGCTCTCAGGTACTGTTCATGAACGATTTTTTCTTATTTTCTGTCTAATTCGATGTGGAATCGGTGTAAAGACTTGTTTAGAAGTAGATTAGCTTTGGTTAGTGCTGATGTATGTTCGATTCTTGTGATATATGGTGATTTTTTATTCTCTGTTTCATTTGGATATGAGTTTTTGTTTGTCTTTGAGATAGAATCCGAAGCTTTATAGGAAAAATGAGAACTTCTGAGTTTATGCTTGATGTCGCTGGCTATGCTAGTAAAACATTGAAATCTAACTCTATATGTGAGGAAAATACCGATTAAAGAACTATAACGATGATTCAATCTCTTTAGGAAGACAATAGAGATGATTTCGGCGTTTTATTTGATTTAAACAGCTATTTACAAAATGGGATTGTGTGCTATGTTTCTGGATGTGTTTTTGTGTATTGTATAGTTATAGAGATATGTAAAAAGGCTTACAAGTTAATGTATGTTTGTATTTCCTTGATTTTTTTTGGGTTATCCGAAACAGGGGTTGGTGTTAGTTCTTCATTCTGAGCTAGAGAAAGTTAAATATACTATTTGATAGTTTGTTTGGTAATAGTTTGTGTTGGCTGAACGCAAAGCTTGCTGGTTTGAGTTGATATATTGTTGTGAAGGTTATTGAGGCCGAAGGAAGAGCTTGGGCATTGTTCAATTAGAAGGTAGAGATTATGAGATTGTTAATTGAATCTGAACTGTTGGTCTTGTTTGGAGGGAAAAAAATATGTTTAAAGAATCTTCGGAAATCATAGTTTGAAGTTGTTATTAGTTATGTCTGGGATTGCTTGGGCACCATTTCTCCACTTGATTTGTCACTATATGTTTTATCAAGTGTGAATGTGTATATATATAAGTCTAGTCCTTAAGGGGTTGCTTACGTTTAGTGGAGTGTTACATGGTTAAGATGTGATTCCAGATTTATAAATCAAGGTTCTGAACTGCAATTTTTCAGAGTGGCTGTCTTGTCTTTAAAGCTGGAAAATTTTAGATTAGACAAGGGCTTCTGTCCAAGTTTGAGGATCCTTTCAGGTGATAGTAGGAAAATGTATTGTTAGTTTAATGATTTTAGTAAAGCTAGGTGTGGTGACATAGTATTTTTGAATGTCTATTGAGGAACTAACTTAGAAGTGGAGGCTCGGTTCTTTTGGAATGTAAGTCAAAGGATGTTCTTTAAAAAGATTTTTGATGATGCTCGAGTAGAGTTTAAAGGCTTCAAGTGTTTCTAAGGATAATGTAATGGGAGTGGGTTTTAAGATGGTGTTTGAGGAGTTGTTGATGAAGAATTTTGAAGGTGTGTAGCTTAGTGGCAGGTGTACAGGATTTGAATTTGGTTAGTTTAGACACATTATCTTATGATTTGTTGATTGATCATTGAGTTGAACTTATGAGTAATATTTGAAGATGATGGTTTATATTTTCTTGTGAAGGACAAGTGAAATGGAATTTATCAATTTGAAGATTGAAATCAGTTGCGAGATTCTAGAATAAGTTAATTGGAGAACTGGGTTTCCATATGTGTACTGATAAAACTAGTACATAGGTCATGCTTAGAGACATTAAATAGTGACTTAAGTGACAAAATGAAACTGACTGGAATTTTTAGAGTTAAACAAAGAGACTTTGTAAATTATGTTTGATGTGTAAACACCTAAGAAATTAGGATTTAAGACCGGTTGTGATTTTATTATGAGTATTAAATTTAGGATGCTAGCTAGTGAAGATGTTTAAAGGATGATTTGTACAGATGTTTGTTTAATTTATTCAAGGGTTAATAAAGTGTAAGATTGTTATTGGTAGTTAGTGTTTAGAAATTGAAATATGATTTTGATCTTGTTAATCTATGCTTTTCATAAGGGATAGTTAATATGAATGTTTTAAGTTAAACTATATTTTTTGTAATGAAGAAATATTTTGATAATGAAACTGGATTTTTCTGTGTTATAGTAAAAACTTCAAGACTTTTAAATGATGATTTTGATTGAATTTCTTAATTGTGATTAGTTAAATACTTAGGATTTTACTAAAGAAAGAATTTAGTTATTCCAAATGCTACTAAATTACAAGTATGAAGTTTGGTCTAAGAAGTATAGTTCTTATATAATTGGAAGTTAAGGCTTTTAGTGATATTTAAATATATCACGAAAAGTTAACATGGGCTGAAATTGTTTTAGAGTTTCAAAGAAAATCCATGTTAAATAAGTATTTAAGGTATTATGTGATAATGAAAGAGTTTATGGTTTGATTAGAAAATTAGAAATAAGTTGCTGCTGTGGTATGTTCTGATCTGAATAGTAGAGAATTAAAAGTTTTCAGGCAATACATCCGAGGCTTCTGTGGCAACTAAATAAGCAAGTAGTGGAGGATGCTTTTATGATTGCAGAAGCGTTTCCGTTGGGAATGATAATACAGAGCCAGGCCCTTCGCTTTTGTTTATGCTCAGAATCTTTTGAACGATGAGTTCCTATATTATTAATGACGAATATATTTTGCTTGACAATGGCGTATAGCACACTAGATCAGGTCATATGCTGATTTTGGATCGTCCCCGAGAACATAAACCTTAATTAAATCAGCAAAATTATCAAACCTATTTTGAAATTTAATAAAGCTTTAATTTTACCACCATTCAATATAATTTATTTTTAACATGAAAAAGATCTACGCAATAATAAATATAATGTTTATATTATCATTATTACGCACCAATATATATATATATATAATGTGTATATTTGAATAATTCAGTTAAAAAAGTATATTTGACTAATCTAATAATGTTAGTCAAATAAAATGAAAGAAAAAACATCTCTCCCGCTTTCTACATGGGACGAATATATGTCAATTTCAAAATTCAATATCTTATAGAGAGAATTTTAACGATATACAATAGAAGATAATTAAGCACAGTAAAATCATTAAATTACATCAAACTGTTTAGATATTTGACTTAATTTTAACCATATCCAATAGAAGATAATTAAGCACAATAAAATCATTAAATTACATCAAACTGTTTAGATATTTGACTTAATTTTAACCATATCCAATAGACGATAATTAAGCACAATAAAATCATTAAATTACATCAAACTGTTTAGATATTTGACTCAATTTAAATTGAACTACGTACACCGTAGTTGTTGGCACTTGGCACCATTAATTGAGTTGTCATGACCGTTTTAATAGGGGCATAAAGATTGAAATCTAAATTACTCTTTTATTAATTATCCTGCAGGTTTTATGGCATTTGAATATGCATGATCAACATCCCAAGAGATATATGGATATTTAAATCTGCTTTCAGGGAGGTAGTTACGCTTGCGTGCTTTTAAAAGTCCGAGAACTCTGAAGAAGAGACTTGGCCAAAGCTAATCCAATCCACCATGACAGGGGAGATGCCGGCGGCTACATCTGTATCCAAATCAAAAAAGCTGACTCTCATCCCTCTCATCTTCCTCATATACTTCGAAGTTGCCGGCGGCCCTTACGGCGAGGAGCCGGCGGTACAAGCCGCCGGACCCCTTTTGGCAATTATTGGCTTCATTGTCTTCCCTTTCATCTGGAGTGTCCCAGAAGCTCTTATCACTGCTGAATTGTCCACTGCCTTTCCTGGTAATGGTGGATACGTCATTTGGGCTGAACGTGCTTTTGGCCCTTTCTGGGGATCTCTTATGGGTACTTGGAAATTCCTCTGTGGTGTCATCAATATTGCTTCTTTCCCTGTTCTTTGCATTAATTATGTTGAGAAAGCGATTCCTGCTCTCCAATCTGGCTGGCCTCGTTACATCGCTATAATGGGTTCCACCTTGGGTCTTTCGTTTCTCAATTATACTGGTTTGAATATTGTTGGATATGCTGCTATCATACTTGCTCTTATTTCTCTCGCGCCTTTTGTATTGATGTCTCTTATTGCAATTCCCAAGATTCGCCCCCATAGATGGCTTAGTTTAGGTCAGAAGGGAGTGAAGAAGGATTGGACTCTATTCTTCAATACTCTTTTCTGGAATTTGAATTTCTGGGATAATGTTAGTACTGTAGCAGGGGAAGTGGATAAGCCCCAGAAAACGTTCCCTTTGGCTCTTTTTGTTGCAGTGGTTTTCACCTGCGTGTCTTATCTGATCCCACTTATCGCTGTCACTGGAGCCATCCCTCTAGATCAGAATCAATGGGAAACTGGGTTTCATGCTCAAGCCGCAGAAATGATTGCTGGAAAGTGGTTGAAGTATTGGATTGAATTTGGTGCAGTTTTGTCGGCGATTGGGCTATTTGAAGCGCAACTAAGCAGTTGTGCTTATCAACTTTTGGGCATGGTAGATATCGGAATCTTGCCCAAATTTTTGGGATCTCGATCTAAATGGTTCGATACACCCTGGGTGGGAATTGTGATTTCAACCGTAATAGCACTTGGAGTCTCATATATGACTTTCCAAGACATAATCTCATCAGCGAATTTATTGTACAGTTTGGGCATGTTATTGGAATTTGCATCCTTTATTTGGCTTCGATGGAAGTTGCCTATGCTTGAGCGGCCGTATCGGGTGCCCTTGAGGTTACCATTACTGGCGATCATGTGCTTGATACCATCTGCGTTTTTGGTATTGATAATAGTTGTGGCCACCAAGATTGTTTTTTTGGTTAGTGGCCTAATGACTGTAGGGGGGATTGCTTTCTTCGTTGTCATGAACATGTGCAAGACAAAGAAGTCGATGAAGTTCAACGTTGGCAAGGTTGATGAAGATCCTTCTCGCCTTGGTCCTGAAACTGTTGTTTGGTGATGTGGTTAGAAAAATTATATCTTTTTCAAAAAGTAATTGCACATTCGGAGATTTTTTTATTTTCAAGCAAGTGTAGTTAATTTTTTTTAAAAAAATTTATTTCCTTTTCGTTTCAAAGTATATTTAATTTCTGAAAAATAATATAATAAAAAACTTGAAATTTGTATTAGACAAATAGGAGGAAGGAAATGAGAGACTATGGTAGAGTGTAAAGACAAAATGGGGAGGGGGTTTCAGACTTCAAATGGAAAAAGTAAAAGAAAAAAAAAACTAAACCCATAAATGGATGGCCATAATTATGTCGTGTGTGTGGCCAGATCTCTTCAGCAAACAAAACGGGTGTGTTTTGAGGATTACCTTGTGGTACTAAGAGATTCGCTTAGCAGGGTACGTGGACTCGCAAAGTATGGTGGTGGATATAAAAATACTACCTCGATGTTTAATATTGACTGCTTAATTACTCCAAGTATATTTAGAAATTAATTAAATAAGTTATTTGTTAAAACATATGTTGGTTTTCTAAAATATCCTATTAAATTAGTTACATTAATTTATTTATAGACACAAGCCCACTTAACATGCACAATAGATAGAGATAATTTAGAAGGAAAAACGATGAACATTGAAAATAAAGAGTATTAAGGAATTATATTTAGAAGGAAAAACGATAAACATTAAAAATAAAGAGTATTGAGGAATTATATTTAGGATTTAATATAACTCCAAACTATTTTTTATATAAAAACCAAATAGAATGTCTCAATTTAGTTTCCTGTCCATTCCACTCAACTTAGATAAAACTAAGTTGTTTAATTAAATTTTTTTTGAAATGATTGTTTTACCTGTAGAACAGAAAACGTTAATTTCAAAAATTTTGTTTGATCATAATTCTTTTAACTCATAATTTTTTAATAAAACGATGTAGTTTTACTTAAGTGAAAGGAAATAGACGGGGAGGCTAAGTGGAGGGGTTCCAATCCAAAACCAAATAAGGTGTAAATTACAACGACAAAAATATTCCCAAAAACAAATTAGCTGTAAATTACGACCACAAAAATATTCCCTCTTAAAATAATTTTTGTTTTATAACTTTTGGTCTCCCTCAAAACTGCTACCAAGCTCCCCATTAGGCACATGGATATTAATGCAGGCCATATTTAGTCCAACATGAATTGTTTGATATGGAGTGTCCCAATCATGAAAGTTAAATCCGCTTCATAGGCTTTTAGTCTTCTGTAGTCTAATCTTTATAGGGTCTATTTGTTTTGAGGGTTTTGGAGGGGAGGGGAGGGGAGGGGAGGGGAGAATTTTTGTTATTTTGTGGCCCCTTACTCTCCCTCTCCTCCCCTCCAAAATTAGGGTTTTTTTTGGAGGGGAAGAAAGTTTATGTCTATTCCTGACTAAATTGCCCATGTGATATTTGCAATATTACAAACCTACCCTCATCACTCAAAACTGTACTTCATCGTCGTAGATCCTCGACAGCTCATCTTCACTCTTCTTCATCATAGCTTTATCGCTGCTGCTTCACGTCGCCGATCGTCCGAACCGCCGCTCGTCCAGCTGCTGCCTTTAGTTTTTCTGCGCTTTCAGGTTATTTTGCCCTCTGAGTTGGTTTCTTTGCTTTTATCCTGAAACAGTTTTTATAAATTAAATGTGTTTGTATTTGATGCTTGGTGTGGTTCCTGTTGTTTGCTGGCAAACAAGACTATGAGGAATAGCTTGGTGACTACAAAAACAGATACTTTCAATCAATCATTTTTGTTGCTGTTCAAGAAAAATCATTTTTGTTTGTACTTTGACAAATATCTTATTCGTATGGTTTTTATATGCCTAATTTGAGGCATTTAACATGATTGAGATGCAAGTTTGGTCCAATAACGCTTAATTGAATGTCTTAAACTCTCAAGTGAAATTAGTATAAAATAATGATTAATTAGCCATAATTGTAGATTAATTGTATTGATTAATTTATAGGGCTATTCGATCCTTGTTTAGTCTTGTTTCTACTTGTAGGGTCGTGCAAAGACCAAAGATCGGATCCTGGATGAAGAAGAAAGGCTTTTCAAAGAGGCAGAAGCACTGCATGCTCGCCCTGGCCTCACCATAGCGATCTGGACACCCAAGAGGCAGAAAAGAAGGCAGTTTGTCATGGCCTTGCCACGGCGATAAAGCCCCCAAAGGAACCAGAAGCAATGCATGCTCGCCATGGTGAGCTCAAGGCGAGGAGCGCGATCTGCAGATTCCAGTTGCGAGCTTTTGGGCCTGATTTGGGTCCAACTTAAACACCCACTTAATGAGCCACCCCTGGACCATATATATACGATTTTTAGGGTTTATTAGGTCAGATTTGGTCACCAACACAAACCCTAATCCTTTCCTTCTCTCATTCTCTCATCTTATCTTCATCTTCCACGTTCTTCTCTCTTCCAACCTCTATGGCCATCATTTCTTCCACCTTGGTTGCTGTTTCTTCCATGAAAAGCATAAACTAAGCTCTCTTATTCTTGGTGATGGAGCTCAAGGGAAGAGTTTGAAGCTTCAAAGGGGAGTGTTGCTCTCTACTATCTCTTCCTCTTGTATATTTCAAATTATCTTCGGTTCTAGGATTTGTCTTATACATTTGGTTATAAGCTTATTCTATATCTTCTAAGAGAGTGGTAGAAACAACCTATCTTGTTTATTTTCTTTGTATGGATGCTTGACATTACACTTATTGACTTGAGCATATTTTATATGTATGGGTTCATCATTTAATATATGTTTTCTTGTTAAAATCTTGTGCTAAGTAAGGGAGAAGCTTGGTGGATTATGGTGTCAAGTATTTATGTTTAGAAATTGGCAAGTAAATCTACTAATTGCTTGAGTGACATTGGACTTCAACCTATTGGGTTCAAGTTATTGGTTGGGGTTCCACCAATAAATTGGAATTAATAGGCTAATTTGGTTGCAATTCGGGCTTCCGGTTGTGGGATTAATAGTCCCTTGCGATTAGTAGGTTTAATTGGGTCAAGTGCTTAATCAACTTAAGTTAAGTTAATTAACGTGCGGGGTTCTAGCGTTAGTTAAATTAACCCAAGCTTAGCCTAGAGGGGATCCTCTAGGGTTCTTTAGAAATTGGCCATTTGTAACCCCAAAAATCTTAAGAAGCGATGATTCTCGAAAGTTCTATTTACCAAGAATAGCCATCCCCATTAATCCAAATCTCCCGTTCAAATCCAATCTCAATTCTTTCTTGAACATATAATACTTTTTAACACAAACTTTTATACCTAAAATCAACCAAAAAATGCTTTTACCCGCTCAATTGTTTGCATCTAATTATTAGAAACCATTTGCATTTTTTAGGCTCCTTAAGAGAACGACACTCGGGAGTAGCTCCCACCATCTCCTTGGTCCCTAAATTTCTTGAAGAGAGGGTCCGAGGCGGCACTGCTCCGACATAACTCCATTCGGTGAGTTCTTCATACTTGATCTATTTAGTTTACTTGTTTGGATTTATGCCTACCATAAGAGAAAGGTGCTGCAAATTTTGCAAAGCTTGTTCACTTTCTTCACCTCAGAAGCTGTTTTGTTCATTGTGTGCTTTGCAAAGCTTGTTTATTTTCTTCACCTTTGAAGCTACGGCGAATTTTGTTGATGGTGGTAATTATAATAATAAACTTTAGCTTACTCTTGATTCCAAAATATGTCAGTTTCAGATGCATTTCTAGGAATAAAACACTACAGTTTTAGTTTCAGATGCATTAGAATAAACTCAAATGGCAAATAAAGGTTTCTTAAATTATTTTAAATTGGACAAAAATAAACATAGGATTCAACGATACAAGGTAACTAGAGTACAGTTTCTAGGAAACAAATAATGGTAGGGGAGGACTTTGATTCTGTAGAGTCACTTGGGTAGAATATAGACATCTTGTGATTAAATATTTTGCCCCTCTATTTTTTCCCCTTGTCGGCAGTAATGATCTTTTGACAGGGGAGGGCTTTTTTATTTTTTGGGTGAAAGGGATGCTTTATTAATGATCTACTGTAGTGTTTTCATTCATAAAAATAGTGTGGTTTCTTGCCTCCCATAATTTCCATAAGGTAATGCATATATGCATATGCAAATCTTCCATGAGGTGTCAATGTTTTGGCTTCTTAGGACATTGTTTAACCATGCGTGGACTTTGATTTCATGTAGCTGGGATGTTTTGCTCATTGTGTTTTTTTCACCTGATAGTTATAATTTGCTTTTATGTTATTATTTTGTTAAAGAAATAATTATTTTATGATAAATAATCCTCAAAGGTACAACATTCATTAATTTTGTTAATGAAATATTTATTTTATAATAAATAATCATCAAAGGTATACCATAAAATAAGAATATAAGAACAAAGGGTATAATTATCAACATATAATTTGCCCCCTCCCCTCCCTTTTTGAACCAAACAAGAAATCAAACCTCCCATCCCATCCCCTCCAACCAAACAAAGTTCATAACTCACCATGCCCTCCCCTCCCTTAAATTTAATGAGCCTCCGCTTCCCTCCCTTTAGTTGAACCAAACATAGCCTTAGGTTGCCCTTGGTGGCGATCGAAAAGTCGCACTGAGATCACGATGAGCATCCGATCCCTTCACTTCACTGAAATTCATTTCTTCCTGAACTCATTCATGTGTTTCCTTTTTACTTGTTAGCTTATTTTGTCACTTTTGAAGAAGAGGGGATACGATGTCTTTAGGACTAATTCTAGGGATAGGAAGGATGTTTTGAAGGAAGCGAGCTTCGTCCCTTGACATTCTATCATCTAAACTTGGTCCACGGGGTTACTACAAAGGGAAAAATTGCAAGCCCACTGGTTTCCACACTCACATAGGTTTGTTCACCCTTCGCCAATATATATTGCAATGCGATTAGTGTTTTCTCTGTTGCATAACGCATATAAGATGGGCCATTGGAATGGTTTGTATCATCTATTAACTTATTTGAGTACATCTCTTTTCTTTTTGGTGGAACAGCTGCGAATTAAATTTTAAGAGGTAGAATAGATTTAGAGGACTGTTGTTAGGAATTTCCAGCAAACACATATCCGATATAGGAACATCAACCAAATATGTGTTTGGTCAGGTCAATATGTAAATATGTTTAGAGTCTTTTCTTTATTACTGTAATTATCCCCGAAGGTGGAGATATATTCAAGTGGGTTCCTCTATTGCAAGTCTCCCTTTTGAAAATAGTTCATGTGAGTATGTAAGTTTCAGCAATACATCTTTGGGTTTGACGGATTGCTTGATTGAATGTCAGACCCTTTTGGGGTCCCTTTCTTATGAGGTTTAAAAAGGGAACATGCTTTTAATTTAGCATCGATTGTTGTTAATGTTTTAGCAAATTGAAATCAAAATTGTTGAAATTTATTCTTACTTGTTTACCTTCAGACAAAAGTTTAGGTCATATCTTGTGCTGATTTTTACTGAATTGCATTATAAGTTACTCGTACAACTTTGAAATTCTAGCTATAGAGATTGTCAATTTCAGGAATAGTTTTTGTTCATATGTTATATGTTTGGTGAAGGTTTCAATTTGCTTTTTCAACTTTTCGGCACATTGAGAGATTCACAGTCTTCCCAAGCCTAATAAATTTGTGGCCTTTGGGAAGTACTTCCATTGGTTTTATCTTTGAGTTTATTGTTGGTGTATTTTGTATGACTTTGAATAACTCCTAGTATAACTAAAAGTTGTGTCATCGGAATCCAATCATACTTAAGATTTGTCATATACATTTTTGGTATTGTAAAATACTATGCACAAAGGTAGTAATGTATTTTTTATTTTGTGGCATATAATGGATTCTTACATTTTTTTGCATGTGGATATGTAGTGATGCATGAAAAACTGTCTAACTATGTAGTCCCTAATCTGACTGATTTCAAGGTCTGCATCTTTCTTCATATTTTCCTTCTTACTTATTATGTTTGTATTTGTAGCGTTGTTTCTACCCCAAATTGTTAAAATAGTATTGTATATTCAAAGCTCATTGGTGATTTTTGTCTCTGTTTTACAGCTGAAACCTTATGTATCCCAGTGTCGTAGAGAAGTCAATACATCTGAGGCTTCTGAGGCAACTAAATAAGCTAGTAGTGGAGGATGCTTTTGTGATTGCAGAAGCTTTTCCATTGGGAATGATAACACACAGATAGGCCCTTCGTTTTTGTTTATTCTCTAAATCTTTTGAACGATGAGTTCCTGTATTATTAATGACGAATATATTTTGCTTGACAGTGGCGTATAGCACACTAGATCATGCCATGAGCTTATATGCTGATGTTAGATCGTCCTCGAGAACATAAACTGACAGCCAGGATAAACAAATCATTGTGTTTTTTGGAAAAAAAATTAAAAGCTTCGAAATTTAGAAATAGAGTGACCTTCTATTCAAGTCATTTACACCTACAATTCCATGAAGTACTTTCGTATGGGTTAAATTGTTGATTGCCTCTTATAATGTGAAATGTAGAGTGATCTTATAATAGAAACGTGAGACAACGCATCCTTGTGTATCATATATCTAAAGCTGATATTAACGAATTTTTTTGGCACTAGTAACTACTACAAAACAAGCTTTTCACGTCACCAATTGACTTCACATAATTATAAAAGTGACATGGAAAAAAAACGCGGTAACATTTTCGTAATTAAGTTGGAGGTGGAGGGAGATACAATGTCACACTTAATTTAAAGTGTGACGTTGAAAGTTTCAACGTCACACTTTAAATTAAGTGTGACGTTGTATGTTATAAAACGAAAAAAAAATTGGTGACTTTCAACGTCACACTTAAATACTTTTAATGTCACACTTTAATAAAGTGTGACGTTGAAAGTCACCAATTTTTTTCCCTTCTTTTTCCCCCCACCCCAAGCTCAGATTCATTTCGCACCCATCAGTACCCACACCTTCAGCTCCCCCCTCCCCCACCCACCCTCAGATCGGACCCCCCAACCCACTCTCAGCTCCCCCTCCCTCCACCCACCCTCAGATCGGACCCCCCAACCCGCCCTCGTCTCCGCCCACCCGCCCTCAACTCGATCCCCGCCCACCCACCCTCAGATCGATCCCCCCATCCTGCCTCCCTCAGCTCTCCCCTCCCCCCACCCACCCTCAGCTCCCCCCCCATCCCGCCGCCCTCAGCTCCCCCCTCCCCCACCCACCATTAGCTCTGTTCGTAGCTTCCGTAGTTCAGGTTTATTTTTTTTTTGGTTTTTCTGATAAATAAATCTGCAAAAGTATTGTCTTGGGAAAAATTTTTACTTGTTCAAAGTTTCTTTTTCAACTCTGTTTTCCTATCAGGTTCAACAACTTCAATCGTGCGATTCCTCATTGCTTTTCTGCCTGTGGTATGCTCTGATCTTCTTTGTTTTTTTTTCTCAATTGTAAATTGTAAATACTGCCATTTGTTTTCTTTTTTTTTTTGTCAATTGTCAATTGTAAATGCTGCCATTTTTTTCTTTTTTTTTTCTCAATTGTAAATTGTAAATGCTGCCATTGTGTTGTAAATATTATCATTGTGGTTAGTTAAAAAGTGATTATTGTACAAAATACTTATTAGTTGTGTAAATATGGAATTTTTTGTATGTATATATGTTTATTTTGATTTAATTATAATGTTGTGAATGAACGGTCGATCTGCTATTTCTGTGATATTTGCAATAAATACAGATTGTGGGAAACCAAAATAATTAAAAAATTCGTTTTTTTAAAAAAATAAACAATGTCACAAATTAGTTATCTGAGAAACCACGTCACAAATAACCAGAAACCACGTCACAAATAACCAATTTGTGATGTGGTTTCTGGAAACCACGTCACAAATTGGTAATTGTGACGTGGTTTCTCTCACACATTCCACATCATTAGCATCTAATTTTGGAGAAACAACGTCACAATTTGGTTATTTGTGACATGAAAAATAGGACTTTCCACGTCACATTTTAATGTAACGTTAAAAGTCCATTTTTCCACGTCACTAGAATTTATGTCCTCTTGAAAAGTGACGTGAAAAGTCCAAAAATTATGACTTAAAAAGCGTGTTTTGTAGTAGTATAGACGAGAGGAATTTATGTTCGATCCAACTTCCAGCTACTCATAGACAACCAACCAATACTGTTGTCCATTAGTTCACCACCGTTTCCAATGTATTCTATTTTTTAATTAAATTAAAATATATGGTGGATGAAAATGAAATATACAGTTTATGAGTTTCATTTCAAAACTGAAAATCGTTGGTAAATAAAATCACAAAATGTAATAAACATAGCATACAATATAAGAAAATATATAACTAATTCATTCTTAGGCCTTTTAGCATTAACAGGTATCAAATATATAAGTATATCTCCTCTCTACATCAAAAAGAAAAAATATTCATAGATCCAAGTAAAAAAAATTAAATTTATAAAGATCAGAAAAAAGATCTTATTTTCCAAGTCAGATTTAACAATTTATATTTACAAATCAAATTTTCTTATCATTTAAAAATCAAACTTGTAAAACTTCTAAAAAAAGATATTGAATTCTTTTGAACCTCCGTATTTAATTTTTTGAGGTTGAGTTTATGGATACATTTTTTTTAAAAAAAGGTGATATTTTAATTTTAGTTTACTTTTTAGTAAAATTTTAAGATTGCCTTGCATATTACTATATATGAAATATGATTTTAAGATAAATTGGACTAAGTTTCCGCTGGCTTGCTGTAGCTTCATTAAGCACACTTGCGACCCAATTAATCACGCTTGAAAAACATTTTTGCCTCCACTGCTCCTACTGTAAAGTACTCTTATATGTCCGTGTGGGTGTAACTTCTAGCATATGGAGTATATTCTTCAAATCACAAAAATGGGTCAATTCCAAACTAGTTTTTTTTTTTGGTACAAAGGAGGGGTTACTCTCCCGTCTGGAACGGGAGAAGTTCCAAATTGCTTTTATTTATTTACCCAAAGGGTACGCCGTGGACCTTGTTTGGTTCGATTTTGAGAAATTTTTTAGGCCGCCCCTTGAATTTAAAGCTCCACCTTTTTCCACATTCTTGTGAATGTGACGCTCCACATAACAAATCACAGCCATGAACTCTGCCCCTGGGTCCCACTTGCCTCCATCTCAGCCGTCCACGTACATCCTATATCTTCTCAATGTCGTCAAAAGGGCCATATAGAGAAGAACGAAAGGAAGCTCCCATGAAGCATCAAGGAAACACACCCTTCCTTCCTTTAACATTATTATTGCGTCTATATAACAAGCCGACACCATCACAATAATGCAGGAAAAGAACCCCAAAAATGTTAAACTTAAGAAAATCTTCAAAGGACAAAAACACAGTTGGGTGGTTCAAATCGCCGGATGGCCGATGCAAGAAGCACACAAAGCATAAGCAATCACCAGGAGTATGTTCTCTTTGTTTGAGAGAGAAGCTAACTAGAATCTCTCTTCCAACCTCCTTAACATCATCATCATCTCATTCTTACTCTCCTGCTTCTTCTACTTCCTGTGCTTCTTCTTTGTCTTGTTCTTCTTATACTTCTTCATGTGCTTCTCCTCTTCATCATTCATCTTTTACTTCGGAGTCAGCAAAGAGAAGTTGTAATAATAGCTCTTCTTCAGTTTCATCCATCTTTTTCTTGAACGGCAAGCATGGAACCATCAAGAGTAGTTCATCATCAATGGCTGTTGGTGGTAGAAAAGGTGGATTTTGGTCCAGGTTGCTTAATCCCACAAGTCCCTAGCTAGAGAGATATATGCTTTGTTGAAATGATGATCACACGTACGTCTTACGTTACTTTCAATCTTTTTTTTTCTTCTGCCCTTTTAAGTGTTGGGGTGGATTAATAGTGTTTCTTCCATTTTTCTCTTTTTCCCAAACCCGGAAAAAAAAGAAGAGATCTCGAATTGCATTGAATGCATGTGTATTATTCCGGTATACAAACTGCTTATGTACACTTTTTTTCCTTGTGGATTCTGAGAGACTGAGGAAAGAAGCAATATTTTTTGTATATGCAAGCAAGTATATATTGTACGCTCTTGTATCTTCGTGAACGAATCCAACAAAACACAGGAATTATTGTTCCTTTCTTTTTTCCAGATCTGATTCTTTTAAACTTGTCAATTGGCTTTGTGAGTGATGTGACCAACTTACGGTTGTGATAAAACTTTGCAACAAATTGAATAACGAAATAAACAGCTAGCTGCATAGACAGATCGACTTATTATTGTTAGTGGCATGACTTGGCTGTACAGGAATTGTCAAAATTTTCTGATCAAAATAAACATTAAAAATTTCAATGGTGGGTCACAGGGTATACGGGACTTAAATTTTTGTTATATACGAATATAATATATTTAGTCATGCAGGGAGGTGGTCGGGTGGGGTAAACGAAACCCTACGTGACACAGCTAGTGGACCCGTGAGCCGTGAGTCCATATATACGCTTTCTACGAAGCTGCCCTTTGTAGTTTGTATGCGTTGTAAAGTTGCTACTGTTGAGTTGGCACCACAGAACTCAAAATGTATCGGTAGAAACAGCAGAATCAGATCCCATCTTGGCTACTTCAAAGTTCAAATCCACAGTACATGTTATAGTACAAGAAAACAAGCCCTCCACTAAATAAATAAATAAGAAAATCATGCATATACAAAGACATCGTGCTGTGAGGAAAATATTTCGTACTCTAGCTAGTGTGTTGTCACATACCGCTGATTGACTTAAAATGCAGAAGTTGATTAACCAAATCCATCCAGAATAGTCTAGAACATTCTAGGACAGTCCAGAACAATCTGAAACATTCTGGAAAAGTCCGAAACTTTCTAGAAGTGTGTAGAACTTTCTAGAGGCATGTGGAACTTTCTAAAAGTATGTGGGATTTTATGGAGGAGTCTGGAACATTCTAGAAAAGTTTAGAGATATTTAACTATTGTAAATATCTTAGATATTTTTGTAGAATAATCTAGAGACTCAATTGTGATTGTTAGATCAAATAGATCATAGCCATTCATTGAGGAGGTGGAGTAGTATAAATACCCCTCAACACCTCTCATTTGGGACAACCTAGCATTTGTATGATCTTTGAGAGAGATCAATAAAAGTTCCTTTCCTTACGAATCCAAATTCATTCGTGAGTATTTAGTTCTTAACTAGTTAGCTTTCCCCAAGCGTTGAGAGTAAGGCTAACTAGCATTCTAGAGTTGGAAGTTTGCTAGTACTGCACGATTCGTTGGAATTGCGACCAAGTCCGTGACAATGTGCATGAGAAGCAGGCGATTCAACATTTTCTACTGTTTAATATTATTGGTATATTTTGCTATTAGCTAGCCTTTGGGATCCGTATAACTTTAAATTTTTCTTCCACCAGGAAAATTATTTCTTGTGTAAATGTGTTGAGACATAATCAATAAGTTATTAGTTGACATAGTAAACAAACCCATCCTCATTAAAAAAACACACACACACACAAATTCGAATCTCAAAAAGTATATTTTATTGGAGGAGATAAAAATCATCAACATTCTCGTTTCAATTTTATCGGAGGTCTCTGAAGGGACAAATCATCAACATTCTAAATCTAAGAAGGGAGTGTTGAAATATGGATTAATTGCATATATATGTTGGGTGTTGTCTTTCCATCACAAAAGCTTAAGCCAATGTGTTGGGACTCAACCCAACATTATATACCCTTAATCCACATCTCAATCTTTCGATGTGGGACTAATTATCTAATATTCTCCTTACTACTTTTTTTTTCCTCTTTTTGCCTGGGCTTGTACTTCTTTTTGAGTCTCAGAGGCCTCAGGTCTCATTTTTTTTCTTTTCCTGGGCTTGTACTTTTTTTTTTTAAAGTCTCAGAGGCCTCAGGTCTACAAATATATATATATTTTCATCCTGTTGATCGAATGGCTCTGATACCATGTTGAAATATGGATTAATTGCATATATATGTTGGGTGTTGTCTTTCCATCACAAAAGCTTAAGCCAGAGTCCCAACATTATATACCCTTAATCCACATCTCAATCTTTCGATGTGGGACTAATTATCTAATAACTAATCTCAAATCCAAAATCGCTTGGATATACCATTTATTCTAGGAGGAAATGTGGAAATCCTATCTGCACTCCAATTCTTAGAAAGGATTAGTCTTAAATCCAGAATAACTTCGACATACCATTGATTCAAAAAGGAAGTGTGATTTAAGAGATATTGAGGGAACTGTTTCATATAGGTCGCACCGCCTTATTGCTAGGACATGAACAAGGATAATGTATATTATATCATCACGATTTCGGGTCAAAAGAAATATATGCCATCGTGATTAATATATATATATATATATAAATATATATATAATATCGTATTCTCTTTTCTTGGAATTTTTCGGCTGATGACCCTTTGCGGAGTAAGTAGTAGTATTGTTTAATCTGCAAAATACAGCTAGCACCAGTGCACCAGTACTATATTACATCTCGGGATACGTATAGAGAGGGGCACTTATGTATGTCTGCTGCTAGCTTTTGCTTGCATATTTGATTCTGCTTTCTTTTTAATTCTTCAATGATGGTTTAGATTTCCAAGTCCACTACTGCCTCCTTATTTTCCTTAAACAGATAAGAAAGAAGAAGAAAAGTAACGGAGGGAAATTTCTTCACATTTTCCCTCTCCCTATTTTCTGTTCAGGTTCATTATCCACCAATAGTGGCTTCCACAAGTAAAGTTGCTGATCACTCATGGAAAATTTGGCATGCTACAGGAAGTTGCTTTATTACGTACTCATGGAAGCTTTTGTTGGAAAATTTGTGTGCGCGTGCCAAAGAAAGTGTCTCTCCATTATTATTGAAATGTCTTTAAACGGAGAAATTTAGTTGATAAGTCGTGTATCCTTATAAATTAAGCAATTTATGTTTATTTATGAATTAAATTTGAGGTTCATGAATAAAACATATAGTTGTGACTGTTTGATTGAAAAAACATAGTGATTCAAAAGGCACAACTTCAATGTATCTTTTCAATGTATATATATATATATATCCCTACAACGAGACCATTAGAAAGTAACTTGTAAAAACATGAATTAGAGAGAAGAGAGAAAGTTAAAATCTTCATTTGTCTCTTATTGAGTTACAAATCTTCTGCCAGTTCTGAAACCATGTTTCATTACAGATGAGTTCGTTTAATCTTTAAGAGTACTACAATTTATTCAACTGAAGGGATTGCATAATATCTCTTGAGGACATTATCGGTTATTTACATGACTCGAACTAGATTAATTGTTTCCTTGATTTTTGCGGGATTTTCAATAACAATTTTGACGAGTAATATATTCCCTTCCTGTTAATAAATACTATGGCTCACTTCAAGGCCATCCAGAACATAATTATAGACTCTTTGTTTTATCTTAACGTGTACTCCCTCCATCCCTATATATAAGAGCAAAAAATTTAAACAGTTTTGTCCTTTTTTATAGGAGCCTGACACAAATTGTCAAAGCATTTAATGAGTTTTTCCCCATTTTACCCATCATTATTCTCTCTATTCACATTCTTTTTCATACTCATTTATAATACTATTATCACATTTCTCTCTCTTACATAAATAAGGGCAAACTTGAGAAAACAAAATTATTTCAGACATATTTATTTCTCTCAACCACTTCCTTAATCTGTGCGATTTTACCTCTTTGACTCTTATAATAAGTGACGGAGGGAGTACTCTATATAGAATCTTTGGCTCTTATAATAAGTGACGGAGGGAGTACTCTATATAGAATTTAATACTATGACAGTTGGAGCATACTTAAAATAAAACGACCAGTGGTATTTTGAAATAACTTGAAGATAGTTTCATTTCATTAATTAATTATTTTCTGGGAAAATTCCAGAAAAAGACCCTCGAATTACCAAAAGGACACTTCAGTATAACGAATTTCGGAAATGACGAGTCAGTACAAATCCGTACAGTGACTGAATTGTCCTTTATCAAATTTAAAAAAAGCCCAAAACACCCCCTGGTTCAATTATATTTTCTTTTTATAATTGCCTACTAGCTACCACCTGCGGTGGGGCCCGCCACCGCCGACCGTCGTCGGCAGATGGGGCTTCGGCGGGTGGTGGCCCCGCGCCACGTGGCGACGGTCCCCACCCCCTCCACGTGGCAGCCCCACACCACGCCACGTGGCGCGTTGTGGGGCTGCCACGTGGAGTGTTGTTAACTCCCAAGAATTCATGTAATTTCAGCACATTTTCCTTGAATTTTATTCAATCATTGATATATTTTGGAAACTCAAGATAGGAAAATGTTCATTTAATTTTGGTTGCACATCATTGTTCATTTGTGTAGATTTTGCTCATATTTCTAGTTAGTTTCTTATGTTGTTTTATGTAAATCTTGTAGGAATATTTTGATGCAATAACCAAGGGATCCGGATTAAGAAGAACACTTAAAAAGGGGAGAAATTGGGGATAGAAGCTGAAATTTCAAGAAAAAAGGGAAAATACAAGTTTCTGGACAAATTGTAAAAATTACAGAAAAGGACCTCGAATTTCCCAAATTACAGATAGGTCCCCGAAATTCCAAAATTACATATAGGTCCCAATTTGCCGTGGCTTTCGCCGCGGCAAAACCCACGGCGAACTCCCTCTGTTTCTGCCCTCTTTGGTATTTTTCGCCGTGGGCTCGCCGCCGAACTCCCTGTTCTGCTGCGCGTTTTGACAGCACAGACGTGTTTTAAAGGTTATAAAAGCTAGGGTTTCGTTCTTGGCCATTATTCTTCGAATTTTGGGCATTCTTGGGG
Source organism: Mimosa bimucronata (assembly GCA_037074515.1). Classification (NCBI taxonomy): domain Eukaryota; kingdom Viridiplantae; phylum Streptophyta; class Magnoliopsida; order Fabales; family Fabaceae; genus Mimosa; species Mimosa bimucronata. The sequence continues at coordinate 27,742,499 of CM073441.1, forward strand.
GTGTTTGGCTCTGCTTGGGTAAAGTAGTGCAAGAACTTGAAGTTTGCATGACGAATGGATGGTTTTGTTGGTAAGATAGAGATATACTTGCTAGCCTTGCATAGTCACATTAGGATTGGAGCTTTAAAATTGGATTTTATTAAATTGTAGCAAGAGATTGTGCAATTAATAAGATTAAACACTTGTTCTTGACTTGAGAGAGCTTTTACAAGTCCTTTGTGAATCCTAGATTAGCACATGGTTTCGTTGAGAACATATTTGAGAGGAGGTTAATTGAGTTTTATGAAGTACAAGGGGGATACATAATTTTAGGACCCATTTTATCCTTAAAGTTGAAGAATCACTTGTTTATAACTTTATTTTCATTTAACATATGTTTATTTTCTTAGTTAGTTTTCAATCTCAACATTTGTGTAACTCAAATTGGTCGAGAATGTGATAATCATTGTTTGACCGGGTTTTGGAACCAAATCCTCATGGGAACGATACTTTACTCACTACTTTATTACTTGGCGCGACCCGTGCACTTGCGGCCGGTGACGAACACGTGTGTCCCTTGTAAAAAAGGGACACAAAATGTGAGGGGGTGGGTTCAGCTTGGTGGTCTTACCACCAGGCCACCAAGCCCCCCATGATATATATTACAAAAGTAATATATATATATTATATTTCATTATTTTTTAATATTTTCCCAGAAACGTTCAAGGGATTCCCAACTTCGCATAAGGGAATCCCAACTTCTGTTAAGGGATTCCCAACATGTACATTACCATTTACCAACTCCCAAAATACTTCACCAACTCTTCCTCCTTGTCACCAGAACCGTTCAAGGGATTCCCAACTTCGCATAAGGGATTCCCAACTTTTGTTAAGGGATTCCCAACATGCACATTACCATTTACCAACTTCCAAAATACTTCACAAACTCTTCCTCCTTGTCACCAGAACCGTTCAAGGGATTCCCAACATCGCATAAGGGAATCTCAACTTTTGTTAAGGGATTCCCAACATGTACATTACCATTTACCAACTTCCAAAATACTTCACCAACTCTTCCTTCTTGTCACCAGAACCATTCAAGGGATTCCCAACTTCGCATAAGGAATTCCCAACTTTTGTTAAGGGATTCTCAACATGTACATTACCATTTACCAACTTCCAAAAGACTTCACCAACTCTCCCTCCTTGTTACCAGAATCGTTCAAGGGATTCCCAACTTCTCATAAGGGAATCCCAACTTCTGTTAAGGGATTCCCAACATGTATATTACCATTTAACAACTTCCAAAATACTTCACCAACTCTTCCTACGTGTTACCAGAAATGTTCAAGGAATTCCTAACTTCTCATAAGGGAATCACAACTTCTGTTAAGTGATTCCCAACATGTACATTACCATTTATCAGAAGTTGGGATTCCCTTATGCGAAGTTGGGAATCCCTTAACAGAAGTTGGGATTCCCTAATGAGAAGTTGGGAATCCCTTGAACGTTTCTGGTAAAAAGTAGGAAGATTTGGTGAAGTATTTTAGAAATTGGTAAATGGTAATGTACATGTTGGGAATCCCTTAACAAAAGTTGGGAATCCCTTATGCGAAGTTGGGAATCCCTTGAACGGTTTTGGTGACAAGGAGGAAGAGTTGGTGAAGTATTTTGGAAGTTGGTAAATGGTAATGTACATATTGGGAATCCCTTAACAGAAGTTGGGATTCCCTTATGCGAAGTTGGGAATCTCTTGAATGTTTATGAGAAAATATTAAAAAAGAATGAAATATAGTATATATATTACTTTTGTAATATATATCATGAGGGGGCTTGGTGGCCTGGTGGTAAGACCACAAAGCTGAGGGGGTGAGGCCCGCCGCCACGTGGCGCGGGGCCACCACCCGCCGGAGCCCCACCGACCGGCGGTGGCGGGCCCCACCGACGGTGGTTGCTGGTGGGCAATTATAAAAAAAAATAATTGAACCATGGGCATTTTGGACTTTTCCTTTAAATTTGATAAAGGACAATTCAGTCACTGTACGGATTTGTACTGACTCGTCATTTCCGAAATTCGTTGTACTGAAGTGTCCTTTTGGTAATTCGATGGTCTTTTTCTGGAATTTCCCTTATTTTTTCAATAACCTTAAGAAACGGTAGTTGTTAGGTTATTCTTAAATTTTTTAAAATGTCTCTTTCTAATTATGACTAGAGGAAGCATGTGTTTTATTTGTTGGACCAAAATTTGTTGTCCTATCTGTTATGCTATAATTGATAGATTCTGATCTTTTAAACAAGTCTAATGATATACTTATATTTACATCTTGCAGACTTCACCTAATCCAGGCTATTGGTCTTTGGCGTATCTGATCTTTTACCCCGGATATATAAATGAACTATTGTTAATAGGGCTGTTCAGGCTTGTCCCGTCCCGAAAAATTTCGGGACGGGACAAAATAGGGGTTTGGGACGGGACAGGACTCCGGACGGGGTCGTCCCAATCCCGTCCCGTCCCGAATATATATTTTTATAATATATATATTTTTTTCACAAAATATATAGAAAAATCTAATTGTTGAGACATGGTCTTGATAGGAATAATAGGAAAGTGAATAGGGTAGGGAATAGAGAATGAATAAAGTGAGAAAAGAGGTTGTGATTTTGATTGTGGTTCACTGGTTTTGTAGAAATTAAGAAGAATCTGTAAGTGAAGCTGTAGAGATAAGTGGGAAAATTATGCTCTTCTCTATTTTATTTTTCCCTTTGTCTCTTCCTTCTTCTCCCTCTCTTTCTTGCTCATTCCTCTGCAGTAGCAACTCTACAATTCTCAATTTGTAAAAAATAAAATAAAATAAAAAACATTAAAAAATTAAAAAAAAATAATTCGGGACAGTCCCGTCCCGTCCCGATCGAGACCGGGACAAGTTCGGGACGGGACGGGACACGGGACGGAATTCTCGTCCCGAACACAATTTTCGGGACGGGACGAGACGGGCTTGTCCCGGTCTCGTCTTGTCCCGTGAACACCCTTAATTGTTAATACTTAACATTTGCTTTCATATTGGTCCTTTTTCTCAGCTTTCAGCGTGCTGGTATGGTGTATACTTTGTGCATGTTTGGGATAGTTTTTTTGGGCCTAAAACGACTTCTCAGTCGGAGAAGTCATTTTTAGGATAAAAGTTATATTTGGGTTGATTTCAAGTGGAGAAGTACTTCTGCTCCAGAAGTCCGGTGGGGAAGCCAAAAGCCAGAAGTTAAAAATTTTGACTTCTGGCTTCTGGCTTTTGGCTTCTGATGGGCCTCACACCTTTTATTGTTTGTTATTTAATAAAATGGGTAGGAAAATTAGACTATTAGACCCCTAAAATTTTTAAATAAGATATTTTCTTGTAATATAAAATTTCTTTTTTATCTCCAAAAATTTACCATAATAATCTCTAATTATTTTCTCCCACAATTATCTTCCTTTGAGCTAAAAATATAATTTTTTAAAAATTATTTTCCTTAAAATAAGGGAGAAACTAAGCCTTTAAAATCCTTCAAAAACCCAAATTTCACTTTTTCTTTCTAAACTATAAGAATATATGCATATTATATATGTATTATTTAATAACAATAATGCATATTTAGTAATTTTTCATCTAAACATACTTTTCAAAATAATCATCCAAACATGTTTTAAAAGTTAGATTGAAAAAAAGTCACTTCTAACATTACTAATCCAAACATAAATCATTTCTTACAATCTGACTTTTTTTTTCTAAAAATCCTTCTAAAAAAGTCATTCTAAAAAAAAACCAACCCAAACACACCATTTATTTATTAGCTGATGAGAGTTTGGGATGAGGCTCACATCCTTATCCGAAAAGTGTGACAATTCTTTTTCAACCCATGCATACACATACACATGAACTGCTGAATTTGGTGAACACGTGTTTAGAATTTGGATCAATTAACCCATTAGTCGCAAACACGTGAAATAATTTAGTACCTTAATTAAAACCGGAGAACCAACGTTCAAAAAATGAGCAGTGAGCTTGTCATAATCAAAAGTGTTTAGACTTGTCAAAGCAAGGTTTAAAAATGGATCAAAATCACTTCTCCAACTCTTTCTTTTCACCTTCCTTCCCTCGGGAATTTCACATTTTCGCCACGTGGTTAAAAAGATGGCCAGCCACTTGTACAGGCCCAAAAATGTTCCAAGATAGCTAATCCAGCTAGCGTTAGTAAATTGGGCTTTTTTGATAAAGAAGTGCGTTTGTTTTATTATCGGCCTGCATCAGTAATACGTTTCTTTAAAAGTTGCGTCTTATCATCATAGAAAAAAAATTAAGTTTAAATATTTACCAAAAACAATTTGGGTTTTAAACTTTAAATGAATGTCCAGAATAGCCGTGTGAATAAAGTACGAAAATGAGTTGGGTCTAATATAATGAGCTAATTTTTGGTGACAAAGTTAATCAAGGTTTAAATCCTTGGTGCGAGATATAGTTAATGTCTGATAGGAACTTGAATATATGACTATATTTACACTGTTTCTCGATTAGAATACGCTCACCCTACTATTTTTTTTTTTTTTTGAAAAACGAAAGGTCCAAAATGATACAAACTAAGTAGTAGGAAAATAATGTGGCCCCCCAAACATGATAGTGGTGGTAGGCCGAACCAGTAATGGTTCTGCTGCATGGTATGGGCCAGCTTAGCCGTATGATCCGCCAGGGTGTTGAACCCCCCAGGAGCATAACTGATAGCAACTTGCCAATCTTTAATCAACCAGAGTCTAACATCTTCAATTACATCTCTGAATGGGTGAGTAATGGTGCCACCTCTGGATAATAAGTCCATCACCTCTACACAATCAGTAGTTATTTCAATCTTCTTGAAACGTTTGTTCCAGCAAGTTTGAAGTCCTTGGATTATTGCTATGATTTCTGCAATAGATAGTTGGAGGGATGATGTCCTTACTTCGTCTTTAATGTAATCAATTAAAACTAGGTCTAACTATAAATGTATTATAGTGGCAATTAGGTCATCATTCCAATGAGCAATTTATGGGTTATTTTCTATGATTAAATTTAAGTGAAAAATGCAATAAAAATGATAGACCTAAATTAAAATGCAAATCTAACTGCTAAAAATGAAATTAACCTATATGAATGCAAAGGTAATTTTTGGCCTTTTTTATGGTGAAAAATTAAAATTCTAGATAAATAAACTAATTAATAATTAATAAAAAATAAAATTTGATTCAACTACAGTGAATGGAAACAATTCAGGAATCACATGGAGTTATTTATCTTAGCATAAATAAATTATAAATTAATTATACTAAAGGGAGATACAAGATATTGGAATTAATATATCTAATTACCTAAGTATTGCATGGGAAAACCTTACACAACAGCTTGTATTCCACTAGAGAACTCATAATTAACTAAAAGTTAGTTAATTAAATCTATTTAAAACCAATACAATTTAATTCAAGTAATTGTGAAAATTATATTTTGGATTATCTTATTAAACAATTAAATAATCTACCATCCAATTAAACAATTAAATGATAAAAACCCAAATTTACAATAGACACTACAATGACAATTAAATTAATAACGAAAACTCAATTATAATTTAATTGCAATGTAAGAGTTTTTTAAATATAAAATCCAACGATTGATAAAGCATAAATAGAATACAGTTATCAATTCAATTAAAAAAAATGAGTATTCAATTTAGAACTAGATTAATCTAAAAAATTACAACACAAAATTATTTAAAACTAAATAATCCTGAGTGTCAGAATAAAAAAGATAAAAAAACAAATACTCCCTCGTAGTGTTCAAATGCAGGCCCTAAGCTCTAGTATCCTCGATGGTCCTCCCAATTAAATTAAGCTCATGAATCTTCCTCCTCCTCCTCCTCCTCCTCCAAATTTTGATTCAATCCCACGGTCATCGTGAAGGAAATTGATAGGTGTATATGTGGGTATGTGACCTACGTGGAAGGTGTAAAGGGAATGAATATGTGGAGCCGTGGGATGGAATGGGGGTTTTGATGATGTATGTGGCGTGATTATAGGTGGTGGGAATTGAAAGAAGTGATGGGCTGATGGCTCTTGATTCGTGAATGGCCGCTTCCCCATAACTCCCCTCTGTGCGTTGCGTGATCGTGCAGCCTCTCCCTATTGTGAGCTTCCTTCAGCTCTTTTTACAAGTAAGATAGGGGAATCAAAGGATAAGTTTTGGACCTAATAAAATTATATTAACTCATTAAATTTTATCCATTAAATTCTCCTTTAATTTAAAAAAATTCATGATGTATAGTAGGATATTCCAGTATTCTCTCCTTAACCCGTAATAATTAGATAAAATCGTAATCTTTTCAGATTTAGAAATATTTTTTTAATCACAAAATATCCAAACAAAACTATCTATAGTTTTTGATCAAATATCTCATAATTAATTCAAATTCAAATTCTTTCCTAATATTGGCTAATAATCTAATTATATCATAATAAATTCAAATTAGCCTCAAATTATCGCAAAATAAAGGAATAAGGTGGGATAAAATAAATAAAATTATGGATTTATCAAGGGACATTTGTCAATTTTACTGCGTAGCCCCCTAACCATCTTCAATTCTGATCTCTGATAACTCCCCCGCATCCACTGCTTCCTGAGCTCAGAACCAACCCATTAGTAGACTAATAAAGTTTGATCAAGCATTAGACACCTTTTGATGCTTGATTTAATACTTTTAGTCGTCTTGGATTAAATTAAAAAATTCTAAATTATATAGTATAGCACAACTTGGGTCAGTTCTCTCGCGGAACCTCTTTATTTGAAATCCTAGGCTAAAGTAAGTATCAAAAGCAACATTAAAAAGGGTTTTGAAATTGATTTTTATCTATCAAACTACTTGTTAATACAATTAAAATAAATCCTAAACTACTTTTTTTTTTGTCTTTTCAATAAACGGAGAATGATTTAATGAAATTGGATTTGAGAAAAATCAATGAAGGAATGCTCCTTGGAGATGGAATATTAGCTATCCTTGCTTGAGAAAAGATATGGGAGTAAATTTACCACTAAGTCAAATTGCAAACCCCAAACACGGTTTGGATCAAATGAATTTAATCAATAATTATTTCTAAATGCTAGGCTATAATCACAAATTAAATCATTTTTTCTAAACCACTTAGTGTGTAATCGAAATTGGTTAAAGCAGATTGATCCTCTAAATGTAAATGCTCATAGAGACAAATCTTAAGCTCAACTAAATCATACAATCAATCAAACGATGATAGATAATATAATTCTATTGAACTCAAAAATAGGAAATAGAAATCCAAGCATCAAGCTACAAATCCCAATCACTATTACAAGTTTAATCAATGCGCATAAAGAAATTGAACAACAAGTCTTAGTTCCACAATTATATAACAAAATCTAACATAGGAAATTGAAATATAATCAAGCAAGTGGATGAAAAATAAACAACTCCCTTATAAGAAGCTCCATAGCTCAAACTAGATCATCCCCTCCAAGAAGCACAAGAAATCACCGCTACAAAGTGCTTGCTACACAAAGAAGCCATGGATGGATGATTGGAAGGTTGCTTGTGGAAGATATGATGAAGAAACAATGAAGAATGAGGAAGAAGATGGTAGAAAAGAGGTGAAATTGGTGAAGATTGATGGTGGATGATGAGAAAGCATGATTATTGATGAAAGATGAAGATGGGTGATGTTAGGAACTGTTGTGCGCCGCTGGTTCTGTGTTTTTCCCTCAAAAATCTGATACAAAATACCCTAAAGTTGATGAATTTCGAAAACCAGGCTATCTGTGCAATTTTTGGAAGTTTTGGGCCGCTTCTGTAATTTTCCCCTGATTATTCTACAGCTTTTCAGAATTTCTGGGCAATTTTATGTAATTTTCGCTAAATCTCAGAAGTAGCAATTTCAGCCTTTTTTTCATTTTCTACAAGGAAAAATTAAACAGAATGTAATACCTTTTGTCCCAAAAATTAATCGCTCAATATAATCAATCAAATATGACAATTATACCATGACTCGGACAACTCGGAGTAACCCGGGACGGATTCGGATGACTCACCGAGTAGGACCAGTCACCGAGTTGATCATTTTCAAGCACAGATCCACATCGATAGTAGGACGATGAAGAAGATAAAAAATCAGAGATGAAGAAGGAAAGGAGGACATGATGATGACAGTAGAAAAAATCACATTTGTTGAGATCTGAAATCTGTGGGTTGCCTTGGTCGACGCTGCTCTTCTTAGTTCCTTCTCACCTTCATCACTAGCAGGGAGAAGCCAAGCATTCTTTTTGGCCTTGATAGCTCGCCGGAGAAATGGCTCATCAAGGATACTTAAAGAAGGAAGAAGGAAGAAGCAAAATGCATTGTCAAGTATCAAAGTGAAAAAATGTTTTTTGGTTGAGAAAAAAGAGGAGCCATCACACAAAAGAGAGTTAAGGTAAGTTCTAGCTAATATAAAAAGGGCTTAATGAAAAATCTAAAGATTAAAAATAATAAGAAAATAATTCTTGTTAACGACAATATAATTTATTCAATGAATAAAATTTCTATTTCTAATAGTTTTATGATAAAAATAATACTTTTTACAAAATTATGAACACATATTAAAAATACTCTACTTTTTTTTTCTTACATAATATTAAGTTAAGAACCAATTTCAGTTTTTCAACAAAATCAAAACAATGAAACTTTAAAATTCTAAACCATAGCTATAAATTAATCTACCACACAAGATATATCAATAAAATAACCCTATACAATCAATCGATTTTCATAAAATCCTTAGAGAATTTACATGGGCCTAAAATGTTGACTTGACCCATGTCAATATGCCGAGTAAGATTGGGCCTATTAGATGCAGTGAACACTCCTGCTGCCCTGCATAAATAATGAAAAATATAACTCCTTTATCATTTTTTCTACAAGGATGGGTATCCTCCTATTGGAATAATACTATTTGAGGTTCTGATCGGACACTAAATGTGAAATACTATTGACGATAGAAGAAGGATAGTCATATTTAAATGTGAATAACAAACAGTAACTTAAAATGTCAAACAACTTTGGTAACAAAATGGGGGAATGAAAGTCTAAATAAGTTCTGCACTTAATGTGTTGTTAAATATTGTTGGAATGTGGTCATAAAAGTAGATGGACTCGAATAAACCGGTCCTTTAGCTCGTGGTAGGGTGTGGTCTCTGCCTTTCAAGCGTTTAGTCCCTTTCCCTTCCGACTTTTCAACCACCTTGTTTCATGCCTCTTTACCAAATATGCGATTTTCTTTTATTTTTTTTAGTGATGATTATTTATTAAATTAAAACAAGTATTCATAAATAAATATTTTAATTGATTAGAATAATCACAATTTTCAATAGTACGTAAAAATATTTCATATATTATTTTTGTATGCATTTACAAGAATTTTTTAGGGACAACCTAGCATGTCTTTTTAAAGGATAACACCTCTCCTCTCCTTGTTAGTCCTTACTGTCACTATTCTCCAATGTCAACATGCCATCTACAAGTTGTGTGCTTAATATCTAGAGTACCTTATGTGCTCATGTGTCATGTCATGTAATGGAGCCCGATTAAGAATAGCTTGTTTATTATATTTATGCATTATGCCCTATTACGTTCAACATATATTTTTTATTTTGATTTAATGTGTATATTTATCCAAAAAGGTTTTATATAAAACTCTCGGTATCAAGAAGTTTTTATTCAATGTTGTCTTAAAAGTTTTTTAATTAAAGGTTTCGCAAATTTAACAGTCTAAACAGTCAACTGTTAATTGATCCAATTATATTAGGGTAACTTTGCCATGTAAGATATAATGCCACATAGTAGTCCTCCTGTTACGGCACATCACCATCTTCATCCTTCCTTTGCTCCATCATCCTTGTACTCGTTTGAACCTATCCTCTAGGCATCACATCCTTCTAATGTACTGTAGTTCCTTTCACTAATTCATCCACTATCTTCCCTCAGATTTCACTCTCGGCAATTAGCAGCATCTCGTCTTCATTAGGTCTCACTGTCACAACCTCTCTCCTCTCAACTCATGACTCAGCTTCCCTTCCTTCAGGCACCACTTTTTGTCTCATCTTCTTTAAGTTTCACGCTCGGTCGCTACACTTGTCATTGCCACCTGTGGCTTGATCGGTTTGAACTTTATCTCGATCGTACTCGCAACTTGGGTGCTTTTGGTGGTAGTAGAAGAACACCATCGCTGCAATCCTTCCTCCAGCTGGTGGTGGCTGTTCTTCTATACAATGGAACTTTTGGTGGTGGAAGAGCTTTTTTTGAGAAGATAAGGTGACAAAAAAATCGCTATCCTCATTATTGATTTAGTGTTTTTGAGCTTGTAAAAGTGTGAAGTGGAGTCATGTGAGTATGCCGGCCGCCTCAACATAACCAGACAACTAGGTAGCAATTGACATTATACTCATTTGAGAGGGGGTGAGTTTATTCCTCAATATAAGATATCTTTCTACTTTTTTCTTATATTTTTCATAAATTATTTCTATTAATATTCATCAATAATAAATAAGTAAAAGAGGGAGATTAGGAATGCATGAGTGTGGTTAGGGTATTTTAGTAATATCATGTAATTTTAAATAATTTAACTTACATTCTTAATCTATTCAAATTAATTAGGTAAATAGGTTTTATATTTAGAAATGGAGAGAGTATATTTTAAAATTGAGAGCGACTTTTGAACGTAAACCAAAGCCTCTCGTGTAATTTTTCGAGCAAATTTACAATTAACCCTTTACATTTTAGGCAAAACATTAGATTTATATTTATTACAAATTAATTAATAAATGTTTTAATCATTGATTGATCCGATATTATTGGAAAAATTTGATATGACAAAAGTATAACATATGAATCTCATATATAATATGTTAAGTTATACAACCAAACGTTTGGATAAAATGGTTGTGAATTATTCTAATTTAATCAGTGGTTTCGAGTTCCAATCTTGGGTATGCAGCCTCGATAATTATTTGGAGGTAGCGAGGTTCTCCTCAATGTGGACTTATATTCCATCGAATCGGATTAGTCGATTGTTAATAGTGCCGCATACCGATGGATAAATAAAAAAAATATTAAGTAATAACAAACTTTTTACCCACTACTTTCTATTGAATGAAAATTGTGTGAATATGAAAAGTTACAAAGCTGAATGTTATACATAAGTTGGAACTCCGAGATTGATCTCATTTGGTTAGGAAGATAAAATTTTGGCATTCTCTAATAAGTTTTTAAATCACTTAATTTTTAATATTTAAAATTGAAATATTATAGTTAATTAATATCCTAATTCCCTAAACTATTTTATACTTACTAGCTATACTTTGTTCATGTGTTTCATAGAATTGGAAACCTGAAATATCCATAGTCAAGTTTTTTGTTTTGTTTTGATAACTAATCTGTTTGATTATAAAGAAGATATTCCTCCCTACATAATTATTTATCAACTACTAATATTAGCAAAAGGCCAACAAGCTTGTTAGACGGAAAAAATGTGGTCTAATAAACAAATATGATTTATTTCCAAGAAGTATTAATACATCAGGCATGTTATTACTCACTTTATTCATAAATATAGGAATGCTAATTGATTTTTTAAAAATCATAAAAAAACCGAATAAGTTACTAATAAATTGATTTGCCTGAATTTTTCTTTAAATTGATTTATTTGACTTATAAGCTAACATTTAATCTAATAAATTAAATATGTTAAAATTAAGTGACTTGTTTAACTTCATTAATATATCTCTAAAGAAGGTAAATTAGATCATATATTTATATATTTAAGAACAGAGGAGTACAATACACGATAAAGAGGAGGGGGATAGATCAAGATCAACCACAAGTGAGTGTAATCAAACACTTTATGGCCCAAAAAAAAAAAAAAAAACTTAATAAATCATTTGGATTTTTAGGGTTTAGTGATTAACTAAAGCATATATATAATACAAGTATACCACGTTAATCAAAGCCACAGCAAACAAACTCCACAAAAACTCACAAATATCCCAAAATCTATATTCTTCCCCCTTCGATAACCCCCAAAAACCATAGTAAGTAATCCATTACGTTAAAAAGATCTTCAACTGAGGCCGAAAAAAGAAAAAGAAAAAAGAAAAAGGAAAAAAAGAAGCTTTAGTTAATCTCACCGGAAAACCCATCATGTCTCGTGGGAGAAATATCAATTTCAATGAGATTATCTTCCTCAAACTGAAACTCCATGGCTATCTTCTTCCCACCATCTAAAGCTATCTCAATCAACCCTTCTCTGTCTTCTTCTTCCCACTCAAACCAATTATTCTCCGGCGACTCCCACTGCCCTGTCGCCGGAAACCCACCCTCCGACGAGCTATCCGACTCCGATCCCGATCCCGATTCCCGGTAATACGGTGATAACGAAGGGTATTTTGGGAAATCAACACATTTCCCGGTGTCTTCTTTCTCATTCTGATCCTCCTCTGCTTCTTCTTCGCCTTCATAGTGCTCCTCGTATATAACTTCCAACGGCGCTTTCACTTCCCATGATTCTACGAAACATTCTGAGCTGAAACCCATCTGGGATTTGAGTTCTGTTTCTGAGTGTTCGGTGATCCATTGACGAACATTGTCAACGGAATTGGATTCCTCTGTTTCAATGTCAAGATTCGAACTTTGATCTTTTTTCTCCTCTGCAACAACTATTGCTCTGTTTTGGGATCTTTGATTTGCTCCAAATCGAAGTATGGTTAAGAGGAGAATTACAGTGAGAATTATTACAGGGGAGAGGATGATTTTCCAGAAAAGATGAGGAAGATAAAGGAGAATGAGTGTGCATAAGGTGACAGTGAATGCGAACAGAGGATGTGAAGAGATTTCAAGGGGAGAGAAGAAAAGTGTTTGAGTTTCGACAAATATGAAGTTCATGAACTTGAATTCCAAGGAAAACTCGCTTTCCTCCATGGAAGACAAGTTTTGCTTCCTCTACGATTACAACACAATTGGCTGTAAGAGGATCACACCCATGAACAGAGAAAAGCAGGGTTGTGGATGATGAAAAAGAAAAGGGGGAAAGAGAAGGGGCAAATTAAAATAATAAAGTTAAAGATTTTGATAGGGATTGATAGGAAAAGGGAGACGAATACAGTGAACAAGAGCTTTAGGAAGAGTGCATTGCATTGTGGGGTTTTATAAATATAGGCTTTTGGCGTAAGAAGAAGGCATAGAATAAGGTAAAAAGGTATATGGTGGTCCTGTATTATATGCAATAACCAATACCATCTTGAAAGTGTTGATTTCCAAAGTTAATTACATATAATCAAGTATTAATCTTGGTTTTTGTTCAAAGGATCCGCATTTAATTTAGGGTTAAATTGTAAACTTGTATGAACAGGTTTGTTTGGGTAAACCAAAACAATATTGCCTATTATAAAATTATCATTGACTATTAAAAAATTAATATTGATAGTTAATTGGTATCCAACACTCTTGACAAGCGTCTAATTCAGACTTAAAAATGTGGAGCATGTGTGCATCTTAAGAATCGAACTTGTGTTCTCATCGATATGGAATTGAGACCACTTGTCATATCTACCAATCACTTATTTTTTGCTCCCATTTCATGATTATGGTATATTATTGTTCCTAAGCAAACTTATGAGACACTATTGCTTCTGAGCGCAGGAACTTTCAAGATATATTTACACATTAGTCATTTAATTTTCTTGTTGAGAGAGAATTCAAAGCTTTGACTCCAAAAGACGTTAGGTTTCTTTGCAAAATGGGTAAATGAAAGCTTTGATTTGATGAGTAGGAACAGTCATTTCAGGATAATTTTGCGGCTAAGTTACCACTTTCAACGGTTGTTACTCATTATGGGTATTTTCACCATGTCCATGTGTACCAAATATTGGTAATTGTGTTATTGTCTTAATTAATTTGGGCTTAGAAGGTACGAGCTACTTGGAGCTAGAATTAGAAGGTGGGTACTGTACTTTCCTTGAAGTTAAGCTTCAACTTTCTTTATATATCGCTGGCAAAAAAAAAAAAAAAAATACTTACTTTATATATCCTATCAATAATTATATTTTTTTTCCCTCTCATCTTAATTATATTGCATGTACTTAATTTTATTTTTTTTACTAAATATCATGTAGGCTATTGATCACAATTTTTTTCATTATCCACGCTGAAATGTTCATATAGGAAAAGTATGTACCTTTTTTAAAGATGTAATTATGATGGATAAAATATTAAACTATATTTAGGTTTTATACATGGTCCTTTAGGTAGCTAAAAAGAAAACTATGATCCCGAGTTATAGAAGAAGTTGGGTTGTCAACTTCTCAAAGGCCACATTGTAGTTTAAATCAAATAGAGGCAAATCAACAAACAAAGATCGACTCTATTGGAACAAGGGCGGACTCATTATGAGTTCAAAATTATGTTGATGTGGAATTTTATTTGTGGTTAAACCGAAAGTAACTTTGTAAGTACTTTTTGAATATAAGGGCCTGACATAGTCCTAATGAGCCCGATATCCAACTCAAATAAATTTCTTTACCAAAAAAGTAGTAGAGACAAATTGAATCACTTGTGACCCGTTTGGTTCAGTAGAATTGAGTTTAGAGAAGTGGAAGTAGAATTGGAATTGGTGTAAGTGCATGTTTGGTGGGCTGGAACCAACTTTCTCATGGAACCCAGTTCCATCCCATACCCTTGAGAACCCAGTTCCACTTCTCATGGAACTGGGTATGTCCCTATTTTGCCCCCTCACATGAAGACCACGGAGGCATGAGAAGGATGGCCAGGATGACGGGTGCTACAAGGAGGAATACAATGGTAGAAGATGATGACCGCGACGGTGGCGGATGGTCGGAATCATCCATCTCCTTCTTCATTTGCGACTCAACTTCCCCTTCTTCTCCCTCGTCAGATCTATGGTGGGCGACAATAGCTCTTCCTTCTCCTTCGTTAGATCTATGATGAGTGATGGCGGCTTACACGAGCAACGGCTTTTAGATCCATTGCACATAGCTTCTTCTTGGAGTCCGATTACAGACCCATAGCACATCGTTTCTGTCTTTATTCTTGTCTTTCTTGTTTGGGTTTGATTTATTTTGGTTTCCAATTTTTGCTTTTCTTGGTCATGGCAAGTAGGTTGTTTTTGTTATTCGATGCTGGTAATGGCTGGGTGGTTGTTTAGATACTGCCATTAGCGTCTGGCGTTGTTGTAATTATGAACTTCACTAATTCATTGCAAATTGAAATGGGACAATTGCACATAAGTCCCAAGCAATAGAATTAATTTCAGAGAGGTCCCAAGGAGTTGTTAATGATAGCTATTAACAACTGCAATAGCCTTGATTAACAAGTGAAGGAGTTGTTAATGGACCTGTCTGAAATTAATTCTCTTACTTGAGATCTATTTACAATTCTCCCAATTGAAATCGTCTGCTTCTGGTGATAAATCGATTTTAAGCAGACTGCTCGTGTTTTACCACATGTTGACCGCTTTGTTTTTCTGTTCTCTGAATCGCTGATAATCTACTTCATGATGCTACCAGCAATCTAGAAACTTTGATCTTTTGTTCTTAGACACTCCGAAGCAAGGTGATTTCACATTTTGTTGGGCTCAATAATTTTGAATGTTGATTTTCGGTCAATCAACTATTTGTTCACTAGGTGTTCAAATTTCTTATTTCTGCGTATTTACCCAGGTTCAAATTTCTTCTTGGAATCTGTCAGGATGGATTTTTTGTTTGTTTGAACTGGGGTTATTTTGGTCTTTTTCCATCATATATACATACATAAATTAAAAATAATACCACACTTCCATTAACATACCAAACAGACTTTAAAACCCACTTCCACTTCTATTTCCACCCCCACTTCCAATTCTAATTCCACTTCCACTTCCATTATAAACTCTTCCATCGTACCAAACGTACCATTGGTTCTCACAATTTTTTTAACATAATTTAAAAAAAAAAGGGATTGTGATCATCCACAATCTTAAGGCAAAACCCCTTACTCATAATCTTATGGGGCTTATTTCTATAAATTCTGGAGCATAACAACTAAACCTTTTATTTCTGTCCACACATGTAGGTTTCACCTAGTTTAACTTAGATATAGAAATACTTCCCTAAGCACTGAGACTGGAACCACAATTAAGTAATGCTCCCCAATAATCAAACACTCGTTAGATAGATGATAGAATGTCCAACCCTTTTACTAACTCAACCCACATAAACCACATAGGTATCACAATTTTTTTTTTATATATATATGAAATGAGGTCTAAAACTTCTTGCAAGCTTTTAATCAAAATTTTGGTGGGATGGGTTAAAACTCAATATGTGTTGACAAGTTGGAGGGAATTTACATGAAACACCGCAATTTCAAGACAAAAAGCAGTGTGAAAAGAATATAATGGACTCAAATGTGGAATGACAACACACCTGTCTCACCCCTTTGCTTTACGTTTCAGGATGCGTGCATTTCATTGAGATAATACTTAGTAATGCATGCATTCAAATTAAGTCTTAGAAATCTCGTTTCACTTTGAAGTTATAAACAGTTAACCCCACCTCGATCGAATTCATATGTAACCCAACAACTTGATGCTTTTAACTTAGGCATGATTCTCCTTCACGTTTTTTGGTTTTAAATTTCTTTCATGTAATTAAGGTATTATTATTTTCTGTTCATCCCTATAGTTTTCTTACTATAATGCATTAATCAAATAAATACGTTAGTAATCAAAGTAATTGAATCCTTCACTATCGTTTCGTTGATGTTATATGCCGTGTAATTTTTTTTTTAAAAATTTTTCCATTGGATTTAATGTGGAAAGTTATCTTGCTTTGTCAATTGTCATAATTCTTAAAATAGTAAAAAAAAAAAATCCCAGAGAGATTAAGAAAAGTTCAAAAACTCTAAAAGATGTCAAGTAGAACAAATCAGGTAACAAGTTAACACGTACGACAGACAGTCGAACCCCAAATTTATGTAGTAGTCATCCAAACAATGTTTTGTTATGATTTAGTGCCAATTTGAATTTTTTTTTGGGTAAAAATAAATATTGAAGAGGAAAGGGAAGTTGATTGTTCAGTTCGTTACGTCCAATTTCTTTCACTACCTATTTGATTGTTCATTTGATTAAGGGGTAATTAATACATGTTTAGTGTAAGAAACTTAATTAAGATGAGATTAATTATGTGATTTCGCGTAGGACTTCATCTTAATTAAATTTTTTATATGGGACTTGTAATTAATTTTTCCTTTGATTAATTGGTTGTACAATTTATTGTTGACACTTCAATCTTTTGCAAACCATATTACAATACCTTTTCAGATTATCAAATGAGTAATATTTTATCTAACAATGACAGTTAACAATCTTTAAACTAAATCAACAATTCAATGAATAAAGGAGATTGAAGATAAAAAAAAGTGGAAAAGATTTAAGAGCATCTATCTTCAAATAAAAGTGTGATACTTACTATCATCAAACACTTAATTCAATTGGTAAGGTGTTGTGCCATCTTAACCAAAGGTCTTGAGTTTAAGTTCTAAGAACGCAATAGTATTAAATACTTGGTAGTAAAGCTTTGCTACCATTGTGATCCTGTTCGACTCAATTCGGATAAGTGTGGATCTTCAATAAATCCTCCCAATTAAAAAAAAAAAATAGTGTGATATTTGTTCGATGTCTCACATTATATATGTTTCTCAGATTTAATTTAGCAGAAAAATCGTTTTCGTACCCATCGTCTTTTCAAAGTCAAGTGGGTTCAGTTTCTTCTTTTCAAGTAGGCACAAGGACTTTGTTGAATTCATGAAGCCTTGTTGGATTTCTCAATATTCATTAATTTCGGTTGAAATTATCAGCGAACTTTTCACAAAGAGTACTACACTAGGTTTGGTACGTATAGTAGCCTTTTTTATGCGGCTACTAATCAGCTAATTAATTTTTTTTTTTTTTGCCAGAAACTAACTAAATTCATAGATTGTGTCATTGGGAGGTGTGAGAAATAAGCTTCTAATTATATATTGGTACCTTTACAATTTTAAGTCTCTATTATTGTTAGGGTCTGGTCCACAACTAATTAAACCCCCCTTCATTACTTTAGCAAACCATGCATGAGCAGCTGATTAGTACTAATTTGGCAATGATGAATTACTGGTCATGCTATATATACATATAATAATTTTAGAAATAACGGTTAAACCTAGCTATCACCATCAATCAATTTGTACTATCTTTTCATAGAGTCACCATGGATGCATGTTCAATCCATAAAAAAATAGCTTGCAGTTAATTAATAAAAAGGTAGCTATTGGTTATAATCAATAATATTTAAAGTCTTACCCTATGTTGTTGGCTAATTAATTAACCTAAAGTCGTTATTTTGGGGCTAGAATTAATCTAATTAAAGTCTCAAACAAATAATCCTAGCTAGAAAAAATGGACTTGGTTGATGCTTTTACAATCCTTATGTAATGTAGGCCTAACCAAAATTAATTAAAGCTTATAATAACACTATAATGTGTATATATAATCAATTAAAATTTCATCATCCTTAACAAAGCATACTAAATAGTTAACTTTTCATGGAGCACATGATGTAATCGCATAATTTAATTAGTAATAACTTACTCTTCAAATATCATGACCTGTTTAATGATTTGTTAAATTTATTCCTCTCGGTCTCCCAATATCTCCATCTATAGCTGGTTAAAGATCACCATCTACTTACTACTTGTATGGATTGGCAGTATAAGGTACTGTTGAAACGTGATTTATAATAGACGAGGGGTGTGTTTGGATTACCGTTGGAGAAGTGACTTTTTTTAGAATGATTTTTTTCAGAAGTGACTTTTGGATAAAAGTCATTTGTGTGAAGTGATTTATGTTTGGATTTGTGATGATAGAAGTGACTTTTTTTTAATATGACTTTTAGAAACATGTTTGGATGATAATATTGAAAAGCACGTTTAGATAAAAAATTACTAAAAAGGGCATTATTTTCATTAAATAATACATATATAATATGCATATATTCTTATTAAAGGCTTAGTTTCTCCCTTATTTTCAGGAAAATAATTTTAAAAAATAATATTTTTTGCTCAATGGAGTTATATTGTAGGAGAAAGTAGTTAGAAATTGTTATGGTAAATTTTTGGAGATAAAAAGAAAATTTTAGATTAAAAGAAATTATCTTATTTGATAATTTTATGGGTCTAACAGTCTAATTTTCCTACCCATTTTATTAAATAATACATAACAAAAGGTGTGAGACCCACCAGAAGTCAGAAGTCAGAAGCCAGAAGTAACTTTTTTTTGCTTCTGACTTTTCACGTTGCAGAAGTCATTTTGGACCAAAAGTCATTCTGAAAATAAGGCAAACCAAACATGTTTTTTTTTTTAAATTTGACTTCTCCTTCTATGATGTGCTTCTGGGCTGCAAACGGGCAATCCAAACATGCCCGAGGTAAGTATATTAGAAGGGTTTTATCTCGACTTACGTAAAAGTTCTTTCTATACGTTAATAATCCAAACAAACCCTAATATAATATATACTTCCTTCTAAGAGGTAATATGACAAATTTTTTGGTTCAAAATATAAAGGGTAACATGAAAAAGTCAAAGTAATAAATGCATGTTTTCTATTTCTGCCCTTATATATTAATAAATGTAACGAGTGGAGAAAAAGTGTGTATAATAAATGAATAAGGGTAAAAATGAAAACCTTCATTAAACCTACCCATAATAAATGATTCCAGCATATTTTTATATGTATGTGTAAAAATATTCACTACTTAAGGAAGTGGGACCGGAGGGAGTATATCTCTATATATATTTCCACCAATCGAACTCCTCCTATAGACAAATTTCTATCATTTTCTCGGACAAATGTCACTCTAACCTTTTCATGTATATTTTTGCTTTTGTTGTTTCCAACGTCCAATAGTTACCGTCACTCTATCATATAGTGTTGTTATAATCTCATAGATATTTGGGAAATCTTTTCTTAGTTTTTGCGGTCACAGAATGACCTCTAATATCTTCCTCCATTTTATCATCATAGAGTAAAATAAATTTTTACATGAACTTTGACACTTGAGGCATAACAACAACAACAACCAAACTTTATCTCATTAAGTGGGGTCGGCTACATAGATCGCACAACGCCATTGTGCTCTATCGGTAACCAAATCTTTAGATATATTATTTATTAAAAGATCTCGCTCTACAATTTCACTGAGTGTAAGCCTCGGTCTCCCTCTTCCTCTCTTAATCGAACTCCAGACTGTTTGATCTACCCTCCTCACTTGAGGCATAAGTTATAATTAATTTTTAATTTATTGAAAAATTAAATTCCAATTAGAAACTAAAATCTTACCCATAAAAAAATATATGTAGGAGGATTTTAATTTTACCCAAACATAACACTTTCAGCTACTTAAATTAAATTTTTTAATTAAAAAGCCGTGCAGAAATTTTCATACTAGCTAATAAATAAAACCTATAAAATTTTCGTAATATACCCCAATGGATCAGGAGGTGCTAAGATCAAAGAGTATAATGGTGATTGCTTGAATAAAGGTTGAGACGATGATCTCTGAAACTTTAATCTCTCTCTCTTCAATCAGACCAAACGCACGTACTAGTTGTAGGTAAGCATATGTTCCTCCACCGACTTCTACACACACCCCATGACAGCTTAACTTGTAAGAAAACTGGACATGATTGGACGTTAAATCTAAGCCAGACTTCTCCACTCAAATGTAGGTTCTAATAATTAGACCATAATAATCCGTAAAACTGAACTTGAAAAAAAAAGGTAAAAGAAGGATTATATGTACGTAATATAGAGAGTATAGTTCATACTCATGGCTTTTATCACCATCACTTTTTTCTTTCTTTTTTAAATTCTTTCACAGCCTTCTTTGGTTGTCTGTATATTAAGGGAAATGGATGGCAGGGTTAAAGGATTTAGAAACAGATGCGGGTGGCAGACAAGTAACCTAATTATCGATAGCTAGGTTCGATCAAATATCAATGGATCGAAAGCTATGGAACTTCACTTTTTGAGAAGCTTTTCACATGCTTTTGGGCCCCTTTGCCTGGCAACTTTAGATTATCAGATCCTTATTCCTTTTCAACACCCAGCTTTTCCCCACACAATATATATATATATATATAATACACAACACGTATACACACACATATATCCGTGACTTGAGTATATTTTCACATAAATCATTCCTCGTGCTTCAATAACCGTACTCCTTAAGTGTCGAAATCTAAAGTTCTCATCAGGAGGAAGGTCCATATATTAAGTTGAATTTATAGGCCACGTCATATATGGTATATTTGATAATTAGAAAAAAAATCAGAGGGTTGGGACTTGGGAGGACCAAATATACGGTATTATGTTTGAACATTTACATTGAGGTTGAATGAAACTGATCGATTCAATAGGGATATATATAGGAGGAGAAAACTGTACATTGTGCCTCACAAATTCATAACATTCAATAAGAAATATGATGATGTCTCGTTAGGAATTGTTGAAACGGGACAGAACAAGAAGCAAAGTGTAACATCTTGATTTTTGATTTCTACGAATTAAGATGAGTAAGTATAATTGTGGGGTTAATTTGTGCCAAGGATTAAGTTTAATTGGTATCGAAATAGGGCAAGATCAGCTTAAAATCACCTAGGGGTTGGATAAGTGGGTTTAGAGTTGAATAAAGCTCTATTACGCAGATTAAAGGCTGAAACGTGTTAGGGCCAAATAGCTCCAGGATCAGCCCAAATAGCATATGTCCAGCGCTGTATATGCATTTCAACTCAAATCAGATTTGCTGAGCGAAAACAAATATGATCGTGTGAGATTTATCTTAATTTTTTTCCCTACTTATCTTTCGTTTTTTATTTTCCTGGGCTTGTATTTTACTTTTAGTTTTAGATGTCTCAGCTCTACAAATATTCTTTTTTTTTTCAAAAATTTGATCAAATAATCTTGATATGTTGAAATATGAATTGATTGTATATATATGTGTGTGTTAGGTTTGTCTTTCCATCACAAAAACTTTAGCCAATGTGAGATGACTCACCTCAATAATATATTAATATATTAAGAGTATATAATGTTTCATCTAGCTTTTATATTGATAACCGGAGAAATCATAAATTAAACCACCTATGACACTTGGCTATATATGGGATACAGAGGATGAGAGAAGCCAACCTCTTGATGCTCCTTATAAGAGTCATCCTGTTTTAACCCCTAAAAGAATGTCTCATTTTTGTATGAATTCAAACACAAATTTGCTTTTATATTTAGGATTGTATCAAATATGACAATATTTCAAATGGAATCAAACTGTATGTAAATATTAATTGTTGGGAATTCAGTTGGCTCCACTCATTCATAAAAAAGCATGCAATACGCTACAATATGAAAACATAACTCGGACTCTTAACGATTGATCCAAATAAATAGAAGGATGGCACGACATAAATTCTTTATTCATAAAATAAGGAAACATATCGTAATTATTGTAACTATAGTTGAGGTGGTATGCTCTGTTCATTTTTGAAGAAATTGTCTGGATCAGCCTTGGTTTTCACTTGAACTAATTTTTCGTAATTGTCCCTAAAATATTTTCTCCCATAAATGTTAGCAGCCTCTGTACTTGTCGCATTACTCGGATTAGCCCCAACATCAAGATCTCTGTAGTTAAGGAAAGCCTCCCTTGGAGATTTTGAAACATATGGGGACGTAAATTCATAAACCAACCTTGAAAAGTTCATGTAATGATCAATCTCCTCAGATCCTTCTTTCTCCCAATGAGTAAAGTATTGAATAAGGAACAAATTTCCAGCTCTATGAGGAAACGGAGTTTCTGATGATGAAATCTCACTCATTTTTCCACCATAAGGATTCCATTCCATCCTCATTTTCTCACCTTCTATCATTAACTTCCAAACGGATTCTATTGCACTCTTTGGAATAGCCTCCTTCACATAATCTGACTTGCTTTTGAAGAATATTGTTGGTTGTGTGTGCTTTACTAGTAACTCTTCAATTGAAGTCCCGATTGGATAGTCAGCCCATAAAAGAGTTGAATTCACCCAAGGCATTTCAGTGCAATCATTTTCCTTTAGACCTAATTCAGGGAAGCTCTTGTTCATCAAAGGCATTAGTCTATCAATTTTCCCTAAGAATTGACCAATAAAGAAAACTTGTATTGTCTTCTTATGGCTACCTTCATGAGTTCCATTGATGACTAAAGTCCTTGCCCTAATGAACAAGTCTTTGTCTAATTCACTTGCAACTAGCTGCCATTTATAAACAAGATCACTCAAACATGCTTCTTCTTCTAGGGTTTTGTTCACCACAAACACAGTCACTTGTGGAGGCACAGAAACCAACTTGATCTTCCATGAAAGAACAACCCCGAAACTCGCGGCCCCACCGCCTCTGATGGCCCAAAATAGATCTTCCCCCATCATCTTCCTTTTGAGGATTCTTCCATTAACATCAACAAGTTCAGCATCAATGATATTATCAATGGAAAGACCATATTTTCTCATCAAGTTTCCATAGCCTCCACCAGAAATATGTCCACCAGCTCCTAAAGTGAAGCCAACACCAGCTGGGAAAGCATGAACATCACTTTGTTTCGCGATGTTATAGTAAACTTCGCCCATTGTTGCACCTGCTTGAACCAATGCTGTCTCATTTCCTATGTCAATCTGAATAGAGTTAAGATTGAACATGTCAAGTACAATGAAAGGTACTTGTGAGACATACGAAAGGCCTTCGTAGTCGTGGCCCCCGCTTCGAATCCGAATCTGGAGTCCATGAGACTTGGCACATATTATTGTGGCTTGAACATGTGATGGATTTTGAGGAACCACAATGGCTAGAGGTTTTGGTGTTGTGGGTGTTGTGTATCTAAGGTTAGATGTGTGATTAAGCAAGAGTGATGTGAATGAGGGATTGGTTGGTGTAAAAATTGGTGAAGAGGTTGGAGTAGTAGAGGATTGGGAAATGTGGTTTTGAAAACATTTAAGAAAATTGTCAAGGGAAGAGGAATCTGAAGTTGTGTGAACAACAAATAGCAAAATTGCTAGAATCGTAATGGGAAGGGAAGGGAGTTTCATTGTTTTTGAGTTGAAGGAATGAAGTCCTTGGTTTATGAGTTGGAGTGCATTTGGAATTGAAAACTGAGCTATTTATAGAAAAATGTTCAAGACTGAAGGGTGTTATTTGGGTCAACTGGTAACGACTATTTAGACTGTTATGATTAAATATTTAGGATTCTGCATAAAGTGATAATTAATTAAAGAATAAATGCAATAAATGATTCGGATACAATGAATCTTATTTCTTTTATTTGACTTCATTTTTTTTTTGACTTCATTTTTATTTGATCAACGGTCTATTAGTTTCTATGGGCAGTTGGGCACTATGTTTTGTTTTTGTAACTATTTTTTTGTTACGAGGGAAGAGCAAGGGATGAGAATAGGTCAGACCCTTATTAAAGGCCTATGGTCTAATAATCTACAATACGCATAACCTAGCCTATTTAGTAAATAAGTCAGGCTCATAATCAGACCTATTGTTAAGCTTATTTAGATAAATAGACCAGGCCTTTTTTCGTAAGGCCTAGCCTACAAGCATATAGGCATGACCTATTTGATTGTTTTGTAAGTTCTATTATGATATATAATTGTTTGTCACCGGCCGCAAGTGCACGGGTTGCGCCAAGTACTAAAGTGATGAGTGAAGTATCGTTCCCACGAGGATTTATCCAAAACCCGGTCAAACAATGATTATCACACTCTCGCCCAATTTGAGTGACACAAATGTTGAGATTGGATATTAACAATGAAAATAAACCTATGCTAAATGAAAATAAAACTATAAACAAGTGATTCTCCAACTTTAAGGATAAAATGGGTCCTAAGATTATCTATCCCCCTTGTACTTTTTAAAACTCAATTAACCTCCTCTCAAAGATGCTCACAACGAAACCATGTGCTAATCTAGGATTCGCAGAGTACTTGTAAACGCTCTCTCAAGTCAAGAACAAGTGTTTAGTCTTATTAATTGCACAATCTCTTGCTACAATTTAATAAAATCCAATTTTAAAGCTCCAATCCTAATGTGACTATGCAAGGCTAGCAAGTATATCTCTATCTTACCAACAAAACCATCCATTCGTCATGCAAACTTCAAGTTCTTGAACTACTTTACCCAAGTTCTACACTCAATCTAGCCCTCTCAAGCATCAATCAAGTGAACCCAACATCTAAATGGTGATCAATCACTTAGAAGCATTAGGAAAAGAGTAAAATAAGCACATATATCTCATTAATCACAAATAAGAGGAGGAATCAAGAATCAATCCATACAAGGGTTCAACATAATCTTAGAATCAAAGTATTTAGCCACTCATGTCCAACAACTCCATGAGAGCATATATATACATCATTACAAAATAGAACAAGAGTAGAGAATGAAGATGGAGAGAATAAACCAAGAGAGGAAGTCCAAATCTCTTCGAAGCTCCAAGCCCAAGCTCAATCCCCACCAAAATCCATGCCCTAACAGAGCCAAACACCCCCAAGAATGCTCAGAAGTCGAAGAATAAAGAATAAGCTCGAAACCCTAGCTTTTATTTCCTTCCAGCTCATCTGTTCTGTCAAAATGCGCAGTGAAACACGCAGTTCGCCGTGGGTTTCGCCACGACGAGCTCACAAAAACTCCAGAACTGAGAGATACTCGCCTTGGCTTTCGCCGCGGCGAGATGACGGCGAGTTATCCAAAATGGGCAGAGGCAAATGTTGTTCGCCGCGGCGAGGCCACGGCGAAGTCTCCTTCATTCTGGTACTTTGCTCTGGTTTCTTCTTATTTTTTTCACTTGGGAGCTTGGTGGAGGGCTAAAATCTCTTGTTTATTGCATCAAATTATTCCTACAAAAATTACATAAAACAACATAAGAAATTAACTACAAAAATAATCAAAATCTACATAAATAAACAATGATGTACAACCAAAAATCAAATGAACATTTTCCTATCTTGAGTATCCAAAATTTATCAATGATTGAATAAAACTCAAGGAAAATGTGCTAACATCACATGAATTCTCAGGAGTTATCAATAATATAAAATAAATTATAACATTACCAACTTATCTAGTTTTATAACCATAAAATCTTTTTGAGACATTTATATGCGTTTTAATGCATTAAAAGGTAATATATGGAATTATAAGTATAAACTTTTAAGCCTAATTCAGAGTCTAACGCGCAACGGCTTTCTTGTTGGGAGCAACGGCTGCTCCTCTTTCCCCCTGGCACCCATTCAGGCCTTTTGAAGGCTCAGGCACAGGTCTAAAAATAAGCTTACATACAGGCGCATGCCCAGACTTAAGTTTTACATTTTTAATCAGGCCCAAACCTATTTAGTTGAAGCCTACAAAAGCTTAGCTTATTTCCACTAGGGAAGAGATCTTCATATTCCCATTTTGCTAATAAGTTGAATTATACATTAAGATTTTCTATAAATGTTGATACGTAATTAACTTTTGGAACGATATTGACTACTCCAAAATAAAATTAAGTTGAACAACGAATCAAGGGTACGTTTCAATGTTTTTTTTGGAATATATATAATTGGTGTCCACAACTTAAATTGAGCATCTATTAATTTAAAACCAGAGGCTCACCAAATTGGCGTACGCTCTTCCAAATTGCAATGATAGTTTTTTACTCATAAGTTTTACCTTTTAAGTCTTCAATTTTTTAATAAAAAATTCCTTTTTGAACATAGTTCAGAATAATTTAAATGTTGGGGAAAAAAAGTACTTACTCCAAAACTTTCCATGTTATTGATATCCTAAGAGAGTTAAATCTGAGTCGTCATACTTCAGCAAAATCTAACTCATAAATCCTACTCTAAATAAATTATTTATTTATACACACACACTCACACACTTTCAAGTGGAGTGTGCGAGTATAGAAGAGAAAAAAGAGTAAGGACTGATCTCGGTTACTTTTAGCAAAAGAGGTTAGTCTTTCACTCATAATAAAGCAATGTTTGAATTCTCAATAGGATATATATACCCAAATTTAACATCAGACAATATCTCAATCAGGATTTCAATGTGTAAGAGGATATTCCAAATCCCCAATGGGAGATGTGTGCCCACATTTAATATCGGACAATGCCTTGATCAAAACTACATCCAATGAAAGCATACTTATGCAAGGCCATTTGCTCTTTCTCTGATGATCATAGACTATGTGTTGAACTGCGAGTTCAAGTTAATTTCATAACTGCGATCGAGTTCAAGTTGATTTCATTTCTAGCCTAACCATTAGACTTCGCAGACCTTAATTTCCATTAGCTCCAAAATTTAAGATTCTATGTTAGCATTTATTGAAAAAAAATCATTGTATGTTAGCAATTGGGCTCATTATCTACAGAATATAATCTGTACAAATTATTTTTATTCACAATCGAATAAGATCAATTCCGATATTTATTCCATATATACATTAATAAAAATTAAAATAATAAATTAATTATGAAATAAGAAATATTAATGAAGTAATAATTAATTGACAAATAAATTGGTAAAAAAAGTTTACTTATCTTTCAAAAAATCTGAAGACCCCTTCTGGGGATCAGATCGAACTCATGGTATAACAAGAACTGAGGTTCTTCCCAAACATAAACAGAAGGACGCTATTACGGTTTAAATTTGTCTTGACAGTTTTTACTCATAAGTTATTTTATCCCAATTTTTTTTTTTTTTTTTGCAATTCGAAATTGTCTCAGAAGTTTTAAAACATAATAATTTTGCCATTTTTTAATTAAATTATCAATGTTTATTGTTAAAAAATATGACATTAACCGTTAATATTTTAAGGGTACGATCGCTATGTTTTGAAACTTCTTGAGTGATTTTTAACCCAAAAAAACCTTCGAGACAAAATAATTTATAAACGAAAACTTTTTTAAGCAAATTTGTGCCTTAACCCATATATATATGTTTGTAACAAAAAGGGAGTTAAACCAACTATCCAGCTGGTGTATTTCAAGAATCCTTACTCATAAGAGACACTAATCTGATGATATATATTATTCATTCATAAAATAAGATAAGTCACCATCAGTTTTGTAACTAAAAGGAATGAGGTGGTATGCTTTGTTCATGTCTGAAGAAATTCTCTGGATCAACCCTGGTTTTCACTTGAACTAACCTTTCAAAATTGTCCTTAAAATATACTTTCCCATAACTGCCCTTAGCTACATCTATGCTTGTTGCATTACTAGGATTGGCCCCAACATCAAGATCTCTATAGTTAAGGAAAGCCTCCCTTGGTAATTTTGAAACATAAGGGGCCATAAAATCATGAAATGACCTTGAAAAGTTCAATTGAAGATTAATTTCCTCATACCCTTCTTTCTCCCAAAAAGTATAATATTGAATCAAATACAAGTTCCCAGCCCTATGAGGAAATGGAGTTTCTGATGATGAAATCTCACTCATCTTTCCACCATAAGGATTCCACTGCATCAGTGTATTCTCACCTTCAATCATCAACTTCCAAATGGACTCTATTGCACTCTTTTGAATAGGCTTCTTCACATAATCTGACTTACTCTTGAAGAACTGCGTTGGTGGTTTGTGCTTTACAAGTAACTCATCAATAGGGGTCCCAATTGGGAAATCAGCCCATAAAAGAGTTGAATTCACCCAAGGCATTTCAGTGCAATCGCTTTCCTTTAGACCTAATTCAGGGAAGCTCTTATTCATTAAAGGCATTAGCCTATCAATTTTCCCTAAGAATTGGCCAATAAAGAAAACTTGTATTGTCTTCTTAGTACCTCCTTGAGTTCCATTGATGACTAAAGGCATCACCCTTATGAACAGGTCTCTGTCTAATTCACTAGCAACTAGTTGCCATTTGTAAACAACATCAGTCACACCTTCTTCCAAAGTCCTCTTCACTTTGAACACAGTTACTTGTGGAGGCACAGACACCAACTTGATCTTCCATGAAAGGACAACCCCAAAACTCGCAGCCCCACCGCCTCTGATGGCCCAAAACAGATCTTCCCCCATCGTCTTCCTATTAAGGATTCTTCCATTAACGTCAACAAGTTCAGCATCAATGATGTTATCAATGGAAAGGCCATATTTTCTCATCAAATTTCCATAGCCTCCACCAGAAATATGTCCACCAGCTCCTAAAGTTAGGCCAACACCTGCTGGGAAGGCATGAACATTACTTTTTTTGGCGATGTTGTAGTAAAGTTCACCCATTGCTGCACCTGCTTGAACTATTGCCATCTCATTTCTTATGTCAATCTGAATAGAATTAAGATTGAACATGTCAAGCACAATGAAGGGG
Organism: Mimosa bimucronata; assembly: GCA_037074515.1. Classification (NCBI taxonomy): domain Eukaryota; kingdom Viridiplantae; phylum Streptophyta; class Magnoliopsida; order Fabales; family Fabaceae; genus Mimosa; species Mimosa bimucronata. Next base: position 27,771,998 of record CM073441.1, read on the forward strand.
GCTTGTGAGACATACGAAAGGCCTTCGTAGTCATGGCCCCCGCTTCGAATCCGAATCTGGAGGCCATGAGACTTGGCACATATTACTGTGGCTTGAACATGTGATGGATTTTGAGCAGCAACAATGGCTAGAGGTTTTGGTGTTTGTGGTGTTGTGAATCTACGGTTAGATATGTGATTGAGCAAGAGTGATGTGAATGTGGGATTGTTTTGTGTAACAATCACTGAAGAGATTGGAGTAGAGGATTGGGAAATATGATTTGGAAAACATTTGAGAAAATTTTCAAGGGATGAATCCGAAGTTGAGTGTACAATAAGTAACAAAATTGCTAGAATTGTTAAAGGAAGGGAAGGGAGTTTCATTGTTTTGATGTAGGAGAATTCTTGATTGTGAATTTGAGTGCTTTGGAGTAGTTGTGGAAACTGAGATATATATTATTGAATTTAGAAGGGTATGTTTGGTCAATGGATAACGATGAATTACTCTGTTATGGAAGAGGCTTAATTGTTTCCATTTTCTGCAGAAATCGGCCGTTATTATTTCAAGATTAAATTCTATTGATGATGGATACAATATATTTCAAATCTTAAGTTTTTATTTAATTTCTATTTTACCCTCGGTCCATTTAATCTCTATGGGTGCTCTACGTGTTGTTTCAGCTGGTAATTATCTTCTCTATTCTAAAGAAAGAAATCTGCGCCCGTACATATTCCCATTTGCTAACAAGTTGAATCGTAAATAATCAAGATTTTCTATAACCGATAATACATTCAAGTATTATGAAGCCTGTTAAATTCGTGACAAGAACGATATAGATGCGGATCGTAACTCGTAAAAGTTTACTTTTACTAATAAATATGTATTTAAATATATTAACATTCAAACTTTATCAAACTAAATAAAGAAATAACAATAAATATCATACACAAAATTATTGAATATGGTAAAATAGAAAAATGATATGAGACTTAGAATGAATTGAAAAGATTATGTTTATTGCAAAAACGAAAAAATAGTAAATTCGGTGTGTAAACATGTCAATTTGGTGTGTAAACTCGTGAGTTTAACAAAGTTTATTACAACTAGTATGAGTTTGAGTAATTTGTGACACGATTTTATTAGGTATAATCATAAAGAAGGTAAAATCGGAGAGACAACTTGTGAGTTTGACAACAATATCTACATCCAATTTTTAATACAAGAGCTAGTTGATAAATTTAAGAAGATTAAGAAAGATAGAAAATTTAATTAGTTGTGGCATATGTTATATGATCTCTCTAAAATACTTATATACGTGTATCATTCTACTGCCTCTCTGTTCCTAAATATAATATATACATTTACCTAATTTGATTAGATTAAGGATATTAGTTAAATTAGTTAAAATCACATGATATTATCAAAACACCCTGACCACATCTTTATTCCCACCCTCCCTTTTTTGCTTGATTATTGTTGAGGGTTATCAATAGGGTTAATTCGGGAAAATGTTAAGAAAAATTAGAAAGATGTCTTATATTTAGGAACAAACTCACCTCCCCAAATAGGTTCTATATTTAGGAACGGGGGGAGTATTATATATATATCAATTTATAAGCTAAACAAAATAATTTGGACAAAAATAATATAAGAGATAATATATATATATATATAGGCTAGCCTTTTCGTTTTGTATTGCATGAAGTGTACTGACTTTTGAAAAAAAAAACTTGGGGTTATAAAGAAGTTGTGGTGGGATTCTCTTCTTAAAAAGCCAATTTATTTAATAAAATAATATATATTATATATAAAACCATTAATAGATCTTTGAGAGATCAATTTTAAGCCCAAAGTAAACAACCGGCCAAAAACATATGTTACAACGTACGTAGTAACAGATATATAAGACCAACTAACATTTAAAAAAAAAAGGGTTAATATAACTTTTGGTCATCAAACTTTTAGTCAATTTTGGTTTTAGTCCCTGAACTTTGAAATCGATGGTTTTGGTTCCCAAACTTTTAATCAATTTTGGTTTTGGTCCCTGAACTTTGAAATTTGTGGTCCGAAAGTTCAGGGACTAAAAGCAAAATTGGTTAAAAGTTCGAGGACCAAAACCACTGATTTCAAAGTTCAGAGACCAAAACCAAAATTGATTAAAAGTTCAGGGACCAAAAGTTGTATTAACAAAAAAAAAAAAAACTTTGAAGCTGCAAACAAGAGATTCAAAATCATCAGTCAGCATTTTTACATATAGATAAACCTAAAATTAAGAAATCCTATCTCAATCCAGCTGTAATACCACCAAAACGACTACTCACTCAAAATCTTAAAGAGCAAGCGTAGAAGCAGCGATACTGTTAAACAAGATAAGATTCATTTAAAATTGAGTGGTAGTAATAAGTAAACACACTATGTGTGTACTATGTCTTAAGCATTTCAATTAGGCGATTCGTATTTTTATTGAAAGATTATCCATTATGTCTCAAAGCTCTTCCTTAATAGAGAAATAGAACGTGCGTATATACTGCAATAAACCATAATATATTTTACGTAGATAAGGGGGTATATTTTTTTAAAAAAATAATTCCTATTTTATATGGTTGATGTTATTAGCTAACTTTAATTAGGTAAAAAAACTCATCTGAACTAAAAGTGCGGCAGCGTGACAAGCAAGGCAATATCAAACCTATACGTTGATATAAGTATATTTAAACACAATCTCTTGTGCCTCACCCTAAAAAAGTATATTTACATACAATTTTAACAAGGTTTTCTTTGAGCGAGCCAAAATTAAATAAGCTGGTTGGCTTGGGATTTCAATTATTTTTGGGTTCTGTTAATATCGTAATGTGATAGTAATAGTGACAATAAAAAAATGTGATAGTAATAGTGTTATTAAGTTTTATAGTTAATATTTCTAATTAAGTTTACGAAGATAGAACTATTTTTTAATTTACTCTCCTTTTTGATATTTTTATCTTATTTTGAGTTAACTTTGTTTCTTAATTCAAGGATCAAATTGCAAAATTGTGAATTGTTAGAAATATTAAGCGAGTGTATCATAAGGAATACGTCCCAAATTGTTGGGGATTGTTAGGGGGTTTAAATGATAAGTGATATTGAATTACTAAATGAGTCAAGAAGAGGAATGAATTTGCAAAAGAATGGGTCACTTCAGTTGTAAATAATGTTGTAAAAACCGGAATGGAAGGTGAGCCAGAAAGGTTAGTGGATCACGATTAGCACGGTCGGTCGGTCAGATTGACGATTGAACCGATGACGTAATAATTAATTAAAAATAATATTATATGTATATGTAAATAATATAACCATATGAAATTGTAATATAACTTAAAAACAAACATATTTAAGAGGTCTAATACAGCATTTTTCTCAAATACAAAGTTATAATATGTCATAATCATTAAAGAACAAGATTTGATTAACACATTTAAGGATTAAGGAGTATTTATGGGGCAGGAGTTGGTTTTTTATGGTTAGATACATGTCTTTATTTTTTTAAGCATTTTCTAGGTGAGTTATTTAGTTTGTCCATTTTTTTAAAAACCTCTCTAGTTCACGATTGAATCTCGATTTTCGGTTCAATATATGGTCCGAAACGGCTCAACCTTTAAAACGACTGAACCTTTTAGGATGAGCTAAAGGATGCTCTGAGTGACTGTTGGACCAGTTTGACCCTCCAGTCTGGGTTTTACAACACACTTGAAATCTGGCCAATATTTTCTAACCATTGTGTGCAAGTTAAAGTATGGACTGGACATCATTTATTGAAAGGTTTTATGGAAATTTAAAACTGCTTTAGAATAAAACTGTCACAGTTAGTAGCATCAATTATGGGATATTGATGTGCAATTTTAATTTCAAACTCTTCGATAGCATTTAATCATGGTTCAGAGGTTATGGTAATTGAATTTCACGAGTGAAATTCTTAAACTTTCTTAGTACTATTTAAGTAAAAAGAGAACATTGGTATTTATTTTTAAAGTATGAACAGATTTGTGGAAAAGCTTTACTGTTTTAACACTATTACTGTTTTTTTTAACAGATTTGGTATTTTTTTTATTATGAACAGATTTGTGGAAAAATTTTACTGTTAAAAATTATTCACTCATGGCATTAAATTGTTTTTATTTCCTAATATCAAAACAGATTCAATTAAATTGTTTAATGGTACCAATGTTTTTTTTAATGGTACCAATGTTCATAACACGCGTTTTATGGTGATAAAAAGGCTATTAACGTTCAGAGGTGAGGCATGAGGCTATCAACGTGTAGTTTTAATTTGTAAAGTTTTTAAATGATGCAGCACTAAGAGGTCTAATGTGCGAGGTTATTGACTTCTAGAGCACTCTTCCTCCTCCTCCTCTTGAGTATTATACCTAATTGATTTAATTATTTTTGGTAGTTTTGCTCATCTGTTTTTGTATGAAGGGTTCGTTTAATCTTGGGGAGTACCACAACTTTTTTGCCTGTAGTCACGGAATAACTCTTAAAGACAATGTCTTCGGACACGACTCGAACTATATATTTGGATATTTGCAGGTGCTGTTGCAAATCAGAGTCGCATAGCAATGGAGAGACGAAGCTGGACTATAAACTGAGTTACAACAATTTAGGTGGTGACATTAACAAAAATTACTTTAATAGTTTTGAATATAATATTCAAAGTATAATTTTTTTTCAAGCACATGCATAAATCTATATTAGGCTTGGGCTCTATATTTTACATCCAAAATCTTGGCCCATATTATAAGATAATATGAATATCTGAATTTTTTAGGCCCATCAAGTAGCTTAGAGTATGAATATCGGATGGCCCATGCCTCCGTAAATCCATGTTACCACAATTTGTTTTCTCTTTTATTTCTGCTAAGGCATTTTCTCAAAAATTCTTGTACTTAGCTAATTATTTAATCAAATCTGTGAATATCTGAAGTTAAAGTTGGTAAAGTTAAACATAAAGCACTAATATTTGTGAGAAAATTTTTTCCAGTAAAAGTGACAAAATTTCTTTCCTAAGAGAACTTCATTGAACTAATATTTAGTTCAGTGTCTCTAATAAGTGTTTGTTTGCGCATTGATTCATGTACTTGCCTATGCATATAAATAACAAAAGCACCTATCTAATTAAGAAAATATTATTTTGGGGGAGCCTATAATTAAGTTTGTAGGGGTTAGCCCATCCTTTTAAGTACTACGATAGCTTTTGCTTTGACAGTTCTGAATAGAATGAAAGTTGCAGTTAGTAGTCAAGGCATTTGAGTCAAAGATTCGATTGTTATAAAATCAAGAGTTTGAATAAGCCTCTATTTTTCAGTTCAAAAAAAAAAATAAGCCTCTATTTGTCTGGCCAAAAAAAAAAAGCCTCTATTTGGAAGCTTCTTTTTTTAGCCAGCCTCTATTTATAATCTTCTCATTATTATTTACTAAGATGCATAAATTACATGGTTTTTTGCCCACACATGCATAAATTACACTGTATCCATGTTAAAATTTATGATGTACATTTCCCAAAATCAAAGATGCATGGATGTATTTAGTATATACATGAATATCCCGAAACTTAATAAAAGAGATTCATGAATAAGAGTGTAAGATAAGATATTTCATGAAAATCATAATTAGGCTCATTGTATTTTGAGTGTTCATGAACATTCACACTGTATAGTAATATTACATAACAGCTGCAATAATTTCTGAATAAATTATTACATATTCTTTGGGAAATTAATAAATGGTACAGACTATATATATGTCCTTCAATTTTGACTGCAATATGTAATGTTTTCTGCAAGCCATAAACAACTCACTATAAAATTAGATCAAATTGAAGTTTCCATTTTCATTCCTCTCAAGATTTTAATATAATACCTTTAGTTTGGTCCTTACTCCTTAGTAATCATCAAATCATATTACGTACATCAATTTACCCTTTCTCCTAAAATGCTCTATGTTAATTTTGATAAAAAAAAAATCTCCCCCCACCTTAAATGTATGAAGAAGATAACTAATTTTCAAAGATTAAAAAAAAATAATTTAGTTTGTTATTTGCAAGAAAATTTTTGTTGAATTTCTCAAGGTATTTTTTTAAACCATTTATTTAGAAAACTATTACTTGATAAAAAAGAAGCTTTGCATTATGTGTGAAATCAATAGGGGGAGTTAAAAAAAATTACAAATTTATAAGATAAAATGGATGTTGACGTTATATATAAGATTAAGATGAATTCACCAACCAACTCTTACGTATAAGATGGAGAAAGCATATGCATTTATTAGAATGTATGCGACCATAATTAAACATTTAAATTATTTCTTATCTGGTTCTATTTATAAAGCATTTCCAATATATTTCACACAGACAAAGAAAAACCTTAAATCTCATTAACTCTCTCTTAAAATTTAACAACTTTTCAATTTTACCTCTATTTAATATACACTACATCACATAATAACAAAGTCAACAAATAATAAATGAAGGATAAAATTGAATATTCATAGGAAAAATTTAATGAAGTGACTTATAAATAGTATAAAATAAAACATTCTCTCCCTACCCTATAAATAGGACCACATGAGTATATGTTGGCAAAAAAAATTGTAAGGCGTGCGTGTGTGAGATGTCTGACAAACTAACTATTATTTTAAATTTAATTCCCGTAATTACATTCTATTTGAAATTCAAGAAGTAAATATGTACATTATCATCCATATATATATAGTACTTCCTCTGTCTCATATTATAAGGTCTTTTTAACAGAATTACGGGTTCCCAAAAAACTGTTAAAGTTAGTGAAAAAGCAATACATATATGGGAGATACAACTTTGTTCTCAGAAATGCCCTTATTTATGAAAGAACAAGAAAGAGGGTAATAATAAAAAGGAGGAAAGAGAATATATGAGAAATAAATGAAGTGAGAGAAAAACTTATGAGAGAGAATAAAATATAAAAGGAGGAAGAAAAGTCAACACTATAAATTTATTTCTTTCCTCCTTTGCTTTGATAAGAGTGCCATCTCTCTCTCCTCTCGTAAAAATAAAGCTGAATTCATTTTTTATACAATACATTTATTAAGGGTAGTATTAGAAAAAATGCATTTATTATCCACATCAATTCAAATAGGATCTTATATCATGGAATAAGGTCATTCAGAAAATTGGACCTTATAATATGGAACGGAGGGAGTATACCATTAAAATTGATGAAGTAGATCGTGTGCATCAATTGACCGATACAATCAAAACCAAGTTAAATGCGCTAATTTAATGTCATTGAAAAAAGACCTCTTTGTTTTCGGTGTATTATATATAATGAACTGAAGCAGACCTTCGGGGACATCCAGTAAAAAAGAACTGAAGCAGAAAAGAAAATACCATTCTGTTTCTTATTATAAGTCTAACTACCACAAATTTTTTGTTCTAAAATATAAGTCCACTTTGAGATCAATTAATGCTACTGTGACTATTTTATTCCTATGTTGGAAATAGGGAAGATGAGAGAGAAGCTTTATAGTATATAAAATATTATTTTAACACATATCCTTAAATATGGGTATAGTTGGAAATTTTTTTGAAAATAGGCTATATTTAATGCTATAACTTCCACTCCTTAATATATGAAAATTAGTTATGATGGACTTATAATAAAGAACAGAGTGATAAATATAAAGGGCAAAAGGAGAATTTAACCCTAACGCACAATTTCTCGATCTCAATAAATAAAGAAACGATTGAAAGTTTGAAACTAAAGAGTTGACAACCAAATTACAAAACAGTCAAACGCAAATTAAAATGACGACACAGAAATAATATACGTCTCCAATACAAGTTTTAGTCTGCGACAATTACGACCAAAAGATAGCAACGAAATATCCTTATTATTAATATAGAAGAACCCAAATGATTCTCAAGCCTAAGGTCCAAATTCATTTGATCACTGCCCCACATATCACTTCTGAACTGGCTTGCTAGTTTCCTGCATTCATATAGAATAAGAGTAATTCAGCACGCAAAAGAAGACAATAAGTATGTGAAAATCTTATAACTATCATCTTTGAAAACTAGCAGAACAAGCTTTGGACCTCCTTTCATTGGATTTGGCTTCTTTGCAGCAAAACAAAGAAGCTTGCTTGGCGATACTCAGCAAACAAATTGTGCAACAGAGAAGGTGACGCCATAAGTTACAGTTAACACTTATGGCGGTTGGTATGTTTTGAATAAAGACAAGTATTTTATATGTGCCACACTTTTCATGTCCGTTTTCTGGTGGAATTGACATCATAACATTTACTACCAATAGTCCTTTTTTAACAGGTATTAAAATAAGTAGATGAAAGCACATTTTGCACTTATGCTTCTTGTATACCAAGTTGAATATACTTTTCTGATTTTTGCTATGCTAAATATACAAATTAGATTGTCATTGTAAAATTTCTATACCTTGCCTTCTGTTCTTTCAAATCTTAGTCTAATAATTCTTATGCAAGTTGAATTCACTATTTTATAAGCACAAATTTTTACTCAGTCAATAATTACATGTTATGAGTACAAATTCAAAAGAAGATCTCATTCTAAAAGACTAGCTAATTTGGTGAAAGAGTGCCTTAACCTCACCAATCCAACATTTCTTATGGCTTCCTCATGTGGGACAAAACTCTATCAATTATTCATATCCTTCAGGCATAGTTATTTTCGTAAATTTTGTATTTTATCTCGAAACAATAGCAAACCATATGTATTCTTGTATACAGGTTCTTCGGGCGAATCAGTATATTCTCTGTTATTAAAATTTTTTAAAATAATCTAATTTAATGTCAGTTTTTTCAAAAAATTTCTTCAGTTATTGTCCATTCTTCGTCTTTGACCTAGCTAGGTGTGTTGATTAGTTTTGATAGATTATTAAGGCAAGGTCTCACGCTCAAAAACCACCTACAATAAGAGGTTCTCATCTCGATATGGGAGTCCATGCCCTCCATAGGCATAACTAAATTTAATTCTTACTAGTTACTAGCTAATAAGTGTATTCATTGATTTATTGCGTCTTTTTTTTTTAAGTACAAATGACAATTACTACCTTCCTTTTTATTTTCTACTGTATTTCATATTCCCTTTGTTATTCTATGTGTATGTATCCTAGATTATTCCTCATCTTTTTAAAAATCTCATCATTGCCTTCTTGTTTATCTCTTACACATATTTATAGTTACTTATCACAATTTACATAAATACACACACATGAAATAAATTTTCAAACAATTGACAAAGAGAGCCAAGAGTTAGCAATCAAAAATTAAATTTAAACTATTTAAAGTATCTTCTCATAATAAAGCAGTAATAAAACAATTCATCATAAAAACGTATACCACTGATGAAATAATTTGGATTTAGAGAGAAGGTTAAAAAAAGGCATCATATTCAATTCACTGTGAGACAAAAATACTTACCCCTGTCTCTTCTAGGCATAACAGGTACAACTGGTCTATTTTCGTCATCAGCTGCTACAGACAGCCGAAAACGACACAGAGGACAAGTGTTGCGAACCTTCAACCAATAAAAGAGGCATTTGCTGTGAAATAAATGCAAGCAAGGCATACGAAGAGCCCTAGGCTTGATTGAAAAATCTTCCAAGCAAATTGTGCATTTACAATACTTTGCCATCATACTATTATTCCCTTCTTCTTCTTTTTGTTCTGCCACATTCACCCTTTCCAACCCTTCAAATGAAAACTTGCACGCTGGATTAGCTTTCATAGGACATTCATTTTCATCCATTGATTCCTCCAAACTCCTACGAAGAAGACGATATTCATACTCATAAACTTCAGTAGTATTTGTAAAAATGACACGCATACCCATAATCTTGTGGTTTTTGTGAGTTACATTCGCCATGTGTTGGGCACATGCCAAGATTTTTGCTGCCGTACTAGGCCGAGCATGTTGAGGAACATGAAAATAAGGCAAAAGCATATCTACGAACTTCTCCATGTCTTGCTTTAGGATGTTTGAGAATCCACACTCTTTCGGAAGTATAAAGCTATCTAGACTCATACCATCCCAAATAAAGTATTCTTTGCATTCCACTTCCACCTTAAAGTATTGTTCAGGTGAAGAAGGTGAGATGAAGGTCTCGGCAGAAATGATGGTATTGGTGTCTGCTGGGTATACATCACATGAATGCTCAAAATCCATGGTGGTGCTATGGAGCGAGAGAGGAGAGATTTGGAGCAAGGAGAGATCTCAAGAAAAGATAAATCACTGTAAAAGAAAATGAATTGGCTTAGTTACGCAATATGCGTGTTGATATAAACTTATAAAATGTAGCAAAAAGATAGGTCCGTGTCTCATTTTTGTTCATGTGGGTCCCACAGGATTGGTATATGTAGCCCGGTATAGAATGCGTGTTGTGGGTCCCATGACCTTCGATTTTTTTCTTTATATGTAGGACATGGTGCATCCAATAGATAGATCTTAGGGTGAAAAAGATTATATGATTCTCGTAGTTGATAAGAAAGAAGTAACTGCTGTCTTGGATTTTCCATTGTTAGTTGAATCATAAATTGGAAGCAGGATGTGTGATTGTATAATTTGATTTAATTTAGCAAAATAATTTATGATTTTTTTACAAAAAAAATGAAACGATGTAGGAAATGGGTATGTGAAAAAATATAAAATTTATAATAAATAATTAATTTTTACAAGTTTTAAATAATGCATCTCTTTCAATTTTGTGTGCGTTGTACAACTGTTTATGGCTATTTACAGTTATGGAAGTATTATATAAAGGCTATCTTAGTAAATATAATTTCATAAAAGGGTAAATCATTAAAGTCTTCCCTTTTTACATCATTTTTATATTTCCTATGATTTATTTTATTTTTATGGGTTAAGGGTAAAAAATACACATGATTTTGTCAAAAGTTCATCCAACACCAAATGTTTTTTTTACCAAAAATACACATGACAAATTGGATCAAAAGTCACATTTACAGTTATATTTCAAAAAACGACGCTTGGTGCTGGACGAACATTTTTATAAAATCACGTGTATTTTTTACCCTAATTTAACTGTAAATGTGTATTTTTTATCCAATTTAAAAGGTCATGTGTATTTTTTATCCAAAAAAATATTTGATGCTGGATGAACTTTTGACAAAATCATATGTGTATTTTTTATCCTTAACCCTATTTTTATTTATTAAAAAATTTAAGATGACTAAATGTCATCTATTTATAACTTTTCGTTTCTTTACGGTCTATTAATTATATTACTCGTTAATATTTTCATGCAATGTACCTTTTGGAGAATAATTAATTGATTGTAAAACCAATAAGATGTTAATTGAGGTGATATTTAATTAATTTTTATATTTCCTATGATTTATTTTTTTATTTATTAAAACATTTAAGATGACTTAATATCTTCTATTTTTAACTTTTTCATTTCTTTACAGTCTATTAATTATATTACTCGTTAATATTTTCATGCAATGTACCTTTTGAAGAATAATTAATTGATTGTAAAACCGACAAGATGTTAATTGAGATGATAATTAGTGCTATGCTATCCCTCTAATGATGAGGAAAATACTTTGTCGAAGAGGCAATAACCTTTTGCATTTTTGAGTCTCAAAACTCAAAAGGGATTATAGTCGTCCTATGGGATCTCCAAAATGTTTGCATGTTTTTAGGATTTTCTTCGCTTGTTGGTGATTGTAGTATCATGATAAACCTAACTAACTTCTTCAACAATAAAACCTAACTAATTCAATCATATATATAATGTAATATGTTTAATGGTACATTTATTAATATAATTCAAACTATTACTTTGAAAAATAAATTAAAAGTATATAATGTTGAACAAAATCCTATTAAATTGGTTTAAACTTTTGTGATAAAAAAACAAACTTAACACACATATATATAATTAATTCATCTCTCAATCTTTCAACGTGAGTCTTATTATTATTTTAATAATATTGACATAATAAACTCAACAACATGCGATTTATGACCAAAGTAGCCATCAATATGCTTTAATTTAATTCCTGTTATCTGTTCAAATAATTTTATCGCTTGATTTCGTCTTTCCATATAACATTCAAAGTTATAACATTGTAAATTATCTATATATATATATATATTAAGATGTTTTATAACGCACACTAGTTAATTATCTTGTCTTGCTTAATTTTTCTGTCCACCACTTCAAAAACTCTTTTTATATATTATTCTATCACAAAGAGTAGATCGAGCGAGAAGTAATTAATTACGAAGAAAATGTTGATTGAATCGACCCATTGAAGATAATATATATAAATTTGTGTTGTTTAATTTTATCTTTCTATGTATTCTCACTTTTGAGTACTGCTTATAATATCTGTCCAATACACATTATTACCATGTTTATTTTGCCTATTGGATCTCGTCATCTCATTGCGTGGCGAAGCAATTCTGCTTAATTACCAGGTTAATTTGCTACCAACTAAATTTGTTCTAATTCTTATTCTTAGTGTTATTCTTTTCTGCGGCGCTTACTCTTTCTTTTCCTACATGTCCTCAATTATCTTGCTGTCTTTCTCTTATTCTTGTAGTTAACACAGTGATGATACATGAATAACGAAAATGAATTTTCAAATAACAGATCAAATTGTGGCAAAAAAATAAAAGATTCTCCCCCGTCCTAAATATACGTCATATTTAACTAATTTGATTAAATTAATGATGTTAATTATGTTAGTTAATATGTTGTACATTTTCTAAAATATTCCAATCATCTTCTCTTATTCCCTCCCACGTCTCTTACTTGATTATCATTGTTAGAAAAATACTAATAAAGATAATTTGAGAAAAAGTTAACAAAATTTAAAATTAGATCCTATATTTAGAATCAAGACCAACACACCAAATATGTCCTATATTGACCAGAGGGAGTACAACTTAGTAACCTAAAGATCTAATTCACATTACATGAAATGTCTTCTCAATAACGCATTAACGCTAAAAACGAAAATCCAGAAAGAAAAAAAAAACTTTCTCTCTCTCTCTCCAAGCAAATTATAATAAAACCAGCTTGGTCTTCTTCATTCATAATCTTCTCTGTACGTAGGCATTGGAAATCTGCAAAGAGGACAATAAGTATTGCGATTACGCAGCCAGCTAGTGATGCATGTTTTGTGAAATAAATGAAAGCACGGCATACAAACAACTTGATCAGAATCAATTGATGAAAGACCTTCAAAACAAATTGCACAATTATCACAATTAATAATCCCCTTTGCGCCATAATTTCCTTCTTTAATCTCTTCCAATTTCACCTTTTCCAATCCTTCAATGGAAGACTCACTTGCTGGAATAGTTCTCATATCTCCATTATCATTCATCGATTCCTCCACAACCCCACCATAATAATCACCAAGAGCATGACTATGTTCTTCATCATCATAATAGTGATGATCAATTTGACCAGTATGGGCAAGAACAATATACAAATCCAGAATCTCCTGGTTCTTGGGCGCCTCATTCTCGATTTCCTGTGCATATCTCAGGATTGTTGCAGCCATGCGATAGGTCGAGCATTCTTAGGAACATCAAAATAACAAACAAAAAAAAAACATATGAATGAATTGTTCTATGTCCTCCTTTGGAACAATTGTGATGCCACAATCAATGGTATCGGTAGCACCATCTATAGTGATACCATTCATGGCATAAAAGATTTTGCATTCGACCTCAACGCTAAAGTATTGTTCAGTTGAAGATGATGATGGGGCAGAAACATTGGTATTATTGTTGGATTCTTGAGGATCCATATGGCAATATGGAACACGAGAAGTTTGGAGCTCTACGGAAAAAGACAGAGTTACAAGGAGAGATCTCGGAAGGAGTCCACAAAGAAAATGAGTTGGCGTGGATGCACAGACTGTTGTTTAATTTATTGCTATATATACTTATAGAAAGTGATGGAGTTAGATATAAGTGTCATTTCTGTGTATGTGGGTCCCACTGATACATGTCTGAATCTCACCGCTCTATGCATTGCATTTATCTTTCCTGGCATAGCCGTATAAAACCTGTGTTGCGGTCCCCCCTCGTCTTCCATTTTTCGTGGATGTACTACAATACAATAGAGAGGAGGTTACACTATGATGCGTTTGTTAAAGAGTGTAAAAAAGGTAAAAATCATCACCAATAAGATTTAAATAATTTGTTTCAAATTCAATACTACCTCCTGTCCTAATTATAAAAGCCAATTGACTTTTTTTAGAGGAGATTAAGGAAGTAAATTAGACCCTTAAATCTTAATATATGTGACATGTAATTAGATTATATGATAGTTTATAAGTAAAATAACTTAGTTTTGAGGGGAAAAAACAAATATAAACAATTTAAAGTGGTGTATTTTGCATCCTTAATTTTTCCAAAAAAAGTCAACTGACTCTTATAATTAGGACCGGTGGAGGTAGTTAACAAATAGTAAATGGAAGTGAGTTAAGTGCCTTTTCAATAAATTAAAAGTTAATTTAATTAGGCAAAAATGTTTATGAACATTTTATAAAGGATTATGAAAAAAGGATGCAATGTATCATTTATTTTATATGGAAATGTGGGATAAAATGTATAATTATATACTTTTAGTTTAGTATTATTATACCTTGGAGTCTTTCATCCTACAGAATTAGGACATCCTAGTATATGATGATAGACATATTGAATTATTATTGAAGTTGATGAGGTATATAAATAATTATATATGAAGTTGTCATTTTGAATTTAAATTTTTTTAGATATACTTTTATTGACATTTTATTAAATTGTTGATTTTTTGATATATTTTTTTATTGATATTCAGAGATCTAATTGAGTGCGTATATCACTTCCATAAGGTGGGACTTGTTCATAGATACATGAATCCGAGGAGTTTTATGGTGGTACCCACATCATCTCATTCTTATGTTGCTAAAATGTGTAACATGAAGACATCCAAATGGATTAACTATGAGGAGTGCGCTTTTCTTGTTTGTGGTGATCTCATTGGTAAGTACTCCTAAATGTTTGTATTACCCTATAATATTTATTAGTACTAACAATCCAAATTCATAAATACTAACAGATTTTGATCCAGATAAATAATGATACTATTGGCAGTCTCTAGAGTAGATGGTTGGTAATGACTTTCATTTTGACAAAATGGATGTGCTCAATCTAGGGTACTTGTTATTTTATTGCTTCAAACAAAAGCTTCCATTTGGATCGATAGATCACTAGTGTGATTTGAAACGAATTGAGAAAAACTACATTTGTTATGCGGATGAACTAGATAATGTTACAGTACTAAGACATCTAATTCTTCCTATGCCAAAGTGGATCCTCAAAGATAGGTGCGTCCAAAACTTGAATAAATATCATGTGGATTATAGAATCAATAAGCAACCAAATTCTATTCTTTAAGACTTAATTCTACTTAGTGTAAATATAGCTAGAGAAAAACTCTTTTTACCTTTGCTTGTAGTTAGGCCTTCTTATGAAGTAATTATACAAGCACACGTTTAAGTTGGTATTGGATTGGGTACCACAAGTTTAAGCTAGTATCAGACACGGTGCCAAAAAGCATAAGACAATATCAGACACCAGTGATGAGTCCCCAGCGTTGCTGGACAATTTTTGACTTGGGTGGTCATCATGGCAACTTGGTACTATACTTACACCTAGGTAGATAACATTCTGAAACTAATAAAATGTTTAGTTTTTCCCATGTTAGAGTGATATCCCCAAGATAGGTATGCAATTTCTTTTTTTATTCATTTTTT
The DNA here is from genome assembly GCA_037074515.1 of Mimosa bimucronata. Classification (NCBI taxonomy): domain Eukaryota; kingdom Viridiplantae; phylum Streptophyta; class Magnoliopsida; order Fabales; family Fabaceae; genus Mimosa; species Mimosa bimucronata. The sequence goes on from CM073441.1 coordinate 27,787,811, forward strand.
ATAAATTTACTAAAATTAAATGAATTTATCATTATATATGATTTTTTATTAAATAAGAAAAGTTATTTTTTATGATTTTGTAAACATAGATGAATGAGGTGGATTCCCATATCATATTCTAAATACAAACTAAGAAAAAAATTCCATTCATCTTCTTAATATTGCTTTTTATGTATTAATTGCTAATGTATTTATTATGACATCTTCTTTTCAGTATATTCTTGAAACGTATTAGATTCTTGAAAATTATTGATAATTTTCCTTTTGAATTTAAACTCGTTAGTGCTATTATATTTCTATCTCTGATTCAATTATCTTTTGTATACTTTTATGCTTGTACTTGGTTGCAATAATTGTAGTACCGTGATTAAGTTCTTATAGAATTAATTTTGATGTAAGAATTTAAAATCCTAATGAAGTTAGTGATAATTTAGTTCCCATGAAATTTCTTAGGAATGGAAGTCATGATTTATGAGGTTTGTTATGGTGCTATGATTACTCATATATTTTTGGTATTCACCTTTTTCTCATGTAAATGATTACACCAATATATACATATACCACTCTATTCTTTATTATAAGAATACTTTAACTAATTTTCACATATCAAGAATTATTAGTTAGGTCATTAAATATATCTTAGATTGATGAAATTTTTTAAACCTACTCTTATTCAAAATTTCCATATATCTACATTTATAAATTATTTTCATATCTCTCTCCTTTTTCTCTCTTCCCAACAGTAATTAAATTAGGCTAAAGTTGGAAAACTATCATTAATAACCTCTACGTTGAGTTATATTTAGGAACCAAATTTTTTTTTATAGTTAGACTTATAATTAGGAATAGAGTGGTATATAGACATATGCATACCATGCTAAAATGGAGAGATCCCCATTCTTTAAGCTTTGATTCTAGCAACAAGTAAATGGACCTAAAGGTTCTACATTCAACTTCAACGCTAAAGTATGATCGATCACTTAAAGATGAAGGGATGAAATTATTGGCAATAACAATATTATTTGTCTTTGTTGAATATGTTTCACATGAGCCTTAAAGATCCATGGTAATAATATGATAAACAAGAAGAGATCGATTTGGAACACTAGATTAAAGACACAGTTACAAAGACGAATCTCCTTAATCCAGAAGTCCCCGGAACAAAATGAGTTGGCTTACATGCACTATTTAAATATATATATATATATAGCCAATATATATACACATGATTTTATATAGAAAGTAACTGAGATAGACATGAGTGTCATTTATATATATCTATATATATATATGGGTTCACAGAGACATTGAAACAAATGAATCCCGTGGTTCTATGTATTGTTTTCTTTATCATGGTTGGATAAAACACATATTGTGCCCCTCCCCCTGCCTCTTGAAATATGAATTAATTATACATACGTTAGGTTTGGATTTCTACCAAAAAAGCTTAACCAATTTGATAGGACTCTTATCAACAATGTGTGACTTATGATTATCTTAATATCCTCCTTACTACTATTTTTTTATCTCTTTCATTTTTTTTTCTTTTTTTATTGGGCTTGTACTTCTTTTTAAGTCTTAGAGGTTAGTCTACAAATATATTTTTTCAATATTCATATTCTTTTTTATCCTATTAATCAAATGACTTTGATGCCATGTGGAAATATGAATTAATTGGGTTTGTCTTTGTATCACTAAAATTTAATTAAACCAATTTGATAGGACTCGCCTTAACATTATATAATATGAATTCATCTCTATCAATATGTAGTTGACTGTATTGGTCAACAGCTAGCAAATTGGAAATGCGATTCCCTGTCTTTAGCAAGGAGAAATACCCTGATAAAATATGTTGTTATGTTTATGCCTAATCATATTATGCAAATTTCTCTTCTGCCAGTTTCAAATTGTAATGAGATTGATAAACATGCTCGAAATTTCTTACGAGGAACAACCTCAGAGAAGAAGCGAGCTCACTCAATCTCAAGGGATAAAGTATGTACTCTGAAGGGTAATGAAGGGTTGGGATTACACCAATGTAGTCTCCAAAATCAAGCTTTTATGATGAAAATTGGTCAGGGGCTAATGGTTAATTAACAAAGAAACTCTGTGGTCTAGCGTGGTTCGAAGTAAATACAAGTAGGGATGATTTAATTCCTCAAATCGATAGGGGGAGACAAGGTTCTAGAGTGTGGAGTGTGTTCGCCGTCAAGCGTTAACCGCAAGCGCACGGATCACACGTAGTATAAAATATCGTTCCCACGGGGATTTGGATTAAAATCTTGACCAAACAAAAGACTAAGTAATTTCAATCAAGTTGAACTAAGAAAATATTTTTGGGTTGTATAAAGAAATGTTGAAAATCTATTTTTCTAAAACTAGAAAGTGATAAAAACAATGGTTCTTTTGACATAAAGGATTAAATGGGGTATAGGATTATTTATCCCATTTGCACTTCATAAGACATGAAAGACTCCCTCTCAAATAGTATTTTTCATGAATATATGTGTTTGTCTAGGTTTCATATGCACTTGACTAAGCTCTCTCAAGTCAAAATCAAGTTTATCTTGCCATTAAAATGCACAATCTCTTGCTACAAATCATGAAAATTCCCTTTGAAAACAAACCCTAATGTGACAATGCAATGTTAGCAAAGATATCTCTATTTTACCAACAAACTTTCCATTTATCATGTAAACTTCAAGTCAAGCATGATTTTAACCAAGTTCTACACATGGATAAGCTCTCTCAAGTCAAACCCACATGAACAAATCAAGCTAAATGGTGGCCAAACACTTAAAAGCATGAAGAGAAGGATAAAATCAACACATATATGTCATTTAATACCAAAAGAGAGGAAGAATCAAGTCTTAATCTATACAAAGGTTCAAAATAATCCTAGAATGGAAGTTTAGCCACTCATAAAGAAAAATATACAAATCTAGAAAATCAGAGCAGCCATGAAAGAATTTCAGTGAAGAAAGAGAGAAGAACAAGAAAAACCAAAGGAAATGAGGTTGAATCTCTTCAAATCTTGGATCTCCACTTGAATCTCCTTGAAAATCTCCAAATCCTAGCTCCCAAGTAGCCCCCAAAGAAAGCCCAAGTCAAAAGGGTGTGTTTGTGTGTGAGTTGGAGCTGTTTTATAACCTAATTTTCTCAGCTTTTCTGTCCACTATGCAGTCTGTCAGTAGTCTTGGCCGCGGCCAAGAATTTTGCCTGCACTGGTTGGCCACGACCAATAACTCTCTGCCTGAAATTTTTCAGGATTTGGCTGTGGCCAGGAATTTTGCCTGTGCTTTTGGCTGTGGCCAATAACTTTCTGCCTGTTACTTTTTCAGCTTTCTTGGTTGCTTTGAATCATCTTTTCCACTTCTTGCTCCTTGATTTTAGCTTCAAATACAACTCAAATGTGGCTTAATTGATTGGCTTCACCCACCTAACAAGCAATGACATCTATACAAGGCAAAGTTGATAAAAAGAGGGTAATACATTCACATTTAAATCATGAATTCAATGACTTCAACCCAACTATCAACATGGCACATTTTCCTATCATATGCACATCAAAATATGTATAAATCCACCCAAAAAGTGTAAGAACTATAAGAAAATGTGCTAATATGGCATGAATTTCAAGAGGTTAACAGAGTGGGATTAAAGCCACTTGGTAGCATGTGAAGAATGGAGTAAATGTTGTTGCTCGGTTTGGAGATTTGAAAGTTAGATGGAAGTATAATTGATGTGATCAGTTTATTGTCAACTCAGCTTACCACGCTATTATTGGTATTTCAGATTAGGTGAGTAATACATGGCAAAAGTCTAGAAAATTCAAGCACCCCAAAGGTGTAGGATGCTTATGTGGTCATCAGTACATGACCGCCTCCTTACTAATGAAGCCCTCTATAAGTGTCATATTTACCCAGATGTGATTGTAGCCAGTGCTCGAGACGAATAGAAACATACAATGTCCTTAGAGTGATTGGCGCCACCACCGGCAAACAGGAAGCAGCATTCCCCAGATTAAGCAGGTGGCCCATTGTCATGTGCGTGAGCCCATCACTCTTTCTAGCCCATGTTACTAGCATATAAAGTGCTTTAATTTATATAGGCTAGTATTCTCACAAACCTAAGCAATGTGGGACTTCTTTCTTTTTGACACACCCACACAAAATACACTTTTCATAACACCAACTAGGGGTAAGGGACTCTAATCACAGGTTCTGGGAGAGTAATCTCCAAGATGGATCAGGATAAACCTGATAAAGTCTCATACTAGTAGGTATGGTGGTTTGACCTTTGTCGGAATGGTGCACCTCGGGGTCAAATGCAAGAAAAAATGAAACCAAAGCTTGAGCAAAATGGCTCAACCTTGGTTTTTTGTCAAATGAGTCAACTTATTTTGATGCCTAAACTATCCTAAATGCAAAGAAAGCAAGTAAACTAGGGGTTTAGTCATTGAAAAGTCTTTTTGGTATTTTTCAATTATAAAAATGTAAAGGGACTTTTTTTGGGTTTTAAAATAAGGAAAACAAAGTAGGTTGTTTTTGAAAACCTTTTTGATGGGATTAGGGTCTCTTGATGGAACTTAGCAACCTTCCTAGCTTCTTAATTAAATTGGGAGTAAAAATCCAAGTCCAAGTGTAAAAACCTAAGGCAATCGCCGCAGTCCAATTGACCTAATTACTAATTGATTTGGCAAATTGCTTGCATAATTAGTCAACTAGACAATTGTTAGAAAATCGTTTGGTAGTAAAAACCCTTGACAACATACAATGAGTCTCCTCTTGAAGGTATAATTTGACCCTTCAAGAATTGACCTAGTGTCTAATGCTATGTGCAAAAAGCAAATGCAGTAATCCAATCTAGCAATCGAAAGAAAATAATCAATGCTACCACATCAAATTGCATAATGCCAAGTAATTAACACTAAGATTTATGGATATAAAAACAATCGCTTAATTATATACACAATCCAAAAGGAAAACTCCACGAGCAATAGAAATTCATAGTGTACCATGTTCCAATCAAACACTTACATACAAATCAAAAGAATTTGTACATAAATACGTAATTAGACATAAGAAAACACTAAACATGCCCTTAGAAGACCATTGAAGCTCTGGTTGTTCTATCCACCAAGAATCCCCAAATGCTTTAGCCAATCATCCTCTTGAGCCCACAATCAATAATTGAACCTTCTTGCTCCATGAAATATGAGTAACCGATGGAAAATGGAGATGGTTTGGTGACTAAAAATGTGAATGTGTGTGTGATGATGGATGGCTAAATGTGTGGAAGAGAAGAAAGGAATGTAAGGATCAAAGTATGTATTGAAATGGAGGATGAATTGGTACTGTTCGGATTTGTGCTTGTTGGTTCAAGAAATGGCGTGAATTTGGTGTGAATGGAGAAGGGAGGAAATGAAGATATTGGAGCTGAAGGGATGGACGATTGTGTGTGTGATTGACAAATCTCTTATTTGTAATGATTTTACATGCTAAAATTGATGCAATTAATATGATTGAGATGCAATATTGATCCATTAATGCTTAACAAAGATCTTTGACTCTTATGTGAAATTAGCATGAGATTATGATTAATTGGCCATATAATTGTAGATTGATTTGTATTAATTGATTTATAGGGCTATTTGATCCTTTTTCTATCTTATTTCTACTTGTAGGGTCACCCAAGAACAAAAGCGGGAGAGATCCAGGAAGAAGAGAAGCTTAAAAGAAGACTAAATGGATGCAACAAGGCAGACTAAAAACAGTGGAACCCCTCTGTATGGTGTGCCGTGGCGCATAAACATGTGTGCTGTGGCATACAAACATGTGTGCCATGGCACGCAAAGAAAAAGGCAGAATTGGCAGCTCTGTATGGTATGTCGTGGCACATAAACATGTGTGCCGCAACACACGGGCATCAGAATAGCTTCGCATTTTTACTGATTTTTTGACCCAGATCCGACCCAAATCAACTATAGCTCGGCATCTACTTGTTCTAAACTAAAATTGGTCGAACCCTAGCCCATTTTAACCATTCTACAGCCATTTCAAACCCTAACATACTCATTTCTTCTCATCTCTACTTCTTCCATCTCCCATTTTCCTTCCTCCAAATCCATGGCTCCCATCCTCTTCCTCTTGGTTGTTGTTTCTCCCATGAAGAGCAGCAACTAAGCTCTTGCATTCTTGGTGATGGAGCTTTAGGGATGAGCTTGAAGCTTCAAAGGGGAGTGTTGTTCTCCATTCTCTCTTCCTTATATGTATTTCAATTTATCTAGGTGAAGAGCACCACTTTCGAGTGTGTGTGCGTGTAGCGCGCCCTTGGGTCCGCCCTTCAAGAAAATAAGAACCAAGGGGATAGTGAAAGCTAACCCCCAGGTGTTATTCGCTTGAGGAGCCTAAACGCAAAAGATGACCCAGTAACTAGTATGCAAACTATTAAACACAGGTAAAAAGTATTGTATTTTGTTTTTGGTATAAAATAGGTGCAAAAGATGTTATATGTTTAAGGGTAAAAATAAAAATAAGATAAAAGTGAGATTTGGAGGGGAAAGGAAATGGAATCATTCTTGATAAATGGAAACCTTGGGATTCATCGCTTCTAAAGATTTTCAGGGAGTTTTTGTTGATTTTCGAAAGACCCCTAGAGAAATCCCTCTAGTCTAGGCTTAGGTAAACTTAATTAATGTCGGAACCCCGCACATTACTTAATTTAACGTAAGTTGATTAAGTTCAAAATCAATATGAATTTGCTAATCGTAAGAGGCTCCTAATCCAACAACCTGGACCTCAAATTGCCACTTAATTAATCCTAGAGTTTAATCGATTATTGGAACCCCACATAATAAATCAAGACTCTAGGATTGAAATCCAATGCCACTCATGCAATTTGACAAATTCAAGAACTAACTAATCATGCAAGACTTTAAATCCACAACTTGGGCCACCCCACAATTGCACTTAATTTCTCAATTAATCCTAACTCATTGATGGCCACCCAAACAAAGATTAAGATTGAAAAGAGTGACTACCCAATGTCTAAACATGATTAATTAATTGTCATTTCATTCATTCAAAACCACTTAACATTTTTAATCCACTAACCAAGCCACCTTGCATTAGCACATAATTTTCACAAAGAGAATAACAAAATCATGAACCCATAAATTTCATTAAATTCAAAGTTAAAGTAGAACAATGTCAAGTATTCAACAAGAAAGAACTAACATAAAATAGTTTCTAACCCTTATACAACATGTAGAAATGAAGAACACAACCAAATGTCACAAATATACTCGTAAAACCCTAGAAAAGCATAAATACAACAAGAGGAATAAGGATTAGAACTAGAACTCCCCTAACATTGCTCCAAGCTCATCCCTTGACTCCCACCACAAGAATGTTGGAGCCTAGCTGCTGTCCCCTAAGAAGAAAACACCAACAAGGAGTGGAGGTTGAGGAACCATAGAGGATTGGAAGGAAGAAGGTGGAAGATGGGAGGTGGAGATGAGAGGAAATGAGAGAGTTAGGGTTAGAGAGTGTGTGGTGGCTCCAAATCTGCCCTAATAGGGTGTAATTTTCGAGTTTTATGTCCCTCAAGTCGGGTCAATTGAGTGGGTATTGAGTTGGATCTGTTTAGAGTCCGAAATTCGCGTGCTGATAAGAGCTATCGTAGTGCCGTTCGCCGTGGGCTCACCGTGACGAGGCCAGGCTCGAGCTGCATTGCTTTCTGAAATTTTGGGGGCCTGCTCGCCGTGGGTTCACTGTGGCGAGGCCACGGCGAACTACATTATTCTCTGCCAAATTTGAGGCTTTCTCGCCGTGAGCTCGCCACGGCGAGCAACCTTGATTTTTTCCTCTTGTGGACCCTTTCGCCGTGGGCTCGTCGTGGCAAGGCCACGGCGAAATCCAGTTTCTTTTGCTCCTTAGTTTGGCCTTCTTCTTCGTCTTGGGTTCGATCTTTTGGTCCTGAACGACCCTACAAGTGGAAAAAATACTAAACAAGGATCAAATAGCTCTATAAACCAATTCATACAAATTAATCTACAATTGTGGCTAATTAACCCTAATCTAACACTAATTTCACCTAAGAGTCTAAGTTTTACTTTAAGCATTATCGGACCAATATCGCATCTCAATCATGTTAATTGCCTCAAATTAGGCATATAAAAGCATTAGAAATCAGAGATTTGTCACTAGGGTTCTAGGATTGTTATATGTATTTGGATGTGATTCTCATTTATATCTTTGTATGAGAGCGGTAGAAACAATTTATCTTGTTGATTTTCTTTGTATGGATGCTTGACATTACACCTATTGACTTGAGCATATGTTATTGGCATGGGTTCATCAATTAATTTATGTTATCTTGTTAAAATCTTGTGTTAAGTGAGGGTTCTTCCTTGGTGGATCATGGTGTCAAGTGTTTACATTTAGAAATTAGCAAATAAATCTATTAATTGCTTGAGAAACATTGGGCTTAAATTTATTAGTTTCAATTTATTGATTAGGGTTCCATCAAGAAATTGGGATTAGTAGATTAATCTTGTTGCAATTCGGGGTTCCGGTTGTAGGATCAAGAATTCCTTGCAATTGGTAGGTTTAATTGGTTCTTGAATTTGTCAAATTGCATGAGTGGCATTGGGCTTCAATCCTAGAGTATTAATTTATTATGTGGGGCTCCAATAATAAATTAAACCTTAGGGTTAATCAAGTGACAATTTGGGGTTCCTGTTGTTGGATTAGGAGCCCCTTACAATCAGTGAATTCACTTTGATTTTGAGCTTAATCAACTTAGGTTAAATTAAGTAATGTGCGTGGTTCCGATATTAATTAAGTTAACCGAAGCCTAGCCTAGAGGGGTTCCTCTAGGGTTCTTTAGAAATTGACCACTATTACTCCCAATTAATTTTTGAAGCAATGATTCCCAAAACGTTCCATTTACCAAGAATGTCCAATGCCATTTGAATTTTTATCCAATTTTTATTTTCCTTTTTGAACATATCTAACTTTTTTACAAAAAGCTTATACAAAAAATTAAATACAATGTTTTTACCTGTCTAATTAGTTTACATTTAGTTACTAGGTAATCGTTCGCGTTAGGCTCCTCAAGAGAACGACACCCGGGAGTGGCTTCCACTATCCCCTTGATCCCTGATTTCTTGAAGGGCGGGCCCATGGCGACACTACACTGATAACCCCCCATTTTGGTGCTCTTCAGTAATTGTGAAGAAAATAGTACAGAAGGAGAGTGATGGAAATGGCCAAATGGAGGTGAAGAATTGGCTTGGAAATGGCGTGGATTACATGGAAGGAATGGTGAGTGAGATGAATGGTGGAAGAGGTATGTGTATGGTGGTGGAGCTCGCCAGCCCTAGTGGAGGAGATGGAAACGGAGGAGATGGAGGCCTGTGGGATGGGTGAGGATGGAAGAGAGGAATGTGATTGTGATGATTTGTGTGATGGTGTGCTTTGTAATAGTGGTGAAAGCAGATGTAGTCTCGGGTTTTAGAGGCTTTTAGGGATGAAAGGAGATCAGGGGCTGTTTGGTTTATTGTAATTAAGCCCAAGATCTAAGGGTTTTTGTTAGATACCCAATTGAACTTCCAAAGAATGCCCTTACTTTTGCAATCTCTAATTAAAAAATATGGAAATAAACTTAGCAATTTTTATCTCATCTTTGCCCTCCTTTAAGCTCCCAAATTACTCAACTTGTCCTTGCCCAGCTGAAATATGCAGTGCCACATGACTTAGTTGTAATTTCTGATATTCGAGCACTAAACTGTAATTTCTGAAATTCTGACACATCGTCATCAAGACTTCATACAATGACAAATTCAAATACAAATTGTAATATCCTAATCCCATAAATCAGAAATGCATGAGTTTAAACATTAAAATGCTCAATTTAGCACCAAAATACAACTAACTCAATGTATTGGAATTCTAAGTGTAAGTTCTTAAATTGCCATGTATTAGCCTAAGACAAGTGTTAATTTCCCAAAATTAGTAATTAGAAACATAAAATAATCAGGTGCAATCATGTGGTCAATGGAATATGTATTACTTTGTCATTGTGTGCTGGTTCATTTGGAGAAGGAAGAACGAAGTTGTTCATCAGAATAGTGTAGCAAGCGTTAATGAAGGTATAGCAGAAATTAAAGGGATAGCTAATTGTATGAAAAAAGCTATAAAGATCATTCCGAAAGCTGTTTCTGTGATTCGGCCAATGTAATCGAATGGACTGGAAGAACTGATTTGGAGCTGCATGCATGAAGATGAGATGCTGCTAAGGATTCTTCAGAACTTGATGGGAGTCGAGCTTTTACTTATCAGCCGGGAAGAGAATGAAGAGGGTGATTTTCTAGCTAAACAAGGACTATCACATGGATTGGGATTTCAGATTCTTTCTAAGGAATCATCGATGACTCTTTTGAGCTTATTAGTTTTGTGCTTTTGGTTTTTAGTTTCTGTCTTGTTTTTTTCATTCCTGATGTATCCAAGAAAAAAAAAATCATTTCTATCAATTTTTCAATATGTAACTTATGATTATCTTAATACCGCCCACTATTTTGGTGGATGTACTATTTCACATTGTGCGTTTGTTGGAGAGAGTATAGAGACTAGAGTCACCGACATAATTCAAATAGTTTACATGCCAACATTAAATATTTTGTTTCATATTCAACAGTAGTACTAGCATGAGTTAAAGTTTCTTAATTTGGAAAAATACTTAAGAGCATTTTAAAAAGAAGCAAGCAAAAAGAAAAAGGGATATGAGGAAGACTTTTTTTTTTTTTTTTTTTTTGCCAACTGATATGAGGGAGACTAATAGAATAAAATGTAAAATTTATAGCAAGATATGCTTGTTATTGTTTGCGGTATATGTCAATATGTCATGATCAAGTTTTTATAGAAATAACTTTGTCACAAGAATATTGTCGGTTAGATAGTGTGCCGAAGTAATTCGACTTATAATTATCATCAGATTAGATAGACCCAATCAAGATTTTTCTTGTTCTTTTTCACACACGTACACGCGCGCGCGCGCGCGCGCGCGCACATATATATATATCTCCCCTTATCTTAACGTTTATCTCTTTTTCTAGAATTTGCTTACCCCAGTGATTATATGAATAACGAAAATGATGAATTGTCAAATAAGTGATAAAAGAACTAAAATGTAGTGGAGATCCAAGAACATTAATATAGAAAGAAAAAAAAAACCATTTGAGACACTAAGAGGCCGTTTTGTTATTGGACTTGGTGAGGATAAAATGGAAATGGTAAAACAAAAATAAATTGAATAAAATGGGAAGGGAGATGGGTTGAAAGTGTTCAAAATCTAGGAGGGATAATTTAATTCACGTGATGAAAATTCTTGATATTAGGAGTCATAATTCATAATGTTTGTCATGGGTGTGGTAGATCCCATACTTTTGGTATTGACCTGTCTCATGGAAATAATTATATACCAAGATAAATATGCAACCAATATCTATCATGCTAAAACGGAGATCTCGAATTCCCAGCTTTAAGCTTTTTACTATATTCTTCCAACTAAACAGGCCCTAAAGATTTCGCATTCAACCTCGATGCTAAAGTATGATCACTTCGTTTTTATGAAATACAAAATGATATAAATAACCCAATGAAAAGGAAAGCGAACAAAAACTTAATAAATCAAGCCTATTTAGATAGGCTGAGGAAACAATAATTACATTAAAAACAGTAAAATCTAGAAATAAGAATTGAATGTCTTAAAATACCACATTAATGTTGTCTGATTGAATTATGGATCTGGAGATGGATGATTTCTCTATGCATCAAATATTCAGGTTTCCATTATCTCGATGGAGATACATTCTGTACTTTATGATTCATAGAATTGAAGCTCAAAGACACTTGTAATAGAACTATAAATTAACTTAAATTGTTTCTTTCAGATAAATTGATGAAGAATTGTACCTTCTAAACATATCTGCATGGAAAATCCTCTAAATTTTCTTTGGTCCCTCATTCTGTACATAATGATTTTCCAGTCTCGATAATAGAATTCATCGATGCTCATTAATGTAGATTTCTTCAAGGTTTTCCCATTGACCTTTTCTAGATCATTGGATTGAAGCATCATGAAAGAAATATTTCCTTGAATTTCTTTGATGACTTTTGATGGATGATCGATTTGTCCCTAATGAAGAGCAATATTTCTTTTATATCAAATGGTATTAATAAGAGTGATGATGTCCTTTATCAGAATAATCTCTTCTTTCTTGTGCAGCATGCATATGGATCTTTAAATCATGATTTAAACTCTGAGGATGATGGCTGGAATTGAATTGAAAAGCCACCAAACTAAATTGCTTTATCATAGGGACAATGGATGAAAAGATGGTCAAGGGTTTCATCACATTTATATCTAAAAAGATATTCACCCGATACATTGAGATGATGTTGCTTCATAATTTCAAAAGATGAAATAGCATTATATAGCAATTTTTATATGAACAAGAAATGCTTATATGGAAGAGAAATTTACCAAAGGAATTTCTAAAAGGGGTCATGAGGGTGATTCATGGAGAATGAATTTGACAATTAAAAGATAAACCTTCTTTAACCTTATATATACCACTTGTATTTCCACTCCAGAAAATATGATCTGAATACGAGGTGATAGACAAAGGCAGTTTAGATATGAAATTTACAATGGAAAGGATATATAATGTATGTAATAAAGGGAGGTTCCACTTAACCAAATTGTGATCATACATTAAAAGATCAGAGACTCTAATAATATTACTAGAATCAGAAGATTTAACTTGCATGGGCCACCACTTGAGAGGAATGCTTATCCCATTGCTAACTTTCCATCTTAATCTACTAATAATCATGTCAGAACATTTAGAGATATCTTTCCATATCCAAGATGCATTATATGGCACTGATAACCTCTGGAAATTCATGTCATTTGAGCATATTTTCCTTGAGTTTTATTAAATCATTGATAAATTTTGGATACTCAAGATAGGAAATGTTCATTTGATTTTCGGTCGCATATTATTGTATATTTATGTAGATTTTGATTGTTTTTATAGTTAGTTTCTTATTTTGTTTTATGTAATTTTTGTAGGAATAATTTGATGCAATAAACAAGAGTTTTTAGCCCTCCACCAAGCTCCCAATTGAACAAAAATAAGAAGAAGCCACAGCAGCCCAAGGAATAAAGAAAAAGGCAAGAAGACAGAATAAGTGGGACTTCGCCGTGGCCTCGCCACGGCGAAACCCACGGCGAACAGCATCAGCCTCTGCACAGTTTTTGGCCAGCTCGCCGTCAGCTCGCCGCGGCGAAAGCCACGGCGAGCAACAATTGTTTCTGTCATTTTTGGACTTCGCCGTGGGCTCGCCGCGACGAGACCCACGGTGAACTGTGTGATTCGCTGCGTTTTGGACAGAACAGACGCGTTTTGAAGGAAATAAAAGCTAGGGCTTCGAGCTTATTCGGCATTCTTCGACTCTTGGGCATTCTTGGGGGTGTTTGGCTCTGCTAGGGCATGGATTTTGGTGGGGATTGAGCTTGGGCTTGGAGCTTCGAAGAGATTTGGGCTTCTCTCTTGGTTTATCTTCTCCATCTTCATTCTCTTCTCTTGTTCTCTATTTCTGATTGTATATATGTATGCTCCCATGGAGTTGTTGAACATGTATAGCTAAATACTTTGATTCTATGATTATTTTGAACCCTTGTATGTATTGATTCTTGATTCCTCCTCTTAATTTGTGATTAATGATATCCATGTGCTTATTTTACCCCGTTCCTAATGCTTCTAAGTGCTTGATCACCATTTAGATGTTGGGTTCACTTGATTTATGCTCGAGAGAGCTAGGTTGAGTGTAGAACTTGGGTAAAGTAGTGCAAGAACCGGAAGTTTGCATGACGAATGGATGGTTTTGTTGGTAAGATAGAGATATACTTGCTAGCCTTGCATAGTCACATTAGGGTTGGAGCATGATAATTGGGTTTTATTAACTTGTAGCAAGAGATTGTGCAATTAATAAGACTAAACACTTGTTCTTGACTTGAGAGAGCGTTTACAAGTACTCTATGAACCCTAGATTAGCACGTGGTGTCGTTGAGAGCTTCTTTGAGGGGAGGTTAATTGAGTTTTAAGAAGTACAAGGGGGATAGATAATCTTAGGACCCATTTTATCGTTGAAGTTGGAGAATCAATTGTTTATAGTTTTATTTTCATTTAGCATAGGTTTATTTTTATTGTTAATATCCAATCTGAACATTTGTGTCACTCAAATCGGACGAGAGTGTAACAATCATTGTTTGACCGGGTTTTGGACCAAATCCTCGTGGGAACGATACTTTACTTATCACTTTATTACTTGGCGCGACCCGTGCACTTGCGGCGCAGGGCGAACAAGCACCTTTACCAGATTTTCAGAGGTTTCATCAAAATATTTCACACGAATGGTGGTATCCAAGAGTGAGTCAGGTTCAGAGTGAAAGATTCTCCATGCCAGTTTTGCTAAAAGGGTGTGATTGAAAAGACTGATTGGCCTTAATAATCCTAAGCCACATTGATCAATAGGGAAGAAAATATAACTTTTTTATCGGATACATCTTCCTTTTATTACCCTGAGAACCCCAAAAAAAATTAATACACTTGCTATCAATGGCTTGACGTATTTTTACTGCAATTTAACACAAGATATAACATGAGTGTTGACTGAGGAGAGAACTAATATTAGAAGTGTGAATCTAGAAGCTTGAAATAACAATCGAGCCTGCCAATCATTCGTATGATTGTCAGTGTGTAAAACTTGTGAATATACTGAGGATTTGTTTCTTCCAGGATCAATCCAAGTGCCCAAATATTTTCCAAGCATTTGCATAAAGTGCACATTAAGCATTCTTGAAAATTCTAGCTTCAAAAGATTAGGCATATTTGGGATAAAAACTAAGTTAAATTTATTTTTGTTGATTTGTTGACCTGATCCACCAGCTGCAATATTTGGACAAAGCATGATCTACTGATGTGTAACAATCCAAGGAGCCTTCAAAAAAGAATTAGCTGGAATTATCTGTATAAAGCAAAAACTGAGAGTTGTGATGTGCAATGTTGCAAATTTTGACTCCCTTCCATGAGCCAAATGCTTCCAAAGACGATATTAAGCAAGAGAATATATTGGCGACCATAATATATAAATAGGGTGAAAGAGGGTCTCATTGATTAATAGTCTGATACACTTTATAGGATATATTACAGAACTTAATTTCCCATTGAATTGAACCAGATATTTTACATTAGAAATGATTGGCATTGGCAAAATAGTAAAGTTATTGGTGTTCATTGAGTTAGCATACATGAACAATTGTATGTTACTATATAAATTTATAGAGTAACGGAGATGAATGTGAGTGCCATTTCTGTTCATATGTTCCCACAGAATACCTAGTTATTACATTTGAATCCCAGCATTCTATGTATTTGTAACCTGTATTGTGGGTCCCTCCTGCCTTCCATTTTTCATGAAAATACTCAACTCCATGAATATAAGAGGAGAGAAATTTGGAAAATAATAATTAAAAAGATAGAGCTAGAACGACAGACAATTTCATTATTAGAGGAGTCCTCCAGGACCAAATGGGTTGGCATACATCACGCACAAAAAGTATGTTACTATATAAATTTATAGAGAGTGAAAAAGATAACTATGATCTGTCATTTCTGTATATGAGTTCCACAGAAGAATCCCAGTTACATTTTTGAATCCCATTATTCTATGTAGTTCCCTCCTAACTTCTATTTTCCATGAATATGCTCCATTCCATGAGGAAAAGGAGGTGTCCACCCTCTATTTCTTTCTTACACATTTGTTAGAGTGTAAAGATGACTGTATCACACATAATTCATCAAACTAATTGACTGGCGCCCAACATTAAATAGTTTGTTTCAAATTCAATATATAGCTTTCTAATAGCAATTATAATAAAATGTAAGCTTTATAGTACACTAGTTTATTAAGCTATGTATGAATTATTTTGGCTCATTATTTAAATCATGCATGTGCAATGCTAATGCACATCATTTTAGAATATATAAAAGAATATTTTTATCTTATGTATACTTCTACTTTCACCTTCATATCTTCCTTATAGTCATCATATATATAGTTATTAAACTAACTGATTGAGCATGTTTACTGCTCATGGAAAACCAAAATTTTCAAACAAATGATAACAAGAGATAGAATCTAATAACTGAAAATTAAATTAAAGTCGATTACACGAAATACCTTATCAATAAAGCAGTAACAAGACAATAATTTAAAACCTGAAACTCTCCAAGACACATAATTTGCATGAAGAAAAACTTAAAATTCAGATGATAGATTGTTCATTGCAACAATTCAAATTATGATTACTACCACCTCTTCTCTCTCTTCCGTGCTTTGCCTTCTTCAATTTGCATCACCTGTAGGCAATTCGAATCGGCAGAGAGGACAAGTGTTGCAAGTATGGAGCCAACCATAGATGCACTTTGTGTGAAACAAATGCGAGCAAGGCATACGAGAAGCTTCAGGGTCGTTAGAAAAATTTTCAAAGCAAATAGAACATTCATTACACTTACCCTTTTCATCTTTCTCTCCAATTACTACAGTCACCTTCTCCAATCCTTGAATGGCTGATTCACTTGCTGGCCTAGTTGCACGACGATTATTATTAACAATGGCTCTCGGATCTTCTTCTTCTTCTTCTTCTACTTGGTTGTTGTTGTTCACCATCACCTCCGTTAGAGCATCAGTCACAGCTCTGCGAATATCACGAAGACGACCACCATCTTCTAGGTCAACATTTGGGATGTTATTAAGATACTCCTCCATGAAAGCAGCTATATCATTATTATTATTAGCACGGACGCCAGGGTTTTGTAGCTCAAAGCCATTGTCGATTTCAGAAAATGAAGTTAGCATATCCATAATTCCCACCAAGTCTTGACCTAAAGCTTCTTCAAAGGTGACAGCATGGTCCTCATCAAAGAAGTTGACATGGTCGTCGGCTAATGAGTTAGTGTTGTTGTTGTTGGTGTTTTCTGAGTTAGCTTCTTCATTGGAGGGATGAGATGGATCCATGGCGATAGGGTGGAAAGAGGAGAGAGATTTGGAACACTAAGGAAAAAATTGTGAGTTTTGTAATGGAGAGATTTGGGATACAATGTGTTGTGGATACAGAATGTATGTTGTTATAGTACTTATATATAACCGGCGGTCAAAGCTATCTCTGTACATGTGGGTCCCACAAGCAGCAAGATGCATGAATTGAATATCACTTTTATCTGTATTTAGAAAACATATTTAAGAAAATTAATTATAGAAGGAAGAAGAAAGTAAATAGAGCTATGAGATACAGAGAACAGTATGAAAAATAAATGTCACATTTACTGCAAGTCATAAAATTTTTAGATTTCAATAATACTGTTCATTCACTAAACTTTGTTTCATGCACCAGCCCATGTTTTTACATGAATAGTAGGGTTATCAATTAATGTATTTTATCTTGGAGGAAAAAGGGCAATAAAAGCGTATTCATGTATTCTATTAACTCTTTTTATTATATTTTTTGAAATTTTTCTCATTTCTATATTAATAAAACATTGAAGATAATTTAATGCCATCAATTTTCAACTCATTGTCTGTTTTTGGGGTTTGAATTAAGGACACGATAAATTTGTATATGTAATTTCCAATATATCTGCCTCGACACTCCTTTAATATTCAATGCAGCGTGTTGAATTATTGAAATCAATTACAACCTTCCCTTGGAATTTAATTTTCATGAATGTTGTTGAAAAAAATAAATTACAACCTTCTCTTATTCTTTTTCTTTTGTATTGGATGGAGAGAAATATGATAGAAATGAGTATGAAAAAAATGTAAATAGATAGAATAATGATGGAAAAAATAGGAAAAAACTAATTAAATGCTTTGACAAATGTAAGTATGCTCTTATCATCAGAGAGAGACCTATTCAAATTTTAGACTTTTACATAGAGCGACAAACTCATTAAAGGTGTATGACTATCAACTAGTGTTAGAATGCCTAGGGGCCAGAAAAGAGATTTTCCTATAATGATTGGCCTACATCAGGAATCATCTTTGAGCCTATAGTTGTTTAACTTAGTGGTATATGTTCTAACCGAGCCTATCAAAGAAGAGGTCCCTAAGTGCATATTTTTTGCCGATGATATAGTACTTTTGGCTAAATTAAGAGACGATATTAATTATAAACTAGAGATATGGAGAAATGATATGGAGTTGAAGGGTTTTCATCTAAGTAGGAGCAAGACAGAATATATGCATTGCAATTTTGCAAACAGACAAGTTAGAGGATGATTTGGAGGTTAAATTTGGAGATCGCATTATCCATACAGTGATAAAGTTTAAATACTTGGGATCAATTATTCAACAAGATTGTGAGATTGCAGGTGATATCAATCATAAAATTCAAGCTGAGTGTTATAAGTGGAGAAAAGTTATTGGAGTTCTTTGTGACTTACCCCATAAGGTAAAAGTGAAGTGTTATCGCACTGCTATAAAGCCAGCAGGGCTATATGGTAGTAAATGTTGGACTTTGAATGGACAACATGAACATTAAATGGGGGTGGTTGAGATAAGGATGTTGAGATAGATGTGTAGTCATACAATAAAAGATAATATTAGTAATAATCATATATGCGAACGAGTTGGAGTGTCACTTATCAATGAAAAATGGGTAAAAATTCGTTTGAGGTGGTTTGAACATGTCCAAAGAAAGTCATTGGATATACTAGTGAGGAGGGTAGATCAAATAGTATGAGTCCTGTTAAGAGTGGTAGAGGGAGACTGAAACTAACACTCAATAAAGTTGTAGAATAAGATATTTTGGTTAACAATATATCTATAGATTTGGTTACTAATAGAGCAAAACGGTGTCGTAGAATTCATGTAGTTGACCCCACCTTGTGAGATAAAGGCTCAAAAATACTACTAGCTAGTGGCTTATAATGAATTCACGAGACAAATTGACACAAGATTACTTGTTTGTTGACCAAAGGCTTAATATCATATTTTTTTTTCACCAAAGACTTTTGATCCAATTTGAAAACTCATGTGTATTTTTGGTAAAAAAAAAACATTTGGTGCTGAATGAATTTTTAACAAAATCATATGTTTATTTTTTACCCTTAACCCAAAAAAAAATATGAAAATACAAAGAACGCGTCAACTCAATGTTTTAAGGTATTAGATTAATATGTAGTGTTAAGCCATTTTTGTATATGCATCTTCGTATATATCAATGTATCTCCATGGCATCAATACGGTTGAGTTTAACAAAAGGAAGGAGCTAATCCATTATGACATAATGAAATATGATTCGAACTGACTTAGATTATGCTTGAATTTATGTATTGAATATGATTGCTTCAGGTAAGAGAACACTACTTATGCTTAGCCAAAAAATCTTCACAACTGAAACATAAGTTTTACATGGTTATATGGCTAAGTCATATTCAAGTATTGTTGAATCTAATTGTAGATAGTTTTTACTTTAGAAGTTATGCATTCGCATATGCTCAAATCCAGGATTCCATGTTTGAAGGGTTAAAACTTAATTATTATTCCCTTTAAACCAACGTCAATTGGTTATATTTTAAATAGTAATGTTGCTGCAAATTTAATTAACTATTATTTGATTTAGTTGGTTTGATAAAACAGCATAACTGAATATTGTCCACTCCCTGTATGGTAAATGAAAAGTTCCCATGTTATATATCTAAGTAGATATGTTGTTGGACCACATATATAAAAGGGTAAAAGTGCAATTTTAGGCATGAAGTATTACGCCAGATGCACTCGGCAGAAAAATGAATTTTTCGAATAGATTTTAGTAATGAACAATAAAATTAGGGGCAAATTTAGTAATGCCGTTAGTTGACCGTTAAGTTTGACTACAGAAGTTGATGTGACAGAATTGAAAATTTTAATTAAGGATTAAGAAGTGATTTTGTGATCAATTAAGGAGTTTTAAGAGTTTTATAAATAAATTCAGGAAAATGAAAGTTTTTTTGGACTTTTAAAGGCCTAGTTTCTCCCTTAATTTTGGAAAATTACAATTAGAGGAATTATTTTTGGACCCAAAAGAGATTATAGTGGGAGGAAATTCTTAGCCAGTAATGAAGAAAATTTTTAAGAATTGAAGGAATAATTTTTTGCCTAAAGAAAAATACAGTAGATTAGGTAAAGAATTTTCTATTAGGCCCTTAAATCTTCGTAATAGAATATATTCTTTAGGCCAAAAATTTCCTTCAATTCTTAAAAACTTTCTTAATTACTGGCTAAGAATTTCCTCCCACTATAATCCTTTTTGGGTCCAAAAATAATTCCTCTAACTCTAATTTTCCAAAATTAAGGGGAAAACTAGGCCTTTAAAAGTTCAAAAAAACTTTCATTTTCCTGAATTTATTTATAAAACTCTCAAAACTCCTTAATTGATCACAAAATCACTTCTTAATCCTTAATTAAAATTTTCAGTTCTGCCACATCAGCTTTTATAGTCAAACTTAACGGTCAACTAACAGCATTACTAAATTTGCCCCTAATTTTATTGTTCATTACTAAAATCTGTTCAAAAAATTCATTTTTCTACCGAGTGCACCTGGCGTAATACGTCATGCCTAAAATTGCACCTTTACCCTATATAAAATCAGTCAAAGGAAGATATAACGTGCAGCTTCTTTGATTATATAACTTCTCTTATAATACTCTTTTGAATTAATATTTCTTGACAATATTTGATGAGGTCCAATATCATCTTAATTGCACATATATACTCGAGTTTTAATTAAAGCAAGTGGGTGTGTCAAAAAAGAGAAGTCTCACATGACTTACATGAGAGAAGGGTCCAAGAGTATACATTGGATATGTAATAGGTCTAAAGAGGAGTGGGCCTCACATGTATATGGGCAACTAGGAGGCAAACACATTGTAAAAGTGTTGTCGCCAACAATATACAAAGTGCGTACTAATCAAATGTTCAAAAGATTTCGTAATATTGGTAAATTTTGGTTTTCAATTCCTTAGAGTGCGCTACATATGTAAGAAGCTCAAATGCGAGATATATAAATAATAAAACAAAATATAGTCTACATTACAAATTATAGGTAAATATAATTCAATGCCGTAATTTATTAATCATTTTATATTTTTGGAGCAGGAAAAATGGTAGAATAAAGTTGACTCTGCCTTTGCCGTTCAATCTATTAAAAAAATTGAAAAAGCTCGCATTAATGGTTAGAAGAAAATAAATGATTTTGTCATCTCCTTCTCTGTTTCTTTTTATTAGTGTGGTCTGGTGAGAATGGGTTCAGCAAGTTAATTCCAAATTACAGAGTTGTTGAGTTAAATTGACGGGTTGAAAATAATATTTATTTTAAATTGCTTAGGTGAATAATGCACTCAATGAAAGATACATGCATGTATCATGATTCATGGAGCTTCAAATAATAATAGTATATATTATCAACTTCGTTCAATGGGGTTAAAATGGCATGTTGAAAAAGACATTTCCATACTCTTTCTTGATTTGGGAGAATTTTGCACTTCATTATTCGTACTTAATTAACTTTGTATCTATGATTATATTTTAAATATAAATATTACCCATAGGTCTTACTCCTATAGTCCTATATATAAGGCACTCATGTTTCATACAAATTAAGAAAAATCTTAAACCTCATTAACTCTTCATAAAAATTCAACAATTAATTTTACCTCTATTTAATATCAACCACACCTCATGAGAACAAAGGCAACATATAATAAATGAAGGATAAAAATGTATATTTATATGAAAAATCTAACAACGTGACTTATAAATAGAATTAAATGAAACATTCTATCTCTCTCCTATAAATAAGATCAGAAGAGTATATTATAAGAAATTAAAGACATAAATGTCTTGAGAAATTCAATTTTTTATATAAATAATTAAATTTGATGTGAATATGTAAGCTTAATTTGTATTTGTGAATTTATTAGTAATTTTTTATTGTAAATTTAAATTGAGGTGGGATTTTTTATTTGTGCTTCAAAGTTAGGCCCAATAATATAATTAATTCATTATTGAATTTACAACTAGCGTCCATAAATCCCATGAAGAGAAACATTGCTAGTAGTGGACCGCACCTGGGTGGACCCTCCTATCTCACATGAATGGGCCCACATATCCGGCGATTCTTTCTGGCACTTGCTCTCACCGCCAAGAGATCAAATACATTGGTTGTTGAGGGCTACACAAAGGGTAGGACCGGACCATTTATATATTATAAGTCTTGCCTTAAAAATTTTTGGGCTGACTTTTTAGGCCTGATATCTAGTCCGGTTCTATATAACTCAGGACCAAAACCAGATAGTCCTTCAGGTCACAGGACATATCCTGTTGGTCATTGTATCTTTTAAAAATAATGAAATAAATTAGAAAGTAAAAGAAATTGGGAAATAGAATTAATCAAATATTTTTATTTGGCGTATTAAGTATTAATTATTATATGATGTATTTTTAAAGTAGGAAAATTAATTATTTTTTATAAAAAAATAATATTTACGGGCCATACCGTTGGTCCTAGAGCCTATGCCTTTGTCATGTCCTACCCGGTGGTCGGGTTTGGTCATGTCCTAATTATTATGGTTCCGAGCCAATTTGTCCCAAACCTGAATTGGCTTCAGGCCGGGTCGGGTTCAACCGAGCCGCTGGGTTTTTGTACAGCCTTAGGTTTTTCCTGTGTATCATAATCCAAGTAGAGAAAGAGAGATACTTTAGGGCATGTTTAGAATAATAATTGGAAAAGTGACTTATTTTTAATCTAACTTATACATAAGTAAGATTGGATATAAATCAGATTATGTAATAAGATTTATGTTTGGATTGACAGTGATTGAAATGACTTTTTACAAATTAAAACTTGTTTGGATTAGTAGTTATAAAAGTAGCTTATATATATTGTAACAATTTTAAGTGAAATATTCAAATTAAAATCATTGAAAAAATATTTTATTATAAAAAATTCGAACTTTTTTTATGGTCTTATTAATATATCATGTTAATACAATACAATTAAATAATTCTTCTACCATGATTATTTTAGAGAGATATGTAACATATATATACTATAATTAAATAATTTATTTAACATTTTAATATCTACAAATTAGTCAACTAGTTCTTATATTAAAAATAAAATGTAATATTTTTTTCTCTCTCATTCATAGCCAAAAAACATAAGTCATAAGCCATAAGCTTTTTTTTTTTTTTTTTGCTTGTGCTTATCAGTAACTTATAAATCATAAGCACAATTAAAGATAAGTTAAACCAAACACACACCAAAAATGTAAAACCCATTTTAAGTAATTTTTAACAAAATAAGCGCTTAATTCCCCATTTTAAGTCAATCCAAACATAAGTGGTCCTATAAAATATTTTTATTTTTATTTTCATTTAAACTCTACCTTACGAAAAACTAAAAAGGCATATATATATATATAAATATATTTAACAAGGTCACTTAACTTGATTAGGGATTGTTGATTTGAATATTTTGAATGTTTTAAATTGAGTTTTCCCTTTTCATTTTTAAGGAAGAAATAATGATTTATTTCATATAGTTTATGCTCATGGTTGCTTCCATGCAGTTCCTTTGCCCCAATTTCAATCTAGATTTTCTTTTTTTTAAAAAGTAAACGATTAAAATTTGACAAATGAATCTAAGGACATAAACCATTAAACTTCAGAAATTGCAAAAACAAATTTCACCTTTTTCTTATTTTCACAATCATTGAACAGAATAGTGTTTAAATTAACAATTTATTTAAAGATTTGATTGGTAGTTACTTACAATAACATCTGCGATTTATAAACTCAATCTAATGGAATAAGACATTAACTCAGTTGCCGTCTATTCATGAAAGCAGATTTTTCACCGCAAAACCAACGTACTCAGAATAATCTACAATCCGTCTTGGTTGAAAAAAACACCCATTATTGAGTCACTTAACCACATCCTGCGCTGATTCTTCATTAGGAAGTAAGGAACATGCAATCTCTTAAAAGCAAGAAAACAATGTTTTACCTGTACACGTATTAATCACGACAAAAAAGTGCCCACCCTATGTATGCACAAGGTTATGAAAAACACTAATAATTAAAGGTTTTTCTTTTTTCCTGTCATACAGCTAGAAAAGAAAAATGGCTGCCTTTGCCTTGGATTCTCTGAGCCAGCCAGCCTAATCATATTTTTTTTTATTTTATTTGGTGCCAGAAATAAAATATACTTCCTTTAATCCTTAATACAAGACCTATTTTTGTCCCAAAAAAAAAAATACTTTGACCTATTTAATTTTTTTTTTTGGAAATCCTAACAAAAATGAGTAAGTTACTTATTTATTAAGTTACTTTATTATTGATTTTCCTAATTTTTTAAATTAGTTTGTTTGATTTATAAACAAATATATAATCAGGTTAAAGGTCATATTTGCTCATGAAGTGTGCATGGTGTATCATATCTGCCCCTGAAGTATTTTTGGGTCCAAATGTGCCTTTGAAGTATGAAAATATATCAATTTTACCATTTAACTGTTAATATTAACGGTCAGCATCTACTATTTAACAGTCAACGTGAGTTTTTTAACGGTTGAAGGGTGAAATTGATCCATTTTCATACGTTGAGGACACATTTAGACCCAAAAATGCTTCAGGGGCAAATATGATATACTTTACACACTTCAGGGACAAATATAACGTTTAACCCTATATAATATGATAATATACCGCATGAATAAACTAATATATACTCTGATAATCTACCACATCCCACATCTATTAAGATTACCAACTTTTTTATCTTCATTAATATTTCCGGAAAGAAAGTTAACTAAGTCTTATACTGACATGAGGGAGCATTACTATAAGAAAAAATGGTTCTTTTTGAAATCTTATTTTCAAAAAGATTATTTAATCATCAACATAATTATTGGAAGTCGACTAGGATTTATATCATACCAAGGAAAAAAATTCAAAACTCCCAGATGTTACTCGTAATTTGGGGCATTTTCTCCTTAGTGATAGAAGTGATTGTCCGATTGACTATCAAAATTAATCTTTTCCCCGGCTTTCCCGGAGAGAATTTGCATTACTTCATGAGATAGATCTTAACTGTCACAAACAACCATTGACTCCTATAAAAATATCACACAGCACAGTATTTTATCAATCTTTTATTTATTCAAAGCTTTTTCTAGTTCTATAAATCTACTCAAAATCATTGTTGTAAAGTCTCACACTAACTATGAAGGGAAACGAAAGACACTGATAAAGTGTTGAATACATTCTATCCGTGTTTTAAAAATTGTGAAGGTGATGGAAGTCCTAATGTGAAAAATTTTAGAGAGTGCGACGCTAAGATATTATATATGTTATCAGAGCCAACCCTAAGAGAGGTGAATTGTGAGAAGGGGATCAAAAAACACCTTAAAAAGTTCTGAATAACTCCCCTCTCACACGTTTTAAGCCAAAACGGATGAATTTGAGACAAAAGCCGGCATTTTACAATTGTAGTTCTAGAACAATGTCAATAATTGTTTTCCTTTTATTTTAGACTTTTCACTTTAGAAGAACACCATTGACAAGGTAGAAGACAAATCCATGAGCGAGATACTTACTCTGTCACACCAGATTCCAAATCCAAACAATGGCGTCCTATCATGTAATAGTAGTTCATAAAGTTCCCTTATATATCATTTCTATGATTACAAATTTAAAAGAATATATCAGTTGGAAAGTTATTTGACAGATATTTCATAGTTGTCAAAAACTATAGCAACAGCTGGCTTCTCCACCAAGAAAATTAAAATTACATAATGCAATCAATTTTTTCCCCCTCTAATACGATACTAGTTAGAAACTATTAACATACTATCGCAATCTCTCCCAAATAAACTCAATCGAATCATAATCTGTAGCTTCCGATGATAAAATCCAGTAAAAGAAAAAAAAATAAAAAATCCAGGGACAACAAGTTCAATCATAAAATTTGGAAACTAGAATCATTTAATAGGTACAAAGAGTATGCAGAATCAACTGTACACACCCTATCATTATCAGACAAGAAGGGCCTCTCCTTACATTAGATTGCCCTCCAAACAAAATCCCCATAATTTCTCTTTCTATCTGCATATACACTGGTGTACACTGAAAGTCTGAAAACATAACCTACAGGCCAAAGCAACGCAATCTTCAAATGAAGGATTTAAAGATATGGCCGGCTTGTGAAAGATTTCTTTTTAAGACTAAAATCAGCTAAGAAGATCTGATCCAGGAGATCTTATCCTCTCCAAATATATGCCTATTTAATCTACAAATCAACATATTCAACCTATCTCTCTGTTTATATATATACAAACAGAATCTTAACCCCCTTGATCCATCAACTTCTCTAAGCAAATAAGGCAACCGAGAGGTCAGATAGCTTCTTCCCACTTAGCCTTGACATATACCTCTTCGTCAATGGAGCATTTGGAGGTTCAATTTCTGGGATCCCATTTAGATTATCATCATCATCCGCACTAGTAAAAGCAAGATGAAGAGCGAAAGTTCTCTTCTTCGGAGTACTATACTCAAAATGCATTTGTTTCGCAATAAGAGCCTGAAAGAGCAAGAACCACGAGTTAACCAAACAGAACCACTAACATTAGAAACTAAATCAATCACAACGGACATGAACAGCATTATTGACATTAATACTCACTGCTTCTTTCATCGTTTTCGAAACATGATAAAGCTGCTCCAAATCATCATGATCTACCCCGCATAAAACCCTTATCTGCGATTTAACAAGAAGGCATAGAAATATCAGATAACCAGTTACAGAAATTAGAAATGAAATCAAAATGGAGCTCGAAATGTTGATAACATAGGAAATTACCAGAATGTCCTGAGGCAGGGCTTCGAGGCGAGACCTCTCAGAGTTGAGAGTGAAGGTCCCGCGACGCATTCTCTTCAATGGAGTCACAGAACTCGAATCATCGAGTGAGGAATCTTCAACATTGGTTGAAACCACAATCCTCTTCCTGCTAAGTGATCGAGTAAAACCCCCAAACCCTAGAGCCATTTCACCAAACGCAACACCAATTTCACGCAAATAGAGTCGGAATCAGAAGAACTAACAAATTTCACCGAGTAAAAAACCTAATAGTTCCAATCTGCAACACACAAAATCGAGAATAAAATTAATTAATCATCAGAGAGTTAATCGCAAACCTAGAGCATAAATTCAAACTCAGTAGTGAAATCCAATTTGGGGAAACAATAAATTCATTTCCAAAAAAAAAAAAACGAATTGATTTTTCTAGTGGAAATGGAAAGAAAATCTGGTAATAAAGAAGAGAGGATTCGAACCTGTTTATGGATTAAGAGGTGGAAGATTGATTGAAGAGACAGAGAGATTGGAATGGAAATTGTTTTTCTGGTTTTTGCTGCGAGAGAGGGAACGAGAACCGCCTTCTTCAACTGCGCAAGTTGCGTCAAAATGAAGGACAAAGTTCCTTTTTATATTTAAATCCCAGAATAAACAATTTTCTTTTCCATTTTTATTTTTTAAAAAAAATCATTTGTAAAAACCGCGTGAAGAAATTACGGGAACTTTCCAGGAAGAAATATCTTGGGTGTATTGTATATCCTTGGGCGGTTAAAAAAAATTGGGGAAAGAAAGAGAGGGAAAAAAACTAGCCGTTGTGGTGGGACACGTGGCGGGGGGTGACGGGCGTGGTGTGCAAGTGGTGCTGACGTGGCGGTTTGGTCGGTCCGAGTCGGCCTTTTTTGTTTGGTAGCTTCTCGACCACGTTCCCTGTACCGGAGGAGGAAAGATTGGGTGACGGTGTGAGTCCGGATGACAGCGAGGACATGCAATGCAGTTTCGACACGTGTAAAGCCAACAGGTAGTGAATTAAGTTGGTGAACAAATATAAGAAGTGCCATTTTGGGGGAATGGTTTCGGGCTAAACATATCTACTTTATTGTATCTTAAATATAAATATAAGATTATTTTAATTTTTTTAGAAGTTAAGGAAATAAATTAAATCACAAAATTATAATATATATGACATATAATTAGATTATATGTTAGTTTATAAGTAGAATAAATTAGTTATTATATGTTAGTTTATAAGTAGAATAAATTAGTTTTAAGGAAAAAAGATAAATATAGACAATTTAAAGTGATTAATTTTGTAACATTAATTTATTTAAAAAAGTTAAAGTGATATTATAATTAGGATCGGAGAGAGTAACTTATTTTGTTTTTTTAAAAAATAACCATATTTTATTTTCTTATTTATCTGCTGGTATCCGTGACAACTAACAATTGACCAATCCGATTTCTACAAATGTACGCCTACAATGAGATTGAGTTGAAACAACTCACAACCAGTTAATCCAAACCATTGGTTTTTTCATTTTTTTTAAAAACAAAGATTGTTAAGGGATTATTTTTATTTAGAATATAAATGTTAAAATTATTTATTTTAGAAAATCATTAAAAAATTCTTTATGAAATTTAATTGGTTTATACATGTATGATGATGTATGCACTCCTTCCATAATAACATGATAATAAATATTTGAATTTCATTTTTTCCATTGCATATTAAATGTAAAATTGGGAGATAGAGTTGGTGCATACTAAATGATACAATGAAAAATTAGAAAATCCCATTAATTTTATTTATAATAAATGATTCCACTATTATTATGAAAAAATGATTCCATTAGGTTTCTTTAATTTATATAAAATGATTGACTGCATCTTATAATACAGATACCGAACAATTAAACCAGTCGGTGGTGGATCCCAGATATGGCATTGACGGAGAATTCTAAATAGACGGCTGGCGGCTGGTTGTTACTTTACTTTGGAATTGGCCTGTACAGGTTTTACTCGATCCATAGTTTGGAATCCGAGGCCTATTTTTGTCCTCTAGTTTTCCTTTGTTTTTTAAACAATATGGGTCAGCTTTTTTTTTTTTTTTTTTTTTTTCTCTTGGCAGTAAGATGGGTCAACTTAAGTCAAAAAAAGGTACCAGTAGCGAGTGAAGAATATACTGTGATGGAACCACACGAATGGCGTGGATTATTATGTTGGGGAAAGTGGAGTTTTGTGGTCAAAGTGGGAGGGCTTTAGGATAGGATACTTGAAAGAAAAGATAGGATTATATGGATTTAAATGGATAATTTTTTTGTTTATTTTAATTCTCCTTCTTTGTCGAGGATTTTGATTCTGCTCGTTAGATTAGTTCGCTCAAATTTCAGTTGTTGAAAAACATTTGATTTTAATTGGATTTCACTAATTAGACAGCCAGCCTGTCTAGAACAATTAAGAGCTATTTTCTCAATCAAGCAAAACTCCATAAAATTACGTTCTATGACTAAAAATGATATTGAAACCCAAAAAAAAAAAAATCTTAGAAGGTATAACATAGGTAGGAACAAATTAAATTCAATCCTGGAAAATAGAAAATAGAATAATCTACATTGAAAAAAATAGAATAATCTTAGAAGGTATAAAATTTTCATTTGCCTCCAAAATTTTTAAAGTCTTCAGCGTGTATATTGAAAAAAAAATTAATTCTATTGTAAATATTTAGATAAAAAAATTAGTCATTCGCCCTGCGCATTACGTCTAAGGCAAAAAAGGGTTTTTTTTTTTCAAATATTACTTCGCATTATATTTCTAAGTAATATTATTTAGATAAATTATACAACGATAAAAGATAAGATTCGTAATGATAATATAAGAGAAAGAATCAGGATAACATCGACTGTGGAGAAAATGGTAGAAAGTCACTTGAGGTGGTTTAGGCACGTTTAAAGAAGACAATTAAATGCGCCGGTAAAGAGAGTTGATCAAATAGTGTGGAATCCTCCCAAAAGAAGAAGAGGGAGACTGAAGAGAACTATTCACGAATTTATCCAACGAAATCTTTTGATCAATAATTTATCGCGAAATATGGCAATTGATAGAGTATAGTGGTGTCGTATGATCCATGTTGCCGACCCCACTTAATGGGATAACTTTTTTATTGTTATTATTGTAGTAGTAGTATATAACAATATATATAATATACACACACTTTTTTTTACACAAGACAAAATGATATTAATGAGGTAAGTGATGTTTTACATATTGCAAACAATAAGAGATCCTATTGAAGAAGAAAGTGAAAGACAAAAAAACATTTATAAGAAATAATTGTCTGAACACTACAAAAGTGAAATTCATGTCTTAACGAAAGAACTTCCTGCCATGTGATGTCAATCAATTGTGTAGAATCAGCAAGGAGGCACATGAAACAGCTATCAACACAATAACCAAAAAGTGGATGCTTGATTCCATATGTTATCAAACCAAAATGTAGACACCATAACATATATAGAAGCTCTTAAACATTTTGATAGAAATGCAATGCTAGGGCTAAATTGATTGTTCCAAAGAAATTCTTTTAAGGTTGCTCCTTGATATAGCAAATAGTCCCATAGCAAAAATGTTTGCAATGCCTTTTGCATTTATAAAAGACCAAATCCCAACCTTCGGGATTACAGTGAAAGACATCCTAAACTTGAGCAGGGGGTAGCAAAATTTTCTTATCATTTAATGAAAACATTACGTCTGCAAAAGAAGTCATATGCCATATTTCTTGGATTATACTCATTACTTTGGAGAAACTGTTCTTCCTTCATGAAGAACGAGCTATATTGCACTTTCTCCAAACAAGATTGAACAAACATATAATATGACATACCAAATTGAACATAACCATCATCATATAACAGCATCAAGGTTGTCTTCAACCAACTCTTAAATTTAGAAAAGTCATGAGTGGGAATTTTGATTGATACACAACCAAACCAAATCAATCTAGCTAGAGGACAAGGGAGAAATTGATGAGAGAGAGTTTCTTCATCAGCACATCCAAATACACACAGTCCAGTAAAATGCAAATGATGCAAATTGAGAATATCACTAGGTGGGATAGCATCATTTAACAACTTCCATATAAAGAGAATGAGCTTAGTAGGGAGCTTAATTTGCCATATGAATTTCCAAAATGGGTCATTAACATGGTTGTTTTGGTCATTTAAAATATAAGCATGCAACTCCATCTTTCACCAAGTAAGAGCTAGAAGCATTACTATTCTATATAAGTTTATTAGAATTGTTCAAGACAGAAATAGGGATTTGAGTAATGGCTTTTACCATATATGGCTGGTAAAGCAACCTGAGGAGCGACATGTTCCAAGATATAGAATTCCTAAGATAAGGGGCACGCAATAATATATCAGATATATGATGAATGTTCATCAATCTAGCTTGATCTTGCTGAATGGGCCATCAAAGGTGGTGGTTATGAGGAATGGAAGCACCATTGCTTACTCTCTATTTCAGCTTTTGAATAATTAAACTAGAGGATTTCTCAATATCTTTCCAAATTCAAGATGAATTATAAGGTTTCTTGATAATATATGAGGAATACAAATCGAAATATTTTACATTCAAAGCAAAGGCTAGATGGGAAGAAGGATCTGATGTGATAACTCTTGGTATTTGTTTTGCAGAGAGCCGAATATTACCAACTAATACAGAAGAATATATTACTGTGACCGAACCACAGTATTGTGTTGGGAAAAGTGGAGTTTATGGTCAAAATAACGAGGAATTCTTAGGAAAACTCGTCGTACCATGTCATTTGTGGTAAATATATTAGGTTTGACATAAAAATTTTAATTTGACTTGGTACCCTAAAAAATTAGCTAAAAATAATAAAAATTTTAAATTCATGTTTTCAATGTTTTTTATTTTGTAAGTTGAAAAAATATTTTTTATTTGATAGTTAACTTTTTTTAGGGTGCTATGTTAGATTAAAAATTTTACGTTAGACCTAATATGTTTACTTATGATTAATCAGACAACAAATATTGTCGGACAATGGGTTTGCATTTAGGATATGAGATTAATATAAAAGAGAGATTCTTGAAGGAAAAAAACTGGATGATATGGATTTAAATGGATAGTTTTGGTTTATTTTAATTCTTATTCTTAATAGATGATTTTGATTCACCAAGTTAGATTAGTTCGCTCAAAATTCAGTTGTTAAAAAAATTGATTTTAATTAATTGGATTTCACTAATTAGACAGCAAGGCTCCAGCCTGTCTTGAACAACCAAGAGCTATTTTATTGGCCAGGAAAATAACAGTTATTTGCTCAATCAAGCAAAACTCCATAAAATTATGAAATATGGCTGAAAATGATATTGAAACCATAAAAAAAACTTATAAGAGGTGTAACACGTAAACATGAACAGATTAAATTCAACCCTGGAAAATAGAAAGTTGAATCATCTATATTAGGTACATAGAACGAAAATAATCAAACTGTGTATAGTCTCAAATTTATCACACTACAAGGATCTCATAATAATAGATTACGCTCCAAACAAAATCATCACAATTAATCTCTAACTCTGTTCATTCATGTTTACAAATAATGCATCACAAATTCACGTACAATATCTTCAAACGAGTGAAGAGGATTCTCAGAAAGATCTTAGATCCTCCTCAATTTATTCCTAATGAATATAAATACAGTAGATTTAATCTCTCTAGACTATCTAATCTACGGATGACAATCTAAAATTCTAAACTTTCTAATCGATCAAAATTCAAAATCAGTTCCTTCCTTGGCCACTTCTCTTCGTCTGGGGAAGCAAATAGATGAGCTAAATTCCTTCTCCTTACCCATGCTTCATATCTCTTCAATAATGAAGTTGAGGACGTTATAGAAAAAACTTTTAAAGTATTTTTCTTTGGGGTAACAAACTGAAAATGAGTTCGCTTCGCGACTAAAGCCTGATCAATTGCAATAATAAGTAACCAATTAGAGAAATTAATTAATCAAAAGCACTAATTCAATCGCATAATTAACACATGAAACAGAGCAGTGTTTCTTTGATACTTACTGCTTCTTTTATTGTTTTGGATACACGATACAGATGCTCCAAATCTTCATGCTCTACCTTACACAAAACCATTACCTGCAATTTAAAATACAAAACAAAAAGGAAATTAAATCTCAAGCTACCCGTCAATTATAAAAAAAAAAAAAAAAGAACACAGTCAAATTCACACTTGGGCTTGAATTGTTTATACCAGAATGTGCTGAGGCAGAGCTTCGAGAAGAGACATTTCAGAGTTCATTTATCAGAGAGTAAAACCTAAGGCCAGTTCACTTAGAAGAATCAAAACAAAAAGAATCAAAATTTCTGAAAATTCTAGCCGTTACATGCTGCGATTACGAAATATTAAAAATTCAATCCGAATGAGGAGACTGGAATCTAATTTAGAGCGAGAAATCAACTACATTTCCCAAAGCAATAGAAATTTTCGGGAGAGGAAATGGAAAGAAGATGGAAATCAATGAGAGAGGATGCCAACATTTTATAGGAAGAAAGGGCGGGGGGGTTCATGAGAGTGAGGGAAAGACGGTATTTAGTTGCCACATGTCAAGTCCAGAGATTAATCAAAATCCCCACGTCATTATGTGATCAATGCATAATGGGATGATACAATAAGTTTTTCATTTTAAACATAATAATCAAACAAATGATGATATATGAGAACCAATGAGAGAAAAGGTTGCGGATTATGGATTTAGGAAGGGAGGGAGAGATTTTTGCTGATACTAATAGTGTGTTTAAAATGAAAAATGAAATTTTTTTACTTAATAAATCTAATATTTTGCGTAAAATGGAATATTTTTATTTTATTTTTGTATTATCATATAGCTTAGTTTTTTTAATCTTCTTTGAAATTTGAAAGTATCCCGCCTCTAAAATTTTTCATTTGCCTCCAAAACTTTTAAAGTCTTCAGCGAGTATTTTTGAAAATATAATTCTATGGTATATATTTAAATACAAAAATTAGTTATTTTCCCTGCGCATTTTATCTAATATTACTTCGCATTATATTTCCAAGTGTTATATATTTGGCAACAAAAAAAAAAGTGATATTATGTAGATAAATTATATAGCAACAACATTAAAAACATTTTTGGCCCGAGTATATTTCTTAAATTTTAAACAGCAGAAATTTTAAAACGAAATTCGTTAAAACTCGTATACTTACACGAAGAATATACTTTCAGGTCAGAAACAGATAGAATATATATATACTACAGTAATAAACATATATATATGCTAAGAGTTCTTTGAAAGATGTATACTACCATCACTAATAAAACACAATCCTTATAAAAACATAACATAAACAACATGTTGAGGGAATAGCAGATTCAATGAAGGTCCATCTCCATATATCCTTAGCCTTTCCAAAAAAAAATCTTGATATTATAATTATAACCAGAGAGAATATTAAGTTGTTTAGACTTTCAAGTCTAATTAGTTTTTTGGGCGTGTGTGCTAGGTAGAAAGTGTCCTCTATCCCCATGTCCCAAAATATAATTTTTTTTTTTTCTAAATTTTTATTGCTATGTCTGAAAAAAGACTTATTTGGTAATAATATCTACGACATTAAATTCTTTTTCTCACTATTTAATCCCTGCATGCAAATGTAAGATAACCATCTTAAAATTTAACAGGGATAATCGTGAAAAATAAAATATTTTTTATAAAATTAATCACTTAATCTATTTTTAATTAGTGCGTGTCAAATAAGTTAAACCATATATATATATCATGGAATGGAAGCAATGTTATAAAAGCCAGACTAGAAGGTGAACGGGAAAGGTCAGTAGGTCACGGTTTGTACGATCAAACCAATGACATAATTATTAATTAAAATAATATTATATGTATATATAATAAAACCATATGAAATTTTACTATAATTTAAAAATAAACATATTTAAGAGCTCTTTTTTTATAACATATTCAAGAGTTCTAATGCAATATTTCTCTCAAATACCAAGTTATAACATGTTTAAATCATTGAAGATCGCGATTTGATTAACACATTTATGGATTAAGGAATATTTTTGGATAATAATTGGTTTTTTATAGGTAGATATATGTTTTTGTTTTTTTAACATTTTTAGGTTAATTATTTGCAGCACCCGGCTTTTTAAAATCTGCCCCGATTCACGGTTGAACTTCGGTTTCCGATTCAAAAGGTGGATTGAAAGCGGTCTAACACGGCTCAACATTTAAAGTGGTTAATTCATTAGGACCGAGCTAGATGAAGCTTCGGATGACGGTCGGACTGGTTCGTGTTTTAGAGCACTGGATGGAAGTCTCCCATTGAATTTGTTTCGCATGTATATGTATGTGTGACAGTGTGTGTACGTATGATTGAAAGACCAAGAATTCGAAAACACAACACATGTGCAACATGGACAAGAAAAGCTCACAAGGCGACACTCAAATTTATTGTGACGATATTGAAGCAAAATAATATCGAGAAGCTAGATATTGCAGTTTTTCCTGATGATAGCTCCATAAGAGAAAGTAATTACTCCATCCGGTAGTAAATATGGGACGCATTTAGAGAGATGAATTTGATTCTAAATATAAAATCTTTTTGTAATTATTGTTAACTTTTCCCTAAATTATTTTTATTAATGCTCCTCGATAATAAACAAGTAATATAGGGAGGGTGGGAATATTGGTATATGATTATAGTGCATTAGTAATATCGTTTAATTTTAACCAACTTAACTAACATCCTTAATATAATTAAATCAGGTAAATGAATCTTATATTTAGGACTGGATGAAGTAATATTTATAACAACAACACATTGATATATATTAGGATATATATAATTAGGGAAACATAGGATGGTAATTGACATTTAACACAGTTGCATCACTACCATCCTATGTTTCCCTAATTATATATATCCTATGTTTCCCTAATTTTATATATCCTAATAACAAACACCAAACTTGATCAAGAAAAAAATAACAAACACTAAACCATAACAATACGCAATCCAAGCCTTTGATTAACTAATTAACCTATATATAAAGACCCTTAATCATCATTCCTTATTGCAACTTCTATAAAGATATGGAATGAAATCCTCACGAAAAGCAATCTTCATGGATAAGTCACTATAAGAGCCTGTTTGTTACGAGGGGAGAGGAGGGAAAATGGGCACAGGAAGATTTTTTTATATAAGTTTACAAAAATTAGAGTATTTTTTCCTCTTTTACCTTACATTATATATTTTTTAAAACATCATAACCCCATTTCTTCAATTTTTTAAGAATCAACTCATAAAAATTTTCCTTCCCCTCCCTCCCCTTCAAATCCCTCGTACCAAGTATACCCTAAAGCTTTGGATGGGTTGGGGAGATGGTTTTATCATTACCATGTTCGTACACAAACAGTCGGGCTCTTGGTGACACAATCCAGGAACGGAAAAGTTGGTTATAATGGGCAGCATCTGATGCACGAGCCACCCAAGTACGGTGGTTATTGGGGAGGATGAATACCATAGCCTCCAAATTCACAGACCTCTGAAGCAGCACCTTCACCAATTCTATCTCATACTCAGCAAACTTAAACCCTATGAGCTTCACAAACTTCAGCTGATAGAAGCTATGCGGGAAGTTGTCCAGCACAGCTTTCTCATTCAGTTTCCAGTACAATC
Organism: Mimosa bimucronata; assembly: GCA_037074515.1. Classification (NCBI taxonomy): domain Eukaryota; kingdom Viridiplantae; phylum Streptophyta; class Magnoliopsida; order Fabales; family Fabaceae; genus Mimosa; species Mimosa bimucronata. The sequence continues at coordinate 27,824,580 of CM073441.1, forward strand.
CACAATCCAAATTGTAGTTATACAGCTACAACCACAGTTCAACACATGGATTATTAACACATATAATTAACAACACTCCAATTTTTGAAAGCAAAAGTTGAGGTAGCAATAATACTGATCGCAGTGATGAGTATCATGGTGTTCATATCGTTGTGGCGCAGGATTTTTACCCTGCTCAATCTAAAACTTTCAAGTGATATTTCTTAAATACAGAAATTAATTTTTGAAAGATTGATAGTTAAACATTAATCTTGATTTTGAATTATTTACAAAATAAAATATTAATTGAGAAAATTAAATTAAATCAATTAATTAAATCTGTAACGTCCACATTAAATTTAGATGGTGCAAATTTCAGATCTCAACAATACAAAATAATTTTCAGAGGTGGTTTTGGTGCTTATATCTATTATGATTCACATCGAAATTTGCCCCTCGAAATTTTAGACCTAATGTGAATGGTTAATATTTAATTTTATTTTATGATATTAATTATATAAAATTGTACCTACCATTCAAGTGATTTATACAACTTTGATAGTTATACTTACATCGATGAACAAGGTCTCCAAACTTGGACAACTTTTCAGAAACACAGCAATATCACATGGATTGCAAAAAATCCCTCCCTCCATGATTATATGAAGTTCCCTCACATTCACCAAGCAAAAAAGTGCTTCTCTATATACTCCATCCCTCATCCTCGGCGACAAAGGCTTTAAAAATACAAACAAACGGAAATTTTCATTAAATTATCTTTGTAGGCAAAATATATATATATATATATATATATATAAAATTGTAAGAAAAACAAGAATAATATAATATATATACCTCGATAAAAGTACTGGTTGTTGTGAGGACAGTGACATATAATAAGTCAACGACCAGACGATCCACCTTATGAGTCAACAAGTATCCTCTGGCAGGAAAAAACTTGAAATATGCCTCCTTTAAAGGCAAAGCCCTTTGAAATTGAATTTTAATCACAGCCCCACTATAAGATATGGACCTAAGGCTTGGGACATCAAGGCAAATATCTTCCAAGGTAGGGATATAAGCAATTTTTATGGTCGTAAAATTCTCATTGTCCCTAACACTAATATTTATAACCTTAAGTCCCACACACTCTGATATTTCTAAAGTATTGAGAAGCTTACAGTTTGATATCAAAGATTCTAGTTGATAATCATAGAGGTGGAGTCTTGCAAGAAAAATAATTGTCAGGAATTTCAGGCCATTTATGGTATTATGTGGTGGAGGTTGGATTTGGATATGACAGTTGGTGAGTTTTAGGGTTTGGAGTGTTTGGATATCGAGGATATGAGATTCAAGACAAAAAGGCTCAGAGAATTGTAGTTCGAGGTCTTTGATTCTTTTGACAACACATAAGCCAAGCCATTGGTTGATTGAATCTTCAATTCCTCGTGGATTGATGTGCAAGCAAAAAGCATGGATTTCTGGGGCCCTATTGAACTTGAAGACTTTTTCAACCACGTCCACGAGTTCTTGTTGATTCAATCTTTCAAAGTCTGAACCAAACAGCAACATTTGATTATGATGCCATGAATTCTTGAATCTTTTTGTAATTGTTCCAACTTGTACTGCTTCTTTGATTGATAAGAGGGAAAATAAGTGATCAAGAATATCCTCATATAGTTGGCGAGGAACGCCTGGAAATGGTGGTGGTGGAGGAGGAGGAAGAGAATCATTATCTCCACTCTCAATTTTTATTTTCTTTTGAAGTTGAATATTCATCATTTTTTGGGAAGTAATGTTTCTGAGTTCAAATGAAAGGGGTAAAGATAAAAGTGAAGAGGAAGAAGGGATGATAGGTACTATATATACAGCCTGGAGTGAGAAAAATTAAAACTAGGGGTGATGGAATTGTTTGTGTTATATGGAAAGAATTTATTGCTTTTTTTTAAGATTTATTGTGCCTATCTGGAGATTGTTGAGGTTCAGCAAAAAAAAAAAAAAAAAAAAACAGCCACCAGTAAACCTCTCCCTTTAATTTCTTTTGTGGCATTTCTGTGGACTGAATGAAATTAATGTATATAGATGCCTAGCATTCATATCAGACACGTTTTTGTGTACATTGTACATAATCTAAATCTAAAATAATTAAAGATGAACCATTTTTATGATATTTGACCAATGAATAGTGTTACTTGGTGCATACTTTGTTATAAGAGCTAGTTTGGATTTTTTTTATAACAAAATTTTAGGAAAGAGGTTTGAATCACAATACAAACACAGGGCTTGTAACTCATTAATCCATTTCACCCAACTTTATTTAGCTGTAGAGATGCCTTCCTAAGCATCGTGACTGAAACCACGGTTAAGTCGTACTCCCCAGGAATTAAACACTCGCCAAAATATTGGATGTCCAATTCTTTTGCCAGCTGAACCAAATGACTATAGGTTGGACGTTTATTTTACTTCTAAATATATATATAAGATCTCAATCCACCTTGTTTTCTCAATTTCTAATTTTTTTTCCTCCAAACTATCTTTATAGATTGTACATACCAAAGGGTTTTCATTTACTAAGAGATAATTCCAATGCAAATTGTTAAATAATGTATTTTAGAGAAGTCAACACATTTTTCACAAATAACTAATTAAAAAATTTATCATAATCTATATAAATTAATATATAATAGATGAAAAAAGAAGGGTGAGGTAGTGTGAGGGTGTGGAAAAGGGATATTTATTTAAAATTAAAGTTGACTTGAAGTTTATATGCGCCAAAATTTGCTAAAGAGCAAATTATATAAATTTAATTTTTTTAAGCTTTTCTTGTGTGATTTTGAAATTTCATTTATGACTTTTCCTTTTGACTATTGTACAATTAAATGCTTTAGACCAGATGCAAAATCTGAAAAAATTATTGTCAATCAATTTTTAACTTTGGGATCACAAATATTTATTCAGTGAGTGAATCTGGTGAGATATGCAAAATAGCATATTTAATAAATGACAAATTTTATTTTGGTAACCTTGTTTGCAACGTTGCATGTATACGTACATGAGAAACTAAATTAGGTTCCTTTGAGAAAGAAAAGGAGCAGTATGTGAATGCATATCTGCGCTCAAGATTTAGCCTCTTTATATATATTGATGTTCTAGAATAAGTCCTTTTTATTTTAAAGTGAAAATTAATTATAGGTTTATAGAATGAACTTATAATTAATATGATATCTAAAGAAATCTTTAATTAAACTAAGATCCCTAGATACCTCATCATATTAAGTTCTAATATTCACAAGTGTTATAAATTCTTGGTAACTAACAACACTTAACCAGATGGTGATAACTTTATGGGTCTTTGTAACACCATTATAAGTATAATTAACAACTGTTATAAATTTTTAGTAATTAACAACGTTTGGTCAAAATGTGTGAACTTTTTAGGCCTTTGTAACAATTTTATAATTATCATTTACAACTGTTTAGATTATTGGTCCCCAACAACGTTTGACTAGACAATAACCACTTTTTGGTTTATGGCTTAATATAAAGGACCCTAGGGACCTCAGTTTTATTGGAAATGTTATGGGACCTCATCTTAAATAAATTCATTCTATGATGCCTGTAATTAATTTCCCCTATTTTAAATTGTGTAAATCAAAATTTTATCAATATAAATTATGTTATACTTTTAGAAGCTATTATCAAATGTAAACCATTATTTAATTTGACCGTGCAAGAAATATTAACTTCTATTTCTCATACTTATTTAAAAATAGAATATACTTTTTTTAATGACTAACAAATTCGAGCATTGCTATAGTTATTTTAATCTGCGGTAGCTTTCACAGCGTTAATCTTTACATTTATACGGAGTGAAACTTAAGACAGTGTTTTCAAGTAATCAAATTTTCGTGCCTTCGTCCAGTAGTAGTAATAATGTCAGCTGGTCACAAACTATTATTTCCTCTAAACTTTTTATTAGGATAGTTTAACTTTTTATTAGTATTTATTATAACTCCAAAATACAAATACATAATAAAATATCATGCTTGAATTTTTTCAACCGACATAAATGATGAAAAATAAAGTCTAGATTATCTAAGTTATGTGTGAATTAATACATTGCGTGTTCCACCAAGGAGCAATGAAGAGTTCAGGTTCTGTCTGAATGTCTCTCCCTTACCTAGCATTGGGTAATATATGGATTCCATAAATTGTATAAGTTTCATAAATAAGTCATATTATAATTATATGTATTGCCAATATTAGTCATATTACATATAATGCATAGTTAATACAATTTATTATAAGTTTTAGTTTAGGGTTAATACCACTTTTGTCTTTGAACTTCAACTTGGTTTTGGTTTTGGTTTTGGTTTCTAAACTTTAGAATAGGTGGTTTTGATTATTGAACTTTCCCTCAATTTTGGTTTTGATCTTTGAACTTTAAAATTACAGGTGTTGGTCCTCTACTTTATGTTTATTTTATAACCATTTACAAACTACACAAAGTTAAGAGACCAAAACCACTAATTTAAAGTTCAAGGATTAAGGCCACAATTAAGTAAAAATCCAAACCACCAAAAGATGTACTAATCTTTTAGTTTTTATATTTAATATTATTAAATTATTTTTAGTTTGCTCACAAGAATAGATATATTATCAACAAGCTACTTACAAGAGGTATGCTGGCTCCCAAGTCCCAAGATTTTGCCCATTCTAAAAGGCATAAGATTTATTTTTGACCTGAAAGTATCCAACTAGGAGCACTGGGTATCCAGAAGTTTTTCAGATGTATTTTTGTTGGAAGTAACCAAAACATAGCAATTTTGGTGAGGTGAGTCAAAGCTAAATTTGACTGTTAAATGACACGTGACACTCAATGTGGCACCTTATCACTACCTCGACCTAATATTAGACTTGTTCTTTTTTGAGAAAATATCACTCACTTAGTTTTTTTTTTGGAATTACCACTACAAATATATAGTTGATTTTTTTTAATTTGGGACATTAGTAGCGGTTTGCAACCGTTTCTAATGTCATAATGAGTTTTTTTTCTTAATTGCAAAATATTTTGTAACTTTATTTAAAATGTTAAACAAAGATAAGATCTTAAAATTAGAAACTTGTGCAATTGTAAAAAAAAGTAATTTAATTCAACTGACATTTCATAAAAAGAAATACGGTAAATCCAATAATATTCATAAAAATTAGTGTTCCATACATATGGTTAAAGTACAAAAAAACCTTAGATCTAAGAAGGAGGCTGCTTGTCCAGCTACGATCCTTGAGAACGATTTCGCGGCTATTTTGGCATTTTTAGGTGGCCGTGGAGGTAGTGGCGGGACTCAAATAGGAGCTGTATCTGGTTTTATTCTATGCAACATCCCCCTAATGCATTGTTGGTGGTATCCACCCAATTTGATAAACCCTCATAATGCTTATCCACCTCCTGCAGGATCTCATCCCGGATTTGCTTAGCTAGGTCATTAGTCACATCCTTAATGATCTTATCGGTCATGTTTTGGGTAACCTCCTCGCGAATCTGGTTTGTCAAGTTCTGGGTCACCTCCTCCAAAATATGCTGACTCAACTCCTACCTCAGAGACTCCAGATTAGCTTCTGTCCTAATCAGGCCATGAATAGAAGGCTGACTCGAAGCTGCAGACTGAGCACTACCTGGCTCACTCTTACCGTAGACCACCAAAGGTTTGGCTCCGAATCCCATTCCACTTACGCTGCCAGTGTGATCATAGGGCCCTAGGGCGGCCCCTGAGCGAGGCATTTGAATCTTTATCATCTCTTTGCTACTCCTTGAGTTTTGCCTTTGTTCAGTCAATCACAGCATGCACACACAACATATTTTAAACATTCTAACAAATAAAATATATTTTTAATAATCCAAACAAAAAAAATTAAATAAATGCTTACAATATAGTCCTCAGCCTCCTGAGATGTTATACTCCCGTCAGCATGTCTGTGCGTGACCTTGTACATCTAACCATACGTAACCTTCTTTCTTTTCTTCACAATTTTGTCCTCCTAAAAATTATAAAAATATTTACTATTACTATATAAAGATAAATCATTATTAAGTTTAATTACAAAAATTCATTAACTTATAGTATCTCTGCGTACGTAACAGAAAATAGCTTCGACTCGGCCGTATGATGAGTCTTCTGTTTCGACCTACTGTAAACAGATTTCTTTGACTTTTTTGTTGGCATAAAACAAAATTGAAATATCATTATTAAAAAAAAAATTTTTTCTTAATGTAAAAGTATTAATAAAAATATATTATCAATTATAACAGTCCTTCGGGCGACCTCCTCCATCGTATGTATTTCTCTCGCTGATGCACCAAGACTCCACCAAGAACCACTTTAATTACCTCATCAATCATCTCCCATATTCGTTCCGCTTGTGATACAAAGTCAACCTCTTGTTCTTCCAAACATCACCTATCTTTGATTGGGAGTATCCTCTATACACATCCCTCACAGCAAACTTTTTCTGCAACATAAATTACACATTTATTTCATTAAATTAATTAAAGATAAATTGTTATTCCTTTAATAATAAATAAATCTAAATTTTTTTAAGTAAATTTGAACGACCTTGAAAATTTTATTCTACAAAAGTCCTTTTCCTTCCCCACCTTCTTCTGGTCAATCATGTCAATCAGGAATCAAATGAAATTTCCGTCAACATTGTTTAGGAACTTGTTGTATAGTTGACCCCCTGGCCTCTACGCTGTGTGATTAGCAGGTTCTAGTCAACATTCACTCTATGCTCACTTTGCTACTTCGCACATTTTGCATCAGCAACCTTTTCTTGCTTGAAATTTCCTGCAGGTCTGTAAGAATTTACACAATATAAATTTACAGTAACAAAATACTTTATAAGAGACATTAAATTTTTCTTACAAAATCGGTAACAATATAAGTATAATTATTTTCCTTACCCTAAACCACTACATCGAATCCTATAGATCTATTGGAAGATCTGTTAGGGCGCCCTACATCCATATCTTCTTCGGAGTCGAGAAATTTCTCCATCTCATTGATCGGGGGCATGTTAGGCATGTCATCTGGAATGTGCTCGTTGATGAATGCATGGAGTTCTTCGTAACATGGCTCCTCCTCCTTCTCTTGCAGTCCAACGCTCGTTCTCCTTAGCCTCCACATCTTGCCTCCGGCACCGTTCTTTTTCCTCAATTTGCTTATGACTCATTGGTCTCTTGTCTTTCCTCTGTCTTTTGTTGTCTTTGTCCATGATTCTGAGAGAGGGATTTGACTGACAAAAAGAGATATTTGACTGAGAAAGATAGAGAAAGTCAAAGAGATGACAAAAGGCAAGGCAAAAAGGACAAAAACTAAACACTTGTATGTTTATAAGAAACCTCGAAACTCAGATAATACACATGTCCTTTTCTTTAAAAAAAGACTCGTGCCTTCTCATCTGAAAAAGCACAAGCTTAGTGGCAGTTTGCCTTAACCACCACTAATTAGTGGCGTTTTCAAGGTAAGCTTCCATTAAAACACAGTTAGGAACGGATGCGTCAGCAATGCCCACTTTGAATTAGTGGCGGTTTAACTAAACCCAACCGCTACTTATTCCAACCCTTCATTTTCCAGCGGTTGCCTTGACTGAACTACCACCAATAGCAAACCACTAAATTTCATGCTATGTTTGGCACCACATCAGCAGCAGTTCAACCACATAAACCTCTACTAATGGTGCTCTTGGTCAAACTTTCAGATTTTAGAGGCAGTTTAGAAGATAAACCACCTCTAGTCTACATTTTTTGGTGGTTTAGATGAACCGTTACTAATTTAAGTGCTAGGAAATTCCGCCTTTTTTATAGTGTATGTATATGACATGAATTGATGAGATTGAACTCTCCAATTGAGTTTTGTGTGTGTGTGTGTGTGTGTGTGTGTGTGTGTGTGTGAGAGAGAGAGAGAGAGAGAGAGAGAGAGAGAGAGAGAGAGAGAGAGTTTTGGTGTTGGGGAGGCGGAAGAGAGAGGGAGAGATGTGCAAGCAGAAAGCTTGAATTTATGGGGCTCTATTGAACTTGAAGACTTTTTCAATCACATCCACGAGTTCTTGTTGATCAAATCTTTCAAAGCCTGAGCCAAAAAGCAACATTTGATTATGATGCCAAGTATTCTTGAATCTTCTTGAAATCGTATTCCCACTTGTACTGCTTCTTCGATTGATAAGAAGGAAAATAAGTGATCAAGAATATCCTCATAAAGCTGGCGAGGAACGCTAGGTGGTGATGGAGGAGGAGGAGGAAGAGAATCGTAATCTTCAATCTCAATTTTGTTTTGAGGTTGAACATTCATCATTTTTTGGGAAGTAATATTGTTTCTGAGTTTAAATGAAAGGGATAGAGATAAGAAGAGGAAGAATGTGAATGAAAGAGGATAATATTCAGCATTCTGGCTATTTGTTGACTGTATGATATGCTCACACAACAACGTGAATGTAATTATATATGTTCTTTTTTGTTGGTGTACAGTAATTATGTTCTCTTCGCGTCCTAGAATTGAATGCTTCTTAAATATATCAGCCACCTGGGAAAAACAAAATTCGTTATTGTATTCACAAACATTCTTTAATTTTCGATCATCTGCGCCTTTTTTGAAAAAGGTAGAATCATTATTCTGGTTTGGTATGAGGAATTTGAGGGAAGAGAAGGGGAAGAAACGTTTTTATGAATTGGATTTAATACAATTAGAGAAGTGGGAATTTAAAATGTTAATAACTAGAATGATAGACAAAATGGTAAGAAACATTTAAAAACTTTTGAACCCCATCACTATTTTTTTTTTTAAATTAAAATACAATTTAGATGAGTTGGATCTTAAAAGCCCAAAAGATCAGGGCATGCATTTAGATTTAAACAGCACTTACAAACGTATTTACATAGTGAGTTGGATTTTAAAAGCCCAAAAGATCAAGGCATGCATTTAGATTTAAAGAACACTTACAAAAGTATTTACATAGTGATTGGTCAATAATGAAACAAGTTTTTCACATTATAATATTATATGGGCAGTGAGATTTAAATCACAACATCATCAGTTATAAATTAATTTTAACAATCATACCAACATTTGTTATCACTTCTCTCACTTTTTATCCAATTCATGAAAAATCTCTCTCCCCCTCCTCCAAATCCCTCAAGAAAATATTTAAAAACTAAAATAATTCAATTTTGTAATTAAAATTACCCACAAAAGAAATAATTCGAATGTCACTCAGACCGAGAGATGCTTTATTTTTCACATGGTCAAATGTTTCCAAGGTTAACTGAGACTAAATACTACATTAGTCCTAAATAAATATAACAGCTAGTTAAAGTTGATGTTTAATTTGGTCATAAAAATAAGGCATTTTCCCATTTTATCTTATATATTTATTGTTTTTCTTCTAGCATATAATATATATTATAATCAAATAATTTATTTAACTTTCTTAATATTTTTAAATCATTCAACTTGCCTTGTATTAAGATCGGAAGATAGTATTTGATAAGGCAAATTTGTAGGCAACAGCAGAGCAGCAACCTCTGCTCATGAGGACATACAATAGTAGTGCCAATGATATCAAGGTGAAGAGAACAAGTGAGTGACCGATAGATTTATGTAGCTGCCATTAAGGGCACTATGGTCAATCAAAAATTATAATGACAATAATGTATTTTTCACTTGATTACTACAGGTTTACATCCTTATTCGTCATCTATATTAGTGTAATCAAGATCACAATATACATTCTCATGACATTACATAAATCCAACCTCTTCTAAATGAAATTGTTGTATGAGGATTATATGCACCCACGGGCCATAATAAAACTATAAGTTAGTATAGCATAAGCGCATAATTTTTGTATGTTAATCCGTTGATTTAGTTGTTTAGCAGATTAGATGTAACCTAGGTTAATATTAAGTGGTTTGATTGATTAATTTAACTTTTTTACTCCTAATGAGAGGGGAACCGTTTAGAAGGCAAGGATAGCTAGCACTCAAACCACTTCAAAAGCTGTCCATTTAATTGATTACTTAATAAAACTAAAAATAATAATAGTTTAGCTTCCCTTAGCTAGCAAACTAAATCTGTTAATTGAATAGACAATTACTTAGCTTGGCTAATTTAACTCTTCTTTGTCGAGTTCTAATTAGAACTAATCTTGATTGAACTCTCCTGAGTAATTCAGCCTAGGTTGCGCGGTTTTCTATATAGTGTTTAGCTTTGAAATTAATTGCCCTAGTGTATTTCACTTTCACCTACATGTGATTTTCCCATACTTTTTATCCCTCGAATTTACTTTACATTGTATAATACTCCTTCAGGTTTTAAATTTTAAATATAAGTTCTATTTATCTAATTTGATTAGATTAATGATATTAGTTGTTAAAATCATATGACATTACCAAAACACTTTAACCATCTATCATTATTCTCATCCTCCCTCTCTTATTTGTTTATTATTGAAAAAGCTCAATAGGGATAATTTAAGAAAAAGTTTAGAAAAATAAAAAGATGTCATATATTTAGGACCAAACTCACCTCACCAAATATGTCTTATATTTAGGATCGGATGGAGTATTTTTTAAAAAGTTTATATACTTTATACTTATATGATTAAATTTTTAGGGAAAAGAAGTTTTGGCTTTGGACCAATTTTGGCTTTGAAGTTTTTTTAGGACCTATTTTGACCCGGAAGTTTATAAAACGTAGCACTTTTGACCTATGCTAACAGAGCTATAACGCTGACCGTTCAAGTAGCACTATTGCAATATAATTTAGACTACTAGGCCCTGAAATTTTTCAAATAAGATAGGTGTAATTAATTACAGGTCACGTGTAAGGGACTTAATTAAGATGAGGTCCCATGAAATCACCTAATTAATCTGAGGTCCCTACCAGAAAGTTGTTATGGCAGGCCGAAAAGTTGTTATTGCAGGCCAAAAAGTTGTTAGTGACTAAGCATTCACTAACAACTTTTTGGCCTGCAATAACAACTTTTCGGCCTGCAATAACAACTTTTTGGCCTGTCATAACAACTTGTGGCCTGAAAATCACTCGTGGTCTGTAACAACTTGTGACCTTGCGATAACAACTTTTTGACCTGCAATAAAAACTTCGTGGGACCTCATATTAATTAGGTGATTTCGTGGGACCTCATCTTAATTAAGTCCTTTACACGGGACTTGTAATTAATTATCTCAATAAGATATTTATTTTTGAGCTACAAAATTCCTTTCACTTCAAAAGTTTTACCTACCAAACCCCTTAATTATTTTCTCCCATAATAACCTCTTTTAAAGTTTATGGGAGAAAATAATTATTTGTAGCTCAAAAATAATTAAGGGAGAAAATAATTATTTTGTAGCTAAAAAATAATTAAGGAAGAAAATAACTATTTTTTAGTTACAAAATTCCTTTCACTTCAAAAGTTTTAGTTACCAAACCCCTTAATTATTTTCTCCCATAAAAGCTTTTAAAGTTTACTTTGCAAATTACAAAGCTTCTGCAAGTTTTCCCCTTTCAAGTTTCTGTTCATTCCTGAACCTGCAAGTTTTCGGCTTAATATGGAGCAAGATTAGGTATAAGCTTATATTAGGATTACATTATAGTTTATTATGGTGAGTGTATGAATTATTGTTGCTCTGCAATTGGAATTTTTAATCTGAAACCTCCTTCTATGATCTTTGTGTTGTCTTCGGTTGAGTTGAAATTGTTTTGGGGTTTCTGTTCATCAATGATTCTTTTCAAATTGTGGCTAAATTAAAGTAAATAGACATTAAGATTAGTTAGACGTAGATGGAGTTGATTTTTGGTTTGATGTTGGGTTTCTCACTGGTTTTCGGGAATCAAAGTGTGTACTGGTATGATTTATCTTGTTATTGAATTGAGTTCAGTTTTGAGGTCAAAAGCTATATGAACATAGAAATTGTATCTTATGTAAATATTCTAGAAATTTAATTGAGGATTAGTGGGCTAATTAAGAATTGATTTATGAGAGATTATGGATTATGAGAGTATTTGAGGAATTCTTGAGGCATTTTTAAGGATTTTAAAGGCTTAGTTTCTCCCTTATTTTAAGGACAATAAATTTGAAAAAATTATTTTTAGATTCAAAAGAGGTTATTGTAACGTTTACTTCCTAAATACACATTATAAGGTACACCTAATCAACTTAACTCATAATATAAACGTTAACTATGTTAGAAAAGAAACTTGCGCGATAAAATAGCTAACATAGTTAGAAAAAGAATTTTTCATAATTTTTTTTTTAAATATATATATATACACATTATAGATTCAAAAGTCTAACAATGATAGGAAAAAGAAGGTTCAAATTGTAAATAAGATCTATCATATTTAGAAAAGGAATTGACCTAATCTAGAGTATATCCATGTTAGAAAAGAGATTTTCTAAGATTATAAAACTAACATGGATATTTAAAATCACAAAGGTTCAAACACAATTATCCATGTTAGATAAGAAATCACATAACACGGATATTTAAAATGACTTGGATACAACACAATAAGGATAATTCAGACAATTTCACTTATACCATGATAGAAAAGAGATACCCTATCATGGTAATTAAGAGTATCCATACTCAAAATATCCAAATCACCAATATAAAATCCCTTCCATCATACCAAGGCACCAAATCATTCTTAATTCTTAATCATTATAAAAAAATAACATTTTCGGTATAATTATATCGTTCCAAAATAAATCAACGAGAGTTGCCGAAATTTGACCGGTATCCGAAGAAATAATCAACAATCAAATAATTCCAAAACCATACATCATAAATAAATTAAATTCGAACTCAAATGATAGTCAAAATGAGTTTAATGATGCGGAAGCGTAAAATTATGCATGAAACCTAAGTGGCAATACAATCCTGTCTTGCTGGTCCCGAATCACTCACTGACTCAGTGAGGAGTTCCCGGATCCTTCCCTTGAATTTCTACTCCACTCCTAAGACCTGCAAAAAGTGAGATAAACGGGGGTAGCCCCAAACGCAACCACTAGCTACTCATCTCCGTGCGGTGTGTGCTAGCAAGGTGTCAATGTGGGAAACTATACATATATATTTGAACAATTTGAAATATGAGCACATATCCAGACAATCATACAGGAATTCGTAACTAAAAATCTTTTACAAACTCAAGGTATATTATTTTATAAAAGCAGTTCAAAATATATTTTACACAATCATCCATAACGTTCGCCCGGCGAGACGTTAGGTTGTCCCCTACAATTAGGTGGACCAGAGTGGAACTCGACGGAGATCTCAACCCGTACCCAGAACCACGGAGAAGTGGAACTCGATGGGGGCTACCCATACCCACCACCACAACAGGGGTAATGCTCGATGGGGGCTACCCATACCCAGCACACCAAAAGGTAGTACTCGATGGGGGCTACCCATACCCAGTACACCAATAATATAATTAGTCCCTGTAGGCCAACAGGGTACCTCATCACGTGATGGTAGCAGTAACCAATGCATCGATGCCACAGCACAATCACATACATATGCATCACAAGCAACAATATCAATTTCATCAAAATCAGGCACACGGCCTTTCCAATTTTCCCAAAACTCTTGCAATAAGATTTTCAAAATCATATATATAACATTTTCAAATTTGTGATGCAATATACAAATAATTATGCCAGTTTCACCATACGAATCCCACATGACATTTGATATCAAAATAACTAATTGAAATAATACACTAAATATACCACAACAATCCAGAATTCCGTAGTTGAAAGAGAGTTTGAAATCTCTTACCAACAACGCACCCACACACAGAACAAGTAGAAGTGGTTACCTGATAGCTGGCACCAATCTCACAATAGTGCAGCTCCCCCGTGCTGACTCCAGACAATTTATCACTACATTGAAACCTACAACATTATAATTAACCAACTATCACACAATTCGCACATAGAAAATTAAATCACTAACTACCCTTCCCTTTCTCTTTCCAAATTTCAATTCTAATATTAACATTTCTTTCTCCTTATACCCAAAATTCATCTTTAATCAACTTATACAATTTCAAGCCTACATACCCATTTTTACAATAACCATTCCTTTAAAACCTTAACACAGTCCTCCTTAGATTATTACTAATCCCAATTAACCAATTCAAGCCTAAGTATTAATCTCTCCAATAACCATTCATCTTAAACTTTAATATTGAATAATCCCCTATAATTCATCAATAATGTCAATTCATAAAATTCAAGCTTGAACAAAATTTTCCAAACATCCTCTAATTATTTCTCAACTTCAAAAATCCCTTCATTAATCAACAATTTATTTTTCAAACCTTACTAACTCAATAAATTCAAGTTCAAGCCTAAAAATATCCCTTCCCAAGTCAAAGCCTACACCAAATCTAACTTAATTCACCTTATTACTATTTTTTTTTTGTTGGGCACAAACCAACTCCTTAAATTCATAATTTGACATCCAACATCCATAATTACACAATTACCTCCACAATATCCCACTTATCCCAAACTTTAATCCACCAATATTTTCTTGGTCCAAATTCCAGTCAAATCATTCGATTAAATCTCCTCATATGACCTTAATAAACATCTAAAAATTATCAATTTAACCATAAGCACCTCAAATCATCAAAAGCCCCAATTTCCAACATATCCAAAAATCCAAAAATTCTCAATAATTAGGAAAACCTCCAATAATAAAAAATCTACTCAGAGGAACTCATAATCAAGGTCCAAACTTCAATTTATTAAGCTTAAGACTCCCAGAAATACTAACTTAGACAAGGTCTAATTTTTCAAATATAGCCAAATGAAAAACTAAGGACATAGGGATGTATAGGAGACTTACGGGATTCCGAAAATGTACTTAGTTCGCCGGAAAACTCACTATTCCGGCGCCGGCGAGCTCCGATAAGTCCGGCCAAGGGCTATTTTTATCTCCTTATCTAGGCACGGATTGGAACAAAAACACGTAGAGGAAGGAAGTAGGAGGTGAGAGAAGAAAGATGGTGATGGTGGAAGGTTGTTTCCGGCGAGTTTTTGCCGGAAACTCGTCCCTCCTTTAAAGCCCGATGGCGCACAAAAATGGGGGGCGATGGAGCGGCGGACTTCGGCGAGGGAGAAGGGAGAAGAGGGAGGAAGAAGAGAAGCCTGGGTGGTGGTGGTGGTGGCCGGCGAGGCGGCGCGGCACGGCGGCGAAAATGGAGAGAGAGACGAGAGTGAGAGTTTGGATTTGAGGGAGGTGGTGCGTGAGTGTTCTGCGCGCAGGAGAGGGAGAATAATTATAAAAGATGGAAGGAAAAATAAATGGAAAAAGGAAGAAAAAGGGAAAAGGGAAATTTACACTAATAAGCCCAAAATTTTTAAATAAGATATTTATTTTGAGCCACAAAATTCCTTTCAATACCAAAAATTTACCTACCAAACCCCTTAATTATTTTCTCCCACAATAACCTCTTTTGAACCTCAAAATAATTTCCTCAACTTTATTGTCCTTAAAATAAAGGAGAAGCTAAGTCTTTAAAAATCCTCAAAAATTCCTCAATATTCTTATAATTCATAATCTCCCATAAATAAATTCTTAATTAGCTCATTAATCCTCCATTAAATTTCTAGGATGTTACAGTTATTATGGGATAAAATAATTAAGGGGTTTGGTAGATAAAACTTTTGAAGTGAAAGGAATTTTGTAACTCAAAAATAAATATCTTATTTGAAAAATTTCATGGCGTAGTAGTCTAAATTATATTGCTATAGTGTACTTCAACGGTCAGCGTTATAACTCTGTTAGCCTAGGCCAAAATTGTTACGTTTTATAAACTTCCGGGTCAAAATAGGTCATAAAAAAACTTCTAAACCAAAATTAGTCCAAAACCAAAATTTTCGGGCCAAAAATGACCATTTTCCCTAAATTTTAAAATGATGACCTGTTCGGGGGGGAACTGTAGCATAAGTGCATAATTTTTTATTGTGGCCTACTCATCATTATTTTTTTTTCAACAGCCGCATCCTTTTTCCCACAGTTGAGTGGGACATAGTATTATCCAAGAAAAATCAATTTATATATTCTGTTTGATAGTCTTTGATACTACAAAAACACAATGGAGTAGATTTTCTGGCAATTTAAACGTTGCCATCTGTTTATACAAATGTTGGCATTTTAATTATGTACTAAAAAAACATGTTCTAAGCCCAGGTTGTAAAATGCGGCCCAACAAGAATGACTAGATCCAATCCAACTGTTAGTTCCTGAATGAATCAAAAGTAAGAGTTTCTTTTAATTTGTTGTGATGTTATCTATTTTTCAATCATAATACTAGTACAAATAAACAAGTAATCACCATTTTTAGAACAATCAACTTATACATTGAAAATTTATTTCACTAATATGGAAAACAATTTCAGAATAATTTGAATTTGTCAAAATAAAGTGGGCATTTGAAATCATTCTTTGGATCAAGAAAAAGATAGGTAATGTGGATAAAGATTTGAAAAGACAAATATTATCTCTATATGTTTATCATAAATAATTTTGCATTCAAATCTCAACAACTGATAAGTGAGAAAAAGGCATATTGTTGAGAAGTAATTGAAGAATTAGTTGTGATGAATATAGGAACATGGACAGAACTCCTCATTTTCAAATCCATTATTTGTTTTAATCATGTCAATCTAGTAGGACACAGTTGGAAACAAATGTTTGAATATGCACAATTTATTTTGATACAAATATCTGTTCTGCTCACTATACTATTTGAGAAAATTTGAAAGGAATGGTCATAACTCATACCAACTGAAAATCAATTTTGAATTTTTTTTAAGCAAAAATTTTAGGCATCAAGGTGACATATGTTTCAAGTTGAAGGGTGTGGATTGAATTTGGTTAGGTTATTTAGAGTAAAACATGAGACTAGTGGACTCATGTCCAATATGGTTGAAAAAATTAGGATATGTCTCTATTATCGGCTATAGTTTTTAGCACGATACTTATTACTATAAAAACATGGGGCTTATTCTTAATTTTCAATTAGATAATACTTCCTCGGTTCCTAAATATAGAATATAATTGAATTTTTTAGATAATCCTAAGAAAGCTAAATAAGTTACTTATAAATTGATCTGCCTAAATATTTTCTTTGAATTAGTATATTTGACTAATAAGTGAACATATAATCTAATAATACACAAAATACGTTATGATTAAGTGGCTCATTTAGCTTCCTTAATTTCTCTAAGAAAAAGTCAACTAACTTTTATATTTAGGAATAGATGAAGTATTTTATTACTATAAGTAGCTCAAATATTTTTGTTCTTGAAAGTGTCACTTTCTAAAATAAAATTTTTTTAAAAAGTTTTTTGCAGTGCTTTTCATTGGGCAATCTACCTCCATTTCTCGCCTTGGTTCAACTCAGTCCAACTCTGTTTAGCCATAAAAATGGTTCTTTGGCTCAAATTGAGTTATTAACGAGAGTCCCGTGACAATATTATACTTATGAGTATTCATTAGGGGTGAGCAATACACGGGCTGGGTAACCCGAACCCTAACCCATCGCCCGCCCATTTAACATTAGATGGGTATGGGTTAGCCTATACCCGAGCCTCAACTCGTTTAAGCCCGAACTAAATGGGCTTGGGTTAAATGGGTTATGGGAAAACCCATTAATCCCTTGACCTATTTTTCTATTATTACAAATTTCTAAATTTCTTATCAAAATTAATATCACATTCACATATTAAAAGTAACAGCAAGATCCACAACTCCACATCTATGTTTACATCATAGTTTGTTGCACAAAAGAACTTAAATTTAGACCAATATCATAATTACATCTTTTTAATGTTTAAACTTCAAACTAAAATGTTACAACCACAAGTTCAAAAGGATTAATATCATGCTTCCAAATCTTCATCAATTATCATCTTCTTCAGATTCACTTGAGGATGAGGTTGAATCTACAACACGTGCTAGATCTTCCTCTACAAAATAAATTAATAAAAATCCAATTCAGTATTATGCAATAAACAGATGAGAGAGAGGAAGCAGGGTCGTGCGTGTGAGGGTTTTTACTGTTCCAGTGCCGCTGTGGTGTCGTCTGCCATGCGTGTTTTCTGAGAAGTGGAAGTGAGAAAGGAGAGGAGTAAGGGTTTTTACTTTTTGGCATTTTACAAATTTACATATTTACTTATTGAAATTTACGGGAATGCCACTGACTCACTCTCATAGTCTCATGGACAAAATTAAAATAAATAAAATATATATATAAATGGGCGGGTATGGGCAACCCGAGGGTGTGCCCATCGCCCGCCCATTTAATTTTTAAATGGGTTGGGTTTGTACCCGCCCATCATGGGCTCTAATTGGACAAGTTTTAAATTGGTAAAAATTGCAAGTAATGGGCTGGCCCATCGGGTTTCGAGTATTTTGCTCAGCCCTAGTATTCACACTATACCAGTTCCAATGTTCAACCGGTTGGACAGTTCAATATAGAGCCTTTTGGATTAACTCTTGGAGAATAACTTCTAAGTAAAAAACTGTAAAAGTACTTTTTAATAATAGATTTTGAACAGAATAGCATTTATTAAAAAAAGTAGTTTTTTAATAAAATGAAAGTGTTTGGATAGTTGTTACCAGCATCACTTTTTTGTGTATAAATTACCAAAAATGACATTAACTAATGTGATATTTACATATAAAGGATTAAATTCTATCTTAATTCTCAAATGTGGTAAACACCAAATCTCTTTATTAATAATAAAAACTAATGAATTAAAATGATAACATTAGTTAATTTTACAATATAATCAAATAGCCCAAAAATTTATATATTAGCAAATATTAGAGACCCAAACCACTTTTAAATAGTGATTATATTTAAAAGGAACTAATAATTAAATATTTGATTGGTAAAATGGGGGATAAAAGTGTAACTGTTTAATATATACTGTGTATATTATATATATAATATAATATTATAACATATAATTTTAAAACAATCGAAAAAGATATTTATCGACTTTTCTGAAGGAGCGACCAAAGAAAGAAGAAAAATTGATCTCTTGAAGGGTATTTTAGGTTGAACAATGATGATAGGTAATAATGACCCCCGAAACGCCTTTGTATTTACCCAAAAACTATGGTTTCAGAACCCGAAACTTTGGTTTCAATTAGAAAAGTGCTTTTACAAAATTCTGGACTGTTTGGCTGTCTTTTCTTAAAACCATGGTTTGGGTACTCAAAAGTGCTTTTTTTTGAAGTACCCAAATAGGCACTCAGTCTACTTGTTATAACATTTTTGAAGTACCCAAACAGGCACTCAGTCTACTTGTTATAACATTGTACGGATGTAGGAATCGACAACAGATTAATGAGTCCCGTGACAATAGATTAACAAGTACGGATGTAGGAATCGACAATAAATTGAGTTATCCCGTGACAATATCAGACTTATGAGTATTCAGACTATAACAGTTCTAATGTCCGACCGGATGGACAATTCAATTCAGTCTACTTGTTGTAACATTGTGCAAATGTAGGAATCGACAATAGATTAGACTTTTTGGGTAGCCACCTGATGTAATCAATAATCTTGTCTAAGATGTTGTACTCTATCCAAAAAGAAAAAAAGAATAAACGTTTAATGAAAAAATTAATCCTTCAAATTATTCACTAAACTTTGCAAATAGCGGATTAACGATATACCAACACAGGCAAAACCAGCACCCTAAGAAAGTCAAATCAACTTATTTTTATTTACTTCTGAATATGCATGTTCCATAAATCACAGATTGCACTTTAATCAGCACAGCACGGCATTTGAAGAGTTTGATATGAGTTAATTTACAGGGAAGAAGAAACAAATTTTTTTTTTTTTTATCAGGAAGAAGAAACAAATTTTAAAGCCAAGGGTAATTATATTTTTCTGTCCCAAATACCAGGCTTTCTGGGACAATGAAATCTAAGAGCTCAAAGGATTCTTACCCAAGAGATTGAACAGAATTAATCTTGCGAAGCACATGAATACCTCTGCCACATTGCTATGAGCTTCTCAAATATGGATCATTCTTGTAACTTGAATACAAGGGAAGATCAAGGGCTCTTTCAGCAATTCTGCCATCTTCATGAATCTTATCTACCAGGCTTTCAAGGGATGGAAAATTGGCCTGTCAATTATCATTCTTGCAGTTCAGTGAAACTATGAAAACAGGACTACAAGAAGCAATGACAAGAAGAGCACTTATATATACCTCAGGACGTATATAACCAACAATAACAAGCCGCAGTTCTTCCCCATAGAAATCCTCCTTAAAGTCATGAAGTAACCACGGTTCCTAGATCACAAACGCACCATAAGAAATTTCTTAGGAAAAAAGGTAAGGATAGAGGTGTTGTTTTGGTCACAAAGCACTTACTATAGTCTTTTCCTTGTTGTTGAAATATGGATTCCAACCTAGGCTCATGACCATTTTATAAACCCCTCTTGCAGATAGTCCAGCCCAACCAAAATAAACACCCGCAGGATGTTCCATAAGGAGATCTGAATAGCCTTCAGTTGATAAATTTGCTGGAAAAACCAGTGTAACAAATATTATTACAAAAGTACATTAATAAACAAGAAAAAAGTTAGAGGATAGTTTTAACCAAATGATCGTTTAGTGCTTACTTATAAAACAGAAAGAAAAGGTTTTATGGCAGTTATTATAAGATTATTTTTTTTTCCAGTGAAAACATTGGGAAGTACTTGCAAATAGCACCTGCCATGAACTTCAAGGGAATAACCATAAAAATCATGGTTTCAACAAGAATCCACAAAACAGAATGGCCACAAGCATAAAACATCTCAGTAGGTTATATTTAATCAACCTGTGCTTCCGCTTTTAAGCTTTATGCCATAAATCACAATGTCATATCATGTTACACAACAGGCAAGATGTATAGTTAAATTTCAGTCCAGATATCATAAGACGACACAGACACTTCTAGAACAGATAATTTTCAAGTGTTTTACAAACCTGTAGGTATCCCCAGCACCTTTGAGCCACGACCAAATCCCTTGATGACAGGACCACCAATACACCAAGGATCTATTGGCAAAGTACCCTCTACCCCTGCAAAAAATTCAGGATACTAGCTCAAATGTGGGTGGCAAACAAAAAGGAAAAAAAAAGGTTGTGCGTGCTGTGGGGTGGGAGGGGGGGTCTTTCCCATCCCGAATGTTTAGTGACGGTTTCAGTTGGCACCAAAAACTCTTCGATGTCTTAATGCTTATAAAATCCAATTTTGGAGTCATGACGGCTTGGAAGGGAGCCATGGAAGATGACGATGACTCTTCCAATCTACAGGTTGTATGATGACTTTTGTAAGGAGATGAGGTCAATCCTCCCAATAAGGGTAATTTTTCCAAAAGATAGAAGGCACAAACAAAAAAGACAGGAAAAAGGAAAACATAAAAATGACAATCTAAGGCTTTTGGAGCTTACAATCTTCAAATGGAGGCAGACCCCACTTCTCAAGGTGTAAATCAAGCAGGGAATTGATCACCTCATCTGCAGCAGTGTAGAGATGGGACTGTTTAGGAAGTGATGGTACAGCAATTACTTCCATCCCAGCAGCTTTACCTGCAGTAACACCAGGTCTGAAGTAGCCAAATATACAGGCACTTAGAAAAAGATTGGAGAATAAAAACAATCCCTAGAGAAACTAGTATGAAAATTCCTTTATGAAACTCTTGCAAAAAAATTAAATTAAATAAGCTCTCTTCAATAATCCCAGAGCGAAAGCCTAAAATGCGTAAAACACAACAAACACAACAGATCACAGTAGAAAGGTTTCACCCAAAACATAATCAGAATTGAACAGTAAAAATAATCATATGTCTATCAGGTTAAGAGCGAAGATACACCACAGGTAGGTGCTGGAAAAATTCTGAGACAGGCTAATATTTCAAGACAAATATTAACCCTAGCATTCATATCAAGAGCTATATCGTATTGATTTGAAGACATAAAAAACATACATATATCTATGAGGGTTGGCCACAGAACAGCCAATCAAGACAAGCAAGCAAAAAGATCAGGAAAATAGATGAGCACTAAATGGAAAGAGCAAACAATATTAAATAATAGCACACGGTAATTCTAGTTGGTCAATTTTCCCCCAGTTGAAATTATGAAAACGTTTGCAATGCAATCAGAATACAATGGGTCTCAAAATTCAATCACAAGCCCAAAATTATATTGCACTCTGGTTAAAGTTTTACATTTCACTTAAGCAGATCATCGACTAAAAGCCATAATGACTAGGCTACAAATCCCAACCAGAACTAATGGGGGCAAGAAATTCTATCATAATTTTTTTACTAGGGAGTGGCAGGGAAGAGGGGCCACCTTTATATTATCAACATCTTTTTACTTTAATTTTGTGTTATTATTATTTTGGTATAGACAACTGTCTTTAAAGTTTAAAATATGGGGAAGTGTAACTTAAAAAAACAAAAGAAAGGAGAAAAAAGCTATATTCCAAAAGTGTGCCTAGAAAAGGACAGGAAGCGAGAACAAGAAAACATTTTTGAAAATTAGAGCAGGAAAAAACCAAGAAAAAAGCAACTTACATAGAGTCCTCAATGACAAGACAGCTGGAATGCTCAACATTTAACCTCTTAGCAGCTTCAAGGTATCTGACACAATTAAGCACAATATTTGAAAGTTAATAAGGAAAATAATCCAAGGCATATAACCCCCAATCAAATATACAAGAATGAAAAGGATTTTATTGCTTCTTACATTTCAGGAGAAGGTTTCCCAGTTCTCACTTCATCTCCACCAAGAATAACAGAGAAAGAATTTTTCCACCCTACATGTAAAGAAAGGGGGAAAACGATTCTTAACACCCGCTCAAAAAAACAAGCACATTAAGATAAAGGTTTCAAAGTACAAATCAACCATCATGGTAAGATATTTTGGCTTCTACGCTTTCCCTTGGAGAGTTTGATGCCAAGGCCATAGGAACACCATGATTCCTCAAATGTTTAATCAGCCGATTGGCACCAGGAAGAGCTTTGATATTGCACCACCTAAAATAAGAATAGAAGAAACTTAAGAAAAGATACCTAATAGTGCAAAACAAGCTTATCAACCATGTAAATGGATCTATAGGTTAAACTGCAACATCTTACATCTGAAAGCAATAGACAAATATAGCATAGTCCTCGGTAACCTTTAATAGAAAGCCACAGATCAATTCTTTTAACACAAAATACTAACATGATCAAAGAAAATGCCATCTAAAAATAATAAGGGGGGACCAGTTGTTAGTGATTGTTAAGACTAGTGTTCTATAAAAACTTGCTTATCTCCTTGTGTGATCGGTTTTTGCATTAATCGGAATTCATAATCAGCATAATCGTTTCTCTCAATCTCTTCTCTTCTATTCTTTTTCTCCATATTTCTCGGTTTTCTTTCTACCTTCCCTGTTTCCTTTCTCTCTCCCTACCTTCTGCCATATCATACACACACAGCAGATAAGTTTCTAACCCAATAAAGATTTAGAAAGTTGTTTAAAGATATTGACACCATAGG
This sequence comes from Mimosa bimucronata, assembly GCA_037074515.1. Classification (NCBI taxonomy): domain Eukaryota; kingdom Viridiplantae; phylum Streptophyta; class Magnoliopsida; order Fabales; family Fabaceae; genus Mimosa; species Mimosa bimucronata. The sequence continues at coordinate 27,848,202 of CM073441.1, forward strand.
CATTATGAAGCTTTCTCAGGTAGAAAGTTGTTAGGACGAGGAGAGATGGTGAATTTAAAAAAAGCTTCCCAAATTTTTGGAGTAGAAGGGGTCCTCACTTACATCAAATATTCACTTAAATGAACTGTTCGCAGGAGGTATTAGAAAGATAAGGAAAAAAAGCTAGCAGAGTGCAATCTTTCCATTTTGAAGTCAGTAATGAAGCTTAAAGCCGAGAAAAAATGCATTATACATTTTTGTTTTACAAGCAAGTCCTAACATACACAACAACAGAAATTCAGTTCAACTTCAAAGAATGGCATCCCCCCACCCACACATTGTTCTTAAAGGATAAGTAAAAGTTTTTAACAGAATGGTAACTGGCAGCATCAAGTATCACAAACTTACAACAACAATAACAACAAAGCCTTATCATTAGAAAAAACATAATATCATAGCTTTGGCCCATGAAAGAAATGCATGGAAACAGAGGAAATAACAGCTACATACTGATCAGAAAACAATGGTGAAATTCCACAAATAAATTCACTTGTTGTGCAAGGAAGACCATAATCTTCCACTACTGCAGCAGCAGCTTCAAATGGTGTCTTTCCTACTACCTTATGAGCTTCCCTTCCATCCCATTGCTTTCCATACTTACTTAGGAAAACTTTTAAGACGTCGCCTACGATGCCATCTGCCACCATATCATAATAACAAATATATGTTATTTAACAAGTAACAGAACACCAACAGGAAAAAAAAAAAAAAAAACATTTTACTTGATTCTCTGTTAACAATACTGTGCAGAAAAATGTAGTCAACAGAAACCCTTATGAATTGTATGGTATGCATCAATGAAGAGAATAGAAGGACTTGAAACTTTCTGTGAAATAAATTGTTTTAAAAAATTTCAAATCAATAATTGCTTATGGAGGCAGAGAACAGTAAACTGAAAGGACACCTCTTCAATGAAGAATAGGAAGTGGAAGAAGCTACCAAAATCCAAACACTGATCACACAACATGAGAATAATATAAGGACTTATTTGCAATTATATTTAAAATTAGCAAGCAGCAACCGACCAGTGTTAAGCAAAGTGCCATCCAAATCAAGGATAACGCATCTCATTAATTTCTTTAAAGGCCCAGTTGTAGCCATTGCTATAGCACTATCTAATTTTGAGAGACAATGCTCCTATTCGAGGATCCTGAAACAGAAAAGAATCTAGATTAGTCAATGACAGTAGTAAAATGAAACTTCTAAATTCCATGCACAGTCCAATACTTCATATACAGGAAATATGCCCACTTTACTGCAAAAATTAGTCTTCACGAAAGCAGTCAACACAGATTATAAAATAATCAGGGGAAGAAATAATAGCAGCTTAGTTATAAAATAGGAGTTCCAACCCAAAGTAAAAAAAAAAAACAAAACATTGTTTTGTTGCAAATAAAACCGAGAACATGGGCGACACTTAAAACCTCAAAAACTGGATGAGAAACACAGAAGTATTGTTCAGAAGAAACAAAAAGCATAAAGATTGAAAGTACGGAGTGAAGGAACAGAAGGAAAGATTCGTATCAATCACGAGAATCGAATGCGGGAAGGTTTTGTGTTGGAATGTGAAGGAGACGGAATATCACGTACAACACATGTTCTGGTTGAGAGGGCGCGAATATACCACAGAAATACATGGAGGCTTACAGATTGATTCGTAGATTCAGAGTCTTCCAAATTCAAAAGCGTGGTGGAAAATCTGACGTCAATTACAAGAGGCAGCTATGGTTTCCTTTCAGTTCGCTACTTTGCGAATCAGGAGCACTCTTCTCCGTACAAAGCACAGAATATTCCATCTTCTCTTCTCTTCTTTTAAAGCTGAGGTGAGTCACAACCCATTAAACTGTTTGGAATATAATTGGGAAGATCATTTTACCTCCCAAACACACGACCCGCGCCTTTTTTTACCTAATTATTCCCTCCCCTGTTAAATATAAGATCATTTTAATTTTTAAGAAGTTAAGAAAACAAATTAAACCGTTAAATTATAACATATATCACATGAAATTAAGTTATATTTAGTTTATAAGTAGAATAAATTAGTTTTGAGGAAAAAAGATTTTTTTTGGACTGAAAAGTCAAAGTGATCTTATAATTAGGACCGGAGGGAATACTACAAATAGGAAAATTAATTACCAATATATTACTATACATCAGAAATTTTTTCCTCATATACTACACCTAAAGTCGTTCTTCAACTGAATGATCTTAAAAGAACAAAGAAGTCATTCACGAAAAGAACGACTTCTAAAATTGTTATTCGCGTGAACAACCTCCATTTCTTGTTGGTCTTCATGCACCTATAACTAACGCGAAGAACGATTTCTAAAGTCGTTCTTCAAGTGAATGACTTCAATTTCTTGGTCCTCGTACCACTATAACCTCCTAATTGTACACCTAATGACCTCCAAAATATAAGACTTTCTACTATAAGTAATTTAATTAAATTAAGAAGATAAAATTAACTAATATAAGAGAGAATTTCTTTTAAACCACCTGAATCATCTTTTATGACTTCCTTCATTTTTGTTACTTGATTACTGTTAAGGGAGTACAATGGAAGTAACTTAGATAAACATTGAAAAAAAATTAACGTCATATATTTTTAAGATTAAAATTAACTTTCTTAAAAAGTCTTGTATTACAAGGACATGATAGTATTAGTTATATAAAACACAAATAATGACACATAATTTTGATAAAGTGCATATTAATTTAAATTTAAAATAACATATAAATTAAAACTAATAACAAAGTTTCATCATCTAGTAAAGATGTGAACAATGAAAATTGATTAGAATTAGATGGATTGAAAGGGGATGAGAATGGCGGTGACATGAATTGAGGTTCATGATGAACATGGTCGAAAGATGTGAAAAGGGATGACGATGATGCCATGTAATGAGGCTTACTAAAATTTGGTGGCTCTTGTTCGCTTACATTTTGACTTTCAACTTGTGGTTGGGTAGATAACTAATCGCCATGTCCCTTGCTTGGTCTATCGCAATGAATTTTTGGCCACAGCAACTTAGTTGTTGGTGGGGCAGGTTTAGAATTCATATTAAATCGTCACTCTCTAAGGTTGAGGAAATTATAAAAGATAATTCAGGTGGTTTAAAAGAAATTTTCTCTTATATTAGTTATTTTATTAAATTACTTGTAGTAGAAAGTCTTATATTTTTGAGGTCATTAGGCGTATAATTAGAAGTTATAGTTGTACGAGTACCAAGAAATGGAAGTCGTTCTTCGTGTGAATGACTTTAGTTATAGGTGACCAAGAAATGGAATCGTTCTTCGCGTGAACGATTCTTTGTTTTTTTTAAAATTGTTCACTTGAAAAACGATTCACGTGTAGTATATGGGGATATAATTTCTTATGTGTAGCATATTAGTAATTAATTTTACTCTTTGTAGTATGTAGGTAAAAAAGCCTATGGCACACCATTAATTTTGATTTTGGAAAATTTGTGCCTAAGTTTTTCTCATCATCCTTCTAATCTTATGGTCTTTTGGTTATTTTATGTCTACCATTGGATCAAAAATATTGATCACTATGTTGTAAAACTTTACAAAACTATCATTAAAAAATTTTATACATGATTTTTTTTATAGTACAGGTGTACACAATCCGAACTTAATCTGTTAAAATGCTTTATTTATAGGTTTAAAATATTATAATAATATTATATCTTGACCATTTATTTTTAAATCTCGAGGTGCAAGAGGGATTATGAGAAGAAAATGAAGAGGATGATTGTGAGATGATCATCTTCCAAACTTCAGATACCACCCCGCCCCCCAAAAAAAAAAATAAAACATAATTTTACATCAACGGAGAGTTTTGGAGCAGATCATGAACCCCTCCCAATAAAAAATTTTCTCCTTTCGATTATTATAAAAACGGCTCGAAGAACTGCATTATTGCGTGTGACAATTGGGGAGTGGGGACACAGGATGACTACACATTTTAGACAAAAAATTCCAGTGCATATAAACTACCTCATACCGTAACTGCTTCAAACATTTGATCCATAGCTTGCCTAGTTTCCTTTTATGACAATTCCGGGGGGAAAGGTGAGAAGACAAAAATACGCTAAAGCATGGCAAGATTTTGAGTGCAGAAAAAAAAAAATCGTGGCAAGATTTATGTGCTGGTTTCGTTCGTTTAACCTATCCTGTCATGGAAATTATTACGCCATATATTGTGAAAAATACTTTCTAATGCCTCAACTAGTTTCTCAAGTCCGCCAAAAGAAATTCCAAAATAATTATCATCTTAGTTCTAACACCGTCGATATTATTCACTCCTAACATGATCAAATCTAATACCATGCATTCCTCTTCACATCAAAATGATTTAAAATAAAGCAATTTGATGAGAGCTAAGAGCACTGAAAATACAGGACAAAGTGGCTACATACACTACGACCATTACAAACAATTTAGCGTCAAACACCAATTAATCGAAACCATGACCTAACACACCCCTCCCAAAAAAATCCCACCAATACGTGGGAATTGAAACCGGGCTCATTTGCATAAAGCAGTAGTACAAGATGACCACTTGTATTCTGCAGTACCTCAAATAGAAAGGTTTTTTACTCAGCTGGAAAATTTACATTTGTGTAAAATGTGGGAGCAGAACTTTTTGTCTGTCCAAAGGGGGAAAAGGCTATTGTTCAATCAACTATTACCATCATAGATTACAAATGGATTGAAATTTCATTCGTTTCATGGAAACAAGGTGAATGCAGCAGATGACAGATTGACAGATAAGTCATTCCATATTTCCATGCTCAGCCGGAATATTGCTGAAACTGTCATCTTCCGTCGCACAATCATCCACCATTGAACCACAAGTGAACCTCCATACAGAAACACAGTTTTCACTACCTACATTAAACAAACAGATTAACCGATAAGTGCCAATAAAACTTGTTAAACAGCTTTGACAACGATAAAATAAACGATAGTTAGCTTAGAACTGTTGAGTCATATCAAACGACAGATTTTCAAAACAGGGGAATGAAGGAAAAAATACTGATGGACATAAATAATCCAACACTGAAGACAGACTTGAATTTTGTCCCAAAAAGAACAAAAAAAGAAAAGAAAAGAAAAAGATTACTGTAGGCCACTAGACGTACCACTCAAACACAATTTCTCGTTGTCATCATCATCAGGGATTACAAATCTTCGGTGACCTGAGGAGGATGCTGCAAGAGGCATAAATGGATGGAAAGAGAAGCCATTTACTGTGTCTACAAAAGATACGATCAAAAAAACTCGTTAAGTTGGAAAACAGTACAGAAAATACCTGCTTCCAGTGGTCAAGTAGATATTCAACGCACATAACAAAGTTGTATGTACAATATATATGTTAAGATTCAATACAGTGTGCAGGAACAACAATTAGAAGCTGTTGTACAAATTTATAGAAGCCACAAAGAAAACTTTTTTCTTTTTTTTTTTTTTCTTTTTTTTGTGGGGTTGGGGGTTAGGATAGGTGTCAACACAAAAGTCATGATATTAAAGTACTGTTACCATTACATTTTTCACAGGAACGTCCCTTTGATTACCCCAAATCTCAAAATACCACAGTTCATTGTATGCCACGATTTTACGAGACTGTAAAAATATGAAAAGCACAAAATGTGCACAACAAGGGAGAGCAACAAGAGAGATCAGAACTGAAAATGGGGATACCATCAGAACTGAGCCAAGGGGAAAATGTTAAGCAATTAGTTAATTGAGATTGTTCACAATTTATTTGGCTGTTAATTCTGTTAGGAAATCTTAATCGTAACCCTGTCAGTATGAATAAAAGATAGATAGATGTTACTCGTGGGAGTCATTTTAAATAAGAGATTGTGAGGGTAATTTTTTTTTTTTGGGTGAAGTTTGTGCGTGCATTTCACTATGAACCAATTGGTATCAGAACTCAATTCAAGCATCCATTGTAAAAATGCATGACTACATCAAGAAGATATCAACAGACATCACTAAATGTTAAAACAGAGGTATAAATGGAAGAACTAATGAAGAAGATGGCGACAAGCATTGCCATACTGGAGAAGTTTGGAAATCAAATCAACACAGACTATCCTCTATCAACACCATGCACTCAAAAAGTTCAAGAGAAAGATATCAAGATCATGGTAATCCAAGAAAATGCAAAGAACCAAACACGATGAACCCAAAGGTTAATGAGAAGTAGAAGTCCAGTTATCAAGAAAGTGAAAAAGACGGCTACTATAAGGTTGAGGAGAATGAAGATGACTGCATCCAAGAATGTTGTCTTCAAAAAATTTCAATTATAGCTGGACTCCGATTGATCAAAAGACACAAGAAGGAGATGATGAAGACATCAAACAGAAACACTGCAATTTTGGAGAACAACATTTCTTCCAATTTTTGGCATGTGCTTTGAATTTGTACAATCATTCAGGACAAGGATCATCTTTTTTGAGGGGTAACATGTTACATGGTTAGTTATTATTCTGATTGGCCGTTAGTTCAAAAAACACACAGGGATAGAGGCATGTAAAGTTTTGAATACTAGCATGTTTACGTTGACAAAGTATCATTTGAAGATAAAAGCACATGAGGAGTGTGCAATTGACAAGGAATCTGAACCGAATTTTGTACTCCTCAGCCTACAGATTGTTCAGGTCAAATTTGTGGATTTAATAATCTATATTTGACATGAACCATCTGGGGACCGAGAAGATGGTGGGTATAGAAAATAATTTAATAAGGGATCATGTCACAAGCAACGATTTTGAGATCAAAGGCAAGTTTGAGAGGACATAAAAGCATATAGCCATTAGCATTCTTTAAGAGACAAGATTTCAGTACCAGATGCGGCTTGGAAACATGAAACCCATTGCCCAGTTTGAAGATCATAGATATGAACTAAGCCATCCTGACACCAAAACATGCAAAAATTATTTAGAACACAGAAATGGATTATAAGGCTACATTTTTGCTAGATAATGGGAACAATTAACATGCAAAATTTACCTGACCACCTGTACCTAGATGCTGTCCAGAAGGCTCAATATCAAACAGTATCCGCTGATTGGTGTTTTCTGATGATCTGTATAACCTAGTAACAAAGTCCATACATGCAGCCATCTCAGAGTTCAACAAGCATAATAACAAAATAAGTGACAAATCTCTTAAACAAAAATAATACAGTGTCAAAGGAAAACCTATACAGTTCAATTAGAGTTCAAATTAATTTTGGTTATTATAAGATACCAAACAAGGATATTAATTTTAATTACATGTCTATATGCCACATACCCATATCATAAAATTTCTAAAATTGCCGAATATCATGTTTCATAGCTGATACACATACCCATGTCAGTGTCATGTAGTAATTAGCAAATAGAAAGTAATATGGAAGTTCAGCTTTCAGTTTGACGCATCTATTTGATAATAAAAGTATTTGAGTAATTATCATTAACAAGCATATATTCCCTTTTAAAAAATATGGGAAATCTAGATTGTGGTTGAATTTCATCAAGAAGTTTGACATAAGTTTCTTGCATTCCCAATTATTCTGCATGTGATCATGCATACCTCATACTCACATATGTATACCTTATAATTTTCTTGCATTCACATTAAACATACATAGATATACCACATCAGCCGTAGTTAGAGAATAGTACTTGTAGACACAATCAACGGTTTTGCGTACATCCCAGCAGAGTATATAAGGGTCCTTCAAGAAATGAGTGTTAGAAATATGTTAGTAGAATATAATAAGGTGTTAACTTGTATAGTAGCTTTATACTTAATCAATATCCCGTCCTCCCACCAAGCAACACAAGTTTACACTTCTCTATATTCACAAGTGAGATTTGCAACCACAAAGCATAAACCAAATAAATAATTGGTAAAAGGGGTGAAACAGAATATTTAATCTTGAAAATATTTTAAAACATTTTTCTGAAATTATATTTGCGGATCACTGTCTAAATATTCAAAATCAGATCAAGATAGGTTTGTCCCATGATACATTACCACAAATACCAAGGTACATACAACGTAATACACCACAAAAAAGAATTGAAGAGCAGAGTTTTGCTGTCGGAAAATAAAAGTATCTGCTCCCATAATCATATTTACTTAAGGAAATGCTAAGTTGAGAAAAATACTTTCCTTATTTGACATGATGAAGGTTAGAATTTAGATAACAGTCTGCAAACAAAATTAAAGCAAGAACATTCTATGTTTTCCCTCTAAATTACATCTGATGATGATTGAAATTCACTTTTTAAGGTTTATTCAAAAGCTAACAGTAGAAGGATTGTTCTCAGAGCAAATACATCTTAGAAACACATTAACAAACATTTCAAAAACTTTTTCTTCTTTAACATTTTATTATCACTAGTCTGGATAAAGTAAGAAAAGCAAAAGTAATAAATATACCTTTCGACCTCCAGTGTATAAATAGTTTCCATCCCTAGCGAACTGGACCTGAATGAGGGGCAAGTTTTTAATTACTTTGTGATTTTATCAAGAGAACAAGTCATTGATGAGAAATTCTGACTTACATGAGTAATCCCACCTTCTTGCCCATGTAAAACATACAAGAGTTCCATGTTATCTTCCCTGTATATAGCAGCACTTTGATTGTATGAACCCATAGCTAGCATCCCCGTATGAGATGGAGAGAAAGCAATTGCAGATATAATACCTGAGTTGATAAAAAATTGATTATATCTGATATTTTTAGTATATCATCAGAAAGTGTGTCCTAACCTAATTGCCGAAAATACACAGTAGCCACAATTAGAAAACTCACCCAGTTGGCCTTCTTTGTTATCTTTCGCTGTAGAATGCAATTCAAAATCTCTGCCAGGGCGATGTAAATCAAACACCCTAATACATTTGTTGTATCCAGCAAATATCCTGCATGATGAAACAAGAGCAATAGCTTTTTCTTCATCAAGGGACTATGATAATTGATAAAGATAATAACCTAAGAGTTAGTATGGTTTAAACTTTTAATTCTCTAAGGAAGGTCATGAAAAAAATGATAAGAAAAAGAAATTACATATGTAATAACTCCTTAAAAATTATTGATCCTTGAAAGGAAATATCTTGCATACTTAGTTCCAGTAGGGTTAAATGCAATCGAAAAAGCAGCAGCAATTTCATCCATGGCATCATAGGCTCGGTATGTGCATCGTAGCTGCAAGTTTCAGTGAAAGCAGCAGTCAGAAATCATAATACCAATGAGAATACAAAAACCACACTGTGGCTTCAACACTTGTTGAGTGTCCTTGTGCATTTGCACATTTTCATATGGTATGTTTGCTGTGCAGTAACATAATATGGTCATAAAACTGACTGGCAAATTACTAGATTCCTTATTTATTGAATAGGCAATGCATTACAATGAGTCTGCTGGACTATGGATAGCCTCTGTACTACACAGCAAAATTTATTTAAAAAAACTACAATAATAACAACATATGAATGATTGGATCGAGTTCTGAACAAAATGGACAGTCTTCTGCTGCACACAGACGAGCAGAAGATCCAAGTCCATTACAGTTGTACCTGGCCAGAAGTAGCATCCCACAGATGTATCGGATGGTCTCGGGTGGTAGTTGCAAAAACATTAGTCACCAGATCTGCAATATAAACAAAACTACTAGATATGCCAGTTGAAAACTGTAGAATGCATTTTAGGGTCCAGTAGAAACTAAAGAATGTATATTCTCACGTTAAGAACATTCTATTGAAGCACCTGAGGCAGACATGTAAGGGTACCAACAATAATCATACACAGACTCTCCTTCAACCATGACTAGATTGGCAGCAAATGAATCTGCAGGAGAACAATAAATCATAACACAAAGTTGTAACGATCTTCAAGATCTTCAAAGTTCAGTGAATTTGAAATTGAAACTTTTTTTAGCGAGGTTTACCATCCTCTGTAGCTACAGAACAAGGATCAAGAGGAGCTCCGCTTTCATAATCTGGTCTGTAAAAATGCAATACTGCGTCATCACATATATCAATATCGAAACAACTAAATACTACGAATAGAGCACAACTCGACTCAAAGAATTCATGCATTAAATGTTACAGACAATTTAAGTATCTACACTCATTACATTTCAATTTCCTTCTAGATAAAACACACGAGCATAGCAGCATCTAATGGCGTCCACTCTTAGCAGCCAAAAATTAAAATTAAAAATGTGAAGAAAAAAACGGAGAAGTTAAGAAGGCTTACAGAGTGAAAATTCGGAGAGTGTTATCATCGGAACACGTAAGAAAGCAAGAACCATCAGGCGACCTGAGAGCAGAAATGAAAAATGTGTGTTTTTTAGGCTCATGCGACAAAGAGGGAAGGAAATGGAAGAGTGTAGTAGTACCATTTAACGCCCTTGAGAAAATTGTTAGGGTTTGAAGGAGTCGCGAACTGTTGATGAAAATGGTAGATTCTCTGCGGAGGGATGTTGAAGTTGAGCACAGGCCAGGAATATTGTTGCTTGTTAGCTTCGTCGGCCAAAATGTGGTGAAGGTTATCTTCTTCAGTCATGGTTTTCTCTCCTGCAAGAGCCCAAAACGCCGATGCACAGAAGAGACTCGACTACAACAGTGAAAAACCAGTATGGCCACCAAATGATGGGCTCCAAATGGAGTTCTTCGCTTTTAGCCTCCTTCTGGGATTCAAATGAGTAGGAGGGACAGTGAGAAGAGTATAATCATTTCTCAGTCAATAATCAATATGAAAAATATATTTTGGTTCATGAAGAATTTTGGTACATATAAAAATGGGGATAATTAATTAGAAACCTCATAAAAGAAATTCAAATAAGATGAGGTCCCATGAAATCCCCTAACTAAACTAAGGTCCTACATCATCAAAGCAAAAATCATTACTAACTAATGCCGCGTTTGGTTAAGAGGAAATGAGCCCAGAGAAGCGGAATGGAAGTGGAAATAGAATCCATCTTTTTATGTGTTTGGTGTGTTGGAAGCCACTTCCATTATGGGAGTGGAAGTGGAAATAGAATCCATGTTTTTATGTGTTTGGTGTGTTGGAAGCCACTTCTACAAAAATGATGGAAGTGGGTTCCTTGACCCCTATGAGAACTCACTTCCACTTCCCAAGGAAGTGAGTCTCTGACCATTTTGTCCATTCCAACTTTCTTCCCAAATCAGCCATGGAGCATAGTGACAAGATGGTAGCATACGGAGGACGGTGGTCGACGAATGGCGAACGGAGGTCGATGGACAGTGGACATCGAGTAGCAAGGATGAAATACGGCGGAGGGGGTAACCTGGACATAAAGGTGGCAGCAACGAAGGGTAACCTTCGATCTGCACGGCGGCCGATGGCCTCTCATCCTTCTTCCTTTTCGATCTCCGACGACCTCCCCTTCTCCTTCTTGGATCTACAAAGCGGACTCTCCTCCTTCTTTATCCTCCTCTTCGATCTACACAGCGACCTCCCCTTCTCCTTCTTCGATCTCCAATGGCGACCTCTCCTATTTCTTCCTCTTTGATTTGCGACGATGAGCTATGATATGGTGGTCTTTCCTTGTTGTGGTTGAACCTGGAGATGGAAGGATGGAAATTTTGGGAACGAGGGAGAAGATTATGGATACATCTGGAAGAGATATTTTTTTTGGTTTGAACTAGGGTTATTTTGGTCTTTTTACATAATAAATACATATATAAATTAAAATTAATATTACACTTCCATAGACAAACCAAACAGACTTTAAAATACACTTGCTCTACCACTTTCACTTCCAATTCTAATTCCATTTCCACTTCCATAAAAAAGACGTCCATTGTACCAAACAGGGATAAGAGTTTAAAACTGTTATCGTCAAGCCAAAAGTTGTGAACTCTTGGTGTCACTAACAACTTTTTAACTAGGCAATAATAACTTTTAACCTGACATTCACAACTTTTTGGCAGAAACTTCAATTTAATTACATTATTTTGTCGGAACTCATTTTAATTAAGTTTCTTCTATATAACCTGTAACTAATTTCCCCTACAAAATAGTTTGAACATTTTTTAAGAACATCACACTGGGCTTCAAACGGTATCTTATGTGTGAGGTCATGGTTTGTTTTTGTATTTTTTTTTTTGTTAGAATTAAGGGTGTAGTCATTAAGCTTGGGGTTAATTACTTAATTATATCATGCTTAGCTTCGAATGGTGTCTTATGTGTGAGTGTATGTTTTTGTTCATTTTTTTTCGTTATAGTTAAAAAGGACATGCGTTGAGCTTCAGGAACAATGCAGAACTTAGACTTTTACTTGTATCGAAGTTTTCCTGTCATTAGCCTACAAAACTACTCCTATAAACGATTTAGTTCATTTCTTTTTTTTGGACTGAATTTAGTTCATTTCTTGTTCTAATTATTTTACCGGATAAACAATTAAACATATTGTTCGCTTTTAAGTTACTCTTTTAGACTGTTATTTATGTATCGGTGATTAATTGATTTAGATGTTATTTATTTATCGGTTATTATTTAGCTCCCCTCTTACTCATTTTTATCTGGACTTATGTTAATAGTAGTTTCTAAACACTAGAGTCTGGGAATTTGGGCCTGCCCATGACGCCTGCTGTTTAGACTTGGTTCCAAAAAACAGTCCTTTTTCTCAAGCCTAACCCTTGACTGAACGAGCATGCGGGCCTCTTTTTTCTAACAATTTTTAGCTTCCAAACTTGCTGTTATTAACTATGACACTAAAACATCTAATAAAAAATAAAATATGATTCAAATTATGTTTAAGCATCAAGCATTTTTAACTCAACAGTTTTATATTAAACGCACACATATAAAGATAATCACATAAACACTAAGTCTAAATACTAAGTCAAGCAGTCCATTGTCCAATCTTCACACTACAATTAAATAAATTATTTTAGTATCAATCATATGAAAGCAACAATTAAATCACCCTATTTTAGTTGTAAATCCTATTAATTCTCATGTAAATTATTTTAATTTAGTTGTAAATTCCCTCCTCTCTTTTGTGGATAGTCCTATGTTTTATGCGATTTCCCTCAACTTTATGTATATATTCTTTTTTTTCCCAGAAACTTTATGTATATATTCCGACGAAAGTTATCATTATTTCTACAGACTCTTATTTTTCTTATTCAATCATATGATGATTACTTCTCTTCTCTGATTAGTCAACAATGTCAAGCAAATTGATACAAAATCATGTTGAAAAAGTCTTGATAAGGACCATTGATGACTAAATACCATAATTAAACAAAAATAAATGAATGTACAATTAAATTTACACACTAAATACTAAATCCAATAGTCCCCTGTCCAGTCCTATATTTTGTTTAATTTTTATAAATATTAAGTAGCTGCATATTTGTACAAGAAAAAGGGGGAATATGAGCTTAAATGGGTCGGGTGGCCCTTTTAGGCTGGACTCCTTCTAAATGTTATAAAATCAAAACTCGACCATCCTCTTAAACGGGTTTAAGCGGGCCGGCCCGATGAACTCGACCCAAATTCCTGACTCTACCAAACACATTATCCTCCAACATTCTTAGTTTGATATGTTTTACAAAATGGTTTTGGTCTTTTGCAAATTCATTGAAATTTTTGCAAATTCATTGAAATTCTAGTGACTGCCGTATTTTGGTTGGGAGGAAGCTGTGGAATGTGAAGTTAAATCATTATTTAAAACCAACGTTGCTAGATGAAGAAGACCATATTCATATTACATTTGCCGATGAATTTATCCATACAAGCTCATACATATTGCGCTTGAAAATTACACAAGACAATAAGCAAAGATAATGCGAAGATTAAGAAATAAACGTGGATGCCCCTGAGATTGCTATTATTGGCATCTTTATTCCCTCACAAATTGAAGAACTTGAAATTCATAGTTGGCAGTGCTTAAGCCACTTGGCCAGCAACACAAACCCATTGACCCACAAAGATGTGGATACAGTTGATGTTGGGATTGATCTGAAGGAAGTGAGGTGTGTCCAGACTGAATCTTTGGGCAATGGAGGCACAAGTCTCACCTTGCTCCACTCCATGAATGCTCGTACATATTGGGTCTGCAACTGCATAAATATTCATACTATGTTAATTTATTCCTCAATTATACTACACCCACCATATTAATCAATTTATTGATTAAATTTTAAACTGCCATAATGTGTAGTTTTCTATTTTGTTGTGGCGTGGAATTGTTGTATAATGTGTAATTTACTTACCATTTGGTGTTGGTCTGGCCTCAGAAATGAAAACCGTGGCAAGAAGGAATGAGAGAAGCAAGGCAAGGCCAATATGAGCAAACTTAGCCATTCTGATTTATACAACAAAACTCACTCTTCAATATAGTAATTTTTTTTTGTTTGCTTAGTTAGGATGGTTTTTGACATTGGAGGTATGGTTTATATAGGAGAGAGGACCGGCCTTACCTTGATGAAATTGATTACCTCGTCTTAATTAATCAGAATAAAGTATATTGAAATCCCCTTAATTAATTTCACTTTATTTCACTGACGAACCTAGCAAGTAGGAGTATATATACACTTAAGTGAGACAATGTCTACAGTAAAATACAATAATCTTTCTTTCATTTAATTACCTTGTCTTTATTAATGATAGCAAGGTTAATGTATTTTACTGTATTCATTGTTTGACTGCAGTATATACCATTACCTGCTATAGGTTCTTTAGTGATAATAGATAAATATAAATAATATTTGGGCACTTAATCTTGTTTTATTTAATTTTATACAATCAAATCGGAAAAAGTAAATTTTGAAATACTTATGATATTAATACCAATAATTTGTCATAGAGTACAAATTGTGAAAAAATATATACTCATACATTGATTTGATTAAAAATAAGCTCAGTATACTCAATATGTGTGTGTGTGTATATATATATAAATCAAAACATTGTGGCAGTTGCAGGCTTGCCGGTCACAATGATTATGCCCCCAATTTTGTATCTACTTATATCTCCGGCAGCCGTCCAAGGATTTCCCCTAAACCTAGCTGATATACCCTTCGATCTAAATTAATACAAGATCTATTAACGAATTTTCTTGGGTGTTATTTATGGACAAATGTGTTGTTTTTTAATTTTTCTCTTCAATAAAATGAGTTGCCGTACACTAATGTATAGTTGGTCTAATGGTGTAAGACCCCTTAGATCTCTTGTGGTCTCAGATTCGAGTCCTAAAAGAGATGTTTGAGTTGGGAGAGGAAGTTACCCCGAAACTAGAGTAATCAGTTGCTCAGATATTTGATAATATAATCTAAAAAAGACGCTAATTGCCTATATCCCTAAAAAAATAGTTGTCATACTAAAATTTTGTCTAGCAGTTAAAAAGAGTGCCAAAAACTTATAAACTGAAACAATTTTACTATCATGTATTTACACTGTATTTAGAACCAAACACTCTGTTTGGGATATTGGATGGTATGACTATCACTGTTTCAAATGAAACAAAGTCCCGTGCTATTTAAGAGTATGAGAGTACAAACGTATATGTATTAACATATTGTCATGGGCTATAGTAATTAGTAAATGGGTTAAGAGTAGTGGTGAGCTATATAGTACATGAGTGGTATTGAAAATTTTTTATGAAAAATATTATTATTTTACCTTAAACATTTTTTGGTAAAATTGATGACCCTTTTATCATTGTTAACCGTCAAAATGCGTTTTGTGACGCGAGTGCTTACCCGCTGCAACAAAAGGATTATGGGCAGATCGCTCAAAACATGAAAGTTTTTCATCCTTCCTCCCCTGCCTTTCGATTGTTGTTGTTATTTGCTTTTATTAGTACTCCCTCCTATCCTAAATATAAGATCCATTTGAGGATGTGAAGTTAGTCCTAAATATAAGATATCTCTCTAATTTTTTACAATATTTTTCTAAATTATCCCTATTGGTATTTCTTAATAATAAATAAGTAAAAGAGGGAGTGTGAGGATAAAAGTATATGGTTAAGGTGTTTTGATAATATTATATGATTTCAACTAATTTAACTAATACCCTTAATCTAATCAAATTAGGTAAATAAATCTTTTAAGACCGAAGGGAGTATTGTCTTTTTGCACCTTTGTAAGATGAGTTTGTTTAATCATGGGAGTGCTACTTTCAACTATTAATGGTTGTGGAATCACCCTTATGCTTTGCTTGGATGAGAGGAAAAGTAGGAAGAAAATATCATCATTTTTCTTGTTTGGATGGGTGAGAGAAGTATGCCCCTATCTTTGTCATTGTAAGATAACTTCTAATGGAATAATCCTTATCTATCATTAATTGTAAGATAACTTATAATGGTATAACCCCTATTATCTATTTGACTTGTGTGTATGGTCCCCCTTGTTCTGCATTGCGTTCTTATCTATGGAACTGGATCTCCCTAGCATCTTAATCTATCTCTGATCCATGGATGTATTGGAGACTTCAATGAAATTTTAAGTCTAGAGGATAAATTAAGTTCAGTTGGCTCTTCATTTGGTATATATGTCATCCTTTATCCAATGTATTGAATCGGCTCAGTTGCACACTATCTCCTAGAAGGGTGCGTCCTTTACTTGGTCCAATAATAGAAAAGAAGACTGGCTTGTAATGGAAAAACTAGATCATGCTCTTGCCAATACTTCATGGCTTCAAGCTTTTCCTTTATCTCACACTTAATCTTTAGGCATTGTTGCTTCAAATCATAGCCCCCTGATTTTTAATTCCATTTATGAATTGAAGCCTTTAAAGCAAAAGAAATTTGAGGCTTTCTGGTTTCTCTCCTAGAATTGTGATAGGATTATCATGCAAAGTTGGAATCAATTACCTGCAAAAGGCTCCCCGAGTTTTAACTTCATGTGTAAATTATGCAGAACAATTGATGCATTATTTGATTGGAGCAAGCTTAACATAGGCAATCTATCTTTTAGAATAAAGGCTATGAAGTTCAAGCTTTTATCTATTTCCTCATCCATTTCATCCTCAGCTTCACTGTCAGATGGCTCTCTACAAGAACTTACTTTCTGAGACCAAACATCAAATTGAATTCTTATATGATTGTGAGGCAAGCTTTTGGGCATAAAGATCTTTTCTTAAATGGTATGTTGAGGGTGAAAGGAATATAAAATTTTTTCATGCAATGGCTAGCAGGAGAAAAGCTAAAAACCTCATCACTTGTCTTCAAAATGATCAGGGGGAATGGATTTCTGATTATCATGATTTATCAAATCAGGTTGCTAGTCATTTCCTAGAGATTTATGTGGGAGCCGATCAGTTTAGTATGGAAGACCTCATACTTATTTCATCCTCTGTAAATCTCCCATCTTTATCTGAAGCAGAGTCAGCATCTCTAATGCAGTAATGCTCCCAATTTCTTTGGAAGAACTCAAAGCAGCAGTTTTTGGCCTCCCAGTGGGCACCTGGCCCAGAAGGGTTTAATGCTAAATCCTATCAAGTTCATTGGAATCTTATCTATAAGGATTTTTTTGAAGTTGTCCAATCTTTCTGGAACTCTGAACACCTTCTAAGAGAGCTTAACGAAACTAATATCATTTTGATCCCCAAGATTGATTCTCCACAGGTAAGCAAGGATTTTAGGCATATCAATTTATGTAACTTCTCTTACAAAATTATTGCAAAATGTTTGAGAAATTGATTAAAACCAATTTTATCTTTATTGATTGCTCCCCATCAAAGCGCTTTCTTAAAGGGACGCCTAATTTATGATAATATTATGCTGGCAACTGAAATTATGGATCATATTCATTCTTCAAGAATGGGTCGTAGAAAAGTTGCAGCTCTCAAAATTGACTTCTCTAAGGCATTTGATCACCTCTCATGGAATTTCATCTTGGATGTGTTATTTTGTATGGGTTTTCCAATGAAATGGATAAATCTCATATCCCAATGTCTTTCTACAGTGAAATATAATCTCCTCTTTAATGGTAAGAGTGCCAGTGTTTTCAGGCCAAATAGAGGGATTCAATAAGGCGATCTGTTATCTCCTTATCTATACATTCTCTCAGCAAATGTCCTTTCCTGTATGGTTCTACAACAGGAACTACAAAATGAATGGAGGGGGTTAAATTGTGTAGAGCGGCTAATCCTACGTATATCTCATCTCTTATATGCTGATGATTCTCTGCTATTTACTGAAGCATCACATAAAGGTTTTAATGTTGTCAAACATGTTCTATAACTATATTGTGGTCTGGCCAGCTAGTTAATACTCATAAATTCAGTATTTCTTTCAGCCTCAATGTGTCTCATCTTGACAAATTTCAATTGTCCAGGTTTGTGGACATCTCTTTTTTGGGGAAGATTGGGCAAATACATAGGAACATGGGTTGATCCTGGACGAAATAAATCTATAATATATCAGCAGGTCCTCAATGCAATTGATTCAAGAACATCTTCTTGAAAGTCAAAACTATTGTCTCAAGCTAATAGACTCAACTTATTGAAATCAGTACTTAGCTTGCAATAGTCAACATCCACATTCTCTCTTGTATCAATCTTCCCTTGAAGATTTGTGAACAAATTGACAGTCATTGTCTAGATTTCTTTTGAGGTTTTAATGGTTCATCCAAGCGAATGCATTTATCAAACAAGAATCATCTTTTCCTTCTAGTCAATCAAGAAGGATTAAGCATTCGCCCAACAAAATTGGTCAACAAGTCTCTCGTACCTAAACAGGTCTGGCAAATCATTTTTGCTTATCAGACCTCTATTTTAGCAGTCACACACTACAAAAAAATACTCATTTTGTAATGGTTATTTTGTCACAGTTACCCAAAACCGTGACAAACATGTACCATTTGTCACGGTTTGAGACGAAAATCGTGACAAACATGCATCGTTTGTAACGGTTCATGTTTGACCGTTACAAACATGTCATATTTTTTAATAAAAAAATTGACACGTTTATAACCGTTACAAAAGTGACATGCTTGTAACGGTTCAACTGTTACAAACGTGCCATATTTTTTTAATAAAAAAATTTGACGCATTTGTAACGGTTAAACCGTTACACACATGTCGCATTAACCATTACAAACAAGCCGTATTTTTTAATAAAAAAGTTTTACCTGTTAACGCGTCACGTTTGTAATGGTTGAACAGTTACAAATGCGAGATGAACGTGCCATATTTTTTAATAAAAAAATTGACACATTTGTAACGGTTAAATCATTACAAACTGCACGCTGACTCCTATATAAAACCCCTCACCCCTCTTATTTTGCACAATCATCTACCTCTCCTCTCCTCCTCTTCGCATTCTCATCTCCTTCTCTATCGGTCTTTCTCTCATTTTCTTCATTTGGCTTAAGTTCTAGTACTTCTTTTAATATTTTATGGTATTTATTTTATACATATATAATTAAATATTATTTCATGTAATTCCTAATTGGTTATTTAATTGTGCCTGTTACATTTGAAACAATGAGGATTCTTTCACATAAAAAAATATGAAATTACAAATATATATAATTTAAAATAAAAAAATTAATTTAAAAATTATAAACATTATTAGTTAAATTTTTCGAATTAAATAAATAACTATAAACTAATTTTGCATTTTTTTTTGCTTTTTTATTGAATTTGTCATGGTTGAACCGTCACAAACTGCACAATAGAGCACATCTGTAACGGTTGAACCGTTACAAATAGCTTTATTTGTAACTATTCAACAGCTACTTGTAGCGATTCATCCATTATAAATGTGCACAAATATGCTCTTTACAAACGTGCACAATTGTAACGGTTGCTTTGTATGTGTAACGGTTTGTACAAATCGTTACAAAACGATTTAGAGTATTGGCTTAAAAGGCCTTATAATTCTTCATGGTTATGAAATGATATTCTCGAATGCAATTCCTTCATTACTAATAATCTCATATGGCAAATTGGCAATGGTAGGTCTACCTCTATCAACCACCCTCTTTTCCTCCATCCAAACAGGGGAAAATGTTCTTCCTTCCCCCATTTTTCTCCCTACTTTTCTATCATCTCCCATTTGCTCTCCATCCAAGCAAACCCTTAAAGAAAGTGTCTTCAAAGGCACTCTTTTAGTCTTATTCGTGTTTTTCCTCACAAAAGGAGCATATGTGACTTAAATATGAATTATTAACTGCATAATAGTGTTCCCCGCTTGTGAGATTTTAATTTCCACATTGCATCTCGCCCCTCTATTGAATGGACATTGCTTCGTATGCTTGGCCATATATATGTAAGTTTGAATCACTTTAAACTTTAAGGCCATTGCTTAAGAAAAATATTTTTTTAAGAAATAATTAAACAGATGTATACATATCAAACATAACAGTGCTGAATTCCTTAAAACCAAAGAGTGAACCATATGAATAAAGAAAGGGTTAAAGATTTATTTTGCTGAAATTTTCGTTTGAAAGCCATTTTGTCTCGAAAGTTTTTTCTTTGTCTCAAAATTGCTCTAAGATTTTCAAAGCAAAGCAATATTATCCTATTATGTTAAAGAATTCATGTTGATTGATAGAAAGTTGTCATTAACCGTTAATATTTTAACGGTAAGGGAAAAATTGCTCCATTTGATTAATTCTACATATATTTGTTTAATTATTTTTTAACATGTTTTTGTAAACGATGGGAACATGTTTTCACATCTATAAGTCACTAGCTTGAGTCGTACTTTATTCACCAGTAAGTAAGGAAAAAAGATCATAATAATACCATGAATGTCACATTTATTTCATACATTCACCTTAATTTGTATATATAATATGATACAATCACAAAGAAAGCATGTACGTGCCAATTTTTCCTTACAACTAATTAACACTTGAAGTTGTACTTATTACGATGATACAATTACTAAATCACACACTCAACATACACAACCTTGTGATCTTATTATTGGCAATTTTATTGACCTCCCTCTCACTCAGCTCTCATATGCAGGTGGATTAGGGCACGGTGCCATCAATACAGACCCATTGGCCAACAAACATAAGGGCACATTTGATGTTGGGATTTATTTGAAGGAAGCGACTTTCATCAACGCTGAACCTTTGGGCGATGGACGCGCACGTCTCACCTTGTTCCACTGCATGCACTCTATTGCATGTTGCCGCTCCTACTGCGAAATTCCCCACACTCTTGCTTAGTTAGCCATTCATGCATGCATGCATATGCATCACCAAAATACTATTAATATATTCACTGTAACTATAACTACGTACCGTACAAACTCTAATCACCTATTGATGATAGAGTTTTTGTGTTTTTTGAAATATTACTGCTCCCCATGGGCTATTAATCCCTTACCCAATTGTCTAGGGAGAAAAACACAAAAATCCCCAATAAATATGTAAATATCAATTCAGGACTCTTAGATTACTTAAATACTGTGAAATCCTTAATATTGGTTTGATGTTAGATATCGTACTTTGTAGTGAAATTTTTTAAATCTTCTTAATTTTTTTTTTAAAAAAAACGACTAACTGAGAGCAACAGTTTGACAAGTGTCAATTATTCTTGCTTATCGAATGACATAGCAACCATTAGACAAAGATAACTAACTTCACTAAGGATTGTCATTTCACAAAAAAACTTAACTTTAGAATATTTCACGTCATATTGAGGACCAATTCAGGATAAGAAAAAGAAGACGACATGTAATTGTAAGTATTGATGAAGGTATATTAGGTTGAAATAGTGAAACAAGGAAAGTTTCGAAAAAAAGACCAAAAATAAAATTAAAATGACCAAATAATTTAAATTAGAGGTTTTGTATAGATACAGGGATACAGGTTCAACTGGCAATGAACTTGTATAGCTTAATGCATAATTAACTAATATAATGATAAGTTAAGCGGAGACAAAGATTTTGAGAGTTATATATGAGTCTCAAATAAATACTAGTTGGGGGTTAGGGTTGGTCTACCTTGAGCGATGGAGGTCATCATGATAAGAAGAAATGAGAAAATCATAACCAAAACGACAGTGGATTTGGCCATTTTATTATATCCTCCACTGCCTCTGAGTTACGAGTCTCTCTGCTAATGAGGTGTTTATATAGGAGAGACCAAATCCAAAATATGCATAATAAAGGCGTTAAAGCATAGCAAGGAGATTTATTATACTTATTTCAAACTCAACGTCAGCCTAGTTGATCTTTTAAGTTGTCCGGCAGGCATATGCTTCTTATTAGCATCGATGACTACGTTGTGCCTTGTGCATTGTACTTCATATAATGATCAACTAAAAAAACAATGTCCAGCTGCTTCATCATATTAGTAAGAAATAGAATTAAATACGGCTCTAATAAGTTTTCCGAATTCTAGATATAAAAATGAACAATTAACGTTGTGCATTGGACTTCATATAATAATTAGCTCTATTTTAATAAGATATGCAAACTGAAACTGTCTTACCATTTTCCAATTAGCTCAAAGAATTTTACTTTAAATTTAGGGTGAATACAATGTTTAGTTATACTTTACCCTCATTTTAGTTTGTGTCTTAATAATTTCAAATTATAGGTTCTGATTTTTAAGGGATTTTTATTAAAATACATGTTGTGGATTAAAAGATAATTGGAAGAAATTATCGTTGAACGTTTCAATGAACTGGCAAAGGTGTTGGTCTATCTTAACTGATGTGTTGAGTTCAAGTTTGGATATGCAACAAAGTTAAACCTCTTGATATATAGCATGGGCGTCACTTCCCTGAATTAAGATTAGTTTAGGCTTTAAGTTCCTCATGATGTAACCATGTAGGGATTAGCCTGGATACCAGGCGCTTATAAAATAACGAAGAAACTTGAGGACTTGCTTTATTTTTAAATTATAATTATAAAGATCAAATGAAAATGAGGTGAAATTATAAGAATCAAACATTTTATTAATGCTCAAATTATAAGAATTTAATATTTTTTAAAAAAATTAATTTATACATTAAAATAAATACTCCCTTCGTCCCTAAATATAAGCTTCAAATAACTACTTTGTTTTATTAAAAAAAACTACTTAAATTAGTTAAAAGTAATAATTATGTGAGGAATCTAATTTATTTTCCAAATTTGCCCTTATTATTAAAGATGAAAGAGAATGACAAATAAAAGATAATAAAGATCAAAGAGAGTGTGCATGGGGAAAGATAAATAATGGATAAAATTGGAAAAAATTGCAATAAATGCTTAGACAACTATAAAATAAAGCTTATATTTTGGGACAAGCCCATTCACAAATATGAAGTTTATAATTAGGGATCGATGTTTCTTTAAAAAATATCTAAATGGAAGAGGGAAATCAAACTAATAAAATGAATAAATTATTTTAAAATTTCTAATAAAATATTCTTGAGACGTGAAAAATTGAACTGAAATATAGGTTTTGACCACTAAGCGATTAGATTAATGATTCAAAGAAGGCGATTGGAATCCACGATGAAGATGAAACGAAAAAAGAAAAAAGAAAAAAAGAAACCGAAATACTGAATACAAATACAATGGGCCAAAAATAAATATTTATTGGAGGCAAATGAATGCACATGCACTAAGGTATGGGACGACCCACAATACAACTATGAAGCACATCAAATGGGAGTCGTTGGATGCGATTAACGTCTCGGATGCTCGCAATTGTGGTGCCTTGCTCTGAGAGAAAGAGAGAGAGGGGATTCATTTCCATTTCAACCAGGAAATCAAACGCAGAAAAATCCCGCCATTGTTGATTCCCCACCCCACCTCTCTCGCTAAGCCTTCTCTCCCTTCACCTACTTTCCATCTACGTTTCTGTCTTCAGGTAATAATAAAGTTCTCTTCTTTTCAGTTGTTTAATTTCTTAAGTCTCACAACCTTACTGCCATTATGCTCATCATATCACTTCTCTGCTTACTTATTTTCTTAATGGGTACTTTAGTTTACCACGTGAATTTTTCTTTTTTGGGGCATTCAAAGTTCACTCTAGTCATTTTAACCAGGGATTTTGGTTTTAAATATTTACACCCCCGGATTTTTTTTTTTTGGGGTGTTGGAATAAATTTATCTGCCCCCAACATCATAGTGCTTTTTGTGGCTTCAATGTGGGGGTTTTTTTTTTTTTGAGGGGTTCCGATGTATCGTGTGTATCCAAAAGTTGTGAACTTTAACTGTTTGACATAATGATTCAACCACATTCTCTTGATTATCAGCCACCTGGGGTGCAACTTCATAGGTATGTGCGTTTCTCTGGGTCTGCAGGCTGAAGTTGGGAGAAAAAAATGTAGGATAGGAAAAACCCATGATAAACTAAAGATTGTAGGCTATTGATTCTGGTTTTCTGCTACTTACTCACTTTTCAAGCTGGTTTTTAATTTTATTAGATAAGTATATTGGTGGAATTCTGATTTAAGAAATGACATTCGAACGATTACTTTATTATGGATATTTGATCATTGCCTTTTAGTTTCGACCGCTTTAATTCAAGCTTCTATATTTCCTGAAGCTGGGTGGTCGATATGGAAACTGAAGAGTCGTCTCGGGTGCTTCCTTTTCAGCTACAATTTGATAAGCCTGTTGCTTCCCAGGTTTTCTATTTATTCTTCCCAACATGTTAGCTTGACGCTCTTCCTACATTTTCCTAATATCTTATATTTTGGCTCATAGATAAAAATTGCAGAGTGGAATCCAGAGAAGGACCTACTGGCCATGGTTACAGAGGACTCAAAGATCATGCTACATCGGTTTAATTGGCAAAGGTTGTGGACTATATCACAAGGTGAGCCCCCCTTCTTCAAACTTACAGTTTGTTGATTCAACTACATTACTTCATAACATATCTGGTAATGAAATGAGTTCATTGACGTATTGATTTCTGGGTCATTGTATTTTTGCGATTTGCACCACTTCGGGTCTAGCATGTTATTTACTCAAGATATGAATTGATGTTGAATACCAGATTGTTAAGCTTATAAGGTGTCCCTTACATATTCTTCCCCTAAGAATTAGTCCTTGATGGCATATTTTGCTTCTATTGTTGTGATGTTTCCTACGAATTTCAAACTGTGTAAAATTGTCTGGAACATCAAACACTTGGTTCTGTGTTGCTCTAATTTTCTATTTGGAGTGTGAAATCTTTGTTGGATGTCAACTGTTGCTACAACTGCTAGCTTGTATAATATATTAGTGCCTTTCTTCCTGTAGGAAAGTGCATAACATCCTTGTGCTGGCGTCCTGATGGTAAAGCAATAGCTGTTGGACTTGAAGATGGAACAGTGTCACTTCATGATGTTGAAGTGGGTAGCAGTTTTGTTTATTCAGATTTAATTTTTCTCTGACTCATTAGTTTGCTTATGCAGCTAAGGCTGTGTTATGAAGCTTTTATCTCATAAATTTACTTGAATTAAAAAAAGTGCATATCTGGAGGTTCGAAGGATTTCCTGGAATGGCTATTTTTGTTATGAAATATATCAGTGTAAATAAGCCAATACACGTACTGTCCCAAATGGTATTTTGTTTCTTTTTTCTTAGTCTATAGAGGTGCATGATTCTGAGTCTCTTATTTCTGTGTAATTTTAACAATGATTGTAAGATATCTGAAAAATGGTTCGTCTAACTTGTAACTGATACTATAGTTTTTAATACGATGAAGATTAACCAGTAATAGTCCATAGATCAATTTAAAAATTCTTGCTTTTTGGTGGGTCTTTTATTGTTTTTCCTTGGAAAATGTGGTTATGCCACAGAACTGTCTTCGGATAGGATAAGAGGATGTGTTTTTTTTTTTTTGTAGCGTTGCTTTTGACCATGTATTTTTGGACTTTTTGGTCTTATTTTATGTTTATCTGATGGTGCTTTAACTAATAAAGGAATATTTCTGAGGCAGAATGGGAAGTTGTTAAGAAGCTTAAAATCACATTCCGCCACCATCATATGTCTGAACTGGGAGGAAGACAGTCACCTAATTACAGTATGCTTCTTTATATCTAATGGCTGGTTTGCCTTATTGATTTGATTCGTATTTCCTGCCCGCTAGGAAAAGAATGTTTCTATATGTAATGTACACCAGTACCTTTGAAACATCATTAGCATTACACAACGGCCATGTGGCAATGCTATCGAACTTATTTTCTCATGCATTGATCTGACTTTTGCTTGCCTTGAACGCAAAATAAATATATACTGGTTAATATATTTTGGGATGAGGAAAAAAGAAAGCTTAGCTAGACAAAGTAGCTGTGATAATATATTATCTTTAACATCATATCACAGGTATGGTTATCTGATTAGTCTGTGGCTATGTTTTCTGTTTTGTATGGAAGAATTTGAACCTCATACCTTGTTTAAGAATATGCTCTTGTGCCATAAAACGCCAAATACATTTTCTTAGTTTATTGGCTCTCATTTTTTCTCTGACTAATAAAATTTTCCCAATCGTACCTATCTATGCTTTGTTTCATCTTGAACTTGAACAGAAACCATATTAAAGTGCTCCTAGCACCCTTTTTAGTATCTATAGTGTGCTTGTTATTGTCTTCCTCTTGGTGTTAGTTTTTCTTCTGTTTTGTTTTTTTTTCTCAGGTGTTTCATGCCATAAATTGTCTTTCAGAATGACTGTGGTCACATGGCAAAGTATGAAGATAGAACCCCTCGTTTCTTTCCTCCTGCTCCAAGAGTTCCTCGGATGCCTGGATTGGTATCTGGAGATAGTGGCTTCATGGAGGACGGTGAAGATTCATTTCAGGAGCTGACAAATTCTTCTCATGGACATTTCAATATTCTAATTAGTGGAGATCAAGATGGAAATATTTGTTTTACTATATTTGGCATCTTCCCAATAGGAAAAATTGTAAGTTATTGATTGTCCTGGGATTTGTTTTAGGGTTAAAGGTCACCGTTGCCCCGGAAGTATGTAAGGTGGATCACATCTGCCCCGGAAGTTTTTTTGGGTCCAATTTTGCCCCGGAAGTGTGTAAAGTGGATCATATTCGCCCTTTACCGTTAAAAAATTTTTACCGGTAAAGGGCGAATATGATCCACTTTGCACACTTTCCGGGGTAAAACTGGACCAAAACAAAAAGGTAAAGGGCGAATATGATCCACTTTACACACTTCCGGGGCAAAATTGGACCAAAAAAAAACTTCTGGGGCAGATGTGATCCATCGTGCATACTTCCGGGGCAACGGTGATCCTTAACCCTTTGTTTTATTATTATGCCTACTTGTATCTGAGGCTATTAAAGGTTCAAAGAGTATGAATTCCAATCAAGGCTATTTTTCTATTTGTTTATTCACCATTAACTCCCCTTCCGAAAGATCTAATTTACATCTGAAAAACTTATCTTCAATTTCACTACTGGAAAATTGGATGCTCAAAGATTTAATGGTGTGTGTCACACCAGAGAGAAATATAAACTACAATATTCAAGTATTCAACAACAACTATAATACATACTTACTTCTATATATCATAGGAGTATTTTAAGGTACTTCTGCAAGTTATATTCTGACTACCAGAAACTGACAAGACTAACAGTGAGAAACTAGCAAGTGACTAATTATTCAGTTGTCTCAACTGCTGATAACATTTCTGATCCTCAGAACAATTGACTTATGATAGTTTGTAGGGAAGTTTCAGATGGCTGGGCGAAGCACAATAAGTGCATATGCTCTTACACTAGTGGTTGATTTCTTAAGTAAATCTCTGGCTGGTATTATTCAGATTTGTAATGACATTTAGCCTATCTGTGGATGTAAAACTTAGCAATTTGAACTTAGCCCAATATTATTCCCTTATTTTATATGAAAATGTGCATGCTACCTTGAGTGCAGGCTTTTGAGTAATGGATTGGTCTAGCTAATGTTGACTTGGGAAATCAATAGCTTGTAGCTGGTACAGTATCATAAGTATAAATAATGTATTTATTTGCCTAGCATGTGAGCTTCTTTACCTTTATTATAGCATGCTAAGTTTACAGTATATTTCAAATTCTTGATAGTACTCCACAACTTTTACAAGACTATTTTGTTTTTTTGTTTTGGATAAATATTGTATGCTCCAACCAGCTAAAGCAGAAAAAGAAATCATGGAAGCTATCTAAGCTACCTGTTCTGTTTATTTATTCTTCTTTTCCACAATTTTTTTGTGCGGCTTAGTTTCGTTTTCACTTCATGATTCATTTAACTCTTGTGTTTTTGGGGGGTCAAATCCCTGTTGGTGTTTCAGAACATACACAGCCTCAATTTTCCTACTTCCTGTACGGGTGCAGGAGCAATATTCCAGCTTTTAAATGCTTCTATTCACAAGGTAGTGGATTTCTTTTCTTGCACCCAAGCTGGGGGCAGAAGCAGGGAATTACAAAACATATTCTTTAATATATGAATAAGTATGGTCCACTCACTGGATAGGAGAAACAAAAAACATAGAAATAACAATTGGAGCCGGATAATTAACTGTTCAAAGGACACAAACTGTGGTCTCTGTTCAAATCCCAGTTCCTCTAGCATATTATAACCTGTTAGATCTAATATTTCTGCTACCTAGTTTGCCTTTACGCTATGTATGCTAATCTTAAAGGAAGGAAATGAAATTTAACTGTGCAGCCCTCATTTGAAAGATCAAACGAGGGGAATAGATGACATTATAAGTTCGAAGTTTCAATAAAACACTTCAACATTTTAATCAATTAATAATAGGTTCGGGGTTAAAATGGCAAATTGCAGGTTGTATTGCCCTTACTAACCCTTCCATTTCTCCCTCCCCATGGGGATAAAAGAAAGAAAAACAAGTAAAAACTTTTAGAGGAAAATGGGGTGAAAGTGGGATACCAGCTTTAGAACATATTCGCAAAAAATAATAAAATTAACTGGAATAAACATATAGCCTAGCAATTAACATTTGGAATCTGATGTTGTTTCATGTCTCCAGCTCTCTTTATCAAAAGATCTCTGCCGTTTGGTAGTCATGTGTTCAGGAGACCTTGTTGAAGTTGATAATGACTCAGGAAAAATTCATATGGATGGAGATGTTCATGGCCTGCACTGCTTAGCATTAAATACTTCTATATTTTGGAATAGGTAATCTTTGTACTACAGACGGATGTTCTACTAGTATTTTAATGCAAAAAAATATAATGATTTATTATATAATTGTGTAGTATAAAACAAAAATATAAAATCTTTCTCTGTGTGTCCCATTTATTTTTCTTTGTTATCATCAATGCTTTCTTAACAGAAACTATTCTACCTCTTTTCTTTAGACTATGACTCTCTCCATGATCTATTCGTGTAGGAAAAATGAGCTCCATCAGGTAGCTCAACAAGCTTCTAGCATTGAAGATTTGACTGAGGTTGTACGGTCATCAATATCAGTTATGTGTAAGCAGTGGTCTGATGCCATGCACACTTTTCGAGAGAAGTTCAATTCTTTGTCATCCCTGATTGTAGATCATGGTAACTGATTTAAAGTTTGAGGAAATCATTTGTGCAAAGTTCATAAATTCATTTATTTCTACTTTCTATCATTCATGCATAGATCTTGACTCTACCCCTCAAGAAGAGTTTCTGAGCCTTTTGGTTGGTGCAAGGACCAGTCCAGCAATTCATCAATTTCTTGTTAACTCCCTTGGTGAAGTGGTAAACAGATAGCATGATATTTGTGTCTTCAAAATTTGTCTGTAGTTTTAGTTTATAGTCTGTATGTTTACTGATTCACAGGGCGTCAAGCGTGTTTCAAAGGTTCTCTGTGGTGCTGGAAAAGAACTTCAGCGTATTGTCTTGGACCATCTTCAGGTGCAAGTTCTTTTTAATGTAGCTTGTGTAGTAACATCTTCTGAATGTATTACCGCTTGAAAGCATGTCTCATTGGAATCCTTATGCAGTTAACAATTTGGTACGGAATGGAATCCCAATAATACTCTTTTATTACTTTTATACTGTCACCGATCAAAGGACCTCCTCTTCATAGTGTAGAGAAATCCTAACTAACTATTTTAATGGCTACTGCTAGCCCATCAGGAAGTAGTTACAATTCCTCCCCTGTTATTTGAGTATATGGTTTTCTTTGCTTCTCTGGAGTTATTGTTTATATGTGGTTTGCTGCTTTAAGAATACTTTTTATTTATGTCAGGTATGTCGAGAGATTAAAGGGCACTCTTATGCTTAGATGCTCACCTTCTGTGCTTTCTTTCCCTCATTCTTTCCTTGACTTCGGTTTTTGGTGCATTCATTGCCCTTTGGCTCCATATTATTCCTCTCCACTTTATAAAAGCCATTTGGTTGGGGGGAAAATTTGCGTGAATGCTACATACTAAACCAGTTCCGACTTAGGGCTGCACATTCAACTTGGTGGCCTGGTGGTCCGCCCGGACCTGGTCTTGCCTGAAGAAAGCTCAGTTCCTGAAAAAGTTAGCCCAAAATCATAACATTACAGGACAGGACTAACCCGATCAATGAGCAGGATAGGACAAGGGCATAGGCATTAGGACCATAGGATTAACCCAGCCTAGAAATATTATTTTTTATTAAAAAAATAATTTCTTTTTAATACACCATATAAAAATATTAATGGTTTTTATGTTTTAATTGATTAATTTAATTACTTTTTTCTTTCCCAAATTCTTTTTTTTTTCCAACACGGCCTTTTTTTCTTTGCCAAAGAAAGGTCAAGGACCAACAGGACCAGTCCTATGGCCCCAAAAACATGTCCCGCCCGGTCTTGGCCATGGGTCAAACAGAATTGGGCCGGGTATTGGGCCAAAAAGGCTAGCCAGGAGATTTTTAGGAGAGTTTGGGCATATGTCTTCCAACTATACTGGCTGAAGAAAAAAAAACAAGGGGCCCCAAACCTGTATTTTATCTCTTTCTTATAACTGCAGCCACATGCTAGCCATATCCTGTGAAATTATGCTGCAACTTTTTGTTCTAAATAACTTGAATTCTAAGTACAAGGTTTGAAAACTATTGTATTGTCTATGAAAACTAAGTGAAGCAATACACATATCAGCCTGCTGCCGAAGTTATTGCATTCAGGATGGGAGAACTAAGAGGGCTTTCAAGATGGCGTGCACGGTATTACAGCATTGGCTTGGATGAGTCTCTTCTTAATAATGCAACAGAAAAGGCTGGTATGCTACTTGTACAAGTTGAACGATTTATGAGGATTCTTTCATCTGTTGTGCAGCAGGTTTGCCATTTTTAAAACTATAAATTTATCTCTTGAAGTTTATCTTCAATCTTACAAATGTATTTTCTATTGCCGTTAACATTTTGATTTGTCTTAAATTTTGTCAATGGCCGTTATATATGTATATATTGATTGTGTGTTTACGCAGAATTCTATATATGCTTTTACTGTTAAAGCATGACATTGCCTTCTAAGTTCTGAAAAATAATGAGAAGGAGAAATTTAGGAGATACAAGATACACAGAAGGGAAGATGGAGGAAGATGTGGAAGGAGATTAAATTGTTCTCCGTGATTCAGAAAGTTATCTTCCTCATGTATGAAGTGGATAGAATGGATGAGAAATTTGAATTTGGCTTCTATTGAAATGATTAAAGCAAAACATGTTATGATTTGATGTGTTTGAACAAAAACAACATGGTGTGCATGTTAATGTTTTTTTGTTTTTCAAAAGCCTATTCTGCCTGTTTTAGTTTGTATATCTTATTCTTGGTTCATTTATAATTTTTCTTTTTCCAGTTTTCAAACTTTTTCAACTGGCTCTTAAAATGTATAAAGTTACTCATGTCAGAACCTAGTGACCAGCTTCTACCATATAACAGGTTTGTTTTACAAATTCCTAGTGTTCTAAAATTGAAGGTGTTATTTTTCTGACATTACCCTTGGATTTGGCAGTGAACTTGTTGTAATATTCCTGAAATTTTTGTATGACCAAGATCCAGTTAGACAATTACTGGAGATATCAGATAAGGATTATGACGTCGAAATTGATTTGTAAGTTTTCTCTCCCTTCCAAATTGTATTCAACATTTAGAAGGTGTTTGGGAGCACCGGCAAAAATCACTTTTGCGCTTTATGAGTAACAATACATCTCACACTTACTTAATGCAGCACAAAATCACTCAATAAGCTAGTCCAAATACCCACTTAAGCCCAAGTTATCACCTGTTTCTGCCACATTCACGTTGCATCTTTGCTTTAGTAAAGCATTGGCTCATCTTTAGCTTGTATATAACTATAACAGAATTTTGTATGCTACTGGTACTCGACCCGTGGTATTTATGTTTTCCAGAATATTAGGCCAGGTTTTTATGTCATGCCTGCCTTTAGAATTTTTTTAAACTAAGTCTCCTGTGAGAATTTAATTTCAAATCTCTCCTAGTTAGGTTTCAAGCGATTAAAAGTGGGTAGCTTCTTTATTTTTAAATATAATATGCATGAAAATATTGGGTTATGATAGCATACTGGAATATGGATTTCAGATGTTAATCTGGCTTTATCAACTTCTACAGGGAAACATTGGAAAGAATTAAAGAATTAGTTCAGTTTGGGGGATTTACAGACTCTGAATATCTGAAAAAAACATTGGCAAAAGAATTTCAACAGATGGAATTAAGGTATTATTTTCTTTCTTTCTTTTCCCTTTTCTAGTATGCATCAGGAGAATTTACAAGCGCTTATCATCTTAGTTAGCCTTAGGTAGCTTGGAATTAAGGTATTTTATTCCTCTTTCTATTGCCTCACCGATGATAATGATCAAGATACTTAAGAGATAAACAGGGTACTGGCCCATACTTTAGCTGTGGCTCATTGTTCTAGTTATTCAATTGTATTTATCTAAGTCTAATTCTGAATTCAATGTCTTTCAGCTTTAAAGAGGCTCTCCAAATGCCCTATATTACAATTTCAGGAAAAATACTCTGTGAGGATTTGTTACCACTCTTGCCTCTGTCATCTTTGCCAGAGGCATCTTCATCCATTAGAATTCCTGCTTCAGTATCATATTATGAGGTACTTGTTCGTTATAGAATCCCTTTAATAATTTGAGTTTTGGTCATATGAGGCTCTTTCTAGGTCATTATCATATCTCACTATGATTTCATTCCAATTTGTTGTCCTACACTATCAGTTACATTTCTCTATTTCTGTAGGATTTCAACAAAGCTTCTTTGTCACATCAGACTTGTCAACATCAGTTTATTGATTACATATCTTTCAAAGTACCCGATGAGTCCTTCTCAGACATTGAGAATTGCATATGCTTAGTGCGGGGGTTCATGCATGACCTGGATTGTTTAAGAAAGGGCTGCAGTTCTTTGGAAGCTGTGTTGTTATGCATTCCTAGTGATTATCATTGCGTAGATCTGTCTTTGTACAAGGTGAATAAAACTTATCTGATAGCAGTATTCAATTTTAATTTGGTTGAAGTTGCTGTTAATTTTTTCTGTTTGAAATAGGATACTCAAATCGTCTTGCTTCTAAACCAAGCTACAACTACATCAGAAAGCACAGGAGATGGTTGTATGATGATTCTGCAAGCAAGTGATTTGCCGTTTGTTTCTGTACCAAGATCTGCTTACACAGATGTCTGGAGGCTAAAGGAACTCAAGGCAAGTCCCGCTATTTCCATTCTTTCATTCTATTTAATAGGTTCAGATTTATTCTACTTATGGGATCAAATTACTGAAAATAATATACTCCTACTTAGTTGGCGTTTGGATTGATGGATTCGGATTTAGATTTTAGACTAAAAATAGTACTTTTAAAATCCTTGGTTTGGATAATATGAAAAATCCACACCAACAAAAGTGAGTTGTCTTCCTTGCGTGACTTGTCCACATGTTTGGGTATTATTGAAAAAAGACGGTTGGGATTGAAATGATTTGGGAAGATTATGTATCTGAAGTCCTTAAGGAATTGTAAAAAAGAAATTTGCTTGGTTT
Source organism: Mimosa bimucronata (assembly GCA_037074515.1). NCBI lineage: Eukaryota > Viridiplantae > Streptophyta > Magnoliopsida > Fabales > Fabaceae > Mimosa > Mimosa bimucronata. The sequence continues at coordinate 27,882,132 of CM073441.1, forward strand.
TGATCAAATCTAAAGTTATAAAATCTTATATATATGCAACAATGGATTTGAAATAATTAGGTTAATAGCTAAAAAATTGTACTTTACAATTCTTTTAACCTGGCTTGAAATGATCTTTATTTAGGACTCTGTAGCGCACCTACATGTTGAGGATGAGAAAGCTCGCACCATTCCTCATTCTGTCATAGCTCCCTTGGCAGTTAGCGGTAAGTAGTCTCATTCTTGTTGACTCATCAATACATTATGCAATTACTTAGATGCAAGATTCTGCTTGTTAATCCACCAAAAAATAAACACCCGAATGCTTATTCTCATTTTTTAATCATTACACGTTGGAAGAGCATCAAAATTTGCTGCTTTTATTTTCAAGTTAGAATAAGTTGCCCCTTGCATAAACAGTAAAATTAAAGTGTTTTAGAAGTGTTGTTTGGTGAAACCTCGGGAACAATAATATATAGTAGCAGTTAACAATATTAATTATCTTACATAGACGTGCACACAACTATAAATTCTGTATTATACAATGAAAATCAAGTTATTATCATCTATGCATTTGTGTATTATATTTAGCTTTTGCTTTACCTTGCTAACAGCATCAAGAGGCCTGGCTTGTGTATTTGCTGCAAGAAAACGTGCCTTGGTTTACATCCTGGATGAGGATGAAGACGAAGCCTCAGATGCAGAATAGCCCCACTTATTTTATTTTCATTTTTTGGATGATCATTGGTTGAAGGAGAAAATATGTAGAAAATGGATATATGCCACTTTCCCATCAACACTTCCCTTATCATGGTTGTAACCAGTGCCACAATCGCTTATTTATTGGAACATATTGATTACAAAGAATGCAAGTAAAGATTTTTTTTTTTTTTTACCGGAATTGTTCGGTCAAAAGGGGTCATAAATATTTTAAAGGAAACATTGTATCATTTAATTATATTTAATATTTTTTTTCCTATTCTTACTTGACGTCTTGATAATGTGTCTATATGTATAAATATTGAAACATTTTTAACCATACTAAATTTGAAAACTACATTGCACCAATCATAATTTTTAAATAAAACATTGAAACAATAATTTCATTATATATATTGACACAAAATGCGGATGTACAACCCTCAATTAAGAATTCATTCAAGAGACCATCGGGCACATAACACTCAACAGTCGTGTTTAGGACACGACTTAGATACAACGTAGGCACCTGACAGATACAATACAATCTCTACACGCATAAATTAAATTCCAACAACTTAAGTACTGAAGGTGAACTAATTATTATTAGGTAACAAGGCAAACTATATATAACACACTAGTTGAATATAACCTAACCTAAAGGCTACAGCACAAGATTCCATAGGTCAAGGCCATTCAGTCCATCACATATATATGGCCATAGACATAGTTACTTCAAACCTAAAGAAAAAGACCCGAGCTTTCCGTAAATCCACAGCAAACTTGTCAGTTTCCAGCAGCTGCAAGCATTTTCCACAGAGAAAGTAACCTGAAGTCCCGGAAGAAGTTGCAGGCTTCATAGTGTGGAGAGGAAAACATACGGATAAAAACAGCTAAAGGCAAATTATTGCAGGTTAATTACTTGTGTAAAGCCAGATGTCTCAGCCTAACTGTGTTTAAAAGAATTAAGGCATTACTTGGAACTCGAAACTCTAAGCTAAGATCCTGCACCCCTACCATTCAATCCCAGATTATTGAACTTGCTTCTTGCTACAAAACTTCAGCACCCCAGCAATTCCAAATACCAGGAAAGAGGAGTCTTTGATGCCATGACAAGTTGTTGAGATCATTTTAGCTACGCCTTCTAGATTGTGTTCTATGAATCGTCCAACTCAACAAGTTGAGCCCGTCTTTCAGCAGCCTTCTTTCGAATGAAAATGCCCCATCTCAAAGCTGCCTTGAGCTTGAGCCAGCCCACAACAGCTTTTCCTGAGGAGCGGCTTCGATCATCATCAAAGTTATAGTTCATGGGGGAAGTTGGCACGTAAGCAGATGTACCAGGGTACCCATATTCAGGAGCATTAAAGGGGGTATTAGCTTGACCTCCCATGTTAAAGATACGGAGTAGATGCTGCATGTCTTCATTTTCTAGCATTTCATGGCTTCTAATACGTATCTCCTCCTCAGGGAATAAGTCTTCAAGGCCTCTATAAGAAGGATTTGACATGCTGACATTCTGAAATCCTAGCGTAGCTGACTGTGACGGACCAAGAGTCAGCCCATCTTCATTCCTTGGAAGTTGAGGTTGGTCTGAAGAACTCATCAACTGGTTTTGTAGCTGCATGTCAGTACCATCAAACTGAATTGAAGAACTAAGATTAGCATGTGGCGGCGGCATTGAATATCTGGCAGCTGGAGCGTCGTGATAACCTGCAGACATTCATAAGTGGCCAACAGAACAATAATCAGTCCATACTAATTAGCTCACCTCTATTATTCTTTTAAAAGGGTGAAAATGACATGGAGGAAAAGGTGAGGGTGGAATCTGCATGGACTCATAAGAGAAACCTTGTGTGTGATGAGTGCCAAATGAAAATAAAATAAATAAACACAAGCGCATGCATGTGTGTACTCAACCCGACCACACCAAATGCGTGCACACAGAAGAGCAGGGGAAGAAGATCGAGATGGTCAGAAATTATAAGCATGAAAGACAACTAAAAAAGATACTGCCTTATACTGCGAGTATACTATAACGATGCTTGGAAATATATACCTCCAGTTGCTACTCCTGAATCCATTAAAGGCTGCCCTGCAGGTACTGGAACAGGCAAACTTGGGATGGAGATCTGCTGATCAACTGAGTTTGAATAGTCATGGGGACCCATTGGAAGCTGAGGTTGAGAATTACCCAAAGTCTTATTCTGATTATAATTTATCAGAGACTGTCCATCATACTCTACAACATGCATCCAATTTTCATATGCCTTCTTCACCAATGTGTCCACATAAACCTACATGTAGTCAAGAACAGTGACCATGTGCATTTTCAACTATCATTCCATAAATTACAATAGAAATCCAACTACCAAATATACATTTCTTTGCATTACAGTAAGAGAATTCAATCCTTGGATATATATATAAAAAAAAAAAAAACACACACACACACACACAACATAAATTCAAAATTAACTCTGCAGGTCTCCTTACCTTTTGACTTTCAGAGAGATAATCGACAGAAAAATACTGTCCATTAGTAATTAAGCCACTCAACTCGTATATGTGGTTGAAAACAACACCAACATTCCTTGCATCTTCAGAATAATACACATAAAGCTTTCCACTGAGAGCACAAGTCTTTGCATGCTCCACGAGAATATCCCACATTTTATTTGACATACCACTCCCAAGAATCTACATAAAAATATAATGGACATGGAAATCCTTTATATAAGAAATCATCTCAAATCAGAAGGACAAGCAAACAAAGAAATATAATCCCTTTGATAGCAGCAATCCCCACCACAGACAGTTGTTCGACAAACACAATCAACAAGAGTGTATACTTACATTTCGCAACCTCTGAGGATCTCTGACCACAAGTCTTAGAAAGTCTTCAACAAAGAATATTCCTGCTTTGTTTAGCCTCTTGTGAAAAGACCCATCCTTTCCAATCTTCTCCAGCCTCCAGACCTCATCATGCAAGGCAGGTGGATAGTGTTTCTTGTATACTATAATGTAATACAAGTTTTGTCAAGGAAAATACTAGAAAAATGGGTGAAAATACGTACAATGTTCAGAACTTACATTCTCCACGATGATCTTTAACAGTGAAGGCTTCTGTTTTGGCTTCACGAATACGAATACCCTCACAGCAACCTGAGGCAACTCTAAGCCCCAACCTGAATTTCCTACTCCTTATCCAGCTAGAATTGTCAGTAAATGTGAGCTCACCTAGTGTTCCTACACCCTCTTTAAGAGTGACTTGCAAATCACCAGTTAAGAGAGGCCTTTTTCCATCCCTCTCCTTCACGACATGGCTCTCAAATTCTTCTTCACTCCAATTATCACCATCCTCATTGTTGAAATCCCCTTCAAGCACAATAACATCTAGTCTCACAGTGGACTCTGGGCCAGATGTGACCACATGGCCAGTGCTGCCATCAATTAAGACAATATGAATGGCAGCACCTTGTTCCCCCTCCACTTTCCCTCCAGTAAAAAGGGGAAGCGATAGCCTGGTCTTAAAATGCAACTGTAAATTTCTACCATCCGGACCTTCTAAACGTTTAGGAGATGTCCTGCATTATACTTTGTTCATTAGAAGAACATCATAGGAAATACATTGGCCATTGATTTTGCATTTGAAGGGCAATATATAATCAGTAGGTTATACTTCAACCATAAGTCTCACTTTAAATTTTCGCAATACAAGTTATTGTGATGGGAGAATCATGCCATGAAAGTAAAGATTCAAACAATGACGGAGTATAATAACTTCAATTTCAGATACCATCAGATTCATGTGGCAACCATACCCTTCAAATGTGTCTTTAAGGGGGAACGCAAATCAGTAAGCAACCATAATGAAGTCATTTATTATGAAAATGTACCAGACAAATTTATTGCCATATAATAAGATTAAGGAATTAAAAATACCTCCCAGTAAGCTTGGCAGGACCTAATTTAGCTAAAGCACGCTCCACTTCTTCACTAACCTGTTCAGTAGCAAGCAGGAGTCAGAAAAGAGATATGCCCAAGGTTTATACATGCTAAGTCGAAAATGTACACATGATTTACAAAGGTTTTCCAATACATTATTTTTGACACCACTAAGACAAAGAAATATCAGGGACAACTTCACAATGATACAAATAAACATGAGCAAAGCAAGTGAATATATTGAAAATGAGAGCTCTTTCCAGAAAATATAGGTTTTTATCAACTTAAGCCCAACCATCCTGAGGAATGTCAGACTCTCTGATTAATTGTTTGTGGATTTTATTTTTCGCACACATGTGGTGAGTAATAGATGCAAGTGATTACTTCAGGTCATATAATTAACATGAAATCATGCACATCAGTTTTCCATATTCAGGATCAATACCACAGTGAACTTAATTATCTTACAACTCTCCGTAGAATTGGCTCCAGTGATGAGCAAAGTTTCTGCAGACTGTCCACTTTGAGGGCTTCAACAATTACACTGCATTTAGATTTATATATGAAAACAATAAATGCATTCGTCAACAAATGAACAGCATAAATGCTTAATATGAAAAGTTAGTTTAGCTAATTAGATCCAGTGCTCTGTCATCAAAAGGGGATGTATGTAAACCAACATCAAACATATAACATTGCAAACAGTGGTAGTGTCAAATGCATCACACACACTTCACAGGAGATTGATTACACTTTCATTAATTTAATATCCCCCCAGTAATCACTTTCTCTCTCTTTCTCTCTCAAAAAAGAGCATAGATGGAAAACTATGATATTTTAAAAAGAGATGTCAATGAAGTTGTCCCATGCATATAGATTGACATGACATTATCAGAATGAAAGAACTGACGGATCCCAATTCGACCAATTCCTTGCGTTTTGACAAAAAAACAGTAATAATTTGAATTAATTTGAGAAGATTTACGTTGTCCAAAACAGTTTTATATTCTTGTTCCATTCAACCAGAGTTGTAGCTGGTCACCCTTCCAGTCAGTTACTCTTTTTAACCTCACAAAATGAATAGACTTAGAATGCACGTGCCAAGATTGGAACATTCCTACTTCCTCTGGTTATTGTTAGAGAAGCAAAAAAAAAAAAAAAAAAAACCCTTAATTTTCCTGCTTTCTTCTTTCATGTTAAACATTTAAGCTAAGATTTGAACATCCGAATCCATCGCAAACTAACAACGGCCAGTAGCATTAAAGGACCTATCAAGCAACAAATAATCAGTAAACTCAATGTACTTTATCAGACTTTGCCAAAGCATATAATTTAAATAGGTAGTACCCCACCGACTGACACTGGTAACACTTCACTTCACACGCTATCATAAGCATGAAAGCAAAGACCATGACTACATACATAGTAAATCATCACATTGAACAAAAAAGTACAAGTACAGCACATAATTCACAAAAAGAACAGAAAACACAAGAAATCGCATAGAACCCACAAATATGTTCACCATGCACAACTTAGCAAGCCAGAACTTCAAAAGTGAGAAACAATTAAAGAAAGCAAATCAAATCACCTAGCTAAAGCCGGCCGCTTCCTATCAGGCTGGTCTTCCTCAGCTGAAGTCGAATCAAGACTTCTCTTTTCTCTAGCCATACTACCCGATCTCTCCAAATATCTGGTTTGCATTTCCCCGTCAAAACACCTCCAACACGTCACCTCCCAGTTCGTGTGCTGAGAAAGTGAAAGAAAATAACACCAGCAGAAGCAGAAAAGAAGTAACTTTCTTGGGTCACGTAAGCCCCAAGAGTTCAATTTGACTCGAACTCTCAAGTATTCAGAGAACCCCAAAAAAAAAAATAATCAAGAAAATCTGAGGTATTGGACTTTTCCTTCGTTTTTCTCAGCAGCCAAATGGGTAATAGAGCAGGCAGACGAATTTACCAGTTGGGAAAGTGGAAATAAATAAAGAGAAGGAAAATCTGAAGGGGAAAACGAAAGGGATAAAAAAGTAGGAAAGAGAGAAAAGGGAAAGATGCAAAACGATGGATGAATGGGAGTATGTGAGAAATTTCGCAGAAGGGACTGCGAATTTTCTCTTGTGTGCGTATTATGTGAGTGAAGCTGACATTTAATTTTGTCGCGGGAGGGGTTAGAGAGAGAAAGGAGGTTACTTTAGAGAGAGAGAGGGGATAGAGTGAATGAACAGTGAACAATGGCGGCTTTTCTTAACAGTTGCGAATATGTACGAGGGAGGTGGTGGCTGGTGGGGTTGGGACTGCCTGTGGCTGTGGGGGGGATAGGTTTCTGTGTGGCAGCAGCACCTGGATCTGGTGATCTCAGCCATTGGATTTTGGAATCTTTCAGGAAATGATTGCCACGTGGGATTACAAGAATGGTTGGGCTGGCTCTAAAAAGCCAATCATCATTCATTATGAATGCCAGCATCATTCATGTATATTATTTTGTTAAATCTATCTAATTCATTTATAGATATTAAAAAAAAGAAAAAATTAATTACAAATCCATCCAGTGTAATGAGCTTAATCATGATCAGGTCCACAACATCACGCAATTAACCTCAGATATCCCATGAAATTGTTATCTCACGCTCAATAATTTGTTATCAGCAGCTTAAAAGTTGTTACTGAAAAAGAGTTAAAAAGTTGTGATAATCACGCCCCAAATTGTTATTGTCTTGTCAAACAGTTATTAACCTCAGGTCAAAAGTTATTACTGAAAACAACTTTTGACCATACGTTAGTAACTGTTGTTACTGAAAACAATTTTTCACCAAATAATAATAACTATTTAGCCTGACAATAACAACTTAATGAGTAGGTGATAACAACTTCCTAGCAGAGACTTGAAATTCATTACATGATTTTGTAGGATATCATCTTAATTAAACTCGTTACATGGGTCCTGTAATTAGTTTTCCCTAAAAAAAATTAGTTAAATTAGGTGTTTACTGTAAATATATTTTTAATATATATTTATCATATTCGACACTACAACAGCTAAAAGTCTTATTTGAGCAAATGTAAGCTTATAATGAGAGAACATCGCTACTTCCAAGTAATTATTGCGTCCATATATCTAGGATTCAAACACAAATAGTACATTACTTAAGACGGAACAAATTCAACTAGTTGGTTCAAGCTATTGATGTTTGATGGTTATCACAGCCCTCTTTTTTAGAACATAGTTTGGAGGTGAAATGTAATCTTAAATATAAGGCTTTTTTATTATATATTTTATATATTATAACTTATTACTTTATTTAACTTCTTTTAATCTTCCAAAATTATATTTAACAATTTGTTTTGGAAATTACCTAACACACCATGACAAACTTGTTCGGAATAATTTTTTATAAGTATTTTCATACAAATTTGGACAAAACTCCTCACGTATTCATTTTTTATGACCCTAAAATCCCTTCCAAAAAGCTAATTAAGATTGGGATAAGGTAAAGTGAATAATATACTTTCAGATTGTTAGTAAAAGAGTTCATTTAATATAAGAGTTTTATTGTGTGCTGAATTTGGTTCGTTTCAATTTATTTTATCTTTACTACTATGTATCACTTTTAGTCGATCCAATTTATCTAGTTTATAAATAAATTAGTATATAATATAACATTGTACTAAGTTATTTTAGAAATATCATACCATATTGTTATACTTAATTACTTCCTTTGGTCATAATATATGACCTATTCATAGAATTGATGTTGATATTAATTAAGAGAGAATAGGGGGAATTAGGAAAATAAATAGTATTTATGGGGATAAAAAAGCAACAATCAAACGTTTGGATCAACCAATAGGGGATTATTTTAATTAAAACAGTGGTCTCGAATTCAAGCTCGAGCTACTATGTCGTGATAATTACTTGGAGGTATTGAAATTCCCCCATAGCAAGCTTATACTCTGGCAAACAAGATTAGTCAGACATTATATTAGTAATGCTGGATACAGGTGGATAAATAAAAAAAATACCATATCAACCAGTTTAATTGATATTCTTAATCTAATCAAATTAGATGAATATATTTTTATATTTAAGATTGAAGGGAGTATTAGCTTATTTATTTCATTTCCTTAATTTATCCTAATTAATCGAGTACCAGTTATTTCACCCATTTCCACGCGCACCTACTGAATTGGAGCTTATCTTGGACAAAGATTTTAACCCCAATGATTCAATTGGGTGATAGGATGAGATAGGTTGTCATCTATTGACCCAAAACAAATTATTGTTGTAGGTGCAGAGAATTATTCAAGTTTAGCGAGTGGTATTAAATTTGAATCCTAAATAAACAGTCTTAATAATTACTTGAAGATATAAATGTTTATCCCATTATAGACATATTTTCCCATAAACCGGTTTAGTCAGTCGATAATAACATTGGATATCAAGGGATAAGTAAAAAAACAAATTATCATTAGGTGACATGTGGATTTTTCTTTTAGGAGAAACTATCTTGTTTTTTTTTTTAATTAGAGATGTGGTTAATAAAAATAATCGCCTAAAATTATAAGAGGGAATCGAACGAGCACCCTCTCAAGGTCATTGGTTTATAGCTATTCTGTATTACTGATGATTGATTGATTGGGTAACGTTACTAATTTGTCTCCTTTTCCATTTTCACCTGTGCAAACATGTCTTATTCCTATTTCTCACAAAATTTGTAGGAGCAGGGTCATGAGTGCCCACGAATACATAAAAGATAATCTGTACCATGAAAAAAAACGTAGTCAGGATGCTTGCTTGTAATTGATATATAGATAATTTGAAACACTTTCAAAAATATGTTCTTGTCATTTGATGATTGGAATGCAATAGATATGGATAGTAAAATACTTCAATAATTGAAAAATTACGGGAAAAAATTAATAGAAAAATAAGAGAAAATCCAATCCAAATGTATGTTTGAAATCAAATCAAAACTCTCAAGTAGACTTATATTTGGTATGGGAGTAGTAAATTAATAAGATCTTGGTAGTAAAGGTCCTTCAATATGAAAAGTTCTTTCTTCTGCTTTTTATGTTTGGTTTGTTGGACTTGTTTTGGCTATATATACTTAATCGTTTTTATTTTGTTGCTGTGTTCTGCTTGATTGTTACCGTTCTTCTATACCTGAGACGTGTTCTTTTGTTTCAGTAATAAAAACTCCCTTCAGTGATAAATATAAGACATAATTACTCAATTTGATTAGATTATGAATGCTAGTTAAATTAGTTAAAATCACATGATATGACCAATTCACCCTAACCACCTACCTATACCCCATCCTCCTTCTCTTGCTTGCTTATTATTGAAGAGTATTAATAAGGATAATTGGGGAAAATTTTGAGAAGAATTAGAAAGAAGTCTTATATTTAAGACCAAATTTATCTCCGCAAGTAGATCTTATATTTAGCACCAGAGGCGGTATATATATACACCTGTTTATTAGCCCAAGAAAAACCATATTTTCTTAAATCTTAATGGATTAGGAAGGTGGCAAATTCCCACAAGGAGAGAGACAAACAGAGAAGACCGAACCTGTATGTTGGATTCACTCAGCTTTTTCTTCGATAAAATGATGTGTCATAAAAAAATTGTCCTTTAATGACGAGCATTCTTTGCAGCACAAATTTACACGTTTTTCTTATTGCTCTAAAATTTACCTCTACCCCTTCCCATCATCTTCCCTCTTTTACTCCAAATTTTTTTAATTTTGGGGTTAATTTTTTTTTATTATTATTAGGATTCTACATAAAATTAGTGACATTTTGATATCTCATGGATAAAAAATGGTTCAGTTTTCAATTTTATATGATTTTTTAAAGATTTAATACTTTAACTTAAAAAAATACAGATTTTTAAGTATTAAATCTTTAAAAAATCATATAAAATTGAAAATTGAACCATTTTTTGTTCATGAGATATCAAAATGTCATTAATTTTATGTAGAATCTAATGATGAAAACAAATAAAAAAAAATTTGACCCTAAAATTAAAAAAATTTGGGGTAGAGGATGGGAAGAGGTAGAGGAGGGAAGCCACTCCCAAATTTAAGTAAATAGTTTAGTCAATAAAAGTTGATTTAGTTAATAAAAAACGATTAATAAGACATAAGCTTACTTGTTCAAATCACAATATGATGTAAATACTTTGTTAATGAACGACTCGTGGCTACTCTTGTATGTTACTCCCAGTCTTGGCCTTGAGACATACCTATATTGTAGTAAGTAAGCCTATGAAACTCAATTTTCCTAAACTTTTTATTAAAAAAAATTTATATAAGCCATTTTCGATTACTTAAATTCAAAAGCATAGTTAATTTATTAAATCTGTCTTTAACAAAAAAATCAACATTGTCTTAATTTAAATTTATTTAATCTCTCTTCTCTTAAGAAATTTGAACATGTTTAAATGACACCAATAAACAGAGCCAAAATTAACAACATAGAAATCAATCAATCAATATACACTCTAAATCCTATGATAACGGCGTTAATTTTGTGATGTCTCCGTTTATTTTTTTAAATCTCGTAACTAACTTTGTCATCTCACCGTTTATTCTCACACGTCAATAAATCCGGCCCATAATATCTGCCATTTAATTATTATTCCCCGTTTCAACGTTTCCCTTGCTTTCGGTTTCTATTTCTCTTCACCTTCTTCTTCGTCATCTGCGACACCTTTCTTCAACTTCTATTTTTTTTTTCACTTGATTCTCATGGACGCTCCTTTGTTTCTTGGGACGTACATATATGTTTTCTGTTTTGTGATCTTTGGATACGCTGGAAGAATGTTTTGACTTCAAGGCTTTATGTCCCTGATACTCCATCATCTCCCTCCTTTCTCACTCCCATCTTCCTTTATCAATCTCTGCAATTAAATTCTTGCTTTGTCTAAAAAACTGAGAAGAAGATGCAGTAAGCGTAAGAGCCTTCTCAAATTTTTATTATTTTTTCCTTTTTATTGGAAAATTTCCACTTACTTTTAAGATTGGATCACAAAAGTTGTTGAAGAAATGATGAAAACTATTGTCTGACAAAGAGTTTCAGTCTAAAGTCCTTAAAAGATCTAGGGTACAATGAATATATGATTGAATCTCTTTCAAAGCAATTTTGTCGACGGCCTTCACTTTGCTGCTAAAGAGGATTGATTTTTATCATGAACTTTGTGTGTTTTCATTTGTGAACATGAGTTTATATGCTTTACGGATTATAATGAGTTGTGAAGGAAGTATTTTCAATGTGACAGTTTGCACTATGAGAAAATGATTTGTCCATCATCACGTCTGATGCTTGGCCATGTGTTTCATACTGACTTTCAATTCTCAAGAAAGGAATAAATTGCCTCTTTTAAAGGCTTCCTTCATGCTACTTGAACACATAAAAATATGTTTTATAGGTATTTGTTATATCTAAACAACTAAGCTTCCATGTTAATATTTTGTTTATTTTAGGCCATCACATTAGTGGAAAGAATTGCCAATAAAATTGATAAAAATGGTTCTGGAATGACTCTAGCATATCATGTACCAATAATTCAGAAATAAGAAATGGAAGGAATTGCTAGCATATCATGTACCAATAATTCAGAAATAAGAAATGGAAGGAATTGCTTATTCCTCTTCATAAGCTCATCGAATGGTTATATTGGCACCAATAGTTACGTTGGACACTCTCAAATATATGCATACTGCGACATGTTTTTGATCTACATCTATATGTTTTCCCAATATTCTTTTGTACGGTATTTGCCCTTTATAATTTTTATTTATTTTGATTGTTCATTGATATTACACTTTGATCTTCTTTTTCATACGGTACTGATATTTTCTCAAAATTTGGATTCAGATTATGATGGGTATTTTGTTCCTTTTGGTATACTTTCTCAGTACGATGAGCTCAATTTTGCAAGGTTAAAAAAAACTCTTCTTACTGGACAATAGGTAAGGGTCTGGAATTCCTTGCTTGCTGATTGTCTATTATGCTCTTTCCCAATTAACAGTTACAAATGATTTTAAATTTTCCAACTCTTTCTTCTTTTTGTTAATTTGATCTTATAGGTCAATTTAGGTTGTTATAGAAGTGACACTGTGATATAGAAGCTATGATTTGTTTTACATTGTACAAATGTGTTGTAGTTATATACTTATATTATATGAAATAATGGCTGTGACTTAATTCCTTCTCAACCTAACCTTATTATCGGGGCTATGAATATATGATCTTTTGAAGTTGTATAAATTGATATTTTTTTTTACCGATCATCAGTAGTGTTTGATTTCTACAACCCCAAAAGTCACACTTTACTAACAATAAAAGTCACAAGTCACAACAATCTTTATGTATTTTTTTTACTCTATTTGTTGAATTGAATTATTGAGTGAGTAATTAGTTACAATTTACAACAAATTTTGTTTAACATATTTTAATTGTTGAATTTATTCATTAAATTTAATTATGGCATATGAATGTGACTTTACTTTTATGGATACACTAACAAAATTTTCCAATCTGGTTTGAGAAATAGTAGAGATATATGAAGATGTTAAGAAATTTCAGATTCTTTTTTGCTTTGGAGTAAAATGTAAATGGATATATTAATAAATTAAGCCAAAAAAAAATAGGACGAAATAGCAGGGATAGCGAGAAGCCAAGAAGTCTCCATTGATTAAATCTTATTCTTGACCCTTTTTCCTTTCAAAATGAGTAGGTGGATAGCACAAATAACATTAATTAGGAGATGAATAATTTATCAATAAACATGAATCGATCATTATTCATAGAATTAATTTTCAAGACTCCAAAAGGCACACTATGTTAAAGTCTTTATTGAATTTAATTCAATCATTGAATTGGATTGTTGAATAAATCAGAGCATGAATATAAATGGCACGCATTATGGTTGCACCATTCCTAGTGGGTGTGTCGTAAGGAATAAGTTTCGCAATGTTGAAGATTGTGGGGGGTCTAAATAATAAGTGATTTTAGACTATTAAATGGGTAAAAAAGAGGAATAAACTTGTACAAGAATGGGCCACTTAAGGTGAAATCATGCGAATATTCTCCACCATTTTTTTGCAAATTAACTATGGATTGGGCGTCTTTTAGGGTGTTCTTTGAAATTCAAATATTACTAATGAATAAATGATTTTTTCGGAAATTTATGACTGAAACCGAAATCTTGGAGTATGGTTTCTTAAATTGATTTGTTGCCATTATATGGAATCTGAACGGTTTTGGAAGCTAAATAATTAGCTATTTTATGGGTCAAATTTATGACATTAATATGCCTTCATGTCACATTTTGGAAAATGCTTTTCAATAGTTTAATGTCAAGCATTATTCCCCAGATAACGCATGCAAAGCCGTTAATTATTTATATGTGATTTTTAAAAGGATAAAAACTGATTCATCATTTCACATAAGTATAGGCCAATGTTTAGAAATTAAGGGAGGCTGTAAAAGGTGTATTATTAAAAGGCTTCTATATGGTGCACCGGCAAGATTGTTTTTCTTTAATATGTTATCTAATATCTAAACATGTCATTCATTTTTTGTGTAGGGGTGAGAATTTTACAAACATTATTTTGTTTTGTAATTGTAGGGCGTCAATATTTGTGAGCAAGACAAGTGATCTAAAGCCATCTTCCCTCAATGTTTTCATTAAAAATCTACACACTTTTTATTTACCATCCTATATATTCAATAAAATATTTTCTTTGAGTAAAGATGTATATTCTGTCATCATACAAAAAAGCACTTGAAACAAGATAGAACAACAATGATATACTGTGCCATTATAAATTTTAAAGGTTGTTGCCGTGTTGGGAACTCTGTCATAGCCCCTAAATTTTTTATTCTCCCTAAAAAAAATTTCTAATATACATAATCACATGAGTGGTAACTTTAGATTTGTATTATTTGGCCAAATTGGGTAACTTTAGTTTAAAATTAGTAAATTTACAAAACATAAGTGTAGAACTTAAAATTTAAGCATTACAATACAAATTTTTTAGTTATTATAATATAATTTAGCAATTTTAGTCATCATCATTAGTAACACAATTTATAGTTGCATTATTTGTTGTTGTAAAATTGATCCCACCTTTAGAAGAAAAAACTTAAAAAAGAAAAAGAATCAAGCAATGTATCAATATGAAATTACATTTTCTAATCAAAAGAATAAAGAAGTTAATACGAAATAAATTTGTGGAACATAAAATTTTTATAGCTTTTATATTTGCACTAATATGGAATTAGAGGAAATTAATAGGTGTTTTCTTTTATATTCTTTGGTTCCGTCATTGTTTATAGTATTGGTTAGTTTCCCTAACTAATTTGCTTTAGGGTCAAAATTTTGGACGATAAATACATTATTGAAATACTTGGTTCTTGGTTCATAAATTATAATGATATGCTGAGATAAAAATACAATTACTAAAATCATTGGCATAATAAAAAGCTGAACATTAAAAATTTAAACAAATTACTTCAAATAAAACAACCCCAGTGCATCGCAGGGGATATTGGTCTTGTTGATAATCTTTTATGTAATTTATTTATTTTAAAAGATGGCTAAATATTTTGAACTCTAAGCAGAATGGCGTAGCGTATATTAGTTTATTTATATTCAGACCAAAAAATAAATAGTTTATCTGTAGACGTGTTTAAAGTTTAAACTTGACATTTTAACAACACAAGTCATGAATTGTTCTTATTTATGATATAATATTATTTTATAAGTTTTAGTCTATGATATTATTTCCTCTTTGTGTTTTTTGCCCATTGTTTTTATTTCTAAATTGGAACGTCCCTCGGAAAATAACAAATTGGACAACTTGTTATAGCTTATTGGCTAGTCTTTAGGGAAAATTTCAGTAAAGGACCATTGTAGACAATTAATGTAAAAGAATGACAAAAAATTTCTGAAATTTCACTGCAGGACCTTGGTCCTTAAATGAAAAAAAATTGCTGTGTGAAAAGACCTAAAAGCCCTTGTGGAAAAGAGGAATTAATTTCAGATAGGGACCACTGTGCAAAAGTCTTCATTGGCTGACATTGAGCTGACAGCGTACTTATATGAGCTGACACAACGTACTTCCTTGGCTGACAACGTACTTCCTTGTGCATATGGCAATTTCCTTGTGCATATAGCCATTTCCTTGTGCGTGGCCTAGACATAGCAGGTTATAAGGGACTTTATTACTGCTTGTTCATATAACGATTTCCTTGTGCATATTGACATTTCCTTGTACATATGGTCATTTCCCTGTGCGTGGCGTGGACATAATGTTATAAGGTGACTTTATTACTGCTTGTTCATATGACGATTTCCTTGTGCATATTCATATTTCCTTGTGCGAAGCCTGGATATAGCGCGTTATAAGGCCAATTTATTACTCCTTGTTCATATGATGATTTCCTTGTGCACATTGCATTTCCTTGTGCATATTCATATTTCTTTATGCGAGGCCTGGACATAACACGTTATAAGGCCAATTTATTACTCCTTGTTCATATGACGATTTCCTTGTGCATATTGAAATTTTCTTGTGCAAATATTGAAATCAGCCATATTGCTTGAATAAATGAACATTCGAGTTCTCTCACTCTCTACACACACTCTCTCTCTCTCTCTGCTCTCCCGTTTTCTCTGGTTCCTTCGAGCTCCAGCGGCGAATCCGGCCACCAACGACGGCGATCGACGACGGCAAGGAGAGGAAATCATTTAAGAAGCATCAAAGAACATTGGGTAAGCTTTTATTCTTCAATCATCTTCTCCTTTTGTCCGATTTCAAGCTTGAATGGGTGGGGGATATTCGAAAATTTGGGGGGGTTTTGGAGCTTCTAAACCCATGAAAATGAAGCTTAGGACTTGAATAACAATAATCTCGAAGTGGATTTGAGTTAGGAAGCTCGAGTTGTCAGATTTCTCAAATTTTCTTCCTCTTGCTACTATTCATCCGAAGCTAAAATGGCTGATTTCTGTGCAAATATTGCTTGAATGACTGATTAATCTTTCATAGGAGTAAGATTAAGGCTATGAATGTGTTATGCCTGGGGATTTTTGAAGTTAGAATTTTGTTAAAATTTCTTTTTCCCTCCCCTGCTACATTCGGTTTCGATTGGTCAAAAGACCAAAATTTTGGGAAATAATGTAACCAAGAGTAGAAAGAGTTAATGAATGCCTTGCATGCTTAATTTTACAAGTTAGGAACTTTGGATAATTTTCCTTGCTTCCCTACCTCTGTCGTTGAATTTCTTGTTCTTGTTCTCTATTGTTCCTTCGAATTTCTTCCTCTGTTTTCTTGCCGGCTGCCGAGTTATGGTATATGAAATTAACAAGATGTTGGTTTGTTGCTAATTGTTCAATTCCCTTTCTTAAGACCACGCACAAGGAAATATGAATATGCACAAGAAAATGTCAATATACACAAGAAAATCGTCATATGAACAAGCAGTAATAAAGTCACCTTATAACATTATGTCCACGCCACGCACAAGGAAATGATCATATGCACAAGGAAATGTCAATATGCACAAGGAAATCGTAATATGAACAAGCAGTAATAAAGTCCCTTATAACGTGCTATGTCCAGGCCACGCACAAGGAAATGACCATATGCATAAGGAAATGGCCATATGCACAAGGAAATTGTCATATGAACAAGGAGTAATAAATTGGCCTTATAACGTGTTATGTCCAAGCCTCGCACAAGGAAATATAAATATGCACAATGAAATGTCAATATGTACAAGGAAATCGTCATATGAACAAGGAGTAATAAATTGGCCTTATAACGTGCTATGTCTAGGCCTCGCACAAGGAAATATGAAGATGCACAAGGAAATGTCAATATGCATAAGGAAATCGTCATATGAACAAGCAGTAATAAAGTCACCTTATAACATTATGTCCACGCCACGCACAAATAAATGACCATATGTACAAGAAAATGTCAAGATGCACAAGGAAATCGTGATATGAACAAGCAGTAATAAAGTCCCTTATAACCTGCTATGTCCAGGCCACGCACAAGGAAATAACCATATGCACAAGAAAATGGCCATATGTACAAGGAAATCGTCATATGCACAAGGAAGTACGTTGTCAGCCAAGAAAGTAGGTTGTGTCAGCTCATGTAAGTACGCTGTCAGCTCAATGTCAGCCAATGAAGACTTTTGCACAGTGGTCCCTATCTGAAATTAATTCCTCTTTTCCACAAGGGCTTTTAGGTCTTTTCACACAGAATTTTTTTTTCATTTAAGGACCTAGGTCCTGCAGTGAAATTTCAGAAAGTTTTGGTCCTTCTTTTACATTAATTGTCTACAGTGGTCCTTTATTGAAATTTTCCCTATCCCAAATTCACCCAAATTTTGAAATCCAAATCTGCGACTGCGAAGAGCATTGTGAACTCCACCAAAAGTCATCAAAAACTTGAATCCCTTGGCCACCCAACTGAAAACACACGGCGCGCTATTATTCCCCTCTGGTTGGAACTCGAAATCTTGCTTTATTCTTCATTGTTTCTGTGTTGGAGCGTCTCATGTAATGTTGCTTTTTTCTTCATTGTTTCCGTGTTGGAGAGTTTCGAAATCAAAGCTATGTTGGCCCTTTTTTTTTTAAATGGTAAGTAAATGCCATTGTGTGTTGGAGAGTTTTGATTGAAGGAGGAAAAGAATGGTATGTTTGATGATTTTCCATGTTTGGTGTCCTATGTTTAGTCTTATTCATAACATGTGCCTTTGCCAAATGGGCCTTGAGTTTGTTGTTGTCAAAGGACTTGTTCATTCTGCTATACCTAGGCCACACACAAGGAAATGGCCATATGCACAAGGAAATGTCAATATGCACAAGGAAATGTTAATATGAACAAATAGTAATAAATTGGCCTTATAACGTGATCTGTCCAGGCTACGCACAAGGAAATGGCGATACACACAAGGAAATATGCATATGCACAAGGAAATCGTCATATGAACAAACAGTAATAAAGTCACCTTATAACATTATGTCCATGCCACGCACAAGGGAATATGAATATGCACAAGGAAATCGTCATATGAACAAGCAGTAATAAAATCACCTTATAACATTATGTCCAGGCCACGCACAAGGAAATATGAATATGCATAAGAAAATGTCAATATGCACAAGGAAATCATCATATGAACAAGCAGTAATAAAGTCACCTTATAAGATTATGTCCATGCCACGCACAAGGAAATATGAATATGCACAAGGAAATGTCAATATGCACAAGGAAATCGTGATATGAACAAGTAGTAATAAAGTCACCTTATAACATTATGTTCATGCCATGCACAAAGAAATATGAATATGCACAAGGAAATGTCAATATGCACAAGCAATAATAAAGTCCCTTATAACCTGCTATGTCCAGGCCACGCACACAAAAATGGCCATATGCACAAGGAAATCGTCATATGAACAAGCAGTAATAAATTGGCCTTATAACTGCTAGATCCAGGCCACGCACAAGGAAATATAAATATACACAAGGAAATGTCAATATGCACAAAGAAATCGTAATATGAACAAGCAATAATAAAGTCCCTTATAACCTGCTATGTCCAGGCCAAGCACAAGGAAATGGTCATATGCACAAGGAAATCGTAATATGCACAAGGAAATGGCTATATGCACAAGTAGTAATAAGATAACATTAACAAATGTAATAAATATGTTTTGTCAGCTCAGTGTCAGTACTTTGTGTCAGCCAAGGAAGACTTTTGGCTTTTGCACAGTAGTCCCTATCTAAAATTAATTCATCTTTTCACAAGGGCTTTTTGGTATTTTTACATAGCCATTTAATTTCATTTAAAGACCCAAGGCCTGCAGTGAAATTTCAGACTTTTTTGGTCCCTATCTGAAATTAAATCGCTATAGTGGTCCTTTACTGAAATTTTCCCTTTGGGATAAAGGTTGATTTGGGAGAAAGGGTGATTTGGTCATTTGCCCTTCCATTTTTATTTCAGTTTGCCCCCATTACCCCTAACTGAAATTTCAAATTCTATTGATCCTTCTTTTCAATTAATTATCTACAGAGGTCCCACAATAAAATTTTCCCTTCAATGAACTTGAATTTCTTAAAAATAGATGCTTTGCAACAACGACTATCCTCCGAGTATCAACAACCATCGTGAATATTTAATTTAAAAATTTACACTCTCTAAATAAACGTATTAAACTCCAAAAATCAAATAAAACAATCAATTAATTAGCCCCAGTCACATCACATAACTAAAAAACTAAATATGGGTCTTACACGTTATAATAAGTTGAGTGCATTATTTATAAATTATGAACAATACATCTTTCAATTAATTCACAACCTCACACGCTTTAGAAATTTTTAAATTGGAGATCAATAATATTTAGATTAGAAGGCATCATGATAGTGATATATTGATCAATGAAAAAGATCAAATTTCCAACCCCTAACAAATTTGACTTGTCCTTTTTAAGGGTCAACATTACTCAAATACCTGTTCAATTATAAAAATACAAATTTTACAAATTGAAAAGTTCTTTATATGGAATGCTCTTAATTTCTTATCCCGGATCATATGAATGTAATTTTAAAAACATATAGGTTAGCAAAACTCAAATAAATATAATCTCTCATGGAGTGCCGGCTCTCTTCTTTCCTTTTCCTCTCTTACTTTTCGGGTGGTGGGAGTTCTTTTCTTGTTGTTGTGGGATTTTATCCATGGCGTCTCCTCCCCCTGTAGACGTCCGTATTTTGCATCGGTCTGCTATTATTTTTATTTTTTTCTCTTATGGTGGTGTTGATTGTCTCTGCGGAGATAAATTGGTTTGATGGTTTGGACGATAATGAGAATATTTTTCACTCAATAATCGTCTTTTGTGTTGGTGTTTATGGGGTTTTTTTTTTGTTTTAGTGAGATTTGTTCATGGAGGTTCTTCAAAAACCAATTTGGTTAATTTATTGCCGATAAGAGATGTAGATCATTTGGGATTGTTCTTCAAACAGCCACTATTCATAATGGCTTTTTTGCCGGTGATGACATTTTTCTACCCATAAATTCTGATGAAAGAATGATGAAGATGACAAAGTTCTTGATAGCGACGACTCCCTCCATTGTCATTTGGGTTTTCTTTTTTGTAGACCTTTTATTTTGTGTTGGGCATCTCACTTTTCCTTGTTTGATGAAATAATATATGATATTTGACAAAAAAAAAAGAATAATAAATATAATCTCTTAAAATAAAAGATTAAAGAAATATACTCAACGAATTCAACTCATGTCAAGGTGCCTAATTTAAATAAAATTTTCTTCTAAAGCCAAAGAAAAGATCTAGCTAAAACTTTATAAAATACAGGGCATAGGAATCAAAATCTCAGCATAAAGCTCGTGACAAAATTACTTTGTACATGAAGAATATTTCACTTTCTCTTTTGCTAGGAGCCTCTTTTTGGTACAAAAAGTTGTTATGATAAGTCTGTTTAACAAGTAGTCCATATTTTCTAATTATCATCATCTTCATAAAAGTGAAACTGATCAACAAAGCCCTGTTGGGTATTTATTTAGCATATAACGTCACTACAGTTATTAATTATTAATTATTTTTTAGAAAAATATTCTTGCTGTCAAATAAAAATAAGTAATTCCTACTATCCTAAATATAAGATATATTTGGGGAGGTGAGTTTGATCCTAAATATAAGACATATTTCTAATTGTTCACAACTTTTCCCCAAATTATCCCTACTAATGCTCCTCAATATCAAACAAGTAAGAGAGGGAGGGTGGGGATAAAAGTAGATGATTAGGGTATATTGGTAATATCATGTGATTTTAATTAATTTTATTAACATCTTTGATTTAATCAAATTAGGTAAATATATCTTATATTTAGGTTCGGAAGGAGTATCTATTAAGCAACATGGATGAAATCCCAATCCATATCCTAATACCAATCACAATCCCTAAAATCTAATACCTCATACCAAACATGATATTAAAGTCTCTAACAATATTTTACTAGTTGTTTAATAGCGTAATCCGTAACTTTTTTCTGGATTCAATGTATTGAGACTTGAGAGAGGACTAAAAGAGTAGTAATTTAGTATCACCAGTTTGAAGTTCATTCTTCCATTTAAGAATATAGTACATGCTTTCTCTACCATATCAATATAAGTTTAAAGCATATACTCGCACTATTTTCAGTTTACATCAAATTTGAGGTTAGGTCTAAAGTATATGATTGGTTTTCTTTAAGTTTATATCAAATTTCATATTAATCAGTTAAATTTATAGTGTATTTTCAATCCATTCATTTTAGCAATTAGTCTCATTTAACAACAAATATTAACTGAACAAATTTAAATGATGATATTAAAATTATATGCTAACAAAACATGCTAATAATCATGTTAACCATCTTAACATCAGATTAAACCTTCAAATCAGCAAGTTTATTTTCTGAGCGTAAATCAGCAAGTTTATTTTAATTTTTTTTGGTAGAAGGTTAATTTTAATTTTATATCATATTATCATTTTGAATATTATCAAATATAAAATTCTCCCACGTATAAAGGGAGGGAGACAGACTTTGGTTCCATCACTAAACGCATCACTACTGCTACTTTTTCAAAGCAACTCATAAAATGAATCAAGAACAATTCTTCAAGAAAAAAAAAAGCTGATATCGTTGACATCTTAAAGACTTTAACTGTAAAAGTTGCTGAAATAGCATATCTTTATCGAACACTATTTTTGTCACAATATTAACAAAAACTATTTCAGATAAGAAAATTCCCTGAAACAGCCACACACACCATGATAGCTATTTTGCAGGGAATATTGTCTCATCATCTCTGCACCACCGACACCTGCTTTTGATTCGAAGAATTCTTAACAGCAACTTAAACAACCACTACATTATATAACTAACTGGTTCAATACTAGAATTCAATAAAGGCAACATTCAAATGTTCAACAGTAACTCTGATCCATAATATAAGAGGTAGTTGGAAATTGGATTTGACCCTAAATATAAAACTTTCATTCACTTTATCTTCCAAATTTATAAGAGTAGTCATTATGAAAAATGATATTATATGAAAACCAATATATATTTGTTACAAATAACCAGCATAACTTGCTTCCTTAATTTTCCCAAATTAATCAACAAACAGGAGTCGAAGGGTTTCCGTTTAAGTAGGAGTAAGACAGAATATATGCATTGCAATTTTGCAAATAGACAACTTAGAGGTGATTTGGAGGTTAAACTAGGAGAGCAAACAATCCCTCAAGTAACGAAGTTTAGGTGTTTGGGATCAATTATAAGACAAGATGGTGAGATTGATGACGATGTCAATCATAGAATTCAAGCTGGGTGGTGTAAATGGAGGAAAGCTACTGGAGTTCTCTGCGATAGAAAAGTACCCCATAAGGTAAAAGGGAAGTTTTATCGCACTGCTATAAGACCAGCAGTATTATATGGTAGTGAATGTTGGGCTTTGAAGGGTCAGCATGAACATAAGATGGGGGTAGCTGAAATGAGGATGTTGAGATGGATGTGTGGTCACACAAGAAATGATAAGATTCGGAATGATCATATACGCGAACGAGTTGGAGTGGCACCTATCAGTAAGAAAATGGTAGAAAATCGTTTGAGGTAGTTTGGACATGTACAAAGGAGGCCATTAGATGCGCCAGCGAGGAGGGTAGATCAAATAGTCTGGAGTCCGATTAAGAGAGGAAGAGGGAGACCGAGGCTTACACTTAATGAAGTTGTAGAGCGCGATCTTTTAATAAATAATATATCTAAAGATTTGGTTACCGATAGAGCACAATGGCGTCGTGCGATCCATGTAGCCGACCCCACTTAGTGGGATAAGGCTTTGTTGTTGTTGTTTAATCAACAAACTGGAGCTAGTAATAGAGTCCGGAAAGGTGAGCACAGTATCATAAACTATATCAGAGGCCCACAACAGAGCTTTATGTGAACTTAAGAGTATGTTTGGTTTCATATTGAGCGTGAAACCAAAAAACATAAAATAATGCATATATGAGAATGAAAACTGAACTTTTTTTTTTTTTTTTGAACTGAGAAAACTGAACTGAAGATACAAAACGGTAACAGTGCAAATGATTTCAAAGAAACTATGAATTCTGTGATAAAAGAGGTTCTTTGTATCGTGTGTCAAAATTTCTGCATCATAGCTTAAATCTATTGCAACTAGTAACACCTAAAAACAGAGAATTCCTATCATCAACGTTTAACTAGTACAATACAAGTTAAACTATGAAACAAGCTCCGATTCCACAACTTAATGCCCAAGAAGTTTTTCAACAACTAAGTTTCTGACTAACCCAAAAAAAAAAAAACAAGCTTCTAAACTCAATAATTCTTCTGAAGGGAAGAATCAGCCATCACCGTTTCTTGTTCGGTTTTTTCCCTTTCTTGTTGCCTTTTTTTGGATTTGACCGTGACTTGTGCTTGGGAGCTTTTTTAAATGGTTTCTTATTTTTTACTGGTATATTGTGCTTCTTATCAATTCCAACAGGTTGTGACACAACTGTTGCCCTCCTTTCGCTAGTATGGCACTTTTCTTCATGACCAATCTCACTGGTTATCACAGTGACCGTCAAATCATCATTTTCATATGTTCTTGTCCCTGCCAACAATAGAAGGTAAACCCAACCATCAAACAAGTGGCTAAATGAAAGCTAAAAGAGGATCACAGAAATAATTGAAGGTGGCACAGAGAGAGGTTCTAGTAAAACTTTAAGCAATAAATACCTCTATCATGAGTATAATAATTAGAGTTCTAAATTTCAGGACAAGAATCAAAAAGATATTCCAATGCAAATAATTGCACAATTCTTTAACAAACATGTGGAAACTTCCAGCTTTCCCTTCTTATGTATTAACTGAAGTGTCGGGCTAAAGATTCTTGAAGATAATGTTCGAAATTATATAGGGGTTGTACTGAATCATCTCCAAAAGGCCAAAATGGTACAGTACATGGAATC
Source organism: Mimosa bimucronata (assembly GCA_037074515.1). Taxonomy (NCBI): domain Eukaryota; kingdom Viridiplantae; phylum Streptophyta; class Magnoliopsida; order Fabales; family Fabaceae; genus Mimosa; species Mimosa bimucronata. Next base: position 27,906,814 of record CM073441.1, read on the forward strand.
TTAGCATCAGAAAACAATGGAAGCATTACATGACAACTTAACCAGACCAGCTGAACAGCTCATGTTTCTAGAATCCGAGGTATCAAAGAATAGGTGGAACATACAAAGCACCTTAATTCTAGGGACCAACATTTTTTAAAAAAATAAAACAAATAGTTGCAGTGTTCATAACCAGACCAGCTGAACAACTCATGTTTCTAGAATCTGAGGTATCAAAGAATAGGTGGAACATACAAAGCATCTTAATTCTAGGAACCAACATTTTTTTAAAAAAATAAAACAAATGGTTGCAGTGTTCATAAACTGTTACCAGCAATGGATTCAACTTGCTCTGTATCTTCTTCATTCTCATCGCCTTCATCATCAGGCTCTGGGTCAGTGGTTGGCAAAACCCCACCATACAGAGCAAATTCTTTTTCCAACTTTCTCTGCAACAAAAGCACAATCAGAAAGATCACAGACTTAAATACTGAATGCAAGCCTATAACTCATGTTCCTAACCTCAAGTGCTATATTATTATCCAATAAAACATCAAAGAAGGCAAGGCAGAGATTGCTTCATGTTCCTAACCTCAAGTGCTATATTATTATCCAATAAGACATCAAAGAAGGCAAGGCAGAGATTGCTTCACACAAACCTCCCAATAGATATATAAAGGGGAAAACTATATTCCATTTTTTTTCTTCCACCACATAATATGAAAGTGAGTTTAGAGCTTTTCAAGGTAAATTAGTTAATTGCATGCATTAGACCACCAAACATGTAACAGACATGCTGTTATCATCCAATGCCTTAATTTGAATTATATCATACTAATGCTTGGGCAATAGCCTCCATATCTCCACTAATTACACCAAAATGGATTCCATTAACAGACAAAAACTCAGGCACTCAGCCACGTGTATACATATGCATGTGGTCTAGCACAGAAGACTAGATAGCATCAAGTCTTAGCAGTTGCCAGTCTTATAAGCTTCAGTTGTTACGCACTGACATTCCTCCTGTAAACAACCCCCCCCCCCCCCCCCAATAAAAAAGAAAAAAGAAAGCCTCTCTTCCTTTTACAGTGTTACTATTCAGTGGAGTTTTATCTATTTAAGAACAATTCCCAATCTAAGTCAACATAAGAACTGAAATTCCTATGCCCTCTAGAACCAAGTCCAGGAATTCACAATGCACTACTTCATCCCGAGCCCATACATGCTTAATAGTTAGAATTTTGCATTCATGCATTAAAAGTGAATGAACATCACAAATAAGAGGACTTAATGGCAAGCCCTAAAATGCAAATTACTAACACGAAGACTCCATACATAATATTTAAAAAGTTGTACCTTTTTGCGCAGTTCTATGCGTTTGCGTCGTAGAGCCTCCTCTTGTAGCTTTTGGGCTTCCTTCCTCCTCTTCTTCTTCCGCTTGTGAAACCCAGACACGTAATCCCTTCAAACATCAAACCCCACAAGACATTCAAAATCATATACAAAAAAAAAAAAAAAAACAATTGGGGGTTTAATGATCTTATAGGAAGGCGATACAGTACTTGAGGTCCTTCTCGTTGAAATCTACAGCCAAAGATTTGTTCCTCAAAGCCTTCTTCTTGAGGTGGCGACCTCGAGACCCTCCTTGCGGAACTACTTCATCTTCAACTTTGTTGCCTCCTGCCATTGCAGCTCACAAAACCTAGGTGCTCAGCCTGTAGGGACGACGTGAATGGAGTCTCGGAGAAAAACCTTAAACCTCTAAAACAAAATTTAAAAAAGAGAAAGAAAAAGATAAAAGAAAAGACCTTAAATTTTAGATAAAATTTCAGAAAAAGCTTCCCTAGATATGAACAAAACACTTGATACCCCCAATTTAATAATAGACTATTCAATGCAAATGGCCTATTTGTCCAAGGCCAAATTAAAAGAAAAAACCAAAAATGTCCCTCAAAGGAAAGGAAGTTGGCAATTGGATTGAGACATGTTGGTAATCCATTATACAAAGTTGGTATTCCGTTATACAAATTTGGTAAACTTTTATACGAAGTTCATAAAAAATAACAAGATTTTACTAAAGTTAGGAAGTTGGCAATTGGATAGAGATATATTGATAATCCGTTATACAAAATTGGTAATACCTTATACGAATTTGGTAAATCTTTATACGAAACTGTAACTAACAAGAAGATTTTGAGAAAGTTAGGGAGTTGGTAAATGAATATAGGCATGTAGGTAATCCGTTATACAAAGTTGGTAATACGTTATACGAATTTGGTAATTCTTTATACGAAGTTGGTAACAAACAGTAAGATTTTGGTAAAGTTAGGAAGTTTGTAAATAGGTAGAGACATGTTGGTAATCAGTTATACAAAGTTGGTAATCTATTACACGAATTAAGTAAGCATTTATACAAAATTGGTAGCAGTCCCCTCCTTTGTCTTCTATTCTTAGTTAACCTAGGGATATTTGGGTCTTTTCCTTTTAATTTGGCTTTGAATAAATAGGTCATTTTGCATTGAATTGTCCTTTATTAAATTCATGGTTCAAAAGCCCCGCTCTATCCTGCCGGTTGAACTGGAAAATTGATTACCCGGGGGAGAGAGTGGGCCGAATCAGCCTTCACTTGTTGAAGGAATCAACCCGGGAATATCTGAGTTGATTTAGCCTATTTGATGCAACCTGGAGGATGGATCGGCTCGGCCGGTTTTTCAAAAAAGGTCTCCCTATCACGCGGCACCGTTTGGGATATGAAAAAAAATTCACCTGATTGGCTGTTTAAAGTGAAGAATATTGGGTTTACCTCCCTCTCTTTCTCGGCGAGCTTCCATGCTTCTTCACTGCTCTCTCACGCGTCGCAGGAGAAGAAAGAGAACAGAGCAGATGGGGGAAGTTGGGGGCGCATCGGGTTTGAAAGGAGAGTAGGATGGCGATGGCGGTGGAGATCTGTGATGGTGATGAGGGTGAGGTGATGATGAAAATGGTGATGGTGCAAAATGTGGGCGACCACGCTATTTGGGGGGGGGGGGAAGAGGAAGGAGAAAGTTAGGTTAAGATGAATAAATTATACATTTGTCCTCTTCTCTTAATATTTAAGAGACAATATTCTTTTTTATTACAAAGAAGAGAAGACCTCTCATTCTAGAGTCTAGACTACCCAGCATCATTAGTGGATAAGCGCCCATCACATGTAATATCTCTTGAAGATCCTTATTCGGAGTATTTACCATGTGTATATTTTATCATTAAGGAAAAATGATTCTTTCACTTTTCTAAAATGAATCATTATATCAATTATAAATTTCTTCCACTGAAAATTGCTTTAAACTTCAAAAATAATTTCTCTAACTCTAATTTTCTCAATGTTTATGTATTATGTTTTTAAAACAGTTAGACTTTTATTGGATTTTCGTATATTTTGACATTAATGTTGGTGTATTTTGTTATTAATTATTAAATTATATTATTATTAATGTGGTCCGTTTGATTCCGAATCGACTCTTGGTTGAACCCCTATCCCTTGAACTAGTGCCTTGACCGGGTCGATCCTCGGTCTGGGATTTTGAACCTTAATTAAATTGGATTGGATGTATCAAAGTATTATTTTTCCTTTGGAAAGTCTTTTTCTAAAGTTTTCCCTAAATTTTAAAGTAGCCTAGCTATATCACATTTAATTATTTAAACCTATCTAAAATACTTAAACTCAGTTTCAACCTACATCTTTGACAAATTCACATTTACCAATAACTTCTAAATTCCTTGATTTTACCTATATTTATGTCCTTTTTATTAAAATATGTTCATTCTTATTATGCAAATATAATGATTTTATTTTATGATTTCTTAATATCACGATATCTTTCAGTCTCGACCCTCATAAAAAATTGTTTATTGGTTTAATACTTACATATTTTATGATATATTTACGTATGTTCGTATTTTATGGCATTCACATTCACCACAAGTGATTATTTTCATAAGCCTTATAAAAATAAAAATAAATACGTTTTTTAATTCGATAGAGCTTTTAGTTTTAAAACAAAAAAAATGGGGAAAAAGAGAAAACCCTAAGATTTTTTTTTTTTAAAAAAGGGAAAATTTCATTGTAGGACCACTGTAGCAATTTAATGTCAGATAAGGACCACAAAAATCTGAAATTTCACTGCAGGACCAATGTCCTTAAATGAAAAAAAATTGTTGTGTGAAAAGACCTAAAAGCCCTTGTGAATTAATTTCAGATAGGGACCTGTACAAAAGTCTTCTGACGCTGACACTGACACGCTGACGCGCTGACGCTGACAACGTACTTCCTCGTGCATATGGCGATTTCCTTGTGCATATGGCGATTTCCTTGTGCATATGGTCATTTCCTTGTGCGTGGCCTGGACATAGCATATTATAAGGCCAATTAATTACTCCTTGTGCATATGGCCATTTCCTTGTGCATATGGTCATTTCCTTGTGCGTGGCCTGGAAATAGCACGTTATAAGGCCAATTAATTGCTCCTTGTGCATATGGCGATTTCCTTGTGCATATGGAGATTTCCTTGTGCATATGGCCAATTAATTACTCCTTGTGCATATGACCATTTCCTTGTGCATATGGCCAATTAATTACTCCTCGTGCATATGGCGATTTCCTTGTGCATATGACCAATTAATTACTCCTTGTGCATATGGCCATTTCCTTGTGCATATGGCCATTTCCTTGTGCGTGGCCTGGAAATGCCTTATAATGTGTTATGTCCAAGCCACGCACAAGGAAATGCCCATATGCACAAGGAAATGCCCATATGCACAAGGAGTAATTAATTGGCCACGCATAAGGAAATGATCATATGCACAAGGAAATGGCCATATGCACAAGGAAATCGCCATATGCACGAGGAAGTACGTCGTCAGCCCTTGTGTCAGCGTCAGCGTCAGCGTGTCAGCGTCAGAAGACTTTTTGCACAGGTCCTTATGTGAAATTAATTCACAAGGGCTTTTAGGTCTTTTCACACAACAATTTTTTTTCATTTAAGGACCTAGGTCCTGCAGTGAAATTTCAGATTTTTGTGGTCCTTCTTTTATATTAATTGTCTACAGTGGTCCTTAAATGAAATTTTCCCTTAAAAAAAACATGTATGTAAAATCAATGAATTTTTCATCAGGGAGGCGGTGGGTGACGAAGGACAGAAGGTTCATGCTGATTGTTGTAAGATCTTAAACTTATGTGTACTCAATTTTACTCCTTCCGTTCTTAAATAAAATACATAATTGATGTTTTTGGAAGATCCTGATAAAGCTAAATACGTTGTCTGTTAATTGATTTACCTGAAATTTTTTTAAACTAATTTATTTGACTTATAAGGTAACATATAATATAATAATACACAAAAAATTTTATGATTAAGTGGCTCATTTAACTTCCTTAATTTATAAAAAAAGGGTAACTAAATCTCATATTTAGGAATGATGAAAGTATTAATAATTCTATGCATAACCCTCTCTGGGCCAGAACTCACTCGTGAATTCTACCATAATAATAAGCCGAAGGTTAGGCCCAAAATCAGCCCAGTGATCAATGTCAATGCATATCAGATGTATTCTTGTTCTAATGAAAATAATAATCTTTTTTTTTTTTTTTGCCAGCGAAAATAATAATCACACATATATGTCAATAGAACAACATTTCTCGAATCAAGCAAGCGTCCACGTGTAGTTTCCAGTCTGTCTCAAAGTAATTGATACCATGCGGCCCCAATGTAAATTCTTGAGGGAATTTCTTTCTGGAATAATTTGTCTCCTTTATAGAAATGTTGTTAGTTTATTTAATGATTCGTTAGTTACAACGTTTGCAAGGATGGTAATACTTTCAAATCATTGTTGAAGTTATACATGTATAATTTTGGGAAATTAACCTCTTAATTTCTATAGTTTTGACTTCATTTTAGTTTAGTTTCTAAAATTTAATTGCTTACAATTCAGTCCCTATAATTGTAAGTTGTTGTAACCCGATTTTTAAACATTAACTTGCTACAACTTAAATTTTATAGTTATAACCAATTAAAATGTTAGTCTAGGCATTTTAAAAGATAAAATTATACATGGACTAACATTTTAAGTAGTCAAAATTATAGAAACTAAATTGCACCTAATCAAAATTTAGAAGTTGAGTTACAATTGGATCAAAATTATAATAATAAAAAAAAAATCTACTTAGATTTTAAGGTGTAACTAATATTAAATACCCATTAAATCTTTTAGGGTCTCAAATTTGGCTCCCGAGTTAATCACTTGTGTTTGAAGGAAAAATCATAAGCCTAAAGTTGGAGTATTCTCGGATATGTGATAATAGAATTTAATAAAAAACCATTGGTTGGTAGTATTAAAAAAAAAGATAAGGGTCAAATTTACCCTGGAAGTTTTCATTGAAGATCAGCGGGTGTCCGGAAGTTTTTTTGGATTAATTTTACCCTGAAAGTTTACAAATGATATCAATATTGTCCCGCACTTACCCAATGTTAAATTTGACTGTTAAGTTAGTCAAACCACCCACATGTCACGCCATCTTATCATCCATGTCATGCCCATTATGCCACCTCATTATCTCTTTCTTTCTATCCTCATTCAGTCTTCCTAGCAAAAAAAAAAAAATCTAATCTTCCCTCAATCCAGAACCCGCCGTGATGATGAAAATGAAATAGGAAATGAGTGAACTTTTTCACTACCAATCCTCTTTCTCATGTCTGAACCTTGAATCCTTCCGACAACAGCGATTACATATCTTGGTCATCCTATGATGACGACTACACGGTGGCAAGGTTTTCGGTTTTCTCTGATGGTGGGTTCCTCACTATATACATTTCCTTTTTCCTATTGGGATAAGGGTTTATTCCGGAAGTTTTAGCTGAGGATCACTGAGTATCCGAAGGTTTTTTTAATGATCAATTTTACTCCGAGAGTATACAAAATGTAGTAATGTTACCCCACATCCTACATATTTTGCCACTTCATCATCCATGTCAAGCTTATCATGCTACCTCATCATCTTCTCCCTCCCTCCCCTGTTCAACCTTTCTTGAACACACACCACAAGTCTACAATCATGGAGTCCCTTGATCCCTGCCATTCTTCACTCGTCTTCTCAAAATTTTAAACAACCTGTTCGAGAGATAGAAGGAAAGCAAGCTCATGACCCTTAATTCACTAATAATCAATCATCGTCGTCTTCCCTTTAGCAACGACCACATTTTGTTTGGGTTCATGGCCCTATAATTGCAGGAGCAAGCCCTTCTGGCCTTGCTGTCGCCACTTGCCTCAAACAAAAAGGCCTCCCAAGCATCCTTCTAGAACCAAAAATCCGTTTAATGATATGAAATTGGCAAATCTCCCAAAGGACTATGTCATGAATTCTAATATCAAAACTGTACAGTAAATCTCGCAATTTGCAGGAGGCAAAATATTCCTTAAATTAACAGGCAAAAAAAAAAAAATTAGCTGGAGAGAGACATTTGAAGAAGCCAACGGACGAGAAAATAGGATAAAAAAATAATCCCATTAAGCTATAGAGATCTTAGTGAAGAAGAATAATAATGACAAGGGTAAGGAAAATATGGGGTTTTAATGGTTAAAGTGGGTAAAATCATGTAGTTGAAAGTTTGAGAATGGATTAGCGAGAGTGAATCAGAGAATTTTTTTTTTTTTAAAAGAAGTAAGGAAAAATTGTACCTTGAAAATCTGGGAACATGAGAGGAAAAGGAAGGAGGAAAGGGATTCCCGAGGAGGAGGGAGTGAACATACAGCTCCAGAAAACTAATAAGGGAGGGGTTATCTGGGATTTTGAGAAGACGAGAGAGGAGAATAGAGGTTAGTTAGAGGAGGTGAGTTTTAGACTCCTTGATTGTTGTGTGGGTTCAAGAAAGATTGAACAGGGAGGGAGGGAGAAGATGATGAGGTGGCATAATAAGATTGACATGGACAATGAAGTGGCAAGACATCTAGGATGTGGGGCAATATTGTTACATTTTGTATACTTCTGAGACAAAATTGATCCTAAAAAAACTTCCGGACACTCAGTGGTCCTCAGCTAAAACTTCTGGGGTAAATATAACGTTTATCCCTTTCCTATTTCATTTTCATCATCCTGACAGATTCTTGGTTGAGGGAAGAAAAGTTCTTTTTTTGCAAGGAAGATTGAATGAGAAGAGAGAAAGGGAGAGATAATGAGGTGGCATAATCATGACATTGATGATAAAGTGGTATGACATGTAGATGTTTTAACTAACTAAACAGTTAAACTTAATATTGGGTAACTATGGGACAACATTGATAATATTTATAAACTTTTAAGAAAAAATTGGTCAAAAAAAAAAAACTTTCGGACACGCACTGATCCTTAATGAAAACTTCCGAAGCAAATTTGACCTTTATAAACATCACTATTGTGTGGCTAAGGGATTGGGACTAGGCGTGGAAGCAGTGACCAATCTGAAGTCATCATTGTGTGTTGTCTAAATAATAGAGAAATTTCTCAAAAATTCTACGTCACATAGACTATTCTCCAATGATAATTGTGATACAACAAATTGTTTTTTAGTAAGTACTGCTTATTTATAACCATGTGTAATATACTTTTATTTATGTGCTACTGTCTTTATTCTACGCATAGTAAAAAACTTAGTTGAACATCGTAGAAGAAGAAAAATCGCTTGCTGAAGATATGTTACACTTGAGTCATTAAACCGATTTTCAACATTTTAAGAAATAATTTTTGTTAGGATGAATGTTCAGAAATTTTCTCAAAAGGATATTTTTATCATATTAAAAATGGAAAATAGAGTTTTATTAATGTAACTTTATTAGTGGTGGTCGTTTGCTTGCAAATTAGTGAAATTACTCTTCTGGTACTGCCGGTCGTTTGACTCGTTTCTTTGCGATTTGTCTTTTAGTGTGAATATGGATGCCTAATTGCCTATAATCATTTTATAAAAGTAAGACGCTGACCTTATAAATTTAATTTTAAGCTATGGAATTGGAATCACAACATAAAATATCATATAGTTATATATACAAAACTTTTGGCTTATCAAATTGTACAATCATTGATTAAGATCATGAACAAATTAAGAAATCAGCTATATCTTCTCACCTAAAAAAGAAACTATGTCTATATCTATATCTATATCTATATATATATATAAATAGACATATCTCTTTGGCGTTTAATGATTTTAATATTCAACATTTGATCTTTTTTTTAAAATTATAAATAGGTCCCATGGAAGGTAATTAATAACAATGAGATCCTAAAAAGTTATTATATAACATTGAAGTCCATAAGTATCTGGGTGATATTAAATCGTATATATTGGGAGTTTTCAATGCGGCTCGTTGAGTAGTTAATAAACCGTCTTTTTAAAAAGTTATTAATAATAACTCATTGAGCCGCATTAATAACTCATAAAACATTAATATCACCCATGTCCTTAAGGACTTTAATGTGATATAATGAATTTTTGTGATATAATTGTGATTAATTACCTTCCTTGTAATTTAATGGAAAAGTTCAAAAAAAGAACCTCAAATTACCAAAAGGATATTTTGTTACAACGAATTTCAGAAATGACAGTTCAGTACAATTGACTGAATTGTCCAAACCAAATTTAAGTGAAATGTCTAAAATGCCCTTGGTTCAAATTATCATTACCAAGTACCAACTTCTTTTGTTCATTCCCAAAATTGTATATGGGATTACCAAAACCGAATATGGGGATTACCAACTTGGGATAGAGGATTACCAACACGCTTCTATCCAATTACAACATCATTACCAACTTCCTTTGTATGTTCCTAGAATTGTATAGGGGATTACCAAAACCGGATATGGGGATTACTAACTTGGGATAGGGGATTACCAACAAGTTTCGGTAAAAAAAAAATTTGAACCAAGCTCATTTAGGACATTTCTTTTTAATTTGGGGTTGGACAATTTAGTCATTGTATTGAATTGTCCTTTTTGAAATTCGTTGTAGTAAAGCGTCTTTTTAGTAATTTGAGGGTCTTTACTTTTTTTTGAAATTTTCCGTAATTTTAATAGTTGAATCACATTCCTCAGTATAATTAATAAGTTACTATCAATGTTGTAAAAGCCGGACCGAAAGATGAACTGGAATGATCAGAGGGTCACGGTTCACACGGTCGGATTGACATTCAAACTGATCAAATAATAATTAATTAAAATAATATTATATGTATATATAAAATAACCTTTTGAAATAAATATGAAATTTTAACATAACTTAAAAATATACATATTCAAGAGCTTTAATTCAACATTGTTCTTAAATACCAAGTTATAACATATTAAAATCATTAAAGATCGTGATTTGATTAACATATTAAAGGGTATTTTTGGATAAGAGTTTGTTTCTCATGGGCGAATATGTGTTTTTGGTTTTTTAAGCATTTTTTAGGTTAATTATTTGGGGCGTCCGGTTTTTTAAAAACCACCGGGTTCACAGCTGAACCTCGGTTTTGCGGTCCAAAAGGCGGCTTGAAACGGTTCAACCTTTAAAGCGGTGAAAGTGTTAAACCATTATGAACAAGCCGAAGGATATTACGGTACGGGTGATGATTGGACCGGTTCGGCCATCCAGTCCATGTTTTATATACAGTTATAAAATACAAAGTTGGCAATAAAATATTGATTAATAAGGAAAAAATACAATTAAATAATACTCCTCCTTATATTTAATATAAAATCAAATTGAATTTTGAGGAAATTAATGAAACCAAATAAATCACTTTAAATCATTATGATTACATCATTTTTCTCTAAACTAGTCTACTTAATTTGATAAACTGATATATAATCTGATAATTTGGAATATATGCATAATAAATAGTTTATTTGATTTATTTAATATTTTTCAAAAAAAAATTAATTGAATCTTATACTAAGAGCCATGATGTGAATTAAAAACAATAAACGTGTAAGAAATATAGATTTTTTTTTTCCAAAAGTACCTTTGCTTATGAGTGAATAAGAGGGAGAGTAATTATAAAAAAAAGATGAAAGATAATGTGTGCGAGAAATTGATGTATGGGTAAAATAGGGGAAGCACATTTATCACTCAAATTAAATCAAATAGGAACTCATATTTTAGGATAAGGTCATTTTAAAAAAGGACCTTATATTATAGGAAGGAAAATGGATCAGTGGCAACAATCATTGTTTTTTTTTTTTTTGTCTTTTCCAAGAGGTTTATTGTTCTTGCTACATTATTCTAATCATCTTGCTTCATTTACTTTGCTGAGTTGATGAGGTGTGCTATTCCTCTAGTCCTATTTAATATTCTCCCTACACTAATATAAAGTCATTTTAACTGAATTATGATTTCTTAAAAAATCAGTTAAAATTAGTTAAAAAGCAATAAATAAGTAGGAAATATAATGTTATTCCAAAAAATGACTTTATTTATGAAAGAATAAGAAAGAGAGTAATAATAAAAAGGAGGAAATAGAATGTATGGGGATAAATGATGTGAGAGAGAATACTAATGAGAGGGAATAAAAACACATATATTATAATATTGACTCAACTTTTTAAATAATGCATTGATTAAGGGTAATACTGAAAAATCACATTTATTATTTACACCTTACACCAACTCAATTAGGATCTTATATTTTAGAACAATGTCATTAAAAAGGGACTTTATGTTATGGGATGGAGGGAGTAACAGTAGTTACTTTTAAAATCATAGAAATTAAGAAAATTTTTAATCTCCACTAGCTCTTAATTAAACTTCAACAACTTTCAAATTTTAACATTATTTAATACATATTTTATCCTATACAAATAAAATCTACACAATAATCAATGAAAGATATAATTGTGAAGTCACATGAAATATTTAATGACGTGACTTATAAATATCACAGAAAAATCTTATTTACGTTGTGAAAAAGAGTGAATGAGTAATTTATTACATTTTGTGTGGTTGTGATCAACTACTGATCGCATAAATTGAAGAGATAAAACATTCTGTGTTCTTTTTTTTTTTTTATATATTTGTTTTTCCAAGAATCATAGATAAAACTGAAGAGGAAGCTTACTAATTTTTTGTGGCCTCCGCAGATGGTATAGAATCAATTTCTTATAGCCTGAAGTTTATAGATTTTCATCATGCTAATCAAAATGAAAGATTTTGAACTTAAAATTTGTTGGCGAGATAAATATTCATTTACCTACGTAGTAGAGTTTTTTTTTGGGACAACTAGTGATGAGTTCAAAAAAGTAATTGGGGTTACATCATAGGGCAGCCTTTTGAGTTGTGCCCTTCCTGAGAACATAAATCAAGCTGGTATTTTCTAACTTCATACCATGTAATACAGAAATAGGCCATTTTTTTTTTACATAATTGCCTCATTTCTATATATTTCTTTAAAAGGGATTCAAATGTGAGGATGTCTGTGATTTATTAATGCCAAAATTATTCGATTTTGAAGGGCAAGAACAGAAGGAATGCATGATGATGCAGCGTTTTAGTTTTATTGAGTAACATTCCATTTTTAGCCCGTTATGATGCAGGACTGGTTAGCTCAATTATACTAATATAATTTACTGACCAGCTTCAAACTTTTTTTTTTTTCCTTCCATTGTTTATGATAACAGAACAATTAAGAAAGAAGAAATTCCGCTGTTTCTGTGATTGATGATTAAATTGTTCAACTAACATGGCTCATTAAGCTTCCAGATTTGCATACTTATTCTGTCCGCATGATACTGTGCTTCCTTCTTTAGCCCCCACGGATTTTTATTTCGAAAAATGTTTGTATGTATGGCTTAGAGAGAATATTAGAAATGTCAGCATTTTTAATTAATTAAATCCCACTAATGGTTAGTGTTTAACAATAAACAATTCTTATGTTTATGCTGCCATGGACAATAGAGTAAAATCATTTGATACATACCCCATTGTAGATTATACTCCTTCACTTCTTAAATATATGACATGTTTAGAGAGGTTGGGCTGTTTCTAAATATAAGATATATTTCTAATTTTTCTCAACTTTTTCTCAAATTATCTCTATTGATGTTTTTCAATGATAAACATGTAAGAGTGGTGGTGAAAATAAATGTAGATGGTTATGATGCTTTGGCAATATCATATGATTTTAACTAATTTAACTAACTTTCTTAATACAATCAAATCAGATAATTAAATATTATGTTTAGGAATAGAGGAAGTAATCATTATTAATAGTGGACGAAATAACATATCTAATTATATCAATATGACATATTAATCTCTCTAAAATATTGTTGTAAATTTTTAGATTATATATATCATTTAGTAAATTGTACAAATTAGTTTAGAGAAAAATGATTATTATAAAGGATAAAATGGAAAAAAGTGCCTTATATTTAGTACTCCTTCCGTATATAAATATAAGAATTATTAATCTATTTTGATTAGGTGAATGATGTTAGTTAAATTAGTTAAAATTTGATGATATTACCAAAAAACCATTACCACCTGCCATTATTCCTACACTCCGTCTTTTGCTTTTTTATTACTGAGAATCATCAATCGGGGATAATTTAGGGGGCGAAATGAAAAGAAAGAAAGATGTCTTATATTTAAAAACATATATATCTCCTCAAATAGGTCATATATTTAGGAACGGAGGAAGTATTTAAGAGTTGTCTAAACTAAATTTTATAGTTAAGACTGGAGGAGCATTAATTTTTAATCTCTCAGGGTGTCATATGAGCAATTAAAATCTAGTTGATAAAATGACATACTCTCTCCAGTCTTAATTATAAGATCACTTTGATTTTTTTGAAAAAAGTTAAGAATGCAAAATTAATTACTTTAAATTGTCTATAGTTATCTTTTTTTCTTTCTCAAAACTAATTTATTCTACTTATAAACTAACCTATAATATAATTATATGTGACATATGTTATAATTTAATGGTTTAATTTACTTCCTTAACTTTCACAAAAAAAAATCAAAATAATCTTATATTTAAGACCAGAGGGAATATTAATTTTAAGACACTCATTTAGGATTTTAAAAGTTGGTGAGCTAGAATTGTGTTAAAATAAAGTAGCAACTTCAGCACAATTGTTGGTAAAAAAAATTTCAATGCAAGTAGTAGTTGAATATGTGCAGATGATTTTGTTTTTTGGGCGAGTGACGTGTGGGTGATATTGATGGTGCAATCTTATACGTTATCTTATTAAACAATAGTACAATCTTATCTCATTAATCAATACACAATCTTTTTCAAATTTGGTGTCTGGCGTCATAATTGGCTAGCTTGTCGAATCAGATTCCTTACAACTACACTCACTAATTTCAAAAAACCTTTCTCATAATTACATAATCCCTTGGTTACATTTTTTATTGCCAAAAGCATGGAGCTTTATAAACATAATCCCTCAGTAACACTCAACCCTCATAAACATGAGTGTTTATAAAATCAAATTTTGAGTGTGCGTGGAAATCTTTGTTGTCATCCTTTCCGGTAAAAATGGAATAAGACATGAGAAAATTTTAAAAGAAAATTAAATTTCTTTATTCCAAAGTCTAAAATATTGAATTGTGGTGTATTTCCTTTAATTAAAGGGTTAGTGCATGAACCCGTTTTCCTACTAGACATTGTGATTAACAATGAGAGTTTACCATATATGAACCATACATAACTAATTTGTGGATAGTCTAGATTTAAGTTTTTTTTTTAAAAATATAATTTTATTTTTGAAAAAGTAATTTTAATGGGTATAAAATATAAAATAAAAACAATCCTTTAGAATTTTTAAAATATAAAATATTATTTGTTGGAATAACATATTTTAAATTTATAGGATGGTATTACTAGAATTATAGAATATAGAATCAAAACAAAGGGACCTAGTTAAAAATTAGAAGAAACCCTAAGGACATAATAATAAAAAAGAAGTAAAACAGGTCCCGATTAAAAGTAAGAGAAAATATAAGGATACAAAAAAAAAAAGGGAAAAAACTATACAAACACAATTAAAAATTGGTTGACACTATAACTTCTCACATACTATAATCCTTATTCTTTGTTTCAAAATATACTTTTTATTCAAAAAATACCATTTTAAAAACAATCATATATAAACAGTTTAAATTATACCTTAAACATCCATATTTGATAAGTTCCGTTACTTAAACTTTGTGGTTAAGAGTGAAACTAATCTTTTAATACATGAGGTCATAAAAAGGGATCAAATCCATGGCCTCCAATTTAGGAGGGCTCTCATGCTACTATTATGTTGTCAGGCCTACATCCAATCATCTATTAATTTTTTGTTTAATTAAAAGAACAAATATTAATAGTCTGAGGGTACAGCAAGATCAAACTCGCAACCTTCCATCTTTTAAAAAAATGAACGATAACTAGGCTACAACAAGACCTTTGGTAATTGGTAGGTATATATTAATCTTTAATACTAGCATTACCCTCCATAAAAAAAAAAATATCATCATCATCATCATCATCATCATCAAAAAAAAAGGGAAGCTTGAGAGAGTGGTTGGTTTTTGGCAAAATAATGGGAAGAGGAGGAAGACAAGTTTCTATTCTTTTATTGGCGTAAAGCGTCACTAAGAAGTAACAACCTTTGGCGTGGCCTCCCAAGCCTCTCCTTTGTCTTTCCCATTATTCTTCCTTCCATAATATATTCCCTCCCTCATGATTCTCCAGCTTCTCCTATGTTCATCTCCCTTCACAAATGGACCAACCCCATCATCATCGCCTGAACCCCCTTTTCTCCGACCAAGTCCTCGTCGACGGCACCCTCACTCCCGTCTCTCTTTTCAGCGACGGCACATTATGGTGTCTCGACGGCGCTCAACGTTGTCTTCATCTCGAAAAAGAGGTTCTTGGGTTCGTCACTGATGGTCCCAACATTAGGATCAAAAGCATCGTTGATTGTCGCCGCCAGAGTAGGAGTGGCTGCTCTCCTAGGATTCATAGAGGGAACCTCGTTAGGAAAGATGTCGTCTTTCAATCTTTGTCGGAGGAGTCTCAGAGGCTCTGGTGTCAGAAACTTCGCGAATCCCTTGATTCCTTCGGTAATCTTTCTCGCCAAGATTCCCACAAAGCTGTTTAATAGAGTACTCTTGCTAAGGTGAAAGAGGGTGTGCTATTTACATTATTGGTAATCAACGGGTTTTCAGAATGCTTTCTTTACTTCAATCATATATATATGTACATATATATATATAGAGAGAGAGAGAGAGAGAGTGTGTGTGTGTGTGTGTGATATTTTTTTTTTTTTTTAAAAAAACTTGATGTGAAAAAAAGCTTGGTTTTGGGATTGTTGAAGGGTAATTTTATGATCCCCTGTTTTGAATGAACTATACTGACTGTTCGAGTTATAGATGGAAGAAAAAGTAAGTTCTGTGGTTTAACTTACGTGGAGTATGAGCTCTTGGCATTAATCCATTTGACTTGTAATCTTTATTCTTATCGAAGGATTGATGTGATTTTTACATGCTGGTTGAATTGATAGAGTTCCTTGGCTATTATTGTGTTTTGTTCTGAGATGTGTAGATGTAGTTGAAATTGATTACACCTATTGCAGGTCGCCCTAAGAGGCTTTTCATTTTTGTCAATCCATTTGGTGGAAAGAAAGCTGCTACA
The DNA here is from genome assembly GCA_037074515.1 of Mimosa bimucronata. NCBI lineage: Eukaryota > Viridiplantae > Streptophyta > Magnoliopsida > Fabales > Fabaceae > Mimosa > Mimosa bimucronata. The sequence continues at coordinate 27,923,464 of CM073441.1, forward strand.
AAGATTTTTCTTCATCACGTGAAGCCTCTCCTTGATGATGCCGAAATCCAAATCACTCTTCAAGGTTCTGATTTGTCTATTAAGCTTGGCCATTTCTCTCTTCCGGCCATTACTTCTGAAATTGTTTCTCTTTTTATATGTATGCATATTAATGTGTTATGTATTCCTCAGAAACCAAACACCAACTTCATGCGAAAGAGGTCGCTCGTACACTGGATATCTCAAATTATGATGGGATTGTCTGTGTTAGCGGTGATGGAATATTAGTTGAGGTTAGCTTCATTTGTATCATATTTTTTGGCGTGAGTCCCATTTGGATGACATGACTTGACAGTTAACATTGGGGGACCTTATTTTCCCTGACAGTTTAAATTTAATATTTATATTTATCTGCTGGAGAAAAAAAAAAAAAGAGAAAAGGAGAGATTGAATGAAAGATAACATTGGAGATGATTCACTGCTTGTTAACTCTTGAGACGTCCTTCAACTTATGCTGCTGATGGATTATTAATAATATCTTACTTGAATTATGAAACAACAATTTATCGTTAAAATATTGAATCAGTTCTTTCTTGAGACACATATGGCCTTCTGGAATGGGGATGTGAGTTCTCTTGTCTTGGGGCTACCGGTTTATTGATTTGACGTATTGATATAACATGCCATTCACGTTTTTTCTCACATGGCTTGAAGTTATAGCATACTCCTCTGGTCCTATTTATAGGGCAGAGAGAGAATGTTTTATTTGGTCCTATATATAAGTCACCTCATTAAATATTTAGTGTGAATGTACAAGTTTACCCTTCATTTATTATGTGTTGACTTTATTTTCATGTAGTATAGTGGATATTTAATATGGGTAAAGTTGTAAATTTGTTGGATTTTAGTGGAAAGTTAATGAGTTTTAAGGCTTTTCTTGGTCTGTGTGAAATATGCTGGAAGTGACTTATAAATAGGACCAGATGAGTATATGACTAGTTTTATCCCATTATGGTTCTTTGTGTTCGGTTTGACTTTTTTATGCATTATGTATGCACCTGAATTTATTCTGTACCACCCCACTTATTACATCTTCCTGTGATTTTGCCCCTCATCTTACAATTATATTGCATTCTAGTAGGTTGTGAATGGACTGTTAGAAAGACAGGATTGGGATATTGCAATAAAAATGCCCCTTGGAGTAATTCCTGCAGGTTTGTCACTCATTTGTTACCTTACGTTTCAAAATGTAATATTTTAAACAATAAGTAGTCCTCGTCATACTATGATACTCCATCTATCCGGTTCTAAATATAATATCACTTTGACTTTTTTTTTTTGTAAAAGTTAAGGAAGCAAATTAGACCACTAAATTATAACATCTGTCATATAAAATTAGATTATAGGTTAGTTTTTAAGTAGAATAAATTAGTTTTGAGGAAAAAAGATTTCTTTTGGGACTGAAACTACTTGTTTTTTGGAGTGGAAAAAAAAGTCAAAAAAGTCAAAGTGGTCTTATAATTAGGACCGGAGGGAGTATTTAACATATTCTTACTTTCTTGATTTCTACTAGGAGGAAGTCGCATTAACAGATAGAACCGTAGAGTTATAATTAATTTGATGAGGAACCTTTTATTGCATTTTAGCAATCAATTCTTTATGAAGAGCATATTTTTTTTCATTTGTTAGCAAGAGCTTGTGACATTTTCCGTTTAAATAGACTTACATCAGTACAAAGGGCAGTATGATGGAGCTAATATAATTTACTAGATTTTGCCAGCAAACTTAATCCATTTTATAGACATTGGCGGGGATAATAACAAAATTTTCTAATTAAGTTTTCCCCTCATCTTAAATGATTCTATCTGAAGGTACAGGAAATGGCATGGCAAAATCTCTTCTTGATTCAGTTGGTGATCCTTGCACAGCTGCTAATGCCGCTCTTTCCATTATTCGAGGTTGGAGATCATTCCTGAAATAATATGCTTTAATCTCACCAATACTCTGTTTCTTTTGCTGATAGGGTTTAAGCTACGTATCAAATCTTGACAGGTCATAAACGATCTCTTGATGTGGCTACCATCAAGCAAGGAGAAACCAGATTTTTCAGTGTGTTGATGCTTGCATGGGGTGAGTACAATATGTTGCGTTGTCACTCAAACAAACACATCTTAACTACTAGCTTCTCTAATTATCTGTACACACTAGCAGTGCCTGATGTTGCCTGTCACTGTTACTTGGAGATAATGGTGATTTTTTACTGAAGGTGTGATTATTTTATAGGACTGGTTGCAGATATTGACATTGAGTCTGAAAAGTATCGATGGATGGGAAGTGCTCGAATTGATTTTTATGTTAGTAAGCCTTACTAATTTGTTGACATGTTAATTTATGACATTTATCTGTTGTTGAGAGGTGTCTCTCTTGAAACTAACCATTTATAAGGATATGTTTATTCCAAGTCTTTAATTTTTTTGTTGAACTTCTAATACTTTGATTTAAGTAATGAATACATGACTATTGAATTTTGTAGTAGTGTGAGCAAATAACACTATCATATTGTCTGATATACTCATTAATTTCTGACATCTTTAAATACTTTAAGTTGATGCGGTTTTCAATTTGTTTCTCTCGCAATTAGCTGGACTGATAAATGATTGATTTTATTAATTATTGTTTCCTTTTGCTCATTGTCATTGATTTCCTGTATAACAGTAGAAGCTCTATCTTCTGTTTCAGGCTCTCATTCGAATATTACATTTAAGGCAATACACCGGATGCATTTCATTTGTGCCTGCGCCTGGGTTTGAAGCTTTTGGGGAACCCACGAGTTATAATGGAAAACTTACAGGCAAAGACAACAACCATGATCTCAAGGAAGCAGAATATATTATCAAGTTACAAGAGTCCAGGTATCGAGGACCTGATATTAACTTACAGAATTTGAATTGGAGATCCATAAATGGGCCCTTTGTTTCTGTTTGGCTTCATAATGTTCCCTGGGGTTCTCAAGATGCCTTGGCAGCACCTGATGCAAAGGTAGGTAGCTTTATGTGTTTTACGAAATTTAGACTAGCTTCTTTGGAGTTTGGACACATCGACGGGATTAATGTGTATGAGGGTGTCAACGTAGTGTCAGACTCACCTTGTGGGGGCTAATGTAATAAGAGTGATATTTTGGTGCTGATAAGATTATTTTGGCGATAATAGCAATGATGGATGGTATTTGTTTTTTATTATCTGTCTCCAAATACCCACATCTAATTCTGTAAATGGTGAGGATTTGGATTGGAGGGAGAAAATTGATAGAGATTGGGCTGATTTATGGTGTATGAAGTTGTTTAGATATTTTCTATATCAGATTCTTTAGTGAAATTATGACAACTTGTTTATGAGCTCTGCACCATTCAGTTAATTCTTTCAAAAAGGTTTCTTCATATGTTGTGTTTTTACTGAAGGACACAAACATAGAAGAAGAGAAGAAACTGTAAATAAGTTTTGTCATTCAATATGTCTTCATAGTGCATGCTACCAAAGTGTTTTTGTACATTTATTGGGAAATATTTCTGGAGGCAATGAAATAACATAAACTCTTATTTTCTCCCTGTTTGAGACATCTTCAACCATCTCTCATTCATTATAATGATTTTACTTTATTGATGAATGCAGTTATCAGATGGATGCTTGGACTTGATCCTTGTCAAGAAATGTCCTAAGTTATCTTTGCTGTCACTCATGTCAGAATTAAATAGTGGCAGTCATGTGAAATCATCTTATGTAATGTACCTTAAGGTGAGTTCATTAGTTTTTTTTGTTATACAATTTATACACACGCACACCTACAAACATGTCAACACTGGGCCTTAACCCAAGACATCATCTAAATGCGGCCCAGCTGGCGTTGGCAGCAGTGCAGCTAGCCATCGACCTCATCATTTTGATTAAGTATACCCCCCAAAAAAAAAAAAAAGACAAAGAAAAAGAATAAATTTGTCTGCCTAAGAAAAGCTTGATAGCTTCCTCATTTTGCAACATTGTAATAGGTGAAAGCTCTCATCTTGGAACCGGGCTCACGCGTCATGAGGCCAGGCAAGGAAGGTATCATAGATGCTGATGGGGAGGTTCTGGCAAGGGGTAGAGGAACACACAAGTGTGACAATATAACTTTGATGGCATATGATCAACTTCAAGTGACTGTGGATCAAGGTTTAGCAACAATTTTTACCCCTGTATGATAGATAAACTTGTGGTTAAATTGATTTTTTTTTTTGCCTTAGGTCCGTTCCATTCATTTTCTTAGTTATGGTTTCACAAATAATGATAAAATAGAATTTTCTGTGGAATATGACATCGTGTCCCGTACAGAACTGAACCAATAAAAAGTATATGTTGGAAGAAAAATTAATATTTTGGGAAGGATTTTGAGGTGATACATCTATATTTGAAAGAAAATTGCATTTTGGGTGAGGGCATTTTTTCCCCTTTTTTACCCCTGCATGTTTGGGATAGCTTTTTTGGGCTCAAAAGGACTTCTGGGCCGGAGAAGTCTTTTGTAGGATAAAAGTTATGTTTGAGTTGATTTCAGGTGGAGAAGTACTTCTGCTTCAGAAGTCCGGTGGGGAAGCCAAAAGCCAGAAGTTAAAAATTGACTTCTGGCTTTTGATGGGCCTCACACCTTTTATTGTCTGTTATTTAATAAAGTGGGTAGGAAAATTAGACTATTAAACCCCTAAAATTTTTAAATAAGATATTTTCTTGTAATATAAAATTTCTTTTTTATCTCCAAAAATTTATCATAATAATCTCTAATTATTTTCTCCCACAATATCTTCCTTTGAGCTAAAAATATAATTTTTTTTAAAATTATTTTCCTTAAAATAAGGGAGAAACTAAGTCTTTAAAATCCTTCAAAAACCCAAATTTCACTTTTTCTTTCTAAAATATAAGAATATATGCATATTATATATATATATATATATATTATTTAATAATAATAATGCCTTTTTAGTAATTTTTCATCTAAACTTACTTTTCAAAATAATCATCCAAACATGTTTTAAAAGTCAGATTGAAAAAAAGTCACTTCTAAATTCTAATATTACTAATCCAAACATAAATCACTTCTTACCATCTAACTTTTTTTCAAAACTCCTAAAGAAAAAGTCCAATTCAAACACACCCTTTGTCGTTTCTTATTCTTCTTGACAAGTAGCGGATCTGTTGGATTCGCTTCCATCAATACCTTTCTCCGAGGTCAACATATCTAGCACCCATCACAGTATTCAAACAAAATAAAAATAGACTCCTGATCGCAAACACCTTGAAAGTATAGGGATTTGAGTGTTAAGTTTCTCATATTATTTTATAAAATATAAACACTAAAATTTTAGAGGAAAAAACCATAATAGGGTGCTTATACTTTTCTTCCATGTTTAAATTTTAAGTTTCTGATTTTATTTTATAAAATAAAAACACTAAAATTTTAGAGGAAAAATCCATTATACGGTGCTTATACTTTTCTTTCATGTTTAAATTTATACTTGTATACTTTTCTCTCTCAATAAAATCTTCAATTTTGATCTGTAACTATTGTTAGCTCATATAATTTTGCTTTGTTAGTTTTATTAGGTTCAATTTTTCCTCCGACTCACTAAAACAGAAGTTCAATTTTGCCTAAAATGTTGGTTTCCATAATGAGTTGATGCAGCTTTCAACCCAGACTTAGGCCAATTAGTTAATATGTTTAAAATCCATAATTTAATTCTGAAGTTGGGAAACAAATTTTAAAACTAGCCATAACATCACCAATTTTTTTAACATAATATCTAGTGTGTAACGCAATTTATAGAGATACTAATCTGAAAACTAATACTGGGTTAGATTTTAATAAATACAACTTTTCCCTAGCACATCCTGGTATCTTGGCATTCACCTACAACTTGCTCTCATCTTCATCACACATCCTAGCGTCCTTGGGATTTTTCTTATGAGGGCGAATGGAACTCACACTCTCCTTTTCATCACAAATCCTGTCTCTCTTTTTCTTGGCTTTTTTTTCTATGAGGACAACCAGAACAGATGCTCTCATCTCCATCAGACATCCTAGCTTTCTCAGCTTTTGTCTATGTGAGTGACCAGAACTTATGCTCTTACCTTCATCACACATCTTGACTTTTTCAGCTTTTTTTCTGAGGGCAAGCGGAACTGTTGATCTCACCTTCATCACACATCTGGGCTTTTTTGCTATGTAGGCGATCAGAACTGTAGCTCTCATCATTACAAATCTTGGCGGCTTTCTCAGCTTTTTTCCTATGAGGGAGACCGGAACTATTGCTTTCATCTTCATCACACATCCTGGCTTTATTTGCCTTTTTACTATGAGGGCGATCGGCATTGTTGCTCTCATCTTCATCACACATTTTGGCTTTTTTGCCACCGGAGCTGTTGCTCTCATCTTTCTCGCACATCTTGGCTTTCTCGGCTTTTTATCTATGAGGGTGACGGGATCTTCTACTCCCATCTTCATTAAACATCCTGGCCTTCTTGAGTTGTTTACTATGAGGGCGACCATAAATTCTGCTCCCATCTTCATTAATTACACCACAACTAGTCACTCGAACTATTGCCTCCAAAGGCGCCTTTGTAATTGCATCCAATGTCTCCCATCCGTCGACAAGCTTGCCAAAACCTATATGAAACCTACACAAAGATTTACCACAATCAGTTTGGTAATTTGATAAAAGTACACTTCTTTAAGTGCAATGTTTGCTCGCCAGACAATTTATATTCACACCCTAGCAGCTCAAGACAAGGAAAAAAGGCAGAATACAGTGCAAAATGACTCCAAGAGTTAAACACATAAACAAACCTATTAAGCTTCTCATCAGGCTCCAATGTTATCGTAAAGTGAGAACCAATGCCATACCAATCAAACACGTTCATGGCCAACAGTCCCCTTTCATTACATTCAAGTGTAGGTTTTTCGTCTGAAAAAAATAGCAAGACTAATGTAAATTCCCTATTTATACGTAAGACAACAAAATATTTTGAATTACCACATTCTACAACGTAGAGCGCACACTCTCACCTGGGACATCACCATCATAAATACTTTCCCCACAATAGGCTACAAAAACATGAGGTGGACAACTTCACAATAATGAAAGTAACTAAATGTAGCGTGTCAAATTACAAGCTTGAAAAAATAGAGGCATGCCATCCGACTTCAATGCAACAATATAAAACATACCGCGTTCACCTACAAAATCACCCCCCTGTAAAATGGCAACCAGCTATCAATACTTAAGATACCACAATACATACAAAAAACTTTGGACATTATGACAAATGTTAGCATTACAAGATGAACAACCTCATAAGTACAAGCTTAATACTAATGACCATCAACCCTGTTTCCTAGAACATAAACAAGGAAAATTGTCCAAAGAAGGGACAACTATTGAGCTTTGTTCATCTTCAACCACAATATGATGGATAAATCTACAAGAAGAATGATCTTAGCTGTAACCAGAAGAATAAAAAGAAATCTACCTTCACATATGAATAGCCTTCCCAAATATCATAGAAGAAAGAACCTCTGTAGAACAGTGGAAAACCATCTTTCCTCCCAATTCTCCTTTCTCCTGAAGAAAGAGAAAAATTAAATGAGAAATGAGGAGCCAAAATCATAACCCATAACATTTAAATGCATTAGCATGAACAAGGGATTGTTCAATGGGTCAGATGGTAATTGTAGCACAATATGGTTTTACAATCAGGTATTACCCGTACAAAGCGCACGAAAATTTTCTGCAGCATTAGGGGCAACTTTATTAAACAGCTGGCAAGACAAAAGAATTCATTAAGTTGCGTTCACTCTTCTCAAATTCCAACATCGCAAAATCCAGAAATATAAAAAACTTTATCACGTATCACAAAATCATTGTAATTCAAAATCTTTGAAAAGAAAAGGGTACCTCAAAAATCATGCTTCCAACAGGTATCTTATCAATAGGGACATCCATGAAAACCTGAGGATTCTTCTCTGCCATTGTCTCTTTTATAAATCAGAGCTGAAGCCAACGATCATTGAAGTCACCTTTTTTTTTTAATCAAAGATCATTGAAGTCAGTAAAGAGACACCACTTTTTTTTTTTTTGATGAAGGATCAAAATGACATTTACTAAAAAAATATTTACATGGCATTAGAAATTGTAGGACAGAAGGAGAGTTCTATCCTCATATGTTCAGGAATACAAGTAAAATAAGAAACATACAAGTTATCAAAAACTTCCACAAGACTAGCAACATCTCTGCTGACCATTATCAGATTTCTGTGGGGAAGCTTTGGAGAGATGTAAAGCATTTTTTAGTGAAATAAGATGTAAATCCTGGGAACCAGTACAGAAAAGGTGGCTACGAACAATCCATGTAAAGAGACACCAATTAATTATTAATATCAAGTAATATTGCATCATGCTAAACTTGCACAATACCAAAGCTACAGTATTCATAATCTTGACAAACAAAGAAATATCGTAAGGCATTGTGCTGACCTCCAAATAGAACACAGAACAGGCCATTTGGTACAAAGAATATATTTAGATGGAAAGCAAAGACTGCTGGCAAGTGACAAGTTTGGTGAGCAAAAGAAGGGAAAGGAAAATGATAAATTAACAATAAAGATACAACAACAACAACAATAATAACAGCTTTTATCCCACTAGGTGGGGTTGGCTACATGGATCACACGACGCCAAAGTGCTCTATAAATAGCCATGTTTTGTGGTAAATCATTGATCTGCAGATCTCGCTGAATAACTTTGTTAAGAGTCCTCTTCGGTCTCCCTCTCCCTCTTTTGGGAGGACTACACACCATTTGATCAATTCGCCTCACCGATACATTTAATTGTCTTCCTTGAACGTGCCCAAACCATCTCAAGTGACTTTCTACCATTTTCTCCACAATCGGTGCTACCCCGACTCTTCCTCAGGAAAAATGAAATTTCCAGTTTATCCTCATTCAAAGCAGAAAATTTCTTCCCTCATCATCAAATCAATATTTCCCAGTTATTACCCAAAAAAAAAAATTCAATATTTCCCATTTACAAGCTCCAGAAAACCAAATCAGCAAAAAAATCATAGAATAAAAAAATGGAAATAATCCATATCAAAACAAAACAAATCAAATACACAATCCAAAATAAAACATAAAAAATCCCCAATTCGTATTCATAACTTGATAAGAAAAAACATAATCGAAGACCAAAATAATTGAAAATCCAACTGGACGTCCACAAAGAAATCGGTCCTCAAGCAGCAAGCCACGACCATAGAAACAAAGACCCACGAACATCAGCAATGTCCCAATAAGTATGAAACCGAATAACTAATTATGATAAATCAATATCCATATTTCAAAGTTCCAGAAAAATACAATTTGAATACCTAAAAGTTATACTGGAAATTTTAACTGTTTGAGCAATGATTTTGACTAAATGAGCAACAGCATAGACAATTTTACATCACCAAAAATGGGAGGAAGCGATGGAAAATTTGGCAGTTGCTTTTCCTTCCCAAATTTTCTCTGTAACGAAAGGGATTGACTAAAACCCTGATCGGTATTATGCCATTAACAGAAAAAGAAACGGGGATAGAGATTGAAATTTAAATACATATACATAACACAATAACGTCAAAACCCTTACAAATATTTGAAAGCTAGGGTTTAGTGAGAGCGAATGAGTGTAAGAGAAGAAGAAGAGTGAAAAAATGAACCTGAGAAACGAAGATATGCAAATTATGGGTGTGTTTGGATTACGGTCGGAGAAGTGACTTTTTTTATAATGACTTTTTTTAGAAATGATTTTTGGATAAAAGTCATTTGTGTGAAGTGATTTATGTTTGGATTTGTGATGATAGAAGTGACTTTTTTTCAATATAACTTTTAGAAACATGTTTGGATGATAATATTGAAAAGCAAGTTTTAGATGAAAAATTACTAAAAAGGGCATTATTTTCATTAAATAATACATATATAATATGCATATATTCTTATTAAAGGCTTAGTTTCTCCCTTATTTTCAGGAAAATAATTTTAAAAAATAATATTTTTCGCTCAATGGAGTATATATTGAGGGAGAAAGTAGTTAGAAATTGTTATGGTAAATTTTTGGAGATAAAAAGAAAATTTTAAATTAAAAGAAATTATCTTATTTGAGAATTTTAGGGGTCTAACAGTCTAATTTTCCTACCCACTTTATTAAATAATACATAACAAAAGGTGTGGGACCCACCAGAAGTCAAAAGTTAGAAGTCAGAAGTAACTTTTTTTTGCTTATGACTTTTCACGTTGCAGAAGTCATTTTGGACCAAAAGTCATTCTGAAAATAAGACAAACTAAACATGTTTTTTTTCTCAAATTTGACTTCTCCTTTTTTAACGTGCTTCTGGGCTGCAAATGAGGCTTCCAAACATGCTCTATGGCATTGAGTGTATGAGAGGTTATCGCACCTCCGCTGGACGCTGAAGTTACAGTCAGATTTTTTTTTCTGGAGTCTAAAGACAAGGTAATCAAAACCGAACCAGCTAGGGTTAATGGTAAGTGGGTCAGCATGTAGTCGTTCGGAGAACCAGCCAGATGAGAAATAGAAAATAAATAATAATACTTAAAATCTTATCACACCTTCTAAAATTCTAAACAATAAATTTCATTTCATCATAAAAAAATCATTATAGTATCCTATATTCTTCACAATTGGTCTGACAAATTGATATCATATCATATTAACATTAAATAATTTTACCTTAAATACTAATTTAATACCTTGAATCACTAACAAAATAAACATATATTTATTCAAAAAAAATTTAGAATTTCTTTGGTATATAAATATTACAATAACAATCAATCATCCAATGAAACCATTAAAAGTAATAATTAAATATTCTTCATAATAAAATATCAAAATAGATAAATGATAACAAAATATTCATGCTTATAGTCATTTAGTCATTAAACTAATATTTATTAACACCGAAATCATCATTAATTTTGATCAATATTGTTTCATAAAATGTATATCTATAAAAAAATTTTAAAATTGTATAAGAAAACCTAAACAGGGTTAACCCAGCAACCCGACGGGTTAACCAGGTCCCGGGTCATACGGGTTGCTGGATCCCTCTGGTTAATAGGAAACTCAGATCGGTCTTGTGGTCGGGTTGGTGGGTTCCAGGTGAACCCGGCCCGGTCCGCCGGGTTAGATTACTATGCTTAAAACCCATTTAACTTCTGAGTTATGTTTGGGTTGGCTTATATTTAAATGAACTTATACTTTAAAAGTTACTTATAAGCATTGGCTAAACTTAGTGTGTTTGGAATAGCGATTGAAAAAATGACTTTTTCTCAATTTGACTTTTACAAAAGTAAGATTAAATATAAGTCAATTTTTAACACTTTTTTCTCTATTCCACAGCTATGCCAAACACACCATGGCTTTTCCAATTGATCTTATTTTTTAAATTGTAGGGCCATCCATAGAAGAGAGACAAGAAATGTTACGAGGCTGTTACATCGAGGCTCCTCATCATTTTTTCTCCTCATCCCATCACTACCATTAGCTTGACTAATAGATGGTTAAAATTGAATAATTTTGAATACTATTATTTTTATTATTTTATTACATCATTATGCAGTAAACTATCTAGATCAAATCTTAGTAATTTAAATTTATTTATTTTTATATAGTATTTATAATAATTTTACTTATTATTAAATTTGAACCATTAATTACATCAATCCAATGGTGGTGATGTAATGATGAGGGATGAGAGGAAAAAAATAATGATGAGAGAAACCCAACCCTTCCTAATTTAGAGAGATCACTCAAACTAACTAAATTACTTACTTATAGTGTAATACATGATGCCTCTAAAATATTATGAGTATCATTAAATTATATACATATATATATATATATATATCAGTTTATAGGTCAGACAAATTAATTTGGAGAAGAATGATAAATATAAAAAGTTAAAATGAAAAAGTATTATATTTATGACTTAAATTATTTCTAAACTAAATTTCTAAACTAACTCTTAAATTTAGAATCGAATGTGGTAAATTTTAAGAAAAATTGGGGAAAATCTCACATTAGAAATTTAAGAGGAAATTTTTATACACAAGGAATGTCAATACTCTAATTTAAGACTCTCTTAAAATTATCGCATTATATGCTTATAATATAATTGTTTACTAGATAATAATGATCTTGTCATTTTCGATCATATTTTATCTAAATTAAACTTTATTTTTTCATCCTTCATTCAAACAAGTTTTTTTTTTTAAAAAAAAATTTAGAAAAAGACTCCACAAATAGGTAAAGGACATTTTGATATACTCAATTTAACATAGGACAATTCAGTGCAAATGACCTAATTGCCCAATGGCAAATTAAAAGAAAAAGCCTAAATACGCCTTTATGAAAATGGAAAAAAATATATTGGTAAACCTTTTTATAAAGTTGGTAACCTGTTATATGAAGCCGATAAAATATTATACGAAGTTGGTGGCATAGAACAAGAAGTTGGTAAATAAAAAAATATTTGTTGGTAAACCATATGAAGTCAGTAAAACATTGTACAAAATTGGTAACATACAATAAGAAGTTGGTAAATGGAAAAAGCACATGTTGGTAAACCATTATACGACTTTGGTAATTCATTATACGAAGTTGGTAAACTATTATACGACGCTGGTAACATGTTAAGGGGTATTGTAGCACCCTAAAGTTTGGTCAATGGAGTCACCACCAAAATTTTGAAATAGGGATAACTTTGAAAAATCGTTTAAAAATTATAAATGGTCTTTTCAAACCACATTAGGTTTGGGAGTTGATTGTACATGAAGAAGGTACAAACCCTTTAGAGGAATCAAAGCCAATATAGTTTGGGGATAGAAATGCGAATAATTTAGTTTATGTTTTTTAAGGAAAATATTCATTAAATTTAATAAAAAAATTATATTGGTTTGTATTTTTTATATAGTGTAGTGATAGCTTACTGTGAAAAGAAGTGGAGCAAAGGAACCACATACTAAAGCCAAAAGATAAGGAAATATTTTGACAACACAAGTATCATATTTATGATACAACATGTACATGTTAGGAGATTAAAAAGCAGCCAATAAAAAAAGAAAAAAGAAAATAATGCTTTCAATATACTCTTAACGTGGCTAACTCAAGAGGAAGTGAATTCAAATCACATAAATTGGCAGAGAAAGTTCTTAGCACCAAATATTTTAGTAGGCAAATAAATAAAAAAGATATATGGAAATGAACCCAAGCCTCACAACAATTTGCCTCTATCTCAAGCTTGGAGATGTTCATTATTGGCTTGAGCAATAATGAGATATAGGTTGTTGCGTATAATAAAAGAAGTATTGGCTTATTTGATACACTACCCGCCTAACATGAGAATGAGAGGATTATATATCAGAACTAAATATCTCTACCTGGACTAGTTCTCCCGAAGAATTTCTCTCTGCCTCTTTTCTCTCCCTTAAATTCCTTATTGCCTCTCTTTTTGAGTCTCTCCAAAAAACTCCTCCACTATTCTCATTTATTACAATTTATTTTATTATTGTTGTTGTTATTATTATTATTATTTAAATTCCGTTGAACGCTTGTTGGCAACAATCAATGATCATTAGGAATTGTTTCCTTTTGTGCTTTGGTGCAATTGGAACTATTCCCTTTTCGTCATTTTTATTTTTTCCGTTGAATGCCTTCATACTTACTCAACATCATATTCAAATTGATATCGTTTCCTTTTGTCATTTCAATCATCAATTTAAAATTTATTCCCTTTTTTGTTATTTATTATTTCCTTTTTTTAATTTCCATAAAACATTCAAAATCAATCATTCATCATCAAAATTCTAACATAAACTTTTTTTCCATTTTTTTCTTATTTGATTAGATTTTTCTTTTTCTTTCTTCAGTCACAATGAGAACTAAAATTATGGATCAATCTCCATAAATAAGAAGATAATCTACATGATTATTTTTTTTTAAATTTTCTTTGATTGTCAATCAACATTTATTTCCTAACTTGGGGCCAATTATCACAGTTAACTTTTCTCAAAATTGAACTAATGTTAGCTCAAATTACAAGAAAGAGTGAAGAGATTTTATTAATTTGTTATATTTTTTTTTTGTGCGGTCCAAACAAAATAGTGTGTTTAAGCTTTTCCTTTTAATTTGCCATGTGATAGTTATGTCGTTTGCACTATAAGCTGGATTTCATTCTAATTTCATTTTTTACGAATTAAGGATCAGGATAATTCAGATGTTTGCCATCTCAGTTAATTAGTAAATGGTTTTGCTAAAAAAAAAAAGGTTAATTAGTAAATGGCGATAATTGAGAATAATTCTGCGTAGAAAATAATTATATGGCCAACCGCCTCGGTTGTTGAGCAAGGCAGGAAAGATAAATTAGGGTTTAAGGAAACTTGCATGCTAATAGCAGCAACTTGAGTTTCATCGTCATAGCCAATTAAGTATAAAAAAAAAAAAGACTGAATAACAAAGGACTATGTAAACCCTAATTAGTCATTAAGCGAAAATAAGCTGTCCTAATTAATCATTCAGTCCTGCTTCCCAACCGTGTTATGCAGATGGGTTAGATCAATATTATTATTCTGATTATCTTGGTACGATAGGAGGGACGACCAAGATTATAAACTTGATTTGAACACCCTCAGCTACTACCACGAGTTTCTTTGAACCGCCCTATCAGTATTATTTGTTATAACTAACGGGTCTTTTTAACTGATTTTCTGTTGCTTCAGTTGTTTTGTTGGCTTGAATTCTGATCCGTGGAAAAAAGACAATGGGAAAGAAGAAACTCCCTGTTTTTTTGGATGTCTGTGTGATGCAGCTTCCTTCTGTAAGGATGGTTTTTGAGGTGCCATTTTCTTTTCAGTGCTTCTGAATCACAAAGATCAAACATGATGAAGCTTTTGTTTTCTGAATTTTGCAACTTTGATTGAAAGTAGAAATGCAACCTAATGAGTGATTTTGTCCTCCCAGCTGTTCCATGACAAAGCCCCCTTCAGTGCAGAAAATTTCCGTGTGTTATGTACAGGTAATACTCCAATGTTGTTAATATTGCCCTAGTAGAACCCTCCTGTACTGCAATTACATTCTCGCTAATTGAAGAAGCCCTTGGATGTGCTAATTTATTTTGAATTTGTGATTTATGGTATGGCGTCCCCATTTCTCATTTAATGTTTTCTTGGTTCAGGAGAAGCGGGACTCAGTCCTAAAACCAAGAAGGATCTATGGTTCATAGATCGTTCCCTGCATCTTAAGAAAGGTGGTTCTTATGTTAAGGTACGTACAGATATAGTTTCAAACTCATACTTGCCAAGTTGTTCATCTTACAATACTGAATAGGCCTTTTCAATGATGGATACAGTTTTCTTTGCAATATGGCATCACGAATATGTATTGATGGCAGCTTTTCTTTTTGCAGGGAGGTGTGCTTGGCCGCCGAACTAGTATGTTTTTTGTCGATTCATTGACCTTAGGATGGCATACTTCTCTACTTTCTGAGGCTATTAATTTGATAAATGTTGCATATGTTGTATTGACTTGACACAAAATAGTCAATTTGCATCAATGCAATTATTTTACTAATTATCGCCATTTACTGATTAAATGAAAGTCTATCCATTTTTTTGTGTGTGTGCATGTCACGGTGGTTAAGAACCGAGCCGTGATGTTCATTGCTCATGAATAAAGCATCTTGTACTCTATTTATACAAGGATCGATTTACTGTTTTTGGGATATTAAGAAGCTGAATAAATTACTTAATTATATCATAAATTATATGTTTTTTTTATGGAAAAAATTTATGTATATTATTAGACTATATAGCAGTTTAAAAGTCAAATCAATTAGTTTGGAGAAAAATGATAAATAGATAAAATAATAAAGGACATATATTTAGGACCTAAAGTTAACCTAAACCGGTTCTTATACTTAATACTAGGGCCAATACATTTCATATAAGATACTGATATATTGCTTTTTAGTTAATTTTTGGAGCCCCTATCTTCAAATTATCTGGGTCGGGATATAGTATGATTGGATTAATAATAGCAATTAAGGAATTTAACTGGATTATTTTCTCCCTAATTAAAAAATGTTGGCGTCTTTTATGTAGTTCTTAATGAGTGGTTAAATAGTCGTAATAGCGTATATAAATTACAGTTTTACTTTTTTAGAAGTTATTTATTGAATGATCCTCTCAACTTTGTATCATATTGGTTAAGTACTGTAAGGATCCTCATAACTACAATGTTAATTTCAATTTGAAGTTTCATCTGGTCAGATGCTCAATTTGCTATAATGATCCAAACTTAGCAATGATTTCTTCTCTTTCCTAGACGGATTCAATGTCTTCACTTACAACTGTGCTCCTCATTTTTAATCTTTTTGCAGGGGAAGGTGGAGAGGACGCATTAGGTAGAAGTTTACCAAGTGAGAATGCCAAATCCTAGACTTGTACTTTTTTCTAGTTGTCAAAATGTTTTTGTCTATTTAGATATATACAGTTCCTACATCCTTGTTGTGATTTATTTCAGTGGAGTCAAACGATCTTAAGCATGATAGAGCAGGACTTCTTTCCATACCCAAAGGAGATGGTTCTCAGTTTTTGATCACACTAGAGGCCAATCATAACCTTGACAGGTTCATTTATATACTTAACTCTTGCTTTGTGTTTTTACCCCTTCTCATGAACAGTTGCGATGGTTGTAAATATAAATTGCCTTGTGTCCAAACACTGCATTTGAAAAAATTTATAATATCCCATTCCCGTTGTTTGGAATCTTTTGCAGTTCCCACGTGGTGATTGGGAAGCTTGTTAAAGGATATGGGGGACTGTGGTGGATTAGAGATCTTGCTTATGATGGAGCTAGTATCGAGTATTGTGGTGAACATGAAAGTGGTGAGTTTCATTTTTTTTATCAGGTTTGTTCTATTAAATATGATAATAATATCATTGAAAAAATATTTGCAGATGATCTCCCATATGTTGTGATTTGGAAGCATTATTTGTCTGATCCGGTTGATGAAGTCCATTTTCAAATCAAAGGTTCAGTGAGCGAACCCACAAATCATAATTCATCTCCTCAAAGGGCAAGAAAGATGAAAAAGAATAGAACTGATGAAGACCATCTTCCCAAGCGTAGAAGAGAGGGGAAAGAGTAGAAGTGATGAAGGTAATCTTTGCATCTTAATGGAATAGATTGAAAATGCAAATGGTACTTGCTTTGAAATTTTCTTTTGCTTGTAAATCATCTGTCATAGTTATGTTAAAGCAAAATTGGGATCCAACACCCGAACGTGATAGATTTATTAGCATTACGATAATTTATGTGTAGGAATAAAAAATAGTTGCTCTCGGAGATTCAAGCGCCATTTTTCAAAGGATCGGACTTGCTGTTAAATTATGACGTTTTAAATTTTCAGCAGCGCTTACAACCAACTCTTTACTTACTTGGCTTTGATGACTTATGTTCTGACCTTATATAATTGCTTTATTCGGGAAATTTGATCATTTATATTTAATTAAAAAAGGAATGTTAAAAATTCTCTTTAGAAATACCTCTTCATTACGACCTTATAATGTAGCTAGCACATTTCAAGTAAAGAATTTGTATAGCATTTCGAATATGATCTTGGCAAAAGTTAATACACTACTAATTATAATAAATTAATTACTTATAAAATTTAATTGTATATAGATGAGTGGAATAGGAGAAATACATTAAATACTATTGATGATATCAAATTAAATTTATGTTTTGGACCAATTCAATTCTTTTAAAATATATGTATAGTGATTTTGAAATTATTGTGAGACATGGATGGAGTTTTTGCTATGCAGTATGTAGAAATGGAGTACAATTTAGACTAAAATACAATAATATCCTTTTACTTATTTTGTATCATTTTACTTGTGCAGAATTACAGAAATCTTTTTATTTTGAAAATATATATGCGTCTCTCTTAAAATTTAAGTTAAAGTATATGTTGAATCAACCTTTAAGTAAAAGTGAAGCCAACGATCGATGTATAAAAAAAGGTGAAATTAACACCTTAATTAAACTAGTTAGGGAAGGGCACTTGACATTCTAGTTGAGCAATTTCGCCCTCATATAAAAAATGGAGTAGTCCCACCCTTATCCTTCCAATCTCCTTAAATATGTTAGCTCTTATATGACAATTGGGTGTTTTTTTTAGGGTTAAGGTGCATTTTGGCTAATAATGTGTTAGCCCAGGAGCATCTACCATAATTAAGTTTTAAAGGGTTTTTGTATGTCAATAAATTTTTAAAACGGGGCATTTTGATCAACACTGTTAGGAAGCACTTTACGCCTTCTGTTTGTGTTTATGTCATTCCACATTAGCACAAAATAATCCATTTGTCATGTCATATCAGCACAAATATTCCATTGTGTCACGCCATGCATGTGTGCACAAATACTCCACTGTGTCACCACATTAGCACAAACAGAAGTCATTAAATGCTTCCAAACAAGGTTGGTCAAAACGCCTCATTTTAAAAGTTTATTAGCATACAATAATCATACCATTTAAATTTAATTGTGTCAGATGCTCCTGGATCAACATTTTATTGGTTAAAATGCACCTTAACCCATTTTTTTACAGTCTTCGGTGGTTGAATAAGGGATGAAAGTATTATTAGGGGATAGCAAACCTAATAAGGAATATTTTTTTGAGAGTTATCAGTGTACTTATTCTCCGTTGGTAGATAAAGGAACTAGAGGACGAGGTGACGTTCTCATGATGACTATTGCCAATCAATAGGGACTCTTCCTACTTGTGTTTTCCATATACATTTCCATAGTAATTGTGTTATATAAACAATATATTTATTTTCAATCGGAAGACTTTTAAAACTTTTTGTCACGAAGAAGAAAAATAAGGAGTGAGGAATATAATTCGAAGCATGTTATACAATTCTTTCAATTCAACAATAAAGCAAAATAATGACGAGTCATGAAGGCTTTTTACGTATCATGCAGGTTGCATACAACACTGAAATTGCTGAATTATGACATTCACCACGAAGGACAAAAGTATTGAATGAACCTCTTCTCAAAACTGCGGTACACCCATAGGATATCAAACACCTTTATCAAGAAGCGTGAAAATCTACCTAGAATTGATTCTCCCAGTTTGAGACATCTTCAACCATCTCATTCATTATAATGATTTTACTTTATTGATGAATGCAGTTATCAGATGGATGCTTGGACTTGATCCTTGTCAAGAAATGTCCCAAGTTAGCTTTGCTGTCACTCATGTCAGAATTAAATAGTGGCAGTCATGTGAAATCACCTTATGTAATGTACCTTAAGGTGAGTTCATTAGTTTTTTTGTTATACAATTTATACACACGCACACCTACAAACATGTCAACACTGGGCCTTAACCCAAGACATCATCTAAATGCGGCCCAGCTGGCTTTGGCAGCAGTGCAGCTAGCCATCGACCTCATCATTTTGATTAAGTACAAGAAGTAGCTTAAAGATACCCCCCCAAGCAAAAAAAAAAAAAAAAAAACAAAGAAAAAGAATAACTTGGTCTGCCTAAGAAAAGCTTGATAGCTTCCTCATTTTGCAACATTGTAATAGGTGAAAGCTCTCATCTTGGAACCGGGCTCACGCGTCATGAGGCCAGGTAAGGAAGGTATCATAGATGCTGATGGGGAGGTTCTGGCAAGGGGTAGAGGAACACACAAGTGTGACAATATAACTTTGATGGCATATGATCAACTTCAAGTGACTGTGGATCAAGGTTTAGCAACAATTTTTACCCCTGTATGATAGATAAACTTGTGGTTAAATTGATTTTTTTTTTGCCTTAGGTCCGTTCCATTCATTTTCTTAGTTATGGTTTCACAAATAATGATAAAATAGAATTTTCTGTGGAATATGACATCGTGTCCCGTACAGAACTGAACCAATAAAAAGTATATGTTGGAAGAAAAATTAATATTTTGGGAAGGATTTTGAGGTGGTACATCTATATTTGAAAGAAAATTGCATTTTGGGTGAGGGCAATGTTAGTGAATGGCATGTTTGGGATAGCTTTTTTGGGCTCAAAAGGACTTATGGGCCGGAGAAGTCATTTTTAGGATAAAAGTTATGTTGGGGTTGATTTTAGGTGGAGAAGTACTTCTACTTCAGAAGTCCGGTGGGAAAGCCAAAATCCAGAAGTTAAAAATTGACTTCTGGCTTTTGATGGGCCTCACACCTTTTATTGTCTGTTATTTAATAAAGTGGGTAGGAAAATTAGACTATTAAACCCCTAAAATTTTTAAATAAGATATTTTCTTGTAATATAAAATTTCTTTTTTATCTCCAAAAATTTACCATAATAATCTCTAATTATTTTCTCCCACAATATCTTCCTTTGAGCTAAAAATATAATTTTTTTTAAAATTATTTTCTTTAAAATAAGGGAGAAACTAAGTCTTTAAAATCCTTTAAAAACCCAAATTTCACTTTTTCTTTCTAAACTATAAGAATATATGCTTATTATATATATATATATATTATTTAATAACAATAATGCCTTTTTAGTAATTTTTCATCTAAACTTACTTTTCAAAATAATCAATCAAACATGTTTTAAAAGTCAGGTTGAAAAAAAGTCACTTTGCGATACTAATCCAAACATAAATCATTTATTACAATCTAACTTTTTTTTTCCAAAACTCCCCCTAAAGAAAAAGTCCAATTCAAACACACCCTCCGTCGTTTCTTATTCTTCTTGACCCGTAGCGGATCTGTTGGATTCGCTTCCATCAATACCCTTCCAACATATCTAGCACCCATCACAGTATTCAAACAAAATAAAAATAGACTCCTGATCACAAACACCTTGAAAGTATAGGGATTTGAGTGTTAAGTTTCTCATATTATTTTATAAAATATAAACACTAAATTTTTAGAGGAAAAATCCATAATAGGGTGCTTATACTTTTCTTCCATGTTTAAATTTTAAGTTTCTGATTTTATTTTATAAAATATAAACACTAAAATTTTAGAGGAAAAATCCATTATACGGTGCTTATACTTTTCTTTCATGTTTAAATTTATACTTGTATACTTTTCTCTCTCAATAAAATCTTCAATTTTGATCTGTAACTATTGTTAGCTCATATAATTTTGCTTTGTTAGTTTTATTAGGTTCAATTTTTCCTCCGACTCACTAAAACAGAAGTTCAATTTTGCCTAAAATGTTGGTTTCCATAATGAGTTGATGCAGCTTTCAACCCAGACTTAGGCCAATTAGTTAATATGTTTAAAATCCATAATTTAATTCTGAAGTTGGGAAACAAATTTTAAAACTAGCCATAACATCACCAATTTTTTTAACATAATATCTAGTGTGTAACGCAATTTATAGAGATACTAATCTGAAAACTAATACGGGGTTAGATTTTAATAAATACAACTTTTCCCTAGCACATCCTGGTATTCTTGGCATTCACCTACAACTTGTTCTCATCTTCATCACACATCCTAGCGTTCTTGGGATTTTTCTTATGAGGGCGAATGGAACTCACACTCTCCTTTTCATCACAAATCCTGTCTCTTTTTCTTGGCTTTTTTTTCTATGAGGGCAACCAGAACAGATGCTCTCATCTTCATCAGACATCCTAGCTTTCTCAGCTTTTTTCTATGCGAGCGACCAGAACTTATGCTCTTACCTTCATCACACATCTTGACTTTTTCAGCTTTTTTTCTATGAGGGCGAGCGGAACTGTTGATCTCACCTTCATCACACATCTTGGCTTTTTTTCTATGAAGACGATCAGAACTGTAGCTCTCATCATTACAAACCTTGGCGGCTTTCTCAGCTTTTTTCCTATGAGGGAGACCGGAACTATTGCTTTCATCTTCATCACACATCCTGGCTTTATTTGCCTTTTTACTATGAGGGCGATTGGCATTGTTGCTCTCATCTTCATCACACATCTTGGCTTTTTTGCCACCGGAGCTGTTGCTCTCATCTTTCTCACACATCTTGGCTTTCTCGGCTTTTTCTCTATGAGGGTGATGGGATCTTCTACTCCCATCTTCATTAAACATCCTGGCCTTCTTGAGTTGTTTACTATGAGGGCGACCATAAATTCTGCTCCCATCTTCATTAATTACACCACAACTAGTCACTCGAACTATTGCCTCCAAAGGCGCCTTTGTAATTGCATCCAATGTCTCCCATCCGTCCGTCGACAAGCTTGCCAAAAACTATATGAAACCTACACAAAGATTTACCACAAACAGTTTGGTAATTTGATAAAAGTACACTTCTTTAAGTGCAATGTTTGCTTGCCAGACAATATATATTCACACCCTAGCAGCTCAAGACAAGGAAAAAAGGCAGAATACAGTGCAAAATGACTCCAAGAGTTAAACACATAAACAAACCTATTAAGCTTCTCATCAGGCTCCAATGTTATCGTAAAGTGAGAACCAATGCCATACCAATCAAACACGTTCATGGCCAACAGTCCCCTTTCATTACATTCAAGTGTAGGTTTTTCGTCTGAAATAAATAGCAAGACTAATGTAAATTCCCTATTTATATGTAAGACAACAAAATATTTTGAATTACCACATTCTACAACGTAGAGCGCACACTCTCATCTGGGACATCACCATCATAAATACTTTCCCCACAATAGGCTACAAAAACATGAGGTGGACAACTTCACAATAATGAAAGTAACTAAATGTAGCGTGTCAAATTACAAGCTTGAAAAAATAGAGGCATGCCATCCGACTTCAATGCAACAATATAAAACATACCGCGTTCACCTACAAAATCACCCCCCTGTAAAATGGCAACCAGCTATCAATACTTAAGATACCACAATGCATACAAAAAACTTTGGACATTATGACAAATGTTAGCATTACAAGCTGAACAACCTAATAAGTACAAGCTTAATACTAATGACCATCAACCCTGTTTCCTAGAACATAAACAAGGAAAATTGTCCAAAGAAGGGACAACTATTGAGCTTTGTTCATCTTCAACCACAATATGATGGATAGATCTACAAGAAGAATGATCTTAGCTATAACCAGAAGAATAAAAAGGAATCTACCTTCACATATGAATAGCCTTCCCAAATATCATAGAAGAAAGAACCTCCGTAGAACAGTGGAAAACCATCTTTCCTCCCAATTCCCCTTTCTCCTGAAGAAAGAGAAAAATTAAATGAGAAATGAGGAGCCAAAATCATAACCCATAACATTTAAATGCATTAGCATGAACAAGGGATTGTTCAATGGGTCAGATGGTAATTGTAGCACAATATGGTTTTACAATCAGATATGCAAGACAAAAGAATTCATTAAATTGCGTTCACTCTTCTCAAATTCCAACATCGCAAAATCCAGAAATATAAAAAACTTTATCACGTATCACAAAATCATTGTAATTCAAAAGCTTTGAAAAGAAAAGGGTACCTCAAAAATCATGCTTCCAACAGGTATCTTATCAATAGAGACATCCATGAAAACCTGGGGATTCTTCTCTGCCATTGTCTCTTTTATAAATCAGAGCTGAAGCCAACAATCATTGAAGTCACCTTTTTTTTTTCTAATCAAAGATCATTGAAGTCAGTAAAGAGACACCACTTTTCTTTTTTTTTTGATGAAGGATCAAAATGACATTTACTAAAAAAATATTTACATGGCAGTAGAAATTGTACGACAGAAGGAGAGTTCTATCCTCATATGTTCAGGAATACAAGTAAAATAAGAAACATACAAGTTATCAAAAACTTCCACAAGACTAGCAACATCTTTGCTGACCATTATCAGATTTCTGTGGGGAAGCTTTGGAGAGATGTAAAGCATTTTTTAGTGAAATAAGATGTAAATCCTGGAAACCAGTACAGAAAAGGTGGCTACGAACAATCCATGTAAAGAGACACCAATTAATTATTAATATCAAGTAATATTGCATCATGCTAAACTTGCACAATGCCAAAGCTACAGTATTCATAATCTTGACAAACAAAGAAATATCGTAAGGCATTGTGCTGACCTCCAAATAGAACACAGAACAGGCCTTTTGGTACAAACTACAAAGAATATCTTTAGATGGAAAGCAAAGACTACTGGCAAGTGACAAGTTTGGTGAGCAAAAGAAGGGAAAGGAAAATGATAAATTAACAATAAAGATACAACAACAACAACAACAACAACAACAATAATAACAGCTTTTATCCCACTAGGTGGGGTTGGCTACATGGATCACACGACGCCAAAGTGCTCTATAAATAGCCATGTTTTGTGATAAATCATTGATATGCAGATCTCATTGAATAACTTCATTAAGAGTCCTCTTCGGTTTCCCTCTCCCTCTTTTCGGAGGACTACACACCATTTGATCAACTCGCTTCACCGGCACATCTAATTGTCTTCCTTGAACGTGCCCAAACCATCTCAAGCGACTTTCTACTATTTTCTCCACAAGCGGTGCTACCCCGACTCTTCCTCAAAAAAAATGAAATTTCCAGTTTATCCTCATTCAAAGCAGAAAATTTCTTCCCTCATCATCAAATCAATATTTCCCAGTTATTACCCAAAAAAAAAAAATTCAATATTTCCCATTTACAAGCTCCAGAAAACCACATCAGCAGAAAAATCATAGAATAAAAAAATGGAAATAATCCATATCAAAACAATACAAATCAAATACACAATCCAAAATAAAACATAAAAAATCCCCAATTCGTATTCATAACTTGATAAGAAAAAACATAATCGAAGAGCCAAATAATTGAAAATCCAACTGGACGTCCACAAAGAAATCGGTCCTCAAGCAGCAAGCCACGACCATAGAAACAAAGACCCACGAACATCAGCAATGTCCCAATAAGTATGAAACCGAATAACTAATTATGATAAATCAATATCCATATTTCAAAGTTCCAGAAAAATACAATTTGAATACTGTTGATGCTAAAATTTGGTAAAGCAATAGAAAGGGAGAGATTTTATTGATAGTGTGAAAGTGGATCTCCAACAACGGTGATGTGGATTACAAAGACCAATAGATGGTGCATATGGTAATGAAGATTACATGGAATTCAATAGAAATACAAAGAAAAGTGTACAGCAGAGAGGGAGAAGTAGGGAGAATTGTATGATAAGGACAAATGATGGTGTAACAGGTACCCCGTCATGTGTAGCAAGTACCCCGACCGGGGCTCTTGAGAGCATTGAGCCCGACCAGGACTCTTGAGAGCATTGAGCATTAAGTCTCTGCTGGAGTAATCTCCCCCTCCTCTTTGTCTTGGCCTTTCCCCTTTTATAGACTGATAGGGTGGCTTGGAAGGTGGTTCCACATTCGTAGGGAGAGGAGGAAGTGGTTCCTATTATTGTGGATCATAGGATTTGACTGATCTGATAGGTAACTGGTTGGAGTAATGGGGGGATGGACTGTTAGACTGAGTCAGCCTTGATGGGTCGCCCATGAGTGAACTTGGTCGCCCCCGAAAATATAGGCGACAATCGTGGGATTTGTGGACGTTGAGGGCGACAATCCGGGTCAGCTAGCAACTGTCTCCGCATTGCGTGGGTTGTTGAGTCTTGCTGAGTCCATCAGTTTGAATTTGAACTTACGTGGCTGACGTGGCAAAACTGAAAGTGACATGACATGGGCCTACTGGGCTTGGACTCATCTGTGCAGGCCCAAAGTTGAAAATAGGGTCCAACAAATACCTAAAAGTTATACTGGAAATTTTAACTGTTTGAGCAATGATTTTGACTAAATGAGCAACAGCATATACAATTTTACATCACCAAAAATGGGAGGAAGCGATGGAAAATTTGGCAGTTGCTTTTCCTTTCCCAAATTTTCTCTGTAACGAAAGGGATTGACTAAAACCCTGATCGGTATTATGCCATTCACAGAAAAAGAAACGGGGATAGAGATTGAAATTTAAATACATATACATAACACAATAATGTCAAAACCATTACAAATATTTGAAGCTAGGGTTTAGTGAGAACGAATGAGTGTAAGAGAAGAAGAAGAGTGAAAAAAATGAACCTGAGAAACGAAGATCTGCAACTTATGGCATTGAGTGTATAGCTTCTCCGCTGGACGCTGAAGTTACAGTCGGTTTTTTTTCCCCTTCTGGAGTCTAAAAACAAGGTAATCAAAACTTCATCAGTTAGCGTTAATGGTCAGTGGGTCAGCCTGTAGTCAATTCAGAGGGCCAGTCGGGTGAGAAATAAAAAATAAATAATAATACTTAAAATCTTATCACTTCTTCCAAAATTCTAAACAATAAATTTCATTTTATCATAAAAAAATCATTATAGTATCCTACATTCTTCACAATTGATCTGACAAATTGATATCATATCATATTGACATTAAATAATTTTACCTTAAATACTAATTTAATACCTTGAATCACTAACAAAATAAACATATATTTATTCAAATTTTCTTACAATTTCTTTGGTATATAAATATTACAATAACAATCAATCATCCACACCATTAAAAGTAATCATTAAATATTCTTCATAATAAAATATCAAAATAGATAAATGATAACAAAATATTCATGCCTGCAGTCATTTAGTCATTAAACTTATATTTATTAACACCGAAATCATCATTAACTTTGATCAATATTGTTTCATAAAATTTATATCTATAAAAAAATTTTAAAATTGTATAAGAAAACCTAAACCTGGTTAATCCAGCAACCTGTAGGGTTACCTAGGTCCCGGGTTTTCCGGGTTGCTGGATCCCCGGGTTAATAGGCAACTCGGATCGGTCTTGTGGCCGGGTTAGTGGGTTCCAGGTGAACCCGGCCCAGTCCGCTGGGTTAGATTACTATGCTTAAAACCCATTTAACTTTTGAATTATGTTTGGGTTGGCTTATATTCAAATGCACTTATACTTTAAAAGTTACTTATAAGCATTGGCTAAACTTAGTGTGTTTGGAATAGCGATTGAAAAAAATGATTTTTTCTCAATTTGATTTTAACAGAAGTAAGATTAAATATAAGTCAATTTTTAACACTTATTTAGTCCAATCTTGCTTTTTTCTCAATTCCACAGATATGTCAAACACACCATGGCTTTTCCAATTGATCTTATTTTTTAAATTGTAGGGCCATCCATAGAAGAGAAACAATAAATGTTACGAGGCTGTTACATCGAGGAGAGGATTCTCTCCTCATCATTTTTTTCTCCTCATCCCATCACTACTATTAGCTTGACTAATGAATAGTTAAAATTGAATAATTTTGAATACTATCATTTTTATTATTTTATTACATCATTATGCAGTAAACTATCTAGATCAAATCTTAGTAATTTAAATTTATTTATTTTTATATAGTATTTATACTAATTTTACTTATTATTAAATTTGAACCATTAATTACATCAATCCAATGGTGGTGATGTAATGATGAGGGATGGGGGGAAAAAATAATGATGAGAGAAACCCAAACCTTCCTAATTTAGAGAGATCACTCAAACTAACTAAATTACTTACTTATAGTGTAATACATGATGCCTCTAAAATATTATGAGTATCATTAAATTGTATACATACATATATATATATATATATATATCAGTTTATAGGTCAGACAAATTAATTTGGAGAAGAATGATAAATATAAAAAGTTAAAATGAAAAAGTATTATATTTATGACTTAAATTATTTCTAAACTAAATTTCTAAACTAACTCTTAAATTTAGAATCGAATGTGGTAAATTTTAAGAAAAATTGGGGAAAATTTCACATTAGAAATTTAAGAGGAAATTTTTATACACAAGGAATGTCAATACTCTAATTTAAGACTCTCTTAAAATTATCACATTATATGCTTATAATATAATTGTTTACTAGATAATAATGATCTTGTCATTTTCGATCATATTTTATCTAAATTAAACTTTATTTTTTCATCCTTCATTCAAACAAGTTTTTTTTTTTAAAAAAAATTTAGAAAAAGACTCCACAAATAGGTAAAGGACACTTTGATATACTCAATTTAACATAGGACAATTCAGTGCAAATGACCTAATTGTCCAATGGTAAATAAAAAGAAAAGGCTTAAATACGCCTTTATGAAAATGGAAAAAAATATGTTGGTAAACCTTTTTATAAAGTTGGTAACCTGTTATATGAAGTCGATAAAACATTATACCAAGCTGGTGGCACAGAACAAGAAGTTGGTAAATAAAAAAATGGGAAAATTTTATTAAATGACCACTGTAGACAATTAATATAAAAGAAGGACCAAAACTTTCTGAAATTTCACTGTAGGACCTAGGTCCTTAAATGAAAAAAAATTGTTGTGTGAAAAGACCTAAAAGCCCTTGTGGAAAAGGGGAATTAATTTTATATAGGGACCACTGTGCAAAAGTCTTCTTTTGCTGACATCGAGCTGACAACTGACAACGTACTCAGATCTGACACAACGTACTTCCTTGGCTGACAACGTACTTCATTGTGCATATGGCGATTTCCTTGTGCATATAGTCATATCCTTGTGCGAGGCCTGGACATAGCACGTTATAAGGCCAATTTATTACTCATTGTTCATATGACGATTTCCTTGTGCATATCGACATTTTCTTGTGCATATTCATATTTCCTTGTACGAGGCCTGGACATAGCACGTTATAAGGCCAATTTATTACTCCTTGTGCATATGGTGATTTCCTTGTGCGAGGCCTGGACATAGCACGTTATAAGGCCAATTTATTACCCCTTATGCATATGGCGATTTCCTTGTGCATATGGCCATTTCCTTGTGCATATGGTCATTTTCTTGTGCGAAGCTTGGACATAGCACGTTATAAGGCCAATTTATTACTCCTCGTACATATGACGATTTCTTTGTGCATATGGCCATTTCCTTGTGCATATGGTCATTTCCTTGTGCGAGGCCTGAACATAGCATGTTATAAGGCCAATTTATTACTCCTCGTGCATATGGCGATTTCCTTGTGCATATGGTCATTTCCTTGTGCGAGGCCTGGACATAGCACGTTATTAGGCCAATTTATTATTCCTCTTGTATATGGCGATTTCCTGGTGCATATGGCGATTTCCTTGTGCATATGGTCATTTCCTTGTGCGAGGCCTGGACATAGCACGTTATAAGGCCAATTTATTATTCCTCTTGTATATGGCGATTTTCTTGTGCATATGGCGATTTCCTTGTGCATATAGTCATTTCCTTGTGCGAGGCCTGGACATAGCACGTTATAAGGCCAATTTATTACTCCTCGTGCATATGGCGATTTCCTTGTGCATATGGCCATTTCCTTGTACATATGATCATTTCCTTGTATGAGGCTTGGACATAGCACGTTATAAGGCCAATTTATTACTCCTCGTGCATATGGCGATTTCCTTGTGCGAGGCTTGGACATAGCATATTATAAGGCCAATTTATTACTCCTCGTGCATATGGCGATTTCTTTGTGCATATGGCCATTTCCTTGTACATATGGTCATTTCCTTGTGCGAGGCCTGGACATAGCACGTTATAAGGCCAATTTATTACTCCTTGTGCGTATGGCGATTTCCTTGTGCATATGGCGATTTTCTTGTGCATATTCATATTTCCTTGTGCTTGAATCACTCAGCCACCACCGAAACTGAAATCGCACGATATGAATATGCACAATTAGTTTCTTTGTGTTCTTGTCCAGATTATTAGTTTCTTTATTCTTTTTGTCTCACACAGATTGCTTTAATGACAGATAAAATAAGAGAAACAGATCTGGGCTAAGATTAAATAAAACAAGGAAAGCAATAAATCTGGGCAATATGAACATATCACGTAGCGAGCCAGAAGCATATAAACTAAGTATATAATTTTGCTTTTCCTTATGGTTGAATAGTAAAGCGTCGTGCCCTTTTCGCTCTCGCTCGACGATGGTGATTGTGGGTGAAGCTGTTCACAGATTTTGATTTCAAAAGTTGGGTGAATTTGGGAGAAAGGATGATTTGGGAGAAGGGGTGATTTGGCCTTTTGGCCTTCGAATTTTATTTCACTTTGCCCCCACTACCCCTAACTGAAATTTCAGATTCTTGTGGTCCTTCTTTTACATTAATTCGCTACAGTAGTCCCATAGTGAAATTTTCCCTAAAAAAATACATGTTGGTAAACCATATGAAGTCAGTAAAACATTGTACAAAATTGGTAACACACAATAAGAAGTTGGTAAAGTTACGAAGTTGGTAAATGGAAAAAACACATGTTGGTAAACCATTATACGACTTTGGTAATTCATTATACGAAGTTGGTAAGCTATTATACTACGCTGGTAACATGTTAATGGGTATTGTAGCGCCCTAAAGTTTGGTCAATGGAGTCGCCACCACAATTTTGAAATAGGGATAACTTTGAAAAATCGTTTGAAAATTATAAATGGTCTTTTCAAACCATATTAGGTTTAGGAGTTGATTGTACATGAAGAAGGTATTAGGCACCCCACAGCACCTGTTCATAAGAACGGTTATCTAAGTTAATTATTTAAAAATAAATGTGGCCTTTAATTTTATTTTGATCATCCAAATAAATATATATTCACACAACAAATAAGTATTTACATAGGACTTGACCTATGATTTAACCTAGGGACTACAAACCCTTTAGAGGAATCAAAGCCAATATAGTTTGGGGATAGAAATGCGTATCATTTAGTTTATGTTTTTTAAGGAAAATATTCATTAAATTTAATAAAAAAATTATATTGGTTTGTATTTTTTATATAAATGTAGTGATAGCTTACTATGAAAAGAAGTGGAGCAAAGGAACCACATACTAAAGCCAAAAGATAAGGAAATATTTTGACAACACAAGTATCATATTCATGATACAACATGTACATGTTAGCAGATTAAAAAGCAGCCAATAAAAAAAAAAGAAAATAATGCTTTCAATATACTCTTAACGTGGCTAACTCAAGAGGAAGTGAATTCAAATCACATAAATTGGCAGAAAGTTCTTAGCACGAAATATTTTAGTAGGCAAATAAATAAAAAAGATATATGGAAATGAACCTAATGCTCACAACAATTTGCCTCTATCTCAAGCTTGGAGATGTTCATTATTGGCTTGAGCAATAATGAGATTTAGGTTGTTGCGTATAAAAGAAGTATTGGCTTATTTGATACACTACCCGTCCAACATGAGAATGAGAGGATCATTATATCAGAACTAAATATCTCTACCTGGACTAGTTCTCTCGAAGAATTTCTCTCCGCCTCTTTTCTCTCCCTAAAATTCCTTACTGCCTCTCTTTTTGAGTCTCTCCAAAAAACTCCTCCACTTTGTTCTCCACTATTCTCATTTATTAAAATTTATTTTATTATTGTTATTATTCAATTATTATTATTATTATTGTTATTATTATTTAAATTCCGTTGAACGCTTGTTGGCAACAATCAATGATCATTAGGAATTGTTTCCTTTTGTGCTTTGGTGATCAATTGCAATTGGAACTTTCCCTTTTCGTCATTTTTATTTTTTCCGTTGAATGCCTTCATGCTTACTCAACATCATATTCAAATTGATATAATTTCCTTTTGTCATTTCAATCATCAATTTAAAATTTAGATTATTCCCTTTTTTGTTATTTATTATTTCCTTTTTTTAATTTCCATAAAGCATTCAAAATCAATCATTCATCATCAAAATTCTAACATAAACTTTTTTTCCATTTTTTTCTTATTTGATTAGATTTTTCTTTTTCTCTCTTCAGTCACAATGAGAACTAAAATTATGGATCAATCTCCATAAATAAGAAGATAATCTACATGATTATTATTTTTTTAAATTTTTCTTTGATTGTCAATCAACATTTATTTCCTAACTTGGAGCCAATTATCACAGTTAACTTTTCCCAAAATTGAACTAATGTTAGTTCAAATTACAAGAAAGAGTGAAGAGATTTTATTAATTTGTTATATATTTTTTTGTGCGGTCCAAACAAAATAGTGTGTTTATGGGTATTTTAAGCTTTTCCTTTTAATTTACCATATGATAGTTATGTCGTTTGCACTATAAGCTGGATTTCATTCTAATTTTCATTTCTTATGAATTAAGGATCAGGATAATTCAGATGTTTGCCATCTCAGTTAATTAGTAAATGGTTTTGCTAAAAAAAAAGGTTAATTAGTAAATGGTGATAATTGAGAATAATTCTGCGTAGAAAATAATTGAATGGGCAACCGCCTCGGTTGTTGAGCAAGGCAGGAAAGATAAATTAGGGTTTAAGGTACCTTGCGTGCTAATAGCAGCAACTTGAGCTTCATCATCATAGCCAATTAAGTATAAAAAAAAAATGACTGAATAACAAAGGACTATGTAAACCCTAATTAGTCATTAAGTGAAAATAAGCTGTCCTAATTAATCATTCAGTCCTGCTTCCCAACCGTGTTATGCAGATGTGTTAGATCAATATTATTATTCTGATTATCTTGGTATGATAGGAGGGACGACCAAGATTATAAACTTGATTTGAACACACCCCAGCTACTACCACGAGTTTCTTTGAACCGCCCTATCAGTATCATTTGGTATAACTAACAGGTCTTTTTAACTGATTTTCTGTTGCTTCAGTTGTTTTGTTGGCTTGAGTTCTGATCCGTGGAAAAAAGACAATGGGAAAGAAGAAACTCCCTGTTTTTTTGGATGTCTGTGTGATGCAGCTTCCTTCTGTAAGGATGGTTTTTGAGGTGCCATTTTCTTTTCAGTGCTTCTGAATCACAAAGATCATACATGACGAAGCTTTTGTTTTCTGAATTTTGCAACTTTGATTGAAAGTAGAAATGCAACCTAATGAGTGATTTTGTCCTCCCAGCTGTTCCATGACAAAGCCCCCTTCAGTGCAGAAAATTTCCGTGTGTTATGTACAGGTAATACTCCAATGTTGTTAATATTGCCCTAGTAGAACCCTCCTGTACTGCAATTACATTCTCGCTAATTGAAGAAGCCCTTGGATGTGCTAATTTATTTTGAATTTGTGATTTATGGTATGGCGTCCCCATTTCTCATTTAATGTTTTCTTGGTTCAGGAGAAGCGGGACTCAGTCCTAAAACCAAGAAGCATCTATGGTTTATAGATCATTCCCTTCATCTTAAAAAAGGTGGTTCTTATGTTAAGGTACGTACAGATATAGTTTCAAACTCATACTTGCCAAGTTGTTCATCTTACAATACTGAATAGGCCTTTTCAATGTTGGATACCGTTTTCTTTGCAATATGGCATCACGAATATGCATTGATGGCAGCTTTTCTTTTTGCAGGGAGGTGTGCTTGGCCGCCGAACTAGTATGTTTTTTGTCGATTCATTGACCTTAGGATGGCATACTTCTCTACTTTCTGAGGCTATTAATTTGATAAATGTTGCATATGTTGTATTAACTTGACACAAAATAGTCAATTTGCATCAATGCAATTATTTTACTAATTATCGCCATTTACTGATTAAATGAAAGTCTATCCATTTTTTTTTTGTGTGTGCATGTCACGGTGGTTTAGAACCGAGCCGTGATGTTCATTGCTCATGAATAAAGCATCTTGTACTCTATTTATACAAGGATCGAGTTACTGTTTTTGGGATATTAAGAAGCTGAATAAATTACTTAATTATAGCATAAATTATATGTTTTTTTTATTTACTGTTTTTGGGATATTAAGAAGCTGAATAAATTACTTAATTATAGCATAAATTATATGTTTTTTTTTATGGAAAAAATTTATGTATATTATTAGACTATATAGCAGTTTAAAAGTCAAATCAATTAATTAATTTGAAGAAAAATGATAAATAGATAAAATAATAAAGGACATATATCTAGGACCTAAAGTCAACCTAAACCGGTTCTTATACTTAATACTAGGGCCAATACATTTCATATAATATACTGATATATTGCTTTTTAGTTAATTTTTGGAGCCCCTATCTTCAAATTATCTGGGTCGGGATATAGTATGATTGGATTAATAATAGCAATTAAGGATTTTAACTGGATTATTTTCTCCCTAATTAAAAAATGTTGGCGTCTTTTATGTAGTTCTTAATGAGTGGTTAAATAGTCGTATCTTTGGAAATAGCGTATATAAATTACAGTTTTACTTTTTTAGAAGTTATTTATTGAATGATCCTCTCAACTTTGTATCATATTGGTTAAGTACTGTAAGGATCCTCATAACTACAATGTTAATTTCAATTTGAAGTTTCATCTGGTCAGATGCTCAATTTGCTATAATGATCCAAACTTAGCAATGATTTCTTCTCTTTCCTAGACGGATTCAATGTCTTCACTTACAACTGTGCTCCTCATTTTTAATCTTTTTGCAGGGGAAGGTGGAGAGGACGCATTAGGTAGAAGTTTACCAAGTGAGAATGCCAAATCCTAGACTTGTACTTTTTTCTAGTTGTCAAAATGTTTTTGTGTATTTAGATGTATAGAGTCCCTACATCCTTGTTGTGATTTATTTCAGTGGAGTCAAACGATCTTAAGCATGATAGAGCAGGACTTCTTTCCATACCCAAAGGAGATGGTTCTCAATTTTTGATCACACTAGAGGCCAATCATAACCTTGACAGGTTCATTTATATACTTAACTCTTGCTTTGTGTTTTTACCCCTTCTCATGAACAGTTGCGATGGTTGTAAATATAAATTGCCTTGTGTCCAAACACTGCATTTGAAAAAATTTATAATATCCCATTCCCGTTGTTTGGAATCTTTTGCAGTTCCCACGTGGTGATTGGGAAGCTTGTTAAAGGATATGGGGGACTGTGGTGGATTAGAGATCTTGGTTATGATGGAGCTAGTATCGAGTATTGTGGTGAACATGAAAGTGGTGAGTTTCATTTTTTTTATCAGGTTTGTTCTATTAAATATGATAATAATATCATTGAAAAAATATTTGCAGATGATCTCCCATATGTTGTGATGTGGAAGCATTATTTGTCTGATCCGGTTGATGAAGTCCATTTTCAAATCAAAGGTTCAGTGACCGAACCCACAAATCATAATTCACCTCCAAGAAAGATGAAAAAGAATAGAACTGATGAAGGCCATCTTCCCAAGCGTAGAAGAGAGGGGAAAGAGTAGAAGTGATGAAGGTAATCTTTGCATCTTAATGGAATAGATTGAAAATGCAAATGGTACTTGCTTTGAAATTTTCTTTTGCTTGTAAATCATCTGTCATAGTTATGTTAAAGCAAAATTGGGATCCAACACCCGAACGTGATAGATTTATTAGCATTACGATAATTTATGTGTAGGAATAAAAAATAGTTGCTCTCGGAGATTCAAGCGCCATTTTTCAAAGGATCGGACTTGCTGTTAAATTATGACGTTTTAAATTTTCAGCAGCGCTTACAACCAACTCTTTACTTACTTGGCTTTGATGACTTATGTTCTGACCTTATATAATTGCTTTATTCGGGAAATTTGATCATTTATATTTAATTAAAAAAGGAATGTTAAAAATTCTCTTTAGAAATACCTCTTCATTACGACCTTATAATGTAGCTAGCACATTTCAAGTAAAGAATTTGTATAGCATTTCGAATATGATCTTGGCAAAAGTCAATACACTACTAATTATAATAAATTAATTACTTATAAAATTTAATTGTATAGATGAGTGGAATAGGAGAAATATATTAAATGCTATTGATGATATCAAATTAAATTTATGTTTTGTACCAATTCAATTCTTTTAAAATATATGTATAGTGATTTTGAAATTATTGTGAGACATGGATGGAGTTTTTGCTATGCAGTATGTAGAAATGGAGTACAATTTATACTAAAATACAATAATATCCTTTTACTTATTTTGTATCATTTTACTTGTGCAGAATTACAGAAATCTTTTTATTTTGAAAATATATATGGGTCTCTCTTAAAATTTAAGTTAAAGTATATGTTGAATCAACCTTTAAGTAAAAGTGAAGCCAACGATCGATGTATAAAAAAAGGTGAAATTAACACCTTAAACTAGTCAGGGATGGGCACTTGACATTCTAGTTGAGCAATTTCGCCCTCATAAAAAATGGAACCCTTATCCTTCCAATCTCCTTAAATATGTTAGCTCTTATATGACAATTGGGTGTGTTTGTTATGGTTAAGGTGCATTTTGGCCAATAATGTGTTAGCCCAGGAGCATCTACCATAATTAAGTTTTAAAGGGTTTTTATATGTCAATAAATTTTTAAAACGGGGCATTTTGATCAACACTGTTAGGAAGCACTTCACGCCTTCCGTTTGTGCTTATGTCATGCCACATCAGTACAAAATAATCCACTTGTCATGTCACATCAGCACAAATATTCTACTGTGTCACGCCATGTGTGCATAAATACTCCACTGTGTCACCACATCAGCACAAACGGAAGTCGTTAAGTGCTTCGTAACAAGGTTGGTCAAAATGCCTCATTTTAAAAGTTTATTAGCATACAATAACCATATCATTTAAATTTAATTGTGCCAGATGCTCCTGGATCAACATTTTATTGGCCAAAATGCATCTTAACCCATTTTTTACAGTCTTCGGTGGTTGAATAAGGGATGATAGTATTATTGGGGGATAGGAAACCTAATAAGGAATATTTTTAGAGGGTTATCAGTGTACTTATTCTCCGTTGGTAGATAAAGGAACTAGAGGACGAGGCGACGTTCTCATGACTATTGCCAATCAGTAGGTACTCTTCCTATTTGTGTTTTCCATATATATCTCCATAGTAATTGTGTTATATAAACGATATATTTATTTTCAATCGGAAGACTTTTAAAACTTTTTGTCGCGAAGAAGAAAAATAAGGAGTGGGGAATATAATTCAAAACATGTTATACAATTCTTTCAATTCAACAATAAAGCAAAATAATGACGAGTCATGAAGGCTTTTTACGTAACATGCAAAAGTTGCATACAACACTGAAATTGCTAAGTCATGACATTCATCACGAAAGACAAAAGTATTGAATGAACCTCTTCTCAAAACTGCGGTACACCCATAGGATATCAAACACCTTTATCAAGAGGCGTGGAAATCTACCTAGAATTGATTCAGCAAATTCCTTCCTGTTATCGTCGCTGAAAAACAAACAAAATAAATAAAGTATTATGTATGAATATGAATCAATAAACATTAACACTATTAATTATTTCTATAAAAATTATAACTCATACTTGCATCTCTCTAAAGTCTAGGCCAACCGTTAGGGTGAGCTGTATCATTTCTTATGAACTTAACTAAGCTAGAAACATCATCAGAATATTTGGAACTAGAAGCCATCATTAGTGTGCCCACCTCATTTTTCCAATCAACACCATCCCCAATTATTATTTTTTTCATAGCCAAACAATCCAAATCACCTCTAGGTCCAAGAGCATTGGGGTATTGTATGACTTCACTCGTAAGAGAAATGAATGAAATTTTTTTCTTAATGGTCCCGAATATAATATAATATGGGAATCCACCTCATTCATCAAGGTCTACAAATTTAAGAAAATGCATTTTCTTATTTAGTAAATAATCACATATATCGTCTTTTTCTAATCTTGCTTTCCCCACATGCTCATCATGATCACTTGTTTTGTCAAAAATAAGTAAAATCAACATCTTAATATTTGTTTATGCTTTTGACACCCGTGTCTGATACTAGCTTAAACTTTTCGCACCTAGTCTAATACCAACTTAAACTTTGGCGCTCGTGTCTGATACCTCATACATATGTTTTGATTTTTTTTCTTCTTTTTCTTAAGTCCTTTCCATTCTTATCATTGGTTATATGGTTTCACCAATAGTGATAAAATAGAATCTTTCTCACATTTCATACTCATGCTTTTTTTTTGTTTTAAGAATTTGGAAATAATTTTTTTTATATATATAATATTTTTTTTCAACATATTTTATATTGGGATAATCATAACAATTTTTTTATTGAAACAAAAAGAAATGAGTAATTATACCTTTCATAGCTTAATATATACTAGCAAATTTTACAAAAAAAAAAAATTCAATACTTCAATCAAAACATTGTTACTTTTATTAATAAAAACTGTTGTAATTTTTAATTCAAATATTGATAAAACATTTTTGAATGTTGATGAGGCACATTTAATTTATGGAAATAAAAGTGAATAACATAAAAAAATATCATTTTAATTAAACTATTATTAGTAGAGTTATATGACTAAAAAGCTAAGGTACACTTACACTCATAAAATTAAAGGATTATACTAAAATATGAATCAGATTAGAGGAATAAAATATACTTTTACCCTATAAGTTAAAGGAGGGGTTGAAATTAATGTTAAGCATGAATCCAACTTTTAGGTTGCCGTGTACGATTATTTTAATTTTAGTGGGAAAATCACATGGGAAAAACCTAGAAATTCTTCGGGGCCATAGAAATGAAACACAAACATACACAAAAAATAATAGCCATGTTCATTGAGGATAACTCATCATCACACCTCTATTCTCAATCTCTTGTTTTTCTCAATTTTACCCACATAAGTACGATAGATGCCTATTTTTTTTATACAAGTCTCTCTCTATATATACATATAAATTAACAGAACGGATATATATATATTTATTTATGTGAATGTTAACAAATGAAATGTATAAACAAAGAAAAGAAGGAGATGTATATTTTATTATGCTTGTTTTCTTACCTCACATCAATTTGAAGTCAGTTTATAGTTATACACATTCGATCGATCATAAGCGTAATAATGAAAATTACGATTATAATAGTAGAGATTAAAAAAACAACTATGGTGAAAGATGTGCGCAGACTTTCATAAAACATCCTCTTTAATTATTGATATTAAAGAAGCCCTTAATAAAAACTCTTTTTATATTTACAATTAATAGAGATAATTCAGAGAGAAATTATAAATTTGATTGATAAAGTGATTTTTTTGTTTTACTTCACCCAATTTACATTATAAGTCATTTTAAAAGGATTTTTTAGCCCATAATTCAAGTCACTTGCCAAAAAATGTTTGATAATTTGCTCATGTGGTTGATGCTTAAATGTGTGTCACTTTGTATTTTTTTTTTTCTCTCGTCTAAAAACTCATTTAATATGATTATATTTATTTTTTCACTTTACTTAAATATACTATTTCACAAGTTAACTGTTATTTCTCATTTCTAAATGAATTAGTTTGAAATAACTTATATTAGAGATCAAATGGAATATATTTAGAATAAAGTAAGCCCCTTAAGTCTCAACTAACTCCAATATTTATTAAGAGCATTGGTTCTCATCATATGAAATAAGAATACTCTTAATTATATGATAAAAATAGCGCTACGTATACATACTACCTCCTTTTTCAAAGATCCTGCCTTTTGAATCAGTTCCATTTTTTTAATAAGATATCGCTTGAGTTATCTTAACATTATTAAATGTATTTTTATCAAATTTAATTCTATTTAATACACTCCTTTTCATCTTTTTCTCTTAATATTTCTCCTTATATATCTCACTTATCCTCTTGGGCATGTTTGGGGAAAAAATTAAGTGACGGTCAACTCGAGTTAGGATTTGTGTGGCCTATATATAATATGAATAAAGACAGAAACATGCATTTATATATGTACATTTGTGGTGGA
The DNA here is from genome assembly GCA_037074515.1 of Mimosa bimucronata. Lineage (NCBI taxonomy): Eukaryota > Viridiplantae > Streptophyta > Magnoliopsida > Fabales > Fabaceae > Mimosa > Mimosa bimucronata. The sequence continues at coordinate 27,963,228 of CM073441.1, forward strand.
GATGAGGAGAGAGAAATAATGAGAAATCTATTAAATGTGGGAACTTCCATTGAAATTTTTATATTTGGATGTATGCACGACTAAATATTGGAAAAATTAGAGGGAAGAAACAATTATTAAAGGAGAAATTTTTAGGTGAATTTGGTTTCTCACGTCATTTGTAATTTAACCAATTATAAGCAAACGCTTTAGATCTAATATAAAAAATTTTAATATGACTGGACGCCATAACAGAATTTAGCTAACAAATAAAAGTTTTAATATATAATGTTTTCTATGTTTTTTATTTTATAGGTTGAAAGAAAATATTTTTATCTATTCGTTAATTTTTTTAGGGTGTCCAATCACATTAAAATTAGGGCTAAGAGTAAAAAATGACCATGAACTTTTTCCACATGTGCAGCTAGCACCTTATACTATTTTGGGGTCTAAAAGTGTCCATATACTTACCAAAATGGGGTATAAGTAACTCCACCGTTAAATGGACCAACCTCTTTTAGATGGGTCCCACATTATTTTTTATATTTTAAAATAAAAAACTCTTCACAGCCTCTCCTCTCCCTCTTCCTTTCTTTTTTGCCGATCAACATTTCCGATAATGCTGCCAGAACCGCAAATTGCATCGGTGTGAATCTTCTTAGAATGGTCAATATCGGAGGTGGAAAAGGAAGAGGAAGCGGCGGAGGAGGATTTGGGAGCATGAGAATGTGAAAGGGAAAGAGAAGGTAAACAACGCATGGCGATTGGAAAAAGAGAGAGAGAAAGGGTTTCTTATAGAAAAGGAGGAACGTAGAGATGGTGAGGTTAGAGAGAGGTCATGTGGAGAAGGAGAGGAATAGCCATTTGCAAGAGAGGAAGGAGAAGGAGAAGAAGGAAGGAAGGAAGGAAGGAATAGTTTGTTGGGTAAGTTTATGGTTTTGGCTCTTCCTCTGTTTCTGCGTCTAGAAGAGCAATCAGAACACGTTTTACAACATCCTGCCCCCAATTCCTAATGGGGAAGAGATACTCTATTTTTGAGAGGTCAATTCTTTCTCTCTCCTCTACATTCCCATTTTCTTATTTCGTTACATTTCAATGAAATGTTATACATGATAATAAATCAATTCATACTTGCAGTTTTTTTTACCTGAATTCAAGCTTACTTTTTAAAACTACAGTAAGAAGAATGACAATATCGTGAAATTCTGTTATTTTAGTGGACGTTGTTTTTCTTTTGTCCTCATAGCAAAGGAATTGGAAGCAAAGAAAAGGAGAGGAGAGAGGTTGATAAGCTCATAAATTTCATTACAAAATCATCATGTTTTACTCCGCACCTGTGAATAATTTGGTGAATAAAATGGAAAAAAAGAAACAAAAGCTTAATAAGAAAGAGGGGCAAAGAAGGAGTTGTGATTTGTATGAAATTTGGAGCTTAATGAATTTTTATAATATAGTAAATTGTAAAACTCATCAACCATCTTTCTTTCTTGTATAGGAAGAGGTGCTCAAGTGAAAAGGCCCAGAGGAAACACACACACATCAATCGAATTGAAGACCAGCTAAGAAAAAAGACCAAGGGACCAGAAGCAAGAGGACTTCGCCGTGACTTTCGCCTCAGCGAATGTCACGGCGAGTGTAATTCAACTCGGCCTCTGGACTCACAAAGTTCGCCGTGATCTTCGCCACAGTGAAACCCACGGCGAACAAGCCAAATGCTGCGCGTTTTAATTAAAAGAACTGTCTGAAATGGGATAAAAGGAATTAATTCAGAGGACTTTCGGGCAGAACGTGTTAGGGCATATTTTTAGGACATTTTGGGGCTTCAAGAGAGAGTGAGGAAGTGCTAGGAAGCTTGGAGGATCTTGGAGAGATTCAAGTTCATTGTTCTTGGTTTCCTTTCTTCTTCCTTCTTCTCTATTTTTCTGTCATGAATGCCATTTTAATCCTTATTTTCGTTTTTCATTTCTCCATGTGTAACTAAATCCCTTTTCTAGGGTTACTTTGAACCACTTGATGGATTGAACCTTGTGTTTCCTTTTCTTAATGTATTGAATGAATTTTTATGTGTGGATTTTCATCTTGCTATTATTTATACAAGTGCTTGATCACCACTTGATTTGTTAAATGAAGTATGACTCGAGAGAGAGAGAGAGTATTTTGTTTTAGAACTTGGGTGAAATCATGTTAGACTTGAAGTTTATAGTTTTAAATGGATGGTTAGTTGGTAATATAGAGATATAATTACTAACCTAACATTGTCCATATGGGGTTGGTAGAGTATTTATGACTTGCATTAATTGTGGCAAGAGGTTGGGCAATTAATGAGAGTATAAATTTGATTTTGACTTGAGAAAGCTTCTTCAAATGAAATTGAACCTTGGACTCACACATTAATTTATTATGATGCTAAAAAGGAAGGAATTTACTAGTTCATAAAGTCAAATGGGGATAAGTAACCTTAGATCTTTTTAATTATATTAAAAAGTGTTTTCAAAATCACCTCTTTATTTTATAATCTTTGTAACTAAAATCTCAACTAGAAATAGAGTTTTAGTTGTTAATCTTTTACATGTTAAATCTTCAATCCAAACTTTGCTTTAACTCAACTTAATTTAATTCACTAAGCCTTCTGTTTGATCGCATTTGTAACCAAATCCCTGTGGGAACGATACTTTCTTATCACTTTATTACTTGGCCCGACCCGTGCACTTGCGGATCGAATAGAGGTGAGTAGACGGATAGTTAGAGAGAAAAAGAGTGAGAAAGAGAAAAGGAAAGAGGAAAAGAGAAAGAGGAAGAGGAAGAAAAATAGATAAAGAAGGAGGTCTAGTAGATATTTATCTTTAAACTCTTGGTAAGTATATTCTTATCTCTCTACTTTCAAGGTTATACAATTCTATAGTTAGATTAAGAGTTGAATTGTATAGAAGTAATTCTAAATGGGAGAAGAAAGTGTTCATATGCTTACCAAGAATAAAGGCATCAAGTTATAGCATGTAATAAATAGAAGAAGTTTCACTTTATGGTTAAAATTTAGAGAAGGAATTTTTATGGGGTATGAATGAAATTTCCAAGAGGTAGAGTAGGAAAATGTTTATTACATGCACTAAAATTAATCTACTTGCTTGTACCTATTAATGTTAAGAATTGATTTGCGATCAGTTTTACTTGAAGGAAACCAGAGTCGAAGTGCTGTAGAAGGAGACTATGCTAGATGTAGCTTCAATCTACAATTTTGTATATTTTGTTTAGTAGCATGTACGTTTATACTATTTATGCTGTAGTTAAACATGAGAATATGTAATATCCTTACTCATTTTTTGCCATAGTCATGTGTGAAATAGTTACAGTTTACAGTTTAGAGATTAGTTTTGTAAGGTATTATTCTCATTGGCTTGTTCTCCATGCACATGTTTTACCATATATTATATACCAATTGTGGTTATTGATATTGAGATTTTCCCAAATCTCACCCCCTCTTTCTATGTCCCACCCATAAGACCAAGCACTTCTAGAGGAAAGGAGAAGTTGGCAGATCATTAGCTAAGGCAAGGAGATAAGCACTTCTAAAGGAAAGGAGAAGCTGGCAGATCATTAGCTAAGGCAAGGAGATAAAGGAGTATTTTGAACTTGTAATTAATTACTCATATTTTGGTTGGTATGTGTAAACTCCATAAGGAGTCATAGTAACTTAGAGACATCTAAGAGAACAAAGACCCTAAACTCCACTCCAAGTAGAAAACTATATCTACGATTAGATAATTATGAGTGCAGGTAAATATGTTTATTTGTCGCAGCTATTTCATTGGGTCATAGTTGGATTTAGACCGTGAGATTTTCCAAAATCATAGTACATATCCTAAGCTTTAAATCAAGTACTTACACATAATTTTTGGACTTGTAGATTAAGAGATATGGATTTTACAAGTTAGACTTAAAAACATAAATTTCCTGCGAAATTATTCTAAATTTGAAAAATATAAGAAGGTTTTTTTTCCAGTAATAATGAGACCAAATTGAGCTTAGATCATATCAAGGTTATAATGGATTTTCAAAGAGCTAAAGTTTGAGCTTTGAACCACTATTTTTGAGTTTCCATGAAAATAGATATAAATTTTCAAAATTAGAAGTCCAAGTAAGATATTTAAAAATAAAAAGTTTTTAGTTTTTGATATTTTTGGGTTTTCTAAATAGCATTAGTGGTTCAAACTTAATCAAATGGCTCTAAAGAATATCCATAGAGTAAGGTGTTACAGTATTCGAGTTTAACAAATTAATTTCTCTTATTAAAGAGGATCTTAAAATTTTTTAAAAAAAGCAACTACTAAAATAAAAAATTTAAATAATATTAAATTGGCCTCAACCAAATCCCAAAAACATGAATTTAAAAGTTTAATTGTTTTTGTGATTTGAGAACTTGGTATGTTGAGAAAAAAAAAAAAAAAGAACTGAGCTAGGATACCAGAAATCTGATATCAAACACAATCTAAATAGAATAACGTTTGGGGGGATTTGCTCACATTGAAGGCTCGATTTGACAGGACTTTTAGATTGATCAGAATTAGGAAGTATTCAAATTTCTTCAACAAGTTCGCAAGCAAGGTATGTTTCGAAGGGTGTGTGATCTTTGCCCCTTAGGACTCGTTAGCTTCACATAAATATTCAGCAGCGGAAATGGAAAATCAAGAAGTTCCATCGTCTAAAATGAAGAATCAGGTGCTTGTCAGCTGCATCAATAAAAAAGGATTATCTCCTGATTGGTGTTGAGGCTCTCTTTGAGAATATTTGCGTCTCAAATGAATTAATTAGGAATCACTCTATTGTTTGGATTCCTGGAAAGGGACTTGGATGATGCTTTGTTTGACAATTGGGTGTTTTTTGTATGAAATTTTAAGCACCTTACAACCAACACACTTTATTTAGTTGCTGTGATTTGATGACTTCTGTGATAACGTTGTAGTTACCTTTTTAGGGAAACTAGCAAAGTGGACCCGCGCCTTGGGCGGGGAGCATGTTTCTCTCTAACATGAAGAACATATAAGCGTGGAGAAGAAAACAATGTACAAGACATAATGTTAGTGAAATGCATTTGTTGTTTCCAATACGTTAATGTGATAATGCTTTGAAGCAGATCATAAACTTGACAGACCAACTGAGAAGGTTCCAATACTAACCTGCGACCATCCGTTTCATGCATGTACAAAGCCACCAAATGCAACGGAGAAACTAAAATGCAATAATATTGAAAGAACGCTTGCAAGTACAGACACGTAAAACCACGACTTTATGACTTTCAAAAATTGAAGAAAAATGTAGTGACTCTGGACATACATCGAATGTCTACACCATACATACATGAATAAAGGGTAGCATAAATCAAATCGATCATTTTCATAGATTTGGTATTTCAATAGTCGAGAAAGTTTGAAGCAACTTCACAACCGCATGACAATCACTAGAAATTCTTGTTGACTGTTAAGCACTAATTTATATTACAGGCCACTAAAAACTACCTTTCATACAAATATGGTTTGAAGTTTAAAGTTAAAACGCAAAGCCTTACATTTGCAAATTCCTGAAAATTTCCCTGTAGACTACATTTTTGGTTGTAGGAGCCCCACCTTGTAAAATTGGAGGTATGTATATCTTCAAACCATCCATGCTACGAACTCGTGAAAAAGCAACATAGAGTTGACCATGTGTGAACACTGGCTTAGATAAGAAAACACCAACATGCCTAAGAGATTGGCCCTGACTATGTTTATTGTCATAGCAAAACTAAGATTTATTGGGAATTGCCTCCTCCGCATATTAAATGGCAACCTACTTTCCGAAGGGTTCATATCCATTCTATGAATCAAAACCTTTTCATTTGGATGCGAGCCATTCAATATAATAGCCTCAATAACATTCTTTCCAATTCGAGAGATTCGAAGGCGAGTACCATTGCAAAGTCCAGAGCTTTGATCAATATTTCGCAATAGTATGATGGGTGCTCCAACTTTTAGAATGAGTTTATGTGGAGGCAAGCCTGAGCTGTTTATGGTATTCAAAAATTCAGGTGTGTATAAATCATCAACTGTCTCACCATCTTCGCTAGATTTGCAAACAGAGTCACTACTAAGGAATTCATGATTTTGTCCAGGAAGCAACGAACACATGTAATCATTTATTTGGCTCACAATTTCAAGAGTTGGAGCAAGTATAGCCCTATCATTGAAGTAAGAATTGTTTGAAAGGTTGTTGGCCAAATTGCTATAAGTAGCATCCACAATAGATGCCATCGGATTAACAGAGGTAGGCACAAGCAGCTCTGATGGAATTTCGATGTCTGCAACACCATCTTCAGACTTCCCTAACTTACCATCGCCAACATCAAGAAGCCATTGAGTAAACCATTGTAGTTTTCTTAGCTCATCAGAAGAACTACCTGATGTTAGTCGCATGTTCTTGGTAAGGTGGAATATTTTGCAAAAGTCCCATAAGAATGATGAGCTGATAGAAGCATTAACAATTGTTGCCCTAGACCCTTTTGGTATTACAGGTAGAATTTGTCGGAAGTCACCACCATGATAATGCATTTCCCACCAAAGATTGTGTTTGAATGCATGATATCCCTAAGAGTACGATCGAAAGCTTCTATACAAAACCGTTGTATCATTGGAGCTTCATCCCAAATAATTAACTTTGTAGCAATGATAAGCTCAGCAAGTGGGGATTTTTGCTTAATAGAACACATTGAATGCTCAGCAATTTGAATAGGAATAGCAAAATGTGAATGAGCAGTCCTACCTGACGGCAATAAAGTGGCTGCAATCCCACTGGATGCCACTGTCAAAACAATTTCACCATTCCCACGTAGAGACGATGCTAGAGCATTCCATAGATAAGTTTTTCCTGTTCCTCCGAAGCCATGTACAAAGAAGAAACCTGATTTAGAAGCACGCAAAGAGGACATTATTGTGTCGAATATGACCCTTTGCTCTGCATTCAAAGAATCAACGATAGACGCAGCTGATGTTTGCAAAGTAGCACGATTAAAGCTTAGTTCTTGGAAGATGAGGTTGTTACCCAAGTGCAATGTATCTGAAATTGAAGGAATGGGCATGGTAGGAAAGTCTTGAAGTTTTTTACCATTTAAGCATAGAAGTTTATCGATTTCAACTAATGCAGCATCTGCCTTTACTTCATTTGTTATTAAACCTGCAGAAAATCATCAAGTTTTGTTAATAGATGAGAAAAATGGTGCGGGATAAACTCATGGTGACAAATAACTAAGTTTGAAGCACCTGAATCGTTTTCTCGATGAAAGGTCGAATAGAACAGATCCTCAGATAGAATTTTGGCACATTTGCTCCAAACTAAAAAAGGATTATCTCCTGATTGGTGTTGAGGCTCTCTTTGAGAATATTTGCGTCTCAAATGAATTAATTAGGAATCACTCTATTGTTTGGATTCCTGGAAAGGGACTTGGATGATGCTTTGTTTGACAATTGGGTGTTTTTTGTATGAAATTTTAAGCACCTTACAACCAACACACTTTATTTAGTTGCTGTGATTTGATGACTTCTGTGATAACGTTGTAGTTACCTTTTTAGGGAAATTTGACTATTTCATCCAATAGAAAAAGAATATTGAATATTCTCTCTAGTAATGCAAGTATAACCTTCAAGGTAGTTATCACATTATATGTAAAGAATCTGTAAAGCTTTTCAAAAATGATCTTGGCAAAATTCAATAATATATAAATTAATTACTTATAAATTTTAAATCAATAGATTATCAAACTAAATTTATGTTTTGGACCAAGCCAATGCTTTTAAATAAATTTATATATTGTAAAACTGAATTCATTGTGAGAAATGGATGGATTTTCTTGCTATGTAGAAATAAAGTATAATTTATATTAAAATAGGATGCCTTTATTTATTTTAAATTACAAAGATCTTTTTATTTTGAAAATATATATGGGTCTTTATTAAAATTAATATATATATATATATATATATAAATATATTGCATAAACCGATAGGCAGGTAAAGGTGAACTCAACATCTGAAACTAGTTATGGAAGTGCAATTGACATTTTAGATTTTTTTGTTTTACCAACAACATTTTAGAATATTTAGTGGTGCAGTTTTGTCCAATGTAATAAAAATGGAGAAGTCCCACCTTGACCTAATAATCTCCTTAACTCGGTTATCTGTTATTGTTTTTTTATGGTATCGTTGGTTGAATATTGGACGAAAGTGCGATGGGGGGCTGCCAACCTAGTGAGGAATGAAGTTTATGGGATGGCCATTGGCGTACTTATTCTCCATAGGTAGATAAAGGACCAAAGGGTGGGGCGTAGTTCTTGAATCCATCGGAGTAAATGGCTTTAGTTAAGCTATAAAATGATACAAGTATAATTATAATTTTAGTACATGAAAAAAAATGATATACTAGTCTTAAGAAAGAGAATTAATTACATCCAAACCCCTCAAAATAACAATATTACACTAAAATTCCTAGAGACTTGATAGTAATTAAATCTAAAAATACAATTACCATTTTAACCTTTTTCATTAAAAAAAAGGCAACCAATAAGCATAAATTCCTCCCACATGCTTTGTCTCACCTCCTCAACCTTTGTCAAAGACGCGTGAGACGAGAGCACCAAAGGACATCGCGGAGGAAGAGGAATCTTGTATCTTGCATGTAAGCGCAGCCTCATATTAAGGTAAGCTAACGTTAGCATCTTCCTATCCTATATTTCTTCGATTTAGGGAAATTTGAGAGTGAGAGGACCAACTGAAACTTGGCTGTGATCTGAAGAGTTCAGTTAATGGGGCCTGAATTGGAATTTGCATGACTTACAGTAATTGTAAGTCTTCTTCAAGGAAATTATTTTCGGTAGCTGAAGATGAAGAAGGATCTGGCCATTATAATTAGGGCGAGTTTCTTAAAATTTCATTCTTGGGGATGTTAAGTGGTTGGGTTTATACTGATCGCGATGAATACATTTCTTTTTAATCCTATTTGGAATCCTGATTCAATCACGGTAAACATATTGTGAAGTCAGTTGATGTGAGTGATTATTAACAAATCATGTAGCATGAATTAAATTGTGTAAGAGACATAAAATTTGAGAATAATATAAAATTATGGTAAAAAAATTATATAAACTTAATTATTAAATACGTTACTAAAATCTATCGATAAAACTTTTTTAAATTAATTATTTGGAAAATTAAAACTTCTGCTGGGAATATATCTTGCCCACAATCGTGGGCTACATTGTTACTGTTTTTTCACCTTAATCTCAGGGCTATCTATGGTTGCAACTCATGTTTTTATATTTATGACGAAGTAACATCTAGAAATTGTAACATACAAACAGAACATGGCCAAAAAAGATAAAATAACTGCAATGGCGTAAAACAATACAATGGCGTGGGCTGTGATAGTAGATTTAAGTTTCATTTCATCCTATTATAAAAGAATTTATAATGGGATGAAATGAACCTATCTTTTTTCTGTGATTTGACTGTTTCATTGTTGGAATTTAGTTGTGCCTTTCTCTAGATAAAAGCAGTCCTTTTAGCAGACAACTTATATATCATACTTGGTTTTTGGTAATAGGACCATTTGATACTTTAATATTCAGTCACATTGCTAATAAATTGTACTCAATCTCCACTTATGCAATCAGAAAAAGAAAATCATCTTGCAAGTCATCAGTCACCATGCTCCCAACTACATATTTCCACAAATACTACTATCTATGAGTCTAACATATATAAGGCAGCTGCTAAAATACTATCGATGAACATCACTGCATGGTCAGGTGCATTATAACAGATTCAAAATTCAATCTTGCGAATTTCATGAGTACTCAACTATAAGGGGATTTTCTTCTTGTTAGTTTAGCCATGAATGATAAAACCTATGACAGAAAACAGAAAGGAAGAGTCACAAATAGGTAAGAGCCATAGTTAAAAAACAAAAAAACTCGACTTGAAATGAAATGTACCTGCGGAGACACCAGCACAACCTGAAGAACCTTAGAATTGGATGCCATTCCTCCCGTTGCCTCGCCAATCCCCAGAGCAAGGTTGCTGCAAGATTGAAACTAGGCTTGTGGAAAAAAAAGTAACGGTGATTGTACCTGTATATTGGACTTTTTGCTTGAAATTTGCTTCTTCAGCTCTACTAAAGAAAGCGAACAAAATGACAAAACCCACAAATCAAAATAAAACGCAGAAATCATAACAAAGCCCTAGAAAAAATAAGATCCAGAATAAAAAAAACTCACAAGGGAACTTGAGCTCCAAAATAAGTCTTCTTATGACTCGCACACTGTGACTTTGAAATTGGGAAAGGCTGGGTGCATTACCTCATATACGATGATGCCAGGATGTATGAGGCCACATGAAATGATCTCTTGAAGCTTCTGAACACAACTTCCGAAAGGGTGAATACTTTAGTTTCTCATTCAACGATCATAAAATGAAGAAAATAAATACAAATTGTCATTACCTCTTCCTAATAGACTACGATGCCCACACATACGAAGCTCAAACTATTGAGATTTCTAGAGCGAGATAAGAGTGTTTTCCGGCAAAGAGTCTCTAAGGCTAGAGAGGGAGGATCTAATGGAAATGGTGGAGAGGTTGGAGGAGGAAGAAGTAGGGGCATACTATCGGTGGCGGTGGTAGGAGGAGAAAAAGAAGAGGATTGGGCAATAAACAAAGAGAATAGAAAATACAAAATAATTTAAATTATTGCATGCAGCCGACGCAAGAAAAATACATGAGCCGTCTCTATGAACAGTTACATATCAGGCCAAGACTTTTTTAATATATATAGATTTGATCATTTATATTAAATAAAAAAATAATATTAAAAATTCTCTCTAGTATTACCTTCACTCCTTTAGTATGACCTTATTAGGTAGCCATCACATTATATGTAAAGACTGTAAAGCTTTTCAAATATGATCTTGGCAAAAGTCAATAATACTCTATTATTTTTAATAAATTAATTACTTATTAGTTTTTTTATAACAATTACTTATTAGTTTTGATTTTATAGATGAGTGAAATAGGAGAAAACTATTGAATGCTATTGATATTATCAAACTAAATTAGTTTTAGACCAGGCCAATTTCAAAATTTATATATCATAATTAATGTTGGATTTATTATTTATAGTTAGACATGGATGGATACTATTGTTCTGCAGAGACGGGTAATAATTTAGAGTAAAATATAATAACATTCCTTTTGTTCATTCCAAATTACATAAATATTTTTATTTTGAAAATATATATGGGTCTCTCTTAAAATTAAAATATATGTTGAATAAACCTTTAGATAAAAGTAAACTCAACTCCTTAAGCTTGTTATGAGTACGCAATTAACATTTTGGAATATTTATTGGTGTAATTTTGTCCTAATATAGTAAAATTGGAGCAGTCCCACCCTTATCCTAACAACCTCCTTAACTCAATTATCTCTTATATGACAATTGGGTGTTTTTTTTATGGTCTCTCGTTGGTTAAAAAAAGGACGAAAATGCGATTGGGGCGACCCTCATCCTAGTGACGAATGCTGTTTAGAGTATCATTGGTGTGCTTATTTCTCCATATTAAGATAAAATAACTTGAGTGAGTTATCATTCTTGAGTAAACTGGAGATGACACAAAGTGAGTGGCTTTAGTTAAACTAAAAAATAATATAAATTTGAGATACTTATAAACATCGAAATATTATATAGAAATCTTAAGAAAGAGAATTAATAACGTCCATGTCCATTAAAATCACAAAAATTACATTCAAATTCCTAGAGAAATGATTGTTATTAAATGTAAACCAACACTTACCATTATTCTAACCCTTTCATAAAAAATAAAAAGTTGTGTTGGCCAAAATGAAGAAAGACGAGAGAAAGTAAGAGAAAATAGAAAGAGGTCAGAACAAAAGACCCAATTTTATTAATTGTCAACAGCCAATATATAGACTTAGAAATTACAAATAATTTAAAAATAAACAAACCAACAAATGATTCTAGAAAATCTCACCAAATAGATTTTTCATAATTATTCAAATAAAAATAAAATAACTTCCAAACTTTATTTTAAAATTCAAATTCAAAAAATAAAAAAAACAATGAAATCAGTTTTTGAATTATTCTCCAACACTCCCCCATAATTCAAAACTATAAATATATGTTCCTCTAAAGGTTAGCCTTCTTCAAAGCATGATTTGTTCTTCTTCTACTTTTGCAAAATCAGCAATTGCATCGTCTACGAAATTGGCTTGCTTATTCCCAAACTTCTTTTCATCTTTCTGCTTCTTCCAACAAAAAGCTTCTTTGAGACTGGGCCTTTTCCACTCAAAAATGTTCTTCTCTTTATTTGGATATCCCTTGCCTTGACCTCTTTCTTGGCCTTTTCCAAAGCTACCACGACCAAAACTAGCAGAGTTTTCATCTCCTTTCACTTGAAAAGCATTTTCTTCATGCTTCTCATTGAACCTGAGCAACATTTCTTCATGGGTTTGCAAAGAACTCATTAGATCATCAAATGAGTAATCAGATAGATTGTTGGCTTCTTCAATGGCAGCGACAATACATTCAAACTTTGGAGATAAACTCCTTAAAACTTTAGCCACACAACAACTTCATCAGAGATATCTTCTCCATAAGATTTCATTTGACTAAAAAGAGAAGATACTCTAGATAAATAAGTTTACCACTTTTCATAGAAAAGGTTTCAAATCACGACGGTAAGTCTACAATTTTACCGTCATCACTTTTGATGAGCCTTGAAACTCCTTCAAAATCTGACAAGCCTCCAAAGATGTCGTTATTGCTGCAATTCTTGAAAAAATTGTCTCATGGACTGCTTGTTGAATAAAAAAACAAAGCTTTGGCATCCTTCTTTTTTGTTTCCATAAACACTTCCTCCTTACTTGGATCAATGAGATTCACAAAACCATCATTCACCATGTCCCAAAAATCTTAAGACATGAAGAGGGTCTTCATCTTTATACTCCAAAACTCAGAATTTTCACCAGTAAAATTGAGTAGGAAAGGTCGTGATCAACTAGTATTCATGTTAAAAGCCATTTAAACACCCACGCTCGTGTTTCCCGTTATCACACACACTCAAAAGAGCAAAAAAAAATATTTGCTCACATCCACAAAAAAAAAATTAAAAGAAAAAAGAAAAATTTGCTCTAACGCAAAAAAGTGTTGCACACCCAAAGGATCAAACCTTGGTAAAAGAGGTCAGAATAAAAGACTCAATTTTATTAATTGTCAACAACTAATATATAGGTTTACAACTTAGAAATTACAAATAATTTAAAAATAAACAAACTAACAAATGATCCTAGAAAATCTCACCAAATAGATTTTTCATATATTCAAATAAACATAAAATAACTTCCTAACTTAATTTCAAAATTCAAATTCAAAAACTAGAAAAACATGGAAATCAGTTTTTGAATTATTCTCCAACAGGTTGTTGGTGTCACCACCAAAGTCATCATATAATTCAAAGATGTAACAGAATTTTAATGAGCCGGAAAACATGTGCTGTTGCTGTTTAATAAATATTATAGCTATATATATATCAGCCATGATTGGAGACACTAAGTAAGTGAGGGTTGAATTTATGTCTTGAAGCTGAAAATTTACATAAAGACTACAGTTCGATGTCTATGGGTACTGAACAATTGTTTTAGGAGCCTAAAATATAATATATACCAATGCTTGTTCAAGAAGACCAACCACTGCCGGTAAAGGGTAGAGTTTGTCTTGAGCTCGAGAAGTTCTGCTCTAGTATTTGGTGCAAAGTTTATGTGGTTTGAAATTTGTAGTTTGGATTGATGGCTTAAATATTATAACTTTAAGGTTTGGTTTAAATCTGGTTTTCTAAAATGGTTTAGTAAGATTGATGATCTTAAGAGGCAAAATCTGATTTTAGTTATTACTTGAGGCTTCTAAGTTTTAGATAGTTAATGCTATTCAATATATAAGCAAAGTATGAAATATGAACTACTTCAATTTTGTTCAAGTGTTTATATGCTTACTGTGGTTGGAGATGAAATTATTATGGCTGAATTAAGTTAAAAGTGATTGTTGCAATGATTGAAATATGTAAGAAGGATGATCTCACTAGTTAAGGTCTTGATATAATAAGGAAAGTTTGAGTATTGTTTTGAAATATATAAATGTACAAAAGTTGAGAATTATAATGAATAATTAAGGTGACCATTTAATCTTAAAGGTTCAAGATGGTTCCGGCAAATAAAAAATTTGTCCAGATGTTTAGTATTGGGAAGTGATAGGAACTTAGGATTCCGAGAGAGACGCGCATATTCTACATAGCCTAGATCCTAACTTAAATCTATAAATATTTATAGAGTTTTTACATTCTTGAAGTTCATCAAGGATTTTGAAGTTCAAGTGATGTTAAGTTTCTATTCTTGAAGAGCACCTAACCGTTAGGGTTATGTCGGAGTAGTGCCGCCTCGAGTCAGCTCTCCAAGAAATTTAAAACCCAAGGGGTAGTGGAAGCTAACCCCGGGTGTCGATCTTAAGGAGCCTAGTGTAATTTGATTTCTAATAGCGAATATGCAAACTTGAAAAAGGCGTAAAAAGCATTTTTTTTGTTTGGTTTTAATGTGAAATTTGGTATGATAGTGTGGTATGTTCAAAAGTCAAAGTAAAAGATTGGGTTTAAAAGTGAGATTTGGATGAAAATGGGATAAAGATCATTCTTGATGAATGAGAGATTCGGGAATCATTGTTTTTAAAGGTTTTTAGGGAGTTTAATTGATTTTCTAAAGAACCCTAGAGGAACCCCTCTAGGTTAGGCTTAGGCTAACTTAATTAATGCCGAAACCTCGCACAGTAATTAATTTATCCCAAGTTGATTAAGTTCAAAATCAAGAAATAATTAACTATGCAAGACTTTTAAATCCAAAATTTGGGTCACCCCATAATTGTTCTAGATTTCTCTCTAAACCCTAATCTATTGATGGCCACCCATACAATAAATCAAGGCTTAAAGAGTGTTTACCCAATGTCCCAACACAATTAATTAATTCTTATGCCATCTTCCTCAAACAAATAACTTAACACTTTTAATCCACTAACCAAGCCACCTTGTGTAAAATTCTTCCTACTAATCCCTAATTAACCTCTAATAACCAATCACTATCAACCATAATCACAATTAACAATACTAACTATGATAAGAAAGGATTTTCATACAATTCAACCCTATCATAGTTAGAAAAAGATTGTACTAATCATTCAGAGCATTATCTGTAAAATCTTACTTACTAATTATAATTAAACCCCCAACCATTAAATTTAATTATTTTACACTGCTAACTATGATAGGAAAAAGGGTTTTCATACGATTACACAATACCCCTATCATAGTTAGAAAAAGGTTTACCTAGAACTTCAATTAATTATCCATGATAGAAAAAGCGAATACATATTCCAACAATCATACTATCATGGATAATTTACCCTAACTATGTTAGAAAAGGACTCCCCTAACATAGTTAGTAAAAATTCACCTAATTAATAAATACCAGTTGATTTAACCATATTAGATAAGGAGCCTCCTAACATGGTTAATAAAAATCCACAGTGAGAAACATTAACCTCACAACAATCAAACCTTCACCATAACCATGTTAGAAAAGATTCCTCTACCATGGTTATTGAACAAAAACCCGCACACTAAATTGAATTAAAGCAATCATTACTACAGTTATCCAGAATTTAATATCAATCCAATACATAAACATGCGGAAGCGAATGCAAGCCTATATGTGGCAATATACAGCTCCAAAAAATAGCTCTACCGGCCAACTCACCGATTCATGTGAACCGGTTGGCCTCGTCCCCTTTCCCTGCACATGACCACCTGCAAAATAGAAATAACCACGGGGTGAGACAAACATGTCTCAGTAACCACAACTCAACTCAATACAAGAGTGTGAGTGGGTTAGCAGAGCGCCTAAAGGGTACCAGAAAATAAGTTTAGCATTCCATATATCACAATCTTTTACCAACTAGTTTCAAAAATGCATTCTTCACAATATCATTATCAATCGTACTATGGATCATTAAGTTGTTCCTTACCACTAGGTGGACCAGAATGGAACTCGACGGGGATCTCACCCCGTACCCAGAACCACGGAGAAGTGGAACTGGATGGGAATTTCAACCCATACCCAGCACCACAACGGGAGTAATGCTCGATGGGGGTTACCCATACCCAGCACAACTAAAGGTAGTACTCGATGGGGGCTACCCATACCCAGTACACCACACAGAGGTAATGCTCGATGGGGGCTACCCATACCCAGCACACCGAAAGGTAGTACTCGATGGGGGCTACCCATACCCAGTACACCACAACAGAGGTAATGCTCGATGGGGGCTACCCATACCCAGCATACCGAAAGGTAGTACTCGATGGGGGCTACCCATACCCAGTACCATAGCAATACCAATTTCGCCAACATAAACAACCAAAATAATACATACATTATAACAAATCACTTGATATTATTATATTAAAAGAGCTATGATATTAAAGTACCCAATAGACTGATTTAATATATAAAAGTAACATTTGAAATCTATCTCTCATTATAAGCATATATACATATATAAAAGGGATTTTGAAAAATCCCCAACTAACATCACACACAACCAAGTAGTGAGGTGAGAGTGGTTACCTGGAATAGCCAAAAACAAAAGAGAATACCAGAAACGCGGAGTACTCGAGCTCAGCCCGACCTACCAGTATCTATAATCACCACAAACATACATACACCCGATCATGACACTTTTCAACAACATTGATCCTCCACTTTGAGATTTAGCCCAAAAAGAAATTCCACTGACATAAAGAATCCTAATTACATTTATTTGTCTCGGTTAAGTTAAATTAAACCCATACCGAGCATATAACAACATCCATCCTCAATTAGTAATTATAATCCTTTTTAATACTTCTTTACCATTACATGATCAAATCAACCTTCCTATTTTCCATTATACATACTAACTTCGCAATTTAGGCCTAGAGTAACATTCTCAATTAGTAACCACAATTCTTTACTATTCCACTGTACCACCAACTCAGTGCTCCCAACCATTAACTACCAACAATCACACTCACCCTACACCTTAGAATTCACTAATCAATATTTCCCCTTTATCATTCATATCAATCTCCTAAGCATGCAAGGAAAATTTCCCCTCTTTAAGTACACAAAATTCAATCAAATCAATCTCTCCACAAATCGCTTGAATCTTTCAATTATCACCAATCTACATCATTATTAATCAACTAACAAAAATAAACAACTATAATCTTTACTTCATCCAATAACCATTCTCAAATTTAACTCTCTAACCTATTTCAAAGATTTAGACCTTATATCATCTCAAAATCCCCAAGGTTCAACTCTACTCAAATTTCTTCCAATTTCAACAATCTATATCTTTTACTAACATAAATGAAAATGACACCATCCCCAATTTATCCATAATCAACATGAATCCCAAAAACACAATGTCCTTTCTTTCTTACCTTACTACTTCCTATAACTACCAAAATTCTCCCAAAATCCTTATAAGTCAAAATTCTCCTTTAATAACATTCAAACATAACACAACATCCTCATTTAACTCACCTAAATTATCATTCCATGATCAATAAAATTCACAGCAACATTCTACCTTTCCAAAGCACCTAGACACTTAAATTCTTCATCTATTTCTAAATTGAACCAAATAATCCAACCAACATTATCGTTGAGCTCAAATAACCCTCTAGATTTCATAAATCAAGCTCAAAAGCCCAAATTCAAAGGATTTCTTGTCGTAAACTTAGCTTAAGTCAACTTTAAGTAAGCAAAATCTCACATAGGGCCAAATTAAACCAAATTAACCACATTACCATTATCAAGTGGTATAAATAAACATGTAAAACCAGGCAATTGCCCCAAATCAAGCCAGAAGTTCGAAAATAAACAAACCCTAGAAGTTTCTATTGAAAATCAAGAACAAAAAGGAAAGGAGTGAAGGGAAAATTACCCAACTCCATAAGCTCTCCAATGTCACTCGAAACCCGCCGGAAAACGCCCATTCCGCCGTCCCAAAACGCCGGCCAACATCCACCCCAATCACCCTTCAATCTTTCTCGAATTCGCACGGAACAGGGAGAAGAAAGGAATGGAGAAGAGGGAGGAAGCCATAGTGGCTTCCCTTGCCGCCGCCGCCGTTGACGGCGATGCCGTCGCCCCCCTGGCTGGTCGACAGAGAGGCGAGAGGAATGAGAGAGGGAGAGAATGACGGGAACTGGGGGGGAGGCAGAGGGAAAAAAAAAGAAAGAAAGAGAAAGAAAAGAAAGGAAAAAGGAAAAAGGAAAAGAAAATAGAGTGAGATAGAAAAATTAAGCTTATAGGTCCCAAATCTCTCAAATAAGGTATTTTTCTCTTAGATAAAATTTCCCTTTCACTTCCAAAAATTTATCTTAAGTATCCACTAAGATTTTTCTTCCAATAAGATCTCTTTTGGGTTTAAAATTGATTTCTCTAACTCTAATTTTCTCAAAATATAGGAGAAACTAGCCCTTTAAAAATCTCTAAAGTACTTCTATTTTCATGAATTTATTTGTAAAGCTCTCCAAGCCCCCTAATTAATCCCAAATCAAATATTAAATCATCACTAATCCTTAATTAAATTATTGGGATGTTACACCTTGCATTAGCACGTAATTTTCACCAAGAGAATAATAAAATTATGAATCCATAAATTTCATTAAACTCAAAGTTAATAAATAGCAATGTCAAGCATTTGTACAAGAAGGAAATAACATAAACATAGTTTCTAACCCCAAAGACATAAATGCACTCAACCAAGTGCCATAAATGTACTCAACCAAATGCCATAAATGCACTCATAGAACCCTAAAAAAGCATAAATACAACAAATGGAATAAGGATTAGAACTAGAAAAACTCCCATATTCAAGCTTCAAGCTCATCCCTTGGCTCTCACCACCAAGAATGGTGGAGCCTAACTGCTACTCTCCATAGAAGAACCAACAACAAGAGAGGAAGGTGTGGAAGCCATGAATGGAAGGAAGGAGAAGAAAAGAAGATGAAGATGAAGATAGAGAAGAGAGAGCTAGGGCTTGGAGGGTGTAAATGTGAACCAAATATGCCCTAATGGGGTGTAAATTTCGAGTTTTATGTCCCCCAAGTCGGGTCAAGTAAATGGGTATTAAGTTGGATCCGAATCAGGCCCAAAAACACGAGCTGTCACTTGCAGAATTCGTGAAGCTCGCCGTGGCGAGGCCACAGCGAGCTGCATTGCTCTCTGCCAAAAATGGGCCTTTCTCGCCGTCTTCTTGCCTCGGCGAGGACCATTCATTTCTGCCTCTTCAGGGTGCTTTCTCGTCGTCTGCTCGCCGCTGCGAGGAGCTTTCATTTCTACCTCTTTTGTTTGACCTTCTTCGTCCCGGTCCAATCTTTTGGTCCTGAGCGACCCTACAAGTGAGAATAAGATAAAACCAAGATCAAATAGCCCTATAAATTAATTAATGCAATTAATCTACAATTATAGCTAATTACTTCTAATTTTACACTCATTTCCCTTGAGAGTTTGGGACATTCAATTAGACATTATTAGACCAAACTTGCATCTTAATCATGTTAATTTCCTCAATTTAAGCATATAAAGGCATTATAAATCAGATATTTGTCAATTCTCATTTCATATTTTGTATCATAGTGAAACTCCTGCAGGTTTGTCACTCATTTGTTACCTTAGGTTTCAAAATTTAATATTTTAAACAATAAGTTATTCCTGCAGATTTGTCCTCGTCTAAACTATGATATTTAACATCTTCTTACTTTCTTGATTTCTACTCGGAGGAAGTTGCATTAACTTATAAAACCATAGAGTTATAATTAATTTAATGAGGAACCTTATATTGCACCTTAGCAATCAACTCTTTATGAAGAGTATATTTTATTTTATTTTTCATTTGTTAGCAGGAGCTTGTGACATTTTCCGTCTAAATAAACTTACATCAGTACAAAGGGCAGTATGATGGAGCTATTATAATTAACTAGATTTTGCCAGCAAACTAAATCCATTTTATAGATATTGGCGGGGAAATATCAAAATTTTCTAATTAAGTTTTCCCCTCATCTAAAATTATTCTATCTGAAGGTACGGGAAATGGCGTGGCAAAATCTTTTCTTGATTCAGATGGCGATCCTTGTACAGCTGCTAATGCCGCTCTTTCCATTATTCGAGGTTGGAGATCATTCCTGAAATATATGCTGTAACCTCACCAATATTCTGCTTCTTCTTCTGATAAGGTTTAAGCTATGTATCAAATCTTGACATGTCATAAACGATCTCTTGATGTGGCTACCATCAAGCAAGGAGAAACCAAATTTTTCAGTGTATTGATGATTGCATGGGGTGAGTACTATATGTTGAGCTGACACTCAAATAAACACATCCTAACTGCTAGCTTCTTTAATTATCTATCACACACTAGTGGTGCCTCATGTTGCCTGTCCCTGTTACTTGGAGATAATGGTGATTCTTTACTAAAGGTGTGATTCTTTCAAAGGACTGGTTGCAGATATTGACATTGAGTCTGAAAAGTATTGATGGATGGGAAATGCTTGAATTGATTTTTATGTTAGTAAGCCTATTTAATTTGTTGACATGTTAATTTATGATATTTATCTATTATTGAGAGGTGTCTCTTGTGAAACTAACTATTTATAATGACATGTTTATTTTAAGTCTTTTTTTTTTGTTGAAATTCTAATAGTTTAATTAAAGTAATGAATACATGACTGTTGAATTTTGTAGTTGTGTGAGCAAATAACACTATCATTTTGTGTGATATACTCATTAATTTCTGATGTTTTTATTAAATGCTTTAAGTTGATGCAGTTTTCAATTATTTTCTCCCATTGTTTTTATCGGAAAATTTCACTATACCCCAATAATAAGGAATTAATTTCAGATTTCTCCCAAAACATTCTGAAATTTCACTGCACCCCCAAGGGACTAAAGTGAAATTAAATGTTTCAGCTAAAAAACCAAAATGTCCTTATTAAAAGAAGTACAAACGTCTTGAAAATTTCTCATATGTGTTTTGGAAATTCTCCACATGTGTCTTGAAAATATAGTTGTGAAATTTTGGACTTTTTAGTGTTGGATTTCATGATTTTTGAGACTTGAAAATACTCATATTGACCTTAAAAATAAGCACAAATGTTTTGAAAGTTCCTCTATATGTGTCTTGAAAATTTCTCATAAATGTCTTGAAAATTCTCAATATGTGTCTTAGAAATTCTTCATATGTATCTTGAAAATCTAGTACAAAATTCAATAAAGACATTTTGGTCTTTTAACTGAAACATTTAATTTCACTTCAGTGCCTTGAGGGTGTAGTGAAATTTTAGAATGTTTTGAGAGAATATGAGATTAATTTCTTATTATGGGGGTTAAAGTGAAATTTTCCCTTTTTTTATATTGCAATTAGCTAGACTGATAAGTTATTGGCTTTAGTAATTTTTGTTTCCTTTTGCTCATTGTCATTGATTTCTTGTATAGTAGTAGAAGCTGTATCTTCGGTTTCAGGCTCTCAATCTAATGTTACATTTAAGGCAACACACCGGATGCATTTCATTTGTAACAGCACCTGGGTTTAAAGCTTTTGGGGAACCCGCGAGTTATAATGGAAAACTTACAGGCAAAGACTAACCATGATCTCAAAGAAGCGGAATATATTAGTAAGTTACAAGAGTCCAGTTATCAAGGACCTAATATTAACTTACAGAATTTGAATTGGAGATCCATAAATGGCCCCTTTGTTTCTGTTTGCCTTCATAAAGTTAGCCAATAACATCACTAACTTTAACATAATATTTAGTATATAACGCAATATAGATATATTAATTTGAAAACTAACACTAGGTTAACCATCAAAGTCAGATTTTAATAAATACAACTTCTCCCTAGCACATCCTCGGTTTCTTGGCATTCACCTAAACCTTGTTCTCATCTTCATCGCACATCCTATTTTTCTTGGCTTTCTTCCTATGATGGCAAATGCGACTTCTGCTCTCCTTTTTCATCACACATCCTGTCTCTCTTTTTCTTGGCATGTTTTCTATGAGGGCGACCAGAACTGATGCTCTCATCTTCATCGCACATCTTGGCTTTCTCAGCTTCTTTTCTACGAGGGGGAACGAAATTGTTGCTCTCACCTTTATCACAAATCTTGGCTTTCTTGGCTTTTTTTCTTCGGCGACCGGAACTGTTGGTCTCATCTTCATTGCACATCTTGGCGTTCTTAGCTTTTATTCTATGTGAACGATCGGAACTGTTACTCTCATCTTCATCACACATCTTGGCTTTCTTGGCCTTTTCTCTATGAGGATGACGAGATCTTCTACTCCCATCTTCATTAAACATCCTGGCCTTCTTGAGTTGTTTACTATAAGGGCGACCATAAATTCTGCTCCCATCTTCATTAATTACACCACAAGCAGTCACTTCAACTAGTGCCTGATAAGGCGCCTTTGAAATTGCATCCAATGTCTCCCATCCGTTGACAAGCTTTCCAAAAACTATATGAAACCTACACAAAGATTTAGCACAATCAGTTTGGGAAATTAAATGCAAATTAATAATAATACACTTCTTTAAATGCAATGTTTGCTCACTAGACAACTTATATTCACACCCTAGCCGCTCAAAACAAGGAAAAAGGTAGAATACTGCACAAAATGACCCCAAGAGTTAAACACACAAACAAACCTATTAAGCTCCTCATCAGGCTCCAATGTTATCGTAAAGTGAGAACCAAGCCCATACCAATCAAACATGTTCATGGCCAGCAGTCCCCTTTCATTACATTCAAGTGTAGGTTTTTCATCTGAAATAAATCGCAAGACTAATGTAAATACCCTATCTATATATAAGACAACATTATATTTTGAACTACCACATTCTACACCGTAAGAGCGCTCATTCTCACCTGGGACACCACCACCATAAATACTTTCCCCAAATTTGCCTACAAAAACATGAGTCAGACAAATTTAAAATAATCAAAGTAACTAAATGTAGTGTGTCAAATTACAAGCTTGAAAAACTAGAGAGGCATGCCATCCTACGTCAATGCAACAATATAAAACATACCTGAGAGAGCACCCCCCTGCAAAATGGCAACCAGCTATCAATACTTAGTTAAGATACCACAACACATACAAAAAGCTTTGGACATTATAAAACTTGCTAGCATTGTAAGATGGACAACCTAATAAGTACAAGCTTCATGCCATAAACAAGGAAAATTGACCAAAGAAGGGACAACTATTGAGCTGATTCATCTTCAACTACAATATGATGGATAGATCTACAAGAAGAATGATCTTAGAGGTAACAAGAAGAGTAAAAGAAAATTACCTTCACATATGAATAGCCTTCGCAAAGATCATAGAACTGTGAACCTCCGTAGAACAGGGGACAACCCCATATCTTCCCAATTCCCCTCTCTCCTGAAGAAAGAGAAAAATTAAATGAGAAATGAGGAGCCAAAACCAAAAACCATAACCCAGAACATTAAAATGCATTAGCATGAACAAGGGATCGTTCAATGGGTTAGATGGTAATTGCAGCACAAATATGGTTTTACAATCAGATCTTACCCGTACAAAGAGCACGAAAATTTTCTGCAGCATTAGGGGCAACTTTCTTAAACAGCTGGCAAGACAAAGGGATTCAAGTTGCGTTCACTTTTCTCAAATTCAAATAGCTCACGCAAAATCCAGAAAAGATAAAAAAAATTAATCATGTCTCACAATGATCATTGTAATTCAAAAGCTTTTTAAAAAAAGGTACCTCAAAAGTCATGCTTCCAACAGGTATCTTACGAATAGAGACATCCATGAAAACCCGGGGATTCTTCTCTGCCATTGTCTCCTTTATAAATCAGAGCTGAAGCCAACGGCAATTGAAGTCACTTTTTTGTTTTAATCAAATATATCATTGAAGTCACACAAGTCAGTAAAGATACGCCAAATAATTATTAATATGAAGTGACATCGCATCATGCTAAACTAGCACACACAATACCAAAGCTACAGCATTTATAATCCGAATAAGCAAAGAAATATCGTGATGCATTGTGCTGACCTCCAAATAGAACACAGAGCAGCCCGTTTGGCACAAAGAATATACTTGGATGGAAAGCAAAGACTAGTGACAAGTTTGATGAGCAAAAGAAGGAAAAGGTAAAAGAAAAATTACAGAAAAAGGGGACAGTTAAAGAGAAAACAACTTAACGAAGATTGAGGGAGCAAACCCTAATTTTCTAATAAAGTTAAAGAGAGACAGTTCCTTTTCCTTCCCAAATTTTCTCTGTACCAAACGATGCCATTCACAAAAAAGGGGGGGATAGAGATTGAAGATTAAATACATATAGAGAACCAAAAATGTGAAAACCCTAATGAAAATTAGTAGCCAGGGGCTAGTGAGAACAGATAGAAGAAGTTACAAAAGAAGAAGCGAAAGCGGAGGGCAACAAATTATCACCCTGACTTAAATATGAGAAGCCGTCGTTCGGGAATGATTTCCTCTTGATTGTCTTTTACTCCTATTATCTTAATTCTTAATTATAAGATCATTTTAATTTTTTTTAAAAAAACTAAGAATATAAAATTAATCATTTTAAATTTCTATAGTTATATTTTTTTTTCTCAAAACTAATTTATTTTACTTATAAACTAACCTATAATCTAATTACATATGACATATATTATAATTTAGTGATCTAATTTGCTTCCTTAATTTCCACAAAAAAAATCAAAATAATATTATATTTAGGATCGGAGGAGGGAGTATTAGGAAAAGAAAAGGGGACAATCTAACCCAACAAAAAAAACTGAAAAATAATAAATCCTTAAATTTTAGAAATTTATAGGTAAAAAATTTTTAGAAATTCCAAATAAGGCTCTATAGAGAAATATGAGATTTTCACGTAATCAAAAAGCTAGAAACGCATTTATAATTGTGTACCACCCTTTTACATTAAGAATTGACATTACATACCAAACTAGTTACATACTATACTATAAGGGTTCTCAAATTTAACATAAAATTTTCAACTTTATCATATTAACTTTGAAAATGGAGA
Organism: Mimosa bimucronata; assembly: GCA_037074515.1. Taxonomy (NCBI): domain Eukaryota; kingdom Viridiplantae; phylum Streptophyta; class Magnoliopsida; order Fabales; family Fabaceae; genus Mimosa; species Mimosa bimucronata. The sequence goes on from CM073441.1 coordinate 27,988,473, forward strand.
AATGTTGGCCGGTCCGTTTTCCACAAACCAGCACCGAGTTCCGGCTCAACCCTAGATTCTAACTCAACAAACGGTTTAGCTTTTAAAATCATGCATATAATTAACTACAATTTTCTCATCTTGCTATGGTCAAAATATATAAATGTCATAATTGACAACATTTTATAATAATTAATTGTATTTTAAAATTTTCAAATTTGAAGTATGGTTTGTTGGCACTTTAGAATGCTAGCTTTCTAATGCAAAAAGAATCATTCAAAAATAATATTATTTACTACCTCAAAACTCAAAACTCTTGTAGGTATCCAAGTGCACTCGGAAATCTGCAATACGGTCCTGAAGATCTATAAATGCATATAATATAATGGAAGAGGATCCTTTCCTCTTCCATTCTCTCCTCTACTCCTTCTCTATCCCAAAATTTTTTATTTTTGGGGTCAAATTTTTTTTGTTTATTTTTATCATTAGATTCTACATAAAATTAGTGACATTTGATATCTTATGGACAAAAAATTGTTCAGTTTTCAATTTTATATGATTTTTCAAATATTTAATACTTAAAAGTCTGTATTTTTTTTGTCCATAAGAGATCAAAATGTCACTAATTTTATGTGGAATCTAATGATAAAAATAAGTAAATAAAAAATTTGAGCCCAAAAATCAAAAATTTTGGGGTAGAGGGGAGAGACTCCTCCATAATATAATTTACTACAGTAATGAATAATGCGGCATAGTAAAGGTAGATGTATAGAAAGTAGGTGTATAAATGTGGGCAGTGTTAGGCCCAATTTTTATTTGTTTTTGGACTGAGGCCTATAATTAAAGATTTGAGAATACAAAAATACAGAGAGATGTAAATAGAAGATATAGATGGATTTGTGTTTGTGTTTGTGTTTGATGGAAAAAACTGGATCCAAACTGGAGCCCTCAGGCTCAAAATCCTCGGCACTTTCGTTCTGATTTTCATCGCCGCCTCTCCTTGCCAGTCGCCATCGTTTCATCAGCCTCTCATCGTTTCACTTACTCACCGATTTGTGATTCTAACCCGCCGTCGGCTTCAGGTTTGTTCTTTCTCCTGCCATGTGAATAGTTAATGTGAGTTTTTTTTTTGTGGGTAAAGGCGCAAGTTTAGCAACGAATAATTACGTCAGGTGAATGAATTTTGTGAACATATTTTGATTATGAAAAATAAAACTAGGCGCAAATTCGATAACGCCGTTAACTTGACTTACTTTGACAGTTAAGTTTGACTGAAAATTTAAATTAAAGAATCTTAGTAATTTAAGAAGTGATTTTGTAATTAATTAAGGAGTTTTGAGGATTTTATAAATAAATTCAGGAAAATAAATTTTTTTTCTTTACTTTTAAATGCCTGATTTCTCTTTTAATTTGGGAAAATTAGAGTTAGAAGAATTATTTTTGGATCCAAAAGGGATTATAGTGGGAGGAAATTCTTAGCCGTTAATGAAAATCTTTTTTTAAGAATTGAAGGGATAATATTTGGCCTAAAGTAAATAATTTTCTATTAGGTCTTTAAATCTTAGCAATAAGATATATTCTTTGGACCAAAAATTATCCCTTCAATTCTTAAAAAATTTCTTTATTACTGGCTAAGAATTTCTTCCACTATAATCCCTTTTGGGTCCAAAAATAATACCTATAACTCTAATTTTCCCAAATAAGAGAGAAACTATGCCTTTAAAAGTGTAAAAAAAACTTTCATTTTCCTGAATTTATTTATAAAACTCTCAAAACTACTTAATTAATCACAAAATCACTTCTTAAATTACCACTAGTCAGGAATACATTTTTCAGTTCTGACGCATCAGCTTCTGTGGTCAAACTTAACGACGTAGGTCAAGTTAACGGCGTTACCGAATTTGCGCCTAATTTTGCCTCAGAAGGTTCTACAAACCTCACACGGCATAAAAATTATTTTTTTAAGACAATTTTATTTTTATTTTGAAAAGAAGATTTTTCAAAAGTATTTTTATTAAACTCATGGAAGATATTTCCATAATCCCACACACGAAAGAATAATCAATTTGCCTGAAAATGTTCTTAGAACCTCACACGACATAAAACCATTTTGAAACCATATTTTTTAATTTTTGATAAAAGGTTCTTTTTATTGATTCGGATTTTTGATAAAAATATTTACAATCATTATGTTGGATATGACTAGTTTTGATGATGTTAAATATATAGATTTAAATATAATAAGCAAAAAGTTTGTATGAAGTGTTTATCTCCTACTTTGACTAACTATTATTTTATGTGACTATTATTTTATGTAACTATCTTGTATAGAATAGTTATAGATATATTGGAGCTATTATATTTGTTTATGGAGAATGATAAAAAGAATAAGAATAGAGATGTCAAATATAGACTTAATTACAATATGCAAAAAGTTTGTATGAGGTGTGTAATTCCTACTTTGAATGTTGAGTGGTTATCCTGATAGCAATATTGGAGTCTTTGGTTATGTAGAATGATTACTAATGAGATTGAAGAAGATTTGAATGATTAAATCAAGAATCAAGTTGTTAGATTTGATATTAGAAGTTTCTATACTCAATTGGAAGTTAAAAGAAGCTCAAATGAAGTTCAAATCATCAAACCATGAGTTCTCATGCATAATCGATCATAACAAAGTGTTTGTGATCGATCAAAGCACCATAATCGATCAAAACATGGTAATCAATGAAATAGTAGGTGTCTGATTGATCAGAGGGTGTTTGTAATCGATCAGATGCTACTGTTTCATTGATTACCATGTTTTGATCGATTATGGTGCTTTGATCGATCACAAACACTTTGTTATGATCGATTATGCATGGGAACGATCAGATGCTACAGTCAGATCACAATATGCATGTGATCGATCAGACGACTACTCTGATTTTTCGTTCAGTCTGACCCTTGTCTAGTATCTAGTATTTTGATCATATCTCATAGAATATAACTCCGATTTAGATGAAACTTATTTTGTATGAAACTAGACTCCCAACACGGTTCATGGACACAAATTTCACCCTAAAATGATTTATATCCAAGGAGCTATGAATTTTTCAATCTGCCATATATTTCCACATCATGCATCAGACAGGCAGTCATGTTTTGGATCATATCTTTCAAAATACAAATCCGATTGGGATGAAACTTGTTTCATATAAAACTAGACTCAATACCTGTTTTATGAACACAAGTTTCACTTTAAAATATTTTTAAATGAGGGAGATATGAATTTTCAAAGTTTGCCCACGAATCTGTCATTGTGCATAAAACTAACTGTCACGATTTTAATTATAACTTTTGAATCTCAATGAGTTTGGCAATGATTTTTTCTTCATTAAAAACTAGATTGAATTATATTTCCATGGATATATTATACGCTAGATTTGGAGTTAAATTGAGAGAGTTATGATTTTTCAAAATTTATTCTTAAACTGAACAATGCACAATCGATCAGTGATATGTAATATAGATTGACTAATCGATCAGAGAGTTTGTGAGTAATGTCCTATGATCGATCATGAAAGACTTGAATTATTTGATGTAACAGAAACATAATCGATTAAGGCCGCATGATCGATCAGGATGCCCTGTGATCGATGAGGTGAGGCTTATACATACACACACCACTCTTACTATTTGAGCTAGCATTGAGCGTCTTCTTTTATTTGGTGCTTTGTTTACGGTTAAACCGGGATTTTGCAGATACGAAGGCAATCAACGTGGGAGCTGGAAACTTTTAAAAAGCGATGGAGCCAAGCTGTGGATGAGGGTAGAAACTGGGTTGCTCCGTTTAATGGTCATGGAAGATTCTTGAGAAGAAGGCGTAGCCGCCACAATCGAGACGTTTACCACTTTTTTAAGGTTTATAAGCTTCACCTCACAAATCACAGGCTTCAACACTTCTCTCTATATATATTTGTAGGTATATATATCTATATAAGCTTTAGTCTGTGTAGCTCAATGAATTTTAATTCATTCTATTCTTGAAAGGAAAAAAGAAATCTCATTTTTTTCTTTTAACTCTTCTATTTTATTTTATTTTTTTTCCGGGCATCCCTCTCCATTTCTTTATGGTCATATAGATGCAACCTCATTATAATGAAAACGTTTTGCCACGTTTGTATTTTAATTATAACCGTACATAGTCTATGTTAGTTTCAATTTTTTCAGGTGTCCTTGAATACAAAAGGGATGGCAAACTTTTAAATAATAAGAGGGAAAAAATTCATTTTATTTAGTCTGTCGACCCAGTTCTCACTCTTGAAATTTATACGTTTTCGTGAATGAACTCAAATATGATCTTTTTTTTCGGGTAGAGGGACAATTCGTTAATGTATAAATCTGTACAAATGAGGGAATATAAGGTGCGTCCAAGTGGCGCTCAGTCTAAGCTAAGAGGGGGACACGTGGTCCAAGGACAAAAGTAAAGGTGAATATCTACATTAACAGGCGATAAGTGTTGGAAATTCTTGAGAGTTTGCTTTACTGAGGCTTATCTGATTGAGAACCTCATCTGCGCTGAAATGCTCACCTGCGAAGATCCTTTTGTTCCTTGTGGCCCATAATTTCCAACAAGTTACGAAGAATCCAATTTTCCAAGACAGTGACACTATGGGGTCGGTTTCTCAAGAGGGAGTTCAGCCAAGATAGAATATCTGTTCTGAAGAATTCATTGCTAAGGTCTCTTGGCAGTATCTTCTTCCACACCGTGACGGGTAGCAGGCATTCCTTAAAGACATGGTTGAGATCCTCTGTACTCCCGTTGCATAAAGAGCAGTGCTGGTGTTGGGTCATGCCTCTTCTCCATCTTTCTTGGTTAATAGCTTCCCTTTGAGCATTATCCAGGAGGTGGTTTTTACTTTGGGCCGTAGGCAGCTTCAATAACTTGGACCATTTCTCTTCTCTGTCATTCCAGTTTAGTTGTTCCCGGGCTGTGTACGCCGATTTAGTTGACAAGACTCCGATCCCCTTGCGTTCTTGTTCTAGGAGCATTTACTCTCAGTATGTCTTGGCTCTATTTTTGTATTAGCTATCTCTGCTACTACCTTATGGGGCAATAGATCCTTGAAGAGGTGCCATTTCCATTGGCCATCTGAGTGTATATAGTCAACAATTGGTCTTTCTTTTTTAGGATGATAATTGCCTTTCAAATATGATCTTTTAAAAAGAAATGGAGTAGCTTAACGGCATGGGATGATTGAATTTTGAGCCTTCTATTTGTTTGCTTATTTTTTATTATTATTATTATTATAGAAACTAGATGGTCAAATGTTAATGGCAAGAGGATACATGATTTAGTGGTAGACTGGTTAGAATATAAAGTGGGTGAACTGTGAACTTGAATTCTACCTTTTTTAAAAAAGATCTATAATAGATATATCCTAGTCGTCAAACATGTTCTAGTCTTGTTGGCCACTACTACAAAAAGCCCTTTTTATGTCACCAATTAATGTCACTTATTTAAAAATGTGACATTGAAAACACACAGGAAAGAAACAACGTCACACTTAAAATTAAGTGTGATGTTGAAACTTTTCACGTCACACTAAAATTTTGGTGTGACGTTGAAAGTGGTTTTCCACGTCACACTAAAATTTTGGTGTGACGTGGAAAACTTCCCCCCCTTTTTTTTTTCATTTCCCGCCCCCCCAATACTTTCAACGTCACACCAAAATTTGGTGTGACGTTGAAAGTGGTTTTCCACGTCACACCAAAATTTTGGTGTGACGTGGAAAACTTCCCCTCCTTTTTTTTTCATTTCTCGCCCCTCCCAATACTTTCAACGTCACACCAAAATTTTGGTGTGACGTGGAAAACTTCCCCTCCTTTTTTTTTCATTTCCCTCCCCCCCATTTTTTTCATTTTGGCCCCCCCCAAACAACAACCAGCTCCAGCTGCTCTCCCCCACCCCAAACAAAAACCCCCCACCCCCCTGTGCCCCCAGATGCCCCACCCCCCGTGCCCTCAGCTCCCCCACCCCTCAACTCACAGCTCCCCCCTTCCCTCCCCCTCCATAGCTCCCCCCCAGCCCACAGCTCCCCCACCCCTCAACCCACAGCTCCCCCCTTCCCTCCCCCTCCACAGCTCCCAGCGGCCCTCGGCTCCCCCTTCCCCGCCCCCCACAGCTCCCCCCAGCCGCCCACAGCTTCCTCATCCCCCTCACCCTCCAGCTACAGGTTCGTTTCTTCTTTTCTTTTTTCTTTTTTTTTTCTGGTGATTAAATATGCAATTTCTATCGGGTTCTTTTTTTTTTACTTGTTCAAAGTTTTTTTTCAGCTCTGTTTTCCTATCGGGTTCAGCAATTTCAATCGTGCCTTCGCAGCTTCACTTCATCCAAGTTCCTTCTTTTCCTTTTTTTTCCTGATAATTAAATCTGCTGCCTTTTTTTTCTCAATTATAAATTGCAAAAAATGCCATAGAATATTTAATGGCTTTGTAAGTCTTGTAAATTGGTCTGCCATAGAATGTTCAATTATAAATTGGTTTGTAAATGCTGTTAGGTTGTAGTTGCTGCAAATATTGCATACTTGCCAAAATGTTTTATAAGTCTTGTAAATTGGTTTGTTATTGGTTTTTGTTCTCAAATTGCTGAAGATTTATTTTATCTAATTGACCTGCATTTAGATATTTGCAATGTATGTATATCAACGGGAAATAGAAAAATTAAAAACGTTTTTTTTTAAAAAAAAAAAGAAACCACGTCACACAATGTAAGATGTGTGACGTTGTTTCCTGGAAACCACGTCACACATAAATATTATATGTGACGTGGTTTCTCCGAGCAACTTACAACGTCACACATAATATTATGTGTGACGTTGTTTCTCTGACTTTCTACGTCACTTGTTTATGTGACGTTAAAAGTCCATTTTTCATGTTACTTGATTTAATGTCCCCTGAAAAAGTGACGTGGAAACCCCCAAAATTTGTGACGTTAAAAGTACTTTTTGTAATAGTGGGCTATTCGAATATGTGTTGGTGCTTAAGTAATGTATGCTCAGGAGTGGGAGAATTTCATCGTAACTACTGCGGCTGTATTCGTATGATTTAAAACACGATTATTGATTAAGTTGAGATCACTGATTAGGTTGTAATTACTCACAACTCATTGGTTCAAAGAGTTGGTGATATTTGTCACTTACTTTCTCCAAGGCAAGCGACTAGCGCTCGTTTACGTCATTCTACAATTTTGGGGAAGCAAGGGATTGGGCCCGTCAAATAACGCCATCACTTTGTCAATGAAAACATGGGAAATCTCTTTCTAGGTGCTTCTAAGTTTGACCAAATCTTATAGAATTCCTGAAAATGCTCAGATTTTCTTTTAAGGTTAAAATGTTGACAAATTAGAAACAACTAAATTAAAGTACGAAAAGGAAAAGCTAAAAGAAAACTATTATAAAGGAACAATGATAATATGTTCCTTCTAATTACAGACATTCAAGTTTCTTTATATATGCTCGTAACAACATTTGAATGTCTATGGCTATGATGTCATTCGTAGCCCCTATTAGAAGATAGAACACCGAGCATGACGAGCAAATAGATAAATATATTTGAGAAATGCCTAAGTTGTTAAAATGGAACCATTGAAGACTTGCTCTTAAACATCTCAGCTGAAAAATGATGTTTTACTCTTATCTTATCTCCATATAAATGCTTGAATAAGATGAGCACCTGAAACAACTGCCATCTTGCATCCTATTCCTAATTGATCTTTAAATTTGCGGTAAACGATGCTCTAGTTATTTAGTCCTGTAGAGAGGCTGAGGGAAATGGATGCAATTGAAGCTGAAGGAGAAATAATGCCAGAACTTTTATTATTCCAAAGGACATGGTTAAAAGATATGGCATAATGAACTTGTTTCACAAGAATAGCCAAACAAGTATGAGATCCCCTATGCACATTAGTATTTTTTAACATCCATAAATGATTGTTCAGAATGATAATTCTTTCCAAAGTGTACAATTATTATAAAGTGTGATAAATGAGGACATGAGCCCATCTTTAAAGGAATGAAAATTATTCCATTCAAGCTTGATAGAAAGAATACCAAAACCTGCATTCCTAACAAGCGGGCATAAAAAAAAAAGATACTCAAAGGATTCCATAGCGTCACATCCAAATGGATAAAGATGACGAAAATGCTCATTGAAATATATTACAAATAATAGAATGAGTAATTTGATTTGATAAGCTAAATATTTAAAAGGGAAAAAAATTTTTAATCCTCAAAATTTTGACTCACACAAGATTTAATCTCTCTATGATTCGGTACAGGTTTAACTCCACTAGGCTCTCTTGAGTCTTGACTCTATTCTCTCCGCCCCTTCTCCTCATGAAGGTGGGGTAGACAATTTAAGCCCTTTTCTCTTGTAATGGAACCCACACATATCCCACCTATATTCTGATCACATGAGGTATAGAAGGCATAACCTCATCGATTAGAGGAAGTATAAGTTACCATTGAAATTAAAATAAGAGGTACTATCTGATCCTTTTAATATGTCCTGTTAATGAAAAAATCTGATCTTTATTATATGCCCACTTTGATAGTAATTAATGTAAGTGTTATAATTTTGCTCTTGTCAATAAATATAGAGAGAATAAAGAGATAATACACATTGTATAAAAATATTATTTAAATATTCATTGATAAATGAGGGTAAAATTGAAAAAAAAAACTTATTAATTTAGATATCTTTGATGAATTAACTAAATTTTTTGTATACTCATAAAAGAATCAGGTAAAAGGACCTGGTATTTGCTAACACCTACTATATGTGTGTAAACTATACCACATATGAGTGACACAAGTTATACACTCTTCAGATCCAATTTATAGGGTAGAGAGATAATGTTTTATTTGGTCCTATTTATAAACAACTTTATTAAATATTTCATGTGAATGTACAAATTTACCTTTCATTTACTATGTGTTGCATTTATTCTCATAAGGTACAGTGGACATTAAATATGGATAGAATTGGAAAGTTATCGAATTTTAAGATAAATTCAATGAGGTTTAAGGGTTTTCCTTTGTCTGTGTGAAACACGCTGGAATTGCCCTATAAATAGGACCAGATGAGTATATATATACCACTTTGTTCTTTATTATAAGTCCATCATAACAACTTCTCACATATCACGGAGTGGAAGTTATAGCATTAAATATATCTTATTTTTAAAAAAATTTCCAACTTTACTCTTATTTAAGAATAGGTATTAAAATAATATTTTATACATTATAAACATTCTCTCTCATATTTTCTATTTTTAATGTAGGGGTACAATAGTCATAGTAGAATTAATTGATTCCAAAGTAGACTTATATTTAAAAATAAAAAATTTATGATAGTTGAATTTATAATAAGGTACTGAAAAGTATATATAAATGATAGAATTATTGGAATTGGGAAGAGCAATTAGTTCCTGCATTTTCATACCCAATTGAATACAGAGAATACAGAGAAATTCTTGGGTTCACCACGTAATTTGCGCACTGACCAACAAAATCATAACACCTCATTTATTTTTAGTCTGATGTGTAAGCTTACATGTCACCCTCCCTCCCTCACTGTTATTTTAATATATTTTTTATGAAAAACTGTGCATCACTCTTCTTTCTCATCTGCACATTTTCCAAAAGCCTTTTCCTTCTCTTTTCCTCAGTGTGATTCACGCATTTCTCTTCATTTCAGATCCTTTCTATTTTTCTTTGGAATCTCTCTTTTATTTTTTCCTCTATTTTCTTCATTCCAAATCCATTCAATTGATGCGATCTTCTCTCTACCTGCTACTGTCGTCGTCGACGCCAACATCTTCACCGCCGGTAAACGTTTCCTCTCCGTCTATCTATTTTCAGATCTAATCCACGATTTGTTCTTCTTTATCATATGTTCTTGATTTGGAGTTTGCAAGCCATTCTAGCTACTATCAAATTGGTTTGTAGATGTGTTCTCGTTATCTCATTTTCTCTCACTGAACTGAATGCTCGATAAAAAGATTTTTCCTCTAATTTCTTCATTCTTATCTGTTCAGAGAGAGCGATCTTCGAGGCGTCGTTGCGTTGTTGCCGGAGAAGAAGAGGAATGGTCGGTGGACCAGGGAGAGTGGAAAATTTTATTCTGAAACATTTTGCATATTTGCAGATGAAAGAGGAGAGAGATGCACAGTTTTTCATAAAAAAATATATTAAAATAACAGTGAGGGAGGGAGGGTGACATGTAAGCTTACACATCAGACTAAAAATAAATGAGGTGTTATGATTTTGTTGGTCAGTGCGCAAATTACGTGGTGCACCCAAGAATTTCTCTTGAATACATGCCCCAAGAACAAATCCAACGGAAGTTTATTAGTTTTAAATAAAATAATTACTTTTTGGCAAATAAAAAAAAAAAGAAGGATTACTTCATCGGAACCTTAATAACTTTTAAATGAAGGCAAAGTAGCCTCCATATTTTTTTTTTCCTGAACTGAAAGTACTCTCCATATTTTTAAAACATAGTGGTTGACCTGTAATTTAAGCAGAGAATTTGGTACAATAGTTCTAATATGTTAAGGCCAGGAAGAAAATAACGTTTAAATTAGTAAAAAAAAAATATAGAATCAGTGCCCTTTTCAATATGTCTATGGGTTGGCACTAAGCTCTCACATACAACAAAACATATTATTATTAAATAAAATGTGTCAGCTTGACACGGTTTGAATTTTATTCCTTAACGGCATGAATATCACATCACCTCGAATGTATGATGTTTTTTTTTTTTTTTTGGAAAATTTCAGTTTACCCCCACAGTAGTGAATTAATTTCAGATTCCCCCTCTAACTTTCTGAAATCTCACTAAGCCCCCAAAGAGGTAAAGTGAAGTTAAATCTGAAAGGGTAAAAGACCATTTTACCCCTGAAAATGAAAGATCAAATCTTATAAATAAATGGTGAAGCTCAATCATTTTCCCCCTCCCTCTGTAAGACCTACTCCTTCTGATTCCATGATTGCTAGAAATCAAATGAGTTCACTCTGATCCAGTCCATCATGGATTCCATGATTTATACAAATCACCTAAGTTATCAATGTTTCCTTTTGAATGAGTGTTTTGAAGACTTTTAGAAGGGAAGGAGGTCAATGTGGGGGTGAAGAAGTTGTTGGAATTACATCTTAATAGAGGTAAATGCTTATCCCCAAGTAGAAAATTCTCATCTCTTTCATCTAAGCCTTTGAAAACTTGTATTATGTTTTAGAAATTCATCAAATGTGTCTAGAAAATTTCTCACAAGTGTCTTGGAAATTTGTCATATATGTCTTGGAATTAGATGAAAATATATGTCTTAGAAATTTGTCATATGTGTCTTAAAAATTTGTCATATGTGTCATGGAATTCGTTGAAAATATGAAGTAGGTACAAAGTATAGCATCTGAAGACTTGTATTATGTCTTAGAAATTCTATAAATGTGTCTGGGAAATTTGTCATATATTTTTTGAAAATTTGTCATATGTGTCTTGGAATTGCCATGGCTGCGATAAATAACATGTATTGTTGAAATGGCGCTAATGTACATATTATTTCAATTATTGTACTAGAAATTCTTAGAATGTGTCTTAGATCATGTTTTCATAATCTCTGATGTTATAAATAAGATTGTCATATGTGTGTTGCAAATGGATCACATGTTCTGGTGAATACCATTATTTGTCATAATCTCAAAGTACAATGTGTTAGTTGATTGACTATATATTATGTACACATGTGATTGTTAGTCCTAATGAAATGGTCAAGTTGACAAGTATAATGCAATTGTTATGTTGTTAAATTGTCTAATTATGTGTAGCAACATACTGTGAGAATGAGCAGTAGTTGTGCAAAGCAATTATTTTGCATCTTCCATGTGGGAGGGAAACAAGTTGAGAGCTTAGATGGAAAGATGATATATGAGAGTGGGATTGTAAGTGGAAGAATGATAAGTAAAGGGATTTCATATGAAGATACGAATCTATTTAAGTAACATTGTACTTTGTTGTTATGTGAATTTCAGGTAGTCTCTGAGCATCTAGCAAGTACTTCATACCTAAGCCATGATTCCTGTTAAGACATATGACATCCCTAAGCCAGCCTCTCTCAGATATGATGATTACTTATCAAGTGTCTTACTAAAACCACCATTGACTTCTCGTCCAACAGGAAGACCAAAAGTTAAAAAGATTGAATCACAATTTCAAAAAAAGTGTATCATTGCTCAAGATGCGGTGAGGCTGGTCATCCTCTAAAGACTTGCATGAACCCCAATCCTAGCTGAAATCCGCAGTTGACATAGTGCTTTTATTTTGGTTTTGAACACAGCTGCTCCATACATAGTGTATCAATATATCCCAACTTATATTTTTTAATGGTTAACAAAGCAGCTATTGTGTGCATAAGACAATCTATTTTAGCCTTGTGTAATCAAATGTGAATGCCTTTTTGAATTTCAGGATGGTACTTTATGGCTTTTCGACTAAATACCAAGATGAAATTTGCTCAAAACTATGTAAATGTACATGACTTATATGATTAGTTATATTATATGATATAATATCTTTTGTATTGTTGAAAGCTTTAAGGTTGAGGTTTGAAAATGTAGATCATGACAAACCCGATAAGTATGACATTATTTTTCTTTTTGGAGGCCATTGGGTTGTTATGGCAACATTATCAAAACCTACATTGCCGAAAGTTTCTCTTGATATGAATTCTGAAACCAAAATTTTTAGCCATGTATCATTCAAGGAGCTAAAATTCGTCCAATTTTTTGACTTGAAAAATTAAGACAATCATGTTGGAAATTATTCATATATATCTTGTAAATCCGTCATATGTGTCTTGGAAATGCAAACTTGAAATGGAGCATGCATTGTGTTAGATTGGACAATTCCGGAGACTTGAAAAATTAAGACATTCATGTTGGAAAATCTTCATACATGTCTTGTAAAAAATTATAGTTAATGATTATAGTGACAAGTTTCCAAGACTTATATGTATATTTCCAACATAAGTGTGTTGATTTTCAAGTCTCTAACATCTTCCATTCTAACTAATTCATGCTTTTATTTTACATATGCTAACTTTTTCCATCCCTGTATGGTCTAGCCCGCTAGTTGGTTTCAAGTTTAGCCATTGACCTTTGACCCATCATCTCAACTAGTTCAAAGCCCGATTCGGTTTAATAGCTTTGCACTAACAACACAAATTCATGAACATTGACAGGGTTAGATAATAAAAAATGGGGCTACTATTGGCAGTCCCCAGAGCAGATAACTAATGCTAGGACTCAATCTATAAAAATGGATGTATTCAATACGGGATGCTTGTTGTATTATTGCCTGAAACAAAAACATCCATTTGGATTGGAAGAGAGCCAGGATCGTTTGTAACGGATGAAGATGGACATCACTTATCAGAAGGGTAATATTATAAAATCATCTACCATCCATTAAAATCAACATATTAAAATATTAAAATAGATAAATGATTACAAAGTACTCATACTCAGTCCTTTAATCACTTTATTAATAGTTATTAACACTAAAATTAATATTAATAATGCTTTTTTACAATTCATGCAAAAAAACATTACTTCATCCGTCCTCATATATATAAGATCCTAATAACCAAATCGTATTTTCCTAAAAAAAGAAAGTTAAATTCAGCTTTAAATTCTCCACACAAAAAATAGCTATAAGTAATAAATTTGTAATAAATATGTTTTTTTAAAAGTACCCTTATTTATGAATGGGTAAATGGACGGATAGTAGTTATAGAAGCAATGAAAGAGAATGTAATATATATATAAAATAAATTGAAAGTGAAATGGAAAAAATGTATTTATTATGAAAAGCCAAAATAGGATCTTATAAAAAGGGACATATCAATTCAAATATTATGACTGTACGTACAAGACAAGACGAAGAGAGTATTTTTGAAAAAAAAGAGTAACCTAGCAACCTGACAGGTTAAGCTCGAATTGCACTAGGTCACATAGGAACCCAACGTTGTTGGGATTCCAAATATATGCCTTCCTGAACCAATTGCACGGCTCGATCACTAGGTTTCGGTCTAATGTGGCTAGTCCGATCCTTATTAGATTACCATTTATTACCAATAAATATTATGAAATAACACAAGCATTTTAGAGTACTTACAATGACGACCAACAAGTCTGGCGTGCTTACCATAACCAATCCATTTCGCAGTTTCCATGTTGCACATTTTCGCAACATAATATCCGATGATATGGCTAAAACTGTAAAACTCTGCGGATTGATATTTGCATGCACCAATCCCACCTTGTGAATGTGACCTACTGCCTGAAATGAATTATATCCCTGAATATAAAAAATATATATTAAAATGTCAATAAAAATATGTCTCAAAGATTTTAGAGAACAATTGGAAATTTCATATATATATACCTCATCAACTTCAATAATAGTCCAGTAGGTTTGTGATCAGATATTAGAATGGCTTGATTCCATCGGATAAAGGAATCCAAAGTATAACTATAATTTTCTAAAATTATATGGTTATACTCATTATCCTTCTGGTCAAAATAATATCGAATTACGTTTGGAATTTCTCTGCACGTTCTTAAATGATCAGCTTCAGTTGTACTTCCATCCTGACCGATTTGACGCAAACATCTTCACGCTCCAATGTTACTCTCCTGACTTGGTTATCTTTATCAATAGTTTTGCGAAAAATGGTTAAATTCAACACATTGACTTTTTTCCAGATACCTCTACCACCATGTCCTTTTTTTTGTATAAGTCTACCACCACGTCCTTGACCCAACATCCTAGTAGGAAGTTTGAACCATGCCCCATTTGGGCCAAACATCCTAAAATTAATAGTGTTTCAAAAGTTATTATTGGAATCATTTTTTCTTCATGTGTAAACAATTAAAAGAACATTTTCTAATTTGGTATTTGTATACAAAAGACAAATTCTATTTCAAAGATTTTAAACATCAAACTTTTTAATTAACAACAAAATTTAAATAAATTTGACTATAAAATAAACATTATAACATTAATCAATTATTTATGTGTTACCTTTTGGGAGGTCTACGCCCCATAGAAACTGACCTAAGTCCCATAGAAACTGTTGTCTGTTGGTCCTGGGACAAGGTTAGATCTATCTTTATGTAACCATAAATATGATAACACTTAAACATTCACATGCCAGGTGAATTTTGGATGCCATGTCTTCTAAAAGAAGACTGGTTTTATACACCAATCCTTCCTCAAAGCGTCTTATGTTTTGAAAATATCTAATAAATAAGCACTCTGAAAACTATTTTATCTATGGGTATGAACAAAAATGATGAGGGAGTAAAAAAAATTAAGACCTCCCGCATTCAAGTTATAATCAATCTCAAATTCCCAACATGCATTACTAGATTAATCTTTTGAACCAAAGAAGTGCAGTCCCAATCAGTGTCAAGAACAATAAGATCTCTTGATATCTTGAATAATTAATAAGCTGGCCCGGTGAAGTATCAAGAAAACAATATTTCAAAAAGAAAAGAAAGAAGGTGAATAGAAAATTAAAGAAATATGAAATATCTCATGCATATGAGAAGTAATTTGCAGAAGAACATGCTACACACACTTGTGTCTGATACTAGCTTAAAATAACTAAAATCAAATCTTAATATTGGTTTATGCTTTTGACACCTGTGTCTGATACTAGCTTAAACTTTTCGCATCAAGTCTAATACCAACTTAGACCTTGGCCCTCGTGTCTGATACCTCATACATATTCTTCTATTTTTTCTTCTTCTTTTTCTCAAGTCCTTTCCTTTTTTAGGTTATATGGTTTCACCAATAGTGATAAAATAGAATCTTTCTCACTTCTCAAACTCATGCTTCCTTTTTTTTTTGTTTTAAGAATTTGGAAATAAATTTTTATATATATAATATTTGTTTTTTTCAAACATATTTTATATTGGGATAATCATAACACTTTTTTACTGAAACAAAAAGAAATGCATAATTATACCTTTCGTAGCTTAATATATCCTAGAAAATTTTACAAAAAAAAATCAGTACTTCATTCAAAACACTGTTACTTTTACTAATAAAAACTGTTGTCATTTATATTTCAAATATTGATAAAACATTTTTGAATGTTGATGAGGCACATTTAATTTATGGAAATAAAAGTGAATAACAAAAAAAATCATTTTAATTAAACTATTATTAGTAGAGTTAGATGACTAAAAAGCTAAGATACACCTACACTCATAAAATTAAAGGATTATACTAAAATATGAATCAAATTAGAGAAATAAAATATACTTTTACCCTATAAGTTAAAGGGGTTGAAATTAATGAAATTAATGATGAGCATGAATCCAACTTTTAGGTTGTCGAGTACAATTATTTTAATTTTAGTGAGAAAATCACATGCGAAATACTAGGAAATTCTTTGGGGCCATAGAAATGAAATACATACATTCACAAAAAATAATAGCCTTGTTCGTTGAGGATAACTCATCGTCACACCTCTCTTCTCAATCTCTTGTTTTTCTCAATTTTACCCACATAAGTACGATAGATGCCCATTTTTTTATACAAGTCTCTCTATATATACATATAAATGAACATAACGGATATATATATATATATATGAGTGTGAACATTAACAAATGAAATGTATAAACAAAGAAAAGAAGGGGATGTATATGTTATTATGCTTGTTTTCTTACCTCACATCAATTTGAAGTCAGTCCATAGTTATACACATTCGATCGATCATAACTCATAAGCGTAATAATGAAAATTACGATTATGACAGTAGAGATTAGAAAAACAGCTATGGTGAAAGATGTGCGCTAACTTTCATAAAACATCCTCTTTAATTATTAATATTAAAGAAACCCTTAATAAAAATTCTTTTTATATTTACAATTAATAGATATAATTCGAAGAGAAATTATAAATTTGATTGATAAAGTGAATTTTTATTTTACATCACCCAATTTACAATATAAGTCATTTTAAAAGGATTTTTTTGCCAAAAAATGTTTGCTCATGTGGTTGATGCTTAAATGTGTGTGTCACTTTGTATTTTTCTTTCTCTGGTTTAAAAACTCATTTAATATGATTAAATTTATATTTTCAATTTACTTAAATATACTAATCCAGCCTTCCGCCGTCTCCAGTTACTCCAGCCACCACGAGCTGTCTCTATTGCCGTCTTCCACCCCATCGTTCTCCAAATTGCGATTCCTCCTCTATTCTCTAGCCGTTCTCAGCTACTGCTTGTCGTCGTTTTACCCTAAATCCTCTATTTGTCTCATCTTCACTAGTCTAAGTTCTGCCGTTCTTGATCTCTACCATTAGAGTGAGATGAATTTCAAAGCAAGAACGTGATTGTGGTTTGCTTACATTGATTATTTTGGCTGTCAATGATGGTGAGCATGTTTTTATTGGATTTGAAATCATGTGAAACATTGCAAGTAGTTTGGAGTTGTTTTCTAAGATTAGGGATGATTATAAACTTGTGTGGTAAATCTAGTATGATAAAGATCTTATTTTTCTTTTGTGTGGTAAATCTCGCAGGTTAAAAGCATGTAGAATGCTTAGCCGTGCACATTTTTCTAATGCGGGCTAGAGGAGATAGATTTAGCAGTTTGAGGTTGCCTGAATTCTATATCAAATGTTGTTCTTGTAGCTTTATAGCTTGAGATTTATTTGATTGAAAAATACAGATTTGATGTAAGAGAATTTGTGTTAAATCAAATCTTGTATTCTGTATTATGGCCTGCTATTTTGCCCTTACCATTTACCATTTCTATTATTTTTTAAGGCAGTGGTAAGATTTGCTTTTCGTTGCTTTAGTTTTAGTAATCTGGAAGTATAGACTACTGGGGTGTTATAACGTTGGTAAATAGCGTTGGATTTATAGTGTGCCTCACTTCTATGTTTCTCCGCATAGCTTTGTCTTTGCTGATGTAATGGGATGTCCTGTTCTATTTATAGTGAGTTCTTGGTTTTATTTGCTTTTTGATAGATCAGCATTAATATTTCTAATTCTAATGTTTTATGATGTTTGTGTTGAAGACATAGAATTGTCAAAGCTGGAGCAGGAAGGAACCACGCGGTGGTTGTTACAGAGGATGGACATTCCCTTGCCTTTGGTTATAATAAGCATGGACAGCTAGGCTCAGGTTCTGTGAAAAATGGTATGTTCAGCTGTAAAGATTGTTTTAATCCTACTATTGTTTGCTTGGATTACTAATGTCATTCACGCCTTTCCTAGTTTACATTATGCTTGTTACATGACATGTAGAGTAGTATATCCACATTCTTCCTTTATCTCACAGTAGTTAAGAACTTAGCCATAATGTTCATTGCTCATGAATAATGCATCTTGTACTCTAGTTATGCAGGGATCGATTTACTATTTTTTTTGAAATTGATAAGCTAAATAAATTAATTATTTAGAGCATATATTACACGTTTTTTTATAAAAAAAATTATGAGTATTATTAGATTATTTATTAATTTAAAAGTCAAACTAATTAATTTAATTTGGAGAAAATGATAAATAGATAAAATAAAAAAGGCCTCATATTTAGCACCAGAGCTAGTACATTTCATATTAGATACTGATATATTGCTTTTAAGTTAATTTTTGGAGCCTTTGTCTTCAAATTATCTGGGTCGGGAAAAAGTAGGATTGAATTAATAATAGTAATTAAGGATTTTAACCGGATCATTTTCTCCCTAATTAAAAAAGTTTGTCGTCTAAGAGTACTTCCAAATTAGTGGTGAAATAGCGCGTATCTTTGGAAATAGTGTATATAAAATACAGTTTTACTTTTTTAGAAGTTCTTTATTGAATGATCCCCTCAACTCTGTATCATATTGGTTACATACTGTAAGGATACCCATAATTACAATGTTAATTTCAATTTGAAGTTTCATCTGGTCCGATGCTCAATTTGCTATAATATTCCGAACTTAGCAATGATTTCTTCTCTTTCCTACATGGATTCAATGTCTTCACGTACAGCTCTGCTCCTCATTTTTATTCTTTTTACAGGGGAAGGTGGAGAGAACGCATTAGGTAGAAGTTTACCAGGTGAGAATGCCAAATCCTAGACTTTGTACTTTTTTACAGTTGTCAAAATGTTTCGGTCTATTTCGATGAATAGAGTTCCTACATCAATGTTGTGATTTTTTTTCAGTGGAGTCAAACAATCTTAAGCATGATAGAGCAGGACTTCTTTCCGTGCCCAAAGGAGATAGTTCTCATTTTTTGATCACACTAGAGGCTGATCATAACCTTGACAGGTTTCATTTATTTACTTGCTTCGCGTTTTTACCCCTTCTCATGAACCGTTGTGATGGTCGTAAATATAAATTGCCTTGTGTCCAAACAGTGCATTTGAAAAAATTCATGATATCCCATTCCTGTTGTTTGGAATCTTTTGCAGTTCCCACGTGGTGATTGGGAAGCTTGATAAGGGATATGGGGCACTGTGGTCGATTAGAGATTTTGGCTTTTATCATGGAGCTAGGATCATGAATTCTGGTGAACATGAAAGTGGTGAGTTTAATTTTTTATCAGGTTTGTTCTATTATCTATGATACTAATAATATCCTTGAAAAATATTTGCAGATGATCTTCCATATGTTGTGGTTTGGAAGCATTATTTGTGTGATCCGGTTGATGAAGGCCATCTTCAAATCAAAGCTTCAGTGAGCGAACCCATAAATCATAATACATCTCCTCAAAGGGCAAGAAAGATGAAAAAGAATAGAACTGATGAAGGCCATCTTCCCAAGCGCAGAAGAGAGGGAAAAGAGTAGAAGTGATGAAGGTCATCTTTCCATCTTAATGGAATAGATTGAAAATGCAAATGGCAGTTGCTTTGAAATTTTCCTTTGCTTATAAATAATCTGTCATTGTTAGTTATGTTAAAGCAAAATTGGGATTCAACACCCAAACATCATAGATTAGTTAGCATTATAATAATTTATGTGTAGGAATACTGAGATAGTTGCTCTTGGAGATTCAAAAGCCAATCTCAAGGACCGGGTTCCTCTCATCAACATTTTTCCTCATCGTCATTAAAAACAGTTTGAAATGCTGAAGATAATGAACATTGAATACCATCAATTTCTACAAGGGGTGATCCATGAAAACACCTTATTTCCAAAATGCCCAACCTATATGTCACGCCCCAAAGATTAAGGCGTGATTGGCATAGTATATGAGAATACTCACATTCCATAAGTCTTAAATATATAAAATTCCTAATACTTACATGTAAAAATATTCATCATTCATAATACAAATTTTATATATATATATTTAATATAGCAGTACTTACTAAATTCTTGTAGAATTTTGGGAAAGTATCTCATGAAAGTGAGACCTCTAGAAAATTCTACAATAACCTGATATATTCAAGAGGAGTTATACTCCCTAAAAATAAATATACAACCAATGGATAAGGTGAGGATCATATCTATAGCATATGTGGAGCACCTAATTACAAATATAAATACATAAGTTTAAATTTTTCATTTAGTAGGAATTTTCCAGGACGACGCTTCAGCTCCAAGCAGTAGAATAGATCTATAACGATCATCAAAAGGAATATAGCCAGCTGCTCCATCTGAGACCAAAATATTTTCCGGTGAATAACATCCCATGTATGTATAGAAATAAAATAAAAAAAAATTATTGAAAGAAACGATTTAAACATATTAACTTTGAATGGTAAAACATAACAATATATCTCACTAGCTTATAACAATATTAACTTAAATATAAGTATTAATCAAATGAAACCAAGTGGTGACAATAAAATATGTTTTAAAGAATCAGTTTACAACATCAAGTCTCAAATCTTGTATTTTCTATGACTTCTACAGAACGGATTCATAAGCGTGGACACACAGTCCACGGTAAATAACCAAGCGCAGCTTAAAGCTACAAATACAAGCGCAGACACACAATCCACGAGGGTAAGTAACCAAGCAAGCGCAGCACGATGCCACGAAACAAGTGCAAGTACCAGACCCACGAGTAACAAGCGTGAGAATGAATCTCACGATTATCAAGGGTGAGTACTGTGCCCACAAATGTCAAGCAAGCTCGAGTCTACAATGGCGCGCCAAGGACTAACAGTACTGCTGTTAGTAACCAGCATTCCGTATTCAGTCCTTTCATCGGAAAACATTTTCAAGCATGCTTTGGGTCAAGTTTTCTTTAACAAACAAATATCTTCTTTAAACTAAATAGGAATATGCAAATTAAACACCGCAAGCATGAAGGTTCATAATATTGTCTCAAGCTTCTCTTTTAATTCTCATACATAAGTGCTTCATAAAAAGCATAGTAAATACAAATAAAGATAAATAAGTCACTATCATTTACTCATCATTGGTCCAATCCCAATGTCAATGTGAAATTTAAATAAAAAAAATTCCATAGTGTAATCACGCTTATGAAATGGGATAGTCAAATTAAAATAATGACAAGAAGAAAAAAAAAGAATGTATAATGAAACTAGGATGGGATGTTATTCACTCACCTGTTGCACTACCAAATATACAATCCCTCTTATTTATTAGCTTCTAACTTACTCACTTCATGTCCTCTTAATATCCTAGAACAAAATAATATTACTTCAGTTGTTATAGCTTTATATAAATATTCCATAATACTTGATTCAGTAATCTTATTCACTCTAGCAATATATACTTCATCCACATTTCAATATAATTCCAAACAAAATTTCGTCATTATTTCTTATTTATCAACTTTACATCCAAATTCTTCAATATAATAGGCATACATCACAAACCAACTATTTTAATATTTCAGCTAAAATTTATGTTCTTTATACCATTTATAAATAACCCCCAGCAATTCAATATGCATAATCAAACAGCTCATAAGTATCTCAAAGGCTAACATGACAACAAACGAGTTTGATCCTTTAATTATAAATCGAATACTGTCAGATTAATTCATTTGTTTAAGTGTCAACTTCATTACAAATGGTGGTAACTCTTTCTTATACTACAATTGCTACGTAGTTTCAACAACAATCACCACAACACAATTATAACAATGCAAGCATCATTTGACCTATCTAAGTTCCAATAAATGATTTAAGAAATTTTAACCCAATCACATTATTTTGTTTTTCTTTTTAGCACCACAATTTGTGAGCGAAAGTATACAAGCACCCTTATCAACTTCTCACTGCACACCTCTTGCCCCAAAATCCTCAAACATCAATATGTAACATTTTCATACTTCTTAAACTCAATTCTGTAGAAAGTTTCAATATAAAAGAAAAATTATATATAACTCTCATTTCTTGCTTAAGCAGATTATAAGTAAAACTACATCCTATCCATACAATACCCATAATAGCTCATCAAGCAAAACATGTTTTTCTTTCAAACATTTCATCAAACATCTATCCTGCATAAAAGTTGCAGAAAACAGAACAAGCTCATAGTTCCCCAAAATTTAGCAAAATCCAGAAAAACTCCCACCCTGTAATTCAAAGACCAACCACAGCAACCACAATACAAGAGAAAGGATTCAAGCTTACCACTACCATATTAGGGATGACGAATAATTGATGGAACAAGTGGATGCAATCCAAACCATCAATCAAGCACCGCCACAAACAAAGCAACAGCGAAAAGAGTGAAGCTCACCCAAAACACACTCTTCAATCATGCATAACACCACCTCCACTAATAAGGAAAGAAGAACACATATCGCTACTCATCAGCACCGAGGCTAGTGAACGACGGAGGAGGAAAAACAATGAATGATGGCCAATGTTGTTTAATAAAAGAGATGCAAGCAGCCAGACATCAACTGCCATCGACAACATCAATAAGGACTAAAGAAGAAACAAAGGGAGCCTCTAGAAATTTCTTCTCCTCTGCAAATTCATCGGACAGACTAATAGGAAGAATGGAGTGTGTAGAAAAATATCCAAGGGTTTTCATTTGTTATTATTGTTCTAATTTTTAAAGAAGGAAATTATTGTAATTTCATCATGGAAAAAAAAATCCCTTTTGCACTACAAGAGTTTGAATCCATGCGAGTCACCTACAAGCAACCCCCAAGGTTCCATTATGCTAAAGATCTTCTTATGGCATAAATTTCAAACAAATAGATATAAAGATCTAATAAAAAAAAATTGACCTCTCTAATTTGTACCAATTTATACGCTCTATAATAGGAGATAGTAATAAATCAAATATTATACAATCACTATATAATTGCATTATGTTAAGCTTCGTGATTTTAGGGATTCACTCCTAATAAAAATAAAATTATTAATCAAGAATTAAATATAATTCATATTATTTTTTTGAATCATTACATAAATAATATGTAGTATCATGAAACTTCAAATTCTTATTTGATATGGTTCAACTAAATTAAATATATAAATGAGATTAAAAATGGTTATCTTCCATGCTTCTCATCTTCAAAGTTCATTTTCTTTTTTTCTTTTTTCTATTTTTGGTTGTTACACTATAAGTCACACATTAATGACTTGGTATTTCCAAAAAAAAAACCTTATTTGTTCCAAAATCATTAATTTTTAGATTCTACAAATATAGCCTAATAAAAATGCTCAGTCCACATTTTAACTTGCACACAATGGGTAGAGTATATTAGCTGGATTTTACCTCAAGTGCTCATTTTTGTGCAAGTGAATTCCTCTTCTTAATTGATTTAATAGTCTAATATCACTTATTATCTGGACCCTCACAGTCCTCAACAATGCCGGACTTATTCCTTATAACAAGCCTACTTAATATTTCCAACAATAACTTTAAGGTACAGTTTAAATTTGGATTTCTAAAATGGTTTCAGTAAGATTAATGATCTTAAAAAGCAAAATCCAATTTTAATTATTACTTGAGGCTTTTAAGTGTTAGATAGGTAATGCTATTCAGTAGATAAGTAAAGTATGAAATATGATCTGGTTCAATTTTGTTCAAGTGTTTATATGCTAACTGTGGTTGGAGATCGAATTATTATGGTTGAATTAAGTTAAAAGTGATTGTTGTAATGATTGAAATATGTACGAAGGATGATCTCACCAGTTAAGGTCTTGATATAATAAAGAAAGTTGAAGTTCTGTTTTGAAATATATATACACACAAAAATTGAGATTTATAAAGCATAACTGAAGTGACTATTTAGTTAATCTTAACACTATAAAAAAAAAAGGTGTTTTATAATGGTTCAATAGTAAAGGTTTTAAAACCTCCATTTGTAGCGGTTATTAATACAAATGCTTCTAAAGTGTAGCTATCAAAATATGGTGGTTATTAATGCAAATGCTTTTAAAGTGTGGCTGTAAAAATATGGTAGCGGTTGAAAATAAGAAAACCACCACAAATGGCAGGAAATTTAGTAGCATTAACATTTATAGTGATAAACTGTGACAATTTCTATTTTTTTTTTTTTTTTGAGAAAATAGTACTGGTTCAAAAAATACTTTGTAGCAGCTGTAAAAAAAAGTTTATTTAATTTTTTTAAAAAAAACTAAAAGAATCGGTTTTCATGGAAAACGCCACAAAAAATTGCAATGTTAAAAAATCGGGTTAGACCGATGAACCGCTGAACAATCCAGAAATTCAGTCTGGGGTAAGGAGTTGAACCGGCTCAACTCGCCCAAAATCAGCCGACCCGGTCAAAACTGAGAGGTTGAATATGTTGTTCTTTTCTTTTCTTTCTTCCAAAATATGATTTTTTTTATTTTGTTATAATTCACTTAATTACTAACTTTCGCTTCAATCAATTTTAGAAACCAATAAACTATAATGTTTTGAATGCTGTTTTACTTGCGTATGTTTAATATTTAATTATTGTTGCTCTTCGTATTTGTATTTTAGTTTGTGAATTGTATAATAGTATTTTTTTCCTCATGGAATCAACTAATATTTTCGTTTTTTCCCTTTATAGAAACATTAAAATATTCATGTTTAATGAATTATACATACCTATCTATATTTGCATTTTGATATTATTAATTATTAATGTTAATATCCATAAAATTTTATTATTTTAATATAACCAGTTGGACCCCGGTCCAATTCGGATTCGACCATTGACCCTTGAACTAGTGCCTCACCTGATTTTATATCTGGTCCAGTTTTTTGAACATTGAAAATAATATGCCGTTGTTCAACCTGCTGGAGGCACAGTAGAGGCTTTGGTTCCATAAAGTTCGCAAAATTCTTCGATTCCTACAGTAAACTTTATGGCAAAGATTCCACAAAGCTATTTTAGCTGCTTTCTTGTGTGGGGGGTCATAAGCTGTTAGATAATTATACATTTCATAAATATATGAATAAAAGAAATGCAATAATTTGTTTTGTTGGGCCTTTCCTTTTTCAGTGTTTTGATGCTTGCATGGGGTGAGTACAATATGTTGAGCTGACACTGAAACAAACATATCTTAACTGATAGCTTCTTTAATTATCTATCTCACTAGCAGGGCTTGATGTTGCCTGTCACTGTTACTTGAAGATAATGGTCATTCTTTACTAAAGATGTGATTATTTTGTAGAGCTCGTTGCAGATATTGACATTGAGTCTGAGTCTGAAAAGTATGGATGCATGGAAAGTGTTCGAATTGATTTTTATGTTAGTAAGCCTTATTAATTTGTTGACATGTTAATTTATGACATTTATATGTTGTTGAGACTGAGAGTGTCTCTCTTGAAATTAACTATCTATAATGACATGTTTATTCCAAGTCTTTACTTTTTTTTGTTGAATTCTAATAGTTTGATTTATTGGGAAATACATCTGGAGGTAATGAAACAAACTTTTTGCTGTCACTCATGTCAGAATTAAATAGTGGCAGTCATGTGAAATCACCTTATGTAATGTACCTGAGGGTCATTAGCTTTTTTGTTATGCAATTTAAACAGGCACACCCACAAACATGTCAAAACCAGGCCTTAACCCAAGACGTCATCCAAATGCGGCGCAGGTGGCGTTAGGCCTTAGGTCCGTTCCGTTCCATTCACGTTATTAGTTATGGTTTCACAAATAGTGATAAAATAGAATTTTCCGTGGAATATGACATCGTGTCCCTTATAGAACTGACCCAAATAAAATAAAAAGGATGTGTTGGAAGAAAAATTAATATTTTGGGAAGGATTTTGAGGTGTTACATCTATATTTGAAGGAAAATTTCATTTTGGGTGAGGGCAATGTTAGTGAATTTGTTGTATTCTTGTTCTTCTTGACCTGTAGCGGATCTGTCGGCTTCGCTTCTATCAATACCCTTCACCGAGGTCAACATATCTGACACCCATCACAATACTCAAACAAAATAAAAATAGATTCCTGATCACAAACACCTTGAAAGTATGACGA
The DNA here is from genome assembly GCA_037074515.1 of Mimosa bimucronata. NCBI lineage: Eukaryota > Viridiplantae > Streptophyta > Magnoliopsida > Fabales > Fabaceae > Mimosa > Mimosa bimucronata. Next base: position 28,014,928 of record CM073441.1, read on the forward strand.
TTTGAGTGTTAATTTTCTCATTTTATTTTCTAAAATATAAGCACTAAAATTTTAGAGGAAAAGTAGGGCTGCACAAAAACTCGGTGGCCTGCCCAAACCTGACCCGACCCGAAGTCAAATAAGTCCCTGGACATATTGGTCAGGAACCATAACAAACAGGACGGGACCAAACCCGACCATCGGGCAGGACGGGACAAGGGCATAGGTTTTAGGACCAGTAGCCCGGCCTGACCCTGAAATATTATTATTTTTAATAAAAACTAAATCTTTTAATTAGTTACTAAGTGATTGAATACATGGTTATCACCGGGTACTTTATTGATGCAGAGTGGAATCTTCAAAAGAGGGTTTTAAGTTTTGTGAAAGTTCCTGCTGCTAGGCAGGGAATTGATGTGGCAAATGCTATTTTCAAGTGCTTAAAGTCATAGGGGATTGAAAACAAAGTGTTTTCCGTGTCACTTGACAATGCTTCCTATAATGATTCTTGTTTAAGGGCTCTAAGGGATACATTATCACTCAGTGGTTCATTACCATTGGGAGGCTCATTGTTTCATGTTAGATGCTGTGCTCATATACTAAATTTGTTGGTGCAAGAAGGCCTTACTTGAATTCGGGATATTATACATAATATTCGTGAGAGTGTGAAATATATCAACTTTAACGATTCAAGGTTGAAAGCATTTTGTGATATTGTTGAGCAGAAGCGTTTGAAGGAGAGGAAGCTTATTATTGATTGTCCAACAAGGTGGAATTCTACATATAAGATGTTGTCTACTGCTTTGAAGTTCAAGGCTGTCTTTCCTGATTATAAGGAAAGAGAGCCACATTACACCTATGCACCATCAGAAGAGGATTGGAATAAGGTTGAGAAGATTTGTAAATTCTTAGAAGTGTTCAATCTAGCCACACATGTCATATCAGGCAGTGAGTATCCTACTGCAAATTTATACCTTCCTGAAGTTTGGAGAGTGAAACAAGTAATTGACAATGCCACTGAAGATGATGAATTTTTTATTAGCTAAATGGCAGCCTTAATGAAAGCAAAGTTTGACAAGTATTGGGGGGAGTGCAATCTGGTAATGGCGATTGCAAGTATTTTGGATCCCAGGTGCAAGTTATATGTTGTTAATTATTGTTTTCCTTTGATTTATAAGCCTGATTATGTGGCTACCAAGAATATAAATAAGGTGACGAGCGATTTAAACTCAATGTATGGTGAGTATCTTTGTTTATATAAGGAAGAGACAACTACTAGTAATGACATTGATAATGCTAGTAGTAACAATTGTTCTGGTAATGCACTTGGTTCTTCTATTGTCACGGGATTTGATCAAATCATGAGCATCGTTCGTGAAAAGCAAGCAATTCCCCCAATGAAATTAGAATTAGAAGCTTACCTTGAGGAGGGTGTTTACATTCCTGAGGGCAGTTCTAACTCCTTTAGTGCCTTGGATTGGTGGAAAAGTAATAATCATAAGTACAAGATTTTATCTAAGATGGCTGCTGACATTTTAGCTATCCCAATATCAACTGTAGCATCAGAGTCCACATTTAGTGCTGGAGGTAGAGTTATTGATGAATATCGTTTTAAATTAAATGGACAATCAATTGAAGCACTTATTTGTGGAGGAGATTGGCTTCGCAATAAGTATGGTTTGAAGATGAAATCAAAGGTACAAATTTGAATTAGTTAAAAAATACTATTTATTGTATATGTGTATATATATTTTACTAGTTTTGTGTTTAATCTAATGATATACATTTTATTTATTCTTTTGAAGGTGTTTGAATAAGAAGAAGAAATTGTACTGAAGATTTGATGTTTAGTGGATGGTGGCTCTACTTTGATATGATTTTGTTATTTAATTTAATTTCAGATGATTATGGAAAGGATATATTTAGTTTTGTTGGTTGTATCAGACTATTAGTTTTGTTGTTATATATTTGTTTTGTCTTCTAGACTCTTATTTGTTAATATTTGATTTGTGTTCTTACGTTGTTACTGCGTATCATACTATTTCTTAGTAAAAAATGTACTTTAGACTTTTTTTAGTCATAAAGGCCAGCCTATGTATGGCCATTTAACAGGCTTTAGGCCAGATTTAGTCTTTGAACAGGCCAGGTTCAGGCCTGAAATGAAGGCCTATTACAGGTTATAGGCCAGGCTGAGGCCAATCAGCGGCACACCAGGCCTGGCCTATTTCCACCCCTAGACTTACTACTTTATATTTAATTATTTATGACACTATATATAATTTTATTATTTTTTCTTTTCCCTAATACTTTATTAATATTTCAACCTGATAACTAAGATAAGAGAGAGCAGAGTGCAGAGACAAAACATTGAAACAAGTAAGCATTGTAACAACCTTTGCCCTAAATCGTCTCTCACTCTCTCAGTATTCAGCATTCACTCTTCAGTGTTCTTCTCTACGTCGGCGTGCGTCTTCCATCAGTCGGCCACTCCTTTCGGTTTATCAACGCCGCCGGCCGCCGGCCCTTTAAGGGTGGATAGGTGAGTCTACTCTTTCCATTTCTAGTTTTCTACCCTTTTCTTCCACGATTTAAGAGTTTGGAGATTTGGGTTTTTGGCATGTGCTGCTACGTTGGGGTTTTTTTTCCACATTTTACTGTTCATGTTACTCTGACCATTTGGTGGTAATTCGATTTTCTGGGGTTGCCTCTAAACTTGGTTGTGGAGATGAAAAGCTCAAATTTTGAGGATAAATGAGTGTTGGTGTTCGAAGAACCAGCCTTTTCTCTTCAGCTACATGTGCCCATTTGACTGAGTTGGAAATTGGAATCGGCTCTTCTTGGATCGAGTTTCTCTGGTAATAGAAAGTTGTTCTTTGTAATTGTAGTATTTAATACTCTGGCTCAAGCTTTCTGCTTCCTTTTTTATATATTATTTTTTGTTACAGTATTTTCAGCGCCTTTGTTTCTGTAGATTTGTATATGACCACCTTAGTTTGTTTGTTGAATGATTGGTTTTGACTGATTGACTGACTGGCCCTCCTTTGTGAGGCTTAGGGTTGTAAAATTGCTGGAAGAGTGAACTTCCTTGTTCTTTTCTTCTTCCTCACTTCTTCAAGAGATCCCTCCTTTTCCTCAAATAAGGATCAATAAAGTGGTGATTTTTTTTTGTAACTGAGTCTCGTATTGGTTAATTCGTGGACATGTATCTTCATTGAGCTTCCATGTATCCTGGAATCATGCCCAAATAATTCTAAACTTATGATCATTTTAGTCAATCAGTTCTCCGTGTTCTATTGAGAATGTATATGGTTACCAGATTTCTTTGTAGTGCTATAATCGTTTCTTTCATGTATATTTTCGATGTTTTTTAATTCATTTGCATTCCAAATTTGCATGCCATGGATTATGTAAAAGACTCCATAATTTATATGCCTCTCAATGTATCATAAAGTTGTGTAAGGCCAACCCTTTAAGGCAAAATGATGCTTTTGAAGTGCTGATTTGCTGATATTATAAGTTATTTTTTACCAAGTGTGTAATAATTTTTGTTGTTTGGCAGGAATCTTTAAATATTCAGTTGAAAGAAGAGGCCTGCCATAAATGCATTATAGCTAGTTGCAGTTGAGAAATGGAAAATAAAATCATATGCCTTCGCGGGAAAAAGGGTTCAGTGCATAGCTTGTGCAAAGATAGGGAATTATCCGATGATAACCCTTTAAAGTTTACTGGATAGCAACCAAAGATTAAATTGTTTAATGGTATCTTATTGCTACATTTCCAATTGTCATGCACTCATGTGTTAGCAAATAGCAACTTATTCCTATTAGTCTTGTGTTATGTAATCAAGGTTCTATTATGTTGCTCATTTGAGGTTAATTTTTGTTCATGAGGTATGTTCTAGTATATTGACGTTGCTAATGTTGGCATTATGTTGGCATTTTGGCTGTACTATGAGCCATTACTTCAAGAGTGAGGAATGCCATATCGTGGTGTAGTTGTAGTGGAAAGCTTTGATTTGGAAATCCTACAGTTATTTCTTGTTAACCCCCATCTCTATCATTGTAAATTATTTACACTAAAACATGCTAACTGATTAGATTCCATGTCATAATGGGCAAGAAGTTATCAGGTATTCAGGTGTAGGTGGGCATATTTACTTATGCTGATAAAGGAAGGTAACAAAATGCTTTATTTGGGGGACTGAAATCTGTTTTGGAAAAAATCTCATCAGAACTGAGTTTAGAGTTTTGTTGCCTATGCATTTGTCTGCTCCAAGCTTGTATGGCAGTATGCTTCGTTTCCAGTAGTACTGAACTGTTGAATAAATTCTAGCCACTATAGCTATCAGGTTGTGTAGGAGGTGATGTTCCTTGCTTGCACTAGATCATGTCACATTTTTTTAAAAGACCAATAGGACATGTCTCGTGGCCCGGAGGACATGTCTGGCTCGGTCTTGGTCCTGGGTCAAATAAGACCGGGCCGGGCTTCGGGCCAAAAAAGCAAGCCTGGAGATTTTTAAGACGGGACTCAGGGCATATGCCTAGCCCGGTCCCGTCCGGTCTTTGTGCAGCCCTAAGGAAAGATCCATGATATGGTGCTTAAATTTTTCTTCCATGCTTAAATTGATACTTCTATACTTTTATCTCATTAAAATCTTTAATTTTGATCTGTAACTATTGTTAGCTCATATAATTTTACTTTACTGGTATTATTCGGTTCAATTTTTTCTCCGACTCACTAAAACAGAAGTTCAATTTTGCCTAAAATGTTGGTTTCCATAATGAGTCGATTATTCAAAACGCAGCAGCTTTCAATCCAGAATTAGGCCAATTAGTTAATACGTTTAAGATCAAAAATTTAATTTTGGAGTTGGGAAACAAATTTTAAAGCTTAACATCAGTAATTTTAACAAGATATATATATATATCTAGTATGCAATGCAATATAGAGATGGAGATATTAATTTGAAAACTAATACTGGGGTTAACCATCAAAGTTAGATTTTATAGCCAATAACATCCCTAATTTTAACATAATATCTAGTATGTAATGCAATATAGAGATAAGAGATATTAATTTGAAAACTTGTCCCTAACACATCCTAGTATTCTTGGCATTCACCTACAACTTGCTCTCATCTTTATCACACATCTTTGCTTTCTTGGCTTTTTTTCTACGAGGGCAACCGGAACTGTTGTTCTCACCTTCATCACGCATCTCGGCTTTCTCTGCTTTTTTTCTATGAGGGCGACCAGAACCGTTGCTCTCATCTTCATCACACATCTTGGCTTTCTCGGCTTTTTCTCTACGAGGGTGACGGGATCTTCTACTCCCATCTTCATTAAACATCTTGGCCTTCCTGAGTTGTTTGCTATGAGGGTGACCATAAATTCTGCTCCCATCTTCATTAAATACACCACAACCAGTCACTTGAACTCGTGCCGCCCGACGAGCCTTTGTAATTGCATCCAATGTCTCCCATCCGTCAACAAGCTTTCCAAAAACTATATGAAACCTACACAAAGATTTACCACAATCAGTTTGTAAGTTAATAAAAGTACACTTCTTTAAATGCAATGTTTGCTTGCCAGACTTCACAACCTAGCCGCTCAAGACAAGGAAAAAAATGCAGAATATAGTGCAACATGACTCCAAGAGTTAAACACATAAACAAACCTATTAAGCTCCTCATCAGGCTCCAATGTTATGGTAAAGTGAGAACCAATGCCATACCAATCAAACATGTTCATGGCCAACAGTCCTCTTTCATTACATTCAAGTATAGGTTTTTCATCTGAAATAAACAGCAAGGCCAATGTAAACACCCTATTTATATGTAAGACAACAAGATATTTGAATCACCACATTCTACACCATTAGAACGCGCATTCTCACCTGGGACATCACCACATAAATACTTTCCTCATAGCTGCCTACAAAAACATGAGGTAGACAACTTCAAAATAATGAAAGTAAATAAATGTAGTGTGTCAAATTACAAGCTTGAAATACTAGAGAGGCATGCCATCCTACTTCAATGCAACAATATAAAACATACCGCAGCCACCCTGCAAAATGGAAACCAGCTATCAACACTTAGTTAAGATACCACAATGCATACAAAAAGCTTTGTACATTACGTAACTTGTTAGCATTATAAGATAAACAACCTAATAAGTACAAGCATACTACCGATGACCATCATCCCTGTATCCTAGAACATAAAAAAGGAAAATTGACCAAAGAAGGGACAACTATTGAGGTGTGTTCATCTTCAACCACAATATGATGGATAGATCTACATGAAGAATGATCTTAGATGTAACAAGAAGAGTAAAAAACATATACCTTCACATATGAATAGCCTTTCCGAATATCATAGAAGTAAGAACCTCGGTAGAACAGGGGCAAACCAAATTTCTTCCCAATTCCCCTTTCTCCTGAAGAAAGAGAAAAATTGAATGAGAAATAGGAGCCACGATCATATGCCATAACATTTAAATACATTAGCATGTACAAGGGATTGTTCAATGAGTCAGATAGTGATTGTAGCACAATATTGTTTTACAATCAGATATTACCAGTACAAAGCGCACGAAAATTTTCTGCAGCATTAGGGGCAACTTTCTTAAATAGCTGGCAAGACAAATGAATTCATTTAGTTGCGTTCAGTCTTCTCAAATTCAAATATCGCAAAATCCAGAAAAATAACAAACTTAATCATGTATCACAAAATCATTGTAATTCAAAAGCTCTAAAAAGAAAAAGGGTACCTCAAAAATCATGCTTCCAACAGGTATCTGATTAATAGAAACATCCATGAAAACCTAGATATTCTTCTCTGCCATTGTTGTCTCTTTTATAAATCAGAGCTAAAGCCAACGACCATTGAAGTCACTTTTTTCTAATCAAATATCATTGAAGTCACAGAATTCAATAAGGAGACACCAATTAATTATTAATATTAAGTAATATTGCATCATGCTAAACTAACACAATACCAAAGCTACAAGTATTTATAATCTTGACAAACAACCTTTTAAACAAAGAAATATCATAATGCAATGTGCTGACCTCCAAATAGAACACATAGCATACCATTTGGTACAAAGAATATATTTAGATGGAAAGCAAAGACTACTGCTAAGTGACAAGTTTGGTAAGCAAAAGGAGGAAAAGGAAAATGATAAATTAAAAATAAATATAAATGGAAAGAAAAAGAAATTTCCAATTTATAATCATTCAAAGCACACAATTTCTTCCCTCATAATCAAATCAATATTTCCCATTTACATGCTCCAGAAAACCAAATCAGTAGAAAAATCATATCAAATACACAATCCATATCAAATCAAATACACAGTCCAAAAAAAATCTCCAATTCATATTCATAATTTGATAATAAAAAACATAATTGAAAACCCAACGAGATAGCCACAAAGAACGCAGATGAACAAGAATCAGTCCTCGGAAATAATTAATTCTCGTTGACCACACCCCATTCCCCATAGGAATCATCGAATCGAATCAATAGTATAAAAATCATACAATGAAAAAAAGGAAATAATCCATATCAAAACAATACAAATCGAACTAATCCAAATTAGGTCATGGGAAGAACCATTTTATATTTTAGACGATAGAGGATAATCCTACCGCCTTATATGAAATCATTCTCAAGTGATCAACCCCTTAACCTATGGTCACATTGTAACAACAACTTCTACTTGATCCACCTTTTGTTAAGTATGTAACCAAATTAAATGACTAATTACTCATTCTGATCCTTATTATAAGAGGTAGCCAACCTTTTTACACATACCAGAATATGTTGAAATAATTTATTATGGGTATATTTAATAATGTCTTCCATTTTTATCATTATTCATTTATTATACACACTTTCTCCACCTTTTTTGCATTTACTAGTATACAAGGTAGAAATGGAAAACATGCGTTTATTAATTTAACTTTTGCATGTGACCTCTTATGCTTTTTTCCAAAAAATTTATCATGTTTTCTCTTATAATAAGGAGCGGAAGGAGTATGATAGATCAATATCCATATTTCAACTTAATACAAGGAAAATTTCAGAAAAATACCACTTGAATTCCTCAAAGTTACATGGGAGTTTTCTTAACCATATGAATAATGATTTTAACTAAATGAGCAACAACATTAACAATTTTACATCACATATCTAAAGTTTAGAAATTAAAGCCCAACACAGATGATACCGACTATACATCGGCAACAACCAAAACCGGAGGAAAGGACTCGACGAAGATCGAGTTGAGCAAGGAAAACACAGATTTGTGGAGAATTATTTGGGAAAATAGGTTCGCACCAAGAATGGGAGGAAGCGATGGAAAATTTGACAGTTACTTTTCCTTCCCAAATTTTCTGTGTCACGAGGTTAACTAAAAACTCTGATCAGTAACAAAAAAAAAAACAGGGGGATAGAGATTGAAATTTAAATACATATACAGAACACTAATGTGAAAACCCTAATCAAAATGTAGATAAAAAAAATCAAAATCAGTAGCTAGTGGTTAGGAGAACAAAGGAGTACAAGAGAGGAGGAAGAGCAAAAATTTAAATGCGTATACATAATACAATTATGTCAAAACGCTTACAACTATTAGTAGCCAGGGTTTAATGAGAAGAAAGGAGTATAAGAGAAGAAGAGCCAAAAATGAACCTGAGGACGAGGAGCCACAAAATATGGCGTTGAGTGTATGAGAAGCTACCTCGCCTCTGCAGGATATTGAAGTTGCCGTCGGAATGATTTCTTTTGCGTGGTGGAGGGGAAGAGCTAAATTAGGTTTTGTCACCTTTTTTTATTTTAAGGTTCTTTCTATATATGTGTGTGTGTGAGATTCAGTTGACCTTTAAAAAAAATAAAGAAGCAAAATGAACACTTAATTATAACGTATTTTGTATAATATTACATCATATGTTAGTTTATACATTAAATAAATTAATTTAGAGAAAAAAATTCAAGAAAATCAATTTTTAAGTAAACTATTTGGCTTTCTTAGAATTCTCTCAAAAAGTCATTTATATCCTATATTAAGAACGGATGGAGTATTACTCTTTTTCTACCAGTGGGTTTTTCTTTGTAGGGTTTTAATAAGACACAATAACATAGACATCCAAAGAGGAGTGTTATTAAATAATGTATTTGTGTATATCCATAACTCCTTTCTTTTACAATCCTCATTGGTTTTTCAGTTCCAAAAAAAAAATCTTTATAGGTTTCTTTTCTCTCTAAATGCCCTTAATATTGTATAGTGTGTTTGGATTGCCGTTGGAGAAGTGATTTTTTTTTTCAAAATGACTTTTTTAGAAATGACTTTTGGATAAAAGTCTATTGTGTGAAGTGATTTATGTTCGGATTTGTGATGATAGAAGTGACTTTTTTTCAATCTAACTTTTAGAAACATGTTTGGATGATTTTTTTAAAAAGCAAGTTGAGATGAAAAATTACTAAAAAGGGCAATATTTATATTAAATAATATATATAATATGCATATATTCTTATTAAAGGCTTAGTTTCTCCCTTATTTTAAGGAAAATAATTTTAAAAAATAATATTTTTAGCTCAAAGGAGTATATTATGGGAGAAAGTAGTTAGAAATTATTATGGTAAATTTTTGGAGACAAAAAGAAAATTTTATATTAAAAGAAAATATCTTATTTGAGAATTTTAGGGGTCTAACAGTCTAATTTTCCTGTCCACTTTATTAAATAATACATAACAAAGGCGTGGGACCCACCAGAAGCCAGAAGTCAGAAGCCAAAAGCCACTTTTTTTTGCTTCTGACTTTTGGCGTTGCAGAAGTCATTTTGGACCAAAAGTCATTATGAAAATTTGTCTACCCAAACATAATTTTTTTTCAAGATGACTTTTACATTTGCAAAGCACTTCTTTGGGGGGAATATCCAAACATGTATGTATCTTGAGCCGAAAATTCACAAACTAAGCACATCCCACCAGATACAAAAGAAAGACTAAAGATCATAAACACATTCACATTCACCAAGTCAGTAACACTACAAGCTTAATGTCTCCAGCTAAACACATTGACGGATCATTGAAGCACTTACTTTATATAAAAAAAACCACACTGAGAGTTCCTAAGGACAGTGAAGATAAAGTGTGAAAGGAAGCACGTTTTTTACCGGGAAGGAATATCCAAACATGTATATATCTTGAACAGAAAATTCACAAACTAAGCACATCCCACCAGATACAAAAGAAAGACTAAAGATCATAAACACGTTCACATTCACCAAGTCAGTAACACTACAAGCTCAATGTCTCCAGCTAAACACATTGACGGATCATTGAAGCACTTACTTTATATCAAAAAAACCACACTGAGAGTTCATAAGGACAGTGAAGATGAAGTGGGAAAGGAAGCACTTTTTTTACCGGGAAAGAATATCCAAACATGTATATATCTTGAACAAAAAATTCACAAACTAAGCACATCCCACCAGATACAAAAAGCACATCCCACCAAATACAAAAGAAAGACTAAAGATCATAAACACATTCACATTCACCAAGTCAGTATCACTACAAGCTCAATGTCTCCAGCTAAACACATTGACGGATCATTGAAGCACTTACTTTATATCAAAAAAACCACACTGAGAGTTCCTAAGAGGAAGTGGTTACCTGTATATCACCGACAGTGAAGATGAAGTGGCAAAGGCAGCACCTTTGAGAGTGATGAAGATGAAGAGGGAAAGGCAACACCTTTTCCTTGTTACTGTTTCTCAGGGAGGAGAGTGGAAGAAAAAGAAGAGAGGAAGTAACAAAAAGGAAGAGATGGAAGAAAAGTGAAGATGGAAGGAAGAAGATGAAGTAAAAATAAGAGACGAAGAAGAAGTGAGAAAGAAAGAAGAAGAAGCTATCGCGCCTCACATGCACATCATCATCATCAACTGTTTCGTCAAAAATAACCAAAATCAACCTCTTAATGTAGGTTTATGCTTTTGACACCCTGTGTCTGCTACTAGCTTAAACTTTTCGCACCTAGTCTGATACCAACTTAAACTTTTGGCTCATACATATGCTTTGATTTTTTCTTCTTTTTCTTAAGTCTATTCCATTCTTTCTGTTGGTTATATGGTTTCACTAATAGTAATAAAATAGAATCTTTCTCACCCCTCATACCCATGCTTTCTTTTTTTTTTAAGAATTTTGTAATAATTATATATATAATATTTGTTTTTTTCAACATATTTTATATTGGGATAATCATAATACTTTTTTAATAAAACAAAAAGAAATGCATAATTATACCTTTTATAGCTTAATATATCCTAGCAAATTTTTTTTTAAAAAATCAGTACTTCAATCAAGACACTGTTTCATTTACTAATAAAAACTGTTGTCATTTACAATTCAAGTTTGATTAAACATTTTTGAATGTTGATGAGGCATATTTAATTTATTGAAAAAAGAAGAAGAAAATCTCATCCAAACAATTGAAGAAACAGAAACAGACTATCTGAGAGAAAGTAGATGGAGGGGGAGAATAGGCTCTGACATCCAATGCCGACAACTTGATGATCCAAATACTACCTTAGTATCCTTTTTCAGAAGTTGAAAAAAAAGGGAAAAGAAATGAAGATCTGTCCCTTGAAAAATGAGATCAATGAAGAAGAAATTAAAGAGAGAGACTGAACAAGGAGGAGGCTGTAGCAAGAAATCTGAGGAGAATGAAAGATGTGACTGCTTAGATTCGCTTTCTCTAAGTTACAGGAAAATGTCGGAAATAAGGGTTTGTATTTGGGTTCTTTGTAGAGCTTGGGACTGGGGTTTCAAGAAGAGCAGCCTCTTTTGTGACTCAAGGGAGGTGATTTCTCTGGTTGAAAATGAAGATAGACCTTCATGATGATAGGGAGTTGCTAAGCATTATGTGGAAGTTAATAGCACAGGACTAAGAGGTATCCCTCCAGTGGGTGAGGATAGGGAGCTGCAATGTCTCTCTTGGGCAATACAGGGATCACCAAAACTAAAAAGGACTCGCTTTCTTTCTTTCTTTTTTTAACAATTTGAAAATAATGTTTTCATATAATATTCATTTTAATCAACTTATTTTATTATTATAACAATCATAACACTTTGTAATGAGACAGAAAATAACACCCTTTTCTCCCTCCCTTCTGTATGGGAAAAGTACGCGGCTGTTCAATGTTGTTGGAGGAATAGGAGAGCCTCCAGAACCTTCGCAAATTCCCCAATCCTTTCCGTAAAAACTTTAGATAAAATTAGGGCGAAGGACCAAAGAGAAAAATTATTTACTCCTAAAGACCTTAAAAGTATACTTATTTAGAAGGACCACAATAATAAAATAAATATTTTCAATTATCAGATTAACTCTCCATGTATCTTCTCCCCATATCTCAAACGTTTCATCATCTAACCAATTGACCCCATCCCTCAACTGTCCATCGCTCTCTTTCTCTCCGTCTATAAACTGAAATTTAATAAAATTTATTTCATTATATTATATCTGTTATAGGGATATTCAAAATCAAAATGTGAGTATTTATTTTACGTAAAAAATTATAAAGCAATCAATTAGCAGGGTCACAATGATATTATTAATATCTTTAATTAAAATAAAAAAGTTGATTAAGATTATTTATTTACAGTTATACACTCAAGTGTGTGTGTAGATACGTTTTTTTTTTTCCTTTATATGTCTGTCTCTAAGATGAAATTTTGTTTTTCATTGTTCAATTCATATTTGTTCAATCATATAACCGAGCTTAATAGCTCCCATTTGTCATAGTAACTTCTTTTTGTCAAGATTTATTTCACCTCTTAATAATTATAATTTTATGTGTTTTCTATCCCATTAATATTTAAAATAATATTAAGATACATACAATTTTACAATTTTTTTGTTCCCTGATATTCTTAAAAAATTATAACGTAGAAATAAAAAAATGTAATATAAACAAAAAATTTATATATGCATTAAAAAACAATTACAAATTACATTATAAGTGGGGGAAAATAGTCAATTGGTTAAAAAAGAAATAATTGAGATATGGAGAGACGATATGAGGATGGTTAATTTGGTAAGTTAAAATATTTATTTTATTTTTTGTCCTAAATAATTATTTTTTAAGGTCCTTTAGAATGATTAATTTTTTTCTTTAGTCTCCCCTAATTTCCCCTAAACTTTATGGCGAAGATTCCACAAAGCTATTTCAGCTGCTTCTTGTGGGGCCATAAGTTGTTTAATAATATGGATTTGGCTTCTCTCATTTTTTCTTCCCATCTGTTCCTGTCCTTTACTCCCAAATAATATCATTTTGGGGTCAAGTTTTTTTAGTTATTTTATGATTAGATTCTAGATAAAATAAGTGACATTTTGATATATTATGGGCGAAAAATGGTTACCTTTTAAATTTCATATGATTTTTCAAAGATTTAATCATCTAAATTATGGGTTTTTTTTAAGTTAAATAATTTAATCTTTGAAAAATCATATAAAATTGAAAACTTAACTATTTTTTGCTCAGAATATATCAAAATGTCATTAATTTTATGTAGAATATAATCATAAAACAACTCCAAAAAATTTGACACCAAAATGACATAATTTGGGAGCAAAGGATGGGAGCGGATGAGAAGGAAAAATGAGAGAATCCAAGTCCAATAATTATGTTTAATCGAAAGTGGGTATGCTTTTTAAACTCATTGTTGATGTTTATGGGATTTTGGAATTATTTTTTTTATTTTCAATCATAGAGTGTGTGCGTGCGCTATTTTCTCTCATTATTGGTTTGGATCTTTTGTATTATGTATGCACACTAATTTGTTCGTAAAGGGTTTCGGGCATACCTGGAATCCGGTAGACTCGCTTGGTACCCACAAGAAATCGGAGCACCGATTTGGACTCCGAATACGTATACAACAGATGCACGGAAAGGATGGAAGAGAGAGTCCAGAGAGAAAAGAAAGGATACGGGAGTTTTCTTTTGTTCTCATTGTTACTCTGGAAAGACAGAAACTTCTCCCGTATATAAAGATATGAAAAGTCATATCTTTTCAATTCAAATTATCAAGGGAAAAATTACTCATTTTACCCCAAGTCTTTCCATAATTACATGTTAGCCCCAATTCTCATTGGGCATTACATATTAGCCCTAATTCTCATTGGGCTTGGGCCCTAACCCACCAAGGGTTGATTAGGTATTTCCCTACAGTTCGACTAACGACACCTTTATGTGATTTTTCCCCCATCTTACAATTAAATTACATTCTAGTAGGTTTATAAAGTGCAGTTGGAAATACAGGTTGGAACTTGGAATCATTATCAATATGATATCCGGTCTACTCCAAAAAAAAAAGAAGGGTTAAAGAGCAAAAATGCCCCTGAATTTATGCTAAAAGAGCACCTGACACCTTAAACAAATTTTGGGGGCAAAAATGCTCTTAAACACTTGAAAAATGGGGGAAAAAAATACCTTACCTGTTAAAAAACCCAAAACGCCGTTAAGTGCTGACGGGAATTTTCGCCCTTACCCGTTAAATAACTTAACGGCAGTTTGGGGTTTTTAACGGGTAAGGTATTTTTTTTCCATTTTTCAAGTGTTTGAAGGCATTTTTGTCCCCAAGATTTGTTTAAGGTGCCAGGTGCTCTTTTGACATAAGTTCAGGGACATTTTTGCTCTTTAACCCAAAAAAGAAAGAAAGAAAGAAAAAGAAATACAGGTTGGAACATTTCTACAAGAGTATCTGTTGGAGTTATTTGCGCAGGTCTGTACCCATTTGTCACCTTGCATTTAAAAGTTTAGTAGTTTGAACTGCATTTTATTATTTGCTGATTGTTTTTTTTTTTTCTGCATCTTAATGGTTCCCCCAACAGGAATATATTAATAACATGTAGAGCCTGTTGGTACGGGACATATCCTTAGCGAAAGGGATACGTATGAGTTATGACCCTTTATTTTCAAATCTGTCGCATGTCAAGAAGCAGGCGTAGGTTAAAGTCGGGTCTAGACAACAACAAAAAACTGACTGAATTGCTGAACCAGAGCTCGCCGGAGGAAGCAGAAGAAAAACGAAGAAGATGGTTCAGGAAGGGGTTACTTTTCGTGTGTATCTGTCATATTTGTCGTGTCAAAGCTGTCCTTTTTTTGTCTTCAAGTGGAATTAATTATTTAGCCATGGTTCACCACATTTTCTTCTTGTTACCATTGGTTATCCTTTGGTCCTCCACTTCAGCCCAATGCTTTTAACTGTACCCATTGGTTCCCATTTAATTATCTTTTTGTTTTTGTCAGAAGAGTTTAAAATAATTTAAAAGATTTATTTAAAAATAATTTAAAATTATAACTTATCACACACAAATATCAATGCTTATTTTAATATTTTTTGTGTGACATGTGAGATAAATGTCCAATTTATCATTATCAAATTTTTGTAGAATCAATTAGCCTTTTTATAAAAGGTAAAAAAAAAATTAGCCTTTTTATATGTTTTTTGTTTTGACTTTATAATATTATTGTCCTTTAATAAAAAAAAATTTGTAGAAAAAAATATTATTTTTCATTCAATTATTACACCACCGGCCTGACCAAACGGACCGGCCGTTTCAACCGTTTGGACCATGACCTGCTCACTTTTCCGGTTCAACTTCCGGTCCGGTTTTTAAAACACTGGGTTAAACAGTTTCAAATGTCTTATATTGTTGATGTCAAATTCATGTAGCTGCATTGTTTCTCTTGTTGAAAATCTATATATGATTGAAGTAACTGACCTTGCTGCGGATTCTGTCTCATAGCTCTCAAGCTTCTCAGTTTAAGATTACTGATTTATCGGGATTTTTCTAGGATTAGTGACTGGTACTTAATTTTTCATTATGGTTCTTTGAATTTGGTTTGACTTCGTTATGAATTATGCATGCACCCGAATTAATTCTGTACCACCCCGCTTATTACATCTTTCTGTGATTTTCGCCCCTCATCTTACAATTATATTACATTCTACAAGTTTGTGAATGGAGTGTTAGAAAGGCAGGTTTGGGTTATTGCAATAAAAACGCCCCTTGAAGTAATTCCTACACCTTTGTCACTCATTTGTTAGTATTTTAAACAAGAGAAATTCTTAGGTGAACCCGATTCGCTACATCATTTGTGGTCTCCTCCTATCACAAGCAAACACATAAGATATGACATGAATATTATAATCTGAGGAGGCACCCTAAAACAATTAGCATTTCGATAAATTTTTTTCAACTTTAGTTAAGAAAACACGAAATAATTTTTTTTTTATTTGACAAAGAAATTTTTAGGGTGCCTACTCAAATTATAATATTCACGTCATATACTACATGTTTACTTATAATAGAGGGAGTATACAAATGACGTGGTAAACCGGTTCACCTTAGAATTTCTCTTTAAACAATAAGTAATTCCTGTAGCTTGTCCTCATCGAACTATGATATTTAACATCTTACTTTCTTGATTTCTAGTTTACGAGGAAGTTGCATTAACAGATAATACCGTTGAGTTATAATTAATTTGATGAGGAACCTTGTATTTTTTTTTTTTGATCAGATGAGGAACCTTGTATTGCACCTTAGCAATCAACTCTTTATGAAGAGTATATATTTACTCGTTTAAGCAAGAGCTTGTGACATTTTCCGTTTAAATAGACTCTAAAATGAATTTCATAAATTTATGAATAAAAGAAATGCAATAATTTGTTGTACAGTAGTCTGGAATCCGATTAAGAGAGGATGAGGGGGACCGAGGTGTACAATCAGTGAAGTTGTAGAGCGAGATCTTTTAATAAATAATATATCTAAAGATTTGGTTACTGATAGAGCACAATGACGTCGTGCGATCCATGTAACCGATCCCACTTAGTGGGATAAGGCTTGGTTGTTGTTGTTGTTGTACAGTAGTTTGTAACCCACTGATCTGAGTTAATAGAATGCATGTAGTCTTTTACTCAAAAAAAAAAAAATGTTGAGTCTGCCTAAGTGGGTATTGTATGTCATAGGAACAAAGATCATTCTTAGGGCCTGTTTGGGTAACCAAAACCTAGGTTCTGGAGAATAGCTTCTGAAAAAAAAGCTGATTTTGAAAAAGCTGAAAAAAAGTTGAAAAAATAGCTTTTGATGAATGAGAGTGTTTGGATGGTTGTTGTGAGAATAACTTTTTTTATGTGTAAATTACTAAAAATGATATAAGTTTAATGTGTTGGGAAAGAGAGAGAATAAGGGCATTTTAGGTATTTCAATATGACATGTGTAATGATGGTGTTTTCTGTCTCGTAATTCGCGTAAAAGCAGAAAAAAGTAGTTGCCTATTTGGATTAGCTTTTAGAGAATAGCTTCTCGGAAAAAAGCTGATGTTTAGAAAAAGTAGCTTTTGTAAAAATGAGAGTGTTTGGATGGTTGTTGTGAGAATAGCTTTTTCTGTGTAAATTACTAAAAATGACATAAGTTTAATGTGTTGGGAAAGAGAGAGAATAAGGGCATTTTAGGTATTTCAATATGACATGTGTAATGATGGTTTTTTTTTTACCTTGTACTTTGTGCAGAAGGAGAAAATTGTAGCTTATTCAAAACCTAGGTTTTGGCAACCAAAACCTAGGTTTCCAATCCAAAATAGCTTTTCATATTTTTTTCAAGTGTTTGGGTTACCTTTTTTAAAACCTAGGTTTTGAGTCTAAACCTAGGTTTTAAAACCTAGGTTTTGAGTCCTCAGAAAAAAGTGTTTGGCTACCATTTCAAACCTAGGTTTTGTTAAGAAAACAAACAGGCCCTTAGTAGGACTGTAACTTGCAAGAAATTTAAAAATAGTATTATTAGTTATCATAGTTTAATCAAATTTTAGTTTTTGGCCATGTATTTCCTAATCATTAATTTTCAAATTTTAATTTTATAAACATTTAGTATGAATTTAAGTACAGAGATCAAAATTAGAAATCGTTAAAAGTATATGATTAATATCAAATACTTATGAAAATATATTGACCAGAATCATAACTCGATTAAATTATAATAACTGATAATGATATCTTCTAAACAAATTTAGTTTTCACATACCGTTGCACTTGCGACAAAATGCGATTAAAACAAAAGAAGTTGAAGGACTACATTCCGTATACTGTGAAGAAAGTGAACGGCAAGTATGGCTCAAAAGAAGAATCAATGTGGTAGGTATGGTAGAAGTAAATTTCAGACTTTAGCACAAGCATCTCTCATTACTTATCCCCCATACTGAGGCGAAATTTATTCGTTTTGAAATATATTTGGAATGTTGGAGTAATATGTCAAGAAACGTTTTTGCCTTTTTCCCAAAGGAAAGTAACTTGTCGTATTGGTTCTCTCTCCTCTGTGAGAGCTTTTCCAGGTTCTGAGTAACCTATTCCTTCATCAGATTTCTTGGTCATCTTCGAGTCCTTTATGATCTTTTAGCTTTCTGTGATCACAACAAAATTCCTTGGTTTGATTGATATCTTTCACCTTCGAGTACTTTCTGATCTTTTAGCTTTTTGTGGACGGATCGACCATGGAAACAGAAGTTGCAAAGAGTCAGATATTACGAGTGACAAGGAGTCCATAGATAATGATTACGGCAACAACTCAACATCAAAATTGATCCATCATGCAAGAGAATAGCCTTTTTTAAAAGACACATCAATATGAACATAAGCCCAAAGAGAATGGACCATCTTAACCCATCAAGCTATATTGTTGAATTTCCAACTGAGCAAATAGATCCACAGTTGGCCATCGTTCCTTATAGTGGCCTTTCACCCATGTCAGCAGTTACAGCAGACTTAAAGGATATCAACCTGAAACATCCTATACCTGATGTCACGGATTCCAGTGAGCCAAAACGCAGAAAAAAATTATTTTTGATGAGGATAAGCAGTCGACAACCAACAGTAAAGGCAAGAAACCCGCTCGTGGACATAAACTGAAATCATCTGTACGGGAAACCAAAAAGCTTATTCGAAATCATACATCTAGCGTGAAGCCATCTGAAGCTTCCTCTCATGAAATGCAGTATAATGAAGAGATTGACTTCCATAACGAATGGTTTGTCTTCAATGGAGGTAATGCCCAAAGTGGTTCTTCTCTTGCCTCTAAACAAGCCGGTGCCTGGATGGGACCAACCACCGGTTCACAATGATTCTCTTATCTTGGAACTGTCAAGGTCTTGAGTTCCCTAGACAGTGAAAAATTTGAAGGAGGAATGTCTCAAACTGTAGGTTTTCGGGCGTACCTGGAATCTGACAGACTCGCTTGGTACCCACACGGAATCGGAGCACCGATTTGGACTCCAATCACGTTATACGACAGATGCACAATGGAGGAAGAGAAGAGAAGGGATCTTGGAAGTTTTTTTCATCGGGAGTTTCTCTTTTTGTTCTTATTGTTACTCTCTGGAAAGACAACTTCTCCCGTATATAAGATATGAAAAGTCATATCTTTTCAATTCAAATAATTAAGGGAAAAATTACTCATTTTATCCCAAGTCTTTCCATAATTACATGTTAGCCCCAATTCTTATTGGGCATTACATATTAGCCCTAATTCTCATTGGGCTTGGGCCCTAACCCACCAAGGGTGGATTAGGTATTTCCCTACATCTCCCACTCACACTTGGTGGGTTAAATGTTAAGGGTCAAGTCTCTTTCTCTTGTCTATCTTTCTTTCATACTAAGTGCTCTGTCGTAACCGCGTGGGTACGACGTCTTCTTTTAGGTGTCTTGTACTAGAAATCCCTTTTACAGAGACCAACACAAAACAACCTTGCAGTGCAGCTCGATCATTTTGATATAGTGCCTCAGATATCCTAGATTTACACAAATACACTTCTCTCATGGCCAATCTAATCCCTTTAGAGCCAAGATAAAGCTCAGAATGCCTTTCTCATATGCAGTGTCCACACTTATGAAAATAGCACACTAATATCATAATGGACCGGTCTCAGACACTAGCATAAGTGTGTGTATTTCAGGTAATCTTCCTTTCGCCCAAATATCACTTCAATATGAATTAATCGCTTTCCTAACGTAACACCTTTAGATCGCATTTATCATGACCATAGGATATATGCTAAGGTAGCAGACACTAAAACATATTTCCATGACATTGTCAAAGTCAAAGGACATCAAGAAAGTATGAAACATTTCTTGGACTCACACAGCAATGAAACAGGGATTCATTCACTGCTTCCAGTTTGCGGTAACTATAGCACACGCGGTATGAATCGCATGCTACGGTGTTACTCTTTTTCTATAAGAGCGTACGTCGATTTGATTGTATCATTAACACCGTACAAACTTCAGTATAGAAACACACAGCATCTAAACCCAAAATTCTTCAACTCTTCTCATATTGTATGACGTCAATTTTGAAGAATTTTGTTGTCTGGCTACAGGTATTACGGATGTGGGTATCCATAATTCGATCCATATGTGTGTAATCACGGATCTCATCTCGACTTACTGCACTTTTGAGTCAAGGCGACATATAGTTTGTGTTTCTTCTCTACCATATCAGTATTTTCACTGCTTTGCTGGTGAACACATTGTCTCATCTTTGCACACTACTCCTCAGTGTCAAAGGCGATTGCTCGTGTGAGAGTGCCAACCTCATCAACCTGTACGACATACTAGACATTGTATACTATCACATACACATGTAAAGCCTTAATGAAGTATCCATTACTTCATATCCTATGCTTGCCGAAGGACTTATCATGTCTCTCATGTATATCCTTGGCCACAGGCTCAATTAGGGGACTCTGCATAGGAACTTGTTGTTTAAGAACAACCTTATGTGCTACAACACATCTCACATATTTATCTTTGCATTTTGCTCATGCTATGATACTTAGGGTCTTTTATTTAGGCAATGGTCGTAGTGTTTTCACAATGCATTAACACTAGGTTTGAATTCTCATTTCAAATCCAAGATGTTCTTCCAAACATCATCAACCATATAGCCATATGTACTACCACAGTAAGTACTTTTATATGCACATAACTATCATGCCCTTTAAAGTATCTTTCAGCATTTTTGTGGAGCCATCAAATGCCTCTCACAATGGTTGGACCTGTACTAATTTACAAAGTCCTACCACAATGGATATCTGATATTTTATACACCACTGTGTACATCATACTACCAACAACGTTTATATGGAAACTCTTTTCCATTTTTTGAGTTTAAAGTTGATTCAGTTTAGGGATATCTATAATCAAGAACCAAACTTACTTTAAAAGTCACTGGGGTATCTATGGGATCACAATCATTTACTTTGGACCGCTCAAGAATTTCCATAATATAACTCTCTTGTGACAGAGAATGGAGTCTGCTTGAGCTATATCTTTGGATCTCAACTCCAAAAATATACAATGATTTACCCATGTTCTTAGTATCATTCTTTAATAGGCACTATGAAAATCAAACTATTTGGTCAATAGTGTATCATCCACTTAAAAGGATAATATCACAAACTGTTTGGTTATGGTTTCTTCAACCATAAAAATAAAATTATAATAGGTTACCACTCATACGGAACCTTAATTACCATTGTTTGGATGACTGCTTCAGTCCATGAATTGACTAATGCAAAAATATGTAATACGAGGTCATCCTTTGTAAACCTCAAATTGTAGTGAAATCTAATAGCCAAAGCATATAAATTTCTTCATCCAAATCACAACTCAAAATGCAAGTTTCACATCCACTTGATGTAAACCTAAAACCAAACAGTCAACTATTTCCAAAATGAGTATGATTTTAAACACATAATATATGAGAAGGTATTCTCACAATGTATACCTATGTATACCCTTTTGTAACCGAAAGAGTCTTGTGTTGTTAATTGATCTAACCAACTTGTTTTTTTTTTATCTTGAGAATTCATTTGCTTACAAATGATCTCTCGTCCTTGTGGTGGATCAACTAACTTTCAGACTTGATTCTTTCTCAAAGAATCTACGTCCTTTAATATTGCTTTCTTCCATTCCTTCTAAGAAGTAGGTAAGGCCTCTTATACAGAACACTTTTAGGTCTCTTTAATGACCTTTCACAAGCTCCCACTTACATGGGCAATTGAGGACTGTAGAGCTTGTTCCATATTGCCTTCTCACTGTGCCTCATATATAAATATAGAGAAACATAATGTGATAAGCTTCACCATTATTTGGAAAAACTCACCCATAATATATATGGTTCATTTCAATTCTTTTCAGGCATAAATCCATCTTCATTTTCACTTATGAAAATGTCGCCATAATAAGCTCCCACTTACAACGACTATGAGATCGTGTAATTGACCTTTATGGCCTACGAGGAACTAAAAAAAAAACTTGATTTTTTCTTTGACCATAATTCATGTGGTTTGGAAAAGACCAATTAGGAGGGCACATGGTTAAGTATAAAGTTTGTATCTCCTTTAAAGAGAAAGCCATACTTGATCAATCAAAACCATACTTGATCAATCAAATATGTGTGTACTAATCCACCAAAGGTGGACTAAACAACACTCTCCCACTCACTTTTGGTGGGTTAGCTTGAACCATTTTATACATGACCATGTTTAGTAACATTTCATTACACCTCCTAACAACTCCATCTGTTGACAGAGTGTGAGGATTATTTAACTGAATAAATATCTCTTTTTATTCATGAAACTCACTGAAACTGGTCAGGAACAACCTCTATTAGTGCGTAGAATTCTTAAATTCTGAATGCACTTTATTTTCAACTTTATTCACTTGTCGTCTAAAGCGCTTGAGCTTTAAACTTGTGTGAAATAAAGTAATGATAATCACGTGAGTAATCATCAACTAAGGTAATATAACCTCCGTGTCATTCCCTCACATTCATTGTACCATGTATAGTCGGATAGAAGAAATGCAATATTTTCTCTATCTCAATTCCCTTACTGAAAAAACTTTTCTTATTGCTTTACCTACTAGACACTTCCCTATTGGGTAATGAACAAAGCATTCTTGAAAATGCCAATTCAATTTATATGTCCTAGTCCACCATGACATGTATTCAAGTCAACACTTGAATTAAGGTGGTAAAACAGTCATACACACAAAGATCACCAACAATGACGGAAAAACAAAGAAATGTCAAGGAAGATTGTATCACAAACAACTAATTTTGTCATGAAAGTCAAGATTGTTCATTTAGAACCCATGAGCCTGTCGCATGAAACAATGAACTTGTAGGCTCTAATGTCTTTCACCTCAATCCTAACGTCATTACCAATTTAAAGCCTTATGCTTGAAATTGATAACTGACAACATTTAATAAAGGATCTTTGATCCTTATTCTTTTAGTCTATGGAGCTTGAGTCTTTTCCTGCTCACTATTGACAAAAAAGAAAAACCTTCTCAAAAGGTTTATCCTTTAGTAGGAAAAGCATTTGACCTAACATAGGTCATGCCCCTTCTTAAAGGGTTTGCCCTTATGACCTAACATAGGTCATACTCCTGTGATGTCAAGGTAGTCCTCACATTCCTTTTGTAGAACCTCTTACCCTTGTCTCATCTGGGGTTAGGTTATTGAGAATGCTCTGCGATATGCTAGCCCAAAGGGTTTGCATACTTCCCGACATCCATGTTCAAGCTCCAAATACTTTAATATATCATTGACAAAGGTAACAAAGTTTTCACTTTGGTTCAACCTGACTTTCATGTGCTCCCTTCAGAAAAGGAGCGCCCTTATGAACAACTTGCACTCATTGTTCATTCGACAATATACAATCAACTTCCTTCAATCTCCTTGTCTTGTTGGTTATCTAATGTAGATGTTGTCTCATAATAGGCGTTAAGCCTTAAGTTATATGTGTTAAACTTAATTGACAACCTTTTTCATCTTGTGTAATGGAAGTTTTTCGAAAAAATTTCCTTTTACACAATTCACATGGCTCTTTGTTGTTGGATTTCTATCATGCTTGTACTCTATAGGGTAATTTATGCTAAATTGTTTCCCTTTTCGAGCCATGCATGTCTCATGTCCTCTCAAAAAGTTTAGTTGAGATGACTTCTCAACTTTAACTTTGTCATGACTCTTGGTCAATGACATGACAACATCTTCTATTAAATCATATGAGACCTTTCAATATCAGATATCACATTTGTCCCCATCAAGTATATAATTATGTTGTTGTTCTTGGTAGCCTTTCTTGGCTTAATTACTTCAAATCATCCCACTTATTTGGCTATTCACAATCTGATTTGATCCAAGAACTCATTTGTAGCACATTGAAGTATACAATGTCATGCACTTGTATTATTCTCAACTAGAAAAATAATATTACTATTGGGTCTATGATCAGGAGAATACGTTTAAACCTCCCATCACATAGATTCTAGTAATAATATTATCATCTATCAAGAATTTTATACAAGTACTTTCTAGAATATGCTCGGTTATATCTCTCAGAAAACTAAGTTTCTGAAAGATCCCACTTAGACAGAGCAATGTCATTAGCTCCCACTCAGATAGAGTATTTGACATCAGCTCCAACTTAGATAAAGTATATGAAACTCCAAGAAGACTTATTTTCTAAGAGCTCCTACTTAGATAGAGCATATAACACTCTTAGAAGACACATTTTCCAAGAGTTTCCACTCAGATAGAGCATTTGACATTTTGCTCCCACTCACAAAGTGTATTTGACATTTACTTCTTCAAGTCTCTCCTTACATTATATTCATAATGTCTTATTAACTTCTTATTTGAGTGACTTAAGATTATTCTTGATTTCTACCATGTTCTTATGGTTTTTGTGAAGTTAATTTTAGCAGAATATAACATCAAAAATGGAAGGGTGAAGTCTCTCAACTTCCCCAAACCAAATTTGATAGGTTCACAGTAACCGTCATTCAGCAAGGCTTTAGGAATCTCATATTCCTAAGTGACATGATAGAAGTTGTGCTATGTTGTTTTGGTAATTTCTAAGAGGTTCTCTATTTTCTCAAAGAAACATTCCAAATGTCTTATGCAATTAATCTGTGTTTCTTCACAGAAACCTTTAGTCTTTGCTCTTAAATCTTTTATTGGTTCAATCATTGGTGATTTGACTAGGCTTCGGATTCTCTTTCCTCCTAAGGTGGGTTTTTAAGAGATATTTGAGATGTATTTTATTCCTGAATTTCACCATAATCCGGAGTTAAGATGTGGAAATTTCTCCTTTTGAAATTCCCTCTTGCATTTGATCTGATATTATTTCTTTAATATCTGATCGTCATTTTAACCTCCCTGAGGTTTATCCAAATCCCAATCCTAAACTTTAGGATTTTGGTTATTCAGGTTCCTCCTCTAGTGTATCATCAATATTTTCTTTATGTTACACCTCTTGTTTCATTTCAAGTTCAAATGAACCTTACTTTGAATTATCTCTCTTTTGATCCTCTTAAGGATCTTCTCCTTCTAGGTTTTTTATTCTAGAGTCTCATACTCTAATACACAAATCCCTACTTCATACATCACTTAGAGGTTCACATTTCTCCAAGTAATTTAGGTTTGGATCAACACTTAGAGGCAATAACCAATAAATTGTTCATTTTCTAATTTACTACTATGTAAATCATACTTAAGATTAAGTTTCTCTACTTAAATGTCATCCAAAAGAGTGAAATTCTTTTGGTTTGGTGCTCTTAGAACTCTCTAGGTTCATATTTGCCTTAAATAAATTTTTTTTTATGAATTATTGCAAATATTTTAAGATTTTTAAACTAATAAAAATCACAGAAAGAATAGCACCAAAAATATACATACAGATCCAAACCACCTTAATAATAGACAAACAATATGTCTAAATGTAAGTCTTGAATTTAGGGATTTTTAGAAACAAACCGTGCCTCAATCGGAGTTAAAATGCCCTTTCAAGTGCCCCTAGAAGAAGAGAGGAAAAAAAAAACTGGAATTTTTTTTTTATTGGGTCTGAATGCCCAAAAAATGGTTGAGCCCAGACACCCGTTTTTTTTTTTATTAAATTAAATATGCGTCTGGGCCATTACACATTGGCCCAGATCCATTTTTTTTTAATTTTTTCGCGTATTGGGCTCTGCCAAATAAGCCCATTTCGTTTTTTTTTTAGTTGCTGGACCAGACTAAATAGGCCCCTACATGCCAAAAAAAAAAATTTAATTAATAATGTGACGTCAGCACGACGTCATGATGACATCATCCGTCATCTTCTTCCTCCAGCCGGGTCGACCCAGACCCGGCTGGACGGACGGGCGGGTCCGACGGATCCGCTTCTTCTCTCCACCGTATCTTAGCGGTCCGAAGTCCGTTTTTCGCGTTCTAGTAATCCATTTTCATCGTTTTTTCGTTCTCTACGCAATGGGTTAATTTTTGAAGACTGAATCCTTCATTTTCGAACAATCCAGTTTCGAAAATTATGCCCCATGCTATATATTCTCTCTCTTAAATTGTGGTTTCCTTATCTTCTATGGTTTCTGGTTTTTCCTATATTTTTTCTCTGAGTTTATCAAACCCATAATCACATGTATATGCATTCAGAACAAAGAAAAAACAATATAGAACCAGAGAAACCTATTTTTCAAAAAAAAATATATATATACACGTACACACACCACGAACATATAATATATATATATATCCTTCGAACAAATATACACACACATAGATGCATATTTAATCCAGAACCGAAAAGAAAAGCACAGATGCATATGGGTTAGAAAAAATCACAGATGCATCATATGGTATTCGGTTGGTTAAATAACTATAAAAACAAACTAATATATCAAGATTTGCTGAATTGATAAAGCAAATCATCATCAAACAGATTTCAGATTGAACCTAAATCATAGATCTAAAATTTTGCAGCGGAAATCAAATAATTATGTTTGATCAGAGAAGAAAGATAAATAACACAGAATAATTCACACAGCCATGGAAACCTAATGCTCTGATGCCACTGTAGGTTTTCGGGCGTACCTGGAATCTGACAGACTCGCTTGGTACCCACACGGAATCGGAGCACCGATTTGGACTCCAATCACGTTATACGACAGATGCACAATGGAGGAAGAGAAGAGAAGGGATCTTGGAAGTTTTTTTCATCGGGAGTTTCTCTTTTTGTTCTTATTGTTACTCTCTGGAAAGACAACTTCTCCCGTATATAAGATATGAAAAGTCATATCTTTTCAATTCAAATAATTAAGGGAAAAATTACTCATTTTATCCCAAGTCTTTCCATAATTACATGTTAGCCCCAATTCTTATTGGGCATTACATATTAGCCCTAATTCTCATTGGGCTTGGGCCCTAACCCACCAAGGGTGGATTAGGTATTTCCCTACACAAACAAAAACCCCCAAATTGTATTCTTAATGAAAACCAAACAGGAAAAAAAGTGGTTGATAGTGTTAGAAGGAAGTGCAATTTTGTTAATGATTGGCTTGTAAATATAATTGGTAGAAGCGAAGGTCTAGCACTCTGGTGGTCAGAAGATGTGGTGGTGAACATTATCTTTTCTTCACCTAATATAATCCGTACTAGCATTTCCTCTCAGTCCTTTGATGTCCCATCTTACGTAACTTTCATTTATGGTCCCCCCAAGGAGTAGCATTCTTTCTCAGACTCTTCAAAAAAGAAAGAAAGAAATGAATATTTCCGACTTGAAAAGAGAGATCGAGGAAGGAGGAGGAGGAGGAGGAGGAGGAATAAAATGATTACCTGAATAACAAGGAAATAAGCAAACTAGACAAGCAGAGAGAATGAAGATGAAAGGGGAGAATGAGCTGTGAGAGACAAGGCAGCAACTTGATTTTTTGAAAAAGAGAGAGAGAAAGAAATGAAGATCTCCTTCTTGAAAAGAGAGATCGAGGAAGAAGGAGGAGGAAGAGAATGATTACCTGAAGAGTTTATACTTGAAAGACAACCTCAGTATTCTTTCTCAAAAACTTGAAAAAAAACAAAGAAAAAAAGTGAATATTTTGCTCATGAAAAGAGAGTCGAGGAAGGAGGATGAGAAAGAGAACGATAACATGTATAACAAAAAGGATAACTCAAACAAAAAAAACGGGGGAAATGAGCTCAGAGAGATAAGGGGACAACTTGATACTTGAAAGACCACCTTAGTTTTCTTTCGCATAACCTAAAAAAAAAGAAAAAGAAATGAAGATCTCCCCCTTGAAAATAAAGAACGAGGAAGAAGAGGAAATTTGACGGAGAAACCGAAGAAGGGGGAGGAAGAGAATCACATGGCATTACGGCAAAAAATAAAGAAGAAATAATGAAAACGAAGGAGAAGAATGAATGATCTGTCACCTCTTTCCCTCTTCTCGAACTTATGCCCTAGCTTTCTTTCCTTTTGTTTTAAGAATCTAAAAATAATTTTTATCAAATAATATTTATTTTTGTCAACTTATATTAGTAATCATAACACT
This sequence comes from Mimosa bimucronata, assembly GCA_037074515.1. Taxonomy (NCBI): domain Eukaryota; kingdom Viridiplantae; phylum Streptophyta; class Magnoliopsida; order Fabales; family Fabaceae; genus Mimosa; species Mimosa bimucronata. The sequence goes on from CM073441.1 coordinate 28,043,357, forward strand.
TTTGTGAAAACTAAAGCCTCATGTGACAAAACTAATTTTCAAAATACAAATCCAAAGAAACAAATCCAATGCTGAGTAACAATATAATAACATGTGTAAATGTTCGAAATGATAGACATGAGAATCATAATAAGAGAAAAATGAATATGGAGGAAGAAGATAATGATTATATGAATAACAAGGAATATAAGCTCACTCAAACAATTGAGAAAAAGGGTGAAGAACCAGACTAGTACAGAGAATGAAAATGAATGGGGAGAATGAGCTATGATGGATAAGGAGACGACATAATGTTTTAAAGACCACCTCAATATCCTTTTTAAGGCCGGTAACTTACAAGAGCTTTCATATAAAATAGTTTGAGTTACTATTATAGTTAGCCCTCATAATTTAATCAAACTTCGGTTTTGAGCCATGTACTTTCTAATAATTTATTCTAGTCCTTTTAATTTTATGATGGCATGGGGAAACAAAATATTTTTAGTTTCAGAATGTCATCTAGCTAGGGGTGACCATAGTGTCAAGTCGTGCTGATGACAATCCAAACCCGATCAAAAATTATCTAACAAAGCTAGGCTAAGCCTACAATTATCTATTTAAAGTATGCAATTATATACTTTTAATGATGTGTATAAATTTATGTTTAATAAATATAATATCTAAAAAAAATTTAGAGAGCCTTTAGAAGAAACATATTGGATGGTCTAGATCTCTGACTAGTATCTCCATACTCAAAACTATAATTTTTGACCAAGTCATGGTAATGCTAAGTAGCTAAAGAGAAATGTTCATATAACAAATCATCCACACATGTTGAATGCTATATGTTGAGTATGTGACAAAACATACAAAACTAGCAATTATGCCCAAAAGCCATAGTTTTGAGCATATATTAAAATAATTCGTAGTTTATGCCAAAATATTCAAAAGTCATCCTAATAAATGGTCAAGAGACAATCTATTGAAACTATTAAACATCTTCATTATCACTCTCTTTCTTATTTATACTGGATATTGAATTGCAGTCCTAAGCTTTTCATCATCCCCATTAGAGAGCAATAAATCTTTGGTATTTTTTCAACATTACAACCATATTCTTCAAGTATTTTGCAAAGTTCTTTACCAGACAATTGGGGCACCTCCCTCTTCTTGTTGGAAGCTCTTTTTAGAGCTAGATTTGTTTGCACCAATGTCCTATTGTCTTTATCAAGTGTTGCAACCATTGCAACCATTATTCCTGCCAGATCTTTAAGATTAATTCCATGCTCTTTAGGTGCCCACTTAGGATTCTTACTCCATATAGTATCATCATATTTTCAAAATTTTGGTTTAACCTATATATGTATCAAATCATGACAGGTCATAAGCAATCTCTTGATGTGGCTGCCATCAAGCAAGGAGTAATCAGATTTTTCAGTGTATTGATGCTTACATGCATGGGGTGAGTACAATATGTTGGGTGAAACAATGGCAGACACTCAAACAAACACTTCATAACTGCTAGCTTCCATTATTATCTATCACACACTATTAGTGTCTAATTTTGCCTATGATTGTTACTTAGAGATAATTAATGGTGATTATTTACTAAAGGTGTGATTATTTTATAAGACAGATTGTTGATATTGACCTTGAGTCTGAAAAGTGTCCATAGTTGATAAGATGTGTCTCTCTTGAAATTAACTATTCATGATGATATGTTTATCATAATTCTTTTATTTAAGTTATGAATATACGACTGTTGAATTTTGTGAAAGTGTGAACAAATAACTGTCATATCTCAATAATTTTGGATGTTTTCAAATACTTATAAGTTGATGCAGTTTTGACTTCATTTTTTTTCATTGCTGTGTCGCAATTAGCTTAACTGATAAGTGAATGACTTAACTAATAATTATCTTTTCCTTTTGCTCATTGTCATTGATTTTAATTTCTGTATAGTAGTCGAAGCTCTATCTTTTGTTTCAGGCTCTCAGTCTATCGAATCTGACATTTGAGGCTATACACCAGATGCATTTCGTTAGTGCCTGCACCTGAGTTTAAAGCTCTTGGGGAGCCCACGAGTTAAGGGAAAATTTTCAGGCAAAGACAACGACCATGATCCCAAAGAAGCAATTTACTTAAGTTACAAGTGTCCCGTTATTGAGTACTCGACTATAATATAGAGAATCTAAATTGGAGATCCATAAATAGACCCTTTGTTTCTGTTTGGCTTCACAATGTTCCCTGGGATTCTCAAGACGCCTTGGCAGCACCTGATGCAAAGGCAGGTAGACTAATGTGTTTTAAGAAATTTAGACTGGCTTCTTTGGAGCTTGGACGATGGGATTAATGTGTATGAGGGTGTCAACGTATTGTCATGCTCTCCTGATGGAGGATAATATAAAAGGAGTGATATTTTGGTAATAACTTGTATGATTATTTCGGGCAGAAATTAAGCTTTTTAGAGCAGTAAGAATTAGGATAAACACGATTATAGCTGTGATTGATGGTATGTTTTACCGATTAACTTAGTCAATGACACCAAATAATGTAACTGCATGTGGGATTTACATTTCATCTTTACTCGCAACTAATTCTGTTAATTAATGAGGAGGATTTTGATTGATGGGAGGGAATTGATGGAGATTAGGCTGATTTAGAGCTTATACTGTTATTTAGATAATCGTTACTCCCTCCATTTATAATTACAAGATACAAGAGTTATTTATCTAATTTGATTAGATTAAGGTTGTTAGTTATTAAAATCACACGATATTACCAAAACATGCTAACCACCAACTTTTCTTCCCACACCCTCCGACTCTGATTTGTTTATTATTGGAGAGCATCATTAGAGATAATTTTGGGAAAAAATTGTAAAAAAATATGAAGATATCTTATATTTAGGAACAACCTCACCTCCCCAAATGGGCCTTGAATTTAGGAACGTAGGGAGTATATTATATTCTCTAGTAAAATTATGACAACTCGACGTTTATAAGCTCTTCACCATTAATTCTTCCAAAAAAAATTTCTTCATGTGTTATATTAATTTGGGTCCTTAACATAAGATCCACTTTGTATTTCAATTTCTTCATTAATTAAAAAGGTTCTTATACAAAGGATGGGAGGAGTATTTTAATGGACACATGCATAGAAGAAACTATACTTAATTTTTGTCCTTCAATATGTCTGCATAATACCAAAACCATTGTTCTATATTCCATATTCTTGGGAACTACATCTGGAGGCAGTGAGAAAAAGAAAGTGCTATTTTCTCCCCATTTGAGACATCTTCAGTTATCATTCATGATTTTATTCATGAATGGAGTTATTAGATGGCTGCTTAAACTTGACCCTTGTCAAGAAATGTCCCAAATTAGCTTTGTTATAGCTAATGTCAGAATTAAGTAGTGGCAGTCATGTGAAATCGCCTTATGTAATGTATTTTAATTGAATTTATCAGTTTGATTCAATATTTACAAAGAAGCAAAATGAGTTTATTATCTGTCACCAGAAGCCCTAAAAAGTGCCTCACCCTCTCTCTGCCGTAACTATATATGTATGCCTAAGTAAAAATTGACAACTTCTTTCTTCTGTAACAAATAATAGGTAAGGGCTCTCATATTGGAACCGGGCTCATGGGTTGTGGAGCTGGATAAGGAAGTATTCATAGGTGCTAATGGGGAGGTTCTACTAAGGGGCAAGGAACACAAGTGTGACAATATGACTTTGAATATGTTTTAATTTGTTTCTTCCTTTTCTTAGGTCCATTCCATTCTTGTTCTGGTTATATAGCTTCAGATAAAATAGAGTCGCCCATGAAATATGACGTTGTGTATCTGTACAGAACTGAACCAAATCAAATATTTAAAATGGAAGTTTGAGTAGTTTCTCTCTGCAAGGTTTGTGTTTCAGGCCTTAGAGTTAGAAGTGACGATTTTGAGTAGCCTTTGGATTCTTCTCCTTTTGAAAAGTATTATTATCCACATGTTTGCTTAATCTTTCCCAACTGAAGAACTTCGTGTGATTTCATCTAAAAAAGTTTGGATTGATTTTTTTTACTTCAATAAAAGGAGTGAGATATCATTATAAATAACAAATGAAAACTCCATATATAATTATATATATATATATCATCAACTTCAACAATAGTTCAATAGGTCTATCATCATATATTAGGATGTCTTGATTCTGTCGGATGAAAGACTCCACAAGTTATAAACATACTTTTCTGCTAAGATGACCTCTGCCCATTTGGTTTGTGCACTGTGCATCTATCTAAATAGTCAGAGGTTCGAATTGGCAGGAAAAAAGAAGAAATAAACATTCTTTTCTGAAATTATATGATTATACATTTTATCCCTCCTTTCCGCAAAAAAAAAAAAAAAAAAACGATTACATTAGGGATGTGTATGCACATTCTTAAATGTTGAGCCTCTCTTGAATTTCTAATATTGGTGGACTTTACATATATATCTTCATTTTTTAATCTTACTTTCCTCACATACTCATCATCGTCAAATGTTTGTCAAAAACAACTGAATTCGACCTCTTGACTTTTCTCTAGATAGCTCCGTGACTTCTTTCATGGGTAAATTATAAAAAGGACATTAGCTAATGTTATTTTTACATATAAAGGTCATTAAAGGACAAATTCTATTTCAATGATTTTAAAGATCAAAATCCATAATTAATAACAAAATTCAAATAAATTTGTCTAAAAGATAAAGATCATAATATTAATTAATTATACATGTATTAGTAAATAATTGAGATGTGAATCATTTTAAATGATAATTATGTTTGAGAAGATATTTTATATTAAATTAATTAATGAAAAATTACAATTTCTCTATCATTTTAATCAAATAAAAAATTCATTGATCTTATTATTAAGTTATATTTTGTATAATGTACAACAAAACGTATTTTGAATTTAAGTGCATTGTTGTTAAATACATTATTTAAAAATGAGGGTAATTCTGGTTGAGATTTTTATATTAGGATAATAATGACTTCATCTATCCACAGAGCTATTGAAAGCAGGGGGAAAATAGCTTCTTAAAAAAACAAAAAAAAAAGCCTAAAAGTATCTATGAATTGTGATGCTTTTTTTTTTTTTTTGTGAATCAAATATCAAAAACTTGACACCATCCACAAATTAAACCGCTGGCAAAGCAACACATAATCTAGGTAGGTATAATTCAACATTGGTCTCTGGTTGTCTCCGACTCTTATTGATCGGTACAGCGAATAATGGTATGATGGGGAATTTCTTTCTTGTATTTGTGAATGGGAGTCTAGCTAGCTGTTGATAAATTTCATCATATCCATTTGATTAGTAAAAGTTTTATTAGTTAAAAAGGAACACATATGTTTTTAGGGAAAATGGCCATTTTTGACCTAGAAGTTTTGTCTTTGGAGTAATTTTGGTCTGGAAGTTTTTTTAGGACCTATTTTGACCCGGAAGTCTATAAAACGTAGTAATTTTGACCTCGGCTAACGAAAATATAACTCTGACCGTTAATTACTTATGACACATGGCAAATTTAGACTATTAGACCCTGAAATTTTCAAATAAGATATTTATTTTTGAGCTACAAAATTTCTTTCACTTCAAAAGTTTTACCTACTAAACCCCTTAATTATTTTCTCCCATAATAACCTCTTTTGAACCTAAGAATAATTTTTTCAAATTTATTGTCTTTAAAATAAGGGAAAAACTAAGCATTTAAAATTCTTAAAAATGCCTCAAAAGTTCCTCAAATATTCTCATAACCCATAATCTATCATGAATCAATTCCTAATTAGCCCACTAATCCTCAACTAAATTTCTAGGATGTTTACATAAGACACAATTTCTATGTTCATCTAGCTTTTGACCTAAAAAATGAGCTCAATTCAATAGCAAGATAAACCGTACCAGCACACTTTGATTCCCAAAAACCAGTAGGAACCCAACATCAAACCAAAAATAAACTCCATCTACATCTGCAATTCCTAATTAGCCCATTTTTGAACTTGCAATTTTTCGACTTAATCTGGAGCAAGATGATGTATAAGCTTAGATTAGGATTACATTATAGTTTATTATGGTGACTGTATGATTTATTGTTGGTCTGCAATTGGAATTTTTAATCTGAAACCTCCTTCTCTCATATTTGTGTTGTTTTCAGTTGAGTTGAAATTGTTTTGTGGTTTTGTTCATCAATGATTCTTGGATTGTGGCTAAATTAAAGTAAATTGACATTAAATAATTTTAAATGCTTAGTTTCTTCCTTATTTTAAGGACAATAAATTTGGAAAAATTATTCTTAGGTTCAAAAGAGGTTATTATGGGAGAAAATAATTAACAGGTTTGGTAGGTAAAACTTTTGAAGTGAAAGAAATTTTGTAGCTCAAAAATAAATATCTTATTTGAAAATTTCAGGGCCTAGTAGTCTAAATTTGCCATGTGTCATAAGTAATTAACGGCAGCGTTATATTTCCGTTAGCCCAGGTCAAAATTGCTACGTTTTATAGACTTCCGGGTCAAAATAAGTCCTAAAAAAACTTCCAGGCCAAAATTGCTCCAAAGACAAAACTTCCGGGCCAAAAATGGCATTTTCCCCATGTTTTTATACATACAAAATGCTGATATTTTAAATTTTCATACATAGAAAATGCGGTTACTCAAATGTTAATCTTTGCACCTAACAAAATGTCCAAACATTGATTTTTTCACCATCCACTAAAAAAAATCAAAAGGAGCACGATGAGAATCCCAAATAAAGTCGATCACATTAGTATGTAGAACAAAAAAAAAAAAATCGTTCCATTATATTATATATGTGTGTATCGACATTTTTAATCCAAAGGCATAAATGAAGAAGAAGTAGCAACAACCTCCTCCGTACAATCATATTAAAATAATGTTTCATATCCAGATATATATAAATTCATTTGAATTCCTTGCACATAGAAAGAGCTTCCGCCATAAAAGCAGAAACATCCGCAAATGTAAAAAAGAATTAAGAAATTATTCCCATAAAAATGTCTCGTCAAATTTTTAAAATGAGTTAGAATTCTTACCTGTGTATTGCGTGTTATTTCTTAAGGTTTGTCTGGTACAAAGAATTTGGAAGGGAAGGAGGGGAGTGAAAATTTTTGTGAATTGAGTTTTTAAAATTGAAGAAATGAGTTTTAATATTTTTTCAATACTAATCCAAAATAGTTAAATTGTGAAATTGGATTATACAATTAGTTATTTACTTTATACACATGTGGATGATCGACACGTCATGAATTTTGAATAATAAAATAATAATTATGCGTTGATATGAAAAAAATTCTCAAGACGCCTTATAATCTATAAACAAGATTAAAGTAAATATTCTTTATCTGACCTATCAAGTAAAAAATGAGGAGTGTATATCTACACAAGTGGAAATTTTTAAAGTAAAATGCATGTATGAGTATGATTAAGACTTATGAGCGATGATGAAGCATGATTACTCTTTGGCACAGTCATATCAGGCACCATTATTATGCTACAGAATCTCAGGAAAGCACCATTGCCTATGTCAACTTGGATTGTGCCCATCTACCTAATTTATATATTAATTTAAAACTTATTATTATATGCACAATGCAAAGAGTTAGCTAGTCTGGCATATAAATAAGGCAACAACACGACATAATTTTTTTTTTATTACTTTTTTCATTTTTAAATATTAGATTCAATTGATTTTTTTTAGAAATTAAGAAAGTTCAATGAGCCACTTAATCATAATATATTTTATATGTTATTGGATTATATGTTTAGTTTATAAACCAAATAAATTAGTATGAAAAAAAAATTCAAGCAAATCAATTTATTAATAACTTATTTTAGTTTCTTAAAATTCTAAAAAAAAAGTTTAATGGAGTGAGTAATTATTATTTAATGCATTTATCTGTGTACGTAACTAGGTCTAATCATACATCCGTCCCAGGCAAAAAAATTATCAGCTCCATCGACCGTATACAAATATGCTATGATTACAAGCATATAAGTCTATCGGGGTTCAACGTGTACACACGTTATTGATGAGTACGTAATTAATTACCTAATGTACCTTAAACTTTGATTAAATTATACTCCTAATTTCTTAGGATATTATTAATTTAGTCAAACCTAACTAATACTTTTTCTAGTTTTTAATATAGTATCTAATTGTTAATTTTGGTTTTAAATATAAGATCTATTTATAATTTTTATGAGTATTTTACCAAATTGCCCATTGATTTTCTCTTAGGAACAATCATGTAAGAGAGAAAAGGGAATCAAATTAAAGAAAATGATTGTAGTGTTTTATAAAAAGAATGACATATTAACTAATTTAAATAACATTATAAAATTAGATAAATAAAACCTATATTGAAGAAACCCCAAAGTAACTTTTAGTAAATGAGAAACCCTCCATACTCAAATTAGACAAAAAGAATACATGGGCGTAATGATATGGGTAATTGACTTCTTGTTTGTAATCTACCTTTAAAGTTGAAGTGAGCTTTTTTAACTTTCAACTTCTATTTAGACTTTATAAAACGGACTTTTTAATATGTGATTTGAACAAGTTATTCCAAAACTGAATTTTCTTATAAGCATTTATCCAAACATAATGCGTGTTACATTAATTTAATTTTATTTCTAGTTCAATTTAAAAAGTCATATGTAATAAAGATTCTTTTGTATAAAAAAACTTTTGTCAATGGTAATCCAAAATAGTTAAACTGAAGATTGGAATGTATAATTAACGTCCTTTCACATGTGCCTTTAAAAACTCAAAAGTCATGACTTTTTTAAAATGCATCCCTTCGTTTTAAAATATTCCAACATTTTTTAACTTATAGACGTGTGGATGATCGAAATGTCATGAATATTGACGCACTCTCCGTGGTTGTCATTTTGCGTCCTGTGCAGCCAATGTATTACTACCTCAAATCTTAAATATAAGATAATTTTAATTTTTTAAAAAAAAAATTAAGAAAACCAAATAGACTACTTAATTTTAACACATCTTATTTATAGTTATATTATACAATAATTTATAAGTAAGATAAATTAGTTTTGAGGAAAAAAGATAACTATAAATATTTTAAAGTAATTGATTTGACATTCTTAATTTATCCAAAAAAATTTAAAATGATCTTGTAATTAGGATCGGAGTGAGTATTATTCTTATAGAAACACTAAGGAAATGTCATTTTTTTTTTGCCAACTAGGAAATGTCTTTAAACTTAGCCAATAAAATAAAATAAAAAAAAGGAAAAAACGAGCATGAAAATACAAAATATATGGACATATTGAATTTATGGTGTTTTTCGCCCATAGTACGTACACGGTACAAGTGCACAGCTTAGTTCTGAGATCAATGATCAGCTATGTGCCTTGTATGCACACTATGTAAAACAAAATGAAAGAAAAAATGACGATGAAGTACTCCATTCGGTTTTGAATATATGAATTATTTATATAATCTAGAGATATTTAAAAAAAAACTAAATAAAGTACTGTATTTCATTTTTTTTTCCCGAGTGAAAATGGAAGTTTTATTGAACTATCAAATATTTACATGCTGCTTAACAGATGGCAGATACATGGAAAATGCAATTACATTTGTCAAACAATAGGAGCTTAGTCTATTCGTGCAAGGCAAACAGTTTCCTGGGATTGTATTGTGTATTGCACAGAGGCAAGCACCTCATTTACTACATTTTGCGCTTGCGGGTTCCCATGGGTGAAAAGTTTGTTGTTTCTGGCTTTCCAAAGGTGCCAGCACATCAGTCCAAATGTCAGGCACCAGTACCTATCCTTCCTAGCGGACGTTGTTTTAATTAGATTTGTTGGTAGCCATTGTGGTAATGGTGAACTGAAAAATTGTTGCTGGGGAAGAAGGAGTTTCCAGCACGCACTTGGGAGTGTGCATCCTCGCAGAACATGATTTAAATCTTCAGAGTTACAAGCACAGATTCCACATGTGTCGGTGTCAGCCATATGTGTTGTGAGCCTCAAGCACAGATTCTTGTAGCGCAAGCCATAAGAAGGTTCTCACCCTCGCAGAACATGATCTAAGCAAGGTTCCATTTTGCATCAACATATCATCCCAGCAATGCTCTTCAAGCATACCATACGCCGAGCTGACTGTGAACTCACCATTGGTAGTGAGTTCCCATCTACATTGATCCTGCAGATTCAGAGTGTGGGGTAGCTTTGTTGCTGCAATTTGCCTTAGTATTTTCCTTTACTGTATTTCATTATTCATTATAATACATATCAACTTCTTATCCAGATAAATCAAATTAAAGAAAAATGATAAATATATTAAATAAAATAAGAAGATATTCTATATTTATGAGGAAAATAAAATTCTAAATTAGATCTTATATTTAAGAGTTAGGACTAGAGGGAGTATAGTGTTTTCTTAATGTTTTAAAAAATTAATAGAAGACTAAAGTATATCCTGATCTTTGAGTTTACATCAATGCTCCTCTGTGTTACTTTAGCAGTAAAATTGCACTTTAACATTTTGCAAAATGTATTTTCAGTTTCTTATTAATATTAACACTATTATTCCTACTAAAGGAAAATACTAATTCACTTTTAAATAAACTGATAATAAAAAATTAAAATTTAATCCTTAAATATAATATTTTTATACAACAAATTTTAAATTAAAGTTTAATAAGGATAATTAATTATAGGTCCCATGTAAGGAACTTAATTCAGATGAGGTCTCACAAAATCACGAAATTACTCTCAGGTCCCACGAAGTTGTTATCGCTTGCTTATGAAGTTGTTATCAGCAGCTCAAAAGTTGTTCCTGAACAAATATTTAAAAGTTATGATCGTTAAACCCTAAGTTGTTATCGTTTTGCCAAAAGTTGTGTCATCAGTTACCTAACAATTTTCGACCAGATGAAAACAGCTGTTTGGCTTACCGATAACAACTTCCTTGCAGGGGCCTCAGATTAATTTCGTGATTTCGTGAGATCTCATCTTAAGGTTCTTTATACCGGATCTATTATTAATTACCCCAAATTAATATAACTACATTTATCTTAGTCATTATTTAAATTCATCAGCATTAAAGGAATGGAAACATATTTTATAAATTTAGGTTTGTGTATTAAAAAAATTGATGTAAATTTAAAAGATTAAATATAGGGAACAAAGACATAAAAGTAGAAAGGATAAGTATGTGATACCAATTGATTTGTCATTTCATAAATTTAAAATAAATGACTATATGCTTTACAATGAGTTTTAAAAGTTTAACAACTTTTTATAAAGATTCATGGATACCAACTTTATTTAAACACTTATCAACTCTCTATTTATTGTACTTTACTAAATTCATATTTGGGTTTATCAACTCTCTATATTAGTTTATCAATTTTCTATTTATGCTGACCAACTCTACGTTGGGCACTTATACTAAATTTTCTATTTACTGGACTTTATCAATTTCGTACTTAAGTTTACCAACTCTCTGTATAGATTTACTAATTTTCTATCTGCGTTTATTTACTCCAAATGGACAATTACCAACTATTTATTTATTGAAGGACATTTTCGTCACTTCTTTAAACTTCAAAAAGAATAGTTCATTCGATGTGTCTATCAGTCATTTCCCAAATTTGTTAACCATTTTTGCGCTTTCTGTATTAAGAGAGTTTTTAAAGGGATTTTCCGTCAAATATATTATTTAACTTAAACAAAAGAAACACAGAGTCACCCATTTAATGAGTAATATTGTAATTATGAAAATATTCACTTTTCTTTCTTGTGTATTTTCTTTTATTATTTGTTCAATTATAAAGAGAAAAAAATATTTCCTTCCCTTTCATTGTTGCTCCCCGTATATTCTCTATTCATCCAAATAAAACACAAGTAGACTCTGACTCTGAGTGCGTTTGTACCTTGCATGCGTGCAAAGTGGGAGATACCCTGTACCTGTATGGCTATTTTTCATGCCAACTACTTTTTTAAAAAATCATGAACATGCAAATTAAAACTCTTCAATTTATAATTTAAAGAGGGATACTTTAAGTTGAAAAAATTGTTGAAGTGAACAATGGGTTGTCAGGTGATTACTGATTAGGTTAGAAGAGTCGTTGTGATGCCACATGACTGAATTTAATAAATTTATTTATAATATCTAAAAAATAAATCATCATGTCATCCGACACATGACATCATCCTAACTTTTTGACAATTTGACAGCTGATAAACATCAAAGTTAGGAAATTTATAAATCCCTTCCTCGAATCCTCCAATTAAATATTGCATGCATCGAATTAATGTCTCAATGTAGTAGAGTAATTAATTAGATACTTAAGTTGGTTTGACCAAGGGATTATTATTCACAATGCGTTAAAATTTTGAGGGTTTAAATTATTCACTCCGTATAAAAGTATATTCAAGAATCAAAACATTGATGTATTATTCCATAAAAACTGCTTTCACCTTTAACCAAAAAAAAAAAAAAACAGATCTTTGACCGATGATTTGATTATTATCGTAGATAAAAAATCGTTTGATTATTATCCAGCCTCCATCTAATCTTATTTTATTACTTTTTTTTTCGTCAATAACCTTAATTGATTAATTTATCATTATTGTAAAAGATGTGCATTGATTTTCTTAGGATATCCTTTTTAATTATTGATATTAAAGAAACCCTTAATAAAAACTCTCTTTATATCTGCAATTAATGCAGATAATTGGGAGTGAAATTATAAATTTAATAGATAAAGTGAACTGTTTTTTGATGAATACTTGGACCATTTTTGGCCTTCGATTGCACCACCGTCCAGGTATCCGGCGTTAACCTGAAGGCCAACGCAGGATTTACCAGCATGGGCCCTCGACAACCGACTAGTCCTGGCACCCCCAATCGAATAGGCCCGAAAGGTACGCCCACCTTTGGTGGGACCCCAGGGGAGAGAGCTCCCAACAGAAATACATTACAATCTCCTTACTTGGGATCGAACCCAGGTAAGGAGGATTGTGGCGCAGCTGCCTACCCAACTGCGCCAACCCCTGTTGGTAGATAAAGTGAACTTTTATTTTACTTTAACTAGTCTACTATATAAGCCGTCTTAAAAGGATTTTTTAGCCCAAAATTTAAAAGGGAAATAACAGAAAAAATCCTTTTTGAATTTTAAAATCTCAAATAGATGATTTGCAGTTTCTAATATATATACTCAACTGGTTAATACTTATACTTAACTAGTTAAAATCTCATATTATGAATTTTAAAATTCAAAAGGTATTTTTCTGTCATTTCCCCAAATTTAAGTCACCTGCAAAAAAAGTGTTTTTTGTAATTTTGTTGATGCTTAAATGTGACACTGTATTTTTTCTCTCATTCTAAAACTCATTTTATATGATTAAATTTACTTTTTTAATTTAATTAGATATATTATTTTTCAAGTTAGATGTTACTTCCACCACCGTTCATAAATGTAAGACCTATTTACCTTATTTGATTGGATTAATAATGTTAGTTAAGCTAGTTAAAATCACATACATGATATTACTAAAACACTCTAACCACATTCAATTATTCTCACTCTCCTTCTCTTGTCTGTTTAATATTAAAAAGTATTAATAGGATAATTTAGAAAAAAAAGTGAGAAAAATATAGGGGTCTTATATATATTTAGAACAAGCCCACCTTCTCAAAGTCCTGTATTTGAAAATGGAGGGAGTATTATATTTCTCATTTCTAAATGAATTAATTTGAAATAACTTATATATATTATAGATCCGATTGAAAATATTTAGAATCAAAGTAAGACCCTTAAGTCTCAGCTAGGTCCGCATCAATTAAAATAATTACTCTCTTATAGGGTACAAAGAATACTACATATGATGTAGCAGGCAGACCAATACTACCTCATGTCCTTTTTCAAAGATCCTGCCTTTTGAATCAGTTTGATTTTTTTAATAAGATATAGCTTGAATTATTTGAACATTAAATGTATTTTTTACCAAATTTTCTTCTTATATTTAAAATATTTTTTATGGTCTTTTCTTATGCATTCTTTTTCATATTGTTCTCTTACTATTTCTCCCTATCTCATTTTTTTTGGACAGTCTATATTTGATTTTATATTAATTTAATAGATAAATAATTTAAAATCAAATATAAACAAGATGAGAACTATATGATTTATATGCATTTAACTGTCCGTACTCATCTTTTTGATAAGTAAGGAAACCATTTCCTTGTCTTCTATTTCTCCCTATCTCATATAGACAACCAGATTTGATTTTAGCTATGTTAAGATTGACATAATATAAAATCAAATCTAATTCATCTAAATGAAAATTAGATTATTCAGATACGTTTAACTGTCCGTACCCATTTTTTTTTAATAAGTAAGGAAACCGTTCCACATCCGCCACTACCACAGAATACACCTATAGCGGCGCTTTTTTGACCCCTATAGCGGCGCTTTTGAAGTGCCGCTATAGCTAGCGCCGCAATAGGTCAGGTGACCTATAGCGGCGCTTACAAAGCGCCGCTATAGGTGACCATATAGCGGCGCTTTATACCAAAAGCGCCGCTATATGTATGTTTTAATTAATTTTTTATTGAAACTGAAAAGGCCTATACCGGCGCTTTTTACAAAAAGCGCCGGTATAGGACCATCTATACCGGCGCTTTTATGTCTTAAAGCGCCGGTATAGGCCTCTCTATAGCGGCGCTTTTCTTAAAAAGCGCCGCTATAGGTTTTATTTTTAAAAAAAATAAATCAATATTGTTTTTTCACATGCACCTACATCAGTGCGAAAATTTTAGCACAGGAACTCAACAAAAAGCAAAATACTCCTAATTCAAAATGGTTTTTCATATGCTTATTGTTGTAACTTAATACAACGAGTATAAACAAGAAATCAAAATTATTTTCCCCTTTTTCCATTTTATGTGCTTAGTGTTGTAACTTAAAACAATAAGTAGAAACAAGAAATCCAAATTATTTTTCCCTTTTTCCATTCCTATACAATGAGTAGAAACAAAAAAAGCTAGATACCGAAGAAAAAAAAAGCTTCTACCATTTGAGATTCTTGAAATCACCTGGAAACATGGAGCTCCATAATCTGCAACTGTAAATGATTTCTCTAGAAATGGCAGTGAGAGAAAGAGAGTGAGATATGCCAAAAAATAGAGAGGTAAATGGTGAGAAGCTAAGAGAGAAGAGAGAATATTTGAGGAAAGGAAGAGAAACTTACAAGTTGTTGATCAAATCCCTTGTGAAGAGAGAAAAGAGAGTGGGACGGGAAGAGCAAGAAAGAAGAGAGAAGAAAAAAATGGGAGTGAAATGTGTTAAGAGAGAATAAATAAGAAAAAAGTCACGTGCACCTATAGCGGCGCTTTTTAAAGAAAGCGCCGCTATAGGCATAAAAAAATGGAGGGAAAGTTTCCCTCCATTTTTTTATTTTGCCTATAGCGGCGCTTTCTTTAAAAAGCGCCGCTATAGGTGCACCTAATATTTTTAAAAAATAAAAATTGATATTTAATTGTTAATTATTTATTTAATATTTAAATAAAATATTCCTATTCATTTTTAATAAAAATTATTTTTTTAGAATTTTAAGAAAAATAATAAATAATATAAAAATTTAATATTAAAAATTAAATAATTAATTAACAATTAAATATTAATTTATTTTTTAAAAAATATTACGTGCACCTATAGCGGCGCTTTTTAAAGAAAGTGCCGCTATAGGCATCAAAAAATGGAGGGAAAGTTTCCCTCCATTTTTTTATTTTGAATTTATAACCTATAGCGGCGCTTTCTTTAAAAAGCGCCGCTATAGGTGCATCTAATATTTTTAAAAAATAGAAATAAATATTTAATTTTTAATTAATTATTTAACATTTAAATAAAATATTCCTATTCATTTTTAATAAAAATTATTTTTTTAGAATTTTAAGAAAAATAATACAGAATATAATAATTTAATATTAAATATTAAATAATTAATTAACAATTAAATATCAATTTGTATTTTTTAAAAATATTACATGCACCTATAGCGGCGCTTTTTAAAGAAAGCGCCGCTATAGGTAACCTATAGCGGCGCTTTCTTTAAAAAGCGACGCTATAGGTGCACCTAATTTTTTAAAAAAATAGAAATTGATATTTAATTATTAATTAATTATTTAACATTTAAATAAAATATTCCTATTCATTTTTAATAAAAATTATTTTTTTAGAATTTCTAAAAAAATAATAAAGAATATAATAATTTAATATTAAATATTAAATAATTAATTAACAATTAAATATCAATTTATATTTTTTAAAAATATTAGCTGCACCTATAGCGGCGCTTTTTAAAGAAAGCGCCGCTATAGGTAATAGCGGCGCTTTCTTTAAAAAGCGCCGCTATAGGTGCACCTAATATTTTTAAAAAATAGAAATTGATATTTAATTATTAATTAATTATTTAATATTTAATATTAAATTTTTATATTCATTATTATTTTTCTTAAAATTCTAAAAAAATAATTTTTATTAAAAATGAATAGGAATATTTTATTTAATATTTAAATAATTATATTAATATTTAATATTAATTTTTTATATTAATAACCTATCCCGGCGCTTACAGACACAAGCGCCGGGATAGGTTTTCTAGTAAAAAAAATAAAAAAAAATTAATATGTAAAGTCTATAGCGGCGCTTAGTTTTATAAGCGCCGGTATAGGTTAGACCTATAGCGGCGCTTATTTAAGTAAGCGCCGGTATAGGTCTTTTAAACCCTATAGCGGCGCTTATTTAAGTAAGCGCCGGTATTGCTGCGCCGCAATAGCCCTATTCTGTAGTAGTGCGCCAGTGGGGAAAAAATTAAGTGACGGTCAACTCGAGTTAGGATATATAGTGTGGCATATTATATAATATGAATAAGGACAGAACTATGTAGTATGTAGATATGTACATGTGTGGTGGCGATGAGAAGGGAGAAATAATGAGAAATCTTAAATGAGTGAAACAACGTGCTCACTCAGGAGTCTCATAATAATCTGTGACTCTCTTTGTGCTTATCACACCATATAAATCTTAATCTTAAATACTATAATTACTAATCTTATGTGTTTATTTGTCTTGTATCACTTCTCCTTTTCCATCTTTTCATTCCCCCACATGTTCATGCGTGCGCATTTATCCACATCTCTCTCTCCAAGCCCACCTGCTCTTTCTCTCTCTCTTGATATAAATTATATCGTCCTGTCATTTTCAGTTTTTGAGTGTATTTGTACGTACCTTTCTAAACCACTACTCATATAATAATATAAATTCTTATACGTGGAACATCCACGCCACAACGTTTTTGTCAATCGTAACTCTAACGTGACATGTGAAATCAAATTTTATGACTCTCACCGTTTTTAAATACAAAATTTAGTTAATTTTTTTAAAAAATTCTATAAAAAAAAATAAATGATTTATAAATCGATTTATTTAAATTTTTTTTAAGATTAATTTATTTGACTTATATGCTATCATATAATCTAATAATATAGAAGATACATTATGGTTAAATAGTTCATTTAACTATCTTAATTTCTAAAAAAAAAGTCAACTGAATCTTATATTTAGGAACGAATGATGAAGAGGAAGTGCATTTTTTGTTTACTTCTAAGTCAAGTCAACATAAACTGTCCATGAGTTTTTTTTTTTGGTTAATTCATGTTGTTTATTTTAAGAGAGATAAAAAGGTGAGATTTTGATTGTATAATTGTTCGTTTGAAAGTTTACGATTGGTATTTTAAATAAAACTAGAATTTATAAGTTAGTTGTTTGTAAAAAAAAATTACATGTTATGCTTTTTCTAGAATACCATTGTTAGTCATGGGTGAGTGAATCGAAATCGGTATGCGAAAAATTAAAACATTACGGGCCTATTTGTTCTTTTATTTTGGAAATATTTTTCTGCTTTTTGAAAAGCTTTTTTAGTTTTAAGTTTTAACTTCCACTACTACATAAATACTCTATTGCAGCGCATGTAAAACGTAAGTGATGGGATAGGTATAATATCACCTATACCAGCGCTTTTAAAAAAAAGTGTTGGTATAGGTATAAGCATATACAAGCGCTTAAGTGTAACATCCCAAATTTTAGAAAACAGAAAATAAGGAATTATTTAAGGTTTGGAAATATTATTAGAAATACTAAAGAGCATTAAAGATAAATTTATGATATTTAGGCATTTTTAATAATTTCAAGACTTATTTTCTTTAAGAAATAAAGAGAAATAATTATGAGATAAAACTTAATTTGGAGAAAAGAGACAATAAGGATTTATTTAAAGTCTTGGGACGGCATTTAGAAATTAAACAGCCTTATAAATAAATTTATTAGGCCAGGTGTATTTTTAATAATTTTTAAGGTTTATTTTCTTTATTCGTTAAGGAAAAATAGTTAGGGGATAAATTTAAATAAGGGAATATTTAGAATCTTGAAGTATTGTTTAATATTTAAAAAGTCTTATAAATAAATTTGGAAATTAAAATATAGCTAGAGAAACTATTTTAGGACAAATTCAGGTTTATTTGCAAATGAGAATGGTAAATCAAATTACCATTTAAAAGAAAAATAAAAAGAGGGAAATGAAAAAGACAATATCTGCCCCTAGTTAGAAAATATCTTCAAAGAAAAGAAGGGGCAAAATGGTAAAACACCCATTCAAAATATCAATTCCTTTTCTTTAATAAATATACTCCCTCATCCATTCAATTCATCACCACCGCCTCTCTGCTCTCTCTCGTTCTCTCCCTCTGCCCTCACTCCCTCCATTTCCTTCGTCCCTTCGAGCTTGACAACGGTGATCAACGGCGGAATCGACGGAGAACGGCGACAGAAACGCACCTCAAGTCTGGGAAGCTTGGATTGGTTTTGGGTAGGTCTTCCTTCTTCGTTTTCCTTCTCCTTTGTGTCCGATTCTGAGCGAGTTCGAATGGGAGCAATGATTCGATTTTTGGGGTTTTTAAGGTTTCTAAAATTATAGAAATGATGTTTGGGCTTGATTTCAACGATTTGGTAAGTGATTTTGAGAGATGATTTGGATTGGGTTGAGTTTATTCAGAGGCTCCGATTTTCTTCCCTGTTCCGACGTCCTTTAAAGTGTTCTTAGATGAAAATCGACTTAAACCTTAATTAACCATAATTAAGAGTATGATTAAACTAAGAAAACAAGGGTATGTTGAATTTCTAATAGGTTTTGGGTTGTTTGAATTCTTGTTCTGCCCTGTGCCGTCGAGCTTGTTCTTTTTGTGTTGATTAGATTCTTGTTCTTCCCTCTGTAGCATTAACGTTATAAGCATAAGAAAATGATGATGGATTAATGAATCTGATTGTGTGAAATTTCTGTTCTTCTTCTTGTTCAATTGTGTTCTGTTCGGCTGAGTGCAGGAGAAAGGGGAAAGGGAGTGAAATTGTTGTTCTTCTCTGCCTCTCCCTGTGTTGTTTGAATTCTGCCCTATGTTGGTTCCCATTTGGTGATGAAGATAGGATGGAATGGATGTATGAATTGTGTGTTCAATTTCTGCTAAATTGTGAAGCTTTGATTTGAATTTTCTTTACTCTGTTCGGTGGTGACTTGTGTAAATTTGGGATCTTTGGAGTTTGATATCTCTGATGGTTTGGTTTCTCAGATTAAAAAGGAGGAAGATTGTGATGTTTCATTTAGTGAAATTGAATTAAGCTCATGATTTATGATGAAGTTGGGTTTTTATATAAGGTCCAATTGATAATGGAAGGATGTGAAGCCTTGAATTAAATACAAGTTACTGTTTCAAGGTTTCTTAAGGTTAAACAAGTGTCCTAAGGTTTTAAGGCATGATTGTAGATTCAAAATTGGTGATAGCTAAAGTTTCTACGCATTGTCATCACTTGTCTCTTAGGAATTGATTTGAGGATCATGCAAGTGATTAAAAGTTACAGATTCCTGGGGTTATAATCTCAAGGTTTATGAGTTTGTAATAGAGCTTAGATTTTGGAACTAAAGAGATAAAAGGAAAAGTCTATGAGGGAATTTTATAGCTTTACAAAGAAACTAACTAATGGTACTTGATGTGTGAAGTGATTTGTAATAAAGAAGTGATAATGGTCAGAGGAAGAGGATTTTGAGACATGTCTTGCTGGTTGCTGGCTTTAGGAATAGAAAAGAATAAATGTTAATGTTAGTTTAATAGAAAATTAAGTGAAGAAATGTAGGAAGTTGGGTTAGTTGTTCTTTGATTGGAGATAAGTTAGGAAGTTATAAGTTGGTTTGGAAACTTAATTCTTTACTCAAGGATTCTCAAAGATTAGGATAAAAGCTTCTAAGTTCTGTGAATTGAAGATGGGTTAACTTGGAAATATTGATTGAGACATATGGGTGGTTTTTGGACCAATTATGGTTCAATAAAGTAGAAGGGTATAATCTTGTTTTTATTAAATTCTAAACTAATTTCTGGTGGTATGTTAAATGTTCTGGCTGATTTATGATGATAAAGGTTAATGATTTCTGTATTCAATTCTTCTGTGCTTTGTGTGGCTCTGTTCTGGTTTGAGATTGGTGGTGAAAATGAATTGCTAGTGTAAGATATAATTAGGATGGTTATGTTGCTGATTGAATTCTGGATTGTGTAATTGGATTGAATTGGTATTATGATTAAAGAGTATATTTTAAGGAATTTGAGTTAAGATAGGATGAATCAGTTAGAAGTGAAGTCCCTGCTTTAATGTGTTTGAAATGTTGTATTTGGACACCTATATGGGGGAATTGGATCCTAAAATATCAAGTAAGGGTTGTAAGAGTTATTAAGGAACATAGAAAGTAATTGAATCAAAAGGATAATTGAGTTATGTAAGTTATGTCTAGTAATAAATGGATCCTAAAGGAAAGGAAAGATTAATGACTTGTATTATAAAATACGAAATAAGTAAGTTCCTATAGTATAGAAGTTTTAGTTTTAACTGAATTAAAGTTGTGTTACTTTGCTCTATTATGTTGCAAGTTTATAATTGCTTGATGAAATTGGTAGTTGATGATGTTGTTCAAGAAATGAATTTTCTGTGTATTCTGTTGAAGATGGTGTGATTAGCAATTAATTTATAAACTAAGATTTAATCATATGTCAAAGAGGGAAGGGGTAGAGTTATAAGAAATGCATTAGGAACGTGAGAGCCGCAGAATTATTATAGGTTAATATATATATTAATTCATTATTTATATGTAATTATAGGAGAAATAGTGGGATTGGATATCCTTGAGACACATAGGAGGAAAGAAGCCAGTACAGGAGTAAGGATTTAATCAGGTAGCAGTTTCATTCAATATCATTTATCATGTATGATAATTGCATAGCATGTTTTATAAATTTATAGTAGCTTTAACCTTATCAGAAATATTCATGGGATCCGAGTACTCGATGACTAGAGGGCTAGCTACCCCTAGTACAGATTAGATATGACCGAAAGGTTATATTCAGGAGGTTGAGCCTCACAGTAGTGCCTTAAGTGCACTAGCAACAAGGTTAATGTTTACTTGTATGGGATGAGTGCGGGGGCTCACAGAGGGGCAACATCCCTACCCATACAGACATGTTTTTAATTATACCTATTTTATTAATTATTATGCATGGTAATGAATGAAATGAACTGCGTTAAATTGCTGTTTCAGATAAGCTGGTAGATGGTAAGACGATTGAGATAAGGCAGGAAAGCTGGAGGAAGATTAGATGAAGAATTTAGGATTACGTTATAAAAAGTAAGGTTAATTGTATATGGTGTAATTTTAAGTTATTAAATTAATAGTAGAAAGAATAAAAAAGTAGAATTATATGAATTTATAAAAGGGATTTAAATTTCCCAAGTACTGTAAATTGAAAATAAATACCTTAAGAGGATTAATGAATTTTTAATTGTCTTATGAACCACTTTGTTTTATAACAATTTCTAAATTCTAAGTTGTTCGAAAAGCCCATTTCAACTGACAAATAATTGGTTTAATGTTTGGAAGAAAAGTTTTAAATTTATTCGTATTTTCGGGCTTTCGGAACTAAAATAGTGGTTGTAATTCAATTAAAATATTATAATATAGTAGTAAAAATTCAGGTGTTACATTAAGCGCTGTTATAGGCCCCTGTGATTTAAATTTTCCTTTAAAAATAATCTAAAATCAATTTTAAATAAAATTTAAATCACAGGGGCCTATAGCAGCGCTTAAGCGCTGCTATAGGCCTAAATATGTATTTTTAAATTTTTTTTCCTTTTTTACAATGAATTAATATTTTTAAAATTGGTTTTAGAAATTTATTAAATAAAATTTAAATGACATGGGGAATATATAGGCCTAAATAGGTATTTTTAATTTATCTTCCCCTTTTTTAAAATAAATTAGTATTTTTAAAATTGCTTTTAGATTTTTTTAAATAAAAATTAAATCCCAGGGGCCTATAGCAGCGCTTAAGCGCTGCTATAGGCCTAAATATGTATTTTTAAATTTTTTTTTCTTTTTTTAAAATGAATTAGTATTTTTAAAATTGGTTTTAGAAATTTTTTAAATAAAATTTAAATGACATGGGGGCATATATAGGCCTAAATAGGTATTTTTAAATTTTATTTCCTTTTTTAAAATGAATTAGTATTTTTAAAATTTGTTTTAGATATTTTTTAAATAAAAATTAAATCCCATGGGGCCTATAGCAGCGCTTAAGAGCTGCTATAGGCCTAAATATGTATTTTTAAATTTATTTTTCTTTTTTAAAATAAATTAATATTTTTAAAATTGGTTTTAGAAATTTTTTAAATAAAATTTAAGTGACATGGGGCATATATAGGCCTAAATAGGTATTTTTAAATTTGTTTCCTTTTTTAAAATGAATTAGTATTTCTAAAATTGGTTTTAGATATTTTTTAAATAAAATTTAAGTGACATGGGGCATATATAGGCCTAAATAGGTATTTTTAAATTTGTTTCCTTTTTTAAAATGAATTAGTATTTTTAAAATTGGGTTGAGACATTTTTTAAATAAAATTTAAATGATAGGGGGCCTAGATAGTCCTAAATAGGTTTTTTTAAATTATCTTCCCTTTTTTAAAATAAATTAGTATTTTTAAAATTAGTTTTAGATATTTTTTAAATAAAAATTAAATCCTAAGCGCTGCTATAGGCCTAAATATGTATTTTTAAATTTTTTTTCTTTTTTTAAAATGAATTAGTATTTTTAAAATTGGTTTTAGAAATTTTTTAAATAAAATATAAATGACATGGGGCATATATAGGCCTAAATAGGTATTTTTAAATTTTCTTTCCTTTTTTAAAATGAATTAGTATTTTTAAAATTGGTTTTAGATATTTTTTAAATGAAAATTAAATCCCAGGGGGCCTATAGCAGCGCTTAAGCGCTGCTAAAGGCCAAAATATGTATTTTTAAATTTGTTTTCCTTTTTTAAAATGAATTAGTATTTTTTAAATTGGTTTTAGAAATTTTTTAAATAAAATTTAAATGACATGGGGCATATATAGGCCTAAATAGGTATTTTTAAATTTTTTTCCTTTTTTAAAATAAATTAGTATTTTTAAAATTGGTTTTAGATATTTTTAAAATAAAATTAAAATGACAGGGGCCTATAGCAGCGCTTGATTTAAATTTTCTTTAAAAAATTATCTAAAACAAATTTTAAAGAAAATTTAAATCACAGGGGGCCTATAGCAGCGCTAAATCAAGCGCTGCTATAGGCCCCTTGTGATTTAAATTTTATTTAAAAAATATCTAAAATCAAATTTAAAAATACCAATTTTATACCCCCGTGCCATTTTCCCTATTTCCCTCCCTAATTTCATCCACCCTCCCTCCTCAATGACACACACATGAACTCTTCTTTTATTTCCCTTTCTCTATCTCTCAACACACACACACGAACTCCCTCTCTCACCGACGCACACACACTCTCATTCTCTCTTCTCTGTTCTTCGTCTTCCAGCGGGGGAATCGGCCCCATCGATGGCGTTTGACGGCGGAAAACGTTCGGAGAAGCTTGAAACAAGTTTAGGTAAGCTTTCTTCTCTTGTTTCTTCTCTTTTCCGTCGCAATTTTTGAGTGGAATGGGGGGAAATGATTCGAATTTCTGAGATGTTTTTGAAGCTTCTGAAATTATAAAAATGGTGCTTGATGCTTGTTCTTCATGTTTTGGGTGTCGATTTTGGGAAGGAAAGTTGAATAGGACCGATTTTTGCACAAAATTCCTCCTCTGGCACTGTTCATCCGAAGCAAAAATTGAGATTTTCGGATGTTTGTATGTTTGTTGCTTTGAAGTTCAACTGAGCAAAAATGCACTGTTAATCTTCTTCTTCTTCGCCAACTGGGATCTCCGATGGTGAAGGGACTGAACGGCCAAAATCTCCCCGCCGATGTAAGTCAGGTCATTAATCAATTGGAACGCCATTGCTTGGCTCCCGATAGATCTCTCATTTCCAAGCCTTTATACAGCGATCTCTAACTGGTAGTAATTTCCCACTCTCTTTCCCACTTCCTCAATTCTTGTTCCTTCTGTGTCTATCTGTGACAATTCCCTGCTAAAAATGGCCAGATGGATGCTTCATTCATTGTGGTTTAAAAAACTTTCCAGTATGTATGTTTGCGGAATTCAAATGTTGATTTTGGGTGTCGTTCGATTTTGATTTTCTAGGTTGTATTGCAGGCGAGAGAGGAAATGTGCAGGGAAAGACTGCGTACCTGGAAGCCACGGTAAATGATTTACTCATTCCTAGAATAACATTGTGGTCCTCAATTGTATTTTTATTTTTAAAATTTCATTATATTTGGATGTTTTCATTTGGAACTAATATTTTGTTTTTGCTTCTAGTGTTAGTTGGTATATTAGTATGTTCTGATGATTAATATACTGATTGTATGTATTTTGGGAAATTTTTTGAAGCAGAGGATGATTTGATTACCTTTTAATGATACTAAAGGAGAATGTACACCTCTTTGGGGCAGAGGAGCTTGGAAGAGAAAAAATCATTTGCCAAGTAGTACACAAGTAGTACACAATATACAGTTTAGAAATCATGTTTACAGGCTTTGTTAAGGAAAAATGATATTAACTAAAAACTGAAGACATATGTCGGGTGCTGAAGATTTTAGAGAATTTTATTTATTTTATACATTGTAAATTATTCAGAATTTTCTCACGTGGGAGACTAATGCTTATTGAATCGATACTAGGCATCAAGTCAATATTATTGTAAATTATAAATATTTAGATTTTAACGTTTTGATCCTTTTATTGGATTGTCTAAAGTGAGCCTGCAGAGAGATATACTGCATATGACTAGTTATTTGTTCTAATTATTGTTTTTTAATTGTTCTAGTGTCTTTGAATGAAAAAATACAAGTACAAACATTTAGGTTCTCTTTAGAAACATATAGTATATAGTAAATATATTTGAGAGAGACTTTGATTTCTAGAATGTTTAGTGAATCTACATGTTTTAATTTACTTAATTGTCCATTATTCTTTCTAATTTATTTAATTGTTTATTTATTACCTTATAATATATAGGAGTTAATTAATTAGAATGTTTGCTTTAATGTATTTGATCTCTGGATAAATGGTTTTTGATGTATATATGTTTTGGAAATGTCTGTAATTTCTAAATTGATGCAGGGATAAAAATTATTTTTTTTAAAAAAAATAATACCTATAGCAGCGCTTATGAATAAGCGCTGCTATAAGTATTATTTTTTTAAAAAATACATCACCTATCGCAGCGCTTAAGCGCTGCTTTAGGTCACCTATCGCAGCGCTTAACAAGCGCTGTGTTAGGCTTAATACCATATAGCAACACTGGCTATTGCAGCGCTTATAAACGCTGCTATAGGGCCAAAATAAGTGTTGCTATAGGCATTTTCTGTAGTAGTGTTCCGAGTCTTGTTAAAAAATAGAAATATGTTTTTAAAACAAAAATTCTAGACAACTAGTGCATGTTGTATTTTTTATCTTTATTCTTTTGTTTTGTTATTTTTACTACTACTTACTTTTTGTTGATGTAGGGCTTGTTTGGCTGGACTTATTCCAGCCAAATAAGTCCTTATTTTAAAAAATAAGTATTTATTTTTAAAAAAGTTGTTTTGAGTATGTTTGTCTCGACTTATAAAAATAAGTAACTTATAACTTATAAGTCAAAATAAGTATAAGTTCTTTTTTTCAACTTATGACTTATGACTTATGACTTATAAGTCACTTTTTTGGTGGACCCCACAATTCTAACTTATTTTACACATCAAATCACAACTAACCCAAACATAAATTACTTTTTCAAAAGTCCATCCAAACATACATCTCATTACACAATATGACTTATGACTTATAAGTCACTTTTTTTAACAGCTCATCCAAACATAAATCTCATTACACAATCTGACTTATTTTCAGTTTGACTTATCTATAAGTCACTTTTTCAGAAGTCCATCCAAACACACCCGTATTCTTTTAAGTCCTCCAACTCTGTCCATCGTCGCTTCACTCTCGATTCTGTCTCTCACACATTCTCTCTGGTCTTCAAGTTGAGGACGATTGTTCCAAATAAGTTTTTGTTTTTTCAACCGCATTGTTTTAGAACAATTACCCAAACTATAATTTTTTTTTATGTTCAAATTTTGTTTTTAAAAGCAGATTTACAAAAGTATTCTTAAAACCAAAAAACCAAGCACAATAAGTTTTGAAAACATACACCAACAGCTTATATGTATCATATTACTAATTTCCAGTTTCTACTTTCTTTTCTTATTCAATAGGAAAAAAGTAATTACACTTTTATGAACCCATATAATAAGGTAATTAATAAAATAGCTTAAAAACACTAATTCTTTATTTTGAACGGGGATGGCAGAAGAAAAAATGAAACGAAGAGACAAATAGAGGGAAAATGTTATCATTCTTCTCTTATTTGGATATACAAAGCATGAGGTTAAAAATGAGTATATATATGAACGATTACAATGTGATTGGTTACCTTAAGTTTTGGCCATTGATCATCAAGCAGCCATTGACATGGTTTGCTGTAGTATATAAAATTCAGATTATCACAAGATGTTTTTCCGTGTGCTGATTTTGTCATTGCTATAGGATTTATCTTATATTAATTTTTATTGTGACTATGACTTTGTTTTTAAATTCTAATAAATACTTTTAAGTAGGTTGCAATGACACAGGAGACAACGTTAGTAGGTGAGACTTAGTTTCCGATGACGTATATGCCACATAGGATGCCTTTTGCAATATGTACAATTTTTTATTTATTTATAAAGAGATTAGTTATTTTTTAAAAAAATATTGAAATTAACTAAACCTGATTACATCGTCGTTGTACTTGTTATAATTAAAATGTGCTAGATTTTTTACTTTACTCTCGAAGTGGCTGACAATATAATTGTCCACCTAGTCCTAATAAAAACAGATACGGTAATATTAAGCTGCAATGTATAATCTGGTAGCTAGTGTACATATGAGGTTACATTCGATAATTTCAGAGTTTTATTAAAAGAGATATTTAACTTCCAAGATCATTGAACTCAAACTTTCGTGCTTATAAGTGACCACAACTCTTTCAATCAAGATAAAAGTGTCACTACTACAAAGAAGGGCTATCGCGACGCAATAATAGCGGTGCTTAAAATAAAAAGCGCCGGTATAGGTATGTATGGGGCCTATACCGACGCTTAATAGGAAAAGCGCCGGTATAGGATATAACCTATACCGGCGCTTTTTCCAAAAAGCGCCGGTATAGGGTTTTTTGTTCACAATTTACTTTTTTTTTAATCAAAAAACCCTATACCGGCGCTTACATAAAAGCGCCGGTATAGGGTTTTGTCTCCATTCTGTTTCACTTTTTAATAATTATTAAAAGAATAATTTAATAATAAATATTACATAATTAAATAAATGAAAAAAATTAATTTATTATACCTATACCGGCGCTTAACCAAAGAAGCGCCGGTATAGGTTTTTTTCTGTTTAAATTTATAATAATAATTATTAAAAGAATAATTTAATAATAACTATTACATAATTAAATAAATGCAAAAAATTAATTTATTATACCTATACCGGCGCTTAACCGGAGAAGCGCCGGTATAGGTTTTTTTCTGTTTAAATTTATTATAATAATTATTAAAAGAATAATTTAATAATAAATATTACATAATTAAATAAATGAAAAAAATTAATTTATTATACCTATACCGGCGCTTTATCGAAAAAGCGCCGGTATAGGTTTTTTCCTGTTTAAATTTATAATAATAATTATTAAAAGAATAATTTAATAATAAATATTACATAATTAAATAAATGAAAAAAATTAATTTATTATACCTATACCGGCGCTTTATCGAAAAAGCGCCGGTATAGGTTTTTTCCTGTTTAAATTTATAATAATAATTATTAAAAGAATAATTTAATAATAACTATTACATAATTAAATAAATGAAAAAATTAATTTATTATACCTATACCGGCGCTTAACCGGAGAAGCGCCGGTATAGGTTTTTTTCTGTTTAAATTTATAATAATAATTATTAAAAGAATAATTTAATAATAAATATTACATAATTAAATAAATGAAAAAAATTAATTTATTACACCTATACCGGCGCTTTATCGAAAAAGCGTCGGTATAGGCCCAGAAATTTGGAGGGAAATTTCCCTCCAAATATTTTAGCCTTAACTATACCGGCGCTTTTTTGAGAAAGCGCCGGTATAGGCCTTTAAATTAATAACTCTAGTTCCATCTCCCTCCTTCCCCCCACGCCGCGAACCCGATCGAGTTACCCAAGCCCCACGCCGCTGTCTCGTCCTCCGCCGTTGCTCCCCAAGCCCCACGTCGCTGTCTCGTCTTCCGCCGTTGCTCAGCCGTTCTCCTTCTTCCAAGCCGTCGCCTTCTTCATTCATGGCCGTCGCCGCCATTCACGTTCTTCCATAATAGTGGCTTCTTTTTCTGAAGCTCTCCAAGGTTTATTTGTTCACCATTTCATGATGATTCTGAAGCTCTATTTGTATAATCTATTTCCATTTTGCCTTTATCTTGTCATAATTGCTTATCTTCGAAGCTTATTTGTTCACCATTTCATGATGATTCTGAAGCTCTATTTGTATAATCTATTTCCATTTTGCCTTTATCTTGTCATAATTGCTTATCTTCGAAGCTTAGTTTAGTTTCATTCCGCTCAAATCTATTTCCATATAATCTTACAAGGATTATTTGAACATTGAGTTAAATCAAATCTATTTGCTTTTTGTTTTCCTTATAATATTTACAGATTATTGCTCGACACTTTAAGGTGAAGAATCGTATTGTTGCTAGCGGGCTTACTTTGAGCTAAATGACCTTGAAGTAAGTCTTATATTTTTTTTTCTTTAATTTAGCAGGCTGTGACATATCAAATGATTGAGTTTTGATACTTTCCGATGAATTCTATTGTGTGGTGTTTTATTTTACTCGTATGGAATTTTTATTTTGTGAAACTATTAATACTCTATATATATAAATGCTCTGTGAATTCTGTTGGGGTGGGCTGTGGAGATATATTGAGTTGATGTTGTTTATATAGTTGGCAATCCATTTCTATGTAAAAAAGAGAGGGCCTTGAGCCTGGGAACGCTCATTTTTTAGCCGTTATGCTGCCAATTTTTTGTTAAGAAAGTAAGGTAACATCATAAGGTGGTTACCTAATGAGTAAGTCATATACATCTTACCGACGTTTTCCTTTAGTAGGTTATAATGTTGGATCGGAAATGGATGTCTTGTGATCGACGTTCAAGGGAATATATAGATGAAGCAAAAGAGTTCATTGAATTTGCTGCTGAGCATGCAGAGAATGCTAACAGGATTGTGTGCCCTTGTATGTCTTGTTTATATGGAAAGCGTCTTCGCCCTCTTGACCTGTTGGGTCATTTAATTTGTCATGGAATCGATCCGTCTTATACACGTTGGACAAAGCATGGTGAGACGTATGAGTATTCTGGCGGAGACTGGGTACCTGATGTTAGTAGCGCTTCAAATGTAGTTGACACAGACATGTGTGATGAGAGCGATGACCTTGAAGAAATGTTGAACGTAGTGGCTGAGGAGGATCCTGAAGTATTTCAGACTCTGAAGAGTGATGCAGAGACGCCGTTGTATGTGGGATGCAGCAAATACACAAGATTGAGTGTGGTACTTAAATTGTATAACCTGAAAGCGCGATAAGGTTGGAGTGATGCAAGTTTCACCGCGCTGCTGTCCGCTTTGCGAGATATACTCCCAGAGGGGAATGTACTCCCCTCGAAAACATACGAGGCTAAGCAAATTCTCCGGTCGACTGGTATGAAATATGAGAAAATACATGCATGCCCCAATGACTGTATTTTATTCCGGAACCAGTATTCGTCGTTGGAGAAGTGTCCTAAATGCAGTACGTCTCCGTATGGAAAGAAAGGTAAGAGTCATTCTAAAGTCTTGTGGTACTTTCCGATCATTCCGAGATTCAGGCGCATGTTCAATAATGCGGATGTTGCAAAGCTTTTAACTTGGCATGGCGATGAAAGGATTAAAGACACCAAGCTTAGGCACCCCGCAGATGGCCCCCAATGGAAAAAAATTGATTATGAGTACCCTGAGTTCGGTGAAGAACCAAGAAACCTACGGCTTGCATTGGCAACCGATGGAATCAATCCGCATGGAGTTCAGAGTAGTACTCATAGCACATGGCCCGTGATTTTGATGATATACAACCTCCCCCCAAATTTAATCATGAAACGCAAATTTATGATGCTTTCGATGCTTATTTCCGGGCCTAGACAACCCGGCAACGATATAGATGTCTACTTGGATCCATTGATTGAAGACCTGAAGTATATGTGGAATTCGGGTGAGACAGTTTTTGATCGCTGTAAGGAAGAAAGTTTTAATTTGAGAGCCATGTTGTTTGGCACGATAAATGATTTCCCAGCATACGGTAATTTGTCCGGATACAGCATCAAAGGATATGGTGCGTGCCCTGTATGTGAAGATGATACCCATTCGATGCGACTGGATCATTGTAAGAAAAATGTGTACATGCGACATCGGAGGTTCTTGCCGTTAAAACATCGTTGGCGTAGGTGGAAAAAGGCGTTTAACGGGAACTCAGAAGAAGGTAGGCCACCAAGGACATTGAGCGGGGATAGCGTTTTTGAAAAGGTGAAGGCATTGGAGAATGATTTTGGTAAGCCTTTCGCAAAAAATGTGTTGACAAGTGGTTGGAAGAAGAGGTCCATATTCTTCGAACTCCCGTATTGGAAGTCCTTATATGTTAGGCATTTTCTTGATGTGATGCATATTGAAAAAAACATCTGTGATAACCTAATTGGCACGTTGCTGAATATGCATGGGAAAAGTAAGGATGGTGTCAATTCGAGGTTAGATATGGTCAAGTTGGGAATAAGACAAGAGTTAGCACCTGTCGAGAGAGGATACCGCACTTATTTACCTCCGGCAGCTTACACCCTTTCGAAGAAAGAGAAAAGATCATTTTGTGAGTTTCTGAATGGAATCAAAGTTCCAGAGGGCTACTCCTCAAATGTAAAAAACCTTGTGTCCATGAAAGAGTTGAAATTGAAGAACCTGAAATCTCATGACTGTCACGTCCTGATGCAACATTTCTTACCGGTCGGCATACGCAACATTTTACCTAAGAAATTGCGTAGCACGATCACCAGACTTTGTATGTTCTTCAAGCTCATTTGTAGTAAAGTGGTTGATACAACAAAGTTGCAGGATTTGCAGAGACAGATCGTTTGTATCCTGTGCGAACTTGAAATGTATTTCCCCCTTCATTCTTTGACATCATGGTTCATCTTACAGTACACTTGGTCAAAGAGGTTCAACTGTGCGGCCCAGTCTATTTGAGATGGATGTACCCAATTGAACGGTTCATGAAAGTTTTAAAGGGGTATGTTAAAAATAGATATCGACCAGAGGGGTGTATTGCTGAACGATACATCGTCGAAGAAGCGAGTGATTTGTGTGCAGATTACCTATCAAATATTGAACCTATTGGTTTACCTAAGTCTCGTCACGACGGGAGATTAACTGGGAAAGGAATGAGTGGGTTCAACTTAATACGCATTTCGAATGTTGAAAGGGAGATGGCGCACTTGTATATTCTTCATAATACTCCTGAGGTTGAACCATTTGTTGAAGAACACAAAAAACTTCTTCGGGAAATTCACGGTGATAGAAATGAGAATTTGATTACGAAGGAGCACAACAAACATTTCATTAGATGGTTCAATGCGCGTATTTGTCAGCAGCATGAGCTTAATGCCGGATCGGTTGGTGAAAGATTGTTCTGGCTGTCGAAAGGACCGGGTTTGCACGCATTTGCTTACACTGCCTATGCAATCAATGGTTACACATTCTATACAAAAGGTCAGGATGAGAAAAGCACAATGCAGAATAGTGGAGTCACAGTTGTTGCCGAGGCATGGCATATATCCAGTGCAAGGGATACAAATCCCGTCTATGCACAGATGTCATACTTTGGTGTGATTGATTGCATCTGGGAGTTAGATTACACCATGTTCAGAGTTCCTGTGTTCCGCTGTCAGTGGGTTAACAACAATAGTGGACGACGGTTAGATGAATTTGGGTTTATATCGGTTGACCTTTCTAAAGTTGGATATAAGGATGATCCTTACATTCTACCGTCTCAAGCGGCACAAGTTTTTTACATTGCAGATCCTTCTAAGAAGAATTGGTCAGTTGTCATTCAGTCGAACAAAAATTATACCGAACAAGTTGATGATGGAAGCAATGATGAAGATATGAATATGACTGAAGATGATCCTTCCTTTGATACATTACTAGCAGAAGACTTTGATGCAGACGGATATGATGACGAAGATGAGCCTGTTTATGTAAGGGGTGACCATGAAGAAGGCATTTGGGTCAACACAACCTTAAATCCCACAAAAAAGAGGAAGCCAACAATTTTGGATAATATAACAATGAGAAAAAGGAGTTGAATGCCATCATAATGATTTAAGTTTGTATGTATTTTCTTATTTTTTTTACTACGAATTATTTCATTATATGCATATGCATGCACTAAAATCGTATATTGTTTAATTATTTTACAAGACAATGGATCCAAACGTACCTGAGGAGGAGGAAGCACCACAGAGTGCCCAGCAAGTTATTGATGAGGGTAGAGCACATGTTGAGGACCAAGTTCGTCGTGGCAAGACCATTATGCGTGATCTCCTCAAACTTAGAGCTAAGGGAAAAAAGGCAGCCCTTGTATGGAACGACAATGGCCAACTAGTTGGAAAGAGTGCGAAGGCCCTTACCGGTTTCGTTGGATGCACTGTTCGTAATAAAGTTCCTATTACAGTTGCAGATTGGAGAAAAGTAAACAAGAAAATACGTAATGAGATTTGGTCAGAGGTTCAGGTAAGCTATTTTTTTTACAATTAAGTTTAATTTTGTCATGATAGATAACATTGTAACTAACAAATTTAATATGATTTCTATTGCTACAGACTGTGTTTCATATCGATGAGACTCACAAGGACTATGTCATGAAGAAAGCTTCAAAAATACACAGAAACTTCCGTTCAGATTTGTCGACATTATATCTGAGAGATGAAAACGGGGAGGTAGTTCCAACACCCCCATCTACATATGAAGGGGTCATAACCCAAGCAGATTGGGATGAATTTGTGCAATCACGCTTATCAGAGGAGTTTCGGGAAAGAATAGAAAAAAATAGCCAGGCGGCTAAAAGCTGTCCGTATCCTTATTTAGGCGGCCGGAAAACATTTCCAGAATTGGAGTACAAGATGGTATGTTAGCAACGCCCTTTTGCTTCTAAAAGTGTGAATTAATGTTTATGTAATTAATTTATAAGTTCACCTGTTTTACCATGACAGATTCAGGAAGAGGGCTTAAAAGGTCACCCTCCACGGTTTAGGGTCTGGATCAAAGGACACTCCAAAAGCGACGGAACCATCGTTCACGAAGAGGTTAGAAGAATCCGTGAACGCTGTGTAAGTCATTCTCTTGGACTTTGTAATTTTTTTATTAGTGAATTTCCTAACTTAATAACTAATAATCCTTCCTTCTTGTTATAGGAAATGTTATCACAAGAATCGCCCGAGGAGGTCAACATATTTGGCCAAGGTGATATCCTCAGTAGAGCACTTGAACGTCCTGAGTATTCAGGCCGTGTTCGGGGCACTGGTATAGGGGTCACGCCTTCAGCTTACTTTGGCCGCCAACAGCGGGTAACACAAAGCGAAGTTTCTGTGTTGAAAGATGAAGTCAATACTCTGAGGGAGACTGTGCTTGAAATGCAAAAAAAGAATGAGGAAATGCAAAGACGGCAAGATATGATGTACGAATTTTTCCAGCGTAACAATGTTGGATCACAAATGTCGAACTTCATGCAACAAGGTAACGTTCCTTCGTGTCAGAGTCCAAGCATCAGGGATAGCTGTACGATGCCTAGGGCTCAAATTCCTCAGGTAATTCTTGTCTTTTGTACTTATAAACTTGTAGTGACACTGTTATATTTAGGGCTGTTCAACTCTGTCCCGTCCCGGTCCGTCCCGTCCCGTCCCGGCCATTTCGGGACGGGACAAACCGGGACGAGACAGAGTACAGCTTCGGGACGGGACGGGACTCGGGACGGGGTCGTCCCGATCCCGTCCCGTCCCGAATATATATATATGTATGTTCATAATTTTTTTAAAAAAATACATGTGTCATCTGTCTCACATGTGAGTATATATGAATTTTTTAAAAAAAATATATAACTCTAACTTCTAAACTAAGTTCCAACCATTCATTGATCTCAAATTTCTTGTCTGCTGCCACTATGCTCTATGTGTAACATATCACATTTGAATTTTTTTTAAACTCTATTTAAATGTGTAGTTGTTGCTACTTTTTTTACTCTAATTATTATGTTTTTGGTTTATTATGTATTAATATGGAGTGCTCATGGCACTGGAGGAGATTTAATTATGCTATAAAATCACCCACCAAATGTGTTGCTCTGCAAAAAAAATATTTTTGGGTCAATTTTTTTAATTGGGAAAAGGTTCCGGGACAAGGCCTGTCCCGTCCCGGTCCCGTCCCGTCCCGATCGAGACCGGGACAAGTTCGGGACGGGACGGGACGGGACACGGGATGGAAACCCCATCCCGAACACTTTTCTTCGGGACGGGACGGGACGGGGTCGTCCCGGTCCCGTCCCGTCCCGTGAACACCCCTAGTTATATTATCGATTGGGAGCTTACGTTAACTCTTTTGTAGGGCGAATCAAGGTGCAACCTGTACAAGGATCAATCTTTCAGTGAAGTAGTTGCAATCGGTACGGTCTTCAACACTTCAAACAGGATCCTGCACAATTCTCCGTTGCCTGAAAATACATTGAGGGTTATGATTGAATTCTCCCTGAACGGGGATGCACCGTTACCATTCCCTACTCCTGATGCGATGACTAAGGTCGGAGATGTAGCTGGTGCATATGTTGCTTGGCCCATCAGTTTGATTGAGCCAATACCACAGGTGGTATTTACTAATAACGTTCAGACTAGCATTCTTTGTTTTGGAATAACGCTCTTTTACAATTTATAAGTTTTTACAGGGTACAGAGTCTCTGGGAAAGAAAGCACAAGTGGCTAGTGTAAAAGGTACCGGTGGCCCAGCTGCTCAATTGAAGAAAAAGAGTTCACGAGCTGGTCCAGTGTCACAGGTGGTTAGTTTCTAATTAATTTAAACTAACACTCTTCTTATTGGAAGAATTTTTGAAACTTTATATTTATATGGTTTATAGGCAACAAAAGCAAAGGGCAAGAAGAAAGTTCAAGTGCCTGCTCCTGTTATCCAAGATATAAGTGTTGAAACGCCAAATCGTGCTCGATTGCGAGCATTTGCAGCTACCGTACCTCGCGATGCTACTGTCACAATCACATTCAACAGGCTTATATTTGGCGAGTCAAATTTCAATGAGCTTCTTTCTAGGGATCAGGTCATGGAGGTGCTTGACGAAAGATGGGTCAGTGCTACAGTCGTCAATTTATGGATAAGGTATATATGTGCTTCCATTGTGGTTTCATTCAATGTCATAAGTTCTACACTAATTGGATGTTTGTATGGTTTCTTTGAAGGCACCTGCATGAAGAAGTCATAGTCTCCGAGGACAACGTCTCATTCGAATTCATAAACCCTTATTTAATAGCGCAAATTAAGGGTGTGAAACGTGATGATCAGTTCAAAGAGATTAAGAGGCGTTTCACTTTAAAGGCAACAGGCAGAACTTTATTCTTAGCTCCAATTAATACAGGGTAAGTGTATAGGCATGATAGCTTTCATCGTATTCTTAGCTCCAATCATCATTGATATATATACTGACATAACGTTATAAAACGTCTTAGGCTACATTGGGTTTTGCTTGTCATCAATCCGACAGTACAGCCGGATCCACTTATTTACTATTTGGATCCTGTGGAATCTGCTGAAGCAGATAATCGCCCGGATTTGATGCGTCTCTTCAATGGGTAAGTGAATGTCAACATTATTTGAATGTGTTGTATTATCTGTCATTTTATATGACCGACCCAAGCAACTAAAATTAATTTAATATGTTTTGTTTCCAGAGCATTGACTAGTTATCGGGCAGCTAATGGGTACAATTATTCCAAAGCCCTTGACCAGAAAGATGCTTATCCGTGGCTCAAAGTTCAGGTTTTACAAGTTATTCAATTTTTCAAACAATCGTACATTACTTAAACCAGAACGTAACTGCTCTTATATGCTATTCTGTATTTTTTGTTACAGTGCCCACATCAACCCAATGACAACGACTGTGGATACTATGTCATGTATTATATGAGGGATATCGTATCACGTGATCGAGATAACATCCCATTGACAGTAAGTTTTATATTTTTCCTAATCTAAGTGTTTGTACTTGTTAGATTTCAAGTAAATTTAATAGTCATTTAAATTTCTATACGCAGTATTACTCAGACACACGTTGCTTCATGTTGTCAAGGGAGAAGATGGAAGCGCTAATTGAAGAATGGTGTAGTTATGTACACCCTCTGTTCTCTCAAATTGGACAGCTTTGACTAGTAGTATGCACGTTTATTTTCCTAACTGAACAATATAACTTTTGGTCTTATTGTACATATTCTTCTCTGTTTGAGTTACTGGTGTATTTGAACTGCCTGGAATTGTATAGAATTGCTGGAATTTTGGCAATGATGCAGGTGGGTGTGAATTAAAAAACAAATTGTATATTTTAAAAAAATATAACCTATACCGGCGCTTTTTACAAAAAGCGCCGGTATAGATCAGCCTATACCGGCGCTTTTTTAAAAAGCGCCGGTATAGGCCTTTTCAGTTTCAATAAAAAACTAATTAAAAGATACCTATACCGGCGCTTTTGGGTAATAAAGCGCCACTATAGAGAGGCCTATACCGGCGCTTTGTAAGCGCCGGTATAGGTCTCGTGACCTATTGCGGCGCTAGCTATAGCGGCACTTCAAAAGCGCCGCTATAGGGGTCAAAAAAGCGCCGGTATAGGTGTTTTCTGTGGTAGTGCGTACATCAAATATAGATCATACAATATGAATAATATATAGCATTATTCAGGATCAGAAAGATAATATAACTTTGATCTGTGATCATATTATAAATGCTGTGGACTGTTATTTGATTACTTATTATTTTCCACATTTGTTGCCATAAATCTACTTGTTGTTCTAAACTATTTCTTACTTTAGAGTTCTAATTTAATTCAGAAATGTTTATTGGTTTTATATAATTTTCTCAGATCATTGCTCATCATTAGTATGCCATATATATTCCTTTTTTTTTTTTTTTTGGCCACAAGTATGCCATATATTCAAAAGTAGGGAACAACTTTCTCAATGTAACCACCCCCAAGTTTTTTACTGCTCATTTTTGTTTAATTGAAATTGAGTTCTACTTAGTACCTACTGTAAACTCAACCGTCATGGATGTGTGTATATATATCCCTTCAGAATACACACACGCCCATACGCACAAATTCCCTTTATTATTAACTCCTACTTTTCTGTAAATAAAATGGTTATGCTGGAGATATTAAAAAAATTAATTAACTTCGTCAATATCTTCGAATAAATCAAATGTGTCTTGTTTTAGTTTTTAAAGGACCAGAAATAATAGGGCATTTATATATATATATATATATCTGTGCTTGAATCTGGACAATATTACCGTTTTATAATAAAATGTAATTTTCTAATAATGAGGAAACACTTATAGCTAATTTAGAGAGACCATATATTTGAGGTATATGAATAGATGAGGTTCACAGTCACATATGATATGATATAACTAATGAATATAGCTGAGAATATAATTCATTATTGTGACCATATCGGTTTGGAACCTCTTCATTCAGTTCCCTTCCATTGAATCCCTGAAAAGATAAAATTATAAAATTATGCCATTTCATTTAAAATAGTTTGAGGTAGCTTAAAATTAATTGGACATTTTTTGGTTCAATCCTATCGATTCGATCAAACTGTTTCCAATGTGTGGGAAAATCATTTTACCTTTACATCATAAAGCATTGATTTCGGAAAATTTATTCCCTAAAGGGCTCGGAACCTTTTTTAAATGAAATGATATAACTTTATCTTAATAAGGTTTAATGGAGAGGAACTTCAATGGAGATGTTACAAGCCGTTGATAGGTTCCAGACATGGGGAGTAACGGGTTGTTAATAGGGAATCATACTTATACAATAGTATATAGTAATTCCTGCCCTCTCCATCCTTGGCCAATAGTCAGCCTTCTCTGGTCCTTATTATAAAAGTCTAGATTTTAAGATTTTAAGTTGGTTTTATTCAAAACAAAAGACTACATTAAGTTCTCTCATCATTTAATGGTTTTTTGTTTTATTTGTCAAATTTGAAATATAGCATTAAATAAATGGTGAATTGATGCTTATATTTATTCTCTCTCTCCAGTCCATAATATAGGAGGTAACATGAGAATTTTTTTTGTCTACATCATAGGTAACATGTCAAAGTCAAGATAATAAATATTTGATTTCCACTTTTGCTCTTACATATTGAATGTAAAGATAAGATAGAGTGTAAATGTATAATAAATAATATAAGGGTAAAATTGAAAAACCACATTAATGTATGTTATCCATGATAAATGATTCTACTATATTTCCTTGGTTTATGTAAAATGGTTAACTACCTCTTCTAATGTGGACAAGATCAGAGTACTCATTAATACCATCTCTGATCCTTATTATAAGAGCCAGACAACTAAATTGCGCTTCTTAAAAAGTAAGTTAAAAACTATATAAAGATATATTGAAGGTTAAGACTCTTAAATACCCAGAAAGTTTTATCCAAAAAGTTCCCAACACCGGGAAGTTTTTTTTATCTTAAATGCCAAGGAAGTATTATTTCGGAGCATTAATGCCCAAAGTTAACGGAGGGGAAAACGGACGTTTGCCACGTCAGAGTCAACCCTTGTTAAATGGGTGATGATGTGACTTGGGTTAAGGTTCTTAAATACCTTAGAAGTTTTCTCAAAGGAGCACCCAGTACCTGAAAATTTTGCTTTGGATCTTAAATGTCCAGAATATATATGACAAAAAATAAAACTTCCGGATGCGGGGTACTCCTTCGAGAAAACTTTTAGGGCATTTAACAACTTTAACCCAAGCCACGTCATCACCCATTCAATCTGGCATAGCATTCAGTTTGACATGATAAATGTCAGTTTGCCTCTCCGTTAAATTTGGGTATTAATGTTATGAAATAATATTTCAAGGGCATTTAAGATAAAATAAAAAAAATTCCAGGTGCTGGTAACTTCTTGAGTAAAACTTCCTGG
This sequence comes from Mimosa bimucronata, assembly GCA_037074515.1. Classification (NCBI taxonomy): domain Eukaryota; kingdom Viridiplantae; phylum Streptophyta; class Magnoliopsida; order Fabales; family Fabaceae; genus Mimosa; species Mimosa bimucronata. Next base: position 28,083,312 of record CM073441.1, read on the forward strand.
GTATTTAAGAGTCTTAACCCTATTTTAAAGAGAACTTTTTTTTTTCAATATTACCCCTTCTTTATGAGTCGACTATTAAGAAAGATAGATATATGTGCATTAATGAGTATGAAAGAAAACTGGGGTAAAATAGAAAAAAAAATGCATTAAATGATGGGATAACTCAAGGTGATCTCTTATATTTTGGATCAAAACAATTCAAAATTTTGGCTCTTATAATAAAGATTGGAGGGAGTATTTTCATTTTTCTCTCTTAATAGTCTCATCATAAATATATTTATAATTTTTAATTACTTTTAATAGTTTTTAAAAATTAATTACGGGATTTTGTTGTTATTGGGTTCTTAGTTCCTACTCCTCCGATCCTAATTATAAGAGCACTTTGACTTTTTCAAAAAAATTTTAAGATGCAAAATTAATCACTTTAAATTGTCTATAGTTATCTTTTTTCCTCAAAACTACTCTATTCTACTTATAAACTAATATATAATCTAATTACATATAAAATATGTTATAATTTAGTGGTCTAATTTGCTTCCTTAACTTTCACAAAAAAAAATTAAAGTGATCTTATATTTAGAATCGAAGAAAGTATATAAATACAGAAGTAATATCTTTACGTTGAACATTTCTTTCAGAAATGACGCCGCCTCTCACTCCCTTTTCCTCTTTAAATTTGTCGACTCTTCCTTGTTCACATTTTTTCTTCGCTTTTTTTGTCGCTTTCTCTGACTTCTTCGCCTCTTTTTCATTATCATTATCCAACTTCACACCTCATTAAAAAAAAAAAAAAACTTGTCTCATAGAGCTCCCATATAAGTAAAAGAGTATTATTACTCCAAACTGTCATGCCCTTAATCTATTATCTATGCATACATTTCATTCTCAACTAGCACAGGCTTTGGTGATCTATCTATGTACAGATTCAAAGGCCCATACCCTTCTAACGTATAAAAGAAAATGTTTTTAAGGGCTTAGATCATTATTATAAAGTCCACTCTAACTACTTCTCACATATTAATGAGTAGAAGTTATAGCATTAAATATATCATATTTTTCCAACTTTACCCTTATTTAAGAATATGTGTTAAAATAATATTTTATACATTATAATCATTTTCTCTCATCTTTCCAATTTCCAACACACATGGGTAAATTAGTCACAATAGCATTAATTAATCCCAAACTAGACTTATATTTAGGAACAAAAAATTTGTGCTAGTTGGACTTATAATAAGGAATAGAGTGGTACGAGTACTTTTTAAAATAATTCCATAATTTATTATAAACAATTGTTATTTAAACATGACGAAAAGTTAAAGAAAGTTTTCCAAATAAGATTTTACAGTATATTTTTTATTTTTTTAAGGAAAAGTTCCAGTGAATTAGGTCCAAATGGCTTACCATGGTCAGACACACTCCCAAATTCAAACAACATTTATAAAGGTATTTACAGATTGTCCACTAAGTTAAAATTTGAATTTATGATTTTGTAAGTTACGAATTAACTCTTTTTTTATACTCCCTCCGATCCAAAACATAAGAGGTAACATGACAAATTTTTTGTCTAAAATATAAAAGGTAACAAGCAAAAGTTATTGTAATAAATGCTTGTTTTTCATTTTTGTACTTATATATTAAATGATGAAAGATAGGGAGAAAAATTGTGTATAAAGGATGAGGTTAAAAATGGAACATTTTATTAAATCTACCAATAATAAATGATTTCAATATGTTTTTATTGGTATTTATAAAAAGATTGAATACATCTTATAATAGAAACAGGAGGGAATACATGTTATGGATTAACTCTATATTAACTGAACATACATTTTGCTTTTAAGAATATTCAACGAGTCATGAACAATGAAAATTGTCGCTAGGTATTTCAACCACATAACATGAGCATCCACACTAACCAACCATCTAAATACTCCCTCTCGTCTCAAATATAAGATCACTTTGACTTTTTTTTGTGGAAGTTAAGGAAATAAATTAGACCACTAAATTATAACATTTGTCACATTAAATGAGATTATATATTAGTTTATAAGTAGAATAAGTTAGTTTTAAGAAAAAAAGATTTTTTTAGGATTGAAACTACTTTTTGTAACTGAAAAAAAAGTTAAAATTATTTTATAATTAGGACTAGAATATAATGTATGACCTAATAATAAAGTTAAAAGACAAAGGAAAAGATAAAGAGATCGTTTTTCAAGAGACAACGTCGTGGAAAACGGAGAACAAGAAAATTGGAACAGAACTACAAAACCAAAAGAAGAAAGAGTGAGGTCAAAGCGCGTGGACTAGAACGCGGGAGGGGAACGCGTATTGGGGGAGGGATGTAAGGAGCTACGTGATTGCATGACATGAGGGGGCCATGCATGATAATTGGGCAACCCAAACCATCCCCACGCGCCTTCAAGTGCTCGCCGCGTCCCCTTATTATTTTCACGTGGCTTGTATTTGTCTCCTAAAATATCTCGCAGCCACACACACAGCAGTCAACCTGCTTTCAAATCTATTCACCTTAGCCCCACACCACCTCCAGTGTCCTAGCTCCTACACTCATATCGCCTGTAAGGGTAGAAATGTCTTAACCTTTGCATGTATTTTTATAATATGGGCTAACAAAATTTCTCATCTTAACTTTATATATTATATATAAGAAGGAGTTGTACACTAATAGCTTACTTCTCATGTTCGTAAATATAAGACCCAGTTGATTTTTTCTAAGAGATTAATGAAATAAAACGAGACACTTAATCATAACATATTTTGTGTAATGTGAATTAGGAGAATTAGATTATATGTTAGCTTATAAGTCAAATAAACTAGTTTAGAAAAAAATTTCATATAAATCAATTTCTAAATAACTTATTTTACTTTTTTTAAGGAATTTTTAAAAAAGTTAACTAATTGTTATGTTTGGGAAAGGAGGCCAGGTTCCTGCACACGAATTCACTACCATAAATTATATCATGATTTGTCTCATTTACTATAAATCATACCGTTACATTTTTTCAGGATAAATACCTGATCTTCCATATTATTGGGTCAGATCGAGGCACTGTCATGTTTGATTGGGAGCATCATTAATATATAGGCTCAAACTCAATATGTCAAATTTAAATTGACGAAAGCTGCTTTCATTAAAAACTACGTCATTGAGTTATAAAACCTTTTCTATTTGTCGCTGAAAGTCATATTTGCTCGTCCAATTCAAGATACATGGAGACTTCTTAAAAACAATCTTGATTTATAATATAAACCATCCATAGAGTTATTAATTATAATTATTTTGTAATTTTACCTATAGGTGGTGCACTTCCACCATTGAGGAAAGGAGAGGGAGGTAAGATAGATTTGAAAATATGTGAAATCAATTTTTTATTTATTTATTACAGATTTAATGAATTAATCACTCTCTTTCTCTAAAAAAAAAATTTATTTAGGACAACTATAAGCGACTTACACTTTTAATCAGGAAATGCATGTTGACAAGTGTTTTTATAGAACACCTAGATAATAGATAAGTATTCAACCATTCTACAAAAGATACATTTGCATTTTAAGAAGGAACAGATTCGCGATACTTCCTATATATAAGGCCAATTACAATAAATATTCTTATTTTGTTGAGCTTTTTATTTTGCACTTCCCTTTCTATATTTCAAGTGCAAAAATATGGCAAGAGATCAAGAATTGAAGTAGTAGTAAATAATTAGGTAGGAGTAAATAAAATAAAATGAAAGTGTTCCCATAATGAAGATGGGAATCCATGGAAACGGAAAACAAAGAAAAAAAAAAAGTACTGAAAAGGAGAGAAAAACGACGAACACGGAATAAATACCCATCTCTTCCTTATTACCGTAGATATTCATATCACGCAAACGAACACACACTGTTATTTCTACACACACACACACACACACACACACACAACCATTCCCACTTTCTCTCTCCTCAAAACAAAAGCACTTTCTCTCTCTAAAACCCTTCCTTCTCCAACTTCCTCTTCCTCCTTCCTTCCTTCCTCATGTTTACAGATCAGGACGCACCTACCATTTGAGCTTTTACCTCAATCTCAGTTTCTCTCACTTCCAATGGCTACTACTGTTGGCTCGTCTTCTTCTTCTTCTTCCTCCTCTTCTAAGGTCTGCTACAATTCTGAGTGTAAAGAATTGAAGTCTGATAGACCTAAGAAGGGTTGGAGACTCCGTACTGGTGACTTCGCCGAGCTCTGTGATCGATGCGGGTGACTAATTTTTACTCTTTTCTTGTTGACTCTTACTGTGATTTTTAATTTTTCGGGTCGTGTTTGAATTTTTCTTTCTTTCTTTCTTTCTTTCAAGTTTTTGAAATTTTTTTTACTTTCCGGGTTTTGGTTTCGCTTTTGTTGAAGCTTGCTGGTTATCTATTTTGAAATTCTTGCTGTTTAAATGGTTGTTTGGGCGAAAGTGTGCATTATGCTTTTGTCATGTGTTGCGCATCAGTTTTACTAAAGGAGTGAGGAATTTGAATTTGTGGTTTTGTTATTAGTGCGTGGGGGTGTCTTCTGTTTTAGTGGCAGTTAGTCTAAAATTGAAATAACAAGTGTGGATTGTTTGCCTTCCTTCAACAATTTCTTTTCTATTTTTATTTTATTTTATTTTTGAAGTTTTTGGATTATGCTTTACTACGGAGTGGTGTAGCACTGGTACCATACTATCCCTTTTGGTGACATCAATAATGTTGTTTAGCCTTCATTTTGTGCTCGGTTCCTCTTGTATTGCTTCGTGAATGTGAAACAACACAAATTTGGATGTGAAACTACGTCTTTATTTAATTTGCGTTACTATGTAGAGAATGGAGTTAATAGGAAACAAGACAAAACCATCCAGCGACTGAAATTGATACATTCTGTTTTCCTTGTTACTAATGCAAGTAAGTAGTAACTAAGCGCCTCTATAAATTTTTTTTTTTATATTTCAAATAGGGGAGTGTGTGTCTGGGCCATCTCAAATTACATTACAAGTAGGAAAAAGAGTAGTGATTTGGAAAGCGGTTTTAACAGTTCTAGCTTTTCAGGGATCTGAATGAAGGCACTGGTCATGTTTTGGATTTTCGACCGTTTGGCATGCAGTGTATTTACTGTTTATTGCTTCTTGTCACAGAGGATTAACTACATCGTCTAGTACGTGATGTTAAGGACGCCACATTACTTTTTACTCATGACAATCCTTCCAACTTACTAGATGATATGTCTCACTATCCTCAAAACCTGGCTTTAGAATATCCAGTTTGGATGTGTTAACTTTATCAGCTTCAATTTCATTAGGTTTCCCTGGCAGAAAGGATTTGTGTGATAAATATCAAGCGTCTTGGTTATTGTCTGAACCATCAGATCCCCGAACATGCTTGAGGGATTGACTGGTAAGGGGACTTCTAGATAGATGAAGGGCCACTGTAAAGACAAACAACTTGCTATCTATCTATGATGCTAGCAACACCTTGAAATACAAACCAGGTCACATTTATCAAGATTAACTTAGACTAAAATCCATGGAGATTGGGCAGTTTTGGAGAGGAGGGGTGAATGGTAGGAGTGATGAGATGAGGCATATCTATTGAAATCCCAGAAAAAGCCTTATTTGATGACTGTAACCATGAGTAAATTAAATTGCCTTGCTGTCTCCTCCTTTTCCATTTTTTTTTAAAAGCTCCCTAACTTTGGCTAAATTTCTATCTGTTGGTTTGGTCCCTTTCCCTTGTAACATCTTGATTGAAACGTACTTTAAAGGCTTGAACCCAGGACAGGTAATCAAAATGTTATTTCTATCTTAAGAAAGACATAAGGTTATTGTCATTATATTCCTCAGAGCCTAAATCCAAATGTTTCATCATCTACCCTTCCTCTGTGAATCTCATGTTATAACTTACAACATCCACAACAGGGGTTAGCAGAAATGGAGAAAAACAATTAGTTGCCCTGCCCTGCCCTTTGCTAACTTCGATCTAAGACGTTGTGACACCACAGAGTAGAGGCAACCTCTTTTCCATTGTTGCCATCTATCCTCAAATGTCTATGCTAAAAGCTTCATCTAGTCTTCTCCACAGTTTCATTAGCCATCAAAGCAGCATTCATAATTATGCTATTGGTTCTCTTCTCTATGTTGTTGAGCTAAATAATTTCCTTTATAAGAATCAATATAATGATTGTGTCATTTAGCGGACAGAAGAAACTTTTTAATCTGTACAGAAGAAATTGTTGCAGTGGCTGATACGTAGTTCATTCAACTTATAAACTAGGACTCATGCATGTGGGCGTGTTTTTATGTGTGCTTTCTTCTGGTTTGGCATTGCATTTCATTTTCTTACTGGAATTTATATTGGCCTAAATGGACTCCAAGTGAGAACCCACGTGTTATTAGGTCAAAAATTTTTTGTTCCCACTTGCTTGTATGTTTTTATTCTTAATCTTAGTTCAAGCTGGAAATAAATAAATGAATACTCCCTCTGGTCCTACATATAAGACCTATTTACCTAATTTAATTAGATTAAAGATGTTAGTTAAGTTAGTTAAAATCACATGATATTACCAATGCATTATAACCATCTACCTTTATCCCCACCCTCTCTCTCTTACTTGTTTATTATTAAAGAGCATTCATACACGTTAATGCATCTGAGTGGAGAAGTGAATCGGCCTTAAAATAATCATACCCATTGATCCTTCAATTTTTTGTTCTGATTTTGTTTTAATTGCTACGCATATGTTATTGCCGTTCCTCTTGTAAAATTTGGCTTTGTTTCTGTGACACTTAGTTCTGCTTTTGAGGAAGGAAGGTTCTGTGAAATTTATCACTCAAAAGCTTCTGGTTGGAGGACTTGTGAGACATGTGGGAAGGTGAGTTTTAGTTGTAATAGGTTCAATCACTTTATATTTGTTAAATTCCAAATAACTTGACACAAGTGCCTTGGTTGAGTCTGAAACTTTTATCTGATGATGGGTCTTCCTTTACAGGGGATTCATTGCGGGTGTATTGTTTCAAGTACAGCCTTTATGTTGTTAGATCCTGGAGGGATTGAATGCATTCCATGCGCCAGGAAGAATATTATTTTGGTTGGTTTTTTTTCATTGCTTCACTTTTTCGGCTTTGTATCATGTCATGATTTGATCTGCCTGATACTTATGTTATTTGCATCCCTGTTTCACACTCTTTCTCCTCAAATGAATTCAGAAGCTTTTCATTGTATCGCTGTTGAGCAGAAAAAAAAGAAGAGATTGGGGGGGCGGTGGGGGAAGAACTCGGAGAAATAGAGATAGAGGGAGGAGAGAGAAATTGAAGATAATTACTATTTTCTACTTCTATTCATCAAAAGTCTAACATTCGCCTAGGCCATTTATAGAGAGCCCCAGACAAAACAACTAAAACCTAAAGTGAAAGGAAACCTAAACTTGAGGTAAAAGAAATCGCTTGAAACAAAATCAGTTACTCAAAACATGAAAATTACTGAAACATACAGTAAATCAAGCTAGATTTCCTATCAGAGTTCCATATCACACATATGACAAGTTAGTGTGTGTCATCTCTGTTTCACACTATTCTTGCCAAATGACCTGAAGAACTGTTAATTGTATTATTATTGGAGAAGAAAATAAATTTCTCCTTAATGAAACCAAACGTTGCTGGCCAGTTAATCTGAAAAGAATATTGACCGTTCATTTGACAAGTATGTGGGAGAGTAAGGTCTTACTTGTGATCACCATTATTTATAATATGTTGGAGCTTGAAATCTTCTTTCTGTCTGGCAATAAACTAAGTAAGTGTTGATTTCACTAGAATCAATTATTAGAAATGTCTTGTTGGTATGCAGGGATAAAATTATTGCATGCATTATGTTCCCTTAATCTCTTGATTTTATTCTGACTATGCTTGGAAATAAATTTATATTCAAGATGTGCAATTTATTGAGACACTACTCATCGACGCTTATTTTGAAGCACAGTCCTCCCTTTGTTTTCATTTCTAAATATCCCTTTGTGTATCTTTTACAGATTCTTCATCTGTCATGGTATTCTGATGTTTATTTTTTCATATATTGGTTTATTCAGAATTTCTCTCTGTTTTTCTTCCTAAGGTTAGGTTAAGAGAAAAATATTATGTCTTAATCCCTAAACTCCTCCGTGAGCAAATAGGCTCCTCTTTAATTTTTTTTTGTTTTTTTTATAAATAATGTTGCTCAGACTTCTGATAGTCTATATGGATATAACATCTGCTCACTGACTTTATATTTGGTTGTCTGCATCTCAGTCTTCTAATCTACCTTGGTCCCCATCTTTTCCTCTTCAAAGTCGTTTTAGAGACCTGACTTCAAAAAATTGGAGCCAGTTAGCTGGATCAGGTCCTGTGCCATGGAAGCAAGCTCCCAGTCTGTTCAATACAACAACTTCATCTGACCGGCACCCAGATGTTCCATCCGTAGTTGAAATATCTAGTGTCGACAACATTTATGGAAATGAAAGGATATCTGCCTCACCTCTGGATAAGAAAAGTGATGATCTTACTGGAATACCAGCAAATTGGAATGTAAAGATTGGCCCACGGGAAATGATGTTTATAAATGGTAAGATTTTTACATAGTCTTCGGTGAAGTGGAAGAGAATGACAAATGGCATTAAGATGCCCACTTAGCATGATTTTTTTTCCTCATTATATTTCAGGAATGCGGAATGATGAAAAGTCGAGTTCTTGCTTGAATATGTGCCAGCAACCGTCTTTAAAGGAGGATTCATCAGCCCAACCATTTGGTTTGACTGTACCTTATGCACATCAAAATGAAAGAAATGGTCAAATTGGGGTAACTGGGAGTCATTCGCATCAAACTCCTCCACCTCCTCATGGAAAACAATTTACTGGCCCAGTACATGTTGCACTTGATTCATCAGGTGAATCACAGGTGCGAAATGGACGGCCCAGAGCAGATGCCCGAGGAAGGAATCAGTTACTGCCCCGGTACTGGCCTAGGTGCACTGATCAGGAGCTACATCAAATATCTCTAGAGTATCCTATAAATTACAAATTAGTCTGTTAGTTTATAATTCTCTAATGCATTATCTTCTCTAGTTATGTCTGATCACCATTAAGGAAGTATAGAGCCTTGACATCATTTCAGCGCCAATTCTGTGATAACTCCATTGTTCCAAAAGACATTGAGTGCTAGTGATGCTGGGCGAATTGGGCGATTAGTGCTACCAAAAAAATGTGCTGAGGTTAGTCAAGAGGTTTATTTCTTTAAACAATTAGTAGGGGAAAATGATACTTTTGGATTGACTATTACTTTGGTTTATGCTCCATGTTCAAGGTAAACTGAATTTTGGGCAAAGGGAAATGATTGTTCATTATGTGTATGGCATGCTAGTAAAGCATGATGTGATGCTTGAAGAATATTTGGATTCACTTAAATTTTTCTGCTGTTCATGTGTTTTGTCATGTCCCATTTAGATGTTTATTCAAGGCATACTATACACAATGTTTTTCTTCTTGCTTGACATGTCCATAGACCATAAGCATATGCAACCAACTTAGGTACTATTTTATTATTTTAGGTCATATAGTAGGATGCTGTATTTTTCCTTGTATTGCTTGGGAAGTCATGATGATAGTAACAGTTGCAGAAAATGGGATGAGTGAAATTGCAGTGACGGGATCAGTATTCAGGAATAGTGTCTTAGTAAGAACTGTAGAGTCAAAATCAGGAATATGTTGGCGTGAGGCACTGTGATCTTGTCCCCAGAAACTGATCTAATAAACTATAAACTAGACAAATACATCCCCTTGCAGGGATACTGGGAAAAGGTGTGAATGCAATGCATTGTGAAATTGGACTATGCTTACTGTGAATTGGTTTATTTTGTCAAAACATATGTTTTGAAAATCTGGCTCTTTTAATATAAAGCAATTACAGGCCCTCACATAATAGCTTAGTTTTGAAAGAAAGAAGGTGGTTATGTTTAAGAATTTGATCCTGGCTGACCCCCATTTGGCATGACTAAATTGGATTACTAATACAAGGTTTACTGGGCGAATGCTTTATCCTCCTTCATGTCTCAAACTGCTTTTGCATTAGGGTGCTTGTTAAGATATTTAATCACTATTGGCCTTTTATGTTTCATGTGATTGTTTCATCTTTTTATACTGTTGGGGATATTAATTAAATTAATCGTGCGTTCTTATTTAATAGCTCAGACTTTAAGATGATTCCCTTCATTTTCATTCTCTTCATCGTATAGGATCTTTAATTTTTGTTTTCTGGGGTTAAAATAGGGTTTTTATTTCATTTAAAAGAACACAGAAGTACATATGAAAGAAAATAGTTTTATCATATGGCATAATGTAGTAACTGTATCTTCTGACTACTAGATAGATATGGTTTTTCAGCTGTTATACTGTGTAATTTATATATCCATGTGCATATTGCATTGTGATCTAGGAAGTAAAAGAATGGGTTGATATCAATGTTGGTTGAGTCGAGCCAAAAACCATTAAGCAAAATTGAGGGTTTGAATCTTGTGGAGGAAACAATAACCTTGGGAGAGCTACCCCCCATTGGACATAATCCTAGAATTTGACCCTATAGTATGGGATATCTGATAATTGTGTTTAAAAAAAGAACAAGTTGATGTCTGAGTGATATATTGTGTGTTATTAATATATAGGTTGATTTATCATATACCTGTAACCTTGTAAAAAAAATGTGTCCTTGCTTTTATTTAAATGCAGTTTCAATAGTAAGAGTCAATCTAAATCGTTTTTGGATTGATGTGTCAGTGGCATTACTTCATGGGCTTCAGTATAATTTCATCGAAGATTATATAATACTGTGTAATTTGCAATGTGATAGGCCTACTTTCCACCAATTTCTCAGCCTGAAGGGTTGCCTCTTAAAATCCTTGATGCAAAAGGCAAGGAATGGATATTTCAATTTCGATTTTGGCCCAACAATAACAGTAGAATGTATGTTTTAGAAGGCGTTACTCCATGCATACAGTCCATGCAATTGCAAGCTGGTGACACAGGTAACAATGCCTTGCTGAAGGCAACTCATATATTGGAATATTTGATGCAATACTCCTGGTTCTTGCTACAGCATTTTTATATGCATTGGAATGGCTTAAACTTTCCTAGCTATCCCTGATCTAATCTAAGAGTTCTTCCACTGAAAATATTGCTGCTTTATTTGAATCACAGGATATTTTTACTACACATTTTGTGTTTTTTGTTTAAAGCATAATAATGCTACAGTATTTATGCTTAGCAGGTAATCAGTTCTTCTAGATTTAAAGTCAAAGATAAGCCTGCATTTATTCCTGTTGTCTTATGATCTAGTGATTTTGAGTTGAATCTATATTGTTTTGTCTTCTGTGGCTGATCTGAATTTATTGCTGCAGTGACGTTTAGTCGGTTGGAGCCAGAGGGGAGGTTGGTTATGGGATTTCGAAAGGCTTCAAGTGCTACCCAATCTGATCAGGTATGATAGTGGTCAATGTTAGAGTATAATGATATAATTCAATTTGTAATCATACTTTTCTAGATTGCCAAATATATGTTTAATTGAAAGGCTTCTTGCTAATTTAACTTCAACTGGATGCTTGTACTGAAAATTATACCAACGATTTTTTTTTTTTAGATTGCAAATGGTTTTCACCCTTTAAATTTCTTGCAAGACAATTAGAGAATCCCTGAAAATAGGACTTAAGACACCCCATAAATCACGTCATTGACTGAGACTTAACTGAAGGTTTTAAAATGCCCCTGGGAACTTAGGACTTAAATTGTGCCAGATTTGGATTTCATCTTAGTAACTAGGGATAAAAATCTGGTTGTAGTTTTATAATTAATAAAAGAAGCCGTCAATTTAATGTAGCAGTGCATGTTTTTTCTGTTATTTTGTTACGCATGATTTATCTGTGAGTTTGTGCGATATTTGGACTTTCAACTGAAAACTTGCTTATATTGGCTTTGTATTTCCTTTTGTCAGGACAATGAAACAAACAATACTGGAAATGGATATTCTACACATGGTGAAGTTAGTATCACAAAACTAATTTTACTGTTACTGATAATGTACATGATTTAAGAAATTCTTCAACTTGGTTGTATTTTCATGTGCAATGCAGGCCGAATTGGATCCTAGTTCGTGGTCTAAAGTTGATAAATCAGGATATATAGCAAAAGAAGCACTGGGGAGCAAATCTTCCATTGCTAGGAAGAGAAAGAATAGTGCCTTGGGTTCCAAGAGTAAGCGACTAAGAATTGAAAATGAGGATCTGATAGAGTTGAATATTACATGGGAAGAAGCTCAAGGCCTGCTCCGTCCCCCTCCTAACCATGTTCCCAGCATTGTGGTGATTGAAGGTTTTGAATTTGAGGAGTATGAGGTGCGTTGGCTTTGTTTCATTTTAAATGATTTATAATGGGTAACATCATTTAATTTTTTAGTGACAAAACACTGGATGGCAAATTCTGATAGCATCAATGCATCATGTGGTTTTGCTGTACTGAACAAAACCATTGAAGTTGTTAGACCTTGTGATTCTGGAAACTTTCAATTCCAATCTTTAGTGATGTCAATCTAGAATAACAATCTTAAACCAAGTTTCCAGACCTGTTTTACTATATGGTGAACACAAATCACTAACCTTCCTTTTCAAGCGTTCAGAACCAATGATATATACTTTACACTTGCACAGTAATCTTGCATTTTCTCTGTTCATGAATTTATCCAAATGTCAATCCGTATCTGGTGGCTATGCTGCAGATGATATAGTTGGTTTACAAAAAAGTTTTAGCTGGGTGTAATATAGTAAATCTAATATGTAATTTTAAGAAATATGAGTTGATTTATTGGAAACAAAATTAAAAGTTTAGGATTATCGGGTCATTTGAGATGGGAAAATGAACAGAGAAGAGTTAATCTGCTTATTAAGTATTTTGTCTAAAGCTATTATTGTTGCCTTGGTGTCTTCTAAAGATTTGGGGATCTTCATGTGTTGTAGAGGCCCTGATGTTGGTATTGTTATTACAGGATGCTCCAGTGCTTGGGAAACCGACAATTTTCTCTACTGACAGTGTTGGGTATATAACTTATCCTTGACTTTTTTTCCCGGCCTGAATTACTTCTCCTTGATTATTACAAATGAATTCATTTTTGGCTGCATGACTCGTTTTGCCGTAATTTATCAATCTACTAATATGACTTGCGCACTTTTTTCTGACAAAATGGAAAATTATCTGTTCTAAATGCCTTCACTGATTGAAAGAAAAGGAAAGATTGTTCTTGTTAATTTACTCTGTAAATTCATCCCCAGTAACAAATATTATGTGTGCCAGTGAAAAAATTCAGTGGGCTCAATGTGAAGATTGTCAAAAATGGCGCAAATTGCCAGCTAATGCTCTTCTAACATCAAGATGGACGTGTTCAGACAATCCATGGGACCCAGAAAGGTACAAGATATATCTATTGTTTTTGTTTCTATTGGCAATTCTGGTCTCTCATGCTGTACTAGTTTTCTGTGCGGCACATTTGTATATAAAATTGGGCAGAATTCTCAGAACAGTGTATTTCAGTCAGGACATTCATGCTGATCATAACTGTGCTTAGTGTGATATCTGATGCTCTAGAAGTGTGTTAAGTGTAATTTAAGATGCCCTAGAGGTTGTTTCCTTCAGCCTCAAATGGATATGAAGATAGATTCCTAGATTCTGGATATTACGATGGATTCTAACGGATTATGATGATTAGGTGGAGGGATGACCTTTATATCCTTGATTTATTTTATATTTATTTGTCATTTGGTGGGAGTGAAAATAGAAGGAATTCAGGAGAGGAAAACGGGGTTCTTTTGGGAGGTGGGGGAGGCAGGATTGGATTGGCTTCTTGTCTTTTTCGACTTGATTTGTTTTTTCTACTAATCTGCCTTGGCAGCCTCATAACATACAGTTGACACTTTCCTCAGTTATAAATTTACGTTAAAATCTAATCAATATCTCTGGCCATTTTGTCATTTGGTGAATCCTCCATGCCTCCAGATCATGTTCGACTGCACAGGAGCTGACAGCAGAACAGCTTGAGGATTTGCTTCCCCCTTGTAATTCAGGTTTGATTTGCATGCTTTCTTGAGTCTTCTGTATCTTCATTTTTTGAGGTTTTTTTGGATATATGATCCTTGTCATACATCATGGACACCCTATATGGAAATTGCAGAGCTAGTATTAGACAAATACTCTATAATAACATGATATGAAATAATGAGATTATTTTAAAGATTATCGTTATTTGAGAGGTGTTCCTAACCAAGATTTTGTTTTCATTTTTGATAGTTGTATCCAAGAAACTGAAGACTGCCAAGCAGGATCCTGATAATGTTGAAGCTTTGGAAGGACTTGACACTCTTGCTAATTTAGCTATCTTGGGGGAAGGGGAGGCTCTCCCAGCATCTGCCCAGGCCACAACAAAACACCCTCGGCATAGACCTGGCTGCTCTTGCATTGTTTGCATTCAACCTCCTAGTGGGAAGGGGCCCAAGCATAAGCAGACTTGCACATGTAATGTTTGCTTAACAGTGAAGCGCCGTTTCCGTACCTTGATGTTACGGCGTGAGAAGAAACAATCAGAGAGAGAAGCAGAGACAACACGTAAAAAGCAGCAACCTCAGCCACCGCAGCTGCCACCACCTATGTCGGAGATATTGCTTGATGATGATTCCCTGCCTTGCAGTAACACAGGAGATAGTAGTAGTCCTAATCAGAACAGGGAGGGCAATGAAGGTTCTGACGATGACCCTAACAAGACAAAGTCATCCGCCTCACCATTTAAAGGCCAGATTGACCTCAATATTCAGCCAGAACGGGAGGAAGAGTTGTCTCCCAGTTCAGATTCTGGAAGTGTGATTAAGTTGATTCATAGTGCCACTGAGAGGTATCTGAGGCAGCAGAGTATGGTGAACTCTTTTGCTGGGGATACTTCAGGTGGACAGTCGCAGCAGGTTGGAGATGACGCAAGGGAAGAGAAACTTTGCAATGGTGTAGCCCTTGGCAGTAATAATCATAATGCTGACAAGGAACATGCCCAAACATTGTCCATGAATGTGTGAGCAGCTTCTGAGTGAGATGATCTTGCAAAGCTATATTGGAAGTGTGGAAATTTTTTGCTGTACATTTATCCACTTCGGCTTCATGCTTTTTTCAGGTCTGTACAGAAAGAGGGGTAGGGATTTTAAAAAACTAGCAGGTGGGAAAACCAACAATTTATTCTAGTAATATAAGTGGACAGCATAGCGGCTTGTGTAGGAAAAAAAAGTACTGAAAATGCAGGTGAATGAGGTAGCAGGTTGAGGCTTTTTTCATTTCAGAGTTCACCTTGCCACCATCATTCAACAACAACAATGTAACTAAGCTTAATTTGTTCTCCCATTGTTATCTTCAACCCAAGAAAAGTTTCTGATTAATTTAGTTTACTTTCGCTGCTTCGCTTGATTGGAATCAATACGATGTATGCTTAGAAGGTTATATAAGGTTATATACGATGTATGCTTAGAACGTTATGTTATTTTGTGGAAAGCTGAATTTACTTTTGCCGACTAAAGGAAATTGTCATTTCAATCCAAAAATCACTAAACATCACTTGCTGTAACCGGAAATACTTGTTTTTTCTATCATAATAATTTGAAGTCGACAGTCAATAAACAAATACTCATGGGATTGGCTGATAATCACCTATACGTCTTGTAGTGGGTACTGGGAATGAAGAATTAATTATTAAGATCTGATAGACCAACCAGCTGGCTTGCGTTAAGGCTACCTTTGAGTAAATAAACTTGGTCCCCTTGTTACTGAAGTTATCACGTTGATGATGCTCAAATGAGAATGTTTTGATTCATGGAATGGATATGAATCACTCATAAAGTCAATGGCGTTTCCGCATGAGAAGACAATTGACAATTATCTTGTCACTTGCGATGACTATCAACAAAAGATAGAGGCAATCATTAAAGCATGTTGGACTGCATCTTTCCATACCTAGCTTCACACATGGACGGTTATATGTTGCCCTCTCACATGTCAAGGATATGGATGGCTTGAAAATTTACATTCAAGGTGATGACCGATATGGGACGCGGCTTTTCTCCACTTACCACTCCCCTCCACTTTCCTCCTCTGCCTCACCTTTTCCCTCACACCATTGGATCAAAATATCCAATGGTCCAGATTTTATATTAGTATAAAAATAAATATAATTATAATAATACATTAAAATCATATAATAAATTTAATCTATCAAAATTTGGTCTGAATTGTAGACTATTATTATAAATGTAGATTTTATTTTTCATTTTTTATTACAGTTGTGAACTGTTCAGACCGTATAATGACAGATTAAAATTTATTATATGATTTTAATGTATTATTATAATTATATTTATTTTCATACAAATATAAAATATGGACCATTTGATCTTTTGATCCAATGGTGTGAGGAAAAAGGTGAGGCAGATGAGGGAAGAGAAGGGGAGTGGTATGTGGAAAGAAGCCGCGCCCATAGATATGGCATTTAACTAAAGTATCCTTGTCTTCAAGGAAGTTTTCTCTAGTATACACTTGCTCTAGTGCTTACTATAAGGTACAAAGTATAAATTCTCACAAATCAATAAAATTAATTAATAGCTTTAAAATTGTTTTAAAGTTAAGTGATTTCTAATAGTAATCGTATCAATTAAAGTAAACTTCAACACCATATTAATTATATCCTCCCACTACCCTTATTAAATATGGGTATACATGAAAAATTATTATTAATGCCCCTTGAATATTGCAAGTGCGTTATAAAAAAGGGTAAGAATTTTGTTAGTTGATGCCTTATAATAAGAAATATAACAACATGCTTTAGCAAATTAAAATAAGATATAATGTCTATATTTTATTTTGTAATGTTTGCATTAAATGTGTATCGCACGGGAATCACGATTCACAAGCTAAGTTTATAAGATATTACTTTTGTCTTACTATAAGAATCAAATAATCAATCTGTGGATATTTCAGACAAAAAAAAAATCTGTGGATATTATTTTTTTTTATATAAAGACAATATATTAAGGTAAAATAAAGTTAGATAAATCTGTGGCTATTAAAACATTAAATAAGTTAGATGTATGTAATAAATGAGTGTTGATTTACCATAATATGTGTAATTTGATAGGGACATTTTGAGAGAGAAATTACAAATTTAGGAGAGAGTAAATTGAACTCTTATATTTATCACTAAAATAAACCTCCTTTTCTAATATTTATATTTAATACATGAGGGAATAGTCCTGGTACTGCTACACCGTCGGGAGTCACTCTAATAAGTCTGATGATCTGATCTGTCTGATTGCACTGTAGTTACTGATCAGATGAGGCGAACTGAACACTAACAGGCAATATTATACATGCATGCACATGCACACACACACATATATATATTCTTTCGAGATGAGCAGAGGTGTGCATGTGGGTCTGTTATTGCCTGATTGGTGTTTTATGAGTCTACTCTTGTCCATTAGAGAAGAAAAGATGCAATAAAGACAGTGGGGCCCTAAAGCACGCAAGGAGAAAAGCCAGAGAGAGGGAGAGGGGGAGAGGGAGTTGGACATTAAATGCACTGAGGCATGGCTACATAGTAGCAGTAGCAGGTAACCCAAAAACCAGTGATAATTTGTAAAAATTCCAAGTATTAACAAGTTTTTGGATTGTCCGTAATAACTTTTTGGTTTTACGTAATAAATTAATGAGCATCAATTATAAGGTTTAATATAATAACAAGTTATTTGTTCACTTGTAATAAGAGTATGACTAACACACATATAAAATACGACTCTATCGTTATAACAACGTTTGCCCTGTCTATAACAACCTTTTAGGCATGTGTAACAATGATTTAGGCAATCATAACAAGTTTCATAACAGAATCATTTCACAAATGTCATTAAGAACCGCTTACCATTCATAGACAATTTACTTGCCATTCAGCACCAGTTATAATTCATAGACAAGTAGTCCAACAAAAAATGATTCACTATACACTAATTTTACACCCTCTTCAAAAAAGTTTGAGGGTTACATCTGTGTCATTTACAAAACAATGACATATGCATTTAGAAAAAGTGGTAAACATATATAAAAAATTACTGCCACACATATATCCAACGCATTAAAGTTGATAAAATGTTCCATTCCTTCATCATCTACTAGGTCCACATAAATTGTTGTATCATCAAAGCAAACTCTGAATTTTATGGTCATTCCCTAAGTTTCATCTCTAACAATTGATACTACAATTATTCTTACAGATATACTAAGTAATAATCACAAATCTAAGATAAATCAAAGTAAATTTTGAATAATTAAAATATTTAAATAATTCAGATCCTAATTCCATGTTTTCTTTCCATGCGGGATGACTTCCTAACCAGTTGGTATATTACTCAAAATATATGCATCAACATTTTGCAATTAATATCTACAAAAGTAATATCTCTATCAATTTTTTTATACACTACTCCCTCTGTCCCTTATTATAAGAGTTTAGAAGATAAAATCACACATATTAAGAAAGTAGTTGATAGAGATAAATATGTTTGAAATAAATTTGTATTCCCAAATTTGCCCTTATTTATGATGTGGTGTATAAGAGAGATATGGAGTAATAATGACAGGAGTTGACATAAAATATTCAGAAATAATGAAGGCCAAAATGGAAAAAAAAGAAGTCATTAAATATGCTGACATTCCTGTGTAGGCTCTTATAATAAAGGACAAAATCATTCAAACTTTAGACTCTTATAATGAGGAACAGAGAGAGTATATCTTAGTAATCATACCCCTTGGTTATCACGCTATATCTCCTTTAACATTTTCCAATATTAAACTATAGGGAAATTAATTATAGATCTCATGGAAGGAGCTTTATTAGGATTAGGTCACACAAAATCCATTATCTAAACTAAGCTCCTACGAAATCTCCTAATTAAAATAAAGTCCCTCATTCTACTCAGAAAGTTGTCATAGTGCCAAAAGTTGTTAATGTTAGAGCAAACATTGTTAGTGATAAGAGTTTAAATTCTTGGTCACAGTGATAACTTTTTCGTCATTTGTAACAACGTTGTGATCTGATCATCAATCACAATTTTTTAAACTCTTGATCATTAACAATTTTTGACTAGACTATAACAAATTTTAGGCCATATCACAACTTTCTAGTCAAAATTAGGTAGCTTAGTTAAATTTAATTATTTCTGTTACCTCAGTTTAATTAAATTTACTTCTAATTAATTTTCCCAAATAATATCTTCTGTTTGTTTGTTTATTAGTTATTACCCAGATCTTTGTGAACAAGATTAGAATTTCAGAGTCGAAACCAAGTGTGGTTGGTCGAGTGGTCAGCTCATTTGTCCGCTTAAACAAGTGTCGGGGGTTCAAATCTCGTCTTGTGTATGCAGCAACCTATTGGTCAGCGACAGACCTTTAAATGGAGCTTAGATCTATGAGTGATTAGTTCTTGGCTTGTCCGGCTAAAGGATACCCTGAAAAAAAAAAAAAAAAAGAATTTCCGAGTTGAAGTGGACACGCGGCCATACCTTGCTGTTTTGCTCAATACACTGCTTCTCTAATATGTAAGATACTTAAAACTCTTCCTCTTCATCATCAATTCTTAGGTTTTTTTTTTGGTTCTTAAATTTCATTCTGAAATTTATTGAACACGTGATCATCAATATTGCAAAGAGAAGGTATGTATTAGAATTGAGACTTCTCCGGTAGGAAATTTTACCCCTTTCTGTGCCAATCATCTCCAATCGTCACAGTAATTTAGGGTTCTTGAATTTCAAATTTATTCAATAGGTGATGTCGTGATCAATGCTTCAAAGTGAAGATAGGTTTGAGAAGTGAGGAGTGAGGACTTCTCTAAAGATATTTATCATTACTAAAGTATCCTTTCAGTCTCTTATATATGCATTTTGTTCAGTGACTTTTTTGTGCTATGTGATACCCTATATTTAAATATTATAAAACACGATTACATTATTGTTCAACAAGAAATATATAATCTTTAAATGATTTTTTCTGTAATACAAAGTGGTTGTTGTATATAACTTGGAGGCTTAGACATTCTAATTGTGTTTGAGGCCTCAGTTGGAC
Organism: Mimosa bimucronata; assembly: GCA_037074515.1. Lineage (NCBI taxonomy): Eukaryota > Viridiplantae > Streptophyta > Magnoliopsida > Fabales > Fabaceae > Mimosa > Mimosa bimucronata. Next base: position 28,103,531 of record CM073441.1, read on the forward strand.
GGATTTATTTTCAAACATGTTTAATCCTAGTAAATAAGAAGACTTGGTAAATTCTAATGGTGATATTTAATCTCCCCTAGTCCCCTTTCTGATCTCTGTTATGTAGATGGATTTAATCAATATTATCCCCCTTTCTGATCTCTGTTATGTAGATCATGGATTTAATCAATATTATCTTGTATAATGATTGGAGGGTCAAACTAGAACCCCAAACAATGTTCCAACCGCATGAGCCTCCTTAAACTATTCCTTCACTATTATTTTGTTATAACTAATGGGTCTTTCTTGACAGAGTTGTGTGACTTCAGTGGTTTATTGTTTTAAGTTCTGATTCATAAGAGAACCGCAATGGCAGAGGAGGATAAATTACCTGTTTTCATGAATGTACACGTAAATGGGTCCTTCTATGAAAGAATGGTTTTTGAGGTACTTTTTTGTTCTAGTACTTTTGAATTAAAATATTATCCATGAAGTTTTTTCTTTTTTGTATTTTAGAACTTTGACTATGAGAGTAGAAATGGAAACTAATAAATTTGTTTGTCCTTCTAGCTATTCTATGACATTGCCCCCTTCATTTCAGAAAATTTCCGCTCACTATGTACAGGTAATAATCAGTCTCACGAATTGGACAAGCCCTTGGATCGCATTAATTTATTTTGATTTTATGATTGACTCCCCTTTTCTCATTTAATTTTCTCTTTGCTCAGGAGAAAAGCGAGTCGGTCCAAAGACTGAAAATTATTTGTGTTATGCAAATTGTTTTTTTCACAGCTTCAAGAATGGTGGATCCTATGTGAAGGTATGTAGTTGTATGTTTTTAAGCTTACACTTGCTAAGCTGTCCATCTTATAATCCTAAGTCGCCTTTTTAATTTCCAAAATTGATTTTTCTTAATGTGTTATCGAGACTAGGTACTGATAGCTACTCTTATATTTGCAGGGTGGTGCTTTTTGTTAAGAAACTGGTACGTTTCTATTATGTGTAATGCATCATGTTATATATGTTATACTTCCTCGGTATGAAATATAAGATATATTTTATTTGATTAGATTAAGGAAATTAGTTAAACTAATTAAAATCATTTTAGTTGAGTCAGCTAAAATCATTTGATTTAGCTAAAACACCGTAATCACCTATCTTTAATCTCACTCTCCCTCTCTTACTTAGTTATTTTTTAGGAGCATTAGTAAAGAATAATTTGGGGAAAAGTTGTGAACAATTGAAAATAAGTCTTATATTTAGGACCAAACTTACCTCCCAAAATAGGTCTTATATTTAGGACTGGAGGGAGTATTATATATTAATACGTTGATTACATGTATATTTTGTATACTTGTTTTCAAATCATTTACAAGTTTAAATAGTACATAATATAAGTTTGGAAATCCTAAGTTTATGCGGTCAATAAAGTGTAGAGGTAAATCTTCAATTTATATAAAGCAACACTGTATTATATTTGATTAAGTACTTGGATGTTTTTTATCATTACAATGTTAATAGCAATTATTAGTTTCATATAGTGTGATGCGAAGCTTACTACTCCCTCCAAATCTAATTATAAGATCAAGTTTTTGTAGAGATTAATGAAGCAAATTATACTACTAAATTATAATATATACTACATGTAATTAGATTATAGGTTAGTTTATAAGTAAAATAAATTAGTTTTGAGGAAAAAAAGATAAATATAAACAATTATAGTGATTTATTTTGCATCTTCATTTCTCCAATAAAGTCAAATTGATCTTGTAATTAGGATCAGAAGGGGTATTATCTCTATTCTCTAAGCTTGTTAATCATTTGTTCTTCTTCGTATATGTATTGTACATCTCATTTTTAATCTTTCTATAGGAGAATAAGGAGAATGAGTAGAAAGCATAAATAGTCCACTTTATAATATTTATTTTCACGTGTAATCAATAAAATTTTATTATTTTAATATAACCGGTCCGACCCCGATCCGATCATTGACCCTTGAACCAGTGTCTCATCCGGTTTGATGTCCCAGTCCGATTTTTTGAACCTTGATAGTGAGAGGTGGGTGATGATTTGTTGGCCTCCTCAAACAATGAGTGAATACCGTGATATCGAAACAATTCTGGTGATGAAGAGTAAAAGACTGCTAAGAGGAAAATATCAAGATGTCATTACTTCATTCAGTATAAATCTTAGGCGTACATAACTGTAAAGTTTGAAATTCGATTGACGGTTCAAGATCAATTAGTCCCTTTATTTTTAAGTATATATTAAAAACATGTAATAATTAAAATCTTATTTTATGGATACTTTATTTTTATTTATTTTATGAAATTGAACTTTGCATCAAACAAGGAAAGCACAGAGTACATAGTGATGGAGCATGCCTCTAACATCTTCTAGTGGGAAAGTAATATCGTCAATTCAATGTTTTTGTATATAGGCGATATTTTCTGGAAATTAATGGTGTGGAAATACTGAAATTACAACATAAATTGCTAACTGCTAAGCGTCATGTTGAAATTTCATATTGCCTACCTAGCATTATGATATATGTATATATACACACACATATCGATTAATACCAAATTAAAACATTACTAATCCAAATTACTGCGTGAATTTTCTTAAAAGTCTATATCTCTAAAAGTACAAAATTTCAAAAAAAATTATAGTGCTTGAGGTTCATTTTAAAATTTTTAAATCGAAAATTTAAAATTGATGATTAAGAAGATGGAATGTTAGGATTATGGGATGGATGTTGGGAGAAAAGATTTAGAAATAAAATTTACACTAGTGTTTCATTTAAAATCTATAAATTGAGATTGGGTTAATGTGCAAATGTGCCTTAAAAGTTTTCACGCAGAAGCAATATTTTCTCAGAAGTTGTTTGTGAGCAATATTGCCTTTCAAATATTATAAAGAAGGCCGACTATTAAATCTTTCAAATAGACAAAGAAAATAAGTGTAAAGAAAAGAGAAAACAAAAAAAAGTATTATAAAGAAGCAATTTTGCTTTGTATCGTTTTAAAATATTAATAATCAATGTCACGGTAAGCTTAAGATACGTACAACAAGTAATGAAAAAAATGCATAAGCTTATCACTATACATTCCTTTAGTTTTATTTATTAGTCGTCTCCAAACATACTGTATTTTATAAAGACCAAATGAATTTCCAAACATATTTTATAAAAACCAAAGAAAATACTAAACCTAATTAAATCAGCCTTAAAAGTTAACAATTTTTCAATTTTTACCTTTTTTATATTCACATACCACATAAAAACAAAATTAACATATAGTAAATGAAAGGTAAATTTATAATCGCATATTTGGTCTAGCAATGTAAAACTCTGTTAGATCTCTTGAAGTCTCGAGTTCGAATCCTAGTCCTAGAGGAGACATTTGTGTTAGGAGGGGAAGTCACAAATGACTAAACTTAAATAATTGGTTGCTCAAATACCTAATAATAGGGTCTAAAAAAGGGGCTAATTACTAATTAATGTATAAAAAAATAACTCAAGTCATGTATTTGTGTAATGAACCATCATCAATTGAAGCCAATTCATTAAATATGTAATCAATAGTAGGTATGGGATAAGAGTACAGTGAAGTTAGCAAGTAACCTGAAAAGTTGAAAAGTCTATTCTATCTAACACAGTGGCAAAAGAAACAAAATACTTATTCCAATCTAAAATATAAGAGGTAACAGAAGATTTTTTTTTTTACACATTATAAGAGGTATTATATAAAAATCAAAATAATAAATGTTTTATTTCTATTTGTGCCTTTACATATTAAATATAAAGAGGAGAGGGTGTATGGGTATATAGTACTATATAATAAATGATATTAGAGTAACATTGAAAAATCACATTACCTTTACCCATAATCAATGGCTCCATTATGTTTTTTTTTAACCGGTGTAAATTAGTTGTCCACCTCTTATAACTGAAACGGAAGGAGTAGAAACATAAGCACAAAGATAATGGTATTTGAGTTCATTTATTCTTGGTTCAGAGGATCTAATCAAACGCACTGCACTTACTTGTTCACGCAATCAATAAGATCATGTCAAATTGTCAACTAAAAGAAGCAATTAATTGTCAGACAGGGAAGTAAAAGAATATATTTATATAAAGTACGAAAATAAGATTTTACTGCGTTTGAATATGTCTTGAGGAAAAAAAAAAAAGAAAAATGATATGGGGGTAAAAGAAGGTTACAGGAAAATATTCTTCGCGAGAGTCATAATCCACAAAGAGAGATATTAAAAAAAAAAAAAAGGCATTACAGTTTTTCAAAAAATAAATGGTAACGATTTTTTTTATTTTTATTGATATTCATATCGCTATAAGTCTATAGCTTCAATTTTTTTTCCTCACATTACATTGTCAAGATCCCTAGCTCATTTTACAACACAGCCAAAACAAACAATCATGCAACCATTTTCTTAAGAAAAATAATCCTGGAATTTTCTTACCATAATTATAAAAAAAAATCAGTAATTCCATAAGTCAAAAGGTCCATATTTTTTTCATAGGTAAGAAATGACTTGCTAAAAGCTGAAGTTTTTTTTTTTTTGGTTGACTTAAAAGGGGAAAAAACAGAACCGGCATAAAAAAGAGTCTAAAAAATTTCAATTCATCCAAATATTCCTTAAATATGAACGGAAGAAAAATGTTTCAGAGGATAGAAAAAAGTCAAAAAACACGACCAAGTCATAGAACAACTTAAGATAGCGGATTTTAAAACCCTGATCTCATTCTCTCATTGTCACACCCGATAATGTAGGAGTATCTTAAATTAATTATTTTCATCCCAAAAAAATCAGCAAAAAAAAAAAAAAAAAAAAAGCAACGACACTTGTAAAATTGAGAGGAAACTGAGGCTCATTCAGATCTTAATATGGCTCTTGGTTCTAATTAACAAGAAGCCTCTAAAGGTCCATTCCTCTCTATAGGCAAAACAGAGGGGGACCTTCACCTTTGTTGGTGACAATTGGTTTTACTTTTTGTCACCACAAAACCTTCATCCTCTTCGTCATCATCGCCAGATTGATATAATCATAAATCCAGAAAGAAGGATGATGGACTTTTTTTTTTCTTGAACCTTTTTTAAAGTTAATTTTTTTACATGTAACACAAGTTAATGACATATCTGTTACAGGATTTGCCATTATTCTTGTTACACAGGACACAGGGGAATTGGGAAACAAAACCCATATAGGAATTGGAATAATTAAAACAAAAATATAGGAAAATGAATGATCTGATCTCAGGGTCCTTCAAGAGGTACGCAGACCTGAAACAGCAGGTGTATGTGGACGATGTGGAGGCAGGGAAGGAGAGTGCAAACCTGGGAAAGTTCTTTGAGGAAGTGGAGAATGTGAATGAGGACATGAGAGCTGTGGAGAAACTGTACAGGAAGTTGCAGGATGCTAATGAGGAAAGCAAGGTTGTGCACAATTCTAAGATCATTAAGGACCTTCGAGCCAGAATGGACAAGGACGTTGAGCTAGTCCTCAAGCGGGTCAAGATCATTAAGGGCAAGCTGGAGGCTCTAGAGAAGTCTAATGCTGCCAATAGAAATGTCCCCGGCTGTGGCCCCGGCTCATCGACTGACCGGACCCGAACCTCTGTGGTCAGTGGGTTGGGGACGAAGCTCAAGGGGCTGATGAATGACTTTCAGGGTCTCAGAGCCAGGATGCAAGCTGAATACAAGGAAACAATAGAGCGCAGGTATGATATAACAAGAGAAAAACTGGTGGAAAGTCCCCATTTGGAAAATTGATATTGGTGAGAAGGTCCTGAATTCGAGTAGCAATACTATTTATGAATGAAATCATACATAGTACTGATATTTTCTATGCATAAAAATATATCAGATCAGGGGATTTTTCGCAAATTGTCCCTACAACATATCATCTATGTAATATCATTCATCAATCTCAATATAATGAGGAAAATCATTGAACTGAAAGTGCAGGTATTTCACAATCACAGGAGAGAAAGCAGATGAAGAGACCATAGAGAACTTGATAGCAAGCGGGGAGAGTGAGAGCTTCTTGCAAAAGGCCATTCAAGAACAGGGGAGGGGTCAGATAATGGACACCATATCAGAGATTCAGGAGAGGCATGATGCTGTGAAGGAGATAGAGAAGAACTTGCTTGAGCTGCACCAGGTGTTCTTGGACATGGGGGCTCTGGTGGAGTCTCAGGGACAGCAGCTCAACAACATAGAGAGCCACGTGGCGCATGCCAGTTCGTTCGTCAGGCGAGGCACTGAGCAGCTTCAGGAGGCAAGAGAGCACCAGAAGCAGTCCAGGAAGTGGACCTGCATTGCCATGCTTCTTGGACTTGTCCTCATCATTGTGCTCTTGTTTCCCGTCTTGGTTCAATATTTACCTCACCTCTTCTCGTGAAATGGAGATGGAGTGCATAGATGGATCATTAGAATACTTTTGAGAGAATTTTTCATCCCAAAAAATGATTCTCAGATTTAGCATACTGTAACATAGAGATTCTTAGACAGACTCATTTGAGAGTGTCTTGAGAATGTTTATCCTGTGAAATTAGCTTTATTTTTTATGCCTAGGACAAGTAGGCCTGCCTGGAGCAGTGAAAAGGGGAGTTTGGTGATTTCATGTTGCAAAGAGAAATCATTGAGACTTCCTCTCTAATTCTTCAGCCAAATGGCCCTACTCAGCCCAGAAAAATTAAGAAAAGAGCTATTCTGCAATTTAGATTCCTATCCACTTGTAATAGCAAGGAACCACATGTAACGAGAAATTGGCAATGTTGTAACAGTAGATTGACAAACGTTCTTGAAATGTAAACACACTTGAACATGCTTTCTTTCTTTTCAGAATTTCCTCTGTTTTCATCTGCTGTTCTAACCCTTTTCACCTGTACAGTGATTATACTATAAAATTTTGTATTCAACATATCATTAGGCTAGTTCTCTTCTCCACACATACTAGTGTTATTAGTGCAGTGGTGATATCATGTGTTCTTGTCATAATTTCAAAATCGGACTTAAGTCTTGTTGAGAACAATATTTTAACACTTCCAACTGCTGAAGCCACGTACAATCAAGGATCGACATCAGTTTGACTGTAATTCATCATCCACAACACATCCCTCTCTGTTTAGTTTTTGTTTTTTTTAGCTGAACTCGACACATCCCTCTACTCATGCTTATCACAGTTATGAATCTGACAGAACACAAAAAAATTAAGAACATTTAAGAGATCGCAAAGTTAGACATCAACCAGAAACCAATAAGAAGTTAAATGTCTATTGGAGGGTTGTTGCTAATAAATAATAATTTCCTGACCTTCATTACTAACTTAGTTCCGCAAGGTAGAGAAAGAGGAAGGGTGCTAACATATAGGCATAAGTTTAGCATATCTTCTCAAAAAAGATCGGAGCAATCATAGCATGATGGAAAAGTTATGATCATGATCACAATTATTTGGACATGAAATGGTGATAAATTTAAATTAAAACCCTTCTAAAATAATATCAAAGATATGAAGACAAACAACTGTTCTCCATCCCTAAGCGAAGTACACAGAAACCCAAAGCAGAAAATACAAGGAAGAAACAGGAGCTTAAAGCTCATTCATACTATAAGATAAAGCTTTAATGATCAGCATAGAGCCATATAATGGCAATATTCAGCCTTTAAAATGTATAAGCCATCACCAAATAGCCAATTCCTCTCAAATAAACAAGAATAGCAATAAACCCAACAAAAAAATACAAGACCACCAGAACAAAAGGAAATTCCAACATTATTTACAAGCATCCCCCATTCAATCATGTACCAGCATTGGGTAGAGCTGCCATAAAGGAATTATAAGAAGACTCAAGATCAAAATGAAGCTGCCGAGCTTGTTGCTCTGTCAACTCATCTGCTGCTCCCATCTTGGCCAGCCTCGCAATCCATTCCTTCATTTTGGTCTTCCCTTCAAAATCTGGGGGCAAAATGCTCAACTTATTCAGCGAACCATAAAGGTCTGAAAGCAAAGGATGGACCTGATCCACAGCCACCATGTTAAGCTTCAGGGAATCCATAGCTGTTATAAAATTCTGCACACACTCTGCAACAATGGCGGCCGAGGTAGATGCCGAGGAAGCCGAGGCGGCCCGGTGCTCGACCGTCGCGGGGACGCCGGACACCACAAGCCGGTTAATAGCCGCCGGGCAATCCATCTTGTAAGTATCAGCAAATCGTTCAATGTTTGGCACAGTATCCTTGAGGGTAGTTGCCAATGTCTTGAAATGGGCTATTAGCTTCTGGCATTCTACTTCATACTCCTGAGATGAGATAACATCTCGAACATAAGCCTTCTCAAGCTTCTCAGTGGCCTTGATAATGGCATAGAGCTCCGCAAAGTTCTCGTACATTTCTCTCTCGCGCTTGTCGCTCCAAAGCTTGACCTCCATTGTTGTTGTTGTTGTTGTTGTTTTACAGGGCAAAGAAAATGAGAACGTTAAAGGTAAAAGCAGGGCTTTTCGTGATAGTGGAGGATTGGAGAAGAGGACGGGACACGCGCAAAGAGGAGGGGTCCTTCTTTACTGAAGAAAAACCACAAATTGAGACATCATCATACAGTGAGAAATCTATCTGCTTTCTAACAATACAAGCAAAGATTGAATCTGAGCTCAATATACTTCAAATAAAAAAGAACTTCATAGCAATAGATAAAGAAAAGAGGAACACATAACATAACGCGAGAGTAAGGTGGGGGAAAACTCGAAATAGTGAAACTTTCATCACCAATTTGTAAATCGACTTGAAAAGGTGAGAACAATAAACCAAAGACAAGCTTCAGCTTCCATGGGCACCTATTGTTATTATTATTATCGAACTAGAAATCAAAGAAGGGAAGAAAAGAATAGTAATTTCTGGGTATCTTTCATTTTCCCTAAAAATCCTCCACAACCTAAAAACAACGAATAACATTCAACAAAGAACATCGTGATTCGTCAGGAATCCAAATCCAAAATCAGAGGGAAAAAAATCCGATGCAATCAAAGAGGAATTTCAAATTCGAAATCTCAAGATCAGTAATAAAAAAACAAAGGATTGCAGAGATTGGGGGGGGTAAGCGGACAAAAACTCAAGCATAGAAATCGCAGATATGGATATTGAGGAAAAGAAAAGAGAGAGAGGGAGGGAAACATACATACATAGAGGAACCGAAACGCGTATAATAAGAGAAGTGTGAGCTCCGTGGTTGTAAAAAAAGAAGAGGGGTGGGGGGAAATGCGAACGTGACAACCTTGGGGTACAGAAGAGAGAGAGAGAGAGAGAGAGAGAGAGAGAGGGTTGCGTGTGGGGTGGGCACATAATATTATTGCTGCTTACGGCATCGGCGTGTAGCAGTTGGAAAGAAAACACTCTTCCTTTTGGGAATATGTCGTTTCACGACCACCCCCATCACTCTTGGGCATTTTCGTCCACAACTCATCACAGATGCAGGGTTCTGAGGGCTTTTTCGTCCATCACCCCATCCAATCTTTTAAAATTCATTCAAATCAAGCATAAATTTAAATACAATCATTTTTTTTATGGAACTCACAATTTTATGACTATAAGTCAACACATTTAGTACCTAGAGTAACATTTGTTTGTTGGTACCAAATAGAATTAATTAAAATAATAAGATATAATCAAGATCTTAATAAATTGAATCTTAAATTGGATAATTATGTGTGATGAATCTCGCAAATATTGATCCAAACAAAACTTATGTAAAGATATAATATTACTATATCAGTTGGTCATTTAAATATGAAAAGAAGCCAAACAAACAAGCTAAGGTGAGGCACAAAACTTGGCGGTGCCAGAAGAAAGCCAACCCTTGCTTCTTCGTTTGTGAAGGAGTCTTGAATGCATATTAAAATTTGCAGCAATAACAATCCTTAGAACTTAAAACTAAAAATACATACACCAATATATCAGAATATTAAGATTTCATCTTATCTTTACCACCGCCGATCCTGTTTTTCGCAAGTTCGTGCCTTTCGCAGTCCTTGGGCTTCCTCACTTAAGCCCAATCTATATTTTGGTGGGCCAATGTTCAAAAGTTTGACCTTGGTTGGCCCAAATAAATGTCTGACCTAGTCATCATCCACTTAGGAATACCCAAACAAATGAATGCCTAAAGATGGATACTTTTTTATGTATATATATAAAAAAAAGATGGATTCTGTTTTTCCCCCGAACCTAGAATATAGATGAAAGTTTTTTTTTTTTTTGTAATAGGGGTATCACGAGTTTAATTTCGTTAACTCAAACCTCTGAATCAATTAAAAACAACACTTGGTAACACAATTAACCAAGTGACAAAAAAATGCACATTGATAACACCCAAAAAGAATGGAATGTTGGGCAAAAAGGAAAAAATATAAAATTAAATAACAAGTGTTTCTTTCATACAAGATGAACTATAGAGTATAAACTAATAAACATGGATCATCCGTACGACCACTATTTTTTTTTTTTTTTACAAATGTTAATGAAATATGTCCAACTTCAATTCTTTTTGTTGTTGACTATGTGAGGTGAAAAAATCAAGAGATTTAGGTCATGACCCTAATATACATGTACTAGCTAACCATCAAAACCCGACTCAAAAACTTCAATGGAATTTAAAAAAAAAAAAGAGAGAGAGAGATATTTTGTAGTTGGGGTATATGAGTAATATACTAAATTTGTTAATTGGTGCCACGGTCAATCATCTCCAAGAACTGATTCCAAGACTCTTGCCTCTGTAACCTCATGTCTTCATTGAACTTCTGTATGAACGCTTCCACTCGCCGGTTCAACTCGTCTTGACTCAGTGACGGTTCTTTCCTCAGCTTCACCGCCGTCTGACTCGTACGGTCCTTGAACGTCTCTGACTTCTTAACGGCCGTCGTCTCTTCCAGTGGGCCCACATCTCCCCGATGATCCCACGTGTCACTCTTCTTAACGTGCCTGCTTAACGGCATGGCCCTACCTTCCGTTATCGCCTTCCACGTGTTCTCCAACGTCTCGTGCCGTTTCGCTCTCGCCACCCTCAACGATTTTCCACCTATCAGATCAACAGAAAAATCCATTAAATTATTATTGTTATTATTTTAAAAGAAACAATAATCTCTGAAACGAGCTTTTCGTCTCCTTTCTGACAACAGTGACAAACAGACTGGTAGACGCCATTGTTGAACTCTCTTTCTGAAGGTCAAAATTTGACACTAAATTCCGAAAAAGACAATAACAGTATCGTCGTTTACTCACTACTTTGCCGCGTTTGATTCAACCATGTGTTGCCGACGACGCTCCAATTTTTCAAAACTTTGGGAAGCGCCAAGAGGATCTTACTCTAACGGCTCAAGTAGTCAATTCTTAAAGAATATTCGAATTGCAATACAAACTAGATGAGAGAGGTTACTCACTCTATTCTTATAAGACAGCCAACTTTACGTAAATATAAATATACGGCATATTTCTAATTTTTTACCACGTTTTTACAACTTGCCTCCATTTTTACTCCCTGGTCAATAATTATGAATTAAGAGAGGGGATGAAATTGAGGAATATGTTTTTCGTGTGCTTTATAGGAAATCATGTCATATTAACTATTCATTTCTAAATATTAGACTTTACTCATTTTTTTGAAGAATCCAAATAAAACTAAATAAGTTACATATAGATTGATTTGTCTCAATTTTTCTTTAAATAAATTTATTTTACTTAAAAACTAACATATAATATAATAATATACAAATTATAATATGATTCAATCATTTATTTAGTTTTCTTAATTTTTTTTTAAAAAAAATAGAGGAAGTAAGTTAACTTTTTAATTCAATCAAATTAAGTAAATTGATCGAATAAATAGATTATAGGGAGAGATTGATACCGTCAGGACCGGCTTTGGGTGGTCTCCGGCGACCAAATCTGGAGGAAACGAGAGGTTTCTCGGGCGGTAAAAGATAATCTAACTCCGGCGAGTCCGTCCTATTCAACGGAGTCCACGTGGACTCTATTCCGCCGTCGATTCCTTTCTCCTCTTCTTCATCTTCATCTTCATCTTCATCATCGATCGCTTCTGAACCGTTGACCACGACGGCCTTCACCTCCAGAACCGGCGGTACCGGTTCATCCCCCGGCTCATCTCCGACCGGAATTTCAGACGGAATAATCTCCGTTCCCTGCGAAGATTTCGCGGCGACGACGACGGCATCATCGGCGGCGGAGGGGTGGTGGTGGAATCTGGAGGAGGCGGCGATGCAAATGATGATGGCGTTGACTAGGAAGTAGATGTAAGGAGGCTTGAAGCATAGAAGGAGGAAGCTCCACATGATCGGCACGTGCTCTAACATCAATGGAACTGAAGCTGTAACCCCCAAAATAGTTAACACAAAACCAATAGAGATTACAAGGACTTTCAGAGACAGGATTAAGGCCATTTTTTTTGTTGCTGCGAATATACGAAGATGGAGATGGTGTCTTATGGAAGAGCGTAGGCTATGATGGTACGTGGGGAAGGATAAGGTGCGAGATTGAATATTTATAGACAACACCAGCATGGGATGCCATCCATGATGACATCTCGGCCGTTGGATTTACGGGATCTGGGAAGGATCTTTTTGGGCCGTCCCAATGTGGGACCCACTCTTGTCGGAGGAGCTTCATTCCAATTCTCAAGGGCTTTCATGGGGGCTCCACAAGAATTTTCTCCTTTTTTTGTTTCTTAGTTTTTTTTTGGCCAGCAGAGAAAATAGTAACATTGAAAACTAGATATGGATGGAAGTGAGGAAGGGATAATCCGCATATATATTAAATAAAGCATGGATATGGTGGAGCCTGCAGTTATAGTAAAATTAGAAATCACAATTTCATAGATACTAGTATTACACTTTTCCCCACTTTACCTTCTTCGCTTTACCATGTGCATGGAATATAATCGATTATGGATGGAGTGCCAACGTCTGAACATTATGTTTTTCATTTTTCAAGCTAACAAAACAAATAAAAAACCAGAGATAATTAAAATAACCTCCTTTGGGTGGAAAAATTTAATTATTTACTACACTTGATTAATTTTCAGCTCAGATGATGGAATAATAAAATCGAAAGGAAGGATTATGGACAATTTATGCATGACATGCATTATGAATATATAGATATTACTCACTTTATACAGATATATATATATATACACATATATATATATATGTATGTATATATGAAAATTGAAATTGTGATGAGTGAAGCTTCTAGTATATATTTGTAGTTTTTTTAAGTATTTTTCAATCATAAGATTGTATATTTTTTTTTCGGAAAACCCATTTGAAATGAGACTCTGTAATTTTCAAAATAGAGCGATTTTCGTATCATTGGTAAAAGGAGATTTGAAAATTGAGCATAGGATTCATGAAATATGTAGAAATTACATTTTAAAACTTTTAATAGTGCACCGCTCCAATTTATATTATAAGTTCCATCTAATTACTTTACTAAAAAGGTAAAAATATGAAAGCTAATTAACTCATTAGCTTTGTCTTAGAACAAAAGGCTCATTGTTCCACTCTCCATTTTATCTATTGATACCGGCTCAATCTTCTAACTCTATGTCTGTCTTTGTTACTCTCATTCCGTCCTCGTTTTCTCTCAATTCTCCGAATTGAATTTAAAAACAATAGTTTCAAATAAGTCTACATATTTTTTATTTTTGAACATTTTTTTAATAAATAGGGATAGGGATAGCATTAGCTCATAAAAGCATTACAAACAAATATCTAATATCTTCCACTTCCACCTTATATTAGGAGGTTCTGGAGGTTGGTGAAGTGTAAAAAGAATAGGCAACAATATTATTAGCTAGTTTAGTCATATGATCAACTAATGTGTTATCTTTTTAAGAATATTACAACTCGACATTTATCACTTTTTTGCTATCAAGATTCTTTTGTTAAAATAATTATCTAAACAATTTTTTCATTATTTTAAAACTAATTTTTAAAAACAATTTTATAAAACATATTCAAGATAAAAGTGAAAAACAAGAATAAAGAAAGAGAGAAGACAAAACCATTTAAATGTGTATGGGAGGATGAGTAGCTCCAAATGTGAAGAGAGTATGGGAGGTACTCATCATAAGTCACAACGGTAAGATGGGTGGCGTGTGGCGGTGATTAATGGTGGAGGAATGAGATGGGTACACGTGGCAACAGTAGAGAGGGGTCAAACCCTTAACCGATAAACCGACCATAACCCTACAGAGGCAGTTAGAAACTTCCTGAGTCAAAGTCAAGTGATTTTATCTTTCCCCTTTTCAACTCATCTCTCTCTCTCATTTAATCTTAACCACTCACTTTACATTACTCAATTCCACTTCACTTCGCCTGCTGATGCTTCCACTTTCACTTGGGCCGTTCATACAGATCACAACAATAACATATGAAGTACTCCTTCCCTCTGGCCTAAATATAAGATCATTTTAATTATTTTTTGTAAAAGTTAAAGAAGCAAATCAGACCACTAAATTATAACATATGTCATATGTAATTAGATTATATGTTAGTTTATAAGTAGAATAGAGTAGTTTTGAGGAAAAAAGACAACTATAGATAATTTAAAGTGATTAATTTTGTATCCTAAATTTTTTTTAAAAAAATCAAAGTAATCTTATAATTAGAACCGGAGGGAGTGTTATTATTCTCATAGCTTTCTCCAATTCTACAACATACTATTACTCCACTTATCATGCATGCTCTAAGTATAAGACATACATGCACCATTTCATTAAATTAAAAATGTAAGTTAATTACATAATTTGAGTGATTTAAGGATGCTAGTTAATTTAATTAATAAAACATTTTTTCTAAAATTTTATTATCACCTTCTTGAATTCTCTTCTAACCTATCTTACTTAATTTTTATCAGGGAAGAATCAATAAAAATGATTTGAAGAAAAAGTCATCAATATAAAAAATATGTCATATACTACTGAGGATGAAACTCACTACAAATAGGTCTTACATTAGGGATACATGTTGATGCCCCTCTTTTTATATCCATATGCCTGAAGTAGAGAGGCTTATTTTTTGTTAAAAAAATAACCAGGGGGCTTATAATTTGTTTTAATTTCGTGTTAATTTCTTTCCAAATGATTATCATTCAAACAAATTTTTGATTGTACAAGAATTAATCTACTCTCGGTCAATCAAATGCAATAATTTCTGCCCGAAGTATTCTGATTCTTGGCTTTGTCATTTTTTATGAGCTAAGAAAAACCCAGAAACCATATATATATATATATATAAATATAATTAAATTCCCTACAGATGAAGTCAAATTAAATACGGTACCAGACTGTTGACATAATACATGTGGACGTATCACATTATGGCACCGACATATGCATTATATTTATACAGATATTAATGCAGTATGTGTGTGTGTATAAGCTACCGAGACTTAGCTTAATGCAGCTTACTTGTTACCGTACGAATGTTTTTGTGACTAAAAAATAACGAGCCAATTCATATCACATTTCTGGTTAAAAAAAAAATTCATATCACATTTTCCTATAATTCTGGTATAAATTTTAATTATAACTAGACTTTAATTAAGGTCAAACTGATCAGGATGATTTTATGCTTTTAGTGTTTTTGAGTAATAAATAGATTTACAGGCTAATTAGTTTGAATTTTCAATTATTTGTATCATGTATAAGAATTATTTAAAAAACAAGAAATTCCTGCGTGGATAATTTGTTGACACATATATATATATATATATTGATCGATGTAGATAAAGCAACAACTTAAATTCTACGTCATAGCTAGATTATTCTGGTAACACAAGTACATGACACGCCCATCTTAAACGTCAATAATTTATCTTACAAGTTATAGTTAGCAAATCCACCCAATAAATTAAACAAAAAAAATAATTAAACCTTTGTTTTTTCTTTTCTCGTTGCCAGTACACGTGGATATCCCATAAAATGGAAGGGAAGCGCACGGATGTGTTTAATATGAGTCCCAGTGTAGTTCAACTAATTTCGATAAATTTGTTCAAATAAAGCGGTTGTGACATGTAATCCACAAAATTTAGGAAATATTTATTTATTATAACTTTAAAAGATAAAAAAAAGATTCATGGGCTTTTGGCCAAGTTTTGAAGATTAGGCAAATTATCCATCTTGGTTAATTAGAGGGGTGTGTGCCTGTGTGGGTAGTATGCAAAATGTAGACAAAAAAGAAAATGACGAATTCGGTTAACGGTTGACAGTTAAGTTCGTTGTGTACGTTATCCTTCCACTCGTTGTTGACTGGTAAGCCACGTAATCTTACGAGGCCACTCCCAGAGGGAACAAAAAGTCCAAAACTGACCCTGAACCCACTCCTTTTCCCATGGCTTATCTTCCAACTAATCACAATTAAAAATGGTTATGATATTACCTTAATAATTTATTCAGGGGAAATTTCGTTGCTCCCTTTTCATAGCAACTTACTATCCAATAGCCCTTAAAGATTTCTAAAATCTCATTATACCCATGCCGAAATGAAATAACATTTTGCATGTGAAAAGACAACATAAATATTGTAGTGAATAGATATATAAATGTTGTGAATAACCTAATAAAGTGGTTTTTAATTTAATAAACGGAAGTTGTTAATAGCTAATAAAATATAGTAAATAGTTATATATACAAAGTTTGTGAATGAAAGAGTGACCTTATTTTTTACTTGCTAAATAAATTTTATTAGTAATTTATAAGATTAAGTAAATAAATAAATATATTAAAGTTGGAATTCTAACATCCCAAGTTTTAGGTAATTATAAATTGTGACTTAAATGGATTCTTGAAGAATTAAGGTGATTTCTAGGGATTAAATTGTGTAATTGTGGATGGTTTTGATTGTTTGATTAGTGGAATATGGGGGTTTTGGGTGGATTTAATCTTGTGGGACTTGAAGATATAGATTGGGAAATTGAGACATAGAAATTGGTCTAAGTTATGATCAATTAATATTGGATAGGTGGCAGAATTAAGCCCATTTGGGAGGCCTAAAACCTTGAAGCTTACAAATCTAGGCTATTCGTCGTGACCTTTATCTTTGGCTGTTCGCTGTGAGCTCACTACGGTGAATGCTAGAAATTTGACGTTTATAAATAGCGAATTTCTGAAAATTTTAGGGTTTGTGATCAAATTGTGAGAGAGACCGAGTGAGGAGGTTGAAAGCTCTGCTAGAGTTTGAAGATTTGAGGGTTTTAAGCTCAAATCAAGTGGTATTCACCTTATGTGAGCAGTTCTAAGCTCTTTTCCTCCATTCCTTCTTGTTTCTCTCCAAGTCTCTTGTTGAAATTTTGAGTTTCTGCCATGGTCTAAAAATCTGGTTTATAAGGGTGATTTCTTTAATTGCTAAGCTCCTTTTAATCATTTTTAAGCTATGTTTATGATCCATCTTGATTAGGAAACACTTACACATTTATTTGAACTTGTTTTAAGCTTGTTCTGCATAAGGTTTATGAGTAATCTAAAAATCTCTTATGTGAATTAATTTTCTTTGTTCCAATTATCTTCTTTCTACCTAAGAATGATTTTAAATTGTGTGGGTAATTGGATTTTGATCTAGAATTCATTTTGGTACAACAAAGTTTGGGTGATAGAAGGGTTTTCTTTTGATTTTCGAAATTTATGTTGCAAAAAGGGTGTTTAATATTTCCAAGAAGCTTATTGATGATATTTAATGAGTTTTAAACTTTGAAGTCATTTGGGTCTGGGAAAAAATTGAATTTTGGCTTAACCAAGTTTTAAAAACTTTGGAATTTTGGGGTGTATTTGAAGATAAGTATTGTTAAATGATTTTGATGATTTAAATGAGTTTATTGGTGTTGGATAAATGTTTCTAATGTTTTTTTTTTTGCACTGAAAATGTTTCTAATGTTTTAAACTCTTGGTTTACAACTTGAATAAAATGTTGGTTATTAAAATTCAATGTGTAACTATTTTACACGATGAATTTTAATATCATGTTAGAGGATATCTTTTTCTAACATGGTTAATATTTTCAAAGATAGTATAATATTTCATTATCCATGATAGGGTATTTCCAAATATTTAGAAACGCTCCTTTCTATGATGAAGAAGTTGCTTTCAATTAACTTATTGTTTTCTAGAAACGCTCATTTCTATGATGAAGAAGTTGCTTTCAATTAACTTCTTGTTTTCTAATAACTATTATATATATTTTTCTATCATAATTAGGTTTTCGAGTGACAAATCTTTTTCTTTAACTACAATTGACTTTTTGTAATTTAATATTTTCCTTTTCTATCATAATTAATGTTTAATGAATTGATTAAAGCTTTTTATTAACTATGATAGTCTCTTATTATCATAGATAGATTTCTAGAAGTAATTATTAAACTCTTTTTAACTATGATAAATCTTTTGTTTTTTTGCTATTCTCTTTTCTATCAAAGTTAGTTTCTGAAATTGGTTTCAAATTGATTAATCAGAATTTTTTTAATGTAATTGGTAAGAGGATTTTGCAGGAATCGAGATGCAGACAGTGAAAACTTATATATGTATGTATCTATCTATATATATATATATATATGTTGCGTTATTTTATCAATGGAATGAATCGGTGGTGGCTCAATGGTTATCTAATGATTTTGGCACACAAGCAGTGGTTCCCACCTTCACCACTTGACCAGGAAAACCTATCAAACCACTACTTGTTGGCACCCCTCGTGGAGGACTCTAGCTCTGGCCTCTACCTGGGTTGAGACAAGGGGCTCTCAACTTTTTGTTTTTAAAAGATATGGGCATTTTTGCTTTTTTTTTTTTTTTGCTTTAATTTCAAAATCCTAGTTTAAAATATCATATTTAAAAAATTATGGAATTTCATAGCACCTTTTAATCTTTTTATATTCTTGAAGTGCTTTTTCTATATTTTTTGTTCTAAAATAAGTTATTTACTTGTACATAATTTTAAGTTGATTATTTAAACATAGAACTAGTCGCTGTTAAATATAAACGAGAAATGAGTTGAAAATGAGTAGCTCTTTCAAAATATGAAAATTCTGGCAAAGTCACTTCATCGTATACCAAAAAAAAAAAAAAACCCTCACCTTTTTCTCTTCTTTAAAGACTGTTTTTATATCAAACCAGTCAAATTCAAAGTTTAAAGAGTTAAATGCACAGGAAAAATTAGGGGAACATATGGCCAATACCATATAATACTCTATGTTGTCAATATCATATTCATATTTTGACAAAAAAAATCAAATTCATATGTAATTATAACAGTTTAAACTATCTAAGAGATTATATCTATGCATAACTCAGAAGTTTTATATAATTTAGAATTTTTATTTATTTTGATCAGAATAAAAAAGGGAATTCTCTTTTTGGTAGAAACATACCGACTCTTATGAAGTAAATAACCTAACCACTTTTCTACTGTATATAAATAGTAAAAAAATAGTAGTGTTGGAATTCTTTTATACTATAAATAAATGATTATTTAGGAAAGAAAGCTCAAATTTTAATAGAATTAAATAAAATTGGCGATTTATCTTATAGGAGTAAATAGAAACAACCAACATTCCAAGTTTTGTTCTTGTAGGCTTGTTTGGCTGGACTTATTCCAGCCAAATAAGTTCTTATTTTCATAAATAAGAACTTATTTTCAGATAAGTTGTTTTGAGTATGTTTGTCTCGACTTATAAAAATAAGTAACTTATAACTTATAAGTCAAAATAAGTATACGTTCTTTTTTTCAACTTATGACTTATGACTTATAAGTCACTTTTTTTGGTGGACCCACAATTCTAACTTATTTTACACATCAAATCACAACTAACCCAAACATAAATAACTTTTTCAAAAGTCCATCCAAACATACATCTCATTACACAATATGACTTATGACTTATAAGTCACTTTTTTTAACAGCCCATCCAAACATAAATCTCATTACACAATCTGACTTATTTTCAGTTTGACTTATTTTTAGTTTGACTTATCTATAAGTTACTTTTTCAGAAGTCCATCCAAACACAACCATTAAAAAAATTATGTTCTTTAGTTTATTTCATTTTTAATTTTAACTTCCGTGCATCGCACGGGGGAGCAAAATCTAGTTTAGTCTAAAGTTGCTGCACATGTGGATGTTACATCCAAACGTATGTAATTCATTATTAAACCTTATCTAAAGTTAAATAATATGGGTCCCACACAATAGAAAAATTATAAACTATAATTATTAATCAATTAAATTACACCTGAAAGGCTGGAACCATTGACAAATTGAAAGATTTTGTGGTGCATTCACATTCATCCTGGGTGTGACCCAACCAACAAGTTCTCCAGTCACATTGAAAGCAGATAAATAATCCATTTAAGTTCCTAAATTCTAAAATATACTCGCATTGCAAGATAAAAAAAAAAAAATACTCGCATTGATTTAATAATAGCTAGATTCCTTTAGTTAGTTACAAATAGAAATTTCAATTAAAATTTGATAATTACGTTTGATATTTAAATATCATATTTGCAATTGGAACTTTTGAATTCAGAGTTTCCTGAATGGACTAATATTTAGAAAATTTTGTGGGAGACCTAATTGTCATTAGATAAATATTGTAGGACCTAACTGTCATTCTTCTACATTTAAGGTTCCATTCATGTATTTTATTGTTGTTTTTATTTTTTTATTTAATTGAAGAAAAGTAACTTTTAAGATGTAAACAAAAGATAGAATATATTTTCCCTCAAAGTTAAATAGAAAGGCCTTCAATTATAAAATTAGTTTAAAAGTATAAACAATGAAAAGCTTCATCTTTAAGTATTAGGAGTTGTTTTGAATTAATAACATTTCTGTTGTCTTCAATCCTCAAAAAAGTCTTAGAAGTCGTTTGATCCAAATAATAACACTTATTTTTTCAAAAAAAGGTTAGTAGCATCCTCTAAAGAAATTCATGTATAATTTATTTTTAAAATTTCAAATATAAGCATGTTTCTTTCTGCACACAATTAAATAATAGAATTTTAAATCTCCGAATTTATCTACACTCCTATCCCCCCCCCCCCCCCCCAAAAATCCCCCCAAAAAAAAAAATTCTTTAATTCCTCAAAAACTGCCATAATTGCAGTGGGTGAAATGAGACTTTTTTTGCCGACACTAATACAGAATACTACATATTGCCTGTTACTTTCATTCTCCATCCTTCCTTCCAAAGTACTACTACTTTGCTGCTCACCCACCCCACCCACACGCACACAACACTGAAATTCTTTCTTTTCTGTTTTTTTTTATTACAGAAAATTTTAGGTTAGTTAAGACTTAAGTCACATTACCTAGAGAATGTCTCTTAACATGCTACCACTTACAAAGTTCATTACATTTACAGTGAAATTTAAGCTCAAGAACTTTTAGTTATGAATAAGCTTTTTATCATGTTTTAAGCTTTGTTGGTAACAACACTCCAATTCTTTTTAATACTTACCTTAGGAGCACTTAAATTGTGTGTGTGTGTGTGTGTGTGTTTTTTTTTAAGTATAATTGTGCTTTAATTTGTGGAACAAAAACTCTCCTTTCATATTCATGTATTTAATGTCGTACAATATAAAATTACTTGAAATAAGTCAATATAAGTATTATTCTGATTCTTTTTATAATTGATTTTTTTTTATTATTATCATAAGTCCAATTTTGGAACAATTAACATAAGTATTACAATTTTACCATTGTCAGTAAATGTAGAAGGAGAAGAAAGAGATAAAATATAATGTATAAATTATTTAAATATCCATTCATAAATGAGGGTAAAATTAAAAAAACTTATTAATCATATTATTTTTAATGAGTTAACTAAATTTAAAATTTAGTAATAATATGGATTTCTAAAAAAACTTGAGAGGCACTATTGCTATAACAGATGTGTACACATTAATTCAAATGCATGCACACACAATTACACACGCAATGCTTTATCCTCGTGAATAATAATATTGATAAACTGGATATATAGAAGCAGTAAAGCAACTTAGTTTTCTTTAAATACTCCCTCCGTCCCTGTACTGTAAGTAAGAGTTAAAAGTTTGAATGGTTTTATCCCTTTTTATAAGAGTCTATTCAAATTTATCAAAGCATTTATTAAGTTTTTTCCCACTTTACCCATCATCATTCTCTTTCATACTCATTTATTACACTATTATCACATTTATCTATCTTATATACTTAATCATAAATAAGGGCAACCTTAAGAAAACAAAATTATTTCAGACACATTTATCTCTCTCAACTACTTCCTTAATATGTGTGATTTCACCCCTTTGACTCTTATAATAAGAAACGGAGGGAGTAAGATAAAATCTTTAAACTCTGTGAATAAGAAAATCATAATGAAAAATTCAGGCCGCACTAAATTTGAGTATCACACACAGAGATTTCAGAAAAATTGTATAAATAATAATATTAAATACTACTATGAATATAATTTCTATCGTACACTAGATTAGAGCTGGTAATACGGGCGGGCCTGACGGGTTCGGGCCGGGCCCAAAAATCCCGTGAAAAACGGGCCAGGCCCAAAAAAACCCGTTTTGAATATGGGCTTGATTTTTCAGCCCGGACCATATTGTTCGGGTTTCGGGCTGTGCCCAAAAAAGCCCGTTTTAAGCCATTTTTTTATAATTTTTCCTTTTTTTTGAATGAGCCCCGGTTTTACAATATACTCTCTCCGGTCCTAATTATAAGATCATTTTGGCTTTTTTGGAGAAACTAATAATGCAAAATGAATCACTTTAAATTGTCTATATTTATCTTTTTCCTCAAAACTAATTTATTCTATTTATAAATTAACCTATAATCTAATTAGATGTGACATATGTTATAATTTAGTGGACTAATTTACTTCCTTAACTTTCAAAAAAAAAAAGTCAAAGTGATCTTATATTTAGGACTAGATGGAGTAATTAGCAAAATGAGGACTATCTTCGGCGTTCACCCAAGTGAGGACCCTAAACCAAATAAAATAACACTAATAAAAGAAAAGAGATTAAAACAAATAAAATAACACTAAACAAAAGAAAAGAAAGTATTATACCTCTATTATATTTATTATATTGTTTTTTTTAAAAGGAAAACTGGTTCGGGTTGGCCCACGGATTTGACGGGTTCAGACCCAAAAAACCCATTTTAATATGGGCCCATTTTTTCGAGCCCATACCATCTTTTACGGGTTTCGGGTTGACCCACATACTCTAACCTAATCTGTATTACAGGCTCTACACTGGATTTATAGAGGACTCTAGAAATTGAAGGCCAAGAATTTTACACAAGGTGTTGAAAGTTTCCTTTTATTTTTTCTCCCTTGACCCTACAGGCTACCGCTGAATATAATATTGTTTCTATTTGAGATACTAAGATGGTGACATCATCAATCACATCCTTGTTATTTAATATTTTTTGGAGGGAACCTGGGATGGATTTTGGATTTACATGTGGGAGGAAAGTGAGAGTGAGTAAGATTAGTCAAATTTAATGGGATTAAGAAAGCTAAAGTTCATACCCTTTTTTTGTTTTATAATGAACCGACCATTTTATCTCCTTACCTCTAACAATATCCAATAACTACCTCAAACCTGTGATTTTATTTTAGTGCTTTGTTTCTTTTTGGAGAAAAAAAGAATCGCATGGTGGATATTCTTTGTCCAGATAACACCTTGAATTACGGTTTGATGTGTCCAAAAAACTAACCATTTGGGATTTGGATTAGGATTAGTTGCCGTAATCACTCTGTTAATTACTTGTCAATTTCTTGCGTATTACCCAGCAACCTCCAAAGCTAAAAGCGTCTTTTTCTTTAATATTTTTAAGGAGCTGAATATT
Organism: Mimosa bimucronata; assembly: GCA_037074515.1. Taxonomy (NCBI): domain Eukaryota; kingdom Viridiplantae; phylum Streptophyta; class Magnoliopsida; order Fabales; family Fabaceae; genus Mimosa; species Mimosa bimucronata. The sequence goes on from CM073441.1 coordinate 28,127,427, forward strand.
ATATGTAGAGATCTTGACCATGATATAACCAAACCCACCCATTTACAAATGGTAATCCGTACAGTATATCATATTCTTCGAACTTTACATGGATCTCACCTGATTCATTTAATTATTAATAAAATATTTTAATATTCATTATTATGGATATTGGTTTTAATTTAACTTATTATTATTCAAATAGTGATGTATGTAATATTAATTTTATTTTTCTTGTTGATAATTCCACATACATTTATAATTTTTGTTATTTAATTTTTCTTCTTGTATTTGAATTTAAGTATGAATAGATAGATAGATGTAGATTACTAGGCCTATGTAAGTTAAACCCTACCTAAAACATTAAAAGGAGAATCCTCCTCGGTTGACATGATGGATTGTGCAAAATCAGAATCCATAACTGTCTTATGCAGTGTATTCTTCCATGAATGAATCCCAGATAAAGAATCGTAGAACACAAGTTCACCAAGGGGAACATTGACTTTGTTGAACATTAACTGTATAATTACCAAAAATTATATAATCATTATTATTTTGAAAGAATTGGGCATATATATGGGCAAACCTTTTAAATTATGATCCATAGTCCATACATAAACTTTTCAACAAGAGCCATGACTTATCTGGTCATTCCTTCGCATTTTAAGCACGACTTATCCGGTCATTCCTTCGCATTTTAATGTTTATACACATTTCCAGCGTTTTGACACGTATAAACCAGATTTAAGGTGTGATTCGTCTAATATAATTAGATATGTTATTTACTTTTAATTTCCCATAAGGAGAAATATCGGTTTGTTCATGGCAATAAAAAAAATATCGGTCTGTTTAATTTCCCTCAATTTGGGGTGTTGTGGAAGGCCACATGTTACATCATATAAATTATATTATATCCTACAAGCGACCTAAAGATATTGGGTTAGTTCTTAGTTGTCTCGAACTCTCGATCACCATAAAAAATAGCTAATTTCAATATTCAAATATTAATGGTTGAGTGTAACGAACACCAATTTATATCCAAATTCTAGCTTTTTTTTCCCTCCGGAAACAAAAGGAAGTTTTTGTAATCTGGTAGCACTACAACATAATTTTTTTTTTTTTTGGTTGCCAGAAAGCACAACAACATATATTGATACATCGCAAACCATGAAAAATAGATATGTACAGCCATTTTTCTTGGACCATAAACTTCATCAGTCGTTTTCTTTAAGTTCATAATTCGTTTCTACTTTTCTAGTGTAGGGTGAAACACTGAAACGTTTATACATACTGCTGAAGAACTGAGAAGACAAACCATCTCTCTAAGTCTAAACATATCAAGACATTAATTTGATTAGCCTCTTCAAGGTGATGATGCCATACCGTTCCCAATGATTAAAAGGTATCATAGAAGATAATTAATCACAATAATTGAAATCACTAAATTACACTAAAATCCCTAAGGACTTGGTTGTAATTAATTCCAAAAATCAAATGACAGTTTTGTCCCTTTGAATTTTAATTTTCCATAATAAGACCCCTGAAATAAATAGGAGCAAACTTGTCATTTGACTTTTAGAATTAAATACAACCAGGTCCCTTGAGCTTTAGTGTTAAGGGATCTAGTTATAAATTTCTCTATTTTTATTTTTGAGAAAATTACAACAACGACCGATACGATTAAACAGCAAAAACAGTAGATATATGCCCATATTGGAAGCTGAACTTTGAGAATCATTGATTTGGAAGCTGAACTTTGAGAATCATTGATTTGGAAGCTGAACTTTAAGAATCACTGAATTGGAAGCTGACGTACATTGAACTTTTATGCTCTGTTATCTCCCTATGATTAAACTCGTGACACATCATTATTAAAAACACAGCCATCTCAAAACCAGATTCACATCTAAAAGAGACCCAACTACACAATAATGCGCGGATACACACATATAGTTGGGCGTTAGTGTTCATAGAAAATACAATGTAGAGCCAAAATGTTCAAATTCCACGAATTTGATTCGCTTATTCATCACTAAATAGAATTTCTACCTCCACTATGAATTAAGAAAGATAAGCCTGGAAAATGCACTAGTTATTGTGTATTGATTAAGGTGAAAAAATTCAGTCCAAAAAAAAAAAATTAAGGTGAAAAATTGTATTTATAGTTGAGAAAGTAAAAGACAGTCGCTAAACTCTAAAAAGTACAGCCACTATGCAATACCCAAACACTAAACATCTAAATCTATAGTCATACTGTAACACCCCAAATTTTAGAAAGGAGAAAATAAGGAAATATTTGAATCTTTGGGTATTATTTGATATTTAAAAAGTCTTATAAATAAAGTTGGGAATTAAAGCATATCTATAGAAAATATTTTTGAGAGTAAATTGAGATTAAATTGAAAGGGAAATAGTAATTAAAGTTAATGAAGAAGGGCATAATGGGAAAGAATAAATGAGAATGACAATATCTGCCCCTAATTGAAAATATCTTCAGTTATGGTAGAAGGAGCAAAATGGTAAAGTGCCTATTAAAAATATCATCTCCTTATATTTATTTAATCCCACCCGTGTTCCTATTCCTCACCATTCCTTTCTCTCTCCCCGATATTCCCTTCGTCCTCTCACCCTCTCTGTTTTTGATCGAGCTTCAGCGGCAGACGACAGCTTTCTCGGCGGAGACTGATGACGAAACGCGACGGAGACGCACACAAAGCTTGGGGTAGTATTGGGCGAGTCTCTCTCCTCCGTTTTCTTCTCTTTCCTGTGCGATTTGAGCGAGATAGGGGGATTGATACGAAATTTTGGGAGGTTTTGAAGCTTCTAAATCCATGAAAATGGATTTTAGGATTTGAATAAGAGTATTCTTGAAGTGATTTTATAAAGGAAGGCTGATTTAGTGTTCAATTTCTCTTGCTTTGGGTTTCGGGTACTGTTCATCCGACACTATTCTTGAGGATTTCAGTGAAATCATAGCTTGAATGCTTAATTAGTCTTGCTTAGAAGTAACATTAATGCTATAAATGTGCTTTGTATATGGATTGTGTTGCTTGGGATTTTTCTTGAAAATTTTCCTTCTTCCCCTGTTGCTGATTGGCGCAGTCGGTGTGTATGTCCGATAGTGATGAACTTATGAATTAGAAGTAGGAAGAAACATATAATAAATTTTGCATATTGAGTTGTGGCAATTTTTGAGGTGACTAATTCTTGTTCCTGTTTTGTCCGATTCCTTCCTTGTTTAAAGCTGAAATTCTTATTTTCTTTTCTATGTTCTTGGATGATGTTTTGCTTTGATTGATCTAAACTGGAATAAATGTGATTGCTGCTGATTGTTTTGGATGATTAATGGAAAGGGAAGGTTTTGGTTCATAGAAATTTAGTTGAATTATAAGTGATGTGTGAATTTGATTTGAGTCAAAGGTTTATCATAGCTAATTGATTTAAGATTCCAAATGTTGAATTGGTTTCTACTGTTACTATATTTTTCCTTTGAAATGTCCAAATATTGAAGAAGCTTTTTAAAGATTAGATTGTATTTCTAAGTTTTAAAAGAAATCTTGGAGCAATGTTATCAAAGCTGAAACTGTTTTAGAAATCTAGAAGCTCTTGCTTTGTAACATTATATCTAGAATTAGGATCTAAAGTTTTGAATGTAAAATGGGAATTTTGGTTTGTTAAGAATCACATCTGATTCTAAGTTTTAATGGGGGTCCTTAGAATGTTATCAAGGTTGAAGGCTCAAAAGAGTAGTTATGTTGAAGATCCCCGAATTATTGTACTAAATAGATAGGATAACAAGCCATGCTTGAGAATGCTAAGATCTATGTTTCGGCACTGTGAATATTTATTCTTGTATAGAAAGTTATGTTAGATGGTGATCGAGTTGTAAAATGTTTGATGGCTTATAAATGAGGTTTTTACAAGGTAAGGAAATCAAGCATGTTTAAGAGGGAAACCCTAGAAATAAAGTCATATATGCCATTTAAATGGACCTAAGAAGCTGATTTCTTTGATTGGGAGACTATATGAAGCTTGACATTTAATTGAAGATTCTGTTTGGACAACACCATTTTAAACTAAGAAGAATTAAATTTAGTTGTTGAACAAGGTAATGGAGATTCAATGGTAGTCTTAAATTTGGAAAGAGTTTTTCAGATTAAGAAATAAGGTATTCTTGTTTTGTAATATAAGAGATGTCATGAATTTTGAATTAAGGATGCAAGAAGGTGTGTATGTTTAATGTATCAGGGAAGCAAAAAGTTACTGATTATTATCTTTGAACTCCGATTGAAGTTACAGATTTGTTGTAAGAAATGATTGAATTGGTTCTCACACGGGTAGTATCATTTGAAGTGAGGTTGGTTGTTGATTGGTTCAAGTCGATTGACATGCTAAAGTTGGGACTTAAAATGTTGGTGATGAGAAATGAATTTCAATTTCTCTTATGTATATGGAATAGCTGAGGTTGAAGAATTGTAAGATATTGGATGCTTTGAATAAGATATAAATTATTGTTATTGATTCTTAGTGTTTAGCAACTATCAATGGTCAAAGCTGAAATTTGGGAATTAAAAACTGATTATACTCTACCCCCACTATTTTGAGATAATAAGGTTGGCACTTTGATGAACTGAAATGTTTAGATTTGATATTTAAATATAGTTGCTGATTGGAAATCTTTGGAGGTTAAACCAGTACTTTAGAATGCCAAAATGTGATTCCAAAAGCTTTAGAGGAGTATAAATTATCAAATCAAATGGATAAAGTCTAGCTAATAACTAGAAGTTAATATTGAGGACTTAAGATATATATATATATATATATAAGTTCAAGTTGTTGTCGGGGGAGTAGTTGTATGTTCTATTGTTGTACTTTATATATTCTGCTGAGAAATTAATTAAGGGTAAAGGGAGAGGTCAAAAGGTTCTAATTTAACAGTCAGATTCGTGGTAAAATGGTATTAGGCCTGTTAAGAAATTGTGAATAATAGTAGTGAGTGTTGTGATTCAGTTTTGGGAAATGAAAAGGTTTTGAAGTATTGATATTTACGTTGCAATTTGAGGTTTTAAGATTTAGTTATCATGTGTTTAACTTTGGAACTTGAATGAGATAGATCGTAAGTAGTTATTATGAATTTGGAGGAACGGTGTGACTATTGGAAATTTAATTGAAGCAAGAGAAGTTTATAGTCTTTAAGGTGTATTTAATTAGGTGAAGTTATCATATATGATTATATATGGCTGTGTTGTTTGTTTGAAATTTGAGATCTAATTTATGGTGGTTGTTGTAAGGACTTTTGGTGGTAAGATAAAATGATTAAGTGTTGTTTAAAATTATTGATAATATTGGAGTTTATGTAATATTAGTCAATCTGAAATTTTATTTATGGAAAGCAAAACAAGAAATGCGAAGCAATTGTTAGAAGATAAGAAAATGGTTGATGATTTGTAATGTCTTTCAATGAATTTTATTGCTGAGGCTTGAAAATGATTTACATTGTTGATTAATTTATTCCTGAGACTTTGTAATAAATAGAAAATAAGGATATATATATATAGGTGCTGGTTTGTGTGTGTGTCAATGATTGTAAATGTGTTGATTTAAGTTAGAAACAGACATATATTAGAAAAAAAAAGGGAAGGGTAGCAATATATAATACCATAGGATCGTGAGAGATGCTAATTTATTAATAGATAAATATAAGTATTAATTGACTTCTATTATACATATAATGTGTAATATAGGCTTTGGGTAGTTTCATAAGTTCTTCGAAGCAGTAGAAGGCAAATGAGCCGTTTCATGACTGGGTTCTAGTATCTAGGTAGTAGTTTATCTCATTACACTCAATTGCATGTATAATTTTATAATACATATTGCATTTAAATGGTATGTCTTTTATTCCTTTTATGTTAGAGTACTTCAGGGCTTAGGTGGTTCGCTACCCCTTTGCTAGACCAGTTACATTATGACTTTAAATGTTATAACGAGAAATCCTGTAGGTAAAGCCTCCACTAGTTAAGGGGTGCAGATCGCACACACATTAGTAGCATAAATGCTATCATTATTTGTAAAGGTTTATAAAATGTATACATGACAATGCATGCATGAAATTTACAGTAAATGACACAAACTACGTTAAATTGCTGTTTCAAAGAAGTCGGGAGATAGTGAAATGATTGAGTTAAGGCAAGAGTGCTAGAAGAAGATTAGACGAAAGAAATATGTTAATATTGTGAGAAGCTGAAGTATCTGCTGCACTATGGTAGTGGAATGTTTTAGTATTGTTATTCGTTTATGATATGACATTAAATTATTAAATTATTAGCGGAAAGTATAGAAAATAGAAATGTATACATGTAGAAAGAAATATAAATTTTCCCAGTACTATAAATAGAGAATATATACCATAAGAGAATTAATGTACATTTAATTGTTTTATAAACCACTCTGTTTAGAAAAAGTTTTAACATATTCCAATTTGTCAGGAAAGACCATTCCAACGGGAATGAAGTGGATTGACATTTAGGGAAATTTTTTTTTAAAATTTTCGTATTTTCGGGCTTCTGACACTGGAAAAGTGGTTATAATTCAATTAAAATGTTATATTATAGTAGTAAAATTAAGGTGTTACATACAATAGCCACCATGCAGATGTTCCAAGTTTCCCCACCTTAGAGACATTATATCCAAAATCCACTCCACATTATTATATTATATTCCGGTTCTATTTATAAGACATTTCTAGTATGTTTCACACAAGTTAAAGAAAACCTTAAAACCCATTATTAATGCCTTGAAATTTAACAACTTTCCAACCATATCCCTATTTAATATCCATTTCACCACAAAAAAAAAATAGTCAATGCATAATGAATAAAGGATAAAATTGTAAAATCACATTAAAAATTTAATAAAATATCCTATAAATAGGATTAAATGAAATCTTCTCTCTCTACCTACCTGTAAACTGTAAAAGTTTTACTGTAATATTACTCTTCCTCGTCATTACCTCTATTTTATAATGAAAACTTCAACCTCGATTTTCTTCATAGTAACGCAGTTGTCATCATTTCCAATGTGAAACCGCACTTGGATCGTGCTTTAATACCAAACTCTCCATTCCATTAACTTGATCATGCTTTAATAATAGCATCGTACCTCCATGAATTTCCACACCATCTTCCATTTCAACCCCCAATGTCCAGCACCATGAATTCCCCTGCAATCACCATCATCATTCTGCTCATCTTCTTCTCCAATCTCCCTCCTCTTCTCACACATTCAGATCCAACAAACCCAACCAATTATAACCCATGCGACCCAAGAACAAAACAAGACCCACTCACCGTCCGATCCGATCAAATCACAGTCCTAATCAACGGCTACTCGGAATCCCGAATCCCCCTCCTCCAATCAATCGCCACCACGTACTCTTCATCACCATTAGTATCCTCCGTACTAATCCTCTGGGGAAATCCCTCTACACCTCACCACATATTAACCCAATTCTCCCGAAATCTCTCCACAACACCCTCAATTTCCCTAATCCCCCTCAGATCCACCTCCCTCAACTCCCGATTCCTCCCCAGATCCCAAATCCAAACCCTAGCCGTCCTCATCTGCGACGACGACGTTTCGGTGGATCACAAATCCTTCGAATTCGCCTTCCGCGTCTGGGCTTCAAACCCTAACCGTGTGATCGGCCTCTTCGCGAGATCTCACGATCTGGATCTGACTAGAAGAGAGTGGATCTACACCGTTCATCCGGACAGGTACTCGATTATACTCACAAAGTTCATGATTCTGAGAAGGGATTATCTGTACAGTTATAGCTGTGAAGGTGGGGAATGGATGGTGAAAATGAGGAAGATGGTGGACGAGATGAGGAATTGTGAGGATATATTGATGAACTTTGTGGTGGCGGATAGGGCGAATGTGGGGCCCATGCTGGTGGGAGCAGAGAGGGTTAGGGATTATGGAGATGCGAGGAACGATGATGAAGAGAAGAAGGAGAAGGGGGGAGTGAGAGATGTGGGGTTGAGTAGCAGAAGAGGTGAGCATAGAAAGAGGAGAGGAATGTGTATAAGGGAGTTTCATAGGGTTCTTGGGAAGATGCCATTGAGGTATAGTTTTGGGAAGGTAGTTAATTCAGTTAGTGAACAAGGGTTGTGCCAAAAGGGTGGCAAATTGGTGTATTGTGATCAATAATACTTACTTCACTATTTTAATTAAATTAAAGATGTTACTTAGTTTGTAAAAAAAAATTATGGATGCTAGTTATTTAAGCTAGTATACTGTGCATTTCCTAAAACATTCTAATAATATTTTTTTTTTTTTTTTGCATCTCTTGTTTGATCATTATTAAAGGTACAATAATAAGGATAAATAAAAAAGGGATTGATAGAAATTAGAATTAGGTTCTACATTTAGGTTTAAGATTGGAGGAAATATTTTTTATTCTATCATGTTATAAGACTTAGTGGCTTGGTTCTATGTATTAGATAAACCAGTAAAATTATTCTGGTAAAATAAAAAAATAAACCAATAAAAAAAACAAAAAAAACCAAGTCATTCGTAATAAAATTCAAATTATTATGTCATATAAAGTAACAAATAGATTTTTTAGCCGGGTATAAAATTAGAATAAGTTGAAATTTGTGTAATAATTATTTGTTCTCGAAAGTGCTTGCCTGAAAACTATAAGTAAAGCTATGAGAGGGAGGAGGGAGGAGGGAGGAGGGAGGAGGGAGGGAAGAAGAGAAATTAATATAAAACTCACTTAAAACACTCTTAATTCACACAAACATATGTGATTTAGAGTGGGAAAAGGTAAAAATAGGGGAGGGAGAGGAAACCGAACACAGAAAGATGAAGTGAGATGAGAAATTTGACCAGAATTTGGGAAAGAAAAGAGACTGAAACAGGGGTGAGGGAGAAATTGACTAAAAATAGAGAGGAAAGAGAGAAAATAAACCATCATGTTTTCATTTATTCCAAGTGTGTCAGTAGTCAATGCATTAACTAAAAGGTCCTAGTTATAGATTAAACATAAACAACTTGTGAATATAATGTTAGAAGATAATCTCACCGCTTGCAAGAACAACTTGCAAAAGATATCAAGAGGTCACTTACTGCATAGAGTAAAACAGAAATTAATAAAATATATAAAAGTAAGATAGATTTCCTTTCATAGAATAGAATGTTTCTTCAAAATATTTTAAGGTTCTTCAAAATATCTTATTCTTGTATTTAATCAGAAACTCAAGAATCAGAATCTCTAAACCTAAACAGCAGAAAATAGAGATGAGAAGATGGGGAAGAGAGAAGTGAAGGATGAGTGGGGGGATGAGGAGGGGGGAGAGGCTAAAACCACAATGAGTTTTGGGGAAATAAGTGAGAATTATCTCAATAATAATTTCATTCACTTATCAATGATTTTGGTAGGATATATATATATATATATATATATATATATATATATTTTAACCTAACAGGCTAACACATAATCTGTAAATAGCTATTTTTTTTTTTTTTGCCTTCATAATCTGTAAATAATTACTTAGTCCTATATTTATTTATATATAATTGACAGTACCTAACGTTAGACACTTGTCACATTTAACGCAAATTATATGATAAAACATAAAACACAAATAATGGCTGCTTCATACCAGTACATTATTCCAATATATGTATACATATATATATATATATGTGTGCGCGCGCGTGCGCGCGCAGGGACAGTGAGTATTAAGAACAAGATGAACTTAAAAAAGACGTAATCAAAATAATGTCCCTTTTGTTTTTAACTTTAATTTTTTCAGCATGGCAAAGGAGAAATGTATGGGTGAGTGAGTTACTCCCTGGTATGGAAAGGAAAGGGTTGGATTCCATAAAACATTAATCATTATATTATCTAATCCTAAATATAAATATATGACCAATTTATTTTAAAATCACTATTTTAATTGAGACTAGTGTTCAAGGTGCTTGTACATACGGCTTCCCTTCCATCTTTTCAAATGATGAAAATTCGCAAAATATATTATGAAAAAAAATATATATATGCTGACATAGAGCCCGGGTACTTTAACTGTTTGACACACTGTAATTGAAACTTCTGGTAATGACCATTGAGTATTGAGTGACATCTGCTTCACATATTCTGCAACAAGAGAAAGCTCCTTGATCACTTTTTGAGACTGCTTTATTTTAAGATAAGTTTCACTAACAAAAAGATAATACCGGACGATATCTTTATAAAATAATGGTTCACTGTTTATTATTAAGAGATGAGAGTAAACTTCTCATTCGTGATGCATAAATTTCTCAAACATCACTATTTTGACCATTCAATCGCATTTTACAGTATTCACTATTCAGAATCATTTTCAGCGTTTTGAAATGTCTAAACCAAGTGTGAGACACGTTTCAGACTTTCTGCTTCAATTCAACCTAAAAATGTTGACCAGAAATTAAAAAAAATGTTTAATCTGTCAAGTTCCTTCTTAGAGAAGCTTCAACAGTGGAGGAGTATAACTGTACGAAATGTAGAGTGTTGGAGATTGCCACGACATGTTACATCATAATATCTTACGAGTATTAATAGATATATCCTTTAAACGAACAAAAGAGATGAACCACAAAAAATTGCTGATTTCAATATTCATATATTGGTTTGATTTGAAAGCCACCAACACCAACTCTTCCAAATCCTAACTTTTCTTCTGCGAAAATGTATTATTAAAATATTGTACATAAATATCTAAAAGATACAGCTTAAACCATTAACATATCCAAAATACCCCCCGTGATTCTATATGGTAAAGAGCAAACATCTCATATTAACACCAAAAAGGAAAAAAAAAAAAAACGAAAGAAAAGAAGAGAGTAAGTAGCCCACTATTTTTCTTTAGACCACATACAGCTTCACTCGTTTTTCTTTAGTTTATAGGTCGATTCTACTTCTCCACTGTAAGGTGAAACATGATATGCATACTGCTGAAGAACAGAAAAAACAACCATCTCTAAACATATCAACACATTCTGAATGGCTTCTTCAAGGTGCTCCACATCTAACCAGAAATGATGAGATCGGATAACCCCTAGTGCAACCAAAATCTTCAGCACCACTCCCTGCATATGATCAAGGGACATTATTATATGTTAAACAGAACCCAGATGATAATGCCTTATTAACCACAATGATTCAATCATTAACAACCGAAGAAAAGTTGACATGATGCTGAAGAAGGGCTAGACAGAAGGTAAAACAATCGCAATGAAATACAGGAGACACCGATATTGGTGAATGGAAAGCTGAATTATAACGAACTTTTATGCCACTACACAACAGCCATATCAATTATTACAGACTCACATCTAAAAGAGCCCCGACTCCACAATGCATCTATCAAGTTTTCTTATTTACCACTAGACAGAGTTTCTATCTCCACTAGGAATAAAGAACAATAAGTGTGAAACATGTAGTTAGAAGATACTGATCTACAAGAAGCAATATATTTATAGTTCGAAAACAAAAAGACAGTCATTAAACTTGACTAATTAAAAACATCATAAAACATATAAACAGTTAAAGTTACAGTTACAGCCATATGCTAGTCATCATCCAGCTAACATTCCCACTACACATCTTAACCAAATTCCACCAAGAGGGGATGGTCCTTGGGGTTTTGCTTTTCTGTAGCATCATGTTTACCAGTCTGCTCTCTCATTCTTATAAACATACACCTTCTGCACATCTCCAGGAGTTATCTTTGAACTCAGTTTAATGCCAAAACTAAATGATAGCAAAATTACCTGCCAAAAGCTGAAGAAAACAATCCCTTTTATGCACATAAACTTTGCAAGTGGTTTGTGTGGTGCCAGTTCCTTTGCAAACACATGGTAAAAGATGACCAGAGAATACAAGGCCAAGGAAACAGAAATGTTCAGAATGATGGTGAATGTCCAACTCAACCAGCTCGGGAACAACCCAAGTAATTGTAATGTTATCATCAATATGGAACAAACTGGGCGGATGACAACAAACTGCCATGTCCAGTATTTTAGAAGCTTCAGAGTGTTGTGGTTCAGCCGAACAATGCGAGGCTGCAGAAGTCAATATTATATATAGTAAGTTCTATGACATCAGCTATCACATAGAATTGCTATATATCTACTCTACAGAAATCAGATGGGTTGATAATGCTTTTCGTCATGACAAAGAACTAATGTTGATATAAATCTTCATGATTTAAGTGTCAAGAATAGATAAATTTAAGTAAACAATAAAAAATATATGCTTCTATCAATCTATGGATGAGCACTACTTACCTTTAATAAGAAAATCCAACAAAAGGATCACATACAATAAATTTACAACTATCAGTTTACAAATGCACAATGTACCTGAAAAAGTGTCATTGGGAATGAGAGGTGAATTTCCCTCCCTTTAATTTCATCCGGCACTATGTTTCTGCTCATTGATATGTTCAAATAACTATACATCAAAGCCATAAATTTAGCAATTACCTGAAGAAAGAATCAGACAAAATGTTCTCATAAGGCAACAAAAGAAGCATTTTGAAAGTCACAAAGCCAGATGTTGCAATCAGCAAGTGTTACTTACCAGAGCTTCATAGCATTCTTTTACTGAGTCTAAGAACAGAAAAAATGCTTTGCTTCCCTGGACATCCAAGAGGCCCACAAATGAGTCAACTGCATAAATGGGAGCCATAAGGATAATAATTATGATGGCCTTTTGCTCTTTAGGGTTCTTCCAGAAGAAGAGATGTTGAGATAACAGCTGCACTGTGAAATGCATGGAGGCCATTACACAAAATGCAGACCCCATCACAGTTAGTTGTTCAGGACTCAACGAACTTAAATCCATTGCTTGGATAAAAATGAAACGTGATGATAGAATCTGCACAAGATCAGCTCCAAAGTTCAGTATTCAAGGCAAGAGACCCGTTTAAAATCTGCTTGCTCAAATTTTAAATAGAAAAAAACACTTATACGTGGCAATTATCTACTTATGAGGTTTATATGATGGATGGAATATATTCAGCAACTGGATTTTCTCATATTAACCTAATCTTTCACAATTCAGTTACACAGAGCTTAAAAAAATAACAAAGTGGGAAATGAGTCTGTGCCATCACTGCTATTACTAGAGAGAAAATTGATATTATTTGGGGAAAAAATGACTTTTTTCATCTCAAAAACTGAAGGAGGATACTGCGTAATATGATAGAACCAGAAAAATTACATAAAGGGGCCCAAAAATATTGGAATTGGCTTTCAGCATCAAGCACAGGTTTTGTAATTCACTTTCAATCTTGAAACTATTAGGTCATATGAGAGGCTAATTCTTCGCATACAGTTAATTGCATCCATTTTCCCTAAAACAAACCAAACATTGATCTATGAAACGATGGTCAAATGTGAGGCAAATTGTTCGTATGAAGTTGATTGTATCCAGATTCTCTTAACGCATCAAATATGATATATGAAACGATGGGTTGTAAAGTAGGTCAAGCATACTTACCCTCAAACCGAGCTGATCGAACAAAATTTGACTGTGCTGTGTTCTTCTTTCCGCTTGTTTTTGGGGCAAAGAGAATCAAACCCACAAGAACTACAGGGCTGTTTTTGCCTTGTAATACTCAATTTAGTTATTTATGGGGCCAGGTTTTATGTACAAAATCAGGTAACAGACAATTTAATTATCTATATTATTTATTGATCCCCAGTTCCCCACTGCACAAAAAAAAAAAAAAAAAAAAAACCATCGTTGTGTTTTAATGTTTTTTAAGATTTTTCCTTTCATTTGATTTTTCATATAAGTTTAACCATATTTTTAAATCTTGATTTTTTTTTTATGCTAAATGCACAGACACAATACATGGCTGTTTCATAGTACCAAACATTGGTATCTCTTTTCCTCTTTTCCTCATATTTACATTTTGGTTTGCCATATTTCGAGATATTGTTCACTATTGTGAGACCCAATCTAAGTTAGTGAATAATTTCTGTTTTCAGCATCAACCAAATTTTTCAAATTTGAAAATTCTATTCAAATGTCATCTATAGAATACCTAGACAAACTTCTATTAGGTAACTCCTCCTGGACTCTATGGCTGCTTTTCAGAGAATCATTTTTGTGTCTTGAGTGAAAATTTCCTTTACATAATGGTAGCTTGTAAGACACCAAATCACTTCAAATAATCTAAACCCAATACCCCTAATAAGGAGGATTTAATAGTCAAAATTAACTTCATAAATGGTGGGGGTAAATCTATTATGATTTGAACACCTTCGGAACAAAATGCTCATAAAAAAACTTTTGAATATACCACGCTCTTTGATGGTTACTTTCAGGTAAAAATGGACTTTAACATTGTGGGCAAAATTGTAATTGGATGTCAGCAAGCAATTTGGAAAAGTCTCTTTGAATGACTAGCTACAATACTTTAGTTCAGAATGTTAAATGAACTAAAACTAGAGTTAGGAAAAGAAAAAACTATGAATGAAATCTTCACAGAAATTTCCTCCTGAGAAAAAAACAACTCTTCTGAACATTTGCAACAGTTTGCTGACATAGGTACATGGATAAGAAAGCTAACTTAACGAAATCAATAATCGCTTGAAAGAAACTATAGGGATCTTAGGAAACCAAGAAAAGAATTTGAACAATCTAAAATAGTTAATGGAACAACTGCATACTCGGAGATCAGATATGAAACACTAAACTAAATATGATATGGATGGAAAAGGGGATGAACCTCTTGAAGAGGTGAAGCTGTGGATGAAAAAGTGTTGATCGACTTAAACTCCAAGTGAGCAGCCTCATGGAGAAGACAAGTGGGTGTTCCTTCAACTTTGTTCGTTCACAAAAAATGGTCGGAGTAGTTGTAGAAGAGATCAGTGAGGTACAAGAGCTTCTGGACAATAGTCAGTTCTTGGATGATTCAGAAACTACACAAGGGTATTGGAGAAAAGCTGGATTTAGAACTTTCATTCATTGATGATGCTGTTACTAGAGCAGCCAAGATATTTAAGGCTTCAAGTAGAAAGGAGAAAAAATATACTGATGCTGGATGATTTATATTTTATGGTTGGAATACCGGTGCCAACCGTCAAGAACGGTTGCAAGTTGGTGATCACTACACCATTGTTGAGCATTTGTTGAGGTATGAAGATAGATGTGAGAATGTAAAAGTAAGGCCCTTCAAGATGATGAAACATGGGACCTTTTAAGGTCTAAAGTTAGATCAGTAGTATCAATTTCTGCATTAGTAGAAATGGTTGCAAGAAGAGTGACAAAAGAGTGTGGAGGTTTGCCCCTTGCTATTGTCACAGTGGGACGGGCCATAAGAAATTCATATGATGTATCAAAGTTTTAAGAGAGCCTAAACGAAAAATATTGAAAGGAACGAAGAAGCAGTGTTTGCACGCTTGAGATTTAGCTATGCCAAGCTAAAGGATGATACAAACAGGTCTTGCTTCTTTTTTGCTTCATACCCTGAAAGTCATAGGGTGATACCAATTAGCTGATATTGCATGCTTCTTAGAGGGTTCAACTCAAAATGAGGTGGAATTCGTTAGAATGCACAATATGGCCGTTATGTTCATGAGAACGAACCTTCAGTTCATATGGAAGCTGGGACTAGAATGACAATACATCAATGGATGGGAAGATGTTCAAAGGGTCTCACTAATGAGAAATGACTTGAAATGTGTTATTCCCTTCAACTTCGACCTCATGTGCCCTACACTTACTTCCTTAGCGTTGCAGTAACTATGAACCTCATAGAGTCAGGTTAATTATGAAGTAAAAGAAACTAAACGCAGGTAAAACTATCCTCTGAATTTCCTATCCTTTGAGTTCTTGAAATCTTTAATGTGAGATGATTTTCTTTCTTCAATTTAATTTTGTAGTCAATAGCATCGCCCCATTTCTTTCTAAAATACACACAACTCCATCAACTTCTGAACTTAAAATCACATGAGAGAATCCTCACATAATAGAATAGCAACATTTTGACCAATACATAGTTGGTCTAGCGGTGTAAGGCCCTGTTAGATCCCTGAGGCTTCGACTTCGAGTCCTAGAGGAGATACTTGTGTCGAGAGGGGAAGCCACAAACCCTGAAATTTGAATAGCCGGTTGCTCAGATACCTAGTAATAAGATCCAGAAAAGGCGCCGATTACCGGTTGATATATACATAAAAAAAAAAAAAAAAAGAATAGCAACATTTTCTGTCTCGTACAGAATATATTTCATTAAGGGATGCTTTATTTCTAAGAAACAGCCATGTAGCTACAAGCATTACAACTAGTGTGCACGGCACTGTCGAGAGCTCGGGTAGGAATGGCTTGTCCAGATTCATGGAAGAAGCAGAATCTTCCCAATATGTTTGCTGCTTTCCATGAGCCGATGAGCCTCTGCCGCTTCAGATAGAGGAAATGATTTGTACACCACTGGCTTAACCTTGCCTGCTTCAATTGCTGGCCACACATTCTTCTCCACTTCACTGACAATCACTGCTTTATTCTCAGGACTTCTGCTTCGCAAGGCAGAACCTGCAAAGAAAATTAACAATGTGATATAACTATCATATAAAAAACATGTCTTGATTGTTAAGATGTATTCTGAAGCCAAATTATCGCTATCATATTTGCAGTGGCGGAAGTTAACTTTATCAGCTGTTGGAGTTGCTTCTTTGTTCTTAACAAGCAGTTATATGGATTAAAGTAATGTAACCTTGAAACCAATTAAAAAAGCAGACACAGAATCTGAACCTTTAAAATAATCAAAGAAAGAATGAAACTTTAATTGGAGTGATACCTTGAACAGTAAGACGCTTGGCAATGAAAGGGGCAAGATTTACTTCAGTAGATGTACCCCCCATTAAGTCAATAATAAATAGCCTCCCATCAATGCTCAAGCTCTCAAGGTTCTGGCTGTAATAGGATGCTCCCATACAATCAAGAATAACATTAACACCTGTCATTAAACATCAATTACACTATGTAAACATGAGGTTAATCATACATCAAGGGTAATGAAACAATTGATTATCAAGTGTTCATACTAGAGATGATATTACCTAGACCACCTGTTTCTTCCTTCACCCTCGCAACAAAATCCTCTGTTTTGTAATTGATGCATACATTGGCACCAAGATCCTTGCAGACGGCTAATTTCTCTTCGCTGCCTGCTAATCCATATATTAAAAAAAGATGAGTGCTTGGCAACCAGTCAACCAGACAATCACTACTAGAAAAAACCAATCAAAGATATGCATAATTAACTCCACGAAATGGGCCAGTTTTAATGGACCAATTGAAGACAGTTAATTTCCAAGAAAAAAATGGTACAAGAACTACTGGACCTGCTGTGACAAAAACCCTTACTCCATGATATTTAGCCATCTGAATGGCAAATGTACCAATTCCACTAGATCCGCCATGAACCTGAGTGTTGATGGTTTCAAGTTAACACAAATTGTTATGAAGTCACAACTAGAGAGTTCAGGTAGGTCAATTCAGGCTATTTACTAGTACATCAAGCAATCTATAATTTTGTTAAGGTACTACAGAAAATGTAGATACACTTATAGAAGATATTTCAAATTATGAATGGATGTTATCAGTCTAAAAATTCCACCAAATCAAATTCTATCAAAATCATTCAAATTAACATCATAATATAATCTTAAATAGACTCAAGAATCAATTAACTTCAAATAAATCAGATCACAATATCCTCAAATTTTTCCTACTCTTAGAAATTCCAAAAATTCCAAATAAATTAGACAACCACAAATAAATTGCATGTTTCTTCAAGGAAATTCTAAATCAAATATTGAACTTCAATATAATGAGTTTAGCTATCCTAAAAATCTCAACTCATACAAGGCCTATTTTTGAATCGGTATAGATTAAGGAAACTAATGACATAGGCGAGTCGATAATACTTACGAGAGTTCGAATATGGTCTTAGTTGGCCGGAAAACCCACCGCTTTGGCGCCGGCGAGCTCTAAAAGGTTTGGCAAAAAACTTTTTCAATCTCTTTCCTCAAACATGGATCGGACAAAAAATGAGTGGAGGAGGGAAGTAGAAGGTGAGAGGAGTTGAATTGTCGTGGTCAATGGCGGCTTTTGGTGAGTTGTCAACTAAGGACATGGGTGATATTAAATAGCTTCTTATTGACAACTCAATGAATTGTCGATGCAACTTAATGAGTTGTCACTAACAACTAAAGAGTTGTCAATTGCAGCTCAATATTGACAACTTAAAGAGTTATCATTGACAACTCAAGGAGATGTATTAACAATTATTGAGTTGTCAATAACAAGCTATTTAATATCACTCAAGTCCCTAGGACTTTCAATGTAATTTGATGATTTTTTGGGATCTAACTATGATTAATTTCCTTATTTGAAACCTAATTGTGATTCTCCCAAAAATACGACTTTATTGGATAAGTGCTTCATCTAGAAAGTAGTTCCAACCATGAAAACAGCTTAAAATGACTTTTTAGATCAATCAAGTTAGATTGGGGCCATAAAAAGGCTGTGCCAAACACATTGTATAACGATGATATTTTTGCATTTGTAAGTATATCTTGCATTTCCCGTAATAACTTTTTTAATTATCTACCTGTAACAAGGGTAATTATCAACCGATTAGTACTGTTTTTGGGAAACCACTGATTAAATTGAAAATAACTCACATGCAGTCGATATAAATGATTGATAGTTCATACTAGTTTTATTAGGGGGTATATAGTTAATATAAACGATCATTATCGTTATTTGTGTGACTATATTTGTTTAAATCAATGTCCACACTTGTCATTGTATGTTTTCTTCTATTTCAATGACATATATTTCGTTGGTAAGAAAACAAAATTTCACTTTAGTATATAGGAGATGATGTTATGAAATGAAAAATTTGAAGAAAAGAAAATTAGTGTATGTATTAACCATAAGCTCAAACATTTACGTTAAACAAATTATTTCAAATATTAAAGGTTTTGTTTTTAATTGTGGATGGTTTGATGGACCCAAAAAAAAATTGTGGATGGTTTGAATATGCTGGAGACCAAATGACATACAGTAATACTAATGAGTCTACTTTTGGTAATACTACCACCCATCCTTTATATAAGATTACTTCATGATCCATCATCAACTTTTCAACTAAAATTAGTGTTTTGGCATATTGATCAAACACATCACAGCATTCCACAAAGTCTAGTTCAAGAGAAGACAGATTCCAGGAAATGACTTCTTCAATGAAAGCCTACCACTAATACTCCCTCCGAGCCTAAATATAAGACATATTTGGTGATATGAGTTTGGTTCTAAATATAAGGCATATTTCTAGTTTTTCTCAACTTTTTCTCAAATTAGCCCTATTGATGCTCCTCAATAATAAACAAACAAGAAAGGGAGGGTGGGAACAATGGTATATGATTAGGATGTTTTAGTAATATCATATAATTTTAACAGTTCCAAATTTCACTACATCCCTATATGTCATCTTCAAATTTCCCATAACTAAAAGTCCCATCCTTTCTAGCATGGATAAAGTGTTTTCCTCTTCCTCTGAGTCAATTATGCTTTCAATATCAACACACCACCTGATTTTACAAGATTTCAGTTGTGTCACATTGACTAAGCACATGCTTAGATTCTTAATATCAGCACAATCATCCTATAGATATCCAATACTTATAGCAATGACACATAGATGAAAATGACTTTGTTTACTTGTAGTTATGGAAATAGGCCGAATGAAATGGATGAAAGATTTGGCAAGGAACATACACGCAAAATAAATAATCATTAGCCAAAGTGACTCCCAACATCATCAAGAGCAAGCCTAACAACATGTTTGCCACCGCAAAAATGTAGAAAAACGAATGCCTCATTTCTCTCTCTTTTTTTCTTTATGTACAATTTGTTTCTTCTTCTTCTTCTTCTTCTTCTATTCTTTATTTTCTCTTTCGTTTCAAAATTTTTTTCCTTAGGCTATTTACATGGCATTCTAACATATTTACAATAGTAGCAAGATTCAATGATATCACAAGGCATACAAATTATTGGGACACTGGAAATCCCAATGATATGCATAAGCATTGTCACTAGCCAAAATGATGAGTAAAAGGAATTGAATGCTCAAAACGGTGCAACAATGGATTGATGAATAGTGGATTGTGTTTGGGATAAAAGGTAATGAAATTAGTGCATGTCATCTCTACTCATGGCAATGCAATACATAGCATCAAGCAAGAAATAAACAAGTTCTAGAGAGCAATAACCTTAGTGCATGAATCACACAATAAAAATGAAAAATCATGCCCAAAATACCTCCCAACTAGGCTTTATGTTTCCAACCAAATTCATCAAAGTTAAACAATGCATCATCTTTTGGACTTAACACATATGGCAACTCACTTCATTAAGACAAGTCTCAACATCAATATCCAACTCAAAATGATCATTAGAACAAACCCTCACTGCATGCGTAAAGCAGTGACTAGAATGACAAAACATCAATGGATGGGTCTCACTAATATGAAATGACTTTAAATGTGTTATTCCCTTCAACTACAACCTCATGTGAGTCATGTGCCCTACACTTACTTCCTTATCGTTGCAGTTCAACCCATAAAGCGAACTATGAACCGCATAGTAAGTTTACAATTTTGCATTCAAGAGTCAGGTTAGTTATGAAGGAAAAGAGAAACTAAATGCAGATAAAAATATCCCGAGTTTCTCTAACCTTGGAGTTCTTGAAACCGTTTATGTGAGATAATATCCTTTTAATCTTTAGCATCACTCCATTCTATCTAAAATATACACAACTCTATCAACTTCTGCACTTAAAATCACCTCAAAGAGAATCCTCACGTATTACAGCAGCTACATTTGCTGTCATGCACATAATCAATTCATTATAGGATGCTTTATTTTTAAGAAACCATCATGTAGCTACATGCATTACAACTTCTTATGGGCACGGCCCTAGTGTCCTGTATCATAGACAGAAAGAGGTCCGAACTCTAAAGGTCCATCCTCACAATGTCAATAGCTTTGGTTGGAATGGCTTGTCCAGGTTCAAGGAAGAAGCAGAATCTTCCCAATATGTTTGCTGCTTTCCATGAGCCGATGAGCCTCTGCTGCTTCAGATAGAGGAAATGATTTGTACACCACTGGCTTCACCTTGCCTGCTTCAATTGCTGGCCACACATTCTTCTCCACTTCACTAACAATCAAGGCTTTATTTTCAAGACTTCTGTTTCGCAAGCCAGCACCTGCATAGAAAATCGACCATGTGATATAACCCAGGTTCACAAGAAAACCCAGACAGAGTGCAAATTTAATAAAGCAAAATAAACATAATGAAAGGAGAACAAATATAAGATTGAAGACAGGTTGAAAGGGAATTATCACCCTGGAGTCTGGTTCCCTTATAAAGAACATGTCTTGATTGTTAAGATGCATTCTGAAGTCAAATTATTGATAACGTTTTTGCAGTTGCAGAAGTTAGCTCTATCAGCTATTGGGGTTACTTCTTTGTACTTCAACAACCAATTAAATGGACTAAACTACTAAAGTAAAGTAACCTTGAACCCAATTAAAAAAACAGACACAGAATTTGAATTAAGTGAACCTTCAAAATAATCAAACAAAGAATGAAACTTAATTAGAGCAATACCTTGGACAGTAAGACGCTTAGCAAGGAAAGGGGCAAGATTTACTTCGGTAGTTGTACCCCCCATAAAGCCAATAATAAAAAGCCTCCCATCAATGCTCAAGCTCTCAAGATTCCGGCTGTAATAGGATGCTCCCATACAATCAAGAATGACATTAACACCTGTGATTAAATGCCATTTACACGATGTGTGAACATTAGATCAATCATACATCAAGGAGTACTGAACAGAATGATTGTCAATGCTAAAATGCTCACACTAGAGATGATACCTTGACCACCTGTTTCTTCCTTTACCCTCGCAACAAAGTCCTCTGTTTTGTAATTAATGCATACATCAGCACCAAGATCCTTGCAGAAAGCTAATTTCTCTTCGCTGCCTGCTAATCCATATCTAAAAAGATGGGTGAGGGTCCCACTTAGAGATGCAAGGTTAGCTCCACAAAATGGGCCTATTGAAGGCAGTTAATTTCCAAGGAAAAATTGTATAAAAACTACTGGACCTGCTGTGACAAATACTCTTACTCCATGATATTTAGCTATCTGAATGGCAAATGTACCAATTCCACTAGAGCCGCCATGTACCTGAGCATTGATGGATTCGAGTTAACATAAACCATTATTAAGTCAAAATTAGAGGCTCCATGAAGATCATACCTGTGCCTTAAGCAATCTATAGCTTTGTAAAGATACTCCAGGAAGTATAGAAACATTAGTAGAAGATATTTCAAGTTATGAGTGGATGTTATCCAATATTATATTACATCCTTGTGAGTCTCAAAACTAATTCAAACATGCTTTGATTCTCTAAACAATGGTAAAGAGTAAAGACCAAATATAACATCATAGTTGCTGAGTTCCATGAATACTACTAACCAAACCAACCTTTGATCAAACAGAAGAATAAAACAAAAGTACTGGTACGCTGCATAGCTCCGTTTAGAGTGGTAAAAATAACAAGATGGAAGTCACAATATATGCTGCATCCACTGACTTGGTTCAAAAAATACAGGTATTGAATATTAACAAAAAAAAGCAAGTTTCTCTTCACAGATAAATTATTAGGCTCGAAACTTACCAAGAAAGTTTCTCCCTTGGATAGCCGGCTCATCATAAAAACAGTAGACCACACAGTACATGCAACCTCAGGAAAAGCAGCTGCATCCTTCAGAGAAACTACAGATGGAACCGGAAGAACGTGCACAGCAGGAACGGCAACTTTGTCAGCATAACCCCCTCCAGCAAGAAGAGCACATACCTATATATAAAGTATAAACCCCATCATCTTTATATATTCATGCAACTTCAATTCACTCACAAACTACACAACTAACAGGTTTCCACCACCTCAGTATAACACAACCTTGCGGCTAATGCTGATCAAAGGAACAAAAAGGACCCCCCAATATCCATATACTCGATCATCAGTGAGATAAAAATCACACAAAGCACAGAAACCGTGAAGTAATCAAAAGACCCAATCCAAGAACTTTCCATTTCCAAGAGACCCAACAACTAGGGTACCCAGAATGCAATATCCCCCCAAAATCTAATCTTTCTCATAATTTCCTCAGAAACGTAGATTAAAAATACATGACAACCCGGCAAACCCAAAAACTGGGAAGAATGATGATTCATAACAACTTGGTACCTGATCGCCAATTTTCCAACGGGAAACATTTTTTCCAACGGCTTCAACAATTCCAGAACACTCCAATCCTGGATAAGGGCTGGCACCTTTGGGGGGAGGGTACAAGCCTTTCCTCTGCTGAATATCGGCTCGATTCAGAGCGGTAGCAGCAATTCTGATGATAACTTGGTCGTCTTGAAGAAGTGGGTCTTCCACTTGTTGAAGTTGCAACACTTCGGGGCCACCAGGAGTAGTTATCACTATCGCCCTCATTTTTGGAAAAAACCTTAAATTCGCTTCTTCGTCTCTGTCACTGCAAAAGTCGATCGCAGAAAGAGAACTTACTAGCAGCGTTCCTTGTTATTCATCGGCGAAGTTTGGCGACAAGCAAACATTTAATGTGAGGTGGAGATTTTAATCCGGACGTGTTATAAGTTATAACAATTATATGGCATAAAAAAAGATTTTACCTCCTCTTTTCGATTTAAAAAAAGATAAACTTATGGGGTAATTAATTATATGTCCCTTGTAACGACTTAATTATCATAAGGTCCCACGAAATCACGTAATTAATCACAGGTCCCTGCCACGAAGTTGTTACGCATGCTCATTAAGTTGTTATCATAGGTCAAATAGTTGTTATCGTCTGGTCAAAAAGTTGGTACTGAATTCTCAGTAACTAACAATTTTTTTGCCTACAATAACAACTTTTTGGCATACGATAACAACTTAATGAGCATGTGTAACAACTTGTGGCCGGACGATCACAACTTTTTAACTCTTGTGTAACAACTTTTGAGCTGCCAATAACAACTGAATGGGCAGCGATAACAACTTCATGGGACCTGAGATTAATTACGCTATTTCGCTTGGGACCTGAGATTAATTACTCGATTTCGTGGAACCTAATGATAATTAAGTCCCTTACAAGGGACCTATAATTAATTACCCCTAAACTTATCAACTAGTTAATTGTTTTAGGGGTGAATAACAGCTTCAAGTTACACATTATGTATTTGTTAGTCATCAGTGAGGTCATAAATGACGAGGTTGACGAGGTTCCTGAGAATTTTTCACGCAGCATACATCTTCATGGAGAAATAAAATAAGGGTAATTAATTACATGTCCCGTGTAAGGGATTTAATTAAGATGAGGTCCCACGAAATCACCTAATTAATATGAGGTCCCACGAAGTTGTTATTGTAGGTCAAAAAGTTGTTATAGCAAGGTCACAAGTTGTTACAGACCAAGAGTGATTTTCAGGCAACAAATTGTTATGGCAAGCCGAAAAGTTGTTATTGCAGGGCAAAAAGTTGTTAGTTGACTAACAACTTTTTGCCCTGCAATAACAACTTTTCAGCCTACAATAACAACTTTTTGGCCTGCCATAACAACTTTCTGGTAGGGACCTCAGATTAATTAGGTGATTTCATGGGACCTCATCTTAATTAAATCCTTTACACGGGACCTGTAATTAATTACCCCAATAAAATAGTGTATGATTACGCCCTGATATTACATTTTTTTTGCCACAATTGGAAGAAATCTACTACATTTAATTAATTATTACGACTGCATATTTAAGGTTCGAACACAAAACTAAGGGTGAGTAAATTCAAATCGAAAACTGAACCGAACCGAATCAAATTCGGCTTTTTTAGTTTTTGGCGTGTATTTGTTTTTTCAATTCATTTTTCAGTGTTCAGTTTTAAGTTCGGTGCCTTGAAAAATATTTCAGTTAACAACCGAAAAACATAAATAATAAAAATATATATTTTTTCCATATTTTACTGACTATACTTTTAGTCATTTATGTTTGTACCAAGTTCATTTTAGTTCTTTATATTTGAAAGGTACACTTTTAGTCTTTTTTTGTTAACACCGATAGTTTCATTTAAAGGAAAATGCTGACTTATCAAATTGAAAAGGTGATATTCTATAATTAAATGTGGGCAAAAAATGCTTAAATTTAAAATATTTAGTATAATCATTCTTATATTTTAAAAATTAGTCAATTATTATCCACATGTAACTATAGAATTACCTTTTAGATTTGAAGAGTCAGCATTTTTTATTAAATAAAACTAACGGTGTTAATTAAAAAGAATTAAAAGTGTACTTTTCAAATATAAAGGATTAAAATGAAAATTAGTGCAAACATAAAGGACCAAAAGTATGCTTTAACCTTTTATATATTTGAATTTTTTTGTTTGTTTTTCTTATGTTAATTTAAAAAAAAAAAAGTTTTGTGAATTCTTATTATGCCTTTTTTTCAAGAAGTAATGTTAAATACATTTATTTTGTTTGTATTTTGCATTTCCTATAAATCTTGTATTATGTTTATAGTTTATATTTTGCATTATCTTATTTGGAAATTTTGTAAAGGCTATTAGGTTTATAATTTTTATTAAGTTTTGCTTATTGAAAATCCAAAAAGTCTAATGCAATTATAAAGGTAAACAAATTTGCTTTTGGTTCGGTTTTAAAAAATTTAGCATTTCAGTTATTTGGTTATTTCAGTTTTTACTGAAAAACTGAACCAAAGAACAAATGATCACCCCTACACAAGACTACAGGTTAAATTAAAACATCTCATATGCAATTGATGCAAAACGTTCCGTGGTTGATACTAGTTTTATTAGTGAGTATATAGTTGGTACAATATCGTTGTTTAAGTGAGTATATTTGTGTAAAGCAATGCCCTTGCTTTTTGGCAAATAAAAAAAAATGCCCATGCTTGTCATTGTATGTTTTCTTCTACTTAATTGACATATATTTCTTCACTAGAAAAGACATATATTTCGTTGGTAAGAAAAAAAGATTTCATATTAGTATATAGGAGATAATTATGACATGGAAATTTTTTTTTAAAAAAGAAAAGATTAGTTTGTGTGTGAACATAAGCTCAAATATTTACGTTAAACAAATTATTTTGGGCGAAGGTACAAAACTGTCCATGTAGTTTGGTCTAAAGTGCACCCAATACTGTGAGGGTTTTTTGGCTCAAAAATGCCTACGTATTTATCAAAATGGGTCAAAAGTACCAATGCCATTAATATACACTAATTGCATTAAGTTTTTCAAAGTTAGTGAAAATAAAAAGTGCAAAAATACCCATGAAATTTGGTTCGAAGTGCACCCAACCCCGCAAAATTTTTTTTGTCCAAAAGTGCCGACGTAATTACCAAAATTGTTTTCTCAGTACCTATGCTTTTACTTTACACATATTAGGCAGGAAAAATACACAAGAGGGGGCGAATTTGGTATTTCAATAAAATATTTTTCATAACTCTAAGTTCAAAATCAATTTTAAAACACAAATAAGAAAGAAACAAAGTATTGAAATCTTAGACAAATGCTTGCAGATCAAATAGAGTATATGATAAACATCTAAGCTCATAGAGATTTAGAGAAACAGAGTATAAAGATTCAAAAACCTATGCAAAACTTGTAGCTCAAATTTTTCTCTGGAATTTCATGCTTCAATCTTCCTTCATCAATGGATATATATAGGTATTTGAGAATGCAAATTTACGTTGTGCAAAATTTGCCCAAGATTTTAATACTCTGTTTCTTTCCTATCTGTTTTTTAAAATTGTTTTTAAACTTACAGTTTTGAAAAATATTTTATTAAAATATAAAATTCACATCCTTATTATGTATTTCCCCTGCCTAAAATGTGTAAAGTAATGGTATAGGCACTGAAGGAACCATTTTGGTAATTACGTGGTCACTTTTTGGAAAAACAATTTCGCGGTGTTGGGTGCACTTCGGACCAAACTTCATGGTTATTTTTGCACCTTTTATTCTCCTTAACTTTCTAAAACTTAACGCAGTTAGTGTATATTGACGGTATGGACACTTTTGACCCATTTTGGTAACTATATGGGCACTTTTGGGCTAACAAAGCTTCATAATATTGGGTGCACCTTAAATCAAACTAAACGGGCATTTTTACACCTTGGCCCAATTATTTATAATGATAAAGGTTTTGTTTTTAACTGTGGGTGGTTTGAATGTGCTGGAGCCCAATGACATACAGTGATGCTTATGAGTCTTCTGTTGGTAATACTACCTTCCATCCTTCATATATGATTACTTTATATATATATATATATATATGAGTGCTAGCTTTAAAATCAAAGATAACACTGAAGTAAATGGCTTTAAACTTTAAACCACCTTGAAGTGAAATATTTGCATATATAATATATAAATAAATTTAGAAATTACCCCAAACATTTGGATTAAATGGCTGTTGGTTGTTCTAATTTAACCAATGGTCTCGAGTTTGAATTTTGGATATGCAACCGCGATAATTACTTGGAGGTAGCGAGGTTCCCCCAATTGTGAGCTTACATTCCCGTGAACTGGATTAGTCTGTTGTTAGTAGCATTGGATACCGTGAATAAAACAAAAAAAAAAGTTAAGATCTTGAATAGAACTATGATGTTAGCTTTATGGTTAAATAGTCAAATTTCATCTTGGCTTTCAACTCCATTTGATCTTTGACTATGGCCTGACGCTTCTCCATTTTAATAAATCAATGTTTCACAAAGTTGAAACTCATAATGGCATCACCACAAATTATTCTAGAAAATGTCTATACAAGACTTGAACTGGATACAATAAAATGAGCAGAACAAATCTATCTTGCCCATACAGAAGCTAACATGTTTCTAGGCATCTCTGTATTAGTATTATTATTTTGAAAGAATGCTCTTCTTTTTTACATGACATTGTTGCACAAACCTGAAACTCCTAGAAGGTATTAACACAAGTTATGCTAGGAAAGCTTTCAAGTGAAAGCAACAAAATTACTAAGCCTTTTTATCTGTCACTCGTACTAGTCAATCTAATTTCCACAAGGAAAGGTTGCAGCACATTTTTAGAATCAGGTTGATCCCACTCTAATGAGTTCCACCAATTTTTGGTTGCTTTAATTTCTTCTAGAGCAGGTGTTGAAGACAGATCAAGAGGAAGCCTCTTTAAGGCTTCACAAGATGCTACTTCAAGACTTCTTAAAGAAGGACAGAGAATGGTTCCATCATATATACTCTCCAAAAGTGGCATGAACTTTAGTTTCATCCTCTTCAACTTTGGAAACTCAATTCCAGAATCATCATTACCTCCCATGGAATCTACCCCTTCTCCTTTCATTATGTACTCCATACCAGTGCAACTTCGGACACTAATTTCCTCCAAATTCTTAAGTTGAAGCAAAATCTGACCTGAGAATAGAGCCTTCAGTTTTGGACAATATTCCACTGTAATGATCTTCAAACTCATAAGAGTTCCAGGTTTCACTACATCCCTACATATCATCTTCAAGTTTCCAAGAACTAAAAGTTCCATCCTTTCTAGCATGGAAAAAGTATTTTCCTCTTCGTCAGAGTCAATTATGCTTTCAATGTCATCACACCACCTGATTTTACAAGATTTCAATTGTGTCACATTCACTAAGCACATGGTTAGATTCTTAACGTCAGCACAATCATCCAGGTGCAACTCCAAGCTGTTTGGTGGCAGAGAAACTGGGTCTCCTCTTAGAACAAATCTTCCACTAAAGGCTAAGCTTCTCTCTTCATTAAACTGTACTTGGGGCTGGCCTACTGTTATCCTGAACTTATCCAGCTGAACCCAATGGCCGGATTTGGTATATTGATCAAACACATCTGCATTCCACAGGTCCAGTTCAAGAGAGGATAGATTTGAAGAAATAACTTCCTCAATGGAAGCTCCTCCACTAATGGCTTTTACTGTCATTGATCCCCACAAGATACCACAACCACCTATCAGTAAGTCTTCCAAAAGGGTGAATTTGGATATTAATCCAAATGGGAAGATTTCAATTCCAGTCTTGGAAAGATTTAAGCGTCTTAAGTTTCCCAAATTTTGCATCCCATTTGGAAGTTCTTTCATTTTTGGAGAGCAAGAGAGATCAAGGACCATCAGCTTATTCAATTTTACTAAACAAGGAACTGCTGATAAATTCCAACAGTTGCTCAATAACAAAGAAGATAGATTCTCTAAATTAGAGACTGAATCAGGCAAGAAATCAATCCCAGTGTAGGAAAGGTCTAGAACTTTTAGAAATGGCATATTTTCGAAGAATTCATGGGATATATTTTCAGAAAATGAGTTGAATTGCAACAATAAGGAAGTAAGTCTAGGGCACATGAGGTTGCAGTTGAAGGGAATACATTTCAAGTCATTTCTCATTAGTGAGACCCTTTGAACATCTTCTGCCCATTCCTCCATCCACTGATGTTTTGTCATTCTAGTCCCAGCTTTGCATATGCAGTGAGGGTTCGTTCTCATGATTGTAATCGCCATATCTCTTATCAAATCGTGCATTCTAACAAAGTCCACCGTGTTTTGAGTTAACCCCTCTAACAAGCATGCATGTTTTAACTCATTCAATATGATTCTCCCCCTCCTCATAATTGAAGCTATTCCTCCAACATAACCCAATAAGCCTTCGCACATCCAATATTCCATCAGCTCATTGGTATCAATTTGATGGCTTTCAGGGTATAAAGCACAAAAGAGGAAACAAGACCTGCTTGTATCATCCTTTAGCTTGGCATAACTAAACCTCAAGTGTGCAAACACTGCTTCTTCCATCTTCTCAATATTTGCTGTTGAGGCCCTTAACTCATCTAATGCACACTCCCACTCTGATACATCAGCAGCATTTCTCAATGCTCGTCCTACCGTGACAATAGCAAGGGGTAACCCTCCACACTCTTTTGTAACTTCCCTAGCAACCATCTCTACTTCTGCAGAATTTGACACTACTGGTCCAACTTTAGACCTTAAGAGTTCCCATGCCTCATCATCTTGAAGGCCCTTCACTTCTACATCCTCATCTGTCTCCATTCCACGACAAACACTCAACAATCGCGTAGTGATCACCAACTTGCAGCCATTCTCAACCGTTGGTACCGGTATTCCAACTGTTTCAAGAGAGAAATGCTCCCATAAATCATCCAGAATCAGTGTGTATCTCCTCCTTCTGTTTAAAGCCTCAAATAGCCTGGCTGCTCTAGTAACATCATCCTCAAACATTGAAAGATCTAAATCCAGCTTCTCTCCAATACCCTTCTGTAGTTTCACTGGACTTGTCTCTTTTGGTACAGAAACCCATATGACATGATCAAAATCTCTCCCATCTAAAAGACGATTATGGATTTCTTTCATGATTGTTGTTTTGCCTACTCCTCCCATACCATAAACTCCAATCCTTTTCACACTCTCCTGTGATAAGCATTCCAATATCCTTGTCAAACTCTCCATTGTTGTGACACACTCCATTAATGGTGATGAAGGAAGAGTGTACCCTACTTTAGGAAAGTTTTTAGCCATTGAATCATCCAAGAACTGACCATTGTCAAGAAGCTCTTTAACCTCACTGATCTTCTCTTCTACTAATACTCCGAAATTTATTCGCTAGCAAACAAAGTTGAAGGAACATCCATTGTTATTCTCCATGAGGCTGCTCACTTGGACTTTAAATCGATCAACACTTTTCATCCACAACTTCACCTCTTCTCTTGGGTTCAGCCCTTTTTCCAGCCACATTTGATCTAGTTTATTGTTCACGTCTGATTTCCTAGCATCTAGCTGTTCCACTAACTCTCTTAGCTTGTTCAAATTCTTTCTTGGTTTTCTAAGATGCCTACACTGTCGTCCAAGTGATTGTTGCAGTGAGTTCTGAGAGCACAAGCAGCTCAGGAAACTTACTATAGATCCAACATCCATTAGTTGCAAACAATTCTAGAAACATGAAACCATGGGACTAGTATATATAACAAAAGAGCAAAGGAATAATGTTTCTGTTAAAGCATCTTCTGGATTTTTAGCATCGACTTGATATATGGTTGTTAATTACATGAACAATAAATATTCTTGGGGGAGATCAATAAGAATGCTGAATGAACAAGAAGTAAAGAAAGATCAGGTTTAAGCTTACTTGATAATGTGATGATGTTGATTGTTGAAGAAAACATCAAAACAAGTTTGCAGGAAATGGGTTGAACTTATCACTGGGCAGCACTGCTTGGATTCCGGATTTTTTCGTTAGCTTTCTTATCCATGTATCTATGTTAGTCTAGTAGTCCAAAGAAGACTTTTCAATTCGTTGACTTCAAATTACAATTCACCCACCATAGAAGATAATGGGCGTAAGTAAATTGAAGGCTGTGTAAAAAAAAAAAACATTAATAGAAAGTTTGTATAAATATTGAATATAGAGGAATTTTTTATATAATTTTCATTTCCAAAAAAAATTGGGTATGATAAAAGAATCAAAAGTTAGAAATGTAATCAAATTTATATGGAAAATCAAATAAAAGGGAAAATCTTAAAAAAACACAAAAATAGTTTGGTGGGGTAGCACGCATGCTGAAACTCTAATAGGAGTTGCTCATATTGTTTATGAATCCTTATGAACAGAATGGTTTTAACAAGCTTTTGATCAACAACTATGGCCCCAAAAAAAAAAACTGTGTCAACAACTTCAACGAAATTAAATTATTTGGAAGTTAACAACATCAACAGTGAAATAATCCAATGATACACATAAGTATTTTAAAGTGGTCATGTAACATATCATATAATTAAGTTATTTATTAGGGAAAAAGACAAAAAAATCCCTTCCAATTTATAAAATCCCAAATAAGGAATTTTGAGTTGTTAATGGTTGTTAATACCTATCATGAAGTTGCTATTGGGATTTTACAAATTGGAAGGGATTTTTTTGTCTTTTTCCCTATTTATTAAGCTTCCCTAATGCCCCAAATTAGTGAATTAAACTTTATTTTAAGGATAAAAGGTTTAATATTGCATGCTTCGTTTGTTATTTCATAAAAAAGAAATAACATACTTTTTCATATTTATATTATATATGCGCGCGCATTTATCTCTGTGAATGTAAGGTGCATTGGAGTAGAATGTATTTCTGTTTTTTGGTACTGTTTGGATGGTGATATATTTCTGTTTTTTGGTACTGTTTGGATGGTTGGAAGGTGATATTTCATTTACAAGAAGTATGAGAATTTTCTTAATTACCTTAATCGACTCATTAAGAATACTTACTTTAGCCGACCCATTATCACTTAATAAATTAAAAATTAAAAGTTTTGCCATAAAATTTGATGAGTTGGAGCTTTAAAATCAAAGTTAACACTAAAGAAGTAGACGTGTTCCAACCTTTTGGAATTGAAATATTTCTCCATACAAGACATGTACGAGTTAGGATGTTGAATGGGGAAAGAACTGATAATATAGTCACAAGTAAAATACTTATTTCCATAAGTTCATAAATAGAAATTCATCTTAAATCATATCAAGACGCAGACATTAATGCAGATCATAATGCCCTTTTTAAAGTTCATGGTCGGAGCAATATCTTTCCAATATGCTGACTGGTTTCCATGAGTCGATGAGCTTCTGATGCTTCAGATAATGGGAAGCACTTGTACACAACAGGCTTCACCTTCCCTGAAGCAATGGCAGGCCACACATTTTTCTCCACCTCTCTGATGATCTCTGCTTTCTTTTCAGCACTTCTGTATCTCAATCGAGCACCTGTGTTCAAATTCATCACATGAAACATAGACTAATACCATAACATATCCAGTCCTTCATATAAAATGTACTTAAGTAATTTGGATATATTAAGAAAATTAGTTAACATAGTTATTGTTAATAATGTGAATTGGTTTTCCTAAAGTATTATTTCAAGTCATTTGCATTGAACCTATTTCCTAACGTACCATTTCAAGTCATTTGTATTGAACCTACCCCTTGTTGCATACTCCCTTGACATGTGCAATCAATAGGTATAGTTTGGGAGGGGGGAAAAGATAAATATGGGGGACAGAGTGGATGAGATCTTATATTTAGGACCAAATCTAACCCCAACTAACTCTTCTAAGGAACGATGGTAGTACAATGTATTGTTGAACTAGTTCCTGTCCCATGTAGTATTACATGAAATTGAAGAAGTAAAACCCTTGGAATACTATTATAAATCTGAGATGATACTTAGAGAAACTCCTTAGAATTAAACTAATCAAATGCAGTCCCAAAGGATTTGATGTCCAGGTAAAGTACATACAGTAGAAATAGAGCACACGTAAATACATAGGCATTCCACTCCGATCCCATATGGGAACAATGTGTTTATAGCATAATAATGGAAGATTTTGTACTATACCTTGTACTGTAAGGCGCCTTGTGAGCAAACTATTCACATTTACTTCTCCAACAGCCCCACCCATTATGCTGATAAGGAAAAGCCTTCCATCCACGTTTAAGCTGTCAAGGTTTCGCTGCAGGTAGGATGCTCCCATGTGATCCAGAATGACATCAACACCTGCAATTGGTAATTCAGTATTCAGTCTTCTTTATGACAAGCACTAGCGAAGTAATTAACCTTCAAAGTTAAAGAACATGACATGTAAAGGCAAAAGATAAAGTTTCACAAGTGTTTTCTATTTGATGCGGAAAATTGCATAAAGGTAATATACCTTTTCCTCCAGTTTCTTCCTTTACTCGCGCAACAAAGTCCTCTGTCTTGTAATTGATAACAACATCTGCTCCAAGATTTCTACAGGCAACTAGTTTTTCTTCACTTCCTGGAATTCAACATTAAGATGCATAAGCATAAGGAAAATTCCCACATGTACAATGAGATACCATAACACAAAACAGATGCCGTGTAGGACCTGCAGTAGTAAAGACTTTTGCTCCTTGGAATTTAGCCATTTGGATGGCAAATGTACCAATTCCACTGGAGCCTCCATGAACCTAATCATTTCAGTCATTGGGTTAAGCCCTGATTAGTGATAACTACTGCAAATAGATTTATTTAGCATGTCCAAATCTCAACATAATCCCCCAAGGTATGTCATGAACAAATAGATTTGGCACAACTGACATTGCTACGGAGGCTTAGCTAACTATATATAAGCAACGCTGACTGATGTTTGATCCTAAGAATTTAACCTTACACGCTGGAAATCAGAAACATTCATAATATCTATCCCAGTTTTCCATTGCAGTATGATCCAATCATTCATTCAAAAACTATTCTGAGCTGGGGCACAAAAAGTTACCAAGAATGTCTCCCCTGCTGATAGTCGACTTGTCATAAAAACAGTTGACCAAACAGTGCATGCCACCTCGGGTAGGCTAGCAGCTTCCTCCAAAGAGACACCAGGTGGAACAGGGAGAACTTGTTCAGCTGCAACAGCTACCTTCTCAGCATACCCTCCCCAATGGAGTAAAGCACATACCTGCAGGGAAAAACAACAACAAAGAATTATAAGGTTCTTTGCACATATCAACAAGTCATGCAGCTTTGCAATCGTCCCTAACATATCATCTCATCTTTCACGTTACATCATTTATGTTAGCAAAATCTGGTTTAGTTTAGCAAACATGAAAACACAGGAATTACTGATGATACTATGCATCAAAGAGGAGTTAATAGAGCCAAACTCCTCACTACTATGAACAACCCAAATCAGTCCGTTCAAACAGGACCCATTGACAACATTCTATATTCGAAATCCCACTTAGGAAGTCCCTGCTTATCATCAAATAATCAACAGGGTCAAGTAAGTACATGGGATGATCCGACCCTATTTTAGGAGGTTATTGTCAAGTTTCACCAGCTTACTTGAAGAAGAGATGTCAGAAATTATACCAGTGAACTAATTAAACAAGAAAGCAGACAAGTCCCAAGTAAAAAATCAGAATGTTACTTCCACATGTCCCAGCTGACTTTTTTGGAAAATCCTATAAAATGCTGATTGATTTAACTTAACTAACGTATTTTACTTCCTTAATCTGTCAAAAAAAAGTGAATTAGATCTTATATTAAGAACAGGGGGAGTACCAACCTGATCACCAACTTTCCAGCGGGTAACATTATTGCCGAGGGCTTCAATGGTGCCGGAGCATTCCACACCCAGAAATTGGGTGTCACTGCTTGGAAGCTCATAAAGGCCTTTGCGGCGGAAAAGATCAGCGCGGTTCAAAGCAGAAGCAGCAATCTTTATAAGAACCTCATGGTCCTTCGTCAATGGCTCCTCCACTTCCCTCACCTCAAGCACTTCTGGCCCACCTGGGCCTCTTATCACCACCGCCTTCATTGCCTTCGTCGCCCCACAAATGAAATGAATTTGTACGTACCAGGATGGACATGATTGATCAATAAGTTCCATTATTTTCACCAACAAACAGTTCTCTTCTGTTGACTTTACCCCACTCTTTTCATAGGCGTTTCTTTTGTCCTACTTCCTTGACTCCTTCTTGTATTTTTTTTTTTTTTGGTGGGTTTGACAAATCACTGGGAGTATATGGCTCATGTATGCATACATCATACCTCATCTTAATTGTTATCTTTGGAAACTTACAACAACTGTGATTTATTATTGATTAGGATTGAGGTTTTTTCCCCCCTTAGAAATAACTACTTAGGAGTTAGGAGCTTTGGATATCTGTCAGTTTTTCCAATAGTATTTTGCCTTAAAATATAACTCAAATGTAGCAATTTTGTCATGGATGCATGTGACACTCCATATGACAATCTAAAAGACCATCTCATCGTTATTTTTATGGCACCTAACACTTAATATTATATCTGAAAAAATTAAAAAAGAAACACCCAATCTATGTGTTAATTGTTATATTTATTGCTCGGTGGCCATGAGGTAACTTATAGATTGTTATATGGATTGTTACATATTATTTAACGGTCAAATTTAATTTTGAATAACGTCTATTCCGAAGTTCCTACGTTTTAGTTATTTTTTGGGCAATAATACATTAATACTCCTAAAAAATATTTTAGATACTTAGTACTCCTTATGGTTATTTCAAGGATAAAAATAGACTTTAACCAATGATTTTCATAAGTAACATTGGTTGAAAAGGATGCTAAGTAAGTGTGATTTTTTGTTGAATATTAAAGTCTATGAGAAATTTGATTATATTTGGACTTCATAAATTAAAATCAATTGTGGATATATAATAACAAAAAATGGTATAAATTTATTAAATTTGTATATAATTTCATAATTATATCTAGTAATAATTATCATAACATATAGTTTAAACTTCATCTATAGTTTTCAAATGCACTTATGCGTAGATACGGAAAGAAACTGAAATTACGATATGTAAGGATTCAAAAAAAAAATTGTTAGACAGAATTCATGAACTTCATAATCACTTATTTTGTCTCAAACAGACTTATTTGAACTCATACACTTAACCAAACAGGCACACTAAGCATGTATGCATTTTCTCGTGGCGAAGTAGTTCTCTTACGTAGGGTAGGTGGAGGATTCTATCTCCATGAGACTCATTTTATTTTATTTTCTTTTTTTAAAAAAAGAGCATTGTGAGTTAAAAAAATAAAAAGCATGGTTTCCATTCACTCAAGTCTCATGGACATGTTTCAATAACCTCTATTGGGCCAGCCAGACAAGCAATATCTTAGATCTTTTTCTATAGTTTGCATTGAAAACATGTTATTTGTAATTGCATTATAGGCATTTGTTGTAATCCACTCATTGAAGGTGATGAGTCTCAACAAATGTTGTCAATTTGTCATATGGTATTCAAATCCTAAAAACATTCTCACCATTAATAAGGATAAGTACATATACTGCTCCTTTAAATCCATTTGATAGAAGCTTTGAGCATTAGACCTGTTTTTTTTTTTTTTTTCTGCTTATAATTCTCTTGTTCAAAGAAAAACTGATGAAGAGTTGGCCTTTAAGGCTTTAGCTCAGCTTTAACTCCAAAGGAAAAATGAGTGTTCGTCTTTGGTGATGCCTTGTAGGTGGCCAACAGGCTAAGGGCCAGCACGCATAAAGTCAAAAGATATAATTTTGATAATTGATTGTGTATAATTTTGTTACCTGCCTATTGTCTCTTTCTATAGTGGCAGTGTTACTGTATGATATTTCTCTCACATGTTGAGATTCTGTAAGGCATCAACCTTCTCTACCCAAATGAATTCCAGGGTTACAATTTTTATCTCCGTTATTCATTTACATTACAATTATGTTGCATTGGTTTTTAATTTGGCGTATTTTCTTATTTTTATTATATATTATTTTACCATATGCAGCATTTTACAATAAGCTGACTCTTTTAAAACAAGGGAAAATTAACTAGTGGTCTCAAGGAAAAAAAACATAATTAAAATGAGGTCTATGGAGTTGTAAATAATAACTTTTGGCCTAACAATTACAATTCCGTGGGGACCTCATCGTAATTATGTTTCTTTTTTGGAGCCTCTAATTAATTTTTCTTTAAAACAATGGTAAATGTATAAATTTAGTAACAAAATGTTACACTATTTGAGAAGTACATATAAACTTTTTAAAACATGGCGATAGTAGTAAACTCGTTAATCGGGGTGAAACGTCCGTTAAATAAAACTTCATTTGTATGATTCAAAAACTAACCCAATTAACCATTTTACTATTTTTGTCTTATTGTTTTGCACATCCCAAATTATTATTATGATTGGTGTAGTGAAACATTATGTTGTTAAATTTGGAGGATTAGCCTTTAAACAAATCACATGTATCATTCAAAACAGTTTAAACTTTTTGAACTTGAACGGCTGAACCAATTCCCACTCAGAATCAACCCCACATTCACGTGAATCATGTCCTTCGTTTGTCAGAAGCCCCATTACAGTAGTATTAACTTTCGCATTTTTTAGAGATTATAATATATACAAAAGTACATGTGATATGTTGGGTTGGACATTGATGCTTTATACGGATATATCAATTGATATTTGATATCTCAGCACATGTTCTGTTTGAAACCTTTTCTTTCTTTCTTTCTTTCTTTTTCCTTTTTTGGTAAGCAATGGGACCCGGCGTGCCCTAATTGATATATCCATATATCAACGTGAGTCATGAGTTACCTGATATAATTTATATATACAATAGTATATGTGATATATTGGACCACCGTGAGCCATGAGTTACCTGATATAATTTTTAACTTTATGTAATAATTAAGCCTATCACCTATGCCTAGAATTTGCCCTTTCAAAATTGGCTTGCAGCATATAAATTATACCAAGCCAAGATCATTCTCAATTCATAAGGAATTTTTGGCTCCAAAAGAGAGTACTTAATTATAGACATGGGCAAGCCATTACTATGGTCAAATGGGAGAATTTTGCTGCTTCTTCTGGTGTTCATACCAGCAGTTCTGGGTTGGGGAGATGAAGGCCATTATGCAGTTTGTAAATTAGCAGAGGTGAACTTAACCTTTATTTTGTTGGGTTCAAATGTAGTCTCAAATTAGTGAAATGTTTAAAGTTTTTATTAATCAGAGATTTGGATACTAAAAATGAGATATTTGTGGTTTTTTGAAGGCCTACCTTAGTGAAAATGCTCTATTAGCTGTGAAACAACTGCTTCCTGATTCTGCTGAAGGTGATCTTGCTTCAGTTTGCACTTGGCCCGATGACATTAAACGTCAACCTAATTATCGCTGGAGTGCTGCTTTACATTTTGCTGATACCCCTGATTACAAGTGTAACTATGAATATTGCAGTAAGTTCTGGTCTTTTTTAAAGTGCTGCTTTTGATTTATGACCCATATAGACTGATTTAATGGTAATGAGCTACTCAAATAACTTCAGGGTATGTGTTATAATTCTTATTATAGGAGACTGCCATGATTTTTATGGAAATAAAGATGTTTGTGTCACTGCTGCAATATACAACTATACAATGCAGCTCAGATCATATGAAGGCGATAATTCTGTTTCAAAATGTAAGCACTTGTGGGAAGTGGATCTAGGGTTTAAACTTGCTCATTCAGTAATAACCAGATATTTTTTTTATGTTCACTGTTCATCCTTTCTCAATTACAGACAATTTGACCGAGGCACTTTTGTTCTTGTCACATTTTGTTGGGGATGCTCATCAGGTTTGTTCTTCTTTCTTTATCCTTTTGATCACAGCTGAGGGCTTCAAGCAGCTTTCTTCTGCAAAGCAACTCAAATGTGGATTCATTGGAACTCTAATGAACAACATAATAAACTTGTTTAAAAGCTTGTCCTATCAGATCTGGTCTAAGAATGTCAAAAATATTTAATACGCAAAACCCTCTGGTTGACATATCAGACCTGGTCTAAGAATGTTAAAAAAATGACAGCTTTGAACCTTGTAAAATACTCCTAGATTATTCTACGTTCTGTCCTTAATATTAGATCTAGTTTAAGTCCTGGAGGTAGCACATGAAATGGAAGGAAATTAAATGGTGATATAATCCAGTTTCATTTGGCCGCATCCTTTCTTATTTCCTAGACCAATGTACAAATTACTGTAAAGTCTGGTTAACAAAG
Organism: Mimosa bimucronata; assembly: GCA_037074515.1. NCBI lineage: Eukaryota > Viridiplantae > Streptophyta > Magnoliopsida > Fabales > Fabaceae > Mimosa > Mimosa bimucronata. The sequence continues at coordinate 28,167,176 of CM073441.1, forward strand.
TAATTTACTTTCATTTGCTTATTCTTGTCATACAAACTTTAAAGGATGCCCTATCTCCCATTTTCTTCTGCAGCCCTTGCATCTTGGTTTCATTGGAGACTTAGGTGGGAACAGAATAAAACTTCGATGGTATGAAAATGAAACAAATCTTCATCAGGTAAAGTGTTAGTTTCTTGTCTTGATATATGGATCAGGATGAGATGAAAAATAGTTGTGGGATCTAACTTATTGTAGGTAAAGTATCGGTAGTGAAAGGTTCATGATTCATCTGCTTTTGAACCTGTGTTAATTACACTGCCATCAAGCTCTCCCCCTCCCCCTCCTAACACAAACTCTTCTTCTCATTCTTGTGCTTTTTTGATCTCTCGGTTATATGAATTGAGCAGCCCGCTTCCTTATTAATGCAACTGAAATTTAGTAAATTTGGTTTTGGTCCAGGTGTGGGACGACATGATTATTGGTTCTGCTTTGAAAAGGTTCTATAAATCAGATCTTTCAACTATGATACAATCCATTCAGGAGAAAATGACAGTAAGTGTTATGTTCTATGGTTTTGTGCATTTATTAGAACAGCTTTAGAAACTTAATAGTGCTCTATCAAAGGCTGCAATATATTTGAGAGTCCTTTCAATGTGCCAATAGTTTTGCTAGCCCAATTTTCCTAAATGACTTAAATGAGCTTGTATGCAGTATATTGATTTCTTTCTATTTCTTTCTCCCTTTGAGTTTACCAGGATGTTGATTTACTATTAATAGTTAGAACATACCCTTTTCTGGCCTTTTCCCAATGTAATATCAAAATCTCTGAATTTCTGTATCCTTCAGCTCTCAAGAAAAATTAGTCCATGTGTAATTTATTCTTTTGCTGAATGCAGCATTTCATTTTCAATTTTACACTTCCTCTTCCTTTGCAGACTTATGTGCCACATATATTCTATAATTACAGAGTATCTTGGTATTCAAAGTGAATTTTGTTCTTTATAACCATGACTCCCATACTCTGCTTTGACTTGTATGTGCTCATGAATAGCATGAGACTGACTTTCATTCGTAATTGCTTTATGCAGGATGTTTGGTCCAATGATGTAGCGACTTGGGAAAAATGTGCACATAACATCACTACTTGTAACGAACGGTATATATAATCTCCAATTATAGAAATTATGTGCTCATTCAAAAGATTTCATTGCCTTGACTCGTACTAACTCTAAGAGTATTAATTAAACTATCTGGTATCTGCTGTACTTTTCTTTACTTCAACATTTTACTGCTACATAATATCCACAGAGCTGAAAGATGTTCATTTGTTTAGATTAAGAAGTTGAATCAGATATTTTTTGATCGTGTAACTTGGTTTCTAACCATGAAATATCAATCAGGTATGCTTCTGAAAGCATTAGTTTAGCATGCAAGTTTTCGTACACAAATGTCACAATAGGAGGCACTTTGGAAGGTATTTCTACTTTCTCACCTAGTGTATTATATAATTGAAATCTACAATATGGGATCTAAGTCCCATGCCTTAGTTAGATTCTTCTTGTTTTGACTTTTTTGGTGAACTGGGTCTTGTTTAGAAGTTTCTGATCTCTTTAGTCTTTATAAGCTCTCACCTTTTGAACTATGTAGATGAGTATTTCCTTTCTCGGCTTCCTATTGTGGAGAAAAGATTGGCTCAAGGTGGTGTGCGCTTGGCTTCAACCCTTAACAGCATCTTTGTTCCTCACACAAGAATTGCTCAAGCTTAAAGAAGGAAAGGACCAAAATAACCCTAGCTGAAATCAAATCAGTCTTCTTGTGTGTTGTTGTTAATAATATAATTTTAGGGCCCGTTTGGATCAATTACAGCCTACTTTATGACTGCAATGCAATGTAATGCAATGGTATGTAATGCAATATTAATTACCATGTGGTTGTTTGGTTAGTTTTCAGTAATGGGTTAGTTTTTATAATTAATTAAATAATTGCAGTTATAAAAAGTCTAAAATAGCCCCATCCAAAAAAAATTCCACCAGTAAAAAAAGTGAAAGGACTTCCTCTTTCCCCTTCAACATTTTCGAAGCTCCATGGATTCCAATGACATTCAGACTACTCTTTCTTCTTAAGATTTATAAGCTACTTTGCGATGGATAATGTTTTGGGTCTTCTCAAACTTGGCATGAAATGAGGAATTTCTCTATACTTCTTTGAACAAACATGCAAATAAAAAAACAGTTCAGCAAAAATGGAGACCACATCTTGAATAAAGATTTGACTCTTCACTAAAAAAGAGATGTGATCAAAATGTTGTTCATAAACTATGGATGAAGGTCTCAAACAAAAACGGCGATGGCAGGCCGACAACGACAAGTACTGGGGTGTTGCGACTTTTACAGTGGTCAAATCTTTGCCAATCCTCCCTTTCATGACAGATGCAAAGCATGGTGACAAGGATGTGGCATAGATGATGATGGGCAGACTTTCATCAGCGGTGGTGACGAGTGGTAGTTGCAGTGACGTTCCTAGTGTTTAGACCTTACAGCGGCGGCGGCGGGGGGTGTTGGGTGTGGTGACGTTCATTGTCTCGGATCTTGCTCGGCAATAGCGGCAGTTGGGTGTGACAGCATTCATGGTGGTTAGGTCTTCACGGCAACGACAGGGGTGCAGCGACCTTGATGGTGGTCAGGTCATCCTTGGCGGCAGAAGACACAGGGTGTGACGAGAAGGTTTGTAGAGAGGGCTAGAGGATGGAGAAATGTTTATGGTAGATAATTGTCTTTTCACAAAGCTTATTGAGGGTAAAATAGATATTTTATTATAGATGGTAGCCTGCAATGATCATTCATAGGGGGGACCCTATGAAAACACATTACCAAAAAATATGCAAACTTCATTACAATTGTAATCTTCTTTACCATCACTAAGCCCAACCAAACAAGTTATCTATGGTAATGCAATAAAGATTACCATTGCATATGTGCAATGCGATTGAACCAAACGGGCCCTTAGTTGTATGTTGACGTATTTTCATTGGTCAAATGGGAGTTAAGTGTCTTATGCGGCGTTAGTTTTTTTAGTTGTGGTTGTTCAAATGCGCATCTCCACTGGTCAAACGGGAGTTGTTAATTCCATTATGTGTTGTCAACTCCCTAATTGTAGTAATTCAGACGCGTATTCTCACTAGTAATATGAGAGTTGCGAATTCTCTTATGTGCTGTTATTAATTTTCTGATTGTTACTGTTTAAATGCATGTTTTGCTCGTAAAATGGGATTACAAACACTCACAAATTTTTTCTATCACAACCTATGATTATGTAAAATTTATCTTTGTAAATTTTATTGTGTAAACGGTTGCAGTTGTAATCATTTATTATGGGTAGATTTTACATTTTTACCCTTACTCATTTATTATACAAACTTTCTCTCCCATTCTTGCATTTATTAGTATATAAGGGCAGAAATGGAAAACATGCATTTATTACTTTGACTTTTCAATATTACCTCTTATATTTTGGACCAAAAAATTTGTAATGTTACCTCTTATATTTAAGATAAGAGGGAGTAAGATAGCCGCATGTTAAATGAAGCGCATACTTCTCAAACAAACTAACAATACTTGTTAATTTACTTAACTTGGCCCATTAACTAGGGCTGCACAAAAACCCGGAGACCCGGTGGCCCGCCCGGACCCGGCCCGGCCCGAAGCCAATTTGGTCCTGGGACATATTGGCCCTGAACCATAACCAAACAGGACGGGACCAACCCGACCGCCGGGTAGGACGGGACCAGGGCATAGGTATTAAGACCAGAGGCCCGGCCCGGAGATATTATTATTTTTTTTAAAAAATAATTTCTTTTTCCCAATTTAAAAATATACCATATAATATTTAATACTTAATACACAATGTAAAAATATTTAATTAATTCTTTTTCCCAATTTCTTTTATTTTTTAATTTATTTCATAATATTTTACATTATTTTTTAATAAAATTAAAAAGGTTTAGGACCAACGAGACATGTCCTGTGGCCCGGAGGACATGTCCCGCCCGGTCTTGATCCCGGGCCGGGCTTCGGGCCAAGAAAGCTAGCCCGGAGGTTTTTAGGACGGGACTCAGGGCATATACCTAGCCCGGTCCCGCCCGGTCTTTATGCAGCCCTACCATTAACTCATCAAGGTAGGCCATTACGTCGAAAACCCAACTTTGAACCCTTATGGATAGATGATCTTAATTAGGAAACTAAGAATATAATGTATTATGTACAAGTGCAAGTGAACTTTCATATTAGTGAACCCAAGATAACAAAAGCAGATTCTCTCGTTGTCTTTTTTGTCAACATCCCTTATCATCTAAAGGGCCTACTAAAGGCTCTCAATGCACCAAGTCATCGAACTATTCTTTTCCTTCAACCCCTTCCTCTCTTCCGATTCCCAAACCATCTCTCCACTGTTCTTCCTCATCCTCCCCCTCCCCTTCTTGTTAAGTGACCAGACTAGCCATTTATGCAGGCCCAATATAATCATCCCAACAAAATTTTTCCTCGCCTCATTATGAGTAGTAGTCTTCGAGTGTTATCATGTGGATCAGATCACCACCACAGAAGAAAAAATCAACAAAGAAAAACAATTGCAAGTTCATATCCTTTTATGTATGGCGTGTTGCAATGTGAGCTTTCAGATTGATTTGACGATGAGGATTTAGAGCTTCTGAGGGATGATGAGAGAAGATAACACCTTCAAGGCTCAGGTTCCATACACGTCAAATCAAAAGATTATGTTTGATTGTGTATAGTTTTCTTCTCCACCTTTTGTCGCTTTCCATTTTTGATAGTATGGGATTCCGTACATTGGTGCAGAGCTTTACCTCACATTAATATATGTTTAGTTTTTAAATAGGCTGAATTTTTCTAAACCCCACATTTATCACTTGAAAAGTAAAAATTTTTGAACTTTTAGCCTGGACCAAATGTCTTCTTATAATCAACCCCACAAGCTTATCTTGATGAGGATCAAATCTGAACGCATCTCCATATCCTTTGTTTGACAGAAGCCCCATCTCACATGCATACTTATTTTCTTGAGATTGTATATTTAAATAATAATTGAGAGACAAGAAAAGTAAATGTGCTACATTGATACTGATTATTTTATTATAGTAGATGGATGTACTCCCTCCTCTCTTTTGTGGAAATTAAGGAAGTAAATTAGACCATTAAATTATAACATATGTCATATATAATTAGATTGTAGGTTAGTTTATAAGTAGAATAAATTATTTTTGAGGAAAAAAGATAACTATAGACAATTTAAAATGATTAATTTTGTATTTTTAATTTCTTCAAAAAAAGTCAAAGTGATCTTATAATTAGGACTGGAGGGAGTATTAATTGAAAACGTTTGTCCTTTTGTTTAATGATATTTCTTTACCGACGTGTTTCACGAGTAGTTTGGTTATTTTTTTGCCATATATAGTAAATTAAGCCGATTATTTAAGGCTAAAATTTGCCTTTCAAAACTGTCTTGCAGTACATAAATTAGACCAAGCCAAGGTCAGTCTCAAATCATAAGTAATTTTTCCCTCTAAAAGAGAGTACTTGGTTTTAGACATGGGTAAGCCACTCTATGCTGCAATGGGACACTTTTGCTTCTTCTGCTGTTGTTTATACCAGGAGTTCTGAGTTGGGGTAATGAAGGCCACTATGCAGTCTGTAAATTAGCAGAGGTGAGCTTAATCTTAACTTTTTTTTTTTTTGGGTTTTCCAAATATAGTCTTAAAGAGGTGAAACGTTCAAGTTTTTATTAATAAGAGATTTGGATACTAAAAAAGAGATGTTTTTGGTGTTTTGAAGGCATACTTTAGTGAAGATGCTTTGCTTGCTGTGAAAAAATTGCTTCCTGATTTTGTTGAAGGTGATCTTGGTTTAGCTTGCACTTGGCCTGATACTGTTAAACGTGGACCTGACTATAGCTGGAGCTATGATTTACACTTTGCTCACACCCCTGATTACAAGTATAACTATGACTACTGCAGTAAGTTCTGGTCCTTTTTGCAAGTGTTGCTTTTGTTTTATGACTCATTTTGACTTCTTTAATGGTAATGAGCTTCTCAAATAACTTGAGGGTGTATATATATTGTAATTCTTATTACAGGAGACTGCCATGATTCTTCTGGATTTAAAGGTAGATGTATTACTGCAGCAATATACAACTATACAAAGCAGCTCAGGTCATATGAAGGCGATAATTCTGTTTCAAAATGTAAGCACTTGTGGAAGGTGGATTTTTAACTTGTTCATTCAGTAATAATTAGAGATTAGTTTACTTTATGTTCACTGTTCTTCCTTTACAGACAATTTGAGTGAGGCACTTATGTTCTTGTCACATTTTGTTGGGGATACTCATCAGGTTTGTTCTTCATTCTTTGTCCTTTGATGACTTCAAACCAATTTCTTCTGCCAACAATTCAACTATGGTTTCATTGTAACACTAATTAGCAACACAATAAACTTGCTTTTTAAAGCTAGTATATTACATGTGAAATAGAAGGAAATCAAATGGTAACATGGTTAGGTTTCTTTTGGCAGTATTCTTGCTTATTTCCTAGCTCAATATGTACAAATCACTGTACAATCTGGTTAACAGCATAATTTACTCTCATTTGCTTATTCTTGTCATCCAAACTTTTAAGGATATCCTATTTTTCATATTCTCTGCAGCCCTTGCATCTTGGTTTCGTTGGAGACTTAGGTGGGAACAAAATAAAACTTAGTTGGTACGACCAAGAAACAAATCTGCATCATGTAAGTGTTGACTTTTTTTATTGATGTATGGATCAGAATGAGATGAAAAATAGTTGTGTTATCTAAAGTCTTGTTGTAGGTCAAGTATCAGCAGTGAAAGATTCATTATTCATCTTCTTTTGAACTTGTTAGTACAGAAGTTCAGTAAATTTGGTATTGGTGCAGGTATGGGATGACAAGATCATTAATTCTGCTATGGAAAGGTTTTATAACTCAGATCTTTCAACTATGATAAAAGCAATCCTAGCAAAGATGACAGTAAGTGTTATGCCCTATAATTTTGTGCATTTATTTGAACAGCTTAAGAAATGTGATAATGCTCTCACAAAGGCTGCAACATATTTGAGAATCTTTTCAATATGCCAATTTTATTAATTCATTTTTCCTAAATAATTTAAATTTAAATGTGCTTGTACTCAGTATACAGATGTCTTTCTATTTCTTTTTCCCCTTTGAGTTTATCAGAATGTTGATTTACTGCTAGCTGGTGAGATATTTAGGTGTGGTAGGTGGGGTTGTTGTGCGTGAAATGTTACTCCATTTGTTCCTTATTATTAGACACTCGCAACTAATTCTCATATACCAAAGAATGATGGCTAAATGGTTAAATTTGTCCTAAGTTAATAATTGTTTTCAAAATCTACCCTTATTTTTCACTCAAAAAATATCTACCCTTATTTAAATGTGGATAGAGACAAATGAAGTTCAAAGAACCTATTTTAAAAAACATAAACCTCAATTAATAAGCCAATTGGTGATGTATTTCAGTATTTGAGACCAATAATTGCTTCGAAAAGATGCCCTATAATAACTAATAGAGGGAGTATGAGACGGTTGATTATACATGGTGGCGGCTAACATAGGGTTAACCTTTGTGCACTTATACCATTCAAGAAAGAAAACAAGAGAGAAGATTAAGCAATAAAATAGTAAAATACTGAATATTAATTGAAATTAACCCCTTGAAGGTTCTGTACAGAGAGTCAGAGACTGTGTTTATAGCTATACCCAACGTTTTGACCCAAAAAAAAAAAAAAACACTATAACCAACGTAGTTGTCGTGTCACGTGCACACAAAGGAGATTCTAGAATTATTTAACGAGATATTTTTGTACTGTTGTCTTGTGCTTTAACAAATACCAAAATATTCCACTTCTTGCATCCGTCAACTGCCAAGAAAAACAAGTCTTTGTATTTTCTTTTCTTTTGCAGAATGCAGCATTTAATTTTTTAATTTTAGACTTTCTCCTTATTTGCAAAATTATGTGACAAATATATTCAATAAGCACATAGAATATCTTGTTATGCAGATTGTTCCAGAGTGAAATTTATGCTTTTTATTACCACAATACCCTGCTCTGAGTTGTATGTGTTCATGAATAGTAAGAGACTGACTTTCATTGTGACTTGCGTTCTGCAGGATGTTTGGTCCAATGATATGCAAACTTGGAAACAATGCGGGAATAACATCACTTCTTGTACGTTGGCCAAAAAAAAAAAAAACATCACTTCTTGTACCGAAGGGTATATACATAATTTCCATTCAATAAATTCCCTCTCTTTTATGTTTGATTGTTTATTACCACTCTTTTCAGAATCATGCGCTAATTTAGAAGATTTCATTGCCCTGACTTTTAACTGAGTATTTGGAATTGTCTGCTGCATTTTTCTTTAAATTCAACAGTTTACTTCAAAGAGCTGGAACATGTTCATTTGTTTAGATTATAAAGTTTGTGTCAGATATTTTTCATTTTTTGACTTGATTGCTAACTATCAAATCAGGTATGCTGCTGAAAGCGTTCGTTTAGCATGCAAGTATGCGTACACTAATATCACAGCAGGAGCCAATTTGGAAGGTATTACAATTTCCACTTTCTCACATGCTACTTCCCTTACTTTACTTGATATAAGGTTAAGTTGATTAATTTGAAAATATTAATAAAATTAAATAAATTATGTAGTTATGGCATGTTACATGATATTTACAAAGAAAAAAACTCATGTGTATCATTGAGGTAAATAACAGTTTATAAGTAGAACAAATTAGTGTGGACTTTGGAAAAATATGATAAATAAATAAAAAAAGAAAGAAAGATTAAAAAAAAAAACTAATATAGTTAGGACCAAAAGTCAACCCTTAACTAGCTCTAATATTTAGGACAATAGGTAATGTATTATACATCATGAACAACCAAAGATTCTATAGCCATAAAGTTAATCCTTCCATGTTGAAATTTAAAATCTGCAATATGGGAACTAAGCCCCATGCTTTAGATTCTTCTTGTTTTAACATTTTTAGGTGAAATGGGTATTCTTTTAGAAGTATTCTTATTTCCTCTTGAAAATCTCTCATGTTGTTGTATATTTGATGATGTAGATGAGTATTTCCTTTCTCGACTTCCAATAGTGGAAAAAAGACTGGCTCAAGGTGGTGCACGCTTGGCTTCAACCCTTAACAGCATCTTTGCTCCTCACACAAGAATTGCTCAAGCTTAAAGAGAGAGAGAGAGAGAGAGAGAGAGAGATATATATATATATATATTTGTGCGCACTGGCATTTCTTAAGTGTATCAGGGTCCCTTGAGTCCAGTTTTGTGTGCGTGAAAATGCGTCCAAGAGTTTATGTGGGTTAAGGCTTGCCCTAATTAAAAATAACCACGCAAAAAATTTCTTACATGGTATCTCTTACTGTGCAAAGGCATTTAAAATAACTCAATATAAAGCAGTAAATAAGATGAGACTTGAGAGTTTAGTATATTGAGAGAAGACCTAAGACTAAGTTATATTTTCATTATCCAATTAAATGTCTCAAATAACAAAATAAATATAATAACGGAGGAAATAATTTCACGAGATAGCTTTAACCTAAATTGATGGATATGATGTGCTGTGTAACCACATTTTTCCAAAAAAAAAAGAAAAAAGATAGAAACTAAACTTTTAATAATATTATTGGGAAAAATGTTTCATTTGCAAAATAGGTTGGTATAATTTTGGTGTGGGCCTTCTCCTGTCATTTTAAATTTTCAATGATAATCTTGGTCAGTATTTACCATCACAAAATAATGCTAGAATAGAAAATCGGAACTTAATCATGAAACAAATGAAAGTGTGAAAAATACATCTTGAGAGTACTCCAACTATCATTAACATAAAATCTATTTAAGGAGCTGCTATTATTGACCTAAAATATAAGACATTTTTAATTTTTATCATTGTTTTATCAAATTACCTATATTTATATTTCCTTAGCAATATTCAAGTAAAACAATGAGTAAGAATTAAGAAATATGTGCTTTAGAAAAAACATATCATACTAACTAATTTGACTAATGTTTTTAATATAATTAAATTAGGTAAATATGTCATATATTTAGTACTAAAGGGAGTATAAAATAGTGTGTGCCCTCATCTTTACCTATTGATCATGGATCTGAAGAATTGGGCCGAGTCATGACAGCCCAATCGCTTACTCCATTCAACCCAGTGCTCATTGTGACGATGCACATGTACTGAGGATATCATTGTATTTCTCTTTCTAGCCCAATTTAGCTTTTTATGGATAAGATATTCTTTTATATGACTCTTTTTTTTTGGGGGGTCAAAATATGACTCATTTAGACTGCCATCTGCCATGATTATTTTGGAATCAAAGATTAATGTATCACTGCAGCAATATAAACCTATACAGCGCAGCTCAAATTATATGCAGACAATTATTCTGTTTCATAATGTAAGTAAGCACTCGTGGCTATTGGAATTTTAAAATAATCACAAATGGTTTTCTTTATGGTCATTATTCTTCCTTTATTAATTATAGACAATTTGTTGGCAAAAAAAAAAAAAAATTATTATTATAGACAATTTGAGTGAGGCACTTATGTTCTTGTCACATGTTGTCGCAGATACTCATCAGGTTTGTTCTTTATTCTTTCGAGGACTTCAAGCCACTTTCTTCAAAGGATTAATTCAGGGAGTTTATGATGGTGATGCCTTACTTGAGGAAATCTGGGCTACTGTTATTGGCTTGAAGGTAGCGTGGGACTATTGTTGTCATAAAGTGATATGGAATCAGATTCTCAAGACACCATAGACCACCAAGCCTAGCTATTACTTAGAAGAGAATGGGAAGTGCGGATTATGTATGTGAGCAGGAACATGAACAAAGCTGCGGATATTATATTTATGGCAAAGCTTGGTCTCGGGGCGATGCAAGGATTTCATGTGATGTGATTAATCATATGTTTCCTGAACTGGTGGAGCAGCTCAGAAAGGATTGTAATGGGGAATTATCCTACAGGAATGTATGTTGTGAGGTTTCTCTTTTGTAAAAATAAAAAATAAAAAATGAAAGGGTTTCGTTGGAACTCTAATGAACAATATGCTATACGTTAGAAACTTAACTAACCAATCATCTATCAATTTCTGACTAAACAAATTCATTGGAATTTTCACACTAATTTACTTTACTAATATTAAATTAATAAATACTATTATTTTGCTGATTTTTCAATTTACCATGATTTTGTTAGGAAAATAAATCTACAAAATATAGAGTATAAGTAGTGACGACGAGTGTCAGTCCAAAAAAAAAAAAAAAAGTAGTGACGAGTGATACGCTCAAATTTTCCTCTACAAATCATGAATTATTTTTTTGGAATAATTGCAAATTGTAGTAAATAAAAAAATAAAATACTCAAAGTCCCAAACACTTCTATATATTAAAATTTGATTTATAATGATTTTTTTGGCTCAAGACTGATAAAGATTTAAGTTTGACTTGTAATAAACACTACTGAAAAACTAGTTGGTAAGAAAAATACTAAAACTGAAAAAAAAAACAATTTTCTCATTTAGAACTTATATTTGTAATTTACCCCAAAAAAATGAAATAAATATCCAAAAAGGACATGCGTGGAATTTCCCAGTCTCTGTGATTTCCCAATTGGCTTGGAGGATTTTCACTATTTCAGATTCAGTGTAACTACATTTCTACAATCATGATCAAATTCTTATAATCAGGTCCTCTCCTCCCTCTACATTCCATTCTGCGATCAGCAGAAACCCCTTCATTGTATTTCTCTGTTCCAGAGAGTATATGGTGTTTTATGAACTAAGCCATCATTTTATCTTATTTTACTTTTGAAAAGCAGTACTTTTCACTTTTCACTTTTCCCAGATTACCGTTTATTTTGTATGATATGGGAGGATCCCTAATATTGTGGAATGGGAGTCTGTTCACGCTTGTGCTGTTAATTCCAGGAGTTTTGTGTTGGGGAAATGAAGGTCACTATGCGATTTGTAAAATAGCACAGGTGAGCTTTAATCTTCAATTTTTTCGTTCTATAGTGGTGAAAGTTTACGTTTTTATCAATCAATTTTGGGTTCTAGACATTCTAAAGATAATTGAAAAGTGAATGGGATGTATTGAAGATTATGCTCGAGATTTCATTGAGGCTGATATTTTAAATATGCTTTCAGTGGGTGGTTCATGCTATAAGAATTTCAAGAATTTGGGTTTCTACTAAAAAGAGATATTTCGGTGTTTTTGAAGGAGTATCTTAGTGAAGATGCTCTACTTGCAGTGAAACAGTTGCTTCCTGATTCTGCTGAAGGTGATTTTGCTGCAGTTTGCCCTTGGGCTGATCAAGTTCGGTTTCATTACCACTGGAGTAGTCCTTTACATTATGTCGACACCCCAGATTTCAAATGTAACTATGAATACTGCAGTATGTTACATGGCCTTTTTAATTCTCTATCTGGTTTGAAAAATTTTGCTTCTACTTTGTTATTCATTTTTATTGCATAATGGCAATGAGCTTCTCAAATACTTGAGGGTGTCATGATTCTTATAGGAGACTGCCATGATTCTTATGGACATAAAGATAGATGTGTCACCGGAGCAATATACAACTATACAATGCAACTCAAATCAGCTTACGCCGTAAATGATTCTGATATAAGATGTAAGAACTTGTGGAGGTTGATTCTTAACTTGTTCATTCAATAATCAAGTAATTTCTTTACATTTTACTGTTCTTCCTTTTCTCAATTACAGACAATTTGACTGAGGCACTTATGTTCTTGTCACATTTTGTTGGGGATGTTCATCAGGTTTGATTTTCTTAGTGCTTTTGACTGCTGAGGGCTTCAAGTCACATTCAAAATACAAACAATTCAAAACGTGATTAGTGGAACTCTAATGAACAACACGACATGCTTGTTTTAAGGGTTACATATGTTATCTTACCAAACTTGTTCTATAGTTGGGTTTGTCCCCCTGTTATCTGCATCTGGGCCCTATCATATTGGAATCTGATATAAGAATGTCAAATACTAAAATTTATGAGCAAAACATTATACTTTACTGTTTGAGTTTACCTAGTTGGTAGATGAATTTAAAAAGGGCAGCTTAATCCTGCAAAATAGTATAATTCATGAAATGGAAGGCAATTTTTAAGTAGCATAGTTCAGTTTCTTTTAGCTGGATTATTGTTTATTCCCTGGGATCAGTGTACAAATTGCTTGCAAATGGTTAAAAATATAATTTACTTTGATTTGCTTATCCTTGCCACCCAGACTCTACCTTACAGGATATGCTATTTCTTATTTTCTGCTGCAGCCCTTACATGTTGGTTTCACGGGAGACCAAGGTGGGAACACAATAATAGTTCGTTGGTATCGCAGGAAAACAAATCTTCATCATGTAAGTGCTCGTTTATTACCTTGCTATGTGGGTGCCTTGGGATTTTATTTACCTATTTAATGAATGTGAGCAAAATTGGCTGGATAAAAGTTGTGGATCTAAGGTTTTGTAGCTCAAGTATCTGTAGTGAAAGATTCATCTGCTTCTGATCGAGTATGTCAATTACTTTTCCATCAAGCTCACCATCGATTCTCTGCCTTTTTGATCTGTTGGTCATTATGATTGAGTGGTCTGTTTTCTTGTTATTTGTTAATGCTGCATATTCAGTAAATTTGATTTTGGTCCAGGTATGGGATACCATGATTATTGATTCTGCTCTGAAAAAGTTCTACAACTCAGATCTTCCTACTATGATACAAGCCATCAAAACGAACATTACAGTGAGTTTTGTGCTCTATATTGTGTGCATTTATTAAGACAGATTAAGAATCTGATGTTCATCTACTAAAGACCGGATGTTATTTGGAATTCTTTTCAATATTCTAATTTTATTAGGCCATTATTTCTAAAAGACATCAGATTTTTCAGATATAGGGTTTCTTTGCTTTAGTTCTTTAACAAGTGCTTGTATGCACTATGCAGCATATGCATTGCTTTCTTTTTATTTGCTCGCCACTTGAGCTTCTGAGTGTGAACTTTATCCTAAAACAATGCGGATGTATTTGCAATTGTAATCTCAAAATTCTTAAAGTTCTTTATCCCTCAGCTACAAAAAAGGGGAGCCCAGTTGCACTATATTATTTTGCAGAATTCAGCATTTCATTATCATTTTCAAACTTCCTTTTTCTTTGAAGATTTTGTGCCAACTATATGTGAGAAATATATAATAGTGATGGAGGACAAAGGTGGAAGGGAGGGAGAAGAAAGGAATTTTTTTTTTGGGTTTTTTTTGGGGGGGGGGGGGGGGGGGGGCGCTGGGGTGTGACAGCAAAATAGTCTCAATATCATTCAATTCATCAAAAGATCTCCCATGCAAATTACCCTAATGCTATAGAACCGTAAGTACAAGTGTCAAAACCTGACTTAAATTTCATGTAAAATAAAACATAAAAATAGGGAAAATCAGAGAAAGCCTAATAGGAAGCATGATAACGATGTAATAATAGACTTCTGAAGTACTAACTAAATCCCTCCAAATATACTTATTAATATCCCATTATTTATTTCCCATCAAATATCTTCTTATGAAGGTTGTTTTTAAAGAGAATATCATGCCTTATTACCATAATTATATTTTGCCTCATAAACAGCAAGAGACTGACTATTATTTTTACTGATTTTCTGAAGGATACTTGGTCCAATGATGCATCAACTTGGGGACATTGTGCACATAACTACACTGCTTGTCCTGAACGGTAATATGTTGGTTATGTTGTATTGCCTCCCTAGTATAGATATTTGCACATGCAATTTATGTTGTGAATTTATTTTGATAGATGTTATGTACTGATGAAAGCCAGCCTTAGTTGCACTATTTTTGCTCATTTAGCAGCATCAATACATATAGAGAGACCAGGTTTGATCACAACCTGATCACTCCCTAATAAAAGGCCTCAAAACAGGGGATCCTAATAATTGAAAATAAAACAGAATATTTTCTGATAAATAAAATATAAGGAAGCTGATAAATATCTATTAACATAAAAAAAAACACTTTTAAGTAAAGCCCATTTCCAACATGTACTCATTCAATAGATTTCATTGCCTTAACTATATGCTGCCCTATCTTTACTTGAGCAGTTGAAATATAAATAAGGGACAATTGCACTCAAGTCCCAAGTAAGAGATTTAATTTCAGAGAGGTCTTAAGGAGTTGTTAATGACAACTATTAACAACTGAAATAGCCTTGGTTAACAAGTGAAAAAGTTGTTAATGGATCTGTCTGATATTAAATATCTTATTTGGGATCTGAGTGCAATTGTCTCAATAAATAACTCCCGTTATATTTTGACAAGATTATGGGAGTTATTTATTTTTACATATCATTTTAATTTAATGGATGGTCCTGAAGTGATGAAAAGAAGATCTTTGTTTATGTATAGTATGAGATATTTTTTTCATCCTGTAACTTTGTTACTAAACTATCAATCAGGTATGCTTCTGAAAGTATTAGTTTAGCATGCAAGTTTGCTTATAGGAATGCCACGCCAGGAAGCACTTTGGAAGGTATTTTAACTTTCTTACCAATCTATTCTACATCATGAACAACGGCAAATTCTTTAGCCAGAAAGTTTTCCCCATGCGGTATAAACTTGTTTTCTTATCTTCTTTGTGGATTTAATCTTATGGCTATGTTAAGGGAGTTTTCTTGAGGCATACACGCATTATTACGTGTGTTCCATTGCAAAATATAGCAGTTTAGTTAACCTTTACCATTAATAATTGATTTGGCTTTCAAGTAAGAACCTCACATAAACTTGCACCTCGAAGGTAAACTCAACAGATTAGGGAGCCTCGAGTCCTTATAATCCTCATATTGGAATTTCCAAACTTTCTAAAAGGGAACAAAGTCCAATGCCTTACAATTGTGTTTAAACATTCTTCTGGTTTTCTTTTTAATCCTTTTTGGGAAAATTGAATCTACTTAAGAAACTGTCTCATCTCTTGATAAACTCTGATATGTCATTGTATTTGATTGTGCAGATGAGTACTTCCTTTCTAGGCTTCCTATAGTGGAGAAAAGACTTGCTCAGAGTGGCGTACGGTTGGCTGCAACCTTGAACCGTATATTTGCTACTCAGACCAGAATTGCTCAAGCTTAAAGATAAATATAGATATTGGCATTCATTGTGTACTTTAGATGATATGTAGTATTTGTAAATTAGAAACTGGCTACAAAAAGCTTTATCCTACCAAGTGAAGTCAGTTACATGAACTGTATCACATCATTGTTTTCTATGAACAAAATTAAAACTGATTGTATATATTATTCACTATTTATTTGTGTAAATTAGAGGGCAGTGGAGTCAATATTTTGATGTTTTTTCTTCTTTGCTTCAAAGGCCAAGTCTTTGGTATGAAGCCTAAGAGAATTAATGGATGACCTACAAATTTAGCCTAGGGGATGTAAAGGTGGGTATAATTGCTCAGTGGATATACCAGAATATCCTTACCTTGCTTGTGCTTAAGGTCAACAGTCAAAGAATACTTAAATTGAGGCAAGTATTTGAAACTTGCACTCAAGGAAGACTTGGTTTCGTTATTCATCGGCTTCATTGAAATGAAATAATTTAAGCAATGGAAACTCATCCTAACTGGCTTGTTCCGTCCGTAATGTCTTTCTTTCTATTTACTCCTGTGTGGTTAGGATATGCTGATATTGATGTTTCATATAAGACACCTATCCATTTTTCCAAATCAATTCACTTAACTTATAAATTGAAATGTAATCTAACGTCATATAGGGGTATCATAGAGTTATTAGGTTATATTTGTTCTAATTAAGTAATTTATTCTGCTTTCTTCGTACATTTAAATTAGCTAGCTAGCTAAGCATAATGAAAGTAGTACATAAAAAAAGCTGGGTACAAAAGTATATTTTTTAAAAAGTTGATTTTAACGTGATCCCAACTATGTTGGTGGGTTCAGGTAAAAAAAAAAATGTTGGTGGGACGTAATTTCTTTTTACGGTTGATTGATTTTTTTCCCATGAGGGTGGAATAAGTTTGATGTGGAATTTGACAACTGGGTTTCAACTTTCAAGTCGGAAGGGGAGTTTTTGGCTTTGCTATTAACGTTGAAATGGCTTGTCTTTTTTACTATTTGGGATGGTCATATAAATTTACTTAAAAAAAGAAAAGAAAAGATGACCCATTTTAGTGATTTCGCATTTTCGCTAATATAATGTCACCGTACGTATACTCAACCCTTAACATTTTGTTTTGAAATGGAAAATACGGAGATTGTAGATTGTATATATGATTAAATATAAATGTTTGGATATAACATTAATCCAAATAATTGATTCGGACAATTTTTTGAAAAATGATCTCTTTTTCTCATTTATATAATTTTTACACAAGAAAGATTCCTTTTAGATAACTTTATCTGAAAAACATATATCTATATGCTTATATGAAACACGGTATATGAGTGTGTTATTATGAAAGGCATCGCATGATAAATAATTATGAAAGCCAGCACATATGCTTGTACGTATGCCAACGATGTTATACACCTACCAGATTATTAGCACATGAATCATTTCCATAATTTATTCTCTTTCCCACAATATTCTATATCATTATTACATCAGCTGTAAAAATAACGAAAAAAAGGCATCTCTACGTAACAACATTATAAGTCTCTCGACAACCCTTTTTTTGTTAAATATTTTATTTTTACTTCTTAAAGTTGCTCGTTATTTTCTTTATTAGATTATAATAGTTGCTTCCAAAAAAGAACTACTAAAACTTGAAGATAAAATAAACAAAAGAAGCCTCTTACTTAGCCCCTTCGTGTTTGTCTAAGTCACAGTATATATATATCAATATATATATATACAGGCACATATTTATATGATATAGACATGATCAGTTTTCCTATATACGTAAAAAGGTTAGGATAGGTTGGTATGATGGGGACCAATATAAGATGTTGATTGAAGACAAGAAAGTGCAGCATAGATGATCATTTCAACATATTAGCTTATTTTCTTAAATCTAACATATATCAACCTTTTTTAATTAGATTTGGAGATAAATATGCTTTATATGTAGCAGAATATGCCCACACACATATGCATATATAAAGTCAACATTATTGTTCTTGAGGGGGTAATACATGTGAGCACTTAATATTTAAGACTTGCACTCAATCAATTGAGATCCCTTGAACGTGTCACCATTCCATATATGTATATATATTATTGTGAGTTGTGATCATTTAAGTCTGATACTTCAAGCTTGTTTCATCTGGCATTCCAATAACTTGAAGAGGGAGAAGAAGATAAAACATAAAGGAAGGTGATCAGAGAGAGAGATAGAGAGATAATTATAGGAGAAATAATGGGTAGGTTTGTGTGGGGATCTCTTGTGTTAGGCATCGTTTTGTACATGGCTGTGCCTGGAGCTCTTTCTTGGAGCAAAGAGGGTCATATGATGACTTGCAAAATTGCACAGGTACCTTTTCATTCTCTTCCTCTTTCTTTTTAATAGATTAATTAATCATGATGGGGCTAAAAATTAAAATTCTTAATCACAAGTGACTGAAATTAAACTGTTCAAGATATACGTGAATCTCCAATGTTTTGGAAAATTGGCTGTAATGAAATAGTACGCATATATATATGGTTTACAAGTCTTTTCAGTGGTGAACTATTATTTTGTCTCCATTGTCCATTCCCTTGGACTATTTGTGCGCTTGTTTCTTTGAATTTCTTACTTTTTCTTTGCCATTATGTGTGTGTGTGTGTGTGTCCTCTCCATTCTTATATCTATATTGTAGGTACTGAATCTATACGTCTCTCAGTTAACATCAGATAGGGTGGTCCTTAAAAGAAATTATATGCATAAATAATAGGTGATGATAGTTTGAAAGAGGTGGAAAAAATCAGAATTAGACTTAACTACAGAGCGTAGCATGATTTACAAATCCAAAATCCTAAATTGGAGTATAAATAAGAGTTGACCCCATGAACTGCACTGTTCATATAGTTCCCATAACTTCCTATAACCTAACATGATAAAAAGCATTACTTTTACAACTGAACATGATAATAAGTGACTAAAATTTATAATGGAGATGTGTTAATCGAGTGGTATTGAATGGAGATGACAGTCACTGTTAGAAGGAGAGGCAGAAGAAGCAGTGAAGAATTTGTTGCCTGATCATGTGAAAGGAGACTTATCTGCACTGTGTGTATGGCCAGACCAGATCAGGCATTGGTACAAGTACAGATGGACTAGCCCTCTTCACTTCATTGACACTCCTGACAACGATTGCTCTTTCGATTATTCACGTATGTTTCTATCACTTATGGTCCTTAATATAGGATCTACTTAATTAATTCTTCTTCTTCAATCATTTCTATCACTCCTAATCTCTCTCTCACACACATGTTGTACAGGGGATTGCCATGATTCTCATGGTTCACAGGACATGTGTGTTGCTGGTGCTGTCCAGAATTTCACTTCTCAGCTTCTCCATTATAAAGAAGGAACCGGTGATCGTCGACGTATATATTCTTCTTAATTCTCTTTTTGCTTTCCCTCTCCCTCTCTTGTCTTGTTTGTTTCAAGGATTAAACTTTTAACCAGTTTTGGTTTTGTGTTGTAATTTTTTCTTTTTGATGTTTTTCATTCATATACTTTATGATGTCCAACACATTAGTCCCTATAGTTTCGTAAAAACTTAGATTTGAGCTCTCATGGCGTAAATTTTCTGATATGGTGTTAAAGCCATTAATTAAGCTGACATGCTACTAAAACTAATGTGGTCTATGAGTAGGGGACCAAAACTGAATTCATTAAAAGTATAGGAAACAAAAACAGAACTTATAAGTATAACCCTTTGTTTCAATTAAAAATTTTAACTTTCTTCGATTCCAATGCTGCTTCCTGCTGCAGATAATATGACTGAAGCCTTGTTGTTCTTGTCTCACTTCATGGGCGATATTCATCAGGTTTAATTTCTAACTTCTTTCTCTTCAACTTCCATTTCTTTATTGCTTAGCTTCTGTTAACATATGGGATTCTTCTTCTTCTTCTTCTTTTGGTTTCAGCCAATGCATGTAGGATTCACTACTGACGAAGGAGGAAACACTATAGCTCTACGCTGGTTCAGGCACAAATCCAATCTCCACCATGTAAGTTTCATCTTTACCATCAGTTTTTACTTTCCAAACAGAGGAAAATCCATACAAGAAAAATATCAAAACCATTCATTCTTGTGTATGAATGTTGATAATCATTTTATCTGATTAAGGCTTACTATGTTGATCTAATAGCTACTTAGATTCTGCCAATTATTTTAAAGCTACTTCAAGTGATACGACATTTTTCTTGTGTGACTTCAGGTGTGGGATCAGGAGATTATTGCCACCGCTTTAAAAGATTATTATGAAAAGGATTTAGAGCTTCTCTTGCAAGACATACAGAGGAACTACACAGATGTATGACACAACCTATCAAAAGCTTCTAAAACGCACTAGTTTCTTCATTTGGGCTTATCCCACGACAAAATTAACAAATTCACTTGTATGATTTGATGAATTGTTGTGAACAGGGTATCTGGTCAGATGATGTTGCTTCTTGGAATCACTGCAATGATCTCTCCAATTGTGTAAATAGGTCAGAGCTTCCTCAACACAGTGTCTCAAGAAATTTCACAGAAGTCTATCTAAATATAAATCACATTATACTAACAACCAACGAGCGCTGGCCCTCATGGTGGATATGTTGGCTCTTTAACTAGCTGTTATAGAGTTTGATCCTTGGTATTGAGAGAGACATCCAAAATTCCAAACCCCTTTAACTGGACCTCCATTAGATGGGGTCGGATTAGTTAGTTACTTGAATATCTAATAATAGGATTTAGAAATCATGTTAGATACCGGTGGATTCATTAGAATAAAAAAAATTATGTTGCACTAACTTATATCCTAACTTCAATATGAAAAGATGGGTTGAAATAAAAATCACTTTTGCCAAAGCTAATACAAACAAACCCTAATATATGATGTGAGTTTTTGTTTGAATGGACAGGTGGGCAAAAGAGAGCATACAAATAGCTTGCAAATGGGGTTACAAAGGAGTTGAATCTGGTATGACCCTATCAGGTAAGACAATCATTCAACAATCTCAAGTTTACAACACAACCTTTAATTTAGTACATTCACATCAGCAAAAGCTTACACAGATTCTTTACAAATTTGAGATACTTATGTGTTTGTGTATTATAAATAGATGATTACTTCGACTCCAGAATGCCATTTGTGATGAAACGAATAGCTCAAGGTGGGGTTAGATTGGCCATGATTCTGAACCAAGTGTTTGGGGACTCCCAGGAAGGTTTTGCTGCTGCAACTTGAGCACTCCAACCACCCCACATAGAGACTGCAAAAACAAATTAATTTTCTAACCTAGTTTATAAATTATGTCATTCCTAGTCGGAAAAAATGATTGTGTTGTATTCATTGGTGTATAAGAAATCATATTCATGACAAGATGCAATTCATTGTAATTGATCAAATAAAGCTATTAGCATAGGCAACAAAGTTGATTGCACATTTTGAAGTGTTTTCTGTACAAAATGGGATTGATATGATGTTCTCAAGCTTTGCTCAAATTTCTGTTGAGTAGTAGGAGAATGAGGTATTGTCATGGTCAAACACTTGACCAAGGAAATATTTTATATCTGTCAAAACTCAAAAGCTTCCAGAATAATTATCACTACTTCCCGTGAAAGGATGTTATTGAACTTGAAATATAGATGATAAGTACCAACCAGTTCATGAATGGAAGCAAAGATGAAACATCTAAATTCTTGGTCACAGAACTCCGATAATATGTGCATAGAATACCAGAGGATTAATTTAAGGGTTAACATCATTTTTATTCGTTATAGTTTCCCTTCATTTTTGGTCCAAGTCAGCATGGTGGGTTGTCACTTAAATTCATCTAGCCACCACAAATTTAATAGTGTTAGTGACACACAGGTAAATTCAACACCATTAATGCACAAAGGACTAATGGCCACAAACGAAGTAAACTTGAGGGACAAGAAATATCATTTTCAAACTCTAGGGATTAAAACCCAAATGAAGGGAAACTATAAGGACCAAAAATGATATTAACCCTTAATTTAATCTCTTTTCAACAAATTAAGACAATTTTCTATTAGAAAGCTTCTATTTTTTTTAATTTTTCAGCTTTCAATTTTCTCTCCCTCTCGTGCCTGTGTTGTTTGCTGGTGTTATACAAAAATTTTCAAGGGATAATTAAAACTAGTTCCTATGGAAAACAATTAGGTGCCTTGAAATCATTAAATTATATGGAAATCTCTAAGGATTTAGGTGATATTAAATCGAATGTGTTGGGAGTTGTTGATGCAGCTGAATGGGTTGCTATTGACAACTCTTTAAAGACCTAGTTGTTATTGAAAAATCAATGAGCTACATTGATAAGTCCTGACACATTCGATTTAATATCACCTAGATCTCTATGGATTTCAATGTAATATAATGATTTCAAAAAGGATACTTTTAGAAAAAATTATGATTTTGTGAGGCAAAGAAGATTGAAGTGTTTTATTAAAACCAGAAGTAAATCCTTCGCCTTAATCAGAATAGGTAGCATATTATATTAGGATTTAGGAGTATACATTAGATTAGAGTAGGTGGTGAAGAATTTATAATTGAGTGATACTATGTGACGTTATGTGGATTACAGTCGCTGCTAGAGGCAGAAGCAGAAGAAGCAGTGAAGAAATTGTTGCCTGATTATGTAGATGGAGATTTATCAGCTCTCTGCATTTGGCCAGATCGCATCAGGATTTTGTACAAATATAGATGGACCAGCCCTCTTCACTACATCAACACTCCTAAGAACCTATGTTCTTTCGATTATTCCCGTATGTTATCTTCTTCATCATCATCATCTTCTTCTTATTATTCAAAACTATCACTCATATTATCTCTCTCCAGGGGATTGCCATAACGATAAAGGGGTGAAGGACATGTGTGTTGCTGGTGCCATCAAGAATTTCACCTCTCAGCTTCAGAATTATCAGCAAGGCACTGTTGATCCTCAATGTACGAATATGCTTCTGATTCCCTTTTCATTGATATCTCTTTTGATTTCTCTGAAACATTTCACACTTTTAGTTCATGGATTGCTTCTTCATTCTGCAGTTAATATGACTGAGGCCTTGTTATTCTTGTCTCACTTCATGGGCTATATTCATCAGGTTTAATTTATGACTTGTTTCTCTTCAACTTCCAATCTTTTGTTTTGCTTAGATTCTGTTATCATATGGGATTCTTTGTGTTGTTTCAGCCATTGCATGTTGGATTCGCTACTGATGAAGGAGGAAACACTATAGCCCTACGTTGGTTCAGGCACAAATCCAATCTCCACCATGCAAGTTTCATCTTTCAACACCTTTTTGCATTAAAAAGCTTTACCATATCTCACCATTGTTAACACTGATGGATGCCTTGAGACTACCTAAATTTTGTCCATTTAAACAAGCTCCTTTTTCAAGTAACGATAGATTTTTCTTGTGTGACTTTCAGGTGTGGGACCAGGAGATCATTGTCACTGCTTTAAAAGATTATTATGAAAAGGATTTAGAGCTTCTCTTGCAAGACTTACAGAGTAACTACACTGATGTAAGACACTACCGGCCACACTTTTCAACACATACTAATAGTTTCTTAATTTGGGCTAGTCCCTCAACAAAATTAACAAATTCACTTGTATGCGATGATATGTTATAAACAGGGTATCTGGTCAGATGATGTTCCTTCTTGGAGTCACTGCAATGATCTATCTAACTGTGTAGATAGGTGAGAGCTTCCTCAACACTGACCCTCCCTGAGACATATCCTAAAACTCCTCACATTAATTATATATTTTTACGATGTGAAGAGGTTGTGTTTGAAATTGGAATGGACAGGTGGGCAAAAGAGAGCATACAAGTAGCTTGCAATTGGGCTTACAAAGGGGTTGAAGCTGGTATGACTCTCTCAGGTAAGACAATTATTCAACAATCTCAAGTTCACACAGATTCATCACATGTGTGAGATGCTTATTCTTGTGTTATATACAGATGATTACTTCAACACGAGGATGCCATGGGTGATGAAAAGAATAGCTCAAGGTGGGATTCGATCGGCCATGATTCTGAACCAGGTGTTCGGGAACTCCCAGGAAGGTTCTACTGCTGCAGCTTAAGCAGTCTAACCACAGCCATAGATGGAAAGTGTAGATTCTTGTAATCATGTCATGTCATGTCATGTCATTTTCAGCATTTGGCATTTGAGAATCATAGTTTCCATTTAGCAGTATGGGAAAAAAAAAATATGTTGGGTTCATAAGCTTATAAGATAATTCACCAGATGCAATTCGTAGCAGCTGATCAAATAAAGCCATTACTACCATTGGCAATAAAGTTACGTTGTAGACATGATTTGACTTTACTATTTTTCTACCATAAAAAAAGTTGAAACATGGGTCAGTAGCTTCTAACTCACATGGCGTCTCACACCTCCTTTCATAGAGGAGGTTGTGGGTTTTATACCTTACGTAGCCAAAAATGGGGTGGGTGGGTGTGATGGAGGGTTTTAAATTTTGAAATTAAAAAAAAAAAATTACAAGCTGAAACATGGAGGGATTTTTCTTTTCATGATAACAAAGAATGTAGTAAAATCTACACTACATTATAAAAAGTAAACAAATTAAAATCATCTAAAGGAACCTTAATGAAATATAATGGGCATCTTCAAAGCATGTTTGGTTAGTATATTAACTTCAAAGACCTGGATAGATTCTTTTTTGTTGTTCATAGTATAATAATTGCATCTTCACTTGTATGTTTCTTTAGCTAAGACATGTTACTTAAACTTTATTCTTGGTCTAAACAATTTAAGACGTAACTATAATTTAGTAAAATAGACAATATTAGAAAAAGTTTTAACTTCAACTGTTGTAAAACTCAAGGAGAATGTAAAGGTGAAAAGTGATCGAGGATAGCGTGATCTGTTTTTTGTTGCAAGCTCTATTTTATATATGAATCCAGTTACTATTAAAAAAAAATTCAATGAGAATACATAATGGTTGTCAGAACTGGTCTACTAACCATGCCATTGTCATTGGCCAAAAAAAAAAATGCCATTGTCAAGGATAGTGAGGACCAGCTTGAGAAGATCATGAGCGACTTGTTGAAGACTTGAAGCAATGAAATTGGGAAAAATTATGCCCTATGAAGGAGAGAATACATGTAGGGCATAAAGTATAGTGATATAAGCAGCAGACGCATTATGTCTTAATACTGTTTTGAACAGTACCTAATCACATATTCATATACCTCTCTACAACAGATTTGATTGATCTGTTTTTAAAGGATAACAAGAAGATAATTTTCATTCAGAAAGATCTGATCTTTCATTTACATCTTTCAATTTGCTCTACCTCTCGTTCTTGTCTTTGTAATATTGGTGTTACATGACACTGACCAAAATCTGAAGATTCAGATTACTCAGCTTTGTACATATTGTTAAGGATCCAAATTAATAATCTGGCTGATATAACTGATATGGCACTCAGCTTAACTGACACATGCACTGAGTAGGAAGAACGAGTTATTTGGGAAACCACATTAGTGTTTGCCAGAGACTACAAGCTGTGTGTTTTTTCGGGTCAAAGACTGAGGGCTGATAAATTGAAAGTTGATAACGTCACCTTATGGAAGAAGAATGCAAATTGAAGATGTAAATTGTAGAATCTCACTCTACATGGAAAGTGTAAAGCTGAAGGATCAGGTTCTATTACACCTAACTCCTAAACCCAATAAGCCACCAGTGTTCATCATTAATTCATAGTTATTTTATTCTTCTTTTCACAGATGCATCATGGTGAGATAAAACACATTGATATTTCAATACGGTATCACTTTCCACTAAACTTTGTGCTGGTATCAAATCTGGTAGTGTTAATTTGTGAATCAAAGGTGATCAAAAAAAGAATCTTTTGATTTCGTTCATAAGAAGAAATACACAGCAGCACTAAGTTAATTTCCATTTCCTCCAAACAAAAAGTGAACAAAGGAAATTACAAAACCACAAGAGAAGGATGAGAAAGGCACAAGTCAAAAACATTAACAGAAGCTCACATAGTTCCTTCAAGAGAGAAATTTCAGCCAGAAAAGTAAAACTAGAACCTACTGTACAACACAAACAAGTCTCTTCCACTCTATATTTATATATGTATGTATGTTTGTGTGAATCTCTCTGCTTTTTTCAGAAGCAGGGGAATAAATCAAGAGAAGTGAACACATCTGGAAGTGAAGGAGAAAGCTGAAGAGAGAGAATGAAGAAGAGCCACCACTATCCCCAACTTAACTTGACCCCTCTGCGGTATCAGACGGCGGCTGGAGACGCCGTTCATCAAATTTCTTCCTGTCATCCTCATTTTAGCCATCATTTACCTCTCTCTCTCTCTCTCTATCGATATAATCTCAGAGTGCGAAACAGAGACTGTATGGTTCTGTCTTTCACACAGCTAAGAACAGAGAAGTCTTGATTGAAAGATTTGTGGGGCTTGATGGGTTTTTATAGCCGCCTCATAATTCATAACCTATCTGAAATTTTTGGTAATTAAAAAATGAAAAAATTTGATCTTTCTAGCTTTTGGTTTCTTCTGTTTGAGGCGCATGACTCTGTTTTTTTAATCTTGTTTGAATTTGAATATGCTGTTTTTATTTTTAATAATCAGTGACTGTTTGTTGACGATGTTGACCCATCATTTGCCACCTAGAAACTGTCTTTGTGTCTTGTTTTGCTGGACATGACCCTAGAAATGTAAAGTCAAACATGGAATCTAACCTGCCCAATGAGTCATCATCGTTTGTCACTTTGTGTAATATTGCCAAATTGTTTTTGTTTATGACATTATCAACGTCATTGATTACGCTTCTTGTTTTGGATCCCATCACTGCAACACTTTGAAGATGTTCTAAAATTTTTTAGTCAAGCAAATACACAATAGAAGATTACGTTTGATGTCATCAATTCCAATTAGTTGTTAAAACTTAAAACTATACACAAAATGAATTGATTAGTCTTAAATAGGATTTGATAACACCAGTGCTATTGTTCGGGAGAGGGGGAAAAACGATATTGTCCAGGAATCTCAATTACTTTTAAATAGGAATTGGCAAATCTTTTTAAATTATGTATTTAGGGAGAACCCTAGCGGATAAAATAACTAAAAGTTCTCATATTATATTAGGAAACTTTTGTACCCTTATCGCCTCCATCTAATCAAGGGAGGAATTGATATGTTTTGATTTTGTTTGTACATCTCTTTCTTTAAAAGGAAAAAGGGCCTAAAATGTCCTGAAAATTTTCACAGAAGAATACTGGGTGTCTGGAAGTTTTTTATGAGGCAAAATTACCCTGAAAGTTATAAAAACGAGGCAAAACTGCCCTTCCGTTAACAGATTATAACGGTCAATACCTTTGACTATTATATGCGGACATTGCATGCATATGTAGTGTCCATGTCACCCTACGTGGCATCCACGTCATCCTTATTTTTCCATGTCATATATTAATTAAAAAAATAAAAAAATAGTTTTTTTAAACATATTTTAAGAAAAAAGAAGAAGAAGAGAAATTTAGTTACCAAATATTTTTTTATTTTTTATTTTTTTTAAGAAAATCTTACATGGAAAAATGAGGATGATGTGGATGCCACGTAGGCATGCCACATTTACAACTTTCGGTCAATGCCATTGACAGTTAAGAAGTGTTAACGGAGGGTTAAATTGCCCCATTCTTACAATTTCTATGGTAGATTTGGTCCTAAATATACTTCAGTGTCCCTTGGTGAAAACTTCCAGGGCATTTTAGACCCTTATCCCTTTTTTAAATATAGAATACAACTTATTACTAAAAAAATTAATTGATTAGTAATGAACAGAGCGCTAGCCAAACTAGAAACAATTTTACTTGTGTGGATCATGGTCAATAAAGCAACTGACTGTGAGTATAATAATATGATAATTTAAAATCTTGTGTAAGCTTGGCAATATATGATTAAAAGCTATAAATAAATACTCCCTCCCATCCTAAACATAAGACCACTTTGACTTTTTTTTGTGGAAGTTAAGGTAGCAAATTAGACTACTAAATTATAACATATGTCACATGTAATTAGATTATAAATTAGTTTATAAGTAAAATAAATTAGTTTTGAGGAAAAAAATATTTTTTTTGGGACTTGAACTACTTTTTTTTCTGGAAAAAAAGTCAAAAAAGTTAAAGTAGTCTCATAATTAGGACCGGAGGAAGTATTAAAGTTGGTGGACTGAATAAGGGAGCACAAGTGGTAGTATTAAAAAAAGGATTAGGGAGCTTAAGATAAGTGTACAAGGCTGATGGCATAAGCCCACGCGTAATTAAAGTTGATGATGATGATTACTAGTATTAAATAAATAGCTAATGGCATAAGCACATGCATAATTAAAGCTGACGATGATGATTACTAGTAATTAAAGTTGATAATGATTATTAATATTATTAAATAAGTGAGGGTAGTTAAAAGGCTTTTTTGTGATACTATTTTGAGATAAGCCTTAGCTATACTCTCTCATGTCCTAAATATAAGGAGTAACATGGCAAACTTTTTTGTCTAAAATATACCACTTCGTTTCTTATTATAAGTCCAACTACCATGAATTTTTTGTTCCTAAATATAAGTTCACTTTGAGGTCAATTAATGCTATAATGACTATTTTACCCTTGTATTGGAAATAGGAAAGATGAGAGAGAAGGTTTATAATACATAAATATTACTTTAATACATATTCTTAAATAAGGGCAAAGTTTGAAAAATATGTCATATTCAATGCTATAACTTCCACTTCTTGGTATGTGAGAAATAGTTAGGGTGGACTTATAATAAGGAACAGAGTAGTAAGAGGTAACATGCAAAAGTCAAAGTAATAAATGTATGTTTTCCATTTCTACACTTGTATATTAGTAAATGTAAGGATGGAAGAGAAATTATGTATAGTAAATGAGTGAGGATAAAAATAGAAAACCTTATTGAACACATCCATAATAAATTATTCCAATATGTTTTATGGTTATATGTAAAAAAGTTGACTATCTCTTATAATAAAGACCAAAGGAGTACCTTAAACCATTTATTGCAGTAATATTGCCTGTCAAGTATCAAAATTGTTGCAAAATCACTAGTTGATTAACAAACATAGTTGTTGACAGTTGATTTTAAATTAACTCTTTGGTAGGTAATACGACCCAGCATGCCCTAATTGGGCAATTTTAAAAATGTAACTATCAAGAACTTTAAAGTTCACTAATATGGAGCAATTTTTTTGTTTGGAAAAAAGACAAAAAATACCTCTCAGGATGAAAAGGGGCATTTCAATCTCTCAAATTTGGAAAATATCATATCAGATTTTAGGGAGGAATATCGTATTTTCAAATGTTTAAAAGACAATTTTGCCCTTTAGTGCATGTATAAGAAAAAGATTGGGGCTTTACAACTTTGACATAATGATTTACAATTTAATCACAATAACTTGGAAGTTGAGCATAGCAATTTACAACTAATTACCTTGTTGTTGCATTAATCTGATCAATGATAATAGTTTTGTTTGAATTGGATTGGATTGTACTTACTCTTGGCGTCACCACCTAAATCATCATGTAGTCCAGTGAATCTTCCCGCTTCTCTCCAGTGCTATGCGAATCCGGTTAACAGCAACACCTGCAAATAACCAAAAAATATAGTTTGAGTTATACCCAAAGACACTGTCCTTAAGAGCTATTCCACAACTACCAGCAAAGAAGTTGCGGCACTCCCCAAGATTAAACGATCTCTTTCTCTGAAAAACAAGGTAAGCAGAACTACGGAAGATATTTCACTCAGTAAAGCAGAAATATTTAAGAGAAGGAGGAGAGTTGCTCATGAGCCCAAGACCTCAAGTGTCTTCTCTAAAACTCTCTAACTTAAGCAACTTATATAATCTCATATACTCTAAATGTTGCACAAAAATCAATCACCATAAAATACCATGGATATGATAGGCATAAAAACATTTTAATGTAGTTAAATTGATTCATGCGTCATGCACTTAAAAACTTACAGACACTTACTCTATGGTCTTAAAAGTAATTAAATTGATCAACAAAACTGCTTATGAATTTGAGCAATCCAACGTTCACATTCCATGATTAAAGGTAGACAATAATGATTTTTATGTTGATCTCTTTTGTGTAAAAATAATACTTGATTTCTCAAATAAAACCAACATAAGGAGTTCAATCCACATTTATCCCTCACACAAAGGGTGTGGAATATTATCCGGATTTCATCTATAGTGGCCTATTATTGTGCGAGTTAATTCCTCCTCTTAACCCATTTAATCATCCAAGTTTACTTATTACTTGG
Source organism: Mimosa bimucronata (assembly GCA_037074515.1). Taxonomy (NCBI): domain Eukaryota; kingdom Viridiplantae; phylum Streptophyta; class Magnoliopsida; order Fabales; family Fabaceae; genus Mimosa; species Mimosa bimucronata. The sequence continues at coordinate 28,197,800 of CM073441.1, forward strand.
AGCCCCACAATCCCAAATAATAAGGGATTGTTCTATGTCAAAATTCTTTAACTTGGGTATATGCATGATATAGTTAGATTAATTTTGTTTGAACTAAATTGAACCAATTGTAATTTTATATCATATTTACAAAGTGAAAGTTTGCCAAATTTTGTTTAAAATTGGGTATATAATTGAAGTAGGCTTTGGAGTCGATTGTGTGTGGGGAAGGTGTTAGGCACCCCACAGCACCCATTCATGAGAACGGTTACCCTAAGTTGACTATTTAAAATTAATATGGCCTTAAATTACATTTTAATTACCCAAAAAAATAATTTATTTACAAAAAAAGTGATAAAATGGAAATAATGGAACAAATTAATTATTTATAATGTTGGATTTGACCTAGGATAAAACTTAGGGCCTACCCTTTAGAGAGATAAATGCCACAATAGTTCAGGGTAAAAATGCGTGTTTTAGGAAAAATGTTTATTATATTTTTTTAAGAAAAAATATTTATTGCTGGTTTATATTTTTATCTAGTAAAATATGTCTTTATTTTTATTTAGATAAAAACTTTCAAAAGAACTTTGAATTATACTTCTTGAGGCCAAAATCTCACACGGAAGAATAATCGATTTTTTCAGAGGGTTCTAAAAACCTCACACGGCATAAAAATCATTTTCAAAACAATTTTAATTTTTTTTGGAAAAAAAGGATTCTTGAAAGAATTTTGAATTAAACTTCCTGAAGAGATTGCCATAATCTCACACGGAAGAATTATCGATTTCTACTTGATGATGTTATAAAAACCTCACACAGTATAAAAGCTACTTTAAAAAATGATTTATTTATTTTTATTAAAATATATTTTCTTTTTTTTTTAGTTTAATTTATAAGAAAAAAATGATTCACAATCATTTGCAATGATAAGCTAAGAAAGACAAGCAATAGTAGCAAAAATCAATATTTTATTCATGGTAGAAGATATAAAACAAAATGAGGATACATACCCTTTGATTCATGTAGAAATATGAATCCAAAGACAAGAAGGATGAGGTGTAAGCAATAAGGACAAGAACTTGAAACAATAAACACTTATAAGAGTTTTTTTTTTAAATTTTACCTCTATCGTAACCCTCCCCATAGGAGGGACTACACACACACCCACTCACACACTCACCACACACACACACTTTTTCCCAAATCTGGGAATTGATCCCACAAACTCCTCTATGAGGGGGTGGGATTGATGCCATTGGGGCCAAAGCCCCCACGGCCTTATAATAAGAGTTTAGAGTATGGTGAGATAAGAATTTTGAACTTCCTTCTACAAATATGGATGGTGAGCATATGTAAAATCATAACTAAACGGTTAGAACGTTCTACCCTTGAGTCATAAAAATGATAAAGAAGACAAAAAAGTGTGAATTTAATAATAAGATGTTTGAGTCTCCATTCCGTTAGAGATGTTTCATTGGCACAAAAAATTATACCAATGTCTCCTTAAAAAGAATTTGAATGATGTGAATAAATTTACCTCTCCATGTTTCTCACCAGTCTCATTGCCTCCTCCAAAATCTCTTCTCCAAAATTGTCATTACTGCCTCTCTTTTTCAGTCTCCAAAAATTGCCCTCACATTGTGCTCTCTTACTCTCATTTATATAGGCATCATTAGGGTTTGCCTTATTTATTACAAATTTATTATTTTATTGTTATTATTTGTCCTTTAATTTCCGTTGAAAAATCAACCATCATTTTGGAATTGTTTCCTTTTGTCTATTTTGGTTATCAAGTTCAATTGGGACTATTCCATTTTCATCATTTTTCTTTTGATTTTTCGGTTGAATGCCCTATGCATACTCATTCATCATCAATCATCATATTGCCATTGCAATCATTCCTTTTTGTTGCCCCTTTTTATCTTAAAAAAAATTCCTAATTAGGTTGCACTCAATCAACATCAATTTTCCCTTAAAAAAATGATTTTCATTGAATACCTCTATAATAATAATAATAATAATGATTGATCATCAACTTTAAGTTGAGATTTTTCCATTCTTTTTTTTACTTATGAGATTTTTCCTTTTCTTTACACTCACAATGGTGACTAGGATCATGGATCCGAATGAGAAGAACATTGACATGATTTTTTCTAGTTCTTTCTTTGATTGTCAATCAACCATATCTCCTAACTTGGGAGGACAATTATCATAGTTGACTTTTTTCACAATTAAATTTATATGTTTGCCCAAATTGCTAGAAACGTCAAGAGATTTTATTTATTTCTTGTTTTATTTTTATTTGAGATTCGGACAAATAGGATGTTTATAGAAATAGTCTTTCAACGTCTAACATACTTAACGGCAGACGTTGAGAAGGATTTTGATAGACTTTCCACATTGGTTATTGGCTAACTGTGTAGATAGGTGAGAGCTTCCTCGTAAAACTCCTCACATTAATTATATGTTTATACGATGTGAAGAGGTTGTGTTTGAATGGACAGATGGGCAAAAGAGAGCATACAAGTAGCTTGCAATTGGGCTTACAAAGGGGGTTGAAGCTGGTATGACTCTCTCAGGTAAGACAATTATTCAACAATTTCAAGTTCACACACACAATTTTCATTCCATTCACATCAGCAAAATTGAAGCTGGACACAGATACATCACATATGTGAGATGCTTATTCGTGTGTTATATACAGATGATTACTTCAACACGAGGATGCCATGGGTGATTAAAAGAATAGCTCAAGGTGGGATTCGATTGGCCATGATTCTGAACCAGGTGTTCGGGAACTCCCAGGAAGGTTCTGCTGCTGCAGCTTAAGCAGTCTAACCACAACCATAGATGGAAAGTGTAGATTCTTGTAATCATGTCATGTCTTGTCATTTTCAGCATTTGGCATTTGAGAATCATAGTTTCCATTTAGCAGTATGGAAAATAAATGTTCGGTTCATTAGCTTATAAGATAATTCACCAGATGCAATTCATAAAAGTAGATCAAATAAAGCCGTTACCATTGGCAACAAGGTCAAGTTGTAAACCTGATTTGGATTCACGCTTTTTATATCATGCAACAATTTGAACATATGAAAGGATTCTTTCTTTATTACTAATACTTTAATAATTGCAATGCTATTACGCCTGATGGTTGCTATATTAAATGACAGTAAAGAGACGAAGGCATACATGCGGTTGTATATATTTCCTCAGCTAAGACCTGTAACTTCAACTTATTGTAGCCCAAAATTATTTAGACATGTAACTACCATTTAGTAAAATGAACAATACAAGAAAAATTTTAACTTCACTGTTGTAAAATTCAAGGAGAGTCGAGAGAATTCAAGTCTAATGATATAAGCAGCAGAAGCATGATGTCTTTATACTGTTTTGAACAGTACCTACTCACAGTCATATACCTCTTCACAACAGATTTGATTGATCTGTTTTTTAAGAAATTAAGGGTAACAACAATAAATTTTCAATCAGAAAGATCCAATCTTTCATTTACACCTTTTAATTTGCTCTACCTCTCGCTCCTGTCTTTGTAATATTAGTGTTACATGAAATTACCAAGAACTGAAGATTCAGATAACTCAGTTTTGCATTATATTGCTTAGGATTCAACGGGATCGACAGCTGCTAAATTAATAATCTGGGTGATATAACTGATATAGCACTCAGCTTAACTGACACGTGTACTGAGAAGGAAGAACACCTAATCTGGGAAACCACACTTGTGTTTGGCAGAGAACAAGCTCTCTCTCTCTCTCTCTCTCTCTCTCTCTGATAAGCTCTCTCTTTTCTTTTAAGGTCAAAGACTAAGGACTGATAAATTGAAAATTGAAAACGTCACCTTATGGAAGAAGAATGCAAATTGAAGATGTAAGTAGTTGAATCTCACTCTACATGGTAGGTGTAATAAGCTGAAGGAACAGGTTCTGTTCACAAATGCATCATTATGAGGTAAAACTCATAGATATTCCAATACGCTATCACTTTCCATAAAACTCTGTGCTGGGATCAAATCTGGTATTGCTTATTTGTAACTCAAAGGTAATCATCAAAAGAGAATTTTTGATGCTGCTAATAAGAAGAAATACACAGCGACACCAAGTTAATTTCCATTTCCTCCAAACAAAAAATGAACAAAGGAAGTTACAAAACCACAAGTAAAGGATGAGAAAGGCACATTACATAACAAAATCAGAAACTCACAATATCCCTCCAAGAGAGAAACTTCAGCTAGAAAAGTAAAACTAGAATCTACTGTACAACACAAACAAGTCTCTCTCTCTCTCTATACATATATATGTACTATGTATGATTCTCTGCTTTTTTGATAAGCAGGGGAATGAATCAAGAGAAGTGAACACATCTGGAAGTGAAGGAGAAAGCTGAAGAGAGAGAATGAAGAAGAGCCACCACTATCCCCAACTTAACTTGACCCCTCTGCGGTATGAGACGACGGCCGGAGAATCTCTCCGACAAACCACCACCGTTCATCACATTTCTTCTTGTCTTCCTCATTTCAGCCATCTTTTACCTCTCTCTCTAGCTATAATCTCAGAGTGCGAAACAGAGACTGTATAATTCTCTCTTTCACAGAGCTAAGAATAAAGGAATCTTCTTGGTAAAAAACTTTGTGGGGTTTGAAGGGTTTATATAGCCGCCTCATAAGTCCTAACTTATCTGAAATTTTGGTGATAAAAAAAATGAAAAAGATTGGAGCTCTCTAGCTTTTGTTTTCTGTTTGAGGCGCTTGACTCTGTTTTTGCAATCTTGTTTGAGTATTCTGTTTTAAGAGTTAATGACTGTTTGTTGACATGTTGACCCATCATTTGTCACCTAGGAACTGTCCTTGTGACGTGTCACCATTTGTCTTGTTTTGCTGGATATTGACGCTCAAAATTTGAAGCCAAACATGGAATCTAATCCACCCATTGAATCAACGTCATTGATTACGCTTCTTGTTTTGGATTAGTGATCACCTCACTACGATACTTTGAAGATGTTACGAAGTTTATAGTCAAGAAAATACACAAGAGAAGGTTATGTTTGACATCATCAATTCCAGTTAGTTTTGTTAATTGTCTACAAATACGAATTGATTAGTAATGAACAGAGATAGCTAGTCAAACTAGAAACAATTTTACTTGTGTGGATTATGGTCAATAAAGCAACTCGCTGTGAGTGTAATAATGATCATTTAAAATTTTTATGGGACCTTGAGAATATATAGTTAAAAGTTAGTATAAATAAATACTTAAGTTGGTGGACTGAATAAGGGAGCATGAGTGGTGGTATTAAAAAAAAGGATTAGGGAGCTTAAGATAAGGACAGGGCTGATGGCATCAGCAAACGCGTAATTAAAGTTGAAAATGACGATTGCTATTATTAAATAAGTAGCTAATGGCAGAATAAGCACATGCATAATCAAAGTTGAAAATGATTATTAATGGTATTAAACAAATAAGGGTGGTTAGAGGGAATTTTTGTGCCACTGTTTCAAGATAAGCCTTGGGTATACCTTCAATCATTTATTAGAGTAACAGAAGTATTCTCTTCAAGTTGGAATAAAAAAAAAATATATTGCTCTTCGAGTGTCAAAATTGTTGTGATATCACTAGTTGACTAACAAATATCGTCTTTAATGGTTAATTTCTGAGGCAAAAATTAACGGTTAATTTCATATGAGCTCTTGAAGGAAGAGTATTTTTGTCCCTATAATATCCATGAAAATGTAACTTAGCTAGAACTTTAAATTGAATAATATGGAGCAAAAATTTTTGTCTGAATTAATATGAAGCAATTAGCATCCCCATCTCCACTTTTACCAAAACATGCCACATCATGTTTAGAGTGTCACATGACCTGCCAACTAAGAATTCATCTATAACAAAAAGCCTATCAATATGTAATCTATAACAAAACGTCTATAAAAAATCAACTAATAATATTGTCATCGATTATACCAGCATGTACTATCATAAGTAGTACGAGTAGTGAATCTGCGTTATGATTTGTTTTTTAGCAAACTATGTGACAAATAAAATGATAATTCATTAGTTGGCACTTGGCAAATAAAATGGACTTCCATCTAATCTTCCTGTTTTGTTGATAAAAACATTTGCATCGTATATATTTTGAAGTTGACCATTAGTGCAAGCCAAAAGATTTTTCCCCTTAACCTATGAGTGTCTATTTTAGAAATTTTTGTTAGACATACATGACATGTAACAACATTGCTAATAGATCGTAACCCATGTAGATAGATTTTCTTTGACTAATAAACAACTAATTAGTAAAACATGTAACACATCATACCACATGTTTCTAATGAAAAAACAACAAAGAAATTGTATAATTACTCAACATTATTAAACTTTAGGATGCTTAGTTACTCTTTCATAAATATTTGACAGGCAAAACTTCCCTGAGTTAAGAAGATATTAGGTAAAGGGCGAAGACTAAAAATTTATAAAGGCAAAAAGACAATGTAAAAGAAAAGGGGTCAAGAGTGAAGACTATAAATTAGAAAGAAAAGGCTAAAAGACAATTGGACCATTGATTTGGAAGAGTTGAAGGGTCAATTAAGGACGGCCCACACGGTCTTGTGAAAGTTTCACATGCCCCCACATCCGTAATTTGACCATATTTGTTATTTTATTTTTTTTCCCGCCATATTTTACATCCAACATAAAATTGATAACCATTTTTAAATTTAGAATTTAGTAAATAAATTAATAAATATCATTTTAAAATAAAAAATATAGTTAACATGTATTTTTTTTTTTTGGGATAAAGTTAACATGTACTTGATATAAGTAAATGAACATGTATTTTTTGTGGAAAAATTATGTTATTTAACTTCATATAAAGTTATTTGATTTACATATAAATGATCACAAATACAAGAATGATACGTTATTCGTTAACCGTGTAGTATATAACTCATCTCTCAAACTTACAAGTTCTAACACACAGTATCTACAGTAATTTTACTGAGTAATTTTATAATTTGATTGAAAAAATAATCCATTTATAAATTTATAAATTCGACTTTTTCTGGGAAAGAAAATTATACGCTCTTTATATTATCCAACCAGTGACATGTTCAATGACAATCCACCCTTTGCAAGACCCGACAGCATTAAACACTAATTCTTTTTATTATCATTACAATCCTTAAAGAATTATATTTGTTGAGATAATTACGAAAAAAAAATTGTTGCACGTCTTAAAGTTCTTGACTATCTCATATCAGGCTATAAGAAAATTCCGAAAATTCAAATCCTTCACTGTTAAGGAATATATGGATTCATGATTGGATCTTTGAAATTTGAACTAATTCATTCACGTGTAGTGCTTTGATTTAAACAATATTATAAGCACCTGAAGGGACGTTTGACAGTCTGGAAGAGAAAAGTTTAAAAAAAATTAGGTAGGCCACGAAAAGTAAGCACATAAGATAAAGATAAAAACGTTGGATTCTAAAATTATGGGAAAATGACAAAAAAATACCCTTCAATAAGGGAAAAGACAAATCACTCCCCATACATTTTAGAATCCCATTTCACACCCATGGGATCAATTTGGGATTTACGAATGTTTTTCAAAGACAAATATGCCCCTCCCCACATACCTATCCCTCGCAATGCCCTCCCTGAACCCCATCCCCACAGATCCTATTTCAAGGTTGCGTCTCCGGCTTCGACAACGGCATTGAAATCGTTGTAAAATCGTTGGCCTCTCCACTGATCAGAATCCCCTTTCGGCTTCGGCACGCGAAATGGAACGATATTCTCCTCCTCCTTTGTTCATTGGCCTTCGTCAAAGCAAGGAGTTGGAGATGTTAGAAACCCCATAGTTGGTCTTTTGTTGTTCCCTTTCATTCTCTGCATCTTCCACTTGTTTGTATGCACATTCATCACCTTCATCAAATGTTCTTCTCCTTCCTCTACCTAACATCATAGAACCTTGATTTCTTCCTTCTTCATTAATTGACTGCCTCCTCCTTTATAGGTATTTTTTTCCTCATCTCTTTTGTTGCTCCAAGTGGTGATTGGCTTGACAAGTATAAAGTTTTGGCAATTATTTAAGACTGAATTTTTAGTTCTAATAATTGAAAGTTGGGATTGTGATTTGTTTTTAAAGAGAGAGAGAGAGAGAGAGAGAGAGAGATTATTCTTTAACATAGGGTGTGACAAAGTACTTGAGAGGAGATTCAAAATTTAGGAATTTTGATATATTACTGCATAAACTATTTGATGGATACAATTCTTAATTCCAGTTTTGGTGTGTGCATTCCATTCATTGAATTTTTGGCTATGGCACTGTGGGAATTTGAACCAATTTACATAGTTAATATCATCTTAAACTCAATTACTAGGTCACTTGCTAACTTTTATGTCATATGTTTTGCTGAAAGTTGGAATTAGTCACTAGTTGCTGGGGCAAAATTAGATTTTAAACGTGGATGGTAAAATTTGGGAATTTGATGCATAAACTAGTCTTAGTTACTGAAATTACATTTAGTTGAGTTTCGGTGTATACATTACATTAGAACCACACTTTAAGTATCATAATACTCTTGAAAAAAAAAGGATCTAATTTATTATCACACTGTATAGTGAAATACTAAGCATAGTGCATATTTGCTTCACCTTTGAAATTTTTGTTGGACATATTGAGCTATTTGGACCATTTGATTCAGAAAATATAAATTTCAACTCCATCATTAAGTAAATTTGCTCTGAGATTGGTTTTTATTCTATGACTATTATTCTGCTATGAAATATTAATACCATGGCTTTGGTTAAAATTAAGAAAATTGTCCTTCTTGCCACAAGTGCTTAAGTTCTCCTTTAAAGATGAGCAATCAACATTTGCTTGTGCTTTGCCAAGAAAAAAAAAGATAGAGAAAGAAATAGAAGCTTGTGCTTATAATATATTGATTTTACTTTGACTAAAGAAAATAGCCATTTGATTTTGATTAGTGTTAAATGAAGCTATTGTCCTCTCTATAATGGTGTTGCATTAAGTAGAAGTAATAACTCTTAAAATTTAGAGTGATTGAAACAAGTTTTGTTATTGAATGCATGGACTTTACTTTAAAGTAAAGATCATGAAAAATTTATTATGGTTTTGCATTATAAAGTGACTTTTATTGTTGTGAAACAGTAAGTCCTGTTATAAGCACAAATATATGTCAAATTGAACTTGTTTGAAAATAGAACTAGTTGTGGTTGTATTAGTTGACTAGGTTATGTTATTCTTAAAGCTTTCATTCTTCATTCCTTACATTTGTAGCTTAGGATTAACTACTGCATACACTATTTGTAGTTAACTAGGCTTGGAAAATATTGGTTATTGGCCTTAATTTTGTAGAGATAACGATTTGCTGGCTGAATTATGTATGAGTGGAATAGTTTGATTTTTTAAGTTTAGGAAATGAGTATTCTTCCTACTATAAGATTATGGAATTGGGAATGGGTGGTTATATAATTGTGTGCGATGTTTTAAACCTGAGAAAAAAATATGTGAAATCAAAACATAGGTGTGTGGTTCTTGATAATTTTGAATATAAAGCATTTTGAATGGGTGGTTGTGGTTGTATTAGGGAATGATGATTTTAAGGGCTGACTTATTTGAGCCTAGGAAAGAAGCCCACTTCTCTCATCATTTGCACTACTTTTGATATGCTAAAGAGTTATATTGAGTGCATTGATCGCGTTTGGATTTATTTTGGCCACCTACTTGAACCTTATGCCTAATGACATATTGGTTTGTACTCTGATTTTTTGCACCATAATTATGTTTTGTCTAGGTTGATGATATTGAATTGTTTCTAACACTTTGTCATGTATTTAGGAGGATGTAGCAAATGTTAAGCGAGATGTCATGTGGTGGCTAGTTACTCATCATCGGAATCAAGTAAAGGATAAAGTATTGGCTCTTCTTCAACAGCCAACCAATTTAAAGCGATCTAGAGGACAGGGAAATCAACAAGTTGCTCTATGACTTGTGTTAATGTAAAGTGAACAAGGAAATTAACTAGTTGCAATTGTTAAATATGTATGTTTCATATAGTATTGGACAAAGTTTGCCTTTGGTATGTTGTATGGAAAATTGAATATGTATGTTTCATGTAGTATGGGACAAAGTTCCCTTTTCTCTATGTTTCCTAGTGGCATATTCACAGGTCTATTTGCATATATTTATTACAAAACAAACAAGTTTAACCATTTCTCTTGTCAGCATTAACAACAACTTGAACCTTTCTTGCAACATGAGCATTTTTGCCCCAGCCATTAACAACTTCATTGTAGGAATTAACAACTCGATCGTAGGAATTAACAACGTAGGAATAGCGATTAACAACTTAGACCTTTATTGGAATGTGAGCATTTTTTGCCCCAGCCATTAACAACTTCATCTTCAGTATTAACAACTTCTTCTTCGTCATTAATAACTCGATAATAGGAATTAACAACACTGGAATAGTAATTAACAACTTAAACCCTCCTTGCAATGTGTGCATTTTTGCCCCAGCCATTTACAACTTCATCTTCATTATTAACAACTTCTTCTTCGTCATTAACAACTCGATCTTAGGAATTAACAACACTGGAATAGCGATTAACAACTTAGACCCTCCTTGCAATGTGAGCATTTTTTGCCCCAGCCATTAACAACTTCATCTTCACCATTAACAACTTGATCGTAGGAATTAACAAAATTGGAATAGCGATTAACAACTTGCCCATGTCCAACTGAAACTAAAATTCTTTGTTGATAACACAGTAAAGTGGCTCCATAAAACCACATTCTTCATTGATATAGAGTTTTTCTACATATTCAATAACAAATTAACATTAACATCATCTTAACACTTAATGTTCCCTTGTCACTAAACCAAAAAAACATCATTTAAAACATGACAGTTGCTGTCAGCGTTAACAATTTCAGCGTAGGAATTAACAATGTATTCGTAGGCATTAACAACAGTGTCATACATATTAACAATCTGTAATGCTGACAGCAACTGTCATGTTTGCAGTTGCCCATGTCCAACTGAAACTAAACTTCTGTGTTCCAGTTGCATATGTAATGTTGTCTAGCAACGTTAGCCCATCTTCCTTCATTGCTTGACTGCTCCATTTACCTCTGTTTAATTTTATCATCTCTGAAATGAAATTCTCTTTGACATGCCTATAACAATATGCATGCCTCTCACTTCCAAAAATGTCCCAAACAGCTCCTTTGATTGTTTGGTGACGGTCTGATACAATTGTCAATTCAATTAACCCAACTATCCTTTTTATCATGTTCAAAAACTAATTTTGTGAACTACCCTAATTTTGTGAACTATGAATTACATCAGGCCTTCAACATGAAAATCCCCTACTACTACTTTTCACAAGTTTCACATAAGGATTTACAAGGTGAGAATAACAATTAACAACTAATTAGCCTGTTCCAGCAATGAGCATATGACAAGGGCTTAGGTGAAAATCCCTTGGTGCTAAATCAGTTGAGTTTACCTGTTATATAACAAACAAACAATATCACTTCAAGTGCAATTAAACAAACTTCATTCTTAATAATACTAAATTCATGGCTAATCACAAGTACATCATAAACTATCAAGTTTATGTTCCTCTCTTTAGCTTGAAGCCACAAACTTAACTCTATTTCCATAAAAAAAAACACAAACCCATCGAACTTCCCATTAAAAGAAACAACTCTTAACTGATCAATCAAACTGGATGAATAGAGAGGAAGGTTATTGGCCAAAAATTAGTAATAATTGCACCTTTTGGATCATCACATGTCATGAATGATCTGTACATGACTGGGTCCCGAGGGGATATTCTATGGCAGAAAATTTCACAAGAACATTGAGGTTTGAGAAGCTAATAAGATAAAATACGAAAAAGAACCAAGACAAAAGCTAATTCATATGGAAATTACTCACATAGTCTTGTGCTCTCTATGCTCTAATTTTGTCTATATATCAGACAAAAAACTATACTCTTGTTTATCTAACTGAAACCCAATGCAATTAAATAATAAATCTCCATCATCATCAATTACAATGCAAACAGATCAAGGCAAAGGCAATCATAAGGAAGAATATAGAATTCAGAAAAAATAGAACCCTTGGCTGGCATATGATAGAGGCTAGAATCTATTTTTCTATGCTCTGTTTTTTACATTCTGAAACTCAAACGAGAAGACAAAAAGGCCCAACATACAAAATATAAAAGCCATTAAAAAACAAGGCTGTGATTTCACGCTCACTTACGCGTCGTAAAAGTAGCTCATTGTTAGAAGCTGGGAAAGCACCCAACCCTTTAAGGTCTAAAATGAAAATGTAAAATTCACAAGACAATCAGAACCTTCATTAACGATGAACCATTCAAAAATGCATCTCTGCTAGAGAGAAAATCTGAACAGATTCAGAGAAGTGAATAAGTTTGAGAAACCCAGATCCACAAGAAAGGAGAAAATGAGTCGGTGCATTGTCTTCTTTCCTTTCTTTGTGATTTTCTTAAGTCAAGAGCATCACTGACTTTTTCCAACATGTCAATATCAATTAAATAAAGCCTGGACCGGACCGGACCGGCCGGTTCGACCGGTTCAACCGTGAACCGGCCATGGGTCCGGTCCGGGCGAGCTGAAAAATCGGATGGGGAATCGAAACGGTCAGGGGGCGGGTTAACCCTGTCAACGGTTGAACCGGTAAAGACCGGTCAACCCGGGGATTCAACCGGTTTGACCCTTTTTTTTTAAAAAAAATAATTTTATTTTATTATAATTCACCTAATTACTAACTTTCATTTCACTCAATTTTAGAAATTAGGAAACTATAATACTTTAAATCATATTTTACTTGCATATACTTAATATTTTATTATTGTTACTCTTAATATTTGTATTTTAGTCTGTGGATTGTAGAATAATATTTATTTTCATGTGTAATCAACTAATATTTTCTCTTTTTTCCTTTATAGAAACATTAAAATATTCATATTTGATGAATCATGCATACCTATCTACATTTACATTTTAATATTAGTGATTATTAATGTTCATATCAATAAAATTTTATTATTTAATATAATCCGGTTTGACCCGGTCCGACCCCGATCCGACCATTAACCCTTGAATCAGTGCCTCATCCGGTTCGATGCCCGATCCGGTTTTCTGAACCTTGGTCAATATTCCAGATTTCTCCCAAAGGTAAGACATGGGATATACAAATCTTTAGGTACTGAAATGTCCTTTTTCATATTCAAAGGGATTTTATTGTCTTTTTCCCTAAAATTAATCTCGTGGGTTTATCAAAAATCTTATGTTGATATGGATGACTAAAAATATATTATTTACCCCGAACAAAAACATTTCATGTCATAGCGATTCAAATTTTAAATTTACTATATAACAATTAAGTGGTGATATATTCTGAAATTACATATATCATTCTTTTGCAAAAATATGAAATTATTACGTCATGAAACACATTAATTATAAACTATAAATAATATGAGTCATCCTTTAAATTTTGGATAACACAGACCGAGTGTAAAATTTTTATTTCAAGGTATGCCACATCGCTAATATGGTACAACCTGAAATTTTTATTTTTACACACTTTTTTTCAATTCACACACGCACACACTTTTTTCGCTTGAATATAATTTAATCTTTATGTCTTCTAATTAATTTCATCATGAGAGACTTGTTCACTCATGTTTTATAGCACTGGAGAGAATATGGTAGTACTCCCTCCGGTCCTAATTATAAGATTAATTTGATTTTTTTGACTTTTTTTTTTCAATCCTAAAAAAAAGTAGTTTCAGTCCAAAAAAAAATCTTTTTTCTTCAAAACTAATTTATTCTACTTATAAACTAACCTATAATCTAATTTCATGTGACATATGTTATAATTTAGTGGTCTAATTTGCTTCCTTAACTTCCACAAAAAAAAGCCAAAGTGATCTTATATTTAGGATGGGAGGGAATATTATACTACTATCTTCTCGTGACTAAAGAATATTCCAATTTTCTTGTTCTGAGTTGCCTTCGCATGCAAGCCGTACAAGACTAATGAACTAATGAAGCTTAAGGTTGTTTTAATAATTCCCCCAATTTTAAAAATAAGATTAAGTTGACATTTTTCTAAAAATTGATGAAGTTAAATAGACAACTTATTTAATATATATCTTTAATCTTAAAAATGTCAACTGAATATTCTTCTATCCAAGACCACAAAGAGTATATGTGAACTATAGTGAAATAACTTTATTTTGAGTCATAGAAATAAATCATTTTGTCACACATTTTCAGCCAAAAAATGGTTTCCCACATACAAGATTTAATTAATGATAAATTTCAGAAAGTATCAATATTTATCTACACACAAGTTTTTCACCCTCTGTAATTGTGACAATTGGATACTATATTTAGGGATAATAGAGTTAGAGTCATTTGACTCAATGGAAAACAAACATTTTTTAAGTCTTGATTTTAGCAAGGTATTGTGAGTTGATCCTTAATGGGAATTGTAAGCGTATGAGTTCATTCCATCATGATGTGAAAGATGAAAATAAAAAAATGACAAGGGAAATAATTCAAGAATATGTAAGTAAAATAATTAAAGGAAATGTGAACTATATATGATTCCAAATTACTACTTAGGAGTAGATGTTTTGTATCCCCAATGATTTGTGAAAAAAACTTGGGGTGGTCAACGGTCAACATCAACCAAATCTAAAAGACGACGTAAATTTATAAAGATGAGACGCCGATTTTAATTTGTAGCGAATGGTAAATTAAGGACGGCCCTCACGCTCTTACAATATCAGTCTTTTTCCCTTGGAGCATATAAATAGTTAGTTGTTCTTTAAACTATATAAATTGACAAATGAAAATTTATAAATATTATAAAAAAATGATATATATATAAATATATAATTAATATGTATTTGATAAACAGTAACGTAAAAGATTAAAATTAAGTGAGAACAAGCAAAACAACTGACAGAATGACATTATTCGTTTGTCACTGAAATGCTTATATAATCACATAAATATACATTTATTATATATCCATACACACGGATTGAGATGGCCAGTCCTTATATACTCCTCTTATTTTATTTTTAGGATACAAAGAAGTTTTATTTGGTGTCTTTATAAGCTACGTCACTGACCTTTTCTTGTGGATAAATAATTTTATCATTAATTTATCATATGTTGATTTTACTTTTATGTAGTGTAGTGATATAAAATAGGGTTCAATTTATAAATATATTAGATTTTTAGATATAATTAATGAGCTATAAGGTTTTCTATGGTCTATAGATAACATGTTGAAATACAGCCTTATAAATAAGATAAGTATCAAATAGACATGTCTTTTAAAAAATCAAGTGGGCACCAAAAGAAATAGATCTCCATCTTATTGACGTTATTACAAAGTGGAGAATATAAAATTAAGGCATACATTAATAATTAAGCAATGTCACTGTCTAAAAGAAACAATGCCTATATATGCAATGAATCTTGAGATATCTGAACCAAAAAAAAAAAAAAATCTTGAGATAGGAACTGTCTCTTTCGGATCATGAAGGTTTTATTATATATTTATATTATATAAATATAAATAGTGGGATTGTAGGATTAGGGAGAAGACAAATAATAGGAACCCTTGATTTATTTTGTCAATTATAGTACACTCCTATATATACATACACACATATCCTAATTCATTTTTAAGGCAACTTGCATTCTGGTGTGGGGACATAGCCTCATCTTGTTTATTGGCTGTCCACAACGTGGCTTGACTTAAAAGGACATAAATTATTAAGGAAATAATTATTGCTAAATATTAAGATATCATAAATATCAAGTTGAATTTTTTATTTTCATTGATAAATACTCCATCCATTTTGAATTATAATTTTTTTTTGGCTAAAGTATACTTTTGGTCCTTTATCTTTGCATCAAGTCCTCTTTTGGTCCCTTAACTTTGAAAAATGCATTTTTGGTCATTTTTTGCTTACGCCGTTGGTTTAATATATACAAGTATGATTTTTGAATAAAATACAATGATCTCCCTTTTGTTCTGCTTTAATTACACAGACCTCCATTCTATTTTAAAAATATACAGTTTAGTCTAATCCGTTAACACCATTAGGAATATTTTAAAAAGATTCAAAAAATATAATTTTCAACTTTGATTAATATTTAATTTACTATTTTATCCTTGAGTATAATAAATCCCTAAATCATAGGAGCATTAAAATTTCTTTGGTTTAAAAACTTTTATTTTCCGTAGATTATTTAAAATTAAGCAATTAAATTTTTTTATTAAAATTTCTTTAGTTTTTATTTAAATGTACCCTTTTAATAAATGTTTCCTTGGTTAAATAAATGTATTCACAATTGGTAATCGAGAAAAAAATATCTTTTCAAAAAAATTTGAATTATTTACCAAAAAAATTTGAATTATAAATTTAAATGAATTATATATGAATTAAAACAAAACTGAAATATGATTTAGAAATTTAAATTTAAATTAATATTTTTAATGAATATATGTAAGAATTTAAATTATGAAATTTTATTATTTCAATAAAAATTAATAGAAATTTTGATAATATATGTGTGCTTAGTTGGAAAAAATGAGTGTGTAAGAATCAGTTTTTATTTTAGAAAAATATGTTTGATAAATATAAATGTTTAAATAACTATTATGTTAAAAAGGGACATTTTGGTCCAAACAAAGTTAAAAAATCAAATTTAACGGTCAACTAACGGTTTAGATGAATAGAAATAAATTCTGAAATATAGAATGGAGGTTTGTATAACATATATCCTAATTTTGAGGGAGGTTTATATATATTTTCAAAATAGAGGGAGATGTTTCTGTAATGAAGGTAAAATAGAGGGGAGGTGAGTATATTTTAATCATGACTCTTTTAAAAATGTTTCATAAATTGAAGCAAAAGGAAGAGTAGTCAATTTACATTGATCAGGGCAAAGGGCCAAGGACCGTAAAAAAATTAAAATTCTTAGGAGGAAAAACACCATCACCAACCTGAAATTAATTGTATTTGGAATCGAATTCAAATAAAAAGGGGGAAATTACACACAAATTCCAAACAAACTAATTTATTAAAGTTACATCCTTGAAATCATTAAATTATTAGGAAGTTTCTAAAGATCCAAGAGTAAGAGATAAAAATTGTAAAAATGTGTCATTACCCTTGCGCTAATTAAGTTGTTATTACCTACCTTTATCAAGCTTCCAACACTAGTCAATTCCATTTTTTCACTTGGGAATTGACAAGTGGGGTTATTTTGTTGAGTTAAGTGTCAATTTTACTTCAAAAGTTTTTTATATTCAAAATTGCCTTAAAAGTTTCAAAATGTAATAATATTGTCCTATTCCGTTAAAAAACTCATGTTGACTGTTAAAAAATTGATGATGAATGTTAATATTTTAACGGTAAATAACAAAATTGGTCCATTATAACACTTTTAAAGCAAATTTAGACAAAAAAGATGTTTCTGGAGTAAAACTGGTCCAAAATTAAAATTCCGGAATAAATTAGACCCTTAACCGTATTTTGTTTTGGTCGAGAAGTGAAAGAGCTAAATGATTATTGAACACAGAGAGCACATGTGTATTGTTACACTTAGAATGTTTTATCCTAAAATCCCTTAGATACTTCATACTACTTTGGTGATTTCACCAAAGGACGTGATTGTAATAAATTGTACTAGCTACATGCAATTTTCCCAATTAACAAAGCGGAGCTCTTCAAACCAAACCACGTTCATTGGAATAGCCTGAACTAAACCTAAGTTAAGATGCAGTACTTATTACAACTGAATATTTTTACTGTGTTCATTTAACTAGTAAATCAACCAATACAACTCGTCCATTTTTCTGGGTAACATTCTAAATTTAAATTTATGAATCCTGATTTCTGAAACCTCAGCGGTTAAGTGGGAAAATTTCGGTTAGCAAGAATTAATCGCCGTTATCGGAATTCAGTACAAAGTCTTTGCTTGTTTATTGTTCTGTGTTTAGCTTCTAATTAGGACTATTTAAGCAATTTCAATCAAGTTGATCGATGAACTTAATTAAAAGACAAATAAAATTCGCAAACATGGACCGGGCTCATCAATAAACATGAACTAAGAAATCAGATTCATTAACCGAAATTGATTACACAAAATCCCCAAATCTGTACAGAAGAGACAACAAAAATTTCTCAACGAGCGAGATTAGAAGATGGGCGAGTGCGAGAGAACATGGAAGCCACCGAGTTAGCTAAGCCCAAAACAATCGCCACCTTCACCTGACCTCTCAGAGGGATCGGACGGCCAGAATCGCTCCGACCAAAGCTGTTTCGGCCGTTGATCATGCTTCTTCTTCCACCGTCCATTTCTATCACTCTCTTCTTCTTTCTTTTCTCGATCCGCTTCTGTGAGTAGAATCGAACGCTTTCGCCGCCTCGCTTTTGATTTCTGACAGATCTGGAATGTATGGTTCTGATTCCGAAAATGGTGGTGATGATTTGTTATATAGGAACTATGTTACGCAAATGCCCTTGTTTTAGACTTTAATCACAGGTATTTGCCACTGATGTACTGATACTGTTAAGTGTGGTTCTGGTCTTTTGGTCTTTCAAGTCTTTTGGACTGTTACTTTGACGGTTTTGACCTTTGCTTCTTTTACATTGGGAAATGGAATTTTTTTCCTTTTTTTTTCTTTGCATCATTATGCTTTGACGGATTTGACCTTGTCTTTTTTTTTTCTGAATATTGGAAAATCGAAATTTTTTTACCTTTTTATTTCTTTGTCACTATATCTGTGGGATGAGCTTGAAAAGAAAATAGCCGCCGCCTGTAAAATTAAAAACAAGGAAATAAATATAATTAACTAAGCCTTTATTTTTTTTGCTACAAAGGACGAACAGGTTGGTGCTACAGTCTACAAACAGAGTACAGTAGTAATTGTGTATATTTTATTGAGGATTAGGTTGGCTTTGTATGGCACTCATGTTATTAAACTAGATAGATAGACTAGATTTGGAATCATATTTTGCTTTTATTTATAATTTATAAATAATATCGCTTTCAATTAATTATTGGGACCACAAGATCAGTCCAAATTCAATTTATAGCTCCTGTTTACATTTTTGTAATGTGAACACGTTGAATCGTTGATACAGTTTAGTAGTGGAACTGTGGAGCTGTGGAAGTCATATTGATCACGTGGGGGGAATAAACTTTGTGTGGGTTAAATTAAATGAATCAGCTTTCTTTGTGGTGGTGCCCTTGAGCGCTAAACATGTGTGTGAAAGCAACATCATATGGATAGGCAGATTTATTTCCCCTTATTATTTAACTCTATCATGATCAGCCTTTAACTTTTGCACCCATATCTTTATCTTCATGTGAGACCCATTTGTTTTTGTTTTTGTAGTAATTTGTATTTTAGCCTCAAATCGAATTGATTGCTTCCAGTATATAGTGAACTAACACATTCTACTTTGAGTTTATGACATATAATGGCATTCACAAGAACATATGCTCCATTTGCAACACACATATAACAATTTACTACACAAATAACCATATTTACAACATCAGACATTATAAATACATGCACATTAGTGCCATTTAAACAACAATTCTTTCAACAATACATATTATTTATAGTAGACATGGGAATTCTTACACACATATGACAAATTTCTAAGACACATATGGTAAATTTTCTACACATATTTCACCAACTTATAACACATGGTACAAGTCTTCATATGCTATACTTTTTCACATTTTCAGCAAATTCCAAGACACTTATGACAAATTTCCAAGATATATATGACAAATTTTCTAGACACATTTAAAGATTTTCTAAGACACACAAGCAGTCTTCAAAGGCTATGCTTGGTTCCTACTCCATATTTTCAACGAATTTCAAGACATGTATGACAAATTTCCTAGACACATTTGACAAATTTCTAAGAAATATTACAAGTCTTCAAAGCCTATACTTGGTACCTACTTCATATTTACAGAGCATTCCAACACACGTATGACAAATTTCTAAGACACATTTGACGAATTTCTAAGACATAGTACAAGTCTTCAAATGTTTATATTAAAGAGATGAGAATTTTCTACTTGGGGATAAGCATTTACCTGTACTTGGAAGTGATTCCAACAGCTTGCTTACCACAACATTGATCTCCTTACCTTCTAAAAAACTTCGAAACACATCAAATGAAAACATTGATAACTCAAGTGATTTCTAGAATAATGATCTAGGAGGGAGTTGGTGGGAGTGAAGTCAAGTGATTTCAGAAATCATGGAATCATAAGGGAGTGAGCTGATTGCCTTGCGCAGAGAGAATGAGTGAGTCTGATGAGTGTGGGAGGGAGAGAATGAGTGAGTTTGATGAGTGTGGGAGGGGAGAATGAGCTAGTGCTTCATCATATATTAATTCAGTTTGCTCTTTCTTTTTAAGGGCAGAATGGTCTTTGACCCTCCCGCAATTATTTTCACTTTGCCCCCTTGGGGGTTTAGTGAGATTTCAGAACGTTAGGGGGGAATCTGAGATTAATTCACTATTGTGGGGTTAAACTGAAATTTTCCCATAATTATTATATATACTTTATTTTTTTTTCCAAAAAAAATAAAAAATAAAAAAATACAGTTCACTGAATCATGCTAGGCTACTACAATAGTGTAATCTAACTATTTTCATATAGTAAAACATCACATGCCAAATGAATAAAAAAACAATCACGCTTAAAATATACTCATTTAGTCCTATTTGTAGGGCAGAGAGAGAATGTTTTATTTGGTCCTATTTATAAGTCATTTTATTAAAATTTTCTTATAAATGTATAATTTTACCCTTCATTTATTATGTGTTGACTTTTTTTCATGTGGTGTAGTGGATATTAAATAGGAGTAAAATTGAAAAGTGGTTAAATTTTAAGGGAGAGTTGATGAGATTTAAGGTTTTCCTTAGTCTGTGTGAAACATACTGGAAATGCCTTATAAATATGACAGATGAGTAGAAAACAACATAACGCAGAGCCACTAATTACTAATATGAAATAAAAAGCAACACACAAACAAAGATTATCAACTAATAATTCAGTTCGTTCTCTTAAATACATCATGTTTGTCTCACCAAATTCAGGAAAAAAAATCAAATTACTCAGGAATCCTCGGGAGAAACATTCACATTTAATAATCTGTGGTGTTTCAAATATGACTACTTCCGATAAGATAATACATGCGTCAATAGAAAAACCAAAAAGAAAAAACTGCATTACTCTTCATGGCCTATTTTGATATACTCCTACATTATCACTTTATTAAAAAGAGTTAGCCTAGGATGTCCGAGGTTGCTTCGCTTCGAATTGGAGTACTAGTTATGTTCAATTTATCAATACTGTTTTATACTCGCTCTGTCCCTCATTATATTATAAGAATTCATGAAGCAAAAACCACACGTGTTCAATTAACTGTTGTGTGTTTAGCTTCTAATTAGGACGATTTAAGCATTTCAATCAAGTTGATCGATGAACTTGGAAAGACAAATCAAATTTGCTAACATCAAGATGAGCTCATCAATAAACCATGAACTAAGAAATCAGATTCATAAACCAAAACTAATTATACAAAAATCTAGAAAGAAAGAAAAAACTCTCAAATCTGTACAGAAGAGACAACAAAAATCTCTCATCGGTTGAATTTTCTCAGCTCTAATCCAGATCTAATATCAACGAGCGAGATTAGAAGAAGCAGAAGGGCGAGTTCGACAGAACATGGAAGCTACAGAATTAACTAAGCCCACCACAATTGCCACCTTCACCTGACCTCTCAGAGGGATCGGACGGCCAGATTCGCTCCGACCAAAACTGTTTCGGCCGTTGATCATGCTTCTTCTTCCACCTTCCATCTCTTGTCACCTTATTCCTCTTCCTTTTCTCGATTCTGTTCTGATTTCTGAGTATGGTTCTGATTTTGGAAATGGTAGTGACGGTTTTTTATAGAGGAACTATATAACGAAAATACCCTTTTTTTATACTTTAATTACAGGCATTTGCCACTGATGTAGTGATAGTGTGATGCTGTGGTTCTGGTCATTTGGTCTTTGAAGTCTTTCGGACCAATTCTTTGACTGTTTTGACCTTGCCTTTTTTTATGCTGCCTACTGGGAAATGGAATTTCTTTCCTTTTTATTTTGTCTTTTTTTTTTTTTTTGCCATCATTACACTTTGTCGTCTTTTTTCTGTATGTTGGAAAATGGATTTTTTTCCCTTTTTTTTTTCTTTGTGAATATATATATATCTGTGGGATAAGCTTGAAAAGAAAGGAGCCGCCGCCTGTAAAGTTGGGGGGGGGGGGGGGAAGCTGCCTGTAAAGTTAAAACCAAAGGAAATGAATATAATTAATTAATTGTTTGTGAAATTTTGATTTAGCTTTAAAAAGTACTCCTACAAAGGACGAACAGGTTTTCGTACTACAGTCTACAAACACAGTACAGTGTATTAATTATAAATATAATCTGACATGTTGTGTATATTTTATTGAGATTAGGTGGCTTTGTATGGCACTCATGTTATTAAACTAGATTTTTTTTTTGACCTTGGTTATTAAACTAGATTTGGAATCATACTTGCAGGCAAACAAAAACAAAAAAAAGATTTGGAATCATACGTTGTATTTATTTTTATAAAGTGATGTACAAATACTTATCACTTTCAATTAATTATCGGGACCAAAAGATGTGTTCACATTCAGTGTAGTGTATAGATCCTGTTTACCTTTTTTAATGTGAGCACGTTGATATAGTTTCATAGTGGGAGTTATATTGATCACGTGGGGGAATAAACTTTGTGTGTGTGGGTTAAATTAAATGAATCAGCTTTTTTTGTGGTGCCCTTGAGTGCTTAACATATGTGTGAAACCAACATTATATGGATAGGTGGATTTATTTATTCCCCTTCATTATTTAACTCTATCATGACCGTGATTTGGAGTTTAGACTTTAGCCTCAAATCGAATTGATTGCTTCCATTATTTTAAAGATTCCAAATAATTAGATATGCTTTACTTTTATTAAAAAAAAAAGCACTTCACTGAATCATGCTAAAGATAATAAAGTAGTACTATAATCTAACTATTTACAAATAGTTGTAAAACACCACATGCCAGATGAAATTAAAAAGTAAAAACAAACGCGCTTAAACATCACAACATAAAGCTACTGTTACAGTCATGAAATAAAAAACATAACACAAACAAAGATTATCAAGTAATAATTCAGTTCATTCTTTGAAATACGCGCCATGTCTGTCTCACAGAACTATAAAGAAATCAAATTACTCAGGAATCTTAAGTAGGATAAGCATTTAAATATGGTACTTGGTAGTGCATCAAAAATGACTGTTTCCACTAAGATTATATTTTTGTCTATGGAAAACCAAAAAAATTGCATTACTCTTCATGGCCTCTTTTGATGTACATTATCACTTTATAAAAGAGTTAGCCTCGGATAAGAATGACGAGGTTGCTTGCTATTGGAGTATTGGTTATGTTCAATTTATCAATATTGTTTCATATATATATTTTTACTTTGGGAATGTACAAATAATGTATGCCAATTACCAATATTCAATATACTGGCATTTAATAAAACTTTAAATCAGGGAATTCTTACTTGCACATTGAATGTTGTAACTTTTTGTTTTTTTCCTATTTTTCTCAAATGTAAAAACGAAGACTTCAAAAGCTTTACTCTTGTGAGAATAAAATAAAAATATAAGAGAAACCTAAAGTTGAATAATGGAGATGTACAAATTAGATGAATAATACAATACAGAATTTAAGAGAGAATCATGAAGCAATTTTTTTCACTTATATATACAAATTATAGAACACCTCAAAACCCAGGGCTAGGGGTGAGTATCGGTTCGGTTTTCGGTTTAAAAACCGAAAAAACCGAAAACCGAAATTGGGATAAAAACAAAACCGAAACCGAAACCGAAAAACCGAATTGTTAACGGTTCGGTTTTTCGGTTTTTGGGGTTTTTTTTTTCAAATTTGGCCCATACGAAAATTCAACAAAAAAATGAAAAAAAATAGATTTAATGTATCTAAATAGTTATACAAATTCTACATATTGCCCAAACAACTAAACTATTAATTCAACATGTCCAAAAACAAAGAAATTCTTAAAATTATACATTATATATCTTGTTCAAAGTAACTAAACTATTAATTCAACATGTCCAAAATAAAGAAAAGTTTAAAACATTCACATGTTGAAAAAGTTGTTTTTTTTCTCTTAGCAATCATATTTTATTTGTTTGGATTTTGAGATTTTTTTTATACTTATTAATTGTTATCCTATTTTTAAATAAAAATTTTATATTTTTTTAAATAAAATTATTTTTTTTCGGTTTTAAACCGAAACCGAAAAAACCGATAACCGAAAATGGAAAAAAATGGAAACCGAAACCGAACCGAATGCATTTCGGTTTTCCGGTTTCGGTTTTTCGGTTCGGTCCGGTTTTTGCTCACCCCTACCCAGAGCTGAGAGTGGTCTTTTTTTTTTTTTACGTGATTCAACATTTATAAGTCTTGAAAGGATGTTGCTCCCCCCAAAAGTAGCTATGTAGCCGCGATAATTAATTAGAAGTAGTGGGAAGTGGGAACCCTGTGGGGCTGCATTCTCACGAAATGAAACGGATTAATGAGTTAACAACATTGGCCTAATTTTTTTTTTTTTTTTTTTTATACATTGGTTGGTCTAATTATAATCATCAGGAAATGCAGTAATTTGTATGTTCATAAATTATAAACGTAGATCGTAATACTACCAACTATACCAAACATAAACTGAGAGTAAACGATTTTCTTTCCTCTGTGTTTCGCTTCTCACAACTAGACTATAATAAGTTAATAACCTTCAAGATCAAGACGATCGATGAACATAGAAGAAAAGTGGAATTCGCAAATTCAAATGGATTGAACAAATCGGAATCACTAACAAAAATTCAAGCAATTAATTAATTGTACATGAATCTGAGAAGAAAACCCCCAAATTTGTACAGGAGAAACAACGAAAAACAAGTTCTCACGGGGAAGGAGAAGAAGAAGAAAGTGCTTGAGATCTATAGATGTAATGTAACATCAACGAGGGAGGTGAGAAGAAGGACGAGCACGAGTGAAGATAGAAACCACAGAATTGGCCAAGCCTATAACTATAGCGAGCTTCACCTGACCCCTCAGAGGAATCGGACGGCCACAATCCCTCCTACCAAAGCTGTTCCTGCCGTTGATCAAGCTTCTTCTTCCACCTTCCATCTCCATCGATTCCTTCTTCCCTTCTTGATCGGCTTTTTGCAAGGAGATTAGGAGAACGAGCTTGCTTCTTCGCTTCTGAATTCTCAGATCTGGATGGTTGGTTTCCTGAGAGTGGAAGTGAGGGTTCATTATATAGGAGCACTGTTACAAAAGTGCCCCTGGTTTATCATATAATTACAAGTTTGGCCACCGCCCATCATGAAGTCTTTGCTTGTTTACTCTTTCACGACTGATGCCTTTGACGGTTTTGACCTTGTCTTCTTCCTTTTGGATCCACATGGGAAATGAGAAGTGTATATGAAATAAATTATCCCTACCACACTACACTTCTAAATATACTTCCTTAGCGCCTATTTAAATTAGTTTTTGGAGAATAATTTCTGAGAAAAAAGTTGAAAAAATGCTTTTAGAGAATATATTCTGGAAAATAGCTTCTGAGATTATAGAAAAAATAGCTTCTGACAAAACCTAGGTTTTTCTACCCCAAACCTAGGTTTTCAGGCAAAAAAGCTATTCTGAAAAAGTTGTGAGTGTTTATCTGACTTAACTGAAACCTAGGTTTTAACAGTTAAAAGATATTCTGAACAAGGTGAAAGTGTTTGTCTGCCTGATTTTGAAACCTAGGTTTGGGTGAAAAAAACACTTTTTTTAGGTCACCCAAACAGACCCTTAGTTGCAGCAGAGGTAGTCAAGTATGTTACACAAACCAAAGAAATATAGTGGTGTCATTTATTATTTATATAATTAATATGGTTTTCTAATTTTACCTTTATAATGTGGATAAAAAAATTATCGTGTTACCTTTTATATTATGGACCGGAGGGAGTAATATTAAATTAATTTTAAAGATTAATGAAGTAAAATAAGTGACTTTAGAATGTTGATTTTTATCATTTTTCTACAAATTTTGATTTTATGTTACAATAAGGAGGAAGTATTTCTTAAAAAAAAATTGAGGATATTGTTTATTCAAATTTGAGGGCGTGTGTGTGGGGACTAGGGAGTACAGTGGGAGGAACAAGTTAGTACACTTACAGCTAAAGGTATAAATAATAAGGCGATTTGTATGTGTATTATATGAAACGTTGGGTTGGCTTTGTCTAGTAGCGCCCACGTTGAGAGAACCCACAATATCTCGCACAAAATCTAATATACTACTAGTATATCTTTTTTTTTTTTTTTGGCCAACATTAGTACTAGTATATCTTAATGCATTGATTAGAGACACATTATTATAATATGAAGAGTTGGTTTGTTTTTTTTAAAAAATAATTTTAACAATTGATCGAAGACCCTTTTCCTCACGGCGGGAGAGGACCCACGCACACAATTATATGTCACAGACTAGCTCTTATACACAATCTTTAGCTACTTGAAATATAGATTCCATAACTCGTTTAGGATCTTGGCCAAAAAAAAAACTCGTTTAGGATGTAATGTGAGTTAAAAGTTCTTCAAACTCACCGATACTAAAGTAAATATGGCACTACTTGGGGTTGGGGGACAAAACAAGACTAAAATGGACATAACGAGACTGGGTTGAAATATTTTGGTTTGGTTGAGTTTGCAATATCTGGAGTGGGTTACTTTGGGCTTAATTTCTACAAAACACAAAGTGTTTAAATTATTCACAAACGCATCAAAACTCAACAATTACTTTCGTATGATATTTTTCTTCCCTTCTTTATTAGCTAAATCGAAGTAATTCTAATAAAAGTACTTTCGTCTTGAGTAGTGCAGTATAGCTCCATGAATTTGTTCTATTACGTCTAATATCAAGTGGTCTTTCTTCTTTTATGTACTCTGTTTCATCATATTTTAATATTCTTACCTCTATGATTTGATGATTACATTTTGTAAAACCTTTTTATTTTTAATGATATTTGTCCATTATACAAAAAAAAAAAACTCATCATTTCAACAAAAATTCCAAGTGGCCCTATGGGATACAGCCACGCGTCCTTAAGAAATACTCAAATCCACAAGGCAATAGATTTTTTCTTTTTTTAAGGTATTAGATTCGGTCTCTACCATTCTGGCCGGGGCAACAAACACCTGGATAACATTTTCTCACTTGATGCTATTTATAATGTGAAACGTTGATAATTGAGTTGGAGGAGTCATATTAATCACGTGGATAACATCCTAAGCGTGGCCCTAATTAATGTCCAAATGTGAATTGGGAAGTAAGACCGTTTTATATTGCTTTCCATATTAACTTTTCTCATCCTAAATCTAACATCAAGTTAATTTCATTGAAAAGATTATTTTTAACAACTTGACAATAATAAAAATGACAATAGATTTAGATTTTTTAATTCTTAGCGATTATTTTTCCTTTTTTTCCCAAAGAAACCCCCATTATCACTCCCACCGTCATTCACCTTTATTTCTCTCTCCCGCCATCACAACCCATTACCTTTTGCTTTATTTATCCTGAATTCTTCTTTTATCATGGGATCGGAGGGAGCCCCATTTGTACGTGTTTTTGTTTTTTTCTGAGTATTAAATCAAATTAAGCGACCTCTTGCACAAGTAAAAAGATTCCATGGGATATGCTCAATTAATTCCACTTCGGAACCACACACCTTGAACTTAGACAATTCCTATCCGCTTTTGTGATGCTTACTCTTCACACGCGCGCGTGTTGTGTGGGTCCCTCGTCACTCATGTTAATATACTTTAATTTGTTCCTGTGCATTACCTAATTAATATTCGCTTAAATTGATTAATACCTTAAACATAAAAAGTCATTTAATTTTGATTGATTAAACGTTTATAAGTGCTATCTTTTTAATTAATTTTTAAACTCAAATAAACATCATGAATTCATAAGCTGTTTTAATTCGTGACTTTGTGTCTTCATTTTTGTGGAGTCATCACTTGTCACCATTGTTTGTCATACTCAATACTCAATTTGCTCAGTGTATGTGGTCGGCCTCCTCAGTTGGGTGTTACTGAATGTCAATATTGGTAACTTAATCTTTGTTACCTGTGACTCTATTTGCACAAAAAGAATTGACAGCTATGGTATATAAGAAAGAAACAAGTAACGAACAAGATTAATTATTACTTACATAAGTATATATATGATGCTGATATTGTTGACAAGTCTGCTGAAAACAAATGACAGGTATGGTGTATGAGATTAACAAACAGCATATAGCATATTAACAATAGAATTAGTATATAATGGTGACAAGTTTGCTAAGTACAAATGACAAGTCTGGTCTCAACCATAATAACAATTAATTGTGTATAGCATATTAATTACTCATCTCATCTAAATACATACGTACTTTATAATGCAAATTGCACTACAAAGTATGCCCTATGTTTAAAACCAGTGGTACGTATACATATTTTGTGACATGTGTAATCCATTGATAAATGTCCTAGCATAACATAACTGACAACGCTTTTCTAGCATAGTAATAGCTACATGCAAGCTACATTAATGGTTGAAGTGTTTATCATGAGAAGTTTGCATACTTTTGCAATATTAATCTCTGCTGACACTTTTGTTAGGGTGCGAAGAATGGTGAGGAGTCAAAAGGGATTTAGTGAAAGAGATTTTTTTTGGCCATTCATACGTCCAAGACTCGAAAAACTCCTAACATATCAGGTCAAAACGGAAAAGAAAAAAAGAAAAACTCCTCACATGCACATGCTCAATAAGGTTAAAGACCTGTGTATTTTAATTTTTTTAATATGCAGCTATAGCTTATGATGTATTTATTTTTTGTAATTAACGGCATGTTTGGTGTGAGGGGAGGGGAGGAAAAGTGGACGTTGGGAAATTTGTTTGACTCTAATTTACAAAAATTAGAGAAGTGGGGTTAAAAGTCTTAAATTAATGTTTTTTTTTTACTCTTTTATCTTACATATTTTATTCCTTAAAATATCATAACATCACTCATTCAATTTATGAAAATTCAAATCACAAAAATTCCCCCTCCAAATCCCTCGTACCAAAAAGATCATAAGGGTGAGAAGGATTTTTTTCTACCAATTATATTTAATTATATATCACATCATTGAATTTTTCTCTTGAATGTGCAATTTGATTATTCATTTATTATTGTGTAGACTTTGTACTCTTTGGGTTTAATGAAGAGCATAATAAGTACGGGTAAAGTTAAAAAAATTTTAAATTTGACGATAGAGTTAAAGATGTTTAATGTCTATTTTTCCTTTAAAAGTGACTTATAAATAAAATTGTTGGAATACATGCATATGAAATTATTGTCTAGAGTCTAGACATTCAAAGCTAGTTAGTGAATTTATATCCATGAAAACCGTACAATTTTTTTAGGGTTGGGGTGTCAAAATATTGTAATAATAAATAGGATGCATATAGTGTTGGCGTCTTGAGAAACAGCACACTACTACAAAAAAACCCATTTCTTGTTCCTAATTCACGTCAGTATATTATAAAACTGACATTGAAAAAAGCTCGGTGGCATTTTTGTAATTAAATTTCAGGCTGAGAAAGAAACAACGTCACAATAATGGGAGAAATGTGACTTGGTTTAAAGTTGTGAGAAATCACGTCACAAATTTTTAATGTGTGACGTGGTTTTCTTCAAAAGATTGGAGGTTTAATCAAGTTTTTATTTTTATTTTTTTATTTTATAAGAAACCACGACACATATTTTTAATATGTGACGTGTTTTCTTCAAAATAAATTTTAAATTTTTTTTAATAAGAAATCATGTCACAAATTTTTAATATGTGACGTGGTTTCTTCAAAATAAATTTTTATTTTTTTATTTTATAAGAAACCACGTCACATATAGAAAATATGTGACGTGGTTTCTTATAATAAAAAAAAATAAAAAACCTGATTTAAACCTCCCAATCTCATCGTCTTCATTGATATATCAGTTCAAATTTCATTATTGCCGCGCAGAAACATTCAGCTCCCCCGAAAAATTTGAACTCACACCCCTCAGCTTTCTCCTCTCTCCCTCACCCCTTAGCTCTCTCCTCTCTCCTTCACCCCTCAGCTCTCTCCCTCAGCTTCAGCATTGAAGAAATAAAAAAAAACCCCAGCTTCAAGTTGTGAAGAAGCTTGCTCGCTCCCTCACAGGTGCGAGATCTAAGTGCTTTTTTTTTCTTTTTTTTTTGGCTCTTGCACAGAATTTGCATAATGGGCCTTATTCTTGACTCTTACCCAGAATTAATGCGTGGTTATTGCTCCTTTTTTGTTTGGAATTCCATTTTTTTTTGCCAACGTTTGGGATTATTGCATTCTTGTTCTTTTAGTTTGAAATCATTTCATTATTCTTGTGTTACTTCAATGGCAGTAGTTTAGATGCTCTCTGTTCAGTGGGTTATCAATTACTTTATCATGTTCTTCATACTCTGTACAATTACTTATCAATTTACCCATAGTGAGTATTTAATTTATTAATTGTAGAACAATGTTTAATTTCCATCAAATGAGGGTGAAATGATAGGTTTTGTAATTACTGATTGGTGTTGAATTAGTAAAGGTATGTTTTCTGAGATTAGATTGGCTGATTGCTATCTGTTTTCTGAGACAGCAAATGAGAAAAAGAAAATGGGATCAAACGAAAATAGTAAAAAAAAAAAGCAATTCACTCACATCACATGTTTAGAAAACATGTGACGTGAATTAAAGAAACCACGTCACATATTATCCAAATAAGTGACGTAGTTTCTCCAAAAACTGATAATTCACGTCACATGTTTTCTAAACATATGACGTGAATTCTCTTATATTTAAAAAAAAAAAATTCAGCGACTTATCTACGTCTCTTGTTTCATAACTTGTGACGTGGAAAATCAGACTTTCCACGTCACATATTTTATATGACGTAAAATACCCATTTTTTCTAAGTCACTACTTTTAGTGTCACATAAAAAAGTGACATTAAAACCCCTAAATAACAGATTTAAAAAACTCTTTCTGTAGTAGTGGCAGCTATGCATATGTGAAGTTGTACACACACACTAACAGAAGTTATATATATTTTGATGTAATCTAAGTTGTCTATTTGTTATGATCATTTGTTCGATATTAATACTCTAATTATATCTGAATGAAAAAAAAATCTTCTACAATTTAATGTTAATTAAGTAATTAATTGATTAATTAGATGCCATATAGGCACATTATTGAATTAAGAAGAAAAATGAATGCCAAGGAAGATTTGTCTACAACATTTTTTTGTTCAGATACTAAACTATATACTATATATGACTGATTAATTTTAAAACTTACTCATAATTAATCTCTTTCCTTTTTTTCTTTCTGGAAACGATTAATGCGGTGAAACGTGAAAAGAGCTCGAGTGTGGAGAGAAAAATGTATCAAATGCGTAAACAATGGGATGTAGGGTATGTTTGGATTGCCTTTATTTTAGAAGGACTTTTTCAGAATGACTTTTTTAGAAGAACTTTTGGAAAAAAGTCAAATTATAAGAAGTGATTTATGTTAGAATTAGTAATGTTAGAAGTAACTTTTTTTCAATCTGACTTTAAAACATGTTTGGATGATTATTTTGAAAGGTAAGTTTAGATGAAAAATTACTAAAAAGGCATTATTGTTATTAAATAATACATATATAATATGCATATATTCTTATAGTTTAGAAAGAAAAAGTGAAATTTGGGGCTTGTTGAGGATTTTAAAGGCTTAGTTTCTCCCTTATTTTAAGGAAAATAATTTTTTAAAAACATATTTTTAGCTCAAAGGAAGATATCGAGGGAGAAAATAATTAGAGATTATTGTGGTAAATTTTTGGAGATAAAAAAGAAATTTTATATCACAAGAAAATATCTTATGTAAAAATTTTAGGGGTCTAGTAGTCTAATTTTCCTACCCACTTTATTAAATAACAAACAATAAAATGTGTGGGGCCCATCAGAAGCCAAAATTCAAAATTTTTAACTTCTAGCTTTTGGCTTCTCCACCGGACTTCTGGAGCAGAAGTACTTCTCCACCTTATATCAACCCAAACATAATTTTTATTACAAAAATGACTTCTCCGGCACAGAAGTACTTCTGGCCCTTAAAAAAGCCAAACCAAACATAGTCGTAGTATATTGTTTCTTATTACAATTTACAAGAGTTAAATAACTAAACTATGATGTTTGAAAAAATAATTAAGATCAGTTAAAAACAATTAATATAAAAACCAAACTTTTTTCCAACTATATCCTTATCAATAAGGGAAGTTGTCTAGAGGTGTAAGGCTCCATTAGATTCTCTAAGGTCTCGAGTTTGATTTCTAGACGAGACGCGTATGTTGGGAGGGGAAGTTACGAACCCAAAAACTTGGGTAATCAATCTTTTGGATAAGGGGTCAAGGAAGAGAAAGAAATAGAGTGATCTTGAGAGGGAGTATAAAATAGAATGTAATATTAAAAAAGGATGAAGAGAACAAGATATTAACTAGAAGTTAAAAATGTATTAAATGTTTAGATAACCCTCAGTAAGCTCTTATAAAAAGGATTAGATAATTCAAATTTTTTGATCCTATAATAAAAACTGGATGGAGTACCAATTATATGGTGACAACGGCATTCTTAGAGAGTTCAAGTTATGATAATTAAGCATATGTTAACAAATAAAATGCGAATTATTGCCTACTAGTTTTTAACCCTTTTAAAGATCCAATAATTTTGGTGTTTAGTGCGATAAATGCATATTAATCACGTGGAGAATCTCATTTGTATTGGTTGAAACAAAAGTTCACAACCTGCCAACTCACATTCATTTCACCTGCCACTTCCCAATCTTATCCTCCCACCTTCTCTGTTTTTTCCCCATATCCAATTGATAATGCTTTGCTTCACTTTTTGAAAACCACTTCTGCGATGTGACAACCCAACACTAATTAACAAAATAAACCAATTAATTAATTAACTAACTAACTAAAACATGTCACCATAAATTAGTTGTCATATCTAATGAATATATATGACCTCAATTAACTAATACGCAATCCCCACAAAGAGGGGATTGTGTGTGGACGAATTAATATAATAAAAGCATACTTCTTGTTGATTTAGGATGTTACATTGAACAAAGACATTATTTTTTTGTACCAGTGCTCCGAATGGAAAGGGGAAAAGATAGATTGTGGAATTTAATATAAAATGAAATTTGGTCTGTGAGAGAACCTAGCTTATAACATGTTCTGATGTACTAGCAAGTTTTATGAGGGATGAGATCTTATTCATCCTTGAAATGAAAATCTAAGATCTCGTATTTGTGGGTGGTAAAAGGGACACTATAAATCTTTCATAAGCATAATCTAAGCAAACATGATAATAATAGATAATAGTAGTAGTTGACTTTTGGTCCTGCTTATAAAATCTTGTTTCATTTGATCTCATTTTTTCTAAATGATCTTTTGTGGATATAAACTGATATATAATATAATGGTACACATAATTTTTTTAGAAATATCATCTATCATACTTAAAATTAAAAAATTTATTTAGTTTTCTTAATATTTTTAAATTCATCAACAGACATTTAACTAAGAAGGGGATTTAAGATCTATTATCCAATGCAATTGCACAATAAACTAAATCTTATATGAAAGACTAGAGGTGATATAAACAGTAACATTATTTATTAGAGCTGAGGATGGGTTAGGATGGGCTAGCCCATAAACCATAATGCACTACAGGTTGAACTTTTCTTCTTGCCCGCTTCCTGGCCCGTAGCCCAAACGAGCTAAAAGGTTAAATGTGGGGGCAAAATGGGCCATGGCAAACTTGACTTTAGGAGAACTTTTTGAAATAAAAAATGCAAAGAATATGTGAAAAAAAGAGAGCGGATAATTGTATTGCTACTTTGTTCCGTAGCAATGTATTCAAGTTTTTATTCAAAAGAAAATTATAATAATAATCTTTTGCATATTACAAGTTAATAATCCTCCCATTTTTATTTTTAACTTTCCCTCCATACATTTTTCATGCTGTATTTATAAGTCATTTCATAAAATATATAAAACAATCAGTATTTTTAAGGTACTTTTTGAAAGACGGACAAAATATAATAGGGAAAATTTCATTTAAGGACCACTGTAGACAATTAATGTAAAAGAAGGACCACAAAAATATGAAATTTCACTGCAGGACCTAGGTTCTTAAATGAAAAAAAAAATTGTTGTGTGAAAAGACCTAAAAGCCCTTGTGAATTAATTTCAAATAGGGACATGTGCTGACACGCTGACGCTGACGCTGAAACGCTGACACAACTGACACAACATACTTCCTTGGCTGACAACGTACTTCCTTGTGTATATGGCGATTTCCTTGTGCATATGGCCAATTCCTTGTGTGTGGCCTGGACATAGCACGTTATAAGGCCAATTAATTACTCCTTGTGCATATGGCGATTTCCTTGTGCATATGGTCATTTCTTTGTGCGTGGCCTGAATATAGCACGTTATAAGGCCAATTAATTGCTCCTTGTGCATATGGTCAATTAATTACTCCTTGTGCGTGGCCTGGAAATGACCATAGAAATGACCATATGCACAAGAAAATGGCCATATGCACAAGGAATAATTAATTGGCCTTATAATGTGCTATGTCCAGGCCACGCACAAGGAAATGACCATATGTCACACAAACCTCACTCCTATTTTTGAGATTTCATTTCCATCTACCTAAACCGTTGGTTGAACGCTAAGTTTTACTTTCTATTTGGACCAAAATGCCCATATTAACATATAATTATTTAAACATTTATATGTGTAAAAAAATATTTTTTATAAAATAACCTAATTCTCACATATTTCTTTCAAAACATATATTTTTGAAATCTCTAATATGGCTATAAATTTTTTAATTTTTATTTAAATCGTGAACTTTGAGAATTTTAATTTTTTAATACATTCACTAAAAATTATTTACTTTGATTTCTTTTAATATACTGAAAACATATTTTAAACATATTTTTATTCATAGTATGCTACAAATGAAATAAAATTTTTTACATTATATATTTTTTTAAAAAAACTTTTTTCTATTAGACTCTTAACAATATCAAGAATTTCAGTGTCATCACTACCACTTGCAAAATTTTTACTACCGTTAATGTCAATTTCAGGATCACTAACTTCATTGTCTTCCATAGTATTCAAAATAAAATCATCATTGATCATTTCATCCTCTTCACTTTCTTCTAATTCATTGTCAAGGATGCTTCCAATGGTTACAAGTTCAACACTTGGTACTCTTCCTCATTTTCTCCTTCTCCCTCAAACCAAACAAAAGAACGCCCATCTTCAGTATTTGTATATAATTTATCAATATAATGTTCAGTTTTATCATAATTGTCAATATCTTCAATATGAGTTATATTATTCTGTAGCATAAGTTTGTAAAATTACATAAATTAAATATAAAACAAAAAAATAGAAAATAAACTAGAGTGGATATATGATTAGTCATAACTCCTTAAAGGCTTAAATAACATTTGAACAATTGAAATTTTCGAAACAGGGGGTATGCGTGCATTAGATGATTTATAAGAGCAAAATAAAATAAATGTGGACAGTGGATATAGGCGGGTGATCGTGGAACTGGACTGGACTCTACTAACGCTATTGAAGCTATTTCAAAGGAGGTACAAAACTCACATGAGGATATAAATATCATCATCGAAATTAGAAGGGTCCTGAACTATGAATGGGAGGTCAAAGTTGTTCATCAGTGAAATTAATTCAAATCAGTAGGAGAAAAGAAAGAAAAATTGAAAAATCCTACCTTTTTACCTGTAGCTTCAGTATTATCAAAATATCAGTAGCCATTGAACCTTCCCTACTTCTTTATGGGTAGCTTTGTCTCTATCTCTCTGAATAATAGTATAATTTAGGGTTTTATTAAAATGAAGGGTAAAATCATAAATAAAATATAAATCCAATTTAAAAAAAATATGTTTTTAGAATCTTTTTAGAATATTCCTAATGATGTTAACGGATTTAACTAAATTGTATGTTCTCAAAATGGAGGGAGGTCTGTGTAATATAGGCAAAATAGAAGGGATGTTAGTGTATTTTACTCAAATCAATGTATGTAAAATTTATAGAAAATTGTATTATTTACCAGGAGAATTTCAATTAACACCTACAGATGCAACTTTATTTCAAATAGCGCCCAAAAAAAAAATTAGATACTACACTGCAATATCGAAAGGGCCAAAATGAAATTATGTTTTAATTTGATGCTAAATGATCAAATTGTCCTTCCTTCATATGGGCACAGAAATTAATGCAAAAGTTCAATTTAATTAGGGTTAAGGTTCATTTTGCCCCGAAAGTAACAACAAAAAAGTGCTGAGAATCTACAAGTAATAAGAGGAGCATTGTTACCCATGAAAGTAATCAAATCGTAGTAAATTTACCCCAATCAATAAAAACGTTAAGTTTGGCCGTTAAATCCTCCTGTTTGACAAACCGATGCTGACGTAACTAAACCATATATATATCAACTTTTAAATGTTCATTTTTGTCCCGGAAGTAACCATCAAAGAGCACTTTTACCTTGGAAGTATCCAAATCAAAGCAAATTTGTCCTGATTGTTATTTAAACTTAAATTTAACCGTTAAATAGCACGTGACACTCCACATTACATCCAATGATCCACATAATCACCATAAATCATTTAAATTATAACTGGAAAAAATAAAAGAAAAGGAAAAGAAAAAAGAAAATCATCACACACTCCCCCTTCTCAGTATATACTAGTTTCATTATCATCATTTTCCTTTTTCACTACCAGAAGCAACAACGGACTTTTACCCTTTATTTAATATATTTTATTCTTTAAACAATAAAAATTCCAATTCTACATAATTCCATAGTTTAATTTTCTTCAGTCACACGATTCGTTTTTATCTAATTAAGTTGATCATCAAAGAGAAGTGAGAGTTTATTCATCAATCACAAATGCTCATTTTTATTTGTAATATAAGATTAAATTGACTTTTTTATGGGAGATGAATGATGGTAAATAAACCACTTTAAATTATTTATATACTTTTTATTTTTTAAAAATCACTTCATCTTACTTTTAAGCTGATATATAATTTAATTATATGTAACATTTATTATAATTAAGCAGTTAATTTGATTTCCTTAGTTTATGTAGAAAATGTTGTTTCAATCATATATTAATGATCCAATATAATAGAATACATGATTACAGAAAAACCAAAACTTGAAGGAAAGTTATAAATTGTGCTTGTACACATCAATCTAATTGCCCTAGAAGTAACTAATCAATGAAGTGATCTAAAGCAAATAATAAACTTATAAAGTAATGAACATGAGCCAACATCCACAGAGCAGATAAGATCCCTGCATGCAAATGCAAAATCCTCAAGTCTCTTCATCGCAATCCCACATACCACATCATGCTAATGAAAGCTTACCTAAATAATAACTAAATCATTAACTAATTATATATAATACATAAAAATTTATTAGTTGAGGCATATAAATAAATATATATGAGATCATAGTTGAGTATGCATGGCATCATGCAAGAGGCAATATATACAAGAACAGTTAATTTTGAAAAGATAAGGTGGTGATATCATTTTCATATTGGAATATTGATGAGCTCGATCAAAATTAAACAGATAAAAACAATATTATAAGAATAGCACCGTCCAATTAAATAATGTTCAAAGTTTGATGGCCAATGTCTATTTTACAGCAGAATATGATTGTGTTTCCATCAAATCAATTCTTTGCTTCTTCTTTAGCTTTCTGTAAGTCGGCTGCGTTTTGCTTTTCCTTCATTTCACACTCATTCACTCAATTAAACACACAACTTTTAATTAAGTTATACCAAAATATGTGAATTATTTTGAGCATTATTAGAGCTGGGTTGATTCACATTAATTAGCCCCGAGATTTAGACTTGTTCATCCCCATGATCCCCCACTCTTCATTCTTGTTCAAATGATAAACACTGCTAGATGATTGGTTATTCAAAACAACTTGATAACTCGAACTAATTTTCTTTAAGTAAATTATTTTAATATTGCCGTCCAGTTTGTTTATTAAGGTAATCAATTAATCAATAATAATAAGAGTTATCCCCAGTTTGTTTAAAATAAAGTAAAAAATGTAATTGATTAAATATAAGGAAATAGTTGGAAGAAATCTTCAGGTAAAGATTAGGAATATCTTTAAAATAATCTACTTCTAGCTTTCGGCATATCCCTTAATTACACTTATATTTAATCAACCAAAATTATTTTTCTTCCTAGTTTTAAACAAACAGCTCTAAACGGTAAATATCATAGAAGTTGTAAGAAAACATGCAGACCAAAATGACGAGGCTACTGAGTACTGAATATACTCGTTTCTTGCAAGCACGAGTTATGTAAGGTGGTTTGTCCTATTAATAATTCTACTTCTGTTGATTTTGCGTTGGTAAAGAAATGAAATAGTTGGTTATTTAAAAAAAAAATAAACATCTCCGATCATAAATAATCATGAATTCAAAAAATTGTAGAAATATATAAAATATCACACACACACACACACGAGTATGAGATATCACCCCCCCCCCCCTCTAGAGTTACTTTTATCATTTAATTATAAATGTTATTCACATGATATTATTTAATTTATAATTATAATTGTCAAAAATTGAAATTCATTTCAAGCAAAGCTGATGTGAGAGACTTGTTGAAAAGTTTAGCATAATGAATGCGGCAAAGCTATAGGTCGAATCAAAAATATCATGCAATTGATTGTGATTATGCTTTTACATGACAACGAAATTTTAATTGACATGAATTCTACACATGCCTAAGCCTACCTCATTCTGACTTACTTATGACATCATATCGAAATCCTCCCTTTTCTAAATCCTATTTATTATTCCTTTTGGATGCCATCATATAAGGTTTAATGTTGGTTTTCCTGATTTTTTTGTTGGGACTACCGATTTTAGATCTTGTTTCCAGTTGTGTTTTCAATATCCTGAGGAATAGTCGAATCATTATCCCCACTAGATCACATATATGGTCTTCGCTTCACGCTCTTTATAATATGGAGTTAGCACCTCGTTAGCAAAGTTCTTGACATGCGTATTGTTCGAAATGCAGTGATAAACTGGCTCATGATCTTTTATCTTCATCTCGATTTTGTTGTTTGTCTTATGCTTTTATAAGCTTTGGTCTCTATATATTTTTGTTATATATGTTTTGATTAGATTGATCGTAATGTTGAATTTAACTTTAG
Source organism: Mimosa bimucronata (assembly GCA_037074515.1). Classification (NCBI taxonomy): domain Eukaryota; kingdom Viridiplantae; phylum Streptophyta; class Magnoliopsida; order Fabales; family Fabaceae; genus Mimosa; species Mimosa bimucronata. Next base: position 28,237,461 of record CM073441.1, read on the forward strand.
ATGTATAGATTCCTCTCTATATATGTGATTTTTACATATCATTTACCCTAATTTAATAAATTGTCTTCTTTTAAGTGGAAAAAAAAAGAATGCTTTTAAATAAGCATATAGCTCCAATAGAACTAAGTAAAAAAAAATGAATAAAATTAATTCTTTTTTCTCTAAAGTAATTAATACTTTTTTAAGACTAAGAGATGAATTGTTTTCTCAGCACACTATCTCTCCCTTACGATATAGCTATTCGATTAAGTTATACTCCCTCCGGTCTTAATTATAAGATCATTTTGATTTTTTTGACTTTTTTTAGTCCAAAAAAAAAGTAGTTTAAGTCCAAAAAAAAATCTTTTTTTCTTCAAAACTAATTTATTCTACTTATAAACTAACCTATAATCTAATTTCATGTGACATATATTATAATTTAGTGATCTAATTTACTTCCTTAACTTTCACAAAAAAAAGTCAAAGTAGTCTTATATTTAGGATCGGAGGGAGTATTTGAATATTGTTATGCGGAATTCGGGTTCAGAAAAATGATAAAAAAATTCTTTCCAAATTTCAAAATCCTAAATAGATGATTTGTAATTGTTAATACCTATACTCAAATAGCTATTGGGATTTTGAAATTTAAAAGGTATTTTTTTGTCATTTTCCCAAAATCTTTTAAAGGTGTTCCTTATGCTCATATGGATTTAAACTTAGATCTCATGTTTAGGTGGACAAAGCATTTCCATTAGGAGAAAAGTTTGTTGGTTAGAGCACTCTCACTCCTTCTAATACAAAATCAATCACCCTATAATTTAGAACTTATGTAAGATATGAGGTTGCTAAAATTCTGTTAACAAGTTTTTTACGCAATTATCCGAATATGAAGCTATTAATTAGGCTAATACAATTTAATTATCCTAGTTGAGCAATGCGCTCATTGAATGATGAGCTAGCCCTATTTTCCCCTTACCTGGAAAAAATGTATGTGAATGTTTTATCTGAATATATGATAACAATAAACAAGAACAAAAGAAAATGTTTGATCAGTGTTGTAATGAACATATTAATATGCCGACATGTCAAAAGTTGGAATATAGTATTAAGAATGAACGATAATTGATAAAGATGTCTCTCCAATCTTTGGTGACAAAATTCAAAAGATGTTAAAGTGACTATTATTATTATTATTATTATTATTATTATTATTATATTTGATTTAAGAAAAAGACAAATAGGTAGAAGAAGAGCGTGAAGTTGGAGACGGGGACATTGAATGTATCGCTTTAGTTATGATTGGAGCCCAATATCTGAAAGTGATGCCAGGCCTCTACATACATCAACTACAAGTCGTATTGGGCCCTTTTTCCTATAAATTAGCGAAGCATTTTTTTTTTTAAAAAAAACACGTATTTATCATTTGTCAAGTTCAGTTGGTAAATATGTACACTTATAATTAATTATAAGACTGTAAATTCAAATCATACTAGAGGTAAAAGACTTATTATTAGTAGATGATCTGTAAGTACATCTATACACATGCTATTTGAGCTCAGAAGTATGTTATGCTCCTGGTGATCTTCTAGGATCCAACTCGCATTTTGTTGGAAAAAAATTGACAATAATATGTATGTGCTTAATAGTTAATACAATCAAATTACATGAACATGAGAAATAATCATCAGGCATCCTTAATAATTTATTGATTCATTTTTTAGGCCGGAAACCTTAGTAATTTATGAGGAATCCACGGATTCTACAACAATTAAAAAAATATTGTTCGAAAGAAAAAGGAAATAAAACCAAAAAAAAAAAAAAAACCCGCACATTTTCTTACGTTGATTTGAAAATTTTGAATATAATCTTAATATGGCCATCTTGATTTCAGTGTTTGAAAATATTTAATTTCACTGGCTTTTCCGTGAGCAGTGAGAGATACTCCCTCCGTCCCAATATATAAGATCTTTATAACTGAATTATGGGTTCCTAAAAAATTAGTTAAAGTTAGTTAAAAAAAATAAATGTGTAGGAAATATACCATTTGTTCCAAAGTTGCCCTTATTTATTAATTAGTAAGAGAGATGGTAATTATGAAAAAAAGATGAAAGAGAATGTGTGGGAAAATTAATGCACGGGTAAAATGGGAAAATATGCATTTATTACTCAAACAAAGTCATATATGACCTTATATTTTGGGACAAGATCATTCAAAAAATTGGACCTTATATTATAAGACGGAATGAGTACCTTTTAATTTTTAGTTAAATCACTAAGGTCAAAGAAAGCACAAATATGCCTACATATTCTCCCTTTTGAATTGTTCTGTGTTGTTTTATAAGGTTTATCTAAGTTTCTCTAGTTAATAAATGCATTTTCTCCCATTGAATTCACTTTCAAATTCATTTATATATTATATTATCTTTCATTATTGTTATCGTTGTTACTCTTTCATTTACCCACTCATAAATGAAGTTATTTTTTGAAAAAAGAATGTATTTTTTACACATTAATTATATATAAAAAATTTTAATTGATTTTTAAGAAATCACAATTTAATTATTAGGAACTTATATATAAGAGCGAAAGGTAGTATATATTGATAAGACTTTAGGAGAAATACCAATTTCACCCTGGAAGTATTAATGGGGTAGTGATTTTGTTCCACAATTTTTTTTGGGATCAATGCCATCTTAGAAGTATGAAATGTACAGTAATATTGCCTTGAAATCATAAATGTATTAACTGATGCTACGTCATGGTTTACATCAGAGTAAAAATAAACAACTTTTGACTTGATTTTTTTTTTTTTAGGAGCAACACTGGGTTCAAAAAATTTCGAAGCAATATTCATGGGTGAAAGTGATTTTTTTTTTATTCTCATGTAGAGCATGAAGTGACATTTATTAACCCCTCTGTGATTTTTCATATTCGGTGATCGGTGATACTACAAAAACATTCAGGACAAAATACTAAGAAATTGGTATTTTCCCCAAATGTTTAATGGAGTTATTTATACATCCATTATCCATAGACCTGCATTGGCGTATAACCGTTTGTTTGGGCCCGCTTGGAAGCTTGAGCCTTGAACTTGAAGAGTGAAAACATAAATTCAATTATTCCCGCATTCCCAATCCACGAGATTCCAAGTTTGAAACTTTTGAAAGTGTGGCCATAGATTTTAGATAATTCTGGATTAAGCCGCCCCACTAAACTTACAATTTTAAATTTTAATTAGGTTCTATACATTATTAGTGGGAAAAAAAGTTGAGTTTAATTAGCTTGATTCCAAAAGGCAAAAGCAAAAAAACCATACGATGTGTTTCGATTGGCCTTTTTAAGCTTAGAAGTCAGTTGCTAAAGCAGAAGAAAAAATTATGTTTGTTTTGGTTTCTTGGCAATCTGGCTTATGAGTTAGAAGTAAGATTGGAGAAGGGGTAAAAATGTGTTGCTTCTGGCTTCTGGAATGATTTTGTTATATATTATTTAGTAAAGTGGGTAGGAAAATTAGACTATTAGACCCCTAAAATTCTCAAATAAGATATTTTCTTTTAATCTAAAATTTCTTTTTTATCTCCAAAAATTTATCATAATAATCTCTAACTATTTTCTCCCACAACATCCTCCTTTGAGCTAAAAGTATAATTTTTTCAAATTATTTTCCTTAAAATAAGGGAGAAACTAAACCTTTAAAATCTTCAAAAAGCCTGAAATTTCACTTTTTCTTTCTAAACTATAAGAACATATGCATATTATATATGTATTATTTAATAACAATAATGTCCCTTTTAGTAATTTTTCATCTAAACTTGCTTTTCAAAATAATCATCCAAACATGTTTCTAAAAGTTAGATTGAAAAAAAAAAGTTACTATTATCATCACAAATCCAAACATAAAGCACTTCATACAATCTAACTTTTATACAATCTTACTTCTAAAAAAGTTAGATTGAAAAAAAATTAATTCTCATCGTCAATCCAAAACACCCTGTTGTTGTTGGACCATAAAAAAAATCAAATTAATTGTTTTTTATTTATTCAGGGGAGCTTTGTCCCATAAATAAATCACCCTCAGAACTCTCAAATTGGGGAGTCATCAATATTCAACCATCATTCACAGTCCGTTTTGGTTTTGGTTTCCTCTTCACATCTCAACGTCACTCACGAACCAAAACTATCCATACAAAGAAATCCAGAAATCGTTTCAATAATTGTCATGTCTTCTTTATATTGTTTAACCTCCGGAACATTAATGCCACGTTCCCTCGTGGGAAAACCAAGAACAAATGGCGGCTTCTTTCATGTAATATCACCCACCTCCTCTTATAAATTACCCCACAACTTGTCAAGCCACATTGGGTTTGTACCAAAATTCGACCTTTCTTCTTCTTTTTATTGTTCTTGTTCTTGTTCTTCTTCTTCTGTGATGGATGAGGACCATAAAAACCTGGGTTTTGTGTCTGAAGTAGAGGAATATTCGAAGGAATTGGATGTTGCTGTTAGAGCGGTTCAGATGGCTTGTTCCCTCTGCCAGAAAGTTCAGGAAAATTTGATTGTTAAGGCCAAAAGTGACAGTCAGGTTCATTCTAAGGATGACAATTCTCCAGTCACTGTCGCAGGTACTAAATGTTTCTGAATTGGAATGTTGTTTTTAAGTAGTGTTTGTTTCTGACTCTTGATGGATGGAATAGTACTTTCTGAATTACTTCAAAACATGTTCTGTTATAATCTAATGGGCATGTTCAACCCTTTTTGTCTTTTGAGTTGCTTGCATTTATATAGTTAATGTTATTTTAGCTTCCGAGAAGTTTGGATTTTGGAGTGGACGAGGTTTCTTTAGAATGCAAGTCCTGAAACTTTAGTTGTGTGTGCATACTATGTTCTAGCCTAACACGTGTTACTTGATTTTCCAGGAATGTTCTATAATTTGTTTATGGATAGAAGAAAGAAGTTCCAAAATTGCGTTCATACTTAGTCTGTTTATCATAATATGCAACTTGTTCGTTTTAGGTCAGAAGTAAAAGGCAAAAAAAAAAAAAAAAATGAAAACTTTGTCTGCTACCCAGGGACAAATAATCCAATCAATTAGAGAGTTCTTCTTCTGTCTCCTAAACTGCTTTGAAGTCAAAGTCAACATTTTTGGCTGGGGAACTGAAGTATATGCGGAGGTTTCTTGGATTTTCGAAAGTTCAAGTTCCAATAGAGGGGAAACAATGATTGGTGAAACAAAACTGTGTTCAAATTCTTTTTCTGGGATATCTTTACTAAGGAGTATTTTTCTGAGATATCTATGAAACAGTTCATGTTACGATAACATGTCACCTACTTTAGAATCTTGTTCTTAGTTGTTTGTCCCTTGTGTGTAGAAGTCCAAAAAATAAGTACCTGCTTTATCTAGATCCTCAAAAAGACAAAGGGGTAGAACAAAAATTTTACAGGACAAAACAGGGTGCTTAATACGAAATAAATCTTGCATGTCTTCCAATAAATCTCACTCTGTTGCATAAAAGCAGGGCCATATATACTATATCTGCTTGCTATGATAAGATTTATCCTGTGTGCTTTGTTTCTATTATTTTAAAGTTTACGCACGATGGAATGATTGATAAGACTTTTTCTGTCAGCATGTATTTATTTTCATACTTTAAGATATTGATCATTTGGAACTTTTTCATTATCCCTGGTAAATCAGATTGGAGTGTCCAAGCAGTTGTGAGCTGGATATTATCTGAGTGCTTAGGAAGCAAAAACATCTCTATTCTTGCTGAAGAAGATGTTGAAACTCTCTTCAAGACTAGTTCATCTGGACTGTTGGAAGCTGTGGTTAAGACTGTGAATGAATGTCTAGCTGAGGCGCCTCAATTCGGGGTTGAAGCCCCGAAATCAGCTCTTGGTGCTTCTCAGATCCTCGAAATCATTGGACGCTGCAACTCAGTCGGTGGTCCTAATGGAAGATTTTGGGCGCTTGATCCTGTTGATGGCACGCTGGGGTTTGTACGTGGAGATCAATATGCTATAGCTCTTGCACTCATAGAGGATGGAGAAGTGATGCTTGGAGTTCTTGGGTGTCCTAACTACCCAATGAGAAAGGAATGGTTAACATATCATCATCGTTATCATAGGATTATATCTAAGATAACTCCTCCAACATCTGAAACTTGGGACAAAGGTTGTGTGTTATATGCTAGAAAGGGAAGTGGCAGGGCTTGGATGCAACCGTTGGTCCAGCTCAACAAGAAGTTTGTGTGGCCAAATTATGCAAAACAAGTTTCAGTTTCTTCCATTGACAATCCAGCATTGGCAACTTTCTGTGAACCTGTTGAGAAGGCAAATTCAAGCCATTCCTTCAGTGAAGGACTAGCCCACAGTGTTGGCCTCAGGTACATACGTTTATTTTCCTCCTCATTGTCTTGTTTTGAACTTTGTGAAATTTTCATAAGCTGCAACAAGGCATGGTGGCGCATGATTTATTTCCTATGTTCCAAGAGAATCTATACCTATCTGTCATTTATCAATCATTGATTCACTTGTGTGCAGGAAGCAGCCACTGAGAGTGTACAGCATGGTGAAATATGCAGCGATAGCTCGTGGTGATGCCGAGGTTTTCATGAAGTTTCCGAGGTCTGGTTATAAGGAAAAGATATGGGATCACGCTGCGGGTGTTGTCATCATACAAGAGGCGGGTGGCGTGGTAACAGATGCCAGAGGCCGTCCACTAGACTTCTCACAAGGCAAACATTTAGAAGGTCTTGATAGGGGAATAGTCGCTTGTGCTGGAGCCTCACTACATGAAAAGATTATAGATGCTGTTGATGCTAGCTGGGGTTGTTCTTGCCTTTGAAGCTGTTATTATAAACCTAAAGTATATACAATCATACAGAACGTACTAAGATTATTTTGACCTTTTTTACCTTCATAAGCTTCTACAGCATAAGATAAAATCAGCCTTGGTTTTTTTCTTAACGGTGTTGTTGTTGGTGTCAGTTTGTGAATCTGCAATTGTTGTTGTTTGGCATTATATGGATATAATGAATAATGAAGTCATTGTAAATTTTATAATTCCATGGCATTTGAGTGGTATACTGCGGAAAATCTATCCAATTATCTCTATTTCCTAGTAATAACCATGACTTCTAACGACAGATAAAAACCAGCCTCCATGTCTGACTATCTGATGCTGCAAAACAAGATAAAATACAAGAAAGATGCTTCAAAAAATCAACTGGGGTTTTGAAGTAAAGCCTGATATAGAGATAGTAGTCACTGACATTCTAAGAATTTTCATTGACGTCATATACAAAGGGGAAGATTGTGACTCAAGAGAAAGTTTCTTAAACAATTTGGAAAAACGATTCGTACATAACGGAAAGTTTCTTAAACAATTTGGAAAAACGATTCTTAACGTATTTATAGTTTCCGTAAATTTTACTCAGTTAACGCAAATATCAATTTAACCAATGGAAAAAACTACTAACACATCAAGATGAATCACTCCCGAAAAGGAATATATCAATTCTCTCAATTGGTTGAACAATAGATGCGATATTTACTCTATGGGTAAGGCCTTTAGTTCAAGTCCATGATGGCCTAGCCACACCAAGGAAAAAAATAGAAGAAGCATATGACAAAATATTGTCTTAATTCATCATATTTCATCAAATATAGGATGCGATATGGTTCCTAAGAATAAACTGACATCCCCCTAATAATTTCACGGTTAATGTTTCATTATTATTAACATAGATGGATAGACCTACTTGATGAGCTAGTTCATTTTGAATACAGAAATTTGGTTACAGTCAGTTAGACAGCTGTATCAATAGAAGTTGTAGTAAATAGTGCAAAAATAACAGATATACTTCATCAAGAAGCCATAAAAATAAACTGTGAAGTAACACACATTCACAAATGTGCAATGGCCTACATTTGATCTGCACAATATGGGAATGACACATAGTTGAAATGAATCAATAAATGGTGGGAGGGTTTCTTCTTCCTCTGGAGAAACAGAGAACAGGAAAAGTCAAGAACTTCATTTATTGGAGTGACTGAGAAATGTGACTTGGCGTTGGGATAAAATGAACAATGTCTTAATCTCTCAGTTGACAGACATGAGGGATGGGTAGGTGAGTGCGTGATCGCTGGTAGATGGTGGATTCATTGTCATGTGTACAATACAAAAATCAGAGGTGGACCCTTTTTAGTTTTCGACCAATTCAATGCTGTTTCTATTACAAGATCTGCATTATTTAGATTTATTATTTTAAATTATATTTTTTAATTAGAAGGGAAGTAGGCAGACGCTAACGGACTAATGTTACAACTTATAAGTATGATCGAACTTGTGATCTTACAATTTGTATGAAAGCTTTCATACGGCAGGTTATAAAGTGATTAACTTTTTATATGCTTCGAATTTGTTGAGTGTCTTTGTTTAATTTGTAAGATGGAGTATTATAAAAAATTTGATTTTATTGTGAACGAAATGTTGTAATCAAGATTATATGCACTCAATTGGCAGTGCTTGAATCTATCTTGATGAAACTATGTATGTATGACTTTTCATTAAGAAAACATATGTATAACAGGTTGTGAATTGTGATGGAAATAGGAGGCTAGACTTTTAGTGCAATTCTCTAAATGAAGAAAATTGTATGTGTGTGGATCCCATGAGTCTGTTGTAATGTCAAATTGCTGGAAATTTGGGCAAATTGTCTGATGGAAGATGAGAGGGAAAAAAAAAAAAAATTTGTCCACTCGTCAAGCTTTTTGAAATCTACTAATAGAGTTAATGATCATGCTTTTTTTATCATATCTTGTCGGAGCATGGATAATTTGACAAAGTTTTCAATTCCCTGTTTCAAGATAAACTATAGTCTCAATTCAAGATAAATTGTTTTGTCTTTTTCCTAATCTGACCCTAATTAAATAGGAATATTTTTTAAATGAGAGGAAATTATTAAATGAAGATATTTTTGAAAATATTTTTAAAACATTATGGAATTACGAACTATGTATTTTAAAAAGGAACAAAGGCTCACAATATTATGTATTATAATTAGGGACCGATGGAGTGAAATTTGTATATAAAAAGAGATTAGCTAAATACTGCCAAGTATTTAATTTTTTTATAAAAAAATTTTGGTTAGTTGAGTCCCAACAGCTCATCAAAGTCCGAACATACCTTCAAACTAAAAGATTGTTTAAAAGAGTTCTCAAATCGCCCTCAAACAGATTTCTTATACCAAAGGCAAAATTTGAACTCAACCATGTGAGTTATGACTCATGAGCCAATTCCACGCCAATTAAATTAAGCTTTGTAGGATCGACCATTTAAATTCATCTGACTGTTATTTGTTAGCCTAATAATCCTTAGGCATAAAATACTAATTAAGGGCTAAAGAATTTAGTGGGATGCGAATCAATACTGCATCTGTTTAGTGATCACTTTGGAGAGGGGGAATGTTTTTATAAAGATCAGAGAATAAGAATAAGGTTTAATAGAATTAAGCAATTATATTAGTATGGCATGGAAAGAAATAAAATAAATTCTCATACTAAGTTCAGTAAGTTGGATGACAATACCCTAATAATATCATATCAAAATATTACCCCAATTCTTAATACCCAATTGATCAATGTAAAGAGATTAAGAAAGTTAAATAAATTATTTTAATATATTTATATATATTTTTTTAAACTAAGTTACCTAACTTATAAATTGGTGCATAGTCTAAGTATCTCATAAAAATCAAGTAACATGTGATATAATTAAGCAATATTATTCCCTCCCTCCTTATATATAAAGTCCTCATTTTTTTTTCCAAATGATTTGTCTCTTTTTATAAGGTCTTATTTGACTTTATTTTAGTAATAAATATGTTTTTTTCAATTTCGCTCATGTATTAATTTCTCGCATATATTCTCTTGGAAGATGATTCTTTTCTCATCATTTTTTTTTCATAATTATTCTCTCTCCCTCTCCCTCCCTCTCTCTCTCCCATTCATAAACAATGGCACTTTTAGAAAAATGAGTATATTTCCTACACATATATTATTTTTAACTATTTTAACTTATTTTTTAGGAACCACAATTCGATTAAAATGACTTTACAGTGATGGAGGGAGTATTTATCATTCATTTTTAATTATCTTTTATTCTTATGGTTCCATTTGTATCTCACACATTTTTTAATGGGAAAATTTCAGTTTACCCCCCTAATAAGGAATTAATCTCATATTCCCCCTAAATATTCTGAAATTTCACTGCACCCCCAAGGGACTAAAGTGAAATTAAATGTTTTAGCTAAAAGACCAAAATGTCCTTATTGAATTTTGTATTGGATTTCCAAGACACATATGAAGAATTTCCAAGACACATATGAAGAATTTCCAAGACAAATATGGGAAATTTCCAAGACGTATATGAAGGAACTTTTCAAAACATTTGTGCTTATTTTCAACATCAATGTGAGTATTTTTAAGTCTCAAAAATCATGGAATCTAAAACTAAAACATCAAAAATTTCACAACTATATTTCCAAGACACATATGAAAAATTTCCAAGACACATATAGAGAATTTCCAAGACACATATGAGAAATTTCCAAAACGTTTGTACTTCTTTCAATAAGGACATTTTGGTCTTTTAGCTGAAACATTTAATTTCACTTTAGTCCCTTGGGGTGCAGTGAAATTTCAGAATGTTTTAGGGGGAATCTGAAATTAATTCCTTATTATGGGGGTAAAATGAAATTTTCCCTTTTTTTTAATAACCAATCACTGGATATTCTAACAACTATCTGATTTAATCCCACCCAACAAGATCTATTTAAAGGGTTGGAGTGTCCCAACAAGAGTTTTCCTCGTACTTAAAGATCAAGCTAGATACTACTCCCTCTACTCCTTATTATAAGGTACAAATTAACAAAATTTTTGGTCTTAAATCTAAGGCGTCAACCACTACAGTAATTACTTTTTCCTATTTTACCCTTATCATTAATAGATGTTTAAAGTTGAAAAGATAAAGTCATACCACTCTGTTCCTTATTATAAGTCTACCCTAACTACTTCTCACATACTAAGGAGGGGAAGTTATAGCATTAAATATATCTTATTTTCTCAACTTTGCCCTTATTTAACAATGTGTTAAAATAATATTTTATACATTATAACAATTCTCCTTCATCTTCCCTATTTCCAACACATACACAAGGATAAATTAGCCACAATAGCATTAATTAATCCCAAAGTGGACTTATATTTAGGAACAAAAAATTTGTGGTAGTTGGACTTATAATAAGGAATAGAGTGGTATCGTTTAATGAGGGTGAAGTTGGAAAAAGTGGCTAATTCATCCTAAATTTAATAACCCAATTATCATTCATTGATCTGTGAGAATTGTAATTAGTGCCTTATAATAAGAATAAGAGAGTAACTAGTTCAGATGTCAATATATCTTCCACCGGCCGAACCCTCGTAGGTCCTTTTTTCGTTTTCTTTTTATTTTTTCGTAAAATCCTGTTTAATCATTTTAAACATGCGTTTTTGATAACAAAATGTGCGATCTTAAGTTCTTAATTGTGTGGACTGCAGTATTCAAATATCATTAATAAATAAATGGCCCCTAAGCTTAAGTAGGGTTTGGTTACACGGTGTTTGATGCAGCCGGGTTTGAAAACATGTCCCGAACATTAATTCTTGATAAGCTCGATCACAATTAAGTAATGCCACAGTTGGTTTTCTTTCCTTTTTTTTTAATATTTCAGAGATAGTATTGTCTCATGATAAGATTTGATGTCTTCTTGTTAAGTCATATCACACTTTGAAATTATCACACATATTAATATTACTACAAAACTTATGGAATATTTATTCATGAACTGATGCTATTATTACACATACAGGGATACTTTCGGGAGAGGATACTCTCAGCGGCGGCCTCCCTCAACGTCCCTCGCAAGCCTTATTTTCAACCATTAAGATTAATCTAACAGCTCACAGTGTGCCACATCATCATGTTATTAAAAATAAAAAAAAACTGAATTACAGTATTAAATTAACGAAGAACTTTGAATATTTTTTAAAGACTTTTTAGCACGAAAAATTCCAACTATCTAGACCTATCTCATTTCAACAGAAGGATCTATATGGGATACAGTCTGATCCAGTTAACTTTAAAACATAAAAAACTGTTCCACCAAATATTTATATGCAATCTTTGGACTTATCTCATTTTAAGAGGAAGATTCATCCCAGTCTAGTCTGATATTAATTGAGCTAGATAAAACCATAAATGGAGTAAAAAATCCACCAAGTTTTTTAATTTTAATTAAAATATTTGGTGGTAGATTTTTGCTGTCTTTTATGGTCCTGTTTTGCTTAATTTATATTAGAATAGACCTCTAATAAACTGTGCAGTTAAAGTGAGCAGTGCAAAAATTTGGGTGCTCAACTTAAAAAAAATAAAAAAATAATAGGTTAAAATTATTCAAATCTAAATAATATTAGTTAGATTTATTTTTATTTTTTAAAACCATGGTGATATGGCATATTATGAGCTCTTGGATGAATCTTAATGAACAAAATGAGGACGCAGAGGGACAAGGAGAGGGGGAGCCGCAGAGACAATCCGAACCCCGATACTTTCTACTGTCTCTGATCCTCACCGACTGACAAGTTTCTCTTTAATTTTTTTTTTTATAAAACACTTGTTAATTTTCAATGCGCATTAGTTACATTATTTTATGTATACCAATATTTAATAAAAGTAATGGGAGAAATGATAATTAATATGATATCGGAATTTAGTATCATTGATAAGAATAATATTGTAAATCATTTGATTTTTAAGATATATTTAATGGTTTTAACTAACTTTATTGGTTTGTGAGATTTTATAGTTAATGTTTTATAATAAAGACAAGAAGGGAGTAACTCACAGCATCTTTTCGCCTAATAGATTATAGAATCAGTATGGGTACCGTTTGGAGAATTATTTGAGTTTTAATATATATATATATATATAAACACACACATATATATATATATATATATATATATATATATTGTTTTTGGGGACCGATTAAAGCTAGAAAATTTGTTATTTGAGCCTTTAATAATAAAGGCCAAATTTTATTACATTATCGGTTACACTTTGGGTCTTAGAGGAACACTTCAACACCATACAAGTAAGACAAGCAAACACAATTGAGAACTTTGAATTTATTGCATCGTGAAGAAGTTAGGCCTATTATTTATTGCTTCCATGTTGTGCAAGCTTCTCTCTAGAGTATGTTTTCATGAAAGTTAAAAGATGACACATGCATGGTCGCTTGACATTTCCACATGTTTGGCTCCATAGCTCTCTCTCTCTCTCACAAATATATATATATATATATATATATAATACACACACACATAGAGAGGGAGAGACAGTCCCCTAATTTTTACTATTAATAACTTTTGTTTTAAACTAAAAAATTGAAATCCATCCCTATTTAATATATGAATTATGTTCTTGAGGCTAGTGAAATTATACTTAACGAGATTTTAAATAGATACAATATTTTTAAAATGTAATTAATACCGCTTGGTGACTTATGAATGAAACAATATGTTTCTCTTGAAAAATATTACTTTCGATCCTAAATATAGCAACTAGTTGTAGTTAATTTTTTATTTTAATTAAAGAGTTTATTTAGTTTCTTTGATCTTTCAACATTAGTCAATTTAGCATTATATTAATTACGGAGACAGTGGCTGATAAATCGTAATATGAATAGAAAAGAGGTGTTAAATTTTATTTTATTTTTTGAGAAAAAAAGAAAGGAGGTGTTTCAACTTTCAACTCACCGTCACATGACAATTCCTACTCAATTTCTCCACATCTATTCATTAACTCATTTTCTGATCTTCCATCTCTTTTTTTTTTTTTTTTTTTTTTGAGCAAAGATGACCTTCCATCTTCTTAATCCTGGTTTTCCCCCCTTAAAAACAGATTTGCTTTTCAAATTTTATATAAAATTTGATTGTCAAAGCAATTTGTTTTCTTTACAAATTTTTTGAATGATTTATTTAATAATTCATCTCAATTTTCTATAGTTGGAGTATGAATTTAATTTCTCTTCACAAATCACAAGAGACCTGAAACAAATTTAATACAGCTCACCTTTATTGATTGCAAAACGGCCTTCTCCATCTCACCTGTAAACCAAATTTGACCAAATTGTTGATATACTTGTACTATTGTACGTACAAATGCAATCAGAAAATTTATGGATTCTTACAATTTTAGTCCGACTGTTTAATGTAGGTTTTGACATTTTCAAATATTTAAGATTTATGAGCATCTCACTAAAAAAAAGCAACTTTAATAACTTTTTTTTTTTAGAATTAAAGAGCAAACAATAACGACATGAGGTTATAAATATGATAAAATCTACCTCTTCTCTCCTATAATAAAGTTTTCATACCACTAAGTTATATAGGGAGTTTTGCTTTGATTTTTGAATAAAAAGCATAGTAATACACAAAACTACATACCAAATCAAAAGCCAGAGATGAAGGGGTATTGTATGCAGACTGTAGTGGTTGTCAATATCTGATAGGTACCATAGCACGAAAAAGACACAAGACGAACTCAGGAGAAGAACATGGAAATTATTTAACTACTTAAAATTACCAAAATCATAGAGTATGATCATGTTCTCCTCTGATTCTGGTTGATAATGTTACACATATTTGACTTACAACTTACAAGTGTCCTCCGTTTCTTTCACAGATACAGGATCATCATTTATTTTTATCCTTTGCCGATCTTATGCTAAATCATCCATATGTAACCCCAAAATCTATCTCTCTCCCTTCCTCCCTCCATCCCTTCTTTATTTTAAGTAAAAATGTTTTCCTATTAGAATTAGTTATGTTTGAGATACTATTTGAATATTAAATGTGGGCATATACTACTAAAAAACAACATTACATTAGTCACAGAATCCCATCAGTAAAGACAAAATTCTGTGGCTAAATTAATAATTCTGTGACTAATTATTTAGCAACGGTCTATTTTAGAATGAGCTCTGTGGTTAATTCTGTGATTAATTCACTGTTTTTTGTTAATATATCCTAACGAACACCTGAAACATAATCAGTGTAGTACGTTATGAAGGACCGGCATTTTCAACACGCTTAGACACAACTCACAGTTGGTTCTCTTTCTTTTCTTTGTTAAAAGAAAGTATATGAATTATATTATAACTGAAGTTGTGCAAGACTTCACCTTAAAATATGACTACAACAACACAGCAATACCATAATCTTAATATGTTATTTTATAACAATGACCAATTCAAGTAGCATTCTAGCTTCTTTCAAACTTGAAGCATGCATTGAAGATAACTTCAGAAATCTGCCGAAAAACCCATACCCTCTACCAGAAACGGAGGAGCAAAAAAATATAGAAGCTTTAGGCGATCATGACATCCATATATGTAAAATGTAAATGAGAAACGATGAATATGAACTATTTATCCACACACACAAAGAAGGAAAATAGAATGACATGCTTTGCTTCCCACATCACATTTTGACATGTTTATCAGTTTATGGTAATAGTCCATCCATCTCGATATTTCTAAGGGTATATGAATTCTCTCATACTATCACATATATATATACATATACATATATATATAGAGAGAGAGAGAGAGAGGTAAAAGCGAGTATAATAATTGCAATCCCACCAACTCCTAAGATCATAAATCTCTAGCAACTGTCCTCCACACCCTCCCAATTAATGCTCTTTAGCCCTTTTTTCTTAATCACCCCTCCCCACTATCTATCCTCTTCCATTATTTTATCTATATATATATATATATATCATATCCCACTACTATCACCTCCTCTCTCTCTCTCATTATCATATATATCCTCACACACACTAAACCCCATTTTCCTATATAACAACACAACACCATTTTTCAACTTTGGTACTCACAAAATGAAAACTTTTCCCACCGCCACCACCTTCTTGCTCTTCCTAATTCCTCTCTTGTTCATATCTTCATTCTCTCAGGCGACCCGACCCGCTTCTGATCTCTTCAAGGAGGAAATCAACAAAGTAAAGAAGGAAGTAGGAGGAGGAAGTGACAACTATGGGGGTATGGGCGGGTATTATGGGCCTGGATCCGGGTTCATACCCGGATTTGGAAAAGGATTTGCTGATGGGATAGTGGGGGGAGGATACGGGTCGGGTTATGGAGGTCCGAATGGAGGGTACTCAAGAGGTGGTGTCATAAGACCAAGCGTTGTTTGCAAAGAGAAAGGGCCTTGCTATCAGAAGAAGGTCACGTGCCCCTCCAAGTGCTTCTCCTCCTTCAGCCGCTCCGGCAAGGGTTATGGCGGCGGCGGCGGCGGCGGTGGCTGCACCATTGATTGCAAGAAGAAATGCATCGCTTATTGTTAAGCAAGGCCTTCTCCTTGCTTCTCTCTCTCTCTATATATATATATATATATTCATATATATGGTATTATCCTAGTTTTATGCTATGGTTAGTACTCGCTTAGGCTACTTTATATTATGTGCTTAATCATCTTTATATATATATGGGTTGGCTTGTTTTGGGGATTTGCTTATTGTTATTATCCCTATATAGGAAGATTATTATTATGTATGGGAGATTATGTGATGACTGAGGGTTTGTGATGGACTCTTTTGTGACTATAATAAGTTATATTAAAAGAGTATATTTATGTTATTGCTATTACTTAATCTTCTCTTGCATCTCTCGTTGTCTCTCTCATCTTCTAATAAGATTGTTTGTTACATAATACAAGTCATAATTAATGCTTAGATGTTAATTTTACCCTATTAGTTAATACTTAAAGGTGACTCGTTGTATGTTTTGCTCTCTTTTAAAATCTTACTGGTAAAATTGATTTTTTTTTTCTCGATTTAAAACAGATTTAACGAGTTAGCTATTATTCTTTTTATATGATAAGGTGATTGAAAGTGACTTATATTTTATATCAGATGAACTACTTGTTTTGGTTTTAAAAACTCATAATGGCTAAAATTTTAATATTGTTGGTAGATGAGATGAAGATTGAAGAGCCCCGGGCTTGAACGCAAGTTGTGATTTCATGTAAAGTGATCATATATTATGCATATCTACTTGATACGTAAAAGTCATTGAGAATCCTAAATCTAAAATCTAAACAGTATCCACGTGCGTTCAAATCTAGAGACTAAAGTCTACACCATTTCCTTCTTCAGGTCACTAAGTTAGAGCTCTTCTAAATGCACTGAGTTCTTTTAAGATTGAATGGAATATCATACTATATGTTTAATGGTATTATTGTGTAAACCTGATCTTTCACCTAAATGCTCTACTTTCATTTCACGTTATTTCGAGAGCAAATCCACATAATGATAGATGACCAACAAATAAATTTGAGAAATTATTGTTAGCTTTAAATCAGGCTGTTGGCCTTGGCCCGAGAAATGAAGACAAATATAAATTCGGTGAAATTAGCCGAACCCCACAAACAACCCCCCACCCCAAAAAAAAATTCTTAATAGAAAAAGAAGTGCGTTAGCCCTTATCCCTTTACGTCCTATGTTTCCAAGAAAATTCTTGAGCTACAAATGACTTTGTAATTGAGCAAGTCCGACTATGACTAGCTTGCGTCTCAGTGAAGTCTTTGAACAGTTTTTTGTTATTTGGACTGAGAACACAGTTAGGCTCAATGGAGCGTCAATAAGGAGCGATCTTAACAGAGAAAATTAGGAATTTTATGGGAAAGAGGGGCAAGAAGAGAAATTTCTTTTTATAATCCCTCCATATAGCCCAATTTTAGATGGGAGGGCTCTTTCATTTTATTCAAAACCAAACAAGAAAAAGGGAATAATCCTCTCATCTCACTTAACTAGACAAGAAAAGAAGAGGAGCAAAATCCCTCCATGTATCTTTGTGAATTCCTCCACCAAATCAATACCATCCATGAAAAAGAACGTTTAGACCTCGGTTTGGAAAATGTCCTAAAGAGGTGACAGCCAACAGAGTCAAAAAAGAAAACATTATAGATACATGTCAACAACAAACGAATTTATAGCATGTTTTTACTAGGTGTTCTAGGTATGGATATGCATAACAATGATTAAAGGCTAACAAACCAAATGTTAGATGGATAAAAAGAGGCTAAGAAAAAACATGTTACAAACAAAATCACGCTCAATACAGTGCTTTGTACCCGCAATTTACTGAGACAACTAATTTACAACATAGATAGCAAGATAAATGAGCATATATGTGTGTGCGCGCGCATAAGGCAGCCATTCTCAATACACAGTGAATCATCACAGTGCAGCCCTCATTGCTCCTCTTGCAGCCTCTCGTTTCATCTCAGCAGCCTTTCCACTCCCACGGAAGTACATATATACTTGCTGTTCACACAACCAACATGCTGTTAGGGTCAACTTTTTATCTATCAACATGAAAACAGTAGAAAGTAGAAACTATAAGGAGCACCCATCTGTAACAGATTTAAATTAGTAAGCAGTATATAATTACTGTTGACTCTTGATTTTTGTGCGTGTGAGTGTGTGTGTTTTTTTAAATTCGTTAACCTATAACTACAGGAGGATTGCTCTAGTTTTCAAGTGTAAGATGTAACCTGAATGACCCAGATGCTGATCAATGATTCAAGGACGAATAATCCAAATCCGACGAAGTAGAAAATCTGCAAACAAAATGGAAGTGTGAGGGGGAACATAATCAATATTTCAAAAAGTGGAAGGATATGTCCCTTGGTTCCTACATTAACTGCAGGAGACCACGTTTCATTTCTCTTTTGCTAATAAATCTTTAAAAGATTGAACTACTCTAAGAGTATAAAACTTGTTATGAATAATGCGTATAATCAAACAGCACAGATGACTGAGAAATAAGAAATGATTCTGCACAAGTTTACTTACTCCAATCAAAACATGGTCGCCCAGCACATCTATTGCAGGCAGAATGCCCCTGTAACAGAGTTACAAAACAACATCAGATGAAAATATAGAGAAAACACAAATTAAAGCATATTAACTCATGATTATGGTTATCTTATATCCAAGTCTTGTTAAATCATATTTTTATGCAGTTTTCTTTATACAAGTGTGTATAGATATTAGATTATACTCCCTCCGTCCCTATATATAAAAGCCAAAAATTTGAATGGTTTTATCCTTTTTTATAAAAGCCTGTCACAATTTGTCAAAGCATTTAATGATCTTTTTCCTATTTTACCCATCATTATTCTCTCTTTCACATTCTCTTTCATACTCATTTATAACACTATTATCACATTTCTCTCTCTTCCATAAATAAGGGCAAACTTGAGAAAACAAAATTATTTCAAACATATTTATCTCTCTCAACTACTTCCTTAATCTGTGTAATTTTATCTATTTGGCTCTTATAATAAGGGACGGAGGGAGTATTTCATTATTATACTCCTCTTAAGCAAAGTTAAAGAATTGCTAAGCAAGTATATTTTAAAGGAGAAACGTACGTCAGGGATTTTCCTTTAAAGACAATAGGAGGAGCAACTGCAGCAAATATGCAAAATCCAATGTGAATCTGTAGCCAGAAAAGGGGCAAAGATAATTAGCTTTCCTTTTCTCGCTTCTCATTTTTCAACTAGCTATGAGTGTTAAGTTTGATCACATTACCAGGTAGAACATAAAAAACCAAGCAAACTTCATAGCACCTTCACTCCTGGAAAAATAACAAAGAGCCGCAGACATGAATTGAGTGAAGCATGAAATAAAAGAAAACTGAAGTAGCGTCTGGAATGTGGTATTTTGAATTCCATGGAATTAGAGATGCAAGAAATTTGAATACCCAAAATTTAAATTCATAACATTTGAAACACCTATTTGTGTAATTATGCACGCACATGGATATATGTATATATCTATTGGTTGTGTCCACACATGCATGCCTCACATGTATACACTTTCCCACACACGAAGTACGCCATACAATGGTATGGGCATACGAGTGCCATATGTGTGCGCTGAGCATGTCTATGAGCGGATACAAGCAACGATTTTTTATCACATAGTCTGGTATTCATGTGCTATATCCACACTAATACGTCCCAAGTCTAAAGGGTGTGATTGAGTTCTGTTAGGTGGCCCACAAAGTTGAATGAGACTCACTGACCAGTGTTTAATTTGGGTTAATGAAATTAGGGTGTCTCTACTACCAGCTTAAGCTTTTAGCACGAATTGGGTTGTTAAACTTTAAGAACAAAGTGTTAACCACCGTGCTAAAAGTTTAAATTGCTAACAGAGACGCATCCCAATTTCTTTATCTCAGGTTGAACACGAGTCCCCCAGTTTCCTTAGACTTTGTGAGCCATCTGACCAAACGCAATCTGCACCCCCTAAACCTATACATGCACATTTAATATATTCATGAACACATGTATATGTCTAGTGCATATGTACCTTCATGTGTGTGTCACACACATGCATTGGTGTATTTATATAGTGCATACACACATGCATCTATGTATTTATACAATGTATATTTCAAAATGTGCAAATGGGAGTATATTGGCACACATGCCTAAATGTTAGCGTAATGGTCTATGCATGTGTACACATAAATGCATGTGAATTAAAAATATTACATCTCTAATACGAAGAGCTCAAAAAAAATAGAATTTCTACTTTACAAAGAAAATGTTACTAAAAAATGATGGAAAAAGGTATGGCGAGGAGGACAAAATAACCCCCTAAAACAAAGGACTATGACTAAGCTACCTCCGAGAAGTTTTCAACACTATGGATATTGATAACGCCTGGTGCAAATAAAGATGGTGAGATTGATGACGATGTCAACCACAGAATTCAAGCTGGCTGGTATAAGTGGAGGAAAGCTACTGGAGTTCTCTGCGACCGGAAAGTACCCCATAAGATAAAAGGGAAATTTTATCGCACTCAAGGTTCAAAAAACCGGACCGGGCATCGAACTGGATGAGGCACTGGTTCAAGGGTCAATGATCGGATCGGGGTCGGACCGGGTCAAACCGGTTATATTAAAATAATAAAATTTTATTGATATTAACATTAATAATTAATAATCAAAATGTAAATGTAGATAGGTATGCATGATTCATCAAATATGAATATTTTAATGTTTCTATAAAGGGAAAAAGAGAAAATATTAGTTGATTACACGTGAAAATAAATATTATTCTACAATCCACAGGCTAAAATACAAATATTAAGAGTAACAATAATTAAATATTAAGTATATGCAAGTAAAATAGTATTTAAAGTATTATAGTTTCCTAATTTCTAAAATTGAGTGAAGTGAAAGTTAGTAATTAGGTGAATTATAATAAAATAAAATTATTTAAAAAAAAGGGGGGGCCAACCCGGTTCAACCCCCCGGGCTGGACGGTTTTCACTAAAATTATTTTTTTTTAAAAAAAAGGGGGTCAACCCGGTCATTAACCGGTTCAAACACCTCCCGTTTTTTGGAGCTCAACCGGACCATTGGCCGGTTTACGGTTGAATCGGCCGGTCCGGTCCGGTTTTTTGTTCATTGTTCGCACTGCTATAAGACCAGCAGTTTTATATGGTAGTGAATGTTGGGCTTTGAAGAGACAACATGAACATAAAATGGGAGTAGCGGAAATGAGGATGTTAAGATGGATGTGTGGTCATACAATAAAGGATAGGATTAGGAATGACCATATACGCGATCGAGTTGGAGTGGCACCTATCAGTGAGAAAATCGTTTAAGGTGGTTTGGACATGTACAAAGAAGGCCAATAGATGCGCCAGTGAGGAGAGTAGATCAAACAGTCTGGAGTCCGATTAAGAGAAGAAGACGGAGACCCAGGCGTACACTTTGTAGAGCGAGATCTTTTAGTGAATAGTATATCTAAGGATTTGATTAATGATAGAGTACAATGGCGTCGTGTGATTCATGTAGCCGACCCCACCTAGTGAGATAAGGCTACCACAGTTTATCATAAACATTTTCTCAAAGTGCAGCAATAAGTAAAGATGCTTGAAATTAGTTCTTCTACATGAAAATTTAAAAAACAATTACATGCATGGAACACAGAAAATAGTTACCTGAAAGCACGATACAATGGGCGATACCACAAGACGTAGGCTCCAGGAACCCCTGCTATGAAGTAGATGATAGAAAGAAACCAGATTTTTACACCTACAACAAGCAAGAAAAGGTTTAACATCACAGATTTTGAAAACATGGGACGATTGGTCCAGCCACTGAAACCTGAAACTAGCAGCTTGTTCCACAAATAAAGTAAACTAACCTTCACCCTTAATCCAAGCTGCAGTCACTGCTATGACATTCCAGAAAAGGCACAGCACCAATCCTGAATGGTATCATTATTTGTCATTAAATACGGTCTATTTTTCATGCCAGGTTAGAATTTCAAATCTAACAGGGAAAAAAACAAAGCATCAGTGTCTAACTGTCTGATTCAACGCAGAACATCATAGCATGTCTCGAACCCATAACATCATAAACCATTCATAAAGAATGTTCCAGAAAACCATGATGGATATTGGTCAGCCTCTAACTATTTATTTCAACGCATTTTATGATGTTTGAGCTTTTACTTCCCTAATAGCATTTTAATTTGTATTTAGAAGAAAAATAAAATTTTATTGCTACAAATCAGCACAGAAAATAAAATTTATTCGCTGAGCATAAAGAAAATTTTACTTCTCCTATCTCCTCACATAGAATTTAAGATTTACAGAATAGATGTCGATGAGGTGTCTGGGTTTCACAACCCTTGAGCCGGGGAAAAAATAACAAGAAATAACTTTACCCCATACACTTCACATTTTTGTAGCCATGCATAGATGCAATTGAACAAAAAAATATTCCACGAAAAGCTTTTTGAAAACAGAAAGTTTTCCAAAATATATCATTCCTTGAAGTTCCAATAGAAGCAATTTTATACACTTACACAATCATTATATCCAAGTAATAAAGCATTGTTGGACAAGTAAACAATGTCATATTTGTAAAAATGAATAAAAATTATAGAACTGAAAATACTGTACCTAACAATGTAGTGAATGCAACATACTGCAGTTTTTGGAGATGAATTGGTATTTCATTAGCAATATCATGGTGGATAATTGGAAAAAATGGTGGCCAGTTCTTCTCCTCAAGAACAATGCCAGCTGCAAAACAAAAATAGACTCATCACTGACTTCAAAATTGACCCCAGAGATAGTACTTTTTTGTCCAAACACAAAAAGTTGTAAAAAATGACTTAGCATGTCATGACCAACTTTATAGACACCAGCATAGCAAGCAGAAATATGTCTGAATTGTATGAAATATGAGTTAAAAGACAGTTGTAGGAAGATGTAAATTATGAAAACAATCAAAAGGAGTGACATAATATTGGTAAAATTAGAATCATAGAATAACGAATGGCCAAAAAGAACTGCAAGAGGCAAAACGAGAATCCATTAAAATGCCAGTACGTACGAAACATTTTGTTCAGCTTTCATTCAATAATGCACTATCAACCCCTTTTGTCTCCTTTAAAATCCAAAACTGGGTAATCTCTCCTTAACTTTAATTTCTACAAACAAGAAGCCCTTCACAGAAGACAAATGTGCGACCTCATGATGTATATCCCATCTTTGCTTAGTCCATTTAATTAACACCAGGAAACTAAGGACTCCTAAAAAAAATCCAACTGACTAATGGGGGCTGGTGAAAGCACAAAGCAGCATAAGTCAAGTAGCCAGCAGCAATAACTTTCTTCATTCATTTGATTCCACACCAACACAAGCACTAAAATCAACAAAAAGAAAAAGGAACTCCTACACTAACAGAACGCACAGTAAAGATTTAAAAGACTGATAAACAAGAGTGATACTGATCCAACAAGCCCAGAATGAAGCAACCTAAATCTTGAAGTTCAATAGTCAGATATATTTAGATAAGGAACGTAAATTACCTCGAGCAGCAGCTTCCTCTTTACGTCTTACGTCCTACATTTTAATAGATAAAATAAACAGTCATAAAAAAAAAAGGATAAATACAATTTGAACTTCCAGTCTCATCAATAATAATAAAGTAATCAAACTAGACAGTCTCTAGATAGAATAACAATTACATGCATATGCAGTTTAAAGAAATACAAAGAAGCACTAGCATGAAGCAGAGTTAGGAGCATGCGAGGCTTAATGAATTCCGGTTGCCCCCCCCCCCCTCCCAAAAAAAAAAAAAAGAAAAGAAAAAAAGAAAGATCACATCTTGGAGGTAAAATGTCCTCTCCTATAAAAAGGTTGTAAGAGAGGGAGGGGAGAAGAAAAGAAACAAGGAAACATAAGACAACATACAACGATGTGTGCCCCAGTCTCGCAAGATATCAATTAAGGGAACTCCCATAAAAACATCAAAAGCTTCCACAGTAAAAGCAAAGTAAAATGGCTAACCTGCTCCCTCCTTTTCAATTCGGCCTCCTTGGCTTGGAGTTCCCTCTCCTTCTTTTTTAAATCCTGGAAATGGAAAGGGTGATAATGAGAAAGGCCCATAACATTTCTTCAGCAACACATATTAGAGAGTGACAGATGGAAAGAAAGGGAAAAGGTTTTCAACAACCTCAATTTTATCCATACCGTTGATGAATTATCAAGAGGTATATCAATTGTTGTGCCGAAGCCATAATCAGCAGGTTCTGGATTAAGAGGTGCAAGCCTTGAATTTGAGGCAGGGGCAACACTTCCAGGATTCTAACAAGGTAACAAAAATAAGTCGCATGAGATACAAGCAAGCAGCTAGAAGCCTTTAACAGAGTTTTTCATGCATTATGAAGGATTAGTTGAGAGGTAGAAAACTTCAAAACAGCAAGGGAAAATATTGAGGCAAAAAAACATTTGGTGACTGTCCAGATACTTTGTAAAGGATGAAAACAAGATAAGTGACAAAATGTGCAGAGTTTTTTTTTTTTTTTTGGGGGGGGGGGGGGGGGGGGGCTCAAAAAATTTGAATATTTAAGATAGCTCAATAGTTCCTCCAATGCACCATGACTGATGGTTATGAATTTTAAAGATTCAAGAAACACCAGCACGAATGAATAAAATCATATATTGGCAGCCTTCAATTTATAAACTTACAGTTGTGTAAAATGCACCCCCACCATAGTTTGACTGGTTTGATGTTTTTCCTCTTACTGCTGGGTCCTGCAAGTTTATATCACAGAGGAATTAGCATGAGCATCTAGTCATTTCAGATCAACAATACATTTGCAAATGAAAAACTATACAAAATAATATTGTCTGCTAAAAAATAATTGCTAGCATTGCTTCTGAAGTAGTTAAACCTCCACTCTCCATGAGCTATACCTACCTTCAGTGCTCTAGAATAATTGAACCTTATGAAGTTTATGGGCAATCAAATTCAAGTAGATATTAAATTTTAGGTAAGGTGGTGACCACAAACGCTGAACAACAATAGCCCAACAGTGATTGGGCAAATTTGAAAATTTAACATACTGGAACAAGATATGCCAATTGCCCATAAGTGCTAATTAAGTCGTAAATCAGCAAACCAAACATCTCAGAACATTTTTCTGCTCATATAATATTTTTATTTGCTTAAAATATATATCCTTTGTCCATCAGCTATACCAAACCTAAGTTAGACTTCCACAAAAATACTGACTTCGACTTCAATTGAGAAATAACGTATACTTGCAATGAATTTCACAACCACTCCAAAGGTACACTCCATCACTGGGGAATGCCTCGCATTCTCCTTTCATATTATCACAAGAGTATGATAATAAATCAAAAAATAAAAAGTGACAACAAATCTTAAATTACAACTAAGGCCATAAATAATCTTCTTATGATGCACCATCAAAACATAAACTAAAACCCCACTGAGGTAAAAGCTGCGGCCACAAGTCATGAACTTAATCCCGAAGGCACCATCTCGAGAGAACAAACTTAGGCTGAAAACAATAAATCCTAAATCGAACATCGTTTAAAACAAAAACGAGACATAACTCGATTGTTATCAGCACAAGAAGCCCAAAATTTGAGTCATCAAACAAGTCAACCGTAGCTCAATTAGAGGAATACCAAAAGCCTAAATCCCTAAAATTTACTAACCACTGTTCCAAACTCAAGAACAACAACAAAAAGGGAACAAATTCACACCCCAAATAAAAAAGCCACAAACTTTAGAAGTAACTCCAACAGAAAAGCAGAAATAAACGAGGAAGGGAGAGAGAAGGACTTACAGAGAAAGGATTAACCTCTTCTTCGTCGAAAGGGTTACTATCATAGCGACCAGCCATCAGAAAAGGTTAACAACCGTCACAGGAACAAGTCTCAAGAATCGGAAACTGAGAAGACAAAGATCAGGAAACTCACAGAGGAAAAAAAAATCAGAAATAAGCTAAAAAGCTTAATGGTTTAGGAATGTTGAGATTTGGAATTTTGGGATTTCTTCTACTGCAAGAGAAAGGTCAAAAGAAGAAGAAGAGGCCAAAGAAGAAGAAAATCAAAACTTTGCAGCAAAGGAGAGAGATGAAATGTCTTTGGTCAGCAACAGCAAAATACAACTTTCAAGAAAATTACAAGAAGAAAAAAAGGAAACAGCGGGAGAGAGAATTAGCCACCACTTTCAATTTCGGCTTCACTCTCATTAATTTTGATTTTTGAAAAAGTTTTTATTTTTATAAAATACTTATATAAATGGTTTGGTTTTTGGTTCTGTGTAAGATGTAAGAATTCTTCATGCTTTGAATAATCAGATAGGTAATAACAAGATTTCCTTTTTTTATTTTAATACTAAAAGAAAGGGGTTGGACTCACAATAACAAGATTTCTTATTTTCACATGAATTAATCATTTCATTTTTGAAAGTTGTATTCTTCTTTCTTTCTTTTTTTTCAATGGAGAAAAGCATATTACCCAAAGGTTAAAATTAAAACATCTTCCAGGAAAAAAGTGAAAAAAATAAAATGCAAATATATGTGTGTTCTTATCATGAGGCACTTATAACCAGAAACAAGCCAAAATAACATTCATTTCGTGACCGACAAGATTATTTAAATGCATAGACTAAAGGATACCATAACTGAAATTATTACTCCCTCCTCTCTCTTTGTCTATATATATATATATATAATATTTGGAGATGTGAGTTTGGTTTTAAATATAAAATTTCTTTTTAATTATTCTCAATTTTTCCCTAAAATTGCTCTTCAATAATAAGTAAGTAAGAGATGAAAGGTGGGATAAAGGTAGATAGTTAGCAAATACATTGGTAATATAATGTGATTTTAACTAATTTAACTAATATCTTTAATATAATCAAATTAAATAAATATGACTTACATATAGGACCGGAGGGAGTATATATTATACAATTTTCTTTTAAGTTGAAAAATGTTTTTTTTTTAATTCTTAATATCCAGTACATTTTCTCGTGGTACACCTTTATGTAAAATTAAGATTTAAATATTACATTTTTCAACTCTTCTGGCGGAAATGGTATTACATGTTTTAATTATGTATTTTTAATGAAAAACCATATTTAAAAAATTAAAATGTTAAAGTGATGAATGGATTTTTTAAAAAATTGAAGGGGGAAAACCTGATATTAAAAAGGGGATCGAACTCATAAAATATTATACCACTAAATTACAAAGTTTTCGATAAATGAATTAATTAATTTTAGAATTAGAAGTAGTATAACATAAAAAATGCACTAGACATTCGAAGTGATGTGAGATTCATGGCTGTTAAGGGATAAAATTCAAACCGTGTCATGCTGACACATTTTATTAATAATAAGTTTTGTTGTGTGTGAGAGCTTAATACAACCCATATACATACTGAAAAGGGCACCCATTCCACATTATTTTAATTTATATGGTATTTTCTTCTTGGCCTTAACATTTTAGTACTATTATGCCAAATCCTCCGCTTAAATTACAGGTCAACCACTATGCTTTAATAAAAAAGGAGAATTTCAATATAGGACCACAGTATCCAATTAATTTCATATTACTCCCAAAAGTTTCTGAAATTTTACTGCAGGCAATGGTGTAAAAACCGGACCGGAAGGTGAGCCGGAGGGGGCATCGGGTCACGGTTCGCACGGTCGTATCGGTCGGACCGAAGGTCGGACCGATGACGTAATAATTAAGGAAAAATATATGATTTTTAAATGTAAATTAAATATAAACAAATTATGGTCCCTTCACCTCTTAATTTTTAATGAAAGACCATTGACCAAGAAATATATAGCCATTAGAGACTTAGAAAACAATCATTCTTGTCTTTAGGTAAGCAAAACAAAGAAGGCATATAGGACCATTTGAGGATCACAGTTGCACAAATTTTTGTTGAGATAGAAGAACTAGGAAGTTAGGAACACAACCAATTTCTGTTATGCAAAAGGTAAGAGATAGAATATGCAACTGATAAAAATTTCAAAAGAAATGTAAAATGTAGAAAGATAACAAGTGCAAAATATAGAATAAAAGCTTGGAAGAGACGTTAAACATCAACAATAGAGGAATGGTGAGAGAGATGATGTTCACCAATTGGTTGGAGTTTTGGAGATCAAATTTCACAGCCCTAAGATTTTCAAATGGTTGTTGGGGTTTTTAATTTGGGAGAAAGATATGAAGCTAATGAATTTGGGGATGTAATTTGGGTTTCTTTTTTAAGAACTTGGGTTTTTTTGGGCTTGATTTTATTTTTTTTTTCATTTTTTTTGTTTCAGATTAGACCGCCCGGTTTTTATAAAACCGCTCCGGTTCCCGGTTTAACTCCGGTTCCCGGTCCAATGTCCGGCTGGAAACGGCCCGATCCGGCTTAACACAATAAACGGTCATACCATAAAATCCGAACCGACATGTGGAGCGGTTGACGGTCCAACCGGTCGGACTGTCCGGTCCGGTCCCGTTCTTACAACACTGACTGCAGGTTCAGAGCCCTTAAATGAAATTAAATTGATGTGAAAAAAGACTAAAGTGCCTTTGTTTATTGACCCCCACATGGCCTCTCTAACACTCTTTCTCTCACATTTCTCTCTCACACACACACTCCATTTCACTTGTTCATATGAGCTTTCCTTTTGTTCATATGAGATTATTCCTTATTCATATGACCATTTCACTTGTTCCTGGCCTAATATAATTAATACATGTGAAGCAGAGCACGAACAAGTGAAATGTTCATATAAACAAGGGGAAAGTTCGTATGAATAATTGAAATGGAGCGTGTGTGTGAGAGAGAGAGTGTGTTAGAGGCATCTGAAGAAGAGAGAGTGTCAAAGGCCATGTGAAGCGGGGCACGAACAAGTGAAATGGTTATATGAACAATGGAAAAACTCATATAAACAAGAGGAAAGCTCAAATGAACAAGTGAAATGGAGTGTGCATGAGAGAGATGAGAGAGAGTGTCAGAAGCCATGTGAAGCGAAGCACAAACAAGTGAAATGGTCATATGTATAAAGAAAAAGCTTATATAAACAAATGAAATTGAGTGTGTGTATGTGTGTGAGAGAGAGAGAGAGAGAAAGATGAGAGAGAGTGTGTTAGAGATGGAGAGAGTGTGTCAGAGGCATGTGAAGGAGAGAGTGTCAAAGACCATGTGAAGCGGAACACGAACAAGTGAAATGGTCATATGAACAAGTGAAATTGAGTGTGTGTGTGTGTGTGAGAGAGAGAGAGAGAGTAAGAGGAATGTGAAGGAGAGAGAGTGTCAGAGGCCATGTGAAGCGGAGCACGAACAAGTGAAATTGTCATATGAACAAGGGGAAAGCTAATATGAACAAGTGAAATGGAGTGAGAGAGAGAGATGAGAGAGAGTGTGTGTGTGTGTGTGTGTCAGAGGCATGTGAAGGAGGGAGAGTGTAAGAGGCCATGTGAAGTGGAGTACGAATAAGTGAAATGGTCATATGAATAAGGGAAAAACTCATATGAATAAGTGAAATGGAATCTGTGTGAGAGAAAGAGAGGGTCAGTGTGGTCTTTTATTCTCCCAATTTAATTTCAGTTTGCCCCCACAAGACTCAAGTAATATTCTAGAATCTTTTAGTCGTACTTTTATATTAATTGGTTACATAGGTCCTATATTGAGATTCTCCCTTCAAAAAATGTGGTGTACTTTGCCATCATTTAATAGCTATTGAGGTTCCAATCAAGTAATCCTTCTTTTTTTATTATTATTGTGCCAACAAATAATCATTTTATTTAAAACTAATAAATTTCCGTTGGATTTGTTCTTGGGGCATGTATTCAATTGCATATGAAAATACGGGAACTAATCCCTCTTACAAATTCCAACAACTGTATCATATGTGCGTGTGTGTATAAATTTGTGTCATGTGTGTGTGTATAAATTACACATATATAGGTGTTGTCAACTACCATTCTAGTCCTTTTTATAAGTCAAGATTACCTAATTCTCTTATGAAGTTAGTTAAACTAACTATAGATAACCTAAATTAATAAGTTTTTTTTTTCAATTTTACCCTCATTTATAAATGAATATTCAAATAATATTTTATACAATGTGTATGATATCTCCCTCCCTCCCTCCCCATTTATTAATAAGGACAAAATTGTAACATTCACACTAATTACTCCCAAAAAGGAAATATAATAAGGATAAAAAAATTTTCACAAACTTATTAAAACAAAGTGGTCTTTCAATGGCATCTTGTACTTCCCATTATCTAGATGAGGTTATGAGCATAATAATCAAACCCGGCCCGGACCGGAACCCGCTGACCCAGCGGGTTATGTGGGTCAACCCGGTTTGATTCCCCCTCCCAAAAAAAGCCTGAACGCAGTTGTTTACTTTTTTTTTAATGTTAATTTCATTATTCTATTTAACTTCCTCATTCCTGTCGATTCTTCTTCGTCACTCCATTCAGAATCTCTCTAGAAAAATGAAACCATTTGTGTTCTTTGTGTTCATCACCAATGTTCGTGGTCGCCGTGTTCGTCGCTATCGTGGTCGTCGGTTCCCTCGCCTTCGCCATGTTCTTCGTTAGTGTATTGATGATAGGGTTAAAAGTGAAAATATTTTGTTATCATATACCTATTTTGATATAATGAATAGTTAGTACTGGGTACTAATTGGTTACTAACCATTTTGTGTTATTAGATGGTAGTATGATATGATATTATGATGTCATTTTATCAAAGAATTTGTAAACAATGTTGATACTTGATTTTTTTGTTAATGATTCAAGATGAGTAAGTGAAGTTATTGTTTTGATTTTTGGAAATTATTGTTACTTGGATGATTTTTTAGTTAATATTTAATTCTTCACCGGGCTGACTCACTGGTTGGTTATGGACTGACCCTCTGCCTCGACCGGGCTAGTTACCGGTCCGGGTTTAATTACCATGGTTATGAGTTCTATACCTCATATGATCAGAATATAAGTGGGATGTGTGTAAGTCCCATTACAAGAAAAATGGTTTAAATTGACTGCCTCACCTTCATGAGGAGAAGGGGTAGAGAGAATATAGTCAAGAGAGCTTACTGGAATTAAGCTTGTACCAAGTCATAATTGGGAGATTAAATCTTAAGTGAGTCAAAATTCTGAGGATTAAAAATTATTTTTTTCCTTTGAAATATAGCTTATCAAATTACTCATTCTATTATTTTGTAATATATTTCAGTCAGCATTTTCGTCACATGTAAACCTGAACATTTTCAGGAATTCTAGAAGAGTTGGTCAAAATTAGAAGCAATTAGCAAGAGGTTTCCCATGTTTTCATTGCTTCCCCAAAATTGTTGAATGACGTAAACAAGTGCTAATCGCTTGCCTCAGAAATTAAGTGACAAATATCACCAACTCTTTGTATCAATGAGAATGGTTACGTAATCAAACTTAGTCTTAGTCAGTGGTATGGTGTTTAAACCTTGTGAATTCAATCGCAATAATTGTTTAAAGATAGGGATGTACTCCAATTATGGGCACATATTTCTGCAAATCAACACCAAATATTCGAATAACCAACTAGTCTGATCGAAGTTTGCCAACTAAGGTACATCTATCATGGGTATTTTTTAACAAGGCATAATTCAAACTCAATTCAGTTTACACAAATGTGTTCTAACTTGTCTATAACTAAATCAAGTATTCTCATGTAACCCATGTCATTAATATCTAACTTTTATTATAAAAAAATGACAAACATCTAGAAGGCTCCAAATTAAATCATCCCATGCTGTTATGCTCCTCCTTTTCTTTTTACATCATCATATTTAAGTCCATTCGTGAAATTTATACTTAAAATTCAATTAACGGTGATAAACTACCAAAATCGTATTTTCTAAAACCACCCTTTGAAATTACTCCTTCCGTTCCCAAATATAGGATATAGTTGATTTTTTTAGAAAATCATAAGAAAGCTATAGAAATTACTTATAAATTGATTTGCCTGAATTTTTTTCTCTTTAAACTAGTTTATTTGACTTATAAGTTAACATATAATCTAATAATATACAAAGTATGTTATGACTAAGTTACTCATTTAACTTCTTTAATATCTAAAAAAATAAGTCAACTAAGACTTATATTTAGGAATTGAGGAAGTAGTTCAAAGAGGTATGAAAATGATTAAAAATATAATAAATTTTTTTTTGCCAACACGATTAAAAATATAATAATTGATGATAGAATACCGTCATGAACTGCTGAGGAAGTGTGGAAGAAAATCAAACAATTTGAGTTCCCTAAAAGATATAGCAGATTGTTTGGGAAATTTAACTATCTCACATTTTCTCGTCCCATGTAATTTTTCTGTTTAGTGTGTGTACGAATGGCCCAGTAGGTGTCATATTATATTTTTAAAAATGGAGAATTGTAAATAGGTCCCAAGCAAGAGAATTAATTTCAGATAGATCCATTGACAACTCATTCACTTGTTAATCAAGGTTATTGCAGTTGTTAATAGCTGTTATTAACAACTCCTTAGGACCTATCTGAAATTAATTATGTTACTTGGGACCTATATGCAATTGTCCCTTTTAAAAATGTGTCAAATATTTTATTCAATTTTATAAAGGATTTCGTACTAAGGACGTATATATTTGAAGAGCGAATCTCATACTCCCTCCGGTTCTAATTATAAGACCACTTTGACTTTTTTGACTTTTTTCTCCAAATCCAAAAAAAAGTAGTTTCAGTCCAAAAAAAAATATTTTTTCTTCAAAACTAATTTATTCTACTTATAAACTAACCTATAATCTAATTTCATGTGACATATGTTATAATTTAGTGGTCTAATTTGCTTCCTTAACTTCCACAAAAAAAAGTCAAAGTGATCTTATATTTAGGACCGGAAGGAGTACTATATTTTTGAAAATGTGTCAAATATTTTATTCAATTTTATAAAGGGTTTCGTACTAAGGACATATACATTTTGAAGAGTGAGAACTGAGAACTAAGCCATCAGACCAAATAAAATGCATTTTTCCCTATCTTTTAAGTTTGTCACCCCTTGTGTCTTCAAGGACACCTGATAAAATTGAGACCAATATAGATTACGCACGGTTACAATTAAAATAAAAACGTGGTAAAACGTGTTCATCATAAGTCCCAAGTAAGAGAATTAATTTCAGAGAGGTCCCAAGGAGTTGTTAATGATAGCTATTAACAACTGCAATAGCCTTGGTTAACAAGTGAAGGAGTTGTTAATGGACCTGTCTGAAATTAATTCTCTTACTTGGGACCTATTTGCAATTCTCCCATAAAGAAATGGAGGGAAAGGGATGCCAAAACAAAAACCAGAAGAATTAAAAGACAAAAATGAGATTTCTTTTTCCTTTCAAGAATATAATGAATTAAAATTCATTGAGAGCTACACATACTAAAGCATAGAGAGAGATATATATATATATATATATATACCTATAAATATATATAGAAAGAAGTGTTGAAGCCTGTGATTTGTGAAGTGTGAAGTGAAGCTTATAAAGCTTAAACAAGTGGCAAACGTCATCGGTTGTGGCGGCTGTGCCTTCTTCTCAAGAATCTTCCATGACTCTTAAACGGATCAACCCAGTTTCTATCCTCATCTATGGCTTGGTTCCATCGCTTCTTAAAAGTTTCCAGTTCCCATGTTGATTGCCTTCGTATCTGCAAAATCCCGGTTTAACCGTAAACTAAGTGACGAATAAAAGAAAACGCTCGAGGCTAGCTCAAATGGTAAGAGTGGTGTGTGTGTGTGTGTGTATAAGCCTCACCTCGCCTCGTGAATCGAGAGGTGATGGACTCTGTTTCTGATCATAAAGGGAAAATCAGCAAAAGGTGAGTGAAGGATCACAAAGTTGATGAAATAGTAAAACAAGGCTACTAGACATACAGAATCATCTAAAATATTAAGTGTAACCAAAAAATTGTACCTTGGTTAGCTTACTAAACCTTGAACCCTGTGAAAAGGAAAGAGACGAAACTATATATCATTTACTTTTCTTTATCTGTATTAATGGTTCACAAAAAAACATGGATGTGTGGTACCAAGAAGAAATCTAAAAGGAGAGAAAAAGAAGAGTGGAGCACCTTCGTGGTTGTGGTATCATGACCATCCCCACCCAAAGTTTGTATTCCCTTATGAACCACAAACACGCTATCAACAACTCCCACATTTTTCGTGCGGTCACCCTGAAAAATGACATTTATTTCAATCCTAATAATAGACATGTAGCAAATGAAGCCTAGGGAAGCAGAAGAAATAAAACTGCAAGTTAGCCTGTGCAATTCATAACAGGACCAGATATTAACATCAGATATAAAGTCTGAAGGAAATTGCAATTGTAACAAATTGTAGATAATACTGCTCATTTTTCAAACTTAAGGTAATGCATAGGGACCCTCCTAAGTTGCCCAGTGCACAAAGCTCCCATCAAGTGAGATTTGGGAGGGATGGATGTACGTAGCCTAACCCTCAGCAAACAGAGAGGCTGTATCTAGAATTTAAACCCGTAATCTTCAGGTCACATGGCAATAACATTATCGTTACTCCAAGGCTCACCCTCTATAGGGACCCTCCTAGTTTCTATTATGGAAGAGATATGCCATTGGAAATGAGCATACCAAAGCTGAAGCCTCACTTAAGGGAGACACTTGATTGTCCCAGAGAAGGAAAAGCAGATGCAACAAGAAACAGAAAAAAGCTCTTATCACAGAGAGAACTAAGAAACAAAAAAGTTTCCAGGATCATCAGAAACAATAAAACTTGCCCAAAAACTATGATTTTCTCACCTGTGCACAATATCCTAGCTTCATATCCATCCCCCATCCATGAACAAGGTCATTCTGGACAACAGCAAAATGATGATAAGTTCACAAACGTACCAAACAAAAGTTGTGTTTTTATTTGTTAGCATGCCAAAGACAATTTGAACTCCGGAAAATTACAAAACTAAGATTGAAATGTTTACAATTTCAGCAAATATGCAAGTAAAAACCAAACCAATATTTGGATTTGCCTGTAAAAATAAATCATTACTTTAACATATAAAAGCCTAGTTAGAATTATCTAATGAATTTGTGCAACGAGGAGCAATACATAAGGCATATTTTGGCCCAAGATAAGTAATTGATTTGTCACAAGCAAAAACATACAACACTAATATGGACCATGGAAATAATGTATTACCTGAATAAGATGCCAGGCACAATACCAAGCGGACCGAGAAAAAACAGGAGCCATTCCTTCAACAAACCTACAAAAGTTGTGTTCAAGGTTTTATTTCAATCATAACATTATTAAGTAATATGCAAAAACCACAATTTGCCATAAATCACCCATTATGAAATCTGAATCAGAGAGTTTTTTAGTTTTAAAGTGATCTTGTTCTTTATAATTCTTTTGCAAGTCTGAGATGAATGAGAAAATGAACAGGACTGAATCCAAAAATAGTATACTCCAGGCACATTTCTTCTTCAAGGTACAGAACAAAGGTTTACACCAATCTTTCCAAATCTATTCCACATAATCATCCTAAACCAACAAACCAAAGGTAGGCCAAACTTATCAAACATCAAAGTCTAACTTTCAAGTAAACAAGCCCACCAATTGATGTCTTCAAGAGCACCAGAATCTCCATGGTGAAATATCAATTTACGTGGGGAAACAGAAAGATGAACACAAGATGTTATCGCGATATATAATGGTATATAATGAAGTAAAGTTGTGTCAACATTATAAAGCAGCAGAAGATGGACAAATCACAAAACCACTCAACAAAATCTGGCAAGGTTAACTGGATGACTAAAATTAAACTTCTCAAACAGGTTCAAAGTAACTATTTACCCTGTGCATGGCGGCCCTTCACTAGTATCTGAACACTTTGTACTGCCTCTCCGTTCATACACCCTCCTGCATGAATGTACAGTGCATAAATTCAGTATTTTATATGACAAGCGTTGATTAGCATTTAAGAGGTGCCCATCACTAGTGTCTATCAGCTAACCTATGAACTTTCTTGGTTCTTGCTCTAATAGTAATTCTATGATGAATCTCTGTTGAATTCGGGTCAAGAGCTGGTTGAGATATTTCCAATCCTTCATCTTTTATAATTTCAAGGTATCTGCAAAAAGCAAGACCAACATCAATTCTATCGCTTTCATATGTGAGGTGGAACATAGATTAAAAAAATTGTGTGTAATGTTTGAACAAACTTATGAACTCCTTTCAGAAAAACAGAAGGTTAACCCTCAATGATAAATAAATAATAAAAAATACATTACATTTTCATACACGAAAAAAGGACAATAAGGTGCAAAAGAATCTGCCTGACCTTGAAGGGGAAAAATGCTCTACCCCTAAATCTTCATCCCAGAGAAAGATATAATCATAAATAGAAACTACGTCTGGATGTAAAAATCTTTTTGCAAACCACCTGAAAAGGGACTCAAATATTAATATACAGATAAACAAATAAATGGTTTAAGTATAGGCAACAGTAAAATGTCCACACCCATTTGCATGTCATTAAAAAGAAAAGTACACATCCAATGCAAGCATAGTAAGAGAAACAGCAGGCTGCTATGACCAAGGACACAACAGCCTGAATGATACATTATGTGATAATCATGGCATGGCCAAGCCTAGGTCATCCAAGGCTAGCTCTAAATTACACAATTCTTCATCATCCAAGCTTAGGTCACCATGAGAATCCCTACCTGTATCTCAGGCATCATATGATTATGTGATACTTTTCCAAGT
The DNA here is from genome assembly GCA_037074515.1 of Mimosa bimucronata. Taxonomy (NCBI): domain Eukaryota; kingdom Viridiplantae; phylum Streptophyta; class Magnoliopsida; order Fabales; family Fabaceae; genus Mimosa; species Mimosa bimucronata. The sequence goes on from CM073441.1 coordinate 28,274,733, forward strand.
TCAGAATTGGTTCACATGCAGAAAAGTAAAGACTGATCATAATAAGAGCCAATATATAATCCTAATTTCTGATGCTTAAATAGCCTGATTAACTCATTCTAAGTCCAAGAGACGTTTTGAATTTCAAAAATCTCTTCCATGATATAGAACTAACATGCATTATGGGTTCCCAGTTCCATTGGAAGACTAAAAGCAACCTCAGACTTCCACTGGCCATATGATTCAAAATTAGAAGTTATGGAAAGGTACAATCATCAATGATCATTCGCATCCTTACCATTTTGTTTGGTTATGAGCAGCTATGTGTATGGCCTTGCTACTCCACTGGAGATCCCACCATCCATTCACATTACCATCATAATGGAACAAAATGATTGTAAAATTTGCTCGAAGAAACTGAAATCAATAAAATTAGATAAGTTATGCTGATATAAATAATTTTGACCATCTTATGATTTAATATCATACCTTTTGCACCATTATATTGACATTCTGCTTTTGCTTAATACCAACAGGTATCGCCAATAAGTTCCGATTGGAATAATCACTAACCTGCAATTATATAATCACCGCCAATTCACAAAATCACATATCATTCAGCTTGAATTTTCATTAAATCAGGTAACATAGCTCGGGGATGCTGACCTTTGACCTAGAACTACTTCTCGACCATAAAGGTCTTAACTCAAGATCTGAAGTAGCCTGTCTAATACCTTGTGGCAAGCCTCTCAACTTTTCAGAATCTGCAGAATTACCCTGCACAATGGCATGTGAATATGAAATACGCATCCAAGTAACTCATACCTCCAAATCTATGCAAAAATTTTAGAGATGCTAGGTGCATCACAAATTCTAAACATAATCATTACATATCAATATAAACACATCAAGTCTCAATTTTTTGGGGCATAAGAAAATCAGGGATCCAGTCTGGCAAGTAAAACTAAAGTCAGAGGGTTTACCTTTGTTTCACCCCAAAGACTCCACTTTGTGTCTATCTGAATTAGATCATTGTATAGAAAAGGGGGGAAGTCAGCACACTCTGAACAAAAAATCTCATGTACCATTTTATTGTACAAGACACAAAACTTTGAGCCATGTGCCTTCTTCAATCAAATGACAAGTGGCTTAACATCAAAGATTTTCTGAGCTGATATACTTTGGTGGTAACATTATAACATTTTAAATGATTACAAGAGTTCAGATTATTATTTCTGGGAACCTGTTGACACATTTTCTGATAAAAAGATGACTGAAATTATACAAGGATTTTCAAAATAAAGCATCATAAAATACACATTTCAGACCTTACATAAGAATGATGTATAATGATATCCAAAAGATTTCTTATGGCACGTACCTCTACTTCATGATATTGATACTTTGTAGTCCTATAAACAATAAACAACATCACTGTACACAGTATTGCCATAAAAGGCAACTGTTTCATCTTGAAACTTGATTTTCCCTGCTGCAAAAAATATGCATGCACAAATGATATAGTCACAAACTTGTCTCCAGAATCCAAATTTTCTTCTGTAAATAATCCATCAAATTTAAAATGATTGGAGGACAGGAGGACCAACCCCATCAGACAAGCCACTCTTCTTTCTGGTCATCATCTCCATGATTTGATTGGGTTCATAGAAAACTGAATCTTTTATCAGTCTTCATTACAAACTGCGGAAGTACAGAGTATTAGTTGTTAGTTCAAGCCAAAGTTCAACATATTTGATATTCCACTCAAATCATCGGCAAAACATCGTCATGATACAAATCCCACGTGACTATGATATGGTCTCAAATGCAGAATTTCAAAAAAATATCCAAACTTCAGTTGCATAAAACAGGACACATGATTGTATTTGATCTTCTCTTAAACCATTTAGCACCGAACTTCTCTTTACTTGGCCAATTAGCACTGAACTGAACTATGAAGAATTGGCCAATTTCACCTTTAGTGCAGAAAATTAAGGATCAACACAAGGAATCGCGTGATATGATGCACATGAAGTGCGTCAAGAAAGAAAAAAAGAGAGAGAGAGAGAGAGAGAGAGAGAGAGAGAGAGAGAGAGAGAGAGAAATCATGGGACTCAAAAGGTGAAAAACGTGTCTAAGATATAGACAAAGATATCGAAAGCGTGCTTCGGATTGTTGAATCAACAACATAAGCAATTGAAACTAACAAAACTTGCAAATAAAATAACATTAAACCCAACCAGCCATCCAAAAGAATGCTACCAAATCAATTTCCAAGACATGAATCAAATATCTTACAACATAAGCATCAAAGAACACGGAAACAGACAAAAGCACAATGAATTCTCCGGACAACAAGAATCAGTTAAAGGAAAAAGGGTAGGAAAAAAAAGAAAGAAAAAGAAGGCAGCTGGCCACAAGATTCAACTGGACCTGAAATCTTCAAAATACAATCAATCAGGAATAACTCTCGCCTTAAAACATGGAGTCTTGCGTTTCACAGGAAGAAATCAAAGAACACGCAAACAATTTTTCAAACTATTACAATCAGATCTAACCACTCTATGACTCTGTAGCTCGTCATTTCACCAAAGAGTAAAGTTTTCCCCCCACGTAACAATGACCAATACAAACCCTTCATTGACTGCTGTTCATTGATACATACAAACACCCATTTCTCAAAGAAAATACAAAAAAGGCAATGCCCACATAGAAGAACCCGGAAAATACTCGAGAGAAAAAAAAAAAATCAAGTGGCATCAAGGATTAAGAGTAAAGATGACATTACATACCCCAGAAAGATAAAGAAATCGTGGCAGCTGAATCGAGCTGGGAAAAACAAGAACAGAGAGAGAGAGAGAGAGAGAGAGAGAGAGAGAGAGCGATCGGAAAAAACGATGAAGTCCCCAATACGACACGAATCACGAGTGTCAGAGAAGAGGATGAGGACGAAAAAAAAGGGTCTCCTCTAAGGCTGAGAGTTAAGACAGAATCCCAAAGAACGTAGGAATCGGAAAAGGAAGAGACTTGGACAGAGATCCTCAAGTGCATGCGTGTCTTCGCTATGGCTTTTGGGTTTAAAGCTTCATAATTTTTGGTTACCGACGAGAGAGGGAGAGACCAAATTAGCAGAGTTCAATGACACCTACCCTGTACTCGTGTCTATTATTTGTATCTAAAGATCAAAACTTTATATGAATGGTTTACTTATTTCAACTAGTAGTCTCGCAAGAAACCATTTTTATACGCAAACGACACAGTCGGCGCCTGTTTCTCTATGCCCTTGTTTTTTTGCCCATCTGGGCGTTTCTTCTTCCCCTGATTTTCCCTTTCTTTTTCCTAATTTTTAATATTTACCAACAAGCAATAAATAGGTCGAGACCCCTATAAAGACAATGATACAAGTTTATTCTTTGAAAGAGTATTTATCGGTAGAGAAGTTAAACTGTCATGTGATGAACCACGTGATGAAGTTGACGACTTGTTACAGTTCAGTGTGTTTGAGATGAAATCTAGCAGAGATTTTTTCAACTGAGTATTGGAGACGATTCAGATCGCAACTGGGGAGTTGTGAAATGGGGTTTTTTTGGGGAAAACAGAGTATTGCTAATCACATTAGCCCATTGAACCAGATGCTTATCATAAACTTAGTGCTTTCTAGCTTTTTATAGCACAGACGGTGATGGAGAATATAGAAATTCTATCTTACTACTATTTTATAGTAGTAAGTACTCACTCAAACGAAAGAGTATTTTAAATTATAAGACCAAATCAAATATCAAAAATAGTGTCAAACATAAATAAATTTTTAAAATACTACTAAGATTATTGTTTATGCGAAAATCAGTTTAATTGTTGGGATTATGTGAGGAGGGAGGAGGGATTGACACGCGTAAAGATAAAGGATGAATTGTTGAATAGTGGAAGGAGAATAAGGCCGCCACCAGTTGATTGAAACTTGAAAGGAAGAGAGAGACTCAAAGAAGCTAAGGTGAATAGGTGATGTTAACTTGTTAAGAATCATCATCCCATCAAACAAATCCATTTCATCCCACTGGCCGTCCCCCTCATTGTTAACCATCCATAATTGATTGCCAAAAAAAAAAAAAAAACACCATCCATATTTATTACTTGTACTAGGTTTTAAGAAAAATATATAACCATCAAACAGTTCCATAACAAAAATGAGTGATGTGGAATAACAAATTTCAGTACGGAAGGTGATAACATTTCCATGTTGGATACTTGTTATTAGGATTTTTTATATTTTCATTCTTTTTTTTTTATCTTAGAGTAATTTATCCAAATATTGTTATGGTATTTGTTTAATGGTAATTTTGATCCAATTATAACTCAATTAGTAAAGCTTCAGTTGTTTTTACATCACTAGGACTTTGTCTCAAAACTCTGACTTACTACAACTTTTCCTTTATAATTTTAAATTAATTTGAAACATTGTTCATGAAATATGTAATTTCATTTTTTAAAACAAACATGAATGAGAATGATAATATCATGTGATCTATGTAAATGACATCACCTAATGAGATGATACAATATATTTGTTGTTGTGGGACCAAGTTAAAATTTTATATTTGATTTTATATTCTTAATACAATTTTAAAAAAATCAAATATCCATCATTCAAATGTTATCTAAACAGTCTAAATATGTCTCTCTATTCATCTTTTTTTATGAGTACACAAACCAGATTCCATAAAAAGGAGTAAGAAGATGTACGATTTTGAGACAATAATGACTGAGATGTATCCCCTATGATGCTTAATATAACATTAAGTTGACTTTTTTTAGGTTTAAGAAGCAAAATAAATTACTTTAAAGTACTTAAATTTATCATGTATCTTCAAAACTAGTTTATAAATCAATATATAATGCAAGAACATGTAACATATGTTATAAATATAATTAAATAGTTTGTTCTACTTCTTAATTTTTAAAAAAAAAAGTCAACTTGATCTTATTTCTATGGATCAAATGAATGCTATGGTTGAATTAATTTCGATACTTCATCATATTTTTAATATTTTAAAGTTTTTTCACATACCAACAAGCAATTTGCCCCCTTTTCTGGACTTATTAAGGATTTTAACTCAAGGAGAGATTCTCTTTAGATTTCATTCAACTTAAAATTTACCTGATTAATCAAAAAGAATCTTCAACTAAAAGTATTTCTTCTATATCAATTCTCACAACCGTTTTCCGAAATATGAGTTAATACTTTGGGTTAAAGGTTATATTTGTCTCGAAAGTATGCATGGTGGATCACATCTACCCCAAAAATATTTTTTAGTCCAATTTTGCCTCTAAAGTGTGCAAAGTGGATCATATTCGCCCTTTACCGTTAAAATATTAACGGTCAACGTGAGTTTTTTAACGGTAAAGGGCGAATATGATACACTTTACACACTTCTGAGGCAAAATTGGACCCAAAAAAAACTTATGGGGTAGATGTAATCCACCGTATATATTTTCGGGGTAAATCTGATCTTTAACCCCCGGAAGAAAAAAAGATGGAAAAAGATTGTGTGTATGTTTTAAACGGTTATGTAAATGGTATTGACCATTAAGAATATTGATGATGCCAATGGTATTGACATTTAAAGAAATTAATTTATTAGATAATAACACCGTACGTTGACAACAATTAATACCCATAACCCTGACTATATTGAGTAGGTTATAATTATGAACTGAAAAAACGTCTGCAATAAAAGCTTCTAAAATACCAAATATATTAATTATTTTTTAATTATTGTCGATAATGTTATTGCTGTAAAAAAGCTGGATTTGGGTCCAAATCTATAAATCTTTTATGAAATCTGGTCCGTGTGCTGCATGAACTTTGTAAGTCCTTATAGTGAAGTTTAATAATTTTTAAAGAAAAAATAAATTAAAATAAGTACATTATATATCATTATAATACATTAAACACTATTAAAAACAACTAACATTATTTCTCTGAATGTCAATTACACATGCACTGTCACTGACAAAACAAAACTGATTGTTTCGTAAGGAATTTGGAGTGAGACGTTGTTGAAAATTTATAGCTAATGTGACATTTCATAAATTTAATGAAATAATTATCATAATAAAAAATGCAGTCGAGTTAGGAATGTGGGGTATCAACTTTTGGGTCATCATCAATCAAACTTGTTCCATAATCCATACTATAGTTGAATATTTGGTATAATATTAGTCATCCCAATCAATTAAATAGTAGTTACATATGATGGATTAAGTTTCCTTGATGGTATATTAACAATTCTACACAAAAGCTTTGGTGCCAGAAAATGAATTAATAAATCAGATGCATTCTTACCAAACCCAACCTCATTAAACTTTTAGTACTCTATCAAATATATATACTTTTGTGTTTTCTTTTTGATATCTTATTAATTCTTTTCTCATAGTTGAGGGTTAAGTTGCTTTTTGCGTTTAAATTTCCTTTATTTTTGGGTTAAGTACTCAATTCATAACACTCAAATTAGTATATCTCTTTGAATGTAAAAAAAAATTAAAATAAATTAGGATGTCTTTATCTATGGGTAAGTGAAAGCGTTGATAAAATTAAAAATTAATAATAATACAAGAAATGTGAGTGGTTTGCACAATTAGAATTAGGAGCTTTCAAATTCCAGTGTGTATTATACAGAACTCACAATCGTCATGTGAATGAGTAAATGATCGTGTGTGTATATACTCTACATGCAGCCAACTTAAAATTCAAGAAAGACTTTAGTTGCCAACATTAAATGCCATCATGGATCCAAGTCATTCTCTCTATTTCTTTTTCATTTTTTTTTAGTGTGGGGTTTACTAAAAAAATAAATTACTATATATAATCCAAAAGGCAAACTTTTTAGTTCATGATTATCATGATTTTGAATTGTAAAAAATTTGTTGATATTTTTTTAACAGCAAATTTGTTTTATATTTAAGTGTATATATATTATACACGCTGGCAAAAAAAAAATGCACACACACTTATGCATGTGTGTGTGTGTGTGTTTAACGCTGTGTACACATAACACATGCAGGCTATTCGATTTATATACCATGTCACTTTTAAGTTTTAACCAAAATTATTTAATATAAAAATATATTTAATATCCGTTAAAAGTTAAAACTATAAAAAACGTCAATAAAGAAAAGATTAAAGACAAATTTATTAAAGACTTCTAATAAATTCAAGAGGAAGAAATACTATTAAGCCTAGTGGTGTCACTGGCAGCCTGGGAACACGAGTCTTTCGTTTTTAATTTTTTTGAAATTTGGAAATTGCTAGTATTAATGAATTATTTAATTGAAAGAGGACAAAGATTATTGTAGGTGCAGGGGTCAACGTATTGACGCAAGGGTAGAGAGGCAGGTGTCCAAATGAAAAGTGGGCCCCAGTGGCATTAGAAATTTGCACCTTGTTTCACCCTCCCCCTCCCTTCCTTATTCATTGTTTAATCTCATTCTGTATATCCCTCAATAATCGATATACTTCAATCATCTATCCACTTAGATTTTTGTTGACATACATCTTCGCAGTTTATTAGAGGGCTACTATAATTTTTTTTCATTGATGAAGTTTTAATTTTAATGCATATACTTATAATTTGATAGTTTGAATCATATCCACCAATATCTGTTCCTAATTATAAGATCATTTTATAATTGGTTAGTCCCTTTTTATCAAGGTTCAAAAAACCGGACCGGGTATCGAACCGGATGAGGCACTGGTTCAAGAGTTAATGGTCGGACCGGGTCAAACCAGATTATATTAAAATAATAAAAATTTATTGATATTAATATTAATAATCACTAATATCAAAATGTAAATGTAGATAAGTATGCATGATTCATCAAATATGAATATTTTAATGTTTCTATAAAGGAAAAAAGAGAAAATATTAGTTGATTACACGTGAAAATAAATATTATTCTACAATCCACAGACTAAAATACAAATATTAAGAGTAACAATAATAAAATATTAAGTATATGCAAGTAAAATAGTATTTAAAGTATTATAGTTTCCTAATTTCTAAAATTGAGTGAAATGAGAGTTAGTAATTAGGTGAATTATAATAAAATAAAATAAAAAAGGGCCAACCCGGTTGAACCCCCCGGGTTGGCCGGTCTTGACCGGTTCAGCCCGGTTGAACCCCCCGGGTCGGCCCGTTCCTTGATCTGTTCAATGCCCTCCGGTTTTCCAGCTCGCCCGGACCGGTGGCCGGTTCACGGTCGAACCGGCCGGTCCGGTCCGTTTTCCTTTCCTTGCTTTTGATAACGTTTTATTTGATTTATTTAAATAAAACAACATTTTTATCCATTTTGCTCATTCATTCACTGATATCCTACATACATTTCCTTTCATCTTTTTTTTTCATTACTCTCTCTTACTCATTCATTAATTCATTAATAAAATAAATATATTTCCTTCACATTTATTACTTAGAACTATTTTTAACTTGTTTTAAGAAATCATGAGTGGGTTAAAAGGACTTTTTATTCAGGGATGGAGGTCGTATGTATTTAGAAGGATTCAGTATGAGTTTAAGCATATGAACTACAATTAAAATTAGTTAGAAATATAGATACCATTGGTTAAGTTTAGACCAAAATTTTATAAAATTATAAAGGATCAAAACTAATGATTTAAATTTATAAGAGTTAAAACAAAATTCAATCAAACTATAATAATTTACGATGATATTAAGTATGTATCAAATTACACGTACATGCAGATAATTTTCCTAATATTGCATGTTTTTCTGTTTTTTTAAGCTCATTATCGTTTAGGCTTTTATATTTAAAAGATAATATTTAATTTGGTAAAAAAAATTGAATGATTTCTTTACTTATTAACGAAGTTTGGTCTTTTTATAAAAATTTTATTTTTTGTATCAAAATATTTAAGTGTTTATTTGGAATCATGATTTATAAGCGCATTGATATACTCAGATTTATTTCACATACTTATTTGATGCACTGAAAATCACTAAATCATAAGCTATTTTTCAATATTTCAATTACCATTACAAATGAACCATAAGAGGTTTGAAATTTATTACAACTGTTTAAAATCCTTAAGCTTACTCTTATTAAAACCATGCTTGCATGGTTGCATCAGATGAAGGAGTCAGGTTTCGAAAAACATAAACCATTCGAGTGGTTTATAAAACTGTAATAAATAACTTATATATGGTGCCTTATATAAAAAAATATGAAATACTTTCTTTCAAATACATGATAAAAAGAATCATGAAATGTACTCCCTCCTGTCCTAAATATAAGACCATTTTGACTTTTTCTGTGGAAGTTAAGGAAGTAAATTGACCACTAAATTATAACATATGTCACATAAAATTATATTATAGGTTAGTTTATAAGTAGAATAAATTAGTTTTGAGGAAAAAAGATTTCTTTTGGAATTGAAACTACTTGTTTTTTTGGAGTGAAAAAAAAGTCAAAAAAGTCAAAGTGGTCTTATAATTAGGATCGGATGGAGTATGTTTTATGACATTTAAATTTCATTAACTATATATACACATGGGAAAATTATATTGCATTGAAAAAAAAAACTAAGTTGCACCTAATCTAACAGATGAGCGAGAAAAGTAATGAGCTAACGATAAACTATATTTCTTTTGACTTATCATTAATACTCCTTCTGTTCCTAAATATATGATCTAGTTGATTTTCTTAGAGAATTTTAAAAAATCTAAATAGGTTATTTAAAATTGATTTGCCTAAATTTTTTCTCTAAACTAGTTGATTTAAGTTATAAGCTAATATATAATCTAATAATACATAAAATACATTATGGTTAAGTGATCGATTCATTTAAATTTCTTAATTTCTCCAAAAGAAGTCAACTGGATATTATATTTAGGAACCGAGAAAGTAAGTTTTTTGATCATTTATTAATAATATGATTTGAGAAACAATTTTTTTTCATTTGCTCATAGCTAGAGATATGGTCAAATTGCAACAAGTTTTTTTATGGTTTTTTCTATCAACAAACTAATCTTAGTCAACTTTGGTATAATCTCTCAAAGATATGTATGGTTGATGCGATAATATAATGATTTACCACTAATATTTAATATTTAGTAAGATTAGAAAGGTGAAAAACATCTTATTGGTCTCGGATTATATGTTTGGTGCAGTGAGGTAGACGAAATTAGACAGATGAATGAGTGACAAAATAGTTTAAAAAATGTTACCCCATCAGTTCCTAAATATTTAATCTATTTAAAGAAGTGAGTTTGTTCCTAATACATGATATATTTAAGGAAGCGAGTTTGTTTCTAAATATAATTCATATTTCTATATTTTCTCAATTTTTCCCTAAAATGTCCCTGTTGATTCTCCTCAACATGAAATAATCAAGAAATGGATCGGAGAGTGAGAATAAAGGCAAGTGATTATGGTGTTTTGATAATATCATGTAATTTTAATTAACTTAACTAACATCCTTAATATAATCAAAATAGGTAAATAAATCTTATATTTAAGAATGAATGAACTGTCCTATATTCCTATATAATCAAGGTTGTCAAACTCGTGAGTTTAAGTAAACTCGTGAAAAGAATGTAAAATCGGATCGTAAACTTGAATCGTAAAATCGTAAGAGTTTGCCTTTATTAATAAATACATGTTTTCAGTATATAATCAGATAAGAAATACAAAAAATAACAATAATTTGACTTGAATATATTCTAAATATAAATAGTTGATATTAAATATATCAACATTCATACTTTATCTAACTAAATAAAGAAATTTCCATGAAATTTATATATAAATTCATTGAATATGGTTAAATAAGAATAATTAACATGAGATTTATAGTAAGTTAACACGATTTTTCATAAGTTACAAACGTAAAAACGGTAAATTCGGCCTGTAAACTCATGAGCTTTTACCGAGTTTATAGGCAGTACAAATTTAAGTGACTCGTGACACTTTTTGGTTAGATAGAGCTATAAAAACCGTAAAATCGAAGAGTCAATTTGCAAGTTTGACAACAATACATATAATCGTTTTTTTACCTTGATATAATCGTTTAATTACTATAAATTATACTCACAACTCCTATATGGTTATTAATGCAAAAGAGTCCTTTTAAGAATGTTTTCCCTCTGGTTAAGTTGAATGGTACTCATAAAAGTATTCCAATCAAAGTAATTAAGCTTCGACTACTCACATTTAATACTAAGCATGATATGGTGGCTTTTCAACTATTTCAACCACCACCACTAAACACAGGTCGTGGCATCTAATCACTCCAGTCAAGATAAGAATCTTCAAAAATAATTAATATAGTTATAGGCTTCGTATATTGCAAGTTATTTTATTTTATTATTAATTTTGCTTTTAATTGAATATTTGGAATTGTTTTTGTTGTTTTTTTTGTGGGTTGGGGGGGGGGGGGGGGATTGCTTTGATGCAACTTGGCGGAAATATGAGTCTATGATTTACTCTTTTGTAACTATGTATAATTTTCATCCAACTTAAGAAGAGATCTAATTCGATTATTTGAAATTTTTATCGTGTAATTTTAGTCTTAAAAATGTATCTGTTTCATGTTATGTTAAACATTTACAAATATTGAATATTATTATGTTCTTTCCTTTCTAAATATAAGACATAGTTGACCTTAATGGAGAATTCTAAGAAAGTTTAATTAGTTACTTATAAATTGATTTGCCTGAATTTTTCTCTAAACCAGTTCATTTGACTTATAAGTTAATGTATAATCTAATAATACACAAAATATATTATGATTAAGTTGCTCATTTAACTTCCTTAATTTCTTCAAAAAAAGTCAATTGAGTCTTCTATTTAGAAATGGAGAAAGTAATACCTTGGATCTTGAATTGCTTTGATGCAACTTGGTGGAAATATGAGTCTATGATTTACTCTTTTGTAACTATGTATAATTTTCATCCAACTTAAGAAGAGATCTAATTCGATTATTTGAAATTTTTATCGTGTAATTTTAGTCTTAAAAATGTAACTGTTTCATGTTATGTTAAACATTTACAAATATTGAATATTATTATACTCCTTCATTTTCTAAATATAGCACATAGTTGATCTTAATGGATAATTCTAAGAAAGTTTAATTGGTTACTTATAAATTGATTTGTCTGAATTTTTCTTTAAACCAGTTCATTTGACTTATAAGCTAACGTATAATCTAATAATACACAAAATATATCATGATTAAGTTGCTCATTTAACTTCCTTAATTTCTTCAAAAAAAATCAGTTGAGTCTTATATTTAGAAACGGAGAAAGTACTACCTTGGATCTTGAATAGTTTTTTTTTTGTCTTAGTAAATATGGTTGAAGTAGGCTGATGATCATAAATATAACACCTTTTTTTTATTTTATCTCTTACATATCTCACTTTTCTTCAAATTAATTTGAATTACATATAAGCTGATATATATAATCTAATGATCCATATAATTTTTACCAAAAATATCATGTGTCATATGCTATGATTAAATAATTTATTTAACCATTTTAATGTCTTTAAATAGTCAATTATACTTCATATTAAAGACCGGATTAAATATTTCCTAATGCTGCGTGCTGACAATTCCACTTGAAATAGGTTATGAAATTTGACTGAATCAGGTACAATTGCTATAAGCAATGGAATCAATCAGTTTAAACTACCTGAACCTAACAATTTCTGCGTGCTTATGCAATAGTATTGTACTAGCGGCACCAATTAAGTCATTATTAAATGGGAAAATGATGCTATTATATTTAACCACTTCTAAAAGTTTGAGAATACAAATAGCATTATATAAACAAATATATCATCTACTTTGGCACTGGGAATTAAAAAGCCAAATCATATTATAAATTCTCTGTTTAATTATATGGTTTAAAGCCACCAAGCACGTACTACGTCGTTGGCTATATATACATAAGGTCATTTTAATCGAATTATGGTTTCATTAAAAAACAATTAAAATTAATTGAAAACAAAAAATATGTAGGAAATATACTATTTTCTTTTTTAAAGTGCCTTTATATATAAATGACTAAGAAAGAGTGATGGTATTAAAAAAAGTGAAAGAGAATGCATGTGAGATGTTAATGGATAAAAAAAATGGATAATATACATTTATTATTTAAACAAAGTCAAATAGAATTTCATGAAAAAGAGACAAATCAATTAAAAAAAATCTTGTAAACCGAGACGGAGGAAGTATTACCAAACAGCGTTTCTAAAAACTGAACTGCCATTAGCCCAAAGCTTATTAGTCCAACTATAGTTGTGTCAATTAAATTAATGTACTTCTTTTATACATTCCATTATTCGCATTGATTATAGGGGAATTACTTTAAGGTTTTAGGAAATGGGTGTAATCACTAAAAGTTCAATAACAACTTAGGAGTGTACAATACTTAAGTACTGGCATAGAAAATAAATAAAAAACTTGTGTTGTTCACCTTGTCATTGGGACTTTTTAGCCATTGAATCATTTCTTTTTGAGACCCATAGAAATTTTTTTTAATTTATTCGTCAGCATCCGGCGCTACTAGTTAGCAATCCACTAGTCCGGTTCGTATGACTGTAAACATATAGGGGAACAACGCTACATCCAAATAATTATTACGGCTGCCCACCAAGATTCGAACTTAAGGCCATTGATTCAAACGTTTGATGGTTACAAATTAAGCTTATAATAGAATTGTACAACTAATTAGTAAAAATGAAGAATCAAAACTGATCTCAATATGATCTGCTATTACCCATCCTTAATATAATATATAGTTTGATTTGGGCTTAATCTAAAATTAAAATTAAAGATGCCAATCTATCTTATCTCATATATTTATCTTTTATCCCCTGTGAACCAAGTAGAAACATGACTTGGCAAGGGAATGAGTATGTATATATGTGTGTATTATTGCTAAACTGATATGTTAGGTGTAGGTTGGTGAATTCTCTCTAACCACAATTGAATTTTTCTCAGGAATGGACCTAATAATTGTGACTTGAAAAATATTCATGGAAAGTAAAATGATGAGCTATTCACCTCCAATAGTGGCAGTTGCATCCTTTCTGGTCCATTTGATAATTGATTCTCTTATTAAAAATGCAGCAACATCTGGCACTATTTGCAACCTTTCTACCACTATTGCCCCCACGGACCCACCTAGTCTATCTCTACAAAATAACGTTTTTTATCCATTTTTATCATTATTAAGTATCGCTTTCACTTCGTTTTATTTCTTGCAATCATTCTCCCAACTTCTTTTTTCTGTTTGACCAAAAAATTTCTTCTTGCGAAGGCAACCACATGCAACTTAACTTCTTATTCTTAGAATGGTTACATCAAATTCAAGCAAAAGGAAATTATCTCCTTAGCAATTCATCTATCGTTTTTGTGTACATTTGTATTTGTATGGGCAAAGGCTCTTAAATACTCAGGAAGTTATACCCACGGAGCTGCCAGCACCAGAAAGTTTTTTTTGGATCTTAAATGCCCAGGAAGTATTATTTTCGTAGCATTAATGCCCAAAGTGAACGGAGAGGAAAGTGGACTTTTGCCACGTCAAACTAAATGAATGATGATGTGGCTTGGGTTAAGGAGCACTTTCAAGAAAACTTTTAGGATATTTAAGAACCAAAGCAAAATTTTCAGGTGCCATATGCTCCTTCGAGAAAACTTTCGGGGCATTTAAGACCTTAACCCAAGCCACGTGTCCACTATATATCCTACCAGAGTGTATACTTAACGTCAATTAAGTTGACACCGTTAAAAACGATCAACATATCTATCAAAATTAACTTCAAGAATATTTAAGGTCCCAAAAAACCTTGCCGGTACTGGTAGATCCATGTATATAACTTCATGGGTATTTAAGAGTCTTTGCCCACATTTGTATATATCAATATGAAATTTAAATATTTTCCACTATTATTTTATTTTTCTTTGTGACTATTAAAAAAAATATAGAGAGTTAAGATGAAATAGTATATTATAGATTAAAAAAAAGGTATTTAATATGCCTAATATGAATTATGAAAGAGATGGTTTCTATGGGATCAACCTTGGGAGCGATTGGAGATGGAGAGAGAAGCTCCAACTTCTCTCTAAACAAGGAGGAAGCGACTTGGAGAGCAAGAGAGAGGGAGGTCGGTGAAGGCAGGAAGCTGGGTTGCTTGTTGCCGCCAATTTGGTGGCATGCTCTGTTTCGCAAAGCTGAAACAGAGGGTGCATCTTAGCACTTTTCTGGCGCCTTTATGGTGCTTTCAGGCGTTGATTCCTCGACGCTTTCTGGCAGCTCTGGTTTTTGTTTTCATCTATATCCTCCATCATCTTTTTGCTTTCTTTGTTACTTTCTTCGCTGTGTCTATAGAAGTTATTCATCATCCTTTTCACCATCTCTAAATTTTATTCTCTTTGCCTTGTTCTTGAATCCCTTTCATCACCTTACTACTTTGGTTTAAAAAAAAAAAAACCTCTTCCCCTTTTTCCTGTCTTGTTCCTCGCCCTTCAATACCGCCTGTAACCTTCCCTTCTTCTTTCCGTAAATCTGTTTCACCGCCTTAAAAAAAAAAAAGAAAGAAAGAAAAAGACCCAACTACCTCTCACCGCCTTTCTTTGCTCACTTACCGCCTTTCTTATTGTATATGTATAGTTTGCAGTTCGTTTTCTTTAGTTTTTTTGCAGGTATGGTGGGTGGTTTTCCCTCTCGGCCTTCTTTGCTTTGGACCTTGTATCCTTGGTTGAAGGCTCTTCTATCAAACACCTTTGGTGTAGACGTCATTAGCATTCAAGCTTGCTTGAAGTTGCGCCTCGACGTACCAGCTATTTCTCTTCGCTCTGGAATTTCATGCAGACAGCAGGCGATGCCTTTTGGTTGTTGGTGGGGGAGATGACCTTTGGGTTATTTCTTGAGCCTGTATTTCGGTGGAGTTTACAAGTGAAGAATGTTTTTTGGTTTTTGGAAATTACGCCCACTCCCAAGGCCCACATATGCATCCCTAATAGTAGTTATGGGTTGTTTTATTTGGGCTTGTTAATGTATATTATGTGTGTATGACTTTTTTATAATATAATATTGACCTTTTTATCAACAAAAAAAAAAGATGGTTTCTATGTTGTCTTTTATACGGCCTTTGTGTTTTATTACGCTTTCTACATTTTTTTTTGACGTGGTTTGTATGTCCAGTAAAGAAAATTAGAAAAAAGTTGGGCTTGAGGTCAAAGCTCATACTATTTTTGTTATTAGTACATAAAAGTAAAACACTCTTTGGGCCTACAGTTCTCACTGTAGTCCAATAATAATGACAAGTGGCCCAATATAAATAATGGATACTCTCAGTTTAAAAAGCTATTTTTTTAATCTTATTTCCCTGTTTTTATTTTTCTGGTCTCGGTTCTGCATTGGATGGTCTAAAATTCTAAATTAGATTAAAGTACCTTTCAGTTTAAAAAAATTAGATTGAAACAGCCCCAAAAGTTAAGGCATAAAAGTAATTAAATTTGAAACAATAGGCATGTGTCTTAGTAGAAGGGTTTTGACTATTTAAGTATAATTACATCACTTATTATTTTTATTTTTTTTTTATAAAAAAATAACTTCTCTTCCTCTTCTCAAGATCTTCCTGCATCAATCCCGCTTCTGCTATATAGAGAAGAAAGATGTGACATTTATGATTAATATGAAATAAGGTGGTGTTTTCTTCAACCTACTATGAATTACTCCCTCCAGTCCTTAATAAAAGATCTATTTACCTAATTTTATTAAATTAAAGATGTTAATTAAATTGATTAAAATCATATGACATTATCAATGTACCCTAATTATCTACCTTTATCCCGACACTCCCTCTCTTATAAGTTTATTATTGATTAGCATTTATAGGGATAGTTTATGGAAAAATTGAGAACAATTAGAAATAAGTTTTATATTTAAAACTAAACTCACCTCCCTGTTACGACCCAAAATTTGAGTCGTGACCGACACGAAGGCTAAGACAGCCTTAAGAAAACAATGCAACAAAGTCATAGTAGTCGTGAAGGCACAAATAGCAAGGTGTGCGAAAGGAAGCTAATGCACACAGAGCTTTTCAAAATTTTAATCTTTAGGAGGGAAGAAACTTTTAATCAGGAAAACAACAAAAATGATTTAAACCATCCTATCATCAAATAAATCAACTTTGTACCTGTTTGGTACGTGGTACTAAAAGGTTGGTACAGGGATTGGCCATTTTGTAATGTTTGGTAAGAGGGACTGAGAATAAGTAGGGATTGAGAGTACCTCCTATGTGGGAATGTTGCAAACCCACCTACACCCAGGTACTGCAAAAACTATCCATAGACTAAAAAATGTTAAGACAAAATTATCCCTTATTATAATAAAAGTTGGACAGAATTACCCCTCTTAATTTTTACGATAGGTTAAAAGTAATCATCAATCTCCAATGTCGCAAACCATCACAACCCTCTCGGTCACTCTCATCCCCCCAAATCCAAGGAAAAACAACGAAATCCTGCGTGGTAAGATATACATATATATGATATTTTCTTTGGTTGATTCCTTTAAGGAAGCTTTATTTTGTCATGAATTATTGTCGTATGATTCCCCTCATGCATGCTTGCATTTGTTTATGCTCTAATGTGACGCAGTGCGAGAGATGTTCTACGATTTTAGATTTAATCGGTTGAAAGGGAACACATCAATTGAATGAAGCAATAGCTATATATTATCAATAGCACATCAATTGGTTTTATCATATGTTTTGCATTGTTAATAAGAAAACAGGCCATGGACAAGGAAGTCGGACATTGAATAATTATCATTAATCATGCCTTTGTATCATCAAGCAAAGGTTTTTTTTTGTTGAGCTGGAGAATGAACGTTATTATTTATTTATTTATTTATTTTGCACGTTATTGAATACTACAATTCTTTTATAAGTTTGAAATCTCACATAACTTGTAATGTTTTTTCTTCACATTTTTTTATATATAGAATGGAAATACAAAGTGATATTAGTCGGGGAAGTAAGCACGTATGGACACTCCAAGAAGATAATATACTTGTTGAGTGTTTAGTTACACTAAAAATCGATAGAATTTTTGTTACAAATATGGGGTTTGGAGTGAGATATTTGAAAAGCCTAGAGAATACGCTAGTGGCTAAGCTTCCAGGATGTTGATTGAAAGCTAGGCCTCATATTATGTCGAGGTTGAGGGCATTCAAGGCGACATGGAGGCTTATATCTGATATGGTGTCTTTTGGTTTTGTATGGGATTCTGAAAAAAAGTTACTGACAACAGAAGATCATATATGGACTGAATTAATCGGAGTAATGATGTTTTAATTTGTTTTATTTTAGTAATGTATATTGTGATATTATGATTCTTCAAATTTACAAATTACTATATGATTGTGTTTCATCTTCATTTTCAGGTTCACAAAGAAGCTGCAAAATTTAGAAATAAATGCTTGCCTCACTTTGAAGATCTATCATATGTTTGGGGTCAAGACCATGTACCTATTTAAGGTTGAAGACTCATAGATAATTTAGGTTTTAGTATTAGTTATTTTTTATCTTCGTCTTAAACATTTTATATTGATTATTCATTGGGTACTTTTTATCTATTAGGTATTTTATTTGTAAGTTAGAGTAACAAACTTGTTATCTTTAAACTCTATTTTTTTCTTTAATTTTTAATAAAGTGAGAATTTGAATAAATAAATACCAACTTTTATATAAATGAAATTGTACTTTTAAACAATACCGTAAAATATATATGAGGCAAAAATCTGAATTAGTTTAGCTTTTTCAAAATGATATATATAGTCCAACAAAAAAAATGTTGAGAAAGATAAATATATGAGGCACAAATCTGAATTAGTTTAGATTTTTTTTTATTAAAAAATATATAATTCAAATCTCATTATGTTCTCTTTGAGAAAAATAAAATATCAAAATCAAATTGTTGAGAAGCTAAATATATAAGGCAAAAATCTCGAATTAGTTCAGATGTTCTTTTTTTTAAAAACAAATTATGATTCAAATCTCATTATGTTCTCTTTGAGAAAGATAAAATATCAAAATCAAATTGTTGAGAAGAAAGCTAAATATATAAGGCAAAAATATCGAATTAGTTCATTTTTTCCCAAAAAAAAAAGCAATTTATAATTCAAATCCCATTATGTTCTCTTTGAGAAAGATAAAATATCAAAATCAAAGTGTTGATAAAGCTAAATATATATAAGGCAAAAATCTCGAATGAGTTTAGATTTTTTTAATATATATATAATGCAAATAACATTTAATAAATAATTGTTCTAAGATATCCAAAAGAAACATAGAGAAGAGATGACAAATTTGAGATTAATAAAATATCAAACGCAAAAGTTGCCGCAAACAAAATATTTGATTAGTTATAAGATAAAATAAATAAAATCGATCCCATTAAATATTACTTCACACCAAATAATATGTTAAAATTAATCATCTATCATTCTTTGCCGTAAACTAAACAAAGTACATGCAACGTCTAAGTAACTGAGATGAAGTATAGCTTCTCAGTAATTTCTACCGTCAGCCTCTTAGGTAATGTTTTGTTCTCTGAATATGTGTCGAAATCTCAACTTTAGTTTTTCTTTTCTTTTTCAATTTGTTGAGGGGGTGATAACTGGAACTATGTGCATGAGTTCAAGTTTTGCTCTCATTTATACTGTCAAACATTGAGAACTCGATCTAGTTATGATTTACCAGGCAAGCAAAGGACGTTGTTAAAGGTATAAAGAAGCGGATTGGAAGTAAGAATTAAAAAAGTTCAACTTCTTGTTCTAACCATAAGCATCAAATCATTGCTTATGTCAAGATAATGTCTGATGAGCAACTATTGATTACATTCTATGCCACGCCTCAAAAGGGATAAGCTCGTATAATTCGTCAAATTATGTCATAGATAATTTAGGTTTTAATATTAGCTATTTTTTATCTTCATCTTAAATATTTTATATTGATTATTCATTAGGTATTTTTCATATTTGCAAGCTAGAGTAACGAACTTGACATCCTTAAACTTTATTTTTCTATCAATGAAATTGGGAAGTTAATTTGTTTTATACACAAGTGATTATGTGTGGGTGAACGGGATAGAGTGGAGAGACTAACAAGTTCAGGAAGAAAGGGATGTTATTAAATCTTTTATTATAATTATCATATACATAATTTTTAGGACTATTATAGTCTCTTAATGATTTAAGACTAATTATAAAATAAAATCTATTTAAGTTGTCCCTCTAAATATTACTTCATACATACTAAACATAATTTCCAATCTCAGTCCCAATCCCAATCCCACCCTAATCCCAATCCATCAAAATTCAATACCACGTACCAAACAGGGCCATTATGTCTCCAGAGAACCACTCATATACTTAATATTAAAAATAACAATCACATTATAATATAATCTACATATACATATACCTCATACGTGGGAAACAATTGTCCCATCGTAATATATTCATACGTGGAAACAATCGTCCAATCGTAATATTTTTATACGTGGGAATAACAGTCCCATTGTAATTTACTCTTACGTGGGAATAACCCCATCGTAAAATTCTCATACTTGGGAATAATAGTCCCATCATAATAATCTCAGACATGGAAAAAAAAATCCATCGTAATATTCTCATACGTGGGAAGAACAGTCCTATGCTCATACGTAGGAATAACAGTTCCATCGTAATATTCTTATACATGGAAATAATTCCATCATAATATTCTCATACATGAGAATAACAGTCCATCGTAATAATCTCATACGTGGGGAAAAAAACACGGCGTAATATTCTCATACGTGGGAATAACCCCATCTTAATATCTATTTACTATATAATATATCTTTTGTACTATCCTTATATACACACATACAAATTCACACACACATATATTACGTTAAGATTTAACAAAGTATGAATGAATTTCTCAGAGAAATAAAATGCACCTTCCTCCAAAATAAATAAATTAATCACTGAAAACTTTGGGTTGAAGTTTTAAAAAGAATTTAAAACTCACGATAAAAAGAAACACTATTTGAAATAAGGATAAGGAAACAATGAATGAGAGAAAGAGATAGAAAAAAGGAATCACATCAAAATAATTGAAAGAAAGAAAGAATTGACATGATCACATCCATTCATTTTAACAGAATCAAGAAGAGGTAAAATAGTTTGGAATTTACTTCCAATAAAAATATTTGGGCTAAAAAACATAGTAAAAGTGAATTAATGAAAGGTGCCACCTGACTATCTATACCCTCAGACTAACAGTAGAGATCCTTTAATTAACCACACTAATTTGACGTTATCACATCCATTCATTTTAATAGAATCAAGAATAAAACAGCTTGGAATTTACTTCTAATAAAAATATTTCGTTTAAAAAGCATAGTAAAAGTGAAAAATGAAAGGTGCCACCTTACTGTCTATACTCTCAAACTAATAGTAGAGATCCTTTAATTAACCACACTAAGACTCGAGATCCGTTGTTGTGTTTTCCTCAATATTCCCCGGCGTATCGTATATGTAGGCGATTAAGTGACCCAACGTGACAAGGAAGGTAGTATATTGGAAGAAGAGTCATGGGTGCTATTGTATTGTGAACTACTGATATATAATTGTCATATTTAAGAGAGGGAAGAAAGCCGTTGAAGTGGGTATTAATCTGAAGAAAAGGAATGGAAGAACCTCATGGTAGAGAGGCATGAAAATACTAGAGTCTCCTGCTAATGCCTTCAGCAGCGTGAACGAGAAAGCTTTTGTTTTGTGAATGATGGGAGTCAGTTTAATATCTAAAAAAGGATTGACCTTATAGAATTTAAAATTTAAATAGAAAAATATAAATAAATCAAATCTTTTATTAAATATTTTCAAAATTAAAATCATCCTTCCGGGTAACTTCTGGATATCATGATATTTAATTAGAATAAATAGTAAAAGATTTGCTAACATTTAGTAACTACCCCAATTTATATACCAATTATTATTATTTTCAATCCTACCGTTACTCATATCAATATCTCCTCATTATTAATTAATTAGATTTCCTTTATATTTTATACATATATATACACCTATTCATTCAGGATATATGTCTACTTACCTCCTAAAATTAATGGTTACCTATTTAAATATATATATATATATAGATATATGGCTATTCTTATACTGTTTTTTTTATATATTCCTTTGTTGGGAAAATTTTAAGGGTTTTGTTGGGATATTAATAAGATCCTATCAGCTATGAACTAGATAAATATCTTAATTATTTTTTTCCTTAAAGATCTTTTTCTTTTCTAAGAAGCAAATTCTCATTTTTTTTTATTTATTTTCAATTATTTTTTTTTATCGTTGCACTCCTCAAGTAGGTCCAATATTTAGGACCGGAGGGAAGAAGACATTTTCATTGCCACATCAACTTTCTTGTTAGCGTCCTGTGTCAACATGAGCATATTTAACAATCAATGTCAACATATTCAACATGCTGGTATTTTTTTCCCATTTTTTTAATTTTTATAAACATTTTTGCACCTGATGTTTGATTATGGTATTGTGAGTACTTTTTGAAGAAAAAAAATTATCTGTAAATAAATGTGTCAAAAAAGTAGCGAATGTTTAGATGAGTTAATGGATATGACATTTTTGTAAGTTCATATATATTTTTACATTCGGTTTGATGTAACGCCAGCTGCCAACACAACATTTTTAGGAAAAAATAGGGTATTTTGTGTACCTTCTACCAAAAACAAAACCAAAAGAAAAAGAACTGATAAATTTTGTAGAGAGAAGAATTTGGAACTTGTTAAGTCTGTGATCACTGATCAACCACTACAACTTATTTTCCTACAAAACTAATCTATCAACAAACTCCCACTCTTTTATTTGCCTTGACAATCAAAGATGAATAAAAATGAGTTTACAGAGGCAGTTTTTCATCAATCTTTGATGCTAAAATTATTCTATTTCTTGCTCTTATTGCACTCCTCCTTGGTTTCCTATTCATAATACTCTCATCAACAAATACTTTGTCAGACACCTTATGAGGATGATCCTTTTGAGTCGTAAATTCATGAAGATTTATTGTATTACTGATCATTTTCTGGGTTACATAGGTCTTTGAGAATGAGGCCACATCTGTGCTCGCGAGTGTTCTTTGGGAAGAAGACAAAAGCATTGCTTATGACAACATGTAGGTCTAAGAAAAGCTCCATTTTTGATCTTATGGTTTTGGTGATGATTCTATATCTTATGGTCTCTAAATCCATATGCCTCCTTATCATCTTCTCATACCTACGCGTCTTCTGTTTCAGTAGTTATTCATTATTAGTCCGATGACGTTAGTTGATACACACACACACAACATATCTTACGGTAAAAATTAGCCATGATCAAAGACAAACATATGGATATATGTAGAAAAAATCCTATACTTTTGAATCATTTGTAACTTAGTTACTGGCTCATTATAACTCAGTCTCTATAGTTTATATAGTTTAACTATATAACTTAATCATTTGGGTTGTATTAGACAGGTAGCACACAAAATTGAAGGAGAGTGGTAAGCTCGTGTCTGATCTAAGTTAAAAGAATTGGGGTGTTTTTGTTATCAGTTTTTGGCAAGACGGTTAGCACTTTGTTCCTTAGGTCTGGTAACAAAGCTTGCACAGGTTTAAATCCAGCCTCTGTCAAAATAAGTTCAAGGACAAGTCTCCTTTAAGATGGAGGAAATGATATGTCCTGGTTTAAGGGCGTGGATTGATTAAAGTTTAGGGAATAAGTTATAACTAATTCAAGACTATAAGTATCAAGTTACACTAAATAAAAGTGTAGTAGAACTATATCTAAACTATAGAGATTAAAAGATTGATTTTTCTATATAGTATAATGGATTCAACACACCTGACTATATAGGCGATGTCTAAAAACAGAAGCAACTTCTTTATTTTGCATGATAGAGTCCAAAATGGCAAGCAAGAAATCAACTTCATCTTCCTTTAAACTTTGGTCCTCCATGACCTTATTATAATGGTTATTGACGCTAGTTGAAACTTCTTCACAACTGGTCACAAGATAATAATGATCATCATCATCACTTGTTTCTTTTGTTACCATATCAAGTGCGGGTGAACTTTCCAACAAACCACTATTATGGTATCTGCTATAATCTTTTCTCTTTCTCTTACCACTACTCCTCTTCTTCTTATCATTCCATACCAATTGTTTAATGTTTTTGTTGTTGGAAGCTTGCTGGTACTTATCACAAGAGCCTGCCAACATGATCTCTTGATTATTCTCAGCCTCAGGACACAAGTTTTCTTTGTTGTCGGTCTCATCATCATCTTTGAGAGATTTAATTTTTGATTCAAGAAGCCTGAAAAGTAATATCTTTTTCTTGAATGAATCACTAATCATTAGCATCCACAACAATTTATATCAGTTAAGGTCCGTTGGGCTCTAAAGTTATAATCTAATAATGGAAGCATTGTTCCTTTTTTTAACTTTTGGAGCAAAATTGATTCATCTAAAACTTTTCCGCACTCATAAAATTATATGAAAACTTCCTTAACAAAGTTTACCTTAGACTATCATATATGGATCTATTATATTAAGATATAAATGTTTAAGCATATAGTAATTAGAAACTCTCGGTAATTAAAATTTCTAAGGTGTATGTAGGGGGTGGAAACAGGTCAGGTCTTGCCAGTTTTGTGGTGGACTGAACTGAACCTGGCCTGTAGACTACAATATGCATTTTCTCAGGCTTAAGTTTGGCCTGTTCATAGGCTTAAAGCCTGTTTAGAGCATAATTTATCAAAACAAGCCACCAAACATTAACAAATTGAAATATAAACATGCTTAGACCTCAAAACAATCTAAAAGTATCTTTATTCTGGCCAATCAGGATATAATTTGATATGAAGATACACATGTAATTAAGAAATTAATTTTTTTTTTTAAAATAAAACATCACTAGTCTGGTTTGTTGGACCCAATAGGCTATTTGATAGGCGTCTTTGGGCCTGTTTTCTAGTAGGCTTGGATTAGATAGACCAAAAATAGGCTAAATCTCATACTCTTGATAGGCTGACTGACTTGTTTTCACTCTTAAGTGTATGTAATGAAGTATATAAAATCATGAATTAATGACAATTGTTGCGAAGAGTTTAATTTCACAGGAAAATACTAACCTAATTGAATTCTGAGAGAGTACCAAATCTCTCTTCAACTCTGCTATTCTTCTCTTTCTCAGCTCCTCAAACCAAGACCTTCGATACACATACATGATCAATTACGAAAGGTACTTAAATACACCGACGCGCATGCATATATAGATACGTATGTCAGGTATAAAACTATAAATTTTATACTCACGTGCTGTCAGAATAATGCTCTTTTAAAACTTCATACTTAACTTTACAAACCTGAAAATAAACCAATATATTTATTAAAATAAAATATTCTATAGTTTTTGTGGAAGATAATTTCATGGATTATTTTTCAAAATATTGACAAAAAATATTTTTTTTCAGATTCTGTTTTATTTAAAAGCATAAACAAAAATCAATAAAAATTTCTCATAAATAATTTTTTGTGTGGGGAAGGCTGTGAAGTTTCACATTCATTCATTGGGGGAGAACGAAAGATATATCATATAAGGGACTGGATATTGCCCTCCGATGCGTTTTAAAAATAAGACGTGGGTGGTGATAGAGGCCCCAAAACAGAAGCAAAACTTCCCTATTATATTAAGCTGGAAAATCAAATCTAAATTTTTTATTTTTGTATTTTTTTTAAGGTTTTGTTGTTACCTGGGGAGTAAAAACATAATGGGGAATTCGAGTTTGGAGTTCTGAAGCGACGATGTCCCAATTTTGAGTCCCATGTCGAACAATAGCTCCTCCCAACAATAGCTCTTCCCACCTATTCCATCTTTCTATCATCATCATCATCTCTTTTCCCAATTATGCGTGTGTGGGGAGGAGAGTCAAAGATTTCTTCTGTCTGTGTGTGTGTGTGTAAACTATGAAAGATTGGGGAATAATCAATCAACAGATATGCAATTGTATTTTATTTCTAATATATATCGATGAGTGTATATATATAGATATTTCCATATCAAATTAGATTAATGTTATCGTGACACATGATTCTTTTTATTTCTACAAGATAATTGTAATAAAAAGATTGAAAAAGTTCTTAATTGATATGTATCTTGTAAAAATAAAGATTTATATACCATGTGATCTGTTAAAATTCTTAATATTTTAGGATACATAATTTTTATTTTTACAAGATAATCATATTAAAAAGATTAAAAAATTTATTAATTGATATATATCTTGTAAAAATAAAGATTTATATATCATGAGATCTGTTAGATTTCTTAGTATCATAGGATACATAATTATTTTATTTTTAAAAGATAATTATAACAAAAAAATTTAAAAATTCTTAATTGATATTTATCTTGTAAAAATAAAGATTTATATACCATGAGATCTGTTAAAGTTCTTAATATCTTAGGATACATAATTTTTTTTTATTTTTACAAGATAATTGTAACAAAAAGATTTAAAAATTTCTTAATTGATATATATATACACATCTTGTAAAAAAAAGATTTATATATCATGAGATCTGTTAAAGTTCTTAAAATCTTATAATTCTAAGATATTAAGATATATAAAGAAATTTATTAGATATCTCATCGTTTAACAACACTAAAACTTTAGACATAAAAAGTAATTTATAAGGGTTCTCTACTCTAGTTTGCTGAAAAAAATAAATAAAATACTCCTCCTCCTAACCCTTAATATAAGATCAAGTTTATCTTATTTTAGATAATTAAGGAAGCAAAATAAATTACTCTAATATATAATCCAATAATATATAATATATTATAATTAAGTGGTTTATTTAACTTCTTTAACATCCACAAATAAAGTCAACTTGATCTTGTATCTAAAACATGTATAAAGTAATTTTTTTGTGCTACAGTTAATATTTAAGAGACTAAAACATGTAAATTTGCATTTGTTCATGAAAAAATAGCAATTAAAAATGTTGAACCAGATCATCAAGCCAATGAAATCATTAAGATTTTTACATAAAAACATAGAAATTTACATAAATTTACAAAAAAGGCGAATAAAGAGAGAAGAAAACAACAACCCAACTACCGACAATAGCTATCACTCGTCATAATTTGTCTTGTAACTGTCATAATTTTTTTAAAACTAATAATTTTTTTTCTTACAAACAAAAGAACCGATAATTCTTTTCATTGATCATTAAGAATACATACAAATTTGTACGGCTTCTGCTGTTGCATCTACACGAAATTTGCTCGTAAGGATTTAACCCACACTTCTTTAAACAATGAGGGGATCAGAACTAGTAAAAGAACCATCTAAACAAAGAAAAAAAGGAATACGTACAAACAGATGCCTAAGCTCTGAAGGAAGCTGCTTCTCGTTCAGCTCTTTCTTAACAAGAATCTCACTGCTATGTCACTCTGCTAAGAACAAAGCCAGAGATGACAGCTAAAGGCAAAATTCAAGACACAACTGTTTTGGCTGTGAGTACAGAAATATAACACATACAGGTTTTTCCATGTTTTGTATATGTGATCTTGCGCTCCAAAAGAGTAATGCGCCACGCGGCACTTCATTAATTAGCCGAAGTTTCCTCAAGTCTGATTCTTCAGGATTGTTGAAGAACTAGATTTAATTCCTGGGCAGACCTAGCCAACAAACCACCTCGCCTGCAGCAGAAATCAGAACAACTGTGATTCTTGGTGAACATCATTTTACAGGATTTTTGTAGTGTAAAACAAATCCAATTCCGACACTTAAACGAGAGAAAAAGTTGTCCTTGAGTGGTATTGACCATTGAAAAGGATATAATTTCTTTTGTTAGGTTATACAATTCTTATAAAACAACATGCTCAACCTTTGAAGTTGCTACTACCCCTTTCCTTAATGTAGGACCTCTAAGGGAAGTTAATCTTGGTGTTAAATGTATTACCTAATTCTAAATTTCGTCAATTTATTTTTAAATTACCTCTATTGATACTCCTTCAACATTAATCAAGAGAAGATAATTAAGGAAAATAATAAGTGCGTTTTGAATAAAACATGTCATACTAACTAACTTAACTAACATTCTTATTATGATAAAATTGGGTAAATATATTTAGAACTGGATGGAACATCAAACCAAATCAAGGCAACAAATTGAGGTAAATAAGTCCTATATTTAGTAGCAAAGAGAGTATAAAGTAAAAAGTTGGCAAGGACTTTCGATGCATTCTTTATTGGAACTCTTGGTCTGGAACATTGCTTAGGGTTCACAAATCGGCAACGCCAAAGGCTGCAATATAGGCTGCAATGATTACCTAATTAGCAGTGGAAGAATCTTTTGGATCTTCTGTAGTTGCATAAAGCACTGGTTGCAGTATTCCCGCCTGCCCTCAAGATTCCATAAGAAAAGCGGATCTCACCAGGTTAGTTTATTGACAAGTAACAAAAGGAGACACTAAAAAGTGCGTGGAGATCAAGGGAAAGAACCTCTGCTCTGCATGTAGATCAACCCCAACAGAGGGAGGCGCTCGAATAGTTGAGTGTATTGTTGGTCCAAAAACTGATACAAGCTTTAATTGTAAATCTAACGACAACTTTACATGCCTGCACAATGGAGAAATCAATCAACCATTTCTTGCTGAGGTTTAAAGGAAAGAGAAACTTCTATTAATTTTATTGCTGAGGTTCTTAATGAAACAATAATCAGCCATATATAACACGTTTTGCATAAACACGTACACTCCTATTATGGGATCAAGGTCCACAAATGGGGTCATAGAAGAGTTCCCAATTCATCCATATTGTGAAACCTATCATGAAGAATACTCCTGCCACTATATTTCTAATGAATTACCTTTCTATCTTGCTGTCAAGCAATCCTGTGAGCACAGGAAACAAACAAGTAAACAACTCCAAGGAGAGAAGATCTGTCTTCTCCACAAGAACACTAATAACATCTGCTTGTACCTGCATAAGGATTCAGAAGAATATAAATGCAAGGAGAAAACCATCAACTTATAGCAGAAGCAACAGATATGGAAAAGGCAACAAGAGAATGTGACAGACGCTTCAAGATACTTACAGATTGATCTGGCAGCTTCCTGAGAGCATTGATTGCACCCTTAAGATCATTCCGCTCCCAAAAATGCCGCACCACCTGCAAATGCACATCAGAATCACTCACTGATTGTAAGCAACGAATGTCTTCAAGTCTACTATTCTTTCTATACTGCTGTAATGAAACTTGCCGAACATATAAAAGCATAATAAAACATATCAATGAATACTGTTGTTCTGTGGCAAATGTTAATGCTGCCAGGCACCGACTACAAAATTCTACAGTAAACTACTACGGAAATAATAATTACTACTCCCTCCGTCCCATAATATAGGGTCCATTTT
Source organism: Mimosa bimucronata (assembly GCA_037074515.1). Classification (NCBI taxonomy): domain Eukaryota; kingdom Viridiplantae; phylum Streptophyta; class Magnoliopsida; order Fabales; family Fabaceae; genus Mimosa; species Mimosa bimucronata. Next base: position 28,304,287 of record CM073441.1, read on the forward strand.
TTTGAATGATCTTGTCCCACAATATAAGGTCCTATTTGACTTTATTTGAGTAATAAATGTTTTTTTTCCCATTTTACCCATGCATTAATTTTCCCACACATTCTCTTTCATCTTCCTTTCATAATTACCCCATCTCTTACTCATTCATAAATAAGGGCAAAATGGTATATTTCCTACACATTTATTGTTTTTAACTAACTCTAACTAATTTTTTAGGAACCCGTAATTCGGTTAAAAGAACCTTATATTATGGGACGGAGGGAGTAATACCGACATGCAGCTAAAATTACCTGTACTTTTGTCAGGCGGGAGCGAAGATTGCTTAAAGTTAGATCGTGAGTTTGCATAAGACCCTCAATAATTTCTCCTTCATTTGCAGAGTTCAAATCCCTTTCACAAAATTGAGGCTCGTCTTTCTGACAAAATTGCACAAAATTAATTTGCCTGAACTCAACTTTCTTAAATTTCATGAAGTTTCTTTCATGTGGTGCAAGAGTTTTACCGTGATCAAATGAGAGTTATCAGCTTCACATACTGTGGCAGGCATGGAGAGTGTAATTTTTGGATCTTCACTAATATGTATTCTTTCCCTGCTCTCACTGGTCATGTGAGGGGAGGGATTACTTTGACCATCATTAGCATGAACTATTTCCCTCGTTTCACATATGGTGGTAAGGGATGAATTAGTTTGATCTTTGTTGTTGGGAGTTTTATCTTTTCTTTCAAACCTCTCAACCAGAGAGCGGGTCCTTCCTCGAATAACAGCAACTGCCAGAAGCAAAATTTAAGATTTTATAGTTTCAGTGATCTTTCTAACGTACAAAGTCACATTAGTAAGGGATGACAAACCTCCATTGACATATTTAACTGGACTAATCTCCTCATTGCAAGGGATGGACTCATTACCTGAATCAAAAGAGAAAACTACTTCAAGAGAGAAACCAAAAAATCCAAGTAATCAGCCAAAGTACACAAGTCTTGCTTGTGAATTAGCTTATACATGGCATATCAGCTCTCTTTCTTAATATTTTTCAAAAAGAAAATCGAAGCTAGTCCCAAGAAACAAATATCAGCAAAGCTTGAGCTTGTTTTAGAAGGTTAATATAGCAACTTCTACCGAAAAATTACTATTATTTATTTTTATTGATATTAACAGTTATTTGAATGTTATTAATTTACTTTATCATTAATTAATAGTGTAATATATTTCAGATAAATGAAACAATCTTTTTTGGAATGAATAGATTAATAGAAAAAAAATTAATAGAAATTAGAGAGAGAAAATCAGATCAGGTCAAGGAGAAAACCAGTTACCAACTTAATGAGAAAAATAGTTCAAGACGATTGTGTCATGTCAAAATAAACCCACTATATAATTAGAAAGAGAGATGTAAGTAGGATATGGTAAGATAATAATGATATGTATAGCAGCTATTGACCTGATCTGTGTAATTCCAAGAACTTACGTGAATCCTGTTCAGAGAGTTTGTGTGGAGATAAAGCCCTTTCAAATTTGTCTGTCACACTCTTGATAGGATATTTGTCTTCACAAGAATCTTTGACTTCATCTTTAGATCCTAGTTTGTTAAGATCTACTACGCTGTCTAATTTACTTGTTGCATTGTCAAAAGTTACAGACCCCATATCCGATGAAAACTTTTCAGCATCACATATTCCAGTAGATGCTCGCCGTATATGAATTGGCTTGAGTAACATCCCAGGTTTTGTCCTTGAAAAACTTACAGTTTCTTTCCCAGTTTTAGCAGAGTCATTACCACCAGAGATGTCCCGAGGTACAATGTTTGGCACAAAGAAAGACTTCCTATGTACTTGCTCATTTGATTTTGCGTGAACTCCAGTTCCAGGACTCTGCTTCAGCATTCCCAAACTACAAATCTCCTTGGAATCTTCGGTGAGATCAACTTTTGGAGAATTAGAAGAGGCAGATCTCTGTAAAGAAACAGGTTTCCCTCCGGAAGCTGATCAAAGAAGAAAAGAATTTTATTAGATCACGAATTTGGAATGTATTGAAGAATTAATAATTACAAATAAATGAGATCAGCATTCATAAAGCCAAATCATTCGTGAATGATAGTAAGTAAAATCAAACTTCCAACTCAAGTCTCTAGAAAATTACTAGTAGAATCCTACACCCCAAATAAGAAAGTTCTTTTGATGCAATGAAAGCAGCATCTTGTAAATTCATTTGGCTAGTTACGTAGGATGTGAAATATATTTTGTAAGTAAAATTTCTACCAAACATTATATCAAACTATTCCCTCAACAAACCTTTAAACATGCAGGGACGCAGATCGTAAATGGCATCAAGATGAAAATAGGTAATTGTGAAATTTCAGAAAATTAATAAAAGCTGTGTTTATCAAACAGAAAGATAAGGGGGAAAGAAAAGTCAGAAAGAGTTCAAAAGTGTGACTTGAGGAAGACAAAATATAGGCAACTCACAATCAATATATATGTTCTTTATCTCTTTTGGTTCATTGTCAAGAGGCATAAAGTGCAACCCAGAAGTTGGTCCTAAATCCTTCTCCACTTTATCCAGCTGATTTTCCTGAAAACCGAATTTCTGATCCACACCACCTTTTCTCTTGGGTTCCAAACCAGTGCCATATGGCTCAATAAGCTAACACACAAAGCTATATTCAGAATAATGATGGACAAATAAATTCATAAAAAATGTAGAGAAGGAAGAAAGAAATAGAGAGATGAAAGGGGCAAGGGGGAGGGAGAAAAATTACAATATTTTATTTCATCACTTAAAATCCTCAAAAGTCTATAGCCTCAAGAATCGTAAAAGAAACCATTACACATATGCTGAAAACAAGAAATGAAACAATAACAAAGACAATCATTAATTTCAAGCATGCTGAAAACTAAGAAAGGAAATAACAATGCTGAAAGCTTAAAGACTCTTAGTTCTTGATTTCCATATAATTGCCCACATTACCCCTTTTAACCACTCTTCATTTCACACACATGAGGGGAGTTGCTTGACAATATTCAAAGTTATAATGCTTGCCAGTAGTGCCACACAGTCATATCACCCTTTATGCAGCAACAGCAGATGATATTATTATCCATTTGTGATAAATTTTTAATATGTGAATTGGAAATCACTGTGTTGAATTTAAGATTAACTGTTTTATCATCAATCCTTTTCAATTTTAAATTGAAAACGAATACATTTATAAGTTTTGATTGATTGTTCTTGGGTTCCCATAGAGTTCTACGTGAACCTCACACTATTGGCACGATATCGTGTTGAAGTTATTGATGTCATATTGCCATCAAGTAATCATGTACGAATACAATCATTCTAGGAGCTACTTGAAAATATTGATAAAAAATTATATTGCATAACATTTTTTTTTTTTGGAGGGGAGGGGGAGTGGGAGTGGATCTTACTGATATATCTGCAGCCCAGACTCCAATCGAATTCCGGTAGTATGAGCAACCCAAAAGTTTCCCATCATGAATACAGATGTCACCAAGAGTGGTCCATCCCATATCAACAGTATCATGACATATAACAGGCTCCCATGAAAACACCTAGAGCATATAGGTATCATAATTTGTATTTCCATCCTGTTCCAACTGCGGCTTAATTACATAATCTTATTATCACAATAATATGTACCTTTAAACCATCCTCAAGCCCAGCAAACAATGCCCTTCCATCAGGATGAAAGGCGATTGAGCGTACTCCTGTAGCCTATAGAAAGTAATTTAGTTTAGTTTGAATAAGAGAAGTAGAATAATTTAGAAGCCATATACTTTCATGTGTATGACTAAATTTTCCCTATTTTACACACACACGCAAATAACTAAAGTGCTTTTGCACTTCCTTGGATTTGGGTAAGCATACAGGCTTCAAGAATACAGAAAAATGGATTATGTTCTTGGTACCACACTGGTAATCTTCACCAAAACTCATCAATATCTAACAACAATGTGAAGGTGGCCAAAAAATCAAACATCAACATGATGACTCAGGTGAATTTACTGATGAGTTTTCATGCAAGTTAGAAGTTATATACAACTGACAGATGTTTAGAATAAAAAAACAGAAACGAAGCAAATAAGAATACATAAATTGTCACATAACTGAACAAAACTTGTTCTTCTTAATCAGTAGAAAAGAAAAATCAGAAACATTAAATACCTCACATCGAGCAGATCCAATCATTTCAAATGATTCTAAATCCCAAAATTTCACTGTTTTGTCTGCTGAACCTGCAAAATGTAATTTCAATTTATTATCCACCATGTTTATCATTACCCTTTCAATGCGTTTAGAAGTGTAATCACCCCGTATTGAGGATTATGGACCCCACCATGCGTAAGAAATCCCTATTGAGGTGCTACTCCCCTTCTACCCCCCATTCCCCAAGTGAGCCAAAAACAGCATATAATATGTACTAAACCGTACGTGTCTTAATTAATTTTGACCAATAATACAGAGCAATTTACTTTTTTTCCATTTAGCACTAAAGATGACATTAAAGAAATCATTGAGTACTCTGCATATATTTACATGCATCAGCCCAAATTTAATCTGAACAAATAGTGCCAGCAGCCTGCCAATTAGAATTTGCGGAAAGTTGGGACATTGCACGTTGCATGAACATGCATACAATGTACCCTTAAATTTCTCATGATATATATGACCAAAAGGGCAAAAGTTTACTTCTACAGAACTACCCCATAGAAGCAGCAAGTGATTATTCAACAAGAAATCCTTACAAAGATACTGCAAGTTTGCGACTAAATAAGGCCACTTAGTCACTAACCTGTAGCTAAAAGAAACTCAAGTGGATGGAAATCTATGGACCTAATATGTCCTTCATGAAATTTAAAGTCATGCAAGAGCTTTCCAGCAGTTAGATCCCACACCTGTGCAATGGCAATGTAGATCCATGGGATTATTGACAGGCTTATTATTTTATTAAAAAAATAAAATACAAACAAAACAAAACAACACAAAGCCAAAGAAAAAGCAAGCAATACAACAGCGAATTTACATAGCTACCTTTACAGCATTATCAAATCCACCAGAAACTACCCATCGGCCATCTGGAGTGAACTTAATAGTACTAACACCTTGGCCATGGCCCCTGTATGTATGAATGCATCCCTTTTTCCGTATATCCCAAATCCTGAGGTTAGTATCCAAGGAGCCAGATGCAAAAAACTCACCAAATGGATGAAACTCAACAGCTGTGCAGTTGGATCTGTGTCCAGTAAGAGTGCGAACCACTATACTTCAAGGGTAGAAGCAGATCTATTAGGAGCTTATAGTTAAACTTTGAAACACAGAAATCCTACAGTAGGTCCCAATTTGAAAAGCTAAGACCTCATAGTGAAAATATCACTCCTTAATTCCCCTATAAGTTGATGCATGCAAAGTATATTATCTGGCTTGTATTTCATATTCGTTGAAACAGATGAAAGTTCTAATTTTATGTTAAGTCAGTTCTTCCCTACTGAAAAAGCTAACACTCCCAAAATAACACCACTATACAGTAAAAAAAAAAAAAGCCCTATAACTTTTGCTCACAGTCATTCACTTACTCTTTGCTTCTTCCAAATCCCAGAGCTTTATTCCTCCACTTGATGCCCCAGCAAGAACTAACACTTCTGCTGAATCAAAAGCCACAGATTCAACTGGACTTGTATGACCACACAGGCTCTGCAAATATTTTCATTTAGACAGCATTATTAGGGCAGAGCCATAGTGGGCATTGCTTCCATCAAACAGTAGTCATATACCATTCAGAAGGAATGGACATATGAACGGTTTCTATGATAAACTATGGCAGAAATTTCCAGCCTCAAATTAAGTTCATAATGAACTTGAGATTAGGTGCAGATCTAAGCCTTAATATATAATATGAACTTGAGAGGGCATTATTCAGTCACAAACAAAAGATAACCACCAAACCACTATAAAGTGCATATCAGAAATAGAACTTCCATCAAAGGCTTTTAATCCTGCAGTAGCCAAATGTCTAGACAACAAAATGTGAAATCAAACTAACCATTAAAGAAGTTGGCTTGCCAATCGTCCATAGATTGACCTTGTAATCATCCCCTCCTGTGACAAAAAGACGACGTGCCTTCTTTCCAATACTCAGACAATTGACGTTTGCTGAATGGGCCACGAATTCCTCTATAGTTGTTTAGCTCAGGAAATGACATTATCAAATAAGCAAACATCTATATTCAGCAGAGTCATCAACAGACTAACCGAGATTTCAAAAACAAGACCAGAATATATCGAACCAACAATAAAATGGCAGAGAAACAAAAAGCAGAAACTGCTTGATATACAGTGTTCATTCGAATATGTTCTCTAGATTCCCAAAATACTTCAGCTGATCTAAATCATTCAAGGACGCTAAACAGGAACGAAAAATTCAAAACTAAGATTCCATTCGTATCTGCCCCGATTTCCCAGCAAACCAGCATAACAGCAAGACCTATAATGTTGACTTCATCATAATTTCCATTTTGCCAACTTCCTACATTTTCATTTTGCATCACATTTCCCTTGAAAACCAAAAGAGCATTTTTTTCCCTATTCCCAGAACAGAAAACCCAATTCCAAAAAAAAAGAAAAAATAGTTTACACCAGTTCTGCCAGATTTCAACAGAAAGAGCTACTAATAACAAAGATCTCAATAAATAAGACAAAAAAACCAGTTCAATTCCAAGATTAGTAAAGCAGAAGCAGTTCCTATTGAGCATTTTCTGTCAAACAATGTTTAGTCCCAAAAGAAAAAAAGGAAAAACAGGATACGTAGTTTATATCCTCGCTTAGCCATTTGTGGTCGGAGAAATCAGAAGCCAGCTTCCGATTCTGAAACAAAGATTCTTCTTCACGGCCGACGAAGTGACGATTATGACTTGGTTTTACTTCAAAAAAAAAAAAAGCTACTGCCACAGTCTGCGAGCGACTGCAAGTGAGATTCAGAAGAAGGAGAAGAATAAGTGAATTGAGATGGAATAATTGGGGTTGAAAAATGGAAAATGGATTTTCCTTTCAGAGGAAGCAAAAGGAAAAAAAAAGGGATGACAAGTCCTTTCTTCCTTTTTCAATGGCTGGTGTGTGTGGTGATACAAAAGAAAAAGAATGAAAGCACTTGAATTTCAGATTTCTGACATGAATGAATCCTATACACACCTCCTTGCCTTATTCCTCGTTCTGACCATAATGCCCCTGTATTCTTGCTGTTGTCCACCCCAAATTACATAAAAACCCTGCTCGTTGTGCTGCTGACGTGTCGCCTGATTAATGTTTCCCACCGTATATTAGCCTGGCTCGGTTGTATCACAATAAAACCGCGTATTTTTATTTAGATAGAGTCAGATGGAGAGCTAAATGGAGAATGTAGTATTAAAAAAAGATTGAGAGAGAATAAAATTAATTAGGCGGTGAAAATGAAAAAAATTGCATTACATTTTTAGACAACCTTTAGTGGGTTCTTATGAAAAATGTTAAGATATTCAAATTTAAGGCTCTTATAATAAAGACGGAAGGGAGCATTAAACTATAATAGGTTTAATGCATTTATAAAAGTTAAAAGAATGAAATGATATGAATTAATTTTGAATAATTATGCTAATTTAATGTATAAAAATAGGACCAATATACGTCATACTTATAAATATTAGCATTAATTAATAGTAATAGAAAAGGAAAAATCATGATAATAAAGACTATAAGAACACACCAAATCTTACGGTCACTTGGTAGATCTTCATAGATTCCTTTAAATGAGGGTCTTTTATTCCATTGCTTTTAATATTTTTGTTGAGTTGGTGCTGGGGATCAGATCAACTAATTTATCTTGTTGAGTAAAATAAACTTGTTCACGCCAAACTTGAAAAGATCTTAGGTTATTTTTAAATCCAAAAATTAACATAACTGTTTATAGATTATCTATCTTTCTTTGATTACCAAATTAAACCGCCAAAGCTTCATTGTTCTGGTTTCCAAAATTAACTATAATCAGCATTTGCTTTATCTAGTTAAACGTTGAAATAAACATATGCATCAAGGTATATATTTGTTCGAAAATTTTTGCTCATAAGTTATTTTTTTTGGAAGGTTTTTTAAGCTAAAAATTGCCCTGAAAATTTCAAAAAGTAGCAATAGAACCCTATCTCATTATAAAGTTAATGTTGTCCAATAAAAAATTGGCATTGACCATTAGTATTTTAATAATAAAGGACATTATTACTCAATTTTAATGCTTCTAAGACAATATTACTCCAAAAAAATACTGGATAATATTGCTCATGGAAAAAACTTCTAAGACATCATGCATGTGTCTGATTTGTTTGGAATTAATGCATGCATTTGATGATTTGGATATTTAAATCCACCAGTTTAACGTCCAACGTGTTAAAGGGGTTCTAAATTTTGTTATGTTTAACTATACCTAATCAAAGTCGATTAGTATATGAATTAGTTATACAATCACGTCAATTTCGAACCCCCATGACGTAACGATGTAGCATAAATAGAAGTGTCGTGGAACTATTGCATAATATATATTCCTTTTATTAGTCAATGGATCAAATGAGTAGAATAAATTAAATTAAGGAAACAAATTGGAAAGGAATATAAGGTTGGAAATTGACGCGGATCCAATATTTGGATATTCCTTGTGACGAGTAATAATCACTACTCATTTTTCTTAATGTTCAATTTTCATTATTTAATGTGTACAGAAGCTTAGAAAGGGATGTTTGTGCATTACTTATTTCAATCATTCAATCGTGCATGTTACAACCATGTGGATGGGCACATATCAGCTGCATTCTAATTTGGTTGTTAATCATTGTGGTTAAGAAAAGTTTTTTTTTTTTTTTTTGAGCTGTGGTTAAGAAAAGTTTCTTACGAGTTACGACTAATTTTGACTCTTCTCCTGTATCTGTATGCTTCAAAGTTCAAATATCGCTGAGATAATTAAAATTTACACTCAATTAAATTCGATTAATTTCATAATTATTTTGATTATGTTCAGCATGAATCATAACTAGTGGCTCTTATTTTTTATTTTTCGCCCGAAGAACCCGGACTATTATATGGGGGGAAAAGCCAATTGTTGTAAATACACAGAACCGATATAACAATTATGGCAGTTTGTTTAAAACTTATTTAAAAAAATTAATTGGGGGAGTTGGGAGCCTCAAAATAAGATAAAAACATGCCAGAAAATTTGGCAAAAAAATTGTTTAAAAGATTTATTTGGTAGCAGGATTTGAATTCAAATACTGCTATACTTTCTATGTATCAAAACTACCATAGTATTAATGTTTTTTAGGACAAAGTTGCAAGTTTGCCAATTAACTTTTTCACGAGGAGCGTTAAGCATAAAAAAGTTTTGGAAGTTGCTTAAATACACAGTATTTTAAAAACGGTGCAAATCCACCAATGACGTTAAGTGACTCCAAATGACGGATAAACAAAGAACACATGACGACACACCGTGTTGATGATGTGGCTATTGACGGGAGGACAATTGGTGAAGTAAAAAATTGAACAGTAAATACCAAACCTATCTTTTTAATTTGGGTATTTCACAGTAATTTATTCCCCCCACTGCCTGCTTGTAATCACTCGTCCAGGCTTCAATGGCTTCTTAGTGGACACTGATTTTTCCTTTTCACCATCTTTGAAGAGCTTTCTTGGCTGAATCAGTGAAGATTCTTTCTTCCCAAGCTTTTTCCCTCCTACCGTGGTAGTCACTGCTTGCTTTTGAGACTCAATCCTAGTCACATTTTTTCGTGATAACAACTTCGTTCGAAATCAAGAGGAAGATGAGAAAAGCACAATGGATTCTCATGAAATTGGGGGCTGTGCAAACCTATTTTTACTCTTCAAATTTGGGGTTGTACAATTTGGGGAGGAAGGAGGTAAGTTTGGTATTTACTGTTCAATTTTTTACTTGAGATGTCCTCCACTCAATAGCCAAGTCAGCATGGTCAACCCATGTCAGGCAAACACATATTGCCATGTGTTCTTCATTTAACCATTGTTTGAAGTCACTTAACGCGGTTGGTGAATTACACCATTTATAAAATATTATTTGTATTTTAGCATCATCCAAAACTTTTTTGCTCCTAGTGCTCCTCATGAAAAAATCGATTGGCAAAATTGCACATTTGCCGTATGTTTTATTAAAATTTATCAGGTCGCTTTTACAAATAAAATGTTCAAAAAAGAAAGGTTTAACGGATTTTTCCAAACACATTTCTTCGTATACATTCTCATATTTATCTGAGTCCCTTTATAATTTTAATTAAGCTCTACTCTGTATTTGTTTGGATTAACAGTTGTTAGAAGTAAATAAGTGATTGTCCATTTTATCTAGTACAAAAGTATTTATATTACTGCTAACAAGTGATTGGTCAATATGGTAAGTGGTCTTACCCCCACAACAATGATAATATAAGTTTGATTTCTAAGAAGCGCACTTGTTGGTAAAAGAACTAATATGTCAAAATGGCGCACTCTGGTTCTTTGATCTCGAATTAGTAAGTTGTCAAGGGCGGGTGGTAATACTCATGAAAAAAGTATTTAAATTACAAATAAACATTTGATTTGACAAAAAAGCAGATTGTTAAATATTTAACATAACAGTTCCATATAGATTAGTGGGTTGCTTAGAGCCTATTTGGATTAGCTTTTAAAGAATATTTTTTGAAAAAAAAAAGTTGTAAAAGTGCTTTTTTTCAGCTATTTTGAAAAAAGCTAGAAAAAGCTAAAAAAGGATTTTTGATAAAATAAGAGTGTTTAGATGATTGTTATAAGAATGCTTTTTTCTATGTGTTAAATTACTAAAAAGGACATAAGTTTAATGTGTTGGGAAAGAGAAAGGATAAGGGCATTTTCGATAGATTAATATGACATGTGTAATGATGGCATATTTCTACCTCGTATTTCACGTAAAAGTGGGGGGAAAAATAGCTTTTTCTCAAACCTAGGTTTAGAAGCTCAAACAATGGTTTACCTAAAAAAAGTGCTTCTACCAATTTTTTCATCTGTTTGTCAACCATTTTTTAGAACATAGGTTTGGACTCCAAACCTATATTCTAAAAACTGCCCAAAACAGGCCCTTTGTAGTTAGTAGTAGGGGCAGATACTAGTAAATCCAAAAAAGTTGAATTTGGAAACCGAGCATATGGCATGAAGGAGACACGCCACCTTGGTGAAGTGCGGGGCATATTGCGAAGAAAGTGACATATACTTTTTATCAGAGTATTAAAAACCGGACCGGACAGGCCGGGTTGACCCGTGAACCGGCGACCAGGTATGATGTCCGGTCCGAGTTAGAAGGAAAAGCAGTGCAGACCGTGAACCGGCCAACCCATAGTGAACAGGACTAACCCGGCATGAACCGGAACAACCCGGCGTGAACCGGCTCAACCCGAGTCACTTATAAAAAAACATTTTTCTTAAAAATTGATGCCATTTTGCTTCCTTTTTTGTTGTCCTGAACTTCATTTATAGTGTCTCACAATTACAAACTCACCATATTGTAACTATGATGGGATCTAGAAATTTCAATTATGATAACTTAATATCTGCATCATATTATATTGATTTATTTAGAAAGATACAGTATATATAATAGATTACAACTATTCAGCACTAACACACATATAAAAATGATCCGCAATTATAGGATCAGTTACATAGACCCATTCAAAATGCTTGCAGCATGGAATATATTATCTTATTAACCCCGGTCTGACCTACAGGTTGACCATCGGTTTGACCCACTGACCCTTAACCCCACCTCAACCGGTTCACTATCCGGTCTGATTTTTTATTCCTTGCTTTTTATAAATTCTTCCCACTTCAGTTATCATTTTCTATCCATTATCGCATGCATGATTGCATGTATCTAAAACTTTTTTTTTTTTACAAAATAACACATTTAAATAATTACAAAAGCATCCATGATTATAAATCACATGGAATGTATTTATAATATTGACCCATGAACCCCATAACGAAAGCCGCATGATGCCCTCCATACAGGGACACAGGCCCAAAGATCTAACTACTAACTAGTCAGCAAAAGTTTTTCCCTGCATGATTATACACACATTTATAAGGGGAATTAATATTTTGATCCTATGATCTTAGCTAAGTTGTAGTTCAATCCATATATTTTAACTTGACGCATTGGTTCATTAAATTTAACCCCTTTAGTTTTGACCATCCTTTCATGATTTATTTCTTATGTTTTAGAATAAAGGTGTGTACCTAAATTATAAAAATGTTCAAACTATAGGGATTGGATTGCATTAAGTCAAAGATCAAAACTAAAAGTACTAAATTGCATCAAATTAAAGTATATGGATTGGGTTACAATTTAGTCAAAATTATAAAAATTCAAAAATTAATTTTCCTGGTATATAATAATATAAATCATACATAAAAAAGCTTATAAATAATTTGGAAAGACTTAGCTGAAGTTCCATGAAAAACATTGTTGCGCGCTTGTTGTCTGCAAAATAATTAGATAGATGGGCGTATATAGAAATGAGAGGAACAAGAGAAGGGGGCGGTGTTTGGCTTTTTTTTTTCCCTTCTCATCTGCTCAAGTATACTTTGCCCTTAAATTATGTCATTTTAGGGTTAAATTTTTTGTAGTTGTTTTATCATTAGATTTTACTTAAAATTAGTGACATTTTAATATATTATGAGCGAAAATTGGTTAATTATTCGATTTTATATAATTTTTTGAAGATTTAATCATCTAAATTATGAGGGTTTTTCAAATTAAATCATTTAATCTTTGAAAAATTATATGAAATTGGAAAATTAATTATTTTTTGCCCATAATATATCAAAATATCACTTATTTTATTTTATTTTATGTAGAATCTAATTATATAAACACCTATAAAAGATTTTAAGATTTTTAGGGGCAAAAGACAGGATCAGATGGAAAGAGAAAAGGAGATAAGCCAATTATGTGTATATTTACTGCAATCCGTTGTACATGTAAATGCAATGAAGACATTGGTTGTCGTTTTGTTGATATTGAAAGGTATAAAGTTTTTTTTTTTTTTGGCCAGAAGAAAGGTATAAAGTTGGTGTTATCGTTTTCAACGTTTTGCATGACGAATCTTCAATGTACTTCCTCGTTTTCAGACTTTTTTAAAATTCAAAAACTTTAATAATGCATCCATTACTGGCCGTGGAATACGATCATTATTTACAATACTGTACTCCCTCTGGTCCTTATTATAAGGCACCAACTAACAAAATTTTTGGTCCTTATTATAAGGCACCAACCGCCACATTAATTACATTTTTCCTATTTTACCCTTGTCATTAATGAATGTTCATAGTTTAAAATGTTAAGTTGTATCATTTAATGAAGGGTGAAGTTGGAAAACATGGTCAATTAAGCCTAGATTTAAGGACCCAACTACCATTCCTTGGTTTGTGAGAATTGGTAGTTGGTGCCTTATAATAAGGACCAGAGGGAGTACACCACATGATCACGGATTCACATCTTATTATCCTTATGCATGGCTTATACGACGTGACTATTGCTGATATGCTGTTTCACATCAGTGGTACATCATAGTACCCAAAAATAAAAATCGTTAAATTGGTTCCATAGTCATTAGTTGGTTGAAAATGGATTATTTTTGAAGCTTAAAACAAAATTTATCTCACATATGTATTTTGAAGATTACAAAATCACATTGTTTTTTCAATTAAAGAGGTAAAAACTAATTAACAGCTTGAAATTACAAACGGAATGGAACCTGTAACCTCCCACTTATTAGGGAGATGTCATATATCACTAGGTTATAAAACCTCCGGTACAAAATCACCTTTTTAAGAAAGCTAAAACACAGTGGTAGCTAAATCTTGTAATTTGTAGTCAGTTAATTACTTGAGATATATCCATCCTAATTAATGAACTTATTTGCAGTAGATTAAAAAGCATATCTGATTAAGGTTATTGATTCGCTGTTTGTGTTTTTTTGGGACTGGATTCGCTGTTTATAAATAAGCTGTGTTGTTTTATTTTTTATGCACCAGTTATCTTGGGTCAATCCTTTTGTTAATGTGAAATTTCACATGCCCAGACTAACCCATATTTGAGGCATAATTGGATTTTTTTTTTATTTAAATGACACCCTTATCACTTAAAGATGTTGTGTGTTCACAAATCTTAAAATTGAAACTATTAAGTTAGGACAATCAATGTTAGACGATCTGAACGTTCAATGGTGGCGTTTCTTGTATTATACTATTATTAAAGTTTGGGGTTGTGAGTTCGCTTATTGATGGACATGTTGGATGTGTGTGTTAATTAGTAGTATAAAAGTATTATGTTCTTTGTCTTGAATATAAGAGAGATGGATGAGTGATGCTTTAATTTAATCCCTAAGTATATAACCTTAATACATTTTGTCTTTTAAATGTTTAATTTTTTCCTTATGTATCTCCATTGAATATTGATAACATATAGCCAGGAGTTTTCATCGAAGGTGATTATGATGCATGTGATTAGAAAGAGGACTTTAGGTAGGTAAAACAAAAATACATTTATTATAAATAACTTTTCATATCAAGAACAAGGATTCCTTCTTCTCCTAAATATAAAATTTAGTTGATTTACTTAAAGAATTCTAATAAAGTTAAAAAAATTACTTATAAATTGATTTGCCTGCATTTTCTCTCTAAACTATTTCATTTAACTTATAAGCTAACATATAATCTAGTAATACACAAAATACGATATGATTAAGTGGCTCATTTAATTTTCTTAATTTTTTTTTAAAAAAGCCAACCAAACCTAGGAATGAAGGACGTAGTTATTATGAGTTCAGAGGCACATTATACGGAACTAAATGAAATTAAATGATCAGCATTGATTAAACCACGAATATGGCTGCATAGAAGTGCAGATACAAGTCATATAACCATGTCATCAACGTTGCCTCTGCTCCTCCTCACCCAACGGCAAATTAAAATCAACCTCTTGAAATTAATGCTTTGATAACTTATCTTTCATTAAATTAATTTAAAATTTATTCTTGTACGTTCAACTCCTCTTATGAGATTTTTTTTTTTAAAAAAAAGATCGTTATTGGTATTGTTATAACAAGCCAAACATTTGTTGCGGCACAAAAAAAAAACAAAAAAACAAGCCAAACATTTGTTGAGGGACTGATGTCATTAAGACTATTATTGGCAACACCTATGGGTGGCGGTTAATTTGGTTCTTCAAATTCAACTAACTTTGAAAGCTATTCTTTGCAGCCATGGAGAGCCTCGCTCGCAAGTCCTAACACTTTATTATTTATAGCACAATGTACTACGTACTCATCTGGTCCTATTTATAAGGCAGAGAGAGAAGGTTTTATTTGGTCCTATATATAAGTCACCTAATTAAATATTGAGTATGAATGTACAAGTTTACCCTTCATTTATTATGTGTTGACTTTATTTTCATGTGATATAGTGGATATTTAATATGGGTAAAGTTGTAAATTTGTTGGATTTTAGTGGAAAATTAATGAGTTTTAAGGCTTTCCTTGGTCTGTGTGAAATATGCTGGAAGTAACTTATAAATAAGATCAGATGAGTATGTCCCTTATTATAAGCTTTAAACAATTACTTTGTATTTATCATGAAAACTTAAAAAATTAGTTAAAAGCAATAATTATGTCAGAAATGTAACTTGTTTTTCTATTATACCCCCTCCTGTCCAAAATATAAGAGGCAACATGAAAAAGTCATAGTAATAAATGTTTGTTTTGCATTTATGCCCTTATATATTAAATGATGAAAAGAGAGGGGAGAAAGTATGTATAATAAATGAGTGAGGGTAAAAATGAAAAACTTTATTAAATATACCCATAATAAATGATTCAAGCATGTATTTATTGGTATGTGTGAGAAGATTGACTATCTATTACTCCCTCCGGTCCTATTTATAAGAGCCCGACCGCCAAAACACGATTCTTAAGAAAACATGTGAAAGTAATTAAATGTGTCTGGAATATACACCTTTTTCCAATATTACCCTTATTTATTACTCCTCTGGTCCTATTTATAGGGCAGAGAGAGAAGGTTTTATTTGGTCCTATATATAAGTCACCTCATTAAATATTTAGTGTGAATGTACAAGTTTACCCTTCATTTATTATGTGTTGACTTTATTTTTATATGGTACAGTGAATATTTAATATGGGTAAAGTTATAAATTTGTTGGATTTTAATGGAAAGTTAATGAGTTTTAAGGCTTTTCTTGATTTGTGTGAAATATGCTGGAAGTGACTTATAAATAGGACCAGATGAGTATGAGTCTATTAAGAGAGAGAAATGTATGGGCATTAATAAATATGAAAGAAAATTAGGGGTAAAATAGGAAAAAACGCATTAAATGACGAGAGAATGCAATGTGAGCTCTTATATTTTGGACCAAATCAATTCAAATTTTGAGCTCTTATAAATAGGATCGGAGGGAGTATAATAGGGACTGAAGGGAGTATTCTTATTATTAAAGATGAAAGGAAATGTGTGGAAAAGAGATAATGAAAGAGAATATGACAAATAAGAGGTAATAAATATAAAAAATAATGGGGAGAATTGCACATACGTCCTAAGCAAGAGAATTAATTTCAAATTGGTCCATTGACAACTTCTTCACTTGTTAACTATGGCTATTACAGATGTTAATAGTTACCATAAACAACTCTTTGAGACCTTTCTGAAATTAATTCTCTTACTTGGGACCTGTGTGCAATTGTCCCAAAATAATGTATGGGGGAAAGATAAACAAAGGGTAAGCCTGAAAAAACACAATAAATACTGAGACAAACAAAAAATAAAACTTATATTTTAGGACATACCTATTCACAAAAGTGAAACTTATATTTACGGATGGAGGGAGTATTTGTTTAATATATATATATATATATCTATCTGTGTGTGTATTTGCTAATGTCATATTTGGTTCTTTATTTTAATCATGTGCTTATAGTTTGTCTTTATTTTTGTTCTTATTATTTAAACGATAGGCTTCGGCTTTTCAAAAAGAACAGAATAATCTATTTTTCTATTCGAATACATGGGCCATCCTTTGAGACAACAAAAGAACAGAATATCTGTGTGTATTTCCTAAAACTTATGGTTTGAAACTTATTTGGAAAAATCACACTGACGTCCCTCACAATCAGGTTTTAAACAATCATCAAATTATATTGAAGTTCCAAGGGATCTTGGTGTAATTAAATGACTTATAATTAAGTTGTCAATACCAGCTATTTGAGTTGTCAATGCACACTCAATTGTTGTCAATGAAAGAGATGCATTAACAACTCAATAAGCTGTTATTGACAACTTAGTTGTTATTAATTACTCGAAGAGTTATCACTGACAACTATTAAGTTGTCAATAATATTGACAACTATTGCGTTGTACATTGACAACTTAAAGAGTTGGTATTGACAACTCAATTTAATTACACTAAAGTCCCTTGGGACTTCAATGTAATTTGATAATTGTTTGAGACCTAGTTGTGATTAAATGCCTTATGTGGGACCTCAGTGTGATTTTCCTTGTTAATTTAAATCAACAGTCAACACTATCAAAAGCTACTACTCCTTCCATCCCACTCTAAATTTAGGAATTATATGACTAATCTGTAAGCATTAAGAAAATTAGTTAAGATAGCAATCTATGAAAAACTATATATATAGTGATAATCTTCCTATTGATAAAACTCCTATTTAATATATAGAATTAAGAAGGATACTTTTAAAAAAATTCTAACTTTGTAAAACAAAATGAATTGAAGTTTTATTATATGTAGGACTAAAAAGAACTCTTCTAGTTCTCACGTGCAAGACTAACAGAAAATATCCCCTTATAAAATATATTTGGAATAAAAAGTTACCATGCATTTTGTTGAAACTAATCCTAACACTGATTTTTCTACCTAATCGTCTAAAATGTTATTCTTTCACGTTAGTCCTCATTAGCTATATTTGTTTATATCAATGACTATCTTGTATAATCATTATTCACCCATATACTCCATCTGATTCTTAAATATAAGACATATTTATCTAATTTGATAAGATTAATTATATTAATTAAGTTAGTTAAAATCATATGATATTACCAAAACATTCTAATTATTTACCTTTATTTTCATCATCTCCTCTTGCTTGTTTATTGTTTAAGAGTATCAATAGGGGTAGTTTAGAAAAAGATTATAAAAAATTAGAAATTAATTTATATTTAGTATCAAACTCACCTTTTTAAATAAACCCTACATTTAGGATAGGGAGAAGTAACTAATAAAGTCATATGGATTACCTTTTCGACTTCGTACTGTGGTCGGGGAAGGACTAAGTGCCTGTTTGGGTATAAGAAAAAAAGCAATTTTTTCACCCAAACCTAGATTTTAAAAAATGGAAGCCAAACACTTTTTTTAAATAAACCTAGGTTTTGACTCAAAACCTAGGTTTTAAAAAAGGTAACACAAACACTTGAAAAAAATGTGAAAAGCTATTTTGGATTTGAAACCTAGGTTTTGTCCACCAAAACCTAGGTTTTGAATAAGCTACAATTTTCTCCTTCTGCACAAAGTACGAGGTAAAAAAAAGCCATCATTACACATGTCATATTGAAATACCTAAAATGCCATTATTCTCTCTCTTTCCCAACACATTAAACTTATGTCCTTTTTAGTAATTTACACAGAAAAAGCTATTATCACAACAACCATCCAAACACTCTCATTTTTACAAAAGCTACTTTTTCTAAACATCAGCTTTTTTCCCAGAAGCTATTCTCTAAAAGTTAATCCAAACAGGCAACTACTTTTTTAAGCTTTTACGCGAATTACGAGACAGAAAACACCATCATTACACATGTCATATTGAAATACCTAAAATGCCCTTATTCTCTCTCTTTCCCAACACATTAAACTTATATCATTTTTAGTAATTTACACATAAAAAAAGCTATTCTCACAACAACCATCCAAACACTCTCATTCATCAAAAGCTATTTTTTCAGCTTTTTCAAAATCAGCTTTTTTTTCAGAAGCTATTCTCCAGAAGCTATTTTTTGGTTACCCAAACAGGCCCTAAATATTGTCTTGCCTTCTCCTTCAAGAGCCTAGATGCAAATAATTACTTTTGGGCCCATCTCATTCTGCCCCAAAGTATCAGCCCAAAATCAGATTAGGATAAATACGGCCCAAAACACTTCAACCTTCCATTCCAGTTTGTAGTTATTTAGACAAATTTATCTAATTTAATTAGATCAAATATGTTAGTTAAATCAGTTAAAATCATCTGATATTATTAAAACACATTCATCACCTACCATTATTCTTACCCTCCATTGCTTGCTTATTTATCATTTAGGAGCATTAATATACATAATTTATAGAAAATGTGAGAAAAATAGAAAAAGGTCTTATATTTAGGACATACTTAACTCCCCAAAAAGATTCTATATTTAAAAACGGATAGAGTTTTACTAAAATTAGAGGGAGCTCTATTTTACACAATGGTTTTAGAAATGACCTTAAAATCGTGAAATTTATTCATCAGGTTACCCAAATCAAAGAATTGCGATTCAAACCCTTTTAGGTCATTTCACGTCTAAAGTTTTCAAATTTTTTATTGTCTCAGAATTGGTCGAGCCCTCACCATAAAATTGCATAGTTTTTGGGTGTAGCTGGTGTCTCTGACAAACCATTTCTTTGAACTTTGTTATCTCACACAGTAAATACGTTGGAAGAAGAATAGAAGGTAGTTATTATGTTTCTATAGAAACTAGTGTGGATTTGGAAGTTTGTTTTCTAGCATAGGTTTAAACCTGAACTACCCCTCTCGTCCTCCTCCGTCCCAACGTACACACTGTTTTGTAACTCGCTTTCCATTTAAACCCATGCATTGCACATACTTGCCTCATACTTTATTTTATTTCTGTTTATTAGGAATAGATTAGGTTATGCCCAACAAAAATTTCATTTATGTTGAACTATAATAACTCACGCTTCTCTGTTTATCTTGCTTTTAGTTGAAAGGGCTTCTAGAGCCTGAGTTGTGGCAATTGAATCAACTGTTTATGGGATAAATTAAAATTAGTGTTATCTTGAAACCACAATTAATAAAACACTGTTTACGTAGGTTAATTCAAAATTATTCTACGTACCTACTCCATATATTATAAATCACTATTAAATGGCTGTTTTGAATAATGATCGGAAACAGCTTTCTAAATAAGCCATCATACTTCAACGAAGATTTAATTTGAGAGTGGTGGGTAGAGAAATACTTTTAATCATGCGAGACTGAGAGTTAAATCAAATAGTAATTATTGGATAGATATTAATGTGAAGTTGCGTGAAGATTTGATTTGGAATTGCAGCGCGTATCAAGTTGCTAGAAGGAGGGTTTCAGTGCCGTAAACGAAATGATGAGGATTCACCAAACACTCCTAAGTCATATCTCCATAATTGCTTGATTTTGAGCACCCAACTCAACACTTTCAATGCTAAATTGTAGTGCTTACCTTTACCTCTATTTATGTTTTAGCTTGATCAAAAAATCATCATCATCATAATAATAATAATAATAACAACAACAACAATAATAATATCAATAAGAGTTAATGTGAATATATGCCTGGAAAGTTTTTGCTTACGAGCAATATTGTCTCGTAAGTTTTTTTTTTTTGACAATGATACCCTGAAGGTATTAAAATGAAGCAATGTTACATTTTAATTGTTAAAATGCTAATGGTCATTGCCAATTTTTAATGGTCAATTTTGATTTTATAATGGGGCAGATAATATTACTATGTTTTGAAAATTTTGAGGCAATTTTGAATCTAAAAAACTTTCAAAACAAGATAGCTTCTAAATGAAAACCTCCGAAATAAATTTGCACATTTCCAACACCAACAATAATACATCAAAGAGTATATAGACACAGCTCATATACATATTTATTCATAATGGAGCATGCTTCTTGCCGTTAAATAATAATTTGTGTTAAAAAATTAATATTTGATCATAATGACTTTTTTTACATATAAAGATGATTTTTTTACCATTACATATAAAGAGGATTTAAACTTACAGCTTTCACTCGATCTATATTACATTCCACCGTTACCACATGAACTAATCTCAGGTGGCTCAAAGGGGTGTGTCCAAGCACATTTAACCGGAAGCTCTAATGAGATTTGTTGTATTAGGGTTGGAATAGTTATGGTCTAATATAAACAATATAAAACCGTGATAGAAGTACAAAAATAATTCTTGAGAGAGTATTGTCTTGTAAAGCCTAAGAAATTTTCCTTTTCAAGTGGAAAAAAGGCGATGGATTATGTGAGTTGGTTTTGGTGATATATGGATTAGATGGAAGCCCTATAATATAAGTTTGGTGGTCATTATCGAGGCCTTCAATGCTTTCCTACATTAGTGGACCGTGTCATTATAAACCTTTGCATTGATATTGACTTCTTTTGATATATCTTATTATGACTTATTGGGGTAACTCACACCTCACCAGCTTCCATGCCTATGTATTCAAAGCACCACATTTATTTTTTCAAATTTTTGAATAATTTTTGTTTACAAATATTTGATGCGAAAACAAATATAATTTTAATAATGAATCAACAAATTTATAATTAATATTTAAAAATTGTTTAAATTAAATATCTACAGCTTAAATCGTGTCTTTTTTATTTGCGGCAGCGATAGAGAATCTATTCCCATTTGTAATTATGAATTATTTAATTGAAAACTTATTACTTTTAATCACATGGTTGGCACAAATTTTAAAACAATTATACGGTGCGAAACAAACAAATTTAAATTGGAGGATGAGTGGATCTGAGAGGGAAAATGGAACACTAGATTCCTTCTGTTGCATGCTACCTTTTATCAAACAAAAGGATAAACGGTCCCACTAATTCTCAGTGATTAAATAATTTCTCCTAAATCTTTGTAAAATCAGATTAATAATTGGAACGAAAGAATAATTAATTTTAATTATTTAATTAAATCCATGCCTGGGTTATATATGTGTCTTCCTTTTGTTTTAATCTGTTCGCAATTCCCGAATCAGAAGCTTCTCAAGCTCTCATAATTTCGAAATAGTTTGTATATGTATAGTGTGTCTTATTGCTTCCTGAATTTTTTTTACGAACTCTGAAATCCATAAACCTTTTTAACATTATGTTGGATTTTATAAATTAGATTCATGTTTTTTTTTTATATGTTATTGAAGTACAGTGCATTGATATTTCTTAGACGACTTGTTTACATATATTGCATTTGAATATTTTTCTTCCCGATGATTGCGTTTAATTTATACTATATGTTAGTTTTAAATTAATTCTTGCATTTTGTCATTAGAATTAATTTTATCCATAATTTTTTCTAAAAGTTAAACTACCTTGTTAAAGTAATAATATATCATATACGCGAGCACAAATTAATTCAATTATTTTCTTACTCTCCGATAAATAATGTAATCAAAATATTCAAATAGTAGAATAATATTTAAACAGAAAAATATAAGCAAGCAGAATACTAACTATTTCGGTATTTCCTCAAACTTAAAAAGAAGTGAATATACAGAAAAGGATTCTTTGCTCTCCCTCCCTCTCCCTCTCCCTCTCCTCTTTTCCCCCTCACACCATATGGTCCACATTAGATATTTTATTAAAATAAATATACTTATAATAATACTTATAAATCTCATATATAAATTTAACATGTCAAAGTTTGATCTGAACAGTTTATAACTGTAATGAAAAATAAAAAATAAAATCTAAATTTATAATAACAGTATATAGTTCTGAGCAGTTCAGACCAAATTTTAAGATATTAGATTTATTACGTGCTTTTTAAGTATTATTATTATATTTATTTTTATAAAAATATTTAATGTGGTTCATTTGATTAAAGAGGTTTGAGAGGGAAAAGGAGGGAAGAGAGGAGAAGAGATATCAATATACTTGTAGCATTATTACTTCTTGAACATGGGTTTCGTTAACCAGTATTGGTCATAACTCATGGCCATTATTATGCCTTTAGAGATGGCCATGTTCAAGTCATGTTCTTTGAAAGTAAAAATAATCTATTGAACGTTAAATAATAATAAGTGTCCATACAGTTGTGGGATCCACCGTACCCCAATTTATGAGGGACATGCCCCTTTACAAATGGTTGATGCAACGTATCCAATGACCCTTCATAATAATATATGGTTTTGTCTCTTTGCTAATTTCATTTCTTGATGCAACTCATGACAAAGCAAGTATATGGTTGCATCCAAGTTTGTTAGCACAGTTTTTCTTCACCAAAACAGATGGTTTGCGCAATTTAAATTAATTACTAGAGAAAATTGTTGTTGAAAAATCCCTAACTACAAAAGTATTGTATAAATATTTCAAAAAAATTTATTTTTTTATTCATGCGCAACTTATTTTGATCCGTCACAATTCTTTCCTGTTATATGTAATATATTACTTCAATTATATGTGTAAAATGGAAGACATTGCATATTGTTAACCACACAGCCGAGGAAGAGTTGCCCTTACTTAATGACCCGAGTTAATATATACTTTTCTCTGATCCTATTTATAAATAATTTTTAGCATGTTTCATAGACTAAAAACAATATTTTTTTTATTTGCCACAAGACTAAAAAAAATCTTAAATCTTATTAACATTACATTTAAATTGAACAACTTTCCTAGTTTATATTACTAATATAACCAAGAAAAATAAAATTAACTATATAGTAAATAAATGGTAAAAATGTGCATTTATATGAAAAATGTAACATATAACTTATAAATATAATAAAAAACAATCTTTTTGTTTATAAATATGACTAAATGGGTACTCAGCGGCATCTAAATGCAGAAAATAAGTAATGCCCGTCAATGCGGGAATACAAATATAAATAAATAACTCAGTCAGGTAGTTAATCATACCAAAATACATTACGATGCCAAGATTTTTCAGCAATTTTCTCTAATTAATAATTGCAATTGCTTGTTGTAAAATGCACATGATGAGGGTACCGTGAGATGAAAAAAATAGATGAGATGGCCTGGGGCATCACTTAGCTTGGAGCCAAAAGCTGAGCTAAAAAACAAGAATGCGACCTCACAACTCACAAGAGGACGCGTTGGAAATGATTTCTTGTGTCATCAAAGGTACAAGCAAAGCGTATCTCTTCTTTAATTCTCAAAACTTTTTTTAACTTATTGGCTATATAGGCAATAGCCAATGCTGTAGCAAACCCTATCATGCAAATTTTCAAGAGTTTTGTGGTGATGGTTTGATTTCATCAGTTTCATTCTTTGTCTCTTTCACTGTGATGAGAATCTTTTCTCTCTTTGTTCACTTCTCTATACACAGTAACATAAATCTGTAAATTTGGTTTCTATCAGATTTTTTAAACAGAATGCTTCCATCATAGCATTAAACCTACCAGATCCCTCTTCATCCTCTCCCATTAATTTCCTCCACCACCACACACACACTCTCTCTGTATATATATATATCCATATTACCATATATAGGGACCTGGCCTTGTACTGCAGCAGTATATTATTTTTATTATGCATGATTGGTAATAAAGAAAAACCACATATCTTTAGTTGCAGGGTTCCACATGGCTGGCATCAAATGGTAAACATTTATACAATGGAAACTAAAATCATTTTTCTCATGGATGATTAAATTGACTTTCTTTAATTTAAAAAATAATGAAATTAATTAATAAAGCACTTTATTAATATTTACAGTTTTTCCCCCCAACTAATTTACCTAGACCTATGAGTTAATATATATAATTCAATTACATTTAACATATGCCATAATTAGATAGTTTATTTGACTTCTTTAATTTCTCAAAAAAAAAAAAATTAATTGGATGTCATATTGAAAATTGGAGGGAGTACTGTAACTCTCTGGCTCTCCATGTGGATATGTATATAACTATATATACATAATTGTTCCATGTTACAGTTCAACACACAAAAAGATAAGATTTTTAAGGTATCTTAAAACCTAACATGATTGAGAAGTTGATAAAAAACAATATTTTTTTGGGTACGCGATTGGTTAATTCTATATGTGACAATAATATTTATCAGAGAACGTGATCGGTTTCCAAAATTCTGTATTGGTCACGGATTGATATCTATATAATTATTAATTTATACCATTAAGCTTGTTTCTAACAGAACCACACATTCTTGAATACAAGTTATGATAGGAGATTGTTACAGCTAGATATGAGTATAGACTCTAAATATAGCAACACATGAGGTCAAAAATAAAATTTAGCCCGTGATCTTCCAAATTGGCGTATTTATGTCAAAGTCTCGCAGGTAATTCACCTCCAAAAAACTACGCCTTAACTAGACACGAAAATCTTTAAGTACTGAGTTAGTCAGAATCATCAAATGAGGAGTGAGTCAAAACTTCACTTCTTAATATTAAGATGCGGTTAACTAATTTCGAAGGATTAAACTAAAAAAATTAAATAAATTATTTAACAATAATATATGTTACATTATCTTTTTAAATTACTTATATTTATCATTATATTAGTAAATACAAGTCATGATGATATGAGATTGTCATAGATGTGTAGACTCTAAATAGCAACACATGAATGAGGTCAGGAATATAATTTGGTCTGTGGTCTTTGAGATTGGTGTTTTTAGATCATAGTATCCCTGGCTCAATTTTTTGTTTAAATTGGTTAATGTGCATGCATGGGGCTCCTAGTGTATTCTAATATAAGTAAATTTGTTTAGAGCAAATCTAACTTGACTACAAGGAAGAAGGGATCACCCTATAATCATGGAAAAAGTTGTAAAATAAAAGATCACAGCATCCAAAGTGTCTGTATAATAGTACGATCTTATCTTCAGACATCAGACCTACTTGTATGAAATAAGCACCTCTATTCCTATTTTGTTATGAATATGGTAGGGCAGTAGTAATTATTTCGTTGAAGCCTTCATATAGACATGTAATCCTTAATAATCTCACAGTGTCCGAATCAAATAGATGAAAGGCCTTCGTGATATCACTCTCACATGTGACGGATCAGCCTTGTGTCATTAACATCAGCCGCCCCTGGTAACTACTTCCACACTCACTTTTCATAATTCATATATGTAGCATGTCCACATATGAATTATTAGTTCTCTTCCAATTTTGGATTTTTAAGCTTACATGTGGGATCACTAAATTTGTTTCATTATTAATATTTACTTCCTCCCGGAGGCAAGTTTTTAAAGCCCCACTTGATTCTATGTGATGATAATAGATAGCTTCTCTTGTTATTTGAAACTCTACTATAAAACCCCCTACATCTTATATTTGTAGCGTGTAGAGATGACTCCTTTTATTAGTTTTATTTATTACTTATTTGTATATAGCTTAGAGTTGAAAGGGACTTGATGAGCATATAACTTATAATTTTTATTTTGTATATAAAGCACACTTCAAAGAGAATTTTGTTGGGGCTTAAAGAGGCGCTTGTTGTGGTCGGATTGATAGAAGCACTTTCTGATGTTGTTTTTAAGTGAGATTGGGAGTTCAAATTTTTGTGCAGGGTAACTATTTCTCGATTCCTTCTTCCATAACCTAAGCTCGAAGAAGGAAGAGATAAGAGGGCCCTATTACATTGAGTGTGCAAGTTACAAAGAAAAATACAAGGAAAAATATATATTGCCCTGATCCCATCAATAAGCAATACTCTCAGGCATGATTGATCTTATGAGATAAAGAACAATTTGACTTTATCTAAAGATTTCATGCATTTTTATGATCATGCTTCTAAACATACATATCCTTTTCCACTCATTTTCTCTCACACTCATTATGTTTATGAAATACTCCCTCCGGCCCTAATTATAAGATCACTTTGACTTTTTTGACTTTTTTTTCTAATCCAAAAAAAAGTAGTTTCAATTCCAAAAAAACATATTTTTTCCTCAAAACTAATTTATTCTACTTATAAACTAACCTATAATCTAATTTCATGTGACATATGTTATAATTTAGTGGTCTATTTTGCTTCCTTAACTTTCACAAAAAAAAGCCAAAGTGGTCTTATATTTAGGACTGGAGGGAGTAGTTTTATATTTGAGAAAAAATCATATCTATTGTAAACTTATTGCTTCTAACTTCTTTTAATTTGACCAATAATCAGCCGTTAGTTGTTCATAAAGAGAGTATAAGTAGCACTACTAGTATTACTTAATTACTTTATTTTGACAAACAATTTGACGGGGTGGTCTTGTGAAAATAATAACAACAATAATACATCCTGTCATTAATATAAAATCTATTTCTGGAGTTGGTCTATAGGATTTATGTGTAATTTTATTAACTTTATCCTAACATACCTTTGATGTGGTTCCCTTGCTAATAACCATACAAGAGATAAAACAAAATAATTAAAGATGATTAAAATGTTTTTAAAAAATATGAGATATTAGTTAATTAAATTAATATCTTCAATTTTATTAAATTATACAAGTAAATCTTATACTCCCTCGGATTCATATGAGATATAGTCAACCATTTTAGACAAACAAAAAAAATTTAATGGAGTCATTTATTATGGGTAAAGTTAATGTAGTTTTTCAATTTTAACTTTATATCATTTTTATACACTCACACACACACACACACACTCTCTCTTCTTAACATTTAGGGCCTGTTTGGGACAGCTTTTAGAACCTAGGTTTTGAGAAAAAAACTGGAAAATTGCTTTTTTAGCTTTTCTAAAAAAAGTTGGAAAATTTTGAAAAAATGGCTTTCGATGAAATGAGAGTGTTTAGATGATTGTTGTGAGAATGACTTTTTCTATGTATAAATTACTAAAAATGACATAAGTTTAATGTGTTGGGAAAGAGAGAGGATAATGGCATTTTCGGTAGATCAATATGATATGTGTAATGATGATATATTTCTACCTCGTACTTCGTATAAAAGCTAAAAAATGTAGCTTTTTCCCAAACCTAGGTTTTAAGCCCAAAACCATGGTTTAGAGAAAAAAATGCTTTTTTGGGTTTTGTAGCCTGTTTAGGTATTTATTCTTCAAACTTGGGTTTGAAAAGCCAAACCAAATAGGCACTTAATATGCATGGGCAAAGCAGAAATCAAATACTCTCTTCGATCCTAATTATAAGATCAAGTCAAATTTTTTGGAGAAATTAATGATGCAAACTAAATCGCTTAAAATGTTTCTAATTATTTTTTCCTCAAAACTAATTTATTTTACTCATAAACTAACCTATTATCTAATTATATGTAGTATATTTTATAATTTAGTGGTCTAATTTGTTTTCTTAACATCCACAAAAAAAGTCAACTTGATCTTATAATTAGAACCGTAAGAAGTATTGATTATCTTTACTTTTACATGGTACATCTTTAATTGTGGGTCAAAAGTTCCTATGTTACTTGTTATATACTAGTATTATGGAGCAAAGCCATCGTAAATAAAGGATATATTTACCTGATTTGATTAGATTAAGAATATTAGTTAAATTAGTTAAAATTATATAATATCACAAAAACATCATAAATACTCACATTTATTCTTATCCTCCTTCTATTGCTTGAAAAAGTATCAATAGAATAATTTAAAAAAATTTGAGGAAAATTAGAAAGAAGTCTTGTATTTAGGAACAAGCCCATCTCACATCTTCAAATAAGTCTTATATTTAGGGAGAGAGGGAATAGCAAGAAAATAATTTAATATTGTGTCATAATACCCCCTCCACTCTTATGACATATTTTACTTTTTTAGAGAATCCTGAAAAAGTTAAATAAGTTATTTATAAACTTGTTTGTTTAATTTTTTAAACTAATTTATTTTAACTTATAAGTTAACATATAATATGATAATATATATAAAAAAATATATTATGATCAATTACGTCATGTGATTAATTTAATTTTTGTGGAAAAATCAATTAGATTTTATATTTTTGTTTTTTAAAAAAGATGAGTTGATATGACTTTGGCGCCTCTGTTGTCTATTACCCATACACTTTTTTGTTCAATATTTTGGGCATAATTGAGTACTTGCGTGACTGTTGGACTGAGAGATCCAAAAATAAATGCCTCTCTCTCTCTCTCTCTCTCTCTCTCTCTCTCTCACACCACCAAATTCACTCCCTCTCTTTCAACTACCCTCCTCTCTGTCCTTCTTCTCCATATATCTACACTTTTCACTCTCTAGCGCCAAATTATCTCACCCTTCTCTTTCCCTCCACAATGTCCCTTCCTCCCTAGAATTATCACCCTTCTTCTTCTTCTTCCTCCCACCTATTCCATTTCCCACAAGTTTCAACAACCCCTGAATAATCCACATGGGTTGCTGTGTGAGCACCCACAGAGATCTATCCTCAGCTTCCTCCCCAATCAAAAAACCTCACAACTCTCTCGCCCGCAAGAACCACACACCACTTAGATCTAATTCCCCTTCCTCTGCCAAACCTTCAGAAAACAGAGCACCCCCTGAAGAAGAAACAGTAAAAGAAGTCCTCCCTGAAACCCACAAATGGAAAACCCGAATCCCCAACTTAGACCCTCCAAAAACCCCTCACAAACCTCAATTTCACAAGTTCCCAGAACTAACCAGCAAGATCAACAAGCCTCCTTCTCCCATCAAAAAGGAAGAAGAGATCTCTGAAGTCTCTGAAGTTTGCAGCTTGACCGAAAGCATGATGTCAACCACCACATTACCTGACAAGAAAGAAGAGAACAACAAAACCCATCAAAGGGTATCCTCATCTCCCTCCAAAATGCAGAAAAATCGATCCTTTTCCGGCGAAAGAAGAGAAAAAATGGTGGGTAAATCGCCGACGAGGAAGTTGGAGCAATCACCGGGTCGGAGGAATGTCGGGTCGGGTCGGTTGACTCCGACAAGGGACCGGCTATGTCGGAGTCAAACAATGGTCAACGGAGGTACGAGGAGTGAGACACGTGGGAGAGACCACACCGGAGAGAATTATTGCCGGAGGTCCAGGTCGCCGGCGATGCGTACGGATGACGGAGCCGCCTCTAGATCCGTCGTAGGTCGGAGCCCATCGAAGAGAAGGCCGAATCAGTCGCCTGCTAGAGGTAGAGTCTCCACGGCGGAGAATGGTGGCCGGAGGAAGGAACTTGCCGGAACGGAAGGGAAGTGGCCGTCGTCGTCGGCGGCGGCGGCGGCGAATGAGTCACTGGAGAACCCTCTTGTGTCACTTGAATGCTTCATATTTCTCTGAGTTGATCGAATTCCAACATTGGAAAGATTATTAGGTGAACTAATTTTTCAATTTTTTTTTCTTTTATCTTGTAAGTTGAAAAAATTACTTCGTCCCGTTCTAAATATAAGTATAAGATATATTTGATTGGGTTAAGGATGTTAGTGAAGTTAATTGTAATCATATCATATTACCGAAACCACCTAACCCCATATTTTTATTATTAAGGAATATTAGTAGGGATAATTTAAGAAAAAATTGTATAAAAATAAAAAGTATTCTTATATCTATGTAGGTGGTTCTGTAAGGGAGGGAGAAATTTTTAGGGTGCGTTAAAAATTCCATGTCAGAAGTTTATTTGTGATTCGTCCGAGTGTACACCTGAGAATTTATCCGACAATGCAGGTGGTGGTGGTGGGCCGTCGCCGGCCGGAGAGTTGATGAGCTGAATGACAAGTTGGGAATCAAAGTAATAATTCTGTACGGAACATCAAATGTATTTTGCAATTAATGTGAAACCAAGAGGGTGTAAATATTTCTAAGTCAAAGGTCAATTGGTAGGACACAGAGGCGGGAGGGGGTAGGGTAAGGCAGATCTTAAAGCCTTTAAACAGTGAATGTGTATTACAAAGATTTATCCTGATATGAACTTTTGGATACTGGAATACGTAACTGGTAGTTGTTATTATTATTATTATTTTGATTTGATTTGATACATCATTGCTCTCTTTTCTCTTCTGCCACATGATTTCTTCTATTGCAGGGGTTGCCAGGTGAGGAAAGATTTCGTTTCTGCCATAATATATGATTCTGTGTGCCAAGAAACTGGTGTTTCAGGACCGATGAATTAATATTGAATCGTTGCAATTATTATTTGTTCAGTAGGAAGAAGTATAAGATTAATGAAGTTCTTTGTGTAGAGGAATTTGTACTCATGCGAGAGTAGACTGGGTAAATGTAAAAAATAAATTTCTAGGCCACCTAGTTCTAAACTGTAAAGTTTCTTAATTCAATGGATATAATTAGTGTCGCAAATCATGGTCATTTGTCAAGAAAGGAAGTTTGAAGTAAACCAAGTGGTGGTTATTAAACTGTAAATGAAAAGTCCTACTGGAAGACAATGTGTTGAGGCCCACTTAGGCTTCATAATTTACTAATCATAGTTTGAACTTTCACAAAGCTTTCTATAAGGCCAATCAGTCAGCTAATCACTCGCTCGTGTCATTGAATTTTTAGTTTCAGACTTCAAAGTTAATGTGTCAACACTTATTAAAGATCTCATCTCTTTTCTCGTTCCTCATTTTCCAGGTAATGAGTATCTTAACTAGATCATAAAAATTTCTGATTCAAAATAAAGCATGACATTCAAACATCAAGGGATTTGCTTAGTTATAAATTTCTCGTGTAATGGTTTTCACTTATATTCCAATTGAATGTCCCTTAACGTTAGTGAACCAGATTTTTTATTAATTTCAGCAAATATTGAAGGAAAAACTCAATGTTACAGTAACTTATATCTCAGTATGTACTAGATTTGGATGAGAGATGGAGGGAAAAATCATAACATAGCCGTTACTTGAGGGGGAAAAGAACAGATAGTGGTCCACTAATATCATTTTCTCTTTGTGGGCTTATATGGTGTTAATACTGTATCTGTTATTTTGGATTGTTTCAGAGGTCGTCTCTTTCAATCGCATGTGGACGATAAGAGGTTTAAAGAAATTAATTATGTCCCATGGCTCAAAGCATGAAAGTTCAAAATTGAACTCAAAAAAGTAAAACCTGATATGAGTTCTTTTTGGGGACAAACTAGATGAACAGATTTTTTTTGGCCTAATTTTTCTTTTGACCTTATTTTTTGGCCTTATTTAAGGCTTTGGGATTCCTCAAACATCTTCCACTACCACCACTGAAATTCAAAACGTATCACGGGTTGTGGCTACTTGCTATAGCATACAATTGAAATTTTGTCCATAGGGTCCTTTGGATTTCTTGATTAATAAAATGTCAGTGGAAGAGGCACTTTGGCTTGCTTTTGCTTGTACTAGTAAAGGATCTATACTTAAAAATGCACTTTTTTTATATAATTAAAAATGCACTTTTATTTGAACAGAAATGATTATTGATACCATTGTACTGTTCTGAAAATAGCAATTTGGGAACAAGATGAAATGATCCTTCTTGGTCCACAGTCCACACAGGAAGCATCAGGCTATCAGTTTGAGAATTTCCACACAATTCTGGGCTCAGAATCATAAAAGCATTCTGCTAAAAAAAAAGTTGTACCCATATTTTCAAAATTGACTCTTTACAAACAATACCAATGAAGAAGAGCGACCTTGTATTCATCTGATGAAGAAATATCAGATAATCATCTCACAAATCTAGAATTACTCTAGCTGTTTAGATTTTTCTTTGTGGGCCAACATCTTGCTGCTTAGATTTGAGTCCCATTTAAGTTTAGATTTTCATTGGTCATCCTTTCCATCAAGGCCCACTTGTTAGAGCCCACGCTAACTTGCTGATCCGAAAGTGACCACACTCCCAAATTCAAAATCTGGAGAAAGTTTCAAACAGAGTCAAGTCTGATATATGGGACTAATCCCTCATAACATGACAAACTAATGGTTAAATTGATAATTTCTAGCCCTTAGAGGCATCCACATTTAATATATGATAATATCTTGAATATGCTTTCTTCCAATAAGAATACACTCGTGCTTATGAAAAAATCTGGAGAAAGTTGGTGGTATTGAAACTGTAGGGTTCTTGATCTGAGACACAGAATAGAAATTAAAAGGTGGTAAATGGTCATGTCAATGGGTACAAAAGCAAACAAATGATCTTGGCTTCTCTCCACAGTTTTTCATTAGCCTTGTAACCTAGTGGCACAGAAGTTTCCTTGAAGAGGAAAGTAACGCCTATGATCCCACTTCTAATGGCTACCCCTTTAATTCCACAAATAAATAAAAAAAAAAAAAAAGAAGGCAGAGTGCTTCAATCCAGAAACAAGTTCTCACCGCCTAAAGTAGAAGTTAGAAGGCCACAACTTGATTCGTTTTTACAAGGTTTACAATTTTGATGGGCAAGACTTACACAATGGATAAACCACTTAACTCTCATGATCATGAACAAGGGACACAATTTGATCTTTAAACTTGATAGCCTCAATGTAAAACCCAGTTTTCCCTACTCTAAGTGCTATATTTACATGCTATGAAGTGGCACTGCTCCGAGTAAAAATATAAAGTAAAACCTCAAGAACAGTCCCAAATTTTTTTGTCTTCAAAGACACTTCACCAATTCTTGTTTCTTTGATTCATACTTGGCTAATACTAGAGATGGGGTTGGACGTGGAACAAGATGATGGCTTATGCTCGTGGGGAGGCCACAGAACTCGTTCAGGACAACATGGCATTGGGGCCGGGTGGGCGATGAATCTAGGAATTTCGTCTCCAGGCATCAGGACAGAGACCCCACTGGAATATACACTCATCTGCAACAATTAAAAGGAAACCAAATGAATAGATGAAGGATTACCTTATAAGTAATATCAGGAGATTATTGATTTTAAGATGAACCAAACAAAAGAATTTGTGGCTATGTAACACAATTGACAACAAAAAAAGGCCCTGACATATGTAGACTCACAAGATACGCAGAATCTTCCCCTGGTACACTTTGCTCATATCAGACAATAAGATCAAATTTTCCTCTATAAGAAACGTTCAGAGTTTTCAATTTGTGAAACTATAATACGAGATATTGATTTGCCTTTGAAACATTTCACCATTTACATATGTTTAGACCACAGTGAACAAGGGAAGAAAAAATAATGTTTGATTTAGATCTTCACCTCCATTTACACTTTAATCCCCTTCACTTCCTTTCTAATCCACTTTCACATCAATAACTTATAACCAAAACCCCCCAGATCTGAAGCTGTTTTGATATCATTTCCTATATGGATAACTAATTATTAAAAAATTAATTGCTATATCTCTAGCCTCCAGTCCATTCCCTCACAATAAAAAGCCGAACAGACTTTGATGTTGCATTAATTTAGCTAACGAGGAAAATTTTGTCCAACATGGTTTCCTAGTACCACAATAATCATAAACAATGAAAGAATCCCTTTCAGAATCTCAAGCAAAACAAGCTTTTCCCCAAATTACATATTCTGTACTCCATTAACACCATAACAAGATACTTAATGTAATCTTAATGACAAACAATTAAACTTTGAAATTCTTTCCTAATGGAATTAGAGAACTTTTTCATTCAAGGCCTTTATCCTAGAGAATCATGAAAGCCATAGGCTATGGATCAATGCTCTTATTAAAACACTGAGGTTGGATAAGCAAGTGGGCCTACAATGTCCCCATAAAAGACTGGCATGAGGTAGACACCACAA
Organism: Mimosa bimucronata; assembly: GCA_037074515.1. NCBI lineage: Eukaryota > Viridiplantae > Streptophyta > Magnoliopsida > Fabales > Fabaceae > Mimosa > Mimosa bimucronata. Next base: position 28,339,050 of record CM073441.1, read on the forward strand.
TGGTTGGATAGTAGTGGCTCATCATAGGATACTGCATTTTAAATTGAATATTAAAATGACATTCACACTTTATCTATTAGCAACTAGTATGGTAGAGGTAGACAATTAATGTTATAAGATAAGAAGAAAAAATTACAACAGGACATGGCTTGAAAGGTTGACCATCTGTCTCCGACCACAGACACAGGCCATGCACGGTATAATAAAAGATTGGGAGTGATGGGAGGGAGGAACAATAAGGACAATGGTGGGACTCAATACAAAGATGTTCATATAAAAGTCCCAAGACTTATGGTTAGAGATTAGAGAGGTAGAGCCCAATCATTCAGTAGAAAACTCCAAGGGAGGACCATCATCTGATGACTGAAGACAGCACAGATTGCTCATAATGAATGATTTTGGCAGAACGTGTAAATGAAGATGGGAATGAAGTTCAAAAAAAAAAAAAAATTGGTGGGGTTAGAGTAGAACTCAGTATCTCTGATTCAATATCCATAAAAAAAAAAAAATCACAAAATGGAAAATTCTGAGGCTTTCAGATGCCATTCGGATTTAAACATTGTTCACCTCCTTACTAATAATTATGCGAGCATGGGGTTTGGTCGGGAGGCTTGTACCTTTCCTAACCATATCAATCATCATCAAAAATTAAATATTATACACACAGACAGACACACACGCGTATCAAAGATTAGTCAATTGAAGATAGGATCAACATGTACAGTGGAATGCCATTCTGTGTTTGAGCAGAAAATGCAGAATGAGGGCAAATGAAACAGGAAAACAGAAGCCCAACAAAATGGAGACATGAATCCAAGAACAGGAACCATCAGGAGTATAAATGAAAACAGCAGGTATCATAATTTTGTTTACAGATCCACAATTCTAGCAAAATTGTGACCTGATAGCTGAAGCAATTTTCTTTACAGATGCATTTAAGCAGGTGAAGATTTCAAGAACAAAAGCAACAAAACCTTTTGTTAGAGATAATTATCACGTCCCCAGAAACGAAATTAACCACCAAAACCAATCATTTCAAGCTAAACAAAAGTAAGCATGGGGAAAAATAGCATCTTTCATTTCCCAGTTAGGTTTCAAGAGAACCTAAACTGAAAAAAAAAAAAAAAGGAAAAAAAGAAAAGAAAAGAAAGAACTAACTAAAAAGGCAAAAACAAAAAACCCCTCAAAATCTGAAAAACGATTCACTCACTTTAGGTGATGGGAATCCGAGCTTCCCTATGGGCTGTGACTCAATATCCCCTCTGGTGCGGCGACCCATTGGGAGAGAAGGCGGCGACGGCGAGGTGGGTCTGAGGAATCTCTCGAAGATAGCCATAATCAAGAACATAGAAATGAGGATGGCAGTGGCTACAAAGCCAAAAGAGACGGCATTCACAGAACTATCGAAGCTGCTCCAATGTTCATCTCTGGGGACAGTAAGAGGGGCTTCAATGGGTGGCCACCCAACATAGCTACGGTCCTCGACCACCATTGTTGATGATAAAGTTAGCAGCTTTTGACCATTGTAGAAGAGAAGAGAGTGTTTAGAGTGTGGTAGTGAGAGAGAGAGAGAGAGAGAGTGTGTGTGGGAGGAATGGAGTGTGGCAGGGGTTAAGGCTTTACGCCATTACCGAAGCTCGTTGGAGTACTTAAACTTGGAGATTAAGGAGCCTTTAAGGGCCGGGGAAAAAGGAAGCAGCTTTGGAATTTGGATGAATTCTTGGGCTTCGCTTTACCTTACTAGCTCAGAAATGAGAAAACTCTTTGACTGGTGAATTCTGACCTTTTACTTGCATTTCTTAAAATACTTTTTTCTTTTATTACCATCTACTTGCATTTTTTAAAACCTTGTCTATTAATAATTGTTATGTTATGAAAAGAGCTATGAATTATTTATTAAGAAGAATTAATACCTTATTAAAAATTGAAACATATTTAATTTAATATTTTATAATTGTTAGGTTCTTTTTATGTCGTTTTTCCTATTTTCATGGAATAATAAATTGTTACATAAAATTTTGATTGTTTATTTTTAATCGACATCATATCCTCGTACTAATCATCAAATTTATAGAAAAAAAATTTAAAGTACTTCCTCCAATCTTAAATATAAAATATATTTACTTATTTTAATTAGATTAAATATATTAGTTAAATTAGTTAAAACGAAGACATTACTAAAACACCTTAAAGTTCTATCTTTAATTCCACCTTCACGCTTTTAATTGTTTATTGATGAAGGAAACAATAGGGATAATTTAAGAAGAAGTTGGTAAAATTTAAAAAGATGTTTTACATTTAGAATTAATATCAACTCCCTGAATAAATCATATGTGAAGGAACAGATGGAGTATCATTTATCATTAATAAAAATGATGATATATCAAACCTTTTATATTATATAGATTGTACTCCATCTATTACTTAATGTAAGATATAATTGGGTTATTTGAAAAATTCTAAAAAAGCTAAGTAAACTACTTAAAAATTAATTTACATGAATTTTTCTTTAAACTAAGTTATTTGACTTATAGACTAACATGTAATATAATAATATATAACATATATTATGATTAAATGACTTATTTAACTTCTTTAATCTATTAAAAAAAGTCAATTAAGTCTTATATAAAGTAATGGAAATTTTATGAAATAATTTTATATATTTGTTGACAATAGTTTGTCATGATTTCCATAAATAAATGCTAATCATGTACTCCTCTGGTCCTATTTATAGGGTAAAGAGAATATTTTATTTGGTCCTATATATAAGTCATCTTATTAAATATTCAGTGTGAATGTACAAGTTTACCCTTCATTTATTATGTGCCGACTTTATTTTCATGTGGTATAGTGGATATTAAATATGGTTAAAGTTAGAAATTTGTTGGATTTTAATAAAAAGTTATGAGTTTTAAATTTTCCGTGGTCTGCTTGAAATATGTTGCAGGTGACTTATAAATAAGACAATAATTAATTTGAGCTGCACAATTTTATGGGAGAGGAACCCTCCTTTCCGTTTATACCATTTTCTCTCGTGTTTTATCTTAATAACCATTAGATCTTCTTTTAATAGTTCAGATTTGGTGTTTATAATATCATTATTAAAAATAAATTAAAATATATTTTGTGTAAATTCAAATCTAAACCATTGAAAGAAGATGTAGTGGTTATTAAGAAAGAAAATGAGGAAAAATGGTATAAGGGAAAATGAGGGATCCCCCCCCCCCCCAAGTTTTATAGAGTTAAATTTTTTGTTTTTTGTTTTTGATGATTCGGAATAATATGACAATTTTAAGCATGATCTTTTATAGATATTTTTAATTTTTTCACCTGAAGAAACATTTTTAATTTGAAACTAGTTAATTATCGTTTTTTAAAAAAGGAATTAATTGGGTTTGCCAATTATTTTGGATTGCAACTAATTTATAGATTTTAAATAATTACAGAAAGCTCAGTATCATGAAATAAAAAATATGAATTTTACTTAAACCAAGTAAAATAAATATAATAATATAATGAAAAAAATCTCAGCAAGCCTTTCTTCTTGTTGACAAATTATATTATATAGTATACGTTATGACTAATGGTGCGTGGTTTTTTAAATTCCCACGATACATGATATACATGTTTCTGTCATATTTGGGGATTTACATTATAGTGTATTATATAATTTAATTGAAATGTAATAAAATTATAATGCAGGTCACTTTTAAAATTGGTTAAAGTAGTTTTTTAAGCAGTCGATGTGTAATATTGAGATAAGAGGGGCCTATTATTTTGCTTTTTATTAATGGAAAATAACGTTTTGCATGTCTAATCAATTTCTTAATCATTGAAATTTGCATGGAGGTTGGGAGCAAAAGATGCCCCGGAAAAATGCTTCCGCTTAAAATATTTTTTTTTTAAAAAAGAATGCTTTATTTATTAATCAATAATTTAAAAGCGGATGTCTGATCAAAATTCGACAAACTTTTAATCAACACTTTGTGGCTAATTTCGCAATCACGGAAACCACTTAAATATCACATTTCTCTTTCAGCTTCACTTAGAATAGCAAGCCCCACGCCCATATTCATTTTACGGCTATTATAAAATGTACTATTTGTTATCCTTGTTGTTTGGATTATACTTCGATCATGCGCATACTTTAACAAATATTAAGAATAAAATAACTATTTTTAATAATTAAGGTTGTGTGCAATCTATCCATTGTCTTGATGATATTTTTTTAATAAAGGGGTACGTATTGATGCACGAAGTTTAAATCGAGATTAAATACACTACTACACTTTTATTGAGAAGCTTTGTTAGGTTATATATAAACTCATATTGAAAACAATCTTGTGTGGATCTAAATATGACATCTCCCTCCGTAAGAATTGAAACCTTAGTTAATCGTGCTGTAATGAACTAATTCATTCAATTTGATTTTTTTTTTTTGACATTGTCATTCAATTTGATCAAACATTTATTGATCCATATATGGGTAAATCTTCATGTCACCAGCATCCTTTATTTGATGGCTAGGTAGGGTTTTTTATTTGGGTAAGGGAAAATTAATTATTTGATCCTTCTAGTTTCATCGAGTTTGCAACTCAATCTTTATAGTTTAACTCGTCGCAACTCAATCCTTATAGTTTCATAGTTTTTTTATAAGAAATACTGGGACACTATGACTCGTCCTACGTGGCACCACACATCAGCAAAAATCAATTTTCCGACTTCTCTCTCCTATTTGACTTTCTTCTTCCTCTAGATACCCACCCCCTCCCCCCAACCAAACTTCCGTGTTTGGATAGCGGCAGGACTCCCCTCCATCACCATCACAGCCATGACCAATTCCTTTCCAGTCAACGTTGACAGTCGAGCCCCATCGTTTTCATCGACGTCGCTTGCGTCGATGGTCTGGGTTATCTGGGTGACGTGATTCAACATGGTGATTTTATCACTTAATAATTAATATTAATTCCAAAAAAAAACAGATGTTGATTCAACTACTTTGTATACTCCTTGCTGGAGTATGAAATCTATATCCATGAGAGAGTAGGTGTACTTCGCACGATGAGCATAAAAGATTATTGGTTGTAGTCTCTAACCTCCCCTGAATCATAACTCCATTTCTACAACAACAACAACAAAAAATCTTGTCTTATTCTTGACCCCATAAGTTATCCCAGATCTGCACTTAACTAAACCCACGGGTGTTTCATCCCAGACAGCACAAGAAAATGGAGTGCTCATATGGGGGTTTGAAAAGTGTCATATCGTCATATAAATTTTCCTTGAGAACATGAATTCAATACTCGGTGGTGGATATGGGTAAAGAATAGATTATCAATGGCCTTTCAACCAACTAATTTGCTGGAGGTGCTTAGCTGTTGTGGAAGTTTGGCTGGAGAAAGAAAGACCTTTCCGAGCTCATATCCTAATCTCCCTACAAATAGAATAAAGGCTGGGTTGAATAGGAGAGAGAGGTGAGGAAATGAGATTTAGCGGGGTTGGAGAAAGTGGACTCTCGGATCAAAATGAAGGTTGGGTTGCCGGCTTCGGCGCTGGCTTTGACGATGAACTTGCCTTAAAGAGAACCTTGGAAGACGAGGCTATCAGAAAAGTTTGTCCGGATAAGGTATTTAGAGGGAGAAGAAAATTGTGAAACAAAGGAACAGGAGAGAGAGAAATGAGGAAATGCATTTTTGCTCGTGTGGTGCCATGATAACTCCTAGAAATTCATGATTATTTGAGTATATTTGTCTTAAGTTTTTGTTTATTATTTATACATTTTGGATACTCAAGAGGAAAAATGCTCATTTGATTTTCGGTTGCACATTATTGTATATTTATGTAGATTTTGATTATTTTTGTAGTTAATTTCTTATGTTGTTTTATGTAATTTTTGTAGGAATAATTTGACACAATAAACAAGAGATTTTAGCCCTCCACCAAGTTTCCAATTGAACAAAAATAAGAAGAAGTCAAAGATCAGCTCAAGAAATAAAGAAAACAGAGCAAAGCACCAGAATAAAGGTGACTTCGCCGTGGCCTCGCCGCGGCGAAGTCACGACGAACTCCCTTTGCCTCTGCATGTTTGCCATTTCTCGCAGTGGACTTCGCCGCGGCGACGTCACGGCGAGCTCAATACCTTTCTGTATTTTTGGACTTCGTCGTGGGCTCACCGCGGCGAAACCCACTGCGAACTGCGTATCAGACGCGCGTTTTGGACAGAACAGGGGGCGTTTCAAGTCATATAAAAGCTAGGGCTTCGTTCAGAGCCCTCATTCTTCGACTTTTGGGACATTTTGGGAGTGTTTTGCTCTGCTAGGGCTTGGAGCTTGGTGGGGATTGAGCTTGGGCTTGGAGCTTCAAAGAGATTTGGGCTTCCTCTCTTGGTTTATCTCTTCCTTCTTCATTCTCTTCTCTTGTTCTGTTTTGTAATGTTGTGTATATATGCTCCCTTGGAGTTGTAGAACATGAGTAGCTAAATACTTTGATTCTAGGATTATTTTGAACCCTTGTATGTATTGATTCTTGATTCCTCCTCTTAATTTGTGATTAATGATATCTATGTGCTTATTTTACCCCATTCCTAATGCTTCTAAGTGCTTGATCACCATTTAGATGTTGTGTTCACTTGCTTTATGACTCGAGAGAGCTAGGTTGAGTGTAGAACTTGGGTAAAATTGTGCAAGAACCTGAAGTTTGCATGACGAATGGATGGTTTTGTTGGTAAGATAGAGATATACTTGCTAGCCTTGCATAGTCACATTAGGATTGGAGCTTGATAATTGGGTTTTATTAAATTGTGGCAAGAGATTGTGCAATTAATAGGACTAAACACTTGTTCTTGACTCGAGAGAGCGTTTACGAGTACTCTATGAACCCTAGATTAGCACGTGGTGTCGTTGAGAGCTTCTTTGAGGGGAGGTTAATTGAGTTTTAAGAAGTACAAAGGGGATAGATAATCTTAGGACCCATTTTATTCTTGAAGTTGGAGAATCACTTGTTTATAGTTTTATTTTCATTTTATTTTCTTATTTAATTTTCAATCTCAACATTTGTATTACTCAAATTGGGCGAGAGTGTGATAATCATTGTTTGACCGGGTTTTAGACAAATCCTCGTGGGAACGATACTTTACTCACTACTTTATTACTTGGCGCGACCCGTGCACTTGCGGCGCAGGGCGAACATGCCACATAGGACGAGTCATAGGTGACTCAGTTCTTCTTATAAAAACTATGAAACTGTAAGGACTGAATTGTGACGAGTCAAATTATAAGGACTGAATTGTAAAATCGGTGAAACTATAAGGATCAAATAATTAATTTTCCCTTTGAGTCATGAGAGCAGTGGGTCCCATTGGGTGCACAAATCACATTGGTGGGCCCGCTCCATCCTCTTAGGCCATGTTTTGTATGGTTGAATTGTCCCCATGGAAATGGAATCCATGCTTTAAGTCTGTTTGGTACAAATTCAGGGCTATGGATATGGATTCCATGTGGAGGCCAATTCCACCAAAATTGCTGGAAATGATTTCCATCAAGATAGTTCAGTTTTCCAATTCCTACACCCATGGAGCCTATTTTGCCCTCTTGTTCATCTCCTTCAACTCCATTACCCCAACTGACGACGACCCCCAATGATCCCTCAGTCAATTCAATCTTCATAAATCACAACCCCATCATCAAAAGCTTTGAACAGTACCACTATGATGATCCCTTGTGCGACTCCAGCTCCAGCTATCAATAATGGTTGCAAGTTTCTCCCTCATCGGAATCTAGACGGTGACTTCATGGTCTATGAAAAGAATCATAGCTTCGCCACCTTTATCTAGATTCAACTTCGCTTGCTTTATCTAGATTCACAGCTTAGCCTTGATTTCAAGTTCTTCAACTTTGGAATCCTCCATGGCATATCTCGTGGCTGAAGTTCGACGGTTGACAGTGGCTGAGGGTGGTTGAAGTTTTGATTTGCTTGCTTATTTTTGCATATATGATTTCCTTTTTCCTGCGATGAGTGGCTAATGATGGTTTGGAACTTTGGATGCTTTGGCTAGGGTTAGAGTTTTTATATGGGAGCATTTTTGTATTTTCATATTTTAAATATATTTAATAAATTAAAATAATATCATAATTCCATAGACATACCAAACACACTTTTAAACTACATATCCATCTCCATACCCATAGCCATTTCCATATCCATATCCATATCCATTTCCATCAAAATTAATTCCAGTATACCAAACGGACCCTTAGTACTCTTTTAACCCTATCATGAGGCTCAAACCAAATCAAGAGTGAATTAGTTGTGATGTGTGTTACGGAATAGAAAGTGATGGGCAATGGGACACTACACTTGGATGTTAGGGTCTCGTTTCAACATAAAATTGTTAGTATCATTTCAAGTGAAGGGCCACACATAATCACTTGTGGTTGATTAAATATTTTGTGGGTTAGCTTTGTGGCCTTTTATAGGTTTATTTGACTTGATTCGAATCAATCTAAAGCGTCATTGAGTGTTTCAATCAAAATTCAAAAGTATAAGATGCTAGATGATATAATAAAAAGATGAATGCTAACCGGAATCTAAACAAAATCATACATCTATCCAATCCCATTAAATTATCTGCTTGTTTAATTATATTCTATATACATTTATGTTTAATAAAAAAAATTATAGTAAAATTTTTAGAACAAGTTTTGGAAACATATTTTTTTGAAAAAAAACCATTTGAACTATTATATCTCTATATTTCTCTAAAAAAAAAAAACCTTACACTTCTCCGGTTTTAGATGTGGGAGTTTGCAGAGGAATTTGTTTAGAACTTAAATGAAAAACTCAATCCATTCTATTTCTCGAGTTTATAGTTTATTTTTCAAGTTAATTATCTCTATTAATTACACTTGTTAAGATGTTTTCATTAATTTCAGTTTTCATTTGGCCAAAAAAATATTAATTTCAGTTTTCAATTACAAATGATAAAAGGCATTTAAGGACATCAACAAACATCTCATATAAATAACTACTAACTAATTAACTTAATTTTTGAATATTTACAAATCAGTTATCCGATTACTACCTATATTTAAGACTCTAAAGGGACATTGTGAGTATGAGTATGAATTTTGATAATTGATTGAAAGAGAGAAAAGTGAGCAATTGTAACAACACAAAAAAAGAAAAGAAAAGAAAAGCAATGTGGTGGGAAGGAATAATAAAGAAGAGATCCCAAAAGAAAGGCAAAGCATCCCTCTCTCATACACACTTTGAATCCTTTCATTTTCTATCATGCCCCCCTGTCCCCTTCACTTTCGTTTATCCTAGGCTCACAACATCAAATTTATGTTATTTTAACAAGGCTGCATAACAAACAAGTCTGTTTAATTTGCTTTTTATCCCACAAAAAAAAAAAAAAAAAAAAGAGAGAAGGGCATTTAGTTTTCTTAACGGATAAATAGTACTCCCTCTGTCTCTATATATAAGAGCAAAAAATTTGAATGGTTTTGTCCCCTTTTTATAAGAGCATGTCACAATTTATCAAAGCATTTAATGAGTTTTTTCCCATTTTACCCATAATTATTCTCTCTATTCACATTCTCTTTCATACCGATTTATAACACTATTATCGCATTTCTCTCTCTTAAATAAATAAGGACAAACTTGAGAAAACAAAATTATTTCAGACATATTTATTTCTTTCAACCACTTCCTTAATCTGTGTGATTTTATCTCTTTGGCTCTTATAATGAGGGATGGAGGAAGTATTTAATTTAATTCAGACAAACTAACATACAAAAATTTCGTTGATCCTTATTATTATATATTTATATGCACTCTTCCTATTATAATTTATGTCAACCACACGATATATAGTATTCAAAATGAGATGTCTTGTTGGTTTTTGCTTCATACAATCAACCAATGGAAATATTTTATAATATGATCAAAAACCTCTATTTTTGCCAAGTCATCCCATCTTATCATAATCATAAATATTCTACTCTGGCTACATATTACTCTTATTTATCATATCATAACAATATTAGATGATTTCTTTTTGGGTTAATATAACTTTTGGTCCCTGAACTTTCACTCAATTTTGGTTTTGGTCTCTGAACTTTAAAATTTTTGGTTTTGGTCCCTGAACTTTTGGTCAATTTTGGTTTTGGTCCCTGAACTTTGAAATTTTTGGTTTTGGTCCCTGAACTTTGGGTCAATTTTGGTCTTGGTCCCTGAACTTTCAGTAATTTTGGTTTTGGTCCCTCAGTTTAAAAAAAACTTCAAAAAAAAAATTAAAGTTGAGGGACCAAAACCAAAATTACTGAAAGTTCAGGGATCAAGACCAAAATTGACCCAAAGTTCAGGAACTAAAACCAAAAATTTCAAAGTTCAGGGACCAAAACCAAAATTGACCAAAAGTTCAGGGACCAAAACCAAAAATTTTAAAGTTCAGAGACCAAAACCAAAATTGAGTGAAAGTTCAGGGATGAAAAGTTATATTAACCCTTTCTTTTTTTCTTTTTTTAAAAAAAGAAAGCACATGCTCCCAGTTTAATTGTCTGTACCTGTGAACCTGTAGCAATTGCCACGTGTCGGACCTCCATTCATTCAACAACCTACGACGTGGTGGGTGGGCCCTCGGCATTTGACAGGAAAAAAATTGGTAAAATTTAGAAAAAGAATGTCTAAATATATGTAAAACACAGTTAGTTAGTTGGATGCAGCGAATTTAACAATGGACAGAAATATGTCACTAGCATAACTGTTTTGTCTCTTGTAGTTGTAAGTTTAAAAGAAATGACATAAGTCTCTCTTGATAAATTTCGTAGAATTACCAACTTTTGATAATTTATCATTAATATGTCTCTATCCATTTTCTAACACCATAATTTTACTAACTTTTTTTTGTTTGTCACCAAAATTGTATAATGGATTAGCAAATTCATATAACAGATTATCATTTTTTAATAAAGGATTACCAACATGTCTCTATCTATTTATCAACATCATAATTTTATCAACTTTTTTTGTTTGCTACCAGAATTGTATAATGGATTACTAAATTCGTATAACAAATTAGCAATTTTAAAAAATAATACATTTTGTCAGGGTCATTTTTGTCATTTCCTTTAAACTTATAAAGGACAGTTAGGTTAGTGGCATGCTTCTTTCTTTTTTAAATTCTCTGCATCCAACTGTCTTTTACATATTTTGACAGTTTTTTTTTGAAATTTTTAAACAACAACAACAAAGCCTTATCCCACTATGTGGGGTCGGCTACATGGATCACACGAGCCATTGTGCTCTATCAATAGCCATGTCTCGTGATAAATTATTAACCAAAAGATCTCGTTGGATAATTTCGTTAAGAGTTCTCTTTGGTCTTCCTCTCCCTTTTTTAAGAAGGACTCCACCCTATTTGATCAACTCTCTTTACTGGCGCACCTAATTGTCTTCTTTCTGAAATTTTTAAACAATACTAAAAATAGCACAAAAGCAAAAAAAAAAAAAATTGAAAAAAAACTGTTTTCCTTTTTTATTTTGAAGAAAAAAAGGGTTAAGGGTCAAAAATATATTTTATCAAAAGTTCATCCAAGACCAAATATTTTTTTTTGGGACTAAAAATACATGAGTTTTCAATTTGGATTAAAAGTCACTTTTACAGTTATATTCCGAAAGAAAACGTTTGGTTCTGGATGAATCTTTTTAGAAAATCATATGTATATTTTTTTCCTTAATTTAACTGTATATGTGTATTTTTTATTTAATTTGAAATGTCATGTGTATTTTTAATAAAAAAACATATTTGATGCTGAATAAACTTTTGATAAGATTAGATGTGTGTATTTTGACCCTTAAAAAAAAAAAAACTCTGCCTCCCACAGTCTCTCCCCTCATGTCTGCCTTTTCAGATCGTGACCCCACAACATGCCCCTCGAGATTGTCTCAAATCCGGCGGTCCAGATCTTTCCTTCATACGAACAAATCCAGACCGTCCATCTGGTTCCATTATGGTCAACCCGTCAAAGAAGCCATCTGATGGTATTGATTACAGGCTGACGCGTGAAAGGACCATCTCGCACGTGCGACGCCCACCTTTGCGTGAGCCAGTTGTTCCTGAAGCGACACCGTACAGTGTGGTCAGAAAAATAAAATGTGTGGGACCCATAAGGTCAGGTTGGCTCGTGCTACCAACTGAGCCTACGGCTCACGTGAACCGGGCCTCTCTCTCTCTCTCTCTCTCTATTTTTCTTCCGGGTCATCACTTTTTCACTTTCTCTTCTTTTCATGATGGCAATAACAGCCTTTGAATGGTTGACTACTCGAAAACCCTCTTGGGTCCTATGCTGGGCTTTCAACCCAATAGGGCCTTATTATGGGCTTCATGAGTTTGTGTTTAAGCCTACACAAGTGGGTGGGTGGGGCCCATTTTTGTCTTGGGTCCACCAGGAGTTAAACAAGTCCCTTCTTCAACATATGCATGGGCTTCTTTCTTGTCTAGGGTTTGTAGAGAGATTTGAATTTTCCATCCTTTGTATAAATTGTGGTGGGACATTGTTTGTTTTAAGTGACATTAAGCACTGCTTAAAAGCTGAGTTTTAATGGCCATTAATAATAGTTGAGAGTAGATGGTAATAATAGAAAAGAATAATTTTTTAGAGATGTTATTGAAGGACCCAGTTATAAAGTTGAGAGAATCATGTGCTTTTTTATGTGACTTTTGTAATAAGGGTTTTGGAGACAAGAATGTGTTTAAATATTGAACAAAAGATACTCATGATTTGAGTACTTTATATCTGATTGGGGATAAACACCAAAAAGTACAGAAAGAGAAGGGTGAAATTAAAATTTCTATTACTAAAGAAGAAAGATTTATTGGTATGTATCATGTATTGAATATAGTGATCTCAACTTTCAAATGGATCATATAGAGATTTTGAATTCTAATTTTAATCCATTATCTGATGGTTTTCATTTAAATCAAAATGAAATAATTAAAAAATTACGTGCTGTGTAACTTCTTTAGTAATTGTGCAAATTAAAGCTAATATTAACAGGAACACTTTTAGTTAAAAAGGTATATTTGTTTTATATACAAGGTTTATTGAGACAAACTAGCCCCAACAACTGCAATAAGGCTTGTTATTGTTTTTCAGATACTAACAGCGAACATTAAAGAAGATGGGGAGGAAATTATATAAATATATATATATATATATATAAACCAACGAAAAGGAAAAAAAAAAAAGTATCCATGAAGTTGTTTGTTTCTTCTTGTTTTTTATAATAAAAAAATGAAATGAATTAGATCTCAGGGGGCTTGTAAGAGGTTGGATATATACCTTTAAGTAACCTCAAAAAATACTTACAAAGGTACTTATATATATATTACCCACTAATAAAATATTTGTATCATTGACAAGATTTGAATTTGCAATTTTGTATAC